>OX123197.2:43188061-53109846 GCA_944739405.2 Euclidia mi
GCATCTATTGTTAGAGAGAGATGCAGGGGGCCTCTAATATTGCGTTCTCTCTCCCACCGGCGGACACGAATTGGCCCCACTCTGCCACTCTATTCTAATATCTCTATGGTCCCGTCCCACATATATTACTATACTCTATGGATCTGTGGTATCTGTGAATAAGTTGGTTTGTTTTCTGTTTTGACTTTTGTTTGATCCGTCCATAGAGATATTAGAATAGAGTGGCAGAGTGGGGCCAATTCGTGTCCGCCGGTGGGAGAGAGAACGCAATATTAGAGGCCCCCTGCATCTCTCTCTAACAATAGATGCACAACATCAACATTACGCTGTGGCGTGCTACCTGTAACTATTATTTATATCAGTATGTATATCAGTAATTTCAAAGTTGTTTTTAATGATACACGAAGATAGTTTGAAGTGACAAAAAAGTTTATATATTTTTAAACTATTGATTACTGATAAACTTATATAAATAATATGACGTGAAGTGGTGTGCTGCCTGTAACTATTATATAGATCATTTTACCAGTAATCAATACCATAGAGATATACTCAAATTTGAAATTAATCAATAGTTTATAAGTTGTTTTTATTGATATACGTCACACGAAGATAGTGTGAAATGACGAAAAAGTGTATATATTGTAAAAAGACACCTAACCCCACCGTAAGCCGAAGTTTTCACAGGTAAGCTTTTGTTTTTGTTCTAAAGCGATTAACCTAACTCTTAACTGAAAACTTATAATACTGTCTAAAAAATTTTTATGATTTTATTTTGGTTACTGAAGCGAGCATTGAGATATAAAAAAGTATTTTTTTATTTGCTCTGTGGTAGCGAGTGACCTTTAAATATTGTATCTTTTCTACAAATTTTCGTGATTTAATTTTGTTTACTGAAGTTTAAAACCTAACTCATAAACTCAAAATTTCATAATTTTGCATCTTCCTAATATTTGTGATCATAACAGAAAATTTCATAATGTTAAAAAAATACTTTATTTTCATTTCCTTGCAAGCTAGTTTACAGTACATTTGAGGTACTTCTTTTAAGTAAAAAATACTTGTGTAAGGAGATGCTCATCACTTATGTTTATGATTTGAACAGGTTTCCAAAGAATGATCAGGAGAGAGCTAAAAAATGGATCTCAGCCTTACATTTAACAAATGTGCCAAATTTAAATACATCATATATATGCAGTGATCATTTTAAAGAGCAGGATTTTAGTGAAACTGGTGAGCAAAGAAGAAGATTGCGGCCAGCTGCTATTCCAAGCTGTAAAAGTTCTGTGGAAGTCCAGATTGTTTCCACTACACCAAACAGTAAATGTGATACACCTCCAGTTGCAGTATTGATAACCAATACATATAACAATCATGAGATCAACTCAAGTTTAAATAGGTAAAATTTAAGCGCAAAATATTTAATCTAAATGTGTCAGCAATGACTAAAACTAGTGTCCTTAATCTATATAATGTTTTAGAGAAACAGATGTTGTTGATTCAAATCAAAGCGACCAAGTTACATTCAGTGATGTACAAAAAGAAGAATGTCTTTTAAACAATGATATTTCATCTGATGGTGCTCCAAGAAGTGTTTATAACGAAGTGCCATTGGTGAGCAGTTCTCACAATGCTGGTCTAAATGAAGGTACTACTCAGAAGTCAATCAATCATAAGAGGTATGTTTAATATTTTTTATGAATATTGAGTCTTGCTTTAAAGTAGATTTTTTGTTGATCAATTCAACTCATCATCATCATCCTAGCATTTTTTCCAGTTGCATCCAAGACTTGGAGCCAGGGGTCCGCTTACTAGTCTAACCCGATTTGACAGAATATTTACTTTTCCATGAAGCGACTGCCGCCTGACCTCTGCAACCTAAAGGGATAGCTATATTCCAAGGTTTAGACCACTGTCAGGATATTTGAGGGTTCTGACTCCCCGTAGCGACTGTCAAAGATCTTCATGACAGCCGGGACCGACGGCTGAACATGCTCTCTGAGGCACAGGGCAAGCGATAATTAACAATTTAATATGCACTTAACTTCGAAAAGTCCTTGGTGCATGCCGTTGATTCGAACCTGATACCTTCTGCATGGCAGTCAGTTGGTATCTCCACTAGGCTATCGCTGCCACTATCGAAAGACAGTCGTCATCGTGCTACTGTCAAATATCTTCATGACAGCTGGGATCCACATCTTAACATGCCTTCTGAAGCACAGGGCAAGCAATAACTAACGAATTAATATGCACAATATATCACATACATAACTTCGAAACATCCTACAGAACTTCGAAAAGTCATTAGTGCAAGCCTGGATTCGAACGCAAGACCCTCTGCGTAGCAGTCTGTTGGTCTCTCCACTAGGCTATTGCTGCACCTTTTTATCAATTCAATATATAGCTATAAATAAATTTGCTGTGCCCTAACGGAGTTTCATGTTTTAACTAAATGTAATATTGTAAGAGCTTTGTAACACAAGAAAGCAATAAAGCATTTTTATTTGAATTTTGATTATAGGAAAAGACAATTTGAGGACAAAAATGCAAGTGAAAGAATAAGAATCAGTGATGGAAAAAGAACAAATTTTTTTTCTCGACAAGACTTCTCTTCTCAATCTGCGTGGCATAAGTTTATGTGGTATGTCACAATAAACCGGCGTGGTAAAGCAACAGCCCTAAGGAATATAATTAGAAAAAAGAAGAAATTGAATAATTTGAAAGAAGCAATTGTCTCTCTGAAAGAACAAGATGAATTTACTGCTGCACAGTATTTGCAGGTTTCTATATATATCAGCTATGTAATAATTTATGACCCTGAATTTAGCAGATAGCAGACAAAATAAAATTTCAGATAGGGATATCTACAAGCAAAATTAAGTTCTTCAGGTTTACCAAATTGGAAATCGTTTGTCAATTTACCTACAGGTGATAATAAACTAATTATTGGATTTTATAAGATATAATAATTTTAAATTAAATATTAAATTTTAGGAAACTCACCGTTTTTCCTATTGCTTCATAAATCTGAAACTTTCAAATTTAGTTTATTTTTGGATTCAAATAGGGTGATTTCAGTTATTTTCTTTAATTTTGGCCTAGTGCGTTATGACGTATACCTGCGTGTAAAGTTATTATTATTAATAAACGAAAGAAGTCATCTTTTCGCCTTAAGAGATCTTAAGACGATATTTTTTAAATTTTAAATTTGTGTCTCTGATCGTTACATATCCTTACCTTTTTATTTTTTTGAAATTTTGTTGGCGGATATCAAAGTTAAAATAATTAAAATCAAAATCAAAAAATGTTGTCTTCATTTTTTAAAAATCTATGCATGATATATCCCGTATATTTTATTTTCTCATTTATTTATTCTCAATAAATATTACTAAATAAATAAGAAAATAAAAAGTCCGAAATATATTAAGTTTAGATTTTTTTTTAAATTAAGACTTTTTTATTTTGATTTTAATTATTTTAACTTAGATATCTGCCAGCAAAATTTATTTTATCTGCTATCTGCTAAATTCAGGGTCATAATAATTTTGATGGTCAGGTATACATTTTTAGAACTGTTTGTAAAAATAAAATATCATAATTAAGAAAATGAATTAACTTTCAGTAAATTTAAACCAATGAATGAAATGAGATTTTTACACTATTAATGTTGTAGGTAAAAAATAATTGTTTTAAAGCTAATGAATTTTTAGTAAAGTCAAATATCACATGTTATGATGTATTGTTATATTAGGTTTTCTAATTTCTCGACACTTCGAGAAATCTCGAGCTTCGAAAAAAGCTCGAGATTTCTCGACTAAGTGTTCCCGGAAATTCTCAAACATTCGAGAAATATATAAATAAATAAGATAATTAATTAAATTAATGGTAGAACTACTCATGTATTAATATTTTTTTTCGAACGCCCGATTTTTTTTTTTCGTAGTATTTCGGTTATTATCACTTATTTTTTGTATAACTGCAAACATTTTGCAAAACCGACATGAACATTGAATTTATTCTTTAGGTATTTATTCTGGAGTTATCTTTTCAGTACTTGGATGAATGATTAAAATGGATTAAATAAATGGATTTTACCTCTAGCTATGGTTTGGTTTTATTCCCATATTCCTTTTATTTCAGGACTTACCTCCACACGTACAAGAACTGATTTCACGAATGAAAAATCGAAAGACAACTCAAGCATTTCCCAGCCGCTTGAAAAATTTTGCTCGCACACTTCATTTCCACTCACCAGCTGCATACAATGTACTTCGAAAAAGATTTCTAAATTGTTTGCCTGCTCCTCGAACTCTTAACAACTGGATCTGTACAAAACAGTATAAACCCGGAATTTCCGATGATGTAGTCAGACATATTTCTACTATTGTAGAACAACAATCAAAAAAGGGTACAAATCTTGTTTTCAATCTAACTTTTGATGAGATGCACATCAAAAGACATCGAGAGTGGGATAGAAATACCCACTCTTGGAAAGGTTTAGTTGATTTGGGAGGTCAACTACAAGAATATGAAAATAATGGCGAGTTAAAAATTGCTAGTAAGGTTTTAGTTTTTATGCTAGTAAGCATAAACGGCAGATTTAAAGCTCCCGTAGCCCATTATCTCATTAATTCTTTAAGTGGCGTAGAAAAATCGATACTTATAAGTGACCTGCTCATAAAATTGTATGAAAACAATATAAATGTTGTAAGTTTAAGTTTTGATGGCGACAAAGCTCACATAACTGCTTGTGAAGCTTTAGGCGCACACCTTAATTACGGACAGAGACATTACTTTAAACCCTTTTTTGACCACCCCAGTGACTCTCATCCTGTATACATTTTCTATGACCCGTGTCATTGTTTGAAACTAGTCAGAAATTATTTTGCCACTAAAGGCCCAATTATAAACAACGGCACTTCTTACATTGACTGGAAATACATTAAGTTTTTAAACGATAAGCAATTAAATGAAAAACTGCACTGCGCGTGTAAGATAAAAAACAGACACGTGGACTTCCACAGGGAAAAAATGAAAGTCTTTTTGGCAGCCCAGGTATTAAGTAACAGCACCGCAAGTGCTTTGAACTTTTTAGAATTCGATTTAAAAGAAAACGAATTCTTTGGTGCTTCCCACACCGCTAAATTTTGTAAAATTATTAACGACAGTTTTGATCTCTTAAATGTAAGAAATAAATTTTGTAAAACGCCAGGCCACTTAAACGTTAACAAATCGAATATTGAAGATATTAAAATAAAAATTGACGAATACATTAAATAGGTATATTGAAATGCTTGAAATCGAAATACCAGTTAAAGGTTCCGAAGGAAACAATTTTCCTCGTAACGTCAGAAAGTCCGTTCTAGAGAGCACATCGGTTAGTACTGGATTTCTTGGGTTTATAATATGTTTGACTAATTTATATAACTTATCAAAATATTTAATAGATAATCATTTTGTTGACTATTTTTTAAGTTACAAGATCCCGCAAGATCACGTGGAGATGTTTTTCTCCAAAATCCGGCGTATGAATGGATTTTGTAATAATCCTACATCAACGCAATACTTATCCGCCTATAAAAAATTGCTTTGCAACAATTTATCTATAGATGTATCTCAGTCTGCTAATTGTATCCCTTTAGATGATACAACACTTATGAGCCAAGACTACTCGATAGAAGATACCAAAAGTACTGTAAATCAAAACAATATTAATATGCCAGAGAGTATAAGTGCGCCGGAAATTAAAGACTTGATTGGTAAAAATTACATTCTTATTTGGGAACATGATTATAGTCTATCTATGTCTTCAGAGTATTCTGAAGAAATAATTAAGCACATATCTGGTTACATAGTAAAAATTTTAAAAAATAAAATACATTGTGCGAAATGCCGTGATATTTTGGATGGACCAAAAATTTATAATTTGGAAACGAATTCAGGTAATATTGCAAATAACTCGGACAATAAATCAAAACTAACTTTAATAAAAAATCGTGGAGGTTTACATTTCGCATCTGAAGACGTTATTTGCATTTGCAAAATCACAGAAAAAGCAATAAGGCAATGTACCGATTTATTAAAAAGAAATGTTAACAAATTTTTAGTAAATGAAACATTAAAATCTTTACCGCCCTGCATTTTAGATGATGAAGACCATTTTTTAGAACAAGAGCCTCTCCATGATCATCGTTATCAATTAATTTTACAAATCATACAAAAATACATCGATCTCCGATTAAAACATGAGAGTGATGTACAAAACGACGCAATCCGAAGAGTTAGAATGATGAACAATAAATTAACCATATTTCAGGGTCAATAATTATTAATCATACACTGCGTTTTCATACGTTGAGAATGTTGAGATAAATAATTAAAAATTAATTTATACTGTATCAGCTGTGCCCGCGATGTCGTTCGCGTGAATGTTGGGATTAAAATAGTACCTAATATAGATAATACATTGCACTACTAGTCGACCAAGCCAACTAGACGAATGTCAACGTGACAAAATTCAACATAATTCAACAATTATAATCCAGATATTATTTATCGTAACGTGCGAACGCGGCGTGTGAACGTACAATGCGCCTGCAATCGGTACTAGGAATTTCTGGAGTATAATTATTGAATTATGTTGAATTTTGTCACGTTGACATTCGTCTAGTTGGCTTGGTCGACTAGTAATAGCGCAGTAGCCCTCACCCAATCTCTGCCCTCACCGAGTGTTGTGGGTTGGATTCTCATCCTATTTAGGTGTATGGGAGCTACTCGTTCCTACATGACCTTTTTCTAATTTTTATTGTGCAATTTTGTCCGCGTGATTACAATGCATAACCATGCCAAATTTCAGCTCTCTAGTCTCTAGTGCTTATAGTTTTCGCGTAAAACCGCGGACAGACAGACTTGCCGGAACTACAAGAGTTCCTTGTAGTTTACAACGGAACCCTAAAAATAGGGAGCCCAAAATAAATTAGACAAAATCGATTAAATAAGCTATTTTCAGCCCACCTGAAAAATTTCGAATTTCTCGACTTATCGGCTCTTATTTTCTCGTCCAGAGTTAGGCCAAATTTCCCGAAAATTCTCGCTTCGAGAAATCTCGAACAGAAACCATTTGTAATTAAAAATATTATTATTGTATTTTTGTACAAGAACGCTCGATTTTTTTTATTCTGGAGTTATCAATAATTGAGTAGGTAATTCTACTATTGTAGAACAACAATAAAAAAGGGTACGAAGGGTAAAAATAAAGCTCATTTTTATCAAGTCCATGTTGAAAAAGATAATTATTTTATAAAAGAAATGTTGTTAAAAGTAAGATACATTCTTTCCTATTTTCAAAGAAGCTTTGTTTATATTCAATATGTTTATTTTCAATAGTTGAATAGTGAACAATTTTAAACAAAATAAAACCATATTATTGTTTTTACTTATTGTATTATTTACAATATCATCTTTTATGAGTACACATATAATACAACATTGTTATTTATTTTTATTTGCTATTACAATGACATAACATAATACATATGAAAATGATTTGGTTGCTAAAGTTACATAGAAATGATATAATAATAATTATTTACAAGAATATTGCTACATAGATGGTTGTCTTAAAACTAGATATGTACATCATGTTCTGCTTAAATTGGGCATGCAAGTGTTAATAGAAAATACAAGTTGATAAAGGCACATACATTTACATAATCTCTCTATTAGCCATTTTACAGATTAAGTTCATTTTTTAATATTAAATAAGTTTTTGTTGGTTCTTCAAGTCTTTCTTTGGCTAGCCAACTTTTGATCTAATTTCAATAAAACACCTGGAATTTGAGACCGACGGCCGGTTGGCGTAGAGGGAGTGTAAGCGACTGCTATGTCGATGGTCGCGGGTTCGATTCCCGCTCAAGTCAAATATGTATGTATAATATGTATGTATTTACAAAAAAAAGTATATATGTATGTTTATCCATTATCTAGTAAGTACCCATAGTACAAGCTCTGCTTAGTTTGGGACTAGATGGTGTTGTGTGAATGTGGTAGAATATTATTATTATTTCCTTTATTCAGCATTAATCAAATTTTAGTTACATTTTTAAATATATAATTTACAAAAAAATACATTTATTATTATTATTATGAAACCACTGTCTGCCATAATGCTATCCCCAGAAGTACAAATATCAAAAAGCTTGCTACATTCTCCTATTTGCGTGTCACTAACTGAACTAGCATATATATATACCTGAACTATATGTTATAAGACCACCTGGTGAGGCAGCAGCTAAAAATTTTAGAGTATTCTTGTGCTTATAAGTACTGAATGTGGCTCTTTGGTTTTTGGGCTGGCTACACTTTTGTACTTCTATTTCAGTTCAATCTAGTATTAGCCTTGTTGAAGGATAATATTTTTTAACCATGTTTTACACAAATAAAATATCATTTCATTTCATTTAAACTATCAGGCATATAATAATCCACTAAACAGCGGTTAGGCCAAATGTCTATTAAGCTCCAGATATCTATCTAACAAAGTTTATCCAGGTCACTATAATATTTTACACTTTGGCTTAACTCACACCAAACATTTTGCCTCATTCAGAATCAGTTTTATTTCTTCTAAGCTTCATGAATAGTATAAAAAACTGATCCTCTACCAACAAGGAAACAACTCTACTCCAATGGTAGTTAATATCATGAGCCATAGGCAAAAGAGCCCCGAAAATTAAATTAAATTTAACCAATGAGTCTCCATCATCATCCTCGCATTTTCCCGGTTGCATCCAAGACTTGGAGCCCGAGGTCCGCTTACTAGTCTAACCAGATGTGACAGAATATTCGCTATTCCACAGAGCGACCGCTGTCTGACCTCCTCAACCCTAAGGGATAGCTATATTCTATGGTATAGACCAGTGTCAGGATATTAGAGGGTACTACCTCTCCATAATGACTGTCAAAGATCGTCATGATGCCAATGTGACTAACGCTGTATAAAATAGCACTGTCTCATCAGCAAAGCTCTGTTGAGAACTATCTTAAAATATTAGGTGTTTGTGTTCCACAATTGTTCTGGTTTGGCTTAATAATTTTAGGTACTGGGGAAGAACCAAATTCTATCAGAAGCTCTTGAGATAAATTGTAGTCTTGAGACACAGTATTATCTTTTTCTAGTGGCAATATATCCTCACAATGTTGTGTGCTTGAAGGCATGTCAAGAAGCTCTTCTTGAGGTCGCGGTTTACCAATATATCTGCTCTAGCCTCGTCGTTTTCAGAAATTGGTTGTGTGTTCCATGGAAAACATGATGATACAGCACCTTTCATCAAGAATCTATGTTGGTGTTTTACTCCTGGAACAATTTGTGATTTGTATCATTACAAATTAAATAAGCAGGTATGATTACACTGTGTAAGAATTATTGGAAAATATGTATAAGCAGCTTACCTGTGTGTTTAGTTAACATTTCATAATCACTTTCTACAAAGTGTTTACCACATAACCTCGAACTTCTTGTAGGAATTAATTTTTCACGACGGATAGCTTTTAACCAAAGCCTCCAAATTTTTATATCCTTCGGTATTTGGTGCGTTTCAACTTCAGAGCATTTGGAAACAATACAGCGCGTCATTCTAACTGTTTAATGTTTTCTAAATTTGACCATAGTACAAATTCAATGTTTGGTTGTTTGGGGACACAACCATTTGACATTTGCTAACCCCACAGTAGAAAAGAAAAAGAATGTAGAGCATGCGTTGTTAAAGAGAGATGCAGGGGGCCTCTAATATTGCGTTCTCCCTCCCACCGGCGGACACGACACAGTATTGAGTTAGGTACTATTCTGCCACTCTATTCTTAATATCTCTATGGACGGGACACAGATCTGTGTTTTAAACTGACAGTATAGGGATGGACGACATATCGGTTTTACTAAACTTAATGTCGAACCGAGAGTTACGTTGGCATAACCAACGTACCACCACATCGCATCACCGCATCACATTACGTCTATTTAGATAAGCTCATTTCAACCTCTTGTCAGATCGTCACTCAGGACAGTAGTCCGAGACTTTTATTTTTAAAAAGCCTCTCGCCGGTCCTCGCTACTTATCTGGCGCAGTAGGATAGGTAGGATCGCGTCTGATTTAACGGTGCGCGTGTCGATCTTTCTACGTGACATCCGCGACGCGATTCGAGAAGGTCTCGCTCTCCCGAGGACCCGGCAGACAAGGACTCGGCCTATCATCGGCATGCTCGTGGGGTAAACATAAAACTCTGTTACTCCCGAGATTCCTGTACAAAATCATTTAACTGTGTTTCTGTCACTGTATTGATTTATTTGTATTGTGTGATATTTTATTGTGTTTTTATTGTGGTATTTTCGTGTTGTTTTTGTGTGTTTCGGTAGCTAAAATGGCTCACGAACAGAAAGTAGAAGAAATAGTTTCAAAGGTAGAAATAGATTACAAAACGTTATCCTTTTTCTTGCCCGCTTACGACGGCAACAAAAAGACATTGTCTTTTTATATTAAAAGTGTTGAAAACGCGCTAGATCTGATAGAAAATAGACAGCATCCTAGTGTCGCTTGTCTTATTAGGAATAAGTTAACCGGTAAAGCCGTAGAGGCACTCTCCGAGTGCACAGAGTTCAATACATGGGAAGACATTAAAGGGATACTTACCCGTAGATTTGGAGAATTTAGGGACGAGGTACAAGTAGTACAGGAGCTTATGCATTTAAGAAAAGGTAACCTAGAGATAGAAGCTTTTGCCGATAAAATAAGAGAACTAACATACATTCTTATAAACCTCGACCAATGTAAGAAATCATATTACGATAAAATGGCTACGAACGTATTCCTAGACCAATTAGACTCACTATTAGCTCTCAGCGTACGCGTCCAAAACCCAGATTCTCTGGAACAGACAATTGTACTAGCTAGGCAAGAGGAACTTAAATTAAAAAACAAAAGAGCTTCAGAATTTAGGTCAAGGATTAGCTCCAACAAACCAAACGTAAACATACCGAATAACAATAATGGGTATAGGTATCAGCAGCCCTTCGCTAATAATGGGTATAGGTTTCAACAACCCATGGCCTAGCCAACCCATGGTTTGCAGGCTACAACGGGCAACCGGCCCAAAGACCGATTGCAAATAGGCAACCGCCAATCCACTCAAAACCGGTACCGCAACCCGGTACATCAAATGAGAACAAGCCGTTTAGAACCGCGCCTTATGCATCATTCAATTTCTAAACCGATGTAGAAAATTTCGAGGAGATTTGCCACGAGGTAGAACACGAAACTACTGTTGTAGATCCAGATAATAGTGAAAATGTTTACCCATTTCCGGATACAGAGATAGAAACGTAGTATTTCTAAACCTACACTATCACAACCGTTTACCGTACATTTACATACAGGAGTTAGGTGGCCGTTTCCTGCTCGACACCGGAGCTTCACAATCGCTTATCTCACCCAACGCAATTCTACATGCAAACACTCGACTCGAGCGTGAGATACATTACATAAAAACCGCTCACGACATATCCAAACATGATACCGTAGCTTACATTCCATTACCACCTTTGTTTAACTGTAATTATATTCACAAGTTCTTATTATTCGACTTCGACCCAGACTTTATCGGACTCATAGGAGTCGACTTACTGTCCCCATTAGGTTGTAAAATTGATATGAAGAATATGGTACTGAGAACGGAGGTCGCAACGATTCCGATAAGAGGCGACATGAGATCATACATCGTAATTCGTAATACAACCACGGTGTGCACAGGTAGTTAATCTGCTCTGCAATTATCGCGACGGTGATGATGAATTGTCGGAACACGTAACCGGCGACGGTCTCGTATTCCCTTCTGCGTTAGTGTCCGTGAGATATGGTACTATAACGACATCCTTTATTAACGAGTCGGAAAATAAAATTAGCTTAGTTAACAATTATAAGATAAACTTAACACCGTTCTCTGAGGACAACTATTCGGTTTCGCACGCTTATACATCGCATAGTAAATACAATAGCAATGACTTAGATCAGTTATTAAAAAATAATCTTAGTAAACTTCAAACGGATCATATGAATTCAGAGGAAAGACGTGAAATAGAGAGACTATGTTACAATTACCGCGACATATTCTATTGCGGTATATATAATATACCGCTCACTTTTACCCATCAGGTAAAACACAAGCTTAGGATCACCGATGATACCCAAATTTTCGTTCGTAATTATAGACAGGCTCCCAAACAAAAACAGGAAATACAGAAACAGATTGACGAACTATTACGCCAAAACATCATTACGAAAAGCAGCTCACCATGGTCGTGCCCGGTACATGTTGTACCAAAGAAAATAGATGCATCTGGACAACAAAAGTGGAGGATAGTGATAGATTATAGGCTGCTCAACGAAAAAACCATCGAGGATAAATACCCCCTACCCAACATTAACGACATACTTGACAGACTTGGACGTGCGCAGTATTTCACAACTCTAGACCTGGCTACCATCAGGTCGAGATGGACCCAAGCGATATAGAGAAAACAGGTTTCAGTACAGATCGAGGACATTATGAATTCCTTCGAATGCCCATTCCAAAGGTTAGTGGACTCTGTTTTACGTGGTCTAGACAATGTTTTGACATACCTTGATGACGCCGTTATATTTTCAACCTCATTGCAAGAACATATGGAAAAGTGCAAACAAGTCTTTGACAGGTTTCGATCGCATAATCTGAAAGTTCAGTTAAATAAATCCGAATTCTTGCAGAAAAAAGTAAAGTTCCTTGGTCATACGCTTACAGATAAAGGCCTTAAGCCTAATGCTGATAAAATTGCAGCTGTTCAGCGATTCCCGCTGCCTAAAACTCAAAAGGAAATTAAGTCCTATTTGGGTCTCGTAGGTTACTATAGAAAGTTTATACAGGATTTCGCAAAGCTCACTAGGCCCTTAGCCGCGTGTTTAAAGAAAACGCTAAAGTAGAAGCAACTCCAGAGTATGATCAGGCTTTTGAAAAAATGCAAAGAAATTCTTACAAATAAACAATCAAATCGAAACATGTCTGCAACAAATATATGACAGATTAATCACTTTAGAAAATGCCATAACATTCAGCCATCTAGCCCGTCTTCATCCAAGTATAGTCGATGCTAGCTATCTTGTAGCCGAATTAGTGAGCATGCAAAATGATATTACTACAAATGAAGTGCAGATGCCATACGCACCGACACTGAAAAACATACATTTATTAGAGAAATCTATTATAGTTAAAGCATACAGTACGAGTGAATCAATTAACCTTGTATTAGAAATACCCCTTGTAACTAAACATTCCTACACTCTACTCCATTTATACCCGATCCCAAATAAGTACGATGCTATCCTTGTACCAAAGAATCTTTACCTGATCTTGGGTAATAATGAGTACGCGTATCTTCACGAGCCATGCGTCGCCATCACCGAAGACAACGTCATCTGTCGACACGTCGAATGGGAGCAACTGCAGAACAACCAAGACTGCGTCGCACAGCTGCTGCAACATAAGGTACCGAACAACTGCACCTAAGGTTGCCTGGAAGAGATCGCACTTTGCGATAAGGCCGCCCTTGTGCATTTGATATGTATGTAGTACACTTGTCATTTACACCGAATTTGTCTTAACATTTGCACAATAAAGAATTATCTATCTATCTATCTATGTTACGGTCAAATATAACCACAACATAATAAACCAAATTCAAGACAAAACATGGATTGCCATCCTGAAACAAGAGGAAATAGCCAAAACAACCTGCGGCAACGAAGTACATTACCAACGGAGCAACGGCGTCGTACTCATCACAATCGACAACCAATGTACAGTCGATATCACGGGACGAGTTCTACGCACACACAAGAAGTTCACCTACGTCAAAGAAAGCATTACCGTTACCACGCACTCAATACGCTGTAACAAAGAAAAACCCACCAATTACAATGAAAATACAAGAAATACCACTTGAAGACCTCAACAATCTCCTAAAGAAAGCGAGAATTACGCAGCAAACCGAAGAGGAACAGGCGCTTACAATAAAACCCAGTTGGCCAACAGTATGCCTATATGCACTTATAACAGCATCGCCATAGGCTACATAGCTTACAGATGTAGCCGACGCTTCTCTGTCAAGGGGGGAGGAGTAACGTTGGCATAACCAACGTACCACCACATCGCATCACCGCATCACATTACGTATATTTAGATAAGCTCATTTCAACCTCTGTATTCTTTTGTTTAATAAAATCAGTTCTTGTCAGATCGTCACTCAGGACGGTAGTCCGAGACTTTTATTTTTAAAAAGCCTCTCGCCGGTCCTCGCTACTTACCTATCTCGAGTCATCAATATTTTATTAACATAATTACGCCATTGAAATATGGCAATGATCACACTTTTATCAGCACATCGCAATAACCTCATAATTTAATTGCAATGTATTCGAAAGATAAAGTAATGACAAGGTATTAATATGAAAGCAGAATATACCAATCATATTCACACAAATTTTGACTAGTGATTGGAATGATGCATTCTACGTTGTTGTAATACCACTGAATAGTATGTATGCACTTCAATAAATAAGTATGCGGTCAAATTAAATTTAATAAACACAGAGACGGACGATATTATTAGAAGTACTGTTGGTAAGTCGATTTGAAGTTACAAGTGATAATATCGATATGATTATCAATACTTTAATAAATCGGACATGCCAAGAACAACTTCATATTTATCTATGGCAGATCCACAGATAACTACTAGCGAGACCATAGAGCTAGACGGATCACATCATAGAGATATTATCTCTATGGATCAGATAAGCAGTAGTGATGATTTAACTACGTACTTTTTAAACAACATTCATTCTTTTAGTCGATTATTTTTAATGAGTCTACATTTACTTCACGTATTTATAAATTAGTTCATCTTAGATTATGTTCCGCACAAATATTTGAAATTTAATTTTGTAACTGCTTTTATTTATAACTAGCTGTTTTCCGCAGTTTCACCCGCGTCCTGAGGGAACTATTTCGCGTACCCGGTTAATTTATAGGAGAGGAGGGGAGGTCTCGGAACCCGCCCTCACCATTTTCACTTGCCGGAAATACTTGGTTTTCTCTGAAAAAAAAAACGCCAAACATCGGTGTGTATGGCACTGCCAACTTCCACATTCTTCACACTAGTTTAATAAACTAAGGTTGACGGAGCCCTGCTTCGCAGGGTTCCTATTTTCGGATGAAGAGTCAAAAGAGAACCTAACATAACCTAAGTATTTAGTTACTTATTTAGGCCCGCACAAACTATCTGTCGCGACTTACTGTCGCGGCAGAAGGGTATCTGGACAAGGAAAATCCATTCAAGTGTGCTCACTATCGGACGTCTGTCGCGGACGTGACCTTGAGCGTTCAGACGTCCCATAGCAATCTGGGAAAATGACAGTAAACGTCCGCGGACGTTTACTGTCATCCGTATATTGTCCATGGTACGGCCTTAATATTGATTTTATACCGAATATAGTCAAAAAATGTTAAATTCACTTTCAATTCAACAGTTCTGCTTTACTTCAAGATCTACCAATAATATAATCTAATAGTGCTAACTGCTAGTGCCCTGAATTAATAAAAATATGCTCCTATGTATTGCATAGACAGCATGGCGTGTCTATGGTTGTATCGGACGCGGACGCGACAGAAAGCCGCGTCCGAAAGGGTGTGCACATTATGTGTCGCGACTTACTGTCGCGACAGTAAGTCGCGTCCGAACAGTTTGCGTGCGCCTTAAAGGCCCGCATAAACTATCTGTCGCGACTTACTGTCGCGACAGTAAGTCGCGACAGAAGGGTATCTGGACAAGGAAAATCCATTCAAGTGTGCACACTATCGGACGTCTGTCGCGGATGTGACCTTGAGCGTTCAGACGTCCGATAGCAATCTGGGAAAATGACAGCAAACGTCCGCGGACGTTTACTGTCATCCGTATATTGTCCATGGTACGGCCTTAATATTGATTTTATACCGAATATTAGTCAAAAAATGTTAAATTCACTTTCAATTCAACAGTTCTGCTTTACTTCAAGATCTACCAATAATATAATCTAATAGTGCTAACTGCTAGTGCCCTGATTTAAGAAAAATATGCTCCTACGTATTGCATAGACAGCATGGCGTGTCTATGGTTGTATCGGACGCGGACGCGACAGAAAGCCGCGTCCGAAAGGGTGTGCACACTATGTGTCGCGACTTACTGTCGCGACAGTAAGTCGCGTCCGAATAGTTTGCGTGCGCCTTTACTGTCGCGACAGTAAGTCGCGTCCGAACAGTTTGCGTGCGCCTTGTCGCACCCATAGAGATATTAACTATTGATTACTGATAAACTGATATAAATAATAGTTACAGGTAGCACGCCATTGTGCAATGTTGATGTTGTGCATGTACTGTTAGAGAGAGATGCAGGGGGCCTTTAACCTGTAGCGTTCTCTCTCGCACCGACGGACACGACACAGTCACAGTATATAAAGACATACAGTAGTTTGACGCCTTTGATCTAGTAGAAAAAGCCGACAACGTCTAGACAACGGTAAGGAGGCTAGGGCTGCCACATGTAAAAAATACCTACTTATTCAAACACCGTCTATATATTTATTTTGAAAATAACCGCTTTTTACTAAATGCATAATATGGATGTATACTCGGTACATATTCCGAATTTCAATTTTTTGCCATTTTTGTCTGTCTGTTTGTTTTCACTAATCTCTGGAACGGCTGGACCGATTTTGACGAGACGTAGACTGGCGGATAGCGTATGATGTACCAAGGAGTAACTTAGGCTATAAATTAACCGGGTATGCGAAGTAGTTCCCTCAGGACGCGGATGAAACCATGGGAAACAGCTAGTTTATTATATTACAATAATTAACGATAAATCATTATTATAAATTGTTTATCGTGCGGTGACAGATTTGCATACAAAGTGTCAGCCAGCACCTATTTCATCCCGCAGGTGTCGTGGGAGGCGGTTAAGAATATAAAGCTTTTTTCAGATATCGTTATCGTACAAACCATGTTAAAATAAAGCGATTGACATAGAGGTGGTTTAATGGACGGGTAACCATGGGATCAGTTTGCAGAGCCTATGTTATCGATATGAAATATTGTGCAGATTTTTTTTTCGTGCAAACTACGTTAAGGTAAAGCAATAGACATCACGGTCATTTTATGGATGGGTGACCGGGCTATGAGATTACGGAGAACATGTGTGGGGTTTATAAAAGGGGGCCAAAAATATGGTTATTTTCGAGCTAAGATGCGTTACCAAGATACATAATAATATGTGATAGGTACTTAACTAATACGAAGGTACTAGGTACACATTGCATGAAATTAAAATCACACTTAAATCAATTATTACCTTACAATGCATATTTTCTTACCTCTGCCATGTTGTTTACGTACAATGATTAGGTACTACTTTATTCTGTGATTTCGCCAGACATGAGATATTGTAAAAAGTTAGTAGATTAGTAGGAACGTGCACATTATTTTAAGTGGTTATAAGTAGGTACATACATTTCAAAATAATATAAATTTAATAATTATACTTCATGAATTTTTCTTTTTTGGTATAAGTTAATTGATGAAATCGCAGATTTTTTAAATCTTTATCTATTTATATCTTTAAACAGCAAAAAGAATTTCAATGTCTCACAGCATAAGTCGTCTGCACCATCTTAATTAATATTCATAAGTAAATAAATAAGCAACGAACAAAAAACAAGCACGTGCCAGCCCCCTAAAACATGTACCTAGTTAAAAACTAAGGCAATATACGTAACTAGGTACCGCTCTTCCCGCGTCTCACCTCTTGCCCCCCGCACGATTGACCCGTCTAGACGCGTTCGTTGAACGACTGTATGGATTATTAGACTGTGACACAGTATTGAGTTAGGTACTGTTCTGCCCATAGAGATATTAGAATAGAGTGGCAGAGTGGGGCCTATTCGTGTCCGCCGGTGGGAGAGAGAACGCAACATTAAAGGCCCCCTGCATCTCTCTCTAACATTACATGCACAACATCAACATTACGCAGTGGCGTGCTACCTGTAACTATTATTTAAATCAGTTTATTAGTAATCAATAGTTTAAAAGTTGTTTTTATTGATACACGAAGATAGTTTGAAGTGACAAAAAAGTTTATATATTTTTAAACTATTGATTACTGATAAACTGATATAAATAATAGTTACAGGTAGCACGCCACTGCGTAATGTTGATGTTGTGCATGTATTGTTAGAGAGAGATGCAGGGGGCCTTTAACATAGAGATATTAGAATAGAGTGGCAGAACAGCTGTGCGATTCCGAAAATGACAACAGTCACATCGTAATACGCTTCGTACATCACCTCCACTTCACTGCTTACGTTGTGAAAAGTTCTCACCGTATTCCGAAACTACGCATTGTCACTATCAAGGCCAAGTGATGCAAATTTATAAACAAAATATCTGGTGAAAACTTTAGAGGTGCGCCTTGGCTGTAAAAAGTTTAGTAACTACACAGTTTACAAATTCAAAGAATAAAATTAGCTAATTAAAGATTATTTTGTTACAAAAGGTATATAAAATATGTCCATAAAGCTGGATAAGCAATATTTCATTGGTAAAATATTTTGTAAAGCAACTGGAGAATTATTTTATAACATAATAGAATTCTATAAGCTGCATGTCGTGTTATCTTTGCTTCCTTATTTAAACGTCAAAATTGAAGTTTGCTTTGGTTTGTTATTGTTTTTGTTGTGTAAACAGAACGGCGTTTCATAAAAAATCATTTTGCGGTGATATTTTAAGTACCTAGATGTGGATTTCAAGTGGTTCCCAGCGAACTATGAGTTATTCAAAGGCCCTTTTAAAACAGTATCGTTATATTTGTTTTAAAGTTTCATAAGTTCGGTTTCTCTTGTTGAGTGTGACGTGTGTAACGTGTTAAGTTTTGAGATCTTTCGTCCTATTCTACAATGGCTAGGTAAGTTATTAATAGTATTTCATCTAATGTTTTTAAATATAGCTACATTTCATTAACTTGCCGTGTGGTTGCCGGCATAGAATATAAGTGTCACCACCCCCTATCTTCCCGTAGGTGTCGTAAGAGGCGACTAAGGGATAACATGATGCAAATACCATCTTTGCGTAGAGACGGAAAACTCGACATCAAACCCTATACGACTGCCTCATTGGTCGCGGCATAAATGTGCGCGTGGGATCGGGAGGTCCCGGGTTCGATTCCTGAGTCGGGCAGTGTTATTGGGTTTTTCTGTCACGAAATTCTCAGTAGCAGCACGGAGTCTAAAAATGTGCAATAGGCTCGCCCCTTATTATGTGGGACTAAAGTATATCTGGCGAAAAGTGGGTGTAGAAATCACCTCTGCCTACCCCTTCGGGCATAAAAGGCATGACGTTATGTATGTTATGTTCATTAACTTCCTATTTGATTGTATATTTTTAGGGTTTCACATCCATCATCTACTCAAGTAGAGGCTCTACTAGTTTTACTTGAGAGTAGGCCAAATTTAGCAAAGGGCTTCTTAAAAACGAAAGCAGCCAAAGAGAAAGCTCATAGAGAATGGGCACAAGTTGCCTTGCAGCTTAACAGCATGGGCGGTGGAGCAGTTAAAACAACACAAAAATGGATAAAGGTATTACCTACATTTCGTAAATTTTATTGTGTTTCGTTACGTATTGTGATATTGATGATCATTGTTATACTATGTTTTACTATTATTATCTTTCCAGTATTGGAATGACAAAAAAAATGCAGTCAAGAAGAAGGCTGCTGCAAGAGCTGCCAGTAGAACTCGAACTGGTGGTGGTGCCATTCAATGTGATGAAATTGTAGAGCTTTCCCACATTGAAGAAAGGATATTGACGCTAATGGGTGGTCAAAGTTTTGCCACAGGTGACAGTCACTTGAGAATTAACCCATTTGTAAGTATGATATACCATTATGATATTTGTAACAATGTTAAGTTAATTGGAATTCATTTATTGTTTAATAGATCTTTTGTATTAATGTCTTTCTATTCCTGCAGGTGGACGTCAGTGAACCTGTGGAGCAGGATAGCCCTTCAATTATTAATGTTTTAGAAACAACACATGAGCAGATATCCACAGTAAGTGATTTGAAATGTATTGGTAAAATATAAATTTGAGATATATGGTGATGTACCTATTTAAAGAAATTGATAATTTTTGTTTCAGATTCATACAAGTGATGACATAGCCACCTATTGTCCATCTGAGTACCAAATATCGCCAGTTATTGTAAGTACTTTATGAAGAACTTAGTTATTTATTAGGTACCTACATAATTTGTATTGTTTTATAGGTTTAATTTTTTAATCCTTGTTTTAGATTGATGAGGCTCAAGAGCAACAAGCAACACAGGGCTTAACAGAAAGAAATGAATTTTCAATTGTAAGTTAATGACATACCTAATATTCACCGATGCATAAATATACCTATAATGCAAATCTTATAGAATCACTGATGAAATGAATTACTCATAAATATTTTTTTGCTTTAGGTCTCTCCATATGCTAACCCTGTAGCAGGCCCATCAAGAGAAAATCCCAACCCACCTCTGAGGGTAAGCTAGCTTACTAACCCTAGCATCACTAACACAAAAGTAGATACTATGACCCATTTATGTACCTTGGTAAAATGATTTGAAATTGTGAAGAATGTAAAAATATTTTCTTATTATCATAGAGATTTTTATCATCATCATTTATTATCATTCATTAAAGTTGAAGTTAAGTTTAAATTAAAATAATATTAAAATTCAGTTTTAACCACTATAAATGGGAATACCAGACAATCAAAAATGGAATGTGACTCGCGCTAATCATAACTTCGCTAAACAATGGTTAATTATACTATGTCTAAATTTCAGGATAACGTGCCGCCTGTTTCTGTCCCCTTGCCACCTTCGCCACCCAGACATTCGCCCTTAGAGGTGGAACAACCGCAGCACTCTACAGTCTCAAGTGAGTTACAAATATATTTTAGTTCATAAATCTACCTAAAACAAATTAATTTATAAACAAAATACTAATATCTCCGGTAATTATTTACAGCTCCAAGACGTCGTCGGCGACGACTTTTTCAAAGAAATGGACGACCATCACCTCCGTCCCAAAGGCGTTCCCTTTTTCTTACCATGGTGGAGAAATTTATTGAATACGCTCGTCGGCGAGATGAACGAATCGCTGAGAGAGACCGTCAGATTGTAGCAAGCATGCAATCAATAGAAAATATTTTAAAAGAACATTTTCGTAGTAATTAATAATGTAATTAAATAAATTGTGTATAAACTTGATTTTTCATTATTTTTATTTACATTTACGTATGTACTTCACTAAAAGGCAAAGCTCTTAAATTTAACTTGAAGTTAGGCTGTATCAATTTTAGGGTTTTAGGTAGGTACATAAGACATAGATAAATAATAAAGTAAGTCATTTATTCACTAAGATAGCAATGTAACGCTTATGAACGTATAATTTATAAGTGCGTCACTTAATGATTCTAGATTCACATACTATTTCTTACTATTATATTACTTATATAGTGCCAGATTTGTAATGTAACACACAACTGTGAGTAAGATTGGAATATAAAACTCATTGACACTCTTAAGTCTTAAATGACCTTTGTATAATGTACAAAGATTTTAAATAAATATATTTACAACTGTTTCACATTGCAAATAAATTTATTTATTTATTTCAAAAAGCGGCGACAGCTCAGTAGTGTGTAATTGACTGCCAAGACGATGGTCTCGGGTTCGATCCTAATTACCCCGGTCACACATCTATGACTTTTCGAAGTTATGTGTGCATCCACGCACGGCGAAATATTCAAAATGACCCATCGGTGGGTCATACACAGTGAACGTGTTAACATGATAACTTTCAAACTACAACCACCCCTGTGACCATTAACTTATCGGAATTAATAATAATAAAACAATTAATAAAAATATAAATAGATAATGTACCTAAATATAGATAACGTGTGATGACAAGGGTGAGGAGTATCCCCCCGTGGGATCTCCACCTTGTCGTGGTGGGGGGCTTAGTAACCGTGGATGGGTCACCCGCGGTGAAGCTAAGAGGGATCCAGGAGGGGACGCTCCGCGTGGGCTTGACGGAGGCCTGCGCAGGATGCGTCCAAAGGGGCGGGTGCGAGGGACAGTTCTTCTGTCCCTCGCAGTCGGGTGCGGTCGCGGGAGGAGAGGCGTGTCGGTGTTGCGTTGCCGCGCGCCCTATTTTCCGCGACCAAATGGAGGCGCACCGTCGTTGCGACGCGGTGGGGCCGCAGAAGAGGAGATGCGGTGTTGCGTTGCCGTCCTCCCTATCCTCTGCGGCCACTGAGTGTTTTGGCGGCGGAGCCCAACACCTTCATCCGCCGTCAAGAGGGTTTTGTTCGGGGCCCGCCTGACCATCTGGCGGGCCAATACCCGTCGGGGGTAGCGAGGAATGCTTCAGCGATACCCGACCCTCCGACATACGGGTACGTGAGGAATACGGGGTGGATTTTAGTCAGAAAAGAAAGGGTGATGAGTATAAAAGCTACCATTTACATAATTACATACATATAGACACCATTATGTATTCGAATATATTATTTCATTTACATTATTCAAAACTTTAGGACTGCACTTAACTACAGTTTTTTCTTCCCACAAGCTTTGCAGTCCGACCCGAGCGGCGACAAAAAATACTTAGAGGGTAATTTATAGCTGCCTTATGAGAAAAATGTCGCGGGCGCTTGAGTGGCTTACGTTTTTTTTTGAACCTCTTGTTTGTTTCTCGTACTTATCAGAAACCAAATTTTAGCCCTAACAGCTATTCATTTAGTTTACAAAAATCGAACAAGATAACAAAGCACTTAATCTTAAAATAAATGGCCTGACTAACTTTAGAGCACAGAAAAAAGTTTGGTGAACTTATATTACATATAGGTACAAACGAATATAATAATAATATACTTTTTTGCCAAAAAGCATGTTGTAGGTACAATGATGTCATAAAAGTTCAATAAAGCACATGTTTCGCTAAAGTTGCATATCATGCAAATATAAGGTAATTATACTATTTATACTGTATCAACTGCACTGTTGGCGTAGTGGTTTAAATGGTCCCCACCCCGCTTGACACTGCGTCGAGTGTTGTGGGTTCGATTCCTAAATAACAAGTAAATTAACGCAACACAAAGGATGTTTTTGTCTCAGACGTGCGACTGAGACACAAACATCCTTTACCACAATAATAAAAATCAACCTTAACACACCACCCATATCTTTCTATTAAATAAAGCATCTTCTCTTTCTTTTATATTACACCTATAAAATTATATACACTAAAGCAAACCCTCTCTATATCTATCTCTATACATAATTTTCATTTAACATACACTTCTAAGTCTCTAATACAGCATAAATAAACCAACATACAAACAATTTTAAATCAACCCACACTACATTGCCATCAACTATGCTAAGATTACACAATAATAGATTATTGCAATCTTGAAGACCATAAAGCATTCACTAAAGAGCTTCTAGCTGCACGACCTAATTCTAGTTCAGTATTGATGGAACTAGTGTTGTAAGCAACTGCCAGATTTCGCTCACTTGAAATGTCTTCTGGTGACAAGGCTGGTGCTGGCAGACCAGCGCGGTTACAAATATTGTGGAGCACACAACATGCTATCACAATTTTGGCAACCATATCAGGGTGGTAATGTAGCATCCTGTGCACCAAAAGACACCTAAAGCGGCCTTTAAGTATGCCTATTGTCCTTTCAACACTATTGCGGGCGGTGGCATGGAGCTTATTGTAGTGTGCTTCAGGGGTGTTCTCCACAGCATTTAATATAGGCGTCATAAGATATGGCCTCTGTGCATATCCAGAATCACCTGAAAATAAGTAATTTAATGTTTATTTTAAATATATATGATTTTACTATTTATATTGCTACAAAATATTACTTACCCAACAAATACACTGTTTCTCCAGCATTATACAATTCTTGCAAATGAGTTCGTATAATAGACTGATTAAATATAAAACTATCATGAGATGCACCACCATATGAACTATCTACATGTAGAATATTTAGATCAGCATCAGTTATCTGAAAAAATAAGAACTTATGTAACACATTGAACTAATCAAAATTTGATTCTGGTGCTATTTTATGCTTACCAACTGAACATTTCTAGCATGATATCCCTTTCTGCAAAAGTACCGTTCCTCATTATCTTTGGGTCTCACCATAGCTACTAATGTGCCATCTATGCAACCAATCACTCCGGGTATGCCAAATTTTTCATAGAATCTGAAATTAATAATATATAAACAGACAGTTAATTAATAGGTAGGTTCCTAAGTAAGATCATTTGAGAAGCACCAAAGTTTTGACAAGAAATTATGTACTTACATTTCTTTAAGTTTTTGTCGTTCAGATGCATTTTGAGGAAATCGTATAAATTTCTTCACTACATCTTGATGACATAGTGCATTAATTATTTGGTGAAGAGACCGAGATATAGAAGGCTGTGAAACAAAGTTCCTTATATTCATACCAACTATTTTCTGATAACTTCCAGATGCCAGAAATGATAGTGAAGATAGGATCTGAAACAAATTGGTAGCAAAATACAATACATTATTATTTGTGTCCATTGGTATTGGTACCCTTGCCAGAAAGTAAACCAGTAAATAATTACCTACATAGGTATTTTTGCTAAAATATTGTACATGTAGAGCTTTACAGTAAAAAAAGGATTTGCAAAACTAAACTCTAATAGAATCCAATAAGTTAGTTTGTTTGGAAAATATGCATTCCAAATAATTATATTATGACCACTTTAAAAAGGAGGTACATGCAATATTACAAACTTACCTTGGTTCTTAGCTTTAAGCCTCTTCGGTTCTTTTGCACCGGAATAAAACTTTTTATATCGTCCTCTAAAGTTCTAATTAGTTCTTCAGATAGGCGATACAAACGTACATAGTCATCGTCTCGAAAACTTATATTTATGTTCCGCAAAGATTTACTGTGTTGTTGTCTTTTTAAAAGGTCTAAGCTGTAAGCTTCCTTTAAAAATGCCAACATAATTAGAGTGTGAGCCATCTAAAACACGAAGTAAATGTTTAATATTATTTACACTTGAAACTAGCATTGTAGAGTTTTAATTTTATCACAATATGATTATAAAACGTTTTTAATACATATAAACACCACAAAATAACTTTTTACCTTTACTACGGAAGAAATTTATAATTTTTAGAGCTACTTGTGTTGTTTTCACTAAGTTTTCACCGAATAAGAAGTAACTTTTGATTTGACAGATAAAATTGGCTGTGAAAACTGTGACGTGAGCCAAAACATTGCTTCGGAATATCAATAGACCCTTCCAAATGTCAATTTTTCGTTATTTTATGTCAGTTGAGTGAACTTTTCACTAAAGTTAGTTCTATCCGCCGACACGCTTACATGGGGGGCGCCACTATAGTTTTCACTGTTTTTCGGAATACCATTTAGAGTTTTCACCGCCAAAGTCGCTGTGACTTTGCTAAATACATTTTCGGAATCGCTCTGCAGTACCTAAAGGCGCACGCAAACTATTCGGACGCGACTAAAGGCCCGCACAAACTATCTGTCGCGACTTACTGTCGCGACTTACGGTCGCGACAGAAGGGTATCTGGACAAGGAAAATCCATTCAAGTGTGCACACTATCGGACGTCTGTCGCGGACGTGACCTTGAGCGTTCAGACGTCCGAAAGCAATCTGGGAAAATGACAGCAAACGTCCGCGGACGTTTACAAACGTCCGCGGACGTTTACTGTCATCCGTATATTGTCCATGGTACGGCCTTAATATTGATTTTATACAGAATATAGTCAAAAAATGTTAAATTCACTTTCAATTCAACAGTTCTGCTTTACTTCAAGATCTACCAATAATATAATCTAATAGTGCTAACTGCTAGTGCCCTGAATTAAGAAAATATGCTCCTACCTAGCCATAGTGTATCGCATAGACAGCATGGCGTGTCTATGGTTGTATCGGACGCGGACGCGACAGAAAGCCGCGTCCGAAAGGGTGTGCACACTATGTGTCGCGACTTACTGTCGCGACAGTAAGTCGCGTCCGAACAGTTTGCGTGCGCCTTTACTGTCGCGACAGTAAGTCGCGACACATAGTGTGCACACCCTTTCGGACGCGGCTTTCTGTCGCGTCCGCGTCCGATACAACCATAGACACGCCATGCTGTCTATGCAATACGTAGAAGCATATTTTTCTTAAATCAGGGCACTAGCAGTTAGCACTATTAGATTATATTATTGGTAGATCTTGAAGTAAAGCAGAACTGTTGAATAGAAAGTGAATTTAAATTTTTATGACTATATTCGGTATAAAATCAATATTAAGGTCGTACCATGGACAATATACGGATGACAGTAAACGTCCGCGGACGTTTGTAAACGTCCGCGGACGTTAACTCCGTCCGATAGCAATCTGGGAAAATGACACTAACGTCCGCGGACGTTTACTGTCATCCGTATATTGTCCATGGTACGGCCTTAATATTGATTTTATACCGAATATAGTCAAAAAATGTTAAATTCACTTTCAATTCAACAGTTCTGCTTTACTTCAAGATCTACCAATAATATAATCTAATAGTGCTAACTGCAAGTGCCCTGAATTAAGAAAATATGCTCCTACCTAGCCATAGACAGCATGGCGTGTCTATGGCTGTATCGGACGCGGACGCGACAGAAAGCCGCGTCCGAAAGGGTGTGCACACTATGTGTCGCGACTTACTCTCTACGACAGTAAGTCGCGACACATAGTGTGCACACCCTTTCGGACGCGGCTTTCTGTCGCGTCCGCGTCCGATACAACCATAGACACGCCATGCTGTCTATGCGATACACTAAGGCTAGGTAGGAGCATATTTTCTTAATTCAGGGCACTAGCAGTTAGCACTATTAGATTATATTATTGGTAGATCTTGAAGTAAAGCAGAACAGTTGAATTGAAAGTGAATTTAACATTTTTTGACTATATTCGGTATAAAATCACTATTAAGGCCATACCATGGACAATATACGGATGACAGTAAACGTCCGCGGACGTTAACTGTCATTTTCCCAGATTGCTATCGGACGTCTGAACGCTCAAAGTCACGTCCGCGACAGACGTCCGATGGTATGCATGCACACTTGAATGGATTTTCCTTGTCCAGATACCCTTCTGTCGCGACTTACTGCCGCGACAGTAAGTCGCGACAGATAGTTTGTGCGGGCCTTTAACTCAATACTGTGTCGTGTCAGTCGGTGCGAGAGAGAACGCAACATTAAAGGCCCCCTGCATCTCTCTCTAACAATACATGCACAACATCAACATTACGCAGTGGCGTGCTACCTGTAACTATTATTTATATCAGTTTCAGGGGCGTAGCTACCGCCGTATTTGCCGTATCAATTATACGGGGCCCCCGGGCCACGGGGGCCCCCAAAGTGTGTAAGGAAAAAGAATAAAAACTTTCTAATTTATTTTATTTTACAAATGACAAAATTCTATAAAGCAATTCCTTTTCTTCCCGCCTTAAGCGTGCGTTCAAAAGTTGGCAACACTACATCGTTATGGCGGGCTGCGGGACTTCCCCGTTTTACTTACTTCATCTTCAACTCAGCGGGGAATCCCCGGGAATCCTTCATCGATATCGCGATGTACGTGTACGTTGTTGTACTTTGCATTGGATGTTAAACCACGGAGTGCAGTGCACTGTTTATTTACGCGCTTTATATAAATGTGCATTACATTGTAATTCAGCACAAACAATATTGTTCTTCTGGTTTAGCAGTATTAGTAACGATTTGTAAAAGAAATGAGTGAAAGGAAAAGAGATTATCCCAGCGGCGCTGAGAAAAGAAAAATTAAACAGAAAAGGGACGAGGTTATAAAAAAAGTGCCCAAAATTTCTTCATTTTTTCAGAGACAAGATACTGTGAGTGATTTAGATTGGAAAGGTAAGTACTACACTACTACCCAACCCATTTATTAGGGGCCCGTAGTGATAAACAAGGAAATCTTTTAATTTCGGTCTGTCCATCTGTCCGTCACAAAAAGTTGTCTCCCCCCTCGATTTTCATAATTATACTGTTTTTAGGGTTCCGTGCCTTGATTAAAAAAAACAAAATTCTAACTTATCTATAGGATCGATTTGTTTTGTTGTTTGTTTATCAGTCTGTATCGTATCGTTAATTGCGTGTTGAGAACTTCAGATGTGCAGACTCGCTTTCGGGTTCTCGTTTTGTATGGCCACTACACTACGCGCTGCGTTTAAATAGCACGCAGGTGTATAGTAATGCACGGACGGGCTGCAGGTGATTTTGTATCTACTAATAGGTACGAGCACAATCCGCGTAGGATCTGTGTGCGTCTGAACTGAACACTCTCTAACTGTGACCCTTAGTAACGTTATTTATTTATATATAACTCTTTTTAGTTTAGTATCAAAGCATTCGTATTTATTTTTTAGCAATTACTCGTTTATTTTTAGATTCTTCTGAAGCATGTTCTTCGTCACATATCCATCCGGAAATAGAAGAAAGCCAAGCACATACTTTATCGGATGTCCATCCAGAAATCGAGGAACCCCAAGTCAACGATTCTGATATATCTGCAGATAATGCAGATTGTAATATAATTTCATCAGATAGAGGAAATTTTGGTGACAATTTAACTGAATGCGAACGAAAAATAATTTTTAAATTGGGTCCATTTAAACCACAAGGACCATTTCCAAAAGTTTCAGAAAATAACCGACCTTTTTCAGCTTATTATTATTCATATTTCAATCAGGCAGGCATAAAAATTATAAGACCATGGTTATGTTATTCTAACGTTTTAAACAAACCGTACTGTCACTTCTGTTGGTTATTAGCAGATCGTCAAAACAAATCGTACTCCTCTGCTTGGGTTAACGGTGTTTCGGTTAGAAGCAATTTCACACAAACTATTCTTGACCATGAAAAGTCACAGCAGCATATTAGTGCCTCACTCTCTTATAATAATTGGTTGCAAGGAAATACCATCGATACTCTATTGAAAAGTGAAATCGATAGTAAAATTACATTCTGGAGAGATGTACTGCATCGTATAATTAATGTTATAATTACTTTAGTATCTTGTAATCTACCTTTGAGGGGGCATGATTCTGATTCTGGCAATTTTATGGCAATTTCACGTCTGCTATCTAACTATGATGCAACTTTAAAAGAACTTTTTCTAAAACCGAAAGGTGAAATAAATTATTTAAGCCCTACGATTCAAAACGAAATTATTAGTTTGCTTGGTACTAACGTTAGGAACAGTATTATCTCAGAAATTAAAAAAGCTCCATTTCTGACAATAATTCTGGATACAACACAAGACTTGTCAAAAATTGACCAACTATCTGTAGTTTTTCGATATATCTCGGTTACAGAAAATGATGATAATGTGCCGAAAGAAATAAAAATCTGTGAGTCCTTTTTAGGATTCATAGCAGTAACCGATTGCAGTGCTGCAGGTCTGAAAACTGTCATTTTAAATTTGACTAAAGAATATGGAATTGATTTGACTAAATGTAGAGGACAGGGATACGATGGAGCAAATGTTATGTCGGGTGTGTATGGAGGATTACAAACCCTAATAAAAGAGCATGCTCCAAATGCCGATTATGTTCATTGTGCTGCGCACGCTTTAAACTTGGTTTTGAACGATGCTGCGAGACATGTTCGTGAAGTATCGACTTTTTTCGATAATTTAGAAAAAATATATACTTTTTTTGGCAATAGTATAAAACGCTGGGCTATGCTAAGTGACGATTTATCTGAAAAATATTTGATTACCCTTAAAAAGGTATGTCCTACCAGATGGTCTTCTAGGAACGACGCTTTATTAGCAGTAAAGAAAAATTTTTTACTAATCATGAAAACTTTGTACCAACTAAATTTAATTTCAAATAAAAAAGATGAACGTGAAGAATGTAAAAGTATAATTAATATTTTAGAGAGTTTTGATTTCTTAGTGCTCGTTACATTTTTTTCTTCACTATTTGAAATTATTAATCCTGTTTCTAAAGCTCTACAGCATGAAAATAATGACTTACAGAAATCTAGTATTTTATTAAGTAATCTTTTAAATAGACCGTGCCAATTAAGAAATCAGAATTCATTTAATAGTTTGCTAAATGAATCCAAAGATTTAGCAAAAAAGTGGGGGGTAACAACTGTTTTTAAAAACAGTAGGCGAAAGATAACGAAGCGTTTTTTTGATGAGTTATCACAAGATGAGAGAATTTCCGACCCGGAATCCTATTTCAAAGTCAATGTATACTATTGCTGTTTAGATATATTAATTTCTCAAACTAAAGAAAGATTTCAGAGCCTTTGCAACCTGAGTAGTATATTCGAAATATTACAACCGGAGAAACTCCTATCTTCTTCAAGCGAAGAGATATTAAACGCTTCCGGAAAACTGTCTGCTAAATACAGTAAAGACATCTCACTTAATCTTTGTGACCAATTAAAGGCTCTAAAAACATGCTTAAATTCTGAAATTAAAAAAAAATATTCCATTAAAGAACTCATTGAATTATTGCTAGTAAAATTCAATAGTCTTGCATCCAGTTTTCCCGAGGTAATCACAGCACGCTTTTTATTCTTGACCCTTCCAGTTACAACCGCAACGGCAGAAAGAAGTTTTTCAAAATTAAAACTAATAAAAAATTACTTAAGAACTTCGATGGGACAAGAACGGCTGTCAGACATCTCACTATTGTCCATAGAGGCAGAAACTTTAGAAAAACTAAAATCATCATCAGCCATAAATGATTTAATAAATCAGTTTGCCGATAAAAAGGCAAGGAGAGTGAATATTTAAAATTCGATTTTTATTTGTAAAATGGGTAAATTATGTGATAAATAAATATTACTTCTCACAATATTTTTTTTCTTTCGTGAAAAATCTTTACCTCCATATAAGGGCCTCCAAAAAAATTTTTATACGGGGCCCCGACAAGGCACGCTACGCCACTGATCAGTTTATCAGTAATCAATCGTCTCCCAGAAAACATCATCCCTTTCTATCATTTCTATTTTTAGTGGTATACTTTCGCCACTCCACACAGCAAATAAACATTTTTGTTTGCGTGTAACGTGGCGTTGCCCCTGAATTTGGTTATAACAATTACAATATTTGTTTAGTCAGTTAACTTTTTTATAATGTTTCCATATTTGTATTTAATTTGCTCTTATACTATTCTCCAGACTATTCTTATAGGCAACTTTAGAACATTAAATTTCCACAATCATGTTTGGACCTATTAATCCATCTGGCATGGCACCAATAAACGGATAATCCACAAGGCTCGATTGTTACATTTTCTTGCTTCGCCAGTTGTTGGAAAGCCAGTGGTTCATTTTAGACTCCATGCGCAATTGCTTTTACATTGCAAATATTTTATTTGCACAAAATATTTTTACTAAGTTGGCTTTACTGCTGTTATCTCTTCTTTTTACCACTATACCAAAATTTTAATCTGTCAACATATTCTTACGCAATTCGAACCAGTCACTGCTATCCCTCGTGTATTTTTTGCTTATCACTCTTGAACAAATCGTGTTAGGAATTACTGCAGTCAAATGTGTGTAAGACTTTGCTAAACTGTAACTTTAACTTCACTGTAATTACAATAAAGATAATTAGTTAGGTACTTTATTATAAAAAAATACTATAACTTGTGTTATAGCAAACAGAGAAGTCACCTACTTACTTATAAATGATTGATTTTAGAAATTAAAAATATATTAGATGTACTGAGACATACCTAATAGTTTATGAATAATCAAAGTTGTACCCGATGTACCTAAATAGGTTTATGTTCACAACACAATAATACAACATTCGTTACCGCTTGCGTGCGGACTGCGGAGCGCTATGTTAGCGCTGTTTATTGCTCGCCGTGGCGGCATCTTAGCGCTCCAGCCACGCGCTCTGACAAGCTAATGAATTTGCAATATAGGTACATACATAAAATGTTTCGATTTTATGTTATTATATTACTCTTTCAAATATTGAAAACTGTGGCAGCTATGTATTGTGAGAATAATTTATATAATTATATTATGCATAATCGCTAATGTATAACATAGTCAGTCATAAAAGACTTATGAAAATAATTTGTGTAAAAATGTTTCATATTTCATAATCACTTGGCCATGGATGAATTTCTATTTTATTACGACGCTTTCTTGTACAAATCCTTCGTAGAACTTTATTTCTCTAATTGTCTATATTTTATTCTTCTTATTATATATTTATAAGCACAGAAACAATAACTCAAACGCAACAAGAATATAAACTTAGGTCCTAATTATATGTGCCCATAGTCACATGAAAAGCCTATTTGATTCAAAGTATTCAGTCTATAACATAAAACATGAAATTACGAACTCAAATCGGCGTATTATAATAACATTAACCCCTTGTATGCCGGAACGCAGATCTACGCGAGACACAATAGCTTTTTAATTGTGTCTGGTATTCCGGCATACAAGAGGTTAATAACAAACAGGTTTACGTAAAATTTCGTGCAGCGGAGACGCAAGCGGCATGACCTATATCTCACAGGGCTCATAGCCGAATGATGAGGTCTGGGCGGGGCGTAAACTAGCAACTGACACTCAGTACACCGCTTATGCTAATAAGGTTTTAATTGCCGAAGCGTTTGATATTGATGGGATCTACCGAGCGTCAAAATCATAGACGTTTGGCAGATTTTTTTTAATTTTATAAAATATACACGTATAATATGAAAATAAATAGGGTAATTCTTTAGTTCATTAGGTTTCCTACAATATTATTAAATAAAATATGACAGCTTACGACCAAAATATTGCAAACAGTGAGATGAAAGATTATTTTCTGCCTCGTTTTTGTGATTTTTTTACCGTGATTCTATTTTACATACATGAAAAATTCTTTCAAAAGTCTTTTGTTCAGACTTTTGACTATAAGCTCTATTTTTTGCAAGCTTGTAGTATGTACCGTTATGGCTAGTTGCGACGAAAAATTAGGTGTTTCACGGCTTCTGAGGTATAACAGCGCCTTAAGCACCCCATGGCCCCAACGCTTCTAACAAGTGCGGTCATTTTGACCCCCATGGCAGCCAACGTGTTAATCTTTGTCTGAAATGCGCTAAACGGCAAGTCCAAAATACTTATCGGTATCTTGTTGTAGATACGAATACTAACTCCTATAAAACAACTATGATTTTTACGCACATACATAACACTAGCATAAATATACTGAGAAGCTACTGTTAGAATAGGTACCGATTTCCTTGAATCTTTCTTTGAGCGAAACTCTTGTTCCTAATTGGTAAATGGCCCGAACTGCCCTTTTTTGCAATATAAAAATACTTTCGATATCAGCAGCTCTACCTCATAGTAATATGCTGTAAGACATAACTAATAACACTATGAAAATAGCTAAAATATACCAATCTAGCCGTATCGACATCTGTTAAGCTTCTTAATGGCATAAGCAGCCGAACTAAGTTTCGCTGACAGATATGTAATGTGTGCGCCCCATTGTAACTTCGAATCAAGTGTTATTCCTGGAAACAATGTAGATTCAGTTGTTTCCAGTACATCGCCATTTAAAACTATGTTAGGACCAAGGTTTCTGACGTTTGGCAAAGCAAACTTAACACATTTGGTTTTTTTGACGTTCATTACTAAGTTGCTTACAGTAAACCATTTAGTCACCTGAATAAGAGCACTGTTTATTTCGGTAAAGATTTCCTTATTTCTATCTACTTTAAATATCAATGAAGTATCATCAGCAAACAATACCACGTCAAAAATGTTTCTCAGGTAAAATGGCAAATCATTAATGAAAAGAAGAAACAAGAAAGGCCCTAGGATACTACCCTGCGGCACTCCCAATTGTACTGGTAAGCCACTGGACTTTGAGCCGTTTATTTCTACACATTGGATTCTGTATTTTAAATATGCCTTAATAACATCCAATGTTTTAGTCTGGACGCAGTAATGTTTAAGTTTGCATAAGAGCGTATCATGGCAGACACAATCGAATGCTTTCGAAAGGTCGCGAAACAAACCAATAGCATTCTGAGAGCTCTCCCATGCATTGCAGATGTGTTTGAGTAAAGTTACTCCTGCATCCGTCGTTGAGTGACCCTTAGTAAAACCAAATTGCTCAGTATGAAGCAGGCTGTTCAAATTAAAGTGTTTCAGAAGTTGCTTGAGTATGATCTTTTCAAAGATTTTACTAAAAGTAGGTAGTATTGAAATATCGATATCCCTTTGGGTTGCGGCAGTCAAACAGGCAGTCCTCTGTAGAAAAGATAATAATCTGTCAAATTCGGTAAGACTAGTAAGTAGATCCTAAGTTGCAACTGGGATAACGCTTGAAGTATCAGCAAAAAATTTCTCACCATATAAATTACATGAAAAAATATCGAAATATGTTTTATAAGTAGGTAGGTTATATAAATGAAATAGGTTACATAATTAAATTCAGTGAAAATACATTCACATTATGACAATCTCAACCACAGGGAAATCGATTTTTATATTCGCGGCAACACTGAATGGCGTTTATAGTCCTTGCATTAATAATAAGTACATCATTTTATGTTGAAATTTCGAAATAATACGCTAGTGTTCGTCTAATTTTGTGTCGTATTGTTTTTACGCAGTTTCACTACGTAAACTGACATTTTACTGGCTAAAATTCAATAAAACATTTGGTACCTCATGCACCTTTTATGGCTGTCAGTGTGACTGGCTCAGGTACGCCGACTGCAGCGTAGTATTTGTTTGCGGCATTTTACAAGTACGCCGGGTACCTATGTAGTCGAGCGCAGCGAGAGAATTTATATATCTAAGATTATTTCCTTATTACTTTCAGTAGCACAGGATTATTTTTATACCGTGGTTATGAATGTTATGATGTATTCTGGCGCTTAAGGCATTTTAGAATAAGATAATTTATAGTGTAAAAAGTGGAATGGAAATCTTTCTTATATAGAGAAAGCTTAAAATATCTAAGTCTCTAAAAATATTAGGTCTAGTTTTATCTTTTTTATTGACAAAAAATACATTAAGAAATATTGAAATGTTCTCAATTATACAGATTGTAACAAGACCCAAGCCGAAGTCTACTCGTTTTGGACATCATAACAAGTAATAGATACTAAGCAAAAATAAAACCTGGGTAACGATTTTTTTTAAGAAAACACGATTTTTGAGTTACTACTAAAAGTGCGCGCGTGCAATGTTCGCAAGACCTACTTATCGATGGGTGCATAGGAGATTTATAGAACAAAGTGGCGTGGTAAATGCATCGATTTTAATTTAGAGACATTGTAGATTTTTAATTTGAGTAATTGTATGGTGACTGTGATATGTCCTGAACCTGTAATTTCCCAGGTGCCGGAGTAAAAAATGTTCGTAATGATTGGTAAAATAAGGGATTTAAGTTTTCGTTAGAGGGGTGGGGGAGGGGGATTTACACCTGTATAACAATAGGTAAGTAAATGTATTCAATTTATAATAAAATTATTGCTGTCGTGTCTTACCCACTCCATTTGTCTCGCTTACTGAAAATCCTCCACCTGAACATGCTCTCGCATCTGGAAGTCTTTGAATAGACTTAGGACACAGGTTGGCTGCAGCAAAGAACTTGTTTGGTGGGGATTTATAGACAAATCTAATCTGGAGATGCTGTTCCACAGACAATGGGATATTTACAATCTTGTCCTGCATGCCCGAATACCTATTAAGTACAGGAACTTATAGATATAGACGCTACTGAAAATGTTATTATTCGTAGCTAAGTTTTGCGCTAATTCGATTTAGATTGCCATCGACACGTTAAGAACAAATTTATTTTTTAATAACTGTCTCATTAAAATCAGGTTAAGGTACGTTATGATAACGGATGTGTAGTTAATGTGAGAATTACTATAATACATTTTATTGAGCAATTTGACCTTGAACTGCATTAATAAAAAAAGTGTAAATATTATAAACTCAAATAATAATAATAGAGACATAAGTCATAAATTCATAATTCTATCCGAAATCTTCAAATTCGATTGGTTCTTTCAATCACATTCTCACTCGCCGCAGGTATCTTTTATCTGTGCAGCGAGAGCTTTTGTTAAGTTTTGTGTAGCGAAAAAAGTTTGCTTGCTAATGCGCCCACGCTGCGTTGTGACTTACAGCACGAGAACTAGTATTGATTGTATTGGGCTGTTAGATTTGACGTATAATAAGTATAAATAGTACATCGGTCTTGGTACTATAATGACTCCTTCTAGTAGAAATAACAAAAGATTATGAATTGACACCGCCGCTGTGCACGGTTTATTTGTTTGTTTTCAATATGTGTATAAGAAATATATAGAATGGCGGAGGCATGTAGATTTGGAAACCATAACATAGAAAGTAAAACATCGGGCAATCAAGATGAAAACTTTTGTATATTCCATGTTTTATGTGTTTTTATATCTCTTGTAACAATACTAGCTGATTTAACAACGGGTGAGTGTACTTGTAATCATTTTTATAACTTAAATAAAACATTTTCTGTTAATAAAACGTTCTCAGCCGGTTTTTTATGAAACATGAGTTTTCGATTTGTTTGCTACTTTATTTTATTATGTTTTTTTCAGATGTTATAGTTTTTGCAGAATACAGTAAAGATGGTCACCTGTATTGGGCGCTGGGTACACTAATCTTTATAGTAACTCCCAATATATTAATCAACGTATTTTCTATGAGATGGTTTTTAACGGACCAGAAATCAAGTTTGCGCCACTGGATTACTCATGTTTGTCTGGTGGGCTTGTTGGAAAGGTATACAATAAAAGATTTTTATATTATAGACTTTTTCCTAAATTATTATATTATAATTTCTACCAATTATTTTATTCTTTCAGATATGTTATATTTTTGCGAAAAGTTTTTGTATGCAAGAATTTGGAATCAATCAAGACCCATAAATTAATATCGCAGAGAAATGATCTAAGTTTACTGCACTTTTTATACATATTTATAGGCACTGTCCCACAAATTATTTTACAAACTTATGCAATTGTTACTTTAGATGAAAATTATTACACAAAAGGTAAGTTTCCTTTGTCATAAACAGATTTAGACGAATAATTAATTTAACTTATAATTTATATTTATTACTAATTTATTTGTTACAGTATTTGCTTTAACTGCGTCGATCGCTTCCGTTATTTGGGGATGTTCGACGTATATCTACAGTATTACATCATTTTCTAATGAGAATTTTAGTTGGTACTCATTATTATTAAAACTTGTGTGGCATTTTGGAATCCTGATAGGCAGGATACCAGGAGTTTTGTTATTTGCTATAATTTTCGGAGTATGGACATTAATTCCTTTAGGTAAGAAGTTTATATTTTATCTAGACCAATCGCTTCATCCACGTAAATTATATACCTAAACCATCTTCAGGAATTACACAATACATGTATTGGTGAAATCAGTTCAAATCTGTTCTGTAGTTTTTGAGTTTGAAAGATAGACGTTGCCGCGGGAAAGGCGAAACTGCAGGCGCAAGCTAGCTCAATAATTATTAAGTATCTAATCATATTTTCCAGGTTTGCACTGGTCAGCCATGACGTTTTGGATTGTGATGCAAAAGACTACGTTTTGCCCGAACAAAATAGAGGAAACTCTTTACAACGTCGTCATGGGATTCGTATATTGTTTCTGCTACATAAACTTACGAGAAGGACACACGAGATACCGCTTGATGTTGTTCTACACTTTAATGGTATCACAAAACTTTGGCAGTTTATTTTTGTATGTATTAATTTCGGACATGGAGCGCCAGAAAAAGCCGTGGTCTATTGCCGCAGTGATCTGTATCATATTCGGTACCATATTTGGTAAGTAATATAGCAAGTTAGCAACTATTGAATCATATTGAAGCCATTAAAATCTACAAGTAGGTATCCTTAAATTTTGTAAACTTTACATTTCAGGTATTGCGGCGATGATATTATACTATAGGTATTTTCACTCAACGGGTCCTATATTATGGAAAAGCGCCCCAGATGACATTGAATTAAATAATAAAGTAACAATACAAGAATCCAACAATAAAAAAGACCACGGCTTAAATCATGTAAGGTCCTTCAAAAGTTCCCGTAAAAATGAAACTACTGAAACAACTTGCAGGTATGTAATATTATTTCATTTGATCTCGTACTATTTTCAAAATATTGACACCAATTAACATATCATAATTATTTCTGTCTCCAGTAAGGAAGTGTCATCCGAGCCTATCCCGAAGCAAGATAGCGAAAACGCTGACAAAAAGTTTTTATTAGATCACTGGATTGCCAGATCGGGAACACCTACATTTACGTCGGCACCTATAGGTAATAATAGCATGGATGTTTCTAGTGTAGAATTTTACACTGTTGAGAATACTCCACAGTCTATCGCAATACAAGACGACGATTACAAGCACAAAAATAACAAAAAGATAGCAATTTGCTCTCCTACAGAACTAACGCTAAAATTAACATCTATGGAGAACCTAGAAAGCTCCATCGATGAAATTACTTGCAGCAATTTAAAACTTCACAAGCGCAGGGGAATATGTTCATCAGACGCGCTGAGAGATGAATTGACAAATTTAAAACTAGATGTCTGTAACATGGTCAAGTCAGATTTTATGAAGATTATAAAAACTGATAGTTCCGAAATAAGTCAAGATACTGACGGCTCGAACAAAAAAACATCTTCTGATTCAATTGATATGGATTTAGATTTAAGTTTCAGTGATATTAATAGCTCTGATATAAACACGTTTAACGAAAATATTGTTCAAAAACTATGTTTGAGCGCGCTCAAAAACATCAAAGTCGGCAATCAAGACGCAGATATTGAAAATATTCAAAGGATAGCTTTAGATATACTAAAAGAAATGTATGCCAAAAAGGATAAAAATAAAAACGGTATAGGAACCGATTTATTTCCTTCCAAACCACGCGAATTAGATACACCTACAGAAGTTTTGTCAGTTCATGATTATGAAAACATATGTGCCGTGAACATTGCCAGAGAAGCATGGGGTCTAAGATCCTGGAATGGCTATTCTGATATTGAAAATTGGCTCCACGACGGGAGTGTAGTCCGAGACAGAAGAAGGGATACGCTGACTTCAGGGAGTTCAGAAATAAGTAGCTGCGTATCACAAGATTTAAAAAATGCAATTTTAGCGGCGCCACCCTTTCCCAAAAAGCCGCATACTTACTCAAATGTATTTGTAAAGTTCGACAGAACAAATCAAGACGATTATGCTAACACATTGGTTTCTCACGATGATACCTTCTTAGCTAAACCATGCGTAACAGATGTGAATAAAGATCCTAATCATTTAGAACCTATAATGGAAGAATTAGATGACTTGGGTGATATAGAGCCATCAAATAAGAAAAGACTAAATTCCGAAAGCTCTCTCGTCGCCACCATTGATGAAATACGTAAGTCAACTGTTACAAATTCGCCAAGGAACTTATATCACAGGAGAGAGCATTTATGGGATTCACCTCAATTCAATACATCTACGAAAATAGATACCAACTTAAAACAGGCATTGTGGAAGGAACCCTCAAAATTTAATTCAAGTAATATTATGGAATCTTTACCAGAAAAAGAAAATTGTATGAATATATCACATAGATCAAAATTTGACTTAATCAAGAAAGAATTAAATGTTTCAACTGTCCCAAGCATATCATCTACATCTTCAGATCATAGTAGCGAAAATTTTGCAGACTACAACAAGAATACAAATTCAAGAAGGCGGCAGAAATCAAATTCTAGTAACTTAAAACTGCAAAGCAAAAAGAATAATATTACGCCCGAACAGAATCAGCACGATCTTTCTAACAAAGACATTGACTTTTTATGGCAAATAGTTTCGGAAAACTCTGCGCCCACTAATTCAACAGAAGACTGTTCTTCTAATAAAATATCATCATCCTTACAATCATTGATACAAAAGGATACTACTATACCGGTAGTAAATACGACTACCTCAAAAATGTCTAATGTAAAAAAAGCAACAAGAAGTAGACCTAGACGTAAATTTTCTATTTTAAGAGAGAGATTTGAACCTAGGCTTAATCTTAATTCTGATGAAGAAATCTTATATGGTTCATGTGATATTAGTCAAGCTCAGGTGGACAGTAATATCGTAAATGTAAAGAACGAGTTATGTCCAGATCAAGGAGTAAGCACGATTCCAAGAAAATACAAATACTATAATTCGTCATTTGAGAGCAACGAAAAGCTTGAAACAGCCGCTGGTTGTGACTTAATTATGTCAAAAAATATAAAAGAAAAACGTTCATTATTTATGAAACAAGTTTTGAGCCCACCTAAGTTTAATACTAAACTAAGACATAAGGTGTAAGTTACTATAATGTGGATAATTTGTTCCTAACATATTTTATTTGTACGACACCAGAAGGAATGAAGTCAACTTAAACATGGATCTCAAGATGAGTGTAGTCATATTTTACAACAATTAAGTTACATTAATTTCAATTTGTCCATATTGTCTTTTGAATAAGTCTATTAGTTTAAAGAACTAAGACCATATTATGATATATTATAGTCTTCCATAATGTGATATTATTAACAGCAGAAATTACGTTGAAATAAGCTTAAAATGACTAAATGGATGAAACGGTGATTGTACTTATTTTTTAAATTATTTGTGATAATATTTAATATAATTTCTTTATGAATCTTGAACATATCAAAATCTTGCCTTAGTTTTAATAATGCCAGTATTGCGCACAATATTTAAAGACATAAAGACATATTTATTTCTGCATTTTGGTTGTTTACAACACTTATACATGTCAAAACCCTATTCTAGATGAGGCCGGCTTTTCCTAGCTAAATGACTTCTTGAGAAGAAAAGCCGAAACAAACTCAGAGTCATTATTTTTTTTGTCACTTCAATTTCTTTAGTCTTTTCTTGATCTTTTAAAGTCCAGACAAAAAAAGGGTTTAGTATGCAAGTACAATGCAGGAAATCATCTGACGCTTTTGACTGACTCGGCCCACTGATGGCCCGCATTCAACAGCAATCGTACGGCTCAACCTTGATTGTGTTTAATTTTAGATCTTTTTTTTAGTAGCATAATCTTACCCATAAATAATAAATTTTATAAATAAATAATAAAACACTGTGTATTATTTGGGGCAAATAATAACATATACAAGTTTATATAATCATACATTTATTTTATAAATATATAAAGTATGTTGCCACAAAAATAGATTAAATATAACTAAGCTAATATTATTTTTCTAATAACTACTTGAAAGAATTTTATAGCATTCATAATGCTGAATAAATAGAAGATATACAAAAATATTGTTATCACATGTGGTTATAAATACAAACCAATTAAATTACTTTCCACTATAAACTAACATTACAATAAAATTGACAAATATTACTCTCATAACAGTCTTCTTAGAGAATACAATGGCTCATAATGTAGGAGTATCTACATACTACTTATGTAGGTATATCACTAGCAAAAATATAGCTGAAGGGTTGTACCAAACAAAGCTAGGTAATAAAATACGATTAAATAGGTATTATTTGAAATGGTTATACTTATTATTTAAATAACAACAGTGGATGATTAGATGGACTTACAGATACAGACAAACTTGTTTATAATATGAGTAAGTATGACCTCTTACACGCTTTTCATAGGTCAGTTGTCATAACATTTGTCAGTAGGCGAATGCGATGAGCATTACAATTTCGACAAAGAATATGATCATCAAGTGGGTAGCAGCCCCTTCCTTCTGATTCAGAGGAGAGTAGAAGCCCACAATCCTCACATCGATAACATCTAACATGGAAACTTCTATCCAGTGCCACAACTCTAACAGTTTCTTCTTCACCATCCTCGGGCATGATTGGAAGTTCACATACACAACAGCGGGGAGCAAATTTCTTGTGAAAATCCTCAATGCAATGTATTTGGTTCATAGCATCAACAGTGAATGGTATTCCATCAAGACTTTTTCCACAAACTACACATGTAAAACAGTTTGGATGGTACGGCTTACCAGTTGCTCGTAGAATTCTATCCAGAATTGGTTGATTGCAAACAGAGCATTTCTCTAAAGTTTCATAATAATCTGCTTCACAATAAGGCTGACCCTCCACAGCATAAAATGGCTTTCCTTGTAAATTGACATTACAACGCTGGCAACAGAAGCATGTCACATGATACATATTTCCCATTGCTGTGCATCCAGAACTCTCACCTATAACTTTACCATCACATTTGATACATATTCCAAAAACATCCAAATCCTGACTGTCAGTAATAGATTTAACAAGAAGATTAGTGAGTGCATCAACTTCTTCTTCCTTGTGATGTGGTGACTTACTTGTGTTAGACAAGTTGTTGCGGTAATTGTTGTGAATGGAGTTATTTTGAGATGATAAGTTGCTGTGTGGGCGTGGGTTAATAGGCTCATACAGGGACTCATATGTTGAAGACTGTGATACTCCATATTCAGGGAATTCATTTTGATATATTGGTGGATATGATGGCCTTTCTTGATTATAGTTCAAGTTTGTAGTGGCTCTGACCAGCTCGCTATAGTTAGAACTCACAGGTGATGGAGGAGGCAGAAATTCTTCATTTGGTTGATTTATAATGTATGGTTTAGATGTAGAGACTGAAATAGAAGGGGGTGGAGGTGGCGGAGGTGGTGGTGGCACCGGTGGCAGATTGTCATTGCTTCTGTATGGAGCGACGTTACTGTATGTAGCATTATAGATCTTTGATGGCATTGGTAAATTCTGTCTGTATGCATGGTTAAATGAAGCCAAATTTAGTTGATTAACATTTGCGTAATCTTTATGTACATGATGAGGATTGCTTGGTAGTGTATTGCTGTATGTAATATTATTGTTGTTGTTGTGGCTAGCATTAGGCATTATCATTGACGAGTACGAGGGCTCTCTTATTGTGCTTACAACAGCACTATGTGGAACTTGTGGTTGAGCCTTCTTTTTTGGTGGCACGGCTGGTGGTATCTTTTTTACTTTGCCTGTGTTATTTAAATCTTTAGCCATTTGTAGATCAGCTAATTGCTTTTCTAATGCGTCAATATTATCAAGTCGTGACATTTCTGTGTTGTTATTGACCTGAATATAACAATGGCAACTGAGTATGTACAAGAACTTGTTGTTATTTACCTTAATTTATGTTGGCGTTTGTCCGTTTTATATTTAAGATGCATTTACACAAAAAATCCAACATTTAGAGGATATCACATTAATATCTGTCATTTTAGCACGTTCTTTTCTTATCTCTAAAATCCACTTGTCTCGTCTTTTTGGTTGGTTTGATGATGACATGTAAGGTTTGCAGGCACACGTCATAAAATTCGCAATTCTAAATCTTTTTTTAGTCACATACTAATAAAGTTACTTTTATTTTCAGTAATCATGACAATATCGTAAATAAAACATTTTAATAAATTAAAATTATTTATTGTGTATAAGAAAAAGTTTCTGCTAATGTGGATGATTAGTTTCGACATCACTAGCTCTTCATTCATTCAGTGCTTAGAATTTTTTATCTGTTGCAAACTTTGACAGTTTTGACTTTGCATGGGTTGACGTGAGACGTCAGTTGGTTGTTTGGACACGCTTGTTATTGGGAGTAAAAAGTTTTCATAAATAATTGCATAGAAAACGTTATTTCTGATCGTGGTTTTATATAAGGTTATGGCCATGCAGTGTCAACTATGGATGGGCAGTGTGAGTATTATTTTTGCCACAATAAATATTTACAAATTAATTAATATAACGATCGTTTTTGTTTAGGTTTGTGTTTTATCGTATTTGAGATCGATTTGACGAGTATAATAATTTATGTTAGCAGAGTTTCTATTCACCTTATGCGCTGCTTCACTGGACGTCTGTCTTCCTGTCTACATCGGACGTTGCTATTCATTTCAGCCGTACTGGCACCATACCATATGTAGCATTAGCCAACTGTCCTATTCATGTACTTACCCAAGTGCATTGACAATCACGTTGGTATGGACTGGGCTGTCATGCAGGTGGTCCTGAATAAGACTGGGATAAATCTTTCTGTGAGGAGCATGATCATTAAATTTGTTGTGTCTGGTGTCATGTTATTGTATTTTAATTTGTTCCTAGGATGTTATTATAGCTATCAGCTGAATGGCCCAAGTCAATAATTTAATTATCAAATGTAATATCTGATGAAATTGAATTAGAATCTTCTCATTACAGTTTTATAGTTTATGCTACTATACTTGGAATTGCTTGTAGATATAACAACATTAAGAGCTAGACTTTAGCCAAATAAAGCATTCCTAAGAACAAATTAATATACTTAATATTATCTTAATTGGAATTTTATTTATTTAGTCAAAAACATAGCCCAAGCAATGAATACAGATGTACATAATAGAAGCGAATTTCTTAAGGATTTTGTGAGCCGATTCCAACTGGCGTCTTGATGGTTGTCAGTGTAGCACGTAGGTGGCGCCGTTGGCAGCGCTGGCGTCGTTCTCCGTCTCTCTTGCACTCGTAGTAGGAGAAACTTTCGTGTCTCTTGCCCTCGTAGAGTCAGCTACCACAGCGTAACTGCCACGCCGCCAAGCGGCAATATGGGTCACACTCGTCACAGAAAGTTTGTCTACTGAGCGCCCTTAAGAAATTTGCCTCTATTTAAATATCTATGCTTTATGGCCCAAGTAAGCACATACCTATGTACACTACCTAAACATCATCATCATCCTATGTAATAGGATGCAGACTGCATTCAACACTTTCACGATGGAGCCTGGGGTCCATTGACTAGTCTAGACCTTGGACAGAATATTACCTAAGACTCTTTTATTTTCTTATGTTTTATTAAATGCTTTTAGTTGGAGCCCAATATGACAGAGAGCTTCATCATGGCTGCTTTCAACCGAATGGGACAACGGCCACTTGCTGTAAAAGTAATGAGGAACAAATTCACAGGAGAACCAGCTGGATATGCATTTGTACATTTTCAGGTAATTTAAAATTTTAAAGCATTTTTCTACATTTATTGATATATTAAGCATTTGAGTTTACACATTTTAATAAATCATAATAATAATAAATCATTTTTATTCTACACAAAAATAATTTAATAGGTATAAACATAACATACAGTCATAGACTCACGCCTGTTTCCCCGAAGGGGTAGGCAGAGGCATATTAAACGCCCTCTTTTTCCCAGTGTTTAGATCCCTATGCAACCCTAAAACCGTGCATATATATCAACGAAACAGCCAAATTTGTCAAATACCACAGCCATCTTTTTGCATCCAACAACAACACATTTAAACGCAAAATTAATCACCTACCTCTAAAAATGCCTGTACCTAAGCTTGAACTGTTTAGGAAAAACTGTACTAATATGGCACCTTTAATATATAATTCTTTACCCAAGGGAATGACCGACCTGCCGTATAATAAGTTTTGTAGTGCCTTGCGAAAGTGGCTAATCCAGGAGAGTTTTTACAGTGTCAAAGATTTTTTGCTTTACGTGCCGATTTGGTGCCGACTAAAATACTCTATTCTCGTGACTTGTTTTATAATAATAATCAAAATATTTGCTATAATTATAATGAAACCAATTGTGATAATATTGTATTACTAGCTGACCCGGCAAACGTTATTTTGCAAAATTTTTTTTTTCTTTTTTTTTAAATAGATGTTGCCCTATTCTCATAGATACCAGATAAGCACAAAAAATTTCATCAAAATCGGTCAAGCCGTTTCGGAGGAGTATGGGAACGAAAACTGTGACACGAGAATTTTATATATTAGATAAGCTAGATGTAGTAATTCGAATTCCATTAATATATAATTCCATTTATAAAATTAATGTAAAACTATATTTTGCATACCCGTAATGAGGGTGGAATATGTTTCAGCACTATACCTACATTGACTTAACATCCTATGTACCACCATATTTCAGCAAATAAATGATTTATTATTATTCTCTTTATTTGCATAATTCTCCTATTTTTTACATTTTTAAATATAGCACTCTAAAAAAAAAAAAAATTACATTTAAAAATATAAAAATAGATTCCCACCGACGACGGGAATAGGATCCAAGTCACCGGCGGTTAGGGCTCCAGAGATAGGAATTTCCTCACTATGCGTGCCGTTTGCAGAATTACTGCCTTTTGCATCAAACTCTTGACCCAGCTGCCTAGTTTCAACCTCTCTATATGGCGTTCGAGGGTTTTTGCTATAAGTCCATTAACGGACACAACTATCGGAACAATGATTGCCGAATCAATATCCCACATATTGACAATCTCGTGAGCCAAGTCCAAATATTTTTCTTATTTGTCTTTTTCTGCTTTCACGAGATTGTCGTCATGTGGAATAGTGATGTCGACAATCATTGCGCGGCGCTCTGATCGATCTATTATCACAATATCAGGTCTGTTGCAAACAACAGTCCTATCTGTGACAATAGATCGATCGCAGTACAGTGTTGCATGACCATTCTCGAGAACTGGCTCAGGGATGTACTTGTAATATGGCACTTCGACGTCCACAAGCCTGTATCTCAGAGCGAGTTGCTGATGTATGATCCTGGTTACTTGGTTGTGTCTGTGCAAGTACTCGCTATTAGCAAGACGAGAACACCCGGAGACAATCTGAGGGACTCACCAGGTCGATTGCAAGCCCGACACAGGTCTACTGTGCCGTCCCTCATGATATATCTCCGGTAATTTCTCGTCTTGATAACCTCATCTGCAATTGCACAGACAAAACCTTCGGTTTCCCCGAAGAGATTACCGAAACGTAGCCAGGCCACAGAAGCTGGAAGATCCACATCAGGTCCGTGAAGGGCCCGATAGAATCTACCATGCAGCTCCTTGCTCTGCCATACAAGCCTGCGGTCGTCAACACCTAAAGCTACAGGCCTGCGCCAGTTCTCTTTCGCCAATGAGAGCGGGGTGAGGCCACCATCAACTGCAACCACATCCCGATGCACATCCTCACTGCCCTTAAGAAAATATTCCCTAAGGTTGTACACCTCGCGGTTGTGTAGGACCTTATTATTATTATAAAAACATAAATGTAGAAATATATAGTTTTGGCGTTTTAGTTGATTTAGATACAATAACAAACAGATAGCAAATACAATATACAAATATATACACTAGTGTACAAAAATACATATAATCATCACAGTCAAATAATCCATACAGTCGTTCGACGAACGCGTCTAGACGGGTCAATCGTGCGGGGGCCAAGAGGTGAGACGCGGGAAGAGCGGTACCTAGTTACGTATATCGCCTTAGTTCGTAACTAGGTACATGTTTTTGGGGGCTGGCACGTGCTTGTTTTTTGTTTGTTACTTATTTATTTGCTTATGAATATTAATTAGGACGGTGCATACGACTTGTGCTGTGAGACATTGAAATTCCTTATGCTGTTTAAAGATTTAAATAAATAAGGATTTAAAAAATCTGCTTTTCATCAATTTACTTATACCAAAAAAGAAAATTTCATTAATTATAATTATTTATATTATTTTGAAATGTATGTACCTATAACCACTTAAAATAATGTGCACATTCCTACTATTCTACTAACTTTTTACAATATCTCATGTCTGGCCAAATCACAGAATAAAGTAGCAATTATTGTACGTAAACAACATGGCAGACGTAAGAAAATATGCGTTGTAAGGTAATATTCGATTCTGGTGTGATTTTAATTTCATTCAATAAGTACCTAGTACCTTCTCATTAGGTAAGTACCTATCACATATTATTATGTATCTTGGTAACGGCGCATCCTAGCTCAAAAATAACCATATTTTTGGCCCCCTTTTATAAACCTCACACATGTTCTCCGTAATCTCATAGCCCGGTCACCCATCCATAAAATGACCGTGATGTCTATTGCTTTACCTAAAACGTAGTTTGCACGAAAAAAGTCTGCAAAATACTTCATATCGATAACATAGGCTCAGCAAGCTGATCCCAATGTTACCCATCCATTAAACCACCGCTATGTTAATCGCTTTATTTTAACTTGGTTTGTACGAAAAATGCTTTATATTCTTAACCGCCTCCCACGACACCTGTGGGATGAAATAGGTGCTGACTGACACTTTGTATGCAAATCTGTCACCGCACGAAAAATGCAACGTGTTTTATAATAATTATTTATCGTTAATGATTGTAATATAATAAACTAGCTGTTTCTCACGGTTTCACCCGCGTCCTGAGGGAACTTCTTCGCGTACCCGATAAATTTTTAGCCTAAGTTACTCCTTGGTACATCAGTCCAGTGAGGGTCCCGTCAAAATAAGTCCAGCCGTTCCAGAGATTAGCGAGAACAAACAGACAGACAGACAAAAATTGTAAAAAATGTCATTTCGGTGTATGTACCGTGAACTACCGTGTATACATCCATATGCATTTAGTAAAAAGCGGTTATTTTAATATTACAAACAGACACTCCAATTTTATTTATATGTATAGATAAGTGATTTACACTATATTATTCACGTAGCGTAGCAATTGTAATATTTTTCTAAAATAAATAGACGGTGTTTGAATAAGTAGGTATTGTTTACATGTGGCAGCCCTAGCCTACTTACCCTTGTCTAGACGTTGTCGGCTTTTTCTACGAGATCAAAGGCGTCAAACTACTGTATGTCTTTATACTGTGTAATCATCAAGTACAGTCAATATTTAAATGACTGTATACATACATAATAATAATTCTAAAATAAGTACATAATTTACTCTATTGCATTACGAAAATGTAATTGCTTATGAGGAACTATTAAATTTAATGCCTGTTTTTCAGACTGATGAGGAATCCATAGATGCTATGCATAAACTGAATGGCAAACCAATCCCTGGCACATTTCCAGTAGTAAGGTTTAGACTAAATACTGCGTCTAGAGAAGCTCGTGCGAACATGCAACAAGAACGGGAGTTTTCCGTTTGGGTTGGGGATCTGAGCCCCGATGTTGATGACTACTCGCTCTACAGAGTCTTTGCTGCCAAATATTCGTCAATAAAAACTGCAAAAGGTAAATAAGCTGGTTAATTTGCTTTTGTATGTTTCTTGAAGTCTGGTTTCTGTACCAGAGTTTTTACTCCAATCCTGAGATGTTAACAACATCTAGAGTAATCATGCTAGCCCATTTTTAGCAGTCAAACAGTTACATGTTATGAAAAAATGGAGCATTTACCAGTTTAATGAGATTTTAAATATGATTAGTTTAAGGACACAAACAGTAACTATTCATACATGTTTTATTACTTAATATGAATCTAATTAATATATATCATACAAAATGATGTCTTAATCGCCTAAAATTAACATATTTGTTTCCGACGTTTCGATCGTCTTGCACTGATTATGGTCGCGCAGAGACTTGGAAACCCGCCAAATTATTTTGTATTATGTATACAAATCGCCATAAAAACTAATTAATATATACCTGATTTCAGTAATACTGGACAGTTCTGGGTATACGAAAGGTTATGGATTTGTGAGATTTGGCAATGAAGAAGAACAGAGGAATGCTTTGTATGCTATGAATGGTTATACCGGACTTGGTACCAAACCATTGAAGATTTGTACTGCAGTGCCGAAGCCTAAGGGTGCGAGCACAGCGCAAAACCCTTCATCACAACCCAATGCAGCTAACCCAACCTACAACAGTGGAACGGTTTGTAAAATATGAGCTTCTTTTTGTCAAATCACGCAATTTATCGGTCTGAAGTTCAGTTCTGTTGCGTGATTTGGCCTCAAGAAGTTGCTATGCATTTCAGCTGTACATGCCAGTGTTAAACAGTTCTTAATGCAGAAAGGGAATTAAACATTTTCATAGATTGGTTAATTTATTCCACATTAGATATTGAACTGCTTATGCACTTGCACTTGAACAATTATTGCATTGCCTGCCTTTGCTTAGCTCATATTGCGTTGATCTTTGCTAGAAGTGATATATTATTGGTTACGTTGAATGTCATTTTCAAATAGCTACAATATTGACTTTTGTACTCCTTATAAGCTGTACTTATATATGCTATTACCATCATCATTTTATGCCTAGCCTGAAGTAAAACTGTTGAATATAGTCTTAATAAGCCGCTTCTCAAGCACGTTACTTTCGCTTGTTGCCAGCTACTGAGCCAAAATTGGCTTAGGTTGGGTGATCGCCGGTTTTGTAGTAGTAAAATACAAGCAGGTAAACGTTATTCAGGCGGCAATATTGTTTCATAGGAGTACAACCAATACTATGATCCGTCGGCATATTGGCAGAACTATTCGGCGTGGTCGGGGTACTACGGGCAGGGTGAGCCGGGCCAGGCCCCGGCGGCGCCGGCGCCCGCGCCTGAAGCCGCGCCGCCCAACGCCGCAGCTGTCGCCGCCGCCGCCGCTGCTAAGGCGCAGAGCGACGATCTCGCGCTAGTCGGTAAGTAATTCTGTATTTATCGAACTTCTTCTTCGTGTTAATGGTTTCTTTCGCTATATGATACCCGCATAATACCCGGGCACTCGTTTAGAGTGCCCTGCCAAAGCTCAGCCTATCGAACTGAATGACGCATTGGATGTAACTCTACTTTAGGTTTCATCAACGGAGACACGGCATGCTAGACGTGACGTGCCAATCTTCTATTGATATTATGGCCGTGTGTGAGAGGTTTTACTCGGAAAAGTCAGAAACATTTACTGGGTCTTGGACTGGAAATCGTGTTTTTTTACCATTAAGATTATTAAGAAGTACCAGTCTTCTCAAGTCTTACGACCTCAAATCTGTAAAAAGCTTAGATATATCCCAAAATATTCGATTTGAGAGCGTTATTGTCTTCTGCTCTATAAAGGCTAAGCAGCCTTCAAGTTTTTGGAGACCATTGGCACTAGGCAATACTTATAGGTACAACAAGTCTTATCAGTGGCGTAGCTACCTTGGGTGGCACCCGGGGCGAAAGTTGGCGGGTGGCACCTTTTACTCCCGACTGACTTTTTTTTTACGTCATACCTTACGGTCTAACTACATACTTCGCAAAGTCGAGTATCGGGTGGGTGGCACCCCACACAAGGGTGACACCCTGGCGGACCGCCCCCGTCGCCCCCCTTCCTACGCCACTAAGTCTTATTTCATGCAGCTGACTTTTAAATTCGTCGAGGTTTATAGGTTGCTCGATGGCCTTGACTTTCTGACATAGCCATATAAATGTTTGTTTTGAAACGGGAACCAAGAACACCGAACGACAGTGCAAGTTGCACGTGTTCGTTGCAGCCTCGTAGCGTGTTTGAACTTCAAAAAGTGCTGTGGCTCTGTTGAGTTGCTTTACCGATCTGGTCTTAACCGCTCATGGACGACAAGTGCACACATCACAGTCACAAGTGCATTGCCAATCTGGATACCAAGATAAGATCCAGAACTCTCGTTCACCGAACTATACCTATAGATACTGTTACATTACATTACATATTCTGAGAAAGGGTAGTCTCTTCCCGGTCGAGCTGGCCCATTCTTGCTGAAACCTGCCAGTCGTACTACCTACATAAGCTTTTTATTTTATCATCATCAGCCCATTATATTGTCCCACTGCTGGGCACGGGCCTCTTCTCACTATGAGAAGGGTAAGGCCATAGTCAAGCTTTTTATTTGCCGCCAGGAAAATGTCCTAGTTTAACTTACTTTAGTATAACTTTCCGTCATTTTACTTTTCAGAACATAAGAAGACTATCGATATCGATCAACTGAATCAAGAGTTCCTAGACCCTGAGTTGTCACTGTGGGACAGCTTGGAGGCGTCGCAATGGTTCCCGCACGAAGTCGTCGAGGCGCAATAACTTTAAGCTATTTTACTTATAAGTGTGACTGTAAATAAATAGGACCTTTTTGAAAACATTTATGTGTTTTCTTGATCAAATATAAATACTTACCATAAACATCCTGAGCCACCCGCATCCATCCGCTGCCCGCGATCCCAACAAGATCAGTCCACCTTGCGGGAGGCCTACCTCGAAGTCCGGTGCGTGGCCGCCACTCCAGAACCTCCAACGGCCATCGGTTCTCTGGGCTATGTGCCTTGCCCACTGCCACTTCAGCCTGACTAGTCGGAGAGCTATGTCGGTGAGTTTGGTTCGCCTGCGGATCTCCCTCATTTCTGATTCGATCTCACAGGGAAACAACGAGCATAGCTCTTTCTATCGTCCTCTGAGTGACTTTGAGCTTTCTAATGCCATAGAGAGCGGCCTAGTCTCCATGTGACAACTGGGAACACACACTGGTCAAAGAATTTCGTTTAGGATCAATCCTTGGGGGAGGCCTATGTCCAGCAATGGACGTCTTTCGGCTCATATGATGATGATGTTGATATATATACCTATCCAAAAACAATATCCAACTGAGTTCCAATTTTTATGGTTTTTATGGCAGCTGATGGCAAGTGTACCTTAACCTGAGTAATAACTTCTACACACTATGCGGTTGGCCGGAATGCAGCCAGCCGTGCAGCTGACCGCAACCAAAAATTTGTATGAGGAAGTAGTTTCTATTCGCACTGCGATGTGGCTGCCGGACAACCGCTCAGGTCGTTCTAGTACAAATGTATGAGCTGCCTCTACGTTCAATGTGCGCGGCGCACACAGGCGCCAGACTCTCGCCGGGTGCAATGCGTTAATTATTAAAATTACTTCCAAAAAGGATGACAAAAGGTGCTACAGGGATTTCGCACACAGACGCTGGATTGGGTCGGCGCGACCTTGAGAGACGCATTACTAAGAAAAACATTAAATCCCGTGACTACTGCTACCGAACCTAGTCATACTAGTACCTTAGTGCTAATTTCACCGCTGTCTGACAAGTTCCTGTTAAATTAATAATATACAGGTTGTCACAAGAGCCATCATCAAGCCGAAGTCTACTCGTTGTAAACATCATGCTAAGTCAAACTAACCAAAAATAATACCTGGGAAACGATTATTTTTTTCAGTTTTCACATTTTTTAAACCGCAATTAAAAGCGCGCGCGTGCAATGCTTGAAATACCTACTTATCCATGGGGTTACAGGGCATCTAAACAACATATTGGTGGGGTAAATGCATCGATTTTGTACCTAATTAGAAAAATTCCATACTAACTGAGCCTCAATATCTCCTGAACCAGTTATTTCCCAGGTATGGTGCCGAAGAAAAAAATGTTCGTAGTAATTGGTACAACATGGGATTTCAGTTTTCGTTAAGGGTCTTTTTACACCCTGTATATGTCAGATAAGGGGCCATCCATAAATTACGCCACACGATTTTCATGATGTTTTGACTCCTCCCCCGCCCTTATCACAGTTGTTCTCATACATTACCATCTCATTTATCATACAATATCACATTTCATCGACCTCCCTAGCCCCACCCCCCTCCATAAATATGTCATACCAATAGAGAATTTGTCTAAAGGATTAGGTGTATCCAGAGGTGGTGGAACTGAGCCTTAGTAGGACAAAACGTAGGTACAAACTACGTAGGTAGTAGGTAGATACAAATGCTAGTATCAATAAAGACTTATTATTCCAATAGAACTTCACCATTTCGTAGAAACGTCAAACAAGGTAGACCTTTTTATATACATAGACTATCGCCTGTTTCCCGGAGGGGTAGGCAGAGACTACGGAACGCCATTTGCAACGATTCTGACATATCTCTCATTCCATCAGATAAAGGTATATCTACCCATACAAATTATTTAGGACAATGAGTCTCCTTTATCCTATGGCATAGTTAATCTACTGTGAATTTATTTCAAAGGCTAACTAAACTGTAGTTCCACGACTTTACCACGGCGATAGTGCTGAATGATTCTGATGCGGGAAATTTCTCATCCGTAAATAGATAGATTAATTATCATATACCTAGCGAGATAGGCACTACAATAGCGCATGTCTTCATTACTATCCTAGCGTTAACCCAAAGAGGTTGGACGTTTAGACTAGAGAGAACATGCCCTATAAATTTCCTTATACCGAACGTGCAACATGTAATGTCAGTTGGTCTTAGTTGGTTAATCATAACGTCAAATTACGCGTCTCATTTAAAGAGGCATATACTCTTTACATACTCATATCTTTGACTACATTCTCTAAATAGCCGTGCTGTGATCTGTCAACAGTGTAAAATTTGTTGGATGTTTGTGTTTACATTTTTAATAACTTTTTTGCATTTAAATAGTAAGTAAGCTTATAAAAATTAAAAAGTGTACTCATTAATTAATACACATTGTGTATGTGATATCGGAATGTAGATTCCGCTATTCTCGGAACGGAAATAACAGGAGAAACTTTATCTTCTAGCAGTGAGTCGGAATTTTCCTACAAATGTATTTACTTTTCTCGTATTAATGCTATAATGAGTGCTAAGTTTACACAATATCATTGTATTGCAACTCAAAGGAACAGCTTGCATACGTATGTGTTATGAATTTTACTCACAAATTGTTATTTTGTACATTTATTGATTTAATAGCCTTAGTGATGGGATTTGACAGTGAAAGGAGATATCGATGTTTTTTGAATGAGGGATAAATACGGAAACTAACTATCGGACATGAATGTAAAACTGTAGCTGGAAGCGACAGCGGGTAGCCGCGGTTGCTAAGTTGACAATAAACAAAGACATCCAGCGGTCTAATTTTCTATCGCGCGTTTGATAGTAAGCGCAGTTTAATGTACATAATTTACTTAGATACCTACCTTAAAAGTAGCGTCTATTAACCTAAAGCCAAGTGTTCCAGTGTAAGCGCGTGTGTGTAGGCTTACATTTCTGCATCTATAAAATAGTAGATGGATTAGGGATGCGTGTAGCATTTTTTCATTATTAAGAAGGTGTTTTTTATTACAGGTTGCCTATTAATGACGTCACAAGAAAACTTTGGATAAATGCCGTTGGACGGCCTAGTTTGATTTAGCAGAAGTACCATCATATTTCTTCACGTCATTTTGAGAAAGACTGATGACCATTTATTAATGTAAATGACGGTTTGGTTTTTTAAAGACAGAAAGCACGTGGCGTCGTTTAAAACCGAAAGCTGTGCTTACATTACATTTAAGCCCGGACATTGCACACCCGGTAGAATTATTTATCCAAAGCTAAACAAAAAGTGTGTAATTTTAGTTTGAACATATTAATAAAATATAATAATTACAACGATTTTAATTAATCTACCTACTTCTATATTATTTATCATATTAGTGCTATCCTGACTGATACGCTCAAGGTCACGTCCGCGACAGACGTCCGATATTGTGCACACTTGAATGGATTTTCCTTGTCCAGATACAGGCCTTGCCACACGGCACAATTTTACGTCCAACTTGACTAAATCACTTGATGAAATCGTGACGTGTAGACGCCAGTCGTCCAACTCAAGTTCATCGGGTGGGCGGTACCACCAGATTTTAACCAATCGGGTGGGCGGAATGCAAATCAGTGATTTGATTGTGTCGTGTAGACGGGCAAAGCCAATTCGATTGAAAATTTGATCAGTGGTAAAATTGTATCGTGTGGCAAGGCCTTACCCTTCTGTCGCGACTTACTGTCGCGACAGATAGTTTGTGCGGGCCTTTAAACACGTGATTTTTTTAGTACTGTCTGTCTGGCAAGTCTTTGCAAAGCACTGTCCGGCGTCAACAGCAAAAACTACAATTTCAATATTTTAGTTGTTTATTTATACGGCTTAAATATATCGACACATACTAAAGTTAGACATTTGACCAAAAATATTTATCGATAAATCATCACTGTTACGAACAACACTCGGTTTCCTAACTCTATGTTTTGTCTACTGTTTGCCTACCACGATTCTGCTATAAGAGCGTGCTGCTAAACCTATCGACAGCTCTTTCTATCATACTGCATGTGCCATTAGAAAGAAGATATCAATCATAGCAACCGCTGTTGTTATTTAGTGTTACTTCTATGCCTTAGGTTATATTTCTTTGCGTTAACCAGTAGCTACTAGTATATCTGTATAATCTATGCCAGTAGCAATGGCGATGGCAGTGAAGTTATCACAGTACCGCAGAGCTCAGAGCTTGCCACCGTCTGTCTGTCGATGTATGCTAACTAAAATATTAATGTGTCATGGCTCAATGACTGCATTATGGCTCAAGGACCTACGTCTTGAAGCCGTCTTCATTATCATAGCCTGAAAGGATAATTAGCAATATTTTATTTAGTGGTTTAGATAAGTATCAGCATTAGCGCAAGTAGGAATCCACACAATTATTATTACCTATATTATCTGTATTTAAAACAAACAATATGATAACAGGATTGGAAAATAGGTAATGAAAACAAAGTTGCATAAATATTCATAATTTATTATAAAAAAAGTACAGTCGAGAAGACTAACAAATCGACTATATTAATAACGGTCGAACTTTATGATCGCTCTGATATTGACAAAAATGATTTTGCGCAAGTTTCGTCTACAAAATGTTACTATGTCTACTCCCGCAGACTCACACTTATATTCAGATTCAGCATAAAGTTTGACATCACATACACTGATACACATTATCATATATTACAGTGTCTGATACCTGCTGGCACGCGAAAAAATACAAGCTTGGCATATAAATCATACAATAACATTGTAATTAAGACTAAGCATGCTCATTTTAGATATATGAGCATATTTATTCCTACTGAACGCCTGCCTACTGAAGATTTCGCATATAAATCCATATTATCTTTCTCCCTTGAGAAATCAACCCACAATTTACAATTTGTGTAAATCAACAAGACCCAATGGATTCTACAGAGTATTAATTTTGTACAACAGATATTTTAAAATGAAGGACTATACAATTTATGAGTGAGATCAAACAACAGATGCCGTATAAAGTAAAAAATAACAAACATTATTTACACATATCACATCATACCTCTAAATAAGCAATAAGCAGGTACATACCTATTCAAACATTTCATAAAACTTATACATAATTCATAACAACTAAAATACTATCATCAGCAAGAGCGTTACCAGAGAGTAGGGGCAGGGAACGTCAGAAGATTCAGAGGTTATTTTTTTACCATATATTCAACAGTATAATTTATTATAGGTCTAGAGCTAATTGTGTGCCTTGCGGAATGTAATACAATTAATAGTGTTAGAATTACAATACGAAATAAATTAATCTATTTTTATATATAAGTTACAAACAAGCTTATAACTATACAAGAGACAACACGGAACAAAGGTTGTATGTAACTAATTATTGTATAAAAACTACTTGTAGAAATATTCCATTAAGTTTTACTGTTAGTTTTATTCCTTGTATGCATACAGTGCCATATGTAAAAATTGTCATTAAAATATTTCGAGAAAATGTATATAAATATATAAAAAGGTGGAGAAAGAAGTGGATTCACTTTTCATTGACAGTGAATTTTCTACCTTTTTCCACTTGATTTGAGGCGTGTGTACTCATCATGAGGTATTGAGGTATTTCTTTATTTTGGTATACTTGCAACAGAAGGCGTGCGTCTACACTTTTTACTTTATCTGAGCGCAGGCTTATTACTAACATTATGGTTAATAAATAATTGTTAGGAATCGGTGATATTGTACATAAGTGATGCGAAGTCAATGGAGCAATGGATGGGATTAGACGTACAACAGCTGGATAGCATAGTGTCTTCTAAATGTATGGAAAGACGCAGAACCATTATTAATAACTTAGTTATTATTGTGTGCCTATATTATTACATTATTTTCTAGTTACTGCACGTATGACGTAGGAGTTTAAGCGGCTGCCTCGCCGACTGGCACTATACCGAGTGTTGTGGGTTCGATCCCCATACGATCACTCTTAGTGCGATCGACACATTGTTGATTTGATTCTGGGTATACTTTGTCAGCTGATTGCATTTTTGTAAAATTTCTCGTGACACAGGATTTATTCCTGATTATCAGGGAACGCTATTGTATACATGGATTGTGAGATTGTGAAACCCCACACCGTTGCAAATCCTATCAGTTACTTGTAAACTTAGTCATCATCGTCCTAGAACATAGCATCTAAGCCTTTCGCCTTGAAACTCATGGAATATTAGGCTTTCTACAGAGCGACTGTCATCTGACCTCTGCAAACCAAAGGGATAGCGATATTCCACGGCTTGGATCAGTGTCGATATTTTCAAGAGTAACTCCCCATAACGACTGTCAAAGTTCATCATGACAGCCGGGATCGCCGGCTGAGCATGCGCTTCGAAGTACGAGCAACCCATAATTTACAATTTAATGAGCATACAAGTTCGACAAGTCGGTAGACTCGGTAGCGCGCGCTGTGGTTTCGAAGCGATACCATCATGGCATGGCGGTCTGTTAGTATCTCCTGAGCAATAACCTAGACGTTAGCGGATGCATAACTAGCTAACTGTTACTGGATACCGGATTCGAAAAAATGCTTGGCAGGGAAACCTTTCCTTTAGCGAATACTAAAGTTGTGTAATAGTGTAGGAGCTATGCCGGGACCTTTTCGCCGGACTGGGTATGATGACTCCAGGGGTCGTACTTCGACTGTCCTGACTTACAACGCTACTAGGCGACGAAGCACCGGACACGGTACTCTTAGGCGTACCCTTCTTCATATAAGACACTACAGAGTTCAGTAACACTGGCGGTAAAGCGACAGGGGTTAGTTTACCACCGCCGTGGGCTATGTAAGTCTGCAACATTTTCTTCGAAGGAGATTTAGGGTCATTCACTGTTAGTACAACTAAGGAACCAGATTCGATGTTAGAAGGAACTGAAGGTGCGTTATTCAGGATCTCAGGGGTTTTGGCAACTGTTTTATTCGGGTCTATTTTTAGGATAGTGGCCATATCGTTGCTGTTTGGAGTCCTGCGTTCCTGTGATGGTGTGTTTATAAGTGTTAGTTGGGCGAACTGTGAGGATGACGCGCCGGGTGGTGTGGGTGCTATTCGCGGTGGATGGGCAGGTATTGGAACTGCTTTCGACCTTCGTTTCCTGTTCTTCGCCGTCTGTTCGGCTTTGGCCTCGAGATGCCGTCGAATGAAGTCGTCCGCTGTAAGCCCTTCGTGGCCTTGGTCCGAGTCGGGTAGAGCGGAACTCTCCATTGCTTTTGCAGCTTTACCTGCAAAATGACGACGTTTAATACTTTAATAGTGTTAGGCCCGCACAGTTCATTATTAAATCGTTTCGCCATAATGCGCCACGTCTAAGAGTGAATCCACTGTACTCCAATTTACCTACTAACAATATGAACGATCAGTCACGATTGAAATATCAACTGCTCCCCGCGAGTCCGTTGGCGATGCTAACAAGTGTGGCGTAGGCAGCAAATTTTATGCTCTAAAATAAAAAGTTACATAGATATATATATATGTACGTACTTTGTCTCATTCTCAGTTCCTTCGCTATCTTTTGTCTCTCTCTCTCCTCCCTGGCTCTCTGTCGCACTCGTTCGGCGTCGGCCTTAGCGCGTTTTTCGGCCGCCTCGCGTTCCGCCGTGAATTCTTCTTCGAGCTTCATGGCGTCCCACTTTGATGATGTGCGTAATGCTTTGTCTACTTGGGCTGCGTTTACGCGCTCCTCTTTCTTAAACTGAAGATAAAGAACAACATAAATAAGCAATCAACGGATGCTCCTGGGAGGTTTTGGGCTCTTTAGTTCCCCACCTGGATCCGCCCCTGTGTAGAGGGCCTTCCTAAAAGCATACGTTTACTCCCCAAGACCATTTATTTTTTAGTGTTGCCCTTGAAGAAACTTTCTTTAAGCGGGGTCAAAATCCTCAAATAAAAATCTTGGATTCGCCACTAAGTTTAGACATACATTTGTTCGTGATTAACAGTCAGTTTGTTAGTTCTAGTTGTAGTACCTAATAATTAAAATTAAGACCATTTAACCTTTTGAACGACACAGTCTATGGCAGTCAAAACTAAATACAATAATAATTTTGAGGAATGTCATCATTGACGAACTCCTGATTCACAAGCCCGACTCCACCTAGGATAGCCGGTCTACAAAGCTTCAAGTCCTTCCTATTCCTCCCTAAGAACAGCCTCTCCATCAACATGAAGTCGGTTCGAGGCGCGGCGAGCGCGCGGTACAATCGCACTGTCTCCGCGTCGGGCCACTCCGATGTGCGCGGCCCGCGAATCCACCTTTTGCACCAAGACGGTAACAGTCAAGTTACCTAAAGCTTCAAGTCCCTCCTAGTCCTCCCAGGCAACAGCCTCTCCATTAACATGTAGTCAGTTCCAAGCGCGGCGAGTGCCCGGTAGAAACGCTCGGTCTCCGCGTCCGGCTACTCCGCCGTGCGCAGCCTGCGAATCCACCTGTTTGCACCAGGCAGGCTGTTCTATTCAAGTTACCTTAAGCTTCAAGTCCCTCCTAGTCCTCCCAGGAAACAGTCTCTCCATCAACATGAAGTCAGTTCCAAGCGCGGCGAGTGCCCGGTAGAACCGCACGGTCTCCGCGTCCGGCCACTCCGCCGTGCGCGGGCCGCGCCGGTACCGGCCCGGGCCTGACCCGCCGGTCCATGCACCTTCGACCACTACCGATGACGACACTTTGCGGGTTTCGGATTGCTTCACCACCTGAAATTCACGTTTAAAATTATTTATATGATATTATTATAATAATAATAAACTACCACATTCGCACAACACCATCTGGTCTCAAACTAAGCAGACTTGTATTATTACTACAACATATACATAGAATCACCCAGATCAAAACTATTATCCATGTTCACGCACACAAATGTTTGACTTGAGCGGAAACCAAACCCGCGACTTTCGGCGTGGCAGTCGTTTAAGCCCGCTAAGCACACACACTCCCGCTAAGCCACCGGGTCGTCAAATATAAAATTCTTGCGTTACTGACTGACTGATAGACAAGCTACAGCCAAAACGATTAGATGCAGGAAGCTGAAATTTGACTTGGATGCCGCTTGGAGACCGTAGGGGTGCACTAAGAAGGGATCTCCAGAAATTCCCTCGGAATCGGGTCGAAACATATAAATAAAAAAATATGTGTGGGCGTAGCTGTGGGCATCCGAGCCCGAACTTGATAGTACGATGAACGTACCCGTTTAATTTGTTATTCTTCCGATTTGCAACTCGTCGCCACATTTTCCCACGCCTCTTTGGATTACAACTCGCCTTCGCGTCTTACGACTTCTCTTATCAGACTAACGCGAAACGGATCATAATTGTCCTAAGACTTACCAGGCTCTGTTCGTCGAGTATGATCTCCCCGTTGGCCCCGAGCTTGATTTGCGGTACAGCAGACGCGGGCGTTTCTTCCTGAGTTTCTTCAGGTTCTGGCGCTGATTTACGGGTCGCCTCCACTTTCTCATTAGCCTCTTTGGCTTTTAACTCTTCTTCGTCGGGCCTGGATATGACATTGTTCGTTATTTTTTTGTGTGGAAATGGGGAACTTAGGTCTAGGGGAAATGGGATTTCCGTCTAGTTGCCGCAAGACTTTGAGTATGTTGGTCATTAACGGAGTAAGGAAATCAATAGATACACTTTATTGTATTTTATACCAAAGGTTTAATCAAGTGAAACACTAAAAAGTAATTTTTCTTTGAAATAAAACAGAAGCCTCGAGGAGGGAGACTGGGTTTTCATCCGAGAACATTATGGATAACTCTCAGACATGCAATAATGAACAAGCAATAATGAACTTTGTTGCGATAACATTTAAGTTGGTTATAGTATACAATATTTGGATACTCACACGATAGGATTGCCGGTGGGGTTGTAGAAGATGAGGTCGTACATGGTGAGCGCGTCCCGCTTGACAGTCTCGCGGCGACGACGCATCGCCGCCGTGCGACGGGACATGTCTTGTCGACGGGACCTGCCAAAACGCAAAGCTTAAGGTGCGTCCCCAAAGAAATACTGCCAACTTTGGCAATTTGGTAACAAAAATATGTGACACTGCGTGTCCACGAAAGAAAAAAAAATAACTTTTATCTTCACGATATTAATTTTATTTTTGAGTGGCCAACTCTGATTTTCGAGTTTGTAGGCCGCCAGAAGGTTTTCGATGTCCCCCCGTGGGTTCTCCACCTTGTCTAGGGGGCTCAGTAACCGTGGTTTGGACACCCACGGTGAAGCTAAGCGATCCCGGGAGTGGACGCTCCATGTGGGCTTGCGTAAGGCCTGCGTAGGATGCGTCCCAAGGTGCGGATGCGGGGGACAGTTCTGTCTGTCCCTCGCAGTCGGGCGCGGTCACGGGAGGAGAGGCATGACGGTGATGCGTTGCCGCGCGCCCTATCTCCCGCGATCAAATGGGGGCGTACCATTGTTGGGTTGCGGTGGGGCAGCAGAGGAAGAGAAGATGCGGTGTTGTCAGGTTGCCGTCCTCCATATCCTCCGCGGCCCTTTTAGTGCCTGCGGACGGCGAGCGCTGGGGCTGCTCCCCGTCCGCCTAAAGGCAAGGAGGCGGCGTAGTGTCCGCGCCGCCTCCCAAGTAGCATAACGAGGCGGAGCCTGCCAACACCAACGGCGGGCCAGTCCCGGGCGGGGTCACGGAAAAGTATACTATCCGCGAATCGCGTGACCCCGCCACTACACGGGACCCGTAGGGACACCGCGGGTGTTTTAGTGGGTATGGCCCGAACGCCTGGGGAGAGCCTCCACACACCTCCTCCGCCAGTCCCAAGCCCGGTCGATCACACTCTGGCCGGGTTGGCGTCGAGTTGAGATGGCTCGTAAGGAGAGTTGCCACCGTATTCAACTAAAATAAAACGTCTTCGATGTCGATTTACGCTTATACGGGTCACACTAACGGAAAATGACGTGATGCATTTTTATTTTCGTGAGTGTCGAAGAGAGAGCTCAAAGGCCCCTTGTGTGGAATTTACTTATTGTCCTGGGACACACTTACGGGAATGAAGTTATTTATCGTGACGATGGACATTTAAAGCTATGCTACGAATGAATGGACTTGCCGGTTAGTGTGGCCCCAGCATTACTTTTCGTATAGTTGGACGTAGGGCTGCCGCATTTAGGCTCCGAACAAATATATTGTTGTGACGAGACTGGTCTTTCAGAAACAGTTTCAAGAACATAATTTAGAACTGCGCATAAGAGAAATGAACATACTTTGACACTTGTTTTTCCTTGAGTGGCGACGCGGGCGCTGCGGGCTGGCCGGCCGCTTGACTCACACTAGAGCACACCGAGTCATTTCTCACTCGAGTCACGTCTCTGTAACAGGTCAGAGAAATAGTTTAGTTAAATATAGTTATCAACATATTATTATATCAGTACCAAATACAAGATTATGATTTGTAGAATGGAGAATGGTAACTTAATAGGCGACAGGCGGTATCAAGGCAATAGAATTTATTTTAAATTTGTCAGCAATGAAACTAGCCTGTTTATCAATATTCGCCTCGTTACACGACAGGACCTTTGCCTTTTTTTATTTATTTTTACTTAAAATTTGATAAACATTTAATAATTTTCTGATCGCAAACTTGGCATTTTGTACTATGACTACTAGATAACCGATAAACATGCTTATATTTTTGATACAAACAAATTGTTAATAAATTACACCGCACAGAACAAATCATGGTGCTTTGTAGTCCAATTGGACCCACTCTCGCTAAAACCGATGGGCCATTCAATCAAACGCCCTACTCCCTTACTTCATACAAAGAGTAGCTGTTCATAATTTTTATATCAGGTCCTAAATTCCAAGATCTACATAGTCGTTACCTGTTAGGCAAAGAGACCAGTGTGCTGAGCGAGGTGTGCGACTCGGTCCGTTGTCGCGTCGGCGCCGGAGTGCCAGGGGCGGCGTTCAATAGTGCGCGACGACTTTCATCCTCAGACTCACTCGCACTACCCTGGATAAACATGGAAATGTCAGCTCAAATTGCAATTCATGAGGATTTGAATGAGAAATTGCTCACATAATTTTATTCTTAACTAGCTTTCGGCCCCTAATCCACCCGCGTGAATGTTTTATACAAGCTTTAACCCTTTTACCTTCTTAGGGAAGGAATTTCCAAAAACCCTCTTTTAGTGCTGTCCTATATGGCATATATGTAATTTGGGAAGTGCACTTCCCAAATTACATATACCTATGCCATAAGAATCTGAAATTCTTGCGCTCAGTAGTTTGGGCTGTATGTTGCCTGTCAGTCAGTCCGTCAGTACCGCAAGGATTTTATATAAACAGATAAGAAATGAATTAACTGAATGACATAAAAGGTGAGATTGAATTCATGGAGATCCTAATAGGTAAATAAATGTGTGATGAAAAAGTATAGCAATTTATATTTAATAGCTTATTAAAGAGGAATGTGGTACAGGGCCTACATGTCTTCTGTAGTGCCTATCATATGCATGCAATGTAGATTCATGACATATGGCAGGACACCTGTACAATTTCAAAGTCAATAAATCTGATAAATTTTCATTAAATATTGTACTACATTGGTATTTATCATATGACAGAAGTATATTAAATTGAATGTGGGTGAAACTAGTCTTATCTAAATAATCAAAGCAGGCATGTTGTATCTGCGTAATTAAGTATTGTTCCCAAATTTTTATCTGATGTACCAACTGTTAAAACATAACATAACTTCACGCCTTTTATCCCCGAAGGGGTAGGCACAGGTGTATTACAGAGTTTACACACCCACTTTTCGCCAGTTATGTTTCGGTCCCAATGTAATAGGGGGCGAGCCTATTGCCTGTTAAAACAAGCATAGGAATATATAGCAAAACAAACATAAAAACCATTGTTATAGAGACAAATCTATGATTATAAATGCTCCAAGGAAATTCCATAATAAGGAAATATTCACATTATATTGCAAGCTCTTGGTTTTCCATGACATGGAGTCACCATTGATTATTTGGTTTGTTAAAAGGGAATTGTCCAAATATAATTTAAGGTACTCTTTTATACATATATGTAATAAACTTTAGACTCAGGAATAATTTCTGTGCCCAAGAATTCTTGTAATTGCCTTGGTGAAGTCATGATTCATTGTTAATATTTGCCATGGCCAATTAGTCAACATGGGAGGTATTAAAAATATATGTACGAATTTGAATTGTATACAAAATAATAAGCACTGAACTAACCACAACTGATAAAATGTCGGGCATTTGTCACTTGCCCTGGTTACTGCCTACTTTATTAATTACTTAGAATAGCCAAACAATATTTTTGCAGTAATTACTGCATGGTACAAGTTGACTTTGCATGACATGATACTTGCTTAACATAAAAATGTCTTTTACTGAGTTAATTATGTTATTTTCAGTAGCACAGATACTATGTGACCTATTACAAATATTGCATTTAAATTATGCCTTATGGGACAGCACAAAGACTTTGTATGAAATTGACTAGTTACCTGTATACTATTTCTCCTGATGGGGTTAAGTCTTGGCACAGGTCGAAGTTTAGGCCTCACTTTGCTTGGAGAAGGCAGTGGCACAATAGGGTCAAACAGTACTTCCGCATTCTCTGATATTATCTCATTTTTCAGTAGGGCAATAGGTTTAGGACCAGTGGTCACCGGCTGCAATGGTACTATACCGTCCATCCCATCTTCAGTGACACTCTCAGGTACACTTGGCACATTGTAATCTGGAAAAAGATTAATAATTTTTTCATTGATTGCCTAGGCTTCAAATAGTGTGTATCATACAGTGGTGATATATTACCTATATCAGATTTATTTATAGCTACAAAAAGCTATGAATATTATCACAATACACTTTCTACAATCTTTAAATTATACAGTGTAATGTAAGGAAAACTAAAATTGTTCAATCTTTATAAATAAATATTGCAGTTATTGGGAATTAATTTGAGAGTGTTGTTGCAAACACTTGAAAACAACAAGTACTTACCATCTGGCACATCACTTCTAGTATCAGAAGTAGCAACAACAACTGGTACTTCTATTGCTTTCTCATTTTGATTTTTATCAACATCTGTAGATTTCTTTGCATCTTTCTTTTGTTTGGGGCTTTCACTGATCTTCTCAGGTGTGTTCAGTCTTTGTACATCTATTTCTACAGTTGAAGCCTTTGGAGTGGGCGCAGATGGCTTCCTAATTGGGCTGCCAACACTCTTAGGAGATACAAACACTGATTTGATACTAGAAGTACTTGTGATGACAGAAACTTTCTCTGCTATTTTCGGAGTGACTGGAACTTCTTTAGGTACCTCTTTAATGATAGCAGGCGACGGTACTCGTTCTGCTTCACTAATAGGAACATTGTTTACACCTCGTGGTGATTTTAATGGTGAAATATGTTTGGTTACAGGAGAACTCCTTTCTAAACTATCTTGACATTTTATTGAACCTCGCGGTGTCCTAGGACTTTTAATTGTTGCGTCCACTTCATCTTTAGATACTGCTGTAGTCTTGTTTTTGTCTGCATTTTCATTGTTTCTTCTTCGCGGCGGTAACGAAGTAACAGCTTTGATTCGAGCTCTTCTAGTAGACATTATGCTAATTAAGAAAACTCTTGTTTTATATTAGTACGACACTGGAAGTTCAAGTAAACCACGTAATCTCCGTGTATTAATTGACGAATTCACTTCACTTAACCATTATTTTTCTAATCCATTTTCAAGTCTACAACTATAAAACTAACCACGCAGGAAACTACATCAACACAATGTGACAAGTGACAGTCATCTGACATTTGTTTTGATTATGACATTTATGACTTTTTTGACATAAAGCTGGATACAGATCGTATTACAGATACACTTGACCCATAGTGTTGTTCTAGTGCTGGCACGCCATTAGTCATTAGTATAGATGGAACTAATAATAAAGTATCTGCAGTATATTAAAATGCAAAATTATCATTATTAAAACCTATAATGTTCCTTAAATCAATTAGAGAGGAATGGAGAGAAGTATGTTCGGTGTTTTCCTGTGGAGAAATTAAAGAGATCTACAGGCGAACTAAAGTGGCTGGCATAGCTTTCCGAATACGCGAACTGAAGCGTCAATGGCACATAGCATGAAGAATCATAAGAGTGGCTGCCACGTATCGGGCGATGCAGTAAAGGTAGGTCAACCACAAATTGGACCGACGATATTTTTAGAATCGCGGGAATCGTAGCGGCTAGACGCGGCCGGCTTAAGATCAGTTTATGTAGAGAGCCTTCGGGGTTTTTAATGCAGTGAAAGAAAGAAATTGTATATTAACTATTGAATTTCATTGCATCCTTCTATTTTTTGTAGTATGTAGTAGCAGTAGTATGTGGGTGTACATAATATAAACTATGCTAAATAGTTACATACATAATGAGGTTACTATGAAAATTATAATAATTAAAATTATTATATCGATACTACCTGCCTTTAGTAAGATTTTTGAAAAGATCATACTCAAGCAACTACTTAGACATTTTAATCTAAATAGCCTCCTTCATAGTGAGCAATATGGTTTTACCAAGGGTCACTCGACAACAGATGCAGGAGTAGCGTTACTTAAACATATATTCAGTGCATGGGAGAATGCCCAAAATGCTATCGGTGTGTTTTGCGACCTTTCGAAAGCATTCGATTGTGTCTGCCATGAAACGCTCTTATGCAAACTTAGACATTGCGGCGTACAGACTAAAGCATTGGATGTCATTAAGTTATACTTAAGTGACAGAAACCAATGTGTTGAAATAAACGGCTCAAAATCCAGTGGCTTACCTGTTGATTTAGGAGTGCCGCAAGGCAGCATCCTCGGGCCTTTCTTGTTTCTTGTTTACATAAACGATTTACCTTTTTACTTGAAAAACATTTGTAACGTTGTACTGTTTGCCGGCGATACTTCTTTGATATTCAAAGTAGATAGAAATAAGGAACATTTTAACGAAATAAACAGTGAACAAAACTAAATGGTTTAATGTCAAACAATCTAGTTCTGAACGCCAAAAAAATGTATTAAGTTTGCCCTGCCTAATGTCAGAAACCTTGGTCCTAATATAGTTCTAAATGATGATGTACTCGAAACATCTGATCTGAATCTACATTATTTCTAGGAATAACACTTGATTCGAAATTGCAGTGGGGTGCGCACGTTACATATCTCTCAGGGAAACTTAGCTCAGCTGCTTATGCCATTAAGAAGATTCGTAGGTTGACTGATGTCGATACGGCTAGATTGGTTTATTTTAGCTATTTTCATAGTGTTATGTCATATGGCATACTCTTATGGGTAGGGCTGCTGACATCGAAAATATTTTTATATTGCAAAAACGGGTAGTTAGGGCCATTTAACAGTTAAAGACAAGAGCCTCACCCAAAAAAAAAAATTGAAAAATATTGGTATTCTTACTGTAGCATGAAGCATCACAACACAATATATTTATACCAGTGTTATGCATGTATGACTACATATAAATTCTTACAAAATGAATAGTGACATACACAATATTAATACTAGGAACAGGCACAAATTATGTGTACCGTATTTCCGTTTACACAAAACACATAGCTCTTTTATTGGGCTTAGTATAAGAATGTATAATAAAATACCATCTAATATTTTAGAATTGCCGTTATGGTCGTTTCAGTTAATAGTTAAAAATAATCTTATACTAAAGGCATATTATAGTGTAAATGAGTATCTTGACCTTGGAAATAAATATTCTTTTTTTATTAGGCCAAATTTTTGTTTATGGCCTAATAAAAACCTATAAATAAGCAGTTTTATACCTAGTTTAGTTAATTACCGTATTTTCTTTTTTTTACTACATTTCTATTCTTGTTCTACTCTTTTTATTATAATTTATCGGATTTGTAAGGTGAGGGTAACTCGTGGTCATGAACTGATAACTAACAGATTGTAAATTGCTGCAGGTTTAAAGTGCATTCATCTTTACCTGGCACAACTAGTAAACAAACATACCTTCATCACAAGATTGTGGCCGAATCACGTAATATATGCTACTAGAAAATATTTACAATGTAGTTCAAACACCAACACATTATTTTCCATCTAAAATAGCTTCATATTTCCCTTTTAAAACACATTTATTTAAAGAAAATCGTAATTGTGATGATACTTCAAACCACAGATTATTACGATGTCTTGTCAATATGACATTTGACTGTAGAGTTGGGATGAAGTGAATGATAAAATTGAATGATTATAGAAAAAGTATTAATATATTGTAATCCGTTTATGGTAAACGTAAAGAACATTCTGATCCGTATAAAATGATTTCATTAACTAAACTGGGGTCAATTTTCATAAGGGCCTAAATTAAAAGCTTTTCACTGCAGACAATATGGATAAAAACCGATAAGTCAATAAATATATTTTTAGGCATTATTGTTAAAAGACATAAAGACATATTTATTTCTGCATTTTGGTTGCTTACAACACTTATACATGTCAGAACCCTATTCTAGATGATGCCGGCTTTTCCTAGCTAAATTACTTCTTGAGAAGAAAGGCCGAAACAAACTCAGAGTCATTGATTTTTTTTGTCACTTCAATTTCTTTAGTCTTTTCATCATCTTTTAAAGTCCAGACAAAAAAGAAAAATCCTTATTAATTGGCAACACCGAGTGCAAAAATAATGAAAAGAGTTTGGCGTCAAACATTTCGGGTATTCTATGTAGAACGATTTTGAAGTTGCTTACGACCGACCTGACTTGCTTGTGGATTTGTATTAGCTTTTCATTCCGACTATTATTTCTCTTGATCGACAACCGGGCTACGTACAAAGGACTTTGTGATTGCAACTGATTGGACTCTTGTAACTCACCGAGAGACAAAAGTGAGAGAGACATGATATATGGGGGCGGGCGATAGATGCCGCTAACGCTAATTGTTGAAGTCATTATAATGACAAATAGTGTTTACATTCACTTACCAGTATTTAGTTAGAAACACATTTTGCCTTCAGATAAGATTTCAATATAAAAGTGGTTGATGAAATGGCAGCCAAGAAAAGTATTATTGTTGTTCGTCTTCCGCCTTATCATTGCGAACTAAACCTAATAGAATTAATATGGGCACAAATAAAATCGCGTGTTGGCTGCAATAATAAAACTTTTAAGATGGGAGATATAAAAGATTTAACAAAAGAGAGCATTGCCAAAATTGATACTGAATCATGGAAAAAATGCATTGAACATGTTATCAACCAGGAAAATAAAATGATGCTCGATGGGTTTATTGATGATGCGACGGGTGTAGTAACCCCCAGATTCATAATTAACGTCACATCAGAAACTAGTTCTTATGAAACCACAACGTCTCTCGACACTGACGATCTGACATAATATTTGTACATTTAAAATACCATTTCTACTTCTACTCTCATCGAAAACATTAAAAGTTTAAAATCTCTATCTCTAATATGTTTTATTTCATTCACTGAATGAATTTTAAGTGAAACTTGATTTAGTTCATGCAATGTTTCCCATCACTAGTCTTACGGACCTACTTATCTGTCCGCCATATTTGTTTACCATTTTTGCCAGGTAAGAATGAACGCACTATATATACCATTACTTTTCGGGACATACTGTTCCACCCTAGCTCTGAACAGTCGTGTTCGCGAGTTGCCTACATCAAAAGCTATCCGTTGCCGATATCAATAACTATTAAATTTTGCATCAGTAGATAACTCACAATGTGAAACAGTTGCAGCTCCTTACAAAGATAACATGTAAAACCATTATACTGGCAATTAAAAAGAGTGGCCACGAGTTTTATTGCCCGTTCTTTTTCGTGGTTCTACATATTGCATTGCGAACGTGGCAGTAAATGTAGAATCATCTAGTAATGAACTTACATTTTTGATGTTCATAAGCGTCACTTTGTGGCGTAAATGAATGAATGATAAAAAAAATAATACTGCTAATTAGGTTGTTGACTGCCATGCAGAGGGTATCGGGTTCGAATACACGGCGCGCATCAATGACTTTTCGGAATTATGTGTGTATTGGATTAAAAATGAGGGCAGACAGGTAGCCAGCTCAGTAGAAAAGCTAATATGCAGTCAAATCCGGTTAAACTAGAAAGCGGACTCCGGGTTCTAAATGGGTTAACGGTAGGAGGAGTCGACTAACATGTTATTTGGCGATTTTAATGGTGACTATTTACCCAATGATAAAATTAAATTAATTTATGATACTGGTTACAGATCTTTGTTTCAACCACTTGTCTCTAGATTTTGTTGTTTCTAACTTCCCTTGTGAAGTTAGTAAAATACTTTTTCAGCTACCATTTATTTGGGTCTGATTTTACTTACTGTAAAATGTTGCACAAAGTCTGTATACCTTCTTACTTTTATACAGCAATTACGGAACGGAACCGTAGGTACATTGTGCATGGCTCGACATGAACCTGACAAATTTATTTATATTTCCTTATATGAAAGTACGCAATGAGTTTAATTGCTTCACATGTAACCTCAGCATAACCGTTAATATTAAGGCGTTCCTCAAGGTTCAATTTTAGGACCTATGTTATTTCAAGTAAATATAAGCGCAACATCTACATTATACTTACGGCGACGATTCTCATCAAGTTAAGCACCAATCCTTAAAATACTGAATGGAGTATGGTATGGTAATATGGCTTCTTATTTCTTCTTCATTATTCTTTATGCCCCATTTCGTTATTCATATTCCTCTTATTTTTAGAAGGTTAAGCCATAATCCACCACGCTGGCGAAATGCGTGTTTTAAGTTTTATTTTCACAAGTCTCAGATATGCATGCATTTCCTAACTATGTTAGCCAAGTGGAGAGACCGAATGCTACGCAGAAATCGTTCGATAAACACTGAAGGACAACATGGTGAGGAATCCTGCATGGCTTAAGTCATAGTTACTACAAATCTTTTTGCATCAGACCTATGCCGAATACTATGAGGTAAATAAGTATTGCTATTGTAACACTTGATTTTGTGAAAACTCACTTATGAAGGAAAGTAAGTAAGGAAAACGTTCAGTTGAGACTAGCTAGTTAACATTCTCCTATCTGTATGTATCTACCTTTACATGGAGGTCCATAGGTAGCAGATAGGAGGATGTATCGTCATCATCAGCCTGCCATATTTCACTGCTGGATGTAGGCCTCTCCAATGGCACGCCACTGAACCCAATTTAAATCACTGATAGGTAGTATTTATGCCTACTTAGTGGTGAAGTTCGTAGTATTAAAACAACTAAGCGGTTTTCTTCATTCTTTAATGCATTTTTCTCTAATTTTCTTGACAGCGATGAGCACTTTTGGTGACAATAGTTACCAGAAATTATTAAAATATGTAACAAATAACAGTTCAGATTAAAAAGAAATAAATTTCATATAGGTTCTTTTACTTACATCCAGTAGATCAACTTCACAATAAAAATAGATCTCTTCTATAAAATTTATATAATTTACAAAAGCGGTAATGTTAGGTAGTTAAAACAACAACAAATAAATGCTCTGGGAATGAAACGCAATTATATTTTCTCTTTGTAGATAAATTGACAGATAGTCACTCTGCTAAGACCCAATTTATTGTATAAATATCTTACGAGTACAAAGTATCTATTGGTGTTAGTCGCCAAAACTGAGAACTAGGCTGCGTTCATCTACAAGTAAGCTACTGCGTATTGGTTCGTCATTCATTACCTATATTTTGGCTAAAAAGTCAACATTTGCAAAAACCATCTTTACAAATTGTCATGACACTATAAGAATTAGTCAACGATGATTCGTGCCAAGATGCGGCGCCCGCGCGGCAATCGGCTCGGAGACCAACTACTCAATGACTGAGCCTCGCTAGGATATGTCGCTCATTATAAATATACCTAAGTTAGGCTAAAGTTAGTCAAAAATTTAAAAGCGTCTGCGTTAAGCCGTTTCCTTGCAAGAAGTAACTAAAGTGGCTATCGAAAGGACAAACGATAGATAAGTTCCAAGTCAAAGAATGATGATACATGCAGATATAACTGAGCTAGCTACTCGATCTACCGGCCCCGAGCCGGGTGCCGGGCGGCGCCGCGCAGCCATCCGCTGCTCTATCACATTATGTAATTCGTCCGAATTTGTTAACGCTCCGGCCTACTTACTCCTACAAAATGATCACTATCGACAATAAATTATTATTTCACCTACAATTAAAAACAAGGTATGAAGTGTAGTAGTGCATCGAGAACCGAGACGTCCGTCGCGCCACGCGAGCGCACGGAATAATTGACTGGACCGCTCGACCGAGCGCCCGACTCCCGAGCGTCGAGCGCCCGCTACCACCCCGCTCGAACGAACCGCGCTAAGGCAAACCTCGATATTACAATATTTACATACAGAAACGACTCTCAAAAGATTCGAAGCGCTACTGATCCACTTCTACTTAAGAAACTGAGAGAATTGTTTGCGCTAATTATGCCGATTATCGGTAGATATTCTACTTATAATTAAATGAAGAAAGCAACGTGTGCTATTGTACGCGCGTGAGGCTCGTTCAGTTGTGCGCCGCACGCGGCGGCGGGCCAAGTGACGTCACCGCCGTGACGTCACTGCCGTGACGTCACCGCCCGCCCGCCGCGCGCTGTATAATATACTCTCACCATCCAACATTTATACATCGTTATAAACAGCTTCGAATATAATAATCTCTGAATCGTGATAATCAGGAACGTTTATACATTTCGTACTCACTCCGCGATCGAATATTCCGCATCAACAATAGAGGTCTATTTCATACGCCAACAAAGCATAAAATAGTGATATCTTTACATTTCAGTCTAGTCTATATAATTATTTTCTCTTTTAATGGCAAGGTATCTCTATAAAGATTCAATAGTATCATTCTTCAATATATAACAGGTATATCTATACAATCGTAATACGTCTCGTATTCGATTCCTCACAGCGTCAATGATATAAAATTTAACCTAAATTATAACACAGGAGAATTAAGTATAAGATCACAAAATGAGATTCAACGGGCGGCGGCGTGGTCGCCCGGCGAAGTCGCAGCTATAATACTCGTGTCTACGCTACAACTATCGAGCCGCGAGTCGCTGCGGCCGGCGGCTCGCACTAAGCCTAGTATTGCTCTGTGTCGCGTGTCGCAGTGGCACTAGCACAGCGTGCGGCGTCAGGGCGCGATGCCGGCGTCCGACTTGTGGAAGGCGGCGGGCGCGGAGGACAGGTGCGCCGTGGAGCTGAAGTCGTGGTCGGACTTGGGGCGCGGCAGCGCGGCGGCGGCCACGCCGAGCCCGGGCAGTGCCACACCCGCCATGCGGCACGAGGCGGCCTGCAGCGGTTGCAGCGCCAGCCCCAGCGAGCGCTCCGACAGACGCGCCACGCTGTCGTCCGACAGGCTCACGTGCTCCGCTTCCGCCGCCAGCGCGTTCACCACCGCGTTGATCGTGTTGCCCTCCGACGTCGTGTCGTCCTCCCGGTGCGCCACCAGGTTCGGGTTCTTGCCTATCTTGTTCAGTCGTTCGGCCGCCACGCTCTCCATGGTCCGCCGCATCAGCGGGTACTGGTCCAGCACCGCGTTGAAGTGGTCCACTGATAGCGAGAATAAGTTGCAGTACGTCTCGGCGCGGACGGAGGCCACTCTTCGCGCGTTCGTTAGCAGACAGATTTCACCGAAGTAGGAACCGTCCGACAAGCTGGTGGCCACCTCCCCGTTCGCCATCACGATGTCTACGATGCCTTCTTGGATGAAATACATTTTGCTACCGATCGTTCCTTCCTTGATGATGATGTCACCTGAAACATACAAAATTGACCAGTGATTATGATATCTAAGAAGACTATTATTCTATAAACGCACGCCTTTTGCGATGCGTTCGATGTGACGGCGTGCTGGCATTTAGCTCAGAATCGATCAAAACGATTATTATACTAAATTAAGATGAGTGGCAACGGCAGCCGCGTGGAGATACTAACAGGCTGCTATAAAGAATGTATCGGATTCGAATCAACGGCGCGCACTACTGACTTTTCGGAGTTACCTATGTGCGTATTGATTTGTTAATTATTGCTTACAACCTGCCTCGGAGTGCCCGCTGAGTCGTCGGTCCTGGCTGTCATGAAGATATTTGACATTCATTATAATGTAGTTAGTACCTCTGAATAAACTGATACTAGTCTAAACCGAGGAACATCGCTATCCCTTAGGGTTTCGGAGGTCAGTCAGGCAGTCACTTTGTGGAAAATCTAATATTCAGTCAAATCCGGACCCTAGACTATAGTATACAAAAAGGAAGAACAATCTCTGAATGCGTTTAGTGCAAGAAGTAGGCAATATAATAACTTACCAGGTTGGAAGACTTCGTAGCGTAATTTGGTAACGACGTCTGACACGAAGTTGGAGTCTGCGTTGGCGAAGAATGGCACCGAGGCGACGAGCGAGCGACAGTTGTAGTTGATCACGTCCTCGCGTAGCTTCTCGCTCAGCTCGCCCAGGATCAGCTCCTCGTCGAAGAACTTGCCCTGGTACCGGTGCTCGAAGTACTCCGTGATACGCTGCCGCATCTCCCGAGGCAACTTGCGATACGCCATATACTCCTCTACTTGTTTCACCTAGAATACGTACACAAAAAGCTATAGATACACTCACGACAGATCACAAGTGAAACACACGCCTATAGCAAATTTCAAATCATGCATTTCTTCCAAAACCACTGACTGTTAGAGACAATATTTACTTGACATTGAACGCAATCTACACACCTGCAAACAACCGACTCATCAACAGATACAACTATACAACCCTATCGACTAAGTCCAACTGTTAGTTCGCCCATGGAAGTAAACTGTTATGAACACCCGTTAATATTTGTGAAATGTATGAAACGTATGATAAGATTTGTTATTTTGATGGAGACATGAGTTTTGGTGCAGATGATTGAGTCTGAAATATAACAACCAGTGAAACACTAAACAAACATTCGCATTGTACTCACGTCTAATCTCTGAAACAGGCAATGAAGGCTTTAGTGATCGATTTATTAGATGGGAACATTACATAAGGGTTTTTAGTCAAACACATGCAGGTCAAGATACGATTTAAATGTTATGAAATAGTTTAGATTTTTATGTGATACTTATTTGAGAGGTATTGTTACCAAAATGTTGTCCAATTTTACGTCCTTAAGTTGGTTCAGCTCAGGTGTTCATAACGATTTATCTTCGATATTTTTAGAAGAGGTTAGGTAGGTACCGTCAATTGAAATACCGAAAATTGTTGAAAATGTTAATACAATATTTTTGGATGGAGTTGTGTTATACCTTTTCGCGGTATTGCCGCCGTGAGGAGTCTAAACTCTGGATGAGATTGGTGGCGTGTCCGAGGAAGAGCGCGTAGCAGGTGGCCCCGGAGATCATGGAGAGCATGGTGAGCCACATGTCGGTGAGCGACTGCGGCGGGAAGCGGCCGTACCCGATGCACAGCATGTGGGACATCGCCTTGAACAACGCCCATGAGTACTGCTCCAGCCAAAACGCTTCCTGGAATGAGAAATCAAGGTTTACATATTAGCTCAGCTGATTGAACTTGCGACTGGATTGTTATGAAAAATACTAAATACTATATTTGTTGTGGCAATCTAGGTAGTTCTCTTCTAAACTAGTTGGAAGTTTAACATGTTACTATTTTTGTATAATTCTGCTGCGATTGAATCGAATTAGTCCAGAACGGTCTACAAGGCACATAAAATTACCACTATTTACTATAATGTACTATGTGTATGTGGTAGAATATTATTATTATTATTATGGCTAAAGTAATCTATACGAATTATAGGAATAGAGTTAATATTGGAACAGATCAGGTTTTAATACAAATGCTGTAGTAAAATTGTGTCTTCGAACTTTTATGTTTGTATTATTAATGAGATACAACTTCATACAACAAATATAAATCCAGTGTGCTTAGATGGTAATAAGTACCCAACCAAAATTGCACATAATAACCCGTTTCTACTAATCAAATATTATGTCGCTTTGTATGTCTTTCGAGTGTTGTTCCATGTTGATATTGTAACCCACATTGTAACGTCACATCTTTCGATTATCAATTCTTCTAATCAGTAGGTAAATGTTCTTATTACTATCATATTCTCTTCAAGATATGCATATATGTGTTAATGGTATCCACCCATAGCATTCACTACTTACATCTTCGCCACCCTGCAATTTGTCTAAGAGAGAATAGCATTTCTTTTGTAATGGTGATTTAGACAAATAAATAAATAATCAAATTATAAAGAATTGTTGACACATCGATATGTTTGTAATTATGTGCTTAAGCTAAGTTGTTGTGGAACTTGTGTACCGACCTGCAGCTCATTTATTGCAACCCATGAGTTAGGTGGGAATCCTTGCAGCATTGGTACGAGGAACTGAAGACAACCAGACCAGTGTCCGATCAACAACATCATGCAGATCAGGTTGAATATCCGCATGAATACTGATGCCATGTTGAGGAACTGGAAAGATAACGGGTCACATTAAAAGCGGGCCTGTGAGGTGGTGTCGCCTCTAAAGGAAGCCGTGCGGACTGCGCGCGACAAGGACGCTCGAGGTCAAGCATCGCGATGATTCTCTACCGATGGAGTCGTAAAGAAGTGAGAAATAAAATATGAACGCGTGAGACGAGTTGTCGAGCGAGCATGCGTGGTGGGCGGCGCGGTGACGGGTCGCGCGGCCGCGGCCGCCGCGCGGTCGCGCGACCCTCACCGCCCTGCGCGCCTCAGCCCGCGCGGCCGCCGGCGGGACGAGGGTCGGAAACAGAAACGCCAAAGAAAGAGAGAAAGCGAAGCGAACGCAGCGGACTAAAGGACGCCGGGCGGCGCCGCCGGCAACATGCTAAGCGGGCGAACGAGCACATGCACGCCGGCTCGTGCCGACCCTGGTTACCTTGAAGATCAGATTGCTTTTGGTGCCACCCTTCTTTTTGGTAACGTCGGAGCTGAGACGTCCCCTCCGTTCCGTGCGCTTTTTTTGAAGATTCTGCAAGATCTAGAAAACAAGCGAGAAACACGAGATAGTAGGAAGAGAGCCAGGCGCGCCCGAAGCGCGGACGGGGTCAGCGGGCAAAGGTCGACGCGAGGTGTGCGGGGCAGGGCTGGGGCGCGTGCAGGCATACACAGGATGCACTAACACCGAGACGAGGAACGCGGGCTAGGCCCCTACTCTAGGCGCTAGTGGCGCGGGCGACACATGCGGCACCTGCGAGGCGAGGTCGCGCGAGCCGCCGTCCGCGTCACCCGGCTCGTCGCGCGGCTGCGGGGCGGGGCTCATCTGCACACACCACCGTCACACGATGCCGTCGCCGCCACGCCGCCACCCCACCCGTCCTTCACTTCTCACTGACTCTCCGCTTCCCACCCGGACCAATGTACCGATGTCTCACCTCACCACTGCCTAATCTTTACATCGTGCCAATACCAACTTTCTAAACGTTACGCAACTACATATTTCTGCTAATGATGTGTTTTATAGACTTCTCTGAAGTCGGAATGCAATTCTTGGATTTGATTCATATTTTCCTCTCACATTTACGGAATATTGGAAACTGCGTGATGATATTCTTCAAACAAGTGCGTATTTTGAGAATTTTGTAGGATTCTACTCGCGTATGGTATTATGATCTGTGTTATATATGATTGTTTTCAGATTTCGTATTTGTCGGTGGACGGCGTCAGCGCACCAAAACACTAGAGGCTTCGAAAAAGCGGCAAAATAATATGAACAATCTGGCAAATAATATGTCATATTGGCGAGTGTGTGGGACAGTTCGAGTCGGCGGACACGGCGTACGCGGGCGTCGGTCGCGGCGCGGGCGCAGAAAGAAGATACAGATCAGACGTCACGAGTGAGAGCGTGCTCAGGCAGAAAGAAGCTTGCAGAGAAGCAGTAGAGAAGTGCAGAGCGGGACGTGGGGCTGACATACAGTGGGGGCGGGATCAATGGTATAATACAGGATTATAACAAAACTCCATAATTACGTCATTAGGATCACTACTCGCTAAAACAATTCACATTATTACATATTAATATCACAACATCGTTACTTCAATTTGTTTTATACGCAGAAAGTAGCCAATTTCAAACAATTTCTCAGTCGATATTAAATTTCAGGATATTTCCATATTTGCAAATAATATTATTTAATCCAATATTATAAGGGTCAGTTTAGTAGCGGTTTTAGTCATGTCGTGTTAGTAAATGTGAGCGTAATGTAGTTAGAGCAGTGTTAGTGGTAAGTAGTTAGGTAACCCATAAGTGTTGGGTCAGAAGGAGATGATGGCTTACATATACTTCCTCCCATTGTGATACATATCGGACGAGCCTGGACAGTCGCAGCAGCCGCACCAGTGACAGCAGCTTCGCTAACCGAAGTATCCTTAGTGCACGACCCGCGTGAAGGATTTGAAAGCTTTCACTAAAGTCCTGTTAACACAAAAGTTCACGGTTCAAATACGTCTGACTTGTCTGCCGATGCCCCAGATTGTAAAGGTCGCAAGAGCACCAAATCAAGCGGCTATACTCATTTATACAGTCGAAGTGTTGAAGACATGCATAATTGCAGTATTTGAAAGATTTTGTCAGCCAAAGAAAAGTGCCGAAGCGTAATAAACATGTTATAATTATGTTTTGTAAATTTACAATTTTTAGTAAAGACCAAGTGGAGTACTGACTATTTATTAGTGGAAGCTGTATAGTAATGTATAGAATAGGCTTGTAGATTTTCATCTGTGGCTAATCTATCGTATTAAGCTTCAGTACTGATGCATTTTAAAAGTTATAGTAGGGCCATCTCATTTTGTCAGTGTTCGCTGTTAAACATTACAATTTGGTCGTGTTGTAGTTGGTATTAGGTTAAAATCAAAAAATGTAAATCATAAATATATATATTTTTATATGAACTCAAGTCATGTATTACATATATACGAGGTTATATGAAATCAAACATCAGGAGTGGTAGTTGTTACAATAGGAAAGCTTTGACATCATGCTGTAATCCATTCTGGACAAACTAAGTATTAGGAGGTAGAAAGAAGACGACGTGCATGTGGCCATTGTAGAGTTAGAAGGAGATACGACAGTAGATATATAATTATGAAATTAAAAGATAATATCTATACAATAAAGACCCTTGGAACAATAGAGTGCAAAATTTAGTGGAAGCGTTTTAGAATAGCCGGTGCAAAAAGTTGGAAAGTGCTCATTCATCTCCGGTTTTAGAAAAAGATTAAGTATTCCATACGATTGCATAGAATCGAATAAATAAGATCCCTTACAGAGCGGAGCATAGAGTATCATTGACAAATTATATAGGTTACAGGTGAATAAACGTGCAGGTAGCAGATTGTAGAGTGACAAAATTATAATAAAAATTTAAAAGACTTCGATGAAATGAACTGGTGTGCTTAATCAAACCTTTGCATGTTCTCATAGAGCCTGATTATACGAGATACTAAATTGAATACACGATGACGCACAGGTACTCGTGGCGGTTGGGTATAAGTTCACAATGAGAAACAAAAACAAAACAGAAACAATAACAACATATCGTCTATAAAACAAATGAACACCCAAGCTGAAACAGAATATCAATAACATAAAAGACAGATTAAAACTATAGTAATAAGAACAACACGGCCAAATTGCAACGTACGTTTACCTGATTGAAGATCAAAAATATATAATCTAGTGGTATACTAGAGATGAGGTCAAGGAAGAACCATGTCCTCAAATAGTGCTTCGCTATTAACTTGGGATCTAATATCACTTGTTCTGCATTATCTTGCTGCATTATTCCTGAAAAGAAATAAAATATTTTGTAGAACCAAATAAACCGAATTATTAAGTTTCCATCAACACATTTACTCTTTTAAAGTGAAATAAAAAGTGAACCTACCTGTTCTAAAATTAACAACGATATCTATAAGAAATATGGTGTCGGAGAGACAATTGAAGGCTATCCAGCGTGTGCTGAGGTCATCGTTGAAGAAGGAGATGGCGACTGGCAGGATGATCAGGTTGGCCACCAGCAGTAATAACATACACAGGTCCCAATAGAATCTGCAAACAACATAAAGAATAATCAGCCAACCGTGAAATAAAATGTAGCTAAATCGATTGTCAAGAGCAACGAACTGGATAAAATGAATCTTACAAAGAGTTTGTTTTATAAAAACGTAATGAACGCTCTGACTGCTCATCGACTGCATTGAGATAGTATAATAATACACGTCGCCGAGGCATGGAATCTCAAATGTTTGACATAAAATGTGTCAAAGTTCCACTATAAAGTTTGGGGAACACGCGAACTATCATGTTACAAAGGCCTATAATTCAACATGAAGTGGCGGAGGCGGGAGAAGTATTCAAAAAGTATTCCGGTATGCTCTATATTCAACTGAAGTGTACCCAAGATGTTGATGTACGGCGAAATATAGAAAAATTGATAGAAATTGATAATAGGAAATTGTACGAGTAATTGTTTTCTATGATTGATTATTGATTGTACTGTCAGTAACCGAGAGCCCCTATCCAGCCGAAGCCGTCGAGTTTCTAATTGGTAAGTTGTTTTTAATGCGTGTGTAGAGACGTAAGAACTTAAAATATAACAAAAAATTCAAAATATCTGTTTAATCAGTGCGAGCAGGTGAGTAATCAAGCTGTTGTATTGTTGATGGTGGGAGGCGGCAGGACGAGTAACGTGCACATTGCCACAATTACCTAATTGAGAGGCGATTGAGCCAGCTATTGCTCGTGAAATGATCTCATCAGTCGTCTAATCTAGCCGCACCTGTGCTACCGTCTACCCGTCAGATATAACACTCATATAGAACATCTATGCTACAGTAAGTTACTGAAACTATTAATGCCTACAAATTTTTTGCCTTCCAATACTACTACTACCTTTGTTAACCCGTATATAAATAGTTCTCTAGTCCGTAAAGAACCGCCAGCTTATTTATGTTATTAGGTACCTGTAACTTTTCTTAAAAACTATTTTAATAAAAGTCAAGTGGTTTTCCTCGAGAATCTTAGTGAAATTATTAGAGAAAATCCTGTGATCCGTCGGTGGCCGCGGCTCGGTGCGGCGGGCGAGAGAAATAAAGAGGTAAATGACGGCAATTTCCTACAATAAGCCAGAAAAATCACCAACGATAACTTCAGTCTCTAGATCGTTACGCAGCCAAGTGCCAAGTTCAAGCTTCTAATACTGAGTCTCATTTTTGTTATACAAATAGAAAGTTGTATATTGCATGATAGTGTAACGAAAAATATGTACAATGCATATTTACTGCCTCATTGACCACAGGGTCCTGAATATAGGTACAGGCATGCAAAGTACAGACTCTGGATGCCTGTACCTATATTCAGGACTTAACTTTCGCCTAGGTCCTTTTATGCCTAGATATACATTTTTATTTTTTTATTTATTTTATTTATAGTCTCACGCCTGTATCCCCGAAGGGGTAGGCAGAGGTGTAAATATTACACCCACATTTCGCCATGGATTTTTAGGTCCCACGTAATAGGGGGCGAGCCTATTGCCGTTAGCGGGCACATCGCCAGACTCCGGGCTGCTACTGAGTATTCGGAAAAACCCAGTAGCACTTTTGCCCGACCCGGGAATCGAAACCGGGACCTCCGATCAGCAGTCACATACGCTATCCACTGGACCACGGAGGCAGATATGCATGACTTTACTTAATTTTTTTATGAACCATTGACAACGTATTCAAAGTACTACGTACATATTTTTTTTCACGGTAATATCAAAGCAAAAGTTAGAAGAGCCAAGTCTAGCTCTACTTACACAAATGTTTGTATTGATAAATTAAGGGTGTCAATTTTTACTGAGAAGCATAACGACATTCTTTACAAACAAAACGGAACTAACCTTGATCTAAATAGTCATGAATAGATACATGTACTCGTACGTACATATGAATGTATTCAACCTTTGTGTGTCACCGTAGTGACATATCACTAGATCAAGTATCATGGCTGTACTATAAGATAATGTCTGACAATAGATTTTTAGCTATTGATATCTTGAAAGCTTTCTTACGTATTTATAGTGTAATATTACTATCGCCATTATTGTAGCTAAAAGTTTTTCTACGCCAGTAGGCTAGGTTAATGAAATTAAGCTGCCTACAATATTCGGTTTTCATTCAAGTTTTACTTACAAAGAAATCTTACTGCTTATAATAAAAGTAATATCAGTCTTGGTAATGGCCATTCCCGCCACGGGGTACGGCCTTTTCTTGAGTAAGGTTAAAAAATTTTTGTATTAAATAACATGTTTCATTTTACACGATTTAAAGCATCTGTTATCTGACCTGGATCCGTTATGTTGCTATCCGTTTAAATGTTAAACCTGACAATGGCAATATTGGACTTGCCATATAGGCGAGCTGGCGTTTGACTGTGCCCTAGGTTGCGGAAGGGGTAGAGGGACCGTGCAGGCCAGATCCTAGTTGTTACGTCTTTGGAGCCCAGGCTTTTGGGGAGTCACCCGCGCCCTACTAGCCTAGTCCGACCCTGGACAGTGTTATATCAGGACGCTTTTTAGGACTGTGTCTTATACATGTAAGAGCAGGTAATTTTACATATCTGCCTCAATCGCTTCTGCATTACATGTCTAAATTGTTTCATCATAAAATATTGTATGTTACTTTGTACAGAACATCTTTTATTCCTTATGTTTATTCTGTAACCGGTAGCAAAGGGGAGCATGACATATGATAGGAAGAAGGTCGCCGCTAACAACGCAGGATAATAATGGACGACGTTTGAGCATTAGAGGTATTACGAATATGCATTATCCTGTAGGTACAATGTCGTAGCGACGATTCTGAACAATGTGTACTTATAATCTACGTTGTGTAGATCTTTCTGGGATCTGTCTACTCATTATTTGGATGGAAAATTGAGTTCCATGAAAATGATGAATTATGAACTTTGTAGGTAGATACATACATGTCGGAAGCCTCCCTTAGTTGTCTTGGTTGTAGTATGCAGCTTAAATTAGCATTTGTAACTATATTTTTTATTTGATTTCATCAAATGCCGAGCTGGTTTCATCATGACGAATCAACAAACTATTATTTCGCATTTTACACATTATTTCAAGGCAGTATGTATTATTATTTTTTTTGTGGTCAATGTTTGGTAAACAGTAAGACATCATTAACGAACAATTCGAATATTTTGCGCTAAGACCTATGTATGTTTTGTATTGGACGGCAAATTCTAAAACCAATCGACCGATGATGAAAGGTATAAGTACTAAAAAGCAAAGCGAAATACCAATGTAATGGCACCCAAAATAAATCTTAATTATTTTGCAAAATAGAAAATATTACATAGACTCATTGCATAGACTCACGCCTGTTTCCCCGAAGGGGTAGGCAAAGGCATATTAAACGCCCACTTTTCGCCAGTGTTTTGATCCCACGTAATAGGTGGCGAGCCTATTGCCGCTTATCGGGATATTTCGTTTGCCAGAGCCTCGTCCGTTGATCGGCAGGTGCACCACTTGCAGGTGAGGTTGGCTTGGGACCCTAAGTTCTTGGTGGGAACCCTATGCACCCTCCACCCCAAATAGAAAATAGTTTTATTAAAAGGTATCTCCGATTTATAATTATAATGAATTGCATTTGAGACATTAAACAGCAGCCATTTTAGTTTGCTTGAGTGATATATTTGAGTGATATGAGTGTAGAGAAGCACAAAGAGCGTCGTAGTACATGCTCTTATATTTGGCACAATAGACAAAAACATCCTTAGATTTGTTTATTTCCTAGATTGACTACGATAACAGATCAGTGTAGCGTAGCTAGCAAATAATAGGTACTATAACTTATGAAGTCCAACCGTCAGATAATAATATATCTGGCCATATTCCCACACACGACCTTTGCTTATTAAACAAGACGAAAATAAACTAACCAATGAACTCACTCGTATTCATAACACCTACCTACTTAAATACAAAACATTAATTGTAATTCTTTTTATTAGCATCATCGCATGTAAGATGCATAAGAGCGCGCGTCGTATTTTTTGGAAAGATACAGTCAGAAAAATATTTATTTAAGAGCATGTTAAACAAATATTTCTTAATCCTAAAATAATATTTTTACGGCAGAGGTTGGTAGCAGGGTGCATAGGGTTCCCACCAAGAACTTAGGGTCCCAAGCCAACCTCACCTGCAAGTGGTGCACCTGCCGATCAACGGACGAGGCTCTGGCAAACAAAATATCCCGATAAGCGGCAATAGGCTCGCCACCTATTACGTGGGATCAAAAAAACGGCGAAATGTGCCTCTGCCTACCCCTTCGGGCAAACAGGCGTGAGTTTATGTATGTAGGTTGGTAGCAATCTCTCGTGAAGGCAGAATTGACCAAAAAAGGCCATAGATTGTGAAGTCCTTTCAGTTTATTCTGGACTACTAATTACATAGGTATGTGATGAAGGCTTTTATTTATAATAAAAGAAATGTGAATAAATGAGTGCTATAAAGAGTCACAGTTTGGTAATGAGGGCTATTATTGGTAATGGAAAATATCTAGCGTCATGGAGTTTGAAAAGGTCACACAGTTTCGCACAACAACTTTTGCGGTTACTCAGCTTAGGTTTCATGCACTTGTACCTATTAGTAGTCAATAATCCCACACTTTCATTTCGAATACCTAACATTACCATAACATCGCGTGACTATTAAGTAGGTACTTAAAAACAAACCCACCACCAACTACAGTTTCTACCAAAATAAAAGTACACTTACACTCATAACGAGCTATCCGTATTACTCCGCAAACTTTTTAAACGTTAATCCTACACGAATTTACTTCATTAATGTGTTCTCAGTAGTCTAAAAGCACTTGGCCGTACCTACATTACCCTCTTCTTACAAAAAGGCATTATCCAATCTGTGCTCTTTATCCTCCTTACAAAAGATTATTACAGACACAAAACAGCGGACATTCTCGCCAAAATTAACTATACTTACATTATTTATGTGTACCTTTCTTTTGTGCTCCGATAATGTCACCTGATAAAGATTCTTAATTATATAAAATACAGTCTTGTTCTTATTATCCAAAAGGTTTGGTGACCATTAGAAATTAGAATTTCCGTTGTCTTTTTGTTCATGGTTATCAGATAACTGGCTTACTATCCTTTAAAGCCAAAAGAGAAAAATCGTAGAACAGCTGTTTCTCTTAAAAGTTCAAATTTAATTAATAAGAAGTTATAATTACATCTGTTTCTTGTTCTTTTGATTTAGAATGTAAGCGATAAAGATGTTTCAGAGGCACTACTTTACGGTATGAAATCTATCCCTAGCTGAAATATTTTATTGGATTCTGTGTCGGAAAGCGCAACGGGTCAGTGAGGTGCCGTAAAGCCAGCCGGTGTGAGTTACGGCCGCCAGATAGAAAATGCTGTTAAAATATCAGTGTTTATTTCCCATATAACTGCCACCGAGCCCCGTAATAACATTTTATATTATATTATAAATAACATTCCGAAGTCTAGCTCAGATTCTTTGTGTTATTTTGGTTTTATTGCACGATACACATCTTTATTTTATTTGTCAATACGTTAAACACTGGCGAAAAGTGGGCGTTTAACATGCCTCTGCCTACCCCTTCGGGGAAGCAGGCGTGAGTCTATGTATGTATGTATGTATGTATGTCAATACGTTACAGAAATCTGGTACACTTTATAAAAGAACATGACATTGTCCAGCTAATATGTGTATGTTTATATAGAGTATTGCTATCAATTTACGTGATTGCACACACATAAATGCGTCTGTCGTATGCTCTATTATGTGTGGGATAGAGTTCATTTTGTATTGAACAATGTATCTGTTCCGAGAGTTAATAGACATTGCTTTAATTAACCTTAATTCGATGCACTTACTTATTGTACTGAATAGCGCAATCGCATGAAGAACTGACTGTAATGATTCAGATTGCAATTCAAATTCAATGTGATACTGTAAAACAGAGTAATCCTCTACATTTTTTCCGTTAGCTTTGAGTGAATAAAGTTTGACGGCGCTTGAAATCATCTACTAAAACGTAGATACTTGAGTGTACAATTTAAATAAAGACTAAGAAAGAATTTGAAATTCACAAATGTAGATTTCTTGTTTTAACCAAATTTTCATTTGCATTTTGATCTTTGGATTGAGGTTAGGCGTTTTCCGAGAGACATACATATTCAAACAAGAAGTTATTTGAAATATTATGTAGCCTGGTGTTTGGTCTTAATGTATAGCGTGGACATTCATTTATTAGGTGTCTAGGGTACCCGATAAATTAACAGTAGGATATTGGCACGAGGAGTAATGGTGATAGCAATATTGGCACGCTTGCTGTATTCTAATTCGCTTGGGATCTACAAGGATACAGCATATATCATGAAATGTTCCGCTTTATGTATTGGATTGGATAGCATTCAAACCTTTCTGGGTACGAAAAAGTGTGTTATGTCTACAGACGTAACATACGATTTTACGGCGATGTCTGTATATATTCCGAGCCTGAAACGAAGCCAGTTATGAAGAAGTTTTATAGTACTAAAGTTATTTACCATTGAAAAAGTTTTATTGAGGTAATTTTTCATTTTAGCAAGTAATCTTAATATATAAAATCCTTGCGTTACTGACTGACTGACAGACACGCTACAGCCGAAACTATTGGGCGCAGGAAGCTGAAATTTGGCATGTATGTTCCATGGGGACCATAGGGGTGCACTAAGAAGGGATTTCCCGAAATTCCCACGGGATCGGCCAAAACGGGTAAATTTAAAAAAATTCAGACGTAGCTGCTGGCGTCCTCTAGTAATAAATAAAAGTGACTCTACGATTTCTGTATTGCCGCAAAAGCAGTATATAAATAAAAATAATAGCAATAAATAAAGGCTGTTTTAGTAAAGCTTAAGTGAAGAAAGATCCCAAGGTTGGTGCGACATCCATGAAGAGTCTTATAGCTTGCCTATCGTTAATATTACTTTTATATATCATTCCGTTTTCTATTTATCCATCTCATCAGCTTGCTGTACTAAAATATTATATCATAACATTGAGGGTGTTTGATATTTCTTCTACCACCAGACGGCGCCGGCGCTTAGTATGCGTCAGGTCTAAAATGACGTCAGATATGTACAGACGCGTACACACACATAATACAAACAAACACAGAAGTACGATAAAATAGGGGCTTGGACAGTTTTGACAGATTTCTGGACCTGATGCCTCAGCGCTGCCGCGTAGTGAGCGTCATTTCAGAAGACTCATTGATCAATTTTCCATTTATATATTAGCTTTCACGTACGGCAATCACATTAAATTGCTCTCTTATAAGTTCCTGACTCTACAATGTACATGAAGCGAAGTGTAACATCCTTAAAACATTTAACTCAACAATCCAGAGACACAAACCATAGCAACACAACAGTACGACATTGGTACCTAATACAGTAACTTAAAACAAAGCATCAACACATGTAGTACTCAATTAAGGTGCCGTACCTCTTACGTTCCTCACTCAATGAGTGTGGAAACAAAGCGAAGATTAACGATCACTTCAGGCGAGACGAGTACGGTAATCGGTAGGAATCTTCCCTACATATGTTAGGACACCGAGATCTCTATTAAGCACCCGAATACCCGTACCAAAGGTTCTAGGTCGAATGGTGATGTAGCGACGGGCTGTATTTGACGGGTTGAATGAGAGAGGTTATGGAAGGATTTGTTGAACGTATGACTGTCAATCAAGTTTATTTAAAATCGGATGAGCCTGTGATATATATTGCAAGTAATAGCAGAATAATACTTTATTTGAGTTTACTTCAGTTTATGGCAGTTTGGATATTTATGGGGTTTCAGATTAAGTTATGACGGCGATGAGATTATAATCTTCCGAATAGGAAAAGAAAGCATTGTATTTTAGATTGTGATATTTTATTTCTGCCAAGCAAAATTACTTCACGCGGCCGGTTTACATAATATCAGGAAAATCTAAGATTTCCCTGATACCAGGAGAATACCAGGCATAGGCTATCATGATATTTGCTCTATATTTCTTAATATAGAGCAGAGAGTTTTTCTTCAAAATCTTGATTTCCTTGAACACTGTTTAGTTAGACTATTTAGATTGTAGATAATATACAAATCTGAATAGAATAACTGGTATATTTACAAATATATATAAGTAAAACAAAGATATTGCGTAAGCGTTTCACTAATGAGAGTTCTACTCTAAACTAGTAATACGCATATTTTCTTAAACAGGTAATTAGGTAGGTACCGTAATTAAAAATGGCGACAAAAATAAGGAAGTACAATCAGCAAATACATCTTTGATTACACTAATTAGACCATTATGAGAAGAATTTTAACACATTCGGCTCCGTATGAGCTCCATTTAAGGTGTCGTTAAACTGAATGGACTATAACGTACGACCATCAACGCAATGATGGCTTATAACTTGCTACTAGTTTGTTCATTACTAAGTAACTTAGGTATACTTGAGCACAGGAATATTAATCACTGTCGGTTATACGACAGGCAGCGATAGCCTAGTAAAGAAATCAACAGATTGCTACGCGGAAAATCTTTAGTTCAAATCCCCAGCACACTGATAAGTTTATGAAGTTAAGTGCGTATTAGACACGTACATAAATATCGTTTGATCAGCGGTAAAGGAGTGAGTAGACCTGCGTGTCTGAGAGTTTTTCATAGTGTTCTCAAAATATTGTGAATTTTCCTAATTTGGTTAACGTGGTGAACTGCCTAACCCTTTTTGTAGCGAGCTTCATACCCAGTAGTGGGACTGTTTATATGTACAAAGCTGATATAACTTACTTTTACTATTAACTAGGTCTAGAATGACAAGCAGCGATAGCTGAGTTGAGAGACCGACAGACTGCTACGCAGAGGGTATCGGGTTCGAATCCACTGCACGCACCAGTGACTTTTCGGAGTTAAGTGCGTATTAAATTGTTAATTATCGCTTGCTAATCGGTGAAGGAAAACATCGTGAGGAAACCTACATGTCTGAGAGTTCTCCATAATGTTCTCGTAAGACATGTGAAGTCTGCCAACCCGCACTTGGCCAGCGTGGTGGACTATGGCCTTACCCTTCTCATAGTGAGACGAGGCCCGTACCCAGCAGTGGTGTCTCCTATAAAGGGCTGATGATGATAAGAATGACACGATATTTTTTTGGGTTTGTACTGACATGTTTAGTTTATTAGACTCTATACTTTCAGGGTCTAGACTCTCTGTTTTATTTTGTTATACATCTGTAGATTGTGTCTGGCTGTTTGAAATTGAAAAAGGTTGAGACAGAGTATAATTTAAATTAAAAATAAAAGAGAAACAAGAAGTAACTGACCGAACTGTCACTGAAATCATTTTGGGTAGAGAAAATATGAAATCGATTAAGAAGAAGTGATAATCGATATACGATTACCACTTCTTCTTAATCGATTTCCTGGTGTTTGAGCCGTTTGGAGTCGAAACGTTGAGCTCATGGGGCCCAAGTGATAGATCTCTCTATAGAGAGCTTGCGAAGAGACTTGTCGACGCCTCGCGTGACCAGAAGGCTGGTATGTATCTAGACACAAAAAAATTGCATTGCCTTACAGGGTGGCAATGCTGCCAGTCTTCTGGGCACGTTCCCAATAGACGGCGATGTGGAGGACTTTCACGACGCCCTTTGTATATATAAGTATATTTTCTTTTTTATTTGTATTGTATTTTAATACTTTAATTTAATTTTAGTAGTAGTATTAAAGTAGTTATGAAATTATATATAATTAGGTTCTTAAATTAATTTAATTTTGTTATATATAATAAATAAGCCGTGAATAATTTTAATCTATACTTATCCGAGGTTTTTTTTGTATTGGATAACGCTGCTGAACGTTTGAATGTTTCCTGTTGATAACTATTAAAATTGTCGTAATTTATCTCTTCCCGTCGAAAAATAAAATTATGTACATACCTAATGTTTTTTGAGCATATATTAGTACTTCTTTTAATAAAATTATGAATGTGGCGGACCTCTAATCAATCTCAAAATTCTAGTTTAACACTCTTTTATCTAATGCAATAACAACTATTGCAATTTTCGACTGTCCACCCCTGGGCCGGCGTCTCTAAGAAAAATGGGCATTGTTCTTTTGTTACTAGGTTCTAACTAGATATAGCAATGTCAAGTAAGCTGACTAAGGTGCTAGGTGCCTATAGTGGGTAACGACGTAGTTTCGCATTTAGAGCAAATACTTCTCAAAGGTCACCTATGATGAAACTAATGAATCAAATAATGTGACGTAAATAGCACATCGCATTGTTAGAAACTATTTGACAGTTCTATAATATTTCACTATTTTTGTAGCCTCACTGTATTTGCTACCTTGTTGCTACCGTCAACAATAACTGATTCTAAACTTTCACAGTACTGGGCATGGGCCTCTTCTTTTTATGAAAAGAGTTAGGCCATATTTATCTATGGTCCACCACACTGGCAAGTCCAGTTTTGCTGACTATGCAAATGAGTCAAGAACAATTTAGAGAACACTCCAATAGGATGATTTTATTTAACACAATCCATAAATAAAAGGAAGCAATTAATTGTCATTATTTAACATTTTTTAATCATTAATTTCATGAAACTTTCAGTCAATTAAGTAAATCTGATAATTTCGGTAAAATAATATCATAATTCGTGACAATCGTATGAAATTGACATATCAAGTATAATTTATAGGCACGTTAAAGGTAATTCAGCACATATCCAATCCATGTCATAGTAGATTCAGAGAAGCGTAGAGAGGCACATGTGTGCGGCGACCCGCGAGAATTGCTATCACTGCCTAATTACAGTAATTACGTATTATAGTACCATCACAGATAATATAATAATACTAGAGGACGCCAGCAGCTACGCCTGCAGTTTTTTTAAATTTACCCGTTTTGGCCGATCCCGTGGGTATTTCGGGAAATCCCTTCTTAGTGCACCCCTACGGTCCCCAAGGAACATACATGCCAAATTTCAGCTTCCTGCGCCCTATAGTTTCGGCTGTAGCGTGTCTGTCAGTCAGTCAGTAACGCAAGGATTTTATATATTAAGAAGATAGGTAGTAGTAGTACCACGGAAATATAATATTACACTAGTAACACTACCATCTATTGATCAGATAACACTTCAATGTGTCAAGCTCGAATGAATTAGCCTATTCGATTGTTCAAATTGCTTTCCGATTCGATGGGTTGAGTAATGTTATTATGAAGTTACATAACATAACATAACTTCACGCCTTTTATCCCCGAAGGGGTAGGCAGAGGTGTATTACACACCCACACTTCGCCAGTTATGTTTCGGTCCCAATGTAATAGGGGACGGGCCTATTGCCATCTACCGGGCACATTGTTAAGCAAGCGATAATTACATACATACATACATAGACTCACGCCTGTTTCCCGGAGGGGTAGGCAGAGACTACGGAACGCCATTTGCAACGATCCTGACATATCTCTCTTGCTTCATTTACTCCCATCAGATTCCTCATGCATGCTTGAGCGATAATTAACATTTTAGTACACACATAACTTCGAAAAGTCAAATTCAAATTCAAATTCATTTATTTTTGCTAAAACATGGTAGTGAGTTTTACAATAGTTTATAATTAGAATCACATGTTTTGCTGGTGAGGCAGCATGCAAAAAGGGAAAATAACACATAATAAAAATATAAAACAGGATACTAATGAAAAAAAAATCGAATTAAGTACATAATGTCGAAGTACACAATGTCAAATTATAAAATGTCATCATAGTTTTATGTATGTTAAATTCATTCAAATATTCAATTCATTCAAATAAAATATAATATAACCAATGGAGGCATGAACAAATCGGACTCAAAAATGTTTCTCATTAAGGTACTCAGTAACAGAATAGTACGCCTTTTGAATTAAGTACTTTTAAGGGCAATTTTAAACTGTCCAAGCAATTGAATTTCCTGTATATATTTGGGCAGCTTATTATACACCTTTGGAGCCATTGTAAATATACTTCTACTATATAAAACCGTTCGTGATACTGGTATACGCAATTTTTAATAACGAATAGATTCATATGATTTCTTAGAAATACTGCACATTCATAAATATATAAACACGGTAATGTGAGAATGTTCAATGTTCTGAAGTAATGCTTGCAGCTATCAGTTTGCTGTAAATTGCATATAGAGCGTATACATTTTTTCTGTGCTTTAAAAACATCTTCGTTACCATAGGAGTTGCCCCAGAAGATTAAGCCATATCGAAGCGCAGACTCGACAAACCCATGATAGGCAGTTAATACTACACTTCTGTTGACTACCTTACGTAACATGTATAGTGTATATGAATACCGATTTAGCTTTTTACAAACCCTTTCAATTTGATATCGCCATGTCAAGTTTTTATCTAAATGTAAACCTAAAAATATTGTTTGGTCAGCTTGCTTAATTATTTTGTCGTCATAATGAATATTAATGTCAGTGTTTTTCTTATTTTGTCTAGTGGAAAATGTCATAATATTAGTTTTGTCAAAATTTATAATTAAATTATTAGAATTTAGCCAGTCTATGATATTATATAAAGAATTATTGATTTCATTTTCATAGCATTTGATGTCCATACTTTTATAAATTACTGTACTATCATCGGCAAATAAAATCATAGGATGATCAGTTGATACTGGCAGGTCATTTATATATATAAGGAAAAGCAACGGTCCTAGCACGCTGCCTTGTGGTACCCCATAGTGAGTCTCTCTTAGCATTGATGAATATGTATTTTCGATTTTAGTTACGGTGCAAATTCGATTTATTTGGGTAAATTGATGCCTCCTTGTAAGATAAGATTTTAAAAGGCTTAATGAGTTACCTCGGATGCCGTATTTCTCTAATTTGTGTAACATAATCTTATGGTCTACATAATCGAATGCTTTTGACATATCCATGTATAAAGCATTTACTTGTACCTTTTTGTCAACACTATTCATTATATGTCCGAGAAACTCATATATTGCCAAGTTAATGGATTTATTTTTACGAAACCCTTTTTGCGCGTCGGTAAAGATTTTGTTATCTTCAAAATATGAACTCAGACTGTTACCAATAACTTTCTCGAAAATTTTCGAAAATATTGGTAAGAGGGCTACCGGTCTGTAGAAATTGAGATCTTCTCTGTCTTTCTTTTTAAATAAAGGTCTTATAATAGAAATTTTCAATTGATCAGGAAATATACCATCTTCCATACATAAATTAAATATATGACTCAATATCGAAGAAATACCACTAGCTACATATTTTAAAACTCGCGTGTTGATGTCATCGTACCCAGTGCTATTAGTTGATTTTAATGATCTAATTATATTATAGATATCAACAGCACTTGTAGGTTTCAAGAATAGTGAACCACACTGTGCATTTTTCAATGGGTGTGTATATGCATAATTAATCCCTTTACTGGTCAGATTAATTTGGTCAATAAAGTGATTATTGAATGTATCAGCTATTTCCTGCGGGTCACTAATAATACCATTATGTGTTTTTATTTTATTTATATATTGTTTGTAGAATATGCTTCTATTATTTATTATTTTCCAGCTAGCTTTACATTTGTTCGAAGCATTATTAATGTGATAGCTATTCTGTGCCTTTTGTATTAGTTTAATTATTTTGGCCAGACGTTTTGAGTATAATTTAAACAATCTTTTATTTTCTGCTGTCGGTGTCTGTCTATGTTGCCACAATAATTTTCTTTTTTGTTTACAACATGTTCTTATACCTTTAGTAATCCACTTTTGTTTTTTATTAGTATATATTCTTTTCCTTTCCATTGGGAAGCAGAGATCGTAAAATAGCTTAAAATTATCGTAGAAAACATCAAATGCATCACTAGCCAACTTTGCTTCATACACATCAGTAAAATGTAAACTATTTATGCAATTATTAAATGTTTCCATATTTTCCTGACAGTAATTACGTTTGAATACGTAGTAATAATTAATTTTAGAAGATACCTTTACAGGACAGTCAGAGGTGTGTGCCCGGGGTAACTGGGGATCGAACCCGAGACCATCGTCTCGGCAGTCCGTTACGTACCTACACCACTGGGCTATCACCGAAGTTATTATTAGTTAGTTAAATTACAAATTGACTATCGCTTTGTCATGATTGAAGATTGATAATAGAATTATTCTGGATTTATTCGGACAGATAACAAGTCATATTTTCGACGAACTATGACTTATTTTATTGCGTGCGATGAAATTATAATTAAGTATATTGAGTTCTTCTAAGCCAAGCATTGTGGGTGGTCTGACAGGCAGTTGTCTAGTTTATAAATGAGCCTTACTTTGGAACATGGAGGCTATTTCCCTCCTTTCTCTTCTCTGTATTGATACATTAAATAAAACGAAAGGTGCAAAGGTGTTGTCAATTGAAAATATAAAGCATTACCTTTGCCATCAATTATTTATTCACACAATGAAAGGTTTTGACACAAGCTTGCATTATTTATTGTGAGAAAAGCACCGACGGTGTTATTTACATCTCAATGTATATTTTCTTGATTTCAATGATAATGAGATATCATCAATCTTATACGGCCTTATGCCAATACGAGGTCTAAATGAATTTCGAAGTATAGCCTAGCTTTAGCTTTGAAAATTTTAGATAAAATCGCGGCACATTATGCAGGCAGCGTATATCGAAGACAAGTTAATAACTTGTCTTCGTGGTTGTCACGGTAAAAAGTAGCCGACAGCACTTTTCAGTGTCTAAACCACCGCAAAAATCTTATCATATCAAACAGAGACACTTACACATTTAAGATATTAGTATGGATATGTTATTTTTATAACAGATAATAAATAGTTATTTGTGCAACAAGAGAGCAAAGTTGTTTTTTGTTTCGAGTGCTGATTTTGAGTCCCGAGCAAGCGAAGGATTCTATGATTGATTCACGAGCGTAGCGAGTGAATCAAAGTTAGAATCCTGAGCGTGGGGAGGGACTCAACAGCACGAGATACAAAAAACTTTGCTCTCGTGTAGCACACATAACTTTTCACCACAGCAGTGAGAACACATATTACTTAGGAGACATAGAAATGAACAGGAATAGATTGAATTCTGCATAATCACTTGTTGATTTAACTCTTCTGGTGTTAAAGTACAGTCATCATCGCTAGTTTCACTCATCTTTTTAGATTATTTTATATATTAATATAATTTAACACGTTACGCTATACCTACTGTATCAGCATCAGCGAAATTTTTATACCCGCTACTTTTTTAAATCACGTTTTAATACCGCGTCCCTGATGTTTATTTTTCAAATGTATCATTGTTGTAATTCTAAATAAAAATGTATTGGTTAAATACTAATTTTATACTATTAATTAGACTTATTTTTATTAAAATCCAATAATAAATTAAACATGTAAACAATAACATATAAAAAAAAGTAATTTCTTTATAACAAATACCTATCTTTATTTTTGCGTTGCCGTAGGTGTTTTCTTTGAGGTCGAATTCCAAAATCGAATTTCGAATTCGAAGGGGTTTGTTTTTTCACTCACTTTTTATATGCATGTGAAAGAGACAGAGCACAGTAAAATTCGAATGTTTCAAATTTATGGCTGAACAATGTCAATTCGTGACACTGAAGATTGAAAAATTAAAAAGCTACTTTTACTCACGCTTGAATCAAAATCGCGTTTTGTTCACTGTTGTCTCGCAGCAAAAGCAGCATGTTTGAGCTGCAGTGGTGAAAATAACCTTTTACTTGTATTCTTCGAAAAGTTTACCAATAGTTTTGACAATTTGCAATGTTAAACCTTGATATAGTTTTAATTAATTCAGCAGATACAAATCAAGAACGAGACGCATCTGGCAACATTTATTAAATTTTCTTACTTGAAAATAAATCAAAACTTATGCAAAAATTTCAGATATTTTTGTATCTAACCAGAGGACGCCAGTAGCTACGCCTGCATTTTTTTTTAATTTACCCGTTTTGACCGATCGCGTGGGAATTTCGGGAAATCCCTTCTTAGTGCACCCCTACGGTCCCCAAGGAACATACATGCCAAATCTCAGCTTCCTGCGCCCAATAGTTTCGGCTGTAGCGTGTCTGTCAGTCAGTCAGTAACGCAAGGATTTTATATATTAAGATTAGCAGTAAACGTCGTTCTGCCTGTCCTGTAGATCTTGGAGATACTACAACTACAAATCCATTTCAAAACCATCCAGGAACCTATTGAATGATACATAGGTACAATATTTCATCGAAATTGATCAAGCAGTTTAAGAAGGTTAGATGACAAACAAATTTTCGTCTGAACGTAGGTATAATTATTTTAGTTACCTAAGTAAATTATTGTTTTGTAAAATACTGCATTCCTAAGCTTAGCATTGTATGCTGAAGAATTCTTTTATATTCTCTCATTGTTGAGAGAAGTTAAACACGCATTCATGACTTAGGTAATTATTTATGATAGTCAATAGACTAAACAATTACGAGTAAAAGGCTAGTATTTTCTCTCAATGTTACCTGAAGTACTTGGAGTATTACTTTCGAGAAACATACCTATACGTCTCAACAATTACAAAGTTTATATATGTACAGAAAATAAAATAATACATCTTTAAACAGTTTGAATATAGCTTTCACCTGGTAAATAAGACTGTTTTCCTATAAAAAGTATCGAAACGTCGCTTAAGTAGCTAAATTCATTTATTTAATATAGTTTTCCTAGGGTATTTCTAAGGTAAATTCGTAGGATACAGTTTATATATACCTAAGCATTTACTGACGTACAACTATACTAGCAACAGTTTCCTACCTAGAGAGTCTAAACTAAGTTTCAAACTGAGAGACAACTGTTTCTTAACTACGCCATCACCAAATATTAATATTACAGAAACTAATAGCGAAGAATCGTATCCATTATTGAGCGGCAAGTTTGTTAATAGACATAACGTCTAATCAAGCATTGGTAGCGAGTTGGCAAGTAATAAGTTGCATGAACTCCGCCAAAAGTCCGCGTAGATTACCACTTTATGACGTAAGCAAGTTGATTCGCCTAGTTTCCCGCCGACCCACTGCGGCTTACCAACTTAAAGTCTGTCGGCCGACTAATCTCAGCCTGGCCTTAACGTGTCGGTTAAATTTAACCTTTGTGTTTGATATTACTAAGTTAAATATAGATATAATTATGTTCGCCGTAATGCGGTTTATTTTTGGATATTTCATTGTTCGTAGAATGTAGCTGACGGGTAATTGTACCAAAATACTGACGTAATGCAAGCGTAGGAACGTGGTTATATTCGTATTGCATATCGAGTACTGTTTGGAAACTATTCCCTAACTGGACAACAGCAGATATAGGTACTAGGTAGATGTGAGTGTCTACTAATTGGCATATTGGGCATTGGAGACTTTTCTTGCGTTTCAAAACTTCATGAGTATTATCAGGCACCCAGTTCTAACCATAATGTTTGTTTTCATAGAGATACAAAACAATTCGGGAGTTATCAGCTTGGCTGGTGCCTCAATTTAGGAACAGAATTCAGAATTAAATAACGTTAACGTGACAGCTGCTTAGATAATCTGCGGTGTAAAGTCACATTGACATAAAATATGGAATTTAATGACACTTACGTTTTATGGATGAAAGTCACCAGTAAGGAAAGAAAATACCATACTTGAGGCTTGAGACATTTATCTACCCACGGTAAATCTTATTACAGTTAAATCATTTCGAAGCAGAACAAAATAAGTTTTCCGCTTCGTTAATTACTCATCATAACCCATTTTTTTTTTTTTTTGATGTCGGGTTGGAAAATCCTCATGGAGTCCCTCCGCCCCGGGAGAAGGACGAAGGGGACTGTCAGACTCTTACTGACTAAAAACCAACCCGTGTTCCTCATGTACCCGTGTGTCGGAGGGTAGGGATTCACATAAGCATTCGTCGCTACCCCCCGACGAGTTTTGGCCCGCCAGATGGTCAGGCGGTCCCCGAACAAAACTCCCTTGGCGGCGGATTAAGGTGTTGGGCTACGCCGCCAAAACACTCAGCGGCCGCAGAGGATAGGGAGGACGGCAACGCAACACCGCATCTCCTCTTCCTCTGCGGCCCCACCGCGACGCATCGAATGGTGCGCCCCCAATTGGTCGCGGGAGATAGGGCGCGCAGCAACGCAACACCGACACGCCTCTCCTCCCGCGACCGCACCCGACTGCGAGGGACAGACAGAACTGTCCCCCGCACCTGCACCGTTGGACGCATCCTGCGCAGGCCCCGTCAAGCCCACGCGGAGCGTCCCCTCCTGGATCCCTCTTAGCTTCACCGCGGGTAACCAATCCACGGTTACTGAGCCCCCCACCACGACAAGGTGGAGATACTCATCATAACCCTTTAGGATTTAAAATAATTAGTATCTAACTTTAATTATCCGCCATCACTAATTATTTATGCAAATCTAGCCTCGGATAATTAATTCATTATCAGATTACGTAAACTAGGTACAGGAAAAATTACTAACAAACCAAAAGCCACATTATTAATTATCTTCATTTAGTCATGAACGTGAAATTGGTCAGTCAGCCTCATTATAATATAATTATTGCTTGTAGCTTTGTTAATAATTTTACACTGGAATAACCCTGACTAGAGCAGAGATTTGTTTAAACTCAATCTAAGCTGGCTTTGTTCATACATGATTATATCTTTAGTAAGCGACGCGACATTTCCACCGCAAGAGAGTAGTGAGTCGGAAATGGCTATGCGGAGCCTACATCGTATTCAGGAAAAGGGTTTAAAACCAAGTTGTTTTATCTTAGACCACCTGCGAGAAATGAAACAGAAGAATTAAGCGGAGTGTGCTGAACAGAAAAAGGTTTGGTGGAAACACATCTAAGCATTTTTCCTGCGAGGTAAAATAAGACCCTCAGAGATAAGATGCCAATGACTAAAGTCAATAAGCTACAGTGATAGGTTTCTACTAACAAAGGTCTATGGTACCTGCCATAGAAACTGATAATATCTGTTCGAATACCTATCGTAACCGACAGGCAACAAAATATCTTTCTTTCTTGAATGGTAGCTGCAGTAATCAGCGATTTCTAACTGTCGAAGGTAAAATACTTAATGCCTTTGACAGTAAGCAGGTAGGTACATGTTCCGCTTAGGGATTTGTAATTATAAATGGATGAGTACATATTGACGTTTACTGGCCGCAGATCATAACAACTGTTTTGGGGTTAATGTTTACTGAAAAGCTCTTTAATATTTAATCATGGTCTTGGCAATAGTAGCCTATGTAAAACCAACAAATTTAATAAAAATACTTTTATTTCCGTTAAGTAGTTCAGTTGAATTTAGATATACAATACCTATACATATAGAAGAAAATATACCTACCATGTTTTCTTTAGCGATATAGAATTAGCTTCCACTTTCATGTGTGTGCAATGTGTGATGTGTCGATAGGTGGCTAGCCGTATTTGCAGAAGGCTCGACGACCAATGTAGCCTTCGGTCAACATTGCCCGCTATCTACAAATTATAGGCAATGTACTCTATTTGTGATTCATTTTCGAAAAGGTGTGGTGTTCCGTCGCTTCCGCGGGCAAGTGCCACAAGAACGCAGAACAATATCGAGGAATCGAGGTCGTAAGTGAAGCAATATTATCTATACTAATATAATAAAGCGGAAGAGTTTGTTTGTTTGTTTGTTTGAACGCGCTAATCTCAGGAACTACCGGTCGGATCTGAAAAATTATTTTTGTATACGATAGCCCAGTTATTCCGGAAGGCTATAGGCTATATAACATAACGCTTCGACCCTTTGGGGCGTGGCAAAAGGCTAAAAAGTCTAAAAGATAATGTCGGCTAATCTCAGGAACTAGCAGTCGGATTTTAAAAATTGTTATTGCCTATGATAGCCCAATTATTCCGAAAGGCTATAGGCTATATAAACTTAAGCCACATCTTTTAGGGGCCAGACAAAAATAATAAAATGGTCAAACGAGAAGGGGGAGGGTTGGGTCAAAGGCAAAAAAAGGCTAAACGAATAGGATACAATCTATATGGGTATCGTTTTCGAGACTTTCGGGACGCTGATTAATATTATGAATTTATTTAGTGATCCAAGATGGCGGACGGGAAATCAAAGATGGCGGATGAGAAAATTTTAAATATCAATATTGGTATCGCCCTCGATATTTAAGGGGTGGAGAATCGAAATACAACATCTATTTCGTGATCAAAGATGGCGGATGAGCAATCAAAGATGGCGGATGTGAAATTTAAAAAAAATCAATATTGGTATCGTCTCCGATGTTTAAAAGGATGGAGAATCCCAATACAACATCTATTTCGTGATTCAAGATGGCGAATGGGAAATCAAAAATGGCGGATGGGAAAAAATTTAAAAATCAATATGGGTATCGTCTCTGATTATTTAAGGGATGGTGAATCCAAATACAACATCTATTTCGAGATCAAAGTTGGCGGATAGGAAATCAAAGATGGCGGACGGGATTTTTTTTAAAGTCGATATGGGTATCGTCGCTGATATTTAAAGGCTTGGGGAATCGAAATCCGACATCTATTTCGTGATCAAAGATGGCGGATGAGAAATCAAAGATGGCGGATGAGAAAGTTTTAAAAAATCAATATGGTTATCGTTTCCGATGTTTTAAGGGATGGCAAATCTAAATACAACATCTATTTCGTGATCAAAGATGGCGGATAGGAAATCAAAGATGGCGAAAGGGATTTCTATTTTAAATCAATATGGGTGTCGTCTCCGATGTTTGAAGGGATGGGGAAACCAAATACACCATCTATTTAGTGATTCAAGATGGCGGATGGGAAATCAAAGTCGGCGGATGGGAAAAAATTTAAAAATCAATATGGGTATCGTCTCTGATGATTTAAGGGATGGTGAATCCAAATATAACATCTATTTCGTGATCAAAGATGGCGGATAGGAAAACAAAGATGGCGGACGGGATTTTTTTTAAGTCGATAATATTATATAAAATCTATGTTTGTTTTTGCATCATTTATAGACCCTGGAATGATAAGAGATTAAGCGCTAAGTCAATAGTCTTTGGAAAAAAGGGAATTAAATAAAAACTCTTAAAAAGGCGATACGGAGTTCGCTGGGTCAGCTAGTCATAGTATATAAGTATATTTACTAACAAAAATTGTATATTGTATGTATGTTAGTAAGTAAGGTATGTATCTTAATAAAAAATATGTATGTCATCCCATTGTCTAGTACCAGAATACCAGCGCCATCTTGTGTCTCAAGATGGCAATATGCTGAGTTGAGTGCGATTCTGTTTATGTTAATAGGATGTTAGTTTTTATGTTTTTTTATTTCTGTCAAAAACTTTTGGTATTGGTTTTTCTTTCTTTCTTTACCCATAGCACAAACTGTGCTTAGTTTGGGACTGGATGGTGATGCGTGTATAATACATATGTGTGTATGTATCTAAATACATTGAAATAAATTGAAATTGAATTTTGTCACGGAATTGTAAGCTTGTCTATATTATGTCTTTGTAGGTTACTAGAAATAGGTCTCAATTATATTTATTTTCCTTAATTACAACATGAAATTCATATTTGCTTTGAACATGAAATTTGGCAACCATGCGCTATCATGCCATAATTTTTATTAAAGTCAGTTACATAGGTATCATTTAAAATTATCTCCCTGTAAATATCTACCACACAAAAACGAAATAATTGACACTATACACCGCAAAACTATAAATAACAAAAACAGTAAATAGGAAAACACCAGTTCATGTCATTATTTAAAATAACCGCACACAGTTTATTTACAGTTAGCATAAACATTTCGCTCAAAACTATACATTTTATAATGGTGCTGATACACCTGAGCATTCACTTGTAACAAAACAGCGAGCATTCGCCGTTTTTTATTTTGTCGAACTTCCAACAGAGCAAAACATTGCTACGAACATTTTCACGACCTTTCTATCGAACACTCTAATCAGCAAAAACGTCAACGCAAAACTGTCAATTTGCTAGAATGCTCGCCAGAACGTTAGTAATTTAATGCTTGCAAAAACACACTCGTTTGTTTTTCTGTTTTGTAATTAGATGACTGGTTGGCGAAGCGGGAGTGTAAGCGACTGCTACGCCGAAGGTCGCGGGTTTGATTCCCGCTTAAGTCAAACATTTGTATGCATGAACATTGATTTTTGTCTTGGTCTGGGTGTTTCTATGTATAATATGTATGTATTTACATAAAAAAGTATATATGTATGTTTATCCATTATCTAGTACCCATAGTACAAGCTCTGCTTAGTTTGGGACTAAATGGTGTTGTGTGAATGTAGTTAGAATATTATATTATTATATAATATTTGCAAGAATGCTCAGTACTGGTTAGTGCTCAACTGTATCAGCACCATAATGTATACCTAATTACTATTGTAACAGCCACTATGAATAACAAAACATTTTCTGAATAAACCCTTTCTCTATTTTGGGTCTACGCAATTTCGGACTATTATCTCTAATAGTTAAAATTTTAGAGGCACCTGTTGTCAATGTTGCCATGTTGAATAATTTCTGCTAACTCGTTGCAATTACGTGGAAAATTGAGAAAGGATGATCAAATTACATCTGTGATATCATTGATGGAATTATTTGCACGCTATGTTGTTTAGATCTCATTATACTTTATCGTACGGCAATAGGCTCGCCCCCTATTACGTGGGACTAAAAATAAAAGCTGGCGAAAAGTGGGTGTAGCAATATACCTCTGCCTACCTCTTCGGGGATATAGGCGGTGAGACTATGTATGTATGTATGTATACTTTATCCAAATTTTCCTATTTTCCTCGACATTACTAATTTTGTTTATTGTGTTTCTAGCGGTATGTTGATTCGGTCTACTTTGTTACTTAACTTTGGCATGGATTACTACTTATCAATATATTATATATATATTAAAACCTCTATTTTAGAAAATAAATCCAAGTAATTAAAGACAAGAGAATTTACCGGGTTAATGGCCGGTATCACCACCTCCAGATAGGGCTTATGTTCCAGATAATAATTTAACAAGAACTTGTCAGACAGCAGCGGTAAAACTGGCCCTAAGTAATTTACTGTACCCTATCAACAAGGTCTTACAGTAGCCACTTCTTCTGTCAAGGATTTATATGTACAAGAAACATTGAAGTAAGTAGTTCAGAAGTGGGATTACCGTAAATTCGAGCGAGTTTTGATGCGGGTGCTTCAGGAGTTTGTGTAAACATACAACTCCTATTGTGTACCTTTGATAACCAAGTGTACCTAACTTTCTTAAACTAAACGCGCCTTACGCCTTACTAGGGTCAACAATCAAAGTCAAGGACTTAATAACTTTAGAATTTGTCCTAGATTGACACAATTTAGACCACCTATCAGAGAAAGTTTTTATGTACAACCACAGATTACTAAATAGTTACTGGTACAACCTCCCTCGATTTGATATTCAATTCATTTAGTGTTGGGCGAAAAGCTACAACATTTTAGTGATCATTAGCTACCTACACAAAAATGAGGTTTTAATATTTGTGTACTAATTACGTTCTATCGCACTGACATTAAAAGTTTTCTTTTCGAAATATAATTGGTTTAGTGTGTACGAGTAATAGCGCCGAAAGTATTTGAGACAGCAACATTCCCGTAAAAATAGTGTTGTTAGAAATACAATCTAGGTCTTAGAATAATGAAATATGCAGTAACTATTTATTGTTCAATTAGTCCAGTCGCATAACGATAACGTCAAATGAGAGTGTGTCATTGGATTTAATTCTAAGTCTTATATAGTAGACCAGTCTATCGTAGCTATGTAATATAAATAAAGCCATACTAATACAATAATTGCAAAAGTGTGTTCGATTGTTGGTTTATCTTTTCTTTACGAAACTAAAAACTACCGACTTTCTAAAACTACCGACAGAAAGGATGTTGACGAAACTACCACTTTTAACTAGGTATTGCGACGGTTTCGGTTACGCAAGCAGTGCTATATCTTGTATTATACACAACATATGTGTATCTAATATGTAAGTACATATAAAATATGCGAGGCTTTACAGACGTACCTAATAATATATGAGCTTAATACAGCTTTGTTTTAATCCTCGGCAGAGATGAAGGCTTGTTATGTAGTACCTAACGATTTGCGCGATTTTCCTCTATAATCGTATTAATTAATCTTTACTCGAGTGCCTCTGCCTTTACTATAGTACACATAATAAAAGCAAGGGGTTATTAAGGTAATGATTTTCGAACTTAATTTACATACCTACCTTTCAGGGTTGTGCCGTTCCAGTTAGGTTCAAATAACCGTGAACTTAGTCTAGAATTTACGACCATATTACACCAGCACGAGAGGCGCATAGTTAGACCACATCGTATAATTTTACATTTATGATGTACAATATGGCGCTTGTTCTGAATTGGGAGCTAATTTGTACGGCGTTTCGCGACAAGTGGGTCTTTGTTTCAGTTCTACATACCTACTATCAAAGGGCAGAAACCCTGTTACATAAAATTCGCACGTAAATAGCGCACTCAAAGAATCCGAGATGAAACGGCTCTTGATTAAATTACGCTTTGTAAAACAAATTTTTGAAAGAATATTTTTATTTGGATGGCTTCAGCTTTATTTTTATGTAAGGGTGGTCTTGCTGCCTGAATTAAGAATAAGTGATGCTTAGTCTTTACGATTTTAATCGATATCGACAGTTTTGACATTTTACTTACAACTATTTACGCGGCTGTGATATTTCTAATATCACAGCTTTTCTAAAGCTTAATAAGCACGATGATGAGGATGGCATTTCAGCCATCCTCATCATCGTGCTAGCATTCTTCGTAGCAAATATTTCGCCTTGAACCCGGGGTTCTATGGATTAACGGTAGTAGAGCCTTGCTGAATTCAGTATGAATGGGCTGGTTCGACGGGGAAGTACTACCCTCTCACAGAAAATCGACGTAAAGTAACAGTATCTAAACTGTTGTGTTTCGTTCGGTGAGTGAAAGTGCCCTATCCCCTATTCCTTCTCCCTCATCCCACTCCTCATCCTATCCCAATTCCCAACCCCAAGGGGCGGCAACGCACTTGTGACTCCTGTGGTGTTGCTTGTGTCTATGGGCGGCGGTAATTGCTTACCATCAGGCGATCCGTCTACTCGTTTGCCGCCAAAAAAAAATCGTCTATCCCAATTTGACACAATATTGCAGACGGAGTGACTGCCGTCTGACCACCGTCTTCCAAAGGGATAGCATTGTTCAGTTACATAGTCCAGTGTCAGTATACTGACTACCCATAACGATAGTCAAACACGATTCGAGAGCACATGACTTCGAAGTCAGTGGTGCGTGGTTGATTTAAATTCGAGACCCTCTGCGTAGCACTCAGCTAGTCTTTTCACTAGATTATCCCTGACTTTGAAACTGTGTTAAGAGCAAAATAAAATCAGTTAATTATTCTTTGTGTTCTTTTAACGGCTAATAAAGACGGTATTGTTCTTACACAATAAGATGAGTACTAAGAGTAGTAACGAGTAGCTGAAAGTTTCACGTTTAATGATAACATGGCGTGTTGTGGCTCTATCGAGAGGCTAGACCCCTCGAACCTGCAGGGAGTAACACAGGAAACTCGTTGGTAACTCTCCACTGTGTAACATAACAGTGTTGTGTTTTAAGTTGTTGTCTTTCGTTACTTGACTGGGTATTTAAGGGATCAAGTTTTCTCTCGAATCGACTAAAGCAATTTGAGCGACGAAAAAACAAAATGCAGTTATTATAGGCAAGATTGATAGGTATTATATATACCGTAGAATTAAATTACGAAACAAAATATTTTGGGTGGACAGATAAAATGTAAAATTAGGAATAAAATTAATTTAGAATGTAAATTCATGCATTTTATACATATTTTCTTACAGTTCCCATTTTATTCGAATACGATTTATAAAATGTTTTATTCTTCCTTTGGAGTGGTTTATCGAATACTAACATATTTATGTATGTATAAAGCAGCACGAAAGCTTTATACCGAAGTATGTTATATGCACCAAAATACATAAAATCAAATTTATATCTGCGTGAGTCATACTCACAAGTAAGAAAAATAGTGCATTTGTATGTTTGTTATGGTTGTTAACCTAAAATAAAATTTTATAGTCAATTCTGTGAGTGGTAAGTGCACTGCTATAATTTCGGCTTATTATTCTTTTATTTTTCCTATATTCAGTGCGGTTCGAATATTCTTTATTATGCGCTTAAAGTGCTATTTATTTGGCGCAGTGGCTATAGTTATCGCCTTAGCACTATGGTTAAAATGAAATTCATACAAGACTTACAGTATTTCATATTATTGAAAATCTTGCTTAAAAGAATTTTCTTAAGAATATTGGCCAAGATTTTCAACCCGGAATGAACACCACAGAGTATAAAATAGATAGAGTTGACAATTTCATTAACCTGCTAGAGGATAACCGCAGCTGCATCCGCACATTTTATTTAATTTAACGATATCTTCCCGATATCCCGTGGGAATTTCGGTAAATCCCTTCTTAGTGCACCCCTACGGTCCCCAAAGACCGTATAATATGCTAAGTTTCAGCTTCTTGCACCCAATAGTATTGGCTGCGCGTTGTCTGTCAGACAAAAAGGAATGCAAAATTTTTATATATTATGTTTAAAAGTCAGTCTATTGTGTACCAAACTATTCTAAGATTAAATGAGCAGCGCAAATAGAGCGACACATTTCTCAAATTCAGTGGATGACACTCAGGGGGATAAGGGATTTGTTAATCAAAGTCATTTGGCTGTCTAACGGCAGATCGTCTAGGTGCCGTCTCTAGAGAGAAAATGTCACCGCATGTACAAGCGATACCTGTATTATCTTAGCTAAAGGTACTAACTAAAGCCTACTACTATTATATAGGCGTAGGTTTCTGAGGATGTAGAGATGTTTGTTTGTTACTCTTTCACGCGGAAACTACTGAACGGATTTTAATGCAGTTTTGCAGTAATAAAGCTTAGTAGACAGAGTCTCGGGCGGCAACTAGTAAGTACGTACCTACTATATTAGTAAAGAGTTACAAATAGATGCTACTAAATTGGTTCTTTGGTGTAATAAGACGTTTGTTTATTTCTGCATATTATATACTCTCTTTAGAAAGAACTTATACACTCATTAACTAGATCTACATTAAAGTAATTTAACGCATAAAAACAATGAAATATGATGTCATTTTTATTTGTCAGAACTAAGTCTGCTTAAAAAATGTAAATAAGATATCTTTGAGGTATTTCTAAAAAAATCTTTCACTTTAGTCTGTTATGCTTATTTTATATCTAAATATCATTTCAAGGTTTTTAGTTATCGGTATAATTATATTGGATAGCAATAAAAGAAAAGGCAACTTCGTTTAACTGTTTGTGGCTTAGATAATCAAAACTTTTGAAAACATTTGCTAACTGAAACTGGAGCAGACAGCAGCTTTAGTCAATCTGCGCTAGCTCGATTAGTTAAATTCTTTATGTATTTACTTATTCTGCTTTATTTTGTCATATTCGGATTAGAAAACTTATCTATTATTATTATATCTCTTAAAGGTTATAATATAGCGTCTATTCGGATATTATAGACGTTGAAAATAGCGCCTACCTGATTATTCCATATACCTAGTTGCTAGGACGACCAAATTATCTTAGTTGACTGTCATGATTGTTCGTTGTTATTTCTCGGACGCCGCATCTCTTCAGACCATTTCATCACAATCACGTTAGATTATGTTCATGAAATGTTTATGATAATATCATTCTGTCTAGAACATTTTCTCAAAACAAATTATTGTTAGCAGTTGCAAATCCAGCTAGTTTCTGCGATAGCTTTATCACAACGTCATTCAAATAAGAATCTTAATATTCTATTCATAGGCTTGAATTTAGAGTAGCTACTTGTCCAATAGTAGTTTCGTCGTAAAAGTATATTTTCAATATTCGTCCCTCACATTTGGGTGGTGAAAGTCAAGGAAATGTCAGTGCTGACCTTTAGGCCGACAGCGGCCGGCGCTCATCCAAATTGCCATCGGGAAAATGCAAATGTTGATAAATTGTTTTTCTGAAGCACTGTAACATTTGATTTGTCTTGGGTAACGTATAGTCCGAAGTTTTCAGTATCTGGACAAGAGCACAAAGATGGTGCTCTTGTCCAGATACAGAAAATGTCTCGGCTAACGGCCGGTTTCAATATTCAATCTATACATGGATTTTGAGATTCGAGATTCGTGTTTGCCATATTTTGTATGGAGCTTATGTCAAAAACGAATCTAAAATCTCAAAAAATTGGATAGATCGAATATTGAATTCCGCGGTAAATGAACAGCGATAGCGTAGAGGAGAGACTGACAGATTGCTACGCAGAGAGTATCAGGTTCATATCCTCGGCATAAACCACTTACTTTTCGTATTTATTGCGTGATAATCATCATCATTATCAGCATCTAAAAGTCCACTGCTGGACTAGGCCTCTCCTTTGAAAGGAGGAATTGGCCTACTATACCACGCTGGCCAAACGGGTTGGTATAGGGTTTGTATCAAGTTTTCCTTCTCTTACAGTGCTGTGCTCTGCATAATGCTCCCTCTGTCGGCTCTTACGATACCCATGGGATGATATGGGGTGGTGACATTCCGTATTCTTAATCCGTTACCACATGGACGTGATAATCGCTTGGGCAAAAAAAAGAAAACAGTGTGAGGAAACCTGCATGTCTGAGAGTTTTTTATAATGATGACTAAAGACATGTGAAGTCTGCCAACACTCCTGATAGAGAGAACGGCTTGTACCTAGTAGTGGGACAGTGTATGTACAGGTCTGCTGACGACGGTGGTGAATTGGTAGAACTAGTAATAAAGTATACATACATACATAGACTCACGCCTGTTTCCCGGAGGGGTAGGCAGACACTACGGAGCGCCATTTGCAACGATCCTGACATATCTCTCTTGCTTCATTCACTCCCATCAGATTCCTCATGCATGCTCTTCTGTTCAGGGTGCTTCTAACCTGTCCTGTTTTTAGGATGTCTCCAATCTGGTCAGAGAACGTCCGCCTAGGTCTTCCCCTTCGTCCTGTCCCTTCCACACTTGCCTTATATATCTGCTTGGTCAGTCTTTCGTCATCCATCCTCTCCACGTGCCCAAACCATCTTAGAATGCCTTTCTCGATGCTTGTCACTACATCTTCTTCTACCCCACAACACTCTCTTATCACACAATTCTTTACTCTGTCAGTCAAAGAAACACCACACATACTTCGCAGTGTAATAAAGTATACAGATAAATTTAAAGCTATAAAAGCAGATTTACATGCATTTACACATACAAACATGGGAATGCATACAACTCGAGTGAATAGAACTAAATGTGGTTTGTGTTTACTGCTCATTAAAATAAAATAATCTATTGCTGGTCACGTTACTGTTTTGTGCTGGTGGTCAGTTTTTAGCTATTTATGGCGTATTGTTGCTTTATTTGCTAAAATATATATTTGACTTAGAAAACATAATTACATATGTAATTACTAGCTTTTACCCGCTTCTTCGCGCGTGTGAGTGTTAATTAGTTAAAAGTTTCATAAGAAATCTGACCCCTTTATAATCCCTTAAGGAGGGAATTTTTAAAAACCTTCTCACAGTCCTCCCCTATGCTCCCTAAGCAACATACATGCCAAAATTCAGTCTTGTCTGTCAGTCAGTCGTCGGCAGCGTTTTGTACTCATATTTTTTTTTACAATTCTACGGTTTAATCATAAAAGGTCTCCGTAAGTCCGTAAGTATATCCCGAGAACATAAAAAGCTTCCAGAACTTAATTAATTTATACCATGCCTAGGGAGGGGAGAGCAATAAATCAGCCAAACTACAGCCAAGATAACATTTTGTGCTTGAAATGTAGGCCATCTTATCTTAAAGCTAGATTTTGCTTCAGAGCAGCTGGTAGTAAGCTACTAAAATCGTAGCTACGTCATCTTACAGTAACGTAACTATTTAGTGTGCTTCTAAGGCAAGAAATATACATAGAGATCCGTTAATAACGTGTAGTGTCATTATAGGATATCAAAATCTATGTTGCAAGCAAAAGGGTAAAATATCACACCGTGACACCGTTTTTAAGTATTATGTCCCTGGTGGATCAAGCATCTATCTATCATTGTTACCGCTTTCTTGGAGAGCCGTATATGGACATGGTTAAAACTCTAAACTTTGGTGAGTAATTGTGAACTTTGGTGAATAGTTGACGATCGGTTGGCGCAGCGGTAGTGTAAGTGACTGCTACGCCGAAGGTCGCGGGTTTGATTCCCGCTCAAGTCAAACATTTGTGTGCATGAACATGGATGTTTGTCTTGGTCTGGGTGTTTCTATGTATAATATGTATGTATTTACAAAAAAAAGTATTTATGTATGTTTATTCATTATCTAGTACCCATAACACAAACTCTGCTTAGCTTGGGACTAGATGGTGATGTGTGTATGTGGTAGAATATTATTACTATATAAAAAAAAATGCTTAGCTAAAATGAAATATTGTTTAAGTTTTCCGACGCCATTTTATTTTACCAAACTGGTAGTTAGTATTATGGTTATCGTCAAAGGGTTTGCTTTAACAGACACAAAGATTTAAATGTATGTGGAATTTGTGTCCACCGACCCTAGGACGTTCATCGAAAAGAAGATTGGTTAAAAAGAAATATTAAGCCCACTGTTCCTTTCAGTGATTTTTCTTCTTCTATATTTTAAGTATAATTCGCATAAAGTTGAAAATGCAAACTTAAATCCTCGGACAAATTCAGATTAACACAAAGCAACATTGCAATTACGCTCTGTAATACAATCTGTGCTGAAACGGCTAACGGCTCAAGCGAAGCAAGTTAATGGACAACTGGGCAAGTAGCTGAATCTAGCAGAGCACACAATCTCAATGTAAATTTACTTCAATTCTACAATGTATCTTGCAGCACTCTGCAAGTACTGTCATAGATTTAAAAAAATAGCACAAGCACTGCTTTACATCCACTGCAGCAAATTTACATCGCATCGTTAAGTTTGCAGGCAACGAGTGGTCAGTACGGACCTATCTCATATCTCTTTTACTCGTATCCACCTAATTTTATGTATAACAGAGATAGAACATCGTGTAGACACTACCCCGTACATTTGCGTCATGCTACGGTGCTCGCTTTCCAGGCTTTTGCATAATAGGATAATACCTAACCGTCAACTCCTATACAACGGATTATATAGAGCAATTTCGTTACGGTATACCTAACTTGCGTTCTGTGGTTTTAACAGTATTGTGGTAACTAAATTACATGGCAGTAGAGCTATTAAAACGTCGAAAATGTTTAAACGATTTAAAAATTAGTTTGAATTATTTCCAAACCAACGACTCTTGTGGAGGAAGAGTATTCAACATCTCATGCTTATCAAAGTGGAACCCAAAGCAAAGAGCTCAGATATTTACATAGAGGCGCATTTCCTCTGGGCGCTCTGAAGACAAACTTTCTGTGACCCAAATTGCCGCTTGGCAGCGTGGCAGTCGCGCTGTGGCAGCTGTCTCTACGAGAGCAAGAGAGACGAACGTTCCTCCTGTGTATATTTGCTACGAGAGCAAGAGAGACGGAGAACGAGGCCAGCGCCGCCAACTACGAACTAAACTGGAGACAGTCTCCACTTGGAATCGGCACACGAAATCCTTAAGAACTGCGCTTCTATTTAAATCTGTATTCATTTCCCAAAATCTGAAGCTAATCAGATAAGACTTATCTGTGTTCCACCAAATTGCTTTTAGCTTTACAATTATGATGATAAGATAACAGACATACCTACTAATCTGTGGGTTTCCTATTTTCACTGTATACAGATTTTAAGACAGGGCAACAGAGCTGAAGTTAAATTATAACGTTTAATACTTTTGAATAATTGAGGTTTTTTAAAGAGTTACTGTGCACCAGAAAAGTTTAAATGTTTCCAATTTAAAGAAAAATTCGCAATAATACCTAAATGGCTTGTGATTACAATAAGGCAATATTAACTGTAGGTGTAGCAATTTCCTCCATTGTCTAAAATATTACGATCGATGGCATCGTTTAAGCTTCATCTTTTACATCTTGGTTTTTATCAATGCATTTGATTTAAGCTTCTGTTTAATGTCTTATTTCTAAGTGCTGCTATTTCACAACTATGGATAGGTAATATAAGCCTTATCTGTTTTAATGCCCCTTGAAATTACGGTCCAAATCGCCGATTGCAAAAACTTTTCAGTATTTATATGCAGCGCTTTTCTTTAATAACCCACTTGAAAACGTCAGTCAATCAGTGATTGCAAAGGGCATAGAAGTGAAAACGGCAACACTGCGCCAATTGTTGTTGGCCTTGTTCTTGTGATTCACAAATTATTGTTTCGTGAGAGTGCTTTTTGTGTCGAATAATCTTTGTAACACTGACCACATTTATTAAGTATCCCCCATATCCAGTTAATTATATTGTTGACAAGTTAAACTAAAACAATAAAAAGCGTCGCCCAGTAATACACACACACACACACACACACACACATAACGTAACACCTTTTATCCCCGAAGGGGTAGGCAGAGGTGTATTTCTACACCCACTTTTCGACAGATATACTTTAGTCCCACGTAATAAGGGGCGAGCCTATTGCCGTACCGGGCACATTTCCAGACTCCGTGCTGCTACTGAGAATTTCGTGACAGAAAAACCCAATAACACTGCCCGACCCAATCGAACCCGGGACCTCCCGATCCCACGCGCAAATTTATGTCGCGAGACCAACGAGGCAGTCGTATAGGGTTTGATATCGAGTTTTCCGTCTCTACGCAAAGATGGTATTTGCATCGTGTTATCCCTTAGTCGCCTCTTACGACACCCACGCACGGGAAGATAGGGGGTGGTGACACTTGTATTCTATGCCGTCAACCACACGGCAATAGATTTATTCATAGTGCGAGCGAATATATGAATCTATGTTTCTTTAGTAGCTTACCTTAGGGCTTATAAGTTTAGAGTACTGCAGATTATATAAATACGTAAAGTAATCAAAGATTCGCAGGTACGTATATGTAAGCAGCATATCTGGTAGAACCCTCGATACGCTTTGATTATTTAACACGGCCCTGCTGTTTTATTCAACGCCATACTCCGAGCACAAAGTCGACCCTGAATTGGAGAAAAAATGACTGAAATTATTTTGTTGCGGTGCTAATCTAGCAGTGAAATATTGTAGACTTTGAGTTTGTAGATGCCTAGAAAATCTCACGCGTACTTTGTCTGTATATTATGAGGTCTAGACGTTTCTAATGTCTAGAAATTTTGTTTTTGTGTATGATTTGTACAGCGCCTGCACAGAATAATATGTTTATTATTCTGTTTCTCAAAAGTACTGAGTACAATTGGGATAAGTTTATTTTACGATTAAGTTACTTGGACGAACTTACCTAGCTATTTTTGCGACGGTTTGCTATTTAGTTTTTACTATTGTGTATTTGGTAGTTTCAAGATTAAACCAATTCAATTTATAACAATACCGTCACTAAATCTTATCTAAGAACACATTAATAAACTTATAAGTTATAAGTCATCAACTTATTTTAATAGAGAATAATAAGATATTTTATTACTATAAATGAATATTGGAATATTCTTGAGACTGCGGTTACTTTAGCCAACGAATATCTCCAAGACAAAAACTGCTTAAAGCACAATACCTTTAAATTCAATTTCAAATAAATATGTGTGGGTTGGCTCACAATTCAGACAAAGTCGGACGAGGTCTGTTGAGATAGCTTTATCATGTTTTCGAGAGCCTCTTCACAAAGTGCTGGCGTCGCATTGGCATGATCAAAAGACTCAGCAGCACTTGTTTGTGTGAATTTACTGACTAAACACTGTTCAACACTAAAAGTCTTTTCGTGAACAATATACACTCAAGATTAAGGCTTAAAATTCAATAAGAAGTGAAGTTTGTCTCATCTTTAATGTCAGGGATATTTGACTTTGGAATTTGCGGGCTAAGTATAAAATAGTTCTAAGTTAGTAACTTAGTTCGTGGGCGTCGTCGTCAGATACGATCAAGGAAAAGTATCTTACAGAAAAGAAGGAATATATCTAATTGTGCCAACTGCCAACCCGTGTGATCATCGTGGTATAGTACCTAGGCCAAATCCACTATTGCAATTTTATTGCCTTTCTTGCTCTTGCTGTTGCCTTGCTATTGTGATGCAGAATTATGTAAATGGTGTAAATCTAAGACTAATTCTAGTAGTCCTTGTTAAGTTATAGGGACTTTTAAGACTACGATATCTAAGCTTGTGTCTAAGTATAGTATCTCGCGACTAATTTCCAGCGAAGATATTATAACTATGCCCTAGTCTAGGTATTAAAATATAAAAATATTATAATCGCTTCAAGTATTTTGAAGAGGCCATTGATTTTCCTAGTTTGCAGTCAATTAAACTTTTAACTAGCCGCAATTTGAGAGTTTTTGATCGATGTCAATTTATTACCATACCGAGATAGACTAGACGTAGATAAATCCTTACGTTCTGAAATATTGAATATCTTTTAAAATTCTGTTTATGTATCTACCTTAATGTTAAAGTCTAAATGTAACAGCTCTAATAGTTTGCTATATAAGCATTCGAAAGTTGTCTTTGGCAAACTTAGTAGGTAGGTACATACGATACCCGACGGACCTATCTAATAGGAAAAAAGAAAAAAATTCTGAGCAATAGTGTTGCCAACTATATTCGCAAAATCATATAAATATTTCCATCTTAACAAAATCGTGCTTAAGATTCGCCGCCAAACATCTGATAATGTATAAAATCCAATCTTATAACGGAAATAGGTATCGAGAGTAAGGAAAATTTTGCCGTCGTTGTCGTCGGTTGTCGAGAGGTCTCGACAAGGGCGAGTGGCCGAGAGTCACTTGTGTTAGGAGCGACCACCTGAACGTGCCATACCGCCTTTTTACTCACCCAACCCAATTCTGCGCCATTGTTTAGACACGACCAAAGAGCATTCGCATTCTATTTTGAAATTTAGTTCTGTTTATTTTTATTTTTAAAACTATGGAAGGCACAGGCTTGTTGCCGTAGAGCCATTAATGTCAAGCACTGACTACTGACGGTGGTCTGTGATTTCTAACCGTTTATTAATCTAACTCACTCTATGGCGCTTATACAGTCATCAATTTCATAAGTTAAATACATGATTCTACGTAACATTTAGTATCACGTCGGCGATGCAAGACGTGCTTTAAACCATAAGAAAAAAAGGGAAATAAAAATCATGTCCGTTAAGTAGCAATTTTGATAAAAGAATTTGTTGCTTGAATTATATAGAAGTGCAATCAATGAATTTGGATCATTATTAATGAACATACTAGTAAATACAGCTGAAACTGAATCACAAGCACTGTCAAGCTGTCATCATTTATGACAGCTTAGGTGTATAGATTCTGACGGGTAGTTAAATTAACTAATCGGTATATAGTTACGCCTTTGAGGCCATGAAATAATCAGGTAGGTAAATATCGCTTTTAGAAATATCTTATACTAGATGATGCCCGCCTTAAATAACACGGGTGTAACCACCCGTGTTATTTAAGGCTACTGCTCCGCTCCCGTAGCTCATAGCGTGATGTTATGTAACTTATGTAGCCTGTAGCCTTCCTCGATAAATGACCTATCTAACACTGAAATAATTTTTCAAATCGGACCGGTGTAGTGCCTGAGATTAGCGCGTTCAACCAAACAAACAAACTCTTCAGCTTTATATATCTATTAGTATTAGATGCGTATTTTTTTTTCTGTAAACTAAACACAATTATTACCGTAAAAGGGTTAGGAGTCTAATCATATAAGAATTTGCTACTTATTGTTGAGATACTTACCTAAATTTATTACATAAAAGGGGTTCTGCGCAACGTTTTTTTGCGTCGTCATTTTAACCATGACTCATCTCAATTTAATTCCAGTTGACACAGTTATTCACGATAAAATATACATTAGCGGTTTTAAAATAAAAGAAGGAATTCGGTCCACCGGATATAAATTTTTACAAACTTTAATAGAATACTGTGAAATACATTATTCTGGGTTTTCCAATCTGTACTTTATTCTCTAACCGCATTTATAAAACTTAAATTGTTTTTATTTTATAGTCGTGATTCAGTGTTATCAGAACACGCAGGGTCAAAAATGCGACTGCACTACCAAAAGCGTTCGTTTATAAGGTTTAAAAATTTTACTTAGCTGGTCTCTGATGCTACAAGAAGCTCCTCAATTTTTGGCTTCGTATGGGCTAGAATGGGAGGGTTAGCGGACCTCGGGCTCCAAGGCGTGTGAGTCTTGGATGCAACCGGAATAACACTAAGACGATGATGATGGGCTAGAATGGGAGTTTATCTGGAAGCCCTCCCAATTAACTCTTCCTTTGCATTCACAATCTTCTGGCAATGTCGGAGAATCATAGGCAAAAAATGGGGTCTCAAACCATCAATTACCCTGTGGATCTACACTGCCATTATACGCCCCATGCTTACATATGGTGCAGTAGTGTGGTGGCCACGCACGCAACTAAGCACAATCACAAAAAAGCTACAGAGCCTTCAACGCCTAGCCTGCTTGGCCACAACAGGCTGCATGAAGAGCACCCCAACAGCCGCCTTGGAGATACTACTGGACCTAAGACCGCTGCACCTAATGATCCAGCAGGAAGCTGGCGCTGCAGCAATCCGTCTAGACAAGCTCGGGCTATGGAGAAAGGATGATCGAATTACTCACGCACGCCTAAAAGGGACCTTAACCAAAGAGATCCCGATGCTAGAGGCCGCTTGCGATCTCATCCCTAAAACTTTTGTCTTTGACAAAAAATATCGCATCCAATTGCAGGAGGAACACAAAGACTGCTCTGGTATACACGAAGTCAGACTATACACAGACGGCTCAAAAACGAAGTATGGGACGGGTGCGGGCTTATTCTCCCATGACTTAAACATCAACATCTCAACATCCCTTGGCACCCATAACACCATATTCCAAGCCGAGTGTGTTGGGATAACAAGAGCCGCAACAGCAATCGCGTCTAGGAACGTAAGTGACCTGTCTATACGCATTATCACGGACAGTGCCTCTGTACTACAAGCTCTCGGCAGCAACTGCTTTAACAGCGGCCTCATCATGGAATGCCACCTAGAGCTGCAAAAGATTGCAGAGAAGAATCGGGTTACGCTGCAATGGATTAAAGGCCACAGCAACTCCGCAGGCAATGACGCCGCAGACCAACTGGCACGGCAAGGATCGGACACAATGATAATGGGACCCGAGCCGATTGTACCGATACCAGCAAGCCAAATCAAAACGTGGCTACGTGAGAGAACCGCACATGAACACGAAAAACAGTGGGCAAACATAAAAGAATGCAGACAAACAAAAGATGCCATCCCCTGCTTGAACAAGCGACTCTCACACAAGCTGCTGCATTCTAATAGGAAAACACTAAAGCATCTGACGGGCATAATAACCGGCCACTGTCCACTCAACAAGCACCTATTCAACATAGGCGTTACGGACAGCCCACTGTGCAGGGGCTGCATGGAAACCGAAGAAACACCCGCTCACGTCATTCTGCACTGTGCAAGTGTGAGCGATCAACGGGCAAAGCTGCTGAACAACCCCAGAACCATGAGTGAAGCTTTAAACGACACCAGCCAACTAATGGCTTTCTGGAAGGAACTAAGGTGGTATGAGTAGTCGGCGTCAATGAAGTCGCCACATACGCACAATGGCCCAAATAAGTGGCTAACCCACGAACAACTATAACTATAACTATAACTCTTCCTTTAGGTACCATAAACAGGCTTTATACAACGGGAAGCTGATAGATGCCTCTAAAACTTATTTAGCTGTGCAATTAACAGTCACATGATTCATGATATTGTATTTAGCGTCCAATCATTAAATAAGGTGTCAATGAATGTGTTTATAGGCAAATATGTCAAGGAGTTTAGTAGGTCCACACCCCATAATGTGGAAATATTTATTTATATATCTAAGGGCGGTTTCAGATTAGCGTTTAATGCGCGCGTATGAGCTCGTTGTTGGGAGCACATGTAGGCGTGTATAGGCGCGCCGTTTGGCACACGCGCAACGCGTACCAGCCCAGCGTTGCCGTGACGAGTCGTCAGAATCCATGTTAACACTGACAAGATGTCACTACTGTTTTGAGCGAACACGCCGTAATATGCCCGTTTACGCGAGTCCGGTTTTTTGAAGCGCGTAATGTAGCGCGTGTGTAAGCGCGCACGCTGAAACGACCGTATACGCGCAGAAAAATACGCTAATCTGAAACCGCCCTTAGGTATATTTGTTACATTTCAAAATGAGAGCGTGGACACAATTTTAATTTTGATTCATGATTTGTATCTCATTAAAATTGGCGTGATAGTAAAGAGATTTTGTAAACGTCGCTGTTGAAACATACTCAACAGTAGAGCGATGTTTTCAAAATCTCTCAGTCTATTAAGTTAAGAAAGAAGTTATCATAACTCAGGACTGGAAGAGAGCCTCAGGATTTTCCTCCAGTGGGTTCGTCTCACTACTACCACTAGGTACATTTTTTTATTTTTTTTATTTATAGTCTCACGCCTGTATCCCCGAAGGGGTAGGCAGAGGTGCAAAGATTACACCCACATTTCGCCATGAATTTTTAGGTCCCACGTAATAGGGGGCGAGCCTATTGCCGTTAACGGGCACATACATTATATTATTAACTACCTACATATAATTAACTAGGTAGTTCATTAAGGTAGTCAAAGAAAGCAATGTCTTGAGGACCGCGTTACGAATAATATAATCGCGTTACGAATAACACTAAATTATTTGTAATAACCTTAATTTTATATACAATGTAAGCTTTATAAGGCTAACAGTTTCTACAAAGCGTTACTTCTCGCATTATTAATAATGAACTTTCCTGGGAAATTAGGTCAAAACGTGATAATTTTACTTAACCAAATCGTTTTTGTTATTTAGTACATTACGTGGTGAGAAATATATAGTTATAAGTTACTTTTCTTTCAGCACACGACAGCTATTCTATTTCCGCAGTATTGGGCAATAAATCTAATAAGTTTGAAGCTGTCCGGTGCGGGATAAAGTAAGACTAATGGCGGCATAATCTCGATAGAAACAACCGCTGCGGCCGCCGGTCGGTGTGAGTAATGGGTAATATATCTATTTATTTTACTAATGTAACGTTTATACGTAAGCGTAAATACAGCCCACACCCACACTTCGCCAGTTATGTTTCGGTCCCAATGTACTTAATAGGGGGCGAACCTATTGCCATCTACCGGGCACATCATTAAACATAACTGGCGAAGTGTGGGTGTGTCATACACAAAGGCTTCAAGTAATGTTATGTAAAAACAACCTCAAAGTTTGTCCAATCTGTGTATGTAATAATTAGAGCTATACTACTGATAAGATTTTTGGGACAAAGACGCACGCACCGTTAAAGTAGAGTCACGGAATAGATGATATATAGCCTAGTACCTATATTCGTTGTTGATAACAAATGTTTGTATTTTTTTGATAAAAATTTTCAGATAAATTTGGCAAACGTAGTTGCAGTAATCACATGCTCATAAGGTATCTATTAGAAAATTAAATTATGTTCACCTCTTCTAAAATATCATTACATGTATATTTACTAAAAACCTGAAAATTAAATAACATTATTTCTAAGACGTTTTAGTTGTATATTATACTGCATTATTATTTTTATCGGTTTATCCACAACCATACCGAATACGAATAGGTAAATTAAATTCCTTCACGCCTAATTAGTTATTGAATGCAAATTAGTTTACTTGCATACCTACATGTTCTCTTATCACGGTTATATTAGTAACAATTATGCAATTTCATCGTTCAAGTCGTAAATAATCTAATAAATCAAAAAGACTGTGGAAAAGTTATGAAACGACGGTGAAGTATTTCCTATCCTAGGAACGTTTTGAATGCCGGTCGTAAAAAGCGCAAGGAATGCATAATGTGCTCGACTCCTCGCGCTCTTCCTATAAAAATAATTAATTTCGCTTCAGTTAATTCCACCGTTGACGTATATCCTGTTTACCTTGAGTACAGACTGAGTAACACTATGCTAAAATTTTCCAAAATTGTCCGCCACTATTTTAGTGAATAAGTTTAGTGATCAATAAAATAGGAATCGCGTTCGTAATTTAAAACAGACGCAACCATAGACAACAATGGGTTTTATTTGACAAAGGCCTATTACACAATTTTATGTTCCGATTTCAAATCAATCACTTACTTAGATTTTATATTCAGAACATATATGAGAAGCTTACGTGTTTTGCCGCTATTCTTCATATGAACTAGTCAGGTGTTCTAGTACTAGATATGTGGATAACTCATATTTGAATGCTGTGCACGGATAGAGGTGATTTAGCATGCACTGGCTGGTACGGTAGGAACGTTATGTTATAGTCGATCATGGGTGTTCCAAGTTACACTGTTCCTACACGTCACTATTGCCGGTAAATGTCAAATGGTCATGTTATACTTTAACATTATTTATTACCGTGTTAAGCTGACGTAAGTGCTCCAAAGAAATGTTAACCTTACGGCCTCTTGATTGGTTTTGATAAAGAATGAGGTCATGCACAATTTATGTACTTACTTTTCAATTTGTCATTAATGAAGACTTTTATTAAAGTGTGTATCCAAGGGACTTTTTTAATATAAGGTAAGTCCTTTATATATCTGCGAAGTTATTCTTTAGGGATCCCTTAGGGGAGTAACAAAAACTAATGAAAGAGGCCCACTTGTTGAGTTCAAGGCATAAAATGTTATTTGCACAAGTCAATTTTCATTTTGTTTTACGAGAAAAACTAAGTTCAGCGCTGGATTCATATCGGTTATAAATATACTGCTCCTCGTGAATGGTTCATCAACGTGTGCGGAAAGCACCTGCGCCCAGCCATATTAACTTTAAGGTTACATATTGCGATATCCATCTACGTCTTTGATTTAATTTGTTTCTCCTGGATATTTTTGTGACTTTACCAACGAAAAAAATTCAAAGGAATCGGATACTATAAGGATTAATTATTTGTGTTATAATACAAATGTAAATGTACGGATTGAGCAATACTTTTATGACACATAACCACTCTGTCGTCGTGTTTGCGTGTTACATCAATCCCAGGAAGTCATAAAGTAAAATATAAAACTTGCGTGTTTACGGTGTTTATTGTGTCCGTAGAATTGACGTTTGTCACCTCACAAGTCTAGTCATAAAGCAGGAATCTGTTTTAAAAAGCTATTTTTAAGAAATTAAAATTTTTAAATTAGGAGCCGGTAAATCTACGACAGCGACTACTACGACTTATATCGTATTCTCGAATGATTGATAGGTACTGCTCAAAGTTATACGAGAAGCATCGGCTAAGAAATAGTTTTAAGCGCTACGCCTTGATTGTCACCCGAGTCGATAAAAATTTAGTTCGACTGGAAAATCATCCATTACAATATAGCTTCGCACTGTATTTCCAAACGATGCTAGCCATTTTGTATGGCAATTGCTTCAAAGAAAAGTAGGGCTAGGGCAAGAGCTAGGTACTAATAATTTTCCAACTCAGTTGCAGAATGTGGAACTGATTGGGAATGTGTGTAACCATTTGTAAATTTAAACAATGCACTAACACTGACTATAATGTTCTGTGAGTTTAGCATTACAGTGCGTTTTCTTCTATGCTGTAGATAAACATTATGAATGAGTGAAGAAAATGATTGAACGAAGAAAATGACTATCGGTTTCGCAAGTGTCGAATAACCAAGGATTTCCAGTAGAAATGACGTCCCGTCGGGGGTAGCGAGGAATGCTTCAGCGATACCCGACCCTCCGACACACGGGTACGTTAGGAACACGGGTTGGTTTTTAGTCAGTAAGAGTCTGACAGTCCCTTCGCCCTGGGGGAAGGGCGAAGGGACTCCATGAGGATATTCCAATCCGACACCAAAAAAAAAAAAGTATAAATGACGTGAGACCAAGAAAAGCTTAAGGTGGATTAATGCATTAATGCTTACATACAAATTTATTTTAATAACAGAGAACCCAGTTTTCTATATATGGTTTGGATTTTTATTGAAATTACTATAAGTGTGGCTCCTTATAGTAATTTCAATAAATATCGGTCAAGTGCAAGTTGATTGAACGCCTACACGAAGTCTTTTATACCATCGCACGAAATACAACACGTTTATATTATATTTGTTATTGAAACAGCAATTACAGCACTATACCGTGGGCGATGTAGGATATATACCTATAGGTACTGATCGCTCCTATGTAGTTGTACAGAAGCCCAGTTCTACTATTCGGTTACATAACACTAAAATTTAAAAAAAAATGAGATTATCTTAATATATAAAATCCTTGCGTTACTGACTGACTGACAGACACGCTACAGCCGAAACTATTGGGCGCAGGAAGAATTAGGCACGTATGTTCCTTGGGGACCGTAGGGGTGCACTAAGAAGGGATTTCCCGAAATTCTCACGGGATCGGCCAAAACGGGTAAATTTAAAAATAAAAATGCAGGCGTAGCTGCTGGCGTCCTCTAGTTTTGTATAAGCTGGTCGCATTTTAGTGTACAAACTGAACAAACGTATATTATTTGCTCATACACGCTACGCTGATTGACAATTGGACATGAGTTCATTCAATAAACGGCTAATAAAATATGTCCACATACAGTATTTTATGAATAATTCAAATATGATGAATGGTGAATATATACATTTTAGTGATCCGCCAATTTAGAAACTGAATATTTATAATTTTATAGGTTTTGCAATTTATGAATCTGTGTAAAGCAAAGCTAAGCAACGCTTGCACAGGTCACCACTTGGATGGGTGACCGTGTGTTGCATTTACATCTGAGCGCTACCGTGTTTCGTAGGGTACGTAAAGCTGGCCACACAGTCACACGAAAAACAAAACAAAACATTCGTTTTATGAGTCATACCTAGAATATAGTTTATTGTTAAAGTCTGCCAATTATCACTATGACAGTCTATCATTAAAAACCAGCTTACATAATAAAATAATTACAAAAATAATGATACCAACATTTTGGGATAGAACATCGATAGTGACGTCATATCCAGCTCTGATATCAAAATTGAAACACGAGTACATGACGTCAGAGCAAAATACGAAAGGTCATAAAGTTGCATTACCTAACAACAGAGACAGTACAAACAAATGCCACTTGGTGTAAATCGCGAACAAACTATGTGGCCGCTCTACACGAAGTTGTACATGCACAAAGCCTTCTGCGGTTTTCCTATCGTTTTAATAGTTAAACAGCTCCGATTTGGCCGTGCGAAGTAAATTTTGTGTTAAATTCCGCCAATGTGTTTGAATTACTGAGTTTACTGAACCATGTTGTAGACAATGGATTTATATTTTTCCCAAAAGCGCGGCAAACGGAAAGCCAATTTCTGTCTTTTAAAATAAGAACAGCTCTTGCACTTAACTTTCAGTATAAAAAAAGGCTTGGGTATAATCGAAACATCCAAAACTTTACATATACAGACTATACAGCGAATCAATAAATATAAAATTAGCGAAACGGACTATTTTCATCTATGTTTTAGCAGCAAACTAAGACAAAGTAATCTTAACAAAACAGAATATTTGTTCAGGGAATAGCTGTTTGTTTAGATATTATTATTTGCTGTTTATCATAGTTAAAAATATAGCGGTGCCGTGTTATTTACTTAATTTTAGGCGGATTTTGTGACCCTATTTTGTGGGATCTTAGGAGTTGTACTCGGCAAGTAAATAAAAAAAATATCTACGTTATTAAGATAGTGCGAGGTTTATAATTATGTTTTAGTTTGTTTGTAGGTCGTAATTTTCTTTGGTACATTATAAATTATTATATTCAATTTAAATTATATTAATTGAATATAATAATTTATAAACCTGTTTTCCCACTTTGCGATAATAAATATAATACTGTTTTCAAACGTTTATCTCCTTTATTCACTATTATAGATGCATGAAATACGGTGTTGCTCTAACTAAAAAGAGAAGATCATTTGTCCAGTGTGATCATGACGATAGTATCTACTACGGCCTGAAGTCGCTGGATAACCTAGATAGAGCTGCAGCGGGCAACTACTAAGGTCTGAAAAGTACAACTTGAAGAGAATGGCTGGTACTGGCTGGATGGCGTATAAAGAAGAGCGGGAAGAGGCGGGTTTTGTGGCGTACCCTGAGAGACCCGGAGAGGTCAACGTTCGACGGAGCCCCAGGGTACGCAGGCGGATGAAATGAGTATCAAAAGTAGAAAAGCTCCGTTGTACATTACCTAAGGAGATAAACTCGACACACACACCAGTCCAGGGCTACATACATACATACATACATAGACTCACGCCTGTTTCCCCGAAGGGGTAGGCAGAGGCATATTAAGGACGCGTTTACGCTTGTATCAAAAAACCACATATTTCCGGTACATTTTACGACAATTTTAGATAATAACTAATAAAACTAATGATTACGGTAAATTGATTACTTTTTTATCTATAAATCAATTTGAAAATAAATAAAAAATATTTAATTAATATTAATGAAAAATCGATTCGAAACGGCCTCTTAAATCAAAAATAGGCATATACTGCTATTTTTGGGTACAATTTTCTCTCTATTTTTACATTTATTTAGATTTTCAAAGATAGAATAGGGTAGTAAATATAGTCAACTTAAAAACAATTAGATTCTTTTTTTCAAAATATTGTAAATTGACTCAAAAAAAGCAAAAAATCATCTTAAATTTTTCTTCTATTTTGCTCGCATACGTGTGTCTTAATGTGTGGCAATAAGGTTCGTTTTATTCAGCCACTTTCTTGATTTATATATCCAAATTCTGCAATGAGATCTCAGTCTGCGCTTGAGCGCCGTCGGGAGTGGACTCTATGTCGCTTGTCGCTGCAGCCCGAAGACGAAAAAAGCAATATACGAATACAAAATATTCGCTAAAATCAATTTGATACTTCTCGTATTCTGTGCGAATTACGTACAAGTAAATTTTTTTTGTATAAATGGACATTATTACTTTATTTTCTCCGTTATGTTGAGTCAGGATATATTTCGGTATTTAGATATTATTTTGTTTCTTGCGTTGAAATCTGGTAAGATTATCTGGACTGATGGTATACCATCCCGTTCAAGTGTTGCGACTGGAACTCATAAAAGAGTTGACCTAGTTATGCCAGGTTGGGGCTCATTTTATTTGTTTTGATGAGACCCTACCACTGGTATTAGTGAAGTAACCTTCCAAGGTTATTCGATGAGTCTTGCTGGTACTCATATGTGAGTAGAGCTAGGCATGCCGAGTTTGGGCTTATTTTGTTTGTACATAAGAGACCCTACCACTGGAACTTATGAAGTAACCTTCCAGGATTATTCAATGACTCTTGCTGGTACTCATATGTGAGTAGAGCTAGGCATGCCGAGTTTGGGCTCATTTTGTTTGTACATAAAAGACCCTACCACTGGAACTTATGAAGTAACCTTCCAGGGTTATTCAATGACTCTTGCTGGTACTCATGTGTGAGAAGAGCTAGGCATGCCGAGTTTGGGCTCATTTTGTTTGTACATAAGAGACCCTACCACTGGAACTTATTAGGTAACCTTCCAGGTTTATTCAATGACTCTTGCTGGTACTCATGTGTGAGTAGAGCTAGGCATGCCGAGTAAGGGCTCATTTTGTTTGTACATAAGAGACCCTACCACTGGAACTTATGAAGTAACCTTCCAGGGTTATTCAATGACTCTTACTGGTACTCATATGTCAATAGAGCTAGGCATGCCAAGTTTGGGTTCATTTTGTTTGTACATAAGTGACCCTACCACTGGAACTTATGAAGTAACCTTCCAGAGTTATTCGATGACTCTTGCTGGTACTCATATGTGACTAGCGCTAGGTATGCCGAGTTTGGGCTCATTTTGTTTGTACATAAGAGACCCAACCACTGCAACTTATGAAGTAACCTTCCAGGGTTATTCGATGACTATTGCTGGTTCTTATATGTGAGTAGAGCTAGGCATGCCGAGTTTGGGCTCATTTTGTTTGTACATAAGTGACCCTACCACTGGAACTTATGAAGTAACCTTCCAGGGTTATTCGATGACTCTTGGTGGTACTCATATGGAAGTAAAGCTAGGCATGCCGAGTTTGGGCTCATTTTGTTTGTACATAAGAGACCCTACCACTGGAACTTATGAAGTAACCTTTCAGGTTTTTCAGGTTTATTCGAAGACTCTTAGTGGTACTCATATGTGAGTAGAGCTAGGTATGTTCCAGTGGTAGGGTCTCTGATGTTCATACAAAATGAGCCCAAACTCGGTATGCCTAGCTCTACTCACATATGAGTACCAGCAAGAGTGATCGAATAACCCTGGAAGGTTACTTCATAAGTTCCAGTGGTAGGGTCACTTATGTACAAACAAAATGAGCCCAAACTCGGCATGCCTAGCTCTACTCACATATGAGAACCAGCAAGAGTCATTGAATAACCCTGAAAGGTTACTTCATAAGTTGCAGTGGTTGGGTCTCTTATGTACAAATAAAATGAGCCCAAACTCGGCATGCCTAGCTCTACTCACATATAAGAACCACCAATAGTCATCGAATAACCCTGGAAGGTTACTTCATAATTTTCAGTGGTAGGGTTTCTCATGTATAAACAAAATGAGCCCAAACTCGGCATGCCTAGCTCTACTCACATATGAGTACCAGCAAGTGTCATCGAATAACCCTGGAAGTTTACTTCATAAGTTTCAGTGGTAGGGTCTCTTATGTACAAACAAAATGAGCCCAAACTCGGCATGCCTAGCTTTACTTCCATATGAGTACCAGCAAGAGTCATCGAATAACTCTGGAAGGTTACTTCATAAGTTCCATTGGTAGGGTCACTTATGTACAAACAAAATGAGCCCAAACTCGGCATGCCTAGCTCTACTCACATATGAGAACCAGCAAGAGTCATTGAATAACCCTGAAAGGTTACTTCATAAGTTGCAGTGGTTGGGTCTCTTATGTACAAATAAAATGAGCCCAAACTCGGCATGCCTAGCTCTACTCACATATGAGTACCAGCAAGTGTCATCGAATAACCCTGGAAGGTTACTTCATAAGTTCCAGTGGTAGGGTCACTTATGTACAAACAAAATGAGCCCAAACTCGGCATGCCTAGCTCTACTCACATATGAGAACCAGCAAGAGTCATTGAATAACCCTGAAAGGTTACTTCATAAGTTGCAGTGGTTGGGTCTCTTATGTACAAATAAAATGAGCCCAAACTCGTCATGCCTAGCTCTACTCACATATAAGAACCACTAATAGTCATCGAATAACCCTGGAAGGTTACTTCATAAGTTTCAGTGGTAGGGTTTCTCATGTACAAACAAAATGAGCCCAAACTCGGCATGCCTAGCTCTACTCACATATGAGTACCAGCAAGTGTCATCGAATAACCCTGGAAGTTTACTTCATAAGTTTCAGTGGTAGGGTCTCTTATGTATAAACAAAATGAGCCCAAACTCGGCATGCCTAGCTCTACTCACATATGAGTACCAGTAGGAGTCATCGAATAACCCTGGAAGGTTACTTCATAAGTTCCAGTGGTAGGGTCACTTATGTACAAACAAAATGAGCCCAAATTTGGCATGCCTAGCTCTACTCACATATGAGAACCAGCAAGAGTCATTGAATAACCCTGGAAAATTACTTCATAAGTTGCAGTGGTTGGGTCTCTTATGTACAAACAAAATGAGCCCAAACTCGGCATGCCTAGCTCTACTTACATATAAGAACCAGCAATAGTCATCGAATAACCCTGGAAGGTTACTTCATAAGTTCCAGTGGTAGGGTCTCACTAAAACAAATAAAATGAGCCCCAACCTGGCATAACTGGGTCTATTCTTTTATGAGTTCCAGTCGCAACACTTGAATGGGATGGTATACCATCAGTCCACATAATCTTACCAGATTTCAACGCAAGAAACAAAATAATATCTAAATACCGAAATATATCCTGAAATTCCTGAATGAACATAATGGAAAAATAAAGTAATAATGTCCATTTATGTATATAAAAATAAGAAACTTATTTGTACGTAATTCGCACAGCCAGGCCTTATAACACATAGACACATAATCACAAAAAATTCTAAGTCTCAAAGTTATTTAGTTGAACTACATTTCCGCAAGTTACCGTACGTAGTACGTACTGTTGCCGCCGTGTCGCTGTAGTGACGCGATTTTGTACCTACTAATTTTGTAAACGCGTCCTTAAACGCCCACTTTTCGCCAGGGCGTCCAGGGCTACACGTTCAACTTTGTATATTCCATATCCAGATTTGTTTATATGTTGCAATCATAACAGTTAAAATATCATCTAAAGACTAGCACATAACGTTTCTGGCACCGTCATAACAGCACATCACAGATTTCCGTAGCATTCATAAATTGAGTTGAGATTCGACTGAACGCCTATAATTCTCGCAGTAAAGCGCCTCAGAACATTAAATATAAACTTTATGAGTAAGCTCTAAAAAGACTTTGCAATTTTATTACACCGGAATTAAACTTCGTTTAATTTTTCTTAGAGTCATTTCTTTGCAGATCCAATATGATTATTATGGTCGACCTCTAAGAGGATTTTATGTATCGCAATTTTCAGTTCATTGGTCGTTAAACCTTATAATAGATGTTTAGATTATTAAGTAACCTCGCTGGTACTGTTAACATTGTGTTTTCTTATTTACATCATACATTGACTTCATATTTTTTGGTTGCAAACGGTACATCAGCAACAAAATGTAGACTCATTTTGATGTCAACAGTTTAAGGTACTCAAGCTGACAGTAATTATCTTTTCAGCCATTTGTATCAATAAAATATCTCTCAAATATTCATTACAATAAATTAATTATCATTAAAAAGAAATATAATAATTTTAATTAAAATATTAAATATTTCGTAATGTGTATGTATTTGACATACGTGTTAAAATATTTGTTCATAAGTATGTAAGTACTACTGTTATTTGTTTTTAAGGTCAAAATGTCGTTGCACTCGGTTCAATTTAACATTGATTCTTATTAAGTAATTTATAATAATAATTTTTAACATTTATATAAGCTACAAAAAAGAAAGGACTGACAGTATTATTACTTTATTTTAGGCAAGGTTTCAATATTTCTGATTTACGATCAGGAATTAGGCTCTATTGGTAACTTTGTAAAAATAAACCAAAGAAAAAAATCTAGATTATCCTTTTCATTAATTCGGATATTTATTTTATTGTAGAGAAGAGGTAACAAATTAAACAAAACAAAGCTATTTACACTTATTTAATGGCTTGGTGAGGGTTCGATTATGTAAGATGGTAAAAATAGATGTAAAAAGAACACCACACACCTGCGAAACACCTGCTGGAATATAGAATAGGATTATTCTGAATTATGGATAAGTATGGTTTTATTTGAAATTCAATAGCATTATTAAGAATGAAATTTCGCTTGGTAGATAATAATAATTAGTGCTCGTTCCAACTGGAAGATTATTATAGTATTCGGACTCGAAGAAGAAAACGCTAAATTCTCACGAGTATTGTTATCAAAATAATAGAACATTATATAGCTTTTTAAAGCCATAGATAAATACAGATAACACAGTACTTAACCATTGAAAAACGCGAAGCAAACTTGTTGTTACGGTGCGCTTTCAAAGGTAGATTGCAGTGTCAATATTTAAGCTGAGTTCGCTGACGCCCGTTCGCGCCTTCATCTCGCGGGTATAAGTGACCTTTCCCTTTTCTCTTCATGTTTCATTCAGTGTATTAGCAACCTAAGGTTAACAGATACACAATACTGTATGTAGTACGTTACATGATTTTGTTAATGCTCGCCTGTTTTAGGGGTTATAATTGGTATGTAAAAGCTATCGACCGCTCGTTTTAGGGTTATTAAAAGCTATCGATCACAGATACCAGTGATTGAGTTTTTTATTTAAGTTTGATACCTACCATTAATGGTTTTGTTATCTGTGGTAATCAAATCCGGTTAGGTATATCAGCGGGTAATACATTGTAATAATCTTTTGCTGACAAAAATGCTGTAGTAATGTATAATGCATAATTTTATTCGTAAGTTGAGTGAAAAACATTGACAATATGACTTTAGCAATAAATAAATAATTCTGAAATTTAAACAATTTTATTAAAATGATTCAGACTCCCATTTGAGCCGAGAGACTCGGCAACAAAGGGAAGCCTAAGCTTGATACCATTAAAGAATTTGAACGACAATCTTACAATTACGCCATTTTCCAGTTGAATAAATCGTTAAAAGATGTTAGACTGTTCATTAATAATATTGTAGATCTCTGTAATGAATCCCTCAAGTTTTAAGAATCATTAAATACGTAAAACATTTAATCTTCTTCACTTTCAGACATTCTTTTTCTGAAAATAACTTGTAAAATTACCGACCTCACCTAAGGAAGCATAAGTTTGTTGAAATAAATCATGGTAATATTTTATAGTGTAACATTGTCCTACTTTGCTACCCACGCCTCTATGAGCAATGTCGCCGAGGGAAAGTTTGACATTTTTCAAGTTTTAATTGGTAAGTAATGTCGCTTGTTTATTGAGTAAAACCTGAGTTATTTCTGGCACAATTCTTGTTGAAATAACTTGGACAATGAACTGTGTATAACTATTTAAAGTCGGAACTTAAATTTGAAAGCTGGCATAATTCCGGGGAGCTCCTTGATGTATTGTGATTTGAAAGTAGAATTTTTCAACGCATATCGCTTTGGGCGCTAACCTTTGCCTCCAATTTAGTTTTAAGAATACAACTTGGTCACATTTTATACTAACGGCTACCAGAACTAAGTCGCTAAAAATATCTTTTAGAATGCCTTTATGGAGTGTCGACTCACCTTTGGAGTATTTTTTTGCTGTACAATAGGTATACGTACTGTGCCGCCAATTTCTAATAACTGTGTAGTGTGTAGCAAGCGACAATATAAGTATTTAGCCGAGAGGTCGCGATTAAGACCTGTTTAGTAAAATTTCGAAGTCTTTCGTGTGCGCCCTATATTTGAACCCGAAACATTCTGCATAGCAGTCTGCTTATAATGGATCATAATATCTAAGCATATAGCTGCTCAATCTAGCAAGATGTTATCGATTGACAAGATGTTCTGCATCTACAATATTGTCCTTGAAAGAAAAACATAAAATTACAAAAAGTACTTAATTGATATTTACTTTTGTACCAAATGTTTGGCAAAATAAAGCAGTCAGTAAACTCAAAGGTGCCGTTAATAGATTTTACAGCTAGTTGCTTCTGTAAATTACTATCTGTAGGTAAAAGAAAAGGTACGCTCGCCGAACTTCTGGTCCGTAAGACAAAGTCCAAAGATGAAGATATCCGTAGTGTATACGTATTTAATTAAAACTTTTGCGAGAACACGGGGCCAATAGAGACGTGTTTATTACATTTGTTGAGTACGACTTTATGTATTTCGCTGTTCATATTTATTGGTAAATAGACTAAGTCCTTGTAGGTTTATTGAACCCTAGAGTTCAGTGGACGTATGTTTCAGTATTTCTAGTATTTGTTTACGAGCATATTGGTAACTATGATGACAATGCTATTTAGTAGCCAAATTGAAAGTTGCAGGCGAATGTCTGTAATTACATACCTACAATAGGTATGAACAAACAAACGAACAGCTGGCTTTGAATCCAAATAGGTAGTCATCAGATGAACGACTATTAAATAGCTTATTCTTGATATCATCAATGCCCTTTAGGTTTATGAATTTTCACTTATAGGGGGGGGTGCATAGGGTTCCAACCAAGAGCTTTGGAGCCCAAGCCAACCTCACCTGCAAGTGGTGCACCTGCCGATCAACGGACGAGGCTCTGGCAAACAAAATATCCCGATAATCGGCAATAGGCTCGCCACCTATTACGTGGAATCAAAACACTGGCACAGAATAAAGAATAGTACTAACGTACAGAAAATTCACTTGTCAAACCAATTTATTGAATTTGCGACTCTTGCTACTAAGCAACAAAGTGCAATTCAACTCGCATAAGCACTCAGTGCCTAATGCGATATTAACCTAACCGTTCCCTTTCTTTTCTAACACATAACGCTGTCACTGTCTGGCGCGGAGTGGCGCGCTAGGGTTGTTGACTTGCCGCTGCAACTATAATATTTATTCATCGTCTATCTACCTACTTGACCACGTACCTAATAATAAATAATTATCATATAAGTGTCCTATCCCACTATTTGAGCTCGTAGAACAAATACCACAAAAATTCTGGTTGTTTACATTTTTACTATACTGATTCTTAGTTATTTCCTAAACGCGTGGACCGATTTACATGATTCAAACAGATAAAATTGTTTTTGAACTAGATCTTTAATTTGACACCATAATCGTTAAGATATCTCAACAAACAAAAAATCAAATTTTCAAGTTACTCTCGTAATATAAATAAAATAAAATCAAATTTTCAAGTCGTTTTCGACACACAGTTAATTGAGCAATACTTTGCATTAGACTTGTGATGATACATTTTCGTTGTCAAAGGCGTTTAGGTATATAATTTGAACAGTGTATCAACACGGCGCGTGAGAATACGGAGCGGTCGCACTCGTTGCGTTGCGTGACGTCCGATGTGAGCGGCGCGCGGCAACCCACTAAATCCTACCACGTCGACGTGGTCGGCCGAGGTACTTGTAAGTTTGTACCTAAAATGCGAAGTGCGCCAGGCCTGACACTGGCGAAAAGTGGGTGTTAAATATGCCTCTGCCTACCCCTTCGGGGAAACAGGCGTGAGTCTATGTATGTATGTATGTAATTATCACTAAGAAAAATGGTCAACATAATAATATGTACTTGTCTTTTGAAATCAGTTCCGAATACTGATTCGTAAAATATATAATTAATAATAATAATAAATATATAAGTGGATGTATCTTGCTTGGCACTGGCTCAGCAAGATAGCTGTTATATCCGCTGATAATAACATGTTGTTTTAGATACATGTGCAGCAGTGATTATGTATATTGGCGTGTGATTACACGCTGGGCATGTAACGGAAGTCGGCTGCACGCAAATGGACAAATCTGTTACAGATTACTATGGAACACATGTGTTTTAGTATTCATGTAGGTACTAGTTCTGATGCTATTGGTAATACCAAATGACAGATATACCCAGTATGTACACTTTAGGTACGCAACGAAATGGCAACAAATACACTAAGGAACGAAAAACTTACTTCGACAGAAAATAAAAATTCTTATTTTTGGTGATACAGAAATCCTGAAATATAGTGAATACCTTCATCCCGGGTCGATTGTCGGTATCATCTAAACCTATCTTTGTGACAAAAAGTGATACAATGTAATCTAAGTATTGCTACTTGTTTAGGGAATAGAAATATTGTATAGCCCTGAAAATTGAGGCGATTTTTAAGAATGACAAGAACATATTACATAAGATTTGAAGAGATTAAACTGCTAGGTATAACATTTTATATACAAACTAGACTTCGACCGCGGCGGCGCTCGCATGGGAGATGCATATAGACTGTGTCACACTGCAGCTAACTATCTAACTATCTGCACACAAAAATCATACAATAGTATCGCAGACCCGTGTGGTTGACGGCATAGAATACAAGTGTCACCACCCCCTATCTTCGCGTCGGTGTCGTAAGAGGTGACTAAGGGATAACACGATGCAAATACCACCTTTGCGTAGAGACGGAAAACTCGACATCAAACCCTATACGACTGCCTCGTTGGTCTCGCGGCATAAATGTGCGCGCGGGTTCGGGAGGTCCCGGGTTCGATTCCTGGGTCGGGCAGTGTTATTGGGTTTTTCTGTCACGAAATTCTCAGTAGCAGCACGGAGTCTGGAAATGTGCCCGGTACGGCAATAGGCTCGCCCCTTATTACGTGGGATTAAGGTATATCTGGCGAAAAGTGGGTGTAGAAATACACCACCGACCGGGGATAAAAGGCGTGACGTTATGTATGTAGTATCGCTCTGTTGTGACGTGAAATAACTCCTTACGAACAAATAAAAAAACAATAATAATATTAGTATAAATGACTAATACCTATCTGACATATAAAAATCGTAGTAATGGTTACATTTTTGTGAGTACAAATCTTTGTTAAGATAACTGTTTAAAAAGCTCTCATGGGCAACTAAGTGAATTGAAGTAGCAAAGTATTTTATTAAGTACGACGAGATTGTTTTACTTTGGAAGAAAATGAGGATGTGACATTGTAAAGAATAAAACTTACAAGGTCAGCTTCAAAAAAGATCTCTGTAGGGCAGGTAGTGAACTTCTTTATACTCATTATTAAAATATAGTTAAGTATTTATATTTGTTTCTCCGTCAAAATTAATATTGTTTTCCGAAAATAATTTGCAAAACACTAAATACAAAGCAACAATAAATAACTACATATTACTACATTGTACCAACTTTAATAGAAGACTAGTTTATATAGATGCGTATTTTATGTGCACAAGATAATGACACACATCTTTGCATAAGTATTATTGCACTCGTTGTAGCAGAATGTCATTTTAATTGTCCCATTAGTGGACTTGACGCTCACAACGATATATAAATTAGTCTACGTCACACGTAAATCACCGTTAGTACTAGTAAATAGTATATTTAGTGTACATAATGGTACAAAAACATGTCAATTATCAACCTTTTACTAAGTACGTAATTGTGGCAATTGGTAGCCGCCCTTGTGTGTTGTTCGCGGAAATGTTTCCTTTTCAAAAGAACGCTTTAAGTTTTGAGCAGTGGAGAGTATGTTGGCTTTTGAAGTGTACCTACTTTTGTATCGTTTGGATGTATAGGCGATTGAGACATAGAATGTTGGGATATTGTATTATTACAGGACCGAGACTTTGTGTAAAAACTAATATTTTATCCCAATACACGTGGTCATTAAACAATGAATTAAGCAGTAATGGCAGTAGCTAAGTATATAAATCTTGTTATTAAACAAAATATAAATAATCTAGAAAAGTAAATAAGTTATACAACGCTGAAGTCCGCAATAATAAAATACGCTGTCAAAGCTGGAACAACATCATTAAACAACTGACTGAATAGTACTTAACACCATTCCAGAAATGAGAGCGACCACAGAACAGAAGCTTTGCCTGTCATTAAGATAGATCTCGAGTGCATGCCGAGATTGTGTTTGAATATAATTGATATCAGCAAAAAATAAAAGGCTTTCTGTGTCCCAACTCTCCGAGCAAACAAATGATTGTTTGTAACGCCCATTTGGCAATAATGAAAATTGTTCTTTTTCATTCGGCAGGGCGTTAAATATTATTGCCGTCGATGTAATTATCGCTGAGTACGGTATTAGATAAATGGTTTTTTGATACGTTCATTAGTGCTAACAAGAAAAACACATTCACTTATATTCGTAAATCATATATTTTTCTCACGTCTGTACATTTCCAATGTATTAAGTCGAGATATAACACATATTTGCCATCTATCTGTCCTGTCTACAGTCTAATGTAATAAAAGTAGATTCTGATAACATTAATGCACCGATATCTTCACAGATATTAATATATTTTAAGCAAATTAATAAAATTACTTTTCGCCGTAATGATATATAAATTGAACGATGAAACAGTGCGTATTTATTTTCAACCAGGGACTTGAAAACGAAATGAATTTAGTTCTGTTACACATAACGTTATCACAGAACTTTATAAAATCTGTAACGTTACGGGAACTTTATTTTATGTATAACGTTATGGTATTATAACGTTATAGACTAACATATTAGCAGAACAATATTTTCCATAACGTTATAGGTTCGGTAACGTTATTGGCCATATCGTTATGATTCGTAACAGTTCCATTACGTTAATCTAGAAACTAGTAGAAACGTTTTAGGTTTACGGTACGTTACGTACGGTTACGATGTAACGTTATAAATACACCCCTCCACACCGTGCGGCCGCTGCATTAGTGTTATTCAATTCAATTCAAGGTTGATGGGTTTGCGTTGTAGTTTCAACTTTCAGGCGTACAATTAAATTCGTGTGAAGTGTCACTAATAGGTATATTTTTGAGCATATAAATTTACCCTATCTGTTTTCGGTGAATTATATTATTAATATAATGGGTGAGTATCATGTTTATATTATATATCTTATTATATCTAACAACTTTCTTTAATATTCCGTTAAATTATGCATTTAGCTACTGCTAAATTATTATTTTGATACTATAGGATTTTAATTAGACTTTAATCGAATATTAGGTATTCAGCCTATTCAGGTAGATTTTTACAAGTCGCCGAATGCCTAATAGCTATGTGCTATTCTGCCAAATACCGAATATACAGATATTTGCTTCTAATAATTGGCCCAAAATAAAGGTAAATTTTATTATTCAATAACGTGTTCTTACTGTAAAATAGTATTATTTATCAAAAAACCCGACTGACTCTGTAAAAACTAAAACGAAAACAAACAAGTCTAATAAAGAAAAGATGGATCAGCAGTCGGGACCCATTTTAAATTTTTGGGGTCTTCTGGTTCCTGACTACTGAACCACCTTTTTTTTAAAAGGCTTGTTTGTTTTCTTTATAGTTTATACGCAGTGGGATTTTTATCCTTAGGACACTAGATAAGAGCTTCTACGGAATCCTATATTGTGGGTGGCTCGACATACACTTGGCCAGTTTTTATAAGTACATCGTCAACATCGCCAATATCGTACTATGACGATCGAACAGCATTTTGAATAGTAGAGATCTGCAGATTTTAGGTGCTACTCTCTCTCAGAATATCATCGTTTTCCCTGATATTTGTGAGAAAGTGGTACTTTTTTACTACCAAAAGCCAATAGAAACAAACCTGCCACTATTTTACTATCAGAATAAGAAGGAAACTCCTGATATTCTATGCGAGAGTAGATATCTATAGGTGTACATTACACTACATTCATCATTTTGCAACGTGTGCTATTTCTTACAGATGACAGAGACGATGATTTAATATTCCAACAGAATAGTCAATCAGACTTTATAGAATATCACAATGAATTTGAGAGCAAAGAAAATAGTGACAATAGTGAAGGTACAAATTAAATATAATATAGTAAATAATTGCTTTCGCTGCGCTCGACCGCAGCGAGACCGATTATTTATCTAAGGTTATAAATATGTTAAAGATAACAATGACACTTATCTTTTCAGAAGTAGAAAACATACTTATGATGAAATAAATGACATGTCACAATCTTTACTTCTTCCACATAATTATTTATATAAACGAAAACGTTTACAAGAAATTAATGACCAATATGTACAAGAGGAGGACAGAAAGGAAAACAATAAAAATAGTGAAATGAAACAAGACAAGGACGAACAAAATAATCAAGATTTATTCAATAAACATAATAAAGATTATCATAAAATAAACAGTAACGACGAGATTCCAGTAACTCCAAAGTCTAACTCTGAAGTAAGATGTATTCATTGCACTTTTGACAAAGAACCGGAATAAACGTAATTATTATTTTGGCAATTTACTTATCGGAGAACTACAATATTTGCCTCCATGTATGAGATCTGAAGCTTACATCAATATTTTAAACTATGTTGAGAAACTCAAACATTAACATAAACAAGAGCCATTGGACTAACAAAATGGAACCTTGTTGTACTTCATACTTAATTGAAGGAAAAATAATTATAAGAAGGAAAAAACACTAAATCATGAAACCGAAGTGATGCCCGGAATTTTATAATCATTTCTTTTCATCAACAATTGTATTTTTTATCTAAATCACGCCACCCAAGTGAAAGCCGTAATTTTGTAATCATTTCTTTTCATCGATGATTATTATTTTTTATGTAAATGATTACTGCGAATAAACAGATTATCTTCTATTATATCATCTTTTAAATTGAGTCTCAAATCAGACACAATAAACTTCATAGATGAAAATAATCTTTCGACGCTTACTTCAGTAAATGGTGTGGCCAATACAATTTTAACTACCTCGTACAGCGCTGGGTATTTTCCTTGTTTCTGTTCCCAGAACTTTAAAACATCTGAAGACGAATCCAGTAGAGGCTCTTCTAAAAACATACTCAAGCTCTCTTTGAACGTCTGCACACATTCATCAAAAATTCTATGTCTCAGTTGAAGTAATGTTGAAATATTATCGTGGTTTTCCATATAACTATTATGTAAAAAAATTCCTTATCAGCTGCTTCAAGTAGTTAGGTCAGTTTCTGCTCTCGTATCCTTTTCTTTATTACTGTTATCAATGTCATGAAGCTGCATTATACGAACATAAAGTGATGTTAGCACATTTTTGTACTTTGTTGTTGGTCTATAGTTAAGCTAGAATTAATTCGTGGATCCATTAACATAGCGTTCATAAAAGCTTGGTTGTTAAAAAGGACACTTTGTCTGTCTTCTATATTAGTCATCAGTTCCCTGGCAAAAGTAGTGTTTATGCCTGATGTCTCAAGTTTACAGGTCAACCAAGATAAGTAACAGTCCCCTACCGTCAACTGTTCGGATTGCAATTTTAACATTCATTTTTTTCGCAGGTTTCAATGCAGCAACTATTTCTTCTAACATTTGCCAAATCGAATCAGCTAAAAAGAGATTTCTAGGGTCTGAAGAACATGTCTTTCAGGCTCAAAAGACTTTGGATCATATCTACCGTAGAATTCCAACGAGTAGGACAGTCTAAAACAGGTTTATTCTTGTTTTGTGCCGTTAAAGCCATGCAATACGTTGGAGTGCGTAGCTTTTTAGTGATTTTACGTGCTGCTATAAATAGGTAGGTGTTGTATAGTTATAACATCATACACCCAGACTCTGAACAATTACATATCTGTGAACTCAAGTGCTCAATTCAGAAATCTGAGGTAGGTAGGTAGTCTGTTTGTGAAAATGATCATGCACTAAAGGCCTTGCCACACGGCACAATTTTACCACCGATCAAATTTTCAATCGAATTGGCTTTGCCCGTCTACACGACAAAATCAAATCACTGATTTTCATTCCGTCCACCCGATTGGTTAAAATCTGGTGGTACCGCCCACCCGATGAACTTGAGTTGGACGACTGGCGTCTACACGTCACGATTTCATCAAGTGATTTAGTCAAGTTGGACGTAAAATTGTGCCGTGTGGCAAGGCCTTAATTTGATTATAAAATGCTTATGTTGGTACTTAGATACGTTTCTAGTTCAGTAGGTATTTGGAAGAATGATAATACCGGGTTTGAGGAGTTGCTATTGAGATACCCGAAGATACTAAGTACAATATTTTTGGCTCTCTTTAAAGTCATAATAACGTTTATTACAAAATGGGGGGATGGGCCTCTTTAGCCTTGGTTGGCAACCTGTCTAGGAGAAGGAAAACTCCGAAATTAAACCAACTTTCAGGGAGCATACCCGACACAAAACCCCGATCTAAGGTGTGAACCAACCAGTGCCGAGGGATTCGTGGCCAGAGGGCAAGCTAGTCGTAAACGGATGGTACCTGTGTTGGTGGTCACAGGGCACAACTGACATTCCACCTTACCCCCGTAAAGGTTTGTACCTGCCTACTTACGTATGCACCACCGTGCCCATGTACCTCCTACATTATACAACATTACATACCTACAACATTACAGCCAGGAATATCACATATTGAAGTTTTTTTGTCGTCATTTAATGTAAAATATCTGTAGACAAAATTCCTCTTTTTACGCCCCATGATTTTACAGATACCTACTTAGTTTATAAATATAAATTTTATTTAAATATTATAGTTAAACCTTACACTAATCGCACTCACAAATAAACTTTAAATTCAAACAATAAACTATGACTCCTGACAAGATCGAACAAGACGTAAACAAAACACGAAGAAAATGCGAGGTTGCCATTCTTGTCATTCTGCACGTGGAGAGACCCGGGGGGCCGAGAGAGGTTCGACCGCGCCGAACATGCGATAACGTTACAATAAAGCTGGCAACGTCGCATAACAAAATTAGTATTGTTACGTTTTGTGATATTATTACTAACGTTACTTTTTTGATACTGTTATTAAACGGAATAGAAATTTCGTTCCGTTATGTCATAAAGTTAGAACAAAATTAAGAATTTCGTTACGATACTAGTCAAACGTTACGAATTATCGTTACGAGAACAATACGTAACGTTATTTTCAGTAACGTTTCAAGTCCCTGTTTTCAACTGCTTTGGAAAGTCTCACAAATTGGGCACTACATAACATCTTTGTTGATTAAAAAACAACAAGGTTGGAAAAACGAAAATATTTATTATTTAAATACCTACCTACATACGTCTGTCACGATATTTTCTTTCAATTAATGAAAAATACTTGTTCAATCTTGAACGTCTGAATTGGTAATTTAATTTCTCGTCCTGTTTACTTTAATTCCCGAGGCAATACATGTTTCTGGCAAGACTAACGTTTTTATACGAAATGATAAATAAACTAGAGCCTTTTATATTTATATAATTCAGCTGTAGGCTATGTTGCCCACTATAATAAGTTTGGAGAAATTCGACTCTCAGGAACATGAAACAGTTTCGTACCGTAATATGGGCGTTGTGGGTGCAGAAAAAAATTGCTGCAAGAATGTTCAAGTGTAAATAGGTTCACTATTTGATGAGCTTTTTTATTGGATTAATATTTAGAGTTCTTTTAATACTGTTTTTCTGTTAACAAAGCAAAGTTTTAGTTCTAAATTGTCTTTTGGGATGATGTACCATGTACCTTTATTTCCAATAGTCTGTTATTACGACATTGCTTGATTGTTTGTGTTATTTTTGTGTACGGCATTGTTTTTTTAAGGCTGGTAACACGCAAGACCTAGCCTGGTAAGATAACTATTAGATTGCAGTAATCCCAGTGATATAAAAAACACCAGTCGCGAAAGATAGCCAGTTTGAAGAATAGTATGCACTATCTTGGGCAGGTATATAATTATTTATGGTAATAAGTAGTTGCGATGATAATTATGACGTGAATTATTTTACATTCTACGAAGTCAGTGAATGATGTGTTTTTATATTTAGATTAGAGATATTCATATAGGTATCTAACATATTAATTTGTTGATCCCGCGGAATAAGTCAACATAGACTACTGGAATACATTTCACCCATACGATGACCTAATCAGATTAAATCAGCCATTGGAGCATCAAGGGCCCATAGAAAATCAGTGCCAGCATGTCTGGTATCATGCTGAACGGGCACCTATTGCCATCACTACCTAACCCTGTCATGTTGTGTAACTGATATCGAGTTTTTTTTCTTTTTCTTGTATTTTTGTGTTGCTGTATACCTATAATCACTTATGTTTGTTTGGTTGTGAAAGGAATAAATATTTTTTCATTTCATGCATTTCATCTCTACATAAATGCTCTGGCTCTGGATGTCGACAAATAGATGCAGATGGATATTATTTAATGTAGTAATTCAATAGTTAGTCGTAACGTATTCGTGATATGGGAGTTATATTAGAATAAAATTAACTACAAATTGTTACAGGATGTCCTGGTAATGATTATGTGCCCGACGTTGTTAATCAGACACAGTCACACGCTGTACCTTCTGAAATAGCCTGTAAACACTCTGGTTATCGAATCCGGAACCTCACTATCGGCTGTTGTGCAAATGTTCACATCTTCCATTACAGAAAAGCTTCCTGCTTAGAACAATACAACTATAAAATATTTATATCGACTAAATATAACAATATCGTCTAACTAAAGTCGTAAAAGTCGAGTAAGTATTAGAAAATAAGGAAACACAACAATAAATTTAATTTGCTGCGGTTTGATAATAAAGAGCTTTAAAGGGAAACTTGCTGACCTATGGCTGAAACGTGATGTTTACTTTTGTAAAATAAAATGGCATGCTATTTAATAATATAACAGCGAAAAAAGCTTGATAGGTACTGAAAACATAACAAATGCAAATATTTGCTTCCTTTTACGTTTATTTAAAAATACAATTGTTTTTATACATACATACATACATATCGTCACGCCTTTTATCCCCGAAGGGGTAGGCAGAGGTGCATTTCTACACCCACTTTTCGCCAGATATACTTTAGTCCCACGTAATGAGGGGCGAGCCTATTGCCGTACCGGGCACATTTCCAGACTCCGTGCTGCTACTGAGAATTTCGTGACAGAAAAACCCAATAACACTGCCCGACCCAGGAATCGAACCCGGGACCTCCCGATCCCACGCGCACATTTATGCCGCGAGACCAACGAGGCAGTCGTATAGGGGTTTGATGTCGAGTTTTCCGTCTCTACGCAAATATGGTATTTGCATCGTGTTATCCCTTAGTCGCCTCTTACGACACCCACGAGAAGATAGGGGGTGGTGACACTTGTATTCTATGCCACACTTGTATTTTTATGTTTGCAGGTAAATTATTATGTTAAGATTATTGATCTACAAAGAAGCTTTGTATATCAATGGTTGAGCTATGGTTATAACACTGATTGGTGAAATATCGCACACAGGTAGTCAAACTGTTTCGTTCTCTTATCAAACTCTAAAATGAGCCATCCTACCTACGTATATTATGCAATTATATCTATTTAGAGACTTCACACTGCTTTTAGTAATTCGACACTAATATGACTAATACCGCAAACTAAGCAATTATAGTACTACAAGGGGGTTCTTAGAAATTGTGAAGGCTGAAGGCCATGGCCATCTGGACAGTATTACTTGGTATTGCCAGTTCACAGGCACACGTATTCGGAAGTATGTATGGACTGCCAATGACATCACGTCGAACCTGGCCTCTTTCTTTAATTCGATTCAAAGCTCTCGAGATTAATGTACGGTGACACGTGTGAGATGGCATGCACGATTCTCATTTGAGTTTTTAAATTGAGATACAGGCAAAGGCTGTAATTTTACATGCCTTAATGCATTCTAAGTGCGATTTCATTGGAAATCTTCTGCTGGTGCTGAAACTTGTTTGAATGCAATAGGGTATTTGACTAAAAAAATCGAATTAGTCCGTCAGTTAGATTATCGAAAAATATTGGATACGTATTTTTTGTTTTATCAAATCAGTAAATAATTACGAAGATAAAACGCATCAAAGATGGAGAAACGCCTAAGAGTGGGGGCTTGTAACGTCACTCGCCAGTAAAAAGTGTACTGGCAAGTGACGTCACACGAGTTTTCAGCGAAGTTTGTCGTCTTCATTCTTTGTTTACGTGACTAAAGAAAATATACGTGTCCAATATTTTTTGGAAATCTATCTGACGGACTAATTCGATTTTTTTAGTCAAATACCCTATTGATTTCATCGGAATATTTACATTGAAATTTCGCATGCGTATTAGGCTGAAATAAAATATTTAAGTATTAACATTTTAAAGCTATAATGTAATTTTCCATCCACGTTTTTTGGACACAGAAAATCATACATAGCAAACTCCTTGCGGGCGAAGCATAAATAAGCTTTCCGTACATAGCCTAATATATAATTTAATTTAATGTATAGTGATTTAAATGTCGTACATTTTGTTAAAAATATATAGTCAGTACTCATTAGCATGTCGCATCGAATTTCCTGCGTTTGCCAGGCATTAGTGACAATTTAGCAGACAGATAAGCTCTAATTATTCCACTGATTATTGTTAATCAGTGTGGTACATGGGAATTTATTTAAGTATGTAATTTATACAATAATTAAGTTATAACAAATTTATTCAACGTTTAATGATTAGATCACTTGTCGGGTACTGATAAAGTTAATATAACTGTATGTATGTGGATGAAATGTATGACTTGTTACAATTATCCACAACATGCTCAGCGATCTTGGGGAGATAATTGTAATCAATAAGCAATTAAAAAGTATGGAGATCTAAGCTGCCGAGGTTACGAAATGGTTAGGTATTGTAAGTAAACTGATTGGTGTTATGGTAAAGGAAATTGTCTTGAGTGATTACGTGGGACCTAAAAATTCATAGCAAAATGTGGGTGTAATATTACACCTCTGCCTACCCCTTCGGGGATACAGGCGTGAGTCTATAAATATATATATATATATATATATATATATATATATATATATATATATATATATATATATATATATCGTCTTGAGAAGAGATGCTTACGGTGGTATTGTATAATGTTTCTTAGTTTGTTACATCGAGTAAACCGTCGATATTAGCAGTTTATCTAGAACGTAATCATTAGTCGTGTGGTGACCGATTAAGAACACGGAATGTCACCACCCTATATCACCCCATGGGTGTCGTAAGAGCCGACAGAGGGAGCATATTATGCAGAGAACAGCACTGTAAGAGAAGGAAAACTTGATACAAACCCTATATCAACCCGTTTGGCCAGCGTGGTATAGTAGGCCAATTCCTCCTTTCAAAGGAGAGGTCTAGTCCAGCAGCGGACTGTTAAAGGCTGATGATTAAAAATCATTTTACTATATAACATAACCAAATCATCACCAACGACGATAGCTTTGTGTTTTCTGACTATGACTACTCATTGTGCTACTCATTACGAACTCAACAAGATTGTATCTGAGCTCTGTCAGTGATATTCATTAATTTATTTTAGCCACAAATTACAAAAGCATTGCCCAATATCCACCAGTTACATACATATGTATATTTTAATAACAAAGATTGTAGGTAGGTAGGTGCTCTGTCTGAAAAATAAAATAATCCAATTGTACAATAATGTTCAGCCAAATTTAATTCATGTAACTGAACTACATTATCCTATCGATTTTCATTTCAACTATTAGAGCGAATGTTGAATAGAAATAACATATTCATGGTCCGTTGGCAGGGCTGTAGCGATTTCAAATTCAATTACAAAAGTTATAGTCAGCATTATACAGCAAGCAACCTGTGCCGCTGCATCAAATATAATATCAAGAATAATTTATTGTTCCAGGTACAATGTATAAATGCTGCCTTTGTAGCTTTTTTCCTAATAATAATTTTGATGCAGAAAATTTTATTTTTATTTTATTAGGCGGGGAAAAAGCGGTGCTTTATGCAGCCTGTGAAAATGCATCGAGATTGTCAATTTTATTGTTTTTTTTTTAAATAACGTTTAATTTTAGGATGCTCCTTAAAAAAGTTAGGACAGAAACGTGCCAGTGTTTTAAGTCTATAAAGACACATGAAGATGTACTTTTTTAATCGTTTGATTTTAGAATGTTCTTGAGAGGACATGTAGAGACGTTTTATGAGATCTGTGGAGACATATCGACGTAGAACCTAGTAGTATAGTTCTAACTTTGACAAAGTTTTATTACTTTGATGAAACTTGCACTCCGTAACGCAGTCACGAGTTGATCATTTCATTGAGCGACAAAGTGACTAATATAATGTCCACTTACTCACAAGTACTTAGGCACTGTTGTATAACACTGCCCACTTCTTCATAGATTACGTCGGCCATTCAAACGTGGGCCGTTACATATATTTTTAGAATTAAAATTATGTGACTAAAATAAATGTGAATGCAAGGCAATATTAGTGCCACAGTTCTGTCATAAAAAGGAAAGGCAATACTTTTTCCTTTTATTGCAAATATTTTTATGTAGGGGAACATGTGCAACAGTGGATCACGGGGAACAGTGAATCATTTGTTAAAACTCTGTATCTATTGTACTCACACATACACGCGTCGGCTTCGCTAACGCTATCCCCTTCCCCGCGCCACCCGACCAGTCGCCGTCACTGAATCACAACGGGAGGACGCGCGACGGCGCGTCGGTTAGTAGGTAAGTACGAAAACAATTATTTACGTAATGTTTGAAATAACGTTGGTTTAAAGTTATTTAGATATTTTAAAGTCTTTGCATACTTTTCTTTAGTATGTGTGTCTAATTATATAAAACTGTATGAAATGGTGCGATATAAGCGATTTATATTTTGCTAAAATTATTATTTCCGTTACTAGTAAATGGGTTACAGTGAATCAAGTGGTAATGGGGTTCGTTGGATCATGATCCACTGTGCCCCGAAAAAGTTCGAGTTTCAAAGTAATCCTACTTTTTTACAGGTCAACATGCCACGTGATAGACAAAGGAAAACAGAGATTGGTCTTCATACAGAAGAACAAATGCGCAACGCTTTAAACATGATAGCGGAGGGTCAAACCATAAGAGCCGTTTCAAAATTAACCAAGATCCCGTTCAGCACTCTGCAAAGGTATTACAAAAAACTATCAAACTCTTTAGCTCAGGATCCTTCAAGCTCGATTTCACTAACACCAAACTATGCTGTACGCAAAATATTTACTTCGACTCAAGAGAAAGCAATTGTAGATTATGCTATCAAATGTAGTCAGATGTTTTATGGTCTGACTACAATTGACATTCGTAAACTTGCCTACGAGATGGCAATGCTAAATAATATTCAGGTGCCACAAAAGTGGCATGATAATAAACTGGCAGGTGTAGAGTGGCTATATGGCCTTAGAAAAAGACACACCATTCTGAGTCTGAGAACACCGGAAGGTTGCAGCTTAAGCCGCGCAACATCCTTTAACCGCCACAACGTTAAATTATTTTTTGATAATCTAGAAAATGTCATGTCAAGGGAAATTGTGTTCGGCAACGGAACTAGGGTATTTAATCTAGACGAAACCAACACAATGACTGTACAAAAGCCGGCTAAAGTGCTCGCCGTCAAAGGGCAGAAACAGGTCTCCAAAGTGACTAGTGCCGAAAGGGGAACACTGGTAACTACATGTTACATAGTGAGTGCACTGGGTAATACTTTGCCACCTGTCATGATTTTTCCAAGGGTTCATTTTAAATCATACATGATAAATGAGGCACCACCTGGGACCTTAGGTCTCGCCACACAATCTGGCTGGATAAATGGAGAACTGTTCGTAAAGACATTACAACATTTTATATCTCACACAAACAGCTGTAAAAATAACCCTAGTCTTCTAATACTAGACAATCATGAATCGCACATTTGTATTGAGGCTCTTAATTTAGCTAAAGAGAATGGAGTCACAATTATTACCGTCCCACCGCATTCAACGGGAAAGATGCAACCTTTAGATGTTGGCGTTTTTGGGCCTTTCAAAACGGCTTATAACAGAGCGGTTGATGGCTGGATGATGCGCAACCCAGGCAAAACATTCTCTATCTATGATGTAGCTGGATGCGTTAAAGAAGCGCACTTGAAATCCATGACACCGAGTAACATATGTAATGCATTTCGGGCTACGGGGATTTTTCCATTTAACAGAGATATTTTTACTGACCTTGACTTCGGACCAAGTGAAGTTACTGACAGGCAATACGAGCCAAATTCTGGCGAGATAGAACAAGAAATTAATTTATGCAACGACGAGAACGATAACCAGAACAGAACAAGAAGCCCATCACCATCTATATTACCACCTTTACAGACACCATCAGCAATCGAAGATGACCTTATCCTCTTTACTAACCGTCAAGATACACCATCTAACAATACATCCCTTGAAAATTGCGTTCAACTCCCTATACAATTTCTAAATGACACCCAGCCAGAACAATCCATTTCTTCTATCGCGACTCAAGCCCATTTGAATCAAGATCTAACTCGACCACCTTGCACACCAGTCAAATTATCCCATTATGTCCCAGATCTTAATATATTATCTGTAAACCCATCTTTTGCTTCATGCTACGACCAAGCGCCTTCGACATCTGGAAGCCTAAATACGCAAACACGAACATTTATTAGTCCATTAGAGTTTCGTGGTTTACCAAAAGCTGCTCCTAGAAAAGGTGGCAGAACAGCTAGACGAAAAGGTAAAACCATGATTGCAACAGATACACCAGAAAAGGCCGAAATTGAAAGAAGAGCCGAAAAATTAAAGCAGAAGAAGGCTAAGATACAGATTAAGGCTACTGTGAAAAGAAAGGTCTTAAATTGTGACAGTTCCAGTGAAGACGACGACCGAATTAGCATCTATTCTGAAGAAGAACCAATGTTTGAAGAGGAGGCTGAAGTTTTAACAATTAATCCGGATAAATTTATTCCACTGAATAGTTTACCAAAAGAAGAAGACTTTGTATTAATATTATTTGAAGTAAAGAGCAAACATATTTATTATATTGCAAGAGTCATAGGGGAAAAGGATAAAGAGACAGAGGTTAGTTTTCTTCGCAAACCTGTTAAAAATCCAAACAAATTTCACCTGCCCGTCATTCCCGATCTTGCCACAGTTCCGTTACAAGATATTAAAATGATTTTACCTAAACCAGGTTTTACAGGAAGTACGAAAAGAACGCAAGGTTTATATTATTTCGATGTTGATTTTTCAAATATTGATTTACGTTAGTGGATAAGTATCCAATTTACAGTGCTCAAAACATTAATAGCTTGTAACACAATTTAATTTGAGATATATTTTTTTGTTCTAATTTTTTGCATGACTTAGAAGTGCATTTTTGTTATTTTAATTTGTTCAATTGTTTATGTTGTTACTCGAAATTTTTAGAGGATTTATTTATGTTCAAGAAGGTGTATTTTGTGTTGTAAAACTAAACAAAAAGAGTAGAAGTTTCAGATTTTGTTTTCTTTCATAATTTGCTATATTATTAATTTTAACAAGTATATTGTGATTTTGCAACCAAGACTGATTAAAGCAATGACTGATAATTATATTTAATTTGTAATAAATAAAGAGTTTAATTAATATAATAAGTGTTTTTTATTTTAAACACTTATGATTCATAGTACCCCATGTGATCCACTGTAACTCAAACTCTGATCCACTGTGACCCATTCATGGGCCACAATGGATCAATTCGCTGTATGAGAAAAAAAAATCTTATAAAATAAACCCAACTGTAAATGAGGCATTTGGAAAAAGAACTTAAAATATTAAACATGCTTTCATATATTGAATTCAAAATCTCAGTCAATAAAGCAGAAATGTAACCGAAAAGGCCTTTAGAAAAAAAAGTGATCCATTGAGCCCCATGTTCCCCTAATTATTAAGATGATGGTGATTAATTAACACACAAAATTGCTTATTTTATTTTATATGATCGTTACTTCTAGTAGGTACAACTGTATGTTGTAAAGTAAACTCATCACAGACCTACCTCAACAGAGATATTATTTAAAGTAAGCATATTTTTTGCACATTGATCGTACTCGTTGAGCGAAGAGCATATTCAAACAAACTTGTTGGCTTCATAATATTTGTAAAAAAATGTTTACCTAAGTAGCGAAATGTCGCTATCGAATTAATATTATTATACTTAGTAGAAGTCTCAGTAGCAGCACGGAGTCTGGTAATGTGATGTGCCCGGTACGGCAATAGACTCGACCCCTATTACGTGGGACCTAACAATTCATGGCGAAATGTGGGGGTAATATTACACCTCTGCCTATCCCTTCGGGGATACAGGCGTGAGTCTATAAATAAATAAATTATTATACTTTACAGAGGTAAATAATTCTCATAGCGTGTCACGTTTCATTTGCGATCATAATCTTTCTCATAAACATAACGCTATTATTATATCTAGTATGCATTATGCAAAATATATTTTACCTACTTTATTAATTTAATTGCGTATTTTAATAATAATAAATTACATATATGTATACACTTTGTAAATCAATTATAGGTATATAGAAGTCTGTTTCTATGATGCGTATTGACTATTGAGTCATATAGCCAATATATCTTAAACTATCTTCAGCCGCCAATCCTACGTAACGACGGGCCAGCTTATACTTGATACATAGCTTGGTACTTATCTACTATGTGACGTCATAATTTGATTCATTAATGGCTACTCATAACTACGTTATGCACGTGGTATTGAAATAAACGTCGAGATTTTATGTTTACCTGTGTTATTGATTGATTTAAGATCATGTAAGTATATTCTTAATGAAGCCACGTGACTCGCATAGGTATAGAAATTCTGTATGCTTTTGAAAATATAGTGATGGACATATTATTATGTTGTTTATTTATAGGCTTTTTACAATTTTGTTATGGTAATTTTTATTAGATTGTCCGTGTGGTGACGGATTAAGAATACGAAATGTCACCACCCCATATCATCCCATGGGTGTCGTAAGAGGCGACAGAGGGAGCATTTTATGCAGAGAACAGCACTGTAAGAGAAGGAAAACTTGATACAAAACCTGTACTAACCTGCTTGGCCAGCGTGGTATAGTAGGCCAATTCCTCCTTTCAAAGGTGAGTCCTAGTCCAGCAGTGGACTGTAAAAGGCTGATGATGGAATTTTTATTAGACGTTGCAGCTCTAGGCCTCGCGCAAGGTGGACCGGCGATTTTTTTGGGATCGCAGGCAGCGGATGGATGCGGGTGGCTTGAGATCGATCTATGTAGAGAGCCTTAGACACCCTTGGGGGACCCTTATATTTAGTGGACGTCCTTCGGCTGATATGATGACGATTTTTTATAAACAATCAATCAATCAATTTATGGATTATAGAGCTAACGTGTTTATTAATTTGTTTTCAAAATAATTGTTATGTTATTATTATTAGGAACTTTAAAGTTAGGTACCTACTTACAGTAGAAATAATTTTAGTAAGATATTATTTTTTAACATTTGTTACGGAGGCGAAATTTGCCGTCCTTTAATCTTTAAATAAACGTTTCAAGAGGTCGAATTACTATATATCTTATATAATATAATAAAAATATATAATTACTATAAAGTAATTGAAATAAGTAGGTACCTGCTTTCTTTAATGTTATTGCGATTTATAAAAACAGGCGAGTCGTAACTACCTAATTGAAAACTAATCGATTTCTCGCGTGTTTAGTTAAAATTATTTTTTACTTTTAAACTACATTTGTTTGGTTCTCGGTAAACAACTGCTTTATCAACTGAGAAAAATATTAAAATGCTACTTGGCATTTATCGTGGAAACAAAAAAAAAAAGATAGGACTCTTATCGTTTGATATCTATTATGAAAATTCTTTCCTCATTTCACAGAAGAAGAAAAAACACTATGTCTAGCTGTTAGTTGATAAGAAGTGCAGTATACTTTTCCCGTTAGATTTTGATGATTTAAGCCTAGACCTGCTATGCCTCTGTCATAAATACCCACCAATATGTATTTAAATGTTCGGCATTCTATAATCAAAGTTGATTAATGTTGTACAGACAACCGGATGTAGAATCGAACACCGGATATTAATAGTTGAATAGCGCGCCAATCACGCGGGAGTGATTACCGAGCAGGCCATGCTAAGGAGGTTTTACATGTACATATGTCAATTGAATATGCGCATTAACACGTGATATTATAAATTATGTTTGATTTGTATCTTTCCTCTTGTCATTTACCTGTTTCCTATTACAATAGATATTAATATGCAGGAAAGAAAATATTATTAACTACTACACAATATTCCATTGAATAGACTATGCCTTTTGATCGAAAATCGAACACCGTTCTTTACGATCGACTTTTAACAATTTTAAAATGTAAATATTCGCAATAATCAATCACAGGTCCAGCTGTCATATATAGCTGTGATCACAGTCACCCAATTACGGCCCTGTCACGACCTACGTTTTCGATTCCTAGGTTTTCGATGTACATAGCGCGCGTTACTCCATTACGGCCGCGCGCCGCGAGAATAAACGCGCAATGCACATCGCCCCTGCCGCGCCGCTCGCCGCTTAGACCGATCTCGTGAACAGGCCCTTAAAGAACCGCTGATAATATAGCTATAGCATATTTCTACATAGAGAGTCTCCAAATTCTCTCCTATATGTTTGTGTGCCATTGGCCACTTATGAAGGATTCGCGTCTTTTATAATTTTCCAAATTTACGTTATAGCTAGAAAAGTTAATGTTTCTTAAAAAAAAACAGACTTAATTTAAAAGTTGAATATTCAATGCCAAGCCACTATTAACAAGTGTAACGATTAACAATAAAGCCAGTCTTGTATCCATTTGTCAAACGAGTTTCCATGACTGACCGTCAATCATGCTGCTTTGACGGGGCTGTCAAAAGTGTAGTTTCTGTCAATGGTACGTAACTATGAGTGAAGTAACCTTCTCAAAGAACATGTAATATCTCAAGTTTATAGTCTGTTGTGCTACAGGTAGACTTTGATGCCAGAGGACACCAGAGTTATTACCTATCTATACACATAAATAAAATTGGAGTGTCTGCTTTTAATTTCAAAATAACCGCTTTTTACTTAATGCATATGGATGTACCTATACACGGTACATATACCGAAATGTATTTTTTTTTAATTTTTGTCTGCCTGTCTATCTGTCTGTCTGTTTGTTCTCGCTAATCTCTAGGACGGCTGGACGGATTTTGACGGGACTTTCACCGGTGAATAGCTGATGTACCAAGAAGTAACTTAGGCTTTAAATTAACCGGGTACGCGAAGGAGTTCCCTCAGGACGCGGGTGAAACCGCGGGATACAGCTAGTCAATAATAAGTGCGATGTCCCCTGCCTACATGTGGATTAACTAGCTAACCGAATATATATTTTCAAATCGGCTTCGACATAAATTTTTGCGTTTCTGACTGACTGACACACAACGCAATAACGTGAAATTTGGCATGTATGTTCCTTGGGGACCGTAGGGGTGCACTAAGCAGGGATTTGCCGAAATTCCAACAGAAGAAAGGGATCAGAAAGAGAAGGTTGAATTTAAAAATGTGCAGAGCGTAGCTGCAGGCATCATCTAGTTATCAATATTTTTTTGTAATATATTTGACGACTGGTTGGCGCAGCGGGAGTGTAAGCGACTGCTTCGCCGCAGGTCGCGGGTTCGATTCCCGCTCAAGTCAAACATTTATGTGCATGAACATGGATGTTTGTCTTGGTCTGGGTGTTTCTATGTATAATATGTATGTATTTACAAAAAAATTATTTAAGTATGTTTATCCATTATCTAGTACCCATAACACAAGCTCTGCTTAGCTTGGGACTAGATGGTGATGTGTGTATGTGGTAGAATATTATATATTATTATATAGTGCGGACCCTTACACCGGCTTTGTACCGGCTCAAAATGAAGGCTTGCATGCATCTAGGATAACGCTAGGACGATTATGATGATCATAATTGCATGCCTATCTTCCCGTGGGTGTCGTAATAGGCGACTAAGGGATAACACGATGCAAATACCAGCTTTGCGTAGAGACGGAAAACTCGACATCAAACCCTATACGACTGCCTCGTTGGTCTCGCGGCATAAATGTGCGCGTGGGATCGGGAGGTCCCGGGTTCGATTCCTGGGCCGGGCAGTGTTATTGGGTTTTTCTGTCACGAAATTCTCAGTAGCAGCACGGAGTCTGGAAATGTGCCCGGTACGGCAATAGGCTCGCCCCTTATTACGTGGGACTAAAGTATATCTGGCGAAAAGTGGGTGTAGAAATACACCTCTGTCTACCCTTACGGGAATAAAAGTCGTGACGATATGTATGTATGTATGTAATTGCATGCCTTTTTGCTTATAAAGTGTATCTATACATATAATACGTTTCACACAATGGTGAGCAATTCCGCGCGGCATTAATACGTGTAACGACGGATCATTACATTAACATCAGCTCCCAGCATTTTCCTCATAGTTTTTGTACATCCCCTGAACATAAGATACATTTTGTTCTGAGTCATTACTGCCTAGTTGAAAGAATTGCACAAACTTACGAAAATGTTATTAGGTAATTGTTTCACAATAACTGGTAATGCTCTAAGACATATGTATGTAACTTTGAAGTTTATTTTATTTATTTATAGTCTCTCGCCTGTATCCCCGAAGGGGTAGGCAGAGGTGAAAATATTACACTCACATTTCGCCATGAATTTTTAGGTCCCACGTAATAGGGGGCGAGCCTATTGCCGTTACCGGGCACATCACCAGACTTCGGGCAGACAGGGACAGAGTATTCGGAAAAACCCAGTAACACTTTTGCCCGGCCCAGGAATCGAACCCGGGACTTCCGATCAGCAGTCGCATACGCTATCCACTGGACTACGGAGACAGGCTTTGAAGTGTGAGTTTCAAATCGGATCGGTAAGAGTATCTACTTACAAAGATTCGTCATATTTTTTTATTGAAAAAATTAGTTTATAACAAATAGCACTTAAAACTTCCTTAGAAATCACACTAACTATTGGTGCAACAGCGCCGATATATTCGGATACTCGAAACAAAAAGAGTGTTACATATTCCAAAAGACAATTTAAAATAACCAAGGCTCATACATTTTAGTGGATGTAGTTTCTTAAGGTCGGTACATATTTGACGGAAAGTGCGTCGAGCGTATCATCGATCGCGTCTATTCCATCAAATGGGTCGGTATGTTACTGACGGAAAATGCGCCGAGTGTATCTGGATCGGTTGCGTCTATTCCGTCAAATTAGACCTGCCACATTACGCGTATAGTCGTTTTCTGCGTTCAGCTTCTTCAGTTCGATTACGTAGTGTGATATTTAAATTACAAACGCCCAACGCGTCAGTTAAAATACACGTGATGCGTGGCGCGCGCGACGTCGACCGATAATGCGTTGACAGAAAAGGAACAGACGCTGTACGCTCGACGCACTAAAGCGCAGGCCACACCGCCAACTGACGGACGGAGCGGGCGAAGCGGACGACATCGTTTCACCTCTTTTCATACTTGGGTTCCAACCGCCAACTAACACCCAAGTATGAAAAGAGGTGAAACGATGTCGTCCGCTTCGCCCGCTCCGTCCGTCACTTGGCGGTGTGGCCTGCGCTTAACGCAACTTCGGCACATGAGTAGATAAACGGAACAGAAACACAGCTTCACACAACAGCGCGAATCGGTTGCACTACTACGAGCACGCGGCTTATGTATGCGTGACCACTGGCCGCTTGTCGTGTACGCGGCGAAAGTGGAAAGAACCGGTTTACGTAGGCACAGGCAGTTGACAATCTTAGGGTTATTATGACGCACGTTGTTTGTTTTGTACGTTGCAAGTTTTAATATTTTAATGTAAAAAAGTGGTGTTTTATTATTAATAATGGTTGTTTATTGTACTGTGTGTATGAATAATACTAGATGAAATAATTAAATCATTATAAAGATTTTGACAATGGTAACGTACAATTGGGATTTTTAATTAGGTATAACTCCTGATAATTTTGTCGCATTTGTTGAATTGCTCGAGCAAAAGTTTCGCGAATATATCGATCTTGCAATAAATATTGTCAATGTTGGCAACTAAATACTTAACAACTCATTAGTTATGAAATTGTGTAAAAGCAATTAATGTTTAGAATACCAATGACTATCAGAAAGTGATCAGCCATCGATAGGGATTACAAAAAACAGGTGCATGCGATTTTCGACCTTATTGACGTAACTCAGAATTTATAATTTTAATAACGTATCAATGTCAGAAAGCAAGAAAATACCAAAAAAAAGTCTGTCATGAATTGTCAATAAGGTCAACAATCGCATGCACCTGTTTTTTGTAAGCCCTATCGATGGTTGATCATTTTATAGTCATTTGTTTTGTAGACGTTCATTTGTCTTACACAATTTCTTTTTAAACTTATTTTAGATACGTGTTAGGGCTAAATACATGCAGGGCCGTTCCGACCCAATGCAGCGCAGTACGCCACGCGCCTGTGTGCGAAATCTGTGAAGCGCCTTTTTTGGCATCCTTTTTCGAAAATAAGTGTTATAATTAACGCATATCTCGGCGCGCGGCGCCCCTGTCACCCTGGCGCCTGTGTGACGTTCGGCCCTGCCCCGTGGTAAAACTAGTAGCCATAATAGCTAAAGGAGATTCCTATGTTTATTAGCAAATAGATCATATTACCAGAAAATATTCAACACTATTAGTGGTATCATTGGGAATGTCAAATAAATCACGTCGTCACGTCGTGTCCTTGGTAACAAATGTATATTTTTATTCCGTGCTTTTAAAAGTTTCAGGTGCATGCCTTTTTTGGTTCCACTCGCTATTTTATTTACAACTGTACTTCTGCCGTATAGCGAATCCGTCGAGTCCAAGAATCTGCCCAATCCACGAATCTGTCGAGTTGGGAATCTGCCAAATCACGAATCTGTCCAATCCAGAATCTGTCGTATACCGAACAAGCGATTTGTCTTAACCTGTTGTGACAACCCTACCAAAATAGGTAACAAATTTACAAGCTCTTAAGAAGCTGTCTCTCTGTTCGGTTTATTTACTCATGTGACTTCGGTTAGGCGTGAAAGGTTGAATGATCGATTTTCCGTCAGATATGTACCGACCCATAAACGCATGGAACACTTGGGAACAATATACAGAGAGTGCAATCAATCAGCTCTAGCCAGAAAATATCTCAAAATTCAAGGCTTGTTTTATACTAGCTCTTTAGACGATAACAGCGATATACTTAAATTTTTTAGTAGGCATCCGTCATTCTTACAATAACAGGTGTGCCTCTACTCTCAGATAGGTATACATAATAAACTAAAGAGGATACTTTTACTTAAGGGATTATCCTGGTGTCGCCTAAGTCGTTAGAAATGTTCAGCAACTGGCACAAAGAATACCTAATTTCGGGACTCCATTGTAACTAGATGGACATATTTTTTGCCATGAAGTTGTACGAAAACCCTGCAGTTCTTCCCCAAAAAGAGCATTATGAGTGAGCTTCTACTCGGCAGTTGCGTATTCTTAGAATAATTGTACCAGAAATAACAGTTAGAACTACTTTAACTGAACAAATAAACAACTATTTGAATCCGTCATCCCTTGATAAGGGTTGACAAGTCTATAGTCTTTCCGTCCCAATCTGACCAACGCAGCCGGTCCAGACATCGCCGTAGAATAGATTAACTGAAGCAGTTAAATAAGTTAACGTATTTAACTGCTTCAGCGCGATAAAAACGCTCATGAATATTTGACTGTACTTAACTCCTAAAATATTCCCTCTGATATTCATAGGCCAATTCCTTTACCGTGAAAAGCATCGTAAACTCTGAGCCATGTTAAATCAGCATATTTCGTCGGATTTGAAGAAGTTACACAACATGTTATTACATGGTTCACGTACTCCTTACTAATATATAAAGCTACTGAACAATGAACATGATGTATGTACTTATAGGTATGTGTATATGAACGTGATGTGTGTGTATTATTTCGGCTTGTTCTACGAGAAGTGTAAGAGTGCGACAATGCACACACTCCTCTGCGAGCTTTGTGTTCAACTACTGCATTCCCATTGTCCGTGCTTCTCATACGGCTAATGTTTATAAAACATTGCCCGCGATACGAACGTGTAGGAAACAATATCGATAAGCAATTTCTTCATTTCCTAGTAGCGCCATTTGTTATTGCATATTGCCCTTGATTTACAACTTCTGTTGCAATCTCATGTAGCTTGTATATTATAATTTTTGCCTATTCACATGGCCATTATAATACAAAAGAATAAGGACGAAATCAGGGTTGTTAATATTTACCGACGTATGGTTGTTTGTAACACAAATAAAACAAAACAGTCGTATTTATGTATATTTCGTTTAGCAACTGAGAACACGTAGTATTTGTTTACTCTTTGCTGAGAACTTTTATGCGTACAAAAGCTACCCAATTACCCCAGGGCCTACAAAAAGGAACGTTTCAAAATTTCGTAAAGTTATGTTTAAAAATATTCAAATATTGTTGCTTTCAAACTAACGTAGTCGGTGTATTCTGCCAGTAGTAAAATAACAGCTGAAGGCCCCCGCCGCTGGCCATAATTTTGTCCGATACAGACATGAATTTCAGTTTTTATGCGAATCGTCCGTGTTTTCCGACTCGTTAAGCAATCCGATGAAAAATCAATATGTATTTGTTTTGGTTCATTTAAATGTGCTGTAAAATATTTTTTAATACGAAAAACCGATGACTTTCATTTGCTTGCTTTCCATTCGGCACGTATAAACGACATGAGTTACGGAACAAACAGAAAACAATCGGCGTCTGTCTGCGTTACTCTCCGACGCCATTTAGCTATTCACATTCGTCCGTCTCATTTATATGTATGTGAAGGATGGGAGAAAGTATATCTAGATTGAGTTAATTTATAAAGTTGCGACATTGGCATGTATTCAGTTTACGGCCTTGTTTTATGACAGGTTATTTGTGTGTACTGCGTAATTATGTTGGACGCTTACCTACTTGTCAGAGAGTGAGAGTTGTAAGCGCCAATAATTGTATGATTGGTACGATAACGGTTAATCAGCGCCTGCAAATATCGGTGCATAGTAATTCTGCACATTCTTAGTTATTTATTCATATGTTCATTATAAACTTCCTGAAACAAAACAGCTATCATCTGATAAGGTAAATCGCATGTAATCGTTGTGGCCTTACAGCGAAATCAATTTTCGCCTCAGGTTCGCTCTGAAGGTGTCACGAACGGCAATCATGTTGCAAATGGCACCAGAAGCGGAACTCGAGCGTTATTGTACGACTTAGTTCTAGCTTGATACCACCGAAGTACCAGGTGAGAACCAATTTGTGGCTAAACGATCTGTCTCAATGACGTATACGTATGTACTTCGACTCCTGTTATCGATGTGCCTTCTGAGAATTACAATAAATTTAGTCTCGTGTTCATTTCACCACGTGGATAGATACGTTTCCATGAATTGGGCATATTTTAAAGGTGGATAAATGCTTTAATTGATGTATGAATGGACTGTTTTAATCCCATACGCGACCTGCTGGATAAATTGATTAGAATGAAATATTGCTCTCAGAAGAGCTTTCGAAAAAAATACCTAATTCCTTATGTCGGTAAGCCTGGAAAAGAAGCAGCTAAAATATTTTTTTTCTAACAGAATGATATCAAATAGAAAGTTGTAGCCCTGCGAGTACGCATAAGGTCATATGTAAATTGAACGATAGACTTGGACAATAACCATTCGCCTTAAGCTGAGGCAAAGTTGCAGAAGTGAAGTTTAGCCATTCGATTTACTTCCATATTATTCTTTGACTTCTTCAAACCTGCCTACTGTTTTCTGTTACGTAAACTCTGACGCTTTATATTTCTGATGCGAGAGTTCGTCAAACATTCGCCGAAGTTATTTTAAGTAACGAAGTTTGTGGTGCACGTCGAAAATTAGCCGAACTTTGAACACACAATGAATACATAATTACACACTTATAATTAGACCACCAGAGTTACGAGTTCAGGTAATAACTAAACAATATTCTTGTTTAGTAATTACGGACTTTCCTTTAGAGTGTTGATGTATAATTACGGACTTTCCAGTAAGTGATGAGAGTGGATGTAGGTATATTTTCTTTTAAAACACAACTCCTTCACTAGTTATAAATATAATTCTGTATCGCCGAAGACTGTACACACGTTTTATCAGCGGAAAAAAGATGGCTCGAAGCAAAAATCAAGGGTCACACAAAGAATATTTTCTCTTATGAGAATCAAACCCATAACACAGCTCAGTATTAACCGGCAGTGCGGCCATTTTACGACTACGCCATACAAACACTCAAAAGTTTTCAAAATGTTTGGACGATAGTCACTAATCTATATATATTTATTCATCACCATCATCAGCCCTATATACTGTCCCACTGCTGGGCACGGGCCTCTTCTCACTATGAGAAGGATAAGGCCCTAGTCCACCACGCTGGCCAAGTGCGGGTTGGCAGACTTCACATGTTTTTCGAGAACATTATGGAGAACTCTCAGATATGCAGGTTTCCTCACGATGTTTTCCTTCACCGTTTAGCAAGCGATAATTAACAATTTAATACGCATATACTTATGGTCTACATCTATATAGGTAATTAATTTATTTTAGTATTTAAATAATAAAAGTTTTGTTTAGATCTGCATATTCAGTGACTCAATGTTTACAGAATTTGCCGTCATCATTATTGCGTTTGTAGGCGTTACGGTCGCTAAACATGATTATTTTCCTAACTTGTTTACCTAACTACCTACTAGAAAAGATTAACTTTTTTAATAAGACGTGTGCTAGCGCTTTAAATCACGTGTTATTTTGTTATTCATGTTAGTTGGATTTCTGAAGATGACTTCATATTTTGACATATTAGGCTGTATGACTCAAAGTTGTTTGCAGCGAATCCAAATTCGAAAAAAGCAACTGAAAGTAATGTATTCGTCGGTACAGTTGAAAGCCCAGTAATACACCACTTATAAAGCGATCCCTACTTATGAATACTCAGTACTGAGTAGTATACATCACGAATAGACGTTAGTGGTAATCGGCAATTGTTCCACTGGACCCTTGACATTGGAGCACAGATTTACTGCCAGAGAACCGGCCGTATCTCCTTTCAATGAGCTCGTTTCCTGGCTGATGAACTACGATACTAAGTACGTACCTAGTACGTACCTAGTACGCGTACCGAGTATACACTAGTACACATACCAAGTACTGGACAGTCACCGTATGTACCTACCCGTGTGTTGTGTATTGTCCGGACCGAGGACGCCATTGTTCTCCAATAAGCCGCAATAGCTTTTGATGAACATTGTTACTTTGTTGATTTTATTAATGGAGGTGCACGCTCTGATTGTACAGGCTATTCTTGTTTGATTTCTGAAAGTATTTGTTTAGAAATTGAAATATTGTGGCCGGCAGTATTGTTGTTTCGGCGTGTTTCGAATTGCATGTGTTTGTATTCGACGTTTGAAAAACGTTTGGTATTGCGTTTGTTATTTGTTTTTACGTTTTATATTCAGGTATACAACGTCTATGGGTTATTGTTCCACGTACAACTTTATTTATTTACTGTGCCAACGTGCCAAATATTTCATACGATCGATCTGTCATATTATACGGTAGTCGGCGGCTGCTGTTAAGCTATAAAATATTAATAATGTAATAAAACTGACATTATTATTATTTCATCGCTTAACGACATAATTAGTTGAAAAAAAAACATTGGGCTCGTGCTGAGGTTGCAAGTTGCTGCACTTTTAGTAGGTTACTTTTACCTTCCAAATGTAGGGCGCTTTTCGTGGTAAGCATGCGATATTGCTGATGGAAAAAACAAAAAATAGCAGCTACAATGTAAATTTGAGATGGCAAAATCCTCGATATTATAATAATACTCATTTATTCACAAAATATTGCTACACTGGACGTTAATTCTTTGAATCTTGTTCCTTAATGTTTTCAGTATGATACCTATGTACTGTGCGTTTTCGACTCTACTATTGGTCACAAAAGAGTCGGTCAGGATTCGTCTTGCTGATAAGTTCTTATAAATTACCTCTTTGCGAAGTTTTGTCAAAGTAGGTATTTGTTTTAAAATGCAGTACAAGGTTATCTACCCACGTTCTTTTGGAGGCGGTACTTCCCCAGTTTTTTATTGAAGGTGCGAATGGAGATTTCCTTCTGTACTCGTCACGAATACTTTCATATTTGGAATCAGAATATTCTTTTTAAATATCAGTTATTCACTATAATTATATAAACGCAAAAGTTTTAGTGGATGAGTAACGCAAAAACAACTAAATGGATTTTAAAAAGTGTTTGGCCAAAAGTTGGTAAATGAGGATTGACTTTTCAAAAGAGCTTAATTCTAATTTAAAAAAATGTATGTGATGAAATACGGTTCGAATACTTTGTTTATTTTTCAATTAAACTTTGGTTCAAAACGGCAACGTTATGTAAAATATGATATTAAAATTCAATAGTTCAGAGTTCTTTTTTCATTTTCTGAAAATATGGTTAATGAAGAAATAAGCCCTTTTGAAAAGTCACTCCTCGAATGTGCTTTTTTTCAAATTTTTTTCTTCAAATATTTAGAATTTTCTACTGAGCACCCGAGCATCAAGTAGGTATGACGAGCAACAACTTTTTAAAATAGCTCTTTAGCGACAATGCCTTTAGCCGTCGATATAGTTATTAATAGCCTTGACCCAAAGTTTCGTGCTACATGGCCTAGTCATTGACCGAGAATGCCGCTGTACTAAGAACTGCGATTAATTAACCACATTGGACATTTTGCTTTCAGTATGTAAATCATTTATACCTACCTAGTATTGTGGCAACATTAGTAGTTCTTAAAGGTCTCGTTAGCTTTATGTACACGACTACTGCTAACATTGCATTAAACGACAGACGCCGGAGTCTAAAGTAGTATTATTGTTCACGGAACAAATCGGATAAAAAGTCTCACTAGTTCAGTGTACAGGACTACAGAATCTAAGATGTAAACCATTATTTGGGCGTCATTTTATCGAGTTCTAGTATCTACTGTTGTATTATTTTGATTATTATTTCAGTATTAAATAAATACTGAATCATTACTAAAAAATCATTATTTAAGTATACCTTAGTATCATATCCATAATCCCCTAAATAAAAAGCTCATATATTACCATTACTCTATTACTTACATAATTGTACTTTACCCAATCAATAACGTTTTTTATTGATGTCGTACAATATAAGATGTCTCTTTAATTTTCATGCGACATTTACTTCTTTGAATAGACCTTTGTATTATTGTTGTCATGCTGTCAAACGATGTTTATCAATTTATGTACCTACCTATAAAACATTTGCTTCATAAAATAAGTATATATACTCGTCTAGCGCTTGTGGAGATTTTCCCTATTTACTATAATAATATTCTTGGTTGGTTTTATTACCCTATACCTTTTATTATTATGACTACTCATTTATTATATTTCCGGTGTAAACTGGTTGTACTTACAAAATTCTATTTTTGATCTGAAAAATTGTATCGCTCTTGGTATGTGTCGGCCATGAGCGCGAAATGATGTACGGCTGTTGTTTAGCTTGACACATTTATAGCTCTTAAATGTCTGTGGTCAAATCTTGCAACATAGCTTTAATAATTGCCATTTCGATACGACGTACAGGCATAAACGAGTAGCAAATAAAAAAAGAAATCAATTTAAAAAACCGAAGAAAATATGGTGTCTTGATGAGTTCGATATAAGTGGCCAATCGCAGCGATCGATAATAGCTGTATCTAATCTGACGGCGGCAACTCGAGCGGAAGCTGTCCCATGGACGACACCGTCCGATAAACGAGTAATGCTGGATTTCACTTCATTCACTACGACTTTGTTCATTTAACTAATCTAATCAAGACGAGAAAGTTCGTTCTTTACGTCCCCTTTCACTTAGCGTTATGTCGTATGTCACTTCAAATTGATTTGATTGTGATTTTGTTCCTTTTTCAAATTCATCAAAGGAGCGGACAGACATGTTTTATTCTTTCGAATGCATTTCTAATTTCAAATTAAATGCACCGGTATCATAGGTCGTTGACCATGCCACCCATGCCAGAAAGTATATATACCTACCTATTTGTTTTATAGAGAAGTCTTATGCTATTTAGGTCTTAGAAAAAACTGATTATGTACATTCTCACATTCAATGAACTTACTTGAGTGATAAATAAGTAGGTACTATGAAATTGTTTATTCAATTTTACCCTGACATTAAAAGTAACCCGGGTTGATTAAATGAATTATGAATATTTATAAATCTCTATAAAAATTATACAAGCATACGTTTGTCTTGTAAATGTCAAATGCAGTCTTTGATGTTCTAGTTGAATGCTATTCATCATAATGAGTGACACCTTAGCTTACGGCATCGTTTTGTCTCGCATAGACGAGACATGAAATAGTAATTTATTAATAACTTATGGTAGAGTAATATATAAGATCTGTTTGAGACATGGCAATCATAATTCCAGTTAACCTGTAGGTGTTACAGGGTTACTGAAATTATGATTTAATTTAACCCAATGGGACAGAATAATCATTCCCACGATAAGTAAAACTGAGCACACATGTTATTACCAGCAAGGGGTAAAACTATTTATACAACGTTTAAATAATTTGATAATAATATCAAACACATAGATATTTTCATTAGAAAACGTAGTAAGTAGTAACTACTATTCTATTTTCTGGGTCGCAATTTTTGTCGTTTACTCCATCATACATCTACCTGCCGCTCTACTCATCACACCAGCATTGTATTTTCAAAGCTCAAAACTTTAATTACCTAAGTTTGTCTTCATTAGCCGATGTATTGTGTGTGCCGCGTGTACGGTACGACCATTGTTTCCTTTCACTCACGCACCGTGGCATTCATTAGTCAAAATAGCACGTTGCGGTGTAAGGGACTTGCAAAACAATTACCGAACGAGTCTCGAGCTTGCTAACCACTTGGTTACCAAGACGGATTTAAATTTTATTTGCCGGAAGCTCGTTAACGGATTTAATTTCGAAGTTCCATGGAATAGCTAATAAGCTTTTCGCGTTTATAGGTATTTGCGATGCCGGACTAATTACAATTCGTGGTCCGAATTAGGCTCACAATGCCGCCTTTGTGAGTTCACAGCCTTTGCGTCGATGGCATTAAATTTTAAGTCCATACCGTGTAGTGGCGTCTCATAAATTAAAATGCATTACATTATGCAGCACGACAGGCCTACCGAGCTTCATTCGGTCTAATTTATTGTACCAACCAATATTTGCAATTAAGTATTCGCAATGGCTTATTGTGAGGTCTCGAAGGATGTTGCTTGGTATTGCAACAATTGCGAGAATGACTCAATGTGCAATTTACTCCTCTTTCTTTTCCATTCCTATACTATAAATAGTATAAACAACTTACTGAATTTCAGGCTCATGTTTTCCAAGTTACTTGCAAAACTACAAAATTATTGTCAGTATCGATTTAAAAAAGATACACCTTTTAAAAAAATCGTTGCTGATTATCAATTCTGATTGCTCGAAACCTATCCAGATTCATTACAGCTCTTGTGGATGTTGATTGTCCTCGTCCTGTGTGGGATTACTAAGTAGTTCTGGCTAATTGGTTAATGTGTTTCTTCCGTCGAATGTAATTGAGTTGCTGTAATCTTTCTTTAGTCACCCTCACAACTTGGAGCATCTTTGAGGTTGACCGAAATGCGAAAATTGTAGAAAATAAGTTAGTTTTACGTAATTTTCATTTCTAAATTTTATCCCAGTGTAATGTTTGATAGTTTAGATACATTGTCGCTGTTTGAAGGATATGCTTATTGGCTTAATAACTAGAGAACTAATTAAACCGGAATAAATGACGATTTATTTTAGGAGTCAAAGATTACCAAGTATTGTTAATTGCATTTCCAAATATTGTTTTTATTGTTTGACTTGAAGGAGCGGTCGAATATTGCTTCAATATCTAACAGGAGTGTTGCAGGCATCCGATTTTTAAATAAAGTCAATAAAGAAGAAAATAAGCACGTACTCAAATAATTTAAACTACGGGTTCGCTTTTCTTTAATCTTCATAAAGTCATAAAGTATGTAAACATGTGTCAAACGATGTTTTTTACTTTTGCGGAAAGGTATTCAAAGTATTTTAAAGAATATGGCACCGAAATGTATTTACTGTTAGGTTAAGAAGAGCTACTAAAACATATCAGGTAAAGCAATGTAAAAAATGTATATTGATTTGTTAATCTGGGAGGGATACGCAGCTGTGTTACAGTTGAGTCATAACTCAAACAGATGCACTGATGGTCAGCTGTCGATGAGGTCGCGGCAAAGTATAGTAACCGTGCTTCGTGTAACACCTCAATTACGGGACGTCAATGAACACTGCCGTGGTCAAAGTGAGGTAGAGTAGGTGTATACTAAGATGAAGTGGACGATATAATCATAGTACCGTCAGCAGCCACTACAGTAAGTAGATTACAAACGCTTGCAGGAGAGAGTCTTACACACCCCGTATGCCTGCCCTTGGGAGCGGATGATGAGCCAGAAATTAAAATTTCCACTGAAAAGAAAATAAATGATCAGCTGTCCAAATGTAAAAAAATATGGCAGAAATTGAGATGTAACGGCAGGTAGTAAATCAGCAATGTAGGCGGCATGCGCAAATCGTTGACAGTTAACAATGCGATAACCGTGGTATAATTACATATTCAACACTTGTAGCGGACGCTCCGCTGAACAAAATGATCGGCAATGACTAACCGACGTATTTACTGACATACAATTGATATATGCTATATGTATCTTACGTACGGTTTACGTCACATTTTTGCAATTCTACGCGGTGATTTTTTAAAGAAAACATCCGTTTAGGAATAAATACTGAGTTGTAAACAGTTCACAAACATTCAACTGGACATAAAGAACACACAAATTCGACATAGATATTTATACATACATAGACTCACGCCTGTTTCTGCGAAAGGGTATGCAGATGCATATTAAACGCCCACTTTTCGCCAGTGTTTTGATCCCACGTAATAGGTGGCGAGCCTATTGCCGCTTTTCGGGATATTTTATATAGATATTTATGATTCACAGAAAGTATGGTCTAGTGTGGAAACGAATGCACGTCACTGATAAACGGCGAGGCAACTGCTTGAACCACTACACCACACGTAGTGTTACTATGATGGCTGATGGCCCTGTTGCAAAAGGTCGGCGGAGACACCGTGGAAGTTTCATGTTTTACCTCGTCTTTTAACAACTTTGGAGGAAGAGTTGTAATAAAAATATGTTAAACATTTTACATACGCTTAAATCTTACTCCTATTATAAACGTGAAAGTTTGTGATAATGGATGTTGAATGGACATTTGTTACTCTTTCACGCAAGGACGTAAGAGGTTTTTAATTAAACTATGTGGTAATAGGTATAGCTTATACATTAGAATAGCTCATGGGCTACTTTTGTTTCTAACAACCTACCAACATGCGGGGAAGTCGTAGGCAGAATCTAGTCTGCTATAATTTTAAATTAGTCACATGATGTTTTAAGTAGGTATATTATTTTCATCAAATATAATGTTATTTTAACGTTTTAGCAGTAGATAGCTAATCTTAATATATAAAATCCTTGCGTTACTGACTGACTGACAGACACGCTACAGCCGAAACTATTGGGAGCAGGAAGCTAAAATTTGGCATGTATGTTCCTTGGGGACCGTAGGGGTGTACTAAGAAGGGATTTCCCGAAATTCCCATGGGATGGGGCAAAACGGGTAAAACAAAATACAATGCGGGCGTAGCTGCGGGCGTAGCTGCGGGCGTCCTCTAGTATAAATACAAAATTAATTTTTGATATCTTTTTATAAATAAATAGGTTGTCCTTTCTCAAAGTGGAAGGTAACATTTATTCAAGATTTTATATAACACGAAATGTTTTATTTCGTTTATCTTACAGCGTATTCTTAGTAATGAGATTTATTATTTTATATGAGAATTTCATGATTTATTCTCCCGTGTCGCGAAAACATACTTTCAGTGAAGAAAACGGAATACCTAATTGATTCGCTCATCATTTCATATTAGGACATATATAGCAATTTCTGCACAAAAGCTTCTGCCCGTGGCTCCGCTCATGAAGGTATTTTAGTTATAGCGATGAAAGCAGTAGCATATGCGCTATTCTGATGAATGAGCTATATGATTGCAAAGTTACATCAAAAACCGTGCAGTAGTTTTTGCGTGGGAGAGTAGCAAACATCTATCCATCCTCACTAACAATCGCGTTTACAATAGTAGTAGGCTAAGATGGTTGTCCGTGTGGTGACGGATTAAGAATACGGAATGTCACTACCCCATATCATCCCATGGGTGTCGTAAGAGCTGACAGAGGGAGTATATTATGCAGAGAACAGCACTGTAAGAGAAGGAAAACTTGATACAAACCCTCTAGCGTTTGGCCAGCGTGGTATAGTAGGCCAATTCCTCCTTTCAAAGGAGAGGCCTAGTCCAGCAGTGGACTGTTAAAGGCTGATGATGATGAGGCTATGATGGTACGGTCCAAATTCGTTGACCCATGAAGAAATTACTACTTAGTTCTGCTAGTCACTACAACTGTATATAGAGGTAAAACTAGGCAAAAATGTTCCTTTCCCAAAATGAGCGGAGAAGAAAATGAAGTTTTCACACAAGCTTTCAGTTCAATTAGTAGGTATGTCTATCATTTTTTAATCTCTTGAGTTTGTTTGGGACTCTGTTGCCAAAAATAGCACAGAACCCTCATAGATTTGCCATGTCGGTTAGTTCGTCCGTATGTCACAGCCACTTTATAGTATATGAGGCAAACGAGCAGACGTATTTCAAGATCATTTAAAAATATACTTTATACTGCACATAGTCATTAGTCATCTATGCTTTCTATCTCTTATCATCATCGGCCCTATATACTGTCCCACTGCTGGGCACGGGCCTCTTCTCACTATGAAGAAGGGTAAGGCCATAGTCCACCACGCTGGCCAAGTGCGGATTGGCAGACTTCACATGTCTTTCGAGAACATTGTGGAGAAGTCTCAGACATGCAGGTTTCCTCACGATGTTTTCCTTTATCGTTAAGCAAGCGATAATTAACAATTTAATACGCACGTAACTTCGAAAAGTCATTGGTGCGTGCCGTGGATTCGAACCCGAGACCCTCTGCGTAGCAGTCTGTCGCTCTTTCCACTCGGCTATCGCTGCTTCTATCTCTTATATTTTAAACTAAATTAGTATTAAAATTTGATCATGTGAAGCTTATTTATAGCGCTTATTTTCTTTAACAGGTCAAGGATGTGTTCGCTAAATGCTGTCAATAAGTTGATGAGTTCTGCAAGCCCTCATGTATGATGTAAAGTCTGTTTAGTAGACGACATCATATTATAATATTTTCTTTTTGCTCTATATAAATCTTTAACCATTAACCGTCACTCTTTAGTCAACATAGTAGAGATATTAGTAGGTGCGTTCGGAAATTTGCTTGTAACAAATAAAAATAATCAAATAATATGTTCTATTTGAAATATTTAAGAAATATTTATGGTAAAAAGGGTTTTCAATCACACAAGACTTGTAACTTGTTATAAAACCTACGTACTAACCTCATTGACTTATAAAATTTGAACAGTGGGTTTTTTCAATGTAAGCTACTAGGAAATGAAAAATATCACTCTAAAAGGTAAAGGCTTTTAGAGTTTGTTTGAAAATGTACCTTATGATGTTGAAGCTAGAACATAGTATTAGCTACACAAACAATTTACAAATAAATAATTTGTAAAGTGACTTCGGAGCCTAAATTACCTACACGTAGATGGCTAGATGCATCAAATTATTTACAAAACTATGAAACAAAATGAACTTAGACAAAAAACTTGACATTGAACATTACAGACGAAATGCACATGCCTCTGTTTACGTCAAAAATTACGATCGCTCGTCAAAGTTGTGGGACTAAAAATAAAAAAAACATTACACTTCAACCAAAACTAAGGTTACCGTAAATCTGAATATTTTGACGTTTTAGGGCTTCTGATGTCGAAGTTCTTATCCTGCTACTTTTACCGATTCTACAGGTTTTTTTAAAATCTCGTTTTACATTTGCAATACTGACGTCGTGGGCAGAAGAATATGCTTAGTGCTATGCCAGGCAACATCCATTTCTTTAACCAAATGACTGTTCTAACAGTCTAGATCATATTTGATGGTTAGCTTGAATACTAGCGCGAGTTGGCACAAGTAAAATTTTCTACGATTTTTTTAAATATCTGCTATACGAGGTTAAAATTAACTTTTATCTTCTTCAGGCAGAAGTCTGAAGTTTTACTATGCTCTATCCAGTCTCACACTAAACTTCTTTCTTCAATCAACGATGAGGAGATGGCAATATAATTCCATCTCATTTTATCACGTAAGACCATGTATGACGCCGTCAGAAGTTTTCACGGTCTCAATTAATTACGAATTAAGCGCAATATTAATTTCACGGAGGCGAAACTAATTAAATAAATACGTACAATACCGAACAAATATTATTATACGTGTGAAGTATTTGTTTATTGGCAAAACAATGGTGACCATTAATTGGAGATTAAAAGAGTGATGAATGGGTTAAATGAACTGTTCCGATCGTTCAAGGTTGTCCGCAGAATTGCCGTAGGGATGTTGCTCGTGTGGTAAAATGCAGTCGGTAAACACCCAGAGCCGTAAATAAAAAAACGCTTTATAAAAGACTTACCTGAAACTACTGCAAGGGTGTATAACCCAATGGCCCGCCGCTTTCTGCCTGATGCGCTCTTTCATGAGCGCTTTCTTAGAACCGAAGAGTTTCATGGCTAGTTTGTTGTCGGTGGGTTGGAAGAGTGCCTGTAGTTGGTTCCGCAGGAAGCCTTGCTTGGCGTCGGTGGCCGGTGGTGCGGGCTCCACTGGCGTGCCGTACAGGGATACATCGTCCAAACCACCGAAGTGGACTTTGCCGGTGCCGCTGCCCTGCTTCAGCGACATGTCGGCGTCGCCTGAAAACAAAACACAGTGTGAGAATATTATAGCAGACATAACATTACTTTTACACTTTATTAGAAGTCATAAGTGGCGTATCTACAGGGAGGCAAGACAGGGCAATAGCCACGGTCTCGAGGCTAAAGGGAGCTTCCACTCGAAAACATGTGTCCCCGTGATCTCGACTGCCAAAATATCTATATATCATTGCCTGAAATCTCGTAAGCCGACAGGTCATAGTAAATACATAATTAAACACCTGAAACTTCGGACAATTTACATCCTTTGAGCTAAGGAACATAATACATGTTCATATGTTACTATGCTAATAGAGTAACAGACTCATCCGAATTATGCTGATGCAAGCAATTTCAAATATGCATACTTAAGTATTTAGCCCACCCGTGAGAGAAATTGTCAGCTAGGCATGTTACGTAGACTGTTAGGACAAGTTCCCTTCGAAGTCTGTTTATGAGCATGTTTGATGGAGACGTTGCTTTTAGATTCATATCTGTTCAATACACTCCATTCAATGTTATGACTACGTGTCAAAATGTTTATAACTACTGAATGGTTATATAAACTTTTATATCAAGATGTTGTTTCTACTAATATAAATGTTTTATGCTTCACTTTAAACAGGTGTATTATATCAAGTGAGCCCATCAACAATGCGTTTAAAATCCAAGTTGAATACAAGTTGGTTGGTATTCAGACGACGTCTATAAGTTAGCGTTGAATGAGACGGCCGAACTACAGGCCAGCATAGTTCACAATTCACAAGTGGCGACAATACACCAGGGTCAGTGACGTTTGCCAGTGCACATTGTTCCAAAATCAATAGAGATGTGAGGGCACCAAGCACCACTCACAATGGCGGACGCCCGAGGCGCGCCAATGCTGCCGCTGTTATTGTTCTTTTAATGCATACGCTTTCACACAACTGTTTCGTATAAAATGGCGAGCTAATAAATTATACAATACGAATGTATGAGACCAAACTTTGTTATTGTTCTTCATATGTGAAATGTGTAATATCTCAAATTACGGGCCCACGAGACTTGATGACTGATCTGATACCGGGCCGAGGTCTCGCGATGTCTACTCAATTGAAGTACAAAGAGCAGTTATATATCTGTTATAAAATAACATTGACTTTTCCTAAGGTCAAACCAAAACACACAGCGTGCCCTGGTTATATCACGTGTGTTTTTCGACTAGATTAAACGAGATATTGTTGGAACAGATGGCAGAGCAGCTATGTAAGTGAAAATAAAAAATAGGAAGGACTATATTGCGTGTACCATTTTTACGTAACAGGAGTGTAGAACTTAATTAAAATAGAATGTTATTTGGGAAAGAGAACAGATATGTTCTAGGAGATGAAGTTTCGCATGTGTGATATGTAACAATAGTAATCGCGTAGGCCGAATGTCGATGTATCATGATTGGGCCGTCTTAACGAGCCGCATGCACGACGTCTTGAGTATGTTCATTACAGCTGATAAAACAGACGATTAAACAATGAGCCAATGGCACTTCATTGATTCAAGTGGCGTCAACACTGTAACTGGAGACAACCAATCAACCGAAGCGCGGTGCGTGCCGACCGCCGACCGACGGCCGCCGACACCACGCTATCCTAATAGCACAATCGTTGCACTCATCAAATATTTAGACTCTTCACTTCAAATAACTTTGACCACGAGCTATCCTGTTCCTTTCAAATTATTCATTATTAGATCCAAAGCTAGTTTCCAAGTTTCCCTAACCTTTACCTTTTTCTCACTATTACACAGACAATAAATTAGTTTAGTCTTATTTTACTTTCTTGGATTCAAGCGCTTTGTGTTTTTCAAGACAGAATGAGCTTTTGATATATTTTGTGAGCCTGCTTGAATAATATGATTTTCTATTCGCAGGTAATATTTCAAAGTACAGACACAATAAAACTATGAACAGTTGATTACCTCACTCTATTATGGTTTTGTTGAATTGCTTTATAAACACGTATGTTTGAAATACTCGACCCTAAATCAGGAATACGTATCCAGAGACGAGTATGAGAATTGAAACGATGAAGGATGAATTTGTTTTATATAAACAATAATGATTCATTATCGCTGCAGAAACAAGCGGGCATCAAATTTATAGCTGCTTTGAATATTATTTATTGCCGATATTTCATTCGTCAAAGTTTAATTCGACGGGAAGTTTTATTGGATTATTGTTTAAGAAGCAGGTGCGAAGTTGTGAACAGATGCATCTGAAGAAACAATTTGTGTGAAAGTAATTTCAAGAGTTATATAAAGTTGTGAGCTTGTTGTACGAGCCGTGGCAAAAGAGGCATGTGATTGATTATTTCTTTTATTGTGACTTTATTAGAATTGCTTGCATTTGTTGATTATTATTGTCAGCCTTGGAATCAGCAGTTGACGATACAGTTTAGTGGCGGTGATGTCACGAGATGCGGACACGTGAGCGACTCACCAGGGAATCATAAACATTCCGCGAATACAGCCGCGGATTTATAAAGCACAACACCGACTTATGCTTGTGTCCATACTCCATTACAATCTTTGCGATCTTGTTGCTATTTCAAACAAAATATTTCCATCATTTCAAATAACCAACACTCAAAAATTCAATTATTGCGTCGTCCAACTTCCTTGAATCTGTAAGATGCACATCTCGCATCCAAAAATTCGCGCACGCGCCGTGAAATATGTTCACACCGGTTGTAAGGATTATTTGTTACTTACTTACCTTTAGGCATGTTCAGGATTTTTACAGTTCCCCGTAAACGTGCTCTTTTGTGGTTAGCGGTTAGTTATAAATATAACCCACGTGGCGATCCATGCAGTTCTTAAGCACAGCACATAAAACACACATCGGAGGGCAACACGCCGCACACAACACTCGTTTGACAATATTAGTTATATTACACTTAATATATTGAACTAAACTTTTATAGATCGTATCTCATTGACTATGTATAATTGACTATTAATTTTTTGGCTTTCGATTTTGGCTGAAATAAAAAAGAACATAAAATATTGTCCTGTATACTTGGTTTGACGTTATCGCATACTTATTTTCTGTAGGAACTATATAAGGATGTTTCTCCTTGGTTGGCAACCAGTTTTTTGATTCCACACGTCCTGTATACTGAGCATAATAAGATTTAACGTGAAGGAACAGTTAAGGTGCAATTTGACATCAGTAGGTAAGTGCAAATTGTATCTGAGAATAGAACGGAGCAGAAGACGTCCCCAGCAATTACCGGCCAATTGAAACAAAAGGATAATGTTTGGCCGACGTGTCAAGGTCAGTGGTTTATTCGTTCAATTGGAAATAAACATTGATACGCTAGATTTATTTATTAAACTTATGTACGTATGTGATGTATCAAATAAATTATGCTAGGCAAACCGGTATTTGGATACCCTTGACTGGAGTGACAACTGAATGTACCCTAAGGCAAAGTTAAGGAGTGCTACTTCATGTAAAAAATCCGGCCAAGAGCGTTGGGTTACGGATAATGTCGAGTTCCGTAGTACTGCAGACTCAATGAAAATGTTCATTATATTCCTCGCAAAAATACACGACATATTTTTCATTTATTTGATTACTATGGAACTCTAGAAGTTGATAGATACACATAAAAATGATTGATAGAAATGAGTTTCTTGACATTTCGTTTGAATTTGGGTTAGGTTAGTTACTACTACTATGTTGATGTCTGTTTCTAAGAAAGCATTTAGTTATGAAAAAATTAATTTTATACACTATTGGAAATCTACTGAATGGCTGCAGGTAAATATATATTTCTTTATAAGTTTTCTAACAGACAGACTGAGTATGAAAGCAAGATTTTATTTCAAACAACGTGTTGACCATTCTAGTTGTCGTTGATTACTCCAGAGTGACTTCATTATCCATTTAAGTGTTTCACTTACAGTCTATTACTTCTACAAACAGAGTGTAATCGACATAGTTGTACCACAATAAGGGAACATCATAATTATTACCAGTTTGAAGTAGGCAAGTCGATATGATATAACTCAAAGAGAACACTCATGCCTGCTACACTATTATCTCAGAACACGTAATAATTAATACATTAAGATATCGCTGCTACAAAAATATTATTGTATACATTTTGTTATTAGGAACTTCGTGATTAAAGTACACTTTTATTGCATAATAATTTTAGTATGGGTACTCAAGTTTATTGATCCTGGAATCTTCAATTGAGAAGTAATAATTTCAAAAGAATGCAATTCATGTTTGTTTGTTTTCACTTGCAAAGTTGTGTTGTATATTTTTATAAACATTCATATATTATATTAAAATACAACAGCGGTGTGATGTAGGAAAATGTTCGTTGTGTACTTGTTTTATGATCTATTATCGCGTACGTCAGTGTGCGTTTTTACGTGATGTATCATTGTATACTGCTACTGTTATTATTGATATCGATCGTTATCGAACGTGCGTATTCGTCAAGCGTACAAATTATACAAACAATTATTTATTTGTTCAGTTTTACCTTAAGAAAAGGCTTCACTAATATGAACACTTGAGTACTTCACGTCATACATTCGAGTTAAGTGTATAAGTAGTTAATTTTATTAGTACCTACTTCTTCTCGTCTTACGTTTAAGGTTTTAATTATTGTATTAGTAGATAGGTCCCTACATCGGCAATTCTTTAACTTTAAATTAAAATTGTTGGTTCTGATTAAGCTCTTGCGCGCTTAACTGCGAGTTAATTTGCATGTACACAAGTCAATTCTCAGAAACATTCTAGAAAGTTGCATAGAGGACGCCAAGTGATTGTGCATTAAAACCGCAGTGAGACTGACTAAGACACAACAAAAATATTTAGAATCTCTAAAACGTCCCACAGTTTCGTAATTTGAAGCCAGACGTCAATAAATACAAACATTAAGACAACATAAACACAACAATGTACTAGACAATATGTGGCACTGTAGTTGATAAGTTACAATGAATTTTGTAGTCTCATATAATTATAATGTATCTACAACGTTATCGGGTTAATTTTAGCGTCGGGAACACACGCCACCCGTGTGTTTCGTGTACGTCTGACGTTTGCACGCAACTTGTACTTACTTTCGCGGCTTGCTAGTCCACATGTGTACTTCACAACACTACGAAACAGGTAGTTGGTAAACCTGGCACAGCACATGTTGAATGTTTTTAATTGAACGTCAATGTATTGAGAATGTCATTTTGTTGGGCGAGCGGCGCGGGCGGCGGCGAGCTACGGTGAAACGAGCACGACTGATCGACGCACATAGCACAATACAATTGACCGGCTGCTAGTGGTGGCAGTGGCAGGGCTTGCTTTCGATGAGATACGCCACGGCGCCCCCCGAAATATACACTGTGAGCTTATAATACCATGTATTGTAAACGAACGGACGGTACGCCCGCCCGTGCCAGCAACACACCATGCACTGATATTTTTTCCGATACAGAGACCAATTAATGCCAATGACTGACGAAACCAGTACCAGATCAGTGGTAATTCTCAGCTAATAGGACTTATGGATACAACAGTTTTATGGCTCGATAGCTTTACGGTTTACGGCTCGTTCTGTTCGAAGCTGAAAATTGTTAACGGCATCTCTGTACCGTGATTGAACAATAGTTCTCAAGTGACGTTTAATGATAAGGAAAAAGTATTTTTTATTAATTATTTGCGGTTTATTTTTTGTAACTTGTGATATTCCCCATCTTGCGATGATTCGTCGAGCGACGAATATACGACCACTTTCGAAACAACTCGGCCGAGTCCAAATTATCTCATAAAGTGTAGGTAATGTCAGTTAGAAATGTTACAAGTTCTTTTGGTGGCCTTAGGATTTTAACTTGATCTCTTTGCTTGTAAAGTTTTTAAGTTATTTTTCCTTTAGTTGTTCTGTTTGACAGTACTGATCTTAGTAGAATTCCTGGCTTACGTGGCACGTCGACAAAAAGGAAGCCCCATTTAATTAATGGTAATTAAATCATTATCATGGATTTAAATCGGCACTCATTAATTACAATATTTACGAATAAATATGTATATGTAGGTATGTGTATTCTATAAATATAACAAGATCTATAAATAGGCAATAACCAAATTGTTAATTTTAGATGTGAGGAATAATCCTAGCGGCTATAAAATATAAATACCTGTAATCAATTTTTAATTATAATTTGCCTCGTGCCTCGGCGAACACATTAAACCAATCTGATCTGAACTTTAACAATCGTTAAGGGAAGTCAGTATCAGTACCATAAAATAAAATTATAGGTAGGTACTGGTCTAAACCATGGCATGTCACTATCACTATGGGTTGCAGAGGTCTGACAGCAGTTGCTCTGGAGAAAATCTACTATACTATTATATCTCTTATAGACTAATAAGCAGATTTTGGGCCCCAAGCCGTAAGTCTTTGAAGCATTTGGGATAGTGTTACCAGTTGCTTCAAAGACTTACAGAAAAAAGGATGATAATGGCCTAATAATGTAAAAATGTTTTTTACTATATGTATACCTTTGTAGTTATCAACAATCTATTTTAGATAAAAATAAATTAATAGTATTGAATCAGAATTGTGTGTTTTGTGCGTCATTGCTATTCGTAAAGTTATTATGCGATTGCTGCGCCGAGTGTATTATGACGTGACCGAGGGAAAGTTAGCTGCTGACACTTATACATTTATAAATATTATGAGCTAGCTTTGGTTGTCGGTTATCGCGACAAAAGAAGTCATATTATTATATGCTGTTCTGATTTTAATTCGTTCAGAAGTTTTTGTGTAAGAAAGGAACAAACATCCATTTCTCCATCCTAACAAACCTTTACACAAGATGATAAGTATGAGCTCACGCATAAATTATTGAATGTATTTTGATGAAACTTTGCTTAAGAATCAGAATAATACACAGGCTGTCATAGCTGGCTGTTTAGTACAGCTTCTGCTTTCTACAGCGGCCGCGGGCAAAATCTAGTCATTTTTAATGAGTAGTTTGAATGTCATCCCTATCTTAATATATAAAATCCTTGCGTTACTTACTGACTGACAGACACGCTACAGCCGAAACTACTGGGCGCAGGAAGCTGAAATTTGGCAAGTATGTTCCTTAGGGACCGTAGGGGTGCACTAAGAAGGGATTTCCCGAAATTCCCACGGGATCGACCAAAACGGGTAAATTTAAAAAATAAGGCAGGCGTAGCTGCTGGCGTCCTCTAGTAAATATATATTTTGAATATATTCATTAATAAAAAGAGTATATTATGTAGGTATAATTTAAAATAGGTATATTTGCAAGAGAGAATGGCAAGTCAGACAATGTTTGCAATAAAAACAAATAAAATTCTTAGTATTCTGCTATGATACATGGCTGCGGTAGAATGCTATTATGTATATAAATTAAATTTCTTGCAGCTGTGTATACCTATCTAGCTATTGCAGAGCTGCTACAAAATTAAACTTTCTTGTCGCATAATATCCACTCGCTATATAATACTAACTTATACCCGCGGCTTTAAGGGTAAAAAAAAATCATGTTATTTATCTATACATCTATACACATAAATAAAATTGGAGTGTCTGTTTGTAATATTAAAATAAACGCTTTTTACTTAATGTATATGGATGTATACACAGTACATACCTATACAGAAATGAGATTTTTTACATTTTTTGTGTCTGTCTGTTTGTTCTCGCTAATCTCTGGAACGGCGGACCGATTTTGACGGGACTTTCACTGACGGATAGCTGATGTACCAAGGAGTAACTTAGGCTATAAATTAACCGGGTACGCGAAGTAATTCCCTCAGGACGTGGGTGAAACCGCGGGAAATAGCTAGTCTACATAAATAAAAATTAATCACCGAAATGTTTGAGCGCGCTAGCTTCCAAACGACCGCACCAAATTGGCTAAATCTTTGTTTTATATGTTCGTTATTGTCAGGAGAAAGTTTGGTTGAAAAAAATAATAATATCAAAAATATAAGTTTGCCGGGTCATGTAATTAATAAATTATGTACCTCTAACATAAATAAAAATAATTGTTACCGCGCTGTGACTTTTCTCCCATATTTCTCTAAAGACGAGAGACTCCAAAGTCTATGTACGCTTAAAATATATCAAATTCGTATTACCCATTTGGACGGATACACATAAAATTTGTATTTACGATATTAGTGTGGAATTGCTTTAGTATCCAATTATACGTTTTTGTCTTAGTTAATCTTTGAGTCATCATCGTCATTTTACGCAAGTAGGTCTTAGTTTCCTGTATAACAGTGCGGTCTGTACCTATTAACCATTTCTAGAATAAGAGGAAAATACCGAGAAAAATATAACCTAGCCTAGTCTAATTGATAGACTATCTTGAGAAAAAGAGGTTGTGAGTCGATGGCCATTATGCACTCACCGCGATTTGCGTGACTCCGCCACTTGAGGGCGTCGACATCGACACCGCGGTGGTTTTAGTAGGTGTGGGTAAACCCCGAACGCGTGTAGAGAAGAGTCATACAGATGCTCTTTGTCTGCCCAAGAGACTCTAAATGAGCCATTGGTTAGAGGTAGGTTAGGTAGGACTGACAAGAGAAAAAAATGGCGCAACTGACCTTCCTAAAAGTTACTTAAAGAAAAGAACAGCATTACAGACTTACTTCGAGTTAAAAAGAAACTAGTTTTTAACCCAATTCCAAGTAATCTCTTATTAAAATATGCTGTTTTTAATCCGAATTAGGAGAGGTGTTTCCATCCTTTGTCATGCAAATTTAAGTAGCGTAACACACCCTCCCGTTTCGTAAAATTTTTAGGGTGCTGTAACCGTATCTTATCTGTTTTAGTACCTATTACGTAGAGGTCTTGTCTTATGGTCCTCAGTTTTTAGTAGACTTACGTATGTTGTTGTAATTACAATGGTTCATATAGGTTCTACGCTATAAAGTCTTGTCCTGACTGATATATGATTGTAGAGCCTTAACTACTGATGCTAGAATCATGAAATTCGGACAGTGGGGTTTTTATTAACGTAGGTACCGACTAAGGCAATATGTTTAATATCACATCCCTTAGCAGTTGAATAAGGATTCAAATTTGCTGATTTTGAAACTGGTGCAATAAAATGCGAGTAATAGTGGTAAAGGATGTATTAACATAAAGCATCAAGATAAGATAGTTAAACATAGTTATTTTACTTTATTATGACGGCATTCATAATGAAGCAAAACAAGCTTTGCAAAATATGATTCATTCAATAAAAAATTATCACGAGAAATCTAGGGTATTCACATATTCGTTGAATAAATTGATGTATCGAGCAAGTGCAATTTAATGTCCCTCCAGAATAAGTACGTCTATTGAGATTTATATGCGTGGTCTTTTGATCTTGAAGGATTTAAATAGACACCTAATGGACTAAGCATTAGGTTTACATTTATAAAACCTCTTGAGTCTTGAGATGATAAGTGAAAAAAAAAATAACGTACATTTTTACTGACAAGACTTTTCCTGTAGTTTTCTTTTTTTTTTAATAAGTCAACGCCTGAATGTAATAAAACATTTATTGCGAAGGAGTTCAGAAACATTCAAACAATGGATGCAAATCACTCCGAGCGATTTGAGCATTACACAAAGCGTCCCGTGTAGAAATCGAACTGTATAGCTACGGCGGCGACAATTTTCCTTGGGGAGTGTAGGACTAAGAGAGGATTTTTGTAAATTTCTTTCCTGAGGGGTTAAAATAGTTCCAAGCGGGCGGAGCCGTAGTTAAAGTATACTTCAATTATGTTCTGTGTGTCATTTTTTGCGTTATTAACTGGCAGACAACGCACAGCCAAAATTATAGGGCGCAGTAAGCTGAAATTTTGCATATTAGTTCTGAGATTTTCTGAAATTCCCACAGGATTAGACGGTTAAATTAAAATAAAATATAGGGGTGTAGCTGCGAGTATCCTCTAGTAACTATCTATACAGACAGAACTGGCGGCGAACTTTTAACTAAAAGTTTGTGTAACTATTTTAGTAATTCAAACATAAATTAGACAGAACAAAATTGCTAATAAAATATCACCAAAGTTCAAGTTTGTAGGCAATTTCGTCATCTCGTCGCAATATAATTATTAATAATAGAATAATAAAAGTAATCTCGTATTTTCTTTGGACATTCCCACGTTTTTACGTTTTTGTGATTCGTTTTTCAGCAATTCATGCAGTACCGGTAAAAACAAATTGTAATTGTTTTCAAGGATTTATGTTTGCAATAAAATATTCAGAAGAACATGTTGACGCATATATTTTAATTCAACAAAAGACTGCCTGGTTCGTATCACGGTATTAGCTAGATGCTTACAGATGAATGTGGGGACGTTGGTTCGGATAGAAACATACTTTAATACCAATATTAAATACTGGATTGAACTCGGTAGACGAAACTATTGTGATTTTCTTACGCCTTATTAAGCGGTACCTCAGCGTAAGGCCGCGCGCACTTTGGACACGAATTCGTATCGTACGGTATACGTACGATCGTGGTCGTACGAATTGAGTGCGCACACTGTATTCGTTTTTATTAATCAAATTTTCTAGTGATATCGGCTTTGTGAAGTCTACTTTGGTTGGAGCGCGATGAATAATCTGTATCTTCATGACAATTCTCTTATCACTCGAAGACTGCGGTGGCGTCGTCGCTATCGCAGAACCGAATTGGTGCGTGAAATACCTATATTTAAAAAGACACGATTTTGGTGAATTTCATCATATCATGGCAGACTTATAACATCAATTATACAATTACTTTGGTCCCACAAACATTTATGTTCGTGAATCAGATTTAATTAACTTTTCAACATCCATTTAATATGTTAAAACGTCCGAATGTGTTTTGAAATCCCAACAAGTTCGGATTGTTTTCGGACGTCTGAACTACACGTACGTGTACGCACGACTAACTCGCACTCAGTCCACATAACATAACATATCTTCACGTCTTTTATCCCCGAAGGGGTAGGCAGAGGTGTATTACACACCCACACTTCGCCAGATATATTTCGGTCCCAATGTAATAGGGGACGAGCCTATTGCCATCTACCGGGCACATTATTAAGCGAGCGATAATTAACATTTTTAATACACACATAACTTCGAAAAGTCAGAGGTGTGTGCCCGAGGTACCTGGGGATCGAACCCGAGACCATCGTCTCGGCAGTCCGTTACGTACACCACTGGGCTACCGCCGATTACTAACACCCAGTCCACAGATTACTAAATCCCAGTCTGCGCGCTCCCATAGTACTTGCAATATCGGGATCGTCCGTATGTGTTCGTACGTGTACGGACGAGTAAAATTCGTACGAAAACGTGTCCAAAGTGCGCGCGGTCTAAGGTGGCAGAATTTGTGGGGACAACATATTTTTTATTGGGCCTAGTCGCACCCTCATTCCCACTACTATGTCATCTGTGTAGCCAGGTTCAGCAGCAGTGACCATTGATGACAACGAGTTTTGACACTCGTGAAGTCCCGGGGAAAGTTAAACTGTCTTGGAATGTTGGAATGTTGGGACAACACTCAACAGTAAGTCGATCTACCTTTTTATGTATGATGGTTAACAAGTATTGTGTCCATTTGGACATTAGGTCAAAAGCATTGAAGAAACTGTAAAATTTAAGCAATGTTTGCAGTGGTCAATACTTGGATGAGTGACGGCATTTACACCAGAGCACTATTTACTATGCACGTAAAGCTAATGGTTCCGGCTCTCAGGACGAGAATCATTAGGCCATATTGATTTCGAAGGCATAAGGGCGACCAATAAACTTCAACAACAGGGTTGACCTTGTTCCCACGAATTTAAAGAAAGTGGTACTCTCCTTTTGGAGTCCTTTTATCAAGGGCATTACTTGAATATACTAGTGAAGTTCTTCTTAGCACGTTACAATTAATGTACCTAGCAACCCTAGAAAATAACATTGTACTTGACTCAGTGGCGTGGCGCGGGTCAACGGTAGGTCAAGCCCGATACGTTTTTATTGTTAAGTTAATCTAACCGAGAATAGTTACAATCACTACATTTACTTCAATGAATTCCATTATACCGCTTTCCGCAGTCCACTGCTAATAGGCGTTTCCAAATTGTCTTTTATTTTTATAGTAATAGGCGGCAAACGAGCAGACGGATCGCCCGATGGTAAGCAATTACCGCCGCCCATAGACACAAGCAACACCACAGGAGTCAGAAGTGCGTTGCCGCCTCTTGGGGATGGGAAAAGTGATAGGATGAGGAGTGGGATGAGGGAGAAGGAATAGGGGATAGGGCCTCCGGCACTCTCACTCACCGAACGAAACGCAACAGTTTAAGTACTGTTACTTTACGTCGATTTTCTGTGAGAGAAATCAGCAAGGCTCTACTACCTGTAATTTACGACATAATAGCATTGTAAATAGCAGGATTTGGTCTACGCTAGTCGGTCGGGTTGGTCTAGGGTTGCCTCTTCCCAAAGATACTATTTGCTTGTGTTTTCCTCAATGACCTATTGCAATACTCACGGAATGAAAACAGGCAGCAACACTTTGTATTCTCAATACGTCACTACTCTAAGTGATATCGTTTTGTGCGTCCGTTACAGCGTAGGTCATTACATTTCAAAGTATGTAGAGCATGTTAAATATCTCAAATCATTTCTTTTTTATTATTGTAGGGGTATATGAAGATGTGTGAAGAGATAAAATAAATCCAGAATGCGAAATATATACTTTTACTGGTACCACATTTAAATATAAATATACTACCTAACTACGACCTAACTGTATGCGTGAAGGGAGACGACTGCCGCGCCGCGCTAATGCAATATTACGCCTCGCATATAATTTGTAGCGTCAGCAGCCGCTACATTATAATAGGCGGCAAACGAGCAGACGGATCGCCTGATGGTAAGCAATTACCGCCGCCCATGGACACAAAAAACACCAAAGGAGTCACAAGTGCGTTGCCGCCCCATGAGGTTGGGAAAAGGGATAGGAGGAGGAGTGGGATGAAGGAGAAGGAATAGGGGATAGGGCCTCCGGCACTCTCACTCACCGAACGAAACGCAAAAGTTTAGGTACCTACTGTTACTTTACGTCGATTTTCTGTGAGAGGGTAGTACTTCCCCGGCCGAGCCGGCACATTCATGCTGAAATCAGCAAGGCTCTACCCGTGAAAATTCTTCAATAAATAACTCTTATGCATAAATAAGAATTCGATACGGACTAGTGAATCGATTATCAAAGTAATCTTCTGGAAGGGAATCAAATCAGCGATCTTAGGTTTATCTGACATACGAAGTTGCAACAACTAGGCAACTCAAATAATGTACTACGTAGCAAAACTATCCAAAATCGCCATCATCATCATCGTCAATCCTCAGCGTGAGAGAGAAAGGAAACATTTGTTGATGATGTTGTTCACTATTACATAATACCCCATTTCATACTTTTTATACAATAGATCATTAGTAACACCTATGAAATGTAACGCAATCGAAACTCAAACACGTGTACAAAAATAATGTTCTCATATTTGTTATTTTAATAACTAATTTACTATGAAATCAGAGTCAAAGTCCAGTGGATAGAGTATGCGACTGCTGATCGGAGGTCCCAAGTTCGATTCCCGGGTCGGGCAAAAGTGTTACTGGGTTTTTACGAATTCTCAGTAGCAGCACGAAGTCTGGTGATATGCCCGGTAACGGCAATAGGCTCGCCCCCAATTACGTGGGACTTAAAAATTCATGGCGAAATGTGGGTGTAATACACCTCTGCCTACCCCTTCGGGGAAAAAGGCGTGAGCCTATAAAAAAAAATTATGAAATTTTGGTAACCTAATTGTATGTACTTAACCCGTAAGAATTTTGGGAAATTAGATGCCCAATTTTAGCTTCTTACGCCCAATAGTTTTGGCTGTGTGTTGTCCGTCAGTCAGTGAGTACATAACGCAAGAATTTTATATATACAGGTTTTGTATTTATTTGTATACGTAACGATCATGCATTAAATTGGCAACATGTGAAGGCGTAGGACATCCGCTCAGCGTGCGTGGACGCTGAGCGCACGCCGGGCGCACGCTGGAGGAACGCGCACGGCACGCCCAATGTGGGGTCGGCCTTAATCTTACCAAACGACTCATCATCAATAAAAAAAATAACTTCATTTCTGGCAGAAGAATAACGCCCGTAATGTAAATGATTCCACAACTTATAGACAGTAACCCAAGGATTTTATGTAGATTTGGTTGGCATGGTTGTAAATAACAGTAAAATATTTAAAACCTCAAATTGAAAAGCAAAGCCACGCAATATTTTCCGAATAGAGCAACAAAAGCAATATCCGCAGAATTCGATATTGTTTCCACTGCAGCAAAGCAACTTAAATTGAATGAAAATCCTCGACAATGCATGCATAATGTGAGTTCATTGACATTTTCACTTTTTGTTTGTATGTGTTGTAAATTGTTTGTGGATAGTCATAATGAGTGCTTGGGTTATTAACCTGTGCAAGTGACACTAACCAATAAACGTGACTTTGGAGTTATAGACACGAAATTGAGGTCTGAAGGCCGAGTCTCGTATTTCATCAGACATCGAAACTGTGCTTTGAACGACCTTCGATTTGATTTTGAATTGAATTACAATTGGTATTCTGCTACATATGTTAGTACTTAGAATAGTCTAATTTTACACATAGATCGACGTTGGCCTATAGTTTAACAATTTGAAATAGATAGAGTGGTGATATAATTCAGTGAAAGTTAATGTACCTACGAAAATACCATTTATGACATAAGTATGACATCTACATCGACACTCAATTTTGAATAAATGTAGTTATGAGAATTGGCCTTCTGTTTGTAAAACAAAACATAGAAATGGCATAGTTCTTTTATTGCTATTGATGACTCAGAGCAAAGACATTATCTTTGACCTTTGATTTATATAGACTCAACTGTTTTTCTGAGCATTCTAGAAGCCAAGTCATGCCCAAAGGGCAAGAGAGAAGAAAAGCTTGAAGACAAATAAGTTTGATTGTAACGCTGTCTGCCCGTCTAGTCATTACCACAATCGAAGTAAGCCAGTCAAAACCCGGGACATAAAGAGGTAGGTACCTGTAAATTTATTGCCAAGAAATTTCTGCTCCATAAATAGTTTATCTGTAATTTTATGTTAATACTATGCTTAAAAATATCACCTGTTATTACTAATAACGGTAGCTATTATCATCTATGCTAAGTGTTAGCACACGACACACACCGTATTTACCGTTGCTCTTAAAATTGTTTTTTATAACGTATGACCAGAAACGTAATTGACAGCACTGGGTGTTATAAATTGATTTTAGGCCTACCCTTTCTAGTCCGTGATATTTATTTATTTATTTAGCTTTTACAGAAGGCTTACGGACTAATAAATATTATATAATAATACAAAAAGAAATTAACAATTTGCCAATTAAAGGCCTCCATATACAGGTATAAAAAGGCCGTTATTTTACATGTTTAAACACAAAAGTACTAAGCAATGTTTAAAAAACTCGAAAAAACAATCAAAAAGAAAGAAAAAGGTATCAACAAAAGTAGTCTGGTCCAAATCAAATCTGTGCTAATTGGTCGGTACTTGTATAATCAAAATATGAGTTAGCTAATAACCGTCTTATGGTCGCTACGCTGGTGCAAAAGAGGAAGTCCATTAAAACTAGCTGCACTTCGATATACGAACATACTTATTTTGAAGTGATGATTAGTACCACCTACCTTTGCTGAACAATTTGAAATTATGATTTTTGTGTGTAGAGATAATTAGGAAGCTGGGGAGTGACACAGGCTTTTCATTGCGAAAGCCGACCCCTACGCAAGACAACCTGAGGTCGAAGTCTAGTAAAAAGATATAACCTTCTACGGTGAAGAGATAAGTGACAATCTATGTTAACTTTTTCATTTGTTCCGGTAAAGCGGTAAGGAAACGCTGTTGGCAGATTGTCTATTATATCGATTTGTCAAACATAATTGTAGGCCGTAAACGTCACTAATTATCTAACAGCCAACAATTAAATAAATGTACTTACATATTTTAAAGGAAGTAGTTTTCATTTTGTTGTAATTATTTACATAGTTATTTGAAAAGGTATGTCCTGTCAAACTTCATCGCAGGGCCTAAGCTATTGAAGCTAGAACGTGGACTTTGAAGAGCAGACTCCATTGATAATAAGAAAATATTTTAAATATTCGCGAGGAGGCTAGGTGGATGAAACCACGGGAAACAGCTAGTATTGTAGAGCAAAAGAGAAGTTGTTTTCTTAGGCCCATATACTTGCAAAACGGGGGCTCGTTTTCATGTAATAAGGTGAAATTAACTGCGTGCGGGTACTGAAAAGTTTCTAAAGAAAATTCAATTACACTGCATAATTCAGGCATTAAATTGAAGACAAAATCTGCTGTTGGATCTAAAAAAAGTTTGTTTGGTCAATATTCAAGTACTAAATAAATCTCAGATGTCCTGCAAGACAATAAACTAAGGCGTTAACCAGCTTATTACAGAGTGCTAAACTCAATTAGATAATAGCGAAATGGTTTCTCTATTTTTCATAACCTAAAACCTAAAAATGTTAATATTATTTACAAAAAAGATCTTAATATTACTAGTTACAAATAAAAAATTAAATTAAGCACGCGTTAGCAAAGTCTATATTGTATGCAAGTTCTACTTGATTCGGTTAGAAACTGCTTCACTAAAAACTGTAGAACAAAGTAACACATGATAAAGTTCTGTAGTTTAAATTGTTATTTTCAAAATTGCAGTGTTGTTCAGTAATACGTTCCGTGACCAATACCCTACAATGTCTTGGACGTAAATCTCCGTTGAAATATACGACTACTTACTGTTTTATATCAGACGGTTCAAACTCTAAGACAATTTGATTTTATGATTAGGTATGACATATGCTAGATATTTTAATAAGATAACATTATGATTATACCTAATATTTACTAGATGTTTTAAGAATGTAAAGATTACGTTTTATTTAATTGTAATGCAAAAAATCAGCTGTATAAACGTAAATTTATATAAATAAAGTGAACATTGACAAAATTACGTCTGATATTGTCAGTTTTACGCAAAAACTTGTCCGAACTGCCGCCGTTTCAGTCACGCTAATATACTTAGGCCAATGTAATTCAACAAACTTACACACAATGGTATACAAATTTGACATCTTAATAAAAGCGTATAGTGTATGTACATATTATTTAATAAGGCGTGCAAAAAGTAGTGTCTGCCTTTTGAATTTGTCGAAACACGCAAATGACGTGCGTGAATAATCGTACTGTGTACAATCATTTAACAAAAATACGCTTCTTCGTATTCAAATTTGTATCTCCTCTCTCCACTTAGTCTCAACGATTCAACATCCATCAAATTATAAATTCGGTAAGGAATTTGTGTTGAACTAGATTACACATAGTTTTTTTTTGTAACAATACAGTCATTTAGACAGTTTTGTGACCGAATTCTGTTGCAAACTCTTGCGTGTAGCGTAACTTTGAGTAGGTTCATTTATCTCTTTGTCATTATAAGTTAATTTCTGTAAATATGTTTGTGGAAACGTTTAGCTCAAGATGTCCGTATCGTGAATGGATATTTAACATATTCAACATAATTTATATGACATTCGCGACATACTGATTTTTGACACAAAATATTGTATAAACATGTTTGCTCAAATACCGTTGGTTTTGTCAATAAAGCTTCTGAAATTGGACAAATATTTTTCAGTTACATTTTGCAAGATGTAAATATAATTAGAGTGACTAGATTTTAAATTAAAACTATGCTAAAAATAGCTGCCGCACGTGAGAGAAATACACAATACAAGTTCGCCCATTTATTTTTTGTAAAAATGTTACGAGTTTGGATTGTAAATTGCTGGTATTCTGTTACACAAATAGACAAGGTCTATACAAGGAAGAGATTCTGTGTCGCAGGGAACTTTATAAACATTTAACCAATGGGAACAGGGTATACCTAGTCTCTAAACCACTATTTGTGCATCACCCAAGGTGCCAACCTACAACACTCGGCGTAGTTCCAAACGGTGACATGACCGCTTAAACCACCAAGCTATAGGTGCAGTCCGTCAATATTAAATTGGTGTGGATGAAATTACATCCAATCACCAAAGCTGCATTACAGCTCATTAGTACTGTTTGTGTTAGAAACTTAAGTTGAAACGCTCACTAGCCACTTAAGTAATTACTTAAGCAGACGGACTCTGGAGGACAGTCTCCACTTAAATGCACTTACAATATTATCTACGTTTCGTATTTTGATTATACAATTACTATACTGAGAATGTCCTTCTTTTATGTATATATTTTGTACAAATTATTATTATTTTGTCTAGACTGTACGTTGAGAATTGTTGTGCCAATTATTTCAATATTATAATAAAGTTGGGCAAAATTACAATAATGAGTAAGTGTTTGATGTCTGCGCGCGTTGTTGACGTTGTTGTATACGATGCTCAGTCTTCTGTGCACCACTTTTTACTCGAATAACCACATGTCAACAGTAGTGTATTCCGTGACATCAATAATTAAGATTGATATTTACGGCCGATCATCGTGTGATGTTAGTCAACATTATGTTTAATATTAAGAATACAGGCATTCTTACGGCTGCGCCCGCACATTCTTTAATTTATCCGTTTTGTCCGATCCCGTGGGGATTACGAGAAATCCCTTCTTAGTGCACCCCTGCGGTCCCCAAGGAACATATTTGCCAAACTTTAGCCTCATGCGCCTAATAGTTTTGGCTGTAGCTTGTCTATCAGTCAGTCAGTAACGCAAGGATTTTATACTTATAAACAGAACACAGATATACTTTTCGTTTAATATCATGATGTGTTGATACAAATGTTTTTTACAGTTATACAGTCACTAAGCCATCTATCAATAAAAAGTTTGATATCTATTTATAATGTCTTCATATAGTAAGCCAATGAAATATGACCACTAAATCATAGTCGATACAACAGAGCCTTCGCAATGAAATAATCCTTTCTATTATTATCTTTATAAATAATAGACTATCAACGTTATTAAATGAATACGTAGCGTTTAAATGGGCTAGAATCATAAACAATAATATAATTATTAAACCGCCAAAGATTAATTATTTCTTTCAAATAATGATTGGATAACCTGAATTTGACTGCGCAGTTGGCGTAGCGGTTTTAGCGATAGTCACGAAGTGTCATACTAAGACTAGTGTAGTACAGTAACTGTAGTGCGATACAGGTTTATTTTAGTCCCTTCGCGACCGCCATTGCAAGCCGGTCGAAACGTTGAAGAAAACAGAGGAGGTACCTATAACCGAACCTAGCCTTATCACATGTTATACACACATACACATAGTATATAGTTTAGTTTATGTATTTATTCATCCATGTATTGTTTGTGTATATTATAATATTATATTTATAAATATGTATATATATACAAATGTACATAATTATATATATACATATAACATAACATATCTTCACGGGGATAAAAGGCGTGAAGATATGTTATGTTATATGTATATATATAATTATGTACATTTGTTCTTTTTTAAAATACATAAGTTTTCAATTATCCCGTGGCAGTTTTATTTATTTCATAGTAAGACATGTATAGGCTAATAAGTAATTAACAGTATAGCATATTTATTACATTTCTGAGTCTCGTATTTTTTACATAAGGCCTCAAAAACAAAGTGGGGGGCCACATTACCACCTTCTCCTCTATTGTTTTTATTTATGTATTTATAAGTTTATTTTTCACATAACTTTATCTTCTATCTCTTTTTCACAAGGTACACCATTACCCACTATTTTACTTTATATTCTAATAATTTATTCCGAACTAGGTTGTCTGGAAGAAATCGCAATGTGCGATAAGACCACTAGTTTAAAGTTTTTCAATGTAATTTATTGTAATATTGTTTATTTACTGGTGTACAATAAAGTGTTTTTTTTAATTATCTATCTATCTATCTATCTTATCTGACATTTGTTAAACTTACTAAAATTGTCTGAGGTTTATTCATCAAAATCCTCTGTAGGCAAACTCAAACTCAAATATGTTTATTTCCATAAAAATGTTTAAATTTTTTGGACACGTCAGAAAGTATGACTTTCTTTCAAATAAAAAAAAATTAAAAAGTAACTTTAAATGCATATTAACATAGTTGAGCATTGAAAAAAATGCCTGTTCAGAAAGTAGAGCCTCGTGAGAAGAATCAGGCAAGAAACTCCGGGCCACTCTTTTCTACGTCTTGATTCTATACAATTTAAAAACTTAGTAACTACATTGAATTTTTCATAGGTATATGAGCTGGTGTGTCTATAATGTTGTTGTCAATTAATAAGGCTTTTTTTAATAATAATATATAAGTACTAACTAGCATAATATAGACACAATAACTCACACTCACATGAAACTTAACACTAATCAAACATAAGTAGCCTGTGGGATCGAGCAAATTAATCCCAAGCATTTTTATCTTCAATATAATCTAGCACTGAATAGTACCCTTTTTGACAAAGTTTACGTTTTATAATCTTTTTGAATTTATTATAACTAAATTTTTTTTCGACTTTTCATGTCTCATTAATTTGAAAGCCGATAATCGAACCGTAAGCCATGTTTACATCAAACATAATGCCATGATCTCACCATAGCACAATACTGACCAGCCATGCAAGCATCTAAATCATATCGATATATGTTCGACAACAATGGTACACAATGTCGGATTGTATTCTGAATAGACTAATAAATAAAAAGAGGTCGACTGCACGAAACTAGATGATTCTATTTTAGACGCTTCCGGCTATAAGAGTCTTGTTGAGATCACGATGGGATTATAATGAAAATACGATTTAATCTTATACTTTTGCGAGTTGCATATGCATTGAATGATAATTATTATTTATCATATATTAATGGCTACTTAATTGCATACTGTCTTTCCGTAACCACGACCGACCTAAGTAGGTCGAAACGTCGGGGTTAGCAGCATCCATCAAGTTTTCGCGATTGAGATCCAGTTATTAATAGCTATTTCCAGCAGTGGCTGTCTTTCATGATGAATTAATGATCAATATGGTGTAAGAATCACAGAAGGCAGCAATAGCCTAGTGGAGATACCAACGGACTGCCATGTAGAGGGTATCGGGTTCGAATTCACGGCACGCACCAATGACTTTTCAAAGTTATCCTGTCACTTCGAATAATCTTCATCTTCTTTTTTATTCGTTATGCAAAGTTACGTGGCCTTAATTGTCTTATCCGTTTAATCATTTAATGTGCACCGAAGCCTTTCGTTGCGAACTGATGTTAGAACAATAGCTTCATTAAGATAGCCAAGTGCAATTATTGGTCCAACTAGTGAACTATAGGTACTAACAATGTATCGTATCTCTCCTTTTGGATTTACGGGACCCAAAAAAGTATGTATCCAAAATTAATTTCACCAAACGTTATACACTTGTGAAAAGACGTAAGTGGATGCTCCTGTTTCACCATATTTACTTTGGGAGGCTTATCAAATGAACATCATTTACTGCTTGAGTATGATATCTGCTTGATATGAGATGAATAGTTACTAAAATTTTACTAGTAGATGTCTACAATATGAAACAGTTGCAGCTCCTTACAAAAATAAAATGTACAACCATAATATTTGATTGAAAACAGTGGCCATGAGTTTTATTGCCCGTTCTTTCTCGTGGTTCCACCTATTGCATTGCGAACTTGGCAGTAAATGTAGAATCATTAAATTAACTTAAATTTTGACGTTCATAAGCGTCACTATGTGGCCTAGATGAATAAATTATTGTGACTTTGACTTTGACATTAGAATCATGAAGGAATGAATGAACAAAGGAATCATCAGGCTACTTTGTAGGTACGTTAAGACATTATCTTAGAGGACAGGGTAGCAAAGCTATAAATCAAGAACAAAGCAAAATGCCTTATCAAAATACACACTTGTGAAAATCATGTTGTGATAGATACTACTTTTATTTATTGACACAAGCTTAAAGATTATACAGAAATGAAAAACAGTCACGTATTTGTTCTAGATTACGCTTGAAGACGATGTTTTGCGGCATGAAGTGTTTCAGCGTACTTGAAAGATTCCTTGAACCTGATTTAGTTTAAGTAATCAACTATAAAAAGAGATTATTGCCACTAGGCTTCGGTTAGTTATTGATATTTTACTACAAATAGTGATTATAAAATAGAATGAAATGTATATCTTTATAGTGATAAAGTTAATTAGAAGTCTGCCGACGCAAAGGTTAGTATTAGTTTACACTAAGATTTCAATCAGCATGAAGCAGCGATAGCTGAGTGGGAGACCGACAGACTGCTACGCAGAGGGTCTCGAGTTCTAATCCACGGCACGCACCAATGACTTTTCGGAGTTAAGTGCCTATTATATAGTTAATTATCGCTTGCTAATCGGTGAAGGAAAACATCGTGAGCAAACCTGCATGTCTGAGAGTTCTCCATAATGTTCTCGAAAGACATGTGAAGTCTGCCAACCCGCACTGTTTGGCCAGCGTGGTGGACTATGGCCTTATCCTTCTCATAGTGAGAAGAGGCCCGTGCCCAGCAGTGGGACAGTATAAAGGGCTGATGATGATGAAGATTTAAATGTGGACCTTTGATTTTAAAAGAGAACCACTTTGTTGTTTATTTCAGAAGCCAAGTTAATTTGTTTTACAAGTCAAGGATAAAAGGACTAACTTACTTTCTTCGTGCTGTGGCTACATTTTGCTCCAGCAATGTCAAGGGCTTTAGTCAAGTCTATAAGCGTTGGTTACGTATACTATATTTTATTGCCCCATAATTAACGCTACGGTGAAGTTGTAAAAGTGTATGTTTACGTTATACTCCGATAACCTTACGCTGCACTCCTCCCAGTCACTAAAACGTGTCGGAATTTATAAACATACAGCCAAAAATAACTATCTCTAGGTCGCATAAATATTATGATCTATTCCAGAATCGAACCTACTACACGTTAGTGGCATTGGAAACTGCCATATTGACGTTTGATAGTCAGTAGTTTTTAAGAACATAAGCCTTAGTATGGCTATACGTCCCCTAATCGTTTGCTATAGCAACCAATAATGGCTTATCTCTTCCAATTCATTTAGTTCAACTATATAATATTATTTTAATTATTTTTTGGAAAATAAGCTAAATTAGCTGATCCAAGGCTCCAAGGCGAAAGGCTTTCCAAATTAAAAAAAAAATACTTTTGGGCTTCTGATGAAAGTTGAAATAAAGTATTAACGAAACGGCTAGTAGAACTTTAAAGACTATCTTCATAAGACTACCTCCTTTCTTCGTATAATAGATTACGTTTTGCAGCTTACGCCATCCACACAAGCATAATATGTATAACATATTCAACATGTAAGCACTACAGATGTGTTACAGAGGAACCTTGGTGGTGAAACTCTTCCGCAAGTGTCATGCACGCCTCATTTGCATTATGTCTTTAACCGGTCGTTAGCCTACATGCAAATATCGCTCAATGCGGGCGGCGCCGAGTGTAAATATTAGCTTACTCCTTGCAGTTACCATTAAACGTGATTTACTTGGAAACTCAGCTTTGTATGAGTAACATTTTGTATTAACACTATCTTATGTGTTAATTAGTATACATGAGAAAGTTGATGTATTTCCACAGCTTCGCTACTGGTCAGATTAAAAATAAGAAAAAGTGATGAAAGGTGCCAAGTTTTGAAGAAATCAATCAATACATTGGAAGAAATGAAACATTAAACTAAGTCGTATTTTTGCGCGGTGTTTGGAATATAGATACAATTCAGAATTATATGCAGACCAAAAAACACACTACGATATAAACCCTGAACCTTAGGCACAGCGTAATAGCGAGCTTACAAATAAACCTAGTTGCATTATGACATCTATTAAAACTGACGTCACTGTTCTAATAAGCGGTTAACAGCCTTTTATTGGTATCTTGCCCTATAACTGCAGCGCAATTCATCTTATAGCCGATGTCTTTACATGTATGAAGATTATTCTAGTAGATTCAAAAGATATAAAGCTCTACCACGTCATTGGGTATGTTATCATTGATATATATTACATGAATAAATATGTTTATATCCAAAGTAATACTTTTTGGTCTTAGCTGTGGAAAATTAAATTTTGTGCTAGTATTGAAGCTCACATTAGAAATGTATTGGTACTAGCGCGACCTTCATTCCTACTTCCGACAGTATGATAAAGGTTATAAGACTCATCTGAAATGTGTTAACCTTATCTTTGTTAAAGTTTTCCACATTCATCACTTTAAGTTAATGATGTAACGTATATTTAAGACCTAATTGGCGCTGAAAATTAAATAGCAATGTTCTTTAATGGCAAAAGAACACCTACTTATTTTATTAGTGTCTTGATTAGTAATGTGTCATAATTTGTGCAACTAATATTATTTATTATATGTCGCCTAGTCGTAATACGTGCTTATTTATACATAGATATCAGTTCTGGAATCTTGCCTTGTCTTATTTCTCGATTCCCTAGATAGGTCTCCGTCAACGCTTCTTGCAAAAGTTGGTGAAGTATTGAACTATTTAGATGCTATTGATTCTGAGTTATAGTTTAAGTTTGTTAGAAGTGAAATAGTATTATATTATCTATGGTAGAGAAGATCAAATAAAATAAACAGAATATGATTTAGTGACTGTTAGAAGATATTCAATACAAATTTATGTTTTTCGATCAGTACAGTTCTGTTTGGCTTTTTCGAGAAGATAAATAAAAAAATATCGTGCGTTCGACTGTCTTTGAAGATATCGAATTGAGTTACGAAAACAATATATGTTTTGTCTTAAAACGTTTGCAGAACGTGGTGTGAGGCAAATGGGATATAAATGCTTCTTTAATTTGAAGAAGACTCGCTCCTTTTAGATCGATTCGTCATAAATCTACATGTTTTGCGTCTCATGTGCGCTGTAAATGTGAAGTGAAATGATTATGAAATTGTTTAACCTAACTTTTTGTCGGCTGTTTGAGCTAACATTGAATTATATGGTGTAAATAAGTATGAGAAAAATATACATTTACGTTTTATTGCGCACTGTTGTCTACTCTTTTTAGATGTTCTTTGAGTGTGGTAAAATGTTATATTACTTAGTATTATTTATTTTAAAGATAAAGAATTACAGAATGAAGTATGTATCTATTCTTCTTTTGCCTACCCTGTTCCTATATTACTTGGGGTCGGCTCTCCATTATTAATCAAATTTCAGATTTTGTAACACTATTTGCACTATATTAAGACATAGATAAATAAAAGATATATCACTACTCAATCTTAAGAAAATATCAACCTGCTGAAATAGTACTATTATCCTGCGGGATCGTTCGCGTGGAAAATTGAGCAAGATATGTTTATCTAACTACATGTACATAATTAGAAATTTGACAAACATTTGTTATTTACGGTGCCGGTACCACATTGCCAAACTCACTGTAAAATGTTTATATAAATCATTTACTACCGATCGTAGTACATAAGTAACATATATACAAATGCCACGCGCTGCGTAGGTATTCAAATGAAACGAACACGACGTCTGAATTAATATTTTTCGATTTAAAGCGGTATGATAAGGAAGTATTTCCGATTGTAATAACGTATAACCTCCTGAGGCCCTCGGTATCACCTATGATACTACGGAAAATATATTTTTAACAACGCCATTTATCGCGATTTGTTTGAATTACTATCAAACATACTTAAAAGAGTTATTAAGCTATGCTGCTAGGTGGCTATGGCTCGTTTTTGTAGCTCTGGGTTTTGCTTATTATTATTTGAAATTGAAGGTGCGCGTAAAAACCGAAATGGCGAATTTGATCAGAGGTAAATATTATGTTCTATTATTTTTGCGTGTGTATTTTGTTGTAACTATTTAGAATCATCATTATACTAAGAATTTATGAAGTTATACTATATAACTTATGCAGTTAAATATCTTATTTTGTCGCATTTCTTTCGGTATCATAGGTGATACTTTGGGCACTCGCATTTAAAAATGGTATCTTTTGCAGGGTTGCGGAATGGTGAAATTTTGGAGAATTTAATCAATTTAGATGAATCAGAGTGTGAAGATAAAGATGAAAAAGATGAGGAGGAACTAAATTTAGAGCAAGAAGATATCTCTGAGGAAGTAATACCTCGGTATTTAGATGAAAGTGATTGGGATTCTTCTGACGATGAGCCGCTTTCTTCCGTTGCACGTGCTAATGCTGCGAGAATATCAAGAAGCCGTCCTTTGCGATGGGATCATACTAACAATTTTGATTATTCTTCTAGAGACCTTTATGAAGGTCCACCACTCGTTGATCCAGTCACTGTGAAACCTACTCCTGAATATTTCTCCAGGTATATCGATCCAAGCTTCTTTAAAACTATGGCAAACTGCACCAATATTATTAGTGTGCATAGAACAGAAAGGTCTTTGAATACAGATGCTGAAGAAATAAGAACATTCATAGGGGTTTCTATGGGTATGGGCATTTTAGGGCTCCCTCGAATCCGTATGATCTGGGCTGCTGAAACCAGTGACATTGGTAGCCAATGCTATAACTCGCAACCGATTTTTTCAATTGAGATCTAAAATTAAAGTTGTTGATAATCAGTTAGTCACTCCAGAAATGAAAGAAGTCGACAGGTTTTGGAAATTTCGCCCTATTGTTTGCACTGTAGAAAAATGTTGTCGAAAAAATAAACGATGCCAAAATGTGGCCATTGATGAGCAAATTATCCCATTTACGGGAAAATGCAAACTAAAACAGGTTGTCAAGGGAAAGCCGAATCCTGAAGGTATAAAAGTATTTATACAAGCTAATCCTAATGGGCTTCCGTTAGATTTATATCTTTATCAAGGAAAAGGAACCAGTGTGGAGTCAGCATTGTATCCCATGCCAGATAAAATTGATCTGGGCGGTCGTGTAGTGTTGAAGCTTGTGGACACATTGCCTAAATACAGTTCAATTTACATTGATCGGTACTTTACCTCGATTCCTCTGCTGGACACATTGTTGAACCAAAATATCTATGCCACAGGGACTCTTATAAAAACCGAGTTCCTGAGTACCAAAGGCCTAACACCTCCAAAAAAAGATCCAAGGCTTTACTTAAAACTGATAACCAGTTCGATCGAAAGCTAAAAGACTAAAAGAAACTCAACACTTACCAATGTGCGTGAAGGGCACCCAAAACAATCGATCTAAATGTAGACTCGATAAATGCAGCCAATTAACATCCCTAAAATGTTCTACTTGTAACATTTTTTTATGTTTCAATGTAAACCGCAATTGTTTCTTTGAGTTTCATGCCAAACATGATTAATTTTTATGGTTCGTTCATTAATATTTAAGTTAAGTTAGAAGTCTGATTAAAAAACCATTCAATAATTTTAATGCCTCTTAGTACCACAATGATCCCATAGTATCACCTGTGATACCCCCTATTCTGTAGTTTGTGGAGGGGGAGGATTTTTTTAAATATTTTTCCTGTAGTCTTTGTACCAATATTAAGCACAATTCCTAAAATTACGAAGATCCTATAACTTTTGGGGTCCTGGGTCTCAGGAGGATAACGTAATCACTCCATTATTAGCTATATGGAAGAAGTAGATACAGAGGGTCTAGTACGAGTTTGCACTCGATCGTTACGGTGGACGATAGCCTAGTGGACGGGAACAATTTCCATACATTTTGTAAAAGTGTATCGGAGAGTAGCGATCGATAGAGACCGCTAGGGGGCGCATTTAGAAAATGTATGGAAATTGTTCCCGTCAACTAGGCTATGATATCGTCCACCGTGACGATCGAGTGCAAACTCGTACTAGATCCTCTGGTGTATAAACAGTAGCGTGATCATCGTCCCAGCGTTATCCCGGTTGAATCTAGGACTTTCACCTTAGAGCACGGCCATACCGCTTACTAGGTTCACCATATTCGACAGAATGTAAGCTTTATATAATAACTATATTTTTTTTAGGCTAAAAATAATAATAATATGCAAAAGTGGAACAATATTTTAATGAGTTCCATCTGACAATTTGGTTTAACAGGAACTTATTAGCGGTGAAAGTGGCCGCAAATATTATGTAAAAAAATATATGACCCATTATTATTGCTTGCGTAAAACATATAACTAATTATATACAGACGTCTGTTTCAAGATTAAATGTAAATGTACCGGGGGTATACATCTCATTCGTATGTACTCATAAAAATGTTATCAGTTAATATGTGAGGTATTTATTTAAGTGTTTACATTTGTTAAATATCAACGCAACTTGCGTGAGATGGAGTGATGATGATGACTAAGCACTACTTTCACATGAATTCAGTTAATCTCGCATTAATGGAATAGCTTGTAGTATTCCTCATTCATTGCTTTGACACAATTTTTATGAGTAACTAGAGGACGCCAGCAGCTACGCCTGCATTTTTTTTCATTTACCCGTTTTGGCCGATCCCGTGGGAATTTCGGAAAATCCCTTCTTAGTGCACCCTTACGGCCCCCGAGGAACATACATGCCAAATTTCAGCTTCCTGCGCCCAATAGTTTCGGCTGTAGCGTGTCTGTCAGTCAGTCAGTAACGTAAGGATTTTATATATTAAGATATATGACCTATTATTATTGCATGCGTAAAACATATAACTAGTTATGTGCAGCCGTCTGTTCAAGAATAAATGTAAATTTACCGGGGGTTTACTTCTCATTCGTACGTACTCATAAAAATGTTATCAGTTTTATGTAAGTTATTTATTTAAGAGTTTACATTTGTTAAATACCAACGCAACTTACGTGAGATGGAGTGATGACTAAGCACTACTTTCACATGAATTCAGTTTATCTTGCATTAGTGGAATAGCTTGTAGTATTCCTCATTAATTGCTTTGACACAATTCTTATGAGTAATGACAAGTACCTTATATCTTTGATCTGAATCAGTAAACGGAAAAGAAAAAGGATCTTACTTACTTCTTCTTTTTAAGAAGTTTCAGTATGGTATTCATGTTATTATTTATATACAAGGTATTAAATATTAATTGTGTCATTAAACAATTTTAGTAAATTAATTTCAAATGTATATGTATAATATTTCTTCTACATTGTGTCCGTTATGATGTGTGTTTGTAAAATACCCCACGACACTGAATATATCTCTAATATTCATACGAATGCCTTTTTGGTCTCGCATTTCCGTGATACTTAGCGCGTCACTCTGCACCGCATTGTGCATCGTACAAGCAATTTTTGATGCATACATATGTACCTACGTACATACACCAGTACAGGAAGGAAGGAACCTTGCGCACGCGACCATGGCCTTTAATAATTTTATTTACGAAGTCGTGGGAACGACTGCCCTCAGCACTATTTGTCTCAACTTTTAACCACTACTTATTAATTTCCGAGTTTATTACATGTTAGATAATAAATACCGCTTGTAGTTAGTATTTACTGCGGTTTAATTATAACTGTATTAAATTACCTATTTTTAAGCGATGAAGGTTGATATTGCAGAAGTAACCGGTTCTTGTCAGATGTCTCGCTTGCACTGAATTCCTAAACTTCATGTACACACGATTTTATAACGAGAATTTATTAAAATTGTTTTGTCAATAATTGAATAAGGTATGTATTTTCGTTGGTACATAAATCCCTAAAAAATCAAAAAGAACAGAAACATTTTACCAGTACTTTTCTGAGCTGCTTCTACCAAGCTGTAAGCTCATGTCATGAAGGAGCGCAGTTAGATCATATTGCTTTATAGCAAACATTAAACCCATAAACGAAAACTCGACTGATTTGTAGAGCCGAGAAGTACTTGAATCTTGTGACCTAGCATCACCTAGCGTCGTACCCAACTTTATCATACATCCAAAAAAATAAAAAGTAGAAGCAGCTGATGTTCTGATTTTCTTAAAATATGACGTATTCATAACCTCCATTTCTGTTATGTATTACTCAACGCAGACGCAGTATCTAGAGGTCGAGTAAAAAGTCCTCGGGGGCAAAAACGCGCCGTCTAGAACTGTACGTACATACATACATACACATAATATGAGGTACGTATGTATGTATGTAGTCGTTCGCGTGAATGAATGATGTCTCATTACACTGTGGCACTTTGCCTACTCGTATTTTGACTAGACTTATCTGTAACCTAAATTCTGGGGAAATAATTGTGTAGACAGGTCATCTAAATTCGTGTTATATCATTGCACAGAATTCATTTCATAATATCTATAATGAAGGCTGTTATACATACTTCTATAATATTTATACCTAACCGTTAATTTGTAAAACGTCATTGAATAAATTGAATATGTTGCGAGGAGGCGTAAAACTGCACTACTGCAGAATAGACACGTTTAAAAAGCTATATTTCATATAGTCTCTCTTGGCCTTCTTACTTGATAATAAAATTGTATTGTAATGCTTCTCCATAGTGATATTAAAGTAATGTAAAGCTCGCTACGCATCATCCGTTGCAAGAGACAAGGCCCAGAATTTTAGCCTTGCTTTTATTTATTTCGAATCTAAGAATACGTATTAAAAATTAGGTGATAAAGTTACACATCCGATTTTAAAAAGTAAGACATCCGTTTTCGTTCACTCTAATATCTACGTCAATATATTATTTATACGTGCTATTCGGATTTGGGCGTTACGCCAGCGAACAACAGCCTTAATTATTCAACATTTGAAGAAGTCGGGAATGTCGGGATGTTGTGAAATCAGGTCAGGTGTAAGGGTTATTAATGAACTCATATCTCAATCCAAGTTTATGTTCGACATGAGGTTAGCCGTTAGGTTGTTGTGTAATATTATGTACAGAGAATAATGTGTAGATATATACCACTTAGGAAAATGTAGGGCCGTTTAAAACTATCGTCAAGCTCACAGGTACTCACAAGCTTTTATGGATTGGATTTATAAGCAGAAATATGATAATCTTTATATTATACTAGTTGACGCCAGCGGCTTCGCACGCACATATTTTCAAATTTCCCGCTTTGCCCGATCCCGTAGGAATTTCGGGAAATCCCGTCTTAGTGCACCCCTACGGTCCCCAAGGAACATACATGCTAAATTTCAGCTTCCTGCGCCCAATAGTTTCGGCTGTAGCGTGTCTGTCAGTCAGTCAGTAACGCAAGGATTTTATATATTAAGATGATGATGATGCAGCCTTTATAAATGAATTTAAGTATATATTTCTCGGATAGTTATGAAATGCTAAACCATTAAAAGTGTTCAGCTTAGACTTTGATAGCACAATGTGTAGGTATATTTATAGAATTCGAAAAGACGGAACTCTAATGTAGAATTCATACATTTTTGTTGTTTCGTTTCCATTATATTTTGATTGTATTGTGATTTGAGTCAAAGCAAAGGGCAAAACAGACTGCAAAAATGATAATAATGTATGTAATCGAAAGCCACAAATATTGTTCTCTCATAGATGTGTAAAATGTTGGTATGTATTGCATTTTTCTACTAAAATTGGAGACAAGACTTGAGACCATCGTCTGTTTAATATATTATCATCTTTCACCGCGATAAAATACAATACAGAATTTCATGTGAGTCGTAACCCAAGTTAGGTAGATAGAGATGACTTTTTAATATTCTGGAACAATGGAATAACATAGTGGAGCAAGCAAGGAGTATATTGCAAGATGTTACAATTTTTCTTATGAATATAATCCGATGCGAGGGGATTTACGAGACAAACTTGGGCACCAGAAAATTGCACGGGCGCGCTTTTTGGTTGCAGCCTCTTTATTTTCGTGGAAGATACGCGAGGCTACCTCGAAGGTCAAAAAATCAGAGGTCATCGCTAAGTGTTAGCTATAAAGTTGAATGCCGCACGGTTTTTGACATGGCATGCCATCACGAAACTGTCTGAAATCTTATTTCGTTCATAACTCAAGTAATAATCGTTTTAGAAAAAAATCGTTAGACCAGTCCCTAATAAACTAGCTCTTCTTTCAGTGAGTAGCAATTTCCAGGCGAAAAGTTAAGTATTTTTTAAATATCCGTATAAATATTTAGAAAAAGCATGTTCTTGAAATTAAAATGCTATCGAGCGAAAATTTTCCAATCGTGTATCTGTCCGAGCAGTCCCTAGATAAAGACCTGATAAATAATATGTAAAATTTTCACTTTGCTCGTGTGTCTCACTGCTTCAAAATCTGTAATCAAAAAGGGCATACATTTTCGAGGTAGCGCCTTAAGGGATGTAAAGTTTATGTTAGGTAAGTTACTGTTCTTAGTCTAATAATTGGCCTAGTGCCAGTGCCGTTTGTCAGTTCATATGTTTGAAATTCTCTCAAAGCATATTGCATTTTTGGAGTGGGCATGTCATACTACGGAGCAGTGACCACTTCGTATAAAAGACATAAACATACTTGAAACATGTAATGATATGTACATTCATAGTTTTCGATCGTTTGGTTCTAGTAAATTTGCGACTTCATGCAGAAGGTTTAGAACGGTAGTCTAGTGGCGCGATGGATTTATCCTATGGGTACCAATAAATTATTTTATAAGAGACTAGAGGACGCCAGCAGCTACGCCTGCATTTTTTTAAATTTACCCGTTTTGGCCGATCCCGTGGGAATTTCGGTTAATCCCTTCTTAGTGCACCCCTACGGTCCCCAAGGAACATACATGCCAAATTTCAGCTTCCTGCGCCCAATAGTTTCGGCTGTAGCGTGTCTGTCAGTCAGTCAGTAACGCAAGGATTTTATATATTAAGAAGATTCTGCCCACAGCTTAGCCAGAGTGGGAGTCGGTTGTCGTGACACAAGGTATATTACCTACTGCAAAGTTTTATTAAAATCCGTTTAGTACTTTTTGCGTGAAAGAGTAACAGGCTCCTAGTGTTATCCCAGTTTTCAATCTGTGGTCCGCTTACTAGTCTTAACCGGATTGGTTGAATATTAGCTTTTCCACAGAGCGACTGCCTGTCTGACCTCCGCAACCCGAAGGGATAGCGATATTCCATGGTTTATACTAGTGTCGGTTTATTTAGAGGTACTGACGAACTCAACAGTTTCATGACAACCGGGACCGACGGCTTAACGTGCTTTCCGAGGCACGGGACAAGTGATAATTAATAATTTAATACGCACATAACTCCGAAAAGTCATTGATGCGCGCCGTGGATTCGAACCCGATACCCTCTGCATGGCAGTCTGTTGGTATCTCCACTAGGCTATCGCTGCCCCTAAGTATGAGTAAGAGTAACAGGCATCCATTACTCCTCATTAAATTTCACGTTTATAAAAGTAATAAGAAGTACCTATGATTGTCCAACTACGCAGGACAAGGTAAATGTACCAGTATAATTATATTCAAAATTCTGAGTCACTTTCAATGAACACTATGGTGCAATTCCCCAAACACGTTTTTACGTTTTTTGTCAGCTGCGGCGGGGAAATTTATATCCTCAAAGGGGTCAAACCTAATATTTCCAATTGATGTAGGTACCTAATAATTAATTACCGCGTAGTTTAGTTATTCGACTGGTCGTGAAGTTAAGGATTTGATTAGCGGATTGCGTAGTGGTTTTGACATTTTTGGCTTGGGATTTGAAAATATTTGCTTCAGAAAGTAGCACGCATTGGTAATGAAATTGAAAGTGAAATTTAAAGAGTAATTTATATACATTTCAGAAAAATAACAGTATATTTATAAAATCTTTGATGACCATAGTGCAGGCGTTGCCTTGCTTGGTATCAGATCACCGTATGTAAATAAATTTGCCAGGACAGTATTATTATTGCTTGTCGGTGTTTTTAACTTAAAGTAATAGTTTTGTAGATAGTACCTGCCTATCACTTTGGGATCTCAAGCTTGCGATTAGACATATTATTATTTCATGCAGATTTTTTACGTAGCAATTTCAGTGTAAAATGACTCGTGGATTTATAGAGAACAGTAGAGAAGAATTGGCTTTATTGTCATCATAATTATCATCGTCCTAGCTTTATCCCGTTTGCATCTAAGACTTATACGCCTGGGATCCATTTACTAGTCTAACCAGATATGACAGAATATCAGCTTTTCCACAGAGCGAATGAAATGTACCTACAATTGGCGGCCTTATCGCTAAGAGCGATATTTTCCAGGTATGGTGGAAACAAAATTAGTTCTAAACTGTACTTACAGAGATGGTGTGGCTAGAAGGACAACTACAATGAATAATATGTTTCTGTTTACTTCCTAAAATTTACACAAGCGTAAGCATGTATTCCGTTCGCGAAGGGTAGGCGAACCAACTAAATAGCCTCGACGGTCGTTTGACGTCTTAAACGGAATTACAGCCTATTGTGGTCAGTTCATAAGTTTAATCACTGAACAATAGGGCGTACGCATAGCTACGTACGTTGCGGCTTGACAGTACACCGTATAAGTGGTACAAGTGACCTCTGACACAAATACTCTCAGTGAGTGATGTATATCTGAATATTTTAGTGCGACCAAATACCAATATTCACTAATATTTCAGTACTAGGTGTGTTTGGTTTATAGAAAGGAAATACGCTTATGGTTGTATCCATGTCAAACCGCTGGTTCGATGACCAAGATAAATAAAGAAGAACCCAATAATATTTTACCCGACCCGGCTATAATGGCTCTTCAAATAAGCTAGTCTTACTGATACTGAATAATCAATAATTATACAATGAGATTAACCATATTTGCGCAACACAGATGATAGACTTTTCTTTTAAAGTAATCTGTTATTGGATAATTGAACCAAAAATTGCGAAATTAGTCTTCAATGGTCTTGAGATTATTTTCGCAGCGCTGCGCTCCGCCAAAATATTGGCGATGACCATTTTAAATTTGTCCGCGGCCCGGCCCTTCCTAGATATGTCAGCTCTATCTCAAAGGGTTACTACGACTTTAAGCGTCCTTCGATTCGATCGACAATCGGTATTGCCGCAAGGTCAGACCGTTGCAGTAGACGTAGCAAGCCAATTTGTGTATGTACCGCTGATCGAATCGAGACAAGAATTGACGAAAGAAATAGAACTAAACCCGTAACCTTCATTCATGCTATAGGACCCTCAGTGTACGAACAGACATTTCATATGTAGATGAAATTTGATAAACATATTTTTTTTGTGTTCTATTCAAAGGTTCAATGAAAACCGTATTGAGTTGACATTTTCAAATCAGCGTTAAAGCCTAAAGGCGGCTCGACAACTGCATTTAAAACAGACGGATATTTTCTGACTGATAGATAAAATAAGTTTGATTACGACCGAGTATTTATAAATGACATAGGTATAAGTCAGATCAGAAAATAAAATTTTCAATTGTAAGACAAGGGTTTTAATAGGGTAAGATACCCTTTAATAGCTTGATACCTGCTTCTACCTGCGGCTTCGCTCGTGTGGTATGTCGATAAAAGGTATGACACTACACTTGTAATTGACAGTTAATAGATGTGTGGGTTAAGTTTATACATCATGGAGATGAATCAACCTATGAACCTGAGTTTCATAAAATGAGCTCTGGGGTTTTGAAGAGAAAGCGTAACAGACAGTATTATATATTCATAATACAATATTAGTATGGAAGTATGAAATTAAATCAATAAGAACTTTATATTGTGACCTAGATAGACTGCCTATCAATTCGATTGACATGTCACGAAGTACAGTTTCTCAATATACAGCCTAAATCAAAAAGTTGAATCACGGAACTATATTATTATTTCACCAGTCACAATACAAAAATGGCAACAATTTCCCAACTGTTTTCCGTTTAGGAAGCCATGTTTTACGCTCAAATAAACTTTAAATGTGAAACAAAACCTAGAATGCGTCGGTAACTCGTTGCATTTCGAACGTGGAAAAATAAATGTAAAATAGAAGCTTTGTATTATAATTCGCGACAGTGCAGTTGCATTTGGCCCGAAAGGTTAGGGATGGCACCTAATTTAAATGAATAATGTACTACCATTTTAATGCTTGTATTACGTTGCCCTACTTATTAATATATTAAGAAAGTAAAGTTATTTTTAAACTTCAATGTACTAAAATAATTTTATTAATGATCAGACCTGATTATGTATAAACAATATGTCCTACTGCTGAGTACAAGTCTCATTTCATTATGAGAAGGGCTAGGCCACAGTGTGAGTTGGCAGATTACACATGTGTTTCAGAGCTATGGGCTATCCTTTATACCGATAACTGACCCCATTATTCCTCTTTAGTTGTTATTATAGAATTAAATGAAGTAAATCAGTGAGCAAAATCCATACCAATTTATAAAAGCAAGAAGCTTTTGGCAAATGCTTGAAAGCCGATTTTTTAAGATACAAACATCATTATTATAATCGTTATTACTATTACGATTACAATAATAAATGAAATAAATGATTTCACCATTATAAAGCTACAATATCCAGAAAATTGTCTCTACTTTATTTCAGTAGGTCATAAGTAATCTGTATTCGTCGGGCGAGTAGACGTGTTGAGCTAGTGTTATATAATAAAGAACGGGTGGCAGCCCTACGAGACGGGGCGAGATCAATACTTTCTTGTTCCTAAACTTATGGCCTGCTTCCGACCTTCGGCTTTGCGGTGAAGCTACCTTGTATACACTACTGTGTTACGAAATAGTTTATTGCGTCTACTATAGTTTATATCAACGAGATTAAACGTAACGTAAAGATGTTATAAGTACTTTATAAATACTTAGAGTAATGTTTTATGAGTTCAGCTAAATGCTTTAAATAGTGGTTTAAAAGTATGTTTTAGAATTATTTTTAGGTTAAGGAAAAATTTTCAGCTTATTAATAAATATATTAATTTGCAAGCGACTTGTTGAATAATTACTGAGATGAGGAATTCATTTGACTGCACGTGTTCGGTTGCCTTTCCGTCTGACATTGCGAGGAGTGTTGTGGGTTTGATCCCATACAATCACCCAAAACGGCTTATACCGGTACGGTACTACGGTATACGTGTCATTAAATATAATTTTTACTAGTATTTATTAAATTTCTATCTTTTGTATAGAAAATATATATCGAGTCTGTGGTGCATAACAGCCGGTTCTTGTCAATCAATGCTGAATATTCTTTCAAATATTTCAAAACACCCTAATTAGCATCTCTCTCTCTTAATTTAGTTTTAAACGAAGACAAATTATTTAGCCATTTGTTTTCTTAGTACGAGTCTAAACAAAAATGTTATCAAATTTAAATTGATTTGTCCTTGGTTCTTTCAAACTGACACTCTTTAGTACGACCACGTGTTTGGACCTAAAACAACAGGGCCGGCCGAGAATTGACGGCTGGAGGTCTGATGAAGGTCTGCGGTACAAAAGGATCGTTTATTTTTTGCAGTGCGATAGCGTTATTCTTTGTCGCCTCTTTGTTATTTACATATTGAAGATATATGAATTACATTGAATGGAGTTGTAGATTAACTGTTCACACAGGTGTAAAACAAAACTCAAAGTTAGTTTTAATCAGCTGATATTGTTTGTTGTTTTTCTGCTTAGTCTTGATTTTCTTACGTTACATATTTATTGGCATAGTCCTCGCGATACAGGATTAATAACTAAAAGTGACACTACAAACAATTAAAATGTAATTAGAAAACTACCCGACTTCGTATTTTAAGTTTTATTCTAACCACAAAGCAATTTTGCAGTGAAAATATGGAATTTGCGTGCGGTCAACGGTTGTAGGATCTACCCTTGTTACTCGTAGAACCCTGCATTACTTAACTGTGATACACCTGAGGCTAAAATTGCGGACAGAAACTTACTGTTATGATATTATATAACACTAGAAGATGCAAGCGGCTACGCCCGCGCTTTTTTATAATTTTCCCGCTTTTCCCGATCCCGTGGGAATTTCGGTAAATCGCTTCTTAGTGCACCCCTGCGGTCCCTAAGGGAAATACATGCCAAATTTCAGATTCTTACGCCTTACAGTTTTGGCTGTAGCTTGTCTGTCACTCAGTCAGTAACGCAAGGATTTAATATGTACAGATTATGTGTGGTTGATATACAGAATATTTATTTAGATGAAAATCTAAGTGTGGATGTGGATGATCGCGACAAAGGACGCCTATGTCTATTCCGATGTTTAAAATGAAAACTGGAACTCTTCAGTAGGTAATATTACCTACTGAAGTGTTTCATTAAATCTGTTTAGTAGGGTTTGTGTTAAAGAGTAACAAACATTCGTCCATCCTCACATACTTGTGTATAGTAGGATACTACTTGATAAACCCACCACCACAAAAGTCATTGGTTTTTTTTGGTGGTTGGTTAGTTACTTGCATTTTCTTTTGTGGTATTAAAACAAATAAGTACGTGGCAATAATAGTTGCCTTTCGTGTTTACAGAACAGAAGGTTAGCGCATAAATGATTGAGTGTTCAAACCTTTTAGATGAACGTGATTCAAATTATACTTTTGGCGGAGGTAAAATATTTAACGTTACCAATTTGTTAGCCCTGATGATGACTTGCAATGTGTCGGCTTACTGTTGGTGTTAATATAATTTAGTGCTATAGAGGTACAAGTCGCAAAGGCTGGCGATTTGTGTGTATACACTGACAATCCAAGGCCAGAATAATTTTTCAGCGCCATTAATGTCACTAAAAACCCGTATTGCGCTTAGCGGCTTGCATTCAGCACCCCTGACGCTCGGTGCCCTAAGCAGCTATTTAGTTCGCCATATGGATGCGTTAGCCCTGTGTTTACATATTATGTAGTTCTTTACGAGAGCAGTAGTGTTTTTTATACCTAGAAAATAATTCCATGATATTGCATCCTTCTTTTGCTTGCTATACTTTTGTAATTTTTTACAGCTTTACATTTTCAGACGCAATTTAGCTTTATAATAATTAGAGAATTCTAATCAGCAGTATAGGGCAACGTCTGCACTGAATACACTCGATAACACTGAGAATCTGTAGAACAGCTATTACAATTTTAAAACCAATTATTAATTCGTTTCATTTTACGCCTCGCTTCGCATTTGTTTAATCACAAATTGATATACTATTTTAAGTTATTTGTTAAAATAACACTGGTAATAAAATCACGTTATTCAGATAATTAAATTAAACGGAAGCCATTATAAAACCGATTCATTTTCATTAATATATATCGATAATATTTTAAATTTGTTTTGTGATTACAATGGTTTATAGATATCGGTTTTTGCCGTCGAGTAATCGACGCACAGAACTGGGTTAAAGTTTGAAACAGTTTTTTGAAGAAACCGCAATTATTGTGGTAAATGAGCGAAGCGATGCCAACACTAACAAGAATAACGAGTGTATTCCACCTTGACGTACAATTATTTCGATACTCTATTTTTTATGAAACGCAAGAATAGACTGGGTATCTCATCATGGATTACCACTGCTTTGTATGAGGCTCCAGTGGGATTGTGCGTGGATTATTCTATTATTTGCGTGGATTTGCGTCATTGGTGATGCAGATTTATCATAATTCTTCGTTTATCGTGTGATGTATGTTCAACACATGACTGCCTCGTTGGTCTCGCGGCATAATTTGCTCGTGGGATTGGGAGGTTTCGGGTTCGATTCCCGGGTCGGGCAAAGCGTTATTGGGTTTTTCCGTAAGGAAATTCTCAGTAGCAGCACGGAGTCTGGTAATGTGCCCGGTACGGTAATAGGCTCGCCCCCGATTATGTGGGACCTAAAAATTCATGGCGAAATGTGGGTGTCATATTACACCTCTGCCTACCCCTTCGGGGATACAGGCGTGAGTCTATAAAAAAAACAAAAATATATTATCTCAATATTTATTACTTATAACTATTTCTAAGGACTTTACAACTGAGTTAAGATACTAATTATATTGATCTGTTATCTTACGAACATGTTTGTTATCAGCAACGGTCATGTTCAACTCATGGTCAATTCATGACTCGCTCGAGTCTGACTGAAAGAGTACCTACATTTTATCACTTGTTTATTGATCTTTTGTTGACTGATTTTATTTATTTATTTATTTATTTAAAAACTTCATATACACAAAGTACATTGGCGGACTTAATGCCATGGGCATTTTCTACCAGTCAACCTGACTAGGTGGTGCAGAGAGGAAGAAGTAGGTGTATTGTATAGTGTGAGGGGAATGTACTTATTAACTTAACTATGTAGAACATGATAGACTTGCATAAAGGTATATATATAGATTAATACATAAACTTAATACATACTTACATGATTAACAAATAAAATACATAAACGTATTATAAATAAATACAGATAAATATATGTATATATATAAATATATCTACATATGTACAATATACACATACATAAGATTATGGTTTTGACATATTATTAGATACAGTCGCAGACTCAGCCAACAAGAGTTCCTTCACTTTGAACTTGAAAGTAAGTTTGGTCTTGGCCATTCTGATCTCAGGAGGGAGCGCATTCCATAGAAGGATGGACTGAATTACAAAAGAAGAGTGAAGAAAATTAGTTCTGTGAGTAGGTACCATGAGTTGGAGATTACTGGAGGAGCGAAGGTCTCGCTCATGGTTAGCGCATTTTCTGGTACATTGGTTGCTCTCAAGTGTCTTGTTAGTTTATTTCTGTAAATTTTCCTAGCATGGAAAATTATGACCATTAAAGGCTCACATTACACCAATTTTTTAATAAAGATGTAGGTGTGTTATTTATTTAGTGTCCTACTATAATGTTAACTGAAGTAATAATTGAGTTTGCACGCGTTTCTCATCGATAATAATTGACGTATTAAGCAGTAGTGTACAACAATACAGAACCAGCTGTTATTTCTTGGTATTTTTAAACTACATTATATTTAGATATGTATATGAAGTTATTATCAGTTTCCTATCCACCCTTATATCTCGTCTGTCATAAAATATCGTTTTTGCGATTTCTAATAAAAGTACCTACATTAATATTTGTAATAAAAGAAGGTTAGTAAAGGTACGAGTTGGAAGTCCGGACGGCAGGTATTTTATAAAATATATAGAAATTGTCCGTGTGGTGACGGATTAAGAATACGAATTGTCACCACCCCATATCATCCCATGGGTGTCGTAAGAACCGACAGAGGGAGCATAGTATGCAGAGAACAGCACTGCAAGAGAAGGAAAACTTGATACAAACCCTATACCAACCCGCTTGGCCAGCGTGGTATAGTAAGCCAATTCCTCCTTTCAAAGGAGAGGCCTAGTCCAGCAGTGGACTATCAAAGGCTGATGATGAGATGATAGAAAACAGTAGTGTCGGGACGACACGTCGCTTGCAGTTGTCGTATCGTACCTTTATTAGAATCGTACCTTTATTGTAAAAAAACTTTACTGTAATGGATATTAATATAAGCTTTGAATTTTTTATAAATAATAATGTTAATTATGTCATAAAGTGTATTGTAAATTCGGACGATGATTCACTAAGGTAAACGTAACCTGAAAATTAGGTATAAACAGCTGTTTTCAGTGTTGTCTGTTCGTCAAGGACACATTTGCAGTTACTGACCATGTGCTAGTATTTGTAAATCTAAGCAGTATTACCTGTTTTGTGAATTATTTAAAGGATTTTTAAACTTAGAGATAAACACTGGAGCATATACCTAAGACTGAATATTCCCGAAACAATTCGTTATTCCTAATACTAATTAAAAACTATTAAATATTTTAAATCTGAATCATTTGTTTGTTTGATTGAATGCCCTAATCTCAGGAACTACTTTTCCCATTAAAGTAATTATTCTTTTGTTGGATAGCCCATTAATCGAGGAAGGCTAAAGGCTATATAACATCACGCTTTAAGCCACGGGAGCGGAGCAGTAGTTTTAAACAGGCTCACCGAGTAAATAATAAAAGTAAAATAAATCTAATTATTATCAGCCTAATACGATAATCTGTAACGTAAGTAACTGCCATATAAATAAGGATTTTTGAAAATTCATCCTCATAGGCTTGAAATAGTGGATGACTCCACTCTGCAAATAAATTGAAATGTTTTCAAATTAATCAATTTACCATTTCTTGTACTACAACTCTTAATCAGGCTTTGCTGTTATACCATGTATTCAAAGATAAAAAGAGAATCAATTCGTTTCAACACGAACATACAAAGGAAAGTACGTATCTAAATTGAATCTACACGTCTCAACCGATTTCAAGGAAAACACAAATCTAGAATTACGTCACTAGCTAACATAACTTGCAAAATGTAAAACACTAACTTTCGCCTTTGACTTCCTCCTACAGACTCGACATAGTACAACAGCCTAAAAAGTGATGTACTCATGGATAATATATAGGTTAGTTTAAACAAACGAATTTTTAAAGTCGATTTTCCAGTTCCGGAACATTTTACATGCTTCTTGATTTTTTTTACGGAATGACATCTGCTACACGAAGTTTAACGGACACATAATAATTAAATTTAAAAATAATAATAATTTGTTAATGCGTTGTTATGTCTTGTGTGGGAATCAAACTCATAACACTCAATACAGCGTTAAACGTCAAGGCGCCCACTTAATCTACTATGCTAAAGGTGCAATCAAAGAAAAATAAATTTAAATCCTTTAAAGTTAACCAACTAATTATTATTAGCAGTAATCAATGTCATAGATTTAAGTTTTCTATAGGCTCATAACTTATAATGGCATCATTCTATCCACTGCGTCAATTCACGGTACTTCCTTTGCAATATAAACTCATCATCCTCCTAGCGTTATCCCTGTTGCAACCCAGGTTCCGCTTACTCTTCCATTCTTTGCAACGTAAATTATTGGACAAAAATTAACCGACGACCGGTTGGCGCTGCGGGATTGTAAGCGACTGCTACGCCGAAGGTCGCGGGTTCGATTCCCGCTGAAGTTAAACATTTGTGTGCGTGAACATGGATGTTTGTCTTGGTCTGGGTGTTTCTATGTATAATATGTATGTATTTACAGAAAGAAAGTATATTTGTATGTTTATCCATTATCTAGTACCCATCGTACAAGCTTCTACTTAGTTTGGGACTAGATGGTGTTGGGTGAAAGTGGTAGAATATTATTTATTATTACTACCTATTAAGTTTACGTCCATCACACACGAATACGTCACAAAACCATTCCTAAACATGCATACAGGCTTGACAGACGTCATACAATATTATACTTGTAGAATCCTACGTCCAAGATCAAGGCAAGCGTTATTTGAGTTTGTGTATTATCTGTGTAACCGAGCGTGGCGATGCGAGGACAATGTTAGCCGACGCCGCGGCGTTAACGTTGTCATATGGAACGAAAGCTATCAGTCAAATTTGCTACGACTGTCAGACAATTTGCAATATAATAAAAACTTTGCGGCCGCTCGAAAATGTTAGGCTGATTACTGTTCATCCGCGTTTAGCGACAGAGACGGCAGTCTTTATTTATTTTTACATATAGAAACATGGACTTGCTGTCTCATCATCGCAGAGTCTAAACTACAGAAGCAATAAACATGAAATTTGAACAGTGGGTGTCTTTTAAAACACGTACACCCATAAAGGAAGATTTATTTTAAATATACTGCCCTTACCCGGATAACAACGGGTTGAAAATTTGATCAACCGCTGATATTTTTTGCACCGAAGCCAAGCTGCTGACAAGAACTATGGCCAATACAGTTGTACACCGAGGTAAACTACTCCCAATGCGGTAAACTAGGGCTTGTAATGTTAACAAATCAGTTTGTTTTATTTTACGTGAAAGCGGAGCCGCTTGCAACACTAACCTTACACCTATACATACTTAAACGCATGTTCGTAATCTCACAGGAGTATACAAATTTGTATCAAAACTTAATAAACTACTTCTATTGTTCTCTACCGGGCACATTTCCAAGTCCTACGTTGCTACTATCTTGCTGAAAAGCTTAATAACACTCGTCTAACCCAACAATTAGTTCTAGAATTTACGATCTACACTAAACATAAACGGAAAATTATGTTACTGTACTATCAAGGCAGTTATCATATTAATATTTAGAATGATTACGCAAATACCATCTGGATAAATTGGTAGATCCTCGGTAAGGAAAACGATGAAATTAAATACTTTGACACTTTGTATACATATGATATACATATGAATAATCTATATGTATAAAATTGTTCCGTTACTGACTGAAGGATAGGCAACGTGCAGCCAAAATTATCGGTAGCAAGAAGCTGAAATTTGGAATATATGTTCCTTGGGGACCGTAGGGGAAATTCATCCTTAGTACACCACTAAAAAGGGATATCCTTAAATTTCCACATGATCGGGCAGAAACGGTTGAATTTAAAAATGTGTGGCCATATCTGCGCTCTTCCTACATACGTATATGTACCTATAACATTATTATAGTGCTACCGCCTGTGATAGCCTAGTGGAGCTACGAGTAGACTGCTACGAAGAGAGTCTCGGGCTTAAACCCACGCCGTGCCCCGCTAACTTTCCGAAGTTAGGAAACTTTCGTGAGCCAAGTTGTATGTCTGAGTTATCAATAATTTTCTCGCGTGTGAACTCTGCCAATCTGCACTTGGTCCAGCGTAGTGGACTGTGGGAAAACCTTGCTCATAGTGAGATAAAGAACCGTGGTCAGTAGTGAGACAGAATACAAAGAGCTGACATTTTACAATATATTTTTTTCATAGTCACGCCTGTATCCCCGAAAGGGTAGGCACAGGTGTAATATTACACCCACATTTCGCCATGAATTTTTAGGTCCCACGAAATAGGGGGTGAGCTTATTGCCGTTACCGGGCACATTACCAGACTCCGGGCTGCTACTGAATATTCGGAAAAAACCCAGTAACACTTTTGCCCGACCCGGGAATCGAACCCGCGACCTCCGATCAGCAGTCGCATACGCTATCCACTGGACCACGGAGATTTTACGATATAATGTCTTATATTATACATTGTTACACGATGTTTTCTGATTAACACATTCCACATTGATTTTAAGAATGGAACAATGAATACAACTTCATGCAATTCGTAACGAAGTTATTCTTCGTCGAAATGCATCGGCGAAAGTCGACTGCCATCGCATTTTTATTAATAAAAAGTAATTACTTTAACTTATGTATCTTCCATGTTTATATTAATTTAATTTATACATTTTAATGATTTCGATAAGGTGACTTGACAAATAATTTGATAGACGGCATTGCCGTATACATCTTCAGTACGATAGAATGCTAATATTAAGAATACCACATGCTACCGACTGTTGACAGATCATATAGCTATTATCTAAACAAGAGATTATTCATAGGTACGTCAGCTGCGTCATCCGTCAAGTTTTCTACGTACATACAGCTATAACGACGGTTCGGCATGTGTTACATCAGCCCTGGTCACGGAAACTTCTTTAGAAAACTATCCTTAACTACATTAAAGTCAATTTATATGTATACAAGTTGCTGTTTCTATAAATCAATTCGCGAAGTTGAGAGCGTTCATCATTGTCTTGTGTATGACGGGTAGACGGGTAGACGGGTTGACAATCACAATATTTTCCTGTAAGTATCTAAGTGAGTGCGAAACGGTCAGCAACGTTCACCGTAGAACATAATAATTTTACTTATCGAAACGGTGGTACATTCACTAAGCCTACAAATCGGCAAGCCACTTAACTCAAGCCTACGGCCGTGACATTGAGACGGAACGCCATGAAAATAATTGTCAAGGTCTTAGAAAGACATCGTCCTTCTCACTCTCAATAAATATTGGCGTAAATTGGCATAAGTTTGAAATAGTTACGACGAAAGATAAGCGTCTCATATACCATTGAAGTAACTTGTTATTGATATAGCAGACCATTTTTTGCACACGTATCTTCGGCTGCCACACTGAATTATTTAGATGCGGACGCAATTACCACTTTTTATAATTTTTGTAATATTTTTTCTTTTAAATAGACTCGTGCCTAAGGTCCCCGAAGGGGTAGGCAGAGGTGTAATATTACACCCACATTTCGCCATGAATTTTTAGGTCTAGTAATATTATCAAAGAATATTATTGATTTTAGGTAGCGTTTTACTTTTATACTGGATTATTGATGTGATCAGGCTAAACTATACACTTAAATCTTCCCTATAAATGACTCCGTCTACTAGTAAAAACACATAATAATCGACACAACATTTTTTAAAATTTAATGTGAACAGATAGACACGACCAACGACTTCATTTTTCATTTTATAATATGTAAGGGTAATCCACAGATCATCCAGTGCGCAAACATTTTAAGCTGACTTTTAGTATTAGATAATAGGATTTACATAAAATGTAAAATTAAAAGGGAACCTAAACGCTCGTATAACATAGTCTGGCAATATAGTTAATGAGTTAAGTGTTCCGAAAGCAAGCGATGTTGATCGCACATTGATAACACAGGGTTAATGGGGCCACGAGATGTTAAAAGTGCTAAGTTCGCCGAACAGTATCTGTTGAGAACACGGACCTTGTAGCGGACACAATTAATGAAAGAATTAAGTACGCAGTGGGAGGGTTCAGGAACGCGTAATTTACGTAAATTGAGTATTTTACGGTGATGAACGATGTGTGACTTATAAGAGGTATTGTTCTTTTGTACCTATATCATACAATTTATTATTGTAACAAATAACATAATCCAACAGAATAAAACTACTTATACAACTAAACTATTCTAAACTAAACCAATAAAACTAAATAAATATTTTTTTTTTTTTTATTTATAGTCTCACGCCTGTATCCTCGAAGGGGTAGGCAGAGGTGTAATATTACACCCACATTTCGCCATGAATTTTTTAGGTCCCACGTAATAGGGGGCGAGCCTATTGCCGTACCGGGCACATTACCAGACTCCGTGCTGCTACTGAGAATTTCCTAACGGAAAATCCCAATAATACTTTGCCCGACCCGGGAATCGAACCCGAGACCTCCCAATCCCACGCGCACATTTATGCCGCGAGACCAACGAGGCAGTCTAAATAAATAATAATAACAAAATAGACGAGGAAAAACAAAAAACCCAAACTACGCGGCGTCAAAAAATTCCTCCGCAGCACTGTCGGCTGGTAGCGTGCCCAGAAGATAGTGAAGAAGTGGTTTTGTTATGTATTCGCTGTAAGTTTAGACTGCTATCAGAGATGGGGACAATATTTATTTTCTAGTGTTCACTTGAATCCTTCAAATTGTGACCTTAACGAATCCATAAAAAATATATTAACATACTTAACACTATCTAGTTCCATCTTAATTCTGTTCTCATTTTCTGGTACTCAATTAAATAATAACGATTGTAATATATAACCTAATTTTGGAAATATATTATAATATTTTGGCCGAATATTTTTATACATAATTTATTTGTGAAATAATATAATAAATATATCATGTAATCGTTTAGGTCTGTCTGTATATACTGTAAGCTCACACTGTTTTAAACCGACTTCATAATAAATTTAAGAAAGGATTTCATTACCAACAGAAAAGAGAAGTCAAATTTATGAGAAGATTTAGAATCATCTCATTTTGCTGGCTATTGTCTTTAAAAATATGCACTATAAAAGCAAATAGTTGATTCTTCAATTCAATTCAATGCTGTAACTTTTGTAGTCGTATAACTGAGCGAACTAAAATGTCAAGAAAACCCCAGTAGCTATCTTTACATCGATTTTATACCTAACCCCTTCTTATCCCTCACCCCTTTTGGTTACCCATGTTATTTCATCTTATGTGACCACCACAAGATTTAACATTATATCCGTATCTGCTCTTTGAAAATTGAACTTGATAGACGCATTAAGGCAAACTGCCTTCAAAGTAGAACATTAGTAAAATACATAATTAAACACGATACTATGAAACTATGTATAATTAATCCGTCTACATTGGCGGTACTGTTTGTTCCGCTTTCCCGGCAAACCACAAAACGGATTTAGATGGGGATTCCATTTTGCAGTTTAGTATCAGATTGGTAGAACCTAAATGTGCTATCTATCTTGTTTTATGCTAATTGCGTTTCGTCATAAATATGACTTAATTTCACGTAAATAAACACAGTCAAAGCCCATGTTATAGAAAAGCCTGAATATCGCAAAATGACCCACAAAACAACATTGCTTCAAATTGATTACATAACCATTTCCTATTTCGTTTCAAGAGCCACTAGCGAATGCTGTTAATAGGATTAAATTTTATTAAGCATATTACTGCGGACCTACGCTAACATACTCCAAACACGTCGTTCCACGATTCAAATCGTACTTTTTCTCACATTGTATCGCACGTGGCTTGGTACAAACGTGGCTACTTATTGTGGAAGAAAACTGTGACGAAACACGGCTTCGGCTAAAAGGTCGGCAACGATAAGACGCTCGAAATCAATTCACTGAACACGTTGTGCACAATGGATTTGCTATATCTATGTATATTCGTTCTGAGTATACGGTGTATACCAGGCCTTTGTTTCGTTCGATTCCTAAGCTCGACCTCCTACCACCTATGTGTTCCTAGTATCCGACGCATCGATTAATTGTTAGTGGATTCGAATTTGAGTCACACGTTGACCAGCACTGAGGTGATTGAAATGGAAATTGCTTGTATCTGTTCTGCTAAAGTGGCGTTGTTGTCCACAATTTTGTTGTAAATTTATATGAGCTAACTGTTTGTTTTGTCGCAATACGGCTAATATGAGCTCGGGTTAGGTTACCACGTTAACTGGAAGAAATGAACGCAGAAATGTCTGAAACACTAAAAGGTTCTGTAGTTTTAGTAATAAAATTGCACGAACATCTTATAAGTGCAATATTAATTAAACATAATTTATTATTATTAAATATTACTTTTGTAGTTGCCATTCCAGACTAGTAAAGTCCTAGCTTCATTCTGCAAATGTTAGTAGGGTCACAAACTTTCTAACTGAGCACGATAGTCGAAATTAGGCTATGATAGTATTGCGAAGGCCCAAAACATAAATGGTCATATAAACTTATGATCAGACCGTTATAATCTCTTTATTAATTACTATGAACACTTACATGACAGTACAAGCGTAAGGCTATAAATTTATATTTCAAAATGTAATCAATTGATAATGTTACTCAGACCGCCTGGTTTGTACTCGGACGGCAAAAATATGTAAAACGGCCTATTAAACTAAATACCATTACAAAAGTGGGTTTTCAAAACTATTCAATCGTTTTTGTAGAAGAACGAATGATAACAGACCGATATTACTCAAGAAAACAAACTGTTTTTGGTGTCAGTCAGCAGATGTGCCTTTAGTTTTTGTTGCTGGCCGAATATAAGACGATTTGGTGAATTTAGAATTCGAAATTGGAGAGTGTTATTGTTTTTTGTAGTTTTCAAATAAGGCAGCTTTTAATTCTTTTCAAGCTTTGTGAATTTGTAAAAACATTGCACAGCATCTGAATTTTATTTACATTTAATAATATGCAAAATAAGTAGATGATATCTTATTTTTATAAAATTTAAATTGTTTATTATGGCTTCAGATAGAAGATAAGTACCTAACTACCTACCTTTTTATCGACTAATATGATTGTGAAGAACAAGAAACCGACATGAAAATGAAAAATAAATGAGATAATTTGTATTCGTTTTGTTTAGATTATTTGGCGAATAGAATTAGCTATTCAATTATTCTATGACAACACAACGTAAAAGTACTGAATTGGAGCATGTTTTGGTCTTATTTGGTGTTAGATAATTGGTTTTGCGATTACTCAATAGTCTTGTTATAGATATTTGGAATGTTTAATTTCACGGAAAATTTAGAAATTAACTATTGTATGATGCTCAGACATCAGCTCCTAATGTAAGCGGTTTATTTTTACATTTTTTTTTAGTTTGTAGTTTGTACCGCCTCATTTACAATATCGATTAATTGATATAAAACGAGTGCCGAAATGGTTTTTTATCTTAAAAAAGTTTGTAATTATCTTTCTACTCTGATTTTGAATAGGTACGTATTCAATTTTGTTAACAATAGTGTGAGAAAACATGTGGACGAAATGTTGACTAGGCTGTTAACCGTGTTACGAAATGATGGTGAACTGCACGGCTTTAACAAAATCTTAATATATAAAATCCTTGCGTTACTGACTGACTGACAGACACGCTACAGCCGAAACTATTGGGCACAGGAAGCTGAAATTTGGCATGTATGTTCCTTGGGGACCGTAGGGGTGCACTAAGTAGGGATTTCCCGAAATTCCCACGGGATTGGCCAAAACGGGTAAACTTAAAAAAAATGCAGGCGTAGCTGCTGGCTTCCTCTAGTGTTGTATAAAAATAAAGAATCCATGAGATTAGAATGGACGACTTTCACGACAAAATTCGTCGGACCTAATCAAAAAAGATAATTCTGTTATTTAGTCAAACTACGTCAAAATTTTAAATAAACTCTCGCCGGCACGAATCGAAAAGAAAGCATACGATAAGAAGTAAGAATGTTTGCTTAAGCAAACATATTTAACATTACTACATTATTTCTACAGCTGCCATTTGTCGATACCCTACTTTTTTATTTGTGTACCTATTTTAAATGTTTCAAAGAAACTTGGCCACGAAAAGAAATGATTGAAAGTGCAAATAAAACAAATCTTACTTGGGGAGTATCCGCAGTTACTTGTCACTAAACGCGGCAAATAAACACTGTTTCTCAGAGCTTCACGTACTGATGAACCGATTCGCTTCAAGAAACCCATATTTGTCAACTTTTACGCCAAAATAATACGAAACACCAAACGTTTTTGCGAACATTTGCAGCGACACAAAAACACAACATGCTTGCCGTGAGCATTAAATAAAACTGATTTATAAAACGTACCAACTTAATTTTATTGGTATTGTTTTATAAACACAGAATATATTAAAATACTACAGCGTGAAACCGGTTCCCGCACGTGGCTTTTAACAGCCAGTGATGTTTTAGTTACTCATAAGTCATAGTGCAATAATGATCTGTCAAAGATTAAATAGTTGACAATTTTAACGTCGCGTCACTCTGTTAACATAAAAAGTAAATCATTAACCTGATATTACAATGTTATTGAGTACCGCTTTTATAACTTATTGCTTTTTTATGTGAATCTTATCTGAAAATGATTGAAATGATTAATTTTAGGGATATTGACGGATGTCGGGGTTTACAGTTGTATGTATGATTTTCTAAAAAATGGTTTCACTCTCTTTGCTTTCCCCTACTAGGGATGTTACCCAAAATAGTACAGACGGCGAAACGTTCAGACAAGTACACTATAAAACAACCATAAACTTAAAGAACAGCTGAGCAATAAATTTGATTTTTGACAGTAACTACAGACGCACATTACATTGAAATAATATCATAACACGTCAAAAGAAAATGTAACAAATGGTACGGCAAAAATAAAAACAAAGGTGCTCATCAATTCAAATCGAGTTAATGACCCTTATCAATTTGATATATCTAATGATAATGCGTAAACCTAAATTAATACGTCACTCTAAAAAAACTATAAATTAAAATTTCTTTGCCAATCGGTTTTATTTGTTCTGACTGCTGGAGAAAAATTATGTCAACTTATTCATCAATCTTTGAATTAAATTGGACTTATTAATGTGTCGAAGTCAATTTGGTCGGTTACTATCACCGAATTCTAATCGTAGACCCTCGCCTAATTACAATGTATTACAGGTCGATGGTCTTTTACAACTGTTCAAGTTGTATTTACTGAATATTTGATACGAATTAAAGAACCATGTGTTCAACAATACCTATTGTTCTTTAATGAGTAGGTCCTGATATTACATATACTTAGAGTTCATATTCACTCGTCTAAGCAAGAATTATAGACACCTTACCGTCTAAGGTGCTAATCATGAATCGGATTATACGCAGATTAGTTTCCTGGAATGAATTTTGCTTATCTTTATATTTTCAAAACCCTCTGAAAAGCCAGTTACATAACACTCTGTTCTCTATTGCCTCAGCAAAGTTACGTAACTATAACATTTTCAAAGGTTGAATGTGATTTGTAAATTCATTGTCACACGGTGTTTATTGCCCGTACTTTCGTTGCACACCCACTGGACGAATGAATTGATCCAGATACAATTTCTATTGTCCCTATGAATAGGTGCAGTGACTGAAGTTAATATAAATTGTCCGTATAAACCTCGTTGTATGCGGGTTTTTGATAAGAGGATGTTTGTCATTTCAAAATTAGTGCCACCACAAAACCTCTCATTATTGAATTCGGTCGAGCCTCACTCCATGTCAATTGCAAAATGCGGTTCCTCACGCCCATACATCATTTATTGGCATGCAAAATAGTTTGACGCCGAATCAAGTCAACATGACACCTCTAGAATATATTAGCTTTGTACTTTTATTTTGTGGTTATTGAAAATGTGTAAATTATATCTGTTTACGAGTACTGTTTACTGTTAAAATACGAATCGAATAAAATCTAATTTAAAATAATTTAAGCGCCGTTCCTGATACAAATTAAACCATTTATCTTTTAGAAGTTTGGCACAGACAAGCGAAAACGTCGTCGAAAGCCTTAGATAAATTTCGTGCGTGTATGTGCGCAAATTCAACAATGGATAAAGTCCGTTTGATGATGGAGGAGATTTGTCAATGGCACAGATTACACTGTATGCGGCAATCAATCTCAGGGCACGATTCCTACTTTTGATGTAGGCGTGAATTGAGGTTTGACGCGTAGGCGTTATTTTCATTGAGTTTACAATATTCTACCACTTTACAGGAAATCAATTGGCGTACTGTTGACATGGAACTAAACGTGCCGAAGCTTATTAAAAAAAATGGGCAATTGCGAGTCCGACTCGCGCACGAAGGGTTCCGTACCATCATCTATAAAAGAAAATCACGTTCGTTGTATGTATACTTAAATACTTTTTAAGTTTCTACCTGTTTATTAAGATCGGCGTGACGATGTGTAGGTATGTATGTATTAAGATCGGGTAACAATAAATTGCTTAGAAATTACGTTTGTTGTATGGGAGCCCACCTTTATTATTTACTTTTTCTTTATTTAATTACACATTCTGTGAAAATTTAAAGCGTCTACCTGTCACAGTTAGTAATTTTGAGCAAAAATACGTTTTTTGTATGGGATCACCCCTTAATATTTTATTTTTTTTATTTTTGGTATTTGTTGTTATAGCGGCAACCGAAATACATAATTTGTGAAAATTTCAGCTTTCTAGCTATCACGGTTTATGAGATACAGCCTGGTGACAGACAGACAGACGGACAGACAGACGGACAGACAGACAGACAACGGAGGCTTAGTAATAGGGTTCCGTTTTTTACCTTTTTGGTACGGAACCCTAAAAACAACCTGAAGATCACAAAACTGTCGGTTATTACGGTTGTTGGCTACGTGGGTGGTAATAATGGATTCGCGCCGGTGGGTGCATACTATTCCTGCTTCAGATCTGAATGACAGAAATATGTTTTTATCGCCGTCACAATTATTATCGGCGATACCGTTACGGTTTCTCGGTTTCAACCTTTCGTAGTATCGACTCTGTTATTTTTTCTAATGGTCAGTGAGTTCGTTCCGGCGGCAATTAGTCGTCGCGTATCTAATGCCACACTTGTATCGTGAATTTGTTTAATAAACATGAATTAATCGCCATGGTGGTACGTCCGCGCCACGTGATCGCGAACGGTAAATAATATTTCTGCAGTGTCAAGAATCAAGTGGGTTGTAAGCAATACGCGCTGGTTGGTGCAAAATAGTGGATTACATCAATTGAACAAGGATCGGGTGTGTCGATATATAGAGTAACAGCTGCTTCACTGGTAACTCTTGAGGGTAATCAAGATCGGATTGCGATCGTCGACTACACAGCGTCGGTATGTGTATTGCCACTGTAATATTGCACGTTATTTTGATTCTCTACGCGGCTAATCTAACATCTGTGTAGATATTTCTGGTAATCTAGTAATGTGTAGCGTCTGTTGGTTCTGTTTATGTTGCAATTCATAGTTTTGTGATGTAGGTTTCAGCTGAGTTGTATAAGTAAATATCAAACTAATTCGGTTAAACACTAGCAATTAATGAATTGAATATATAAATAGCTATTTAACATTTATTATAACAAAATATAAGGAAATCATTTGGGATTATTGACATGTTACATAATTATACTAATGATGAGACACAGTAAGCCGATAAAAATCAAGAGTCCTTTGAATTATGGGGCACAGTTTTCACAAGATGTCTGTTTCAAAATAATATGCGATTCGGAGATGTCTGGCGCGATGGCACTACAGTGTGGCAATCCTGTTTGGCACTATGAATGAACCAACGGCTTGTTAACCCATTTCTACATTTATTTCTGTTAGTTATTAAGTTATCATTTATAACGAATATATTAATGATTTTGGTGAAATATTTGCCCTTATTTTTATGTTAGGATACATATAAGTAGCTGTCATTAGTATCAGCCAATTTGTTTAATAAATCGGGTGACCGAATAGATTTTACATTTATTTCTACTTAGGTATTATTTAAAGTTACTAATATGTAAATGAGTTTAGTGAAATACATGAAAAAATATTTTATGTTGGTGAAAATCATTATAAACATGCGATAACGTCATTCCAGTATACTCTAAAGCGTTAATTATTATTTTAGTCCGTTTATTTGCGGTGTGCCCTATTTCTAAACAAGGAAAATTATTTTATTATTTAGTGATAAGTTTATCATTTGATTGCAAAATAGGTCTTGTGTGTTTAATTAGTTAATTCCACTTATATTTAATTGAGTTCACATATTTTATTAACACTTTAACATTTGTAACTGAAGCGAACAATTTTACCTAATTGTTGGCTTTAAATTTACAATTACTTATATTATTAAAACATTCAATTTGTTTGTTAGTCCCTTTAAAGCCCATCTGACGATACAAAACAAACCCGCACATATAAACATGTACAACATTTATAAGCTTTGACACTGAAATTCAAATTATTTACGAACGTGACAAAATCCCCTTCGCGACATTTTTCTTTCAGCGAACAATTTCATACACGGTGAAAACAATTCCGTCAATATTAAATCACTGCACACGCGAATCGCGAATTTTTTGGATCGTATTTAATGTGTGTGAGAGCTTCGATCGCGTATGTATAGAACTTTAGGTGTAGGGGGTTGAGCGCGGCATGTCATCGCGCGTGGCTGGGCGGCGTAGGACTGCACCGAGCGCCGGAGCGACTCGCCACTCCGCCGCACCGGGCCATGCGCGCCTCGCGCCTCCGCACGACCACCACGGCACATCACTAGTCTGCTCCACTACACATGCCCACCATTCATGGTCAATGTTAACTACCCGACAGCCTCTTCCTCGTGTCCAAACACAACACTTTACCATTCAATACAATGTCAAATTATCCCAATTACACACTCAACTTGCGTATAAATTAAACCTGAAACTATCGCTGATTGGCAAATTGCACTTGTTACCAAATAAATTGGGGTTTCATCGTTTACAAGAATGACAAGATTCCTGGCTAGATGGCGATCTTAATTTGTCGATAATAGACATACAACGTTCAACGTTGTAGAGAAAAGGTTAATTTTCTCGGATGCCTACTCGAGCAATGTGGATACGTAACAGTGATTGTTGGGGCGTGATCTAATTCTGTGGTGTTCCCAGGAGCTTTCTATAGCTTGTATTTATTGGATTGATGTACCATCAGTATGTTTTCCGATGTTTTTGGTAGGTGAGCGAGTGGGAGAGTGAAGGAGCGATATCGCTGAATGTTTAACCGCTTGGACGGAGAGCGGCGTCAACTTTGAAAATTTAATCTTGGTGTGCCTTAATTGTTTCAGGAAATGGGTTTCATATCTCTTTACATTTGTCCGCATTGTTGATATGGCTCCGTTGTACGCGTGTGTAGAAAAATAAAATTGAGATTCGTGACCGAGTGCCGGAGCGTTATGATGTTTCACGGGGTCATTTCTGTGATTCACTTGTGCCAATAAACACACTAACTGCAGCCGGAACTTTTAACGTTGACCTTTAACTCGGATATAGACAAACGTTTTTTGTTGCCATTTCGATGAAATAAATCGTCTATACAATATCGTGTCGATGGGTATTTTGGCACGTCACCCAGGTAAATGGTTAGAAATTACAAGTGAGTAACAGTTAGAAGGTACTTCCCGTTGCGTAAATACCGTAAAATGGGGTGAATAGAAATCGTGGGGTGAATAGAAAAAAGTCCGGAAGTTTGATATTGTTGACTGTAGTTTGTTATTAGCCTTTTATCGAATGTTTTTCTCTATGATTTTCTACGTGGCAACATGTTTTTTATAGGCTCGCCACCCACAAATTTACGTCAAGTTGAAATTTCATATAGATTTAAGCGGTTAAAGTGAAGGTATGAAAACTAGTAGTTTTTGCTGTTTATAAACTTTCTATAAACATCAAGTTATTGGTTGTGTTCCCCCTGTAGATGTGTATTATTGGATACATACATTTCTCATCTTTAAGAAAAACGAAGATTAGTGTCCGTTTTTGATTATTTAACATTAATTTTCTATTAAAATTGAGATGCTGGCTATTTTGCTCGAATTCGAGGTGAATAGATACGGGAAGGGGGTTAATAGATACGCCATTGGGGGTGAATAGAAACGCGTGGGAGGTTAATAGATACGAGTGGGGGGTCAATAGAAATATGTTTTTAGGGTTGTCTATCGAGGTTAGTTCATCATACGCACCTTTTTGTCAGTTAACCATTGAAAATATTGTTTATATGTAGGCAGGTGCCTACCTGTATGATTAAAGAGGTAAATGTTGATATCTGGTTTATTAAAAAAATACATAGTTGTCTGATTAATGACAATGTTGATATATTGAATAAAAATGTAAGTTGATTTTGACAGCCCTAGCGTTTTTTCTCTATTCACCCCCTTCCCGTATCTTTTGACCCCTGTTTCGAGGTAAATAGAAAACGCCTACTTTTTCTTAATTTACTAATTAATGTCCTGTTTTTACTAATTTGTAGCACAAATATTGAGTAAATTACAACTTAACTCATGATATCAAAATGCTTCAATAATGACTCTCATTCAAAATATCTAATAAAATCGATGTTGAAGTTGAAATCTGTGTCTATTCACCCCATTTTACGGTATTAAGAGTATCCTTTAGCTGTTCCGGTCAGATAAATAAAAAAGATTGCAATATGTATTACGTAAGCACTTTTTTCTCTGATTACATTGTTCTGTACACATACTACAATATTACGTTGCTATATTACAAAACCCAGATAAGTCAATTCAAGTATCAGTATTTGACATCGTAAGTATAAAAAATGTGGAGGGTTTTATCTTGAATGAACAAATACTTGAAGCGATGAGAGCCTGATGGAGTGGCGCTAGCCTACGACAAAATATAAAAAAGAGATCAAGACGAATAGTGGTTATTATAGGGACGTGACTGAACAGTTAATATCGTGAGGTAATGGACTTGAGCGAACGACTGCTAGTAATAGCAGGGTTACATCAGGATCTGACTGGTTTCCAGCCATCCACAATCTGTTCGCACTGGAACACTGATTGGTTTTGACCTTCGTCGCATAAATCGACAGGATACAACAAAGATGAGTAAAGAACTCTACAATGAGAACACGATAAATTCTTTCTTTACTTCTCATATTTATTAATACGGCCGGTTGGCGCAGCAGGAGTGTAAGCGACTGCTACGCCGAAGGTCACGGGTTAGATTCCCGCTCAAGTCAAACATTTGTGTGCATGAACATAGATGTTTGTCTTGGTCTGGGTGTTTCTATGTATAATATGTATGTATATACAAAAAATAGGAATATATGTATGTTGATCCATTATCTAGTACCCATAGTACAAGCTCTGCTTAGTTTGGGACTAGGTGGTGATGTGTATATGTGGTAGAATATTATATTATTACTAGAGGACGCCAGCAGCTACGCCTGTATTGTTTTAAAATTTACCCGTTTTGGCCGATCCCGTGGGAATTTCGGGAAGTCCCTTCTTAGTGCATCCCTACGGTCCCAAAGGAACGTACAAGCCAACTTTCAGCTTCCTGCGCCCAATAGTTTCGGCTGTAGCGTGTCTGTCAGTCAGTCAGTAACGCAAGGATTTTATATATTAAGATTATATGGTAGAATATTATAATACGTATTCCTGCCAAACTTTTACATTAAATCTGACGTTCCCACTACGAACTACGAACTGTCACTGACCCTGACACGAATGGTATTACTCGATGAGTAAGCACTTTCAGGTTTCGTTCCATTTCGAGATCCAATGCAGTTTTTGTTGGCAGTTCGGTAACACAATATCATTTGGTATTTGAGAAATAACGCCAGTGGAATGTAGTAAGAATTATTACATAAGATATTGTTGCTTGAAAAATGTAGAGCGCCTACAAATTAGGTAAGTACTTTGTTTTTTAGTTGGAGAAGCTAGAGAGAAAAAAAGATTAAATGAGATTACTAATAAAAAATATGCTAGAATATTAGTGGGAAATTGTAATTTAGACTGCAGTAAAAAGTAGGTTTGTTGTCCGACCTCTACAAAATTGCGTAAAGGTCGAAGACGTTGGCACTCCGTGTGAACTGTGTGCTCTTCAAGAAATGGGACAAATGAAATTGGTAAGGAACTTCTAGTTCATCTCGCTACGAACTCATGACGTGTTCATTCTAGTGTCAATGTGTGCCATGTTTTATTCACTATCGATCGTATAGGAACATTAAAGTAATTATTAAATCACTAGTATGTTAGGAGAATGAAAATGTAATAAACCAAGACCATCGGTTAAGATAAACGATAAAGCAAATGTAATGCTTCCGTAGGCTACTGCTGTCAATCAATCTAACAGTAATAATAGTACTTTCGGTCGCAAATTTGGAATGAAGGTTGCGAATGCCGTCATTGATTATACAAAATGTGATTGCTTTATGTATTGTAAGGTTTAAAGTAGTTCCTGGACCTTCATAATAATCTAGATCGCGGTTTTTGAGCAATACTCATAAAGATTTGATTTATAGTGTAATCAAATACTTACTCAAGGTGTTTTTAGGTACAAATTCTAGACTCCTTCGCGATGATAAACTACATGTTGTATTTTTAGTGATCCTTGTAATTTTAGGCATCAGCATAATTTCAAATGTTTAATAAATATTCTACCACATTCACACAACACCATCTAGTCCCAGACTAAGCAGAAGCTTGTACTCTGGGTACTAGATAATGAATAAACATACATTTATACTTTTTTTTAATACATACATATTAGACATAGAAACACCCAGACCAAGACTGACATCCATGTTCATGCACACAAATATTTGAATTGAGCGAGAATTGAACCCGCGACCTTCGGCGTAGCAGTCGCTTACACTCCCGCTGCGCCAACCGGTCGTCAAACTTTGTTCTCATGACTTATTTATACTAGGTTGACAGCTGAGTTTTGTATTGCCGAGTCCATTTGGCGAAAAGCTTTCTTACATATTTTTTCATGATGATTCCGCATCTTCGATTCGAAGGTTTTGTGTCGACATCTTTGGACGAGTAGCTCTTTTAAGTAGTTTTTATTGTACTTGGACTTTCGTTCGACAATTTTGAAATTATCTTAGCGTCGTTTTAAATACATCTATAAGTTTACCTATCTTTATGATTCATATCGGCTTAAAAAGTAGTTTCTGCCGATTTGGATTTTCCGCTTTGACTTATCGGCCTTCTTCGAAGATTCTATTTTCAGCTAGAGTAAATGAGTTTCAGAGCCCTTAACATAGTGTTACAACTAATAAGACATGAAGGTTCGCTTACAGTAGTTACCTAGCAGCAGCGTCTCGTCGTCGAGGGCGGTGACGAGCGAGTCGGTGCAGCAGGTGTTGGTGTTGTCCATGGAGATGCGCACGGACGCGCAGTCGGCGGGCGAGTGCGGCAGCTGCTCCGCCGACTGCGCCGAGACCCGCCCGTTTGCGAGCCGCAGGGACGCTGTCCGCCCGCCCGCGCCTGTCGCCGCGCCGCCTCCACCATCCTCGCATCTGGAGACAAACAAAAACTTACGTAAGTAAATATTGGTTCGATTCCCAGTTCGGGCAAATTGTTATTACTCCAATTGGTTCTGTGGGTGTTGTGCGCAAGTAAGAACTTTACACGAAACAAATAATATCCTTGCAAAGAAATCAAACTCTATGCCAACCCGTCTGGCCAGCGTGGTATAGTAGGCCACACAGATATGAGAAGTATATCTGTGGTAGGCCAAATCCCTCTATTAACTCACAGTGCAACGGTGAAGCAAAAGCGAAAGGCTAGAAAATAGCGAAATATAAAAGCACTAGCTACACGGACGTGCCCAAAGGCAACTCTAGTCAAGTCAAGTCAATGTTTTGCCAACTGCAACTTGTACTCATAAAAACGAGTTGTGGCGGACATGTCTGCTGACTAGTATTTGGGCAAAGTCTAAGCTTTCTCATACTAAGAAGAGGCCCAGCATGTCCAGCAGTGGCACAGTTATTACACAATACAGGTCTGATGATATTTTTTGTACGCCTTGTAGGTATACCTAATGCCAGCCACAAAATATAACTGTCGAAGTTTAGGCTTAGTTCTTCTGTCAACCCTGCAAGGCATATTCAAGCGTATGACAGCGTATATCTTTTCGTCTATCTAAACGTTACATGTGTAAAAAGAACCTTCAAATTCGGCAAAGCTTGAACCGTCAATCGCAATTTATAAACGCCCCTTTGCACAGAGATGCTTTCGTTATGGTGGCAAGAAAGCATTAAATGCAAGAGATGGCGTTTATGTTAATACATGCATGTACCAATACGCATTTTAATAAAATTGCTTTTGGATTTATTTAAAGATTTACCAAATCAGAGTTTCTAATGATAAACTCGCCTTCAATTTTAAATACAAACTAAATAATAATTTTTCAGTAACTAAAAATATAGGGTACCTAGTTAGCTTTCATCCAGGGTTATGAAACTTATCAAAATTAATTAAATTTATACAGCCTTGACAAACTTAATGGAAGTAAATAACAATGAGTACAAATTTGTTATCAAAATGACTCAACACAGTTTTTATTGCATCTCATTGTGACTGTAAAAAACCGTATGTGACCTATATTACGACCTAAATTTTTTAAGGTCCTTGTCTGAATCTAGGTAATTGGCTTCGAGTGTCGGGTCAATATCTTGTTAGACCTAACTCACGGCACGTACGGGCTTACTGCTGGTACGTGACAACTACTATAAGACTTATGAAGTCACACCTTTGAGTAAAAAAATCTATGACTTCTTTAGCTTTGGACAGAGATTAAGATTTTTTCAAGTAAGGGAATTTTATGGTGCGGATTACACCAGCCGAAATGCTGAGATTTTTTCAAATAATTACGCTTTATATAAATTGTTTCAAATTTAACTCAAGATGTATTATTTAGTATGAAACAGGTCCCGCAAAAATGGAGTTATTTCTGCATCATATTATTGTTATATATGCAACATCCTAAGTAACTGCTGTTAAGTTTGGTAGAAATCACTATAAAACTAATTTTGTCAGAATAATTGATGTTTCCTTTAATTGCTAATAGCTGGATAGGAAGATATGAATCATATGTCGTGATATTTCTGGAGAAAATTATACAAAACAAGCGTCTATGAACTAAGAAAAAATGCATCACACGTCATATCGATGTGCGGTTTTTATTTCAAGCTTGATTTTGAGAGCATTTCGGGTTTCACATTTGTATGAAATCGTGCGTCCAATTATTGGAATACTATAAAAGTGAGTGAGAATGCTAGTAAAATTCAAAATAAAAACATATTGAAAAATATGTATATGTATGTATGCATTACTGATATAGCGTACAGCATGAATTTTCACATCTGATATTGTGCAAAAATAACTGATCCCAAAAATTCATGGGGTATAAAATGGAAAAATGTTTTGCATGTTTAAAGGGAGTGGTTTGAGAGAAAAGCGGTGGGATTATATTGGTCCCATTTGACACTTTCTTTGTTCTTTTGACACGGGGAATGATGTATGATAATGATGGCATATCTCTTTTACCGCCAAATATTTATTTACCCTTAGTGGGAACTTCATATATAGTAATAAGCTATATAGTAATATTTCTAGATCGTGTAAATATGGTTATTAGAATAAAATATTTTTACTTATATTGTACATAGTACACATAGTGTCCGTAAGATGTGTGTCCAACTGACGAGCTAAGTTCAGGTCTCGTGTTATAAATATCAGATCATATTTCAACTGGGTTTAATAGAATTAGTACATAAAGTTGTTATTAGCTTATATTAGTATCATTAATTTGATGGTTGCTAGTCTTATAAATTAGCTGTGCACGCGTCTATGAATCTAAAATATTTTTCCTTATGATTATAGTAAATGTTGTAATTCTGATACTTACCTAAATGTTGTAATACAATTACAGAAAAAGATTAACATTAAATATTAAAATTTTGTTTATTTGTATAAGTGCTGCAGGATTCGATAATTCAAATAGCTTATGCAACTTTTTAGGCGCGCCCAATTAAGGGTTAACAGTGAAGTAAAACATTGTGAGGAAACTTGCATGTCTGACAGTTCTTCATAAAGTTCTCGAAAGACATGTCATTGTGTAGTCCACCAACCCACACCAGGCCAGCGTGGTTTTCTATGGCCTTGCCCTTCTCATAGTAAGTAGATGCTCGTACCCAGAAGTGGGATAGTATATAATTAGGTACAGGGCTGATGATGATGATGATACGTAAGTTTAAGACACGTTTATTAATTCAATAGAAAAGTAAAAATAAAAAAAATCGTACTATCGACAGTTGTATAATGAGCTCACATTGACATTACCTGAAAACCACATTGTTTTTACAGAGATTAGAATAATATTACTTAAAATGCATATTTAATATTACATTTACCTACTTTATTTTTCATAGTTCGATTCCTTTTCCCAAACATTAAACAAATCAATGTTCTGTCCAGAGGTAAAATCTCTGTGTTACCAGTCTGGTAACTCTTTTTAGTACATAGTACTATTGAGTTTCCCTGACACAAAATGTTCAATAGCTACTGCAGTTGATTCGCTGTGCAAATTCGACACCAGCAACTATACAAAATTGGTGCATTTTATTCCTTTTGCTGTAAATTCATCGTATGAAACTTAACACATCAATCTATATCGAGTACGATGACTGGCAGTTAAGTTATTTACAGATGTGAATGTATAGGTGTAGCTTTTATTTTATGTACCTATGTGTGTAGGTGGAGTAGACCGGGTTGTATGAGGCTACGATGGAGCTTCAGGTGAACAAAAACGTAGGACAAACTTTCGAAAGCAAATAGATCGCACAAACGAATAAACCCCAAAAATTTATAAATATTCTGCGACTGCCTCCGTGGTCCAGTGGTTAGCGTTTGCGACTGCTGATCTGAGGTCCCGGGTTCGATTCCCGGGTCGGGCAAAAGTGTTACTGGGTTTTACCGAATAGTCAGTAGCAACCCGGAGTCTGGTGATGTGCCCGGTAACGGCAATAGGCTCGTCCCCTATTACGTGGGACCTAAAAGTTCATGGCGAAATGTGGGTGTAATATTTGCACCTCTGCCTACCCTTTCGGGGATACAGGCGTGAGACTATAAAGAAAAAAATAAAAAATATTCTGCGTATTTTATGTAATTTTTTGGCGCAATCACCGGTAACTTGTAAGGAATTATACCTTAAAACACTTAAGATAATAAAGCCATGTGAGCTGTAAGCTAATATTTCGTACTTTCGGGGTCTTCCTGAGGACAAGGGCCCTGGGCACGTGCCTCTTGGGGCAAAGGCAGTATTGGGAATAGCAACGTAGGTATAGATTTCGATGTTGACTTATTCAGTAGGATAGTTGTCTTGTGTCTTATCACATTTATCTACACGAGACATAAAAAGTCCATTAGACGTCCCGTTTCATAGTTACTTGTTACGAATTTGAATTTGAATTTGAATACGAATCAAGAAACATTCGATCTACAAAATACTTCGTTATGAAGACCTAAACAAAAGGTGCAATGTGAGCATTTGAGAAATAGACTTGTGACCTTAGTTTACCGTGGACAGAATGGTTCCGAAGTAGGGTTTCAGCCAATGATTTTCAATAGTTTTCGTACGTGTTCTAGAATAAAAGGTATCAAATGCGATCCGTATTGGTATAATGGAATTATGGTAATATGCCTATAGTTTCGCTTAAATTGTTTGTATTGATGTTTCAGTGGATTTGAAATTTTGACACATTTTCGAGTTTATTGTCTATTTGTTGATGTTTGGTAGTCGTATATTAATAGAGGATCAACACAAATATAATTGCTTATTATCAAAATATGTATTTGCTGACGTAATTAATGTGAAACAGGCTTGAAACTATTTGCGGGTATTGGATAATAACAAGCGTTATTGTCCTGACGAGTACGGATTAGTTCGGATTATCAGAGGCTGATAAGCTGACGAACTGAGTGCTTTTGACAGTTTGTGTCTATGCGCCGGATAAAATTAATTGATTTTAGCGTTTCATACTAAGGTCAAAGGTCGTTATTCCGTGTGGTGACGGATTAAGAATATGGAATGTCACCACCCCATGTCATCCCATGGGTGTCGTAAGAGCCGACAGAGGGAGCATATTATGCAGAGAACAGCACTGTAAGAGAAGGAAAACTTGATACAAACCCTATACCAACCCGTTTGGCCAGCGTGGTATAGTAGGCCAATTCCTCCTTTCAAAGGAGTGGCCTAGTCCAGCAGTGGACTGTTGGTGAGGCTGGTGATGATGGTGATGATGACTAAGGTCAATTTGGTATTGGTATTGGCTTTTGTGAACTGCTATTGTATAATAATTAGTACACCTATTTGTTATTTTTGAATAATTAATCATAATCAAATAGTATTGGGATTGTACATTTTTATTTGATTACTGATTTGATTCCTACCCTGTGGGTAATAATCGATTTTCAGAAATTACCTATGTAACCTGAAATATAAGTTAGTTATAATCCTTTTTTTTTGACACTAGTTCGAAAAAAGATACGAAAGTCATCATCCTCCTAGCGGTCATTCAGTTTTAACCTGGGGTTCGCTTACTACTCTAACCGGATTTGGCTGAATATTAACTTTTCCACAGAGCGGCTGCCTGCCTGACCGCCGCAACCCGAAGGTATAGCGATATTCCATGGTTTAAACTAGTGTCAGTTTATTTTGAGGTACTGACGCCCTATAATGACTGCCAAAGATCTTCATGCGATAATAAAAAATTCAACAAAATACGAAAGAATAAGTGTGCAAGCATATCTGTACAAGTATAACTTGCAGATGTTTAATTAACTGGCCTTTGAACATTGTGTAGAGATATAATAGGCCTACATATTCTGAGTTATGAATGTTATGACCGAACTTTTATCATGCTACTCTTCTCAGTTGAGGCAGGTCTTTTGATATTAATTTGTTCTTATATTGCAGTAGGCCATCATATTTGGCATATTCTGTCGGTAATTTTGTATACGCTCTGCTAAACAAAGTGATAATTTAAAACCAGATACAATAGAAGTTTTATTGTTATCTCGCCTATAGGCGTTTAATGTCCTTCAAGGTGTTAAAGAAAAGAAACAGCGCCAAATAAAGTAATAATTAAATAAATAATGGCATGTGGGCTAGTGGAGGGATACTGGCCGTTTTGCTCCAAACTAATTGAGGACGGTTCGGGCCGGTTACATAATTAATTTGATGATTAACGTGTTGACGGTAGGGTGATGCTCGAGAGTTAGTGAAGACGGCGAGGTCAAGATTTTCTAGTCTTTATACATACGCAGTTAGCGTCTTTTTAGACCAGGCCCTGCAGATAAGTGGTATTCGATAAGCAATAACACTGTTTGCTAAGTGCAAAATGTATGGAACTGACATAGACTTTGGATATGACACGTGGTCAACGAAGAACGAATTGCTTTAGTTACCATGGCAACTAAGAGTTAGCGAAAGAGAAGCAAGTTAGAGAAGCGTATAACGTTCGTCTAGGCCAGCGTTTCCCATTTGCCGGGTCGCGACCCGGTACCGGGTACAAAATAAAATACCGGGTCGCAACATTCCCGCCTTGTTTTAAAAATAATACCTACTATCGATCGACGTATAGTTTTGTGACTAAATAGGCAATACCAAAATATTATAATTAAGTACCTACCTTGTATTAATAAAAAACGTTTCTACTATTAATAAATGGGTAATATTTAACCGTAATGGAACCAGCTTGGGTTTAAAAGTATTCAATGGGTCACGAAGGGGCGATGTGAAAATTTCCAGGCCATGGCAGAACAATGTTTGGGAAACACTGGTCTAGACCTTAAGCTCATTACAAAAAGGGCCAAATATTTAATTTTTTGGACTGGTTAAACTTTTACCACAAGTAACTCTTATATTCTAAGATATTAGAGCATTTGGAGGGGTTAATAAGTTTATTTAAATAAGATAGATAGCAGTACACAGCTACATACAATAATAGGATATTCGACGATCAGTAATTTTTCTCTAAATTTCTATCACCTTGCATTGGTAATGCTCATGGAAAGATTTCAATTTTCGCGGGACAACTACCGTAATCTTAATATATAAAATCCTTGCGTTACTGACTGACTGACAGACACGCTACAGCCGAAACTATTGGGCACAGGAAGATGAAATTTGGCATGTATGTTCCTTGGGGACCGTAGGGGTGCACTAAGAAGGGATTTCCCAAAATTCCCACGGGATCGGCCAAAGCGGTTAAATTAAAAAAAATTGCAGGCGTAGCTGCTGGCGTCGTCTAGTTACCAATATAATCAGTAATGTTTATTTTAAATGACCGGAATTTTCACCAATCTTTGTGCAGTTAATCCACCGGGTCAAACGGGATCATTGGGGTTTCCTGATAGACAATTCCCGGTAGCACAAAAATCTGATAAATTGATTATCGTCATTTCCCTATGTGAAGGTCATAATAACTTGCTACAGCTATCGCCTATAGGAATATACGTAACTATCATATTAAGGTTAGTAAATATTGATAATCTGTTAAACCCACACTGGATGATTTCTATCGGCACTGAAATTCTATTTTTCAGGCATATTAGAAGAGTCATTGCTCTACCAGTATCATTTAAACAGGTTTACTAATGTTTGCCATAATTTCATATGCCATACTGGTATTTGCCATAACTTCATTAGAAATAACGCTTCAGTTGCCATTATCGTGAAATGACATAAAATGACTTTCACTAATTCCATTGGTCATAATCTATCAAGTGTCATAATAATTTAAATCCATAAATGTATTTGCTATAATTTTCGTTTTCAATAATGCCATTTTCCACAACTTTTATTCACCATAAGTTCTCTTTTGACCCTTAATCAGAAAATAGGAGCCCTGCGAAGCAGGGCTCCGTCAACTACAGTTTATTAAACTAGTGTGAATAATGTGGACTAAGTTGACGGAGCCCTGCTTCGCAGGGCTCCTATTTTTGGGTTGAGGGTCAAAAGAGAACCCTAACCTAAACTATCCGAGTCGGATTGCACTGAGTCGGGGTGTTAATTAAACTAGTGTGAAGAATGTGGATTAAGTTGACGGAGCCCTGCTTCGCAGAGCTCCTATTTTTGGGTTAAGGGTCAAAAGAGAACCCTAACCTAACCTATCCGAGTCGGATTGCACTGAGTCGGGGTGTTAACGATAATTAATTTTGACCTAACAATATTATGTATTATTTTCATAATTATATCAAATTTTGATTATGTCAAGAGTCGATTATGAGATGTGTTACTTATAGAAACTAATTATTATGATATATGTTGTTATAGAAAGTCATTTTATGGCAAATAAAAGTTATTACTGTTGAGTTGTTAAGGCAAACGTTATTAGTATAAATGATAATAGTGCAAGTAAATATTATAATCGGGGATGATTATGGCAAACAATATTAGTGCAAATGAATTTATGGAAAACGAGAGAATACCATTTAAACATACATATTATTTACATTTCCAACGGCATCGTTGAAAAGAGTTTTGAAAATCTCGCGGTGTCAATAATTGAGTGATATTCAATATGTGCTGCGAGATAAAACCATTTTATGTGTGTATGTGTATCAATACTATATTCTATATTAATGCGCCGACCCAGAATAAAAATGGTCGAATATAAAATTCAATCCTGCGCTAAGGATTATAATATATTCAAGTCGATAAATCGTGCTAAACGAGGTTAAATTGTATTTAATTTAATTTTAATTTTATTTATTTAAAATAATACAATGGGTCATTGACTTCGGGCAAAAGAGTTGGTTTCAGGTAAAATAATTGTTGTCCACTTGAATTTATTGAGTTCAGAATCTATGCAGAACTGAATAAATTTCAGCTTCTTGCAACCAATAGTTTCGGCTGTGCGTTGTCTGTCAGTCAATCAGTAACGCAAGCATTTTATATAGAAAGACTAGAGGATTCCCGCAGCTACGCCCACACACTTCTTTTATTTCCTTCCTTCCTCCATTTTATCCCTTCTTAGTGCACCTCTACCATACTGTCCCAGAGTTTCCTGTGCACACATGCCGAATTTCATTTTCTTACGTCTAATAGTTTTGGCTGTAGCTTGTCTGTCCGTCTGTCCGAAACACAAGAATTTTATATACACAAATTGCAGAGCTATCATTTATCTCAGTACAAAAATATTCCAAATAAATAATTTTCACATCATTGAGTTTACATAATTTGAATTTAGAACACAGTATAGCGGCCAGTACGGCATATGTTTCTTTTAAGTTTTATTTCTGAAACAATATTGACCATAACGAAACGAAATACAGCCTGTCATAGACAACGTCAGCGTTCATTTAAATTCAGACAAAGAGTGTCGTCATGAAACTAATTATGTGTACAAAACGCAAGTATTATACACATGTGAAAACGAGTTTGTTTTGATCACATATACTTACTTAAATATATATTTTCTTAGAACTATATGGTTTATTTGGTTTACATACATACATAGACTCACGCCTGTTTCCCCAAAGGGGTAGGCAGAGGCATATTAAACGCCCACTTTTCGCCAGTGTTTTGATCCCACGTAATAGGTGGCGAGCCTATTGCCGCTTATTGGGACATTTTGTTTGCCAGAGCCTCGTCCGTTGATCGGCAGGTGCACCACTTGCAGGTGAGGTATTTGGTTTAAGATTGTTGTTTTAATGAGAATGTTAGGAAAGACGCGGATATGGACATGGAATGCACTACACAATGCTAACAATACCACATCGATGTTCGCTACAGATTCCAGGTATTAGCAGCAATTTGTTAACCGATTTGTTCGCTAACGACGCTAACGTGAGGTTGGTGGTAAGCAGTGATACTCTTAACTTGAACTGCGAGGTATTTAACATCCTACTTGAAAAATTGCTTACCTACTTACTCTTTATTATCTTACTCGTCACTACTAAGGGTCAAGTGGTAGATATAGAATTAATATATTCATAGGTATTTGTTCGTACTTAATTTCAAACTATATCTATTTAGATACTTTTCTCGGTTCCAGCCTAGGGGGCCCCGCAAACTGAAGTTTCCACCATGTGTAAAAAAAGAATATATCAGTTACACTTTTCCAGTAGAAAACATATTCAAATATTTGGGAGTGTTTGAGAGATCTGGTCTAACATGAAGAAACCTATTGGTATAAAGACTATAAAATCTTGACCTCGCCGTCTTCACTGACTCCCGACGGCATCACCCTACCGTCAACACGTTAATCATCAAATTAATTATGTAACCGGCCCGAACCGTCCTCAATTAGTCTGGAGCACAACAGACGCCGTCGGCAGTATCCCTCCACTAGTCCACATGCCATTATTCATTAAATTATTACTTTCTTTGGCGCTGTTTCTTTTCTTTTACACCTTGAAGGACAGTAGCCTTAATATGAAAGATAACAATAAAACTTTTATTGTGTTTCGTATCTGCTTTGTAAAACAGTTACCTAGTTTGTCAAAGCATTGATGGGATCACCTTAAATCCTTATTAAGAAAAATCTTATTTCATATCACGGTTCCACCTGATTAAAAAACAGAATTATCATACATATTGTTCAGTGGGATTGTGTACAAAATGTACGAAATAGAGCGAAATATGAAGGCCTACTTCATTAAAGAAGAAAGTAAAAAGAAAATCTATCTAAACTAAGTAAGCATGATAAAAGTTCGATTCACAATATGTAAGCATAATAAATCTCTACAAGGTATCCAAAGGTCTATTAATTCAGGGTAGGTATTAAAATACTTTGTTGTAGTGTTAAAATGTAGGCTTATTTCGATTCAGTATTCCTAAATTATCAAATTTTCTATTTATTATACAAAAGCAGATCACTAAAGCCAATACCGATACCAAATTGACCTTAGTATGAAAGGCGTAATCAATTAATTTCATCCGGAGCGTAGACACAAACTGTCAAAAGCACTCAATTCGTCAGCTTATCAGTCTCTGACAATCCGAACTAATCCTTACTTGTCAGGACAATAACGCTCGTTATAATCCAATACCCGCAAATAGTTTCAAGCCTGTTTCACATTAATTACGTCAGCACATACATATTTTGATAATACGCAATTTTATTTGTGTTGATCCTCAATTAATAATACGGCTAACAAACACCGACAAACAGACAATAAACTGTCGAAAATGTGTCAAAATTTCAAATCCGCCGAAACATTAATACAAACAATATATGCGAAACTACAGAAATATTACCATAATTCCATTATACCAATACGGATCGTATTTGATACCTTTTATTCAAAAACATGTACGAAAACCATTGAAAATCATTGACTGAAACCCTACTTAAGAACCATTCTGTCTACGGTAAACTAAGGTCACACGCCTGTTTCTCAAATGCTCACATTGTACCTTTTGTTTAGATCTTCATAACGAAGTATTCTGTTTCAAGATCTATTCTGTAGATCGAATGTTTCTTGATACGTATCAAGTAACAATGAAACGGGACGTCTAATGGACTTTTTATGTCTCACGTAGATAAATGTTCTTATAAACTATCCTACTGAATTAGACAACATCGAAATGTATACCTACGCTCCTATTCCCAGTACTGCCTTTGCCATACGGACACAAGTGGCTCGTGCCCAGAGCCCTTGTCCTCACGGAGACCCCGAAAGTTCGAAATATTTGCTTAGAGTTCACGTTGTTTTATAATCTTAAGTGGCTTGAGGTATTATTCCTTACAAGTTACCGGTGGTTGCGCCGAAAAAATAACATGAAAATACGCAAAATACTTATTATTTTTTTGCGTTTATTCGTTTTGTGCGATATATTTGTCTTCGTATATGTGCACTAAGTATTGTCTACCAGAAGCTCTAGTATAGCCTACTACCTCTATACCACATACACACATACAATAAAAGCTATACACCTATACGTTCACATCTTTAAGTAACTTAACTGCCAGCCATCGCACTCGATATAGATTTATGTGTTAAGTTTTATACCATGAATTTATAGCAAAAGGAATAATATGCACAATATTTTCAAATAGTTGCTGGTGTCAAGTTTGCATAGAGAATCAACTGCAATAGCTATTGAACATTTTGTGTCAGGAAAACTCAATAGTACTACGTACTACGAAAACTTACCAGACTGGTGCTATGTAACACAGAGATTTTACCTCTGGACAATTTATTATGTCAATTAATGTCATTGGATTTCTTACACGTTGCCCATAAAAGAATTGAAATTATATAATATTAGCCTCTGCCCGCAGCTCCTGTTACCGCGACAAAAGGTAGTCTTAGCACTGTTGCTAATGTAAAGCTTTATAGGGTGTTGATCCGCATTTGCAAAATATTTTAATCATACAATATACACAGTATACTTAATCACCTAAAATTATTTCAAACAGTGTGGGATCGAATATGTCCCTATTTTTATTAAATATTACTTAGATAGGAATTCAGATTAAACTGTTGACTGATGCAGCAGTTGGGCAACTGAAATACGAGCTCGCGGCGATCAGCTGAGCGGCCGCGGCGGTCAGAACACCAAATTGCTTTTTTTTGTGCGTTATTTTTTCGTGTAAGTATTTGTATTCAGTTAAAGTAGTATATTAACGCTGCAAATATTTTGCAAATGCATATCAACACCCTGCATAACTGCAATATTTCACAAAAAGCCGTGAAAAAATAGCTGACAGCCTTTCTCCCAAATTTCCGCGTTTATAATAGCAGTAGGATAGGTTATTTCCCTTTATACTTGTTCTTTCTTTTGTACACGTCAAGAAAGGAAAACACCGCACCCATTAAATTGTAACCTATTTAAGTCCTTGGATATGATCAATAACATGTTTTAAACATGCATGACTCAATTTAGGGGAAGTACTTGCGTGATATATTTTTAGTTCCCTCTTGTAATTATGTTATAGTGACTAAGGTTACAAATAAAAATCTTCAGGGCTTTGCTACGAGTCATCAAGAATCATAGGTTAATAAGAACCATCTTGCATTTGCTCCTTCACAGACACTCTACATTTATAAGTTTACGAATATATAATTATGTGAACATGGCGCTTGCAATAGTAGTGATATATAGGATACCTACTTGAAATATAGGCACGTGGTGACACGAAGACAATTAAAAATTTTGATCATAAAAGTTTGAAAAAATCAATTTAACTTGTTTGGATATTTGTTGACAGCGTAAACGCAAAGATAGGTGCGACATTTGTCCCGACATTTTGGAAACGGTACAAAAGCAACTATCGTATACGTTTTTAAATAAAAAAATCAAGTAATATTCATTGCTGAAACCTGTTTTTAGCATGCACGCAATCAAAGTTACTAAAAAACATATTGTTAACATACTTCATTTCAAAATATAGAAAATGAAGGAGCAGAAAATACATTTACCTATTTATTCATATTCTACATAGATACGATACTTTACATAGTTTTAAATAAACACAATGTATGATAATAGTAACTCAATGGCTAATCATTTATAATTAATTATTATATTGTTTGCTCTCTTTGAAAAGACATTGTAAGTACATATAATAGGTAATTTCCAACAATTTCTTTAGAACCTTACATAATTTGTAAACATGATATTTCATTATTGTCGTACACTTGACATTTTTAAAGATTAAAATTAATTACAACTATTATTATTTATTGCTCAATTCAATTTTCTTATCTTTCATCTGATTTATGTTTTGAATTTTCATGCCGTAACTCTGAGTATGGCGATATATTATTTCCCAACCTGTACTATGCAATTTAATTCTTTGAAAAGCAATGATTGCCTCATAGAGATAGCAAAACATATACATTTCTTCTTAACTGCAACAATATTTAGTCTTCGAAACGCTTTTATACCTATTCATATTAGGCTACATAACTAAAACTGTTAGTAACATATTTGCAACAGGGTTTAACAGTCCAAAAATAAATGTTTATTAACATTGCTGCTTACTATATCATTGCTGCTTACTATTGCTGCTTACTATATTCTGAAGAACTACTTGTTCGTCTCTATCATATCGTTTGTAAATTTAAATGGTCCCCAAGCGATACTATTTTATGCCTTCACTATTCCATTACAATAATTTAACATTTAGATTAGAAAAATTCTCAAAGGATAAAAAAGAAAAGCCCAGAAAACCAGATTAAAACAGCCGTATTGTCACGCAGACAAAAATCAGCAATGAGAACATCGATTACGCTCCCAGTAGTCACTACAATAAATTACTTTTTGTCTACCAACGAAAAACAAAAGTACATCGTGATGTAATGATAGCTTCACGCGATGTTACAACCTTTATAGCCAAAGAAAATAACTTGATTCTAAATAACCCTCACTAAGTTGAATGGAGCGGATAATATTCCTAGAATTCTAAATGTCTGCAGATGGATTTTCAAGGAAATCGTCCCACACACAAACTAAAACACTACTGGGAACAATTTCTTTTGAAAATTTCCGCGAACAAATAATATAAATCGGCGGAACTCGTACAGCACATTATTCATACTAGAGACCTAGCTTATACGGTAAAAAACCCCCGAGGAACTTCGCTGAACTTAACCTACCTTATAATTGCAAGACAAAGTTTGCACTTGTTATAATTTGTTTCATTGCCATTCAAAACTTTGCTAATAGCATTACATAATGTAACCTTTGCAGGCGGCACCGAAGCGACTCTTTAACGCGATCAAGATAGCCCGAATCGTGCAGCCGATGCACTCTTTTATTGCATTTATCTTGACATGCAGGATGGAAAAATGAGTTAAAAATAAGGTTATCTATGTAATAAATATATATTAGTTTTGAACTATGCTTCAAGGGCAAGGTTTATAATACAATCGAAATATTTCTGCCGTTATCACCGCACTTTATCGCACTGCGTTATTTTCGAGCTCCTACGGGTCACAAAATCAGGTAGAAGTACGTGAACGACATTTCTCCTGGTGTTGGGTATCTATAAGATATTTCTATCCGAAGGTCGGAATATAATTTCAACGGTTGGATTGCTGTATGTTTCGCTCTAGTCTCGTGGGATAACTACTGAGTGTCGGTGTGCATGACGTATGGCCGGCGCTCGCCCACTTACGAGGGAGGCTTGATACTGGCATTCCTACCGTTAAACCAGCTTAATTTGAGCCGCCGCTCCTCCCGACCACATCGACACACAAACAATTGCAGATGAAGCCTAATGAAGCGTCGCAGCTCAATTTTCGATGGACGTCGCACAAATGAACGTTTACACAAATTGTATAATATGTTTGTTAACTGAAAATGCGGTTGTGTCCATATACGTACGTCTTTTATTTTTATTTTTGTTGTACCGTGTTAATTGAAAAAAATGCACGGTTTAATTTTTTTGTTCGTTGCCGAATTCACTACTGCTTGGAATAAAATTTCATTCTGTGTGCACACGTGGCTGCCATAGTGTGAAAAACAAACCTGTCCAACTTTAAAAAAGATGATTAACTGACAGAGTTAGGTTAGGAAAACAAGAGTCCTTGGCGAGGCATTTGTGAGCGTTGTTCCGTAGGCACATTATACAGAGTGTTCAAGTACTCACGGCTGTCATTTATCGACAAAAAACTGTTGGTGTCACACGACATTGAAGTGTTCAAAGAAATCTGAAGCGGTGTTCTTGACACACTCGAGTCCGACGTCGTCAGCAACCTGCGCAAGTACACAACGGTCCTCTCGAATATTTCTGAGACAATCCTTATTTGTTTGGACACTAGGATTACGAATATTTCCCGTGTAATAAAACGAATTCAATATTTTATGTTCGAGCGTGGGCGTTCTTTGTAACTTTCCCTGACCAAGTTTCGGGAAGTGTTTGTTCAGTTTTAACAATAAAACGGAGTTGGGCGGTTTCGTAACTTTAATACTAGATTGAAAGTTTTGTAGTAGTATGAAGTATGAGGGGATATTGACGTGATGTTTGCCACTTGTGTTGGTGAGTAGCCCGTCGGGTGCAAGCTCGGCATGGCAGGTAGCAACAAGGCCGTGAAACCGATGTGTATTAACCTACGAGGTCACTGTATCAAGGGCGGTTGCACTGGCATCGTTCATGTGAAGCATTTATAATACAAATATTTATATTTCGTGAAAATTTACGTTATTATCATGTATATTATTGCTTAGGCATAAACATTTGTGTTGCACCTTTTCGTTAATGATTGATACAGTTTCTGTTGCGGCAGATTTACAAGGTAGAGCCTTGCTGATTTCAGCATGAATTGATCGGCTCGACCGGGGAAGTACTACCCTCTCACAGAAAATCGACGTAAAGTATCAGTAGGTTCCTAAACTGTTGCGTTTCGTTCGGTGAGTGAAAGTGCCGGAGGCCCTATCCCCTATTTCTTCTCCCTCATCGCACTCCTCATCCTATCCCTTCTCCCAACCCAAAGGGGCGGCAACGCACTTGTGACTCCTGTGGTGTTGCTCGTGTCCATGGGCGGCGGTAATTGCTTACCATCAGGCGATGCGTCTGCTCGTTTGCCGCCTATTACCGTAAAAAAAGATATTGTAATGATTATGTCCTTTCTTCATCGTTATGTTCGCATTCAATTATTTTACATGCAATTTAAGTTGCAATTAGTGTTATGTTGCTGCTTTGAAGTATCTGATTGTAAACTTAAAAATACATAAAAATTATACCATATTTTTTGTTAAGGAGGGGCGAGGTTTTCTTAACACAGGCGTTATGCGCCTACAAGGACACCTTAACCAAAAATGTTGTTTATGAAAATGTATAGTTGTTTCAATAAATAATTTGAATTTGAATTATAATGTTCATCGACACAGGGGATCTTCTCGAGGGAAAACGATTAACAGATTTGAACACATTCAGATCGACATTCAGTGCAATAACGAAGTGTCAACCCACGGTAAATACATTAAACTCTAAAGTGTTGCGCAAATTATAAGTCAGGCGAGGTTTATTTGGAACTAGGTGATGTCTGCAATTCCTTATTGTACATAATATTAATAACGGTTGCTTCAAAATCCGTAAGAGAGAAATATGACTATCAGATTCTGTTTTCCCCTTTAGGGATAGAATATGAAAAATCCTTTCTTAGTGAACGCCTAAGTTATAAAAGGAAAACACTATGTTTTTTATCCTTCTATGCAGTTTAACTTTTATAATTCTAAGAAAAGATAGCCATGTTTTTGTGCCAAGGAATAGCAAAACGAAAGCTGAGAACAGTGAAAGAGTTTAAGAAGTTTTCTTTATGAAACTATAAACCTGCGGTATTCTGGGTAGTAATAGGTTGGTCTTGCCACTGGTCTATCGCTGTTTATTATTTAGGTACGTCAAGTTCTTGTCAAAAATTATTTATACGTTATATAGTCTGGGTATAAATAATTTTGTCATTGTATTATGGCAGACCTTTGTTAAACATTTACTGATATGATTAACGTTAGTATCCCTCAGGTTGGTCGCGGCAGTAATGCTAACGTAGATCCCGTGACCCCGCCTTTCAATGGGATCGGATAGAGGAACACCATGATGGTTTTAGTGGGTAGTCCCGGCGCTTCTCGTCAGGGAGTCACCACACTCTCCCTAGACTGAGCCCCTTTAGGGGCCCAGCCTGGGGGGTCAGCCCGTAAATTGTTTAGTTTCCACCATGAGTCAAAAAAAAAGTAGCCCTGAGGTTCAAGGTAGATTTAGAAAGGATGTATCGCTCATTTACACGTCGCTTTCTTTATTCGATGGCAAACGCACCAAACTATATAATATCTAGTCTAAGTTTAATTACTACATGACATTCAAACAAACAGCAATAAAACATGTTTGTCGTTATGCTATCAGTAGATAATTAAACTGTGTGACCCCTCCGTATCTATTTACGTTGCACATTTTCCACAATAGATAAATATTACTAGTTTCTTCTAGTAATTTTTACTTTCAGCCAGATTTAACTCAACCTGAACGGTGGACTAATATTTGACGGCGGAAGTCACCGCGTACTTTGAGTTTTTAAGGGTATATTTTTTGGGAATTTTGTTTATTTGTAACCTAGATCTGGGTCTATTGATCACCATCAAAATCTCTTCGCAATTTTAAGGGTTGTGCAACAACTTCCTTCTTTAACATAGCTTTCCCGCCATCTCGATTGCATAAAGAATAGGGTTATACCATACTAGAGGACGCCAGCAGCTACGCCTGCATTTTTTTTTTAATTTACCCGTTGTGGCCGATCCCGTGGGAATTTCGGGAAATCCCTTCTTAGTGCAGCCCTACGGTCCCCAAGGAACATACATGCCAAATTTCAGCTTCCTGCACCCAATAGTTTCGGCTGTAGCGTGTCTGTCAGTCAGTCAGTAACGCAAGGATTTTATATATTAAGATTTACACGCAATTTTGTTGCTAATATAGCGCCCTGTCAAAACTCTATCTTATTGGTGCTGATTTGATACAGCTTCAGGTTCAAGAATTCGAAATCTAACTGAGAATGAACCAACTGGCTGAAAATGTTCGTACCAAATCGAACGCGAAAACGAAAATAAAACTTCTTTTTAATCAATTACGCTTGCACTTTCCTTCTCGACCTGACGACATAATCATCAAACAGCTCACTGGCAAACCAACGAGATAATTAACAGACAAACCAATCTTACTACTATACTTATAATACAATATACCTTACCTACGCACGTCCTTATCTCTACAACATTGTTACAAACGACTTTCCACATACATACACGCTACACACATACAAGAACATACATCAAGCTAAGGACCAACTCCTTACGCTCAGTAAGTCACTCCATCTCAATTAGCGGTGGCAGTAACTTTCAGTCACTGGCGTCGTAGAGGAAAATGCCGTGCGATTGTGCCAAAAATATCTTGTAATTTCAACCAGATACGGACGGCAAGAAGGATTAAATGGACTGATCTATAAAACCAACTGTGGCCTTAACATTGACCTCGTAGAATTTGATGGCATGTCCTTTTCTGTATCCAAGACATGGTGTAGGTATGCTAATCGCTTTAGCGAGACTTTGCTTGCCGTTCGCAATATGTCGGCAAAGTTCAGTAACGCTTGCACAGTTTGCCACTTAGATGGCCGGGTGTGGTATTTATATCAGAACTCTAATAATGGCAACCGTTGAAGCAGCACCATATTTGTAGCTTCAAAATTTCATGGGAAGCTATGAAATTTTCAAGCGTAGTAATTTTTTTCATAACTTTAACCGATTCAAAACGTAGCCTATCTTCGTCCCTCAGGTCTAATCTATTTGTATGCATCAATAAGCGTTACATATGCACTTCCGTATTTATAATAATGTTATAAGAAAGGAATAAGTAAGCTTTTTATGAACGTGTAAAGCTAGCGATGGCAAAATGCAGTAGCGATTGCAGGCTTATAACCCTCCAAGGAAGGTTTCTAAATGTTGGTTCGGGCAATTCTCTATGCTTTAACGTGCACTAAAGCTTTCGAAAGTAATGAATAAATCGCGATTTGGGGCTGAGTACGCTGATCACGTTCCCGAACGATTTCCTAAAATAAATATTTTACATGTTTCCATTTCTTTTGGAATAAGATTTTGCTTAGAAAGCATCTAATATTGATTATAGTTATAAACAAAATGCCAAACTACGTTGGAACATAATGGATTAACTACAAATGGTCTATAAACTGCCTCTTGTGAGTATGTTTCTTGTGAGAGTTGTGATGAGGCAACATAATGAAAAGAGTCATTTGACAACTCTAATGATTCTTGTCCCTTAACTTGATTGAAATGATTCTTTTAAATATGCGTGGCATAAGGTAATTTTGACCTATTTAGGAGGCGATCGCATATCCTAATTTTTGATAGGTTTCAAAATTCCTTGGTTTTTTATGGAATTAAATCTTAGTAAAAGATTAAAAAATAATGGTAGGTACTGAATTAAAAACGAAGCCGCTATATTTAATGTTTTCAACTGAAACTTGAAAAATAAAAGAGCCTATACGTTTTGAGCAATTTCCAAGGCCTGCTGTTTGTAAATTTAATTTCGCTTAAAGTTTGCGCGACTTCTCTCTTATTAAACATGTATGTAACACATTCTTGCGAGATCTGTTTGTTATTCATTTCCACAATGAGGCTAATTGGAAAAAATTCAAACTGAAAAGCAGTCTAGAATTCTGTTGTTGACTGGTGAAAATTAATTTAGAGAACATTCTTTTTATGTCATTGGTAAATAATACAGGGACGGCCTCAAAGCAGAGGTGTGAAATCTAGATTCATTTAGTTAATTTAAATGCCACGTTGCGGTGGGATTTGCTGAGTAAACTTTTAATCACGAGTGACGATTCGCAGTTACTTTCGTACCTCTTATCGCATTTTTCTGAGGCAAATATTGTCTGAAACCATAAAAATCGGCGCTAGGAATTCGCCTAGCATATGCCGAACGAGGTCCTTTTCTTGGCTGCACGCAAAAATCTATAATAGGTACCTAATTAACCTCTTAATACACATTTCTCTTCTTCGTCAAAATTTGATGACAATACAAAAAGAACCACCTTAGCTTATCTTTCTTCCTTGCCAACACCAGATTATTCTCCCTTTTTTTTACACAATTTACCGCTTGTGACGTTAAGGAGAGTATACTAACAGTTACGTCCAATGCAGTCGGCAGCGATTGTATCAGTCGGAAAATGATCCTTCCCATCCTGGAGGAAATTCTTCCAATCCTATGCCACATCCTTAATCATTCCATTGCCAGTGGTAGCTTTCCATCCGATTGGAAAGATGCACTAATACTTCCCTTACCCAAGAAACCTAAACCCAGTTCCTTCTCAGATTACCAACCCATATCCATTCTACCCTTCCTGTCTAAAGTCCTTGAACGTCTAGTTCACTCACAACTCAGTTCCTTCCTACATAGAAATGCACTCCTAAATCCCTTCCAATCCGGTTTCCGTCCCGGCCACAGTACTGTCACTGCCTTGGTTCGCGTAACTGATGATATTAGGCTAGGCATGGATAATGGAAATCTTACGGTCTTGTCCTTACTTGATTTTAGCAATGCTTTTAACACCGTAGATTTTCGCATCATACTTGGCATTCTACGCTCTCTTAACGTATCTCCATCGGCAATTGATTGGTTTCATAGTTACCAGTTTGGTCGCCGGCAACGTATACGCATCGAAGACAAACATTCTACTTGGTCAAATACAAATGCCGGTGTGCCACAGGGTGGCGTGCTATCTCCTTTACTCTTCGCGATATTTATCAACTCCATTTCAAACCACTTACTTTCTTCCTACCACCTTTATGCAGACGATTTGCAGATTTATACGCAAGCTCCCTTAAGTAAGTTAATAGAAGCCTGTACTACCATAAATACGTACTTAGCGCGGATTTGTGAGTGGACTAAGAATTATGGACTGATAGTGAATGCCGAAAAAACCCAACTAATCATTATCGGCAGCCCTAAACTAGTTTCGAAAATCAGTTGGCCCCATCTACCAAAAATCTGTTTTGATGGAAAGGAACTAACTTTCGCCAAAACCGTTAAAGACCTGGGTATATACTTCGACGAAACTTTGTCATGGCGATCGCAAATAAAAGAAACCAGTCGCAAACTGTTTGCATCAGCAGGTTCGTTGCGGAGATTACGCAACATTCTTCCGATCACCACTAAGATTGCGCTTGCTCAAACTCTGCTACTGCCTGTTATTGACTATGCCGACGTCAGCTATCTCGACCCCACTGAAGAGCAGCTAGATAAACTTGAGCGTCTCCAAAACTTTTGCATTCGATTTATATTTGGTTTGCGCAAATATGATCACGTCTCTGATTTTCGCAGTAAACTCAAGTGGCTGCCAATTCGTCTTCGCAGGAATACTCACACTCTTACATTGTTATATAATGTTCTATTTAATCCTAGTTCTCCCTCTTATCTCAAAGAACGATTTAAGTTCCTTCATGACACACATCTAAGGTCCTTGAGGTCGTCTGAAGATCTTACGCTGGAGATGCCGAAGCATTCTACCAACTATTTCGACAAATCTTTCATTACTCAGGCTGTGCGCTTGTGGAATGCTTTACCATTAGAAACTCGTAGAGCAGATTCCTTAAATATATTCAAAGGAATGATAAAAAATCAGTATTTAAATCAGTAGGTAACTTAATATGTAGGTATGAACATTAATGTAGTGATCGTCTATCTTTGATACTTAAATTCGCTGTATCTGTATTATTTAGTATATTCATATTCATTGTATATGTGCTTATAGTATGTATTTATCTGTACTGTCTTAGGTAGGTATAACCATTATGGATACTGGTATATATTTATGTATATATTTATATATTATATGTGTATATGTATAATTAATAATTGTTTATGTGTATTTTAGTATGTTATTGTAATTTTTGGTTATAGACTTAGTTACATAGCTACACCACCGTCACAAAACATGTAACATCATTTCTGTCCATCCTAAGGTTGCCTGGAAGAAATCGCCTTTGGCGATAAGGCCGCCGATTGTACATACATAAATTTTAGATTTAAGATACCTTAGAAATGTACTTTATTTTGGTGTACAATAAAGAATATTATCTATCTATCTATCTAATTGTGACTTGTGATTTTTTTTTGTTTTGTCATGTACTAATTTCTTCTTATAATTTTTTGTCTTGTCTTGTTGTATTTTATTTGATTTATGTGTTATTCTTCTTTTTATCTTATTTGTCAATATTGTTTCCCTTTTTGTTTGTTTGTGTGTATGCTAAAAATAAATCTTTCTTTATCTTTTAAAATGTCAGGGGAAAACGCTGCAACAACGCGCTGCGGATACATTTTAATCTCTGAAATTACTCTGATAGTTATTAAAATATCACCTTGGCTTTTCTCTCATTTTGAATTAGCAAGAGACAACAATAGTTTCATTTTAGTTTAGTGGGTTAAAACAGGATTATACCTAACGTTCTGAATAATTAAACTCCTTGCTTAGACCTAAATCACGTTGTCTTTTGTCGTATAAGTTCTTTATAATGCCTAGGTTACTTGCCAGCTGCTTAGCAATTAGGTAAATTTTGGTTGGAAATTTTGTTAATATTTTGATGATTTTTTTTGGTTTCTTCTTAGAAATTGCTGTTCCTTTACAAATGGATCTAAGACATCTGCTGTTGTAAATGTGCCCTTACCTTGAGGAAAGTGTTACGGAGATATATGATGTACCTATTTGTTGCACAGAAGAATATGGACGTATCTATAATTATGGAGATAACTCCTGATATTCGTGAAATCTGCGTTACACTACTATTATGCAGATTTCACGTGTGAGATTACCATCTATAATTAGGACATTTATTATATTTTTCCTTGTATCTAGCTAATATTATAACTATTCATATTTTACGGCAGTGAGAGTTTCATATACATATGTACTTTAATAATTTATATATTTTTTTATAGACTCACGCCTTTATCCCCAAAGGGGTAGACAGAGGCGTAATATTACACCCACATTTCGCCATAAATTTTTAGGTCCCACGTAATAGGAGGCGAGCCTATTGCCGTTACCGGGCACATCACCAGACTCCGTGCTGCTACTGAGAATTCCGGAGAAACCCAGTAACAATTTTGCCCGACTCGGGAATCGAACCCGGGACCTCCGATCAGCAGTCCCATACGCTATCCACTGGTCCACGGAGTAGGTAAATTATGTTTTTCTTAAAACATTAAAAGTGGTCATAGAAGTGTATAGCTTCTTTTGCTCGCATTAGTGTTAGTTATAGCATCAAAATGTAAATGTGCTACTCTGATGTAAAACCTATATTATTGCAAAGTTTCATCACAATCTGTTTAGTCTATTAAATTTTGGTTGAAAGAGAAAGAAACGTTCATTCATCTTTAAAAACTTTCGGGTCTGGAATAGTAGAAATCGTAGGATATATAGTATGATTTATATTTGATCGGGGAAATATCTCGTTCTCGTTTCGTTTTTTAAAAAGCGACAACTCCCGCATTAGGACTAAATCCTGTGTCACGGGGAACTTTACAAACATACATCTAACGACGACAATAAACATCCAGACTCGAAACAACAATTTATGTATCACACAAAGTGTTGTCTTGTGTGGGAATCGAACCCACAACACTCGGCGCAGTGTCAAGCGGCGAGACGGCCGCTTAAACCACTACGCCAACCATGCAGTCAATATCTGACATTATCATTTCATAATACAAGCTAATTAGTATGCACTGTATGCATAACCAAATGTACAATTAATGCGTCGCTAGGAGTCGTTGCATCTGCCCTCAGGGGCTGCTACGAACTAGAACATAGTAACCGACATTTGCGCATTTGCATGTTACACAGTTATTAATTATAGCAACAGCGAACAATCCAACGTTACAGCCATGTAGTGTTATAATCCGTGATCGGAGGACAAACAATGTTATACATGGATTAAATAAACATTGCATATGGTATAGATGGTTTTGACGGAAAATCAGCTCTAATAGGTACATCAAAAGTATCACATTTGCTTTTCACCGAACCTTTAAATATTTGTTGTGATAGGAATTGAGAAACCAGTACACATGCGTTTATAACTGAAATCCTTTTAGCTAACGTGATTAAGACGAGTCATCTGGTATAGTGTAAGTATTATCACCTCTAAACACAACAACTACACTCCTTAAGATAAATGGGAAAGGTTCGGATCCACCAGCACTTCGACACAAACGGAAGACTTGGCTTGGTCTTAGCCAAATTGTTTAGACAAGCAAATCCGTGAATATAAATGTTATATTCATTGACTATGGGTACATACATTTTCCTCAATTTGAGTTCTCTATTTCGCAACCCGTAAGTTTCCCGTAAGTTTTCCGTATGGTTTCCATAATTAAACCGCACTGTTACAAAAATCATTAACATAGTCAGGTATCGTGACACGAGATAATAATATCAACGGTGTTAATAGAACATTACATAAATAATGACTAGAGGGAAATCTAAACAGCGTAAAAGCTTTGGCTACATAACTGATACGTTTGACGAGAATTGATAATGGATGCTCGCATCGCTCTTTGTATGGTTACCATTCATGTGGGTTAAGGTTGAACCTATAATAGATATATTATCTGTTTATTTTAGCTTATTCATGAATCTGCCTCGTTGGTCACGTCGCATAAATGTGCGCGTGGGATTGGGATGTCTCGGGTTCGATTTCCGAGTCAGGCAAAGTATTATTGGGTTTTTCCGTTAGGAAATTCTCAGAGCAGCACGGAGTCTGGTAATGTGCCCGGTACGGCAATAGGCTCGCCCCCTATTACGTGGGACCTAAAAAAATCATGGCGAAATGTGGGTGTAATATTACACCTCTGCCTGCCCAACGCACGCAAAATACGCGCCAAGACGTGGAGTTGCGGAAACAGCCCGTGCAATCAAGTATCAAGTACACCTCTGCCTACCCCTTCGGGGATACAGGCGTGAGTCTAGAAATAAAAATACATGAATACATCTGGACATATAAAATCCTTGCGGTGATGACTGTCTGACAGACAACTCACAGCCAAAAATCTACTGACCCAAAGAAGCTGAAATTTGGCGTGTATGTGCCTTGGGAACTGTGGAGCAGTAGTAAGAAGGGATTTTCCCAAATTCTCAAATCAGTTAAATAAAAAATATGTGCCAGCGTCAGTAGCGTATAAGATCGTTTTCATAATATTGAGTTCAAAATATTTTAAAATCAAATTACTTATTTTCTACAGATTACATATTATTATGCAAATTATGATGCACGATGCCTCGTAATCAAATGAGTTTTGTCGTCCAAAATTCTATATTCCCAAATTGCTCATAAACTAACAGCGACAATTCACTAGACTTTTTGTCAATTCGTGCGCACGTAAGTATCTAATACTTCCAAAATTTTACCTGCTGTACAATGTCGAAAGCAAGTAGCACAGTACTAAAAGCCGTAAAAACCCACAGCCACATTAGAAAGTACAGCCATCAGTGAATTTGATATGATGATTGATTACGGCAAAACAACAAATATAACTACACTTATGTCATTATTACGACAAAGACGGTCGATTATATATGTATATCACGAAATCCAAAAGAGAAGGCAGACAACAGTACCTACCTACACCGATTGTGTTGATGCGTCACTTAAAAAACTAAAGCAGGAAGCGCGTAAGTGCATATGTTTTCCTCGAAAGTATTAAAGTAGTTTTATTTTCATCTTTACATATTACTAGCTGACCCGGCAAACGTTGTTTTGCAAAATTTTTTTTTTTTTTTTGAAAAATAGATGTTGGCCTATTCTCATAGATACCGGATAAGCACAAAAAAATTCATCAAAATCGGTCAAGCCGTTTCGGAGGAGTATGGGAACGAAAACTGTGACACGAGAATTTTATATATTAGATATAATGAAGATCCTCTTCGCTGTCTGTCTGTATGACCGCGATAAATTTAAAAACTACAGAACGAATTTTAGTACGGTTTTACCAATAGATAGGATGATTCCTAAGCAAGCTTTGGGTATATAATTTACGCGGGTGGAGCCGCGGTTATAGTCCAGTTATAGGCGTTCCTCGTTGTTCCACATGTGTAACTGTCTGGATCTCGATGAGATTGTCACCTGCCTGACTCTAAGCGATCCTAAGGGACCTACCTAACCAGCTCACCCCGAACTTGAAACGAAGGTACTGGTATTGTAACCGAGGCTGGGCTAAGACGATGACATTATTACTAAGGAACATCACACAAAAATGTATTTAAATCTCTGACTAAACGGCAGGACCAGCGGTTTACGAAACGTACTAAGAAAAAATATACCTATGACTGGCCAGTCATAAAACCAGATGTAGGAGACAGAGATACAATTTTAAAATAGAGGAAACGAGGATGAATTTCACGCAGGTGTAACATCGTCTTGACAGTCAATTCCGTTTTCAAGAAATTTAAAACATTCCATTAGCAACCAAATTAAAGTGTCATAAAGTGCACAATTCAACCCAAACTCAAGAAGAATATTGGTCATGATCTCATTAAACGCATATTATTTCCTATCAATTTATATGACTAGTTTATGACGCGTACTAAGTATGTTTATTAAGAATTTGACGCAAATAGACACATTTCTAGATTAGAACACATCTGCATTCGAAACATCGGTTGAACGCAATATTGTAGAATTACAACATTGCACTTAAAATATGGTTTTAGTTCGGAACGCGAGCCAAAACATTATCACTGATTAAAGCAGACATGCGATCTCTGAATTACGTACCCAATTTAAATTTAATTTTGTGTCGGAAAAGCAAATGTTACGTACATTTTGATGGTAGAATGGATTCGAGCTTAAGTGGTTGTTTCTGGGAATTTTGCATGTGTGATTTTTGTATTCGATGCGATTTTTTGAGAAAGTAGTGACATCTAATTGTTTTACACGATTCAGGGATGGGTATGGAATACCATTAATATGATTTTTTAAAGATGTGTCTAGTAGTCAATGTTTAAGAGTCAATAAATTAATGGTTCATATAGAAGCTAACTAACGGCCATTTTCAATATTCGATCCATACATGGATTTTGAGATTCGAGATTCGTGTTTGACATATTTTGTATGGAGCTTATGTCAAAAACAAATCTAAAATCTGCAGATCTATCTATAGATCGAATATTGAATTCGAGAGTAGAGAAGCAAATGGCCAATTGGAGTTGTTTTATATTCATACTAGAGGACGCCAGCAGCTACGCCTGCAATGTTTTTAAAATTTACCCGTTTTGGCTGATCCCGTGGGAATTTCGGGGAATCCCTTCTTAGTGCACCCCTACGGTCCCCAAGGAACATATATGCCAAATTTCAGCTTCCTGCGCCCAATAGTTTCGGCTGTAGCGTGTCTGTCAGTCAGTCAGTAACGCAAGGATTTTATATATTAAGATTTGGTCAATATACATTTTTATTACAGGAAGACCAGCTACAAATATTTTTACTCACCTTCTTGGAAGAAGTAAATACAGTATCTGGGCCACTGAACAATTTGCAAGTCGCTGTTAAAATGTAATCAAGAGTCTAAAAGCTCTAATAGATATTGGGCTAAAATTAGTAAAAGATGATGGCCAATAGGATAACTATAATGCATTTCGCTTGAACTATTAAGCCAACTATTCAGAGAAGCCAACTCCTAAAACCATAAGTGCTATGATAAGTCTTAGCATTGATCTTGAACGCTTCCTGAGAGCTGTTGGATATAATTCACATTACTAGACATACGTACAGTCGAACACCTTCCCGCTAGACCACCATAAGGGCGAGAATCGCTCAGCAAGACATCGGTCGCTTCCAGCGCTACTTTACACACACAAATTGACACTCGTATACAAAACCATTTTCTAGTGTGGCTCGACTCTATGAGCGAGCCAAGTGATTTTTTTCAAACTGGTCCACCGCCTACTTTTTTGATTGTACACTATTACATACATATGTAACTCAAGGATTGTTCCCGTCGGGGTAGGCAGATAATGGAATGACACTTGCCTCTACATCCTTTACATTCATTATTCTTTTTACATGCTCGCCGATTTCGGATGCGTTGACCTACGATACTTCTACAATAGTACCTAGGTACTAGCTGAATATTTGGTTACACCCCCGTTGTTTATGGCTACGTACTGCTAAGGAACCATCTCATAGCGTGGTATATTATATATAGTCTTTAGCCTTTAAAAGTAACTAACTTTTCTAGCAAAACAATTTTTAAATCGACTCAGTAGTTCCTTAGATTAGCGCGTTCCAGGAAACAAACAAACTCTGCAGCCTTGTAATAATAGTATTGATAGAAAATTCAGACACCCACACAATTATTACTAGAGGGAGATAACAGTAGTATAAAAGAGAGAGAAGCAGCTATTTTCGAACTGATACTGACTACCCTTTCACTTTATCATTAATAGTGTAATAGATAATGATAGCATTACGAAACATGTGTCTTCATTAATTATTTCAAAACGCGATAAATCAACTGCAACATGTTTATTATTACATTGCACTTATGACACTTTACAAAGCACCACACATAGGTCTTGTACTATTGCATCCAAATATTAGGTAAGACTATTTCAACAAAGTATTTTGTAATTCATGTAATACTCAGAAGGAAATTATCGGTAATGCTTACACCGAAAATGCTTTGACGTTGCATAATGTAATTGGATAGAAATCCCCAGAGTATAAGGTAAATCAGAATGCTAGGCATTGGAGGCCTAATATGCGAAATCTCGAAGACTGTGTAATTTATATTGATATCTAAATAACAATAATAAACAAATTAAGTATTTGGACCTGGCTCACGAGATGGTCGACATATGGGATGTTGACTCGGCGATCATTGTACCGATAGTTGTGACCGTAAATGGTCTTATTGCCAAGAGCCTCGACCACCACCACCTCAAGAGGCTCTCATTAGACGGCTGGATCAAATCCTCTATACAGAAGGCAGTATTGCTGGACACGACACGTATCGTACAGGTTCCTTTCTCTAGAGCCCTAACCACCGGTAGCTTGGTCCCTGTGCCCGATACCGGTGGGTCTCCGAGGTCCCATTTTATATATATAGTTTAATATTTTTTATTTATTAAGTATATAAATGCGATGTATGTGAAAGAAAAGAAATAAACGGAATAATAATAAATATTATATATTTTTAAATGTATTTTTATAATCGATATATTAAAAAATGTACTTATTATGAGATTATATATATATATTTTTTTTAATAGACTACTCCCGCACTAGAAATAAATCCTGTGTCGCGGGGGACTTTACAAACATACAACCAACGGACACAATGAACACCCAGACTCGAGACAACAATTTATGGATCACACAAAGTGTTGTCACGTGTGGGAATCGAACCCACGACACTCGGCGCAGTGTTAAGCGGTGAGACGGCCGCTTAAACCACTACGCCAACCGTGCAGTCATATTAAGGATGCATGTGAATAATAATATTCTACTACATACACATATCACCATCTAGTCCCAAGCTAAGCAGAGCTTATGTTATGGGTACTAGATAATGGATAAACATACATATATACTTTTTTTTTGTAAATACATACATATTATACATAGAAACACCCAGACTAAGACAAACATCCATGTTCATGCACACAAATGTTTGGCTTGAGCGAATCGAACCCGCGACCATCGGCTTAGCAGTTGCTTACACTCCCGCTGCGCCAACCGGTCGTCAAATAGCTTCTACCACACTTTGGGATCTGCTATCGGAAAAAGCTACTACTATTTAACTGCAAAGTTTCGTCAAAATTAGTTCGGTAGTTTTCGTGTGAAAGAGTAATAAATGTTCATCCAACTATACAAAAACTTTCGCGTTTTAACAGAATATGAAATATGTGTATTTATCCGTAATATTAAGTATATTTAATCTCATATGTAATTATAGATAAGATAAGACATAATTATAGATTTGTTTATTTATATATCACGTGTAGGTAGGTATGTTTAATTATTATCAATATGTAATAAATTTTATGTCTTCTGCTATGTGTATGTTTAATATAACTATTTTATGCGTTAGCCTATTAAAATAAGTAATTTATTAGATATGATCCTTGATTCTACGCGGTTGGTTATATTAATTTAATTATGACTACTGTCAAAGTCAAAGAAAACAATTCTAAGGCCAACTGTATAAGTGCATATCTGTAAGATCTCTCTACATATTTCATAATAACATAAATAAGTAATAAGATCACGGACCTAACCAGTTCAGATAATTAGAAGACAATTGAAACCGTAGATATACATTCAGCTTCTGACACATTTAGCCTAAGACAAGAATAATTGGAGCCAGTACGCGTTGGCACCGACAACTATGAATAAGGCCCTATACGGTACGTTTCGTCGTTTCGACGTAAATGTCCAAATCGTAAGCGATGTTTTTAATTGTAGGTGATATCTTGATCGCAATTGAACAGGCACCAACATGAATATCGTAAGGTTAAATCGAAGATGTATGGTTCTATGCTATCAATTATTAATTTTTTTGACGACGGGTTGGCGTAGCGGGGGTGGAAGCGACTGCTACGCCGAAGGTCGCGGGTTCGATTCCCGCTCAAGTCAAACATTTGTGTGCGTGAACATAGATGTTTGTCTTGGTGTTTTTATGTATGATATGTATGTATTTACAAAAAATAAAAAGTATATAATTATGTACTTAACGTATAAGGTAGGTAACGTAGGAGAATGTGGGCGTTCTTCGTCTCTCAGGTCTTCCTCCATCGTACATTTTAGGAAAATAAGACTCGGTATACACTCAATAGGTTTTATTCAAACTAATTAGTTTACTTCACAAACTAAATATGCACACGTAGCTCGGATGAAAATGGATTACTTTTAGAAACGCGGCGAAGTCGGACGTAGGTAGGCTACACTTGTTTCCTCCGCTGTGTCTGTCGCCAAAAAAAGTGCCCTTGACAGCTCGACGTTCGCTTATAAAACATTTAATGACATTGACAGCTGTCAACCGCCGACCTTAGTGTTCAGTGTTGCCAACCATCGTTTCCGAATACGCCCAAATCTAATAAGATTTGACGTTCCGTTCTCCAATCTCCGACATATTTATGTTTACCCGTTATCTAGTACCCATAGTACAAGCTTCTGCCTAGTTTGGGACTAGATGGTGATGTATGAATGTGGTAGAATATTATTATTAATTTTGTCTCACTGTCAGCCTGGATACGTACTGCAAGAGGGGTTACAATAGATCACAACGAACATTTTAATGTGTCATTTTCGACACGATTCAGCTCCATCGTAGCGACGGATCGTACTGTATATGGAGCTCTTAAGAAAGGAGGTAGATACACACATACCTATCTAAATACGTAGGTAACTTGTGAAGTGGGAATGCCACTCTTAATCACCTACCGTCAGCTTCGATTAATCTAACTGCCGCATTAATTTAAGGATTAATGAGCTATTGTCAACTCGTAAATTAGACATTTCGCACATTCCAATCTTTGTTAAGCTCCAAATTAGAAAGTTTATAAATATATTATGTTAGTCAATTATTCTAACTGGTAGATAATGCAAATATGAATATTTTTTGTTTGTTAGGTTTTGAGATAAGATAAAGGGTGCTTAGGGTGCTTCTACACGGTGCATGTAGCTGGAGCAAGTAAAGGTGCGGGTTACACGCGTGGGTAATATGCGCAAGCTACTTGATCAAGTTACTCGCTTGTACTTATACATGGTGCAAATAACTGGAGCAAGTAAAGACGCGGGCTACTTGCGCAAGCTGTACCTATGTACAAGTTATTTGTTCGTGGTCAAGAGCTACATGTGCATGCTATTCGCGCGGTAGCTTTATGACTTGAATCGCGTCAAATGTCTCGACGAACGAAAATTATTTTAAAATCATATGTTAAAAATGTAATTTTAACAGATAACATGCGCGAGTGACCCGCGCGCGTCGCAGAGCACTCGAATTACTTGCGCGGGTGGCTCGCTTTGGTACATGCTCGAGTCGCTGGACCCGCACATTGTTTTAAACGATATGTTTACGGTGCATGTAACCCGCGCAAGTGCCTCAACATGCTCAAGCTACATGCGCCGTGTACAAGCACCCTTTAAACACCAGCAAGCCAAGCTGCGAGTAAATGCCAGTAAGGTGAACATCACTAAGCAGGTCTTGGATCCTGAAGATACTGTAACGCAGTGGCGTAGCTAGGGGGGGGGGCGGTGGGGGCGGTCCGCCCCGGGTGACACCATTTTTGGGGTGACACCCAGGCACATTACTCAGATGTGTAACAGATGGATATAGAAAAAAATGCGTTACTGGCTGACTGACATATAACGAACAGCCAAAACTATTTGGGACAAGAAGCTGAAATTTTGCACGTCCCTTGAGGACCGTAGGGGTGCACTAAGAATGGATTTCAAGAAATTCTCACGGGATCGCGCGATTGGGGAGAAACGGTTCAGTTAAAATAAAATAGCTTGGCGTAACTGTAGTAGCCTCTAGTACCTATCTAGTAAATATACCTAAGCCTTCGTCCCGTCCGCGTAAATTATACTTACCTACACCTTAACGTTCCTCAGGAATCACACAAATTATTTATTTATTGATGAAAAGCGTACAAAAATCAGTTTTGTTGTTTATGAGTTTATCGAGTTCATACAGACATAATGAAAAGGGGACTTCATTTCATTATAATAAGTGTAGGTATCAGAGCCGCGCCGATTCAAGCGAAAAGAATTATGCGAAACCTATGAAGCGCTTTTTGTCGTTCTATTTTGAAATTCTATTTAATGTTATTTCTCTGAAATAATTATGTTCACCAGTTTTATATACCTACTTAGTAACTAGGCTATTTACCTAATTACGTGAAATTCGCTATCAGTTGGGAAATACCTACTGCAAAAATTAAGCACAATTAAAATTTGTAACATACCTACTATATTTAAGATAGCAGACTTTCTTAATCTAGGTATACCATTTTGTACAAAAATCATCAATTGTTAAAGAATATAAATATAATGTATCATCATCTCCAGCCTTTCGCAGTCCACTACTGATATCTAATCAGATAATTTCTTCGTTTTATTCTGTTTTATTTTGATTTTAGCGTCGATTACTTTGATTCTCTGGCAGATGACTTCATTTCGAATTGGATTCTTCAGAGAAACTCCGTGCGTAGCCCTTTTTTATTATTCGTGATTGCTAATCGCAAGCGGATTCTTTTTACTTAATTAGGAAATAAGGTACTATAAAAGCTGAGGAATATTTTCAGTCAACAGTTTAATACCTAAAAAAATATTGTCGAAACAGGAGAACAAAAAAGGCGCTTCATAGATTTCGCTCATAGGCGCTGTCTATGGTCGGCTCCACCCTGGATCGCTAGCTTGATCCTGGCTGTCGTATGATTTATGAAGATAATCATTCAAAAGCCATGGGGGGAGTTAGATGCTTTGGAGAGGGCAATGAGCCGCAAAACACCCGCGATGGGGTGACACCACTAAAATCCGCCCCGGGTGCCACCCAAGTTAGCTACGCCACTGCTGTAACGTAAGTGTGGGTTATCACTATTGTAACTTTGACAGTTATCATGTACATATCATCATCATCAGCCTTGTATATAAACTGTCCCATTGTTTGGCAGTTGCCTCTACTCATCTCTTAATTTAAGAGTTACGCTATGACAGTGTTCCTCACGCTGACCAATTGAGGGTTGGCAGACTTCACATGATTTTGCGGACATTATACATAGATACATAAGTCTTAGATATGAAGGTTTTCTACGCCGTTTAGCTAAAGCTATTTAACTAGCTAGTAGCTAACTAACAATTTATTACTTACAGTCAAACAACTACCCGCTAGACCACCATAAGGGCGAGAATCGCTCAGCAAGACATCGTCGCTTCCAGTGCTACTTTACACGCGTATTGACACTCGTATACAAAACCAGTCTCTAGTGCGCCTCGACTCTATGAGCGAGCCAAGGGATTTTTTTTCAAATTGGTCCAGCGCCGACTTGTTTGATTGTACGTAACAAAGAAAAGAATGTAAGTATATGGTTTGCGTCGTGCATTGGAATCCTCTGCGTGGCAGTATGATAGTCTCACTAAGCTATCGCTGCCTCTATATTACTTTAATATTCTATTGCACATTATAAGAGTAGAATCAATTTGGCACAGCAGAGTATAGAGAGTTTCTTATACTTCCCTTTTCGCTGGGGTCCAGCGCCTCTGAGGTTCGGTAGGCATACCTAACTGCTGTCTATGTGTTAACCATCATCATCAGCCCTTTACTGTCCCACTGCTGGGCACGGGCCTCTTCTCAGTATGAGAAGGGTAAGTGCGGGTTGGCAGACTTCACATGTCTTTCGAGAACATTATGGAGAACTCTCAGACATGCAGGTTTCCTCACGATGTTTTTCTTCACCGATTAGCAAGCGTTAATTAACAATTAAAACGCACTTAACTACGAAAAGTCAATGGTGCGTGCCCTGGATTCGAACCCGAGACCCTCGGCGTAGCAGTCTGTCGGTCTCTCCACTCAGATATCGCTGCTTAACCATAAATACTCGTAATAATATTAATACCGTGTGCTCGATTGCCCTTGTGATATTTAATAAAGTGTGTCAAACGTGTCAGGAGTAGCGTTATCACAATTTTCTCTATTCTTGACAAATATTTATGATTACAAATTGCATGGTCCTTATTTTGTTCAGAGAATCTTAAAGCGTGAAAGAAAAGTAATGAAGAAGTGTAAATCAATATAAGTCAGCACTATAAGAGTTTTCGTTACCTATATACCTATATGTAACTTCTCTTCATCTTCTAAATCTTGTGTCATCTCAAGGTTTATAGTCTATTATTATACAGGGTGTGAAAAGACCCTTAACGAAAACTGAAATCCCATGTTGTACCAATCACTACGACCATTTTTTACTTCGGCACTATACCTGGGAAATTACTGGTTCAGGTGATATTGAGGCTCAAAGTTAGTATGGATTTTTTCTAATTAGGTACAAAATCGATGCAGTTACCCCGCCAATATGTTCTTTAGATGCCCTATAACCCCATGGATGATTAGATATTTCGAGCATTGCACGCGCGCCCTTTTAATTGCGGTTTAAAAAATGTGAAAACTTAAAAAAACATCGTTTCCCAGGTATTATTTTTGGTTAGTATGACTTGGCATGATGTCCACAATGAGTAGACTTGGGCTCGGTGATGGGTCTTGTGACATCCTGTATATAATATGTACCTGGCGATGAATTTATAGATTCAGTTGGAAAATACCTGTATTTTATTTTTTTCCTGGCCAGTCGAATATTTTAAGTGCTAGTTAAATTGTGGCTATTTATTGTCTACTGGTTGATTTTTATTCAATTTTAAACTTCATTTGTAATTGCTCCTGCATTCTGAAGCTTTATGTAAAACCAAATATTTCAATGAATTTAAGAATAACGTTATTTTTCAATAGGAACTATTTCAGGCATTAAAATATTTTCAGTGGGTTAGCATTATGCTATTCAAAGCGCCTGATGCTTTTGCAAGTTTAAGTATTGAAGTGACAATCTAATAGGTATAATTTTTCACAAACTGAAGTTTTAATTACTGTTTAAGAAAGAAAATAGAAAATTATTACAAAACATTGTTTTTAATTTGGAAATGGAGATTAAGTAGTCCAGTCACTTTAGGGATTCACCTCGGAATTTGAGATAATAAGCTGGAAACTCGTATACAGCTTCATTTAGGCGTTCTAAAAGTTGTCTCAAAAGTCACATATTATCTCGTGTCCGCGTCGTAAATTATTCGAGGTCAAAGGTCACGAAAATCGGTTTTTTGCAATTATCTCCGTTTCTATGGTTCCAATCACTTCAACACCTATTATAAAAATTGAAGATAAAAAAAATTGCCACAACTTTTGTCTCAACTTTTTTTCTGTACGCTCAACCCTTTTCGAGATAGAAAGCGGAGAGCACCTAGCGCTCAGGCATATATACTGTTATACATTAATTATTGTAGTGTGCTTAGAAACATATTATTGTGATTTAATCACTTTACTGAGATTAATATGTACCTAGACTATGTAGAGGCAGTACCTATTAAGCTCTAGCATGTAACATTTCATTCTAATATTCATAAGTTACCTTACATAATTATGTTATATAGGTACCAGTACCCAGTACCAGTTTAAACGTAACTCATTCTAACAAAGCGCTAAAAGCGACTTTCAGAAGCTTACACCTAATCCATCGGCATGCGCGTTCAATCCCTGCCCGCGATCTTATTCGGTTCAATAAAAACTAAAAGGGTGGCTATAGCTACCTGCTTGTTATTGCTAGACAGGCTAACCCTGGTTCTGCAGGTAGTGCGGGCCGCACGCGACCTCGCGTGGCAGGGTCACGGCCAAAGATACCTACCACTTTGTAAGGGTGTATCTTGCCGCCATCGATGACTTTCGCAAACAGCTGCCCGACTTTGTTACGTCATGCTATCGTGTTAAACTTTTTAAGCTATAGTCTGACTTGAATAGACAAGAAGCAGTTTAAAATCGTCTGTGTTGATAAGCAAAACGTTTCAGTGTAATAACAATTAATCAGTGTTCAGTGTTATATTACCAGCAAAGAATGGTCTAGTTGTAGATTTCGTTAGCGCCATCTAGCGGCAAGTAGCTGAACTACAAGCTTGGTTTAGTGGCCTCTAGTTTCGCAAACAGGTACTATTCAAACATAATAGTTTCTGAAAACACACGCTGGCGCTAGTGGTGCGGTTTTCTTACATTCTATTTTCATAACAACTAGACGCCTTAGTGCACGGTAAAAAGCTTTTCTATTTCATAATAAAATTACTATCGATCGTTACTCTCCGTTAGGGGCACTTTTAGAAAATGTATGGAAATTGTTCCCGTCGACTAGGCTATCATCCACCGTGACAATCGAGTGCAAACTCGTACTAGACCCCCTGATAAAGATGTGGCTTCCTTTAATTTTTTATCTGAACAGGGAGGGATAATTTGAGGGAGCTGCATTTTACTCCTTAGCGTACTTTACTGAAAAATGTATGGCAATTAAAGTAAAAAAATTAAATAAGTCTTTGATCAATAGATTCATTAATTTGTATTTTCCGAGTAAATAATATCAAGTGCTTTTAGATATATCAAATAATAGGGCTCAGCAAAATATACTTTTGCCATGAAGAAAGCAACAGAAATATATAGCAGAATGTACTTTTGGCATGAGGATAGCATAAGGCACTGCCCACAAAATGTCTATTGCTTGGGATTAATTGCAGAACTTTGAGTTCGGCTCTCAGTTGCCCATGAAGAGTCGTGAAACTGTCTTATAATTTATACATACACTCACGCCTGTTTCCCGGAGGGGTAGGCAGAGACTACGGAACGCCATTTGAGACGATCCTGACATAATATCTCTTTTGCTGCATTAACACCCATCAATTTCGTCATGCATGCTCGTCTGTTCAGGGTACGCCTAACCTGTACTTTATAATTTATTACATTCTTATTGTCTTGTGAAGAGACCAACAGTTTTCTATGCAGAGATCTTGGGTGCAAACCCACTACCTATTGATTTATCATTACGTGCGTATTAAATTACACCTCTGCCTACCACTTCGGCGATAAAGGCGTGAAGTTACGTTATGTGTTATGTTATTAAATTACCTACTAATTTAGCTGACATTTACTTCATATTATGTAGTATTTAATGTAAATGAACTGAACAACAGCTAATAAAACGTAGTGCTTTGAGCGAATGCAAATCGTATTATACTAGAGAAGTGGTTCTCAAAGTTTTTTAGGGATGGAACCCTTTTGGGTAACCAAATATTTGGCAGAGCCCGAAAATGAAACAAAGCCGAGTCCTATGTGCACTTTAAAACCATTTATTTTACTGACACACACCTTTGTGGAGTCCCTAGAGATGCTTCATGGAGCCCTGGGGCCCCGCGGAGCACATTTTGAGAATGGCTGTACTAGAGTACTAGATCCTAGTAAAAAAAAAATAGACACGCGAATCCTTATGACAGCGATATTCCACTGTATAAATTAGTGCATCCACAAGCAGAGTAGGACAGTTATAAACACTGTTACAATTGATGATAATTTCAATGTAATTAATTACACAAGTTTGTCCGTGTGGTGACGGATTAAGAATACGGAATGTCACCACCCCATATCATCCCATGGGTGACGTAAGAGCCGACAGAGGGAGCATATAAGGCAGAGAACAGGCCTGTAAGAGAAGGAAAACTTGATACAAACCCTATGCCAACCCGTTTGGCCAGCGTGGTAGGCCAATTCTTCCTTTCAAAGGAGAGGCCTTGTCCAGCAGTGGGCTGTTAAAGGCTGATGATGATGAATTACACAAGGGATTTGCGATATCAGGCCGCCTAGTCCAGTATTGGTTACTAATGGATCACCTTCGAGTCATTCGGCGATTGGAACGTGTTCCCATGTATTTTCTAAATGCGCCCTTAGCGGCTAGTAACCGTCAGAAGTGGCGGCCAGGGGTGCTAAATAAGAAAATGAATATGAATATGTTTTAATTAACGATTATGAGCAACACGAATGGTAATATCGGCACAAATTCAGTGCTAAATGTTGTACTTTTAAACAAGAAAATTACAATTTATTTTGACAACTTAATCATTTACTGGCTTAACGGTATAAATAATAATGATCGACTAAGATTAGGCGCAATTAAGTACTTTTCTTATCTTCATAATTTTTATAGACCTATAAATAAATACGTGGCTAAAGCTTCTGTTTAAATAATTTGCCTTCTAAGAACTGCTAAGCAATTAATAGCGTGGCTTAACGGTACACAATAAAAAATAATTTATAGAGGTCATTAAACATCTTGATTGGCAACACTGAACGCAATGTTGTACACGCTCGTATAACACGGTTCCAAGTTACGCTCATAGATGGAGTTCGTTGTACGATTATTTATATATTCTTACTGTAGAATAAATACGTTATATGCGATGGTGTCTCGCTCTTATTTACTTTGAGCAAATTGATTATCATAGCGCTGGCAATACCCACCTGGACTAATAGCGCTTTTTATGGCTTCCTTTGAGCATCATCTTTCAAGCAGAATTTACTTATAAGTTTTGTTGTCGTCAGGGAATCCTGTAATGGCGTAAGGTCGGAGCTAACTGTTATAGCGAAATTTGGCTGCAATAGCAATACTTTCAATTTCCAGCAGACCAGACACGGCGTTATAACACTACTTGGGGTATGTGCCTGTAGCAGTTTTTTAACGCTAGCTTGTTTTGGAGGCTTACTTAGATTGAGTTTAGACACATGGCGTCGAAATTCGAATTTTCTCTTGTTTTCAATTCTAGCGGGATTTGATGATGTCCTATGCCCCAAAACGTCACTGTATGTGAGGTGAGAGTATTGCCAATACACAAATAATACAATCCATATCTATGCTTTTTATTTCACGAAACTTGAGCTCATTCCGTTAATTTCAGTAAATTATTAGTAATTCAATGTGCAGATGATTGAAAATGCCAGTCCTATTATAAAGTTATCAAATATATGGTACCATTAGTCTTTCAGTGATTTAAAGCAAGCAGTAGGTAATGGCCTGTGAATTACAGGCTAATGAAGGCCGCGTAGATTATTTTGTGATAGCCTTAGCCCACAGCTATTAGAATAGAACGAGCGTGCAAAATTTCCTAGGCACGACACGGGCCTTGAACGCTTTCCACGTAGTATTAACTGGGCTGGTTTTCGCAGAAACTAGTCAAGGTTTTTGTCATATATTAACTATTTTTGTTCGATTACTACAATAGGTATTGTGGGGCCTATGGTATACCTACTCAGCGCTATATCATGCTTTAGCTATAAGTTTTAGTCTGCTCGTTACTTTTAAGTAGAATTGAATCGTTCTTACGCATTATTGGGTTACGATTATGAAGCATTTACATAAATACTTTTGGAGTAGGGCTGGTGTTTTTGACAATATTGCTACTGTTATATTATCAAAAATATCAGCGCTGTTTGAAATGACTGCACAGTGATCAGGACTATTTTAACTCTCAATAGGCTTTGGTTGTAGTACTACAAGTGCCCCAATTTCCACTCACGATTTTTTAGACATTTTTCCTTTCGGAAATTTTCTTGTGATATTCCTTCATCATTTAGCAGAATTGTTTCTATAATACAAAAAATAATTGCTGCCTTTGAGCTAAGAAATGCCGAAATAAATAAATCTAGAGCGGCTAAGTAATATGTAACTGCGTTGTAACCGTTTAAAATAAGACGAAGTTTAGTAGGTATGCATGTGTCAACATTACAAACATGACATCACATTTATAGAACTCGTGATCAACATCAATTCTTTTTGGGTCATACGAGGTTTCAAGGTTCACGAGTTCTCACTTGCTGTAAAAGAACCTATAACATTACCTCTATGCAAGGCAATCTTGGCAAAATGACTGCTTAAAGCTTTGCACCATCAATACAACATTTTATACAAATTTTACAACTTATACCCTAAAAGGTACATATACTTGAACGATAAAAATATGGACAAACTACTTCGCTATCTGCCACTAGACATATAAAACCAGCAAATCTGTATTTCTAAACAGAATCGATAATTTAATCATAGGTAAACACTTGACCCGGTTTTTTGCGACCAGGTTAATGTGAGTCAGGATAGGTGGATATTAAATGTAAGTGTTATTCCAAGCTTGCAGCCGTCCAACCACTCGGCTCTACGTGAATTGAGTACCCTTAGAGAAAGTATTGATTTGTTTCTGTATCAGGTGTGAATTTTATACGGGATATTGGTTTTCATTTAAAGTTAACATCTTTGTTCAATATTTTTTTTATAGACTCACGCCTGTATCCCCGAAGGGGTAGGCAGAGGTGTAATATTACACTCACATTTTGCCATGAATTTTTAGGTCCCACGTAATAGGGGGCGAGCATATTGCCGTTACCGGGCACATCACCAGACTCCGTGCTGCTACTGAGAAATCGGAAAAAACCCAGTAACATTTTTGCCCGACCCGGGAATCGAACCCGGGACCTCCGATTAACAGTCGCATACGCTATCCACTGGACCACGGAGGCAGTCATCTTTGTTCAAAAGGTTTCCTAAGTCTAGCACCCTATATTAAAGCTCTAAGTTATCATTATTAATTGCTTAATGTATATTTGTTTATCAGTTGTTCTATGAATAATTTTGAAATAATTGAAAATACATAGGTATTAAATTGTTACGTAAATTAACATTCTATTGAAACACAAAAGTAAATCACACGTTTGGAACTTACAATATTTGACGATGTAGTTGTATAAACGATTGGAATTTTAATTACTATGCGACTGCTGATCGGTGGTCCCGGGTTCGATTCCCGGGTCGGGAAAAAGTGTTACTGGGTTTTTACGAATTCTCAGTAGCAGCACGGAGTGTGGTGATGTGCCCGGTAACGGCAATAGGCTCGCCCCCTATTAGAATAGAATAGAATATTTTATTTGCCAAAAATGTAGGTAATACATTAGGTGTTAAATACATTAATATGAATCCTTGTACATTTTGCCATTAAGGCGTGCAAATCTTAATGTTACAATAGTAATAAAATAGAAAAACAGTAGTATCATTTAGTGCCTATTTTAACTTTTATAATTATATTGCTTATTAACAATCAAAGAGAACCATCATTCAAAAAGTCTGCTATCGAGTAGTAACATTTATCAATTAAAAGATTTGAAAGCTGTTTCTTAAATATATTAAATGGTTGTTCTTTAATATCACTGGGAACCTTATTATATACAGTAGGGGCCATAACAATTACACTTTTCCTCAATAAAGTAGTTTTGTAAGATCCGGTTGATAATAAGTTTTGGTATTGAGATCTCAAACTAGTTGTCCTTTTTCTGGTTTCATGTAAGGATGGAAATAAGTGTTTATTCCTTTTGACAAATAATGATATTTCTAAAATATACAAGCATGGTAGTGTCAACAATTTGTGGAGTCTAAATATAGGTGCACTCTTATGCAACGTTTTTGGGATTTAAAAATGCTTTCCCTTTCGCTACAATTGCCCCAAAAAATTACGCCGAATCTTAATACTGCAACAACTAGACCGTGATAAGCAACAAGGAGTGTTTGAGTATTTACTTTTTTTGAAAGATTATAAAGCGCATAGGCAGATGTACTTATCCTATTACATATATAATTTGCTTGTGCCTTCCAATTTAATTGGCTGTCAATTAAAACTCCTAAAAATTTCGTAACATTAGCACTTTGTACAATTTGTCCATTATAATTAATGTTCATATCTGCCGGATATGTACGTTGATGGAAGTGCATAATTTTAGTTTTTTGAATGTTAACTAATAAGTTATTGTTATTAAGCCAGTTTATTATACTAATTAAGTTGTTGTTTATATCATTTTCGTAAGAATCTTTATCGTGACATTTTATTATTAGTGTGCTATCATCGGCAAATAAAATCATAGGATGGGATGTTTGTCGAGGCAGGTCATTTATATATAATAAAAAAAGCAGTGGCCCGAGTATACTGCCTTGTGGGACGCCGAATTGTGTTTTTTTAGCAGTAGATTTGCACTGTACTTTAGTTTTGGTTTTTAAACAAATTTAGTCGATTTCCGTAAATTGCTTACGGTTTTCTAGATACGATTTTATTAAATTTAATGCATTTCCTCTGATGCCGTAGGCCTGAAGTTTATATAAGAGAGTTTCATGATTTACCCGATCAAAGGCCTTAGACATGTCGGTAAAGATTGCACATACCTGATATTTATCGTCTACATTTGGCATTATTTTACTGAGGAAATCAAATATTGCCATGTTGTTTTTTTTATTTTTCCTAAAACCATATTGCTCATCACACAGCACGTTAAATTTATTCAAGAAAGAATAAAGATATTCATATCCGCTTGCTTGCTCCGCGCCGCAACCCACGCCGGCCCCTCTGCCCGGCCACTTGAAAGCGATAACGATCAAATGCCCGCGCGTTTTTATTGCCTCGGCGCGCGGGTCGGGTTCCACACAATCGGTCCTTGTGACTTAATTTGTTTTGAAAGGTTATCAAGTGTTATATTATTTATGTTTGTTATGAAACTAACTATACAATGTTATCTTTGTTTATTTAGATTACGATTCTGGTGTCGAGTGATGCTCGTTTGAAATTGAGATAGCGCGTTTTAGAGTTCGCTTTGTATTTATAAGTTCATACCTCAAAACTTAAAGCGGTGACATATCGTTTTTAATATTTAATTACGTAACTTATATATTAGATAGTAAGATAAAAATAAAAAAGTACACTTGTTTATACATATTTATGAATTACAGGCCTCTGATTCCAAACCATTATCTGGCGCCGCGCGGCGTAATTTATGTTAAATTTGATAAGGCCATATAATGCACAAATAACAGTTTTAAACATACAAATAAATAAACACTAAATAAGTAGTCTCATATTCTTTTAAAACAAAAAGAAATCATACGGATAGCATTCACCACTTCTGAGTAATACGAACATTTCTGAAACAGTTCCCATACTCTCAGTAAAATCACTGTCGCCCGCCAAAATCTACTTAAGGTCTCGAAAAAAGTCAAATCTTATATTTCATGCTGAAATTATTATATATACGTGTTAGTTATTTACATACCTTGATAAACACAATAGATCTTAAAGAATAAAACTAAATTTAATAGAAAAAACAGCACAAATACACTCACACATTCCGCACATTCCGCACCGACTCAACACTCAATGACAACATTGACAACGAACGTCTTTTTTTTTTATTTCTCTATGGAGTCGAAACTCTACTGGGATTAGTATGACGGGAAATTTAACGTAGAAACGAGATAGATAATACAAACTAAGCCATAGAGCGACAGAGACGAGTATATTTCACTCTTTCGACCGCGGGAGCCATGTCATATACAGTATGACACGGGCAAAGTAGACTGAGATGTGATGTTATATGCCATATAACACGGGCAATTTAGTGTTTGAATTTTGTTATATGCCATATAACACGGGCAAGCAAGCGGATATAGTACATTTTCTATTATTTTAAAAAACACCGGTACTAAAGCAATAGGTCTGTAGTTGGTCATATTCTCTTTAGAGTCTTTTTTATGAAGTGGCTTTACTATTGTGGTTTTTAAACTTTCGGGAAATATGCTATGATATATACTTAAGTTTATTATATGACTTAGCGGAGCGGCTATAGAACTAGATACAAATTTAATGACTTTAGTAGAAATATCATAGCCAAAGCTTTTTTTGTTTTTTAGTCGTTTGATCACGACCATAATAGCTTCTGGCGTCGTTGGGGCTAAAAATATTGACTGCAGGATGTGTTTTACATCTATGATATTTGTGGCTTGATGTTGAGGTATATTTGAAATTTCATTTATAAAAAAGTTATTAAACGCTTCTGCTATTTCCCTAGGATCATTAATTATTGAGTTGTGTTGCCTTATTTGAGATATGGGTTCTCTTATCTTCTTTCGATTATTAATAATTTGCCAAACTGTTTTAGATTTATTATCTGACTGGTTAATTAAATAATTATTCTGAGATTTTTGCGTTAATTTGATAATCTTTTTAAATCTTCTAGAATACGTATTAAACAACTTTTTATTTGCATCTGTCGGATTTAATCTAGACTGCCAGAGTAATTGACGTTGTCGTTTACTACAGATACGCATTCCCCGTGTTACCCATTTAATTTTCTTTTCGGATCTAATTATAATTGGCTTGAGTGGGAAACATAGGTCATACAGCAAAGTAAATATATCTAGGAAATTATCGTAAGCTTCGTTGGGGTTTTCAGTGTTATAAACATCATGAAATGACAAATTTTGGAGGTATTTTTCAAATTTTATGAGATTCTCTTTAGACGTATCCCTTACTTTTATTTTCCAAGATTTAATTTGGCAAGATTTATTGACTTTGAGTTTTATAACCTGTGCCGTATGATCTGATAAGCCAAAATCTATAATATTATATTCACATTTATGCTTGAAGTTATGGGCAAAATTATCTAAACAAGTATTGCTTGCTGGTCGCGTTGGTTCATTAATTACTAGTTTGAGGTTATAACTTAAAAGAAAGCACTTAAAATCCAAAGATATTCTATTGGTTTTCAAATTGTCTATATTATAGTCTCCAGACACCAATATTTTCGTATGATGATTGGTGCATAAATTTCTTAAAATAATATCCAAATTTTCATAAAATTTCATCAAATTAGATAACTTCGGCGGCCTATATACACATAACACAATCAAGTTTTGGTTAGTCAACTCAATGGCACAGCACTCTATGATGCCCGCTATGGACAATTTCATTATGTCTGGGAGTTGTCTATATTGATAATCTTTCTTTATTAAAATACAGGCTCCACCTCGTTTAATGTTACTTCTAGAATAGCATGCGGCAAGCTTATAATTAGGAATAGATAATAATTGTTCCTGGCCGGACATTATAAAGTGCTCAGTTAAACATATGATATCTATAGCTATTTGTTTATTTAACAATTCCTGAATATAAACAGTTAATAGGTCTGATTTATTTATTAATCCGGCAATGTTCTGATGCATAATATAAATATGGTCAGAGAAAAAAATCTGAATGTGACTTTTTGGATGTATCTACTTTTTTATTACATTCAGATTGCAAAGAGAATAAACTTGCTATATGCAATTTTAAATTATGGAATACATTTCTCATACCTCGGTTATTTAGTTTCCTATTATATTACGAAAACATAGTAAAATCGTATAGTAAGTCCAGATTCGAATCCAGTACTGTTGCATACTCAAAGGTTTGTAAATCTAAATAAAGTAAACTATTAAAAGTTTCAATACGCCAGTTGAACATAGCCGAGTAATTACTTAACTTGTAAGTTGGAAGACATAGTATGATATTAGTATTTTGTAAATCTAGTAAAACTTTTCTATTACGTGGGACTTAAAAATTCATGGCGAAACTGCCTACCCCTTCGGGGATACAGGCGTGAGACTATAAAAATATAAAAAAAAACATGTTATTTATATCAATTTTAATATTAAGTGCTAATTCCGAGTGAATCTATTGACTACTACCAGGATAATAGAGCATCAAAGAGCTGTGTATTCAGACTAAACCACAACACAACGTTTAACTTGAAAGGAAAGCTTTCGCATTAAACGATTGATCCCTCCTTTGTTCACCCGCTACTAAGCTGTCAGGTTTCAAGCTAAGTTACGAGGTTACGAGTACGTAGGTACTGCTTAGCATGCTTCAATACGATACAGATACAGATTTAAGCAAAACAACGTACGATTATGTAATTACTATATTCAAGAAGTATGTAATTTTCTTATGCCGGTTGTATCCAGAGCTATCGCCTTGTTCCGCGCTCTGAGGGTCTAGTACGAGTTTTGCATTCGATCGTCACGGTGACGATAGCCTAATCGATAGGAACAATTTCCATACATTTTCTTAAAGCGCCCCTAACGGAGAGTAGCGATGGATAGAGTCCGCTAGGGGGCGCATTTAGATAATGTATGGAATTTGTCCCCGTCGACTAGTCTATCTTCACCGTGTAAAACTCGTACTAGACCCTCTAGTCTAACCAGAGTTGAGAGAATATTAGCTTTGCCACAGACTGGCGGCCGTCTGGCTTCCCCAAGCCAAAAAGATACCGATATTCCATGGCTTTGACCAGTACCAGTCCTTATTCAAAGGCCCATTGTCCATCGCGATAGTCAAAGGTCTCTGTGACAGTCGGTACCGACGACGGCATAACGTGCTCTCTCAGGCCCCGGACAAGCGGTAATTAACAAATGAATACCGACATACTCGTTTAAAGTCTGTTTAAGTGGACTTAAATCCGACACCCTCTGCATGCAAGTTTGTCGGTATCTACACTAGTCTATATTTTTTATAGTCTCACTAAGTTATTATCTAAAATTGTACTACACAAATGTTTTTATCTAAAATTATTTGTTTGAACTTCAACGCGATCTTCTCGAAAACTATCAATCCGATATTTTTATCCTTCTTAAATTTTTCTGGTTTTATAGACTCACGCCTGTATCCCCGAAGGGGTAGGCAGAGGTGTAATATTACACCCACATTTCGCCATGAAATTTTAGGTCCCACGTAATAGGGGGCGAGCCTATTGCCGTTACCGGGCAATTCGCCAGATTCCGTGCTGCTACTGAGAATTCGGAAAAACCCAGTAACACTTTTGCCCGACCCGGGAATTGAACCCGGAATCTCCGATCGGCAGTCACATACGCAATCCACTGGACCACGGAGGCAGACACTAGTCTATAGCTGCCTAAAAATCTGTTGACTATTTCCATATCCCATTTATTAACTAATATAAATAAAGTTAGAGTGACAAAGTTTAAACACTGAAGTTCTGATTGTCCCATACCTATAATACGATTCTCTATAGTCGATTCACCTTAATAGAAAAAGTTAGAACCGACAAAATAATAGAATTTACTTGAGACACGGTAAATTAGCTTGCGGGAACGGAACCTTTTTATCTGATATCCCTGTCTCGCTTTATACAATGAGATAATAAGGCAATACCCCGTCTTAAATAGTCCCGATCTACGCAGACTCGACTTCTGAAAATTGGTATGAAAATTTATTGTGGGTACCACAAAGCTTAAAAATTCTATTTATTTCGAATAGAATAAATATGAAATTATATTATGATAAGAGTGAGATGACAAATGGTGGTTCGTAGCCTCTGCCTACCCATTCAGACAACAGGCGTGAGTCTATGTTTTTATTAGTAAGTCCTCGAAATATATCTAATCGATCGCGAACTTCTATGATTATTAAGGCGATGAGTTACCTAGTATTTTCATTAGGTATACGCTTATATCATTCGGTTTCCGTGTGGTGACAGATAAATGACACAGGGTGTCTGTCTCATTTTGAGAGCCCTATGTGGAGCAATGGACTACAAAAAACTGGGAAACGATTTTTTTTTAATTTTCACATTTTTAAACCGCAATTAAAAGTGCGCGCATGAAATGCCCGAAATACTTACTTATCATAGGGCAGCTAAAGAACATATTGGCGGGGTAATTGCATCGATTTTGTACCTAATTAGAAAAATTCCATACTAACTTTGAGCCTCAATATCTCCCGAACCAGTAATTTCCCAGGTATGGTGCCCAAGTAAAAAATGTTCGTAGTGATTGGTACAACATGGGATTTCAGTTATCGTTAAGGGTCTTTTTACACCATTTTATAAATGGTAAGCATACATAAGGATAGACAGACAGAAGACAGACTTTGTTTTATACTATGTAGTGATGATTTAATAGTCTCATGCCTGTTTCCCCGAAGGGGTAGGCAGAGGTGTAATATTACACCCACATTTCGCCATTTTATATTTTTTTAGGTAACACGCAAAACTAGGGGCAAACCTTTTGCCGTTACCAGGCACATTGCTAGGCTCTTTGCTGCTACTGAGAATTCGGAAAAACCCAGTAATACTTTTGCCCGACCCGGGAATCAAACTCGGGACCTCCCAATCAGCAGACGCTATCCACCGGACTGCTGAGGTAAAAAGTACTCATTGAAAATAAAGCTACTTTTATAGGTACGTAACTCGAGTTACGCAACCCGCCTCCTTGTCTTGTTACACCCAGCGTAGGCGTCAAGACTTCGTTCTAATAGCGAGGTTGTTTTATAGCCTTCTTTATGTTCATCCCAACCGTTCTGAGCAGAGGTGCCATTCAATCTCACATAATTGTGTTTGTTGAGCCATCATTTGTGTTGCTGACTTATCACTACTACTACTGTTTAAAGACGGACAGGGGCAATTAGGTTTCTGAACTTTTAGGACATCAGAGGTAAGCTTTTTATGGTATTTTTAGCTGTTGATTATTTTCCTAAAACATACATCACTAATATCGTTATCCCGTTTGCATTTATGCTATGCTGTGCGATTTTTTATCTGTCATCCGGTTTTTTTTGTGTCTGTAACAAAAAATAGCTATGTTTCTTTCTTCTTTTTTCTTCTATCTACGACTTTCGCTTTCTTCTTTTCGTGTCGTCGGCAACACTTTTTATACGGTTTTAGCCCAGTACTCGGCAACGTGTATCACATTTGGCCTTGCTTGATAGCTGTCGTCGATAACTTTCGCTTTGGTACCCGAGATCCGCTTACAAGTCTAGTAAGATATGAGGATTGATGAATGTTCCATGGCTTAGACTAGTGTAATCAAATCAAGATTACTGACGGGAAAACACATATTGATGATACATACATATACTGCACACAAGAATTTATTTTTGGGCTCATTATGCAAAGATTTGTCTTGGTAGAAATCGAACCTACGTCCTCCCACTTTACAACCGGGGTGAAGAACCTCTAGGCATTTTAGGCAATGGTACCATGCGGACTAGAATGTTGGATTATTTCATCATTAAAATAAAAATAAAAGTAACAATGATTACAAGTAAATGTAACATTATGTTCCAAGAATAATAAATTAAATGAAACCGTGACTCCCACGGGCGTGGCCGCTTTTGCCTTTCAAAAATGAATTAAATAAAACACAATGTCGTTTCATTATTTCATTACTAATAAGTTAATAACGATTCTGTCTGCCTGACAACAAAAATTGTTTGAGACGGCGAAAAGAATCAAAATTAAATTTTTTATACCACTACTAATACACGCGTAACTTTTTAGAGACGGATGGATTTGATATCCGATTACATAAAAAATGCCGAACGGATTTTGAATAAACTTTTAAGTAATGTCGCTTACATCAGAACAGCACGTATGCTTTCTTTTGTCGCAATAGCCAGGTTGCGCTGCAGGTGGAATCTAATTTACTGTTTTTTTATTTTAATCTAATTGACATAGTAATTAACGTGACTGCAATTTAATTACCATTGAGTAGAGTGAGTTTTTATGGTTCAACGTACGCGTAATTGCCTCGTTGGTCTCGCGGCATTAATGTGCGCGTGGGATTGGGAGGTCTCGGGTTCGATTCCCGGGTCAGGCAAAGTGTTATTGGGTTTTTCCGTAAGGAAATTCTCAGTAGCAGCACGGAGCCTGGTAATGTGTCCCGTACGGCAATAGGCTCGCCCCCTATTACGTGGGACCTAAAATTCATAGCGAAATGTGGGTGTAATATTACACCTCTACCTACCCCTTCAGGCGTGAATCTATAAATAATAAAATAACGTACCTATGCGTAATGTACCTACTACCTTGTATGTATCTACTAGACAGCGTGTCGGGTATACTTTACGGTAGTTAGGATGTGTAATCGTTCATGTATCGAACTAATCAACTACGAACACATTACTTAATAGCTAGTAACACAAATACTCACGCCTTTTTCCTCCAAAGAAGCAGTCCAAATAATTATGTCACCTATATTTCGTTAGGTGTGTTATAAAGTAATCGTTAAGATAGCTTCTTGTGTACACTTTTACTACGTCCTACTAAATAGTTAAATAATTTACATTATATGTTATGTATATTACGAGGAATATTACCTATATATTTTCAGTTACATATTGATATAAGGTAACAGTAAGCGAGAGAGCCCAGCCATTAATAAATAAAGCAAATTAACACAGCTTATCACGAAAAGTTAACTTCACATCTCCCTTAGCAGAAATGTCCAAAAACCTTTGCTTAGTAAACGTTTACGTTATGAACTAAATCATATTATCTTTCAAATACAGTATTCTTAACTCTTTGTGTGATTTCCCACCCATCTTGTAGCCCTTGATCTGACTACCTCTTATTCATACCTCTTCTTGCAATAAGGAATACATGCAATTTTACTACATTGTATCATGACTTTAGTCATAATGTAATGAAATGCCCGATTGGGGAGGTCTACGCCCGCCCTAATCGAGAGGATTTTGAAAGAAGTAAAGAAAACTCTTTATTCTGCTTTCAACAATGATGCAGGACATTAGACGTAACTTAAAAGAAACTAATATACTGATATAATTTACATTACAGAATAAGAACCTCCTGACTGTCTCCGTGGTCAAGTGGAGGTCGGATCGGAGGTCCCGGGTTGGATTCCCGGGTCGGGCAAAAGTGTTACTGGGTTTTTCCGAATTATCAGTAGCAGCTCGGAGTCTGGTGATGTGCCCGGTAACGGCAATAGGCTCGCCCCCTATTACGTGGGACCTAACAGTTCATGGCGAAATGTGGGTGTAATATTACACCTCTGCCTACCCCTTCAGGCATACAGGCGAGAGCCTATAAATAAAATAAGTAAATAAAAACGTACTAACGTAAACGACAACCATAATTGCTAATCAAAACATCATAAAGCACCAATTAAGTGGATTACCCCGATTGATTATCGGGGACAAAAACCCCAGTTCCACGAGACAGCGTGTCGGCGTCGTGTAAACAATATGGCATAAAGCCCCCGTTCCACGATAGATCGTCCTTCTAAATATAGACCGGTCAATACCAAGTCTCTGCTTGCGACGAAACAATTTCATTTACGACTCCCCATTCTATTTTAAGCCTTTTGGTGCGCATATTAAAGTACATTTTATTTTTAGAATGTTTTGAGGCTGTTTTTAGGTTGTGTTGGTGATGTAAGGATTCAACTTGGACTAAATAAATGTTCTTATTACATTTGGTATGCAGGCTGTGGTTTTGCGATGTTTATGATTTTTTGTGGATAGGTACATACCTAGTTACCTACATACATATTCTCTGTATTTAAAATTACTTGTCCTGATCGACATATCGTCGTAGAGCCTGGATTTCTGAAGGTAGAAATATGGAATCTGCTGCTGGAGGTCAATTGGAGAGTGGGCAGTTAGGCAACGCAAACTTAGATCAACATCCAGCAAAGCCTATTTCTTTAATATTAATTTTGATTGCAGTGTATTTTCTCCCACTGAAAACAAATTTATATTGAGAATAATATTGAAATTAACGAATTGCCTTATTTTGGGCAGATTATGCTCAAAGTAGGTTTATCGCATGTCCTTCCGTTGCCGTCAATCATCGCATTTTAGTTGGCATGATTTTCACAGTGTAAACTTTTATGATTCTTGAGTAGTGATTGTTTAACTTAATCTTCTTAATATATAAAATCCTTGCGTTACTGACTGACTGACAGACACGCTACAGCCGAAACTACTGGGCGCAGGAAAGGAGGCGCTGAAATTTGGCATGTATGTTCCTTGAGGACCGTAGGGGTGCACTAAGAAGGGATTTCCTGAAATTCACAAGGGATCGGCCAAAATGGGTAAATTTAAAAAAAATGCAGGCGTAGCTGCTGGCGTCCTCTAGTTTTGATATAAGACTTAATGCCTAAATACCCAGTGGAAAGTTGAATAGTCCCTCACTCAATCCTAAATTTCTGCATTTATTCTCCACGCACAGCGTTTATGCACTATGTCCCCATAATACTAATACTATATTCCCATAATAGTGTAATTATTTTCCAAGTATTATTACTGATATAATCTGTATTGTTCACGCAGTCATAAACATGCACGTTACATCGTTATAACCGCCATACTTAGGGGCCCATTCTTTATTCAGTTATTCCATATAAATATTACATTTTTGAATGTATTACTTCCCTTCGTAATGTCTTTTTTATTTGTCTGCATTGTTTTGTTTCGCAAGGAAAAAGAAAATTGTATTTCTGTGTCGATGATAAGTAATGTATTTTATTTTTCTAGGAAGTACAAAATATGTTCAGCAAAATTACTCTGGTCTTAAATACGGCACCATCTGGCAAACCACTAGTTTATATTTGATAAACTTGCAACATAGGATCATTTCGCCTGTTCGCGTCCATTTAGTGCAGTTGGCAAGTTTGAAGGAGAAAATAAAAATGTTCCAGCAAATTGATTCAATGAAAAATGTATGTAATGCGTTCATTATATAGTCTATTTTATTAATAACTTTCAGTTTTGTTCGAAACTTGTTGTGTTTTTTTTTAAATAGACAAACTTCAAAATATGGCACTTTACCCAGTTTGCGTCCAAAAAATCCAAATTGCGTCCACCTGTGGACCAGTTTGCGTCCACCAGCTTAGTCTTAACAATATCAGCCTTATTAACCTTCATATAAGGGTAATATTGTTAAGACAATCTAAAGAAAGATTGGCTTTTAACAATTTCTACATTTAAGATTAAAGTTTTAAAAAATCTACATTATTATCATTATTAAATCACTTTAAAGAAACTATAAATAACTATTTATTGTTCTCAACATCGATGGAACTTAAAATCAATGATAAAAAAATAACGATACATGTTGTCCAATATTGTGGTCTTCGGAATAGCATAATTTTTTCATAATTATGTATGTACATATTTGTCTTATCGATTTCTTCTTCTCACGAATATCACAAAACGCTTTCTTTATTTAATCATCTTTTGTATTTTTTTTCCTTCTTCTTTCTTGTCTCCTAAGAACTCATCTTGAATAGAAAAAATATGGAATAAAAGAAATTAAATGTAATAATTCAATTTTAAACTCGGTCTTAACCAAAAATGCATTTTAAATTATAAAAATATATATGTATAGAATGTATTTATGCGATTATTTCTATTTCATGAAAATATGGACGCAATTTGCTATAATATTATCCCTTGCAGGTATTAGTTTGCGTCCACTTGTGATCGATTATTATATCGATTGTATCTTTTATTACAATCATAATAATGTGGACGCAAATTGGTCATTACAATTGCATACTATTAATGTTAAAATAAACAAAATCCCAATTTCTCTCTCATATTTTAATCACATAAAAATAAACAACTAAAGAAATCATAAATAGACGAGTTCGCGTCCATTGTGGACGTAAAGTGGAAGTTTTATAAATTCGGTGTTGTAATTCGCGTCCACCTTATTTTAATTGTTAACTATAAAAAAAACAAGCTAATTCATAATTCATACTATTCGTCTTTTCATTATTAATGTCTAGAAACAGCTATGTATCCTAAAATTCACATAAAACAATAAAATACTTACCGTCAAACACGCTGCTGCACACTATTTTTTTATTTATATCCCGCGCATCTGCACTCTTTTGTTGAACAACCGAGATTAACAATTTTTTTTAAACTGGATAAGCTGGGCGCACGGAACTTTTGTCTATTTGTGCGTGTCTCTTATACGTAGAGGTATTGGCGATACTGACTTTTCATTTTATTAGTGTGTTAGTATACTTATTTACGAGCATTTTTAAAGGGAGGTCCGCAAAATGGACGCGAATAGGGGGATGGACGCGAACAGGCGAAATGACCCTATATCGATTACTTTAATATTTTGTGTTGAACTTAAAACAACATTGCAGACAAATTTTCTAAATCTTGCTTTTTCATTTTTCAACAATACAGTCAATTTGTTGATTTACTTGTAGAATTTTAAGGACAGAAATATCTGATAGCTATTTAAGTAACGTAAAGCGGCGAAGCAAGTAGCTATTTTTATTTTGTAGCACAATGTTCTTGAAAGTGACGCGCGATGCGGTATCTATGTTGCGTTGCAATGTGTGTGAAAATTGCTCGGTATAAGTTGCTGCAAATATCGTCTAATGAAGCCGAGGGTTTAAGCACACCACACTTTTAGTAATACATATAAACGTAATGAATCTGTCTATAGAGCAGATGTTAATAATAATCCTACCAAACAATCCTAATAAAACAATTTTACCCACAAATTCTGGATATTATATTATACATTTTACTCACAAATTCTGGTTATTATGATCCATTCGGCCTAACATATTTTGCGTGATTCATCTACTTACGATTCATACAATAGTGACCTGACACAGCCTACTTGGCAAGAATCGCCAGTTTGTTTACAAATTATTATTGTTAATGTCAACGATGTTTATTTCTTACACTAATTTAGAAGCATAAGCAACTATATCGTGGCATATGGCAAGTATATATAATATACTTTATTTTAATAAAGAATTCATTAAACCATAAGCAAATATACCTTTACCTATACCAAACACAAAGAACGCCCAAACTTACAAAAACCATTGAGAATCGCACGAAATTTTATCTCATACCTACGGATATTGTAGCTATAACAGCTCAGTGCCAAATGTAAGTCGACAAAGTACCACGTCACAAAATCAAAAAGTATTATGGCACATAATAGTTTTACTATTGAGTATAATTCTGATAAGATAGTGGCATTCAGAAAAAGTAAGTACAGAAAACCTAGGTACAATTAGCTGAAGGTTGAACTAATTTAGGTACAATATTCATACGTGACCTAAAAGTGCCGACCCAACATACTTGGCAATACATACTGCACTAGTTTGTATGTGCAATAATTGTGAATGTCAGCTCTATTCACACTCTTACACTTCATTTGGAAGGGCAACAGTGAGTCGGCTGGATGGGAAAGTGATGTCATTATATGAAGAACTCTTGAAACGAGGCAACGATTGATGTCAGTAGGTCAGAATGGCATGGCAATTCAATTTAAAGACGGACGTGGTGAAATGCTTTCTTTCTTACGAGTTAGGAACGAAGTGAATGATGTCACGCAAAGAGTAATAAATACTTATTGCAAAGTCGCTTAAGCTTTAAAGCATATTAAGTTGTGTGTGACGGTTTTATGAGCTTTTAAACGTTTCGCAATTGCAACGCTTTCGGTAGCAGTGTTGCTTTATAAGATAAGTAGTATTTATCACAAATTAATGAGATAGAGAATCACTATAAGAAGGACTGCCTCCGTAGTCCAGTGGATAGCGTATGCGACTGCAGATCTGAGGTCCCGGGCTCGATTCCCGGGTCGTGCAAAAGTGTTACTGGGTTTTACCGAATTTGCAGTAGAAGCACGTAGTCTGATGATGTGCCCAGTAACGGCAATAGGCTCGCCCCCTATTACGTGGTTCCTAAAAATTCATGGCGAAATGTGGGTGTAATATTACATACCTCTGCCTACCCCTTCGGGGATACAGGCGTGAGTCTATAAAAACATAAAAATTTAAGAAGGATAAAAATATCGGATTTATAGTTTCCGAGAAGATCGCGTTGAAGTTCAAACAAAGAATTTTAGATAATAATATTTTTTGCCATTTGATAAAGTTACATAACTTACAAATATGTCGAACAAATATTTTTTAAGATAAACTGACGACAAGAAGAATTAAGCAGTTGAACGACTTAAAGAAGAGGAACGTAATTAGATATAATACACTAAATTATGCAGATTGTTTTAAGTGACACCGCTCCTCTACACGACTGACAGTTTGCTTAGTAACTTACTTATACAGTTACCTTCTAGCGAAAACAACGTTGATCGAAACAAACAAGTGAATTCTCTGGCGTATTTTCAGCATATAACAGGATAAAAAATTTGTCTAAGGGGCTCATAACAAGGACGGGGCTTGTCGTAAAAGTCCTCATGACAAAATGTTATAAGAACTCCTTTATAACAGGACATGATGCATTGTAATGTAGGGCAAGGTTGCTGAGAAGTACCCTACTTCCCGACAACCTTGCCGTGCGTCTTCGTGCTCCAGTCAGGTAGGCTTAGGGGCGAGATTTTATTGATATGCGCCGGTAAAATGGAAGCGCTTGTAAAGTACGTGGATTCTGAAGGTCTTTCCTTGATACTTGTTTCTACGGAAGTACACTTTATTCCTCCTTAAGTACGTAAGTGAGAAAGAAAACCTTGTCTCTTACGAATGGACGGATAAAACTTTGAACACAAACTTGATTCAATATAAATAAATAGGTAGTCTTCTTATTTGTCACCGTCATGATCTTATCGTTATCCAAATTGCATTTTCAATCCTCGCCTCGGAGCCGGGTGTACGCTTCCGAGCCTAAGCGTTGACAGGATATTAACTTTTCTTTAGAAAAGTCACAGCGGTAGGCGCTATGTAGACTAACGACACAGACTCTACTTATCCAACCAACGACATAAGCATTTATTATATCGACGATATAATATGTGTATTTATAGTCATATAGAATTAACGATTTTATACGCACATCGCTTCTACAAATTAGTGTAGTACTCCGTTCTCTGCATGGCTATCTATTTGCCTTCTCACTGAGTTATCAGTCCAACACAACATATTACATAATATTATTTCTGGATACATAAAACTTGCTACTCTAGCGAGATAGAGATAAAACACAAAACAAACGTTTGCGAAGACAAGAGGGACACAGTTGAGTGTCCCTGATTGTCATATATTTACACAGGCAGCTTGTTCCATGTCTGTTTACGAGGTCCGGTGTCTAATGAAACTGGGCGATGCGTTTTATGGGCCGTTTGGACCGCTGCGGGCGGACCGACTAATTGCCCCTTATTTGTAATCTATCGGTTTAAATTATCGTCTCGTTAAACGAAAGGCTTTTGCAGCTCTTAATATGCATGGATAAAATGGATAAACATAGCGAGCTTAATTGGAAGATTAAGTTTTTTGGTGATTGTAACAGGAATATATTTCTTTAAATGGTCATTTTGCCATGAGTGATGCAAGGATGAGAGTAAAATTTACTTGTCATGATTTTAGGCACAAAGTAGGCATTTCTTTTAAGCATAAAGTCATTGATTATTATTACTAATGCTAATCCATCTGTGTATTTTCTAGTGTTAGGGCTGGCTCTACGACGCAATGACAACGGGTGGCAAACACTAAAACCTCTCTCGATCAAGAATCCAATACCGCCATCGCTTGTAATACCCGCTAATACCCTTTCCACATAGACACAGTCAGTCCTTGATATATTCTTGCAATAAACAACCCTTTGCACCGTACGTGTAGCTGAAATTGTTCTATTATCACACAAAACTGAGACTCCCCCTCAGCGGTAAAGGATAGAAATATAACGGTCGTTTATTAAAACGAAGACGTGGAAACTGAAAACGTGTAATTTCAAATTTTTCTCTGGCTATGAACACAGCCTTAAAACCCTTCTGAATAATAAATTGTTAACATTTGTACCGCTCTAAGGGCACTGAAATGTATTGCCTGCCATTTTACGTTAAATATGAATGATCAAGCGTAAGAACCGCTTTTTAAAATCGTCCAAAGCCAAATCATTACAATAAATCTATTTTTATTAATATATTTCGAATATACATCCGTAATTCGGAGATTTATGAAAAAATATGATTAATTAGTAAGCAGAACTGTATGTGTGTGTCATGTGAAAGATAGCTAAAGATTTTTTAAATTAAAATAGTTGCCAGATTGGAGATATTACATATGTATGATTTAACACTCAGGAGTTATCAATGTGTGCAGTTGATGCAAGTTTCAAGCACCAAAACTGTTACTGAGTTGCCACTAGTAAAATATTTATCAGACTGAATTTAAAAGAATACTATGATTCGAAAACTACTAGATTGAAGAAGATTTTTGCTACTTCAATAGGAATATTATATGTCTTTGACACAAGTTTTTTTTTTAGATTTACTAAGTAAAAAAGTAAAGTAAAGTTCTTGCAAGTAATGGTACCAATATCATACAAAGTTGGTGTGAAATTTGTATTAACTTAGCCAGTTATAAAACAAATTTGAAGTAGTACCGGTATAAATGAACAGTAATCTCAACTTCAATATAGTTTAAAACAAATCAACAGCAATTTAAATACGAGGAAGTGTCGGCAAACTAATAGTAAATTCAAATTGAATCGGCATGTCTATTATCTCATGTAAAATGTATGAAGTGTGTTTATTTTACAATAGATTTGGTTGGAGTACATTTAGAGAGTTGTTATTTCTTGATTTGGTTGGCGTACATTTACTCGTCATAAGAGTTGTTATGTATTTTCTAAAGAAATAAGATATCGTGGGTGTTTTGTGTGTAATAAGGCACGGAAATATTTTAAAACCTAATAATGAATAATTTGTTTGAACCAACCTAGAATAAATTATGAGTACTTGATTTGCTTGAATTAAGTAAATTAAGTAAAGTAAATTAAGTTCGTGTATGCCAGATTTTCTGTTACAGTTAGGTAGGTTATTTTGATTGATCACCGATGAACCTTTTCAATGTTATACTAATTAAAGATTAACATAGTTTGCTGCTAACCTAACAAGCGTAAGAAATAATATTTTCATTCTGTAGTTGTATTATAGTTGTACCAAAATACATACGTCCAACAACATAAGCATAAGACTTGACAACAACAATATAAACTTAATAAAAGTTCTCTGTTCGCCATCTAATCAAGCGTTCCAGACAGGGCCACCAATAAAGGGAGCTCGACAAAATGATCGAGGCATACTTTTCGGCTTTCGTTTTCAGTTGGCATCGCGTGCGACCCCCATGTAATCACTAAATCAATATTCGTGTACGACACCTTCATCGTAGCCTTGGGTATGCAAGACGGAGTTGCCGATCTGATTCCCCGCATATGTCATACAAGTGTTGGCCCGCGGCTTCACATACATGCATTGCAGCTATTGCTAAAAAGAAAGCGTATATGGTTTTGTTACATATTAGCTACACTGCTGCAAATTTTCATCAAAACCGGTTCGGCAGGTTTAGCGTGAAAGTCTAGGAGCTAGCCATCCATTATCGCAGACATTCTCATTAATTATAATTGTAGTATGATTGCAACCATAGCTAAAATCACCGAGGTTATGGGTGAAACAATAAAAAGTCACCTGAAGGTCTGATGTTTTCCTTGCGATTCCTCGTGGTCCTAGCAATATCCCGGTTGCATTAAAGACATTCGCAGTAGATGCCGGTATCCGAGTCTTTTAAAGCGACTATGTCACTGCCGCAATCCAAAGGGATTACGAAATTTCATAGCTTAGACCGAACGATGTTTTCCTTCCGATATAATGCTACCAAACGCTCCATAGAACTTGAGAGGCATTTGTGTAACAATGTATGTAAAGTTCCTCATATTTGCTTAAGGAAAGATCAAACAGAAAATGTGTTAGTAAGAGCCCTCGACACAAGTGTGGCGGATAGGGAACACGTACAGGAAGACAAATATCAATCTTGAAGACGGATTTCTGGATTGATCGTATTTTATGGCTAATGGTACTTCAGGGTTGAAATAGAAGGATATTCTTGTTGTAAACCTCAGCATATGCAAACTTTGTGTACATTTTAAAATTGATCTTGAAGTTTATAAGAATGGCTTGGCTTTTAGTTCCTAAAAATAACTCATCCAGAACCGTCGTATCGCATCGCTTGCTCATGCAGTTGAGCTAGGATCGTAGCAATTATGTTACATAGCCGTCATAGCCTATAGCTTTCCTCATGAATGTAGTTTTCACTATTTTAAAATCCTTTTGATAGTCCCGAGATTAGCGCGTTGAGATAAACTCTCTAGCTTTATTATATAAAGATCTGGCTGAAATATTTATTCCATAGTAAGTTTCTACGACTTTTATAATTTTATTGCGATTACACCATTATATTAATAAAATATCGTCGCTTTATCTGTAGCAGTGCTAACACTGGCTCATAACCTAATACTGTACGTGCTTCGACCGAGTTCCTACCAAGCTTACCACATCAAATATTTAATGAAACGTTTAAACTAAACTATTTTGTCCACACTGTTTTTTTCGGTTATAATTGGTTTGAGGTAGCCGTAAGTTGGAAATTACGGATAGATAAATAAACGTAATTCATTTAAATATGAATGATATTTTTGTACCAAGTGTTAGCGCGCCCCCTATTAAACTGTGATGATGTAAGTTTATTATACGAATAAAATATTGGGAAATATTTAGTGTACTCGAGATTGATTTTGAGGACCGGTTGGCGCAGCGGGAGTGTAAGCGACTGCTACGCCTAAGGTCAAATAAACTTCTTGACGTCATTCTTGACGACCGGTTGGCGCAGCGGGAGTGTAAGCGACTGCCACGCCGAAGGTCGCGGGTTCGATTCCCGCTCAAGTCAAACATTTGTGTACATGAACATGGATGTTTGTCTTGGTCTGGGTGTTTCTATGTATAATATGTATGTATTTACAAAAAAAAAGTTTATTACATGTTTACTGTTGCTTATCTATTTAGCATGTAAGTATTTAATAATTTTTAGGAATATACATAAAATAAACATAATTTTATAATCTACATGAAGCTTAATCTAATCTTAATGTCTAAGTAGTATATGTAAAAAAAAAACGTAAAAAGAGATTAAAAATTGAAAATATTTACACGGTTTAGGCGTCGTAAAATGCCTCCGCATCAATGTCATCGGGTAACGTGCCCAGAAGGCTGGCAGCACTGCCACGCTGGATGGCAATGCTGATTCTCTGAGCAAAGAATAAACCAGCCTTCTGGTCACGTGAGACGTCGATTAAACGTTTCGAAATTTCCCTAGCGTTTCCACCCCAAACGGCTCAAACACGTAATTACTCACTAAATTACTGTAAAAAGTATATAAGTAATGTATTAATTATTAAATAGTAATTATTAAAAAAAAGTATATAAGTAACGTAGAAAAAAGTAAAAAGGTATGTAATGTTTATCCATTATCTAGTACCCATAGTACAAGCTCTGCTTAGTTTGGGACTAGATGGTGATGTGTGTATGTGGCAGAATTTTTTTTTTTTTATTATTTACTGCATCATTCAATTATTTATTTGACAAATAAAAAATATAGTATACTCATCTCCATTTTAGATTTTACTAGCATCCTCTGGCGTTAGCGCTAGACGATAATACACCGGCGTCACCATATGATAAATTGTACGCCCATATGATAAGTCCCCATAATTTATACGCCTATACCTTTTTTATACATTTCGTCGTTAACTGGTGAAAATCCGTTCAGTAGTTTTTATCGCGAGCAGATAAACACAGCAAGTTGATTTGTTTTGTCTTGCAAGAATTTATTGATAGGTAATTCAATAAGTTAAGTTGTCTAATGTCTAATACATTCGAATGTTTAGCAATATCTTCAAAATGCGAATTGAATTGAAGTGTTCATTGTTTTTCCAAAAGTACCAATATGGATATAGAAAGCACATAAAAATGTACTACTACAAGATGTTTTCAGTTTTTATTATTGGGCCCAATTCTGCTAAATAAATATAGTCGCGAAATCATGTCAGTGTCATACTTACGTCACAAAAAGCGTATTCTTCTAAATTATCTGATATTTGAATGAAATTGTAACGAGATCGTATGTGTCAACGACGAACTGTTTATTTTAAATTATACGATAATGACATTATGTTATCAGAATACTGCTTTTAAATCCATTCAAAATATGATATCAATGTCATATAAAAATAGCAGAATTGGCCCCGTACGGCTAGAATATTGCTACGCTGCTTCGTAGCTCGTAGACGCTGCTACGTGACGGGCCTACGTAGGAGGCGTAGCTAAATCATTTTTCAATTCTATTCATAAGGATAACACTTTTATTAGTTACCTACTAAATATAAAATTACACGCACTTATACGCGTATGAATTTTTAAAAACTTTTATTAGCATGTAGTCGTTTTATGAGGCATTTTCGTTTGGCTCACTTGTTCCGGTGGTTAATGGTTCTGGCTGCAAACCTATGAAGCATTGGGCTTGAAAAATAATCCTGGGAATAGACCCTAGATTATTTTTTGTATGGTGAGCATGATATTTTTGTGTCTGTATGTATTTATCGATAATATGTATTTAAAATAACAATTTTTACCGTAAATTTTGTTAATATCCTTTTAAATTTTATATATTTCACTAGATGTCGCTAGCGGCTTTTCCCGTGTCAATTATACATATAAAGCTTCCTATTGAATCATTCTATCTTTTAAAAAAACGCATTAAGATCTGTCGCGTAGTTTTTAAGATTTAAGCATACATAGGGACAGACAGATAGAAGACAGACTTTGTTTTATACTATGTAGTGATATGTCTTTAATATCTATTCATTCATTAATAGTTTAACAACTACAACTTTACTATTATATAAGAATATATAAGTACGTTTAATCTGGTTGGCTCTGCCTTGTTTGGAATCAGAGGTCCACTTCTCCTATTTTTTTTATAGACTCACGCCTGTATCTCCGAAGGGGTAGGCAGAGAAGTAATACCTACACCCACATTTCGCCATGAATGTTATCCACTGGACCACGAAGGCAGTCTCCTAATTATATTTGTTCATAATGCAGTTTTGATCTAATGTCGGCTTTTTCTCATTTCAAAAATGGTATTCTCCTAAATCAACTGCTATTTGAATGTTATTGGAATGTTACCGTGACTAGATCGTAAATTGAACAATGTGTGAACGAACTACAAAAGTCAAATTAGACGATAATGACATTAAATTAGCAGAATACCGATTCTGAGTAAATTCAAAATCTAATCTCATTTCGTTCAAAATATAGTTTCAATGTCTTATAAAATACGAGAATTGTCCTTCAGATGACTGTGTATCAGTTGTCTAGAATATTATTATACGCGTTAGTTGTAAAATCTCTTTATAAGCCTATTGCATACATTACATTTAGTTGTTTTATGAAAAAGATTACCAATAATTTCATGTATCCACTTTAGATATTATTGTTTACACGGCTTGCCTTTGTTTCCGCATTTGGTTTGTTTGTTTAGGCGGGTAAGCTGAAGACAAACAAATATTTAACAAGGGTATCAGCCATGTGTTTATAGAGGTTGATTACGTGTAAACTGTATCTATGTACGGTAGGCTTGAATTATTTTGAAGGCTTGCTATCAAGTATTGTCTAAGAGCGGCTTTGCTTTACGTAATTTTCGGTTTATTGAGAAGAGCCTTATATAAATTTTCTTTGTTTTTCTAATAAATGAATAATCCTGTAATGTGGGCGCCTTAATAAATATTCAATTAGTGGACACAAAGAACACCTAGCTAGAAGTAATTATTTGTAGATTGATTAACAAAGTGTTGTCTCGTGTGGGGATGACATCCACAACTCTCGGCACATAGGTAAATCTTTAGGTCGATAGATAACAATAAAATTACTCTATATACAGTACAATTATATATTTCACTACACCCTGAAAGTTATATCATCATTATATGACAAACATTCAAAAACCCTAATGTAAAAATACCCAGAAAACTTCCTAACAAGTCAAATAAAAAATAAAATACCCAAAAAAGGTAGATTAAATAAAACAATTATTCGCCCGCAATATATTACGCAAGAGTGGAAATATATTATCATCCTAACTAGATGCTGAAGTCTGTAGCTGGTGGGTGTCTGAACGTGACCGGCTTATGAAATTACCCCCTCCTATTTCACCCTTCACCCCCCATTCCTTTGAAACACCCACGCTTTCTACGCCTAAAAGCATTTTTATAAAAAACTTATACTACCTACTGTACTATTATGAAGCTTACATAAATACTGGCTTTCTGTTGACTGACAGCGAAATTAAATAATTGGAAATGTATATTGGCCGCGATAATGCTGGTGGTTTGGCCTTGGTGTTGGTGTTTCATTGTTGTATTATTTTACATTTGAAAGGTGTTTTTGATGGAGGTTTAATTTACATTTCTTTTAGGTTTATTCTACAGCGGGTATAAATAGGTTAGATATAGCAGAATTCGCGTTTCACATAGAGTTATTTAGTTGGTAATGTATACTTTACCTGAAGGATATTTAAGGGAAAAGGAAGTACATATTTGTGAATTAATTACTTATCGTGATTACCTTAAATAAACTTGTATAAAGTATACAAATCGCGCAATATAAAAAGCGAGGAGAGTATTTTTTATTTCAATAAAAACTCCCAGCCTGACGAGACTATTATGTGTATCACGCAATGTTTTGCTCTATCACTGCAGGACCAGCAAAGTTCTGCGGAGTACTGGTAAAACATTCTTGGTACTTCAAAAACAGAGGTACAGCCTGTAACGACTCAACGTCATTACTTGCGCGCGCAGTCGTATCTTTTTGTAACAGTGGATCAAGGGCTCTAGGGTCTAGACTTCTTCTTTTTAAATCAGAAAGAATAGATCCTGTCGGACTAGTTTCCCAGACAAACGAAGTTAAGTAGCAACCACTTAAACGACTGCAATATACTTGCAGTTGTTATTAGCTCTTATGGCCGAATTCCTCAATCTATTCTGATAATATTTTATGAGAAATAAAAGCTAAGGAAGGTCCTAAGAAAAATGTTCTTACGTCACCCAAATATATCAATGAGTTACATTAATCAAATTCAATATTCAAACTAAACACCTCCCAAGTAGTCTAATTTTATAATAATAATCCATTTTAAAATAACTTTCTTTCAAATGTATAAATAACTATTCTACATCGAATTGGACTGTTTGAACTTACCTATTGGAATCAATAATTAATATTACTACTATCGATTTGAAATGTCATCGCCCTAACCATACTACATACATTACTGGTTACCCATTCTAAAAGTAACTATTGATTGTATGCGATAGCAGTGTTACCGCAATACAGTGAGAGGGTTGAGTTTTGAAAACAGTAAATATAATAAATATTATGAGGCTTTCATTATGTGACCCTTTATGACTTTGAAGTAGTACAGACTTCTAGCATGGTGTTTGAAATAAAATGTATTGCTTATTTGTTTAAATATAGTTTAGACATTAAGATTAGGCTGCAGTAGAGCGGATACGAAATCAAATTAATTTCATATTCATATGCCTATGTGACAATCATATAAAAAATAGACGAAACATAGCGTACCATGGTTTGTAAATCTAATCAATATATAAATGCAAGTGTACTTAGTATTTTGGTACTTTTAGTAGTACTCTTAGTACTATTAAAGAGTACCGAGTATAAATCACTGAGTTCGATGCGGATTATAAAAAAGTGATATACTGTACTTACACTGTTTGTTGTATTCCAAAATAAGTACCTATTCATGAAAACTCATTGTTTCGAATAGAAGACTCTGTACCAAGAATAAAGAACTAAATGCTTTTCATAGCCATTAAAAATAATAACTACACCTTCGTGTTAAATGTTACGCCGTAGGGACATACTAATTTAGTATTCCTATCAAACCTATCAACGAAATATCCCACAGGTAAATTAACGTGAATATGCCAGTAGGTGGGACTGAATTCTACCACTTTAAATTGCAAATTAATATACAACAAACACACATAACCTAAAAGTTTATCCCTGTATTTCTCCAAAAAGGCCGGGTTACTACACTTACATATTTCCTCATTAATTTTAATATTCCAACTCTTTTACAAGTAAAATATACGTGGCAGTTTTCTTAAACAAGTTACGAGACGTATTAAAGTTAATACTAAGCTAAGAGTTGTGTAATTAAATGTTAGATTCGATGGTAGGCCAGGTCCGTTTAGTCTGTTGGGAAATATTTAAGGAACGCAATATATGGTATAAAAGAAAACAAAGAAGGCTTAATATTACTGAATGCTTCGATAACGTGTTTACTTAGGTACATCTAAACGCTGAGATAATGACTGTATTTACTTAGGTAGATCGTCATTTAAATTATATTAAACTATGAGCCACTTTAGAGGCAACGTTGATTACCTGTCTGTGTCAGAAGGTTGGTAATTTTAAATATTTTCTTTGGTTGATCATAACAGGGTCATATTTTTATAGGTCTTATTACAGGCATTATATTAGACTATCAATCTGCTTGCAGTGCCCTGCCATACAGGTCTGGTGTAGCCTACATACAAAAATTTAAACGATTTCATATAGACACGTCCGCTACAAAAAGCTGCTCTGTACGTCAATTAAGCGGTACTACCTTTACTGAATGTTGTCTTCACAATGTGTACTATCAACTACGACATGTTGATAACCTTTGAGCCCTTGTAAGCCGCTTATGAGGTGTGTTATCAGTTAATGCCATTAGAACAGATGCTTCTTCATTATTACGTTAAGATAAACAAGCCTACGCTCTGAATGAGTACACGGAGGTATAACTATATAGAGTCAATATATTACAGCCTATTTTGAGTATAAGTTCTATGAATCCTGTTGCAGTGTGTGGGGCGAATTCCTTGGCATCGTTTGATTCAAAAGCTGCAAATTTCTAAAACCTATAATCTAAATCGAGACCTCATTAAACCACGAAAATATAGAATACTTTTGTTCATTAACACCGTCCTAGCTTTGCATCCAAGATTTTGATTTTGACCTGCGCTACCAGAGGGATGGCGATATTCCATTGCGTAGACTACAATGCAATCATAACTTTGTTTTCTTACCAATAACATAAAAAGGGATGCTGTTGTCATAAAATATGTATTTGTCGACATCGTAAGGTTCAAGTTCACTTCGAACTCTGATTCTTGTATACTCCAAGTCTTTTTATATGTATATCTTGATACGATTTTGCTAAATCCTATTAATACTTTTATACAAATGAGAAAGTTTGTAAGAATAGACGGAGGCATTGATGTTTGTTCCTCTTTGGTCCAAAAAGTACTGAACTGATTTTGGTAAAACTTTGGAGTAATAAGGCTTATATACAGACGTTTTGTGGCGTTAACTAAAACCAACGCACTTGGAGTCGTGGCCATAATCTATTATTATATATTACAAAAGGGTGCCCGCAGCTCCGATCGCCATTTATGATTTTATTTTATAACTGTCTCCATTCACGTGGCAATTTCGGGAAAACCTTTCTAGTGCTCCTCTATCCTCCCTAAGGGACATACATGGCAGATTTTAGCTTCTTGCGCATAGTAGTTTTGGCTGTATGTGTCTGTCAGTCAGTCAGTCAGTCAGTCAGTAACGCAAGAATGTTATATATGCAGATAACCAAGACAAATAAATTGATTTACCAAGGTATGCATAGTATTTATATAAAATATTTTCTTTGCCTGGCAACAACAATTATCTATTCAATGCGGTGAAACTTTAGCCATTTAGCGAACATTGAACTGTGTCGCTCTAAAATATTGCTTTGGAAAACCTTCTAGAATATTTGTTCTTTTTATGGAAATTTAGGCCACTTGCTTTTTTCTTGCTAAACATTTTATTTTGTTAGCAGTTTTCAAAAATAATATTGTAAAGCAGGTATGGTTGCATGGCTGACATCGTGGTTTAGGCATTCCGCCTAGCCGTTTGGCGCTGTACTATGTGTTATGGGTTGTTGATTCTTAACATTTTTGTAATCCATAGGTTGCGAGTTTAGCTGTTCTTTGCGGCTGTGAGTTAAATATCTGAAGCACCACTACGATTTAGGAATAACCAAAAGTATGTCGCTTGTGATGTCTTTAAAAAATAAACCTTACTGCTTATCTCATCAAGCAAGCGCGATATTACGTCATCAAAATCAGTTAAAGGTCAAAATAGGTATTTAAACCGAACAAAAGTTGCCTAAGAATCCCGCTGCTGTGTATTACGGATGCCATTGTCCGAATATTTTAACGAATTCCTTCAACAAGTGAACTACGGTTTAGAATTCTGAGACCATTTTAGCTTTGAATATATTTAGCACGGTCCTAAAATTTCACAAATACTGCCTGTGATTTTCAGTTAAAGTTCTATGAATAAGATTGTTACCACTATAGTAACATGAGAGAGAATTATGAAAATATCGATCTTAAAATCGTAGTAATTTAAATAACATTGCATTTATTTTATGTCTCTGAGAAAAATTATAACAGTAAGATAACTTCAAAATTATCTCTTTATTCGATACGATAAAATTGTTCAAGATCACCTTAATGTCCCGTCTAAATAAAATGTATACTTATGTTCAAATAGCCAAACGCGCCATTTAAAAAAGACACCTAGACTATAACTTAGTTAAGAAAATAGTCTTCCTTCTCTTTAAATTTTAAATAAATAGATAGGTATAATTAATAGATAATTTTACATTGAAGTCATCATAAACGATAGCTACAAACTGATTAAAATATTCAAATAATTTTCCGTATGAGGTGCATATTATAATAAAGGAACGTTTTTAAGAAACCGTTCTTGACTTTGTAAACACGAATAAGTATATAATAAAACTATTCGTTTTATGACGTAACAAATAAAAGCAAACAAAACACATTTCCCACATCGTCATAAACGAAAATGAAACAACCCAGTATTTATCCTTAAACGGAGTATAAAACTTCTTTATACCAAAACTCGGATCGTTTATTGAAACACGGCGCCCACGATCCATCATTCCTAAGTTATGCAATTCATGCGATATTCGACCTTAATCCAAAAGCGTTGGGTACAAACTCCGGTCAAGGTCAGGACGAGGACTACATATATAGCTTAACAAAACCCCTATTTTGGCTCAAGACTGAGAAAAGTGAAGCTTAACTGCATCGCATGTTGGCCTACATATATTGGATTTTACTTGGCTAGATACCATGTGTGATAGTACACATTCAGTTACAAAAATGCTTGTAACGGATTATGACGTCATGCGGATTTTGGACACAAACCTTCCTCATTGAAAATAGTATATACGTATTTAGGCTGCTGCGTTTAGGCCCTATGTTAGGCTGTTGTTGTGCTTGATGTTGTATTTTTATGTAGAGTTGTTTTGCTAAGAATGTCACATAAATACCTATTACATAATTAATTTTGGCCGAGAAATCGATGCTGAAATCTCTAGACCGAATTTACGAACAAAGTTTATTTATGGAACTGCTTATAATATAAACGTAACCTAGAAATGTAAACATAAATGAAAACCACTTAATCATATTTGAAAACACAACAATCATTGCATAAAGCATCAATTTACCAAGCGTGATAATGATAATGCCCCTAAATATCAATATAATGTAAACCTGTCTCCATTAGAATAAACTACCATTAATAGTTTTAGCAAATTAATTGAAGTGCTTATATTCTCTTTGGTATAAAAGTAATTATACATAAGACATGTAAACACTAATTAAAAAGTATAGCAGTGTGATGTCACTACTATAGATCAGTCTGTAGTAGAGTTATTTATAAGTGGAGTACAGTAGTCCCACGTTGGGCGCCATTACGTAACAGTCGACTGGGGCATGAGTGAATTTGATGAACTATGTTATATACTGTGTGTGTATTGATCAACGTGCGGCTAAATACTTCAGCTTAACATCGACTTAACCTTTCTATAACATTTATCTACATAAGCAACGTATACCCAAATACTGGTTGAGGTAGCTCACATCAAAACGCAAAATAAAACAACAATTGTGGGAATAACACATTTATTATGGCAGGCATTCGCGTTATGGTCGACGATGCAAACAGCAGACTGGGACCGCAACTCCAATGTGAAAGGGAAATATGAAAACTGGAAATGTAAAGCGGGTGAGCAGATGGCAGCCGACGCAAAACAAACTTAACGTGAAAGAGTCGCCGCGAAAATGCGTTTGACTGGACCCTTTGCACTGCGCTGCACTTATTTAACCACTCGAAGAGACGAGCACCTCTCTCAGAGTCAATGGCTCGCGACTATGTAAAGTCGAGCGTCAGCATCCTTTGCTTTGATTGTCAACATAAAAATGAGAAAAATAAAATAAACAACACAGTGAAGGCAGTAATGGTTGATGGAAGGTCATGATGTAACAAAAGCTTTGCAAGACAGACAATGAGCGTTGAAGATAGAGGAAGAAACGTACAGATGGTTGGTCTGTTCATGGTCATTGTTGTCGTGCGCCGGCTGCGAGCCGGAGCGCCGCAGCCGCCAGATGGCGTGGCGGGCCGCCACCAGCCGCGCGAATCCGTGACGAGCCACTCTCGGGAGCGCTACGCGCGCATTATCACCCCGCGATCAACAAGTCCGCCGCGAACGTGACCGCTCGCACCACACTACCCACCCAGTGCTCACCATGCGACCGGGACACACAGGACGCGGGACGGGACACAGGGACTCAGGACACGCTCAACAAGTAACGAGCTGACAGGATACGATTTCCAAACAGAAGCACGTCAAACGGCGGCTCAGACGTTAACGACTCCGTTACACTATCAAAACTTAACAAGTGCAAGTATAACAATCACTAGCCTATGACACTAAGAGCAAAAGCTAGCCTATAACGAATATATCACAACCGAATATCACAATAAGCGGTGGCAAGCGAAGCTTCGTGGACGGCGGCGGCTTACGTAACGCTAACCTATCAACTACGCGTGTAAAACGTGCAAAAATGTTATCGATCACAGAAATAAGCCTTAACACTATGAGATTTTAATGTGCCCTTCGAGGATATTATGTAACGGAGTCGCGTTCTGTGTGGAAATTGCAGTGAGGGGTTTGTCGAAGGGGACATGCGCGCGGGATGGGGGCCGGGCGAGCACTGGCCGCGCGGCGATGCCGACGCGCCGCCGCGCCCCGCACCTGCCGCCGTCACGCGCCTCGCGCGTCACCCGCACCCCCGCACCTCCTCCCACACACCCGCCATCGCCCACGCGACACATCCGCGCGCTTCTGCCAGCTGAGCCCAATTATACCGACCGTTCACGATAAACATCTTACAATCTATGCTAACTCATCAAAAGGAGCACGTGATATCTCACCCAGTCCTGACCACTCAAATTATGCGCGCTTCAACCACCTTCATTATATTTTATTATACTGCTGAGGAGCGATAAATTTTACTTTTATCGTTTAGTAGGTATCCTTTGTAAATATGAAGTGGGTCCTTTATGTGAGGATTTAATTAATGCGCCTATACTTTCAACGTTTAATTTCAAATGTTCGTTATCCTCACTTGAAAATATAATAAATATGTATGGGTATGTTTGGGTACTTCTACATTTCATAAAGTAGAAGTAAAGTTTGACTTGTGTGTCTTTTGGCATTGGCATTGTATTGAGGATGTTATATAGTTAAGAGAATAGTGAAATTCTGTTTTTCTAGTGGCTCTGATGTTCTGTTCAAAAACCATTAAGATAATGAGCTTTGTACGATCGTGACCTGTAAAAAGAGCATAGAAATCGAGAGACGATTATCTTTACAATTCGCTTTTATATCATCAGAAGCCCTTTGTACCACATAGGTGAACCACCTTTTTTTTAAATATGTTATAGCCAGAAAATCGCCAAAACGTATTATATACTTATTTTGAATTGCAAAGAAGAAAAGGTTTCTTTTTAATGTCGAAAGAGGTTGAAGCCATTATTTTTAATGGTATTCGTAATTTGACGGTTGGAAGGAGTGGCCGTACTGACGCAAATTTGGCGTGGTTTTACTTTCAGCTGAGGCTAGGATACCAGACTTCATGAGTTGTTTTTTGGCAAAAATTCAAGCATTCTAGCACAGATACTAGTTCCACTTTTGCTTAATAGTAAACATAAGGCATTGCACTATTATACCATTAACAGTTCTGTTGTTGAATACTTTATATAAACTGAATTTCATTAAAAGCCATGTATGTGCCAAAAGTCTAATACATATTTTTGGAGTTGTCGATTGGCACACAATATACCTATTTATTTTGCTTTGTGCGAAACGCAGATCTTTTTAATTAAAAGTTTCGTTTCGCAATATTCGCCCATTTCGTGTGAATTTTATTCGTACAAATTATCTGACAACCCATAAACGTAGATGGTTTATTCTTATGAACTTACTGTTAATAGAATTTAAGATGTTTATTTTTTTTATTTATAGACTCACGCCTGTATCCCCGAAGGGCTAAGCAGAGGTGTAATATTACACCTACATTTCGCCATGAATTTTTAGGTCCCACGTAATAGGGGGCGAGCCTATTGCCGTACCGGGCACATTATCAGACTCCGTGCTGCTACTGAGAATTTCCTAACGGAAAACCCAATAACACTTTTCCTGACCCGGGAATCGAACCCGAGACCTCCCAAGCCCACGCGCACATTTATGCCGCGAGACCAACGAGGCAGTTTTTATAAGATGTATACAGTTTAATATAATTTTTAAGGTGTATACGAATGTAAGGCAGTGACAGCCTTGTGGAAATACCATCAGACCCTATGGAGACCTATGGTCATTTGGAGATGCCATGTAGAGAGTGTTGGGTTTAAATCCACGAAGCGCACCATTGACTTTTCGAAGTAATATGCGTATTAAATTGTAAATAATTATCTTTTGCCCTCCGTGCCTCGGAGAGCTCGTTAAACCATCGGTCTTGACTGTCATGAATATATTTTACAGTTATTACAGGGAGTTACTAGGTACCCTCAAATAAATTGATACTGATCCAAACCACGCAATATCGCTGTAAATGCTGTTACTCTGTCTCAAGATTGGACAACACTTAGATTATCAAGATGATGATAATAACTTCTAACATTTCAATACCATTTAAATATCAGATAATTTAGGAGAATACCATGTTTTGTGACATGAGTATGATACTGACATTACATCGAAACTACATTTTGAACAAAGTTATTTAGGAGAATTGGGGCTCTGTACTGACAGCGTGGCGATCAATCATGGTGTATGTTACCGTTACTAATAGATTGGTATAAGTTACATATAAGGCCTTTAAAGACAAAGATGAAGGCAATTTTTTTATCCTCTTCTTTGTAACAACTCTTACACTAGGAATAAATTCTGAGTCACAGGGGACACACTTTACAAACATAGAATCAACGAACACACGGGCTAACAAAAACGATATATAGATCACACAAAGAGTTGCCTCGTGCGGGGCTCGAACTCACAACACTCTGCACTGTGTTTTTTTAACCACTACGCCAACCCTGCATTGGTATTGTAAGCACATATCGCTATCAATTAATCTCCTGTTCCAGCTCGTCACTTTTCTAGGCAACACAATATTGTTGAGATCTTTATAACTGAAAAGCCGAACTTCTTGCTGAGAAGGTAATTGTGGGATGCCTTTGGGGATCAAGCCCAATTTCCATAATAAGCTTGCAACTTAAGTTGATTAGACCATTTTCTCTGTATTCAAAATGTAATTCGATAGAGTCTTGCCTACCTCCCAAATGAAAACCTTGGGACCGGTATTGATTGTGCCCGAACCTGGAATCTGCTCTCAAATCGCATTCAATGATGAAGGCTCTTTATGAACGTAAACCCACGTAACTTTGGGACTAGTGATTTCTTTCAGAAGGTTTGTAAATCGACAGCTGATAGCTCGCAATTATCTATAATAATTATTAATTATTATTGTATAAATTAAGGCTTTGGATGTTTTTGATAATAAACTTCAAAAACGTACAAGTCTAATAAATACACATTTTTAATGCAATATGGATAATGCGCATACATGCCAACAAGGTAAAGAAAACATATATAGAAAAATAATTTATGTAAAAATACCGAAAGGTTCATAGGTGTACCCTGCTTAAGGAATGTGTACTCCTAACAAATGCATTTTCTTCGAGATTTACAATGTTACGGATAATTTCAATATTTGGGACCAGGGTTGTTACGGATGCGAAAATTTAGACATCCGCGGATGCAGATTCTGATGCGGATTATTAGAAGTTCACATCCGTGGATGCGGATTCGATGCGGATGCGGATGCTGTACGGATGCGGATGCCGATTTTGGGCTTGTCAAAGAATAATTATTTAAATTTTAAGTACATAAAATAACTGAAAATCAATTTAATTTTAACTTTTTATTTATTTAATCATATTTTTAGACAAAAAATAGCACAAGTTTTTAGTTTTACTTATGACACAACAGAATTTTGAACTTCGAGTTTCGTTATAAAAAAATTTGGTTTAATAATTAAACTTAAAAATTGGCGAATTATATTTAATAAATAGCAATATTGCAGCCTTCTCAGCTTCCAACCTGTTTACTAAGTGGATTATACCTATTAACCCAGCTCCACTAAACAAGTAGTTGTTCACTGAGAACACTGGCTGGTAGTGATAAATATCTGCATGCTAATTTGGAAATAATTTTTAATTTACAACGGTTAACTTTCCACCAATTAAGTTAATTTTCATCTAAATCCTGTCTTTTCTCGTTACGATAAATAGGTAACTAATTCTTTGCGGATAAGAGCATCGGGGCTACTGTTGTCTGGTTCTCCTTCACGTTAATCTTTGCTCGATGAATCTAAGACCATGGTAAGATCGCTTTTTAAGCAGGTCTTTTTACCCGTACAGGACGTTGCTGGTTCAGGATCGAGAGAATCTCCCATTCTCATTAGAATTAGTGACGACAGGGTCATTTACCATCTTCATTATTTAATCTTTTATTTTTCTTCGGTGACTGGTTTAAAAAAATAACGCTTATAGCGAGAATCTAAATATTTTGAATTTGCATATAAGTTGTTATCTTCCAAAGAAGACAATTTCCAAAACAAACGCGAAGCACGTGCCACTCTGGCTCTGCCACTTTCTTTACATGTAGTTACTTGTTGATGTGAATCTGCATCCGTAATCAATCAATGCAAACTCCGCATTGATTGATGCGGATGTAAATGCGGATGCAGATGTCTAAATTAATGCGAATAATCCGCATTTGCGGATGCGGATGCGAATATTCGTAACACCCCTGTTTGGGACCACTTTAAACATTGAAACATCATTATTCAAAAAGAACACGCGTCGAAGAAAATCCTTAAATGTCCATTGTGAGCATGGCCAAGTTCCAAACTACTATATAAAATTGCGAGCAAACGCATTAGTCGCAAACATATGTCACTGAAAGCAAAATAATAAAGTAATGCCTTAAGAATGCTCTAAGTCGATGCTTCCAGATAGTACTAGCTCTAATGTTTGTTAATAATAGAAGTCCTACGGTATCCAACTATGGGCTACGGTCAGCAATAGTAAAATAGAGATTCTTGAAAGATTCCAAAGCAAGACACTGCGAACCATGTTTGACATACCTTACTACGTAAGCGACAAATACATACTTACATGATGATCTAAAAATCAATACCGTTAAACAAGAAATTGCTAGATATAGTGCAAGTTACCGAAGAAGAATATCCAGCCATGTCAACGAGCTGGCATCAAAATGAGTGGGCACAGGAAGTGTCACACACTCAAGGCTGAAGAGGCATAGCATCTCTACGTTAACCCTAAGATTCAGCAACAATATATGAAAGGAACTCTGAAAACTTGCTTAGAAATTAAATACTCCTGAACGCCTACTGAATGGCTTATTGTGTCTTAACATATATCGCCAGCTAGCAGAATAGAATAGAAAAAATAAATTGAAGTGGCATTTACCCAACATTTGTAGATATGACCGAGCTTTTATTATGCCTACGGGAAATTATCCTTGACCTTCACCCCTCGTGTCATGTATTAATACTCGCATCTATTTATACCTACGTCAATTTTATATCTTAAAATTCATAACAAAAGCACCAAGGGTCACTTTCAAGTTTACTTTCATAAATATGCAAATGACGTATTTTCATACTATGTTAAGCTAAAAGAATCAATATCACTTATTTTTATATAAATGGCCATTTAAGATCCATGAATATTATTATCATAACAATCTAATAGATATTGGTTTATAATGGTAATTTGAAAAGCCAATATTTTATAAAAACTTAGTAGGTAGTCATGCCATCTACTGACAAATAGTAGAACTACAACAATGCTACGGTACGTAGTTTCTTGGCTGTTGCGTTTATACGGCCACTTCAGGTAAGTGGAATGTGGATCGTGGGGTAATCTGGAATATCAGCCAGGCGAACACAGCCCTTGGCACGCCCTTGAACACTGCCCTTTGTGACCGGGACAAAAGAAAATGTCTTCTTTGTAGCACGCAGCTAACAAACCTCTAGCTTTACCTTATAGCTATGTTTCTTTCATTGTGTCGACGACATCCGGCTCACTTTAAATGTAATAAGGCTACTGCTGAATGGAAAAAATAAATATGAAAAGCTTTTTTCTGAATATCGGAAATGTATTTCTGTTTTCGATATATTTCTGTCAAAGTTAATAAGCTTTTGTAAATTATTCATAAATGCTAGTTAGTTTTAAAGAGAAAGCTTCTATCAATACAATTGAGTTGACTTTCTTATTGTTAGTATTGTCAGTTTATGGTACTAAATAGAGCTTTCATACACGCCACATTGGTGCTGGCGGAAAACATTGGAACTAATAAAGTATAAAGAGCTTTTGTACACTATTGGCTACTTGACAATAGATGGCGTTACTATCAAAGAAAATATTGTGTAAGGAAAATGTTTTTCCAAGACATAAAACGAACTTTCAACGCTCAAACCAAATGAATGTTTATTTAAAATGCATTTATATGTTACTATTGAGTTAAATATACAACTATTTGTTTGAGTGTACGTGCAGAAAGTTTTGAGAATTGACAGCTTTTCTTCCAAAACGGATGGAAAACATTAATTTAAAAGTAGGTTGTTGTGCCGAACGAGATAGTCAAAACAAACAATTGATTGCTTGGAGTTTCGCGGAGTTACTAGAAGCGTTTGCTTGTCCAGTGTCCCACATCCGAGTGTATTCGGTCCCACTTTAAATTGCATTCCCACAGTTGCTCTTCGTGTTTAGATTGCTCTGTTCCTCCAAGTGCTATAAATAACTGCAGTTTTTATTACAACATTCATTGTTAATTTTGGGAATATCGTGAGCTGGTTTTCGATTGTAGTTTTTGTGACGGTTGTTGGTGGTTTTTTAGACTGTGTTTTCTGGAATGGGTTTGACTTTTAGCTGTTTTTAAACAAATGGCGTTTTAGTGTTTTTACCCGACTACGGCAAAGCCAAAAGGAAGGATAATGTTTTTGGCAGTCTATGTATGTACATATGTAAGTGTTTATATATGTTTGTATGTTCCACCGTAGCGCCTAAACAACTAAACCGATTTAAATAAATGGGGTGTCAATAGATTCGTTATAAGGGGCCCGGGTGACATAGGCTATATAAATTTTATCAAAATGTTCTAGTAGGTACGAAATTAAATGCTCAGATTCCAATCTCAAAAAATAAACTGAGATAATCATTAGGTACGTGTTTGGCATCAAAAGAAAGGTATTAGTGAGCACATTACAAATATGTAGATATATATTATACTGTTTCAGTCAAAATATAAGTTTAAAATGCCGCTGTACTTACAATTCGCGCTGTTCAGACGCCTTGCGTTACCTATATTTTTTTTCTTTTTTCCTATAAATATGACAATGTAATTATTGCACGGTTAGTTTCATGCCCCATTGGGATACAGAAAAGGATTAAATAAAAAAAATGAGATTTAAAACTATAACCCGACTAGTCAAAAACGGGGTCTAAAAAGAACGAAACAATAAAATAGCTCATTCAGATATTAAGTCCAGAAAAGTCTTAATACTTTTTTTTATATCTGTATGAGCTATTTTCTTGCTTCGTTCTAATTAGACCCCCTTTTTGACGTAGTCGGGTTATAGCTTTTAAACCTTTTTTTTTTGTAGAGACTGGTTACCATCTCTGTTTATCTTAATCCCTGAGCTTTCAGTACTTTGTTGCTACAAATGCGATGAGAATGGGACATATGATAAGTGCGTCAGATAAATACCTACTTTACGACAAAAATAGCGTGCGAAAGATTAAAGGAAGGATATTAATATAATTACTCATTTTGTTTACCTACAATACATACTACGGAGGCCAGTTATATTTTTGATACAAAACACTTCAAATTTATTTTCTAAATTAGATTAAAAAATCTTGTATAACGTGCTAGAAATCGAGTAATACCCTCGAGGAATTCTCAAAGGTCACTCTCGAGCCTTATAAAAAGTGTAGCGTTTAGTGTCACGTTCGTGGTATCACGGTCGCACGCTGCCGTCGGCGCCGACTTGTCAGGTTGCGCATCCAGCAAAGATGAGCGAGATGGATAGATCATTTGGGTTATTGGCGCTGAGCGAGTGTGTAATAGTTATTTGTGCAACAAGAGAGCAAAGTTGTTTTTTGTTTCGAGTGCTGATTTTGAGTCCCGAGCAAGCGAAGGATTCTATGATTGATTCACGAGCGTAGCGAGTGAATCAAAGTTAGAATCATGAGCGTGGTGAGGGACTCAACAGCACGAGATACAAAAAACTTTGCTCTCGTGTAGCACACATAACTTTTCATCACAGCAGTGAGAACACATATTACTTAGGAGACATAGAAATGAACAGGAATAGATTGAATTCTGCATAATCACTTGTTGATTTAACTCTTCTGGTGTTAAAGTACAGACATCATCGCTAGTTTCACTCATCTTTTTAGATTATTTTATATATTAATATAATATAACACGTTACGCTATACCTACTGTATCAGCATCAGCGAAATTTTTATTCCCGCTACTTTTTTAAATCGCGTTTTAATACCGCGTCCCTGATGTTTATTTTTCAAATGTATCATTGTTGTAATTCTAAATAAAAATGTATTGGTTAAATACTAATTTTATACTATTAATTTTATTAGACTTATTTTTATTAAAATCCAATAATAAATTAAACATGTAAACAATAACATATAAAAAAAGTAATTTCTTTTTTGCAAATATCTTTTTTTTTTGCGTTGCCGTAGGTGTTTTCTTTGAGGTCGAATTCCATAATCGAATTTCGAATTCGAAGGGGTTTGTTATTTTACTCACTTTCTATATGCATGTGAAAGAGACAGAGCACAGTAAAATTCGAATGTTTCAAATTTGTGGCTAAACAATGTCAATTCGTGGCAGTGAAGATTGAAAAATTAAAAAGCTACTTTGCCTCACGCTCGAATCAAAATCGCGTTTTGTTCACTGTTGTCTCGCAGCAAAAGCGGCATGTTTGAGCTGCTGTGGTGAAAAAATAATTATTAGTGTATGTTAACCTCACGAATTGCTTAAGCTACACCTTACAAATCTTTGAATTAAAACTGCATTTAATAACCCAATGAGGTCAGAAGAATTCTGAGTATATTATATCTAATAAACATTTGTGAAGAAGCAGAATGAAACCCCAGCAAAACTTAATCTGACGAAAATAATAGCTGAGTGTTTAGGAAAATTAAGCGCTGGCACTACACCTATTGTTTTTTAAAATTATCTTGTTAATTGCTATGTTTTACTAACACTCCTTACAAGATAATGTAACATGAGAAGGTTGTAATGTCAAACTAAATTCTTAACTGATTTGAAGCTAGTCACGTTGCGCTGTTATTCCCCACGAAAATAAATTCCACAGATCTTATTTATTTTAAAGTTTTGACTGTTCATGGATATATTTTTCTTGTACGTACTTGCCAGATACCTCGCTTATTTCTATACCTCATGTAGCCTTCGGGGCGGTTTCAGATTAGCGTATTTTTCTGCACGTTATATACGTGCAGAAATATATACATATACATATATCGTAGCGCGCGTGTAAGCGCGTATGCTGAACGATCGTCGTTTCAGCATACGCGCCCCGCTCAAAACGGTAGTGACATCGTGTCAACATGGATTCTGAAGGCTCGCGCTTATACGAGCTTAGAAGCGCGTCAACGGTCGTACGAGTTGCGCGTGTGCCAAAAGGCACGCCTATACGCGCCTACATGCGCTTCCAAAAACTAGCTTATACGCGCGTATAAAACGCTAATCTGAAACCGCCCTTACAATGCCTTTATTACCACTAACCAATCGATATGCGATGAATAGGAACAGTCACGATTAGATCGCCTTCATATCTATCGGAAAACGGTATAGAGTTCAAAGGTATTACGAAGTGGCATCAGGTTTTACACTTTATTTAAGCTTGAATAAGGTTGGTTGAGACGAAAATTTATTATAGTATAGGAATTTTCCTGAAGACGCGCAAAACGACGTTATGAAAAATTATGATAGGAAAGTAGCGTAATGATTTAAGAAATTATTGTATTATATCTTTTTAATTTTATAATATTTAAATGGTATTTGAAACAATGCAAACAGTGCTTTTAAGGAATATTAATTACCTCCCTTTTAAGAAATTGCCTAGCCAATCAGTAAAGACAGTTTTGACATTGATTATTAGAATTTTACAAACGTCGTCTTTGGTCCGATTGGACAACAATAGGAACAATATTATATGTATTATTTAATTTGATTAAAATACACCAGAAATTTGTTCTTAATATTAGACATTTTTCAGTTCTATTCTAAGAAGATTATTTTAACAAAGTTAAGTTACTTTAGACTTAATTAACTTATGCCTAATAGACGATGTTTTCTGCCCAAGGAAATATTTTTATAAACTTGTTCCGACGGTCATTTTTCTCGAGCTCAGTACCCTATCTAACATTATAAATTCTTCTTTGATGAGTTCGGTTGGGTTTATGAAACAACGACTTATTTTCCAGATTTAAAAACTTTTTAAATTTCAAAGGAAAGGATAAAAATAAAACGAATATTTTATCATCCTTAGAATAATTAGAGTCGGGATTATATTATTGAAGGTTGTATTTTTTAAGTAAAACAAAAATATGTTGCCTTTATTTATTCGATGACAACCCATACGTTAGGGATAATCGTTTATCGCGAGGAACTCACAAACATAAATAATAATATAATAATAATATTCTACCATATACACACAACACCATCTAGTCCCAAACTAAGCAGAGCTTGTACATACTATGGATACTAGATAATGGATAAACATACTAATATACTTTTTTTTTTGTAAATACTTACATATTATACATAAAAACACCCAGACCAAGACAAACATCCATGTTCATGCACACAAATGTTTGACTTGTGCGGGAATCGAACCCGCGACCTTCGGCTTAGCAGTCGCTTACACTCCCGCTGCGCCAACCGGTCGTCAATAATCTTAATCGTCATAAATCTTACGACAGGTCTCGGAAGGTAGATCACATACTTTCACTAACACTGTTGTAGTTATTTTTCGGCTATGCCATTGCCAATATATTATTATTTTAATTTAATTGTTCTGACTGATCCCGTAGGCACTTTGGGAAATCGCTTCTTAGTGCATCCCTGCGCTCCCGATGGGACGTATGTCCCAACAAACAGCAACTGGTGTTCAACTCCAGTTGCTTTGGCTGAGCGCTATCTGTCAGTCAGTCAGTAACGCAAGAATTTTATTTATACAGACAGAAGATATGAGTGTATTACAATAAATATTATATTGCGTGTAAAATGTTTGTTTTATTGCTTTGCATAATTGTTTCTTAAGCTCCGTACTCACATACAGTTTTACTCGATCGAGTCAAACTCGAAGGCTCGCTTAGAGTAAAATTACAGTGTATTTGACGTCATCGAGCTGTGAGTTTTGCAGTCCACACGTTGATTTTTACTCGTTATCGAGTAAAACTATCGAGTATAAACGTGTGAGCACTGAGCTTTACAGTTAACTCGTTTTGGTTATCATGCCATGTCATAATAAGCAAAAATAATACCTGGGAAACGTATTTTTTTAGGAGACACAATTTAAAGTCGGTACTAAACGTGTGCGCGTGCAATGCTCGAAACACCCACTTATCCATGGGTGCATAGGACATCTATAGAACAATTGGCAGGGTATATGCATTGATTTTGTACCCATTTAAAAAAAAAATATGGTGACTTTGATCAATATCTCCTGAACTAGTAATTTCTCAGGTATGGTGCCGAAGTAAAAAATGTTCGTAATGATTGGTACAATAAGGGATTTCAGTTTTTCTTAAGGGTCTTTTTACACCCAGTATAGCTCAGATTAAAATTTCGAAATACTAAGTTCCGAATCTGCAGTAATCAATGATAGGTAAATACTATTTCGCTCATCCTATACTAGGTAAGACCGTTGATACACAAATGTGGATATTATCAGTAACTAGCCTATTGGGTCATGATACTCATATTAATATTTCAATCAAAAGTCAATATTTCAATGCCAAGCACACTTATCCGTTAAAAGTAACCTTGCTTTACTCATCGTTAACCACAATTTTGTTCACATTATCGACAAAACTTCCAAAACAAGGTAACAAAGCATTAACATTCAATAATTCACACCTATAGCCTCGCACTGGTAGAGACTGTAGCTACATAAACCCGAAACATAATCTGATATTGTGTCTACCTCTCCCCGCACCCTTCACACCCCTAGGTCGTCAATCATTTCATCTGAGAAACTGCCCGAACTCTTTTTGCGCTATTGTTTCGGATACCCTGAATTGATGGCGTTTACCTAAAAGAAAAGGTTATGTACCTTTTGTTCCTACTCACAAGTCATCACTGGCTATGATTTGAAGAATATTTTAACCTAAATTTTTGTTCTAAACTATGTTACGATCTTTTTTGTACTGGTAAGTGATATACGGATTCAATTCGGAACTGCCATTATTTTTATGAAAATATTGTATCAAGTATTTATTATTTAGAAGTAAGTATGTGAGTTCGCATAGTTATTATAAAAGTAATGGAAGATTGAAATTGTCATCTGTGTATTTTCAGGAAACATTTTGTGTAACGATTATATTATATTTTTATGCTTTGCGTCATGTCAGCTAAAACTAAAGACATAAACTACAATTTGCATTCAGATTTTAAACATTTAATAAGTTTTTAAATGAGCGTTTGTTCTTTCAACGTATATTTATTTTAATATTTTTAATGTGTTTGTATTTGCAGTGTGTCGTTGAGTGACAAATACTAATTGGATGATATCCATTTGATGCGAGCTTAACCTCTTAATCAGAGTAATTGAAAAATTAAAGATAAATTTACATTTACATATTAATAGCAAGCTGCAGCTTGTGACGTGTTGGTGCACTGTGTGTAACCAGTTTAAGTAGGTCTCGGAATTCTATTATACAAATACCGTCAGTAAGGTCCATCAAAGTTTGGGTATAATTTAATGGGTTGTATTAAGGTCTGAAAATAAAGTATATACATAGACTCACGCCTGTTTCCCCGAAGGGGTAGGCAGAGGCATATTAAGCGCCTACTTTTCGCCAGTGTTTTGATCCCACGTAATAGGTGGCGAGCCTATTGCCGCTTATTGGGACATTTTGTTTGCCAGAGCCTCGTCCGTTGATCGGCAGGTGCACCACTTGCAGGCGAGGTTGGCTTGGGACCCTAAGTTCTTGGTGGGAACCCTATGCATTTAAAGTATATATTATTATTATTATATTATTATTATTAACTGTTAGTCAAAAATACTAATTTTCCACCAAAAATACTAATTGCACCACTAAGCTAAGTTGACGGAGCCCTGCTTCGCAGGTCTCCTATTTTTGGGAGCAGGGTCACAAGAGAACCTAACATAACCTATTAAGTTTTCTGAGTGGATAAGTTTCCTGAGCGGACGAAACTTTTCATATAAAATTATATTTTGTAAAAAGATCATCATATTTGGTGTACAAATAGTATTTTAGCCGCCGTGTGGTTGACGGCATAGAATACAAGTGTCACCACCCCCTATCTTCCCGTGGGTGTCGTAAGAGGCGACTAAAGGATAACACGATGCAAATACCATATTTGCGTAGAGACGGAAAACTCGACTTCAAACCCTATACGACTGCCTCGTTGGTCTCGCGGCATAAGGGTGCTTGTACACGGCGCATGTAGCTTGAGCATGTTGAGGCACTTGCGCGGGTTACATGCACCGTAAACATATCATTTAAAACAATGTGCGGGTCCAGCGACTCGAGCATGTACCAAAGCGAGCCACCCGCGCAAGTAATTCGCGTGCTCTGCGACGCGCGCGGGTCACTCGCGCATGTTATCTGTTAAAATTACATTTTTAACATATGATTTTAAAATAATTTTCGTTCGTCGAGACATTTGACGCGATTCTAGTCATAAAGCTACCGCGCAAATAGCATGCACATGTAGCTTTTGACCAAAGAACAAATAACTTGTACATAGGTACCTACAGCTTGCGCAAGTAGCACGCGTCTTTACTTGCTCCAGTTATTTGCACCATGTACAAGTACAAGCGAGTAACTTGATCAAGTAGCTTGCGCATATTACCCACGCGTGTAACCCGCACCTTTACTTGCTCCAGCTACATGCACCGTGTAGAAGCACTCTAAAAGGGCGCGTGGGATCGGGAGGTCCCGGGTTCGATTCCTGGGTCGGGCAGTGTTATTGGGTTTTTCTGTCACGAAATTCTCAGTAGCAGCACGGAGTCTGGAAATGTGCCCGGTACGGCAATAGGCTCGCCCCTTATTACGTGGGACTAAAGTATATCTGGCGAAAAGTGGGTGTAGAAATACACCTCTGCCTACCCCTTCGGGGATAAAAGGCGTGACGTTATGTATGTATGTATGTAATTAGTACTTTAGTGTGCAAGTCAGTATTATAGTGAAATAATAAAGTTTTTTTGCGTAACTCACTTTAGTGTGTTACATAAAATTTTTGATACGCTGTTAAAAATATCCCTAATTTAATTCGTAAATATTTTTAATACATTGAATGCTCTGGATTAAACTATAAGGTATTTAATTAAAAATACCTAAAAACGTATTTTTATACATAACAACAAATGTAAAAGTTCTGAATTGAATACCGTAAGCCTGGTTTAAGTTGGCGCGGCATCCGTCGCATCCATATTTAGTATCAACGGCGACGGTTTACATTCAGCTTAGCCATCAGCTTAGCTCGCTACTACTTCGGCGTCAAACGTCTAAGCTATTTACCTGCCAATTTAAATTGTTTGATATACAAAAAAGCGTAGTGTTGCTGTTAAGAATACAAAGTGCCACTATCATATTTCATTCGGTAGGTGACGTAAGAGGCAACTAAGGAACATGAAGCAAATACAATTTTTTAAAGAGACAGAAATCTTGACTAATAAATCCTCATGGTGTCGCAATTAGGGCCTGTCCAGCAGCAGCGGTCTACAAAGGGCTGTATGATGAAGTTATACATTTTATAAGAAATAATTCACATATGCTTACAAATTACAGTATTTACGACTTTACGACATAAGAGCAAAATCTGTTGTCCCTCCCACAAAACTGCACTTTTTAATAATAGTATATTTTGTATGGGGCCAAGAGTGTACAACCATTTACCTAAAAGTATTCTAGGATTACGATGTGATAAAATATTTTATTTCGAAGTTAAAAAGATAATGTTATAAAAAGCCTACTACAGTATAAATGAATTTCTGCAAGACACTTTGTAAAATGATTTATAATTTATATATTGTATTAAAGCCGTGTGGTTGACGGCATAGAATACAAGTGTCACCACCCCCTATCTTCCCGTGGGTGTCGTAAGAGGCGACTAAGGGATAACACGATGCAAATACCATCTTTGCGTAGAGACGGAAAACTCGACATCAACCCCTATACGACTGCCTCGTTGGTCTCGCGGCATAAATGTGCGCGTGGGTTCGGGAGGTCTCGGGTTCGATTCCTGGGTCAGGCAGTGTTATTGGGTTTTTCTGTCACGAAATTCTCAGTAGCAGCACGGAGTCTGGAAATGTGCCCGGTACGGCAATAGGCTCGCCCCTTATTACGTGGGACTAAAGTATATCTGGCGAAAAGTGGGTGTAGAAATACACCTCTGCCTACCCCTTTGCGGATAAAAGGCGTGACGATATGTATGTATGTATGTATATTGTATTATTTGAATTCCAATGTAATTTAATTATATTAGTTATTATTTGACATATTTTTAAACCTTGGACATTATATATAATTTGAAACAAATAGGATGGTTTTGCAAGTTTGATTATTGACATGTATTTAAACTATCATAACCAGCAATTTATGAATTGTCGTCAAATATGTCCTCTCAATAAGGTTTTACTTTATATTGCATGCTGTAACGCAGAATGTGGTGACAATATTATATTATTGTACCATCATTGTATTTACCCATGTTCGCGATAAATCATATGAATATAGATATATGAATATGATGATCAAATTGTGTTCCTAAAGATCCTGTATATGCAGTAAAGTCAACTGCCAGGATTTGAACCCGTAAACGTACGCCATAAGACCACTGAAACATTGGATCAACGTTTATAAGCGTGTGCTTATATTTTTATTTAGATCTAGTGACAATGGTTTATCGTAGGCTATTAGCATCATAACTCGTGTATGCCGACCACCAAAATAGAAATTACGGCGTTGGTAACATAAGGAACATATTAGGTGTTGTTTAAGCAGCTGTTTGCCAGCGAAAGCGTGTCTCGAAATTCCACAGAAACACGATATAAGGATGAGATGGACGAGATTTTCTTTTTGGAAAAGTCTTTTGACCAAAGGTGGATAAACTTTAAAACTTTCATCCGGTTAACATTGCCTGTGGGTCGTGACCTTTCAGTATTTATTGGCAACCTGTAAACATATATGTCTTGACAAAGACATACATAATCGCAGTAAAATCTTCGTTAGCGCGATTCCATACCTATCACTATGATTTCGTAGATCTACCATACTGCGACAGATGTCACTACTTGTTTTTGTTCATAATCCGAAAAAGTGATAAATGGCGACGGGCCCGGATTCCGTATAGCTTGCGAATGCAAAATGTTTGAGGACGTACAAAGACAATGATGTAAGTGTATACAATGTATACGAAATAAACCCATGTAGGTATATTCTGCCCAACTTCCGGATCCCCGAAGAGACAGAGAAGAATAAAATGTATCTTTAATTGTTTAGTTTTAGGTATTGCAGAAGCCATGTTTCCGTAATCATAACAGAGAATTTCGTAATGGAAATCTTAGAACAATTTTACACAATTCAGGGTAATACGCAAATAATATTGGAAGCACCGAGACTATATTTACTAGTAAAGTACCTAGAAGTTTTTCGTTTCCCCAATTCAAGCGATATCAGTAGAGTATTTTTGTACCGTTCCCGACTAGTGAAGCTTTACAATAACTCATAGGGATTTGGGACACTCGCCCCCGCCCTAGACGCATAACGGCGTAATATCCCGAATTATGGGACAGCCCGCCTTCTCTCTCCTGAATAAATAACTAAATGACGCCTTAAGCGACGAATTAGAACCAGATTATTTTGGGAATACACTCACAACAGATGCTTTCAGTGTGGATCAAAACTTCAACATTACTTTACAGCTTATATTGAAATTCATATTAACTTACTTAATCTGTCAGCGTGCTTAAATACATCATGTAGGTATGTTATTATTAATAATCATCTTAAAGTAGTATATTATATTGAAAGGTCATTGGGCATATCTGACCCGCTTTGCGAACAGTGGCGGACATTAACCAAAATAGTTTTAAACAAAGAGGAATAATATGACCTTTCATTACATACAATTGTTTGATTAAAAATCGCAGGAAAAAAATGTACAGAATCGTTTAAAAAAGAAAACAAACGGTATCAAAGGTTTTTATTTCATCTTATAAAGGCATAAAAATAATATCAGAACCATACAGCGTGGTGCATGGATGAGCTAATGTTTAGAGATATGTTATACGATGTCTCTTTCGCACATTGAACAGGTTTTTTTTCGCACATTAAATAGCTGCGCCCATATCGCTAGCATTGTTTATTATCTGTCTTGGACCATACACCAGGAAGCAACAGACGCACCCGCTGCCTTTTTAAATGATCTTATGACTGCTTTGGATCAAATTGAATAACAAATATTTTAATGAAATAGAATTTTATTTTCATACCTATATCAATTAATTAGCGGACGCCCGCGACTTCGTCGGCCTAATTTAGTGATCCCACGGAAATATCGAGATAAAAAGTAGCCTATAACCTTTCTCATGAATGTGGCTATACACACAAAAATATTTTTTCAAATCGGATCAGTAGTTTCAGAGATAAAGAGTATGGATATATACATAGATAACACATGATTTTTTTGAGATTCCCATAGCTCACATTAATGCGACTAATGCCATAGTAAATGAGAGCCATAGATGAATACACTCTGCTATATTTCGTTTGTGTCCGCCATGGGTATGGTTTCCATACTAAGGTGCCCAATGACCTTTGGTTTTTATTACTTTTCCTTTAAACACCTTATAAATTGAACATTTCAGGATGTCATCATTCTTGTATTTAGACATTAGTAACATGATTAAAGATTTGAGTAATCACCGATAGTTTAGATGATAATTTGGCTTCAGTATTACATGACATAATAATTTACTAGCACGAACAATTTAAAAATCAACTTGATAACATATTGTGTTTTGCATAACATCATGTAAATCTTAATAATAGTTAGTTAAAATTGAACTATAAAAAGCTGTTGAGACATAATTTAAAGCCCTGCAAGGCTTTGAATCGAAATTTTTGTTTCAGTAATTTTTTTCAGGTTCACTGTTTATTTTAGCATTTGCGGGGTTTTAAGCTTTTTAAAACCGTTTGAAGCATCGCTTCGGGACAAAGGAGCGCGAAATATATTTTTTAAATATTCCACCAACATTTTGAGGGAAATTTTATTAGTTTCTCGTCTTTGTTGACTTCTTTATTCAGTAATTTAGAGTGTTTTTATTTTCGCCCCTATTCGTGAGGCTAGGTGTTGTTTTAATTTCAGCTTTGTGTCAGAAAATATAAAACAAGTTACTAATTTTTTATCTTTTTAGTTGTATCTTTTTTACGGCTACGGTAATATTTGCTTTGGGTACTAGATTTTATTCTGGTTTACTTTTAAACGAGATATTATGTAAGCTTAATAATTATGCCGTATATTGTGACTCTGGCCCTGCAGCGATCAGACATTCGTGGCGTTTTGTGTAATCATTCACTTCCTTAGTTATTTAAATAAAAGCATGTGGATATATATAACTGGTAATGATATATTTTATTATCTAATACTAATATATAAAGCTGAAGAGTTTGTTTGTTTGTTTGTTTGAACGCGCTAATCTCAGGAACTACTGGTCCGATTTGAAAAATTATTTTAGTGTTAGATAGCTCATTTATCGAGGAAGGCTATAGGCTATAACATCACGCTTTGAGCTACGGGAGCGGAGCAGTAGCCTTAAATAACGCGGGTGTAACCGCGTGCTCATCGTGGGTGGGAACTGAAGCCACGACCTCCGCCTTAGCAGTCAGAGTCACTACTTACTGGACCCAAGAGACCAGTCCTATACTACGTCGCCACGACTCACAAGGGAATCACTTGAACTCCAATTACATTTGTACAGCAAAAATCAGTAAATTTGTTACATAGACGGTTAATTAACCATGGATGAATATGCCGCTTAAGATTTGATTAACAGGCACTGAGCATTTCTGTATTTGATCCACGGTTGCGGCTTTGCAAGACGCAAGGCGAGTTTTATGTATTTAATAGCTAATGGCCACGGCTTCGCTCCCGCTCTGTTTGTCCATTATCAGGACATAAGTCCTTATGCTAATCTGATGTTTAAGATACTAACTGAGCCCGCGGTTACACCTATTAATGGTTACTGCTCATCACATTTGGCCCAAAGCTTGATGTTATATAGCATAGCATTCCTCAAAAAGTGGACTATTTTACACAATAATAAATATTTAAATTGGACCAGTACTTCCTGAGATTACCGCGTTCAACTAATCAAACAAACACGTACATGCATACATAATAATAATAATAATAATAATATGGATTAGACAAATGCCGCACTCTACACATTCAAAAAGGGAAAATAGTAAACAGTCAAAACAATACTACAGAGAGTAACATGTTTACATATATGCAGCCATCAGATACATATAAATATTTAGGAATTCACCAATCCAATATCATTAACCACACCCAAATTAAAGGACAACTTGTATCAGAATATACCAAGAGGCTTAATCTAATATGTAAAAAACAGTTACACTACGTCAAAAAGGGGGTCTAAAAACAACGAAACAAGAAAATAGCTCATTCAGATATAAGTCCAGAAAAGTCTTTTACTTTTATTTATATCTGAATGAGCTATTTTCTTGTTTCGTTGTTTTTAGACCCCCTTTTTGACGTAGTCGGGTTATAGTTTTTAAACTTTTTTTTTGTAGAGTCTGGCTACCATCTCTGTTTATCTTACTGCATGGATAGAACAGAGCTTTCAGTACCTCGTTGCTACAAATGTGATATGCGATGAATATGAAAAGTCACGATTATATCGCCTTCATATCTATCGGAAAACGGTATAGAGTTCAAAGGTATTACGAAGTGGAATCAGGTTTTACACTTTATTTAAGCTTGAATAAAGTTGGTTGAGACGAAAATTTATTATAGTGTAAGAATTTTCCTGACGACGCACAAAACGACGTTATGAAAAATTATGATAGGAAAGTAGCGTAATGATTTAAGTGATTATTGTATCATATCTTCCTAATTTCTTCATTTTTAAATATTACTTGAAACAATGCAAACAGTGCTTTCAATGAATTATTTAACTCCCTTTTAAGAAATTGCTTATTGCCAATCAATAAAGACAGCGTTGACATGATTTTTAAAAAATTTCGAGACGTCGTCTTTGTGCCGATTGGACTAAAATAGGAACAATCCCTATCCCTACTAATCCCTACTAATATTATAAATTTGAAAGTGTGTATGTATGTATGTATGTATGTATGTTCCGTTTTCACGCTAAAACGGCTGAACCGATTTTGTTGAAATTTAATATAGAGATTTATTGGACCATGGAGACGGACATAGGCTACCATAAGTTGCAAAAATTAAACTGGGAGGGATTGTAGGGAGGGTAGAAGTTTGTACGGCACAGATTTGCCTCTTGGAAGTAAGAACGCATGCGCTAATAATTGAGCGTTGCGCATGTGCTAACATATCTGTCAGTACTGTCACGTCATACATAACGTCATATTGTGCGCGTTGAAAAACCAGCCAGTTACATTCAGTACAGCCAAAGAGGTTTGATTACTAATAATACATTCAAAATACTAAAATACTTTTGCCTCGACCTATTACATAAAATTGTTCGCATATATAAACTAATATATAATAAGCTTAATCGGCTGAAACGATTTTCTCTACTAATATTAAAAATGCAAAAATGTTTATAGAGTTATATTGAACATGTATTAGAACATGGCTTTGACATTTGACTGAATACAAAGTGATGTTATTATGTAGATAACGGAAGGTAATGTCATGGATACTGACCGAGTTACTTTGTACCCCATAGAGTTTCTGAAGTGCTTAGAATAATCAGGAGTGTCTTCACACATCTTGAGACTGAAAGTAGATTTGTGTTACCCCGAATTTAACGCGCGCGAAGCGGCGGGCAAAAGCTAGTATTATATATTATTTCACTTGATTATAATACACCAGCCATTTGTTCTTAATATTAGACATTTTTCAGTTCGTTACTAAGATTATTTAAACAAAGTTAAGTTACTTTAGACTTAATTAACTTATGCCTAATAGACGATGTTTTCTGCCGAAGGAAATATTTTTATAAACTTGTTCCAACGGTCATTTTTTTCGAGCTCAGTACCCTATCTAACATTATAAATTCTTCTTTGATGAGTTCGGTTGGGTTTATGAAACAACGACTTATTTTCCAGATTTAAAAACTTTTTAAATTTCAAAGGAAAGGATAAAAATAACGAATATTTTATCATCCTTAGAATTAGGGTCGGACCAATATTATTGTAGGTTTTATTTTTAAAGGAAACAAAAATATGTTGCCTTTATTTATTCGGTTACGACCTATACGTTAGGGATAGGTAATCGTTTATCGCGAGGAACTCACAAACATAAATCGGACGACAGGTCTCGGAAGGTAGATCACATATTTTAGTCCCATATCAAGCGAAAAACACTATTGTAATTGTTTTTCAGCTATGCCAATATATTACTATTTTAATTTAACTGGTTCCGACTGATCCCGTAGACACTTTGGGAAACCGCTTCTTAGTGCATACCTGCGCTCCCCATGGGACATTCTTATTTCATGCCAAATTTCAGATTTTTGCTTACAGTTGCTTTGGCTGTGCATTGTCTGTCAGTCAGCTAGTAACGCAAGAATTTTATTTATACAGACAGAAGATATGAGTGTATTACAATAAATATGATATTGCGTGTAGAATGTTTGTTTTATTGCTTTGCATTATTGCTTCTTAAGCTCCGTACTCACTTACAGTTTAACTCGATCGAGTCAAACTCGAAGGCTCGCTTAGAGTAAAATTACAGTGTATTTGACGTAATCGAGCTGTGAGTTTTGCAGTCCACACGTTGATTTTTACTCGCTATCGAGTAAAACTATCCAGTATAACCGTGTGTGTGAATACACAGTTATATATAGGGTGTCACAAGACTAATCACCAAGACGAAGTTAACTCGTTTTGGACATCATACCAAGTCATACTAAGCAAAAATAATACCTGGGGAACTAACATTTTTTTTAGGAGACACATTTTTAAGTTGCTACTAAACGTGCGCGCCATGCTCGAAACACCCACTTATCCATGGGTGCATAAGACATCTATGGAACAAATTGGCGGGGTATATGCATTGATTTTGTACCCAATTAAAAAAATTGTATGGTGACTTTGATCAATATCTCCTGAACCAGAAATTTCTCAGGTATGGTGCCGAACTAAAAAAATGATCGTAATGATTGGTACAATAAGGGATTTCAGTTTTCCTTAAGGGTCTTTTTACACCCAGTATAGCTCAGCTTAAAATTTCGAAATACTAAGTTCTGAATCTGCAGTAGGTAATCAATGATAGGTAAATACTATTTCGCTCATCCAGTACTACGTAAGTCCGTTGATACACAAATGTGGATGTTGTCAGTAACTAGCCTATTGGGCCATGATACTCATATTATAAAGCATTGTCAATATTTCAATACCAAGTAAAATTATCCGTTAAAAGCAACCTTGCTTTACTCATCGTTAACCACAATTTTGTTCACATTATCGATAAAACTTCCAAAGCAAGGTAACCAAGTATTATTATTCAATAATTCACACATAGAGCCTCGCACTGGTAGAGACTGTAGCTACATAAACCCGAAACATAATCTGATATTGTGTCTACCTCTCCCCGCACCCTTCACACCCCTAGGTCGTCAATCATTTCATCTGAGAAACTGCCCGAACTCTTTTTGCGCTATTGTTTCGGATACCCTGAATTGATGGCGTTTACCTAAAAGAAAAGGTTATGTACCTTTTGTTCCTACTCACAAGTCATCACTGGCTATGATTTGAAGAATATTTTAGCCAACATTTTTGTTCTAGACTATGTTACGATCTTTTTTGTTCTGGTAAGTGATATTCTGATTCAATTCGGAACTGCCATTATTTTTATAAAAATACTAGAGGACGCCAGCAGCTACGCCTGCAATTTTTTGAAATTTACCCGTTTTGGACGAGCCCGTGGGAATTTCGGGAAATCCCTTCTTAGTGCACCCCTACGGTCCCCAGGGAACATTCATGCCAAATTTCGGCTTCCTGCACCCAATAGTTTCGGCTGTAGCGTGTCTGTCAGTCAGTCAGTAACGCAAGGATTTTATATATTAAGATTGTATCAAGTATTTATTATTTAGAATTAAGTATGTGCGTTCACACTTTTTTATAAAAGTAATTGAAGATTGAAATTGTCATCTGTGTATTTAAAAAAAAAAAGACATGAACTACAATTTGTATCCTGATTTTAAACATTTACCTAATAAGTTTTTAAATGTGCGTTTGTTCTGCCAACGTATATTTATTTATTTTAATATGTTTGTATTTGCAGTATGTCGTTGAGTGACAAATACTAATTGGATGATATCCATTTGATGCGAGCTTAACCTCTTAATCAGAGTAATTGAACAATTAAAGATAGATTAACATTTACATATTAATAGCAAGCTGCAGCTTGTGACGTGTTGGTGCACTGTATGTAACCAGTTTAAGTAGGTCTCGAAATTCTATTATACAAATACCGTCAGTAAGGTCCATCAAAGTTTGGGTATAATTTAATGGGTTGTATTAAGGTCTGAAAATAAAGTATATACATAGACTCACGCCTGTTTACCCGAAGGGGTAGGCAGAGGCATATTAAACGCCTACTTTTCGCCAGTGTTTTGATCCCACGTAATAGGTGGCGAGCCTATTGCCGCTTATTGGGACATTTTGTTTGCCAGAGCCTCGTCCGTTGATCGGCAGGTGCACCACTTGCAGGTGAGGTTGGCTTGGGACCCTAAGTTCTTGGTGGGAACCCTATGCATTTGAAGTATATATTATTATTATTATTATTAACTCTTAGTCAAAAATACTAATTTTCCACCAAAAATACTAATTGCACCACTAAGCTAAGTTGACGGAGCCCTGCTTCGCAGGGCTCCTATTTTTGGCAGCAGGGTCACAAGAGAACCTAACATAACCTATTAAGTTTTCTGAGTGGATAAGTTTCCTGAGCGGACGAAACTTTTCATATAAAATGATATTTTGTAAAAAGATCATCATATTTGGTGTACAAATAGTATTTTAGCCGCCGTGTGGTTGACGGCATAGAATACAAGTGTCACCACCCCCTATCTTCCCGTGGGTGTCGTAAGAGGCGACTAAAGGATAACACGATGCAAATACCATCTTTGCGTAGAGACGGAAAACTCGACATCAAACCCTATACGACTGCCTCGTTGGTCTCGCAGCATAAAAGTGCGCGTGGGATCGGGAGGTCCCGGGTTCGATTCCTGGGTCGGGCAGTGTTATTGGGTTTTTCTGTCACGAAATTCTCAGTAGCAGCACGGAGTCTGGAAATGTGCCCGGTATGGCAATAGGCTCGCCCCTTATTACGTGGGACTAAAGTATATCTGGCGAAAAGTGGGTGTAGAAATACACCTCTGCCTACCCCTTCGGGGATAAAAGGCGTGACGTTATGTATGTATGTATGTAAATAGTATTTTAGTGTGCAAGTCAGTATTTTAGTGAAATAATAAAGTTTTTTTGCGTAACTCACTTTAGTGTGTTACATAAAACTTTTGATACGCTGTTAAAAATATCCCTAATTTAATTCGTAAATATTTTTAATACATTGAATGCTCTGGATTAAACTATAAGGTATTCAATTGAAATACCTAAAAACGTATTTTTATACATAACAACAAATGTAAAAGTTCTGAATTGAATACCGTAAGCCTGGTTTAAGTTGGCGCGGCATCCGTCGCATCCATATTTAGTATCAACGGCGACGGTTTACATTCAGCTTAGCCATCAGCTTAGCTCGCTACTACTTCGGCGTCAAACGTCTAAGCTATTTACCTGCCAATTTAAATTGTTTGATATACAAAAAAGCGTAGTGTTGCTGTTAAGAATACAAAGTGCCACTATCATATTTCATTCGGTAGGTGACGTAAGAGGCGACTAAGGAACATGAAGCAAATACAATTTTTTAAAGAGACGGAAATCTTGACTAATAAATCCTCATGGTGTCGCAATTAGGGCCTGTCCAGCAGCAGCGGTCTACAAAGGGCTGTATGATGAAGTTATACATTTTATAAGAAATAATTCACATATGCTTACAAATTACAGTATGAACGACTTTACGACATAAGAGCAAAATCTGTTGTCCCTCCCACAAAACTGCACTTTTTAATAATAGTATATTTTGGATGGGGCCAAGAGTGTACAACCATTTACCTAAAAGTATTCTAGGATTACGATGTGATAAAATATTTTATTTCGAAGTTAAAAAGATAATGTTCCAAAAAGCCTACTACAGTATAAATGAATTTCTGCAAGACACTTTGTAAAATGATTTATAATTTAAATATTGTATTATTTGAATTCCAATGTAATTTAATTATATTAGTTATTGTTTGACATATTTTTAAACCTTGGACATTATATATAATTTGAAACAAATAGGATGGTTTTGCAAGTTTGATTATTGACATGTATTCAAACTATCATAACCAGCAATTTATGAATTGTCGTCAAATATGTCCTCTCAATAAGGTTTTACTTTATATTGCATGCTGTAACGCAGAATGTGGTGACAATATTATATTATTGTACCATCATTGTATTTACCCATGTTCGCGATAAATCATATGAATATAGATATATGAATATGATGATCAAATTGTGTTCCTAAAGATCCTGTATATGCAGTAAAGTCAACTGCCAGGATTTGAACCCGTAAACGTACGCCATAAGACCACTGAAACATTGGATCAACGTTTATAAGCGTGTGCTTATATTTTTATTTAGATCTAGTGACAATGGTTTATCGTAGGCTATTAGCATCATAACTCGTGTATGCCGACCACCAAAATAGAAATTACGGCGTTGGTAACATAAGGAACATATTAGGTGTTGTTTAAGCAGCTGTTTGCCAGCGAAAGCGTGTCTCGAAATTCCACAGAAACACGATATAAGGATGAGATGGACGAGATTTTCTTTTTGGAAAAGTCTTTTGACCAAAGGTGGATAAACTTTAAAACTTTCATCCGGTTAACATTGCCTGTGGGTCGTGACCTTTCAGTATTTATTGGCAACCTGTAAACATATATGTCTTGACAAAGACATACATAATCGCAGTAAAATCTTCGTTAGCGCGATTCCATACCTATCACTATGATTTCGTAGATCTACTATACTGCGACAGATGTCACTACTTGTTTTTGTTCATAATCCGAAAAAGTGATAAATGGCGACGGGCCCGGATTCCGTATAGCTTGCGAATGCAAAATGTTTGAGGACGTACAAAGACAATGATGTAAGTGTATACAATGTATACGAAATAAACCCATGTAGGTATTCTGCCCAACTTCCGGATCCCCGAAGAGACAGAGAAGAATAAAATGTATCTTTAATTGTTTAGTTTTAGGTATTGCAGAAGCCATGTTTCCGTAATCATAACAGAGAATTTCGTAATGGAAATCTTAGAACAATTTTACACAATTCAGGGTAATACGCAAATAATATTGGAAGCACCGAGACTATATTTACTAGTAAAGTACCTAGAAGTTTTTCGTTTCCCCAATTCAAGCGATATCAGTAGAGTATTTTTGTACCGTTCCCGACTAGTGAAGCTTTACAATAACTCATAGGGATTTGGGACACTCGCCCCCGCCCTAGACGCATAACGGCGTAATATTCCGAATTATGGGACAGCCCGCCTTCTCTCTCCTGAATAAATAACTAAATGACGCCTTAAGCGACGAATTAGAACCAGATTATTTTGGGAATACACTCACAACAGATGCTTTCAGTGTGGATCAAAACTTCAACATTACCTTACAGCTTATTGAAATTTATATTAACTTACTTAATCTGTCAGCGTGCTTAAATACATCATGTAGGTATGTTATTATTAATAATCATCTTAAAGTAGTATATTATATGGAAAGGTCATTGGGCATATCTGACCCGCTTTGCGAACAGTGGCGGACATTAACCAAAATAGTTTTAAACAAAGAGGAATAATATGACCTTTCATTGCATACAATTGTTTGATTAAAAATCGGAGGAGAAAAATGTACAGGATCGTTTATAAAAGAAAACAAACGGTATCAAAGGTTTTTATTTCATCTTATAAAGGCATAAAAATAATATCGGAACCATACAGCGTGGTGCATAGATGAGCTAATGTTTAGAGATATGTATACGATGTCTCTTTCGCACATTGAACAGGTTTTTTTTCGCACATTAAATAGCTGCGCCCATATCGCTAGCATTGTTTATTATCTGTCTTGGACCATACACCAGGAAGCAACAGATGCACCCGCTGCCTTTTTAAATGATCTTATGACTACTTTGGATCAAATTAAATAAAAAATATTTTAATGAATTAGCGTTTTATTTTTCTTACCTATATCAATTAATTAGCGGACGACCGCGACTTCGTCGGCCTAATTTAGTGATCCCACGGGAATATCGAGATAAAAAGTAGCATATAACCTTTCTCATGAGTGTGGCTATACACACAAAAATATTTTTTCAAATCGGATCAGTAGTTTCAGAGATAAAGAGTATGGATATATACATAGATAACACATAATTTTTTTGAGATTCCCATAGCTCACATTAATGCGACTAATGCCATAGTAAATGAGAGTCATAGATGAATACACTCTGCTATATTTCGTTTGTGTCCGCCATGGGTATGGTTTCCATACTAAGGTGCCCAATGACCTTTGGTTTTTATTACTTTTCCTTTAAACACCTTATAAATTGAACATTTCAGGATGTCATCATTCTTGTATTTAGACATTAGTTACATGATTAAAGATTTGAGTAATCACCGGTAGTTTAGATGATAATTTGGCTTCAGTATTACATGACATAATAATTTACTAGCACGAACAATTTAAAAATCAACTTGATAACATATTGTATTTTGCATAACATCATGTAAATCTTAATAAAAGCTGTTGAGACATAATTTAAAGCCCTGCAAGGCTTTGAATCGAAATTTTTGTTTCAGTAATTTTTTTCAGGTTCACTGTTTATTTTAGCATTTGCGGGGTTTTTAGCTTTTTAAAACCGTTTGAAGCATCCCTTCGGGACAAAGAAGCGAGAAATATATTTTTTAAATATTCCACCAACATTGTGAGGGAAATTTTATTAGTTTCTCGTCTTTGTTGACTCCTTTATTCAGTAATTTAGAGTGTTTTTATTTTCGCACCTATTCGTGAGGCTAGGTGTTGTTTTAATTTTCGCTTTGTGTTAGAAAATATTATACAAGTTACTAATTTTTAACCGACTTCAAAAAAAGGAGGAGGTTCTCAATTCATCGGAATCTTTTTTTTTATGTATGTTCCCCGATTTCTCTCAGACGCCTGGACCGATTTCAAAAATTCTTGATTGGATTGAAAGAGTATACCTTCCAGTTGGTCCCATGATCATTAGGTCAGGATCTGATCATGGAATCCTGAAAATCGAAGGAACTCTTCAAATTTTATAAGCATACTTGAAGCGATTTGACGATAACAACCCAATGCCGTCGAGTTTGGGCTCGTTTGAGTCGTCTTTACATAGACTTTGATGCTGGATGATTTCCATGGTCTGATGATGGAGCTGGAAGGTAACTATGAGATCTTTGTGATACAACAACCCAATCTCATCGAGTTTAGGGTCGTTTGATTTGTCTTTACATGGACTTTGGAACTGGATGTTTTCCAGGGTCTGATGATGGAGCAGGAAGGTGGCTATGAGATCTTTGTAAAACAAAGATGCAATCCCATTGAGCTTGGGATCGTTTGATTCGTCTTTACATGGACTTTAGTGCTGAATGTTTACCAAACTCTGATGATGGAGCAGGATGGTAGCCATGAGATATTTGTAATACAACTACGCAATCCCATTGAGTTAGGACTCGTTTTATTTGTCTTTACATGGACTTTAGTGCTGAATGTTTTCCAAAGTCTGATGACAGAGCAGGAAGGTGGCCATGGGATCTTTGTAATACAATAACGCAATCTCATCGAGTTTAGGCTCGTTTGTTTTGTCTTGGCAAACACTTTGGTACTGGATGATTTTCGGGATCTGATGATGGAACTGAAACGAACGTCTTTAGGCTAGTTGAAAACAAAAAAAAAATACTTACTTGAAATTGCCAGAAAGTTACAGGTCTACATTTCAGAAATGAGGCAAGTAAGGAAGGCCTCCCCATCATGTACCACCTACACTATACTATGTACCTACTTACCACTTATTACAATTTTTTTATTAGTATACCACTAAAAAGCATAAAATAAAATTATTTTTAAATAAAAAAGAACCGACTTCAAAAACACTAAAGAACTAAAAAGCAAAAAATAATTGGTTATGGAGCAAAACTTTTTGGAGTCGGTGCTCAGCCCTTACACAAAAAGTTACTAAATTACAAACTACCTATTCTATCAACAACGAAAGTTATATAAAAAAGTGTAGAGGTTTTATACACAGATCAGAAATACTTGGCTTGGCTCCGACTCCAAAAAGTTTTAATCCATAACCAATTATTTTTTGCTTTTTCGTTCTTTAGTGTTTTTGAAGTCGGTTCTTTTTTATTTAAAAATAATTTTATTAATCTTTTTCGTTGTGTCCTTTTTACGGCTACGGCAATGTTTGTTGGGTACTAGATTTTATACTGGTTTACTTTTAAACGAGATATTATCTAAGCTTAACAATTATGCCGTATATTGTGACTCTGGCCCTGCAGCAATCAGAGATTCGTGGCGTTTTATGTAATCATTCACTTCCTTAGTTATATAAATAAAAGAATGTGGATATATATAACTGGTAATGATATATTTTATTCACATCTTCAGCCCCTTACAGTCCACTGCTGGACTAGGCCTCTCCTTTGAAAGGAGGGATTGGCCTACTATACCACGCTGGCCAAACGGGTTGGTATAGGGTTTCTTTCAAGTTTTCCTTCTTTTACAGTGCTGTTCTTTGCATAGTATGGTCCCTCTGTCGGCTCTTACGACACCCATGGGATGATATGGGGTGGTGACATTCCGTATTCTTAATCCGTCACCACACGGATTAAGAATACGGAATTATATATTTTATTATCTAATACTAATATATAAAGCTAAAGAGTTTGTTTGTTTGGTTGAACGCGTTAATCTCAGAAACTTCTGGACCGATTTCAAAAATTCTTTCAGTGTTAGATAGCCCATTTATAGCCTATAGCCTTCCTAGAGGAAGGCTATAGGCTATAACATCACGCTTTGAGCTACGGGAGCGGAGCAGTAGCCTTAAATCACGCGGGTGTAACCGCGTTATTTAAGGCTCATCTAGTTCCTTAATATGTACATAGCATAGGTAAATTACACCCTGACGCAGAAAAATAGTCGTGTTCATCACACTAACAATTATCGTGGGTGGGAATTGAAGCCACAACCTCCGACTTAGCCGTCAGAGTCACTACTCACTAGACCCTTGGGTCTACTGCCCCCTTAGCCAAATGGCATTCGATTAACGATATCGCTAATCGTTAAGTGCAAAAATGTATGAAACTGGCATAGGCTTGCGAGATGTCACGTGGTCAACGAAGAAGAAATTCCTTATGTTGCCATGGCAACCAAACGTTAGCGAAAGTAGAAAACTTAGCGAATGCCATTTGGCTAGGCCCTCAGGTCTCTTGAGACCAGTCCTATACTATGTCGCCAGGACTCACAAGGGAATCCCTTGAACTCCAATTACATTTGTACAGCTAATTTAATCAGTCAATTTGTTACATAGACTATTAATTAACCATGGATGAATATAGATTTGATTAACAGGAACTGAGTATTTCTGTATTTGATCCTCGGTTGCGGCGTCGCAAGACGCAAAGCGAGTTTTATGTATTTACTAGTTAATGCCCTCGGATTTGCTAACGTGTGGGAACGTTATCAGCATATACGCCCTTATGTTAATCTGATGTTTAAGCTACTAACTGTGTCCGCGTTTACACCTGCATATTAAATAAAATCTATGTCTCCGCACTCGTGGTCCACAGCGTGATATTATATAGCCTTCCATAATAAATGGGCTTTCCAACACACTAATAATTATTCAAATTGGACTAGTACTTTCTGAGATTACCACGTTCAACTAATCAAACAAACACATACATGTTACTGCAAAGGTTCATTTAAATCCGTTCAGTTGGCTTGGCGTGAAAGAGACAACCATAGATCCTCTCAAATATTCACGTTTATAACAGTAGCAAGATATAACCGTAACTATTCTTGCACTCAAACTGCGACGCCGTACACAAACTTGCGCTACAAGAACATTGTTCCAACATCAACTATCCAACAACAATATAACCAAACTTATCACATCACATGTCGCTTCGAACTTGCAACGAAGCATCGTCAGCCTCCAATACTACTCAAGTTTAGCATAATGGGATAACTACAAGATTCTCAGATCGTAGTAATTAAGTAGAGCATGTTGTCAGTGCAGAAAGAAACTCAGTCTAGTCACAAGGGCCCTTGGCGTAAGGGCCTCCGTCTAATTAGTGCGGTGACAGACGACCACTATTTCCGCGGTTAGCTGCCCAACGAAGAAGAAAATACGCTTTTTAAATAGCCTGCGTTATAGCTGGTTTGTCATGGAATGTGTTTAACGTGTAGTGTACAAATTATAAATTATTCTGAAAACTAATGCTCCTGTAGAAGTTAAAGTCAATACCTTATTTACCTACCTACTTTTCAACTTTGATTTTCCTTCTTCGATTTCAGTGTTGCGGCTTATTATAATATCTTCTTTCTCTTAGCGTTATACCAGTTTCAATCTGGGGTCCGCCAAATCCGGTTAGACTAGCTAACCGGATTTGGCTGAATATTAGCTTTTACACAGAGTGACTGCCTGTCTGACCTCCGCAATACGAAGGGATAGCGATATTCCATGGTTTAGACTAGTGTCAGTTTATTTAGAAGGTACTGACGCCCTGTAACGACTGTCAAAGATCTTCATGACAACCGGGACCGACGGCTTAACGTGCTCTCCGAGGCACGGGGCAAGCGATAATTTATAATTGATTTCAATACACACATAACTCCGAAAAGTCATTGGTTCGCGCCGTGGATTCGAATCCGATACCCTCTGCATGGCAGTCTGTTGGTATATCCATTCTTATTATAATATAATTTAAAATATTTCTGTTTACATAAAAATAGGTATTAGTTTTCTTCACTGTTTAGCCATTGAGAAATATATAGAAATATAAGGAATATTATAAAATAATTTAAAAAAATCGATGTGGTTTCGTTCTGTAATGTCTTTGTTTCAAGTTTACAATGTCCATAGCGCTTAACATTAAATTATTTTGAAGCTTGTAATGAAAATAATAATATCTAACATAGTGAAGAAAATCTTGTATAAAATGTGTATCTTTTAAAATGTCACGACCGTGAAGCGGTAATCTTTTTATAAAATTTCCAAAGAAAGTATATGCAAAGGTTAAGCTAACCTACGCAGGCAACACTATCGATAAAACTGGCGCAACGTCGACCTTGTTCTGTAGTGACGCCGCTGCAGTCAACACCAACATTGACGCTACCAAACATTATAGAAAACTAGTTTCTGACCATGGCACCGCCCGCGTGGGTGTTGGTTTTAATAAAAAAGTTAACCTTTATTATATTTTGCTGTGTAAGTCATCTTACAGCAAGGATTTATCAAAAGAGTGTACCTACGTTTTTGAAAGTTCGTGAAAGAGTAACGCACGTCCATCCATGCCTACAAACTTGCGTTTATAATGGTATTAGGATTGCAGATATTCCCGTAGTGTCAGTCAACTACAGATGTAAGTAGATATGTCTTGCAAGAGTAAATTATGTCGGTTTTATTGGCCAATATTGGCTTCTGTACCTCAGGTAGTAGCCATGGACTATCTAGAGTAGCTTATCAATCAATTTTAACTTCACTTATTATTTGGTTTACAATGTAGCAAAAAGTCTAAGTTGCCTATTTACCGATAAACCGAAAGAGCAAATCGTAAACATAATTTTATACTTTGATAATATTTTATGCTGATTATCAGTTTTTAACCAACACGGGACTGGGCATCAAATTTGCTCCTATACCTGCCTTTTAATATATTTGCAACGATATTGTGCGGCAACAAATGTCGAGACAGAAATGTATCTACACCCACATCGGCCCACGTAATAGGGGTCGCTCTTTCGGCGACAGTTCATAAAAATAAAAATATATTCCAAATATACTGAACAAATAGTATGGAGACCCTCGACATATAACATTTTATGAAGTATAGTGCGATGGTAGAAGTACGTAATAGCCGAATACAAATCACGCCCGTTATCCTGGTTAGGACACAATAGATAAATAATATATCCGGAGGACAAGAACTTCCGGCCCAAACAGTTAATTATTAAGGGACATTATGAGAGCAATCCTTTTGTACAGATTACTGGGTTCAGTTGAAGTTTAAGTTTTAGTTATGAACTGGTGACCTATATTGGTAAGTAAGTTTTTAAGGGTTTTCAACTACTTTAAACTGGATAATTATATAAACGTGATCATTTAATTTATCTCGGATTATCTTCTTATTTTTAAAACCACGCATCTTGCCTAGGCAGCGATAGCCTAGTAGTGAGACCGACAGACTCTTACGCAGAGGCTCTCGGCCTAACTGTTACGCAAACCCAAGGCAATGACTTTTCGAAGCTACGTGCGGATTAAATTGATTATTATTGGTATCGCTCTGTTAGGAGGCCAAGTCCGTTTGTCTTTTTAAAGAAAACTCGCAAGTAAAAAACCCAAATTTTATTTTCACTTCACAATTGTCACACTGGAAAAATGAAAACGTCAATAGTTCCTAAACCGTACCGTACACTGTAGCGTCTCAGATCTAACAGATTGAATAAAAGATATAATAATAAAGTAAATCGAATAATACGTATTGTACAATTTACGGTAAAGGAAAATTACGACGGAATAGTAATTACTGCTAGGCTTTATTTACATAGTAATAAGGGATATAACAGCTCGAAGAACGGCTAAGGCAAATATCTTTAGATGATCTGTATCTTTGAGAGTTTACCGTAATGTTCTCTTGATATGTAAAGACTGCTAGCCCGCACTTGATCAGTATGATGTACTACGACCTGTTAGGCCTGAGGCCGAGAATTCTCACAATGAGAAGAAGACTGTACCAAACATAAGAACTTATTATAAAGAAGATTAATGATGATGACTGATAAGGACTGAGTATGTCACTGCTACACGTATATATGTCGTAATGGTTTAAGCGACCGTTTTGTTCTTTAGCACTGCACCTAGTGTTGTGATTCTTTGTTGTCCCGAGTGTAGGATTTCATTGTGTCCGTGTCTTGAATGAGTGTAAAATCCCTCGCATTACAAGATTAATTCGTAGTGTGGGTGTTATCTTTAAAAAAAGCATGTTATGTTCTCCCTAAACATAACTGCTTTGAAATACATTTCATTTTGTTTTATTTATCTGTCCGCTGGACATAGGTCTTTTCTGCCTACGTGAAGGGTTAGTTCATAGTTTAACACACTCAAAAAAATCGGGTTGGCAGATTTCACATGTTTTTCAAAAACATTATAGAGAACTCTCAAACGGGCTGGTTTCACCACGATGTTTTGATAAATGCTAACCAATCTTCGAAAAGGCAGTGATACGCGTCTTGGCTTAGAATAAGACCTTCTGCGTACAAGTTTGTAGTCTCTCCACAAGGCTTTTGTAGCTTTTACAAATATATAGAGGCTTCAAAATTAAAGTCAAAAGGTTACAAGTGCTTGACAAAGTAAGCCTCACACCACAAAGCGAATACAAAAAAGAGAGACAGCAGCTTAGCCGTCGTGTCGGCAGTATTTGGGCATTAGCAGTGGAGTAAGTAATTAATGCTCGCCTCCACATTTTCCATTATCGTAAGCCGCTTGGTGCCATGCGTCGGCTTTAGATAGCTCGGTTTGAAACTACCTTCATTTGTACCGCCAAAGATTTGAATACGTTTTATTTCTTCAATTGGTTCTATGTTGATATACAAATCAAGATAGAACCAATTGAAGAAATAAAACGAAGAAATGAACGGTAATATTGGTGATATTTTAGGATGAAAGATAAATGAAAGTACATTAGGTAGGTATGAAATATATAATAGTACTAGGTTTAATTCTAGCTCGCATAAATAGCTACATATATATAAACGCCTACATATTTTCGGTAGCGTAGGTAGAAGAATATTACAAACCCACATGTTATATATTTTAGGTCTGACGTAATAGGGCAATAAAGGGTGTAACTGTTTACTATTATAACCAAATAGCGGGTACAATAACAACTTTCTTAACTTGATATCGAATCTTAAACCACGCAATCCTGTGTTACGTGAAGAAAGAAAATGCGTAAAGATAGACTATGAAAACAAACTTATACATAGTGACCATCAAATCTACATTTCTTATATTTATGTTATGCAATATGTCTTCGTATAAGTTCGTGAGCGTTCGGCTACCTTCGGCGATGCCCCGGGACTTACAGAAGGTATGTCTTAAAGATTACTTGGACATCGCTAAGAGATTTCCGGCTTACACAGGCTTGGCTTCATCTTCTTATGAACTTTCCCACTTCGCTGCGAAAACGCTCACTTCGTTTATACTTTAATGTTTACAAATAAAACAGTGACTTTTATATGACAGAGAATTTAAGGTAACTTTACGGTAGAAAGATTAAGCAGATACGTTGAATAAAAAACAATCAGGTGCCTGTTAAACAAGGGACAATGACCAGTGCCATAATTGGCTAACAAGCGCTCACACTTTAATTGGTATTGTAGAGATACGTTACATGTATTTTTATTTGTAAACGTCAGGAACAAGAGAATGTATGGATTTTTAGAAGTATGTGTGGATGTTTGTTATTGTTTAAGGCAAAAAGTATTGACTGCCTCGTTGGTCTCGCGGCATAATTGTGCGCGTGGGATTGGGAGGTCTCGGGTTCGAATCCCGGGTCGGGCAAAAGTGTTACTGGGTTTTTCCGAATTCTCAGTAGCAGCCCGGAGTCTGGTGATGTGTCAGTAGCAGCAATAGGCTCGCCCCCTATTACGTGGGACCTAAAAATGCATGGCGAAATGTGGGTGTAATATTTACACCTCTGCCTACTCCCTCGGTGATACAGGCTTGAGACTATTAATAAATAAATAAATAAAAATAAAAAGTTTTGAACAGATTTTATGAAAATTGACCGTACTTAATAGGTTTAGTTTATACATTAGAATAACACATTAGCTAGGCTAAGCCGGGACCTTTATTGAGATAACCGAATCTAGTGCCAAATATTTGGCGAATAATACCTGAAAGGAAAGAGATTACACAAATTTCATCAAAATATCTGTCAATTTCATTGAAATATCTTTTTTATGTAAAAGAAAACTTTTCAATTTTCCTTTAGTACCTTGTAAAATCGTAATTTGACGGACGGACAAGCAGACATGACAAAACTATAAGGTTTCTCTGTATTTTACTAGGGAACAGTAAAAACGCTGTAGACGTTTCATAAAGCCGTTAAAGTGATTGTTAGATTACAAGATTAGGTTTGTTACAAACGCGATAAATACCCTGTACCAGGAAATTGTTGCGGCTAAATTATATTCCGTCGACATTTTCAGTTACACCTGTTATGGCTAGTTAAGCATACTAATATGAAATGTTCGAAAATATAAATACCCTACTCACGGCACTTTGTTGTTTCTGAAATGTGTTAGCCTTTGAAAATATACAGGCTACACATTATGTTTGTGCGAGACCCGGGACAAAGTCGACGTCATGAATTTGTCGATTTGTGCGTTTAAACACGTTGTTTGTTGTCGCGTTTATAGATAGGTGACTGGTTATAAACAGTCAGACTTTTAAACGAAGGGGAGGAAACCGCAAATACCTGAAGCTGATCTGAACTATAGGATATAGCTATCTCTTTGGATCGTGTCGGTCAGCTGGTAGTCACTTTGTGGCGAGAGTATACCGCGACTCATCATAGTTTGAATGCGCGCTAGTGTGACACAATGAAGATTGACATCACGTTGTTGCGACATAAAGTAATTTCATCATCATCATAATATCAGCCGATAGACGTCCACTGCTGGACATAGGCCTCCCCCAAGGCTCTCCACATAGACCGATCTTGAGCCACCCGCATCCATCCGCTGCCCGCGAACCAAACAAGATCGTCAGTCCACCTTGAGGGAGGCCTACCTCTGCTACGACGTCCTGTGCGTGGCCACTCCAGAACCTTTCTGCTCCAACGGCCATCGGTTCTTCTGGCTATGTGCCCTGCCCACTGCCACTTCGTCAATTGACGAATAATTACTTGATTATTACTTGACCTCATACTTGATTTTTGGCATAACATACTCTTCTTGTAAACTAAGTTAAAAGCTAAGAATCTTGCAAATCAAGTTAGACTAGATAGCGGATCCCGTAGTTATTGCTAGTTAAAAAAGAGAAAAAACCACATGAAAAATACCCTACTTGTTATACACGCATGTATATAGTGCATAGTATATTATACAAATACGATCGAGAGAGTTCATCGCTCGAGCGTAATCCCCGTTTAATGGACAGTGCGCGATCAAATCCTTTATTGCCAATTTATTATTTTAATTCGCCACAATTTTCATACTCGCTTATAGAATATTCGTGCAATAATGATGATTTTAATTCGATTGGCGGCAATTCTGTTTGGAACTACATTTCTATTTTTATAGACTCACGCCTATATCCCCGAAATGGTAGGCAGAGGTGTAATATTACACCCACATTTCGCAATGAATTTTTAGGTCCCACGTAATAGGGGGCGAGCCTATTGCCGTACCGGGCACATTACAAGACTCCGTGCTGCTACTGAGAATTTCCTAACGGAAAAACCCAATAACACTTTGCCCGACCCGGGAATCGAACCCGAGAACTCCCGACCCCACGCGCACATTTATGCCGCGAGACCAACGAGGCAGTCTATACTAGACTACATTTCTTCGCCTTTAAATTATACATTTATAATAGTTTTAAATTAGTGAAATATTACTACATGTTTCTTATGAAGATACGTTTATTCTGAATGAATTTATAAGAGTACCTAAGGCCAGATTATGAGTAGTGTCATCATTATCATCATCGTTCTAGCGTTATGGCGACGCGCTCTAAGCCATGGAATATCGTTTAGCTTTTGACTTACGAAGGTCAGGCTGCAGTCGTTCGTGGAAAAGTTAATATTATGTAGCATCTTGTTAGACTAGAAACGGATCTCAGGCTCTAATGGCGCTGATACACCTGAGCATTCACTTGTAAAAGAACAGCGAGCATTCGCCGTTTTCTGTTTTGTTGAACCGAACATTTTCACGATCATTCTAGCGAACATTCTAAATTCAAATAGTCCGTAGAATATAGAAAAAATATAGACATCGCACTACACCAGCAGTTTTACCCAATATATTTACTTCAGTTTTACTTATGAATTATTTCTAGAGTAAGAGTAAGATACATAAACAAATGAGGTTTCTAAATAATAAAATGCATATTTTAATTTGAACAGGTTTAATAAATCACACAAGTGTCTGTTCCAGCGTTCAAATTTATTTATAGATATCGAGAGTTTATCAACATTCTTCTCTGGCAAACAAAATATCCTGATAAGCGGCAATAGGCTCGCCACCTATTACGTGGGATCAAAACACTGGCGAAAAGTGGGCGTTTAATATGCCTCTGCCTACCCCTTCGGGGAAACAGACGTGAGTCTATGTATGTATGTATGTATCAACATTCTATTGAAATTAATTCTGAGTAAACCAAATCTATGGATCTATTGTAAACATTATATTATATTTATTCTGAATAAGCCCATGACTAGTCACGTAAAAATTAGTGACAAACTACGAAGATTCCTCCCTAGATTAAAATCATAAGTCAAAGTGAAGTAAATATATTGGGTTTACCATTGTAGCGTAAATCCTTCTGTATTATCTATATTCTAAGGCTCGCCTGAATGTTCGTGAGAATGCTCGCTAAAACACACTCATTTGTTTTGTAACATTTGCGAGAATGCTCATTACAGGTGAATGCTCAAGTGTATCAGCGCCAAGATGAAAGTCTCGGATGCAATCAGAACAACGCTCGGACGATAATGATTTTCCTATAAATAAAAATGGCTTAAAAACACGATTATGAAACTATAAAGAAAAAGATACCTTGTTTTATAAGCGATAAAATAAAAAATCCTTTAACCCGATCGACAAGACATTGTAAAGAAGTCAAAAGATTACTTAAGGCTGTCTGTAGTTTTGTGTATCGATCTAGAAATGACGGAAGTGTTCGGGAGGAGGTAGGGCAGCCATTAAACTAATGAAGCAGCCGTCTTTATCTTCATGGTTTTTATTTATGGCACTGTCTATGGGCTCGGCAACAATAGATGTTTGCTTCCGTTCCAAGAATTTTGTAAGTGACGACGCGGTTTTGGATGTTTGACATGGTTTGGTGTGTCGCAGATTTGAATGCAAAAGACGGGGTGAAGAATTAAGAAATGTTTTTTTTTTAAATGAGACACATAGGGATAGTCTTGAAATATTCATTGACTGGATTGTCTAAAGTGTTATCTATACATATAATAAAATGGTAGGAAAGTCAAAACTGTACATTGAATATTTTTTTAAAGAATACTTGGGGTGTGATCTACAATCGATACCGAAGCCAAAAATATAGTTTTTAGATTTTTTGTCTGTTTGTCTGTTTATCTGTTTGTCCTTATGTCCGGGCTAAACACAAAAAGTACTGCATGGATTTACTTCAAATTTTTGGTACAAATATTATTAAAAAGTCGGGTCACCATATAGGCTACATATTATTACGCTATCACCTACGGGGAACGAGCAGTGAACCTTTATTTCTTGATGGTATTCTGTAACAACGTGTAATGTAACAATGCATATTTTAATGTTGTTATTATGTTAACTATGCTATAATCTAGCTTCACACTATAAAAATCACGCAATATGAGTAACTAAGGCTGATAAACATAATTAATTGAATATAAGTAGAATCAAGACAATTTTAATGTAGCGCCATCTAAAAGAGTTCAAAAACATCAAGTCGAATTACATCTGTAAGCCCTTTTTGGATATACATAATTTAATTTGAACATGGTGGCGACGTTAATAGTTGTTTTCAAAAGTCATAGATGGAGTTGTACATTTTCTTCTTAAAATTGTATTGTTAATTCGTTTCAGAGATGAGCAAGACTATTAGTTGAAGTTATTTAATTAATTAACTACACCATCGCCACACTTAATTGCTTACATCATTTCTGTCAGAATAAATAGTAATAGATTTAGTACAAAAAGAACATTTTGGTCACATTGGTGTAATTATGGCTTCTTAATTAATACTAGCTGCTGCCCGCGACGTCGTCTGCGTGAACGCTATACATCACCTAACTATTAAATAAATACATACCATTATACCTTTTAAAATAACATTTATTTACCCGTTTCTTCTTTATATTTCATACCTGCAGAAAGTGTAATAACAGAGGGAGACTGTCTTTTGTAAAATTGACCTTCAAAAAGTGCTGATTTTCAGCCTGCTTTGAATAAATGACTTTATGGTGATTCTGCTGAATTAGGTCATAAGTTGTGACTGAAGCAGATGGAGAAAATAAGGAATACATAATAGGGTAAAATACATACTTATAGGACTTCTCGATACACAACATTAGTGGTTTGGCTCTCCGCAGCCAAAATGTAAAGAGAGTCAGGACTGGTGACGCGGAAGAAAGCGACGTACAGGACACCCGCTGCCCTCAGTGTCTGCCTCTGCGACTTTTTGGTGGTCATCGCGAAGCAAACACTCACGGGGAACTGTATGCGCTTGAACGGGAACCGGAAGTTATGAGGTATGAGAGGAATGCGTGGTATAAAAACTGCCTCGCCGTCGCCACAACCCGTAATTAATATATTTACATGTCGCATATAAACTTGCTTTAAATTTTCTTTCGGGATATACATATACCACGTACCTTTGTTTGAATTAACTATATATAAACATCAATAAGATGTGGAACTAGCTAGATCTTATTTACTCACACACAGCCATTTATTTATTGTTACGTCTGAAGCGGTTTGGCGGATACTGGTGTTCTCTATACATGAGAAGCATCCTACCGTCATGCATTTACACGTCCACCTAGAGAACGGTCAGCGCATATATTAAGATCCCGACGGCGTTGCTGAGCACTTGGAAAATCCGCGTCAAACAAGTCTCTTGGCGTTTTTCAGGCTCTGTAAAATCGACCAGTTTGGGAGGTCCCTTACGTATGACGAGATGCCTTCATATAACACGTACGACAAGCAAAAGGGTGTATTTAACCAACGTTGACGAGAAGGTGCTGTGGAAGGTTTTCCGGGAAGTTTCAAGGCCACCGCATTTTGTAGAGTTTATACCGTACACACAAATAATGTCGAATGCTATTTTCTGCGGTTGTTACTTCACAAAGTCCGAGGCCCAACGTCTTTCGCCTTTCTGAGACATTTGATGGCGTGGAGTATCCCACTTACCGCACAGCCTGCGTAGTACGTCACTTTCTCGACGGTGACCAATACTGGGATGACACCCTCGCGGAGGCGAGCGTCAGTGACAGTCCCAGCCGCATGCGTCATCTGTTTGACGTCATCTTGGTGTTTTGTGGAGTCGCGAACCCGGTAGCTTTCTGGGAGAAGTATCCCCATCATCTGTCTGAAGATTTTCTTCGAGCTTTGAGGCGTGCTACTGGAGACGAAGTCGAAGTAACTGATGAACGCGTGCTGAACACCTGTCTCAGTTCACTTCGAGACGTGGTCATTTCTATTGGCGGAAATCCACTGGTCAAATATTTGTTACCAGGTTCCCAATCATCACCGCATGAAGATCGTAAAAATTGGGAGTATAATGCTGAGACAATTTGAAATGACCACCTCACGAATTTTATGACACCGTCCTTGAAAGCGTTGGGCAAAGCCAGGCTAAAATGTTTTTCTTGGATGCACCTGGTGGAACAGGAAAAACATTTGTTACTACTGGCATACTTGCAGAGGTCAGGAGGCAAGGCAAAATTGTCATTGCTGTAGCGTCGCCGGCAATCGCTGCCACACTGCTTCCGGGTGGCAAGACAGCACATACCATGTTTAAATTTCCCATCGATTTAGAGAGCGCCGTAACACCCGTTTGTGGTGTGTCACGTAACAGTGATAAGGGACACACTGAAGGATTGCTCTCTAATCGTATGGGATGAGCGTACGATGGCCAATAGGAAGGCAGTTGAGGCCATGGAAGACAGAACCCTGCAGGACATCCGCAGGAACGAGCATTTAATGGGTGGTCACAGTTCTGTTCAGTGACGATTCCTGACAAACGCTTCCCGTGGTGACGCGGGGATCGAGGGCTGACGAGGTGAGTCATCATCATCATCAGCCTTTAACAGTCCACTGCTGGACTAGGCCTCTCCTTTGGAAGGAGGAATCGGCCTACTATACCACAAGTTTGTATCAAGTTTTCCTTCTCTTAAAGTGCTGTTCTCTGCATAATATGCTCCCTCTGTCGGCTCTTACGACACCCATGGGATGATATGGGGTGGTGACATTCCGTATTCTTAATCCATCACCACACGAACAAGGTGAGTGCTTCGTTGAAACTCGTGACCGATAATCACGAGTTCGTATGATGCGCTTGACCATTAATTATGAGAGCTCAGCTTGGCGTCAATGCACGTGCTCAACAATTCTAAGATGTCTTTCTAAGTCTTGTCGAAGTCACTCTACCAGAGGAGAGAGATGGACAGATGGTGCTTCCAGAGTCTCTCAGTAGAGTTGTATCCAGCTTAGAACCAGCCTATTTCGACGCCCAAAAATGATCTGGCTGTAGCAATTGACGAATGCATTCTCTCGGAAATTGAGGGGAATGAAGTGGTCTACGTACACCTCTATAAACACTGTCGTCGAGCAAGAAAACGCCACACATTATCCCGTGGAATTTCTGAACTCCCTGTCAGCAAGTGAACTTCCAGCGCATATTATCAAGCTGAAGTTCGGTGTCCCGATTATGCTTCTTCGGAACCTATCTCCTCCGAAGTTGTGTAACGTGACCCGCCTGAAAGTCATCTCGCTCCACAGACACACCATTTAGGCGGAAATTCTTACGGGTTGTGGCGTCGGCGAGGCAGTATTTATACCACGCATTCCTCTCATACCTCATAACTTCCGGTTCCCGTTCAAGCGCATACAGTTCCCCGTGAGTGTTTGCTTCGCGATGACCACCAAAAAGTCGCAGAGGCCGACACTGAGGGCAGCGGGTGTCCTGTACGTCGCTTTCTTCCGCGTCACCAGTTCTGACTCTCTTTACATTTTGGCTGCGGAGAGCCAAACCACTAATGTTGTGTATCGAGAAGTCCTATAAGTATGTATTTTACCCTATTATGTATTCCTTATTTTCTCCATCTGCTTCAGTCACAACTTATGACTTAATTTAGCAGAATCACCATAAAGTCATTTATTCAAAGCAGGCTGAAAATCAGCACTTTTTGAAGGTCAATTTTACAAAAGACAGTCTCCCTCTGTTATTACACTTTCTGCAGGTATGAAATATAAAGAAGAAACGGGTAAATAAATGTTATTTTAAAAGGTATAATGGTAGGTATTTATTTAATAGTTAGGTGATGTATAGCGTTCACGCAGACGACGTCGCGGGCAGCAGCTAGTCTGTATATATAAAATCCTTGCGTTACTGACTGACTGACCGACAAGCTACAACTAAAACTATTGGGCGCAAAAAGCTGAAATTTGGTATGTTTGTTTTTTGGGGACCTCAGGGGTGCACTAAGAAGGGATTTCCCGAAATGCCCACGGGATCGGGCAAAACGGGGAAAAAAAATGGGGGGCGTAGCCGTGGGCACCCTCTAGTGGTTTCATATAACTGACGTTTGGGCTTGTTCTATCTCAGCGTCACCTCCAGATATGAAGAATGTGGATATTAAGTATGAAATTGATATTTAATTTGTATGTCCCGGTGACATATAGACATAAATGTATCGTGGATAATTATGTGAATTGTACACACCCTTAAATACCTTCACCATATTATAAAGACAGTCATGTAGACATTACACATAAATCGTTAGAACACTTTCATTCGATCCAAGAATCCAAACCAGAAGTTTCTGATGCAGATGCACATCTATCTCCTATTGACAAAAAGCATGCAAACAAATAATGCATAAGAAATCCAGCAACATTTCTCCAAGCGCTTACACTCATATTTTATATCCAAACATCCGTAGATTTCCTTATGCAACAAACATTGGAATCAGAAAGACGAATAAAATTCGCCTTTGAGAAAATATAGTTCGTGCACCTGGCACCTGGCATCGCCTTTTCCGCGTAAAGCTAACCCATATTGAACCAAAGTGCTTTTGACCCAACAATCCGTTTACAGGGGAAAGGCAATTTTGTAAGATAATAAGTAATTGTGAGCGATTTGAGTGAAACGTTTACGTTGAAAGTGTTTTATTTGGATGATGAAATTGTATTTTGTTTATGGAGATATTTTGCTTTTTTTGTTAAGGCGGTTAGATTGGATTTTAGGTAAGTAGTTGCTTGATGGATTTCTCCATAAGTGACTTGGTTTTATCGCGACAATGACAAAACATATTGGGTCAAATGTAGTACCTACATTATTCTTATTTGTCAGATATGTTTTAAGTTTTGTTTCTCCGATAGTAGAAAGCTTCACGGTGCTGACTTTATTTTGTGAATGATAGCTTATCAATCCTATTAACCAGTGGACTGTCAACGTAAAGGGGGTTGAATATAATGAATGAATTTCAGTTCGAAAAGTAAAAAGGGAACCATTTATTTGGCTACAAATAAAGACACGTGAAAATATAACAGAGAAATATAAAAAAGAACAAATATTTAAAAAATACACAGAAATTTAAATAAAATAGTTAAAAAAACATAATAGTTATTAAAAGGATGACAGATTATTATGGCTCACTGGCAACACCTCGCCAATACTGGACAGAGGATCTGGATTATGTATGTCATAGGTTCAAGAATAACAACAACAACTAAGTAGTTATGTATTAAAATTATAATATACTTACTATATTTTTAAACCAAATTTAATATTTAACTAAATGAGGCACCTTTTCCTCATTATCGTATAATTATAATCGTTATTATTTTCATAAATCTTCATAAAGTTTAATTTAGCAAGATTAATAAATTTTCATAAAATAAAACATTTTGGTTGGTTCATTAGTTCGTGGCGAAATATAATTGAACTAATTTGAACCGACCGGGCGGGCGACCCGATGAATCATAGTGGGATTTTGTTTGAGTTGATATTGCTCTGTCCGTGGTCCAGTCCAGATAGCGTATGCGTCTGCTGATCGGAGGACCCGGGTTCGATTCCCGGATCGGGCAAAAGTGTTACTGGTTTATTCCGAATTCTCAGTAGCAGCACGGAGTCTGGTGATTTTTTTTTTATAGTAATAGGCAAACGAGCAGACGGGTTGCCTGATGGTAGGCAATTACCGCCGCTCATGGACACAAGCAACACCGCAGGAGTCACAAGTGCGTTGCCGCCCCTTGGGGTTGGGAAAAGGGATAGGATGAGGAGTGGGATGATGGAGAAGGAATAGGGAATAGGGCCTCCGGCACTCTCACTCACCAAATGAAACGCAACAATTTAGGTACTGTTACTTTACGTCGATTTTCTGTAAGAGGGTAGTACTTCCCCGGTCGAGCCAGCCCATTCATGCTGAAATCAGCAAGGCTCTACTACCTATAAATGTGCCTGGTAAGGGCATTAGGCTCACCCCTCATTACGTGGGCCTAAAAATTCATGGCGAAATGTGGGTGTAATAGCCCTCTGCTTACCCTTTTGGGGACAAAAGGCGTGAGGCTATAAAAATGATATTGCTTCTTTTGATCAAAACTATCCTTACATATCTACCCCTTTATACAAAGACCACTTCGCCACTGTAAGGTGTCGTGGTAATCATGGACGTCCTTGCTTAGACTTACAGTTTGCAAGGATTCAATATGTTAATATGACTTTCTCTAAAAAGCTTTCAAAACGTCCATAAAATAGAAACCTAACCTATCTAGTTTTATTATTAACAATAAAATGTTTTAATGTTTGTATAAATACTTGAGTGATGGCTAAAGTGTCGTCAATTCAGTTGGACACTAAACGTCTGTAAAAGTTAACAGGCGGTCGAAATGTCTTTAAATAAATTAACACTACATATAAACCTTCATAGATTGTGCTAGTTTACTAATATTGCTAATAAGATTCGTAATGGTAGTCTGTAGGATTGATGTATTCTTGTCTAAGATTCCTAGAAGAGCGATCTTCGCCGATCTGGTCAATGGATGAAAAGGATTTTATGCCAAATTTTGCATGTTCAAAATATATCGTGAATGGGGTGGTAAAAAAAATCCGGTCAAGGCTAAAAAAAATTGTCAACCACTTTTCCTGACAAGTTTTTCGTAGGCAACCCATTGTGTTCGCAGTGAAGTAGCGGTCATTTTAATATCAGATATGTCTATTAAAATAATTGATAAATATCAGTAGTATCAACTTAATAGTTAAAGTGTTGATACCTGACAACCCTACCAAGTACGCCAGGAAAAATTGACAACCCTATGTTAACATACCCCTTAGGGTTTATATATTCGGTTAGTACTAAATTTATTCATTAAACGCGTAAATGCAATGTTAAATGAAAAGCCAAATATTTTTTTCTACTTTTCCAAGTCTTGACTGGATCTTTTTTTGCTAACCCATTCGCGATATATTTTTAACATGCAAAATTTGATATACAGGGTGATTCAAAAGTCGTGTAATTTCTTTGAACCACATGATCTGCTGGTGATATAGAATGACCCTAACCATATATTTCTTTTTTAGATTTGTTTTTCGAAAAAATAAAAAATAAAATGTCAAATTCTAAAAGGAGGTAATAACGCCTCGCGTCGCTTGGCGTCAGCTGTCATAGCCCAGAGAGATTGTTCGGTAAGGTCAAACTCGCGGCGTTTAATGCCAGTGGCAGTAGATGGCGCTACTGAGAGTTTACCTATAAACCGCGCAAGAGGCGAAACTTTCAAACGATTGATATTTAGTAATATCATAAAAATAATTATTATTTACACTATTACTAAATCCTGGACCAACAATCTTGTTAAGATCACGGGAAGCGTTTTGTAGGTAAACTCGTAGTAGCGCCATCTACTGCCATTGACATTAAACGCCGCGAGTTTGACCTTACCGTGTCTCTATGACAGCTGACGCCACGCGACTCGAGGCGTTGTTACCTCCTTTTAGAATTCGATATTTAAAATTTTTCTTTTCGAAAAAAATCTAAAAAAATAAATATATGGTTAGGGTCATTCTACATCACCAGCAGATCATGTGGTTCAAAGGAATTACACGACTTTTGAATCAACCTGTATAATACTTTTCATCCATTAACCAGATCGGTGAAGGTCGCTCATCTAGGGATCTTAGACTATTCTTTCTAAAGGTAATTTACGGCTAGTCCCGATATTATGATCTGTCCGTGAATTTGGCTACTACAGATACATATTAAACATATTTTGTATGGGGCATCTGTCAAATATTGACTTTAGCCCCTGATAAAGGGAGTGCGTGCGACTCTAGCGGTATCCTCGGCTTCCCTTACTGCGGAGTATTACAGAGTGGCATGCGCGACTCCAAGATTCAGTCCGCATAAGTGGATCCCATGACAATCTATACACATATATAAAATTGGAGTGGAGTGTCTGTTTGTAATATTGAAATAACCACTTTTTACTAAACGCATATGGATGTATACACGGTACATATACCGATATGAAATTTTTAACAATTTTTGTCTGTCTGACTATCTGTCTGTTTGTTCTCGCTAATCTCTGGAGCGGTTGGACCGATTTTGACGGGACTTTCACTGGCGGATAGCTGATGTACCAAGGAGTAACTTAGACTATAAATTAACCGGGTAAGCAAAGTAGTTCCCTCAAGACGCGGGTGAAACCGCGGGAAACAGCTAGTAAAAATATAACGCTATTTATTTATTTATTTAAAAACTTCCTGCAAAATACATTGCACAAGGCGGACTTAATGCCTATAGGCATTTTCTCCCAGTCAACCTTTAGGTGGTGCAGAGATGAACATGGCAGGTGTGTACTTACAAAAAGAGATTAAAATAAAATAGAATATCCGATATAATACATACTATAAATACATACAAGATCCATACATACGCATAAATATATACATAAATAAATACCTATATATATATATACACATAAATACATATAAATGTATACAAATAAAAATAAATATTTAAATAGATAGACTACTAACGGTTGATAAAGTGCTCCTGAGAAGCTTCTGACAGTTCATTATAAAACAGCTGGCGGACTCTAAATTTGAATGTGGCACGATTAGTTGACATCCTGATTTCGGGAGGGAGTGCATTCCACAGAAGGATGGATTGGATGTTGAAAGAAGAATGTATTAGACTAGAAGTGTGAGATGGACAGAGAAGAAGAAGGTTATTAGAAGATCGCAAGTTCTTGTCATGGTTGGAACAGAGATTTTGAAAGTAAGGTACCAGATACGACGGACTATTAGGCGAATTGAGAAACGAATATAAAGTCGTCAACGTACGCAAATTTCGTCGCTGACGAATCGGCAATCATTTTAATTCCGTGCGAAATTTGGAAATATGATCAAACTTGCGCAAATTAAAAACGAACCGAATGCAATAATTGAGAAGTCGGTCAAGTTTGTTGAGTAGGTCTGCATTCAGGTCGAGATAACATACGTCACCATAGTCAATTATGGGGAAGATTAAAGTTTGCACAAGCATTGCTTTAGTTTTTGATGGAAGAAAATTTTTGAGACGATACAGTGAGCGAAGAGTCCCGAATACTTTCTGGCTGACAACTGAGATCTGAGTCCGCCAGTCAAGGATGCTATCTACAGTGGCGTAGCAAGCTTGGGTGGCACCCGGGGCGGATTTTAGTGGTGTCACCCCACTGCGGGTGTATTGCGGCTCATTGCCCACTCCAAAGCATCTGAGTCCTCCCATGGCTTTTGAATGATTATCTTCATAAATCCTACGACAACCAGGATCAAGCTATCGATCCAGGGTCAAGCACAACCCTAGACAGCGCCTGTGAGCGAAATCTATGTAGCACCTTTTTTGTTCTCCTGTTTCGATAATATTTTTTTTAGGTATGTTGACTGAAAATATTCCTCAGCTTTATATGGTAAGTACCTTATTTCCTAATTAAGTAAAAAGAAACCGCTTGCGATTAGCAATCACGACTCTAAAAAAAGATGCCTAATTGTTAAAGAAAAGAAACATATTTAATTCATCATCATCCTAAATCCTTTTTTAGTCAGATTTGATCCAGCTCGATGTGTAACACACGTTGTGTATGGGTTCAGTCACAATTTTTTTATTTTTGCGAGTGAGAAAGTTAATACCTACTTGTTGTTTTGGCTTCCTCCGGTGTACAAAACAAAAACATTTGAAAATGTGGGTGTAAGGTTCACCCTAAAATGCCAAATATCGGTGACGGGCAGCAACGTCACTGGTGCGAAAGCTACGCCTGACATATTTTGGGATTATGTGAAGTTCGCAGCGAGGCGTAGAATACCATTACCCTAGATTCTAGCCATCCTATGTACTTAGAGAGGGACACCAGCTATCCCAAGGCGGAGTCGGATTCTTGGTATATATAAAGTCTTCTCTGGCAACGATATAGCAGTTTCCAGTGTCTCGGCAAGAGTATTAACTTGAAAATAGTCCACGTATATGTACCTACTTTGATATACTCGAATGATTAAGTAGAGGAAATTTATTTTGACATTTCTAGAGTCTTACATAACACCCAAAAGGCCCACTTCAATGTTGTCATGGAGAACTACAACGCCAAAGTATCTACCAATTGTAGTGGGATCGCACGGATTGGGTAGGAGAAGTTGACCACATCTGATGGAAATTCGTCACAATAATTATCTCTACATGTCGGCAGCGTGCTGTACTCATCTCTACTCGGAGGATCCCCGAACTACTTTAACAGAACTTCACGGACGAGTTACCAGAAGTTAGCCAAGAGCTTAAACGTGGAAAATCTCCTGTAGAAGTCGAAACAATGGGCAGCTCCAATGTACCTATATTTCATTCTAGCCTCTTCTCGTGGAGTGGTGGACAAAACCCTTTTTAAACTATCGACACGTCACTTCCTTGAGCAATGTATTTCAGCTGTTTTCCAGTGTCATCAGTCACCACCAACCGTCTCGCGTCTCGCTTGACGAGTTTTAGACCTCCAAATAGTCCGGTTCTCGAGGTTGACGTGGCACAAAAGATGACATTCACATTACGGCAGATTATGCATGAGATAGAAGAGTATAATCATCTTCTGTGCCTATAGCATTTATGGACTATGAAAGAGCTTTGACTTTATTGCAACCTAGTCTATTTTGAAGTCCGTGTAACGGTACCGTTTGCTCAGAGGTATGTCGAATTTCAGCGTCGCGCGTCGGGCAAAACTTGCAGTTGGGTAGAGACAATTTCGAGAAGACTCGCAAAAGAATACAGCTTAACTGGGCAGTGTATGGGAAATCACGCCGCTTTTCGTCACGCTTACGGCAAAGACTTAAGACGAAGTGTGTTCTACCCGTGACTTACAGAACGTGGACACTGACGGTACGACTGGTCCACCAATTTGAGCTCGCTTAACAAGCTATGGAGAGGGCTACGCTCGGAGTTTCTCTGAAGAATCGAATTCGAAATAAATCATCTGCCAGAGAATCAAAGTAAGCGACCATAAAATCAAAATAAACAGAATAAAACGAAGAAATTATCTGATTATAATAGGTATGTCATCATCATCATCAGCCTTAAACAGTCCACTGCTGGACTAGGCCTCTCCTTTAAAAGGAGGAATTGGCCTACTATACCACGCTGGCCAAACGGGTTGGTATAGGGTTTGTATCAAGTTTTCCTTCTCTTAGAGTGCTGTTCTCTGCATAATATGCTCCCTCTGTCGGCTCTTAAGACACCCATGGGTGGATATGGGGTGGTGACATTCCGTATTCTTAATCCGTCACCACACGGACCAATGTTACGAGTAAACATGATTTAATAAATTAAGACAAATTGATGTGTTGAATAAAAATAGGTAAAGGTAATTAAGATTCATCACTGAAACAGGGTTCACGTTATCAGAAGGATTCCCTGATAATTTTCATTACATTATTTCGAAACGCAGTGAAGTAAAATATGTTAGTACTGATTGGTACAACATGGGATTTTAGTTTTCGTTAAGGGTCTATTTACACCCCGTATGCAATAGGTATGTACATTGTGCTTAATTTTTGCAGTATTTCCCAACTGGTAGCGAACTTCACGTAATTAGGTAAATAGCCAAGGTACTAAGTATATAAACTGGAGAACATAATTATTTCACACAAATAAAATATAATAGTAAGTATGTCGAAATAGAATAACAAAAAGCGCTTCATAGGTTTCGCATACATGCGCCGTCTTGTTATAATGAAATGAAGTCCCCTTTTCATTCTGTCTGTATGAACTCGATAAACTCAAAAACAACAAAACGGATTTTTGTACGCTTTTCACCAATAAATAATTAGTGTGATTCCTGAGGAACTTTAAGGTGTAGGTAAGTATAATTTACGCGGACGGAACGAAGGCTTATATTTACCTACTAGTTACTAGAGGCTACTACAGCTACGCCAAGCCATTTTATTTTAACTGTACCGTTTCTCCCCAATCGCGCGATCTCGTGAGAATTTCTTGAAATCCGTTCTTAGTGCACCCCTACGGTCCTCAAAGGACGTGCAAACAGCTTCTTGTCCCAAATAGTTTTGGCTGTGCGTTGTTTGTCAGTCAGCCAGTAACGCATTTTTTTCTATATCCATCTATAACATTAGGTACACATCTGAGTAATGTGCCCGGGTGTCACCCCAAAAATGGTGTCACCCGGGGCGGACCGCCCCCACCGCCCCCCCCTAGCTACGCCACTGGCTATCTATGTGCAAACCAAGATTTTTAACCGATGTCGAAAATGGTATAACGCACCCGTCAAAAATCACAGGCGACAAATTTGTGAAATCGACTCTAGTGATCATACGCGGGCTTCCCACGACGATGGCTTGGCATTTTGTTGGATTAACGCAGAGGCCAAATCTGTCAGACCACATCCGTATCGCATGCAAATCACTGTTAACTTTTGCAATTGCATCTGACAACTTGTCCACCCTTGCCGGAGCATAAAGCTGCAAATCGTCAGCATACAGATGATACGCACACTGGTTCATGAGTAATGAGGTTAATGAATAGTGAGAATAGAAGAGGAGAGAGAATTCCGCCTTGTGGAACCCCAGCATCCAGATCACACCAATTCGACGATGTCTCATCAATGCGAACTGACTGCTGGCGACCACGAAGATATGAGGAGAACCAATCCCGAGCCCCAGATGAAATATTAAGGTGGGCAAGGATGGCCAAAAGTACATCGTGACTGACGGTATTAAAGGCGTTTGAGAAGTCCACCAAAACTAACACAGTTACCTCGGCTTTCTCCACGCCCGCCCTAATATCGCCAGTCACCTTAAGTAGAGCAGAAACAGTACTGTGACCAGGCCGAAATCCGGATTGGAATGGACTAAGGATATTATTGGATAGGATGAATCGGGATAATTGCTTGTGTACGCAAGCCTCTAGGACTTTGGAAAGGAACGGGAGAATGGAAATGGGTCTAAGGTGGTTAGGCATTGTAGGATTGGAGATTTTAGGAAGAGGCCGAACGTAGGCTTTTCGCCAGACGGCGGGATATTGACCAGAGGACAGGGAAAAGTTGATTATATGAGATATATCAGGAAGGAGTTGGTCAAGGACAGTGGTGATCATGCGACGACTGATATTATCGTAGCCCACTGCCCTAGACTTGATGGAAAGGATCGACTTTTTAATTGCATCTGAGGTGACGGGAGAAAAATTAAAAAGATCTATATTAAGTCGAGGCAGCCCAGCAATGAAGTCAATCGTTTGACGCATGGTTAGCCGATCCAAAGTATTCGAGGTGATGAAATGGGTATTGATATCGTCTAATCCAATGGTCCTCGGTAGACTACATTGCCTCGATCTGCCAATCCCCAAAGTCCCTAGGAATCGCCAGACATCACCTGGAGATCCACAGTCGATGTTGCTTATGATGTGTCGGCGTTTGGCATTGCGTATCATCTGGTTGCAGCGATTTCTTGCAGCCTTATAATGGGCCCAGCTATCATCGGAACGATTCCTTTTGAATGCTCTGAATGCACGATCTCGTCTCCTCATCGCCATTAGAACTAACCTAGACATCCATGGTGCTGGTGAACGTTTTATCCTAACTTTCCTAATAGGGGCATGATCGTCGTAAAGCTGCTTAACAGCCGCATTAAAAAAGTCAAGCTTCTGATCTATAGTGACTGCCCCCATCATAGGTTCCCAGTCAATCGAGGAGGCATCCGAAGAGAGCACCTCCACATTCATCCTGGCAAAGCAACGCTTGTGCAATACCTTAGGTTGAGGTTTGGGAGGGTTGAGGGCATATACAAGAAAAATGAGGTCATGGTGGGAAAAGCCGGGAGCAGGATACTGACCATGGGAAGATACTAAGGAAGGACTAGAGGTTAACATCAGGTCAAGCAGTCATTTAACCTGGTAGTACGAAAAAACATATATATAAATTCCATTGTTACTTAACAATTTTATACGGATGTTTAAAATACTCGTTCTATCATTTTGTGATTGTAATAAAAACTTATAGTTTTCGCCAGCGATTTTTAACTACTGCTCGCATAGGTATATCGGCTCATGAAACTTGTACCTATATTTAGACAGCGTATCATATTCTTATCAAAATTTAAGTAACAATATTTGGGTGATGACTGCATAAATAAATAAACAGACATGAAGGAAACAAATAATTAGGTATTTCGCATTCGATTGGTTATTTTCATCTTTAATGCACAGAAACAGCTATTTACAATTCAATAATATTAAAGAAAACTGTCAAAATTAATATATTATAACCCTACCTCTATTAGCCTCTAGTTCTGATATCTTTCAGTGACATTTCCTATAATTGACGGGGACGGTGTTCAAAATGCCATCAATTAGAATGAGAAGGGTTGGCCACTGTCGAGTATGCCTGGTCGGAATGGCGGAAAAGTGAAATAAATTTTGCCCTTCTTAGAGAATTAACTTATTTACTGGGTTATCGAAGTCCGTCGATGTAAAATAACTGTTTATAAAAAATAACTAACCATAGTGCTAGATACCGTGTATACTTTGATTCGAAACTAAATGTTAATTTTTTATGATGGGGTTAATATTTGTTCTGGATAAAGACCACTTAATACAAAGTAAAAAAAAAGGTTTGTATTTGCTCACCGAAACATACGTTTCGGTGAGCAAAATGTGTACCCTACAGGCTAAAATGAAAATCACACCACTTTTGAAGACCCTAGAAACTCCTAAAACTAAAATGAAATCCCAGAGAAACCGCGAGTAACGCGTAGTTCAATAGTAAAATACAGAAAAAAGCGTATTCAGTACCTTCATAATGCATAACAAAGCGTTTAGTACATTTAAAGGCTGAACACGGGGAAAATAACATAAAAGTAGGCTTAGGCAAAGTTGTGCGACACGTTTGTTCCCGTCTGTACAGTGTACATGTCCGTGCAAAAGTGTACAAACATGCGCCTTTTGTGTATTTTGTTACTTTTACTGCACCCATTTTGTAACTGAATTAATCGTACAGCTGGCCTAAAGTACAGACGATAGCGATGCTGTTAGCGAATAAATCAAATTATTAAAGTTATTGGAAACATCTCATATGAATAGACGAGCTTATCTCCATTGTAAGATCCAGGCATAATGTTATCAGGTGCTGTTACAAACACTTGCTTACAACAGCAAATAACACAGGTCGCCATTTTTGAATAATACAAAATCACTCAATAAACAAAAACATCAACATTCGCATAAAACATCGACGTAAAGCTTCGGTATCTCGCTGCATTATCATCATCAGCCTTTAACAGTCCACTGCTGGACTAGGCCTCTCCTTTGAAAGGAGGAATTGGCCTACTATACCACGCTGGCCAAACGGGTTGGTATAGGGTTTGTATCAAGTTTTCCTTCTCTTACAGTGCTGTTCTCTGCATAATATGCTCCCTCTGTCGGCTCTTACGACACCCATGGGATGATATGGTGTGGTGACATTCCGTATTCTTAATCCGTCACCACACGGAATGGCTGCATTATAATTGGTGATAATCTAAGCTTATCTGAGCGTCTGCTCTCACATCACATTTCAGGTCCTTCTAAACCAATTCTTGTTTAATTTGTTGTTTGATTTTGAACAGGACCTTTTAACCTTTGTGCTAGAGCTACCGCTATTCAGAAGTCAGTTGGCTCGTATATAAAAAAACTTACTATGAATTTAGATCCAATTCCTATATGAAAAATATTTTTTTCTGTAATTCCTATATATTGAAAAATATTTGCATATCGTTTCCTTCGTAAACTAAATTTTCTCGTCAACAAATAAAATTACTTTCTCTTCTCTTTAAAAAGACAACTCCCGCACTAGGAATAAATCCTGTGTCGCGGGGGACTTTACAAGCATACAACCAACGACCACAATGAACACCCAGACTCGAAACAACAATTTATGAATAACTCAAAGTGTTGTCTCCTGTAGGAATCGAACCCACGACACTCGGCGCAGTGTCAAGCGGCAAGGCGGCCGCTTAAACCACTACGCCAACCGATGGATGAGACCAAATTGCAGTCTAACTATTTACTGTATTTCGTTAAAACCACTTGTCTTTAAACTTTGTCAAATTAAGCAAATACATTCAATGATTGATTTACAACTGGCTTGCTTGCGCATCGTGACTTATCATATTACACTGCTATCGCTCACTCGTATGACGTGTTCATAGTATTGATTTTCCTGCAAAATTTATAGTTAGAGGAACATTTTGTATCAGTACAAGACATAGATATCATTAAAGTAAATATAATCTTCATTCATAAAATACATTATTAGCACTTTATAAAAGTATACATGTACTTAAATTACATTTGAAAAACAAAATAACATAGCGCACTTTATTTAATCTATACATATTATAAAACTAAGTCCCCCGCCGCGGTGTCTGTCTGTCTGTTCGCTTAAAACTCGAAAAGTACTGGACAAATTTTTATACGGTGTTCAACAACATCGAGAGTGATCCCTGAGGAAGGTTTTAGTGTATAATAAGTTTAGGTTTTGTGCAAACTGACGATATTACGACGATATTAGTTCAACGCGCCGGCAAAAATTGAGCCGATCGGGAGCTTTCTTCGAAAACGCTGCCAAAACCTTTCGAGTTATAACAAAACAATGTATGGTGGGATTGTACCTCTTTAATAGATCTACAAAAAAGTCCGCATTGGTATATATGTCTATCTTCCAAGGATAACCCACAATCATATTTTGCTTTTACATCTATCTATCTATACCAATATAATAAAGCCGAAGAGTTTGTTTGTTTGTTTGTTTGAACGCGCTAATCTCAGGAACTACCGGTCGGATCGAAAATTATTTTTGAATACGATAGCCCAGTTATTCCGGAAGGCTATAGGCTATAACATAACGCTTCGACCCTTTGGGGGCGGGCAAAAGGCTAAAAAGGCTAAAAGATAATGTCGGCTAATCTCAGGAACCAGCAGTCGGATTTTAAAAATTGTTATTGCCTATGATAACCCAATTATCCCGAAAGGCTATAGGCTATATAAAATCAAGCCACAACTTTTAGGGGCCAGACAAAAATAATAAAATGGTCAAACGAGAAGGGGGAGGGTTGGGTCAAAGGCAAAAAAAGGCTAAATGAATAGGATAGGAGACTATATGAGTATCGTTTTCGAGATTTTCGGGACGCTGATTAATAATATGAAATTGATTTAGTGATCCAAGATGGCGGACGGGAAATCAAAGATGGCGGATGGGAAAATTTTAGAAATCAATATGGGTATCGCCGTCGACATTTTAAGGGGTGGGGAATCGAAATACAACATCTATTTCGTGATCAAAGATGGCGGATGGGAAAATTAAAAAAAATCAATATTGGTATCGTCTGCGATGTTAAAAGGGATGGGGAATCCAAATACAACATCTGTTTCGTGATTGAAGATGGCGGATGGGAAATCAAAGATGGCGGATGAGAAAAATTTTAAAAGTCAATATGGGTATCGTCTCTGATGATTTAAGGGATGATGAATCCAAATACGACATCTATTTCGTGATCAAAGATGGCGGATAGGAAATCGAAGATGGCGGACGGAATTTTTTTTTAAAATCAATATGGGTATCGTCTCCGATTTTCAAAGAGATGGGGAATCCAAATACAACATCTATTTCGTGATTCAAGATGGCGAAGGGGAAATCAAAGATGGCGGTTGGAAAAAATTTTAAAACTCAATATGGGTATCTGATGATTTTAGGGATGGTGAATCCAAATACAACATCTATTTCGTGATCAAACATGGCGGATAGGAAATCAAAGATGGCTGACGGGATTTTTTTTAAAGTCGATATGGGTATCGTCTCCGATATTTTAAAGGAATGGGGAATTCAATATTATATAAAAATCTATGTTTGTTTGTTGATCATTTATAGACTCTGAAATGATAAGAGATTAAGCTCTAAGTCAATGGTAACTTTGGAAAAGGGGTTTGCAAAAAGGGAATTAAATAAAAACTCTTAAAAAGCGATACGGAGTTCGCCGGGTCAGCTAGTGTATAATAAAATCTTTATTTCGTATAAACAATGTAACAAGTTTTATATAAAAAAAAATATATTGATTTACTGCTTCTAATTACGAGGGTCAAACTGAAAGTTCTTAGAAAATCAAAAACTGATTACATTAGCCAGTTATTAGTTTTATTATATCTTTTCAAAATATTGTCCATTGACGTCAATACACCGCTGCATGCGATGGAACCACTGGGAAAAGCACTTTGCCCACTCGTCCTTAGGGGTCTCTTCAATGGCATCGCGATACGCAGCCACCGCTTCTTCAGCATTCATAAACCGCTTTCCTTTAAGTTTTTCTTTAATTTTTGGAAATAAATAAAAATCACAAGGCGCGAGGTCGGGGCTATACGGCGGGTGACCCAGTAATTCAACGTTTGATGTCGCCAAATAGTCGATCGTTCGCTTGGCGGTGTGCGACGAGGCGTTGTCGTGGTGAAGGAGGATCCTACTGCGAGGTCGTTTCTCTCGAACTTTTTCCAAGACAAGTGGCAAACAATTGGTAGTGTACCATTCTGCAGAAACTGTTTTTTGATCCTCTAACACAATTGTTGCGAAATGACCTATCCTTCCAAAGAACGAGGCCACCATTTTTTTTCCCTCACTTCGATCTCTCTTCACTTTAGTTGGCAACTCCTCGAAAGGAAACACCCACTGAGCAGATTGTCTTTTGGTTTCAGGATCATAACAGTAAATCCAGCTTTCGTCACCTGTTAGTATGTCGAACACAGCATTTGAGTCACCTCCGTTAAATCTTTCAATCATTTTACGGCACCAATCCACACGATGGAGTTTTTGAGCCTTAGTCAAATTATGAGATATCCACCGGGCGCAAAGCTTCCTGACCGCTAAATGTTCGTGGAGGATTTTGTGCACTTGACTCATACCGATGCCTAAGCTTGTCCGAATCTGCTGATAGGTCACTCTTTTGTCAGTCTCTATCATACGCCGCACAACACAGATGTTATTTTCAGTCGTCGCCGTAGAAGGCCGTCCCTCACGTACATCATCAGTGAGATTAGTGCGACCACGTTTAAACTCATTAAACCAGTTGTAAACAGTCGCACGAGATGGGGCTTCATCGTGAAAGGCAAATCGTAGTCTATCATAACTTTCTTGTTGACTTAAATGACATCGAAACTCATAAAAAATCATTGCACGAAAATTTTCTCGTGTTAAATTCATGTTGACGTGACACAGACAATTTTCAATTTGCCGCCAAATCGTAAAACAAATGACAAATGAATGAAATATATACTCAGTAATATTGGCAAAGAGTTCTATTTTCAAATTTTAGAATATTTTTTTTATTATATTGTTTATAAGTGTTTATCGCTATCCCTTCGGGTTGCGGAGGTCAGACAGGCAGTCGCTCTGTGGAAAAGCTAATATTCAGCCAAATCCGGTTAGACTAGTAAGCGGACCCCAGATTGAAACTGGGATAACGCTAAGAGAAAGAAAGAATATTGTTTATAAGTGGCCAGTTCTAAGAACTTTCAGTTTGACCCTCGTACTGGTATGAAGAAGGTAGTCTGATAAGTTAGCAGTGTTAACTACGCCACAAACAGACTACCTTAACTATCACCATCGAGTATTTATAACGTTCATGTAATATTTGATAGGTGATAGTTTGTTTTTATCGTATCGAATCGCATCACTTTCTCATTCATGAAGAACTTCGGCTAACGAGTTACCGAGTTCTACTACGTAAGCCTTGAGGTAAAGTTCACAAAACATCATATTATTTTATAATGTTTGAACTTATAATATCCTAGCTTTCGCCCGCGGCTTCGCCAGCATTATATTTTAATAAAGAGTGGCCTATGTACTTCCCCGGGTTCCAGATTATCCAGTATCCATGTCAAATTTCATCACAAACGGCTCTGTAGATTAGCCGTATAGCATACATAATTATAAACAGATAATACTGAAAAATTATTTTTGTTTTCATAATCGTTGAACTTCAGGTAAAGATTTGTATGTAAGTACCTATATTTTTGAAGTTATGAAGAGCTTATATACCTACTAAATATAACAGCAGCAAAAATAAAATCTGAAAGCATTAGGTACCACAAAGTACATATCAGACACTCAGACCGTCCCTCCGCCTCGCTGTGCTTAAGCGCACTAACTCATAGAAAGCGCTTTTAATGACGCTGCGCTTAGGTCAGATATATCGTGATAACTTTTAACTAATCATCAAAACTACTTACTGTAAAAGACAAAGTTAATCTACATTAAATACTGAAGGAAATAAATCTATCAATTTTGAAAACAATTTGATAACTACTCTAGAATGAGCATTGTAAAAAACATATATATATTTTTTTGATGTTATACTGTTTTATTACAATAAAAAATTATGCAAGTAGTTAGATTATGTACTAAAAGTTAAAAAGTAATTCGGTAAGTTCTAGCTACCAGATCGCACCAATCTTCTCATCAATCTGGGGTATTGATTAGACAAATATAAAATCGTTGGGCAAGTGAAATTTCCATCGTAATGTTTACTCTGGATACGCTACGCCCAAAATATTTTTTTTAGTTAATTTTATTTTCAAGTTTTTAGTTTTATTGATACTTCTCATTCTATTTTCATAGTGAGCCCTTTTCTACCAATCAAGCCCTGTCATTCGATACACGTATTTGTGGAAAATAGGTACCTAAGCCGCCATTTTGTGGCGGCGGCCACCTTGGATTTTTCATAGTGAGCTCTAGTCTACTAATCAAGCCCTTTAATTTGATGATTGAGGTATTTGTGGAAAATAGGTAATCCGCTATTTTGTGGCGGCGGCCATCTTGGATTTTTCATAGTAAATTCTATTCTATCAATCAAGCTCTTTCATTTGATGCCCATATGGAAGTATTTGTGGCAAATATGTAATCCGCCATTTTGTGGCGGCAGCCATCTTGGATGTTTCACAGTGAACCCTATTCTACCAATCAAGCCCTTTCATTCGATACCCATATTGAGGTATTTGTGAAAAATACGTAATACGCCATTTTGCGGCGACAGCCATCTTGGATTTTTCATAGTGAGCACTATTCTACGAATCCATATTGAGGTATTTGTGGAAAATAGGTAATCCGCTATTTTGTGGCGGCGGCCATCTTGGATTTTTCATAGTGAGCTCTATTCTACCAATCAAGCCCTTTCATTTGATACCCATATGGAGGTATTTGTGGAAAATAGGTAATCCGCCATTTTTTGGCGGGGGCCATCTTGGATTTTTCATAGTGAGCTCTATTCTTCGAATCAAGCCCTTTCATTTGATACCCATATTGAGGTATTTGTGGAAAATAGGTAATCCGCCATTTTGTGGCGGCGGCCATCTTGGATTTTTCATAGTGAACTCTATTCTACCAATCAAGCCTTTTCATTTGATACCCTTATTGAGGTTGTTGTGAAGTAATATAATATGATCCGCCATTTTGTATCGGCGGCCGTCTTGAAATTACAATCATTTAAATATTATCTTTTATCTTAATGAAAATATGAGTGTATGCCAAATATCAGATCAATCTGTCATCAGGAAGGGGGTAAAATTCCAATTAATAGCTTTCAGAGCTCAGGATTTTTGCCGACTTAGTTGATACTTTTCCTTATAGTATGGCAACATTATACAAAATCTTTATGAATTGTAGCCTATGTGTTATTCTGATGTATGAACTATATTATTGTAAAGTTTCATCCAAATCCGTTCAGTAGTTTTTGCGTGAAAGAGTAACAAACATCCATCCATCCATCCATCCATCCATCCATCTTCACAAACTTTCACATTTATAATATTAGTAGGATAGTAGGATATACAGGATGTCACAAGACCCATCACCAAGCCGAAGTCTAATCGTTCTAGGTTCAAGAATGATAACCTAAAAAAATATATATAATAAAATACCCGATTACATCAAGGCTCAATTTAACTGTAACCTAAGAAAATTTCTAATAGATAAAAGTTATTAGACAGTTTCTTAAATGACAAATTATAACTTATAACCTACATTAAATTTTAATTCTCTTTTGCTCATATTGTATATCCATTTTATTTTTGACATGTTATGATTTTGTTTATTACGCTTGACATTTTATTTGTAGTATTCATCTTGAAATTTTATTATTTGTACTATTAATCTTGACATTTTATTATTTGTATAATTATTCTTGACATTTTATTATTTGTATTATTAATCTTGATATTTTATTCTTAGTATTATTAATCTTGACATTTTATTATTCTCTTTATTAATTTTAAAATCTAAATATCTCACTAATTGTTTGACATTTTAATATTTGCATCTCGTTTGTATTCAGTTATTGATACCTTAATTAATTCATTGTTAAAAGAAATGCCTGCATGTATTGTAATCAAATTGTGTAAGCCGCCAGGCAGATATTGGAGATCCCCTGTATTAATTTTAAGACCTATATTGTACCCAATTTCACACAAATAAAAAGTTTGAAGTTTATAATTTACTGCTGTAATTTATTATTATAGATTAGAGAAACAACATGTTTTCTGTAATTTATTATGGAAAGTTTTAAGAGAAACAAAATGTTTATAAATGTAACTGGCAGGATAGAACACAGCGCAGCTATTTTATACGTTTCATGATTAAGTTATATTAAATTACAGCCACCAGATCTGTTCGCAAAGAGCACATTAATAATATTTTTATTTTTTAAATAACTAGATACCGCCACGGCTACGTTCATATAGATACTGTTTATCAGGAGAGAAGGTTGGTTTTTGAGTTTATGCTTCTCTAACACATTCATTTACAGGTAGTAGAGCCTTTCTGATTTCAGCATGAATGGGCCGGCTCGACCGGTGAAGACCTCTCACAGAAAATCGACTTAAAATAACAGTACTTAAACAGTTGCGTTTCGTTCGGTGAGTGAGAGTGCCGGAGGCCCTATCCTCTATTCCTTATCCCTCATCCCACTCCTCATCGAGGGACGAGTGGGATGAGGATCCCACTCCTCATCCTATCCCTTTTCCCAAACCCAAGGGGCGGCAACACACTTGTGTCTCCTGTGGTATTGCTTGTGCCCATGGGCGGCGGTAATTGCTTACCATCAGGCGATCCGTCTGCTCGTTTGCCGCCTATTAGGTACTATAAAAAAGACATAGGCTATATCAATGCAAAGTTCCATCCGTTCAGTAGTTTTTGTGAATACGAGTAAAAAACATGCATAAACCCAATCTACCATCAACTTTTGCGTTTTTAATAGCAGCAAGATATTTTCAATAAATTCGCTTCCATTCATCGGCGAAGAGAAATACTGCAAAAATCAGTTTCACGAATAAGCCCTGCCCCTGCCATTAATTTTAGTTATAGCGTTACTGTTTAAAATTGTTAGACCAAGTCTCATTTCATGCATGACTGAAAGAGCTCAGTTAAATAATAAATATAGCATTTAAATTAATAATCTGTTTCAGGCTTTTCATAATGCTTGCTTCAAAATTAGCAACTTTTTTAACATCTAAGATAATAAACCTAATTCTGTATAGTTCTCTAGTCAGTCACTGCAGTGAGACAATTCTCTATTATGGTCAATTAGAAGTGTCATGACAATCAATTAAGGTTACCAAACAATGTCCTTATAGCGTAGATTCCTAATTTGAGCGAAATTAACCGTGTAGGTTCAAATTACTATTCTACAATCAGTAGGTACCTAGTAAGGTTAATTATTGGGCAAACACAATTTTTGGCCTGCCTTGGAAAATACTATGGATTTCAGGAAGCACGAGTGGCGAAAACATGTTTTTTTATCCTTTCATCAAGACTAGCTACCTTAGATTCTGAACAAAATAGTTAAGGCAAGGGAAGGCACTTGCTGTCGAGCTTCTCATTCCAACAATTAGTTGGAAGAAAGACTAAAAAAGACCAAATAACTTGGCCTGTGGCGTTGTGAGTTCTTTTTCTGTTTTGTGAGAATAACCGGTCTAACATGCGATCCTTTACGACGTGATTAAAAAATTGAGAGTAGTAAGTAAAAATAACGTAATTATGTCCATATTTAATACTATGTACGTAAGTTTGTATGGTACGCTTTCATGGCTAAACAGCTGGACCAATTCTGAATAAATTTGATGGATATAGTATAAGACCCACATCAAACAACGGCTACTTTTTTTTAATCATCTTCTAACGAGCTGAAATATTGGATGAAATTTTGTATGATATATAGCATGTAACCTGGTTTTACCAATTGGGTTTATCAATAAACCACGCAAGTGCAGCCGCGGGCACAACAAGTATCTGTGTTTTTATGCAAAATGCTAAGTAAAACTTGAATAAACAAACCACTCATAGATTTTCATGAAGATCTGCCTCAGTCTCGTTAGTGCAAAGTGAATAATATAATTAACTTTTAGTCTTTGTGTTGCAGAGCCACAGAAATATCAAGAACCACTGGTAGACCAGTTGTGAGAACACGTAAATTATATAAAGGTATTGGATTTATATTAAACGAACTTGCTAGTGGTGGTACAAAGGTATTTAAATAGTTTGACAGAAGCTGTTTTTGCTTCACTCTCTATGAGACTTTTAATAGAATTTAGCGCTAATATTTTATTATGATGGTTTGCGGATTGTACCAATGTTTCTTTTATGCATAATTTTATGAGTAGCAATTATAGGTAAGAACTAGAAAGCAAGTGTAGGTATATTTTTAACGCGTTCGTTGGTATACGACTATTATTAAGTATTTCTTACAAATATTCTAACGAAGGGGCGATTTCGTAAAATATCAGCAAGCTACTACAACTTTTAAAGACATTTAATTTATGAAACCTCCTACGTAACATATACACTGTGCACTGCTGGCCATGGGCCACTTTTTACGTTGCACCATAGTCCCCAAGGATACGCAAATATGGGTTGACAGACTCTAGATGTCTTCCAAGGATATTCTAGAGAAATTTCAGGCAGTTTCCTCATGAAGTTTTCCTTTACCTTTAAGCTAGCAATAATTAACAATTCAATAACCCACATATCTTCGATACATAACCCAACCCAATATTATTAAACTAAAATACGCGACATGACTTTACAACCGACCTATAATAGTGTAATTTAAAGGTTTATCCCTACGCTCTCTACAGCTCGTGGCTTGATTCGTTGTGCTGTGAATTATGTACGCAGATAGCGGTGGGTCGCGTGTCGGTGTGAAACAGCTTGCGTGACACTGATATTCACTGTTTACTAGAATTTACGTGACTTTTATTCGGCACCGTGTCAAATATACCATCAACAGACACTTTTGTATTTCCTGCTGTCATTTTTGGGAACATTTGCATAATGCATGTATTTTTACTGTGCCTAATTTAAGGTAACTTCTGTAGTAAGCAATAAATGACTGGGATTTTTTTATCTTTAGGTATTGAACACATGCCACAGGTCGTAGTGGCACTATTGAGGCAATCACTTAATTAAACAATAAAAATAAGAATAAAATAATCCAGCATCATAAAATAGCTGTGCATTATTTAAACACTTAATTGTTCATGAACTCGTTAAAAATAATGACTATAGTCATCAAAATTTTTTTGATCGTGAGCATTTTCCTTTTTTTTATTAATTAGTCCTATAATACTTTTATTGCAATAAAATTTTATATCCAACATATCCGTTATAACCAATCACTTATACAATAATCCCAAAGTGAAAGACACTTACCTACGATAATAATTATGATAATAATTCTTGTTCAAAACATTTTAACCTTGCCAATATTTGTTTCAAAGTACCAGAAGCAGTGAATTTAACTATGTCAAGCTGTACAGAGTTCACGACGAATGCATGTCATGTGTTTTATTGTCTTGTTCATCTATTTGTGACTTTAAAGACCAATTCCCTTTGTAAAGGCAAACGTACCGAGTATTCTGAAAAGTAATTAACAACATTTTGTATGTCGTGCTGCAATTGCGGATTAGTTTTGTAAAGCTATTAAGGTGCTCATAAACTATGGCATTCACTTGTAATAAGCATTCTTCCGAATGATACATTACAGAACAATAAACGAGTGCGTTATAGTGAGCATTTTATCGTGCGTTCTGGCGATCATTCTAGCAAAAGGATAGTAAATTTTCTTCAAGCTTTTTGCATACTACCGTTCGCTAGTATCCCTGAAAAGGTAGGCAGAGGTGTAAATATTACACCTACATTTCGCCATGAATTTTTAGGTCCCACGTAACTTACTTAGTAAGATCGTGATCGTTCGCTAGTAAGATCATGAAAATGTTTGTAAAATCGTTTGGCTCTATGCTTGGCTCTGTTAATTGTTCAGTTCGACAAATGGAAAAGTGCTCAAGCCTATCAGCACCTTTGGGCTAAGCAGGATTATCGTCCTAGCTTAATTCAGTTGCATTTAAGACGTTTGCCTTAGAAACAGGTGTCCGATTTCTAGTCTAACTATATACCACAGTTTTAGCTTTACGACAGAAAGTGGAAAGATAAAGATAGCGATAGCGATTTTTCAAGGTTTAGGCCAGTATCAATTTATTCAAGGGTAGTGAACCTCATAAAGACTGCTAAAGATCTTCATGAGAGCCGTGACCGATAGCTTAACGTGCTCTCCGAAGCATGGAGCAAACGATAATTTACAATTTGATACGCGCGTAGCTTAGAAAAATCAGTGGAGCGCGCCGTGGGTTTAAACACAATACCCTCTTCATGGCAGGCTGTTGATATCTCCACTAGGCTACCACTTTGTAAAGTTAAGCATTTACCAAATAGCCAGTAAATACCCTAATTGCTAAGCTTCTTACCAAATAACCAATATTTCCTAAAGCTCCATTTATTCAATATTCACAAGGGAGCTAAAATAAAATCAACAATATTGTCCACACTATTCCGTTGAACCATTGGGGAACACTTGCGCTGGCCCCACAGTGTGTACAACGAAATAAATGTTACTACCACTGGATTATTTACACTTTCGTCCAAATGCAGGGCGAGCGTCATGGGAATGGACGTTTGTGAGGCTTAGTTCTGTAAACACGTGAAGCTTACCTACACCATTCAAAGGTCTTTAAAGCCGTCTATTGTAGGTAATAGTAGCATACTAGAGTAGGGATTGTATCGGTATAGCTAGCTTAATGTGCCCGGTAGATGGCAATAGGCTCGCCCCCTATTACATTGTGACCGAAACATAACTGACGTATTACACACCCAAACTTGTGGGTGTGTAATACACCTCTGCCTACCCCTACGGGGATAAAGGCGTGAAGTTATGTTTTGTTGTTATATTTATAGTTATGATTACTACGAAGTATGCAGCAACTAACTCTTAGATGGCAGTTGCTCTAAAACATTTTTAAACACGAATATACATATTTAGGTACGAGCTTTTTTAACTATTTGAATATATTTTTTATAAAAGGCAAATAAAACATGATGAACTGTTTTAGCGAAACCAGTCGGTCTTTTATGTTTACAAGAGAGCCACTGAAACTGTGCGTGATTTAATTAAAAATATCAAAGCGCCAGCTTTGCCCTTTATATGAAACCAAAGAAGATATGCTAAATAAAATTTGTTTATCATACATTTCATTATTATTTTCATATTCGTCTAATCGTAGGTATCTGGAATATTTTATATTCCAGATACCTGAGAAAATATTTTACAGCATTATGTGAATTTTCTTAAGCTTCTGTTCAAAATATGGATATGGTATGGCAATTGGTTATAAGATAATAAATTTAATTTTCTTTAGAGCTTCTCGAGTGGTCATGTTTAAATCATGGTTACCTTTGCTGGACCGGAGAGTGCCGGTGATATATTGGCGAAATTACGCATAATATATTGGACCGTCAACAGTTCACCGAAGCTTCCTGCATAATATTTCAGGTATAAATTATAAGTAGGTGTAAAGTTCGGAAAGTAAGCGTTCGCCTAATGAATTACGCGATATTTATTGACAGATGGCCTTAAGATGTATTAATTTAGTACTAACTTACGGCTTGAAACGATCTAAATCACGAGAAGACAGTCATTCTTGACCACAACTTTTGTAGATGCCGATGATTATGAATCTGTATATATAAAAATCTTACGTTACTGACTGACTGACATACAACGCATAGTCAAAAGAATAAGCTGACATTTGGTATTTTGTAGCGTATGTCCGGTACCTACCGAGTGTGCGCCATAATACCGTCCATACGTTCGGCCAATCAGAGAAGGCCATCGTCCGTGCTCGCGAAGTCTGACCATATATGGTCACGTAGCGACTCCAACTCTGATGGAGAGCTCCCCTATATATAGGGGCCGACAGAGAGGCCGGCACCGCCACTCTATCCTACTGACCTACTACCGCTACTCTGTCCGTATCCATCGTACGTGTATGCTGGTCTACTACTATACTACATTTACTGCACAAGCGTACTGCCCATCTCTCTACCTGCTAGCTGAGGCCAGCTGACGCCGCCTGCCTGACTCTATTGGTTGTGGCTTTCCTAATGCTGCTTCCCTTCAGGTTCCGGGTCTACCTTAAAGCTCCGGGCTACGCTACCTAGACCGCTACACTTCCCTGCATCGCCTTCGGCGTCACCTCTGCCGAAGAGTCTGGTCTGCCCTGCTCATCGCACACACACCGCCGGCGCCTGCCAGCTGAGCCAACGTCAGCGAGAATCTGCACCGCTACGCGCAGCCTTCGAGCAGCCTGCCTGCACACTACCGGAGGGAACAGCGTGGGAGACTGCAGCCCTTAGTGTTCAGGCCAGTGTCGTGTTGTTGGTCGGTCATACTCGTGCAAGGGAAGTGAGACAATAGTTGGCAAATAAACGCATAGAACATTTTCTGCGTTTCTATTCTAGAACCCGTTACAATTTACATTCTTCGGGGATCGAAAGGGTGCACTAAAATGATTTCTCAACATTTCTAAAGATCGGTTAAATTCAAACAAAATGTGCATGCATAGCTGCAGGTATCCTCAAGTGTTGTATAAAATACTAGAGGACGCCAGCAGCAACGTCTGCATTTTTTTTTAATTTACCCGGTTTGGCCGATCCCGTGGGAGTTTCGGGAAATCCCTTCTTAGTGCACCCCTACGGTCCCCAAGGAACATACATGCCAAATTTCAGCTTCCTGCGCCCAATAGTTTCGGCTGTAGCGTGTCTGTCAGTCAGTCAGTAACGCAAGGATTTTATATATTAAGATTTAATTATTCTTACATGTACTACATATAATACAACATTTTCGACCACTAAGAATACCAAAATATTTCGACGACAAATAAAACGATTCTAGAGGAAATTGCAGTTTCCTCAAGCCATTATCCAGTAAGTATAAGTAATTACTCGAACAATGGCTGTGGTGCTTCTCATTTTTCCGCTATGAATCGTCCCGTTTAATTTTGTCTTTATTCAGTAATTTACGCACAAGTGGCTAGCCTCCTTTGTTATAGAGCAAGTTGCAGTTAACAAGGAAAAGAAAATCGAACTATTTGAATCTAGAATGAGATAGTGGAAACCTTTATATTGTTAAGTGCCTAGAATCTGTACTAATAAAGCTGAAGAGTTTGTTTTTTTTTATTTCAACGCATTATTTTAAGGAAGTACAATAATGTGGCATTTGAAAATTTATTTCTGTATATCAAATCCACACGTTCGGAATAATAATTAGAACACGTAACATCACGATGCGACTCTTAGGAAATGAACAATGGCATAAAATAAAATGGTGTATCGATTAATCAGTAGGTATTATAATTCCCTACAAATATCTCTCTTATTCTTTGTTAGGAAGCAGTTAATGTTTGTTCTTTTATACATCAAACTCTCCTTATTCTTTCTCAGCATTCAGTTTTTTGGTCAATTCGTCCTCTACTACTGAACAAGGGTAAAATGCCTCGTGGTTATAGTTGCATGAGCCGTTTGTTTACAGTCAGTAATTTCAATGTCCGGGTCGGGTTTAGAGTCATTAGTTTTTGTTGGGTCTATTTCATCAGCAGTTGGGGGAACCCACACTAATGTGTCTGGTAAATAGTGATAAGTTTGATGGCTTTTAATTTAGAAGACTGTTTGTGAAAATTTGGTGAAAATCTGCATATACTCCTAAGCATAAATGTGGCTGTTCTCTTGTGACCGGCCATTTATTATACTACTAGCTGACCCGGCGAACTTTGTACCGCCATATATATGTATTATACATATAAACCCTCCACTTGAATCATTCTATCTATTAAAAAAACCGCGTTAAAATCCATTGTGTAGTTTTAAAAATTTAAGCAAACATAGGGACAGACAGACAGCAGACCGACTTTGTTTTATACTATGTAGTGATAACCAGTTCTCTACGTTACCTGTAACGTTTTACCTGTAAAAGGTACAATCAATTTAATGAACAAAAACGATAAACAATATTGTAAATTTGATTTGATATAACATAACATAACTTCACGCCTTTTATCCACGAAGGGGTAGGCAGGGGTGTATTACACACCCACATTTCGCGAGTGATGTTTCGGTCACAATGTAATAGGTGGCGAGCCTATTGCCATCTACCGGGCACATTATAAAGCGAGCGATAATTAATGTTTTTGATACACACATAACTTTGAAAAGTCAGAGGTACACACCGCTGACTTTTCGGGGATCGAACCCGAGCCCATCGTCTCGGCAGTCCGTTACGTACACCACTGGGCTATCGCCGCTTTTTCAATATTTGATATATAAATTGATTATACCGAAAACGATTTACTTTAAACTAATTGGGTATCAGTTCAAATTCATAGATCATGGTTCTAAAACATGCTTATTGTTTGACAATATGTATAATAGTAAGGTAAGTTAATAAGCTGTGCATGAGAAACAAAAGTTCCTAACATATTGCTAAGCGTACCTGCGAGTGAGTCGTAAACGATGTTTCCTATCCAATCAGTCGCCGAAGCACAATGCGACAGTATTCACAGCTATACATATCTGTTCACTGTCCTACAGACATCGTATTCTGATCATTTTGCTTTGTCTACGTATACTTGTAGACGTATTTGTTTTACTTGTTAAGGCTTAACAAGCAGTTATACATTTATTTAAATAAATAAGTAACTATATCAACCTGGCCCAACTTTGCGAAGGCACTTTTTTGAGGACAATATCTTGAAGATAGTGGACACTCCCTAAAAGACTGATATAGTTGACTAGCCGTTAATTCAGTTTGAGACACAAAAACACATAACCCGAATTCACTAAATTTTAGGTTTAATAGATAAGTAAATCCTTTGTGTCATATAAAAACTACCTCACCATACCGTGTCTTATCTATTACTAAGTAAAAATGTCTAGAAATGATTCCAGCCCTATTCTTCCATATGAATCCAACATTTTTAAATGGCAGCATTATTGGACATGAACTTAGAACTGCGGTCACTAACCCAGTTACCAGCCATACAAAATATCTAAAGGACTTTGCTCCAGATTATTTTGTATTATAATTCCCTTTAGAAAGTCGCGAAAGTTTATCGACACTCGTTGAGTGCACATATACTATTTGGCTACTTGAATTCTCTATAGAAAATAGTTTGTAAAGCGGTTGGAATATAAAAAGGATGGGGCGACATCTCGTCTAGCCGTGATCAAGTTTCACTATGAGCTTCCATTTTATTTGTGTGGCTTTTTTATTTTGTGAAATAGCTATTGACGAGTTTAGATGCAATTAAAAGATTTGGTCAGAATTTGGAGACTTGGCGAGCAGCTTTTAACCAACAACCTCAAAACTTAGTTACTCGGCAAACACGTTTTTGAGAAACGATTGTAAATATTGAAGCCAAATGAATCTTGGTTGTGTTTCCGCATTGTGTTACCGCAAGTGAGGGTATAGATTAGCACTGTCTACCGCAGTCTAAAATCCCAAGGGTTCTAGTGTTACCAATGACTTGAATTTGAAAGGCAATCAATTAGTAAGTCATTCCCTGAGTCAGTCATTTTATATCACTTACTACCAAACATGCTCACAATCTAAACAAACTTTATCGAGTATTCACAATTCCCTGACCCATCATAATCAAGATACGGCGGTCTCGTGAACTCATTACTTAGTCAGGAGCTTCACCTCACGCGTCAAGACATACACTACTAAGTTGTGAGCCGCTGCCGAGGTTTCAAGTATTAAACCCTTCATACGAAGACCTCTCTGACCCTTGTGCCCCGATAGTACCCGTAAGTGTTATGATTGGAGAGTTTGCATTTATTTTTAATATGCTATTTTAGTAATCTTCGTGCTGTTACTAGCTATTGGCCACAGTTTTATAGTGCTGCTTCGAAGTCAGCAGAATCCCAAACAGACTTCAACTTCACTTTTTAGGGTTTCGTACCTCACAAGGTAAAAAAAGAAACCCTTATAAGATCACTTTCTTATCCGTCTGTCTGTCTGTCCGTGTGTTACCACCGATTTTCTCAGGAACGGGAGGACCTAGCAAATTGAAATTTATACCACATACCGAGGTCTATGGTTCCTATTAGGTGTATAAAAATCAGGGCTCTGGGTCAACCCGATAAAAAGATATGGTTTTCCGAAAACTTGTAAGTAGGTACCAAAATTAACCTTAATTTTCAACTTTTTATAATTTTCGGAATTTATCCTTTACTTGTGCTGTAAGACCTTGGTTTTAACCAAAATTTACAATTCTAGGTCAACCGTAAGTACTCTATAGGTTTTGGGTCGAAAACCTATATGGTAGTTCCCGATGAAGTAGAATCACGAAATTTGGCCAAAAGCAGGGTCTTACAGCACAAATAAAGGAATAATTACAAAAAAATAAAAAAAATGGAAAATTTAAGGGTGTCCCCATACATACATACTAGACTCCATTTAAGATAGTCCTCTAACTATGGAATTCAATATTCGAAATATAGATAGATCTGTAGATTTTAGATTAGTTTTTGACATAAGCTCCATACAAAATATGTCAAACACGAATCTAATATCTACAGATCTATCTACAGTTCAAATATAATATATATAGTCTAAGGTTCAAATATTGAAAATGGCCGTAAGTTGCATGGGCGCTCATACAGATTTAGAGGACTAGCGTAATTAGCACCAACCTCAAATAAGGTAAAATGCGTACGGAACCCTCGGTGCGCGTGTCAGACTCGCACTTGCCCGAATTTTTTATATGTACATATAGGTAATACTTACAATAATAATTTCTTGTTTCTAGTTTCACTAATTTAGGCTCTGATATAACAAGTGACTTAGGACAAGTCGTATTTTATACTGCAACATAAGACGGCAGGCAAACAACTGAACATTGTTTTCATGCTATAGGTGCTACAAAAGAACACCAGTGATATCGTACCAATATTTATAGAACGGGTCAGAACCGCATGAATACATTTAAGAAAAGGAACAAAATATCTTTCTATTTTCTCCGACGTATCATGGATGGACATGGATTACACTAGTCGGAGACACGGAAAAGACCGACTATCTCTACGTAAAAAGGTAACTTCGTTTATTTTATTTATTTTATACTTTGTTTTACAATAATAAAACATTTAAATCATTTATTCATTTTCATAACAATGTAAGTACAAAATATTATTTAGATACCACTAAATACCTATTTAATTAAACATAACATAAATGTTAAAATACTATCCTACGAAATATGTAAATACAAAACAAACAAAACGAAAAAAGAAAATAATTTAGAGGGCGTCATAAAAGTCCTCCACATCGCCGTCGAACGGGAGCGTGCCCAGAACGCTGGCAGCATTGCCACGTTGTATGGCAATGCAAAATTTTTGGGCCAAGTACAACCCAGCCTTCTGGTCACACGAGGCGTCGACCAGTCTCTTTGCGAGATCTTTAAAAAGAGATCCTGCACTTGGACCCCATGGCCCCAACGTTTCGACCCCAAACGGCTCAAATACGTAATCCCCTACTAGGTTTGCGTATTTGCGCCGTTTGAAGGTCTCCGCTGTAGCAGCAGCAGCGCCCGCACAACCCGCTGTGCCAGGAAGATGAGATGGCGCGATGGTATCGACACACGTTGCGTCCCACACCAAAGGCCTACCCAACTTCCATGGGAGTAAAGACATACCATCCGGTCTTTTGCCATCGTCACGTGCCAGCCCCTGCGGTTCAAGTTGGGCTGGAACGCCAGCGGTGACAAGAGCCCGGCGAAGTATGTCATTTAGATTGCCGTGTCGTGATATACGACCTGCGCTCCTGCTGCATGATAAGCCATGGTGACCAAGGCTGTCGATAGCCTCCCCACAGTGACAGCGATGCGGAGAAGCACATGACGCACCCAAACGGGGGCAAGCAGCGATGCGGAAAGTAGTATCGTCCAACGATGTACTTACGAGATTTTCTCGTACTGCGCTGCAAAGCGGCCCGTGCCACTGCCTCTCAGAGGGTAAGTCTCGGGGTAACTCGGTGTTTGGACAAGCCATTCTCCAAGCATTCACGGCATCGATCACACACGGCACCTCAGAATCGACCAGTGTAGGTGCTAAGATTTTCCTGGTAAATTCTGCAGTGCCGTGGACCGAGGACAGGAATGCTGGTAAGCTCACATCGGAAATTTTGCGAACGCCGAGGCCGCCCAGGCGTACAGGTAAGGACGCCTGTAGCCACACTCGGTCGTTCAAGGCCACATTTATAATTTTGCTTAAGGTATTTTTTAAAATATTGTCAATTTGAAAGAGTGATGATGGGTTTTTCCAAAATGGTGAAGATCGAATAGCATGTGTAAATTTAGGCACAAAAAGACAATATCTAATAATAGTGAAAGCCGAGTGAATATTAATTTTGAGTAATCTATCTGAAATTTCACTAAAATTTTGAATTTATACTTTGTTGTATACTTTTAAGAACATATATATAGGAATTTTATATTAAATAGAGTACAAAGGGCGGCCTTATCGCTAACAGCGATTTCTACCAGGCAACATTTGGATGGAGACATAATTGGTAGGAAAGAAATGGTAGTTGTAAGTAATACTTTAAATATATATATATTTATGTAATATTATAACAATATGCTACACATATATAAATACTTATACATACATACAAACATAAAAACACATACATAAGTAATAAATAATACATTTTAAAATATACTCATTAAGTAATACTTCTGGTTGTTTAGAATTTAATGAGATGCTTCTAGACGCTTCTATAAGTACCTAGTATAGTTCTATAACATTATGCTCGACTGGGGTATTAAACCCAAGATCTGACGATTGTTTAAGCTAAGACACAAAGAAATGGTTTGTAACTTAAAGCTATTTTTCATAAAGAATGAGTGACATCAATTAAATTACATCAGTTAAAATGGCTACGAGTAAAACGCTCGGAAAGGTCCCTGATGGCTCGTTACTTTATAGTAATCGACTATGGTTTAATCGCTCCACAGCGTTTAAATTATACCGACTATTAAATATAATGTGTGAGTTGCTGAATACTTTTATATGTACAGAGATTTACGCTTTCATATACATTTGTGATGGAGTCTCTAGTAGGTACTATAATATCTCACACATATATTACTTGCACACACATATACAAGCATGCATGTGAATGCATGCATGCTTGTGAACAGAGTTTGGTATTACCAAAGAGCTCAGATACTTGCATAGAGTCGCATTTCCTATGGGCGCTCTGAAGACAAACTTTCTGTGACCCAAATTGCCGCTTGGCGGCGTAGTAGTCGCACTGTGACAGCTGTCTCTACGAGAGCAAGAGAGACGAACGTTCCTCTTGTGTATCTTAACTACGAGAGCAAGAGAGACGGAGAACGACGCCAGCGTCGCCAACGGCGCCAACAACGAACTAAACTGGAGACAGTCCCCACTTGGAATCGGCACACGAAATCCTTAAGAACTGCGCTTCTATGTAAATCTGTATTCATTGGTATTTCATAACCTTAGGTAGGTAAGTTTTCACCATACTACTACAATGTAAGGACATAAAACCGTTATCATATCATCTTATATTATTATATAAAGCTGAAGAGTTTGTTTGTTTGTTTGTTTGTTTGGTTGAACGCGCTAATCTCAGGAACTACTGGACCGATTTGAAAAAATCTTTCAGAGTTAGATAGCGCATTTATCGAGGAAGGCTATAGGCTATATAACGTCATGCTTTGAGCGACGAGAGCAGAGTAGTAGCCTTAAATAACGCGGGTGTAACCGCGGGCATCGTCTAGTATTTTATACATCAAATTACTTGTCGTGATTGACATATCATCGTAAAGCCTATTGAAGCTAGACATATGAAATTCGGACAATAGAGTACTATTACGTGGTGGGTATGTACCTACTACGGCATTATTTTTAATATGCCTCTCCTAATAGGTAAAATAAAGGTTGAAAGTTTAGGGCAAGCGAAGCCGGGCGCGCGACTCTTAGTATTACACAGAATTCATCTTGCGACTTGCCTAAAAGAACAATATATAAACCATAGACATAAACTTTATGATAGCCTACAAAATAAAGAATCACTTTTTATACATCTGCAATTTGAATCGCAAAACATTTAATACTAGCCGTTTCCCGCGGTTTCACCCGCGTCCTTAGGGAACTACTTCGCGTACCCGAAATACCCAAATATCTTACAGACCCCTATTTTTTCTAAAATAAAATATAGCCTATGTTACTCGCAGATAATGTAGCTTTCTAATGGTGAAAGAATTTTTAAAATCGGTCCATTAGTTTTTGAGTTTATGGACTACAAACAAACAAACAAAAAAAAAATTTCCTCTTTATAATATTAGTGTAGATGTAGATTAAATATCTGTTTGACGACATCTTTAAGTAACGAGTTGTACTGCATTATTATTATTATGCGAAGGCAGTTCAACCCCGGGCGTCTACTTAGCAGTTCCAATTTATAAGAGGGACAAGTTAAAGATATTGTTAATAGGCCGGCTTTGCCCTTTGTTTTGAGTAATCTTCAAAGAGGTACTCAGATAAACCGCAACAGGTTTGACGCCAAAGTACGAGAAACAATGATATATTGGTTTTAAAGTTGGCTAAATTGCCCATTGGTGTTTGAAAGTTGAATCGTGCCAAGAGTATGGCGAGGCATTCGAGGAGGCTGTTTGGTTCACTTCCAAAGTTTAAATATTACTGGTTTTATTTTAGAACCTTATGCTCGTTTAGCGAGGTACTATTAGCTGCAATTAAGATAATATTTAGCGGATTATGAAAAGAAGTCTAAGAGTTCAACTAGTTTTGTCAAATAATACAAGAAAAAAGCAACAGAATACTCGAATCAATTCCTTATATAATTAATACCCAATGAGAGTTCTGACAGGATTTTCTTTTATAGTAAGACTAGAGGACGCCAGCAGCTACGCCTGCATTTTTTTTAAATTTACCCGTCTTGGCCGATCCCGTGGGAATTTCGGGAAATCCCTTCTTAGTGCACCCCTACAGTCCCCAAGGAACATACATGCCAAATTTTAGCTTCCTGCGCCCAATAGTTTCGGCTGTAGCGTGTCTTTCAGTCAGTCAGTAACGCAAGGATTTTTTTAATTAAGATGTGTTGTAAAGAATAACTGGTTGGGAAAGAGGACGATTGCTTAGATTACCAAAAAAAGAGAAGGTCTACCGTTACGACTATATATCTACTGTTGTACTAGCTAGCACCCACCATGTTGCTATTGTAGAGATATCAAATTATTTAATTTGTACACTTATTATATTACCTCTCACGTATTATTAATGTTTCACTATGTCGCCACCATCAAATATTTCACCGTTAAATCTTTGTTATGCGTTTCATGAAATCCATCTTTGTCTATAGTATTTACAGTCTTTGTCATTATCTTAGCGAGCATTTAAAACTCTCCTTTGAACTTGAGGTCTTCAGTATCGATTGCACCTACAAAATATCACACAACAAAAAAGAACCTTGATTGAAGCACTATACCAAGAAAATGTTTCTTAACGTCTACAATATTTCCAATTTTATTCCACATTTCTCGCCACAATTGGAAAATTTTTAAATGCTTTCTTCGCATTGGAACAATTTATTAAAGAAATCACACAAAGTCGACGGCTGTGCGGCGAAGCAACGGAGCGGTATGGTTACGTTTCAAATAGTCTTGCTTTCAACAACCTTGATTACGTATTCATGATGCATTTGAAAATGCAATATCACAGACAAGACGTCGACAATTTTATATTCAAATAACGGCTAATAATAAACTCATAACAGAAGCATCTATGTCTGCGTTATGTACTGTATTTTATGTTCTTACTAAAATGTTTAAGTAGGGAAACACTGCGATACATATGTATGTGGGATACAGGAAACTGATCCGAGACGCCCATTCGCTAGACAAAAACATCGTCACCAAAAGAGTAAAAATACCTGCAACAGTACTTATTCTCCACTTCGTATTTCCCATTGATAAAATGCTGTCATAGTGCCAGTAAAAAATGTGACGCGTTCTTTCTTCCGTCTTTCGTCCTATTGGCTAAAAACATCTAATTTTAACGAGACGAATATTTCCTTAGCCACAAAGCGACAAGCACTCGATATGACCATACCCAGGTTGGCAAAACTACAAATAATCTGTCGAGATAGCATATATCGATACAAGCACAAATGTATGTGAGTATGGTGCATCCCCATAGACAGAGGACCATTGCTATTTGCCTTGGCAAGTACTGGACTAAGACCGATTACAGTGTTGCCAGCAATACAATACATAACAATAACACGAGTTTCAGCGAGTTATGTACTCAATAATAATCACCATAATTGTAAGTCTTTTGTCTATTATTTGCTCTCCATGCATGAAACAAATCCTTTTTTATATTTACCAAATTAGACCGATCAAGTTGCTTCTGGTTATTTATCAGCTTTGCATTTCAAGGTAACTTATTTAACTGTAATATTGTAGTTGACTATTATACTTAGTTAAAACATTAACCACTTACCACTAATCCTATTCGCTTAGCAACATAATCGTAAATAGTCTGCTACAATGAGACAACAACAGAATTTTAAATACAAAGAGAACACTAATAGAGCAGACTGCAAAGCACTAACTGCAGTAAATTTAATAAAGAGGTTTGGAACATCCTTCTCGCTTCCACAATTTATGTGAATGAAACTCAGCTCTGCGTCAGTTTAAAACGCAATGTTGGACTATGTTGATCGCTTTGTGACGAGCCCATTTATGATGTGAATTGTGTTCAACAAGCTTTTTGGTGATCTCTGCGATGGGAGAGCATTTAGTAGAATAGAAGCGGATGTGATTATTAATGTATGTTTTGATAAAATATAGTAGGTATGTGGCACAAGCTTCAGTCGAAACATTTCCTCATATCTTCAAGATTGAGCGTATTTTTTCGATTTAAATTATCCAACTGATGCCACGTGGTTAGCGATAGCCTAGTGGAGATACCAACAGACTGCCATGCATAGGGTATCGGGTTCGGATCCACGGCGCGCACCACTGACTTATCGGAGTCATGTGCGTATTGCATTGTTAAATATCGTTTGCCCCGTTCCTCGGAAAGCCAAAGACTTCTAATATCTCCTCAGTTTATATAGAAGTCTTTGCGGAAAGCACGTTCAGCCGTCGGTCCCAGTTGTCATGATATCTTTGACAGCCGTTATAGGGCGTCAGTATCTTCTTAATAAACTGACACTAGTCCAAACCATGGAATGTCGCTATCCCTTCGGATTGTGGAGGTCGGACAGGCAGTCGCTCTGTGGAAAAGCTAATATTCAGCCAAATCCAGTTAGACTAGTAAACGGACCCAAGGTTGAAACTGGGATAGTGCTAGAAGGATGATAATCATCTGATGCCACGTGATTTTGATATATTTTAATTGCAATGAAGATAGGTTGCTTGATCGGCAAAAAATCTTATTTTCAATAATAGAGTAGGCCAAAACGTTTCCTTCCATTTCCGTGGGCGTTTAATACCACGTAGATTTTACGAGGTAAGCGGAATCTTTGTATAAAACGTCCGTTAGTACAAATAAAAGATGGTGGCCAAACGGCAGGCCATGTGTGCCGCAGACACTAATGCCGCCATAAGTCTCGCCGCTGGAAGCACGCCACGATACACCGCTTGTATCCCACGTAAGGATGGAGACACACTCATGCATCGTAAACGACCAATCAGATGGCAATTTTTTGATATTTATAACACTGTTGTTGATATATATGATGGGTTAGGTTATACGTCATTTTACAAACATATACATGAATGATTCTTGTTTTATGACGAACACCACATTAGGTAAAGTTTGGGAACATTAATTGCTTTTACCGTTGCCTTCAGGAACATTAAGTCAAGCTTAAGGACACTTTGTACCAACAACTAGTGTTTCACCAAAGTGTTGTCCTGTGTTTTGCTAAAAACCATAACTTTCTACGCAACAGTAAAACATAATTCAGACAAGATATTACGGGCTGCTGAACAGAGGCGTATATTCGAACATATCTGCTTACACTCTTCGCAGTACCTCGTGCTTTTGTGACCGATATAGACGAGTCAAGCTAGTTTAAAGCGAGCATACAGGTGCAGATGATGTCCATGGTGGGATCAGTTTCTAGTACTGAATAACGGGGCTCTATATTACTTTATATTATTAGTAGTATTAAATAACGCTTACTCTAGGACGTGATAATTATCATTTGACATTTTTTTTAAATCTATTCGTACATTGCCGAAAAAATACGTAGCTTGTATGAGTACGGGCGTCACTCTAGAATCGTAATAACTTTTACAACACCTAACTATTTTGCTTTTCCTATTTTTATGCATTGCTTTTATTGGTTAGTATAGAAATTATTGTTGGTGGTGATGGGTGCATAGGGTTCCCACCAAGAACTGAGGGTCCCAAGCCAACCTCACCTGCAAGTGATGCACCTGCCGATCAATGGACGAGGCTCTGGCAAACAAAATAGGTATCCCGATAAGCGGCAATGGGCTCGCCAACTATTACGTGGGATCAAAACACTGGCGAAAAGACTAATAACAAGAACAATGACGAATGTCATTTAAGATGCCTCTGCCTACCCCTTCGGGGAAACAGGCGTGAGTCTATGTATGTATGTATGTGTATAAATTATTGTTTTATTTTAGTTAGTTACTTATTTATAGTTAGTTTAAATTTCATTGCAAATAAATGAGTTACATGTAAGTTTTATGTAAAATACAAAGCTTTAAGTATATGTGCGTTTCCTAAATATAAATCTTAGGTTTCATGACCTGTGATCCACACTACAACTCTAAAATAAGTTTAATATCAAAATCCTAGCGACGGTATTGTGGTCCTGACTGAAATATGTTTTGTAACATTATTCTGTTGCATTTACATCGTATCTGAGAAAGGCACGTGCAACGTTTTGTCAATTTCATTTGCATGAATTTTGTACCATAAATCAAGCCAAGCGTACTGGCGTTTTAGGAGATAAATAGCAATTTTCGTGTTTAACTACGGTTATTATATTTGAAACGTTACTGCCTGGTATTTATAAATGCACCATAAAACGTACCTATAGGTACTTAGTTTATGTTTTTAAGGAATCTATGGTAAAAAATATTAAAAAAATGGTTGTGTCGCAGGGAATTCGATTAACATGTTTAATAACTTACCTATAGACTTAACACAACAATTTGTGTATTTCATATTCGTCGAAGGTCCGAAGTACCCGAAACCGGCAAGCATTTATCAAAAGAGTGATGAATGTAGAGGAAGCGCGTGAGGATTTTAAGGATAGAAGCAAGTGACGTTATATTGTATCTACCTACCCCAACGGGAAAAGGCGTGAGTGAGATGTATATAATTTTGTTTTCCCGGTTAGGAGATTTCACAGAATTTTGGGCACCATAGCAGCAAGGTGACTATTAAATTTTAACTGACGTACTATCGCTTGAAGCGGTTCGCTTGCGATTCAAATAAATTTTAAACATTTACCCATTTCAATGCATTTTCTAAATTATCCTATCTTATCAGAAAAAAATGTGTGTTGATTCCTACGGCAACATGAACGATTAATCGTTTTAAAAATAATCCATCCATTTGTATATTAGGTACATTAATAAATCTGTATTGATACTACAAAGTTTAAGGTGTATATATTCCATTGGCTCATTCCTACTGCACCCAAAACATAAAGTGAGGAACCAAATGTTACCAATTCAGAAGAAACTAAAGCTGAAACGCAAGTCTTGTAGAGCATTGCATTTTTGTAACCAGTGAAAAATGTCAAGTGAATTCAAGATATTTTCTGTCAAGTTATGTGGCACCAAGGACTGAAGGTATTCTCTAAGAAACTAGCGTTCTTCACAAAATAACTTTGAATTGTTCATTGTAAGCGGCGATAGCCCAGTGGTGTACGTAATGGACTGCCGAGACGATGTTCTCAGGTTCGATCCCCTGTTACCCCGGGCACACACCTATGACTTTTCGAAGTTATGTGTGCTCGCTTAATAATGTGGCCGGTTGATGGCATTAGGCTTGCCTCCTATTGCTTTGGGACCGAAACATAACTGGCGTAGAATGGGTGTGTAATACACCTTTGCCTGCCCCTTCGGGGATAAAGGCGTGAAGTTGTGTGTTGTTCATTGTTCAAATTAATTTAAATAGGACGGTCCTTTACTATTGAATAATGAATGGATGCGGTATTTATCATAATTTAGGCGTCAACCCGCGGTATAATGTGTGAATTAATTATGTTTTGTAGAATGTGTATTTAATAACCTTAACTGTTTGGTGAGAGGGTTTATTCACTACTAAATTCTCCACTATCAGCAGTGATATTTTACTCTAGGGATATAATAAAACTAGGCTTTGCCACCCGACTGTGACCCACGTGGATGTCGGCGACAAAAGATATCTATGTGTTATTCTGATATATAAACTATATTATTGCAAAGTGTTGTCAATATATTTTCACAAGGTTTTGCGTGAAGGAGTAACAAATATCTAGATATCAACACCTGTCCTCATACCTAATTTTCTGATTTATAAATAGTAAGACTTTATTACAAATATGTTATTTTTGTAAGACTTTCAAATGCTTCAGCTAAGGAATATGTAAAAAATGTCTACTTTGGTCATTACACTTTTCAATCCAAATGGTTAAAGCGTTTCTTCTGGGTTTAGGCTTCTTTTCTTGGCCACTTATACATGATAGCCTTTGTTTACTGCTCCAAATAAATCGTCCAAGTTACGAGACACCGTGGCACCTAATATTGTGTCATTATTGTCTAGACTATTAAAAGCGGACCCTCGGCTCCATAGCGTAAGTCTTGGATGCAAACATGATAACATTACGACGATAATGATAATATAAATATTGTGGTACCCAAGAATCGAATTCAAACCTCCTAACCAGTTCCAAAAACCACCAAACATACAGGTCAGAGGCAAATTGCTGTTACAATATATTGATAACTGAATTTACGATCTGTCAATCAAAGATGTTGTTTATCTGTATACAGATAATGTATCTGTGGCGTCTGTTTAATGCAATTGACACTTACATGTCGAAATGATTGATCGCATGCGCGCCAATTAAACAACATAATGGAATAATACATTGCAATATAAATGTATTCATGTATCGTTGCGTTGATGTAGGGAGTCTGTATTATCTTAATATATAAAAACCTTGCGTTACTGACTGACTGACAGACACGCTGCAGCCGAAACTATTGGGCACAGGAAGCTGAAATTTGGCATGTATGTTCCTTGGGGACCGTAGGGGTGCACTAAGAAGGGATTTTCCGAAATTCCCACGGGATCGGCCAAAACGAGTACATTTAAAAAAAATGCAGCCGTAGCTGCTGGCGTCCTCTAGTTTCAAATAAACTCTTTGATGTTATCTATCAAGGAGTTACGACTGCACGATGGCTTAGTGGTTAAAGTGGCCAGTACACCAGTTAAATACTGTGCCGAGTTTCATAGATTCGATTCCCACATGTTTTACAAATTATAACGAGTCTGGGAGACCTGTGCTTGTTAGTTCATTGTTTGTAATATTCCACGTAACACAGGAGATATAATTATATTGTAAGCGTTCTCTTCAAAAAACAAAACGAACTTCATACACTAAAGATTAAACATCTGCAATGTTCTATACACAAGCTTATTAAATGTACCTCCGTAAAATCCATTCACCTCTGAGCTCCTAAATAACCATATTACTTTAATCTAGACCCGTGAATAATCCTAATTTTGGGCGCTAGCTCAATTATAACGGATACACAATCCACTTATATCAACCTACATCAGACGGGATCAAATGACGCGGGTATAACTAGTAGTGTCTGTTCAACTCACTCATACGAAGGTCTTAGTTAAAGTTTACATGTCTACACTAATATTATAAAGAGGCAAACTTTGTATTTTTGTTTGTAATGGATAAACTCAAAAACTACTGGACCGATTTTAAAAATTCTTTCACCATTAGAAAGCTATTTTGGGTTTTTCGGGTACGTGAAGTAGTTCCCTCAGGACGCGGGTGAAACCGCGGGAAACGGCTAATATATTAATATAACGTCAATTCTCACATTGTTGATATCGAGATTTACGGTAGTTTTTTGATGCTCATGCGCTTTAAAGGTCAATCATGCTACATAGCATCGACGAACGATGCTTTCGATAGAATATCGAGACTTTTATTTCAGTAATTTTAATTTTTGACTGCCTCCGTGGTCCAGTGGATAGCTTATGCGACTGCTGATCGGAGGTCCCGGGTTCGATTCCCGGGTCGGGCAAAAGTGTTACTGGGTTTTTCCGAATTCTCAGTAGCAGCACGGAGTCTGGTGATGTGCCCGGTAACGGCAATAGGCTCGCCTACTATTACGTGGGACCTAAAAATTCATGGCGAAATGCGGGAGTAATATTACACCTCTGCCTACCCCTTCGGGAATACAGGCGTGAGTCTTTAAAAAAAAAAACAATAATTTTTAGTTTTCAGTCGCCGCATATGAGCTAAGCTATTTTCCAAAATCTATATACCTACCTAATAGGTAGGTATAGGTACTAATATTAAAAAGCTGAAAAAATATTAAATACATATACATATATGGAGCGGCAATAGCCCAGTGGTGTACGTAACGGACTGCCGAGATGATGGTCTCGGGTTCGAGCCCCAGGTACCACGGCGGAATTTTCGAAGTTATGTGAATATTAAAAATGTTAATTAATTATCGCTCGCATAATAATGTGCCCGAAAGATGGCAATAGGCTCCCCCTTATTACTTTGGGACCGAATCAGAACTAGCGAAGTGTGGGTGTGTAATACACCTGTGCCTACCTCTTCGGGATTAAGGCGTGATGTTATGTTTATGTATGTTAGGTATGGGAAAAATATTTTTATATTATATTTGACTGCACGGTTGGCGTAGTGGTTTAAGCGGCCGCCTCGCCGCTTGACACTGCGCCGAGTGTTCTGGGTTCAATTCCCACACGAGACAACTCTTCGTGTGATTCATAAATTGTTGTTTCGAGTCTGGGTGTTAATTGTGTCCGTTAGTTGTATGTTTGTAAAGTCCCCCGCGACACAGGATTTAGTCCTAATGCGGGAGTTGTCTTTTTTAACGAAAAAAGAAAACTAATATTGTTTGTGTTTGGTTTAGTGCACTAATCTCAAGAAATACTAGTCGGATTGGAATCACGTTTTTTGTTTTGAATAGCTCATTTACCGTTGAAGGCTTATTATAACATCACGCTATGACTCTCAGGCAACCCCAAATAACGTGGATGTAACCGCGGGTTCAAGCAGCCATTGCATAATAAGAAGATATCATTTTGATTTAAACAATACGAGGGATTTCTTGTTGAAATTTAAAATCAGTTTTTCTTGCACTTGCTCTTTGATTGATCATCTAAACAATATCAAGACTCAGTTTTAGCACTAACAAGTTAAATCTATTTGTATGACACAGATTTGCGACTATAGGGCTTCAGATTAGCGTTTTATACGCGTGTATAAGCTGGTTTTTGGAAGCGCATGTAGGCGCGTATAGGCGCGCCTTTTGGCACACGCGCAACTCGTACGAGCGTTGACGCGCGTCTAAGGTCGTATAAGCGCTATTCTGACACGATATCACTACCGTTTCGAGCGAACACGCCGAAATATGCCCGTTTACGCGAGTCCGGATTTTTATAGCGCATAATGTAGCGCGCGTGTAAGCGAGTATGCTGAAACAACCGAACACGCGCAGAAGAATACGCTATTCTGAAACCGCCTTAAATTGAAGCGCAAAACGCTAGTACTTAAAGTAGCAAGTCTGCTTTGTCCCTGACAATAATCGACGAAAGACATTTGTTCAAACTAGGCTCTTATCACCCCGCCTCTCAAAGTCGTTCACTTCTACATAAGTGCATTAGCTTGGACATTGTCTGACTTCGCTTCACACAACATTCAGGAAGTATAAAATGTTATACGAATGCGAAGGTTGAATTTTAATGTTAGTGTTGCAATTGTGAACAATCTTAATCTACATTGTCTATAGAATAAAGTGACTGGGACGCTTGAATGAGTTTTAGCTTCGGTTGTTTTAATGTTATGTAATCCTTAGGTCCTGTGCTCACTGATGGCACAGCATGGCAAAGAATTTTATGACGAAATATTTTTCGACTTCATTTTAGAGATATTATTGACTGATATAATATATCAGTAAATAATTTCTAAAATAGAAATAAAGGAATAACAGCGCATCGTCCTTTATTTCAACACTGATAAATCCGCAGCACGTTACGACATTACACCTAAAACGCACCTGCTAAAGTTCGTCAAAGAAATTTGAGTGCTAACTAATTGGAATAAGGTTGACTCTAGTTTATTACAACGGCGATTTTAGCAACCGCCACGAGCGCTTGAGAAGTTGAGAGTTTGCTGTTATCGTGAAGACGGGATGGCGGCTTCTATGGCAAGTTATAGAATAATACTGGACTCTTTGATTTGCCATGATGCACTGTACCGCGTCGTGCAATGACATGCCGCTAGTGAGCACTGAGCCTTTAGTAAACTGCTTTTATTGCAACGTCTGTTTGCCATTTTCAACTAACATTTCCTTTCTAGAGTTCCAGTTTACTAAATATTTTCAAACATTCAGTTTATTATAACTTAAGATAAGTTATAATAAACTGAATGTTTACAAATATTGACAATGGTTAAAGTTTAGCTTTTTAAATTTGTGAGACAATAATAATGTAATACTCATTATTGTACACTATTTTATTTTTTGTACGTTAACGTTGGATCTTGAGTGACACAATTTAACTAACATTTTGTTGATTATTTTGTTACATACAATTTTAAATTAATAACTTTTTAAGAATAAAATTTGCTAAAAATCAGAGAAAGAAATAAATTTTCAGCTAAGTATATAATCGCTAGTACATCGAGACCGTCAAATACAATAAAACTAACGAGGCAGTAAACACATACATAAGCAGATGTACATCGAGAAATATATTAAATAAGGAAAAGCGAAATCAAACCTCGCAACCTTTTAAAAGTGTGTTTCATGTTGCGAGCAAACACCGGCAAACGTGTTATTTACCCAAGTATTTTTCATTAAACCCATTGAAGCGAACATCGACATCTGAGTTGTAATTTCATTATTCTGCCTTCTCCGTCAATGAACAGGCACGGCAACAAACAACATGTACAGAATGTTTGAAGATCTTGCTATATTATGAAGATGTTATGTAAAATTAATTATTTTTCTTTTCTATATATATAAAAAGTTCTGACTCATCGCAGCACCTAAACGGCTGAAGTTAGAAACATGAGATTTCATAGGAATGGAAATAATATTCTACAAATACACACAAAACCACCTGGTCCCAAATAAGCAAAGCTTGTACTATGGGTACTAGACAAAGGATGAATGTACATAAATACTTTTTTGTAAATACGTACATATTATACGTAGAAACACCTAGACTAAGACAAACATCCCTGTTCAACCACATTTTTTTTTACATGAGCTGGTTTCGAAACTGCGACTTTCGGCGTAGCAGTCGCTTACACCCCGCTACGCCACCCTCAGTGGATTCCTGTTATGACGTAGGCACCCATTTACGCGATAGCCGATTTAGAACCGCTAGCACACTTTATAAATTCAATCATTAGCTGGCAAATATTATGATTTATATGTTAAAACTATTAAATCTGATGACAATTTGTCTGTTTTTTTCCATCCTTGATAAATTTCATGATTCTGGCTTCTGAAATTAGGGCTCTACGATAATGATTATGTCAATCAGGTCAATTAATTTTATACAATTACTAGAAGATGCCCGCAGCTACGAACGCGCATTCTTTTTAATTTAACCGTTTTACCAGATCCCGTGGGAATATCGGGAAATCCCTTTTTAGTGCACCTTACGATCTCCAGACAGCATACATGTCAAATTTCACCTTCTTGCGCCCAGTTATTTCGGCTGTAATTTGTCTGTCAGTCAGTCAGTATCGCAAGAATGTTATATATAGGTACAGACAGATACAATGACAAAAATTGTAGGGCACGCCGTTGGTGTGCCTTTTTACCCTTTCTTCTAATACTTTCTCTATTTACTCATTAAGCTTATTCTTTAATGAAACTAAGCGAAAAACAAACACGTTGTTGTCTAGAGCCTACGTCATGCACCCGTAGAACAATTTATGATAGCGTACGTGTGTAGGGGCAATTTGGCGGCGGGCCAATGGGAACACGCTCTCGATAACTGAATATGCAAGTGGACACAGCCAGGGCTGTCAGATGCGACAGGTAACTGAATCATTTAGGATTTGACGATTATGAGATAGTCTGTGGGAATAGCTATCGCGATCGGGGCATTTTAGAACCAAACTAGATGATAACAGCAATTGATAAAACACTAAAGAACGCCCTACTAAACGTGCAATCAGAAGTTTTAACGAAATACTCATAAAAAATAATAGTATCACAATCTTATGCTAATATATACAGCTGAAGAGTTTGTTTGTTTGTTTGAACGCGCTAATCTCAGGACCTACAGGACCGATTTCAAAAATTCTTCCAGTGTTAGATAGCCCATTTATCGAGGAAGGCTATAGGCTATATAACATCACGCTATGAGCCACGGGAGCGGAGCAGTAAAATTGGCAATATTAACAGAATAAGGCAAACATTGTGCTTCAGCGAAGCAGCCGAATTTGATTTATGTAATGTAAAGGTAAATATTGTATAAACTTAGAATCAGACATTTTAAAGGTAGTAGAGCCTTGCTGATTGCAGCATGAATGGGCCGGCTCGACCGGGGAAGTACTACCCTCTCACAGAAAATCGACGTAAAGTAACAGTACCTAAACTGTTGCGTTTCGTTCGGTGAGTGAGAGTTCCGTAGGCCCTATTCCCTATTCTTTCTCCCTCATCCCACTCCTCAGCCTATCCCTTTTCCCAACCCTAAGGGGCGGCAACGCACTTGTGACTTCTGTGGTGTTGCTTGTGTTCATGGGCGGTAGTAATTGCTTACCAACAGGCAATCCGTCTGCTCGTTTGCCGCCTATTACCATAAAAAAATATATAAATCAGGCTGTTACCTTAACACTATCCTAACATCGTGACAAAACCCAGTCTCGCGGTGATAATAAAATGGTAAAAATCATAAGAGATTGAGAACTGAACATCAAACCCTATACCAACCCGGCTGGTCAGGATGATAAATTAGGCCAAATCCTTCTTTTGACTTACAATGCTACTCTGACGCAGATTAGGAAAGGCTTATGTCCAGCAATGGACTGCAAAAGGCTGTATGTTGATGAAAAACGATAAAATTTATCTACTATATACATAAATTAATATTTACTATCATTTAAACAGATTTAGTATGTATAGATATCAAGACTTGGCTTGCCGTTCGTAACAGATCGACAAAGTTAAGCAACGCTTGCACAGGTCACCACTTGGATGGGTGACCATATGTGTGGCATTTACATCTGAGCGCTACCGTGCTAGGGAAGGCACGGGTCCCGGGTCTTGTCTAAGATTAAGGATCGTTAGGCCATGTAGGAGGCCTTCGGGCGGCCTGAAAAACTCCGACACAAGAGTTGGCCACACACTCACACGAAAAACAAACAAAGCAAACAAACTGATTTAAAAGTTATAGGCTCCCGTTACGCATTGAGTTGAACAACCATTGAGTATGTTTATAATAAGAATTGTACTGAACATTTTATAAAATGTTTGGTTTCAAAAAGATGTCTTGTGCCATTTATCACTATGAGCGGGTGTTACTTGTGGCGACTGCTCGACTTATTGCAGCCAACTTATTATTAATGGAATGGACGTATTAAGAATTGCACTGCAATCGCGCAGTTTTCACTTGGTCCGCACTAAGCGTCGATTAAAGTTGATTTAGCCATGTGGTTGACGGCATACAATACTAGTGTCACCATCCCCTATCTTCCCGTGGGTGTCGTAAGAGGCGACTAAGGGATAACACGATGCAAATACCATCTTTGCGTAGAGACGGAAAACTCGACATCAAACCCTATACGACTGCCTCGTTGGTTTCGCGGCATATGTGCGCGTGGGATCGGGAGGTCCCGGGTTCGATTTCTGGGTCGGGCAGTGTTATTGGGTTTTTCTGTCACGAAATTCTCAGTAGCAGCACGGAGTCTGGAAATGTGCCCGGTACGTGGGACTAAATTATATCTGGCGAAAAGTGGGTGTAGAAATATACCTCTGCCTACCTCTTTCTTTGGTTATAGGCGTGAGACTATATGTATGTATGTATGTAATCTTTAAAAATGTAGAGCAGGCTGTGTCTTTGCCGATCGTTTATTTGCTTATATTGAAAAGCGTTTAGTCGCTCAATTATTTTTCTATGTAGAAATTTAGACATTAATATTTGGTGCATCAGCAAAGTATCCTGACGACCGGTTGGCGCAGCGGGAGTGTTTATAAGCGACTGCTACGCCGAAGGTCGCGGGTTCGATTCCTGCTCAAGTCAAACATTTGTGTGCATGAACATGGATTTTTGTTTTGGTCTATGTGTTTCTATGTATAATATGTAATTATTTACAAAAAGAAATGTATATATGTATGTCTATCCATTATCTAGTACCAGCATGTACAAGCATAGTACAAACTTCTGCTTAGTTTGGGACTAGATGGTGTTGTGTGAATGTGATAGAATATTATTATTATTATCCTTTTATATTACCTACTATGGCACAATATATGCGACAATTTTAAGGCATTACGTCAATAGCCAGCTAGATAAACGAATCAAGCCTCATTTAGAACAAATTTCCCAGTTTTCCTCGTCACAACAGATTTTTTTACAATATTCCCTTTCCTTTTGCCCCTGTCAAATAGTGAGGCATATGAATTGTCTGTATCCCTTTACGTATTACAATAAGTCACAGGTTTCCTGCTATCAAAACAAAACTGCCAACAAAGACGAAAATGGGCAGACACGTTCAATGTCGTACGACAGGCAAACGACCCTTTGGAGGCTTTTAAATATTTGTACAAAGAGAAAAAATACTAGAAGATTATTGTTATTTGCTGAATATTATGCTTAACAACAGCGAGTAAGTCCTTTTATAGTCGATGGAAATGCAAATTTATATGAGCTAAAGACAAAACATACTTCAGAATGGGAGCTCATGTGCTGCAGTGTCGTAAAATTGTTTACGGCGTCGATTTGCATGCGTTGGAAACGTAGTTGTGATTGTAACAAGTAAGCCCTCTTACAGATTGCGAAAATACACAGTAAAATATTAAAAATTGTAAGTATATCTTCGATAAAAACATGAGTGACATGTGTGTAAATACTATGAATAAATTTAATCTCCCAACCTAAGCTTTTTGGTTATTGAAGTGGAATTTCTTACTTATATTCACCGCACACATTCTTTCTCCAATGTGTGTAAAGCACACAAAAATATTGTACTTTAGGTACATACAGAGGAGAATAGTGTAATGTAGTAACACTCACCGATTGAATCCGTACACTTACCTAAATTCTGTCATATATACTTATACGTAAATTTAATTATAATGTTTACTTACACAAAATACTTGAATTCACTACGTAGCGTCACTTACCTGAAAAAAAAAGAATCAGATTAGTATTTTATAACTCTTACAAAATTTCTTACTTAATGGAAGTAGTATAAAAATAAATAAAACTTAATACAATTATAGATAGCATGCGGCCATTTTCAATATTCGATCCATACATGTATTTTGAGATTCGGGATTCGTGTTTGACATATTGTGTATGGAGCTTATGTCAAAAACGAATCTAAAATCTACAGATCTATCTATAGATCGAATATTGATTTCCGTAGTTAGTAAGTTAAACGCAGAAACGGATCGTTAAAGTTTCAAGTTTTGTTACATTACGTTTACGTTACGTTTCAATTTGCCATAATCTGTGCTCCAATGACTTTAAGCCCTGTGGCACAAAGAAATCAGTTTTCGTCTAAGTAAGACCCATTTTAAAATGCCAATCTACTCAAACGTAAGAAATTACGTTGTTAATCCCTTCGATCGTTTTTTACTCTTCTACCATACCTACGTATTGCTTCACTCTTGGGTATAAGCCTCTTTATTTTTTCCCACTTGACCCAATTTTTGCGACGCCCATTTGTGCCATGCCAATGATGCCTGACCTAATGCTTTGTACGACCAAGGAACTGAACAGCTACTTTCTCTCTTGCGATTATAAACTTACCATGTTAATTTTAGCCTCGGAAAAGAGAAAATTCCTATGAAGTGGAATAATATTTGGTTCCTGTTCTACCAATAGTATTTTTTATCCAAGATGCTTGGACATCAACTCTTAGCATCATTTACTTTACACTAGTAGAGAATCTAGAAAATAAATAAATAAATTATGACAAAAGTCTCTATTCATTTACTGTTACGGCAGAACGCTTATGATCAGGCGGCGTGGAGTCATTTTTATGGGCTTCTATAAAAAGACGAAAATAACAACAATATGCCACCAAAACATTACACAACAAATATCTACCACTACCCGTTCATTAAAATCCTCCATATTTTCGAAATAGGAATCAAAGCAAGATGGTTCACGAGCAATTAAAAAAGAAATAAAGAGTATTTTAGTTTTCATTCCAGCCAGCACACTTTTGGTGCTCAACTGGAAGCTTAAAAAACAAATAATGGGCGAGGAAATGGCAAGAGGAGCCATCGATACTCTCCGTAAATTAATACTGATGCTTTTAAGATCTCATTAAAAGAGGCTATGCGTCAGAATATTTCATTTACAGACTAAAGTGTAAGCCTCGCGTTGGCCTGGCTTAGAGTTAAGCTCAGTTTTACGTTCCACAATATGTCAGGCCTATGTCAGTGAGATTCGCCCGACTGCATGCATAAAAATATATTGTTGTGTATTTGTGGATATAAATTGTATTGTGGGTAAGTTATATTTAACTACGATTGCTAAAGGTCGCGCATTTTCATACACATTTACGAAATTCTGAGAATTATCGTGACCTTTCAAATATGTATTAGAGAGAGCACACGTTATGAGTTTGTAGTATGTACGTAAAAATGCTCAGCAGTCTGACTTGTCACATTTTAAATAGAAATTTATTTATTATTTATACCTGTAATCATTCTGATAAAATGATATATAGTTATTGGAAAAATATATTATTATCTAGCCTATCTATATTTAGCTAAAGGATGGTACGTATTTATTTCAACGTCAAATATTCCTTTGAATAAACCATCTAGGTGCAGCTCCAGTATACCGATACATTCAAAACAGAATCTAGATATATCAAACACAACAAATACAGATTCCCAGTGGTGAATATAATGTTCGGACCAGTTCAGTTCTAGGTATCTCCCCGTTGCTCGGGGAGCTGCCTCCTGCATTTTAAATCACGCCCATCCCTCGAGACTTGTCACTATAACACCAACGTTAACTCACTACCGAAGATGAAAATCTACGGATGCTTTAAAATAGCTGTCGAGAAATAAATGAATAGCCGAAATGGAGTGGAACACATCTTATATAGAACATCCTAAATAAAAACGAAGCAGGGTGAAGTGCGTGTGGCCACGAGTTTTTTTTTGCCCGTTCTTTCTTGTGGTTCTACCTATTGCATTGCGAACGTGGCAGTAAATGTAGAATCATCTAGTAATTAACTTAAATTTTTGACGTTCATAAGCGTCACTTTGTAGCCTAAATGAATAAATGATTTTGACTTTTGACTTTGACTTTCGTGCCACGGAACCCCGTACTCGGCCAGTTCCGAGGTCTCTACCAAGACCCCCCCCCGTAGGATCTACTCCTTGTCGTGGTGGGGGGGGGGGTGGCTCAGTAGCCGTGGTTGGACACCCGCGGTGAAGCTAAGAGAGATCCCGGGAGTGGACGCTCCGCGTGGGCGTGGAGGGGCCTGCGCAGGATGCGTCCAAAGGTGCGAGTGCGGGGGACAGTTCTGTCTGTCCCTCACAGTCGGACGCGGTCGCGGGAGGACAGGCGTGTCGGTGTTGCGTTGCCGCGCGCCCTATCTCCCGCGACCAAATGGGGGCGCACCATTGTTGCGTCGCGGTGGGCCGCAGAGGAAGAGGAGATGCGGTGTTGCCAGGTTGCCGTCCTCCCTATCTTCTGCGGCCGCTGGATGTTTTGGCGGCGGAGCCCAACACCTTCGCCGCCGCCAAGAAGGTCTCTACCAAAAGCAATACTGAACGCTTTGCCTGAATACTCGCAACAAAACATTCAACCAAGAAACACAAAGAGCACCCAGATTCGTAATAACATTAATTTGTGGATCACGCAGGGCTGTCCTCTGAGGTTCGAATCTACAACAACCAGTACAGTGATAGATGATGAGGCGGGCGCTTAAGCCACTATCCATCCGTGCAACCATGTCAGAATTTTCATCATCATCATAGTCGCGTTCTTCACTACTGAAGGTCGTGTCTTCTTTGGAAGTCTTCCGTCGCCTGAGTTGTAGTCTGCCTCCACGTTTGTCTGTCTTCGGCATGCTTAGAAGCTTGCGGTACTGACAATCCAGTCAGTAGTCGTATCTAGTTCAGCGTACAGGAGACCTGCCTCTCGGTCGTTTCCCGTCGACTTTGCCGACTACAACCAATTTTCCGAGGTTGTCAGGCTCCCTACGCATAATGAATTCAAAAAATGAAAAAAATTAATGAATGAATGTCAGAATTTAATTCTCAAGAAAATCTCCAGGAAACATTTGTCGATTAGAAATCGATTAGAATCTTGAAAGGTGTATGCTGAATCTTGATGAGGTTACAACCAATTCGTCTTATTCTCAGAAGTGATTTTAATGCAAATTGCTAAATTACATGTATATTGGTTACATGTAAATCACAATTGCTAATATGGTTAGTAAATGGGAATACATACATTTAAATAATTACAATAACGGTCTGTATTCTTGGATTATCTCACTTTCCAAGCTTTATTTAATTGGTAACTGTAGAATTATATTGGTAGGAAAGACTCAGAATTAAATTGATAACAAAATACTAAGCACTTTTATATTTTCAATATTTTTTTATAGACTCACGCCTGTATCCCCGAAGGGGTAGGCAGAGGTGTAATATTAAACCCACATTTCGCCATGAATTTTTAGATCCCACGTAATAGGGGGCGAGCCTATTGCCGTACCGGGCACATTACCAGACTCCGTGCTGCTACTGAGAATTTCCTAACGGAAAAACCCAATAACACTTTGCCCGACCCGGGAATCGAACCCGAGACCTCCCAATCCCACGCGCACATTTATGACGCGAGACCAACGAGGCAGTCAGACCAACGAGGCAGTCAGACCAACGAGTAAGTCAGACCAACGAGGCAGTCAGACCAACGAGGCAGTCATTTTCAGTAGTAGGTATATAAACACAATTCATTTAAGATATCTTAAGCTATATATACTTTACGGTTAAAACATGACATATATTATTCTTCTACAAAAAGAACAACAATTTGCATACCTAAAAAAACAAGCTTTCCATGAAAATATGCTGCAAATGATAGAAAATTTCACTGTGGGATCGTTGTCGTGAGATTGTTTACTTGTTCTAGAAACGTCCGCAACGTCTTGGATACAAAAATAGCCAGTTCAATGTTGTTACGAAATATCATATTACGGCGACCATGTTGGATATCTAATATAATAATACCACAACTTGTTTGTTCATCTGAAGGAAATTCTACTTTTCTGGGTTACGTGATATTGCAGAATAAAATATGCTTAAAAGATTTGAACTTTACTAAAATGATATATGGTTAATTTTCTGTGATCTGCCAAGCCATCGTATTATCCCTAGTACAATTGAATGTAAATTTATAAGATCAAAGCTTTTGAGTTTGACACTCAGCACATAGGTGATTCATTAGCTGTCTATTTCCAGCTTGAAAATATTTATTTTTGAGCAGTAAATTCTTTTCCCTTGAACTATCAGTTTCTGGCGTTTACGGTAGCATAACATAACGCCAGGCAATCTATATGGTTAGTTACGAATCTTTTGATTGATATGTACCGATTTGGAGCTATCGCCAAGCAACACAAAGGTATACTGATTTGACTGAAAGTTTTTTATTTGTTCTTAACAAAATGTTGACCCAGTTAATGTTATTTAGGTTCAGCAGTAGATTAGCTCCTTTAAACATATTTTTTTAGTAGCCTACGCTGTCCCACTACTGGGCAAAAGCCTCCCCCAAATCTTTTCAGGCTTGCTTGTCGCACGCACTTTCAGGCCAGTTCTTGTGGTAGGCATCTAAGTCATTCCGCCACCTCTTTCGGGGCTGGCCTCGGTCTTTTATATTATACAATATAATAAATATAACATACATATATATACTCACGCCATTTTCCCGTCGGGGTAGGCAGAGACAACGGAACGCCAAACAATAAAATAATATATAATAATAATATTCTACCACATTCACACAACACCATCTAGTCCCAAACTAAGCAGAGCTTGTACTATAGGTAGATAATGGATAAACACACACACATATATACTTTTTTTGTAAGTACATACATATTATGCATAGAAACATCCAGACCAAGACAAACATCCATGTTCATGCACATACAAATGTTTGACTTGAGCGGGAATCGAACCCGCGACCTTCGGCGTAGCACTCGCTTACACTTCCGCTGCGCCAACCGGTCGTCAAACAATATACGCGACGCATAAATCAATGCGCATACGATTAATAGACTCAATGATTACCACTTTAGCCCATATCCCTATATTATTTAACTTAGTTATTTTCATTATCACTTAGATAGTTAGATATTTGTACAGACTATGAAGCATTAAAATAATTTCAACATTCAACTGCAAAGCCTGAAATGTCCTGTACAATTTAATACACAACACAATCACTCAAAAGCTTCTCTAACAATAGTTCGGCTGGCAATATGAAAACTAGAACTAATTGCTTTATACCCAATTAAAAAGGCCTTGCAAATTAGCCTTCGTTAGATATTCGGCCACTCAAAATAGTCGAAAACTTCCAAAGTCAGTCCCATCACGTTTTATATAATAGAATTTACGAATATCGGTCCAAGGACGTCGCCTTGCGATACGCCTTCGCATACAAATGTAAAAGTAATTACGAGTATGATAACATGTAATAGAAACCTGGTAAGAGTGTTTAAGCGCTAAAGCAATTTAGCTGAGCAAACACGGCAAATATTAATTATAAGCTGATTCCACTGTTATTGTTGCATACTGGCCTGGATTATTTAGATAATCAGGACTCGCAGTCAAATTGTGTGAAAAGTAAATGAAAACTTTTATTCATTTATATTACATTTTCTGATAATTAAAGTAGTTATTTTTATTACCTTTCCGAAAAATATACCTATTTACTGGCTGACAAAACAACAGCACTAGGTAGTAAAGTTAAACCTAATGTTATAAGTAGTAATAGTGGATAAGTTAACGTTCGACTGCGTAGACTTAACTTATTCCCTTCGCTATAAACGTTTTTTAAACGGAACAAAAACTACAGTAATTTTAAAACAGCAAATCGACATTACTATGCAGCATTTTAACAAATTTCGGTACGAACTTACTGCCTATGAAAGTACAAGTATACCGCTTTAGTTATAGCATGAATGTAGAGCAAGCGAGTGTGTTGATTTATATTCTGAGCAAGTTATGCAAGAGTTGAATGGAAAAGTTTCTCTCCTACTGCCGCATTTTTTCTTCTGATTAAGTTTTTGTTGCTGGCAAGAATTACATGTCTGGAATAACATGACATAGACGTTTAACAGATTAAGATACATTTTTTTATTTTGAAATGGTTGCAATGTTATAGAGTGTGATTGTTGTGGTTCGCTGTTGGATTGTTTTTTTATGTGTATATCAAATCAGTTCACCTACAAAGCCACCAATTAAGTATCCACATAGAAAGCATTCTGAATTTGGTTATTCTGTGTTTCAAAGTCACGAAATGTTTTCAGACTTATAGTATTTTCGCTGCATAATGATATGCATGACAGTTCATGACTGACATTTATAGTGATGTAACCTAAGGAAATTTAAACGATTATTAATAAATATCGAATTAATTGGCAAACGACATGTAATCAGTAGTTACCGATTTTACACCTTCGAAATAAAATCATATTAAAAGTGTTTTGGCAAATATATTCACAAATAAAACGCAGTATTTTTTTTTTTTAATTATTAGTCTCTGTTACTCGAACTAAAACCTCATATCTGAATCTTCTCCAACAGAGATAATTATTTGCTGGTCTCAAATTCGGCGGAGGTGGACATATTTATCCCAGTCTGTAAATATTGTCGGGTTTGGTTTCGAAACGAGTCGCCCGAATTTGAGGGTATTGGTGGTGTAGGGGGCTTAAGGGAGTTAGTCTCAATCCCCTAAAAGTAATTTTGGCTGCCGGAGTTGCGTCTGAATATTTTTAAACAATTTCCAAAAATTCTTCATTCAAATATGCAAAACGGAACGTAATTTTAAGTTTTTTGTGAAAGTAACTAAATAGGTTGTGTTAGGTTCTCTTTTGACTCTTAACCATAGTCAACCTCACTTTATTAAACTAGTGTAATCAATAAAAGCGATATTTAGGTTTTATGTAAAAAACGTGATACGAAACGCAACCGCCATCTTGTGTGAATGATATTGACAGCTAACGTCAAATTTGTGTGTCATTGCCGTCATTGCTTTCAAGTACCTAGGGTTCTGTAATAAGTAACTAAATAGGTTATAGTAGGTTCTCTTTTGACCCTTAATCCGATTTAAAATAGGAGCTCTGCGAAGCAGGGCTTTTTTTATGGTGTCGGGTTGGAAAATCCTCATGGAGTCCCTCCGCCCTGGGGGGGAAGGGCGAAGGGGACTGTCAGACTCTTACTGACTAAAAACCAACCCGTGTTCCTCATGTACCCGTGTGTCGGAGGGTAGGGTATCGCATAAGCATTCCTCGCCACGCGAAGCAGGGCTCCGTCAACCTTAGTTTATTAAACTTGTGTGAAGAATGTGGAAGTTGGCAGTGCCATACACACCGATGTTTGGAGATTTTTTTTTTAGAGGAAACCAAGTATTTCCGGGAAGTGAAAATGGTGACGGCGGGTTCCGAGACCTACCCACCTCCCCTTCCAATCACTCACAACCCCTAAAAACGGCGATGTATTTCGAAACCTTTACCATATTGTCGATTGTGATATTTCAACGACTGATTAATTTTATCAATGTAGGGATTTCGTATTGCCACCACATCGGAACTACCTATGTCAGTTATTGAAGCTATACGCTCACGTTTCTTCCGAGTGGACAGCTTCTTGTCTTCAAAACTAGTTTCTCCAAGTTTTTCATTAGATATTCGAGAAACTGAAGCCTTGCCGAAATGTTCAGACCAGAGCTGCCGCAACTCTGTAATTAACATTGTCGATCGGGATTACCGGGCCCCCGTTTGCACTCTCTCGTTCAAAGAAGGTCCTTAAACGAAGCACTAACTCACGGCTTTGAGAGTTTAAAACTATTTTTTTTTGTTATTTTTGGCATTGTACGTACCAAATAAAATACAACAAAAAAATAAAAAATAACACGCCAAACAGGCAGAATCACAAACCGCATACAAGGCGCTCGTACTGACGTATTCGATCACAAGATGGCCGCTCCTATTCATCGATTTCATGCCGATTCAATGGTGTCAATCTCTACTGACAGAGGGTTCGTTTCATGCATGTGACATTTTGAGGATTATATTTTATTATATTTAAATAATTTATTTACAGTTAATAATCATTATAAAAATAGAGAGAGACATACTAGTATCAATTTACTTTTTAATTTTTAATAGATTTTTTTTAAATAATTGTTGTTTTTTGCCAATTTATTTTCATAAGTTGAAAGTAGTATGCGTGATACGTAAAATGAGAACTGTCATGCATATCATCATACAGCGAAAATACTTTAGAAGATGAATTCTTCCGTGACTGACAGACGGACAGATAACGCTTAGCCGAAACTAAAAGGCGCAAAAACCTGAAATGTGGCGTATGTATTCCTTGGGGACAGGTGCACTAAGAAGGAATTTCCTGATATTCTCACAGGATTGCGCAAAACCGGTAAAATAAAAAGAAAGCTGTGCAGGCGAAGCTGCGAACAATATCTAGTATCTTATAAATTATCCTAACACATGTACCATCTTAAACGTGGATATTAATAACAGTGTTCAATTATACAAGAACGGATAACACCTTCATCGCATTACTCACGCTTATTAAACTTTACTTACACTTAAATATCTGACATACTGTATATCTGAAAGATATTTACAACACTTACCGAGCGATTTGTTCGACTGTTTAGTTGAGAGGAAAATGCGAGCTAGTTACGAGAGAGCACATGGATGGGAAGTTTATAAATGAAGGAACGACTGATTTGCGTTACAAAAGTGTGTTTATGTATTTATTTTTTGTTTGACATATTGATGTAGTAGGGAGTGACACTGATCGTTGGTGGATGTTTCGAATTCCACATGGAGAAAATCTTTTGGGCAATAAGAACAGTAATTCGTTTTTCACTTTGTTCCGTAGGAGAAACACGGGCCGCTTTTTGTCACCTTTCTAATATAAGTTTTTAGTTATAGGTATATTATAGTTACTGTATATTGTTTTACTTTTTTGTGTTGCCACACTATTGCAATAGGTTATCCTGTAATGATAGTTGTATGTAAGGATGTGATAAATAAATAAATAAATACAATTCCTATCATCAAATAATGAAATGCTTGCGTTACTGGCTGATAACTCACAGCCAAAATTGTTAGGCGCAAGAAGCTAAAATTTAGTATGTTTTTCCTTGGCCAGCGTATTGGTGTACTATTAAGAAAAGATAGTCCGAAATACCAATAGGTTCGGGCAGTTTAAAACGGTTAAAGTAAAATGTGCATGTATTTAAGGTGCCTACAAGAGCTAAACGCAAGTTTTATAGTGCTTTAAAGTATATGATTCAATGCAGTTAACACAATCAGAAAAATATATGATATTCTTCAGGATATAATCTAGTTAAGTACTGTGTTGAAAACATAATACAACTAATTTTATTCGATAGAAAAAAATCACAAAGATACCTTTAAAAAATATATTTTAACGAATAAAAACCATATTAAAATACATACAATCATTCTGATTTTTTGACAAATTATTCAACAAGCAACATACTAACGAAATACTGTTTTATTTTTTTAATCCGATCAATACGTTTTCTGTAATTAATTTATTTTATGGTTTGTAAAGAGTTCTGAACGTCCCGTCGTCGTCGCGCTTCTCTTTCTTATGTATACAATCCGACAGGGACAGCGAAATTAGCTCTTGTAGTCCCCTTAATATGCAATAGACCTCGTACATACAGACACATAACAAATACCTAATCACGCACATCACACAAAGATTTGCCTTGAGTGGGATTCGAACTAATAAACTCCGGCTTAGTAAGCAGGGTCACGAACCATAAGACCGGGTAAGCATAACAGAAGCCAATTTCAGGAAAAATCTTCACAATATGTTTATATCATGCCGGTATTGTTGGTACAAACAACAAGGTGTATTAAAACTTTTCCAACGATAATAGACCACGGCTCTATCGCTATCAAGATTAGTTTTCAACTCGCAGAAACCTGTAAAACTATCTAATCATCTAGAATTCGCTTTTTCTGTGGCTTCACCATAATACGTAACCCATGCGCAATTCTGATGCATAAGCTATATTTATAACGTAGCGCTCATAGCGAGATCTAGCTTGCCGTTCGTAACAGATCGGCAACGTAAAGCAACGCTTGCACAGGTTGCCACTTGGATGGGTGACCAAGTGTGGCAATTACATCTGAGCACTACTGTGCCTCGGAGGGCACGTAAAGCTGTCGGTCCCGGTTCTTGTCTCAGGATAAGAATCGTTCGGCCTTCGGGCGGTCTGAAACCTTCGACACTAGAGTTGGCCACACACTCACACGAAATACAAACAAAAGCTATATTTATGCAACTTTTCATCAAAATTCATTCATTACATGTTATGTATATGTATACTAAATATCTATCAAACAGATATTTGTGACACTTTTACTAAAATCTTTCGCATTAATAATAATAGTAGTAGGAAAATCATTTTCCCTTAAATAAGTCTAGGTATACATCAAATTATCATATGATCGTAAAATAATACTTCCTTATACACAAGTGTAGGTTGTTCAACTTTCTGATATTAATACCTTTTCACAGTGCCCTCGGGAAATTATCCTACTGTACATACGAAACGTAGTAAACACGGCACAAATCGGTATACTACTTAATTATTGTTAAAATATTAATTAGTAGGTACGGTTCGTTCCATTGTCCGTGTGGTGACGGATTAAGAATACGAAATGTCACCACCCCATATCATCCTATGGGTGTCGTAAGAGCCGACAGATGGAGTATATTATGCAGAGAACAACACTGCAAGAGAAGGAAAACTAGATATAAACCCTATACCAACCCGTTTGGCCAGCGTGGTATAGTAGGCCAATTCCTCCTTTCAAAGGAGAGGCCTAGTCCAGCAGTGGATTATTAAGGCTGATATGACGATATGATGTTCGTTCCATTAGAAATAAACTGTCCAGTCATTATTGAGTGCCGAATAATAAACTTAAGATAGACCAACAGTTTTTATGAATTTATTTAAGCGGTAGTTTTTGTATAGCAAGTTTAGTGTTTTATGACAATGTCTAAACCAATTTTTTTAAATAATAAACAAAGAAATCACTTTTCAAATTGGGATTCTATTCATTTTTGTTCGAATAGATGCGACCTTCTTGAAAGGGAATAGAATACAATTCAATAATTATGTTCTAGCTGTGAACCAAACAGTTCAATAGAGGTAACCAGGTTGATATATTTTAACCTTCGTGAGTTTTAGTTTCCTAGAAATTCAACGGCAATCGGAATACAATTGATTAACCTCGTTAAGACTTTTGTTAACATCGCTTTAGAAAGGGTAACCCTCAATTATTTCAATCTTTCTTGTTCTACCCTTTGGGGATTGAATTTGTGGCCGTAATATATTATTAACAGCGGCCATGTGATCGGTTAATTAAAGTTTGCTAAAAAATCGACTAGATGCAATAGGATTTCAACAAAATACTTATGCCTATATTACCTCGAAGTAGAGGTCGCCTGGTGGTCGCAATTCGACCATCATTTATTTAAATGTTAAGTTTTTTGATCATTAAGGTTTTATTGTCTAAGCTTCTACAATTACAGACCTCTGCCGCATAATGAAAATAAGATCTTTTATGAAATTAAAAGCAATACTGAACGCTTTGCGTGAATACTCGCAACAAGATATTCAACCGACAGACACAAAGAGCACCCAGATTCGTAATAACATTAATTTGTGGATCACGCAGGGCTGTCCTCTGAGGTTCGAATCTACAACAACCAGTACAGTGATAGATGATGAGGCGGGCGCTTACGCCACTATCCATCCGTGCAACCATGTCAGAATTTTCATCATCATCATTGTCGCGTTCTTCATTACTGAAGGTCGTGTCTTCTTTGGAAGTCTTCCGTCGCCTGAGTTGTAGTCTGCCTCCACGTTTGTCTGTCTTCGGCATGCTTTGAAGCTTGCGGTACTGACAATCCAGTCAGTAGTCGTATCTGGTCTGTCCAGCGTACAGGAGACCTGCCTCTCGGTCGTTTCCCGTCGACTTTGCCGACCACAACCAATTTTTCGAGGTTGTCAGGCTCCCTACGCATAATGAATTCAAGAAATGAATGAATGAATGTCAGAATTTTATTCTCAAGAAAATCTCCAGGCAATATTTGTCGATTAGAAATCGATTAGAATCTTGACAGGTGTATGCTGTATCCTGATGAGGTTACAACCAATTCGTCTTATTCTCAGAAGGCCAATTCTGGTAATTATATTTGTTCAAATTCCAATATCGATCTAGTCTCGGCGTCATAAATGGTATTCTCGTAACTTAACTGACACTTGAATGAGATCGGGACTACATCGAAAGTTGAACCAAGTGTGAACTAGTGTGAACGGTATTCTGCTAATTATTAGTAGAGCAGGTAAGGTATTTCTAGTTTTTTCACAATGATACCATCGTACATAATATAACCACATGAGTAAATAAACCGAACAGAGAAACAGCTTCTTAAGAGCTTGTAAATTTATTACCTATTTTGGTAGGGTTGTCACAATATGTAGGTTAAGACAAATCGCTTGTTCGGTATACGACATATTCTGGAATGGACAGATTCGTGATTCGGCAGATTCCCAACTCGACAGATTCGTGAATTGGGCAGATTCTTGGACTCGACCGATTCGCTATACGGCAGAAGTACAGTTGTAAATAAAATAGCGAGTGGAACCAAAAAAGCATGCACCTGATACTTTTAAAAGCACGGAATAAAAATATACATTTGTTACCAAGGACACGACGTGATGACGTGATTTATTTGACATTCCCAACGATACCACTAATAGTGTTGAATATTTTTCTGGTAATATTTATGATCTATTTTGCTAATAAACATAGGAATCGCCTTTAGCTATTATGTGCCACTAGTTTGACCACGGGGATAGGTATCTAAAATAAGTTTAAAAAGAAATTGTGTAAGACAAATTCATGTCTACAAAACAAATGACTATAAAATGATCAACCATCGATAGGGCTTACAAAAAAACAGGTGCATGCGATTTTTGACCTTATTGACAATTCATGATAAACTTCTTTTTGGTATTTTCTTGCTTTCTGACATTGATACGTTATTAAAATTATAAATTCTGAGTTACGTCAATAAGGTCGAAAATCGCATGCACCTGATTTTTGTAATCCCTATCGATGGCTGATAACTTTCTGATAGTCACTGGTTTTGTAAACGTTAATTGCTTTTATACAATTTCACAACTAATGAGTTCACGAGGATCCTCTGGGAGATCTGGCTAGGAGATCCTGGTGGACAACATGCAAACATGTTAAGTATTTCGTTGCCAGCATTGACAATATTTATTTCAAGATCGAAATATTCGCGAAACTTTTGCTCGAGAAATTCAACAAATGAGATAAAATTATCAGGAGGAAAAAACGAATTAAAAAACCCAATTGTATGTTACCATCGTTAAAATCTTTATAAAGTCTGAATTATTTCTATTATTGAATATTAATTTTTTTAATTATTGAATACCTATTGAAAATAATTCACACGATCCAAGGAACCAATATATTTACTTACCGAAATTTGATTACTTAGTTGTATATTAATTTTAATTTGGCATGTAAACGTATTGGCATCCAATAACCATTCCTATTAATGTATTTTCCCATAAAATGGCAAAATTCATGTTTTTGTTTTTGAGTTTTTGACATTACCTCTAAGATCAATAAGAGATTATAAATTGATTATATCGAAATTATACTATAAGGAAATTAAGTGGAGCAGAATACCAATTGTGAGTCAATTCAAAATTAAATCGCAGTTCAGTCAAAATTCAGTGTCAGTGTCTGTTAAATACGAGAATTGGCCTTCTGAAGTGATTTTAATGCAAATTGCTAAATTTCATGTATATTGGTTACATGTAAATCACAATTGCTAATATGGTTAGTAAGTGGGAATACATACATTTAAATAATTACAATTATGGTCTGTGTTCTTGGAATATCTCACACTTTCTTAGCTTTATTTAATTTGTAACTGTAGAATTATATTGGTAGGCAAGACTCAAAATTAAGTTGATAACAAAATACTAAGCACTTTTATATTTTCAGTAGTAGGTATATAAACACAATTCATTTAAGATATCTTAAGCTATATATACTTTAGTGTTAAAACATGACACATATTATTCTTCTACAAAAACAACAACTATTTGCATACCTAAGAAAACAAGCTTTCCATGAAAATATGCTGCAAATGATAGAAAATTTCACTGCAGGATCGCCGCCGCCGCGAGATTGTTTACTTGTTCTAGAAACGTCCGCAACGTCTTGGATACAAAAATAGCCAGTTCAATGTTGTTACAAAATATCATATTACGGCGACCATGTTGGATATCTAATATAATAATACCACAACTTGTTTGTTCATCTAAAGGAAATTCTACTTTTCTGGGTTACGTGATATTGCAGAATAAAATATGTTTAAAAGATGTGAACTTTACTAAAATGTAATATGGTTAATTTTCTGTGATCTGCCAAGCCATCCAATCCCTAGTACAATTGAATGTAAATTTATAAGATCAAAGCTTTTGAGATCGAAGTTAAGCACATAGGTGATTCATTAGCTGTCTAATTCCAGCTTGAAAATATTTATTTTTGAGCAGTAAATTCTTTTTCCTTGATCTATCAGTTTAAGGCGTTTACGGTAGCATAAAATAACGCCAGGCAATCTATATGGTTAGTTACGAATCTTTTGATTGATATGTTCCGATTTGGAGCTATCGCCAAGCAACACAAAGGAATACTGATTAGAAAGTTTTTTTATTTGTTCTTAACAAAATGTTGACCTAGTTAATGTTATTTAGGTTCAGCAGTAGATTAGCTCGTTTAAACATATTTTTTTTTAGTAGCCTACAAGCAAAGGCCTCCCCCAAATCTTTCCAGGCTTGCTTGTCGCACGCAATTTCAGGCCAGTTCTTGTGGTAGGCGTCTAAGTCATCCCGCCACCTCTTTCGGGGCCGGCCTCGGCGACGTCTTCTATATAATACAATATAATAAATATAACATACATATATATACTCACGCCTTTTTCCCGTCGGGGTAGGCAGAGACAACGGAACGCCAAACAATATAATAATATATAATAATAATATTCTACCACATTCACACAACACCATCTAGTCCCAAACTAAGCAGAGCTTGTACTATGGGTACTAGATAATGGATAAACATACACATATACTTTTTTTTGTAAGTACATACATAGTATACATAGAAACACCCAGACCAAGACAAACATCCATGTTCATGCACACAAATGTTTGACTTGAGCGGGAGTCGAACCCGCGACCTTCGGCGTAGCACTCGCTTACACTTCCGCTGCGCCAACCGGTCGTCAAACAATATACACGACGCATGAATCAATCCGCATACGATTAATCGACTCAATGATTACCACTTTAGCCCATATCCCTATATTATTTAACTTAGTTATTTTCATTATCACTTAGATAGTTAGATATTTGTACAGACTATGAATCATTAAAATCATTTCAACATTCAATTGCAAAGCCTGAAATGTCCTGTACAATTTAATACACAACGCAATCACTCAAAAGCTGATCTAACAATAGTTCGGCTGGCAATATGCATTAAAAAGGCCTTGCAAATTAGCCTTCGTTAGATATTCGGCCAGTTAAAATAGTCAAAAACTTCCAAAGTCAGTCCCATCACGTTTTATATAATAGAATTTACGAATATCGGTCCAAGAGCGTCGCCTTGCGATACGCCTTCGCATACAAATGTAAAAGTAATTACGAGTATGATAACATGTAATAGAAACCTGGTAAGAGTGTTTTAAGCGCTAAAGCAATTTAGCTGAGCAAGCACGGCAAATATTAATTATAAGCTGATTCGACTGTTATTGTTGCATACATGCCTGGATTATGTAGATAATCAGGACTCGCAGTCAAATTGTGTGAAAAGTAAATGAAAAGTTTTATTCATTAATATTAAATTTTCTGATAATATAGGCGTGGCTTTTGTTGTGTATTTAGAGTAGTTATTTTTATTACCTTTCCGAACAATATACCTATTTACTGGCTGACAAAATAACAGCTCTAGGTAGTAAAGTTAAACCTAATGTTATAAGTTGTAATAATGGATAAGTTAACGTTCGACTGCGTAGACTTAACTTATTCCCTTCGCTATAAATAGTTTTAAAACAGAAAACGTCTATAGTAATTTTAAAACAGCAAATCGACATTACTACGCAGCATTTTAACAGTTTTCCGTACGAACTTACTGCCTATGAAAGTACAAATATACCGCTTTAGTTATAGCATGAATGTAGAGCGAGCCTTTGATTTATATTCTGAGCAAGTTATGCAAGAGTTGAATGGAAAAGTTTCTCTCCTACTGCCGCAATTTTTCTTCTGATTAAGTTTTTGTTGCTGGCAAGAATTACATGTCTGGAATAACATGACATAGACGTTTAACAGATTAAGATACATTTTTTTTATTTTGAAATGGTTGCAATGTTATAGAGTGTGATTGTTGTGGTTCGCTGTTGGATCGTTTTTTATGTGTATATCAAATCAGTTCACCTACAAAGCCACCAATTAAGTATCCACATAGAAAGCATTCTGAATTTGGTTATTCTGTGTTTCAAAGTCACGAAATGTTTTCAGACTTATAGTATTTTCGCTGCATAATGATATGCATGACAGTTCATGACTGACATTTATAGTGATGTAACCTAAGGAAATTTAAACGATTATTTATAAATATCGAATTAATTGGCAAACGACATGTAATCAGTAGTTACCGATTTTACACCTTCGAAATAAATTCATATTAAAAGTGTTTTGGCAAATATATTCAAACAAATAAAACGCAGTAATTTTTTTTTTTTAATTATTAGTCTCTGTTACTCGAACTAAAACCTCATATCTGAATCTTCTCCAACAGAGATAATTATTTGCTGGTCTCAAATTCGGTGGAGGTGGACATATTTATCCCAGTCTGTAAATATTGTCGGGTTTGGTTTCGCAACGAGCCGCCCAAATTTGAGGGCATTGGTGATGTAGGGGGCTTAAGGGAGTTAGTCTCAATCCCCTAAAAGTAATTTTGGCTGCCGGAGTTGCGTCTAAATATTTTTAAACAATTTCCAAAAAATCTTCATTCAAATGTGCAAAACGGAACGTAATTTTAGGTTTTTTGTGAAAGTAACTATATAGGTTGTGTTAGGTTCTCTTTTGACCCTTAACCATAGTCAACCTCACTTTATTAAACTAGTGTAATCAATAAAAGCGATATTTAGGTTTTATGTGAAAAACGTGATACGTAACGCAACCGCCATCTTGTGTGAATGATATTGACAGCTAACGTCAAATTTGTGTGTCATTGCCGTCATTGCTTTCAAGTACCTAGGGTTCTGTAATAAGTAACTAAATAGGTTATAGTAGGTTCTCTTTTGACCCTTAATCCGATTTAAAATAGGAGCTCTGCGAAGCAGGGCTTTTTTTATGGTGTCGGGTTGGAAAATCCTCATGGAGTCCCTCCGCCCTGGGGGGGAAGGGCGAAGGGGACTGTCAGACTCTTACTGACTAAAAACAACCCGTGTTCCTCATGTACCCGTGTGTCGGAGGGTAGGGTATCGCATAAGCATTCCTCGCCACGCGAAGCAGGGCTCCGTCAACCTTAGTTTATTAAACTTGTGTGAAGAATGTGGAAGTTGGCAGTGCCATACACACCGATGTTTGGAGATTTTTTTTTTTCAGAGGAAACCAAGTATTTCCGGGAAGTGAAAATGGTGACCGCGGGTTCCGACACCTACCCACCTCCCCTTCCAATCACTCACAACCCCTAAAAACGGCGATGTATTTCGAAACCTTTACCATATTGTCGATTGTGATATTTCTACGACTGATTAATTTTATCAATGTAGGGATTTCGTATTGCCACCACATCAGAACTATCTATGTCATTTATTGAAGCTATACGCTCACGTTTCTGCCGAGTGGACAGCTTCTTGTCTTCAAAACTAGTTTCTCCAAGTTTTTCATTAGATATTCGAGAAACTGAAGCCTTGCCGAAATGTTCAGACCAGAGCTGCCGCAACTCTGTAATCAACACTGTCGATCGGGATTACCGGGCCCCTGTTTGCACTCTCTCGTTCAAAGAAGGTCCTTAAACGAAGCACTAACTCACGGCTTTGAGAGTTTAAAACTATTTTTTTTGTTATTTTTGGCATTGTACGTACCAAATAAAATACAACAAAAAAATAAAAAATAACACGCCAAACAGGCAGAATCACAAACCGCATACAAGGCGCTCGTACTGACGTATTCGATCACAAGATGGCCGCTCCTATTCATCGATTTCATGCCGATTCAATGGTGTCAATCTCTACTGACAGAGGGTTCGTTTCATGCATGTGACATTTTGAGGATTATATTTTATTATATTTAAATAATTTATTTACAGTTAATAACCATTATAAAAATAGAGAGAGACATACTAGTATCAATTTACTTTTTAATTTTTAATAGATTTTTTTAAATAATTGTTTTTTTTTGCCAATTTATTTTCATAAGTTGAAAGTAGTATGCGTGATACGTAAAATGAGAACTGTCATGCATATCATCATACAGCGAAAATACTTTAGAAGATGAATTCTTCCGTGACTGACAGACGGACAGATAACGCTTAGCCGAAACTAAAAGGCGCAAAAACCTGAAATATGGCGTATGTATTCCTTGGGGACAGGTGCACTAAGAAGGAATTTCCTGATATTCTCACAGGATTGCGCAAAACCGGTAAAATAAAAATAAAGCTGTGCAGGCGAAGCTGCGAACATTATCTAGTATCTTATAAATTATCCTAACACATGTACCATCTTAAACGTGGATATTAATAACAGTGTTCAATTATACAAGAACGGATAACACCTTCATCGCATTACTCACGCTTATTAAACTTTACTTACACTTAAATATCTGACATATTGTATATCTGAAAGATATTTACAACACTTACCGAGCGATTTGTTCGACTGTTTAGTTGAGAGGAAAATGCGAGCTAGTTACGCGTGAGCACATGGATGGGAAGTTTATAAATGAGGGAACGACTGATTTGTGTTACAATAGTGAGTTTATGTATTTATTTTATGCTTAACATATTGATCTAGTAGGGAGTGACACAAATGTTTCGAATTCGATTCTTTGAACGATAAGTACACTATTTCGTTTTTCACTTTGCTCTGTAGGAAAAAATTATGTCATCAATATAATTATATGAAATGCTTGCGTTACTGGCTCATAACTAACAGCAATTGTTAGGCGCAAGAAGCTAAAATTTAGTATGTTTGTTCCTTGGGAACCGTATTGGTGTACTACTAGGAAGAGATTGTCCGAAATACCAATAGGTTTGGGAGTTTTAAGACGGTTAAAGTAAAATGACCATTTATTAAATATGCATTACACATAATTTCAAAAAGACACATAACAAATACCTAATCACGCACATCACACAAAGATTTGCCTTGAGTGGGATTCGAACTAATAAACTCCGGCTTAGTAAGCAGGGTCACGGACCATAAGACCGGGCAAGCATAACAGAAGCCAATTTCAGCAAAAATCTTCACAATATTTTTATATCATGCCGTTATTGTTGGTACAAACAACAAGGTGTATTAAAACTTTTCCAACGATAATAGACCACGGCTCTATCGCTATCAAGATTAGTTTTCAACTCGCAGAAACCTGTAAAACTATCTAATCATCTAGAATTCGCTTTTTCTGTGGCTTCACCATAATACGTAACCCATGCGCAATTCTGATGCATAAGCTATTTTTATTACGTAGCGCTCATAGCGAGACTTAGCTTGCCGTTCGTAACAGATCGGCAAAGTTAAGCAACGCTTGCACAGGTTGCCACTTGGATGGGTGACCAAGTGTGGCAATTACATCTGAGCGCTACTGTGCCTCGGAGGGCACGTAAAGCTGTCGGTCCCGGTTCTTGTCTCAGGATAAGAATCGTTCGGCCTTCGGGCGTCTGAAAACTCCGCCACTAGAGTTGGCCACACACTCACACGAAATACAAAAAGAGCTATATTAATGCAACTTTTCATCAAAATCCATTCATTACATGTTATGTTAAAGTATACTAAATATCTATCAAACAGATATTTGAAACACTTTTACTAAAATCTTTCGTATTTTTTTTTTATAGTAATAGGCTCCCATGGACACAAGCAGCACCACAGGAGTCACAAGTGGGTTGCCGCCCCTTGGAGTTGGGAAAAGAGATAGGATGAGGAGTGGGATGAGAGAGAAGGAATAGGGGATAGGGCCCCCAGCACTCTCACTCACCGAACTAAACGCAACAGTTTAGGTACTGTTTACTTTACGTCGATTTTCTGTGAGAGGGTAGTAATTCCCCGGTCGAGCCGGCCCATTCATGCTGAAATCAGCAAAGCTCTACTACCTATAAATCGTATTGTCGTATGTATTTCGTATTAATAATAATAGTAGTAGGAAAATCATTTTCCCATAAATAAGTCTAGGTATACATAAAATTATCATATGATCGTAAAATAATACTTACTTATGTGTATGTTGTTCAGCTTTCTGATATTAATACCTTTTCACAGTGCCCTCGGGAAATTATCCTACTATACATACGAAACGTGGTAAACACGGCACAAATCGGTATACTACTTAATTATTGTTAAAATATTAATTAGTAGGTAGGTATATGTACCGTTTGTCCCATTAGAAATAAACAGTCCCATGATTATTGCCTGCCGAATAATGAACGTAAGATAGACCAATAGTTGTTATGAATTTATTTAAGCAGTAGTTTTGGATAGCTTGTTAATGTTACAAGTTTGGCGTTGTATGACAATGTCTAAACCATATTTTTAAAATAATAAAATAAACACTTTTTAAATTGGAATTCTATTCATTTTTGTTCGAATAGATGTGTGTTCGGGAAGTTACGGCATATCTTCACGTCCGATATCCCGCAGTGTCAGTGTGTTGCCAGTGATGATCTACGACGCTGAGACGTGGTCGCTAACTATGGGCCTTATCCGACCTCAGGGTCACTCAGAGGGCGATGGAGAGAGCTATGCTCGGAGTTTCTCTGCGAGATCGAATCAGCAATGAGGAGATCAGCAGGAGAACCAAAGTAACCGACATAGCTCTCCGAATAGCCAGGCTGAAGTGGCAATAGGCAGGGCACATAGCGCGAAGAACCGATGGCTGCTGGGGCAGGCGGGTTCTGGAGTGGCGATTACGTACCGGACGACGCAGCAAAGGTAGGCCTCCCGCAAGGTGGACCGACGATCTGGTTAAGATCGCGGGAAGCGGTGTAAGATGCGAGCGGCTCAAGATTGGTCTGTGTGGAGAACCTTGGGGAGGCCTATGTCAGCAGTGGACGTCTCAAGCCTGACATGATAAGATGTGACCTTCTTGAATGTGAATAGAATACAATCCAATATATTCTAGTTGGGAACCAAACAGTTCAATAGAGGTAACCAGGTAGATATGTTTTAACCTTCGTGAGTTTTAGTTTCCTAGAAATTCAAAGGCAATCGGAACACAATTGATTAACCTCGTTAAGACTTTTGTTAACATCGCTTTATAAAGTGTAACCCTCCATTATTTCAATCTTTATTGTGTGGTACTATTAAAATAGCTTATACATTCTTGTTCTACCCTTTGGGGATAGAATTTGTGGCCGTAATTTATTATTAACAGCGGCCATGTGATCGGTTAATTAAAGTTTGCTAAAAGATCGACTAGATGCAATCGGATTTCAACAAAATACTTATGCCTATATTACCTCGAAGTAAAATATACTAGAGGTCGCCTGGTAGTCGCAATTCGACCATAATTTATTTTAATGTTAAGTGTTTTGATCATTAAGGTTTTATTGTCTAAGCTTCTACAATCACAGACCTCGCCGCATAGTGAAAATATGTATAATTACTGGAACGGCTATTAAATACTTTATTTGGTTAAAAAACTCCAAAACAATTAATGTTCTATAGACTAAAAAATAAAATTGATTTTGAACTTTCGCGATTTGTACCCATCATAATCATAATATAATATTATTTAGCGGATCTTAGTCGCAATGATTGACTTATTTAAAGGCATAAATACCTCTGTTATTCTCCGTATCCGTTATCCTATACGTTTCAAGCGGCTTGCACTGTCCCTCCGCGACCACGACCACAACCGTTGCAAACCGGTTGATTGAAACGTAAGAGAATAACAGATATCTATGCCTTTAAATAAGTCAACCATCGCGACCAAGACTCCAGGTGCGTCGCCAAGGGGAAGCAGGGTGGGCTTCTGCCCAAACCCCCCCCCCCCTAGAGATTTAAATATAAAATCTAGTAGGCAGAATACGATATACCTTAAACAAAAATAAATTTAATATAATCTCTCTTTCCAGCAGTGCTTAGGGTTCCCACCAAGAACTTAGGGTCCCAAGCCAACCTCACCTGCAAGTGGTGCACCTGCCGATCAACGGACGAGGCTCTGGCAAACAAAATGTCCCAATAAGCGGCAATAGGCTCGCCACCTATTACGTGGGATCAAAACACTGGCGAAAAGTGGGCGTTTAATATGCCTCTGCCTACCCCTTCGGGGAAACAGGCGTGAGTCTATGTATGTATGTATTTCCAGCAGTTTGAAAGTAGACTAATACTATATACGTATACATGTCATGCGAGTGTGTGTATGTGGCAAATGTTTGAGTGTATAGGTGACGTTTATTTTCCTTAAAATCATATTTTTCTAATGCATATTTTATAAAAAAAAACACGCACACCTTCTACATGTAAACTTTATGTGTGCCAAATTTCTTATTCCTCCGTTCGCGCAATTCGCGTCAAAAGGGATCACAAAATTTTGCTTCACGTATTTATATATAGAAGATTTTATTATGAAAGGTTGTAGATCTTTCATAATAATTCACCAACTCACATATATCATCAAATTACTGCCAAAGTATGGTCCGTTTAAACAGAAAATTCACAGTTGAATCCCTTCTCCGGAACAAAACCATAAAAAGGCTCATTGAAATTAAATTGAACATGAAATTTTCTTTTATGTTTCATCCAAGATGAAGTAAAATATGTAAAGTAATGAAAGAACTGAGAGAATCCGAACACAGTTGAAACAATCTAGTTGAAACGCCTGGTGCAGACATGTTATAAATACCACGAATAATATTAAGGCGGTGACCGACTTCACTATTTAGCGCCACAGTTCTAGGCATTGTGTCTGTAAATGCGAGCTGTCAGAGCCGTGTTCATGAACAGCGATTGTTGCTTGTCATTGAAGCCCACGGAATCTAACTTACACAAGCTATGGTTAATACACTAGGCTTGCGTCGGTTTGTATGCTTTATTCTCCTAGCAAGATAAAGATATCATGATAATCTTCAAATTATCTTCGTGAAAGTAGGCTTTAAGGCTTAGAATTCTTTGACGAAAGGACAGTATCAAAAACAATTTGTATATATATATAGACTGCTCGGTTGGCGTAGTGGTTTAAGCGGCCGCCTCGCCGCTTGACACTGCGCCGAGTGCCGTGGGTTCGATTCCCACACGAGATAACACTTTGTGTGACATATGAATTTGTGTCCATAAATTGTTGTTTCTAGTCTGGGTGTTCATTGTGTCCGTTGGTGGTATGTTTGTAAAGTCCCCCGCGACACAAAATTTATTCCCAGTGCGGGATTGTCTTTTTTAAAGAAAAAATAAGGTATAAATATATACCTCCCATTGTCCATTCAATAGAATGGACAATGGGAAGTCTGTAAATATTGGCATTGCACATTTGTTATGTTATCATTTTCATGTTTGTTATTCTAATGTTGTTAATATAGTTTATTCCTAAAAATATAAATATTGCTTTAATTATAAAAATAGGGGAATCAGGGATAATTGAGTTACGACTACATAATAATACACGGTCAACAAAATGTGCCGCCAAGTGTAACAGTCAATCACCACCTTTATCACAGAGCTATCATTCTACATAATATTTTATTCGTAACGAGAAAGAGCAACGCTTCTACTTTGTATTAAAATGATTCCCTTAGAGAATAGTGTGGGGAGTTAAAAAGAATATTTGGCTAGTACGAATAGTGTAAGCTTTTTGTGTTGTCATGGGATCATGCATGTTAAATGGCACGCAATGTTCTTTGTACTGTCGCGAGGCGTGTCACGCGACAAGACAACGAAAATATTGTCTAGTTTTTATGGTGAGAAGGACAACATGTCAAGAATTTGGGCTTAGTATCGTGAGTTATAGCTATGCAGTTTTTTTTATGATAATAGGCGGCAACCGTGCAGACGGATCGCCTGATGGAAAGCAATTACCGCCGCCCATGGACACAAGCAACACCATAGGAGTCACAAGTGCGTTGCCGCCCCTTGGGGTTGGGAAAAGGGATAGGATGAGGAGTGGGATGAGGGAGAAGGAATAGGGGATAGGGCCTCCGGCACTCTCACTCACCGAACGAAACGCAATAGCTTAGGTACTGTTACTTTACGTTGATTTTCTGTGAGAGGGTAGTACTACCCCGGTCGAGCCGGCCCATTCATGCTGAAATCAGCAAGACTCTACTACCTTGAAAAGTTACATTAGTTTAATGGTCTTGTTTAGTTTGTGACATATGTATGTGTATGGTAAGACGCAACGTACATTATAAATTATATAGTAGTTTGTAGGGGAAGAATAAAATCGGGCATACATATTAAGCGCCCGATCATCTAAAATATTTTCTTTTTAATCCATTGGTATAATATTTGGCCTCCAACCGTGGTAACGGTATGAATTACACTATTTTCTCGAAGAAATGGGACAGGAAGAAAGCACCGTCATTGGCACGCAAAATACACGCCAAGACGTGGAGTTGCGGAAACAGCCCGTGCCATCAAGTAAGCACCGTCATTTTAAAATAGGTAATCATGCGATTAAGACCTTTATTTTAATGTTAGTCTTAGTAACATGCAGTAGTGACCACACGGTTCGATCGAGTTTTTAATCCAAGTCATCATCATCAACCTCGTTGAAAAAGCTGAGTCACTGCTGGGCACAGGATTCCTCACGGTGTTTTCCTGCGCCGTTTATCAAGCGATAAATGGCACATAACTTAGGATATAGGATTCGAACTTAAGACTTTCTGTGTAGCAATCTGTCGGTTTCTCCAATGGGCTATTGCTTGATTTCCTAATTCAAACACTTTATCTAAAATCAATACAATTATCACTACTAATATTATCATAAATTCATTAGACAGACATTGATAGCAAATCAATATACGTATTAAATTGAACTAGGGGTATACCTATAAAAGCAGGAATGTTGGGCCCAATCGTGTAAGCCATAGCAATTTTGCGCACTGACCAAAATTGGTTTCATTAACATTAGCAACATGGCTTCCTGACCGCTTTCAATTGGCTCAGCAATTACGTTCAATAATTAGTGTTTGAGTATTTTGTATGTATATTAACTGGGACTAAAGTTGTTGAAGCCATTAGAATATATTACGTTGGCGTTTGTTCTATAATTTAACGTTTCAGTTTGATTTTGGTATTGTCTATTTTAAGTTTTGCAATATATGTTTAAATTTGATTTTTCGTGGTCTTTAAAGTTAGTTTTATATCGTCGTTCGAGATATATTTCACGTATTTTTTTTCTTTCTCAGTAAGACTTTTTGTGTTGTTTTTTGTGGTTGCAACAGTCCTGAAATATGGGATACTCGAAACCAAGGTACGTGGTATATGTATATTGTATAAAATGGTCCAATTAACATTCTTAATAAATAACAATAACAACTTCGTAAATAAGATGAGTTGCGTTTATTTCTAAGTTCAGTATTTCTAAGCTGAGTTAATACCTATATCCAAACATCTAACCAACCAATTCAACATAAATACTACTATTATACACTATATACAAAACAAAAATTAAAAACACACTCGTGAATTTCATACACTACATTCCAACAAAATACACACAAGGACAAACAAAGTTACAACAATTTTACAAACAATAGGAAAACACAAACATAACAAGTACTTTAAACCCACGCACTTCGTTATGAACAAACATACAAGTTATTCATGTGTTCGATATTAAACTCGCGGACAAACTGCTGTTTTATTCATACGTACAACACTATCGAGACAGTTGCATGACGCATATGACTGTTCCTTTGAATATATTCTGCTTTTTTTTAACTGCATACTTCAATTTGCATGGTATGAAAATTAAGCTTTAATATTTTTTGCCTCAGTGCTAGCATTACATTAGTTGTGGACGGTGCCGCGCATGCTCGTTCGAGGTGTGCACCGCGTACAATATCCACGTACGCCTCGACTGCGAAAATGAAACTGCGTTTGTTCGGGCCAAACAGCGCGCAGCGCATGCTCGGGCTTTGCATCGCATGCGCGTATCCGCTGCTGCTTTTATAATTATTAATTAAATTATTGAAAAAAAAGGAAAGAAAAAAGTCGTCGTCGTTGGTGGGTTAAAAAGTTCTTCCGCCTGCGTTATGAATACGGAAATAAGCTGTAATAAAATTTATTTGTTGTCCATAATGCGTGCGAACATCACAGCGACGCCGACACAACCGTCCAAACGCAACGCACTGCTCGCAATGAGCCGGCGCACACGCGCGGCTCGCACGCGCGCGTCTGTGCGTAGCACATGCCTCGCAACAAACATGAAGACAGACAAACGAGGCGGTTGCTTCGTACGCGATGGCTCCACCCGAGCATATGTTGGTATAGTTATTCAACACGCACGCCTCAAACAGAGGCATTCATTGTGCGCCGTGCGTAGCGCATGCCTCGCAAAGTCTGTATCCACCTTAATATAAGAGTACTAGGTCATTTGTACACATTGCGTGAAAAATCACGGTGGAATAGAAAACCTAGAGGGGTAGATACAATCACTATAGGAGCTTGATAACGGGCATTATCCGTGAAAATCTACAGTCCACCTAGTCTTATTCGAAGTATAATCGGCGACTTTTCGGATACGTTTCCTCTCCGGTTTGGTCACGGTGCAGCGCTGCTACTGAAAATGCACCGTGTCTTTGGCTGGGTGATATACATCACTGTTGTATAAGTGTTTGAAATAATGTTCCCAGGGCGGCTTATCAACTATCAAGAACTACGAATTTATACTCGTTCAATTAAAGAAGAATACGATTTTTTAGACGTAAGTATGACACTGACATTATATCGAAACTGTATTTATTTAGGAGAATTGGGCCCAAGAAGCGACTTTCTTACCCTTAAATATAATTGTACTATCATCTGCAAATAAAACTGTGGGATGTTTTGTTATCTTCGGGAGATCGTTAATATATATGTTAAATAAAAGCGGTCCCATTATACTGCCTTGTGGGACTCCTATGCTAACCTGTCTATAATCTGAGAGGCAATATGTCTGTTTTCTGGTTTCCGGGCATAGACGTGTAACCTGAGTACATTGACTTCTGTTAGAAAGATAAGACGCAACTAGATTTAAAATATTTAAAATATTATTATTATCCTTTTAAATTACTACGGCACAATATATGCGACAATTTTAAGGCATTATCTCAACAGCCAGCTAGATAAACGAATCAAGCCTCACTTAGAACATATTTATCAGTTTTCCCCGTCACAACAGATTTTTTTACAATTTTCCCTTTCCTTTTGCCCCTGTCAAATAGTGAGGCAAATGAATTGTCTGTATCCCTTTACGCATTACAATAAGTCACAGGTTTCCTGCTATCAAAACTGCCAACAAAGACGAAAATGGGCAGACACGTTCAATTTCATACGACAGGCAAACGACACTTTGGAGGCTTTTAAATATTTGTACAAAGAGAAAAAATACTAGAAGATTATTGTTATTTGCTGAATATTATGCTTAACAACAACAAGTAAGTCCTTATATAGTCGATGGAAATGCAAATTTATATGAGCTAAAGACAAAACATACTTCAGAATGGGAGCTCATGTGCTGCAGTGTCGTAAAATTGTTTACGGCGTCGATTTGCATGCGTTGGAAACGTAGTTGTGATTGTAACAAGTAAGCCCTCTTACAGATTGCGAAAATACACAGTAAAATATTAAAAATTGTAAGTATATCTTCGATAAAAACATGAGTGACATGTGTGTAAATACTATGAATAAATTTAATCTCCCAACCTAAGCTTTTTGGTTATTTAAGTAAAATTTCTTACTTATATTCACCGCACACATTCTTTCTCCAATGTGTGTAAAGCACACAAAAATATTGTACTTTAGGTACATACATAGGAGAAAAGTGTAATGTAGTAACACTCAACAATTGAATCCGTACACGTACCTCAATTCCGTCATATATCTAAATTCAATTGTGTTGTTTACTTACACAAGATAATGGATGCACTTTGTAGCGTCACTTACCTGAAAAAAAAAAACATAGATTAGTATTTTTATAACATCATCCTCTTAGCGTTATCCCAGTTTCAATATGGGGTCCGCTTACTAATTTAACCGGATTTGGCTGAATATTAACTTTTCCGCGAAGCGACTGCGTTTTTATAATGCTTACAAAAATTATAACTTAGTGGAATTAGTATAAAAATATATTATAAAACTGAAATTTGACTACACGGTTGGCGTAGTGGTTTAAGCGGCCGCCTCACCGCTTGACACGGCGCCGAGTGTTGTGGGTTCGATCCCCACACGAGGCAACACTTTGTGTAATTCACAAATTGTTGTTTCGAGTCTAGGTGTTCATTGTGTCCGTTAGTTGTATGTTTGTAAAGTCTCCCGCGACACAGGATTTAGTCCTAATGCGGGAGATGTCTTTTAAAAAAAAAAAAAAAGAAACTTAATACAATTATGGATAGCTTAGTTAGTTAAACGTTGAAACGGATCGTTAAAGTTTCAAGTTTGCTACATAGACGTTTCCATTTGCCATAATCGGTGCTCTAATGCCACAGCGTAATGAAGTCAATTTTCATCTAAATAAGACGCATTTTAAAATGCCAGTCTACTCAAACGTAAGAAATTACGTTGTTAATCTCTTCGATCGTTTTTTGACTCTTCTTCCATACGTATTGATTCACTCTTTGGTACAAGCCTCTTTATTTTTTATCCACTTGACCCAATTTTTGGCACACCCATTTGTGCCATGCCAATGATGCCTGACCTAATGCTTTGTACGACCAAGGAACTGAACAGCTACTTTTTCTCTTGCGCTTATAGACTTTCCATGTTCATTTTAGACTCGGAAAACAGAAAATGTCTATGAAGTTGAATAATAATTGGTTCCTGTTCTATGGTATTTTTTATCCAAGATGCTTAGACGTCAACTCTTAGCATCATTTACTTTACACTAGTAGAGAATCTGGAAAATAAATAAACAAATTATGACAAAAGTCTATATTAATTTACTGTTACGGTAAAACGCTTATGATCAGGCGGCGTGGAGTCATTTTGATGAGCTTCTATAAAAAGAAACAAAAATAACAACAATATGCTACCAAAACATTACAGTACAAATATCTACCGCTACCCGTTCAATAAAAACCTCCATATTTTCGAAATACGAATCAATGCACGATGGTTCACGAGCAATTAAAAAAGAAATAAAGAGTATTTTAGTTTTCATTCCAGCCAGCAGACTTTTGGTGCTCAACTGGAAGCTTAAAAAACAAATAATGGGCGAGGAAATGGCAAGAGGAGCCATCGATACTCTCCGTAAATTAATACTGATGCTTTTAAGATCTCATTAAAAGAGGCTATGCGTCAGAATATTTCATTTACAGACTAAAGTGTAAGCCTCGCGTTGGCCTGGCTTAGAATTAAGCTCAGTTTTACGTTCCACAATATGTCAGGCCTATGTCAGTGAGATTCGCCCGACTGCATGCATAAAAATATATTGTTGTGTATTTGTGGATAGAAATTGTATTGTGGGTAAGTTATATTTAACTACGATTGCTAAAGGTCGCGCATTTTCATACACATTTACGAAATTCTGAGAACTTGATACTTGATGGCACGGGCTGTTTCCGCAACTCCACTTGTCTTGGCGTGTATTTTGCGTGTGGGTGGGAATGGTGTCGTCATTCCAGCCACCCCAGCTCTTCGAGGAAGGCCAGCAGACTCTTGATGTGGCCCACTGCTTCCCTCAGGGTGCTGTGTCTTGTCAGGTACTGCTGCCTGTACTGTGCGACCTCGGGGCAGTCGAGGAGCAGGTGGGCTGCCGTCTCGTCTGCTGCCATACAGGCCCTGCACAGCGGGCTGTCGGTGATACCTATAGTAAATAGGTGTTTATTAAGGAATCCGTGTCCTGTGTAGGCGGCCGTGACTGTCCGCAGTTGTTGTTTGGACAGCCGGAGGATTTGTTTAGCTATCTTACCGTCTACTGCGGGAAGAGCCTCCTTGGCCTGCCTACATGTTTCAATACCAATCCAGGACTGGTTGTGTTGGGTCCTGGTCCTATTTCTTACCAGGTTGCGATAAAATCCAGAAGGGAGGGGAATAATGGGCTCGGGTCCCACCACCTCTAAAGTGGCCCCTCTTCTGGCAAGTACGTCGGCTGCGTCATTCCCTCTAGAGCCACTGTGGCCCTTGATCCATTGCAGTGTTAATTTGTTTTGTTTACCTACCTCTGTTAGTTTCTGGTGGCATTCAAGCGTGAGCGCCGAGGTGATAGTATGGCTTTTGAGGGCTGAGAGGACTGCCTTACTATCTGAGAGGATCCTAATGGATCGTTCCCTTACCTCACGTGCCATGATTGCTGTGGCAGCTAGGATTATGCCAAGACAAGGTCCTTGGAGAATACTCCTGAACCCGTACCTGTATCCGTCTTAGACCCATCTGTGAAGATCGTGAGCTCGTTGTGATTAACCGCTCCTTCGTGTAGATCCTCGTACAGTTGGATTTTGTATTTCTTGTCGAACACAAATTGTTTCGGTATTTGGTCGCCAATGGCTTGTGTAAGAGGAACTTCTTTAAAGAGTGTATTTAAGTTGCTAGTGTGCGGTGTGTTGGTGTCTTTCCAGAGCTTCAGAGCTCTTAGCCGGACCGCCGACATCGTTGCTTCTTGTTGTATAAACAGGTGCAATGGGGGCAGGTCCAGCAACACTTCGAGTGCCGCTGTAGGTGTAGTTTTCATGCAGCCCGTGGCCGCTAGGCATGCAAGTCTTTGTAGCTTTTGAAGCTTGTTGGCGGCCGTTGTTAGGTTGGTCCGAGGCCACCACACTACTGCGCCGTTAAAAGTTGAAATTCTGAGAATTATCGTGACCTTTCAAATATGTATTACAGAGAGCTCACATTGGTTATGAGTTACGTATGTACGTAAAAATGCGCAGCAGTCTGACCTGTCAGATTTTAAATAGAAATATATTCTTTATACCTGTAATCATTCTGATATAATCATTTTCAAAATATAGTTATTGGAAAAATATATTATTGTCTAGTCTATGTATATTTAGCTAAAGGATGGTACGTACTTATTTCAACGCCTAATATTCCTTTGAATAAACCATCTAGGTGCCGCTCCAGTAAACCGATACATTCAAAACAGAATCTATATATCAAACACAACAAATACAGATTCCCAGTGGTGAATATAATGTTCGGAGCAGTTCAGTTCTAGGTATCTCCCCGTTGCTCGGGGAGCTGCCTCCTGCATTTTAAATCACGCCCATCCCTCGAGACTTGTCACTATAACACCAACGTTAACTCACTACCGAAGATGAAAATCTACGGGTGCTTTAAAATAGCTGTCGAGAAATAAATGAATAGCCGAAATTGAGTGGAACACGTCTTATATAGAACATCCTAAATAAAAACGAAGCAGGGTGAAGTGCGTGTGGCCACGAGTTTTATTGCCCGTTCTTTCTCGTGGTTCTACAATGCATGTAATACAATGCAATAGGCATTGCGAACGTGGCAGTAAATGTAAATGTAGAATCATATAGTAATTAACTTAATTTTTTGACGTGCATAAGCGTCACTTTGTGACCTAAATGAATAAATGATTTTGACTTTGACTTTTGACTTTCGTGTCTCATTAAAGTTGGCATAATTGCCACGGAACCCCGTAATCGGCCAGTTCCGAGGTCTCTACCAAAACTCCCCCCCGTAGGATGTCCTCCTTGTCGTGGTGGGGGGGCTCAGTAGCCGTGGCTGGGACACCCGCGGTGAAGCTAAGAGAGATCTCGTGAGTGGACGCTCCGCGTGGGCGTCCGCACCTGCGCAGGATGCGTCCAAGGGCGCGGGTGCGGGGGACAGTTCTGTCTGTCCCTCGCAGTCGGGCGCGGTCGCGGAAGGAGAGGCGTGTCGGTGTTGCGTTGCCGCGCGCCCTATCTCCCGCGACCAAATGGGGGCGCACCGTTGTTGCGTCGCGTTGGGGCCGCAGAGGAAGAGAAGATGCGGTGTTGTCAGGCTGCCGTCCTCCCTATCCTCTGCGGCCGCTGGGTTTTTAGGCGGCGGAGCCCAACACCTTCATCCGCCGCCAAGAAGGTCTCTACCAAAAGCAATACTGAACGCTTTGCGTGACTACTCGCAACAAAACATTCAACCGACAGACACAAAGAGCACCCAGATTCGTAATAACATTAATTTGTTGATCACGCAGGGCTGTCCTCTGAGGTTCGAATCTACAACAACCAGTACAGTGATAGATGATGAGGCGGGTGCTTAAGCCACTATCCATCCGTGCAACCATGTCAGAATTTTCATCATCATCATAGTCGCGTTCTTCATTACTGAAGGTCGTGTCTTCTTTGGAAGTCTTCCGTCGCCTGAGTTGTAGTCTGCCTCCACGTTTGTCTGTCTTCGGCATGCTTTGAAGCTTGCGGTACTGACAATCCAGTCAGTAGTCGTATCTGGTCTGTCCAGCGTACAGGAGACCTGCCTCTTGGTCGTTTCCCGTCGAATTTGCCGACCACAACCAATTTTTCGAGGTTGTCAGGCTCCTTACGCATAATGAATTCAAGAAATGAATGAATGAATGAATGTCAGAATTTTATTCTCAAGAAAATCTCCAGGAAACATTTTGTCGATTACAAATCGATTAGAATTTTGACAGGTGTTTGCTGAATCCCGATGAGGTTACAACCAATTCGTCTGATTCTCAGAAGTGATTTTAATGCAAATTGCTAAATTACATGTATATTGGTTACATGTAAATCACAATTGCTAATATGGTTAGTAAATGGGAATACATACATTTAAATAATTACAATAATGGTCTGTATTCTTGGATTATCTCACTTTCCAAGCTTTATTTAATTGGTAACTGTAGAATTATATTGGTAGGAAAGACTCAAAATTAAGTTGATAACAAAATACTAAGCACTTTTATATTTTCAGTAGTAGGTATATAAACACAATTCATTTAAGATATCTTAAGCTATATATACTTTAGGGTTAAAACATGACACATATTATTCTTCTACAAAAACAACAACTATTTGCATACCTAAGAAAACAAGCTTTCCATGAAAATATGCTGCAAATGATAGAAAATTTCACTGCGGGATCGCCGCCGTGAGATTGTTTACTTGTTCTAGAAACGTCCGCAACGTCTTGGATACAAAAATAGCCAGTTCAATGTTGTTACAAAATATCATATTACGGCGACCATGTTGGATATATAATATAACAATACCACAACTTGTTTGTTCATCTGAAGGAAATTCGACTTTTCTGGGTTATGTGATATTGCAGAATAAAATATGCTTAAAAGATTTGAACTTTAGTAAAATGTTATATGGTTAATTTTCTGTGATCTGCCAAGCCATCGTATTATCTCCAGTACAATTGATTGTAAATTTATAAGATCAAAGCTTTTGAGATTGAAGTAAAGCACATAAGTGATTCATTAGCTGTCTGATTCCAGCTTGAAAATATTTATTTTTGGAGCACTAAATTCTTTTTCTTTGAACTATCAGTTTATATCGTTTACGGTAGCATAAAATAACGTCAGGCAATCTATATGGTTAGTTACGAATCTTTTGATTGATATGTTCCGATTTGGAGCTATCGCCAAGCAACACAAAGGAATACTGATTTGAAAGCTTTTTATTTGTTCTTAACAAAATGTTGATCCAGTTAATGTTATTTAGGTTCAGCAGTAGATTAGCTCCTTTAAACATATTTTTTTAGTAGCCTACGCTCTCTCACTACTGGGCAAAGGCCTCCCCCAAATCTTTCCAGGCTTGTTTGTCGCACGCAATTTCAGGCCTGTTCTTGTGGTAGGCGTCTAAGTCATCCCGCCACCTCTTTCGGGGCCGGCCTCGGCGACGTCTTCTATATTATACAATATAATAAATATAACATACATATATATACTCACGCCTTTTTTCCGTCGGGATAGGCAGAGACAACGGAATGCCAAACAATATAATAATATATAATAATAATATTCTACCACATTCACACAACACCATCTAGTCCCAAACTAAGCAGAGCTTGTACTATGGGTACTAGATAATGGATAAACACACAAATATACTTTTTTTTGTAACTAAAAAAACATCCAGACCAAGACAAACATCCATGTTCATACACACAAATGTTTGAATTGAGCGGGAATCGAACCCGCGACCTTCGGCGTAGCACTCGCTTACACTTCCGCTGCGCCAACCGGTCGTCAAACAATATACGCGACGCATAAATCAATGCGCATACGATTAATAGACTCAATGATTACCACTTTAGCCCATATCCCTATATTATTTAACTTAGTTATTTTCATTATCCCTTAGATAGTTAGATATTTGTACAGACCATGAAGCATTAAAATCATTTCAACATTCAACTGCAAAGCCTGAAATGTCCTGTACAATTTAATACACAACACAATCACTAAAAAGCTTATCTAACAATAGTTCAGCTGACAATATGAAAACTAGAACTAATTGCTTAATACAAAATTAAAATGGCCTTGCAAATTAGCCTTCGTTAGATATGGCCACTCAAAATAGTCGAAAACTTCCAAAGTCAGTCCCATCACGTTTTATATAATATAATTTACGAATATCGGTCCAAGGGCGTTGCCTTGCGATACGCCTTCGCATACAAATGTAAAAGTAATTACGAGTATGATAACATGTAATAGAAACCTGGTAAGAGTGTTTTAAGCGCTAAAGCAATTTAGCTGAGCAAACACAGCAGATATTAATTATAAGCTGATTCGACTGTTATTGTTGCATACATGCCTGGATTATTTAGATAGTCAGAACTCGCAGTCAAATTGTGTGAAAAGTAAATGAAATGTTTTATTCATTAATATTTAATTTTCTGATAATATAGGCGTGGCTTTTGTTGTGTATTTAGAGTAGTTATTTTTATTACCTTTCCGAAAAATATACCTATTTACTGGCTGACAAAATAACAGCTCTAGGTAGTAAAGTTAAACCTAATGTTATAAGTTGTAATAATGGATAAGTTAACGTTCGACTGCGTAGACTTAACTTATTCCCTTCGCTATAAATAGTTTTAAAACAGAAAACGTCTACAGTAATTTTAAAACAGCAAATCGACATTACTACGTAGCATTTTAACAAATTTCTTTACGAACTTACTGCGTATGAAAGTACAAGTAGGTATACCGCTTTAGTTATAGCATGAATGTAGAGCAAGCCTTTGATTTATATTCTGAGCAAGTTATGCAAGAGTTGAATGGAAAAGTTTCTCTCCTACTGCCGCAATTTTTCTTCTGATTAAGTTTTTGTTGCTTGCAAGTATTACATGTCTGGAATAATATGACATAGACGTATAACAGATTAAGATACATTTTTTTATTTTGAAATGGTTGCAATGTTATAGAGAGTGATTGTTGTGGTTCGCTGTTGGATTGTTTTTTTATGTGTATATCAAATCAGTTCACCTACAAAGCCACCAATTAAGTATCCACATAGAAAGCATTCTGAATTTGGTTATTCTGTGTTTCAAAGTCACGAAATGTTTTCAGACTTATAGTATTTTCGCTGCATAATGATATGCATGACAGTTCATGACTGACATTTATAGTGATGTAACCTAAGGAAATTTAAACGATTATTTATAAATATCGAATTAATTGGCAAACGACATGTAATCAGTAGTTACCAATTTTACACCTTCGAAATAAATTCATATTAAAAGTGTTTTGGCAAATATATTCACAAATAAAACGCAGTATTTTTTTTTAAATTATTAGTCTCTGTTACTCGAACTAAAACCTCATATCTGAATCTTCTCCAACAGAGATAATTATTTGCTGGTCTCAAATTCGGTGGAGGTGGACATATTTATCCCAGTCTGTAAATATTGTCGGGTTTGATTTCGAAACGAGTCGCCCGAATTTGAGGGTATTGGTGGTGTAGGGGGCTTAAGGGAGTTAGTCTCAATCCCCTAAAAGTAATTTTGGCTGCCGGAGTTGCGTCTAAATATTTTTAAACAATTTCCAAAAATTCTTCATTCAAATATGCAAAACGGAACGTAATTTTAGGTTTTTTGTGAAAGTAACTAAATAGGTTGTGTTAGGTTCTCTTTTGACCCTTAACCATAGTCAACCTCACTTTATTAAACTAGTGTAATCAATAAAAGCGATATTTAGGTTTTATGTGAAAAACGTGATACGAAACGCAACCGCCATCTTGTGTGAATGATATTGACAGCTAACGTCAAATTTGTGTGTCATTGCCGTCATTGCTTTCAAGTACCTAGGGTTCTGTAATAAGTAACTAAATAGGTTATAGTAGGTTCTCTTTTGACCCTTAATCCGATTTAAAATAGGAGCTCTGCGAAGCAGGGCTTTTTTTCATGGTGTCGGGTTGGAAAATCCTCATGGAGACTCAGACTCAGACTCTTACTGACTAAAAACCAACCCGTGTTCCTCATGTACCCGTGTGTCGGAGGGTAGGGTATCGCATAAGCATTCCTCGCCACGCGAAGCAGGGCTCCGTCAACCTTAGTTTATTAAACTTGTGTGAAGAATGTGGAAGTTGGCAGTGCCATACACACCGATGTTTGGAGATTTTTTTTTTTCAGAGGAAACCAAGTATTTCCGGGAAGTGAAAATGGTGACGGCGGGCTCCGAGACCTACCCACCTCCCCTTCCAATCACTCACAACCCCTAAAAACGGCGATGTATTTCGAAACCTTTACCATATTGTCGATTGTGATATTTCTACGACTGATTAATTTTATCGATGTAGGGATTTCGTATTGCCACCACATCGGAACTATCTATGTCAGTTATTGAAGCTATACGCTCACGTTTCTTCCGAGTGGACAGCTTCTTGTCTTCAAAACTAGTTTCTCCAAGTTTTTCATTAGATATTCGAGAAACTGAAGCCTTGCCGAAATGTTCAGACCAGAGCTGCCGCAACTCTGTAATCAACACTGTCGATCGGGATTACCGGGCCCCCGTTTGCACTCTCTCGTTCAAAGAAGGTCCTTAAACGAAGCACTAACTCACGGCTTTGAGAGTTTAAAACTATTTTTTTTGTTATTTTTGGCATTGTACGTACCAAATAAAATACAACAAAAAAATAAAAAATAACACGCCAAACAGGCAGAATCACAAACCGCATACAAGGCGCTCGTACTGACGTATTCGATCACAAGATGGCCGCTCCTATTCATCGATTTCATGCCGATTCAATGGTGTCAATCTCTACTGACAGAGGGTTCGTTTCATGCATGTGACATTTTGAGGATTATATTTTATTATATTTAAATAATTTATTTACAGTTAATAATCAATATAAAAATAGAGAAAGACATACTAGTATCAATTTACTTTTTAATTTTTAATAGATTTTTTTTAAATAATTGTTTTTTTTTTGCCAATTTACTTTCATAAGTTGAAAGTAGTATGCGTGATACGTAAAATGAGAACTGTCATGCATATCATCATACAGCGAAAATACTTTAGAAGATGAATTCTTCCGTGACTGACAGACGGACAGATAACGCTTAGCCGAAACTAAAAGGCGCAAAAACCTGAAATATGGCGTATGTATTCCTTGGGGACAGGTGCACTAAGAAGGAATTTCCTGATATTCTCACAGGATTGCGCAAAACCGGTAAAATAAAAAGAAAGCTGTGCAGGCGAAGCTGCGAACATTATCTAGTATCTTATACATTATCCTAACACATGTACCATCTTAAACGTGGATATTAATAACAGTGTTCAATTATACAAGAACGGATAACACCTTCATCGCATTACTCACGCTTATTAAATTTTACTTACACTTAAATATCTGACATATTGTATATCTGAAAGATATTTACAACACTTACCGAGCGATTTGTTCGACTGTTTAGTTGAGAGGAAAATGCGGGCTAGTTACGCGAGAGCACATGGATGGGAAGTTTATAAATGAGGGAACGACTGATTTGTGTTACAATAGTGAGTTTATGTATTTATTTTTTGTTTGACATATTGATCTAGTAGGGAGTGACACAAATGTTTCAAATTCGATTCTTTGAACGATAAGTACACTAATCTGTTTTTCACTTTGCTCTGTAGGAAAAAAATTATGTCATCAATATAATTATATGAAATGCTTGCGTAACTGGCTCATAACTAACAGCAATTGTTAGGCGCAAGAAGCTAAAATTTACTATGTTTGTTCCTTGGGAACCGTATTGGTGTACTACTAGGAAGAGATTGTCCGAAATACCAATAGGTTTGGGAGTTTTGAAAGGGTTAAAGTAAAATGTCCATTTATTAAATATGCATTACACATAATTTTAAAAAGACACATAACAAATACCTAATCACGCACATCACACAAACATTTGCCTTGAGTGGGATTCGAACTAATTAATTCCGGCTTAGTAAGGGTCACGGACCATAAGACCGGGCAAGCGTAACAGAAGCCAATTTCAGGAAAAATCTTCACAATATTTTTATATCATGCCGGTATTGTTGGTACAAACAACAAGGTGTATTAAAACTTTTCCAACGATAATAGACCACGGCTCTATCGCTATCAAGATTAGTTTTCAACTCGCAGAAACCTGTAAAACTATCTAATCATCTAGAATTCGCTTTTGCTGTGGCTTCACCATAATACATAACCCATGCGCAATTCTGATGCATAAGCTATTTTTATTACGTAGCGCTCATAGCGAGACTTAGCTTGCCGTTCGTAACAGATCGGCAAAGTTAAGCAACGCTTGCATAGGTGGCCACTTGGATGGGTGACCAAGTGTAGCAATTACATCTGAGCGCTACTCTGCCTCGGAGGGCACGTAAAGCTGTCGGTCCCGGTTCTTATCTCAGGATAAAAATCGTTCGGCCTTCGGGCGGTCTGAAAACTCCGCCACTAGAGTTGGCCACACACTCACACGAAATACAAAAAAGCTATATTTATGCAACTTTTCATCAAAATCCATTCATTACATGTTATGTTAAAGTATACTAAATATCTATCAAATAGATATTTGTACACTTTTACTAAAATCTTTCGCATTAATAATAATAGTAGTAGGAAAATCATTTTCCCATAAATAAGTCAAGGTTTACATCAAATTATCATATAGTTCGTAAAATAATACTTCCTTATACACAAGTGTAGGTTGTTCACCTTTCTGATATTAATACCTTTTCACAGTGCCCTCGGGAAATTATCCTACTATACATACGAAACGTGGTAAACACGGCACAAATCGGTATACTACTTAATTATTATTAAAATATTAATTAGTAGGTATATGTACCGTCCCCCCGTGGGATCTTCACCTTGGCGTGGTGGGGGGGCTCAGTAACCGTGGCTTGGACACCCGCGGAAAAGCTTAGAAAGATCCCGGGAGTGGACGCTCCGCGTGGGCTTGGAGGGTCCTGCGCACGATGCGTCCAAAGGTGCGGGTGCGGGGGACAGTTTTGTCTGTCCCTCGCAGTCGGGCGTGGTCGCGGGAGGTGAGGCGTGTCGGGGTTGCGTTGCCGCGCGCCCTATCTCCCGCGACCAAATGGGGGCGCACCATTGTTGGGTCGCGGTGGGGCCGCAGAGGAAGAGGAGATGCGGTGTTGTCAGGTTGCCGTCCTGCCTATCCTCTGCGGCCGTTGGGTGTTTTGGCGGCGGAGCCCAACACCTTCATCCGCCGCCAGAGAGGTTGTGGCCTTCGGACTATCCATCGGGGTGTCAGCGTAGAATGCTAACGCGACCCCCTGGCGCCCCCAAAATGGCTTTGAAGTATGCGCTGTGGTTTTAGTGAAAAATATAAAAAAAAGGTATATGTACCGTTCGTTCCATTAGAAATAAACTGTCCAGTGATTATTGAGTGCCGAATAATCGATGTAAGACAGACCAACAGTTCTTATGAATGTATTTAAGCCGTTGTTTTTGGATAGCTTGTAAATGTCACAAGTTTAGTGTTGTATGACAATGTCTAAGCCAAATGTTTAAAATAATAAAAAAAAAATCACTTTTCAAATTGGGATTCTATTTATTTTTGTTCGAATAGATGCGACCTTCTTGAATGTGAATAGAATACAATCCAATATATTCTAGTTGGGAACCAAACAGTTCAATAGAGGTAACCAGGTGGATATGTTTTAACCTTCGTGAGTTTTAGTTTCCTAGAAATTCAACGGCAATCGGAACACAATTGATTAACCTCGTTAAGACTTTTGTTAACATCGCTTTATAAAGGGTAACCCTCAATTATTTCAATCTTTATTGTGTGGCACTATTAAAATAGCTAATACATTATTGTTCTACCCTTTGGGTTTGAATTTGTGGTCATAATTTATTATTAACAGCGGCCATGTGATCGGTTAATTAAAGTTTGCTAAAAAATCGACTAGATGCAATAAGATTTCAACAAAATACTTATGTCTATATTACCTTTAAGTAAAATATACTAGAGGTCGCCTTGTGGTCGCAATTTGCCCATCATTTATTTAAATTTTAAGTTTCTTGATCATTAAGGTTTTATTGTCTAAGCTTCTACAATCACAGAATTGATTTGAATTTAATTTTGCCGTTCCAGTAATTTCTTTTATGAAATTACTGGAACGGCTATTAAATACTTTATTTGGTTAAAAAACTCTAAAACAATTAATGTTCTATAGACTAAAAAATAAATTCGGTTTTGAACTTTCGCGATTTGTATACATTATACAATATTATGTAGCGGATCTTAGTCGCGATGATTGATTTATTTAAAGGCATAATATCCGCCACACGCACGACCAAGACCACGACCGTTGCAAGGCGGTTGAAACGTAGGAGAATAGCAGATATCTATGCCTTTAAATAAGTCAACCATCGCGACCAAGAACCCAGGTGCGTCGCCAAGGGGAGACAGGGGGGCTGCTGCACAAACCTAGAGATTCAAATGTAAATTTAATGTCAAATATAAAATCTAGTAGGCAGAATAGGATAAACCTTAAACAAAAAAAATATATATAATCTCTCTTTCCAGTACTTTGAAAGTAGACTAATACTATACGTATACATTTCATGCTAGTGTGTGTATGTGGCAAATGTTTGAGTGTATAGGTGACGTTTATTTTCTTTAAAATCATATTTTTCTAATGCATATTTTATAAAAAAAAATGCTTTCGTCACACCTTCTACATGTAAACTTTATGTGTGCCAAATTTCTTAATCCTCCGTTCGCGCAACTCTCGTAAAAAGGGATCACAAAATTTTGCTTCACGTATTTATATATAGAAGATTTTATTATGAAAAGGTTGTAGACCTTCCATAATAATACTCTTAAATATATTTCACCAACTCACATATATCATCAAATTACTGCCAAAGTATGGTCCGCTTAAACAGAAAATTCACAGTTGAATCTCTTCTCCGGAACAAAACCATAAAAAGACTCATTGAAATTAAATTGAACATGAAATTTTCTTTTATGTTTCATCCAAGATGAAGTACAATATGTAAAGTAATGAAAGAACTGAGGGAATCCGAACACAGTTGAAACAATCTAGTTGAAACGCCTGGTGCAGACATGTTATAAATACCACGAATAATATTAAGGCGGTGACCGACTTCACTATTTAGCGCCACAGTTCTAGGAATTGTGTCTGTAAATGCGAGCTGTCAGAGCCGTGTTCATGAACAGCGATTGTAGCTTGTCATTAGAGCGCACGGAATTTGACTTACACAAGCTATGGTTAATACATTAGGCTTGCGTCGGTTTGTATGCTTTATTCTCTTAGCAAGATAAAGATATCATGATAATCTTTAAACTATCTTCGTGAAAGTAGGCTTTAAGGCTTAGAATTCTTTGACGAAAGGACAGTATCAAAAATAATTTGTATAAATTGGATGGACAATGGGAAGTCTGTAAATATTGGCATTGCACATTTGTTATGTTATATTTTCATGTTTGTTGTTCTAATGTTGTTAATATAGTTTATTCCTAAAAATATCAATATTGCTTTTTTAATAAAAATAGGGGAATTAGTGATGATTGAGTTACGACTACATAACATTACGTGACGGTGGATACTACAATCACGGTCAATAAAATTTGCCGCCAAGTGTAACAGTCAATCACCACCTTTATCACAGAGCTATCATTCTACATAATATTTTATTCGTAACGAGAAAGAGCAACGCTTCTACTTTGTATTAAAATGATTCCCTTAGAGAATAGTGTGGGGAGTTAAAAAGAATATTTGGCTAGTACGAATAGTGTAAGCTTTTTGTGTTGTCATGGGATCATGCATGTTAAATGGCACGCAATGTTCTTTGTACTGTCGCGAGGCGTGTCACGCGACAAGACAACTAAAATATTGTCTAGTTTTTGTAGTGAGAAGGACAACATGTCAAGAATTTGGGCTTAGTATCGTGAGTTATAGCTATGCAGTTTTTTTATGATAATAGGCGGCAAACGTGAAGACGGATCGCCTGATGGAAAGCAATTACCGCCGCCCATGGACACAAGCAACACCATAGGAGTCACAAGTGCGTTGCCGCCCCTTGGGGTTGGGAAAAGGGATAGGATGAGGAGTGGGAAGAGGGAGAAGGAATAGGGGATAGGGCCTCCGGCACTCTCACTCACCGAACTAAACGCAATAGCTTAGGTACTGTTACTTTACGTTGATTTTCTGTGAGAGGGTAGTACTACCCCGGTCGAGCCGGCCCATTCATGCTGAAATCAGCAAGACTCTACTACCTTGAAAAGTTACATTAGTTTAATGTTCTTGTTTAGTTTGTGACATATGTATGTGTATGGTAAGACGCAACGTACATTATAAATTATATAGTAGTTTGTAGGGGAAGAATAAAATCGGACATACATATTAAGCGCCCGATCATCTAAAATATTTTCTTTTTAATCCATTGGTATAATATTTGGCCTCCAACCGTGGTAACGGTATGAATTACTCTATTTTCTCGAAGAAATGGGGCAGTAAGAAAGCACCGTCATTTTAAAATAGGTAATCATGCGATTAAGACCTTTATTTTAATGTTAGTCTTAGTAACATGCAGTAGTGACCACACGGTTCGATCGAGTTTTTAATCCAAGTCATCTTCATCAACCTCGTTGAAAAAGCTGAGCCACTGCTGGGCACAAGTTTCCTCGCTGTGATTTCCTTCGCCGTTTATCAAGCGATAAATGGCACATAACTTAGGATATAGGATTCGAACTTAAGACCTTCTGTGTAGCCATCTGTCGGATTCTCCTATGGGCTATTGCTTGCTTTTCAAATTCAAATACTTTATCTAAAATCAATACAATTATCACTAATAATGTTATCATGAATTCATTAGACCGACATTGATAGCAAATCAACATACGTATTAAATTGAACTAGGGGTATACCTATAGGAGCAGGAATGTGGGGCCCAATCGTAAGCTACAGCAATTTTGCGCACTGACCAAAATTGGTTTCATTAACATTGGCAACATGGCTTCCTGACCGCTTTCAATTGGCTCAGCAATTACGTTCAATAATTAGTCTTTGAGTATTTTGTATGTATGTTAACTGGGACTAAAGTTGTTGAAGCCATTAGAATATATTACGTTGGCGTTTGGTCTATAATGTAACGTTTCAGTTTGATTTTGGTATCATCTATTTTAAGTTTTGCAATATATGTTTAAATTTGATTTTTCGTGGTCTTTAATGTTAGTTTTCTATTCTCGTTCGAGATATATTTGACGTAGCTTTTTTCTTTCTCAGAAAGACTTTCTGTGTTATTTTTTGTGGCTGCAACAGTCCTGAAATATCGGGTAGTCGAAACAAAGGTACGTGGTATGTGTATATTGTATAAAATGGTCCAATTGACATTCTTAATATATAACAATAGCAACTTCGTTGCCAGTTGCGTTTATTTCTAAGTTCAGTATTTCTAAGCTGAGTTAATACCTATATCCAAACATCTAACCAACCAATTCAACATAAATACTATCTCAATGTAAAAGCACTTGGAAAGTTGAAGGTTTATATACGTATATATAAAAAACAAAAATTAAACAAACACTCGTGAATATCATACACTAAATTCCAACAAAATACACACAAGGACAAACAAAGTTACAACAATTTTACAAACAATAGGAAAACACAAACATAACAAGTACTTTAAACCCACGCACTTCGTTATGAACAAACATACAAGTTATTCATGTGTTCGATATTAAACTCGTGGACAAACTGCTGTTTTATTCATACGTACAACACTATCGAGACAGTTGCATGACGCATATGACTGTTCCTTTGAATATATTCTGCTTTTTTTTAACTGCATACTTCAATTTGCATGGTATAAATTAAGCTTTAACATGTTTTGTATTTGTCATTAAATGCAGAGCAACAATGACAGTACGTATAATATAAGAGTACTAGGACATTTTTGTACGAGTTGCGTGAAAAATCACATCGGAATAGAAAATAGAGGGGTAGATAAAACCAATATCCAAGCTTGATAACGGGCATTATCCGTGAAAATCTACAGTCCACCTAGTCTTATTCGCGTACTTACGTTTACATACGTTTCCTCTCCGCTTTAGTCACGGTGCAGCGTTGCTACTGAAAATGCACCGTGTCTTTGGCTGGGTGATTTACATCACTGTTGTTTATGTGTTTGAATGAATGTTCCCAGGGCGGCTTATCAACTGTCAAGAACTACGAATTTATACTTTATTGATTTATGACTAACTTATGATTTATTTATATGTGCGTATTAAATTGTTAATTATCGCTTGTTAAACGGCGAAGGAAAACATCGTGAGGAAACCTGCATGTATGAGAGTATTCTCGAAAGACATGTGAAGTCTGCCAACCCGCATTGGACCAGCGTGGCGGCCTTACCCTTCTCATAGCGAGAAGAGGGCCTTGTCCAGCAGTGGGACATTTTATATACAGGGTCGATGATGATGATTTATTCACCAAAGATACAAGTGACCAATACCAAACTACGGTTTGTGTGGCACTGTATGTAAAAGTGTCCTAAACAAGATCACAATTCGGTACAGCGTAGGTTCCACACGGTGTTAAAATCATGTCATGGGATTTTTTCCCCTTTCTTGGTTATACTAGCAGAGAGAATTTACATTATTTTAAGACACCTTATACATTTTTGACTTTCAATTGAAATGCATTAATTATATGAATTATAACACTAATTGTGTAAATGTGCTTCTTGGACTCAGCTGCTATGTAGAGTGTAAAAATCTTTTCTTATTTTACAGGACAGCAGTCTACCTGACGATATATTACTCGAGCTCTCATGACTGAAAAGCTTTCCCAGTTGAATGATTTTAAAGCCTTAACTTTAATAGCCAGTTAAAAAAAGTTATCCGTCCAAATCGAAGGTCATCAACCTCGTCATCTAGGTCTAAGTTAAAAATAAACGAGAGATGACTACAGACTTGTAGACCTACGATCACGGAATGACTCGCGGAACACTAAATAACTTACGATCGTTCTATTATGTATTTTGGAAAATCTAGACTGCTTTATGGCAACTTGAGTTTAGTCAGGTCATGATTCAGTGCCCTAGTGAGTTTAATTTCCATACAAGACAAGAAATTTGGTTAAAAAGTAGTTCCATTTTTTGTTACTCTTTCAATGGACGTATTGTAAGTTGTTTGGTTTTTTGGTGTTGCTTTGGAAATATTTTGTACTGGGTTGCTCTCCACTCAAAAGTAAGTTGGGTTTAATCAAAATCAGGCCATATGCTAAAAACCCACCATGGTGTCCTCGACTTTCCTTAATGAGAGGATCATACGTATCTATAGCATAGTGTGTGGTATGACATGCGCTATTTGGCCCGCAATAAGTTTTCTGATATACTTTTTCTCCTCATAACTTTTCAACTTACAAAATGCTTACAAACCTATCGAATTTAAATTCAATCACTGTCCACAAACAATGAAAATATTTGTTTTTTTAATCTGCAGTTTTGTACAGAAACATCCAACATAAAATTGACACAAGCGGTGTCGATTCGCAAACGTCCATTTGGTATAACAAATACTGTGTAATTGCTCTGCCGGCTGCTACGTACGTAGCGCGTAGCCATCGGCGTAGCACATAAGGCTACGGCAAAGCCAATGAATATTTTTTTGCGTAGTTTCTGTTGGAATCAAATCAAATAAACCTTTTTTTTGCCGTCAATAGTGTGTAAATGTGTACGAAGAATATCCTTATTTAGATTAGAACTTAGTTAATTATTAAGTAATACATATTATACTCGTTTGGATTGTAACCCAGATTCTTAAGCCAAAATAACAACGATAATAAATATTTACACGATCGAGACATGTTTTATATTTAAAGGATTACATAGGTAAGACGCGATTCTAGAAATTTGATTGCGTGACCAAAGAAAGTTTTATGATTGCTAAAAAATGGCGTGGCTAACAAAACTGATAAAACTCTTTTAGAGACTGCATATATTTGTAATGTCTATATGAATAGATACAATTCGATATCATTTGAGTGATTTGTTAGATAATAAGTCAAAATTACTTGCCAAACAGATACATTTTCTTCGCCATTTTATAGTATTAAAGCGGGGCAAAAAAAATAGATAGATAGATAGATAGATAGATTATTCTTTATTGTACACCTTACAAAAATTACATTATAAAACAAAACAGAACACAAACAGAATGTACAAATGGCGGCCTTATCGCTGAAAGCGATCTCTTCCAGGCAACCTTAGGATGGACAGATGATAAATAAGCCTTGTGCGATAAATGGTGCAGTTTCAAAGACAACCAGAATAATACACTTACTAAAATACAAGAAGTTCATAGACATACACAAACATATATAGATACACATATACATATACCTACACACATACAATAATATATACATATTTATATATAATATATATATAATATATATATATAATATATACCTACTATAAATACCATGAAAGATGTCAAATGGACGAAAGATAGTGCGTTTTTAACAAACCTTTAAATATACTTAGCGATTTTGCTCTACGAATGTCTAAAGGCAGTGCATTCCACAGGCGCACAGCTTGGACAGTAAAAGATTTGTCAAAATAATTAGTGGAATGCATTGGCATCTCCAGCTTCAAGTCCTCAGACGACCTCAAGGACCTTAAATGTGTGTCATGAAGGAACTTAAAACGTTCTTTAAGATAAGTGGGACTATTGGGATTAAACAGGATATTATACAGTAATGTAAGAATGTGAGTATTTCTGCGAAGGCGAATCGGAAGCCACTTGAGCCTGTTGCGGAATTCTGAAATATGATCATATTTGCGTAAACCAAATATAAAACGTATGCAGAAGTTTTGGAGACGCTCAAGTTTGTTTAATTGCTCCTCGGTAGGGTCAAGATAGCTGACATCAGCATAGTTAAGGATCGGCAGAAGCAAAGACTGTGCAAGCGCAATCTTGGTAGCAGTTGGAAGGAAATTGCGTAACTTTCGTATTGACGCGGCTGAAGCAAACAGTTTTCGACTTGTTTCTTGTATCTGAAGTCGCCAAGACATTGTTTCATCCATATGTATACCCAAATTTTTAACAGTTTTGGTTAATGATAGATATTTACCATTAAAACTGATTTGTGGTAGATCAGACCAGACAATTTTAGCTAACAATCTTGGGCTGCCAATAACAATCAGCTGGGTTTTTTCGGGGTTTACGACGAGTCCATATTTCTGAGTCCATTCACAAATTCGCTCGAGGTCCGAGTTAATAGTCTTGCAGGCTTCTGCTAGCTTGTCAAAGGGAGCTTGCGTGTAAATTTGTAAATCATCTGCGTAAAGGTGGTAGGATGAAACTAATTGGTTTGAAATAGCATTTATAAATATTGCGAAGAGTAAAGGGGATAGCACGCCACCCTGTGGTACACCTGCATTCGTGTTTGACCAAGTGGAATAAGTATCTTCAATGCGGATACGTTGCCGGCGACCAAACAGGTAACTTTGAAACCAGTCAATTACCGATGGAGATATGTTAAGAGAGCTGAGGATGCCAAGCATGATGTGCAAATCCACGGTGTTGAACGCATTACTAAAGTCAAGTAACGATAACACCGTTAGATTGCCACTGTCCATTCCTTGCCTAATATTATCTGTAACGCAAACTAAAGCCGTGGTGGTACTGTGTCCAGGTCGGAAACCTGATTGATATGGATTTAGGAGGGAATTTTCACGAAGGAAGGAACTAAGTTGTGTATGGATGAGACGTTCTAGGACTTTTGAAAGGAATGGTAATATGGATATAGGACGGTAATCTGCTAAAGTAGAAGGTTTGGGTTTTTTAGGCAGGGGAATAATCAGTGCTTCTTTCCACGCTGAGGGGAAGATGCCGCAGGAAATCGACTGATTCAAAATGTTGCATAGGACTGGAAGGATTTCGTCAAGGATGGGAAGGATCATTTTGCGGCTTACACAATCATTACCGATTGCATTAGACGTGATTTCCAGAATGCTCTTCTTAACATCACAAGCGGTGAATTGAGAGAAGGTAAAAGGAGAATAATCTGGGGTTGGTAAAGATGAAAGATGCTGTAGAGTGTTACTTTTGATATTTTCATCAAACTTGGACGAGGAAGAGAAATGTATGTTGAGAGAGTCAATATTGAGATTATTTGGAATGGATTTTTTCTGTGTCTTACCAACACCCAGAGTTTTGAGAAATTTCCAGACCTTTGCTGGATCACCGTTTTCAACTGACTTATGAATATGTTGGCGTTGTGCTTTTCTACACACCTTGTTGCAGTGATTTCTGATAGCTACGTATTTTTCAAGGTTTATAGGAGTTGGTTTCTGCTTAAATCTTGACTTTGCTGCACATTTCTTCGCCATGATCTTTTTAATGTCCTCTGTCAGCCACGGCGCAGGTAAATGTTTAATTCTGATTGCACGAACTGGTGCATGCACGTCATACAACTGGATTAATTCAGTTGTTAAGATATGAACTTTAGTGTCGACGCAATCTGAGGAAAACAATGACTCCCAATCTATATTAATGGCATCCTCACGAAGTTTTTCATGATCCATCCCACCAAAATTGCGCTGCAGAATTATCCTTGGCTTTGGTTTAGGTGGGCGTATATTGTAAGAGAGATAGATGAGGTCATGATAGGAAAATGCGTCAGCTGAACATTGACCATGCCTATGAACATGATTGGAAGAAGAAACTAGAATAAGGTCGAGAAGAGAAGGAGTAGCATTAGGAAAGTGATGTGTTGCATCAAGATTTAAAATAGTCAAGTTGCAGGATTCTGTAACACGTCGTAAAGATATAGTTCGTGAATCCTGCTTGAGAAGGCAAGTATTAAAATCACCTATAATAATGGTATGATCATAGGAAGGAGTGAGATTTTCCAGGATTTGCTCAAATGAAGAAAAATAGTTAATTTCGCCTCTTTGCTTCAATAACGTGATAAGTCCGAAAACTCTTTTTTTTTATTATTTGATTATTGAAACCGCCGTGGCCGATTTTATTTTTCCACAAAACGTGGTATCTTTTGCACACTTAGCAGTGAATCTATGAGCGAAAGACAAAGAACAACTGTGTCAGATCGCGATATCTCGTTGTCTCTTTCTGCGCGGAGATTTGTTTCAACAACGAAACAATACAGTTGTCACTACGCACGCGGCGAGGAAGGTGCTCTCATATTTCGGCAAAAACGTGACATCACGAAGTTATCACTTTGTGGTTGCAAAGGTATGTTTCATTTCAATTATTATTTTTTATTCTAAAATGTGATAGTGCGGGTTGACACAGTGTTGTTGAAAAAAGTGGGTCATATGTTCATTGTTATAATTGGTCATATCACATTGTTGCTGAAAGAATGAGAATTTTGCTTTGTGTTATCATGAGATACAACATTGTATTTGATAAAACTTTTTCTAATTCTAAAATCAAGTAATAGTTATCTGCTGATGTTCCGTTATTGAACAAAACACGAGTGAATTTGACCAGTAATATTCCTAAATATTACTATGTTCATGCTAAAACAAATAACTAGTTGTACTTATTTTTTCAGATGAATTCGCAATCTAAAAGACTTGTTAATCTTGCATTGACAACGGACAACTTGAACACACCTATTGCAGGGACAAGTGCAGGTATTTATTTGTATTATTAACTATTGATGATCTTTAAAACTCCGGCGCCGCCCCTCAAACGCTGATTTAGTTCCCACCTTCTACTTTATAACGCGTGGTAGGTAGGTACGTGTAATATTGAACTGTTCTGTACGCGGTATTCTATTCTACGCACATTTATATTTTTTTTAATCTGTCGTGCTACAATTAAACTATTAATTTATGAAAAAGTTTTTTTAGATGAGGCCGTAACGTTAAAATCAGGAGATGCACGGTCAAAGATAGAAGAAGCAACGTTAAATGTTGATGACGCAACAAAAAAAAAGTAGCCTCACCAATATCTAATCGCCTTCGTAGTGATTCGACGAGCAGCAGTAGTTCTTCAAGCGACTCATCATTTTCAAGCACCTCATCTAATACGTCTTTTGTTGAAGGTACATTTCACTACTGCTTTTTTTTTGTAATTTATCTAATCATAATTATATTCCAACTGTTATATATTTTGTATACAGACAGCGACGATTCAGTTAAAGACCCAATCTATGAAGTTATGAAGGCTCAAAATTGTTCAGATCCTGACGAAGAAGTAGCTAATAATAGTGGAAGACACCAAGATGTTCCTGTTTCACAGATGATTCAGATGTTGTTGTTGTTTCACAAGTAATTGCTCAATAGCATTTCGTAGTCTTCTGTAGGTGTATCAATGATACACCTACAGAAGACTACGAAATGTGTTTCGCAGATTTCTATGATTGAAAAACACTCACTAATTAAATGAATTTTTCATTGCTAAAAGATGAAAATAATGATTCTGTCAAACTCACGAGTTTAAAGGTGATAAAAATTTAAAAAAGCGATCCTGAAGCTGTATTATTTAAAGATTCCTATGCTGATACAGAATTCAAAAAAGCGATTGTTATTTAAAAGAAAAGGAACACCAACGTCGTATTAAAAATGCTTATATCCAAAAACCTGGGATATCGGATAAAAAAAATCAGACCTAATGGATTTAGTGAACAAAAACCTTATTCCCAGATAACATAGGCCATTTTATTTGTAGCTTTTGAGAAAAGCGTTTTATTTTTTAATTGAAGTGATTTTTAAAAGGCTGAAATTATTAATATTTAAGCCAAAACATAACTAAGACTGTTACAAAATTTAAGATAGTGTGTTATCATTCGATTGTAAGGATAATATTTTTATGTAAAATTGATATTTTTTTGTTTGTTAACAAGCAGTTTGAGTTAGTTTTTTTTTAGTTTGTTAAAATTAATAATTTTTCGTCTATGACGAGTTAGATTTTATTATTGAATAATTCTTGCTATTGTTATTGAATATTGTATTTGCAAATGCAAACTCTTGAATAAGAGTTTCTTGTCTCTTCAACAATATTCAAAATTTACTTATTAAGTTATAATAAGTTATACCTGTGATTCAATTATCATTAAAGTCTGATTATTCATAAGGACAAAATATTAAGCTAATAATTTAATTACTCCAGTAAATGTTATTCTCGTTAAGTAATAAACAATAAAAATTGTGATATTAGTAGTCAGAAATTTTATAAGTACATTTTGCAATTGTACTGTTTCCAATAAATATTGATTCTGATTTTTTTATATTATTTTATTTCAATAATGTTTCCTCATAATATAACTCAGTTTCATAACCAAAATAATATCATCAAAATCGTGACAATTTAGTTTGAAACACTGATTTTACTATATATTTGCAAGAACAATGTGACATGTTTGCCCCTTTTTTTAATAAAGCCAGTTTCTTGCTCAACTTCTAAAATATCAGTTTTTTTAATAAGTTTTCACTTAGTTAATAGGTCATAATTTACAGTACATAATATCATAACTGTAAAAAGATATTCTGTGCTACACAATTATTTTTTGAAAGTTTAAAAACGCTCTCCTGTAAAATCCCACTTTTCAAGATATCACATTATTGAAGCAAAGAGGCGATTTGACACGAAGGAGAATAATATACGCCCAATAAAAGTTTTGTATGTTGAACTTCCACTTGTAAAAAGAGATGCTCGCCAGTATTCGACGGTGGCGGTTGTGATGACGTAGAGACAATCTGATAAGGAACGTAAGTGCGTAAATATATGGCAACACCGCCACCACCGCCGATAGTGCGATCATTCCTGATTAGTTGGAAACCTGGAACAATATAAGAAATTGATGGTAGGCATGGTTTCAACCATGACTCGGACACAAGAATGGCATGTATATTATGGCAGTTTAAGTTAGCCAGCATATCAGGGAAATGAGCAGGAATACTCTGTGCATTTATATGGACTACATTAAAGTGCTTGGGTACGTCCGAAAACTGAGACCGAAGAATGTCTCCCAGAGAAGGTACACTAACAAAGCTGTCATCAAAGCTAGTTGCTGAATGAAAGCTTTCATCATCGCTTTTCGAGTCGGTTTGCGACATATATGAAAAAATTAATATATATATTTATATACAAATAATAAATAATAAGTACACGTATAAAAACAAAATATTTAAATACTCTTTTAAACTCATCTGAGTGTCCACCTGCCAGTTGCGCATTAACAAAGTGAAAAAAAAAATCTAAGATAATATGTGTAACTAACAAATATAAACACCAAAAATATTGTACTTTATTTATATTCTACTATTATATATTTTATTAGTGATTGTACGAACTGCGTAGTTGTTTAAACGGGTTCTATTCTCTTATCTATTCAAGAAAATAGTTTGTGTGATGCACAAATTATTATTTTGAGTCTTTGTATGCGTATTTGTATCCGTTGATTGTATATTAGCAAGGTGCCGGGAATACAGGGGTTATTCTTTCAAAAATATTTGAGTAAAATCTAAAAGTAGAGTTACCTTACATAATCAAAGGGTACTCTAACGAAACATTCACCTCCTGTAATTACACGAGCCATGGCATTGAGCCCCTCAAATATTAGCTTGGTCACCCTTGCCGAACCCTTCGATCGAGAGTCCTAGAGCTACAGTATGAATTATAGAACAATTTGAAAGGGTCATTTATTTACAGATTTTTTATCACCATGTAAATCTCACAGCTTGACTACTTTTAACAACGTTTACCCTTCGTTTTAGTCCTTCATGCTGTACATATTTCAAAAACCTTTTTTCACTGTCGTTGCGTTCTTAAAAAAGACCTACATACTAAAATAAGATTCTTCTTTGTAAACCTGTTTAACTATATAAGCGTCTAGGTTTAGAATCGTACAAAAATTGAAAGAATATCTTTACCTACATAAGACAAAAAGTGAAAGTAGAAAGTATGCACCATGCTGTGTCTTATAATGCTCGAAAGACATCAGATCAGGAATTCAGTACTAATATAAACAGTAACAGAAGAACCAAAGTCACTGACATAGCTCTCCGAATAGCCAGGCTGAAGTGGCAATGGGCAGGACACATAGCTCGAAGAACCGGTTGTAGAGTGGCGACTACGTACCGGACGACGTAGCAGGGGTAGGCCTCCCTAAAGGTGGACCGACGACCTGGTTTAGATCGTGGGAAGACCTCGTGGGAAGCCGTCCCACGGTGGATGGATGCGGGCGGCTCAAAATCGGTCTGTGTGGAGAACTTTGGGGGAGGCCTATGTCTAGGCAGACATAATGATGATGATAAACTGTTACCTACATCATGTATTTGTAAGCTTCCTCATTTCGAAAGCAAATATTTCACACGTAAACAAAATAATTTACAACAAAAAATATATTTTGCTACCTCTATTAATTACTATTGCTGGGCTCACAAATTTCATCCCATGACAACGAAAACTAATTTTATCCTGTTCAAAAAAGCAAAAACTTTTTGAAATAAAATAGTTTTACGGTGTTCGGAAAACATTACTTCCCAGCTTGTTTCCGCTCTGAATGCGTAAAAAGAAAGTTAACCCATTTGCAGTGATGTCAAGGCGAGAATCACATGCCCTTTGCTTGGTATTTAGGTAGCTTTGTTACCTATACACTAATGCTATTAATACCTCGTAGCTCAAGGGTCAGGTAAAGGGTTATGATAAAAGTAGTGGATTTTTATGTCTTTTGAAAAGTGCTAATAAAATTTTTGGAATATTATATCTTTTGAAAGAAGCGTCGTTGTAAAGATGTTAGATTAGTATTATGTAAGTCTAAGTTGCTTTTGCCGTTTGCATATCCAATTAACCATAAATAGTGAACAATAAATAAAATAATGTAATTTTATTAACAACAATATTGAACCATAAATCTCTTACTTTCTATCAGTAATAGTGGTATATTCCACTGCCACCATATTTTTCTGGCAGAATAAGGTAATTGCGCTACTGCGCACTAAATACTTTACACTAATAAACAAACCACATGACCAAAAATGAATCCATACGTACATATTTATGATACTATTGGATATGGTAGGCTAGTGGAGATACCAATGCACTGCCATGCAGAGAGTATCGGGTTCGAATCCACGGCGTACACCAATGACTTTTCGAAGTTAAGTGTGTATTAAATTGTTAATTATCGCTTGCCCCGTGTCTCGGAGAGCACGTTAAACCGTCGGTCATGAAGATCTCTGACAGTCGGAGCGGGGGGTTAGTGCCCCTTAAATAAACTGATATCTACTGTATAAACCATGGAATATCGCTATCCCTTTGGGTTTCAGAAGTCAAACGCCAGTCGCTCTGTGGAAAAGTTGATATTCTGTCATATTTGGTTAGACCAGTAAGCGGACCTCGGGCTCCAAGAAATGTCAGTCTTGGATGCAACCGGGATAATGCTAGGGCGATGATGATGATGATGATGATGATTGGATATCGGAGCAAACCGAGGAAGAATCCATAAAATAACGAATCGGAGTATTAAGCAGTGCTTTAAGCTTTACCCGTATACGGATAATTGTACACAAACACCTTACCTCAGTGGCCAATGCTTGAAAACTGCAATAAACATTGGTAAAAATACTTTCATTACCCTTTATAAATGTCACATATATTGTGGGCATATTGGAATAGGACTTAAGCCACTAAACTTGATAGGCAGCATAACTGGTTACCCTACTTTATACGTTCCAGTGGCATAATTTTTTTACGTTTTGTGCTTTATCATAAAGCCACAACGTACCGAGCTCGAAAAGTGACTTAATATTCAACTAAATTTCCTTTAAATCCTTTAATACGAGTACAGAAAATAATCACACACGCCACTTTACTTACTTGATACGAAAGCGAAAATTCATACATTTTTATTAATTTCATTTCACAGTAAATTTTTAAGCCAAGGCTTTTAAAATTTCATCCAAAGATTTATTTTTTTAAATAACGGCGATGGACGTGGTTTTGTGTTAATAATTAAAACCGGTTACTTTTTGAGCTGGGTAAGATTGGATGCGAAAGGTAATTAAGGACGAACGTTAAACCTCCACCACACATAACTCCAAATGACGAAATACTTTTGTTAAAAGAGTTTTTTCAAAGTACGGATCTTTAATAATGTTTTCAAAGTGAAAACAAATAATGACCTACATGTATCAGATAAAACCTACGGAAAAAGAAAATTAAACTTCTTTCTACAAATCGCAAATGGATATAATGTTTTAATTAAAGGCTAAAGCAAATCTAAAGATCTGTTTGCTTAAAGATTATTGACCCTATATTGCATTCAAGTTTTGACGAATATTCCATCAGCGATATAATAAAGACAAATCTTAAGTAAGAAAATTATATTTTAACAAGCAATCTATCCAAACGTTTTACAAAGATTTGCAGAAATATTTTGTAAAATATTTCTGATGCTTTTAAAACCAAAGTTTTCAATCAAAGTTTCGGCAAATATTCAAAACCCAAATTTAAATTGAGGACTTTTTTGATGACAAAATTCAATAATGAGTTTCGGTTCGCGGTTTCACACAGGAGAGAGGTGGCCATTTAAAAATGCATAGGATTTTTTGCCACAAACTCAACTGGCATTTTCGACGGTATGTTTATTAATTATTTTTTACCTCAAAACGGCTTTAATAAAGACTCAGTATTTTTGAAGCTGTCAATTAAATACGATGTGTGTGAATTGTAAAGGTAAGTCATTATATAAAAATGATGCTTTACAGTTACTAAAATAATAACATATAATAACATCTAATACTCAAATATAGGATACATAAGGTATAAAGGAACTGTCCCTGTTTCCCATATATTACTTGCTTTTAAGTTATACCATATATTTTACAGTTATATTTATTTAATTTCGTTTGTATTTTAGGGTCTACTGGCTAACCAATTTTATTGAATAAACATACACTTAGATATTTTAATTGAAATTGTACGTTTGGCGTCAGTTTAAAAATACAAAGTGTCAGTACCCCGTTTTATTGCGTGAGTGTCGTAAAAGGTGACTAAAGAAAATATACGATGCATATAGTATTTTTGTGGAGTGACGATAATCTCAACATCAATCCTTATACCAATCCGTCTGGGCAGCGTGGAATAGCATACCAAATCCTCATATCATCATTATCATCATCAGCCCTGTATACTGTCCCACTGCTGGGCACGGGCCTCTTCTCACTATGAGAAGGGTAAGGCCATAGTCCACCACGCTGGCCAAGTGCGGGTTGGCAGACTTCACATGTCTTTCGAGAACATTATGGAGAACTCTCAGACATGCAGGTTTCCTCACGATGTTTTCCTTCACCGTTTAACAAGCGATAATTAATTAACAATTTAATACGCACTTAACTCCGAAAAGTCAATGGTGCTTGCCGTGGATTCGAACCCGAGACCCTCTGCTATCACTGCCTTTTCCTCCTCTAATCCTCATATAGCGCTACAATACTACTACTACACTCGAGTGGTGACGTAATCTAGGAGACGCCTATATCCATCAGTGGAATAAAAAAAGACTGGTGATGAGGCTAGGTGATAATGAATTATCGTATTTAGTATCTTAAACATGTTTTGTACAGACTCTTTTTTTATTAAAATTACTATACATACAAAAAAATCGCGTTCAATTCAATTCGGTTAGTGATAAGTTGCAAAACTGTAGAGTAGAAGCATCGTTTTGCATCATTTGCGTATTAATATTAAAGTGCATAGGGTTCCCACCAAGAACTTAGGGTCCCAAGCCAACCTCACCTGCTAGTGGTGTACCTGCCGATCAACGGACGAGGCTCTGGCAAACAAAATATCCCGATAAGCGGCAATAGGCTCGCCACCTATTACGTGGATTCAAAACACTGGCGAAAAGTGGGCGTTTAATATGTCTCTGCCTACCCCTTCGGGGAAACAGGCGTGAGTCTATGTATGTATGAATGTAATATTAAAGTATCTTCAGCCTTCTTACGTTTCATTTACGTCCCGATCGTCCATCCCTACTTACATACCCCTATTCTCATTGTTCTGTTACCAGTCAATGCTCTAGTTATCCTCAGGACAATGGGATTTATTATAGAAGCCCCTATACAGCATTTTATGTAACAACTATTCTGTTGTACTTTGCACTAAACTTGTTATAAAGAAAGGCCGTTTCTTGGCAGTTTTCTTCACATTATGTATGGGACTTAGTGTAACTTAGGCAAGTTCATGTAACTTTCATAAATTTAGAAAACTTTGTATACATACTGCCCTCTTGAAATAATGGTTTTTAATGACCTTGACTACCGTAGGTTGTGGGTTCGACTTCCACTCGGGAGAAATCTTTGTGTTACGTTTGTTTGTTCTGTGTCTGGGTGGATATAAGTTAGTTTATCAGTTGTTATAATGATTTTATTTCTGTCGTATAACAGAAATTGGAGCTTTTCTGTTCAGCATCATAATTTTATGGTTATGATACTGTTGCGTTGAGGAAACAGATTTATGTCAGATTGTACAATGAGTACAATCACACGTTTCACTGCTAGACGTAAACCATAAGAAAAGCTTGCTTTTACGAGATCGTCTATTTGTTCTTATTTTAATATAGTAGTACTATACCTTAAATACAATTAGTGCTTTTAATTATTTTATTTGTAGTTCTTATTGCGAGTTAATCTTTATTACATTTTTTAAAACACGCCGTAAAACTAGAAAAGTAATTCTCTAAAATTCTGCTTCCCACTCTCAATTGTATTAAAATAAAAAATAGCCCTTAAACACCAGGATTAAATGAACTCAAAATGCGTTTAACAGTTTCAAAAGTAATTGACTAACGCAGGAACAAATTTTCCACTTTATAATATTAGTGTAGACAAAATCGTTCTATAAAGTCCTTAGATAGCGTTGTAATAGAGGTTTTGCAGGTGAGTACGACATCAAGTATTCAGAACTCGTAGACATTGACTGATGGCCGTAGCGCTCCGTAAAACCTTTGTAGAACATCCGTAGAGGCCGCTACACAACATTCCAAGACATAATATGGGCCATTTGGAAGAATTGCTGCCCGCTTTGGCCGGAATTAGGCAAATAGTTTACTTTACTTTACTTTATTTAACCTATGTTGTCCCACTGCTGGGCAAAGGTCTCCCTTACACTCCTCCAAGCGGCCCTATCTTCTGCCAAATTGGGCCAGTCTCTGTCAAAATTGTCTAGATCGTCACGCCATCGTTTTCGGGGTCTGCCTCTTTTCCGCCGCCCGTCTTGCGGCACCCATTGCGTGACGATTTTCGCCCACCGGCTAGGATAGGCAAATAGTTTACGTCAAATTAATTGAATAGTTGGTGAAACGCACAATTGTTCCGTGCTCACGGATATTTGTAGTATTTATGTTGTAATGTTGCGAGTTAATTATGAAACAAATTGTGTTATTAATGGCTCTTGTGTATGTGTTTATAGTGGTTGTAATGGTCAATTGAAATATATTACAGTGAATTGTTTTTCCATTGGTGTTTTACAGTCAAAATAAGTATTATTTGTAGCATCATGAGTTAAATTCTGTATTACATGTCAGGTGATAATATTTTATGTTTTGCTACTGAGGGCTAACAAACACAGATGTAATAAATATTTTATTTAAGGTCTTACCAGGCTTCTCAATAATAAAACATTTCTTTAAAGAAATCGTTAATAACAATTTGGTCCACCACTTCCAATGGCCAACTGCAAGTGAGGTTAATAGACAACCTTACTTACAGTTATCACGGAAAAATCACGGAAAATGCGCATCTTAGCGTTACTCCGTTCAAGTTTTCTGGATTGATCTTACTACTTGACTCTTAAATAGGTCCCAAACATGCCAATTTAATAGTTATGAAAAAAGAATTTAAATGTTTATTTAAGTATTGTTTTTAGAATAGCAGTCATTACAAAAAAATAAAATAAAAACATTTTTAAGTTAGACGGTTTTATTACAATAAAAAATATTTAGTTAAGTTATGTACTAAAAGCTAAAAATAATTCGGTAAGTACCAGCTACCAGATCGCAATAATCTTCTCATCAATCTAGGGTATTGATCAGACAAATATAAAATCGTTGTACAAGCCAGCCAACAACCCATAGTACAAGCTATGCTTAGTTTGGGTCTAGATTAGCGATGGGCGATGTCGAGATGTTTGTCCAGTCGAAACAATCGCAGTCGTTAAAATTTTTCATCGAGTCGCCGATTGTCTCGGTCTGTCATCAAACAATCGAGATGTTTTTCGATTGTTCCGAGTCAACATTATCTATGCCGGTGGCGATGATCCTAGCCGTCTTTCATTGATTGTTTGAATCAGTACTAACTACTAAGGAAAATAAAGTCCATCAAAATAAAGATAACTTTACATACCCATACTTCACAATATATTGTACCAAGTACCACTACCAAGTAGGTACAATACATACACATACTTACATACATAACGTCACGCCTTTTATCCCCGAAGGGGTAGGCAGAGGTGTATTTCTACACCCACTTTTCGCCAGATATACCTACTTTAGTCCCACGTAATAAGGGGCGAGCCAATTGCCGTACCGGACACATTTCCAGACTCCGTGCGGCTACTGAGAATTTCGAGACAGAAAAACCCAATAACACTGCCCGACCCAGGAATCGAACCCGGGACCTCCCGATCCCACGCGCACATTTATGCCGCGAGACCAACGAGGCAGTCGTATAGGGTTTGATGTCGAGTTTTCCATCTCTACGCAAAGATGGTATTTGCATCGTGTTATCCCTTAGTCGCCTCTTACGACACCCACGGGAAGATAGAGGGTGGTGACACTTGTATTCTATGCCGTCAACCACACGGCAGTAGTACAATATATAGTAAAAATTAAGAGAAATTTAATAAATACTTAAAAGACTGATTGACATCGATATGAGTTTGTATTATTAACTCCCACCAACCAACACCATATTAATATCGCATTAAAACTATATAACTCCATTGATATTTACGAGTCAGAGTCGAAAGTCAGCGAGTCAAACGACTTGCGACGATTTCAGTCGATGTGATTGCTGTTTACGATTGTGGCCGAGTTGATCCTTTCAAACATCGCTTCATTCGCATCGGTATTCGGTACCCTAGCGACTACGCGACGCCGCGAGTTGACTCGAAACCATCGACTGGGCGAGAGAAAACAATCGCGAGTCATCGAGATGTTTGAACAATCGAAACAATCGACTTGAACATCTCGTCATCGCCCATCGCTAGTCTAGATGGTGTTGTGTGAATGTGGTAGAATATTATTATATTATGTTATATTGTCATCAAGATTCAGAAGACCAAATATCGGATCAATCTGTCAGGAAGGGGGTAAAATTCCAATTACTAAATTTGACCCAAACAAACAAATAAACAGGTCAAGCTGAATAAAACCGTTTAAAATATTAGAACGCATAAGTTAAAATCAAACATAAAACCATCCCTTATTTAAACAACGAAACAATTCCCCCAACATACCTAACCTACATAATTTTCTTTATTCCACTGCATCTTCGTTCGCATTTATCTTTTTATACCTGTCTTTGTTACTCTATATAACGTAAATGATGTTGTCTCGTTCCAGCGTTATAAAGCGACGAAATGGAGGAGAAAGTTGTACCTTTTTGCAGATTGAGGCTCAGTTTCCAAGCTCTGCTTAGATTGAGATATTTCGTCTCAATATTTTGTGACGTCTGTTACCGCCGCAAACTTGCCTTGACATGAAGCAAATATAAAATAAGGAAAATGTGACTTGATGAAAGTAAATTGTAATTTGATTCTGACGCCGATTACAGCAACTTTACTGGGATTTTATCACACCCATGGGAAGACAAAATACGGTGGCCGAGTTAGTATAGTTTTTATGAAGTATTTAACAAATTACTGTTGCAAGATCAATTGGTAAGTAAAACATTTTGAGCAATACTATCGACCTTATTGGCTATACATAATAATTATGTCCCCACAACGACTGTCATAGATATTTGTGACAGTTATTACTCACGTCTTTATGGACTCTACAAAGTGATGTGATGTGAATTTTCGAGACCAGTTAGTCCTAAACACGATAGCAAAAATGCATATACCTTGCATATCAATAAATTCGCGCGAATTGCTGTTGACCTTGTGACACTGGCCTGGGGCAAAGCGACTAACCTCTAATATTGCTTCTATTTCTTAATTCCGGCCACTCTATAGGAAAGCATTTAAAATATTTGAGGGCAAATCCGAGGCCCAATTCTCCTAAATAAATACAGTTTCGATATAATGTCAGTGTCATACTTACGTCACAAAAAGCGTATCCTTCAAAATTATCTGATAATCGAATGAAATAGTAACGAGATCTTAAATTGAAACAAGTGTCAACCTATGTGTCAACGACGAACTGTTCATCATTTCAAATTATACGATAATGACATTAGGTTATCAGAATACCGCTTCTGATTCTGAGTACATTCAAAATATAATATCAATGTCATATAAAAATACAAAATTCGTACGTTACTGACTGACTGAGAGAAAATGTACAGTCACAACTATTGGGCGCAAGAAGTTGAAATTTTCCATGTTTGTTCCTTGGGACACGTTCGAGAAAAGTTAAAATAAAAATAAAGTGTGAGTGTAGCTGCGTGCATCCTCTAGTTCTATAGAAACTTGTTATTTTGACAACAATTAATCTGGCCGCAGCGCGCAGGTTCCCTTGAAATGCACTAGACCAGTGTTTCCCAAACATTGTTCAGCCATGGCCCGGTAATTTTCACATTGCCCCTTCGTGACCCATTGAATACTTTTAAACCCAAGCTGGTTCCATTAAGGTTAAATAATACACATTTATTAATAGTAGAAATGTTTTTTATTAATATAAGGACTTAATTACAATATTTTGGTATCGCCTATTTAGTCAGTAAGCTATACGTCGATCCATAGTAGGTATTATTTTTAAAACAAGGCGGGAATGTTGCGACCCGGTATTTTATTTTGACGGCCCGGTACCGGGTCGCGACCCGGCAAATGGGAAACGCTGCACTAGACCGTAGAAAGGTGCTACTGTTTCATATATAATGCCCCAGAATGAAACGTGGTGAAACGATGTGTATGCAGCCTTCACCGAATTTTCGCTGCCAAAATTCGTACTCTTGATGGCTTGTTTTCATGAATATAAAACACTACTTTCTATGCGTCGTCATGAACATGTTTCGTTAGAAGTAAGTATTTGGTACTTAAATTCATGTACTCCTCATATGTATATTCAAGTAAAAAATTGGTTGCCTGTAAAGTCGGTATACGGGCGAAAGTTTTACGTGACAACGACTTTGAGTGGTAAAATAATTTTAATGTGAATATTCATTCGTATAGTAGGAAGAAGGATGAAAGACGCGTGCCTTTCACTTTTTATGTCTGTCTCTCTCGCTCTTAGGCGGGACGCGTGCCTCTCACTCGCTCTCATTGTGAGCGCATAACGTGAGCGGAGCGTAACGCAGTTTCTTGAAGTGTCACCCGGCAAACCAATTTATAAGACGTTGTCACGTCAAAATAAATGTGCGAAATATATGTTTTTTCGATTAAATAAATTATTATTCCATCGATTCGATATTCAGCAAGTATCTTTTACTATTATTTAAAAACACAGCTGTACTTAAAACACAAAATCTAACGTTCTCCAAAAACAGGGTATCTTTTAAACGGACAAGAAATAGTAATAACTGTTATGTCTTTGCCTATTTATAGATATGTTTCAATTGTAATTATAAGATCATTTGCAGAAGAAGCTTTATGATAGAGAAGCCAAAGAAAACGCTTTATTGCTCTTATGATTGTATTGCGAATTGGGAATGGTTTTCATGAAACCAAATTGGATCGGTTATCTTCTGTATATATAAAATCCTTGCGTTACTTACTGACTGACTGACAGACAAGCTACAGCCTAAACCATTAGACGCAGCAAGCTGAAATTTGGCATGTATGTTTCTTGGGGACCGTAGTGGTGGACTAAGAAGGGATTTCCCGAAATTCCTACGGAATCGGGCAAAACGGGTAAAATAAAAAAAAAACGTGCGAGCGTAGCTGCGGGCGTCCTCTAGTATATTATACTAGCAGTGCCTCTTGATTTCACCCGCCGAACTTTCTTGATTAGTGTTCTTTTTAAGGAGATATGTAATATTAAATAATCCCTCTTTAGTGTTTACCTGTATAAGTACCATTGCACTTATTTCCGGTCACAGTTTAGCCTCTGCACTTACATGTCAGTCTATTTTTTTATAGAACTCATGACTTTAGATTTTAATTGTATTTACTATATACATAAATGGTTCACTATATCACGGGTCTCAACTCACTATTTCCCTTTCGAAGTGGGATATTGAAACATCCTTCCTTAATGAGCGACTTCATTATAAAAGGAACCCACTGTAGAAGAGAAAAGATACTGGTCTAAACCATGGAATATCGCTATCCCTTTGAGTTTCGGAGGTCAAACGGCAGTCGCTCTGTGGAAAAGTTGATGTCTTGGATGCAACCTGGATAACGCTAGGGCGATGATGATGATGACTGGATATGGGAGCAAACCGAGGAACAATCAATAAAATAACGAATCGAAGTATTAAGCAGTGCTTTAAGCTTTACCCGTATACGGTTAATTGTACACAAACGCCTTACCTCAGTGGCCAGTGCTTGAAAACAGCAATAAACATTGGTAAAAATACTTTCATTACCCTTTATAAACGTCACATATATTGTGGGCATATTGGAACAGGACTTAACCCACTAAACTTGATGGACAGAATAACTGGTTACACTACTTTATACGTTCCAGTGGCATAAAGTTTTTACGTTTTGTGCTTTATCATAAAGCCACAACGTACCGAGCTCGAAAAGTGACTTAATATTCAACTAAACTTCCTTTAATACGAGTACAGAAAAAAATCACACACGCCACTTTACCTACTTGATACGAATGCAAAAATTCCTACTACACTTTTTTAATTTCATTTCACAGTAAATTTTTAAGCCAAGGCTTTTAAAATTTCATCCAAAGATTTATTTTTTTAAATAGCGGCGATGGACGTGGTTTTGTGTTAATAATTAAAACCAGTTACTTTTTGAGCTGGGTAAGATTGGATGCGAAAGGTAATTTACGACGAACGTTAAACCTCCACCACACATAACTCCAAATGACGAAATACTTTTGTTAAAAGAGTTTTTTCAAAGTACGGATCTTTAATAATGTTTTCAAAGTGAAAACAAATAATGACCTACATGTATCAGATAAAACCTACGGAAAAAGAAAATTAAACTTCTTTCTACAAATCGCAAATGGATATAATGTTTTAATTAAAGGCTAAAGCAAATCTAAAGATCTGTTTGCTTAAAGATTATTGACCCTATATTGCATTCAAGTTTTGACGAATATTCCATCAGCGATATAATAAAGACAAATCTTAAGTAAGAAAATTATATTTTAACAAGCAATCTATCCAAACGTTTTACAAAGATTTGCAGAAATATTTTGTAAAATATTTCTGATGCTTTTAAAACCAAAGTTGATCGGCAAATATTCAAAACCCAAATTTAAATTGAGGACTTTTTTGATGACAAAATTCAATAATGAGTTTCGGTTCGCGGTTTCACACAGGAGAGAGGTGGCCATTTAAAAATGCATAGGATTTTTTGCCACAAACTCAACTGGCATTTTCGACGGTATGTTTATTAATTATTTTTTACCTCAAAACGGCTTTCATAAAGACTCAGTATTTTTGAAGCTGTCAATTAAATACGATGTGTGTGAATTGTAAAGGTAAGTCATTATATAAAAATGATGCTTTACAGTTACTAAAATAATAACATATAATACTCAAATATAGGTTACATAAGGTATAAAGGAACTGTCCCTGTTTCCCATATATTACTTGCTTTTAAGTTATACCATATATTTTACAGTTATATTTATTTAATTTCGTTTGTATTTTAGGGCCTACTGGCTAACCAATTTTATTGAATAAACATACACTTATAGTTGGCGCCACGAGAAGATAGACTTTTTGTAAACAAACATTCGGGGCTACACAACCTTTTTTCAGACAGTTGTGTTTTAGATTTTATACTTTTTGAACTGTCTTTTTTTAATGTCTAATTATGCCACTAATATAGTGGCATAATTAGTATTAATTTCATCATCATCAGCCTTTAACAGTCCACTGCTGGACTAGGCCTCTCCTTTGAAAGGAGGAATTGGCCTACTAAACCACGCTGGCCAAACGGGTTGGTAAAGGGTTTGTATCAAGTTTTCCTTCTCTTACAGTTTTAATTTATGTTGTTTAATTTTACTGAAATAAAAATATTTGATTTTGAGTTTGAATGGTCGAATGTTCATAAATTTACCGACTTTTTTTCGTTTTACACATAATTTATTCTGTAAATTAAGGAAAAATAGAGTACCATGTATGTTAATGATAGAGTACATACATGTTACTCTATTATTGACATGATTTATTTTAAATCATAGGCAATAATCATTTGCTCAAAGTAGCCTTCCTATCCTTAAATATTAAATGATTGAGCAACAATGAATAAAATTATAGATAACTAGCTAGTACATTGCATAAAAATTTCTGGGCATGGAGATTTTACGTTGTTTGTGAATGAAATCGTCAGAATGAAGTTAAACAAAATCCATTAAAGTTACGGTAGTCTGAAAACGCCATTTTTTTTTAGATATAAATAATTTTCTGTGCGACTAATAGTAAAAGTTTGCCATCTGCTATTCTGCTCCACTTTTTCAAGATGCCGGCAGCGGGAGGAGCGTTGCGATCCTATACACTTGTATTTAACTTTACATTTACCTTTTCTGGACAACTAAAAATTTAATTTTGTCCTCTGATAAATGCATGTTAAGCCCAAGAATGTAACATTTCAATGAACTAACTCCAAATGTTGACATTCAAGGCGTCAGTACCTCAAAATATAAAAAGTTCCTGTTGACAGCGCATAACATCGATAAAAACACAGTCCATTGACATATTAGTTTCCAATGATAGGTATCTATGTACCTTTGCGCTCATTGGATTTGACATTATTTGCTTTTGACAGAACTATCGCTAAGTAACTTAGTAGAAATTCTTTGTTTACAAAAAGTCTATGTTCTCGTGGCACGGACTATAGATATTTTAATTGAAATTGTACGTTTGGCGTCGGTTTAAAAATACAAGGTGTCACTACCCCGTTTCATTTCGTGAGTGTCGTAAAAGGTGACTAAAGAAAATATACGATGCATAAAGTATTTTTTGTGGAGAGACGATAATCGCAACATCAATCCTTAAACCAACCCGCCTGGCCAGCGTGGTATAGCATACCAAATCCTCTTATCATCATCATCAGCCCTGTATACTGTCCCACTGCTGGGCACGGGCCTCTTCTCACTATGAGAAGGGTAAGGCCATGGTCCACCACGCTGGTCAAGTGCGGGTTGGCAGACTTCACATGTCTTTCGAGAACATTATGGAGAACTCTCAGATATGCAGGTTTCCTCACGATGTTTTCCTTCACCGTTTAGCAAGCGATAATTAACAATTTAATACGCACTTAACTCCGAAAAGTCAATGTTGCGTGCCGTGGCTTCGAACCCGAGACCCTCTGCGTAGCAGTCTGTCGGTCTCACCACTTAGCTATCGCTGCCTTTTCCTCCTCTAATCCTCATATAGTGCTATAATACTACTACTACACTCGAGTGGTGACGCAATCTAGGAGACGCCTAAGTCCATCAGTGGAATAAAAAAACGCTGGTAATAAGGCTAGGTGATAATGAAACTGTATTATCGTATTTAGTATCTTAAACATGTTTTGTGCAGACTCTTTTTTTTATTAAAATTACTATACATACAAAAAAATTGCGTTCAATTCAATTCGGTTAGTGCTAAGTTGCAAAACTGTAGAGTAGAAGCATCGTTTTGCATCAGCGTATTAATATTAAAGTATCTTCAGCCTTCTTACGTTGCATTTACGTCCTGATCGTCCATCCCTACTCACATACATACCCCTGTTCTCATTGTTCTGTAACAAGTCAATGCTCTAGTTATCCTCAGCACAATGGGGTTTTTTATAGTAGCTCCTATACAGCATTTTATGTAAGAACTATTCTGTTGTACTTTGCACTAAACTTGTTATAAAGAAAGGCCGTTTCTTGGCAGTTTTCTTCACATTATGTATGGGACTTAGTGTAACTTAGGCAAGTTCATGTAACTTTCATAAATTTAGAAAACTTTGTATACATACTGCCCTCTTGAAATAATGGTTTTTAATGACCTTGACTACCGTAGGTTGTGGGTTCGACTTCCACTCGGGAGAAATCTTTGTGTTACGTTTGTTTGTTCTGTGTCTGGGTGGATATAAGTTAGTTTATCAGTTGTTTGGTTGCCATGGTACAAGCTCTACTTGGTTAGGCATCAACATATGATCGGCCAGTCGAAAAGGATTTACAAATGAAGGTGTACTGAGAAAAAGAACATGAAAAAACTTCAAACAAACTGAGATACTCCTTTTGTTTTTAATGGATATAGAATACTGACCTACATCAAAACAGTGTTGTTACTTTGTTAGTAGGTATAATGATTTTATTTCTGTCGCATAACAGAAATTGGAGCTTTTCTGTTCAGCCTCATAATTTAATGGTTATGATACTGTTGCGTTAAGGAAACCGATTTATGTCAAATTGCACAATGAGTAACACATTTCACTGCTAGACGTAAACCATAAAAAAAGCTTACTTTTACGAGATCGTCTATTTGTTCTTATTTTAAATATAGTAGTACTATACCTTAAATACAGTTAGTGCTTTTAATTATTTTATTTGTAGTTCTTATTGCGAGTTAATCTTTATTACATTTTTTAAAACAAGCCGTAAAACTAGAAAAGTAATTCTCTAAAATTCTGCTTCCCACTCTCAATTGTATTAAAATAAAAAATAGCCCTTAATCACCAGGATTAAATGAACTCAAAATGCGTTCAACAGTTTCAAAAGTAATTGACTAACGCAGGAACAAATTTTCCACTTTATAATATTAGTGTAGACAAAATCGTTCTATAAAGTCCTTAGATAGCGTTGTAATAGAGGTTTTGCAGGTGAGTACGACATCAAGTATTCAGAACTCGTAGACATTGACTGATGGCCGTAGCGCTCCGTAGAACCTTTGTAGAACATCCGTAGAGGCCGCTACACAACATTCCAAGACATAATATGGGCCATTTGGAAGAATTGCTGCCCGCTTTGGCCGGAATTAGGCAAATAGTTTACGTCAAATTAATTGAATAGTTGGTGAAACGCACAATTGTTCCGTGCTCACGGATATTTGTAGTATTTATGTTGTAATGTTGCGAGTTAATTATGAAACAAATTGTGTTATTAATGGCTCTTGTGTATGTATTTATAGTGGTTGTAATGGTCAATTGAAATATATTACAGTGAATTGTTTTTCCATTGGTGTTTTACAGTCAAAATAAGTATTATTTGTAGCATCATGAGTTAAATTCTGTATTACATGTCAGGTGATAATATTTTATGTTTTGCTACTGAGGGCTAACAAACACAGATGTAATAAATATTTTATTTAAGGTCTTACCAGGCTTCTCAATAATAAAACATTTCTTTAAAGAAATCGTTACCACCACTTCCAATGGCCAACTGCAAGTGAGGTTAATAGACAACCTTACTTACAGTTATCACGGAAAAATCACGGAAAATGCGCATCTTAGCGTTACTCCGTTCAAGTTTTCTGGATTGATCTCACTACTTGATCCTTAAATAGGTCCCAAACACGCCAATTAAATAGTTATGAAAAAAGAATTTAAATGTTTATTTAAGTATTGCTTTTAGAATAGCAGTCATCACAAAAAAATAAAATAAAATCATATTTATGTTAAACGGTTTTATTACAATAAAAAATATGTAGTTAAGTTATGTACTAAAAGCTAAAAATAATTCGGTAAGTACCAGCTACCAGATCGCAATAATCTTCTCATCAATCTAGGGTATTGATTAGACAAATATAAAATCGTTGTACAAGCCAGCCAACAACCCATAGTACAAGCTATGCTTAGTTTGGGTCTAGATGGTGTTGTGTGAATGTGGTAGAATATTATTATATTATGTTATATTGTCATCAAGATTCAGAAGACCAAATATCGGATCAATCTGTCAGGAAGGGGGTAAAATTCCAATTACTAAATTTGACCCAAACAAACAAATAAACAGGTCAAGCTGAATAAAACCGTTTAAAATATTAGAACGCATAAGTTAAAATCAAACATAAAACCATCCCTTATTTAAACAACGAAACAATTCCCCCAACATACCTAACCTACATAATTTTCTTTATTCCACTGTATCTCCGTTCGCATTTTATACCTATCTTTTTATACCTGTCTTTGTTACTCTATATAACGTAAATGATGTTGTCTCGTTCCAGCGTTATAAAGCGACGAAATGGAGGAGAAAGTTGTACCTTTTTGCAGATTGAGGCTCAGTTTCCAAGCTCTGCTTAGATTGAGATATTTCGTCTCAATATTTTGTGACGTCTGTTACCGCCGCAAACTTGCCTTGACATGAAGCAAATATAAAATAAGGAAAATGTGACTTGATGAAAGTAAATTGTAATTTGATTCTTACGCCGATTACAGCAACTTTACTGGGATTTTATCACACCCATGGGAAGACAAAATACGGTGGCCGAGTTAGTATAGTTTTTATGAAGTATTTAACAAATTACTGTTGCAAGATCAATTGGTAAGTAAAACATTTTGAGCAATACTATCGACCTTATTGGCTATACATAATAATTATGTCCCCACAACGACTGTCATAGATATTTGTGGCAGTTATTACTCACGTCTTTACGGACTCTACAAAGTGATGTGATGTGAATTTTCGAGACCAGTTAGTCCTAAACACGATAGCAAAAATGCATATACCTTGCATATCAATAAATTCGCGCGAATTGCTGTTGACCTTGTGACACTGGCCTGGGGCAAAGCGACTAACCTCTAATATTGCTTCTATTTCTTAATTCCGGCCACTCTATAGGAAAGCATTTAAAATATTTGAGGGCAAATCCGAGGCCCAATTCTCCTAAATAAATACAGTTTCGATATAATGTCAGTGTCATACTTACGTCACAAAAAGCGTATCCTTCAAAATTATCTGATAATCGAATGAAATAGTAACGAGATCTTAAATTGAAACAAGTGTCAACCTATGTGTCAACGACGAACTGTTCATCATTTCAAATTATACGATAATGACATTAGGTTATCAGAATACCGCTTCTGATTCTGAGTACATTCAAAATATAATATCAATGTCATATAAAAATACAAAATTCGTACGTTACTGACTGACTGAGAGAAAATGTACAGTCACAACTATTGGGCGCAAGAAGTTGAAATTTTCCATGTTTGTTCCTTGGGACACGTTCGAGAAAAGTTAAAATAAAAATAAAGTGTGAGTGTAGCTGCGTGCATCCTCTAGTTCTATAGAAACTTGTTATTTTGACAACAATTAATCTGGCCGCAGCGCGCAGGTTCCCTTGAAATGCACTAGACCAGTGTTTCCCAAACATTGTTCAGCCATGGCCCGGTAATTTTCACATTGCCCCTTCGTGACCCATTGAATACTTTTAAACCCAAGCTGGTTCCATTAAGGTTAAATAATACACATTTATTAATAGTAGAAATGTTTTAAATTAATACAAGGACTTAATTACAATATTTCGGTATCGCCTATTAACGGCCATTTTCAATATTTGAACTATAGATTGACCTGTAGATTTTAGAATCGTGTTTGACATATTTTGTATGGAGCTTATGTCAAAAACTGTCAAAAACGAATCTAAAATCTACAGATCTGTCTATATTTCGAATATTGAATTCCGTAGTTAGTCAGTAAGCTATACGTCGATCGATAGTAGGTATTATTTTTAAAACAAGACGGGAATGTTGCGACCCGGTATTTTATTTTGACGGCCCGGTACTGGGTCGCTGCACTAGACCGTAGAAAGGTGCTACTGTTTCATATATAATGCCCCAGAATGTAACGTGGTGAAACGATGTGTATGCAGCCTTCAACGAATTTTCGCTCCCAAAATTCGTACTCTGGATGGCTTGTTTTCATGAATATAAAACACTACTTTCTATGCGTCGTCATGAACATGTTTCGTTAGAAGTAAGTATTTGGTACTTAAATTCATAACGTCACGCCTTTTATCCCCGAAGGGGTAGGCAGAGGTGTATTTCTACACCCACTGTTCGCCAGATATACTTTAGTCCCACCTAATAAGGGGCGAGCCTATTGCCGTACCGGGCACATTTCCAGACTCCGTGCTTCTACTGAGAATTTCGTGAAAGAAAAACCCAATAACACTGCCCGACCCAGGAATCGAACCCGGGACCTCCCGATCCCACGCGCACATTTATGCCGCGAGACCAACGATGCAGTTGTATAGGATTTGATGTCGAGTTTTCCGTCTCTACGCAAAGATGGCATTTGCATCGTGTTATCCCTTAGTCGCCTCTTACGACACCCACGGGAAGATAGGGGGTGGTGACACTTGTATTCTATGCCGTCAACCACACGGCAAATATGTTACGGCATATATGTTTTTTCGATTAAATAACTTATTATACCATAGATTCGATATTCAGCAAGTATCTTTTACTGTTATTTAAAAACACAGCTATACTTAAAATACAAAATCTAACGTTCTCCAAAAACAGGGTATCTTTTAAACGGACAAGAAATAGTAATAACTGTTATGTCTTTGCCTATTCATAGATATGTTTCAATTGTAATTATAAGATCGTTTGCAGAAGAAGCTTTATGATAGAGAAGCCAAAGAAAACGCTTTATTGCTCTTATGATTGTATTGCGAATTGGGAATGGTTTTCATGAAACCAAATTGGATCGGTTATCTTCTGTATATATAAAATCCTTGCGTTACTTACTGACTGACTGACAGACAAGCTACAGCCTAAACCATTAGACGCAGCAAGCTGAAATTTGGCATGTATGTTTCTTGGGGACCGCAGTGGTGGACTAAGAAGGGATTTCCCGAAATTCCTACGGAATCGGGCAAAACGGGTAAAATAAAAAAAAACGTGCGAGCGTAGCTGCGGGCGTCCTCTAGTATATTATACTAGCAGTGCCTCTTGATTTCACCCGCCGAACTTTCTTGATTAGTGTTCTTTTTGAGGAGATATGTAATATTAAATAATCCCTCTTTAGTGTGTACCTGTATAAGTACCATTGCACTTATTTCCGGTCACAGTTTAGCCTCTGCACTTACATGTCAGTCTATTTTTTTATAGAACTCATGACTTTAGATTTTAATTGTATTTACTATATACAGTCCCTGGCCAAATTATTAGACGCACTACAGTTTTTCAATAATTAATAGCTTTAAACGAGTTTATAGGCTGTACGTTCACATTTGCACATAGAGGTAATGGATTTTTAATCATAACATTTATTTTATAGTTCGTATATGTATTTATTTTTCACATGTGGTAACACAGTATTAATCAATTGTCAAATGAACGTCAACAGGTCGAAACCTGTTGCAGTCACGGTTGCACGTGCTTCAGTTGCAGAAGTGTTTCTGTGTCTTTATGTGCTGCGTTTGTTTATTTAACAATTTTATATTACACAGTTATTTGTTTATTCCGTGTGCAGCACTTAAATATTCTGTTTGTACACTTTATCATGGGTCAAAAAGGCGATCTGTCACAATGTAAAAAAGCTGAAGTAAAGGCCCTTGTGAATGCTAAAATATTTTCAAACTGCGAAATATCACGAAGATTGAATGTTTCTGAAGCTAGTGTACGACGCATTAAAAAGAAAATTGAATTAGGGGACGAATTGTGCCCAAACAGAAAGAAAAAATGCGGCAGAAAGCCTATTTTTACTGCAAGATCAGAAAGATCTTTAAAGAAAATTTGCCTTGAAAACAGATTTGCTACCACAAAACTGACAAAATCGCAACTTCATGCTGTTAATGTAAATGCTTCTGAACGCACCGTTCGAAGAAAATTAAAAGATTTAGTCTTTAAGGCCTGCCGCCCCGCCAGGAAGCCCGAGTTAACACCTGCAATGAAAGCAAAGCAGCTGAATTGGGCCAAACAGTGGCGTGATAAAGATGTGGACTTCTGGAGATCGGTAAGTTGTAATAATTTCTTTACAAATAATGCAGAGAACCATTTTCTATGATAACAGAAAGACCGACACAAATGTTTATATATATTTTTTCTATTTTTGACAGGTCTGCTTTAGTGATGAAAGCACATTTGAAATTTTTCAGAATAAAGCTCTGTTTGTGCGTCGTCGTCGTGATGAAAAGTTTAATTCTGACTGTGTTGTTCAGACTGTGAAGCACCCTGCAAAAGTGATGATTTGGTCAGTCATCAGCGGTAAAGGTACTGGAGGTCTGTACGAGGTAAAAGGTATGATGCGGCCAGACCAGTACAAAGATGTCTTGCAAAATAAGTTGAAACCGCAACTCCAAGAATGGTTTCCAAATGGGGAACCATTCATTTTTATGCAAAATGGAGCTCCCTGCCATACAGCTCGGTCTGTCAAAGCTTTTTTGGCAGAACAAAATATCCCTCTGTTGGATTGGCCGGGTAATAGCCCCGATATGAACCCGATTGAAAACGTTTGGGCGATGATACTTGATACTTGATGGCACGGGCTGTTTCCGCAACTCCACGTCTTGGCGTGTATTTTGCGTGCAGGTGGGAATGGTGTCTTCATTCGAGCCACCCCAGCTCTTCGAGGAAGGCCAGCAGACTCTTGATGTGGCCCACTGCCTCCCTCAGGGTGGGTTGGGCGATGATGAAAAGAGAAGTGGCTAAAGATGTGATCACAAACAAAACGCAGCTGTTAGAACGAATAAGTTACGTGTAGAATCATCATCCTCAAATGCAGGAGACAGTACAGTCTTGCATTGATAGCATGCCGCGAAGAATTGCAGCTCTCATAGTGGCTAAAGGTGGCTCAACAAAATATTAACATTTAATTAGACTTATTTCTATTTTCTTTCAGAGTCAATAAATACATATTAGTTCTATAATAATTATATTTTATTTGTGATAAAAACAAGATTATTAATTGGACACCAGAAAAATAATCATTGTATCTGGTAATAATAATAAACCTGTATAGTATCATCAGATTATTAAAATTTTCATAAAATCTTGTAGTGCGTCTAATAATTTGGCCGGGGACGGTACATAAATGTTTCACTATATCACGGGTCTCAACTCACTATTTCCCTTTCGAAGTGGGATATTGAAACATCCTTCCTTAATGAGCGACTTCATTATAAAAGGAACCCACTGTAGAAATTGCATGTTTCTGACTTTAATAGTTTAAACTCTAGGATGATATGTCAGTCGAAACAAGTATTTTATTTATTCAAAATCATGTTGTTCACTTGTTAGGAAGAAAACTCTCGTTAAAGCAACTCGTGTTTTACCAGTGGAAACAATATTATAATTATAACAATACATATTATTCGGTAGTAGTTGACATGTCGGATTGTAGTTAAATTTTATACTAGCTTAGCCCGCGTCGATGTCGGTATACTATATGTTATTGTCGTGTAAAATCTATATTACCCACTGCAAAGTTTATTTACTTTTTTGTTTAGAATTGTTAGAGTTACTGCATTTAATACATTATTTCTCAAACATAAAAATCCCTTCAGCATGTTTTGGGTCAAAAAGAAACAAGCATCTTCATATCCAGCTATTCATCCATCGTTTTATATAATTTTGATGAAAATATTTCTTTTTTCATGAAATTACGCCTGCCCAAAAGCTATTTGTACGAGTTACAGTAAAACTCTTTAATGCCTGGTATTATTTCGGAAAGACAATAAAACAAGCAGGACAAAACCAATGAGACTAGAATTGTTTTGAAATGGGTAAAATTTAGGTGTAATATATAACCACCCTAAAGATTTTACAAGAGTAATTGTTCTATCAATTTCACGAACAATACTTTCCATTATACATCCCAGGTCTTTAGAAGTATAGTAACAATTAGACTGCAAATAAAAGGTTCTCTGGCTACCATTTTAGGTATAATTAAGATGTTATATAATTAATATTCACTACCATTACATCTAACAACAAAATGGTTTTAATTTTGTTAATACGGACAAATGGTACAAGCTGAAATATAACTTTTGTGAAGATTCGTATATGCGAAAGTGGAATTTGTAAAAAAAATATTACAGAACGCATGTGCGAAGCCCGCATTCAATGCTATCTATTGTCGTTTTAATATAGGCTATTAAAGGCTGTTTAAAACCCTTACATATTCCAAATGAAGTCGGCATACAGTATAAAGTAATGTGGGTCATGGAGCATCATAAAATGTTTTTTATCCCGGAATAATTTGCAGTAACCGAGTTGAAATACCGAAATACCATTTGTGCGGAAGCTGTTAGGAGAGCGAGCTCGGTTTAGCGTCATATATGGGAATGCTATTAAAAAGTATAATCAAAACATTCGCTGGCGACAAAACCATACGTTTGGCCGTGACGTAAAACACGTGGATGATAAAAATTAAGTTGACGATGTCGGCTGGAGTGTGAATGACAGTGGGAGGCCATAAAGGCGGGAAAACGCGGCGCTCGACCAGACCGTTTAATTACTACCCTCAATGATGAGGCTGACAAATGGCGGCCGCGGCCGAGTCACCGCGCCATACTGTATTGTTATGTCTTTCCTCCATTTCTATTAAGTCAAGCATCGATTTATGATCATATTTATGCACTCCATTGGTGATATTATTTCATGTTTGATGTTATGGTTTTTGGTCATTGCTTTTTACTCATGTTTTTAGGAAATGCAGATTAGGTACCTAACTGCAGTGTTTGCGGTGATCAGCAATTGACCGCAAAAAGCAGTATGATGCTGATGAATTTCATTATAGACGAAAGCTATTGATATAATCAGAATGACCATCGAATGGAACTGTCATTTCTATTCTCGTATTCCTAATTCAGAAGCTCACTATGTTTGGTCGTCCGCCACTTCAGTGTTGAGTGAAGTATCGAATGCGACCGCGTCGCAGCGCAAATAGCGCATACAGCATCTGTGTCAAGTTGCACCGCAAAGCTCTTGAACGTACGCCTCTTTGTCTTTTGACCAGTTAGCAACGTATTCTTTTAAAGAGTGCAGGCTTCAAATAAGTGATAGCCTAGCGATCAACTTGGCTGTCCATATATATGGTCTTCGGTGAAAACTCATGGTGAAAGATTTTACAGAATTATGTGTCAATTATTGCCAAGTACATAAAAAAAGAGATTGCAGTAGCTACTTTAATACTGACGATAATCTAGTCGTAAGATTGAATTCATACGAAAAAAGAAATTAGCATTCTTCGATAGTGTTTAAAAAGCTTTTCTCTACTATCCTCGTAATTAATAATAATATTCTACCACATTCACACAACATCATCTAGTCCCAAACTAAGCAGGACTTGTACGATGGTTACTAGATAATGGATAAACATACGTATACACTTTTTTTTTGTAAATATATAAATATTATACAAATAAACACCCAGACCAAGACTAGCATATATATTTAGAGAGAGGGCGATTGTCGATATGACTATTATATATAACTCATTCTGTACCTTCCTGTGCATGCGGTAAACATTGTCGTTTTTTTCCTTCAAGATCAAAGGTGTAATGACACCTTCTACTACTATTTACGTTGTATCGATAAAAAACCAGAAGAAAATGGAAATATCGAGGTAAATTGCGTTTAGTGTCATCTACAAAACGTGTTCCCTCAAAAAGAAAAACTTACAGAAATCATGAAAAAAATCTGTTTCAAGAATTGACTCATAATTGAGATCTTAAATAATAATAATGATCATCATCATCATCAGCCCTTTATACTGTCCCACTGCTGGGCACGGGCCTCTTCTCACTTGAAATCTTACAAGACAAAAATATTTGTCTTATATTGATATGCTAGTCAAGACATCTCATGTCGTTTAAGTACTGACATGACCAGTAAAAAGGTGATTCATAATATAACTAGAGGATGCCAGCAGCAACGCCCGCTCATTTTATTATAATTTAACGCACCCTTACGATCTCCAAGGAACATACATACCAAATTTCAGCTTCTTGTGCCCTATAGTATCAGCTGTGCTTTGTCTGTCAGTCTATGTACCTATGTAGGTATATAAAGTAACGTAACAATTTTATATATATAGATTGACATACAACGTAACATTTATACATAAGCGTGTGCGATAGATAGATAATATCCAATATGAGGCAAAGTGTATCGTCATAAGTCGTATCGACACAGTTATCGAACGTACGATCGATGAACGCAATTAAACGATGGCAGTTCTACCATAGTGCAGTTAAAAAAAACAATAATTGTATAGTTTCGTACACACTGACAATTGCAATTTTATTTACAATAGCATTAGATTATATTTTTATCGGGGTTAAATATAATGACCATCAATAAATGCTTTGATACCCTTAGTTCTTTAACCAAAAATATATACTTTACACCAGAAAAATAGTCTAAAAGTGCTATTGTATAGCACTACCTATTTTAGTCACGACTGCAAATTGTATTCGAACACCAAATGTAATTAATGATCACCAAATAAATAGGTTATGTAGTATGTATAGTGTAGTAGGTGGTGGTGGCGTCAACTTAGTTTATAAAAGTAGGTGGTGTAACCAAATCCAATTTATGTGTTGGTATTTCATACAACTAACAAAAAAACTTTGGTTATAATTTTACATTAAAATGCTGGTTTAATTTTGGTGATCATTTACTACTTTTGGGTTAACAATGATTTATTTGGAGTCATTTTGCTTAAATAGGATAGCAAAATGTTAAAACTTTGGTTATAATTTTACATTAAAATGCGGGTTTCATTTTGGTGATCATTTACTTTTTTTGTTTGTTATATGTTACTATATCTGGTGGTAAGTTAAACATAAGCCTTTTTTATCACAAGATGCAACCCGACATAAATATTCCGTGATATCTGGTAAGACTAATAAGCAGACCCCAGGCACTAAGGTTGCATCTAATTATAACGCAGCTAGAACGATGATGATGGTATGATGCAAATGCCACCATACGATGCAATGAATTTGTGAATTTTTCACAAAATTAAATTCATTTGGGAATAGGTTGGATAAGGATGGATTAAGATAGGTTTGTTTGTGTGAATGTCTATATTTAGCAGATGTCTTTTTACATAACAATTATAAATCCAAAAGTTAGCAATGTTCGTATAAAAGCGACTGCACGGATTTTGATAAAGCCCACAGTAATATAGTTTATACATTAGAATAGCTTGTAGATTACCTACACGTTTACCGAATTCCACGCGAGCAAAACTAGTTGATTACATAATGCGTTAGCAACACAAAGCTTGCAACAGCATTAAACCTGTCAAAAATTCTCTAATCTACAGTTACATTGAAGATTAATATTATTAGCAATATTCCCCTGGGAACAGCCAGTTGCTATCAAGTATGCTTATTTTATAATGAGTACTCTTGTTTCACTCCTACTCGCACTTAATTGTGATAGACAAATAAAGTGTATTGGTTCTGCTAATACTCTGCGCACATATCTCACAGTACTAATGGGCGTGCGTGTGGAGGGTGTTATATTATTTCAAATATTATATTTCTTTATATATTTATTTGGGACAACCAGTAGTTGTCACATTGTAATAAATAATTCAAAACAGAATTAATAATATAAAAACTAAATGTACAACATTCTAAGGTGTCACAGCAAGCACCAAAAGGTAACATTTACTTCGTTAAGGTCTTAATACTTTCGTTTATTTGTTTTTTTTACGTATTTCATGAGAAATAGCAGATGGATCGCCTTACGGTAAGCATTACTACCGCCCATGGACACCCGCAACACACACAAGGTGTCACAAGTGCACTGCTGACCTTTGAGATGGCTAAAGTAAAAGAAGCAGGAGCAGGATGTGCGTAGAAGAAAAGAGGACGTGGACTCCGACCCTCTCACTCACAGAACGAAATGCAACAGGATAGATACAGTTACTTTACGTGGATATGCTGTCAGACGGTAGTACTTCCCCAATAGAGCTGGTCGAATCATGAAATAGGCAAGGATCTACTACCTACATAACTCATGACAAAATCCTATTTACATACATACATACATACATATCGTCACGCCTTTTATCCCCAAAGGGGTAGGCAGAGGTGTATTTCTACACCCACTTTTCGCCAGATATACTTTAGTCCCACGTAATAAGGGGCGAGCCTATTGCCGTACTGGGCACATTTCCAGACTCCGTGCTGCTACTGAGAATTTCGTGACAGAAAAACCCAATAACACTGCCCGGCCCAGGAATCGAACCCGGGACCTCCCGATCCCACGCGCACATTTATGCCGCGAGACCAACGAGGCAGTCGTATAGGGTTTGATGTCGAGTTTTCCGTCTCTACGCAAAGATGGTATTTGCATCGTGTTATCCCTTAGTTGCCTCTTACGACACCCACGGGAAGATAGGGGGTGGTGACACTTGTATTCTATGTCGTCAACCACACGGCCGAAAAAAAAATTCCTATTTCTCTAGTATAAATATGGTTCTATCGTAAGGTTTGTTACTAACATACAAACATCAGGCACATATTTCATGCGGTACAATAGTTTTTAGATCACACTAAATGTTTCCTTTGTGGGATCGAACTAACAATAGTCAGCTCAGTGTCTAGCGACGAGACCTCTTATAAACAATGCCATACATGCATTCAACATATTTATCAAAAGGTTACAGAATAATCCAAGAAAATAAAGCTGGTGACAGTGTTAACAGTTAATATAAAGTACAGCAACATGCCTCTAAAGTCTATTATATTTTTTCATATCCCAACTGCCATTACAAACTAATTAAAACTCACATACGAGTTTGTAAGCAAAAACAAACATAATTATACAGTCCCAGATTGTACTGCGTTATGTTGCAATTTAAGAATAACATTTTAGTATTCATGCATTTCACGAGAAAACTCAGTGACCTGGCGAAGCAAAATTCACCAGTTACATATATGTGCATATTTATTTAAATACGAAAACGTCCTTGCACAAAATAAAGAGAGAATTCTTGCGTAGCTGGACTGGCAGATCAATAAATAAGCAAATATGTAAGCTCATGTGACATTTATGCGGTGAGTATGTCAATAGGGATAAAATAGCCAACATAGGTCTCCAAATACTCAAGCTAAAGTGGTAAAATGAACAGGGTTAAGTGCCCTAAGAACCGATGGTCGCTACAGCTGGAAGGTTCTGGAGTGGTGTTCACGTAACGGATGATACAGCAGGGGTGGGTCTTCGGCCCGGTGGACCAAAATCGGTTTATGTGAAGAGTCTTGAAACAGCTTTCAGCTGCTATAACGGTGATCTGATCAAGTCTATTATTTCGCAATTTTTAAACCACTACGTCGCACGAACAATCAAAGGTGTATCAGATACACAGACTTAGAGTATGTGCGCAGCACATGCAGAATAATGTTGTCGAAAGCTGGCATTTGCATGCATTCATACGTCTGTATAAATCCTACTATATTCACGCGGCGAGATGTATTGACAAGACAAACTAGAATATCTGTATGTGTATGGTCTAGAATTTATCTCCTGAGCCGCAATTTCCACATTTTGAAAACAATATGACTGCCTCTGTGGTCCAGTGGATAGCGAATGCGACTGCTGATCGGAGGTCCCGGGTTCGATTCCCGGGTCGGGCAAAAGTATTACTGGGTTTTCCGAATTCTTAGTAGCAGTACGGAGTCTGGTGATGTGCCCGGTAACGGCAATAGTCTCGCCCCCTATTACGTGGGACCTAAAAATTCATGGCGAAAGGGGTAGGCAGAGGTGTAGTATTACACCTCTGCCTACCCCTTCGGGGATACAGGCATGAGTCTATAATAATAATAATAAAAAAAATCAATGAGTACAGATGTACATAATAATATACAACACTATTACTAACATTTCTGTATAAGTGTCAATGTCAGAAACTAGCCGAAAAGTGCATTTGTAAATGTAGTTATGACCTAAGAAATTTAGTTTTGACGTCCGCGTCCACTAAGGAACCAGTTGAAAACCAGCGTCGGGCACATGTGTCCGGCAATATGCTGAACTGGCCTCCTATTTTTGTACAGACGACGGGCGTGTACGATTTGTGCCTAGTAGTAATATCTTTGTTTTTGTTTCACATTGTTTATGTCATGTCACATGTCCTTCGTCTGTTATAAAAATTAACGATTTTTTCTTTTCTTTTCATTTCTTTTCTTAGGCGCGCCCGCTGTTACAAGCGAGTTAGTGAGAGCTACTGCGCCGTGGCTCATAGCGTGACGTTTCTCAAAAAATGGGCTATCCAACTCAAAAAGAATAATTCAAATCGAACCAGCAGCTCTTTAGATAATCAATGTCAACCAGATAAACAAAGTCTTTAAATGTATATCTAATTATCCATTCAAGTATAGATTTATGAAGTGAATTCTTGGTGTAGACATGGTCTAAGAATACAAAGTGTACCAATGCACGAAATAAATAGTATCTTTGACGCAAATAAGGAGAAGTCTTTCTTTTGGCAGTGGACTGCGAAAAACTGTATGTTAATCATAAAATTCTTGGTGACCGAAAGAAGCTACCTTGTCCTAAAATTGCCATCCACAAAATACACCAAGTGCCTAATAGAAAACAAAATAAATTGGCTTAACAAAAAAATGCGCCTATGCATTTTTACTGTTTTGCATTTTCCTTTTTAATTAACACAGCGGCCAACAAACACGAGGTTACAAAGGCTAACAATTCAGATCGTCATATACATACATATATTATATTGTGTCAAAAAAATTAATAATGTTTACTCAATTATGGCCGCGTGTGGGACATTTTTGTTACAAAGTTCGTTAAGCTTGGTACGACACACAACGGTGTTTTCTGTAGCTACATTTATTTTAAAAATCAAATCAGTGTACTTTGGAGTTCCATGTCAATGGATCAACTTTCATACTTTAATGGTGGGACTTTGCAATTAGAATCGTTGGACCTTAAAGAAAATGATCGTTTACTCTCTTTATACGGCAGGTAGGCGGTCGCTGAAATACGCAAGATAAAAATAAACCACAACAAGGAAAACATAATTTTACTTTTCTACCCACACTATAAGGATTCATTGCAATACCCATAACACAAAACCTTCGAGCACCTGACTAACATGCTAAGACTGTATTCTACGTATCTATCAACTCTGACCCACGCTAACTGCACCATTACCCACACAACTCCACACAAAAAGCTATTGAACACAACATAACTGACGAAAGAGGCTGTTAATACAAGTCTTACTAGCCAACGGGATAAGCGGCCTTAATTACACACAAGAGGGGGTGGGGAAGGCCGAGTACGAAGAAATGGATGGCCGGTTTCTGGCCCTCAAGTTCGGTAATTTCTTTATAGGGAGAAGTTGGACGTGCTTAATGTCGAATCGGGGACACTCTATGCCCGGAATACATCGATTTGGGTTTGAATAAGTGGCTTAGCTAGCTTTTTTCGACGGGTAATTTGAGTACGGAGTGGAGATTCGAGTGCCGTGTTTGTTTGAACGAGGGAGGGAAAATGGGGACTGTGTTTTGTCTCACATTGGGCGTGAGTATCGGTCGCTGTGTTAGAAATTAAATGTATAACTTGTAATTTTATAATTACTAATTATTAAACCTTAAAAAAATAAGAATAAAAGTTAGCCTATAATAATTTATATATGTATTAAGATTGGACGCGAATGATTAGTTAACTACATAACCCAAAATTAAAGGGTTAAATCTGTCTTAGAATAATGACCAGGCTGTCTCTGCCTTCGTAAACCAAAGCAACTTTTCTATCTTCAGCATAACTTGTGAAACTACAACTCATTAAAATTACTAGTCGAACTAAACAGCAGTTTTATTTAATTATTCTGTAAAACAAAGAATTTACGTCGTTCATTGTTACAATGTAATTAAGTTACAAGGGCAACTTTCAGTAGGACAACTTTCACTGTTTGTTTTTCCTTGAAAGATGTCGTAATTATGATATAGACGCGATCATACAAGGCAATTTCTTAGCAGCTTAGTGTATGCCAATGAGTGCAAACGGTAAACCACGCGTAAATCGCACGCACCGCACATAGTAAACAAAGTCAAGTTGAAAGAACCAAACGAATATGCCTCTCTGCAACATACAAGGAATAAATAGTATCTTTTTGTCATTAAAAGCCAGTTGCCATTCAAGAATCGCCTTATACATGAACATATTTAATCATACTTATTATTGTATGTAAATAATAACCCTCAAAACAATTAAGAGCTAAAACACAGCTGCAAACTTGCCGCCTGGCGCTAAGAAAGCCTTATATTAAAGAATCCGTAAAGCAAACAACAGCAGAAGTCACGTAAGTTGAAATATTAATGAAACGTGTTCCGGACATTACGATATTATCGCCAGAGTGTTCAAATCGTTTACGTTTTACGACTACATTTTTCATCGTGCACCCGCGATAATGGTCGGTAGTCATCACTATTTTACTGAACACTTACAGAAATATCTTGGTTTTCATCTAATTTGTTCTGGAAGGAACAAACTTTACTTTACTAGAACTAGTTTGTTATTTACTTGGCTAGCTTATACTATGGTAACACTAACTGGTATTGTTTTTATGTTCTTCCTTCCTTTGCAGCCTTTGTAGTCCACAGCTGGACTTAAGCCTCCTCTCCTAACTTTCTTCACAGTATCACAGCTGTGAGTCAATCATTGGATTTGGCTTACCATACCATGCTGGCCAGACGGTTTGGTATAATCACCCCTGTATATAAACTGTCCCACTGCTGGACACGGGCCCCTACTCACTAGAATAAGTTGGTACCTATAGGGTTCTTAAAAAAATCTGTATCTTCGCAAAGATATGTATTATTTGCTTCGTGTATTTTTGTCAGTCACCTTTTACGACCAGCCACGGAATGAGTTAGGGTAGTGACATTTTGTATTCTTAATCTATCACTACGTGGAGATTTCTTACATCCTTAAATATCATATATATAAAAGACAAATTACACTCAATCACAGAAGTACATAGAGGTACTCATTACACATATAGATTTGTCCTGAGTAAGAATCGAACTTGAATGATCATGAGATGTGAATCTAAGAAGAGGTACAATGGCCAAACTTGACGCTAGTACACTATAAAGGCGAAAATCGCTCAGCAAGACATGGTCGCGTCCAGTTCCCTAGTCAAACGAATTATGGGGGGAGTGGTTTTGTATTAGTGTGCGTGTGCCTTGACTTTATGAGCGAGCCAAATGATTTTTTTTTAACTGATCGACCACGAACTTGTTTGATTGTACCTGTATAAAGTTTAAGTCTGGCTTATCCTTTGATTGATTTTCTCAATTACCTTATAAATTAAAACTTGTAGATGTTTATGTGTAACAATATGGAGCCCAGCCTTCTTGGTTATATTACTTACTGAAATGAAGCCTATTAGTTACATAATACATTTAAAACTATTATTTGCCTTATGATAAGCAGTTATGGCTCGTGACACCTTCATATTGACAAATTTTACGCACGCTTTAACTCAAAGTATTCATTCTACCACATATTATAAAAAATACGGACTTTATAAAATTACTTCAACCCACTACAAATTGCCAAAGCAATGAGTACTATGCTATAAGTCTATAAAAAATTAATTGTTTCGCAAAAAAGGTTTGGAACACCAAGTGCTAGCTCGCTCTCTTACGATTTATTTACAAATAAAATTTTCAAGCACCTTGCTCGCCACCTGTATTTTAATATCCGTAAAACGTTTGCTGTATACCTTTTAATTTATACGCACAAAGGTCTTGCATCATTACAAACGAACGCTTTAGAGGAAACATTCGAATTCAAGTAAAATATGCCCGTTTTATAATTTTCTAACTTTATGAAAAAGTGGGGTGTAATTTATGTACATTTTTGTATAGGTTTGTTAGAATAACAATCACTTTTTTGAGGACATAGCAACAGACCACCATTCAGATGCAGAAGGTATTGTGGAACAAGATGGCATGCTTCTATGTACCTCCTCAGGAAGAAAAGGAAACACTTTGTTTTGTTTCCATTTCATCTCTCAGCATAAGTAGCCAACAGCATAATAATCTATATTGCACAATAGTGACAGATTGTCGAGATTTTTTCCTAAAGGAAGGTAGAACCGCGTGTATAATAAAGCAGACTTACTCGTAGGTCTTGCCTAGCACAAGCTGGGCACATGCCGGCGCCCAATGTGAGGTCGGCCTTAATGTATATAAAGTATATATAAAACAACACCTACACAGTGAAAGTTTGTTCGTTCATAAAGACGGCTCGACGCCGCTGGGCCATACAATATCTTATACGCTTGGAGTAAATTATATCCCAGCTGGTATGGTGAACATTTTTAGTTGTTGCAGGAAATATTGTAAGTACTAGCCGCGTCACAAAGTTTTCGGTGACAGTCTTATAACTTTGACTCTGAGGGACAGACGTTAAAAGTGACCAAGAATACACATTGTAAATGAATTTATAGAAGTTGTCTGTACGACATAAATAATCCTCCAATCAATTTAACTATTGTTTGTATACCTACATATAAAATCACGCAGTAAGCTTAAGCGTTTGCGAAGAGTCGTGCAATGGAGGCGTTTCGCACCATGAGCGGTTCGAAGAAGAATCGCGCAAGCGCTGGTTATATCCGGAACCAACGACCCAGAGATCTTTAAGTATTTTATAAAAAACATGCAGGTACTCTATGTATTTTTTTAGAAAACTATGTACTAAAAATACAATATGCAATACAATTAGTAATAACCGTGCCGCTACGATTTTAATCGTCGTATTACAAAAAGTAGGACTTGGTGGTGTGCATCCAAGTGAGAAAAAACCCTTTCAAAAAATCTCTTGGTAAATTCACAACGCCGAGACCTCCCAATCCCACGCGCAAATTTATGCCGCGAGACCAACGAGGCAGATGTATGATTTAGACACACATACATATTTCCTACAACATAAGAACGGTACGAAGATCAATGTGATAACTTAACGAGTAGCCATGTGTCCTTTTATCGTATTTGTCTCATCTGCTTTGCTACGACAAAGCATTGCTTACAAAAAACTGCTGTTTTCGTGTCGCCCACGCGGCATTTTCAAAACGAATTCATAAAAACGTACCGCATGAAAGTTAAATTGCGCCGCCTTGTTGAATTCGCCCCTAATGTTGTAAACCTCGATGTACGAGTATGTCGACTCAACTACCGACATTAATAATAATTCTAACCATGCGTTGAATGCGTTTATATTCGAACAATAGCCTTCACAGTTTATTATTTTTTGTTATATGCACTTAAATAAGTTTTATTCGTCATAATAATATAAATGAATTACGAGACTATTAAAAGAATTACATTACTAAAGGATGACCGCAGCTACGCGCGCACATTATTTTTAAATTTAACCATTCCGTCCCGATCTATGAGAATTTCAGGAATACTTTTCTTAGTGCACCCCTACGCTTCCCAAGGAACACACATGTCAAATAATTAACTTCTTGCGCCCAGTAGTTTCAGCTGTGCTTCGTCTGTCAGTCAGTCAGAAACGCGAGAATTTTATATACCTATACAGATTATAAGGTTGAAAAAAAAAAATGAAAAAAGAGGAGATGGTCCCAAATTACTGAGATTTTTACGCCATAGGCACCCACAAGCAATGACTTTCCCCTTTAATGTATATCCCCTAAGAGGTTAACTAGGAGTTAGAACATTTTAAAATCCAGCGAGAGTACAAAATATAAATAAAACATCTGTTTGACAGCTTTCATAAAATAGGTTCTTAATTTTCCTCCCGATTATGCACGGATAATAAGTTAATAACATTGTGAGAACGCCCCAAAGTCCACTCATTCATTCAATCAATCAATCTTCCATTCACTCCGCGTCGAATCCTCCCGCCCATTTATAACTCAATATTTTCAGTGCTCCTACCAAATTAAGATTTTATACCGTTATTTTTGTAATTTTGAATAAATAAATAATATACTTCTATATGTCTATTGGCTAGGTATCTTGCCCTTTAAAAGAGACTGGTTGGGTCGCGGGAATCTTGACGGAGATTAAACTCCAGACACAAAGATCACTTAGAATCGTCAGACTTTTATGGTTGGCACGAATAATTACTTGTCCTGCGTAAATACCGAGCCAATAGCACACGACGCTTAACCTCTTGTATGCCGGAATACCAGACACAATTAAAAAGCTATTGTGTCTCGCGTAGATCTGCGTTCCGGCATACAAGGGGTTAATAGCTTCGTGGTAGCAATTTTAATTATTGCGCTGTCAGAGAAGCTCTATGCGTTAATTAGCACTTATCAATTTATCAAGTCTAATGTCATCGTGGGTGTAATATTGCACCTCTGCTTACCCCTTCGGGGATGCAGGCGTGAGTCTATAAAAAATGTCATCGAACTCTTTATACCCCAGGGATTTTACGTACATTAAATCGTGGTTACATTCACCTAACATATATTTACAGAGTAGGTACGTAGCCTTGGAAGGTACAGATCAATACATCAATTTCAACATTTTGAGACAAATTCAATTGATGGAATGAATGGAATCGTTTTGATCTTCTAATCACGTCGTCTGTGAAGAAAACATGACTCTGTACACACATACACACACTTTCACACGTGTCTCTCTTTCTATGTGTGCGTGGGCGTGTTCAAGTCGCAGACATTAAATTCAATAAATTTTCACATGCATTGTCTATAGTTTTAAAGGAAAATAATTGATTGCTGATTTATGTGCAGATATTTTTTTTTCAAATTACTGGACAAGGTTATTTAAAATAAGAAGTTAGAATTATCATACATTAATTTGCCTACATGTCAAATACATTTGCCCCTTCAAAACCAATAATTGAGCACTAATATTTTATACCTATGCTCAATTAAATATATAATTTTACAAGATAACATGCTCTAGTCAATTTTCAGCATGGCAGTTTTCATGATTTTGATGAAACACGCCAACTGTGATGTAAACAAAGTAATGTATAATCTTCTCCTTTCTAAGGAGGAAAGGTCATATTCAAACGCAGTGCTTATATGGTTTTCCATATATAAGTATAGACAAGCTTTACGAACGGGCTTTAAATCCTACTTGGCCGACTAACTTTGCAGTAATGACGGCGATCACCACACACTGAATCTAAGTGCACAGTTTTAAAAGCTTGTAGCGCTTGGAAAAAGTTATATCAGTTAGCTATTTAAAAGTTTACTACTTTAAATATGATATTTAAAGTAGTTTATATTAATGATGTATCTACATGAACCGAAACAAGTACTTATGATATAGTATTTGGCTCAAAAGATAAGTTTAATTATATTGTTATTTAAATAATTATTATTATTTTTTAATTATTTTTATTTATTATTGACTGCCTCGTTGGTCTCGCGGCATAAATGTGCGCGTGGGATCGGGAGGTCCCGGGTTCGATTCTTGGGTCGGGCATTGTTATTGGGTTTTTCTGTCACGAAATTCTCAGTAGCAGCACGAAGACTGGAAATGTGCCCGGTACGGCAATAGGCTCGCCCCTTATTACGTGGGACTAAAGTATATCTGGCGAAAAGTGGGTGTAGAAATACGCCTCTGCCTACCCCTTCGGGGATAAAAGGCGTGACGAGATGTATGTATGTATGTAAATAATTATTGGATAACAAATGACTCCCATTAATATAATATTTCAGTACGTTCGACTATTAACAATAAATTCGTTTCTAAGTACATGCTATCATAGTGACATCAGTAGTATTTCGATATAAATCCGGTATAAGTTAGTCACGTTCATGGGAATGTGATGAATGTATATAGCCTACTTCCCATAATGTACCCGTAATGTACTAAAAGCTAGGCATGAGCACTGCATGCCAATAAGCAGGTACATACATTTTGACGTGTTTGTAGAGTCTTCGAAGTAATGAATATATTATTATGTATGTTTTTATTCTGAAAATCACGAAAAATGGATAGATTCCTTAGCTATGTTCCATTCATTAAACTATGTTACAATACTGACATATAGAAAAGCAAAATATTTTGCAGTATTATTCCGAAGCAAACTACGTATTACTTTTTCTTTCAGCAAAGATCAACATCACATGTGCATATCGCAAGTAAAGTCTGCGCGTCGGATGCACAAAGAGCGCAATATATTTTACCAAAATAAAAAAAACGGTATCTCGATTTAATAAGTGACACTATCATAATCACGTGCGTGTCTTAAAGTAACATTGATGTTAAACAAATCAGTTATGAATATGAAAAGTTTTTGACGATGGGTATTTTTATTCTTGCACGCCAAACCTACGGAACGCTCAGAATGACACCAACGTGGGCGGTACCGCGAACCGCGGACAGAGTTCAGTAAGTAATCAGAATGAAACCGACATCAGCGGACGGCTTTTATCATAAAGTAATATTTCATTTTTTATTTTCGGCCGACATTTCGGCCTGATTCACCGGTCGCGGTCACGGTGCGCCTCTCGATGTCAATAATTGAGTGAGCCTGATTAGAAAAATAAACCGGCTTTGGCATCGTCCTTGTTTTCCTTTAATTCTATATTCCTCGAAATTTAAATTGAAAACAAAGCAAAAAAATTAAGCTAATATATTCTTTTTGGAATTTTGCCAGTTACCAATTTGCACGTGTATATTTTAAACATAATAATAAGAAATATTTTATTTATAACTACTAAAGAGACCTTTCTGTGAGGTTCACAATATTATTTTTATAGTAGTAGTTTTAATTAAAAATGTAGGCGTAGCTGATCTACCTTAACCGACATATTTAATTAAAACTACGTGACATTATCTAAAAATACAACATCGTGCTTTTAAATATAATTCTATTCGTAATTTTTATTTGAATACCTCGAAGTTGTCTAGGTATACTATCAAAGCTTCTGCATATTAAAAGTTCAAAATTATTTATTTGCAATTCATTACACAAAGCTTCGCGGATTTTTAGTTGTTATGTGCCACGTAACTTAAACTCCAGACTCCGTGTTAAAACACCCAGTAATATAACGGAAGTACTAAGTACCTACCTATAATAACCACCATTATCACACTAGCCAAGATCTATATTCATTCCAAAATGAACCTTATAAACATACGTCTCTTAATCATCCCTTAATCCTGTACACAAATCAAACACGGTTCAAAATCATTTGCAAGCCTTGTTGCCTTAAGTACTTAGTACTAAATCTTTGTTTACCACTCAATGTTCTGAGAGACGGCTCATATCTGACGCGTGGCCCGTCACACAGAATATATAATTCCAAGTGAACAATTCTCAGGGGCTTCCTCGCCTCGTTCCAATTTTAGTCTGAAAACTAACGGATGTGCTTGCTTTTCGATTACGGCTAGCTTATTTCCACAAGCGCTGAATATGACGCCATCACATTGTATGCAGAAGCTTTTTTTTTTCGTGTGGCATTTGTTTGTTTTCACACGTATATTCCGTATGATATATACATATAACATCCTAATTGTTGGTTATACAAGTTGTTGTTTGACGAGAGTTCTTTCTTTTTTGTTTTTTAAAAAGTCCTGTCCCGTACTAGGTCTAAATTCTGTGTCTCGGGGGACATATTTCATCAAAATGTACAATTATATTTACAAATAATCTTTATTTTTGAAGACGACGCCCGTAGTATGACAAATCTTGTATCGCATGGGACTTATGAATCATACAACGTGTTGTCCCGTGTGGAGATCAGACCCCTACGTCACCGGTACGGTCTGTTTGAATTTCTAGTATTATTCACAATTCTCAAATGAATCATGCAGCCTAAAGGCGTTTGTGCACTACAAGGAATTTTACCGTCCGGCAGTCCGATTTCTTACAATTATTGTCAATGAATTTCAATTAGGTAATTGTCAATAGGCGGGTCCACACAGACCGAGCAGCCTCGCGCGGAAAATGCTTCGCGAGGCTGCTCGGTCTATGTGGACGTGGCTCGGTCGAGGAAAGCGCATGGCAGCCGCGGCCGGCCGTACGCGTGCGCCCGAGCTACCGAATTAGACACGTCCACACAGAGCGCGCAGCCTCACGAGGAATTGGCGCGCGAGGCTGCGCGCTCTGTGTGGACGTGCCACGGCCGAGGCAAGCGCGTGTGCCGCCGCGGGTGAGCGGCCGAGCGGCCGAGCCATCGAGTTTGGTTTTTTGTTTTGCCGCGGTCTGTACGCTGTTTCGTGCCTCGCTCGAACATAATAATCCCTACTAACAATATAAATTCGCAAGTGTGTTTGTATGTTGGACATTTTTTTTATAGACTCACTTCTGTATCCGCGTAAGGATAGGCAGAGTTGTAATATTATTACATCCACATTTCACCATGAAATGTTTAGGTCCCACGTAATAGGGGACGAGCCTATTGCCGTTAACGGGCACATCAGCAGACTCCGTGCTGCTTCTGAGAATTCGGGAAAACCCAGTAACACTTTTGCCCGACCCGGGAATCGAACCCGGGAGCTCCGCTCAGCAGTCGCATACCCTATCCACTGGTCACTGAATTACGGAGGATACATTCATCATAACATTCTCATCTTTGACGCTATTTATTGTACGAATAATAATCCTTCAGTCTGTGCTTCGGTTACAGTATCCTTGCCTACAGACGTTCATTTCCTATAATTCATTCTATATTTTTTTCCATGTCTACCTATTCCATCCATTAGGTATAACAATAATCGACGACCGGTTGGCAAAGCGTGAGTGTAAGCGACTACAACGCCGAAGGTCGCGGGTTCGATTCCCGCTCATGTCAAACATTTGTGTGCATGAACATGAATGTTTGTCTTGGTCTGGGTGTTTCTATGTATATATTTACAAAAAAAGTAAGTATAAGTAAATATGTATATTATGGCCCATTATAACCTGTTTGAAATAGAATTAGTTTTTATTATAAGTCAAATCGATTATATCGATTGAGTAACATTTTGTTTAGTCTATTGAAAATTTCTAACAATGGTCACACTGAACTGTCACTTCCGTTGCCGCCTTGAAAAATTAACTCGCCGTTTGCACTCTCGCGTGCCTTGTACCTAATTAATAAATTGATCGCCCTTTGAATTAACGCGAATTGAATTAACTTGCAAATACGTAATTGCCGCTTTTGACTTCCGGCAAAGTTTGTGGTAAATTGATGACATATTGAACATTTGTGAAAAGTTTTGTGAACCGCAAACGTGCATCGTGGTCTGGAGAAGGACTTCGCCGAATTGTACACTGGTATCTATTCGATTCTCTTGTTATTTTGGCCAAAATTATGAGTTAATCCTATAGGTCCACTTCAAGAACATCACCAGGAGATATAAGGTAAAATTTTCATGTACCTACTCAATACTTTACTCACTGTGCAACGCAGTGCTTTGTGTCTGGATATATTGTCTATCGTGGTCAGGTAGATGTATTACACCTTCCACTGCAACTCTGTCCTGAAAATTCCTGCCTGGCTACGGTAATTCTAGACATTACCATTGTCTAGTACCCAAAGTAGGTACAGCAATTGGCGTCAGTCAGGCAGCCGGCTAGTAAAAACACATGCCACAACCCTATTGCAGTATGACCATTTCCAAGTACTATATTAATAAAAATAATTAAAAAATAAGAGAGAGGAGAGACCAACAATTTCACATTGATACGTAGACCGATAGATGGCAAATGTACTATATCACTCTAATTCACAAGTCGACAATTTGATACATGCGCAATAATACATTTGTTGCGCTCTAGGCCGCGTTCACATTTATCTGATGTAATCTGTCGTGACGGCGTCTGTCGTGTCGCGACAGACAATATCCCGGTCTGCGACAGAGAGAGGGGGGGGGGGGACGGTACAGCGCGAATTAAGAGATTGGACTCAGATTAATTGTAAAAAATAGTTATTTGTGCAACAAGAGAGCAAAGTTGTTTTTTCTTTCGAGTGCTGATATTGATTCACGAGCGTAGCGAGTGAATCAAAGTTAGAATCCTGAGCGTGGTGAGGGACTCAACAGCTCGAGATATAAAAAACGTTGCTCTCGTGTAGCACACATAACTTTTCACCACAGCAGTGAGAACACATATTACTTAGGAGACATAGAAATGAACAGGAATAGATTGAATTCTGCATAATCACTTGTTGATTTACGAGAAAGAAGAAAATTTAAGAACTCTTCTGGTGTTAAAGTACAGTCATCATCGCTAGTTTCACTCATCTTTTTAGATTATTTTAAATATTAATATAATTTAACACGTTACGCTATAGGTACCTACTGTATCAGCATCAGCGAACTTTTCATTCCCGCTACTTTTTTAAATCGCATTTTAATACCGCGTCCCTGATGTTTATTTTTCAAATGTATCATTGTTGTAATTCTAAATAAAAATGTATTGATTAAGTACTAATTTTATACTATTAAGTAGACTTATTTTTATTAAAATCCAATAATAAATTAAACATGTAAACAATAACATATATAATTTCTTTGTTACAAATATCTTTTTTTTTGCGATGCCGTAGGTGTTTTCTTTGAGGTCGAATTCCAAAATCGAATTTCGAATTCGAAGGGGTTTGTTTTTTCACTCACTTTTTATATGCATGTGAAAGAGACAGAGCACAGTAAAATTCGAATGTTTCAAATTTGTGGCTGAACAATGTCAATTCGTGGCACTGAAGATTGAAAAATTAAAAAGCTACTTTGCCTCACGCTCGAATCAAAATCGCGTTTTGTTCACTGTTGTCTCGCAGCAAAAACGGCATGTTTGAGCTGCTGTGGTGAAAAAATACTTTGTTTAATTATAACAGCTTAACAGTATATTTAAAATATAAAATAGTAATCGCTAATGTTAGATCTACAAAGGTATTTATAATAAATTAATGCTAAGATGACAATAAGATTATCTAGATAATTTGGTGAGGAGAGATGTGCTGACGAAGCTAACATTGGTGGGTTCCTTACAGTTAACTCGCGCGACACAACTCTTCAGACTAATGTGGACGCGCCACTGTCTGTCGTAAAGCGTCAGACGCGCGTATGCAATTGTGCGCAATGGACAACGAACTAATTGACTACCTTTTTATAATATTATTCATAAACAGTACCTACCTATAGATGAGCTAATTGAATACGAAATAATATAATCCTATGTAAATAATTTATGGATATGATTGGATATCTACTTAATCTGAATCGGATAGTCATCAAAAATATTGCGAAAGTGTGAACTCCACGAGAGTCAAGACAGAACTGATTTAAAATTGCGTCAGATCGTGACAGACGGCGACAGACAAATGTGAACGGTAAGTAATTACGACAGAGACCGTCACGAGAGATCACGTCAGATAAATGTGAACGCAGCTTTATTCTATGGCCTCGCTCGTTCGGGGACCGTTTCCTCGCGCGGCAAATGCCTCGCGAGGCTGCTCGCTCTGTGTGGACCCACCTATTGAAAGTTGATGTAAACCTGACTGCCGGACGGTAAAATTCCGTGTAGTGCACAAACGCCCATAGAATGCCTGGTAAACAATAATAGGCTTTATTACACGAATCCTAAAACACGGGCTGCATAAGTGGCAATGAGTAATTTGCTCTGTCTATCCCGTCGATATTTTAAGCACATATGGGCTGCTACCACAGAAATAAATAGTAATAGAACGGTGACATGGGCGTGGTGCGCGTGTCAAACTATTGCACTATAGCGCATGTGTTTACACATGTTGTACAACATTATTCTGCCTGACAATCAGCAATGGTCAGTTTTTATATAAACAATAACATAATTTCATTTTCCACAGCTACATCACACACACACATCGATAATAATTCCTTAGTGTCCCCTCATTATCTATACGTCACTACGGGCGGGGCTTGCTGAAATGTGGCACGCGCGAAATGTACGCGATGACGTGACATTCACCGTTCTATTACTATTTATTTCTGTGGCTGCTACGCATGCTTGTTTTAGAAAGCTTTACTTACATTTTGGACCCATACAACAATTCTCGTATCATACGACATTGCAAGTAAAATGTACCTTAAATAGTCACCCAAAAGACATACTCGTACTAATATCAATTACATCCATACAACAGTACACAATTACAGTAATAGGACTCCAAGAAACCATTAAAACAGCTTTATTGTTGATACTCCGATATCTATGGATGAAACAGTCGATACTAAGTATTCCGAAAGCTATCATGATTGGATTGGAATCAAGTGTCTTTTTTCATTTTAGCGAAAATTTGATTCTGAGCCGCTGTTTCGTTTTTTCTTTTTGCTCTGCACATCTGTCGATTTGCTACCTTTTCGTTTTGGGTATTGACTTGTGCAAATACTATGACTATACTGAGCTTAGGTAGTTACTCTCTTTAAGATTCTTGAGGACGATGTACAGTTTTAGGCTGTAGCGTACTTAATTAGAGCTAGATGTAATTGATTTCCGAACAATAATAATGTATTAAAATACATACATACATAGTCTCACGCCTATATCCCCGAAGAGGTAGGCAGAGGTATATTGCTACACTTTTCGTCAGATTTATTTTATTTTATATATGTATTAAAATATTTTATCGATTTTGAAGAATATCTTTATGAGCCCTCTAATAATCTTCTCACTATAAGAACGGTGAGGACAAAACATTAGAAGGGCAAGGACTCATTACGATGGAAAAGTATGCGCTGGCAGACTTTAAGTCTTTTGAAAACATTATAGAGAACTCTTAGATATGCAGGTTTCCTCATACAATAGGACGAAGGACTCTCGCCAGTTTATCGACAAGTAATTATGACATAGTATTTTAGTGCGTTCGACTGTAAACAATAAATTCGTTTCTAAGCACATGCTATCATAGTGACATCAGTAGTATTTCGATATAAATCCGGTATAAGTTAGTCACGTTCATGGGACTGTGAAATATATAGCCTACTTACCATACTGTGCCCGTAATATACTAAATATAGGCATGTGCACTGCATGCCAATAAGTAGGTATATACATTTTGACGTGTTTGTGGTGTTTTCGAAGTAATGAATAGGTATATGTTTTTATTCTTGTTTGTTCTGTAACCGATGAAAAATCGGTGGATTCTTTACGGTTGTCTGTTCATTAAAGGATGTTACATTATATTTTACAATACTGACATCAAAAGCAGTAGAAAACCTTCCAGGAGTTATTCGGTCCACACTACACATTACTGTTTATTTTTCTGTCGGGAGAAAACATAATCACTAAACTTGAGAATCGCAAGTAACATTGACGCATCAAATGCAGAAATGAGCACAATATTGTTCACAAAGAAAAAAAAAAACGGTTGATTTAATAAGTGACACTACTCATATCCTGTCCGTGACAAACTAACATTTTAATTGAAGAAATTAGTTACAAATGTGAACAGGGTTTGAGGATGGATATTTTTTATTCTTGCACGCCAAACCTACGGAACGCTCAGTATGACACCAACGTGGGCGGTACCGCGAACCGCGGACAGAGTTCAGTAAGTAATCAGAATGAAACCGACATCAGCGGACGGCTTTTATTATAAAGTAATATTTCATTTTTTATTTTTGGCCGACATTTCGGCCTGATTCGCCGGTCGCGGTCACGGTGCGCCTCTCGATGTCAATAATTGAGTGAGCCTGATTAGAAAAATATACCGGCTTTGGCCTCGTCCTTGTTTTCCTTTAATTCCATATTCCTCGAAATTTAAATTGAAAACAAAGCAAAAAAATGAAGCTAATAATTATATTCTTTTTGGAATTTTGCCAGTTACCAATTTGCACGTGTATATTTTAAACATAATAATAAGAAATATTTTATTTATAACTACTAAAGAGACATTCCTGTGAATTTCACAATATTATTTTTATAGTAGTAGTTTTAATTAAGAATGTAGGCGTAGCTGATCTACCTTAACCGATATTTTTAATTAAAACTACGTGACATTATCTAAAAATACAACATCGTGCTTTTAAATATAATTCTATTCGTAATTTTATTTGCGTACCTCGAAGTAGTCTATACTATCAAAGCTTCTGCGTATTAAAAATTCAAAATTATTTATTTGCCATTAATTACACAAAGCTCACGGATTTTAAATTTTTATGTGCCACGTAAAATACGGACGTTATTCCAGACTCCGTGTTGAAAAACTCAGTAACATAACGGAAGTACCAAGTACCTACAATAACCAACATTATCACACTAGCCAAGATCTATATTCATTCAAAAATGAACCTTATAAACATACGTCTCTTAATCATCCCTTAATCCTGTATACAAATCAAACACGGTTCAAAATCATTTGCAAGTCATGCTGCCTTAAGTACTTAGTACTAAATCTTTGTTTGCCACTCAATGTTCTGAGAGACGGCTCATATATGACGCGTGGCCCGTCACACAGAATATATAATTCCAAGTGAACAATTCTCAGGGGCTTCCTCGCCTCGTTCTAATTTTAGTCTGAAAACTAACTGGTGTAGTGCTTGCTTTTCGATTACGGCTAGGTTACTTCCACAAGCGCTGAATATGACGTGCTATCAAATTGTATGCAGAAACTTTTTTTTCGTTGTTGTTTTTTTTCGTTTCTATGTTTTCACACATATATTTCATATGAGCACAGTGACCTGACTTTGCATCCTAATTCTTGGACGTTTTTTATTATGTTACACAAGCTGCAGTTTGACGAGAGTTTCAGCAGTATTGTCAATTATATTTGCAATTAATCTTTATTTTTAAAGACAACGAGTGCCGTAAGACAAATTCTATAGCGCAGGGGTTATATCAAATAATTAATCAAACAACAGACACAAAAGACCCAAAAACCAAACACCAATTTGTAAATCATACAACGTGTTGTCCTGTGTGAAGATCGAATCCGTATCCGTAACCCTTTGTCAAAGATACGGTCTGTTTGGTTTGCCAGTAATATTCACAATTCTCAAATTAATCATAGAGCCATAGAATACCTCGTAAGCAATAATAGGCTTTATTACGTAAATTTTAATCAACACACGGATGTTCGAATGTCGCGAACCGGCCTAAGCATTTTATGCACACCCAAAGGTGCAAACAGTGTCTCGGTAAAACATTATTTTCTAAGGCTAATCACTCGCAGGGTTAAAACAATGTCAGCAGAAATCTGAATGAGTAATATTGCTCTGTCTATTCCATTGATTATTTAAGATTGATTACATGAAGGCTATGCATACTCTTTTAAGAAAGCTTCACCTACATATTATTATATTAGAACCATACGAAATTTCTCGTATTACACTTCATTACAAGTAACATTTGCCTTAAATAGTCACCCAAAAGATATAGTCGTACTAATATCAATTACATCCATACAACAGTATACAATTACAGTAATAGGACTCCAAGAAACCATAAAAACGGCTTCATTGCTGATACTCCGATATCTATGGATGAAAACAATCGATACTAAGTATTCCGAAAGCTATCATTGTTGGATTGGAATCAAGTGTATTTTTTCATTTTAGCGAAAATTGAATTCTGAGCCGCTGTTTCGTTTTTAGGGTTCCGTTCCTAAAAGGTAAAAAACGGGACCCTATTACTAAGCCTCCGCTGTCTGTCCGTCTGTCTGTCTGTCACCAGGCTGTATCTCATAAACCGTGATAGCTAGAAAGCTGAAATTTTGACAAATTATGTATTTCGGTTGCCGCTATAACAACAAATACTAAAAATAAAAAAATGAAAATATTAAGGAGGGTCCCATACAAAAAACGTGTTTTTTCGTATTTTTGGCTCAAAATTACTAACTCTAACAGATAGACGCTTAAAATTTTCACAGAATGTGTGGTTGTATATTACCTTTCAAAATAAATAATTAAATAAAAAAATATAATAATAAAGGGGGGGCTCCCATACAACAAACGTAATTTTTAAGCAATTTGTTACTCGATCTTAATAAACAGGTAGAACTTAAAAAGTATTTAAGTATAGGTACATACAACAAGCGTGATTTTCTTTTATAGGTGATGGTACGGAACCCATCGTGCGCGAGTCCAACTCGCACTTGCCCAATTTTATTTATTCTTTTTTCTCTGCACATCTGCCGATTTGCTGCTGTTTCGTTTTGGGTATTAACTTGTGCAAATACTATACTGAGCTTAGGCAGTTGTTCTCTTTTAGATAAATCTCTGTAGAATTATGCGTAGTGTATGTAAGTTGCAGCATACCTAATGTACATTAGGTGTAGATGTAGGTAGTTAATTACCAAATAATTATAATGTATTGACATAGTTTATTTATTTTTAAAATGTGTTTAGTTAAGTTTAAAACGTCTACAAAAATATTTATAACTGCAATTAAAAGTCTATAAAGTCAAAGCTCTTGTGTGATTTGATTGCCTAACATGTGTTTTGTATGTGTATTTTTCTTCCACAGTATCTATCAGAGGCTTGCAGGATACCAGTCATGCCGTGACCACTGCCAGCACTACCTTAATAATGCGTGTCTGTTTATACGTTTTGAAGAGCTTTTAATGTCAGTTATTTTAACGTTATTTATTATTTTATACTATCTTATGTTTTAAAAATATCACATATTTCACTGTGTTTTTTAGGGTTCCGTAGTCCACAAGGAACCCTTATATTCGTAGTTTCGTCATGTCCGTCCGTCTGTCCGTCCGCAGCCTAGCTCAAAGACGCCTGGTGCTAGAAAGCTGATATTTGACATGAATATAGACATACAATATTGCAACAAAACTGTAGAATAAAATTTAGGAAAATATTTTTTTTAAGGACATCTCCCCTACATATATAGTGGGGTTGATTTTTTTTTTTATTGAGTACCCCGTTGTGTGGATTATCATTGGATAGGTTTTAAAAAAATATTATTAGTTTGCTCAAATCATTTTTCGATCAAGTGATTGGTTTATCAAATATCAAGCTTTGAAGTGAAAACAATTGTTAGACTCAAGTGTCCCCCCCCCCCCTCTGTCGGCTAAACTATTAATTTGGAAGAGGTGAAAAAAATCACAAATGTAGTACATATAACCAATTTAAAAGGAAAACTATCACGGCTAAGTAGACATCACTAGTTTACGAGTAATCGTCGGTTAACTTATAAATACCTATTTCTGTGAGTAGTGTGAGTTTACATTGGGAGCGCTGGCTTAATCTTAAAGATGCCCGTTTTAGTCCCATGTGAAACAGAAGTTAATACCTATCAATAATGGCCATTATGGGCAACTACGGAACCCTACATTGCGCGTGGCCCGACACACACTTGCCCGGTTTTTTTCTCGTGTAAGTATGCAACTTTGAAGATTTCTAGCATGTTGTTAACAGTGGCATTTAAAAAAAAGGAAAAGGATGACTAACCACGGCATAAAACATAAAAACAATTTTATTGCCAATAATAGCAAAACGAGTTAAGTGCTAAACCATTTAAAAATAATTCGATTGCGTCCGATATTCTTTTAAGGTTATTTTCTCATTTCAAATTCTGATTGTTATTATTAAGTTAATTATTTAGACGTTTATTATTTTAATCTGTGTGGGCAACTCGCGTCCAGTTAGAGCAGTCAGCTCTAACTGGACGCGAGTTGCCCAAAATGGGCCAGAAGCCAATAAAAATATTATGTAATATATATGTGAGTTAGTAAAGTTTCTGTCAAACAAAACTTCGATTGAAAAAGAAATACACTTATTATATCTTTCCCTTACCGATCCGTTTATTACCTACCATAAACAAAATCTAACGCCCAAACCCTCCACAAACATCCCTCAACTAATAAGACATAAGAAACCAGCGCAAACTCCAGCAAACTCCATCCGTCAAACCATAATTAACATAATTCAACGTCAATACATACAATAGACCTAATTATCGTCGAAACTAAATACTCATAAACATAATTATAATTTAGTATGTGAGTAACATACGTATCTACTAAACACATACATATATCAAACGTGAACTAATATCGAACACGTGTCAAGAGCAAGTTTTCGAACTTACAGCAGTTTCTAATAAAGTTACGGTAGCTACCGGCACGACCTCTTATTAGTTTGTTTGGGGAACAAATATACATCGCACATATTACATTTACCTACCTTCACCCGATGTCTTGTCATAGCCCCTCCGTTTGTATAGGACGGAAGGTCACCTGAACAGTTGCGGTGCGATCAATCAAATCTATCAATTCTTGAATATGACGCGATCGATCTGATTATTTTTCTATCAGTTAGCGATCAAGGTCGAGGTAGCTAGTCGGAGCTTCGGCGAAAAAGAGTTATATACCTTTGATTAATTAGTGGCGCATTAGATGGACTTGTACGATTTCATTAGTCGCTATAAATTTTGAAAAACAAACTAGTAAAGTCACTTAGCAGCTCGCGTGCTTTAGAGAAAGATTAGCAGCTATTCTTAGTTTCTTTTATTGCGCAGCTCTCTTGCTGCTTTCCAATTTATCATATCTTAATATATAAAATCCTTGCATTACTTACTGACTGACAGACACGCTACAGCCGAAACTATTGGGTGCAGGAAGCTGAAATTTGGCATGTATGTTTCTTGGAGACCGTAGGGGTGCACTAAGAAGAAATTTCCCGAAATTCACAGGGGATCGGCCAAAACGAGTAAATTTTAAAAAATGCAGGCGTAGCTGCTGGCGTCCTGGAGGACGCCAGCAGCTACGCCATTTTCATAATACACTAGAGTGTATTATGAAAATCCGAGGGCTTTACGAAGGGCACTTGTTTGATAAGTTTCTTCGTATTCTCAGGAGATCTAGATAGAGGCCTACGGGTACACCTAGGCGGTTGCCCGGATCTAACCCTTCTGACTGTCTTCCACAATTGTGGGTTATTTTATCTGTAATTTACATCGTCTGTTATTTGTGCTCATGTCAACCTGTCGATAAATCAGTAGTATGCAAATAGCACCAACCTTCAAAATCTAAAATACCTACCCATTTTATGATTTAGCATGACATGTATACAGCAGGAAAATCGCTTTGAAGGAATATTATTATAAAGAAACAACAAAAATGATTCAAAACACCTTTACTGCAAATATGCTTAGAAAACCTTTTCAAAACAATACATTGATGTTTCCTAAAACACGTTATGAACAACTCCAAACATCATCGCTTACGGAAGCTGTATCCAAAACTTGGGCAGTAATATACCCGTGTTTACCCCATAGCATTGTGTACAAAGGATGCTTACACCTTCGGTCTCCGGGCACCCGTCCCAATTCGTATTAATCCTATTACCCTCTCCTTGCTAATTAGGTGAACTGTTACTGTGATTTGTTGGCTCCAACCCGTTCCGCTTCAAAGGAGAACGTTTTTAATTTTTGTAAGTAAACATGACTGCCGCTGTCGACGTGCCAAGGGACAAAGGAGTTTAATCTTATTACTTTAACGTTTTATGTTGTATTTCTTGGGAAATCTCTAACGTTCTGGAACGAAGTTTGCATTACACAAGACTTCTATACCTATGTGTACTACTTTAATATCATCATCTATATCTAAATAGTATTAATTTATATTTCTTTGAAATTATCATCTTATTAAAACAGGTAATACCACGGAATCCTTAAGTAAAACCAAAACAATACAAACATTGCAAATTAAATTGAACGCAAATAAACAGCTGATACTGAACGAAAGTACACGATTTCATTAACGTAAAGAGGATACAAAATAAAAATCACCTACCTAACCCTTAACATTTAATACTGTTACGGGTTGTCATTTTCAGAAATCGTTATTAAGTAAGCGGGGATGAAAGGAATCCCTATGTAGGTCAGCCCTCATCCCCCACTCTCATGTTTACACCTAGCCCTACCTGAGCCCTCTTGATATCCAATAGGCAAACAAGACCACTTACATAACTTTATTACGGATAGCGCAACAAAAACATAACCGTAGTCTCTGGCTAAATATACTACACACTTCTATGTTGTCTATGGACCAGTTTGTTTGTCTTTGGCTATTTTTAGGAGTTATAAACGGACTTTTTATTTGCACTCTTCTATCATTGGTAGGTACTTCTGCAGATGTCGTTTTATTCACATTTAAGGTGAGGTTGCAAACTTGCTTAGTTGCTTCACATAATATAACTTCGTCTTGAAGATATCCCTGTTGCTCAGTTTTTTGTGGTGGCACTGCTGTCTAGTTATATAATTTGGGTTAGAACTAGGACTTAAATTGGCGAAAATCGAATCTTGTGCAACTAATGAAGAGTAATTTAAAGAGATAATACCATAGAATCTGTCAATACGCAGTAACTCATACCCACCAGAGTGAGTGTAAATTAAACGAGGCCTATAAATAAGATATGACGTATCATTAATTTACCGTTTTCGATAGTCTGTTCACGTAAAAAAGATTATATTCTTCACATCTATAAAAGCTATTCTATATGGTCATTATTTAAAAAAGTTCCTATTTTATCGAGCTATATTTCACCAAAGATCTATAGGTATATATAGTGTATATTTCATCAGATCTTGACGTATAAGGATGGGGTAAGGGGTAAGAAATCTCAACATAAATTGCACGTGAAAGTCAGGGACACGGTTACTAGGAAAATAAGAGGGGAGTTACAAATAAAAGCTTAGAAAGCCCGTTTTCATACATAAAAATTGTTAATAAAAGGAAAGATAGCTTCATGAAAGATTAGGCGAGGATTTCCGGGGACTTTTTGCCTTTGGTGTTGGGTGAGTGTTTGGGAAAGATTATGGGAGGGGAAACAACTGTTACGGCGTGTTGTAAAACAGGCTATAGTCTGGCTGTTAATTGAACTTTATAATACAAACACAGTTGGCCTTCTAATAAAATGTAGGCTACATATATTTTTAAGTTTATAGATTACGTTGTATGTAACATTATTATGATACGTACCCTACACTGGCGCTACTTTTCGAGTTAACTGTCCCTAAAATCATTGGAAAAAACATAGAATTGATAATGAACATGAAATGGTCTACAATAGGAGATATTCCGGCCTTGTATGTCATTCTTTTTTATTATAAGTCAGAGTCACATTTCGGTATCGTTGAGTTAAGCAATGGCTACCATGTAGTGCTTCAGAAAACAGTTCATGTTGACTTGATATGACAGATTATGGGAGCCAAATCCACTTATTCTAGATCTCTATATTGCATCAATTTGATTTTAAAGAGCTTACAAATACTCCGCGACCAAAGTATTAGGTTAAGCATGATCTATCAAATGGACAACGAAAAGTATTTTTTTCGTACTAATTTCTCTCCATGAGTATTGTGTAATGCCAGACCATGTACGATTTGCACAAGTACATCGCACACGCAAATTACGACCTAATAGCGCCGCAAAATTGTTTTAATATTTAACGTAAATACTACATGTTTAAAAGGTATAATTTGCAATGTTTACGTCCCTCATATAGTTTAATTACAGGCCAGTCTGTGGCTATTAAGCGATTAATTCATTAATTTAATTGCACCTATCTTTGATTCAGCGGTTTTGATATTTAGTAGTCATGTTATTTTGTGTATGCCGTGTGGTTGACGGCATAGAATACAAGTGTCACCACCCCTTATCTTCCCGTGGGTGTCGTTAGAGGCGACTAAGGGATAACACGATGCAAATACCATCTTTGCGTAGAGACGGAAAACTCGACATCAAACCCTATACGACTGCCTCGTTGGTCTCGCGGCATAAATGTGCACGTGGGATCGGGAGGTCCCGGGTTCGATTCCTGGGTCGGGCAGTGTTATTGGGTTTTTCTGTCACGAAATTCTCAGTAGTCGCACGGAGTCTGGAAATGTGCCCGGTACGGCAATAGGCTCACCCCTTATTACGTGGGACTAAAGTATATCTGGCGAAAAGTGGGTGTAGAAATACACCTCTGCCTACCCCTTCGGGGATAAAAGGCGTGGCGTTATGTATGTATGTATGTTATTTTATGTATGGTTTTACCAGCTTTAAAGCAAAATATACTATTATCCTCCGTCAAATTAGGCCAAGACGCAAATCAATTCAAATTAGGGTCACTAACCAAGTAATTACTAATCAAACAGCCCTTTCAAAACATGAGTTTTGTGGAATATAACTGTAAGGACTATTACTAATTTAAACTTTTATCAATATTTGATACAGTCCACTAATAAAGCTGAAAAATTTGTTTGTCTGTTTGGTTGAACGCGCTAATTTCAGGAACTACAGTACTAGTCGGATTTCATTTTTTTTTGTTTGTTTTTTGTGTGAGTGTGTGGCCAACTCAGGTGTCGGAGTTTTCAGACCGCCCGAAGGCCTCCGACATGGCCTAACGATCCTTATCCTAAGACAAGAACCGGGACCGACAGATTTACGTGCCCTCCGAAGCATGGTAGCGCTCAGATGTAAATGCCACACACGGTCACCCATCCAAGTGGCGACCTGAGCAAGGGTTGCTTAACTTTGCTGATCTGTTACGAATGGCAAGTCAAGTCTCGCAATGAGCGTTACGATAGTTTTGTCTTTGATAGCTCACATATCGAGTAAGGGTTGATATAGTCACGGTAATATAATCTAACAGTATTGTAACTCGCCCGCCTTCGTGAGTTATATACCTACCAGACGCGCCGCATGCGAGCTGCGGCACGATCGCGGCTGTGGATACTCTTGGCACAGTCCGCACAGTCTAATGGGTACTCTGCTCGAGGCGCGTAGGTATGACTCGAGTTTCGTGCGTTTGTATGGAGTTACAATACTGTTAGATATTATTACCGTGATATAAGTATTACGATATGAGCCACGGATGCGACACAGAAGCTCTAAATAATGCGGGTTTAACCGCAGGCTCATCTAGTTTTAAATAAAGGAGCAATAAATACCTATTCATTTCATTATACTTACACATTGGCGAGACATCCAATCCACAATTTTCACTCCGAAAATATATACGCTTGAAAATATTATTTTCCTTCTTAAACACTATTAATGAAACATCACAAAACATTGCTACGACAAATTGTATAAATGAATCGTTAGAAAACCAGTGAGCCGTGTGATACTTAAATATGAACATGGTAATGAATCGTCGGAGTTAGAGCGCGTTTCCACTGCGGTGACGAGTAAGTTATCGTTAGGCGACTTTTCTTTCGACCTGTGCCCATTATACAGAATACTAGACGGCTCGGCCTTTTTATCTCCCTAAGGGGTGAATTGCTCAAAATCCTCTCTTAGTGCCCCCGTACACTACTCGAGAAACGTACATACCAAACGTCAGGTTTTTGCGCCATTTTTTTTTTCACTGACGGATCGCCTGATGGTAAGCAGTTACCGCCGCCCATGGACACAAGCAACACCACAGGATTTACAAGTGCGTTGCTGCCCCTTGGGGTTGGGAAATGGGATGACTTGGGTGTTAGTTGGCGGTGTGAACCCAAGTATGAAAAGAGGTGAAACGATGTCGTCCGCTTCGCCCGCTACGTCCGTCAGTTGGCGGTGTGGCCTGCGCTTTAGGTCCCACGTAATAGGGCGCGAGCCTATTGCCGTTACCGGGCACATCACCAGACTCCGGGCTGCTACTGAGTATTCGGAAAAACCCAGTAACACTTTTGCCCGACCCAGGAATCGAACCTCCGATCAGCAGTTGCATACGCAATCCACTGGACCACGGAGGCAGTCAAATGAGTACTTGAGGTCAATATTTTGTGAGATGGTCTTACCTACTTCTCCAGTCGAGCCCCTTTCATACTAAAATCAGCAAAACATGATTGTCATTTACTGGAAGTAGCCTACCATTACCTAAATGACAATCTGTCCTCACGATACAGTGGGAACATACCCTCAGGGTTGCTACATACAAACGGGTAATCCACCCCCCTTATGGGGATGAGGGACGAGACAAATTTAACTGCGCTAATGAAGTGAAATAATTGATTAATTGCGTGTCAGCCTCGGGCCGCGGCTTTACTAATAACGACTTATGATTCTAATGAGTTATGACTTTAAATCGCTATGAATGAACCTTGGGGTTTCATTACAACGTGGACGGAGTATCGATTAAAATTATTGTTGATAGCATGATTTATGATTTAATTAGGGTATTTGTAAATATAAACAAATGTAGTAGTAAATGTATACATTACATTTGACTGCACGGTTAGCGTAGTGGTTTAACCGGTAGGTTTCGCCGTGTCAACTGCACCGAGTGTTTTGGGTTCGATTCCACACGAGACAACACTTTGTGTGATTCACAAATTGTTGTTTAGAGTCTGGATGTTCAATGTGGCTGTTGGTTGTATGTTTGTAAAGTCCCCCACGACACAGGATTTAAACGTAGAACGAGAGATTTCTTTGAAAGATAAATAATTGCTTTGGTGGAAGTGCTATAATATTTTCAGAAATGCTTGTGTAACCAACAGCATAGCATGTTTTAAAACTTAACTGTATATGTGGCGTATTTATAATGTACACAATACGAAGCTAAATATTACAGATTTATTACGTGGGACTAAAGTAAATCTAGCGAAAAGTGGGTGTAGGAATATACCTCTGCTTAAGAATACGGAATGTCACCACCCCGTATCATCCCATGGGTGTCGTAAGAGCCAACAGAGGGAGCATATTATGCAGAGAACGGCACTGTAAGAGAAGGAAAACTTGATACAAACCCGTTTGGCCAGCGTGGTATAGGCCAATTCCTCCTTTCAAAGGAGAGGCCTAGTCCAGCAGTGGACTGTTAAAGGCTGATGATGATGATGATGATGAATAAATTAATAGTTTAGTCATTAGTAGCAAAGTCCATACACATAAAGTATACTTCATTTTACTGGAAAATTATTTTAATGAATATTGTTTAAGTGCATTACCTATCTGGGCTTGTTGTCAAGATTGTCCAATTCACATAGGAATCACCATAGATATAGGGAATCACACATAGTACGCAACGAGCAGATACTTTAACGCGCTATTACAATGTACATAAAAAGACATTCAGAATAACCTACTGAAAGCTTTAACTGATAATTCAGTGAATTGCTGTCGACGTCGCTAAAATGTAATTTCATGAAAGCCGAATAAAGTAATATGTTCAACCATCTTTTTTACTTGACCTTTGAAGATAGTTTTCATAACATAACTCTGTCAGTCATAGAATTACTACAAAATGACATTATTTGAAAGGCCACAATATTTTATTCAAGTAACCCACCAGTTTTCATCTCAAAGGCCAAACAAAACAGCTTATTTTAACATTGCTTAGCGATTCCAAAAATACACAAGATAGAGGGGTATTGTTTAAAAAATTCATTGCTACGTTTGTAGATTTTTCACAGGGATTTACATAATTGAGTTATTCGAAACCTCTGGGCAAAGGTTTTTGAACTGATTGTTTCCAATTACGCGATGTCTTTCAGTCGAAGCGGATAAAATGGACAAAAAAATTCATAACATTGACTTGACGATGTATCTTTCCATTTAAGCAGCCATGGGCACAATGGCCAGCTACTATATAACTGGCTTTATTTGATTCCTTTGATCCTCCTAAAAGATACCCAAGCTTTTGATACAGGATATTTTCGCCCATAAAACACGAGAAACATTATAAACATGTAAACGTCTTTAATATTCCACCTTCATTGGAATTTGTTATCGTCGTGTATAAATCTCATTTTCTGTTTTAATTTATTAAATCAAGTTTGGGCCAAGGAAATTGAACGCGGCTGCCGTTTGCCCATAATAACCCCCTTTATCTTCATTATTTTGCCACGCCCCGGCTCTGTCAAAAATGCTTCTTCACTACGCTGAGGCGCATTATATATTATTTGGTATTATTAAACGCGGTAAGCTAATTATGAAGGGTATTTGTTGTTTATTAGTGCTATTTTTCACTAAATAATTAAGTTGGAACTTTGGTATCTTTCGAAACTAAATCTTCACATTGTGGGCTATGGTGTTCGCTCGTTTATTTAAAACTATCGATCGCTCCAATACACACGGCCTGAATTCCATTCTAGAACAATTCAAAATTGAAATGTTCGCATTAATTTTTCTGTATTACTTTTTAGGGTTCCGTACCTAAAAGGTAAAAAACGGAACCCTATTAATAAGCCTCCGCTGTCTGTCTGTCCGTCTGTCTGTCTGTCACCAGGCTGTATCTCATAAACCATGATAGCTAGAAAGCTGAAATTTTCACAAATTATGTATTTCGGTTGCCGCTATAACAACAAATACTAAAAATGAAAATATTAAGGGGGGGTCCCATACAAAAAACGTGTTTTTTTTTTCGTATTTTTTGCTCAAAATTACTAACTGTAACAGGTAGACGCTTTAAATTTTCACAGAATATGTAGTTGTATATTAACCTTTCAAAATAAATAATTAAATTTAAAAAAGTAAATAATAAACGGGGGCTCCCATATAACAAACGTAATTTATAAGCAATTTGATCTTAATAAACAGGTAGAAACTTATAAAGTATTTAAGTATAGGTACATACAACGAACGTGATTTTCTTTTATAGATGATGGTACGGAACCCTTTGTGCGCGAGTCCGACTCGCACTTGCCCAATTTTTTATTTCAAACACAGTTGCCCGCAGACAGTGTGCATTTGCCAGAAGCTATTTTCGAATACGTACAGTAGAGTTCCTACATAACTAAACTTAGTACAAATCAGACCTCAATCGGGCACTTTCAAGCGCAGTCGGTTCTGTATCTTCAATCCAATCGGCCACACAAAGAAATCTCTCGTTCCGCTTTTTATTCGACAAACAGGGTTCAAACATGGCGAGTTTGAAAACTTGTTTACTGCGAGTTACCGTCTTCCACTGAGGATGTCGGATCGATTGACGTCTTATATATGGAGAGATTGCTGATAATAAAGACGTGATTTCAAGAAGTGGAACAAATTATTTATATGTTGAAACTTGGTTACTGAAAATGTCTAAATATATTTAGGTAACAACGTTTCTTTCTTTTTAGTGTAAAAGTTTTGCTGGAGTGATATTCAAAGCATTCGTTGGAACTCAGTAAGATTAAAAGCGAATATCTAAACTGAAGGGATTTGAGAACAATAGTTTGTCGTTTTTGCCGGGGTAGAGTAGCCAACACAATACAGTAACGAATTCTAAGTCCTGTACTGCTAACCTACATAATACGAGGCTATCGTGGATGATTTTATATACGATCAATTACCTTGGACTTTATACTTTGATTCTGATTTAAAACATGCCGGTTTGTTGCTAAAAGTGGCCTACTCGATCTCGTTTACAAATATCAAAATTAAAAGAGTGTTAGGCATGATCGTACATTGCTTAGAAATAATGCAACCTACTCCTTCATATCCTTTACTGTTACCTTTGCCTGTTATAATTCCTTTAAAACTCTGAATATATTAGAAGCAGTAGCAGCCCTTCGCTACAGCACTATATCTACCAACAAAAGGCGCCATGATATAATTTTTTCGACTAAAGTACAAACAAGACATGCATTCACATCTTAATTTTATATATTCCTGGGACCCCTACTTTACAAAAGACTAAACGCATTAGCTAACCTAATGCCTTGCACCTACTTCAAATGTAATAAAATTGTCAACAATATCCTTTTGAATATGTCCTACGAAGATACAGAAAAATTATTAATTGTGTTAAAATAATTATCACAAATAAAATGCATGTTTATTTAAATTTATTAGTTGTATTTAAATTGAAAAGATATTTATTTATTTATTAAATCTTTATATACACAATAGTATACAGTCAACTTTAGAGTGGTGCAGAGAGAAAAGAAGTAGGTGTAATATAATGAAAATTAATTTGAATTAACATAAATTATAACTAAGTATATTATAGATCTAAAAGATACATTGACATAAATACACAAAGGCATATATTGCTGATCTAGTAATACTGTACTAAAACGTAACATACTAAAAATATTGTAGTAAGTGATAATATATTTTATTGTATCTAACTAGCCCTGATCGCCTGAAACACAGGTTTATCCTAGTTCAGGTATATAATTTTATATAAGGAACCTAAAACTAAGCTTTTGTACTCTAAATAAATAAACTGTACTATTATAATTAACAGAATAAATTGAATTTGAATAATATATTAATATTTACCTTTATTTTGTTCCATTGTAAGCAAGTATTTTCAGAATTCCTGAAGGATTTTTTAGCATCTACACAGCATTTGGTATTAGTGTAAATCCTGTCGTTTGTTCCTAGTATAGCTCTATTGTAGAGGCATGGAAAATCTATAACTATCCGGGCAAAATGCTTAACAGCACGGTCAGCCATAATATAGGCGTTTTCAACGGAAAGCTAGTTGCACCGTGAATAATTATAAAGCATTTAAAAAAGTCACAAATGCTGCTATACAAATTAAAATCTATAACGCAAATAGAAATCGTTCAACGCATAACATTAATTAACAACACAAACAATGTCTACCAACAAACTCAAAGCCACATGGACACAGTACAAAATTTATGATACAACAAAAAGTGCTTAACAAAATTCATTACAGTTACATACAGGACTTTGCTAAACATCTGTCGGTTGCATAAGAACGTCCATCGATTTTCAAGAAGCGAGCTGTTCCCGAAGCATCCGATCTTTACTTAGAAATCTCATCGACTAGCCCCGCTCCGAACCGAAACAGGACATAACTTGATAAGAATTGAATAATATCAAGTTAAAGTCAACTTAGTGCACTTTAAACGGACTGAGGGTTCAAGTTGCAAGCTGGTCTTCTGGTTGGATGGAGATGTGGTTTACAATACAAATGCTGCTTTTCTAGTGCTATTTAACTTTCATAGTAGTATTTATAAGGCCAGTGACTGCCTCCGTGGTCCAGTGGATAGTGTATGCGACTGCTGATCGGATGTCCCGGGTTCGATTCCCGGGTCGAGCAAAAGTGTTACTGCGTTTTTCTGAATTCTCAGTCGCAGCACGGAGTCGCAGCACGGTGATGTGCCCGGTAACGGCCATAGGCTCGCCTCCTATTAGGTGGGACCTAAAAATTCATGGCGAAATATGTCGGGGATATAGGCGTGAGTCTATAAATAAATAAAATAAAATTTAACTTTCATAGTAGTATTAATAAGAACAGTGACAACCTAGTGGACATAACAACTGTCTGCTAAGTAGAGGGTCAAGGGTTCAAGCCCACGGCACGTACCACTGTCTTTTCGAAGTTAAAATATATATCACAGTACATGTCAGTTCAGCTTTAAATATATTGATTTAAATTGTCTTTCGGGATATATACCACGTACCTTTGTTTGGAGTAACCGATATTTCGGCACTGTTGCAAGCGCCATGTTCACGGATGTACTGGAGTACACCCGTGAACATGTCATCAGTTTAAATGACCACGAAAGTTTAAATTCCTTTTAAACATATTGTGTTAAAAACATACTTTTCAGTAACCAATCACATACGTGACTTGTCATTCCTTGAATTTACTTCACATTTGTAGCTCCTAGAATATTTTGAGAATGTTAAATACACATTGAATCTCAATACTGCTACGCGGATTTTGTAAAAGAAAAACTCAATAAGGCTATGTGACCCAGAAATCAAAGCTGAACGAGATCTCACAATCGGCGGATATTCTACAAAATACTAGTACGTATAACTAGAGAACTATAAGTATTTGATGATTTAACATAGATCAAATGCAAAGCATGTCTTATATAGCGAGTGAAGCCCTAAAACTATACATTTCAATTATTAAAAATAATATAAATACAGTATACCCTACGCCTGAAGTGAAGCAAAAGTAGACAGGTACACGCGCTTATGACTGAAATCAAGTAAAATATAAGGTAGTAGAGTCATTCATATATTATGTTGTGGGAGTATGTACATATTTACTGCAGGTCTTTCTTTTTTGTTTCACTTTGGGCGTGAATCATGCTGAAATTATATTTTGAAACTATTGCTTTGTTTCAAAATATCAAATAGATAATTAAAAGTGTCAAGAAAACTCTTTCTATCACAATATAGGAATTTAAACTTTCGTGGTCATTAATATTAGGTACTTTTACATTTTTCTACAAGATATTTCTATCACATGTTCAAAATACTTTAAACTTTTGCCGTAAACAGGAACTAGAAAATTTTAAACTGTTTTACACTAACAAGACATGAATTAAAAGCTTTTGCTAACCTTAAAGCTATATAACCTAAATAGAAGGCTTTAAAGTTTGTTTGCGTATCGTCAAGTGGCGTCCACTGAGATTTCGTTATTTAGGAGCATTAAGTATGTAGCTTAGAAGTAAAATTACTTTTGCAAATCGAGCCGCAGATGACGCGCGGTATAATCAAAAATATTATTTCTCCACCGATATTAAAAAATTGCTTTACCACTGCTACAGAACATCATTTTATTTACCACATAGATTTGTGGTCTGTATGACGTATGTGGATGGAACTCATACAATTGTAGTAGGGACCCAGCCATAGACTAGTTGACAGACTAACGAATGACTACAGTGGTCCTGGGTTCAGAGTTACGGCGCGCAGCACCGACTTGTAGAAGTTCAGTGCGTATTAAATTGTTGTCTATCGCTAAACGGGGAAGAAAAACATCATGAGAGAACTGCGCATGATAGTTGTTTCAAGTTTTAAGTATACTGCTAACCCGCGTTTGATTAGCGTAGTGGACAATGCCCTTAACTTTCTCTAATTCATGAAGAAGCCCATGCGCTGTGGCGGAACACATTAAAATATGAACCATACAATTATTTAATTTTGTAACAGAGATGTGCGCGAAAATCGCTAGCGTTAATAATAAAGGAGTGATAAAACTTTGGTTGCCAAACAGGTAAACCACTAGCCACAACGCTACGCTTGTTTCATATAAAAAGTTCAACTCAACTCTCCAATAAGTTGCAGTTCAGTTTTAATATATCCATCATTGGCCTCAAACCGTGACCTCATCATAACTTTCTGTGCAACATTCACAGTGGAAAAAACATTTAAAATAAACATAAAATGCCGTATATTCGCATTAGTATGCGGCATGTATATTGTAGCGTCATTCTCTGTAATTGCTGAACTGTGAAGGAAACCGGGGGGCGTTGATAACTTCGCACTCGTAATCAGTATTCAGAACGCGAGTGTTTTGGCCTATATGCTATGTACGATTTGTCATGTTGTAAATAAGCGATATGATACGCTTTAACGGGAGTAGTGATGAGTCAAAGTACTGTGTTTGATGTCGTAATGGTACTATTGTTACTGAGGTTGAAACCACACAAGCAGGCTGATAATGGCATTTTGATTGTCCTCTACTAGTTCTTATAGGAGGCTAAGATACTATAAATACACTAAGATGGTTTGTGCTTCAATTATTTTTTTACCAACTGAACGAAAAGTTTCGTGCTTTTGACCAAACTTATAGGTAAGGAGTAGGAGAGGGGAGGTAGGAGAAAAATATTTATAGCAAAATAACCCCATGGATTCTTCGCAAAAATAAGTTTATATCTTTATATTCAGTGCTTTACAAGTATATTCAAAGTGATCTCATCTCTGTTGGTGGGTGAGCCCAGGCTTTATACATTTTTGCCTATGGTCCTTTAAATATTTTAATTACACGCTTCTATTTATTTCATCTTAACTTTAATTTAAGTCATTCGACGTATTATTCTTATTAATACGATACGTATATAATAGGAAATGTACATTACAGCAAAAATTTTAACATATCAAATTTTGATCTACTTAATCACGAATGGCTCCAAGACACATTTTTCATCACCAAAATAGGTCAATGTTTCAAAAACGATTCAATCATCAAAATATGACTTTAGCAGTGAGAAAAACATCGATGTTTATTTTATTTCTGTGTGATACAAATCACTATTGTCACGTTTACCTTTAGGCCGTATATAAGTAAAATAAGGATTTTATGTAAATTGGAAGAACGGGTCAAACTAGCACAGGAATAACAATACCGTGCCTTGGCAGAATTTGTGAAACAAAAGTTATAGAGAGTTTATGTATGAAACATAATATTTTCTTTGTCCTATACAAACTGATATTTTGCAATCATTAATTTACAGTGTGACAAATTTGAGAAGGTTAACTAAGATATGAACAAAAGTATTAAAGTATCCAGAACAGTAAACTTGTAATAGATATATGAATTCACTAATATAATAAATCCGATCGGTTGCATTAAATTATTGTTGCATAAATTACGTTTTCATTTTCAAATTTCATAATGTTTTCCGTGTTGCCGCACTGTAATTTTCCTCAATGTAACTTATCATTTGGGTTTAGATAAAAAATATGAGAAAATTATTCAGAATTTGTTCTTTTTTTGTAGACGTTGTGTCCAAGCCGTCTAGACGCCGCCCCTTGATTGTATGACTGATCGACTGGGCTGGAGCTGCCGTAGGAGGTGGGTGAATGTCCTCTACAAGCATTTATGGCCTACTTCGCTAAAACTACCGCGATATCCGCAACGTCCCGTTAATGCCGTCATTAACGGTCACGTCATGCCGATCGCGGACATACTTTTATCACACTTTATCGCGACCCCAAAACAGACTGTTCTGCCACAAAAAATAGAAATCCACTACATTTTCACTTAAATATCTCATCACAAATCTAGCCCGTGCAGTATGTATAATTCTTCTACTACATAATAGTATCCAAACAGCTTTAACTCTACTAAAACTGCAAACTTATGCAATGAATAGAACCGAAACCTCACAAACCTATTGCAAGACAAAGCTGAGGAAATCCATTTTCAATGTACCAAATGCAAATCCCAACTCTAGCGTTCCTGTAGCTTTATATAGCTAATGAATAGTTGACGGCACTAGAGCTGTGTATTGTTGATTGATTAATCGAATGCGGCACATCACTACGGGGACACAATATCTATTAGTCATAGGTCATGGTCACGATAAAGTTCAGAGAGGGAAACGTTCGGCCATTGTGATTCTCCGTATACGTAGACGTAGCTGTATGTGTGTTTGTTATATTGTTTGGTAGTATTGACGATGGTGAACATATATGTAGATATGTGTTTTATTGATGTACTAGAGGACGCCAGCAGCTACGCATGCATTTCTTTTTAAATTTACCCGTTTTGGCCAATCCCGTGGGAATTTCGGGAAATCCCTTACATGCCAAATTTCAGCTTCCTGCGCCCAATAGTTTCGGCTGTAGCGTGTCTGTCAGTCAGTCAGTAACGCAAGGATTTTATATATTCAAATTGTTTCTTGTCCGGTTGTAATACAAGTGTACAAGTAATGTGTTAATTGGAATTGCCAGTTTATTTCTAGCTGGTTATCTTCATTCTTTGTTCTGATATCTTTTTATGGCCATAGCGTTATCTCAGTTGGATAGACCCGCTTTCTATAGTCCATACAGATATGACAGAATATTAGCTTTTGTACAAAGCGACTGCCGACTTTTGTAACAATTCCCGTAGCACATACTAGACTCTCATACTGACTGTCAAAGATCATCATGGCAGCCGGTCATCATCATCAGCCTTTAACAGTCCACTGCTGGACTAGGCCTCTCTTTTGAAAGGAGGAATTGACCTACTATACCACGCTGGCCAAACGGGTTGGTATAGGATTTGGATCAAGTTTTCCCTCTCTTACAGTACTGTTCTCTACATAGTATGCTTCCTATGTCGGCTCGTACGATACCCATGGGATGATATGGGGTGGTGGCATTCCGTATTCTTAATCCGTCACCACACGGCCATGGCAGCCGGTACCGATTGCTTAACGTATTCTTCGAGTCACGGACAACTAAGTGAAGACTTTGAACATAAGATTTTATTTTTCAATACCTTCAAAGAAACGTGTCTGTATAAACCTTTCACAATGATCGATGTCTCTCGCATCCAACGTTCATGTTTTAGCGAAACTCGATGTGAAATTTATGTAAACAAACCGCTCCACGGGGAGAATTTGTGTTGTATTTGCCTTCAAGCCTCTACAATTTATTGGCGTGTTTTTTTGTCTTATTGGAATACAAATGCCATTATATTTTATAATTTAATTAAACCTGTATTGTACAGGGGACGATTTCGAACTGAATGTTAAGGAAAATATCATCAAAGGTCAGATATCTTATATGGGTAGCTTTTGTGGCTACTTTGCATAGAAACTCTGTCCCAATTTTAAACGCCCTTGGGGGAAGTTTTCTTATATCCTCTCTTAGGGCAGGCATGGCAAATGTATACACCCAGTAGATTCAAAGGTAGGGTTGGAAGAGTTTTATATATTACTAGAGGACGCCAGCAGCTACGCCTGCATTTTTTTTTAATTTACCCGTTTCGGCCGATCCCGTGGGAATTTCGGGAAATCCCTTCTTATTGCATCCCTACGGTCCCCAAGGAGCATACATGCCAAATTTCAGCTTCCCGCGCCCAATAGTTCCGCCTGTAACGCAAGGATTTTATACATTAAGAATATCTGTAATCCGTAATGTTTATCCATTATCTAGTACCCATAGTACAAGCTCTGCTTAGTTTGGGACTAGATGGTGTTGTGTGAATGTGGTAGAATATTATTATTATTCTCTTTATTTTCATATTTATCCTATATTGTACATTTTTAAATATAACACTCTAAAAAGTAAAAATGATATTTAAAAATATAAAAATAGATTCCCACCGACGACGGGAATAGGATCCAAGTCACCGGTGGTTAGGGCTCCAGAGCCAGAAATTTCCTCACAATGCGTGCCGTTTGCAGAAGAACTGCCTTTTGCATCAAACTCTTGACCCAGCTGCCTAGTTTCAACCTCTCTAGATGGCGTTCGAGGGTTTTGGCTATAAGTCCATTAACGGACACAACTATCGGAACAATGATTGCTGAATCAATATCCCACATATCGACAATCTCGTGAGCCAAGTCCAAATATTTCTCTTGTTTGTCTTTTTCTGCTTTCACGAGATTCTCGTCATGTGGGATAGTAATGTCAACAATCATTGCGCGGCGCTCTGATCGATCTATTATCACAATATCAGGCCTGTTGCAAACAACAGTCCTATCTGTGACAATAGATCGATCCCAGTACAATGTTGCATGACCATTCTCGAGAACTGGCTCAGGGCTGTACCTGTAATATGGCAACTCGACGTCTACAAGCCCGTATCGCAGAGCCAGTTGCTGATGTATGATCCTGGCTACTTGGTTGTGTCTGTGCAAGTACTCGCTATTAGCAAGACGAGAACAACCGGAAACTATATGCCTGAGGGACTCACCAGGTCGGTTGCAAGCTCGACAAATATCTACTGTGCCGTCCCTCATGATATACCTCCGGTAATTTCTCGTCTTGATAACTTCATCTGCAATTGCACAGACAAAACCTTCGGTTTCTCCGAAGAGATTACCAAAACGTAGCCAGGCCACAGAAGCTAGTTGATCTACATCAGGTCCGTGAAGGGCCCGGTAGAATCTACCATGCAGCTCCTTGCTCTGCCACACAAGCCTGCGGTCGTCGACGCCTAAAGCTACAGGCCTGCGCCAGTTCTCTTTCGCCAAAGAGAGCGGGGTTAGGCCACCGTCAACTGCAACCACATCCCGATGCACATCCACACTGCCCTTAAGAAAATATTCCCTAAGGTTGTACACCTCGCGGTTGTGTAGGGTCTTAGCGTTTAGAAACCCTCGGCCCCCGCACTTCCGCGGGATGTACAACCTCATTACAGACGAACGTGGGTGATGCATTCGATATGTGGTCAACAGTGAACGGACTCGCCTATCAATCTCGTCCAGTTCAGTCTGAGTCCACTTGAGTATGCCGAAAGAGTACATCAAGAGTGGCATGACCCAACCGTTACAGGCTCGCACCTTGTTGCCGCCTGAAAGAAGACTCTTCAGGACTTTTTTCAGGCGACCAAAGAAGCGCTCCCGCAACGCTTGTTTCATGTCTGTCTCGTTGATGCCCAAAGCTTGCGACATACCCAAGTATTTATAGGTATCAGTTGCGAGGATTGATCTAAACTGAGTGAAATCTGATAGATGTACACCATCAGATTGCACTACCCTACCTTGTTTTACATGCATAACTGCACATTTATCTACACCAAATTCCATTCTGATAGAGCTACTGAAGTTTTCAGTGACCCTCAGTAGCGCTGTCAGTTGGGATTCTCTGCAGGCAAATAATTTCAGATCATCCATGAATAACAAGTGGGATATAGCTTGACCATTCCTGCGCAACTTGTAACCTAACCTTGAATCTCCCAGCAATGTGCTAAGGGGATTCAAGGCTAGGCAAAACCACAAGGGACTCAGGCTGTCACCTTGAAAGATACCCCGCTCTATCTTAATAAGTTCGCCGTTACCAAGACCCTGTCGACACCCTGGATAGTGAAGAACCGTCCTCCACTGCCCCATACATGACCTCAGGAAGGCGCATAGATTTGCATCTACTCTATACAATTCCAGCACCCTCAGAAGCCATGAATGAGGCACAGAGTCGTAGGCCTTCTTGTAGTCTATCCAGCATGTGGACAGACTCTTTCGGTTACGGCGAGCCTGTTGGCTAATGGCCATGTCTATGAGGAGTAGCTCCTTAGTACCGCGGGCCCCACTCTTACATCCATTCTGACATACCGACATGATGTCGGTATGTCAGATATATCTTATCTATATATTATATATATTGTCTGATATATGTAAATTAATTTTCTTTGTTAGAATGGATGTAAGTAATTTATATATTGTTGGTAGGCACGTGATTGGCCTATAATTGGTGGGATCCGCGGTGCTACCCGACTTGTGGAGCAAGTGGGTAATGCCTTTAGTCATAAAACTTGGTAACAAACCAGACTCTAAGGATGATTGAAACTGTGAAGCCAAGCAAGCATGTGAACTACGTAGCCATTTGAACCAAAAGTTATGTAAGCCGTCCGGTCCCGGTGACTTCCAGTTCGATGCTGTACGGATGGCATTGGCTACGTCTGCAGTTTCAATATTTACATCTGGCATCCTCTCAATAGGTTCACATGCTCGCTCTACTTGACATATCCAATCATCCTCAGTATGAGTGACAGGCGTTGACCAGATTTTACGCCAGAAGGCTATAACCTTATTATTATTATTATTATAATGATGATTAGGCTGTGATTAAGAAACAACTACAAATAGTAATTCAGAATTAAGATGTACTTATGTTAAAATAGTTGCAGGCTTCAATAATTCTCTTCTTACTGGGTTCTTTACATCAAAGTGTTGGATAGCATATAAGGGCTGAAGTACTTATAATAATAATAATAATACGGACGAACGTGAACAAATAAACAACGCTAACAAACGCTTAAACGGTAGTTTTATTCATACTACTATTGAATTTATAGTCTACTGCCAAGCAATCATCAACACTGACCATCTACTCTATTATTCAACCGCCAACAAACGTCCAATATCATTCCGAGCACTAAAATAACTCGAGTTTGAAATTAATTGCAAATATATGCAGACAGAAGTTTGTGCCAACAAATTTGTGTATTAATCAATCAATTCAAATATTTTCGGGTTAGTTTACCGCTGAATTAAATATTTGGTCCATCCATTATTTTAAGATTCGAGATACGTATTTGTCATAAGCCCAATACTGCAAACATGTATCTGAAATATCATCGATGCAAATATCCAAATTCATGAATAGATTGAATATTGCAATCGGCCGTAAGTAAGACAGGTTTCGGAACAGCATCAAAGATAGAAGGCACGTATTTTAAAAGTTATCGTTATACACATAGATATACGTCACGGCAGTGCAGTGGTCAAAATAAAATAATATTATCGAATGACTGCCTCGTTGGTCTCACGGCATAAATGTGCGCGTGGGATTGGGAGGTCTGGGGTTTGATCCCCGGGTCGGGCAAAATGTTATTGAGATTTTCCGTCGAGAAATTCTCAGTAGCATCACGGAGTCTGGTAATGTGCCCGGTACGGCAATAGGCTCGCCCCCTATTACGTGGGACTAAAATAAATCTGGCGAAAAGTGGGTGAAGCAATATACCTCTGCCTACCTCTTCGGGAATAAAGGCGTGAGACTATGTATCTATGTATGTAATTGAATAACTCTTTTAAGGATTCTTCCCACTTGGCATGAATTTGCATCACAAGAGACCATTATAAACAAATGAATAACGATAGTTCCATAAAATATCCCACACAGCTCAACTATTTATTATTGTTAGTCACATTTTTCAATCAAACTGGTGGCGTAACGATGCGATGACTAATTATATCCATAGCTCGATGTGATAAGCTATTGCGATAAGCTAATAAAGTAAATCATTAAAAAATTAATAGCCAAATGTATGTGAGCCAATGATATTGTATTTATTTATTGATGCAATTATGAGTGGGTCAGTTGGATTCGTAGTTTGCATGTGAGAGAAAGACGCTAGCTTTTAAATTAAAATAAATTCAATTAAAATGAATGAAAATTATCCAAATTACACTACAAGTGCGGTGCGGCCGAAAAATCCGAATTATTTTCTTTTCCTTATGCTATCTGTCACTATTACCCTCTCAAAACACAAATGAACTTATCACATGTTCAATATTCTTAAAGTATCTTCTCTTTCTACAAGAAATTATTTTACGGCAAGCTATGGTTTATGTAAATGTAAATTATTGATTAATGTAAATTATTTTATGGCAAGCTATGGTTTATGTAAATGTAAATTATTGATTAATGTAAACTATTTTATGGCAAGCTATGGTTTATGTAAATGTAAATTATTGATTAATGTAAATAATTTTTTGGCAAGCTATGGTTTATGTAAATGTAAATTATTGATTAATGTAAATTATTTTATGGCAAGCTATGGTTTATGTAAATGTAAATTATTGATTAATGTAAATTATTTTATGGCAAGCTATGGTTTATGTAAATGTAAATTATTGATTAATGTAAATTATTTTATGGCAAGGTATGAGAGTTGTTTCAATTCTTTTGTATACAGCTGAGCCGCGTTTTACCAGTGTAGTGGACTTTTAACTTTCTCATAGTTCAAAAAGAGGCCATACGCAGTGGCGGAACACATTTTTAGATTATTATTCAATGAGCCATGTTTTTATTTATTTTTATAACAGAGGTGTGCGAAACTCGCTAGCGTTAGTAATAAAGGTGGCGCAAAAGTAATGATCCTATAGAAATGCCTTATATATATTTTTTATGACATCTCCTATCATTCTGATATTGAAAAATTTGTAGTAATCAAATGCGAAATTAATCAAAAATAATCATGGACGGCCAAGGAGTCTTGAGGAGTAACCAAGAACGTGGAATAATCATGTCATCAGTGAATTTTTTCTTCAAAATTTATTAATTTGGGATTATTTGAAATCTCGGGTGTATGTGAACAAACCACAGAGTCTCGCAGCTTTAAAAGAGAACATATGAAATAAGAAACATATCGCAGGAAGTGTTACGGCTAGTTATAGAAAATGTCTGCGGTAATAGGGCTTAAATGTGCTTCAACTCTGGAGGTCAATATTTAAGGCGAGGTTGCAGTATTTTTTAAGATTTTTGAACGTCTGAAAGTCCCATGAACTATGATATTTTTAATGAATAAAAATTAAAGTATAAAAGTTGAACATATCTTCTAGTAAATCGTAAAGATAGAAACACGATTTGGAATGATTGGCTCGATAAAAAAAAATTTCAATCATGGCACTAAATCACAATTTTAAACGTGTACTGCTTAGAGATTCCATAATGAATTTATATGAAAGTATTATCAATAGAAACAGCTCTTTATTTTAAAATAAATGGTAAACATAGATTTCGTATTTTCGTTATCATTTTTCTCCAAGAAAAGAAATAGTCAAAATGTTGGCATTATATCGCTCGCCGTTCATCAGTGCCTGTCTAGGCGTGATTGAGGGCGGACGTACGTCGTTGCTCCGCAAAATCCCCCTCCACCCCCGCATTTACGTTTTCGCAAAAGTACAAAGTAATTCGTATTCCAAACTCAATCGTTCAAACCATAGACATACTAGTAAGAAACCGTAGACAGGTTACTGACAAGGTAACATGACATAGCTTACGAGTGGCACGCATTGCGAAAAGCGTACGCACACTAATATAAATATGTCAAAACGACACACTAAGAATTTGAACACGCACAATACTGCTTCTCTTTTACACTCGCTAAATGCCAATTTTTTTATTCACTCTATTATTTGTGATACTGAATTTATTATAAATTGTAAATAAAACGTTGTAATATTGTAATACTCATGAATGAGATCTGATTCCATAACTTTTAGTCATTTTCCTACTATAATTTGTGCAAAATCTCATTACACACGACGGCATTTTCAAATGTAACGTACACACACGCGAGTAAAAGAGCGAGCGCTTCCGACCGCAGCGCGTACGCGACTAAAGCCAAATGAGACATTTAGCCTGTTTTTAATGTGCCACTTTTGAAGTTCGCATAACTCATCTACGGTTTTTTTTACGCTGCGCTGTGGCACACGCACACACGAAACCCCCCCCCTCCCCTCCCCCCGCTCACTCGCTGACGCCACCGACGTGTTTTTGTTTTTGCGGGGGGTGAGGTCGAGCTACGCACTGTACTGCAACCTCGCCTTAATAGCAATCATATTTAAATCATAATGCAACTAAACTTCATGGCACAAATATACATATTTAAATAACTAATTCTAATTTTCTTATTTAGAAACGAAAGTTGTAGCTGAACCAAATAGGGTCATTACTTTTGCGCCACCCGATATAATATTGAGTGATAGGGCTTTTGCTGCAAAACAGGTAAACCACTAGCCACAACGCTACGCTTGTTTCCTATAAAAAGTTCAACTCAACTCTCCAATAAGTTCTAGTTCAGTTTAATATATCCATCATTGGCCTCAAACCATGGCCTCATCATAACTTTCTGTGCAACATTCACAGTGGAAGAAACATTTAAAATAAACATAAAATGCCGTATATATTCGCATTAGTATGCGGCATGTATATTGTAGCGTCATTGTCTGTAATTGCTGAACTGTGAAGGAAAAGGGGGGGGCGTTGATAACTTCGCACTCGTAATCAGTATTCAGAACGCGAGTGTTTTGGCCTATATGCTATGTACGATTTGTCATGTTGTAAATAAGCGATATGATACGCTTTAACGGGAGTAGTGATGAGTCAAAGTACTGTGTTTGATGTCGTAATGGTACTATTGTTACGGAGGTTTAAACCACACAAGCAGTCTGATAGTGGCATTTTGATTGTCCTTTACTAGTTCTTATAGGAGACTAAGATACTATAAATGTACTAAGATGGTTTGTGCTTCAATTATTTCTTTACCAACTACGAAAACGAAAAGTTTCGTACTTTTGACCAACTTATAGGTAAGGAGTAGGAGAGGGGAGGCAGGAGAAAAATATTTATAGCAAAATAACCCCATGGATTCTTCGCAAAAATTAGTTTATATCTTTATATTTAGTGCTTTACAAGTATATTCAAAGTGATCTCATTTCTGTTGGTGGGTGAGCCCAGGCATCATACATTTTTGCCCATGGTGTTTTAAATAAACATTAAAATTAATTACACGCTTCTATTTATTTCATCTTAAATTTAATTTAAGTTATTGGACGTATTATTCTTATTAATACGATACGTATTTAATAGGGAATGTAAATTACCACAAACATTTTAACATATCAAATTCTGATCTACTTAATCTCGACTTTGGCTTCAAGACACATTTTGCATCACCAAAATAGGTCAACGTTTCTAAAACGGTTCAATCATCAAAATATGTCTTTAGCAGTGAGAAAAACATCGCTATTTATTTTATTTCTATGTGATACAAAACACTATTGTCACGTTTACCTTTAGACCTTTTATACCTAAGTAAAATAAGGATTTTATGTAAATTGGAAGTACGAGTCAAACTAGCACAGGAATAACAATACCGAACCTTAGCAGAATTTGTGAAAAAAAAGTTATAGAGGGTTTATGTATGAAACATAATCTTTTCTTTGTCCTATACAAACTGATATTTTGCAAACATTAATTTACAGTGTCGAATATTTGAGAAAGTTAACTGAGATATGAACAAAACTATTAAAAGCTCCAAAACAGTAAACTTTTATTAGATATATAACTTACAACGTTTTCATTTTCAAATTTCATAATGTTTTCCGTGTTTCCGCACTGTTATTTTCCTCAATGTTACTTATCATTTGGGTTTAGATTAAAAATATGAGAAAATTATTCGGACTTTGGGTTTTTTAGGGTTCCGTACCTCAAGGTAAAAAAAGGAACCCTTATAAGATCACTTTCTTGTCCGTCTGTCTGTCTGTCTGTCTGTCCGTGTGTCACCACCGATTTTCTCAGGAACGGCTGGACCTAGCAAATTGAAATTTTTACCAGATATTGAGGTCTATGGTTGCTATTAGGTGTATTAAAATCAGGGTCCTGGGTCAACCCAATAAAAAGATATAGTCAAAATTAGATTTTTGCGAAAACTTGTAATTACCAAAATTAACCTTAATTTTCAACTTTTTTTAATTTTCGGAATTTTTCCTTTACTTGTGCTGTAAGACCTTGGTTTTGACTAAAATTGACAATTCTAGGTCAGCCGTAAGTACCCTATAGGTTTTGGGTCGAAAACCTATATGGTAGTTCCCGTTGAACTAGAATCACGAAATTTGGCTAAAGCAGGGTCTTACAGCACAAATAAAGGAAAAATTACAAAAAATAAAAAAAGTGGAAAATTTAAAAAAAAACTCTCCATTTAAGATAGTCCTCTAAGTTGTATGGGTGCTCGTACAGATTTAGAGGACAGGCGTAATTAGCACCAACCTCAAATAAGGTAAAATGCGTACGGAACCCTCGGTGTGCGGGTCAGACTCGCACTTGCCCGAATTTTTCTTATTTTGTTGACGTTGTGTCCAAGCCGTCTAGACGCCACCCATTGATCGTATGACTGATCGACTGGGCTGGAGCTGCCGTAGGAGGTGGGTGACTGTCCCCTACAGGCATTTATGGCCTACTTCGCTAAAACTACCGTGGTATCCGCAAGGTCCCGTTAATGCCGTCATTAACGGTCACGTCACGTCAATCGCGAATATCATACTTTATCGCGAACCCAAAACAGACTGTTCTGCCACAAAGAATAGAAATCCATTACATTTTCATTTAAATATCGCATCACAAATCTAGCCCGTGCAGTATGTATAATTCTTCTACTACATACTAGTATCCAAACAGCTTTAACTCCACTAAAACTGCAAACTTATGCAATGACTAGAACCGAAACCTCACAAACCCATTGCAAGACAAAGCTGAGGAAATCCATTTTCAATGAACCAAATGCAAATCGCAACTCTAGCGTTCCTATAGCTTTATATAGCTAATGAATAGTTGACGGCACTAGTGCTGTGTATTGTTGATTGATTAATGGAATGCGGCACATCACTACGGGGACACAATATCTATTAGTCATAGGTCATGGTCACAATAAAGTTCAGAGAGGGAAGTGTTCGGCCATTGTGATTCTCCGTATACGTAGACGTAGCTGTATGTGTTTTTGTTATATTGTTTAGTAGTATTGACGATGGTGAACACATGTGTTTTATTGATGTATTGCTTCTTGTTCGGTTGTAATACAAGTGTACAAGTTATGTGTTAATTGGAATTGCCGGTTTATTTCTAGCTGGTTATCTTCACTCTTGGTTATGATATATTTTTATGGCTATAGTGTTATCTCGGTTGGATAGACCCGCTTTCCAGTCCAACCAGATATGACAGAATATTGGATTTTGTACAAAGCGACTGCCGACTTTTGTAACAATTCCCGTAGCTCATACTGACTGTCAAAGATCATCATGGCAGCCGGTCATCATGATCATCCTTTAACAGTCCACTGCTGGAATTTCTTTTGAAAGGAGGAATTGACCTACGTACTACCACGCTGGCCAAACGGGTTGGTATAGGGTTTGTATCAAGATTTCCCTCTCTTACAGTGTCGTTCTCTGCATAATATGTTCCCTCTGTCGGCTCTTACTACACCCATGGGATGATATGGAGTGGTGACATTCCGTATTCTTAATCCGTCACCACACGGCCATGGCAGCCGGTACCGATTGCTTAACGTATTCTTCGAGTCACGGACAACTAAGTGAAGACCTTGAACATAAGATTTTATTTTTCAATACCTTCAAAGAAACGTGTCTGCATAAACCTTTCACAATGATCGATGTCTCTCGCATCCAACGTTCATGTTTTAGAGAAACTCGATGTGAAATTTATGTAAACAAACCTCTCCACGGGGAGAATTTGTGTTGTATTTGCCTTCAAGCCTCTACAATTTACTGACGTGTTTTTGTTTTATTGGAATACACATGCCATTATATTTTATCATTTAATTAAATTTGTACTTTCTTACAGGTTTTCGAGCAAAACTGATATTATATAATCACCTTATTTTAGTCCCCATGATGATTAATTATTAGACATTTTAGAGTATGACCTAGAAACATAGTAAGTAATAAGAAGATTTATTTTAAATTAAATTTCGTTGTAAGCTTGAATAATTTTTCGGCCTACTGGTTTCTTTAGAACAAAATTAGAGAAGGCAGTAAGAGGCAAGTTATACTGATACCTAATCTATATGTAGATGGATATTAGCGAATAAACGCTTAAACAGCAGCTTCATTCATACTACTGAGTTTATAGTTTACTGCCAAGCAATCATCGACACTGACCATCTACTATATTACTCAACCGCTAACAAACGTCCAATATCATTCCGAACACTAAAATAACTCGAGTTTGAAATTAATTGCAAATATATGCAGACAGAAGTTTGTGCCAACAAATTTGTATATTAATCAATCAATTCAAATATTTTCGGGTTAGTTTACCGCTGAATTAAATGGTATCCATTATTTTAATATTCGAGATATATATTTGACATAAGTCCAATACGTCAAACATGTATCTTAAATATCTAAATTCATAGATAGATTGAATATTGCAAACGGCCGTAAGTGAGACAGGTTTCGGAAAAGCATCATAGAAAGTAGGCACGTAGTTTAAAGTTGTCGTTATAATACTGTCACGGGAGTGCAGTGGTCAAAATAATTATAAATGAATGACTGCCTCGTTGGTCTCACGGAATAAATGTGCCCGTGGGATTGGTAGGTCTCGGGTTCGATCCCCGGGTCGGGCAAAATGTTATTGAGATTTTCCGTTGAGAACTTCTCAGTAGCAGCACGGAGTCTGGTAATGTGCCCGGTACGGCAATAGGCTCGCCCCCTATTACGTGGGACTAAAATAAATCTGGCGAAAAGTGGGTGAAGCAATATACCTCTGCCTACCTCTTCGGGGATAAAGGCGTGAGACTATGTATCTATGTATGTAATTGAATAACTCTTTTAAGGATTCTTCCCACTTAGCATGAATTTGCATCACAAGTGACCATTATAAACAAAGGAATAACGATAGTTCCATAAGATATCCCACACAGCTCAACTATTTAATATTGTAAGTCACTTTTTTTTATCAAACTGGTGGCGTAACGGTGCGATGACTAATTATATCCAGCTCGTTGTGATAAGCTATTGCGATACGTTAATAAAGTATATAAATAAAAATCAATAGCCAAATTTGTGTGAGCCAATGATATTGTATTTACTTCTAATATCATTGAGCCTATTCGTTCTGCACGCCTGGACCGAATTTGATGCAATTTTGAGTGGGTCAGTTGTATCCGTTGTAGTTGTGAGATCAAATGCTGGCTTTATATTAAAATAAATTCACACAACTTTCGTAAAACGTGCAAAGAACTTGCAGTTAAAATTAATGAAATTTATCCAAAATAGATAGTGATAATCGAAAACATACCTTTGACCAAGCCCATCGTTTATCTACCACTTTTTAAAATTCTTCATAATAATAACCTTCAACATATAATTATTTATTATATTAACACTCAATAGCTGGAAAACTGGACAGTTTGTTGAATAACCAATACCTTTTTGTCCTAGAACCAAAGATTGGAGCCTAGAATCAACGGTGCGTAACCTCTGAATAGTGACAGACTCTGGGTTCTTTGAGCCACAAAACTCAATTTCCTGACTTACAGTTTGGTTTGCAGGGACAAAAAGAAACTTGTGTGTACATAACCCCGAACATTATTTTATTTCTTGGACAACGTTGTGAAAGAGATTTTTGATTTCAAAGAGCTTATCTAAAGTAAAGCTTTTGCAATTGGTAATTAAACTTGTTGTATGTAGTCTTAGTTACAAAAATATACATTTAGAATATTACAATTTGTCTGCAGCGCTCTCTAAGTACAGACCTTCTAAGGCACTGTAGATTATATCATCACAGACCTAGTGCCAAATGCAGTGAGTTATCCCGGTCGCATCCAAGTCTTTCGCCTTGGAGCCCAGGATCTGCTTTCTAATCTAACCAGATCTGTCAAATGTTAGCTTTTCCACAGAGCGACTGCCGTCTGACCGCCGCAACCCGAAGGAATAGCAACATTGCATGGCTAAGAGTAACAGTATATTAAAGGCGTAACGACTGCCAAACACCTTCATGGCAGCCAGTATCAATAGCTTAACTTACTTTCCAGGAGCTAGCAATAATTGATCAATTGACTACGCACAAAACTGGTGCAATAAAGTGCGTGGTGCCGTCGCGCGTCGCTTAGAAGCGATGCCCTCTGCATGGCAGGTTGTTAGTCTCTCCATTCGACTATCTCTGCTTTTGCAGTCCGCAAATATAATAGGTAATTAAAAAATATGCGCTCAGTAATAAATTATAAAGCCGTTTTTTGTTTAGCAAGACGTTGTGTAGGAGTGCGAATTATAGCTTTATGCAAATGTATTTAACTCGGGTCAATGTTTTGAGATAATTCTAAGTTTGTGTTTCAATATAAAGTGAATTGGAAGGTCGCTGGCTATTTTAAAGTCTAATGAATAATTGAGTTTGTTTTTGTAGTTTATTAATAGTATCCCACGCGCTAATACGATTTAGAACATACAAGCTGTGAATCATGAGTTTGCCTGCGGTCGCAGCATCTTCTCGCTAAGAGCTTTTCTTTCTGTTCACCCCCTTAGGGGTAAAATATTAAATATTAAATTGGGTACTAATGCCCTAAAAAGTTACGGATTAAGCATACAAAGTGTCACATCTACCTTTCATTCCTTTTGTGTTGTAAGTGACGACTTAGAAAAATATACGAAGTAATTAGTAGATATATTTGCCAAGAGACGAAAAACCCGACATCATAACCCAATGTTTGTTTGTTTTGTTTTTCGTGTGAGTGTGTGGCCAACTCAGGAGTTGGAGTTTACAGAAGGCCTCCGACATGGCCTAACGATTCTTATCCTGAGACAAGAACCAGGACCGACAGCTTTACGTGCCCTCCGAAGCATCATACCCAATAGGTACTAAAGTGTCTGTGTCTAGCGTGGTATAATTCCCCAAATTCTCTTATCGTCTCACAATGCTATTTTTTTCAGCCTCTGGTAGGTTTTATTTCATTACTGGACGGATTAAACCACCTAAATATTGTTCTATTTTTTAATTTGCGTAACTTACCTACATACATACATACATAGACTCACGCCTGTTTCCCCGAAGGGGTAGGCAGAGGCATATTAAACGCCCACTTTTCGCCAGTGTTTTGATCCCACGTAATAGGTAGCGAGCCTATTGCCGCTTATCGGGATATTTTGTTTGCCAGAGCCTCGTCCGTTGATCGGCAGGTGCACCACTTGCAGGTGAGGTTGGCTTGGGCCCTAAGATCTTGGTGGGAACCCTATGCACCCTAACTAGTGTAACTTACCTAGCCCTTATAATACCTACTAGTTTTTGCAAGGTCCATCAGTGACTTTTCTTTATTGTAGCTTCTCGTCATATTATTTTCATAGCCTACATAGACATAGTAGGCACATATTTAGCAAGAAATTCCTCATCCCAACACCTAAAACGATTCATATAACACTAAAACGAAACCTCAACAAAAAATTACGAGTCTTTCTAGTGTCTATTTATTTTCTCGATTATAGTAATAGAGAGAGCTTTAAGTGATATCGGTGTTGTGGAGTTGGCAGCATGGCGAAGTGTCGCCTTCAAACAGAGTATTAACCTATTTTCCTCCAGTTCTCGCCGACAAGTCGCGATGAAAGATAACCTTTACGTTTTCTATTCATTCTACTATAGAAATCCTATAGAATAGTATATGTATACAGGTTTGAGTGGCTCGATAGATATAGTTATGTTTAAGACTCGAGTAGCTATGATATATGAATGATTATATTACCGTCTACGGCCCGATATCACACCGATCCTAGCTATTTTCTAATAGTAAACCTAATACTACGCATAAGCATACTACCAAACAAAAACAAAGTACTTAGTACCAATTTGTGTTAAGGTAATTTTCAATCATTATATCTAATATATCCTTTTGTAATTCTAATTGAAGAGTATAATAGCAGAGCCTTAACTACTGCTCCTAGAAACAGGCACGAAATTTGTATAGTGAACGATTTGTGAGATTGGTGGATTCCAAATTGTTATCAAATCCAGTGTTCTATACGTTCGTCGTTTACATGTTTGTAATTCTTCTTGTTATACAGCTATATCTATACCTATATCTCGTACTGTTTATATATCCTCGTCCTGCCCAAGCAAATTAGAACCTGTTTGGTAATTCTGCCCACTGTTCTCTTCAAAGTACAAAATCTTACAAGTGCTTCCTGCCCAGAAAAATTAGATCAAAAAAAAAAGGTCATGCATAAGATATATTTTTTTTTATGACAGTAAATAGATCATAATGAAACGATTCACGCTATTTTTATAGTTATACATTTTATTTTGATTTTTGAAGGACAGTGGGCAGAATTTAGAATTTTACTATATTTTAGATGGGCAGGAACCGTGAAGTATGTTTTGTGATTTTAAAATCACAATGGGCAGGACGAGAATATAAGATTGTTTGTAAATACAAGTGTACAACTTGTATTTACAAACAATTTTAAATACAGTGGCAGTATTAATAATTTTAATATATTAAAACCTACGAAAATATCAACTAAAAAGCCATTTTTCTCCCAAAAAGCCAACTATTTATATACAAGCATTGTTTCAGAATAGATCGCTAATATTTTCCGACAACACCCAGTGATTTAACAGACAATGGAGAAGGGGATCTTTCGCAATAATAAATTTATATAGAACTCGGCGTTGGATTTTGATATCGTGGATACAAGCAATAGGCCGGTGCGTGGTCTATATTCAGTTTTATTTTTCCGTTTCCACGTATTTTTATCCATTCTAGCACGCCTTTGGCCCGTTATGCGAACGTTAAGATAAATATACACGCCTTATAGAGGTGTCTGTGAATCGAATATCAAATTGTTTCACGACCATCGTATAATAATCGCGTTTAGCATAATCTGTTATTACGATACGAGCGTGGTAGCATTAAACTATCCTCTTTCGAATGTCTATGCTGTGATCACAGTGATGGTTATTTAGGAATCCTAATAAAAACAGTTTTTACCTTTAAATAGATAATGTTTAATATATAAAGAAATGTCATGTCTAATTTTAATACTGCTAAATTTAGAAACGTTTTGTCGTGTATATTTAAGTACACAAAATACCAGGCTACAATTTACCTAAAATAACATGACCTTCTAACTGTCTAAGTTTAGATAATCGATTGGGGCAGATAACTCGTAGCTTAGACGATAATATCTTGTAGTAAGTAGTGCTGCAGATAAAAAGTGTTTCAACTGTTACTCCTCGCACAGTATAGTAAATCTGTATCCAATAACTGTGATTAGTTACATCCCAAATGTTTAGGCAGCGATAGCCTAGTGGAAATACCAACAGACTGCCATGCAGAAAGTATCGGGTTCGAATCCACGGTGCACACCAATGACTTTTCGAAGTTATGTGCGTATTAAATTGTTAATTATCGCTTGCCCCGTGCCTCGGAGAGCACGTTAAACCGTCAGTCCCGGCTATCATGTAGATCCTTGACAGTCGTTACGGGGAGTCAGTACTGTCAAATAAACTGACACTAGTCTAAACCATGCAATATAGCTATCCCTTTGGGTTGTGAAGGTCAGACAGCATCGCTCCGGATGGCGATATTCCATGGTTTAGGCCAGTATCAGTATTTTCTTCAAGGCTGCCTTCCCATAAGTATTGCTAATGATCTTGCTTACAGCTCATAAATATATAGACAAAAACAAAATGACAAAGACATGTAAAGAAAGAAAAGAAAAGAAAAATGCGTTTATTTCTATCAGACGAAAGACATGAACAATTACGACAATGTTGAAAAACAAAAACATTACAGTATAACTGTACAAATCTGTGCACGCCTGTCGCCTGCACAAAAAATAGGAGGCCTGTTCAGCATATTGCCGGACACATGTGCCCGGCACTGGTTTTCAACTTTAACTGTACTTTATTTTATGCAGTTTTATGCCTATCAGTCAAGTAACTTTAATTAACTTTAACAAAAAGTCTATTTCAAATGTAACAAAAACATGTCATATGAGTTCACAATGCAGCAATTCTAAACTCAAAAACATTAAAACACAGCTTGGCGTTGGCACAATGGAAAAGTTGATCAGTTAACTGGGTCAAGTGTTACAATATGACAAAAAATAATAAAGGGAATGCAGCGGTTGTCAAACATCAAAGTCAAGTGGTTGATAATTAAAAAGTGAAAATTGGGAACGGCTAGTATTTCACTCCATAGTTGGTAGATAACGTGTTTTGGCCGGTCGCCAGCTTCTGACATTTGGGTCATTCCATAGGTCATCACAAGTTTTTCACTATGTATGCTAAGGTACCTACGGCTGAATATTTAACGTGAAATCAATCAGCCTACTGTTTTTGTTACGTTTCCAATTAATTGTTGTAAGTTATTTAGTGATTCGTTACAGTGAAAAAATTTAGTAGCGGCGACGGAATATTGCTACAAAATGCTTGCTTAAAACCTCGTCAATAATGGAAATTATTATACAGATAACTTGAACGCGTGTACAGAATTGAACATTCAAAAGTAAATTTGTCCAGCAATTTGTATCGATTTCATAAACATATTACTCACACGTTATCGATAAAATCAAATATGTTAATTAAACCTTTCATAGTCTTTAACAGTAGGTACATACACCTTTGTAAACTACTGAAAAAATGTAGGTGAAAATTTGCAGCGGTATAGCTAGCACATCACAATAACAAAAAGGACTCTTTTTATCGTGACTTCCGACTCTTATGCGGGCGGAGCCTCGTTCGGTATCTAGGTTTCTATAATTGCCACATAAAGCATTTTAGAAATTATGTACCGTTATATATTTTTAATAAGCAGCGATAGCTGAGTGCAGAGACCGACAGACTGCTACGCAGAGGGATTTGGGTTCGAATTCACGGCACGCACCAAAGACTTTTCGGAGTTAAGTGCGTCTTAAATTGTTAATTGTCGCTTGCTAATCGGTGAAGGAAAACATCGTGAGGAAACCTGCGTGTCTGAGAGTTCTCCATGATGTTCTCGAAAGACATGTGAAGTCTGCCAAACCGCACTTGGCCAGCCTGGTGGACTATATGGCCTTACCCTTCTCATAGTGAGTAGAGGCCTGTGCCCAGAAGTGGGACAGTATAAAGGGCTGATGATGATATATTTTTAAAGCTGAATTACTCGTAATAGTAAAATTAACAAACAAAAGACCAAGCTAATGATAGTCGACCGTTTTGCTGCTACACAACGTACCAATCTTCTCCAGGAGTTTGAAACCGTGGAACAATTCCAGTACCTTGGCTCAGTAATCACGAACAAAGGCACCTGCGAACCAGAGATACGTAGACGAATTGGAATGGCCAAAACAGCGATGACCCAACTTGAGAAAATATGGAAAAATAGAAACATCTCAAACCGGACTAAAATGCACCTCGTCCGTACACTCATATTTTCCATATTTCTCTATGGGGCTGAAACCTGGACGCTCAAAGCCGCTGACAGGCAGAGGATCGACGCCTTTGAAATGTGGTGCTGGCGCCGCCTGCTGAGGATTCCTTGGACAGCCCACCGCACAAACGTGTCTGTCCTTAAGGAACTTAAATTAGAGAACACCCAACGTCTATCCTCGATTTGTCTACACCGTGTCATAAGCTATTTTGGCCATATCGCACGAAGAGAGGCCAATAATTTAGAGAAACTAGTAGTGACGGGCAAGATCGAAGGCAAAAGACCCAGAGGTCGAAGTCCAAAAAGATGGTCGGACCAAATCCCCGAACACCTGGAGCTACCTGTCAGCATCGCCCTTCACCGAGCGACAGACCGGATCAGTTGGAAGGAAACCATCAATCGCCTAAAAAGGAGTCACGATCCTCAACAGTGGGGAAACGATTAAGAAGAAGACTCGTAATAGTTCTACAAACCTTTAAAAACTTTACAAACTGTTCGTATGCTCGATCGAACGCTCACGTTGCGTGAGCAATTTCTTGAAACATTACTAACAATGTAAGACGCTGTTTCTCATTCCTTTGTTATATAAATTGTATAGCATCTTAATCGTGCTGCTTTCCCCGACGTATTTCTAAAATGTTACATAAATTATTCGTACCTACCTACCTTTTAAATCCGTGTTATACGTGTACGTCTTTTTGATAGGATAGATTTAATTCTAGATTATAACAATAATCTTAAGTATTGTAATATGTTTTGGAGAGGTTTTATTTTTATATTACGTTTAAGGGTCGTAGTCGTAGCACACATATCAACTCGGCAAAGGATCGTCACCATATCGGCTTTCGCCTCGCCGTCAAACAGGCGTCAACCTGACGTAACCACGTAACGTAAGTGGATCAGAAGCTCCGGCACGTCGACTCGGCTACAGCTAGGCGACGCCGTGCTTACGGCTCGCCGACCGCTAGTTGACGGCTAGGCGGCACTACTTCAATCATTTTGAATCCGAACGCAAGCCGCGGGATGGGCGTGGACGAAGAGACGTAAGCTAGGCTACGGAGAGCCGTAAGCTAGGGTACAGGGATCCGTAAGCGGGAACTGCATGTCAACCACGCAACGCACCGCGGTTCGTGAGCTTGTCCCGAGGCGAGGCAATTAAACAACGTTACGATGCCGATTAATATGCGTTGCAGTAGGGAATTCCATACAAATAATACTGAACGGCTCCAGTTGATACGGTGACGATCCCTTTCCGAGTTGATACGTGTGCTACGACCCTAAAAGAGAAAATCTAAGAGAACGCACCAGTGACAAGAATAATTCAGAAAATATGGTAATCTGTACGCAAAGAAAAGATTAGTCATCTTCTTTTTTTGTTCTGTTTCCTTTTGTAAGGAGAGTTTCTGAGATGTCGTATACGGTGTTTCAGGGGATCCCTACCAATAAATTTGAATTTGATTATTGCGATCTACAGCAAGTTACACATTCCATACACAAAAATATATTTGAGAAGATTATAAATCTCATGCAATCTCTTTTTCCCTCCCTGGCCTTTATATTCAAATTTACCGATATTCTATGCGACATAATTTAATTAATAGCCTAACTTGTTTTATAGTTAGTAGATCCCCGTGCAGACCAGTGAGTCAGCATAAAACCAAGGCTGATATTATAATTACATACGATAACATAATACGTATCAATTACCATAATTGACATCGCCACATTAACTGTATACTTACATTTATAAAGATTTTCTTTTGAATAAACGCTGACGTATTGATTGAATAATGAAATCCTGGCATTGTGCCAACCGTGCCTGTTAAGCGAATGAAATTCAAGTGCCTACTTTACACTTGTAGTATCTATAGCCAGACGAGTGATCATTTTGTTTGTAGGCACCTTGTAAAACCCAGTTTTATTGGCATATACAATGTAGAGTTGCACTGAATTGTTCAAAAGATATGTTACATCAATGAAATCACTATACTTGTTGGGTTTCCAATTAGGAATAGTTGCTATAATGATGCCGCACCTATATAATAAAATACGATTCATTGGGCTTCTCGCTCACCAAAGCATAAAAATTTGTGATTGGGTGAAGGGACGACAGACCGGACAGACAGTCTTAAAACAGTTAATTAATAAATACTGATATAATTATGAGCAAAGTCGCTAAATAGCAACGTTGCCAGTCTTACTGAAGTGAACTCTTATCGTCTGTTTTCATAGGAAAAAACGGAGCTGATGTGTTAACCGCTTTTGAATTCCATGCTTAATGAATTTCGAGGCGATAGACATTTATCATTATTGCGTGAATTGCCCCGAATACCAGTGACGTGGAGAATTGTAGCCATGTATACATTAATTAAAATCATTTTTTTTGTAACAAGCCAGCCACCATCAGCTCTCTTTTTATCGCTATCACAAAAATTGCATAGAGAATCATATGATAGATGAGCCCGCGGTTACATCCACATTATTTAGGGATACTGCTCCGCTCCCGTTGCTCATAGCGCGATGTTAGATAGCTTCAAGCCTTCCTCTATAAATTTACTATCCAACATAAACATAATTGTTCCTTCAAATCGGACCAGTACTTCCTGAGATTACCGCATCCAACAAAACAAACAAACTCTTCAGCCTTGTTATATTAGTATAGAAGATACGGGGGCCAAATCATTCTTAAGTGAAAACACATATAATCTATTGAATGGCGATCTGTTTTTACAGCAAACTAAAGCCAATACCCTTAATCAAGTCTCAAAACACGTTTGTTTATAAACCCGCCCGCAACAACAATAAGACTGCAGCTTACACAAACATATTTGCAGCTTTGTGAATGGAGATTACGAGCCGGGCCGAAGCCCACTTTAATTTCACAATAATTCGCTTTTGTGCCATCGATTTGGCTTCCATTTACCGTTGGGTGGACAGTGTAAACACGATATACGTACGACATGTACTCAATGACGTGCATTCTATAGGGCTATTTTTGTTCTGTTTATTAATCAATGGGGTTTATTCTTGATAAGAAGACTTAATTATAATCTGACACACTGCTGGGCACAGGCCTCTTTTAATTTCAGAAGGGTTAGTCCACTACGCGGTCCAAGTGCGAGTTGGCAGTCTTCTCATGTTTTTCGAGAACATAATGGAAAACTCTCAGGCATACAGATTTCCTCACGATGTTTTATTTCACCAACAAGGATTTTATCAGCCTGCCATAATAGTCAGAAACTAGATATAGGCCTCTCTAATGGCACGTTACTTAACCCGATGTTTGTCTCTTCGTGTCAAGTTGCCAGCCACTTTGCTTATATCGTTACTCCTCCTAGCCGGAGGGCGTCGTACACTACGTTTGCCAAGGCGCGGTCTCCACTCTAGAACTGGCTACTCCAATGGTTATTGGTTCTACGCCAAATGTGGCCAGCGCACTGCTGCTCCAACTTGCTAATTCTTTGAGCCATGTCTATTACTTTGGTTTTCTGTCAGATCACTTCACGAATCAGGTCATATCGATCCATCAGGAAAACTTATTAACTAGAAATTATTAGTTAGAACTCAGAGCATAGCTTCCAGGCTATGCGCGAGAGTTTCTAACAAGCGATACATACATACATAGACTCACGCCTGTTTCCCGGAGGGGTAGGCAGAGACTACGGAACGCCATTTGCAACGATCCTGACATATCTCTTTTGCTTCATTCACTCCCATCAAATCCCTCATGCATGCTCTTCTGTTTAGGGTACTTCTGTTGTCGTCAGGGAGAACTCGAGAACAGCCTGGGAGCAATTACTGACTTTCCCTTATAGGATTCTACATGTTGATAAAAATCAGGCAGGCCAAAATTCGTTGACATCCCAAATTAAATATAATTGTCAAGTTTCGGTACACTCTTTAGATTCAAAATTTACGTTTAACAAGCAGAAGTCGCTGTATCAATATGTAGAATCTAAATTAAGGGAGGGCGATATACGGGGCGCTTCTAGGCTCCTTTTCAGTAGCGATGTCTCCACTCTAGAACTCGCTCCTCCAATGGTTATTGGTTCTGCGCCAAATATGACCAGCGGACTGCCGCTCCAACTTGCTAATCCTTTGAGCCATGTCGATCACTTTGTTTTTCTGTCAGATCACTTCACGAATCAGGTCAGATCGATCCATCAGGAAAACTTATTGGTTAGAAATTATTAGTTAGAACTCTGAGCATAGCTTACAGGCTATGCGCGAGAGTTTCTAACAAGCGATACATACACACGTAGACTCACGCCTGTTGCCCGAAGGGGTAGGCAGAGACTACGGAACGCCATTTGCAACGATCCTGACATATCTCTTTTGCTTCATTCACTCCCATCAAATCCCTCATGCATGCTCTTCTGTTTAGGGTACTTCTGTTGTCGTCAGGGAGAACTCGAGAACAGCCTGGGAGCAATTACTGACTTTCCCTTATAGGATTCTACATGTTGATAAAAATCAGGCAGGCCAAAATTCGTTGACATCCCAAATTAAATATAATTGTCAAGTTTCGGTACACTCTTTAGATTCAAAATTTACGTTTAACAAGCAGAAGTCGCTGTATCAATATGTAGAATCTAAATTAAGGGAGGGCGATATACGGGGCGCTTCTAGGCTCCTTTTCAGTAGCGATGTGGTGGCGCCTTGCTCTCCAGACACGCTTGCGGGTCTGAAGAGCAAGCATCCAGCGCCTATTAATGATCTCTCCTTCCCTGAAGCTCCCGACAGGGAATCAGAACATCTGGTCACCACAGCCAAGGACGTGTTAGCAGCGGTTGGCTCCTTCCGGAGTGGCTCGGCCGGGGGCCTCGATGCACTGACGCCCCAGCACCTGAAAGACCTTGTGTGTGCCAGTGCTGGGGTGGCTGGCGATACACTTCTGAGGGAGTTGACCGCGCTAATAAATATGATGCTCTCCGGTAATGTGGACGACGCCATCGTTGACATCTTGTATGGGGCGAACTTGTGCGCCCTTAACAAGAGGGATGGTGGCATACGTCCCATTGCCGTGGGTTGCACATATCGGCGTATAGCAGCCAAGATATGCTGTAAATTTTACAGCAGGGAGCTATCGGAAAAATTCCAACCCCTCCAACTAGGTTTTGGTTCCAAAGGGGGATTCGAGGCTGCTATACATGCCCTTTCTACGTACCTTGGAAGTGGTGATGGAGAGGTCATTTTGAAGGTTGACTTAAAAAACGCCTTCAATTCAGTGAATAGGGACACTTTGTTGGCACAAGCAAAATTAGAAACCCCTAAAATTTCTAAATTTCTTTGGCAATGTTACAGGTTACAGGTACCCCACAAAATTATTATATCAGGATAAGCTATTGGAATCAGCAGTTGGGTGTCAACAAGGTGACCCTCTTGGACCAGTCATTTTTAGTTTAGCAATACACCCCATAATTCGGCAAGTAAATTCTAAATTTAATGTATGGTTTTTAGATGACGGGACCCTAGGAGGGGATCCAGACATTGTATTACAAGATTTAGCTCTTCTTAAAAATAAATTCGCATCTATTGGCTTGGAACTAAATTCTAGTAAATGTGAGCTGTTTATAAATACAACAGACTCTTCAAAAAAACATTCGATTATATCTAAATTTAATAATTTGGCTTCAGACATCAAAATTGTTGATAAGAGTTCTCTTCGCCTCCTAGGTTCTCCAGTTTTTGAAGAATCTTTCGATTCTTTCATAGACGAAAAAAATTCAAAATTTTTGTGATATTTCAGATCGCCTATTCAAAATTAATGTACATTCGGCCTATACTATTATTCGATATTGTCTTTTCGTCCCAAAATGCACAACAACATGCTTTAAGATCTTCCCAACTTTGGAAAAAATATGCACTTTTAGAACAAGTCGACAAAATTATCCAAACTACTTTAAAGAGAATACTAAATGTGGACTTGGACGACCGAGCCTGGCTACAAGCGTCATTGCCTATACGTCTGGGTGGGCTCGGTATACGCAAAATTTCTAGTGTCAGTTTACCGGCGTTTCTGTCTTCGGTTCACAGCACGGAAGAGTTAACTAGGAAAATTTTATCACCTACACTAGTTAACTCAGAAGTGCTGTGCAAATCCGAAGCTGTAAACGCCTGGAAAATGGCTTGTCCAAGCACTGTTTTGCCTACCAACCTATTCTCCCAAAGACAGTGGGATGCGCCGCTTTGTGACATTGTAAGGAATAGTTATTTGTGCAACAAGAGAGCAAAGTTGTTTTTTGTTTCGAGTGCTGATTTTGAGTCCTGAGCGTGGTGAGGGACTCAACAGCGCGAGATACAAAAATCTTTGCTCTCATGTAGCACACATAACTTTTCACCACAGCAGTGAGAACACATATTACTTAGGAGACATAGAAATGAACAGGAATAGATTGAATTCTGCATAATCACTTGTTGATTTAACTCTTCTGGTGTTAAAGTACAGTCATTGTCGCTAGTTTCACTCATCTTTTTAGATTATTTTATATATTAATATAATTTAACACGTTACGCTATACCTACATACTGTATCAGCATCGGCGAAATTTTTATTCCCGCTACTTTTTTAAATCACGTTATAATACCGCGGCCCTGATGTTTATTTTTCAAAAGTATCATTGTTGTGTATAATGTATTGGTTAAATACTAATTTTATACTATTAATTAGACTTATTTTTATTAAAATCCAATAATACATTAAACATGTAAACAAAAAAATATAAAAAAAGTAGTTTCTTTATTACAAATATCTTTTTTTTTTTGCGTTGCCGTAAGTGTTTTCTTTGAGGTCGAATTCCAAAATCGAATTTCGAATTCGAAGGGGTTTGTTTTTTCACTCACTTTTTATATGCATGTGAAAGAGACAGAGCATAGTAAAATTCGAATGTTTCAAATTTATGGTTGAACAATGTCAATTCGTGACACTGTGAAGATTGAAAAATTAAAAAGCTACTTTTACTCACGCGCGATTCAAAATCGCGTTTTGTTCACTGTTGTCTCGCAGCAAAAGCGGCATGTTTGAGCTGCTGTGGTGAAAAAGTCTTTTAGATGCATCTTTTAACGTTGCAGAGCGTGCTCGCTTGCTGGCTGTGGGAGAATGGGAATCGGGTCTGTGGCTTCAGGCACTACCATCGTCCAACACTGGAACCATGTTGGACGATGAGACGTTCCGTATCGCCACTTGTCTTCGTTTAGGTGCTCCGTGTGTTTCTCCGCATCGATGTCATTGTGGAGAAGACGTCGATAGCCTCGGACACCATGGGCTATCTTGCAGCAGAAGCGCTGGTAGAATTCCCCGTCACGCCCATCTGAATGACATAATTCGTCGTGCTCTTGTCGCGTCTGGCGTACCAGCTGTACTTGAACCAAATGGTTTGGTACGCGACGACGGTAAGAGACCTGATGGTATGTCATTGTTGCCTTGGAAAAAGGGTAGGCCCTTGGTGTGGGACGCAACCTGCGTAGACACCCTCGCGCCATCACATGTTCCAAGCACCGGAGGCCATGCTGGCGCTGCTGCTGCAACTGCGGAAACCCTCAAACGGCGCAAATACAGTAATTTAGTGAGTAATTACGTGTTTGAGCCGTTTGGGGTTGAAACGCTAGGATCATGGGGTCCGAGCGCTCGTTCACTATTCCGGGAAATTTCTAAACGTTTAATCGACGTCTCACGTGACCAGAAGGCTGGTTTATTCCTTGCTCAGAGAATCAGCATTGCCATCCAGCGTGGCAATGCTGCCAGCCTTCTGGGCACGTTACCCGATGACATTGATGCGGAGGTATTAAATTTTTTATTTGTTTTTACGGTTTTTTTGTACATATACTACTTAGACATTAAGATTAGATTAAGCTACATATAGATTATAAAATTAAATACCTTGATAATAAAAAAATACAGACAACTTCGAAAAGGTAGTCGTGCGCGCCGTAAATTCATCCAGACCCTCTACGTAGCAATCTGTAATTCTCTCCCAATGATATTGTTCTCTCCACATGAAAATAGTTTTCTTTAAATAGTAATCAATATTTGATAATAGTTTCCCGAAAACACATTCTAAATGTAAGTTTCACGGATGGCCTAATAATTTAAGAGTCGCATTGCCATTTTGCACTGCACCGCGTGTGTTTCGATATTTACACGAGGCAATACTTTGTGTGAACAAAAATTTCCAAATTCCAAATAATGCTATTGACTCTCAATTATATTGTGCCGCAAATTAGTAGAAAGCTTTTTCCATAAGTGGTGTTTGAAATAGATATATTGTCTATAATAATTAGTCGAGTAAATCAGTTTAGTAACATTTGTTATTTATGGTAATTAATTTTTTGACACTGGTCACATTTGTAGAAGTGACAAGTCATTGCTTCCGTTTAACTCGCCCGTTGTAAAAGCAGAATTAAGTTTTGTAAAACCTTTGTAAAACTGCCGCTTTTGATTTGCCCAGCACGATTCAGTGAGCCCTTGATAAATTTGTGATATTATATTGAACATTGACATTTTGTAAATTGTGAATCCTGTGTGCCGCGTGCCCTCGTGTTCTGAAGACATCAAGTTTGGAGGAACAGCTAAGTAGGTAGATATAATATTCTCTATTGTGGCCTCTTTAGTTGTGTGTTTATCTAACTTAGTTCCAGGCCTTTCAACAGTGAAGATCCAGGTAACTGAATATTGTATTTGATTCTTAGCACTGAGTAACTCAGCCAATATAATATGTCAGACTTCTTGCGTTGCCCTGGTCAGGTGGATGATGTAAATTAGTTTCCACTGCCTTCTGCAACAATTCCCATCTGTCTAGGACAACTTCTGAACAAGTGGACAATGAAAGGATGTATAATGATGTATGTGGTAGGTATCAAATGAAAATGCAAAATATGTAGTAATTTATGAAAATAGTTAAAAGCTATTCGTGTAGTAGATAACGTCCATAGTTTGTTATTATAAGTCCACTGAGACGTAGTTGTTGTTTGCTTTATTACACAATAAAAGTAATTGCTCCATCGTAAAATAGTCTTAGCATACATTATTGTCCGGTTAAGGTTTTGATTAAATGGACGCCAGGTTTAAGCAGCCAACTCGCCGTTTGACAATGTCTCGAGTATTTTGGGTTCGATTCCAGGAAGAGGCTGTGTTTGCACATAACACGGGTTCTATTTATAGTGCCTCACTTGTCTTTATATAAGATAATAGGAATCCTTATCTCGCTTCCAAGTAATGAAATATATTCATCTATTTAAGTTGGTGTTTTTATCTGCCTCGTTGGTCTCGCGGCATAAATGTGCGCGTGGGATTGGGAGGTCTCGGGTTCGATTCCCGGGTCGGGCAAAGTTTTATTGGGTTTTTCCGTTAGGAAATTCTCAGTAACAGCACGGAGTCTAGTAATGTGCCCGGTACGGCAATAGGCTCGCCCCCTATTACGTGGGACCTAAAAAAATCATGGCGAAATGTGGGTGTAATATTATACCTCTGCCTACCCCTTTGGGGATACAAGCGTGAGTCTATATAAAAAAAAAAATAAGTTGGTGGCTGTGCTTATGACTGCGTATAGAATTAACAACACATCAACGCGAGCCGTGTCAAAAATACGGTTCGTGATTAGCTTGTATCAAATTTTGTCACAATCATTTACCATTGGTTATTCGTATAAGCATAACTGATAGAAATAATTACATTCCATGTATACTTCAATTAATTTAAATAAATACATCCCGGGAATTCGAAATGTATTTAAAATAATGAAATACAGATCAGTCCAGGTCGCCGACCTGTATTATAGAGAAAGCACTCACAATAATGAATAATACAAAGTAATATAATTTACAGAATGTATTTGTAATACTATGAAACGTGAATAATCTGCATATGACAAAATAAATATACAATATTATATTATTGCGGTGGATATTCTAGTTTTTGTGATCGTTCACTTTGTTCGATGAATTCGTGGCCCAATTCGACACATTTATTGATGAAGTCGGTTAATAAAATTAATTTGCTTTTTGATCAATGCATGTAGGTATATTTATTAATACTCGAAAATGAATACGAATATTTTGATGTTATATTTCAGTTTTACTGCATTGTAGTTATATGAGCCGCCTCACACATTGTGTTATGCCCACACAAGAATTTTATGTGCTTTGTGAAGTCCCCTGCGATATATTTATGACGAATGCGGCAGCTGACTTTAAAAAACCTGCCAAGTACCAATTAGTTAGGGGAATTATAAAACGAGCGAATGAAAAAAAAACTAAGCGACTGATGATGAGGTACTGTTTTGATAACTTGAGCGGTATGAATTTGAGAGAGAAGATAAAATTAACTAAACTAACGACGAATATTGATTAATAATAAAATCTAGAACGAGTTTACTAAGAGCAGGTTGTGATTAATCCATTTCAGATATTAAAATTCCAGCCGTCTGATTAAATTACTACTGTGAGCGACAAGAAATACAGAGAAGGCGACTTCAATATTAAGATAGAGGCGATTTTTCCAATTGTGGTTTTACATAATGAACTGCTAAAATTTCACTTTAAGCAAGGTTTTTTAAGCTGCTTTACTTATTAATGATTATTGGTTATATAATTCTATTTGAGGTCTTATGTTTATTATTTGATACGATTTTTTTATGAAAACTACAGATTGTTTGTGCGCGCGAATTCGAATGGGGGCGGGCCGACAAATCGATGCAGTCAGGTGAGCAGAGTCAGAGCTGACTAAGGACAAGAAAGTCTTTTCTGTTCCAGCGCCCCACGCTTTTACAATCAAATATTATAATCAAAAGCACATAGTTTACACTTCAGCCCAGAAATAGAGACAACTTGAACGATCCATAATATGTTTTTTGTTTTTACGTGCATTTATAAAAGCGTGCTTTCTAGTGTTTTTAAACTTTAATTTATTTTATTCTTTTTGGACTTTGATAACGAAATATTTTTAACATTTATACATTGATTTTAAGTAGGCGAATGAGCCCGCACCCTTTCCATCTCCGCCAATGCGTCTGTATTGCATAGTGTTTTATTTGTCAGCTTAGAACAATCTAGCTCTCAATCTGGAGACCTCTAAGTGTTTTATTCTACTTACACATAAGCCTGTCCAGCCGCAGAAGTACGGAACCCTAAGTACACTACTGCGTGGTCTACCGTATAGCCTTGCATCTTGTGCACGGTAGACGCCCAACTTAAAATCACTGAGAGCATGCGCCTTTCCACCGTACTGTAGCTTTACTTGGCCGGGAACTGGATGCCTATAGGCTGAATTAGGTGCTCACTGGCGTTTCATTTACACTATTCAATATATATTTAGGTTTGTTATAACCTTAAAACCTGATCGTGTTCAAAGTCCATGACGTGGCCTTTCTTACAAGTGCAAACACGACCATGATACGATATTCCATCATGAAATGCCAGTGCCTATCTTTCGGCTTCATCATCAGACCTTGACACCTTATCGTGGTCAAAGTTCATTACAAAACTTTTCTAAGATATCCAAAACAGCTATGATACGATTTTCCACCATGTAGTACCAGTTCATATCTTCCGGCTCCATCATCTGATCAGTTCGACAGTACCATATTATTGTATTGTCATCGGAACTACATACAGCTGCCAATTTTCATTACGCTTCGACATTTGGAAGATGGTTAAATTAGTTACCTTGATTCCATTACATTGTAATATTTACACCTCTGCCTACCCCTTCGGGATATAGGCGTGAGACTATAAAAAATAAATAAAAAATGAATTACATAGTTAGTTACATACATGTCGAGTTCCAGTTCATATCTTCCAGCTCCATCATCAGATCAGTTCGACAGTACCATATTATTGTATTATTATCAGAACTACATACAGCTACCAATTTTCGATCTTGGAAGATGGGTAAATTAGTTAGCTTAGATTCCATTACATAGTTCTGTTAGTTACATACATGTCGACCTAATAAAAGCGTGTTAAACATAGGAGCCCTGCGAGGTAGGGCTCCGTCAATTTAGCTTAAAAGACTGAAGCGTCTAATTTATTTTGTTTTTTGTTCATTTGATTTAAGTAAATGTATATTGCTTTATTTTTTCCGAATACATTGTTTCGTTAAATTATCTACCCTTAAATAATTAAATTTCTTGGCTAATAGTGTTTCTTCAAATAGTTATTTCATAAGAAAATTTGCATAAAAATGTGAGCTCATAGTACTCTGCTCATTATAGTATTTTTCAAAGTGGTTTTCTATTCGAAACACTTCATTTAAGATAAAATACCGCTCAGTAATCTTTTAAAAATAAATCATTAGATAAATATTGAACAAAATGCAGGACGTAACGTTAGCACTCGAATAAATATTACGTCGCTCAAATATTAAGAAGCTTCTCATTTTGTATTTTATGTAACTCAAATTAATGTTTGTAAGTTGCTGTTCTGTTGATTTCTAATTCTATAACCTAAATAATTTTTGTCACTGATATCACATGAGTAAATTTACCCGTTACTCGTTTAAACTACCCCTTCAATTTTAGAGTGTATTATTAAAAAAGTTTATTAGAGAGTCTAATCTTAGACCAGTATCCAAGCAGTGACTGCCCAAATTGGGACAGACAGTACCGAAACGGCGTAACATGCTCTTCGAGGCACAGGGCAAGCGATTATACGAACACCTGAACGCCTGACATTCTGTTGAAATCCTATCCACCGTTGTCTCATCACCGCTGCCATGAATATTTAGAAGCTATTGCGGTACGACAGACTCATTCAATTCACTCATAAAACGGACCACATATTAAACAGGCACCACAAACTCAACTAGTACGTTATACATAGCTTGGTAATAAGGCCGAATTGGATTTAAACTGAGGCCTCAAGCGGTCAACCCAGCCTTTGTAACGTAAACGTTACCAACTTTAGATTATACGATTATTACAAGAGATTACAAAACACATTTTCGTTTTAAACGGACATTGTGTATTTAGCTATTTTAAAGAATATTGCTGTAGGTATAGTTCTGTAAATGTAACATTCTAGACCTAACCCGGTTTAAATTAAATACAACTAGATAATAGTATTCTGAAAATTGTTGGGTTAATACCTATAGTTGTGAAATTGGTCCCAACAATAATTTTTGTCATAAATAGAAAGTAAGTAGACCAAAATTACTACGGATCATGAAAATGTATAAGAATACATAATAAATATAATATTTTGATAGTAGTCAATACTATTTCACCGGCAGATTGTAAAAATCGTCATACTAAGGCTCTGACTCCATCAAAGATGAGACTGAGCTATTTACTAACTTAATATCTACCAATAGCAACCATTTGCTGCCTCCGTGGCCCAATGGATAGCGTAATCGCCTGCTGATCGGAGGTCCCGGGTTCGATTCCCAGGTCAGGCAAAAGTGTTACTGAGTTTTTCCGAATTCTCAGTAGCAGCACGGAGTCTGGTGATGTGCCCGGTAGCGGCAATAGGCTCGCCCCCTATTACGTGAGACCTAAAAATTCATGGCGAAATATGGCTGTAATATAACACCTCTGCCTACCCTGTAACGTATGTCCGGTACCTACCGAATATGCGTCATAATACCGTCCATACGCTCGGCCAATCAGAGAAGGCCATCGTCCGTGCTCGTGGAGTTTGACAATATATGGTAATACACCGACACCTTTCTCTGATGGAGAGCTCTGGTATATAAAGGGACCCTTCGAGCAGCCTGCCCTGCACACTACTGGAGTGAACAGCGTGGGAGACTGCTGCCCTTAGTGTTCAGGCAAGTGTCGTGTTGTTCGTCGGACATACTCGTGCATAGGAAGTGAGACAATACTCGGCAATAAACGCATAGAACCTCTTCTTCGTTTTAATTCTAGAACTCGTTACAACCCCTTAGATCCCCTAAGGGGTAGGCAGAGGTGTAATATTACAGACGTGAGTATATAAAAAAAAACGCAACCATTTATTTTTCTAGGCAACGCAAGTGATTGGTGGATACGATTCCCGCATACACCCCGCATCCTCGCATGACTAGTGAACACACAGCCCTAACGTACATAAATTTCTTCAAAGCCATTTATAAGAGGAATTTTCTCACGATCTTTCTGAAACGGTCCGAATTGGGAAAACATTTTATAACAACGTTGATCTATTGCGCTGGTATCTCCCTGAATTCAATTTTATTTCGTCTTAGAAATGCTTGCTAGTTTTCTAACTGTAGATTTCAAACTTTTTTTAAAACTAAAACTTTGTATACTTTTTTTTTGGAAATACTTACATATTATACATAGAAACACACAGACCAAAACAAACATCCATGTTTATGCACACAAATGATTGACTTGAGTGGGAATCGACCCATCGACCATCGGCGTAGCAGTCGCTTACACTCCCGCTGCGCCACCCGGCCGTCAACGTCGTACAATACAGTAGATACTAACATAATATTATTTAGATATCACTAAATACCTATTTAATTAAACATAACTTAAATGTTAAAATACTATCCTACGAAATATGTATATACAAAACAAACCAAACGAAAAAAGAAAAAAAAGAATAATTTAGAGGGCGTCATAAAAGTCCTCCACATCGCCGTCGACCGGGAGCGTGCCCAGAACGCTGGCAGCATTGCCACGTTGAATGGCAATGCTAAATTTTTGGGCCAAGTACAACCCAGCCTTCTGGTCACACGAGGCGTCGACCAGTCTCTTTGCGAGATCTTTAAAAAGAGATCTTGCACTTGGACCCCATGGCCCCAACGTTTCGACCCCAAACGGCTCAAATACGTAATCCCCTACTAGGTTTGCGTATTTGCGCCGTTTGAAGGTCTCCGCTGTAGCAGCAGCAGCGCCCGCACAACCCGCTGTGCCAGGAAGATGAGATGGCGCGAGGGTATCGACACACGTTGCGTCCCACACCAAAGGCCTACCCAACTTCCATGGGAGTAAAGACATACCATCCGGTCTTTTGCCATCGTCACGTGCCAGCCCCTGCGGTCGTGTCGTGATATACGACCTGCGCTCCTGCTGCATGATAAGCCATGGTGACCAAGGCTGTCGACAGCCTCCCCACAGTGACAGCGATGTGGAGAAACACATGACGCACCCAAACGGAGGCAAGCAGCGATGCGGAAAGTGGTATCGTCCAACATGGTACCTATGTTGGACGATGGCAGTGCCTGAAGCCAGAGACCCGATTCCCATTCTCCCACAGCCAGCAAACGGGCACGCTCTGCAGCATTGGACGATGTACTTAGGAGATTTTCTCGTACTGCGCTGCAAAGCGGCCCGTCCCACTGCCTCTGAGAGGATAAGTCTCGGGGTAACTCGGTGTACAGTAATAATACAGTAGATTATTTTTAAATGATTAAGAAATTTTCAAATTGATCTAATATATATTGATTTGGAAACTTCTGACGGAGTTCAGAGGTAACAAACGTAAAAAAAAAATTGTCATCAACAAAAGAACCTTCCCCTCAACAATTCAATTAAAATCAGGAAACCCCCTCTTTTCTTAAGTCGGTTACTAACATGTAATTGAAGTAAAATTGCTCTAAATTCTGTAATAAGAAATAACGCAGTACCTACGGAGATCGCGCGCTCACCTCAAGATGTCCTCTTAACCTTGCCTCCAAATAACACTACCCGTCCCTTTCTCCCACGCACGATTCGTATATTGATATCCCTTTTACGATGTTTGCTTCTTATTCGGCGAATCCAGTGCTACACCTTTATATAATTCTGTTAGTAAATTACAGCCGTAGGAACATGTTTTTATGTAACGATTTTCATTAACTTTTTATTGTGGGAAACACGTTGTGAAAACGTAAATTCAGAATGATTTTCACTTCATTCTTTATTTATATTCATTATCATGGATTTGCATACGTAATACTTTTATTAACAAAGGCTTTTGTTCACATATCTGGGTCTCCTGGTTGTTCGAATGTCTGAATTTCAGGATAAAATGTATAAAGATGCGAGTGATTTGCCTGTTAAATATTCTACCTATCATTAAAATAATTTATCTTCGCTTTTATCAACCTCTCGCTTTGACACAAAAGTTTTTTTCCTAGTTTGTTACCAAGTATTATATGTATGTTTATCCATTATCTAGTACCCATTGTACAAGCTCTGCTTAGTTTGGGACTAGATAGTGTTGTGTGAATGTGGTAGAATATTATTATCACCTTTATTTAATATTTCTCTCATACCATATTAATACATTTTTAAATATAAAAAAAATACATTTAAAAATATAAAAGTATGTTATGGAAACCCACCAGTATCGGGAACAGGCTCCAAGCTACTGGTGGTTAGGGCTCTAGAGAAAGGAACCTCCTCACTATGCGTGCCGTGTCCAGTAGTACTGCCTTCTGTATCAGGCCCCTGACCCAAGGTTCCAACGCGAGCCTCCTAAGATGTTGGGTGAGGCTCTTGGGTATTAAACCGTTCACTGTAACGATTATCGGCACAATAATTGCTGAATCAACATCCCACATGTCAACAATCTCGTGAGCCAAGTCCAGATATTTTATCTGCTTGTCCTTCTCAGCCTTCACGAGATTGCCATCATGAGGGATGGCAACATCAACAATTATTGCGCGGCGCTCTGATCGATCTATCAACACAATATCAGGTTTGTTGGCAACAACAGTCCTGTCTGTGATGATAGATCGATCCCAGTACAACGTGATATGACCATTATCCAGGACAGGCTCCGCCACATACCTGTAGTACGGCACCTCACCATCTACAAGCCTGTATTTCAGAGCAAGTTGCTGGTGAATGACCCTGGCTACTTGGTTATGCCTGTGCAAGTACTCACTGTTAGCAAGACGAGAACAACCGCAAATGATATGCCTGAGGGATTCACCAGGCTGGTGACACGCACGGCAAATATCAGTAGTGCCATCCATATTATTATTATTATTAACTATATTCTTGGATTTCAACCAAATAAAAATGACTTTGTCATATTTCTGTTAGCATATGAATACGAGAATGAAGATTCTGATCTTTAATCGAACCCATCTTAATATATAAAATCCTTGCGTTACTGACTGACTGACAGACACGCTACAGCCGAAACTATTGGGCGCAGGAAGCTGAAATTTGGCATGTATGTTCCTTGGGGACCGAAGGGGCACAGTCAAATAATCCATACAGTCGTTCGACGAACGCGTCTAGACGGGTCAATCGTGCGGGGGACAAGAGGTGAGACGCGGGAAGAGCGGTACCTACTTACGTATATCACGTTAGTTCCTAACTAGGTACATGTTTTTGAGGGCTGGCGCGTGCTTGTTTTTTGTTCGTTACTTATTTATTTGCTTATGAATATTAATTAAGATGGTACATACGTGAGACATTGCAATTATTCATGCTTCATTTAAAGATTTAAAAAATAAGCATTTAAGAAATCTGCGATTTCATCAAATTACTTACACAAAAAATTAAAATTTCATTAATTATAATTATTTATATTATTTTGAAACGTATGTATATACCTGTATCCACTTAAAATAATGTGCACGTACCCACTAATCTACTACAATATCTCATGTCTGGCCAAATCTAATACTAATATATAAAACTGAATAGTTTGTTTGTTTGTTAGAAAGCGCTAATCTCAGTAACTACTGGTCCGATTTGAAAAATTCTTTCAGTTTTAGATAGCACATTTATCGGGGAAGGCTATAGGTTACATAACATCACGCTATGAGTGACGGGAGCGGAGCAGTAGTCTTAAATAACGCGGGTGTAACCGCGGGCATCCTCTTGTCACAGAATAAAGTAGTAATTACTGTACGTAAACAACATGGCAGACGTAAGAAAATAAGCGTTGTAAGGTAATATTCGATTCAAGCGTGATTTTAATTTCATGCAATAAGTACCTAACCTAGTACCTTCGTATTAGGTAAGTGTACCTATCAAATATTAATATGTATCTTGGTAACGGCGCGTCCTAGCTAAAAAATAACCATATTTTTGGCCCCCTTTTACAAACCGCACACATGTTCTCAGTAATCTTATAGCCCGGTCACCCATCCATAAAATTACCTTGATGTCTATTGCTTTACCTTAACGTAGTTTGCTCGAAAATAGATCTTCAAAATACTTCATATCGATAACATAGGCTCTGCAAGCTGATCCCATGGTTGCCCATCCATTAAACGACCGCTATATCAATCGCTTTATTTTAACTAGGTTTGTACGATAACCACCTAGTATATCTGAAAAAATGCTTCATATCCTTAACCGCCTCCTACGACACTTGAGGTATGAAATAGGTGCTGACTGACACTTTGTATTCAAAGCTGTCACCGCAAGTGCAAACTAAATGCAAACTGTTTTATAATAATTATTCATCGTTAATTATTTTCATATAATAAATAAGTGATTTACACTATAATATTCATGTAGCGTAACAATTGTTATATTTTTCTAAAATAAATAGACGGTGTTTGAATAAGTAGGTATTGTTTAAATGTGGCAGCCCTAGCGTCCTTACCCTTGTCTAGACGTTGTCGGCTTTTTCTTCGAGATCAAAGGCGTCAAACTACTGTATGTAGGGGTGCACTAAGAAGGGATTTCCCGAAATTCGAACGGGATCGGCCAGAACGGGTAAATTTAAAAAAAATGCAGGCGTAGCTGCTGGCGTACTCTAGTTTATATATAAAATGTGGGCCATACTTTCTAGCCGAACCATGGACGTTATATACTAAGTAACTAAGTTAGTATATTACGTCCATGTGTCGAACAAATAAGACTTGTTGTGCCAATTAATAATTTGAGGGACGAGGGTATAACTACAAAGATTTTGTTTCTAGTCCTAAGGGCATGTTAGAGGAGTACTAATTAAGTCCGTGCAAGTTATTCGGGTGAACACATAAAAGCGGCTTGTGTTAGTTTGTACTGGCCAGAAAATCGTTTCTTTGTAAACTTGTTTTATGATTTAGGTCATAATAACATCTTAGACGCGCTTATTTTAGCCATGTTATTACAATCTCGAATAAGATTTTTGAATATCGATGAAATCCATGTTTACCTCGTATTAAAATGAGAAATGTGTCTAAAGCTATCAATAAACAACAATGTCTGATCTTGCGTATGTTTTATCAACAATTAAAACACTGTAATTATGATAATGAGCGGTAAGCCGGTAACCCAGTAATTAAAGCGTTGGACTTACGATCGGGCGATTGATTAAGCGATGGATCGGACTTTACTAACGTAAAATATTCATAATGGGTGTTTTTAACAAAAGATGACCCTAGCAAAATCGGACTGTCCCACATCTTCAAACATTTTTAATTTTTGTTTTTTTTATATGGCACATGTAGATGTGAAATGTTATATGATTAAGGCAGACATTTTAAAATCAAGTTAAATTGAAAAACACCATAAAAATACGATAGATATATTTATATAAAAAAAGCACCACAGGAGGTGAAGATTTCGTGTGTCCCACGGTGCTCTCGGAGATTTCGAATACTTCTTACTTGTAGGCTATTGAGCTCTGAGTATGTTTAGGTGTTCGAACATAATGTCTTTATGTTTCAAAGTGTGTTTTTGGTCTTTATGTGATCAATTTATAGTTAATTTTAAGAAGTATCATTAAATTGACGTAGTAAAATATCATGAAAACCGAAAATTCCTCACTTTGCTTGATTTTTGAATTTGTAACACGTATCATTCAACAACTTTCTAGGGTGATGTGTCTAAGAAGTGACGAAAATGACACTATTTGGCTGATTATTTATTATTGCGATAGAATTATGCTAACTTTTTGTTATTTTTGGAAACATTTTAATCATATCTTTATGCTAATATAAGTTGATTTTGTTTCAATACCTGGTTGTTTTATTTCTGACTGATTATATTGTGTGACGTACAGGAACACTTTGCGTCATATGTTGAACGAAAACCTTGAATATTTCTCATATTTATGTTTAAATTTTAATTTAAATAGTATATTTAGCTAGTTAATTACATATTCTTTGATACCAGAGTAAATTTAAGCAATTTCATTTAATCCCAAAATTATATTTCCTGTTCGTCACGGGGCCAATTTTTCTGAAAATCACCTTAATAAAATATTCTTTACTTGGATAGGTACTGAGGGATGTAACAAAATACAGCAAAATACCTATCAGTACCGCAAAATATATCCCACGTGCTGTTGCTTCGAGTATCCGATATTTCGGCACTATTGCAAGCGCCATGATCGCGGATGTAACAGATCATATAAATATCAATAATTCATAATCAATGTTGCTAGTGAGATTTCAATCTATATACCTAATTATATAAATATTAGACAACATTACATCGCAAAACCAAGTACTGAAGGTAGTTAAACTAAATTTGGACGGGGGGGGGTTTTTTGTAACAAAAGCATCCACTAAGAAAGTGAGATTACGATAGTATTTAATTTATTTTACAGTATTAAATTAATTTAGGATAAAAAAATATAAGAAAGTTATTATTTTTATATTAAAATATAAGTTGAAACTTTGTTAGAAAGTAAAATGGGCAAAGGCGTGGGCAGCAACGAATCTACAAATAAAACTATTAAGAAAACAGTTTTCGGTACAATCACAAAAATCGTTAACAAAAAGAGATTTTAACTCAATAAGTCCATACTAGTACAATATGAAGAGGAATCGCTTCCATTACGAAGACATACGAGTAATTTGTGATGTATGAAATCGACAGTATATCTTCATTAATAGAGCGCTGAAAATTGACCCGCGCACGGCAGCCTTCAGGGACTATTAATATGAAATACTGCCTCACCGATAATAATAACTGCTACAACTCTTGCTATGACCAAGTAGTCTAAATTTAGAAAGCATAGGTATTATGAAAGCGTAAGTTTAAGTTTTTTACTACTCTTTTATGCAAGAAATACTTAACAGATTTAGATGAAACGTTGCAATATTATACAGGTTGTCACAAGACCCACCACCAAGCCGAAGTCTACTTGTTTTGGACATCATGCCAAGTCATACTAAGCAAAAATAAAACTTAGGCATTTTTTTTTCAAATTTACATTTTTTTAATAGATTATGATTGATATTAATTATATTATATTATAACATCCTCTTTATAACCAAAGACAGTGTTTTAAACCTCGTAGCTTTTTACACACGAAACATCTGCTAGGCAAACTTAATTCACCACACATTTCTTTTTTTTTTCAGTAAATAAGATACACAAATGTTCACAAAAACAAGAATTTTCCTACAAAAGAAAAAAAAACCAGCAATAAATTATAGCAAAAGTGGTGTGTCATTTAGTAAATATCGCTGGATATTCGATACGGTTTGTTCTTATGTCGAACCTCGTGTGTCCGGAGCCAAGAGTATTATGACGTCACGATGTTACTAGTCTTATGACGTCATCGTACTTCTTGCTATTCTAGTTCGACATCTTGTGCGAGCTATTTTGAAGAGTTGCGGTGCCCTGTGCCTCGTTTAGACCGGCAAGTGCTAGCTAAGTTTAGAACTTAGCTCCAACCAGAGGCGGATCGATTTTCCGTCAGTGTGGACTTAAACTTTATATCCTTTGGGAATATCGTGTTATGTTGTGTTTTACATCTTCTTACTTTAACTTAGTGAGAATCCTAAGCGTTTTAAATCTAAATATACTAAAATCGGATTTTGCTTATATCTTCAGAATCACACAAAAAAATGGGTGGAATTACGTATCACTATCACATTTTGAATATGTCATTTTGAGCAAAATGTTTTGGAGTAAAATAAAGTGGCGTACCTTACCATAGAGCATAGATATTTATTTATAGAGATGTATTTCTTATTGGCGTTTTTAAAACAAACTTTCTGTGACCAGTGTGACCCATATTGCCGCTTGGCGGCGTGGCAGTCGCGCTGTGACAGCTGACTCTACGAGTGCAAGAGAGACGAAAGTTTCTCCTGTGTCACTTAACTACGAGAGCAAGAAAGACGGAGAACGACGCCAGCGCCGCCAACGGCGCCAACTACGTACTACACTGACAACCGCCAATACGCCAACTTTAATCGCCACACGACATCCTTAAGAAATAAGCTTCTATTATGTAAAAATTTGTATTCATTGACCTTACTTTGTTTTTACCATAACATGCGAAAGCTTTTTCAAAATGTCTCAAACTATAATTTGACGCTTAGTACTGCCACAATATTGCACCATTTTTTCGCATCAAACCTCTTTACAATGGTCCAATGGCTGTAATGGCGCCCATACTTATTCACTGAAGCGATAAGTCAGTCTATGTAAGAGCTTAGAAATAATTGCTTTCTATTGAGGCATATATTTCTAATTGGACGGCGAGTTGAAGCCTCCTCGAATTGCCATTAACATTTCGCTTCATTAATATCTTCATTTACGTGCCCGTTAATTGTCATCTCTTATGCCCACTTGATCTTAACATGTTATTACGTCATTCAATAATATTATATATTAGTTTTAATACGGTTATTATCAAACAAGTAAAATATCATCATGTGGCGAATCTGGCAAATACTGTCGGATATTTCACAACCACATATTCCTTTTCTCCTAAATTGTAGCAAACGAAAAAGGCTACGAGTACTGTAAGCTGCATAAAGTATGGAGTATCTATGGGCTCACGGATGTTAAACAAACATATATCTATAAAGATAACATATTCTCTCAAACATGTGGATAACCACATGTTTGAGAGAATACAAAGATTTTACTTTTACGTAACACAAAAAATAATTTAATATGACGTTATACTAATATATAAACCTGAAGAGTTTGTTTGTTTGTTTGTTTGGTTGAACGCGCTAATCTCAGGAACTAGTGGCCTGATTTGAAATTCTTTCAGTGTTAGATAGCCCATTTATCGAGGAAGGCTATAGGCTATATGACATTACGCTATGAGCGACGAGAGTGGAGCAGTATGCCTTAAATAACGCGGGTGTTACCGCGGGCATCCTCTAGTGTCTTATATAACAGTCTAAACTTGTATGCAATAACTTATGTTTGGGTCGTCCTGTACAAACGATCTACCGCAGACTGCCCAGGAAATGCGAATATAATGTTATTTCCCTTTTTATTCGTACGATTTAAACCACAGAAACAGGTAAAATATTGTCGCCAGCTATAAAAATAAAAGGTACTCGGTGAACCGTACCTATTTAAACTAATATTTAGCACGGCAACACTGCCTGCGACGTTTTTATGCACCCATCGATAAAATATTTGAAAGCAGTAGAAGGTACCTTTTTTTTTTGGTCTCGTATGAACAAAATATAATAGCTCAGAACAATGGAATAAGTTAATATTTGGAGAGTCATTCACTGTGTGGTTTGTGGCTAAAAATAGAATTGTCCGAATTATTTGAGTGGGGGCTTGTAAGGCGATTAAAATTCAGGGCATGGTCACATTGATCTCCTGTGACTAGTGTAGCCCAAATTCAGTCTTGGTCTTGCAGTCTTGGTCTTGTTCTTGCGTTTTTGCAAGACCAAGACCAAGAACAAGACCGCGTATTTTTAGCAAGACCAAGACCAAGACTGATCGTGCAAGACTTGAGCAAGAACAAGACTAAGCCTGCAAGACTCTTGCGTCTTGCAGCTAGGACTTAGCGCTATTTCACGGAGTAGTTAGGTGTAACAGTTCGGTGTATAGGTACGCTTAGGAATTCTATGAGACGCAAAAAACTGTATCAAAGAATATGAAAAACTGGACCTATGCGCATTACGACTAATAGGTACCATAAACATACCTACATAGCGAATAAAAAAATATCCATTAAAATCAAACTGAGTGCATGCATAGTTATGTTTTAACCATCGGCACTTTGATAATGCGGCATCAAAGGTTTTGTACTTACTTCTCAAAGAAATTTGCCGCTTTTCGGAAGTACATGGTTATGATACATTATATATATATTATATTGATTATTTTCTAAAGCATCATTAGTAATTAGAAAACATAGAAATAGGTTAAGTGATGAGTCAGCCAGATGGTTACTTTGTATTAATTCTTGGTCAAAAGAATTGATATAAAGTAACATAACCTAATGATAAAGCTGTTGTGTACTGTTATGTTTGATTTGTGTTGTATTTTATTTTTTATTGAAATAAATGATAAATCGTAAAACTCTTTTATTAAATTTCATATAAGTTGAGGGTTCAATCTCTTTCTAGACAGATATTGTTCTTTAAAATACAGTCAAGTTATTGTAATTAATTTGTTTTTTTACATGTTTTAGCAAATGTAAGCTTATAAATCATAAATGTTTATTAAGAAACAGTTACTTCCATGGAAAACGACATATAGGTCAGTTGATTTTTCGAATTTCTTATCAAATCTTCAGTTATTTATTAATCTGCTTGATCTTTACTATGGCTGTGTTAATTCAAGCTCACAATGTTCCAATTCTAATACGTTTTTCTAAGATTTAAAAACTTTAATAAATAGTAATAGACTGATAGGTAATTGCAAGACTTGCAAGACTCTTGCTGCAAGACCAAGACCAAGACCAAGACTGGGAGCGCAATACCAAGACCAAGACCAAGACCAGGTGTATTGGCGCAAGACCAAGACCAAGACTGGCTAAGTCTCGTCTTGTTCTTGCATTTGGGCAACACTACCTGTGACCGTTTCCTGTGACTTAATAATGCGAGTATCATGCTCGCTAAATATATATTCGCTTCCTGTTCGTTGGATATTTGATTTATATCACAATTTACGGCTATCTTCATGGTATTTATTTACATACGCCTAATACTTGACTACTGAAATATGGATGAAAATCTCGATATTTGTTATCGCACTTCTGATTATCATATCGATTTGTTGTTACAAATATCGTCAATGAATTCGTAGTCGTATCGTCAATTCTGTAACATTGAATTGAGTCATATTTTTACTTATAAAAACTATTATTTATTTGAAAATATTTAGATTGAAATTAATATCAATCAAAATCTTGTTATATAAAAAATAATGAGTAACGTGCCTGCCATTCACTGTCATAATATCTCTTGTAACTTCATTACGTGTGTCACTAATTAGAATAGTTTACACGCCCAAATACTACGATTTAGTTGGTAGAGGCGGGACCACATTCGTGATGATTGATGGTTTGTGTTTCTGTCCCTACCCTCGGATAGAAAAAGTATTTAAGGACACTCTGATGTTTTTTAAAGACCAACCTAAATATACCTAGTATGTCTATATATTATAAGTAGTCTGCGTTTAAAAAAACCGACTTCAAAAGCTCCTCTAAATATGAAGTATTTCCTTTTCAATTTAACAGCTTTGCTCTTGTCGGTGAAGTATACGCCATAAGTATAAGTCGATCTTTGGACAGTATCTTGACCTGCTTGTATGACATGACCGGCGCCTTTTCTTTTATTTGATCTGTTTATCCTGAGTCGACCTCTCTTTCCTTCTGTTTAGCCGTCTGGTATGTATTTGATAAAATGATCGTATCGAGTAAGGTGGCCAAATATCTTTCCTCTTCTTCTTACCGACAAAAACGAAAAAAAACGAAGCATTTTGGTGACAGTCACCAAAATGCTTCGTTTTTTTTGGACTACGCTTAATACTTGCGTGTTCGCCTTCTTTTCTTTCCATCTGACTCTTAATATCCGCCTCCAGCACCACATTTCGAACGCCTCCAGTCTTTCCCGGTCTGGTTGAGACATTGTCCATTCCGTACAGAGCAACACATATAAAAAAGAACAGACAAGTCCAGAACCTCCTCCTTTTTTCAGTTGAAGTTTTTGAAAAACAAGATCCACTGCTTGTCTTTGTTTGCGTTAAACTTAACAACTACTGGACTATTTTAGGTGCTTTTTCACCGATGGGTACTTAGAATAATTCACGAGGAAGATAACAAGTATCGTTATCTTACATACCATGATGGTGATGAGACCCTTAGATAGATGCCAGGGAAGGTTAATTAATACCTTTTATGCAGCGAAATTTCAATATGGTACGCTTTTAAATAATCATTTGCTGTAAAATTTCAGTACGGAATTCAGAAAATATCTATACTAATATAATAAAGCGGAAGAGTTTGTTTGTTTGTTTGTTTGTTTGTTTATTTGTTTGTTTGTTTGAACGCGCTAATCTCAGGAACTACCGGTCGGATTTGAAAAATTCTTTTGGTATACGATAGCCCAGTTACTTCGGCAGGCTATAGGCTATATAACATAACGCTTCGACCCTTTGGGGCCGGGCAAAAGGCTAAAAAGGCTAAAAGATAATGTTGGCTAATCTCAGGAACTAGCACTCGGATTTTAAAAATTGTTATTGCCTATGATAGCCCAATTATTCCGAAAGGCTATAGGCTATATAAAATTACGCCACAACTTTTAGGGGCCAGACAAAAATAATAAAATGGTCAAACGAGAAGGGGGTGGGTTGGGTCAAAGGCAAAAAAAGGCTAAACGAATGGGATACAATCTATATGGGTATCGTTTTCAAGATTTTCGGGACGCTGATTAATAATATGAAATTTATTTAGTGATCCAAGATGGCGGACGGGAAATCAAAGATGGCGGAGTAGAAAATTTTAAAAATCAATATGGGTATCGCCTTCGATATTTTAAGGGGTGGGGAATCGAAATACAACATCTATTTCTTGATCAAAGATGGCGGATGGGAAATTAAAGATGGCGGATGGAAAAATTTAAAAAAGTCATCGTCTGCGATGTTAAAAGGGATGGGGATTCCAAATACAACATCCGTTTCGTGATTCAAGATGGTGGATGGGAAATCAAAGATGGCGGGTGGAAAAATTTAAAAAATCAATATGGGTATCGTCTCTGATGATTTAACGGATGGAGAATCCAAATACAACATCTATTTCGTGATCAAAGATGGCGGATAGGAAATCAAAGATGGCGTACGGGATTTTTTTAAAGTCGATATGGGTATCGTCTCCGATATTTTTAAGGAGTGGGGAATTCAAAAACACCATCTATTTCGTGATCAAAGATGGCGGATGGGATTTTTTTTAAAATCATAGTGGGTATCGTCTCCGATGTTTAAAGGGATGAGGAATCCAAATACAACATCCGTTTCGTGATTCAAGATGGTAGATGGGAAATTATTAATATTATCACTTTGACTCACTTTTAATTATTAATATTATTGCCTCTATCACTCATTTACTACATCCTGACTTACAATAAGATAGTTATTTTTCTACCCCAGAAATAATTTATATGGCAAAACAACTTTTTCTGCGTCACCTATCTATGTATACGTATATATAAAAATCAATGTTCGTTTGTTTGTATACCTCTATAAACTCTAAAATGTTTGATTAAGCACTGGTAGCCTTGGTAACTTTGTTCAGAATTTCATGGAAAAGTGGTTTGAGAAAAATAGGAATAAGAAAAAAGACCTTTAAAAAGCGATACGGAGTTCGCCGGGACAGCTAGTGTTGTAATATAACGGCACTAACCTACTGTTATATTTCAAGGTATCGCGATATTTCAAGCTACACTCACCGAGGTTCTAATACGTGGCAAAGCGGAGTACTTGCTTGGAATAACTATAGTAGAAACTCTTAGCAGCGAGAGTGTGCCGACGAAATATTCATGAAATATACAAAGTTGTGCCTACGCCATCTGACGGCACAATGAGTTATAGCAACAACTACGAATAGCTATACATCTGGCAAGATGGGTATTTTAATACAAATGTATGAGAAATATGCTCATAGAGACGTATAAAGAAGAGAATAAGAATGAGAATTGAATTGTGTATGTAGAAAAGTTAAGGCATTTCTTTATATAATTACCAATTAAAACCCAATAAATATGTACTACCAAAACTAAAAGTACCCCTTTCCATACCTGTACCCAACTGATACGTAGAGAGTAATTAAACTAAAAGGTTTTGGTTTTTGTACCATGTGATAGAAATGGTACTATTATTAAATGGGTTTTTTTTTCGAGAAATCTCAACAGTGAAGTTCGAGAAAGCATTAATAACCATCTGTGTAGCCAATACTGAACAATCACAGTTTATCTCACTTCTACTAGTGAGTGCAAACCGATACCTAACAATAGGTGTATCACGGTGACAAAGGTTTTGATGAGAGCGAACGGCCTCCTAAAGCAACACCGATAAAACCTAACTCTCTCGAAGAGGTCGTATATCACCTTTTATTCCCAACACGTACAATTCAGGTTAGCTTCAGCAACATATCATCATATTCGCCTATTGCACGATACATTTTATTTACCGATATATTTCTACCACGCTAACTATATTTTACAATAAATCGCTATGAAACTAAATCAAAACGTTAAAAACGTGTTGTAATAAAACACCCGCTCGCTGGCATTTTATTGAGCTGTTTAGAAATTTTCATCCAGTTTTTTTTTGTCGAAGCACTTGAGTGCATATTGTCGATAGCACTTTTCCACGTCAAGTGCTAGAGGAGCAACGTTGAATTTTAATGAAAGAATGATTCGTTAATTAACATTAAGTGGGTTAAACAACAGCACTTTTACGTAGCGCCCGTCATCGCTATGTTGCCAACGGGAGGAAATACATTCTACGCGGTTTGAAATCCACTTTGCGGTGTGACCCTTGTACGTTGGCCAAAGGCCTAAGCAACTGCGGCAATCGCCACGGGAATTTCAACCTTACTTTATCCGCATAGGGTAGAGATTGTTAGGGTTAAATGCTGTAGACACCACAGTAGCCGTTGCTATGAAATTGTACGAAGTTTGAAGCTACGTTATATTCTTGTGTGCTACGGGGTTAGGCTCCCGTTATATTTGATATTATGATAAAGGGATCATTATTTTACCTATACTAGGCTGCTCAATATGTTGCATATTCATTAAGGAATATTTAACATTTCAAACAAACGAAACATTTACTACTTTCCTTTCATATGTAAGTGATAATAAGTTGTTCCTTGTTTAGGCTTCATTAAGATTGTTAAGAACTAACTAAATAAAGACAGAATGAAGAATAGAAAAACTGGATTCATAAGAAAAATATTATTAATATAGGAACCTTAACAACTGCAACAACTTCACTGATACCATGAACATTTTTATTACAATTAATAAAAAATATACAACAGACTCACATACACACATCATATAAATGAAGCCGCACCTCATAAAGCCAATCAATGTTTTAGATTACCCATAAAAAGGGAACAATGATTTACTAAAGTGTAGGGAATTTCGCCGCTTTTATGTTGAGCTTCATACATTTAAGCAAAATCGCTCCAAGGGAACTTTATAGATATAAATAAATTCAATGTATCGCGGTTTATTTCATTTATTGAGCTCGATTCCCGATTTATGACGTCATATCGTGGAGAGGATTTATGACGAAAGACTGACCAAGAAGTTGTATAAGGCAAGTGTGAATGGAACATCACGAAGAAGAAGACCTAGGCGGACTTCTCTGACCAGACTGGAGATATTCTAAGACAGGACAGGTTAGAAGTACCCTCCCCCCCGTGGGATCTCCACCTTGTCGTGGTGGGGGGGCTCAGTAACCGTGATTAGGTCACCCACGGCCACGGTGAAGCTAAGCGAAATCCTGCGTGTGGACGCCTCGCGTGGGCTTGACGGAGGCCTACGCAGGATGCGTCCAAAGGGGCGGGTGCGAGGGACAGTTCTTCTGTCCCTCGCAGACGGGCGCGGTCGCGGGAGGAGAGGCGTGTCGATGTTGCGTTGCGGGGGCGCACAATCGTTGCGTCGCGGTGGGGCCGCAGAGGAAGAGGAGATGCGGTGTTGCGTTGCCGTCCTCCCTATTCTCTGCGGCCGCTGGGTGTTTTGGCGGCGAGCCCAACACCTTCATCCGCCGTCAAGGGGGTTTTGTTCGGGGCCCGCCTGACCATATACATATAGAATATTATTATTTGTTAAAGGCTTGGAAACAACTTCAAACCTATTAGTAAATAGCACATATAAATAATAGGAATTTTCGAACTGGCGTACATCGAGATCCTGTACTTTAGAACTAACTTACGTCGACATTTCAAACTTCGACATTCAATAGCGGAGTCCATAATCACCTGACCGCTGGCAATGTTCAGTCTACGGCTACATTAGACAGCAATCTAACAATAAACAGTGCATTTATAAATTACAATCGATTAAAACTCGTGCACTGAATACGTAACATCACAAACTACATCAAACAGGTTTAATGAAACTGACAAATCATACATTTTATCTAGTTCACGATGTATCAATGTTCAACGTATTCAATGCGAGGGAAGAGATGGAATTATAAAGCATTCGATTTATTTTCATCTTCGTATGAAATATGTTAAATAGCGAAAAGAACTTTACTTTTTTAAATACGTCTCTCAGTCTACATCTGTTTGAAATATTTGAAAAGAAAAGAAAAGACGTCACTCAGTCTACATCTCTTTGAAATATTTGAAATAACTGTATATAAATAATAAATGATATGAAATATATATAATATATCAAATATGTTTAACCTAGAAAGCAAAGCCCGTTCATGATGAAAGTCTCGATGCAACTAAGTTAACGCTGTGACCGAAGGAAAATGAAAAACGGCAGAATTTAAACTCCGACACCAGAGTTGGCTACAAATACAAAGCAGAAAGAAAAAGAACGCTAAGATGATTAAGAGGACTGAAATCATTATAAGTTAATTTAAAAGATAGAAGATTATGCAAGTTTAATGCTTCATAATTATGTTGATCTTCGCCATAAACTTACATGCTTTTGTAATTGATTAAACTTCTTTATTTTTCTTTTAAAATGTGTGGTTAGTTATTTGCGCTACAAATATTAATTCAATATATTGATAATAGTGAAATTGAAGTCAGTCCACAGCCAACGGGCATCCAAAATGGCGTCCAATTGGATATCTCGGCTACAATCACTCCCCCTTTCCCGACCTTGTCTGACCAGCCTTTGATACGTCTATCAAAATGATTTATGATGTTCCAGTTCATACAAATATTTTAAATGAAATATTCTATTGTATAATTATTTGGAGTAGGAATCATCCAACTTAACTTTGCCTACTTTATCTTAAGCCCGCTTCCCACGGTGCGCAGTTTTCCAGATGGACGCGCGCGGCACCTTTAGATGTAGCCTTACTCGCGGTGTAATTCAATGGTGCTTCGTCCGTTCGTCCACAAAACCACGCACCGTGGGCAGCAACCATTAGAATTAAAGAAGTAATAGACAGTGGAAGCGTCGAGCGAATCGAGGTTCGCTTATGCGCATCGAATCATCAATACATTGTAGTGGGCAGCCCTTCATTAAGCAAATACTACACGCCCAATGAATGGCAACAGTGTAAATCGTAATGTTACTTTACATAGCCATCCTTAGAAAAGTTTGCATTTCACCGGTCAGGCGAAGCAAGACTTTACTCTTTCCCCTCTATGCCTAGTGTTCTCCTCATGATGACAGAAAAAAAAACGCTTTGTGTATCATTCTAACTGTAGCATAGGTACCTGCTACAGTACTAATACATAATATCAGTGTATTACAGATTTGCAGTCATAATTATTGCTGTGGGCAGAATCGAAATCTTTCGAGCTCTACTTCTAAACGTAATTGCCAGACTAGATACCTCAGATCACAGATTTAACAAACAAGAACCAGATGGAACGTATTCGTCCAACTAAGTGAGGCACGTTGACAGCTATGTGTGCGTGACATTTGGCGACTGGCACTGTACGGACACGCGCGTCTATGTGTGTGTAAAGTTGCCAGATTATGAATAATCTCCCACTATTTTACATATAGTTTTTGCAAACGAATATAAAAATATTACATAGGTAATATTTTATATTCGTTTGCAGTTTTAAAGAATTTACCTACCATGGATTTTATTAATGCTTTTAATACGTAATGCTATTGTGAAAATTATTCAAATAAAAGATACCATTAAAGTATGCTTTTATAAATACATTTCTTAAATGTAGGTACCGAGTTAAGTTTTAACTAATTTTATTCGTAAATTGAGAAATAAATAGATTATGTTTTCTGATTCATAGCCTCGATCCAGAAGAAATACTTATATAATACCAACTACATATATATACGAATACCAATCATGAGGTTAAATCTTAAATCGGCGAATATGTTGTTTATTTTTTGTTTAGAAATTCTCAGTATAGTATCTGGAAATGTATGGTTAATTGCAATAGGCTTGCGTCCTAAATATTAATTAGCTAAAAACATTTTGTCATGCACACAACAAATTATGAATATTATGATTCATAAATCATAACCAAAAAAAATGCACCTAAAAATAAATAATGGCTGCAATCAATAATTTATGTTTCTGTACGTAATGTACACACGGCGCCAAGTCAAGCTAACAGTTGCAGTACGATTTTGATACTTATTCCCTACGCCATAATAACGGTACAAAGATTTATTCTGTGACAAAGATCAAAGTGTATAGTATATATGGGGATCGAAATCAAAACAATGTATATACTAAAGGAAATTCTATTACTATATTTATAAGAAAAAAGATAATCTAAAATATACTTTTACAATACGTTAATGTATTTTTCATTAACATGACAATAATTATTACCTACATAATCAATTGACAAGGCAGCGATAGCCGAGTGGATATACCAACAGACTGCCATGCAGAGGGTATCAGGTTCAAATCCACGGCGCGCACCAATGACTTTTCGGAGTTATGTGCGTATTGAATTGTTAATTATCGCTTGTCCCGTGCCTCGGAGAGCACGTTAAGCCGTCGGTCCTGGTTGTCATGAAGATCTTTGACAGTCGTTACAGGGCGTCAGTACCTACCTTCTAAATAAACTGACACTAGTCTAAACCATGGAATATCGCTATCCCTTCGGGTTGCGGAGGTCAGACAGGCAGTCGCTCCGTGGCAAAGCTAATATTCAGCCAAATCCGGTTGGACTAGAAAGCGGACCCCAGACTGAAACTGGGATAACGCTAAGAGAAAGAAGAATCAATTGACAAGTGCATTTGCCCTAATTCAGGGAAAACGGTGTCGACGTAAACTGGCAACACTTACATATTTTCTGCAGAAATACGAATTTTATCGAAATAATATTATAAAACAGTCAAAAATCCATAGTTATCTGTAAAAATATATTCCATCTTCCCGTTTTTTGCTTTTGGAAACAACTTTTACAATTGAAATTAAACTACAGTTTACGGATTTTATCGCGTTATATTGGTTTCACTTGTTTTTACATTTAAACCGAATGATCTAGAAACTACATTTTTATTACTAGCCAACGTTTCGAATTCTTTACAGGATTCATGTTCACGGCAGACTGAGGTGGTATTTGTCTTTGTCTTGAATTTAAAAGTTATCTCAAAGTACCCGAACATTTTTCAACTATTGGTGTTACTATCTACGCAGAATGTGCTCACTGTGTCTTGATGTCTTCTGGTGACTTTGTCCTTCTTGGGTTTTATTAGCCTGATAACAGGGTCCCAAGCTGGAGGAACATTCCAACCATCTTCCCTATTGAAATTAGGATGTTTTTTAATTTCAATAGCTTCTCGTATCATTCTTGGAATAAAGCGGTGTTCTTTTGCGAGTATTTGTGGTTTATCAAATCGCAGGTAATGGTTGGTTCCTTGTTCTACATGTTCACACACAGCAGACTTCGTCGAGCGTTTGTGTTTAATGTCAGCTATATGTTCCTTTAGTCGAATGCCTATGCTTCTCTTGGTTTGTCCAATGTATGAGAGCCCACACTCACAGTCTATCTTGTAAACCCCGGCCTCTTGTAAGGGTAACTGACTCTTGACAGATGGTAATAATTGGCTTATCTTCGTTGGCGGCTTGTAGAAAGTTTTGATTGAAGCTCGCTTCAAGATGTAGCCAATCTTGTCGGTTACGCCCTTGATGTATGGGAGGACAGCAGGTTGTCTCTCTACTGTGGCTGGCTTGTTCTTCGGGGATCTGTGACGTTGGCGTAGTGTGGCTCAAAGAGAACAAAAACAACTCTTTGAGCCACACTGTGTGTAGGAAAAAGACACATACAAATAGGTACTTAAACGGTGAATCTCACCACCATCCTAAACAGTTAGCTACCGTAGGAATGTCTTTGTTTCAGAGAGCCCGGGGGATCTGTGACAAGAAACACCTGGACGCCGAGCTTCAACATGTCAAGCAAGTTCTGCAAGACAACAAGCTCCGACCGCCGCGCCAACGTCACAGATCCCCGAAGAACAAGCCAGCCACAGTAGAGAGACAACCTGCTGTCCTCCCATACATCAAGGGCGTAACCGACAAGATTGGCTACATCTTGAAGCGAGCTTCAATCAAAACTTTCTACAAGCCGCCAACGAAGATAAGCCAATTATTACCATCTGTCAAGAGTCAGTTACCCTTACAAGAGGCCGGGGTTTACAAGATAGACTGTGAGTGTGGGCTCTCATACATTGGACAAACCAAGAGAAGCATAGGCATTCGACTAAAGGAACATATAGCTGACATTAAACACAAACGCTCGACGAAGTCTGCTGTGTGTGAACATGTAGAACAAGGAACCAACCATTACCTGCGATTTGATAAACCACAAATACTCGCAAAAGAACACCGCTTTATTCCAAGAATGATACGAGAAGCTATTGAAATTAAAAAACATCCTAATTTCAATAGGGAAGATGGTTGGAATGTTCCTCCAGCTTGGGACCCTGTTATCAGGCTAATGAAACCCAAGAAGGACAAAGTCACCAGAAGACATCAAGACACAGTGAGCACATTCTGCGTAGATAGTAACACCAATAGTTGAAAAATGTTCGGGTACTTTGAGATAACTTTTAAATTCAAGACAAAGACAAATACCACCTCAGTCTGCCGTGAACATGAATCCTGTAAAGAATTCGAAACGTTGGCTAGTAATAAAAATGTAGTTTCTAGATCATTCGGTTTAAATGTAAAAACAAGTGAAACCAATATAACGCGATAAAATCCGTAAACTGTAGTTTAATTTCAATGTGTAACATTCGCGTAAACCCAAGAAAATATTATCTTTTACAATGTTTAAAAACGCAAGACGGCATTTTATGAATTTAAAAGCTGGATTGACCGTGGCGTGTGAACTGTGCGATGCTTCGCAGCGCACTGAGCCGAGTTTGTATTCGCTTTTCAATTTTGTATTTGCTTTAGTGGCCTCACTCAAGTGTTCCGTGCGCTCCGTCTGCCTTTTGTTCTGTAGTCTTAGCCTCAGATTCTTCAAATTTTATACAGTCTGCTGTACGAGTATTTTTATAGTCTCAAACGTTGCATGTCGCTATGCCTAACCTTCCAGGAAACACATATTTTATCATAAAAAAACACATTTTCAAATATTGAGTGTGCATTCTCAAATTTACATAAATTATACCACGATTATCGACCTCTAATTGTGCTCGCCCGAGGTAATGACGAGCGGAAACCAAACGTTACAGTGCTAAAACGAACCTTATCTGTAAGTCCGAAGGTCTATTTTCACTTGGTGTCGACAGATTTATGGCATGCGCTTTGGATTTAGGTTCGGTAATTGAATATTCACATCCCGATGGTTGCCCGTTCGACATTTTGATGACTTGTCGCTAGACTAGGTTCGATCGTCTTTCAAATTGGAATAAATGTGAATGGTTTACCCAAATCGGCTCATACTTACTAGTTGTAGGGCTAAGTGGCTTATATGAATATTGTTGGGTACTCATTAGCCCGACGATAGAAGTTAATATTATTCGTCTAAAGATTTAGCCCGTGAAGTGGAACGTGGGCTCCATAACCAATCTCAAGCACCGCGATCGTATTAACGTTGAAACACAGATAAATCAAGCACTCATATTTATTTAAATTCATTACTTTATTTTTAACTCTGGTCATGATCAAGTGTACCTATCTGTAGTAAAGGTAGAATCATAGTACAAAAAGAATAGCAGAATAGCTTAATAAAAATCGGCTGCCGCCGCTGGTTTGAATGTACGCGTGAGTCGCCGGCGCCGTGTACGCACGCACTTTTCACGCACACTATCTCATAGACGAGCTCGGCCCGCCGTGGCCTCAGTACGTGAAGCGCCGCGCGTCCGACGTCCTAAAAGTCGGTAATTAACTCGCCGATCGTAGCTAACCTACTATTCTTTTTTACTATGGTAGAATAATTATACTATTATTCAATCCTGTACAAGTGGTACAACTGATTGAAGAAATGTGAGCAGTGGTGGTACTTACGTGTTATTGGCGGAGGAGAGTCGCCGGTGTAGGCTGCGCAGCGACATGGCGTACCCCTAGCAGGTGGGGCTGCCGCTGCCCTTGCCGCGCGGCCGGCGCAGGGCCCGCGCCCCGAAGAAGGCGCCCTCCTCGTTGCACGACTGCGACCGCTGCGAGGCCAACATGCCGGCCGCGCGGCCCAGCGCGTGCAACGGCCGCACGCGCGCGCGCCTGCCCCAACCGCACCCGGCCACCACCTCAATCTTGCCGGCCAAGCGTACACTGCCCGACCCCGACACACTCACGTCCCGCCCTGAGCCCTCACGCCCGGCGCGACACACCGCACACACGCATCGAGCGCCACACACACGCCACACGTACCGACACGCGACACGTGTTTACCCCACCGACAGACGTGACGATTTGGCACTTGTGTACACTATCTTCTATATTTAATAAGCTAACTAACGTAATTGAAATATCGATTGAAGGCGCTTCGTCGTTTGTTCGATTATTATTCTATATTAATATTTAATTAATAATATTGTGAGTTTAGCTCTTGCTTCCCGTCGTGAAATCTGAAACAAACAAAATTGATAATTAACGATAGGTCAGATGAGTGGATTGAAAAGGAAATATAAATTGTTCGACCCCGCGGTAATCGAATTACAGCGTTAAAATTAATTTAACAGAACGAGCGATGACATCGGGTCGGGTGAGCGCTGAGCGGTTGAGTTGCGCCACGCGTGGAGTGGCACACGCCACACGCGACAAACGCGTCGTATGTGGGAAAGTCCGCAGCGATAATGCAAAGTGTCATACGTCATTGTCATAATTAATCAACACGTTTGAATGAGTCGTAACTTACATGTTCGTTTAATTGAGTCACGAAATGATTTTTGTTTTGAATGTAATTACAGGGCAGCATAGAGGAAGTTTTAATGAAATGGTCAGGCAAAGGCCTGTCCCGTTTAATCTTTTAAAAGCTTCTGAGCCCAATACTTCAAATAAGCGTGGCTTGTTTATACATGCATTGCATATACTCACGCCTGTTTCCCCGAAGGGGTAGGCAGAGGCATATTAAACGCCCACTTTTCGCCAGTGTTTTGACCCCCCTTGTAATAGGTGGCGAGCCTATTGCCGCTTATCGGGATATTTTGTTTGCCAGAGCCTCGTCCGTTGATCGGCAGGTGCACCACTTGCAGGTGAGGTTGGCTTGGGACCCTAAGTTCTTGGTGGGCACGCCATGCACCCACCCATGGCTTGTTTATAATGAATCTGATATCGTTATCTTGAAGGCCGATGTAAATATTCTTTGTCAGTTACTGTAAGAATGTAACAAACATGTTGACTCCACCACTCAATGAGACACACTTTAATAAATTGCTAAGATGTATGACTCAATCCTGTTTATACCTAAGCTTGTGTGCTTTTTCTAATACTAATAATCTGACAGTCTAATGATGTGCAGCTATTTGTATCTTAAGCAAGCCTACTTAATCAAGAAACACATATTGCTAACTCCGTAACTAAGAATACGGACAATAAAATTTCCGGCAAAGTTCAGTTGCACTTTTTCGCAATATATGAAATGAACAGCTAGTGATAAAAAAACGAATTGTTACGATTCGATGCTATTTCTGTATTATTTGAACGTGCTCTGCGTGGGCGAAATTTCTAACCAATAGGTACCTACGTAATTTTCATGCCGCAACCAATATAAAGAAGATGCCTACAGTTTTGATATTGACCTTGTACTTTAAGTAGGTGTCTTTCCATTTACAAATGGCTGTCCGAATCCTGTTCTTTACATACATTGCGTACAGCAGAATAATTAATTTATTAAAAGTGCCCGCTAAATACATTGCACAGGGCAGTTTTAATGCCTAAGGCATTTTCTCGCGGTCACCCTGTATCACTACAGACTCAGTCAAGTCTATATCAGAGCTGAGCGTGGCAGGTGCATTATCCATATCGTAAACAGGAAACCAGAATAACAAAGTCTCAAATGCTGAATTGAATTTAATTATACCAAAAAATATGAAAAAAGTAACTCAATTACAATCGGGGATGGGCCTACAAAACAGGCAAACGGGAAAATAAAATGAATTATAAAAACGCGCATGAAATACTCTGGCGATATTTTTACAAGTGTCCGCGACAGCTTGCAAGATTAGCGATTAAGTCGGTTATTTCATTAAAAGTTGATCCACCAGTTCAAGTTGTGTTCATTCCGAGTCAGCGCACCCTGCTATTGACGGCTTATCTAGATATTAAACGTCACACCATCTTTATTTTTTTAATTACTCTCTTAAAAAAAAGTCGCAAATCGTCCGATTTAAATACGGCATAGCAAATTGTGAGGGGACATTCTCAAATATACATACTTAAAATATTGCATATTTCATCCTTAGATAGTACCTATAAATCGAGATCCGCAACAGCCTGTTCACAATATACCTATTCGAAACTACTAAATGAGTTTTCATGCGGTAGAGGTACAATTAATTGCGACCCACCTTACTACGCGGGCGGCGAATGCAGCAGCGTATGCTATATTTACGAAATCCAGAAAAAAACGCGAGTAAAACAGAGTGATACAGCTAGTATACTTTTAGAAATCAATTCCAACTTTATTGCATAGGATTATTGTAACACACAAGGGCTAAAGTAATCCGCTCAAATGGAATTTATTCTTACATTCCATAATGACGAACAATAAAAGTTTTCTCATTTATATTTAAAAATGGAACGTGTATATGGAACAAAAGTTCCCGCCGAAATCGAAAGATACCTTTGTTGCGACTCAAATTATTTTCCATCTCTTCCAATCTTCGTTGTCCTAAATATGAATCGGAACGTTTCATTGGAATATCAGCGGCGTATCGCCTACGCCATGTAAGCCGTGTTGCAGAATATTATTCGTTTAATTTTTTTAATATCGAATCGCCTTTTGTTACTAAAATAATTTTGGTAGTAAGGTAAGCTATCATATTTTATTAAATAAAAGCATAATACAAGATTACATGAATTTGAGAAAGCATATACCTAACAAAATTAAATAGTGAGAGTTGCAGTTGCATGAGTTTATTTTCTCTCTATGAGAAAAATATTTATATTGTGTTTTTAAAGACAACTCCTGCACTAGGAATATATCCTGTGTCGCGGGGGACTTTACTAACATACAACCAACGGACACAAAATGCATAAGTGTTACCCTATAAGTAACCTAAATAAATAAAGCTGACTTGAAATGAGTTTTAATTGAATTGAATATTGTATGCCATTTTTTCTATTGTAATCATGTCATTAATCAAACCATCTGTCGGTCACAAGGATACATGACTAGTAGAAAAGATAGAACTGAGTTGCGTACAGGAAGTGCATCAGCTTTCGCTACCTTTGAAAAATCACGGCTGAACCTATAAACGCTTCAATACTAGCAACACATCGTGTTTTACCGTAACACCAGAAAAGTGTATCTATCCCTTTTACAATCAGAGGTTAGACTTCATTAGCTCCAGTTAAAAACTAATATTAAGCCCAATGTAGTTGTATTATAACTAAATTTTGCTGAATATTAGCTTTAATCTGCCTACCTTAAAAGCGTATCCTTGGCTTCAAAGCGAAATATTAAGTCCCAGAGAAATGCAGGCAGTTTCTAAAACAGAAAGTCTTAATATTTTTATCACTAGGCCGACATCAATATGTCGGTCTAGTGACAAATCAATATATTATGTATAGTTCCATAATGCTACCCTGATGATTCAATGATGACTTTGCACTGAATATGCTTTCATCATCATTATCTGACCCTTAAGAGGTTCACTGTTAAACAAAGGCTTTCCCCTTGATTGACTCTCTATGCAGATCGATCTTCAGCCGCTCACATCCAACTGCTGCCCGCTTTTCCAACAAGAGTATTAATACAGACTGCGTGCCTCTGCGTACGTCAATAAATTCGCTTATACACCTACCTACAGCAAATCGAATGAATATAATAGCGAAACTAAATCGACAGTCATGAGTCGGTTTGACTGATCGTTTACAGACGTGACTGACGTGGATTACTAGCCTACTTTGTATTGTGTAGACTCGTACATCTTACTATGAATTCTAGATGCAATAATTTGTGAGGATGGATGGATGAGTGTGTGGATTTATTTTCTTCTTTTTTGCAAAAAAATACTGAACGTATTTTGATCAAACTTATCAACGTAGTAGTAATATAACAACGTCAGGATATCATGTCATTTTTTATGCTGAAATGACCTGCCACGCAGGCGAAGCCGAGTAAAAGCTAGTTCTTAATGTAACAAAATTGTATCGCACGTTAAATTTAACCCGGCACATTCGGTACTCTACTTATACTTAATTCACGTACTCATTATTAATGTATCTACTAACTGTTGCCCGCAATTTCATAGTGCTAGCTCTAAATCAGCAAATTTTTAAAAGTTACAGATACTATTATCCCCGCTTTAGGGGTAGAATGTTAAAACTTCTTAGTCATAAATGGAAGCCGTTATCCAAATTTCATATTTCGCTCATGGCCTATGAAGAAAAAGAAGGACATATTCTATAAACATAGATGCCTATGTCATAGATATGCAAGTAAAATTATAGTTAGATAAGTAAAACCACAGCATGTAGCTAGCTAACTAAATTAATTTCTAAATACAATTAAAAACCAGATGTCGTTCCCAAATTCTTCTTTAATTGTTTCATTTTATGAAATAAAGATTATGATAATGAGTCCTACTTATAATGCTTGGAATGAAATAAGTTTGACAGCGATACAGATAAGCCGCCATTCGACTGATTTTATAATGTTAAGCTGATCACGTTTGGTCCGACGAGCCGGACTTTAGCAAATTGTATGTAAAATAATGTCACATCTATTTACTTTTCAAACCCTCTTCCTCGATAGGAATGACTTGAATTAGAAATTGGCTGACATCTGTAACCAATGATGTGAACAATCGATATTTGAATTGGGAATTTGTATTTGTATGTTTCGGCTCTCGGCAAATTTAATTCCGCCCCGCGACATAAGACACTCCTGGACCAGGAGTATTTTAAAGGAAGATAAAAATTAAATAAGTAAGTGTAGAATAATCTTGAATCTACAATCCCCTAAGGTGAGCCCAAATTCCACGCCAATTCAATAAACCCATTACGAAATCTTACCAATCTCCTCATTAAAATTACCATGTATCAGAATTTCGTAACAAACTCAAGTGGCTCCCAATTTGTCTTCGCAGGAATACTCATATTCTTATATTATTGTATAACGTTTTATTCGACCCTAACACTCCCCTGTATCCCAAAGAACGTTTTAAGTTCCTCCATGACACACATTTAAAGTTTCTGAGGTCGTCAGAGAATCTGAGACTGCACATTCCAACACATTCAACAAACTTCTTTAGTAAATCCTTTGCTGTCCAGGCAGTGCGCTTGTGGAATGCGTTGCCATTAGAAATTAGGCAGGCTAAGTCAATAGGCACATTTAAAAGGGCTTTAAAACAACATTTCCTAGCTAGTAACTAAGTCATTGTTAATAGCATGATGTAAGTATAATATCTAAACTGTAATATTTATGTATGTTTATTATTATGTATGTATGTATTATTATGTATCTTATTAAGCATATTATCATGTATATTATTATTTATTTTATTGTGTATTTATGCACAGTATGTATATGTTAATTTTAGCAAGTCACTTTATTACTACACCATTGAATTATTATATTTCTCTAGTCTATTTCTGTCCATCCAAAGGTTGCCTGTAAGAAATTGCTTTTAGCAATAAGGCTGCACATTATGCATTTAAATTGTAAACTTTATCTATCTCTCTTGTCTCTGTAAAATTACTGTGTATGGTTTACAATAAAGCATTATCTAATCTAATCTAAAATGTATTATTTCCCAACTCCCTCTTATTCCAACATATTACCTACTAACCAACCTGCTTATTACCTGTATATTCTAACATACGACCCACCCCGATATGATATACGTCAGTTTTAAAGACCCTCGTATAAAACTTGATAGATTGCCTGTCGATCGCCTAAGCCTCGCTAAGGATACCACTTGTCCTAGATTCCTACGTCCAAAATGTCCGCAAGCTAATTTCCAAGCCTGCGCAGAATATAATTTTGCAAACGACATTTCAGAATTATTATTTTACTAGCTTTTGTTCGCGTCTTCGCTCGTGTGGGGGTCAGTTAAGAAAAACGTTTGCCCATGTGCTATTCTGATCTTTAAACTACATAACTGCAGAGTTTCATAAGTATACGTTCCAAAGAAAACAGAGGTAGGTAAGTAAAACCATCAATATAAACCCGACGTTCGGCGTGGATTACCACAGCTGTGGTTAAACCGATTACTCGAAACTTCGGTGCAAAGTTAATGCGCTGGTCTTTATTTTCAAATAAATGCGTGATTAAGAGTTGTTACATAATTTTTATAATTTGTACTGAGCATGATAGTTCAAAGTAAGTTTATTAAATGACCACAATAGTTAAACTTTATTAAATTACCACGTTCGCAAAACTCTCTTAATTCTCACCTGGCAGCTATATTAATAACAACCATAAAGTATTGTACTTTTTTTAAATTACGGAGAACAAATCCACATGACGTTTCGTGATGTATTAATAATCCGTCTGCTCAAAGCGGCCTGCCATCATACCACACAGAATGTGCTTTAAAATTTTAAATAGTCGTTCGTTGTTTGAAACTGGGAGAACTCCTGTATTGTTTACAATGTGACGCTTAAATGTGTGGCCGTGTCAAGTCTTTGCCTCAAAAATCATATACAGGTTGTAAAAAGACCCTTAACGAAAACTGAAATCCCATGTTGTACCAATCACTACGAACATTTTTTACTTCGGCACCATACCTGGGAAATTACTGGTTCAGAGATATTGAGCCTCAAAGTTAGTATGGATTTTTTCGTAATTAGGTACAAAATCGATGCATTTTCCCCGCCAATATGTTCTTTAGGTGTCCTATGACCCCATGGATAATCATTGCACGCGCGCGCGTTTAATTGCGGTTTAAAAAATATGAAAACTTAAAAAAAATCGTTTCCCAGTTATTATTTTTGGTTAGTGATGGTGATGGCTTCGGCTTGGTGATGGGTCTAATCTTGGTCTCTACACTATCTCGTTACGCAGATACACACATACAGAGACTATGTACAGTTACTCGTAAACAGTGGTTCATAGATATTTTTTTCGTTTATCTTTATTTTACGTTCAGATAATGTAACACGAAGTTATTAAAAACTTTCGAATTTACTTATTAAATTAAATTAAATTAAATTAACTATAAAAAAAGTATATAATATATATATGTATGTTTATCCATTATCTAGTACCCATAGTACAAGCTCTGCTTAGTTAGGGACTAGATGGTGATGTGTGTATGTGGTGGAATATTATATTATATTACGTATATTATTACTACACAATATTTTTTTTATACATTGCAAATTGTTTTATTGTTTATACACACAATTTGTATACTATCTTCGTATCTACCAACGCTGAAACTACTTCTCAGAAGTATACCAAAACTTATGGCCTCCAACGGCTCCAACCAAATTTTATACCTAGCTTAGGCTTGTTTCATCAATTACTAAATACTACATAATAAAATGAAGTCGCCCGCAGCATTAATTAGTATGTCTGTGTGTGATAGATTCAAAACTAAAAAACGGATTTTTATATGGGTTTCACCAATAGGCAGAATAATATAACAGACTAGTCGACGCAAGCGGCTTCACACGCATATTTTACATATTTTCGAATTTCCCGTTTTTTTTCGATCCCGTGGGAATTTCGGGAAATCCCTTCTTGGTGCACCCCTACGCTCCCCAAGGAACATACATGCTAAATTTCAGCTTCTTGTAGTGAGTAGTTTCGGCTGTAGCTTGTCTGTCAGTCAGTCAGTAACGCAAGGGTTTTATATATACAGATTTTAGAGTATAATTTGTAGAGTTTTAATGCAAATTATGTATTTAGAATACCTGTGCAAAGATAGGACGGATAGCTAGCGCTGGATAAATAAATAAAAAAGATTATATTTGTATGATTTCATCTACTGAATAATATAAACGGAACTTAATCGGTGCTACAACTTTCTCTAAATGACCAAAAGAAAATCGTAAATCAGAAACAAAATGGCACGTTGGATGATACTTTTACAACTTTTGCTTTAAGTGAAAGTAATGGCCGAAATATTGCCATAAACTCAAAAATATGGTCTCACTTCAATACAGAATTTAATTCCGAAAATCCCAGCTTAACAATGATACTTAATAAATAAAGTTAAGAGTTTTTATGTCTGACATCGAGTAGTGGCGTGCGATCGGAGAGGCCTGTATTCGTCAATGGGCAAGATGATCATGAAGGTGATGATGACGATAATGATTACTTTCTTATCTATCCAAATTGATGATATGATTAAATCGCTTGCGTGATTCGTAATTCATCATTACCATCCAGTATACATCATACAAGCAACGATAGCTTAATGGAAAGATCAAAATACTGCTACGCAAAGGCTCTCTGATTCAAAGCTACAAGCCGCGCACCACCAACTTTTCAAAATGATGTGAGCATTAAATTGTCAATTATCAATTATAAAACAGTGGAGGAACGTGAGAAATTTTGCAATATCTGAAAATTCATAAAGAAAGAACATTTTGGAAGGAAAAATAGAAGGTAGAAGGGGTAGAGGAAGGCCAAGAAGGACGTTCATAGATCAAGTGAAAGAAAAGGTAAAAGTCCCGTCGTAACAAGAAGTCAAAGCACTGGCTGAAGATAGGATATTATGAAAGGAACTCCACCGACAAGAGCTTGGCTCTTCAATTGAAGAGAGAGAGAAAGACAATTCACCATCATCATATCAGCCTATAGTCGTCCGAACATGGCCAGAGCGGTGGACTATGGCCTAACACTACCAAGCCCGTGCCCAACACTAGGACAGGTAACATACAGGGATGATGGTGATACAAGTTTATTCAGTTCATCTACGACCGTGTAAGCCAAGCGAAATGTCAGAAAAAACAGATATTTTAACCCTTAAGTTATTAGTTAACGCGATTAACAATCATTAAATAAAGTTGTATGATGAATTGATACGTCCGTGTGGCGACGGATTAAGAATACGGAATGTCACCACCCGATATCATCCCATAGGTGTCGTAAGAGCCGACAGAGGGGAGCATATTATGCAGAGAACAGCACTGTAAGAGAAGGAAAACTTGATACAAACCCTATACCAACTCGTTTGGCCAGCGTGGTATAGTAGGCCAATTCCTCCTTTCAAAGGAGAGTCCTAGTCCAGCAGTGGACTGTTAAAGGCTGATGATTATGACGAATTGATACATTTTAGACTACTACGCCCTTATAATAAACGGGACATTCATATTATCCGATCTTAGGATTTGATTGTAATGTGATGTGCTGATTTCAAGAAGCAGTTAACACGACCTATGTAAGCAGGTATGCCTGTGCATATTATAATGCCAGAGATACCTAATACATTGTACCTAATTTCACAAAGAGATACACCACACTACGGAGAAGCCCAAATAGGAATTAGTGCCTCCCAACGGGCGTTTAACTCATACAAGCGGCCTATGGCCCCAAACTAATAGCACAATACAATATGGGCGTTTGTACTAAATGAGAATTGTATTACAATGTAGCAGCATGAGCTATTGACTTGTACGTTATACAATACATGTAATAATGGAATCCATGTTGCAAATGTTCCGAGCTCCGACGGTAACCACGGTAACGAACGGGATTGGGGAGTTTTTCTAATAATTATGTAGGTTGGGCACTTGCTTGTTACTCTAGTTAAGACTGTGTACTGAGACGGTGGGAAAGTTATTCTTAAAGGGATTTGCTTATATGTAAATAATAATAAATCATTAGTCATTTATTTAATACAAAAAATGTATAGAATGTCTAACTCAGTAAATATGGTACATGATTTCTTACTGTACCTACATATATTTTTATGGAGCCTTTCCTATCCAAGAACTAATTAAGGTTAGCAATAAACGACTACTCTCATAAAATAAACTTGACGAAGAAGAGACTGTTATAAAAAGATAACCAGTATATAAAAGCCTGTTTTATTATTATCATCACCATTGTTGGGATAAAGCTACGTTGGTCTCATCCAAGACTTACGTTTTGGAAAGTGGGATCCACCCATTAATCCATCCATCCAGATTTGACAGAATATTTGGCTGTTCCACAGAGCGACTGTAGTCTGTAATCCGCAACTCAATGGGATATTAAAAGGCATTTCACATAACAACCGTCACAGGAAAGACGCGCTTGACGAGGCCCTGGGCAAGCTATAATTAACAATTCAATACGCACATAACTCCGAAAAGTAGCGCGCGGTGGTTGCGAACACAATACCCTCTGCAGGGCAGTCTTTTATAATCTTCACTAGGCTGTCACTGCTTCCAGCAATTAAAAGCTTACCCAATTTATTATTAATACTAGCACACGTGATTTCCAAGGCAACGCCTAGCTAAATATAGGCGTTTATCGACTGAAGTTACCTAGTCGTTAGTAAGTGAATGTCTAAGATAGTGCCGATCGATAGTCAGTCTGATCGCTTAGACGTCTAAGATTGTACCCACACAGGAATACCCTGTAAGCAGACGTAATGGTTGTATTGAAGGTGCGATTGGACGCTCGTTACGGTTTACAACAATGTGTGTGATTACAATAGTACTAACGATGTGAAGACGATTAGTAGATTATTAGGCCTTTATATATCGACTGTAAGAATTTCAATATCAAATCTTAATATATAAAATCCTTGCGTTACTGACTGACTGACAGACACGCTACAGCCGAAACTATTGGGCGCAGGACGCTGAAATTTGGCAGGTATCTTCCTTGGGGACCTTAAGGGTGCACTAAGAAGGGATTTCCCGAAATTCCCACGGGATCGGACAAAACGGGTAAATTAAAAAAAAATGCAGGCGTAGCTGCTGGCGTCCTCTAGTAATATATAAAAGGGCATAGCTGCGAGTAATCTCTAGTTTTATAATAAAACTAGAGATTACTCGCAGCTATGCCCAAACATTTTTTTTTAATTGGACCCGTTTTTCCAGTTGTCGTAGCCAGACATGCCAAATTAAAGCTCCAATAGTTTCGACTGTAACCACAGGCTGTGGCTGTCATTCAGTCAGAAAAGCAACAAAATTTGCATACATTTTATTAAATTACTATAAAGGGCCACAACCATGACCACAAAACAAATACCCACGTGGTCGGTGCTGATTTGTAGGAAAAATTAATAGCGCAAATGACATTGACCACTTTGACATTACATTATTATCGATACCACAGGTTGACCGCATATTGTCTCGACAGTGGCGAGTTAGTGGTACGTATGTATCAAACCTAACCATCAGACAGTTTACTGATGGTACAGTATCCATATAGTAACTCACATACACACATGGATCAGATCATGAGCCACTTAACAGAGCCCTCACATCACACACATTGCTGCATAATTAATAAACTCGCCGTAAGCGTAGTAACTCATTCACAGACCATTTTATCCCGAGTTCTCATACTGTAAATTAATTAAGTGTTTGTTTACCTGTATTTTGCGACAGTTCAATAATTATTGTTAATGGTTGTAATTTATTTATATTGTGTGATCTTTTTTAAACTCATGATTGTGATGTTTGGTTAAATGAAGATGATGTTTGGGTTCATTTAGGTTAAATATTTTACTGGGTTGATACGAATCTTACAGATCTTTTAAATCCTTGTATTGGTAAACTTTAAAAAAAAAGTAGAGAAAACAAAAAGTTCCTAGATTCACAACAAACATAATATACAACGAGACTTCGAATTATAATAGTATTATGAATGGCTAGAATTCGAATTATAATAATATTATGGTATTAATACAGTTTTTCACTGTCTGTTCAGAGGATACCAGAATACAAAAAGAAAGAGCGAACAAAAAATATAAAAATGGGACGACCACTGAAACCATGGCTCAAACGATTCCGAAAAGAATGGAGTCAATAGAGGTCCAAAATATCTATATAAATGGACTTAACAGACTAAAAGAACATCCAGTTCATGTGAGGATCATACAATAAATAGAAGCTGTTTGTTTGTTTTTTTTCTTAAAGCTCTTCTCTCACGCTAGAAATAAATCTTGCATCTTGAAGGACTCTATAAACATTCAACGGACTTAAAGAACACCAAGACTGGAAATAACCATACGTCGTTCATATAAAGTGTTCCCCTATGCGGAACGTTCAGTCAAATATCAGCCATGGCATTTATATGCCATCAGCCATCTACATAAATAAAATTCTTCCGTAACTAACTGATTAACAGACAAAGCCCATCCGAAATTAGTGAGCACAAGAAGCTGAAATTTGTTGTGTACATTTCGTAAATGTATGTTTCTTGGGGAGCGGAGCGGTGCACTACGAAAGAAATGCCCATGGATCGGAAAGAAACAGTTAAATCTAATATTTAAAAAATGCGAGTTAAATCGCAGCTAGCGAGCATCCACGAGTATATCTATAGGTACACATAAATAAAATCGGAGTGCCTGTTTGTAATATTAGAATAACCGCTTTTTACTAAATGCATATGGATGTATACACAGTACATATTATACCGAAATGACATTTTTTAAATTTTTTGTCTGTCTGTCTATCTGTCTGTCTGTTTGTTTTCGCTAATCTCTGGAACAGCTGAACCAATTTTGACGGGACTTGCACTGGCGGATAGCTGATGTACCAAGGAGTAATTTAGGCTATAAAAGAACCAGGTACGCGAAGTAGTTTCCTCAGGACGCAGGTGAAACCGCGGGAAACAGCTTGTATTAAGTATAGGTATAGCTCTACAATGACCTCATGGTGATTGACTCATACACAGCTATGCATTTTTTATAATGCGTTCAATATTTACATGACGGAAGTGGGCTACCGTATGCGTTTATATCGCGGTTATTGCCAGTCTGTCCGTTATTTATAGTCACACCAGCTAGTTGGTTCCTAATTATCAATACACAGTAAAGGCGTAACTGCGAGCCTTGTGAATGATTTTATCATTTCAATTTTCTTCTAGGCTTTAATTAATTGATACATTAGATAACCGTTTATTCTCATTAGTAATTTTAGCTACCCTAACCCTAACTTGCCTTGGCTAAACTCGCAATTACTTTAATACTTCAATTAAATTTAAATTATATTATAGCTCATCTAAACTAATGATATTATAAAAAGGGAAAATTTGTATGTTTGGTTGTTTGTTAGTAATGGATAAACTCAAAAAAGACTGGACAGATTTTAAAAATTCTTTCACCATTAGAAAGCTACATTATCTGCGCGTAACATAGGCTATATTTTATTTTAGGAAAAATAGGGGTCCGTAAGATATTTGGGTTTTTCGGGTACGCTCAGGACGCAGGTGAAACCGCGGAAAATGGCTAGTCTTTACTGAACCTATGAACTGATGGTTACCGGCACGGGATAGGCAGTTGCTTATGTACAAAAGAAGACTTAAATCTAGGACTTATTGTGACCCAATGACTATCATAAATTACGTAGATAGACGTAACCCTCGAAGCATTCCTTGTCCAACAAACAGAGAATACCTACATTTCGTCACCCTAAGAAAACGACTTTGTACATTCAGGATCTGAAACTCAATTTGACCAGAGCTGTCTAAATGAATAATTAGAAGCAAATTGAAATTAATTTCCGTCAATATTGCCAAGGAAAATTATGATCAAAGACATAAAATTAAGCAAATAGATCAGAGAAATTGACTGTTATTTAATCGTCGCAGAAATCAGCTTAAATCCGCTTATGATTTCCATAAGACGTATTATCGAGTTCGTTATAAAGTTAGAAATGGGTAAACCGCAGTAACTGGACCATTTAGAGTAATTAAGCAAAACTGGTTGACTTGGCACCTTTAACGTAGCTTGGAAGAAAGATGGGTAATTAAATTACGTAGATATACACGACAACGTCGTTGCCTCAGCTTACACTTGGAGTAATACCTAAATTAGGCAAAATTTTATCAATAATTTAACCCTTGTTTTCTGCTCAACAGATCTGACATTCTAACTGCTCATTGGTCTCACGGCATAAATGTGCGAGTGGGATTGGGAGGTCTCGGGTTCGATTCCCGGGTCGGGCAAAGTATTATTGGGTTTTTCCGTTAGGAAATTCTCAGTAGCAGCACGGAGTCTGGTAATGTGCCCGGTACGGCAATAGAATATAAAATTCATGGCGAAATGTGGGTGTAATATTACACCTCTGCCTACCCCTTCGGAGATACAGGCGAGAGTTTATAAAAGATCCGACATTGGTAGTTGGATGGAATGAAGAAAATGAAGAAACTTCTGTGCAAAATTATACTTTAGTCCAACACTAAAAGGAAAATGGTGTATTGTATAGAATTACTATTTATGAGTATTCAACTAGATCAAAATAGGGTAGAATAGTCACGGATTCAGTGATTTCATCCACCCAACAATGTTGCCAAGACTATGAACATACAAAAATATTCTGAACCGCTACAAAAAGCCTATCGAGCGTCCCATGTTACATTATATTTCAAACCACTCCTGTTCCCTCAGATATAATGAATTCCCACCTGACGGTTCAAACGAATATAATTTCTTTCATCGCTGTGTAAAATTGGCTCGCCTAAAACACTCGCGGTCGCAGCAATACGGTGTTAGCATAATTTCGTACGTGCAATCCTGCAGAGTTTCAGCAATAGACCGCCTTATCAGTTTTTCACACATCTAGAGCTACGGGAGAGAATTTTTGCCTACGAAAAAAAAAATTGCCAAATAGCTGCTTCTAATTGTTTATTATATTATTGCTCATATAAGACACTTATTAATTATTTTGCCATTTTCACCGCTAGCTGATAGGACCCTTAGCTTAAGTTATTTATCTGAGCGATTGGGTGTATCCAGAGGTGCTCAAACTGGACCTTAATTTTCCAAATGTTCAAAGGATTGAATTGTTAATCAGTTTGTTTATCACAAATTAATACATACATAACCTCACCCCTTTTTCCCATCAGGGTAGACAGAGACAACAGAACGGTACTTGCTTCTATCTTCACAAATCTCACGCGCTCTCTCTACAATCACAACAAACTAATAAACAAATCGATTTAGCTATTGTACACAACATCATAATAAACAACTACACGATTTACTAGAAGGCTAATGTTACTTTTACGATTAATAATACACATTTATAAACACATTATCTTTTGTTGTGTGTCGTGACTTTATTTTTATATCTGACATACAGTTCATGAGCTAAAGTAAACACTATATTTTTTCGTTATAACTTAATAATTTAGTCAATTTTTTCTCAAAACTACTAAAACGCATGTATCCTTTGATTCCTCTGAGATTTTAGGTTTTTAGATTGCTCTTCAAAAGACAAAAGACTAACAAACTGACCAAGAGGCTTAAAAATTAAAGATTACTTAAAACATAGATCAGCAAGAAAGAAATATTCTCATCAAAAGGCCTTCCGATTTCGCAAACTTGCATTGGTTTCTCCAATCGGCATACCATAAACAGATTTCATTCGAACAATACGCCACTTACCCAATTTGTCTCGGAGAACGCCGATAGTACTGTTGAGACAACGGGACCTAATGCTATTACCGGAGGATTGTGGGTGGACAATTTTATTGCATACGTATTCCCAATATAGCGAATATCAAACGGAGGATTATTGAGGTGTTGTTTCGTTTTGGAGCTTGATTGAGGGGTTTTTCGTCTAGATCTTATTAGTAAGTTTATTTTCTTTGGGGTTTATTAAATTATTCTTACTCTTAAGTCACTGGGACCGAATTTTCTATTTATTTTATTGTAGTTGTTATTTTGTCTAATTTTCAAACACTTTTGAAACACAAAATAAAAGGAAAGACAGAAAAGTGCATCCCATTTTATATCTAAATGAATGTTATGGAGAAAATGCTACTATATATATGTCTGTCAGACTTCAATCTGTATATCCTGTCTATACCTTTAAGGAGCATAAGCGCAAATTTCTCTTCTAATAAGACCAGTCTTGGGTTAATTAGAATCAAAACATGTGGGCAGTAGCATCTGTAAAATCAATGCGTCGTTGCCAATGATTGATTCCTTCGAGCCTTGATTGATTAATGGTCCGCTAAGCAACTCCCACACGAACTACGGCTCAAATTCCACCGGTGTGTTCCCAGCGACTCTTGAGCTTTAGGAACATGACTAACTAATTTACTTTGACGACTTTATTATTTGTTCGACATATTTTTAAGAACACGACGCAATTTTGTACTACGTTGATTAAGAAGTATAGAGTTTGTTTTTATATGATCAAATAAATCATTCTTTGATGTGTATCATAACAATATTTGTCTCTAGAGCACAGCAGAGATTTGAATTCAGTAGGAAGACAGTTATTTAATGTCATTGATGTTGTCCTCCAGATAATTTGTAAAAAGCTCTATACTTAGTAGGTATATTTCCACGTATATATATATTTTCCACATTATGAATATGTCCAACCCACAAAATAAACCCTGGACATACGATGAGCCGCAGACTTAAGCTGAACTTTTAGATACAGTACTAATAGTGATAAAACGTATGCCCTCCACATCTCACAACATAAAACATAATTACTGATTCCAAAGGAAGGTGATATCCTGAGTACTGAGAGAGCGAGTAATAAAACTTGACATAATTTTAAAGAGCTACAAGTACGACCCCGGCACCTTCATATCGATTTTTCACTAAGTCTATTTTCGCGGTCCTCGGCTCGTCCCAAATAAGTAGCATCGTACGTGGATTCGCGCCATTCGCGTTATTCGCCGTCTACAGCGACCTCTGTTGTATAGTCCACGACACTCTTGCACTCAAAGAAATTGATGTACGGCTTGCTTTAAATTGATCGGTTGTATCGATAGTATCTATACTAACATAATAAAGGTGACGAGTTTGTTTGGTCGGTTGAACGCGGTAACCTCAGGAACTACTGGTTCGTTTTTTATATTGGTTTGCTGATTTCTCGAGGAAGGCTATGTAACATCACACTATGAGCGGTTGCGGCACAGTAACCTAGAGCTCAGCTAATTAGGTATGTGTATCGAAACGAAAACAAGTCGCAGACGTAAATTGCATACTTTATAACTAAATAGTTTTGTCTTTAAAGTTTTAGAGTAAAATCCTTATTCCCCAATATCCAACTACATATTTAATCCATGCTCTCCTTTCTAGCAGTAAGCAATCCTAAAGATTTAAACCACCTAAATAACTCAATATTCCAGCAAAGAGTCAGTAATACGTGTGTATAGTGTGTCTACAATGAATATTGTAGCATTTCATAGGCTTAGTGAAAATTGACACTTGATCCCAGCAGGTCGGGGGCTAAGCCGCGCTTATGATTCAAACAAGATAAAATATTCAAACGATAATAACAGTGCTTAAATTGTTGCTCGTCGTGTCGTGGCGTAGGATATCCACCGCGATTTGCGTGATTACACCGCTGCAGGACATTGAGGATACCGAAGAGGTTTTGGTCAGTTGGCCCCGAACAGCTCTAGGAGAGATTCTCTATTCTTCTTTAGATTGGCTGAACGGACAGCCTGCAAAAGAGTTTCCAACGCAAGAACAAACAAATGTTATTCTGAACATATCCACCACACCTCTCTGGTTATAGTGTATTATCTGTGGCCACACCTGGGGGCCAATTCTGCTATTTTTGATATGACATTGATATTATATTTTGAATGGATTTAAAAGCGGTATTCTGATAATCTAATGTCATTATCGTATAATTTAAAATAAACAGTTCGTCGTACACACATACAATCTCGTTACAATTTCATTCAAATATCAGATAATTTAGAAGAATACGCTTTTTCTGACGTATGACACTGACATGATATCGAGACTATATTAATTTAGCAGAATGAGTTTTCTGTTTGCATTCCTGACTAGGTATCTCTTAATTGTTGGCATACATTCTTTACCGCACTTAGCGAATGCACCTTGGCCACCCATTTGCATGACAATAGCTACGATCAGTCATAATCATTTTATCAAAATGCACTACACATACATATTATGTTAATGCTTTATAATGAGATGTACATGTTTCATTAGAACCTTGTACTTGTTTTTTCGTAAAATTGTTTGAATGAGATTTTTTTCGTATTTATTTTATGTTTGTTTTTATAATTCTTTGAAAAACAAAAGCCCTTAGCGTAGGTATCGCGGGGACTTCAAGAACATGGAACAATAAGTAAAAAAGATTTTCAGAAAAAGACTTTCTTCTCAATACAACTTCTTGTGGATTACGGAAATTTATGACACGATTGGGCATGTAACCAACAGCATTAATTGGTATAACGATGTGATAATTTTAATCGCTGCGCGTGTAAGCACCACTCAAGCGGTTTATTTTACTGCGATTACCTTCAAGACTTATCCTGCGCGCAGTTCGAGGTCTGCTATTTACTCTCATTAAATATGGCAGAATATTACCTAGTTTTTCATAGAGCAACTTCCTTCTGCCTTCTATAACTTTATACTCTTTGGCTTAGAGCAGGGACGAATACTGACTTCTAGTAACGATTAAAACAGATGTCTATTATATCACAGCTCAGAGCTTTCCGTGCATGTCATAAGACGTAGTGTGTAACTTTTTGTGACCGATCACCCATCTTTAAACAAGACAGGACGTTTACATATCACGATCCTCTGACGTGTACTATATTATATACATTGAATAATTTTTCGTCCTTTTCTTGGTTGCGATCAAATACATGGCTGGTAGCACGTGATCTGATTTCTACTATAAATATTATTGATAAAATACTATATTCTTGTACTTTGTGGGTTCTATCTGACGTTAGTTACTTTCACGCTGTTCTATAGAAGGGCCAGTGTTACGAATAGAGGTCTGAAACTGACACGATTTACGTACGAGTCTATACACAGCCCAATTATGAAATAGAAAAATAAGTTGATTATCCTTAGAATAGTATTCTATTCTTTAGCGCGGTTTCGTCTAACCTTCTAGATTATTGAACGCTCAGTGTGATAGCCTTCTCGCTCTAAAAATCAATATTTAAACTATTTACTCGACGCTGGCCGAAGTTCCAAGTTTGTCTTATCTTCACCTAATGCCCTAAGGTGAGGCGATACGTTGTTTTATTATTAAGTAGAAAAGTTTGCGAAGCTCTTCACTTCAACGGGACAACTGTATTCAATTTTGCTGGCGAGAATTATCTCCTATAAAGGTGAGAATAGTATATTTCTTACTGAAATATACGAACACATATGATATCTCTTATCAAAAGTTATATAATATATAATTTTAAGCGTAAGTTATAATATTATTAGAATAAATTGTGTACAAGAATCTTTAATTTCTTTCCTTTTTCAATCTAACATCCAGTGAAAGGCCCATAAAAATCTGTTAAGCCAACGGGTTAGCAACGGACACAGACAGATAAAAAATATCTTTATATATATATTTCTTGTGTGCGTGTGTATATCACTGAACTCCTAGACGACTGGACCGATTGTGATGAATTCTTTTGTGTGTGTTCAAGGGGACTTGAGAATGGTTTAGATTCACAATTTAGTCCACTGGAAAATGTTTTTTTAGTAGTTGTGGATTTTGGAATGTTTCACATTGGAACCGACGGACTGCGCTGCTATCACAGTGTATCGAAACCTTACCTGCGTAATAAAACATTAAAAAATAAAGATATCGAGTCGACAACATATATCCGCAAAATTCGCATTGTCGAGTATTTTGTTAAATTCTAATGGCTCTGACAGACAAATCACAGTCGCCATATTGGCCACTCTAGCAAAACGTCACAGATACGGGATAACATTTTGAGTCCTACCATAAATTTGTATTCATTGGTCCTACTAAGTCTTTACTAAGTAGTTTGTATGTGTAAATACTTTTTGCAGTTATATTTCTTAAACAGTTAAAAACTACAACTATGGAAGTATCCGCCCAATAAAGGAGATTTGTATCAAATATATAAAAAAAAGTATTTAAATACATATTCACGCGCTATAATGTACATGTAATGACGTTAGATATGAACTTTTTAATAATATTTTTTATCATTACGGTCCAGATCGTTATAGCTTATTAAAAAGAGTTTAAAATTTTCAATTTAAAGACGGGTGTACAGGACAACGTCTGTCGGGTCCGCTAGTATTTTATAATTTTTTGGGTTCTAATAACATCACCTGTTATTTGTTTATTGACTCAAGTCGGCCGGTGCAAAGAAAACATGTTCAGATGGTGACTCTCGGACGGTACTGATTTGGCTTGTCTGTGCGCTGCAAGACAAACGATGTCCCACCTAAAATCGTGCCCTGCGTGCCCAAATACTTGCACGCAGGAAGAGCTGATGACTGCCGCCGACCATGCAGTCAGTGTGGCTGCTTTCTGGGCCTCAAAAATTTAAGTGTTTGCCAGCGATACGCTAAGAAGAAGATTCGTTTATTAATATTTTCAATGTATAGAATTTACATTTAATTAAATCCGTGTTTGTTGCAGCGCAGTTTTGTTGCATAAGTTACAAGTGCTAAGCATCGCATTGCAACTGACTGCAGTTTGAACAGTCCATTCCCACGGGATCTAACCTTTTATCTGCTCTGTAAATCTGTTAAACAATCCCAATTTGTTACACAATCTGTGCTTTGGGAATTGGGGACTCCTAAGGTTAGTTGTTGACGCTACCACCTAAAAATGGATTGAAAACCATTTAAAAAAATTGGGCAAGTGCGAGTCGGACTCGCGCACGAAGGGTTCCATACCATCATTTTTAAAAGAAAATCACGTTTGTTGTATGTATACTTAAATATTTTTTAAGTTTCTACCTGTTTATTAAGATCGAGTAACAAATTGCTTAAAAATTACGTTTGTTGTATGGGAGCCCCCTTCATTATTTTTTTTTTTTTTAATTTAATGATTCATTTTGAAAGGTTATATACAACTACATATTCTGTGAAATTTTTAAGAGTCTACCTGTTACCGTTGGTAATTTTGAGCAAAAAATACGAAAAAAGCCACGTTTATTGTATGGGACACCCTATTAATATATTTTTTTATTTTTAGTATTTGTTGTTATAGCAGCAACCAAAATACATAATTTGTGAAAATTTCAGCTTTCTAGCTATCACGGTTTATGAGATACAGCCTGGTGCCAGACAGACAGACCTACAGCGGAGGCTTAGTAATAGGGTCCCGTTTTTTACCTTTTAGGTACGGAACCCTAAAAACCAAAGCTTTGAAAGCATTGGAGTTTCGGTATGTCGAAATTCTGATTAACTTTATCATGACCATCATCATATCGGCTGATAGGCTTCCACCGCTGGACATAATTAGGCCTCCCCCGAGGCTTTGTCATTTAGTTTTAATTGTTACCAAACATAATACATAATTAATCGTTGTTCATTATAGTGTTAATACATATGTAAAGTATTTTGAAATTTACTTTAATGTGCGTTCGGCCTTAGACTCTTGAGCACATTTGCATATAATATTAAAGTGATCTATACATCCCTGCTTACCCTCCAAAGGCAGAAAATGTCAGAATATATGTGTATGTGAGTAGGGATGAAAATGTTTGCAGCTCATTGCGATGTTTGTGTTTAATTTTAATTAGCTCGAGTTGTTGTTCCACTGTTTATCTTTTTGTCATAAATATTATAAGAGATGTTCAATTTTCTTAATATTATATGCAGACAAGGATCATTTATGATTACAAGAAAATATTATTATCTACTTGGCTTTTCTTATTTAGGTGTTGCCACAATTCTTGTGTTAATAATTAATTTTAATCGTCCGGAATTTAGATATTTTTCGTTCTCATTTAGAGTAGTATGACCCAGAGAATCAGTAATTTAGTACGTAGTTTTATTGAGAACAGGCGCGTATCAACGGTGGCCACGCCTACAAGCACCTTAATAAACATACAATTTGATAATGAGTTGAAGAGATCTGATGTGAAATCACTGGTTACAATTTTCGTCCTTATAAAATTAAAACCCAATGGGTTATTTATGCTTTAGTTATTCCTTTACAATTATCCAATAATTATTTAAATGATTAATAATATAATTAAATTAAGTCAAGTAAGTCAAAAAATAATAAAAAAAACTAATTAATATATACAAGGGAAAATTCAAAAAATAAAAAATTTAAATTTAGAAGGCGTCATGAAACTCATCCGCATTGGTCATTGAACCCAATTGGTCGCTAAAAATTCATCACGGATTTCGTCTAGTTTTTATTAAGAACTAGAGGACGCCAGCAGCTTCACCTGCATTTTTTTTAAATTTACCCGTTTTGGCCGATCCCGTGGGAATTTTGGGAAATCCCTTCTTAGTGCACCCCCACAGTCCCCAAGGAACATACATGCCAAATTTCAGCTTCCTGCGCCCAATAGTTTCGGCTGTAGCGTGTCTGTCAGTCAGTCAGTAACGCAAGGATTTTATATATTAAGATAATACCAAAAATCAACTAACGAACTTCACGTAAAGATAAAACTATATTTTAAAGGATAATTTTTGTTTAAATTGTTAGTTATCAAACCAACGACTAACCGATATATTTCAAGTACTTTTATTTATTTTATCCCTTTCAATAAGAAAACGCGGAAATCAAAACCTATGTACTGCCAATAATTCCAATTTTATTTGTGTCATGTATAGTAAATATTCGCTTTTCATGACTTTTCTAACGTTAAACTACTGAATTGAATTTTATTATTCATTCTACAAAAATACTCAACTCATAGCAAGAAGGACTTGTAACATTCATTGACCTAGTGCAAAATAATAAAAGCGCAAGTACCAATTATAAATAGGTACTTAAAATATAAAACCATTTTGCATTTGCATCAAAGTTCATTATTAAATCGAAGTTTCTAGAAGACCTATAACACGCCAAGGTAGCTTTTCCAAGGTCTTTAAACATGGTTATTATTTTTACAAGCGTATTACCAGCCCGTCATGCAACTTTAGCCTCACATTAGTACCATTTCACTCGAGCTAATGCTATATGCAGTCACATCAACTCACTGACAGGGTGGGAAAAGTAATGACCAACATAGCATGCGATGGCAATAATTGTATATGCGGCTATTTTTATTACGTGTGTGGGATGTGCCGCAGCTGGTCGGTTGATTTATACGGTGTCGTATCGCTAATGCCTATCAGTGTAAAAATAATGAAGCCACAGTAGGTACTTAGCCATTAAAAATCTGTTAGTTATAACTTGCACTGTGACTTCACTGACAGTCGTTATGAGCCGTAAAAATACTGACATTGGTAAGCTCTGGAATATGGTAATCCCTTTGGGTTACGGAGGGCAGACGGCAATCGCTCTATGGGAAGCTAATATTCTATCAAATCTGATTACAGTCTAATCATTAGACTGTATATCCGTGTGGTGACGGATTAAGAATACGAAATGTCACCACCCCATATCATCCCATGGGTGTCGTAAGAGCCGACAGAGGGAGCATATTATGCAGAGAACAACACTGCAAGTGAAGGAAAACTTGAAAAAACTTTACAAACCCTATACCAACACGTTTGGCCAGCGTGGTATAGTAGGCCAATTCCTCCTTTCAAAGGAGAGGCCTAGTCCAGCAGTGGACTGTTAAAGGCTGGTGATGATGATTAGTCTGTAATTGGACCCCGGGCCCCATGAAGTAACTCTTGGATACAACCAAGAAAAACGCCAGGTACGTATTGATAAAAATAACAATCGTCATCAGAATAATACTCTAATTGTAAATTGTTCTTTTTTTTTGGAAATAAATACTTACTTACTTAAAATCTGAGGAATCTACTCTGAATCCAACCCTGATTTTCATGAAAATGCAATATCATTAAAATTTGAACTGAAGCGTTATGAACAATGGGCACTTTTTTATTTTACTTATTTATAGTCTCACGCCTGTATCCCCAAAGGGGTAGGCAGAGGTGTAAATATTACACCCACATTTCGCCATGAATTTTTAGGTCCCACGTAATAGGGGGCGAGCCTATTGCCGTTACCGGGCACATCACCAGACTCCGGGCTGCTACTGAGTATTCGGAAAAACCCAGTAACACTTTTGCCCGACCCGGGAATCGAACCGGGACCTCTGATCAGCAGTCGCATACGCTATCCTCTGGACCACGGAGGCAGTGTACCTAGGTATAATTCCTACATGGTGTTACCTCCCGCTATAAGCTACTCATATATATAGGTACGTACCTCCTACTTCAATGCCACATAAATTTCGAAGTTTGTGAGGACGAATGGATGAATGAATGTTACAATTCCACGCAAAAGCTTCTGAACAGATAGCTATTGATTCTCTGCAGTAATACAGCTTATACCTACATCAGAGAAACAGATAGGCTACAATCTGTCGCTTTAACTGACACCCACGGTGTTAGTAGTAAATAAATAGTAGGAGGGCACGGGTTGAATTATGTAGTACTAAAAAGTTTAGTTTAATATCCTTACATTATGGTGTAGCGTGCTCAAAGACTTCCGCAACTCCCGAAAGTGTGCGGTTTCATGTCATATTACATTAACAATTATGTTACGTACTACCCCTCAAATAAATTTCTTATTTTATAATTTAGTAAATCAACGCAACATAGCAATTGGGTGTAAAGGCGGCCTTAATGCCTCAGGTATTCTCTCCCAGTCTACCTGAGAGTAGTCGAAAAAAAAATATTTAAAGAAAAACAAAAAACCCGACTGCGTAAAAATAATTTAAAAAAATACGTGACAAAAATAACTTAAATAAAAACTAAAAAGAAAGAAACAAGGCTAGTAGTTTAGAATTCTAATGCAGAACAGAACGACTCACAGTCGGGGCCCATTCAAATTTTACTAATCAAATGTTTCCAAATAATTACACAAATTGGTGTATGTATGTATGTATGTATGTACAAATTGGTTTTGTCTCTTGCTTTGCCAACTTACCGACAACGTGGGAAGGATAATGAGGAACATGGCATGCACCGAGGAGGCAATAATTGCACATTATTTTGAAGTTATTTATTTTTATTACGTGTGTGGGATGTATTGCAGCTGGTTGACTTATTTTAATATTTTAATTATCCTTGCGTATTTGCATGCTATTTTTGTGATTTGCTATGTAGGGAAGTGAGTGAATATTTTTAATTCTCACTTTTGATTACATTCGTTACGGATTCCAAGACAGTTTTAATTTCACACATTTGGTCTATGGTCACTGTGAGTCTTGTCCCTAACACTTTTGATCTTAATTCTAGGTATAGTTGGAGTAGCAAGGAGTTAAAAATTAAGGTTACCATATACAATGTCAGTTCGGATGTATAACCACCTACCTCAAAGCCATAAGAATTTAACTGTCACAAAGTTTAAAAAGCATCTGATTAGATTTATAATTGAAAAATGTTTCTACTCCGTGGATGAATTTTTAAATTGTTAAATATAGTTAATTATAAAAATAATATATAGTGGGAATAGAATTAAATGCTACCAAATACCTACAATATTATGTAAATTATGAATTTAGAGTTTAAGCATAACTGACACTAATTATATGATCTTATTAAAACATTCGTATGCCTCTGACGGCGAGATATGATGTACCTACCATAATTAATTTGAAACATCCAATTAACCATGTCTTACACGAATAAATTATCTTTATCTTTACACACAGCTCTTTCTAAAAAGTTCCAACCTAGGAACTGGCATTTTTTCTGACATATGGGAGACCTTACGCTTGTTTGTAATGTCACAGCTATCAAAAAGATTTTAGGGCATTTAACAAATTTTGCATCTTCGTAAAATAAATAAAGATGCAAGGGACAGTTAGGAGTTCATTTGCCTTCAACACTGGTTTGCATAAGTCGGACCAATTCATACCTAACAGAGCACGAATGCACATTTTTGCGCAATAAAAACTCTCACGATGTCCGATTTGTGTGACCCCATTTAACGACATATTATGATTTTTATGCAGTAGGCAGGTAAACCCGGATATGCGCGGAGAGCTCAACATTGTCCCTTCCTTCCGTTTTACCCGTGGACTGGAGATACGCACAACGCGTTTTCATCCATTAAAAATGCTGTTATTAAACATGATCGTATACCATTGAAAGTATGCAATAAAGATAATTTACTCGTGGACATAGAGTAGAGAGCCAGCGATATAACTGACAGACTGCTACGCAGAGAGTGTCAGGTTCGAAATCACCAATGTCTGTTGGAAGTTAAGTGCGTATTAGATTGTTCATTATCGCTTGCTAAATGAAGGAAAATATTGAGAGACGTTTGCAGTCCGCTGACCCGCACTACGGCTTACGACTATGGCCTTCCCATAGTGAGAGTGGCCCGCGCCCAGCAGAGGGACTGTATAAATACATGCCTGATGTTGGACATAGAACAAAATAATTTTCTAGTCATACAAGAAATTGTCGCGATTGGGAATCAACTTCACTAAACTACGTTAGGCAGCCGTTGGAAATCACTACTAATATTTAGTAATGCCTAAATGTTTTACAACAGAAACAACTAACAAAATCAAATTATCTTACTTAATAAAGCACAGGTGGTTAGAATGTGCGGTTTAACCCGAAAAGTTTACGTAAAACAATAAATAAAGGAGTGATTAAATTTGACACGAATATTTTAGATACTTTGGGTATTGTTTATACTGGGCTAAATGTAAGTACCTACAATATTTTTTCAGGTCAAGCTTTTTTTAGTAAGTCTCTATAAATAGTTATTTGTGCAAAAAGAGAGTAAAGTTGTTTTTTGTTTCGAGTGCTGATTTTGAGTCCCGAGCAAGTGAAGGCGAGTGATTCAAAGTAAGAATCCTGAGCGTAGTGAGGGACTCAACAACACGAGATGCAAAAAACTTTGCTCTCTTGTTGCACAAACAACTATTTCACCACAGCAGTGAGAACACATATTACTTAGGAGACAGAAATGAACAGGAATAGAATGAATTCTGCATTAATCACTTGTTGATTTAACTCTTCTGGTGTTAAAGTACAGTCATCAACGCTAGATTCACTCATCTTTTTAGATTATTTTACATACCTATTAATATAATTTAACACGTTTCGCTATACTGTATCAGAATCAGCATCAGCGAAATTTTTATTCCCGCTACTTTTTTAAATCGCGTTTTAATACCGCGTCCCTGATGTTTATTTTTCAAATGTATCATTGTTTTAATTCCAAATAAAAATGTATTGGTTAAATACCAATTTTATACTATTAATTAGACTTATTTTTATTAAAATCCAATTATAAATTAAACATATAAACAATAACATATAAAAAAAGTAATTTCTTTATTACAAATATCTTTTTTCATTTGCGTTTCCGAAGGTGTTTTCTTTGAGGTCGAATAATTCCAGAATCGAATTTCGAATTTGAAGGGGTTTGTTTTTTCACTCACTTTTTATATGCATGCGAAAGAGACAGAGCACAGTAAAATTTGAATGTTTCAAATTTATGGATGAACAATTTATGGATGTCAATTCGTGACACCGAAGATTGAAAAATTAAAAAGCTACTTTCACGCTCGAATCAAAATCGCGTTTTGTTCACTGTTGTCTCGCAGCAAAAGCGGCATGTTTGAGCTGCTGTGGTGAAAAAATATATAAGTACTGTTCTTCTCTCATAATAATCTTCATCGTCCTAGCGTTATCATATATTTGACAAAATAATACCTGTTCTACAGAGCGACTGCCATCTGACCTAATAAAATTATGACGATATTCCATGACTTGGACCAGATCAACTTATTCAGAGTTACTGAGTCACTAAAACGATTATAATGATCTTTGTGCTCTCCGAAGCATGGATCAGGATAATATAACTGCAAAAAGTAGGTGGTGTGCGCCGTGAGTTTCATTATGATACTCTCCGCAGTCTGTTGGTATTACCGGGATCATGGATATAAAACGATCACATACCTTACTTTAATTTGACTGCCTCCGTGGTGCAGTGGATAGCGTATGCGACTGCTGATCGGAAGTCCCGGGTTTGATTCCCGAGTCGGGCAAAAGTATTACTGGTTTTTCCGAATTCTCAGTAGCAGCACGGAGTCTAGTGATGTGCCCCGTAACGGCAAAATTCATGGCGAAATGTGGGTGTAATAGTACACCTCTTCTTACTCCTTTGGGGATACAGGCGTGAGTCTATAAAAAAAAAAAGTAAAGAACATACCTTACCATTTTAGAATCTAAACTATGCTATAGATTTCTAGATTTAGTCGTTCAGGCTTTGCGAAGATATGTCAGAACCTCAGATAAGTGAAGTAAGGAGATATGCCCCGGCCTAGAGAACCAGTGTCGCCAATTCTTTTACACCCTGCGCTCTATAAACGCTTCGCTTTATACACGTACAAAACTTTAGCGGCGTTTCCATTCGCCACTCGCACAAGTAAATTCACGCTTCACAAGAAACATCGCCTACGTCTCGTGCGTGCGCATGAAAAAGATAGCATTTTACGCACACATTGACAAATGCAATAAAATTTACACGATTACACTAGGGGTTGACTCTATCGATATAAAATATCGATAATAAAAGCTCGTTGATATTTTTTGTATAAATGTATTGTCTGGCTAGTTAGGCTATTAGTTAGTGACGCTGACTGCTGAGCCTGAGGTCGTGGATTCAATGCCCATCTAGGACATTTTAATATATTATGATGAGCTCGATGATTTGTTATGTGTTTGGGTATAAGTTATGTATACTGTGTTTTTATTTTAAAATATTATCCTACTAATATTATAAATGTTAGAGTACGGATGTTAAGATGTTTGAATTTCAATCACGCACAAACGGCTGAACGGATTTGGATGAAATTTAGTACACAGATAGATTATTACTTCTATTGACATAAAGGATTACTTCTCTGATCTGAGGTCAGAACCGTTCTTTTATACTCGTGTATCTTTTTCCTATGCTCGTGTACTTATGTATAAATAAATGCTACTTGACAAATTGGGTAAATAGCATAATATGTAACCTCTTTTGCAGCTGGATAATTAAAAGCGTCGGGAGCCGATACTAATTAGGTAATCGATTTTGACAGCCGAGTAGGAGGCCGACTCAAGATTGGCGCTGTAGCACCTGTATATCGTTTTAATTGACGAAGTTTAACTTTAGCTTGCAACTTGGCAACTAGGTGCTGTGTCTCGATAGAACGAGATGACACCGTTATTTTTAATTTCTATGAACAAATCACAGATTTACTAAATTAGGAACAAATTATTAAAAATGGGCGCGCTTGATGCCCTCCTATTTGTACCTTTCTGTTTTTCTGTTTATGTTTTTCAAGGTAGTAGAGCCTTGCTGATTTCAGCATGAATGGGCCGGCTCGACCGGGGAAGTACTACCCTCTCACAGAAAATCGACGTAAAGTAACAGTACCTAAACTGTTGCGTTTCGTTCGGTGAGTGAGAGTGCCGGAGGCCCTATCCCCTATCCCTTCTCCCTGATCCCACTCCTCATCCTATTCCTTTTCCCAACTCCAAGGGGCGGCAACGCACTTGTGACTCCTGTGGTGTTGCTTGTGTCCATGGGCGGCGGTAATTGCTTACCATCAGGCAATCCGTCTGCTCGTTTGCCGCATATTACCATAAAAAAAACCTACACGCAAATCAAGTTATGCAAAATCTTAGTTTAAAATGCAGCTAGAATACAACGACATTATCCTTTAAAATGCTTATAGTATCTAACTACAGTTTTATGTGACGTCAAATCTATATTTATAGTCAAGCATAGAATATAGGCAAGCATAGAACAATTGAATTAATGCTTATAAATATTATAATGGCCAAGAATGTCTTCTCCGAGCTCTGTCTTAAGGGACCGGTAGATCTTCAGCTATTAAAATTTACAGCTTCACATAATTAGCAATATCTGTCACATTCAAATCAAATAAAGATATCTTACGTTTTAATACGAAAGTTTTCCTACAAAGACAGCCTGTAATTATTTCAATTAAAAATATATTATCCTTATCTTTATCCAACGTTGTATTCCTTAAATGGTGGTGAAAATGGACGAAAATGCTCATTTTCCTTATTTAAGAAACTTAATAACAATGCTACTTCCAAAAATGATCCTCGAGAATGTCAGTTTTGAACCATTTTTGGATTATACTTGATTTAATAATATTGTACTAGCAGTAACAACGCGCATTAGATATTAATAAACGCTTATTGCATACTCGCCGAAATTGGAGCTTTGAGTTTACCAGAAAATTGCGGTAAACATTGACAGTCTTTAGTAGTTACGCTTGTAATTTTATTGATTTTAGTGCGCTTAGTGTCCTTAGGTATACCTATATTTTAACTGTTTATAAACTACAGTAATGTATTCGGTTCCACTACCTGAAGTAAATTTTAGACCACTTCAGTTTGCTTCATCATGAACGCTAATGTCATGTCATTCAGAGTCGATTAATTTTATAATTTGAATTGTGTTTTTATTGTATTATTAAAAACATAATTTAATGTTATTTTCCCTTTGCATAACTTTACGCCTTTTATCCCCTAAGGGGTAGGCAGAGGTGTAATACCCACACTTCGCCAGTTATGTTTCGGTCCCAATGTAATAGGGGGCGGGCCTATTGTATAGTTTCAAAATAAGCATATCCATAACACATTACCGAAGTATACTTTTAAAACACACCAAAACATACAATTTTGCATGTTAAATATAACGAATAAATCCGTTGTTAATACACACAGCGATTACGATTCCAAGGAACATATTAGTTAACACCAAAACGGTGTTGATATCATTGCATTCGCATTAACTCTAAACTCATGTTTGCTTTTCACAAAAATGTTTATTGTTCGTACGCGCAAAACCCCGATGTGTTACGAAAATACTCGTATAAAAACAAATTTAATTTGCCAAACTAACTGGAGCACTGCGGGAGCTAAAATGTTGAATTTTAATATGTACTTCGCAGAAGTATGTATTTGGTTATTATATTATGTTCGGGTTATGAAACGCTAGCCGTTTTGTTTGGGTACTTCCGTACAAGCAATGTTTCCTGACTGTTGATACTAAGCTTTACAATGTATTAAAAAGAATATTTCAGGTCCAGAATAACTACGACTATAATTTATAAAAGAAAAAGTTTACGCCTGAAGTGAAAACTAACTTCCGTAAATACTCTTTTCCAAAAAGAAAACCTAGAAGTACAACTGTGGAATAGCTACTGTGTAACAAGATTTTATAAGAATAGGACAACCCTAACAATATTTATGACTGTGAGAGAATTAGTGTCAGTATTCCACGATACACAAGCGAACAAAATGGATGAAAAGGCAAATGTAAACGGTGCGTTTATGGGATAGTTGAAATATTTAGATGTTCGTTCATTCTGATTCAAGGATTAGTTGTTTGTCGGTTTCTATAGCACAGTAAACTCTACACATGTTATATTCTGATAAAATTGGGTTTTTCAGAATTCTCAGTAGCAGCACGGAGTCTGTTGATGTGCCCGGTAACGGAAATAGGCTCGCCCCCTATTACAAGGGACCTAAAAAGTCATGGCGAAATGTGGGTGTAATATTACACCCCTGCCTACCCCTTCGGGGATACAGGCGTGACTCTATAAATAAAAATAAATAAAAAATTGCTGCCCGCGAAGGGCGAACTAGTAAGGCCATCTTCGACCACGCTGGCCACATTCCACACAGTCATGTCTTTCGAGAATATCATGGAAAAGTCTGCCTTTACAGTTGAGCAAGCGATAGTTAAAAATTTAGCAATCGCTACCCCTGGGTAGGTGTCGGTTATCGCGACAAAAGATGGCGTATGTGGTATTCTGCTGTTTAAGCTATATTACTAAATATATAAAATTCATTCAGTTTTGTATGGGAACGTTACAAACAGCTATTCAATTCAAACTTTCTCGTTTGTAATATTAGTATAAATGCTTAACAGTATAGATAAATGCCTGCTAATTCATTTTGGTGTTAGATAAGGTCGCTCATCATATTGACTAAGAAGCACACATTGCTATAAGAACAGGTGAAAATGTATATATGGTTACCTTGCCACTATGCCACGCAGCTTGGTAGGATGCTGATTTTCACTTAGGCCGATGTTCACGCTTATATGTGTAAAGATCAAAATTGTGTAAACGACAAATAGAGTTGCTCTGAGTTTTGCTTTATTTTCATATTTGAAAAACTTAGCAAGATATGAAAAATTGCTGGCAAGCAAAACTTTCTTTAAAATAAAATTGCCACAAAACTGGCGTAGTACCTCTTAATCTTGTCAAACTCAAACTCAAATATGTTTATTTCCATAAAAATGTTAAAATTTTTTGGACACGTCAGAAAGTCATACAAATAAAAAAATAAAAATAAATAACTTTAAATGCATATTAACATAGTTGAGCATTGAAAAAAATGCCTGTTCAGAAAGTAGAGCCTCGTGAGAAGAATCAGGCAAGAAACTCCGGGCCACTCTTTTCTGCGTCTTGATTCTATTCAATTTAAAAACTTAGTAACTACATTGAATTTTTCATAGGTATATGAGCTGGTCTGTCCATAATGTTGTTGTCAATTAATAAGGCTTTTTTAATAGTAATATTAAAGTACTAACTAGTATATTATAGACACAATAACTCACATGAAACTTAACACTAATCAAACATAAGTAGCCTGTGGGACCGAGCAAATTAATCCCAACCATTTTTATCTTCAATATAATCTAGCACTGAAGAGTACCCTTTTTGACAAAGTTTACGTTTTATAATCTTTTTGAATTTAATATAACTTAAATTTTGAATATTGCTTGGCACTTTATTGTAAAAGGGCAAACATTGGACTTGAAAAGATTTTTTTATTTTCTCTAGCCGGGTAGCCGGCACTACTAGCTTACTCTTATTTCTAGTATTCGAATTGTGGATATCACTTTTCTTTGAGTATGAGACCTTCTTTTGGAACAAATATATAAGGTTGGAATAAATGTACTGGCTTGCAACTGTTAAAATGTTTGTCTTTATCTTAACTGGCTAAAAAATAACAAACAACATAGGTATTGAGTGCAAGCTACTGCAGCAATATACTCAACACTGCCATGTCTACAAGAATCATAAGCCAACGTGCAGCTGCAACAAAAACTAGCTTGAAAAAATTTTGTGATCGGTGAAATTTTCTCAGTAGCGCCTAGTGCGGCGTGTAATGCAATCATTTTCATGCAAAAGTGCTACCGGCATACATTCACGCGGACTTTTATCGAAAAATGCTTTATTGGCTTTTAAATTTCGTTGACTGAAGGCAAAATGGCTTGATGTCAGTTCCGTAGGTACAGTAATAAAATTTGTTCTATCACTGATCTCATTGCGTTGTTTAAATAATGAATGGATGCATTCTGCTTAATTTAAAAAGGGGTGTTCTTGTGCCTTCGACTGTGTACATTTTTATTATATAGGTATAACGGATTTAGTGTACCAAATTATAGATCCAAAGAACTCATGTGTCAATCGAGCCCGCAACGAACAGAATGGTATGATGGAGAAGTGTCAATGATTTTAATCATTGTATCGCCTATGCATCCATAATGTAGTAATATAATAAGTAAAAGACTTTTTGTCGGTATAATACGTCTGCAAAAGCGTCTGTTAATAATGCGAGCAGTTAAATAAACAACTATGCGCAATTCCAGTTAATTCATCACGGCAGCGCTGTGTACCCACACGTAATGGTCACAATGAGCCGGCACACGATATAATCTATTATGTGAACATTAGACCGTTTTGTTGCACAAAACACCAACGAATATACAACAAAGGTCGTATATATCTCAAAATGGCGGCAAATTACGATTTATTTTATCTGTGCACAAAAACCGCGTAGTTTACTTTGCTAAAAATACACTTTTTTATATTGAATGTGTTCTATTTTCAATTCTGTTCGACCTTTGAATTTTTCTCGCTTTAGTTTTTAGGATTCGGAATATTTATTCAGCATTTTATTGGCTACGGTTATAAATACTGTTCTATTCTGCGTGACTTTTAGATAGCGATTTATTTTAGATCCTTAATTTTATGTTATTTACTATAAGTTTGCCATTTGTCTGCCTATGTTTCTACGAGTTTACCCCTAGTAGTCTATTACAGTCAATGATGTTACAAAAGTAAAACGATTTTCACCACAAAAAAGATTTGTAGGTAACCTAACTAGTACTGGCCAGTTTCATCCCTGGAGAGCCATTACTATTATTGCCGTCTAGTGCAAACAAATGGAAACAAGAACGGCATTTGTATGATGTCAAGCCAAGCAACTACAGATTAAAAAACAGAACTTATCGTTGGGTAATATAGGCAGCGCTGTATCTCAATAGATGCATAAACTAAGTACCTACACTCGTACTCCTTATGTGAAAAGCAATCAATATCTTATAAGCAAAGTATATTCACCGAACATAGTAGTGAATCGTTGCGAGTGATTACATCTCCATCGTAACATCTTGTATAGAGGAACAGTTAGCTGAGCCACCGGCGGAAACAAAGGCATACGCGCAATGAAAGTGCTGGAAAAGATTATACTACAAAAAGGCATGTACCGGAAAACGTTTACCCTACCAACCCTTCCTTAATGGGGGTAAAAAAGTGTTGCACTAGGCTCAAGCTACGGCACCGACCACTAATCTGGTTTCCCATAGGAAATGTTGTTGGTTAAACTAACGCTAAACTGAGATAAGCCGACAAACTTAAGTCTTAGAGTTTGCGTAGTGATTACGGTATTTTTTGTAATTGATTTTGAAAATGGAATTTATTGTGTGATTTTGAGTACATTCACTTGGCCCGCTGCTCCACTCAAGTCCACTCGCGTGAACTATACACCTTGCCTATCATTTACCTAGTGATTTTTTTAAGTTTATCGCGTGTTTTCTTCGTTTTATTTTTTTGGGTGCTAAACAAGCAGACGGATCGCCTGATGGTAAGCAATAACCGCCGCCCATGGACACAAGCAACACCACAGTAATCACAAGTGCGTTGCCGCCCCTTGGGGTTGGGAAAAGGCATAAGAGGAGGAGGAGCGGGATGAGGGAGGGAGAAAAAATAGGGGATAGGGCCTAGGGCACTCTCACTCACCGAAGGAAACGCAACAGTTTAAGTACTGCCACTTTACGTCGATTTTCTGTGATAGGGTAGTAATTCCCCGGTCGAGCCGGCCCATTCATGCTGAAATCAGCAAGGCTCTACTACCTGTACCTGTACGCGTTCATGAATACAGACAGGCAAGAAAAAAATTGGCTCATTTTTTTATAATATGTGTAGATTTGTATTACAGATATATTAATATGTACAGCATATTGCAAGAGACGAAACTATGTCTCTATTGTAAAATGCCTAAGAAAATATCAACGAAACCAGAATGTTCTAATGCTTTCAAACATAATTACTTACTTTATACAATTTTATACCTATACTTTGTAAATGGTTTGGCATTATATTAGCAACTGTACGAACTAAACAGGATAATATGTAGTTACGAAAGATATCCAAATATTTTTAGAGCGCTGGTCAGTCATTATAAAGGAAACCTACATACTTGCAAAGGTCATAAAATATTGCGTTTCACGTGCTTGCCACAACCAGAAAGACTCACTAGATAAGGTTTTATTTCAACATCTAAACTGAGCCTTTATTCTTGTAATGTAGCAAACCAAAGATTTTTACTACACTCTTTAAAGATAAATGAACAGTCAGATCCAAAATTATATTAATCAAAGTCTCTGAATCTTGGAGTTATACAATTAACCGTACATAATTCGAACCGAATGCTTCATACAAAATGTACTTCCTAATTTCGCCCTACAGCTCGTCAAATTTTCATGCAACGCCCTCCAACCAGGTCCAAATACACAAACGGGGCCTGCAGCTACATGGCTGGATACAAGCTGATTGGAAGTGTTTATAGGTCGTACTGCGCTTGCCGTAACCAAACTAGACAGCACACATTTCAAATATTTAAGTCAGTTTTGAACTGGACCCATAGTACAAGCTCTGCTTAGTTTGGGAGTACATAGTTTTTTTTATTTTATTCATATAAAAATTGTATTGTACACATTTAACAATATTATATTTACTCGCCAAGCTTATTCGCTTGTTTGCGAGATACTTGTTGGTGTTGTGTGTATGTGGTAGAATCATAGTATAAAAAGAATAGTAGGATAGCTTCATACAAATCGGCCGCCGTGCCGCCGCGCTGGTTTGAAAGTACGCGTGAGTCGCCGGCGCCGTGTACGCACCAGTTTTGTAATAAACGTTATTAATATTATACAGTGTGTTAAACGACAGTATATTAAACTTGTTACATTTTTCTCGCTATAAAGGGCATTTAGATAGTTATATAACGCTTAAGTAGTCAGTAGGTATTTGAAAAAAATATATGCAAGCTTAAATTCTGTAGTATTCAGCGGAATCACTTAAAAAAACGGCGAAAAAGCGCGCGCGCTGACAAAGCCGGCGCCGCGGTGTAAACAAGTGACAACCCGTGCGTCATCGCAAGAGTAGGTAATTAACTCGCCGAGCGGCTTTAGCTAACCTACTATTCTTTTTTTACTATGGTTGAATATTATTATTATCATAATGAACCTCTGCGCTTGACGTCTGCTCAAATAGTTGATGAACTGGCCGATAAATAAAATTAGGGCCGTTCATTAAGGTCCAAGGTTGTAATAATAATTGCTTTAGTTTTAGTCGAAATTACATAGCGCTTCTTTCAAATTAGATGTTTTGTCGTTTGGTGGCAGTGTGGATGATTGACTGATTATACAACTTATGTATTTTCATTAGAATTTAAACCGGAGGTTTGACTTTGCTACCCTACAAATAAATGTAATATTGATATTCTTTTATTATTGGAAAGCGTAAGCTTGTAACGACAAAATATAAAAAACTGATAGCAACGAATCGCCCTTTCTATTAACCTAACATACAGACATAACTTACAGCACAACTGCCATGATAACTATTGCATTTGATTCTTACTTCAATTCCAATAATTTTAATTACTCCGAATGAGTCATCCCCCACACGAGACTATACAACATAGGCATTATAGGAATAAGGTTGTATATATCGAAGCAAATACTCATTAGAGCATATCTACCATAGACATATAACTAGAGCGTAATCTATGGTCGATAACGAGCAATAACCAGCCAGACTTAACGAGTCTTATCGAGCACTTATCACCGATAATCCGATCGATTTAATATAAAATCCACAACGTTAACTACTAAGACAAAGTTGCTAAAGCTGTTAAATAAAAAGTAAAAAGACTCATGCATACTGTAGGTTAGTTACCTGTGCCGCTTGCCCAGTTTCTAGAGAATGTGAAAAGTTTATTTTTATTTCTTATTTTTATAAAAGTTCCTTAACCTTTGAATAAGTTGTATATGGATGTATGGGTAGGCTTTTAATTAATGTCACAGACTTGCGAAGTTATTTTTATGGGCAGATTTTGTGAAATTACAAATTAGCTTTAAGTTTCATTGTTATATTTTTTGAACACCTGGAGCTGGTTTTTAAGTTTTTTTTATTGAAGATTCTATTTCTTAGTAGTTTAATACAACATACTAGTTTATTATTTACTCTGACAGTAAGTAAATACAACAGATATTATATCGAAATTATTTTCCAATTGAATATCGGATTAGGTTAAGCTTTTCAATCTACATAATACTTAAATAAACGTTTAGAAGTTATAATATATTTTACCTAATAACGAAAAAAGCTCGCCTTTAGCATCGTAAAGACACCTAATTTATAGTAGATATATTTGATGAATATTATTTTTTCGGCGGCGATAGCCCAGTGGTGTACGTAACGGACTGCCGAGACGATGGTCTCCCGGGTACCCCGGGCGTACCTACCTCTGACTTTTCGAAGTTATGTGTGTATTAAATTAATAATGTTAATTATCGCTCGCTTAATAATGTGCCCGGTAGATGGCAATAGACTCGCCCCCTATTACATCGGTACCAAAACATAACTGGCGAAAAGTGGGTGTGTAATACACCTCTGCCTACCCTTTCGGGAATAAAAGGCGTGAAGTTATGTATGTATTATTTTTTATCAAAGAATATAAAATGACTGTAGAATAAAACATGCGTGTTTACAGACATTTTTATCTTTTAATTTATTCCTCAAATAAATCTTGTCACGTAGAACTTGACAAACATTCAAATTATCGAACACAAAATACATGACACGGTACACTAATTTCTAGATCACACAAAATGTTGTCTCGTGTGGTGATTGAAGCCCCAACACTCGGCGCAATCCTCACCGGTGAGAACCGTTAAACCACTAGGCAGTGAAGTATGTGCTTTAAGTAACTTTCGTATTTAGTATTATAGTCGCTATTCTACTTTTGCTACACTCGATGGCATCGTTCATCCATTACACCTGGACCTTAGACAAGCAATAGTAAAGTCCACATAAAGTCAAGTGGATCAATAGTTCAGTCGCCACTAAAGACAATAAACGTAGTTTGTCTAATTCATGGCTACATCATACAATGGCTACAGTTTATGCACAATCATATCCTAAGTACCATGTACTTTAATAAATACGATAGTTGACATATCGCGTTAATAGGTGGTCTTTGACCGACCTGTAAAACCAATCAAAGTCCACCCTAAACTAGTTTATGTACGTAATAACACATATGTAAACTACATCTATGTAAGAGCTAAACTTAGAACAGCAAGATACCGTTCGATGTCAGTTTATAAATATCGCGGATAAACCGGTTAAGCACAATGCACAAAAACTTGCACCCACATCAGCAACGGTTTTCGTAAACCTGTTTTATGCCCTCATGCCTGGTCCAGTCATCGAACCGCAAACGGCAATGGCTATGACAAATATGATGTCATACGGATACATGACAAATTTTGAGCAGTTTGAATTGAAGATCAGTTCCGTGGTATTAACAAAATGAAATGTCAACGTTTTAATTTATCCAGGGTCACAGATTAACACTTATAGGGAACTTCATATATTTATGTGAATGCATTGATATTGATTTTACATACATACATAGACTCACGCCTGTTTCCCCGAAGGGGTAGGCAAAGGCATTTTAAACGCCCACTTTTCGCCAGTGTTTTGATCCCACGTAATAGGTGGCGAGCCTATTGCCGCTTATTGGGACATTAAGTTTGCCAGAGCCTCGTCCGTTGATCGGCAGGTGCACCACTTGCAGGTGAGGTTGGCTTGGGACCCTAAGTTCTTGGTGGGAACCCTATGCATTGATTTTATATGATAAAATATGCTAAACACATAGTATACATGATCATACCTGCGAAGATTGAAAATTACACAAATACAATAATCCTGGAGCAAATTAAAGAAAACATTCTATTTAAGAAGTATGTTTTATGAAGTATTTAATTTTCAAATATTATCGCCGATCTTTGTTTATATATATAAATTATCGCACATCGTTCATTTTCATACCGAATACGTCAGTATTAAACGAAATATAAAAAGTCGTGTTCAGAAGTAACCAAATCCTGTCTCTGAGGAAAAACGAAGGCAGTATTATGACAAGCGAGTTTTCATTAATCTTACTTACATCAAACTTGCCTACCTCATAAAACTTTTATTTCCTTCGAATGGAAACACCAGTAAAAATAAATAAAACCTTACGTAGGCGTATTCTTATTCCTTTTTATTTTATCTGTCTAGATTATAAATTATTAATATTGTTTAATCTGTGAGCAAGGTACGTTAATAAATCGCTTCGACGGGTGATTATTTTACGGTGTGAGAAACTCGTTGCGAATTAAGTGAGAATAAATCGTCAAGTGTGTTTTTTAATAAGACAACGCCCGCACTAGCAATAAATCCTGTGTCATGAAGACTCTACAAACAATCATACAATGTAACACAGTGAACACCCAGACTTAAAATAACAATTTGTGGAATGCATGCCTAAAGTGTTACTTTGCCTCGTTTGGAAATCTAACCCACAACTCTGCGATCAGTTCTAATTTGGCAAGCCGATTGGTTAAGCACTAGGCCGTACGTGCAGTCTTGCGCCTCGCTCATCGCCGTTTCTCACATTTGCCCTTGATAGGTCCCACAATATTAATTTTACTCTGGCAAAATAAGTTTTAGAGAGTATTGCTCAATAATTAGTAAAGTTTTATTAGCCTCGGTAATTTTTCCTGCAACTTTGTGTTGCCAATTAGTCAATTTATTCAGATATCGATTCATCCCACAGAAAACTTCAGATAATTTTTCTTGCAAAATCAGTATATTAAAGCGTGTCCATAAAAATGATTGCTATAACGGATGAGGTTCCTGTCCTTACTTCCCAGTAGGTATCAACCGTATTCTATGATATAGAAAAAAATTACATACAGACATGCAGTAGCATGTATTCCGATATGTAGGTTCCTCGCGATATTTCCTACACCGTTTAGCAAGCGATAATTAAAACGTCGATGGTGCACGTCGTGCAAACCGAACCCAAAACCTTCTCCGTAGCAACCTTTAGTGACTCTACTAAGCTGTACCTAGCTACCAGCGCAAAGAGGTTCAAACATAACCAGATTTCTAAAATATATATCTAGAAATATTACCTACTTTAATTTATTTGATTGTATTCCATTTATAATTCAATAACCCAAGCACCGACAATGACATAATCAGAACGCCCATTTCTATAAACGAACTAACCATCTAGTTGAACCCGAACGCATTCCAAGAGCCATATTACTACATCCAATATATGTTAGGGACTATCCGATCCAATCTGTAAGATCGAACGGTTCGCAGATGACCTTTCGACATGGCTCCTTCCGATTCGACCACCAACCGACCGTTTTATACACCATAAGGATAATTTATTCCCACATTCCAATAAAGAATTATAGTCTTCAGTAAACGTTGTCTGCGAACATAATTCACTTCGGCATGTGCTACTTCATCGTAGGATTGTTTGCCTTTGAAGATTTTCAATCCCTTTTATGTTCAACAAAAAGCTGAACGCCCCGGTCTATCGTTTTCTTATCCTTATTGCTTACTGTCTCTTCCTTTTTTAGGTTACTAGCCGTTTCCCGCGGTTTCACCCTCGTCCTGACGGATATTTTTTCTAAAATAAAATATAGCCTACTCGTATGTTACTCGCAGATAATGTAGCTTTCTAATGGTGAAAGAATTTTTCAAATCGGTCCAGTAGTTTTTGAGTTTATCCATTACAAACAAAAATACAAATTTTTCCTCTTTATAATATTAGTGTATGTTCACACATGAACATGCCATTTCAGCGATATAATCCTACGTGAGTATTTACTGGAACACAGATTGTTCGTGATTTACATTAAGAAAAAATCACGTATTCACGAAAGGCATGTACCGCTGAGATGACACCTTTCACACACAGCACACAACTGTAAAGTTGTGTGTGTGTACATAGGATAAGTTTAGTATATAAGATTATGTATTATCTTAATATATAAAATCCTTGCGTTACTGACTGACTGACAGACACGCTACAGCCGAAACTACTGGGCGCAAGTAGTTGAAATTTTGTATGTATGTTCCTTGGGGACCGCAGGGGTGCACTAAGAAGGGATTTCCCGAAATTCCCAGAAATTCCCACGGGATCGCCCAAAACGGGTAAATTTAAAAAAAAATGCAGGCGTAGCTGCTGGCGTCCTCTAGTAAGAAATAAACCAGTCACAAGTTTAATCCGACTTTGACTCGATACCCTTCCCACACCTCTGACGGTGGCCAAGACACCTTTAGCCATCAGTACTGATCAGCTCGGTGAGTCTGTCGAGTTGGCCGTCAGAAAACCATTTCCACCATACCTAAGTCCTACCCACAGTCCGTCTGTCACCATAGGTCTCCGGTGACAGATATCCCGCACCTATCGATATAAGTATATATAAATACGTATAGTAGGGCAAGGATCTAATAGGGATTGTAGGGACAAATAGGGTTAGGTTCTAGGCGCGTACGAATCGTAGGTCTGTATCACAGCATACCACAGTAGTACCACGATAGTACGTGCCATAAGTTAGGCGCTTAGTAGTAGGTGCGTATAATTGCTGGTCTGTATCACAGAATATCACAGAGCACCAAGCCTATACGCATTTTACGCTAGGTGCAAGTTAGGATAGGTTTAGGATACATATAGGTATAAGGATTAGGATAACTAGGATAGGATATTAGGTATAGGTGATAGGCTACGACTCTAGGATAATGTAGGTTAACAAGTTAGACTAATCCCTTATCATTAAAACACTCTCTATACAGTTGGGTTAGTAGCCCTAGGCTGCTATCCCGCTGTTGAGTGTAGATAAACGGTACCTACTTCTTCCAAGAAACGAGTTAACTAGACGAACAAAGAGACTTAACCCGAACAATGTAATTATATAATTACTTAGCGAAGTGAAACAGGAGCAATCTCTGTACAGATCAAATATTAATTGGGAGTATCAGGTATCCAAACCAGTTCTCACTATGTTATTTTTGCGTGTCCCTTGGGAGCGGACGAAATAACAGGCGATGTAAAAACGCGGGGAACATCGGTTAGAGGCATGTAACGAGGGTGTGGGAGGTAAATTGGGAGGGAAGGTAACACACGAGGGTACGATACACATAGAAGTGGCAACTCATTGACGGAAATTTGACGCGACGGCCTGTGGAGATAGAAGCTAGCGTGCACTACGTGACGCTTTACCGCCGACAGTTTGATCAAGTGTATTTTGTTATGGAGAATATTGAGAGCACTTCGACTCCACTGTAATAACTACGTTAATGTGAAGTGGTTTTCTTTGTATAGGAGGCAATATTACATTTTCCGTATGCCTAATAGCTCTGCTCATGAGGCATAGGAGTTTAAGTCGCTAGTGCCCATGAATACTGAAGTTTATTATAAAAATGTTTAAAGTTTTTAAGCGCAATAATTGAAATATTTATAAATATTTTGTTAAAATGAATGTATAAATTGAACTAGAGTCAGGCTAGATCAAAACTAAGGCTCCGTATGAGCTAAATAATTCCATAATGGCTAAGCCGCAATCACATACATACAATTTATCTTATAGAAAATGTCACTCGCAATTAAACATGAGCCTCATGTATATGATTAAATTTCAACTAAATGGAAAATATATTTGCGTACTTGTAACAGTAACCTTGTATTTCATAAACTTGTAGGTAGAAACCTTGCAAGTTGGAAATTATTGTAAGCGCCAATGTTAGGCGAATCCTTTAAACTACAACAGGCGTATACCTGGGCTTGAATTTATTAAGACTTAATATAATATTAGCTACTGAGAATTTGGAATTCACAGTAGCAGCACGGAGTCTGGTAATGTGCCCGGTTACTGCAATAGGCTCGCCCCTATTAAAAATCATGGCGAAACACCTCTGCCTACCCCTTCGAGGATACAAGCGTGAGCCTATAAAAAAATTGCCTTGGTTATTACATGTCTCACTGCTGGGCTTTTATCACTAAGAGAAAGATTACACCATAGTCTACCATGCTAGCCAAATGCAGATAGTTAGATTTCAGATGTCTTTCGAGAATATGATAATTCTCAAACAGTTAAGTTTCGTCGCGATGTGTTACTTCGCAAGGAGCAATAACTAACTATTAAGTACTTAACTTCAAACACACCTTTATACCTTAAAAAATCGTCTATATCTCACTAGTTATCTTTAATAAAACTAAAAAGAGATGGACACAAATAAGGTCAGTCAATGGTAACACATTATTCTCTACGTTATTTTAGGTGACAACGAAATTTTGTCAAATATTTCTAAATCATCACTTTGTCTTTTCTCGCATAGTGTGTTTATGAAATATAATTAAAGCCATTGTTGAACAATTTCAAATCTTCTGCTTACTACTGAATTAAGGATAACAGCAAATTACTTCCAGGTATTTCCAGGTGCAACGGAATCCTAAGGTAGAGAGCTAATAGCACCTGCCCTACTAAAATATTGAACTAAACATTTCACAGACAAAAATTTCGCATGCGCCCGCTAAGGTAGATTCCAAATAGGAACCGGAATTCTCAAACTCAACCGCCGAATAAGTTTAAACCAGCCACTTCAAGATTGAATTACGTGCAGATACGGAAAACAGATTTCCGAATGATTACAGATTCACGACGGTAAACCGACTAAATCTAAGTGTACGGTGACTACATTCGCCCGTTTTGTAGTAGGGTACATTTTTGTTTTAAATGAATTATAAAATATTCAAGAGGCGCCCTCACAAGTACTTGGGGAAGTTGGTCGGCAAAACGGCTGCCGTTAGGGGCGCAACTAAAGTTTGTTGCCAACATTTGTGCGGCAGGCATTTCCAGCGAGTTGAACTAATGAGTAGATGTTGTGCACAGACAGACAAGTGGCCAGAATCAATCCACGTCAAAGCCTGACTCGGCCACTAAGTGGGTTAATGCCTCGTTCTGTGTCTACCTCATTTCTGGGAAACATGGAAATTGGCTCACAGCCGTGCGTGTGGCTTTGAAACTATTTTATCTTCATAAATTATTATTTTTGTGTTAAGAAACGTGGAGTCAAACTGTAAGAGTCAATTATGTAAATTTCATACAGTAAATAGAATTACTTATAATATACTTAGGATTTAACATCGAAGACATTTCAATCCTTGAAATTCGTAGGAGGCAATTAAGGAAAATACTCGAAACCTATTTTTTTTTTTGAGAAACGGAAAACTCGCCATCAAACCCTATATGAACCCGTTTTGCCAATGCAATGCTATTGTCAGAAGAGACCTATGTCTACCAGAGAACTGCAATAGGCTACATTATGATGATAATTTAACATCGAAATACTATAATAGGTATAAATGCAAACCAGTCTGCTCATTACATAAAATATTCCCAAATCATGTTACACCAAGAATACTAATTCTGTTTCATTCGGACGTGTAATAAGCTACCAGAACAGTAAGCAAACAAACTCCTAACAACATTATACAACAATAAGCAAACTGAACTCTAAATGACATACAGCTGTTTTAGAAGAGCGTCCCATGAGATCAAACAAATCTAGATTTAGGTACACAACAAAATCTAAATACAATAAACTCATTTGCATAACCATACAGGATGTATACCGAGTCTAATTATTATCATATAACAAATCTATCACAGCGTATATCCGTACAATTACAACTAATTTCGTATAATAATCTTGTAATCTAATATAATCACTTATCGCAATTACTTAGATGTTAACTATTTGTTTTGATAGCTCAAGGACTTGGTCATTCATCAAACTTAAAACGGCACGTCATTAAAATACCTCATACCTATTTAAACGTGAACAAATACCTACACTCGTAGGTATTTGTTCACGTTTAAATTAAAAAAAAAAATATTTAATTAGCGGAAACATACAATCCTTATAAACAATTATATTACCTATTGACGATGTAGAGATGATTTGTGGGTACAAAATTTGACAAAGCTCTTTATTGTTGTTTCAAAAGCTAATATAATAGGGAAGTTTCCTGAAAGTGAAATAAATTATACAAGTATTTTATCTAGTGATACATGTCAAAATAATAGTAGTTTAATTCATCAATTAATGTTAAATCTTTATTTAACATTTTTATCGTAAATTATTGATAATAAGCAAATTCTACTTGAGAGCAAACACTGTGACGTCACTACGTCTTATTTCATAAAAAACCCTTAGCAAAGGTCGTTTTTGACATTTCATTAAACGTGCTTGATTTGACTAGTTGTAAACAACCCTATTATGTCATATCTAGTTAGACTAGTAAAAACCCCAGGCTCCAAGACGTAAGACTTAGATGCAAATAGGATAACGCCGACGATGATTTTTTTTTCAGTATGTCAATTTATCATGTTAAGATACTAATTTTAATTGCGTGGTTCGCGTCGGTTTATAATATCAGATTACTGTTTTGTAAGTTCATAATTGTCATTTGAGTGGTCCAACTAAAAACAATGTTTAATTGAGTAACTAAATAGGAGTTTTTAGAATTTAGTCATGTAGCGAACTACAAAGAATCCTTATAGTTTTGCCATGTCCGTCCGTCGGTTTGCGGTTTGATTTTAGGCCTAGGTATACAAAAGAGCTGCAGTTTTGAAATAGTCGTATAATTTGAAAAAAAAAACCGGTCAAGTGCGAGTCGGACTCGCGCACCGAGGGTTCCGTACAAACCTGTAGGTATATAAGTAAAATTTCACCAGTCATAGTTATGGTATTTTTATTTCCAAATGAAATCCATAACATTACAGTATGGAAAGCTGGAGGAGCATAAATTAAAGATAAAGGGGTCTTTGTCGTTTGTAATCAGTCATCCTTTATTTTATATTAACATAATATATATCGCTTATTTTATAATATAACTTAAATACCTATACCAGCCTTGCAGCAGCCTAGCAAAAGTCTGCTGATGAATGATGGTAAGATTTTTTATCAGAGTTATTGATTTACTAAGTTTTTAGTGACTATTAGAAATCTGTTACAAAAATACTTATAAAGTACAGAATAATTAGCAAAAAGGTTTGAAGGCTATGTAATTATTTGAAATCTCAATCTCAATCAGCCTATCGCAGTCCACTGCTGGACATAGGCCTCTTCCAACACGCACCACAGCACACGGTCCTCAGCCTTCCGCATCCTTTATCTGGGCTATAAGACGTTGCTTCGTACCAAATTTCAAGATTTTGAGTTCACGGGAAGTACCCTGTGGTTTTGATTCCCTTGCGAGTAGTCGCGAGTTTGAAAATATGCTTATATTGCTCTTTCTTTTGATTGCGTTGACATAGAAGTTTGATTTTGTTGCAGTCTAACGGTGTTATATACTTGAGTATTTGATAGGAATTTCAATTTAATACCTCCACGCGTTCAAGAGAAAGGGGTAGTAACTTTAAATTTATTAAAAATATTTTTCTTATATGATGTAACTAAAAAATTTACGGTTTTCGCAATTTTTCCTTTATATGTGCTATAAGGCGTTGCTTCGTACCAAATTTCAAGATTCTGAGCTCACGGAAAGTACCCTGTAGGTTTTGATTCACTTGCAAGTAGGCGCGAGTTTGAAAATATGCTTATATTGCTCTTTCTTTTGATTGCGTTGACATAGAAGCTTGATTTTGTTGCAGCCTAACGGTGTTATATACCTGAGTATTTGATATGAATTTCAATTTAATACCTCCACGCGTTCAAGAGAAAGGGTTAGTAACTTTAAATTTATTAAAAATATTTGTTTATATGCTGTAACTAACAATTTACGGTTTTCGCAGTTTTTCCTTCATATGTGATATAAGAAGTTACTTCGTACCAAATTTCAAGATTTTGAGTTCACGGAAAGTACCCTGTAGGTATTGATTCACTTGCGAGTAGGCGCGAGTTTGAAAATATGCTTATATTGCTCTTTCTTTTGATTGCGTTGACATAGAAGTTTGATTTTGTTGCAGCCTAACGGTGTTATATACTTGAGTATTTGATGTGAATTTTAATTTAATACCTCCATGCGTTCAAGAGAAAGGGGTAGTAACTTTAAATTTATTAAAAACATTTTTCTTATATGATGTAACAAAAAATTTATGGTTTTCGCAATTTTTCCTTTATATGTGCTATAAGACGTCGCTTCGTGCCAAATTTCAAGATTTTGAGTTCACGGGAAGTACCCTGTGGTTTTGATTCCCTTGCGAGTAGTCGCGAGTTTGAAAATATGCTTATATTGCTCTTTCTTTTGATTGCGTTGACATAGAAGTTTGATTTTGTTGCAGTCTAACGGTGTTATATACTTGAGTATTTGATATGAATTTCAATTTAATACCTCCACGCGTTCAAGAGAAAGGGGTAGTAACTTTAAATTTATTAAAAATATTTTTCTTATATGATGTAACTAAAAAAATTACGGTTTTCGCAATTTTTCCTTTATATGTGCTATAAGGCGTTGCTTCGTACCAAATTTCAAGATTCTGAGCTCACGGAAAGTACCCTGTAGGTTTTGATTCACTTGCAAGTAGGCGCGAGTTTGAAAATATGCTTATTTTGCTCTTTCTTTTGATTGCGTTGACATAGAAGCTTGATTTTGTTGCAGCCTAACGGTGTTATATACCTGAGTATTTGATATGAATTTCAATTTAATACCTCCACGCGTTCAAGATAAGGGTTAGTAACTTTAAATTTATTAAAAATATTTGTTTATATGCTGTAACTAACAATTTACGGTTTTCGCAGTTTTTCCTTCATATGTGATATAAGAAGTTACTTCGTACCAAATTTCAAGATTTTGAGTTCACGCAAAGTACCCTGTAGGTATTGATTCACTTGCGAGTAGGCGCGAGTTTGAAAATATGCTTATATTGCTCTTTCTTTTGATTGCGTTGACATAGAAGTTTGATTTTGTTGCAGCCTAACGGTGTTATATACTTGAGTATTTGATGTGAATTTTAATTTAATACCTCCATGCGTTCAAGAGAAAGGGGTAGTAACTTTAAATTTATTAAAAACATTTTTCTTATATGATGTAACAAAAAATTTATGGTTTTCGCAATTTTTCCTTTATATGTGCTTTAGACGTCGCTTCGTGCCAAATTTCAAGATTCTGAGCTCACGGAAAGTAGCCTGTAGGTTTTGATTCACTTGCGAGTAGGCGCGAGTTTGAAAATATGCTTATATTGCTCTTTCTTTTGATTGCGTTGACATTGAAGCTTGATTTTATTGCAGCCTAACGGTGTTATATACTTGAGTATTTGATATGAATTTCAATTTAATACCTCCACGCGTTCAAGAGAAAGGGGTAGTAACTTTAAATTTATTAAAAATATTTTTTTATATGCTGTAACAAAAAAATTACGGCTTTCGCAATTTTTCCTTTATAAGTGATATAAGTCGTTGCTTTGTACCAAATTTCAAGATTCTGAGTTCACGGGAAGTACCCTGTAGGTTTTGATTCCAATGCGAGTTTGAAAATATACTGCAATTTGCAGGATATACGGCTGTATCTTTTGATTGCGTTGGATTAGAAGTTTGATTTTTTTACAGCTCTGTGGAACCGTAGATTCGAGTATTTAGTATAAATTTCAGTTTGATACCTCCACGCATTCCTGAGAAAAAGGGTCTTGACAGACGGACGGACAACAAAGTGATCCTATAAGGGTTCCGTTTTTTTCTTTCGAGGTACGGAACCCTAAAAAAAACAATACTGTTAAATGAAATTCTCGAGAGTTTCACGTTTGGCTTTCATATACATAGGTATATGCGGGAGTTTTAATTTTGAATGGGAATTGCAGGGCCGAACCTTGCCTATGTGCAATGTGTGCGGCGCACACAGGCACCAGGGTGACAGGGGTTTATAATATCAGATTACTGTTTTGTAAGTTCATAATTGTCATTTGAGTGGTCCAACTAAAAACAATGTTTAATTGAGTAACTAAATAGGAGTTTTTAGAATTTAGTCATGTAGCGAACTACAAAGAATCCTTATAGTTTTGCCATGTCCGTCCGTCGGTTTGCGGCTTGATTTTAGGCCTAGGTATACAAAAGAGCTGCAGTTTTGAAATAGTCGTATAATTTGAAAAAAAAAACAATACTGTTAAATGAAATTCTCGAGAGTTTCACGAGTGGCTTTCATATACATAGGTATATGCGGGAGTTTTAATTTTGAATGTGAATGGCAGGCACATAGGCAAGGTTCGGCACCTTGCCTATGTGCAATGTGTGCGGCGCACACAGGCGCCAGGGTGACAGGGGCGCCGCGCGCCGAGATATGCGTTAATTATAACACTTATTTTCGAAAAAGGATGGCAAAAAAGGCGCTTCACAGGACCCTGGGGAATGGGGTATAAAGAGATGAAGATAATCTTTCTGTTTTGTTCAGGTATTCACCTAAATATCTGGATAGGATTGACACGGAGCTGAATATACTCATATATGGGGTAACTAAGGTTGATTAAGCTGAGATAATTTCAACATACCATTCAGACAAGAAAAATGCTTGAGGTTTCAGCTTTAAATGAACGAACCCTCAGTTTTTCAATGACGATATTCTTTAATTAGTAGAGCTTAATTTCAAATGTCTGAGTGAGTTATGAAGAGAACTTGCCCGGATTTCTTTAAAGCATAAGTTCTTCAATGAGATTAAGTATTCAGAAAGCCAATGATTAAGTCTCTTGCATAGCTAAATGATAAATAATCCATAATTAAAGCATATTACTAACAATTAAATAACTTACATTAGGTATTAGGATTCCAATACCATACTAAGAATTAATATAAAGAAAAGCCTTTTTTTGCGACTTTCAGTATTTCATTGTGTCTAAAGGCAGTTAGTGGCAACGATGATCTTCTGGATATACAATAGACTGCCATGCCTGGCCGAAATGATGTGCAAATCAAATTGTTTATTCCTTGACCCGTGCGTCGGAGAGCACATTAAGAGGTCCACTTCGGCTGTCGTGAAGTAACATCTTCATGACAGTCGTTATAGGGAGTCGGTACTCTTGAATAACTGCATGTGTGTAGGTATAATATGCAATATCTGATTTTGGAAAATAAATATTTTTTTTATTTTTTTTTATAGTCTCATGCCTGTATCCCCGAAGGGGTAGGCAGAGGTGTAAATATTACACCCACATTTCGCCATGAATTTTTAGGTCCCACGTAATAGGGGGCGATTCTATTGCCGTTACCGGCACATCACCAGAAGTCAGGCTGCTACTGAGAATTCGGCAGAACCCAGTAACACTTTTGCCCGACGCGGGAATCGAACCTGGGACCTCCGATCAGCAGTCGGATACGCTATGCACTGGACCACGGAGGCAGTCACAGGAAAATAAATAATTACAGTTTAAACTACATACATACGTCCGTACAGTCCGTACCTACATGGTATAAGTAAACTTCCCTAAAGGCCACTTATAAAGTAAAATAGATTTAGATCCCTTTTCCTTTCTACAGTCTCACTTCAACCTAAAGGTCATTCGCACCAATAAATTTAAACGGTTTACTAATATTTGCCATAATTTAAAATGCCATAATTTCATATGCCATACTTGAAATAAAGAAATGAAGAAATAACGCTTCAGTTGTCATAATCGTGAAATGACATAAAATGACTTTCACTAATTCCATTGGTCATAATCGATCAGGTACCTAAAATCCATAAATGTATTTGCTATAATTTTCGTTTTCAATAATCTAAGAAGAAAATAGAGAATAAACTGAAGTTGAACAACTTCAGTTTATTAAACTAGAGTGAAGAATGTGGACTAAGTTGACGGAAACCTGCTTCGCAGGGCTCCTATTTTTGGGTTAAGGGTCAAAAGAGAACCCTAACCTAACCTATCCGAGTCGGATTGCACTGAGTCGGCTTGTTAACGATAATTAATTCAACTTCAGTTTATTAAACTAGTGTGAAGAATGTGGACTAATTTGACGAAGCCCTGCTTTACAGGGCTCCTATTTTTGGGTTAAGGGTCAAAAGAGAACCCTAACCTAACCTATCCGAGTCGGATTGCACCGAGTCGGTGTGTTAACGATAATTAATTCAACTTCAGTTTATTAAACTAGTGTGAAGAATGTGGACTAAGTTGATGAAGCCCTGCTTCGCAGGGCTCCTATTTTTGGGTTAAGGGTCAAAAGAGAACCCTAACCTAACCTATCTGAGTCGGATTGCACTGAGTCGGGGTGTTAACGATAATTAATTTCGACCTAACAATATTATGTATTATTTTCATAATTATATCAAATGTTGATTATGTCAAGAGTCGATTATGGAAGTGTTACTTATGGAAACTAATTATTATGATATATGTTGTTATAGAAAGTCATTTTATGACAAATAAAAGTTATCACTGTTGAGTTGTTAAGGCAAACGTTATTAGTATAAATGATAATAGTGCAAGTAAATATTATGATCCGGGATGATTATGGCAAACAATATTAGTGCAAATGAATTTATGGAAAACGCGAGAATACCAATTTAAACCTAAAAATAGTGTACATAGGATAAAGGAATGGAAGCTCGATTTTAATAACATTTTATGTCTTCACTGCAGTAACCCTTAGTATAAAGTATAGAAAGTATTAAAGTATTACCTACTATCATATCTAGCTATTTAAGAATAAAAAAATGTCTGTAGACCATCAAAATATAAAAAGAGAAAGCTATTCGGGTCGAAAGGGTACTTCCTGTTAGATTAGATAATTATTTATTGTATACCACAAGTCACATTACAGAGTTAAAAGAGAAAAAAGAAGAAGAAAGAAGAAGTTTACAAATAAAATGCACAATGGGCGGCCTTATCGTTGTTATAAGCTAGAAACAAGCAGATGAAAACTGCAGCATGGGTGTCAACTATCGCGACAAAACGTAGCATATTCTGACGTACAAGCTTTATTAAATAAAAGTTTCATCAAAATCCTAAACTAGTAAGCCATTTTAAATTTTTATATATTTTTTTATAGACTCACGCCTGTATCCCCGAAGGGTAGGTAGAGGCGTAATAGGTATTACACCCACATATCGCCATGTTTTTTTAGGTTCTACGTAATAGGGGGCGAGCCTATTGCCGTTACCGGGCACAACACCAGACTCCGTGCTGCTACTGAGAATTCGGAAAAACCCAGTAACACTTTTGCCCGACCCGGAAATCGAACCTGGGACCTCCGATCAGCAGTCGCATACGCTATCCGCTGGACCACGGAGGCAGTCACTGGACCACAGAGGCAGTCACTGGACCACGGAGGCAGTCATTTTTTTTTATATATTTTCATTTAAAAATCAAACTATTTTAAATAAAAGCTTAAACCAAACCCTCCGTTAAAGCAACAAAGCCAACCAGCTAAAGAGTTGTAGAACGTTTACGTCTTTGTGAGGTAATAAATCATTTGATGTCTAAACATGTCAGCGATGGCGGCGCATGTATAGAAGCGTTTCGGTACAAAAGCACCACTACAATAGACCACTCTGCGCCTTTCAGACCGATGACAGCCGTGGCAAATATTCCAAATTCAAACATCTGCGATATTGTGTCGAAGATCGTCATAATTATATGCTCGCCAAGTTTGTAGGTTAGTTGGTTCAAGTTCGTCATGAAATGAACGTGGAACTTTATCATATAATTGACATAAATGGAAGTTGTGTTTGCTAGAGTTTAGAGATAAACGTAAATTGAATAAGTTTGTTTCTATAACGAATGTTTAAAAGAAAAAAGGCGAGATAAATAATGTACCTACCTTATAAGATCTTATATTTCTTTATAAAATATGTTCTTCCTGCGATCTTGGAAAATAAGGTTTAAGAGTAAGAAATTTGGCTGTTATGTAAGCGTCTCGTGTTCATGTTTATCACTATCCATAGCAACATATAAAATATATTCAATGGAGATACGACCACCCCGATTCCTTACTAATCCTTACAGATCCTAATACTGGCTAATTTAATATTTTATGGTATTTTGGTGGCTCATGTATTTCACAATTTAACTCCTCGTACCACTAAAAAGGTATCAATAAAATCTGTGTCATCATGTCACAAATTTGGATTGCCATTAAAAGGATACATATTATCATGTCTTTAGTCCTGGCTACTAATATAAGGGAGCCAGGTCTGGTAAATAGATAGGCTTAATGGTCTACACTCCGATCGCGCGCAACGCGCCCTGAAATGATTTGCGGATTTAGGGAACCGCCCTTTCTATCTCATATTTAAAAATAAGGGATGATTACCCTACGAATATTGAGAATAAAAACCGTTCCTACGATCTACAATCTTGAGGGAAATCTATGGCGTTTTACTGATTATATAAATGGCAAGGTATTGAGTATACCAAAGCAACTCTGTTTCTGTCAATTCTATGTGTAGATGAATATTTTTATAAGCCTAACCACTGAATAATAACTTCTGAACAACAATTGTATATTAGTACATTTCGTTCGATAATAAGAATATTAAGAATTGGTACGATCATTGAGTGACTTATATTTTTGCCCAGTAGTGATCAAGATTGTCTAAAAGACGACATAATGTAAAATTAAAGTAAATTCAGTTTTTAAAGTAGTACCATAATAATTTCCCATTTGTTTATAGTCTCTACATCTCAAGTTAGTCACATTTTACTAAGTTTCTATAATTACGTAAATATAATATGTACTTTCGTATGAATAACTCTATATAATTACATGTAATATAATTTACTTCAATGTTCATAGTTTTTATCACATTTTTTGCTCTTAGTTTCCACTTCACGCAATGTGTTCATCTAATACACGGTAATTATTTCATTAGTGTGCGATTCAACAAACCATTACTAATTTAATAATGAATTTAATTGTAGTTACTGCTACTGGTATTATCTCTAATAGCAAGAGCGCTGGTGGTCTGGTTACCCTTCCTGCCCCTATACTATCCTACTCCTTTTTCAGACTCTTCTTCCTCTTAGCAGACAAGGGCTTCGATGAGGTTGGAAATAATCACAATATATTATGAATGCGAATATATTAGGCACACAGTCACAGCCATCCGGGGACCAACTCGCCTATTTTTATATGACATTGTTAATATATTTTGAATTGAATCAGAAGCGGCATTCCGATAACCTAATGTCATTATCGTATAATTTGAAATAAACAGTTCGTCGTTGACACATATTTTGACACTTGTTTCAATTTACGATCTCGTTACAACTTCGTTCAATTATCAGATAATTTAGAAGACTACGCTTTTTGTGACGTAAGTATGGCACTGATATGATATCGAAACTATATTTATTTAGGAGAATTGAGCCCCTGATCTCAAACTAAGTAGAGCCTAGACAATAAATATTAATATTTATAAAATATTACTAAAAAAGCTTATATCAGTAAGCTAGCCTATAGTTCTAGAGATCTTTGACTGACAGATCTTCAAATTATTTTTTAATACAATGTTCTTATTGTGAAGTAGGTAAGTGACCATATAAAACTTGCTTAGACAATATACAGATATCCTATATGTTTATTAAACGTTAGATATGAAATAAATAAAATAACTATAGGATGCTTATGTATGTGTACACTTTGATATGCCATACACAGATACTAAAGTATTGAGTTTTATTATTAGTATATCAAATCAAAATCACAGCCAAAGGCGACGATGCGTTTCAAATCGCCATAATATCCCAAACTAATAGCTTCTACCCCACTTCACTAGAGTTGAATAAAAACACAATAAAACTGAAAAATAAACTTTAAGCCGTAAAGTTGAGAATAAAATAGGTTTTATAGCAATGGGCAAAGTTACTTGAGTGCTAGTGATTCGAGAACAGGTATACGCATTGACCTAGGGAAGAAAGCGAACGTAAAATTGTGATTTCGCGTATGTAGATGTAGAATAAATTGTTAATAATCACTTGAAGGAAAATAATAATATAATAATAATAATAATATTCTACCACATTCACACAACACCATCTAGTCCCAAACTAAGTAGAAGCTTGTATTATGGGTACTAGATAATGGATCAATATACATATATACTTTTTTTTTGTAAATACATACATATTATACATAGAAACACCCAGACCAAGACAAACACCCATGTTCATGCATACAAATGTTTGACTTGAGCGGGAATCGAACCCGCGACCTTCGACGTAGCAGTCGCTTACACTCCCGCTACGCCAACCGGTCGTCATATATCGTGAGGCAACCTGCCCCATTGTTATTTTTGACAGATGTATAAGCTATATCACTGCAAAGCTTCAGCAAAATTATTTTAGTAGTTTTGCGAGCAAGACTAACATACATTTATAGACCCACGCGTTTGCTCGAAGGGGTAGGCAGAGGCTACGGAACGCCATTTGCAACGATCTTGACATATCTCTCTTGCTTCTAATAGTAATTGTTTTTAATAGCAGGTTTTTAAGAATAAACGGTAATTTACTGCATTCCCTTTCATCTTTAACTTTACGGAACTTAGTAGACTTTAATGTTTGACTTGCCACACAGTCACAAATTTCGCATCGTACGGCGTCCTGCCCACCCTTGTTTAACCTGTGACCTATTTACCTACTTCTCTGTCTGTTGTTACACTGTATTTAACATTACAAACTTCACACACAAAGGAATATCATTTGAATAACTGCGACGCTTCTCCCTCGAGGGAAGCAGAAAAACTATACGAAGAAGTTACCCCTATTGACCTACGGCTTGTTGGACCCAAAATGAGGTTATAATGTGATAGTGGTTGGCCTCTTTGCTACTATTTACGGATGAAATGGTTGTAAAATATAATTTATGAAGTGGCAATTTCACGGTAAATTTAATTTTAGAAAGGTAGCCACTCTATCTCTTTTTGTATTTACCAGGGATTTCAGGTTATTAATAATATGCAATATTTTCTAGCTGTTCTGAATTTATAGATATTTATTTTTCAGATGATATAAATCACAGTACTGTCATTTTGAGCGTCTTACATCGTTCGTGGCTACAGCAAAGCTGTTATGAAATTTATGACACTCTATTATCTAGATTTCCAATTCCTCCTTTCAAAGGAGAGGCCTAGTCTAGCAGTGGACTGTTAAAGGCTGATGATGAATGATTATCTAGACTGGAAAGTTATGCTAGCTGTGTACTTCAGATAATAGGTATATACACATAGCGTTGTAATTAAAATATCGTCATTATAACACATATAACCGTATTCATATGATTCTAAATATTCTGTACCTGTAGACAACCGATAAACTATACCCAGACACAGAACCAGTTATCGTGATCATTACACAAAGATTTGCCATGGGTAGAAATTGAACCCACGGTCACCTGCAGTCAGGTTCACTGACCACTACAATAACAGACTAGACAAAAAAAAAGAGAAAAATGTTAACTTGGCAAGTTACAAATAAGGTAATACCATTACTAGCTTATCTCAAGAATGCAAGTAAGAATACTAGAAAAAGTCTGTGAGTTTGCAAGTTCAATGGCTTCCGCCGAGTTATTCTAGTCATAATAAATATAATTGCCAAGTCTTGGCATCGCAGCAACTCTTATTTTCTAAAAGAACTTTGTAGTATAAGTGGCGTACAAAAACAAATATGAAAAGCAACAAGCTACTAGATAAGATAGGTACTTGACGAGGATATGCGAAATTGGACTAAGTGGAAGAGACTTTGTGCGAGCGTGTCTGACACTGTACACCAAGAAATTGCTTCCAAGAACGTATCACTCAATTTATTTCATTCTTTTTCAACTTCAACAGAAAGGCATTTTTCATTCAAAAGTATATTTTTAAAGCTTTTTATTTGTGCTATGCTGTAAATAAGGCTTTTACACCCGCCTGTTTCTCTAAGAGTAAACAAATATCGACAGCAGTAGTATTTTCATTCGTAATTACTTACAGTCAGGCCACCAGACTAGTGAACGCTGCTCGACAAAAAAAGTTAACAATGATCCAAATCCACGCTTCGCGACTCCGACAATTTGAAATCGCGACATCGCGTTCTTAGGGCCTGTTCACGAGATCGGTCTAAGCGTCGAGCGGCGCGGCAGGGGCGATGTGCATGGCGCGTTTATTCTCGCGGCGCGCGGCCGCAACGGAGTAACGCGCGCTATGTACATCGAAAACGCTCGCCGCTGCCGCCCGCCGCTGTAGGCAGGGCCGTTAAAAACATAAAATTCCCTGCAGCCAGACCCATAACTCAAACGATAAATGATTATTGCAACATGGCAATACTGACTTAATTTAAAATGAGATTATCCCGCATAAACAAGCTGTAAAATCAAAATCACTGCATTACAAAATAAATATTACGAATAAAACTCAAATCAAACTTAGACCATTACACGTTTAAACGTATTAGTTTCAAAGTCAATAATGAGTGAAACGGGCTGTTAAACGATCGCAATAATAAAACGCCTTTGTAAATAATTTTATTTGAAACAAAATCACTGGGTAATTTACAGGAAAATTTACGTGGCAAATGGGGTAAGAAGCTTTCTTTTAAACAGATTATTGCCATATACTAGCTGTTACCCACATTGCCGACGAATTCACAACCCTTATTTTTACTCTTTAAGGTGTAGAAAATTAATAAATCCTTTCTTAGTCAGTGCCCACGTTATAAAAGGAACCCATTGTACATTGTATTAAATTTAATACTTCTATGTGCAGTAGCTTAAAGCTCAGTGATGATATGTCAGTCAAGACAATGGATGCCCGCAGCTACTAGTAGACATTTAATTTAAATGTAACCATTTCTTCTCGATCTCGTGGCAATTTTGGGAAATACCTTCTTAGAGCACCCCTGCTCCACCCAAAGAACATACATACAGAATTTCGTCTTCTTTTGCATAGCAATTTCGGCTGTATGCTGTGATTTACAGTCAGTAACGGTAAAAATTACACACCATGTATTTTAAGTCAGTGTTCCCGAAAAGTACGTATAACATGTGTATCTATAACATTCATTTTACAAAATTTTTAATATATTTTTTTTTCACAAATTTTGACATTCCACGAATACCATCGAGCAACCACCATTCACCAGATATGGCTACAGTCGACTTCTTGCTTTTTCCTAAACTCTAATTACCACTTCATGGCACCCGTTTTCAGCCGGTAGAAGACATAAAGGAGAATTCGCGGCGAGAACTAAACTCAATTCCGGGAACAGCGTTTAAAAAATGTTTTGATGATTGGATTATTCGTTGGCGTAAGTCTACATATATGTAACGTCGTTTCTGAAGGAGCATACTTTGAAGGTGATCAAATAAATTTGGATGAATAACAAACAGTTTGTGTATTATTGACCTTTTTCCGGTAATTTCTTGACGAAGTAGTATATTGAACACCCGTATTGGATGACATTACTCTAGGCACATAAGCCACATAATTCGGTAGACGCAATGAGATACTTATTAATTCATGCATAGTAGAGCCTTGCTGACTTCAGCTTGAATGGGCCGGCTCGACCGGGAAGTACTACCCTCTCACAGAAAATCGACGTAAAGTAACAGTACCTAAACTATTGCTTTCTTTCGGTGAGTGAGAGTGCCGGAGGCCCTATCCCCTTTTCCTTCTCCCTCATCCCACTCCTCATCCTATCCCTTTTCCCAACCCCAAGGGGTGGCAACGCAATTGTGACTCCTGTGGTGTTGCTTGTGTCCATGGGCGGCGGTAATTGCTTACCATCAGGCAATCCGTCTGCTCGTTTGCCGCTTATTAACATAAAAAAAAACTATCTCTTAGAGTAATTATGTATCAAGTATCATACTTGAAACATATTATGTACTTCATTTATTTATGTATAAAGATACAATCAATGTTTGGTAGAACGATTTCAGTGTCGAGTTGGTTTTGGTTAAATAAAATTATGATCATATCCTCTGGACCGATACTGCACCTCAAATAAATTATGTAGTGTACTGTACTTCAAATAAATGTTAAGATTAATAATCGTTTCTTTTTCCTGCACTGGGAGTAAGTGCTGAGTCCTAGAGCCTTCACAAACATTCAAACAATAGACACAAAAACACAAGATCGGGTCTCTTGTGTTTTTTTTAACAACAATTTATGAACCACACAAAGTGTTTTCTCGTGTGGAAGTCAATCGACCGTCTAAACTACTGTGCCATACGTACAATCAAATACTGTTGCCATAGCTAATAAATAGTACACATGTGTTTGGAATCAATACAGCACAATAAAACTGTCAATAAAGTTGAAAAACCTAAATTGTTAGTAGGGCGGCATAATTAAGACCCTCCTTTGACCCCTAACAGAAGCATAGATTGTGCCCAAATGAAAATCTGAATCAAAACGTGTATCACAAAATAAATTATTTTATTTTGATCTTCACCCAATATTACTATATTATTTCATCAAATTCTGTTCAATAGTTTATGGGTACCACGTCAAAACTTCCACCCTCTTTAAACTTTAACGTTTATAACAGTAGTGTAATAGGATTCATATTTAATTATTTATACATGTAAGTTCGTGTCTATAATAAGATTTTTTTTTATATGGGCTCACGCCTGTATCCCCGAAAGGGTAGGCAATGGTGTAAATATCACACCCACAATTCGCCATGAATTTTTAGGTCCCACGTAATAGGGGGCGAGCCTATTGCCGTTACCGGGCACATCACCAGACTCCGGACTGCTAGTGAGTATTCGGAAAAACCCAGTAACACTTTTGCCCGACCCGGGAAACGAACCCGGGACCTTCGATCAGCAGTCGCATACGCTATCCACTGGACCACGGAGGCTAGGTAAGTAAATTATATTATTAAAATAGGCACAGATGTAACAAAAAGGTTTGAATTATGATTAATTGAAGTCCAGAATCATCGTTATTATCAACATAAAAACTATCAGAAGGTCAGTAGAACTATGACTATAAATAGCTGAACGAATCAAACTAGACCAAAAAACTCATACAAATTATTTTATAATCCAATACGTATTATCTTTAATGTGTTATTATATAACGGGGACACAACACGTTTGTTATTGAAAACAATGTGACCTTGTATCAAGTAAACAATGCATCGATTATGTATCATTCACACGAATCACACGGTCTATTCCAGTTTTGAAATAAAAAGGTTTTGCTACAATTATGAATCATGGACTGCCTCCGTGGTCCAGTGGATAGCGTATGCGACTGCTGGTCGGAGGTCCCGGGTTCGATTCCCGGCCGGGCAAAACTTTTTCTGGGTTTTTCCGAATTCTGAGTAGCGGCACGGAGTCTGGTGATGTGCCCGATAACGGCAATAGGCTCGCTCCCTATTACGTGATACCTAGAATTTCATGGCGCTATGTGGGTGAAATATTACACCTCTGCCTACCCCTTCGGGGAAGCAGGCGTGAGTCTATAAAAAATATGAAAAGAACGGTGACCTATCTGGTGACTTTAGCTTGAATATCTCGCTCGTGTATACTCCAAATTTCAAAAGAGAGAGTGGGACAAAGTGCACTTTCCGTTTGTTACGTAGCTTGATCTCTGACTGTGTAATAGTTACTTTGGCCCGTCTCCGTAGCCACAAAGTCTTTGTTGTGTAGTATGAGCTTTTTACTGCGATATTTACATACAACGCGTTATTCTGTACTGGTGTTCTTTTTCGCGAAAGGCTTCGTTTTAAGAATTGATGCTCTTGTTTGATATGTATACTGTTACCTATATATAAAAACCTTTTGCAGACGTTTTTGAAAACCATGTATTTTAATGAAAATATTACTATTATTTGAAATCTTAAAATATTTTTGCTATCTTATTAATTTTACTGCGTTAATACTACTTTTGTAACAAAATTGACCAAGTGCGAGTCAGACTCGCGCACGAAGGGTTCCGTACCTACTATTATCTATAAAAGAAAATCACGTTTGACGTATACTTAAATAATTGTTAAGTTACTACCAGTTTATTAAGATAGAGTAAAAAATTGCTTAAACAATACCTTTGTTGTATGGGAGCCCTCCTTTAAAATTTACTTTCCTTTAATTATTTATGAAAGGTAATATAAAACTATATATTCTGTAAAAAATTTAAGCGTCTACCTGTTACCGTTTGTAAAATTAAGCAAAAATTACGGAAAAATACACGTTTATTGTATGGGACCCACCTTAATATTTCCATTCTTTTTATTTGTAGTATTTGTTATTATAGCGGCAACGGGAATACATAACTTGTAAAAATTTTAGCTTTCTAGCTATCACGGTTTATAAGATACAGCCTGGTGACAGACAGACAGACGGACAGACAGATAGCGGAGGCTTAGTAATAGGGTCCCGTTTTTACCTTTTAGGTACGAAACCCTAAAAATTATTTATCTTACTGTACCTCATGTGAGTGTATGCATCAAACTTTATTTATAACTACTGCAGTGTAATATAAAATCCTATGTAGTTTCAGTGATTATATTATTAAAAATCAGGTTACACTAGGAACTAGTAAGGGGCTTACAGCTAATGAGTTGTGAATGTCTACCTGAGATACATTACAGTATAAGTGTACAAGGTGTTGCAAATTGCCCAGACATTTACAATCCAGTGCTCCAATCACTTGCATACGTATTGTTACAAGTGAGAGACCTGATTGAACGATTGGCAATGTACGAGTAGCGAATACAATGTGTTTTCTATCGACATTAAAACGAACTCTATATAGTAAATAAGTTCTAGAAGTGCCTGTAAATAAACTTTGACCGATCAATTAATTATTAGACTAATGGCCTGATTCAACTGTCTGATAAGTTCCTGGTAAATTAATTGGTCAGATAGCTCATAGAAATAACATTCCAATATTGAATTAATCTAGAAGAAAAAAGAAATAATTATCAATGTAGGGTCACAATTTTTCCTCGTTAATCAAAATAAATGAAATAGGCTTTTATTCAGATACCACCTACAAAATTAATAACATCTCAAATCAAATACATTATATTCATACACATAAGTGGGACATGACACGTGTGTAGGTACATAAGCTAACGTCAGATTATGAGCAGTTTAATACTCTGTGGAAAAGATCACTTACATTCTAGACCAAAACATTCTAACGTAATTGGTCTATCATACTTCTTAGAACGTTTATCGTCTCATATTATGTTTTTATATAAAAACAACGCCAGCAGCTACGCCTGCATTTTTTTTTAATTTACCCGTTTTGGCCGATCCCGTGCCAATTTCGGGTAATCCGTTCTTGGTGCACCCCTACGGTCCCCAAGGAACATACATGACAAATTTCAGCTTCCTGCGCCCAATAGTTTCGGCTGTAGCGTGTCTGTCAGTCAGTCAGTAACGCAAGGATTTTATATATTAAGATATTATGCCCTATACTTGGCTTAAGTATTTCAGATAAAAAAAATCCTTACCTTTAAGGTTGTGTCTTACATTTCTTTGCCATGCTATGGTGTCTAAATATTCTCGGTGTTGGTGACTTTATCTCTGTCGCGTATCATCATCATCAGCCTTTAACAGTCCACTGCTGGACTAGGCCTCTCCTTTGAAAGGAGGAATTGGCCTACTATACCACGCTGGCCAAACGGGTTGGTATAGGGTTTGTATCAAGTTTTCCTTCTCTTACAGTGCTGTTCTCTGCATAATATGCTCCCTCTGTCGGCTCTTACGACACCCATGGGATGATATGGGGTGGTGACATTCCGTATTCTTAATCCGTCACCACACGGAAATAATTTTTGAAAATAAAGATTAAATGTCTTCCTGATGTTCTGGCGGTTGTACTGTAACCCGCGATAAAGTCACCCAACACACGGACGGAGGACAAGATGTTCTGATTGTAGCAGATAGTTATTTGGGCAACAAGAGAGCAAAGTTGTTTTTTGTTTCGAGTGCTGATTTTGAGTCCCGAGGAAACGAAGGATTCTATGATTGATTCACGAGCGTAGCGAGTGAATCAAAGTTAGAATCCTGAGCGTAGTGAGGGACTCAACAGCACGAGATGCAAAAAACTTTGCTCTCGTGTAGTACACATAACTTTTCACCTCAGCAGTGAGAACAAATATTACCTACTTAGGAGACATAAAAATTAACAGGAATAAATAGAAAACAAAATTCTGCATTAATCACTTGTTGTTTTAACTCTTCTGGTGTTAATGTACAGTCATCATCGCTAGTTTCACTCATCTTTTTAGATTAAGTATTTATATAATATAATTTAACACGTTACGCTATACGCTATCAGCATCAGCATAGCATCAGCGAAATGTTTACATTATTCCCGCTATTTTTTTTAATGGCGTTTTGATACCGCGTCCCTGATGTTTATTTTTGAAAAATATAATGTATCATTGTTTAAATTCCAAATAAAAATGTATTGCTTTAATACCAATTTTATACTATTAATTAGACAGATTTTTATTAAAATCCAATAATATATTAAACATATAAACAATAACATTTAAAAAGCAACATAATTTCTTTAAATATAAAGATATTTGTATATCTTTAAATTTTAGGGTATAACGCGTTTCTGAACGTGTTTTCTTTGAGGTCGAATTCCAAAATCGAATTTCGAAGGAGTTTATTTTTTCACTCGCTTTTTTATATGCATGTGAAAGAGACAGAGCACAGTAAAATTCGAATGTTTCAAATTTGTGGCTGAACAATGTCAATTCGTGGCACTGAAGATTGAAACATTAAAAAGCTACTTTGCCTCAGGCTCGAATCAAAATCGCGTTTTGTTCACTGTTGTCTCGCAGCAAAAGCGGCATGTTTGAGCTGCTGTGGTGAAAAATAAATTTAATTAAACCTCCTTACGCGATTTATGGCATATTTGTATTTCGACGTCAGATTACTTTATTTTATTTTGTTTATTTACATTTGCACACCAACAGCTTATAGGCGAAACATACTATAACTTAACTTTTAATACAATCTTAACTATCTGGCCTAAGAGCTAATAACAGCTGTGAGACAACATTTACCATTAACAAGTATTTACTTTACAATACTTTAAAACAAAGCAAAAACAATAATGAAAAAGTAAAAAACGCTACGGTTACGTTTTCTAAGTCAGAATACTGTGAACCTTATTTTTAATACTTTCCCGACGCAGGGTATACATATCTGACCGGTTGGCGCAGCGGGAGTGTAAGCGACTGCTACGCCGAAGGTTGCGGGTTCGATTCCCGCTCAAGTCAAACATTTGTGTGCATGAACATGGATGTTTGTCTTGGTCTGGGTGTTTCTATGTATAATATGTATGTATTTCCAAAAAAAAAAGTATATATGTATGTTTATCCATTGTCTAGTACCCATAGTACAAGCTCTGCTTAGTTTGGGACTAGATGGTGATGTGTGTATGTGGTAGAATATTATTATAATTATTATATCTATGTATCACTTGATTGCATGCAAGTTACTGACGAACTAGCATTGGTGAATCCGCATAGATTAAAGCAATTTCCTCAACAGAACCACATTTTATCTAAGCCGAGCTTTACTAATTAATAAAAAATACACCTCAACAATAATTTACACATTTGTTTCTATAAGACAGTAGTCATACTTACATATTATAAGTACAACTATTATAAGTACATATTTACGATTTATAATCTACTTTTATAGATACGCTATGCTGGTACTTAAATGCAGGAGGGAGTGGAACGACTTGGATTTTGATCGTAGGTATTATCCCGGGATATGAGATATTTAGGTACTCGGTTTTTAAGATATTATATGTATTTAATAGCTGAGAAGCTGGCATGCCATCATTTTATAGGAACGCGTTTGTGTAAGTCCAGTATTGATAGGGGAAAAATATTTGATGGACAAATTGTTTATTCTTAGAGGGAAGTATTTTATTGTTATCATCCTTCCTTAGTGAGTCCTTACAAAATAAGACTAATCCATTATCAAAATTTTATGTTTCAGTGATTTTATGATTTGAGCTGGTAGAAAATGTTTATTTCTAGTAGTAATTTACTTATACATGTATGTAGTAATTATTATCTAATACCAGATAATAATTTTATAATAATCACGCACCTACTAGCAACTATCTCTGCATCACCCTAGGTTAACTGGTAGAGAATGCCTAAGGCATTAAGTCCACCTATGTACCACATATTCTTTGTGTTGTGCAAAAAGTTAAATAAATAAATAAGGTAAAAGATTATCCTCAAATATCCTTATAACACTGAAGATACGTTGACACGTGAATTATTCAGTCAATAAAAACCCGATCAAAAAAGGCAGTAGTTCCTATTTCAAAAATCAAAATTCAAAATGGCCACTACAGAATAACGGCGCGCCTCTTGTTATTTTGACATATTTTGCGATTCAGACGGTGCACATAAATTCGTTATGCCTGACCGCACATTGGAAGCTGGTAGTTCCTCCAATTTACTACGTATTTCGATTAAATTTTACAGCAGAATGCTTTTTGTGTACTCAAAGCAGCGTGAAGCGAATTGACCTAAAGACGAACGCGACTTAAAAATGGAAGCGAGAAATTTTAATGCTTTTAAAGAACTCACTAGTTTCAACAAACGACTATGCTTTTCTTTTAATAGGAACGCTGCAGCATTTGTTTCGTATGGAACTTATGTGTAAATATAAGTGTCAAATGCGGTAGCTATTGAAAGAAATTTGTATATAGGAAGGAGGTTTTCAAAATAAAGTTTGAAAAATAAACACAAATTAACGTCTCCTAATATTATGTTTTTTGTAGTCGAGGGAAAATCTATCATTTAGATTAGAAAATCTGCTTTCCGTTATTATATAGTGTTCAAAATCACACGCACCGTTTCCAAAACACACCCGTATATAGATCACACTCACTGTTTCCAAATTACACCCGTTTTTATAAAATTCTTGCGTTTCTGACAGACAGACAACGCGCAGCCAAATTATTGGGCACAAGAATCTGAAACTTGGGGAAAATAGGGGTGCACTAACTAGTGATTTTTCGAAATTCCCACGCGATCGGGTTGAAACAGTTAAATTAACAAAAAATATGCGCGGATAGCTGCGGGCATCCTCTAGTATTTATATAACACGTGCACTTGATTGCATTATGAAAAACTTGTAACAGGTAATTTGTTATCCAATATTAATTACTTTGACACTGTATCGAACTTTATATCAAGCACCCCAGCTGTTCTCGTTCGCCTTTCTTAGTTTTAACTTCAAAATCATTGTTTTTTAAACAAAGGTTGACGTCCTACTTTACCTCTTTACATATATACACACATACATACAGGTCATACATAGACTCACGCCTGTTTCCCGGAGGGGTATGCAGAGACTATACGGAACGCCATTTGCAACGATCGGATCCTGACATATCTCTTTTGCTTCATTCACTCCCATCAGTTTCCTCATGCATGCTCTTCTGTTCAGGGTACTTCTAACCTGTCCTGTTTACCTCTTTATGGATGGATTATTTAAAAAAACGTCCACTATTGAACACCAACACAATGTTAACAAGGGAACACACTATCCAAATGTTAGCTTTTAGCTTCAGTAACTTAAGCTCAGCGCTGTAAGGTCAATCAGAACATAACTTACTAGGTGATGATGATGATTTTATCCAAGTTTTCTAAATATATCAATCTTAGTTTTTACCTTGTTATGAACGAAGCTTAAAGGACACAATAAAAATAATTATAAGTCTAAAGTACGTACCTAAAGTTCCATTACAGTTTTCTTCAGAATCCACTTCCTTTAAATTGATAATTTCAATATAATCACAAAATTGTACAACATCAATGTTGTGTTTTATAACAAGATCGGCTTATCGATTTACCGCCAAGGTTTCTGTATTCTATTATTGTTCAATTTATTATTAATTCCTAACGATAACATTTATATATAGCCTCGCCTAGCTTGTCTTGTCTATCATCATTTTCCTGGGCAGTGATAATGATATACGCAATAATTAAAAGAAACTTTTAATACATTTTAATTTGTCTTTGTTTTGTCAAAAGAAGTATCTAAAACGTATAGTATTTAAGTATAACGTTGACGCCTCTATGTAATAACATGAATTGTTGAGTATACTTATATTTTGCACTCACTGGGTTATGATATATTAATGTAAGTGTCGTCATAAAATAACTTATCCTCTAAGGCGCACATATGACACGCTTTTGCTCAAATGTCAGCAACAGTATCGTGATAAATGGTCATCTACTTGACATTTTTTTTGTCTTAAACGACGCTCTCATAAGAAAAGATCTCTATCTTTGTCTTTTTAATTGTGCCCTCCGAGCAGTAGGAATATTGTATAACTAAATATTTACACGTAATTTGTGTTTAGTTAGTACAAATAACATTTTGTGGCTCCCCGGGTAACAGTTACAGCTGTAATAAGGACCAAGAAAATTGAATATAAAATCAGCATTTCGAAATTTACTTTCATATTTTATTTCGATAATGCGAATTATCCTCGTCTTTTTAATAAAATTTGTTAATAAAATGTTTCATTTAAGAATTTGCCTAATAAAGTTATTAAGGTAAAGGATTTTTATTCAGCTTCAGCGCTTCTGTCTGGTTATGATTTCAATAAATCGCAATAAAACAATGTCAGATAAAGGAAAGGCTCTATAAAATATATCGCCTGTCTACGAACCGTTTTCCTTGACTAATATTGATGGCAGAAAATATGTGCCGTAAATCAGCAGGTATAGAACATTTATCCTTGCAACGGATTTTCCACGAACGAATGATTTTTTTATGTGACTTCGACTTTTCCATTAGGCGCCAATCTATAGAGACTTTCAAACTCACTTACTTATTAGATATTTACTCAAGAAAGTTAGAACTAGGCTATTTATGTACAAACGTATTAATACTTAACGCACATTTTTTCGTAGGTAATAGTGCGATAAAACATAAGCGTCGCGACGAGTTATAAACGTGAATACACGTGATTGTGGAAAGCGTTTAAGAGGATCGTTTAAAAAGAAATCGGACGTGATAACGAGTGTCATTAGGGAGGCATGCGAGCGAGGCTGTAGCGGCGGCGACGCGTGAACAGCGCCGGCTCCTGCCGCCGAGCCAGCTCGCTCCCGTTACATAACGCACCTGCATGCCGCGAATACTGGCGCTCACCGCTCACCGGACACCGGTACTTACTGCATCGATTATGTCACCTCTCAGCTGACGGTTATTGCACAAGGTACGACCGCGAGGGTTATCAGCGCGTGCTCAGTACGCGCGGTCGGGGCGCGCGGCCGTGTGATAAAGCGCGTGGGTTCGAGTCGCGGGGTCGATGTAGGGGAGGAAGGGGCACGGAGGCTGCGGACTCACCGTGCGGATGGTTACATAAGTCGCGTGGCGGGAGCGAGGACACGTGCAGCCCCTCCGGGGCTCGAGTCGCGACTGGCGGCGCCGCCCCGCGCCCATTGAGCCGCCGCCGCCGCCGCGCCACCCAGACGCGATTAAACAGCCTTCACATGTGCGACTCACGGTTTAAAAGCGCGGGCCTAATAAACCTCACCTAAACTCAAATTTAGAGATTACCCGCCCAGATTACGTGCTATTATTCACCCACCACTTGCCAGCTTATTAACTCCTTTAGACGTACGACACCTGGGCTGGAACAACTTTATGTTCTACTGAGACGATGGCGACGAATTACTTTACAATGCCAGCTGTTGTAACTCGCGACTTTATCTGCGATTTTTAGTCGTAGTCCTTACCGAAGGCTTTAGCGTCTTGATACCCATAATTCATAAAAAATAATTCAACAAGTTGTCGAAATATTGTTATTATGACCACTGTGCCGAGATCTCTCACTAGTACACTAGCGTGAGGTGGTTCAAGTCCTGTTTGATACAATATTTTTAACATTATTACTTGATGTTAATACTGAAATTATCTCTCACCTAATAATTTGAAGGGATACCAGATGCAGAATCAGTTTTTCAATAATTATAGGGGCTTGCATAGTTTAACTACTAGTAGTCTCTGCCTACCCCTCCGGGAAACAGGCGTGAGTCTATGTAGGTATGTATGTATGTGTTGGGTTTTTTTAGGTCCAGTTTAACTGGACATGTCGACATGTCCAGTTAAACTATGCACTTACATTTTTTGCAGAACTTATAAGTAAGTAACTTATATAACATAACTCATAGCCATAAGAATACAAAACATTACGGCACATAATTTAAAAAATTCTTAGTTCAAACCCCATATCGAAATATTTTAGTGTTAGAAAAATCTCGACAGAAAAATACAATTTGTAGAAAGCAACAACACGTAGCCTTTAATGCACTAGCGTCAAACTTTCAGTAGTAGTTGGTGAGAGAGTGTTATTGAGTGTCTTTGATAGAGTAATAACATTGATATAGTAGAGAAATTATCTACAGCGACTCTGGACTCTATACGATGTATGTATGTAGTAGTGATGTTCCGGATATCCGTATCCGTATCCGCGGATATCCGAGGAAGAAGAAAGATCCATATCCGTGTCCGTATCCGTTACTTTTCTAGCGGATCTTTTACGGATCTTTCACCTTATTAATTTTCAATTGATAGGATGGAATGATATAGGTGGTTAGGTAGAATTAAAAAACTATAAAATTCCATTCAGAGTATTTTTAATATAATTTCAATAGAAGTCGAAAACTTATCTGTCTATTGTTCCGGGCGTGCGTGACGTCAACTATCGTTTCAAGGTCGCGCACACCGACGTCGATTCAGTAAGAAAATAAAGATCCGTATCCGCGGATCTTGACACCAAATATCCGTATTCCGATCCGTATCCGCGGATATACACTTTTAACGATCCGGCACATCACTAGTATGTAGGTACGACGATGTATGTAGGTAAAAAAGTGATGAATATGCATTAAGAAGGACAAAAAGGGAGAGGAAAAGATGGATGGACTGTGCGAGGATGGATATGAAAGTAAACGATCGGATGACGGGCGACAGAGAAGTATGGAAGCGAAGGACATACTGCGTCCACCCCAAATAAATTGGGCCCAGGGCAAGACAATGATGATGACTCTGGACTCTATACCTAAAAAGATCAAGTGTTATCAACGTGATCCTTCAGGATGATACAGGCATAATTAATGCAAGTCCAGTGTTGCATTAATCATATCTGTATTATAATGAACTTAATAGTCCAACTTTATTATCTAATACATCAAAATCTCATTTGTCGAACGCCTTCAAAAAAGCTTGAACAATTTTTACAATTTATGTACATACACATACATACATAGACTCACGCCTGTTTCCCCGAAGGGTTAGGCAGAGGCATATTAAACGCCCACTTTTCGCCAGTGTTTTGATCCCACGTAATAGGTGGCGAGCCTATTGCCGCTTATCGGGATATTTTGTTTGCCAGAGCCTCGTCCGTTGATCGGCAGGTGCACCACTTGCAGGTGAGGTTGGCTTGGGATCCTAAGTTCTTGGTGGGAACCCTATGCACCCTAACCCAGTGTATATTGATATCTGTATTATATAAAATCCAATCCATGACAGTCAAGCTACAGTCAAGACTATCAGGCGCAGGAAGGCGCTGAGCTCTCATCAGTCTCTCCGCGACCACGCTCGGTGCAAGACGAGCGAAACATCGGACACAAATAGGTATTTATACCTCAAATAAGTTAAGTGAAAGCGATTAAGACCGAAGGAAACTTAAATTTGTAATTTGTAGTATGTTCCTTGGGGGTCCTAGGGGTGCACTAAGAAAAGATTTCCTGAGATTCCCACTGGATCGGATCATCATCATCATCATCATCAGCCTTTAACAGTCCACTGCTGGACTAGGCCTCTCCTTTGAAAGGACGAATTGGCCTACTATACCACGCTGGCCAAACGGGTTGGTATAGGGTTTTTATCAAGTTTTCTTTCTCTTACAGTGCTGTCCTCTGCATACCTAATATGCTCGTGTCCGTCAGAATGAACGGTCACTAGGCGTATTTAACGTTGAATTTATGCCTAACAATTGCTTCCCTATTGCTTCTATTTGCTTCCTATTCTCAAACAATTGCTCCCATCGTATTGTAGAAGAAAAAACATTTTAAGAGTGACCGTTCATTCTGATGTCAGGACGGCCGGTCACCGAGTCGTAGTGTCCATGTTAAATAGAAATATTGAAATTCACGGTGGCCATTAATTACTTCCAGTTTGCTTCTCTCTATGTTTTACAACGAATATGCTCCCTCTGTCGGCTCTTACGACACCCATGGGATGATATGGGGTGGTGACAATCCGTATTCTTAATCCGTCACCACACGGATGGATTGGATAGAAACAGTTGAATCTTATACTAACATATAAAGCTGAAGAGTTTGTTTGTTTGTTTGGTTGAACGCGCTAATCTCAGGAACTACTGGTCCGATTTGAATAATACTTTCAGTGTTAGATAGCCCATTTATCGAGGAAGGCTATAGGCTATATAACATCACGCTATGAGTGACGAGCGGAGCAGTAGCATTAAATAACGCGGGTTTAACCGCGTGCATCCTCTACTTAAAAATAATTGTGCGGGCGTAGCTGCGGGAATCCTCTAGTTAAGGTATAAGGAGCAATAGCATCGTAGGCTGTTTTTCTTTTTTTTGGCATCCGTAATACCTTAGTATGATCCCAAATACGAGTATATGGCATAAAAACGTTTGCCGGATTAGCTAGTAGAACTCAAAGAAAATAACTTCCCATTTCATTATATTACCAATATCCGGTGACGGATTAAGAATACGGATTGTCACCATCCCATATCATCCCATGGGTGTCGTAAGAGCCGACAGAGGGAGAGCATATTATGCAGAGAACAGCACTGTAAGAGAAGGAAAACTTGATACAAACCCTATACCAACCCGTTTGGCCAGCGTGGTTTAGTAGGCCCATTCCTCCTTTCAAAGGAGAGGCCTAGTCCAGCAGTGGACTGTTAAAGGCTGATGATGATGATGACCAATAAATAATTCAAACGCATGAGAATAGTATCAGAGCTCGATAATTATACACTAGTAGCTGTGTTGTTCAGTATGATACGAGTAGGTAGCTACAGTTTGCAATTTGTATTCAACGGGAGTCTGATACCAACACGTCATTTGCATTGATGTGCGCCTGTCATATATCAAGATGGATACAAGCTATACGTTTAGGTTGTAATAAATGTATAGAGTAGGTAGGTGAGATTTGGGCTACTGTGTTTGTTGATGGTTGGAAGTTCTTTAAGGAAAAATGCGTATCTAGTTTTGATAAAGATTGTTCTTATGATCTTTCAAGCTTTGGGTGCCAATTTTGGACAAACACATAGTCTTTTGTACAATTAGTGCAGAACTGATTAATTAGAGATACGTACATACATACATTCATAGACTCACGCCTGTTTCCCGGAAGGGGTAGGCAGAGGCGTATAAAACGGCCACTTTTCGCCAGTGTTTTGATCCCACGTAATAGGTGGCGAGCCTATTGCCGCTTATCGGGATATTTTGTTTGCCAGAGCCTCGTCCGTTGATCGGCAGGTGCACCACTTGCAGTTGAGGTTGGCTTGGGACCCTAAGTTCTTGGTGGGAACCCTATGCACCATGATTAATTAGAGATAGATTTTATTAAAAGTGTAAGATATTGTATGCTTCGCCTAAACGCTGTTGGTGCGCCAATAAATAAATAAATAAATAAACTCAAACGTAACTGGCGAAAAGTCTATGCCCAGTTCAGGAAAATACAAGCAATAGTTATTTGTGCAACAAGAGAGCAAAGTTTTTTGTATCTCGTGCTGTTGAGTCCCTCACCACGCTCAGGATTCTAACTTTGATTCACTCGCTACGCTCGTGAATCAATCATAGAATCCTTCGCTTGCTCGGGACTCAAAATCAGCACTCGAAACAAAAAACAACTTTGCTCTCTTGTTGCACAAATAACTATTGCTTGTATTTTCCTGAACTGGGCATAGACTTTTCGCCAGTTACGTTTGAGTTTATTTATTTATTTACATTACAGACATACATACATAGACTCACGCCTGTTTCCCCGAAGGGTTAGGCAGAGGCATATTAAACGCCCACTTTTCGCCAGTGTTTTGATCCCACGTAATAGGTGGCGAGCCTATTGCCGCTTATCGGGATATTTTGTTTGCCAGAGCCTCGTCCGTTGATCGGCAGGTGCACCACTTGCAGGTGAGGTTGGCTTGGGATCCTAAGTTCTTGGTGGGAACCCTATGCACCCTAACCCAGTGTATATTGATATCTGTATTATATAAAATCCAATCCATGACAGTCAAGCTACAGTCAAGACTATCAGGCGCAGGAAGGCGCTGAGCTCTCATCAGTCTCTCCGCGACCACGCTCGGTGCAAGACGAGCGAAACATCGGACACAAATAGGTATTTATACCTCAAATAAGTTAAGTGAAAGCGATTAAGACCGAAGGAAACTTAAATTTGTAATTTGTAGTATGTTCCTTGGGGGTCCTAGGGGTGCACTAAGAAAAGATTTCCTGAGATTCCCACTGGATCGGATCATCATCATCATCATCATCAGCCTTTAACAGTCCACTGCTGGACTAGGCCTCTCCTTTGAAAGGACGAATTGGCCTACTATACCACGCTGGCCAAACGGGTTGGTATAGGGTTTTTATCAAGTTTTCTTTCTCTTACAGTGCTGTCCTCTGCATACCTAATATGCTCGTGTCCGTCAGAATGAACGGTCACTAGGCGTATTTAACGTTGAATTTATGCCTAACAATTGCTTCCCTATTGCTTCTATTTGCTTCCTATTCTCAAACAATTGCTCCCATCGTATTGTAGAAGAAAAAACATTTTAAGAGTGACCGTTCATTCTGATGTCAGGACGGCCGGTCACCGAGTCGTAGTGTCCATGTTAAATAGAAATATTGAAATTCACGGTGGCCATTAATTACTTCCAGTTTGCTTCTCTCTATGTTTTACAACGAATATGCTCCCTCTGTCGGCTCTTACGACACCCATGGGATGATATGGGGTGGTGACAATCCGTATTCTTAATCCGTCACCACACGGATGGATTGGATAGAAACAGTTGAATCTTATACTAACATATAAAGCTGAAGAGTTTGTTTGTTTGTTTGGTTGAACGCGCTAATCTCAGGAACTACTGGTCCGATTTGAATAATACTTTCAGTGTTAGATAGCCCATTTATCGAGGAAGGCTATAGGCTATATAACATCACGCTATGAGTGACGAGCGGAGCAGTAGCATTAAATAACGCGGGTTTAACCGCGTGCATCCTCTACTTAAAAATAATTGTGCGGGCGTAGCTGCGGGAATCCTCTAGTTAAGGTATATGGAGCAATAGCATCGTAGGCTGTTTTTCTTTTTTTTGGCATCCGTAATACCTTAGTATGATCCCAAATACGAGTATATGGCATAAAAACGTTTGCCGGATTAGCTAGTAGAACTCAAAGAAAATAACTTCCCATTTCATTATATTACCAATATCCGGTGACGGATTAAGAATACGGATTGTCACCATCCCATATCATCCCATGGGTGTCGTAAGAGCCGACAGAGGGAGAGCATATTATGCAGAGAACAGCACTGTAAGAGAAGGAAAACTTGATACAAACCCTATACCAACCCGTTTGGCCAGCGTGGTTTAGTAGGCCCATTCCTCCTTTCAAAGGAGAGGCCTAGTCCAGCAGTGGACTGTTAAAGGCTGATGATGATGATGACCAATAAATAATTCAAACGCATGAGAATAGTATCAGAGCTCGATAATTATACACTAGTAGCTGTGTTGTTCAGTATGATACGAGTAGGTAGCTACAGTTTGCAATTTGTATTCAACGGGAGTCTGATACCAACACGTCATTTGCATTGATGTGCGCCTGTCATATATCAAGATGGATACAAGCTATACGTTTAGGTTGTAATAAATGTATAGAGTAGGTAGGTGAGATTTGGGCTACTGTGTTTGTTGATGGTTGGAAGTTCTTTAAGGAAAAATGCGTATCTAGTTTTGATAAAGATTGTTCTTATGATCTTTCAAGCTTTGGGTGCCAATTTTGGACAAACACATAGTCTTTTGTACAATTAGTGCAGAACTGATTAATTAGAGATACGTACATACATACATTCATAGACTCACGCCTGTTTCCCGGAAGGGGTAGGCAGAGGCGTATAAAACGGCCACTTTTCGCCAGTGTTTTGATCCCACGTAATAGGTGGCGAGCCTATTGCCGCTTATCGGGATATTTTGTTTGCCAGAGCCTCGTCCGTTGATCGGCAGGTGCACCACTTGCAGTTGAGGTTGGCTTGGGACCCTAAGTTCTTGGTGGGAACCCTATGCACCATGATTAATTAGAGATAGATTTTATTAAAAGTGTAAGATATTGTATGCTTCGCCTAAACGCTGTTGGTGCGCCAATGTAAATAAATAAATAAACTCAAACGTAACTGGCGAAAAGTCTATGCCCAGTTCAGGAAAATACAAGCAATAGTTATTTGTGCAACAAGAGAGCAAAGTTGTTTTTTGTTTCGAGTGCTGATTTTGAGTCCCGAGCAAGCGAAGGATTCTATGATTCGTTTAATCCTGAGCGTGGTGAGGGACTCAACAGCACGAGATACAAAAAACTTTGCTCTCGTGTAGCACACATAACTTTTCACCACAGCAGTGAGAACACATATTACTTAGGAGACATATAAATGAACAGGAATAGATTGAATTCTGCATAATCACTGTTGTTTAACTTTTCTGGTGTTAAAGTACAGTCATCATCGCTAGTTTCACTCATCTTTTTAGATTATTTTATATATTAACATAAATTTAACACGTTACGCTATACCTACTGTATCAGCATCAGCGAAATTTTTATTCCCACTACTTTTTTAAATCGCGTTTTAATACCGCGTCCCTGACGTTTATTTTTCAAATGTATCATTGTTGTAATTTTAATAAAAATGTATTGGTTAAATACTAATTTCATACTATTAATTAGACTTATTTTTATTAAAATCCAATAATAAATTGAACATGTAAACAATAACATATAAAAAAAAGTAATTTCTTTATTCTTTTTTTTTGCGTTGCCGTAGGTGTTTCCTTTGAGGTCGAATTCCAAAATCGAATTTCGAATTCGAAGGGGTTGGTTTTTTCACTCACTTTTTATATGCATGTGAAAGAGACAGAGCACAGTAAAATTCGAATGTTTCAAATTTGTGGCTGAACAATGTCAATTCGTGGCACTGAAGATTGAAAAATTAAAAAGCTACTTTGCCTCACGCTCGAATCAAAATCACGTTTTGTTCACTGTTGTCTCGCAGCAAAAGCGGCATGTTTGAGCTGCTGTGGTGAAAAATATTATTGACATTATTAGATATTAAACACGTGTAAAAATCTAGCCTTCGTTGACATCGTGTCAAAGCACTTCTTTACTTAAGTAGAGGTAAATTTTCGGCTAAACTTATCTACTAATTCTTTTGGGAAATATGCGCAGCCCAGTAAACAACTTTCAAAAGACAAGTCGTAGCTCATAAAACAGAAAACGAAATCCCCGAAGGGGTAGGCAGAGGTGTTATATCACACCCACATTTCGCCATAAGTTTTAGGTCCCGCGTAATAGGGGATGAGCCTATTGCCGTTACCGGGCACATTACCAGACTCCGTGCTGCTACTGAGAATTCGGAAAAACCTAGTAACACTTTTGCCCGACCCGGGAATCGAACCCGGGACGTCCGATCACTCCGATCAACAGCTGCATCGACTGGACCACGGAGGCAGCCTAGTACGAGAGATATAGCAGCAAAAATGTATTGGGACCCAGTGTAGGAGAAAAATTGCAATTGCGTTAGAGAAATGGCGGCATCTCACACTGCGGGCTACTAACTGCATTAGTTCACTGAACCAACAAAGTAAACAAATAGAAACCTAGCTCACTTTTCATTTGGAAAATGAAAGGGCGAACGGCTGCCAAGTTGTCTTGACCCTAGCGTACTAGTGAAACATGTTTTCAGATAGCATTGTTTTAAAACAGAACACTGTAAATAGTAGACATGATTCACGGTTGGCGCAGTGGCATAATTACTAATTAGGTAGTTTATAGTTACCTAGTTTTTATATTAACTATGTTGTACCTAGATGCTGACTTTTCGAATCCGTAGATTATGGTTTGGAAGCTTTGGGCCCTGAAGGAGGTTGATATTATGGTTTCACTGGGCCCATACTCGACTGGCTAGCCTCTTACTTGACAAACAGATCATTTTATGTAGTAGCAAATGGTTTTGAATCGAATTTGTTTCAAATAACTTCAGGAGTCCCTCAGGGGTCACATTTGGGTCCTCTTCTATTTATAATGTTTATAAATGATCTTCCATGTTGTTTTAAATTCTCAACCCCCTACATGTACGCAGACGACCTGAAGTTAGCTAAAATAATAGATAGTAATAACGATGCAATAATGCTTCAAGAGGATATATGTAGACTTGTAAAATGGTGTGCTGACAATAAAATGGAGATAAATATAAAAAAATGCTCAAAAATAACTTTCACGAGGAAACTCACTTACATTGATTTTAATTATACAATGAACAACACATATCTGAAAAATGTTAACAGTGTGAGGGATTTGGGTGTTCTTCTGGACAGCAAATTAACATTCGTTCCACACATTGATGCTACCGTTAAAAAAGCCTCTAAGGCTTTGGGCTTCATAATACGCAACGCTAAATGCTTTCGAAATATTAAGACGAAAATTATTCTTTACAACAGTTTCGTCCGTTCTATACTTGAATACTGCTCGGTCGTATGGCGTCCGCACTATGCAACACATACGTTAAGAATAGAACGGATTCAGAAGAGATTTTTATATCACCTGGCTTATTCTGAGGGTATTGCTAAAAACATGCGGAGCTATCGTGAACGTCTAACCCATTTCAGACTGAAATCACTTGAAACTCGCAGAAATTGCCATGACCTAATATTTTTGTATAAGCTTCTTAAAAATATAATAGATTGCCCTCAGCTACTCTCAAAATTTAATTTTAATATCCCAAATAGATATCCGCGTAACCCTATCAAAATATTGCATCCCCCACATCGTAAAACTGTTTCAGGTTTCCATTCACCCATCCCAAGAATGTGTAGACTTCTCAACGCATGCGACAAGTCTATTGATATCTTCGGCACTGTTTTTCTAAGATTTAGACATCAGGTTCTAAATATAAACACATTCTAGAAGATTTAAGAATTAGGCTTTGGGACAAGGTGGAGAGTGATTTTATAATTGCTGTTTTTACTAAATAGTAACTAATCATCGTCTATTTTCACTGGATACGCAAGAAAATGTCAATTGCTTTGTTTTTTGTTTTTTGCCTTCCTTTCTTTCTTTCTTTGCCTATCCTTTACTGTTAACTGGATTTCATCTTGTATAAAAATATATAATATGTATTTTTTTTAATACACATGAACGCTTGTCATAATTATGCATGCTGTGTTTGCCATAATAATATTGTACACTGAACTAAAAATGTATAATGTGTTAAATGTAATTATATATTCTTAAGTGTAACAATTGTAGGTAAACCAATAAATAAATAAAATAAAAAATATTATTAGGGGAAACACTAAAACGCTTGTCTTTGTCATGTGAGGACTCTTGCTTCCTTGCTTTTCGAGAGGAGGACGAATTCATCCATAATTCGAATCCCACACAAGTCTGTAGCAATTAAAAATCTGTGTCGATTGTACATGTCTTTTGTATTCGTCATTCAGCTATTTGCATATTTGTTAGTTCTTGAGTATCTGTAAAAGTTATGGGAAGCTTTCCAGGAGCAAAATTGTCTGTTAAAAGTATCGATAAAATAAATGTCCAATGTATATTCTTGATATTCTTACTCTAAAGTTTATTTCAAGGCAACAAAACAAGATGTCGAAAAACATATTCAACCTGGCCTGACAACTACTCATCTGAGGTTGGTTGTTGCAATAAAACCTTCTTATACCTTAGCAGTAAATAGCACTGCCATAGGCTACATGGCACCAGGCTATTTCAAAGGAGACAGGTAATGGATCACGGACGGATGGGTAATAAACTTGAAATAAAAGACGCAGGTTACTTATTCAAAGAAAAAGCCAGTACAGCTACATACCAAGGTTAATATACCTATATAATATAACGTGTTCTATCATAGTAATGGTTTACTGAAGGTCTAGTACGAGTTTGCACACGATTGTTACGGTGACGATAATATAAATGCGCCCCCTAGCGGCCTCTATCGGTCGCTACTCTCCGTTAGGGGCGCTTTAAGAAAATGTATGCAAATTGTTCCCGACGACTAGGCTGTCGTCACCGTGACAATCGTGTGCAAACTCGTACTAGACCCTCTGAATGGAGGTAAAAACGTATGGGTGGCGCCCGCACGAATCTGTCGCTTTGTGAAGTTAAGCGAAGGTATCACGGTTTTGTTTGTGCGTGGGTCACAACAAAACAATTGTTCCGTTATTTACAAGCATTTCAGTTTCATTCACACTTTCAGTTAAATGTAATCAAACTTAAAGACAGGACTAACAATTACTCACAACAACTTACGTCTCAAAGAGTTTGTGACGGCTCTTAGCGGATTCTGATTATTAGAACCTTAGTGGCTTCGGCATGCGTGGTTGCCGGAAATACAGATCAGTCGAGGCTACTTCTGAGTAAAGATATCTTCACCAGCCTTCAAACTCCTGATGTTGTGTGAAGCGGCAACCATTTCTAATATTTTCTTTTGTAGGTTCAAACTGTGAATTAAATTAATTCCTTATTTTATTCAATTTTCGGTCAGCCCATTGGCCATTTCGACTCACATTACTAGAAAAATAAGAGACTTAGGCGTTCATTCAAGGAGAAAATCTAAACTAGGACAGGATCATCACTTCGTAAGATAATTCTAATATCTACTCTACATCAAACAAAGTTAAGTACGATAATCTCACTAGAACAGACAGAACTCCCTAATGTCTGCTTTTAATTGAGCATTTCATTAGACCTGAGGAAACAACGCTTTGATGAAGAGCCACAATTACCGAACATTTCCGACTCTTTTACTTTGTTACTTGCAACAGAGGATATGTTTCAAGTGCTTACGTGTTATCGCCAGTCATTAGTGCCACCTGAGAGGCAGTTAAAGGCGTCGTTATCAATTGCCTTTGAGCTGCATGAACCAAATGCATTGGTGTTTTTGTTTTACTTTAAGCTGTTTCATTCATTCACCCCTAATTTAATATAATTATGATGCCACTAAGGTGTGAATAGGGCAAGAGAAAGGGGAAGATCTAGACGAACGTTCTCTGACCAGATTGGAGACATCCTAAAAAAAGGACAGGTTAGAAGTAACCTTAACCGAAGAGCATGCATGAGAAATTTGATGGGAGTGAATGAAGCAAGAGAGATATGTCAGGATCGTTGCAAATGGCGTTCCGTAGTCTCTGCCTACTCATCCGGGAAACAGGCGTGAGTCTATGTATGTATGTATGCCACTAAGGCACATATTACCTACTTCGTGATCTGCAACATTGTTCCACTTGAAACAAAAAGACTTCCAAAAAACAGCCTGAAATTCCTTCAGGATATCTTCTTGGGTTTACGCGAATGTTACACATTGGAATTAAACAACAGTTACGGATTTTATCGCGTTATATTGGTTTTACTGAGTTATTACATTTAAACCTAGATCATTCGGTTTAAATGAAATAACTCAGTGAAACCAATATAACGCGATAAAATCCGTAACTGTTGTTTAATTCCTTCAGGATAATTTGATGACGGATCAACATATCAAGAAGGCAAAAAAAAACAATCTTAAAATCTGCTACAAACTCTTCATTAAGAATTAATTAACGGCGTTTGCACGCATTTTTCCTAAATAAAAGTAGAGCCATCTGATTGAACCAGTATCTATGTCCACTGCCAGTGATCACAACAAACAAACTTTTATTATGCTCCTGTGATGAATAAAGGAGACCTCCTGGCATAACGCCAAACGATTGTCTCTGACTTTCCTCTGGGACCATAGAAGTAATATGTACCTAGGTACGTTTGGCAATCCCTCTGCAAATCGCTTCAGTAAGTTTTTTGCAAAAACCAGGAGAAAATATTGTAGTAAAATGCCTACTTAGAGTTCAAAAAGACATGTTTCTATTTTAAGCGTAAAGAAGTAAACTTTAAAAATAACATTTCATCCTTACAAGAATATAAAAAAACTTAGTTTTTAATAACGTTTGTTAAAAGGCAGTTACTTTAATAATACCTGTTAATAGAATAGAGTGAGACATCAATCGAAAAGTAAAATCAATACGAATTGACATAATAATAACGATTATTTACTCTCACGTAGGTACATTTCTTAACAGTTCTTAGTCTCCACTAATAAGAATAATATCAAACTTACAAGACAATAGAAGAAAGTGAGAAGGCCCTATCTACCTTTCCGGCATAACCATTCATGAAGCAGTACATTTCCATTGATATGTCTGATTGATTTCTCTTAGAAATGTATGAAAAGTATATATTTTACCTTTCTAGAACGATTAGTAGTTTATTCTAATAACATTCTCGTTGACGAAATTGCATTTAGCGCCATCTGTTGTCGAGTAGCGTAACCATACAAACATTTTACTCGACAGAAAACCAATCTAAAAAAAATAGCTTGTTAGTAATATTACTTACGTATTTCATCTTGACATACGCCATCTGCCGTAATTTTAACAAAACTGATTGTACTTAAAGGCTGTTACATGTGACCTAGTTCCATCCCAATCTGTGTTCTAAAGATTTTTCCTAAACGTGTAATCCACACTTACTTGACCCGAGATGTTCTTTGTGTTATGAGTATTAAGAGATATATGCGTATTAAGAGAGTGGAGGCTCTGCCACTTAAACTAGGAAAGCTTTTTCTCTATTAGGTAGATTCACCACAAGACATACAGGGTGTCACAAGACCCTTCACCAAGCCGAAGTCTACTCGTTTTGGACATCATGCCTAGTCATACTAAGTAAAAATAAAACCTGGGAAAAAACTTTTTTTTTAAATATTCACTTTTTCAAGCTGCTATAAAAAATGAGCGAGTGCAATTTTCGAAATACCTACTAGACTACTCCTATGGGTGCATAGGACATCAATAGAACAGGTTGGCAGGGTAAATGCATCAATTTTGTACCTAATTACAAAAATTCCATAGTAATTTTGAGCCTCAATATCTCCTGCACCAGGAATTTCCCAGGCATGGTGCCGAAGTAAAAAATGTTCGTAATTATTGGTACAATATGGGGTTTCAGTTTTCGTTAAGGGTCTTTTTACACCCTGTGTATTACTAGTATGTGAATCTTTTCTTGTTTGTAAATCTTCTGTCTTTTTCTTCTCTCTTCATGAAACTAATTATTAGGTACCACATGATACAATCCGACTAACTATATTCTACAAGGTTGACAGCCCAACAGAAAACTTATCTAATCCAGATAACCTCAGTAGCCTTGGTCACAGACAATATAATACCCTTGGTTCATACGCCAGGGGGTATAACTATGTTTAAATAACGCAACTCACCTCGATTCGACGCTTTTAACCATCTCCGACTTCTACATCAATCCGAATATACAGTACGAGATTTCTTTACTCGATGTGACGGCAGGCATTCTGGATACTCAATTAAGAATGAACTTGTGGTTCTATGACTTTCTGTTTTAAATTATTTTTCAAATGTGTTTTATAAGTATTACTCACGGGCTATGCTTGGCGTCTCTTTGAAGGATAACATCCGAAATATAGTTATCCGACAAAGAACCAAAATTACCGACATAGCTCACAGAATCAGTAAGCTCAAGTGGCAGTGGGCTGGCCATATCTGTAGAAGGACTGATGGCCGGTGGAGCAAGCGTGTCCTAGAGTGGAGACCACGGCTCGGCAAGCGTAAGGTAGGGCGGCCCCCCGCTAGGTTAACCGACGACCTGAAAACGGTGGCTGGGACTGACTGGATGCGGAAGGCTGAGGACCGTGTACTTTGGCGCGTGTTGGGAGAGGCCTATGTCCAGCAGTGGACTGCGATAGGCTGATTGATTGAGTATTACTCAACAAACAAATTGCTAAGTTTTAAAGTAGGTAATACTCTGAGTGAATATATTAAGATGCATGCTAAAATTGCAACAATACATTTTATTTCTTTCTATGTGGCTGAACCGTTTGCTTTCTTTTCCGTGACCATCTCTTGTGTGTAGTTGTAGAGCGCCCGAATAACTCCAATATATCCTAACGATTCTAGTCCTGTGAAAAAATTTTGGACCTACGAAGCACGGTTGCGTTCTGATGTACCTAAATGCCAAGAAGCGGTAACCCATCCAAGTGAAGACCTGTACAAACGTTATCTTGCCGGTATTTCACGAACGGCAAGTTATGTCACGCTATGCGCACTACAAACCCTTAGGCATAGAGCATAGATATTTATGTAGACGCGCATTTCGTATGGGCGCTCTGTAGACAAACTTTCTGTGACCCAAATTGCCGCTTGGCAGCCTGGCAGTCGCGCTGTGACAGCTATCTCTATGAGTGCAAGAGAGACGAACTGACGACACCCGCCAACTCGCCACTTAGAATCGGCACACGAAATCCTTAAGAAATGCGCTTCTATTATGTAAATCTGTATTCATTGCCCTTAGTAAGCCTCTAGTTCTATTTTTACTGAAGACCTTCAAACCCGATAGGAGGTAATCAGTATACAAAATCTTTTCTATTTATAACCTATCTTGATTGCATTCTCATGAATATTAAAAGGAAATAAAACACGTTTCCTCTTCAAGTTATTTATTAGATTAGCAGGATAGTTGTACTATCCACTTCGACAGACTCAGCTGGCACGTTATCAGATAATAGTATACATTAATACCTTTCACATAAACCACAGTTTGTACCTGTGTGGATAATATATTACCACACCAAAGAAACCTCGTTGGTCTCAAGTGTTATTGGGTTTTTCCGTTAGGAAATTCTCAGTAGCAGCACGGAGTCTGTTAATGTGCCCGGTACGGCAATATTACGTGGGACCTAAAAATTCATGGCGAAATGTGGGTGTAATATTGCACCTCTGCCTACGGCCTACCCCTTCGGGGATACAGGCGTGAGTATAAATAAATTTAAAAAAAACCAAAGAAAACGTCACTAAAATTAAAATAAATAAAGAATATAAAAATTGTCATAAAGAAACTTTATGACAATTTAATACAGTCACGCTTGCATCTCCGGAGCGGTGTAATCACAGAAATAAATAGTAATAGAATGGTGAATGTCACGTCATCGCGTACATTTCGCACGTGCCACATTTCAGCAAGCCCCGCCCACAGTGACGTATAGATAGTGAGGGGACACTAAGGAATTATTATCGATGTGTGTGTGTGATGTAGCTGTGGAAAATGAAATTATGTTATTGTTTATATAAAAACTGACCATTGCTGATTGTCAGGCAGAATAATGTTGTACAACATGTGTAAACACATGCGCTATAGTGCAATAGTTTGACACGCGCACCACGCCCATGTCACCGTTCTATTACTATTTATTTCTGTGGGTGTAATAGTATTATACCTAATCGTCATGTTATGAATTTTCAGGTCCCAAGTACTAGAGTGCCAGCCTATTGCCGTTACCGGGCATTGGACAGACATTGCCGGACTCCGTCTTGCTTCTGAGAATTCGAAAAAAAACCAGTAACACTTAGTTGATGGCACGGGCTGTTTCTGCAACTCCACGTCTTGGCGTGTATTTTGCGTGCGGGTGGGAATGGTGTCGTCATTCGAGCCACCCCAGCTCTTCGAGGAAGGCCAGCAGACTCTTGATGTGGCCCACTGCTTCCCTCAGGGTGCTGTATATATGGTCAAAAAAACAAGGTACTGCTGCCTGTACTGTGCGACCTCAGGGCAGTCGAGGAGCAGGTGGGCTGCCGTCTCGTCTGCTGCCATACAGGCCCTGCACAGCGGGCTGTCGGTGATACCTATAGTAAATAGGTGTTTATTAAAGAATCCGTGTCCTGTGTAGGCGGCCGTGACTGTCCGCAGTTGTTGTTTGGACAGCTGGAGGACTTGTTTGGCTATCTTACCGTCTACTGCGGGAAGAGCCTCATTGGCCTGCCTACATGTTTCAATACCAATCCAGGACTGGTTGTGTTGGGTCCTGGTCCTATTTCTTACCAGGTTGCGATAAAAACCAGAAGGGAGGGGAATAATGGGCTTGGGTCCCACCACCTCTAAAGTGGCCTCTCTTCTGGCAAGTACGTAACACTTTTGCCCGACCCGGGAATCGAACCCGGGAGCGTGTTATAACAGAACATCATTCTTCTTTTTCTCGTGTGAGTATGTGGCCAACTCTGGTGTCGGCGTTTGTAGGCTTCTCCTGGCCTTATGATACTTCTCCTGAGACGAAAACCAGGATGATGACTGTACGTGGCCTCCAAAGCACGGTAGCGCGCTGATGTTAATGCCACAACAAGCAGCCACCCATCCAACTGGTCACCTCTGCCAACGTTGCTTTACTTGACTGATCTATTATGAACGCTAAGAGTCAAGACACGCACACAATGCCTTCATTGCATACTCGTAATTAATCTGTAAAGTATAAAGGTTAGCACACCTTTTGGTGGCTCTTTTTCCCACACACTTGATATACCTACTTCGCGTATTTCCGGTGGACATTGGATACCCAGTCTAAACAAGAAGTACATAATATTAATATTCTGTTGCTTTACCATTTACGATGCCTAGGAAGTACCAGTGAAGTACCACACAACCGTATCCGCTTTAAATAGTATTATGGAATATCTTCATAGGAATGTTCCATTTAGCGCATTCAGCTTATGTTATCTAAAAACCGTTTCCAGTCCACAAAACCACGCACCTTGGTAGACCGGCTTAAGGTTGGCCATCTATTGGGCCACGTGTTCTAACTATAAATTAAAAATAATTGGTTCTGACTTATTTTTCGAAGCGAATTACCTGTCATTGTAGCTTGCATTGAAGAGCGTGTATAGTTATTAGCTGGTGTAAACCTTCGCCAAATGATAGTTTTAAGAAATTATTGTAAGAATCAGTCAACTCAAATACTGACCTGAACAAAAGTGTAAAGGACAGCGGACACTTTGCGTTACCGTTGCTCCACAGTGTATCAATATTTAAACACCTTTACGAAATTTCAGATACTTTTCAGCAAGCTTTATTCCGATGCACTACGTATCTATTAAAAAATATGGTGACTGAAGATCGAAAACTTCAGGAAATATTTTTTGGACGGTAAGCAACGGCTTACGTCTAGAAAATTATCAACATCAATTAATCCATTCATCACCATCACAGCCCTGTATATAAACTGTCCCACTGCTGTGCACGGGGTACTCACTATGAGAGGGGTAAGGCCATAGTCCACCACGCTGGCCTAGTGCGGGTTGGCGGACTTCACATGTCTTTCGAGAACATTATGGAGAACTCTCAGACATACAGGTTTCCTCACGATGTTTTCCTTCACCGTTTAACAAGCGACAATTAACAATTTAATACGCACATAACTCTGAAAAGTCATTGGTGCGCGCCGTGGATTCAAACTCTGTGGAGTCTGTCGGTCTCTGCACTAGGCTATCGCTGCCATATTTGTCCATCATCAACGTATAATTTCGATACATTGGAGTGTTATCCGAAAACTCAGCAAGCATTTAAAGAATCGGACACAAATGACAGCCTTTGTAATATGTTGCTACGAACAATTTGTGATTACCTATCTAATAGTTTATCCCGTGACCAGACTACACTATTGGCGTAGAGGTTTAAAAGGCCACCTCACCGCTTAACACTGCACCCCGAGTATTGTGGGTACGATTGCCACAAGGGAAAACACTTTTTAGGATTCTTTTTTTTTGTGTCCTATTATTGAATGTTTTTAAACGCCTCCGCGACACAGGACTTATTAGTTATTACTTGTGCGGAAGTTGCCATTTTTTTAAAGAAAATAAAGAAATAAAACCGTTTAAGAAAGTGTGTGTTCTTTGTGTGCTAAGGACATGTCGTTTGAGGATGTGATTGACCCAGTAGCACGTTGCATTAATTTCATACGTGCCAGAGCACTCAACCGCCGGCAATTCAGGTTTATGTTTGAATAAGAAATAAAAGATTATTACTTATTCAAACCTACAATTGTGCTATTCGCTAGTTATCCAAGAGGATGGATTTCGAAAGACTGACCAAGAAGATATATAAGGCAAGTGTGGAAGGGACAGGACGAAGGGGAAGACCTAGGCGGACGTTCTCTGACCAGATTGGAGACATCCTAAAAACAGGACAGGTGAGAATTACCCTGAACAAAAGAGCATGCATGAGCAATCTAATGGGAGTGAATGAAGCAAGAGAGATAATATATGTCAGGATCGTTGCAAATGGCGTTCCGTAGTCTCTGCCTACCCCTCCGGGAAACAGGCGTGAGTCTATGTATGTATGTATGCTAGTAATCCAAAGGTAAAATGTTGCAAAATTTCTTTGATTTGAGGGAACAGGTTCTGGGTTTCCTTGAGGAACAACAAGCATTGTCAGTGAGAAGGCTCCGCTTAGAAATACAGCATGGCTCTGTAATCTAGCCCATTTAGGTAACATTATGAAGCATCTTAATACTCTGAACCTTCATTTGCAAGGAAAAGATTGTTCTCTTCCGAAAATGTTCAAATGAATCAATGGTTTCAATGGGAAGTTAAACGTTAATCTTGTTCATAGCAAACTTAGAGAGGAATAAAATCGTAAATTTTTCAACACTTGCAAGTCTAAAAGAAGGGTTATAGATTACATCCCATGATATTTCAAAGTATATAACTAAAGTCAAATATTTATTACAGTCTTTTGAAGATAGATTCCAGGATTTTAAATCCCACAAGAAAGATATTTAGCTATTTATGAATTCTTTTGCAATAAGTTTTACTGACTGTTTCAAATATCAAGCAAACATTCAGCTCGAAGTGACTGATCTTCAAAATCACACTGCCTTAAAACTATTTTTTTACAAAAGATGATTTTCCAACATTGTATGACCTCGCTATACAAATTTTAAGCAGATTTAGTTCCACCTTTGTCTGCAAAAATGCAGCAATACCTACATCAAAAATAAGTACCGCACATCTCTCACTAAACACATTTCAGATTTGATTGTATTATCAACATCAAATTTAAAACCAAGTATTATATACTTTTAAAAGATTGCAGAATCTGTAATATAGATACAATAAATATGATAATCTTATTTTTGTGTAATATTTTCCTAGTAGTAACCTCTAAAAGTAATGGCCCGGCGCCCACCGCCTCGACGTAAATAATTTTGCCCGCTTAGCAAATCTATTGGCCAGCCTTGATCTAAAGCTACTACCTATGTAACTCTTTAGATTGAATATACCTACCTACGCGATAACGCACAAAACGATTTCTCCTTAATTCACCGTTCATCTCTCATTACCTTTGATCGCTTTGAAACCTATTTTACCGTAGATACCTACGCAGATTCCACAGTGACGCCAAAGAGCTCAGATATTTACATAGAGGCGCATTTCTTATGGGCGCTCTGTAGGTAAACTTTCTGTGACCCAAGTTGCCGCTTGGCGGCGTGGCAGTCACACTATGACAGCTGTCTCTAGGAGTGCAAGCAAGACGAACGTTCCTCCAGTGTATCTTAACTACGAGAGCAAAAGAGACGGAGAAAGACACCAGCGCCGCCAACGGCGCCAACTACGAACTTCACTGGCTACAGTTGCCACTTGGAATCGGCACACGAAATCCTTAAGAAATGCGCTTCTATGTAAATCTGCATTCAGTGGTGACGCCATCCTAGGCATAGCGGACATCCATGTGACCAGTGGCGTAACTACAGGGTGGCAAGTCGGCGAAATGCCACGGGCCCCCAGCCGGAAGGGGCCCCCGGTCACAGGAGAATCCCAATCCCAACATTTATTATAGGTACATGTTTAGTAAAAAAAAAGGGTAGAAAATTATGTCGTCATAAGTGGCTATATTGCAGAGCCCGATAACAGTGAATATTTAGATTCAGAGCAACCACAACCACAGAAATAAATAGTAATCTAAACTATTTATTTCTGTGACCACAACCCAGTAAGAGCAAATCTTCAAACGAATCAGTTTTGGATATAGAAAAATTAAAATCTTTAGGGTACGTTACTGATAAAGGCAACTTCAAAGAACTCAATGATCAAGTAAAAAGGTTTGCGATCGAAAACGGACCCTGTAAACCAAAAGGCCCCTTTTTAAGGGATAGTGACAAAAGATCTTTCTTGGATAGATATTATTACAGTATTTCTAAATCTGGTGTAAAGTTAGAACGTACGTGGCTGTGCTATTCCCTATTACTTCAAAAAGCATATTGTGAACCATGTTGGTTATTAACAAATAGGGCATCTACAAATATACAAAATATTTGGATGGAAGGCTATGATGATTGGAAACATTGTGGAAGCCATAGAAAGACATGAGACATCAAAAGAACATTTACATTCATGCTTTGTACATCGACAGTGGTAGTTACATGGAACACGTGCTGCTCATAATTTAAATTTGGTGGTAAATGATGCAGTAAAAGAGGTCATAGAAATACAAACATTATTCGAAACTGTGCAACAAATTTATATATTTTTTGGCCATAGTATTAAACGATGGAATATATTATCTAGTTTTATATCTGACAATAAAGGAGAGACTGGGTTATCATCAAATTCAGTAACATTAAAAACAATGAATCCAACTAGATGGGCGGGACGCTTTGATGCCATGTTTGCTTTAAAAGTTCGGTTTGTTGATGTTCAAAAAGCACTTACAAAAACTATTTTATTAAATTCCAAAACAGATGAGAGAAATGAAGCTATCTTGCAGAAGAAGAAGATAGAAATCTACAATTTTATTATGTTGTTGGTTTTCCATTGTAAAGTCTTACAAACTATAGACGCGGCTTCTAAAGCACTTCAGTCTAAAGCCATCAATCTTTCAAATGCTTCAAAACGTTTGCAAGTCTGTCTAGAACAACTTGAAAACTATAGACATGAATTTGAAGATTTAAAAACGGAACCAAATAGTATTGCAGTGAAATGGTCTATAAACCCTGAATTTCCTAAAACTCGTCAGAGAAAAGTGAAACGTCATTTTGATGAAATTTGCGAGGATGAACGTCTCCAAGATCCTGAAAGCTTGTTTAAAGTGAACGTATTCTATCGTGTATAAGACATAATCATTAATCAATTGAGATCGCGTTTCCTTGGAATTAATGAAATTGTTTCCAATTTCAGTGTCTTGCAACCAGCCACTTTGCAAAATTTGAACGATACTGATTTATTGGAAAAGGTTTTAGCATAAATTGTCCATCTATATAAAGAAGATATACCCATCTCGTTTTCCAAGGAAATACTCAGTTTTCGATCCTCTTTTGACACGAAATAGAAACATCATCTTCTATAAGAGAACTTGCTGACTTATTAATAATAAAAATCATTTTAATAATAAAAAATCATTTCAAGCTTTCCTGAAGTGTGCACTGCATTTCCTTTATTTCTCACCATTCGTGTGACTACGGCTAGTGCCGAGCGATCATTTTCAAAGCTGAAATTGATAAAAACTTATTTAAGAAATTCTATGGGACAAGACAGGTTAAGCAACTTGGCGATTCTATCCATCGAAAATTCTATGGCCCGAAATTTGGACTTTGATGATGTCAAGTATAATTATAAAGTTTGTATGTACCTACTTAACGTAGTGATTTGTTATTTTACTCTTACAAGTAAAAGTGTATATATAAGTATTTAAAAATAAAAAATATTATTATTGTTTATTCAGCTTCTTTATATTGGGGGGAGGGGGCCCATCCGATGAATTTGCCACGGGCCTCGAACGGTATAGTTACGCCACTGCATGTGACGTTTGGCGAGAAACGGGTTTTCGCCATGGAGTAAAGTAATACTACGGAGAGTTTTCTAAATGGCACACAAATAATAATCAAATACAATTAATCGAATATTGAACTTTTTATTTTATTGTATCCTAAAATACATATTCAAAAATCATATAAAACAATCCTACTTACGTATAATATGTAACTTTTAATAAAAATATAAAATAAATTAAATTATTCAACAAACTTGGTATTCTGAATTGGCCTACATAATTGACAAAAATAGTCTCACTCAGCTATGTTATTTGGCATTTCTTTAAAATTGACATCAATACGTAAATATACAAACATATATTATTACCAAATAAAGCTCAGAGCAACTAAATAGCTTTAAATACTTTAAAACTTACGCGATTTGTACATACTCGTACTTATAGTTATGTTACAGCTCTCAATCGTAAGTGTTCGTAAATACAAAATGTTTTTGAGTCTTCTCATGACAACTGCTCCTAGTGTAAACCAATGCGGTCTTTACCATAAGGTTTCATATGGGACGTTCTCAAGGCCACCAAAAAGCTCCTAATATGACAGTTTGTACACTGCTCTGACGATACGTCAGCGCAGTGTACAATCTGCCCCACAGCAAGGCACAAGCCTTTAATCCTAGTTATCTCCTCCTTGTTATGAGAAGATTTAAGCCATAGGTCACCACATTGGCCAAAGACTTTTGGCTGAGTTCACAAGTCTAGCGAGAACATTATAAACTCAGAGACATGGAGAATTCCTTACCATGTTATGCATCACCGTTTAGAAAGCAATTAACATTTGAATACGCAGTTTTGAAAAGTCTGTAATGCGCGTCGTGGGTTTGAAGCCGAAACCTTCTGCGTAGCAGTCGGAAGGTCTCTTCATTAGGCTCAGCACTTCAAAACTGATTAAGTTACTATTTGGATGGTGACGATTAAATTAATATTACGTACTTACCCTATGTAAGAGTATCAGATCGTAGCAAAATATTAATTCGGTCACTCACTTTCTTAAATTTCTTAAAAATGACAAAAATATTGGTGCCTCCAATAATTGTGCGCCAAAAAGCTCTAGTATTGCCAATACAACCTTGACTGAAACGCCAGAGAAGCAGAAAGTATTTAATTTAATAACGTTATTTTCGAATAACAACGCGACTGAGAACCGTAACACAAACAATATACCAACAAAATTACTTTGTCACCTGTACAAAATTTTTTGACAAAATAATCAAGCAGGAGGCTCACGGCCCAATTTATTAGCATACAATAAAATTATATTATTTATAAAACTATACAGAAAATATTATTTCAGTACTCAAATGTTGTCTTATACAATAAAATGTATATTAACATTTATTCGTTATTTTATATTGACTAGGGTTGAGCTTTGTGTCGCAAAGTTGAACATTCTGAGGGCCATCAAGTCTCTTATTTTTTAACTCAGTTAAACAACAAAATAGATACTTTGCCATGTGTTTTGAATGAAGGTAAAAAGGGAAGCCCTCAAGTAAAACATATCAAAAAGTTTTTTTTTCACTTTTTACCTACTTTACATCTGCCCTAGCATTTTTTTTGTGTCGGGTTGGAAAATCCTCATGGAGTCCCTCCGCCCTGGGGGGGAAGGACGAAGGGGACTGTCAGACTCTTACTGACTAAAAACCAACCCGTGCTCCTCATGTACCCATGTGTCGGAGGGTAGGGTTTCACCGAAGCATTCCTCGCTACCCCCGACGGGACATCTGCCTTAGCTGCAGACACGGTTGTATCTTATTCCACTAGATCTAAGTTTCCTGAAAAGATTTGTAATCCGTAGGCACTGTTCTATATTTTTCATTTCATTTTGATTAACTTTGCGTCACAAAGCAGCAAGCTATGACCCTTACACAAGAGTTTGTACGACGAATGAAATAATCAATTTTAATCTTAATTTACAAATTACTTTGTGAATAAACATCTTATCTTTATAACATTATCTTCGTTAGTAATATTGTGCTGACTTCAGCAACAATTATAAATAGTCATTTAAAGTTATACCATCAAGAAATTTATCATCTCACTTCATTTTTATAACATTTCATGCTTAGTTTACATTTTTAGTTCATTGCTTTGATTGGCCGGTTCCTCAATCAGCTAAGCTCTTCACAGCATTGACAAAATATAAGTAGTTAATTCAGTTCTGAAATACTTTCTAAAGCATACATACATACATATCGTCACGCTTTTTATCCCCGAAGGGGTAGGCAGAGGTGTATTTCTACACCCACTTTTCGCCAGATATACTTTAGTCCCACGTAATAAGGGGCGAGCCTATTGCCGTACCGGGCACATTTCCAAACTCCGTGCTGCTACTGAGAATTTCGTGACAGAAAAACCCAATAACACTGCCCGACCCAGGAATCGAACCCGGGACCTCCCGGTCCCACGCGCACATTTATGCCGCGAGACCAACGAGGCAGTCATAAATAGGGTTTGATGCCGAGTTTTCCGTCTCTACGCAAAGATGGTATTATTATTTCTAAAGCATCTGTAAATAAAATGCCGAATTTCTATGTTTGTTATGTTATGTTTCTATGTTGTTTTGTAACTGTTGTTACAAAACAAAGTCTAGTCTAAACATAGACCCAGACTAATTACTTATTATACTTTCAGTTTCTACACCATCTATCAAAGAAAGTATTTATTCATTTTAATTCGGCATTTTACTTACAGATGCTTTAGAAAGTATTTCAGAACTGAATTAAATACTTATATTTTGTCAATGCTTAGTAAATTCTAATTTAAATTATTCATGAAAGTTAGATCGAATTAAAACTTGTAATTTTAATTATTTTTTGGTTTAAGTTGTATCTCGGCAGATACAAAGGTACGTGGTACAGATTCCGAAAGACTATTTATAAAGAAAAGTTAGGTTTCATTCGTTCCTCAAGTACAGTAAGAATATCTACACTAGCTGTAGCTAGTTAGATTGCACTTGTAGATGGGTTTCTTCACCAATAAAAAGGCTGTTTATCGAAACTCACTGATCGAAGCATTGAACTTAAAGCACACCTAGCTCTGCTGTTCTCCAGGACAATATAATAAGACAGGTTGTTACCCAAAACTGTTCCTTTTTTATTAACGTCATGGGGTTATAGGTAGTAAGACATTGCAATTTACATATTAGGCCAGATTGTAGTGTTCGAAAAATAAACTGCCGCACGAAAATGTGCTGTAGCCTATATATCTCATCACATCAAACACTATTTAGAAGAATCTGTGCTTCCATACCCCTCACGCATTCTATGTCAGCTGACCTGAAGTTAGTCTCTGTGGAAAGTTCACGCATGTACAGTACAGAACTCCTCGTCTACCAACCCTCCCGTTACCAAATAGTCCCTAGAACAATCCGCAGCCGCTAGTGACCTACGTCAGCTCAGCCCAATTAAAATGCGCGAACTGTTTTCAAATTTTGTCTTCTTAAGTTCTTCATCATATGGCATGTTTGGACTTTGCAATGTATTTACCGAAGTGACAAATATGACTATGGCTGCAACTTTTAACAGTTATCTTCAATTTATAAATAATTTTGAAAGTAATAGTGAACATAATTTTGTCACTTTTATAATTCAACCATCTTACTATACTGTCCCATCCGATTAAATCACCAGTATAACATCAAGATCACAAAACTAATCTACTTACGAGTACGTCCGCAGCACATGAGGCTACAGATGTACCTCTTCACTACCTTTGGCTTGTTCTTCTTCGGTGAAGAAGTTGGTACTCTTTGGTACCGCGACGACTGCATCGGTATCACGAGCTCTAGTACCGAAGCGTCGTCGTCTTCGTCCGAAGCAGTCAGTTCCACTTCGTAGAGAGGTGGCGAAGCGCGGTCGGAACTAGAAGATTGTGCGTCCATCTGGTCCTCGGTGGGCTTGACGTACATACGGCCTACTACTAGCTCCTTCATTTTTAGGTGTATCATCTGGAATGATAGTGGGAAACCTAGTAAGTTATGTGTTGAAACTGATGACCTTTTGTGATTATAAATGTTTTATACGGCTTGGATATATTTTTTTAATTTATTCAAAATCACTTTAAAGATTTTAGATATATTATATTAAACGTTCTTAGAAGCTTAAGTGAGAATACATGCCAAGGTTTATTGGGCTATTCTGCGACGAAATATATTTAGATAACATTCTTGCGTTACTGACTGACTGACAAATACGCAACAGCCAAAACTATTAAGCGCAAGAAGCTGAAATTTGGCCAGGATTTTCCGCAATTCTCTCGGGATCGGACAGAAACAGTTAAAATAAAAAAAATGCGGGCGTAACTACGGGCTACGTATCTAAAAATCGATCTGACACATCTACTTTGGCCCAAAGTCCAAATGGTAAAAAAGGCGCGCAGCGTGGTCACTGGATTATGATTTGTAGCTTTAGGCAACTTAGGAGTATGATAATGAGAAAATATTCCACTGCATCATCATCATAGTTCATCTTTTCGTAGTCTACTGCTGGTCATAGGCCTCTCCTAAATTGCTTCACAATAGCATTCAAGACATAAAGTTCATTCATCTCTTCACAAAGATACTATTGACTTCGTAAACTTCCTTTTACGACAACACAGAGTGAAATGGATCGTGACACCCTGTATCTTAATCCGTTACCACGGCCGGCACAATTTTGTGGTAAAAAATATTGTAATATACCAACCTGATCCTTGTAGAGATGCTCATCACTGTTATTTATGCTGCCTTCTCCGCTCGACTGAAAATAAAAAACAGAAATGAGTTACATTTCACATAATCTCTTGGTTGTGCAATAGACGAATAATTGGCTAAATTTGGGTAAATAAAACCCCACCAAAACATTTTTATGTATTTACATTGTTGCCAAGATAATGACCACACCTCTTGCAAAATTAAATATCATTAAGAGCCAAACTTCTAACTCCACACACCCCACCTCTAGACGCCACATAATTGTGGATTTTCTGACTAGGGGCAGCCAGCTATAACTATGTAGATATAAGTACTACTAGCTAGTATACTCATCATTACTTTAATTTATATAGATTAACTTATAACAGACTTTAATATTAAAATTCTTGCACAAACTTGTAAGCAAAATTGTGATGTGGTGTCAATAGAGGACTTATTAAACGTCAGTATAAAGTTTAAGTTGCGTTACAAGGGTGTTGTCCATGTGGTGACGGATTAACAATACGGAATATCACCACCCCATATCATCCCATGGGTGTCGTAAGAGTCGACAGAGGGAGCATATTATGCAGAGAACAGCACTGTAAGAGAAGGAAAACTTGATACTAACCCTATACCAACCCGTTTGGCCAGCGTGATATAGTAGGCCAATTCCTTCTTTCAATGGAGAGGCCTAGTCCAGCAGTGGACTGTTAAAGGCTGATGATGACAAGGGTGTTCCAATGGATCGCGTGCATTTATATCAGGAGATACCGGGTTCGATTCCCGGATCGGTGAAAAGTGCTACTGAGTTTTTCCAAATTCTCAGTAACAGCACAAAGTTTGGCAATGCTACCGGTAAGTTACTTAACGGCAATAGGTTTGCCCTTAAAAGTAAGACCTAAAAATCATTACATGGCGAAATGTGGGTGTAATTTTACATCACTGGTAGGCAGATCTGTTGTAGTGTATGACGCACCTTCCCTAATATATATTATAACTAGCTGACCCAGCGAACTCCGTATCGCTTTTTTAAGAGTTTTTATTTAATTCCCTTTTTTCCAAGCCCCTTTTCCAAAGTTACCATTGACTTAACGCTTAATCTCTTATCATTTCAAATGATGAACAAACAAACATAGATTTTTATATAATATTAAATTCCCCATTCCTTCAAATATCGGAGACGATACCCATATCGACTTTAAAAAACATCGCGTCCGCCATCTTTGAATTCCTATCCGCCATCTTTGATCACGAAATAGATGTTGTATTTGGATTCACCGTCCCTTAAATCATCAGAGACGATACCCATATTGATTTTTTAAATTTTTCCCATACGCCATCTTTGATTTCCCATCCGCCATCTTGAATCACGAAATACATGTTGTATTTGGATTCTCCATCCCTTTAAACATCGGAGACGATACCAATATTGATTTTTAAAAAAGTCCCATCCGCCATCTTTGATCACGAAATAGATGGTGTTTTTGAATTCCCCATTTCTTAAAATATCGCAGACCATACCCATATCAACTTTAAAAAATCCCGTCCACCATCTTTGATTTCCTATCCGCCATCTTTGATCACGAAATAGATGTTGTATTTAGATTCGCCATCCCTTAAAACATCGGAGACGATAACCATATTGATTTTTTTAAACTTTCCCATCCACCATCTTTGATTTCTCATCCGCCATCTTTGATCACGAAATAGATGTCGGATTTGGATTCCCCATCCCTTTAAATATTGGAGATGACACCCATATTGATTTTTTAAAAATTCCCATCCGCCATCTTTGATCACGAAATAGATGGTGGTTTTGAATTCCCCATTCCTTTAAATATCGGAGATGATACCCATATTGATTTTTTAAATTTTTCCCATCCGCCATTTTTGATTTCCCATCCGCCATCTTGAATCACGAAAAGGATGTAGTATTTGGATTCCCCGTCCCTTTAAACATCGGAGACGATACCAATATTGATTTTTTTTCATTTTCCCATCCGCCATCTTTGATTGCCCATCCGCTATCTTTGATCACGAAATAGATGTTGTATTTCGATTCTCCACCCCTTAAAATATCGAAGGCGATACCCATATTGATATTTAAAATTTTCTCATCCGCCATCTTTGATTTCCCGTCCGCCATTTTGGATCACTAAATAAATTTCATATTACTAATCAGCGTCCCGAAAATCTCGAAAACGATACCCATATAGATTGTATCCTATTCGTTTAGCCTTTTTTTGCCTTTGACCCAACCCTCCCCCCTCTCGTTTGACCATTTTATTATTTTTGTCTGGCTCCTAAAAGTTGTGGCGTAATTTTATATAGCCTATAGCCTTTCGGAATAATTGGGCTATCATAGGCAATAATTTTTTTTTATATCCGACTGCTAGTTCCTGAGATTAGCCAACATAATGTTTTAGCCTTTTTAGCCTTTTGCCCGGCCCCAAAGGGTCGAAGCGTTATGTTATATAGCCTATAGCCTTCCGGAATAACTGGGCTATCGTATGCAAAGAGAATTTTTCAGATCCGACCAGTAGTTCCTGAGATTAGCGCGTTCAAACAAACAAACAAACAAACTCTTCCGCGCCGGGCCCCGGTAAACGGGGAAGGCCAAAGAAATGCTGGCTTGACGTCGTCAGGGATGACATGCGTGCCAATCGACTAACCACCAGGGATGCCGAAGACCGTGCAACGTGGAGGAGATACAGCCGGAAAGCGGTCCCCGCGCTCCAAGGCGTAGGTTTTGGAACGCAACCGGTACAGCGCTAGGGGATGATGATAATGATGAACAGTATATTTGAAGGATTATACCGTTGTACCATTTCGCCTCCCGACACACAACATTGCACTAATATAACACCCACATACCACCCATCCGGGATACAAGGGTGAGTCTAAAAAAAGAATAATAGAAAGGATGTATCACCTGTCCTAGGCGTCGCATTCTGTCGATAGCGTCGTCGCTGCTGATACCGCTGTCCTCGGTCCAGCGCTCCAGGTCCATCCCCCCCTCATACTGCTGGCGATCCACCCCCGCCCATATGGCTGCGCGGTCCTCCACTAACGCCAGCTTGACCGATTTGTGTCAACCAGTCGCAGAGACAACCTGGAATTTACATAAGAATCTAACATTATTATTCAAAGATATAAATATAATTTAGTCTCAATAAATGTAGATCCTCTGAAAAAAATATAATGGCATATTATGTGTATGTAAGACTCATGTGTATGTGATGTGTGTATACTGTATAGTAATGACTCATTAAATGTAGTTGTTTTTCAACTTTATTATAATTTACTACAGTTGAAATGGAGAAAGTTTATGAGCTGTCCCGAAACTCTACTGTTTCCAACAACAAGTAAGACTTACGTATGAGATTTTTAGCCGAGACCGAAAATAAACCGGTACCTATACGTAAAAAAAATAATCTTACGGGGACAGTTTCTGGATGCGTGGTGGAACCATATAACGTTGAAATGAATTTAGACTATGTAACAGGTAAGTAACGTGATAAGTAAAGTGCTTCTGAGAAGACTGACTTAAAATATATTTTATTTTATTTTTATTTATAGACTCACGCCTGTATCCCCGAAGGGGTAGGCAGAGGCGTAATATTACACCCACATTTCCCCATGATTTTTTTAGATCCCACGTAATAGAGGGCGAGCCTATTGCCGTACCGGGCACTGATAATTTCCAAACGGAAAAACCCAATAACACTTTGCCCGACCCGGGAATCGAACCCGAGACCTCCCAATCCCACGCGCACATTTGTGCCGCGAGACCAACGAGGCAGTCTTAAAATATATATATCTGGATAAAATGGAAAACAAGAAAATACCTAAAAGCTATAAAATAATTATATTATTAAACCAATCTAATCTTCGATTTTATCGGCAATGTGGGTCATAATTAGGACAGACAGTTCCTATCGAGGTAAAACACATGGTGGCGTCTGCCCCGAATGTTTTCCTTCAACTCACACAAGATATTAAGATTATTTGGATAGTATAAAACAGATGACCAACATTGTTTGATTAAGGTTTTTTTAAATTGATGTATATAAGAAACATGTTGTCCGGTTCGTAGCGGTCCTATTTTTATGCACTCTCTAAAATATAAAAATAATATAATATTGAACATTTCCGAAATCTAAATAGTATTTTTAACGAGTATTTAAAAAAAAATTAAAAAGCTGCGTGTGTATCTTAGGTATAACCTTTTTCGAACTTTACAAACATTAAACAATAGACTCAGTTTTTTTTTTTAATAGATATTTGCGGGTCGTACAAAGAGTAGTCTCATGTGGGATCAAAATTTGACCCAGTTTTGAATATACTTTCAATACTGCCCACATTTAAACCGTGTTATCTAAAAGGTACCTGCGCTCTAGCCTATTCGTGCGTGCGAAAGAACTCCGCAAATTCTTTGTAATATATATTATAAAATGGAAGATGATGTCTATTGAAGTCCCACTCAACAGTTACTTTGTCCCGTGTTCACCATTAAAGAACAATACGCTTGTTCTCTGGATGACACTTCGATGTAATTGGGATCGTGGGTGTGAAACGCCTCTGCTTTTCTTTTGAAGGTTAGGAGAGGGTGATAGGTAAAGTGTGTCAAATTACAAGGGTGTGAATACAATGGGTGATATTTTATTTTTGTTCAATACATTTTCATTTAATCTAATAAGTAAACACAAACCATGATTAATTTGTGTCGACCCAATTCTTAAAGAACCTATTCTTGTTATAAAATATTTTCACAAAATAACCTCAATCTAAATCAAAATAAAACAATTATGTAGGCTAAATGTGTTTAGAGATCCTCAAAAAATGAGCCGACCAATCAGAAATACCTAACCAGTGGATGTGATTCATTTCGAGTTTTTTTGCAAACAATCAATAATAGTTCATGCCAAGAGAGTGTGAAATTGTACGATCTTAGATATTTGTATCTAATAGTATGATCGTACAGTTTAGGTGCATGTAAATCTAAGATTTCTGACGAAGACAACACAATTTCTTATACTAATACTAATATATGAAGCTAAAGAGTTTGTTTGTTTGTTTCTTTGTTTGTTTGTTTGGTTGAACGCGCTAATCTCAGGAACTGCTGGTCCGATTAAAAAAATCTTCCATTTATCGAGGAAGGCTATATATAACTATAGGCTATATATAACATCACGCTATGAGCGACGGGAACGGAGCAGTAGCCTTAAATAACGCGGGTGTAACCGCGGGCATCCTCTAGTATTAAATAAAAGATATTCGACATCCAAAAGAACGCATGGCTTAGTGGTTCAAGTGGCGTTGTAGCTTCGTCGCTTGACACCATCCTCCTAGCCTATTATATAATATATCCCAGCTTCAACCCGGGGCTCGCTTACTAGTCTAAACCGGATTTGGCTGTATATTTGCTTTGCCACCGAGCGCCTGCCTGTCTGACCTCTGCAACCAAGCAAGCAAAGCAAAAGGGATAGCGATATTCCATGGTTTAGACTAGTGTCCGTTTATACAGAGCTACTAACTCCCTATAACGAGTCAAAGATCTTCATGACAGCCGGGACCGACGACTTAACATGCTCTCCGATGCACGTGACAAGCGACAATTAACCATAAAATACGCATATAACTCCGAAAAGTCCGAGGATTGTTGGCCGTGGATATGAACTGGATACCCTCTGCATGGCAGTCTGTGTATCTCCATTAGGCTATCGCTGCCATCGCAATGTGCTTTAAACAGTGGTATTAATTAGGTACGAATGTCACTTAAGGAACTCTAGGATGCTATCTAACTTCTCCTATTTTCATCGTAAGTTATAAGGTAAATAAATGTTTTTGGATTGATTTGTCTCTTCATCTTAATATATAAAATCCTTGCGCTACTTCCTGACTGACAGACACGCTACAGCCGAAACTATTGGGCGCAGGAAGCTGAAATTTGGCATGTATGTTCCTTGGTGACCGTAGGGGTGCACTAAGAAGGGATTTCCCGAAATTCTCACAGGATCGGCCAAAGCGGGTAAATTTAAAAAAAATGCAGGTGCAGCTGCTGGCGTCCTCTAGCACACAATATTTACAAAGCCAGCGTTCCTTATATCTCACTTGTCTACACTCATACCCACGTCCTCCAAAACATTATACAAAACAAATTTATCTCATGTTATATATGAGGTAAATCTGCGTCGAAAATAAACAAACCATAGAACACCACTGTTGGCAATGCACGATGCACAAATAAAATAGTCTATACATAAATCAGATTTGAGTTTGATGAAAACAAATATGTGCGGAACTGGAATGTGGCGATCTATAAACGGACGTTGAAAGGTCAGTTCTAACTAAAATAACGAAGCTCCAGTACATACCTAGGTATCTATGAACCTATCTAGGTATATAGGTGAAGCTATTGATACGTGAAGCTAAAGCTTTTTAGGTACCTACTCCCTTTTAGATAAACTACGCGGAAGGAGAAATATGTTCATCATGCTAGAGTTGTTTACATGAGAACAAGGAGAAGAAGTGCAGATACGTAATCTATAGTCATATTATGAAACTACCTATATACATATAGTGTGTTTGTTTGTTTGGTTGAACTCGCTAATCGCAGGAACTGCTGGTTCGTTTTGGTAAATTATTTTTGATGGATAGCCTACTAAAAGAGGAAAGCTATGACCCGGTGCGGAGTAGCCCTAGATATCGCAGGCTCATTATCTACATTATGAACAAGGAGATTGACTTTCGACCTCAACTATGCCCACCATAGTCTCACGCCTTTAACCCCGAAGAGGTACGCAGAGGTGTATTTCTACACCCACTTTTCGCCACATATACTTTAGTCCCACGTAATAAGGGGCGAGCCTATTAATAAATGCTAAAATTAAGTTAAATGTTTGTTACTTTCACGCAAACAAAGTAAAAAACGATCATAATAAAAATTAACATCAAAAGCCATAAAAGCAAATAAGGCACTTACCTCTATACCATCTCCGTGGGTGTATCCGTAACCGTATAAAATCAAGCCTGGTCTTATAAAAAATATGGTGTTATTTAGCAAAATGTTTAATGGAAAATTATAGTAATTATGCTTTTATTTAAGTGGATCTGTTAATTCTGCATACATACATAGATTCACGCCTGTTTTCCGGAGGGGTAGGCAGAGACTACGGAACGCCATTTGCAACGATCCTGACATCTCTTTTGCTTCATTCACTCCCATCAATAAGTTTCTCATGCATGCTCTTTTGTTAATGGTACTTCTGTCTTTTGTTTTAGGATGTCTCCAATCTGGGGGGCGATTCAGAATCGTTCGATATCTCATTTGACATTCGATTTCGTTAATTGTCAAATGGGCTAGCTCATTTTTTGTCAAAACTATCGCATTTCCTATCAATTTTATGCATTCAGTATGTAGTAAATTAATAAATAAACCGAATTCAATGAATATTTGTTCAAAATATCTCTGATAGGCGGCTAAAAGATGAGGACAATAATTTGACATATCGTACGATAACTTATCGTGACATTCTGAATCGGCCTGCTGGTCAGAGAACGTCCGCCTAGGTCTTCCCCTTTGTCCTGTCCCATTCACACTTGCCTTATATAATTATCTTCTTTGTCAGTATATGGTCATTCATCCTCTCCATGTGCCCAAACCATCTTAACATGCCTTTTTCAACGCTTGTCACTACATTTTCTTTTACCCCGCAACACTCTCTTATCACACTATTCTTTACTCTGTCGGTCAAAGATACACCACACATATTTCTCAGTGCTCTCATTTCTACAGCATTTATTCTACTTTCAAATCTCTTCTGCCATACCCAACTTTCACTACCGTACATGCGGGTAGGCAGTAGGCATTAATACCCCTTTATGCACAGCCAAACGTGCCTTTTTGGACACGTTTCGGCTATTCATAAACGCCTTCAGAGCTCCATTCACTCTATTACCTGCATTAACTCTTCTTTCAATATCTTCTTCATTCTTACCATCTAACGTACCTAAGTATACAAACTCATTCACTTACTCCACTCGTTGTCCATTGATCAAAACATTACAAGCCGTAACGCATTCCTCCTTTTCAAAAATCATAACTTTCGTTTTACTTACATTCACTTTCATTCCTTTCCTCTCTAACGCACCATGCATGATTGTCACCATCTCCTGCAAGTCCTCCGCTGAAGACGTATGATTCTGTTGACTTCTAAATGGCAGCTGACCTAACTAAGCCTTTTAAAAACTGTTTTAAGTTCAAACAAAAACAAACATCAATCTCAATTTTATTGTCTTTGATAGGATTTTAAAAAATCTTTAATATCAAGAATCAGTCCTTAAACCACGCTATTGTAAATACTCTGACATTAAAAACACATCTACGCTACGTAGATACATATACGCAAAAGCAGTTCTCACAATCCATCCAATTAGCTAATCGTACATTTAAGTAGAGATTACATACACTGAACAACATGTGCACAATGTGACGCTTATGTGACGCTTTAAACAGCAATCCTGTGTACTTAGTTAATTGTCACTCAATTCAACACGTAGTTAATTAGACCTTGGTGGCGGATAACACTCAAACGAACAGCCGAACTAATTAGAACCAACACAGAACAATCATGTTACGATTGATCTCTATCTTTCCAATCACGTATTATTTGACGGGGGCGTAAGTAAATAAGGATGATTATATTTACCTAAAGATTGAAGAGATGAGCTGTCGAATGATCACACCGGTCAAAACACGTCCCAACTCAAAGCTACAGAACACTGCAGCCCAACAGCAAACCACTGTCCCGGATCGCCCTTCGCCCCGTTGTCATGACAACGGGAACCCTGCGCGCGCACCCCCGCCCCTAACATATCAATGTCAAATTTATTTACGAATTTGTCAAACTTTTTCAACGTATCCAAAGAATTTTCTATACGTGATTATTTTTATTTTAGAATTGTTTGTTTAACGTATTTGTTGATAGCACGTAATGCCGCAGAAAAAGGTAAGTCCTATGTTGCATTTAGATGAAAGTTTACATTAAAAACGCAAACTTTGATGTACAATAAAGTTATATTTGAAGTATTTGACTCAAATTTTTGGTAAAATTGTCACATATTATTATTTATCCTTATAAACATAATATTCATGATCTTTTTCATGAAGAATGATTGGCATATTTGAGTATTCTTATGTAAGAGTAAGTTTACTAGCAACATTGATTAAACACTCGTCAACATATTACGTAGTTATTGCTACTGTTTACATTCCACTTAGAAACGAATTACTCCACAAAACTGGCTTTAAAACATTCCATAGCACTGATTTACATGTCAAATACTTTGCTTACCTTAGGTAAATACAAACTAATCTGGAAATATCTAGAGCGGTCTGTAGAAAATGTATTCAAAACCGAAGCGTCTATTTCCTTTGAATAGTTAAGCAAGTTTACAGCGGAATATAAATTCTCTGCATGCTTATGAATGATTATCATCGGCCTGAATCAGTTTTAGCTTCCGGTTCTTTCATGGCCGACCTCTTAGGTATATGTTCCAGAAATGTTGAACGGTATCTTCGCTTCTGCTAGGATTGAGGATAAACTATTAATACTGCTAAAGTCTGCGAGTGTTGCCAAAAAGGAATCCTGTACTTGTACCTGTAACGTAGATTTTTCCGAAGATCAAAATATAAGATCTAACGGAAAAATTACTTTTGTCAGTTTTCGCATTCTTCGGCTCTACACTATTGAATATGGTGTTTAAGTAAATCGTTTTGGGGATATACGGAACAGCCTGAAACCGCAATAATTTCAAAATTGTAAATGTACATTTACTCAATATCATTGCGCTATTTTTACCTATGCTTACCTGCCTACATGAATGTACGCAACGTCATGAAAATCGAACTTATATCCCAAAGTTATATCCACGTAAGTATGACTCCATTAAAAATAACATCACTCGGACTCCGCATGCAAAACTGGTAAACGAAAAGAAAATACGAGCACAGACATTAAAACTAAACACGCAAGACAATCAAACCTTTTCGAAGGGTTTGTAATATGTTTTTACTGCCTGATTTAGGTGCATAGCCCGCAAGCGAAAAAGAAATTGCCAGAACTCTGGCGCAGTAAGTCCAAGGAGAAATCTATAGGATTACTACTTAAGCGGTTGAAAGTGAGTAACAGTCCTTAGGACTTAGCATGTGTGCGTCAATCCATTGTAAATACGCTCCTGTGTTTGTGTCCGTGTTGACCAATGTTGGCGTCGTGTGTGTGTCTATGTCGAAAAGCCAACGGCCAACATATCGAAATGTTATATCCAATTTGGGTGTGACATTTGGACGATATGGTCACCGTGGTCGTTCATATCGAACATTGTGTTGTACAGCACACATCACTCGTTTATTGAATGTGTCACAGTCACAGATAATATATTTGTGTTACAATACTCATTCTGTGTGTGTCTGCACGCTTACTTGTGACCCAGTCCGTATGAGATCGTTCCTGTGCTTCGCTATAATCGTGAGGTATAAAATGTAATATTGCTACCTATATAAACGCTATACCGCGCAATGCTTTCAACTGTAGCTTAGCAAACACGCGTAAATAAACATGTGTAAATACTTTTCGTATTAACGAAGAATTTTATTGTGCTCACATTTGAACGGTTTTACTGTACATATCGTATCGTACCTTCAAAACAGTGGTACACACCAAAGTACAGTCATACTGGTTTAACACGTTTTTAATATTCTAACACGGCTATACCTACCTACATTTATTTTATGCAGGTGGGTATATATACCTATGCTGCACCAGTTTCATCAATTCCACCAATTCATAATAATAAAATTATGTTTGTGTGTGTGATTGTCAATTTACCCTATTGCGTGAATCAGGTTATATTTGAAATCATTTGCACCAAATGAACCCACAGTCGACTGGGATTAAAAAAATAGCTGTTTCTGAGATGTCAGAATATACTTAGGCTATTTTGTTTTAGAATTGTTAACTTGTCATGCCAATAATCGATATAAAGAAAAACCATTCATCTTGGGAGTCAATTTGTCACGAATTACCTCAAATATAACCTCCAGGAGTAGGTAAAATTACTCAAGGAGTAGGTAAAATTACTAATCAGGGAACATCAATATTAACTAAGTATAGTTTTCGCCAAACTTCTTGTGCACTCTTAAGTTGAACCATGCAGGTGTTTGCGCAGGTACAGTCAAACAGAAAATCTTTAAGTAGGTACAAAAAAATGTATATTTTAATATACATATTTTTGTTACGATGACAAATAAATTAACTTTTAGTTTATTGTGACAACAAAGAAATGAACCAAATGTGAACCATCGTCTAATATTTAGGCAAAAAGATGTTGAAAACTCTGTTAACATTTATTATCTACGTACTTACATTCATCCCCATTTTCCTTATCGATTCATGGTAAGGGTGTGGTAGAGGTGAGGAATATTCTTAGAGGATGACAAACAATTAAACATTGACAAATATTACAGACGTACCTACCTATAAGAGTATACCTATAAGTAAGTATAAAATAACAATCAACAAATGGAACTAAAAAAGAAACAAGCGAATAAAAACACAACATACTTATTTCAAATAGATAATTAAATTTTAAGTTGCGTGTCACGTTTCTTACGGCCATTTTCAATATTCGATCCATACATGGATTTTGAGATTCGAGATTCGTGTTTGACATATTTTGTATGGAGCTTATGTCAAAAACGAATCTAAAATCTACATATCAATCTTTAGATCGAATATTCTTGCGCCATAATTTAAAAGGGCACAACTAACATTTTGCAAATCAGGAGAAAATCGAGTTTAAAATATTTCTTAGTTTTTGTCAAAAATAAATCACAGTATTGTAGTTATCGAAAATGTATGAATGGAAATAGTAGCGTCTACATGAATTCTATGATTTACTTATTTTTTTAAATTTTAACTGTATTTATTCAATAATCTACATTTTCCCTTGCAACCTAACATAAAAAATATAGTTAAAACATTAATATTACGTATAAAAGGCATAATTAACCAAATGTGACTTTCCATTCTAACATTTTGGGGAAAAAAGTTAAATATTACCCTGCTGTCATAATGTAAACGGGCACAACTAACATTTTGTAAATCAGGAGTAAATCGAGTTTCTTAGTTTTTGGCAAAAATAAATTAAGGTGTTGTAGTTATAGAAAATGTATGAATGGAAATAGTAGCGTCTAAATGAATTCTATAAGATGATTTACCTATTTTTTTAATTTTAACTGTTCTGTATTCAATAATCTACATTTTCCATTTGTAAAATCATTAATATTACGTATAAAAGGCATAATTAACCAAATGTGCGTTTCAATTCTAACATTTTGAGGAAAAAGATTAAATATTAAAATGAAAACCCATATTAATTAAAACACATGTGACCTCTTCATGTACCTAATCTAAACTAGATATGCCCTTTTCTAGTGCTATCACAAAAATAATTGCTCAGTTGTGCCCTTTCAGGCTATGGTACTTTTGTTTATTAGGGTTATAAAATTATGCAAAAAATATTAGCAGATAGACCTTTTTCTCTTGATTCCAAATATGTATATAACTCAATTTCGGGAAAAAATGTTAGTTGTGCCCTTTTTTTCTTATGACGGCAGTATTGAATTCCGTAGTTAGTGAATGTACTTTACGGAAGATTCGAGAGCACAAATTCAAATTTCAAATGCATTAGAACCTTGATTAGAACATAATTATCCGAATGCAACCAATCATAGCCGAATGCGCCATGCTACGAATCGTGAAGTCCCCTACCGCTACCCGCCCCCGTCCCGCTGACACCTTATTTTCGATTACTGCGCAGCTGTCTTATCTTCGGCTATACGCAACAACTTCAGAGGGAACTAGAAATTTGGCGATACCTATACATATAATTTACTATCACCGCTTCACATTACAATCACCTGGGGTATATATAATGTTGAATCTTAAACTCGAGTATTACATAAAAAAAACTGTTCTCAATTATTTTATTTCTTTAAAGGCATATTTTGATAGTATTTAAATTTTAAGTCTTCATCAACTCTTGTAGTGACTTTTTATTTAGTGTCATAAATCAATAGCGTATGTAATTTTTGTACATAGTCTTCAATAAAACAATAGTTTATTATGCATATCTTATCAATTGTGTACAAATTATTGTTTAAGTATATCGATGAACATATTATTATTATCCGCACATTGAATATGACCATAATTTTTTTAGATCATCAAAAAGAAAACAAAATCTGATGTAAATACACGCGCTAACTCAAATCAAGTAAAAATAAGGTAGATGACCAGCTATACTTAGTAGTAAATAAAAAGTTTCGCCGTTTTTATATTGTTTAGAATATAAAGTTTTTGAGTGCTGTGCCGTGTTGAGACTTGTTTCCTGTCTCTTTTTAGGGATCTTATTTTTTTTGACTGCAGACGCAAAATAGAACCTACTGAATCTGTTTTTTTATAGACTCACGCCTGTATGAATATTATTCCTATGAATTTTTAGGTCTCACGTAGGTAATAGGGGGCGAGCCTATTGCCGTTACCGGGCACATCACCAGACTCTCTGCTGCTACTGAGAATTTGGAAAACCCGTACATATTTTTACTTGATCTACAATATTGTGTAGCTACTAGGTACATGTTTAAAATTCATAATACTATTTCTAGGCATGTGATCATCATAAAAAGGTGTCCGGTCATTTGACAAAAAACAAATAACAAATTTTCATTTGAAAAATAACATTAAAAAATTATACTTGATAAATTTATTATTTTGCAAACTATCTATTATTTAATAAACTACACATTAGACAATATACTTACTAAAAAAAATATTATGCTAAAACATTAATTTACAAATTGATTATTTTTTTAAACATGTTAGTTGGCAAAACAACGTAAAGCATAAATAATATTTGACAAAATGCATTGCTTGATAATAATGCTTGATTGTCCGTGTGGTGATGGATTAAAAATACGGCATGTCACCACCCCATATCATGCCATGGGTGTCTTAAGAGCCGACAGAGGAAGCATATTATGCAGAGAACAGCACTGCAAAAGAAGGAAAACTTGATACAAACCCTGTACCAACCCGTTTGGCCAGCGTGGTATAGTAGGCCAATTCCTCCTTTTAAAGGCGAGGCCTAGTCCAGCAGTGGACTGTTAAAGGCTAATGATGATGATGATGATTGCTTGATAAATATTTTATTGATCAAAATCTACGTTAAAACAACAATCTTTGTGTAGGGTCAACTGAAACAATGGCTGGTTAGGTTAGGTTAGAACTGCAACCACAACGCACGAGCCGAGCGAGCGAAGCGAGCGTGCCGCAGCAGCGGCCGGCGAGTGCCAGAACCGAATTCTACTTATTTCGCTTAATTCAGGCAGTGTGTATTTTTTAAAGACTTAAGTTTCAATGGAATTAGTATTAATACAAAATTATTACTTGCCTATAAAGAATCCGTCCAAGATGAAAATTGCAACCATGCAATTAAATATTTTCAAAATTTCGCGCAACTATTGGTTAGAAATTAGTTATTTTTACAAACTAATAATTTATCTTCTAATTTTTTGTACAATCACCAATTTGGCAAACAAATTTTTAATCATGTGATTATTTTTAAAATAATATTTTATCAGTTTAATTATTTCCTATGTAAAACATTTGCGAAACCTGTATTGTGTCAAATGATTGTTTTTAAAGTAGGTAATACGTTTGCGAAATGAAAGTTTGTCAAATGATTAGTTTTTTCAAACGTTGTTTGTTAAATGATCTTTTGTCATACGTTTTTTGTTAAACAATAGTAAACCTCATAAAAAACATAAACAAGAAAGTGGTTTTCAGCTTTATGTTAGCTTTCAAATTAAAAGGCTTTTGCCTTGTAACTGTAAGTTGCGTATAGTACAATAGTACTACGGAAGCAAATTATTTTATTTTTATCTTTAAATAATAGGTGTAGTTACAGACAACAGATCGGTAATCACATAGTAATAAATTGAACACGGTACATCTTCAAATCTGCAGTCCGCTTAAAACTGTATACATCGTTTACAAATATGATAACAGAGCTTCAGTTAAATGATGAACAGTAATGAATACCTAAGCAGTAATATGTTTCTTCAAACAAAACTAAAGCTTTCTAAAATTTGATAGGAAAGAGATAATGAAAGTTTTCCTTTAAAAACTTACCATAGTCAAGTATTTATAAAAAACACACAGTTTTGCAAATTATATTGTGTGTAGGCGTAAAAGAGTAACATAGTGCAGTCACCAAAATTAAAAATAATATAGAATATTCCCTCACCTGCAATCAGTTCAAAAACGTGTCTTCTAAATTCAAACACTGATATATTATTTTTCTTGCCAGTAATTGAATAACTTACAAATCACATCGCGACTTGTCATTTGGAAAGCGAACGCACCACTGGGAGCTTCCAATTAACAATTCCGATCATTATTAGAACTGTTTGTTATCACGATAACAGTTATCAGCAATACATCTCATCGATCGAACATCATCATTTGGCGTCCATCACGCGATGCATAACGGCAATACAAACAATAAAACTTTATTACGGTTTATAATTTTTGTGTACGGTTTCTGGACGAATTAAATCATGACTTCGCATTTAGAACTGTATTCTCGAAGCTTTCAGTTTGCTTAGTTATCGATTTATAACTGTCGTATAAGTATAATGGTCTATTAATAAGCCGGTGGGTCGTATTTTACTACCATTACATTCTATTTTAGTCTGTTGAATATTATTATTATCTGCAGAGCACGAAATTCGAATCGATAGATATAACGGCACTACCACATTTGGTGAAGCTTCAGTTTTAAGCTACCTAATATGCATCGTCTGACGTAGAACTCATAGCATGACTTGGCTTTCGGTTAATAAAAGGTCGTCGTTTGCAGAGGTTATCCCTTGGATAGATGACTAGTTGTTGTGGCTGGTAAGTTGTGGTACGGACGCACGAAAAAGAGAGACTTCAAGAGATAAAAACGAAATAGCTACTGAACTAACTTCCTAAAGAAACCTAAGCTTTGCCGTCATTAGGGGCAACAATTACGAGTATATCAACACTTTCGGATTTAAGAACAGTTTTGTCGTTTCTAAGCAACTATAAAGTAAATAAATTTGTATGTGATACCTGGTACCTAAGTATATACTGTAGTTACCTGTGCATTATAAATGTAAATAAATGTAAACGTCGTGTAGTAGTCCACCCTTGGGGAATCAAAACGCTGTCTAGCTTACTTTAACGGGTTGGGAGCCTTCTGCGCTCACCCATAGTCCGCGTAAAGTTGTCAAGGCTATCTGCGGCCAACAACTAGTCCACACACACAAAAAAAAAAACTTTGATGTTCAGATGTGTGGGTATTATCACGCAGAAACGGCTGAACAGATTCCTATGAAATTTGGCAAACAGATACCTAATAACTTGTATTACATCGCGGAATAAATATGTTTTATCGATGTAACAGATGAGGAAGACCGCAGGCGTATAAAAAAAAGAATCTATAGTACTCTGACTTTCATGAACTTATGGCATTGAGAATGTTATGAGTTGTTAAATAGAATGTTTTAGCTACCTATCTTCGTCACTAACTCTAGCTTTTATCCGCGACTTTTGCCGTGTAGTTAGTTGATAAAAAGTATACTATTTGTTAAACGAAATGACAAATAGATGATTGCCAATTTGTTATCCGCTATTTCAGCCCGTTAAAACAAGATTTTTGATAAACTAGTGGCATATTTTAATACTGAGTCTTTACTTGTCTCCATACTAATGTTTTATTAAAACGGTTCATTGGCTTCGCTTTGTGAAAACGTAACAGACTGACAAATAGGCAGAAGGCAGACTTTCGAATTTATCATGTTGGGATTGCTTAGGACAACCGATCAAGGACAATCGATCTGGCACTGTCAAAACGTCACTGGCAAATATTTAATGTTGTAATGGTATCGTACTAGACTATTAGTCTCCGTTGAGCGACAGATCACCGACAGGTGATAAAAATACACATTTAATTAGTTGTCTGTATATATAAAATTCTCTGTTCTTGACTGACTGATAGACAAAGCACAGCCAAGACACTATGGCGGCATTACCCGAATTTTCCACGAGAACGGGAAAACCATTAAATTAAAAAGATAACGTCTGGGCGTAGCTGCGAGCATCCTCTAAAACGCTAGTACATAACCACTTACATCAAAATTGAGCAAACATATTGCCCTCGCATGTTATGGCACCCAATCACTTAGAAATAGAGACCAACCAGACTTAATGCCACGTGAAATTGACATATTGATCGTTTCTTGTGTTCATAATATTAGTTGGTTAATTATTAATCAAACAGCTTGTTTGTCTTTTTGGTGAAATCCCAAATTACGGACCCTTCCGCCGCCCTTTGGGTTGACAGAAGTGGTATATGTGACTCTTACCTACAGGCGTTGAACTCATCCTCCACCCAAAAATGGTTGAACCGGGAAAAATGGTAAACGTATCTCTTCACTACAGGCGTTTGGGCTTAACCACTAAAACCAACGAGACACGAGAATAGAAAGCACCGTTTCTAACAAAAGAAGAACTTCCCTAATATTGCTTGGTATATTTCTATAATCGGCCAACATTACTAAAAAGATCCCGATACATAGAGATACTCCCACATTTCTTAAGCTCGGTTTAAAATTGAATAAATTTTGAAGATACAAAATTACATCACGAAGCTAAATAGTCAGGTGATCAAATAGCTGAATGAATAACAACACTAAAAAACAGCAATGATATTAAAAAACATCAAAATATTTATGAAATAAATAAGTCTTGTTCATAAAAAGCCGACACACGCAGTAATTCTATTACGTGGGCGGAAGCTAGGAACGCTAACGTTAGTCACGCTATATACGAAAACGGTACATTACTTTTCTCTTTATATTTTGGCTTTCATCTTCGCTTACTATTTGGTAAATAAATTTACCATGTCAACTCAACAATCGACTGATCATGACTTTTAATTTGCCACGAATAACCCACATTAATGTTCATATTTATTTTGTTCTAATTTTAAATTAAAGGATATCCGTTGCGAATAGTGTTGTGTCGAGTGCCAACGTTGTGGTTGTTTTGCGGGACTCGATTATGTTAATTAGTGCAATATGTTAGTCAAGAACCTCTGATTCATTAACCTAAAAGCACGAGATTATATTACCGTGCTTCTTCTTCTTAGCGTATCAAATACTTATATTTTTGAGGCCACTTGTAAGTAGAGAAAGTAGCCACTTGTAAGTACCGTGCTAAAAGTCTGCTTAGCAGTGATATTTTTTTTAACGGTTGAATTTAGTTTGCTTTATTTATGTTTTAATTGGGTGATATTTAGTACCTAATCGAGTTTTATCACTTTCCTGACAGATTGATTTAATCTGACATTTTTACAATTATTGACCCCTCTCCCAATTTTCGATTTCTGCATAGAAAGTGAGACATGAGTCTATCAGAAAACGCATGTGGTAGAGACAACTCCACCACCGGTGCAATATCAAAGCTGCTTCGCTAAGTGTGTGAGCGTAAAGTTCCTCTTGCCCAACCCCTTTTTCTTTCCTACAGGAGAAAAGAAAATGATTTTAGTAGAAGAAGGCATTCTTACCAGAGGTAGATCAAGGAGGAGCTCGGGGGATCTTGAACATCTGTTTTTCTACCAAAGAAAGGGATTAAATGAGTTCTTAGTGTTTCCCTGGTTAATACGTTCTTTCACTAGGTATAAGCCCCTAAAAACCAGAATAAATCTCAAAATGAAACCTGCCACTGATGGGTACTGCCGCCTTGTTTGCCCCTCGGGTTAGAAACCCACGACTCACGAGAGCTGTCTTGTTGGCCGCACTCATAACTTACGCTTATAATACACGCGTACCTACTGTGACGGGCTGTAGCTTGCTTGCCGCCCATTACTTTAGTACTTGTATATATTCTGTGCCCATATGTAGGTATATCACACAAAACGCGTTTTCCGTAGCGTGTATCGCTCCTAAAATAATATAAACAAACATACAAATCGCATTGACGTTGAGACGATTTATGCGAGCGTTCATAGTTGGTAGATTTATCAGTGCAATGTTTTATGTAAATGTATACACGTGCTAGAGCCCGGCAGTACATCTCGTGCCTAGACGAGGTACGCGCGTACGACGTCATCACCTAGGGCGGTTTCAGATTAGCGTATTTTTCTGCGCGTATACGGTCGTTTTAGCATACGCGCTTACACGCGCGCTACATTACGCGCTTCAAAAAACCGGACTCGCGTAAACGGGCATACTTCGGCGTGTTCGCTCGTAACGGTAGTGACATCTTGTCAGTATCAACATAGATTCTGACGGCTAAGCGCGTCATAGCTCGTACGAGTTGCGCGTGTGCCAAAAGGCGTGCCTATACGCGCTTGCATGCGCTTTTAAAAACGAGCTTATACGCGCGTATAAAACGCTAATCTGAAACCGCCCTTAACTTCTATGATAATGTATCACTATCTACTCATTTAATCTTTACTCTATTTTGTTCATAGCGCTCATAGCGTGACTAGACTTGCCGTTCGTAATAGATCGGCAAGGTAAAGCAACGTTTTCCAAGGTCGCTACTTGGATGGGTGACTGCACGTTGCGGTATTTACATTACAATCTGTCCCGGTAAACCCAGAGATGGTCACATCCTCACACAAACAGAAAAAGAATGAAGTCTATACTTTGTTTAGTACAAAAAATCTTCCGAAGACGTGTGTTATAAAGAAGATTTTTTGTACGTGTATAAACACGGAGTGTACTTTATACACAGGATAAAAAGGAAAAATGTTGTTAGTTACTTTGTAGTAACAAAACTTACAACAGTACAACACTCCTGGACTTATGTCCAGGAGTGTATATAAATTAAGAGAAGAGAGAGATATTTGAAAGAGAGTTTTACGTCTTGGGGTGCCTATAGTACACATGAATTCATGATTTTATATTGTCGAAAATTAATATTCTATAAACAGTGGCGGCGCTAGACCACATGTGGACGTCGGCGACATCAAGTTCGCGAGGCCCTTTAAATCGATGGCGAGGCCCCATTTACTTCGTAGTAAAAATATCGTTAAAATTAAGTGAGCCAAATTAAAATAATGTATGAATAAATAAATGACAATTCAAAAATTTCCATCCAACATGGATCTTGTCACGCATGTGTTCGAAAATAATTAAAGACATCATCAACTGCTTAGCTTTTTCCCGAATTGTTCGGTGTCGGCTTCCTAAGTCAGGATGATTGGCGAAACGAAATTAAATATGTAACTTGTAAAACTTTCTGCGAGGCCCCCTCAGGCGCGAGGCCGTCGGCGGTCGCCGACGTCGCCGACGCCTAGCGCCGCCACTGTCTATAAAGTTACGAAAGTTAGAGGTTCGAAGGCGATTAGATACCGCCCTAGTTCTAACCGTAAAAATGTCATCTAGCGATCCGCCGACGTTACTACAATGGCTCGGCGGGCAGCTTCCGGGAAACCAAAGATTTTGGACTCCGGGGGGAGTATGGTTGCAAAGTTGAAACTTAAAGAAATTGACGGAAGGGCACCACCAGGAGTGGAGCCTGCGGCTTAATTTGACTCAACACGGGAAATCTCACCGTAAATAACATGAATAAGCATGCAATGCGTTGATGTAGGTACTAATTAAATACAAACAATTGGCTGATGTAGTTCTATGTTAGATAAAAACATAGTGCTTACGTGTTTCTAAAATTTAAAATAAGTATTAAGTGGAATGCACAATCAGCCACTAACTTGAATAAACAAGACAGGCAAAGAAACTTGAAAACTTTTTCCGCTACACTTTTACCACATGAGTAGATAAACGGAACAGAGAGACAGCTTCTTAAGAGCTTGTAAATTTGTTACCTATTTTGGTAGGGTTGTCAGTTTGTCACAATAGGTTAAGACAAATCGCTTGTTCGGTATACGACAGATTCTGGATTGGATAGATTCGTGATTTGGCAGATTCCCAACTCGACAGATTCGTGGATTGGGCAGATTCTTGAACTCGACGGATTCGCTCAGTTGTAAATAAAATAGCGAGTGGAACCAAAAAAGGCAGGCACCTGAAACTTTTAAAAGCACGGAATAAAAATATACATTTCTTACCAAGTACACGACGTGACGACGTGATTTATTTGACATTCCCAACGATAGCACTAATAGTGTTGAATATTTTCTGGTAATATGATCTATTTTGCTAATAAACATAGGAATCTCCTTTAGCTATTATGTGCCACTAGTTTTACCACGGGGATCTAAAATAAGTTTAAAAAGAAATTGTGTAAGACAAATGAACGTCTACAAAACAAATGACTATAAAAGTATAAAATGATCAACCATCGATAGGGCTTACAAAAAACAGGTGCATGCGATTTTCGACCTTATTGACAATTCATGACAGACTTTTTTTTGGTATTTTCTTGCTTTCTGACATTGATCGTTAGTAAAATTATAAATTCTGAGTTACGTCAATAAGGTTGAAAATCGCATGCACCTGTTTTTTGTAATCCCTATCGATGGCTGATCACTTTTTGATAGTCATTGGTTTTGTAAACATTAATTGCTTCTACACAATTTCACAACTAATGAGTTCATGAGGATCCTCTGGGGGATCGGGCTAGGAGATCCTGGTGGACAACATGCAAACATGTTAAGTATTTCGTTGCCAACATTGACAATATTTATTTCAAGATCGAAATATTCGCGAAACTTTTGCTCGAGCAATTCAACAAATGCGACAAAATTATCAGGAGGTATACTTAATTAAAAAACCCAATTGTACGTTACAATCGTTAAAATCTTTATAATGACTAATTATTTCATCTAGTATTATTCATACACACAGTACAATAAACAACCATTTTTAATAATAAAATATCCAGTTTTTACATTAAAATATTAAAACTTGCAACGTACAAAACAAACAACGTGCCTCGTAATAACCCTAAGATTGTCAACTGCCTGTGCCTACGTAAACCGGTTTTTTCCAGTCTCGCCGCGTACACGACAAGCGGCCAGTGGTCACGCACACATAAGCCGCGTGCTTGTAGTAGTGCAACCGATTCGCGCTGTTGTATGAAGCTGTGTCTCTGTTACAGCGCCTCTTTTAAACTTAGAAGTCCTTGTTCGAAAATTCAAACTGACTATTGAGAGATTCTGCAATGTTCAACAACAAACATATTTTCTATAAATTCAAGCAATTATAAGAAAAGGCAAATATACACTAGAGATTTAAAAAAAGAGCTTACGTAAATACTTATTAATTAGCAAAATTAATAAAAACATAATTATATTCAATGAACCAAAGACAATGGAAACGTAAAAATAAAATATTTTCACCTGAACATATCCTGCGTGTAGTTGTAGATATGACACCGTTTTATAAAACTCGTTTTATCCTTTTCCGCAATTATGGACTTTTATAAGCCTAAAGTTTGAAATAGCGTGCACGGCAAACGCTTTGTTTTTAAAACTTTTTAAGTAATAGTTATAAATTTGAGCCAAACGTCCTGAATGTCCTGATCCATTCAGCCAGCACCTGTCACCGCGGTGACACGACAAACGCAATTCATGAATAAGAACCAATTCTCCAAACTAGTTGGACTACTTTAGTCCCCGATATATAACAAAGATACGACTCAGGAATGTTGGTATTCTTAAACTAGCTGCTGAGCCCGGATTTGGCCACGTATTGCCTTCAATTATTGGAGAAATACATGCCCAGCTAGGTGAGAACGAAGATACAACCTAGGTTTAAATTTGATTTTCAATTCCCATCAATAATGGCGTTACATCCGTCACCATTTTAGAACGTTATTTACTAAAATATACAGAAAGAAAATACATTTATTGAATTCATAATGAGTATCACAAATAGGTTGGTACAAACATAGAATGTGTGTGTTGGTAGATTTAATACATTATCATCATTTACACTACCCAAAATGTACGCAAAAGGCCACAACTCAGCATATACCGCTACCTGCTAGTGATAGCAGCGCCGATTTTCAGCTGAAGCCCTTTTTGAGTTTCTAATTGGCAATTTTTTTTTTATATATGAACTAGAGGACACCAGCAGCTAGGCCTGCATTTTTTTTTAAATTTACCCGTTTTGGCCGATCCCGTGGGAATTTCAGAATATCCCTGCTTAGTGCACCCCGACGGTCCCCAAGCAACATACATGCCAAATTTCAGCTTCCTGCGCCCAATAGTTTCGGCTGTAGCGTGTATGTCAGTCAGTCAGTAACACAAGGATCTTATATATTAAGATTTATTTATACTACATATATATCAAGTTATAAGTAGAAAGAAAACAAGATCCTGCAACTCTGTGTCATACAGATTTCCAAGCTCTTGTTTTCACCACTACAGAAAGTTACATAGTTTATAAGGCATACTTTTACGTGTTTATGGCTTAAACTAAATTTAAAATATTCTGAGCTAAATAAAATAAATAAATAAAAATAAAACACTAGAAGATGCCTGCAGCTACGCCCGCACATTTTAGGGGAATTTCGGAATATGCTTTTTTAGTCCATCCATACGGTTCCCAACGACATACATGCCAAATTTCAGCTTCTTGCGCCCGATAGCTTCGGCTATGCGTCAGTCAGTCAGTAACAGAACTATCTATTTATACAGAAGATAATGAAAAATGTGAGCGATGATGTAGCAGGCATGTGTAACAAGGCAAAACAACCCTTTCTGAAATATCGACAACAAATAATAATTTAAAAACTCATTTCTATTGTTACTTCTGCAAAAAATAAAACATTTTGCCAAAAGGTATGCCGAACAATAAAAAGATTACTCACCGATAAATATTCCAAAATCGAACGCCACATTGTAGTCAGCCAGGTACACCTAGATCATTTTTTTAATGCAGCTTAGGCGGGCTTAGGTAAGGTAACTGCGGCTATTAATGTACGCGCGACATTCGCGGGGTACCTTACCCAACCCCAGTACTACCTAATACCAGACACGGGGACTAATTAGAATTTGGTGACACGCCCAGCTTGGGAAGTAATTTACAAACTTTGTAACGATAGCACGAACACAGCAAAATAAAATTTAAAATGAAAAATGTCGCATTTGAATAACACAAAAGATTTTCAAGGATGATATAAATGAGATAGCTGCTCTAGCGTTTTTATGAAAAGGTCACGATATTCTCGATCTACTAATAGTACCTTCTTTGAATAGCCATCTTTTTCTTTTTCAAAGAACTTATGTAAATACTTCGTACATGGTATGTAACATGTGACAGGCAACAAATGCTCACAATTGTTAATAAAATATGAATGAGCCCTAGAATGAAGTGTACTTGAGCAAAAAAATTCAAACAATGTATCCTTGTAAACTTCATGCAAAGTCAGTTGTGGTAGATACCCTACGTGTCAGAGTTTATGCATTAGGTTAAAGGTATTCTTATTCGTATTCTTACAGCTAAAGCACACAAACTACATTTAGAATAGAAGACTAGCGAATTCGCCGCTTCTGATTGTCACAAGAGAGAGAGACACAAAGCTGCATCTAGAATTTTTTTTTTCGATAGTCATGTCAATAACATCGCTTTTTGGCTATGTTTTTTGATTCAGTCACCGTTATGTGATAAGGTAAAAATACAACATCTAAATCGCGCGATTTAGAAGCAGAATATCCGCGAACGGCTATTCAGGTTCCATTTACTAATAAAAGCGATTCCTTCTAAATTCAGTCGGTAAATGCTGTTTGTATCTAAGATTTATCTTTCAGCTTTATCATAAAAATAAAATTTAAGTATCCAAATAATTATTGGAGCCATAAAATTCCACATCATGAAACATTGTGATCAATTTTGAAGTAAAACGAGCGTGTGCGCTATAGCCAAAGAGGTCAGTTTATGAGTCATAAACACAAATGTTTATTACTTTTAGATTAGCTCCGTAAATAGCAATAGCCGAGGAAGAAGACCCTCCTTAGTTATTACGACTGCGTACATCAAATTTTATTATACTTCAATCTATAGGTATGTTGGTAGCATATGGATGCATGTTGGCTCACTTGGATTTGGTTATGTAGAGACTGGTATCAAATATCACAAAAAAAAAATTTTTACTAATGTTTCATGTTTGTTGGAAGACGCTAATCTTAGGCATTTGTAGTCTGATTAAATAATATCATTTTATATGATAACCTTTTAATATGTAATGTACAGTAGCCGGTTGCAGGCTGTGAAAAATTTTTGCGGCGGGTATATTAAAGTACAAAAAATGTAAAATATTATTATTATTTGACATAAAAAATACATGTAAGTACAAGTCAAAACTTAAGCTCTTTCTGTAAGCTTCTTAGTCCGGAACAAATACCGACTTTAAAATAAATGTTTAAATTGAAATAAGCTTGAGAAAGATAAAAGTAGAGCAGTGCTTAGAGATTTGAGGATAATTCCGAATTTCAATTAGGTAAATCTAATAAGCTTAACTATTTTCGAAGTACTGCGTTATAAGCAAATGTAAGTAGGTATTCTATCGTCCCGAGTATTCGTGTTAGGTTGACATGATATGATGAAATATGACGTCCCACTTCATGGCGCTCCAGTAACTTGACTTGTTGTAACATCATTATACATTCTATCTACAGTGACTGACGACGTTGGCGACTGATTTGGGTGCCATGGATAAAACGGCAGCAAATCAGATGATAGAAAAATTGTGAGAAATCGTGAAGCGTTTTAAAAGACCCCTCTAAAAGGAATGGATAAAATTAGCAAATGTAGTATTCTAAGGCTTTAAAATGAAACAAAATATAACGCAATACTCGATTGTAAATAATACGATAGGAAAAAGCGTTCTATAAAAACAAATAGCGAGAATTGACTGCAGTTTTCGCGTGTATAGCACGTAAATAAAGTTAGCTCGATATCAATCTTTGTTCAGCTTTGCTTGTTAGTTAGTACAGAACTAGGCACATTAGCGGCGCGATTAACTATGCAGTTCATTCGTCGGTCTAACTCCGGCTGCGAACTTCTTGCAATTAAGACACTGCAGTACACAATTTTACTTCCTTTGTTGAGGACGATTTTAACACCGAACGCCGTGAATTTTTGTATTATGGAACACATATCACCGTGTATGTCTTCCGAATCCGAGGATGACTCTGACGTAAGTATCATCAACGCGAAACTTTCCGTGAACCATAAACCCCAAACGTTGACGCAAATTATTATGAATAAAGATACAATCCGCCATGCTTCGGGCACGCAATGGTTTAATCGTTTGTTTACGCTTGCTTCGCTTAACTAAAAGTGCCTCGAATTATTTATAGTCGAATTACATGATCGTACCCCGTAAAGACCTATCAAACAATATGCAAATGTCTCTAGAATATTTACTCGTAAATCCGCTCCGAGTTCTGAAACGTTTAGAAAACTAAGCAGTGTTTCATTTGCTGTCAGACAACGCTTGCGTGCTTGCGTATTTCTTTATCCCTCAAACAAGTCAAAATATTAAACCAAAATGTTGAAGGCTATGGTGAAGCGTGCTCTTAATATCACTGAGGAGAAAGTGCTTGTGAACAAAACACTGCAGTGCTTGGACGTACGTAATGTGTTGTATGTTGACGTGTTGTAAGTTGACCTGGTATTAACTTGATGTGTTAATCAGCAGAAGGACCTACCGCAGAAGTCTCGTGCGACGCTAGGGGAGGACGAAGCCCTCGATTGGCTCAAACCACGCACGCTTGTCAAACCTGACGACCAGGAGGATGTGCCAGAGGCGGTAAGATATTTGTACCGTTATTTAATTTAGAAAACTGTATTTCATAGGTTGGCAATTGATTGGCTAACGAGAATCAGAATTCTGTGCTTATATTTCTTGTCAATTGAAGTGTTAACCTACCCTGTTTTCTACGTGAGTTCAAACAAACTGTCGATGCGCTTGTCGTTCTCTTCGCACATTAGTTGACAGTTTGGTAGCGTCGCGTCACTCGTAGGGCACTAGGCAATAGATATATCAGTGTGTAAGGATATGTAAACCGCATTTTTCATGTTAATGTCAATGTCAAAGCCTTAAGTACGCTTAATACCATTTGGCAATAGCGTTGATTTGTACGGAATGTATATTAGCAGCACTTTTCGTTTGCAGGATTATATTCTCGTATACAGTTCCTAGTATCTGTTTTAAGAAAGTAAGAAAGTATTAACTAGCAATTTACCAAATAGTTTCGTATTAACATAACCCAGGTTGCTGTACAGCAATCGTCGTTCTTGATAATTCTTGATAATAGGTAAACATTTAAAAGGATTTTTTATATTATGCTAAATATCTTTTAGGACTTGATAGAAGACGTGCCACGTTTTCTGACTACAATAAATCCTGCTTGGGTGGCCGAAGAGGTTGCTTTCCATTATGGCCAAGGGAAGTTTGTGCTTACGCCCAGACCGACGTACGGCAAAGCATACCCGCTTTACGTGTTGCAAGGGACGGCGATACGCAAGGACTCTGAGGAAGCTAAACTCCAAATAGCTGCTGGATATGGTGAGTCTTATTCTTCAATCTGTGTAGTTCTAACTCTTCCATATGTGCGTCAAGTAGCCTCAAAGTTTGGTAGGGCCATTGAGGGTGGTGTGAAAAGGTGTCTCCTGTGTTTCGTTTGTGCCGTTGTACTACCCTCTTGTGTGAGTGAGAATAGTATGGTCAAAAAAGGGGTATAAAAGAGTCAAAAAGTGCGCACCTAGATGAGCCCAGGCAAGTAAGATAAACTTCACCCGTAATTCGGTCAGTAATGATCACAAGGCTGGTAGAGTCAGTAGAAGTGACGGATCGAGTGTGAACAAATGTGTATCTGAAAGAGTCCATTCAAATAGGGTGGCCATCTTCCATAATTTGGTCAGTTATTATAACCAAGCGGTTGGTAGAGCCAATGCTACAATTCTATGGAGTGTGGCTTGCATTTCATTATGGAATCTTACCTCCCCTGCTGTAAAATGAAATATACTGCTTAAAATTCGTCGTTCGGGGTGTTCACTTAAACTTATATGACGCACTTTTAATTAAAAAGAGTTGGGCCATTTTAATGAAATATTCTTTACTATTTCGTGTACCTTGTTGGATTGCTGCACCTATATCGTGTAGCGGTATCGTTCGTTCGTTACGCATACGTATTTTATTGAACTTTTTACTGCACAGCGACTAAATTCAGACCAGACATAATATAAACCGGACTAATTTATGCCACCACATTGCGTTTATTTCACCAGGTATGGTTGGATTTGACGATGCTGGACCGAAACGCGTGAAGATAAAGAAGTCAGCTGCCGACGAAGAAGAGGAAGAGGAGCCAGAACCTGACGCGGAGAAGGCGGCGGGAGAAGCCAAAGGAGAAGGGGGAGGCAAATATTTTACCAACATTAAATATATTAAATCTTATTTATGAAATTACTATTAGCCTGGGCTACTGAAAGCTAGGTAGCTAAGTAAGCTAGATAGTGACAAACATGTCAACATATCACATCGCCGATGGATGTTGGGGCAGAAATATTCTGGAGTACCTATAAGCTTCGCACCAGATGTTGGAAAGGTAGGCCTTCCGCTAGGTGCATCGACGAGCTTCTTGGAATCATGTGATATTGCTGGATGCAGGCAAAACAAGGTCGGCTATTAGGACGCCTTTGACCAGCGGTCGACGTCTTTGAAAATATGGCAACATAGTATCTGTGCATATTTATTCTTCCATAAGACACAATGACATTCGTTTCCTAAGCATTTAATGGGTATTTATGTGTGTTCATTCTTCATCAAGTATTTTTGAATTGTAAGTATGCAGAATGCGTAGTGGTCGCCGTTAAAGAAGTAAGAGGTTCCGAGTAAGAATTTCGGCGTATTCGTACTGTGTGCACTATGATAAAAGGCAAACTCCTCGCGTAATAGGCACGTTTATAAACCCGGATAATAGTTCATCGTATTTCTGACAGATACGTACACAAGACAGAGATTCTTGCGCACGTGCACGTTTGTGCAGAAGTGAATATGTAGATTCTACAAGGACTTTTTGATCTTGTCCATTTTCAGGTAATTTGTACAAGGTTGCCCGTACCTACAGAGAATACTACCTACGTCTCTGTATTTTGATAGGTTTCCGTAAAGGAGCGCACGAAACCAATATTCAAATGCCGAGCTACGTAAATAATTTTTCATCCTTCGTCACTAATCTCTCTTGATCAATTAGATTATAGGTCCTCTTCAAGTGGCACAGATCTGCGTAGTAGTTTAGTTACTTTTTGTTCTAATTCATTGAATTTGTAGTTTGCTGTCGTCGCTACTACTATATGAAGGCACAGCATCCATCAGCGATGAACACAATTTTCCACTCATTTTGGACAACATACAATTCTATTCTACTTAATATTATAAATCCGAAAGTGTGTATGTATGTACGTATGTATGTATGTACGTATGTATGTATGTTCCGTTTTCACGCTAAAACGGCTGCACTGAGTTTGTTGAAATTTAATATAGAGATTATAGGACCATGGAAACTGACATTGGCTACCATAAGTTGCAAAAATTAAACTGAGAGGGATTGCAGCGAGGGCAGAAGTTTGTACGGCACAAATTTACCTCTTGGCAGTAAGAACGCCATGCGCTGTAATAATTGAGTGCTGCGCATGTGCTATCGTATATCTGTCAGTACTGTCACGTCATACATATTGTCATATTTTGCACAGTGATTACATTGTTCGCATATATAAACTAATAATTATATAGACGGCTGAAACGATTTTCTCTACAAATATTATAAATGCGAAAGTATTTATTGATATAATATTGGACATGTATACATGGCTTTGACATTTGACTGTATGCCAGGTGATGTTATTACCGTATTTTTCAATAGATAAGGTCATGGATCTGACCGAGGTATTTTGTTCCCTATAGAGTTTCTGAACTCTTTAGAATAATCAGAAGCGTCTTCACACAACTTGAGATAGGAAGTAGATTTGTGTTATCCCGAATTTAACGCGCGTGAAGCCGCGGGCAAAAGCTAGTAACCAAATAACAGTACCTACAGGCTACATCACTTGTCATCTGGTACCTTGTGTGTCTGACTCTGTATGTATAGAATGATGTCTGTGTAAAATGATGATATGTAAAAAACCACATCATCGTTGCGCTGCTTAAGTTCGGCCACAAATAGAACTGGCTATTTATATATGATTTTAGCTTTAATCGTTTCAGCCCGATTCGTGGGAATTTTGGGCAATCCCTTCTTAGTGCTTCCCAAGGATCATATGCCATATTTCAGCTCCTTGCGCCCAAAAGTTTTGGCAGTAGCTTTGATAATCATTATGAACCGCAAAACCTTTTACAAGAGGTCATTAAAATTCTGAACCTACGCCACAAAACATGACGTCTATTTCAATTTACCTTTGTCATCGTTTGATCCAACATAATCCATCGAAATCAAAATACGTATTGCGTTTCTATATTCGATTCGATTCACGGCATGCATTCGCATATGCTAGTCCGCGGTATTTATGGAAACGTGACATATTCGATAAACAAGACTATTTTTGCGCGATCCGATCCTTATCGATGCGTAACGCTGTCTGTAAGAGCTTGGTGCTCATTCGATTTCCATACATTTTGAGTTTCCATGACTGATTTAGGAACGAAGGACGAAAGTTGTTGACAAATACTTTTTTGCTAGCGGTGAATCAAATAAGCTTGTTCTTGATGAGCCAAAAAGCCCTTATAGATTCTCCATGCATGTATTTCTATGTCGGTATTTCAAAATTTCACAGCAGCGTTATATGTTCACAGTAACATTTTGCTATTAGCTGTTTCAAAGCTGCGAAATCAATCAATCAAATCAAGCGCATCTGCGTTCTACAAAAGTAGCCCTAATGTCCCGTACTGATATAGCTATTTTTTTATATTAGGTATGGAAATCGTTCGATAAGATACTGTGTTCTGAATATTGTGTACATTAAATTGATTGCGAAGATCGATATATTATAAAAAGCTTCTTCAAAAGCGTAATTAACTTTGCCCTTTAAAGTGGTCTTAGATAACTTTTAGCTATGGTAACCTTTCGGATAAAATAATGATGAACTATTTGATTGATAACATTATTTTAAGTTGCTACTAAACAATATATATAACACTAGCTTTCGCCCGCGGCTTCGCCCGCATGAAATTTTAATTAAAAAGTAGCCTTTGTACTTCCCCAGCTTTCATACTATCCATATCAAATTTCATTACAAACGGATCTGGGGGCTTATTCACTATGACCATTTTGAAGTCTTAACGTGTTTTAACGTGCTAGTTACCCACGTCGGCACGTTATTGGCTTAAAGCGTCTGATACACGGTTTGAAATGAGGTATAAAACCAAGGTCACCTTGAACACAAGTGAGATGCGGATTGCCAACTACATGGTTTGAAACCAACAGTGTTTTTAAAAACGTTGCGCGGATAGGACGTGTCGTAATCTCGTTGACGTACCTACAATTAACTTAGTAGGTACGTACTTTTTTAGATTCCCGGGTATAGGAAATTCTCTTCTTTTTTGCAGACGCGGCGTTTGCCGTTGGGTCGATAGTTTTTAATTTTTCAGCTAATAAATTCCACGCTTGTTTTTTTGTGATCTGAATCTTTGTATGTATCACTGGTCAAATCCCAAAGGCAGGGCAAGTCTCTATATAGTTCTATAAATTCCGTGATCACTTCACGTTCAAGTTGCTCCATCTTATAGATTAAACGTTAGTTACGTGCGCCCGCGCTCACTGCCTTAGCGTGACTGTCGTTCGCGTGGTTTTAAACAAGCGGCTAGACGGTTTCAAACACGTTTCAAACCATCGCTAGAGGCAATGGTTTGCAACGCAAGCTGTGCTGCCAAGGGCGTTTGAATGTCGCATGAAATGTGGCATTAAACAACTGTCTATACGGTTTCAAACCTCTGTTTCAAACCATTGTTTAATACCGTGTAGCAGACGCTTAAACGGTATTCACTATGCCAACTTCAAGTTTGACAAGCACGGTAGCGCACGTTTCGGACACGGTTTTAGTTGTCAAAATTCCGTGAGCTAAGAGGTCACGTAACATGCACGTAACGCGTTTATTGTAAAACGATAGAGGATAAATAAGTACTAAGTTTATTTGTTTTATATTATTTTCAGTGTCCGTTAGTGGTTAAATGCTAAGTTTATTTGCTTTTTTATTTACCAGTGTCCGTTTCAAAGTTATTTAGTTAAATATTATGTTTTATGAAAATTGACGCCTCTCGCTGGCGCCAGCGTCTCACTCGCCTTCGGATAAATAATAAATCCATTATGATTTATTAGATTCTGTTAGAATTGAGCTATTTGCTGCACTAACCGCACTTATATTTTTTATATTGTAGCGCGAATGCAACTGTCATGTCTGTCATCAATGTCATCATTATGTTTTCGTTCAAAAATTGACTTAAGTACAAAAGATGAACTAAACTTTGAAGATCAATGTTTTATTTTGAGATCGTTCCTGGCGAAATTGAACTAAAATAATATAATTTAGGTTTTATTAGCCTTTTCTATTTGTACTGTAGCATTTAGTGAAAATTACAAGTTAGTAAAATAATATTTATAAAATCGAAATTGAGCCGGCAAACCGGCATTAAGATTTATGAACGAATGTTGTGAAATTGATAACTAGGCATAGACAAGCTGTCGTATGGCATACTGAATACAATATTTTGATTGTCGAGGTACGTCAGGTTACTGAAACACGTTTACGTCTAGTGCACGTCACGACGACACACGTTTTGAACATGGTATTTCAGTGGTCATAGTGAATAAGCCCCCAGCACATTAGCCGTGTAGCATACATATATTATAAACAGATAATAAGTACTTAAAATTACTTTTGTTTTTATAGTCGTCAAACTTCAGGTAAAGATTAGTATGTAGTGTATATTATTAAAGTTATTAAAGAGCTTATATACCTACTGAATAGAATTGCAGTAAAAATAAAAACTGAAAGCATTACCAGAAAGTACAAAATCAGACCGCCCCTCCTCCCCACTGCGCTTCAGCGCACCAACTCATACCCTCGCGCTTTTAATAACGCTGCGCTTAGGTCAATTATATCGTTAGCTCTATTCTGCCAATCAAGCCCTTTCATTTGATACCCATATTGGGATATTTGTGGAAAATATGTCATCCGCCATTTTACGGCGACAGCCATCTTAGATTTTTCATAGTGAGCCCTATTCTACCAATCAAGCCCTTTCATTCGATACCCATATTGAGTTATTTGTGGAAAAATGTAATACGCCATTTTGCGGCGACAGCCATCTTCGATTTTTCATAGTGAGCTCTATTCTACGAATCAAGCCCTTTCATTAAATACCCATATTACGGTATTTGTGGAAAATAAGTTATTCACCTTTTTGTGGTGGCGGCCATCTTGGATTTTTCATAGTGTGCTCCATTCTACCAATCAAACCCTTTCATTAGATACCCATATTGAGGTATTTGTGGAAATATGTAATCCGCCAGTTTGTGGCGGCAGCCATCTTGGATTTTTTATAGTGAGCCCTATTCTACCAATCAAGTCCTTTCATTCGATACCCATATTGAGTTATTTGTGGAAAATATGTAATCCGCCATTTTGCGGCGACAGCTATTTTGGATTTTTCATAGTGAGCTCTATTCTACGAATCAAGCCCTTTCATTTGAGACCCAAATTGTGGTATTATTGGAAAATAAATAATCCGCCATTTTGTGGCAGCGGCCATCTTGGATTTTTCTTAGTGAGCTCCATTCTACCTATCAAACCCTTTCATTCGATACCCATATTGAGGTATTTGTGGAAAATAAGTAATTTACCTTTTTGTGGCGGCGGCCATCTTGGATTTTTCATAGTGAACTCCGTTCTACCAATCAAACCCTTTGATTAGATACCCATATTGAGGTATTTCTGGAAATATGTAATCCGCCAGTTTGTGGCGGCAGCCATCTTGGATTTTTCATAGTGAGTCCTATTCTACTAATCAAGCCCTTTCATTCCATACCCATATTGAGTTATTTGTGGAAAATATGTAATACGCCATTTTGCCGCGACAGCCATCTTGGATTTTTCAAAGTGAGCTCTATTCTACGAATCAAGCCCTTTCATTTGATATCCATATTGAGGTATTTGTAGAAAATAAGTAATTCGCCATTTTGTGGCAGCGGCCATCTTGGAATTTTCATAGTGAGCTGCATATATATCGTAAGCTCTATTCTGCCAATCAAGCCCTTTCATTTGATACCCATATTGGGATATTTGTGGAAAATACGTCATCCGCCATTTTATGGCGACAGCCATCTTAGATTTTTCATAGTGAGCCCTATTCTACCAATCAAACCCTTTCATTTGTTACCCATATTGAGTTATTTGTGGAAAATATTCAAAATATGTAATCCGCCATTTTGCTGCGACAGCCATCTTGGATTTTGCATAGTGAGCTCTATTCTACGAATCAAGCCCTTTCATTTGATACCCATATCGAGGTATTTGTGGAAAATAAATAAGACGCCATTTTGTGGCAGCGGCCATCTTAGATTTTTCATAGTGAGCTCCATTCTACCAATCAAACCCTTTCATTTTTTACCCATATTGAGGTTGTTGTGAAGTAATATGTGATTCGCCATTTTGTATCGGTGGCCATCTTGGATTTACAATCATTTAAATATTATCTTTTAATCTCGATGACAGTATGAGTATATACCAAATATCAGATCAATCGTCAGGAAGGGGGTAAAATTCCAATTACTAAATTTGACCCAAGCAAACAAATAAAGATAATACAGGATTTTCGCCGACTTAGTTGATACTTTTCCTTATAGTATGGCAACATTATACATTTTTTTTATAAATTGTAGCCTATGTGTTATTCTGATGTATAAACTATATTACTGTAAAGTTTCATCCAAATCCGTTCAGTAGTTTTTGCGTGAAAGAGTAACAAACATCCATCCATCCATCCATCCATCTATACATACATCATCACAAACTTTCACATTTATAATATTAGTAGGATAAAACTAATCAACACAATAATGTTCTAGAGGAGGCTGCGGCTGAGGCTGAAGAGAAGCGTCCTGAAGAAGCAAAAGCAGAAGAAGAAGAGAAAGCAGAAGAAGCCGAACCTGCTGCACCTGCAGAAGAACACGCGGAAGAAGCCGCGGCTGAGGAGGCAGGCGGCGAAGAACGTAAGACTTACCAAGAATGACGAGAGGCGAGGGCCCAGTGGCGTACGTAACGGAATCGCGTTCGATCCCCAGCGAAGAAATTATGTGTGCAATAAAAATGTTATTTATCACTCGCTTAATAATGTGCCCGGTAGATGGCAATAGGCTCGCCCCCTATTGCATTGAGACCGAAACATTACTGGCGAAGACAGTGTGGGTGTATAATACACCTTAGCATGTCCCTTTGGGGACAAAAAGGCGTGAAGTTATGTTAAGAGGCTTAACCTTGTCCCTGTACTATGAACCACATGTGGTTCATAACAATTGATTTATCTTGTACCTTTTAAGGAGAGCACGAGATAAGCTTCGCCGTTTACAACTGCGCCGCATGTTGGGGCTTTTATTTGATTGATGCGAGATAACAATTTGTGCGTTCACTAAATTGTCGTTTCAAATCTGGGAGTACTTTGTATCCGTTGATTGAATGTTTGGGATGCGCGACTAAGACTCAAGTTCACCAACAAAGATATAACCGGCGATCAGAAAACCAACTGTTAACTTACTTAATTACTTCTGCGCGCGCATTGTCACATGGGATGGGATGCGTACTTAGTACTGCGCGCGCATTGTCAAATTAATTTAACGGAAAGATAACCAAGATAAAATATCGGTGAACACCGACCTAAGTTAGTTCCTAGTGTTGTAGTTGCTTTTTTAAAGCGAATGAAAAGCGTTCGATCGCGACACCTTTGTCTGCTAATAATGCCTATGCCAGAAATATATTTTAGGTGCTTAGCCATTTTCTAACGCATTTCGGGAGGTGCTTTTAGTAACATGAAAGGCGTTTTGTTTAAATTAAGGTGGTTAAAAAAAATTGAATATGGTTACGTTCCCTCGAACCGAACTCTTTTCGATTTTCGGCCTACGGCCATATGTTGCACGAACTGGTGAAACAATAGTTATTTGTGCAACAAGAGAGCAAAGTTGTTTTTTGTTTCGAGTGCTGATTTTGAGTCCCGAGCAAGCGAAGGATTCTATGGTTGATTCACGAGCGTAGCGAGTGAATCGAAGTTAGAATCCTGAGTGTGGTGAGGGACTCAACAGTACGAGATACAAAAAACTTTGCTCTCGTGTAGCACACATAACTTTTCACCACAGCAGTGAGAATACATATAACTTAGGAGACATAGAAATGAACAGGAATAGATTGAATTCTGCATAATCACTTGTTGATTTAACTCTTCTGGTGTTAAAGTACAGTCATCATCGCTAGTTTCACTCATCTTTTTAGATTATTTTATATATTAATATAAATTTAACACGTTACGCTATACCTACTGTATCAGCATCAGCGAAATTTTTATTCCCGCTACTTTTCTAAATCGCGTTTTAATACCGCGTCCCTGATGTTTATTTTTCAAATGTATCATTGTTGTAATTCTAAATAAAAATGTATTGGTTAAATACTAATTTTATACTATTAATTAGACTTATTTTTATAAAAATCCAATAATAAATTAAACATGTAAACAATAACATATAAAAAAAAGTAATTTCTTTATTACAAATATCTTTTTTTTTTGCGTTGCCGTATTTGTTTTCTTTGAGGTCGAATTCCAAAATCGAATTTCGAATTCGAAGGGGTTTGTTTTTGACGTGACAACGTCTTATAAATTGGTTTGCCGGGTGACACTTCAAGAAACTGCGTTACGCTCCGCTCACGTTATGCGCTCACAATGAGAGCGAGTGAGAGGCACGCGTCCCGCCTAAGAGCGAGAGAGACAGACATAAAAAGTGAAAGGCACGCGTCTTTCATCCTTCTTCCTACTATACGAATGAATATTCACATTAAAATTATTTTACCACTCAAAGTCGTTGTCACGTAAAACTTTCGCCCGTATACCGACTTTACAGGCAACCAATTTTTTCACTCACTTTTTATATGCATGTGAAAGAGACAGAGCACAGTAAAATTCGAATGTTTCAAATTTGTGGCTGAACAATGTCAATTCGTGGCACTGAAGATTGAAAAATTAAAAAGCTACTTTGCCTCACGCTCGAATCAAAATCGCGTTTTGTTCACTATTGTCTCGCAGCAAAAGCGGCATGTTTGAGCTGCTGTGGTGAAAAAAATATTTTACCATGTTTGGGTGCTGATACTTGAAGACAGAAGACAGTGGCACGGAACAACCCAATATTACGAACAACTGATATTCATTTTTTATTATCCATTACAGTACCAATGATGCTAGACATAGCGGGCAGCGTACTAGACATCAAACCGAGAGTGAAGAAATTAGCCAACCAGTTCAACTTCTGCGAGAGAGCCGCTCTTACCTACAACTTCCCAAGACGAGTTAGTATCACTGTACACTTATTTCATACATTTCATTCATTCGTGACAAGTCCTGAAGACTCTTGACCTCAAGAGTAATGTAGGCAAACCTATAGATTTGAACAGCCTTTTGTTAAATTCTGAACTGTCATGACTACTGTTGATGTTGACTCCTCAAAACCCTCCATCAGTGTTTTTTGGAACAGCTATTGGGTGGGTGCGAAATTTCTTACGTTGTACTCAACAACACTAAATAGAAAAAAAGAAAAACATTTATTAGACACACCAATTAAAACACAACAAAGTTTTACAGTAAAGACCAAAGGCAAATACAAAAAAGAACAAAAAATAAAACACATACAAAAAAAATGTGCAGTGTGTCCAAAAGGTCTCACCTCAGCCTGTGCTATGGATCACCACAGCGCTGTTTTTCAGCCCCACTAAAGTTTTAGTTTCTTTTAAAACGGGCCAGTGATTTCACTAGCCAAGCAGCGAACATCGCACGTCCAATACCTACACTGGTCAATAATCACCATCATCCATTAATCATGAATATTATTTCATAATACTCTATGCAACAAACTACTAGCTGAAGGACTATCTCTAAAAAAAGACAAAAGGATAGAGAGGGAGATCTTATTTGTCTATTGTGTCACTACCTTTCACTTATTTTCGATGGGTACCGCAAGTATTTTAGATGCTGCTAACAAAACCGTGTAACTCCGGTTCGATTCATATCTTGGCAACTTATGGTTGATTGTATTCAACATGCGATTAAGGTTGCAGGTTCGAATCCTGCCACTTGCACTACGTAAGTTTCAGAGCCTAGGAAAATACTAATAAATTACTACCCAAAGCACAGTATTTTCTTATAAATACAACTGAAACAGCCAGTCCCGTTGTGTCTGGTCACAAAAGTGTAAATACACGAATGTCACGGCAAATATTGGTTATCAACTTATCACTGTAAATATACGCATTTACGTTTGTGTTAGCAGTCTGCTGCGTTTTCAGTTTGTTGGAACTGATATAATTATGTTATTTTCCTTGTAAGTGTTTTTCAATTATTATTGTGACGACCGGTTGGCGCAGCGGGAGTGTAAGCGACTGCTACGCCGAAGGTCGCGGGTTCGATTCCTGCTCAAGTCAAACATTTGTGTGCATGAACCTGGATGTTTGTCTTGGTCTGGGTGTTTCTATTTATAATATGTATATATTTACAAAAAAAAAGTATATATGTATGTTTATCCATTGTCTAGTACCCATAGTACAAGCTCTGCTTAGTTTGGGACTAGATGGTGATGTGTGTATGTGGTAGAATATTATATTACCTATTATTAATTAAGGGCTGAATTTTTAATCATCTGATATGTCTTAAAGCTCATTTACATTAGGGTTTCGAGGCTGATTTGTTGATGATTCGTTGGATTTCGAATTGCCCCTACACGTGTATATTTGACCACACTTTTGTCACCCAAATTAGCTAAAAGTTTGGGCCTGGTTTTGGTTCTGGTATCCGTGTCTTGGGATTTATCATTTTACTAACAACAAAGTGCTTAGAGTTCAATTCAGATTGCGTAAGCATATCTGTGGTTAAACTTATGAGTTCTGCAAGCGGCGGTAATTTAAAACCTTAAGAATTGGTCGCTAAATAAATAACCTCGTAGTTGGTTCAAAAGCTATCTGATATTAAAATATTGGCCCTATTTCAGCAAGTTTTTGTTGTGGCTGAAAGTCTGGCCTTACAACGCGAAACTCTTTTTCTTTTATATAGAGAATTCGAATTTTGTAAGACCAAACTTGAGGGCCCATTGACATAACTGTTATATCAAAAAAGAAAAAGCAAACTTATTTTACCAAGTAACATCTGAGTGTATTGGTAAGTTACAAATATTGAAAATTTCACGACTCATATTTATCAAAAACGAATGCTTATATTTTCAGGGTACCTATATGTTTACGAGTTTCAATTTAATGCTTACGGTTTCTTGTAAATTATTTCCCCAAAACATTTATAAAATATAATAATCTGCTGTACATAAAGCTGTGTGTGTTAGCTGTGTTCTGCACATACCTACCTACTGCATTCGATGTTCATGTTTGGATCTAGTTGTGCCAAAATACAACTAGGTACACGACAAAAAAGTTTCGGTTTCATTGATGATATAATACATAACGCTAAACGACATATAAACACTGGTATGTTGCACAAATAGTTGGTCATTTTAAGCATAACTAGCTCCAAATAAAAAAGTTTGGGGCCTTATTTTAAATCCTCGAATAAAAACGTTTGGGGCCTTATTATAAATCCTCGAATAAAAACGTTTGGGGCCTTATTATAAATCCTCGAATAAAAACGTTTGGGGCCTTATTATAAATCCTCGAATAAAAACGGTTGGGGCCTTATTATAAATCCTCGAATAAAAACGGTTGGGGCCTTATTATAAATCCTCGAATAAAAACGTTTGGGGCCTTATTACAAATCCTCGAAAAAATAATATAGTTCGCAGTTTAGTCCTGTCCTTTCCTGTGTAAAAGTTGTTAAAAGTAAGCTAATGCCATTTTTGAAAGCATCTGTCATATCAAGCAAGGGCGTCGCCAGCCGATTGTTTAGGAGGGGCAAGTACGCCAGCCGATGGTCTAGGGGGGGGCAAGTTCGAATGGTAAATGAGAAAAAAATATAAAATGTAGGAATTTTTTAATCTCTAGGGGGGGGGGGGCAGCTGCCCCCCTCTGCCCCTCCTTGGCGACGCCCCTGATATCAAGTATGACTGTGGTTTAAGAGGTCGCATTGTCACTCACACACGAGAAAACACTCCGTGATCCAAAATTTTTTATTTCGAGTTTGGGTGAAGTTTGTGTCTGTTTGAATGTTTGATAATTCAACCGGGAGACAGGATCTATTCCTAGGGTGGGTGTTGTCTTTTTAGAATAAAACTTAAATAATTGTAACCTTTTGATACATGGTCCAAAAATATGCTATTTTTTATAATAAGGCCAATTAAATCAATATTTTAATTATGTAGACATAATATCTTATATTTAATTTTATACTAATTCTGTGTTTAATGTTTCCTGCGACGTATGTATAGCGAAAAGTAATTAATTTTATCTTTAATCAAATAGTATGTATCTGCTCACTTACCTAATTATATGAATATACCTACGTACACCTACTTGGAAGCAAATAACTTGAACAATGTATCTATACCTAGATTGAAAAATAATAAATCATAAAACTATACGTATGATTTATTATTTCACAAATGTTTATAATTTCACTAATGTTTCCTTGCGACTATAGTTCAATGAATGTCTTCTGAAATGACGCTCACTATGCGGCAGCACTGAGGCATCAGGTCCAGAAACCTGTCAAAACTGTCAAAGCCCCTATATTTTCGTATGTATGTGTTTGTTTGTATTATGTGTGTGTACGCGTCTGTTCATATCTGACGTCATAATATTGGACCTAACGCATACTAAGCGCCGGCGGCGTCTGGTGGTAGAAGAAATAGTAATTTCATTACATAAAATTATACAATGGGTAGTTGGGTACAGCGTATTACAAAATCATTATTTAAAATACTTTAGGTTATCCTTTACCTTTCAAATACATAATGTAAAAATAAATACTTTTTAACATACCTATATATAAATTCGACATTTGGCATATCAAAAAAGAAAATCACTCTTTATTTTGTCATCCCATCCCTGATCATGACTGTTATGAATTCATCCATCTGCGCCATACTTATAATATTTGCATTCAAATGCGTCAACTAACGGACGTTCCTAATAGGTATATTATCTATCGATGGATTTGGCTATTAGAGATAGATATTTGACATAAGCTCCACATAAAATATGTCAAATATCTATATCTAGTCAATGAATACAGATTTACATAGAAGCGCAGTTCTTAAGGATTTCGTGTGCCGATTCCAAGTGGGGACTGTCTCCAGTTTAGTTCGTTGTTGGCGCCGTTGGCGGCGGTGGCGTCATTCTCCGTCTCTCTTGCTCTCACAGTTAAGATACACTCGAGGAACGTTTGTCTCTCTTGCTCTCGTAGAGACAGCTGTCACGGTGTGACTGCCACGCCGCCAAGCGGCAATTTGGGTCACAGAAAGTTTGTCTTCAGAGCGCCCATAGGAAATGCGCCTCTATGTAAATATCTGAGCTCTTTGAACTAGTAGCCAAATCCATTGATTGATCAAATATTGTGACCAGCCGTAAGCCCGTTGTCTTGTGCTATTTCTCGTTCTTCACTAAAATACGATTTAATATTAAACGTTAAATCAGAATCTGTTTACAAGTGGTTTGTTTTCATTGCTGTATTTGCATAAACTCGAGATGTTACACATGTTTCGTCTATTTATGAATATTTTAACGAAGAAAGATACTAGACGTTTGTGCTGCAGATCAGATCCTAGAAAGGGTGTTGATTTGCATTTACAAAATATTTTACGGGGTGAATATACCTACTACTATAAAGTAAAAATAAGTAAAAAATAAGTCACTAAAAGTAAAAAAAATATTTCGTCATCATACACTTTGAAAATTAACTCGGTGTATTGACCGCCGCCGCCGCTCAGCTGATCGCCTTTGCAGGCGCCCTACAACAAACACTAGCACACGTACCTACAGTGACTGCGCGGTTCAGTCTAAAGGCCTGTTCAGACCTAAGCGGTATTCGCTACCGTCTGCGGCAGAGAAAACCCAGTGGGTATGCGGTAATATTACTGTGCAGACCTAAGCGGTATTCGCTATCCTTGTGGGTAGAATAACGCGCGGTAGTCGAGTTTCGCTCAGAGAGGTAAGAACTAGCCGCGGTACTTGATACCAAATACCTGAGCGAAACCCGCGTGGTATTTACCTCTAACCACAGCGGCAGCGAATATCGCTCAGGTCGCTCTAGCCGCGGTACTTGATACTAAATACCTAAGCGAAACCCGCTCGGTATGTACCTCTACCCACAGCGGTAGCGAATATCGCTCAGGTTTGAATAGGCCTTTATTTTGCACAATTTAACAGCTAATTCCGACTTAGGTACTAAGTAAAATTTAATGAAAATAGTGTCTTATATCATCGTACACTGTTTAAAATAATTTTAGGTTAATATGTACATATACTGTCTATGGAGTATTATTAAAATATTTTGCAAATGCATATCAACATCTTGTACCTATTTCCATATGAGTCTTATCAAAACGATATTCATTTGTAGGTACTTAATGGTAATGGAAAATTCACTTGATTTTCATTTAAAATTATCTGACATATCTACCAGTTTACAATTTTATTCACAAAATTAGTTTGCTATTATAAAGACTATTTTCCTACCGCGGCTCCACCCGCGTGACAAAAGGTAGTAGGTATAACGATATCCTGAGCTATAAGTGTTTACTCCAAGTTTTCATAAAAAACCGTTTAATACTTAACATAACTTCACGCCTTTATTCCCTGAAGGGGTAGGCAGAGAGACTTTCGCCAGTTATGTTTAGGTCCCAATGTAATAGAGGGCGAGTCTATTGCCATCTACCGGGCACATTATTAAGCGAGCGTGATTAAAATTTTTTTTTACACACATCTTCGAAAACTCAGAGGTGTGTGCCCGGGGTACTTGGGGATTAGGGGTCGCAATATCGGGCCATTTTCTCAATATCGGTATTTTCGATATTCAACATTTGTTGTAATTCCGGAATTTGATATTTTCGATATTTCCGATACTAGAAATCAGACTAATGAAAAGTCATGAAAAATGGGAAATAGGGTCTAAAAATTAAATTAAAAAGAAATATTGAGATCAAATAAGTAAATTTTAATATATTTTTAATAATTATTTTAATTTTAATAACACGCAAAGTAAACTCTTGCTCAAGACTCGAACTTCGACGGATGGAAGAAACCTAAACCGGAAGATCCGGAAGCTGGTGCGACGTGACCTCCGATGTTTCAATACGCGCCATTACGGCTGCGATTGAACAGAATCGAGGCACCAAAGTCTTCGCTCGCCAGCTTGGTAGAATTCATCTGTCGAAACTCAAAACTGCGGATGGCCGAAAACCGTATCCTGCAAATTCGAGATTCGCTCTGAAATTGAGTTTCCACAAGGACTTATTCGCATCACGGATGCCTAAACCCACGAGACCCGGCGATGACCACAGAGCCCAACTCACGCGCCATTACACGGAAGACTTCCCTGATGACAACCAGAGTGAGGTAAGAGTGGCTCTCAAGCAGCTTAAGAACAACAAGTTTCCAGGGGATGACGGAATCACCACAGAGCTCTTAAAAGCAGGTGGGACAGCAGTTCTGAAAGAGCTGGAGCCTTTTTAATTCCGTTTTCCACCAAGGCCTAACACATCAGGCGTGGACGGAGAGTGCGGTGGTTCTGTTTTTCAAACAAGGTGACAAAACCCTGCTGAAACTTTACTCCTCCTGACCACTCCTGAGCCACGTCTACAAGTTGTTCTCGAGAGTCCTAACAAACCGCCTCGCCAGAAAACTCGACGATTTCCAGCCACCGGAACAAACCGGGTTTCGAAAAGGCTACAGCATCGTAGACCACATCCATACTGTTCGGCAGATTGTACAGAAGACCAACGAGCGTAACGAAACGAAACCACGAAAACCTTCGACTCCATCGAAACCTGGGCGGTTTCGTATCGATTGGCGCTACATCGAGGTGTTGAGATGCTTGACACGGCCACTATGACCGTCCAACTCCAGGAGAGTAAAACCAGCCCCATCGAGTTGCGAAGAGGGGTGAGGCAGGAGGATGTAATATCCCCTAAGCTCTTCACCAACGCACTCGAAGACGTCTTCAAGACGCTGGACTGGACTGGACGGGGCATAAACATTAATGGCGAGTACATAATATCCCACCTTCGGTTTGCCGACGGTATCATCATCGTGACAGAGAGCCTGGAAGAGCTGAGCGAGATGCTGCACAGCTTGAATGGAGCCTCTCGACGGGTCGGCCTCGGCATGAACTTGGATAAAACCAAGATTATGTTCAACGAACACATTGTGCCGGGACCGGTTAATGTCGACGGATCGATGTTCGAAGTTGTTCAAGAGTATGTCTACCTTGGGCAAGTAGTCCAGCTTGGTAGAAACAACTTCGAGAAAGAAATCGACCGCAGGATCCAGTTGGGTTGGGCAGCGATTTGCAAGCTACGTCGAGTTTTCTCTTCGCCCCTACCGCAATGCCTGAAGACCAAAGTCTTCAACCAATGCGTCCTACGTGTTATGGTACGTACGGTGCCTAGATGTGGACACTCACAGTGGGACTAGTCCACAAACTAAAAGTCACGCAGCGAGCTATGGAATGGGCTATGCTTGGCGTCTCTTTGAAGGATAAAATCCGAAATGAAATTATCCGACAAAGAGCCAAAATTACCGACATAGCTCACAGAATCAGTAAGCTCAAGTGGCAGTGAGCTGGCCATATCTGTAGAAGGACTGATTGCCGATGGAGCAATCCTAGAGTGGAGACCACGCCTCGGCAAGCGTAAGGTAGGGCGGCCCCCGGCTAGATGGGCCTACGACCTGAAAAAGGTGGCTGGGACAGACTGGATGCGGAAGGCTGAGGTCCGTGTACTCTGGCGCTTGTTGGGAGATGCCTATGTCCAGCAGTGATAGGCTGATTGATTGATTGATTGATTGAAGTAAATTTTAATTCACTGCTTTAGTGACAAAAATGAGTGGCCTATTACAAACTGGTGTAATTAAGCAATTCGAGTGCAAATGGAACAACTTGAAAAATAAATTAGTTAGACTAACATTACCTATATTGATTTGCCCATTGCTAGGATATTTGAAGGTACTAACTTTCCTTCATGACAGACGTAAATGTTCAACTGGGACCGATATCTTAACGTGCTCTCCGAGGTATGAGACAAGCTATAATTAACTATTAATTACGCACATAGGTTCTATAACAATTTTAAATGAATTTCCAAAAGTCATTGATGATCGCAAGGATTCATACCCGAGACCTTCCGAATTGCAGCCTGTTAGTCCTGCCACTGGGCTATCAGAGCCTTGTAGAAACGACTGAGATATTATCACTAAAACTTATTGAACATGAATAAAGAGTTATAAATATACATTTTGGTAGCTAGGTAATTAATTTATAACAGGTAGGTAAATCAAGAAGGCCTGTTAATCATGAAATGAAATAAAACTATGTAACAAAAACTACTAGATACGGATCAATATTGGTAGTTAATTACTAGTAAAATGGTAACGACGAATACTCGCAATATTACCATATTTGGCGCGCTAGACGCACTCAAGGCAATACCGCAGACTTATTATTATTTATTGTTCTTAATACTCACATGCACGGGTAATAGCGCGCTTCGAGTTATCGATTTTGAAAAAGTAATATAAATTAAATTCATTGGTAATGATTACTTGAAGCAATGTCGTAAATATCGAAAATCCCGGTATTTACAAATCTAATATCGATATTTCCTGGCACAATATTTTGTCCGATATTCCGATATTTTCGATATTCGATATTCCGATATTCATGCCCTATTGGGGATCGAACCCGAGACCGGCAGTCCGTTACGTACACCACTGGGCTACTTATTACTTAGGTATTAAGAGCAAATGTAACGAACATCTATCCATCCTCACACACTTTCGCGTTTATAACAGTATTAAGGATTTTTTTTTAGACACGCCTGTATCCCCGAAGGCGTAGGCAGAGGTGTAATATTACACCCACGTTATTAAGGTTATGATTTTAAATATGGACAATGAAGTATAAGGCGTTGTTTATTTATAGTGGCGTTCAGCAATGAATTTAACCGATTAACTTGGTTGCCAAAATAGCGCTAAAGTTTGATAAACATTTGCGTCGCCATGAAATTACTAATAAGCCGAGCCAGCCGAGCGGAGTAGGTTCAAATTCGCAAAATCTCAGAGTAAACATTAGTGTGGATACAAATACTTACTAACCTGCGTAATCAAAACATGAAATTAAAAATATATGTGTCCTCGACACAGATATTCAAAAATTATAAACATCATCTCGATCACATCAGCTTCAAAAAACACAAAAACGCGTCAGAATCGGTCCGGTCGTTTAGGAGCTACGATGCCTCAGATAGATTCAAACTTATAACAGTCCTTTTTTGCGTCTCGGGTTAAAAACGAAAACTATTTATGTTTAGGAATTTACATCGATATTACTACTTTTCTGTTGCACAATTGAATATTTGGATACCTAACTCTATGCGAAACTTTAATAGTCAATATCCTGGCAGTTACAATGAAAATGCTCTACTTTATTAAGTAAATAATTCAAAAATATAATAAATACTTAACAGTTTTCATACGGTAACGGTACGGTAATTTTATTTGCTTCCAAGTGTAGTATATTTACCCACTGTCACATGTATAATACAAGCTAAACTAATTCTAGAATCAACACAACGTATTTACTACGTTCTAGTGTTATACTATTTATATAGCCCGCTGGTACGCGCGAACATGTATAGATTATCTAACACTTTGCCGAAAATAATCTGTAAATAGTTGTACACAAAAATGGTCTTTATTAACATGTAAATAGTACTTACGTTTGCACGAGCACTTTAATATCTTATTTACACTGCACGGTTTAGTATTGTTTTGTTAGTAGACGAGCACTCTCTACGCACGCTTGAACTCAAATAGTGAGATGATAATATGTAATGTATGTACGGTGTGTGTTTGTAGTCGGTGGAAACCCAGACGATCCCACCGCCGAGGGCTAACTACGGGGCCACAGCACTCCAATGCGTCATTTTCGACTTCTATCAAGAAGATTACGCGCAGAAAATGAAGGAGAAAGAAGATGAAAAACCTAAACGAGTAATCATCTTAATGTTCATCAACATTCCCTTTGCAATGCATTAATTATTTAGTTTTAAATTGGCTTTCGGGATATATACCACGTAGGCACGTGCATATCATATAATCCCGAAAGGAAATTTAAAAGTTTCGTTCGTAGATTGCTTTGATTTATCACCATCATCTACAGCCCTTTGTATAAACTGTCCCACAGCTGCGCACTGGACTCTTCTCAGTTTGCGATAGATAAAGCTATAGTCCACCACGCTGACCAAGTGCGGGTTGGCAGACTTCGCATGTCTTTCAAGAACTTTTTTGTTTAAATGATTCAGTAAAGAGATATTTTTATTGAGAGAGGCGTATGGAATAACTCAATGCTGTAAGAGCCCAATTGGAGAAATATGGGTTGAATTCCAGACATTTATATCTGAACTTGAACAATGAGAACATCTTGATGTTGACTATTCACGTGATTACATTTTAAAACGTCTTTAGGTAGCGTCGTAATATCTTGGCATAAATCTTGGAATACGTTTATGGTAGAGCTATCCCGGTTACGATGTTTGAATCCGAGAGTTTCTGTTTTTATTTTGTTTTCTAATCTAGTTAACGTAGAATGACGCATAATGTGTTTGTTGCGCATTAAATGTCTCAGTAATGCTTTGAGGATAATCTCTAATTGGTCAAAACTTAAAAATTGTGAAATTGAATAAGCAATAATAATGAAACTGTGTCTTTTTAACGGGATAAATAATAGTAGATCGGTTGACTTTGGGTTCGGTTCAAATAGCTCTTTGCTGCTGTGACATATTATATTTAAATCAAAACAAAATTATGATATCAAAGCTCACGGCGCTTTTCCCCTAATCGTTATCATAAATCAATCGTAGTTCACGACTTACTTGATACCCCTGAGACTTTATTCTTCCCTTAGCTATTACTCTGTCACTCCTGTGATAAAACGTCCATCAACACTACAAATCTAAACATTCTTAGTCATTGAGATTTAGTACCTAATTGCCACTGCAGGCACCGATAGCCTAGTGGAGATACCAAAGGACTGCTATGCAGTATCTGATATTTCGGCACTGTTTAAAGTATCATGGTTCTTTGATTGATCAGCTTCCAACAAAGGTACACTACTTACATTTGGTATTTCTATTAATATCAACTCCTGTCAGTCTATAATTTTCTTAAAACCTGGTCTATCGAAGTGTCAATAAATAGATAATTAATAGACCACGAATCTGTAAGACACACTTATTATTAGCCGCCAGTACCTGTGTTGTGTTAGCAAACAGTCGTTAGCGTAGTTATGACGATTGCGTTAGATCCTTAATAAAATAAACAGTATACTTACTAACCTATTTATTAAAGGATATTTATTTGAACATTTGTGATTCATTCAGAATTGCCACATTAGTTGAATCAAGTGTGTATTGGCTCTATGGCTATGAATTAGGTAAAGGTTTTTTCTTTGTAAAACCTAGCCACAGTCCCTAAAATGCTTAGGAAAGTTAGTATCGGCCGAATTTCGTGAAATCAAAAATGGCGAGATTTAAATTATCATAATATAGGCTGAATCGTGCCTTCCAGGACACCATATTGTAATACCGAAACAGTAGCACTATATGCCTGATACTTGCCTTTATGTAATTCATGTGTTATTGATCTCTTGCATGTCCATTCCCCGTGCATTTGTCACTCGTGCATTTCATGATAAACATGCTGAAATAATATCAATTGTATTCAAATAAAACAAATAAAGCGAATTGATCCTCTAGCATGTAGTAGACATGGGAAGTTATCGCGCAATCAAAGATACAGGCCATTAGGAATAAAACTACGATTACTTGGAACGTAAACAACGTTTGTACTTATAAAGGTTAAACTAGTTTCTACCCGTGGCGCCACCCACGTGGGTGTCAAGTATCACGATATAAAATTGTTATCCTAATGTATACGCTATGCTACTGCAAAGTTTTGTCGAAATCCACCAAATCCCAGATTCATTCTTCATTCAGATATTAAGTAGCTCGTGTAAAGAAATCCTTTTTTGTATTTTAGCCCCACCTTAGTTGCTTCACAAGGGCACCACTATAAGTCAATAGGATCATTTGACCTACCACATCACGCTAATATTGATGTGGAGTTTCTGCCTTTTCCTAAAGATACTAAAGCGCAGGCCACACCGCCAACTGACGGACGGAGCGGGCGAAGCGGACGACATCGTTTCACCTCTTTTCATACTTGGATGTTGGTTGGCGGTGTGAACCCATTACCCAACTCTTTGAAAAGAGGTGACGATGTCGTCCGCTTCGCCCGCTCCGTCCGTCAGTTGGCGGTGTGGCCTGCCGCCTGCGCTTAATAGCTTGTTTTTTTTCCTTGGTCGCCTCTTGCTACACCTAGGAAATGAAATAGGGTATTAATTACCACGTTGTAATCTTAACCCGTCACCATACCAATTGCGCTTATCAATTTTGTAATCCCACAGTTGAGGAAGAAAGAAAGGAAGCATGTGAAAACAGCCCAACAGATTCACGACGAGAAACTGGCGCAGAGGATCAGAGAGGCGTGGGCCATTCTCGAGAGACTCGTCAACCAGAATATATATGATGACATTGGTATAGTACCTTTTGTAATTTTTGTTGTTAATAACTCGGTGTTAGACTGTTTGTCCTCTAGAACGGAGAAGAGCGGAGATGTGTCAATACAGGCAATAAAAATGCGTAACAAATGCGTAAATACTAATATACTACACAGCGGCATTTTATTGGTTTTAATTACAGTCCGCTTTTGCCCTAGGGGCATAGAATGACTATTCCCATGCCAATGCACTTTACTACGGTGACACTAAATGGCTTACTCGAGTTCTATAACGACCTGGGAGTAACTGATTATTAGTTATTTTTTTAAACCTTGGCTTTAAGAACTATGGAACTGTGATGTATGATGCTTTTTTGAGACAGACAACAGACTATTTTTGGGTAGCCAAATGTGCTAGTTTAACTCATAACTGAAAAGTTTCATCAAAATTCGTTCAGCAGTAATTGCGTGAAATAGTGTCAAACATCCATACATCCGTCCCCACAAACCTTGACGTTTTATAGTAGTAAAAAAACTTGCAGTTAGTTCTTTAAGTAAATTGTAATTGGAAGTTTTGCGAATGAGTATTTACTTTTCGATGTTCAGCTCAAGACTACCGTTACTGGGACGACCCATCGGACGAGTTCCGTGAAGGCATGGGTTCACTGCTGCCTTTGTGGAAGTTCCAGTTCGAGCCCATGCGGAGTCACGCCGTGTGTGACGTGCAATGGAACCCTCACTACCAGGATCTGTTTGCTGTGGCTTATGGCTCGTGTAAGTATAGCTTATGATATTTCAGAACGGAGGCTGCCTGCTCAACGGAGCAAAGAGAATAGAGCTGTGTCAACACAAACAATAGAAATGAGTAAAAACCTCGCTGAATTAGAATGAATTTCTTTTGGTTGAATTGTCAGTGACACAGTTCTGCTTTGGTGGACAGGCAGCCTTACGGACGATCCTCTTTTCGTGTGTAAGTATGTCCAGCTCTTGTGTTTGAATTTGTAGACTGCCAAGACTTCGACATGGTCTATAAATCCTTGTCGAGGACCGACGCCTTTACGTGCCCTTTGAAAGCAGCACTCTGATGTTAATGCCACCAAAAGTTGTGACGACGAAGTGAAAATGAATGGACCGGCTCGTCCGAAGAAGTACTAGTCTCCTACAGAATGTAGACCTATTAAAGTAAAAGTATCTATACTGTTGGGTTTCGTCCGATGAGTGCGAGGGTCGGATGCCTCATCCCATATCCTTCCATAGCCCACTCCTTTTCCTACGTCTTTCAACTCTATTACCTATTCCTAAGCCCCGTCTTCGCCAAATACAGCGGCTTGGTAGTGATTCCGCACTCGGCCATGACTATGAGCCGGAGTACCTCCAGGTTGTTCTGGCTCTTCTGTTATCGACCTCAAGAAATGGACGGTAGAGCCTTACCAAATGAACAAATAGTTATATTTTAAAAACCAGTTTGACATCGAGTCTTTGACAATATTGTAGCTGGTATCAATCAGTGCAGCGTGTCAAGTATGAATAGGAAGAAATTGTGTAGGGGTGACTAAACGGTCAGTCAATAGAGGCTGAATGGCACTTGACACTCAATAGAGTGGCCAATCACTGTCGAAGGTTGAACTATGTATACAATAAGATTAGACGTTGCGATGCGTGGACTACATATACAAAAATAGCGGTTAGAACTGCAACGACTTTTTCTTGCAAATTACTGCCAACGCCTTGTTTTTAGGGTTCCGTACCTCACTACGTAAAAAAGGAACCCTTATAAGATCACTTTCTTGTCCGTCTGTCTGTCTGTCTGTCTGTCTGTCCGTGTGTCACCACCGATTTTCTCAGTAACGGGTGGACCTAGCAAATTGAAATTTATACCAGATACTGAGGTCTATGGTTTCTATTAGGTGTAAAAAATCAGGGTCCTGGGTCAGCCCGATAAAAAGATATGGTCAAAATTAGATTTTTGCGAAAACTTGTAAGTACCAAAATTAACCTTAATTTTCAACTCTTTTTAATTTTCGGAATTTTTCCTTTACATGTGCTGTAAGACCTTGGTTTTAACCAAAATTGACAATTCTAGGTCAACCGTAAGTACCCTATAGGTTTTGGGCCAAAACCTATATGGTAGTTCCCGTTGAACTAGAATTACGAAATTTGGCCAGGGTCTTACAGCACAAATAAAGGAAAAATTACAAAAAAATAAAAAAGTGGAAAATTTAAGGGTGTCCCCATACATAGATAGTAGACTCCATTTAAGATAGTCCTCTAAGTTGTATGGGCGCTCATACAGATTTAGAAGACTAACGTAATTAGCACCAACCTCAAATAAGGTAAAATGCGTACGGTGCGCGGGTCAGACTCGCACTTGCCCGAATTTTATTTTTTAGACTGGTATTTTCGTCTTGCGGCCATTACCAATATTATATTCATCGATGGATGGATAGATACCAGAGTTATATATTTGAGATATTTGTATGGAGATCGGAGCCTATGTCAAATATAAACCTCTAGTAGCTAAATCCATAGATAGATAAAACACTGGGAACGGCCACTGACCACTGTCAGTGACCCTTAGTGCACCCGGTACAAATCTTTGTGTGATGAGCACGATGATTCTGTGTTTGCTGTTATTTATCTACTAGAGGACGCCAGCAGCTCCGCATGCATTTTTTATTAATTTACCCGTTTTGGGCGATCCCGTGGGAATTTCGGGGAATCCCTTCTTAGTGCACCCCTATGGTCCCCAAGGAACATACATACCAAATTTCAGCTTCCTGCGCCCAATAGTTTCGGCTGTAGCGTGTCTGTCAGTCAGTCAGTAACGCAAGGATTTTATATATTAAGATAACAGGTAGGTGTGTATTTAAGAATATGAGTATGCTTATCGGTTATCTGGTTGCCACGGTACCATTGCCTATTTTGGATGTGTGAGATGTCCTAAAAGTACGAGATCCCGCGACAAATAGTGCACTCGTCGAGTTTTCGCTAAAAACCATTTTTTTTGTATATGTATGAGTAGGAGAATATATATTTACTAGGTTGCCCATTAAAATGAGGCCGCAAGTATTTATTATTTTTTGGTTATTGATTTTTGGGAAAATGTTTCCTTCACTTGTTTTTGAAATAAAATATTGTCTACATCACGGCAATGTATATAAAGATTCTAAAAAATCACGGTTGCCTATCATATAGGTATATACATAATATATCGAAATCATACCTGTTTATACCTGGCTGCGAAGAGGTGCGGCCAAGTGACAAACGGAAACCGTGATTTTTCAGAATCTTTATGTATATTGCCGGGATGTAGAACAAGTGAACGAAACTTTTTCCCAACAATCAATTACCAAAAATTTTGTTTAAAAATACTTGCGGCCACATTTTAATAATCATAAATTTATATAAAAATTTGGTTTTAGCGAAAACTCGAAGAGTGCACTAATTTGTCGCGGGATCTTAGACTATAAGCTATTATTAGCGAAATAAATAAATTCTCAGTCTAATGATGTCCTTTTTTTTAAACAGATATCGATGAGTTCGCATTTCACAATATTTATGCTAGACATATTCCATTTTTTAAAGCACCCATGCCCTTTTATCATTGTTTTTTAGAATTTATCTGAAATCTTTTTATTTACATACCAAATTGTCAACGGCTAGTGATAAATATGCGATAACTTCCTATCACACAGTGTGTACCTACACTCACATTATGGAGAAAATAAATATGCTAAATACAAACACTCTGTTCTTATTGTGACATATTATTATAGGTACCTAATTATTTTTAAACAACATGACACCGGCACTGCAGTCTTTATGAGTTATATTTAAATACTAGCTTTTGCCCGCGGTTTCGCGCGCGTTATGTCCGGGGTTACACAGATCTCTTTCATTGTACGAATACTTTAATATTTACTTTATTGGACAATAGATATGTATGACGCGACGGTACTGGCAGATACGATAGCACATGTGCACTCAATTATTACAGCGCATGCGTTCTTACTCCTAACAGTTAGATTTGCCCTACAAACTTTGACCCTCCGTACAATCCCTCCCAGGTTAATTTTGGCAACTAATGGTAGCCTATGTCCGTCTCCATGGTCTAATATATATCTATACTAGAGGACGCCCGCAGCTACGCTCGCACATTTTTTTTAATTTAACCGTTTCTGCCCGATCCCGTGGGAATTTCAGCAAATCCCTATTCCATTCTTAGTGCACCCCTACAATCCCCAAGGAACATACATGCCAAATTTCAGTTTCCTACGCCTTATAGTTTCGGCTGTAGCTTGTCTGTCAGTCAGTCAGTAACGCAAGGATTTTATATATACAGATTAAATTTCAACAAAATCAATTCAGCCGGTATGGCGTGAAAACAGAACATACATCATACATACACACTTTCGAATTTATAATATTAGTACGGATTTCACCCATCTGCCAAATTTCTAAGAAGGGGCGAATCTTGAGGAGCGTATGGGCTCGTCGCCCGGTAATGGTTAAAACTAGGTACCTAACAATTAGCAGAAACAATAATGGCCTTATTGTTTCATTGTGATAACTTCTTTCACACTACAATGACAGATGTGACTGGTTTCCGTATTCGATATGTCCATGGATTTAGCTGCCAGAGATGCATTGAGACCGACCGTAAGAGTTTTCTTCCGTAAGCATACATACATACACAGCTCGGAACGGGTATAACAGAAGTTAAAGACGACTATTATATAATTGTATTGTGCAGTCATCCGACAGAGTTTATTGTTGTGAGTTCGCTGGTTTCTATGACAACTATGATGTAAACAAGCGCAATGAGCTCAAGCGACGAGTACTTCTCGCCCCCGTCGTCGCCATCACCTGTACGTCGGAAAGGCAGAGGCCGGCCGCCAGCCTGCCTGGGACCACGAGACCCACCGGTCTCAAACAGGGTCCTCGCTGCTGGTGGTAATGTGCAGCGCATGCGATGGACGGAATCCATTAATGAAAACGTCATGCGCGCATATTTTGGGGCTACAGAGGGGGGAACTAACCTCACTGCGTATCGCAGTCGCATGCTCCTTCTGTTTCAGGCCTTAGAACCAGGTATCAACGTTACGGCTCAACGATTATCGGATCAGGTGCGAGTTATCCAGCGCAGTAACAAGCTGGATAACGTCGTACTTGATAGGCTACGCTCAGAATACTTACCTACGAGCCAAGCCGTTCGCGTCCAACCCGCTAGTGCTCCTGTAAACACTGATGCACCGCGGACGGGTAGTAATGCCGTTGTGGATGTGGATGATATGGTTTGTAACGTAAGTATTCAGTACAATGAGGAGGTTATGGATGCTTTGAAATTTGCGATTGAGGAATATCGGTACATGTTACCAACAATTAGGCCGCGCCTGCCCCGGTTGCCTATGCATAGACGTAATATAGCGCTGGTAGGTGCCCTTGACTCGCTATTACCTAGTTTTCTAGAGAATAGTGAGAATCTTGGTGATACGCACTCAATTTTGTACTGCGCCGCCGTAGCGGCATGTCGTATGGCAGGTGTCAAGTTTCAAGAACGTGATACTGTCATGCGACAAAGATCTGCTGTGCCGGCGTGGCAGTACAGAATTGAACGGCGTATTGCTGAGGCAAGGGCACTTATCGTTAAGCTAATCTGCTTTAGGTCTGGGAATATACGTCCCAGGGTCATGCGCTTTGTAAGCCGAGCTTTCTTGGGGACTGGTATCAGTCCTCATGACTATACATCTCGGATCACAGAGCGCATTGACTTCCTAAAGCAGAAAGTTTATGCATGGGCAAACCGGATACGCAGATATAAAAAACGCGTGGACCGCTATACCTTAAATCGTACATTTCAAAGGGACCAAAAGTGGGTTTATAGAAACTGGGACCGACCAGACTCAGATGTGACTAATGGGCAGCTGCCGGATGCAGACGCCACAAACACATTTTGGCGTAGCATATGGTCGGCACCTATTGGCCACACTGAGGGTGGTTGGATGCGGGATGTTGAGCGGTCATGTGAACATATTCCAGAAATGGAAAACGTAGTCATTTCCAGCGAGGAGGTTACAAGTGCAGTCCGTTCGTTATCAAATTGGAAAGCTCCAGGACCGGATGGACTGCACAATTTCTGGCTGAAATGGCTACGTAGTTCGCATGGCTGCTTGGCATCCCAGTTCCAATCAGCCATAGAGTCTGGTTCGATCCCAGATTTTATGACAACTGGAGTAACCCACTTGCTCCACAAGACAGGTAGTACCACAGAGCCCGGTAATTATAGACCGATTACATGTTTGCCATCGGTCTATAAACTTCTTACATCTATTCTGAATGCTAAAATATCAAAACATGTTGTTCTGAATTCAATTATGTCAGACACTCAGAATGGATGTAGGAAGGGGGCTCGTGGTACTAAGGAGCTCCTCCTTATTGATATGACTATTAGCCAGCAAGTTCGCCGTAACCGAAAGGATTTGGCGGCATGTTGGATAGACTACAAGAAAGCGTACGATTCTGTGCCTCATACGTGGCTCTTGAGGGTGTTGGAGTTGTATAAAATAAATACAACTCTACGCACCTTCTTAAAGTCATGTATGGGGCAATGGAAAACGGTTCTTGGCTATCCAGGGTGCCGACGAATCCAGGGGAATGGCGAACTTGTGAAGATTGAGCGGGGTATCTTCCAGGGTGACAGCCTGAGTCCATTATGGTTTTGCTTAGCGCTGAATCCTCTCAGTACGTTGATGGAGGGTTCAGGGCTAGGTTACAGGTTACGAAGAAGTGGTCGGGTAGTGTCCCACTTGCTGTTCATGGATGATTTAAAGCTGTTTGCCCCCACCAGTCCTCAATTGATAGATTTACTAAAAATAACTGAAAGTTTTAGTAATTCTATCAACATGAAATTTGGTGTGGATAAATGTTCCGTTATTCATGTAAAGCAAGGAAGGATGGTGGAATCTGAAGGGATTCAACTCTCAGATTCCATTAACCTAAGATCACTTCTTCGAACTGATACCTACAAATACTTGGGTATGTCACAGGCTTTAAGTATTAATGAGGCTGACATGAAACAATCGTTGCAAGAGCGGTTCTTTGGCCGCCTGAAAAAGGTACTGAATAGTCTTTTATCAGGTGGCAATAAAGTTCGAGCTTGCAACGGTTGGGTCATGCCGGTTCTTATGTACTCCTTTGGCATACTCAAGTGGACTCAGACTGAACTGGACAGCTTAGACCGAAAGGTACGTACACTGCTGACAGCATACCGGATGCATCATCCACGCTCATCCGTAATGAAGTTGTATATCCCGCGGAAGTGTGGGGGTCGTGGCTTTTTAAATGTCAAATCCCTACACAACCGCGAAGTATGCAACCTCAGAGAATATTTTCTCAACGCGAACGTGGATGTGCATCGCGATGTTGTAGCAGTGGACGGCGGGTTAACCCCGCTCAGTCTTTCTAAGGACAACTGGCGCAGACCTGTAGTACTTAGCACTGACGATCGCAGGCTTGTATGGCAGAGCAAGGAGCTTCATGGCAGGTTCTACCGGGCCCTGCATGGGCCAGATGTAGACCTTTTAGCCTCGGTGAACTGGCTACGCTTCGGTGACCTTTTTGGGGAAACCGAAGGGTTTGTTTGTGCAATTGCTGATGAAGTTATCAAGACGAATAACTACCGGAAATATATCCTGAGGGATGGCACCACGGACATTTGTCGGGCGTGTCACCAGCCTGGTGAATCCCTCAGGCATATAGTTTCCGGCTGTTCGCGTCTTGCTAATGGCGAGTACTTGCACAGGCATAACCAAGTAGCCAGGATCATTCACCAGCAACTTGCTCTGAAATACAGGCTTGTAGATGTTGAGGTGCCGTACTACAGGTATGTGGCTGAACCTGTTCTGGAAAATGGTCATATCACATTGTACTGGGATCGATCTATCATCACAGACAGGACTGTTGTAGCCAACAAACCTGATATTGTGGTGGTAGATCGATCAGAGCGCCGCGCAATAATTGTGGATGTTGCCATTCCTCATGACGAGAATCTCGTGAAGGCTGAGAAAGATAAGCAGATCAAATATCTGGACTTGGCTCACGAGATTGTCGACATGTGGGATGTCGATTCTGCAATTATTGTGCCGATAATCGTCACAGTCAATGGTCTTATAGCCAAGAGCCTCGACCACAATCTTAGGAGGCTCGCGTTGGATCCTTGGGTCAAGGGTCTGATACAGAAGGCGGTACTTTTGGACACGGCACGCATAGTGAGGCGGTTCCTGTCTCTGGGGCCCTAACCACCAGTAGCTTGGACCCTGTTCCCGATACTGGTGGGTCTCCATAATAATTTTTATATTTTTAAATGTATTGTATAATGTTTTAATTACCTACTTACTATATATTTAAAAATGTACTGTATTGTTATGTGATTATATTAAAGATGAGTATGAATAATAATAATAATAATTTATTTTCAAAAAGCCAATACAATTTGTCCATCTCAAGTAAACATAAAAGCACAGTAATTAGGTACAACGCTATGAACATTTAATGAGATAGAGTGAACGTCAGTGTCTGTGCTAGTATCAACTGTGTTACAGACACTGGCGCCTTCCTCTTACAATTAATTTGACACCAGTTGGTTTACGTACCTACTTAAGCAATACATGCTGCAGCTACAAAATAAATGAATTTAATAATTTTACATAGCTTAAAAAAATTTAATACAAATCGAGTGGAGGGCCGAATGAATTATGTGAATGTATTATATACTTAAGAAAGAAGTGTGCATGTTGTAGATGCTTAATAATGAATTGGAGATAAATGTGTATGAGTTTGTGCATGTAAGTGTGTGTGATGTCGGTGTTGCGACACCATTTATGAATATTTTTTTGCAAAGAGTTGCTCTGTTTCCTCGTAAGATAACTTTTGGAGATAAGTGTTAACTACACTTTTACATTTAACTCTGGTTAAAGGATATATATTGCATGTTTTGTTAATGGAGTTGTAGAGGTGGCTGCTGACACTTGGATAGCTTCTGCTGGCTAAAGCTGTTTTAGCAGCAACAGGCGAGCAAACAACATATTTACGGCGTTTATTCTGTAGTAACGTCGGGTCATAGGTTAATGATGAGTGAACACGTAGGGTGATATTTAGCGCGCAGAGTTGACGGACAGTGAGAACAGACACGTCTTTGAATAGCTGGGCGGTTGGATAACGATAAGGTCTATGAAGCATAACCTTTAAGACGGCTCTTTGCGCCCTTTCTAGCCGAAGTAAATAGGATTTAAACGTACTACCCCACGCAGATATGCAATAGGTGAGGAGTGACTGAGCTAAAGCAAAGTAAACCGTTTTTAATAGTGGACCATCAGCAATACTTCTTAATTTCTTCATAGGTAACATAATTTTGCGAACCCTTGATACCGTTACATCAATATGTTTCTGCCAGCCCAAAGTATTGTCAATGTATACTCCTAGATATTTAATACAAGAGCTTCTGTGTATAGTAGGCCAATTGCAATCGAAATTGGATGAGTGGAAGCTATGAATCCTAATGTCCGGCATAATAGGTTGTGTGGCAGAACTGGAAATCTATTTTCATGTAAGAAATAATATTCCATACAATAAATAATACACGAGGATACGAGTACAAAATATGGATATAAGTTCAGCGCTTTTGCCTACGGGAAAAACTAGTCTCCTTTCAGTCCCATACGGCTGACCGGCATTTTCTCAGGATACTCTTAGCAGTTCACATTGCAATGTTTCATATAAAAAGTAACGTTCATAGCGAGACTTGGCTTGCCGTTCGTAACACATCGGCAAAGTTAAGCAACTCTTGCACAGGTCGCCACTTGGATTTGTGATCAAGTGTGGCATTTTCACCTGAGCGCTACCGTGCTTCGGAGGGCACGTAAAGCTGTCGGTCCCGGTTCTTATCTCAGGATAAGAATCGTTAGGCCATGGCGGAGGCCTTCGGGCGGTCTGAAAACTCCGACATTAGAGTTGGCCATACAATCACACGAAGAAGAAGAAGATATAAAAAGAACAGCCACTGACACTATGGTGCCAAACCATATTCCAATACACACATTTGCATTGCAACGCTACATGAATATACCATAGTAGTTTACTGTGGGGTTACTCTCTTACCTAGAGTACCTTGACATAACGTTCGTAGCAGATTAATATTAATATTATAATAATATTTTACCACATACACACAGTATCATCTAGTCCCAAACTAAGCAGAGCTTGTACTATGGGTACTAGATAATGGATAAACATACGCCCTTATATACTTAGTTTTTGTAAATACATGCAAATTATACATAGAAACACCTAGACCAAGACAAACATCCATGTTCATGCACACAAAAGTTTGATTTGAGCGGGAATCGAACCCGCGACCGTCGGCGTAGCAGTCGGTTACACTCCCGCTGCGCCAACCGGTCGTCATCATCGTCAGATTAGTAACGACAGGCTTCGTGTACAGAGTTTTTCACTTGGATGGGTGTCCATTTGATTGGCGTTTACATCAGAGCACTTTTGTGCTGCTACCGTGCTTCGGCGGGGCACATAAAGTAATGGGCATCGATTCTTGTTTTAGAACAAGTGTCCTTTAGCCACGCCAGACGCCTTCGGGCGGTCTATACACCCCGATTTAAGGTAAATGAAAATAAATTGAATTTGAAAATAGTGTTTCTTTCACCAGTGGACTTCACTTGCCAGCAGAAGACGGGCTGTCTTTGCCTGTACAGCATAAAGAACCCTGCGTACCCTGAATACGCCGTCATCACAGAATCACCAGTCATATGCCTCGACGTGTACCACGAAATACCGTACCTTATTTGTGTTGGTAAGTTATGCAGCCAAATCTCTTCAACTATCAGAACAATTATCATTTTCACAACAGAATCAATTTGTAAAGCCGAATATCTTGTTGGAATACTGCGAACAAAAAATATTCCTCAGTTGTTCTCTTCTCAGGTCTTATTCATTTTCATTATATCCTAGCTGTCTTCGGACTAAGCATAAAGCTTGACGCAAATTGAATTTGTGCAAGCAATAGCGGCCTAAGTGGTGGCAAATGTCTCACCTGCCAGCGTCGCCACGCAACGGCCGCCATCGCAACTTTGCGTGGAACTAGTAGCAAATAGCTCTGTTTCTAATTGCCACTCCTTGCCAATCTTTATCATCATCATTATCATCATCATCATGAAAGTCTTTTTCAATAGACTCGCAAATAATAACTGCCTGAACTCTAGCATAATCTAAAGTCAAATTCATTATCTTTTATTCATTTAAATCACAAAGTGACATTTAAATTTGATAAAAAAATAATTACTTAAAGCTTCTACATTTACTTACATTTACTGCCACGTTTTGCATAATGACGAATCAGAAAGAATGACGAATCAGATTTATAAAGCAAATGTGTGTAGGCAAGTCGGTCGCGGCAGACCTCGTCGGACATTCCTCGATCAAATTGGGGACGTCCTAAAAACGGCAAGGTCCGATGTACCCGAAACCGGCGAGCATGTATGAAAAGAGTAATGAGTGTAGAGGTTTGTAAGGATAGAAGCAAGTGGCATTCTGTTGTCTCCCGGGAAAAAGGCGTGAGTATATGTACATACATATACTCACGCCTTTTTCCCATTTCCATTTTTTTCATACATATGCATTTCCATACATATGTATGTATGTTTTGCATAATATAACATTTATATTTACATAACAATTCCAATTTTGTAAGGTGCTGCAACTGTTAGGTACACTTTCTATGTCCCTTGTATCTATCTATTACTACCGACCAAAGCCTCACTATAACCACAGTCAAATAATCCATACAGTCGTTCGACGAACGCGTCTAGACGGGTCAATCGTGCGGGGGGCAAGAGGTGAGACGCGGGAACAGCGGTACCTACTTACGTATGTCGCCTTAGTTCCCAACTAGGTACATATTTTTGGGGGCTGGCGCGTGCTTGTTTTTTGTTCGTTACTTATTTATTTGCTTATGAATATTAATTTAGATTCTGAATACGACTTGTGCTGTGAGACATTGCAATGCTTTATGCTGCTTAAAGATTTAAAGAAATAAAAAGTTAAAAAATCTACGATTTCATCAATTTACATACATACATACATATACATAGACTCACGCCTGTTTCCCCGAAGGGGTAGGCAGAGGCATATTAAACGCCCACTTTTCGCCAGTGTTTTGATCCCACTTTATAGGTGGCGAGCCTATTGCCGCTTATTGGGACATTTTGTTTGCCAGAGCCTCGTCCGTTGATCGGCAGGTGCACCACTTGCAGGTCAGGTTGGCTTGGGACCCTAAGTTCTTGGTGGGAACCCTATGCACCCAAATTTTTCAATTTACTTACACCAAAAAATAAAATTTCATTAATTATAATTAAGTATTTAAATTATTTTGAAATTTATTTACCTATAACCACTTAAAATAATATGCACGTACCTACTAATCTACTGACATTTTACGATATCTCATGTCTGGCCCAGTCACAGAATAAAGTAGTAATTACTGTGCGTAAACAACAAGGCAGACGTAAGAAAATATGCGTTTTAAGGAAATTTTCGATTCAAGTGTGATTTTAATTTCTTGCAATAAGTACCTAGTATTTTCGTATTAGGTAAGTACCTATCACATATTATTATGTATCTTGGTAACATCGCGGCTTAGCTCAAAAATAAACATATTTTTGGCCCCCTTTTATAAACCCCACACATGTTCTCCGTAACCTCATAGCCCGGAGACCCATCCAGTAAATGACCGTGGTATCTATTGCTTTACCTTGACGTAGTTTGCACAAAATAAATCTGCAAAATACTTTATATCGATATAGGCTCTGCAAGCTGATCCCACGGTTACCCATCCATTAAACGACCGCTATGTCAATCGCTTTATTTTAACTTGGTTTGTATGATAAAGACCAAATGAAAAATGCTTCATATTCTTAACCGCCTACTACGACACCTGTGGGATGAAATAGGTGCTGACTGTGTATGCAAAGCTGTCACCGCACGAAAAAATGCTAACTGTTTTATAATAATTATTTATCGTTAATTATTGTAATATAATAAATAAGTGATTTACAGTATAATATTCATGTAACGTAGCAATTGTTATATTTTTCTATAATAAATAGACGGTATTTGAATAAGTAGGTATTGTTTACATGTGGCAGCCCTAGCCTCCTTACCCTTGTCTAGACGTTGTCGGCTTTTTCTTCAAGATCAAAGGCGTCAAACTACTGTATGATCTTTATACTGTGCTATAACCAAGGGTATAAAGTTATGGGCTATATTATGTTTTACTATATTATGTTGTTTGTATGCCAGGACTGTACGACGGCAATGTTTGCGTGTACAACGCGCAGCTGACCCTGGAGACCTCCTACCAATACAAGTCGGATTCAGTTCGAGATAAGCACTGCAACATCGTATGGGAGGTGAGACCTTGTCATGCGTCATGCACTGTGGTTGCAATTGTAGGAGTAGGTTATAAAGAAGCCTCTTTTCCTCATCTTTAAGAATCGAAAGGGAAATCGATTTGTTGGCCACATTTTTAAATAAATCAAGTGTTTTCAGTCTGAAAACCCTACATTCTCACTGGAGAAATTCTAGATCACATTGTTAAGCTTTTTGACTCTCTTCAGAATGTTAGGTAGGAAGCCATTTTTATCATAAGAATAACGTTTTTCTAATATTTTTACAAACCCACAAAAACATTGACACGAGAAAACCATTACGAAAGAACAGCCGTCATTTATATAAGCAACTCTTGGCTGTCTAACATCCTATTAAAAGCTAACTTCGTTAAAAGATCCGCTGGGGCAAACGTCTTATCGACGGAGAGCCATCGTTCTTCTCGATATCAGGCGATGGGCGCGTCGTTCAGTGGGCGGTGATGCCTGGAGAACTGCAGGCTACCACCATCATCACTTTGACATCGGGAGCGCCGCCCATACCCGGCCCGGACGGCACTCTCATCACTGTTAATAGTACGTATGATCAGGATATTCATGGTCTGGAGAGTATAGATTTGACAACGAAAGACACGATGATTTAAAGCACAATTTCAAATAAGTGTACTTATATATATTTTTTTATTATTGTAAATTATTGACGCACCGAAAGCTAAAGGAGCCTATGCCTTTGCCAAGTACAAAACTATTAACTCTGCCTAAAATGTGTCTAAGTCCATTTGGTAGAATAATATAAGCAGTTTTCTCTTTTTCTGACCGAGAGAAACTAAGTACGAGCCTCCAGGCAAAAAATCTTTGATATGCATAACTTTGTTTGTATCTCAGAATAGGTAAAAGCCAGTTGTTTTTACTTAATCTGAGTTTTCTATAAGGAAATCGATGTAATACGGAGGTACTTACTTTTGTAAATAGCTACATCAGTAGACATTTCAGAAATATGAGTCAGCATTTTTAATATCACAGATTTGACACACACATAGATAGATATTCTGATTCATTAGCATGCATGGGCAAGTCCCACATGACGGCACCCTTTCAATACTCCCTATCTACCTAGCCCAAGAGGCGGTTGGGAAAGCCGACAATTTAGGTATCCACCGCGTAAGGAAGCAAATTAATCATTAAGGCATATATATTCACCTTCCCCGTTCTATCTCAGGTTGCGGCAGCTGCATATGCTTCCACCCGGAGAACAAGGAGATCTTCATGGTGGGCACAGAGGACGGCATGATCCACACGTGCTCGCTGAAGTACAACAGGAACTACGTGCGCTCCGTGCAAGGACACCACATGCCGGTGTACAGGATCAACTACAACTACTTCAATAACAGCATCTACGCGTCCTGCTCAGGAGACTGGCGGGTCAAGATATGGGAGGATGGAAGAGAGTGAGTACTGGAATATTTGCTTTTCTAGCTTGACAATGGCAGGATTAAATCAATGATAAAAGTTTAAAGGCGAAAGAACAAAACGCGCTCAATTCTGAAAATTCAATGTTAGCTTTGACAATTGTAATGCGTCTTTTTTTCTCTTCTTCTACCTTTAATAGGATACCAATTCGTATATTTCTCACTGTAATAATTTGTACGTCAGGTTTAGTAACTATCTCAATGTGAATAATATCATCAACGACGACCCAGCCTACTAGACACCTAATGTTATCATTTCTACAAACAAACAATTTTATGTCAAAGCGGTGAGGTATGCGGGGCTAGGGGGGGGCTACAAAACTGCATTCTAATTGGCCGGTTCAAATTTGCGGTACGTCATAATTCATAACTAGTATTGTGATTGGTCTTATGTAAGACGTATAAGTCTATCGTGTTGTCAGACAGAAAGTGTTCGCCTTACGTCTGCCGTCTAGTAGGCTGGGTCGTCGTTGAATATCATCTTAATGTACCTATTCAGAAAAACGTGTCTCTCAATGTCTCCCGCTCATTTTCGGTCACTGGTTAACGAATTTTGTTGCAAATTACCTCAAAAATATAACCGCCTCTAGGGAATAGGTGGAATAACCGATAACCCTATAGGTATAACAACTACTGATATAGTTGCATCATTTCAATTTGATATCTAGGATAGTTTGTAGTTAACCTAACCTAATCTAATGTGCTTTATATCGTGTCTGTGTTATTCAGGGAGCCACTGTTCATGTTCGAGCTGGGCTCGCCGGTAGGGGACGTGAAGTGGGCTCCGTACTCCAGCACAGTCTTCGCAGCGTGCACCGCTGATGGGAAGGTTTGTACAAAGTTTTCACTCCTTTAATACTGCAGTACCTTATAAGTTTAGTATTTTCATAAACCGTGAAGCCAGAAAATTAAATGTTCATATCTATACCCATCATCCTTCTAGCGTTATCCCAGTCTCAACCTGGGGTCCGCTTTCTAGTGTAACCGGATTTGGCGGAATAGTAGCTTTTCCACGGAACGACTGCCTGTCTGACCTCCGCAACCCGAAGGGATAGCGATATTCCATGGTTTACTGACGCTCTATAACGACTGTCAAAGATCTTCATGAAAGCCGGAACCGACGACGGCTTAACGTGCTCTCCGAGGCACGAGACAAGCGACAATTAACAATTCAATACGCACATAACTCCGAATAGTCAGTGGTGCGCGCCGTGGATTCGAACCCGATACCCTCTGCATAGCAGTCCGTTGGTATCTCCACTAGGCTATCGCTGCATTGTATCTCCACTAAGCTATCGCTGCCTTACTATGTTCATATCTATACCCAACAAACATAAAAATATTGATTGAGACACCTTAAAAACTGACCAAAATCATCGTCATTATGATCATCCTAACATGAATCCAGTTGCATCTAAGACTTTCACTCTGCAGCCTTGGGTCCGCTTTCTGGTCTTACCAGATTTTACAGAATATTAGCCTTTCCATAGAGCGCCTGCCGTCTGACCTTCATAACCCCAAGGTGTACCTATTCCAACGACAACCCAGCCTACTAGACGGCAGACGTAAGGCGAGCACTTTCTGACAACACGTTAGACTTATACGTCTTACATAAGACCAATCCCAACACTAGTTATGAATTATGACGTACCGCAAATTTGAAGCGGCCAATCAGAATGCATTTTTGTAGCCCTCTTCGCCCCGCATACCTCACCGTTTTGACAGAATTGCTTGTTTGTAGAAATGAAAACATTAGGTGTCTAGTAGGCTGGGTTGTCGTTGAGCTATTCACAAAGTAAGCCATTTTTTAGAAAGAGACTAAGCAAGCAATTGGACTTGCTATCTCTCTCTCCAATGCAATGTTCAATCTTTGTCTCTATGTCAATAATTAAACCTAAACATATACAGTGATAGGTAATATTATGATACCAAATAGATAAAGCGATCAAGTCAAAATCGATACTGATGTCATTTACTTAGAACAAATTATGTAAATCCCTGTCACTCGCGATTCACGTCAAAGTTAATGAGTGAATACTCATTCAATGTAACTACACCTCTATTTATCTTATGCTTAACATGTTAAGTAAACAACGAATACGAGTATATATTAGACAAGTTTTGCTCGAGATTTCGCTTGCGTGGAGCGCTTCGGTAACCGGGATAAAAGGCCCAACTGATATTCTAATTTTATAGTTCTGCCTACTGATTTTCAGGAAGATGTTTTTCATTTTGCATTTAACAAACAAGACAAATTCGTGTGTGATGACAACGATTAGGTAGTTGTTGTTTCTCGGTTTCATTCATCTAGCTTCAATATGTGCAGTCAGTCTTTACTCAGTCTTTTAAGAATTAAAATCACGTACCTACATTATATCAGCTTTGCTGACTGTACGTATTCAAGCATGTAAAAACATCATCATCAGCCTTCTCACTATGAGAAGGGTAAGGCCATAGTCCACCACGCTGGCCAAGTGCGGGTTGGCAGACTTCACATTTCTTTCGAGAACATCATGGAGAACTCTCAGACATACAGGTTTCCTCACGATGTTTTCCTTCAGCGATAAGCAAGCGATAATTAACAATTTAATACACACTTAACTTCGAAAAGTTATTGGTGCGTGCCGTGGATTCGAACCCGAGACCCTCTGCGTAGCAGTCTGTCGGTCTCACCACTCGGCTATCGCTGCCTGTAAAAATATGTTTATATTATAAGTTATATGAGCGATTATTATTAGGTATACCTATTAGTTGTTCCCATGGTCTTTTGCCTATTGCTCGTCACCAGAGCATGCATGAGACATTTGATGAAAGTGAATGAAGCAAGAGAGATATATCAGGATCGCTGCAAATGGCGTTCCGTAATCTCTGCCTACCCCTCCGAGAAACAGGCGTGAGTCTACGTATGTACCTTACCTATGTATGCTCGTCACCCGTGGCTCATAGCGTGATGTTATGATCTTCCTATCGCCTTCTATGACATATAGCCTTCCTCAATAAATATACTACCCAACACAAAAAGAATAATTATTCAAATCGCAATTGCGTAGAGACGGAAAACTCGAAATCAAACCCTATACGACTGCCTCGTTGGTCTCGCGGCATAAATGTGCGCGTGGGATCGGGAGGTCCCGGGTTCAATTCCTGGGTCGGGCAGTGTTATTGGGATTTTCTGTCACGGAATTCTCAGTAGCAGCACGGAGTCTGGAAATATGCCCGGTACGGCAATAGGCTCGCCCCTTATTACGTGGGACTAAAGTATATCTGGCGAAAAGTGGGTGTAGAAGTACACCTCTGCCTACCTCTTCGGGGTTAAAGGCGTGAGACTACGTATGTATGTATTCAAATCGCACCTTTTTACCCCGATTAGCGCGTTCAACCAAACAAACTCCCCAGCTTACAATATTAGTATAGATAGATTATTTCCAGTTGAATCGGCCCAATATTTTGCTTGTTTACAAGTAGGTTTCTAAGATACTTCTGATACCTTCTGAAATTTTCCACATTCAATGAAATGCCTATTCTGACATTAATTCCTTTATAATTCGTGTTAACACTTTTGTTACACGTCTCATATAAGCCGTTGCTGTTGTCTATAATTGATGGCTTGTACTATTTTTGCAGGCGCTTTGAAATATAATTTATAGGATTTCTAGAGACACACGGTGATCATTTGACAAACTGGTAATAACAACAATGGCAGCAAAATGTATATCTACGGTCATTAGTAGAGCTATGGACGTCAGGGACAAAAAGCGTCTTTCTGTCCCGCCGGTAAAAAGGCCCTTAACGAAAATAATTGCAGCAGAATTAATATGTATTTATTTATTTGGTACAAACAAACACTAACACATGATATCTGCGCAAATAAAATAAACAAAGATCTTAATAATATAAAATCCTTGCGTTACTTACTGACTGACAGACACGCCGCAGCCGAAACTATTGGGCGCAGGAAGCTGAAATTTGGCATGTATGTTCCTTTGGGGACCGTAGAGGTGCACTAAGAAGGGATTTCCCGAAATTCCCACCGATCAGCCGGATCGGCCAAAACGGGTAAATTAAAAAAAAACTGCAGTAATAGCTGCTGGCGTCCTCTAGTATATTATTATAAATGTGAAACTCACACCGTTATCCACAGCATATATGTACTTACAAATCATATAACTATACTAATGAACAATCTAGATGCGAGTAAGACTACAAGACTGTTCAAATAACTATAGATCGGAATCCTTAAGTTTCTTTAACAAAGCAGAACGAAATCTATTTGCTGACACTGAGAATAAATCTAATTCTGTAGTTTCTGAACAAAAGTCATTATAGTTTTTGCACAAGCGACGTAGAGGCGGCCGCAGACCAGCATTGGTGCGGCAATGGGACACAGCAAAAAGAGGACGTGCGCGCACCTCTCGTCTAATAACAGTTCTTGGGACACAGTAGCATATTTTATTAGTAATCTCAGAGCAGTAGGCGTTTTGACTATTATAATCCAAGTGTAGGCGCTAGCAATATTAGGATTGCCAGACAGAGTAGAAGGTTTTTATCCGACAAAACGCTAAAATGTCATTAGTCAACAAACGGAACATTTTGACACCTCACCACCCATTTTGACTCTCTGGAACCGCCACTAACACTTTATAACTTCTACTGCCAGTGTCATCCTCTTTATGTCCAGGTTTACGTATACGACTTGAACGTGGACAAGTACAGGCCGATATGCATACAAGCCGTGGTCTCCAAGAAGACGAAGAAGCTGACCAGGATAGACTTCAACAAGACCCTGCCTGTCATCGTGTGCGGAGACACTAAGTATGACGTCATGCTATCTGATTGTAGCTGTTATGCTTCTGCTACACCTGCGTTAGCGTTAACGTTAATGGCAATGGCCAATAACGCGTTAATTAACGCGTTAAAAATTCGCATTGGAAATTAGTATTTTAACGCGTTAATACGTTGGCCACATCTACGTAGCGTCTAAATTAACGCGCTAATTGACGCGTTAAGACGCAGGTGTAGCAGGAGCATTAAGCTAATGTTACACCTGCGTTAGCGTATGCGTTATTGGCAATGGCCAGCTACGCATAAAAAATGCGTTAGCAATTTGTAATTTAACGCGTTAAAACGATGGCCACATCTACGTAGCGCCTAAATTAATGCGCTAATTGACGCGTTAAGACGCTGGTAGCAGGAGCATTAGGGGTAACAAAGCCGTAACTACGACCCTACAAGGCAGTAGAAGGAAAATAAGTGGACTCCATACCATAGAGTTGTGACTAAAACTTTAACAAACTGATCCGCGAACACTGACAAACCTAAAACCTTGCAGCTCGATAACCTAGGCTACCCCCTTGATTATATAATTTATATACCATATCAAAACAAAAGAGCATATTGAAAAGTAGGGTCCTCTATTATAGGACACATTACCGAAAACAAAGCACACTATTTCTTAAGTGACATACCTAAATAAGCGAGTGCTTACAAAACTATAGGTACCTACCTACCTATGATTTTATTTTAGGAAGTAATTTTATGGTATATTATCTGTTTATATTGCCGAATTCCAAACGTCAAAATATGTTGTCTTCTAAAATAACTAGGTAGGTTACCTACTTATACTTACTTGAAATTACGATTCACGTCACATTTAGGTGCCTAATTAATAAGTCTTAATGAAACATTAATCATGAAATGATTACATCTATTCTAATATTACAATGTTACCTACTAACATTGGATCACAAAAAAACAGTTATACGTCATAACCGGTTTTCGGAAAATCCTATCGGTGAAGTATTTTAATTCAATTAGCTACAAGCTATTTTGAACTTACAGTAATTCACAATAAGAAACACATTAAAGTAACCGTAACTTTATTAAACGTTGCAAACTGTACATTAAGGACGCGTTTACAAAATTAGTAGGTACAAAATCGCGTCACTACAGCGACACGGCGGCAACAGTACGTACTACGTACGGTAACTTGCGGAAATGTAGTTCAACTAAATAACTTTGAGACCTTGAATTTTTTGTGATAATGGCCTGGCTGTGCGAATTACGTACAAATAAGTTTCTTATTTTTATATACCTAAATGGACATTATTACTTTATTTTTTCCATTATGTTGATTCAGGATATATTTCGGTATTTAGATATTACTTTGTTTCTTGCGTTGAAATCTGGTAAGATTCTGTGGACTGATGGTATACCATCCCATTCAAGTGTTGCGACTGGAACTCATAAAAGAGTAGACCTAGTTATGCCAGGTTGGGGCTCATTTTATTTGTTTTAGTGAGACCCTACCACTGGTACTAGTGAAGTAACCTTCCAAGGTTATTCGATGAGTCTTACTGGTACTCTTATGTGAGTAGAGCTAGGCATGCCGAGTTTGGGCTCATTTTGTTTGTACATAAAAGACCCTACCACTGGAACTTATGAAGTAACTTTCTAGGGTTATTCGATGACTCTTGCTGGTTCTTATATGTGAGTAGAGCTAGGCATGCCGAGTTTGGGCTCATTTTGTTTGTACATAAGAGACCCAACCACTGCAACTTATGAAGTAACCTTCCAGGGTTATTCAATGACTCTTGCTGGTTCTCATATGTGAGTAGAGCTAGGCATGCCGAGTTTAGGCTCATTTTGTTTGTACATAAGTGACCCTACCACTGGAACTTATGAAGTAACCTTCCAGGGTTATTCGATGACTCTTGCTGGTTCTCATATGTGGGTAGAGCTAGGCATGCCGAGTTTGGGCTCATTTTGTTTGTACATAAAAGACCCTACCACTGGAACTTATGAAGTAACCTTCCAGGGTTATTCGATGACTGTTGCTGGTTCTTATATGTGAGTTGAGCTAGGCATGCCGAGTTTGGGCTCATTTTGTTTGTACATGAGAGACCCTACCTCTGAAACTTATGAAGTAACCTTCCAGGGTTATTCGATGACTATTGCTGGTTCTTATATGTGAGTAGAGCTAGGCATGCCGAGTTTGGGCTCATTTTATTTGTACATAAGAGACCCAAACACTGCAACTTATGAAGTAACCTTTCAGGGTTATTCAATGACTCTTGCTGGTTCTCATATGTGAGTAGAGCTAGGCATGCCGAGTTTGGGCTCACTTTGTTTGTACATAAGTGACCCTACCACTGGAACTTATGAAGTAAACTTCCAGGGTTATTCGATCACTCTTGCCGGTACTCAAATGTGAGTAGAGCTAGGCATACCGAGTTTGGGCTCATTTTGTATGAACATCAAAGACCCTACCACTGGAACATACCTAGCTCTACTCACATATGAGTACCACTAAGAGTCTTCGAATAAACCTGAAAAACCTGAAAGGTTACTTCATAAGTTCCAGTGGTAGGGTCTCTTATGTACAAAAAAAATGAGCCCAAACTCGGCATGCCTAGCTGTACTGACATATGAGTACCAGTAAGAGTCATTGAATAACCCTGGAAGGTTACTTCATAAAATGCAGTGGTAGGGTCTCTTATGAAGAAACAAAATGAGCCTAAACTCGGCTTGCGTAGCTTGACTCACACATGAGTACCAGCAAGAGTCATTGAATAACCCTGTAAGGTTACTTCATAAGTTCCAGTGGTAGGATCTCTTATGTACAAACAAAATGAGCCCAAACTCGGCATGCCTAGCTATACTGACATATGAGTACCAGCAAGAGTCATTGAATAACCCTGGAAGGTTACTTCATATGTTCCAGTGGTAGGGTCACTTATGTACAAACAAAATGAACCCAAACTCGGCATGCCTAGCTCTACTCACACATGAGTACCAGCAAGAGTCATTGAATAACCCTGGAAGGTTACTTCATAAGTTCCAGTGGTAGGGTCACTTATTTACAAACAAAATGAACCCAAACTCGGCATGCCTAGCTGTACTGACATATGAGTACCAGTAAGAGTCATTGAATAACCCTGGAAGGTTACTTCATAAAATGCAGTGGTAGGGTCTCTTATGTACAAACAAAATGAGCCCAAACTCGGCATGCCTAGCTGTACTGACATATGAGTACCAGTAAGAGTCATTGAATAACCCTGGAAGGTTACTTCATAAAATGCAGTGGTAGGGTCTCTTATGTACAAACAAAATGAGCCCAAACTCGGCATGCCTAGCTCTACTCACACATGAGTACCAGCAAGAGTCATTGAATAACCCTGGAAGGTTACTTCATAAGTTCCAGTGGTAGGGTCTCTTATGTATAAACAAAATGAGCCCGAACTCGGCATGCCTAGCTCTACTCACACATGAGTACCAGCAAGAGTCATTGAATAACCCTGGAAGGTTACCTCATAAGTTCCAGTGGTAGGGTCTCTTATGTACAAACAAAATGAGCCCAAACTCGGCATGCCTAGCTCTACTCACACATGAGTACCAGCAAGAGTCATCGAATAACCCTGGAAGGTTACTTCATAAGTTCCAGTGGTAGGGTCACTTATGTACAAACAAAATGAACCCAAACTCGGCATGCCTAGCTGTACTGACATATGAGTACCAGTAAGAGTCATTGAATAACCCTGGAAGGTTACTTCATAAAATGCAGTGGTAGGGTCTCTTATGTAGAAACAAAATGAGCCTAAACTCGGCATGCGTAGCTTTACTCACACATGAGTACCAGCAAGAGTCATTGAATAACCCTGTAAGGTTACTTCATAAGTTCCAGTGGTAGGATCTCTTATGTACAAACAAAATGAGCCCTAACTCGGCATGCCTAGCTCTACTCACATATGAATACCAGCAAGAGTCATCGAATAACCCTGGAAGGTTACTTCATAAGTTCCAGTGGTAGGGTCACTTATGTACAAACAAAATGAACCCAAACTCGGCATGCCTAGCTGTACTGACATATGAGTACCAGTAAGAGTCATTGAATAACCCTGGAAGGTTACTTCATAAAATGCAGTGGTAGGGTCTCTTATGTACAAACAAAATGAGCCCAAACTCGGCATGCCTAGCTCTACTCACATATGAGTACCAGCAAGACTCACCGAATAATCTTGGAAGGTTACTTCACTAGTACCAGTGGTAGGGTCTCACCAAAACAAATAAAATGAGCCCCAACCTGGCATAACTAGGTCTACTCTTTTATGAGTTCCAGTCGCAACACTTGAACGGGATGGTATACCATCAGTCCAGATAATCTTACCAGATTTCAACGCAAGAAACAAAATAATATCTGAATACCGAAATAATATATCCTGACTCAACATAACGGAGAAAATAAAGTAATAATGTCCATTTATACAAAAGAAATTTACTTGTACGTAATTCGCACAGAATACGAGAAGTATCAAATTGATTTTAGCGAATAATTTGTATTCGTATATTGCTTTTTTCGTCTTCGGGCTGCAGCAACAAGCGACATAGAGTCCACTCCCGACGGCGCTCAAGCGCAGACTGAGATCTCATTGCAGAATTTGGATATATAAATCAAGAAAGTGGCTAAATAAAACGAACCTTATTGCCACACATTAAGACACACGTATGCGAGCAAAATAGAAGAAAAATGTAAGATGATTTTTTGCTTTTTTTGAGTCAATTTACAATATTTTGAAAAAAAAAATCTTATTTTTTTTGAGTTGACTATATTTACTACCCTATTCTATCTTTGAAAATCTAAATAAATGTAAAAATAGAGAGAAAATTGTACCCAAAAATAGCAGTATATGCCTATTTTTGATTTAAGAGGCCGTTTCGAATCGATTTTACATTAATATTAATTAAATATTTTTTATTTATTTTCAAATTGATTTATAGATAAAAAAGTAATCAATTTATCGTAATCATTAGTTTTATTAGTTATTATCTAAAATTGTCGTAAAATGTACCGGAAATATGTGGTTTTTTGATACAAGCGTAAACGCGTCCTTAAATTTACAACTTATCGAATCGAATATTGTTGTCCTTTTCTTATGACCTTGCCGTGGCAACCAGTCGAGTATTTCGACGAACTTCTTGTAGCCTCCATAGCTCAGGGGTTAGAGCACTGGTCTTGTAAACCAGGGGTCGAGAGTTCAAATCTCTCTGGAGGCATTTGACACTTTTTAGTGTTATTGTACTTTTTTATATATTTTGGTACATTTTTTGTAGTTATTTTAAGATGATTTCTTTATTTTCAGGGGCACCTGTCATGTTTTAAAATTATCTCCGAATTTGCGAGTTATGTGTAAACCACCTAAGAAGCAACAAGGAATTGAACAAAGAACATTACAGGTAATTTTGTGTTTTTCAGCTTTTTTACTGATGATTTCGTGGTCATAAATCATCAAGCACAAACATAACCTAAAAATTTTTAATCATCACCACGAGTATTTTTTGTAACAGCACAAAAGACAAGGTAAACGTTTGGCTAGTAAACGTTTATGGCTTAGAATATTACCAAATTGAAAGATACAAATCTAGAGATAGTAATAGGTAGGTAGGTAATAGAAATTGAACCAAGCGTTTATTAATAATTGTATTAATTTTAATAAAGGCAGCGATAGCCTAGTGGAGATACCAACAGACTGCCATGCAGAGGGTATCGTATAAAGTGCCGAATCCACGGCGCGCACCAATGACTTTTCGGAGTTATGTGCGTACCTACCTATTGAATTGTTAATAAAATTATGGCTTGTCCCGTGCTTCGGAGAGTACGTTACTTTAGGTTTTTTGTCTGAAACGATATACTTGTCGTTTAGTACCATCCAAACCTAAAGAAATAAAATTATAAGTAGTTATTATTTTATTAAAGTTCCGTATAAGAGAAATTACCTATATTATAATTTCGCATAGATCTGCAAATGTATACCCATATTCGCAAGCCGTCGGTCCCGGTTGTCATGAAGATCTTTGACAGTCGTTACAGGGCGTCAGTACCTTCTAAAATAAACTGACACTAGTCTAAACCACGGAATATCGCTATCCCTTCGGGTTGCCGAGGTCAGAAAGGCAGTCGCTCCGAGGAAAAGCTAATATTCAGCCAAATCCGGTTAGACTAGTAAGCTGGCCCCAGATTGAAAACTGGGATAACGCTAAGAGGATGATGATTAGTTTTAATAATTTACAAATGCGGCTTCCAGTGAAGATTATTAAAGTGATCAAGTATTCAGTGACATATAATTTTTTTTTAAGTATTTTCGGTACCTTTGTGGCCTGTAGGTACATAAAATCAAGAACGCCGAAATTCGCCTTAAAAAAGTAACATTTAATTTACCTATGTATGTTACGTTTTCCACGATACTTTTCAAATTTATGTTTTATTTATAGATAATGAAGCTGGACAAACTACTAAGTTTAGTTCGAGACCCACCGTACGAAACCGGGGTTGTAGACGAGAAATTTGAAGACGACTAATACTAAGAAACGGACAAGAAGGCTACTAATATTCAGCGAAATACTCACTTTAGTTATTATGTAATTTCATTAATATATTTAAATAAAACACATTTTTATTCATAATTGTATAATTATTTCTAATAAAGCTTTCAAATAATAACTTAGCTTAATAAAAAATGTGCCAGCACAAAAGGCACGAAATACAAAAATGCCGATTTAGATAAACTCTAGAAACAAAACAACCCATTCAAAATGGTGACACTTTTGAAGACAAGATACACTTATGTTAGACTAGAATACAGTGAGATCTTAGCTGTACAAGGTAACAAGCAAATTCAACAGTAATACATAAAATTAACACTTTCACTGTCCATGCATTACATGTAATGAACTGATCACTGATGAGTTCGCTTCGTACGTCCGTGCATGACATACAATACACTATTAACCACCAAGAATAGTGATGTTCACGAGAAACTTGAAAAATCAATCAAATAAAAAAACAGATAATTCTTTCAACCTGCCAAGTAAGTAATCTGGCTCACTAGGTTGCCATATCTAATATGTAAAAAAAATTAAAGTTAAACTTGGTATATTTTAATCCAACAAAAATAAAAATGGCTTTTCTTACTAAAATTTAACTTAAATAAAACTATTTTTTATTTCTTTGGGGGGTCTACGCTAATAAACTGTTCTTGAGACATAATAAGTAACCTTCACAGTCGATACAATATACTGCATTTAGTGCCACACAAGTAACTTCACCTTCTTCACAATCACTATCTTCTAAAATACTCACTAAATCATCGCCTGATACAATCCGAGTCATGGTTGATAAAATGAAGCCAAGACCAATAATAGAAAATATTATAACTATTCACCCGTAGACAGATAATCCTATAGACTAAGTGATATTTTTGTCACACTCACACAGGAAAAAGAGCAACTTATGCCGATGTAATGGAAAGAAATGAAACAGCATGATAAGATTTTTTGTTTCACCGAGCCTGCCACTTTTTTGTAGGTATGCTAACTACTTAGATAAACAAACTTTGACAGCTGACATGTAGGCAGCTGTCGTCTCCATAAAAAATACAGTTTTTACGTGCTACAATAAAGTAATTCGAGCTATATTGTGTTGTGAACTATTGAGACTTGTGTTGTATTTTGTGTTCATGTTTAAAAAAACATGCGGTGTTATGTTATAGGGTGTAAAAGTGATAGTGGAATGGAAACACCAGGATTGTCTTTACATTCGTAAGTATTCCATTCTTTACCTGTTACTAGGCATTCAGTAACATTATATTATATTCAGAATTGTGTATAATGTATTCTAGATGTTAATTTATCCTTGTAAAAAGCACTAAAATAACAAATCTTTAGTGTTGCCAACTTTTCTTTATATAATTACCCTCTTTTGAGGGTAATTAAAAATAGGATATAATATTTTGAGATTTGCAGTGCCTATTAAGAAAGTATTTCAAAGTTTGAATGGCTTGTTTCAGTTTTCCTGAACATGAGAAGTTACGTCGCGATTGGATTATAGCTAAAGGGCGATCAGATTGGACACCTAACCGTCATCAAAAAATTGCAGCCTACATTTGAGAAGACAATGTTAATTAAAAAGAAGAAACTTACGCTGCTATTTCCTAATGCTGTGCCTATTCTGGTAAATATTCAGTAAATGACATATTAAGTATTGAGCCAGATTTATAAGCCAGCTAATATTTAGCCAAATCCGGTTAGACTAGTAAGCGGACCCCATATTGAAACTGGGATAAACGCAAAGAGAAAGAAGAATATGAATCTTGTTCAGAATATTAGAATACAAAAAACACGAAAAGAAAAATTCCGTAAACATCAGCTTCCTACTACTGGTTTGTAATGATTAATGTCTTAAAGATGATTAACTTTTTTAGGAAACCAAGTCCTATATTCCAACATCTTCCTCCACCAGTATACAAGGAGAAACAGATATTGAAATGGAAGATAATTAAAATATTCATGTAAGTACACAATTTCCAATAACATAATGTTGTTTCCCACGAATCAATACAATTTGCAACGTATTTTCACTATTAAAATATTAAATTACTTGTTTGTTTGGTACTGTAATATAATCATAATGTCAAAATAACTTACAAGTTTAGTGTAAAATGAAAATATATGTTAATTAATAATAATAAATTGTTTTTTATTTATATATCCCACGGATTTAAGTAGGTAAAAACAGGATTTTAATCAAGTAGTGGATAGTTAAGGTAGGTACACATTGGCATCAGTTCCATGTGTGTACCAACATATGGGGACGGAGCCCATACATTTTTGCCCATAGTCCTTTAATATATATAAAAATTAATTATAAATAATGTTGTACTATTTGCTTACAAATCCAGTACGTACATACATAACCACCTATGAAATGCCAGTTTAACTACCGACAACGAAATGTCACAAACGAAACTTTTCTATAAATTTTGCATTGAAATAGCAACATATGACGTCATCACATTTTTGCGTCAAATAGCATAACTACTAATTTTATATATATAGGTAAGTTAGAACAATTCGAAAATTAAGTATATCATCAAAATAATGAATAAAAGTGGCATTGTATTTGAATATTTTATTGTAGGTATTGAAAAGTCGAGATAATTTATTTTTGACTGAGTATTAGTTGAAAAGTCCAAATTAGTTTGCGTTTGACAGCATAATAGTATCTTATATCTATCCTATGCCGATAAAATCAATAAGGCAACGTTACTTTTCGGACTACATATTATTTTCTAATTGTATCTATAAATAGGGGTAATTTTTGCCTTACTCGGTAACCCTGAATATAGAGTGACGTACTATGTTTGTCCCTTTCAGCGACACGCTTTGCCGGTGTCTATAGGATTCTCTGTCTACGTATTCACCAATAAACACACAATCAAAAACAAAATGACATTGTCAATGTCATGTCTATGCAATTTACCACAGAAATATAACGATCTGCAATTTACTTATCTATTATGGCAATGGTACATAATTATCTCTTTCATCCTCCTCATAGAGGTTTATCAATGAAACAGTCCGCCAAAATATACACGAGATCAACGATTTGACCATCTTTCTTACCTATTCATCGATCGTGTTTCGACGTACCTACTTGGACAACACTATTGGTCGGCGGTTGAAGTTCATACGTCCATGCATTGTTTATAACGCACTATTGGACGTGCAATAATTGTATTGATAATTGTCTTAGGACAGTGAAAGTGTTAAAGTACATAGTTGCATTAGTGAGTGAGATTTACGAGTAGGCTTGACGTGATTTGGCGTGCAGTGGTTTGGCGAGCCATGATTTGACGTGCCGTGGTTTGGCGTGCCGTAGTTTGGCGTGCCATGATTTGGCGTGCCATGATTTGGCGTGCCATGATTTGGCGTGCCATGATTTGGCGTGCCGTGGCTTGGCGTTCAATAGTGGCGCGTATAATTATAGGGTCTTCTTTTTTGATTACGCTCGCATAAAAAAAAATATCAACCAAGTCCAATTTTAACAAAAAGCTGACTTCGAATTTCTTTCCTCAAACTTGGAGGACCAAATGAGTGTCTCTCATTTGTCCTTTCAATAAAAAAATATTTTACCATATGGCTAAGTACATGAACGACGTTTTTAGGTAAAACCGTAAAAATACAACTGGATTGTGAACCTCATACTTTGACGGTTGAAGGACGTTTTGAAAATGAACAATTAGATTCAAAGATATTAATATTGATAATATAATTAGTTAGTTTTCTAATATTTTTTTATAAGATCACACACAAGCGAAAATATACATGTTTCTCCAACTAATTAATAATAAAATATAGCTAGGTAATTAAATATAATTCTCTTAATGAATAACTTATTATATACTGACTAGTAAAGATTTATAACGCATTATTTGCCTTTGACTTCAAAATCACTTGACTAGAAAAAAATCAATGCTTGTATAACAAAACTTGTGCTATATTAGACCAGCTATCATTTCCTATTTATTTATAGATGTATTGTGCTTTCGGCAGTGTATTTTTTATCTGTATTTAATTAACACTAGTTCCACTCTATTTACGTCGGAAAGGTACAGTCAGTGACGGTTAATTAATAAATAGAAACGAAGTCTTATCCTACGATTTCATTATCATATGTTATTATGAGGCTCACCATACCTGAATAGGCAATAATACAAACTTTGGTGGATGGTGAGACCCTTAAGAGTCTTAGACAAAATCTACTATGTCAGTGACTGTACCATACCATCATGAGAAAACGTAATTCGTTTCAGTATTAAAATCAATATGTAATAGAATCAAACTCCATAATAGCCAAATTATAGTACACCATATAAAAACTAATGATATAATTTAAGAAACCAGAGCAGTGATGATAGTAAATACGATAAGAAACATGACTCAGTTAATTTTACTGGCCAGTTTTTACACTAAAATACCAAAAATAGTTTTTCTTATAACCATAATTTGTTTAACTACACAAGTAAAAGTACACAACAGACTATGCTAGATTAACGACAAATATATGATATATCTAATGAGAAATAATATAAAGTTGGTGACTTAGGGATAGATAAGTTTGGGCCCAATATTATCGCATCTTTCTACCGCGTTGGCGCCCAGTTTGAGATCGAGGAACGCCCGTGCATCGTTCGGAGCGGGCGCCTGCCGACCCGCGAATGTGATCTGTGGAAAAACATATTTATGTATATTATTATATTGAATACATTATCAGACACTATATTTAAACCCAGTTTCACCATTGTTCTGTAAGTTCCGATTAAATTACTTAGCAAATAAATTCATACAAATTCCAGGCTAATTTAGAAGTTACCTGGAAGATAACGCTTATGTACTATGATTATAGAGGTGGTGAAACAGGTCCTAAATTTTGAACATATTCCGTATAAAACTTGTTACTGCAAGGTTTGGGAATACCTTTTAGAACGCGTTTTACCTTGGTCTTTTCAAGCACACATTTAGAGCGGTTTTGCATAACGTCCCATCCGAATTCGGACTGTACCCGGGAAAATATGGTCTCGTAGAACAATTTTCATGGTACTTTACACATTATATTCGAAATTTGTCAGATTTCTATCAAATTCGGTATTCGGGATCGGATGTAGAGTGAAAACGCTCTATTACTCCAACGACGGACAATACGTTGACGGAAACGGAACACACGCTGTGCGCTCGACGCACTAACACATCATCGGTTAGGTATGAAAGATTGAATGCTTTAAGTATATATTTGTCTGTTTTGGCGTTACGCAACCGATAATACGCGACGAATTTTCCGTCATATATGTACGGACCCTAAAAAGCTACCTTTTTCATTCCTTACTTTTAACAAAAGAAAATTTTCTATTACCTGAGCTAGTGGATGCAAATGCCTCTCAGGGAACTCTCTCTGATGCGCCAGCACCCAGTCCGCAGGCCACATGGTGCCGTTCCTCGCGCTGAAGGGCAGTATGAGCACGTAGACCCTGTTGGTCGCGGAGTAAGCCACGCGGTAGTAGTGGCCCTTAGTCGCGCGCTCCCAGACGAAGCCGTCGGCGTCCGCCCCGCCACGTTGCAGCCACGACACTCGGGACACGTCGGACGCGTGGATGCCTATCTCTACGTGCTCCACCCATGGTAGGATGTCGCCCCTAGAATTATTAAAAGGAGTCTTTTGATACTAATGCTAAAATATGCGAGTAAAATGCTTCAATTAGATTTTTTTGTAAAAATGATGAACAAATGAGATGTTTCTTTAAATTTAAACAACATTTGCGTAAAATGTTTAATTTGCGACATTGATCAAGACATGCCTGGACATAATACAATACAATATAAAAAATGTTACCTCATTACAGCGCCAAGCAGCGACGTAGTCTCCAGCCAGCAGCGTGCGCCTGCTTGTAACAACGCCCGCAACACGTGCGCCGCGACACGTCGCATGTTGCGGCGACAGCACGGCGGCGTGTTGCGCCCTGACAGGATGTATGACGGCGTGCCTTGCACTGACGGGTAGCAGCGCTGTGGAAACAGAATATACTCCTTTTCTTTAAAGGCTCTCGCCTGTATCCCCGAGAGGGTAGGCAGAGGCGTATTATTACACCCACATTTCGCCTATAGGGGGTGAGCCTATTGCCATCACCGGTCACATTGCCAGACTCGACAACTGAGAATTCTGAAAAACTCAGTAACACTTTTGCCCAACCTAACCTGGGATATCCCATTTAGCAGATGTATAGGTACTCTAGCATTTTAACCTACCTATGTTTTCTTTTATTTTTTTTATTTTTGCCTACCCTTTCGGGAATACAGGCGTGAGTCTATAATAGGTACTCTATCCACTGGACCATGGAACACTGTATAATTATTCTACTCTGTTAATTCCTTATCTAGATGTGCCTGAATATCTGTAAGGCAAGGTTGTAGGGTCACTAGTCTTCTTCTTTTGACGTGACAACGTCTTATAAATTGGTTTGCCGGGTGACACTTCAAGAAACTGCGTTACGCTCCGCTCACGTTATGCGCTCACAATGAGAGCGAGTGAGAGGCACGCGTCCCGCCTAAGAGCGAGAGAGACAGACATAAAAAGTGAAAGGCACGCGTCTTTCATCCTTCTTCCTACTATACGAATGAATATTCACATTAAAATTATTTTACCACTCAAAGTCGTTGTCACGTAAAACTTTCGCCCGTATACCGACTTTACAGGCAACCAATTTTTTCTTCATCTTTAAAAGTCACTACTCTTCTTCACTTCACAAAGGGAACTTATAGGAAATCAAGAAGATTGTACTGCATGTCTGAGGGTTCTTTAAAGACGCATGATATCTGCCAACCAATACTTGGCCAGCATGATAGACTATGGCCAAACCCTTGTCATAACTAGAAGAGACCCTTGCCTAGAAGTGGTAAAGTTGTTTAAAAACTTTACCACTCTTAGGCATGGGTTTCTAGGGGAAAACATACCTGTGTTTCTCTCTTGCAGCCAAACCACTGCACCCTGCCATCTTCTCTGATGACTGCCTTGATGCCCAACTGTCTGTACAGAGCTACTCTATAGTCTCGCATGTGCCTTGAAGCTCTTTGCTTTGCTCCTGGAGTCTTTAAGACTCCACGGCCCGCACCTAGCTTGCCATCTGATATTTGTACCTGAAATTATTTGATGGAAAAGTAAAGAATCTTGTTACAATATGTTAATATTTCATACTTTGCCCAGGAGGCTACCATTCTAGTATCATCAATCTAAAACTGGAATGGCCTTGATATTATTCACATCAACATGTGGTTTTTGCTTTTGCTACTTCAAAAAGTTGATGTTTTGGTTGCTGTAACCAAGGTAACACCATATATCAACAAAAATGATTATTTTAAAGTATCACATAATATATTAACAGAAAAGAACACATACATGAAGAGCTCATAAGAGAGTAATTATATAAATCTCCACACACCTTGATATTTTTAACTGCTGTTTGTAGATACAGAGACTCAGGAAATGGCATTACAAATGGTTGCGGCAGCTTTTGTAAGAGCAGTGTTCTGATCAGCAGAGCATGTTGTCCATGTACCGCATCACAGATCTTGCCAGAAGCATCCTTACTGTAGTAAAGTGTCCAGTCTGCATACCTCCACTGAACTTGCTGACATGTTAGATGTGCATTACCAACACCTATAGCTACAGCTTGAGTTGGACTGCTTGAAGCCGCGATCATTGCCAGTTGCAATACCCGACGCGACACACGAGCGGAATCAGGCACGAATAACACATACTCCGTCAATATATGTGTCAGAGGATTGAAATCTTGCGGCGACGCGTTCAGCTTTAACTCCAATGATAATACTTTCACATTACGAAGAGTCTCGTTTGTAGCAGAGAAAGGAAAGGGCGGGTAAGGTGTACTTTCACACACCACCATAACAGGCATGTTTGGGAACGCTGAAACGAACGATTGTACACTGTCTGCGATATCATTTTCGAAGTCCTGAAATTGGCGGAATACTACAGTAATTAATTTAGACAGATGGCGTGAAGATGAGGGACGACCCTGGAGTGCATTAGGAGCTACAGTTACAGGGGCTATGGGATATAAACGGATCTGCGGAAACAGGTAACCACATATCGAAACAATCAGTATTATTGTGAAAACAACATAGAACTTAAATGTCAAGCGACCACGGAAAAGACGGTATAGCATGGCTTTTATTTAGAAGCTGACGCATTTCAGTCATTACATTATTTATTTAGTAAACATCGAAATTAAAAATCAAAACGTTTCGATCTTTCAGCAATAATTATTATTACTGAAGCACCTGTCAGTGTCACTGTCATTCAAATTGTATTGTGATGTGACGTTTAAGTACAATGTTGCCATTTTATAAAAATAGTGTCAAGTGTAAGTGTACCAAAGAGATATGTGTACCGTTATCAATAGTTATCTGTGTTGGGAGCATCCGCTGCCAAACTTTCAGCTTTTATAAAATAACGTAGGTCTGGGGTTCACGGGCTCTTAGACTACTAACTTTACAATTTACACTGATTCTTCTACCTGCTGTGTTATTGCACTTATTGTGATTGTGTTCTTTATGACAGCGGGGATCAACGGCTTTATGTACTCTCCAAGGCACGGTGCAAGCGATAATTAACTAAATTCAATAGGCACATAACTCTGAAAAGTCAGTGATGGGCGCCATGGATTCAGCCCCATAGAGATATTAGAATAGAGTGGCAGAGTGGGGCCAATTCGTGTCCGCCGGTGGGAGAGAGAGCGAACATTTAAAGGCCCCCTGCATCTCTCTCTAACAGTACATGCACAACATCAACATCACGCAATGGCGTGCTACCTGTAACTATTATTTATATCAGTTTATTAGTAATCAATAGTTTATTAGTAATAATTAGTTGTTTTTAATGATACACGAAGATCGTTTGAAGTGAGTAGTGACAAAAAAGTTTATATATTTTTAAACTATTGATTACTGATAAACTGATATAAATAATAGTTACAGGTAGCACGCCATTGCGCAATGTTGATGTTGTGCATGTACTGTAAGAGAGACATGTAGGGGGCATTTAACCTGTTGCGTTCTCTCTCCCACCGGCGGACACGACACAGTATTGAGTTAGGTACTATTCTGCCACTCTATCCTTTATATCTCTATGTTCAGCCCCGATACCAGCCTTAGGTTATATTTCTTTGCCCGATACCTTCGTCTATGGTCATTTGCTTATGGTATTTTTTTGCTGACAACATTTTACTTGACATGTCTGTAGAATGCAGATTATCTACAGTGTAGATAATCTGCGCATGTCACGTCACGTTACATGTCAAAAATATTTTCTCTTTGGTCAAAACATACGTTTACGATTTTCGAGAAGTATTGAAATTAATTTGTAGAAATTATTTACTGTGTCGAAAATGGAAGAAGATAAAGATTTTGAGCCTCTAGAGCCTTCTCTTAGGAATGTAATAGAACAGAAATCTTTAAGATGGATTTTCGTTGGAGGGAAAGGTGGTGTTGGAAAAACTACGTGCAGGTATGTCTAATTAGAATTTTTCAATTAACACAATGATCTATAGTTTCTAATAGTTAATTATTTGAATTGATTCTAATAGTTAATTATTTATAGCTGTAGCCTTGCCGTTCAATTATCAAAGGTCCGGGAGTCTGTTCTCATTATATCAACAGATCCAGCTCATAATATCTCGGATGCATTCGATCAGAAATTTTCTAAGGTAGGTTATAATTGTTTTTATCGTATTATAAGAAATGATGAATAGACCAAAACTTAACGATATCTTTTACCTCGATTGTTATTTTATTTGCCATTAAATTAGTAAAACACATCTTTCAAACTGTATGACAAAGACTAATTTCACACCATAGCATTTATTCTCGAACACTGTTATCTATCAAAGTATGAAAGTGACTGGTAAAGTACCTAACTGTAGTGTAAACATGTAAGATATGTTAAGTAGTGGTCTCTATTAACTCCCCTAATAACCTATAACATTTGGTCTCTTGTACTTAATATTATATTTAATTGGAACAGTGCTGTTAAATTTTTGCTTTATGAACATGGATTTGGCACTAGAAGAAATATTTACATTCAGAATAAAGACCAGTACCTGGTCTTTATTCTGAATGTAAATAACTATTCAATTACTAAACACTATGTAAACAATTTTATCCTTTATGTATGGTATACTGCAGAAGGGTTGAATGATAGAATTCTGCTGAATTATTCCATTGCATGATTTGTCACCAAACTGTCATATTGTGTTATTTACTCTCAGATTGTAAATTTACACCTATACCTAAATTGAGGTAAATAACATAGATGACTCGCTGTAAATAAAACAATGAAACATTTTTATATAATTCTGTATAACTGAATAAAGAATTGGTATTGTTGTGCCATATTGACATGTGTATGTTCTAGAAATTTCCCTAGTTTTAGCTTTATTTATAATATAGTGCTGGCATAATATACCTCATAGGTACTTAATTTGAGAATTTACTACAGACACTACTACTTTTATATTTTGCAGGTACCAACTAAAGTAAAAGGCTTTAGCAATTTGTTTGCTATGGAAATTGACCCCAATGTGGGTCTCACAGAGCTTCCAGAAGAATATTTTGAAGGAGAGACTGAGGCCATGAGGCTTGGCAAGGGAGTGATGCAGGAAATTGTTGGTGCTTTCCCTGGTATTGATGAAGCTATGAGTTATGCTGAGGTATTCTAATCTACACAAACATAATGTATACACATTTATTAGTATATAAACTGTCCCATTGCTGAGCATGGCTCTCTATCACTATGGGGAGGATAAGACAATAGTCCACCACATTGGTCAAGTGCAGGTTGGGTATGGCCTAAACACTCTATCATGCAGTTTTCCTAACTACGTTTTCCTCTACCATTAAGCAAGAGATAATCAACAATATAATACACCCATAACTTAAAAAGGTAGTGATGCATGTCATGGATTGGAAGCTGAAACCCACTGCATAGCAGTATTTCGGTCTCCACTAGGCTATTGCTGTCATTTGCATGACCAATCTACTAAAACTATTGTGATAAAAATAATTTGCAGGTCATGAAACTGGTGAAAGGCATGAACTTCAGCGCAGTAGTATTTGACACTGCTCCCACAGGACACACCCTGCGTCTGCTCTCGTTCCCACAAGTAGTGGAGCGAGGTTTGGGCAAACTTATGCGTCTCAAGTCAAAGGTAATAAATGATTCTATTACAAGCAAATTCAAATGGCCAAAAATAATCTATTCTATTGTTAAGACAAACCAATTTAATTATGTGCAATTCAAATTACCTGCCCAGTACAATGTTAATTGGGTCAACTACGTAAATAAAATGTCTAGTTTTTGTTGCATGAAATCAATTGCTCATGAATGGGTTTGGTTATTGTTTAACCCCTTATTTATATTATTATATTCCTTATGTAATGTATAAAGATTATATAAATATAATCTACACGAAACTAATATAATATAATTATACATTACCTACATAAGGAATATAAGGAAATATAAGGTAAGATGACGTAAACGTCACCTAAAAGTTTTGACCCTCGACGCCTGGAGCGGTTGCACAGTTCGCCATATAGACGGGCCGGTACCGAGGCGAAGACTTACAGACATGTGCATGTTACGCAACACTAAACAAACGTCTAGTCTGCCCGAATTCATCTCATATAGTGGCCTAATGCAACTTGCATTAAAGGCAAACATGTTTTTGTGTGCTCCAACTCTATCCAGTGCTCACCCTCGTTACTCAGATCTATCTGGACCAGTTCAATCGATTTTGGAGAAGAGAGGGGATTGATGACCGAAGCTCGCCTCGATTGGCTAGGCATATAGGTTTCTTGCTAATACTTATTTCGGTACACCAGCAGTCTTCAGGATTGCCGCAGTTGCTCCCATTCACGTTACGCAGACGCAAGTGGTCATTGCATTTGCAGATGAAAGAGGTTATAAGAAAACTTATCACAACAAAAAAAAAAAAACAACCTATCTCAGTGTGACCATTTACGACTTGGACGAGATGTCATTATGACCAGCTGCATCTGCGTGAACGAATGTCAAGCAAACTCTTTTCAGTAACTTATTCTGTTTTGATTACAGGTTGCGCCATTTATCAACCAAGTGGCGACTCTATTTGGCCTCGCGGAGTTCAACTCGGACATGTTCAGCAACAAAATGGACGAAATGCTATCAGTTATACGACAAGTGAACACACAGTTCAAAGACCCCAACCAAACAACATTCGTTTGCGTTTGTATAGCGGAATTCCTCTCACTGTACGAAACTGAACGGTTAGTGCAAGAGCTTACGCGGTGTGGAATCGATACGCACAATATTATTGTCAACCAGTTGCTGCTGCGTACGTCCGCGCCTTGTGAACTCTGTGCCGCTAGACATAAGGTTCAAGAAAAGTATCTTGAGCAAATTGCTGACTTGTATGAAGACTTCCATGTGACTAAGTTGCCTTTGCTGGACAAAGAAGTGCGCGGCGCGTCTGCTGTTAACGCATTCTCTGAATATCTCCTGAGTCCTTACGTTCCACCAGGGCCCACCCCAGCTACCACGTGAGCTTGTGTTCACAAAACCAAACAGCTGTGTGTTCTTGTATCGATTCTGATAAAATGATCAGTGAAGGTGCTACTTGTCACAAGCTTATGTTTTCACTTATGCAGCAATAATATAATCTTTCTATTATACCAGTATAATATATTTTACAAAGGGGTTTAAGATATTTTTAAACATGTGTATCTTATTTTGGATCGGCTTCCAATTGCATCAGTAACCAACCAATATCATAGGATTCTTATTTTAGAAAATAAATGCCGTTATAATATATATTAAATTTTATTTCATTATTAAAACCCAATGTGTGCTAATTTTCTTTTATTTGTCATAATTATTATAAAAACATTTCAAATGTCGATTTAAAACGAATCATAATCAGGCAGTTTGTAATAAATATTTTAAATCTAATATTAAATGACTATTAATATTTATTGCTAAAACTATTTTGTATGTAAATAGAACAAATACTGTTGCGTCTGTGTACTGTCTAGAATACTCTAGAATATATTTAACATTACATTAACAAAAACCAACAAATTTTATACATTTGTCAATAACAACTAATAACTGGTGGCAGTGTTTGTTCAATTACCATAAATTATATTCAAAATACTTTTAATATCTATATTAAAAATGCTTTGGGTAAACATCACGTTACCGTATAAAACAGTATTAAAAATAATACAACCATTAAGCACAAACGAAAACCCGTAACTTGCAGCGTAAGGGTTGAACCACACCAAGAATTCACTCATTTTGTAAATAAAATTTTTTGAAATATTCAAAATATATATTTCTAGTCCGTAGTGAATATTCCTGGGCTACTAGTAAAATATAGTTTTAACTTAATTGTACTTCAGTTTACGGCACAAGAATATTCAACTTTAGATCACAAAAGCTGGTGTTGGTCATGATATAATATCAAAATTCATAGGTACACATACTCGGCGCTGAACAGGTCACTGTACAGGTCAGAAGAGATTTCGGCGATAAAGCAAAATATCACTTAATACTATGGCAGTAAAGTTGATGTCTTACTTCTACAAAAATGCTATTAAATGTCTTCACATAGAACACTAACAATAAGTCACTGAAATTTCAACTTAACTGTCCAACTATTAAGCTATATTTTTCTTTATCACAAAAAGTCCAGTGGCGGCCCAACAGATCTGCTGGCTGGTTCAACCTTAACTTGCAACGCACTCAATTATAACAATCCATAAAATCAACATCAATATATCAATGTCTTTCACGTCCGCATGCATAAATAATCTCGATAAATTAACTAATACATAGAATGTTTTAGTCAACAGTCTGTCCAAGCGCAGTAACAGTGGGGCCTCCGAAGCTAATATCTATATTTAGAATATTTCTGAACAATATGCCCGCTGGTTTCTTATACATGGCACTTACAAGAAATGTACAATTGCATTTGAAAGGATCATAGGCTAAAGAAACATTAGATGCGTATACGTATACGCATCTGTATACTTATTATACGCATCCATATACGTATATGCATATGCGTATACCTGTCTGACGGATGCGTGCACGTCACGCATGCGTTTTACATTTCCACTGTACTGTATAAAACTTGGACGTCTACGCATACTCTTCAGATGCCTTTTAACACCAAGAGCATGAAGAATAATTTTCCTTTTTAAAATAGTAGGTACTTGAAAAAAATGTCTGAAGAAGAAGACAGTAATGGTCACAATACTTTGAAAGACGGCGTTCGACGATATATGCTTATCGGATACAGTCAAACAAGAAGCCCGTTTTTGCAGTTGGTAAAAAGAGTAGTGCCGTAAGTAGGGTTTTGCTAGTGATGCCCAGTTATAAGACGCAGACCCTTGATGGGGGATGGGATAACATTTTCAAGGAAGCATTTATTGAAGCCTGCACCGAGAGCTAAGTTAAAAAGTCACGGCTCCGAAAAAAGGTAAAATATCATACGCCGTCGATCAATATGTCAATATAATGCAATTGTGCGCTACGCTTTGAAGGACAGTAAAGACAACAATAGTTGATTACTATGACTTTACTGTACCTCAAAGTGTTAAGGTACGTACAGACTTAGTGTTATACAACAAGCGTATATTGTCTCCGCATTACTGAAACGTTATTTCAATGTTTTTTTTGTGTTACATTTTCTAATCTGTACGCACCTTCAGCGGGCAATGATCAATATAGCGGGCCCCCCGTGCGCACGTATTCATTCTCGCTTATGTCAACTGTTGCGCGCGTGCGCCGGTAGATGCCAGGCGGCGAGGCTGGCCCCGAGCAGCGTGCCCACTAGCGCCGCCGCACACGCCCCGCTCTCGAACAGCAGCTTCGGAGTGAACACGCCCCAGATCATCAGGTGGCGGCAGTGGACTGTCGCTGCGATTGCGCACGCGAACACCTGGATAAATAATACATTCTATGGGAATGTTTTTATACAAATATTATCTTATGTCGGTAGGCTGTATTGGCAACTTTACATTGGTCAAATTTATAGAAACGAATTAATAATGCAGCAATGATAATTTGATAAATCGAGCAGTGATATAAAATTGCAGGTTTATTCCCATCCAGTAACACCCTAAAGTGTAACACTGTTACTCGTTGGGAATTTTTTTCCCAACGAGTAACACATGTTACTCGTTGGGACATTTGTTTTCCCAACGAGTAACACCCTAAGTATATGTGTTACTGGATGGGAATAAAAAGTTGCATCGAGTAACAGATGTTACTTGTTGGGAAAACGCGCGGGTAAAGTATCCCAACGAGTAACAGTGCTACTCGTTGGCAAAAGACGCGGGTAAATCATCCCATTATGTAATAAATACCTTCAGTTGTTTTTGCATATTATTTAATCATAATTATGTTTTAGTCTAATTAGTATTAATATGATTATACTACATAATCAAAGTTTTGTTTAAGATACATTTTAAGATGTACCAAGACTACAAAACATCTAAAGAAATTTGTTTTGTTTGCTTGTTATTTCTAGGCCTGCACAATATTGCAAGATGATTAAATGTAAGCGATTAAATGTATGCAGCTTTAAGAATAATTAAATCTGCTAGCAATATCACCATGAATGTCGGAACAGGTACCTATCTATCATCTTATTTAAAGACTCACGTCTGTATCAACGAAAGGGTAAACAGTGGTATAATAATAGGTATTACACGCACGTTTCGCCATACATTTTTTAGGTCCCACATTGCCGTTACCGGGCTCATCACCAGACTCCGTGCTGCTACTGTGAATTCAGAAAAACCCAGTAACACTTTTGTCCGACCCGGGAATCGAACGCGGGACCTCCGATCAACAGTCGCATACGCTATCCACTGGACCACGGAGGCAGTCAATATTATATTTCCTCCATACAAATTTATTCTGTACCTTAAACGGATATAATTCAAATTGTCACTTCACTACCCTATTCCATTCAGTGGGTTTCGTAAGAGGCGAGTGCCGTCTGCCGGGACTGGTCGGCTCTGAACTGTAGACGCAATTCTATCATAAGATTAATTCCATCCTCTTGTAGTGCATAGCCTCACACTGTTCTCACATATTTATTTATTTTTATTTAAGTCGATGAATAACATGCCTACATGGACCAGCTAGTTTTTTTCGAAAACAGGCTAGACGCTAATGAACAATGATCAGCCGATTTACCTGAAGCGAAATCTCAAAGATATGTTTATATTGCACATTCTAAAGTACGGTTCAGAAATCTGGTCTCTTACCGTGCTTCAAAGATTACGCCTTCACGTCTGCCAAAGAGCTATGCAGCGCACCATTCTGGGTGTTACAAGTAAAGACATAGTCACACGATAGGCACGGAACATCGATTTGCTATCTAGAACAGGCATCAAAGACGTAGGAAGAAAGCGTAGCTGCCAGTCTCAAATAGAATTGGGCGGATACGTCAGCCGTATGCACGAGATCGAAGGTCGTTTGGTCATGAAGTACAACCATATGGGTTCCAGAAGATAGACGACGTCGCCGAGGCCGCTCCCGAAGGAAGTGGCGAGATAACCTAGACGCATACCGCAAGAGCTAGCTTGAGATTGCGTGCGACAAGCAATTCTGGAAAGATTTGGGACTTTGCCTTTTTTTATAGACTCACGCCTGTACCTCCAAAGGAGTAGGCAGGGGCTTACACCCACGTTTCACCACGTCCCACGTAATAGCCTATTGCCCTTACCGGGCATATATATAATTCTGAAAAACTCAGTAGTAAGTAACACCCGGGTTCGATTCGCTGGTCGGGCAGCAGCCCGACCCGGAAATTGATCTCGGAACACCCCGGTCAGTGGACGGATATGTTAAAATCTTTTTTAACATATCCGTCGTTAAAAACGGCGTCGTTAAAAACGTCGTCCTGGTATCTATCATCTTATTGTTAAAATTAAATAAGATGATAGATACCACCTGTTCCGACATTCATGGTGATATTGCTAGCAGATTTAATTATTCTTAAAGCTGCAGACATTTAATCATCTTGCAATATTGTGCAGGCCTAGAAATAACAAGCAAACAAAACAAATCTCTTTAGATGTTTTGTAGTCTTGGTACATCTTAAAATGTATCTTAAACAAAACTTTGATTATGTAGTATAATCATATGAATACTAATTAGACTAAAACATAATTATGATTAAATAATATGCAAAAACAACTGAAGGTATTTATTACATAATGGGATGATTTACCCGCGTCTTTTGCCAACGAGTAGCACTGTTACTCGTTGGGATACTTTACCCGCGCGTTTTCCCAACAAGTAACATCTGTTACTCGATGCAACTTTTTATTCCCATCCAGTAACACATATACTTAGGGTGTTACTCGTTGGGAAAACAAATGTCCCAACGAGTAACATGTGTTACTCGTTGGGAAAAAAATTCCCAACGAGTAACAGTGTTACACTTTAGGGTGTTACTGGATGGGAATAAACCAAATTGCACTGCCTGCTTAGCATTTTTCCCGGGATCATGATCCTTGATGTTAAATAAATAGTTACACTTAAGAGGCCGTTCCCGTTTTTTAAGCCATTTTAGCGGTTAACACGCGCGGAGATACGTGATTGTGACTTAGATATATCAACAAATTAAGAAATGAACGATGATACTATTAGATAACTTAGTCTACTATGGTACTATGGGAGTAAAAATAAGTGTTTAATTACCTACAACGGAAAAATCTAGTTTCCGCAAAGCATGTTTTGAAGAAATCATTTTATGAGCATTACGCGATGGTCCATGACATCGAAAATTATGTGAGTAATTAACTTTTAAATGCATATACGACATAACAACATCCTACTCCTTGGTATGATGGGGCCAGAATTTTTGGTTTCATTCAGAAATAAACCAAAAAATGTTACGTAAAATGTGATTAATTTGTCGGTTTACGTCTAAATGGATTATTTTTTATCACATAAAATACACTAAGAAATAAAAAAACAAATAGTCTCTAATAAGATTTGATATAATACCTTGCTAGGAAAAAAAAATCAGCTTCTAAATGTGATTAGAAATATTTTAAATTAATTTTTAAACGAAGCTAGAAATCATTATATAAATCCTGTACGCGTCTACAGAACTTTAGACCGCGCTGAGCGCTCATCCAGGTAGGACCGCGCCGCTTGCCGTCGTCACTGCGTCTGTGTGCGTGCCTTGTAAACACCACTGTAATTATAGCGCGACCAACCCTTCTTGATGTGAGTTATTATTGTTGAATATGTATAATAAAATAATGGTAACGAAATCGATGCTCTTATAAAATAAATACTGCAAGATTCAAAAATACTATATTCACTTAGGTCTTAAGGGGACTCTTATGAATGTCAGAAATTGTATCTAAATATATACATAACTCAAAGGTGACTGACTGACATAGTGATCTATCAACGCACAGCCCAAACCACTGGAGGGATCTTACTGAAATTTGGCATGGAGGTAGATTTTATGACGTAGGCATTCGTTAAGAAAGGATTTTGATAAATTCTACTCCCAAGGGGATAAAATAGGGGATGAAAGTTTGTATAAAACTTTGCCAATTTTAAACTGATCCAACTGAGACTTTGCATGCCTATAGCTACCATGATGTAGGCATCCCCTAAGAAAGGATTTTGATAAATTCCACCCCTAAGGGGATAAAATGGGGGCTGAAAGTTTGTATGAAACTTTGTCAATTTTAAACCGATCGGGCTAAGACTTTGCATGCATATAGCTACTATGAGGTGGGCATCCCCTAAGAAAGGATTTTGATAAATTCCACCCCTAAGGGGATAAAAAAGTTTGTTTAAATTTTTTTAGATTTTCGACTGATTGAACTGAAATTTTAAAGATTAGAGCTACTATGATGAAGACGTGCGCTTAAATAAGATTTTGATAAATTCAACCCCCATGGGGATAAACTAAGGGATGATGGAGGATATAAATGTATTAGTTTGAACTATCAGTACCTAATGGAACGAATAAATGAAGACGAACGAAATAATTTAAGTTCTAAATGTTGACAATAGATAGCGTTGTGCAGTTAGGTACGTCATTTTTGGACGAAGGGGAAGACCTAGGCGGACGGTCTCTGACCAGCAGGCCGATTCAGAATGTCACGACAAGTAATCGTACGATATGTCAAATTATTGTCCTCGTCTTTTAGCCGCCTATCAGAGATATTTTGAACAAATATTCATTGAATTCGGTTTATTTATTAATTAACTTCATACTGAATGCATAAAATTGATAGGAAATGCGATTGTTTTGACAAAAAATGAGGTAGCCCGTTTGACAATTAACGGAATCGAATGTCAAATGAGATATCGAAAGATTCTGAATCGCCCCCCAGATTGGAGACATCCTACAGTGTAGTATTAGGGCTTGTAATATCGGAGAATATTGAATTCCGGAACTGAGTTACGATATTGGAGTGTCAATCCGGCATTCCGGTACTGGTTCCGGAATCGGTATGCTCTTGAAGTAGGTAGATATTTATTGTTAGTAGGTATATTTCTTATAATAAAATAAACGTGTATACTACAAAAATTAAACAAGTTATATATTTTCATCAGTTTACAATTCGTTATGCATTGGATAGATCAAAATTTAACCATTGAATTTGAACACCTCAACATTTTCTACAGTTTTGATTAGTTAACATGCCATGAACATTCAAGCCTTAGTTGGAAAAGTTACGAAGAAAAATAGTATAATTAAACATTGTTATAAAACCAGACAATTTAACATTAAAATAATAACCAGACCAATTCTCGAAATTCCTAGCTCATGGTTTGCCAACGTGCCATGTAATGTAGCGTATTAGGTGTACCGTGTAAGACTAAAACTGTCAAAGCAGCAAAGTGCGCTTCAAAGCAGCGAAGTTAAAGTAGGAATGGGTAGGATATGTCTGTAGGAAACATCTCGAAATTGGACATACATCACCAAACAATGCAACCCTGAAGGAGAAGTAGAACTGGAGGAAAGAGAAGTGTTGACAGGGGCAGGTCGAAAAAACGATTAATACTTTTCTAGCTGACTGGCAAGATAGAGCAAAAGGTCGGCATTTATGGAAGAGTGTGCGGGAGACCTTAGCCCAGCAGTGGGACAGTAACGGTTAAAATAAAAACAAATATTACTAAACTTTAAAGTAACATTTGGGAATAATGTGAGTTTATGCACTTTCCTTATTTTATGGGTAGTGGATTGATTCAATTGCTGAAAAATCGTGGGAGCGAGAATCAATAAAATATTTAAAATTGAATTGAATCCGCGCTCGCCGCGTTCGTCGCGCTCGTTTATGAGATTGTGTGCATGAAAAGTCCGTACGTACACGGCGCCGGGGATTCACGCGTTCATTCAAACCGGCGGCGGCCGATTTGTATGAAGCTATCCTACTATTATTGTTATACTATGTACTGACGCCCTGTAACGACTGTCAAAGATCTTCATGACAACCGGGACCGACGGCTTAACGTGCTCTCCGAGGCACGGGACAAGCGATAATTAATAATTCAATACGCACATAACTCCGAAAAGTCATTGGTGCGCGCCGTGGATTCGAATCCGATACCCTCTGCATGTCTGTTGGTATATCCACTCGGCTATCGCTGCCTCAAAACTCATTTATATTGTGTATTAATATTTTCAACCGACTTCAAAACGGAGGCGGTTTACAATTCGGCTGTATTATTTTTTCATATTTTTTAATGTTTGTTACCTAACTAATGCATCATTTATGGACCGATTTGGATTTATTTTTATTTCATAGGATGGGCTATAATGATATTACTTCCAGATTGGTCCCATAGAAAGTTTTCCGAAATCAGTTCAGTATTTTGGATTTTATAACAGAATGACTAGAATTAGTATTTATTGTAATCTAAGTAAATGAGATTTTGCATGTTTCTACGACTGTTTGAAGTCGGATGTTTTTTAACAGCAACAATGGAATCTCTCTGGAATTATTACATTTAAACATCAAAATACGTTATCCGAAATAATTCTGTATTACGATCATACATTTTATTGGTCAAAGTATCAATTTGTTTTGTCTCCGCGAGTTCACTGCAAGGTAGATTTTGTTGGGCTACACAGACGCACACATTGACACCTCGATCGCGTTGCCCGCGCGCTTGGCGTAAAATACCTATTCACGCAGTCCGTGAATTTTGGAACGGCCTCTTAAGGACGCGTTTACAAAATTAGTAGGTACAAAATCGCGTCACTACAGCGACACGGCGGCAACAGTACGTACTACGTACGGTAATTTGCGGAAATGTAGTTCAACTAAATAACTTTGAGACTTAGAATTTTTTGTGATATGTATCTATGTGTTATAGGCCTGGCTGTGCAAATTACGTACAAATAAGTTTCTTATTTTTATATACCTAAATGGACATTATTACTTTATTTTTTCCATTATGTTGATTTAGGATATATTTCGTTATTTAGATACTATTTTGTATCTTGCGTTGAAATCTGGTAAGATTATGTGGACTGATGGTATACCATCCCATTCAAGTGTTGCGACTGGAACTCATAAAAGAGTAGACCTAGTTATGCCAGGTTGGGGCTCATTTTATTTGTTTTAGTGAGACCCTACCACTGGTACTAGTGAAGTAACCTTCCAAGGTTATTCGATGAGTCTTACTGGTACTCTTATGTGAGTAGAGCTAGGCATGCCGAGTTTGGGCTCATTTTGTTTGTACATAAAATACCCTACCACTGGAACTTATGAAGTAACCTTCCAGGGTTATTCGATGACTCTTGCTGGTTCTTATATGTGAGTAGAGCTAGGCATGCCGAATTTGGGCTCATTTTGTTTGTACATAAGAGACCCAACCACTGCAACTTATGAAGTCCCCTTCCAGGGTTATTCAATGACTCTTGCTGGTACTCATATGTGAGTAGAGCTAGGCATGCCGAGTTTGGGCTCATTTTGTTCATACATAAGAGACCCTACCACTGAAACTTATGAAGTAAACTTCCAGGGTTATTAGATGACACTTGCTGGTACTCATATGTGAGTAGAGCTAGGCATGCCGAGTTTGGGCTCATTTTGTTTATACATAAGAGACCCTACCACTGAAACTTATGAAGTAAACTTCCAGGGTTATTAGATGACACTTGCTGGTACTCATATGTGAGTAGAGTTAGGCATGCCGAGTTTGGGCTCATTTTGTTTGTACATGAGAGACCCTACCACTGCAACTTATGAAGTAACCTTTCAGGGTTATTCAATGACTCTTGCTGGTTCTCATATGTGAGTAGAGCTAGGCATGCCAAGTTTGGGCTCATTTTGTTTGTACATAAGTGACCCTACCACTGGAACTTATGAAGTAACCTTCCAGGGTTATTCGATGACTCTTGCTGGTACTCATATGGAAGTAAAGCTAGGCATGCCGAGTTTGGGCTCATTTTGTTTGTCCATAAGAGACCCTACCACTGGAACTTATGAAGTAACCTTCCAGGGTTATTCGATCACTCTTGCTGGTACTCATATGTGAGTAGAGCTAGGCATAAATATAATCTATCACAAAAACAAATTAACGAGCATATCTTGGCAATGGATGAGTTAGTGGACTTGTGTAAGTACAATGAAGAGAGGCTTCAATCTTTGACTAATAATAGTCATGGCAATGAACTTAGCCAGGCGCCACAGAGTCATTCACAGTCAACTACTTTGAATTATTGCTCTGATTTGCTGTCACTCTCTGCTGCAGTGGATGACAGCACCATTAATTCTTATTGTAATTCTGGCACTTCTTTCTCACCCCACATCACAAACACCGACAAGCTATTAATGTTTAGCGATGAGATAGGTAAAAACATGAGCCAATTGTTGAGGCAAAGGACAGGTATGACTATTACTAACTTATGTATGCCTGGAGCAAGCTTTTCTCAGATTATGCAATCAATTTTATCTAAATCATACTGTCCTGAATCAACAATAATTATATTTATTGGGAGAAGAGGAAATGCAAATATTCATTTAATAAAGAGATATTTTGACCAATTACTGAATTTAAAAGTTAAAAAAATTCTGTTACTTGCTTTTCCTTACAGTAAGCTGTTGCCACAAGCTGAAAATGATTATAGATTTAAGATTAATTCCAAATTACATACCATGACATGTTATAATAATTTAATTGACATTATTGACTCTAATGCTCTAATTAGAAATTTTAATTTGACATATGATAATTATTATATATCACAATTTTATAAAAGACAAATAGCATCCTCGCTAGCTTATTGTATTAATAACACAGCCAAGGTTTTGGCTAACCACACTGCTTTTATTGAGCAGTCAAATTTGACATGCAATATAAGCTTGGAATCTGTTCCAAATTCTTTAAATTGAATTCTGAGACAATAGAGTCAATCTCTGGCAATATATTTAATAAGACATTGAATTCTGTACCTAGTTTAAGTGACAAAAATACAACTCCATCAACCTTACCTACAAAAAATAATTTAAAAAATTGTATCAGCCTGGTGCATCAAAATATACAAGGGTTGATGGGTAAGGAGTTAGAATTGGAATTGTTTATGAACTGTAACAATATTGATATTTTATGCATTACAGAACATTGGCTAAGAAGCCACCAGTTCATATTCAATTTCAATAACCACCAGGTTGCAAGCTCGTTCAGTAGAGAAAACTTTATCCATGGTGGCTCGTTAATCATAGTTAGCAAATTTCTAAAATTTAAAGAAAGGACTGACATTGTGAGCCTCTCTGTTGAGCGAGTAGTAGAAATCACATGTGTTGAGTTTGAGCAGTTCATTGTTATGAGTGTATACAAACCTCCATGTGCACCATTTGAAAGTTTTTTAGTTATTATGGAGGATGCCCTTAGCAAAGTTTGTAATTGCCGTAAAACTGTTGCTATTTGTGGAGATTTTAACGTTAACATATTAGAAAAATGCTCTTCGACTATCAAATTTTTAAATTTATTTAAGTCATACAATTTATGTCATAATTTTTATGAACCAACTAGAGTGACTGTCACAAGTGGTACTTGTATTGATAATATATTTACTAATATAAAACCATTACACAAATCTTTGATTAATATGCTTCAGTCAGATCACAGTGGGCAGTTAATCTGTTGTCCAAGAAAATGCCCAAAAGTCCAGAGAAAAATTATTAAATATATACCAATAAATGAAAATCGACTTAAAACTTTTAAAGACAATTTATCTCGAAAAATGCGTTGGTTGCCTCATCATGACCATCCGGATCAGTTTTATAGCTCTTTGTTTGACTTGATTAATGACGAATTTCAGACTGTATTTACATCCAAAAAATTAAATGTAACTGACCGTCTGATGTTTAGTGATTGGGCAACTGAAGGTATTCATAAAAGCCGGATTAGGTTATATGAACTGTATGATGAAAAAACTTATAATAATAGTCAGAACTTTATTAATTATGTAAAAAAATATTCCAAAATATTTAGACAAGCTTGTAGTACAGCAAAATCTATTTATTTGAGAAATAAAATAAAATTATCAGAAAACACTATAAAGGCTACCTGGAATGTCATCAACAATGAAACTGGCAGAGCCAAAGCACGCAGCCGTGACTTCTTATTAAATATCAATAATGTGAGTGTTGCAGAGGACCTGGAAGTAGCGACAGAATTTGAGAAGTTTTTTTCTAATATACCTATAATAACTACAGGATCGCTTGACTCATCTTCCATGTCTGCTGAAATGCTTCTTAGGGACTGCGTGCCAGAATGTGGTGCAGCCTTTGAATTTACCCTTGTGACTACTAAAGATGTTATTTATCAATTTAAAACTATAAATATGAAAAAGACAATGGATTTGTGGGGATTGTCAGTGAAGACTGTTTCATCTATTATTACCATAATAGCTCCACATCTTGCAACAGTGTTCAATGGTTGCGTCGCTTCTGGAATATTTCCTGATTTAATGAAATATAGTAAAGTTATACCTTTATTTAAATCTGGCGACACATCAGACCCTTCTAATTTTCGACCTATTTCTGTATTGCCAACGCTTAGTAAAATTTTTGAAAAATTAATACTTAGTCAATTGCTTAGTTATTTTAACAAACATAATCTTCTTCACAAGAAACAGTTCGGATTTACGAGGGGTCGTTCAACTACTGACGCAGGAGTAGAGTTACTCAAAAGTATATTTACAGCTTGGGAGAAGTCGCAAGATGCTTTAGGAATTTTTTGCGACTTGTCCAAAGCCTTTGATTGTGTACATCATGATACTCTGGTCAGGAAATTATATCATTATGGCATTAGGAACAAAGCTCTTAATCTCCTGGTTTCTTATTTGGGCAACAGAATCCAGAAGGTTCAGATTAATGATAAGACATCGCCAGGTTCTGCCTTAAAAATGGGCGTCCCGCAGGGTTCAATACTCGGACCATTTCTATTTTTGATCTATATCAACGATTTACCCTATTACGTAAAGAACGATCATGAGATTGTGTTGTTCGCGGATGACACCTCCTTAATTTTTAATATTAAAAGACAACAGAGTAATTTTGACGAAGTAAACAACGCACTCTCTAAAGTTGTTAATTGGTTTAATGTAAATAATTTATTACTCAATGATAAGAAAACTAAACTCTTAAAATTCTCCATGCCCAATGTTAAACAGATGGAAACCAATGTACAACTGAAGGAAACCAGAATTGAGCCCGTCGGGACAACCTTATTTCTAGGTATTATGCTTGATTCCAAACTTCAATGGGGTCCGCATATAGAAAGACTTTCGGGCAAACTTAGTTCTGCAGCTTATGCGGTTAAGACAATTAGACGCCTCACAGATATAGAAACAGCTAGAATGGTCTATTTCAGCTACTTTCATAGTATTATGTCATATGGGATTCTTCTCTGGGGGAATGCTGCAGACCTTGACACAATATTCGTTCTGCAGAAAAGAGCAATAAGGGGTATTTACAACCTCGGTCCTCGTGTTTCTCTAAGAGAAAAGTTCAGTGAGATAGGCATTCTAACTGTTGCTTCGCAATACATATACGAGAATCTGTTATATGTCCACAAGAACATTGACACATTTAGTAAAAAAAGTGATCTACACACTGTTAATACTAGACATAAGAATAATCTTATAGTTCATAGCACCCGCCTCCACAAAATAAGTAGCTGTTTTATGGGGCAGTGTATACGCTTTTATAACAAACTCCCTCTTAATATAAGAAATTTATCTATAAATAAATTCAAAATTATTGTTAAAACTACACTGTGTTTAAAAGCATATTATAAAATTACTGATTATATAGGCGATAAAAATGCTTGGGATTGAGCTGCTCTAATTCAACACAAAAATATAAATGATGTATAAACTGAACAATTTTAATTTGACTTTTCGTAAGCACTTTAAAAAAGTTTACACGAAATAAATATTCATTTCATTTCATTTCATTTCATTTCATTTCATTTCATACTTACCGAGTTTGGGCTCATTTTGTATGAACATCAGAGACCCTACCACTGGAACATACCTAGCTCTACTCACATATGAGTACCACTAATGCCCGGTTTCTGAAGTTACCAGATATACTCTCAACAGTTATTGATTCATTAAAGTTATGGAAAGGATAAACGTTGGTTAACTGACGCTGCGTTTCTGAATGCGCACTGGAGCGTTCAATAACTATTGAACACTGTAAAGTATTATATTATCTTTGATTGAACCAATACGTAGTCCTTTTTTCTGCCACTAGATGACTCTGTTTTAAAAAAACGAGTCGAAAACTTATTAAAATATTTTTATTTGTCTGTTTAACTAGTTGTTTAATCATATATTGTTTTTTTAGGAGTAAACCACTAGTTGCTCGTAATTTTACTAAAAAAATATGATAATGCCTCATTCGTAATGGCTGTACGCCTGCTAACTTATATACTTTAAAAAAATAAAATGTCAAATCAGGCCTCGCTGTCAGAAGATTTGACATTTTATGATGATGATGATTTGTGATTTTGTGCTTCATTGTAGAGCTTTTCTGCAGTTGTATTAGGATTCAAAAATGGTGTCATTATGTACTTGCCACAAGAATAGGCACTGTTTCCTAGGATGTGACCATCTAGGTATCTCATTGTTATGCAGGCGAGCTCGTAGAAACGAATTATGGTACACTGTACTGTCATGAGTAGATCCATGCCAACGAGCATCTAAATCTCTGATGTATAATTTTGCATCACATACAACTTGTACATTGACAGAAAAGAAATCTTTTCTGTTCCTAAATAGTTCTGGTTGCTCTCCTCCAGGAGATTGAATTGGAATATGACATCCATCTACACAACCGATAACATTTGGAAAACCAGCTATATTAAAAAAATGCGCTTTAACTTCTCCCAGATCTTCAGAGTTTGGCATTCGTATATATCTTCTAGCTAGTTTTGCTATTTCTCTACTTACTTTATAAACCACTCTTGACACAGTGGTTTTATGAACATTAATACATACATACATACATATCGTCACGCCTTTTATCCCCGAAGGGGTAGGCAGAGGTGTATTTCTACACCCACTTTTCGCCAGATATACTTTAGTCCCACGTAATAAGGGGCGAGCCTATTGCCGTACCGGGCACATTTCCAGACTCCGTGCTGCTACTGAGAATTTCGTGACAGAAAAACCTAATAACACTGCCCGACCCAGGAATCGAACCCGGGCCCGCATATTTATGCCGCGAGACCAACGAGGCAGTCGTATAGGGTTTGATGTCGAGTTTTCCGTCTCTACGCAAAGATGGTATTTGCATCGTATTATCTCTTAGTCGCCTCTTACCACACCTACGGGACGATAGGGGGTGGTGACACTTTCTTGTATTCTATGCCGTCAACCAACGGCCATGAACATTAATACCATCACCAATCACTACTTGAAATGTGCCTGTGGCGTAAAATCGTAATATGATGAAAATTTGTTCCAACATAGACAATGTATATTTGCGATACATAACTGGAGCTAAACTAATGCTGATCATATCACTTATGTGTAACACGGTGTCCTTATCAAAACGATATCTCATTTTAAATTCTTCATCCGTTAACATTTTAAAAGCATTTCTCCTAGATCTTAGGATTCTAGGAACTGATTTATTATCAATAAATTCCAGCACTTCAAAATCAAACTCTCTGCTCACTGCAGAAGTGCTCGAATACGACATTTTGTATTGGTTATGTAAAAGTTGTAAACACAAACCTATCGTATCAAAACTTTTCAGTTATAATATATTAGTCTATGATCAAAACCTTAAACTCTTAAAAAAGGTAACACGTTTGACAGAAGTTAAACTTCAAATAAAGTTATGGAACCGATAAACGGCGAACATTGGTCGGTTAACGGCCATTTTCAATATTCGAACTATAGATAAATCTGTAGATTTTCGATTCGTGTTTGACATATTTTGTATGGAGCTTATGTCAAAAACTGTCAAAAACGAATCTAAAATCTACAGATCTATCTATATTTCGAATATTGAATTCCGTAGTAAGTTAAACTAAGGATAACTGGAGTTTATGTTGTGACGCGTTGTTCAGAAACGCATTTTCTTGAGTTATCGAACCAATAACGCTAACGGATAGATAAACCACCGATAAAAGTACCTCAGAAACCGGGCATAAGAGTCTTCGAATAAACCTGAAAAACCTGAAAGGTTACTTCATAAGTTCCAGTGGTAGGGTCTCTTATGTACAAACAAAATGAGCCCAAACTCGGTATGCCTAGCTCTACTCACACATGAGTACCAGCAAGAGTCATTGAATGACCATGGAAGGTTACTTCATAAGTTCCAGTGGTAGGGTCTCTTATGTACAAACAAAATGAGCCCAAACTCGGCATGCCTAGCTGCACTGACATATGAGTACCAGTAAGAGTCATTGAATAACCCTGGAAGGTTACTTCATAAAATGCAGTGGTAGGGTCTCTTATGTACAAACAAAATGAGCCCAAACTCGGCATGCCTAGCTCTACTCACACATGAGTACCAGCAAGAGTCATTGAATAACCCTGGAAGGTTACTTAATAAAATGCAGTGGTAGGGTCTCTTATGTACAAACAAAATGAGCCCAAACTCGGCATGAGTAGCTTTACTCACACATGAGTACCAGTAAGAGTCATTGAATAACCCTGGAAGGTTACTTCATAAGTTCCAGTGGTAGGGTCTCTTATGTACAAACAAAATGAGCCCAAACTCGGCATGCCTAACTCTACTCACATATGAGTACCAGCAAGAGTCATCGAATAACCCTGGAAGGATACTTCATAAGTTCCAGTGGTAGGGTCACTTATGTACAAACAAAATGAACCCAAACTCGGCATGCCTAGCTGTACTGACATATGAGTACCAGTAAGAGTCATTGAATAACCCTGGAAGGTTACTTCATAAAATGCAGTAGTAGGGTCTCTTATGTACAAACAAAATGAGCCCAAACTCGGCATGCCTAGCTCTACTCACATATGAGTACCAGCAAGAGTCATCGAATAACCCTGGAAGGTTACTTCATAAGTTCCAGTGGTAGGGTCACTTATGTACAAACAAAATGAACCCAAACTCGGCATGCCTATTTCTACTGACATATGAGTTCCAGTAAGAGTCATTGAATAACCCTGGAAGGTTACTTCATAAAATGCAGTGGTAGGGTCTCTTATGTACAAACAAAATGAGCCCAAACTCGGCATGAGTAGCTTTACTCACACATGAGTACCAGCAAGAGTCATTGAATAACCCTGGAAGGTTACTTCATAAGTTCCAGTGGTAGGGTCTCTTATGTATAAACAAAATGAGCCCAAACTCGGCATGCCTAACTCTACTCACATATGAGTACCAGCAAGAGTCATCGAATAACCCTGGAAGGTTACTTCATAAGTTCCAGTGGTAGGGTCACTTATGTACAAACAAAATGAACCCAAACTCGGCATGCCTAGCTGTACTGACATATGAGTACCAGTAAGAGTCATTGAATAACCCTGGAAGGTTACTTCATAAAATGCAGTAGTAGGGTCTCTTATGTACAAACAAAATGAGCCCAAACTCGGCATGCCTAGCTCTACTCACACATGAGTACCAGCAAGAGTCATTGAATAACCCTGGAAGGTTACTTCATAAGTTCCAGTGGTAGGGTCTCTTATGTACAAACAAAATAAGCCCAAACTCGGCATGCCTAGCTCTACTCACACATGAGTACCAGCAAGAGTCATTGAATAACCCTGGAAGGTTACTTCATAAGTTCCAGTGGTAGGGTCTCTTATGTACAAACAAAATAAGCCCAAACTCGGCATGCCTAGCTCTACTCACATATGAGTACCAGCACGACTCATCGAATAACCTTGGAAGGTTACTTCACTAGTACCAGTGATAGGGTCTCACCAAAACAAATAAAATGAGCCCCAACCTGGCATAACTAGGTCTACTCTTTTATGAGTTCCAGTCGCAACACTTGAACGGGATGGTATACCATCAGTCCAGATAATCTTACCAGATTTCAACGCAAGAAACAAAATAATATCTAAATACCGAAATATATCCTGACCCAACATAACGGAGAAAATAAAGTAATAATGTCCATTTATACAAAAGAAATTTACTTGTACGTAATTCGCACAGAATACGAGAAGTATCAAATTGATTTTAGAGAATATTTTGTATTCGTATATTGCTTTTTTCGTCTTCGGGCTGCAGCGACAAGCGACATAGAGTCCACTCCCGACGGCGCTCAAGCGCAGACTGAGATCTCATTGCAGAATTTGGATATAAAAATCAAGAAAGTGGCTAAATAAAACGAACCTTATTGCCACATATTAAGACACACGTATGCGAGCAAAATAGAAGAAAAATGTAAGATGATTTTTTGCTTTTTTTGAGTCAATTTACAATATTTTGAAAAAAAAGATCAAATTGTTTTTGAGTTGACTATATTTACTACCCTATTCTATCTTTGAAAATCTAAATAAATGTAAAAATAGAGAGAAAATTGTACCCAAAAATAGCAGTATATGCCTATTTTTGATTTAAGAGGCCGTTTCGAATCGATTTTACATTAATATTAATTAAATATTTTTTATTTATTTTCAAATTGATTTATAGATAAAAAAGTAATCAATTTATCGTAATCATTAGTTTTATTAGTTATTATCTAAAATTGTCGTAAAATGTACCGGAAATATGTGGTTTTTTGATACAAGCGTAAACGCGTCCTTAAAGCTTAACTAGCTTGGCAAAAAAATTATATGATCAATGATCACAATAATATTACAGCTTGCAATGATCACATATACCTACTAACAACGGCGGATTTAGATAAAAGTGTTTCCATTATTAAAATATACCCTCACAAGAGCCAAGGAACAAGAGAGTATTTTAAAAATGGAGGTGAGTAAGGGAGCATTTTGGTTAGAAACCTAAAATCCTGAATACGCCACTACATACTAACAAGGGAAACTATAAAAACTGGAACTAAAAATGTATGTAAGTGTATAGCACGTACCCTGATAGCGAAGCAGAGTGAGAACTTAAGACACAGCGAGAAGACTGCTGCGAGTTGTGTGCGCGGGCCCACGGCCGCCGCGCCCGACCGACCCCACAGCGCCAGCAGTGGGACCGCCGCGCCGAACAACAACGGCATACCTGCACACAACATAACATGACATAACTTCACGCCTTTTATCCCCGAAGGGGTAGGCAGAGGTGTATTACACACCCACACTTCGCCAGTTATGTTTCGGTGTCAAATTGTCAATGTAATACAGCGCGAACCTTTTGCCATCTACCGATCGAGGAGGTCGAGGTGTAATATGGGTGAAATATTACACCTCAGCCTACCCCTTCGGGAATACAGGCGTGACGCTATAAAAAGAACATAGTAATAACACACCAGCCGCAGTCTGAAGATGATTGATGTCCTCCAGCTGGTGTAAGCCATGTCGAAACGTCGAGGAAAAAATAGCTAAAGTATTTTACCTATATTTTCAAATCATTACGCTATATGTACCTACCCGTTACGATAATGATACTATGAACATATAGATAGATCATCATCGTCTTAACTTATTCCAGTGCCATCCAAGCCATTTCGACTCGGAGTCTGGGGCTCAGATTTGACATAATAATAGCTTTTCCACAGAGCGTGCATGCACAGCCCAAAGGGATAGAAAACGTCGCATTAGCGCTTTATTTCGTGTTTGGACGGAGTTTATTCGGTGCTTTATCAAATTACGGATAAGTAAACAAAATAAATGTCATTTTCTACAATTTAGGATTAGTTACATTAATTCATAATAAATTATCAAAATTTTGATTCATTGATAATGATAAGTCGGTGCGCAAGGAGATAACAGCCCCATAGTAAGTATATCATAATCGTTAATATAGCCGATATTAAATCAATATTACGATAGTAACTGATACATTAAGCGTAAATATCTGCGTGCTGTCAATTATAGATGTTTTAGTCAAAGAAGTAGTTACTACGAAAACCTGTTTAGATTCTCTTTAATGACACTCACAAAGAGACGATGGCTTTTGGACTTATCAGTGATTTATAACATTTGTCGTAGTAAATATGACTGCAATAAGCTTATGAATCAAGTACAAATTAGAATACCTAGCAGTTCACACCGTATACGCGCTGCACATAACTGGGGCCTTTTTGCACCCAGAATGTGCAGAACGAATGCGGGCGAGCGAGCTCCACTTTGCCGCTTAATGAAGCTTTATAATAAATATTTTACAGACATTGATTTGTTTTTACTGTCTCCGGGACAATTCAAGAGAAGCGTGGTTGAGAAACTCAAGGAAATTGATGATGATAATGGTTGATACTGAACTTTGTTTGTTGCTCAGTCATTACATGTAATTAATTAATTTAATTAAGGTTTTTTTATGCCAAAAAGAGTATTATGTAAAACGTTCTTATTACTACTCATATTAATATTGATGTTGCGGACAGCGATGTTGGTTGTGCACATACAAATGTTTTTGTTTTTTAGTTATAAGCACTTATATTGAGCACTGTGTACAATTGTTTGTTGTCCTGAATAAATAAAATAAAATAAAATTATTGGCCTAGTTATGACATTATCATGTAAAATAAAATTCTACTTCCTATTTGAAATTATATTACATTCATAGAACCACGCCTATTTCCCAGAGGGGTAGGCAGAGACTACGGAACGCCATTTGCAACAATCCTGACATACCTCTCTTGCTTCATTCGCTTCCATCAAGTTTCTCATGCATGCTCTTCTGTTTAGGGTACCTACCTACTTATGACCTGTCCTTTTATTTAGGATTCACCAATCTGGTCAGAGAACGTCCGCCAATGTCTTCCCCTTCGTCCTGTCTCATTCACATTTGCCTTATATATCTTCTTTGTCAGTCTTTCGTCATTCATCCTCTCCATGTGACCAAACCGTCTTAACATGCCTTTCTCAATGCTTGTCACTACATCTTTTACCTCACACCACTCTCTTATCACACTATTATTTACTCTGTCGGTCAAAGATATACCACACATATTTCTCAGTGTTCTCATTTCTACAGCATTTATTCTACTTTCAAATCTCATCTGCCATACCCAACTTTCACTACCATACATAAGGGTAGGCACTAACACCCCTCTATGCACAGCCAAACGTGCCTTTTTGGACACGTTTTGACTGTTCATAAACGCCTCCAACGCTCCATTAGCTGCATTAACTATTCTTTCAATATCTTCTTCATTCTTACCATCTCTTGTAAACAACGTACCTAAGTATACAAACTCATTCACTTGTTCCACTCGCTGTCCATCGATCAAAACACTACAAGCCGTAACGCATTCCGTATATTAAACTAACCTACAAAATCGATTTCCGTGAAAGGCAACAAAGATTACTATCATGCTCACCGTGATTCCGTTTTATTTTGTGGTCTTGAATGTCTCCTACAAACTCGACTTAGTGGCGAAGTGGCTGGCTAAACGAGTTGGTATAGGGTTCCGTACTTTCCTACTCTCCAAATCCCATGGATAGATCATACATCGACACCGGCCGTTAGTCGCCTCTTACAACACCGAATGAAACGAGGTAGTGAGTAGTGACACGGATCAAAGGTAAAGAAGAGTACATAAAAGTAATAATATATTCTCACCGAATAAATCGATCATAACCGGCGCGGCGGCGGCGGAGACGGGCGGTCCTATTGCGAGGTAGTTAGGTTCGAGGTAGTGACACGGATCAAAGGTAAGGTAGGATAAAGATAGGTAATATTACTCACCGAATAACTCGAGCATAACCAGCGCGGCGGTGACGGGCGGTCCTATTGCGAGGTAGTTAGGTTCGAAGTAGTGACACGGATCAAAGGTAAGGTAGGATAAAGATTGGTAATATTACTCACCGAATAACTCGAGCATAACCAGCGCGGCGGTGACGGGCGGTCCTATTGCGAGGTAGTTAGGTTCGAAGTAGTGACACGGATCAAAGGTAAGGTAGGATAAAGATAGGTAATATTACTCACCGAATAACTCGAGCATAACCAGCGCGGCGGTGACGGGCGGTCCTATTGCGAGGTAGTTAGGTTCGAAGTAGTGACACGGATCAAAGGTAAGGTAGGATAAAGATAGGTAATATTACTCACCGAATAACTCGAGCATAACCAGCGCGGCGGTGACGGGCGGTCCTATTGCGAGGTAGTTAGGTTCGAAGTAGTGACACGGATCAAAGGTAAGGTAGGATAAAGATAGGTAATATTACTCACCGAATAACTCGAGCATAACCAGCGCGGCGGTGACGGGCGGTCCTATTGCGAGGTTGTTAGGTTCGAAGTAGTGACACGGATCAAAGGTAAGGTAGGATAAAGATAGGTAATATTACTCACCGAATAACTCGAGCATAACCAGCGCGGCGGTGACGGGCGGTCCTATTGCGAGGTTGTTAGGTTCGAAGTAGTGACACGGATCAAAGGTAAGGTAGGATAAAGATAGGTAATATTACTCACCGAATAACTCGAGCATAACCAGCGCGGCGGTGACGGGCGGTCCTATTGCGAGGTAGTTAGGTTCGAAGTAGTGACACGGATCAAAGGTAAGGTAGGATAAAGATAGGTAATATTACTCACCGAATAACTCGAGCATAACCAGCGCGGCGGTGACGGGCGGTCCTATTGCGAGGTAGTTAGGTTCGAAGTAGTGACACGGATCAAAGGTAAGGTAGGATAAAGATAGGTAATATTACTCACCGAATAACTCGAGCATAACCAGCGCGGCGGTGACGGGCGGTCCTATTGCGAGGTAGTTAGGTTCGAAGTAGTGACACGGATCAAAGGTAAGGTAGGATAAAGATAGGTAATATTACTCACCGAATAACTCGAGCATAACCAGCGCGGCGGTGACGGGCGGTCCTATTGCGAGGTAGTTAGGTTCGAAGTAGTGACACGGATCAAAGGTAAGGTAGGATAAAGATAGGTAATATTACTCACCGAATAACTCGAGCATAACCAGCGCGGCGGTGACGGGCGGTCCTATTGCGAGGTAGTTAGGTTCGAAGTAGTGACACGGATCAAAGGTAAGGTAGGATAAAGATAGGTAATATTACTCACCGAATAACTCGAGCATAACCAGCGCGGCGGTGACGGGCGGTCCTATTGCGAGGTAGTTAGGTTCGAAGTAGTGACACGGATCAAAGGTAAGGTAGGATAAAGATAGGTAATATTACTCACCGAATAACTCGAGCATAACCAGCGCGGCGGTGACGGGCGGTCCTATTGCGAGGTAGTTAGGTTCGAAGTAGTGACACGGATCAAAGGTAAGGTAGGATAAAGATAGGTAATATTACTCACCGAATAACTCGAGCATAACCAGCGCGGCGGTGACGGGCGGTCCTATTGCGAGGTAGTTAGGTTCGAAGTAGTGACACGGATCAAAGGTAAGGTAGGATAAAGATAGGTAATATTACTCACCGAATAACTCGAGCATAACCAGCGCGGCGGTGACGGGCGGTCCTATTGCGAGGTAGTTAGGTTCGAAGTAGTGACACGGATCAAAGGTAAGGTAGGATAAAGATAGGTAATATTACTCACCGAATAACTCGAGCATAACCAGCGCGGCGGTGACGGGCGGTCCTATTGCGAGGTAGTTAGATTCGAAGTAGTGACACGGATCAAAGGTAAGGTAGGATAAAGATAGGTAATATTACTCACCGAATAACTCGAGCATAACCAGCGCGGCGGTGACGGGCGGTCCTATTGCGAGGTAGTTAGGTTCGAAGTAGTGACACGGATCAAAGGTAAGGTAGGATAAAGATAGGTAATATTACTCACCGAATAACTCGAGCATAACCAGCGCGGCGGTGACGGGCGGTCCTATTGCGAGGTAGTTAGGTTCGAAGTAGTGACACGGATCAAAGGTAAGGTAGGATAAAGATAGGTAATATTACTCACCGAATAACTCGAGCATAACCAGCGCGGCGGTGACGGGCGGTCCTATTGCGAGGTAGTTAGGTTCGAAGTAGTGACACGGATCAAAGGTAAGGTAGGATAAAGATAGGTAATATTACTCACCGAATAACTCGAGCATAACCAGCGCGGCGGTGACGGGCGGTCCTATTGCGAGGTAGTTAGGTTCGAAGTAGTGACACGGATCAAAGGTAAGGTAGGATAAAGATAGGTAATATTACTCACCGAATAACTCGAGCATAACCAGCGCGGCGGTGACGGGCGGTCCTATTGCGAGGTAGTTAGGTTCGAAGTAGTGACACGGATCAAAGGTAAGGTAGGATAAAGATAGGTAATATTACTCACCGAATAACTCGAGCATAACCAGCGCGGCGGTGACGGGCGGTCCTATTGCGAGGTAGTTAGGTTCGAAGTAGTGACACGGATCAAAGGTAAGGTAGGATAAAGATAGGTAATATTACTCACCGAATAACTCGAGCATAACCAGCGCGGCGGTGACGGGCGGTCCTATTGCGAGGTAGTTAGGTTCGAAGTAGTGACACGGATCAAAGGTAAGGTAGGATAAAGATAGGTAATATTACTCACCGAATAACTCGAGCATAACCAGTGCGGCGGTGACGGGCGGTCCTATTGCGAGGTAGTTAGGTTCGAAGTAGTGACACGGATCAAAGGTAAGGTAGGATAAAGATAGGTAATATTACTCACCGAATAACTCGAGCATAACCAGCGCGGCGGTGACGGGCGGTCCTATTGCGAGGTAGTTAGGTTCGAAGTAGTGACACGGATCAAAGGTAAGGTAGGATAAAGATAGGTAATATTACTCACCGAATAACTCGAGCATAACCAGCGCGGCGGTGACGGGCGGTCCTATTGCGAGGTAGTTAGGTTCGAAGTAGTGACACGGATCAAAGGTAAGGTAGGATAAAGATAGGTAATATTACTCACCGAATAACTCGAGCATAACCAGCGCGGCGGTGACGGGCGGTCCTATTGCGAGGTAGTTAGGTTCGAAGTAGTGACACGGATCAAAGGTAAGGTAGGATAAAGATAGGTAATATTACTCACCGAATAACTCGAGCATAACCAGCGCGGCGGTGACGGGCGGTCCTATTGCGAGGTTGTTAGGTTCGAAGTAGTGACACGGATCAAAGGTAAGGTAGGATAAAGATAGGTAATATTACTCACCGAATAACTCGAGCATAACCAGCGCGGCGGTGACGGGCGGTCCTATTGCGAGGTAGTTAGGTTCGAAGTAGTGACACGGATCAAAGGTAAGGTAGGATAAAGATAGGTAATATTACTCACCGAATAACTCGAGCATAACCAGCGCGGCGGTGACGGGCGGTCCGATGGGGAGGTAGTTGGGGTCCCCGGCGTGGAAGGCGGGTGCCCAGCGCACGTGGCCCAGGGTGGCGTGGTGGCCCGTCCCGTAGAAACTGTACGACGCCAGTAGTGCCCATAGGCACGCCACGCTCGAGTTGCAACGGGTTGACAGAGCTGGGGAAAATATTGAAATATAGTACATACTTTTCATTTAATAATGGCAAATCTGCTTTAAAACCTATCAAATAGGTAGAATTGAAAACACTTCAAATAAACAACGGGTCTAGGAAACAACAAAGAAAGCAATTGGAGGGGTTTCGCACTACGCCCGATCCGTCAAAATACGGTCCGAGGTAGTCACTAATTCTATGGTACTATTCAATTCGAAGCTTAATTTTTAGAACTGTATTATCACGGAGTCGAATCGTGCGAAATTGCTCTTATATAGGAATCATTTTTAGGCATGTATATATGTTATAGGTACGTCAGCTTGCAAACGAGCAATCTTGGAAAAGAGATCTTTTTTTACGAGGTAGAAAAGCCCACGTAGATTTTGACAAAAGACTCGTGAAGGTTCGTTTTTTATGTTGATGAAGGACTGTTCTGCATTTAATCATAGTCAAAATGCTTGTAAAATCGTCGCGCATCATGGGTAGACGGCTTAATGGGACAAAACTGCAAGCAGTTTAATTATTACTGCTGAACAGCTAAGATTCAAAAGTAAAGAAAACAAAATTGATAAATACTTACAAAACTTGGTAGAGCCTTCATTCTTCAGCAACGAAACAATATTAAGCGCCAAGAATCCCAGCACAAGCGATATGGCAGCGGACGGCGCATACGCGGCGCCAAGAACCAAGCTGTTCGCGATAAAGAATAACAACCCACAGACCATCAGAGGCAACGTCGCTCCCCGACCGTCCCGTCTCCATAGCAACGCAAACATTATACCAAGGACCGCCCATGACCCTCGGGCTAGTAACCTCGAACGACTGGGAGAGCCAAGCGATCCCCAGCCAACGGCCCAATGGCCACAAGCGAAGAGACCAGCCAGAACAATGCCATACCCCCTCCAACCAACATGCCTCCTAGCAATAGATACCACCGCCGCCACAGACCCTAAAGCTAACACTAAAGCCGCTCTCGACGCCTGACCCGTAGGCACGCCAGTTCCCGCCGTCCAACAATCCCCTTGCTCCTCTCTACACCCTCGGTACAGCCGGGAAACCGCCAGACTAATCCCACAACCGATCCATATAATCGAAGCTTTCACGTTACCAATATTCCACGCCATCAATGCTAGCACGCTCAAAGATAAAAACGAGAGGCCAGCTCCCTCCTCGATAATATAACTATTCGATACTAAAACTGCCGCTGATGCTACTAATGCACCACGGGAAAACCGCTCGTAAAATTGAGAACGCCCTTCACACCATCTTTGAGTGATCCCATCCCAGTGCATCAGTACTAAAACGCACGTCAACGCCCCAGATATTAAACTAGTGCTCAATATAATAGCATGTTCCAAATCTTCTAAATATTTAAAATAATATGCTGTGTAACAAACAGAGATACACAATGCCATCGAAATAAGTCCACACGGGACAAAAGTACTAGCGAACACATGCGGCAGTCTCTCCATTGGAAGACCTTCGGTTACAAGCCAATTGAAAAATATGGCCAAAAGAAGAAGTAGTAAAGCTCTAAGCATGGAAAGCGAATCGAATTCGACCCAAACTTCGCGGAACACATTTCTGATGTTGTCGATGAGAGCTCTGAAACAAAAATGTACCTTGTCATTTAAGGCATAATGTTCAAAATAATTATAAATTTGTGAAGAGATAATTACCGAACATCTGCAATGTAGTTGTTGAGATCATTGTCTGCTTCTATAGGAGCTGCCTTATCTAGTTGTTCTCTGGTAGCATTGATAAGGTTCGCGAGTCTGTCCAAAGATACCTGTTGCGACTCTTCTCCATACCGGATTAAGTACTGCGTTATCTGCAAAAGTCATTATGAGTAAATAACGACAGTTTACAAAGCAAATACGCCTAAAACAGTAACTTTATTTGTAGTAGGATAGGCACAGCATGTAGGAATGATAACATGTACAAAGATGTAAGTAAGTCGAGGACATGCGCCCAGATTGCTCTCGATATACCTAGTTAAATTTAGGATGAAATATGATTTCAGACAAGATTTAGCCCGTCACGTCTTCAGAGCTCGAAATTGGTACGTTCATTTGGCGAAGGCAATTGGGTCATGGCTTTAAAGGGTAATGTGTGTCGTTATGGCAATGGGGACCAATAAACCTAGAGCACATCTGATGGTAAGACGTCGTAACGAAGTCTTGGGAAGAAGACCACAATATCCTTTCCATCTTACGTACCAAACTCTTTTAAACTGTTAATTGTTATCTATTTCTCTATAGGAACGGAAGACAGAATGGAAAGATCACTTTGGTTTTACGCGTTCTCGCTCCCCAACGCAACAAAACGCATAAGTAGGAACGCGTTTTTCTTTTTTTTAGGTGGTGGGAATACTGCTACTCGACGACCTTGTCTGAGGGAGATTCCGGCTACTGATTCATGCTATACGATTATCCAGAAAAACTATAACGCTCGAAAAATGCATCTAATGGATTCTATTACTTCATAGCTGTACTTAGTTTCTGAAAGGCATTGAATGGTATAACCAAGACAAATCCGTAGAGCAATAATTAACCAAATATAAATATTTGCAAAGAATAAGAAACTCACCTGCTTCAAATTATTCGTCAACAGTAGCAATGTATCAGAGATAGTAGATTTGGGCAATACGGGCAGCAGGATGTTGCCTAGAGAAGGCGCGGGAGGCGGCCTCCCTAAGGCGGCACTGAGGGTCGGTGCTAAATCAGTCTGTTGGACTTCCCTCCCCGTGACTATATCAGCCCCACTACCAGCTAAACCCGCACCTCGATACGCGAAGAACGCTGCCGTACGTTCTGCCTTGCTTTCGCCTCCATGGTCACCTAGGCAATTAAAAATGCAAACTATCAAAATTTCGAATTCAGATACAGAATTCACATGCATAGCCCATTAGGCGCATGGCACAGCAGGCACAAAATATTAACAATTATCAGTTGCCTCAGCCTCAAGCATTACCTATTAAAAAAGTAAAAATACGCGTCAGTAGAGGCTTATTTCTGTTTTTATGATAAGATACTTTTCTAATTTCTGTACTTATAGGACAAAGAATTAGAATCAAGCACAGCAAACATTAGATATCATACTTAATACTACTTTTATAGCACACAAAAGAAAAATATTTTCATCTTTAGGGTTGGAGTCCACTGAATTTAATAAGTTAGACATAATAATATGTATTTTGGTTGACAATACACAGAATACGTATTTTACTTAGAGTTCTTTGGTCAGTTAGCAATTGACATAAATTTTATTAATTACATTGATTAAAAAAGTTGTATTAAATTTTTAGAAGAGTTTTAAACAATAATCTACCAACAGGTATAGTTTGCAAAATTGGCCCCCCATGCAACTCGACCTGTATATACCAAGCCTTAAAAAAAATATTTTGTCTCCCTCACTACTAAGGAGGAAAGTGCATAAATTTAATTTCTAACTCCTGCAATAAGCTTCTGATTAAATTTGTTGCCAGTTCCAAGATAGTTTAGGCTTCCCGGGGACTTGAAAAGTGCCAAACTCAGTGTCTTCTATGGTCATCACTGTTGATTTTGGTTACATAGTTATCCGGAAACAGTAGTGGGAAAGAGGGTGGGATTTTAAGAAATAAGTCACTATGACTTTTTTCATAAACAGAGATTCAGGATTATAATGTCCATGAAGCCTTGAATTAGATATTAGGTACACAGGTATTAGGTATACAGGTAGGTTTTAATGGATAAAGAAGAACATTACAGAGCTATCTTGTTTCCCCTACAATATATGGAAGCAGTATTAGTTATCAGGTGAAGTCCAACTCTTGCAAATTAAGAAATAAAAAGGACTAACATTAATTCTACAACCTATTGCATAATATTCTAACAAAATATGCTTTAGAATCACACACATAACAGCAAAATGTTTAGCTTAAAGAAAAATTTATAATTAATTACACACAATAAAATGTCTACGTCAAGCAAAACTATTTAATACCTACCCTCTGTGTAGTTCCCTTCTTGTGAGTCTAAAACAATTTCAAAAGTTTAAACCTTTACTAAATAATTTTTGTACTAAATACATAATATTATGCTATACATTTATTATTATACTTAACTATTGTACAATATCAATATCAAAATATCAAGTGCTGTAATAAATTTAAACTTAAATATTTTTTTAATAATTTATGCATTTAAAACATTAATGAAAATGATTATGATATTTTTTTTGCCATTGTTAGTTTTATTTAGTGTTACATTTAGATCTCAAATCTTCTGGGCAGTCCCAATACTTTCTTATAGCTTTTAATTATATGTAAATTATACAATGGTCCGCCATCAAAACTAACTACAACTTGTGCCACTTTTGCCGCACAAATTTATTTTCGTCATTGAACTTGACTATGATTTTATTGCTATTATAGTAATGTCAATCTTTTATTTATTATTCCGAATCTTATTATTTTAAGAATGTGCCAAAACCAACACTATGCTATACTAAAAAGTATTTTTTTTACATACCTGTTTCAGTCATGCCATGGTCTCCAACAATGTACAGCAGTACATCTGGTGGCAACAATTCTATGACCTTTTGAATTCTACTGTTTGTTTCTTCAAGTTTCCTCGACATCTCAGCATGGTTGGGCCCATACCTGTGACCTGCATGGTCCACTCCTAAATAGTGTGCAACAAGCAGGTCCCAATCGTCTTTTTTTAACTCATCATATATTTTTGAGTCCACTTCTGTCAACAAAAATTATTAAGATTTTAGTACTCTTTCAACATAAATGAATGATATTAAATATAAAATTAGGCATATTTTCTTTGAATTCACTTATGTGGGTAGTGTTCATAAAGGTGGTTAGTGAATACAAGTAATTTATATCTTCAGCAATAGGATGGTTCATACTCAGTTGTGCTGGTGTATTTATGGTGTAATAAATGTGGCTTTGGAATTGACCACTGTACAGACTAAAAGCAAGCAAATGGAACAACTCTACCACCAAATTATAGTATAACAAGAATTAAAATATTAAAGTAAAACTTTTTGGGATCACAGGAAGCAGCGCAAGCGGCACAAGACCCTATGTGGAGAGCCTTGGGAGATACCTATGTCCAGCAGGACTTCTTTTAGCTGAAATTGTGCTGTTAACCTCCGCATGACAACGCGCCTCAATTGCACCCGCGCTTATTATTACTTGCCAATTTCCGTCAAACACTTCGCGGTGCGATTGCACCGCGCTTCCCCACTCGATATTATGTCTTATATCTGATACTTACAAACAACTTTTGTATGAAGAAGTTTTGTGAAATAAATACGTAAAAAATATACGTCCTTCAATACATGTTCTATATTCTGAACAAAAAATATTGCATAATCTATGGCCCATTTTTTTTTATTCAGTATTGAAAAATTGTCATCGAATGCGCGTGGAGTCACACTTAAACGACGAACGAACTTTTGACGTTTCGTCTGCGCTCGTCTGCGCTGTGTGGAAAGGTTAAACTTTCATAATTTACCTCTGTCAACAGTATCCAGGTCCCAAGTATGAAATGAGTACATAGCATGCGACCTCAGCCACTTGCCAGGCATCAATCTAGCCCATGTGTCATCACCAAGAAGAACTGCTTTGCCACCATTTCTTGTCACCTAAGAAATAGTCAATTATGTAAAAAGACAACTCAGATTATATGATGAATTTGATGTTAGCATGGTAACCTGTTCAATGATGCTGTCTTCTTGCAGCTCCATTGCAGCAAAGTTAGAGCTCGCGTCAATGAACGTAGGCAATGAGCCGGTAGCCAGCGCCTTCACCCGCTGCAGAGTAGTCGTCGGAGGATCAGCCATGAACCGGAACAGTCGCGTTCGATCCGGGTAGCGGTCCAACATCTCACGCATCACTGGCAGACGATTCTGGTATGGCAACGGCTTCTCTATACTGCCATCATACTCGGTAAAGTCGTATCTCAGTGCGTCCACCAACAGAAACACCACCCTAGATCGCTTAGGCGGACAAGCCAACGGACCGCCGGGTACGGCCAATATACGCCGGATTTTCTCATCTTCAGTACATATCTCTTTCACATCCGAACCAGCCTTTTCACGGCCATCACACCCAAAGTTATCCAGTGCTACACATTCAGTAATATCACTTAAAGTTTTTCGGGACAACAGGAACCCATGCCCGAACATCAAAACCGCTGAAAGAACTAGATAGGTAAACCAAACTAAATAAAGAATAAAGTTCCATTTTTCTTTCATGGTTATCACTGTCTATAAATGGATAATTATTCTGGCTAATAAATAAAATTAATTAAAATTAGTGCACGATCCATTGCATTTACAAATTACTAAAGTCGCATTGATTGACACTTGACAGGAAAAGAATGTAATTTGACAGTGACAGACGAAGGCGCTATTTCGATGAAGCTGTGCTGGTGAGAATAGCCCAGTTAATTTCTATAAGACCTCTAACTAAAAACTTTTTGTACAGTCTGAGACTCGAGCGAGTAAAGACAAAGAGCTATGTAAATAGGGAGCGCGGACTTGTGATGTTAGTACAGTTTTATTTATATATACGCTTTGAGAAAAGAATATAATATGGAGTGGACAAATAATACATATGGATACTTTACGTTATAGAAATATATATGAAATCGACATAAAGCCACCAAACATAGTGTTGTCTCGTTTTTACTTAGCAATATCTCTGTTAGAAAAAAAGAGATAGCCATAGGTTACTGAATACACTGATCATAGTGATTTTTTATCAGAAATGTCAATCGTGCCAGTGTCGCCATATTGCTTGCCAAGTGTTTTTGGTACATCTGCTGTCAAATCGTTGTGTATCGAACATAAAAATTTTGATTTTGTGCATAAATATGTCTAAAAACCAGATGAATCAGTGCTTCAGGCTTTCCTAGAGATCGTAAAATCATGCCTAAGTGTTGATTTGAACTGTGCAGTGCAAGATAAAGCTATAATCAACACAAATGTACTCTTCACAAGTAAGTAACAAGTCATGATTTATATTGTTGAAAAGGATTAGTATTTGTACAAAATATTGTTACAAGAGGTTCTTTTTATAGTTAATTTAACAGGTTTTAGCTTCGTTATGGCCTAAATGGTGTTATTTTCGTAGTTTGGAATTTTCCATATTTACGTATTAGAGGTTAGTAGTGATGTTACTGCTAATGTCGATATGGGTTATCGATATATAGATAATGTATAGAGACTTCCACAAACGATAACATTGTTAAAACTATCTCGTGTCTGTAAATGGAAATAAATTAAACATTGAACCAATTTTGTTATACCTAGTAAAGGAAAAGCGATATTTGACAAACTTACTTTACTTAGATCTGATTACATAAAACCCAAAACCGCTGCATCCTGCTCTATGTTGAGGAAAATAAGCAGTTAAAATAATTATATTATGTTTTTTGCCAACAGATAACATGAACAGCAACTGTATGCGAGAATTCCTAGCAATAAAACGTTGAAGAAAATAATTTTATTTATAAACAAGAGGACGCCCGCTGCTACACCTGCACATTTATTCAACTGTTTCTGTCCGATCCCGTGGGAATTTCAAGAAAGTCCTTAGTGCACTCCTGCGATCCCCAAAGAACATTCATGCCAAATTTCAGCTTCCTGCACCTTATAATTTTGGCTGTAGCTTATCTGTCAGGATATCAGTAACGCAATGATTTTATATATTATACAGATAAAAAACAAATAAATAACATGTATTAATCAATTATGATTTTTCTTACCCCCTTATGATATTTCAGTGTAGCTGTGTGTTTCATTACGGTATGTATGGTGCAAATCAGAAATCGCCGACATAAGGCCGGCGCGCACTGACGTCGCGGCATGGCAAAGGATTTTATTACTGATCAAGTCATTTTCATTCTTATTTCAATGAGTTTAGAATTCATATTACTTTATTTCGATACAATCGTATCGCAGCCCGCCGTGGCATGCCGCGGGACGTTTAGGGCGCGTCGCGGCACGTCGCGGCATCGGCGGCACACTTGGACGCCGCGGCATGCCATGGCGTCTTGCAGTGTGCCACGACGTAATCAGTAGGTAAATAAGTTCCTGAATTCACCGTTAGTAAATCTTGTTCTCATAAATAATGTATCCAGAATTGTTTTCTCTTCGACAGATCAGTTTGTATTTGTCGTACTTCATCTTCAGCAAGAAGTGCTATTGATACTAAATTCCAGACAATTGGACGCCTCGGTATGACGCGGCATGCTGCGAGGTGCCGAAGCGTCTTTCGGGCTAACGAAACACGTTCCGCGCCGTGCCATGCCATGCCGTCAGTCGGCGCCGGCCATTAGCTATCCGGATAGCCAAGCTGAAGGGGCAGTGGCCAGAGGACATAGCTCGAAGAAGCGATGGCCGTTGGGCAGAAAGGTTCTGGAATGGCGGCCTCGTACCGGACGACGCAGCAGAGGTAGGCCTCCCGCAAGGTGGACCGACGATCTAGTCAAGATCGCGGGAGGCAGTTGGATGCGGGCGGTTCAAGACCGGTCTGTGTGGAGAACCTTGGGGGAGGCCTATGTCCAGCAGTGGACGTCGTTTGGCTGATATGATGATGATGATGATGTATGGTGCCATTCATGTCCGGTACTTTCATTCACAGCGACACAGTATCGATATTGGCTACCAGAGAATATTTTGTTATATGATACAAGGGACATTTTCCGCTTTACCATGTTCGCCCGCATTTGCATTATGGAATAAACTAATTTGGCAAAAAATCTAAAGTAACTTACTACAAAATATCAATTTAATTTTTTTCTAAATCTACAGTAATGTATTATTTACCTCTAACCGGCTCAATGTCGATATCGATTATATTCTGGAATCCAACCCATAGAGATATAAAGGATAGAGTGGCAGAACAGTACCTAACTCAATACTGTGTCGTGTCCGTCGGTGCGAGAGAGAACGCTACAGGTTAAAGGCCCCCTGCATCTCTCTCTAACAGTACATGCACAACATCAACATTGCGCAATGGCGTGCTATCTGTAACTATTATTTCTATCAGTTTATCAGTAATCAATAGTTTAAAAATATATAAACTTTTTTGTCACTTCAAACTATCTTCGTATATCAATAAAAACAATTTTTAAACTATTGATTACTAATAAACTGATTTAAATAATAGTTACAGGTAGCACGCCACTGCGTAATGTTGATGTTGTGCATGTATTGTTAGAGAGAAATGCAGGGGGCCTTTAATGTTGCGTTCTCTCTCCCACCGGCGGACACGAATAGGCCCCACTCTGCCACTCTATTCTTAATATCTCTATGGTCTAACCCAACGGCAGTCATTTTATTTTCCACATAATTTCGTAGGTATGCGCGCTAATTTCGTAGGTACGTCCAATCCATGTTATTCACAGATCTGTGGTTTATTACTAGAAAAAGTAAGAACCCTTCAAAAACTTAAAAAATATAGTTTTCTTTTTCATCTTTTAGCAACACAAATCGCATTCGCTAGTACGTTAGCTTTAATAATTTCGACTTCTTACTGAACCGAGACAACAGTGATTTTAGTGCTGGTATGAACGCTCTCATCGCAAGCTTTTAAAAGTGCTTACGCCAGAGTTCAACGCAATCGTTTTTTAAATCCTCGTGCGAATGATGCCTAAATGTGCTATACTTTGTCGATAACAAAAAAACTTGTCGATATATGCTTTGCGTTGCCTAATGTGCGCCCAACCCTAATGGACGCCATTTTATTTGCATACGTTTCGTAGGTATGCACGCTAACTTCGTAGGTACGTCCAATCCATGTTATTCACACATCTATGTATATACGAGCTCACTAAAAAAAAAGCAGCGATAGCTGAATGGAGAGACCGACGGACTGCTACGCAGAGGGTCTCGGGTTCGAATCCACGGCACGCACCAATGACTTTTCGAAGTTAGTTGCGTATGAAATTGGTATATATCGCTTACTTATCGGTGAAGGAAAACATCGTGAGGAAACCTGCATGTCTGAGAGTTCTCCATAATGTTCTCAAAAGACAATCTAGGTAGTAGAGCCTTGCTGATTTCAGCATGACTGAGCCGGCTTGACTGGGGAAGTGCTACCCTCTCACAGAAGATCAACGTAAAGTAACATTACCGGAGGCCCTATCCCCTATTCCTTCTCCCTCATCCCATTCCTCATCCTGTCCCTTTTCCCAACCCCAAGAGGCGGCAACGCACTTGTAATTCCTGTGATGTTGCTTGTGTCCATGGGTGGCGGTAATGATTGCGTACCATCAGACGATCCATCTGCTCGTTTGCCGTCTATTACCATTAAAAAAAAAGTGAAGTCTGCCAACCCGCACTTAGGCAGAGTGGTGGACTATGGCCTTACTTGATACTTGATACTTGATGGCACGGGCTGTTTCCGCAACTCCACGTCTTGGCGTGTATTTTGCGTGCGGGTGGGAATGGTGTCGTCACTCGAGCCACCCCAGCTCTTCGAGGAAGGCCAGCAGACTCTTGATGTGGCCCACGGCCTCCCTCAGGGTGCTGTATCTGCTCAGGTACTGCTGCCTGTACTGTGCGACCTCAGGGCAGTCGAGGAGCAGGTGGGCTGCCGTCTCGTCTGCTGCCATACAGGCCCTGCACAGCGGGCTGTCGGTGATACCTATAGTAAATAGGTGTTTATTAAAGAATCCGTGTCCTGTGTAGGCGGCCGTGACTGTCCGTAGTTGTTGTTTGGACAGCCGGAGGATTTGTTTAGCTATCTTACCGTCTACTGCGGGAAGAGCCTCCTTGGCCTGCCTACAAGTTTCAATACCAATCCAGGACTGGTTGTGTTTGGTCCTGGTCCTATTTCTTACCAGGTTGCGATAAAAACCAGAAGGGAGGGGAATAATGGGCTCGGGTCCCACCACCTCTAAAGTGGCCCCTCTTCTGGCAAGTACGTCGGCTGCGTCATTCCCTCTTGAGCCACTGTGGCCCTTAATCCATTGCAGTGTTAATTTGTTTAGTTTACCTACCTCTGTTAGTTTCTGGTGGCATTCAAGCGTGAGCGCCGAGGTGACAGTATGGCTTTTGAGGGCTGAGAGGACAGCCTTACTATCTGAGAGGATCCTAATGGACCGTTCCCTTACCTCACGTGCCATGATTGCTGTGGCAGCTAGGATTATGCCAAAACATTCGGCCTGGTAGACCGTGTTGTAGGCTCCCAGCGGTGCTGCGATGTTGATGTTTAGGTCCTCGGAGAAAACTCCTGAACCCGTACCTGTATCTGTTTTAGACCCATCTGTGAAGATCGTGAGCTCGTTGTGGTTAACTGCTCCTTCGTGTATGTCCTCGTACAGTTGGATTCTGTATTTCTTGTCGAAAACAAATTGTTTCGGTATACGGTCGCCAATGGCTTGTGTAATAGGAACTTCTTTAAAGAGTGTATTTAAGTTGTTAGTGTGCGGTGTGTTGGTGTCTTTCCAGAGCTTCAGGGCTCTTAGCCGGACTGCCGACATCGTTGCTTCCTGTTGTATGAACAGGTGCAATGGAGGCAGGTCCAGCAACACTTCAAGTGCCGCTGTTGGCGTTGTTTTCATACAGCCCGTGGCCGCTAGGCATGCAAGTCTTTGAAGCTTCTGAAGCTTGTTGGCGGCCGTTATTAGGTTGGTCCGAGGCCACCACACTACTGCGCCGTAGCTTACCATCGGACGTATTATTGTCTTATAGAGCCATAAGACAATTTTGGGGGATAGGCCCCATCGTTTACCTATCATCTTCTTGCACTGCCAGAAGATGATGCTGGCTTTATTGAGCTTATTTTCCATGTGGCTGTTCCATGTCAATTTGCTGTCGAGAGTGACGCCCAGGTACTTGACCTCGGTAGACAGCTTAAGCTCTGTATCAAATAGCCTGGGCAATCGGTAAGTACCCAGCGCGCGCTTGTGTGTGAACATAACTAGTTCGGTCTTGGTCGGGTTTACAGATAATTCGTACTCATTACACCACCACTCTACTATGCGTAGGGCTTGTTGGGTTAGGTCGTACACTGTACTGGTTACCTTACCTGAGGTGAGTATGGTTAGATCATCTGCATAACCTATTGTAAAGAAGTATCTCGCGTTGAGTTTGTCTATGAGTTCATTGATGACTAAGTTCCACAATAGCGGGGAGAGTACACCTCCCTGCGGGCACCCTTTAGTTATCAAGGCTGTCTGAGTGTCGCCTTGCAGGCGCACTACCCTTTTGCTGAGCATGTTTTGGATCCACTGTATGAGCATCTGGTCCACACCATGCCTGGCTAGGGCGTTGCTTATGCTGGAAAAGTTTGTCTTGTCGAAGGCTCCTTCTATGTCGATGAAGGTGCCCAGGCAGATGCTTTTTTGTTGTATAGCAGCTTCTATCTGGTTCACGACCTGATGTAAGGCCGATTCCGTCGATTTCCCTGAGCTGTATGCATGTTGGTTGGCATGTAAGGGTAGGTGCTTAAGAGCCCCACTTCTTAGTTCCCTCTCGCAAAGCCTTTCCAAGGCTTTAAGCATGAAGGAGGTGAGGCTTATTGGTCTAAAGGACTTTGCATGGGTATAGTCTGTTTTGCCTGGTTTTGGTATGAAGATTAGTTTAACTTCCCTCCACCTCTTCGGTATATATCTGAGGGCCAGGCTAGCCCTCATAATTGCCAGGAGTCTTTTAAGGACAGGTTCTCCTCCCCATTGTAATAACCCTGGGAAGATGCCATCCAGTCCGGCTGCTTTGAAGGGGTGGAAGCTATCGATGGCCCATCGGAGTTTTTCTTCTGTGACCACGTTGTTTGCGTGTCTCCATTCGTGTTCGGTCGCCACTGTTGGTGTATCGTGCCACGTTATTACCGGGGTGAGGACGCAGCCTGGGAAGTGTGTTTCGAGTAGGACGCGTCTTGTCTCCTCCTCCGATGTGGTGTATGTGTTATCCGGTTTACGGAGAGTACCTGGTGCAACCGTTGGTTGTTGGGCCAGTAGTTTCCTTACCCGGTTTGCTTGTTGGCAAGATTCAATGCTCCCACAGAATTTTCTCCATCCCATGGTGCGTCTGAATCTGAGGCATTTCCTGTAGTCTGATTTGGCCGCTTTATAAGCGTCCCAATCTGCGTCCGCGCTTGTGTTATTGTTAGAGAGAAATGCAGGGGGCCTTTAATGTTGCGTTCTCTCTCCCACCGGCGGACACGAATAGGCCCCACTCTGCCACTCTATTCTTAATATCTCTATGGTCTAACCCAACGGCAGTCATTTTATTTTCCACATAATTTCGTAGGTATGCGCGCTAATTTCGTAGGTACGTCCAATCCATGTTATTCACAGATCTGTGGTTTATTACTAGAAAAAGTAAGAACCCTTCAAAAACTTAAAAAATATAGTTTTCTTTTTCATCTTTTAGCAACACAAATCGCATTCGCTAGTACGTTAGCTTTAATAATTTCGACTTCTTACTGAACCGAGACAACAGTGATTTTAGTGCTGGTATGAACGCTCTCATCGCAAGCTTTTAAAAGTGCTTACGCCAGAGTTCAACGCAATCGTTTTTTAAATCCTCGTGCGAATGATGCCTAAATGTGCTATACTTTGTCGATAACAAAAAAACTTGTCGATATATGCTTTGCGTTGCCTAATGTGCGCCCAACCCTAATGGACGCCATTTTATTTGCATACGTTTCGTAGGTATGCACGCTAACTTCGTAGGTACGTCCAATCCATGTTATTCACACATCTATGTATATACGAGCTCACTAAAAAAAAAGCAGCGATAGCTGAATGGAGAGACCGACGGACTGCTACGCAGAGGGTCTCGGGTTCGAATCCACGGCACGCACCAATGACTTTTCGAAGTTAGTTGCGTATGAAATTGGTATATATCGCTTACTTATCGGTGAAGGAAAACATCGTGAGGAAACCTGCATGTCTGAGAGTTCTCCATAATGTTCTCAAAAGACAATCTAGGTAGTAGAGCCTTGCTGATTTCAGCATGACTGAGCCGGCTTGACTGGGGAAGTGCTACCCTCTCACAGAAGATCAACGTAAAGTAACATTACCGGAGGCCCTATCCCCTATTCCTTCTCCCTCATCCCATTCCTCATCCTGTCCCTTTTCCCAACCCCAAGAGGCGGCAACGCACTTGTAATTCCTGTGATGTTGCTTGTGTCCATGGGTGGCGGTAATGATTGCGTACCATCAGACGATCCATCTGCTCGTTTGCCGTCTATTACCATTAAAAAAAAAGTGAAGTCTGCCAACCCGCACTTAGGCAGAGTGGTGGACTATGGCCTTACTTGATACTTGATACTTGATGGCACGGGCTGTTTCCGCAACTCCACGTCTTGGCGTGTATTTTGCGTGCGGGTGGGAATGGTGTCGTCACTCGAGCCACCCCAGCTCTTCGAGGAAGGCCAGCAGACTCTTGATGTGGCCCACGGCCTCCCTCAGGGTGCTGTATCTGCTCAGGTACTGCTGCCTGTACTGTGCGACCTCAGGGCAGTCGAGGAGCAGGTGGGCTGCCGTCTCGTCTGCTGCCATACAGGCCCTGCACAGCGGGCTGTCGGTGATACCTATAGTAAATAGGTGTTTATTAAAGAATCCGTGTCCTGTGTAGGCGGCCGTGACTGTCCGTAGTTGTTGTTTGGACAGCCGGAGGATTTGTTTAGCTATCTTACCGTCTACTGCGGGAAGAGCCTCCTTGGCCTGCCTACAAGTTTCAATACCAATCCAGGACTGGTTGTGTTTGGTCCTGGTCCTATTTCTTACCAGGTTGCGATAAAAACCAGAAGGGAGGGGAATAATGGGCTCGGGTCCCACCACCTCTAAAGTGGCCCCTCTTCTGGCAAGTACGTCGGCTGCGTCATTCCCTCTTGAGCCACTGTGGCCCTTAATCCATTGCAGTGTTAATTTGTTTAGTTTACCTACCTCTGTTAGTTTCTGGTGGCATTCAAGCGTGAGCGCCGAGGTGACAGTATGGCTTTTGAGGGCTGAGAGGACAGCCTTACTATCTGAGAGGATCCTAATGGACCGTTCCCTTACCTCACGTGCCATGATTGCTGTGGCAGCTAGGATTATGCCAAAACATTCGGCCTGGTAGACCGTGTTGTAGGCTCCCAGCGGTGCTGCGATGTTGATGTTTAGGTCCTCGGAGAAAACTCCTGAACCCGTACCTGTATCTGTTTTAGACCCATCTGTGAAGATCGTGAGCTCGTTGTGGTTAACTGCTCCTTCGTGTATGTCCTCGTACAGTTGGATTCTGTATTTCTTGTCGAAAACAAATTGTTTCGGTATACGGTCGCCAATGGCTTGTGTAATAGGAACTTCTTTAAAGAGTGTATTTAAGTTGTTAGTGTGCGGTGTGTTGGTGTCTTTCCAGAGCTTCAGGGCTCTTAGCCGGACTGCCGACATCGTTGCTTCCTGTTGTATGAACAGGTGCAATGGAGGCAGGTCCAGCAACACTTCAAGTGCCGCTGTTGGCGTTGTTTTCATACAGCCCGTGGCCGCTAGGCATGCAAGTCTTTGAAGCTTCTGAAGCTTGTTGGCGGCCGTTATTAGGTTGGTCCGAGGCCACCACACTACTGCGCCGTAGCTTACCATCGGACGTATTATTGTCTTATAGAGCCATAAGACAATTTTGGGGGATAGGCCCCATCGTTTACCTATCATCTTCTTGCACTGCCAGAAGATGATGCTGGCTTTATTGAGCTTATTTTCCATGTGGCTGTTCCATGTCAATTTGCTGTCGAGAGTGACGCCCAGGTACTTGACCTCGGTAGACAGCTTAAGCTCTGTATCAAATAGCCTGGGCAATCGGTAAGTACCCAGCGCGCGCTTGTGTGTGAACATAACTAGTTCGGTCTTGGTCGGGTTTACAGATAATTCGTACTCATTACACCACCACTCTACTATGCGTAGGGCTTGTTGGGTTAGGTCGTACACTGTACTGGTTACCTTACCTGAGGTGAGTATGGTTAGATCATCTGCATAACCTATTGTAAAGAAGTATCTCGCGTTGAGTTTGTCTATGAGTTCATTGATGACTAAGTTCCACAATAGCGGGGAGAGTACACCTCCCTGCGGGCACCCTTTAGTTATCAAGGCTGTCTGAGTGTCGCCTTGCAGGCGCACTACCCTTTTGCTGAGCATGTTTTGGATCCACTGTATGAGCATCTGGTCCACACCATGCCTGGCTAGGGCGTTGCTTATGCTGGAAAAGTTTGTCTTGTCGAAGGCTCCTTCTATGTCGATGAAGGTGCCCAGGCAGATGCTTTTTTGTTGTATAGCAGCTTCTATCTGGTTCACGACCTGATGTAAGGCCGATTCCGTCGATTTCCCTGAGCTGTATGCATGTTGGTTGGCATGTAAGGGTAGGTGCTTAAGAGCCCCACTTCTTAGTTCCCTCTCGCAAAGCCTTTCCAAGGCTTTAAGCATGAAGGAGGTGAGGCTTATTGGTCTAAAGGACTTTGCATGGGTATAGTCTGTTTTGCCTGGTTTTGGTATGAAGATTAGTTTAACTTCCCTCCACCTCTTCGGTATATATCTGAGGGCCAGGCTAGCCCTCATAATTGCCAGGAGTCTTTTAAGGACAGGTTCTCCTCCCCATTGTAATAACCCTGGGAAGATGCCATCCAGTCCGGCTGCTTTGAAGGGGTGGAAGCTATCGATGGCCCATCGGAGTTTTTCTTCTGTGACCACGTTGTTTGCGTGTCTCCATTCGTGTTCGGTCGCCACTGTTGGTGTATCGTGCCACGTTATTACCGGGGTGAGGACGCAGCCTGGGAAGTGTGTTTCGAGTAGGACGCGTCTTGTCTCCTCCTCCGATGTGGTGTATGTGTTATCCGGTTTACGGAGAGTACCTGGTGCAACCGTTGGTTGTTGGGCCAGTAGTTTCCTTACCCGGTTTGCTTGTTGGCAAGATTCAATGCTCCCACAGAATTTTCTCCATCCCATGGTGCGTCTGAATCTGAGGCATTTCCTGTAGTCTGATTTGGCCGCTTTATAAGCGTCCCAATCTGCGTCCGCGCTTGTGTTCATTGCCCTATTTAGAGACTTTCTTACCTTCTTGCGCTTACGTTCAAGTTCAGCGCCCCACCAGGGTTGTTTCCCCGGGGTTGAAGGCGGAGTGGTTTCCGGGCAAGCTGCATAATAGCTGTCAAGCATCGACTGCGTCAGTATACATACCTGATCGTCGATCTGTACAGTGTCACCCAGTACCGGCGGCGTGGCCGTAAGGGTAAGTTTCTCTCTCTAAGTAGTAGGACATACTTTGCTTTGTCAGTGTTGTGTGGTTTCCTGCGGGGCTGTGTGGGCTGTATATCGACTTTTATGGAGAAGCTGATCCATCTGTGGTCTGAGCATGATGCCTCTTTCGAGACGTGCCATCCCTTGATGCGTTCAGCCGCTCCTTCTGTTGCGAGAGTTAAGTCGATAATTGTCCGACTACGTTTAGTGACGAAGGTGGGCTCCGTACCTGTGTTTAATAGGGTAAGATTAGTGGTGAATAAGTATTCAACCAATGACATACCTCTGTTATTGAGACTATGGCCTTACCCTTCTCATAGTGAGATGAGGCCCGTGCCCAGCAGTGGGACAGTATAAAGGGCTGATGATGCTCACTAAAACTAGTACACTAAAAAGAAGATGTAGCTGCAATACATAAATATCATACACGTCCGCGCGACCATGCTCAAGCTTGCAAGTAAATGTTCGAGTATGCGTTCTACATGCGCGAGCGTGCTCGAGCCCCCGCCGGCGCCGCCGTGTGTCGCCCGCGCTCAGTATGTCACTGCGAGAAGACTGTGTGGACATGCGTTTACTACTTATGGTGCGGCCGGCGCTAGTTGGAAATCATGGACGAAGAAAAGTTGATCAGTTTGGTGCAGCGTTTTGAACCCAGAGCATTCTCAAACGGAGCTTGCTCACGGAAGGGCGAGCATGCCTCCTGCATGGTCGAGCAATCAAAAGTTTGCTTGACCATGCGCGAGCATTTTGCAGTTCGGTGTGCGCTGACGTTTATACTCAGAGAGAAAAATGCCAACTTCATACAAAATTTGTGAGGAAAGAACAATGGCAGATCTCCATACAACAAAATATCTGAAATTAAATTGAAGCGTACAGTAATAAAAAATATATAAAAAAATGTTGCGTAAGTAACAGAGTCTATAAATGATTCTATTTTCACTAAGGAAAAGTGGAAAAAGAAGATATCGGTGTTTGAATTTTTAGTTAAGAATGAACAATGTAGGTAAAACAATGATTTCAAAAGGAAGGATACGCCCATCTGAACATTTTATACAAGCCTTCTTAATACAAGCAAAAATAGTGACATCTGTCATAAGTGTCATAACTCATACGAACTTCGTGAGTGTCGTGTTGCATAGGTCAACGACGTAACCTTGTAAGCACGTATTTAACTTTTTTCATATGTTAACATGCCGAGGTAGGTACTCGTACATAACGATTTTCTATTTGTGATGATATTTTACAGGTTGCAAAGAAAACGTGTAAGTATAACGAATTTGTCTCAATCAGCTTTATTTGAAATTGTAATCAACCTTTTTTATACTAATAAGATATTTGGATATTTAAAAGCAATTATTAATGAGGCTTGAAATAAGGCTCCTTACGTTGTTCTTTAATAAGGCGACTCCAAATCTCGTTACGTGTTGAATCTGTAAGTTCCAAAATATTTGAATTGTAATTCGTTATTGATATCCATATACTTCCATACTAATATTATCAATGAGAAAGTAACTGTCTGTCTGTTGGTCTGTTACGCTTTCACGATGTAACTACTGAACCGATTTTGATGAAATGTGGTACAGACTAAGCTTGAACCCCAAGAAAGGATCTAGGCTAGTATCTACGATAACCGAAATTCACGCGGACGTAAGCGTGGGCGAAATTTCCTTGTGTTACAAATTTCTCCTATCCATTTTCACCAGAAGCTTGATGACGGCATTAACTCCACACAGATGGCGTGATTTTTTTTTATTGAATTACCTTATTGAATATAAAACATATTAAGTAGGTACCAAAATTACTTGCACTAAGTTCTTAAGACAACAATAAAACAAATAAAAATGACGACCATACAAAGTTACTTCGTTCACTTAGCGCGTTCAAAGGCGGTCACACAATGGCCGCCATCGTGGACTTCGATAGTAAAATGAATATCACTTTAAAATGTGTTTTTTAATAACCGAATGGCAACAAAAGTAATATAAGGTTACTTACCTATGATATGATATCCCATGTTCCTTTTTGACCTTTGTATCGCAATTTTTGCAGCCTTTTACTACACAACTAGGCATTTTTATGACAAGCCAATACTCGCTTACTCGGACCATTGTCGACTGAGTAGCGTTGGCCCTAAACTGTAATTTTTAGGGCCAGCGCGCTGGTGCCATTTAATCGCGCGGTTGGCCCGGTCCTTACGCAGTAATATATAAGTCAATGAGGTAAAAGGAAAGTTATAGTATGAAAGTTAAACAATGTAGGTAGGTACGTTTGAATTATCAAATGATATATGTCAGATTGACATCAAAACGCGGAAGTATTTTGTACATAGCATCTAACTGTCACAGCCAAAGACAAAAGCAGAGCTGCACATTTTAAATCGATTTTATGTGAAATCGATACAACATTAAAACGATGCTGTGACGTTTTTACTTGATTGAAACGTTGTTTTGCTTCAAAAATATTAGCTTATTGATATAATGTTGATTAAATATTAAATAAGTGCATTTTAATCCAAACCAACTCTATAAAGGTCGATCGTATCGATTACTTATTTAATAATCGATACGGATATAGCACTCACGTCTATTCCTGTCACACCATTGTCTATGGCATCAAATAATAAAGTATTCGCAATCAATTGGAATGCTTTTTATCATCATAAAATACTCCAGCTTTAACGAGACAAAGTGAAATTATTAAAAATCGTAGAATAAAAAACAATTTGTTTTGTTCATATGAAATTCAAGGTCGCCACAACAAACCCAGACCAAATTCTGCCATTGTTCTTTCTCCTTGTCTAGCGCCATCTATTTGCAGCCCACACAAAACTATTGCAAACGTCATGTTTGTATTAGCGCGGGCAATTCAAAATTGGTGGTTTATATACCTATATAGGTATATCTATTAGCTTGTTTACTATGGGTTTAAAATAGGAAGCACTGTATTTTTCGAAGAGTTCCTTGAAGTTAATGTGTATGCCGATTTAAATTTGGTTTTCTATAGAAACTGATTACTAATAAAATCAGTGTTCCACATCTTCAAAGAAAACTATCAAAAAACACAGTTTAGAGTTCGATAAAATATGTAACTTCATTATAAGAGATTTATTTGTTGATAGAGCTGATGCTTAAGCAGTGTTGTCAAAAAGTTAAGCTGATTAACGATTAAAAATTATAGATTAAGAATTATAGAATATAGATATATTAATCGTTAATCACGATTAAAAATGTATGATTAATATAGTAGGAACAAGTTTGATAATAAAAAAAGTAGATGACCAGATTTTTTTATTTGAGTATTTATTAAAATCACAGCAATCGAATAGTCATTATAATTTAGTTGTAGTGTGCTGGGTATTGACTTACGGTTTGCAGGTCTTGCTGGTATGCGGAGAAAGGAAAAGCAGTCTTGAAAGAAGTAAAGTTTATATTGTTCAAGCACACAATAGAACACAGAAGAAAGTCACAGTCAGAAGGAGTAGGTAATAGGCAGAAAGCACAAGCACAAAGATTTTCAAGTAACAATTATTATACATATAGCGGAGGTAGCTAACTATAAGCGCGAAGCGAATAAGTATATTGTCGCGTCTCGATGTATCTGGCTGACTGCCGAGCGATGTGCGCGGGCGCAGCGCCACAGGGCGTGGCCGCGCGGTTGAGAACCGGTCGCTCGCATACAATACATCGAGGAGGCGGCGGACCAACTTATTCTCTAATACGAATTATGTCTGCGCGTCCGACAAATATACAAACGTGGAGAATAAAGATGATAAATATAAAATCTCACTAAAATTATTATACACATTATACATAAGAATTAATTTGCATGTAATAATAATATAATCAAAACTTAACTTATAAATGTTATGCAGTATACATATGTATATCAACAACTACAATTATATTTATATAAAGAAACACGCCACATCAGCCCCCCCTTGAGACCATCACTATGGGCGATAGTAGTCGGGGAATTTGACTTTACGACCTGATCGTGTCGTTCTAGTGCTATCTCTCCGAGCTTCAGGTAATTTGGTGGTGTGTGTTCCTGTATGTGTCTTGGTTGTGTTTGTGTTATTTTGCGTATGTGTTAATGTTGTGTTTGTGTCGGTGTGAGTGTCATTGAGTAGATAAGCTGGCTTCAGCCTGTCTATTGAGACTGATACTGCGTTACCTTTTACAAGCAGCTTAAATACCTTGTCTCCTCTTTGCAGCACTTCGTAGGGACCCGTATATGCGGGTTTAAGTGAGCCAGTGGTATCGTCCCTTACAAAAACATGGCTGGTCGAGGCCAAATCTTTAAAAACGAAAGTCGCCTTACTGCCATGTCTAGATGCTGGGGATGGCTGCAGGCGCTTAGCTAAAATCTTTAGGCGAGCCGTGTAATCAGCCAAGTCGATCGTGTCGTCGACTTCCGGTTGAAATAACTCGCCCGGCAGTCTTAATGGTTCGCCATATAGTAACTCGGCGGGCGTTGATCTCGAGTCTTCCTTGTAGGCACTCCTAATGCCAAGAAGCACTAGTGGCAGTGATTCGACCCAGCTGCCGTTGGCGTGACAGGTGATGGCGGCTTTAAGCTGTCGATGAAATCTTTCCACCAATCCGTTGCAAGCCGGATGGTAAGCCGTTGTGCGTTTGTGCTGAAAGCCGATAATCTTGGCAAGATGTTTGAAGAGCTCACACTCGAACTGTCGCCCTCGGTCAGTCACGATATCTACGGGACAACCAAACCTAGCTATCCATCCGGCCACGAGAGCTTTTGCCACGGTTTCAGCTGTAATGTCCCGAATTGGTATCACCTCAGGCCATCGTGAGAACCGGTCGATGGCGGTGAGGCAATAACGGTAGCCTTGACATAGAGGCATGGGGCCTATGAGGTCAATGTGAATATGCATGAACCTAGCCTTGGGTAAGGTGAAGTTTCCTAAGGGTGCTGAAACGTGACGTGTCACCTTGGAACGTTGGCACGCTACGCAAGAGCGGCTCCATTGCCTACAGTCTTTGTTCATGCCTGGCCAGACATACCTTTCCGCAACCAGTTTTATCGTAGCGTTTGCGCCAGGGTGACTCAGCGAATGCAGTGCTTTGAAAACTGGGTGGCGATATTCCTTGGTGACATATGGTCGAAGTATCTTGCTACTCTCATCGCAGTACAGTTCAGACAGTGTTCCCGGCAATTTGACCTTAATAAGGCGTAATGATGAGTCACCCGTGTTGAGCAGCTGGTCGAGTTCGGGGTCATGTAATTGTGACTGTGCCAGTTCACCCAAGTCCACTGGTTGGGTGATTTCTTCGATTCGTGAAAGGCTGTCGGCCACGACGTTATTCTTACCAGAAATGTGCCTTATGTCAGTTGTAAATTGCGAGATGTAATCTAGGTGTCTGAACTGTCTTGGAGAGCAATTCTCCTTTCGCGTATGAAATGCGAAACAAATAGGTTTGTGATCAGTGTAGATTACAAAGTTCCGTGCTTCGACCATATGTCGAAAATGTTTAATCGCTTCATATATAGCAAGTAGTTCCCTATCATAAGGTGAGTACTTACGTTGCGATGAACTCAGCGATCGGGAGTAAAATGCCAGTGGCTGCCACAGTTCTCCATCTTTACACTGTTGTAACACTGCGCCCACCGCTCTGTCCGACGCATCCGTTAAAAGAGCGAGCTTGGCGTTGCAGTCTGGATGTGCGAGTAAAGCGGCCTGGCAAAGGCTGTCTTTGCATTTTTTGAAGGCCTCCACTTCAAGAGGTGTGAAGTTCACGGGATGTGCTCCTTTCACGGAACCGGACAGCAGAGCGTTCAGAGGAGCCTGATGTTGGGCTGCGTCGGGTATAAAACGCCTGTAAAAATTTACCATACCCAAGAATCTGCGAAGTTCTCGTACGGTTTTTGGAGCTGGATAGTTTGTGATAGCTTCCACTTTCTCTGGTAACGGCCTGGTGCCCTTGGCTGAGATACGATAGCCAAGGAAAGTTACTTCACTCTGACCGAACAGACACTTGCCAGTGTTGATGACTATACCGTATTTTTGTAATCTGGTGAAAAGTTGACGGAGGTGGTCTTCATGGGACTTCCGGTCTTTCGAGAAGACCAAAAAGTCATCCAAATAGGCGTAGCAGAAGTCCAGTCCCCTGACCACTTCGTCAACAAAACGTTGAAAAGTTTGTCCAGCGTTTCGAAGTCCAAACGTCATGAATGGGAATTCGTAAAGGCCGAACGGAGTGGTGATGGCGGTCTTCTGGATATCCTCTGCATTTACTGGCACCTGATTATATGCCTTCACAAGGTCTATTGTACTAAATATAGTACATCCTGCAAGATTGTGCGCAAAGTCGTGAATGTGTTTGATAGGGTATTTATCGGGCACTGTCCTTGCATTGAGCATGCGGTAGTCGCCGCAAGGTCGCCATCCATTTTTCTTGGGTGCTAGATGCAATGGCGATGCCCATGGAGACTTAGAGGGTCTGGCTGTACCATCTCTCAACATTGCCTCAAATTCCTCCTTCGCTATTTTTAACTTATCTGGTGCCAACCGTCGCGGTGTGCATGACACTGGTGGACCCGGTGTAGTATGTATGTAGTGTACTGTGTTATGTGATGGTGTGCGGTGAATGCCATGTGGACGAGTAATGTCGGGGAAGTGGCGTAGTATGTGATGATATGTGGACTCACCAAGAATTACCTTAACCGAAGAGATAGCATCAGACGGTCGAGCAAGTGACCCCGGGGCGGCGAGTGTTGTATTGTTGTCGATCAGGCGCTTGCTCCTGCAATCGACAATTAAATTATAAAAAACTAAAAAATCAACACCTATTATTGCCTTTGTTACATCGGCTACAATAAATTGCCAGGCATAGTCACGGCGCAACCCTAGATTTAAATTTAAATTTATGTAACCGTAAGTATTTATAATCGTACCGTTTGCTGCGGTCAACGTATAATTTGTCTTCTCCCGTCGTCCTGGCGCTGCTGATCGGGGGAAAACGCAGAGATCGCTGCCAGTGTCGACCAGAAATTGCATCTTCGACCTTTGGTCCGTGACGAACAAGCGACCAGCATTTGGGCAATCATCGGTCGCGTTCACTGATTGCCCCTGGAGTTTCCCGCCGTCTGGTAGTCACAGGGCTTGATGCATTTCTTCGCCCGCTCACCGAAGTTTTCGTGGTACCAGCATTGTGGGTACTGTCGATAACTAGAGTGTGATCGCGTAGGATTCGACCGTTGACGGTTACGACTACTCGAACGCCTACGGGGTCTCGATAATCTCTCTACTTGCTCGGTTAGCTTTTCCACTTGCCTTGTAAGAGCTGAGATCTCCAAGCTAGGATTGTAGTCCGTCGCGTTTGTAGTTTTTGTAACGGCCGCAGTTGATGGTATCTGAGTACCCACAACGTCTATTATTCTGTCGGCTAGTTCCGCTAACTCATCCATGCTCATCTTCGTCTGCGAGGCGATGATGGCCTGTGTGCTGCTCGGGAGACGACTAGACCATATAGTCCGCAGGAACTCTTCTGGGACACCCGGGCCTGCCAGGTTGAGTAGGTGTCGGTAGAATTGTGACGGCTTGCGGTCGCCCAATTCCTCTTCCACTAGGAGTTGTTTCACCTTCTTTTCGCGAGACGCTGACAACCTCTTGATGAGCTCTCCTTTCAGCTTTACATATCTGTCGTCTGTCGGTGGGCTGGAGATAATATCTTCTACTTCGCACGCGTACTGCGGATCCAAGTTACCTATCACGTAGAAGAATTTCGTCTCATCTACCTTTATATTTGATAGCGCGAATTGGGCTTCCATTTGAGCAAACCAGAGTGCTGGTTTTTCCGGGTAAAAAGGGGGTATGCGAACACCAACACGAAAAGTTTCGTTTTGAACCATCGCTGGGTCATGTTCGCTCGTATTGTCTTGCCCTTTGTTCATTTTGCTTCCGTGTCCTTATCGGGGTCACCAATTTAGTTGTAGTGTGCTGGGTATTGACTTACGGTTTGCAGGTCTTGCTGGTATGCGGAGAAAGGAAAAGCAGTCTTGAAAGAAGTAAAGTTTATATTGTTCAAGCACACAATAGAACACAGAAGAAAGTCACAGTCAGAAGGAGTAGGTAATAGGCAGAAAGCACAAGCACAAAGATTTTCAAGTAACAATTATTATACATATAGCGGAGGTAGCTAACTATAAGCGCGAAGCGAATAAGTATATTGTCGCGTCTCGATGTATCTGGCTGACTGCCGAGCGATGTGCGCGGGCGCAGCGCCACAGGGCGTGGCCGCGCGGTTGAGAACCGGTCGCTCGCATACAATACATCGAGGAGGCGGCGGACCAACTTATTCTCTAATACGAATTATGTCTGCGCGTCCGACAAATATACAAACGTGGAGAATAAAGATGATAAATATAAAATCTCACTAAAATTATTATACACATTATACATAAGAATTAATTTGCATGTAATAATAATATAATCAAAACTTAACTTATAAATGTTATGCAGTATACATATGTATATCAACAACTACAATTATATTTATATAAAGAAACACGCCACAATTATAATAGGTACATAAATTTGGTAATAAAAATATTGAAAAAAACTATTTAGTTCGGTAAATGATTTAAATTATATTTCAAAATCACTCTTTTTCAAATAATTCGTCTGATTTCTAAATACTATAGTTTGTAGTTTGTTTGTCTGTTAAGTAGCGCCATCTAGCATCTACTTTAACTCCAAACAAATAGGCTAAGTAACATTGAATTATTACCTACAGAAAGTCAGTATTCTAACAACGTGAGCTCAGAAGTTAAGCCGAAAATTCGCTATGTGTGCGGAACTGTGCTGTGTTTACTTGCTGCATCACGCACACAGACGCCATTATAGAGTTGCCAGTTACAACGTCTTTCCCCTAAAAATAGGGTAAATTCATAATTTTTGCATGAAATAAGTCATTGTAGGTATATTATAAATTCTAAAGTCACACTGTCTGCTTTTTAAGTTTTTACAACTGACTAACACAGGATTCTCCTAGCATAGGGGTCATTGATCATTTTTCTGTGTACTAATATGTTTATTATAAAGTAGATAAATGTGTAAGTTGCATATTATGTACTTAAGTACATCTTATTTGTTGGAAAATTAATTATTATTATTATTAGTTACGCGTACCTACTTTACAAGACAATACTAGACTTTAGATACTAGCCTTTCAATACAAAAACGGAAAAATCGAGTGCTTTGAGACAATGTCGTCTTAGCCGAGCTCGGCTAGAGCTTGACGTGACAAATTTGTCGTAACCGATTGGTATGTACCAGCCAGCAGTGTTTGAAAGGTTAAGTTTATATAATTATGTAACTACCTAATTCCTTTTTTTATTATTACTGTCAATAGAATAAATTTTGGTAAGGAATGTGTACCTAAATTAAACTGGGACAATTTCACACCCAACTGGCAACACTCCGCTCGTACTTAATATGATTCACTGTATTTGTATTATTAGACAATCTACGTAATAAAATGTATGTCTGACCGGTGGAATGATACTCCAGCAACCTTATAATCTTTTTCTGAAGCATTGTGGCACAAAACACTGTACAATATGTCATAATTTCGACTATTTTGCGGGAGATGCTTACGCTACCGTGCGACTCGGACCACAGACAACGCGGCCGCCGATTGGGTCAGATTCTGACCTAATAATTCAATGCTAAGTAATTTTTTTCGCTTGTTATTAAAATACTTTAATCTGCTTAATCAAATTAACCATTAAAGATTAATGATTAATTTTTTTAATCGCAATTACGATTATTATTTTAATTGAGATTAATTTAGTCACGATTAAGTTTAATCTGATTCAAATTAATCAAATTTAATAATGGGTTGAAAAATAAATCGATTAATGCCAACACTGTGCTTAAGTTATGGTTTTAGAAAAGGAGGAATGCGTTACGGCTTGTAATGTTTTGATCGATGGACAGCGAGTGGAACAAGTGAATGAGTTTGTTTACTTAGGTACGTTGTTTACAAGAGATGGTAAGAATGAAGAAGATATTGAAAGAAGAGTTAATGCAGGTAATAGTGTGAATGGAGCTCTGAAGGCATTTATGAACAGTCAAGGGGTGTTAGTGCCTACCCTTATGTATGGTAGTGAAACTTGGGTATGGCAGAAGAGACTTGAAAGTAGAATAATTTTAATGCTGTACAAATGCGAGCACTGAGAAGTATGTGTGGTGTGTCTTTGACCGACAGAGTAAAGAATTGTGTGATACGAGACTGGTGTGGGGTAAAAGAAGATGTACTGACAAGCATCGAGAAAGGCATGTTAACCCCTTGAGTGTCCTACGGTCACGGTGTGCCCGTAAGAGGAATAGATCGAGAAAGGCATGTTAAGATGGTTTGGGCACATGGACAGGATAGATGACGAAAGACTGACAAAGAAGATATTTAAGGCAAGTGTGAATGGGACAGGACAAAAGGGAAGACCTAAGCAGACGTTCTCTGACCAGATTGGAGACATCCTAAAAAAAAGGACAGGTCAGACGTACCCTAAACAGAAGAGCATGCATAAGAAACTTGATGGGAGTGAATGAAGCAAGAGAGGTATGTCAGGATCGTTGCAAGTGGCGTTCCGTAGTCTCTGCCTACCCCTCCGGGAAACAGGCGTGAGTTTATGTATGTATGTATGTTTGTAGAGCAATACATACAAATCTTAAAACAATGTAAGAGTCACTTTCTCAAAACTCGAAATAACGCTGGATTTCACAAAACAAAACACTAAAACGGAAGAACAAGGTGCTCTATTCAACGTTTTGTATGCAGGAGAAATTAAAACAGTACTTTATATATCGAAATATCGAAAATAAACCATAATTACAAGATAAACAGTGCGCAAGCGGTGGCAGACATTTGTCTGTGCTGGTGTAAATGACACAAAATTATTAATACAAAATATATTTTCAATTATCTTTTTAATAGTGCGGTTAACATACTTTGCTCTACTAATCAATTACCAAAAATATCATTCATAATTATTTCGAAGCGTTTAACATAGTATTTGTAATAAAATAAAAACTTTTTAATCTTAAGTGTATTGTTCCAGTGGTCATTCACTACATCAGCCATTATATGGCTATCTCGTTTCCCCACTATCGATGTCTCTGTCGTGACTAACAGCCCACCTAAAAAAAAATCTCGTAGAACTAAGTTGACCGACCCTGACTACGCCTGCCCATGTGGGCAGGCTTATATAAATATAGCAAACGGGTTTAGACAAAGAAATATAACCTTAAGGCATAGAAGTAACACTAAATAACAACAGCGGTTGCTATGATTGATATCTTCTTTCTAATGGTACATGCAGTATGATAGAAAGAGCTGTCGATAGGTTTAGCAGCACGCTCTTATAGCAGCCTCGTGGTAGGCAAACAGTAGACAAAACATAGAGTTAGAAAAACCGAGTGTTGTTTGTAACAGTGATGATTTATCGATAAATATTTTTGGTCAAATGTCTAACTTTAGTATGTGTCGATATATTTAAGCCGTAGAAGTAAACAACTAAAATATGGAAATTGTAATTTTTGCTGTCGACGCCTGACAGTGCTTTGCAAAGACTTGCCAGACAGCTTTTTTGCCAAAGGTCGAAAGGTCTACTGCGCATTCGTGGATTTGGAAAAGGCTTATGATAAAGTGGTGAGGAATGAAATGTGGTTGTGATGAAATCCTTAATGTAGCAAGTGAAATAATAGTAAAAAATACTAGAATATCAATTATATTAGAAAAATAAAATAAGCTGTTTACAATGTGACAGATCAAACAATAATGAAAAAGAACGTAACACTTCATTTGAAAACAAAGAAAAAATATCCTAACCAAAGAGTCTCTAAGTCTTCCAACACTGCCCCTTACTCTAGCAATTATGTAAAGCTATCAAACTAAAAACCATTATTGCAAGAGTACAATCAAAAATAATAATAAGAAGACTTAAATTAAACCTAAGCACTTAGTCAATAAATTGTGCTTTATCCTTGGCAAAGCTTTTGTGCATAGGTCAGCTTCTAATTCTGCTGATGGTTTATAAAATATCTGTATTAACTTACGCTCAACACACTCTTGAATAAATTGATGTTTTACGTCAATGTGTTTGGTTCTTCGGTAACATTGATTTTCCACTATTTTAAGCGTGCTCTTATTGTCATTATAAATAACAATAGGTTCACGTGATAAGTTGAAAGGTTTCAATTCATATATAATATTATGTAGGAATTTAGCCTCTTTTACCGCTGTACCAAGAGCATAATACTCAGCTTCTGTACTAAAACATGCAACATTATTTTGCTTATGGCTATGCCAATTTATTACATTATGTCCAAACCTACTCACGAAACCCGAATAAGATTTTCGATCGTTAGTATCACCGGCCCAATCTGCGTCGGATGAAATTTCAAATTTATTACTACCTCGCCTAAAATTAAGTCCGTAGTCAGTTGTACCCGATAAATATCGTAGCACGCGCTTAGCAGCAAGCCAATGTGTTTCATTATAACAAGTGTTATATTGACTGAGCTTACTGCATACAAATGCAATATCAGGACGAGTGCATACAGCGAGATACATTAGGCTTCCAATAAGTTCCTGATATGGAAACCTTGAATCAACTTTCTCAGCTTTTGGAGGATTAAAGTTTACTTCCATGGGAGTTGCAACTTTATGACAATCATTCATGCCAAACTTTATCAAAATATTTTTCACATATTCCGACTGGGTCAATTTCAATGTCCCTTGCTCCCTGTTCCTTTCAACTTTCATTCCCAACGCTTGTGTAACAGGTCCAAGCAATTTTATACTAAAGTTGGAACTGAGCAATTCATAAAGTGTTTTCTTTTTATGATCATTAGAGCTAAATATGAAAAAATCATCAACATAAAGAGCTATTATTAATTTGTCTTTATAGAACACACATTGTTCACTCTTCAACTGTTTATAACCATTGTTGACCAAAACTTCATGAACTTTTTCATTCCATGATCTACTGGCTTGTTTGAGCCCATATAGACTCTTTTTGAGTAAGCACACTTTGTTCTGCCCCTCAATTTGAAAACCGGTAGGTTGCTCCATATAGATCTGCTCATGTAAATCCCCATTAAGAAATGCTGTGTTGACATCAACATGTTCAATGTCCATATCATTTTCAACACCAATCGCAAAGAGTAGTCGTAGAGTGCTATGTCTCACAACAGGTGCAAAAGTTTCTTCATAGTCAATGTTATATTGTTGAGTAAAACCTTTAGCAACTAATCTTGCTTTAAATTTTTCAAATTTCCCACTTGGATCTACTTTTTCTTTGAAAACCCATTTAGATTTTATCACATTCCTATTGTTGGGTCGATCCACAAGTTCCCATACACCATGCGACATTAGCGAGTTATATTCATCTTGCATTGCATCTATCCAATCTTTGGCATTCTCACTTTTAATCGCTTCGTTATATGTTTTAGGCTCGCAACGTCCCATTAAAGCTAGATCAGAGAAATAGTTCACTTCATAATCTTTGAACCAAATAGGAGGATGCCGGTCACGTTTGGGTCTAGAATATTCAGCAATTTCCACATCTGAAACATTCTGTTCCATAACTAGTGAGTCTTGTTGAATATTATCCAATGAAGCTTCTTCCCGTTCATCACATGTAACTATTACTTCGACATGAGAATCTTCTTCAAGATCTAGAGCATTAATGTCGGTTGACGATATGTCTGGTGTGGCGAACTCATCACTGTCAGATTCATGGATAAGTCCATGAGAAGTATTTGGTTGATACACCGTTACTTCAACAGTATTTGTTAAATCTTTAGAACTTTCTAAAGAATTTGCTGTCTTGTAGGTTATACCTCGAACAGTTTCAATAAATTCAACAGAACGAGCTTTAATTAATGTTGAGCCATCATCAGGATCTCCAAGTCTGTAAACCTTTGGTATGATCACAATATCCCAACATAATGTAGGGCTTAGATTTGAGATCAAGCTTTATACGTTTTTGTTGGGGAGTAAGAGCATAAGCTGTGCTACCAAAAACTCGAAGATTACTGAGATCCACTTTAGATCCAGTCCACAATTCTTCAGGTGTAGCATCTTTTAAAGCTGCAGTTGGACTACGGTTTTTCAAATAACACGCAGTATTTACCGCTTCAGCCCAATATTGTTTCACCAAATCAGCATCTTGCAACATCGTTCTGGCTTTTTCCATTAAAGTTCTGTTTAAGCGTTCAGCGACGCCATTTTGTTGGGGTGTATACGGGACTGTCGTTTCGTGAATAATACCGCATTGCTTAAAATGATTCGCGAAATTTTTATTACAGTACTCTGTGCCATTGTCACTCCTAATCCGCTTTATTTTAAGATCTGTTTGGTTTTCAACTAACGTTTTGAATTGTATAAACGTATTCAAAACAGTCGTTTGATCTTTGCGTTTCAGAAAATATATAAACGATTTGCGCGAAAAATCATCCGTAAATGTTATAAAATAACGATAACCACTCCAACTATTGACCGGAAATGGTCCGCATATATCCGTATGAACTAAGTCAAGTTTTGTCACGCTCCTTTATGCCTGACCACGCGGGAATGATTTGCTCTTTTGTTTACCCTCAAAACAAGGAGTACATGGTGTCAAATCACCACTGGTAAACTTAATACCATTAGCTAATCTATCACGAAGTGTTATCATACCTGCTAAACTTAAATGCCCAAGGCGACGATGCCATAGTTCCAAAGAATTAAGGTTGGACACAAAAGCATTACCTTTAGTGCGAATATTAGGCTCTTGGTTTTCCTTACATACGTAACAATCCTTTTTCTGATCAATTTTGTAAATACCATCCACATTAGTAGCCGTTACAACGCTGGAACCAGTCACATTGACCTTATCCTTCCTATAAATATGACATTTATTAACATCAAATAATAAAACATAGCCTTTGGCTGCAATTTTGCTAACAGACAAAAGATTAGCTGCTACTTTCGGCACATACAAAGCATCAGTAATTACTTTTTTAATATTATCATCAAATGTTACAGTAATATCACCAACGCCCTCACTGTATATCTTATCATTATTCGCAGTAGTAATTTCGGATTGGTTACTGGTAGAAAAATTATTCATCCAGTCTTTCCGATTAGTCATATGACTAGAACACCCTGAATCTAAGATCCAGCTATCACTGTCACAAACGCTATTCACTAAAGCAATTTCTTTAGAGAATACTGTCAGATTTGCACTACTTCCCTTCTTTGTAGACGAAGATGCAACTGGCGTCAAAGTTTTTTCAGGAATCTTCTTCAAATTCTTCTTTAATTTGGGACACCTTGGCTTAATATGCCCTTTTTCTTGACAATTATGACATGTTGGAATAAATTTGTCTTTTGCAACAAGAATCTTCTCAGTAGGTTCCACAATCGACATTAAAGTTCCTTTTTTAAATTCGCTTTGTATCAACTGACATTTACAAAGTCAGATGACAGTTTAGTATTCGTGGCTTCCATGGCCATTATCAATGAGTCAAACTCATTTGGTAATCCGATTAGCATAATTTCGGCTAGTTCATCATCCTCTATTTGACATCCAATATCTGCCAATTCTTGAGTCACAGAAATTATATTTCCTAAATAATGGTCCATTGAGCTATGATCAACATATCTGAGCTGCGATAGCTTCCTTTTAAGGCTTAATCGTCGACTAATGCCTCTATTCTCATAAGCGGCCTTTAGATTATTCCAGGCGTCTCCCGCCGTCTTGGAAATCCTGACATGAGGGTAGCAAATCGGCTCGATATTTAAACATATTTTGGCATATGCTCTCTGGTCTTTTATGGGGTCCGAAATAGTACTCGTAATAACATCCCATAAGCCATTATCAATCAATAAAAGTTTGATTTGAAACTTCCAATTTTGATAATTTGAAACACCCTTTAGTTTCTCTATAGATATAATTATGTGAATTACTTACAATTGTAGTATTCATACTCGAAGAGCTAATATTATTTGCCATACTGGCATAAACACTAAGGTGATTTAGTTCTTCACAAAATAATATTCCACGAGAAAATAAATTATTTCACATTTAGATCAATGATCACATACTTGAAACATTCATGGGTAGCTTCACAGGAAAACACATACTACATTATTTGGAATAGGTTTGCCCATTTACTTGCGCGAGAAATTGCCCACTTTGGCTTTACCCTTAATTATATTGCCCATAACCTGATGAAATCCTTAATGTAGCAAGTGAAACAATAGTAAAAAATACTAGAATATCAATTATATTAGAAAAATAAAATGTTTACAATGTGACAGATCAAACAATAATGAAAAAGAAAGTAACACTTCATTTGAAAACAAAGAAAAAATATCCTAACCAAAGAGTCTCTAAGTCTTCCAACAGGTTGGTACTGTCGATGTATGGGGAGGACAGCAGCCTCATTCGAGCTCTGAAATCCCTTTATGAGGATTCTCGAGCTTGTGTGAGGATAAACGGGGCATACACTGACTGGTTTACCATCAACAACCACCACAGGTGTTACGGCCCTGTCACGACCTTGCCGCTCTGAGCGGCGGCTTAGCGCGGGGCGGCGAGCGGTAAGATCAAATGTATGAAGACGTTCGAAGCACGCCACGAGCCGCCGCGCACAGCGATAACGCGCGCGTTTTTTTTGGCGCGACTGTCTGCGCGGCGAGCGGCGCGGCGGGCGGTGCGGCGAGCGGCGGGAACAAATGTACTGCGACCGAGTCCGACGCCACGACGCAGAGCGACATAGACAGCGTTACGCGAGGGACGAACTAGGCGGTTAAACTATTTGTTAAATATTTTGTGGCGGTAATGAATACGGAGACATTTAAAGTCGAAATTTTAAAACGGTCGCGTGTATGAATAGCAACACATCCACTGTATAAATACAAAAATGTTAATAAAACGGTGTGAGATGTAATGAAACAATGTTTTACAGAATCACAGACAAGATAATACCCACAGAATGTAATGGTAGGTTTTAATATAAATCGCAAACATTAAAACATTGTGTAATGTACATATATGTACCTACTTAGGTACAGACACAGCTACTATGAAAGTTAAAAGGTGATTTACCTACCTACTTAACGTAATCTACGTTGTGTAGGTACCTATTCAACGCCTCATTAATTGCGAATATGCATTATTCCTTTGATATAAAATACTTGTAAGAAATGAAGATCCAATGTCGACAATTTTGTAGGTAAGTATACCGTATAGTTACACAAAGATATTTTGGTTATCGCCATATTTATGGGTAACTCCGTCGGCCCAAATACGTCCACATTTGCCGCTGCGTTTACCGCTGCTGTAGGGTCGTGGCGTGCACGACGCTCTGCCGCACCGCCTGCCGCGACGCGCGCCGCTTAGACCGATCTCGTGAACAGGCCCTTAGACAGGGATGTGTAGCGTCGCCGTGGCTGTTAAACCTCTTTATGGACAGTTGTTGTTTGCAAGATTTGAAACATAGTGATTGTGGATTAAGGATGAATGAGTTACTTGTCAAATGCCTCCTTTATGCTGATGATCAAGTTATACTTGCGTCTTCAGCGGAGGAGTTGCAGGAGATGGTAACAATCATGCATGGTGCGTTAGAGAGGAAAGGAATGAAAGTGAATGTAAGTAAAACGAAAGTTATGGTTTTTGAAAAGGAGGAATGCGCACCGGCTTGTAATGTTATGATCGATGGAGCAAGTGAATGAGTTTGTATATTTAGGTACGCTGTTTACAAAAGATGGTAAGAATGTAGAAGATATTGCAAGAAGAGTAAATGCAGGTAATAGAGTGAATGGAGCTCTGAAGGCGTTTATGAATAGCCAAAACGTGTCCAAAAAGGCACGTTTGGCTGTGCATAGAGGGGTGTTAATACCTACTCTTATGTATGGTAGTGATAGTTGGGTATGGCAGAAGAGTCATGAAAGCAGAATAAATGCTGTAGAAATGAGAACACTGAGAAGTATGTGTAGTGTCTCTCTGACTGACAGAGTAAAGAATTTTGTGATAAGAGAGTGTTGTGGGGTAAAAGAAGATGTAGTGACAAGCATCGAGAAAGGTATGCTAAGATGGTTTGGGCACGTGGAGAGGATGGATGACGAAAGACTGACCAAGCAGATATATAAGGCAAGTGTGGAAGGGACAGGACGAAGGGGAAGACCTAGGCGGACGTTCTCTGACCAGATTGGAGACATCCTAAAAACAGGACAGATGAGAAGTACCCTGAACAGAAGAGCATGCATGAGGAATCTGATGGGAGTGAATGAAGCAAGAGAGATATGTCAGAATCGTTACAAATGGCGTTCCGTAGTCTCTGCCTACCCCTCCGGGAAACAGGCGTGAGTCTATGTATGTATGTATGTTGCCAGACAGACAGTACTAAGAAACTGACACTTAGATTATGTATTGTACGAATTATACCAGATTGGCTAATGCGGCAGGCTTTGGCAATTTGTTTGCGTCGCATCATATCACGTTGCTTGCTATCGCTTACGTTGGACACTGCTCTATTTTCTTAGAGTGGTAGGTAATCCGATTTGTCATCCGCCAGCACAAATGATTCGCATTTATGTACCTATTAGTACAGCAGTGAACTGCTGAAGTGCTATAGGTACTTTGACAACCCAGTTGGTGTGAGTGCAACCGACTGCCACGCCGAAGCTTGCGGGTACGATTCAGTTTTACATTCTTGTTCGATAGTTTGTTTCCGTATTTATCCCTCATTCAAAAAATATCGATATCTCCTTTCACTGTCAAATCCCATCAATCCTTAATGATGGGATTTGACAGCACGGCTATTTAGAGAATGCAGTCAAAGATATGAGTCTGTAAGGAGTCTATGCCTCTTTAAGTGAGACGCGTAACACTAAGTAATTTGACGTTATGATTAACCAACTAAGACCAACTGACATTACATGTTGCACGTTCGGTATATGGAAATATGGCGAGCATAGCGATGGGACGAGTCGTCAATTTTCCAACTCGACCTAATCGAGTTGAGTTATTGAATAACGCGAGTTACAACTCGAGTTGACTCGACTCGGTGCCAACTCGATAACAGTTGTGCTAACCTCCGAGCTGCGGAGCGAGTAACCGAATCACCGAGTTGGCGTCAACTCGGTGCCAACTCGATAACAGTTGTGCATAACCTCCGAGCTGCCGACCGAATTACCGAGTCACCGAGTTGGCGTCAACTCACTGGCTCGTAACTTGTACAAAGCAAATAAAACCAGTCGGCCGAGTCAGGCAGGCAAGCCAAGCTAACACTGGCCAACTCGGAAGTCGGAACGCAGAGGGAGGATCGTCGGCTTATTTCTTTCGTTGATATTTCATACGCTTGTTAGGTACTACATATAAATGAATAAAGCGTGATATAATACGCAGTTCACTGGTTTATTTTGAGAAAATATCTCCCGTGAATGTAACTCACAAATCAATAACATTATTACAAATTAACAATCATATTACAAACAAAAATTATATTCAACGGATCACTCCGCGACCTTGACGAGTTGAGTCGACGCGGCGACGAGTCAACGAGTTGCGCGACGAGTCAACGAGTTGCGAGTTAGCCGAGTTATCAACAAAGCGACAATACTACTACCGAGTTAGGTCAAGACTACAACTCGGTCAACTCGCTAACAGCGAGTTGAGTCGAATCATTGACGAGTTACGGGATGGTTATGTTCGATCTCACCCTAATTCGTGACGACGCGACGAGTTGACGAGTTGCCAGTCGTGCCATGTTGTGAACGACGCCTACCGAGTTAGCTCGAGTTAACATAAAAGCAGATCGAGTTGACTCGCTCAGGGACTAACTCGAGTTAATCGATTTAAATAACTCGAGTCGCCCATCGCTAGGCGAGCATGTTCTCTCTAGTCTAAACGTCCAACCTCTCTGGGTTTAGAAGCCTGCATATATTATCATCATAGAGATATTAAGAATAGAGTGGCAGAGTGGGGCCTATTCGTGTCCGCCGGTGGGAGAGAGAACGCAACATTAGAGGCCCCCTGCATCTCTCTCTAACAACATCATCAAATACATGCACAACATCAACATTACGCAGTGGCGTGCTACCTGTAACTATTATTTAAATCAGTTTATTAGTAATCAATAGTTTAAAAGTTGTTTTTATTGATACACGAAGATAGTTTGAAGTGACAAAAAAGTTTATATATTTTTAAAATGTTGATTACTGATAAACTGATATAAATAATAGTTACAGGTAGCACGCCACTGCGTAATATTGATGTTGTGCATGTATTGTTAGAGAGAGATGCAGGGGGCCTTTAATGTTGCGTTCTTTCTCGCACCGACGGACACGACACAGTATTGAGTTAGGTATTGTTCTGCCACTCTATTCTAATATCTCTATGATTATCATACACAAATATTAACCAATTTCAACATTATCTCATAGATGCAAATTGTCAAATTGATAGCCTTCCTTTTTTGAAGTCAGTGGACTCTATTTTATTAAATTGCATTGGTCAAAGTCACCTGCACAGGTTTCGTTAAGTGCAGGTGGCTATATTATTGGTTTTAATGCTCTGTGGTTTATGGTTTTGTCAATTGTTTGACATTTTCTAATTTGCTTTGACATTTCTCGTTTCACAAATCTAAAAACATCAATAAATACAAGACTTTGTTGCAATTATCTTAGTTTATAGAGTTTAAACCTGTTTAGCAATATATTGACATATCTGATATAATATAACTTTGCTGTGATAATATATTTGTGTGTGTTCTTTATGTTCATACATAACCTATCGTTGCGGCAAGTCTTCGTATCCTTACGACTTTCATAGTTTTTGTAACCTTGACGTGAATTTTGCTTTGCTTGTAAATAAACACGTATCTTGATGTCATCTACACTCCAACGTAGATAGTATTATGTGTATGAGTCAAACATGTCAGCGCCATCGAAAGTCAACAAAGAAAATTTTCGCTTGCTGGATCTGTCTAGCGATGAAGAGTCGGAGGATTTGCAGCTAGAAATAATTCCCAGTAGAAAGAAGAAAATCACGAGGTACGTACTGCATACTTACTTATATTCATGCATCTACAACGATGCAAAGTCACTGTGGGACAACAAAATGTCCTAAGAAGTTATAATGATAATATTACAGTTCATCTCTACCAATGTATACAATATACATCATCATTATCAGCCTGCTATAGTCTACTGCTGGATATGTAGGCAATACAATATACAACTTATCAATAGTGTCACTAATTTGCTTTAGTAACACTATAAAATAGGTACCTAAAATGTTGTTTTGTTCCAAATGCATTACATTTTATTACATTATGCAGAACAAAGAACTATGTAGGTATGGGGAGTTTCCCAATATATATAAGTGATAAGTGGTATGAGGCATGATGTTTGCTGAATATAAATTATTTGACAGATAACATTTTCAACTTTGCGCTTATATAAAATTGATAACCCTTTATTCTTTAACATATTCATGCTCCAGTTGAACAAACAAGTCATTCCACTCTATTTAATATTCAGAACACTTGTATAACATAGAACTCTAGTAACTGATTTGTTACCATTGAAAATTTCTTTACGATGGAGCCAGAAATATTAAAATTTAATCCCGGTTGCAGACGTGAAAGGAGTAGAGGTGTGGCTACCCAGCAACAAGAGCCTAATATTGGAGCGGAGGTACAATGTGCTCTTCGTTGGGCCGTCAGAGGAACACTTTTACTATGGCTTCTGATGCTTACATGGATATGTGCGGCGTTATATGACCAAGTGTCTACAATGCGCACAGAAATTGTTCAAGGTGAGTACTAGTTATAATTATATAAGAATTTGTTCTTTAAATAGTTTTTACATTACAACTACTTGTAAAGCGACATGTCAGAAACTAAGGTTTCTGCGAGCATATGTAATCTTCATACCACTCTTGAAATTTTATAGAATTCTTTTGTATAAAGTACTATTATAATGTTATTTCATATACAGAATAATTTTTGTCTGGTCTGATTTATTTTAGATTAAATATACATTCCTGGATAACTCCATTTTTGACATGCTGCTTTAATATGTACAGACTGTGGTTATTACCATGATTATTTCCATATTGGTGGTCTCAAAGATTTTATTTATTGTGGTAATGTGTTGTGTGATATCTTAAGTTATAGCTATTTATAGGTTCTATAACACTGCTACTCATATACTATATTTTTCATATACAAGTGCTGTGTTTTTTTACTTCCATGTTGGTTGCTATCAATTTTGGTTATCTGTGCTCTTAAGGGTTAAGGAAAATGTATTAATTAGGGCCTAAGTTAGAATGTTACAATATTTGTGTCATGGATATATTAATGGCAATTTGTATATATATAGGTTGTTCCAATAAAATAACATGCAAAAAAAGGCTGGGTGAAAGCTAGTGTTATTACTAAGTACAAAGGTTTGAGTGTTCTAAATAAAGCTAAAAATTATGCTTTTAATCTACAACAATCACCAAATTGCATCACTTACTTCCCCATAGAGCGAGCTGACCATTAGTTATCAACTTGTTAAACATTAAGATTGAGTGGATAGCTTCAACTAATCTTTTTACTTTAACTGATTTTGTTTGTAGCTGGCACTCTTTTACCCGTACTAGTCAGTGTCACTAGAATTTGGGTTGTTTCATGTCTTGGAGCCCTAGAACTGTTTCGAAATTCAAATAACTTAGAGGTAGGTCTTTTTTTAACTAGACTACTTAATAGACTAATTTTATTTTGAAAAAAGTGATGGCTCTATTTCTATGCCTGTAACTTTGTAAGGGTAAAAATTTTGTGATAGCAGAGGAGGAGTGAAAAAAGCTGCATTTAATTTTTTATCTTAGTCGGGATTCTATAATCCCTTCTGTATATTTGTAACCATTTATTTTTTGGTGTCTGGTTGGAATATCCTCATGGAGTCCCTCCGCCCTGGGGGAAGGTCGAAGGGGACTGTCAGACTCTTACTGACTAAAAACCAACCCGTGTTCCTCATGTAGGTACCCGTGTTTCGGAAGGTCGGGTATCGCCGAAGCATTCCTCGCTACCCCCCGACGGGTATTGGCCCACCAGATGGTCAGGCGGGCCCTGAACAAAACTCCTTTGGCGGCGGATGAAGGTGTTGGGCTCCGCCGCCAAAACACCCAGCGGCCGCAGAGGATAGGGAGGACGGCAACGCAACACCGCATCTCCTCTTCCTCTGCGGCCCCACCGCGACGCAACAATGGTGCGCCCCCATTTGGTTGCGGGAGATAGGGCGCGCGGCAACGCAACACCTACACGCCTCTCCCCCTGCGACCGCGCGCGACTGCGACGGACGCATCCTACGCAGGCCTCACCCAAGCCCACGTGGAGCGTCCACTCCAAGGATCCCTCTTAGCTTCACCGCGGGGTTCCAAGCCACGGTTACTGAGCCCCCCCACCACGACAAGGTGGAGATCCCACGGGGAGATATTGGTACAAGCTCAGGCTAGCTTTATTAATTTTATTAGCCAAGGGTAATGCACTGCGTTAAGGAAATCTTTAAATCAAACTACAGTTTTATTTGCGTTTTAACTAAATACACTAATTATATTATTTTATCAAACATATTATCATTTGATTCTACTATAAGTTTAAAAGGAAATACGTGTTTTTGTAATTTGATTAGTAAATTATTTAGATTGTGGTGATTATTTTAATGCTTATATATGTAGGTATATTGTTTAAATAACTAGGTTTTGTTCGGGGCTACGCCCTCGTGGGTATTATCGCGACACAACACTTACGGCTCAGTGGCGTGCCATTGGAGAGGCCTATATCCAGCAGTGGACTACGGCAGATGATGATGATGATAATGAATGTAGGCCATAGCCTTCACTGTGCAGCAGCATATCCTATTCTATATCTCTATATCAATGCAGAGTTGCATCAATTGCGGTTCAGTAATTTTTGTGCGAAAGAGTAGAGTAGAAGTAGAAGAGTCTGATATATAAGCTATATCCCTGCAGAGTTGCATCAATTTCCTACATAGTTTTTGTGCGAAAGAGTAATATCTACACATCCTTCCATTCTCATAAATTTTGACGATTATAATAGTTGTTTGAACGAGAATTATAATAGTCCACCTTGTCATAGCCACACTAGTTCTCTAAATTACCAAGAGCTGGTGAGCTATAATAATGTCGACCCACAGTCGCCATTCAAGAAACTGATTGCTCTAGTGAGCGAGTGCCAGCGACTATCTCTTCTGCGGTAAATTTGACCTGCTCATTGGCACTTCAGTTTCCTGATGCGCTAAGCTATGTCGGTTACATTACCTCTCTGTCAAATGTTATGGTTCCGGATTCTTGTCGCCCAAACCTCAATGCTTGAAAACAAAAGTCTTCAATCAGTGTGCTCTACTACTTCTACCCCTAATGTCTTATGGGGCTGAGACGTGGCTACTCTCGGTAAGGCTTCAAGGTTGCTCAGCGAGCTATTTAAAGTGTGTTTTGGTAGGCCAAATTCTCCTGTTCACCATTCCGTGGACGGCGAAAGGCTTTATGATGCTGAATTTAAGGATTATATTATTAGTAGTCCAACTGGGGTCATGGTCAATCTATGTGACGATATCTACGCCGAACTAAATAAGCTAATCAATGTAAATGTGCTCAGCAATTAAGAGTTGCGTCAAAAATTGCTACGTCAACCTCACAAACATTAATACGTGAATTGAACAATTCAAATAATATTTATATTGTACTACTAATGGTAGTATATTCAGCATCATAATTATTTTAGCCCATAGACTTACACTGATGGGCATAGGCCTCCGCAAGGCACTCCAAATACACTGATATTGAGCCTCCCGCATCCAAATTCGTCTCCGCTCGCTGCAGTATATTACTTTATATTTAAAACATTGCTTTGTCTTTTATTTGCGTCGGCATACTAATTCTGATGGTTTTAAACATCGTGTCGTTTTGCTCGTTACTGGGTGTCGTGATGTCCTGTCTGTGTAATAAATTTTATTTCCGGACGGTTTCTCGCCGCTAGGAACAAGTGGTGAGAAACCGCCAATATCTTTGACATAATTAAGGCCGACAAGTAGTTTGGTGTCCAACATTGCACTCCTCGACATCTATTCGATTTCAGAACTACGTCCACTTGGCGTTTTGCCGATAAACTTGCCAGTAACTATTAGATGTTTGAGGTAGTGTCCTTCTTTTCTAGTGACTGAAATACTCCTAACACTCTACGTAGGCAAACGGCAGAATTTCGGGTCTGTACAGTTAAATATGTTTAAACTACATGCAACATTTGTGTCAAGCCTTCTAAGGCGTGGGTGCGAACCCTATTTCCAAGCTAATGAGTTGCGTTTTCGTTAATCCCCCTATTAGTTTTTGGAAAATTGACAACAGGCGACTTCTTTGATCTTCGACTGAGTTGCAATACAACCCCTGTCGGCCACTTAATTTTGGCGAAATATACTGTTCTTTTAGTTTATTCTCGTCAATAGACGCCTAGGAACAAGATGTGTTTAGTATCCATCTCAAATCTAGCAGCGATAAATTATTTGTGAGACTAACAGAACGCTATGCAGAGGGTCTTAGGTTCAGATCGCACTGCTGCGAATTCTCCATAATGGTCTCGATAAACTTGTGAAGTCTATAAACAGAGCAGTGGGGTGACATTATTAGTATCAATTTTAAAACACACGTTTCATTATTTCATATTTGAAACACGATCAAAACGATGGAAATTACTAAATATCGAATACCGAATGGTGGAAGGCATGGTGACAAAATTCGTTTATCGATGTTCGCTGCGCCGGTAGTCGGATAAATTGGATTTTACAGTTGTAGGCGGCGTAACATTTTTACTTTATTTGATATTTTTATGCACTAGGGAAAGTTCATCTAAGAACTTAATACATTCACGATGACAACAATGAAAACTATGGAATAAACATAGATCACAGAATCTGAACAATATTCATAAAACTATATTAAATTGGCCAAAAATGTTTTTGAATAAGCTTATTTTTATACGTCATGGTGGTCTTAGCTGCGTTAATTATATCTTAATTTGCCGACGCCGCAATTTTCGACTGGCTTATATCGGTTATTATAAAGCTGGCATATTCCAATACAATAAATATGGCGAAATAACAATTTTAATAACTAACATATTTATGAACTTTTACTGAAGCCCAAACGAATTTGACTGAATAAGTAATTCACTATTAATTTAATCTTACTGGAAGTATTGCGATCTCGTCAACCTAATCAAGAATTGTTTTTGAAGTTCAAGAGTTGATTAACGTTAATTTGTGTTATCGCCCAATGGAGAGGTCAATGCAAATTAACAGCAGTCATGACGAATTACATGAATTAGTAATGTGTAAAAATAATGTAATTTGACAAATAAATAAATTTATTTAGCTGACGCTTATGGCCTGCATGTTTTCAGAAAAACTACGGAAAATCACTGACTCACTTTTTTCATCCCAAAGAGATGAACAGAACTCGTTAAGATGAATTCTCAATAATAAGAATACTCGTTTAGTGAGCCTAAACTAGATAGGTTTGCTAGCAAGCATTTCAGAGTTTAATCAGACCAGCGATATGTACCTTTTTTTTTGTTTTACGAGGTGGAAAATCCCTTCGGATCTCCGACTCTTGGGGAAATGAGAGCCGGAGTATGTGGTGTAACCACTAAAAACCACCTCGACTTTCTCATGTACCCGTGTGTCGGAGGGTAGGGCATCACCGAAGCATTCGTCGCCACCCTCCGACGGGCATTGGCCCGCCAGATGGTTAGGCGGGCCCCGAACAAAACCCCCTTGGCGGCGGATTAAGGTGTTGGGCTCCGCCGCCGAAACACCCAGTGGCTGCAGAGGATAGGGAGGACGGCAACGCAACACCGCATCTCCTCTTCCTCTGCGGCCCCACCGCGACGCATCGAATGGTGCGCCCCCATTTGGTCGCGGGAGATAGGGCGCGCGGCAACGCAACACCGACACGCCGCTCCTCCTGCGACCGCACCCGACTGCGAGGGACAGACAGAACTGTCCCCCGCACCCGCACCGTTGAACGCATCCTGCGCAGGCCCCTCCAAGCCCACGTGGAGCGTCCCCTCCTGGATCCCTCTTAGCTTCACTGCAGGTGACCAATCCACGGTTACTGAACCCCCCCCCCCCACGACAAGGTGGAGATCCTACGGGGGGGAGCGATATGTACCTACCAAATTATTGTATTGTCACTTAACCTTCACATCGTTGCCAAGTTTTATGATGATAAAATAACTAGAAGTGTGCGGTAATTCTGATAAGATTGCATCTTTTTTATAGTAATAGGCGGCAAACGAGCAGGCGGATTGCCTGATGGTAAGCAATTACCGCCGCCCATGGACACAAGCAACACCACAGGAGTCACAAGTGCGTTGCCGCCTCTTGGGATTGGGAAAGGGATAGGATGAGGAGTGGGATAAGGGAGAAGGAATAGGGGATAGGGCCTCCGGCACTCTCACTCACCGAACGAAACGCAACAGTTTAGGTACTATTACTTTACGTCGATTTTCTGTGTACTTCGCCGCTCGAGCCGGCCCATTCATGCTGAAATCAGCAAGGCTCTACTACCTGTAAAGGTAGTTTCATGATCCACGTAATACAAACATGTTAATAAGAACGTGGTGAAAAATTTGCCGTTATGAGAAGTATGTAAGTACCTACTTAAGAATATGACATTGATGTAATAATAAATAGAATAACGCTATCCCTTTTCGGCAGTTCATAGTCTTCTGACAGTTGCTTCATTAAAAATGCAAATATTCTGTATTTCTGTCACATCTGACTAGACTTGAAAGCGCACCTCAGGGTCCCCGACAGTCTTGGATGCACCGGGATAACGCTAGGACGACGATGAATAAGACCGCAGTGAAACCGTGCCGCTTACAAAGCCTGTATGAATCTGTAGAATATTTGATTTGATTCACTATGACCTATTACGCGATAACGCTAAAACTAAATTCAAATTGCTTGTAAAAATGTGGCTTTTAGTTTAAACACCTCTCCGTAGGTAATGGTACTTTATCGTTTTTAATATCGAATAAACCGTAAGAATTTGATTTCTCACATATCCAACGTGATAGCCGACAAATATTAGGTACTTATTGCGATTTCTGTTTAGCTATTTTACTCTGCTTTTTAGCTGTCTCCCCCATACTTCCCCAAAGGTTTTGTCTCCAGATTTTTCTGTCCAATATTTTGAGAAGGCATCCAGCTCATCTCGCCTACTAAAGGGGTTAGGTAGGCGAAGCCGCGGCTATGGGCGAATGCTAGTAATACTTAGGTACGTATTACGTCAAAAGGGGTGTGTCTCATCATAAGCACATGTATTTTCTGACTCTTCATATTTCTATGATTTCTAAATTATGTATCTATGTAATCATGTATGCGAAAAGTAGGTACATGACTAATTTGATGTCAACCGCAACTAGGCACTTGGTATTGATGAAATTAATAGTTATTTAAATAACCATGACGTTCCTACATTAAATATATTCAATGAGTAAAGAGTCAGCTCTACATAATTATGTAGAGCTGTCTCTTTACGCAGCCTTAGGAGAGTACAAAAGCCCCCGGCGGGGTCGCGGTAAATATGCCAACCGCCATTCACATGACCCCACTGCTACGGAACATTAAAGACACTACGGTGATTTTAGTGAGTAGGCCTTGAATACTTTTCGGAGGTCTCACACGACTCTCCCGTCTGCCCCAAACTCGACCTATAGAGGGACGGAAGGGACGGCTTGTTTCCGTTTCGTTCAAGGTGGGAAAAATTCATGTTGACAAACCGTGATTTATTTTAATAAAAATTACTAGCTGCGTACCTTTTATGGTATTTAACGGCTTCTTTTCTAGAGTGCGAAGTGCAGCCATACATTTCCCGAAGAACAAACATGCTAAATTTCGGCCTCTTGCGACCAATAAGCTCGGCTATGCGTTGCGTCTGTCACTCAGTAATGGATGAATTTTATACACACATATTGATAAACAGGATGACGTCTGTCGGTTTAGCTAGTAAGAATATAAAAAAAAATAATTTATAAAAAAACAAAAAACCCGACTGCATAAAAACTAATTTTAAAAAATACGTGAAAAATGAACTTAAATAAAAACTAAAAAGAAAGAAACAAGCCCTGTCATTGATCTATTACTATGAGCACAGTAGTTTAGAATTCTATTCAGTAATATGCAGAACAGAACGACTCACAGTCTGGGCCCCTTGGGAAGATTTGATTGGTAAAATTTGAATGGGCCCCGACTGTGAGTCGTTCTGTTCTGCATATTACTTAATAGAATTCTAAACTACTGTGCTCATAGGAATAGATCAATGACAGGGCTTGTTTCTTTCTTTTTAGTTTTTATTTAAGTTCATTTTTCACGTATTTTTTAAAATTAGTTTTTATGCAGTCGGGTTTTTTGTTTTTTTATAAATTATTTTTTTTATTTTATACTTTTTAGTTACGATTCATTGACTTCGTTATAAGATGATAAATTTCGCAATCAAGTGTTTGTATATCGTTTATACTTGAAATTAAAACTTAAATCAATAAGTAAGAAAATTAGCGAGAATTTTATTTTTGTTAAACAATTTTAAATCGTTATATATCCTAAACTATTATTTAAAATGAAAAATGATAAAAGGAACCTAAAGATGATTTTAAAATACCTATTCAACGACACCCCACTTGACATAGTTCATCGACTTATTTTTTTTTCATTTTGACAATATGGCGTCTGGTTGTCGCTGTGGTGAATTTTGATTACTGTCATGTCTTTAGTGACACTCGCAAGGTTAAGACGAATCGATTGACGTAAGAATCATCAAAATCGGCCTACGCGTTTGGTCTATAGAACGCCACATAGAAACAAACATACATACATACATACATACATACATACATACATAGACTGATAAACACATTACCCTCCTTTGCGTCGCGCAGTCGGGTAAAAAGTCTGACACATCTGGCATTAATAAACCGTGCCATATGAAAACGTCTTACGCTGCGGTCACTGAAAGTGTACACTGAAATGTTCTTCGAACACCGATAATCTAAGCCACGTGCGATCCAATTCCATCGCGTCGGAGCCCGGGGTCCGTAGCTTAGACTAATCTTTGTTTCTACGGGTTTTGCGTTTTATCCAAACGTTGGGGATTGGGACCCGTTTTGCAAGTTTGAAAGTATTTGAGAGCTCTTTGACTAAGACTGATTTTAAGGGCGTGCGCAAACGTAGACACCTTTTGCTGCCGACACGGCACACTATCACAGAGAACCATAGTTGCTGTGTCCTGTAGCGGTGATCGGATACAGTCGCCGTTGCTACTACTGGTCACTGGTAACCGTAGTTGCTGTGCTCGGTGGCGGCATTCGGACACAGTCACCGGTCGCTACTTCTAGCCACAATTCGTTGCTTTTGTTTTCCGTCAGTCTCAATAGACGTCGATGAAGAAACATTATCCTTGCTGGTTGTGTTGATTATACGTCGACGTATACGTCGTCGCCGTCAACGTCAATGCCAACGGTTTCGTCAGTTCTGAATAGGTACATCCTTTTCTTAGAAATCGAAATCAAGTGTTCAGTGTGCGTGGCTTGTGTCGCACACAGGAAACTGCCACCGATTGCAACTCCTCCGTTGGCGCAGCTCAGTACAATAGGGTATTTGACTAAAAAAATCGAATTAGTCCGTCAGATAGATTTCCAAAAAATATTAGACACGTATATTTTCTTTAGTCACGTAAACAAAAAAATGAAGACGACAAACTTCGCTGAAAACTCGTTTGACGTCACTTGCCAGTACTTTTTTTACTGGCGAGTGACGTTACAAGCCCCCACTCTTAGGCGTTTCTCCATCTTTGATGCGTTTTATCTTCGTAATTATTTACTGATTTGATAAAACAAAAAATACGTATCCAATATTTTTCGATAATCTAACTGACGGACTAATTCTATTTTTTTAGTCAAATACCCTATTGTAAGGAAATTTGTTAATGTTGCTTGTGTCTTCAACGGACAACTTTTGGTTTCCAGTTATCGACACCGATCACTTTTTTATCGTTATTGAGTATGTGTTAAGTGGAAGCAGCTGGACACACGTATGTCCAGGGAGCAGATGGTTTCATACTGGTTCTATAGAAATTAAATTTTCATTGGTAGCTTGTGTCTGATACCAGACTCAAAAGTGTCCACGTTTGCGCTCTACCTAAATGCAATATAGGTACGAATAGAACAAGAAATAGATAATTGCTAAAATACGACCGGTTTGTGCTCATAATGACAAGTTCGCAAAATGGCAACCGTAGGCAAAATGTGCACGTTTTCAAAAGATAACTTCTTAAAATATTTTGTTCGTAAAATTACAAATTAATATAAGGTCAACTTTTCGTAGCGACAACATTGTAAAACTTTTAAAACAAAAGTTATAAGTACAGATTTCTTTCATATGATAAACTCGACTGCCTCATCTTGTATCTTATACTAATATACATATACAGCTGAAGAGTTTGTTTGTTTGTTTGGTTGAACGCGCTAGTCTCAGGAACTACCGGTCTGATTTGAAAAAAATATTTCAGTGTTAGATAGCCCATTTATCGAGGAAGGCGGGAGCGGAGCAGTAGCCTTAAATAACGCGGGTGTAACCGCGGACAGGGCTTTTTACTTTTTACAGTCACGGACCACTTCCAGAATGTAAAAAAATCCATGGACCCCTATTAGCGAATAACTTGGGGTAAAAATTTGCATGTCGCCATAGCGACTAATTATTATTGTATAAAGATCTCTTCGACTCATAACACCTGTATATACCTACAATTTATGCAAATAAAGTATCTTTATCTTAAAAACTAGTCATGTATAGACACGCCTGTCTCCCCGAAGGGTTTAGTGGTGTAATATTACACACCCACATTTCGCCATGAATTTTTAGGTCCCACTTAATAGGGGGCGAGCCTATTGCCGTTGCCGGGCACATCACCAGACTCCGTGGTGCTTCTGAGTATTCGAAAAAACCCGGTAAGTAACACGTTTGCCCGACCCGGAAATCGAACCTGGGAACTCTGATCAGCAGTCGCAAACGCTACAGTCAACTAGTCATATTTATATTAAAATTTACTTTCGCTGCCCTACGCTCGTCACTGCGCGTTCGTTCAAGCCCCGACTTTAATGCACAAATTCTAAATTAATATGTTGAGTATTAACTGAGCCACTGCGGACCCATGTTACTTATGCGCGAACGTGGACACTTTTGAGTCTGGTATCAGACACAAGCTACGGACCCCTAAGGGATCTATGGACCCCACTTTAAGAAACCCTGCCATAGAATTGCCGAAGTGGACCGACGATGTTGCGGTCGCAAGAAGCAGTTTGATGTTGGTGGGTAAAGATCGGTCTAGGAATACGGCTAGCCTTGTTAAAAGCCTATGTCCAGCAGTGGTTGTCTTCTAACTCCGATGATGATATACATAAAACACGGACAACCTAAAGCTAAAATGCAAATTACGTATCACATGAACCACGGTGACCTATTTAGCAGCATAGGTGACAGTTAACTCGTTCTGCCATATAGTTAATTAAATAATGATTAATTTGTGCCTTTTGCGCTCTTAAGTAATTAATGTTTAACGAATTGGGGCAACGGTTACGCTACCATAGTAAACAAAGATATAAGGTTGTTCTAAATGTGTCATGCAGTGCTTTATATATCTAAATCTCTTGAAAAATTAAACTACATCATCATCCTCCTCCTAGCGTTATCCCAGTCTCAATCTGGGGTCCGCTTTCTAGTCTAACCGGATTTGGCGAAATATTAGCTTTTCCACGGAGCGACTGTCTGTCTGACCTCCGCAACCCGAAGGGATAGCGAAATTGCATGGTTTAGACTAGTGTCAGTTTATTTTAGAGGTACTGACGCCCTATAACGACTGTCAAAGATCTTCATGACAGCTGGGACCGACGCACATAGGAGTATTGTCATGTAAAATCCGGACAAAATTATTTAATGACTTATTTAGTAATAAAACATCGTAGGTAATACGATTTAAATAATCTTTTAATCCCATTTTTGTTTGAACTGAGTCTTAAAAAATCTCAGAGTACGATCCAATAGTTATTTGTGCAACAAGAGAGCAAAGTTGTTTTTTGTTTCGAGTGCTGATTTTGAGTCCCGAGCAAGCGAAGGATTCTATGATTGATTCACGACCGTAGCGAGTGAATCAAAGTTAGAATCCTGAGCGTGGTGAGGGACTCAACAGCACGAGATACAAAAAACTTTGCTCTCGTGTAGCACACATAACTTTTCACCACAGCAGTGAGAACACATATTACTTAGGAGACATAGAAATGAACAGGAATAGATTGAATTCTGCATAATCACTTGTTGATTTAACTCGTCTGGTGTTAAAGTACAGTCACCATCGCTAGTTTCAATCATCTTTTTAGATTATTTTATTATATTAATATAAATTTAACACGTTACGCTATACCTACTGTATCAGCATCAGTGAAATTTTTATTCCCGCTACTTTTTTAAATCGCGTTTTAACGCGTCCCTGATGTTTATTCTTCAAATGTATCATTGTTGTAATACTAAATAAAAATGTATTGGTTAAATACTAATTTTATACTATTAATTAGACTTTTTTTTATTAAAATCCAATAATAAATTAAACATGTAAACAATAACATATAAAAAACAATAATTTCTTTATTAAAAATATCTTTTTTTTTTGCGTTGCCGTAGGTGTTTTCTTTGAGGTCGAATTCCAAAATCGAATTTCGAATTCGAAGGGGTTTGTTTTTTCACTTACTTTTTATATGCATGTGAAAGAGACAGAGCACAGTAAAATTCGAATGTTTCAAATTTGTGGCTGAACAATGTCAATTCGTGGTACTGAAGATTGAAAAATTAATCGAATCAAAATCGCGTTTTGTTCACTGTTGTCTCGCAGCAAAAGCGGCATGTTTGAGCTGCTGTTGTGAAAATTATTTTTTTTACCATCAGGACATTGGGTGATTTCAACTAATTTTGTTCCCAAAAACTATAACTTTTCTTCATTTTTTTTCTTTACACTCCCGCATGATATCGTACAGCTTTTCTGGTAAAACTCTTGATTCTTCATTATCTGAAAATAAAAAATAAAATAATGTAAACTCAAAATTATCCCCATTTTATACTTATATGTTCAAATAATTGAAAATAAAAATGGCGCGCGTAGGCGCAACAATTTTTTATAGATTTTACTTAAACATATTCTTGGCAATATATTAATAAAAAAATAAAGGTTTGACAAGCCTTGACGAGTAAACAAAAATACGATTTAATAAAATTATTTACACAATTTATTTGAATTTTCGGTTTATCTTTAATTTTTTTTTAAACACATTAAATGAAACGTAAACTATTAAATAATTGTGTTAAAATAATTTACGTACCTTGTACTTCCATATTTACAATGTTTTTTCTCACTATTTATCACACAAAACATGCAGTTCAAACTCTAAGGCAGTGAAAATAACAAGTGCCGAGAACAAACACATACGACAGACAACGACTGGGTTCCGACTGCATGTGCGGGGAGGGTCGACTACTTGAGTTACAAATGTGTCCTTTTTTCAATGGACCGGTTATTGAGCTGCAAAAATGTGTGGCTTTAATAGGTTTTTATTTAACTTCGTAAATTCGACTTTTGACCGGATTTTAGATGGAAATACTCCTATGTGCGACGGCTTAACGTGTTCTCCGAGGCGCGAGAGCGATAATTAACAATTCAATACGCACATAACTCCGAAAAGTGGTAGCGCGCCGTGGATTCGAACCTGATACCCTCTGCATGGCTGTCCGTTGGTATCTCCACTAGGCTATCGCTGCGTTTCAAAATTAAACTACGTATTATGTAGAAATTCATATTTGTCTTCTTATGCAGGCATTAAACAAATTTAAGTGCGAAATGCTCATAATAAGGTTATTGAATTCTAGAGGATACCCTGTAGCTGTTGGCTTGGCACATTTTTTTCTTCTTTTTCAACCATTTCTAGAATCCCGTGGGAATTCTGGTAAATACCTTAGTGTACGCGCCCCGAAGAACATACATGCCAAATATCAGCTTCTTGCGACCAGTAGTTTTCGTTGTGTTGTCTTTCAGTCAGTCAGTTACGCAGGAATTGTATATTATTATATAATATTGAAGTCTGCCTCGTTGGTCTCGCGGCATAAATGTGCACGTGGGATTGGGAGGTCTCGGGTTTGAATCCCGGGTCGGGCAAAGTGTTATTGCGTTTTTCCGTTAGGAAATTCTCAGTAGCAGCTCGGAGTCTGGTAATGTGCCCGGTACGGCAATAGGCTCGCCCCCTATTACGTGGGACCTGAAAAAAATCATGGCGAAATGTGGGTTTAGTATTACACCTCTGCCTACCCCTTCGGGGATACAGGCGTGAGTCTATAAATAAATAAATAAAATAAAATATTGATGACGATAACGTTCTTTTTTACCGTGCCTATAGGTGTAGAAGCTTCGACTATGTAGAAAGGTTTTTATGAATTATAATATCGTATTCATGTATGCAGTCATACATGAATTCGAGTTTGAATCAGATTTTTTGTGTTCATAATATTTTATTGTAATGGTCTAATGAGGTGTCGAACAGGAAAAATATTGGTTAAATGCTATGTATAGGTAATTTATAAAAACGTGTACCTTTATGTTTTCTCTATAAACGTAATGCTATTTGCACTCCAAATATCGCTGCCGAATTCCAAATTAAACAAAAAAGGTAGAGATATAAATGATTTTGATTAGAATTCTTATGTGATATTTCATCATTTCAGCCTAGAGACGTCCACTGCTGGACATAGGCCTCCCCTAAGTTTCTCCACTCAGACCGAGTTTAAGCCGCCCGCATCCAACCGATATAATATTTACGTTGATATTTATTGTATGCTTAAGTTCATAATACATTCGGACAGCTCATTTGACTGCCATCATTAGCATTAATTTTAGCTGACATCTTTATGATAATCGTTATTAAAATCTGAATGGAAGTTAAATCTAGGCGCAATGTTTTGCTAGAAGTATACCTGAATGTTCCACTGACATCAACAGCTCTCTTCCCAATTCTTGTCAATCTACTTATAATTTAACGTATTTATTTCTGCAAATGTTCAAAACCTAGCGCTGGACACACTCCGACTAAGTGAAATGACGATATACCTACGCAAAGTGGCTGTCAGGGGGTTGGCCACGAAGAGCCTAAAAATGAGCTGAGTGGCGTGCCATTGGACAGGCTTATATTCAGCAGTCGACTGCGCCAGGCTGATGATGTTGATGATGATGAAAGTTGAAAATACGCTTATCTCATCCATGATGATAAATGTCGAAAATACCCTTATCCCATCCAGTTTTATCTCTATATCTGATGCGGCTATTTCTCTACGCATGCGTCGCCGCGCCTGCGTGACGTCACAGCCAGTTCTTATACCACCACTCTCAGGGACCCTTGCTGTCTTACACTTCTCCCTTATAGCCCATAATATCCTTCATCAAACTCTTAACTAGTGCTATCCTATCAAAAAGTGAATTTCATTCTTCAATTGAAAGTTCTAAGGTGACTGAATTGGCAATTTGTGATTGTGAGTGAATTGCGCCTTGCGGAGTGTTTTGTTTTCCTTTGATAAAAAAATAACAAGGGACACTACATTTTCTTTTTTATTTACTTTTAATATAGTGACAAATCGGTAGTGTGTGTCTGTGTTGTTGCTTTTTAATTACGAAATTGGTATTGTTTCGATAGTGTTGGTTGTCGCAGGTTGTTCTGCGCATGCGTGTGTTTCATTCACCGCGTCCGTCCGGCCTGTAGGTCGATAATGCCACGGTACATGTCTCGTAAATATTAAGATATCTTATCACACGGGCTGCCCGCTTATCGGGACGATGATGACGTAAAATGTTTTTAATTCAGAATTATTGCAGCCTTTTCGGTTGCAGTAGGTAGCGATCTTTCTAGCGTGTTTAAGTAAAAGGCGCCAATAAACACTGCATCTAGAAAAAACTAAAGCTACTGTATTATTTAGTTGTCGTTTTACTAACATAGATCTAAATGATTGTAAATCTCGAATTAATAAATAATGCGATAATAGTAGATTGCATGTTGATATAAATCGATGAAAACAATGCCATAATACTTACCGTATTGTTGGCACCTAAACAGTGTGCTGATGGTGATATTTGAAACATCCATCTCTTTTGTCTTATTGGGTTTTGACTGCTGAATCTGATTCCATATGTTTGAAATAATCTTAATAACGTCACTGAGTTTTCGCGCTTTTTCCATATAAAAAGAAATATTGATGTGACATAGTGATGCGACTCGAATAGGATTTTGTAACTCGAGTCACTCGAGTAATTTAACTATCTCACTCGCGCCGTACTTGACTTTTCGAGTCACTCGAGTAAAGAGAAAGAATTGCAAACTTGGAACTCGAGTGAGATCTCTTTAAGAAACATTTAAACAAATAGCTATATTAATTGACCCGTTGTCACACATGGAGTAATAATTGAAATGTACACATAATAAAAGTTTTACATATTATTTATTTCAGTAATCAACAAACTAAAAAAATGTCTTCCTAAGAAGTAAGAATAATGAAATTTCCATGAATGAATTACTTGTAATAACAATCATATTTTATGCAATTTTAATTAGAAGTAATTAAGTGGCATGGCGGCTACAGAATCAACTCAATGCGCCGAGTGAACTCTGCAACTCGAGTGCATAGAGACTCGAGTAATATTTTTCTCAATCGAGTACGATTTTGACAACTTCACTCGAGTGACTCGAGGAAAAACACGGCTCGAGACGCATCACTAGTAGGTATGCCATAATCACAGCCTAATAAATAGGCCCATATTAGGATGAATCCCGCGCCTAACGATGGGACAGTTTATGAAATACATTTATTTTTAATATCTGTGTCCCCTTTTCAAAAAATCTAGATTTGGAAAACAAAATATGCATCGTTCGTAAGTCTTTCAATCGTTATTGAGAGGAAAACACATGATATTTAGTTTATTTCTATAATTGATAAAGTAATTCTGTAAATTAATATCATATTTCTACCTATTACGGAATTATAATAATATTATATACGTAAAGTTACAAATGGCCTCGTTTAGTTCCTATTTTCCTGTTTGTAATGATTATACTGTGTCGAAGAATTGACGTTAAAACTATTCTATGTTAATTAAGAATCAAATTGGTGATAAAGTTAAGTTCATATTAATCGTTTATCGATCAGTAACGTAATTGGGTTTTGAAATTGATACAAAGTAATTAGGTACGATTTGGTTAGACTATGATAAAATGCATGTCTTCAATCATTACAGTAGTAGTAAATTTTAAAGGTAGTATTTATATTGTGTATTATACTACCTTCAAAACATATATTATTATCGCTATTTTTAGTTTGAATAACTTTCTTAAAATCGTTAAAAAAGGTATGTCCTAATATAATATTAGTAACTATTCCTTCTGTTCTTTTCTCAAGTCCTAGGCTCTCTTTAACTCTGTCGTTCTCCCTATTTTTATTCTTCTATGGATTTGATTTAGTTAATGTTAGTCGTGATTACCAGACCTTGAGAATTGGGAAGGTATTCGCTATAAAGCCTCTGTTTTGGCAAACTGCCTAAATTGTTATAATTTAATTCCAAATACAAAAGCCTCTAACGACAGTTGTTTATAGCCTTTGCGTGTCCTAACTACGCGTCAGAGAATTACCAGCTAGAAAAAACATTCAATAATAATAAATCCGAACCAAGAATTGCATTCAGAATTCACGTTTATTTACGCCGAGACATTTAATTAAATTCTCCCGACGAATGCGACAAATCGTCCAAGATCAAGGTCGATTGTTGGACAGTCGTAGTCGCTCTCAATGCCGACGTGTAAACGACCTTAGTTAGCAGAGCGTAGTGTGTGTGATCTCAGATCTGTCGCACCTCGACACGTTTGTGCATCTAGGTCTTAAGTTTCACCTAGATTAGTGTACAGGAAACCTACCTACCTACGACCACTATATCAATCGTGCTTAGCCTACGTTTGATCAGAATCAATAGTTTTTACGTACTTGAATGTATCGAATTGAAGGCGTTGTCAATTCGGTCACGTACCATGTAAAATTATACTCAATACTGCTGCTAATGAATCCGGCTCGCAGGACCAATTTGTAGTCTGACTGTGAAGGACAATATCTAAGAGAGTAAATTATCCAGCAAAAAATATTGCCAGACAAATCTCTACTCTTATACGTTTTGTATAATCGGATTAGTTGAATGTGTGAGTGTTGACCTAAATAAATGTGAATAATAATGACTTGTCAAATACCTCACGTACTTCTCAAGGCATTTAGTTACTTGCATTTATTCAACGGACGCATTGACTTTAGGATATAACCGGTTTGCGACAGGAAGTATCTGTTGAACGGACATGAAGGTTTTTGGCACAAGCAAAGGGAAAATCTGATAAAATTAAGTGCATTCGTCGATAGCGTGAAACTGATTTAATTGTATATGCACGAAAGAGTCGCGAAGGAGTACTTGGACTATGACCGCCAATTGACCGTCCCTCACATATGGATTTTTCCAGAAGCATCTTTAGCGTAATTTTGTGGTTGACATTTCATATTCCTTGTAGACTTTGTTGTCCAATACTCTGATTGGACTGTAAAAGGGTACCTAAGCACGTTTAAGTATGATTGCAGTAGTACTTCTTATTGCGAATAAGAATACCTAATAGTAAATTTATTTGGTACAATCAGTATAACAATGTTTTCTTTACAATCAATGCATTTATCAGTTTGAAGAAATTAACATACAAGAATTATCGCCCATTGTTATCTTCGCACTTTAATGAAGTAATTCAGTTCTTATAATAATGATACATTATTTCAGTTTCTTTAAGACATAATGTCTTATTCATTTTTCCATTATCAACAAAGTCAAGGCCTATAGTCCCCTTACATTTTGACTTATCGTTTTAATTTATCGTCAATAACGAAGCAAGTAGTGCGGCTATTACATACGCGTTATTTAGTCGAAGATTACATTGGTATATTTGTTTTTTATCGATCGTGTTGAGTCATTCGATACAAGGCTTATTAAGGTTTACAGAGGTTTTATCGGATGCAGGCTGTTCGCGAACAATCGTTGCTGACTATGGTCAGATAATCTATCATAATGTGTAGACTGATGTCTTCTTAGCTTAAAAACACAGGCACACATTATCTGCGGTTTATAACAGTGTCATATCACCTTAATAGAGTTCTCAATAAAGACTTTTAATTTCATGTGCGCTGTAACAATTACCATTCGCGAGGTATACGCGGCGCGGTGCGGACGTGTAGAAAATTTTTGACAAGCGTTACAGTGAAAGTGAATTGAGTTGTGTTTGTGTGTGCGGATGCGTTTGCGGTAGCGTTCCTGTGCGTTATGGAGAGTGCTGTGCACGCGGCGGTGCCGCTGCGGGTTGGGAAGAAGATGAGGAAGAGGCGGGAATTGGACGCGTTGGTTGGGGGTGGAGGTTCTAGAGGAGGGCGGCTGTTGTCCGCCTCTAGTGATGAAGGAGAGCCGTGGGGTCGGAGGACTTCACGTCGCCGTCGCTCCCGGCCTTTCATGCGGCTGGCTGCTGGGCTGGCGTTCTGCGTGTGTGTTGTCTCCGCGGCTACAGTGTTGTGGCTCTTCGTTGATGTTCGGAGGCAGATTGCGTTCCTTCGCGTCGAAATGGACAGTGGTTAGCATTTGTTTTTTAGTCCTTATTCCCCTATACTAATGAATAGTAAGATGAGATTTTGGAAAAGTACTTTTTTGATTAGTTACATTTGGACCCAGTTAATACTGGTAGGGCTCTAACTAAGATCAGTGTTGTTGTTAGGCAAAACAGTAGAGCTACAGCGTATTGTTTATACCCTAGTTCTATATTCTTAGATTCAAAATCATATTTTTGATGTTTACTTTTGGACATCTCCGTCAAACAAAAACGACATTTCATTTTAATTTACTTAGCAAAAACATAAAGCAGTTAAACTTACTTAGCACTGACTATAATTAAACGCAGATATGAACTATTTATTCCCAGGTTCTGTTTAGAGATAGCTTACGAGGCAAAATCCGTTCTCACATGTGAGAAGACAAACAAGATAACAGAAAACACAACAAGTTACGCTGAATCACACGCTTGTTTACTTCGAACTGGAATCGAATCTGTATCACACAGTGCATTGTCTATGTTATGCTTGTGGTTATGTGCCAGTCTGGTGACGTTCTTTCCACTGAAATGACATTTCGAAAGCTTTACAAGTGTGAGTTGGTCTGGGAAATTTTCATGATCATACAGCCTCTTGAAGTGAACAAGATATTGTTTGATTACTGTATTTTGCTTAGGCGCCTTTTAAGACAACCACGGAATGAAATGAGGTAGTGACATTTTGTATTTTTTGGTTTGGGATCCTGGGAAACACTAAAATGTTTTCGAAAAAAGAAACTGAAATAAAGCAAATCCCTCCTGGATGTGTCTCTTTATATGTGTGTATATTATATTTCTATACATTAAAATTTTAATTTGTTTATTACTCGAAACAATTTTGAAATGTCTGTACTTTCACTCTTGGATAAACTTTGGACACAAGAACTTGATATTTTGAAGGCCCAGACCAATTCAGGCTAGCTCTTTTATAACACTACCTATCTAATTTGATCGTATACTGTAAGAACAGCTGCTGTATTTTTTTGTTTCACGGTGGAAACTCTTGCGTTGCGTCCCCTTCGCTACTCTATGGTTAAAGTTAGGACTCTCCCCTAAGTTAATCAGGGCCTACGCAAGAAAACCACCGAGGTGTCCGAGGGGTCCTCATTATCTTTGAGATTACGCGAATTGCGGTCAGCAAGCAAACTTTGTATGCTGAAAATAACTTTAAAATAACTCGACCTTGGATACTTAAAATAAATTTTTAGTTTTTATTTCTGCAATTTTAATTAGGCAGCGATAGCCTAGTGGCAAAAAAGATACCAACAGACTGCCATGCAGAGGGTATCGGGTTCGAATCCACGGCACGCACCAATGACTTTTCGGAGTTATGTGCATATTAGATTATTAATTATCGCTTGTCCCGTGCCTCGGAGAGCACGTAAAGCCGTCGGTCCCGGTTGTCATAAAGATCTTTGACAATCGTTACAGGGCGTCAGTACCGTCTAAAATAAACTGACACTAGTCTAAACCATGGAATATCGCTATCCCTTCGGGTTGCGGAGGTCAGACAGGCAGTCGCTCTGAGGAAAAGCTAATATTCAGCCAAATCCGGTTAGACTAGTAAGCGGATCCCAGATTGAAACTGGGATAACGCTAAGAGAATGATGATGATTTCTGCAATTTTAATACATTGTTATCCATTTTCCAAGATAATATAAACGCAAAATTCTTCTATTTTATTACATGGAAACTTATGACTTTTAAATCAATTTCGTCGTTTGCATAACCTGTTTCATTATTGTTTTATTTTAATTGTGTTACTCGTAATGATGAAAACGTAACGTGTCCAATATTTAATGAGTTTAGTCATTTGTTAGGTTATCGAAATAAATATATTATTGACCTTGTTTCATTCTAGGCAAGTCTGGCAATCAATGTTTTATATATTTTGTCTACTTTTGAATTTATAAATCTGAATAATAACTATACAACTAGACTTCAGAAATTTGGATTAGGCACTACTACTAGTCTATGCCTAAGTCGCTGCAGATTTTACCATTCGATCTGGAGTCTGGCAAAGGTAGAGGCGATCTTATGCATGTTTAGGGTTAGGCACGGTTTCTATAACTAGTAGGAAGAAAGGGTTGCTTCCCTATATAGCATAGCAAACTTCTTTATAGAAGTCAATCTATAATATTGTAAAAAGGGACATGTTTTGACTGACAACGCGTAAGCTTAAGTAATTGCAAGTATTGAAGCTAAAAACACGTAATTTGTATAGCGGGTTCCTTTTATGACGTAGGTACCCATTTTTCCACCCCCTTAGAAAGCTAAGGCAGGTGAAAGTTTGTTTATCAATCCACTGATTTTGAAGCTAGCACTAATCAAAATGTGTACTAGACTCGGTCTGGCTATTGCCATAGCCTAAAATCTTCTCAAACGATTCATACACGGCATAGATTACAAAAACACGAATTCTGCTCAGCTAATGATACCATCATGCATAAGATCACATGTTCAAATTTGAACAAGAAGCGCATTGTTTGTTCCCATATTATAGGATTTATATACGTTTCTTATACATTGCCTTATCTTTATATAAATATTGTATAACTTTCATCTGGGTAATATAAAATTCTTGTGTTAAAGACTAACTGACATAAAATATGCTGAAATTTGCTTTGTATGTTCTATGGGGTGCATAGGGGTGTACTAAGAATGGATTTCTTGAACTTCGACGGAATGGAATAAAAGAGCCAGAGATGGTCAAATTTAAAAAATAACGTAGGGGCTTAGCTGTGGGCATCCTCTAGTATTCTATAAAACCACTTGTTCGGACTGTCATATCATCACAGTGCCTAAGTACTGAACAAGCTTCAGTACTTTAAAGCTCTGCTCGACAAGGAATTTAATCCACTCTGAGGAAGGAGTTTTATATTCCACCCTTAAGATGGTATGGTGAATGCCGAAAGCTTGTTTGAAAATTTGCAGATTTTTAAAGAAGCGATGAAAATACAGGCAAAAGATGCTATGGGTTAGTAAAATCTGCCTTATATTTATTTACTAACTAAATCTTGCTAGCCTTTTATTTTTAGCGGTGTACAAAAGTTAGGACTTAAAATATGCTGAATATCATTATTGGCTTTTTATTATAGGTTTTAGATCCGGTTTCTAATGTGTTTATCTTGTCTGTCAGGTCTTGACTTTAGGATTATATTTTTAGTATTATTTTAGTAGGTATTAAAGTAGTGCGATCTATTCTTTGAAGGATATTTGCTGTCATTTGCGGCAAGTTAACCTCCACTCTCCCCTCCCCGGACATTTTCATTCTGTATATTACAATAGGGTAGTTTCCAGGATCAAAATAATTACATTGTTTCTAGTCCGTATTTTAGATTATAAAAAAATATTGGACACGTATTTTTTCTTTTTTCGATTAAATAAAAAATAACAAAGATATAGCCCATTAAAGTTACGTGTGACGTCATCTAGTGCGAAAAAATGCAGCACGGCGTGACGTTATACGTAACTTTAATGAGCTATATCTTGATAATTTTTTGTTTAATTTACAATTTAAAAAATACGTATCGCTAATTTTTGTATAATCTAAAGGACGGACCTATAAATTATTTTTTGTCAACTAGCCTATTACTTATCCCTCGTATACGGTTGCTGATATTTGCAGATATATCTATTCAAGAGCCAAATTGCGAATTTGTAGATAATAGACAATCGAGCTTATTCTTTCAGAGAACGCAGGTTTTTTAGGACAACCTCTTTTTATAATTATTTCACATAAGATGAGAGGTAGCACCTACGTCATCTCTGCGACCTATAAGTACCTACCAGTTCAGTACTTCCATATACTTATAACTTACAGCGTACAATAGCGTGGCACTTAACCTACCTATGACTCTTACTCGGAAAGCGTGGGTGGGAACGCCTTATGCAAACTGTATGTTGTTCAGTGATATACAGATACTAGCAATGGGTTCGACACCCACACACGACATCTGCGCGGTTGAAAGTCATTGTTATAAGAATTCGCAATACTTGAGCAGTATTTCACTCTCAGTTCTCAGTAGATATGTTGGATGGGCTAAGCATTCGTCGATAACTAGTTTATGCTTCAGCTTTTATTAATATTCTTTTTCTCATGTCATCGCAATGTATGTTCAAGTAATTGCGCAAAGATAATTCTTATACGTACTACTCTTTTTTTGCGATAGCCGAGTGGATATACCAACAGACTGCTATGCAGAGGGTATCGGGTTCGAATCCACGGCGCGCACCAATGACTTTTCGGAGTTATGTGCGCATTGAATTGTTAATAATCGCTTGTCCCGTGCCTCGGAGAGCACGTTAAGCCGTCGGTCCCGGTTGTCATGAATATCTTTGACAGTCGTTACAGGGCGTCAGTACCTTCTAAATAAACTGACACTAGTCTAAACAATGGAATATCGCTATCCCTTCGGGTTGCGGAGGTCAGACAGGCAGTCGCTCTGTGGAAAAGCTAATATTCAGCCAAATCCGGTTAGACTAGTAAGCGGACCCCAGATTGAAACTGGGATAACGCTAAGGGAAAGAAGAGACTACTCTTTTTTGCAAAGTATTGCAACTTCATCGGACAGCCTGGACGCCTCTCCTAATTTGAATCATAATAATAGTCCATGATCCCAGGGCCACCAGACCTTACTTATTTTATAGGTATGTATAGAATAATGTAGTGTTAGTAGAGTGTACACATACTTGTTAGCTTGGATCGTGGGCCAATTTTTAGGTACGAGGTGCTAAAGTTAGGTAAAAATATTACTATCTTTTCTTAAATTCTCAGTGCTGATTTTTATGTATGTTCTAGAAAACATTATTCAAAATTTATAAATAATAACGTCGCACTTATTTCAGTGGCGGTAATTTTTACCAGACGCTTTAAAGTTTCCAAAATATCTAGCTATCGGTAGAGACCACTAGGGGGCGCATTTAGAAAATGCATGGAAATTGTTTCCGTGGACCTTTAGCACCTCATAACTAAAGATTTGCGCACGATCCAAGTTAGCAAGTATGCGTACACTCATAGCATAGCAGATACTAACACTACATTATTCCATATATTTCGTGTCTGAGAAAATAAGTAGGTAAGGTCTGGCGGCTCTGGGCTCTTACTCTATAATCATCAGCCTTTAAGGCGCTGTCCTAAGCGACTGTTTTGGTAAATGAGGGGGTGAAGCAGGGGAGGTGAAGGGAGCTTAGCTCCGTCTACTGCGGGGCGCCCCCCTTCATTCTCGTCGCGTGCGGCCGTATTCTGGCGACATCCGTATTCCAATATTTCAAAATCGCAAGCAAAACGTTTTAGCATATTGAATTGAGATACTGATATTAAAATTTATATTACATACATCAATCTGTTTGTACAATATAGGCATAGCGCAATTTTTGTTCTCAGTGCAACCATGAGCAAAACTGGTTTACATTAGACGTTATAGGTATTAAATGTTGACGAAAGTAGGTAAATACCTACGTGCCGAAAGATGATAAAAATAATTAAGTCAGTTCCATGTATGGAGAGGCCATTATTATGTTTGTTTTGTTTATGTATAAAAATAGTGAAGCAGTTCATAGAATACCTACATCTAATTCCATTCCTGCCAGTTTTCAAATCTGTTTTGCAATAAATTGGCTGTGACATACGGGCGGACAGACAGACAGACATTGCGAATCTATAAGGGTTCCGTTTTTACAATTTTTGGCTACGGTACACTAAAAAACACAATACTGCTCTACTAAGCGCAAAAGCCGTATCTCAACTAAAGCGAGTTACAAGATAATTGAAGTTTAGTAAAAGTTGATTTCTTTTATTTATTTATGGATGTTTATTGTTATTATAGGTATAATTATTATGGCAAAGGTTTCGAAATACGTCGCCGTTTTTAGGGGTTGTGAGTGATTGGAGAGGGAGCAGGGGAGGTCTTGAAACCCCCCTCACCATTTTCACTTGCCGGAAATACTTGGTTTCCTCTGAAAAAAAAATCTCCAAACATCGGTGTGTATGGCACTGCCAACTTCCACATTCATCACACTAGTTTAATAAACTAAGGTTGTCGGAGCCCTGCGAAAGGCTCCTATTTTCGGATTAAGGGTCAAAAGAGAACCTAACATAACCTATTTATTTACCTATTACAGTCGCACCTAACCCAAGGCACTCGAAAGCAATGACGCACAAATTTGACATTAGCTGTCAATATGATCATTCCAAGATGGCAGTTTTGCGTTTCGTTTCACGTTTTTCACATAAAACCTAAAAATTACATTTGTAAAACTGTACTAAAGTATAAAAACTATGTTCCGTTTTGCATAATTGCCGAAGTATTTATGAAATTTTGGAAATTGTTTAAAAATATTTAGACGCAACTCCGGCAGCCAAAATTACTTTTAGGGGATTAAAACGAACTACCTTAAGCCCCCTACACTACCAATACCCTCAAATTCAGGCGACTCGTTTCGAAACCCAACCCATTATTATTTTTCAAAATAGATGAAACATCAAAAATATGTGTGGATATACCTTATTCATGAGATACTGCTATGTCGCTTAGAAAATTATAGAATTAGAATTTGAGTTACTGCTTTTTCGTTAGCTCTCGTCATACATGTTTGTATGGAAAAATATAAAAAAATTCTTTTGCTTCAAATATGTGTTGTTTCAAAGAAAATAAATATTAAAAGATATTTATTTATATTCATATATAATTTATTAACGAAATACAGAGTTTACAGCTCATCAAAAGTTAGCTGTCTGCTACAACCCGGCAGGTTTTCTTTATTCTCATCGAATGTTAAAGGCAGTGTGTGAGGTGATAAGACTTATTATTTGCTGTTGTTCACGAGGCACAGTTTCATTTACTTTCCTTTTACGGCTTGGTATTGTAGAAATTTCAAGCTCTGATGAGACATTTTCCTCTCCGTGATCTCGCAATGCCATTCCTTGAGCTTGACGAGAATCAACAATTTCAGGCAACTGCCAATTCATATAAAACGCCACAAGCTTCTCTCAGAAAACATCATCTCTTTCTATAATTTCTATTTATACTTTCGCCAATCCACACAGCAAATAAACACTTTTGTTTGCGTGTAACGTGGCATTGCCCCTGAATTTGGTAATGACAATTACAATATTTGTTTAGACTAGTCAGTTCACTTTTTTATCATGTTTCCATATTTGTATTTTATTTGCTCTTATACAATTCTCCAGGCCTTTCTTATAGGCAACTTTAGAACATTAAATTTCCACAATCGTGTTTGGACCTATTAATCCATCTGGCGTGGCACCAATAATCGAATAATCCACAAGGCTCGATTGTTACATTTTCTTGCTTCGCCAGTTGTTGCAAAGCCAGTTGTTCATTTTAGATTCCATGCGCAACTGATTTTACATTGCAAATATTTTATTTGTACAAAATATTTTTTACTAAGTTGGCTTTACTGCTGTTATCTCTTCTTTTTACCACTGTACAAAATTTCAACAATTCAATCTGTCAACATGTTCTTACGCAATTCGAACCAGTCACTGCTATCCCTCTTGTAATTTTTGCTTATCACTACGGAATTAGAGTCAAATTTGTTAAAAATATTGTTTGGCATTTCTTGACTAGCTCTTGAACAGATCGTGTTAGGAATGACTGAAGTCAAATGTGTGTAAGACGTTGCAGAACTGTTATCTTTAACTTCACTGTAATTACAATAATGATAATTAGTTACGTACGTTATTATTAAGAAAATACTATATCTTGTGTTATAGCAAACAGAGAAGTCACCTTCTTACTTATAAATGATTGATTTTAGAAATTAAAAATATATTAGATGTACTGAGACATACCTAATAGTTTATGAATAATCAAAGTTTTACCCGATGTATCTAAAAAGGTTTATGTTCAAAACACAATAATACAACATTCGTTACCGCTTGTGTGCGGATTGCGGAGCGCCATATTAGCGCTGTCATCATTATTGTTCGCTGTGGCGGCATCTTAGCGCTCCAGGCGCTCTGGCAAGCTAATGAATTTGAAATATAGGTACATAAAATGATTCGATTTTATGTTATTACTCTTTCAAAAATTGAAAACTGTGGCAGCTATGTATTGTGAGAATAATTTATATAATTATATTATGCATAATCGATAATATATATGTAACATAGTTAGTCATAAAAGACTCTTATGAAAATAATTTGTGTAAAAATACATATTGCATAATCACTTGGCCATGGATGAATTTCTATTTTATTACGACGCTTTCTTGTACAAATCCTTCGAGGAACTTCATTTCTCTAATTGTCCATATTTTATTCTTCTAATTATATATTTATAAGCACAGAAACAATAACACATTAAACGCAACAAGAGTATAAACTTAGGTCCTAATTATATGTGCCCATAGTTACATGAAAAGCCTATTTGATTCAAAGTATTCAGTCTATAACATAAAACATGAAATTACGAACTCAAATCGGCGTATTATAATAACAAACAGGTTTACGTAAAGTTTCGTGCAGCGGAGACGCAAGCGACATGACCTATCTCTCACAGGGCTCATAGCCGAATGATGAGGTCTGGGCGGGGCGTAAACTAGCAACTGACACTCAGTACACCGCTTATGCTAATAAGGTTTAAATTGCTGAAGCGTTTGATATTGATGGGATCTACCGAGCGTCAAAATCATAGACGTTTGGCAGATTTTATTTAATTTTACAAAATATACACGTATAATATGAAAATAAATAGGGTAATTCTTTAGTTCATTAGATTTCCTACAATATTATCAAAAAAAATATGACAGCTTACGATCAAAATATTGCAAACAGTGAGACGAAAGATTATTTTCTGCCTCGATTTTGTGATTTTTTTACCGTGATTCTATTTTACGTACATGAAAAATTCTTTCAAAAGTCTTTTGTTCAGACTTTTGACTTTAAGCTCAAATTTTTGCTAGTTGGTAATATGTACCGTTATGGCTAGATGCGCGACGAAAAATTAGGTGTTTCACGGCTTCTGAGGTATAACAGCGCCTTAACAGTCCACTGCTGGACTAGGCCTCTCCTTTGAAAGGAGGAATTGGCCTACTATACCACGCTGGCCAAACGGGTTGGTATAGGGTTTGTATCAAGTTTTCCTTCTCTTACAGTGCTGTTCTCTACATAATATGCTCCCTCTGCCGGCTCTTACGAAGCCCATGGGATGATATGGGGTGGTGACATTTCGTATTCTTAATCCGTCACCACACGGACATACTTTATAATATTGTGAATCAATAGAAGCATTTGGCCTATTTTACCATGCTGGCCAGACGGATTGGTATAGAGTTTGATACCAATTTTTCTATTTACTCTTCACAAAGATATTAGTTACTTCGTGCTTATTTCGCTTATTTGCTACTTAAGTAGGTATATCTTATTTATTATTTTTCAATATATTATGCTCATATAACTACAGTGAGGTAAGAAGTTAGAAGTATAATTCAGTTTCGGTCACGTTGTACCGCCCGCATCTCACACATTACAATCACATGTGATTAGCGACCATAAACACATATTTGCTATCACACACTGGTTTAACACACAATAATGAGTATGCGAGAACATTATTAGTTCTCTCATATCTATTTACGAGGAAGACGTTGGCCCATTGTAATGTCCACTTATTGCGAAATTACACACGGCCGTATTAAGGTTGTCAACCTGTTAATAGGTCAATTGGAGTACTGAATGTTGAAATAGGTGTAACATGAATAAATGGGTATATTTAAATAGGACTCTGGTCGCCTTTGTATTTCCTGTACAAGATTTGTTTTTTTTTTATAGACTCTTGCCTGTATCCCCGAAGAGGTAGACACGTTTCGCCACGAATTTTTAGGTCCACGTAATAGAGGGCGAGCCTATTGCCATACCGGGCACTTTACCAGATTCGATTTTATGAATAGACCTTTCTTCTAAATCAACATATTATTTCAAAAATAGTATTTCTCTTTCACTTTTCCTTCCTAGCAACTGTTATACTTTAATGGCCATCATTTTCATAAGTGACAACCCTACTGAGCTCCTTTAACCATAATGTCACACACGCAGTAAGTGATCACCTGATCACTGATCAGACTCAACAGATAAATAAGGAAGTCAACCTTAACTAATAATTTCCCTACATAAAATAAAGGTATTTCCGGGCTACATAAAATAAAGGTATTTCCGGGCTACATAAAATAAAGGTATTTCCCGGTCCAAGGGTTTATAGTTATTTATGTTTACAAGAAACAGCTGATATGTTTACACACCGTATCAGAGACTTGTAATAAAATTAAGGTCAATACCTGATGTTTATGCTGTCGTGATTTATGTTTTTTGTTTATTTTGTCTGTTAGTTTGTTTATCTATTACGGCAACGTGATTATGTACATGTTCAAATTAACGTGATGATCTCAACATGTCATGTCAATAAGTTTTCGGTAGATCGATGCCTTTCGAAGTATGTTGACACTTTTATTAACGAGTCGTAGGTATAGTTCAATTTCGGATCATTTTTAACTTGGTAATAATTTATTGTCAGTGGCACTATAGGTCAAGTGCGAGTTGGCAGACTTCACATGTCTTTCGAGAACATTATGGAGAACTCTCAAACATGCAGGTTTCCTCAAATTCCTTAACAATTTAATACGCACAACGAAAACTCATTGGTGCGTGCCGTGGATTCGAACCTGAGTCCCTCTGCTTAGTAGTCTGTCTGTCTCTCCACTCGGCTATCGCTGCACTACAAGTCTACGAGATACATTAACTACTTACATTATTGTGAGGCTCGATAGAAAGAGGGGTAAATAGTGGGATATCACTGTGATATCTGCGGTTGTGTCCTATACGTTTAACACGACGATCTATTCCGCAATCTAGAAATAGTAGAAATGCTTTGCGTAGTGAGCGAAAAAGTTAGTCTAAAGCCCTACGATTTATCAGGGATAACCATTTGTTAATAAACACCATGTGATTAATAGTGGAACCTCTTATATACCCGGTGTAAAAAACCCTTAACAAAAAGTAAAATCTGATAATGTACCAATCATGACGAACATTTTTTACTTAACAAAATAAAAGCAATCGAATTATAGTGACTGAAGAGTGCTATGGTTTGCGTGGTCACCTCGCACATTTTATACTGGATCCCCGAAATTTGTGGTTATATCTAGTTTTTGTGTCTTCTTAGGTACTTATTCTAAATATATGTATATATATTTTAATTTCCTATAGTGACAAGACATGTTACGTTATTTATTATGTTGATAGCATAATATTGCGTTAGATTAGTACCTAAATTAGCATTGTGTACATTCGTTTGTTGCCATGAATAAATAAGTAATTGCGTTTGTTAATTTCCTCATTAAAAGCTACACTGGCTTTATTTTCATCTTATACTAATATATAAAGCTGAAGAGTTTATTTGTTTGTTTGGTTTAACGTGCTAATCTCAGGAACTACCAGTCCCATTTGAAAAAATTCTTTCAGTGTTAGTTAGCCCATTTATTGAGGAAGGCTATAGCCTTCCTCGATAAATGGGCTATCTAACTAGATGTTATATAGGCTAAATAACATCGCGCTTTGAGCGACGGGAGCGGAGCAGTAGCCTTAAATAACGCGGGTGTAACCGCGGGCATCCTCTAGTCTTGTATAAAAGTGGCCTTGAACAGGCAAAGCCTTGTCCTATACGAGACGGAAATCATATAATCCGTCAATGGCAGATTCTCATTAATAATAATTGTGTAAGTAAAGCAAACCGGTTACAAGTGAGCTTCTGTTTATATGGACTTTGGATACTCATGGCTTGTTACGATGCAATGGAAAGATACTCAGTGTGCTTTTAAGTCTTACTGCTATTATAAACGCTAAAGTATAAAGTATGGAGTATGGTTGTGTATGTACTTAGTTTTGCAATTAATGATTTGATTTGGTACTTGTTCACGCAAAATCTAGTGTAGTGGCTTTTCCGTGACAATCACCGTTACTAAATATAGAAATCCGTGTGGTGACGGATTAAGAATATGCAATGTCACCACCCCATATCATCCCATGGGTGTCGTAAGAGCCGACAGAGGGACCATACTAAGCAGAGTACAGCACTGTAAGAGAAGGAAAACTTGATACAAACCCTATACTAACCCGTTTGGCCAGCGTGGTATAGTAGGCCAATTCCTCCTTTCAAAGGAGAGGCCTAGTCCAGCAGTGGACTGTAAGGGGCTGATGATGAAATATAGAAATATAGGTACAAAACTTACATAACATAAAAAACCACCTGCTTTGAAGCCAGATAAGACTTTGAATTCATTATTTTGTCATTAATAATGTTTTTTATATGAATAATTACAAATAGTAAGTATGTACCTACCTTAGCCGTGTGGTTGACGGCATAGAATACAAGGAGTCACTACCCCCTATCTTCCCGTGGGTGTCGTAAGAGGCGACTAAGGGATAACACGATGCAAATACCATCTTTGCGTAGAGACGGAAAACTCGACATCAAACCCTATACGACTGCCTCGTTGAGGGGATCGGGAGGTCCCAGGTTCGATTCCTGGGTCGGGCAGTGTTATTGGGTTTTTCTGTCACGAAATTCTCAGTAGCAGCACGGAGTCTGGAAATGTGCCCGGTACGGCAATAGGCTCACCCCTTATTACGTGGGAGTAAAGTATATCTGGCGAAAAGTGGGTGTAGATATACACCTCTGCTTACCTCTTTGGGGTTATAGGCGTGAGACTATGTATGTATGTAGTATGTACCTATTAGGTCCTTTATCAATCGTCATAGCGTTATTTGACTTGCTGTTCATAAAAGATAAGCAAAGTTAAGCAACGTTCATAGATATGACCATAAATTATGGTTGGATGACCGCTGTAATTTACGAGCGCTACCGTGCTATGGGAGGGAACGTAAAGACGTCGGCCTCGGTTCGCAACTCAGGACAAGAGTCGTTAGGCCTTCGGGCGGTCTAAAAAATCCGACACCAAAGTTGGCCATACACTTCATACACTAAGACAAATATAAAGAAGATCAACCAAGATCACGATGGAATGTTTTATTATAGCGTGGAAAAGCTGTCATTCATAACTAACTTGCTGATTATAAACTTCTTCACTTCCTTAATTCCTCTAATCGTCATCTTCAACTCAGCGATTTTCTGGTTGCGATCCAAGATCCTCGGCTTGGTACCCAGGGTTCTCTTACCAAAGTCTTGTATCTAAAGTCTATCTTTACCTAACAAGCGTTTATTTGTCCACAGTATCAAGAAGCAGCAAGTCAGTAGACGACGCCCTACAAATATGTCACACAACAGCCAAAGAGGTTCGCGCCAACGCCACAGAGCTGACGAACCGGCTCGCCACGCTAGAGCGATACCACAGCGATCTCAAGAGACAGGTAACAAAAAAAGAAAAAAAAAAGAATTTGTAATATTTTGTAATATTCCGCCACATTCACACAACACCACCTAGTCCAAAACTAATCAGGGCTTGTACTAAGGGTACTAGGCAATGGGTAAACATCATACAATATTATTTAGCGGGTCTTAGTCGCGATAATTTATTTATTTCAAGGCATAAATACCTCTGTTATTCTCCTACCTCCGCGACCACAACCGTTGCAAGCCGGTAGAAACGTAGGAGAATAACAGAGGTATTTATGCCTTGAAATAAATAAATTATCGCGACTAAGACCCGCTAAATAATATTGTATGATGTATACAAATCGCGAAAGTTTAAAATCGATTAATGGGTAAACACACATAGATATACTTCTTTTTTGTAAATACATACCTACATATTATAAATAGAAACACCTAGACCCAAGAGAGATCTATGTTAACGCACACAAATGTTTGACTTGATCGGGAATCGAACCTGCGACCTTCGGCGTGGTAGTCGTTTATGCGCCCGCTACGCCACAGGGTCGCCAAAAAAAAAAGCAGTGACTCTTGAGTTTGTTTCGGCCTTATTTCTCAGGAAGTCATTTAGCTAAGAAACGTCGGCATCATCTAGAATAGGGCTATTTTTTTACTTTCCCGTGATCCCGTTATTCAATGGGATCGGATAGAGGTACAGCATGGTGGATTTAGTCAGTAGTCCCGGCGCTTCACGTCGGGGAGTCTCACAGCCCTCCTAGGCCGAACCCCTTAATTCCGGCAAACTGTAGGTTTCCATCATGCGTCAAAAAAAGTTAATAGTGACGTGTATAAGTGTTGCAAACAACCAAATTGCAGAAATAAATATGCGCTTATGTCAGGTGGACGATGCGACGACTGAGCTGTCGAAGATCGCGGGACAGTTGTCGGCGGCGCCCAAGCTTGCGGACACGCCGAGGACGATAGCGGATCTCAAGAGGCTGGTTGCGGAACTTGGCTCGCAGGTATTTATCACTTATAGTTGGAGAAATTTAGAACTGTAAGACTACTACAGCCCTACCAGCTCATTTTCTCCCCTAATTAGTCTTACTACTTAGTGGAGAAAATGAGCTGGTAGGGCTCGCCTGTTCGAAAAGCACCTGAGTCCTCTCATGCCAACGATTTTCTAGATTCTCTTGATAAAATTTACTCTCACCACAAATCAATCTTGAACCTGCCATTATTTGGATTGTTTACCTTAAGAGAACATGTAGTTTCTTGAACTGCCAACCAATACCTTATCAATTTACAATAATAGTTTGTGTTAGCCGAACAGAATCTTCATTAATCCAAAACATGTTTAATAGGTACTATAAAATGATACAAAGCCAAGTGATTATATGTACAAGATCGAGTGAATGCAATCGGTTGACATAGATTTTAAATGCTGTGTCAGCATTTCTTAGTGATAATGATACAGAATTTGCTCATTAGCCTCTGCAATGACACTATACGTGATAATATTGCAAACTTGCGAAACTTGCAGCAAGTTTAAATCAAACTTGCTAGTTTAACTGTGAAAAACTTGCATGAATTTAGTTTTTCAAAGGATTTGGATGACGACGAGCACAGGTTGGTGGTCGGACGACCTCCTAGCTACAGCAGGAGGTGCTCGACGACCAGCTGTTGTCGGACCACCAACCTGTGTCGTCGTCATCCAAATCCTATGGAAAACAAACTTCATGCAAGTTTGATGCAAGTTTGTCACAGTGAAATTAGCAAGTTTGATTTAAACTTGCTGCAAGTTTGTTGTTATCTGGGACATCTAGCAGCGAAATCCAGTTATCTGCAATTTTCGGACTGATAACTTGAATGCCTCTGCGTCAGTTCGTCTAACACACGCATTGTTGTGCATATGCTCGTATGTAGGTCAACAAGTTTATCTTATCGCGTCCAGCATGCCATCGCGTTTGTCGGCCCTATTGTGCACGAGATGGATTATGACGTTGCTACTGATACGAGGTGTACCGCTGCTACTGTTATTTGGGACAGATTATACGTATTTTATGGATATTCTTCCAATTACTTGAGAGTCGGTTTTGCAATAGTAAACGGTAGATGTATGGTTTGAACCCAAAGCCTTTCTGTAATAGTCTTTTGAACTTCACTGGGTTTAAATAGTTCTGCTCCCGGAAATTCCAATTCAAGACTTCTTGATCCGGTTCGAGATTCTCTAATAATTTATATAATAGTAAAGTAGGTCATGTCCTCCTTATTCCTATCAACTCGCAGTGATCCTGTGAAGCAAATTAAGAGAGGCTAAGGCCAGAAGTAGAATGCCAAAGACTGTGCACTGGATGGATGATAATAGAGATTATAGTAAAAGACTCAAAAACTATCATACTGTCACTAAATTAAGGCAAAATTATCATTGTTCATTATTTTAGTACTAGGTATATGATATTTATGAGCGGCGGCGATAGCCGAGTGGATATACCAACAGACTGCCATGCAGAGGGTATCGGGTTCGATTCCACGGCGCGCACCAATGACGTTTCGGAGTTATGTGCGTATTGAATAGTTAATTATAGCTTGTCCCGTTCCTCGGAGAGCATGTTAAGCCGTCGGTCCCGGTTGTCATGAAGATCTTTGACAGTCATTACAGGTCAGTACCTTCTAAATAAACTGACACTAGTCTAAACCACGGAATATCGCTATCCCTTCGGGTTGCGGAGGTCAGACAGGCAGTCGCTCCGTGGAAAAGCTAATATTCAGCCAAATCCGGTTAGACTAGAAAGCGGACCCCAGATTGAAACTGGGATAACGCTAAGGGGATGATGAGGATGACGATGTATATGATATTTACGAATATTGTAATACTTTCGTAAAATACTTACAACAGAAAGCAAGAAGAACCCAAATAACTTTTCCCGTCTACATTTCAGATAACCGGTTTCGACGGCACAGTCCAGTCCAGCACAAAGCAGGCGCACCTAGCGGTGACCGGCGTAGAAGAAGTAAAGACGATGCTGCACCAGCTAGAAGCGCGGACCAACGACACGATAGCCAACGTGACGGCCAACGTGAAGAGGGACGACGACATTAAGCTGGACATCGTCGCGCTCAATAACACGCTCACGGCTAAGCTGGACGCTTTAGAGAGTAGGATACAGGAGATCACTGTGAGTAGTGTTCAAGTATTTTATTTATGTACCTACTAGAATTTGACTGCTGCTTTGCTCGCGTAAATTTCGCTTGGATAAAATGTTTTGTAGCAACTCCCCTACACTCCTCAAGAAACATATATTTCAGGAACAAATATACAAAGTTTGAAGTTAATCCATTGAAGGAATAATAAGTTTCATACAAACTCTGACAACCTGTTTACCCCCTTAGGGGTGGAATTTACAAAAATCTTCTCTTAGTGCGCCCCTAGACTCCTCAAGGAACATACATGCCAAATTTCACTTACCTACTTGCGCCCAGTAGTTTCGGCTGTAGCGTGTCTGTCAGTAACGCAAGGATTTTATAATACAAATACTTTATTGTAGACCAAAAACATAATTTAGGAAATCTTACAATTGGAGTAGGTATAGTACAAAGGGCGGCCTTATCGCTTTGAGCGATCTCTACTAGGCAACCTTTGGATGGAAATATTAGTTTACTAGTGGTAGATGAGCTTAGGGCCCAATCTGATATCTGGTATATACATAGGAGTAGGCTTACTCTCATTGCCAATTTGGCACTACTGTATCAACTGTGTCTAGCTACTCCTTTTCTTTCTGTGGGTATTGTAAGGAAAACACAAGCAGCAAATAATATTCTTGGGCAGAGACGGAAACTAGACATGTCCGTCTGGCCAACCTGGTATATAGTAGACAAAATCTTCCTACTGACTTTCAATGGTATGGTGAAACTAGGAGAGGCTTATGTCCAGCAGTGGACTGCGAAGGGCTTTATGAAAACTTAAGCGACCTGTGTGTGACTTACGGAGCTGAGAAGTGGTCGCTCACTATAGGCCTTATCAGTATGTGGTTTGACCATTTCCACTTCAGATTGACTGTTCGGAGAGCTAAGTCGGCGTCTTTGGTTCCTCTGTGGATGTCAAAATAATATGCAGTTCTAACTACACGCATGGTGTAGTGGTTTAAGCGGCCGCCTCGCTGTTAACACCGCGTTGAGTATGGTCAGTTCGATTCCCAAACAGGACGACGATCCCCAAACTGTAGTACCTTTATAAAAAAAAAACATTTATGTATATGACTGCCTCTCTGGTCCTGTGCATGGCGTATGCGTCTGTTGATCAGTAGATGCCGGGTTTGATTCTCGGGTCGCGCAAAGTGTTACTGTTTCCGAATTCTCAATAGCAGCACAGAGTCAGGCAAAATGCCCGTCAACGGCAATAGGCTCGCCCCATATTACGTAGGAGCTACAAAATTCGTAACATCGGCAACACAGGCAGGAGTCTATAAAAAAAATATAAAATAAAGTTAATTACTGAGGTTTAGTAATTAGTGACGTTTTCAATCTCTTTGTTGGTCTGAGTTATTTTGGTGGCGCCATTTAATATGACCGCCGATTTGCCAAGGTCGAAACCTTCGTGCCAAGGATACAGGAAATTGTTTAGCCTACCTAGGTTTAGTGATTCAGACTTATTGTTAATCTGTGCCGACGTGCTTTGGCTGCGAGTCAACTGACATTGAAGTTGAATGGAATATTCTACTACTCAGGGGAAACTCTTTTATTCGAGGTTTTAGTATTCTGTAATTAACATATTATAAAATGATGTCCCCTTTACTTCGAACGTGATAAACTCAAAAACTACCTAATGTATTTTTGTATGGCTTTTACCAATATACAAGGTTATTTGTAAAACACCGTTAACCTCTCAGGACTATGTTATTAACATCAAAATCAACAACTTTTGTTCTATGACTTTTAAAGATTCATAATATTTTAGTTCATCAGATTTTCATACAAAAATAAAAATATTAAAATTGAACGCTCTAAATGTTGCGAAGTCTAGGGCGGCGTAGGTAGGTACAGCAAAATACACGAGTTGAAATGTGTTAGATAGGACAACGAAATCTTGAAGGTTTGTTTTTGGTAAATGTATTATGTTTTGTAAAAAGTCATAGAAAGTTGTTGATAATGATGTTAGTAACATAGTCCTGAGACGTTAACGGTGTTGTACAAATAACCCTGTTGAGCGTAATTCCTGAGAAAGGTTTAGGCGCATAATTCACGCGGGAGAAGTCTAGTCATTAACTACCTTGGCCGGCGTGGTGGATGATAGCCTCACTCTTTTGATAGTGAGAAAAGACCGGTGTCCAGCAGTGGGACAATTGAAATAGGGCTGATGATGCTGATGATATATTGATGTTTGTGGCATGGCATACTGTCTGTTTTTCTACCTGTTCTGCAGCTTAATATAAAACACTTTGCTTAACACTTTGAAGGACAGTTGACGTCTATATATAGACGTCATAACTCATAACAATAAAACTTCTATTGTGTCTCGTTTACTGTCCTTGAAAGGGTTAAGCATAAATGGTTACTATTACGTGGCCTACAGAAAATATACACAGGTATATCCTACTAGCCGTTTCCCGCGGTTTCACCCGCGTCCTGAGGGAATTACTTCGCGTACCCGAAAAACCCAAATATCTTACGGACCCCTATTTTTTCTAAAATAAAATATAGCCTATGTTACTCGCAGATAATGTAGCTTTCTAATGGTGAAAGAATTTTTAAAATCGGTCCAGTAGTTTTTGAGTTTATCCATTACAAACAAAAATACAAACTTTTCTTCTTTATAATATTAGTGTAGATAAAAATGTTGAATCGCCTACAATAATTTTCGACTGCTAATACTTGCCTAGGTATATAATTTCTTATGACGTGTATATTATTATTAATCTTTATTATATCGTATTGTTATCGCGTATTACACCGAGCCTATCGTGATTCAATTTTTATTGTTTTATGAACGCTGGTGATGCCTGATAATATCAATGTTTATTGAAAATTCCGGTTTAGGGCTCTTCTAACTTAATAATATCTCCTTGGGTTTACGCGAATGTTACACTTTGAAATTAGACCACAGTTTACGGATTTTATCGCGATATATTGGTTTGACTGAGATTATATTGAAACAAAATGATCTAGAAACTACATTATTTATTATCAGACGAGTCCATTTCTTTACAGAAGTCATCATCCTCCTAGCGTTATCCCAGTCTCAATCTGGGGTCCGCTTTCTAGTCTAACCGGATTTGGCGGAATATTAGCTTTTCCACGGAGCGACTGCCTGTCTGACCTCCGCAACCCGAAGGGATAGCGATATTCTATGGTTTAGACTAGTGTCATTTCTTTACAGAAGTCTTGGCCACGAAAGACAGGTGATATTTCTCTTCTTCTTGAATTATACTTTCAAGAAAAACTTTATCTCAAAGTACCCGAACATTGTTCAAATATTGGTGTTACTATTTACGCAGAATGAGCTCACATGTCCTTATTATTTTTGGTGTGGTTCTTCTAAAGTTCTAACCTGTCATTTGCTTTTCCAATACGCATCATCATCATCATCATCAGCATGCCATAGTCCACTGCTGGATATAGGCCTCTCCAATAGCACGCCACTGAGCCCGATTTTCGGCTCTTCGTGTCTAGCCGCTGCCAGCCACTTTGCGTATATCGTCACTCCACCTAGCCGGAGGGCGTCCTACACTACGTTTGCCAAGGCGCGGTCTCCACTCTAGAACACGGCTACTCCATCGGTTATCGGTTCTGCGACAGATGTGACCAGCCCACTGCCACTTTAACGTGCTAATTCTCTGAGCTATGTCGATTACCTTGGTTCTCTGTCGGATCACTTCATTACGAATTCGATCCTTTAGAGAAACTCCGAGCTAGAGGGCTATCCCTCTCCATAGCTCGCTGAGCGACCTTAAATTGGTGGACTAGTCGCACTGTCAGTGTCCACGTCTCTCTTCCAATACGCAAATAATTTGAACTCATATACTTTGATTAGCCTAGGTCACGCATCTATCAATTACCTTTCGCCCGATTCAATTATGTTTAGTAATACGACGTAGCATTTACACAAACAATATTTCTCACCTTGATCAAATATTTGCGTCGAATACTTTCGTAAATTGATTTCGCGGTTCTGTATGACTCAGTTTAAAGGCATGAACGTGTTCCGTTTTCTTATCTAACCAAATTTTACAGAATATTATCTGTTCCATATAGGGACTCGCTTTGACCTCCACATCCCAAAAGAAAAGCGACATTCCATGCCTTAGACCAGTGTCATATCAAAGGTACTGACTCCCAATAACCTCAATAAAGATTGTCTTGACAGCCGGGAACGACCGCTTAACGTCTGTCCGAGGCAAGTAGTGAGACTACTATTTAAGTAAACCACAGACTCCAAAACGGAAATCTTGAATACAACCGGGATAAAGCTAGGACGATGATGAATGATGTCATATCTGGTTAGACTCGTAAGCGGACCCCGGGCTCCAAAGCCTGTAAGTAGTGTAAGTCTTGTAACTGGGATAACGCTAGGACGGTGATGAATGATGATTATTTAGCTGCCGATTGCGTCATCCGAGGAAAGGAGAATGAATGTGTTTACACAATGCATCATCTGAGGATAGATTAAATATATTTCAAAAGTAAACTTTATTCAATAAATATGCCTGTTGTTTATAGAAGCCTACAAGCACGGCAGCGCCGGTTGTTCCGACGGCGGCAGCCACTGCGGCGGCGACTGTACCCACGAACAATAACACCATTAGCACCACCACCACCACTCAACCACCTGGTAAGAACACCTTTAACTTCAACCTCTCTGACACGTTCTTACAACACAAGTGTTCTATGTTTCTTTAGTACCTACAGCAGTGACATAGAGCATAGATATTTACATAGAGGCGCATTTCTTATGGGCGCTCTGTAGACAAACTTTCTGTGACCCAAATTGCCGCTTGGCGGCGTGGCAGTCGCGCTGTGAGTCTGTGACAGCTGTCTCTATGAGTGCAAGAGAGACGAACGTTCCTCCTGTGTATCTTAACTACGAGAGCAGAAGAGACGAAGAACGGCGCCAGCGCCGCCAACGGCGCCAATTACGTACTACACTGACAACCGCCAACACGCCACTTGAATCGGCACACGAAATCCTTAAGAAATGCGCTTCTATTATGTAAATCTGTATTCCTTGGCAGTGATGAGCAGTGTAGTAGTGGTAGATGCAGCTTCATATCACTGAGGTTATCTATCGTAGAACGGCAAAGACAATCAACACTGGTGACATCTAATGGTGCTGATACACTTGAGGATTACACAGCCAGACATTGTTTTGTGATGTAGCGATTCCTTATGAAGGTTGCGCCAACCACTAGCTTTCCGTGGCAAAGGCACAAACGTGCCTGGCAGTTATATTCCACATTGGTCTTTCAAATATTTTACCTAATGTACAAAGGTTTGTAAAACAAAAACAAAAGGCTTAGTTCAGGATGCGGTGCCCTTTAACTTGAGGAACCACTGCTGTAGTTGGTTTTCAAAATGTAAAGATATCTTACTTTAATAGTTATGTTTTCATAGCAAGAATCCATGTCAATCCTTCTTGGATTAAGATACGAACCAAAAAATTTAAACCTAGAAATACATACATCCATACATACATAGGCTCACGCCTATAACACCGAAAAGGTAGGCAGAGGTGTATTTCTACACCCACTTTTCGCCAGATATACTTTAGTCCCACGTAATAAGGGGCGAGCCTATTGCCGTACCGGGCACATTTCCAGACTCCGTGCTGCTACTGAGAATTTCGTGACAGTAAAACCCAATAACACTGCCCGACCCAGGAATCGAACCCGGGACCTCCCGATCCCACGCGCACATGACAAACCTAGAAATGACGTACCGAATTCAATAGAAATCCGATCATGGAGTTGGGATGTAGTGCCTATCGTACCATAGAAATAGTTCAAAGACACCGGTACACCGGACTGAATATCCACGGGTTCGGATCGGATTCGATTAGGACGTAGTTGCAAACCGCTCTAACGGTCAGTCCCAATATTTCATCTACACTAATATTATAAAGAGGTAAAATTTGTATTTTTGTTTGTTTGTAATGGATAAACTCAAAAACTACTGGACCGATTTTAAAAATTCTTTCACCAGTAGAAAGCTACTTTATCTGCGAGTAACATAGGCTATATTTTATTTTAGAAAAAATAGGGGTCCGTAAGATATTTGGGTTTTTTCGGATACGCGAAGTTTTTTCTTCTTTTTTCCCCTCAGGACGCGGGTGAAACCGCGGAAAACGGCTAGTCTATGCATAAATTCGACTACTAGAGACATAATATGTCGAATGTGTATCTCTAGTAGAATCTAACGTCAAGTCATAACACTAAACTACATACATACATAGACTCACGCCTGTTTCCCCGAAGGGGTATGCAGAGGCATATTAAACGCCCACTTTTCGCCGGTGTTATGATCCTACGTCATAGGTGGCGAGCCTATTGCCGCTTATCGGGATATTTTGTTTGCCGTCGCCTCGTCCGTTGATCGGCAGGTGCACCACTTGCAGGTGAGGTTGGCGCGGGACCCTAAGTTTTTGGTGGGAACCCTATGCACCCTCTTGGTGGGAACCCTATGCACCCACTATAACACTGAATTACTTTTTTTAATTCCTCTTTTCTCTACTTCCAGGAAAACCAGCCGTGCTACAATGAGAGATGAAATCCTAAAACTCGTGAGCCATTCGGCTAGCGGGAGAAATGCTCAGTCTTGTCTCAACATACGTCCACATACGACTATACGATGTAGGCGGGAAGAGAGTAGGCAAAATATACCCTCCACGTATAATAAGGTACCAACCGAACACGTCAACGGCATAAGTCGCTTCACACAACCCTTGAGATCACTCAATACATGGCACAAACAAAATTGTTTCTTAATAGTGTGACGATAAGATTAAAATTGGTTTACTACCATGTCAGCGACAACACTCGCTGCCTAACGGCCATTTTTAATATTCGATCCATACATGGATTTTGAGATTCGAGATTCGTGTTTGACATATTTTGTATGGAGCTTATGTCAAAAACGAATCTAAAATCTATAAATCTATCTATAGTTCGATTATTGAATTCCGTAGTAAGAAAACTTACGGCGCACTACACAGCACATACAAGAATATACCTTATGCTAATGACAATAAAATTATAATTTGCCTACCAGAAATGTCTCGGCATCTGCAGTGGTCATAATTATATTATCACTAGTTATATTCTTAGTTGCAAAAATACCTTGTACCTTTTTGAATTTCAGTGTTCTTATAATTATTCTATATTTTGCAATTTTGGTAAATAAAACGTACTTTTCAATCAGAATCGGCATAACATTTAAAAATATTTTTTATTGTTGGTAAAAAATTATTAAAAATCAAAGTGTAAAGCAACTTATGTCTCTGGCTAAACCAAGGTTGGAATGGATCGACGACTTTGACTTGGCTATAGTTCAGTATTTTTGACTGTATGTAGCAGAAATATGGTCCCTATTTCTTGTATCATAAATATGCTATTGCCTTGTACTTACAAATCTTTAGTTATTTGCACCAGTAATGCACTTCAGTACTCTATTTTTATTTGCAGAGATAACTTCTGCTTGACTTTGGTTAATATTTTAGTAACGGTGGTATTTAGGGACAAAGTTGTATTTTGAACTGGCTGCATATCATATCCATACAATAAAAAATATAATATGGGCAGAACAGGGCTTTCATCCGGGAACTCATTATTTATAGATATAATAAACTTATATGTTAGTTGTTCATGTATGTATGTGTTTATGAAAATGTAATTATTACCTATATTTTTATTTCATTTTCAATATAATTATGATATCGATCTCAATTATTTTGCGATGACGACATAGACGCATTATTAATATTGCACTTGCCTCTAAATTCACATTTACGATCTTGACATATAAGACTACACATTTCTGCTACATACTGTATATTTTCGTTTCTCCCCCACATTGTAAATAAAACTGTGTTTGTATACATGAACTTTTAAATGTACATTTAAAGTATATTTAGTGTTTTTTATTGTGCTATTCGAAGGAGCGATTTTATTTTCTTTAGTGGCGGATTCAGGATTCTTCCCTTGAGAGGGAAGGCTCTCGGAGAGGCAAAAACCATTCGTAATTGGAGGACTCAAATATTACGCGGAGGAAGGAATTCCTCTTTTAGTCCTCCTTCCTCCCTTTTTCCCTCTAGGGCCGCCCCTATTTTTTTCATGTATGGGGTTTGATTTTATTTTTGAAACACAATGCAATAATTGAGTCGAGTGAGAGTTGTACGTATAATTGTAAATATTTAATTGTTAGTTATGAGAGTAGTGATGTGGCGCACTGTGTGTGATGTTGTCGACGCGTGTGAGTTTTATTACTTGTAATAAATTATTGTTAATAGATCAGTTATTATTACACAATTTGTTGTTTTATTTTTTATCTTGTTTCTTGAGGAAATGGGAAGATTATTTAAAAGTATTGTGCGGTTTAAAATGCTTGGTGGTGCTCGTGTATTGGTGGTCTAATCATTAGACCAGGTACAATCAAACAAGTCGGCGCTGGACCAGTTTGAAAAAAAAAACCCTTGGCTCGCTCATAGAGTCGAGGCACACTAGAAACTGGTTTTGTTTACGAGTGTTAATGTGCGTGTAAAGTAGCACTGAAAGCGACGATGTCTTGCTTAGCGATTCTCGCCCTTATGGTGGTCTAGCGGGACATTGTTCGACTGTACATTAGAAACTAATGTACCGCAATCTTAGCGGTTAAATTACGGCCGGTTTCAATATTCGACCTGTGCTTGCATTTCGAGATTCGAGATACATGTTTAACGTATTTTGTATGGAGCTTATGTCAAATTTGTATATATATAATATAAATATTACAAATCTCAAAATTTGGATAGATTGTATATTGAATACAGCGGTTAGTGAATAACCACACAATATAATACGTTTAACAGTCGTCTTATACGTACAGCCAGCGCAATGAAAATGTACCCTTATTAACAAATAAAGTATTTTTGCTAAAAGATGACGACATTGCCCGTGTGGTGACGGATTAAGAATACGGAATGTCACCACCCCATATCATCCCATGGGTGTCGTAAGAGCCGACAGAGAGGGCATATTATACAGAGAACAGCACTGTAAGAGAAGAAAAAATTGGTTGCCTGTAAAGTCGGTATACGGGCGAAAGTTTTACGTGACAACGACTTTGAGTGGTAAAATAATTTTAATGTGAATATTCATTCGTATAGTAGGAAGAAGGATGAAAGACGCGTGCCTTTCACTTTTTATGTCTGTCTCTCTCGCTCTTAGGCGGGACGCGTGCCTCTCACTCGCTCTCATTGTGAGCGCATAACGTGAGCGGAGCGTAACGCAGTTTCTTGAAGTGTCACCCGGCAAACCAATTTATAAGACGTTGTCACGTCAAAATTGATACAAACCCTATACCATAGATAAATATTATACAGTACCTATACCAACCCGTTTGGCCAGCGTGGTATAGTAGGCCAATTCCTCCTTTCAAAGGAGAGGCCTAGTACAGCAGGGAGTTAAAGGCTGATGATGATGAGGCAAGCAGCATTACAGAAAAACATGTTTGCCTGCACACACTTGGCTAACGTGTTAGATTAGTACTAGCACTTTTCACAATGCAATGATGGGATCCCGTGACGGTGCCCATTTAAAAGCAGGACTAATGATTGTCATTATGATTTAGGTACTTGGGTATAATAAAACGCAAATAGATATAACATTTGTTCTTGTCTATATTTCGGAACATTAAAAACAATAAACCGTTGACTTTAAGTACTTATTTACATTTATCTTTCATTAATTTTTCGATTCTTGCGCTCCTACGTAGGGATAAGTACGATAGCGTCTACCCAACTCATGGAAGTTGGACGTGAGAAGTATCCTTATCCCTTGAGTAAGATATCGTTGACATTTTATATTTATTAAAACAGATGGCCCAGATAGGGCTTTTTACTGATTATTAACAGCTGTTAACTGCGAAAGATCCACTCGCATGCACCCGCGAAAAATAAAGCACCTAATAATAGCAATAACATATAATATATTTAACATTTATTTTTTAACAATGCCGATCTTGCGTCCGACGTCTGCGAAGGCGTGCACGGCAGTTTGCACGTCCTGTGGCGTGTGCGCCGCGCTCAGTTGTACGCGCACCCGAGCGCCGCCCTTCGGAACTACCGGGTAACTGAACGCCACCACGTACACGCCACGCTCTGAAAAATAAGAATGATTTACTTATTTTTACCAAAATTGCTTAGGTAGGTAGGTACCTACTTCATTTCTGAAGCTGTTAGGCAGTAATTTTACATATCTCCCGCATTGGGAATATATCTGGTATCGGGGAGCGCTTTCGAAAACATTTAAGCAACGGATATCTACTTAGAACACCCGGACATAAACAACAATAATTCTTTTGTGGATCACACATTGATTTGTCCCATATGGAGATCGAGCCCACACCGCTCGACATAGCACTGATCAGCAAAGGATTTCCTAGTTGTTTAAAAAAAAATGACTGACCAAGCATGCCGCTAGCTAGTTCCACAGCGAGAGGCGCCTCCCCAACCATGACGGGTGCTATCGGATGATCATCGCCGGCGACCGTCAGGCCAGCATCCTTCAGTCCCTCGCGAAACGCCACCGTGTTGTCGCGCAGACGCTGCCGAAGCTCCGAGCTGGTTTCTATCAGCTCTAGAGACTGGAAAATTGTGACAATTTGGTTGGATGTTTTTAATCTTAATATATAACATCCTTGTGTTACTTACTGACTGACAGACACGCTACAGTCGAAACTATTGGGCGCAGGCAGCTGAAATTTCGTCCATGTCTAACATCCGACATACGCGGGAGGTGGACACGCGACTGTGCATATTACTGGCGCGGCTAACATGGCTAGGGTACTGTCTGGGTGGCCTATGGCCACACCCCATGACGGAAGCCTCCTCGCCACATGTCCCTCAGCATAGTCAGAGGTTCTGTGGATGAGCTGGGCTGGCTCCGAGGGGCGACGGGACTGCTGTTGGTTACGATGGCGATGGCGGCTACGGCCTTAAAAAGGCAACCGTTCGGCCCGACCCGCAACCCTGAACAGTCAGGATCGGGAGTCTTTCTCCTGGACGTGGGGAGGAGACAGACTGCGAGGAAGAAAACCTCTTTAAAAATAACCCGAACCTCAAGCTCTGGCGCCCGGTGAGGAGGTGCGTGGCTGGGGGGAACCCAGTCGCTAGGGCGCTACCAGGGGAGCTCCCCCTTAAGGAGCAAAACTAAAAATGGCGACGGATCAAAAGAAGATATTACCCCAGGAGGGTACCGCCCGCTTAGCAGGCGTAGAATCCCTCGGCACTCCGGCGTCAGCCGTAGTGTCCAGCCCCTCGTATTCTGGGGGGGGGCAAACCGCGCCAATACCCGAGTTCGGGTTCTATAGATGCGGGCCTGCACACGCCCAGTTTTGTGCGCCCCAAAACGCCTATTTCGGCGTCGTCCCGTGTCCAGTCGGGCGAAAGGGACACAGATAGGAGTAGGCAGACTACTCCAAACGGAGAAAGAAGGCGACAGCGAAGGGTATCGGAGGACAGTGACAGTTCATTCATGTCTGTCTCCTCGCTGTCGTCCCAGACCCCTAAGGAGGGAAGGGGACACAAGAGAAAGCCAAACGGCCCGGCCGATATAAATCTGCCCAATAAGTTGCCGCGGTCCAAACGGGTTCCTAAAAGCACCAATATTGGGAGAAGCGGAACGGAATTAGGAACGGAGACAGAGCGTGAGGACGCGCTTGGCATAAAAATGAACCCTCGGGCAGTGAACAGTCTCGCGCGGAAGAAGTTGCGGTCGAACTGTGGGACCTGCCGACCGCCGATGTAGGCTCCAAAGTTTTGGAAGCATTGTCGGTGGTGGAAAAGGTTTTAGAAGGAACTAAGGGTTTTAGAGGCCAGAAGAAGGTCTCCCTGAGAGAGGCAGTTGCGGTGGTCAAGGTCGGGGTGTCGGAGCTCCACGGAAGAATCGACCCGACAGCCCCGACGTCCTTGACTGGGAGGTTAGAGAAGGAGAATCGCGAGCTCCGATCCCAGCTAGCCTCCTTTGGAAAGCAAGTGGCTGCCTTGACCAGGGAACTGGAGGAGCTCCGCCGTGGAAGCCATAAAAGGCTCCCGTTTAAGCCTGCAGAAGGGACCAGCGCGGCTGCTTCACCCCTAAAAGGTGAAAGGCCAAAGACGCGACCCGGGTCGAGCCCCACTTCTACCCGGGACCAGTATATATCCCAGGTGGACCGCGTACTGGCTGAGGTCCGTATAGAAGCCCTGGCAAGGGTTTTTCCGACGGGGGCCTTCAGCCTTCTCAGAGCGCGGTCTCAAGTGGAGTGACCGATATAGTTATGCCGGCCGGGAAAAGGGCACGCAAGCGAAAGAAAGGACGACGAGCGGTGAAGGAGCCGCCAGCGTCGGTGCCCAATTGCCCTGCTCCAACACAACCACAGTCTGTCCCGCCAGCTACGGAGGTCTGGGCCACGGTCGTTGGCAGAAAGACAAAGACCAGGGATGCCAGAACAACGGCTGCCCATCCACCGCCGCCTAAAGAAAAGGCTGTACCGCGGCCTCCTTCGACTGTAGCCATCACGATTTCCTTACCCCCTGGCTCGGAGATTTCAATGGCTAAGGTAATGGAAACTGCTAAGGGAAATATTAAGCTAGCCGATCTTGGCATTGCGGGTGGTGTACGCGTCAAGAGGGCTATCACCAGTGGCGGCTCGTTCAAAGGAGCGCTGGAGCAGTGAACTCCCAAAATTATAAAATATATGTATACAACTCATATAAACTTTTTCTATAAACATACTCAATATTTTAATACACACCTATTCTCTTTTGTATAATGCATATCCACAAATAAGTATTTGACTACTAAGCTGTTTATCATAATTTTGTCAACGCTCTTGAAACCTACATAGGTATTTTTGTTGAGTGGAGCGCTCATAACAGCGCTCTTCGTTGACGAAAGCTTAGTACAACGCTTAATACTGAAATGTAATGAGTGCGAAAGAGAGAGCGTTCTATGCGCTGGGCGCGTGAGACAAAAGATTTGTATGAGAAATAAGCCAAATACGGAGCGCCGCTCCTGGCTAGCTTGACGAGGTGCGCATGCGCGAATATATTACCCGACTAAATGGTATGACCATTTGTCACGAAGAAAAATTAAAACGTGTGCGCCGTTTTTTTTTAATAGTGTTTTGCCGGTATCATTTGAAATTTGAATGTAAACAAAAGCAAAACATTTCTTTGCGAGTGCGTTGGTAATTAGAAAAGGATTTGTGTTTAAAATATAGTTCATTGTATGTGTGATTGTGTGTATTTGTTTAAGAAAGACAGTTAAATTGTGTAACTAATACGGAATAAAACAGCATAAACTTTATAAAAAACTGTGAAAATCTTAAAAAAACTACAAATATGATAAAACGCTTTGGTTATGTGGTTGCAAAAATGCGAAGGAAGTAAGAAGTTGTTTTGTTTTCCGTGTATTTCGTTTAGTGGCGCCGGAGTTGATACTGCGTGGACGGTTGAGGTAGGTATCGATGATTTAGCACGTCTTACTATTAATTGTAATAGCATTTCACAAAATAAATGGTAAGCAGTAATTTTTTTTTAGTGAACACCCAATATAATCTTTCACGAGCCGCCTCTGGCTATCACCGGGGCGGGGCTCTGATTTTACAGGTTCCTGGAGAAGGAAATGCCGCTAAGGCGGACGCGCTCGCGGAACGCCTGCGGCAAGTCCTCTCTGGCACGGGCGCGGTCATAGCACGTCCGTGCAAAACAGGCGAAGTACGGGTTATGGACTTAGATGAGTCCATCATCCCAGCCGAGGTGGCCGAAGCTGTGGCTGCGGTAGGGGGATGTCTTGCATCCGAGGTAAAGGTTGGAGCCTTTCGTGTCTCCCGATCGCGGCTAGGTTCGCTGCCCACTTGCGGCGGTTCGCAAACTAGCAATCGCCAAGCGGGTTCAAGTGGGATGGGCTTCGGCTAGGGTAGAGGTGCTGGCAGCTCGACCGTTACAGTGTTACCGGTGCCTTGAAATGGGACACGTAAGGGCAACGTGCCCCAATGAGACAGATCGCGGCGCACGGTGTTACGTGTGCGGTAGCACAGGTCACGTGGCGCGTGCATGCACCGCTTCCGCGCCGAGGTGTCGTGTCTGCTCGGATCTTGGTCTGCCCGCGGACCATCGGCTGGGGAGTAAGAAATGCTCCCCACCTAAAAACAAAAAAAGAGGGCGAATAATTACTTCAGCCCCAGCCGCGGGTAGCTCAGACTCACCGCTGGCTGTAGGAACGTCTCAGCCGGCTACACAACCGGCAGAGGAGGTAATGGAGGTCTAAAATTCGCGCCCTCCCACAGAATTTTACAGGGCAACCTAAATCACTGCCGCGCAGCACAAGATCTGCTGATGCAGACACTCGCGGAGTGGTCGGTTGCCTTAGCGGTGGTAGCAGAGCCATACTCCATCCCGGACAATCCCCTGATGGTTTGGATCGGAGGATATCACCGCTGCCGTTTACTGGGCAGGAGGAGAAAATGACCCCCATTGCACTCTCCTTCAGAGGGGGCTAGGGTTTGTGGCAGTAGAGTGGGGTCCACTGGTTATAGTGGGCTGCTACATATCCCCTAATTGCGGCCTCCCCGCCTTCGAGGCGTATCTAGATGGTCTCAGAAGTTGCTTGTGCGGCTACCTGTCCCGTCCGGTACTCGTTCTAGGCGATCTTAATGCCCGTTCTACTGAGTGGGGCGATCGCCTAGACGATGTAAAAGGAGGTCGCTCATCGAGTGGGCGGCGGGACTGGACCTCGGCATTTTAAATCGGGGTTCGATCAGTACCTGTCTACGGTGGCAGGGGGAGTCGATCGTCGACCTGACATGGGCCACTCCAGACGCCATCAACCTGGTGACAGGATGGAAAGTGGCAACGGAGGTGATCACTCTGTCGGACCACCGCCACATCATGTTTGATGTGGCCATCCGCCGCCCTGGCGCTAACCAGAACCGTCGCAATGGTAGCCTTCCACGTCGTTGGTCCCTCAAGCGAATGGATAAAGACATGCTCGTCGCCGCAGCCACCGTCGCGGACTGGCAAGAGGAAGAGGTCTCGTCTGATCCCGAAGCACAGGCAGCCTGGTTCCGTCGCGTCATGACAGACGCGTGTGACGCATCGATGCCACGGGTCCAGCCAGGAGGGAAAAGGGGCTCGGTATATTGGTGGTCGCCCGAAATAGCGCAATTGCGCACAGAGTGCGTCAGGGCCCGTCGCCGATATCAGAGAGCCCGACGAAGACGGCGAGTCACAGCCGAAGAGGTTGTCGATATGAGGCGGGAGTATGGAGTCGCTGCAAAGGCGCTCAGTTTTGCGATCGCGGATGCCAAGGCTCGATCCTGGAAAGAACTTATAGAGGGGCTGGACATGGACCCATGGGGGCGTCCGTACAAATTTGTACTGGGCAAGCTTAGACCATGGGTCCCGCCACTGACACAGACTCTGGACCCGCAACTCATGGGAAGAGTGGTAGAAACCCTCTTTCCCAGAATCGAGGATAATTCACAGACCTCCCGATATCGCCGGCGACCGTGAGGTGGTCTGACGACTTCGAGGTGACGGCGGCTGAGCTAGACCGAGCTGTGCGTCGACTCGCGGCCCGAAACACCGCTCCAGGTCCCGACGGGATCCCAGGCCGGGCGTGGGTGTACACTGTGGAGGTCTTGGGGGACAGGTTGAGGCGACTGTTCACCAGCTGCCTCCGGTATAGCGTATTCCCCACCGGCTGGAAAGAAGCCAAGCTGGTCCTCATCAATAAACCTGGCAGAACTGCTGACTCTCCTTCGGCGTTCCGACCTATTTGCCTGTTGGATGAGGTGGCGAAACTCTTCGAGAGAGTTATCGCCGCCCGTATCACCGAGCATCTGTCACGTGTGGGGTCCCGACTTATTGGATAGCCAATTCGGTTTCCGGCAGGGGCGTTCGACGCTGGACGCGATAGAACGCGTTCGGTCCCTGTCGGAGGAGATTGTTCGTCGGAAGGGAGTGGCTTTGGCTGTTAGTCTTGACATAGTCAATGCCTTCAACTCCCTTCCGTGGCAAGCCATTAAGGAGGCACTGTTACATCATAATGTGCCTCCATATCTACATAAAATCGTTGGGACGTATCTGCGCGACAGGTCCATTACGTATATGGGTCGGGACGGCTTTGAACACCGGAGGGAGGTCACGTGTGGGGTTCACCAGGGGTCAGTGTTAGGACCCCTGCTATGGAACCTCGCATACGATGCGGTTCTGAGGACCAGTCTACCCCCCGGCGTGAGTGTCGTCTGCTATGCGGACGACACTCTGGTATTAGCAAGAGGGCATGGCTTCCCTGAGGTAATTCGGCTCGCGGAACTGGGAGTGGCTTGTGTCGTCCGACAGATAAACGGGCTAGGGCTACAGGTAGCGCCTCATAAGACCGAGGCGCTGTGGTTCCACAGAAAACGTCAGAGTGTGGTTCCACCCAGCTCGTTTGTAAGAGTGGCTGGTGTGGAGGTTCAGGTAGGTCGGTACATTAAGTACCTCGGCCTTACCCTGGACAGTCGCTGGAGCTTTGAGGAGCATTTTGAGCGGATGATCCCCCGAGTTCGTAGGGCAGCGGGGGCCCTTCAAAGGCTGCTGCCGAACCTCGGGGGTCCCAGGGAAGAAGTTCGCCGCCTCTATTGTGCGGTCGTACGATCCATGGCCCTCTACGGAGCGCCTATATGGGCCACACGCCTAGCGGCATCCTCCCGCTGCAGGGCTAAGCTCAATAGTGTGCAGCGGGTAGCGGGCATTCGGATCGTACGAGGATACCGCACAATTTCATCAGAGGCGGCGACAGTCCTGGCACGTTTTCCACCCTTTGACATCCTGGCGGACATGGACGCGAGGGTCTATAGCCAAACTCGCGCAGATCGTCGGGAAGCGAATGGGGACGTCCAGGACGTGCTCGAAATGCGGCGCAATGCTCACCGTCAGGCTTTGCAGCAATGGCGCGCGCGGCTGGAATCGCCGCAGAATGCGCGCCAATGCGCTGTCGGTGCCATTTTGCCAAGCCTTGAGGCGTGGGTTGGACGCAAACACGGCCGCGTCACCTACCGATTCACTCAGATACTCACCGGGCACGGGTGCTTCGGTGAGTATCTGAATCGAATCGGACGCGAACGGACGGCACAATGCCACCACTGTACAGGTGACCAGGATTCCGCCCAGCATACGCTGGAGGATTGCCCGGCATGGGCAACGGAACGTGAAGTTCTGGTCGACCAGATCGGACGAGATCTGTCGCCGCCAGCAGTTATTGCTGCCATACTGGCGAGTGAGGAGGGCTGGGACGCAGTGACCTCCTTTTGCGAGTTCGTAATGCTCCAAAAAGATGCTGCTGAGCGGGATCGGGAGAGGGCTGATCCAACCCGAAGACAAGGACGACTTCGCCGAGATCTGCCAACGGGGCCGCGGGCCGCTAGAGCATGGGGAGCTCTGGTCGGCGATTAAGATTCGTTGCTCCGGGAAGAAGTACGGGCAGGTGAGGGCGTGTAGCCTTCCCTGAGAACGGGTTCCGTTGAACCTGGCGCCATGGGAGGAAGACTGGACAGCTTCTGTACCCAGTCTTCCTCTCGTTGGGCGTCTTTGGTTGGCAGTCGAGGTGGTTTTTAGTGGCAACACCACATACTCCGTCTCATTTCCCCGAGAGACGGAGATCCGAAAAAAAAAATTAAAAAAAAAAACAAAAGGCAGCTGAAATTTGGCATGTATCTATGTTCCTTGGTGACCGTAGGGGTGCACTAAGATAAGGGATTTCCCGAAATTCCCACAGGATCGGCCAAAACGGTTAATTAAAAAAAAAAATGCAGGCGTAGCTGCTGGCGTCCTCTAGTCTTCTTATAAAGATTTGTATTGCTAAGTAAAGTATTCAGTTTCTTCTTCAACTTTTACCAACAACCAATGATTGGAGCAAGATGCTTGACCTACCAACTGTGTCCGCTACGAGAATCCTATATTAAGTACGAGTGGACGATCGTCCTTTTCCTCTAATCTGAGTAACACCATCGTCAAAGGGAATCTGCACGAGTTTACGCCAAAGAGTAGGCGTAGCCACCCGTCGACAAGTCCCTGGTCCCCGTGACAATCTAGCGCAATCTCGGACTAGTCCCTCTGATTGGCTGGCTTCGTGGCGAGATCGTTTCAGAACGAGAGTCGTAATGCCGCGTTTCCACGCTTGCCAAGCCTCGACAAGCTTCCACAAGCTCCAAGCGTCCACAAATCTCGCTTGGCGTTTGGGAGCCGTTTACACGCTTGTGAATGCGTCAGTATGCTACGTACATCCAAGCATGGCGGACACCGAACTTTTATCGATTAAAACCTTAGGTTTAACCTACTTTTATTTGAAATACACTTAAAGAGAAGCAAAACCAATTATTTTGTATGATGTAGATTGCCAGGGCCTCTTCCTTACCCTCTACGGAAAACCTTACCTACATAGCCTCGAAATATTACTGGTGCCATATAGGTTACGGCATTAGGTATGTCAATACACCTGCATATTATTAATATGTTCCCTCGTGACATTCCTCTGGAAGCGATATAGTGCATAATCATACAAACAAGCAAAAGAATTTCGACCAGCCACTCATTTTGAGACAGAACTAGACGTGCGTTCGTTTCGAGATCACAGCGACTACTAAGCACGCGCCAACGTGTGAACGCGTCGCAAGCGCCCTTTGATGTGTGTCCAAAAACCGACACTAGACCGGATCCTGTACAAGCGTCCACAAGCTCACGCAAGCCAAGCCAAACGGCCTGTTTACACGCTTGTGCTTGTGGAAGCTTGTCGAGGCTTGGCAAGCGTGGAAACGCGGCATAAGCTATTTGAACTCGTAAAGTAGGTAGTCGTAAGCTACACACGCTGCTCATGAAATATATATATATATACTAAAATTACCTTCAAAGAAGCAGCAACCACAGGCGGCGGCGGTGCGTTAGAGAATAGGTACGGCCTGGAAACGTTCCTGAGCAGAGTGACGAGCTCCTTGGGCCCCGTGGTGTAGCCGCCCGCCGCGCCGCTCACCGCCTTGCCCAGCGTTGAACAGATTATGTCCGCCGCTCCCATTATACCGCAGTATTCTTCTGTACCTCTGTGGTAAAGTACACTTTATGAGTGTAACCTTTAGATAGTGCTTTCTTTTAGTGTATTTACCGGTGCCTACGACATCGAATACATTTCCAATGTCCACAAACGGCTAGAGGCTAGAACTATGTACCAGACGCAGACGTTGTTTGCATGGATTTAACCATTGTTATATCAAAGTACTTATGTATCTCCGGATGCTATCCAGGACCATCGCCTTGAAGACCTTGGACCGCCTTTGACGATTCCACTTTGCATTTCAAGGAATGTCAGTAGGTACCTATCGCTTGTTACCTTTGATATGAAGGGGCGGCTCAACTGAGATTGTACCTTTCTCTCACAGAAATAGAATCTACTCATCTAATATCACTGTACCTGCCAGTTTCTCCGAAGAAGCCAGTCGCATGACTGTCATCCACCGCGAGCAGTGCGCGGTACCTATCGGCCAGGTCCCGCAAGCCCTGCAGCGGCGCCACATTACCGTCCATGGAGAACACGCCGTCCGTCACTATGAGCTTGATTCGAGCTTCGCTGTGAGCCAGGAGGTGTTCCAACTCTGTCCACAAACGATTACTGGTCATTTTAGTGTAAGCTTGAATTTGGCTTGAATAGTGCTGCCCATTATCAGCCGCTAGATGACGTATACTGCGCTGCAGTATTGGAGGCAGTGCGGTAGAAAAAATGTTTTGAAATTGTCTCCCCGGGAACAATTGCCATACATTTTTTAAAAGCGCTCCTACCTACATATAGTAACGGTCAGTAGAAACCGCTAGGGGACGCATTTATAAAATGTATGTAAATTGTACCCGTCGACAAGTCACTGTCACCGTGACAATCAACAACTTGGACTAGACCCCTTGATCATATACTTACCTATTATCAATAATATTTTAAATAGGTATCCGTGTCAATATTATAATGCGAATATATAACCAGCGATAGCCTAGTGGCGATACCAATCGACTGCCATGCAGTGGTTAAAAAGCTTCGAAACCTCGGCGCGCAATGACTTCGGGGTTACTTAGGTAATGCGTATGGCCACAGAATAAACTGGTTTGGCGGCATACGGGCCGCCGGCTTTTGCCAAAAATCTTGCAAAAATCCGCCGAGCATCATTCCAGTTATTTCAGTCGTGTAGAACGACGACACACAACACTAGGTACCACGTGAATGACGGCAGCGAAATGAACTTGCAAGTTGCAACCCGCGCGGTACGCCGTATACTCGGGCGGTCATGCCGGCGACTCTGTATGCCGCCGGGTGCACCGCGGCTTACAAGTAGCCTTTGGTCGGCAGACAGCTCTATCCCCATAATTTCCCCCAAAGCCGGAGATACGAAGGAATTTTCCAACGCGCAATAAAAAAACGTATTAGGTTGTGTTTTAATTCACTTGTCTAAGTTTAATGGCACATTCCGTATTGATATTTATCTAGTACTAGTACCTATATAATGGTATTATATTATCTGTGCCCATGGAGATGTCCTCGCTCCGGATACATGCCTTGTAATTTTAATTTCATATGAATATACATTATCTATTTAACAAAACTAATAAGGATGAGTTTGGTAAAAATCGAAGTTTCTGTAACTACGTTTTCTATGTAGTTTTATGATTAATTATGTCATGCATGATACGGCAGTATACACACAGCGACACGTCAAGCCAGATTTTGTGACTTTAGTACCGTTCATATGGCGTAGGAAATAAGTATTAGGTAGAGTCGTATTGCAGCTGTGTAGCTTGACCTGTCGCTGGTGTACTTATTTTGTGACTTTAGTACCGTTCATATGGCGTAGGAAATAAGTATTAGGTAGAGTCGTATTGCAGCTGTGTAGCTTGACCTGTCGCTGGTGTACTTATTTTGTGACTTTAGTACCGTTCATATGGCGTAGGAAATAAGTATTAGGTAGAGTCGTATTGCAGCTGTGTAGCTTGACCTGTCGCTGGTGTACTTATTTTGTGACTTTAGTACCGTTCATATGGCGTAGGAAATAAGTATTAGGTAGAGTCGTATTGCAACTATGTAGCTTAACCTGTCGCTGGTGTACTTATTTTGTGACTTTCGTACCGTTCATATGGCGTAGGAAATAAGTATTAGGTAGAGTCGTATTGCAACTATGTAGCTTGACCTGTCGCTGGTGTACTTATTTTGTGACTTTAGTACCGTTCATATGGCGTAGGAAATAAGTATTAGGTAGAGTCGTATTGCAGCTGTGTAGCTTGACCTGTCGCTGGTGTACTTATTTTGTGACTTTAGTACCGTTCATATGGCGTAGGAAATAAGTATTAGGTAGAGTCGTATTGCAGCTGTGTAGCTTGACCTGTCGCTGGTGTACTTATTTTGTGACTTTAGTACCGTTCATATGGCGTAGGAAATAAGTATTAGGTAGAGTCGTATTGCAACTGTGTAGCTTGAACTGTCGCTGGTGTACTTATTTTGTGACTTTAGTACCGTTCAAATGGCGTAGGAAATAAGTATTAGGTAGAGTCGTATTGCAGCTGTGTAGCTTGACCTGTCGCTGGTGTACTTATTTTGTGACTTTCGTACCGTTCATATGGCGTAGGAAATAAGTATTAGGTAGAGTCTTATTGCAGCTGTGTAGCTTGACCTGTCGCTGGTGTACTTATTTTGTGACTTTAGTACCGTTCATATGGCGTAGAAAATAAGTATTAGGTAGAGTCGTATTGCAACTGTGTAGCTTGACCTGTCGCTGGTGTACTTATTTTGTGACTTTAGTACCGTTCATATGGCGTAGGAAATAAGTATTAGGTAGAGTCGTATTGCAGCTGTGTAGCTTGACCTGTCGCTGGTGTACTTATTTTGTGACTTTAGTACCGTTCATATGGCGTAGGAAATAAGTATTAGGTAGAGTCGTATTGCAGCTGTGTAGCTTGACCTGTCGCTGGTGTACTTATTTTGTGACTTTAGTACCGTTCATATGGCGTAGGAAATAAGTATTAGGTAGAGTCGTATTGCAGCTGTGTAGCTTGACCTGTCGCTGGTGTACTTATTTTGTGACTTTAGTACCGTTCATATGGCGTAGGAAATAAGTATTAGGTAGAGTCGTATTGCAGCTGTGTAGCTTGACCTGTCGCTGGTGTACTTATATAAATTAAGGTTTAGTTGTGTACAATCGTGATTATGGTGGTCATGATATGTTTGAGAAGTTTCACACCTGTAATTATTTGAAACATTAGAGTCACAATAGCGTTTCCCTGACAGTTTTTCAGTCAGCATAGTCAAGTCAAGCAAGTCAATATGCTGAAAGTAATAAAACTAAAAAAACAAAAATGCGCCTCTTTATTTTTGTACTGATCTTATACCAAACTAGAGGCTGCCCGCGGTTACACCCGCGTTATTTAGGGCTCTGCTCCCGTCGCTCATAGCGTGATGTTATATAGCCTATAGCCTTCCTCGATAAATGGGCTATCTAACACTAAAATATTTTTCAAATCGGACCAGTAGTTCCTGAGATTAGCGCATTCAACCATACAAACAAACTCTTCGGCTTTATATACGAGTATTAGTATAGATAATATTTAATTGAATGAAATATTTAGGATTCAACATACCGAAAAATCTTCTTCGTTGATAAAATAAAAGAACTATTTCATTTATTTGTTATTGTAATAATTTTCGCTGAAAACAAAACTGCTGTTTGTAGTCTACATGAAATGAAGAGTCCATAGAACTATTTTTGTTATAGATTTTTCAACGTGTATGTGTCCGAGGCGTGATCTCGTCTCGAAAAGTATCAGATATTTTTATCAGTTATCACACGATGATCAGTGAATAAGTAACATAATGTCGCGTATCGATAGACACGAAAGAATGCCATCTTAGAATAATTACTTAGTAATAATTATTAGTAAATGCGTAAGGAAGCAGCGATAGCCTAATGGAGAGACCGACAGACTGCTACGCAGAGGGTCAGGTTTCGAATCCACGGCGCGACTTTTCGGAGTTATGTGCGTATTAAATTGTTAATTATCGCTTGCTAAACGGTGAAGAACAACATCGTGAGAAAACCTGCATGTCTGAGAGTTCTCCATAATGTTCTCGAAAAACATGTGAATTCTGCCAACCCGCACTTGGCCAGCATGGTGGACTATGGCCTTACCCTTCTGGGATATATAATGGGAAGAAGCCCGTGCCCAGCAGTGGGACAGTATAAAGGGCTGATGATGATGATGATGAATAATTTTATTATTAGTAGTTAATTCAATATTTCAGAAAGGTAATTAATTAATACCTACTCTATAATTCTGCCGCTTTGTGAGAGACTCGTGTTGAGACTTAAGAGGAGTACAACTTGTGGCATAAAATTAACAGAAAAATGAAAAATAGCAGATGTCTTTATACCAGACTTTTCATAAAATTTGCCTAACTTTCTTAGTACAACTTTGTGTTTTACGTCTACTTGAAATGAAATGATTATGAATATGATTATGATTATGATTACTGGATTACTTGCCAAGTTTAATTAAAATTCGTACCGAAATCGAGAACTTGAAAGCGTTTATGCTGCGGTAAGGTTTGACGGGTACCTATAGATTGACATGAATACCCTAATAAAACAATAAGTATGAAACTCTTACCTTTTAAATCCCTGTGTGGATAGCGGAACTTCTGAGCCTTGCACAGTCTGATGCCGTCGATGATGGAGGCATGGTTGAGGGCATCGGAGAACACGGCATCTTCTGGCGTCAGCATGGACTCGAACAGCCCCGCGTTGGCGTCGAAGCACGAACCGTACAGGATTGTGTCCTCTCGACCGTGGAACTGCGATAGACGGTTCTCTAGCTCCTATGGACAAACATATGGCATATTTATTTCTGCATCTTGGTTGCTTACAACTCTTAAACCTTCAGTCAAAACCTAGTACTAAGATAATGCCGGACTAAATTATCTCTTGAAAAGAACTTAGAGTAATTTCTTTCTTCTTTTATTTTAAGAAGTTTCTTTCTACTCAATAGTCTCACCATTTGGCTCGCACTGTCTAAAAGTTATCAGATATTATGTAGAGCCAAGCTTCTAACTCTACACGCCTTAACTTCACAAACTTAACACCTTTGCTGAATATGTGGCTTGATCGCTTCGCTACCATCACTCGGGCGTAGAGTAAAAAAAATTGGGCAGGTGCGAGTCGGACTCGCGCACGAAGGGTTCCGTACCATCATCTATAAAAGAATATCACGTTCGTTGTATGTATACTTAAATACTTTATAAGTTTCTACCTGTTTATTAAGATCGAGTAACAAATTGCTTAAAAATTACGTTTGTTGTATGGGAGCCCCCCTTTATTATTTACTTTTTTTAAATTTAATTATTTATTTTGAAAGGTAATATACAACTACATATTCAGTGAAAATTTAAAGCGTCTACATGTTACAGTTAGTAATTTTGAGCAAAAAAATACGAAAAAAAACCACGTTTTTTGTATGGGACCCCCCCTTAATATTTTCATTTTTTTTTATATTTAGTGTTTGTTGCACAGATTTAGAATCAGATGTAGCGTATTCGTCCAACTAAGTGAGGCACGTTGACAGCTATGTGTGCGTGACATTTGGCGACTGGCACTGTACGGACACGCGCGTCTATGTGTGTGTAAAGTTGCCAGATTATGAATAATCTCCCACTATTTTGCATATAGTTTTTGCAAACGAATATAAAAATATTACATAGGTAATATTTTATATTCGTTTGTGGTTTTGAAGAATTTACCATAAATTTAATTAATGCTTGTAATATTTAATGCTGTTGTGAAAATTATTTAAATAAAAGATACCATTAAAGTATGCTTTTATAAATACATTTCTTAAAAAATGTAGGCTCCGAGTTAAGTTTTAACTAATTTTATTTGTAAATTGAGAAATAAATAGATAGGCTTGCGTCATAAATATTAATTAGCTAAAAACATTTTGTCATGCATACAATTAATTATGAATATCATAATCATAAATCGTAACAAAAAAAAAATTGCAATTAAAAATAAATGATGGCTACAATCAATAATTTCTGTTTCTGTACTTAATGTACACACGGCGCCAAGTCAAGCTAAATAGTCGAAGTACGATTTTGATACTTATTCCCTACGCCATAAGAACGGTACAAAGGTCTAAGAACGGTACAAAGGTCAAAGTGTATAGCTTGACAAGTAGCCGCGTGTACCTACACGAATATTTGGATTGTTTGGGGATCGAACTCAAAACAATGTATATACTAATGGAAATCCTATTAGTATATTTATAAGAAAAAATATAATCTACAATATACTTTTAAAATACGTTCATGTATTTTTCATTAACATGACAATCAGTATTACCTACATAATCAATTGATAAGTGCATTTTCCCTAATTCAGGGAAAACGGTGTCGACGTAGACTGGCAACACTTACATATTTTCTGCAGAAATACGAATTTTATCGAAATAATATTATAAAACGGTCAAATAATCCATAGTTATCTGTAAGAATATATTCCATCTTCCCGTATTTGCTTTTAGAAACAACTTTTACAATGTTTAAAAACGCAAGACGGCATTTTATGAATTTAAAAGTTGGATCGATCGTGGCGTGTGAACTGTGCGATGCTTTGCAGCGCACTGAGTCGAGTTTGTATTCGCTTTTCAATTTTGTATTTGCTTTAGTGGCCTCACGCAAGTGTTCCGCGCGCTCTGTCTGCCTTTTGTTCTATAGTCTTAGGTTTGTTGTTATAGCGGCAACCGAAATACATAATTTGTGAAAATTTCAGCTTTCTAGCTATCATGGTTTATGAGATACAGCCTGGTGACAGACAGACGGACAGACGGACAGACAGAGGAGGCTTAGTAATAGGGTTCCGTTTTTTACCTTTTAGGTACGGAACCCTAAAAAGAAGATTCAGTAGGCAACGAATCGGTCATGCCGAGGTTCTAGAAAAGTTTTGCACTTACGCTTCGTTGCCGTCACACCGCACACGTTAGTTAACACGGTGACTGCCACGTCAGGCACCGGTGCTTGACAGACATGGTATCTGTTAGGGCCGTGTCAGTCTCTAGTGCCTGACGCAAACGTATGTAATTCAAATTATTTTATCTCAAGGAGCCGTCAGGCGCGTTTTGGGTGTTTTTCTCTGTTGAAATGGACTGACAAGACCCCATCTTGGCCCAATATTTTCTACATATGGGACTGATTTTTAAGTTAGTACCTACATTTTTTACGCAAAAAATACGACACAATGAATTTCTAAATATTTTTATTATTTGAAAAAAAGCTTAGAAAATTATAAAAATAGTAAGTTTAGAATAAAATAGAAACAAAAAAAGAACAAAACATGTTACATTTTTTTATGTTCTTCGATGTACGATGCCTGACAAAATGCCTTTTTTTTTTTTTTTTTTTTTTTGGTATCGGGTTGGAAAATCCTCATGGAGTCCCTCCGCCCCGGGGGAAGGACGAAGGGGACTGTCAGACTCTTACTGACTAAAAACCAACCCGTATTCCTCATGTACCCGTGTGTCGGAGGGTGGGGATTCGCATAAGCATTCGTCGCTACCCCCCGACGGGTATTGGCCCGCCAGATGGTCAGGCGGGCCCCGAACAAAACCCCCTTGGCGGCGGATGAAGGTGTTGGGCTCCGCCGCCAAAACACTCAGCGGCCGCAGAGGATAGGGAGGACGGCAACGCAACACCGCATCTCCTCTTCCTCTGCGGCCCCACCGCGACGCAACGATGGTGCGCCTCCATTTGGTCGCGGGAGATAGGGCGCGCGGCAACGCAACACCGACACGCCTCTCCTCCCGCGACCGCACCCGACTGCGAGGGACAGAAGAACTGTCCCTCGCACCCGCCCCTTTGGACGCATCCAGCGCAGGCCTCCGTCAAGCCCACGCGGAGCGTCCGCTCCTGGATCCCTCTTAGCTTCACCGCGGGTCACCAATCCACGGTTACTAAGCCCCCCCACCACGACAAGGTGGAGATCCCACGGGGGGGCTGACAAAATGCCTAAAAAAATGCCTGACATGGCGCAATGGCTATATTTTCTCCCGATTGGGCTTCGTCAGTCACATATACCTGACAATATTTATTGTTGTCCTATTTTATGTTATAATTATCGAAAAAAGAAAAAAAATATTCATATAATGTAATTTATGTCGATATAACACCAAAAAACAGAAAAAAGAAATTGCCGTCATTAAAATTATGCTATGGCAGTTAACGTGTTAATTAATTGTTCATTCATTTTTTTAATAGAGACATTAGTTCTTGTAGTAGGTAACGAAACGGTCAAGCCGATTCGAGAAAAGTTTGACCTAGCGCTTCGTTTCGCTCGTCAAGGCGGATATGGCCTGCTTTTATCATACCCCATGCTAATGGGTACTTTGACTTTCGAAGTAGGTACTAGACATAACTAGCTGCTTTCCGTTTAGAACAGTTCACGCACCAGCTAGTAGAATATAAAACAATAAAATAAGGAGTGTACTTGGGTCACAGGTGTGTGTACCTATATATACGTTATAAGTAGGTAAAATTTTGTCAGGTCAACTATCGGCGTCAGTGAGTAGGTATTTAGCCATAGGTAAATTTGTACTTGTATTTATCATATACGAAATTCATCTCTGAGGATGGCCAAAGTACCTATATGGCTGGGTATTTGAACCAGATTTTGGCTACTAAGCGAATTTTAACAGAGATATATATAGGAAATTTTAATAAAAAATAGTATGCTTGTGATCCTGCTTTGCCCGATTAAATTAAACAGAGTCAATTGCTCTCTTGTTCACTTAAATAAAACTAGAAATAAATGGAGATGAAAGAGAACTTTAAATGTGATACTTCGGTAGGCGTAATAATATGCGTGAAATCGTGAAATACACTTCGATCACTGCCGAATTGGTCGCTCTTCTTCTTCTTCTTCTTCAGCCTTTAACAGTCCACTGCTGGACTAGGCCTCTCCTTTGAAAGGAGGAATTGGCCTACTATACCACGCTGGCCAAACGGGTTTGTATAGGGTTTGTATCAAGTTTTCCTTCTCTTACAGTGCTGTTCTCTGCATAATATGCTCCTTCTGTCGGCTCTTACGACACCCATAGGATGATAAATGGGGTGTTAACATTCTGTAGGTATTCTTAATCCGTCACCACACGGACGGTCACTCTAATCTCTGGTAATCTTTCTCTTTCTCTTAGGTATAGTGTGTTCGTCAAAAACTGCACTATGCCAATTTTAGTGTAGTAAGTCTCACATCAGGGCAAATTCACTCACCTTATGTATTTCTTGCGTACCACATATGAACCTTACGGAGCTAAGACCAGCGCCGTACTTCTTCAAGCCTTCCCTCGCAGCCTCCACAACCTCGGGATGATTCTGCATGACAATACATTTTACATAATATAACTTTGTTTAATAAATTAATAAATTATTAGACAGAACGAGACCGATACCATACAATTTTGGAATGCTCTTTAAAACTATTTCTTCCATGTTTTGACAGTAGTAATAAGTACTTTAGAGTAGGTAGATAGAGTATTAGTCTCAGGTAAGACTTCTACCTAAACGTCCACACTGTAGGTTTATTTTAGTTTAATTGCAGTAGATACCTATGTTATTGAATTCTAAAAATCAAAATGATCAATTCACTCAAATTTAAGTGAATAAGAATATAGCAACAAGAAGTTTAGAAACACTCAAATAAAGGCCACAAAAAAAAGAACACACGAAAAGTGTTGAGTAAATTAGCAATTGGCTTTTTCGGATCTCACAGCACATTAGATTGGTCTGTTGGTACAACAATTTAGCTGGTACTTACTGAAAGTCCTAAGTAATTGTTGGCACAGAAGTTCAGGAACTGTCTATCGGAACCTTTCACTGTCACCTGGAATAACGAAAAAAATGAAAGTGTCAGCATAGTCTACGAATACACCCACGAAACCTTGAAACATTACGTCGTTACGGCACGTTGTGCCTCTATAATTTGGCTATTGAAGTACCTAGATGTTAAAAATTGTCTACTGTTTTGGTTTTATCAGTAGTGCATAGAGTCCGATCTAACGGCCTGTCGTTCGTTAATGGAATGCCTTCCTTTGCACTTTCGACCAATTATCGCTTGACCCATGTCTCTTAGAGCACGTTAGTCGTTAGATTGTCCCGGATGTCATTAATATCTTTGACAGGCATTATGGGAAACCAGTGCCCTTAAATATACTGACACTGGTCTGAGTCATCGAGTTACTATCTGTTTTGGTTGTAGCGCTCTCGGACTAGAAAGCGTTCGACGGCCTCCAAGTCAAAAATGTTGGATGCAACAGGCAAGGGCGTCGCCAGCCAATCGCCTAGGAGGGGAAGGACGCCAGCCGATGGCCTGGGATGGGGGGACCATTTGATATGGAAAATGAGAAAAGTATGGAGAAAATAATAAATTTTAGGGTTTTTGAATCTCTAGGGGGGAGCAGCTGCCCCCCCCCCTGCCTCCCCTTGGCGACAGCCCATGGTAACAGGGATAACGATTGGACAATGATCATGAGTAAAGGTCTATCTCAAGGTACACATGAGATCCATTTGTCAAGAAGCAATATCAACAACGAAAATTGGTTGGAAGCGTAAAAGAACTATTTTAAAATGATATCTCTATTTAATAGATCCACCTCGAACACGCTCATGGTATGAATCCGCAGTCTGCCAGACATGTGTTTATATTTACATTACATTTGCTTATGCTCTGCACGATGTAAGCGAAGCTTCACTTCGCAACCGAAACAGGTTTGAACATAAATACCAGCCCAAATGTTTAAATCCTTGAACTAAATTATTTTTACAAGATGTCGATGAATGGCAAAAATTCTGTTTGTGTAGTCATCAATAGGTAAGTGTGAGAATAGCGTCTAATCAAATTAGCATTCGTTTGTCTCCATAGTTCGAAGGCAAAGCGGATTTAAATGAAATGTTATCTTTAGGTACGATTGTCATTTTCTCTGTTTTTAGGAACAACATCACTCAGTGACTAGAAGTTTAAATTTTTGTCGAGTCTTTAGTTTCCATAAGCAGTTTGCTCAGTGTTCACTCAACTCTATTTAAAATAATTGTTTGATGTTATCCTCCTAGCGTTATCCCAGTTTCAATCTGGGGTCCGCTTACTAGTTTAGCCGGATTTGGCTGAATATTAGCTTCTCCACACATGAACAACTGCCTGTCTGACTGACCTCCGCAATCCGAAGGGATAGCGATATTCCGTGATTTAGTGTCAGTTTATTTAGAAGGTACCGACGCTCTATAACGACTGTCAAAGATCTTCATGAAAACAGGCATGGGGGCATGGGGCAAGCGATCACAACTCCGAAAAGTCAGTGGAGCACGCCATGGATTCGAACCCGATACCCTGCCTCTGCATGGAAGCCTGTTGTTATCTCCACTAGGCTATCGCTGCCTTTGATGAAAACGTTTGCAAGTTTAAACTTAATTTATACTTCGTCATCGATTTTAAACTTTCGCGAGGGATTCAAGAATCCATCCACGACCGTTGTAAGCCGGTTGAAACCTTGGAGAATAAGAGAGGTATTTATATCAACAATCGCTAGTAAGACCCGCTAAAAAAATTTGTACTTTGTCTGCAGAAAGAAACTTGGTATATGTATGTCAGAGGTCCGTAAATTGCATACAAGTTTTTTTATCTGTAAAGTTATATTTACAATATTATCAACTGCCACTGAATATCTAAACTAATCTAAAGTATTGAATAGCTCTCTCTCTCTCTTCCTAGCTATGCATCCCACATGGTGGTGGGGTCAGCTTTCTTTATTTTACTCTTCCACTTCGCTCTATCTGCGACATCATCGTCAGTAACATCACATACCCTCTTGTCCTTTAACACTACATCTCTCCACCTTGTTTTGGGTCGTCCTCTAGGTCTCCGACCAGGGAGGTCAAGCTGTAGTGCCAAATTCCCGACGTAGTCTGGTGGCCTCCTTTTCACATGACCATACCATCTCAGCCTACTTTCCTGCATCTTGTCGGCGATGTCGCGAAAGTATTGAATAGCTGCGACGCAAAAAGTCTTGTCAACACTTAAGAACCTAATTATTCACGAGGCGAATTCCAGAAAATCACTCACTGTACTAAACTAACCTGTGGTTAGGTCACAGGCGTAGTTATCAATTCTAGTTTAGGCATTGATCTGGGTATTTTATTTTCATTGCATTTGTTTAGAGTTTTTCTAGTCTTACCAGTTTAAACAGAATATTAGCTTAACATCCTCATCCTCAAGTCTGAGAGTTTTAAAAATTCGGTAATGTATTATGATTTTCTCAAAGCTTGTTTCCATAATATCAAGCACTTTTTTGCTTTTAAGGTTCCGTAGTAAACTACAAGTAATCCTTATATTTCGCCATGTCCGTCCGCGGTTTTATTTTGTTTACTTTTAGTTGGTATACGTTGTATTAACAGGCGAGGAATATGGCATTATCGAGAATAAATAAAATCCTTACCTTGGTATCTTGTGGCGAAGTGAGCACTCTCTCATGTTTCCATGTCTTGGCGCGTTTGATTTCTCTCAGCCGATCCTCCAGTACCTCTCGGAGTACGGACACTCCAGGCCGATCCTTCTGCAACTCGTGCAGCTGACGAGTCTGGCTGCCATTGAAGACTGAAAAGGAAATTAAAAACATTGAATTTTAGAACTTGGGTCATCATCATCAGCCTTTAATAGTCCACTGCTGGACTAGGCCTCTCCTTTGAAAGGTGGAATTGGCCTACTATACCACGCTGGCCAAGCGGGTTGGTATAGGGTTTGTATCAAGTTTTTTCTTCTCTTACAGTGCTGTTCTCTGCATAATTTGCTCCCTCTGTCGGCTTTTACGACACCCATGGGATGATATGGGGTGGTGACAATTCGTATTCTTAATCCGTCACCACACGGAACTTGAGTAAGAACTTCAAAATGGTTCAGGTGTGCCAAGGATGGTATTCAGGTCTGCAAAATTTCTTCAGGGAAGAAGCTCAAATGTCTATGGCAACAAAGACGTGACATGACTGGAATAAACAATTGTAGCTATAGGTATGTCTTCTTCTTCTTTTGCCTGCCCTATTCCCATATTACTTGGGGTCGGCGCAGAATGTCCTTTTCTTCCATTCTCTCCTATCAGCCGTCATCTGATCATTCACTCCCTTTTCATTCATATCGTCCTTCACACAATCCATCCATCTTTTCTTTGGTCTTGTAGCTATAGGTATGTGATGTGTGTGATCTTTAGGTACTGCATAAGCAGCTGCACTGAGCTTTGCTCTATCATCGTCCTAAAATTATACCGGTTGCATTAAAGACAGTCATTTTCAAGCCTGCGCTTTCTAGACTCTCACCCGATTTGACAGAATACTAAGCTATTTTATAGAGCCACTGCCAATTTGATAGGTTGTACGCACATTACTTCGAAAAGTCAGTGGTGTGCGCTGTGGATCAGAACCTGATTCCAACCGACTGTCATGCAGAAAACATGGCAGTCGGTTGGTATGTTCACTAGGTTATCGCTGTCTTTTAAACAGAGTTTTCTCTTTTTTTTATGGTAATAGGCGGCAAACGAGCAGGCGGATCGCCTGATGGTAAGCAATTACCGCCGCCCGTGGACACAAGCAACACCACAGGAGTCACAAGTGCGGTGTCGCCCCTTTGGGTTGGGAAAAGGGATAGGATGAGGAGTGGGATGAGGGAGATGGAATAGGGGATAGGGCCTCCGGCGCTCTCACTCACCGAACGAAACGCAACAGTTTAGGTCCTGTTACTTTACGTCGATTTTCTGTGAGCGGGTTGTAGGTACTTCCCCGGTCGAGCCAGCCCATTCATGCTGAAATCAGCAAGGCTCTACTACCTAAAAAAGGCTCTTTTTGTGGAGTTGCATGTTTACTTACTTCGTCAAAATTGCTCAGTTGTCGTTTAATGTTGATAATTACCGAGGTGTTATCCGCATAAATTTGATGTCATGATTGTTCTTAACGTAATAGGGTAAATCATTAATAAGGTTTATCTTAATCCTAAAAATATTTTCTCTCTCTCTACATAATTATGATGAGATTTCTAGCCCTATTGTTCATGTATCTCTTGAGAAAATTACTCATGACTGTAAAGATGTACGTACCTAGCAATTGTCTAGTAATACATAGGTAAGAGTAAACAGGCGTACTGTTATCTGTATTCATAGAGCTCAGTCGATTATACTGCAATTTCTTTGTGCAAGGTCAGTCAACGACAACTCATTACGTATCCTTGTTCTTGATTGTCATGAAAAACAGTTACGGATGAATCGAAAACTATAGCATCAGTGATAAGTTGATAACGCATTCGAATTTTGTAGCACTAAATATCATTCGGAAAAAAAGTGATAACAGCAACAACACAACTCTATAAACGAGTAGGTATTGTTTTTCTCAAAACCTGTTCATGGCCCATATGTTTGCTGTCTTGCTGATGTCAACGATAGATTATATCAACGAATTGCTTGAATAAACATAGGTAAGTTTTAAGTAATAGACACATTATCGAAACAATTATAATAATAATGTAATTTAATTGCACATTGAGTGTGCAACAAAATTGCAATAAAGTTGAAATTCGTTAAACAAAACTACAACATGGTTGAATGCACACTGTATGTATTCGTGATAGCCAATTATGCTCCTGTTTTATATCACAACACTGGCAAATGCATTTTCCTTATTCACAAAATTGAAGCCGTACCGCTGCTCTACCTGTATTATTCCATCTATACGTTATTAAAGTAAATGATAATACAAATACTTAGAACACTTAAAAAACTGAATCTTCACGTCACTAAAATAGTGGCATATAAATGAAAACTTAAACATTCTGACATACCTAATGTTTGAAACTTGTATGTAATAACTAATAAGTTGTTTAAATCGTCACAGCAAGTTTGTTTCTTTACACATAGAACACTTGTTTTTCTTTGGTTTTCGCACAGCACACACCGAAAACATTCACATAAAAGTATTTGGCAGAACATATTCTATAGTTGAATGATTATTTTATAAAGTAATTTAGTTGTTTTTAACTTACAGTTGCGGAGGAGTGACGTGCGAAGCGGCATCGCGGTGAATGGAGGCGCGGCACCGCGACGCGCGGGCGCAGGCAGCTCTTAAGTAGACCAGTCACGCAGGTTGCTTGTTTGGCATATTATTTTATTTTCACTACGCTCACCGATGTTTTGGATAGACGATTGGGGTTATACGGAATGCAGAGAGGTGTTCCAGGTGGTGGTATGGGTTGATGATATTGTGAATGTAATCTAGCAATATGTGGCTGAAATTGTGTATATACCTAATAGTTTATTATTGTAAGTGTTAGTTTAGTGGGTATATTGTTTAATTACATATTTATTTTTTCATTTATTGTATGTCCAACTTAAGGGCCAAAGTTTATAGGCCATCGATAGGTTTTCCTTCCTTTTAACGGAGCCCTGCGGACCCGTGGGTTTTCGTAGCTACCCTAAGAAACACGACGGGTCTAATCCTATATCCTATATTACTCCACAACAACAAGCGCTCCAAGGAATGACCTCCGCAAACGTTGCTTAACTCTGGCTGTCTATTAGTACGAATGGCAAGTCAATTCTCTCTTTGAGCGCTACATTGTTCTCTTTGAGTATGACATATTAGGCTTCAGGCCTGGTCATAGCACAACTTCTGCCCTCCTTAAAGTGACTGGCGATATTGGTGAGGGCATGGAAAACACCAAAATCACTGTCCTGGTGTTAATTGACTTTTCAAATGCCTTCAATACCAGTCAGTCACGATATCCTATTATCTATCCTCTCCCACCTTAAGGTCTCGGTTGGAGCTTTGACAATCCAAAGCTCCAACCGAGACCTTAAGGTGGGAGATAATTTGAAACCTCCTCGAAGATAATTTGAAAACCAATGTTTTCAAATTATCTTCGAGGTCACCAGCAGTCGATCCATGTCGACGAGCTATCGTCGAGATGGTGTGATACTACTTCTTGCGTTCCTCAAGGCGGCATTCTTTCTCCCCTTTTATTTTCTATTTTTATAAATCATACAAAATAAATTAGCGGATCCTAATCGCGTACAATTAATTTATTTAAGGTATAAATACCTATTACCGGAAACAAATAGGTATAATATACCTTAAATAAATTAATTGTACGCGATTAAGACCCGCTAATTTATTTTGTATGATGCATACAAATCGCGGAAGTTTAAAATCGATTATTTTTATAAATCTCTTAACTCGAAATCTTCAGTGCGCTTACCATTTGTATGCCGATGACTTGCAGATTTACTCCCAAATAAGTGTGGAACACGTCAATGAGGCGATCGACAAAATTAACAACGATTTGACTGCCATATTGTCCTGGTGTCAGAAGTTTGGGCTAACTGTAAATCCTAGCAAGACCCAAGCTATCATTGTGGGTATTCAATGGGTTTTAAAATGACTAGAGTTATCGTCCCTGCCGCCTATAATCTTTAATGGGACCACCATCGATTTGAATCCTGCGGTCAAAAACCTTGGGCTACACATACCTAGATGCGACGCTGAATTGGCAAATCCAGGCAACCCAGGGAGTCAAAAGGTCACCGGTACCCTGCGCGCTCTTTACCGCCTCCGGAACATTGTACTACCTGAGACAAAGACAATGCTTGTGCAGACTTTAATTTTTCCCCTCATCGACTATGGTGATGTATGTTACTTTGACCTGAATACAGATCTCCTTGATAAACTTGACCGTCTTCTAAATAACTGCATTCGATTCATTTTCAATCTTCGCAAGTAAACTCAAACTCAAAATCATTTATTCATTTAGGCCACAAAGTGACGCTTATGAACGTCAAAAGTTAAAGTTAATTACTAGATGATTCTACATTTACATTTACTGCCACGTTCGCAATGCAATAGGTAGAACCACGAGAAAGAACGGGCAATAAAACTCGTGGCCACTCTTTTTAACTGCCAGTATAATGGTTTTACATGTTATATTTGTAAGGAGCTGCAACTGTTTCACATTGTGAGTTATCTACTATTGCAAAAGTTAATAGTTATTGATATCATACTCAAGCAATAAATTATGTTCATTTATTAAGCCTCCCAAAGTGAATATGGTGAAACAGGAGCATCCACTTACGTCTTTTGATGTAAGCAACTCGCGAACATAACTGTTCTGATCTATGGTGGAACAGTATGTTCCGAAAAGTAATGCAGCAATTTACAATCTATTAGTTAGCAGTTCATGACCACGAATTACCCTCACCTTACAAATCCAATAAATTATAATAAAATGAGTAGAACAAGAATGCAAATGTAGCATAAAAAGAGAATGCGGTAATTAACTACACTATAAAACTGCCTATTGACCTAATAATAAAAATAAATTCAGCTAATAAAAGAATATTTATTTCCAAGCGTACTTGTCGTCAAAATACTCATTTAAACTATAATATGCCTTTAGTAAAAGATTATTTTTAATAATTGTCTGAAACGACCTTAAAGGCAAGTCTAAAATACTACTTGGTATTTTATTATAGATTCTTATACTAAGCCCAATAAAAGAGCTATGCGTTTTGTGTAAACGGAAATATGGTACACATAATTTGTGCCTGTTCCTAGTATTAATATTGTGTATGTCACTATTCATTTTGTAAGAATTTATATGTAGTCGTACATGCATAACACTGGCATAAATATATTGTGATGCTACAGTAAGAATACCAATAGTTTTAAATTTTTCTTTAAGTGAGACTCTTGTCTTTAACTGGTAAATGGCCCTAACTGCTCGTTTTTGTAATATAAAAATATTTTCGATGTCAGCGGCCCTACCCCATAATAATATGCCATATGACATAACACTATGAAAATAGCTAAAATAAACCAATCTAGCCGTATCGACATCAGTCAACCTACGAACCTTCTTAATGGCATAAGCAGCTGAGCTAAGTTTCCCTGAGAGATATGTAACGTGCGCACCCCACTGTAATTTCGAATCAAGTGTTATTCCTAGAAATAATGTAGACTCAGATGTTTCGAGAACATCGTCATTTAGAGCTATACTAGGACCAACGTTTCTGACATTAGGCAGAGCAAACTTAATACATTTTGTTTTTTTGGCGTTCAGTACCAGATTGTTTACATTAAACCATTTAGTTACTTGAATGAGCGCACTGTTTATTTCGTTAAAATGTTCCTTATTTCTATCTACTTTGAATATCAAAGAAGTATCGTCAGCAAACAGTACAACGTCACAAATGTTTTTCAAGTAAAAAGGTAAATCGTTTATGTAAACAAGAAACAGGAAAGGCCCTAGGATGCTGCCTTGCGGCACTCCCAACTCAACAGGTAAGCCACTGGATTTTTAGCCGTTTATTTCAACACATTGGATTCTGTCACTTAAGTATGACTTAATGACTTCCAATGCTTTAGTCTGTACGCCGTAATGTCTAAGTTTGCATAAGAGCGTTTCATGGCAGATACAATCGAATGCTTTCGAAAGGTCGCAAAACACACCAATAGCATTTTGGGCATTCTCCCATGCACTGAATATGTGTTTAAGTAACGCTACTCCTGCATCTGTTGTCGAGTGACCCTTGGTAAATCCATATTGCTCACTATGAAGGAGGCTGTTTAGATTAAAATGTCTAAGTAATTGCTTGAGTATGATCTTTTCAAAAATCTTAGTAAAGGCAGGTAGTATCGATATTGGCCTATAATTACTAGGATCAGTCTTACTGCCGGATTTGAAAAGAGGTATTATCCTACTGTGTTTCATAAGATCGGGAAAAACACCTGATTCAATACACTTATTAAATAAGTTGCTTAAATAAGGAGCTACTACATCAATTATACTTTTTAAAACCTTAACAGAAATGCCCCAGAGATCACCTGTATTCTTAGACTCGAGAGATTGAAAAGTACTTATAATGTCGGTAGAATTAATACAATCGAACTTAAATAATACATCACATTTTCCTACACTAGATTCTAATAGGTTTTCTGCGACTATAGCTGATGATTTTAATTCTCTAGTAGTAGTAATCGGTATGCTAGCAAAGAATTTATTAAATGTGAGTGCGAGTTCTTTGTCATTATGAATAAATTTGTCACTATCAAATAAACTAAAACTATTACCTCTAAGTGTTGTCTTACCTGTTGCTTCATTAATAGCTCGCCAGGTTGCCTTAATTTTATTCGAGGATTGTTCAATTTTGTTCCTAACGAATAATGCCTTAGCTGTATTGCACACTCTTTTAAATATCTTGGAATAATTCCTAACATACTCAGTGAAGTTCGAATCAGAATTGTATCTCTTCATACCGTACAACTCGTACATCTTTGCTCTGCTTTTGTAAATACCTGCAGTAGCCCACTCACTAAAAGCTCGAGATTCCTTAACTACTTTCTCCTTAGTCCTAAAAGTATTCTGAAATTCCTTGTTAACTACATTAAATAAATTATTGAAATTTTCATTTGGCAAATCAATCTCCATTAAATCAGGACTCATAGCATTCATTCCAATCAAAATTTTATTCCGGAATTCATTAAACTTATGCCTAGGTAATGGCCTAACTAACACTTTCTGTATAATGCTATCACTATAATACGGAAACCTTGCTAATTGACCACAGTGATCCGAAGTTAATTCAGAACTAACTAATTTATTCAAAACTGTACAATTACTAAATATATTGTCAAGATAGGTGGATGAAGTTGCTGTAATCCTAGTTGGTTCAAGGAACAATTTTTTTAAATTAAATGATTTAAATAGATTTAAAAATCTACTAGTCATTACTGAATGTTCAAGAATATTTACATTAAAATCACCACAAACTATAATACCTTTCTTATTGCTCCTAATTTTAGTAATTGCATCTTCAATAACTGATTCAAACAAGCTAAAGTTACTTAACGGTGGACGATATACACATATGATAATATGCTGCTCAAGTTCTACACATGACAGTTCCACGGTGCGTTCTATAGACAAACTTGCTATGTCTTTCCGTTCTTTACATGTTAAGCTATATAGTATGACCATGTGTCTACTTATCGTTCCCAATTAAAGTGGCTTCCCATACGTCAGCGCCGTAGTTTGCGTGCTCTCACTACCCTCTATACTATTCTTACATCTTCAACTTCTCCCCAGTATTTATCTTCCTCCTTTCAATACTTATGCTCTAACCATGAACGAAACCTCCGTTCATCTAATAATCTTCTTCTCACTGTACCCTCTCATAACTCTAATTTTCTTCATTCCTCTTTTACTGCCCAATCTATTCTTCTTTGGAATGCCCTCCCTCTTGTAATCAGGATGGCTAAGAATACTTTCAAGTTCAAGGTGACGGAACTTCTACTGGCTGAGTCGGCTAATGTATCGTAAGTCGTTTAAATTTCATATTGGTTTAATATGTATACATACCATATGTACGTATATATATTTATATATTCTTATAAGTGTATGTATTTATGTAGCTCTATAATACATCTATATTATGTATGTTTATATGTAACTAATGTATATATGTTTTTTAATGTGAATGTATCTTTAGCTTTTTATTACCTATTTGTGTTATTTCAAATTCATTTTCTTTATATTACACCTACTTCTTTTCTCTCTGCACCACTCTAAGGTAGACTGGGAGATAATGCCCATGGCATTAAGTCCGCCTGTATACGTTTTGTATATAAAGCTTTAATAAATAAATACTAAAAAAATATTATACATACATACATAGACTCACGCCTGTTACCCCGAAGAGGTAGGCAGAGGCATATTAAACGCCCACTTTTCGCCAGTGTTGATCCCACGTAATAGGTGGCGAGCCTATTGCCGCTTATCGGGATATTTTGTTTACCAGAGCCTCGTCCGTTGATCGGCAGGTGCACCGCTTGCAGGTGAGGTTGGCTTGGGACCCTAAGTTCTTGGTGGGAACCCTATGCACCCAAATATTATACGTACATACCTAAGCCTGTACTGAACTAAAATAATAACTATCTATAAAGAAATCGACGATATTCGTTTTAACGAAGTGCCAAGAATACTTATGGCTTATCTAGGTGTATTTTTTTAAGGATAAACCTATCTGAGACTGAGATAAGTATCACAAAGGAGTTTACAAACTTTCACTCCTACTACCTAATGGTAGAGCTGAGGCAATTACTTAAATCGGTACGACTTACTGACAGTCAAAGGTTTACATGAACAAATAAAGATGTAGGTCTCTGGGTATCTAATATGTAGAGATATAGATAGTCATTTATATGATAAATTAATAAAGCTATGTTGTATATGTAATGTGAAGGACGTTAAGAATTTAGACATTTTTGGTATTCGGCACATTTTCTACAAATAAACGTTGTATGATTATGAGCCTATAAATCATTAAGACTGTCTAGGTATCTATCTAAGACTTGTGGACGTGCCCACCGTGCCTGCTAGGCCTGACTTTACACGAACATAGAGTTTGATGTAAATATGTTTTAAATTACATTAATTAAGTAGATATAACCGTAACAGAGGTAGGGAAAGGGCAGGGCACCCAAGGAATAAGTAAGGTGTAAATGTTGGATTACGGGATACAGAGAAATATGGAAGCGAGGCACTTACTGCACTGTAACCAAATAAATTGGGATTACGGCAAAAGGGTGGTATGTTAGGATAAAACCTTGGTTTATTACTAAAAGTCAAAATTAGTTAATAAGATACACTAAAATGCGACCATGATATTCAAACATCTAATTATCATTCTCAAAATAAACGTCAGCTGAGTTGAGCCGGTCATACAAAGGACGCTTATCGCTAACCAATAAACACATAATATATTATGTATAGACAAGTACTTATGAAGTCTGCATGCCTGTGTGAATAGAAGAGCTCAAATTACGTCATATCGCGAACCGAGGCGAATGACACGCTTGTTTAGACAGAAATCCTTCGCGCACATTATATTTTACGCGGTTTAGTGAATTACTTGTAGGTACGATAGTTACATAGTAATAATATTAGGTACCACTCCAATTTCATCACGTAAGGATTGACATAAGGCCTCTGCTACATAAGTGTTTTCCCCGTATGGGGATCGACGTGCGCTTATTACTTCTAAAAGAACTTCCTTGAAGAACTTGCGAAATCATGTCCTGTTACATCACTAAGTATGTGTTATAGGTAAGAATGGTCGTATATACTCTAGAGTCTCTAGACCTTCACTGGCTTCTTAACAACATAGCCAATGCTGCACGTAGAAATTACTGATGCCATTGTTTAATATTACTGTAATACTGGCTGCGCCTACATGGGAATGGAAGGTTATCGGGAGATAGGGTAAGTAGCCATATGTGCAATTCTGACATATAAGTAACTATTTTAAATTCCTCACAAGCCTTCAAAGTTCGTTATAGTTAATAGTACCTAGTAAGATATAAAAAGGTGAGAGATTTTATCAATGTGAATTTTAATGTATTTTTTGTCTGCATTTGTCAGAAGCATAGATACCCTCTTCCCTTACCCTAGCAAACAAGAAAATGAGCTAGGAATATCGTCTTGGTTTTCTGATAGATGGCTACCTAGGATACTCTCATTAATTATCATCTACACACAGTGACTTGGCCGTGGTTCTGACCCAAGCGGTTGCCACACAGAGCGAAAACGAAAGCGGGGCGATAATTTATTAGAGTAGACCCCCTGAGCTCATAGATAAAAATTCATTGCGTAAAAATTACTGATGCTATTGTATAATATTACTGTAATATTGGCTTCGCCTGCATAGGAATAGAAGTCAGGTTATCGGGCGATAGGGTAGCCAATGTGCTATTTTGAAAAAATGTGCAAATTAAAGTACTCGCAAGCCTTCAACGTTCGTTATAGTTAATAATAGTAAGATATCAAAAGGTGAGAGATTAAAGTGATTTTCAATGCATTTTTGTCTGCATTTGTCAGAAGTCAAAATAATTTATTCATTTAGGCCACAAAGTGACGCTTATGACCGTCAAAAATTAAAGTTAATTACTAGATGATTCTACATTTACATTTAGAAGCATAAATTCTCTCCTACTCTCTTCCCTTACCCTAGCAAACAATAAGAGGACAACGAAGAAGACGTCTTGGTTTTCTGATAGATGGCTACCCAGGATACTCTCATTAATTATCATCTACACAGTGACTTGGCCGTGGTTCTGACCTAAGCGGTAACCGCACTGAGAGCGAAAACGAAAGCGGGGCGATAATTCATTATGTACCTACATAAACCGGTCTGAGCATTTTCTTAAAAGTTCTCAAATAGTTATTTAAAACCTGAGATGTCTAAAAACCTGCGAAAGAGTAACCCATGAAAGTTAGGATTGTGAAATCTTGAATTCTATTTTTCTTGAATTCTGAAAATCATAGAAATAAAACTGGCAGCGTACAGCCATTTCATCTCTTTTCGCACTCAATAATTGTATGTCTAGGGCAGTCAGTATTTAAATGGTGCCGCCCTGGACGCGAAAAGAGCCTACCCAGCTCATCGCTTTAGTCAAGGTCACGCCTTCACCGTCAGACAAGGCGTATTGTGAAACTTTCACTTAAAGTAAATAAAACGACATTGTGCTGATATGTTTTATTTTTTATTTTAACGACAATTTGAAGAATATACTCAACATATAATTATTTCATCTGCGGTCAATCTAAGGACACGGCAAGGTCTGCAGTCCGCACGCGATGCACGATGTCTAAAGACGACTCTGAAAAATAATTATATTTTAAGTAAACTAGCCGTGAATCGCAATTTTCTAGCTTGATAAAAAATATAATCTAATAAGTATAAATCATAATATAGTATAAATCTAATTAAGTCAGTAACAGAAAATATAGACAAAAAGCAACCAGTCACCGTTGTGTTTCTAGATATGAGCAAGGCTTTTGATTTGGTTAATTTTGAAAACTTGCTCGAAAAATGTGAGCGTTATGGCATTCGTGGCCCTGCTTTAGATTGGGTACGCAGCTATCTGTATGGTCGACTTCAATGCGTGGAAGTGTCCCGCCTTGACAGCAACTTTGTGTCGACATCATATAGGTCAAATTTTAAAAATAATAGATTTGGCATCCCACAGGGTAGTATTTTAGGACCACTACTTTTTCTGCTATATATAAATGATTTACCAAGTGTCACGACTCACAAATGTGTCTTATTTGCTGACGACGTTTCGGTAATCATACCTCAAAATGGAACGAACAATCATGAAGCAGACGTTCACGCTACATTAAGTAATATTATGAATTGGCTCTCATACAATAATTTAAAGATAAACCTAACTAAAACCTATTATATACAATTTGTTAATTACAAACAATGTCCAAAACATATTAATATTAATTTTGATAGAGAAAGCATAAAGAGAGTAGATAATATAACATTCTTAGGTTTAAAATTAGATGAACACTGCAGTTGGACATTACATGTAGACACAATATGTAATAAAATTGGTAGATTTGTTTACGCTATGAGAGAACTTAGAAAAACGTCTAGTAAAACAGCTTGTCTTACAGCATATCATGGATACGTTAGCTCCGTATTGAAATACGGACTGTTGTTATGGGGTAACTCAACAAACATAAATAGGGCGTTCGTTATGCAAAAAAATGTGTTAGGGCGATATGTGGAGTTGGGCCATTTGAATCATGTAGACCATTATTTAAAGACCTAGGTATTTTGACTTTAGTATCAATGTATATATTGGAAATAGGAATGTTTGTTAGAAACCACACACATATGTTTACTAGAGTAGAACAAGAGTCTAAATTTAAACCAAGGGATCGTAGTAAATTAAAAATAGTGGCATGTAGAAGCACCTTTCACAAAAAAAATAGTTTCATGATGTGTATCAAAGTTTATAATCATATTCCACGATCAATAAGAGATTTGCCTACATCACAATTTAAACTCAGACTCAAACATTGGTTGGTTGAAAATTGCTTCTACACAATATCGGAATTTTTTAATTATAAACAAATCATTAATAATTTATGACATTTATATCTTGCAACGTTGTATTTTATTATTTTAATGATGGTATGACTGTATGACTTGACATTTAATTTTTGACATTTTTTTTTTTTTAGATTTATATAATTTGATTTTAATATTCAATTTTATCTTATGTTTAAATTTTCGCATACCTACTAATGGTGAAATGTGTACTTCTAACTACTATAAGAACTTTATGTAAACCATTTCAAGCGAATAAATGATTCTAAATGAAAAAAAAAGAAAAAATAATATAACTAATAAACATACAACATTTGAATAGAAACAAATTCAGCCGTTTGATAGAAGTCAAATAACAAAGAGAGTACAAAAAGAATTGGCATTGAACAAAAATCATGAAGGCAAGCTATTACAACTACAGTAAAACTATCTTAGAAGAACTTCCACCGAATTTTAATTATTTTTGATTTAAACTACATGTAGCATTGAGATTTTAATTAGAAACAGAACAGAATGAAGAGTAGAAAAAACTTAGCGAATGTCGCAATTTTCCCTCTTAAACAGCTACGCTACGGCTACGGGTGATGCTATGTTACAGTTACACATGTCTAAAGGCTAAGGATGGAGTGTCAGGTCTAAAAGGCTCAAGAAAAATATTTATTTTCTTACAAGGACGGTTTTTTTAGTGGTTAATTTCATAAATTAAAACATTCCTTCTGGGGTCCAATTCTCCTAAATAAATACCATACAGTTTCGATATAATGTCAGTGTCATACTTACGTCACAAAAATCGTATTCGTCTTTATTTGAATGAAATCGTAACGAGATCGTAAATTTTATTGAAACAAGTGTCAAAATATGTGTCAACGACGTACTGTTTATTTCAAATTATACGATAATGACTTTAGGTTATCAGAATACCGCTTCTGTTCTGAGTCAATTCAAAATATAATATCAATATCATATAAAAATGAGAGAAATGGGCCACAGATTCCAGCCCCCCGAAACCAAAATAAGCCCATAACCTAAAATCCTGGATTCAACAATGTTATGGCTTATAAACGTACCTCAGATCCCACGTGTATAGCCAGCATGGCGTCGTAGTCGTTGGCTCGGACGCTTATGTCCGCGCGTCCGTCGCCGCCCACCGTCACAGTCTTGCCCTGGCAGGAGTTGCCCACTTTGTGACCCGAGATCACGTCGCAGTAGCTACCGGCTGGTAGGCAGGTCTATACAATAAAATATACAGATTTTAAATCTGTGAAAATTACCCCGAAAGTTTAAATTCCTATATCAACGGTAGTAGAGCCTTGCTGATTTCAGCATGAATGGCCCGGCTCGACCGCGGAAGTACTACCCTCTCACAGAAAATCGACGTAAAGTAACAGTACCTAAACTGTTGCGTTTCGTACGGTGAGTGAGAGTGCCGGAGGCCCTATCCCCTACTCCTTCTCCCTCATCCCACTCCTTATCCTCTACCTTTTCCCAACCCCAAGGGTCCTGTGGTGTTGCTAGTGTCCATGGGCGGTGGTAATTGCTTACCATCAGGCGATCCGTCTGCTCGTTTGCCGCCTATTACGATAAAAAAGAATAAAAAGAAATATATACAGGTAAAATTATCGATTATCATCATCAGCCTTCTGAGGTTCCTGCTGGACTCAAGCCTATCTTAATTTGCGTAAAAATATCATTGTGAAGGATATGAGGATAATGAGGATTTGGCTCAGCTTGCGGTCTAGACGGGTTGATTTGAAGTAGAGTTTTCCTTTTCTACCCAAAGATGACCGGCTGGCGTAGTGGAAGTGTCAACGACTTCTACGCCGAAGGTCGCGCGTTCGATTCCCGTTCAAGTCAAACATTTGTGTGCGTGAACAGGGATGTTTGTCTTGTTCTGGGTGTTTTTATGTATTATATGTCTGTATATACATAATATGTATAAATATGTTTGTCCAGCAGTGGGCAACTCTAGGCTGACATAATGATGTATATATGGTTATCCTTTGTGGACAAGTTGTGGTTATGTTTAGGATTAGATGGTGTTGTTTGAATGTGGTAAAAAAAGAAGTTGTGTGTATTTCCCTTAGCGCTTCTTACGACACCCACGGATGACATGGGGTAGTGCCTAGTATTTTTAATTCGACACCATAAGGAGTAAATGTCGAATGTCGCCTTATATTTATGTATGTAAAGGGTCGTATTGCCCCGCGATTCGACGTGGGTTGCACCAGTCGTGGTATCAGGATGACTCAAGACTAAGGCCATGCAGACTTCTTTGGCATCATCATCATCGCCTAACGTTATCCCGCTTGCATCCAAGAATTTAACTTTCGAGACCTCGGTTTGCCTTCTAACCTAACCTGGGGGGCTATTCAGAATCGTTCGATATCTCATTTGACATTCGATTCCGTTAATTGTCAAAAGGGCTACCTCATTTTTTATCAAAACTATCGCATTATCCATCAATTTTATGCATTCAGTATAAAGTAAATCAATAAATACACCGAATTCAATGAATATTTGTTCAAAATATCTCTGATAGGCGGCTTAAAGACCAGGACAATAATTTGACATATCGTACGATTACTTGTCGTGACATTCTGAATCGGCCTGCTGATTTGACAGCATATTCTGTCAAATCAGGCTACATTAAATGTTGTGGTGACAATAATTTATTGATCGTTGGAAGACTCTGGTCTCGAGCTCTCAAGCCGAAAAAGTCGTGGACGCCAGTTACTCGTGTCATCCTTTCTGTGAACACTTCCATTCAAACACACGATGCCTTAAACCAAATGATTACACCAGATAAACGAAATTTTAAAATTACCAGATAAACGAAAGATTTCTCCCATACCTGCAGGGTCTGATTCAGGTCCCAGTAATCAATGTTAAAGGCAACGAACGCTCGATTGCCCCTGCAGAACGCAATTTGGTTGCTGCCGTTATCCCACCAGTTGGTGAGGCCGGCGTTACCAGCCACATTCCTGAAGGCTACCATGGAGTAGATCTGACGCCAACGGTGCTGGCATACCCAGCCGTTGCCGCAAGATTGGTCCTGGAAAGAGGAATACCGGAAACAAAGTCGAAATTAATAAATGGCATAACTTATTTGCATTAAGTTACATACAAATTACATAAAAAGTTGATTAAATCGTGTTCAAATAGCCATATGAGGTTACAATACTGCACACATTATGCTTTTTAATTTTTTGTAACAGCTGTCGGCCGATGTTTGAATCCTATGGCGCGTGGGTCTTTACAAACATACAACCAACGAAAAACGACAAAGAACACCCATTGAATTGGAATGACTTTCCCCAAAAAAGAGCCATACGCACTTTGCTGGCGACTTAGGTTCTTATAAAGCTTCTACAAAACTAAAAATTTCCTATCAATCTAGTAATACGTGAAACCGAGTCTTATCTGCCTACGAGATATTATGGTACATCATACTCACAGAATTAATGGAAGGCGAAACGATATTCCCATCCCGATCCATTGGAGGCCCGACTTCGGAATCCATGAACTCAAAACTGCTCATAATTTGAGGTTCTCCATACGGGTGAGCTAAGAGGAAAGCTATCGCTGCTTTGTAAGGTCTTGGTTCTTTGTAAGTGAGGATTCCACCGCCTCCTCCGTGACCCCTTTCATTGTCATGGTTGTCTATAAACGTTAGAGAATCTGAATGGGCCAGTAAGCCCCATTGTGGACCCCAGGTTGATAACCATCTGAGTTGATTCCGTCCTCTAAAGGCGTTGCTCAGTTCCAACCCAACTTTGAATTCGGTGACTGCACCGATAGGAGTGTATTCGTCCCGACTGATAGCTTCGCCACCGTAGTCAATGACTTCCTGGTAGATGTATGGACGAGCGTTTGCTGGGAATCCGTGATTTGTGTTCAAGTTGTTTAGACGATCGAAAATTATGCGCAGGTCTTCTGGCCACATGTGTTTTGCGGCGTCGATTCTGTGAACAAGAAGTGCGTATAGATTTTATAAGTTTATATTTCTGGGAATAGAGGATAGGAATATCTGGTCGCCAACCTAGAGCATGCTATCTGGGTAATCACAAAATATCATATAGAAAAATGCAATGTAGAGTAGTATGTTTTGGGTCTTTGCAACGTGGTTTACGCCACTGCATTGTGCGTGCAACGGCTGACATTATAAAGACCAAACTTAAAATAGTTTTTTTGCCAGTTTCGTAAAAATATGTTTACGGCCACACAAGTACGACACAAATCAATGATTAGTATACCTGAATCCAGCGACACCCAGATCGATGAGTTTGTTCATGAAGTTGACGATCATCGTGCGAACATGCTCGTTTCCTTGGTTCAAGTCTTTTAGTCCCACGAGCTCGCAGTTGCGTACCTAGAAATTAAATTTTAGATATGTGAAGGTTTCAGCAGTAATTCTTTGAGCACACCACCGAAATCAAAATCAGGAGTGAAAACAGCTGCAATAATAATTTGTTCAATTTCTAACGATGTGATTCAGCATCAACAGAGATCAGCTAAGGCTTGGACCTGTTTATTTCGCCTTCCAGTCCATACTTCCTTCCACCAGATTAACTACGGCCGGTATTCCTACGACCACGACCACCGTCTTCTTATCTCTCCATCGTTCGTCTAGCAGTATGTTTTACTAAAACAACACACGATTGATAGTCCAGAAATGCTCACCCTCCAAGCGTTATTGACGTAATCCATTCCGTCGATGACGCAGTGTGGCCAGTTGAAGTGGTCCCTGTTGTACGGCACTCCCGGGTAATACCAGTTGGAGAACACGGCGGTGTTGCCAGCTGTACCTACGTTCTCTCGAGGTTCACCCGTCATGTGGTTTATTACTGCGTCTACGTAAATCCTGAAATAGAGAAGAGTACTGAGTAACCACCCTTTATATATTTTAAAAGAAATGTACCATAGTATCACATATCTGCAGCTATATATATAAAGGAACGTTGCATTACCTCACGCCAGCATCGCTGCAGCGATGCAGCATGTTTGCGAACTGCTGCTCATTGCCGGAGCGCGTCACCAGCTCGTAGGACATGGGCTGGTAGCGCTCCCACCACGAACGATTGTACGTCCATAGTATCACATATCTGCAGCTATATCTATGAAGGAACGTTGCATTACCTGACGCCAGCATCGTTGCAGCGCCGCAGCACGTTCGCGAACTGCTGCTCATTGCCGGAGCGTGTCACCAGCTCGTAGGACATGGGCTGGTAGCGCTCCCACCACGGTTGATTGTACGTCCATAGCATCACATATCTGCAGCTGTATCTATAAAGGAACGTTGCATTACCTGACGCCAGCATCGTTGCAGCGATGCAGCATGTTCGCGAACTGCTGCTCATTGCCGGAGCGCGTCACCAGCTCGTAGGACATGGGCTGGTAGCGCTCCCACCACGGTTGATTGTACGTCCATAGCATCACATATCTGCAGCTGTATCTATAAAGGAACGTTGCATTACCTGACGCCAGCATCGTTGCAGCGACGCAGCGTGTTCGCGAACTGCGGCTCATTGCTGGAGCGCGTCACCATCTCGTAGAACATGGGCTGGTAGCGCTCCCACCACGGCCGGTTGTACGTCTATAGTATCACATATCTGCAGCTATATCTATGAAGTTACGTTGCATTACCTGACGCCAGCATCGTTGCAGCGACGCAGCGTGTTCGCGAACTGCGGCTCATTGCTGGAGCGCGTCACCATCTCGTAGAACATGGGCTGGTAGCGCTCCCACCACGGCCGGTTGTACGTCTATAGTATCACATATCTGCAGCTATATCTATGAAGTTACGTTGCATTACCTGACGCCAGCATCGTTGCAGCGACGCAGCGTGTTCGCGAACTGCGGCTCATTGCTGGAGCGCGTCACCATCTCGTAGAACATGGGCTGGTAGCGCTCCCACCACGGCCGGTTGTACGTCTATAGTATCACATATCTGCAGCTATATCTATGAAGTTACGTTGCATTACCTGACGCCAGCATCGTTGCAGCGACGCAGCATGTTCGCGAACTGCTGCTCATTCCCGGAGCGCGTCACCAGCTCGTAGGACATGGGCTGGTAGCGCTCCCACCACGGACGATTGTACGCCCATAGTATCACATATCTGCAGCTGTATCTATAAAGGAACGTTGCATTACCTGACGCCAGCATCGTTGCAGCGACGCAGCATGTTCGCGAACTGCTGCTCATTGCCGGAGCGCGTCACCAGCTCGTAGGACATGGGCTGGTAGCGCTCCCACCACGGACGATTGTACGCCCATAGTATCACGTTCTCGTTGGGTGGTGATATCTGCAGATATGCGCAGATTAATGTAAATAAATACTATCAGTAGTAATTAACCAGTCAAAGTCAAAATATACCTATCTGGTATAAGGAATGTTACTTATTATTGATAAGTGTAATCATTGTCCCTCAGGTAATATTGGTCAAATGCGAGACAGACTTGTGACTCCTCAGTATAAGTAATAAATGCCTACGTAAGTTACTGTTAGTCAAGGTAGGTACTGCCGAAAGGTAAAAAAACATACTTAGTTTAATGGACCGCCAGTTCCGAACTTATAAATGTCAATAATTGTGAAGCCCAAGTTAGTGTAGGTTCCGAAACCCGCACTTCTCGGAGGCAGCGCTGACGGACATCATTCATCCCGTGACCATGGCTGGTGTAACCCATGCCGAAACGTCGAGGCAAATAGAAATGTATTTCATCTTTCTTTTCGTTTAGTTAACACGATTCAGACCCGATTCATCATCATTAGTAGGTATGGTTTAATGGAGTCCTTCGCTGTGTTACGTCGTGTGCTCTCAGTAAACACCATAACGGATGTACACAGATCCCCCAAAGATAGACGTAGGTAGGCCAGGCTCAATCCTATGCATCTTGCATCAACAGAAAGGTGGGTGATCATTGATCATTGCCAAATTTTTCAGATGGACGCACTTATTTTAAAAATAGCTCGTGGCTCTCCATTGTTTTATTTTTGGACATAATCAGCTAATTATTTCTTTGCAGTTTTTTTGTGAGTTGTTATTTTTGTGTTAGAAGCGCAAAAAAGTGATGTATTGTGAGTTAAGTGGGTACCTTTAAACGAGCAATTCTTGTATAGGTAGTTATATAATAATAATTTATTGGTTTCCAAAAAATACAATACAGGTTGTCTTTATAGGTATTGGACTATTTGCGAAGCTAAGATTCTAACTATAATATGTATAATAATAATCTTTGCATCGCCAATAGAAAAACATGTTACAATAAATCTTGTAGGTCCGTATACAAAAACATCTTATAGGTATGCAAAAATATGTTACAATATACCTAATCTGAATCTCGGAAACGGCTCCAGCGATTTTTATGAAATTACTAGAGGACGCCAGCAGCTACGCCTGCATTTTTTTTAAATTTATCCGTTTTGGCCGATCCCGTGGAAATTTCGGAAAATCCCTTCTTAGTGCACCCCTACGGTCCCCAAGGAACATACATGCAAAATTTCAGCTTCCTGCGCCCAATAGTTTCGGCTGTAGCGTGTCTGTCAGTCAGTCAGTAACGCAAGGATTTTATATATCTTAAGGCCTATTCAAACCTGAGCGATATTCGCTGCCGCTGTGGGTAGAGGTACATACCGCGCGGGTTTCGCTCAGGTATTTAGTATCAAGTACCGCGGCTAGAGCGACCTGAGCGATATTCGCTGCCGCTGTGGGTAGAGGTACATACCGCGTGGGTTTCGCTCAGGTATTTGGTGTCAAGTACCGCGGCCTCTCTGAGCGAAACTCGACTACCGCGCGTTATTCTACCCACAAGGATAGCGAATACCGCTTAGGTCTGAACAGTAATATTACCGCATATCCACTGGGTTTTCTCTGCCGCAAACTGTAGCGAATACCGCTTAGGTCTGAACAGGCCTTTACCTATGCAGGGAGTTGTGGGGGCGATCGATCTAGCTAGGACACATTTAAATACGGTATTCAATATTCGATCTATAGATAGATCTGTGGATTTTAGATTCGTTTTTGACATAAGCTCCATACAAAATATGTCAAACACGAATGTCGAATCTCAAAATCCATGTATGGATCGAATATTGAAAATGGCCGTAAGAAAACACGGTTTACCAAAAAGATAACGTTCAAAACTCGTTCATTCGGGTACTTACTGTTTTTGTTGCACCATAGGTCTTAAACTAATGCTGTCTACGATGCGAGGTTTATCGTTCGATTTCCGCAGAGGCTAATAGGTACTTAGTGATCAATATATAAATAACTAGGTAGGTACTTGTATTTTGGTGAACATAACATATAGGTACGCTATGGCTGTGCTGAGGAAATAAAACTGTGCTACGAAAAGTACAGTTTTTTTTTTAGAAATAATAATCATGAAAGGTGTCATGCATGCTTAAATTTTTAGTTGCAAGACGTAGATCACAGCTCAAGAGGCTTTATAAGAACTCAAACTTGCAAGGCGTGGCCTAACACACTTTTGACCGGATTTTACATGATAATTTATATTTTCCGGCGAGTTTATTTTAAAATCAATTATTCTTCTGCTAAAGATTTGATTGCCACGAAGGTTGGTAACAGCCGATTTAAAATTAACTAACCTGAATTCCTCCAAATCCTCTAGGCCCAAGGAACCTCTCACATTCAGCTGCAATGTCGTCCCACTTCCATTCAAAGAGGTGGACGTTCACCGATCTGCCGGGTGCGTAGTAGGGGTTCTTATACGCGCTAACTGCTGCAGCTATCGCCACAAGGAAGAACAGCAACGTTATCTGGCCCTGTAAACACGATGATTAAAAAAAAATTTTTTTAAATGGTATACGAGGTCGCGTTCGAAAAACAATAATAAACCAAGGTGCATGTGCAGAAGGTCAATTTTGCGTATGTTTGTACTTGTAATGCAGGATGCATGATAAAAGGGCCTGCAGATCTTGAAATTTTATATTTTGTCCATAAGTTGTAGGTACCTAAGGATTTCGTAAAATTCGTTCCTCTAGATCGGTTTTAGTCTAGGAGAACGATTTTCGATTATCTGAATGGTCCCATATCAAATGAATTTTAATGTTTCTCTTGATAACTTTCAACGACCCTCTAACTTTAGACCCTCTAAGCAGACTCTGATGCGGATTCAGCCTTTTCTTTTTGGGATGCCATTCGAAATCCGCCATTTATATTTAGCATCAGTATTTTATTCATCTAAGTAATTAATGCCTATTGAATTAAATTAAATCTCGACTCTAGCTTACATTTTCGGTTCTTTACACTTTACCGACTACTCCTTTTTATTTTTATTAAAACTTCGATTAAATTAAATTGTTGCTTCCAACACTTACCATCTTGGGCGAGTAACAAATTGTCTTTGCCCTAACTAATCAAAAACGAATTATATAAAATTAATTAGCTCCTTGTACTTACTAAGATAACCAGACGGTTATCTACTTTAGTACTTTCCAGGCAACTTATCATAATAAACTGATATATAATTATTATTATATCATTTTAATCCGAAGACCTCTCGTAAACAAAAATACCTTGGTGGGTGCATTACAATCATATAAAGATTTAATCCGTGTAGTGACGGATGTCAGTGGCGGATCTAGGCGGGGGGCCTAACCGGAGCACTTGCCCCGGGCGGCAGCATCAGTGGGCGCTGGGCGCCAAAGTCATGTCTAGGTATCGATCATGACACAGAGCTATAAAATCACACTGGGAGTCCCAGTGTGATTTTATAGCTATTTTATGTCCCAGTCTGGGACATAAAATAGAAACGAGTTTTAGATACATGAAGTAATATTAACACAAAGTCTGTTACTTTTTAAATTAATAATTTGATGAGCCTGGGTACTAATTTGGACAAGACCAAGCTAATTTTCAAGGAACACAGTCATGATTCCCGCAATAATGTTTATCTAAATTGTCCATGTTTACGTATAGCTGTCGCAAAAGTTACAGTTAGGCTGGTTTCAGAGTGACGCGCGCGGCACGCGCCGTCGGCCAGCGCCGCGCGCCGGTCAAACAGCGCGTTTGGCGCGCGGACCACTGTGAAACCAGTTCGCGTTTCTCTTTGCAATGTATGAAGCTTCGGCAGCGCCGGCCGACGGCGCGCGTCTCACACGCGGTGCGTTTGAACTGCGTGACTATGAAACGCTACTACTAATCTAGTGTAATTGTAAGCGCGCGCGTGTGGCCGGCGCCGGTCAAACGCGTGACTCTGAAACCAGCCTTATGTAGAGACAACTTAGTGGGCGAAATTACTAGAGCGCAGGGCGGCATTTGCGAAGTTGTGTGGTATTTTTGCCACAATGTAATCACATACGAAGCCGAAACGTGAAACACGAGGGAGAAGCTATCCCACCGACTACATTTCACGCATAGAGCTATGACAAGGTCAATATTGGAGATCTCGGCTGAGGGACAAAAAGGCCTGGAACGCGATTATCCAATAGACGACCAAAGTAACGACATTATTAGAGTCGTAGTCGGTGCCGTAACTTGGGCTGTGCTAGCGGGACCCATGCAAAGAACGCAGATCCTGGAACGGCGGTAAAATTGCCCCATTATCGTATATTCGTAATCTTTGACGCTATAAAATTCTTCAGGCGCAGTTATATGGAGCTCACACCGGAGCATAAGAGTCATAGTCATGTTATGGCACTGGGTGCAGCAAACTGAAATGGCTCTTTCAGTAAAACTATGGTTGATTGAGTAAGAATTTCTTGGCGAGCTTTGTTGACGCCATCTGGCCAGATAGACTGATGAACTGAAAAGGATTGCTGGTAGGGAGGGTAGGTATTGTGGCATATGTAATAGCCTCATTGCGGGTCTCCCTCTGCCAGGCCTCAAACAGAAACCAAAGTGGAATTTGGAGGCCAGCGGATGGAGTATGTACGACTTTCGAAAAATATTCGACTCGCGCTCTAATCGCTCGCGATATCACATGAATCTACCGCAGAGTGGTATAGCATGCGCTATCTCGTCGGAACTTAGGGCGCGTGAGCGGACCTTATTTCATGACGAGCGCACATACGCACACTGGGCTATCTCCATGATTTCTTACTGGTCCGGCTGGCCGCATTGAGTCACCATCTGTAGGCTTATTCCCTACAATGTCAAGGGATCATCGCGTGCTCTCCGATGCCCGAGCCTGCCAGCTGTGAAACCGCTCGGCCGTCTGTTTACTCAAAATTACTGACACTGTCACGTAGAAGTAGACTGCTTTCTGTGGTCACCCGCTTCGCCCAAATGCCAAGGCGGCGACACGGCAACACTGGAGGGCACACTTGGTCCCTGTATAGGGCCTTTCTCCTCACTTCCATAGGTTATAACCCTTGCGGTAAAGAGGGTCTGTGTCCTTGTCGCATAGCATTAAGACAATGCTATGCGACGATGCCAACAACTACAGTGGACTGATTCCCATGGAGCACCTAATGACATACAAATTTTAGATCTGATATCCACGGACTGAAACACTTATGTATATCTTATTCCAGATCAGCATAAGATATAAGATTTCTATTTGTACATATTTGATTAATATTGAAAAAAAAAGTTGATTGAATGTAAGTTTACTTACGTTTAAATAGGACGCGTTTGTTTGGTGGGTTTTTGGTTTTATGGTTTTTATTCAGCAATATATATTCATATCAAACGACTGGAAAAATAACATAGTACGAAAATTCACAAAAATCCCAGTTCGTCCCGGTTCACCTGTATCCCTGAAGGGGTTGGCAGAGGTGTAACATCTACATTTCGACATGTTACGAATTTTAGGTCTCAACGTAATGAGGAGCGAGCCTATTGCCGTTACTGGGCACATTGCCAGACTCCGTGCTGCTACTGAGAAGAGTAATGGGAAAGTAGCTATTGTCTATCTGCCCTGCATATCTCTTTGTACTATGTAGTTAGAATTTATGTAAAATCAGCAAACTTCTAGAGCTCATAACTCAGTTCAGACTGAGTTTAGAGTATAGTTGCAAAACTTCTGAAAAATTCTGAATAATTCCGGAATACTTCTGGGAAAGTTTCTTTAAATCTGAATTATTCAAAATGGTTTTAATTAAGATTTTTATGTTTTCTTTGCTGAAAAATCGTATTTTGCATCGATCGTCGATCGCCGCCGCTCCTCTGTGCGCCGGCCGGTGCCGCCGCGCTGGCGCCGCACCGCGCAGTCGCGCACGCCCGCCCGACTGGCCTGGCTGGCCCGACTGCCACGAGTCTTGCGTGCAGGCGATGGCGGTGCGGGGTGCGGTAAGAGGGGAGATGCTCCCCGGAGAAGTTTTCCCCCCCACGAGAAAGATTCGTACCCCGCAATCGAATGTTTCCGCCGAATATTTCGCCCGAATAATTCAATGGGAATAAATGTGTTTGTTTGTGGTGTGGTGGGTTTTTATTATAAATGGGATTGAATAAGTATATGTTGATGTTTTTATAGGTAGATATGTTAGCCTGCGATTAACAGGATTTTTATGCTTTTGTTTTTAGGTAGGTACCTACTTATTTCGAAATCGAATGCTATTTATTGTAAATGTTAATTGTGGAATAAAAAACCAGGCCAAGCATATCTGATTTGTTTTTTAAAAAGGGTTACCTACCTATGTTTTTGGTTAGTTTGTATGTAGGTCTGTACGCATCGCGAGTATTCGCGAGTGGCATAGGTAGGTATTAATCATTACCTACCTACTTAACGCGTATAATAGCCCAGTCAATAAAAACAAATAAAGGCAAACCTTGCAAGCAAACAAAGATAATATAATTTACAACTTCCAAGCACGAATAGTTAGTAAGGTCGACTTTCCTGGTTATTTTTTGACAGTTGAAATATTCCCAAAGTTTCGGAATATTTCGGAATACTTCTGAAGTATTCGTCGGGAATGATTCGGAATTTTTCCCGCCAGCATCTATAGTTTAGAGGTTTACAACATGTCATAGCAGGCCGGGCGCACTTCGCATTTTAGGTACAAACTAAAGGCCTTGCCACACGACACGATTTTACGTCCAACTTGACTAAATCACTTGATGAAATCGTGATGCCGCGTTTCCACGCTTGCCAAGCCTCGACAAGCTTCCACAAGCACAAGCGTGTAAACAGGCCGTTTGGCTTGGCTTGCGTGAGCTTGTGGACGCTTGTACAGGATCCGGTCTAGTGTCGGTTTTTGGACACAGATCAAAGGGCGCTTGCGGCAAGCGCTTGCGACGCGTTCACACGTTGGCGCGTGCTTAGTAGTCGCTGTGATCTAGTAACGAACGCACGTCTAGTTCTGTCTCAAAATGAGTGGCTGGTCGAATTTCTTTTGCTTTTTTGTATGATTATGCACTATATCGCTCCCAGAGGAATGTCACGAGGGAACATATTAATAATATGCAGGTGTATTGACATTCCTAATGCCGTAACCTATATGGCACCAGTAATATTTCGAGGCTATGTAGTTAAGGTTTTCCGTAGAGGGTAAGGAAGAGGCCCTGGCCATCTACATCATACAAAATGATTGGTTTTGCTTCTCTTTAAGTGTATTTCAAATAAAAGTAGGTTAAACCAAAGGTTATAGTCGATACAAGTTCGGTGTCCGCCATGCTTGGATGTACGTAGCATACTGACGCATTCACAAGCGTGTAAACGGCTCCCAAACGCCAAGCGAGATTTGTGGACGCTTGGATTTTGTGGAAGCTTGTCGAGGCTTGGCAAGCGTGGAAACGCGGCATAACGTGTAGACGCCAGTCGTCCAACTCAAGTTCATCGGGTGGGCGGTACCACCAGATTTTAACCAATCGGATGGACGGAATGAAAATCAGTGATTTGATTGTGTCGTGTAGACGGGCAAAGCCAATTCGATTGAAAATTTGATTAGTGGTAAAATTGTGCCGTGTGGCAAGGCCTTTACAAGTACCTCGGCCGACCATGTCGACATGGTTGGATTCAGTAGGTTGCCGCGCGCCGCTCACATTAGACGTCACGCAACGAGTGCGACCGCTCCGTATTCTCACGCGCCGTGTTCATACACTGTTCAAATGATATACTTAAACGCCTTTAACAATAAAAATGTATCATCACAAGTCTAATGCAAAGTATTGCTTAATTAACTGTGTGTCGAAAGCGACTTGAAAATTTGATTTTATTTATATTACGAGAGCAACTTGAAAATTTGATTTTTTGTTTGTTGAGATATCTCAAAGATTATGGTGTCAAATTAAAGATCTAGTTCAAAAACCATTTTATCTGTTTGAATCATGTAAATCGGTCCACGCGTTTAGGAAATAACTAAGAATTTGTATAGTAAAAATGTAAACGACCAGAATTTTTGTGCTTTTGTTCTACTAGCTCAAATAGTGGGATAGGATACTTATAGGATAATTATTTATTATTAGGTACGTGGTCAAGTAGGTAGATAGACGATGAATAATTAATATAGTAGCAGCGCCAAGTCGACAACCCTAGCGCGCCACTCCGCGCCAGACAGCGACAGCGTTATGTGTTAGAAAAGAACGGGAACTGTTAGGTTAATATCGCATTAGGCACTGAGTGCTTATGCGAGCTGAATTGAACTTTATTGCTTAGTACCAAGAGTCGCAATTTCAATAAATTGGTTTGAAAAGTGAAGCTTCTGTACGTTAGTACTATTAATTATTCTGTGGTCATAGTAAGTTTGATTTACCTACTACTGATGTATTGAAAAAACAAGGTTTGGTCGGTATTCACCCGACAAAAACAGGCGCCACTTCGGATCTGTCATTGTCCTTTTTGATTGCGCTCAGCCGCAGGGCTGGCTGCATTCCGACTATTTGCTAGTGCATAGGTAGGAGGAGCCTTTAGCCGTCCGGCCGCGTTTTGCGCGGGGAATGGTTAAGTAAGAATCAAAGTGTATGCGGTAGGAACGCATGGTTGGGATGAGGCACAGACTTGAGACCGTTTTGTTTTCGTGTGAGTGTGTGGCCAACTTTGGTGTCGGAGTTTTCAGACCGCCCGAAGGCCTCCGACATGGCCTAACGACCCATATCCTTAGACAAGAGCCGGGACCGACAGCTTTACGTGCCCTCCGAAGCACGGTAGCGCTCAGATGAAAATGCCACACACGGTCACCCATCCAAGTGGCAACCTGTGCAAGCGTTGCTTAACTTTGCCGATCTGTTAGGAACGGCAAGCCAAGTCTCGCTATGAGCGCTACAACAGCGCTACTTGAGACCGTGAGACGTAAGTATTAATAATTAAGAGATGAGGACACGCGTTCAAGAAATATCTACTGCGACTGGAATCAATATAATTAACCCTTAGCTGGTATCGCTAAAAAAGGCAATTATTAACGTTGCCTTTTTTAGCGATACCAGGTGATGTTAGGGGTCAAAATTGACCCCAGATATTTGTGCATAGTAATAAAAGTGTAACAACTATAAATTATAAATTTTCTTTTATTTACGAAAAAAGGACTGCCAATGTAACGTTTTATTAAATTTTTATCATGTTTTAACAAGAGATCACATGTTTAATAATTAAAAAAGGTAGTAACTTCATTAAGACTACTTTAGGTATTCTTATTTATATAAAAACTAAAAAATAACAACAAAAAATTTTGTATACGTTTTTGTATAATAACTAATATAACAAAAAATAGGAAGTTCCTGTTAGATCACACTAGCAGATATAAGTAATAAAAGAAAACACAATCTAAAACAATTCTGTGGTCATAGATCAGACAATGATAAGTGCATTTTTGGTCAATATGACTTATCAATATAGGTATAATCGCCAAAAAATGCTTTTTCATTTGGTCATATCAGGATAACTGCATGCAAGATATTACTGTTGTATTGAATACTAATCAGATTATGAAAACTTTTATATTTCAACTTTTGTCTTGGTCATATTGCGTTAAGTGATTTTATTTAGATCTGACCGAAAAGACAATGCGCTTTTTATTGATCAGAAAATGACAAAAGCACACTTATCAGCTTATGATCAAAAATTACTCGGTTGGCGGGAAACATGTCATAATGTGTCGTGTCATTATTGTTTTGCGTACCTACCGCACATTTCGTAGTTTATTGTTAGTTTTCGTTATTTCGCCTGTGAAGGGTTATAATTAATATACCAAGGTTATAATTACTGTTTTAATGATGAGTGCTCGCTCTAAGAAGTTGTTGGAGTTAGCTATGAGGCAAGAAGATCCAGAGGTATGTTTAAAATCATTATTTTATACAAAGCGTGCCAGAGTGTTAATTGCGAGAGTAAATAGGCATTTTAGTGGGCAATATTATGATGATTGATATGTCTGCTTGTGCCTAGTATATTATATTATAATTATTATACAAACTCTGAACAAAACATTACTTAGGTAGGTAATCGTTGAAAAGATAAAATACAAGCACATAGGACCAACGTTGCTTTTTTTCATTTTAGGATTTAGCTGTGAAACGAAGTGTGAGAGAATGTACTCCATTAGCTCAGCAGGATATCTTGGAAACTTTGCCCGGCCCGTCAGGTACTTTAGTAACTCAGCAGGATATTTTGCCATCTCTGCCCGATCGGTCAGGTACTCCCGTAGCTCAGCTTTTGCAATCTCTGCCCGGCCCTTCAGGTAATCAAGCTTATAGTTCAGATCGTACTTCTCTCGACGAAGAGTATAGTTCTGATGATGATGTGCAGGATTGTACTTGGATCCCTGCTGGTACACATGATGAACACGTGTCATTATCATCATCATCTAGCAAGACATCTACTCCTAGAAGTATTGGAAGCATTGCTGTCCAAGCATTGGTTTCTCAAACACATATCCTGTGTTTGAGAAACGAATGATGACGTTAGAGGAAAAAGGAAGCGTGGTGTTGGTATGATGCAAAGGAAACTCCGTAAGGAAAGAACAGAAAAAATAAAAAAGGGCGATGAATACATTAATAAGGCGGGGAAAATAATATTGGGTAAATCTGTAGGTGTACTAAAAGATTGCAGATTAAAATGTAAAACTAAATTTACAAGTGCACAATTACAAAGAATGTTTACGGATTATCGCGCCTTGGAAACTAGGGATATGCAACGTTTACATTTGAGTAATCACATACTAATAACACAGCCAATTAGAGTTAAACAGGTTGAAAACCAAAAGAAAAGAGAAGTATCCGTAGAGTACTCTATTGAAAATGAAGGCAATTTGGTAAAAGTTTGTCAAAACTGTTTTCTAAATGTTTATGGTGAGAATCGTGGTTTTGTAAATGGCATAATTGACAAGAAGAAAAATTCATTTACCGGTATCATTGGACGGGATGAAAGAGGCAGACATGAGCCAAAAATTAAACACTCAGATGTAGTAATTGAATATGTGCGTAATCATATTTCTAATTTCCCTGTATACGAAAGCCACTATTCAAAAAATATCTGGAGACTGGACTGAATTTACAAAAAATGTATAACTTATACAAAGAGCAACATACCATGGAAAATATAACTACAAAAATAGTCAGCCTTTCTACTTATAGTAATATTTTTAAGACGTTCAATTTAAAATTTAAAAAGCCACATAACGATACTTGCCAAACCTACTTGTGATACATGTGTAGCAAAAATAAAAATTACAATAAATGACATTGAGAAAACGAGACTACATGAACATGTCTCTCATCAGGATAAAGCAAATTTCCATTACGAATGTAAATCTTTCCAGCCTCCAGGAAGCAGTCGCTTATAAAGAAATACAAAGATCGGAATAACGATCCTTTTCTGTGGCGGAATATATTTTGGATACGTGTCGAGAAAGAACATCCTTGGCTTTTCTCTTTTAAGTATTCACTGCGAGTGGAAGACATGAAGAGGAAAGCAAGAGCCAGTCGAAATAATCAGCCACTGATGGATGTGCGTAAGGCGTACAATCAGCCATTATTAATAAGTAAAGAGAAACATAAGGATATTCTGTGTTTATTACAGTACATTGATCCAGTGTACCACGATTTCTATAAGAATGTTATAAAGTCTGACAACGACGTAGTAGACACATCACATATTAGTGATTATGATTCCGAATATAAATTATTCTATTATTATGACGTTACCTTATTTTTTAATTATCACCTAATTTATTTTATGCTGCTTCGAGTGCAATGATATTTGCCAAATATACTGCTTTGTAATTTTGTTGAATTTTCAATTTAAATAAAGTATTTTTCTCATATTATATATTTTTCATTTAAGATCATAACACGATAACTACTTACTTCTTTTGATCAAAGTGTGACAAGTGCAACCGTTCTTTAAAAAAAATAACAATACATGAATAATACGCATTCCACAAGGAACTATAAGTATTTTTACAAATTAGTAATACATTTCCTTTATTTTAAAAACCATTTTTGTTTTATATATCGAGTGTCTCATATTTTAATAGTGCCTTCTAGATTGCTCAATAATTTAACTGCGTGTCCTGTAAAGTAATGAATTTGTATTTATCATATTCTGACCTATGGCCACAGAATTAATCTATTTCTTTCTCACAACTGCTGATAATTTACTGGTTACAAGCTGCTATTGTGGCATCATGAATTAATTTGGAGCCAGATTCTTCGTCTTCCTCTTGAAAAAGGTGTGAGATGTCACCGTCACGTAAAAATTTCGCCATTGTAATGATTTTATCCTAAAACTTTATAACATAAATGATACAATAAAATTTACACTTCCAGTATCGGGGTCACATTTGACCCCAGCAGTGTACATAATATCTCAGTAGCAGCTAAGTGAAGCGCGTTCGTCACCCGCAGCACTACGCAACGAAATGAGATTACCCGCCATTTACCTCGATGCGCTAGTATGTAGGTACTTTAACTGAAAAGGTGTGATTAAAAATATGAAGCTTTGGGGTCAATTTTGACTCTAGTACCAGTTAAGGGTTAAGAAAACCGACTCAAATTAGACGGTGACAGTTTATGTGGTGGAAAAAGAACAATAAATATAAAGCTCCTAACCTTCGCACGAACGCCAAGTTCAGTGCCATATCATCATCAGCCTTTAACAGTCCACTAGGTACCTACTGGACTAGGCCTCTCCTTTGAAAGGAGGAATTGGCCAACTATACCACGCTGGCCAAACGGGTTGGTATAGTGTTTGTATCAAGTTTTCCTTCTCTTACAGTGCTGTTCTATGCATAATATGCTCCCTCTGTCGGCTCTTACGACACCCATGGGATGATATCTGGTGGTGACAATCCGTATTCTTAATCCGTCACCACACGGACGTGTGACAGTGCCATATTCGAAAAAATAATAAGTGCAGCTGGCTTAATTTATGAACACCTTAGAAATCTTCTGGAAGGTGACAAAGCTGCAGAACGGTTATTTGTAAAATATAATTTTCCACTCGTTAATTTTAATTACTAAGTATAAGCTGAAGTTTATATTATTTAAATGTACTTTGAGTGTACCTACGTATTAGAAATAAATAGGTACCTACGTATTTTTGACCTTCAAAAAGCCATAAAATACTCATTTTTTCACATTCACTCCTCCGCATCCGCGGAGGAGAAACTCGTTGCCTCCGCATCCGCCTCCGCCTCCGCTAAGGCGGCCTCCGTTAGGTACAACCGTATATCAAACCTTACACCAGCCGTGTAGCCAGCCAGATATTGACGATAAGTAATTAGTATTTTTTATGTTTGCCTCCTAAATATAGCTTTCGATGCAATAGCATCTGATTACTGTTAAGTCTGTAGGGACTCTATCATACTCTATGTTAATGTGTAGGTAGATCCGGTATGAAATAACACGCTGAGAGCTCAAGTAGGTAGATACCTATTTTGACGATAAGTACCTAATTATATTTTTTTATCTTTGCCTTTTAAATATAGCTTTCGATGCAATAGCATCTGATTACTGTTAAGTCTGTAGGGACTCTATGTTAATGGGAGGGACTCTATGTTAATGTGTAGGTAGATCCGGTATATATGAAATAACACGCTGGGAGCTCAAGTCAAGTAGATACCTATTTTGACGCCAAGTAATTAGTTCTTTTTATCTTTGCCTTCTAAATATAGCTTTAGATGTAATAGTATCTGATTAAAATTCAAGGCGAAATGTGGGTTTAATATTACACCTCTGCTCACCCCTTCGGGGATACAGGCGTGAGTCTATAAATAAAAATATTAGTATCTGATTAATTACTGGTTTAATTTAGGTAGATACAATATTACGTCACAAACAAAGGATTATAAAGACATGACCTCCACAGTTGCAGGAAATGGGGAAATCTCACAAGATGGGGTCCACTTGACCCAAGCAGCGGAAAACAGCTGCGGGAAAGTAAGCTGTATGCCAACCACGATTCGAGTGATACCGCTCCTACGGGACGTCGAGGACATCAGATGCCTAGGGTAGTTTTAATAGATACCTAAATAGACCCCGAACATCATCAGCTTAGGAAGCGTCCAAAAATTACGTAAGGCAATTCTTAAAGATTTTTAGACCTCCCTATCCCATTTTCGGTGTCAGTCTGTCTGTTCAGAGCCTGTGCTCTACTACCTACTACACTACCTTGAAAATGTATGCCCCTTTTGATTACAGATTTTGAAGCAGTGAGACACACCAGCAAAGTGAAAATGTTATATATTATTTATCAGGTCTTAATCTAGGGACTGCTTGGACAGATACACGATTGGAACATTTTCGCTCGATAGAATTTTAATTTAAAAAACATGCTTTCTCTAAATATTTTTACGGACATTTAAAAAAATACTTAACTTTTCGCCTTGAAATTGCTACTCACCGAAAGAAGAGCTAGTTTATTAGGGACTGGTCTAACGATTTTTTTCTAAAACGATTATTACTTGAGTTATGAACGAAATAAGGTTTCAGACAGTTTCGTGATCGCATGCCATGTCAAAAACCGTGCGAGTGCAATATTCAACTTTATAGCTAACACTAAGCGATGACCTCTGCACGATTTTTTTACCTTCGAGATAGTCTCTTAATTCGGCAGTGCTGTGCAAAACCGTAGGTATTAACGCCTGGCAGCTTGTCCAAATAGAATTGTTTACCAAGACATTGCAATACAGTAAGAAAAAAATTCTACGTTTCGAATAGGTACTTCCAACGTTAAAGAGCGTGCTCGCCCCATATAGCCATTTTTGGTCGCATATTTATAAAGATGTAACAAGTAGCATCAGTTTCTTAACTGATACGACTCCTTGCGACTGTGTGAGGGTTCGCTTTTATGCGTTGTAACCGTTCAGTAACAAAGTGACAGAAACTAGTTTTAGTAACGTTGTGTTGTAGCTGTGTCGACATGTTACAGAAAAAAATGTGTACACACGCTTTACACACGTTAGTGTACAATCTTGGTAATAATACGTAGTAACTGGGTGGTAACATGTGTAGTAACGTTACGTCAATGTTCCGTAACACCTATAATTCTAACTTGGATAAATAGAAAGCACCAGATCCAATTATACTCAAAGTTTCTTGTGTTAACTGCGAGTTTACCGTTTAATTAAAATAAAAAAATAACTACTAATAGTAAAAAATACAAAAGTTTGTGAGGATGAGTCTTTCACGCGAAAAATACTGAACAGATGTTGATGAAATTTTACAGTAATGTAGCTAATACACCAGAATAACACATAGGCTTTCATCCCACCGCACGGGTCCATCGCGATATATACATATCTAAATCCTACGCGGACGAAGTCGCAGGCAGAGCTAGTAATTAATAATATTGTTTGTTGTTCCTATTGTAACAGACACTTACTTATCATTTTGTTGAACTTTCTAGCGTATTCTCTACCAAATCTAGAAAATAGAAGGTACTGAATTATCTCGTACTTAAGAGCTTAGTGCCGAAGTATCAAATTCCGAGAACGAGAACCATGTTGCGTCTTCTTATGGTGTAATTTACACTACTGACGTACCACAAACTTCCAAATTCGCAGCAGAAGCCGAAGAATGTGACACAAATACACTTGATTATGGATCACCTGAGTCTGATAATGAAACACATGCCTTAAACGTGAGATACCAAATTCAGCAATGGGCATTGAAGTACCAAATTCCTCATAACCGCTTGTTTGCTCCGCGCCGCAACCCGAGCCGGCCCCTCTACCCGGCCACTTAAAAGCTTGCACTTGAAAGCGATAGCGATCAAACGCCCGACGATAAACACTTAGCCCCCCCGCGGTGCCCCGCGCGTTTATATTGCCTCGTCGCGCGGGTCGGGTTTCACACAATCGGTCCTTGTGACTCAATTTGTTTTGAAAGGTTGTCAAGTGTTATATTATTTATGTTTGTTATGAAACTAACTATACAATGTTATCTTTGTTTATTTAGATTACGACTCTGGTGTCGAGTGATACTCGTTTGAAATTGAGATAGCGCGTTTTAGAGCTCGCTTTGTATTTATAAGTTCATACCTCAAAACTTAAAGCGGTGACATATATTTAATTACGTTACTTATATCTGTATATATAAAATCCTTGCGTTACTGACTGACTGACAGACAAGCTACAGCCGAAACTACTCGGCACAAGAAGCTGAAATTTTGCATGTATGTTCCTTGGAGACCGTAGGGGTGCACTAAGACGGGATTTCCCGAAATTCCCACGGGATCGGGCAAAACGGGAAATTCGAAAATATGTGCGTGCGAAGCCGCTGGCGTCGACTAGTAATAGATAATAAGATAAGAAATAAAAAAGTACACTTGTTCGTACATATTTATGAATTTACAGGCCTCTGATTCCAAACCATTATCTGGCGCCGCGCGGCGTAATTTATGTTAAATTTGATTAGGCCATATAATGCACATATAGCATTTTTAAGCATAAAATTAAATAAACACTAAATAAGTAGTCGTATATTCTTTTAAAACAAAAAGAAATCATAGGGATAGCATTCACCACTTCTGAGTAATATGAACATTTCTGAAACAGTTCCCATGCTCTCAGTAAAATCACTGTTGCGCGCCAAAATCTACTTAAGGTCTCGAAAAAAGTCGAATCTTATATTTCATGCTGGAATTTTTATATATACGTGTTAGTTATTTACATGCCTTGATAAACACAATAGATCTTAAAGAATAAAACTAAATTTAACAGAAAAAACAGCAGAAATACACTCACACATTCCGCATATTCCGACTCAACACTCAATGACAACATTGACAACGAACGTTTTTTTATAATTTCTCTATGGAGTTGAAACTCGACTGGGATTAGTATGACGGGAAATTTAACGTAGAAACGAGATACATAATACAAACTAAGCCCTAGAGCGACAGAGACGAGTATATTTCACTCTTTCGACCGCAGGAGCCATGTCATATACAGTATGACACGGGCAATTCGGCGTCACTACTCATGTGGCCATGTCATCTACCATATGACACGGGTGGGATCCTGCCGTTTTGCCGAAAAGATTTTGACAATATTTCATTACTCAAACAAATTTTAGCAACTTTTTTTATACCAGTGCAACTTTTCGAATGATTTTAATACGCATATTTTTATTTGGTCAAATTTTTACTTGGCAAAATATTACTAAGTATAATGTCATTATGGCATTTGGTCTTTAATCAAATGATTTATTACAGCAAACAATCTTCAGACAATAAACGTTTGGTGATATTAGTTTATTTATGGAAGTAGTTAAAGTAGGTTAATTATTAACAAAATGGTAAGGTTAGGTTAGGTCAGAACTGTGACCTCCTACGCACGAGCCGAGCGAGCGAAGCGAGCGGTGCCGCGGCAGTGGCCGGCGAGTGCCAGAAACGGTTTCCATTAATATAAAAAAGAAATTGTTTTAAGTAGGTTACCCGGAACTGAACTATTAAGATTAGGATAATTATTGATTTTGCGTAAAAACTGTTATTCCAACTGAAATATTTGATTTCAAAAGTACTAGTTGGCAAACAAGTTATAGTTTAAACGTTCATTTTCCAAACATTAGGGTTGCGTTACAATTTTTTGTGAATAGATTTTTTGCTAAGTAATAATTTGGCAAATGAAATTATGCGAAAAATTTTTTGGGAAGTGAAAATTTGTCAAATTCCTTTCAGTCAAACAAGGGAGACCCGACACGGGCAAAGTAGACTGAGATGCAATGTCATATGCCATATAACACGGGCAATTTAGTGTTTGAATTTTGTTTTATGCCATATAACACGGGCAAACTAAGCGGATAATGCTTGCAATATGGCATTTTGTTTGGCACAGTTTGAGATACTGTGAACAGAAAATCAAGTAGAGACCATTTTAAGAATTCAGTAACTTTGTGACGACTTAACGTAACATGTCAACACAATGTCGACACATTATCGTAACTTTGTAACTAGTTGCGAACAGAAAATATTTATATATTTTTCATTATTTATCAGTTGTGCCGTTTATTACTTACTACTAAATTAGTTGGTTTTTAATTATTAAACTTTATTATTGAATTCAATATAAGCTTTTGAGAAAATAAAATGTGTATCGTGTGAATGGTTCAATTAAGGTAATAATGTAGCGCGTTGGTGAATTTCGACCTATCGCACTAAATTACACGATGAATTTAATTTCCCATTACGATTTGAGTATTGAAAACCACAATAATCAATATAAACAAAATCTTTGTTAACTTAGGTACCTGTGATATGATGGCGGTATCATATTTTTATTTAAATAATCATGACAGTCATTTTACGAGTCAATGTCAATGTCAACGATTGAGCGATTAGGAGCGATTGAATGAATGATTTTTGAGAACTGGTTATAATTTGGTAACAATGTTACGACTCGGCAACGTAAGTTAGATACCATATGTTACTGTGTCGACTGGTCCCCAATTTTAGTGCAAGGACTACTCTAGCACGATACGGCGACGACATTATGTGTCGAGAATAAATCAGGGTAGACACTAGGTGTTGAAACCGTTACGTCACGTTCCCTGAAATGGCTGTATGGGGCTTGCAGGCTGTGGTGGAATTCGGATCCGGTGTTTGGCTTCAAAAACTATCTTCCTTACAAATAACTTACATAGTATATATAAAAGTAATGTTTTACTGCCTCCCTGGTCCAGTGGATAGTGTATGCGTCTGCTGATCGAGAGGTCCCAGTTTCGATTCCCGGGTCGGGCAACTGAGTGTTGCCTACTGAGTTTGCCGAATTCTCAGTAGCAACACGGCGTCTGGCAATGTGCCCGGTAACGGCAATAGGCTCGCGGCTCGTCCATAGGCCCGGGCCTAAGGCGCAAAATTTAGGGGGCGGAGAAATTTGGCAAAGACAATTTGTGAACAACGATTCATTGTTACTCACAAAAATAGAAATGGTAAGAATCAGTATCTGAAATAATTAAATCACTGATTGACTATCGTTCTTTTTTTTACACGCTTTTATTAGGTCGTCGTGTATGTAACTAACTATGTAATGGAATCTAAGCTAATTTAACCATCTTCCAAGGATCGTAGCGTAATGAAAATTGGCAGGTGTATGTAGTTCTGATGAAAATTTAATAATATGGTACTGTCAAACTGATCTGATGATGGAGCCGGAAGACATGAACTGGAACTTCATAATTTAAAAATCGTATCATAGCTGTTTTGGATTTCTTAGAAAAGTCTTGTAATGAACTTTGGCCACGATTAGGTTTCAGGGTCTGATGATGAAGCCGGAAGATAGGAACTGGCATTCCATGATGGAATATCGTATCATAGTCGTGTTTGCACTTGTGAGAAAGGCCATGTAATGGACTTGGAACACGATCGGGTTTCAGGGTTATATCTATACAACTAAATAAAATTTCAGTGTCTGTGTGTGATTTAAAAATAACTATGTTTTTCAAGTGCATATAGTTAGTTACACAATTCTAAGTCCAAAACAACCCTTTTTAACGTTTATATCTGTCTGTCTTTCTGTTTGTCCGGGGTAATCTCTGGAATGGCTGGACCGATTCAAATGAGACTTTCACTGGAAGGTAGAGGACTTTATAGCGCTACATATGTATAAGCTACATATTTTCGCGATACCGAGTATTTACTTCTGCCACTAATCTATACATATAAATAAAATTGAAGTGTCTGTCTATGATTTCAAAATAACTAAGTTTTTAACACGCTTTTATTAGGTCGTCGTGTATGTAACTAACTATGTAATGGAATCTAAGCTAACTAATTTAACCATCTTGCAAGGGTCGTAGCGTAGTGAACATTGGCAGCTGTACCTATGTAGTTCTGATGACAATAAATACAATAATATGGTACTGTCGAACTGATCTGATGATGGAGCCGCAAGATATGAACTGGAACTACATGGTGGAAAATCGTATCATAGCTGTTTTGGATATCTTAGAAAAGTCTTGTAATGAACTTTTGCCTTGTAATGAATTAGGTTTCAAGGTCTGATGATGAAGCTGGAAGATAGGCACTGGCATTCCATGATGAAATATCGTATCATAGTCGTGTTTGCACTTGTGAGAAAGGCCATATAATGGACTTTGAACACGATCAGATTTCAAGGTTATAACAACCCAATTATACCTATATTGTAGACCACGCAGTGGTGTAGTTAGGGTCCCGTACTTTTGCGCCTGGATAGGCGTAGGGGAAGTCAGCTCAAAGCGGCCACAGGAGGCAAAGCGGCCACGCTTTCTTTTTCATTGATTTGTAATTATAGCGTGGCGTTGTCATTCTGTCCGCATTACCAATCTCCAGCCCTACTCCGAACAGCCATTCGGTAGCGTAAGGACCGAGCGCGTGGTTTCAGTGACGAAATATACTATTGTGGGTGTTTTGTTAAAAAAATACAAGGTAAGTTCTACCTGCTTTGGTCAAAGTTCGTTATATTTCAATTTGTTTATTACATGTGTATTGTTGCTTATCTATTTGGCTATGTTTGTGCTCTGTTTTCTTTGAAGGATAATAAATAATGTGATAATAGTTAGTTATTGAAACAAAATGGCCGAAAAAGGCAAAGCGGCTCGGGCAAAGCGGCCAACTGACCGCTTTGCCCTAAGATAAATAGTTTTATTTGATAGACAATGCTTAATTACTTTGTTTAGGTGGTTAACAACTATAAAAACTACCCAGGCGTCATGGGAAGAAAATGGGAGGGCTCGGGCAATTAAAGAGGTAAATGAAAGACGCGGCTCGATTAAATGTATCGCAATCAAATAGGCCTCGCACAAATCTCTCTCTTTACAACAATATTTACTTTACACCAGGAAGAAGAACTCTTAGAGTACTTGTTTTATATGGACAATCTGTTTATTGGCCTCACGAAGGAAGATTTCCTGCAGCTCGTCTTTCAATATGCCGAAGCAAATATCTTTCCATTCTCAAGACTGATTGTGATTAAAATATTTTATAAGAAAGCACAAAAAGCTGATTATTTTATAAAAAAAATAATTATATTTTTGGTGGTATTTTTATTTCGTCAGGTACGATACTTTCATGTGTGCTTGGGGTGGCCACATTGCCCTTGCCCCCATGGCCGCTTTGGGCGACCACTCGGGCAAAGCGGTTTTTGGACAAGTTTTCGTAACTCACATATAACATAGTCATTTTTAAATTTCCACGAATTTGAGTTTCGCAACATAAAACTTTAATAAATTTTCTTGCTATTAGTATTAAATTATCTGCAAAAGTCTATCGTTTGATTGATTTTTTTTAAACTTAAAGTTAAGGTGGCCGCTTTGAGCTGACCTCCCCTATGTGGCCCTGAGAAGAGTAAAATCACTTAGTGGTCTCCTGATTGAAGAGCTAGATTATTATAAGCTGACAGATAAAACACCATGTAATACAGACGCACAGGCGGAGATGGAAAGGATGCGGGCTCATTCGCCTACTTAAAATAAATGTATAAATTTTAAAAATATTTCGCTATCAAAGACCAAAGAGTATAAAATAAACTTATACATAGTTTAAAAAACACTAGAAAAACACGCTTTAATAAATACACGTAAAAACAAAAAATAAATTTATGGATCGTTCAAGTTTCTATTTCTGGGCTGAAGTATAAACTATGTGCTTTTATTTATGCTTAATATTTGATTGTAAAAGCGTGGGGCGCTGGAACAGGAAAGACTTTTTTGGTAACAAATACTAATATTTTTAACGCCTCTTCTTTCAGGAAATTAAGAACATGATATCTACTTAATTTCCTGAAAGAAGAGGCGTTAAAAATGTCGGTGAATGTCGTCTTCCTCGCTGATGGCGCATGTTTTGTCTGAGTTCGACAAACTGGAACTTTGAACAGACTGTTTTAATGTAGAGCCACTTACTACTCGTGCTGCATCTCCAGTTAGCGAGCCAATCTGTGTAACCTGCTTCCCGTAACATCTGTTCACATGATTTTTTAACAAGTTAATCAAGAACGTCTTTCCTGTTCCAGCGCCCCACGCTTTTACAATCAAGTATTATAATTAAAAGTACATAGTAGGTATACACTTCAGCCCAGAAATAGAAACAACTTGAACGATCCATAATTTATTTTTTGTTTTTACGTGCATTTATAAAAGCGTGTTTTTTAAACTATAAGTTTATTTCATTAGAATTTAATTTCTATAGTTTATTAAATTTTTCATGCTTTACAGCATCTTGGGGGGAGGTGGGGTGGCAATCTTTCGTAAGCCTAGGACAGCCAACGTCCCCCCCGTGGGATCTCCACTTTGTCGTGGTGGGGGGGCTCAGTAACCGTGGGTTCGAGGTACACCCACGGTGAAGCTAAGCGGGATCCCGGGAGGGGACGCTCCACGTGGACTTAGGTGAGGCCTGCGTAGGATGCGTCCCAAGGTGCGGGTGCGGGGCACAGTTCTGTCTGTCTCTCGCAGTCGGGTGTGGTCGCGGGAGGAGAGGCGTGTCGGTGTTGCGTTGCCGCGCGCCCTATCTCCCGCCACCAAATGGGGGCGCACCATCGGTGCGTCGCGGTGGGGCCGCAGAGGAAGAGGAGATGCGGTGTTGCGTTGCCGTCCTCCCTATCCTCTGCGGCCGCTGGGTGTTTTGGCGGCGGAGCCCAACACCTTCATCCGCCGCCAAGGGGGTTTCGTTCGGAGCCCGCCTGATCATCTGACGGGCCAATACCTGTCGGGGGATAGCGAGGAATGCTTCGGTGAAACCCGACCCTCAAACACATGACACATGGGTACATGAGGAGCACGGGTTGGTTTTTAGCCAGGGCGGAGGGATTCCATGAGGATTTTCCAACCCGACACCAAAACAAAAAAGAAAAGGGCAGCCAACGTATCAAATAGGGATCGCAGTATCGGCCCACTTTCTCAATATAGGTATCTCCGATATTGAAAATTTTATTATTCCGGAATCCCATATTTTCGATACTAGAAATCAGACGAATCGAAAGCAATGAAAAATGGGAAATAGGGTCAAAATTAAATAAAATAGGTAGGTACCTAAATAATATTGAGATCAAAAAAGTAAATTTTAATTTACTGCTTTGGTGACATAAATGTGTGGCCTATCAAAAACGGGTAGTTATTAAGCTATTCGAGTTCAAATCAACGAAACAACTTGGAAAAGATATTAGTTAAAATAATATTATAAATATATTCTTTAGGAGGAAAGCGTGGTTTATAGCTATGTTTTCCATTTCGGGCTGTGAAGGTATACTATTCTGTGGCTGTATTATTCAGATGATACAATGTCTCTTACATGTCGCCCACACTCTTCTGGGTTTGGTCGTATAAAGAAGTCATTATACCTAACCATTCCATTGCCGAATTGTGTAAATAGGTACTGTAGCGTTCCGTTTATAGGTAGGCGACGTTCTTCGATTCAATATTTTAAAAGCAGTTCATATGCGACTCGATCATCGTGGGACATAGCATTTATATTTGTCAGTTTAAGGCGCTGTCCTAAGCGACTATTTTGGTAAATGAGGGGGTGAAGCAGGGGAGGTGAAGGGAGCTTAGCTCCGTCTACTGCGGGGCGCCCCCCTTCATTCTCGTCGCGTGCGGCCGTATTCTGGCGACATCCGTATTCCAATATTTCAAAATCGCAAGCAAAACGTTTTAGCATATTGAATTGAGATACTGATATTAAAATTATATTACATACATCAATATTTTTGTACAATATAGGCATAGCGCAATTTTTGTTCTCAGTGCAGCCATGAGCAAAACTGGTTTACATTAGACGTTATAGGTATTAAATGTTGACGAAAGTAGGTAAATACCTACGTGCCGTAAGATGATAAAAATAATTAAATCAGTTCCATGTATGGAGAGGCCATTGTTATGTTTGTTTTGTTTTTGTATAAAATAGTGAAGCAGTTCATAGAATACCTATATCTAATTCCATTCCTGCCAGTTTTCAAATCTGTTTTGCAATAAATTGGCTGTGACATACGGGCGGACAGACAGACAGACATTGCGAATCTATAAGGGTTCCGTTTTTACGATTTTTGGCTACGGTACCCTAAAAAACACAACACTGCTCTACTAAGCGCAAAAGCCGTATCTCAACTAAAGCGAGTTACGAGATAATTGAAGTTTAGTAAAAGTTGATTTCTTTTATTTATTTATGGATGTTTATTGTTATTATAGGTATAATTATTATGGCAAAGGTTTCGAAATACGTCGCCGTTTTTAGGTGTTGTAAGTGATTGGAGAGGGAGCAGGGGAGGTCTTGAAACCCCCCTCACCATTTTCACTTGCCGGAAATACTTGGTTTCCTCTGAAAACAAAATCTCCAAACATCGGTGTGTATGGCACTGCCAACTTCCACATTCATAACACTAGTTTAATAAACTAAGGTTGTCGGAGCCCTGCGAAGGGCTCCTATTTTCGGATTAATGGTCAAAAGAGAACCTAACATAACCTATTTATTTACTTATTACAGTCGCACCTAACCCAAGGCACTCGAAAGCAATGACGCACAAATTTGACATTAGCTGTCAATATGATCATTCCAAGATGGCAGTTTTGCGTTTCGTTTCACGTTTTTCACATAAAACCTAAAAATTACATTTGTAAAACTGTACTAAAGTATAAAAACTATGTTCCGTTTGCTTAATTGCCGAAGTATTTATGAAATTTTGGAAATTGTTTAAAAATATTTAGACGCAACTCCGGCAGCCAAAATTACTTTTAAGGGATTAAAACGAACTACCTTAAGCCCCCTACACTACCAATACCCTCAAATTCAGGCGACTCGTTTCGAAACCCAACCCATTATTATTTTTCAAAATAGATGAAACATGCCGTGTGGTTGACGGCATAGAATACAAGTGTCACCACCCCCTATCTTCCCGTGGGTGTCGTAAGAGGCGACTAAGGGATAACACGATGCTAATACCATCTTTGCGTAGAGACGGAAAACTCAACATCAAACCCTATACGACTGCCTCGTTGGTCTCGCGGCATAAATGTGCGCGTGGGATCGGGAGGTCCCGGGTTCGATTTCTGGGTCGGGCTGTGTTATTGGGTTTTTCTGTCACGAAATTCTCAGTAGCAGCACGGAGTCTGGAAATGTGCCCGGTACGGCAATAGGCTCGCCCCTTATTACGTGGGACTGAAGTATATCTGGCGAAAAGTGGGTGTAGAAATACACCTCTGCCTACCCCTTCGGGGATAAAAGGCGTGACGATATGTATGTATGTATGTATGTAGATGAAACATCAAAAATATATGTGGATATACCTTATTCATGAGATACTGCTATGTCGCTTAGAAAATTATAGAATTAGAATTTGAGTTACTGCTTTTCCGTTAGCTCTCGTCATACATGTTTGTATGGAAAAATATAAAAAAATTCTTTCGCTTCAAATATGTGTTGTTTCAAAGAATATAAATATTAAAAGATATTTATTTAAATTCATTTATAATTTATTAACGAAATACAGAGTTTACAGCTCATCAAAAGTTAGCTGTCTGCTACAACCCGGCAGGTTTTCTTTATTCTCATCGAATGTTAAAGGCAGTGTGTGAGGTGATAAGACTTATTATTTGCTGTTGTTCACGAGGCACAGTTTCATTTACTTTCCTCTTACGGCTTGGTATTGTAGAAATTTCAAGCACTGATGAAACATTTTCCTCTCCGTGATCTCGCAATGCCATCCCTTGAGCTTGACGAGAATCAACAATTTCAGGCAACTGCCAATTCATATAAAACGCCACAAGCTTCTCCCAGAAAACATCATCTCTTTCTATAATTTCTATTTTTAGTGGTATACTTTCGTCACTCCACACAGCAAATAAACACTTTTGTTTGCGTGTAACGTGGCGTTGCCCCTGAATTTGGTAATAACAATTACAATATTTGTTTAGGCTAGTCAGTTAACTTTTTTATCATGTTTCCATATTTGTATTTTATTTGCTCTTATACTATTCTCCAGAACATTTTTTTAGGCAACTTTAGAACATTAAATTTCCACAATCGTGTTTGGACCTATTAATCCATCTGGCGTTGCACCAATAATCGAATAATCCACAAGGCTCGATTGTTGCATTTTCTTGCTTCGCCAGTTGTTGCAAAGCCAGTTGTTCATTTTAGATTCCATGCGCAACTGATTTTACATTGCAAATATTTTATTTGTACAAAATATTTTTTACTAAGTTGGCTTTACTGCTGTTATCTCTTCTTTTTACCACTATACAAAAATTTCAATCTGTCAACATATTCTTACGCAATTCGTACCAGTCACTGCTATCCCTCTTGTAATTTTTGCTTATCACTACGGAATTTGAGTCAAATTTGTTAAAAAAATTGTTTGGCATTTCTTGGCTAGCTCTTGAACAGATCGTGTTAGGAATTACTGAAGTCAAATGTGTGTAAGACGTTGCAGAACTGTTATCTTTAACTTCACTGTAATTACAATAATGATAATTAGTTACGTACTTTATTATTTAAAAAATACTATATCTTGTGTTATAGCAAACAGAGAAGTCACCTTCTTACTTATAAATGATTGATTTTAGAAATTAAAAAGATATTAGATGTACTGAGACATACCTAATAGTTTATGAATAATCAAAGTTTTACCCGATGTACCTAAAAAGGTTTATGTTCAAAACACAATAATACAACATTCGTTACCGCTTGTGTGCGGATTGCGGAGCGCCATATTAGCGCTGTCATCATTATTGTTCACCGTGGCGGCATCTTAGCGCTCCAGGCGCTCTGACAAGCTAGAAATATAGGTACTTAAAATGATTCGATTATATGTTATTACTCTTTCAAAAATTGAAATCTGTGGCAGCTATGTATTGTGAGAATAATTTATATAATTATATTATGCATAATCGATAATATATAAGTAACATAGTTAGTCATAAAAGACTTATGAAAATAATTTGTGTAAAAATGTTACATATTTCATAATCACTTGGCCATGGATGAATTTTTATTTTATTACGACGCTTTCTTGTACAAATCCTTCGTAGAACTTCATTTCTCTAGTAAAATTGTCCATATTTTATTCTTCTAATTATATATTTATAAGCACAGAAACAATAATACATTAAACGCAACAAGAGTATAAACTTAGGTCCTGATTATATGTGCCCATAGTTACATGAAAAGCCTATTTGATTCAAAGTATTCAGTCTATAACATAAAACATGAAATTACGAACTCAAATCGGCGTATTATAATAACAAACAGGTTTACGTAAAATTTCGTGCAGCGGAGACGCAAGCGACATGACCTATCTCTCACAGGGCTCATAGCCGAATGATGAGGTCTGGGCGGGGCGTAAACTAGCAACTGACACTCAGTACACCGCTTATGCTAATAAGGTTTAAATTGCTGAAGCGTTTGATATTGATGGGATCTACCGAGCGTCAAAATCATAGACGTTTGGCAGATTTTATTTAATTTTACAAAATATACACGTATAATATGAAAATAAATAGGGTAATTCTTTAGTTCATTAGATTTCCTACAATATTATCAAAAAAAATATGACAGCTTACGATCAAAATATTGCAAACAGTGAGACGAAAGATTATTTTCTGCCTCGATTTTGTGATTTTTTTACCGTGATTCTATTTTACGTACATGAAAAATTCTTTCAAAAGTCTTTTGTTCAGACTTTTGACTTTAAGCTCTAATTTTTGCTAGTTTGTAATATGTACCGTTATGGCTAGATGCGCGACGAAAAATTAGGTGTTTCACGGCTTCTGAGGTATAACAGCGCCTTAAAAAGCGAAGCAGAGTCAGTTATAATAACCTAAATTACTGTTACTTTTACAAAGCTCTTCTACTGTCGCCTTCACAATCTCTAGTAATTTATTTAAAAAAATCAGTCTTTCAAACTCTTTTTCGTTCACCTCTAGCACTGATCTTCAGTCGAAGTCAATAAGCGCTTAGCGGATGGAATTATTTAATTTAAAAACCGCTCTAGCATGTCAGTCTGTCTGCCAGACTTAACATAATATTTATATAGTCTAAGGCCAGACTAGTCCATCTTGTTCTACAATCAAGTATTAAATTGTGTTAATATCTGCCAATCACTTCTTTTGTATATTTTTACAATATATTTTTGTAGGTGATTTACGAAAGGTTTTTATTATATTACGTACTTTTATTTTTAATCTAACCATTACAAACCGATCCTGTAAGAATTTTGAAAATTCATTTCTTATTGCAACTCTAATGGTCCCCAAGGAACATATTATACTTAATGACAAATTTCAGCTTCTTGCGCCCAATCTTTTTAGCTGTGTGTCTGTCAGTCAGTCAGTAACGCAACAATTATATATTTATACAGATTTATCTGTTAATTATACCATTGATTTATAATATGATAAACACTTACACAACTTAAAATTACCGCCATATTCAAGCAGATTTTATCTCACTCCTTGATCTGCCTTGATCTCACTACAATAAGTTGCCATACTTGCCATTGTAAAATAATATTAAAATTTTATAATTACTATCTTTTGTTTCTTTAATTTAGTTAGTTATTACTTATTATCTTATAATAATTTTATTGTGTTTTGAATTGGTTATACATATTTTAAGTAATTTTAGTAATTTAGTTTTTTACACTGGCAACAGTGTACGTTATCTGTCTAGTATTTTTATCATAGAGATTTTACTCTTTCGTTCGTTCAAGGAATTATTTTTTTATTCATTCATTCAAAGTAAACTTTTTACAACAGGTGGACGCGAATCAAGTTTACAGAATTTCAATAAGTATTATTTGTCGTATAAATTACATAAATTTTCTTGGTGAAATCTTTATTCATATAGTGTACAGTATTTGTCACCTGTTTATTAACTTTTAGTGAAGTAAAAGTTTAAAACGTGGAAGAGTTTAATATAAAACGTGTATTGTTTATTTTTACTAGATCGTAAATTCCTCAACTTTGTTTATAGTTTATCTTATATTTGGGCAATGGCTGGGAAATTTTACTTCGTAGTAGCGCTAATATGTATAGTGCCCATAGTATACGCGTGCAACGAAGCTATATGTGCCAGTGTGGTATCGAAGTGTATGTTGACTCAGTCTTGTAAATGTGATTTGAAAGACTGTTCTTGTTGCAAGGACTGTTTCAACTGCCTCAGCTATTTGTATAGTGAGTGCTGCAGTTGTGTTGGTGAGTGATATCCTAAACTACTTTTCTATCAAACATTATTACTAGTTTGTATTAGGTATGTAAATGTACCATAGAGCTATGTCATGTCTTAACAGCAATACCTACCTATAACATCTTCAGATTGATTCACACCCACTTCACATTCACAAGCTTACTAAATTTAAACTTATAACTTGCTCAACATTATCAAGATCAATACCTTACAAAAACAAGATAACAATGTAACTTAAAAGTAGTTTATATCATAACTACAAGAATTTAATTTATTAATAACTTCTCTTTCCAGACATGTGTCCAAAACCAAATGACACACAGACAGAGTTATCAAAGACATCATATGTGGAGGAGCTAGCTGACGGTGTGCCCGGACTGTTTGCTGCTCTCACCAGTGACCCCGACCCGCAGCAACGCTGGCTCTCCATCACATACCCAGTGGACATTGACCTGTCAGCTTACAGACCTGTGCCCGAGAAACAACTGGTTTATCATTTACGTAAGTTGTATTTTTATCTACAAATTTGACAAACTTACTTTTATGGTTTGATTTGGCTAGTTCCAAGTTATGTGCATGTAAAGAATGTGTCAAAGTCAAAATCATTTATTCATCTAGGCCACAAAGTGACGCTTTTGAAAGTCAAAATTTAAGTTAATTACTTAATGATTCTACATTTTCTGCCATGTCCGTAATGCAATAGGTAGAACCATGAGAAAGAACAGGCAATAAAACTCATGGCCACTCTTTTCAAACAAATATAATATAATATAACATTTTATTTTTGTAAGGAGCTGCAACTGTTTCACATTGTAGATATCTACTATATGTATTCCATTTGGTTAGGTACTTAACTAAAATGTGTTTAAAATATGTCATGAAGATCTTTGACATTTGTTAAGGGTAATTAGTATTATGTGAATAAAACTAGCACTTGTCTATAAATGGAATATTTCTTACCCTTTGGATTGTCGAGATCTATGAGTGGTTCTGTGAATATCCATAATAATATCAATTAATTCTGTCCAATCTGGTAAAACGTTAGTAAGCAGACCCCATGCCCATGAAATGTGATCATTTCGTGATCCTTAAATTATTGATTCTAGTAGTTGCATGATTTTAAGGATTGGTACAATTAAAGAGGGATTCCTAGTGTATAGATTGCCTTTAAATTATAATAATTTGAATACTAACATCACAAAGTAAAAGCCATCATGCAACCAGCTATGCAATACAAAATACAAAGATTATCTTGGTAAATCCATAATAATAATAATAAATTGCTAATTAATAAGATTTCTATCACAGAAGTAAACAAGTTATAATGAGTCAGAACCAGATAATAATATGTCTGTCCACTGCTTTGTTATATGCCAGTCCTACGTCATTTACATTAGAAATTATAATAACATCTGTATCAGATTACATCTTCCTCTTATAGGTATATATTATTATGTTACTTATGTATTTAAAATCATAAATTATAGTGATGTTTTACTAATGTGGCACAGTGGGAGGCTACAAGACGTAATTAATACCAAACACCTGCTTCAATTTTGAATATGATCTTTATAACATCATCCTATTAATCATCTTAGTATTGTATTGCATATGTTCTTAATTAATATTAGCTCAAAAAGAATTTAATGTGTTAAATAGTTTTGTACCATATGTCTAAAATAAAGAGCTGTAGACTTTCACAAATGTTACTATAACATAGTTCTTCTGCTTTTCTTCGCAGCATCAATCTGCGTGCGATGCAATGCAGATTATTTTTTTAGTTTTAAAGATTAAAAAAATAATCTGGTTTAACGCATTACAACCCTTTATCAATGATCCCCAGCTCCATGATACAGGACTAGCCTCCTACTAATACACTCTTTTTTAAACTGCCAGATGTCTAAAAGACACTTGTAACTTAAGTATGTAATGCAAGCAGTAATAGTATGTAAAACAAAAATTTACTGATTTATTACGACCATTTACAAAGGATGAATGTACAAGCTTAGTAACAAGTCAAAAATATCATACAAAATAATTTAGCGGGTCTTAATCGCGTTAACTTATTTAAAACCAAACCGCTACGGGCCGGAATATGTGATTAATCGATTAAGTAAAAAATAATGCCTGTTCGTGGTTCCCGCGCTAACATACGCATAAACTCCAAGCTGTCCTACCTCTCGATGTGTGGCCACCGCATGCCATCTACCACCTCCCAGTCCCTTTCACATAACTTTTGACCACGTCGAATGTATCGATGATATTGCTAAGATGAACTCATGACCGAAAGGCAATATCAAATATGGTGCATAGGGTTCCCACAAAGAACTTAGGGTCCCAAGCCAACCTTACCCGCAAGTGGTGCACCTGCCGATCAACGGACGAGTTTCTGGCAAACAAAATATCCCGTTAAGCGGCAATAGGCTCGCCACCTATTACGTGGGATCAAAACACTGGCGAAAAGTGGGCGTTAAATATGCCTCTGCCTACCCCTTCGGGGAAACAGGCGTGAGTCTATGTATGTATGTAAATAATTTGTCACGCTGGTCTGTGTGATGTTAAGGTTTCTGGCAAAACTAGTGGAGTAGTAGCAAATTAATTAAATCAAGACACCTTCCACACATTGACAGCTTTTCCACTCCAAATGCTGAGGGCCAGTTTCACCACCTCCAGATAGGCATTATATCGTTAGGTGAAGATACATGAAAATCTCAATGGTTTGGTGCCAAATAATTTAACTGTATCTTATCTGTCAGTGGTAAAACCGGGCCTTAATATTGTATAACCGGAAGCATATTTTTTACTTACAACGTAATCAAAACATTTTTACGGGTTTTACAAAACAGACAACAGAAAACCAATACAGTAAAAACTGATAACAACAAAGCATGATAAGTAAAAGCGATTTCTTGAAAACAAAACAATTAACGGCATTATATCAGGGATGAGTCGTTTTTATATAACTTCGTGTTATTAAGACAATGACTTCATACATCGTCAGGGGCTCGGCAAAAGAAACAAAAAGGGCTTCCCACTGAGAGATGAGTGAGTCATTAACTTGGAATGTACTTACTACCTGCCCGGGACAGTAATCCGTAAGCTGTTGATGTAACCGGCGACTGATAATTTTATTGTCGATTCCTAGAAGACGTTTTGGCATTCAAGGAATATCTGAATGGAATCATTCACTGGCGGTTATTTTTCCAGGCAAAAATATTTCAAGGAAGTTCCTTATTTAAGTTTGTCGAAGCTAGTAGCAACCTTAATTTTATTGTTTGTGGATTACTATTTCCAGACATAAAAAATCATTGCTATAAGTTACATTGAACCCGTTCTCTTTTATGGTGTATTCTAGCCTTTATCCCGGTGGTCCAAGACTGTCTAAACACACTATGCCGAACTTACGCGACCGAAGTTCGGCACGATTACGCCTGCAATGCTATTTGAATAACTGACGAGTTGTCAGTGACGACACATTATGCCGAACTTACGTTGCTTTATAGCGTACAGCGTAACTTCGGTTGGGCGTTACCGCGTAAGTTCGGCGGCAACTTTTCTACTAGTAGAGCACACATTATACGCGACCGAAGTTGACGACGAAGATCTAGTATCTTCTTCGTCAGTAGAGCACACACTATACGCGATTGTCGACGAAGATACTACATAAAGTTGCGCAACGGAATGTTGGTCGCGTACGTTCGGCACTTATGGTGTGTCATATCAACCAAATACGTCGGAACGTAAATTCCGTCGCGTTAGTTCGGCATAGTGTGTTTAGACACTAACGTTCAGCATAGTATCGGTTTATTTGTTAATACTGAGTACTGACACTCCGTAATGACTGTCAAAGATCTTCATTACAGCCGGAATCGACTGTTTAATTAACGTGCTGTCATTCGAAAAGCCAGTCAGTCTGTTTGTTTCTCCACTAAAATATCGCCGCCTAAACTTGGTTTATGATATCGTTTACTAAACAAATGTACAATGCCAACCACGATTACATTTCTAATATTATTTAGACCATCATATGTATGTATGTAGTTCATCGTTATAACTACACTTTAGGATTTAGTGGAAAGAAAAGCTTTGGCAAAACCGTTTACTTGTTAAATCGGGGTGGACTTTGAAGCGTGGGCAGTTGCAGGATCAGTAAAACCAGATTGAACCAGTTATAATATAAATCTTTATTAGCTTCCATTTACGCAAAAAAATACTGTTGCCTGCACTGCCGCCCAAACCACGCAGATAGCTGGTTATATTATACCTTTAAAAATCTCAGATTCACAAACACACATTGCGCACACTGCGATCAAGATCAAAATTGGTCGATTTAGCCTAATACATAACAGTTATGCTCGGGCCACACTACCTTACCGTCTACCGGGCTGTTACCGCCATAATTATGGCAATAAATTACCGTTAAATTACTGCGTGAAGTCGTGTGGTTACACTAGAGTTTACCGAGATATGCCAATAAACTAGGCGGTAAAAATACCATTTTTCAAGATGGCGGATGAAGCTGCAGCTGTTTGGTATTTAATGAGTGCCAATTATTTTAACATGAATCTTTTAAATTTTTAGCTTTCTGTCGGGTATCCCAGAGAGACGGTTCGGATTGCAATAACTCCAAAAATTCGAGCGCTTTTTCATTTGACCACTCCATATCGGTAGATACGTGCGTCGTCGTCGAACTCGTGTTGCACACTGAACAAACGGTAGTGTGGCCACAAACGCAATAATTACTGCGGTAATCTTCTTTGATGTGCGAAAAAGACCGCCGCCGGAGCTATTGCCTACCGGCATATGCCATATTGATTGGCATTGTAAAATTATGGCCATAAATCGCGGTTACACCTAGACGTTGTTGAAATTATGGCAATAATTGTTGGCATATCCCGGTAGTGTGGCCCGAGCATAATAGATCAACTGATCTGTGGATCAACTGATCCATGGTCGGTGTATGTGTAGGTGAATGCATGTTTATGTAGTTAGTGTATGTGCAGCTAAGTGTGAGTGTGTCTATTTCCGCGTGTGTATATTTAGTTTATTTTCCTTGTGGACCTGTACTTTGTATGGTTATACGTACTTTGAATTGATCTCTAGATGTTAGAGGTGAGTTATTATTTTCATTCAATTTGTATAATGTAGCCTGTAGGCAGATAATTGATATTGTGCAGACCGCCTTTCGTAGGTAGGTACCTACGTTTGGGCTGCGTATATCAGGCACAGCTGCCATCTGTCTAGCCACGAAAGCTACTCAGTGAAATAGGTACATATTAACAGATAGAGACATAAATAGATGGATGGACATTAACATTTTATTGATGTATGTAATGTATTTGCGAATTATATTACTATTTACTTCGTTATTTTGGATCGATTCTAAAACAGTCAAAATGATGTTCGATAACTTATATTACGAAGAAGATAGTTTTCATCATCACCATTATCCTATTTGGTTGCATCCAAGGTTTTCGCCTTGTAGTCCTGGGATTTCACTGAATATTTGATCTTGTGCAGAGCAAATTTTAAGAAATCAGTAGATATTATTCAGTTGAGATAATATAAACCATGAAACTCGCTCTGTTTATTATGACATTTATTTTTGCTCCATCACAGCTGTTTCTGTATCTGTCTGAACATGAGATTTTAAAAGAATTTAAACAAATGATATGCTGCACACAAAACACAGCGTAGGGTAAATACGTCAAACGTCGGCCCCTCCCCAAACTTCGGCCGTCTGCACTTTTTCAGCTTGCGTTCATTTAAAACGTAATGAAGTGACAAATTTGCCACTCGAATTAAAATCTTAGTTCATACTCTATATGTACAAACCGTTACTTTACGATTACGTTACTCACTCTTCGCACACTGAGCGCCAGTAGCGATTGCGCCGTCGAAGCGTCAATGTCATATTAAAAGTACCTTACTTGCTGTGAATGTGCTTTTTTTTGTTTTAAGCTTTATTATCAGTAATTAGTGATTTTAACTATATTTTGAGATAGTTTTTTCAATGTTTTACGTATTGTTTTAAAGGGAAAATAGGAGGCCGCCAATAGAATACCAATTTTGAATGAAAACCGGATTCTCGGCCGTGGCCGACTTAAAGTAAATGCAGTCTGTTTTATAAATTCCAATTGTACTAATTCCATTGGCTTAATAAGAGAATTTGCAACGCATATAGGCAAATAAATCTATTTTACGTTTAATCGCCAAATACCGGCCGGGGTGATATTAGTTGAATCTCGAGAAATAATTTACCCGAAATAGGGGCCGGCTTTAGAAACATTAAAGATCGTAATGTCGACCAGCCTCGAATTCGAGCCCAACTATACAGGCTGATTACTTTTTCTTATTTTTTCAAAATTAAATATTTATTATTCATTTATTTATTAATAATATAAAGAGTTAAGTTTAAATGTAGGAGTTGATATTATTGAAAACATTTATGGTAGCTTATTATGGTATGAGAATAAAAGATATAAATTGCTCTTTAGAACTTGCTACCTTAACCCATGTTAATCAGCTTAAAAAATATAAATGGTTGGTCGTGAATCTTTAATTTATTAATTAACCTGCATGTCACAAAAAGCTGCCTTTAGAATTCATGCTTTTAATTTAAGGTACTACAATGACAGCAGGGAGATCCAGGGCCTTCACGAAAGCAAAGAAAATTATGCAGTTCCGATCGCACAAAAATAAAGGAAGCACTTGAGGCAATAAATTTAATAATGGAATGCCCATTCGTGTAGCCTCTAAACTATTTGGCGTCCCGCGAACGACGACGTTGCAGGATAGATTGGCTGGTCGCATAGACATACATACATTTAAAACGGGACGTCCTTCGATTTTGAACAAATACTAGTTCAAAGGCTAATACAAATCGCGAAGTGCGGTTTTCCAAGAAAACAAACAGATTTATAATTAATAGTGTAAAAAAATATGAAAGCCGAAAACAGGCAAAATCTATTCAGTGATGATACTCCGGGCCAAAAATGGAATGAATTAATTTTGAAAAGACATCCAGAACTAATTATAATTTGGGTTTGATGTTTACTTTGATAAAAATTGTAATGCCTAACATTATTTAAGTACAAATAAAAAAATACTTTACCTCCTATTAAACAAATACGATTAATAACGTATACTTAGTGAGACTCCTGCCAAAATAAATCATACTAATAATATTTGTCTGTCTTCATTTAAAACATCCTATACCCGGCCGACATTTGGGAAAAACGCGACCGACCATGGGCCGTGAATGGCCGACCTTAGGGTTTTTTCGTTCTCGACGCATCTAAACCTTAGAACTTTTTCCTTGTAGTAGAAATGTCAACCTTATGTCCATAAACATGAAATAGATTTATCAAACTATCCAAAACCGCATCGGAAGCTGTCCTTTCGTTGCAAATTGATGGTGCTAGACCGATCCCAAAACAGAAAAACCGTAAGGTGGCCGACATTTAGCGTATTTACCCTATTTACCTCTGCCTATACTGCCTTTCGCCCCTGGCTTCGTACGCGAAGTAGGTATTACGAAAAAAATTCATCAATGTAGCTCAAAAAAATCTAAGTTTTGACAAAGCACGTAATTCTCAAATCTATAATAGTGCCACAGGCGCCACAGCCCACAATGCTAAATTGCGAGCGTCATTGAGACGGCCGTCCGGTAAGTTTATCAATTTCCGAATATCTTCTAAAATTTATCTCTCGTTTAGAATCGTACGAAAGTTTATAAATTTCCTAGGAAATTTATAAATTTGCTGTTCTTATTATTTTCCGGTGACAGATACACCATTATGATGTTTATGTTTAGTATATAGGTATATCGTTATAATACTATTAATTGAACAATCGTAAGTGCGTTTTTACGTATTATGCTGACGGAAAAGGCGTAATAGCCCCATATCTAATCCCATTCTTTACCAGAACTGCTAGTACCGTAAGTAATGTAATGTCTCGTATTACAGAGAGCGTGGAGCAAGAGTCGGAGCCGGTGAGCCGCGACGTGGTGACGCTCAACTGCACGGTGGCGTACATGTCGCAGTGCATGTCGTGCGACAAGTGCCGCGCCTCTTGTCGCTCTATGGGAGCCAATAGCCTAAGGTAAGGGATATTTTTAAAATTTACAACAGCGATTTCGATTGCCATCGCGCATTCTGTTCGGACACGACAGCGGGCGTGACGGAGTAGAGCGCGGCATATATGTAGCGAATAGCTACATGAGACCAGCCTGGCGCAAGTTCCTAAGAAAAAACCGAATGTATGAAACGTGCTATCTTTTTAATGGCTACTATTATATGTATAAAACGTGAAGATAGCATCCTTCACTATGTACCCTTGGAACAGTATTCTTTCAAAGTTAGACGGTTTATACGTACATCACCGCCTTGGCCAACAAATGTCACAACTGTCACATTATTATCCAGATTGAACTTTGCCGCGTTATGTAGTTTGTATATAAAACGTAAAAAAACATACTGTAAAAGTGCTTTGTGTATACCAAATAAATGTGATTTTACATTTCTAGTGTTAGTGTTACTATATTTATTTGATTAGCATTGAAAGGAGCGCAATGAAAACAAGCAAAATAACGTGTGAAATATGGCATACAACAACATGCCGGTCAAGCAATGAAAAAAGGGTAGGTATTTATGGCAAAATGTCCCTAAATAAAGATCAATGAATATTTATAATGTTATATAATGTGATATATTTCAATGAAACATAAAAAATAAGGAAATATTCTAAAGTTTCATATCCTAGTACTTTGTAGGTAAACAATAGTGCTGCCTGTCAGTTATCGATAATCCGTTATTAGAAATTGGCACAAGGACTAAAAATTCTATTCTTTTTTCTTTTTAGATGTAAAAATGGGTAGCTGCAACTGGAAACCAAGACTTGATTTATGTGCCCATTGAAAAATTACATCAGATGAACTATGTGTGTGGCAAGCATTTTAAGCCGAAAGACTTAAAAAAAAGGGAACTCAAGTCAGAAAAACAGCTGTGCCTTGTATCTATAGACATTTCTTTAAATCCTACTACAGAAGAAATGTTGAAAACCTTTCCATTACATGTACATACATATATCTTTTAGTTCTGCGTATTTTTCTTCGCTAATCTAGAATAGATTTATAGAATAGGCTAATTTGTTTGAATAAATACATAAATATTAAATACATCTTTTATTTGTGTTGGAAAAGTATAATTCTAGTCGAAACATAGTTATAATTATTTCTTACCGAATATTATCGAAATCGATATTTCGTTAATCACTAGGTACCTATGTACATCCCTATATTGACAAAATTTGTCAATATAGGGATGTAGGTACCTATTACCTATATGTCATATTTAATATGACAATGCTGACAACATAAAAACGATGTCAATTAGTATCTTTATGTTGGTACGAGTTCTCCCTGCACGTTTCATACAAAGCTGAAAGTCTCGCATGATCTATGGCACATCCGCCTCTTCTTACGTAGTATTTGTATACTCTTTGCATGAGACGACAACCATCACAACGCCATCTACCCAATGTCGACGGAACTACTACACCCCGACCACCCGGCTTGGTTAGAGGCTTCTCCCTCTAGTTGGAGGAACACCACACCTTTATCCTCCACATGTACCTACATCGAAATCGCTGCCGCTGCCACCCGCCGCCGAAATATCTCCTTGTGGCCCTGACGTTTCGTCGTGTTACACCCAGGATTGAACTGAGCTAGAAAGGTCCGAGTGGCTCCCCACAGGCAAGAAGTGACCCAGTTTGGAGTTGAATCCCCTTCTCTTGCTAGCCGGAACCTGGTGCCCTGTCAAGTTAGGGCTGGCAAATGCCAGTTCGACTATATAGCCAGTTGAACGCTGGTTACACCAGCCGCCACAGAATAAGTATTAGACTACTAAAGTCATATGTTGCCCAAAGTGCAATGGTTAACATATAGGTTTCTTAGAAACACAGAATGAGAACGCCATTATCACGCTACACCGCTGACCAAAATATTGAAAGCCTGGGTCAAAGGGTTGCCTATACGTTATTGGGGTAAAAATGACTACTTTTACGTTTTCTACACATAGTAATATTTCTGTTACGGATTTATGTATATCGCGTAATTATGTGAAAATGAAAGGTAAAACACTTTACATTTGCATTGACGTTTCGGAATTGGTTACAAATTACACCAACCGTGGCCATGTGATCATGAATATAACTATTGATACAAACAGTCAATAGATTTTCAAGTTTCAAAGTTGTATACAATATGGTGATTATTGTTGATTCCATGTTTTGTGTTGAATGGTTTGGTTTGCCCCGCCCTAACCTGTTGAACTTCTAGGAAATCTGGCTATCTGGGAATATGAGTAAACAAAGTAATTATTGTATACTTACAATACAAATCTATGTGTATGTTTGTTCATAATAGTCATCAAAATGGCTTGATTGTGATGATAGGTATTTTTTTTTGTGAAAGTAATATAGGCATGACGAATGAATAACTTAAAAACATTTTCTAACCACTTTTTTAAGACCCTGTTGGTTTAGTGGTTAGTAACCCTGACTGCTGTGCCGTAGATCGTGATCGATCGTTATTATCTATACACATAAATAAAATTGGAGTGTCTGTTTGTAATATTAAAATAACCGCTTTTTACTAAATGCATATGGATGTATACACGGTACATATACCGAAATGATTTTTTTTTACAATTTTTGTCTGTCTGTCTGTTTGTTCTCGCTAATCTCTAGAACGGCTGGACCGATTTTGACGGGACTTTCACTGGCGGATAGCTGACGTACCAAGGAGTAACTTAGGCTGTAAATTAACCGGGTACGCGAAGTAGTTCCCTCAGGACGTGGGTGAAAACCGCGGGAAACAGCTAGTACAGTTATAAAACAGTCATTGTGTTCACATTCCAGATGGTTCCATGACGGATGCTGCGAGTGCGTCGGCGACAAGTGCTTGTATTACGGCATCAATGAAAGCAGGTAAACATACTGTCATATAACTTGGAGTATAATATCCTATTTACTTCTATGATGAAAGTGAAAGTCTGTAACGATGGATGGATGTTAGTTGTTATTTAACCAAAAAAATTATGAACGGATTTTGATGCAAACTTGCAGTATTCATTATCTAATTACACATTATAATAAAACATAGGCAATCTTTAACATCACCTACAGGCGAAGCGGCGTTCGAATCTAATACAGTCATATTCCAAAATGTCCACTAAAATTGTTAATTTTAGAGACCAACTCTTATTATAGGTTCAAATATTAAAAATTAGAGATATGCTTGAGTTCTTCAGCTCTCGCTTTGTATCATCATCATCAACATCGTGAATAATTACTATCAGTTTTAATTAACCAGTTAAAGTCAAAATATATCTATTCATTCATCATCAGCCTCTTACAGTCCACTGCTGGACTAGGCCTCTCCTTTCAAAGGAGGAATTGGCCTACTATACCACGCTGGCCAAACGGGTTGGTATAGGGTTTGTTTCAAGTTTTCCTTCTCTTATAGTGCTGTTCTCTGCATAATATGCTCCCTCTGTCGGCTCTTACGACACCCATGGGATGATATGGGGTGGTGACATTCAGTATTCTTAATCCGTCACCACACGGACAATACCTAATATCCATTAGGTATCAGGAAAACAGTTGTTTGATAAGCGTAATATTGGTCAAATACGAGACATACTTGTGACTCCTCATTATCGGTAATCATCATCATCATCAACGTCCTAGCGTTATCCCGGTTGCATCCAAGACTTACACGCCTTGGAGCCCGGGGTCCGCTTACTAGTCTAACCAGAGAGGGGCGATTCAGAATCGTTCGATATCTCATTTGACATTCGATTCCGTTAATTGTCAAACGGGCTACCTCATTTTTTGTCAAAACTATCGCATTTCCTATCAATTTTATGCATTCAGTATGAAGTAAATTAATAAATAAACCGAGTTCAATGAATATTTATTCAAAATATCTCTGATAGGCAGCTAAAAGACGAGGACAATAATTTGACATATCGTACGATTACTTGTCGTGACATTCTGAATAGGCCTGCAGATATCACTGAATATCTGCTTTTCCACAGAGCGACTGTCGTCTGACCTCTGCAACCCACGGGGATCGATATTCAATGGTTTAGACCAGCATCAGTCTATTTGAGGGTACTGACTCCCCGTAACGACTGTCAAAGATCTTCATGACGACCGACGGTTTAACGTGCTCTCCGAGGCACGGGACAAGCGATAAGTAACAGTAACACATAACTTCGAAAAGTCAGTGGTGCGCGCCGTGGATTCGAAGCCCGATACCCTCTGCACGGCAGTCTGTTGGTATATCCACTAGGCTATAGCTCTTACCTTGTATGATGTACCTAAATAACTCTATGCAAGGGCTGGGAAAATATACCTAGTTACTTTGAAATTTTTCTTATGTACGTATATCTAAGTTATTTGACTAAATCCTAAACTAGGAGTTCAAGATTTAGTCAAATAATAGAAATTAATAAATGCGAGAGAGGTCTAAGTTGCAACTCGACACACCTGTCCATCGAGGTCGTATTACATGGGCCCATTAACATATTAATATTTAAACATAAGTGAACTGCGCGGTACGCGGCGGTATCCGATTACTTACAGGTGTTGCCAATTAATTATGCATGATGCTTAGCGGTTTATTAATAAGTGGTGTCGTTATTTTGTGCTCTATGTAGATGGTTGTATCTTATATTTATTTTTATTAAATAGTCCAGTGAGGCTTAAGAATATTTCTTCTCATTAACAACTAATGAAAAAACAATTTCAAATTCAACAATTGCCGATGAATTTCTTGAGTAAGCAACAAACTGTCATGTAGAAAGTCAAATCCACGGCGCGCTCCAGTAACTTTCGAAGTTGTGTGATGCAGTTATGTTTGCCTCGTGCCTCTGTGAGCACGTTAATTTGTGACCTTGTCGGTTCTGCCTGTCATGAAGTTTTTTAGTCAATTTCCTTGAATATACTGATACTAATCTAAGCCAGGTATTATCGCCGCCAGACCTCTGCTCTGGATGCCTTTGGAATGCAGTGGCTAGGCGGCAGACGGTTTGTGGAAAAACAAATATTGTGTCATGGGTATTGGCGAAAAATCTTAGAGCAACACTAGGAAGATGATGATGATGATGAAATTGCTTGAATAAATCTTGAAAAAGAAAGTCATCTTCACTAGTTACCCTAATCCAATTGATTGCATGTGATGACTATTAAACTTCTTTTTCAATTTTTCTAACTATATGTTTTTTACTTTTCAGATGTTTAGCCTGTCCCGGTGGTAAGGAAACCTCCGTGAATTCCCTGGACGAAGATCTATCGTATGATGACCTGGACTATGGAGAGGATGTCGACGCACAGTCTGTATAAGACTACACATAGTGCTAGTAAATAGTAATATAGCCTGTAGAAGAGTTGTAATGTGTTAGAACTGATCTAACGATGAGATGCCTTAAAAGTTTATAAAATCTTACCCTACGTTGGCCAATAAAGATTGATCTGTTAAGTTCAGATCAAGAAAAAAGGTAGCAGCACGTCCTATACTGCAAGTGAAGTCAAAATAAAAGGAAGATCTGAAATTCAAATGTCAACATGCTAACTCTTCATTTTCACGTAAATATAGAAAAAAATTAACAACCTCCTCCTATGAAGTCGGTTAAAAACAGCTTCAGTTGCGTCACTTTTTATCACAGCCTGCTGTTGGACAGTCTTGTTCTGGGGTATGAGTGCATTTATTTAATTGAAGTCTTTCTTTTTTTTATTTCAGTCGTAATATAGGACATGCTGTATCTGTTCTTACTTGATTTGAGCTAATCAGAATCTCATAAAACTTTGAAACGTTTCTGTGTTAAACGGTTTATTGCCTTAGCGTTATAAAGCTGTTAATTTGTGCGATATTCAAATAGCACAATAACTTCACAGTGTACACAGAAATATCAACCTTGACAAAACTTATATGAAATAAGTTTTTTAATGAAAGGAATAATCTGGAATATGACAAGTAATAGTTGCAATTAAAAGGCTCATATTAGCAGTTGGATTTGACAGTGGTATCAAAGTTTACCAGTGCAAAAAATGACATTATCAGAAAATAAAACTGAAATTTATTATTAGCCATGATTTTTTAATTGTTAATAGTCTAAGATCCGTAGAAGAGCGTCCTTCACCGATCTGATAATTGGATGAAAAGTATTTTATATCTAATTTTGCATGTTAAAAAATATATTGCGAATGGGTTGTTAAAAACAAACCCGGTCCAGGCTAAAAAAAAATCACCGCTTTTCCTGACAGGTTTTTCGTAGGCAACCCAATATCATCGTATTCGCAGTGAAGTAGCGATCATTTCAATATAAGTTTTGCCTATTAAAGAAGTTGATAAATATAGCTAGTATCAACTTAACAGTCGAAGTGTTTACACCTGGCAACCCTACAAATACGCCAGGAAAAAATTACAACCCAATGTTTACCGTAACCTTTAGGGTTCATACATTCGGTTAGTACTAAATTTATTAATTAAACGCGTAAATGCAATGTTAAGCCAAATATTTTTATTTCAACTTTTCCTAGTCAGGACTGGCTTTTTTTACTAACCCATTCGCGATATATGTTTTTAACATGCAACATTTTATATAAAATAGTTTTCATCCAATTATCAGATCGGTGAAAGTCGCTCTTCTACGGATCTCTTACTATAATGAAGAAATAGTTATTACATATTGTTCAATGTATTAAACGTAATGAATTGTCACAATATTGCCATATGCCATATTCGTTCGAGACAATACAGTGGCAGAATATTATTTCTATGACAATTAGAAAATATTCTTGTTTCGGTCTTTGTTCGCAAAGTTAGCTGTGATAACTAGTAATGTACCTTTCACATCCGAATACTGATGAATTAGCTATGTTACTAGTTAAAGTTTAAAATGTTTGATCAAAAGCCATTCAGTAACTTTTATATCCATCGATCTTCACAAACATTTGCGTCTTTTTTTCAAAAGTTGAATTAGAAAGTTTTTACATAGTCCACCTATTTAACCCAGTGTATTGTCTCGTGTTAGCCATTTAGGACAATAGTCTAATAATATTACATACAGTTATTTTTAATTTAGTATAGTTTTTCATATGAGGTTAGATTTAAAACATTTATGTACCTTATAAATTAATTTCTAGTGCTTATATGTAAGTCATTTCTTACCGGTACAAAGGTGACACCGTTGTACAAGTGGTGCATTGGCTTATGCACTTACTACACCACTCCCAGTGTATCGAACATTGCGGGGTTCAATGCCGTTCCGAACAAAAATGTACCTGACACGGTTTTGTGTCCCGTCATGATTGTATTTTTTTTCTAATTTTTAATTATAATGTAAGCATAGACTTGCTAGACTTAAATTCTCATATAAACAGAATTTATTATTTAAAATAATTAGTATGAGGTCTTTCGAGAATTTATTATTTATGTAAATTTAAGTTGAAAACAAAATTATTTTATAAATTTTTCTCAGCATTATTCTTCCGTCCCTATCATTAAGTAGTCAATGTGTTATTAACATGCCTACAAATAGTTTAAGTAATTAGGTTAAAAACGCTTGTGTTCTGTCCAGAGATGTAAACGAATCTCAAAGTGCCAAATTAATTGCTTGTACAAAAATGCCATTATGTTTATTAGCTATGTACCTATTTGCATTATTGGCGACGTTATTTTAATATCAACAGGGAAGTTTCCTGCAAGTGAAATAAATTATAAAAGTATTTTTATCTAGAGAAAGATGTCAAAATAATAGTACCTAGTTTCATTCATCAGTTAATGTTAAAACTTTATTTAACATTTTATCGTCAATTTATTGATAATAAGTATTCTACTTGACAGCAAAACACTATGACGTCACTGCGTTATATTTCATACAAAACCCTTGGCCATAGGTCGTTTTTGACATTTAATTAAAAGTGCTTGATTTGCCTAGCTGGAAACAACCCTATTATACGCATTCGATTCCTGTTCGCAACAAAGGACGTTTTTTGTAACAGTTTAAGAAGTTTAAGGAAGACAAATACGTCCACATTTATAATTTTAAGATGGACTAGAGGACGCCCGCAGCTACGCCTGCAATTTTTTTAAATTTACTCGTTTTGGCCGATCCCGTGGGAATTTCGAGAAATCCTTTCTTAGTGCACCCCTACGGTGGCCAAGGAACATACATGCCAAATTTCAGCTTCCTGCGCCCAATAGTTTAGGCTGTAGCGTGTCTGTCAGTCAGTCAGTAACGCAAGGTTTTTATATATTAAGATTACATTCTAAATACCATTTTAAAAATAAATATTGGACAAAAAATATAAAATCATAAATATTGACAACTGTAATTTATAAAATTACTTAGTTTATTATAATATTGACCATTCTCTCACAATATAGTTAGAAACAACTTAGTATACCTGGGTTTATTTGATTGTCATGGTACCTTTGAATGATTATGTTTCGTGCTTAAACAATATTTTGATCGAATTAAAAACTGTTCCAGAATATGCCATAGAAGGAAACACAATAATTAACGTTTAAGGCGAGGTTGCAGTACAGTGCGTAGCTCGACCTCACCCCCCGCAAAAACAAAAACACGGCGGTGGCGTCAGCGAGTGAGCGGGGGGAGGGGAGGGGGAGTTTCGTGTGTGCGTGTGCCACAGCGCAGCGTAAAAAAACTGTAGATGAGTTATGCGAACTTCAAAAGTGGCACATTAAAAACTGACAAATTCATGACAAACTTTTTTTTTCTAAATGGCTCATTTGGCTTTAGTCGCGTACGCGCTGCGGTCGGAAGCGCTCGCTCTCTTACTCGCGTGTGTGTACGTTACATTTGAAAATGCCGTCGTGTGTAATGAGATTTTGCTAAAGTAGTTAAACTATAGTAGGAAAATGACTAAGAGTTATGGAATCACTTCTTATTCATGAGTATTACAATATTACAACGTTTTATTTACAATTTATAATAAATTCAGTACCACAAATAATAAGAGTGAATAAAAAAATTGGCATTTAGCGAGAGTAAAAGAGAAGCAGTATTGTGCGTGTTCAAAGACTAAAAAACAAAGTATCCAGATGGGACATTCGTAATAATAAAATACTGGTGTGTGTTTTTGTCAAGTAATAAAAGTGATTTGAGGCTGAATCAACACAATATATTATTATTATAGAAATACAAAATCATACGTAAGTTACAAACATTGACGGATGATCAAAGTCCATTCACTTGTTCTTGTTTTTCTCCTTTTAGTATTAAACAACTAAGTAGATTGTACTGCACAGTTTTCGCTGCCGACCCACCGTACCCCTGGCAGTACCCCTGGGGTTATGGTGGGTCTTTCAAAGCTTAACCGTACTCCCAGATAATATTGTTGTGTAATTAGTTTATTAATTTCAGTTCGTTAATTTCAAGTTCTACTATTTTGTGGGATCATTCCCAGTATAGTAGTAGTATTGAACAATTCTATGATAGAACTGTCCTAATTCTATTAGCACAACTTGATGAGGAGAACAGAACTAATGGGATAAGTAATAGGAAATGTCCCAGTCTAGTTCTATGTATGTTTTTATAATGGTATTCAATAGAACAACTGGGAATGATCCGTAGTGTCACGTCATCGTGCTCATATATCCGAATAAATATGTTTTGTAGACGTTGATTTGTTTAATGTGTAAAACAAATGAACGTCCACAAAACAAATGAACGCCTACAAAACAAATGAACGTCTACAAAACAAATGACTTACAGAAAGTGATCAGCTATCGATAGTGATTGCAGAAAACAGGTGCATGCGATTTTCAACCTAATTGACATTAGTCAGAATTTATAATTTTATTACCCTAATATTGCCAGAAAGCGAGGAAAAACACAAAAAAAAGTTTGTCATGAATTGTCAATAAGGTCGAAAATCGCATGCACCTGTTTTTTGCTATCACTATCGATAGCTGATCACTTTCTGGTAGTCATTTGTTTTGTAGACGTTCATTTGTTTTGTAGACGTTCATTTGTTTTGTAGACGTTCAATTGTTTTGTAGACGTTCATTCGTTTAAAACATTTTTATAAATACATATTTATTCGGATTTGTGAGCGTGATGTTGTGACACTACCCTTGTAAAACATACATAGAACTAGTGGTAAAATTCCTATAACTGTTTCCCATTAGTTCTATTCTTCTCATCAAGTTGTACTAATAGAACTAGTGGGAAAAAAAGTATCACTAGTTCTATCATAGAACTGTTCAGTAGAACTAGTGGGAATGATTCGACAGCGCAAGGATGATGATGTTGACGGGTCTTCAACAGTACCACAGATTATACCTATAATATACAAAGCATTATTACCATTAGCAGTAATACCTAAACGTTTTATTCTCTAATTTCTTAAATCTCCTTGTTGCACTATATCATCGTACTAGCGCTTGTCTTCGCTTGTCTAAAAATACAAAAACGTAAGTAGTAAGTCATTATAATACGAGAGATAACACTGTTCAGTTTAATGTCCACGTAGCACGTTGGTATAACACTACGAGCATTTCAGCCTCCTGGCTGAAATGCTCGTAGTGTTATACCAACGTGCTGCGTACATGCGTACGGTTAAGCTTTAAAAGACCCACCATACCCCCAGGGGTATTGCCAGGGCTACGGTAGGTCCGCAGCGCACAGTTTTTATATTAACGTACTGTTTTAGGTTTCCATTGAATGAAATGTACTTTTTTAATAAATGTTATAAATATCACATCGACTTTTTATTTCCCTACCTTAAATGAATTAATCAAATTTACTTTGAGGCGAATTGAATTTACTCAAGACAAAGTGATCATGTCGCATCTGAGTCAAATTATTGTTTGTGAAACGGTCAGCATGATGTCACAATGCGCTTCGGTCCAGAGAGAATGATATGTTTATCTCTATTTCGCGCTTGCGATTAGATGTGCTATCTCACTATCACTTATTATCTAATTCTTAATGTGTCGTTTTGACATATTTATATTAGTGTGCGTACGCTTTTCGCGATGCGTGCCACTCGTAAGCTCCGTCATGTTATCTTGTCAGTAACCTGTCTACGGTTTCTTACTAGTATGTCTATGGTTCGAACGATTGAGTTTGGAATACGAATTACTTTGTACTTTTGCGAAAACGTACATGCGGGGGTGGAGGGGGATTTTGCGGAGCAACGACGTACGTCCGCCCTCAATCACGCCTAGACAGGCACTGATGAACGGCCGGCGAGCGATATAATGCCAACATTTTGACTATTTTTTTTCTTGGAGAAAAATGATAACGAAATTACGAAATCTGTTTTTACCATTTATTTTAAAATAAAGAGCTGTTTCTATTGATAATACTTTCATATAAATTCATTATGGAATCTCTAAGCAGTACACGTTTAAAATTGTGATTTAGTGCCATGTTTGACTTTTTTTTTATCGAACCAATCATTCCAAATCGTGTTTCTATCTTTACGATTTACTAGAAGATATGTTCAACTTTTATACTTTAATTTTTATTCATTAAAAATATCATAGTTCATGGGACTTTCAAACGTTAAAAATCTTAAAAAGAACTGCAACCTCGCCTTAAGCACGATAATTAATTCAATGTTATCTAGACAATTACATTCAATGTTACCCAGGTTTGTTTTGTTTCATTCCGAAACCCAGGTTGACTGTACACGTAGCGATTATATAAAAAAAGTGTTATGTCTTAAATATATGTATATCAGGGTAGTTGGAGAAACTAGTGCGACTGCCAAGTGGGAAATTTGAACGGTAAAATTGGTATTTTCTTTTAATCTTTTCATTTATTCATCTTTTACTGCCTCCGTGGTCCAGTAGATAGCGTATGCGACTACTGATTGGAGCCCCCGGGTTCGATTCCCGGGTCGGGCAAAAAGTGTTACTGGGTTTTTCCGAATGCACAGTAGCAGCCCGGAGTCTGGTGATGTGCCCGGTAACGGCAATAGGGTCGCCCACTATTACGTGGGACCTAAAAATTCATGGCGAAATGTGGGTGTAATATTTACACCGCTGCCTACCCCTTCGGGGATACAGGCGTGAGACTATAAATAAATAAATATTCATCTTTTCTATAATAATAGCATAGATCAGGCTGACCATCTGCTAATTCTGAAGGGAAAAAAGGCATTAGTCCTTGCGTCATTCCAAACTAAGCGGTTTGCTGCGCTAATAAAGCACTTATTTATGGTAATTTGTGTTTCAGATTTTACCAAGTCTTCATCAAGTAGACCACTTAGCTTGCCCATTGATTTCTACGATGTGGCCAAAGTAATTCATCGATGTCGTTTACTCTTACTGTCGTCGGATGAACGGTTGGCGCAGCGGGAGTGTAAGCGACTGCTAAGCCGTAGGTCGCGGGTTCGATTCCCGCACAAGTCAAACATTTGTGTTCATGAACATGGATGTTTGTCTTGGTCTGGGTGTTTCTATGAATAATATGCATGTATTTACAAAAAAAAAGTAAATAAGTATGTTTATCCATTATGTAGTACCCATAGTACAAGCTCTGCTTAGTTTGGGACTAGATGGTGTTGTGTGAATGTGGTAGAATATTATTACTATCCTCATTCAGTCATCGTTGTCTACAGCTGGAAATAGTCCGCGCCTAACGGCCCGGTCACGACCTACAGCGGCGGGCGGCAGCGGCGAGCGTTTTCGATGTTCATGGCGCGTTTACTGTGACGCGGCGCACGCCCGCCTCAGAGTAGACGCGCCATGTACATCGCCGCTGCCGCGCCGCTCGCCGCTTAGACCGATCTCGTGACCAGGCCCTAATTTGTGTCACAATAGCACTGCGAGACTATTATAGGGTTTCATGTCGTGTTTCACGTCCCTTCTGTTGGGCTTTTTCTTAGTCGCCTCGACGCTCACGGGAATGAAACGAGGTAGGGAACACTCCGTATTCTTAATCCATCACATTTTTTGTGACGAGGTTTACTTGCTCACATTCAGGCATACTCGAGTTAAGCTTAATATTGACCGGCCAAGCTCACTGATAAATTATGAAAATCACCATTAGTCCGTTTTATGCACGAATGAAAACTAAAAAACAGCAATAAGTATGGCATTCCATACAAATTGTATGAATACGTCGCAATCATATGTGTAAGGAAATAATTAGTGAAGAGAAGTTTCTGCAATTAGCACCGATTAGCAATAATCGCTAAGCGATTTGAATATGTGTGATGTAATCTTTTATCAATACGGATATTCAACTTGTATGATTATCTGATATAATATCTTTTATGGCCAGTTTCACCACCTTTTGAATAGGTGTTATCTACTAGATAAATTTAGACTTATACCGAAATATATATGGTTTTATCTTTAAAAAAGTGAACACTCGCAATAGGAATAGATTCTGTGCCGCGGAAGACTACAGCATAGCTTAAGGGTTGAGCTACATCTGTCAGCACGGAATCGTATTTGTTCCGCCTGTGCTTCAGCACGCTATAGCGTGCTGACGCGTGCTGCAGCATTCTATAGTGTGCGATCGTATTTGTGTGCTGCGGAATGCGAACGCACGCGTCAGCCTGCTATAGCGTGTTGAAGCATTCCGCCGCGTTCTTATGACATTTGTTTTGGTCACAGTAGGTATAGTTTCAAGTTCGAAATGGATAGCACAGCTGAAGAGAGAGCAGTAGTAATAGCGTGCATTTTGCAAGAAATGCAAAATAACAAAAGTAAAAAGAAAAGATTTCGAGAAATCTATACGAATTGGCACCAGCACGCGGCATTACACCGCCGCGCGCGCCAGCGTGCGTCAGCGCGCGTTCGCACGCGATCGGCGGCGAAAGGATGCTATAGCATGCCATAGCGCGCGTAAGCGTTCTGACGCGCGCGTCAGCGTTCCGTCGCCTCTCAGCATGCTATCGCATTTTTTCCGTGTTGCCAATCGCCTTTTCGATTCCGCGGCGTGCTGACGCGTTCCCTCTCTCTTTCTCGCTCTAGTAAATTACGGTCCTAAGTGACAGAAAAGGATAGAAGCATAGGAAAGTGCGATGCGGTGCTGATAGGTGTAGCTCAACCCTCAGGCATCAATGACTTAAGGGTAAATTACACCACAATTCAATAATTAGGGATCAAATTACTGAGCAGACTAACACATTTCACCCGGCGCGCGGCGCCCCTACTATAATGTATACCCTGGGCGCCTGTGTGCGCCGCGCACATAGGGGCGGGTCGGCTCGGCCTCTCCTGTTGGCGTAGTGGTTTAAGCTTTTGCCTCGCCGCTTAACACTGCGCCGAGTATTCTGGGTTCGTTTTCCACACGGGACCACACTGTGTGATCCACTAATTGTTGTTTCGTCTGGGTGTTCGTTGAATTCGTTGATTGAGTTTGTAAAGTCTCTCGCACAACGGGATGTGTCCCTAGTGTGAAAGTTCTATTAAATAAGAAATAGAATGAATTTAGCCGAATTGGCCGCATCCATACGAAATCAACCACATCCCTTCCTCCGTACATAACGAAAGCCCTGGCTACGACCTTCAACATGACGAATATGACGATTATCGTACCGCCTGGAACCGGACATTATAGTAAACTCACGTAATAACGTGATATACCTAATTCTGTGACAACTTCTTTTCATACCATTATTAAATAATGTTAGATGATTTGACTCTTTTAAATCAACCAAATTACGACGTGATAAGTCCTCTAATCGCATGCAAAAGTCTCATTCGATTGAGCGAGCGAGACAGTAACAATCCACACTTTTTTCACTACACGTGCAGTTTTGTTTACTTCGCGGTCCCTATTGTTGTGATCTCTCGTATTTTATCAAAATTTAATAGAAGAAGTGATTGGATTACGACAAAAGTTATACATATTATTGAGGTAAGTGCAAACTATGTACTGCAATTAACATAATTAGCGTATCACAGATTTTTTATAAGTAATTCCTTATCTTCTGACTGGAAGTGTGATTGTCACGGAATTATACTTAGAAAATATTATAATGAAAAACACATATAAATTAAAGGACAATTAACTTATTGGTAATTTTGATACTTAAAGCTGTGCACAATTGTCTAATTCATGTACCCAAATAAAAAAAATATAAATGCTATTTAATAAGGCAATATTTGCATGCAAAATAAGTTTTATCACGCAATTCGATGAGTTTACCCTACTGCCAACTGATAGCAAGCTCTGTGTAAACTATATTTATCACTAATTACCCTACATTCGTGTATTTATAACGCGTAGATAACGGTCACGTTTGATTACTCATCTAGATGCTACGACCCACCCTAGTTCCTAGGAACTAGATTAATTAGTATTTAGTCTAGATTGCAGACTAAACAAAGTATTACTATTATGAATCGGCTATGATCATAGACTTTTGAGATACGTGCGATAAAATTGAATGTTCTGTTGATAAAGACAAAAGTAATAGGTAGGTGTATATGGACAAACTATTTTCAGAATTCGAGATAGGGAACTTTAAAAAAATTAAGGATATTCTTTCACACATTTCTGGTCATAACAACAGACTTCAAGAGAATAATAAGTAATAATACGTGCGAAAGAGATAGGCACAAATTTGGCGTTGTTCTCGCTTTTAGGAGACTGCAAATTATGAATAAAAAGAGGCAGGCTGCCCATTTATTCCCTTTGTCTATTTCTTTAGGATTTTCTATGTCTACATTCGAATGTAGGGTTCGAACCCAAGACCTCCGGCTGAGCACTCAACGTCACTAACCACTATACCAACAGGCCAGTGTATAGTTTCATCTTGTATTCCAACAATTATTATTAAAACATGTGAGGCAGCGTTGGATACCTTCATTAGGTACCTATATGATAATAATATGCTGGGTTTCAACCGTTCAAAATGACTGCACTATTAACTATAGGTACCGCGTAAGTACATATTTAATTGACTATCATTCTGTTCCGTTCAGTTTGAAAGCAAATTGTTTAGTTTAATTATACTCAAAATTATTATACATGTTGTACCGCCATAATGTACGTAATTATTGTGCCTTTTCGATGTAATTTATATGTTATATAGATTTACACATTTTTATAATTTTGTAGCAAAACTTTCTGTAATGTATAATAAACGATATTTTTATACATAGTACCTACTGTCTTTTATTTTTGCATTTCCTTTTTACTCAAAAAAATAGTATTTTGCGATTCATTTTACTTTTACAGTTATGACGCAATAATCACCGAAAGATCTAGAACTACCCGACATTTCCGCCTGCAGCCAAAAATCGGCAAAATCTAATGATCCAAAGCATAAACAAACAATGACTTGCAACTCAATCTTGAAGATGCCTGTTGCCCGTTTACCAAAACGTTGTTACGAAGCCTTGATTATTATAATTATCTTCCATCCGAATCAATCGCTGAGTAACACTGTTTTTCTTTAAAAACAAATAGGTACAATCAGCAACAAAAGCCACTGCACACTTTGCCGGGTCTTATGCTTTTACACGCTCTTCGATCTTCCCCTTTATGGAAAAACCCTTCTCCACTCGCCCAAATTGACAAAATTATACAAAATGTCTGAGCAAAATTCTAAATCTGGCCCTGAACGACCGAGTGCCAGAGCAACAGGCGTCTTTACCTGTTCGCCTAGGCGGCCTCGGCGTTCGTAAAATTTCCGACGTAATCTTATCAGCATGTTCTTGGTCCACAAAACTGCGGAATTGACCAGGAAAAAAGTTTTTTCACCCACACTGGTCGATACTGAGGTGCCTTGTTAGATCGAATCGATGCCATGAATGCTTGGAGAATGGCTTGTCTAAGCACCGAGTTACCGCGAAACCTATCCTCTCAGAGGCATTTCACGACGCTTTGCAGCGTGGTACGAGAAAATCTCTTAAGTACGTCGTCCAATGCTGCACAGCGTGCTCGTTTGCTGGCTGGGGAAGACTGGGAGTCGGGTCATTGCCATCGTTCAACATAGGTACCATGCTGGACGATACGACTGTCACTGTGGAGAGGCTGTCGACAGCCTTGGTCACCATGTTCTGTCAATTCTGTCATGCAGCAGGAGCGCAGGTCGTATTTCACGACACTCCAAGCTAAATGACATTTCGCCGGGCTCTTGTAACTGTTGGCGTTCCAGCCTAACTGGAACCTCAGGGCTTGGCAAGCGATTAGAGCTTGTAATTCGAATAATGCGAATATTCGTTAATTTTTACTAATGTAATATTGAGTACCTATTCGAATGATTTATAGTTACGTTTGAAAGTCCAAAGTCTGTCTATTACACATCCCGAAAGTATATTGTCTACCACCTAAGATGTGCTTTACAGGACGACTCTATAGATGCCCTAAGTTTTCTTAGATGGCATTACCAAGTTTATCACAATAAACATTCGTGAGATTGACCCACGCATGTTTATTGAGATGCTGCGTGATTTATGATCTCTCATATATAATTATTCAATTAAAACTTTTCATTCCTTTTTAGTAGGTTATTTCAATTTGACTACGAGTATTTGATTTTCTTTGTACAAATATTTACTATTTTTGCTAGCTACTGACGTTACGTTAATTCAGATTAAAATGTTACGCAAACACGATTTGATCTCAACGATTCTCAAGTTCCTAAGAATTTAAGGTTTTGTTTTGAATAAAGTTTATTGTTTTTTTTTTTTCATTTCTTTTTTATTTAATTAGAATGTCAAAGTAGATATGTATGCACATAATTATGTTACTGAAAGGTAATTCAATTTTATATACTTAATAATTAAAAATACTCAACTGTAACTTGTTTATGACTTAATTGTTTATGCATGCCATTTCATGGTTTTATTCAGATTTTAAGAACAAAGCTGATATTCAGATAATATTCGAATAATTCGAATACTTCCTGTAAAAAAATTGAATTTTCGAATTTGTAAAAACTTCGAATAATTACAAGCCCTACACGCGACGATGGCAAAAGACCAGACGGTATGTCTTTACTGCCATGGAAGCTGGGTAGGCCTTTGGTGTGGCACGCAAGATGCGTCGATACCATTGCGCCATCTCATCTTCCTAGCACAGCGGGTTGTGCGGGCGCTGCTGCTGCTACAGCGGAATCTCTCAAACGGCGCAAAGACATAAACTTAGTAGGAAATTATGTATTTGAGCCGTTTGGAGTCGATACATTGGGACCATGGAGCCCAAGTGCGAGATCTCTTTCAAGAGATCTCTCACTCTTATGTGTAGTGTACAGTAATAGTTGAATTTTCTTTACAAATAAATAACACCCAAAGGAAGATGGGCAGATTGGGACCACCTTCCAATAGCAATAAGATTTATGTCATTGGATAGGTCTTTTTAATAGAAACAACTTTTATTATGAGGGCTTTGTTGTCACAGTTGTCCGTTCCAAGATATATGACATACAAGTTTCGATAAAAATATGTTGAAAAAAGCGTTCTTTTTATAGTGCTTAGTACTTTTATTACCATCCGCGTGGTGACGGATTAAGAATACGGAATGTCATGGCACGGCATGGCACGGCATGGCAAAGGATTTTATTACTGATCAAGTCATTTCATTCTTATTTCAATGAGTTTAGGATTCATATTACTTTGTTTCGATACAAACGTACCGCAGCCCGCCGCGGCATACTTCGGGACGCCGCGGCATACTTCGGGACGCCGTGGCATGCCGCGACACAGCGTGCCACGACGTAATCAGGAGGTAAATAAGTTCCTGAATTCACTTTTAGTAAATCTTGTTCTCATAAATAATGTATCCAGAATTGTTTTCTCTTCGACATATCAGTTTGTAAGTATTTGTCGTTCTTAATCTTCAGCAAGAAGTGCTACTGATACTAAATTCCAGTCAATTGGACGCCTCGGTATGACGCGGCATGCCGCGACGCGCCGCGGCGTCCCGCGGCATGCATGCCGTGCCGTCAGTCGGCGCCGGCCATTATAAGTTATCTTCGTTTAGAAATCCATAAGATATTTAGTAGGTACACTACAGTTCCTATATGGTTCCTATCTAATTATTTAGGACTATACAACAATTCGAAATTGTGTAAATGTCCATCGACTTACGTTGCTGACTGTACTTTTTAAGCTAATATTCTGTCAAATCTGGTTAGACCCGTTAAGCGTACTCCGGGATCCAAAGCGACAAGACTTGTATGCAACTGGGACAACGCTAGAACTAGGTACCTACTTTCGAAAGATAAAAATATAAACAATGATTATTATTATTATTTTATTTTCAGCCTGTAGCGTCCCACTGCAGGGCAAAGGCCTCCTTCTTCCACATGTCTCTATTTTGTGCCAGCATATTTTTAGCTATTTTTGTTTGTTAAACAATTAACAAACATAAATACAAAAACGTAACTATCTATTTAAATATACTCGATTGTTACCGCAGTGAAAACGTTCATAAATATTTAAAACAACCTAAAGCATTTTTAATGTATCTAGATTAAAATTCTTGCGCTACGGGACGGATATTGGGTCTAATATGCATTTAAACGGCTACCTATTTGTTATTCAACATAATACATTAGAATGTCCCAAAAAGGCCCGAGATTGCCGATGCACAAACCGGTTAAAATATAATCGCCGGACACTGGTGGCCTGACCTAGCTACTTAGAATTTATAATTATTATTTTAAAAGGGCGGGTGCCACACGACGTACGAAGAAATAGAACAGACCCGAAAAACGATGGTGTGTCCATCTGAAGTCTTCGATAGAAACTGGCCCACCCTTGCACAAGACAGAGACGCTTGGAGGAGTATAAGGTTTACCCTGCGATTGGATAGTATGGATTAATAAAAAAAAATATGTCTATGAATCAGTGATAACCAGCAGATTGCTACACAAAGTCTCAGGTTCAGATCCACGGCACACACTAGATACTGACAGTTACTGTTGGCTGTAAACCAGGAACCTTTGCCAACTTAAACTTAGTCTATTTTTTTCTTCTCGGCATTTGCACATATTTGAAACAGCCTACTGTACAAATTAATAATATGCCACTGTAACCAGTACTTCTCAGGTCCTAAATTATGGTGGTACTATCCAAGCTAGCGTCAAACAGAGACTCACGCTCTGCACTACCTACTGAAAAACGTTTAATTCATACATTTATTTTACGCACATTTAATGAAAGTCAATAAATATTTAGATAATTTAGTCATCGTGCGTATCAGTGTCCTTTCGCCAGTCATGCTTTGTGCACATGTTGGTAGCATGCTTGAATGAAAGGTTTACCAATAGATTGTCAACGATTTAGTAGTTTTGTCACTAAAATTAAGTTATTTGTCAGTAGGTGCAGTTTTGCCAAAGAGCTCAGATATTTACATAGAGGCGCATTTCCTATGGGCGCTTTGAAGACAAACTTTCTGTGACCCAAATTGCCGCTTGGTGGCGTGGCAGTCGCGCTGTGACAGCTGTCTCTACGAGAGCAAAAGTGACGAACGTTCCTGCTGTGTATCTTTACTACGAGAGCAAGAGAGACGGAGAACGACGCCATCGCCGCCAACGGCGCCAACTACGAACTAAACTGGAGACAGTCTCCACTTGGAATCGGCACAAGAAATCCTTGAGAACTGCGCTTCTATGTAAATCTGTAATCATTGGTTTTGCCTCGTAGGTATGTCTCGAAGATTGAGGAACAGTTCAGACACACAACGGACGCGGTACCTACTTCTACTAAAAAAATTGGTAGTGTTTGGGTAAGAATATGAATAACATTACCATACTAATAAAATATTTATCTTGGTGTATTAACTGGACTGCGGACGAAGGATAATTTGTTCCCTTCTATTATTAATCGTATATCTAAATAAATATTTACGTTAGTACCAACTGTACACATTCTAAAAAGACGTTAGAAGGTTTCATACTGCAAGTTTGAAACCAACTTTAAAGTATACCAATGTATACCTTAAAGTTAATTAATATAATGAGGAGCCCTTATGTCCACAGCGTCTACTACAGTCAGGAGGAGGAGCTATCAGTTTATTTTACAAACTGCTCCTCCTCCTAACTGTAGTAGAAGCTGTGGACAACAACTAGTGTAGTCTAAAAATAAGATCACGTATCTGGCGCAGATTGAATGGCGCCGTGAGCTAACGACTAACGAGCTTAGTCTGTTAATTGATCAATTATAGCAGTCGGCTGCGACACATTACCGCGTATTACGCAATGGCTTTTTTATTTACGTGTATCAAACAATTGCACACCTACTTAGAGTATTTTAGTCAGCATGAATGGGTCGCCTCGGCCGCGGATTTACCTACTACAATCTCACTTTTAGTAAGTGGGAGTATCCTTATCCTTATCCGTTATGCTCGTAAAGGTTAATGAATCCTTAACCTTTACGAGCATAATAACAGTAGGTATGTGTGTGTGAGAATGAAAAGACTCAAACGATGGCGTAAACTGGTGCAATCCGATTCGATGTATTGCGTCCTCTATACTCCTCGCGAAGTTGAACGAAGTTAGACGAATACGATAGTGTAGACAGGCACTTCGGCTTACCTCGTCAAACTTTACCTCGCCTCGGCCAACTTCCATTTGTTGTCGGTTTTTGCGCCCGAGTCAAAGGGCCCGAAGTTGCACGAAGTGCGTTTACGAAGTGTCTCTCTACACTACTCGGCCGACTTCGTTAGAACAGGGCGTGTAATACGATTATGAGCAATATAAAGTGCTCACAGGAGCAAATTATGTTGTTCCTCGAAATTCTGCAAACAGAGACAGTTATTTGGGACCCCAATGACAAATGTCATAAAGATAATCATAGAGATAATGTCATAAGAAAATAATGTATCATCCATCACAAAAGTGCGCAGGCTATCGGCACCACAGAGCGAATGAGCTCCTCGCGAAGTTGAACGAGTGTGTAGTGACCCACTTCGGACTTCGGCCAAAGTTTCTCGAGTACTTCGCCGAGGAACTTCGCGAGTAGTGTAGAGGAAGCATATGAATAGAGGTGAAACTACTATGCCCACCTCACACCTGCTAGGGAAGAGTGCCCGCCCCCCCAGTGCTGGTGGGTGTGGTCTGTCGCCTTCCTCCGTGTCTTGAGGTAGTGAAAAAGTAATCGTGTGATTAAAACTTTATTAAGTACTATCAAGTGTTCGAGTTATACTTACTTAAAATTAATTCAAGAGCTTCCACCGTGCCACCTTTTATCTGCTGCTGCTGAAATCCTTGCGGTTTTGTGTTCCTCTGCAAAATGCCCGCTCTTGATAGCTTTTTAGGGAAGTTAAGTATACTAATTGCAAGCGACTTTTCAATGGCTAGAATTTATATGTTAACGTAAGATCGTTGTTGAACTCGAAGCGAGGTCGTCTGCCTAACGCCGGTCGAATTGAAGTGAACAAAAACCACAAAACAAGTAAACGTATTAGGTTGCTTTTCCACCATAGAGCGATCATAGTAAGTAGGTACACCACCTTGCCTACTAAGCTACGTTGCTATGCAAGTTTTGGATGCAACCGAAATAACGCGAGGACGATGACGATCTTTAGTCGTAAAGTGTTGTCTCGTGTGGATTTCGAACCATGCATATCATCATCATGTCAGCCTAGAGACGTCCACTGCTGGACATCTAGCCGCTTCCCGCGATCTTAACCAGGTCGTCGGTCCACCTTGCGGGAGGCCTACCCCTGCTGCGTCGTCCGGCACGTTGTCGCCACTCCAGAACCCGCCTGCCCCAACGGCCATCGGTTCTTCGCGCTATGTGCCCCGCCCATTACCACTTCAGCCTGGCTATTCGGATAATAAACAAATATATATAAATTTATATGGCTCGAACCCACAACACTCGGCGCAATGTGAAACAGAGAACTGGCCACTTAAACCACTTCTTCTTCTTTAACAAGCTTACAACTCATGTTCGACAAAATGTCTCTTGCATTATGTACCTATTTCATAATTTAATTTATATACAGGGTGTAAATCTATGGACACATTCAATCCATCAACAGTCCTTGATATGCAGACTTATTTTGAAGAACGTATGGCAAAGTTTGAAGCAGAGCTGCAGAAAAAATCACCACAGAGCACTGGGGGCTTAGCAGATGAGTTTGCCACATTTAAGACCTTCGTGTTGCAGACCCTACAGTCATTTTCCCAGCAGCTTGAAATTGTCGGCCGTGAGGTGGACAAAATGGAAATGCGCAGCCGGCGCAAGATGTTACTGCTTCACGGAGTGGCGGAGCGCAAGGACGAGGAGACGGCTCAGGTGGTCACTGATGTTGTAAGGCAGCACCTCAAGATTGACACCTTCACTGCTGATGATGTGCGCCGCTGCCACAGGATGGGACGGCAAGCGAGCAACGACAAGGCAAGGCCCATACTTGTCAAGTTCGAGTCAGTAGTCGTGCGGGACAGCGTATGGTTCACGAAGACGAAGTTGAAGGGCACAGGTATCACTTTGTCGGAGTTCCTGACCCGCTCCCGACACGAAGCTTTTATGGCTGCACGAGCGAAGTTCGGCGTCGGGAAGTGCTGGACGAGAGAGGGATACGTCTTCATCCTTGGCCCCGATGGCAACCGTCATCGTATATCTTCGGTGGGCGAACTAGGTAAGCTCAAGCTTGCGGCCGCAGAGAAGCCAGTAGCTAAACAACAACTTGCGACCAAGGCGAAGCGTGCTGCTGCTTCGAAAAAGTAGACTTTTCCCCATTTTATGTAGTCTTTGTTTATTTTCGGGTAATCAATTTATAATGTACCTACGTAATTCACCGTCACTTTTGTTGTTTACTTTTAGTTCTTATTATTTTATTTTTGTGTACCGCAACAAATGTGTAGGTATGATCAAAATAATTTTTGCCATTAAATATTGTCAATCGTCATAACTGTCAATGTCACTATTGTCAACCTTGATTACGTTTCGTTTCTGCATTACAATATTGTGTCTGCATTACAAATAATACAATATTTGAATACTTGTATTTTGAGACAAAATTCTGGTATTTATTTCATTTACTATGTAAAATGTATGTAGGACTATTCTTGAGTTATAATGTAACAATCTCTCTCGTTTTACTTATATTTGTTAGTAACATTTTTATTTCTTTTGCATCATTATGTTATCTTGATAATGCGCAACCGGCGGGTGGACACAATGACTTAAGCTTTACGCGATAACAACTATAAAATATTTATTGATATATTATATACTATATTTTTATATTATTTGCTAATATATACATATATATATTTAACCTTAGATCTATTTGATATGACAGACAGTGTCTCAAATAGCGAAAATGACACCTTCCTCTCTGCAACAAGCCACGATGACAGCTTTGAAAGTGTACCCTCCCTGGGAGACATTCTCCAGTCTCAGTTTTCAGACGTACCCAGGAACTTTAATGTAGTCCATTTAAATGCTCAGAGTATTCCAGCCCATTTCCCCGATATGCTGGCCAACCTAGACAGTCAAAACATACATGCCATCCTCGTGTCGGAGTCATGGTTAAAACCATGTCTTCCATCCACCTTATATTCTCTGCCTGGTTTCCACCTTATTAGGAATGATCGCGCGATCGGTGGTGGAGGCGGTGTTGCCATATACTTACGTTCTCACATTCCTTTTCATATAGTATCTATGTCAACGCAGCCGCCACCGGCGAACGCTGGCGAGCATCTTTTTCTAGAGGTGGAACTGCACCACACGAAACTACTATTAGGCGTTTACTATTCCCCTTCGAGTCGTGTTAACTTTTTTTCATCCTTCGAGCAAATTTTGGAAAATTTGACTCCCTCTTACGACCATACTATTATTATGGGCGACTTTAATACATGCCTTCTCAAACAGGATTCTCGTGCCACCTCTTTTCGGCGTGTCACTGAGTCCTGCAATTTATCAATTCTTAACTTAAATGCAACTCATCACTTCCCTAATTCCGCTTCTTCTCTTCTTGACCTTATTCTTGTATCTTCTCTTAACTCTGTTTCTAAGCATGGTCAGTGCACAGCTGATGCATTCTCTTACCATGACCTCATCTTTGTTTCATACAAAATACGTCCACCCAAAGCGAAGCCGAAGATTATCTTGCAGCGCAATTTTAGCGGCATGGATCATGCCAAGTTGCGTGAGGATGCCAATAAAATAGATTGGGACACTCTATATTCCTCAGATTGTATAGACATGAAAGTCCATATCCTAACAACGAATCTAATTCAGCTATATGACAAGCATGCGCCCATCCGCGCTATCAAAATGAAGCATTTACCAGCACCTTGGCTTACAGATGATATTAAAAAGATCATGGCCAAAAAATCTGCTGCGAAGACTAAATTGAAGCATAGGCCGACTCTTTTGAACCAAGAAAGATACGTGGCTCTAAGAAATCACTGCAACAAGGTGTGTAGGAAAGCACAACGCCAACATATTCATGAATCCGTTGAAAATGGTGATCCAGCTAAAGTCTGGAAATTTCTCAAATCATTGGGTATTGGTAAGTCACAGCAGCAATCCATTCCGAATAACGTCCACCTTGATTCTCTCAATTTACATTTTACTACTTCGTCCAAATTAGATGGAAATACGAAAAGAAACACTTTACAACTTCTTTCATCCTTGCCAACCCCAGATTATGATCCCTTTGCCTTCTCGCAATTTGCCGCTTGTGATGTTAAGAAGAGTATATTAGCAATGACGTCTAATGCAGTCGGTAACGATAGTCTCAGCCGTAAAATGATCCTCCCCATCCTAGACGAAATTCTTCCTATCCTATGTCACATCCTTAATCACTCCGTTGTCCGTGGCATCTTTCCAACAGCGTGGAAAGATGCACTTATAATTCCTTTACCCAAGAAACCTAAACCCTATTCCTTCTCAGACTATCGACCAATATCCATACTACCTTTCCTGTCAAAAGTCCTAGAACGTCTCATTCACACGCAACTCAGTTCCTTCCTGTGTAAAAATGCACTCCTTAATCCCTATCAATCCGGCTTCCGCCCTGGCCACAGTACCGTTACTGCATTGATCCGCGTGTCAGATGACATCAGGCTAGGTATGGATAGTGGGAATCTTACCGTTTTGTCCTTACTTGACTTCAGCAATGCTTTCAACACGGTAGATTTTCACATCCTACTTGGCATTCTACGCTCTCTTAACATATCTCCAACGGCGGTTGACTGGTTTCATAGTTACCTGTTTGGTCGCCGGCAACGTATACGCATCGAAGACACTTATTCCACTTGGTCTAACACGAATGCCGGTGTACCACAGGGTGGCGTGCTATCTCCTTTACTCTTCGCGATATTTATTAATTCTATCTCAAAACATTTACTTTCATCCTACCACCTTTACGCAGATGATTTACAGATCTATACACAAGCACCCTTAAATAACTTGCCCGAAGCCTGTACTACTATCAACACAGACTTGGCGCGGATTTGCGAGTGGAGTAAACAGTATGGACTCATAGTAAATCCTGACAAAACACAACTAATTATTGTCGGCAGTCCCCGCATGGTGTCTAAAATTTGCTGGTCCGATTTACCACAAATCAAGTTTGATGGCAAAAATATCCCGTTCAGTAATACTGTAAAAAATCTTGGTATCTACTTTGACGAAACCATATCTTGGAGTTTTCAACTGCAAGAAACAGGTCGCAGACTATTTGCTTCGGCGGGCTCATTGCGTAGGTTACGCAATTTCCTACCAACTGCCACTAAAATTGCACTTGCACAATCTTTGCTTCTGCCCGTAATTGACTACGCTGATGTCAGCTATCTTGACCTCTCTGAGGAGCAGTTAGACAAACTTGAGCGTCTTCAAAACTTTTGCATACGTTTCATATTTGGACTGCGCAAATATGATCATGTTTCAGAATTTCGCAACATACTCAAGTGGCTCCCGATTCGTCTTCGCCGGAATACTCACATTCTTACATTATTGTATAATATCTTGTTTAATCCCAGTACTCCTTTTTATCTCAAAGAACGTTTTAAGTTCCTTAATGACGCACATGAGAGGTCCTTGAGGTCGTCTGAAAATTTGACGCTGGAGATACCAACGCATTCCACAAATTTCTATAGCAAGTCATTTACTGTACAGGCCGCGCGACTGTGGAATGCATTACCACTAGAGATTCGGAAAGCAGAATCCTTAAACATTTTTAAAAGCATGTTAAAAAAGCACTACCTGTCCATTTAACATCATGCACTGTTCTCCTAGAATGCAGGTCTTACTTTATGAGTAGTATTCACTGTATCTGTATTTTAGCATAGTTTTTAGTATAACGATATTATGAAATATATGACATTCTATCTCGTATAGTTTATAGGTATATATTTATATATAATAATGTATGTACATAATATGTGTATGGTCTTTATGTAGAATATGTATGATATATAATATTTATACATTTATGTATATTCAGTTTGTATATTAGTTGATATTATTTTATTAATTAACTACACCATCGCCACACTTGATTGCTTACACACCATTTCTGTCCATCCAAAGGTTGCCTGGAAGAGATCGCTTTTAGCGATAAGGCCGCCATTTGTACATGCGGTAGTATAAGCCAATTAAAAAATGTGTACTTTTCAATATTATTTGGTGTACAATAAAGAGTATATCTATCTATCTATCTATCTAAAAAGACCCTTAATGAAAACTGAAACCACATATTGTACCAATCATTACGAACATTTTTTGCTTCGGCACCAGACCTGGGAAATTACTGGTTTAGGAGATATTGAGGCTCAAAGTTAGTATGGAAGTTTTGTAATTAGGTACAAAATCGATGCATTCATGCCGCTAACCTGTTCTATAGATGTCCTTTGCACCCAAAAATCAGTAGGTATTTCGAAAATTGGACGCGCGTATTTTTATAGCGGCTTGAAAAAAGTGAAAACTTAAAAAAAATATCGTTTCCCAGGTTTTATTTTTGGTTAGTATGACTTGGCATGATGTCCAAAATGCGTAGACTTCGGCTTGGTGATGGGTCTTGTGACATCCTGTAGGTAGATGTAATGAATTCACATAATCAGTAAAATTCAATGTGGGTAGACCAGACTTATCTAATTTATTGAGACTGTACCAATGCCTATAAATAACCATATTGATACTTATTAATGCGTTGATAAAACTGATATATTTTCCCGCCATGTTCTCGAAGATGCGTGCAGTCTGCCAAGTCGGTATAGCTAACTATGTATTATTATATTGATTATGAAACGACCTTATCTGCAATTCTCAATCGCTACTTGATTCAGAATCATTATCCAGATCTTCATTTTCTTCACGTGTCTTTAGAGATATTAGGTATAGATTCCTAAGTATCTAATCGTTCTATTGCATACGCACGGATATTACATAACTAATTCGATATGTAAGTAGAGACATTGTTGATTCATAATTATTAGATCAGAGGCGACACATCTCATTTATAAAGTTAGCCACTTGCTTACTTTTCTGGAAGCAATTACGAAGTTAGAGCAGCAGTGTGATTCTGTAAGACTTCATTTTAAACTTCGAATCTGAATCCGCTGTGAGTATCTTGATTGGCATTCGAAAAACTCGGTTGATAATTTGAATGCACTAGCGCTCTCTTGCGAGCGTGTTTGCGAGTTGAACTAAATTGACCTCGAGATTTTGACAGATAGAGTATGAGATGACGTAAAAAATTGGGCAAGTGCGAGTCGGACTCGCGCACAAAGGGTTCCGTACCATCATCTATAAAAGAAAATCACGTTAGTTGTATGTATACTTAAATACTTTATAAGTTTCTACCTGTTTATTAAGTTCGAGTAACAAATTGCTTAAAAATTACGTTTGTTGTATGGGAGCCCCCCTTTATTATTTACTTTTTTTAAATTTAATTATTTATTTTGAAAGGTAATATACAACTACGTATTCTGTAAAAATTTAAAGCGTCTACCTGTAACAGTTAGTAATTTTGAGCAAAATATACGAAAAAAATCACGTTTTTTGTATGGGACCCCCCCTTAATTTTTTATTTTTTTTAATTTTTAGTATTTGTTGTTATAGCGGCAACCGAAATACATAATTTGTGAAAATTTCAGCTATCTAGCTATCATGGTTTATGAGATACAGCCTGGTGACAGACAGACAGACAGACAGACAGACAGACAGACAGACGACGGAGGCTTAGTAATAGGGTTCCGTTTTTTACCTTTTAGGTACGGAACCCTAAAAAAGGCATTCTATAAGGTAATTCCCCCGTCAGTTCGACGCTCACTTCGTACTCAAAATCAAGGTCATTTTGAACCTTATGCGAAGTGAGAGCGAATAGAGACGTGACATGCGAGTCGTTGTTTGAATTTTACAGAATCGACGTGCAGCCCTGTGTGTCCGCGAAAAATCCCAACCCAACAAAACTATCAATATGGAAGCAAAAAAGCATCTACATCTAGAAATAATAGATACGACTAGAAATGTCGAAAGTCTTCAGCTCGATACAGGCCTCTTCGACGACACAACCACTGGGGTTGATTACCGGCTTAAAATATCCAAATGTCCAGTAACTTAACAGCCAATTTGCGTAGGTCATACATCTAAACAGTGTGCGAGAAGGTAGGTACTTATACTTATGAGAATATAACACCTAACTTCAATAAGCATTTTCTGATGATGATGATGATGATGTCCTCCTCGACGTGTCCGTCTACGGCGACCCTAAACATCTTTTCTGGCATGTGCCCGGATGTGGCTGGCAAAGCCAAACTTTGTTGAAAATACGCGGTCACAGATGGTACAGTAGAGCTGGCTATTGGAGTTGTACGTATAATAATAATTAGGCTTCGGTCGAGTCTTCCGTATTTGGCGTTTTGCATCAAGGTCTTCGAGACGCATTTTCTCGTACGAGTTAGCGGGTTTCTTTATTGTTCGCCGCCATTCAGGCCTTTACAGACACAGTTCATCCCAGCTCTGTACAGGAATATTGTACTGATGTAAGTGCCTCTTAAGGACATCCTTGTAGCGGAGATATTGTCCACCAACTTTATGCTTGCCGTGCTGAAGCTCAGCGTAGAATACCGCTTTAGGCAGCCTCTGATCACCCATCCGTACCAGGTGACCGCACCAGCGTAGTTGGCCCTTAATTAGTAAGGATTTAATGCTCGAAATGCCACACCGGCGCTAAACCACAGAATTTAAGATCTGATATTGCCACTTAATTCGTAAAATAGCCCTGAGGCATTTCATATGGAAGCTGTCTAAGTGCTTGATGTCAGTTTTGTAAAGAACCCATGTTTCTGAGGCATATAGTAAAATGGGAATCATAATTGCTCTATAGGCAGACAGTTTGGTCTTCAGGTGTAGCTCATGTGAATTCCAAACTCTGCGGTTCAGAGCGCCGAAAGCTGCAGCTGCTCTTGCGATTCTTGAAGCTATCTCAGTCTCCAGCCGATTGTCGTTACGGATCGTACATCCCAAGTACCGAAAAGATGATACTTGCTACCCTAAGGTAACTTGCTACCCTAAGGTAACTTGCTACCCTAAGGTAACTACTCTTAAGCTGGGCACACAGGATCTTAGATCCTGTGTGCCCAGCTTAAGAGTAGTTAAGAGGAACAGCGTGTGGAGGTAAACCTCGAGCAGGTTGTTTCACTACCTGGGTCTTCGACACACTTATCACTAGGCCAAATTTTCGGCACGAGGTATCCAGATGGTATAGATAAAGCTGCAGATTTTCCATTGAGTCAGCCATAAGACATACGTCATCAGCATACAGGATTTCTAATATCTTTAGCTCTTTAACTTTCCGTTTAGCTCGAAATCGCAAGAGATCAAATACACTTCTATAAGAACGGACATTTAGAGCAATCTGATTGTTGCAATTCTGAAGAGCGTCATTCTTCACGGCAATAAAATATATGGCAAAAAGTGTGGGGGCCATAACACATCCTTGTTTTACGCCACTAGTCACCGAAAAGTAATCCGTAAAGTTGTTTTCATGCTGAACGCAAGCCATCATACCATCATAGAATTGGCGGATAAGTTCGATAAACTTTTCGGGACATCCAACCTTCTGCAGAATCAACCACAGTGCAGTTCTAGGGACACGGTCAAAAGCTTTCTCTAAATCAACGAAGCACATATAGAGGTCACGGTGTTGTTCTAGGCACTTTTCCTGAATTTGTTTCAATACAAAGATTGCATCCACCGTGCCTCTGTTGGGCCGGACTCGGAAACCACATTGTGTCTCAGGTAAGATTCGTTCGGCTAGAGAGTTGAGGCGTCTGTTGATAATGTGGGATAAAACCTTACCGGCAACACTTAGCAAAGATATGCCTCTGTACGAACCGCAATCTGAGCGATGGCCTTTGCCTTTGTACAGTTTGCATATGGATTCATTTTTCCAGTCCTGAGGTATGACTTCTGATTCCCATGTTTGTAAAATTAACTCAAATAGTTTAGTGTTTATACTATGCCCACCGTATTTGTATATTTCTGCGGGCAGACTATCTAACCCTGGTGTTTTGCTTTTTTTCAAATTTCGGACTGCGCGATTGAATTCTTCATAAGTTGGACACTCATCAAGCTTGGGTGCGGTAGGTCAGGCCTCTAAAGATCTAATGTAGTTGAGGTCAGTCCCTTGATTTGGCGGATTTAATACCTCGGAGAAGTGTTCTGCCCATCTATTGAGAACCTTGTCTGGGTCTGATAACTTTTGAGAGCCATCACGTGTACCTATACACAGGTGCTTCTAACCTATTTTTAGGTCCATACACAACGCGTAATTTTTCGAAAAACCGGCCAATTTGATGTGTATCCGCTAGAAGCTGTAGTTCGACAGCTTTTTCACTCCACCAGCGGTTCTTCAGTTTGCAAGTATTTGCTTTCAGTTCTTGATTGATGATCCTGCGTTTTTCAACATCAGCACATCTCAAAGCTTTTCTTGCATTTTCAAAAAGTAATCGCAATTTTTCGTCGCTTTCATCAAACCAATCTTGCTGTTTCCTTTGTGTCTTGCCGAGAACTTTTTTTGCAACATTATAGAAAGTGCTGGAATAAGTTTGCCATTGTTCATCAATCGATGCCTCTTCTCGTGGGTGAATTTCATTTTTAAACTGAGTATCCAGTTCTCGTCTTACATTCTGGCAAGTGATAAGACCGCTCGTAGCCAGCTTTGCTGGGACTTTATGACTGGCTCTACGTGGTGGTTTATATGTGAGTCTCAATTTAGACCGTATAAGTCTATGATCAGTCCAGCCCTCAGCACCTCGCATTGACTTTGTGATTAGGACGTCTTTTAGGTCTTGTCTACGTACTATAATATAATCAAACAAGTGCCAATGCTTAGACCGGGGGTGCATCCAAAATGTTTTATATTTATTTGGAAGCCTGAAGAAGGTATTGGTGATACTAAGGTTGAATTCAGCGCAGAGCGTGAGTAGTATATGACCATTGTAATTACCTTTACCAATACCATGATGACCTTAGACATCACTCCAAGCCTGATACACAGTGCCAACACGAGCCTTAAAGTCTCCCAGCAAGATGAGCTTATCCTTGGTAGAAATATTAGCTAAGACTGAGCGAAGGTCGTCATAAAATTTTAACTTTTCTTCTTCTGCTGATGTAAGGGTGGGAGCATATGCACTCACGAGTATACGGAGTGTCATAAGTCTATCATTGACTCCTTTGGGTTTCTCTCTGAGTGTTTTGGCGAGCGTGTATTTTATTGCAAACCCGACGCCGCTGGAAGCTACGGTCGCAGGCTTACCAACCCAGTAATAAGTATAGCCACCCAAGTACTCAACCAGTTCTCCACTATCTGCTAGATGCGTTTCGCTTATGGCAGCTATGTCAACATTGTATCTGGATAGCTCTCTTGCAATAATAGCCGTTTTTCTTTCAGGGCATTGATTTTTATAATTGTCTTGAAGAGTTCTAACAAGAAGCTATATAAAACATTTTTAGTCGCTTATTCTCGTTGTCTTGACCGCGATTAAATGGTGCCCGATGTTCGCGGTTTACCATAGGGTAAATTGAGAGACGGACTATGTTGAGGCCACCTTTTGTAGGCCCCTCCCCTGATTGGGGAAAGCAGAGCGATCGAATGCAGTCTCTATATGCTAAACGGGGGGCCTCTGCTGAGTGTGCCTTTTCCGTCTGCTCCGCCGTACCGATGCGTCTTATCTCCGCAACCCTGGGCATGGGTTCCGCGTTATACCCCGCGGGACTGGGTCCCCGCCTGAACTTTGACACCATCCTACTACGCCCTACTGAAGTACGAGGTGCCCACCCCCGCGTCGAGGACGCGCCAGACAGGTGTTGCCCCAGTGAAAGATAGAGAAGGTAGGCTCTATCTCCCCAGGAGCCGGGTTAATGGACTCGTATGATGCCCGAGCCCAAAGGCTCATGAGGAAGAATTTTCTATTCAGTACATAACTACATATAATAATGTGATGCCTCTCCTATTTGATCTGCGCATATTTCTTCTAAAGCTGCTACATTCAAAGAAGTCTCGAGCAGTTTGATACCATGTGTCCATTCTTTTGTTGGTGTATTACGACAGCGCTCAAACTTCAAGTTGAGCCTGGTGGAGAGAGTACTTACCTACGGGTAACGTGCAACACACGAAAGAAGTTTGACCTACGCACTAAAATCCTCTGTGGTGTCCTCGACAAACGTCAGTGGCGTTGAAGCGATTCAGGTACATCTTAACTAAAACAATAATAATTTGCCTAACTTATATTAAATTAGCCAGCCGCTAGCAAAGGACAAACCTACTCAAAAGGGCTAGACTAGACATTGCAGGTCTGCATGCAAAACTTGCCACTTAAGTGGAATGCGGACTCGTCTGCAGCCCTTCTCATTGGTAACGCCATTGTTATGGCACTGTGTAGATCTTCACGAACGCAAGGCCTAGGTTGACCAGGATATGACTTTTCTTCCAGATTAATTTGAATTGAGACGAAATTTGTATGACTATTTAATAAATAAATGATGATTATTATGATTATGATTATACTAGAGGACGCCAGCAGCTACGTCTGCATTTTTTTTTAAATTTACCCGTTTTGGCCGATCCCGTGGGAATTTCGGGAAATCCCTTCTTATTGCATCCCGACGGTCGCCAAGGAACATACATGCCAAATTTCAGCTTCCTGCGCCCTATAGTTTCGGCTGTAGCGTGTCTGTCAGTCAGTCAGTAACGCAAGGATTTTATATATTAAGAATAAGTTAAATGATGATTATTATGATTATGACTTACTTACGTTACAGGAACTTGTCAGATAGTGGTATATCTGGCATATTGGCAGTCATTAGTGTCATTACCAAGAGGCCTTTCCAAAAACAAGTCAAGTTTAGTAATTAAAATATCTATGAGATGTACATACAAGTTTAATATAATACAGGGTATTTAACTACCTAACTAAATTAGATTAGAGAAACTGTTTCCCAATAGTTATTTACCATTATCTTATATTATTTACAACTTAGTAATTTATAGATGTGATATTTCGATAACAGTTTACAATCATATAATCTAAGTATAACAAATAATTTTGACTTTTTATGAGCATGATTAAATAGAGTTATATTATGAAATTATACACGCGTTAGACGCGTATCGTTTAAAGTATTTGCAGCAAGCTAAAAGTTAACATTGTCATTTGATAAAATGTTGAAAACTTAAGTCACCTTAAGTAGCTCATGGATGCTCATGAATTCATGCACACTTATGGGCTTCGGTAGACTTATTCGCAAGTAGTTGCAGAAAAAGGAGAGTCGACCCGTAATTCGTCATAAATTATTACAATCGAGTATTACTTTTGACTTATCATATTCACGCAGTTGGGGGTCTTTGGACACTGGTGGATATTGTAATTGGGTCTTCCAAGGTGACCAAACACCAGGTCTTGAATAGTCAGGCAGTAAAATCCAGCAAATTGGGTAAAGCTTTCTCTTACGATGAAAAATGGCTAAAGCTTCCTCCTACAGTGAATAGCCACGTGCTAAGCAGCGAAAAGGTATTGGAAGAGGAAAGCTGAAGACCGAGCTAATTGGTGTGCCATAGGAGTGGCCTATGTCCAGCAGTGGACTGGTATAGGCTGATCATGCATGATAATGATGATGATGATGAAGCAAAGAGCGACTTGATTAACTTGGCGCCAAATCCAAGTTGGTACACTCATCTGAATCATCACTTCTAAACGCACCCCTGGCGCACACTGCTTATCGTTAAGTACTTATTTAAAATTTGATTTCCTCATACGACTTACATGCAAACAATTAATTTCAAATTGCTGTGGCCTCCTAGTTAGGGCGAAGACAATAAGAGCCTGTTTCAGCCCTGTCTAATAATATCTGGTCAAATTACTTGACTGGCAGATAATTGACTGCACGGTTGGCGTAGTGGTTTAAGCGGTCGCCTCGCCGCTTGACACTGCGCCGAGTGTCGTGGGTTCGATTCCCACACGAGACAACACTTTGTGTGATCCATAAATTGTTGTTTCGAGTCTGGGTGTTCATTGTGTCAGTTGAGTGTATGTTTGTAAAGTCCCCCGCGACACAGGATTTATTCCTAGTGCGGGAGTAGTCTTTTTTAAAAAGGAAGAAAAGATAATGCTTATCTAGAGGCGGTGAAACTGGGTCTTAGTTTTCCGCTCCAATAATAGGTACAGCATGTAAGACCTATTAATACCAATGAATACAGATTTACATAGAAGCGCAGTTCTTATGAGTTTCTTGTGCCGATTCCAAGTGGGGACTGTCTCCAGTTTAGTTCGTAGTTAGCGCCGTAGGCGTCGCTTGCGTCGTTCTCCGTCTCTCTTGCTCTCGTAGTTAAAATACACAGGAGGAACGTTCGTCTCTCTTGCTCTCGTAGAGACAGCTGCCACAGCGCGACTGCCAAGCCACCAAGCGGCAATTTGGGTCACAGAAAGTTTGTCTTCAGAGCGCCCATAGGAAATGCGCCTCTATGTAAATATCTGAGCTCTTTGTTAATATATACTATCTAAACGCCAAATATGGCTGACATTGTTAAATCATAAATAACTCCGGCGTCAATGTGACCGATATCGTCAATAAACGCACCTAGGTATTAATGTAATCGTAACTTCACTGTTAAATCATAATTATATGAGCTGTAAATCCCTCGGTATCTTTGTGTAACGCTCATGCAAATACATCTTCTATTTTAGAAGAATTAAGGGCTATTTTCGGTTAAACATTTATGTGAAATATGTATCCAAATGTTTTGGGATGTGTAGTCTGACTATTGAAGTCAGCAACAATCGTATTTAGTTAAGTAAACTGTATCTTTAAATAGTAAGATAGGTGGTTTCTGATAAGTAGTTGCTAAATATGGTATATAAAAGAGGTCGGTTTACCATAAAATCGGACTAAAATATGAACACAAACTCATCCCCGTCATAGAGCTACATCTGTATTGTTTTTTTTTCACTTTTCTATATTTGCAATGATATTTTCCCAATTTGTTTTAGGTTGGCTCTTCCTATCGCTTTTCGTCAGGATAATTCTCTCAGATCTTGTTTATCATAGATATCCACCTGAGTTTGGGTCTATCACGCCTTCTCGGTCCAGTCTTCAGTTCTTTCTCGGCCGTACCAACGCAACCGTGTCTCAGCGAGCTTTTCGGGCAAAGGCTTCACACTTCTTAATTTTAACCAACGAGCGTTTATCTGTTGAGTGACGTCGATGTTGAATTGATTGATGTCGCTATTTACAGTAGGCACATGTATTCGTTTTTCTGTCTGCAATGCTGCGCTCTACGTGCAATATTATCGTTGATTGACTGGCCTGTTGATCTAGTAACTAGTGGTTACTGTGGTTAGTAACCCAGACCACAGACAATATAATACCCCCCAGACTGATAAGTCGGAGTTAGTGCGTTCGACCCTCCAAGGACAATTTTCTGACTGTGGGAGTAAATCTGTAAGATGTAGGTAAGAATATTTGAATATGTCTATCATTTAGCTGGTTTCCATAATACTGGCACTGTCTACTTTGAAATGAGATGACATAAAGACATAAAGAGACATAAAGACATATTTATTTCTGCATTTTGGTTGTTTACAACACTTAATACAAGTCAAAACCCTATTCTAGATGATGCTGGCTGGATTCCTAGCTAAATGACTTCTTGAGAAGAAAGGCCGAAACAAACTCAGAGTCATTGCTTTTTTTTGTCACTTCAATTTCTTTCTTATTTCTTATTTTTTTAAAGTCCAGACATGAGATGGGTTTAGTATACGAGTACAATGCAGGGTATCGTCTGACGCTTTTGACTGACTCAGCCCATTGATGGCCCGCATTCAACAGCCATCGTACAGCTCAACCTTGATTGACTGTATGTCAGTTATCCTAGGATATAATATTGTTATTATAACCTTCGTCTAGTTAATCCTTTTGTCATGTCATGTATCCGTTGTGGCCTAGTATTATCAATTTAGCGCAATAAGTAAGATTATGTACCATTTTTCAGTTGATATAAATTGGAATCTAATCTAGCTGGATTATCGCCATATAATTTAACTATTAACAATTTGATATGAGTAGGTATAAGGTTATCCATACTTGCTCACGTAAAATGAAACGACATTAATTTAAGAAATAGGCTCCTAATTTTGCTCCACGTAAGTTTCTACTGAACAATAACAAACATATAGGTAGTACAGGTATTTTATTATTATTTAATAAATATATCTCACACAAATACTTGTTAGATGAGGCAGCAAAACTTAGAATCAGTTTATTAATTTGAATCTTTAGTACGCCATTTGAATTGACAAAATGACGAATGTATTTTTTTATAAATTTCATATAGATTGCATGCTTTAGAATTTATTTAATTTGAACTTCTAACTAAACCTTTTAATACACTTTGACATAAATTATAACAATGCAAAACTGTACAGACAGTTTGTTGCGAAAAGTCTCGGTAGAGTCATCTAGAATACGTGTAGTGTGGGGGATTTTTTTGAGTAAACTTGTATATATTTTCTGCACGAGCATTTCTTTGGATCTGTCAGCGTTGCAATTTCTTTTCATTTTCGCACTCCTATCAAGCCACTGGTTGTAGAGTCTACTTGCTTTCTGCTGTTTATTGCACTTGAATTGTAGAGCTGCAACTCAACTTCATCAACAAATAATTCAGCTCTGAATTCTTTGTTTATCATTTTAGTTCTGTTATTGTAGGCGCATGTAGCAATTGTTTAACCCATCTCGCGATTTCCAGATAAGGTAGACAAAATGCTCTACTACTTACCTGGCTGAGCATTAAATTTAATTTTGTTGTTCATAATATTTGAAGGCTCCGAGCCGCCGACTGGTACTGTATTGATTATCACTACAGTTTTATTTGTACTAGATTAGCTACTCTATCTAGGTACAGTGGACCCGTGGTAATCCGGCCCCTGGCTAATCCGGCACCCCTTGAAATCCGACATGACTTCGCGTTTTAAAAATGTTAAACAAAATAATGAATATTTTCATGCTTCATACATTGATTGACTTTATCTATTCATATTTTTATTATTATTTTAGTATGTAAATTTGTTTGTACACAATTAATGCCAAATTTAAGGTTATTATTTTTTGTAAGTTCCACAGCATTATTGTCGTTAATTTTATAATAAAACCTAAGCTTTCTATTGTGTTGTATAATTTACTAAATTTGACATACCTACGAGTAGGTACATAATGAAGTATAAGTTGTACTTCAGAGTGTATCATATAAAATCTTATGTTTGGATCTGTAATTTGTCGTATTACAAGTACTCTACAAGTAGCCGGACTATAGGAGGTAGGTACTAGAGTATCTACCTTCTATAGCTTTGTCGGATTATAGATAATCCGACAAATTCGATAGTCCGACACTGCCCTGTAAAACGTTTGTCGGAGTACCGGGGGTCCACTGTACTTACTCATACTATGCAATAATAGAACATTGAATTTTATTGTCCAGAATAGTACCTATGGGCTATGGGGCTCTGACTGGCACTGCCTTGATGACCTATAATGGTTTATTTATGTTACAGCTAGCTATTCTATCTAGGTAGGTAGTCAATCGTACTATGCAATACTTGCTCTTCAGCTGATTACGATTAGGTAAGTACAATAATTCTTTTTGAAAAGAAAATAACATAGGTAGTCACCTTCGTCTAAAATAAGTAGGCAGGTAGGATTATCGGATAAGCGAGTTTATATCGACACGCCGAAAACATTTGATAATCAACTTGCAGGTAAGCTTACGAAAGATAACAGAAGATAGGGTTAGTGCGAAGGGGGCCAAAGCATGAGAGTAGCGAACTGAGAATGAAATGTTGGATGATGTAGACAAGCGCTGTGGCAACGGTGCGACTGCATACAAATAATTCTGTATTATTTATAGTGGATCAGCTGACGGGCAAAGCGCGAAGCGGGCGCGGGCGGCAGGCGCGGCGCGGTGCGGCGACAGAGCGGCGAGTGTTCGCGAAGACACCGCGCGCGCCGTCGTCACCGCATCCTTCCCGCGCCCGCGCCCGCCTCGCTATCTCTCCACGTTATCGTACTAAATAACACATACACGTGAACACCACTAAACCGGCTTGCCGTCTTGTTTACGCCGACTACACACCACCCTCACAATTACCAGACCCGTCCGACACTACTCACTGCAAATAATATCATTATCTCACACGCGCACAGTGACACACTAACCGACGTCTAATCAGTGTTTTGTTTGTGCTTAAATAAAAAAACATCATTTTTACTCACATATTATTACGCAACTCATCTAAAGTGTGTGAACGAGATATAGTGTAGTGTTCCATAGAGGAAATAATCAGAGGATATAAAGAAATTATGGCTCCTTTTTAGGAACTAGTTTGTTCGATATTGAACCGTGTGTAGTGGTAATAAGGTGACAATGAGGAGCGACGTGCTGGGACCGAGCGAGCTGGAGGGGACCGACTACCTTCTGTCCTCCACCATGAGGCTGGAGGACAGCTTTCTGCAAATACTCGGTAAGTTTACACTTACGTGATAAGCTAAGTGCACATTCGCTTTATTATGTGCGAAACAGCAGACGCTTCAAGAGAAAATTGAAATCCTATTATTAAAATATAACTAGATATCTTAATTTTACAAGACATTGTGAACATTAACGAGATGACTGAAGTAATATAATTATGTATTTGACTCGGCATCCACAAAACAACAAAAAATATCAAGGCCTTTTACCGCATTTATAAATATTACTGAATTGTTATGGGTAGGGCGATCAAGATTGGGTTTAAATCACAGTCATTTTTGACTTGAAATGATATTCAGAATTGTATACGCGATCAATATATGTTCCAATTAATTATTAATTTCCGACTTGTGCGTCAAAAATTCAGTAAAGTAGAGCTTGTATTTTATTCTGTGGAATATATTGTTTTGGATACACATATCCAGTACATATTATTGTGTACAGGTATATACGTCAATAAAGTAATTGTACATTAAATGCATATATTGATACGTTCCGACGACTGTTTTAAACAAACATTATGGTTAACACCCGCAGTAAAACGCGACAACACATGAATGTCGACAACAAACCTCCAATGCTTTCTTACACCGGTGTCGCAAATGGATTATAATCCACTCAATAACAGGTATTATACTATAGATGCAAATAAATTATAAGACATGCGTTCTAACAATAAAACAGGTTTATGTAACCTCAGTGGCTCAGCCAAGAATACCTACTTAAGTACGTAGGTAAGTAGGTAAGTACATTAACATTACCTAATAGCTATTTATTCTGGACAAGCATTAAAGCATCATAACGCATTATAAATCTCTCAACTTATGACAACTGTTACATAATTATTGCGACCTCTAAAACAACATTGCATATAATATAACTAATCGGATGTTGACGGCACCTCACTAAACATATTTGGTACCAAACTTACTAGGAGCAACATATTTTCTAATATCCTCAAAGTACGATTTAGACCTGTTTATACAAAATTCACGTGACTTGTTCATTTTAGAAACAGGTCAAACCGGCTTTTATCCGTAAATATAGAACTGTCACTGACATCTTTACCGAACTCTGGTGATATTGCCCTACGATATTTTGCACGTTTGAGTAAAGATATAATATGTCAGCCCAGCCGATCAGCTGTAAATTTTTTTTGCCTTGTGTATACAGTGTATACTTATTTTACCTTCACTGCTGAATTATTTTGTTCCCTATTTCTGAAAAATGTTGCCATATATGATAGCGATAGCAAATAGGTTCAACAAGTTAATAATACGGGATCTTATGCCACTAATGATGAGTGACGGATTTCCTCGAGACATGATGGGAGCTCTACATTTTACGACAAGGAAAATATTTTTATTTTCGGAAGACAGGATTTATTTTTCTTCAGCAAGTGATAAGATGCTTTAATTTAAATAGAATTAAAAAGCATATGACATAAAATCTATATATTAAAAGAATTTGTATTTTATAATACGAGTCGGCCAGCCCGTTCTAGGCAACCGATTCGCATGATTTTTTTTTAAATGAAAGCTCTCGCTGCATAGATTTGTCATCAAGCATTAAAAATTACCTAACTTGCACATTCATCAAGTTATATGCAAAAACAGTTTTCTCCCATACATTTTTTACGTTTTCGTAGCCGTAGTCAATGACTTTCTGCTTCTATAAATCTGGTTCTCATTGAGGTAGGCGTTTCGTTATAGGCCTAAAACGCGCGCTGAAAAGAGCTCTTTCGTTTGATGGTATGTTCATTTAAATTGGGTAAGTTTGAAGGAAGATAGGTGTGGACATTGAACTTATTTTGCAATATTTTCCTATAAATTTCTTAAGATTCCATTGCTTTCTCTCTACATGGACGGTTCTAAATTCAAAAATATTTTTATGGCATCTAATAAGTTCCTTGTGGTAACTGCCAGGAAAAAATGTTATGCCTCCTTACCTTAACCTGATGGTGACCTTACCTTACTTTCATGCGGGTGTGAGTGTGGTGGTGTATAAAATTATACCCGATGTTGCTAAAATTATCACTATAGTGAATTATCGCTGATGGCAGGTAATATTCCCCGAATGTTACCAGTTAACTCATAATGCTAGGTGAACTGATCTCTGATGTTGAGGAATTTTCCCCCTTTTTTTATCACGATGAAATCCAGTTACGGACTGTCCCTCAAAGGGACCCCTTCGCCAACTCTGTACCGAGTTTGGGGCAGGTGGAGGGGGGATGTGTGGCTCGGCTCTCCCCCCTAGATGTTCGGGGGGGCATACCCACTAAAACACCGCGGTGTTCCTCTATCGACCCTCATGACGGGGTCGCGGTAACGACGTTAGTATACCCGCGATCCGAGGAATTTTCCCCAAATGTAGTGAAATTTTTGCCTAATGTTGAGAACATCTATAATATAATATAATATAATATAATAGGGTTCTACAGACGGGTAAATTACGTTTTATGTTAGGATAATTTTTGTGTTTTTAAATTACGGACTTTCTTCGGGTATCTTATTTTTTTTTAGTGTGGTACATATTACAGCGGTTCATAGTACTATTGTCATATAAATATTACAGTGGTAGTTATGATAGAAATATGATTTGAGAGAAAAGGTACTTTTGGCAGCACCGGCGGTTTTGGTAGAAATGTTAGTTTTGAAAAAATGTTAGATTTGTTAGTGTTAGTACGAATAGTAGTTTTGGTATAAATAGTAGTTTTGATAGGAATAGTATTTTCGGTAGGTTCTTATAGTAGTTTTGGTAGAAATTGTATTTTTGGCATAAAGAAATTTTGTGATATATATATATTTTTTTGGTAAGAATATCATATTTTTACCTATTAGATAAGGCTACAATGTACTCAACATACCTATGTATATGTAAGAGCTTTTTTATATTATTAAAATATGCTGTGGAGCAGCACAGGTCCTCTAGTACAATACTAATTGTTAATTGTTTTCCTATCTAAATCAAGTACTTAGGTAAGTTACCCGGTAAAATGTGTATTTGAAAATACCAGTCTCGGTAAATCCGAAAGTTGGTATATTTGAATCAATTTGCTAGTAGTGCTCAATTATATCCTATTTATAATAAATCATTATGTAATCCAGCTATATACTAATGCTTCTCGCATTCAAAAATTTTTCCGTTCAGTGATCTCGTCGTAAAGGTGACATTTTAAATTGAGGTATTGTTTTTATTGCTTAATTCTAGCTAGATCTAGCTTTGAAATTAATTGAAAATATTCTTCGTAAAATTAAATGTTACCATTCTCTTCGTAGAATCGTTCTTGTTTCGTACTGTGATTGTCAATCACAGTACGAAACAAGAACGATTTTCAATCACTGATTGACCATCGAAATACAAATGCATAAACTCCCACTGCTGGTTACGGGCATATTCTCAAAGATGAGAAGGGTAAGGCCGTAATGTACCTCTCTGACCAAGTGCAGGTTGGCAGACTTCAGATGTCTCTTGAAAAATATGGAGGACTCTCAGACATTTCCACCCGATGTTTTTCTTCGCCCTTTATAGAAATAATTTCTATGCTACTAAAGAATACAAGAGGGAAATATGATAACCAGTATTTTGCATCATTGTTCAGTTTATTATACGCCGAGGTCGACGTAAGTGCATCTCCTTGAACCTGAACCTGGCGCCTTCTAACATCGGTAATTATCTACTGAGCGACACTGGCAAGACGCGTTGCAGTATTTAATTTTTCTTACGACGATCGTGTGTAATTGTTTCCTTGAACATTTAAATTGATGACATACATATAACTTTACATAGTATCGCGGTTTTCTCAGAAGGAAATAGGTTTTTCTGCAATGTGATTTATTGCCTATCCTAGCCTATGACTATTATAAAAACTTTGAAGTATTTCTTGTTTAACGGTCGTTTTCAATATATATATATATTTTGTATGGAGCGCAATCTCAAATAAATGGATGGATCGAATCTTGAATTCAGCAGTAACTTACCAGTCAATTACAGAAAAATCAGTTCGATGTTTCGAATTTTTTCATTTCGCTGGCTGTTTTCTACCAACCGTTGGCCGGTTAGTGGCCATTTTATTACAATATTTTTAATTGTAATTATAAGTGTTTTCACTACTGTATATTATCAAAAAGTGTTTAGAACGTAAGTCAGTTGCTAGCTTGAAAATATTTTGTTTAATACGAATAAGCAGTTTCTGAGATTAAAAAGCTTTACAAAGTCAATATTAATATCATGCAGAGTGAGGTATAATTTACGGTTACTTTTCAGTCTTAATCCCACAACGAACATAAGAAACTGTAATGATAACTTTAACTCACCTAATACGCATTAAAGATATGAACTTATTGGGTATTAAATTCGGACGTATGATAAGTTGATAAGACATAAACAGAGGATAAATGTGAAAATATTTATTTCACCACAGCAGCTCAAACATGCCGCTTTTGCTGCGAGACAACAGTGAACAAAACGCGATTTTGATTCGAGCGTGAGGCAAAGTAGCTTTTTAATTTTTCAATCTTCAGTGCCACGAATTGACATTGTTCAGCCACAAATTTAAAACATTCAAATTTTACTGTGCTCTGTCTCTTTCACATGCATATAAAAAGTGAGTGAAAAACAAACCCCTTCGAATTCGAAATTCGATTTTGGAATTCGACCTCAAAGAAAACACCTACTTCAACGCAAAAAAAAAAAAGAATAAAGAAATTACTTTTTTTTTTATATGTTATTGTTTACATGTTTAATTTATTATTGGATTTTAATAAAAATAAGTTTAATTAATAGTATAAAATTAGTATTTACCCAATACAATTTTATTTAGAATTACAACAATGATGCATTTGAAAAATAAACGTCAGGGACGAGGTATTAAAACGCGATTTAAAAAAGTAGCGGGAATAAAAATTTCGCTGATGCTGATACAGTAGGTATAGCGTAACGTGTTAAATTTATATTAATATATAAAATAATCTAAAAAGATGAGTGAAACTAGCGATGATGACTGTACTTTAACACCAGAAAAGTTAAATCAACAAATGATTATGCAGAATTCAATCTATTCCTGTTCATTTCTATGTCTCCTAAGTAATCAGGATTCTAACTTTGATTCACTCGCTACGCTCGTGAATCAATCATAGAATCCTTTGCTTGCTCGGGACTCAAAATCAGCACTCGAAACAAAAAACAACTTTGCTCTCTTGTTGCACAAATAACTATTTCTATTTCCTTAAAAGCATACCTACATATGGTCGATTTCAAACTAATATGTATCTATTAGGTATATGAATAACAGCTTTGTATAAAATCTGATAGTTCTACTTTTTGCTCATACCAGTATCTAGCAGATATTTGTTTGACAACAGCGAATGTCCTCTCTGAGTTTTTATATATTATTACAGCCCTTGTGTTATTCTGCTGTATGTATTGGGATCCACCAGTGCAGTCAGTCAACCGGAAGATGGCGGTCAAACCATCCAAAGTAAGGCGTAAGTAAATAGCAAGATACTAGACGGGCAGCAGCGTCTAGTATCAAAGACTTCCGCCACTGCGATCGCCAATACGTCTGCCAAGCGTGGCGATTACGGCAAAATCCCCCCAAAGAATTAGCCACACCCTTACGGAAAACGGCCCCTAGTCCCCGGCGTTTTCCCGCAGTAGGGCGCATAGGGTTCCCACTTCCCACCAAGAACTTAGGGTCCCAAGCGAACCTCACCTGCAAGTGGTGCACCTGCCGATCAACGGACGAGGCTCTGACAAACAAGATATCCCGATAAGCGGCAATAGGCTCGCCACCTATTACGTGGGATCAAAACACCGGCGAAAAGTGGGCTTTTATTATGCCTCTGCCTACCCCTTTTTCGGAAACAGGTGTGAGTTTATGTATGTATGTTTTCCCGCAAGGTGGACCGATGATCTGGTTAAGATTGCGGGAAGCGGTTGGATGCGGACGGCTCAAAATCGGTCTGTGTAGAAGACCTTGGGGGAGGCCTATGTCCAGCAGTGGACGTCTCTAGGCTGACATGATGATGATGATGTATTAGTGCAAAGTTTCATCAAAATCTTTTTTGTAGCTTTGGCTTGAAAGTAAAACAAACATGCATTCCCTATCGAGTCGCGGGCATTGCATATTAAGTAAATTGTATATTTTAACATACATACCGTCCATGTTCCTTTTGCTCAATAATAAGTAAAAGTCATGCACCGTTGATGCCGGACTGCATACTTTATTTTTAATCGCATTTGGGCAGGCAGGTAATTAAGTGTAGCGTTCGTTCCGAACTTGATACTGTTGTACTTATATGGGTGCTCAGTGCTCTACTTAAAACACAGAATATTAAGTACCATGATTAAAAATAATAACTTACCAATTTTACAGTGGTAATGGTCTTAATAATATGTTGCAGCAGGAATATAGTACGAGTTTTTACAGTTTTCGCCTCACCGCGATTCGAATGGAGTTCGGAGCTTTAATTGGTCAGCTGCAAGGTCATATCGTTGCAGAACTCCTAGTGGACCAATCAGTGTGTAGAACGCTAATCTAATCGAGGTGAGACGACGTGTAGATAAACTCGTGCTAATTCTCCAGTAAAGCAGAAGTCAGTTATGATTAGTAAATAGTAATATCATGAACTTCAAACAATGTTGAATTCAAAGCGTTAACCCTAGTCTACCTGTATTGCTTTAGAAATATTCCAATCGAATGCTGTAAGTTGTAATACTTATATGCGTTTTGGACACGTTTTTTGAATGGACAAAAGATACCACCAGATGTGGTTGTATTTGCGGTAGCGTTTTGATATAGATCTACAAATTGTTTTATGGTTGCGTTGTCGCTAGTGGCTGTAATGTGGTTTCTTAGCGTGTGGTTGTAGTGTGATTGTGGTTCATGTGAATTGCTTCAAAAAGGAAACACAAAACACAAAAACTTACCGTAAACTGCTTTGAAGTCTCGTTTAAAGCAAAGGTTTATTCGAAAATGTTCCCCACAAATTTTACCAACGCACATCCATCAACATTTCTGATCTTAAAAAATGTATGTCGCTATGGATAGAGAATGAGGTAATAATGCTTAAAATCAAAATATCTGTCCTTTTATTAAGAAAGTAGTTAAACAACATCATGAACAAGATTCTGAGTAGGTATGTCCATTAATAGTTATAAGACTTATGGCCATTTTCAATATTCGAACTATAGATAGATCTGTAGATTTTAGATTCGTGTTTGAGATATTTTGTATGGAGCTTAAGTCAAAAACTGTCAAAAACTGTCAAAAACGAATCTAAGATCTACAGATCTATCTATAATTCGAATATTGAATTCTGCAGTTATAAGATTCGTGACGTATGAGACGAAACGTGTTTCGTGTATAAATGCGATGTTCAGCGAATTGTCTAACTGTGACCGAGGCCCATGACTTCTCATTAGCCTTGCAAATTACTTAAACACTGATGTTCGTAGGTTTTTCACCTGAGGAACTGGTTTGCGGTGAATCATTAACGCTAAATTCTTGTGTTCTATCGGAAATAAAAGGATGTTTCTTATAAACTACAAAAAAGAAATAGCGATTCTGTCTATACATACTTATTACAAAATGAAGTCCCCGTCGTGTCCGGTCTGTGTGCCTGAACGGTTCAGACAATTGGGTTACCCAATAAACTCCAAACCACCGAACGGATTTTTGTATGGATTAACTAAAAAATAATGTAATTCCTGAGGCAGGTGTAGAGGTGTAATTTAGGCGGGTGGTGCCGCGGGTGACGTCCAGTTTTGATTTATTTTCCGGCTTTAAGGGTTCCGAACAGAAGAAGTTCATGCGTAAAATGCCTGTCTTATGTCGTAAATGAACGGATGTTTATTTTATAGAACAAAATAAATAATATTAGCTGGTAGCCACGGTAGTAGAGCCTTGCTGATTTCAGCATGAATGGGCCGACTCGACCGGGGAAGTACTACCTCTCACAGAAAATAATCGACTTAATGTAACAGTACCTTAACTGTTGCGTTTCGTTCGGTGAGTGAGAATTCCGGAGGCCCTATCCCCTATTCCTTCTCCCTCATCCCACTCCTTATCCTATCTCTTTTCCCAACCCCATGGGGCGGCAACGCACTTGACTCCTGTGGTGTTGCTTGTTTCCATGGGCGGGCGTAATTACTTACCATCAGGCGATCCGTCTGCTCGTTTGCCGCCTATACCATAAAAAGAAAGTATTAAGTACTTCGATAAGTTTGCACCCGTATTGTAAACAACTTTGATAGGATCCGGAGAGTGAGTTATAAGGATTTGATCGCTGGATATTCTCAGTATACACACAGAGTGCAGCAATTGCCAGTTGTTGAATTAAGTTTGCTCTTTATCCCGTGGGATATAAAAGTGGCTGGCGAAATCTGCATGCATTAAAGGCACAGAAAAGGTAAAATACATCCTTCAGCGCCTCATCATTATAATATAATTATATTTAACTTATTTAATTACCTATTTAAAAGTATTTCATTTTATTCTACTTTTAAATCATATTACGTATTCGCATGGTTGTACGAATAAATTAAGAAACACAATGGACATCTACATAATTCCTTGGCTTTGGTGGTTAGCAAACTAGAAGCACCTATGCAGTGCTAAAAAAGATTCAAAAGTGAAAATATATACACAGCTTAGGCGTTGTAGAATGCCTCCGCATCAATATCATCAAGTATTGTGTCCAGAAAGCTGGCAGTAGTTCTTGTATGATATAAAGCTATAACATGTAGGTAACTTATAGAACTCAATAGTAACCTCGCCCTTCATATTTACGTTTATCCTTTAGTTTGCGGTAATCACGAAGGCGGCAGAAGTGATTTTTTTATGTTGACCAACTATACACTTGTGGGTTTTGTAGTCTGCTACAAGAAAGATTGAAAATCTTGAATGCAAAATACGTATAACATGAATGAAAATTCGCTTATAATTTGATCTGCACATCTTATACTTATATATATAGCTGAAGAGTTTGTTTGTTTGTTTGTTTGGTTGAACGCGCTAACCTCAGGAACTACCGATCCGACTTGGAATATTCTTTCAGTGTTAGATAGGTAATTTATCGAGACAGGCTATAGGCTATATAACATCACACTATAAGCGACGGGAGCGGAGCAGTAGCCCTAAATAACGCGGGTGTAACCGTGGGCATCATCTAGTTAGAAATAAGAATTGGCTGAGTCCTGCAAAAAGGGTAAAGGCATAAGGAAATTTTTACTTGGGCGATTGGGATTAAATATTATTTTACAAGAGAGTTACTTAACTATTGGGCTTCATCATCAGCCTGGCGTAGTCTGCTGCTGGGTAAAGAGTTTTCCAACAATCCTATAATTACGTTAAATGTCATGCAAAAGACAACGGTTCATAATTCGAGATTCTTAGGGCGCTGGATACGACTCCATGCTGTGAAGTAGATTGGAGAGTCTCTAGCGGGTGGACTTAATTTTTTTTTTATAATTACCCGTTAGATTAGCTTATTACACTAAAGGCATTTTATACTGGTACTAACAAATTATGGAACTTGATTCTGAAATGAATGTTTATTATTATTATTATAATTACGTACATATATTTATTATTAGAATTTTCAGAAATAATAAATGCTTGCCAGTTAGCTTTCAGTGGCGAGTGGTAATGAATTACTTCACAAAATATGGCCTCTCGGACTAAAATATGAAGGAATGCTGACGTGCAATCGTAATATATCTTCGGCTCTCGTAGATTTGTTGGAATATTTATTGAATACGTTGAACGACCCACTGTCCTAGTGAACATTATACAAAGTGCGAAAGTTTAAAACCGATTACTAGTGAATACTTACCTATTTTCACAAATTGTAGAGCATATCTAGAGACAAATTGAGAAAAATCCTTTATTTATTGTCTAAATACTTACCTATTTTTCCTACCATTGGATACAAGACAATGGTTGATAATATCAACACAAAATTGAAAATTAACGATAGAATATCGAAAATTAACTGAATTGTATGCTTGCGATTAGTTGCGATTTATTGAATATTTTCTGTTATTTTTCAGTTTGTTAACTATTTTTAGCTTTCGCTCTTACAAAAACTAATTCAGTTCGTAATTATAGTGCGAACGAAATGTTGATCAAACCACAGTACCTACTGATCATTATAAAGGGCCGAAATATGTCTCTACAAATGAGGAAGCGTGAAGATTAGGCCCAATCTGTGCCGCAGGGCAGCCCACGGCTTCGTCCCTGACCTGTAATGTGATAGTAATGACATGTAAAACAGCGCGGGTCGCAAGGGGACACAATGTGGTAGACTATGATTCTTAACTAGGCCTTTATACTGTTGATTTTTGGTAACGGACAGTAAGTATTTTGAAAAGAGGGTAATTAGTTGCCTATCGAAATAAATAAAGCATAATGTTTTTTTTTTTAGATAAAGAGAAGGATAGTTTGTATTAGTCCGTCAAAGATTAATAAGAAGATAGAAATAAGCCAATATACACATATAGCCAATGATTAGACAGAGAAGGTCATACAAGACTTGTGTCTAGGGAATGCAATCTCGAGATCTCGGCCTTTTTTAGCGAGATTAATCTCGGTCGAAAAATGGGCGAGATCTCGCGAGATTTACGAGATTGCACTCGAGCATAAAAACGTCTTATTCGAAGCGCGAACTGACACGGACGGATCGCAATCTGTCGGTATCGGCATTAATAAAAAATGAAATGAATTTATACGAGTCCGGGGGTCAAAATTTTGCAGTTCGCGGATGTCTGCCTGAGAACTGCGGTTTCAATTCGCATTTGGGCCTTCTCAGCGGCAGGTTATCTGGCCAAAAGAGGAAGCTCTTAGCAGACGATTCTTTGGACATTTTGTGCTTCTGAAGGAGCTCTTTTGAAAATAATTCGTAATAATGGCTTGTGATTTGAACTAAACCAATCGTCCCTTTGATTGGTATATTTTGTTAAATAGGTTCTATAATTTCTAATGGTCTGCCTTATTGGTATATTTTGTTAATTAATCTGTAATATCTAACAAGTCTACTGAGTAGATATAGTTTTATTTACCTAATTGATAATAATACCTCAGTTTAGTAACATACTTAGATGATCCGTAAAAGTTTACTTCATAAAAGTTTATTAAAAAATATATAGACAGATAGGTACGTCAAACAATTTTTGAAGCATAAAAGTCTATTGAAAAGTTCGTGAAAAGTAATATTTATCTTATGATACTTAAAATGGTTATTATTTATGTCCTAATTTATTCAAATATTGCGATTATTTACAAAAAAACGTACAAAACGGTCAATCTCGCGAGATCTCGAAATTGGCGAGATCTCGCGAGATTGGCTTCATAATCTCACGAGATCTCGCTTGAGTCCAAATCTCGCGAGATTTGCATTCCCTACTTGTGTCATAGGGCCATAACCCTCTGTGTTTTATAGCAGTATTAAAATACTTGCAACTAAGTTAAAACATCGTGTAAAATAAATGCTATAAGAAACTTCTAGGTTTATAGGCTGCGTACACACTATTCGGGAAAACGCTGCGCTGAATTAAAATACTACCTAGGTACCTACTTACAAATTAAACCAAAAAAAGGAAAATCTTAATTAATGACTTCCATTTACCAGAACTAAAATAAGCAATTAAGTAATTATATAATTATTTATTTTTATTTTTTATTTATAGACTCACGCCTGTATCCCCGAAGTGATAGGCAGAGGTGTAATATTACACCCACATTTCGCCATAAATTTTTAGGTCCCACGTAATAGGGGGCGAGCCTATTGCCGTACCGGGCACATTACCATACTCCGTGCTGCTACTGAGAATTTCCTAACGGAAAAACCCAATAACACTTTGCCCGACCCGGGAATCTAACCCGAGACCTCCCAATCAGACGCGCACATTTATGCCGCGAGACCAAAGAGGCAGTGTTATATAATATAATAATTTGGGATTTACAAATACAAACCTTTTTGAACGTCTGATCCAGAACTCTCGATATCAGGATGTCCACTAGCCGTTTCACATTTTAAACCAGAGTACGCCAGACTTATATAGACGCACAAACTGAATCATTATAGGATTATCGTCTATTTATTTTGTATGTATATTTAATATATAATTATGATGTATATATGTAAAGCTTTTTGTATTATATAGGTGTAATATATAAGGTATGTAAGTACTATATTAACGTGTATATATATATATATATATACTAGAGGACGCCAGCAGCTACGCCTGCATTTTTTTTTATTTACCCCTTTTGACCGATCCCGTGGGAATTTCGGGAAATCCCTTCTTAGTGCACCCCTACAGTCCCTAAGGAACATACATGCCAAATTTCAGCTTCCTGCGCCCAATAGTTTTGGCTGTAGCGTGTCTGTCAGTCAGTAAGTAACGCAAGGATTTTATATATTAACACCTAAAAGGATTTTATATATTAAAACCTATTACTTGTATCCCTGCATCACCCAAAGGTTGACTGGTAGATAATGCCTACGGCATTAAGTCCGCCTCTGTACTTTTTATGTGCATAAAGTTGAAATAAATAAATAAACAATGTCGAAAGTTTCTTACGAACAAAATGTTATACTTACTTACTTGCCGCCAAAAATTGGTTTCAGAAAACATATTTCGTAGCTATCGATTTGTTTTTTTTGTGTAGTAGGCGGCAAACATCGATGCGGCAAACGATCACACGGATCGTCCGATGATAAGCAGTTACCGCCACCCATATATATACACAAGTGTGTTGCCGTCCCGTAAAATGAATGAGAAAAGTAATAGAAAGGAGGAGCAGGATGAGAGTAAAGGAAAAAGGAATGGAGCCTCCGGAACTGTCGAAATAAACTTTACATAAAGCCAGATCGATACCTTGATTGAAGAGGTACTACCAGATGTAATAACTACAACGTATATAAACACGATTACAACATCCGCGTGAGTTGATAACGCATTGATAACAAAGCGCAACGACCCGGATTTATATAAGAAACAAACTACACTTACTTATTTATATACTTGTATATGTATTGATAGGAAACCAATATGTCTCTTGAGTTAATTATTAAGTCTAGACATCTAAATGCAATGATATAATTATGAGATCTACGTAAATAAGTCATATAATAACCTCATTTCCTGATTGATTAACGAAATGATTTTATCTGTAGTAGTCCGTTAAAATCTGTAGGTATGAGCTCAATTCATACAGACTACAGGCCCATGTCCAAAATGGATGGGTCATTTGAACCACCAGGTGACGTATATAGGACGATATAAGAGCATAAAATAATAAGATTCAGCACTATGCCGTCACTTGTAAGCTGTCTATTTAGCCGTAATATTTTTTGATTTTCTGACAATTTCCAAAAAATTCCGACTTTGTGGCGCACCATTTTTTTACGGCACTGCGCGCTTTCTTATTATTTTTCATGGATCTATGGATGGTAAAAATGCCATACAAAAATATATGACCGAAATGTACTCACTCTACTTACCTGCACTTTTGAATTCTCATCAGCACTCAGTTGGACAGCTTACAAGTGACGGCATAGTGCTGAATCTTATTATTTTATGCTCTTATATCGTTCTATACACGTCGCCTGGTGGTTCATACATATGACCCATCTATTTTGGACATGGGCCTGTAGTCTAATAGCTTTATCGAAATATTTTACGCATCCACTAGGTATTTTTTTTGGGTGTGTCTTACAAAATAATCTTAGGTATTAATTTTATTGATTGCCGGTTTACGTACTTACGCACTGAAAGGCATATGTCTAAACAATTTTAATAAGCTTTCGCGATTTATAATCCCTATTGCTTGCTGTGGTCAGACAGTGGCTCAGCTGTGGAAAATATTATACTTATTCTGATAAATCAAGTTAGACTAGAAAGCGTATCCCGGGTTTCGAGACGAGAAGTCTTGGATGCAAGCGGGTTAACGTTATAGTAAATAGGTATTATTAATAAGTATATAATATACTTACATTACCGTGATGACGATGACTGAATGTTTGTCAAGTCCCTGCGATATTATAGACTTTATTTCTAAGCGGGAGTTGCCATTTTTGGAGAAGGATAAAACTAAAAGAGCTTATTTTAGTTTTTATATTAGATATTATGTCTCTGTATTGGTAGAATATTAAGTTATTTAATGTCGCTGTTCACTGACTTTTTGCCGACATTGAATATACTTATTCTAGGTTCATTAGGGTTCATGGTCGAGAGGGTACTGAACGCTAATGATAATGATTCCAATAATGTACTGTTTTGGAATCTGTTTAAATAATATTAGTTAAGTATGAAAATATTTGATTCTAACTGTTTATTTATGACTTGGTTTGTCTGTATGGAATTCAAGATTTTTATCACCAAATACTACCTAGTTACTTATTGCTTTTTGTTAACTTATACCTACCTTTTTGGAACCGATTACTACCTACTTAGTTGCTTTTCTTAACTTATACTTATCTTACAACATCAGTTATCTGCCAGAGGACCCATTAAAACTTTAGCCGTTTTAGGCATTAGCCGGAATAAACAGAAAGCTAGGTAAAGGTAATAGGATTACCAGTGTCTTAAAAATAAAATAAAGTAAGTGTTCAGGGATTTTTATAAACACTATGAATTGTTAATGAATTAAATACCTACGCATCATTTGTCCCGTGTCTCGGAGAGCACGAGAGAGTCGCCTGTTTGCTCCAGAAAGAACAACGAAGATTTATTAAAAAACATTAAATGATTTGCAAAAGATGTGATTATCAAATGAAAATTGTACCGAGCGAATATCTTCCAATCAAGTATCTGTCTTACCAATGGACAGACAAAGACCTACTTAAATAATCTAATCTAATAGGTACTATTATATAAAGCTGAAGAGTTGGCTTGTTTGCTTGAACACGTTAGACTTGGAAATACCGGTCCAATTTGAAAAATTATTTCAGTGTTAGATAGCCCATTTATCGAAGAAGGCTATAGAGCATATCACGCTATCAGCCACGGGAGCGGAGCAGTAGCCTTAAGGGGCTTACAAGAGCTAAACGCAAGTTTTATAATGCTTTAAAGTATATGATTCAATGCAGTTAACACAATCAGAAAAATATATTATATTCTTTAGGATATAATCTAGTTAAGTACTGTGTTGAAAACATAATACAACTAACTTTATTCGATAAAAAAAATCACAAAGATACCTCTAAAATATATTAAAATACATACATTCTAATTAAGAATACAATCATTCTGATTTTTTGACAAATTATTCAACAAGCAACACTAACGAAATACGGTTTTATTTTTTTAATCCGATCAATACATTTTCTGTAATTAATTTATTTTATGGTTTGTGAAGAGTTCTGAACGTCCCGTCGCGTCGTCGTCGCGCTTCTCTTTCTTATTTACCTATACAATCTGACAGGGACAGCGAAATGGAATATCACTATCCATTTGAGATTGTAGTGATAGAGTCAGACTGCAGTCGCTCTCTGGAAAGGGCAATATTCTGTAAAATCAGGGTTAGACTAGAAACCGAACTCCTGGCTCCAAGACGAAAGTTATAGACGCAACCAGGATAAATGTAACAATCATGACGCATCACGTTAATACTTATTTCATGGTGAAATATTTAACGAAGTTAGCCTTCGACGATGCATACAGCCAAAAATCGATCGATTAGGAAATATTAAACAAAAAATGTAGTTTGTAAGGATGTGTACATCTACTACTACTACTACTACCGTACGTGGTGACGGATTAAGAATACGGAATGTCACCACCCCATATCATCCCAAGGGTGTCGTAAGAGCCGACAGAGGGAGCATATTATGCAGAGAACAACACTGAAAGAGAAGGAAAACTTGATACAAACCCTATACCAACCCGTTTGGCCAGCGTGGTATAGTAGGCCATTTCCTCCTTTCAAAGGAGAGGCCTAGTCCAGCAGTGGACTGTTAAAGGCTGATGATGTGTGTACAACCAAAAATCTATCAGTTATTTTCTTTTCATTCAAGAATAATATAGTTATTTTATGCGGCATTAAATCGCGTGCGATGCCGGTTTGAATCTAAACAAGTGAATCGAATGAATAATTTAGCTGTAGAACAATAGGGGTGGCGACCTTAGCGCTAAGTGAAAATGTAAACGGTACATACATTTATTTATTAATGTATAGGTAGGTGTAATGTACGGTCAGCAACACCAATTTCAGTTATATAACCAATTTACCAAGTTATATGCCAATGGAGTTATATAGCGATAGCCGAGTGGAGATACCAACAGACTGCCATGCAGCCCTCTGCGTGCTGCGTGGAATCGGGTTCGATTCCACGGCGCGCACCAATGACTTTTCGGAGTTATGTGCGTACTGAATTATTAATTATCGCTTGTCCTGTGCCTCTAGGAGCACGTTAAGCTTTCGGTCCCGGTTGTCACGAAGATCTTCGTCAGTCGTTACAGGGCGTCAACAGTACCTTCTAAATAAACTGACACTAGTCTAAACTCTAAACCATGGAATATCGCTATCCCTTTGGGTTGCGGAGGTCAGACAGGCAGTCGCTCTGTGGAAAAGCTAATATTCAGCCAAATCCGGTTAGACTAGTAAGCGGACCCCATGTTGAAACTGGGATAACGCTAAGAGGATGATGATGGAGTTATATAAAACAGAAAAATAAGAGGCCGTAAGTTGGGATACAAAACGCACAGGCACATATATACCTTTTAATAATTTTCGCGACTTGTTCACATACTTAAATTATCATCATGGTTGCGATCAGAAATCTACGCCTTGGAGCCCGGGGTCCGCTTTCAGGCTGTATTTCAACTTAATCATCATCAGCCCTTTATACTGTCCCACTGCTGGGCACGGGCCGTTTCTCACTAGGAGAAGGGTAAGGCCATAGTCCACCACGCTGGCCAATTGTGGGTTGGCAGACTTCACTTGTCTTTCGAGAAGATTATGGAGAACTCTCAGACATGCAGGTTTCCTCACGATGTTTTACTTCACCGTTTAGCAAGCGATTTAGCTATCACAGCCACACTTAAATATTCATATTTTTTAAAAGAGTGACCATATCTTTCTCTACGAGGGTTTTAGGACTGGTATGCAGGTAGCTGGGTAGTGACCAACCACCACAAACGGCCAGAGATATCTACTTAATTGCCTGCACACTCTAGCAGCCAATCCAGCAATCAACTATTGGGGCCGGTCGTAAATGATCAGCACTTACTTATTTGGACGATTTAGTTCATATGTTACAAATCTTATACTAACATGTTAACCTGAACAGTTTTTTTGTTTGTCTGGTTGAACGCGCTAATCTCGGGATCTACCGATTTGAAAAATTATTTCAGTGTAGATAGGTTATTTATCGAGAAAAACTATAGGCTATATACGCTATGAGCGACGGGAGCAGAGCAGTAGCCTTAAATAACGCGGGTGTAACCGCGGGCTCATCTAGTTAGTTATAAAATAAGGTACCAATGGATTGACCAAACCCAATTATCAGACCGTGACGTCTGTTCTTATAATTTTTTGTTTTTCGTCTGAGTGTGTGGCCAACTCTAGTTTCGGAGTTTTCAGACCGCCCTAAGGCTTCCTAAATGGCCTAACTGCTTCCTAAATGCCACACTTGGTCACCCATCCAAGTGGCGACCTGTGCAAGCGTTGCTTAACTTTGCCGATCTGATACGAACAGCAAGCCGAGTCTCGCTATGAGCGCTACTGTTCTTGTATTGAGAAAGATGCAGCAGCGAAGAGACAACATTTTCCTACAATCATTTAGCATTCCGACAATGCAGATAGTATTATATATTATAAATCTATGGTATTACCACTATTAGGGCCTTATCATACTAGCGGTTTGGGAGCGGTTGCGGGGCGGAGCGGACGCGCAGCGAATGCGTCGCGAACACGCCGCGGCTGGGCAGCGATAGTACATCCAGTAACGGTACAGTGTGTGTCCAGTAACTGGATGTACTGTACGTCGATAATTTGCTACAAACAAGCGACGAAAACGTAACGTATTCGCCACGCGTCCGCGGCGTCTTCGCTGCGCAGCCGCTGCGTCTTCGCTGCGCAGCCGCGGCGTGTTCGCGACGCATTCGCTGCGCGTCCGCTCCGCGTCCGCTCCGCCCCGCAACCGCTCCCAAACCGCTAGTATGATAAGGCCCTTAGACTGGTATTAGTGGTATTACTACGAGGTATATTGTAACTGCCTCGTTGGTCTCGCGGGATAAATGTGCGCGTGGGATTGGGAGGTCTCGGGTTCGATCCCCGGGTCGGGCAAAGTGTTATTGGGTTTTTCCGTTAGGAAATTCTCAGTAGCAGCTCGGAGTCTGGTGATGTGCCCGGTACGGCAATAGGCTCGCCCCCTATTACGTGGGACTAAAATAAATGTGGCGAAACGTGGGTGTAGCAATATACCTCTGCCTACCTCTTCGGGGATATAGGCGTGAGACTATGTAGGTATGTATGTATGTATATTTTAACTAACTAGGTACTACTACTAAGTAATATGATGTAACCAATTACTCTCAATTAACGGAGATGCGATCTAATCAATGGGAATTATGAATTAATCATGGACATTGCCTGTTATCGCTGTAATTTACTGAATTAATGAAGCTACAAATTACTTTGCTATTACAATGCGATGTTTCTAAAACCACAAATATAGTTTTATTGTAAGCGTTACCTAAGTCACATAGTCTAGAAAAATCTTTATTTCTGTTACCTTTGGCCTCTGGTACGGTCTACGTATCCATGAAGGCTCATGCCTCTATTTTTTTTATAGACTCACGCCTGTATCCCCGAAGGGTTAGGGAGAGGTGTTATATTACACACCCACATTTCGCCATGAACTTTTAGGTCCCACGTAATAGGGGGCGAGCCTATTGCCGTTATCAGGCAGCACCAAACTCCAGGCTGCTACTGGGAATTCGGTAAAACCCAGTAACACTTTTTGCCCGACCCGGGAATCGAACCCAGGACATACGCTATCCACTGGACCACGAAGGCAGTCCAGATCCATGAAGACGAACATTTCAAGGTGGAACCCCAAATTACGTGTTCATCTTCCAACTCTACTATAGAGACGTTATGAGACTACTCACAAAAACCACCGCGGGGTCACCGCGGTTGGTTACTATGTTTTGTCGCGGGTCCGCCTAGAATCATATTCCACTTGTTACTTAAATGTTATTAATTTCTTACTGTCGGGATCTGTTCCAACACCAATTAAAAGAAGAAGAGTTGAGCCTTTATGATTTAAAAGCGCCTTAGACATCATCATAAAATATGGGATACGAAAAACCCAGGCTCGGAATAACTATCTGTTTCACAACTTTTTTCCCACTTGGGCATCGAACTGCGACCAATACCTATAGGATCTGTACAACCGTGATATACCCTCAGATGACAGACCCAACCCTAGAAGAAGGTTCTAGACACAGCTACCCAAACATCAGCCATCTTGCCGACTACGATTAATCATGGCTTATTGGCAACTGTTTTCCTTCTGTAGCCTTTCGATCTCCTTATTCTGTAACGTCTGTTATCTACAAAGTAGGTATGAGAAGAGAGAATGAGATAACGAAGCTGTTTGAGAGAACAGTCTAATGATAGCTTCGTCTTCTTGGTGCCTTATTGGTATCACTACTTAGCGTCTAAAGATATCGAAAACATTATAAAAGCAAGCGTCATTAAGTAGGTACTAAGAAACAGGGCCGAACTGTCCCTATGTGCAATGTGCGCGGCGCACACAGGCGCCAGAGTGACAGGGGCGCCGCGCGCCGAGACATGCGTTATTTATAACAGTTATTTTCGAAAAAGGATGCCAAAAAAGGCGCTTCACAGATTTCGCACACAGGCGTAGTGGCGAAGGACGGGGCGGCGGGCGCTGGCGGTCCGCGACTAAAAAAACCAATAATAGTCCCTCATGCGCATTACATACCTACTTTTTTACTTACTTATTTTTAGATATTTCCTTCTTCATTCTATGATAGTTTAAAAACAAACATTCAATTAGCACCTAATATAATATTCCACGGTTGTTTCATTATTTTACGAGGCTGATTCGATTTAAGCTAACACCTTGAAGCATCAGTAGAGGTCGCTCTTGGGAACTTAGATAAAAAATAATTGAAACGATTAATTATATTTAATTTGTAAACATGAATGAACGCGGAAGGTACATGTAATGAATGTGTGTATTACTTTATATGTTGTGCCGATAAAAACTTTTAAATTAATAACATATACAAGATTATTTAATCAGCTGAAGTAAAAACTTCTTCCGAGATGCATCTAGGGGAAACCCGAAAAATAATACGCGAATTGGTATTTAATAAAATACACAGGCGGATCCAGAGATAGATAATCAAAGTGTAAAGACCCACCACAACAAAATAGTCTGAGTCTGAAATAAAGTGAGTGAGCCATGTCCAATAATGTTTTTCCTAGATAATATCTACTTCCACCAGGGTCAGCCTACCTCCACCTGAATAAGACCTCTCTGCAAATCATAGTATCTTCATGGTACACCGTAACCCACACTATTGTATTCCAAACTAGGTTGTCTGGAAGAGATCGCATTTTGCGATAAGACCGCCCTGTTGTGCAACTAGTTTTAAGTTATTTCATTAAATATTGTATCTCCTTATGTTTACTGGTGTACAATAAAGTGTTAATCAATCAATCAATAGTACTAAATTGCCACGCCTGGTTTTTCCAACCGCAAGGAAATGGAATTGACCGATATGTATAATTAAACGTTCAGTGTCAATTTGTGCATATTGCTTTTTTCGAAGGATCGATGTGTATTAAGTTTCACGTTAATATTTGGACTTGTTGCAATTTCTACCATTACATCTTTAAAAGGATTTTTCCTGGCATGCATTTTCTTTGAGATATAAATATATTTTTTTTAAACTGAAATGGGCTCAACATTAAGACATGTGTAACTTAGAGCTAATGAATATTGTATCTAATAAAAGACCCATTTATGTCTATTGCTTATGTAGGATCTGGGAGTACCTAGGTACTGTACCTTCGGCACGGAATCAGATGATCTGTAGTGCGTATCCCTTACGTGTAATAAAATACATAAATTGTGTTCTATGATATAATCATCGTAGTAAGTAGTTTCTATTACAAACGTTCGCTATCTGCCAGTTAGATACATGTACATCTGTTATTTTCCATCACGTTGCAGCATGGTGCATCGAGCGCACAGTTGGCGTAGCGACAGGCAAATACAACTTAGGTATAAATACCTATAGTACCTATTCTGTTATAGAATACAAGTGTGTTATCACATTTATCACTGCTGTATTGGATAGGACGGTACGCGTAGGTACAGTCGAATAACTTTTCACTAGACCACCATAAGGGCGAGAATCACTCAGCAAGACATCGTCGCTTCGTCAATGACGTGTGTGTAAAGTAAGTGCTACTTTACACACACCTTCGTATACAAAACCAGTTTCTAATGTGCCTCGACTCAATGAGCGAGCCAAAGGATTTTTTTTCAAACTAGTCCAGCGCCGACTTGTTTGATTGTACTTTCGATTGTCGAACTGTAAGTATACCAACTTTCAGTTTCCCACGATGAATTGAGTCAAATACAAACTTTTATTCCTTCCAGTTTAATTTTGCTATGCTATGTCCCTCTCCATAGTCCAATAAATCTCTATAGATACCTACCTATCGATGGATTTGGCTAAGGGAGATAAATATTTGTCAGATTTTGTATGGAGCGTGCGTCAAGTATCTATCGTCTTCTTCTTCCTCTTAGCGTTATGCCAGTTTCAACTTGGGGTCCGCTTACTAGTCTAACCGGTTTTGGCTAAATATTGGCTTTTCCACGAAGCGACTGTCTGTCTGACCTCCGCAACCCGAAGGCATAGCGATATTCCATGGTTTAGACTAGTGTCCAGTTTATTTTAGAAGGTACTGACGCCCTGTAACGACTGTCAAAGAACTTCATGAAAACCGGGACCGACGGCTTAACGTGCTTTCCGAGGCACGGGACAAGCGATAATTAACAATTCAATACGCACATAACTCCGAAAAGTCATTGGTGCGCGCATTGGATTCGAACCTGATACCCTTTGCGTGGCAGTCTGTTGGTATATCCACTGGGCTATCGCTGCCATATTATACACGCGAATGTTTCTCGCTAAATCTACGGAACTGCTTTTGATGAAATATACAGTAATATAACCTATATTACTGCACTACTGCATAACATAGAGATAGAATAACACACACCTACTTAGGTCAGCCTGGCCAGCCTGCCTTAGGACTGCCTCGTTGGTCTCGCGGCATAAATGTACGCGTGGGATTGGGAGATCTCGGGTTTGATTCCCTGGTCGGGCAAAGTGTTATTGGGTTTTTCCGTTAGGAAATTCTCAGTAGCAGCACGGAGTCTGGTAATGTGCCCGGTACGGCTATAGGCTCGCCTCCTATTACGAGGGACCTAAAAATTCATGGCGAAATGTAGGTGTAATATTACACGTCTGCCTCCTAGTGTTGCCCAAATTCAGTCTTGGTCTTGCAGTCTTGGTCTTGTTCTTGCGTTTTTGCAAGACCAAGACCAAGAACAAGACCGCGTATTTTTAGCAAGACCAAGACCAAGACTGATCGTGCAAGACTTGAGCAAGAACAAGACTAAGCCTGCAAGCCTCTTGCGTCTTGCAGCTAGGACTTAGCGCTATTTCATGGAGTAGTTAGGTGTAACAGTTCGGTGTATAGGTACGCTTAGGAATTCTATGAGACGCAAAAAACTGTATCAAAGAATATGAAAAACTGGACCTATGCGCATTACGACTAATAGGTACCATAAACATACCTACATAGCGAATAAAAAAATATCCATTAAAATCAAACTGAGTGCATGCATAGTTATGTTTTAACCATCGGCACTTTGATAATGCGGCATCAAAGGTTTTGTACTTACTTCTCAAAGAAATTTGCCGCTTTTCGGAAGTACATGGTTATGATACACGCGCCGGCGGCTTCTTTAACCGACTTCAAAAAAAAAAGGAGGTTCTCAGTTTGACCTGTATGTATGTATGTATGTATGTATGTTTGTCCGCGATTATCTCGAGTTTGGCTAAACCGATTTTGATGCGGTTTTCAGAAAAGTATTTGTTACACTTAGGAGAAGGTTTTAGGCACTTAACCAACTCCAAAAAAGAAGGTTCTGAGTTTGACCCATATATATATGTAAGTTTGCCCACGAGTAACTCGAGTTTGGCTGAAACGATTTTTATGCGGTTTTCAGAAAAAAAGTACTTGTTACACTTAGGAGAAAGTTTTAGTATTTTAACCGACTTCAAAAAAAAAAGAAGGTTCTCAGTTTGACCCGTATAGATATATTGGTTCTTAGTATGTTTGTATGTATTATGTGTGTGTGTTTGTACGAGTGTGTGTGTGTGTGTGTGTGTGTGTGTGTGTGTGTGTGTGTGTGTGTGTGTGTGTGTACATATGTACGTGTCTATGTCTCTGCGATTAAGCAAAAACAAAGAAAGTCGGTGAAAGAATCTACTGCGAGAGCATATTTCTCATTCTTGTCATTTCGGATAAGGCTCTGTTGTCGTGGGGATGGTTGAGTAATTTGTTCGAGTCAATATCACTTAAAGCCATGCCTTTTAGGGATTTGACTCGCCCCAAGGCAACATAGCATTGGCCTATAGCAAAGATTTTAGGCCCTAAGTCCGCGGAACTAGGTGTACATCCTTGCAACTTGTGTACCGTCACAGCCCAACTCAATATGACTGGCAACATCCGCCTCTCGATGTCACCATAACCGCGATTGCCTTGATAGGTCGCTGGCACTGGAGCTATGGAAATGTATCCATCATCATCTTTAAGACGCAATGCTATTGATGGATCATCAAATAATATCAAAATGGCATCGGGCAGTTCACCTGGCTCAAGTTGATCTCTTCTTAGTGCCGGCCATTTAAATCCTTTAGGAACACCCATTGCCCCGTTCGCTAAGCCATCCGTTATTGGCATATTTCTCCGGAGCATGATACGAGAGCTCACAGCCAATTTAATAGTATGTACAAGTCCACCGCATTTGTTTGGATCGTACTTCCGAATGTGGCTGATTCCCTAGACTCATCTCTCTCTTCCAGCATGAAGCCTAAGCCCATAGGCACACAGAATAAAAGTAGGTACCTTTGTCAAAGTCATGATAACAAACTGATACTAGCAGAAAACTTATCACTAAAATAATTGAATCTAACTATAAACAAACTATTAATTAGCCCAAAACTTAAAGTAAATGAAGTACCTATCCCTAAAAAGTATGAAATAAATAAAAGAGTAGTTAACACAAAACCAAGTAAACGAACGAAGTACCTAACACTAAAAAGTATGAAATAAAAATAATATGAAAAAAAAACAAAACGAAAAGAAAAACTTAAAAATCGCACCAAAAATGTTTACTAGGTATTTAGTTTCTTTTTTAAAAAAAGAGAACCGCCTTCAAAAAATCGACCCACTGAAAAGTACGAAATAATTTTTACATACGCTAATACATAGTATATAACTTATACAAAATACTTAGTTTTTGAAGTCGGTGCCAAACCATCAAAAACAAAAAAGAATACTGGCAAACAGAGAAAATAATATGACGAATATATCAAATCAATAAAGCCTCAAAAAATATCTGAATTAATAAAATTTAAAATAATCTTCCTGTATACTCTAAAAAGCAACTTATATATAAAATATATAAAAAGTATGAAATAAATGCTTAATTATAAAATAATTATGCTTCATTTTGGGCTGTAAGTACTATGTAGATTGAATGCGCTGATTTGGAAAGGATGACGCCAAACAATAGGCTTTTAGAGGGATTTGGTTTGGCACCGACTTCAAAAACTAAGTATTTTGTATAAGTTATATACTATGTATTAGCGTATGTAAAAATTATTTCGTACTTTTCAGTGGGTCGATTTTTTGAAGGCGGTTCTCTTTTTTTAAAAAAGAAACTAAATACCTAGTAAACATTTTTGGTGCGATTTTTAAGTTTTTCTTTTCGTTTTGTTTTTTTTTCATATTATTTTTATTTGAAATCATATACAACAATCGTTGCCGCCGCGCCGAAATCACAACATTTGACACTATTTGATTGCCGCCACAGGGCGTAGGTAGACTCATGCAAAATAATTTCGAATTTTAAGAGTACCTACAGGTGTTCCAAAGAATAAATAAGCAAGCTTCAAGCTCACAATGTTCCAATTCTAATACGTTTTTCTAAGATTTAATAACTTTAATAAATAGTAATAGACTGATAGGTAATTGCAAGACTTGCAAGACTCTTGCTGCAAGACCAAGACCAAGACCAAGACTGGGAGCGCAATACCAAGACCAAGACCAAGACCAGGTGTATTGGCGCAAGACCAAGAATAAAGACTGGCTAAGTCTCGTCTTGTTCTTGCATTTTGGCAACACTACTGCCTCCCCCTTCGGGGATACAGGCGTGAATCTATATAGAAAAAAAAACATAGAGATAGAATAACACTTGTTAGGTCACCTTTTGTCGCGGTGGTCTAGCTAGACTCAGCAGCCGGGTGGAACTGAAATAATACTTCTTTGATGTTTCCTATCTACCCAATAATTTACAGACTATACACAACAACATGTTGAACATATCATATTATTGAAGCAAAAATACCTCGTCAAGGTCGGGACGATGACTTTTACGGATGTGGATGTTAGTGTATAACATTATGACAGACTTCGCCATTTAATCGTGGTATTGCAGCTATTAAAATATATTTTTACATTATTCATGTTTATTTTTTTATTTTATTTATATTATTTAAGTGGTTCATTGACTTCTTATTTATAAATGCTAAGTTGCAAAAAACGAACATCTTGTTTTGTGGGTATAAGTATAAAGTACTATAAAGTGATCATGTTATGACATTTTGATATTATTATACTGTCTCCGGATAGCGTATGCGACTACTGATCGGAGGTCCCGGGTTCGATTCCCGGGTCGGGCAAAAGTGTTACTAGGTTTTTCGTTTTTCCGAATTTTCAGTAGCAGCTCGGAGTCTGGTGATGTGCCTGGTAACAGCAATAGGCTCGCCCCCTATTACCTGGAACTTAAAAATTCATGGCGAAATGTGTGTTTACCCCTTCGGGGATACAGGCGTGAGTCTATAAAAAAATATATAAAAAATAAAATAACTTATTATCATCATCGTCCTTGTGTTATTCCAGTTAAAACCAAGACTCTCGCCTTGGAACTTGATGTCAATTTTCTAGTTTTAACAGCTTTGACACAAAGCGACTACCGTCTGGCCGCCGCAAACTAAAGAAATAGGATGGTGCGCGCCATGGGTAAGAACCCGAGACCCTCTACATGATAATTTGTTGATATCTTTACTGGGCTATCAATGCTGACATTCGATATGATGTAGGTAATTAGGTATCTATCATCAATGTGTTACGAACAACTCTATATCTGGCTGTACTTTTGGCGTTGAAACGAGGCGCTAATTTGTGATATTTATATAGGTTTGGCATAGGCATTGATCTATTGCGTCGGTTGTAGAAATAGACTCATCAAAATTTCACAGACTTATGCTTAACTAGAGATTTAGTACTTTTACATAAGTTCAATTCTTATTCAAAGTTTTGAGTAGGAGCTGTTGGGTAAGTTTTGATTAGGAGTACCTACTTACTACTATAGTAGTTATACATGTAGGTACATACAAGATATTTTTTGTGACTTCTCCCACCCGCTTTGCCGCTGCTGTGTGATTTCACTGTGTAACCAGGTTTAGCAGCAGTGACCGTAGAAGACGTTGTGTTTAGACACTCGAAAAGTCCCAAGGAAAGTCAATATGCCTTGGAACTAGCAACGAATTCAATCAGAAGTATATCAGAAGAGTTGGATAATAAATAATCCACTTATCTTCTTAACAAAGCGTGTTAAACTCACTAGTTACAAGCATATCTTTGTTGCTATTTACACAAGCAAGTGGAGATAAGTACTCGTCACTAAGAGATACTAAACCTTTCATAAACCAAAATGATAAAGTTGTGTTGTAAATATGTAATAGAATTGCCATGATTATGGTCAAATACTACCTGAGGGCAGCGATAGCCTAGTGGAGATACCAACGGACTGCCATGCAGAGGGTATCGGGTTCGAATCCACGGCGCGCACCACTGACTTTTCGGAGTTATGTGCGTATTGAATTGTTAATTATCGCTTGTCTCGTGCCTCGGAGAGCACGTTAAGCCGTTGGTCCCGGCTGTCATGAAGGTCTTTGACAGTCGTTACAGGGCGTCAGTACCTTTAAAACTGACACTAGTCTAAACCATGGAATATCGCTATCCCTTCGGGTTGCGGAGGTCAGACAGGCAGTCGCTCCGGGGAAAAGCTAATATTCCGCCAAATCCGGTTAAACTAGAAAGCGGACCCAGGTTGCGAATGGGATAACGCTAGGAGGATGATACTCAAATACTACCTCTTAATATGATTTTGACTCGATCAACACACATTTAATTTTAGGTAAGTAAGTATCCTTATTAATTCTTGAAGTGACAGCCAAATGCCTATAATTGGAGCGAAAGTGGCAATGTCCTTTCCAAAAGTTCCAAAACCACGAACTTAAAATGAAAACATGCAAGTTTAACCGGTTACATTCACGTGCGAGGCACATGTTCAATATGCCATCGGAAAAAGCCGTTGGGTAATAATAATGAATGAGTTCAAAGCGGCGAAGGCATGTGGGTTCGATGCCAGAGCTGCATAACCTATGCCAACAAACAACTGAGTGTGTACTTGGTTAGTATGTGGGCATGTGACGTATGAAATACTACATGAGAGTTTGTCGAACCGAACCCTTGTTGTTAGCAAAGATAAGAGTATTTGCTATGAAGTATCAAGTACCTGGATGACGGTACATATTATTTTTTTTTATTTATTTATAGACTCACGCCTGTATCCCCGAAGGGGTAGGCAGAGGTGTAATATTACACCCACATTTCGCCATGAATTTTTAGGTTTCACGTAATAGGGGGCGAGCCTATTGCCGTTACCGGGCACATCATCAGACTCCGTGCTGCTACTGAGAATTCGGAAAAACCCAGTAACACTTTTAGCCCGACTCGGGAATCGAACCCGAAACATCCGATCAGCAGTCGCATACGCTACCCACTGGATCACGGAGGCAGTCATATTATGTATTTTTATGTTCTGGTAAATCCTGTTTTCAAAGAGTGAATCCGAGCCAGATCAAATTATCGCCTCCCATACTAAACTTCATGAAAAGCGTTCAGACTGTTTCCAAGATTCTGATTATATTTTATATACTTATGTACATACTAGAATTGCTCGCTTAAAGTCGCATGGTGGTTAAAATAATGCAAGCTGGCCCAACTTCCGGCGGGGCTGACGTGTGTCCAAAAAGTGGAAAATGATCTTGGTTTGGTAGAGTTTCACCCTGATGTAGGTAGCCTTTATAAAGGAATATAATAACTCAGCCTTTTGGAGATTATGACCTTAAATGCAATGCCTATGTTTTTTTGGATATCATACGACAAAACAGAAAAGCCATTTTTGTCCAAACTCCTAGACCATTCTTTTCCTAGTGTAAAATGTATACGAGTGTATTTTATTTATTTTACTTTATTTTAGTGACGATTACTAGGTATGTCTTTGTGCTCTAGGTTTCGTTTAAGTACAGCTGACGTACTTAACTTATAGTACAGAAAACCTTTAAGCACAGTGTGGATTTGGCGAGTGTATTATCTTAATATATAAAATCCTTGCGTTACTGACTGACTGACAGACACGCTACAGCCGAAACTATTGGGCGCAGAAAGCTGAAATTTGGCATGTATGTTCCTTGGGGACCGTAGGGGTGCACTAAGAAGGGATTTCCCGAAATTCCCACGGGATCGGCCAAAACGGGTAAATTTAAAAAAAAATGCAGGCGTAGCTGCTGGCGTCCTCTAGTATGTATTTAACATTTAACACACTTGTCATATGATATATGATACCTAATATGGTAAACGTATCGAGTTATTTTACAATAAACATTAATTATTAAACTTGCTGTTACATAAATTGTTTGTTTTACTTTTACATAATTAAATCCATCTGACATTCGCATTTATAGTAACTAACCATGTGGTAATCATGTCTATCTTTGGCGTTTCGTCTTTTACATAGGTACTTACATACAGACGTAGACTTACGCCTGTTTCCCGGAGGGGTAGGCAGAGATTACGGACCGCCATTTGCAATCCTGACATATCCCTCTTGCTGCATTAAATCTCATTAAATTGTACTTAAGTAAAGGCCATAAGGCTCATCGAACTACTTTTACCTGTTAGCAGATTCCAAACAAATATTTTGGACGGATACTAGATAAAAGATAGATACACCTACATAGAATATATTATAAAGTATACATTAAGAATGATAGCTATAAAGATTAGACACATAACGATGATTGCATTAAGAGCAGGCATTCCGAATTTTATGCTATTTTGAATCGATATTCTGAAACAGTCATAGATACTAGTAAAGTGAAACTTCAGCAAACGATTATTTAGGCCCTTGTCTGTCTTTTTACGAGAACAGATACATGATTGGACGATATTCGCTCGACAACATTTTCATTTGAAAATCACACTACTTGCAAAGCATATTCAAAATATTTGGATAAAATATTCACTGTTATTTCTGAAGATAACAATAACCATAAAAGAAACCTACGTTTTATTGTAGTTCAAGACATTTTTTCTGTAGGACAAAATTTAACATAACATAACATAAGTTCACCCTTCACTTATCCCCGAAGAGGTAGGCGGAGGTGTTTACACACCCACATTTTGCCAGTTATGTTTAGGTCCCAATGTAATAGGGGGCGAGCCTATTGCCATCTACCGGGCACATTAATATTACTATATTAATAAACAACATAAGATTTTCAACTTTTTCCATACTTGAAGTGGGTCAACCTACGTATTGTCTAACGTAAGGTCGTTGAGGACAAAACAAACGGTACCAAAACATCTAGTTTTCATTGCGATTCACTTTGTTGTGTGTGCGTTTGACATTTTTTATACTAAATGATCGTAATAATATACAAAACTCACCCCGTGAACTCTGTAAAGGTAGGTGTTTAATATGTATATCCGAATGTATAATTTATTTTATGTGTTTCGTTTAGTTAAGTAGCTGTACCATTCTGAGGCTATTGCGAGGAAAATACCCTCCCAAATATCCTTTAAAATAAATTCAACTACCTTTTACTTAGGTACACTAACACAGTCTTCTACTAAGTACTAATTTAAAAAAGCAGAAGTATTTCTGCTATAATGCTATTAATTCAATTTTGATAAAATTATCATTCGCTATGGATATACTTCAAAGTGCTCAATAAAATTATGCAGCTAATTATTGTAGGTATAGAGACGTCTACGACGAAGAGGCCCGTGCCCAGCAGTAGAACAGTTTATGTACAGGGCCTATGATATATGCCTACGTCTAGGCATAATCATCATCAGATGATTATGCCTGTTCTAGATATTACCTTATTATTATGAATCTAAAAAAACAATAGTTAATCCAAAAATCAATAGCAATATCAATAATCAATATCAATAATAAGGTAATATCTAGAACTTGACGGGTATTGTTCCCTTAAATTATCCTAAAATTGTCATAACAGTTAGTGGAGTAGGTCTACAGGGGAAACCACGGCACAGAATAATTAATAGTACTAACGTACACAGTAAAAAAACGCGCCGAGTACACTACCTTACAGGTGGCGTGAAAATATGCGCATATCATGTATGATGTGACCCTTAGAATCGCGATATCTCAGGAATGGTAACTCTTAGGAAAAAATCATTCGTACCATTTTTGTAGAGAATTTTAAGATCTACAACTTTGGTTCAGGTTTTATTTTGATAAAACTTACCGTTTTCGAGAAAAATCCAAAAAACCTCAAATTTTGACGTTTGACCCCGAATAACTTTTTTAGCACACATAGGATCGATGGGGACTTTTAAGACTTTATTTATAACTAGAGGACGCCAGCAGCTACGCCTGCATTTTTTTTTAATTTACCCGTTTTGGCCGATCCCGTGGGAATTTCGAGAAATGCCTTCATAGTGCACCCCTTCGGTCCCCAAGGAACATACATGCCAAATTTCAGCTGCCTGCGCCCAATAGTTTCGGCTGTAGCGTGTCTGTCAGTCAGTCAGTAACGCAAGGATTTTATATATTAAGATGGTAAACCCTAGCTCTCCACCAATATTTGGCTCTCCGGCAATTATTGTCATTTGACCACTATTTTTATGTCTAAATTGACCGGACTAATAATCAATTTGAATTTATAATATTTAATATCCTACTTCTACACTCGCGCTAATTATAAGCTTAGAGACCTTCCTCAGGAGTCATGCTATCTATTGGCGATGACGGGGACGGTACGAAAAACGGTTCAGAGTACACTGCGCCGAGTGTCGTGGGTTCGATTCCCGCAGGTGACAACACTTTGTGTGATCCATAAATTGTTGTTTCGAGTCTGGGTGTACATTGTGTCCGTTGGTTGTATGTTTGTAAAGTCCCCGCGACACAGGATTTATTCCTAGTGCGGGAGTTGTCTATAAATAATATATATAAAAATGTACAGATTTATCCTTTGTGAATCTTTGCAGAACCCAACGTTTGCTAATAGATAATATTAAAGGTGTTTTTTTTTTATTGTTTTATATATTATTATTATTATTTTAAACGTAACTAAGTCTTAAAATACTATACAAAGAAATATATACAGAACATACAAAAAATATATACAGAAAAAGAAAAAAATAAATTTTAAAGGTGTTTTGTTAAAGGTGTGGTATTGTTGTGAGATAATTACGGCGAGTAGAGGCCGCGCTTATCATCACGTATAATTGTCTCCACGCCCTCCTTGACTTATGATAACAGGAAAGGTATTCAGAGTAATATTTGTATCTATAGTAAGCAATTCTTTATATACAAGACCAGTGTCGATCCGGTTCATGTTCGTTTTGACGGGGCTTACTTTGATTTGGGAGAGGGGCTGGTAGAAGCATCCCTACACCAGGGTCAAGCCCAGGAAAACCCTCAAACACGAAAAATCATTTGTTTCTTGAAGAAAAAATATGCTTTTGGGTAGGACTTGAGCGTCTTAGCTCGTTCCCACCTAGATCCGCCTCTGTGAGACCAAACGAAATGAGAACGCCCGCCAGCACCAATTTATTTTTTTAAAGATAGGTTCTGCATTAGGACTAAATCCTGTGTCGCGGGGGCCTTTACAAACATACAACTAACGGACACAATGAACACCCAGACTCGAAACAACAATTTATGAATTAGATACACAAAGTGTTGCCTGGTGTGGGAATCGAACCCACAACACTCGGCGCAGTGTCAAGCGGCGAGGCGGCCGCTTAAACCACTACGCTAACCGTGCAGTCAAAATGGTGCAGTCAATGGAAGGACCGATATCCACGGGGTTGCAACAAACGCCGCTACTAAATGCCGAAAACACGATGATGTTGTGAGTAGGTAGCCCTGTTCATAAGGGGAGAGTCTCACACACGTGCATCGCCGGCTACAATTCTTATCTTCACAAAGAGCAGCAGAGGAGATGGCCTGCAACACCTACTCCTCCAACCAAAAACTTACAAGTCAGAAATGGGTCTGAAAAATAGAACGGTCAAAGTAAACAGGGTATAAATATAAGTTATCCTTATCTATACACATTAAATAAAATTGGAGTGTCTGTTTGTAATATTGAAATAACCGCTTTTTACTAAATGCATATGGATGTATACACGGTACATATACCGAAATGACATTTTTTTCAATTTTTGTCTGTCTGTCTGTTTGTTCTGGCTAATCTCTGGAACGGCTGGACCGATTGTGACGGGACTTCCACTGACGGATAGCTGATGTACCAAGGAGTAACTTAGGCTATAAATTAACCGGGTACGCGAAGTAGTTCCCTCAGGCCGCGGACAAAACCGCGGCAAACAGCTAGTACTATTATAAACGCAAAGGTTTGTATTTGCCGCATAACTTCTTAACAGATTTTGATGTAACTTTGCTGTGATATTAATATAGCATCTAGCATCCTAATAGGTAGGATCGGGCCCCGAGGCGGAAGTCTTGGAAGCAACCGGGATAAAGCTAGGACTGGGCTAGAACGATGATGATGGCTATAAGTACCTACAATGCGCTCCCAAACTGATGAAAGTTTTTTTTTATTTATTTATAGCCTCACGCCTGTATCCCCGAAGGGGTAGGCAGAGGTGTAAATATTACACCCACATTTCGCCATGAATTTTTAAGTCCCACGTAATAGGGGGCGAGCCTACTGCCGTTACCGGGCACATCACCAGACTCCGGACTGCTACTGAGTATTCGAAAAAACCCAGTAACACTTTTGCCCGACGCGGGAATCCAACCCGACATCTCCGATCAGCAGTCGCATACGCTATCCACTGGACCACGGAGGTCAATGTCAATGTCATTGAATTATTATGGTCAATGTGTAATCCTCTAATAGACAACGTATTACATATGGAGCAGTTAGTGAGCGCCAAAAATCTGTAACCTTACAAGACAGACTACGACGTAAATTGGAGAGATATTACAAAATATAATGAATCAATTTCAAGTTTCAACCATATATAATAACATAAAATGAATGCATTTGTATGATTTAAAGAATATAATCGTCAAGGTGAGGTATAAAAAGCAACATAAGAACGTAAGTACGTATTACGTACGGTCGCAGAAACTCAAACAGGTACAAAACCTTGACAAACGTAAGTGGTAGTGAAAAACACAGTAATTTTGTTAAGTAGTTAAATAAGCGCGGTATTTTTATCCGCAGACGTTGAATTGCTAATGTACGCTTCGTTTGATAGGATAAATATTAGCTTAGTGCCGAGATTATGATTGTTGGTAAATAATGTGTGGTAGGCATAAAGTAAGGATACTGTAGGTACAAATAGCAGAGACCGACAGACTGCTACGCAGAGGGTCCGAGTTCGAATCTACGGCGCGCTCCAATGATTTTTCGGAGTTATGTGCGTATTAAATTGTTAATTATCGCTTGCTAAACGGTGAAGGAAAACATCGTGAGGAAACCTGCATGTCCGAGAGTTCTCCATGATGTTCTCGAAAGACATATGTGAAGTCTGCCAACCCACACTAGGCCAGCGTGGTGGACTATGGCCTTACTCTTCTCATAGTGAGAAGAGGCCCGTGCCCAGCAGTGGGACAGTTTATATACAAGGCTGATGATGATGATGAGGTACAGTACAGATATATCCTTAGCTATAGGATCGAGCCTTTTTTTCTTCACGTTGGAAACTCGATCCAGGAGTTATGGGGGAGCAGCCCTGCTGGGGTAGGTTCGACACTTGTTTAGGTTTACAATTATACCTATACCTACTTATACTACTATTCTGATTTACCTACTTATTAACTCTTTTAAGCTATATTCCTGCACATACTCCTGTTACTGGCTGAATGAAACACAACACACTGCCAATTAATACAGATTTACATAGAAGCGCAGTTCTTAAGGATTTCGTGTGGCGATTCCAAGTGGGGACTGTCTCCAGTTTAGTTCGTAGTCGGCACCGTGGCGGCGCTGGCGTCGTTCTCCGTCTCTCTTGCTCTCGTAGTTAGGATACACAGGAGCAACGTTCGTCTCTCTTGCTCTCGTAGAGACAGCTCTCACAGAGCGACTGCTACGCCGCCAAGCGGCAATTTGGGTCACAGAAAGTTTGTCTTCAGAGCGCCCATAGGAAATGCGCCTCTATGTAAATATCTTAGCTCTTTGACACTGCCAAAAGTGGCCAAAAGTACGGGGTGCAAGAAGCTGAAATTTGGCATGTGCCACGTTCCTTGGGGGGTGTAGGGGAGCACAAAGAGATGACTTTTTGACAATTCTCCTCCTAAGGGAGTAAATATTCCCAAGTGCGCGGGACCGGGAAGAGGCGAAATCTCGTTATACTATACAGATTGTATTGTATTAGTATTTTAAATGTATATAGATAAAATGAGTGAGTAGCTGGCATCATAAAATTGCATCGTTATTATTACCAAGCATGTTGTTTGTATTGTCATGACAATTGATACGCATTAATGATTGATGCGTCGGCTAGTACTTGCGCACTGTAATACATTAGCATTCCCGTTAATATATTGTGAAGGCAGAATAAGAAAAAAATTGGTAGTAGTACCTACTACCAAAGAGCTCAGATATTTACATACATGCGCATTTCCTATGGGTGCTCTGAAGACAAACTTTCTGTGACCCAAATTGCCGCTTGGCGGCGTGGCAATCGCGCTGTGACAGCTGTCTCTACGAGAGCAAGAGAGACGAACGTTCCTCCAGTGTATCTTAACTTCGAGAGCGAGAGATGGCGAACGACGACAGCGCCGCCAACGGTGCCAACTTCCAACTAAACTGGAGTCAGTCTCCACTTGGAATCGGCACACGAAATCCTTAAGAACTGCGCTTCTATGTAAATCTGTATTCATTGCTACTACTGTCATAAACGCAAAAGTTTATGAGGATGGATGGATGCTTGCATTGGTGGATGCAGAATTGTTAGCAGGGTATAGGTATTTTTGCCCAAACCAAAGTGGCTTACTTTGGGAAGCACTATATCTCAGTTTTCTTTGCAAGAAAATTTAAATATGCTGTTGCCTCCACTTCCGGATCTGCAATTGGATGTTTGTTATTCATCATCATCATTACGTATGTTTCAGTCCACTGCACGATGTAGGCACGCCAATGTGCTCGGTCTTCAGATTTTATCCTCAAATCCTTGCCCGCTGCCCACGCGTCCCTATCTTTGTTACTCTTTCATGTACATATAAACTGTTGAACGAATATTCATCATGTCAGCCTAGAGACGTCTACTGCTGCACATAGGCCTTCCCCAAGGCTCTCCACACAGACCGATCTTCAGCCGCCCGCATCCAACCGCTTCCCGCGATCTTAACCAGATCGTCAGTCCACCTTGCGAGAGGCCTACCCCTGCTGCGTCGTCCGGTACGTGGTAGCCACTCCCGAACCAGCCTGCCCCAGCGGCCATCGGTTCTTCGCGCTATGTGCCCTGCACTTGATGTGTTGACGTGACTTTGGTTCTCCTGCGGATCTCCTCATTCTGATCCGATCTCGCAGGGAAACTCTAAGCATAGCTCTCTCCATCGCCCTCTGAGTGACCCGGAGCTTTCGGATAAGGAAGAATAAAGAACGAATATTTATGAAACTGTAATGTCTGGCCTTCATTTATTCATCGACACCCATGGGAGGAATCTTCTACTGAATAATATGACATGACAAGGAATGCATAAGTTTAATGCCAAGGAGCGGATACTGCTAAAGTAACGGAGTTTTAGCTGCTACATGGATACTGTATCACGTTATGGTAAGTTCGGAACTTGCGTTAGACTGCACTACGGTGAATCTGCGCCTCAAGGATTTACAAGAGAAAATAGGAAGTACCCATCACTTTTTTACCATAATAATTTCCTTCTGCTGTTATACTGCACACTAATGGTTTTTTAATCTTACTCCGTCCACATAATCTCCACATTTATCATCACCCACATCTATCAAAAGAGCAAGCTAAGTTGCTTCTGTCACCTCCTCTGAGCATGAACTCTCATTTGTATATGCGACAAAAGTTTTCATTAGAGACAAATTACGAATTGAAAAGCATCTTAATTCGTCATGTAACAAATTGCATAAAACAAACCAGGTTAATTTATATTACCAACTCGGGTCGCCGAGTCAAGTACTCAACATGCACTAGGATAAACTCAAGGTAAGCAGCTAGACACGTAATTACCGCATAAATGTGGTTAGATGTAGTCTGTAGCACTTGTTCTCAAACGTGAGTCGGCAGGTTCATCTAAAAAACGTAAGTAGCACTCGTAGCGTGTCTTGAGTGTTTTGATTCGCCGTTCGTAATAAGCTAAGTGAAGCAAAGTTGACAGAGGTCTCCATTTGAATTCCCGGGGTCACGGAAAAGTATGCTATCCGCGAATCGCGTGACCCCGCCACTACACGGGACCCGTAGAGACACCGCGGTGGTTTTAGTGGGTATGCCCCGCCTCTAGGGGAGAGCCTCCACACACCTCCTCCGCCAGTCCCAAGCCCGGTCGAACACACTCTGGCCGGGTTGGCGTCGAGTTGAGATGGTTCATAAGGAGAGTTTCCACCGTAGTGAACAAAAAAACCCGCTTATTGTGCTTGTTGCATCAGAGCGCTACCGCGTTCCGTGGCACTCATGGCATTTTAAAGCCGTGTGTGTCGGTTCGTGTCTCAGGACCAAAAAAGAACGCAACGTATACACACAAACTAAATAAATGCAAAGAAACAGGTAGATTAAAATATGCAAATACTTCGTTGATTGGCCTGTTTATAAAGTCGATGTGTAAGGTGACCTATAAGCACGAAATGTTATTCTCATAAGCATTATCTTGTGTTCTGATGAAAAGAGTAGGTACGTGTGATCTTCGGATATTTTGTCAAATAAGTCAAACCGTTAACAGACCTACAAGTGTGAATCAACCCCTCGAATAAAGCTGTGGAGACCACCACAGAGAGGAACCTTTTATTACCTTATGGAGCATGCCCGCCATGTTCACTAGCTGGACCTACGCCATGCCCGCAAATCCATCCAAAGGTTTAACCTGTTTTTAATGATTAAGTACACTTTGTTTATACGCTATCGTCCTTGCTTTAACCCAGCTACATCCAAACCTGCCGCCTTAGAGCCTGGTGTCTGCTCGAACGATTTTTTATTGATTTTTCCACAGAGCGACTGCCAAGTGTCATCTGACCTCCGCAATTTAAGACCAGTGCCAATATATTAAAGGGTACTGAATCCTTATACAGCCAATCAAAAAGTTCTTCATGACAGCTGGGGCTGACGGCTCTCTGAGGCATCGTCATCAGCCCTTTATACTGTCCCACTGCTGGGCACGGGCCTTTTCTCACTATGAGATGGGCAAGGCCATAGTCCACCACGCTGGCAAGTGCGGGTTGGCAGACTTCACATGTCTTTCGAGTTTCGAGAACTTTATGGAACTCTCAGACAAGCAGGTTTCCTCACGATGTTTTCCTTCACCGTTTAGCAAACAAGCCATAATTAACAATTTAATACGCACTTAACTCCGAAAAGTCATTGGTGCGTGCCGTGGATTCGAACCCGAGACCCTCTGCGTAGCAGTCTGTCGGTCTCTCCACTCAGCTATCGCTGCCTCTGAGGCATAGGACGAACTATTATTAACAATTTAATAGATCTAAAAATGTAAAAAAAAATCTGGGTGTAGTTATTCTGAAGGTTTTATAATCTGCTAATGGCTTAAATAAATAACAGTAGATAATATCTAAATAAACGTTTTTATTCATGGTTGTGTTCTTCGTCTTTGTTTACTTGTGCTAGTGTGAATGGTTTGCTATGATGTTCACACGTATGTATCAATTGTTTACTATTATATAACCATTTACACTTACTGAATCACGGACAATATACTTAAAGAATGTATTTACTTAAGTGTTTATGACAATTCCAATTGAATTGATGACATATTTCATAGTATGCGTACAGCATTTTAAAGATATTTTTTGTTTTATTGTATTTTCTACAAAGCAAACTATGAAGCACGTAGCACTTATAAAATAAACAATATGCAATATACTACTAGAGGTCTCGCAGTGGAAATCCTATTTGGTTAAGTATAATTATTTCAAGCAAATCGTACTCGGGTGTCGCCAACCCCAGAGAAAAGAAAAAAAAAATCGGGCAAGTGCGAGTCTGACTCGCGCACCGAGGGTTCCGTACGCATTTTACCTTATTTGAGGTTGGTGCTAATTACGCTTGTCCTCTAAATCTGTATGAGCGCCCATTAAACTTAGAGGACTATCTTAAATGGAGTCTACTATGTATGTATGGAGACACCCTTAAATTTTCCACATTTTTATTTTTTGTAATTTTTCCTTTATTTGTGCTGTAAGACCCTTTTGGCCAAATTTCGTGATTCTAGTTCAACAGGAACTACCATATAGGTTTTCGACCCAAAACCTATAGGGTAGGTACCTACTTACGGTTGACCTAGAATTGTCAATTTGGTTAAAACCAAGGTCTTACACCAATTTTTAATTGCTGTAAGACCTTGGTTTTGGTTAATTTTGGTATCTACTTACAACTTTTCGCAAAAATCTAATTTTGACCATATCTTTTTATCCGGTTGAACCAGGATCCTGATTTTTACACACCTAATAGGAACCATAGACTTCAGAAAATCGGTGGTGACACACGTGTCACCACCGATTTTCTGTCCGTGGACAGACAGACAGACGGACAAGAAAGTGATCTTATAAGGGTTCCTTTTTTTACCTTGTGAGGTACGGAACCCTAAAAACGAAACGCTATCTTCGACTTCCAAATGCAAAACCGCCTACCGCCTTATCGGCTTGCATAACTTTGTATCATAGTGGATACTGGATCACATAACTGGCCCGGCTACCCTAGTACCTACATCATGAAGATGTATCAGTGCATCTTTGAGAATATTATCATGACTGTGCATTATCATGACTTATTATCATGACTTTGTACAAAGGCCTCGCCTTTGTACAAAGTTCTGCCTTCGCTTTTAAAATAAAGGATAATAAGTACTTTTTTACGAAAATTTTATAAGAAAATGGAAGATGCGGTGGTTAGCCATGATAATCGCTTTGGGTGAAAATTATTAGTCCTTATTATTGGTCTGCTAAAAGTAGGTAGGTAAGTAATACAATCAGTATAAAGTGACCTTCTACCAAATGTTTATATTTACTTTCCTTTTAAAAGTGTTGCGATAGTAATAAATTTGTTAAATTAGGCACTAGTTGGTGGCATTTCAATGTATATTGTTATATGGCAGGGAATTATCACGTATTCTCACAGTTGCCGTACCAACTAGGTACCTACTGCTTTTAAAAGACTATGTATATTATGCCGACTTTGTTCATGTCAGCTTCGTGACAAAAGCCTATGTTCTTTTTTGACTTATAAACTAAACAAGTAACATAACATAACTTCACACCTTTATCCCCGAATATGTAGACAGAGGTGTATTATAATAACACACCCACACTTCCAGTTATGTTCGGTCCCAATCCCAATGTAATAGGGGGCGAGCCTATTGCCATCTACTAAGCACATGATTAAGCGAGCGATAATTATCATTTTTAATGCACGCATAACTTGGAAAAGTCAGAGGTGTGTGCCCGAGGTACCTAGTAGGGATCGAACCCGAGACCATCGTCATGGCGTGGTCTCGGCAGTCCGTTACGTACACCAAGGGGCTATCGCCGGTTATATAGTATCTATCCATTCAGTAGCATTAATTAGATTGATAAACCTCAAAAACACTTTTAATAATTAATAAGACTCTTCTGATGATACTTTAGAGAGACTTAAATGTTACCTACTAAATACTCTATAATGCAATTTTTCGCTTTGAAATCCAATGCTTGTGCCAATGTTAAAATGTTAGGTAAGTACATCATTATATTATTATGTAAGTCCCAAATCATTATACTGTATGCATATTTTTATTGCAAGTTTTACAAGCTGCAGCTTATTAAACATAGTTAAATTACTGTGCCAACCACAGAACAGTGTGCCAACTCTTAATAGACTGTACCACCGCCAGAACGCCAGGCATTCAACGAAGAGTGATTATCCACACTTCCCGTTTTTAGATCGCCCTAGCTATTTGGCAGAAATCAAATACACTATAACTATATATAACTAATCAAATACTCTACCTACCTCTACGTACGGTACAATCAAACAAGTCGGCGGTGGACCAGTTTGAACTGGAACTAGCTCTTCAAATGGAAGCGCATCTGATGATGATGCTAGGCGTCTGACCATAATCTCAACAGATGACATGATATTGACTACAAATCACGATTGCCAAAAAGATTTTACTCACACGCGACTTGGCTTACGGGAATGTAGCAAATTGGCGTCAAAAGAAGTAACTGTCGACTGAATGCAAAATTATACGGGAGACCTTCTGAAGGTATGAATGGATCGCGTCACTGACAACGGTGGCATCGTTCTGTCAACCGAACCATGTCATTGAACGACCGCGTGCGCTTGCCAAATCTATCGTGTACTGCACTGCCATTTGCCAACACCGGTGACGTATACGTGTAATTCATGATTCATTATTATTAGATCGTTGCATAATTGCCACACACATTGACAGTTTATTAATAAAAATGTAGTATACTTAGTTACATTTTTGGATGTCATGGCGGGTAGTTTCTTTGGTAACATGTGACGACTATTATCTGGAAATGTTATGACAGCAATTTGGTCTCGGCGGGATCGCGGCAAAGTATGCATCGTAATTCCTTGGTTACGAGTCGGCGACCGACACCATTATGGATTAAGAGGATAGACCTCAAACGCCTGTAGGGCGAGCCTCTATCCGTCTGCGAGGTCCTCAGTCTGCCTTAAAGAGGGCTTAGTAACTATGTACCGACTAAAATTCGTTTTTTCTTAACTAGTAGTTATTAAGCCGCCCTCACATTGGGCATCAGCGTAAACGCTGCGGCACCTCGGCGTCTACGCAGCGTCGATGCCGCGTAGACGCTGCGTTGACGCTGACGCCCAAAATGAGGGCGGCCTTCGCCTTCTAAAACTTCGTTGCCGTTAATATTCTTATTGGGATATTATAATTGATAAGCAATAGAAATGCCTTGCTCAAGCGGGCTTCTTACAAAACATCAAGAAGGATATCTTCTACCCTGTTAACGATGAACAAAATCAAAGTAAGGAAACCAGCGATAAATTTGATTCCTAAACGAGTGTGTACTCGTTTAGGAATCAAATTTATCGCTGAAAATTGTTAGTGTGATGCTATTACATAGGTAGACCGATAAAACAATGAAAATTTCTTGCGACTTGTATACTTTTTTTTACCCGACTGCGCGACGCAAAGGAGGGTAATGTGTTTATCAGTCTATGTATGTATGTATGTACGTATGTATGTTTGTTTCTATGTGGCGTTCTAGAGACCAAATGCGTAGGCCGATTTTGATGATTGTTACGTCAATCGATTCGTCTTAACCTTGCGAGTGTCACTAAAGACATGACAGTAATCAAAAATCACCACAGCGACAACCAGACGCCATATTGTCAAAATGAAAAAAAATAAGACGATGAACTATGTCATGTGGGGTGTCGTTGAATAGGTATTTTAAAATCATCTTTAGGTTCCTTTTATCATTTTTCATTTTAAATTATAGTTTTAAATTTGTTTAACAAAACAATCATTCTCGCTAATGTTGTTACTTATTGATTTAAGTTTTTACTTCAAGTATAAACGATAAACAAACAAAAAAAAAACAGTGAATAACAAAAAAGTATAAAATAAAAAAAATATTTAAAGAAAAACAAAAAACCCGACTGCGTAAAAAATAATTTAAAAAAATAACTTAAATAAAAACTAAAAAGAAAGAAACAAGGCCAGTAGTTTAGAATTCTAATGCAGAACAGAACGACTCACAGTCGGGGCCCCTTGGGAACATGTGATTAGTAAAATTTGAATGGGCCCCGACTGTGAGTCGTTCTGTTCTGCATTAGAATTCTAAACTACTGGCCTTGTTTCTTTCTTTTTAGTTTTTATTTAAGTTATTTTTTTTAATTATTTTTTACGCAGTCGGGGTTTTTAAAGACTTCATCCATGTCGCTAGGACTAAAACCTGTATCGCAGGGGACTCTAGAAAAATTAATTCGCCGGAAACAAAAGGTTACCCAAACTTGAAACAACAATTTAAAAATTGTTGATCTGATTGATCAGTGATCACGCAATATGTTGTCTAGTGTCTCTAGTTATTAGTGTATAATAGTCTCATGTGGGGATCGAACTCACAAAACTCGGCGCAACGATGTGGCGGCGCGGCCACAAAGGTAAAAGGTATTACAGCCTTGTTGATTTCAGCATGAATGGGCCGGCTCGACCGGGGAAGTACGGGTAGTACTTCCCCGGTCGAGCCGGCCCATTCATGAATTCTCACAGAAAATCGACGTAAAGTAACAGTACCTAAACTGTTGCGTTTCGTTCGGTGAGTGAGAGTACCGGAGGCCCTATCCCTTTTCCCAACCCCCTATAGCTGATAGCCCGTCTTGCTATAAATATTGCAATAAAGTTGTGCTGTTAACACCATATCTATAAATAAGGTTTTATTAGATAAACCAAGTGTTGTCCCGTAAGGCTCGTGTGTTAGGGACACACGCAGTGTTAAACAGCGATTCGGCTACTTACACCACTACGCCAATCGTACAACTGCACATATGGCGGAGTGGTTCAAACGCCGTTCGACACAGAATTGAGTGTTGTGGGGTCGATACCCGTGATCATACTGTGATCAAAAAACAACATCTCATCAGTAGAATAATTATCAGCTCTCCCTAGAGAATTACAGTTTATGTTCACCGCTCTTTTTCTCTATTTCATCTGTGGACGTTACTTCGTAGCGAAAAATAAAAGTAACAATATCAATCCATATAAACTTGGGCCCTGGGCACTAAGCCCGTGACACAAAATTGGAAGTAAACATGAGCATTTCTATGCTACAACATACTAAAACAGTGCCTTACAAATAGTTTTTTTAAAATAAATGTTGAAGACCCAAATAAATATAACCTTATGAAGACCTCACAGCATAGAGCATAGATATTTAAATAGAGGCACATTTCTTATGGGCGCTCTGTAGACAAACTTTCTGTGACCAGTGCCAGTGTGGCCCATATTGCCGCTTGACGGCGTGGCAGTCGCGCTGTGACAGCTGACTCTACGAGTGCAAGAGAGACGAAAGTTTCTCACTAACTACGAGAGCAAGAGAGAAGGAGAACGACGCCAGCGCCGCCAACTACGTACTACACTGACAACCGTCCACGCCACTTCTATTATGTAAATCTGTATTCATTGCTCACAGTCCCAAAAGAAACATATTTGAATTTGGAACTGCGTCCAGATAATCAACATTTTCAGGCAGACTAAAAACCAAGTTTCCCACACAGGCACCATATTTTGATAAATAATCAACATGTTCATGCAGACTAATAAAAACATGTTTATAACTAAAATATTATTACTCATTCTCATTGATACACCGACAAACAATTTTAGATGTTCAATGCCACGAGTAGATTTATTGAGCGTAACTGGATGCACACAAATAACTTCGGCATGAGACGGTGTTTGTTGTGCCTACAAAACCTGGCGCCATAAATGAGAACCCAAGGTCTGCTGGCCAGCATAATAGCTGGTTTAAAATTGAAAAGATATAATTTGATTCTATTTTTTTGCACGAAACCGGTACCCATCGAAAATAAGGGCAGAGGAAGGGCGGAGGCAGTACGTCAGCATGTTCATGTTCAGCCACTTTGATGCCTAAATTTAATTTTGATTTGAATGGAAGACCGGCTGGGCCCGCGGTTACACTCGTTATTTAAGGCTATTTCTCGGCACCCGTGGCACGTAGTTTGATTTTATTTAGCCTTCCTTGGTAAATGGGCTATCCTACTTAAAAAAAATAATTACTTATTCAAATCGGACCAGTAAGACTTGCTGAGATTAGCGTGACCAACCAAACAAAGAATAATACAAAATAAACTAAAAAACTTTTCAGCTTTATAATAATTATTATTAGTTTCAATGTGCCCAGTTCCTACATTCAGTATCGACGAAACTACATAAATATCAAGCTTATTCGCAATCTGACTTTGGTATGACCTTACGTTTTCAAACATTAATTACTTATTTACTAGGATTTAGCTTTGCTTTTTATACGAAGCTTATTCAATAATTACATAATAATAGACGATGAGTTCCGGAAAGACGTTGTAATAACTTCAAAACAACAATTAAGACTACATAACATACAGGGTAGGTAGGTACATTAGGAAAACAAAGACTGTGTGTAATATTGCTATAGTACGTAATATGGTCCTGTGAAGACGGGACAATCTTTCCGTGTGCTTTTAAGTCCCTAGTAGTTGATCACTTACAACTTAGTCGGATAATGACCCAAAACAACGTCCATAAGTACTTTTAATCCACACGATGGGACACTGCAAGCAACACGTTGTTTTGAATGGGACCTTTTTAGCCTCAGCCAAAAGAAATTCGTAGGTATACGTAGGACCTCATCTAAGGGCTTTTTATAGGTACTTACTTACAATGGTGTGCGATAATGCGTATAAGTCCACAAGGAACCCTTATAGTTTCGTCATGTCCGTCCGTCTGTCCGTCCGCAGCCTAGCTCAAAGACGCCTGGTGCTAGAAAGCTGATATCTCACATGAATACAGACATACAATATTGCAACAAAACTGTAGAATAAAATTTAGGAAAATATTTTTTTTAAGGGTATCTCCCCTACATATATAGTGGAGTAGATTTTTTTTTTGGTTGAGTACCCCATTGTGTGGGATATCATTGAATAGGTTTTAAAAAAATATTATTAGTTTGCTCAAATCATTTTTCGATCAAGTGATTGGTTTGTCAAATATCAAGCTTTGAAGTGAAAAAAATTGTTAGACTCAAGTGTCCCCCCCTTCTGCCGGCTAAACTATTAATTTGGAAGAGGTGAAAAAAATCACAAATGTAGTACATATAACGAATTTAAAAGGAAAACTATCACGGCTAAGTAAAAATCACTAGTTTACGAGTAATCGTCGGTTAACTTATAAATGCCTATTTCTGTGAGTTTACATTGGGAGTGCTCATTTTTCAATAATGGCCATTATGGGCAACTACTGAACCCTACATTACGCGTGGCCCGACACGCACTTGGCCGGTTTTTTGAAATAGGATCCCACACATTTGTTTAAATTCATTCTTTATATTCCTATCCCGTGGGAATTTCGGGCAATCCCTTCTTAGTGAACCCCTGCGTTCCCCAAAGCACATACATGCCAAAATTCAGCTTCTAAAAAACTGTTGGGCACAGTTTTGTCTGTGTTTGTCTGTTAGTCTGTCAGTAACGTATGAATTTATTTAATTTTTAATTTATTTATGTGCAAGTTTAGATTCTACTGCTCCAGTCTTCAAGAAAATCTAATTTAAACAATCTGTAGGAAGCTACAGAGGCCATAAAGTTCGTAGTTTAACCTAACCGCTATTCACTCGACCGTGCCGCTATGGGACACAGAGAATACCACGATGATTAGTGAATATGCTCTGAACGTCTGCTAGAGTTGCACTAGCCGTCTTCGCCTGCCCTAAGCTAGAACCATAGTGGTGGAGGAAACATCCAGCAATATATGGGTTTCCACGAGAGCATAGATACCCTAGAAGAAAAACTTTGAGGGCTCATGGCTGCTCAATGCGCTCAAAATGTTACTGTGGGAAGCCTTGTTAGATTACGTATCTATGTCCGCATATCCTTTTCTTAAATGATCAGCACAAAAGCATTTTGAAATTTCTTTCCCTTTTTCAAAGCCCAATATAAATGTACCTACCTAAGTATGCAATACTGCAGGCAGGTAGAACTATGCACTTTCTTTTCGAAAAGCAATTTTCAAATAAAATGTATAAAGAAATCATCTTATTCAATAATATAATATTCGTCTCTCATTCAATTCGTATGTACTTGACACACATTTTTATATATTTAAAAAAGTTTGTTTTTCTATGTTGTTTGTCTGCTATTTCAATTTTAATAATAGGGGGAGGTCCCCGAGTATCGGACACTTAAGGAAAAACAAAATTTAAAAAAGAACTGTGGTGGTCTAATTTCTTTATTACAATTTAAAGAACTCTTAACTATATGTGTAATCATCACAGACATATGATTAGTCTCATATATTACTTTAAATGTAGTAGATTTTAAGAAAAAAGTTACATAGCAAAAATAACATCTTCAAAAAGGTCCCCTTATGTCGGACAGTAAACGTTATCTCCATTTCTTGAACTTAAACATTATTCTAACAAAATAAATCGTATATATATCAATAACAATAGGAACAATCAACGATTAACAAAAAACAATACTTAATGTTAATGAACTTTGGCCACAATCAGTACAGTTGCCTATGAAATCGTACAACCTGCAGAAATCACAAATGTAGCTCAACGAGCCTTCTTCAACATCAGCACTCGCTTCGTGAGCCCATTGATTGCAAGCTTGACAGCAAATCCAATCTTCATCATTGTCTTCTTGGCAAATCAAGCAAATTGTTGCATTTTCAGTCACTGACGTGGATCAGTGCAGTCGTTTTCTTCGATTTTTTTTATTTTTGTTGGGTCGTCAGTTTTCTTGCCTTTAAAGTGGTTGAATTTAACCACAGGCTTGGCTTTTGCTGCTTTATTTTCAGCCAGGGCATTTTTGTAAGGGGAAGATGTTAAAACCTCACATTTCTCAGTTTTCGTCGACTTACGGCTCGCTTTGCTGCAGCATTTGGGACCGGTGACAACTGATGAATTACACTGACAATCTTTTAGCTTGTTGACGGTTGCATCACATCGTTCTCCTTTTCATTTTCGTCGAAAGTCTGTGGGGGTAGGTTCAGGGGTGTATTCATAACTGCGTTATTGGGAGCATTCTCTTCACCACCGGACTGGATGGGTATGTCGGTTACAGCTGATGCGGAAAGTCTAAATCTATGTAAGTAAATATTCGGATTAAGAGGCAAAATTCGAGTGCATTGAAAGCCAGACTTTGCTATATCCAAACGAGCTTACCAGCAGACTAGTTTTAATATAGTCGAATAGAGTAGGTACTTTTTGGCACATTGTAGATTTCCGATGACTTTCTCAGAGAAAGCTTTTTTGACATTACTTTATCGATGGCTTTTTCAATATGTCAGGTTTGGGGGTGTTCTTACGTTTTGGGTCTGGGTTTGCCCGTGATGATTCTAAAAAGAAAACATAAATATTGTAACTACAATAAAAAATGTATTCTTTTAAAATTGTCCGAAGATGGGGGACTTTGAGAGTGTCCGATCTTAGGGACCCTCAGGTACATCCAAGAAAAGATCTCACTCACATTGTGAGTTATTAATGTTAAAAAAAAAGAGTGAATTACGTCAATTCAATAACATAACAATATTAACTGAACGTTATTAATTCCATTTTATACTTTAAATATTGTCTAGGGACCCTAAAACATTACATCGAACAAAATTTTTACTAACCTCAAAAATTACACCACGCTCCACGACGAACAAGTCCGCACTGGCTGTCGCGCAACTCCCTTCGCACTCCACTTGGATATAGCTTTGTAACCGCGACACGAGTTATAATTTGGCGCGCTTTCTTCGACAGATTCTAATTCTGTCCGGCTTTAGGAGCCGTCCGGGGTTACGGGACTTCCCCCTACTCACTTATATAATCATCAATGGAGACTATCGTCATAAATAGATATCTATTTTGGTATCAAAGTAGGTGGACTGCGATTTGTGTGCGTTTTATTTCGTAAAAAAACGCCTTCATGGCAATAATACTAGGAAGAGTTTACAAACAAGAATAAGTAATTTGATTATTTTGAGACCTAATAATGGCCTGTTGACATATAGATAGCTATACATTCGTCAGTGTCTTCTTACTAGGTATTTTAAACGCGAAAGTAAAGAGAACGTATGAATATTTGACCCTTTCACACAAAAACTACTGAACGGCTTTTGGTGAGTTTTCCTTAGTACCTAACTAGGTACCTTTAAGCTATACCTATTAATGAAATTTTCATCAAAATCCATTAGGTACATACGTTAGAATAGCATATAAACTACCTATGTCGTGATAACCTACACGGCCTACACCCACACGGGAAAAGCCGCGGGTTTAAACTAGTAACGAAATAATGCAAAGTAGGTAACTTAATTTGTTTTTGCCTTTACGTCATTAACTGCTGTTGACGTTTAACGACAGGTTTGTAAAGACTATACGATTTATTCAAACCTGAAGGTGGAAAACATTTATTTCTGAAGCCATTTAATTTTATTTTGCCACCCATCCGAATGGACAGTACCTAGTATTACATGTTCACATAACTCGAGAAAATGTATGGAACAGCTGATTTGTTTTCGCGACTTCTGCGTTAGTGCCATTGTATAAGTTGTTTACAAAGAGTACAATGACCTTTGTTAATTTTGGTAGAATATGAAGGTCACAGCAGTACAAAAAGAAGTAAGTATAACTAACACGAATATGAAAGGATATATCCCGCCAGTGAGAAACTAAAGTCTATAGCTTCTGTAGCCACCACTTCATAGAGTTGCTGAGCAACCTTATCAATTGTTTTTTTACAGTAAAGTAAAATTACACGCACATTTCGCCATGTTGAATCATAGGTCCCACGTAAAAGGGGGCGAGCCTATTGCCGGTACCGGGCACATTGCCAGACTCCGTGCTGCTACTGAGAATTCGGAAAAACTTAGTAACACTTTTTCCTGACTCGGGAATCGAACCCGGCACCTCCTGATCAGCAGACCATACGCTATCCACTGTTCCACGGAGGCAGTCATTTGTATCACGTCAAAATACACTAACCTCTTACGCAGTGAAGGCATATCTCTAAAGTTTCTATGGGTATTTACTTGTAGGTACATAATAGTGTTATGTAGGTACTCGTAGATATGTAAACAGATATAGCGGGAAAAACATTATAATTGGCAATGTTACACAGAGTGTTCATACATACATGTAACATTTTATATTCCTATAGATATTTAGTTTATGCTCATATAAAAGTCGGTATTTATGTAGCAGTTCTATGCGCCAATCATTGGCTTCCTCTTGGTTCGCCCATATTTATTTTAGTCTAAGGCGAGTATCATTTGATTATACCTGATATTTTAATTTTTAAAATGGTCTTGGTCAAATCTACGTGGCCTATCTGATGATTCTGGGTTCCATGGTTGCACAGGCACTTATATGAATTACTAGAGGATGCCCGAGGTTACACCCGCGGTATTTAAGGCTACTGCTCTGCTCCCGTCGCTCATAGCGTGATGTTATATAGCTAAATGGGCTATCTAACATTGAAAGATTTTTCAAATCGGACCAGTAGTTCCTGAGATTAGTGCGTTCAACCTAGCAAACTCTTCAGCTTTATATATTAGTATAAGATAACATTTTTGTGCTACGAATAACAGCTTCGTATATCATAAAATAGTAGGCACTTGTACCTAGTTTTAGTAAAAAGACCCGAACAACTCTAAGGGAATCTCATAAACCCCTTCCGCTAACCACAAACAAGTACAATATGTAGGTATGACTGTGTGGGTGTACCTAAGCTGCGAGACCGGAAAGAGGGATCTAAGAGGGATCAAGGACCGGAAGTACCTACCATGAAAATTGACCAGAATATGTAATTAATTTAACGGCTGCATAAAACGGACTAAGATCCTACTAGACACCAAACCAAACGCGGACGAAATCAAACTCCATATTGCATGGACTCGTTTCCATGACTCAGTAAAATTAAGTACCTAAGTATCCTATAGTTGAGTGTCAGATCTGTAGGCACTCAAGGCCACAGCCTTAAGTTACGAGATGGTCTCTCTATCAGTAAGTATAGGTACACCATCCTTGCAAACATCAACTTTGGAAACTACCAATACCTACCTAAGTGGGTAATTATTTTATAAGTAGGTATCATAGAAAAAGCGGCGATAGCCCAGTGGTGCACGTAACGGTCTGTCGAGACGATGGTCTCAGGTTTGATCCCCAGCTGCCCAGGTACCCAGGGCACACACCTCAGACTTTTCGAAGTTATGACTTATGACATGTGTATACTCAAATTGTTAAATATCTAACGCTCGCTTAATAATGTGCTCGGTAGATGGCAATAGTCTCGCCCCCACCCTTTATTGGGACCGAAACATAACTGGCGAAGTGTGGGTGTGTAATACAGCTCTGCCTACCCCTTCGGGGATAAAGGCGTGAAGTTAAGTTATGTTACATGTTATGTGCAGTGTCATTTTGGGCACCTCTGCTACGTTTCACTCTGAAATATTTTAATATACATATTAATAGTATCTGAAATAATAATAGTACTCTGAAAATCTTTGTTTTTTAAATTTTTAGTTTACTCTTTACCACATAACAATTAATTTTATTATAAATTTTATTGATTACTTTTAACATGTTCGTAACTCCATCTATTGGCAAATTCAAACTTTTTATTACGTGCGTGTAACATAGATGTCTCTGTTGCATATTTAAATATTGCTCATTCATTCATTCTTCCGATCAAGTCAAGTGTTTTGTCAAATTGAGTTGACAGCTGTCAATAGTGTCAATTGTCATAATTTTGTAAGAAGGTATAATTTATTGTGGAAATGTTTTAAAATAAAATATCAAATTGTGGCGTTTACCCGGCACAATATATTAAACGTACCGGTTGACAAAATTATGGGACTCTGCGACGAAGGTATGTACACTTCAAGTATCATATTACTATGTCAATGACGAGATTATGATAGTAGTAAACAAATTAATTACAATCAATTTATATGATTTCGTAAAGACATGCGGTATCTATTGTGCATATTTTACGTTTATAACCATGCATGTAAACATAAAATAAGTTATTTGGCGTTTATCTAAGTTAAAACATTATTACGTCGTAATAAAACTTTTTGAAGAGGGTCTTCGCGACTGGTCTTCAGTTTGTTTAGATGAATATGTTTGCTTGAACACTTAGTAAGTATATTTGTGTGTTAAATTGATTGCGGATATGTGGAGAACAGGTTTGACCTCTAAATGTGTTACTCAATGTTTATATTATAGGGGTTATCTATTACTTAACTATGTAGGTCAACATAGTAGTTTTAACATGTTGTTTTTCTGTTAAAAGTTCTTGTTATAAACATATAATATTCTCAATAAACAACAACAAATATCAACACATACTTTAAAGTAAATGACTCATAGACATGCTAATGAAGTTCTTATAAGTTCAACTGATAAGAATACCACATCATAAGTCACAGTGTACAGAGCACAATTAAAAGTGCTACAATTAAAAGATTGAAATTGGAAACAAAAGCACATTTTTTATTACTCTACGGATATAATAGTCATTATAAATTTAATAAATACTTTAAGTTGATTGGGTTATGAGTAGTCGCTGATGCTTCATAGAAACCATTGACTAATTAAATAAAATAATATGCAATAATTTATAACTGCAGAGCCATCAATTTTGAACAGTGGGCTCCAGCTTCTAAGGAAGGATGTTTCAATACTTTATCACTAGGAATGTAAAATAAGTTTGTTTGAAAATCTGCTTGTCTTGTAACTAACACTGGAAGTTGTGCTAGTACCTAATGTCATCACAATCCCTGATTTGAAGAACTGTCAGATATCATACAAGTATGGGAGTGCATACAAAGTAATTTGTTCAAATGTGTATTTATAAATGATAACTTGTTTATCATTCTCACTGTCATGAATGTTATTTGACCAGATGTGAAACATTGGCAAACATCTGATGCAACTGTTGTGACTTAATACATTTATACAATAAATTATTGGTATTTCATACCTCTTCCCACCAAGAACTTAGGGTCCCAAGCCAACCTAACCTGCAAGTGGTGCACCTGCCGATCAACGGACGAGGCTCTGGCAAACAAAATATCCCGATAAGCGGCAATAGGCTCGCCACCTATTACGTGGGATCAAAACACTGGCGAAAAGAGGGCGTTTAATTTGCCTCTGCCTACCCCTTCGGGGAAACAGGCGTGAGTCTATGTATGTATGTATGTATGTCATACCTCTCTATCTTATTGCTAGGTAGTAAATTTTTTTATCTGTAGATTTGGATAAAACTTGCATAATTATGATGTCATCATAGATAAGTAGTGCTATGAATTTTATTTTTAAAGAATAATATAGATAAAGAAATATTTTCCATTAGTGAATTTATAATAAGTTGGTCACATATTGGAGGATGATAAATTTTAATAATAATATTTTGTTCAAGTCACTCATAATTACATGATTAAAATGATGCAAAGCCTGTACTACTGTTATCAGATAACTAATAAACATAATTCCATATTTAAATATATTTAATATTTTGTTGAATTTGGGTTTATATCATTTTGTGGGTGTAATTTATTACATAGACACAAAAAATATTTTGCTGAAATTGTCATGCAATATCATAATAATATGCTTATGTTCTATAGTTTCCTAGTTATTACTCAAGAAGCCTAATAAGACATATCCCATGTTTTAGTTTTATCTATTGCAGGGTTTCTTAACCTTTTTGCTATCTTGGACCACTTGTAAACATAAACAAGACAATGTTTTTATGTGAGATCAGCATTATAATAATATCAGTCCATGTTAAGTTTTGTGATCTGCAAATGGTAATGTTGTGGTATATGGTGGTAACAAGTGGTTTTTTTTTATTCTACCACATTCACACAACACCATCTAAAACATCGAGGTATCGTTCATAATCATCGATGTTAAAACATCGATGTTGAACTACAAGAAAACATCGATACATCGTTCATTAAGAACGATGTATAATGAACGATGTATTGACGTAACTATCGTCTGTGTCAACTGTCACATGACGTCGCGCCATTTTTTTCTCACCTCGCGCGGTATTTGTGTCTCGTTTTCACTGCTCAACTTACCGATATTGCTATTTCATTCTTACGATGACGTTCCGGGGCGTGCAGGCGTACTTGCTGTCATTATATTCATTCAAACAAAGTATTGAAGGAGCGAGATATGAGACATTTGTACGTATGTATGTCTATCCCGTAGCCACTCATTTTTGAAGCGGTACAAAATAATAATTTGAAGCGTCATCTGCGATTTGAAAAGAAAACCCAATAAAAGGAGATCCTATAGAAATCTGGGACGATATGGAAACCGTATTTCCATATTTATATAAACTGGCTATGAAACATTTGCCAATAGTTGCAACTTCGGTCCCCAGTGAACGATTATTTTCGGAAGCAGGAGCTGTAATTACTCAAGAAAGAAACCGATTGCTTGGCAGTAGATTATCGAAATTATTATTTTTAAATTCTTTGATGAGAAATAAATAATAATTATGTATTGTTTATAACCATCATAATAAATTTGATTATATTTGTCTATCTGATATTTGTTTAATTTGTCGTTCTACCACTGTTCATATTATTATCCTAATACATTGCACCTAACTGTATTATTTAAAGTTATAAACTGTCTGTCAGTAATAATTTCTAAAATGAATGTAAGTATACTTATTTTTTTTAGAAATTGCCTTTTCTCTGTATTTTAAGTCTGTATTTGGCAACCCTGCTAGTATATAAAAAACATCGAAAAAACATCGATATATCGTTCATAAAGACCGATATTTTAAACATCGATGTTTCTGTTTTATAAACATCGATATTTTGATATCGATGTTTTTTATGAACGATGTTGCATCCCTACCATCTAGTCCCAAACTAAGCAGAGCTTGTACTATGGGTATTAGATAATGGATAAACATACATATATACTTTTTTTTGTAAATACATACATATTATCCATAGAAACACCCAGACCAAGACAAACATCCATGTTCATGCACACAAATGTTTGACTTGAGCGGGAATCGAACCCGCGACCTTCGACGCAGCGTAGCAGTCGCTTACACTCCCGCTACGCCAACCGGCCGTCAAAGGCCGTGTTTATTGTGATGGGTGATTGTTGTCCTTTTTTTTCAAGTTCTGTTCTGATATTATTATTGTTTTAGTGCTTTGTTTTAAAAGAGAAACAAAAGTAATTAAATATTTATGTAGAAAATTATACCTCATAGGCTCATACTATGCACTTAATATTATTACACCCACAAGTAATATGAGAATTCTGTATTTCTGGAAAACAAGTTTAACAACAACATGTAATAATATAATTATAAAACACAATAAAAACTTACTAAGAACGTGAATTCTGCCATAACATATTTATTAGAGATGCGCCGAGTAACACTTTTGCCGAGTAACGAGTACCGAGTTTTACTCGGCTCAATTTTTTTTCAACCGAGTACTCGGCCGAGTAACTCGGTTCAATCAAATTCCCATATCGCGCGCGTCTCACAAGTACAAATAAGTTCTCGCCGGTCGAGAGGGCCGACTCGCGTTAATACACCCCTCACCCCGCCCGCACGTTTCAACTACCAGTCGCTTGATAGTTTGCAAAAAAATACTTCACATTGCGCGTCATAGTAGATAAATCATTGGAAAAGTTTGTTAATTAACGATATACCTAAATATATTGCTTTGCTTAGACAAAGTATACTCGGCATTCAAACCGAGTTATTCGGCCGAGTACGAGTATCAAATAACCCGCCGAGTACGCCGAGTACCGAGTATCAACCGAGTACTCGGCCCATCTCTAATATTTATTATTGGCTTGGCTATTATTGTTATTGTTCCTTTTTTCGTCAGTTTTTGTGTTTCTATATTTAAAAACATTGAAGTAAAAAAGCTCCTTATGGTTTATTCCTATACCATTTATTGGTGACACGATGGAAATCCCGGGTCTCCATTCACAAGGCATCAAATCCAACGAGTTGACTTTAGAGCCCAGTAGACCAGTAGGTATATGTGTGTCCACCGAAAGATTAGGACTACGCACTAAGAACACCGCGGTATCCTCGACCTCCTCTAGTGGCGAACTCTAGTGGATCATGCGAATCTACCACAGTGTGGCAACAGCATGCAGGGATGCTGGCTGCATAAACGGAGCTCGCCCACAGTTTTCCCCCCCTTGTGGCCACTGCGCCGCCTCATGATCTGACAGTGGCCGAAAGGCGAAAGGCCCCGTTGGCTCGCTGTCTGCAGGCTACATCCTGTTGGCCGGATGATATCCTAAGGTTGGGCAGAGGCTGGTGACGGCCCCTCGCCTCCCTCTACTTGAGGAGAATAGGCCGGGATGAAACGCTCGGATGTCGTCATTGTGGCAGCAGCCGCGAACCTGTCGAGGGCGACATGCTGATAAAATTATTACTTTACTCACTAGATTAAAGACTAGCTGTGGGTATCGTCTAGTGATATATACAAAACTAGCTGTGCTCGGCGGTTATACCTGCATTAGTTTTTTAGGATTCCGTACCTAAAAGGTAAAAAACGGGACCCTATTACTAAGCCGCTGTCTGTCCGTCTCACAGTGTATTATTTCACCTTAGTTGCGGACATGCCAGTTTTATTTTTTCCCCGTATAGATTAAACCATTCTAAAGCATTCAAAAAAATATCCGTTTTGATATTTCACTTCACTTAGGAGTTATAAATATTTTAGAGAAAGGTCATTGACCTTTCTGAAAAAGTTTTTTGTCTGTATTTCTTGAATAAAGCGAATGTCCGTCTCTAGTAAAATACATATTAATTGTTGGTTTGAAATATATACAATGTAAAATTTTCAAGTTTCTAACATCACAGGAACAATTATAAATAATTATTTTGTTAATAAACGAAAATAAATTATAATAAATTAGCTATTTGCGGGTCGTATTTTTTTTTGTTTACATCATATACATCGGTGTAGTACCTACAACTTGAGAAAATTCTAGATATGTATCTGGCGAGATCTCGGAGATATTGCGTTTCTAAGTTTTCTTTTAATTTCTATGGAAATAGGGTTGTCCCAAAGTAGTTTATATTTAAGTTGATTAGTTCAATCGGTTATTCAATTATGCTCGCCAATGCGATTGAATTGACCAGCCGGTTGCATAGCGGAAGTGTAACCGACTACCACGCCGAAGGTCGTGGGTTCGATGCCCGTTCAAGTCAAACATTTGTGTGCGTGAATATGGATGTTGGTCTTTGATTTAGGTGTTTCTTTGTATTATATTATGTGTGTATTTACAAAAGAAGATGTATAATATGTCATTGTATGTTCATCCAAGGTCTAGTTCACCCATAATACAAGCTCTACTTAGTTTGGGACTAGATGGTGTTGCGTGTCTTCATCATCATTATCTTCCGAGCGTTTTTCCCGGTTGCATTCAACACTTGCGTCTTCCAAGAAGTAAGTTTTGGATGCAACCAGCTCCAGCTCGGGGTCCGCTTTCTAGTCCAACGAGATTTGACAGAATATTAGCTTTTCCACAGAGTGACTGCAGTCTGACCTCCGCAACCCGAAGGGATAGCCATATGCTATGGCTTAGACCAGAGTCATTATGTTGGAGGGTACTGATTCCCCGTAACGACTGTCAAAGATATTTTTGATGACAGCCGGGACCGACGTCATAACGTGCCCTCCGACGCACGGGGCAAACGACAATTAAGAGTTTAATACGCACATAACTTTGAAAAGTCATTGGTGCGCGCCGTTGATTCGAACCCGAGACTTGGTCTCTTCATCAGGCTATCGCTGCCTCATGGTGATGGATAGATGGTGTTGCGTGTATGTGGTAGAATGTTATATTATTATTACCTTTATCTTATTAGTACCTTTATCTTAATATTATTATTACCCAATTCCACATAATATCCTTCATCGAAGATAGATCACAAAACAAAAGTAATCGAATTCCACCGCAAATATTTTTTTATATTGACTCTAACTTTCTGCACTATTTTCTTTATAAACTTAAACTAAGTAAACTATACACATCACTATTTAAACCCGCAATTGCTAAACCTAAGTCAAAAATAATGAATCATAATGAGTAATGTTTGCATGAAGTAAGTATTGTATGTTGCTCACAGTTTTGATTGACAACCCTAGGCCACACTTTTAAAATTCAATATTTCCGTAATCCTGGGTTTGTCGGGTTTGATTTTTTTTGTGGCGATAGTTATTATAGTGATCAACATTTAGGCATTTAAAAAAAACGCGACCATGAAGAGAATCGCCAGAAAAAAAATATTTACAAAATCATAGAAAAAAATATATTCTCGCCTGTGTGAGCAAGATTTGTAAAGTTTACAAGAAAAATATGGTTCCTATAGTGAATACCTATCACACCTTAAAACATTTCGTGTAAAATTCAAATCCAAAAACGAGATATTGTGTTTCTATGGTTTTTAAGGATTTTTCTCGATTTATTTAATTTCTCTTAAACTATAGAATTTGGAGCCGGCGGTGTTTTAATAGGGTCTTAGTTTGATTGTTAGCTTTCCAAAAAACACATAAAACGAACATGTCCGCAACCAAGGCAAAATAATACACTGTGCGTCTGTCTGTCTGTCTGTCACCAGGCTGTATCTCATAAACCGTGATAGCTAGAAAGCTGAAATTTTCACAAATTATGTATTTCGGTTGGCGCTATAACAACAAATACTAAAAATTAAAAAAAAAAATATTAAGGGGGGGTCCCATACAAAAAACGTGTTTTTTTCGTATTTTTTGCTCAAAATTACTAACTCTTACAGGTAGACGCTTAAAATATTCACAGAATATGTGGTTGTATATTACCTTTCAAAATAAATAATTAAATATAAAAAAAATAAAAATAAAGGGGGGCTCCCATACAACAAACGTAATTTTAAAGCAATTTGTTACTCGATCCTAATAAACAGGTAGAACTTAAAAAGTATTTAAGTATACATACAACAAGCGTGATTTTCTTTTATAAATGATGGTACGAAGGGTTCCCCTTCGTGCGCGAGTCCGACTCGCACTTGCCCAATTTTTTCCCGCGCTAGAATCTTCCTGGGATAGAATGTATAATATGTTTCCTTAGAAAATCCTCATTCTCCCGTGATAGTATCATTTAAATCCCTGAAGATTGTCCCGACAAAGAGAAACTTGTGTGGCTGTTGTTTTCATCTTTGTATCATGTAAATAACTAAAAGCATTCGGTAACCAAATGTATTTTGAAACCACAAACAGGCACTTCAATTATATTTGTTAAGTAGAGATTTGAGACGGACACTTTCATATTTTTATATTTATTTAGATTTTTGAATATACCTTTTCTGTGTGTTATTTTATAGTGATGCGAAATATCGAGTCGTCTCAAGTAGTGGTGTTAAAATGAAGTATAAATAGGTAATTGCAGCGATGTACGAGCATTGTGCATTTAACTGAGCGCTCTAAGGACGCAATTAGTTTCAATTGTAAGCTCACCACACTAGGCCCAGCAATTGACTGCTAGCCCATTTATTGCTACCATATTATTATATTTATAAATGGCTGCGACACGCGGCATCACTTGCTTCTTTACAATGTCTTTAGGAATCGTATTATTTTTCATACTAGTAGGTATATTATATAACTATTCGGTTCACATACGGTCTGCGTAGAAATCTTTCGTAGAGGCGGTTATTTTCGGCAAGAGACATGCAGAAGACACGGATTTTTTTCTGTACAAAATAGTGTTATAATATAAGGAGGCATTTGCTGAGCAGAAAAGAAGTATTGTTCTTGTCCCGGAATGGCCATAATAAAATTTTATTAATCTCCATATTTTGTTAACAGAACTGCATTATCTATGAAAGAGCAACATAACTTTCGTGGCTAAAAGATAGGATTTTATAGATTCGTTGCTGTCTCGATAGTTTATCAGAGGATGTATTCCCACAGTCCTGATGTGTCAGTCAGCAATCATAATAAACAACTCGTTTCCAAGAAAGACGATCGAAGCGATTATCATTTACCATCCGGTATTGTCACTTGCCATCCGCCGAATCGCAGACGCCTACCAATATATTATCTAGAGAACCTAATGGTACCAGATACATAATGGAAATATTTTAATTAAAATAAATAAACATAAATATATCTGAAATGTATTAATTATGTATATCTGTCAAGAGTTATCTGGGTTATTTTCTATAATTAACAACAAATATTTACAAATTATTTTGTGAATACTTATTTGATGTTAAGCTCATTATCTTAGTAATGGTAACTTTAATGTCAAACAAACAACTGATAGTGAGTCACTAGATTATAAACATTGTTACCTCAATATCCAATATTATTAATATATTGGTAATTAGTAATCAGGTAGAGACATTCAAAGAAGTATAGTAGCATATACAGGATGTCACAAGACCTATCACCAAGCCGAAGTCATCTCGTTGTGGACATCATGCCAAGTCATACTAACCAAAAATAATACCTGGGATACGATTTTTTTTAAGTTTTCACATCTTTTAAACCGCAATCAAAAGCGCGCGCGTGCAATGCTCGAAATACCTACTTATCCGTGGGGTTATAGGGCATCTAAAGAACATATTGGCGGGGTAGGTAAATGCATCGATATTGTACCTAATTAGAAAAATTCCAAACTAACTTAGAGCCTCAATATCTCCTGAACCAGTAATTTCCCGAGTATGGTGCCCAAGTAAAAAATGTTCGTAGTGATTGGTACAACATGGGATTTCAGTTTTCGTTAAGGATCTTTTTACACCCTGTATATGTATATTAAATCGTGTTTTCTAAACATGAGTCCTAGCTAGAACAATTTATCGCGCCTGATAGCTCCCACACACCTACTAAATTTCATGAAAATAGTTGTAGCCGTTTCTTTAGGGGAAGTCTGAAAGTAGCACCGGTGCAAGCAAAGCTGAAAGAAATCGGCTATCGTGGTATGGGCACGTGATGAGGAGGGATGAAAATTATGTGACTAGAAAGTTGATGAAGATGAGAGTTGAGGGATATAAGGCAAGAGGAAGACCAAAGAAAAGATGGATGGATTGTGTGAAGGGTGACATGAATGAAAAGGGAGTGAATGATGAGATGACGTCTGATAGGACAGAATGGAAGAGAAAGACATTCTACGCCGACCCCAAGTAATATAGGAACAGGGCAGGCAGAAGAAGAGTTGTAGCCGTTTCGGGGATTCAGATTACATACATATCGTCACGCCTTTTATCCCCGAAGGGGTAGGCAGAGGTGTATTTCTACACCCACTTTGCGCCAGATATACTTTAGTCCCACGTAATAAGGGGCGAGCCTATTGCCGTACCGGGCACATTTCCAGACTCCGCGCTGCTACTGAGAGTTTCGTGACAGAAAAACCCAATAACACTGCCCGACCCAGGAATCGAACCCGGGACCTTCCGATCCCACGCGCACATTTATGCCGTGAGACCAACGAGGCAGTCGTATAGGGTTTGATGTCGAGTTTTCCGTCTCTACGCAAAGATGGTATTTGCATCGTGTTTGGGATTCAGATTATATACAATAGATCCCCGTATCAAATAGATTTCCCGCTTCTGTAGGTATAGGGCCTCCGCAGACTAGCTTCTTTTAGCATCGGCGACCGGCGATTTTGCAACTGTATCGATGCTGCATCGCGTTTTAGCGACTCTCTGCTTTCGGACGCGGCGACCGTAGTGCTGTAGTGTGTTGTTCGTGATCGGCCGAGTCGACTATCGATAAATTGATTTATTTTTCATCGTTGTAATACAATAATTGTACAATATCAGTAATATAGGTTTCTATCAAAAAACACAAATATACCAGTATAATTAAATGATGTTCGTTACAATGATGTTAAATTATGTTCTATTATTAATAGACTTATACTATCGAAAACTGGCAAGTTATACTCTACATTTTATGCTCTAAACAATAGATGGCATGGACGGTACTGCATTCATTTCTTCGTATTAATATTAACGTTTGAATTGATAGATGATGCTCTCTGAAAGTAATGCGAGAACTGGGTTTTAGATGTAGGTAAAAAATACTGACTTTAGCTTGCTTAATATTTTCATCGGTATAAAGAAAGCAGTAGGTAGTGTAGCTTTATCATAACCTATGATAAGGATCGCCTCGTCAAAATCTAGTACATCACCCTAGGTAGTGTACTGCCTTAATAAAAACTTAAATATTTATTATAAGCGCTGTCATAATTTTATCGACATTAATTATTCTGTTTAAGCCAGTCACTAGTCAAACCCTATAATAACATCCTTATTTTCGGTTACAGAATAATAAATAAAACTTTGGGGTAAAATTACCCCAAACGGCTATTAAAAGTTGTAGTGTACAAAATAAATTATTTTTGTAGTTTACATGGGGATATTTTTAACAAAGCATCAAAAATTTTAAATAACACTAAAGTGCTTCACGTTAAAAAACTTCATTATTTCATTAAATTACTAATTGTACATCAAATTAACTATCGTTCTACAAAATATCATGTAATATGAAAAGTCTCGTTCGCTCCGGAAACTTATCCACTCAGAAAACTTAATAGGTTATGTTAGGTTTTCTTGTGACGCTGCCACCCAAAAAAGGAGCTTCGCAGGGCTCTGTAAACTTAGTGTATCAAACATTTGATTAAATTGATGAGAAATTAATGCATGCATAACTGACACCCTGGGGTAATTTTGTCACATAGCTAAGCAGACTAGATGGAAGTTTTTTTTAGGCCACGTGACTGACAACTTTAGGAGATGAATCGTAATTATCGTAATCATCGTAAGAAAAAATACAAGTTGTGCCCCTGGGGTGAAGAATTTTATTACCCCACGGTGTTATTTAAGGGTTAACAAATAAGTGACAACCTATGGTAAGGAGTCGTCCTTTAATCACGTGAGTCTTGATAGGTGGAAGGGACAAATAAGTGTAGACAGATATCAAGTGTCCTTGTTTTTCTTGAGCCACAGATTTTTATCCTATACGCATCATAAAACAACGATCGTTCGTTCGATTGGCAGGGATTCAGAAAAGTCCTGTATTAAGATCTTTCGTTGCCTTTGGATGCTCTAGGATGCTTTAATCAACCCACTTCAAAAAGGAGGATGTCCTCAGTTTGGTCTGGATATTTTGATTTTATGTAGGTGCACCGGCCTCTGAATTTTCTGATCCATTTCTGGAATTCTTTATGTTTGATATGCTTATATTTTGCAAGATTATTATATTTTGCAAGATTGAATTGCAATGATTGCAAGTTAAGACATAAATGAGCCAGCCATTCTAAAATAGCGTTCTTAAAGGTAATGATGCATTATATGTATCACATTAATATTTTTTTTACAATGCCAAAATAGCGAAAATATCAAAGTAGTCTGCAAGTAGCGTCCATGGATGAAAAGATTTGCATTTTAGAAACATCTTATGAGAAGAGTGGATGATTATGTATTTAGGTTAACAAGTGATAAATATGAGGGTAGAGAGGAAAAGGCAGGGGGCGACCAAATAAAAGATGGAATAACTGTGTGAGAATAGATATGTAAGAAAAGGGGGAAGTGATCGGATGACTGGTGACAGAGAAGTATGGAAGAGAATGTATGTCCATACAGCGCCAACCCAAACAAATTGAAGTCAGGTAAGAGATGAAGAGAATAATGAGTGTTATATTTTTTTATTTTAGCTTAAATTTTGACACCAGTAGCTCGCAGTGTCTGTTTTGGATAAAATATTTTTTTATTTACTTTGTATAAAAAACCTTTTGATAAATAATGTGGAGAGGTGGTAAAGCCTCCAGCCTACCCAGGTATCATCATCACAGAGTAAGTTTAAAATTAGAAAGACATAAAATCACGTTATTAATGGATGACCCCTACGTTATTATTTTAAGTGACAAGTCGCCGCGATCGGCATCTTCCAGTGTGCGGTGTAAGAATTCGGATGCTGCATCTGGATGCTAAAAAGCGACTGAATCGCCGGTCGCCGATGCTAAAAGAAGCTAGTCTGCGGAGGCCCAATATTTAAATTGTTGCGACTTGACAGTAGTACCTACGGAAATCGCCTGTTAAAAATTTACATTGGCTCTCGATTGACGTGACACTGATTTCAATTGATGCCTGTCATATTCTAAGTGACGGTCATCACAAAACAATTTTTTTCGTTTTAGTATCTTGAAATACACACTATAAGCTTTTTTTATTAATTTAGAGGTTTTTGTTCGCAACAAGGCCATGTGCAGCTCTATTTATTTAGTTACACAAATTCTTATTTGATGTGAACTCGCCTATATAATCGCAATCAACATAATGTTATTATAATCGATTTTAAACTTTCACGATTTGTATACATCGTACATAAATATTTCACGGGTCTTTATCGCGTAAATGGAACTAGTTTAAGGTAAAAATACTACGCTGTTCCGACGTTTCGGCCGACTTGTGACTGCCGTGGTCCGAAGTGTGATTATAAGTATAAATTTCTAAATTCTTGTTAAAAATATATTTAAGTAAATTCCTTTAATAATCTTCGAATAAGTATTCTTGCGGTTCGAATTAGGTACCTATTCATTCGAATGCATCCATTTTTAGGGTTCCGTACCTAAAAGGTAAAAAACGGAACCCTATTACTAAGCCTCCGCTGTCTGTCTGTCTGTCTGTCTGTCACCAGGCTGTATCTCATAAACCATGATAGCTAGAAAGCTGAAATTTTCACAAATTATGTATTTTGGTTGCCGCTATAACAACAAATACTAAAAATAAAAAAAAATGAAAATATTAAGGGGGGGTCCCATACAAAAAACGTGTTTTTTTCGTATTTTTTGCTCAAAATTACTAACTGTAACAGGTAGACGCTTTAAATTTTCACAGAATATGTAGTTGTATATTACCTTTCAAAATAAATAGTTAAATTTAAAAAAAGTAAATAATAAAGGGGGGCTCCCATACAACAAACGTAATTTTTAAGCAATTTGTTACTCGATCTTAATAAACAGGTAGAAACTTATAAAGTATTTAAGTATACATACAACGAACGTGATTTTCTTTTATAGATGATGGTACGGAACCCTTTGTGCGCGAGTCCGACTCGCACTTGCCCAATTTTTTTTTATTTATCTTTGATGGATGGTCTCAGTAATTAGCTGTATCAAGGTAATAATCATTGAAACTATTGTCCCATTCGTGCAGTAAATGTATATGGATTTTCCTCATATTATTTTTTGTATTGTCGGTTGTTTCCCAATAATTTGTAGTAATTATATTCTAGGTATTAAATAATTATAGGGTTTTGCTCGGTCATCGTTGCACAGCTGTTGCTAAAATGATAATTGTCGCCGGCTCCTAGATACATGTTTACATAACACCGTATGTCCATTTAGCTATCTTGAACTGACTAATACGTGACTCAAAGCCATAGACATTGTTTAAAGCGGTTTTATTTTGTTCTAATTTTAAATAACTTTAGTCATACAAAGGATAGTGGCTTCTGTATAATGCGGTGATAGCCAGTGTGATTCATATAGGCTTTCGTTATGTAATTGAGGCAACACAAAACCTCTATGGTCTAGCACATTTCATCATCGTCGTCTCGACTATGTTTATTTATATTTTTGCGAATGAGCGTAGACTGACTGTGCGGTTGTCTTAGCTTAAATGAGATTGCGTTTTTTGGGGTGGTGCCGCTTGTGTGATCTGTAATTGCCTACTATTTTTTTATCAATGTTTAAATAATGACCACGTATTTGTTTAGAACGTGCAGTCCGCACGCATGGCTTAGTGGTTTAGATGCTGACTACGCCAATTCTATCGCGCTACCTTCCGATTACCAAACGGGACAACACTTTGTGTGATCCACAAGTAGTTTTCCCGTCTATTGGGTGTTCTTTGCATCCGTTGTCTAAATTATTGTAAAACTGAGTTAAAAAAAGCACATGGAAAATTTCGATTCCCTAAATTATTATTTTGATATTAGATATCCTATATAGAGATGCTGTGATGATAATTTAGATAGGTATAGTATTTCTTATTGTATTGGATCTGTTAGGCTACGGACGAACATGTCGACCGGAGAAAAGACACAACCGATCCAGAATCCAGATGGGAGTTTAAGGGAGTAATCCGATAGTCTGTATGTATGTGGCACTGTCTCACATACAATTATCCACTTACCTACGTACCTTACCATCGTATCCTATTTTCCCACAATCCTGTTTACAGAACAAGACCTTATATTAACTCCTCAGATAATGATGTGTGTCAGTGGATGTATGCTATTAAGTGAATAAAAAAATGCTTTGATATGAAAGAAGAATAAGATCTATTACGATGTTACTATAATCCTATTTGTCGCATAATATGATACGGTCGTCGGCTTGCCCTTTGCTCAAGAATTGTATCCGCTATATTCTACGCTAAGTTCAATGCAGTGGGCATTTTAAAACTGACATTTCAGTAAAGTCAGATGGGTCGCAAACAAAATAACACTGTAACGTACTCTACAGCTCATTATTGTTGTACTTGTTTGTAAATTAGTACTTTGAACCGAACAAAAAGTAGACACCAAAACTCGAAACAAATTGCTAAAAATCTTATGGAACACATAAAGATCAAAATGTATACGAAATTGTACTTTGAACTGAACAAAAAACACACTCGCAACAATTGCCAAAAAAAATGTGGTCCACGCAAAGATCAAAATATCTTTGGTATTACCAAACATTATAATAATTATATTTTTGACGAAACTGTAATATTAACTTGCGTAAAACCCGAGAGCCGTCTCGCAAACATAATTGCCTTACTTAATAGTAGTAGGTAGAGTCCAAAGTCCACCACCGAATAACAGATTAGTTCATATTCCAAATTTGAAATTTACTTTTTAATATTCATAGAAATAGTTTTAAAAAGGTATTTGGTTTTTTAATATTCGTACAACCAGTTTTATTGACGCAAAAACAGCAAAGAGGTTATATTTCGCATCAATATACAATCTCGATCGTATCTCCGCTCTATAAATGTTGTTATGATATATTTGGACTTTGGACTGTGGCATTTCTACAGATTAGTGGGGCCAAAGTCCAGTAGGTGACTACGTAATACCAACTTAAGAAACTTGTACAATCTAATACTTGGCAGTCATGGTGACTGATATTTTTCTAGTCATTATGTGATATTAATAACTTCAGCCTTGATGTTTTTGCGGCCTTGATTGTAAAATGATTAGCGTTTTAATAAGGACTAGAGGATGCACGCAGCTACGCCTGCACATTATACTTTAACTTAACTATTTCTGCCCGATCCCGTGGGAATGTCGGCAAATGCCTTGTTAGTGCACTGTGCACCCCTACGGCCAAATTTCAGCTTCATGCGCCCAATAGTTTTGGCTGTGGCTTTTCTGTCAGTCTGTTAGGCGAGACTTTTATATATACAGAAAAAATAATCTGGAGTGTCGGGCTATTCAAGATCTATTAGGCTCTCCTCATCATTTCCTTAGGGGAGGCATATGTTTAGGAGTGGACGGATTTCGACTGAAGTGATGAATTTGAATTGATTGATCTTGTGATCAAGTGATTAATGACCATATTATGCTCTAGTAACATGTTTAATGGTACATTCTTCTTGCACAACTTTTTATTTAGCTGGACAACTTTTGAAAGGCTTTAGATACATAAATTTGGAAATTTTGCCCGCGGCCCCAGCTGCGTAGGTGTTTGGTTATTGATACAGAAGATAACCATAGTTTCATTAAAGTCTGTTCAGTAATTTATCTCTCCCGTTAGACCATGTTGGAGGCCTTCGGCCTGTCTGAAAAGCCCGTCACCAGACTTGGCCACATACACGAAAAATAAAGAAAGAAAGTAGTTTATCAGTGAAAGAGTAACAAACATCCATTCGCACAACTTTCAAGTTTATAATAGTACCTAGTAGTAGTATCTGCCGTATTGATTAATTCTAGGTTCTATTTAAAGTCAAACGGCGTTTCAATAAGAATGTGTTGACCATATGTGTATAATTAGCCGCCGCATACATTTGCAGCTAGTGTACACGTATGTAGGTATAAATAAGATATCTTACTGATGCAATGGAGTAATTTATATGATGCGAATGTCGTCAAGGTTTTCATTTTTAACTACTTATACTGCATTATCCAAGGTCAATTCACACGCGGTCATCTGATCCCAAACTAGGTAGAGATTGTACTATTGTAACAAGATAATTGATAAACATACCTATTAGGTATATACTTTTTAGGTTTAGAACACATCGTGTATGAGTTTAATTCGCATTTGATCGAATTTTCCGGGACTATAAACGTTTCTTGCATATTAGGAATCATTTCGGGAATTCGGGATACAGTATTCATTTATTAAAAAAAATGGGCAAGTGCGGGTCGGACTCGCGCACAAAGGGTTCCGTACCATCATCTATAAAAGGAAATCACGTTCGTTGTATGTATACTTAAATACTTTTGAAGTTTCTACCTGTTTATTAAGATTGAGTAACAAATTGCTTAAAAATTACGTTTGTTGTATGGGAGCCCCCCTTTATTATTTACTTTTTTAAAACTTAATTATTTATTTTGAAAGGTAATATAAAACTACATATTCTGTAAATATTTAAAGCGTCTACCTGTTACAGTTAGTAATTTTGAGCAAAAAATACAAAAAATAACACGTTTTTTGTATGGGACCCCCCCTTAATATTTTCATTTTTTTATTTTAAGTATTTGTTGTTATAGCGGCAACCAAAATACATAATTTGTGAAAATTTCAGCTTTCTAGCTATCACGGTTTATGAGATACAGCCTGGTGACAGACAGACGGACAGACAGACAGACAGACAGCGGAGGCTTAGTAATAGGGTTCCGTTTTTTACCTTTTAGGTACGGAACCCTAAAAATGGCGCCAATTTGTGTATTTTAACTAATCTCTCCTGTGAAGCAAAACAGGTACAATAGGAGTAGGTTCTTCCGCCAATACCAAGTTTGAAGGCGCGGTTCCAGCGTAGTAGGCACGATGGGCAAACCTACAAGTTTAAATGAGTTGATAAGCTAATTAAACGTTATTTTGTCGGAATAGAGCTGAATATCGGACGCTTGCCCACAACCTTATTCTAGGACTGAATCTGCGCATACAGGTTCTGAGTCTAAAAGATGAACGTACCTATTGATCGTACATATTATATCTAGATGCAGAAAAGTCGTCATTTGATTGATTGCGTAAGTGATTCCACAAACGTGAATCAATACTGATGGACGACAATGAGTTGATTGCTATGCCGTGGTCAATACCAATGAACACACCCATATACGAGTACCTATGTGTATCTATGTGATTGTGCATAGTGTGCATACATCGCATCGGTTACTGAGTTAAAAGGTATGCAAATTAGACTTCCCGTTGGGATCGCAGTAAAGTATGCTTACCGGTATTCATGTAACCATCCTGCTACGGGACGTCGAGGACACCGCAGTGGTTTTAGTGAAAAGGCCCCGAACCTCTTCACGGAAGAGTCTCACACACTTTCACCTGTCCCAAACTTGACCCATAGAGTAGCGAAAGGGACGATGCGCAATTGCATTTAATAAGAAAAAGAAAAAATTGAGATTTTTTTATATGTTAGCTAATATTTTAACTACCTATCTAAAGTCCACGGCCATGCTTATTCTTAAACTTATATCATAATTATGTGAAAGTAGCTCAGTCTCTGCTTGTTACGCCATTGCAGCTAATCTAGCCTAATGTTCCAGTTATGCGGTTTGCCGATGCTAGTAGCTACGGCGACGACGCTCTATGTCCTGAAGACTGTACATTACGCCACGATCATCATCATCATCCTAGCGCTATCTCGGTCGCCCTCCAAGACCTCAAACCTGGAACCCGAGGGCCGCTTTTCCGCTTAATCTTCTCCACTTCACCCGGTCTTCGGCGTCTCATCTCGATTGCCACACATGTAATTTCTTATGACGTCAAGCTAGCATTTCTTAGGTCTGTCCCGTTTACCAGGACACGGCAGGGGCGGCATAACTAGACATTTATTCCCTACATAAAATGCCGGTTGCCGTAAGATGTGGCCGTATATCATGGCAGGATATGCAGTGATATAGGCAACGGCAACGGTGCACAGTACTTTGGCTAACCATATCGTTTCGGTCCACCACGATTGCCAGTGTTTCTAAAATGTTCCTTTTTTTTATAGGCTCACGCCTGTATCCCTGAAGGGATAGGCAGAGGTGTAATATTACACCCACATTTCGCCATGAATTTTTAGTTACGCGATACAGAAGGGGACATCCGAGTGTATATAAGGTCAACCCATGCAATTTGTAAGCCTGAATGTTTGTTTGAAAAACCTCCCAGGCAAGCCTACGCATCTCTCGAGATTCCGTCGGTTATAACCCCAAGTTTGATAAATAATCTATAGTTGGCGAGATAAGCTATTTCTATGAGATGTGGTTGCGATTTTTATCCGCCACCTCCTGGCCAGCTGATAGTAGGTACATTGTAGGCCTTAAACTGACTAGTAACTATACACCTCTTAGACATGATTGATTAGACATTGGACAAGTAATGCTGTGTCATGTTTTACAGTAAACATATATTATCCCATATAAGGCAGCGATAGCCGAGTGGATACACCAACAGACTGCCATGCAGAGGGTATCAGGTTCGAATCCACGGCGCGCACCAATGACTTTTCGGAGTTATGTGCGTATTGATTTGTAAATTATCGCTTGTCCCGTGCCTCGGAGAGCACGTTAAGCCGTCGGTCCCTGTAGATCAATGTCTGTGGTCCCGGTTGTCATGAAGATCTTTGACAGTCGTAACAGGGCGTCAGTACCTTCTAAATAAACTGACACTAGTCTAAACCCTGGAATATCACTATCCCTTCGGGTTGCGGAGGTCAGACAGGCAGTCGCTCCGTGGAAAAGCTAACATTCAGCCAAATCCGGTTAGACTAGAAAGCGGACCCCAGGCTGAAACTGGGATAACGCTAAGAGAAAGAGAAAGAAGATATATTATCCCATATAATACATGCAATTACACGTCAATACAGAAGAATTAATAAACAGCTTCATCAACGATAGAAAATATAAATACTAGAACAGGGTTTCCCAACCTATCTATTATTGAAGCATAAATAATATTTTAATTTTGTCCCACTTTAATTGTGTGATCATAAAAACAATATTTTTACGTTTAACCCTCTGCAAAATATACGAAGACCGTGCTGTGGTTTGGTTGATGGATTAAGAATACAAAATGTCTTTACCCCATTTCATGCCATGGGTGTCGTAAGAGGTGACTTAGGAAAATACACGAATAAAATAGAAGTATCTTTGCGAAGTGACCAATATCTCGGAAACCTAAATTGATTCACAGTGTTACTGTGAAGCGAGGAGAGGCTAGAGTCTAGTAATGCTAAATAAAGTGCATATAAATTGGAAAAATTATGTATCAGAATAATTTTTCATCATTACTATTACTAACGAGATACTAGAGCTTGCAGGTTGTTATGTTAGTAGATTTAATTCCGCCGCAATTGAGAGAAGTCGCCCCCCTAATTGGAATTCTTATGCTAGTGCTTCAAAGAATTACCTAATCCGTTTGAATAACAACATAGTTAATAGCTGAACACATAATTTTCTCGTCATCGTAATAATGCCGATGCCGTATCGAACCGGATTTTCCTTATATTTTTTACTTCATCTATCGTATATAACTTCACTTCTTTTTTTTATAAGTTTTTGTTTACTTAAACAATTAAATCATGTCAGTTATGAATTATACAGCTTATTCTTTTTTGACACGTAGTAAAAAAAAAGATTGGCTTTTCTGCGTCGTAGATTACCCATAGGAAAATTTGTCTTATATGTTTGACGTAATTATGTATTCATGGTATTATGTGTGCGAAGTATATATCATCGAAGACGAGAACATATTATTACGTTTGGAACTAATCGTCAGCTATGCTTAGCAGGTCAAGTAATAACGTTTTGTTTTCGTCAATGAATTCGCTACGGTGTCCTTGACTTGGTGTCCGTTACTGGCGGGCTAAGCAATTGAAAGGTGGCCCGACGATCTGGTTAAGATTGCGGGAAACGGTTGGATGCGGGCGGCTCAAAATCGGTCTGTGTAGATAACCTTAGGGGAGGCCTACTTCCAGCAGTGGACGTCTCTAGGCTGACATGATGAGGCAATTGAAAGTACTTCCCGATCCCGTGGGAATATCGGTAAATCTCACTACATACATGGCAATTTTTTTAGCTCGTTGCACTCAAAAGTGTTGGCTGTAGCTTGTCTGTCAGTAACGCAAGAATTTTATAATTTTTATATAATAATTTAGGTACATAATTAACGAACAATTATTAGTCATAGTCTTGAATACGCCGCAGCGGGTTTCAGTGTCAATGCCTTTAATTTGAACGTCCGTCGACAACCCTATTCTAGCCAAATGACATTCGATTACCGATATCGCTAATCGCTAAGTGCAAAAATTGATGGAACTGACATATGCTTTCGACATATCACGTGGTCAACGAAGAAGGAATTCCTCATGTTGCCATGGCAACCAAGCGTTAGCGAAAGTAGATATCAGAAGCGAATGCCGTTAGGCTAGGCCCTCTGCATGTATGGCCCGACGCCCGACGTTGCGATCAACAATAATATAATCACTCACGTAGTCGAGTAAGTAAAAATAATAATGACGTTATTTTAGAGAGATAACAATATACAAAATTAACATAATTCCAAGGATAATTGAAATCAGGTAAAATGTGTCAATAATATCACATCGTCTGTCAGTAGCTTGCCTTGAAATCAAATAGTTAATTATTTTATACATACATAATTATGATTTTACTTGTTGTGTATACTGGTAACCTTTCAGATTTCCGTGTAGTATCGAATATTTTAAGGGCACTTTTAATTTTGTGAGATGGTATTGCTTCAGCCTTGAATAGGTAATGCATGGCCAACTACGGTCATCATTAAAAGTTGATCAGATATATTATGTTTGAAATGTCGTTTTTGTTGAATATTTTTGTATGGTAGCTAACTTCGTCTTAAGTGGGCGTGAGAGCGCTCTTGGTCATATTTTGTCAAGTAATTCAAGTAGTATGTGAAAAATTGGTCTGGCCTGTGGCAGCTTCCTTCTACTTGAATTATGTAGATAGTCGCTTAAAAGCTAGGGAGAGGGACGAAGCAAAGATCCACCTTAAAGAGGACGGTTTAGCGATTTGCGTGGGGCTTTCTGATTTTCAGAGACGACTTTCCGATTTGTCTCTCGCGATGTTCGGATAAAACCACAATTTTATTTTAATATTTTGTAATTTCTACTAGTCCAGCAAGTCTGAATAATGTAGGATTGAATTCAGATTTACCAAGTTTAGATTAAGCTAACAGCCTAACGCCATATAATATTTGTGCTGTTCTTGCTTATGGTCTGTTGTTTCTGCGAACCTGGGATGTGCTGACTACGTCGATACCAGGTCTCTGTATTACAGAGCTTTTCTGTTAGGCAAGCCTGGAAGTTTCCTATAGCTATTTCGAACTAGTAGGGTCTTTTCTGATTTCATTATAAATTGGCCAGCTCGAGCATGACATGTACTATCCACAAGATAAAAACATTACCTACAATGTTTGTTTATAGCATTTTGTTTGATGAGTGACAGCGCCGTTTAGCGAGAGGGCACCAATCACCATCTTGCTACTTTTCTCTACTTTCATCATTTCAATAGAAAGGAATTTAGATTGCTTTAAGCCGCTCAAGCAATAGATCACTGATTTACTGTACTGTTAGGTAGGTCCTTAAGTTACAACTTTCCAATAACATCTTGTGCGACCGGGAGCTAAGAAAATGTAGTTTATGCTGGCGTAAGTTTTATGCTGCATTCAAAATGTACTTCGATAGAAAGTATAATAAAAGCATGAGTATGATGGTCGGGCGAGATATGGCGACCCCGACCCGCCCTCACAGATAGCGGCCATGTTTACATCTCCACTGCGCTCTCAAATCAAATCACTACAAGGTAATAGGTACTTAGTTACCGATATACCGGGAGTATATCGGTAACTAAGTACCCCTATAGTATCCTGACAACTTCTGTCTTTTAGCAAACTTTCCTAAATCCAACTTTCTAGAACCTTCTCCTATCCTTAACGAAATTAGTATAATAGATGTCAAATGATGTCATTACTCTGCAATAAATACGTGCTATCTGAACATAACCATTGTTTGACTAATATATTTACTGCTGAGGATAACGACGAACGACTACCAAAATTCATAACCAGTCGCCGATATGTCATCCCTTGCTCTATCTGAATTCTCTCAGATAACAATACACACACACAGATAAAACACATGGCAACAAAGGAGCATGCGAACAAAGAGTGCGTATGTACAATTAGTCACTTAGTTTGTTTACTTAGAGCGACATGACGGTTATGGCAAAAGCTTCGTTCGTCAGCTGGTGGCGGGTGACTCTTCGGTCGGGACATTCGATTCCACATCCGTCGCATTTCCAATAACGATGTGAGTCAGCGGTGGTGTCGGGTGTGCGGTGCGCGGGCGCATCATTCGCTGACTTTGACAGTTAGCGAGCGGGTCATTCATAGGTGGTGTCAGCAGATTGGCACGGCGGATGTTAGGTGGTGACCGCCGTCAGTCGCAGCGACACCGCGTGCGCGTCAAGTCGCGCCTCACCGATGAGCAACACCCGGCACGGTCGTGACCGTCTGTAAACAACGCTATCTGGAACTTAGACAATAAGTGCGCGATAAAAACATAAACATTACCCGGAAACGTCGCCACTGTCACCGAACTCGTTACCGGATCAATATTTACTCTGGCCGTCCAATGCGATTTGTGTTTGGTGGTGATAAGCCTGTTTGTGTGACAATATTGGTGGTTAAATCACCTGCCAAGTAATCGTTTGGTGGAGAATAATCGTGGGCGTTATCGGTGTGGTTCGATTAGTGGATAACAGTTGGCCGTAGGTGTTGTATAGTGGTGGTTGGATAGAAGATGCCGGTTCTCGGTTACGAGATGTCGACACAGGAGCTGTGTCCGATGTATAACGCGCCGGAGTACATGGTGCCTGCCCACGTGTGGGACAAGCACCCGGAGCCCTCGTACTACGGACCGGTGCCGGCGCCCATACGGTCTCCGCCCATCAACAACAACGTGACATACTCCGCCGAAGGTTTGTTGACACGCGACGCATACAAACATGCACTGTTTGCATTACACACGTTGCGAAAATATATATCGAAAGCTAAACAATTTTAGTATTATTTCATATTCTGATACAGGTATACCTAGAAACAGAAACTAATAGATTGCTGATGCGGACTTTTGAATCAAGAATCTCAAGATTTGGGTCGATTTTCGGCTGTAATGGGCTGTCACATTTTAAGCTAACTTATTGCTGAAATAACCTAAATTTCATCGGTATTATCTGCTCGAATACAAACAGCTTTTGAATAGTTAATCAACAATTGCAATGGTTTGCACTTTCAATTTTATCATCGTCACTGTAAATATCGCTTCTTTGAGGCAACTCTTTGTTTTAAAGAAAACATATGCTTTCAGCACAAAAATATGTCTACTCTACATTTTATCTTTTATTGTGCAACGCTATTTATGAATATGAACAATAAATTATTATCAGGTATTAACTGATAAGGATTCACACCTTAAAAATAATTACGTTCAAGGACTAGCATAGATTTACGTCAATATTACACAATAGGGAGGAGATTACGTTTTTATTTAGGGGGGTCGATATTCATAGTTCCTTGAGGGAATAACTTACTATTACAGATGATTTACTTTAAAATCCTGAATCTTTTGAATTAACAGAATTGCTTGGGACTATAAAATTAAGAAAGTAGTGGCTAATTCTCAAAGTAAAGACCCCGTCATCGATATTTTAAAAGATGATCAGAACAACACTTGAAGTGCGCTACTTACCTATTACATGACTCTCAAACCTTAAAATGAAGATTACATGTAATATTAGCTTATGATAATATTGTGTAAATACTAGCCATTGGTTTTAACTGCGTGAACATTATTTTCTTGTGTAGGTACCTACAAGACATGAAGATTTGCCTATTTTTTTTGTTTTCTACCATAACTTTGCAATCTTAATATATAAAAATCCTTGCGTTACTGACTGACTGACAGACACGCTACAGCCGAAACTATTGGGCGCAGGAAGCTGAAATTTGGCATGTATGTTCCTTGGGGACCGTAGGGGTGCACTAAGAAGGGATTTCCCGAAATTCCCACGGGATCGGCCATAACGGGTAAATTTAAAAAAAATGCAGGCGTAACTGCTGGCATCCTCTAGTCATATATAAGAGAGCAACAGTAGAAATATTTACGTGAGCTGCTTTAATTTTGAGTTCAGATCCCATGTCTAGTTTCTTGAAACGCATCAAAAAGTAAACCAAACCAAAGCTTATGCTGCGTAGCTGAAGTAGGCACGTATGTAGTAATAGGTATAATATCCTAAATAGTAATGGAAAATTTTAAATGATTAATTGGTATTTTACATTCAGGTAAATTTACCTTATTTACCTATTATGGATTGCTTTTAATTAACTATAATGCAAACAAGTTGTGTTGCACATTATTTGCAATGGTCACAGGTATTTTCAAGTGGCCAATCCACCTAGTGATCACCCTCAAGTTATCTCGGTTGCATCTATGACCCGCCTTCTAGTCCAACCAGATTGGGCGGCATTTTTATTGTTTCAAAGAGTGACTGCAATCTGGGGACCAATTCTCCTAAATAAATACAGTTTCGATATAATGTGAGTGTCATACCTACTTACGTCACAAGAAGCGTATTCTTCTAAATTATCTAATATTTTAATGAAATAGTAACGAGATCGTAATTGAAATAAGTGTCAAAATATGTGTCAACGACGAACTGTTTATTTCAAATTATACGATAATGACATTAGGTTATCAGAATACCGATTCTGAGTACATTCAAAATATAATTTCAATGTCATATAAAAATACGAGAATAGGCTAGTTGATAAAAATATTTTTATAAGTCCGTCCTTTAGATTATTCAAAAATAAGCGATACGTATTTTTTTATTTGTAAATTAAACCAAAAATTACCAAGATATAGCTCATTAAAGTTACGTATAACGTCACGCCGTGCTGCATTCTTTCGCACTAGATGACGTCACACGTAACTTTAATGGTCTATATCTTTGTTATTTTTTATTTAATCGAAAAAAGAAGAAATACGTGTCCAATATTTTTTTATAATCTAAGATACGGACTAAATAAAATGTTATTATTTTGACCCTGGAAACTACCCTATTAGGCCTCTGACCGGCGCATTGGCATGATGGCTGTCCCATTCAGTAATATACTATTCTAAAGGTTAAGTGTACTCTGAGACTTATCTCAGAATATTTTCACCTACAGCTTGTAGTGCCAGCGAAGCAAGAGGGTTGAATGTTTGTAGCCAGTTACCCATCCTTAAACGAGACCGTGACAGACGCGCTTAACCTATTTAGACGAATCGATAGATTTACGCAATCCTTTTTCACTTACTAATATTTATAAAACACCTAGTTTATCTTGTATACACATAAACTTATATCAAACACTACCTCTCGTTCTTTTTATACATTTTACTTTTCTTGAAGTGCAAATTAAGAAGTTTATTTTGCTTTAAGTATCTGTGAGTACTCATTGACGTTGTGGAATTTGTGTGGTTGTGTCAACTAGAAAAGTCAGCCTACTCTTCGGCTGAAGAAAAGCACATGATCGGTAGAAAAAGTATATGATCATGCACAATTTTGGTTAATTATTCAGGTGCTTTGAGAAGGGGAAAGAGGGGTTGTTTGGCCTTGACGATAGGTTTTATCTAAACAAACATCGAAAGCTATTCGTCATGTACTCGGATATTTTGGAGATGAGGTCTTGCACCTCTCAAGTCAGTCTCTGCCTACCTTCCTTGACCACGGCACCGTAAAAAGTTCTTATTCACTTTATTGGTTAACCGTGTGACCGCATGCTTGTACAGGTTGTAGAACAGTATGGTATAATGTTCTTTCAATTGTTACAGACAGTGACATGCAACTAGAGACGAGTAGCAGCGAGGCTTCGGCAGCCAGCTCGACGGCCCTGTCGCAACATTGTGCCATCTGCGGAGACAGAGCCACCGGCAAACACTACGGAGCCTCGTCCTGCGACGGTTGCAAGGGATTCTTCAGGAGAAGCGTCAGGAAAAACCATCTGTATACATGCAGGTACAGATAATATACTTTTTTAAAGTCTTCCTTCACTTCGCCAGAAACTATTATTCCCACCTTTATGTATGAGGGGTTTTGAAGGAAGACTCCATATTTATCGTTTCTTGGTTTTGAGAAGGCAGAGGAGAGAAATATTGAGAGAGTGATCAGAGGTTATTATTTTACTTATTGCCTTGCTTTCTAGCTAGACAAACATCTATAAGCTAAGTTTACCGGCTACCTTCAGATGAATGGGATAACAGGAACAATGTCTTCGATCGCTAAATGCAAATGTGTCATTTCCCAAACGGGTGTTTGCGTGTTTCCCCCGCTCTTATTTAGGCATCCAATAGGTGTACGTAAAATGAGGCAAATTTACTATTCATACTGTATATTACACTTTTCCTTTTAACAAATACTTATTTATATACGTTACGGAATATATGTTATCTTGCTGCAAAATGTATTTCATCCATTTCTGCTTAAACCTTCGTTCATATTTACCTCATATCACGACCCTAATGACATGTTAGCCTGGCCTTACCTGTTATTAAAAACCACAGTCTCATGAATGGCGTCAATGGCCTGTCGTCACAAATTATTTGCTCGCTATATTTAATTATACCCTGCGATGAGTTTTTATTGCCTCGTAAATACCCGCTGCAAAAACTTAACCTTTCCATCACAATACATAGTTAGTTCCTGGCTAACAGCACTAATATGAAACATATGTAATGATGGTTTTGTAGGTAATGATTTTACATGGTCAGTATTTCTAGAGGCTTCATCTTCATGTCAGCCTAGAGACGACCACTGCTGAACATAGGCCTCCCCCAAGGTTCACCACACAGACCGGTTTTGAGCCTAGTGCCTTACTTCGTGAAATATTAAAATGGTGCATATTTGTTGTAAAATGCAACAAAAGCGCTATTCTGATATATAAACTTTATTGCTGCTAACTGCAAGGTAAAGAGTAACAAAATCCATCCGTCTATCTATTACTCTCCCCATTCCGCACACTTTCTTGCTGATAGCCGATATTGGGAGATTACAGCTGACCCCAGAAAGTCAAAGTTTCGCGGTTCTATAGCAATATACGCAAAATGGGCGATCAGCAAGAGTCTGCGGAACAGCGAGAGTAATTGATGGATGGAGGATTCCAAAGTCGGCTCATTGAGATGGTTCGTCCGACGCTGATAAAAAGTACCGTCAACGGAGTATCAAATTATAATTATGGCATTAGTGGTGATTAGTTTATCACTGAAACCATTAATCCATGCCTCGGTGCTCTCTGCTGACTTTAGACAATAGTTAGGTTAGCATTTCGTGATAACATTTCATTATTTCATAAACTGTTGGCTGATCAATTAATTTTCTCTTTTACTTAAAGAGTCATAGATTGTTTTGTCAAATTGATTTCTTTGTAATTAAGTTATTAGTAGGTAGCTACATTTTCAAGCTGGATTATTCCTATATTTATGAAATTAGTTTTTAGCACATTTCTCGTTTCTGTAAAATGCAGTTACAACTTACATGTGTGTTGTATTTGTCATAATATTAGATGATAAAATGCTTAGATTTTTTCTATAGAATAGTTTTCGCGGTTCTATAAGACAATTTCTTTTCTTTATCTGACAATTTTTCGCTGAAAGGTCGAAAACGTACGATTATTATTTATAAAGAAATCTAGGTTTAGGGTAGCCGGTAAACTCCGTCTCCAGAGTTGGCCACACACACGAAAAGTGGAATAGAATAACGAACACAGATAATGCTATTATTATTATTCATCATCATCATCATCAACAGCCTTTAACAGTCCACTGCTGGACTAGGCCTCTCCTATGAAAGAAGGAATTGGCCTACTATACCACGCTGGCCAAACGGGTTGGTATAGGGTTTGTATCAAGTTTTCCTTCTCTTACAGTGGTGTTCTCTGCATTATATGGTCCCTCTGTCGGCTCTTACGACACCCATGGGATGATATGGGGTGGTGACATTCCGTATTCTTAATCCGTCACCACACGGACTATTATTATTATTACGTATGGAGATTGTAGTAAAGCAATTATTACATTTGGCTGGTTAACTCGAATGACTCAATTTTTTATGTTGCTAAGGAGAATTTCTCATTGATCTAAATCGACATACAACACCTTATCGTTTTGTAAAGATACGCTGATAACAATCTATGTTGGTATGGCAGCAATGTTCTAGTTAATAAAACGGTGAGTTGTGGCCCTGTAGTATTAAGTCGTGTAGCATCGCTTGCAATTGTGAAACTGCTGAGAGATGCGTTTTGGCAGGTCTACAGCACTGACTTACTTTAACCAACAGTGTGGAAGTATCTTTGAACACAATTATACTCGACATCAAACCCTATACGACTGCCTCGTTGGTCTCGTGGTATAAATGTGCGCGTGGGATCGGGAGATCCCGGTTTCGATTCCTGGGTCGGGGTGTTATTGGGTTTTTCTGTCACGAAATTCTCAGTAGCAGCACGGAGTCTGGAAATGTGCCCGGTACGGCAATAGGCTCGCCCCTTATTTCGTGGGACTGGGGTATGTCTGGCGAAAAGTGGGTGTAGAAATACACCTCTGCCTACCTCTTCGGGGTTATAGGCGTGAGACTATGTATGTATGTATGTATTGCTTGCTGATTCAATTTATAAATGAATATGATCTAATATATAAAATTCTCGTGTCACAGTTTTCGTTCCCATACTCCTCCGAAACGGCTTGACCGATTTTGATGAAATTTTTTGTGCTTATCCGGTATCTATGAGAATCAGCCAACATATATTTTTCAAAAAAATAAAAAAAATTGCAAAACAACGTTTGCCGGGTCAGCTAGTTCATTATATATTTCGACTTATAGATCTTTAATAATATAATAACATGAATAATGCAATAAGTCCTTGGCAATTTAACAGATTTGTTCGCATTTATTTCTGCGCTATTGTCCGTAGCTTGTAATTAATAATTACATAATACCTATGTCATGTTTTCGTGTTTTTTGCAATAAACAGGTTATCAACTGGAAAAACGGTTTCCAAAGATCGGGCTAGTAATTGTATAGAATTAAGGAATCGGAAAGAAAGAAACCGGCGAAACCTTCGAGTTCCCTTCGTTGTCAGCGAAATTCCACCTGTGATTACCACTTATTATTTAGAAGTTCGTCTTGCCATAGAATAACCTATACGTCCCCCAATTAGTCGTGTATATGATTGATGTTTTTCTATTATGACGTCAAATAGGTACGTGTAAATAATATACCGCGGCACACGTGTGCTCGATGCGGTTTACCGTGCCTTCAAACTTGTTCCACTGTTTTTGTGTCGTGTTTTATACCATCAATAACTACACTTAATGAGATGCCTTCGCCATCGCCATCGATTTTGGTTATAAAAGTTATTAATGTGTTATTGGCTTATTGGAGTTTTCCGCTTAAAGAATTAGTCGAAAACAACTTTTTTTTAAATAATGTAATGAACTTTTTTTAATAATGGAAATAAACGCTAAGCATAAATCCTGTATCGCGGGTTACTTTACAAATATTGAAACATTCAGACTCAGAACAACAGTTTACCTCGTGTGGGATTCGAACCCACCATTCCTCCGCGCAGTAATGAACGGCGAGATATCTGCGTTACTTACTTACTTGATACTTGATGGCACGGGCTGTTTCCGCAACTCCACGTCTTGGCGTGTATTTTGTGTGCGGGTGGGAATGGTGTCGTCATTCAAGCCACCCCAGCTCTTCGAGGAAGGCCAGCAGACTCTTGATGTGGCCCACTGCTTCCCTCAGGGCGCTGTATCTGGACAGGTACTGCTGCCTGTACTGTGCGACCTCAGGGCAGTCGAGGAGCAGGTGGGCAGCCGTCTCGTCTGCTGCCATACAGGCGCTGCACAGCGGGCTGTCGGTGATACCTATAGTAAATAGGTGTTTATTAAAGAATCCGTGTCCTGTGTAGGCGGCCGTGACTGTCCGCAGTTGTTGTTTGGACAGCCGGAGGATTTGTTTGGCTATCTTGCTGTCTACTGCGGGAAGAGCCTCCTTGGCCTGCCTACATGTTTCAATACCAATCCAGGACTGGTTGTGTTGGGTCCTGGGTTCTATTTCTTACCAGGTTGCGATAAAAGCCAGAAGGGAGGGGAATAATGGGCTCGAGTCCCACCACCTCTAAAGTGGCCCCTCTTCTGGCAAGTACGTCGGCTGCGTCATTCCCTCTTGAGCCGATAACTGCGTTAAACCACTACGCCTTATATGCAGTCTAGTCATTGGATGTCTAATTGAGAAGGATATCTCAATTTATATTTATTATCTATATTCAGAATATTTGGGAGACGGAATATTTAGAAATCCCAAATAGCATTTTTAAGTACAAAACATAGAGCGACCATTACAGTTCTAGTAAACAAATTATATATTGTCCGTGTGATGACGGATTAAGAATACGGAATGTCACCACCCCATATCATCCCATGGGTGTCGTAAGAGCCGACAGAGGGAGCATATTATGCAGAGAACAGCACTGTAAGAGATGGAAAACTTGATACAAACCCTATACCAACCCGTTTGGCCAGCGTGATATAGTAGACCAATTCCTCCTTTCAAAGGAGAGGCCTGGTCCAGCAGTGGGTTCTTAAAGGCTGATAATGATGAAACAAATTATATTTTACCCCCCACCGATATTTAGATTATTATATTACCTAATTATTTACGATAGTAAGTAGGTAACTATTATCTGATTAAATGATCGCGCGATAAACGGTACAAATTACAGCATCGGACGATTTATTAATATTATGATTCACTTTGCATTGATTCTTTATATTGCTTTAAGAGAAATACAAAATAAATAATTTTATGGGAGTAAATTAAGCCAGAGAGATATGTCAGGATCGTTGCAAATGGCGTTCCGTAGTCTCTGTCTACCCCTTCGGGACAGAGACGTGAGTCTATGTATGTATGTAGATATATTATTATATATTTCTACATAGTTACATACATAGGCTCATATTGCAAACTGGGCATGCACTCCAGGCGCTGAGGTCTTTTTAGGTGACTTATGAGACGCCGAAAAATTCTTCCATCTTGCCTTACTAGGATCATTTCGCCTGTTCGCGTCCATTTAGTGCAGTTGGCAAGTTTGAAGGAGAAAATAAAAATGTTCCAGCAAATTGATTCAATGAGAAATTTATGTAATGCGTTCATTATATAGTCTATTTTAATAATAACTTTCAGTTTTGTTCGAAACTTGTTGTGTTTTTTTTTTAAATAGACAAACTCAAAATATGGCATTTTACCCAGTTTGCGTCCAAAAAATCCAAATTGCGTCCACCTGTGGACCAGTTCGCGTCCACCAGCTTAGTCTTAACAATATCAGCCTTATAATCCTTTATATAAGGGTGATATTGTTAAGACAATCTAAAGAAAGATTGGCTTTTAACAATTTCTACATTTAAGATTTAAAGTTATAAAAAGTCTACATTATTATCATTATTAAATCACTTTATAGAAACTATAAATAACTATTTATTGTTCTCAACATCGATGGAACTTAAAATCAAAGATAAAAAAATAATGATACATGTTGTCCAATATTGTGGTCTTCGGAATAGCATAATTTTTACATAATTATGTACATATTTGTCTTATCGATTTCTTCTTCTCACGAATCTCACAAAACGCTTTCTATAATTAATCATCTTTTGTATTTTTTTTCCTTCTTCTTTCTTGTCTCCTAAGAACTCATCTTGAATAGAAAAAATATGGTATAAAAGAAATTAAATGTAATAATTCAATTTTAAACTCAGTCTTAATCAAAAATGCATTTTAAATTATAAAAAAATATATATATAGAATGTATTTATGCGATCATTTCTATTCCATGAAAATATGGACGCAATTTGCTATAATATTATCCCTTGCAGGTATAGTTTGCGTCCACTTGTGATCGATTATTATATCTATTGTATCTTTTATTACAATCATAATAATGTGGACGCAAATTGGTCATTACAATTGCATACTATTAATGTTAAAATAAACAAAATCCCAATTTCTCTCTCATATTTTAATCACATAAAAATAAACAATTAAAGAAATCATAAATAGACGAGTTCGCGTCCATTGTGGACGCAAAGTGGAAGTTTTTTAAATTCGGTGTTGTAGTTCGCGTCCACCTTATTTTAATTGTTAACTATAAAAAAAACAAGCTAATTCATAATTCATACTTTTCGTCTTTTCATTATTAATGTTTAGAAACAGCTATGTATCCTAAAATTCAAATAAAACAATAAAATACTTACCGTCAAACACGCCGCTGCACACTATTTTTTTATTTATATCCCGCGCATCTGCACTCTTTTGTTGAACAACCGAGATTAACTAATTTTTTTCAACAGGATAAGCTAGGCGCACGGAACTTTTGTCTATTTGTGCGTGTCTCTTATACGTCGAGGTATTGGCGATACTGACTTTTCATTCTATTAGTGTGTTAGTATTCTTATTTCCGAGCATTTTTGAAGGGAGGTCCGCAAAATGGACGCGAATAGGGGGATGGACGCGAACAGGCGAAATGACCCTATTTATCCCATTTTTATTAAAATGCATCACCTTTTCTTGCATCACTCAAATTTTGACTGGTAGATAATACCTTTAGCATTAAGTGCGCCTCGCCACTTGTGCTAAATGCATAAAAAACGAATGCATTAACTTTTATAAATGAATCGAAATAGATAATATTGTGCGCATAGAACAGAATCCATGATTATGTGCCACGGTTATTGCTTACGGACTTCAGTCTGCCGCCAATTCTTCGACCTCCTAAATCAATAATGAAAATAAACATAACACATAACATAACTTCACGCCTTTATCCCTGAAGGGGTAGGCGGAAGTGTGTTACACCCACACTTCGCCATAAATAGGGGGCGAGTCTATTGCGAGCGATAATAAAAAAAATTAATGCACACATAATACACTTCTAAAAGTCATGCCCGAGGTACCTTGGGATCGTACCCGAGAGCCTCGTATCGACAGTACGTTACGTACACCACGGGGTTATCGCCGCTTTAATAAAAAGTAGTACCTAATAATTGACCAGCATTTCTAGAAAACGCCTGGCACACAGTATCGTTTCAGTGTACTAATCACACGTGCGTTGACATCGGCTGATGTCCGCCGGCACTGATAACCAGATATTACTGTGATAGCACCGTCCAATGCCACATGCACACTTTGTACCAGCGAACCTCGTTTCACTTGATTGATTTATAAGAAAGTCTGCGAGCTTTGTGAAAAGTTCATTTTCAATCGCATTAAAAGGACTAGATTCTCAATTCGGTTGTATTTTATGTTCGTTACCTCATTTAAATAACGATTTCGGTAATCTTAATATATAAAATCCTTGCGTTACTGACTGACTGACAGACACGCTACAGCCGAAACTATTGGGGAAGCTGAACTTTGGCATGTATGTTCCTTGGGAACCGTAGCGGTGCACTAAGAAGGGATTTCTCGACATTCCTACGGGATCGGCCAAAACGGGTAAATTAAAAAAATGCATGCGTCGCTGCTGGCGTCCTCTAGTTATTTATATTTGTGTAAAAAATTTTAGTAAGTTTTTTTTGTTTCATTTTCAAATTGACTTTGCGCAGATAGTAAGTTGTCAAGCTAACATCTCGATTGCTAGCAATGCAATATGGTACGACAGGTATTCTCTTGACGGCCTTGAGGAAAGGTTTTCACACCCTTTTATAGAGGCATCTCGCTTAGTTCTACCACTTTAAAAGATATAGTCTTCAACATAACCTTGTCAACAATATCTTAAGTTGTTGACTTCGATCGACTTCCAGAAACTACTAAACTATTTTTAACAGGCTGTGCGCTTTTATGCAGTTTTTTTTTTACTGAAACTGCAAACATTCAGGTACCTCGAAAACCAGTCCTCACATTATCATATAAACCCGAATGGCAATCGACCCAGACCTAGTAGATAAACATCATATAATCTCACTATTGACGTCATTCGTGGATAAAATAATAATACGAGTGAGAATCCTGCGCCAAAAATACGTCATACTACCCACTACTCGTAAACATGCAGTAAGATGACCACGTCAGAGGGTTTCTTTTATATCAGTCTGCATGTATAAAGTCTTGCGTTACTGACTGACTGAGTGACTGATAGACAACTATTGGACGCAGGAAGCGGAAATTTGGCATGTATATCCCTTGGAGACCGAAGGGATGCACTAAGAAGGGATTACTCAAATTCCTACGGGATCGAGCAGAAATTGTTGCGGGCCTCTAGTCGATTATAAAGTTTATCTCCAACAGTACCTTACTATAAATGTTAACGACTGGACGGATGGTTGTGATGGTTTATATGGTCGCCTCGCCGCTTACACAACACTGAACTCAGTATTGTGGATTCAACCACACGGCAACCATTATTCTGAAAAGCCGTGGATTTGGTGTGCTCTTTGTCTCCATTGCTTAAATGTTTGTAATATCCCCCGCATTCCTATAGTTCCTTTTAGAAAAGGCTGTAAGGTGGAATCCGGTGAAGTTTCATAACAGTTTCATTCGATTCATCGTGTAGAACGAACGAATAGGTACTCAAATTAATCGACAGTGAAACAGCAGAGCGTTCTTAGCTATAACATTTTTTACGACGTGAAGATCAGAAACGCTAATTCCAATGCTACCCACAAATCAAATTACTGATTAAATCGTGTAATAACTTGTCAGCTAACTGTAAATCACGTAATTTCCCTACTAATGTCTCATAAAAGTCAAATTTATGTTAAAGTGTAATGTGGCAATGAAATTTGAATTGTTATTAGTACTTAGCAATAGTGGATATTATTGGACATGGAGTGGATTGGCTTGCCGTTTTAAGTGGTCAGCAAGGTTAATCAAAGCTTGCACGTATGGATAAGTGATCTCGTGTGGAACATCATGACCTTTTGGCCATGCTGGAGGCCTGCGAGCGGCGGTCTGAAAGCTCCGACACCAGAGTTGGCCTTACAATCGCACGATAAACACTGGTCATACGCGTCGCATTCATATTTGCATATAGTTTTGGCTGCCAAACAGCAATTGATTAGGTATAATAATAATTTGACATAAAGGGCCGTTCCACGTTGGGTAGCCTTTTTATTTGTTGACTACGGTGGAAACTCTCCTTATGAGCCATCTCAACTGGACACCAACCTGGCCAGAGTGTGTTCGACCGGGCTTGGGACTGGCGGAGGAGGTGTGTAGAGGCTCTCCCCTATAAAGGGGCATACCCACTAAAACCACCGCGGTGTCCCTACGGTTCCCGTGTGGTGGCGGGGTCACGCGATTCACGGATAGCATACTTTTCCGTGACCCCGCCCGGGATTGGCCCGCCCGCGCCGTTGGTATTCGCTGGCCCCGTCTCGTTATGACTTGGGAGGCGGCGCGGAGACTACGCCACCTCCTTGCCTTTTGGCGGACGAGGAGCAGCCCCAGCGCTCGCCGTCCGCAGGCACTAAAACGGCCGCAGAGGATAAGGAGGACGGCAACCTAACAACACCGCATCTCCTTTTCCTCTGCGGCCCCACCGCGACGCAACAAATGGTGCGCCCCCATTTGGTCGCGGGAGATAGGGCGCGCGACAACGCAACACCGACACGCCTCTCCTCCTGCGACCGCGCCCGACTGCGAGGGACAGAAAGAACTGTCCCCCGCACCCGCAAATTTGGACGCATCCTGCGCAGGCCTCCATCAAGCCCACGCGGAGCGTCCACTCCCGGGATCTCCCTTAGCTTCAACGTGGGTGCTAACCACGGTTACTGAGCCCCCCCACCACGACAAGGTGGAGATCACACAGGGGGGTCCACGGGGTAGCCTAAGGAGCTTAAAGCCAGGGTGGCTTTAAGCTCCTTAGGCTACCCCGTGGATCTACGTAGATCTACCCCAAATGCATCTAAGAGATCTTCCGTGGCGAATGCAGGTAGGCCACGGAAACAATAAAAAAACAATCGACTGTTATTGAAAATATGCTTCTCTACATTTTATTTTTAATTTTGGCGTTGATGACGACCAGTTTCCAATATTTATCTTGTGTATAGTAATTATTACTTTTATTTCATTCATTCATCAATCATCATTTATCTCCACTCCACTCCAGGACATAGGCCTCCCCCAAGGTCCTAGTCCACACAGACCGATCTTGAGCCGCCCACATCCAACCGCTTCCGCTTAACCAGATCGCCGGTCCACCTAGTGGGCACTTTTTTTATTTTGTTAATATTTTGATTTCATTGGTTTCAGATTCAGCAGAAATTGCGTAGTGGACAAAGACAAACGAAATCAGTGCAGATATTGTAGGCTAAGAAAATGTTTCAAAGCAGGCATGAAGAAAGAAGGTAAGATCATATTTCTGGTTAATGTTTTCATGTGTGGGAGGGAAAGAGAGATAAAGCTCGCTATCCCTCTCAAGGCAGCGCGAACTTCTGATATAAATATGATGGCTTCTTATGGCCGACTTCTTAGAAAACCTGTTCTAATTTGAGCAAAATTTCTGCTGATTTAATTAATCAATCATAAGTTAATGGTGTGTTGTGAGTGCGTAGAAAATATAATTTCGGTGTTGCGGTTACTACGACGAGGTCGTTGATGCCCCAATTACTCTCCAATTCTAGTCACTTTCTGGTTCTTTCATATGGCCACCTGCTAACTTCTAGTAGACAAGGAACGGTTTGATTGTCCTTGAATGGCCGACGTTACCTTGAGGTAGACTGCTTATAGGCTGTTACAAAGAATTTACCTGATAGACAGCCCAAAACACGCGCGTTCTTTTCGTTGTTTGTTGTGCCTTCTTTCTTCCTAACCAGAGATCCGAGCAACAATAGTTTAATCAACTCTTTTTAAGCCCTTTAAGCCCTTACTGCAGGACTCCTCTCCAATATTATTCCATTTGTTTCTGTTTTGATTTTATAGAGACCAGTCCTCATCAAAGGAGACAAAGTGGTTGCACCACCTACGTCTAGGTCGCCCACTATGTCCTTTGCACATTAAAAGTCATAACTCAGTGGTTTTAATCAGCTCATTGCTAAGCTTTAATAAATAGTTTGAATATTTTTCCAATCAGCAACGAATGGAAACAATGAATTAAATCACTGTGAGGAAAATTACATTGGAATATATAATTGTGCGTACCTACAATTTTATTACAGACTACTACTATCATAGTTACCTACAGTCAGACAAGCTTTTGTTCACGCGCACACGTAATGCAGTATCAATATTTTTGCTGTTGACTTGACAATCACATCAAAATCAACTTCGAGTTGATTGAAGCTTGGCCTCAAAGCGATTTGTGCCTGGAACTTAACCTGACGAACCTTGGTTGGCGGCAGAAACTTACTTTTCAATAAAAATAATCAATTTAAACTCATATAAACATAACTAATCAAGAATAGTGTCATGGACTATGAGAGACTCTATCTATCGGATCTTGACTTGGTTATTTCACAGAAGCATTTAATTTTCTCCTATTATACAGAATTAATTCAATAAAAGGTACAAAATGTTAACATTTTGTACCTATTATTGAATGACGACCGTATGTTTTCCCCATCGCTACTTTGGAATTGGTAGCGGTCGAAAAAGGAAAGTATAATTATTCAAAACACAGGCTACGTGTAATTACTGCGAATTACTGCGTCACTTACATTGCCCAGTCATAGTTATGGACACTAAGGGATACTTATACCTACTTCTAAGTCAGACGGTACTCGCTCTGTGGAAATTCTGTCAATCTGAGGGCCTAACTCTTGGTTGCTTTGGCAACACAAGGAATTCTTTCTTCGTTGACCAGGTGCCATAACTTAAGCCATTTTTTCGTTTAGCGATTAGAATATCGCTAATCGATTGTAATTGGCTACAAGTCCTGGTTCGAACTAGAAAGCGGACTTCGGGCTCCAAGGCGTGTAAGTCTTGGATGCCACCGGGATAACTTTGACTATAATTACGATGACTTAGGTATACTTAGACCTTTCGAGTTGTTCTATGGCGCAGATGTGTCCATCGCCCTCTGCTAGACACTCCTGTTGGAACGATTGTAATTTTCATTTTAAGGTCAACGCTCAATTTTTTACCTCTAGTAAACTAGAACATGAATAAAGTACGCCTGTTACTTACTGCCTACACCGGCTAGACAAACGGTTTAAAGTATAGATACACCTTTCTTTGTATTCTATAATTATATCTTACTTCTGAAGACAAGTTCCCAATGAAAATTGACCTGAAGTTGTACAAGTTTGTCTTACAAACACAGATCAAATTACACTAGTCAATATTGCCCTGTATATCCGAGCTCCTGAGTTGACCAACCCACTTATTATCAGTCATGCATTACTTTAATTACCTCAAATGTCCAACTACATTAATTATTAGTTACATACCTATATTTAATATTAATCATTATACATTCCTACGCAAACAGGTTTATAGGAAACTTATCTCAATAAACATTTATAATTAAAGTTTACTGTGAATTTAGCCTGAATCATATTGTTTGAATAATTTCTTGTTATTATTTGACCACATCTTTCAATGTATTGACGACAGTACTGGGTGTCAATAAGGAAATTATTGTGCATTATTTCGTATAATGAGTTACAATACGCAAATTCACGCTTCTAGCATTTTGTAAAGGTATAATTTCGTGGTGAGTTTTACCCCGTTACAGTTCAGCAGTAATTGACAGATACACAATTATATATTTTGGTCATTTGAAATTATTTATTTAACAATATATTATTTTCCTATAAATCAATCAAAATATTTACATAGTAGTTACAGTCACTCTAAAAGAGGCCTGTATCCCGCAGTGGACTATGACAGGCTGATGATGGTTATAGAGTCTCTCTTCTACAAAGCTTTTAGATTGTCAATACCTACATTATTCTGACATCCTCGCGAAGTTAAAGTTAAAGGCACTGAATCAGATTGCTAGATATGATACTTATTTCACAGCAGGACGGACTCAATTATAGTAAAGAAAATGCATATTGTAGGTAATTACTTAAGTACATAGGGACACCAGTTTAAGTACAAGAGACTTAGTTCGACTTAAGGAACAGCACGGACCTTGAGACGGGCCAATTATTGCACCGAATTCTTTTCGAATTGAGTCAAGTCTCCTAATTTAGTACCAACTTCTTCACTTACGTATGTGATGCTTGCAGCTGTTCAAAACGAGCGAGACCGGATCAACTGTCGACGACCGTCGTACGAGGAGCCGACGCAAGCCAACGGACTGTCGGTCGTGTCGCTACTCAACGCAGAACTGCTCAGCAGGAAGGTTATTGACGAGGTCAGTTCTAGGAATATGTATGTCTTAGGGCTCATCCGAAAATAATTACCGAGCGCTTTTTGACAGCTTTGGGGCGTGGATGGTACCTATAGCCTGAAAGTGATGACGCTCTGCTGACTAACAATCACCTGAACACGACAATTGATGCTTAAATTCCTTCGACGTTTCTATACAAGTTACAAAGATCGTGGTCACGTAAAATCTAATGACCAGCGGCACCATCTCCGAGAAGCTTAAGTTTTGGCACCTACTCTCTTGGTCTTCTTAATTATTAACATCGTTCGAAACTGATAGCAAAAATTCCGATTCCCAATTATACAGCCCGGTTTACTGGAGTAGGTCCAAGGGAATGAAATAGGGCCCTCTTTCCAAAATGACTGAGTCCTTCCGCCATTATCTTGACGAAAATTAGCCGTCTCGACTCGGACCTAAGAGTGTGTCCAACCAACTTCTGGCTGACCGAGTAGGTACGTAGACTCTTCGTCCTTAGAACCACCGTTATGTTCTCAACGAACCTTGATAAAGCCTATCCTCACCAACGTCAAGGCCACCTCGTTATTCCAAAACAATTGGCCACCTCGTTATTCCAAAACAATTGGCCACTGTATCTTTTTATTTATTTTATTTTCATTTATTTTACAGACAAACAACGTAACAGACGCAGAAATAAACAACCGCAAGTTGGCGAAAATCAACGACGTTTGCGACTCGATCAAGCAACAGCTACTGATACTGGTCGAATGGGCCAAGTACATACCGGCCTTCACAGAACTGCATTTGGATGATCAGGTTAGTTCTCATACATTTATTTGTGTTGCTTTTTATAATATGCGGCTTAACAAAGGTTAAAACATTTTATATGCGAGGTATTTACTGGCGGTCTACCGCCTTTTTGTAATATTTGCATTTGCAATAGTTCTTTGCGTTGCGTTTGGTTTACTTAGCTGTTAACAAGTGAAAAACTATAATATGGAAGTAATTGAATGCGTTTGGGAGCTGATTATTAGCCCTCTTCTCTCTCCCCTAAAGAACATCGGCCATTTCGGACCTAATAATGTATTGTCTAGAAATGAAAACTCATTTTATAATTAAGGTTATTTTATAGTGTTACGATTTCACTAACAATTATATATTTTTATAGAAGCCTAGGTAAAAAGTAAAGTTTTGGGTTGTAAAGATGTTCTAGAACTCGTGAACGCATCTCTATTAAAATATTTTTTATTCGCTGCATTGTTATATTATCTGTGCCCGATAATACTTCCTTGTTTAGCTACGATCCATTTCACTTATACTACACCACATATATATCGACTGTTTTTGTTAAAACCTCGAGAAAACTTAATTTTATACTTATATAAATTGAATCAAGTTGTTAAAAGCTGATCATACATGAATGTATCTTTTTATGTTAAAAGATATAAAAAGATAAATATAAAAGTATTTCTGCCGTTGAAAACATTGGATAAGGACGCAACTGAACGGACATGAGAGAATCTGTCAAATTAATACGAACTAATTTCGGTGTATTACGTAATTCCTTTCCTCTATAAGAAAAAAAGTGTCTTTACAGTATAATTTCTTGATCATAGAGCTACTTTTTTTCGTACATTTTTCTATAGACGCAATAATTAATTATCAGGTCTTTCAATGTATGAGAAGTGGCCATTGTTCTTTTAAATGTAAATGTAATATGTTTGTCTAGGTGGCGTTGCTGCGTGCACATGCGGGCGAGCACCTGCTACTGGGGTGTGCGCGGCGCTCGCTGCACCTCGGGGACATACTGCTGCTCGGGAACAACTGCATCATCACCAAGCACAACATCGGTACGTACCCACCACTACCTACCACCTGCTGCTGGGGTGTGCGCGGCGCTCGCTGCACCTCGGGGACATACTGCTGCTCGGGAACAACTGCATCATCACCAAGCACAACATCGGTACGTACCCACCACTACCTACCACCTGCTGCTGGGGTGTGCGCGGCGCTCGCTGCACCTCGGGGACATACTGCTGCTCGGGAACAACTGCATCATCACCAAGCACAACATCGGTACGTACCCACCACTACCTACCACCTGCTGCTGGGGTGTGCGCGGCGCTCGCTGCACCTCGGGGACATACTGCTGCTCGGGAACAACTGCATCATCACCAAGCACAACATCGGTACGTACCCACCACTACCTACCACCTGCTGCTGGGGTGTGCGCGGCGCTCGCTGCACCTCGGGGACATACTGCTGCTCGGGAACAACTGCATCATCACCAAGCACAACATCGGTACGTACCCACCACTACCTACCACCTGCTGCTGGGGTGTGCGCGGCGCTCGCTGCACCTCGGGGACATACTGCTGCTCGGGAACAACTGCATCATCACCAAGCACAACATCGGTACGTACCCACCACTACCTACCACCTGCTGCTGGGGTGTGCGCGGCGCTCGCTGCACCTCGGGGACATACTGCTGCTCGGGAACAACTGCATCATCACCAAGCACAACATCGGTACGTACCCACCACTACCTACCACCTGCTGCTGGGGTGTGCGCGGCGCTCGCTGCACCTCGGGGACATACTGCTGCTCGGGAACAACTGCATCATCACCAAGCACAACATCGGTACGTACCCACCACTACCTACCACCTGCTGCTGGGGTGTGCGCGGCGCTCGCTGCACCTCGGGGACATACTGCTGCTCGGGAACAACTGCATCATCACCAAGCACAACATCGGTACGTACCCACCACTACCTACCACCTGCTGCTGGGTAATAAGAAAAATAAACACATCTGTTTTTCTCCGATGCTCTGACCAGCTTACAACGGTCTTGGTCGCCGAGGGACTGATGTCAGCTCAGCGCCGTCCTTGTCAAGCGCGAGTTTCGGCAACTACCATCACTTCTTTTTTAGTTTTGTCTCGATGGGACATCAGTCATACATTGGACTTCAGAAGTAAAGCAACGATTGCATAGGTATCCACTAGATTGGATGACCGCTTGTTGTGGTAAATAAATATTGCAATAATAATTAATTATCATAATTTGTTGGCAGACGGTCGCATGGACATAGACATCAGCATGATTGGCATGCGGGTGATGGACGAGATCGTCAAGCCGCTTCGAGAGATCGACATCGACGAAACAGAGTTCGCTTGTCTCAAAGCCATCGTGTTCTTCGACCCGAGTGAGTTGGAACATTAATTTTATTGTTATGTGACAAATCAAGTAAAACGTTGAATAACTTTCATTATCTCATTCAATCAAGACAGTGACTAATTTTGTGTTGAGGACGAAGGGTAGGTGAGCTTGAACCTGGTGAAGGAATGTTTTAGCCAGGGAAACGCTAAATAGCCATTTGTCAATATACGAAAATTTACTCTTTTAACCGCTCTGTTGTTTCAAGGGACAAAACACCCTTTTTTCCAAAACCGTTGCTTGCTCCAAGGGACAAAAGTCCTTTTTTTCTGAAGCCGTAGACTGCGCACAAGTAACTAATGTTCGTTTTATTAAAACTTAACGGATTGCGCTTAACGCTATATTATATATCAATAGACGCGTAATGAAATCAGCTTTCGAATGATACCAATTAACACCAAATAATATACATGTAGTCCACGCAAGGGCAGTATAAAGTGACAATTAGAAATATTTACCCGCCATTTTTGAGCAAGATTTTATATTTCTGATATATTCCTTTTTCTCGTCGTTTTTTATTAAGGGAGGTATATAAGTATTATACACGGTTAGAAAGGTTATTCAATTTACTTTTAGAGGAAATAAATATAATTAAAAGAAACATTTTAATTTTAAACATAAAAAAATAAAACAAAGAATTGATTGTTAATTGCCGCCTATTTCCGTATTTTATTTTTTTAAATACCTTTTTATGTTATATATCTGATTCAAACCTACATAAGTTTCTTACCAATTAGATTTCCAAGCAAAATAACTATTTCCGATAAGAATCCGATAAGAATTACTCTTACTGGAATGTGCACAGTTGTTTACTTTTTCCCGCTAAAAAGAACCTGAATATCCGCAAAATTTTTCGTTAATCAATATCTCATAAATAATATGAGTATTATACAGCATATGATAGGTTTATTTATATACTCATAATAAAAAAATAACACAGCATAAATGTAACCTTATCAACATACATATTATTATGTATTACTATTGTTATGTTGTTACATTCAATAAAAATGAAATGCCGTTTTTTTCGACAATTGTTTGTAAAAATCTCTTAAATTAAAGTAATACACAATATTTATTATTTTTTTACTCTAACTTCATAATTAATTAGTTTATTCACAATAAAAACATAAAAGTATCTTATATAATTATATATAATATTTGTTTACAATGATGTTTTTAATCCATAATTACGCCCCGCGCGCAAAATGCAAATTCAGCGAAGTAATATTTTTTTTCACATGCTAATATCTAAATAATTTTTCAAGCAAGTATTGCTATAATTTTATATATTTGTTAAGATAATATTACCAGGTATATAACAAAGCAAAAGGAACCAAGGTAAAACTCGTATTGTTATCACGATAAGCAATTTTTTCGACTAAGTCGGAATTGTTTTCATAGCATCCGGTTCGGCCCCTCGCATAAAGTAAACACTTCATTCAAACGTAGTGTATTTGGGATCATATGAAAGAATAATTCATTTACTTCAACAAAAACATAACTTCAACACCACTCACGCTACAAACGAATAAACAATGACTGATATATTGAGCTGGCCCGTCAAGTGCTCGCGACGCGTTGAGCCGTAAGCACTTGGGATTTTTTAGGTACCTACGCGAAACGACGGAGCGGTTAAAGGACTTGACAGCCTGACTTGACTCGCATCCGCCATCTGCTAAATTAATCTATTTTTTACTTGATCTAATAAAGAACTTTTTTAATGTTATTATTGCAATAAATATAGATATTTAAAACTGAAATATCTCGAACGTTTTTAAATGAATTTTTTTTCGGGTTCTTAAATAAAAATGAGCTATTCAGCTCCAGGTCTATCCTCGCTCAAAAACCATGAAAGTACACCTATGACAAATAACATTTTAGTGATTTCGAACTTATACTAGTCCCTACCTCACTTACTTAATTAAAGTCCTGAATCATCCACTGACAGACTCCAGTAGCTAATAATATCCGCTCATTAAATTCCAGACGCGAAAGGTCTCTCCCAGCCACAAAAGATCAAGCAGCTCCGCTACCAGATCCAGATAAACCTCGAAGACTACATATCAGACCGGCAGTACGACGGGCGCGGGCGCTTCGGCGAGCTGTTGCTGTGTCTGCCGCCGCTACAGAGCATCACGTGGCAGATGATCGAACAGATACAGTTCGCCAAGCTGTTCGGAGTGGCCCATGTCGACAGTCTGCTGCAGGAGATGCTGTTGGGAGGTCAGGCGCGACTTGTTTATTGAACCTTTCCTTCTTGTAAAATTGTGACTAGGAATAAACCCTGTGGGATAGACTTTATAAGCATTAAATTGAATGCGCACTCAGCTTTCATTCCTTGCCTCGGACGACGTTATTTCTAAGCGATAAAGTCCATCAGTAAAACGATAAATAATGCCTCCAACAATTTTTGCCGTCATGTTGGTGTAGATGAAATGAACGTATTCAACGTATATTTTGTCGGCAGTTCAGTCGGCATTACATACGGCTGTATACTTTTAAATCTAATAGTATGTGTGTTCCAATAATAATTAGTCGATCGGATTCCTTCCCACGTATACGTTATTTCACGTACATACATGTACGAAAGATTGTAGTCTTTTAACGGTGCATCCAAACTGCAACTACTTTTTGTTGGGCATTTAGAAACACATAACATTCAACAACGTTTAGCTACAATTTATGGAATTACTTCTAGAGTTCTGTTTGTAAAACAAAACTCTGTGATGCGCTGTATTTTTTTTTTTTGTTCAACAAAAAGAAACTGCGATATAGATGCACCATTACGCATTTAAAAGCCGTAGCTATCTAAATCCTTCCTGATAAACTTTCGATGAGAATGTGAAGGGAAACTTTAACCGTGTGTTTGCGCAGGGGCGTCTACAGAAGCCGCCATCGACGAGAGCGGCGCCTGTGTGAGCTCCCCCGCCGCCTCCGCCCCCGCCCCCGGGCCCCCCTCAGCCCCCGCCGCCCCCACAGGCCACCTCGAGCCCCCAGCACTCTTCGACGCCGCGCCCTTCAAGCAAGAACCCAACATGTGAGCATACTCACAAGATACCACGTAAATCGTTCGCCAAACATGAGAGCATACTCACCGGACTCCACAATACGTCGTTCCCCAAAAATATCCTAATCGGAACGAACATTATTCATTAACAAACTAATCGGCTCGAAGTCAAATCCGCGAGGGAAAAAAGGAAAATTTACTCTAGGTACTACCACGTAAATCATTCCCAAGCATCCTCAACGGATCACAACACGTCGTTACCCTTGGAACGAATTTAAATTTATACATTAACCAAATAATCTGGTCAAAGGAGACAATCCGCGTGGGAAAAAAAGAAAATTAACTAAGCGCAGTAGTTTCTATCCCCGGCCTCCTACGCGAAACTGAACCGAGCTGTATTGTTACATATATCTACGTAATGTTAGCCCTAGAAGTAGGTGAACCTGTCACGAAAAGAAGTTTATAAAAATATAAAGATAGAGCGTGATTTTTATTTACCCTTTAACCGCCTACATTGGATATCGCAAAAAATAAAATATACTCCTCAGGCTGAATAGGGCCGAAATTTATGGCCGGCTAAATCCAACGCGAACATAGGCGATTAAAGGGCTGAGTATAACCGTATAGAAGACATTGGACCGCTCTCAACAATGTCTATAACTAGTGCCTTATTTATACAATTTTATATCTTACATTTAAGAACTGCCACTATATTTAATGCTGTTTATCATCATCATCTAGATTGCCTCGATTATTTATGAAAATTAAATATCATGTGTCTATTAAAATATTACTAATAGAATATAATAAATTAAAGTAATTCACAAGGCATGACAAAAATCTATATAAATAAGTATTTTAAACTTGACACATCAATGAAATAGTGTTCTGTTCCGTGGATGTACTGAGATCTTTTGTAAAAGAAAAGTGTGCGAACACGAACACTAACATCTTGCCATTCAACTAACGAAGACGAAACCTTAAAAATAGTTCATGAAAATATTCCAATCGAAAATCATGGTTATTTACTGTTAATAAACCAACAATTGAATATAAAATAACGATAATGGATATTTTATGGATTTTCTTCATATTTATCTAAACGAAAAATCGCTCCATGTGGCCTTTACTTTAATTTTAGTTTTATCTAATGGATCCTGAAGATCATATAGCAGTTTAATCAGAAACCGAGCCATACGGAAAACCTTCTCACATATTTATCTACTCTGAATTTTGAGGAATATTCCAAATTACCAATCGGATTACAAATGGATGTTATATCTACGTATCTTAAAACATATCTTATTATAAACTTGTAAAAGGTGTACATGCTCAACTGACTTATATATTTATCATATTCATCGAATAATTATCATGTTTGGCCTAACAATCATTGGTGGTGGAAGTATTAAACTACTAATACACTTTGGGTATGGTCTTATCCCGCCTCCCATGGCCTTGCGGTTATAGCGGGAAATACGCTTTAAATATAGTACATATGGTTCTATGGTTGTTTACGTTGACTAATGTATTATATTGTTTGACCAGGAGCCCTGAGCACGAACCACCAATGATGAGGACCGGCGACATTACCATGTTATAGTTTGCGAATGGCCGCCTCTCGCACAAAATAAAATGCATGAAAACTTAATATATATACCTAATGTGTAAACAGCAAATGCCATTGATACAATGTTTATGCTTAATCTCTTGTATGCCGGAATGCCAGACACAATTAAAAAGCTATTGTGTCTCGCGTAGATATGCGTTCCGGCATACATGGGGTTAATAAAGACTTGTAGTTTTTACTCAAGTTGATGGAATTTAATTTAAAATCATTCATCATCATCATTTATTTGGACGTTACAGTTTGCCAATTGTAACGTCCAAATAAATGATGATGATGAATAAACGAATGATGTTGTTGAGACTATGAAACACTAGTGAACTTATGTACAACATGAACCATTATCAATTGGTCATTTAAACTTATCAAATGTTGAGATCTAATGTTGATGTGTGGGTAAGCAGTATGTACAGTCGAACAACTTCTCGCTAGACCACTATAAGGGTGAGAATCGCTTAGCAAGACATCGTCGCTTCCAGTGCTACTTTACACGCACATTGACACTCGTATACAAAAACAGGTTCTAGTGTGCCTCGACTCTATGAGCGAGTCAAGGGATTTTTTTTCTAACTGGTCCAGCGCCGACTTGTTTGATTGACATATATACGTTCGGCATGCTCGTATACGCACACATATAAAAGTAAGCCATACTCAAAATGGTTTCTACTGATTCTTTGAATTCTGAAATATATTTTACAACTCAAAGCTGGCAAATACTCCAGTCCAAAATCAAATCATTTATCAGTAAGAAATCTTTTGAAATGTAAGTGTAAATGTAAACGTTATATGTATTGATTGTATATTTATATGAAAAAGGCCATTTTACAATACATACTGTATGTTTTTATGAATGCTGAGTTGTTAGAAGAAATGGAAAAGTAATATTGTTAGGCAGCGTAAAAGATTTAAATTGCAGCTTTTACGAGTTAGAATATCTCGGGGATTGCAATTTTTTATGTAAGTGTTTAAGCGTGGATATATGAATTGTTATGAATTAATATTTAATAGAAAGAAATCTTATATGAATTTTATATAACATCAATTGTTGATGGTACTTTAATATACGAAAGTCGTTTAAGATTAAATCGATTTGTGCCTGTATTTTATATATAAATGTTTTTGTGTGTAGGTGTAGGAGAATGTGTTTTTGCCAACATTTTGTATACAATTTGTATTTACATTTTTATAATAGGTGTCGGATATGCGACCAAATTGAATGGTCTGTGGTAATACGTAAAATTATTTACAAGCCTACGTTATTCGGTCTCCGGTACTATTATGTAGATAATATATTTGTTATTTATTCCAAAAAAAGTCAAAATTATTTTGTGTAATTATAAAAATAAGTTACCTTTGATGTAACACATTGGTGATGGTTTTAAAGATCACTAGACAGTAAAGAGGTCTTAAATAGTGGCCGTGTGAGTTGTAGGCGTTTTATCTCGATTAGATTTAATATAGAATTTGTATTGACGTACGTTATATGTGATCTTAGTACTGTGTCCATGGCGCAAGACTAAAACGTATGGTCATATTCAAGAGTGTGGTCGTCAAATTTAATTAAAATAACGTGGTACTGTACGGGTTAGGTTAGAAGACTGATTTGTTTCGTGTGTTTGTATCATGATAGGTAACGGTAGTCTGAACGCAAAAGCAAGCTCAGATTTCCGTTATACCATGCACCACGCAAAGAAAAAAAGCTCAGACCGTTATGAGCGAAAAACAACTATATGAAGATATTTGACATATTTTTAGCACACTACAATCCTTAAATATGGACATACTTATCCGTCTTGCGCTATATATTATTTAGTAAAACTACATTTTGTTAATAAATGCTCAAAGTAGATATATTCCTTGTTAATCGATTGGTGTTAGATAATCGGTGAGAGTTACTTTTGTGTATGAAATATTATCGTGAATAATTGTTTATGGGTTTAAAAAGTCGTAGATTTAATATCATTTATAAGCAAAGTAATAGGTGCCTTATTATCCTATTGAGGTGTACTGTTGAAAATGTACATACTATGTTATGAATTTTAGTAGAATTTATTTTAATAAATAATGTTATGAAATCTTTGCCTCTTTTATTTAGCTAACTACTCGAAGAATAATAAAAGGTAGACTGATATGCTACGGCCACATTACCGTGATATGCCAATAATTATTGCCATAAATTCAGCAACGCCTAGGTGTAACCACGATTTTTGGCCATAATTTTACAATGCCAATCAATATGGCAAATGGCGGTAGACAATAGCTCCGGCGGCGGTCTTTTTTCGCACATCAAGGAAGATTACCTTAGTAATTAATGCGTTTGTGGCCACACAGTGTGCAACATGAGTTCGACGACGATGCATGTATCTACCGACATGGAGTGGTCAAATGAAAAAGCGCTCGAATTTTTGGAATTATTCCAATCCGAACCGTCTCCTTGGGAAAGGTACCCGACAGAAAGCCAAAAATTTAAAAGATTCATGTAAAAATAATTGGCACTCAAAATACCACAAAGCTGCAGCAATGAATACAAATAATTTTACATAAATTTGGGAATTGAAGGGATTTGACAAAATAATTTGTGGCTGTGCTTTGGCATCTCCAGCGTCAGATCCTCAGACGTCCTCAAGGCCCCTTACATAAAGTCTGTGCGGAAAGAGAATGGGCGTGGCGAAAATTGGAACTAACAATTTTACAATTACCTTTAGTAATTTTTAACTTATGTACGTACGATTGGAAACCCTTCGTCTGTCTGAGTAACACAGGCTCAACAGATCAAGATTTTTAGTCGCACTATAATAAATTAACAATGTTAAAACATGAAAAATACGGTAAGTACGTATAGTGGCGCCCTCAAATAAAAAGTCTTCTCTTTCCGCACAGACTCTGTGTCGTGAAGGATCTTAAAATATTCTTTGATTTAATCCAAGTACTCGAAGTCCTACTTCGATCGAAGAATAAAAGGGGACCTTATTTAGTAATATGTGAATACTCCTGCGAATTCAAAATGGAAGCCACTTGAGTTTATTGCGAAAATCTGAAATGTGATCACATTTGCTCAGTCCAAATATAAATCGTATGTTAAAATTTTGGAGACGCTCAAGTTTATCTTACTGTTCCTCAGTGAGGTCAAGATAGCTGACGTTGTCATAGTCAATAAAATTAAAGGCAGGAGCAAAGGTTGTGCAAGCGTAATTTTAGTGACAGTAGGAAGGAAATTGAGTAACCTACTCAACGAGCCACTTGATGTTAATAGTTTGCGACTATTCTGCTGCAATTGAGATCTCCATGTCACGGTTTCATCGAAGTAGATTCCAAGATTTTTTATTTGCTTAAAGACAAATTCTTTCCATCAAAAAGGATGTGAGGTAGATTAAGTCAATTGATTTTAAAAACCATTTCGGGGCTGCCGATGATAATTAATTTAGTTTTCTCATTTCTACTTTACTACAACTCCTTCTTGGTCCAATCACAGTACAGGCTCCCTCCAACTTATTTAACGGAGCTGGCGTATAGATCTGAAAATCATCTGCATAAAGGTTGAGATAGAGTTTATAATTATAGCGAAAAGTAATGGAGATAGCACGCCACCCTGTGGCACACCGGCATTAATGTAAGTGTCCCAAGAAGAAAAAGAGGCTTCGATGCGTTGGCGGCGGCCAAACGGGTAGGTAACTATAAAACCAGTCAATTGCTGCTGGAGATACGATATGAAAGCGTAGAATGCCAAGTAAGATGTGAAAATCGACGGTGTTAAAAGCAATGCTAATGTCAAGTAAGGACAAACTCGTAAAAATTCTACTATCTAATGCAATGACAGTAATGAACATAATATGGATTTAAGAGCGAGTTCTTGAGTAGTAAGGAACTTAGTTGTGAGTGAACTAGACGTTCTATGACTTTCTACAGGCAGGGTAATATGGATATGGGTCTACGATCTGTGTGATAACTAGTACAAGGTTTCTTGGGCATAGGAATTCCATTTTTGCATTAAATTTATTAGTACATTTTTCCAATCGATGGAAAGTTAGGGATAACGGAATTATTCAAGATGTTAGGTACATTGGACTGAAAGAATTGCCTGTAGAATAGGAACTGATACAGTCACTTCTAACTGCATTTGACGTAGGTAACTGCAATTAAGGATACTCTTCTTAACATCACAAGAAGCAAATTGCGGGCAGATAAAGAGAGCCAAGTACCAAGTAATCTGGAGTAAGCAAAAAAAAGATGTTGTAAAGTGAAACCAACTCCTAGTCTTTGAAGGAATTGCCAGACCTCAGCTGGATCACCATTTTCAACGGCGACTTTAGCTGGATTACCATTTTAAATTCTTATGAATTTCTAATAGTGATTTGTCGCGTATTTTTCTTGGTCTAAGAGAGTGGGTCTGTGCTTTAGTTTAGCCTTGACAGCTGATTTTTTTGCTATGATGCTCTTGATTTCTTCTGTAAGCCAAGGAACTGGCAGATGCTTCAGTTTGATACATAGAGATATTAAGAATAGAGTGGCAGAGTGGGGCCTATTCGTGTCCGCCGGTGGGAGAGAGAACGCAACATTAAAGGCCCCCTGCATCTCTCTCTAACAATACATGCACAACATCAACATTACGCAGTGGCGTGCTACCTGTAACTATTATTTAAATCAGTTTATTAGTAATCAATAGTTTAAAAGTTGTTTTTATTGATACACGAAGATAGTTTGAAGTGACAAAAATGTTTATATATTTTTAAACTATTGATTACTGATAAACTGATATAAATAATAGTTACAGGTAGCACGCCACTGCGTAATGTTGATGTTGTGCATGTATTGTTAGAGAGAGATGCAGGGGGCCTCTAATGTTGTGTTCTCTCTCGCACCGACGGACACGACACAGTATTGAGTTAGGTACTGTTCTGCCACTCTATTCTAATATCTCTATGGTTTGATAGCATTGGCGCACGTACTTACGTGAATAAGCTTGTTTTGTGTGTAGGTGTGAAGGTATAACTTGCGTTCCGACCGTCTGTATGAAGTTAAAATACTGAATGGATTACACTGCCGTGTTTGTAGACTCTGATTGTTTTATTAAATTACCCATGTAAAAATTACTACTTACTTTATGGCTCTGTGGTTTCATCATGTTTTTTTGTATGAAGTTGTTATTCTTCCCGCCAGGGTATATGGTGTTCTGTGGGTTTCATTGTCATCTGTCAAAGCGTCATTTTGCAATAAATATGTTTTTTGCGAGAAGTTTACAAAAACAACATCTAATTGAAGCGAATTATTGAATTGCGGGAGATGTTTCCAGTGTATGCCCCTCTGTTAGCCATGTCTGCTGTATCAGCGTTATCCGTCGCCTTCCTGTACTGCAAAAACAGGGGAAACTCTAGGAAAGGATACATGGATGTGGATCAGAAACCCTCCGGTGATGAATAAATAACGTAGCTTGTAACTTACCACCTATGTTTTCTAGTTTATTATATTTAATTATACGCTAGTTACCTTATTTTTGGTCGTTTCAATACACATCTGTCGAACAAAATGTTTCTAAATTATGGTATCCCCGTTGGTATCTATGCACTTAAGCATATTGCTATGAAGCTTTCGGCATCTTCGTATCAAGGTGAAAAGCTTCTGCCGAAAAAACAAGACTGTGATCTACGATCAAGGCAATAGTAGGTAATGTGATTGTGCTATGACGGAATGGTTATCAATAAATATTCGTTCCGAGCTTAATATTTTGCAAAATCTATCAAAGCAGTGAGTCTTTATATCCAGTGACATTATTTAGCCCAAATAAAATAGATTCTATACCTATTATAGTTTCATACAATACGTCATGGTACAATTCGTATAGGTAGGTACCATAACTTTATTCAGAGAAGGCACCTAAGTTCTACTATAACTCCTTGTAAAACTGTTACAGGTAAAATTGACATATGATTGGGTTTCGTCTGGCCAGTGGCTGGATTCTCACTCCCACGGTTGGGACGATTATCGGATAGAATCTCCTGACAAATATCTTTTTAATTCTGCAGGTTAAGACTACCTTCAACAGCTGACCTCCTGTGAAAATGTTATGAAATATCGAGAAGACAAAATCGTAGCAAGTGGTAATTAGTATTGAAAGCTGCATTAGTGTCTCATCTGTAAATATTTCTTGCTTATTGTAAATATTAATATAAACGTATTGATTCTGATCTCAATGGAAACAAAAATAAATTTGTTGAGAAAAGAGTTGAATTTCGTTTCTTGAATACCTGTGCCTATCGAACTTTGAGTAAGTAGGTGCCACAATTGATAAAATCAAAGAGTGGCAGAGAGGTTATTACGCTTCAAGCTACCGTAAGTTTCACATCGCTCCGAATAGCATTTGGAGCAAATGGCACTGAACTTTCCTGCTTCCAGTGCGTGCTTTCCAAGAACTTGTCGCAAGCCAATAAAACGTGCCAAGGCGGTTTCCAGGTCAACATTAATGTGATACGCAAATTATTGTTCTAGATCTGCTTTCTGTGTTCATTGCTTCATTTTCAATTCTGTAAAAGTGAAGTCCTTGCAAGGGACTTTTCTTTTACGTATCTCTGTCCACTACCTCATCATCAGCCTTTAACAGTCCACTGCTAGACTAGGCCTCTCCTAAAGGAGGAATTGGCCTACTATACTACGCTGGCCAAATGGGTTGGTATACTTAGTATAGGGTTTGTATCAAGTTTTCCTTCTCTTACAGTGCTGTTCTCTGTATAATATGCTCCCTCTGTCGGCTCTTTACGACACCCATGGGATGATATGGGGTGGTGACATTCCGTATTCTTAATCCGTCACCACACGGACCGCTACCGATCCACTACCTACCTAGTCCCAAAAAATTAAGTAACCAAACATCGCCCCATGGCAATCAATACACGTATTATCGTGCTATTAAGTTTATTTTCATATTTTAGTCCAAGTACACTCCATAGACGACGATATTGGCAAATATATGAGGATTCTCATAGTTGTAGCAGGTGAAAGAGTCTCGCTCGTGGTCCCATAGGAACGTATGGAACACATGGACACCTTGCTGCCGCCGCTGACCAATACACACGTTCACAATAATTCTGCATCTGGAATACAATATATAGAATTATTAATAGAGCTGCGATCATATTTCAAGGACTCATCGTATGCATCTACAGAGGTAGGTAGGTACATGGCTGATGGCTGTCGATAAATCTTATTGACATACCTACATATCTACCACCAGTATGCATCCTTCTTTTCTTAATAAACAACCATGACTTAATATCTACCTTAAATCTGTACTAATCGTACTGGACCAGAGAGGCCTGTCCCAAGGTCACATATTGGGTCCCATACATAGGTAAGAAACGTATTAGGTAAAAGAACTTTACCTAGAGTTTTCATGAGTAGATAAATTATGTGTGATAATAGGTACATATGTTAGTGTATACCTACCGAGGCAACAGCCCCTTCAGTCAACAAGAATAGGCAGCTAAGTGTGGCAATATCAAGCTATACATTTTAGTTTCATAAGTTATACTGATACATAGCATCTATAAAACGAAGTCGTAATCACGTTATTTTTGGTTGAACGTTTGACTCACGAAGGGAAGCACAGTTACATTTTTTTTACATAGACACTTTCCAATAAGCACAGTCATTTATAAAACAAATAGGTACTGATTCAACAACGCGCTCAATATCAGCAACAATATACACAAGTAACAACCACAGCACCGGCTAAAATGGCAAAATTACCATAAAAATAATTGTTTATAAACAAAAATTATTGTCACTTATCTCAGAGCAGAACTTTACTTTTTGCTCTGAGAATTGTAAATGTCCTATTCCTATTATTATTTTCAGACATTATATACAAGAAAAACAGTTTCACAATTTTTAATCTAAACACAACCAAAAACAATGTAAACAGAGAGAAGATAAAGATTACAGTCCGTTCACAGTTATTTTACCTCTGACAGATGTCGGTGTTTATTTTCTTTATGTTGGAATTGTACTCCTGTGATGACAGGAATGTTACCCGTGCATAACATTTTACCCAACATTAGTGGAAATGCTTCAAAAATTCAAATGCTTGAAGCTCATGGCCGCAAAGTGGTTAGATTACCGCCATACCACTGCGAGCTAAACGCAATTGAACTTATGTGGAGGACCATTAAAAGGCGAGTCACAAGCAAAAATTTAGGACAAGAGGCAACCAACATGACAGCAGTTACGAATCATCATAACATTGGCAGTCCACATGGATCATTCTTATAGACTCACGCCTGCTTCCATGCAGGGGTAGGCAGAGATGTAATATTACACCCACATCATTCTTATTAAAAATTAATATGAAAATTAAATTTGCAGTTTTTGTATTTGATAATTAGAACCTCACGTTGGCGTAATAATGATGCGTTTACCTTTATTATATTACATAGACAACATTTTTATTATAACTATTTATCTTCATAGGAAATTAGATATTTCGTAAGAAAATAAATGTACATGCATATAGCCATGCCAATATCAAGAGGTTTTGTTACAAACATTACTTCCAAATATTTAATACGATCGCTTAGGCAATAAAAAAATAAGTACATTTTTAGCAATAATGTAGATTTAAAATGGGAATATTATATACCGAATATAGCAACACAACGCCCAGGTTGGCCAATCTAACAGCTAGAGGTAAAATAACTGTGAATGGACTATAAGCCAATTAAACGCATGCACCTGTCATAATTTTCTTCCTTTACGGCGTTCCGTATAGTTTCGGCGAGGTTCAAACACAATTCGGGCACGACTTTCTCACTATATTCTATTTCTTCTAACTCATCATCCACTATACGCTTTATCACTTTTTGGATTTCTTCTGCGTTGAAACGTTTTCTTGCGTTTAGCTGGTAAGTTGGTTGATAGATCCGAACCTGTTTAGTTTTACCTTCCGTCATATTGTTTAATCAATAAGAATTTACTTAGATACCTACTCTGCAATGCTCATGTGCAATAGACTACTAGTAACAATCCATTGCAGTTGGGCAATAAATATGTTTATTAGCTTAAGGCATGGTCTCTAAAACTTCTAAAAAAGTACTTTTTTCAGCGAAAGACAATAGAAAATCAATTGTTATGTAGGTATCATTTAAACGGGATACACGGGACAGGGAAACAGTAACATTAAAGTATTTTGATGTAAGTAGGCAATGGAACCTACTACTTAGGATTTCGTTTTTAATTAAAACACAGACTATCTCATACCTAGTAGCTAAACTGCAAAAGGCTACAGTCAGATAATGCAGGCCTTAGATTACATAGCTTGTAACCAAATTCAGGCAAGGCAGATTGCCCTTAGCAACTACGATCTCGAAATGCCGATGCGTCAGAATAAGTAGTCACTTAAAGTAAATGATGAATTTATCTGAAAGGTAGGTATAAAGCTGTGCGTCCACCGGATCGGAATCGGAGCGGAAGGATTTGTTGCTTTGTATTAATTTCTATGAAACTGCGTGCACTGGATCGGCATTTCTGCGCCAGAAACCGGTATTTGTGCTGATGACGTCATCCGCAGTGAACGCATCATTCGGATTCCGAGCGTTTCAAGTTCTGACGTGTTTACGGCATTAAACTGTAGGCAAAAATACTTATTCACGATGAACGACGATGTTTTAATTACTTTAGTAGAGTCATATGAATGTACCCAAAAATCTATGATATTCATTATTTATGATATTCATCAAATGTATAATATTCTCCGAAAATTAATCTACAAGAATATCCTCGTCACTATCCTCCTGCTTTAAAGAAACCTAAATTGCCGATGCTGAATCCGAATGCAGTGGACGCACCCCATCGGTATTTTGTAAATGACGACGCTCCGTCCGCTCCGTACGCTCCGATTCCGATCCGGTGGACGCGCAGCTTTAAGCTGCAGCGTAGGCAGGTACACGAGATAACCCCGGAACGCTGAGTTATATTTTAAGCAGCATTGGCCTACTCGTGGCATTTTGGTTGGAGCTGATACGGTATTAGCACAGATTACTATATGTACTTATATGTAGCAAGCTAGGTATAAGTATAGTCGACCTCAGAGGATGTGCAGAGAATACACGGCTTATATCTATCTCCATCATCATCATCGTCCTAGTGTTATCCCAGTTGCATCCCTACCTGCCTTGTTGCCTTGAAGTCCGGTGTCAGTTTGCTAGTCTAACCAGATTTCACTTAATATAGGTACTCGTGCTCCCTGAGGCACGGGACAAGCGATAATTATTATTTCCGTTCGTAGATTTGAGCCCGGTACTCCCTGCATAGCAGTCTGTTAGGTTATCATTGCTATGCAATACAAGTAGGAATTAAAACGATTTTCATAGCAACCTATCCTTCAGGACCTAGAACCTCCTCGTGTATTCTATTTTAGGTAATGTAGATTCTTACCTATTACGTGGGATCAAAACACTGCCGAAAAGTGGGCGTTACACATGCCTCTGCCTACCCCTTCGGGGAAACAGGCGTGAGTGTATGTAGGGTCATTTCGCCTGTTCGCGTCCATCCCCCTATTCGCGTCCATTTTGCGGACCTCCCTTTAAAAATGCTCGTAAATAAGTATACTAACACACTAATACAATGAAAAGTCAGTATCGCCAATACCTCAACGTATAAGAGACACGCACAAATAGACAAAAGTTCCGTGCGCCCAGCTTATCCTGTTTAAAAAAATTAGTTAATCTCGGTTGTTCAACAAAAGAGTGCAGATGCGCGGGATATAAATAAAAAAATAGTGTGCAGCGGCGTGTTTGACGGTAAGTATTTTATTGTTTTATGTGAATTTTAGGATACATAGCTGTTTCTAGACATTAATAATGAAAAGACGAATAGTATGAATTATGAATTAGCTTGTTTTTTTATAGTTAACAATTAAAATAAGGTGGACGCGAATTACAACACCGAATTTATAAAACTTCCACTTTGCGTCCACAATGGACGCGAACTCGTCTATTTATGATTTCTTTAGTTGCTTATTTTTATGTGATTAAAATATGAGAGAGAAATTGGGATTTTGTTTATTTTAACATTAATAGTATGCAATTGTAATGACCAATTTGCGTCCACATTATTATGATTGTAATAAAAGATACAATCGATATAATAATCGATCACAAGTGGACGCCAACTATACCTGCAAGGGATAATATTATAGTAAATTGCGTATATATTTTCATAAAATATAAATAATCGCATAAATACATTCTATATAAGTATATATATATTTTTTATCATTTAAAATGCATTTTTGTTTGTTGTGCATGAGTTTAAAATTGAATTTTTACATTTAATTTCTTTTATTCCATATTTTACTATTCAAGATGAGTTCTTAGGAGACAAGAAAGAAGAAGGAAAAAATAATACAAAAGATAATTAAATAAAAAAGCGTTTTGTGATATTCGTGAGAAGAAGAAATCGGTAAGACAAATATGTACATAATTATGTAAAAATTATGCTATTCCGAAGACCACAATATTGGACAACATGTATCGTTATTTTTTTATTTTTGATTTTAAGTTCCATCGATGTTGAGAACAATAAATGGTTATTTATAGTTTCTTTAAAGTGATTTAATAATGATAATAATGTAGATTTTTTATAACTTTAATCTTAAATGTAGAAATTGTTAAAAGCCAATCTTTCTTTAGATTGTCTTAACAATATCACCCTTATGTGAAGGATTATAAGGCTGATATTGTTAAGACTAAGCTGGTGGACGCAAACTGGTCTACAGGTGGACGCAAATTGGATTTTGTGGACGCAAACTGGGTAAAATGCCATATTTTGAAGTTTGTCTATTTAAAAAAAAACACAACAAGTTTCGAACAAAACTGAAAGTTATTATTAAAATAGACTATATAATGAACGCATTACATAAATTTTTCATTGAATCAATTTGCTGGAACATTTTTATTTTCTCCTTCAAACTTGCCAACTGCACTAAATGGACGCGAACAGGCGAAATGATCCTATGTGTGTAGATTCTTAAGTACAACTTACGTAATAATTATTAGACGGGAGAGTGTCGACAGATTCTTTTTGGTCTTGGAATTTAAGGGGAGGAAGAGGTTGAAAATAGCAAATTAATCTTGCTTAAAATTATTGAATCGCACAATGTGTATTTAAAAATATAAATGCCAGATTATTTTAAAACTTTCTTAGTCGGCTCTAAGTCTGACGTCTTACATAAGTGCAGTTATAAGTACTCACATAGCGCAACGTCTTCCTTGGGGTCCTAGACCGAGTTTACAATCGATTTAAGTTGATCGTCTACGGACACAATGTCCATAGAATTTCTAAATGCGCCCCCAAAATCGTTGAAGCGCATTTAGGAGATTTTGTATGCGAGTAAGTAGGTACTTAATGCACACTTTTTTAGGGTTCCGTAGTCCACAAGGAACCCTTATAGTTTCGTCATGTCCGTCCGTCTGTCCGTCCGCAGCCTAGCTCAAAGACGCCTGGTGCTAGAAATCTGATATTTGACATGAATATAGACATAAGATATTGCAACAAAACTGTAGAATAAAATTTGGGAAAATATTTTTCACCACAGCAGCTCAAACATACCGCTTTTGCTGCGAGACAACAGTGAACAAAATGCGATTTTGATTCGAGCGTGAGTAAAAGTAGCTTTTTAATTTTACAATCTTCAGTGTCACGAATTGACATTGTTCAGCCATAAATTTGAAACATTCGAATTTTACTGTGCTCTGTCTCTTTCACATGCATATAAAAAGTGAGTGAAAAACAAAATCCTTCGAATTCGAAATTCGATTTTGGAATTCGACCTCAAAGAAAACATCTTCGGAAACGCAAATAAAAAAAGATATTTACTTTTTTTATATGTTATTGTTTATATATATAATTTATTATTGGATTTTAATAAAAATAACTCTAAGTATTTAACCAATACATTTTTATTTGGAATTACAACAATGATACAATAATTGAAAAATAAACATCAGGGACGCGGTATTAAAACGCGATTTAAAAAAGTAGCGGGAATAAAAATTTCGCTGATGCTGATACAGTATAGCGTAACGTGTTAAATTATATTAATATATAAAATAATCTAAAAAGATGAGTGAAACTAGCGAAGATGACTGTACTTTAACACCAGAAGAGTTAAATCAACAAGTGATTCATACAGAATTCAATCTATTCCTGTTCATTTCTATGTCTCTTAGGTAATATGTGTTCTAACTGTTGTGGTGAAAAATTATGTGTGCTACACAAGAGCAAAGTTTTTTGTATCTCGTGCTGTTGAGTCCCTCTCTACGCTCAGGATTCTAACTTTGATTCACTCGCTACGCTCGTGAATCAATCATAGAATCCTTCGCTTGCTCGGGACTCAAAATCAGCACTCGAAACAAAAAACAACTTTGCTCTCTTGTTGCACAAATAACTATTTTTTAAGGGTATCTCCCCTACATATATAGTGGAATTAATTTTTTTTTTGGTTGAGTACCCCATCATGTGGGGATTCAGATCAAGTGATTGGTTTGTCAAATATCAAGCTTTGAAGTGAAAAAAATTGTTAGACTCAAGTGTCCCCCCCCTCTGCCGGCTAAACTATTAATTTGGCAGAGGTGAAAAAAATCACAAATGTAGTACATATAACGAATTTAAAAGGAAAACTATCACGGCTAAGTAGATATCACTAGTTTACGAGTAATCGTCGGTTAACTTATAAATACCTATTTCTGTGAGTTTACATTGGGCGCGCTGGCTTAATCTTAAAGATATACGTACTTTGGTATGTAATGTACTATGGTACCACATGACGGTACTACGTATGTATAGCAGTAGTATATCTTGGAAACCACATTTTATGTTTACAATACATAACTGGATACATACCTAGTATTTTTTCTAAACAAAACTTAGGTTCTTATAATAGTGTTATTAAAATTATTTTTTCAGCAAAATAAACAGTCGGATTTGTTGTACATTAATACCCTTTGCAGCAAGTCATTATGGGCAACTACGGAACCCTACATTGCGCGTGGCCCGACACGCACTTGGCCGGTTTTTTAATTTAAGCAGTGATGCATTAAGATAAAGACTTTATATTACCAATTTGGCTGGTTGTCGAAGCCCAAATCCTTTATTTACTCCGATACTTGATCGTAGGAATGAGTATCTTCGGTATTCTCGAGACATGTTTAAATATTTGTAATTTAGACCTGGCCTACTAGATTTTGTCCTAGTTTGGTACTGTGATGATCCAATCTATATTTTCTTTCGCAGCCTCGCTTGTGGGCGAAGCCTACTTCACTATTCTCTAGTTCACCTGAAGTTTTTAAATTCAATTCATTCAATTCAATTCATTTATTTATAAAAATATAAGCTTACAGCATTACACCAAATGCTAAATATACAAAAAATAGGTTACACATTAGAATATTATCAATTATTATGACTACAAAAAGAAAATAACAAAATAAGATAGGTAACATAATTACATTTTAACAAAAAACAATATAAAATAAACTTAACCATATTATAATATAACATAGAGATGGGCCGAGTACTCGGTTGATACTCGGTACTCGGCGTACTCGGCGGGTTTTTTGATACTCGTTCTCGGCCGAATAACTCGGTTTGAATGCCGAGTATACTTTGTGTAAGCAAAGCAATATATTTAGGTACATCGTTGATTAACAAACTTTTCCAATGATTTATCTACTATGACGCGCAATGTGAAGTATTTGTTTGCAAACTATCAAGTGACTGGTAGTTGAAAGGCGCTGGCGGGGTGAGGCGTGTATTAACGCGAGCCGGCCCTCTCGACCGGCGAGAACCTATTTGTACTTGTTTGACGCGCGCGATATGGGAATTTGATTGAACCGAGTTACTCGGCCGAGTACTCGGTTGAAAAAAAATTGAGCCGAGTAAAACTCGGTACTCGTTACTCGGCAAAAGTGTTACTCGGCGCATCTCTAATATAACACATAACATACCTACATAATTATTTATCTTTTCATAATATTTAAATAATTAGAAACATTATTTATAGTTTTCGCTAGTGTGTCAAAAAATATATCAGCATCTGGATTATGTCGTAAGAATTGATTAATTAATGTGATTGCTCTAGCAGTGGGACTATTGGATGCTTGGGGAGAGCGCCAGGTAGGCGGGTAGGAGAAGAGCATGTTTCCTTATTTCATTACCACGCATATAGTGATCGGGTACATGTACTTTAGTACATATATATCGATGGGTACATAAAAGTAAGTACATTCCCGCACGCTTGGATTGTCTATTTTACTAACTAGAAGCAAACAGTAGTGAATTATATGCGTGTACTCGCGCCTGAGTTGGAGAGTTTCTAGTCCAACCATGCCTGATACAAACATGGAAGGATACAGATACGGATAATATCCATATTGGCGTTTATATAAGTACCTGCAGAATTTGCGTTGTAACGTAAATGATCCTATTACCGCCAGTTTTAGCTGTCTTAGGATTCACTTAAAAAAAAAAATAGATATTAGCTGTTATGTTAGGAAAGATGTTATAATTTATAATTAATGTCACTGAAGTATTCTTTGCAATTCAGTACTTAAATTCAATATTCAATAAAACAATAGTTCCTAAATAATTATTGAATCCAAAAGAGTACCTAGTTGATTCTATTACCAATCCATAGAATGCGGCAAGATTCTATTAACGATTTTTCTACTTCTTTTACCGACCGCTACGAAGTTGTCACTTCTTTTATACTATTAAACTAAAAAAAACGTTTTTAAGGTATTTATTATATAATAACAATAGTTATGAGACCAACATTATTACAATATGAACATATAATTATTTATTGCAACGCTTAGAGCACTTATTTTTTGTTATTTTAATTAATAAAACCTGACTTCCCGAGATAGAAAATCCAGTCTACCAGCCGATTTTCTTCTTCATTCGTTAAAACAGTTTGTTTTCCACAGTGTTCATTTAGGTATATATTTATTATTTCTCTTGTCACGCAGAGTTGTCCTCTGTATCTATGCCATAGGTAGGATTTTGAAGCCTCGTATATGCTGGTCCCTTCATTAATAGCTAGAAGCGCAGCTTCTAGTTGAGCAGAGGCGTACTGCTTGCGCTCCATAAAAGAACACAATCCTTAAAGAGATATAGAATTTAATTCTTCGAAAGAAGCTTTAAAAAGTTATATGGCCCGCATTCCGTCCCGCCATTTTTATTTAATTTGAAAACATATGATATACTTATAGCAAATGCCATGAAGCCAAGAATGAAACTGGATAGCAAATATTATTTTACATTAACAATAATTATGTCCTGTGACAAAAGTGCTACTTCTCTATAAAAGCCTTTTTATTGGACGAATCTCTGCTTCAATGTAGTTCGTCTCAGTCATGATGTGTACAGTAGCCTACTGATCTGTATCTGCCTACCTTAATTTGATCATTTTTTTTGTTATGAGAATTTGTAAAAATAATGTACCTATATTCCTATATTACTATTGTATGCCCCAAGGGCGGGACGTAGCTGATCTATTTAATTATTTAAGACCTGTATTTTGTACAAACCTATGATCCACAATAAAGATATTGAAATTGAAATTGACAAAATCTCTCAAAACGTCACGTATGCAAGAAATAAGCCAATTTGTTCAAAAATATTCATTTTGTTTTTGTCACAGCTGTGAGTCTCAGAATCAAGTATGAAGGTTACAATAGGTATTCTATTAGCGACCAATAAAGTTAATAATAAACAGATAAAATATCCGCTTTATGGAATGCTGTTAAATTCGATCTCATTGCTATATTATTTCTTTTAATGTCAGTTAGTATTTAATTCAGATGATAAAGGTTATGTCTAGTTTACACTCTCGCGCGAGTGGCGCGGCGAGCGACGAGGTGCGCGAGTGTAAACGCTCGCTCGTGGCTCGCCTCGTAGCTCGCCTCGCCACTCGTGGCGCTCGCGTCGGAGGCGGTTTTTTAGGCACGAGTCAAAGGGCCTCGCGAGGGACGCGAGCGTTGTGTTTACACTCGCGCTCTCGTTCAGTTTGTTTACGGCGCCCTTCCGTGCAGGTTGTGTTCTTCGATTTCAATTAAAAATGGACTGGTTCCAAAAAGAAACGCTGCAGTTCTTGGAACTCTATCAGGCCAAGCGAATAATTTGGGATCCAAAACATAAGATGCATAAAAATACCCAAAAAGTAAATGATGCGAGGCAAACCTTTTCTGAGGTTATGTGCAGACCTCTAGCAGAGTTCTGTTCAAAGTAAAAAAAAAATATTTTTCTTTTTAAGATGGTTAAAACTTGTTAAGGCTAGAGGTAATGCCGCTATTACTTCGACGTCTTCCATCGTTGCTGGCTCAACGCAAACTGAACTCGTAGCGAGAGTGTAAACAGGCACTCGCTAACTCGCAACAACACGCGAGCTGCGAGGCGAGGTACGAGGCGAGACGCGAGGCGAGAGTGTAAACTAGGTATTAGGTATTTACAGTGTAATATTATTATAATAATAAGGATATTGTCTAACGTTGAATCGAGTTTTACCCAAAAACTTTAAAAAATAGCTTTGTCGTTAATAGATCTAACGAAGTAAAATAATTTTAAGAATTGAACAAGCAAAAATTTATTCAAGATATGAGGTAGTTTATAATAGATATTATTTTAAAATACTAAATGTTCTCAAAATTTAACAACGCCATGGGTCGTTATGAGAATCAAGTTTTGAAATTTGGATTCTATTACCGCCTTAGGTAAATTAAAACATGATTTTATAACACAAAAACCAATGAAAAGTATTATATTAAGAGTTAGTTTAGAAAACGAATATATACGTTACAGTTGTCATGTGAAAGCAAGAAGACAAATCCATTTTTAGTGTGTTATTTTCCTTAAGTAATAATAAGGTGTACTTACGTGGCTGGAGACGCGACACTATGAAACGTGGGTCCGTTTTGGGCGCGCCCCACTCACTTTCAAATTATTTCGTCCACTGGCTATTTAAACACACAAAGTTTACTCTTTTTGGTGTCCAACAAAAATACGTAACTAATTCTTAAGGTATGACTTTTCTGGAAACCTATATTATGTCTAATATGAGTAATTTAAAAATTTGATATATGATTGATCTTAATAGAGTACACATTTTAGGGCGTCGTTAATAGGAGCTTTTACGTTACTTTCTCTACAATTGTGGTGTATAAGGTCTGTTGTGGATTCCAAACTAGCGCATTATACTCTAATTTGCTGCGAACATAGGCATTATAAAGTAGCTTAATTACTTGTATATTTCTAAACTGGGCAGATGTTCTCATTATGAATCCAAGACGATGTCCGATCATTTGACAAAAAACAAATGAAAAAAAAAATAATTTGACAAATAACATTTGACAAAATTATACTTGATAAATTTATTATTTTACAAACTATTGTTTAATAAACTACTCATTAGACAATATATTTTTAATAAATCTATGATTTACCATAAAAAAGTTATTATGCTAAAACATTAATTTACAAATTGATTATTTTTTTAAACATGTTATTTGGCAAAACAACGTAAAGCATAAATAACATTTGACAAAATGCATTGCTTGGTAAATATTTTACTAACCAAAATCTACGTTAATACAATAATCTTTGTGTAGGGTCAATTGAAACAATGGCTGGTTAGGTTAGGTTAGAACTGCGACCACAACGCACGAGCTGAGCGAGTGTAGCGAGCGTGCCGCGGCAGCGGCCGGCGAGTGCTAGAACCGAATTCTACTTATTTCGCTTAATTCAGGCAGTGTGTATTTTTTTAAAAGATTTAAGTTCCTATGGAATTAGTATTATTACAAAATTATATGAAAATTGCAACCATGCTTTTAAATATTTTCAACATTTCGCGTAAGCATTGGTTAGAAATTAGTTATTTTTAAAAACTTATAATTTATCTTGTAACTTTGTGTACAATCACCAATTTGGCAAACGAATTATTTAGTCAAATTATTATTTTTAAAATAATTATTTAACATTTTAATTATTTTCTAAGTAAAACGTTTGCGAAACCTGTATTATGTCAAATGATTGTTTTTAAAGTAATATGTTTGCGAAATGAAAGTTTGCCAAATTATTAGTTTTTCAAACGTTGTTTGTAAAATGATCTTTTGTCATACGTTTTTTGTTAAACGATAGTAAACCATCCAAGACATTTGTTAGCGTCTTTACAAGTATTAAGATTTGCTCATGAAAGTTGAGTTTATCATCCATAACAAGCCCCAAATCTCGGATTGAACAGACTCTTTCCAGAGCCACTCCTGCAATTTCATAGTTATTAACGATTGGATTCCGGGATCGAGAGAATGTAATAGATTTGCACTTGGAACTATTAAATGATAATTTATTTTTTTGAGACCATTCTACAATTGAATTAATATCACGCTGTAATGCTGTACAGTCGTTTGGTTCAGTTACTGCATGGTACAGTTTTAAGTCATCAGCAAATATCAGACATTTTTAACCGACTCCAAAAAGAGGAGGAGGTTCTCAATTCGGATGTATTTTTTTTTTTTATGTTTGTTACCTCATAACTCCGTTATTTATCGACCGATTTCCAAAATTCTTTTTTTGTTTGAAAGCATATACTTTCAGGTGGGTCCCATTTAAATTTTATCAAAATCAATCTAATAGTTTCATTAAAAACTAAAATTTTATCAAAATCAATCCAATAGTATCATTAAAAACTTCAAAAATTAAGTCATCCAAGTAAACGAAATTAAGCATTTACTGTGACTTTTCTTCAGTGGACACTAGAATAGTCGCGATCAATGGGCCTACTTCGGGCTTCATTACCAGGTATTGATGAAACCGGGAGAAAGAAAGGTTGAAGAGTAAATCTATATACTTATATAAACTTGCTTGGGCTGTCTGATTCATCAACGCAGAGCCAAATCCACAGGGGCTTGAAACTTGAAATTTTGACAGTCGATGCATTTTATGACGTACCTAAGCACCCACTAAGGAAGGATTTTTATACATATTTTTGGTTAGAAAAAATAAACACGCAATTTAGATTTTTTTCAAATCTAACAACTAAGAGGGTGATATAAAGTTGAAAGAGTATGTAGGGTAGAAAGTTTGTATGGGAGGTCCGTCATTTTTAAAACGATAGCGTGTAATTTTGCAAACTTCTGGTTAGAAATAAAACAAATACGTACATACATACATACATATCGTCACGCCTTTTATCCCCGAAGGGGTAGGCAGAGGTGTATTTCTACACCCACTTTTCGCCAGATATACTTTAGTCCCACGTAATAAGGGGCGAGCCTATTGCCGTACCGGGCACATTTCCAGACTCCGTGCTGCTACTGAGAATTTCGTGACAGAAAAACCCAATAACACTGCACGACCCAGGAATCGAACCCGGGACCTCCCGATCCCACGCACACATTTATGCCGCGAGACCAACGAGGCAGTCGTATAGGGTTTGATGTCGAGTTTTCCGTCTCTACGCAAAGATGGTATTTGCATTGTATTATCCCTTAGTCGCCTCTTACGACACCCACGGGAAGATAGGGGGTGTGACACTTGTATTCTATGCCGTCAACCACATGGTCAAACAAATACGTGTTTTAGCGATTTCTAAAATCTACCGTTTAAAAGGCGAAATAGAGGTTGAAAGTTTTTATGCGAAGTGAAATTTCATAAACTAGCTTCTGCTTAGAAATAAGTGATCATGTATTTACGCGTTTTTGGAAATAGGGGTTGTATTTTTATATGGAAAGTCCGTCATTACGCGCGAGCGAAGCCGCCAACTGCTAGCTTATACATATAATAACTTTGATTATAAATCCCAGAATAACTAATAGTAGTACGGTTTAATTCAAAGAGAGACGATGAGTACGTTCTTCAGTGTTTACACGATTTAATATTTTTCACTGTAAGCCCACATTTGTGATAACCTCTTTTCACGCAGTTCACAATTTTCTCTTGAAATGGCCTTGGACCGAGATTCCCTACTTTGAGATAGACGTTGATCCATTTCTTCGCTAGTTGTGGAGTACTGCTCACATCTCTGGGCCGGAGCGCCAAAATATCTGCTTGATCCACTTGACTCCCTACAGAGACGAACTGTTCGAATCGTCGATGATCTCACGGCTAGACTAGAGTCGCTGGAGCAGCGGAGAGACTTTAGTTTTCTCTGCGTATTTTACCGACTCTTTCACGGGAAGTGCTCCGAATAATTGTTTAATTTGGTACCAGGGTCACCCTTCTACCAACATACCACTCGCCGACGCAGTAGAGTTCACCCGTACTACCTGGAAGCGTTCTCATCTAGTATCTAGTACGGTGCGCTTCCAGCGATCTTTTTTACCACGTACGTGGAGGCTCTGGAATGAACTACCTGCTGCGGTGTTTCCCGAGCGCTATGACTTGTCCTTCTTCAAACGAGGTTTAAAGAAAGCATTACTTTCACGGTAGGCTGCGGCTTTGCTGTGTATACCCTGATATTAGCGAAGTCCATGAGCAGTGGTTACCGTTTACCATCAGATGGGCCGTTTGCTCGTCTGCCACTAGCAGCAATAAAAAAAATAGTTTTATTTAAACGGCGCTGTATCATATGGGCAGCGCGTTTAGAAGGTCTACCCATCTTTGATCGAGAGGAGAAGTGCCTGCGTCACGTTTGGCTCAGATACTCAACGGCCACGGATGTTTTGGCGAGTATTTGAACCGAATCGGCCGCGAGGCGACGCCGGCATGCCACCACTGTGGCAGTGAGATGGACTCTGCCCAGCATACGCTCTCTGAGTGTCCTGCATGGGAATCCGAGCGGCGAGACTTGGTCTCTGTTATCGGAGGCGATCTTTCTCCGCAGGCCGTCGTCCAGGCCATGTTGGCGGAAGACATCCAGTGGGATGCTGTGGTCTCCTTCTGCGAAGCGGTCATGCTCCAGAAGGAGGCCGCCGAGCGGGATCGCGAGAGAGCCGATCCCGCTCGCAGACGCAGGCGGCGTCGTGGTGGTGGCAATGGCCGCTAGCCTAAGATCTTCCTTAGGCCCGTGGGCAATTAGAGAGTGCAATCTGGCTGCCCGACCACGAACGACCCCGAGAAGACAGCGGTCTCGGATAGCCGAGGAACCACTGTACTCGCACAGTTCGAGGCGCTACCTCGTACTGTGCGAGTGGGGAGGACACTTCCAGAGACTGAGCCCTACTTACGGGACAAGCGTAACGGGACCCAGGAGCAGCACACCCACGTTCCCTGTATCCCATTCTTTGCCCGCCACGCGGAGAGGCACTCGGCAAAAGAGTTTCCCCAGTAAAAAAAAAGTCTACCCATCTTTAATTTCGATAAATCAGATAACTGCAGAAAGGAAAATTCACTAAAAAACAGGAAATAATTTTTTTTTTACAAAAAATAACCGCCTCCAAAAATCTGAAAAATGTGTGAAAATAGCACTAAAAAGTAAAAAATAAATTCCGTTATTTTTACTTCAATTTACTTATAAATATCACCTATTCAACTGAATATTATATACTTGTACGAATTATACGTATCTACCACTTAATTCACATGCCTGACACAATACATATTTTTATATAACTAACGAACTAAATTAAATACCCATCACCAGAAATCAGATAAGTATATTATATTTTTGGACTAAGTACTTAGAAAAAAATATTTTATTAGGACTATAATATACAATTATACTTTTTTTTGGAATCGGTGCCATCCAAACATTTTAGTAAATAATTTCTTGATAATGTACAAAATAGGTATATGAAAAGCTGTATTGATACGATAATTTAGCTAAACTTCATCAAACTTGTAAGTAATTTACAAATGACGAGAAATCAAATCAACAAATATAAATCAAATTTTAGGAAGTTTTCTATAACACAAAATATATGTACCTACCTAAAGTTACATTAATACCACAATGTAGGATCTAACCAAACCTATTTTGCAAATAAAGAAAACAACGCAACCTGGCAATAGGCGCGACAGCCCAGTTACAAATTAACCTAAATACCTATTTACAATTACCTATATAACCAAAACAAGAACTTAAAGCAATACTGGAACAAATCAAATTCTGAGAAGTTTTTACAAAAAGATCTCAAAATTTGAAAATCAAGAAAAATAGGATTACCATTAACCAAACCTATTTTGCAAATAAAGAAAACAACGCAACCTGGCAATAGGCGCGACAGCCCAGTTACAAATTAACCTAAATACCTATTTACAATTACCTATATAACCAAAACAAGAACTTAAAGCAATACTGGAACAAATCAAATTCTGAGAAGTTTTTACAAAAAGATCTCAAAATTTGAAAATCAAGAAAAATAGGATTATGTAAAGATGCAATACTAAAATGCAGCAAGAACCAAATCAAACCTATTTCAATGAACACAGATTTCGTGTAAAATAACTCTAAAAAACCACAATCCATTGCAATACAATAAATACCTACATACAAGCGCATAGAAAAATGGATATCGGAGACAACCGTCAACCACGTCTGCCCTCACGCGTCCGCCCTGCCCGCGTTCGGGTCGGTCACTTAATAACATCTTTAATTGTTAAAATCTCAGCTGGCACCGACTCCAAAAAAAAGTATAATTGTATATTATAGTCCTAATAAAATATTTTTTTCTAAGTACTTAGTCCAAAAATATAATATACTTATCTGATTTCTGGTGATAGGTATTTAATTTAGTTCGTTAGTTATATAAAAATATGTATTGTGTCAGGTATGTGAATTTAGTGGTAGATACGTATAATTCGTACAAGTATATAATATTCAGTTGAATAGGTGATGTTTATAAGTAAATTGAAGTAAAAATAACGGAATTTATTTTTTACTTTTTAGTGCTATTTTCACACATTTTCAGATTTTTGGAGGCGGTTATTTTTTGTAAATAAAAAATTATTACATTGATATAACCCTAGGTAAGTCATTAAACATAATTAAAAACTGCGTAGGACCGAGGGTACTACCCTGACTTACACCTGACTGAGTGAAATATTCTTCAGACCTATATCCATTCATCTTTACAAACTGTTTTCGGTCTTTGAGATAATCCGCCATAAAATTTAGAAGAGATGTTGTAAACCCAATAGATGCAAATTTCTTTAAAAGTACGTCATCATCAACAAGATCAAAAGCTTTTCTAAAATCGAGGTATACAGCATCTACCTGACAACCTGACTTAACTCGTGTGCTTATGTAATCTACAAATGGAACATGGTTGGTTAAGGTAGAGCGCCCAGTACGAAATCCATGTTGACAATCACTTAGCTGTCCCTTAATTTGTTTAGAGATGTGAGTATTAAAAATAGTCTCAAATACCTTAGCAAATACTGACAAGACAGCAATAGGTCTAAAATTTGTTATATTTGTCTGGGATGAACCAGATTTAGGTATTGGTGTTACTCGGGACACTTTCCACTTGCTAGGATATACACATTGTTGCAGCGCAAGGTTATATATATGCAGCAGTGGTACTTCTAGAACTGATAGGCTGTCTTTAACCATAAAGGCGGGTATATTGTCGGGTCCGTGGGCCGCTGTAGCTTTAAAGCACATTTTTATCGCGTTTAAAAAGAGAGTTCATTGAAATAAGGTTGATTTTGGTTTCCTTTGAGCGCGTTGGATCGACTCTTAAGATCCTCATTAAAAAAAGAAGAGAATTGAAAAAAAAGAACAGCCTTATTTCAATGTCTACATTTTAATTTCTTTAGGTACATTTAAGAGCGTATAATCGATTTTAGACGAAATCTTGACGTTTTATGAGATTTTCAAAGGTCATATCTTGACAACGTCACAAAATAATCCTATATAAATTGCAGTCCTATAAGGATTAACTAATAATGAAGTGCCTTAACAGAATAACAATTTCATTTTAATTATATTCTTATACTAGCCGTTGCCCGCGGTTTCACCCGCGTCCTGAGGGAACTACTTCGCGTACCCGAAAAACCCAAATATCTTACGGACCCCTATGTTTTCTAAAATAAAATATAGCCTATATTAATTCCCTTCTAATGATGAAAGAATTTTTTAAATCGGTCCAGTAGTTTTTGAGTTTATCCATTACAAACAAACAAACAAACAAAAATACAAATTTTTCCTCTTTATAATATTAAAATAATTATATATATTATATTATGTATTATATTAATATTATATTCTTATAAAACAAACGCAGTTCCTCCACAACGTTTTACGAAAACTTCCATCAGAGCCAACTTCCAGAAAGATTTTAACTGTTTTTATTAAGATAACTACTAAGTTTTAAGCAAAAATAACGAAAACTGAAACTCCATATTCTACCAATTATTACGATATTTTTTTACTTCGTCACCATACCTAGGAAATTACTGGTTCAGGAGATATTGAGGCTCAAAGTCACGACATTCTTTTGTAATTATTCCAAAATCGTGTTTTGAATGATAAATGTAAACTTTCTTCCAAATAAACATAAACAAAATTTTCAACATTTATCTAAAATAAACGGCTTTAAAGGTCCCTAAACGCAGTGTATGCCTACTAGCAATCAGCTGAGAGTTCATTCCCCTCGGCCGCGCGACCACGTGATCATAAACTGCCGCTGTTAGGGCGATTTCAAGCTAGAGTTTTATACGCGCGAATAAGCTGTTTTTTGGAAGCGCATGAAGGCGTGTATAAGCGCGCCTTTTGGCACACGTGCAACTCGTACGAGCATTGATGCGCGTCTAAGCTCGTATAAGCGCTATACTGACACGATATCTCTACCGTTTCGAGCCAACACATCGAAATATGCCCGTTTACGCGATTCCGGTTTTTTGTAGCGCATAATGTAGTGGTGTGCGTGCAAGCGCGTATGCTGAAACGACAGTATACGCGCATAAAAAACCACCTCCAAAAATCTGGAAAATGTATGAAAATAGCAATAAATATTAAAAAATAAATTCCGTTATTTTGACTTCAATTTACTTATAAACATCACCTATTCAACTGAATATTATATACTTATTAAATACGAGTTATACGTATCTACCACTTAATTCACATACCTGACACAATACATATATTTATATCACTAGCAAACTAAATTAAATAACTATCACCAGAAAGCATATAAGTATATTATATTTTTGGACTAAGTACTTAGAAAAAATATTTTATTAGGACTATAATATACAATTATACTTTTTTTTCGAGTCGGTGCCAGCTGAGATTAAGAATTAAATAAACAATTATTTCAAAATTAACAAAACCCCACTGCCATCAATTAAGAACTATGAAATAAAAAAATATAGCCTATATCACTCGAGATAACATAAGGATTCCAACGATATGCCGCACATCCAAATTGGTTTAGGCATACAGAAGTTATGGTGAAATAAAGAAATTCACATAAGTACTTACATATTTACATACATACATACATACATGAACGCTAATAAAACATTACGCTCTTTTTTGGCAGTTGTGTAATTATGAAGTTGCGAAGTACGAGTATATTATCTTGAACAGCTGCTCATGGACTTCGCTAACGTCAGGGTATACACAGCAAAGCCGCTGCCTACCGTGAAAGTAATTGCTCTCTTTAAACCTCGTTTGAAGAAGGACAAGTCATAGCGCTCGGGAAACACCGCAGCAGGTAGTTCATTCCAGAGCCTACACGTACGTGGTAGAAAAGATCGCAGGAAGCGCACCGTTCCAGGTAGTACGGGTGAACTCTACTGCGTAGGCGAGTGGTACGTTGGTAGAAGGGTGACCCTGGTACCAAATTAAATAATTCTTCGGAGCACTCCCCGTGAAAGAGTCGGTAAAATACGCAGAGAGTACCAAAGTCTCCGCTGCTCCAGCGACTCTAGTCTAGCCTTGAGATCGGGATCATCGACGATTCGAGCAGCTCGTCTCTCTCTGGAGTCAAGTGGATCAAGCTGATATTTTGGCGCTCCGGCCCAGAGATGTGAGCAGTACTCCACAACTAGCGAAGAAAGGGAGAAACGTGTATCTCAAAGTATCATATAAACGGGTATCATATAAACAAGTATATATATATAAACGGGCATCTCGGTCCAAGGCCATTTCAAGAGAAAGTAGTGAGCTGTGTGAAAAGAGGTTATCACAAATTTATTTAATCGTGAAAACACTGAAGAACGTACTCATCGTCTGCTCATTGAATTAAACCGTACTACTATTAGTTATTCTGTGATTTATAATCAAAGTTATTAAATGTATAAGCTAGCAGTTGACGGCTTCGCTCGCGCGTAATGACGGACTTTCCATATAAAAATTCAACCCAAAAACGCGTAAATACATGATCACTTATTTCTAGATAAGCTAGTATAGGTATGAAATTTCACTTCGCATAAAAACTTTTAACCCCTCTTTCACCCTTTTAAACGGTAGATTTTAGAAATCGCTAAAACACGTATTTGTTTTATTTCTAACCAGAAGTTTGCACACAAAATTACACTCTATCTTTTTAAAAATGACGGACCTCCCATACAAACTTTCTACCCCTATATCACCCTCTTAGTTGTTAGATTTGAAAAAAATCTAAATTGCGTGTTTACTTTTTCTAACCAAAAATATGTACAAAAATCCTTCCTTAGTGGGTGCTTACGGCATAGAATGCATCGACTGTCAAAATTTCGAGTCTCAAGCCCCTGTGGTTTTGGCTCTGCGTTGATGAATCAGTCAGCCCAAGCAATTTTATATATATAGATTTACTCTCCAACCTTTCTTCCTCCTGGTTTCATCAATAGGTACCTGATAACGAAGCCCGAAGTAGGTCCGTTGATTGCAACTATTCTAGTGTCCACTGATGAAAAGTCACAGCAAATGCTTAATTTCGTTTACTTGGATGACATACTTTTTGGAGATTTTAATAAAACTATTGGATTGATTTTGATAAAATTTGAGTTTTTAATGAAACTATTGGATTGCTTTTGATAAAATTTATATGGGACCCACCTGAAAGTATATCCTTTCAAAACAAAAAGAATTTTGGAAATCGGTCGATAAATAACGGAGTTATGAGGTAACAAACATTAAAAAAAATTATATATTCTTTTTTATAGACTCACGCCTGTATCCCTGAAGGGGTAGGCTGAGGTGTGATATAACACCCACATTTTGCCATGAATTTTTAGGTCCCACGTAATAGGGGGCGAGCCTATTGCCGTACCGGGCACATTACCAGACTCCGAGCCGCTACTGAGAATTTCCTAACGGAAAAACCCAATAACACTTTGCCCGACCCATATAGGAGTATTTCCATCTAAAATCCGGTCAAAAGTCGAATTTACGAAGTTAAATAAAAATCTATTTTTGTACACACACATTTTTGTAGCTCCAATAACCGGTCCATTGAAAAAATGAAACATTTGTAACTCAGGTAGTCGAGTGTCGACCCTCCCCGCACATGCAGTCGGAACCCAGTCGTTGTCTAAGTCGCATGGGTTTGTTCTCGGCACTTGTTATTTTCACTGCTTTAGAGTTGGAACTGTATGTTTGGTGTGATAAATAGTGAGAAAAAACATTGTAAATATGGAAGTACAAGGTACGTAGATTATTTTAACATAATTATTCAATAGTTTATGTTTCATTTATGTGTTTAAATTTTTTTTAAAGATAAACCGAATATTTCAAATAAATTGTGTACTTAAATAATTGTATTAAATCGTGTTTTTGTTTACTTGTCAAGGCTTGTCAAACCTTTATTTTTTTATTAATATATTGCCAAGAATATGTTTAAGTAAAATCTATAAAAAATTGTTGCGCCTACGCGCGCCATTTTTATTTTCAATTATTTGAAGATATAAGTGTAAAATGGGGATATTTTTGACTTTACATTGTTTTATTTTTTATTTTCAGATAATGAAGAATCAAGAGTTTTACCAGAAAAGCTTTGTACGATATCATGCGGGAGTGTAAAAGGAAAAAATTAAGAAAAGTTGGAGATTTTGGGAATAAAATTAATTGAAATCACCCAATGTCCTGATGATAAAAAAACTAATTTGGATCGTACTCTAAGATTTTTAAGACTCAGTTCAAACAAAAAAGGGATTAAAAGATTATTTAAATCGTATTACCTACAATGTTTTATTACTAAATAAGTCATTAAATAATTTTGCCCAGATTTTACAAATTCAAAATCAAATTCAAAATCCTTTATTCATTTGGGTCACAATGTGACGCTTATGAACGTCAAAATAATAAATTTATAAAATAATTACTTATACTCAAATTTAAAACATTATTACTGTATGCTTCTACATTTACATTTACTGCCACGTTCGCAAAGCAATAGGTAGAACTATGAGAAAGAACGGGCAATAAAACTCACGGTCACTCTTTTTCATCGCCAGGTTTTTCATAATACACAATTTACATTTTGTAAGGTGCTGCAACTGTTACACCTTCTATATCACTTGTATATATTTACTGTACATCATAATACTCAAGCATAATACTTTTGGTTAGCCTCCTCAGAATAGACATGGTGAAACAGGAGCATCCACTTACATTATATATACCTAATAATGCAGGCAATCCGCGAAAGTGATCAGAACCATTATGGAAATGATGCAGTTAAATATTAAAATCTAATACCAGCCCGCAAGACCGACATCGACCAGTCATCGCAAGTAGCACCCGTTCACGAGTATGACGCATGTGCCAGCCATCATCCCTCTGGCCATATTAGAGGGACAGGGATGACCCGACACACGACGCCACCACAAGAAATGACATTTTAGTGAGCATGACGACAACGGTATACAAACCAGCAGTAAGAAACAATCTATTGGTATACTGACCATAACCGCCAATTACCTCCATTTTCCAGCTCGTTATTATTAACATAAGTTAGTGGAACGCGTGAAGGAATGCAAATGTAGAAAGAATTTTGTGAAGGTGACAAGTGAACAATGATATGATCAGAGATAAATAATGTTAAACTACATTCAACAAATCATAAAAATATCCAAATCCTGCAAAAATCATGTGTTCACGAGGCACCTCCACTTAACATGTAAATAAAATAATCGTGAGTTAAACAAGCCTAAGCCTATCCCCACGGTGTCTCTGTCCCTACATGACAATACTCTTATGTGCGACCCGGGAATCGAACCCGAGACCTCCCAATCCTACACGCACATTTTATGCCGCGAACCAACGAGGCAGTCATTAAAAAAAAAACTATATATACAGCCGAATTGAGAACCTCCTCCTCTTTTTGGAGTCGGTTAATAAAAATACGCTAATCTGAAATCGCCGGCGTAGGTACGATGCACGCGCCAATTTTTACTGCAGCGCGCGCTATACATTGCGGCTGATAAAATGTCTATTTTTTTAAGCTTAAAAAAATATTTTGTTTCCCAGATATTATTTTCGCGTAGTATGACTTGGCATGATGTGCAAAACGAGTAGACTTTGGCTTGGTGATGGGTCTTGTGACACCCTGTATAGTGCAAATAGAGTCATATTTACTAAAATATCATGAACTTCTGCTTGGCAACAGAATTAAAGAAACACAAAATCGGCCAACTTTTACACATTTTATTTACTAATTTTAAGACATTAAGTTGATTTTTAGACTTATATTATAATAAAGTATGTAATACTTAATATACAAGTTTTTTTTAAACCCGGGCGCTGGTTCCTGGTCACTCCTTCAGTTTCTTCTTTCGGCATAACCGGCATAATTTATCCCTTTCTTCTGACACCAATTTGTTACGAGCTGGGGTTCGGTGATAAATTATATACACTATGCCACTAAACTGAACTTTATTCACTAACACAATAACACTAGATACACACAATTTTTCAACACTAATAAAACCACAGAAACACACTATTCACACCACTAGAAACACCACTAAACACTTCCGACTTACTTCACTTCGCTTCTTGTTTATCGCTCCGATATTCAATTGTAACTGTCCTGTCTCGCGCGTTTACGCGGTATTTATACCGGCCGGAACACATAACTAGCCTTTTCGAGACAACTCACGAAATTTCTGGTAACGTGTAACGTGTTTCTAGATTTGTGTAATTGTTCTATTTACACCAACGCCATCTATTAGAGGATAGATGAAATAGCTTCAAACAACCGATACATCTAATCTCATCTAGTTCTCCCATGCACTGATAGATGGCGTTATTTTCAATTCGTAACACGGCCTCCCTCTTAAACGTGTTCGTCTCAAACATCGCTGGACCCATAGTAACAAGCCAACCGGTCCACATGAACAATCTTTGGTGCACCTCGTGACCCCTTCTGGATTCGATAGGTGACGTCGTTCATCCTGGTAATTATGCGATATGGCCCGTCCCATCTGGCTTGTAACTTAGGCGATTTTCCTTTGCTTCGTACTGGGTTATGAAGCCACACCAATGATCCCTCATCGAAGCCTTTGTTGTTCGCCTTCCGGTCGTAGCGAGTCTTCATCTTCTCAGACATCTGTTGTCCTGACTCCCTGATGTGCTCGTATACGTCGTTCATCTTGTTGCGTAGCTCGGTCGCGTAATCCGTTATATTGCGTGGAGATTTTGGTGGAATACCGGTGATTAAGTCTGCAGGTAAACGTAGTTCTCTACCGAAATTGGCAAAAGCTGGTGTTACTCCTGTAGTGTCGTGGACCGCACTACGATATGAAAGGAGAAATGGTTGGATGTGCTTGTCCGAATCTCTTTGTTTGCTCCCCACGACCTTCGCCAGGTACCTTTCCAGTGATTGGTTAAACCGTTAAACCATGCCATCTGATTGCGGATGATAAGCCGTGGTCCTGGTTTTATGTGCACCCATTACGCGACAAGTCTCCTTGAACACCTCAGATTTGAAGTTCCGGCCTTGATCGCTGTGGATTTCCAAGGGCACCCCGAACCGACAAAAGACTTCATGCACCAGCTTATCGGCCACTGTGGTAGCTTCTTGATTTGGGATTGCAAACACTTCAGGCCACTTCATGAAGTAATCCATCACAACCAAGAAGTATTTGTTTCCGTGCTGGCTCTCCGGAAATGGTCCAGCGACATCCAATGCTATGCGCTCCCATGGGGCTCCCACATTGTACACCTTTAATGCACCTCTGCTACGAGTGTGTGGCCCCTTCACAGCCGCACAACTTGTGTATTTGCGGCACCAATCCTCGACGTCATCCCGACAGTGGAGCCAATAAAACCGCTCTCGGATCTTAGTGAGAGTCTTCTTAACTCCCATGTGACCTCCCGAAGCACCATTGTGATAGAGCTGCAAGACTTCCGGCACCTTAGTTTTGGGTACTACCATTTGCAAATGGTACTGGTTACCGCAAGCGTTTTCCCATTTGCGGCACAGAACTCCATCCTGGACAACCAAGCTTTCCCACTGTGCCCAAACCTATGGTGATAGGGCTCATTGCAGCGACATCACTCCATTTGGGCCTAGGAGCGCCTGATTTCTTCCATTCGAGAATCGGCTGTATGTCCTTGTCGTCTTGCTGAGCACTCTGCAAAGCTTCTTTCCATCCGTCGCTCAGATCCGTCTTCAACATTCTCACTAGCGCTGCTGGCTTCGCTTCCTGTCAAGTACAGTGCTTGCGTTGGTCAGGGTAAGGCCTACGCGTCAGAGCATCTGCGCTACGTTGCTCTTGCCGCCAGACAGGTACGTCAGGTGACCCCTTTTGCGGAGACAGGGTACCGCCGTGCCGCTTACGCTTTGGGCAGCTCAAGCGGAAATGGCCTCTTTCCCCGCAGTTGTATTACCGAGGTGAAGAAACAACTTTCCTGATACGGTAGGTTCAATCCTCGTGACGCGCTGCTTCCATCTCCAGAGCGTAGGCTAGGGCTTCCTTGAGAGCCTTGAAGTGCCCAAGTCTTACCGCTGCTCTAACCTCCAGGTCACGGATCCCATCGGTAAATGTGGTTCTCGTCAGTCAGTGCAGGCGACGACTGGTATGCCTTCCTGACCAGTCTTTCCACCTCTAGAGCCCACTGCTGCAGAGTTTCTCCAGTGGAAACACGGCCTAGACCACTTGTATGGTCTTGCATACAAGTGGTCTAGGCCGTGTTTCCAGACATATTTACCGGACCGGTCACTGCCATCCACCACCACCACGGCGTCTACCGGCCCGACCACCCGATCACCACCACTACCACCACCACCTCGCCCGAATCAGCGCGTACGCTGGAGCGGGCGACCACCACGCAGGTTCCAGGTGCGGATCACGGTAGCACACCACCTGCCACCACCACCGATCCGACCCCCACCACCACCAACGGGGGTTCAACTTGTCGCGTACGCTGATGATGTTAAGATTCTCATTGAGTCTAAATCGCGCGCCGGCATCGAGGCTTCAGCCTCATGCGCCATGGAACTCATTAGCCAGTGGGGCCAGCGGAACCGGCTGGGCTTCTCCCCCTCAAAGTCATACTCTATGACATTGAAGAGGCAGATGCCTGGTCGCCCGCCGACCATCAGACTCAATGGGATCTCAGTCAAGAGCGTGCAGTCGACAAGGGTTCTGGGTGTGGTAATCGACTCAAGCATGTCCTTTCGGGAACATGCAGAGTCCATAGGGGAACGCGCCGCAGCAGCATTCGGAACGATGTCGCGAATATCCGCCTCCTCCTGGAGTGTGCGTTATAGGGCCCTCGAGGTCCTATGCCGCGATACTGACGTACGCCGCGGGGTGTTGGTGGAAACGAACGACCACGTTCATGGTCAGAAGCGTGTTGTTGAGGACGCAAAGGCCTCAGCACCGCGGCTCTCCTCGCTTTAGCGGGAGTGCTACCAGCCGACCTCGAGGTTAGCCGGGCAGGCAGGATCGACGACTAACGATGGGAAGGTGAGGAGAAGGGTAGGGAGCTCTATCGGTTCTTTCCGGACGTGGCGGCTCGGCTCAAGTATACTTGGGTCGAGCCGGACTATCAAGTCTCGCAAATTCTGACTGGTCATGGATGCTTTCGAAAGAGACTGTACGATATAAAGCTGTGTGAGGTAAGCGTGTGCTATTGCGGCGAACAGGATGAATGCTTGGACCACATTTTGTGGCGATGCCCCCTTTATGAGGACAGTAGATGTAAGATGATGGATGGGATTATCAGTCCTGAGGGCCCTCCGTTCTACGTCGAGCTTGTGAACTCCGAAGCGAACTTCCGGCGGTTGAGAGACTTCGCGCATAACTGGCACAGGACGAGGAGAAGCCTCGAGGAGAATGTAAGGACCCAGGCCGGCGACGGAGCCGTCAATGTGTCGACAGCTGTATTAACAGCGCCTAGCCTACTAGTATAGTAGAGCCACCCCTGAATGGGGAGAGTGGCAAAGGGACGAAATTTGTAGGGAGTTTACAACGGGCGCGCGGGAAAGTGCATACAGCAAGTACCGCGCGTCTCTCCAATGATTCAGCCCATATACCCATATGGGTGGTGGGACCACTTCATGGAGCTGTCCGCCCAACTTAGCCATGCCCCTAACAGACGATTCACACTCAAAGATGACCAGGAACTCCCGGTCATCCAGGCTTACTTGGACAACCTGGGCCAAGAACAGGCGCCGTATTACGCCATCGCACCACCATCCGAGAGGCCACTCTAAGTCGCCATCCGAGGACTTCCAGCGCATATCCCTGCGGAGGAGACCTGACCGACAAGGGAGTACTGGTCAGGTACAGTAAGCACATCCGGGCCCGAACGGGCTGACCGGGGTACATTTTCTTCGCAGAAGGTGGACAAAATTCCCCAAGCCACCAAAGCTGTCTACGTGATCAACGAAGTCCTCCTGATGCCAGGAGTCATCGTGGAGACATGGAGGGGCAAGAAAGGCCCTTCACAATGCCACAGATGCCAGGGATTCTGCCACAGCTCCTACAAATGCCACAGGCCTCTTGCTTGTGTGCGATGTGGTGGCGGTCACCACGCTGCAGACTGTCCACGTCCCAAAGACCAGCCTCCGACCTGCGACAACTGCCAGGGAGCCCACAGCCAGCAGTCCCGCTTGCCCCATCTTCAAGCGGGCGGTTCGCAGTCGGAAAACTGTCCTTATGACTACGACCGGCCCACCACAATTGGTCGCTTACCCCAACCAAATCGGAGATTCAGCCCCGACCACACTTATGGCCAAAGCAAATACTCCGGCCGAGAAGGGATACACAGCACCCACTTAGCCGAAGAAGAAAAGGAAGAAGAAGAAGAAAACTCAGCTCGGATCGGACCAAACTCCTACGCCACTGCAGGAAATGGATCTGCCAAGCCCCACCTCCACCACCACCACCAGCGAAAAGGAGCAGCTCGCCGCCCTTCTCTCGCTGTTCACGCAGCAAGTAAGGGCTGGCAGAATCGATGTAACGGGAATGCTGCAGACCATCCCCTCCAATGGATAAGTCGCTTAGGGTGGTCCATTGGAATGCTCAGTCCCTATCTGGGAAGATAGGCCTCCTACGCCTCTTCGTCAAGGAGCAGCAAGTCGACATCATGCTGATAAGCAAGATCCACCTGAAGACCACCGACCCACTCAAGATCTCGGGGTATATTGTATACAGGCAGGATGAGGTCTCGCCGGCAGGCACAGCCTACCGGGGACTTGCTGTCCTGGTGAAGAGGACAATGGTGCATCAACTCGTCGAGACGAAGAGACACAACACCATTTACGCCCTCGGTGTTGATGTCCAAGTCGGCGGACGGGGGATGCGCCTTTACGCGACCTATCGACCGCCAGGGACCCATCCACGAACACATTCAATGTGGCCGAGCTGAGGAAGCTTCTTCTTCCCACCACACCCACCATCATCGCGACCAAGCATCCGGCATGGCATTGCACGAGCAGTGATCGAGCGGGAGAGCTCATTTTCCAGGATGCCAGCACCTATAACTAAGAAGTCGCCGGACCCCGAGAGCCTACCCGGCTAAATCCTTCGGGGCGCAACGACAACGTGCTGGACATCCTGCTTTACCGAAGATTGAGGGCGCTTCCCACCGAAGAGGTCCTGCCGGGCCTGCCATCCAACCACCGACCGGTGGTCAACCCACCCAGGACCTGCACCCAGACTAACTGGGAACTATTCAAAGCGGAAATGGAAACATACCACCGGCCTTCGCATTATCCGCAACGCCGAGGAAGTCGATGCAGCCGCTGATGACCTCTCTAGCACTATCCAGGCCGCGCTTCGAGCATCCTCGAGCACCAGGGTGCACTCCGAGCGGCGGGATCCGGTATCCAACGCGATAAGGAAGTTGCTCGAGGAAAAGCGCGAGGCCAAGAAGACCTGGATGAGAACGCGGCACCCCCGAGACAAGACCCGATAAAAGCTCGCTCGTCACCAACGCAGTCAAGGCCGCCTTGTGGGAGCATAGAGGAGACGAATGGAAGAAACACTTCTCCCACATCGAAAACATGTTCCCACCACCACCTCATGCTCCTACCTGCCTTGCGGCATACGGACCGAATCACGGGAGAAGCGCACGGTACTTGCGTCTGCTCTTTCCCGCGCGCTTTTTCTTGACTCCCTACAAATCATTAATGTCCCGAGCAGACCGGAGTGTCGCAAAGCCCAAGCTTGTGTAGGCGCTTCCTGAAGCAACCGTGTCCGGTGAGTATTTGGGAGACCTCGTAATCCGGTTCGATCCATCCTGACTTCAGCCTTACAGACACATCTGGGAAGAAGCTGTATAATTCGCGTTCGTCTTCACTAGCCTGCCATCGTTCTTGCCAAAGAGTAGCGAGCTCCCGCCTAACTGTGAACTTGAGAGTGCGCAGTTCTTTCGCGGTCAATTGGTAACCCTCCTCCGCAATTCGTCCCGCACGACAAACTTCCAGATCAGCTGGTAACACGCCCGCAAGCACAGGTAACGCTGCGGTGCTACACGATCTGTACGCCTTCGTTAGTAAAATAAGTGCCGGCCTCTGGGTGCGCAAAAGCGTTCGTTTCACCACGAAATTGGACCATCGTCGATACCATACGGCCGCAGCGTACGTCAAGACGGCCACGTAGGTTCCGGAGTACAGAACTCTAAGGGCAGGGTACTTCATTTCCCATCTGGTTTTATTGGAGAAAACTTCATCCTGATGCAGGATAATACCCGTCCATACAGCGCAAATGTCGTGCGGCAGTACCTACGAGAAGTGGGTATCGCTTTTATGGACTGGCCAGCTCGTAGTCCGGACTTGAATCCTATTGAACATTTATGGGATGATCTAAAGAGAAGAATCCGGGCTAGAGATCCTGCACCAGGTACAAGAGCTGACCTGCAAGCGGCTCTGACCGAGGAATGGGAAGGTATACCACAAGACAGAGTGAAGCACCTCATTGGGTCAATGAGAACCGTTTAGAAGCTGTCATCAGAGCAAGAGGGGGTAAGATTCGTTATTAAAGTGGTAATCATTATGCAATAAAGCTTATTTAAAATGTTATGATGTCTTTTATTTTAAATTTTTACCCTTAATTTTTAAAGTTTTAGTACTCGCAAAAAACATTTATTGTTCAAGAAAATGAGTACAAGTTAAGAGTATTTGTTCTCATTTTAAAGCCAACATCTAGAACTTAAAGTATTTAAGACCTAAGTTAAGATTTATGTCTTAATTTTAAAACTAGAGCACTTTGAGTGCGAAAGTATGAAGTGAGTCGATTTTTTTGCTCGCCAGTGTTGGGACCCGTTGCTGGTCTTCTTGGAGTGAGGGTTGCTGCCTTGAGTCTTCTTCTCACTGTCCAAGAACTTACAGCTACCCCACGTGTTTCTCGGAGCTCCCGTTGAACTTGGACTCCAGTGAGAGAACGATTCCTCAGCGAAGTACGGACGATAAAGCGATCGTCTGCCTCCGAAGTGGACCGATTTCTACCGGACATCTTCGTCGGTGAAAGCCACCAGTCTCCCGGTGCCTTCGGTATATTCTTGATACCGCTGACTGGCTCATCTGCAAAGTACGAGCCACTTGACGTTGACTCAGGCCCTGTTGCAATAGGATAACTGCTTGAGCCGCTGCTTCCGCTGTTGTATCCATTTCCGGGAAATTTTCTTGCTTGGAGATTGATCGAGATGTGTACCTGTTGACGTTTCACGGTCAACTGATAAGGGTAAAGGGTTACGTCACCTTTTATACGCCCTAAGGTCGCGCAATGCTGAGTTAACGAGTACGAAATCATACAGTTACTGTTCCTCGACTGTTGTGACAATGTCTAAAAGTTAACACTGTAGTAATTGTTATTTTTTTTTAAAGCTAACATCTAGAACTTAAAGAATTTACGACCTAAATTAAGATTTAGGTCTTAATTTTAAAATTAGAACAATTTGAATGCGAAAGTATGAAGTGAGTCGATTTTTTTGCTCGCTAGTGTAAATGACATTACTGAAATTACAAACCATAAGTGCGTTTTATACGCTGATGACATCTCAATAATTGTGACATGTAATAAATATAATAAAAATTATTTTAAATAAAAAAAAACAACTTCAAAAAACACTAAGGAACTAAAAAACAAAAAATAATTGGTTTTGGAGCAAACATTTTTGGAGTCGGTGCCAAGCAAAGTATTTTTGATCTGACTATAAAACCTCTACACATTTTTATATAACTTTCGTTGTTGATAGAATAGGTAGTTTGTTATTTAGTAACTTTTTGCGTAAGGGCTTGGCACCGAATTCAAAAATGTTTGTTTCAAAACCAATATTTTTTTGTTTTTTAGTTCCTTAGTGTTTTTTGAAGTTGGTTTTTTTTTATTTAAGAATAATTTTTATTTTTTGCTTTTTAGTGGTATATTAATAAAAAATAGTAATAGGTGGTACATAGGATAGTGTAGGTGGTACATGATGGGAAGGCCTTCCTTACGTGCCTCAATTCTGAAATGTAGACCTGTACCTTCCTGGCAATTTCAAGTATTTTTGTTTTCAACTAAATAGCCTAAACACGTTCGTTTTAGTTCCATCATCAGATCTCGAAAATCATCCAATACCAAAAACAAAACAAACGAGCCTAAACACGATGATATTACGTTATTGTATTACAAAGATCCCATGGCCACCTTCCTGCTCCATCATCAGAGTTTGGTAAGCATTCAGCACTAAAGTCCATGTAAAGACGAATCCAACGAGCCCAAACTCAATGGGATTGCGTCTTTGTATTACAAAGATGCCATGGCCACCTTCCTGCTCCTGGAAAACATCCAGTACCAAAGTCCATGTTAAGACCAACCAAACGACCCTAAACTCGATGAGATTGGGTTACCTTCCAGCTCTATCATTAGACCATGGAAATCATCCAGCATCAAAGTCTATGTAAAGACGACTCAAACGAGCCCAAACTCGATGGGATTACGTAATTGTATTACAAATATCCCATGGCTACCTTTCTGCTCCATCATCAGAGTTTAGTGAACATTCAGCACTAAAGTCCATGCAAAGACGAATCAAACTAGCCCAAGCTCAATGGGATTGCGTCTTTGTATTACAAACATCCCATGGCCATCTTCCTGCTCCATCATCAGACCCTGCAAAACATCCAGTACCAAAGTCCATGTTAAGACGAATCAAACGACCTTAACCTCGATGAGATTGGGTTATTGTATCACAAAGATCTCATAGTTACCTTCCAACTCTATCATCAGACCATGGAAATCATCTAGCATCAAAGTTCATGTAAAAGACGACTCAAACGAGCCCAAACTCGACGGCATTGGGTTGTTACGGTCAAATCGCTTCAAGTGTGCATATAAAATTTGAAGAGTTCCTTCGATTTCTCAGGATTCCATGATCAGATCCTGACCTGATGATCATGGGACCATCTAGGAGGTATACTCTTTCAATCAAAACTAGAAATTTCGAAATCGGTCCAGGCGTCTTAGAGAAATCGGGGAACATACATAAAAAAAGATTCCGACGAATTGTAAACCTCCTCCTTTTATTGAAGTCGGTTAAAAATGCAATTAAAGACCACGAAGATGACATAAATAATACTATTGACAAATTAATTGAATGGTTAAATATGAATAATTTAAAAATTAATTTAAATAAATCTAATTATATGCAATTTTATCAAACTAATAATCCAAAATATAATAATATACTTTTAAATATAGAAAAAGTCAAAGCAGTGCAGGAAATAAAATTCTTGGGCGTGATTCTAGATCATAACTTAAACTGAAAGGCTCATGTTGAAAATGTATCTGGACGAATTAATAAATTTGTTTATGCTCTAAAACAGTTAAAATACGCTACTAACCAAAGAACTGCTTTAACATCGGATCGCGCGTACATTGATTTTGCGCAAAAAAAATGTATACGGGCTATATGTGACCGTCAACCTGATGACTCATGACAACCTGTATTTAAAAAACTTTGTTTATTACTCCTTCCGTCTTTATACATTTACGAAATATTTATGTTTGAACGTTACCATAAAAGTCTATTTAAAAATGCCGCCGATATTAACCCACGGAATCGGAGAGACCAACACAGACTCGTTCTTAATGATATCCCCAAATCATCAAAATATAATAAAAGTTGCCTTATAATAAAATACCCAAGACATTAAAAGACTATAATATTGGACAATTTAAAAATAATTTGTATAAATGGCTAATAGAACAAAATTTCTATAGCATCAAAGAATTCTGTGACAGTAAATAATTATGATTTAAATGTGTATAATTTGCATGCTTGTATAATACTGGCAAAACATGTATGCTCTGTATAATTCCTGTTACACCTTCATTTACCATGTTTTAATGCGAATAAAGATTTATTATTATTATTTTAAATGCTAATCATTAGTAACCCTACAAATGGCATACAATAAATACGAAATATGTATTAAAATTGATAAAGAAAAACAATTAAAATAAAGTAATTAAAACTAAAATTTCGTTTTATTAATGTCATTTGAAATTAACTAGAATATGTAACTACATATATACGAACCATAACGGCAGTGGTCACAGCACTAGTTACTAATTAAATTTGTCTATGGATACTAACGCCTTTACATGTAACTTATTCCAACACTAGCTATGCATAGAGAATGAGAAATGTAGATAATAAATATAGAGGGCCGATTATCTCTATGGGGCCGATTGCAGCGCCAGTGAGTGACAACGTAAACTCCGACCTCCGACAAATTTCACTGTTACATGATACATCTATATTTAGTACCTATTTTAGTATCAAATCAATCCGGCCTTTTGCGTCACAGGGTACCTTTTTATAAACGGTGTTGTGTTTGGCGAATTCGTTGTAACACGTCTATTGTTCTTGAAATTTTAGTAGCGACTTTTGTTCCGAGTAATTCCGGGGCTTTTTAAGTGGAAGTGATTAAAAATACTTTAGTAATGTCCATTCGACAATCAGTTTAATTCTGCGCATTATACCTAAAAGTAAAATTTATTCACATCCAATATCCGGTTGCACGAATCGTTTGTTAATGTATAATTTATTATTGTTTGAAATGCTTTATGATCTCATAGTACCTAGTGCTGGGCCATTTGTTGGCTTTAAATAAATTAATATTTTTAGAAAGTAAAATAAAGACATGCAAAAATTACTGTGACCATTGGAAATTTTACTATGATCAAAACAGTTACCGCATGTGTTCATTTCTATTTCTGACAGGTGATCCGGCACTATTATGATAACATTCCAAACAAAAGTATTTCACGTGTATGTATCTATTTGAATGACTTTTACTAACAAAACGTTTCTTTTATTTTCAGTTGGTTGTAAGGATGGATTATCAATATTATGTTGTTGAATTTTTGCATCCGCCATACTGTGACATCGATCAATACGTTTGCATTCCGGATTCTTGGATTCAGTTACGTGAAATAGCAGATCAAATGGTTGTTTTCAAATTTCCCGTTGAAAATTTATCAATAACAAAAAAACGTGTTAAAGATGGTGAGGATTTCTCAGATGATTGGTCAATTTATGTGGCTGAAGTTAAATATGGCACTGGTGAGTAAATTGCTAAGATTCAAAAAATAATTTGTAAGTAGAAAAAATTGAGCAAAAAGTAAAAAAAAAAAAATACTTACAGTCTCACGCCTGTATCCCCGAAGGGGTAGGCAGCGGTGTTAATATTACACCCACATTTCGCGATTAATTTTTAGGTCCCAGGTAATAGGGGGCAAGCCTATTGGAGTTCCCGGGCACATCACCAGCCTCCGGGATGCTACTGAGTATTCTAAAAAACCCAGTAACACTTTTGCCTCACCTGGGAATCGAACCCGGGACCTCCGATCAGCAGTCGCATACGCTATCCACCGGACCACGGAGACAGTCAAGAATGAGATCAAATAAAAAATAACTCAGTTATCTAAGTGTGGTCCGTTTCCGTTATCATTCGTTATCTCTTCAACTGATGTCATAATTATGTGTGTTTTTCCATAACATCAAAATTAATTGATAATTGTAATTACTCTCAGACTACGTACCAAGCGAGATATTAGATTTGCGTACATTATTACACTTATTATGAATCTGAGATTATTTCTGTTGCAGCCACAGGAATAATCCTGTCGCAGTTACAAGGCTAGTACCTACTGTGGCTGCAACAGGACTGATCATGTGAATACTACAGGACTTTCCTGTTGCAATCATAGGAATAGTTTTGAAATCATAACAAATGTAATGTAATAAAAATAAATAAATGGAGATGGAAATAAACGCGATAAAAATTGTTTTTTAGGGTTTAGTACCTAAAAGGTAAAAAACGGAACCCTATTACTAAGCCTCCGCTGTCTGTCTGTCTGTCTGTCCGTCTGTCCGTCTGTCTGTCTGTCACCAGGCTGTATCTCATAAACTGTGGTAGCTAGAAAGCTGAAATTTTCACAAATTATGTATTTCGGTTGCCGCTATAACAACAAATACTAAAAATAAAAGAAATAAAAATATTAAGGTGGGGTCCCATACAAAAAACGTGTTTTTTTCGTATTTTATGCTCAAAATTACTAAGTGTAACAGGTAGACGCTTTAAATTTTCACAGAATATGTAGTTTCAAAATTACCTTTCAAAATAAATAATGAAATTTAAAAAAAAGTAAATAATAAAGGGGGGCTCCCATACAACAAGCGTAATTTTTAAGCAATTTGTTACTCGATCTTAATAAATAGATAGAAACTTAAAAAGTATTTAAGTATACATACAACGAAAGTGATTTTGTTTTATAGATGATGGTACGGAACCCTTCGTGCGCGAGTCCGACTCGCACTTGCCCAATTTTTTTTATTATACACCCTTATTTTTTAATTAGTACAAAAACTTTAAGGACAGATTAATTTATCTTTTTACAAGTAATTAAATACGTGGGTATGTAATTGGAAAGCAAACAAATATCAAAATAAAAGAAGGTATTCTGTACTAAAAGAAAATAGTAATTTTGGCGTATTTATGAAGTTAGAATCAGCTGCTATTTACAAATATTATTATTTAATCATCATCATGTTAGCCTAGAGCCGTCCACTGCTGGACATAGGCCTCCCCCAAGGTTCTCCACACAGACCGATTTTGAGCCACCCGCATCAAATTATTATTTACCTAATAAAATAATAATTTCATGCGGATGGTAGGTAATTTTTACTTTACTTACAAGTATTTCAATTGTCCTTCGAAATGTCCACCACCATTTTCAATACACAGGCGGGCACGTTTTATTAAATTGTTTTGTTAACGAGAGAAGTACGCTTCTCTGACTTTCCACTTCGTCAAAAGCGTCCAATATGCGCTGTTTTAATTGTTCGACACCAACCGGCTCACTTTTGTACACCCACAAAAAGAAGTCCGGTGGGCGTGAGGTCAGGTGAGCATGGAGGCCAAGCTAAAGGCCCGCCTCGACCGATCCAGTGGTTTCCAAACTCTTCCCTGTACAAACGCACAGCTGCACTCACGTGATGTGAACTGATAAGCCATCGCATCGGGCAAACGTAAACAAACAATTAACTGTTTGATCCGCTCGCTTCCGCTAACAATTTAGCACTGCGGCGCGGGCACAGAGGGACAGGGGGAGGCGAGCTTTGAGTTTGCCCGAATTTATCAATGGAGCAGTGCCGCGTAAAATTACTACTCATAGTATTTAGTTATGCATTTACCAATTATTACGTATTTTTGTGGACAGTTTTGGGACTTAGTGTTTTTATTTTTACATACACCAATATGATTGGTTAATAATACTTAGAGCCCCATTAAATATTTTGTACTAATTAAAAAATTATGGTGTATATATATATATATATATGTGTGTCTGTGAGTGTGTTTGTGTGTGGATACATACCTACATATGTGTGTTTGTGTGGGGACACATATGTATATTTGGGTGTGGTCACATGTGTGTGTTTGTATATGAAAACACTTGTGTGTGCGTGTGTAATCAGTAATCACACATGTGAGTGCGTATGTAAAATATTAATAGGTAAAATATTTATTTTTATGAGACACTCACATGCATGCTCGATTAAGACAACTCCCGCATTAGGCCTAAATCCTGTGTCGCGGGGGACTTTACAAACATACAACTAACAGACACAATGAACACCCAGACTCGAAACAACAATTTATGAATCACACAAAGTGTTGTCTCGTGTGGGAATCGAACCCACAACACTTCGGCGCAGTGTCAAGCGGTGAGGCGGCCGCTTAAACCACTACGCCAACCGTGCAGTCAAATGTGGACACATATGTGTTAAATATATATTTATATATTACGGTCATATATACTGTGATTGACGGTGATTCTCAACTCAACTAATACACATTATTACCCGTATTATGAATCTGAGATTATTCCTGATGTCGCTGCATTGAAGTCTTAAGTGTGGTTGCTTTTTCGTAACAACAAAATTGATTGGTGGTTGTGAGTATGCTAAGACTACGTTGCTGAGGTTTAATATTAGAAATTATTTTGGGATTGAATGATATTTACATTAGAAAATTGACATCATAGATCAAAGTATTTGATAGTATTCTTTATTCTATGGTATTTGATTTTGAAATTATATGAGTTTCTTTTTTGTTTTTACAGATTCTTACAAAGACGCAGAAAAATACATAAAAACACTCAAAGAAAAATTAATTAACGGACAAAACTGTTCAGGGCCGGTCAATAATGGCAAGTTTCTTCGACTTATTACCATACTTTGTTATCGTCGTACATTTGATATACCTATATCTACTTTAAATACCACTTTCAATAGCCCCCTCACACGCGTGGCAAGGCTGTATAATGAACTGTCTATGGCAGTGGATAGTATTGATGTCTTTTCAATGAAATTTGCATCGTACAGACATGCTATACGAAACAAACAAACAAAAAAAATCGAGGGTGCTTAAGAATAATTTAAGTCAGCTGTACTGACTCAAATTATTCTTAAGCACCCTCGATTTTTTTTGTTCTTGTTTTAGTTGATTTTCCATTACTTTGATCAATTCTGTCAAATACTGAAAATGTTATTAATCTTAAGAATAAATAAATAAATATTTGTAGAAATGTGTGAAAGTCGCGGGTTCGATTCCCGCCCAAGTCAAACATTTGTGTGCATGAACATGGATGTTTGTCTTGGTCTGGGTGTTTCTATGTATAATATGTATGTATTTACAAAAAAAGTATATAATTATGTATGTTTATCCATTATCTAGTACCCATAGTACAAGCTCTGCTTAGTTTGGGACTAGACGGTGATGTGTGTATGTGGTAGAATATTTTATTATATTTCTCTTTACGCGGTTATTCTTCTAACATTTGGTATTAAAAGAATAACCGGACCTTTGGAAGGCTTACACGGGGATATGGATCCAACGTGCAGAGGCCCGTGGAGAGTTTTAATCTAAAATGTGATGGGACACATGCAGCGGAGCCTCCACTACTGCACTATTAAGTACAGCTATAAACTAGCCGCAGCACGTGCAGGACTATTGCTTTAATGTGGAATCTACTAGAATCAGGTTATGAGGTTGGGTGTTTGATGGACCGGTATGATAAAACTTTGGATTACAGACGTGCACCTGCCTGATACTCCTATAGCATCCGTCCGGAAGGCAGGTGGTGACTCGCCAACTCAACTTACTTATTATTATTATTATATGTATAAATTATACTGTTCTTTTTTCTCTGGATAATCTTTGAAATTAATGGCAATTTTTATTCTAGGTGATAGATTGTCGAAGCTGTCTGAAGCTCCGTCAAATTATAGCATAGAAACCGTATCAGAACCGTTAGCGGTGATCAGTACAGAAATAGAAACTCCTGAGAAACAAACCAATCGAGTCGAGACTATCAACTCTGCAAATGAAGTCGTAAAACAGACAGATGCCTCATCTGAATCATTACATGATAAACAGCTATTATCAAATACGGAACATTATCGGTATGAAATTACTGTTAGACAAGAAAATAACGATGAAACATTAAACAATGTTGATTCCATTGAAAATGATAATGGTCCGCTAGGTATTGCAGGAAATCAATCACCAGCTAATCATGATGGCCCGCAGTTAACAAATGAATCATTGGATTCTATAATAATTAGCGAACCAATTTCGGATACTGGCAACCCAGGTCTGATAAAAAAAGTCAGTGACATTTGTTCTGTAAAACACTTGTTTACACTCTCTAAGTCTTTAGAAAAACTGATGGATATAATTAATGATCAATATGATATCGGAAGTTATAATCCCTTTAATCCTTTAATAAAAGATACGGCAACTCCTGTGGTAGAAGAGAAAGAAAGTGAAGAAAAAAGAATTGAAAAAGAAAGACAAGTGCTTAAAAGAACACAAGCTGAAATCGGAATTAACAAAAGAAGAGAAACCGAAAGAAACGAACAAGAAAGCGATGATAGCGCTGATAATGATGATGGGAATGATGATGATAATGAATATGATGATGATAATGATTTAGATTATGATGACTATGTAAATTATGATGACTATGTGAAAAGAAAACGATTTCAATCTCGCACACTTACTTTACCACCTGAATATGATAAAAATGACTCAAAATGGACTTTGAGGTATCGTGAGTATGCACCAGGGCTTGTTGAACTAATGGAACATACAGGCGTGTATATCAATGCTGTGAAACTCGGCAATTGTAAAAGACTAGCCAAAAATTCCAAAGGATTAGCACGATTATTGTTAGTAGAAATTTTTACAGAGAGTGCATTGTGTACATGTTCCTTAACTGGTGTTAGAGCTAAGGCATTCGATTTTGATGGCACACATGTAAGGCCTGGATTGGATGAAAATGCAAGAACTGTTTTATTGACTTACGTTGAACAGTATGCCCAAGCTAGTAAGTGGCCTAAAACAGACAATCAGTCTATTCTCAACAGTATACGTAATAAAATGCAAGAAATTAGATTCAAGTGTAATAAATGAATGTATTCATAGATTACATCAATGTTATATTGTTGGATAAACTTACGGGTATTTGTGTTAGTTTATTTCATTAATTTCCAAAGATTCATTAACGTAATTTGATAAGATTATTTCGCCTACTAATTAAGTATACGTTTATACATGGAAATAACAATCATAATATTATTACGTGATTTTTTCCTTATTTAACTCTACCCACTTACTAACAATCGAAATAATTCATATTATCAGAGACTAGTAAAGAATTCTTTACTAGTCTCTGATATTATCCTTAAATATTCTCATAGCTGTACACTCTAAAACCATGACTGTGTGAAGTCGAAATTAACACACTTGCCAAATAACATTGAAATTTGAAACACCTGGAAACACCATAAGCAATTTATAGATTTTTAACACACCGTGAAACATGTTTCAAGTGACTACAAAAAACTATAATTTTGTTTATTGCAACATATTCACAAACATATTCGGAATAAGTCAAGTAATATATATGTACGTAGTATCCCTATAGTCTGTGATATAGACCTATAATTTTTGTTGTTGTGTATGTCGAGCCGGCTGGACAGCATCAATATAAGTGTTAAAAGCATAGAACACATTTAATGTGTGTCAAAATAGTACAGGGTGTCACAAGACCCATCACCAAGCCGAAGTCTACACGTTGTGGACATCATGCCAAGCCATACTAACCAAAAATAATACCTGGGAAACGAATTTTTTTTTCGAGTTTTTACATATTTTAAACCGCAATTAAAAGCGCGCGCGTGAATTGCTCGAAATACCTATTTATCCATGGGGTCATAGGGCATCTAAAAAACATATTGGTGGGTTAAATGTATCGATTTTGTACCTAATTAGAAAAATTCCATACTAGCTTTGAGCCTCAATATCTCCTGAACCAGTAATTTCGCAGGTATGGTGCCGAAGTAAAAAATGTTCGTAGTGATTGGTACAACATGGGATTTCAGTTTTCGTTAAGGGTCTTTTTACACCCTGTATACTTGTAACACAATTGCTTTTAGAGTGTATGTATAAAATATTTGCTGGTGCGCATCGTTTAATAGTTATGATTACCTACAATGGAAAATTATTGACTGTCGGTGAGTAATTTAGAAGAGTATTATGTATTTGCAATAACAAGTTCCAAGTAACATTATCTTTGTATAATACATCATTGCTTCGTCGTTATTGGTTATTGCGTCATTCATGAAAGAGACAAAGCAAGATATTTTATCGCACTTATACGCCCGCACCCACTTTACAGAGAAACGACTTTGAACATTCCACCATAGTTACAATAATAAATTAATAATAGTAGGATAGCGTCATACAAATCGGCCGCCGCCCGGTTTGAATGTACGCGTGAGTCGCTGGCGCCGTGTACCTACACACGCACTTTTCACGCACACAATCATAGACGACCGAGGCCGGCCGAGGACTCGGTACGGGATGTATCATGTACCACGCGTTTAATCGCGCGCATTCATGTATAGTACTAAGGCTCCAGTACACAATGGTCCATGATGGGCCACTGCAGGCCATCGCCGTTGTATACACACGCCTACACACCAAACTATGCGAAACAAGTATAAACTGATCGTTTAATGTGCGGAAAGATAACACAAAGCAAGACCATGATAAACTGGTTTTGTTTAACTTATTTTTTTTTATTTATATATATCAACATACAATTGCCTTTACAGGTATCTACCCAATACGACAATGTAGCTACATAAGTGATAAATACATTAAAGTTACTCTTATGAATTCCGCCAATGTACAATTAAATATATCAATACGCTGAGAGACGTTATTTAAAATATTAAGTGCGCGCCCGACTGGTGAGTATTTCAACAAGTTAGTTCGAGCCACTGGGACATCGAACAATTTCCCTCGCGGCGCCTGCCGCAGCCTCGTATTAGGAACCACTAATTTAACTGTCTCTAGTATTTGAGGGTTATTTAATTTCCCACTAAACACTAAAAATATGTATTTGGCTAGTGCCAAGTCTCTCCTAGCTTCCAACTTATTGTACCCCACCATTCCTATCACAAAAAGAGTAGGATACATCAAAGGATAATAAGGATAGACTCCATATTCTTTCATATACAGATAACGGGTAAACTTATTCTGAATCTTCTCCACCATGAGGCTATATTTAGTTTCATGGGGATTCCAGATGATAGCACTCATTTCCAACCTACTTCTAACTAGCGCATTGTATAAAGACTTTACCGCTGACGTGTTATTAAAGTCTCGAGTTTCTCGAATGATAAAGCCTAGGTTTTTAAAAGACTTTACACAAATTTGCTGTATGTGAGTGCGAAACATTAGTTCCTTGGTAAATAGAACTCCGAGATCTCTCACTGATTCTACCCGTGGTATAGTTTGACCCTCGATCTGATACTCAAAGTGCATTGGCCGTAAAGCGCGCGTGAATGATACCACATTACATTTCGATATGTTAAAATGTAGTTTATTAACTAAACCCCAATACGCCACATGATCTATATTTAGCTGCAGCCTTTTATGGTCCGTCATATTGTTAATTTTGAGGAACAGCTTTAGGTCGTCAGCAAAGAGAAGGCAACCCACATCCTCGACCACTTCAGGGAGATCATTAATCATAATGATGAACTCCAAGGGTCCTAAGTTACTGCCCTGACTCACCCCTGTTAAAGTGCGATACGGTCTAGAATAACAACCAGCATACTCTACAAATTGCTGTCGATTTCCTAGGTAACTAGCAAAAAACTTAAGTAAGTCCGGAGTAAAACCTATCTTCGCAAACTTTGTTAACAAAACATCATTGTCCACCATGTCAAAAGCCTTCCGATAATCAAAATATGCTACATCGAGCTGAGCACCCGGTTCAGAATCTAATACTGGGCATGCATAATTCATAAAGCACATCAGGTTTGAGTCTGTACTACGGCCAGCGCGGAACCCATGTTGATGTGTAGCCGTGTGTACACGGGGTACGGCGATGGCCTGCAGTGGCCCATCATGGACCATTGTGTACACGGGGTGATGGTATACAGTGGCGGGCAATTGTCAATCGTGGCGCGCAATCGGGATGTTGTCGGTTTTTTGGGCACACTTCAAAGGAATCGTGGCGTAGCGTGGCCTGTGGTGTTCACACAATGGCCCATTGTTTAGTTCGTCACCGACCGCAGACCGGGATAGTGCACTTTTTGTTTTATGTATTGTATAGAAGGCAGTAAAAGAAACTGTATATTGAATATATTTACAAAATAATTATACAGTTATGCTTAGGGGTCGCAAACCGGGATCTCGAATTTCGAAAATACCGGGATACCGGGCCAAATGTTGGTCTTATTAATACCGGTTTTAATTTCTCAAAAACCGGGATATTCGGTATTTTTGGTATTAGAAAAATAAATAAAACACAAATAGAAACAGAACCATCTAAATAGAAATTAACAGATTATTTTACAAGTAACTTTCAGTTGTTTTCTTACTTCAAATGACCAAAGACATCTGGCGCAATCTGGCCAGAAATTGTCTACATCATCAAATTCGATTAAAATATTGTGAAGAAGCACGGTGAAATTGTAAAATTATCCCTACCAGCATTCCTGTCCTCGGTCCACAGCACTGCAGAATTGACCAGGAAAATCTTAGCACCAACACTGGTCGATTCTGAGGTGCCGTGTAAGACCGATGCCATGAATGCTTGGAGAAGTGCCTGTCCAAGCACTGAGTTACCCCGAGACCTATCCTCTCAGAGGCAGTGGGATGGACCGCTTTGCAGCAGAATACGAGAAAATCTTCTTAGCACATCGTCTAATGCTGCAGAACGTGCTCGTCTACTGGCTGTGGGAGAGTGGGAGTCGGGCCTCTGGCTTCAAGCACTGCCATCGTGGACGATAGGACCTTCCGCATCGCCTCTTGCCTCCGTTTAGGCGCGCCATGTGTTTCTCCACATCGCTGTCACTGTGGAGAGGCTGTCGACAGCCTTGGTCACCATGGCCTGTCATGCAGCAGGAGCGCAGGTCGTATTTCACGACACGGCAACCTTAATGACATTCTTCGTCGGGCTCTTGTCACCGCTGGCATTCCAGCCCACCTTGAACCTCAGGGCCTGGTACGCGACGACGGCAAAAGACCAGACGGTATGTCTTTACTGCCATGGAAGTTGGGTAGGCCTTTGGTATGGGACGCAACGTGCGTCGATACCCTCGCGCCATCACATCTTCCTAGCACAGCGGGTTTTGCGGGCGCTGCTGCTGCTACAGCGGAGACCCTCAAACGGCGTAAATACGCAAACCTAGTAGGGGATTACGTATTTGAGCCGTTTGGGGTCGAAACGTTGGGGCCATGGGGTCCAAGTGCGAGATCTCTTTTTAGAGACCTCGCAAAGAGACTGGTCGATGCCTCGCGTGACCAGAAGGCTGGGTTGTATTTGGCCCAGAAGTTCAGTATCGCCATACAACGGGGCAATGCTGCCAGCGTTCTGGGCACGCTTCCAGTTGACGGCGATGTGGACGAATTTCATGATGCCCTCTAAATTATTATTTTTTTCTCTTTCTGTATATATTTATTTCTATGTTCTGTATATATTTCTTTGCATAGTAATTTTAGAACTAGTTGCTTTTTCTTTATACCTATTTTAATTTTAAGACATATTTAAGTTACTTGAAATATTTAAGTTATTATAAGATAAATAAAGTTTTTTTGATGGATTAATCACTCCCTCTTTACCAATACCAACTTCAAAAACTAAATAATGACGGAGTTAAGGTCTCGGTGACTCTAGATGGACTAGTTCAAGTTATCGACGTTTTATGAATGTCGATGTGCATCGTTCGTCAATTTTGTCAATCTCTGCCTTGTAAGAGTTATTGGGAGTATGCCAGCCAGAACTTGCTTGCAGTTGCTGGAGAAAAGATTGTTAGCATTCAAATAATACCGTAAAATGGGGTGAATAGACACAGATTTCAACTTCAACATCGATTTTATAAGATATTTTGAATGAGAGTCATTATTGAAGCATTTTGAAATCATGAGTTAAGTTGTAATTTACTCAATATTTGTGCTACAAATTAGTAAAAACAGGACATTAATTAGTTAATTAAGAAAAAGTAAGCGTTTTCTATTTACCTTGAAACAGGGGTCAAAAGATACGGGAAGGGGGTGAATAGAGAAAAAACGCTAGGGCTGTCAAAATCAACTTATATTTTTATTCAATATATCAACATTGTTATTAATCAGACAACTATGTATTTTTTTAATAAACCAGATATCAACATTTACCTCTTTAATCATACAGGTAGGCACCTGCCTAAATATAAACAATATTTTCAATGGTTATCTGACAAAAAGGTGCGTATGATGAACTAACCTGGATTGACAACCCTAAAAAACATATTTCTATTGACCCCCCTCTCGTATCTATTAACCTCTCACGCGTATCTATTCACCCCCAATGGCGTATCTATTGACCCTAACGGCGTATCTATTAACCCCCTTCCCGTATCTATTCACCTCGAATTCCAGCAAAATAGCTAGCTTCTCAATTTTAATAGAAAAAGAATGTAAAATAATCAAACACGGACACTTTCTTTTGTTTTTCTTAAAGATGGGAAATGTATGTATCGAATAATACACATCTACAGGGTGAACACAACCAATAACTTGATGTTTATGGAAAATTTATAAAGAGCAAAAATTACTTGTTTTCACACCTTCACTTTAACCGCTTAAATCTATATGAAATTTCAACTTGACGTAAATTTGTGTGTGGTGAGCCTATAAAAAACATGTTGCCACGTAGAAAATCACAGAGAAAAACATTCGTTATAGGGCTAAATAACAAGCTAGAGTCAACAATATCAAACTTCCGGACTTTTTTCTATTCACCCCACGATTTCTATTCACCCCATTTTACGGTAATTATCCCTGAGACACGACGTAAGTTGTACCACAACTGACGGTGGTTCTGTAATGGTAGCCTTTGGCCGTGATGCATAGATTCTCCATCAAGAGTACCTTGCCATACTAGATGTCTTGTACAAAATAAAGAAAATTGCCAATCTCGGATAATTGAAGTTGATGAGAATAATGACACCTTTGCTTCCGATGATGATGATTAAGATGATTATTATGGTTTTCTTGTAACTGAAGAACGAGAATTGTTGTAGGTAATTGTAATTGTAGAACTAATCAAAACAACGAATTTAATTTCAAAGAATTAATAGAAAAAATCCGTAAAATTATGAAATTTTTTTAAAGTTGTCAACAAAAAAATATGTAAACGAGGAAATGAATAGTGAAATTAATTTGATTTTACGAAATATAATCATTTACTGACTATTCCTCTGGAAACGGACTTTATTAAACTAAATTTACCAACTTTATCTTAATCTCAGATATATCGATAATACCGGAATACCGGTATTTGTCGGGGGCCAGTACCGAAAATACCGGTTTTGCTTAAATGATTCGGTATTGCGACCCCTAGTTATGCTATGAATCAGTAATGGAGCAAAAATCTAAAAAAATAATTCTGTCTGTTTGTACACGCTAATCTCGGAAGTTACTGGACGGATTTGAATAAAACTTTTTTTATTATATTGCTATTAGTTCAGGCGATATATAGGCTAAAATTGATTTTGGAAAGTGGAACATCTGATGCAGAACCACAACAGCCCAGCGTAACTATAAGACATAAAAAATTCGGTGTGGCAAAAAACATTTCACATGATGAACATTTTTTGATAAGTGATTAAAATTTGAAGATCTCGAACATCTGATGTGGAACTTAAAGAGCCCAGCTACACTATAACATACAGGCTTGCCTTTTTAGCAAAACTTGTTCAGTCTGATGAGCATTATTTGTTGACTTATCGAAGATCTGAAACATCTGATGATGAACTATATAAATCCATCTGCACTATTCCATACAGACTTGAAGGCTTAGCAGTAGTTGTCCAGTATGACAAGGATTTTCTGTTGAAAGATCATTATTTATAACTAATTATTCGATCAATCAAAGACGCTAGGAAGGACACAGGATAGTTTTTATCGCGATAACTTACATCCTCGCGGGCGGAGCCACGGGCGACAGCTAATATATATATTTTTTTTTATTTATTGTCTCACGCCTGTAGCCCCGAAGGGGTAGGCAGAGGTGTAAATATTACACCCACATTTCGTCATGAATTTTTAGGTCCTACGTAATAGAGGGCGAGCCTATTGCCGTTACCGGGCACATCACCAGACTCCGGGCTGCTACTGAGTATTCGGAAAAACCCAGTAACGCTTTTGCCCCATCCAGGAATCGAACCCGGGACCTCCAATCAGTAGTCACATACGCTATGCACTGGATCAGGGAGGCAGTATATAATATGTATAAATATACTAGATGAGCAAGCGGTTACACCCGCGTTATTTAAGTCTTGGTCCGCTCTCGTGGCTCATAGCGTGATGTTATATAGTCTATTAGATAGCCTCCTTCGATAAATGGGCTATCTAATAGAGAAATATTTTTTTGAGATTAATCGCAAGATTAAGCTAAGAAGCCGTGGCTGCAATTACTTCCACGTCCATCGCAACTGATTCGCCAGGCAGCAATGAGCCATGCGCCGTTGTGTGAACACCAAGTGATCGTGGCGATGGCCTGCAGTGGCCCATCATCGGCCACTGCAGGCCATCGCCATTGCGTACGGTAATGGCGATGCATGTTCACACAATGGCGGGCGATGGCCTGCAGTGGCCCATCATGGACCATTGTGTACTGGCTCCTCTACACTGCTCGCCCGCTCAAATTCTTTTTAGTTTTGTAATAAACGTTATTATGACTTTAAAAAGAGCCAAAAAATATTAGTGACTTCGGGTCTTATCATTCTTAAAAAAATACCACCAACCTAAGCACTAACCTAAGCATTTCCTAATTAGGTATGTATGTGTATCCCCCCGTGGGATCTCCACCTTATCGTGGTGGGGAGTGAAGCTAAGAGAGATGCCGGGAGCGGCAGCTCCACGTGGGCTTGGAGAGGCCTGCGCAGGATGCGTCACCATGCGGGCTCCTGGTTTAATTCTTTTAAATTATTTTTATTTCTTATTTGTTTTAGACATGGACTTCAGTTCTATAAGGGCGTTATGAATTTGATCTGGATAGATATGGTTTTTTTTTTAAGATTTGAGTTAGTCACACTATCAGTGACCAAGTCAGTGACTTTTTCTATTTTACCCTAAATAAATGTGATTAATAAAATTGTGTCAAATATTTTATTTAAAATTGTTGAAGTTAACTTTTATTTTTAATTTATTAATAAACTCACTTATTACTGCAGTCAGCTGTCGATTGGTGATTTAATATAAATTATGTAATTGAGCATGCCGGGCTCAGGCCTCCCTTCAATTTGAGAAGTCCTAATTTGGTTTGGAAGATTTTAGAGGTACAGTTGACGATAGTGCAAGTGATAATTATCTAAATCATAAGCATATAACTTCCAAAAGTCAGAAATACGTAACGTGGTTTTGTATTCAAAAACCGTTACGTGGTAACGATCTCGTCATAGACCCTATCATTGCATAATAATAATACACACATCAACAAAGTCTAGGGATATCTTAATCCTAAATTATTTACGAGTTTATAGTTTAGAACCTTGTTAGTTTCCACAAAAAGTTTATATACAGATTAAAACCTCTTTTATTCTATTTTCAAAATTTGAACATGGAAAGAAAAAAAACAAAATAATAAACAAAATATGGCGGCAAATTTGCTAGTAATTCGTTACATTAAAGAAAGTTAAAACTGTTTTATTATAATTATTAATGAAAAGGGTTTTTAATTGTTTTTCTTTTTTAATTTAACGTGACGTACGAACTTTAAAAGTCATGTCACGTCGTCATTTGAGTCGAGATGAAATGTTACGAGCCGTGGGCATGTTAGAAAATGGTGCAATTCAACGCGTCGTTGCTGAGGCCCTACATACCAGTCAAAATGTGATATCAAGGCTGTGGTCACGTTATCGCAGTACTGGAGATGTGGCCGAACAGCACACAGGTAGATATCGTGTTACTACGCAGAGACAGGATCGATTTCTCCAAATGACCGCCAGAAGACAACCCAATATCACAGCGCTGCAACTAGTGCAAAGGCTCCAGGAGGACCACCAGCTGCTGGTAAGCGACCAAACCGTGCGAAGAAGGTTACATGAAGTTGATCTTCATGCTCGAAGACCATTGCGTGTTCCAGCATTGCGACGTGGCAATCGCGGTCGGCGGCTTTCGTGGGCTCGGGAGCATTTACCATGGAGTGACGAACAATGGTCTTTGGTGCTGTTCACCGATGAGTCCCGGTTTGGGTTTCACCCGGATTCACGAAGAACACGCGTTTGGAGAGCTCCAGGGAGAGTTAGCCGTCTACGGCACCCTCAGGAGGTCCACCCATACCAAGGCGGGACAATCATGGTGTGGGCAGGAATTCGTCTTGGCGGACGAACCCAACTCGTTTGGATCCAAGGCAGCATGACTGCACAAAAATACCACGAGGAGGTAGTAGAGCCCGTTATTGTCCCACACAGAACTCAAATAGGCCATGAATTTCTACTCATGCACGATAATGCTCCTTGCCATACGGCGCGGCTGGTATCGACCGCTCTCCGAGAGCACGATATTCAAGTTTTGGATTGGCCTGCACAGTCGCCCGACTTAAATCCTATCGAGCATGCCTGGGACATGTTACAACGAAAAGCTTTGAGAGATTTTCCACCAAATTTGACGACTGAACAACAACTTTACGAACACTTGCAAAGGACATGGGACCTCATACCGCAGCAAGACATTGACAATTTAATTTTAAGTATTAACAATCGATGTCGATGTGTAATCAATGTAAGAGGTGGCAACACTGATTATTAATGATTAGATTTTACAAGATGTTTTCCATTTTTATTAAAATTAATAGTTTTTTAAGAAGAAATGTTTGTTGTTATCATACTAATTTTCCATGATGATTAAAAAAATTAATTTTTTTATTTAAAACAAAAAAAAACACGAAATGTTTTTTATTTTTATTTAAGACCTTAAAATAATCTATGATTCTTCTATTTACTGTATCAGAAAATTCTTCATAGATTTTTAGATATTTGATGAAATATAAAATATCCCTAGACTTTGTTGATGTGTGTATATAGTGATTATTAGTGATATGTACTTATAATAAATATCAATAGCTTTATTCACCTTAATTTATAATAAAGGTAATTTAAAAATAAAAGACAATGCAACCGATTGGTCCAAACAATTTTATTGAAACCTCTTGTGCACGATTGAAACCTATGCTAAACGTATGTCCTAGCCATTTATTGCAACTTTTACTATGGGGCCAAAGAAATCTAACCCAGTAAAAAAAAGATACAGGGTAACAAACGTTTTAAAAAATGTGGATATTTATAATCATTTATTGCAACAAAGTGTGAATAATGAGCGCGCTGCTGCTGTACCGATTGAGCGACAGGTAGCCAGTCGCTAGCTTCCCTGCTCCGCGCCTCCCTCCCGCGCCCTATCTATTGCGGCAGGGAATCATTTTATCTGTCTCGGTTATATTATTTTTTATTTTGAATCCTACCTATCCTATCCTTTGTCCTATTTTTAGGTGCTCTAATCTGCATTAAGTTTGCAATTGGCAACATTTTAAATCTGTTTAAAACAAACAAAACCTATAATTATTAAGTGATAAAAAATATCCACACTTTGTAATACTTTTGTTACCCTGTATCTTTTTTTTACTGGGATAGATTTATTTGGCCCCATAGTAAAAGTTGCAATAAATGGTTAGTACTTTCGTTTGGAATAGGTTTCAATTATGCACAACAGGCTTCATATTTTTGGACCAGCAGTCAAAGGAAAAGTTGCATTATCATTTAATCGTAATTTATTTATTGGTGTTTAAGTTTGGTTATGTTCACATAATTATTTTACTTTATCTTTTTTTTTTGGTGTCGGGTTGGAAAATCCGCATGGCGTCCTACCGCCCCGGGGGAAGGCCGAAGGGCACTGTCAGACTCTTACTGACTAAAAACCAACCCGTGTTCCTCATGTACCCGTGTGTCGGAGGGTCGGGTATCGCCAAAGCATTCATCGCTACCTCCCGACGGGTATTGGTCCGCCAGATGGTCAGGCGGGCCCCGAACAAAACCCCCTTGGCGGCGGAGGGCTCCGCCGCCCAAACACCTAGCGGCACCCGACGGCAACCTGGCAACACCGCATCTCCTCTTCCTCTGCGGCCCACCGCGACGCAACAATCGTGAAGCATGCGTAGGATGCGTCGCAAGGTGCGGACGCGGGAGACAGGGCGCGCAGCAACGCAACACCGACACGCCCCTCCTCCCGCGACCGCACCTTGCGACGCATCCTACGCATGCTTCACTCAAGCCCACGTGGAGCGTCCCCTCCCGGGATCCCGTCCTTCACCGTGAGTGTACCTGAAACTCACGGTTACTGAGCCCTCCCACCACGCGGATGGGGAGGGATATTTTACTTGTATCTGAGGATTTATCAACATTCAATTGATATTCATTCTGAGTAAACCAAATCTAAGGATTTTTTTTTATAGACTCACGCCTTTATCCCCGAAGGGGTAAGCAGAGGTGTAATATTACACCCACATTTCGCCATGAATGTTTTTAGGTCCCACGTAATAGGGGGCGAGCCTATTGCCGTACCGGGCACATTACCACACTCCGAGCTGCTACTGAGAATTTCCTAACGGAAAAACCCAATAACACTTTGCCCGACCCGGGAATCGAACCCGAGACCTCCCAATCCCACGTGCACATTTATGCCGCGAGACCAACGAGGCAGTCATTTTTCATAATTCAAGGAATTATTGCAAACATTATCGATATTTTTTCGAAATTCATTTTGAGAAAGCCCATCACTAGTCTACTTAAAATTAGTGACAACCTGCGAAGATTCGAAAAGTCATTTGTATATTTATTTTATCTTTCTCTTGCATGAGAAAAAAATCATAAGTCATAGTGAAGTGCATATATTGGGTAAGGCTGCTATTTTAATGCGGTCTCTATTAGTATCTTTACGCGTTTACTGTGAAGTACCACCTATTTGGTTGTTGCATGTAGGTTTAATGCCAACTGTGGTTACTATTTGAAAAAAGAAGAAATACAAGAACAAGTGAATAGACTTTTGACCACCCATTGAGATAACATAGTTGTTATACAGACCAATGTTTTGTATTTCTATAATAATATATTGTGTTGATTCAGCCTCAAATCACTTTTATTACCTTACCTGGTAGCAGAGCGTCGGCACATAACTCAGAGGTACGTGATTCAAAATGTCGAGTTCAAAAATCGACCCTCTTACACGAGAAAATTACGATACTTGGGTTATACAGGCTGAGGCTGTTCTAATAAAACAAAAGCTATGGAAATACATAGAGACTCCACCAGACGCTGGAACTGCGGCCGAAAAAGAAGGAGATAGACAGGCGAGATCAGGACTGATTTCGATAATCGCTCCTTCTGGGCTCAAACAAGTAAAAAATTGCGTTACGGCGAAAACATTGTGGGACAAACTAAAAGATACATACGCCAATAAGTCCAATAACCGATTCCGTGCGGATGATGCCGCACAGGCACCATGTAAATCTATTGCGTATGGCGTATGATGCCCGAGAGGATACAAAACTAAAACATAAAAAAATCGGCTAAAACGACATTTGTCAAGAGTCCCGTAAAATAAAAGTGTCTTTATTTGTCACCCATATCATGCCTACAGTGTTCGTTTCAAGTAATTTCGTAAATTAGCAGACTTCAGGGGATGTAAACCAAGTTGTCGAGTCACATTATATTATTGACTACAGGACGCCAGCAGCTACGCCTGCATTTTTTTTAAAACTACGCACCGTTTATAATTGCTTGCGCCGGCGCATAATTTTTTCATCCTGCACTTCTGTCTTGCTACCCTTTCTAAACAGACGTGATCTTACTGCTTATATTATCGACGACATTCGCTTGTGCACTTGGACTCCATGATTTTACATTTGTGATGACATTAGGATTTAAGATTTTTTCCCTACAAAACACTGGAATATAGAACATAATATAACTAAATGGTAATAAATAAGTATCACCTCGCTGCAAACTCAAATGGTACGTGAACAAATTCTATAAAACCCTCTTGAATAAATAAATCCATAAAATAATGCAAAAAGGTTTACAACACCTGATAGAAATTAGTCACTTACCTTCCATTTCCATAAAAACACACAGATCGTCACTTTTAAACGCTCTGAACGAATTTACTGACCGTATACGTTCGATACACAATGGCAAATGACTCTTTAACAAGTGGACACACGAGAAAAAGCTAAAAGTTACAATTCATGGCGGATGATTCCCCAAGGGAACCATCAAAGTCCCTGGCGCTTGGTGCCCCAGAGGCATCACGGAATTTTTGTTTGACGCTAGGCACTAAAGATTGCTAAAAAGACCTCCACACGGAATCAGTTAAGGGACCTGCACGAAAGGCGTCTCTTCTTAAGCAGCTTATCCTAACAAAACTAAACGGACACGATATACTAAGTCAACTAAACAAATTTATGGACATTGTAGATAAGCTGGCTGATATGGACGTGCCAATAAATGAAGATCTTCTTACAATCATGACGCTGTTACAGTTTGTCGGCACAGTATGACAACTTCAGGGTCGCTATCGAGTCACGTGACACTCTTCCAAAGCCAAATGAGCTGAAAATTAAAATCATTGAAGAATTTGAAGCGTGACATAGCCAAAATATTATAACAAAAATCGAACCTGAATCGTCAGTACAAGAAGAAGCTTTGTACGCATGCTGTAAACTATGCAAACAGAGAAGTAATATCTTTAAACACAAAAGTCATAAAATATGCACAGACTGCTGGAAGAAAAATAAACAAAAACCTAGCAAAAGTAACAACAATTATTTTAACAAAAATCATTTTGCTACGCATTGTCTTCTAACACGAAATACGAACACTGTGGGCAACAAATGGGTCTTAGACAGTGGCTGCACGTCGCAGACTTACCAACAAAATTTATTTAAGACCATAAAGAGCACATCCAGGAATCTGAACTTCGCAACTGAAGATCATACGGCAGAAATTAAAGGAACAGGTACCGTCTCATTTACGACAAAAAGCGATGATAGTGAAGGCACTGCGCTTACACATCTACGAGACACACTGTATGTACCTAGTCTGTCTATCAACTTGATGTCCGTTAGCAAAATGACAGAGGCTGGTTGCTCTGTCCTATTTACCAAGATAAAGCAACGGTCACAAATTCATAAGCTAGAATAACTCTTACGGCATATAGACATGAAGATGGTCTTTATTATATGAAACCTAAACATGAGCGCAACAACCTGGTCAATGATAACTATGATACAACTCCAAATACTACTAAAAATGGCACTCGTCAAACATTTATGACTGGCACAGAAAGCTTGGTCACATGAACACCAAAGATCTAAAAATAGCACTGAAAAACGAGAACTTAGTTGGATTAAATTTTGATGCATCTGACACTTTACTAGAATTTGACATCTGCGTACAAGCAAAACTGTATCGAGTACCCGCTCCCTGAGAGAATACAACTCACTGAACAACAGAACGCCTAGAAATCGTTCATAGTGACGTTTGTGGACTAATCACAACGCCGACAGTGGGCGGTAGTAGGTATTTCGTCACTTTTATTGACGATTACAGTCGATATTGTCGTGTTTACATGATTAAAAACAAGAACGAAGTCTTAGAAAAGTTTAAATAGTTCAAGGAGTTAGCGGAGATGCACATAGGTAACAAAATTAAGTTCTTACAGTCAGATAACGGTTCAGAGTACGTTAATAAGGACTTTGACGCTTATTTAAAACGTTGCGGGATACAAGGAAGACTCACCGCACCTTATACACCGAATCAGAACGGGATTGCTGAACGCAAAAACCGTACCCTCGTTGAGAAAGCGAGAGCGATGATGATTGACGCACATACACGTTTAAAGTTTTGGGGCGAGGCAATTTTTACTGCGAACTATCTGTCAAATAAGCGCCATACAAAAACCAAACGCCATTCGAACTATGGGTCGGCAGGAAGCCATGTGTAAACCATATGTATGTATTTGGTAGTAAAACCTACGTTTTATTAAAGGGAAAAAACGGTCACAAATTCGCACCAAAAGCGATACCCGGAATGTTTGCGGGTTATTCGGAAACGTCTAAAGCTTTTAGAATATTTATACCATCGAAAAACGGTATTATGATATCGAAAGATGTATGAGTAATGAAGACAATGTTCTACGATGAACCTAACAAACATGGACTCTTCAACTTACTTGATGATAATGAGAAACCACAAAAACAACCTAAGCAAGTGGTTATTAATTTGGACGAAGAAATATTGCAACAAGACCAAACAGACACAACAGTTGTTCAACAAAGAGAACCAGGAAATAATGATGAAAGCGACTATGAATCTCTCTCCGGCTCTTTCGTTGACGATAATAACGATTTGGTCAATGCATATGAAGTAGAACCAGTAGGTACCGAGATCTTTGAGAGACAGATCCAATATCACAGCTCCTAAGCGCTACGATGATTTTATTTTGGCAGCTGCTGAAGAAATTGAGAATCTTCATAAGCCAAAAGAACCTGTTACCTTCAAAGAAGCGATTAATTCTCCTGACAAACAAAAATGGCAAGAAGCTATGCACAATGAAATTACTTCATTAAAAAAGAATCACCATACCTGGGATCTGGTGGATTTACCCAAAGGACGAAAAGCCTTACCCTGCAAATGGGTCTTTAAGGTAAACATTAACCCTGATGGTTCCGTCGAACGATACAAAGCCAGGATGGTTATAAAAGGCTACTCTCGGAAACCTGGAGTTGATAATGACAAAACGTTTAGTCCAGTTGTTCGTTTGAGCTCGGTTTGTACACTGCTTGCCATAGCTGCTCGAGAGAACCTAAAGTTGCAACAGTTTGACGTTTTAACTGCTTTCCTGAATGAAAAGGTCAGAGAAGGCATTTACATATATGAAACAACCTGAAGGTTTTCAGGATGGCACGAAACGCGTCAGCAAACTAAAACGCAGCCTTTATGCTTATGGGCTGAAACAAGCGCCACTTTGTTGCAATGCTTGCATTACCGAATTCTTAGAAAAATCAGACTTCCAACAGAGCGAAGCAGATCCTTGCCTATATGTTCGAGTCAGAGGACAATCCAAAGTTTTTATTGGTCTTTACGTTGACGATGGACTTGTCGCGTATAATACAACTCGAGCAGGTTATGAAAGAATTGAAATCACGGTTCATGATAACGACTAAACCTGCATCGTATTTCCTTGGATTGGAAATAAATGAGCGCAAAGACAACACGATTACTTTATGTCAAAAGGCTTATACAAAGAAAGTTTTGGAGAAATATAACATGTCCAATTGCACATCGGCACCGACGCCCATGATTAAAGAAAATGATACGGGAGAAGAAGAGAACGAGAATGAAAACTTTCCCTATCGACAAGCTTTGAGCTGTGGGTGCTTTAGAATACTTGTCAGTGGGCACAAGGCCTGATATTTCTTATGCTGTAGGTGTAGCATCTCGAAGCCTTGGCGCACCTACTAGAAAAGATGTCATGCTTGTAAAACGCATCTTCCGTTACTTAAAAGGAACCCAACAGAATGGTCTTATATTTGTAAAAGACTCGCCTCCACACTTGGTCTGTTATAGTGACGCAGATCATGCAGGAGGCCAGAGCTCGGGAAAATCGACATCGGGAATTGTATGCTTAGTCTCTGGAGCTGCTATTAGCTGGAGAAGCCAAAAGCAAAATACAGTTTCAATCTCTTCAACAGAAGCAAAGATTATTGCAGCTAGCGAATGTGCGCAAGAAATTTTATAGTTGAATCGCCTGCTTAATAACTTAATAAGGACCGATAAACCATTGTTGAATTTGGACAATGAATCAGCTGTAAAACTTTCACGTAATCCTAAATATGAATACGATCACCGTACCAAGCACATTAAGCTGAAACATTTCTTTGTTATAGAATGTGTTAACAACGGAGACTTCACAGTCAAGCAAGTTTCCTCAGAGCAGCAGTTGGCTGACATGCTGACAAAACCGTTATAAGGTCCTAGGCTGCAAGAGTTGAGTTCCAGGATGGGGCTGAAGAATTTATCTCTAAATTCTTAAAAATCTCCGAGAATGTGAAGTACCACCTATTTGGTTGTTGCATGTAGGTTTAATGCCAACTGTGGTTACTATTTGAAAAAAGAAGAAATACAAGAACAAGTGAATAGACTTTTGATTACCTGTCAATACTTGTATCTTACGTATTCATTGAGATAACATATCGTCGCTCCAGTGGTAAAGTAGCCAATCTGCCATTTTGTCGTTTTTGAGTTAAATATGTCAATATTAAACTATTTTTTAAGTACAAATTGTGGCAAAATATTGTTAATGTAACATTAAAATTGTATGAGATTTGGACAATCTTCCTGGTGCCAAAGTGCAGAACCATACAATGTGTGCAATAGTAAACTGTCGTATGTGACGGTAGGTTAGTTGACCAAGTCAAACAATTTTCATTTTTCAAAAATATCACCATGCTCGACTAACCTAAGTGGCAGATTGAATATTTTACCTTGGCATAAATTTATTGTTATGCTAAACTTCACAGTGATCAACTAGCCTATGTGGCAGATTGAATACTTTACCTTGGTACAAATTTATTGTAATGATAAAATTCACAGTGATCAACTAGCCTAATTGGCAGATTGAATACTTTACTTTGGATTAAAAAAACGTTCATACTAACCTACACAGTGGTCAGCTAACCTAACTGGCAGATTGAATACTTTACTTTTGTTCTTTAAACAGTTGGTATTTTTGCCGCACTATAGTCTAGCAACATAACTGATGCATTAATGAATTTTGTACGGCATTAAATAAGTCTAAATACCAAACATTACGTTGTTATTTATGCCTGTTGTTATATTATACTCTAATATATAGTATCTTGACTCAAACATAGTTAAACAGAAAAATATATCTTAGTTGTATCTACTTTTTAATCGTGTGTTTTTCATTACCTATATAATTACGCCTGGTCAAGTGAATAATCATCAGGTAGGTTTGTAAACTCTTGATTTTACAAGCTATATTACATAAATATAACAAACATACAAAGAAAAACCTAATATACAAATAAAATTTAGTTAAATCGTTAATTAATATGAAAACGTCATAAGCAGCATAGAAGAGGTTATAACGCGTAACAAGTTACCGTCTAACGATGCGGATACACTAAGACAGGATGTTGCCGTTATTTTACGCAAATCAAAGCCAACTAAACCCAATATGCCATAGAAGAGCGTCAAGCATCGTAATATCACGGGTAATGAATACTTGTGGTTATGACAGTAAGGTAAGGAATCTGTTAAGTGATATATACAAATAATAGCAGGATGCGGCGTAGTCAAGAGTCTACGTCTATCTAGGCTCCACTATCATCAACGCTGGAGGCTGCGAGGATGAAATTCGTAGGCGTTGCGCGGTGACAAGATCCTCAGTGGAAAAACTCACAAAGATTTGGAAAGATCGCAGAATGACCAGAAACACAAAGATTCCACTGATGGGGTGCCTGGTCTTTCCAATCTCTCTATACGGAGCTGAGACGTAGACGCTGAGGATGCAGGATCGCCGCAAGATTGACGCCCCGGAAATGTGGTGCTGAAGACGCATGCTCAGAATCCCATGGACCGCGCATCGAACCAATGTTTCCATCCTGAAGAAACTCAATATCAAAGAGAGATTATAGTCGACTGTGCAAATACGAATCCTCAAGTTCTTTGGCCATGTCACCCGTAACGAGGATTCAATGGGACGGTTGGTCGTGCAAGGGAAAGTTGAGGCGGAGAAATCACGTGGGCCCTTATTAAATCTGCAACGCATTCCAACATCAACGACTGATCTCACTTAGTAAAACATAGAGCTACATGGCGACGCATCACAAGAACTGACCGTCGCATGACCACGACCACTCTGACAAGAGTGCATGACTGAGAAGAGAGAAGAAGTAACACAGTAGTATATAAATACGTGTCATATAACCCGGCCGCCAGAGTGACAAAACGCATTCGAGCCTTAATTAGGGACCATAAAAGCTTATTTACGGAGGAAGTGTTTGAACGGGTACATAAACCTCAAATTGTGCAGTCAGCTAAGATGAACGGTTTATCCTAAGTTATGAAGACTAACGTACCTTTGCGACCGATAGCGAGTCAAATAAAATATGGTTTAGCGAAACACATAAGCAAGGTATGTACTACAACCGTTAATAGGCAAGACGTACTCTTTCGTGAAGGACTCTCGCCACTTTATTGAAATTATCAAGTACATGAAAAGGGAACCAGACGAGGCGATGGTGAGTTACTGATGTCGAGTCACTATTCACCAATGTCCCAATTCAAGATTGCCTTGACGTCGTAGAGAGGAAATTAAGGGAAAACGGTCTGTCTAACGAATATCTCGTTCTACTTAACAATTGCTTTGATGGCAACTACTTCTTATATCGTGGACAACACTACCTCCAGATCCATGAAGTGGCTATGGGTAGCCCTATAGCACCGGTAATGGCCAACATCTGGATGGAGCACTTTGAGGAATCTATAGACATGCAGGTATCAAATGTGAAACAATGGAAAAGGTCATCGTCAGCCTTTTACAGTCCACTGCTGGACTAGGCCTCTCCTTTGAAAGGAGGAATTGGCCTACTATACCACGCCGCTGGCCAAACGGGTTGGTATAGGATTTTTATAAAGTTCTCCTTCTCTTACAGTGCTGGTGACATTTCGTATTCTTAATCCGTCACCACACGGAAAATAAACGGACAGATGGCAAAGGTATGACGACGAAATCTTCTGCATTATGAAGGGCAACAAGCAAGACGTGGAACAATTCGCAGACAAATTGAACTCCATACATCCGAACATCCGATTCACATTCGAACTGGAAGTAGACGTATCGTTACCCTTTCTCGACATTAAAGTGACAGTGAGAGATAATGGACACACTGTATATAGAAAACCTACACACACCGACAGGTATCTCAACGCGAACTCGCACCACCATCCACGGTACCTGGATTCCCCTTGTGTCTTCATTACTTAACAGAGTGTATGACCTGTGTGACCCTGAACAGCTATATATTATGTTCAGGGGAGGTTCTTAGGCGTAACGGATACAAGAAGAACTTACTCCGTCACAAAAGGAACGATCGTAAACCTGAAGTAAGCAGAGCGCCGGCTTACATGCTGTATCTAAAGGGAGTGACGGACAAGGTTGTAACAGTACTAAAAAAATACTCCATGTTCACTAAGATAGCACACAATCTGAGTACCTCAAAGGATGTCGTTCCTCTCCAAACACCTGGCACTTACAAAGTCGATTGTCATTGATAGTCGATACCTACCCTTACTTCCACAAGACGGCGCTGAGCTCTCATCAGTCTCTCCGCGACCATGATCGGTGCAAGATGATCGAAACGTCGGAAACAAATAGGTATTTCTACCTTAAATAAGTTAAGTTTTTTTCATCCTTAACACAAAAATGAAGCCATGTATGTTAACGTGTGTGCGTTAACGAAGTGCTGCCATATCAAATTCATAAATACTTCTAAATCGTACCAAATTACAATTGACAACCCTAAAAAAATATCAAAAGTAGATTTTAAAGTTATCTATACACATAAATAAAATTGACAACACGCTAATTTTATTCGACACGACTTGACGTCTTTTGCTTTCGAGATAACTTTAGACGAAAAGCCCATCCAAATTTAAAAATTATTAATTCTCTAAAATACACTATTTAAGAAGTTTTAACAGGGAAGATTACGCAAAGCTCGACGCAGATGGCAGCACGAGCAACTACAGTAAACAAACTTTCGTAGCGCGCTTTTCAAATATTATCATCAACAAGACAACAATATAATTATTTATATAGAGAAAACAGTTCTTATATATGTAATTATCAATAACAATAAAAATGATAATGTTTCTGTTTCAGTGACTTGTTTGAGATGAGATAATGAGATCGCGCATCCAAAGTTTGAAGTCTAAACGAGTTTTCAAGTTGTCACTCAAATGTCATACTTGCCAAAATTCATTGTTTACTGTAGTCGGTGATACCGCCATCTTGTGGTTTAACTTGGCAGTAATCTTCCCTATTCTAATTTACTTTTTGTTTGGATTGGAATGATGAACTGAGACTGTTTCATCTACATATGTATGTATTTATTTTATGTAAAATGCCATTTTTCATATGAAAGGATCTAATACGAAAACGTAACAATTAATCTAAGACTACAGAACAAAAGGCAGACGGAGCGCGCGGAACATTTGCGTGAGGCCACTAAAGCAAATACAAAATTGAAAAGCGAATACAAACTCGGCTCAGTGCGCTGCGAAGCATCGCACAGTTCACACGCCACGATCAATCCAGCTTTAAAATTCATAAAATGCCGTCTTGCGTTTTTAAACATTGTAAAAGTTGTTTCCAAAAGCAAAAACGGGAAGATTGAATATATTTTTACAGATAACTATGGATTATTTGACTGTTTTATAATATTATTTCGATAAAATTCGTATTTCTGCAGAAAATATGTAAGTGTTGCCAGTTTACGTCGATACCGTTTTCCCTGATTTAGGGAAAATGCACTTGTCAATTGATTATGTAGGTAATAATTATTGTCATGTTAATGAAAAATACATTAACGTATTGTAAAAGTATATTGTAGATTATCTTTTTTCTTATAAATATAGTAATAGAATTTCCATTAGTATATACATTTGTAGCGGCTGCTGACACTACAAATTATATACAAGGTGTAATATTGTGTAAGCGCAGCGCAGCAGTCGTCTCCCTTCACTCATTCGGTTAGGTCGTACACATATTGTTGCTGTTTAGTAACTGGTACCAGTAAAGCATATATATTTCTGTTTTATGGATTATTTCTTTTACCACGACGTCAAAGAAAACGCAACCTGCGGCTCAGCTTCGGCAACGCGGCATCGACGCACGTGCACATGGTCAGCGGAATCAAATAAGCGCATGTGCAGCGTGGCAACAGCGTGCAGCCAAGCAGCCTGGACATGGAGACAACCTGGACTCATGGGAGACGACTCGCCCTTTTCCTACGACCAAAGCCCTTTACGACCTAACTGCGGCGAACATCTGAATCAGGACACGTGAAACCCAAATTTGAAACAAGGGACTCTACGATCTGCCGAGAACAGCGACTATGGCAATATGGGCAGCAGGAGTATATCGGAGCGGCATACGACAGCGGCGGCACTCTGCAGGACAGTGCGTACGTCGAGGCATACAGCGTAAGGCGTATTGACCTTGGTGGCGAGGCAGAATTCCGCACCAAGACGACAAGACGCAGCATTCTCCGAGGACGGGATCGACACGGGACCGGCGGTGGCACTCAACGGGACAGTGCACGCGTCGAAGCGGCTCATCACACTTAGAGGCGAGGATGGATACCGCTCAGTGTTGGATAGCGCACCCTGTCGTCCCTCATAACGGCCCCGACAACTTAGTGGAGATCGCTGGCAGAACCGGTGAACGTATTTGCTTCTTCGTACGACTAGCTCTCTGTACAAGCGGCTTACGAAGAGCAAAGGAAGTTCCATAGAAACGGCGGCAAGCGGCAATTGTGTTTTTGGAATAGTAAAGTCAATTTTTATTCATTATATCGTTCTTAAAATAGACTCTCATTGCATAAAGGTCCACATATAAAATCAGTTTACTTAGTGTCTGCTTAGTTTGCATTCTCGGGACTAGCGCTCCGGTAACTTGATGCGTACCTACAGTTGTTTATGTTATTAGTGATATGACGCAATTCGAGCGCTAGCACCTGGTACTAACTTGTATTATTTTATGTATGTAGATTGTTTGTTATATTTGTTTCAGAGTTTTTTAGATTGTTTAATATTTTTTAATTGCTTTCTTTTTTAAGAAAGGGGGGAATATTCTAGCGGCTGCTGACACTACAAATTATATACAAGGTGTAATATTGTGTAAGCGCGGCGCAGCAGTCGTCTCCCTTCACTCATTCGGTTAGGTCGTACACATATTGTATTTATATTTAGTAACTGGTACCAGTAAAGCATATATATTTCTGTTTTATGGATTATTTCTTTTACCACGACACAACATCTACTTATACCTCAACACATTGTTTTGAGTTCGATCCCCATATACTATACACTTTGACCTTTGTCACAGAATAAATCTTTGTACCGTTCTTATGGCGTAGGGAATAAGTAACAAAATCGTACTGCAACTGTTAGCTTGACTTGGCGCCGTGTGTACATTACGTACAGAAACAGAAATTATTGATTGCAGCCATTATTTATTTTTAGTTGCATTTTTTTTTTGTTATAATAATAATAATAATAAGTTTATTTTCTCTTGAATTCTTTACAATTTGCTCTTATTTTATACATATGTAAGTATATAAGTACAAAAATATCCTGATAAGCGGCAATAGGCTCGCCACCTATTACGTGGGATCAAAACGTGGGATCAAAACCCTTCGGGGAAACAGGCGTGAGTCTATGTATGTATGTACATATAAATGTGTTAGACTAAAAGAGGTCACCTTTGACGGCTGTACTAGTGTAAACTGTATTACAGTCCGTCAGCACCTTCCACCCTATGAAAAACAATTCAGAAAATAATGGTTCTATTTTCACAATCTGTTTTGTTTTGTTTAAGTGGCTATATAAATAAACTTACTAACAAATCAATATAATTAATATTATAAATTAATACATTTAGAAGTTCTTAAACAACACTCAGAGTTATGATTTATGAATCATAATATTCATAATTTGTTGTGTGCATGACAAAATGTTTTTAGCTAATTAATATTTAGGACGCAAGCCTATTGCAATTAACCAAACATTTCCAGATACTATACTGAGAATTTCTAAACAAAAAATAAACAACATATTCGCCGAACTAAGATCTGAACCTCATGATTGGTATTCGTAAATATATGTAGTTGGTATTATATAAGTATTTCTTCTGGATCGAGGCTATGAATCACAAAACATAATCTATTTATTTCTCAATTTACGAATAACATTAGCTAAAACTTAACTCGATACCTGCATTTAAGAAATGTATTTATAAAAGCATACTTTAATGGTATCTTTTATTTGAATAATTTTCACAACAGCATTACATATTAAAAGCATTAATTAAATCCATGGTAAATTCTTCAAAACCGCAAATGAATATAAGAATATTACATAACTATATGCAAAATACTGGGAGATTATTCATAATCTGGCAACTTTACACACACATAGACGCGCGTGTCCGTACAGTGCCAGTCTCCAAATGTCACGCACACATAGCTGTCAACGTGCCTCACTTAGTTGGACGAATGCGCTACATCTGGTTCTTGTTTGTTAAATCTGTGCAATTGATAAACAAATTATACCTGCTCAATTTTTATTACCATAGCGTATCTACTAATTTAAGTACCGAATTAATTACTGGCAACATTCTTTAGGTTTTGTCTATGCTCTGCTGTCATAATAACCTAACCTCAAAAGTATTTTACAATAACATTAGAAAATAATTGTTTTTTTTTTAAATGTTACGGTTAAATAATATTCCTTTAGTGCTATGTTTACTTTTGTATTGTTTGTGTACCATACAACTACACACTAAAGAATCTATTCGCAAACTTGCTGCTTAAAATTTTAAATGCGTGTGTGTGCGTGGCTAGTGTACTTACAGCAAATGGATTGCCCCGCAACCGGTTTGCTGCTGTTTTTGGCTTCAAACGTAGTGTAGGGCGTGCTCTGTCTGTTCTTTTTGTTTGTCCGAGTCTCAAAGCATAGATTATACCATAGATTATACAGATATACTGGTATAGATGTGCAACTCCCTCTAAGGAAAAAGTTCAATAGGCATCCTCTACGCTAGATGGCGTACAAACAATTTTATTTTAATTCCGATCGTATAGATGGCGTTAGTAGTGGATTCATTTTTCAAAATAAAATAAATGTTGAATTTCGGTGTTAATAAATAAGTAAATGACAACTATTATGTAAAATATGCAATTTAAAAGTAAAAAAAAATAAAAATCACAAAATGTAATTTTTGGTAAGCGTGGATTCGATACACGGACATCTAATTTATGAGCAGAGCGCGCTCCCACTGTGCCACGCAGATCTTACCTATATTAGCGAAATGACCGTTCAGTTGTCGCTTTTTCTTTAATTCTTGCCCTTATCGGTAGATGGCGCTGATTATATGAAATTTATCCATGTATGGAACCATTTAATCTATGGTACTTTTTCCTTCATCTAAACCAGTATATTATCACAGTCAAATAATCCATACAGTCGTTCGACGAACGCGTTTAGACGGGTCAATCGTGCGGGGGCCAAGAGGTGAGACGCGGGAAGAGCGATACCTAGTTACGTATATCGCCTTAGTTCCTAACTAGGTACATGTTTTTGGGGGCTGGCACGTGCTTGTTTTTTGTTCGTTACTTATTTATTTGCTTATATTAATTAAGATAGTGCATACGACTTGTGCTGTGAGACATTGAAATTCTTTAGGCTGTTTAAAGATTTAAATAAATAAGGATTAAAAAAATCTGCGATTTCATCAGTTTACTTATACCAAAAAAGAAAATTTCATTAATTATAATTATTTATATTATTTTGAAATGTATGTACCTAAAACCACTTAAAATAATGTGCACATTCCTACTAATCTACTAACTTTTTACAATATCTCATGTCTGGCCAAATCACAGAATAAGGTAGCAATTATTGTACGTAAACAACATGGCAGACGTAAGAAAATATGCTTTGTAAGGTAATATTCGATTCTGGTGTGATTTTAATTTTATTCAATAAGTACCTACCTAGTACCATCGCATTAGGTAAGTACCTATCACATATTATTATGTATCTTGGTAACGGCGCATCCTAGCTCAAAATAACCATATTTTTGGCCCCCTTTTATAAACCTCTCACATGTTCTCCGTAATCTCATAGCCCGGTCACCCATCCATAAATGACCGTGATGTCTATTGCTTTACCTTAAAGTAGTTTGCACGAAAAAATCTGCAAAATACTTCATATCGATAACATAGGCTCTGCAAGCTGATCCCAAGGTTACCCATCCATTAAACCACCGCTATGTCAATCGTTTTATTTTAACTTGGTTTGTACGAAAAATGTTTTATATTCTTAACCGCCACCCACGACACCTGCGGGATGAAATAGGTGCCGACTGACACTTTGTATGCAAATCTGTCACCACACGAAAAATGCAACGTGTTTTAAAATAATTATTTATTGTTAATTATTGTTATATAATAAACTAGCTGTTTCCCACGGTTTCACCCGCGTCCTGAGGGAACTTCTTCGCGTACCCGGTTAATTTTTAGCCTAGGTTACTCCTTGGTACATCAGGCCAGTGAGGGTCCCGTCAAAATGAGAGATTAGCGAGAACAAACAGACAGACAAAAATCGTAAAAAAATTCATTTCGGTGTATGTACCGTGTATACATCCATATGCATTTAGTAAAAAGCGGTTATTTTAATATTACAAACAGACACTCCAATTTTATTTATATGTATAGATAAGTGATTTACACTATATTATTGATGTAGCGGAGCAATTGTAATATTTTTCTAAAATAAATAGACGGTGTTTGAATAAGTAGGTATAGTTTACATGTGGCAGCCCTAGCCTACTTACCCTTGTCTAGACGTTGTCGGCTTTTTCTACGAGATCAAAGGCGTCAAACTACTGTATGTCTTTATACTGTGATATTATACTGGTTTAGATGCGCAACTTCCTCTAAGGAAAAAGTTCAATAGGCATCCTCTACGCTAGATGCCGTTAGTAGTGGATTCATTTTTCAAAATAAAATAAATGTTGAATTTCGGTGTTAATAAATAAGTAAATGACAACTATTATGTAAAATATGCAATTTAAAAGTAAAAAAAAATAAAAATCACAAAATGTAATGCTTGGTAAGCGTGCATTCGATCCACGGACATCTAATTTATGAGCAGAGCATGCTCCCTCTGCGCTACACAGATCTTGTCTATATTTGCGAAATGACCGTTCAGTTGTCGCTTTTTCTTTAGTTCTTGCCCTCATCGGTAGATGGCGCTGATTATATAAAATTTATCCATGTATGGAACTTTCACGGCCCGTGTGGAACTTTCACGGCCCTGATCGCCCTGATTATACAGATATACGAACTTACGAAGGTTTATAATGGTTCATTTCACTATCAAGCTGCCAGCTGTCAGTCAGTTATGTTACCAATGAATACAGATGATTTACATTAAAGAAGCTTATTTCTTAAGGATGTCATAAGCAAAAGGAAAAATTATAGCAATAGTCATGGATTAAAATATAACTGCCTAAAAAGCGAGTACCTGATTTTCAAGGCTCTCGGTAAATGTCCATTAAGTGTACCACAAATTAAACTAAATGGAGTTGAATTGAAAAGGGTTCAACAATTTAAATATCTTGGACACTATGTTACTGAGAGTCTTGATGATCAGATGGATATAGAGAGGGAGCGCAGGGCTATGGCTGTAAGAACTAATATGCTGGCCCGTAGATTTGCTCGCTGTAGTAATGAAGCTAAAGTAACTCTGTTTAAGGCGTATTGTCAAACATTCTACACGAGTAGTCTATGGGTCGCCTTTACTCAAAGGTCGCTAAATACTCTGAGAGTGCAGTATAACAACGGATACAGGATGTTATTAGGATTGCCTCGCTTCTGTAGTGCTTCTGGCATGTTCACGGAAGCGAGAGTGGATGGTTTCCACGCTATTATGCGTAAACGCATTGCATCTCTTCTAAAAAGAGTACGGGGTAGTACTAATGGCATCCTGAATGTCATTGCCGATAAGTATGACTCCGATATATCGAGGAGATGGTTGCGAGTCCTTCTAGATTAGTAAGTTTATTGTGTTCACTAACATAGGTTAAGTTTTATGTATGTAATTGTAACTATATGGACCTTGTCTGAAATAAAAATTTATTATTATTATTATTATAAGCCGATTAAAGTTGGCGTATTGACGGTTGTCATTAGTGTAGTTCGTAGTTGGCGCCGTTGGCGGCGCTAGCGTCTTTCGCCATATGTCTTGCATTGCTTTGGCGTAAGAAATAGACAGCTGTTGCACTGACACTCACGCGACTGTTACGCCGCCAAGCGGCAATTTGGGTCGCAGAAAGTTTGTCTTAAAAGCGGCAATAAGAAAAACATCTCTATAAATAAATATCTATGCTCTATGATGTTACTTATTAGTTATTACTTAAGTTAACCTCATGATGTCGGGATTACAACGTGTTTTAATTAATTATATATGTGATTTTCTGACTGAATACTGATTGCCGGCTCCGTTACGGAATAACTTATTGAATCAATACAATTGATAGCGTGATTTTATCCTTAATATACAAGACACACCAGTGTGTCTTAGCAAATGTCTTATCAATAGATCTATACACCTGCCGCCAAAATTGTTTATTTTCATTAGTGTTACATAAAAATTATATAAATTAAAAGCATAATGTATGGTTTATGAGTACTCTGTCATCATGAGTCTACAAACTTCGTTGGAGAGCTATTTCAAATCAAAAGCGAATGCAAAAGCGGCTAATGATAACATGTCGAATAAAAATAAGTTCAAGAGGCGTAGTCTGAGCCTTACAAGATCTCCTCGGCCGTTTAAATCACCCAAAAAGTTAATACAGCAAAATAGTGTTAATAGTGGATTGAAAATAGAAGATGAAGTGATTTGTTTATCAAGTAGTAGTGAAGATCTGTTGACACCACCGGAGCAAGTACACCATGATAAGCTAAGTCAGCAAAAATGTAAACTGAAAGTAAAAGATGGACTGACTTATAAAGCAAGCAGCAGTGAAAACCTGCCGATACTACCAGAGAAAGTGAAGGATGATCTGATGACTAATGACAGCAGCAATGGGAACTTGTCACTCTTGACTGCTAGTGTAACATTGCCATGCAACAAAGTACTAGCTTCCCCAAACACAAGCACAGATTCATCATCAACAGTTGTGTATACTATATCTCCTAGAGCTTTGCAAACTTCTCCTAGAACACCTTCAAAGTCTTCACAAAGCCCAAGATCTGGCAAAAAGTTTTTCTCACCAACTAAAAAACGTTTGGTTACAAATAAAAGTCCAGCAAAAAGAAGTTTAACTTTTGAGACCAAAGATTACAACACTAAAGAAAATTCTATTGATGATAATTCACCAACCAAAATAAACTTCAATTTTCAGGATGATAAAAGTAAGTATTTTGTTTTATTATAAAAATTTGAATATAATTTATTTTTATTGAAAAAAATATGTATATAATCATTATGCTGATCAAGGATGTTGAAGTCCAAAAATATTACTGAAACTATTGTTTATGAAAATGAAATATCTAAACCTAATGAAATGTAATATAAAAGTTTCAGAGAGAATCTTAATGACTTACTTATTACACATTTTTGCATTGTTTGCTCAGAATTCCTTTAATATTGAATGCATCGCGAAAACAAACAGGTGATTAGAAATATAGATGAACATATTTGAAACTTGTATACAAATAATATTGCTGTATGAGCACCCATATCCTGATCCAACCAATCCAAAGTACTGCCCACTACTACATACATTTCTGAGGTTTTTTTTTATTTACATGTAGACAGCATACTGATATTTTTTTTTCTTGCAGCTCTTTTTCTCCGCTCTATCATTGATCAATATCTCCACAATGATTCACTAAAACATTTACTAGCAGAAGAGTCACAAGTGTTACTATCTAATTGTATGTATGTTGTGGAACCGGGTATGAGAGTGGTGTGCCGTTTGTACTGGCGACAGCCCGGCTGGTACCAAATCGATCAACTGCAGCAAATAGCCAGCGAGAAGAATAATCCCATTTCTAGCCCTGAAATGGCAGAAATGCTCAAATCATTAGTTAAGAACAATTTGATTACTTCAGATGAATGTGAAGGTGAGAATACTTTAATTTTATATTAGCTTCTGGTTGCGGCTCCGCCCTACTGGGTGTCCGCTCATTTGCCCAAGTAAGCCTATGTACACAAGGCAACACAACAAGCTACACACTTTGATCTTTGTAACATTCTTATCATGCAGGAAACAAGTGTTAGCATTGTATTACAACTGTGTGTATTGCCAGTGATTATTAGTTGTTTACTTCTGATCCATATACAACACTCAAACTGATCCACTACTACAAGTTATTAACTCACTACTCCCATCGTTAAGCTAATAATCAAATTTATGATTCCTGAAGCCTCGATAATAAAAAAAATTTAACCTATATTTCACTCAGTGGTACTATAGGACAAGTATTATTTATTATCATAAAACTAATTTAATTGTTTTGAATGTTACAGGTGAAAAAGGCATGGGCTTTGATGAATATGTGAAACTGCTGAAAAGACCAATACTTCAACAAATATGCAAAGAGTTGAAATTGAAAATGCAATCAAAACAAGATGCAGTGGAGGCGTTGCGAAAGTTTAGCCAAAGTTCTGCAATCAGCAACTTCTTTACTGGCAAAATGGGCAACAACAGTGACAGAGTTCTAAAGATGTAATTCTTTTACATAATAAGAATGTGTAGTGAAAATCGCAACAGAATCTATTGCAAACCCAAAAAATATAAATGTACCGATTCTTGAAGACATTTGGTTTTATAAGGATTTGTCTAGCATAGTGAGCAATTCTTGAAGTTTAATGGATAGTTTTAGAGTACATTAAAATGTATATAGTTATAGCTTTGATTCTTTTATTTTATTTCTGGTAGTAACTTTAATCACTCTCCAAAATAAACCATTTCATATTGAGATGCCAAATTATATACAATAATTCCACACTGTTTCAGATTAAGAGCAAAAACCGGGCAGTGCTACAAGTTATCAGAATTGGCTCGTGAAACATTGTACAATTTATATGTCCTGATGTATTTAGGTATCGACTACACTATCATAAGGGAGAAACGGCTAGAATTAATACTACTGCATGATAAAGTAAACAAAGAAACATATCCTATTGATAAGGATATGATCCTGGACAATGCTAGTGTCGTATTTCAGAACAAAGATGAATTTTATAGGTAAGTGTTTCAAATTCTATTATGTTCGTTCTAAAACTAATCAAGTTTGTTTCTAAATATTATAGGGAAAATGTATTGTTTTATTGTACCAAGTAGAACAAATTTGACACAGGATTTTTATTGGTCTGTGTTCAAGAAAAATAAATATAATATTTACCCTTAGTAGGACGTTACAAAAATTGCCGTTGTTGTTTTTCGTATCAGTTTGTGGCCAACTTTCGTGTCGGAATTTTCAGACCTGAATTTCTCTGACATGGCCTATCTATTCTTATGCTGAGACAAGAACCGAGACGGACTGCTTTACGTGCCGAAGCACGGTAGAGTTCTGATGTAAATGCCACACGTGGTCACCCATCCTAGTGGCGACCTGTGCAAGCATTACTTAACTTTGCCTATCTATTACGAACAGCAAGTCAACTCACGCTATGAGCTTGCAGTGAAACCTAGAGCCATATGCAATGTACGTTACAAAAAATTTACGTGTCGAATATTTACCTAATCTCAGTTCTTTTTATAGTCTCACGACTGTATCCCGGAAGGGGTAGGCAGAGGTGTAATATTACACCCACATTTCGCCATGGATTTTTTAGATCCACGTAATAGGGGGCTAGCCTATTGCCGTACCGGGCACATTACCAACCTACTGAGAATTTCCTAACGGAAAACCCCAATAACACTTTGCCCGACCCGGGAATCGAACCCGAGACCTCCCAATCCCACACGCACATTTATACAGCGAGACCAACGAGGCAATCTCGGTAAATGCGTACTTAATCTCATAATGTTACCTAAAGATGTGTTTACTATTTGTAGCCTGCCGATACGCCTTTGGCCAGCATGGTAGAGTATGGTCTATGTCTTGAGGCTAACAGAATTTTGTTTTGTTAACTCTTTCAGGTATTTAGAAGCGCATAAGACTTACGAGACATATATAACATCAGTGGACACGCAAGAAAAGTGTGACATCGTGTTACAAGCATACAGACTGTACACAGAAATTAAACATGAAGATATGTTACGGTAATTAAATCATCTTATTACTTTGATATGGGACCTGTGTCTACCATACTGTTACCCCTTCGATCTCTACGCTGGACAGTGCTTTGTTCGATACATATCATTCTTATTATTTAAATTAATACTAATAGTATCCCCAAACATTCCTGGAAGTATATTAAAACTGGGTCTAAGTATTTCATGCACCTTCGCTCTTATTAATTAATTGTGTTGAAACTATTTCATTACCCATCAGTTTCTTATTTAAGATGACATTTGAGTCTTCGAGGTTCTTTTTTTCATTTTGAATACTGCGATCTGTCTAGCTGAGGGACACTTAACAGTAGATGTATAAGTCAAAAGCGGCGTGGGAGGAGGTTTCTGTTCAAAGCAGATCTTGTGGCCTTCTACGTTTTAATCTTCTTTGGCTCTGATGTTGCGTAATAATGAGATTTTGTGCCAGTGTGTTTGGGTGATTCGTACCTGGTACCGTATGGTTTTATGATACTTTTGTACAGTAGTAGTTTGTTTTCCATTAACAGTTGTGATTTTCTTTTAAGTAACCAGTACATTTTACGGATTTGTTGACTCAGCGCTAGGCGTTTTGTAAAGATGTGCTTTCTCCAGGTTAGCCTTCTATCTAGGTACATGCCAAGGTATTTGGTATCATCGGATTGTGGGATCTGAACATCATTTAGCTCTGTCGGCCCCATAACACTACCTTGCGGTAATCTTGCATTGATGGGGTGGAGGGCCGTCACTTCTTCGCCACATTTGACATAGAAATGTCTATTGCACAGGTAAGTTCGTATAAAGTTGAAAATGTTAATGGGTAGTGCTTTTTTGATCTTGAACAGAAGGCCATCGTGCCAGACCCGATCGAAGGCCTGTGATATATCAAGAAAGGCTACTGTGAAATACTTCTTTTCCTGGAATGATTTGTCGATATTTTCGACGAGTCTATGGATATTTTCTATTGTCCCATGTTTTTGTCTGAAACGAAATTGGTGATCTGGTAGCAGTTTCTTTTGTTCAATGATGGGTCCCATTCTTGCAAGAAATAAAATCTTCATCAATTTAGAGGTAGCTAGCTGGTAACAAAGTATTTGGGCGATATGATTTCACGTCATCCGGCTTTTTTCCAGGTTTTAGAATCTTATGATTTCCGCAACCTTCCATCGAGGTGGTACATAACCTCTGTGCAATATGGTGTTGAGTAGCAGGGTGAGAAATATTAAACCTAGATTTTGGAGATTTTTCAACAGCGCGTTTGTTACAAGGTCAAGTCTTCGACGCGAGTCCGGCTAAGTTGAGACGATTTTCGAAAAGAGTTCCGACTACAATTTTGACGTGCTTATGCATATACCTGATGGCGTAGATATATTATGATTCAGGACGTGCTGGCTTCCTCAATCAAGGTTGAGCCGTAAAATGGCTGTTTAATGAGGGCCATCAGTTGGCTGTAGGCCACATGGCTGGCAGTTATAGGTGTGAGACGATATCCTACATTGTACTCGCGTACTAAACCCATTTTGTCTGGACTTACAAAGAATAAGAAGATATGAAAGAAAATGAAATGTCGTGAAAATAAAAATTAAATCAAGTGCGAGTCGAACTCGCTCATTAAAGTGTTCCTTCCATAGTAGAGGTACCCACTTAAAATACAATACGCACTATCTTCGCCTAACCAAATAAGACTATCACTTTTTCGCAAGCAAACATAACTTTGTTTTCCATAGTGTTTGTATAACCGACAAAGTTATATTTGCGGTTTTTGAATATGTCCTATATCTCTCAGATTCGTCACTCTTCTTTTGAAGTAAGAGGGGGTGGACACTCAGTTTACCACTTTGAGGCGTCTATCTTTCAAATAATAGACTTTGAGAAACTATGATATTAGGAATCTTAAAGTGTTTTTGAAGATCTATCAATAGACGCATGAATATATAAAAAATATATTTGTGTCAGTTCCATAATATTGTTCACATAATACCAGTTTTCAAATGTGTAGTTTTAATAGTATCGGAATAAAGTGGCTGTGACATACGGACAGACAGACGTGGCCAAACTATAAGGGTTCCGTATTTTGACTTTTTTGGGTACAGAATTCTAAAATAGCAATGACTCTGAGTTTGTTTCGGCTTTTCTTCTCAAAAGGTCATTTAGCTAGGGATGCTTGCATTGCATCATCTAGAATAGGGCTTTGACTTGTTAAAAAACCACCAAAATGTAGAAATAAATATGTCTTTATGCCTTGCTTACCTCGATCCCCACACAAGACAATACTTTGTGATCCACATTCCACAATTTGTTGTTTCGAGTCTAGGTGTACAGGTGTACTTTTTGTCCGTTGATTGAATGTTAGAAGCACCCTGAACAGAAGAGCATGCATGAGGAATCTGATGGGAGTGAAATTAAGTAAGAGAGATATGTCAGGATCGTTGCAGATGGCGTTCCGTAGTCTCTGCCTACCCCTCCGGGAAACAGGCGTGAGTCTATGTATGTATTATATGTTTTAAATATTTTGGGTGTAAAGTACCTACACCTAGTGTCCGTTGATTGAAAGTTTATAAATGCCGATGCCGTGACACGAGATTTATTCTTTGCGCTTGAATAGACTTATTTAAATGATTTTTTTTTATATTTCAGTTACATGTCCTTGCCACAATGGCTGCGTAGATTTACGCCTGGCAACATCTATGTGAAAATCATGGAGAGTGGTGTTCAAGAGCTGAAAAAGGTGAAGTCGGAGGAATACTACACGCGCGCGTTGGATATGCTTGACTTGCTGATCAAGCAAGTAGTGTACAGGCAACATAAGAAAGCCGAGTGGTATGCTGAGAAAGCGCTTATTCTGCACAAGTACTTGGACAAATCTGAACTGGTAAGAACGAAATATTGGTTTTGTAAGGTCTATCAATACCAACTATTGTTACTGTATGCATCATTTGCATATTTTAGTTCTTAAGACTGACTACAGCTTGTGTTGTATACCTTATAGAAGACTGTTCTACAGATCGCTATTCGCTAAGTTTAGTGTAAAATTGTAAAGGACTGTCATCAGTATATCACGGAGTCGACGAAGAACGAATAAAATTATGTTACTATGGCAACCTAACAATATCGATGTTAGAAATGAAGAGCAAATGCATAGACAAGTGCCTAAACTCTCAGTTGATCCAAAAAAAAACATTTATTACCAAAGGAGAAATACAATTTGTTGATATTCATCGGTCCACATTAGGCAAAGCCTGTCCTGTGCCTGCCTGTTGCGGTTCACAATTCCCGGTTTTTTATAAGATTAGGACGCTCGACATTTTACACTTTTGAGTAACAATTCATCTAATATATAAAATTCTCGTGTCACAGTTTTCGTTCCCATACTCCTCCGAAACGGCTTGACCGATTTTGATAATTTTTTTTGTGCTTATCCGGTATCTATGAGAATCGGCCAACATCTATTTAAAAAAAAAAAACAAAAACAATTTGCAAAACAACGTTTGCCGGGTCAGCTAGTATTATATAAAAACACGTCATCATCATCATCAGCCTTTAACAGTCCACTGCTGGACTAGGCCTCTCCTTTGAAAGGAGGAATTGGCCTACTATACCACGCTGGCCAAACGGGTTGGTATAGGGTTTGTATCAAGTTTTCCTTCTCTTACAGTGCTGTTCTCTGCATAATATGCTCCCTCTGTCGGCTCTTACGACACCCATGGGATGATATGGGGTGGTGACATACCGTATTCTTAATCCGTCACCACACGGACAATAAAAACACGTAGGACAAATTTAATATAAAAATTGGGATGATGAATACAAAATAAAAGTTTTGGAGAAAGGACTATTTTATACTTAGGTATGTAAGGATTAGGTACTTACTATATCACATTAAATACATTATATGCCCTAAATATACATAATATACATATATGTGTATGTATGTCTGTGTATATATATATATATACTCATATCCAGGTGTTTATATGTACAATCTATACATATTATAAAACAAAGTACCCCGCCGCGGTGTCTGTCTGTCTGTTCGCTTAATACTCGAAAAGTACTGGACAAATTTTTATACGGTTTTCAACAACATCGAGAGTGATCCCTGAGGAAGGTTTTAGTGTATAATAAGTTTAGGTTTTGTGCAAACTGACGATATTACGACGATATTAGTTCAAGGCGCCGGCAAAAATTGAGCCGATCGGGAGCTTTCCTCGAAAACGCTGCCAAAACCTTTCGAGTTATAACAAAACAATGTATGGTGGGATTGTACCTCTTTAATAGATCTACAAAAAAGTCCGCAGTGGTATCTGTCTATCTTCCAAGGATAACCCACAATAAACATATTTTGCTTTTACATCTATCTATACTAATATAATAAAGCCGAAGAGTTTGTTTGTTTGAACGCGCTATTCTCAGGAACTACCGGTCGGATCTGGAAAATTCTTTTTGTATACGATAGCCCAGTTATTCTGGAAGGCTATAGGCTATATAACATAACGCTTCGACCCTTTGGGGCCGGGCAAAAGGCTAAAAAGGCTAAAAGATAATCTCAGGAACTAGCAGTCGGATTTTAAAAATTGTTATTGCCTATGATAGCCCAATTATCCCGAAAGGCTATATAAAATTACGCCACAATTTTTAGGGGCCAGACAAAAATAATAAAATGGTCAAACGAGAAGGGGGAGGGTTGGGTCAAAGGCAAAAAAAGGCTAAACGAATAGGATACAATCTATATGGGTATCGTTTTCGAGATTTTCGGGACGCTGATTATTAATATGAAATAGATTTAGTTATCTAAGATGGCGGATGGGAAAATTTTAGAAATCAATATGGGTATCGCCGTCGATATTTTAAGGGGTGGGGAATCGAAATACAACATCTATTTCGTGATCAAAGATGGCGGATGGGATATCAAAGATGGCGGATGGGAAAATTAAAAAAAATCAATATTGGTATCGTCTGCGATGTTAAAAGGGATGGGGAATCCAAATATAACATCTGTTTCGTGATTCAAGATAGCGGATGGGAAAAATTTAAAAAGTCAATATGGGTATCGTCTCTGATGATTAAAGGGATGGTGAATCCAAATACGACATCTATTTCGTGATCAAAGATGGCGGATAGGAAAACAAAGATGGTGGACGGGATTTTTTTTAAAAGTCAATTTGGGTATCGTCTCCGATTTTTAAAAGGATGGGGAATCTAAATACAACATCTATTTCGTGATTCAAGATGGCAGAGGGGAAATCAAAGATGGCGGTTGGGAAAAATTTAAAACATCAATATGGGTATCGTCTCTGATGATTTAAGGGATGGTGAATCCAAATACAACATCTATTTCGTGATCAAAGATGGCGGATAGGAAATCAAAGATGGCGGACGGGATTTTTTTTTAAAGTCGATATGGGTATCGTATCCGATATTTTAAGGAATGGGGAATTCAATATTATATAAAAATCTGTGTTTGTTTGTTCATCATTTATAGACTCTGAAATGGTAAGAGATTAAGCTCTAAGTCAATGGTAACTTTGGAAAAGGGGCTTGGAAAAGGGAATTAAATAAAAACTCTTAAAAAGCGATACGGAGTTCGTCGGGTCAGCTAGTAATATATAAATACCAGCACAAATTAACGAAAAGCTTTTCAGTTGCATCATATGACAATGATCATGATTAAACCACCTCTTGATTTTGAGTTTTGCTTCCGTAATCAAGCAACGTTTAATGTCACAGTAATTTACTACTTTACTACTTATTAGTAGCGTTCAATAAAGGGACTAAAAGTACTAAAACGTCTTGCGAACGACGTCTTGACTGAAGGTACAGTCAAACAAGTCGGCGGTGAACCAGTTTGATAAAAAATCCCTTAGCTCGCTCATATAGTCGGGGCACACTAGAAACTGGCTTTGTATACGAGTGTCAATGTGTGTGTAAAGTAGCACTGGAAGCGACGATGTCCTGCTGAGCGATTCTCGCCCTTATGGTAGTCTAGCGGGAAGTTGTTCGATTGTACCTCAATTCGAAATACGTACGAAGTTTTGGATACGTTGCAGATTTCACAACTGTTGGATGTAGATTGGTGCATGATTTTAATATAAATAATTGGCGCACGTTAAGTAGCTTACATCTTTGTAAAGATCTTTCGTGGCGTATCTATATGGCTTTTTTAGCATAGTCTTAAGAACAGATCTTTGTGCTATTTCTATCTGTATCATGATCCTGCACTACCCCAGGAACTGATACAGTATGTTATTAATGACTGGCATAACGCAAAGTACTTATATTATTTTCAAAATATCTACTAGAGTTGATGGTCGAAGTAGTCTAATGATATTTGCCGTTTTACGAACTCGATTTGACAAGAAGGACATATTATGTGCCCTAAAGTTAACCTTTAGCTGCCGACCTGGTCTAAACGTAGCACTTACGCCGACGTGACGACTGAGAGACGTCAAACTTTAAGTACTGAAATAAAATGTGTATATGCATGCTACATTTTTCTATTTTATACATTAAAAAGATTGGTGTTTGAGGTAACAAACTACAGAATTAAAAAAAATACACCCTATTTTTCAGGTAAAATCAACATTTATACGAGAGATCACAATTATTTGGCACTAAATTTTAAGGACTTACTTCAATCTCGTTTTTCTCTAATATTAAGTAATTAACAACAAATGAACTTAAAATATGTTATCTTCTTTAAACTATTATCAAAATAAAACATAAATCTTACTTCTTAGTTTGAAAATAAAAATAATGACAGACCTCGAATATTTGGTACATTCACTACGGACGTTTGCAGTCAATGCATATTTGTAGGCAGCATGTAAGGCAAATTGGTTTCGTGCATTTGCAGCAACAGTACTTCGTTCGCCTTTTCAACCGACTGAGACAGATTGCACATGTCTTTCTTACACCTGTATCTGGATTCTGATGTTTTTTTAGGTGGTGGAGGGCATATCGGCGGGTCCAATAACTTGCTCGGTACTTACGTACTTAGTCGCAATTCTCGTGGGATCCTATCATTGTAGACGCGTAATTTCATTTCCGGGAGGACTAGTTCACGTGCCAGCAAGAGTAAAAATCGGCCACGACTGATGTCGCCCTTGTTTGACTTCATCAGACTCTATAAGCTAACACACATAATTACCGAGGTGACGACCGAGAGACGTACGGAATTTAGTACATTAACACCGTACTTACGTCTCACTATGGTTCGTCTAGAACAAGCTAGCTAGACAAAAACAACTCTTAAATTCCTGGAAGTTAATTACTATTACGAACTCATTACCCCTATACATTGAGGATTACACCTATTAATTATCAATACTACCCTCATTAAGAGCGTCATTAAGGTATGTTTATAAGATGTTGACTATTTAAAGGGCATTCATTTGCATTTTTACATCATATTTGATAGCATTGTTTATGTCACTAAAAGAAATTTGTGAAAGTGTTTTTGTGATGGATTGTATACGTAAGGGTAAGTAGTTATATTTTATTTCATTTTCAACATGGGAACTTCATTCTTTAGTCTTATAAAATGAAATGTTTGAATTTTCACCCACTTTTTTACTCATTTTTTCAAATTCATCGGTCAAATAATAACATGTCCCCACTTGTCCCCACCGTAGAACCTATCATATACGATTCTCATAAGTGTCTAGTAGTTATACGTAAAAAAATTCATTGCGATATATTTGCACAACTAATGTTTATTTATTTTTTTCTTTCAACAGTTTTTACCGTCTCAAGAATGGATTTTTTCGAAGAATGCTTGAAACACCCGAAGGAAACGCGGAATGAGGAGCTCTTTCGGTTTATATCTTTGAGATATAATTTTGATGGTGTTACGGAGCAGTCTCTGCGAGATATTAAAGTACTAATCTCAAGATATTCAACGAAATTTGCTGAAAAGTGGAGCAGCTGTGGAAGAAATCGAGAGCGATTCCTACAAAAGTATTCGACGTGGCTGGAGGGTCTTGACATATCTTTCGATGTGTCCGTTTATTTATCTCTGCCAACTACATCTGGAGAACCGGGACCCGGAAGACCTACTAAAGATTTTGAACATTCTAGTCTCAAAACGAAGAGACGACGTGTAGACGATCTATTACAGTCCAGAAGTGCTAGTGAATTAATTTACGCCGCTGAAGTGTCAGCTCGAATCTCGGGTCAGAGAAGTGTAGCACGTCAAATTAAAGATGTGACTAGTGATCCTTCAATAACCAAGACCACGAGTGAAGAAAGTGCCCCCAGGAGTTTAACAAGTGAGGAAGCTTTAGCGTACTACGTTGATAGTAAATCAAGTAGCCATAGCTATAAGCAGACTCGGAAGTGGAGTATTAAAGCTGGACATAAGGTGTTTCCGTCAATGTACAGTGTTAGAAAGGCTAAAATAGCCTGCTACCCGTCAGGTGAACAAATTACAGTCAATGAAACGCATGCTGAAATCAAAGTTCAGGCAATTCTTGATAAGACTGCCGAACGTTTAGTTTCAGCACAACAAGAAGTTGTTCATAGTCTGTTACCTTGCACGTCATTCACATTAATCAGTAAATGGGGTTGTGATGGAAGTTCCGGTCATAGTATGTACAAACAAAAATTCACTAATTGTGACGATAGTGACGAGTTTTTATTTGTATTTTCTTTCGTTCCTCTTCAATTGAAAGATGAAAGTGGTAATATTGTGTGGCAGAATCCTCGGCCCTGTTCTACAATGTATTGTCGGCCAATAAAGTTTATCTTTTCTAAGGAAACGAAAGATTTTACGATTTCGGAAACCAATAAGGTTTTAGAAGAGATAAACGCTTTATTGCCGACAACCTGCAAGGTGATGGAGACCGAAGTATCTGTCACACATGTTATGCTTTTAACAATGATTGACGGAAAAGTTTGCAATGCTCTGACCGAAACTTCTTCCTCACAAAAATGTTTTATTTGTGGGGCAACTCCAACAATGATGAATGATCTGTCAAAAGAGTTTGCTGCGGACAAAGATAATCTTGGTTTTGGTTTGTCTACGTTGCACGCTTGGATAAGGTGCTTTGAATGCTTGCTTCACATTAGCTATCGACTAAATATAAAAAAATGGCAGTTAAGAACAGCCGAAGACAAAGCTAGTGTGAAACAACGTTCAGATGACATTAAAAAACGATTTAAAAGCGAAATGGGCTTGATTGTAGACAAACCAAAACCAGGGTTCGGTAACACTAATGACGGGAACACCGCGCGAAGATTTTTTGGAAATCCCGAGGCTAGTGCCGATATTACAGGGTTAGATGTTTCACTAATACAAAAATTTGGCATACTACTTCGCACTTTATCATCGGGATATGATATAAATATTGAAAAATTCGTTAACTTAGCTCAAGAAACTAGACAACTTTATGTAAATCTCTATTCATGGTATTACATGCCCGCTACTGTCCACAAAATACTTTTGCACAGTGGCGAAGTAATTAGATCGTCCCTTCTACCTATAGGCCAGCTTTCCGAGGAAGCACAGGAAGCTCGGAATAAGGACTGCAGAAGATTTCGTGAGCACAACACACGAAAGCGATCACGGGAGGCTACGAATAGAGATTTACTTAATATGTTATTGATAACATCTGACCCTGTAATAAACGGTTTACGAGAAGTTCCTCGGAAGAAAATAGGTACGCTTCCAACTGAAGTATTAGATTTAATTGTCCCACCTAGCTGTAAGGAACAAAATGTTAATATGATTTCTACTTTTCATAGTTCTGCCCCTCACGATCATGACTATTCAATGGATGATTCATCTGATGATAGTGATGATAATGAGTAATAGATTTAGTTCTTAGATATTTTATGCATCTGTTATAAGATTTTATAGCGACGTCGAGGGATAAATCACTTTATAAAATGTTCAAAAAATATATTATACACATATGCCCGATAAATGTTTTTTTTTTCATGATACCAGCTCAAATGACAAACTGCCTTGAAAAAAGTACCAAAAACCTTATATCTTTGCTTATTAACCGCATCTAGACATAAAAATCAAATAAAATAATTTTGTCTAGCTAGCTTGTTCTAGACGAACCATAGTGCGTCTGTGAGACGTCGATCGCTCCAATACGGAGACGTGTTCACTCGCCGTGGGGGCAGCGTCGCCTGATGGCTTGCGACGCGGAGGGAGGAAGGTAACGGGAAGGGCGACGCCGAAGGTGGCGTGATTTTAGAAATATTTCAAAATTAAAAGTTATTACGTCTGTGAGACGTATAGGTCGGTAGTTAAAGGTTAAGATTTTGGTCTATCATTATACCTAGATACTTAATAGTTTGAGTTTTATTTAAGATTCAACAGTCACAGAGTTCCCCTGTCAGACACTGTATGCAGCTTAATACTGAGCGTGGCTTTTGGGGCTGAGACAGCAGTCTTATAGAAACAGATAATGTGTTTTGTCTGCATTCAGAGTCAACAAGTAATTCTGAAGCCAGTTCATTATTTGCTTCATGCCTAGTTCGGCATTGTGAAAGGCCACATTCCATGACGAACCATTGTAAATTATTACTGTGTCGTCTGCATAACAAATAATATCTTTATGAATGCCAACGTGGATGTCATTTAATATTATGTAAATTATAAATGAAGTAGGCCCAAGAATACTGCCTTGCGGGACGCCAGAAGTTGTTGTACATAATCCGCTGTCATTGTTCAGAAGATACCCTAGACAGGTGGGAATTGTTGCAGAAGGCAGTGGAAACTAGTTTACATACATCCAATTGACCAGGTGCAAAGCAAGAAGTGTCTGACATATATTGGTCTGAGTTTCTCAGTGCTAACAATATCAAATACAATATGCAGTTACCTGGATCTTCACTGTTGTCAGGCTTGGAACTAAGTTAGATAAACACCCAACTAAAGTGGCCATGATAGGTTGAATGATATAAATCTACTTAGCTGGCTTTACTCCAAACGTGATGTCTTCAAGGCATGTGGCGTGAAGTCACTCAATTCATAATTGCACAAAATGTTCAAAGTTCAAAATAATATTTACAAATTTATCAAGGGCTCACTGAACCGTGCCGGGCAAATCAAAAGCGGCAGTTTTACAAAGGTTCTACAAAACTTACATGTGGTTTTTAACAGCGAGTTCCAACTTAGCAAACGTGTGAATTTTTTAAAGAAAGTGTCATTTTGTCAAAGGCTTATATTCAGCAGAGGACAGCGAAAACCTGTATACGTAATTGACTTTATTATATTTCAGGCTGCCAATACACTACTGACAGGTTTGAAGGCGGACTTGCCCACGGAGACTAGCGATATTCTACGGGTCCGCGCGTCGTTGCTCGCGAACCAGCGGAGCGCGGCCATCAGTGATGACACTAGGCTCGCCCTGCGACACTACCCGGAACTACACGCACTCGAGAAAGATATGCCTGCGGATCATATCTATAAACAACCCATGGAGTAAGTATAGTATTTTTTAGAACGTTTTACGTCCCACTGCAGGGCAAAGGCCTCCCTAATCTTCTCCATAAATCCCTATCTTTTCCCTCAGGGAACCAATCCATGTTGAAGGAATTTAGCTCTTCCAGCCATCTCCGTCTAGGCCGGCGGCGATGTCGCCTGCCGTTTAAGGGGCGTTCATAGGGTGGTCAATTTAGCGTTTTTGTCATGTGACATGCGACAGATATTAGCTCCATTAGGTATATCAGAGGCCCAAGCCAAATGGCATTCGCTTCTGTTATCTACTTTCGCTAACGCTTGGTTGCCATGGCAACATAAGGTATTCCTTCATCGTTGACCACGTCATACATCGAAGGCCTATGTCAGTTTCATACATTTCTGCACTTAGTGATTAGCGATAGCGTTAATCGAATGCCATTTGGCTAAGGGAGCAGGTCAGCTTTTCGGATTGTGGTATTCCTAATACTGTCTGTCAATAGTATTACAAGTGTATTATTAGCTTTTACCAACGTTTGTATTATTATAAATAAAATTACTTATAGTCGCTTGCCCCGTGCGTCGAAGGGCACGGCTGGCATGAAAATGTGATAGGTTGTTATGGGTAGACAGTAGTTCAGTACCCTTCCATTATAATATTATAATAGTCTAAGCTATAGAATATCACTATCCCTTTGGGTTGCAGGTTTCTGACAGCAATCGCTCTGTTAAAGCTTATATTCTGTCAAATCTGGTTATTTGACTAAGCGCACCCCCAGGCTTGAAGGCGAAAAATCTTGGATGTAACCTATAATGCTAGAACGATGATGACCACCATTTAATCACATTTATTTTCAAACCGTTAGCCCTGAATCCTTAAAATCCGATACCTGCATCTACCTTTCTGTACTTGATATGACTTGACGCAATGATATTAGAAAAGTCATAGATACGTTACCTACGTAGTAATCAATCCGTAGAAACGGTACACTAACGCACACATCAATAACTCCATATTTTATTTTAATGTCGGTTGACAAGATGTGTCAGTTTCACTTTAATGCCGCCTCGCGACGTCACACACACATAGGTATATCAGACTTGCCAACTGGCTTATGTTTAGCGTCCTGCTTTTGGTACGCCTATAACGTATCTACTTACTTTTACTTGTAACATTGTTGACTTGACAAGTTAAACATATACACATTTTTTTCCAGCACTTCTTTTTAACATAGGTACTTATTATTATTTTTACAGCAATCATAAGCAGAGAGGCAAGCTAAAGTTTGAGGCGTACACCGACGAGGGAAGAACTACATTGACCGCTGAAGAATACTGCATCCTACATTATACGCAAAGCGGTCAATACACACACGGTAAGATCTTACTGCTATTATAAACGCGGAACTTGGGACCTAAAAGCTTATGGCGCAATGTGCGTGTAATATTTACACCTCTGCCTACCCCTTCGGGGATACAGGCGTGAGACTATAAACAAATAACTTTGTAAAAATTGATAGACATTTGTTTATTCTTTCACGCATAAAAATGTTGAATGGCATGAGGTTATACATCAAAATAACACATATAGGGATTGCAATCTCGTTAATCTCGCGAGATCTCGCCCTTTTTTCGACCGAGATTAATCTCGCTAAAAAAGGCCGAGATCTCGCGAGATTTGCCTTCCCTAAACACTTATGTATGTTTGTCGCAATAACCAACACACACGTACAGCTGCAGGCAAAAACAAGTGTGGAAATAATATTTTATTTGACCTGAAACTGCACTAATTGCTCTAGATTCGATCTCCTCAAAGGACCTTGTGATCCACATAATAAATATTATTATGGATCACCAGTGGCGTAGCTAGCTTGGGTGCCACCCGGGGCGAAGATGGCGGGCGACCTTTATTTTTCGATACCTAACATTTACGGGCTATCCCCCTCAGGCTGACTTGGTCAATCGTAGTGCTGAGGTAGTGCCTATGTTGTTTTATATTTTTGTACATTGTCGACTTTAGGGCGTCACCCTTTTTTTGGATGGGTGGCACCCCAAAAAAGGGTGACACCCGGGGCGGGCCGCCACTTCCTACGCCACTGTGGATCACACAGATCTTCAATGTCTGTTTCTTTCTTGTGTCCGTTGGTTAAGTTGGCCGTAATTAATTGATATAACAGGTGAGGTGTGGTAACCTTTTAATTGCCCCGAAGTTTCGTGCTACATCATTTGCATCTGTAGTCACAGAATGACAACAAAAAATATATCAAATTCAAATAATTTATTTCGAATATTGGTTATTTGTATTTTTTAGTTTATCTTACCTTTATTTTCAATTAATTACCCAATAAATATAAATATAATACGAGCACAAATAAAGCTTAAAATAAAGCTTTTCACTTGAAACTTCGTTCTTTTACAGGCGAACACTGGGAAGGCAGAATAGTGACAACCATATTCCACCTACTATTCTGGGACATCATATACTCGAAGCCACCGGGCGTCGTTGGAGTGTTCATGTGTCATTATCAAAGACATCCTCTCGACATGTATTCTGATCACTTTTACACCAATAGAAAGACTCTTATAGACGACAGACTTATATTTATTGAAGAGAGCACGGATGATATGATAGTTGAGATGCTGCAAAGTCGCTGGGAAGAAAGGCCTGAGTGTGAGTTTGTTTTTATTTAGTTGTAAGAAATTTCATACTCTTTAAGCTTTGTACGTATTGGACGTTGCAGCAGATAGGTAAGCCCCCCACAGGCGGATCAGGCAGATGCGATGCGGGGGCTCAAGATTGGTCTATCTGCAGAGCTGGTGGGTGTGGGGGCTATGTCTGTTTGGGTTCAAATGATGAAGCTGTTCATTTCTCCTTATTGAAAGGTTTACCATTACATGAGTTAATGACCGCATGTTTACATATGTGGCTCTTTGTAACGATCGTTAGAGATCTCATCATTGTAACACGTGGTATTTGTTAGAAGCGTATTTTGAACCGTTTTCCAAAATGTCACGAGGTTCTCAATTCAGACAAATATTTCTCTTTTACAATTTTGTTTGGAAGGATATGTTTCTTGTTCGGTCCTATTCAAGTTAGACGAATAAAATATGAAGTCTGCTTTTTGCACTTATTTAAAAAAACCTGTTACAGCGGAGGTGTCAGACGCGGCCCGCAGCATGCGCTGGGAAGATGTCGCTAGTGTGGTGCAGTGCCTGAGCGCTCGTGGTGTGAGCGCGCTGTGCCGGCGGCTGGCTCTACACTACGGACACGCGCACTCCGGGTTCCCCGACCTCACGTTGTGGAACGTGCAAACAAGACAGGTAGGTACTCACGCGAATTCTACCCATGGGCAACAACAGAAGCGCAGTCCTTAAGGATTTCGTGTGCTGATTCCAAGTGGGGTTTGCACCCCCTTTAGTTCGTAGTTGGCGGCGCTGGCGTTGTTCTCCGTCTCTCTTACTCTTGTGGTTAAGATACATTGAGGGAACGTCCATCTCTCTTACTCTTACACTGAGGGAACAACTGCCACGCCGCCAAGCGGCAATTTGGGTCGCAGAAAGTTTGTCTTCAGAGCGCCCATAGGAAATGTGCTTCTATTGTAATCTGAGTTCGTTGCCATATGTGTATATAGCAGGGGGGCGGTAGTTCGTGCCCAAAATGTTGGGTACTGATTCGAAATTCTAGGCTGGATACCTAAGAAACTTCACACCATTGTTTTGTGAAGACCCAAGCCCATCCTGGAAATAACCCTAATTACGCCAATTATTCTATCAAACAAACACAGCATCAAAACAAACACAGCATCATCTAATCCCAAACCAGGCCTCCTTCACTCGGCCGTACCTACAGGGATAAGTGCCTACACTTTCGCGCGGCTTCCAACCCGCCAAGTTAGTCGGTTGTCACCACTCGCGCGCAGAATGCGCTAATAACGTGAATTTTAATAGTGAACAACAAAAATGTCTCATCACAAGTCTGGTGCAAAGTATTGCTCATTTAACGGATGTGTGTCGAAAGCAACTTGAAATTTTGACTTTATTTATTTTACGAGAGCAACTTGAAAATTTGATTTTTTGTTTGTTGAGATATTCCAACAATTATGGTGTCAAATTAAAGATCTAGTTCAAAAACCATTTTATCTGTTTGAATCATGTAAATCGGTCCACGCGTTTAGGAAATGACTAAGAATTAGTATAGTGAAAATGTAAATGACCAGAATTTTTATGGTATTTGTTCTACGAGCTCAAATAGATAATTACTTATTAATACGTGGTCAAGTAGGTAGATAGACGATGAATAAATATTATAGTAGCTGCGGCAAGTCGACAACCCTAGCGCAACAGCTAGCGCGTCACTCCGCGCCAGACAGCGACAGCGTTATGTGTTAGAAAAGAGCGGGAACGGTTAGGTGAATATCGCCTTTGGCACGAGCGTGAGCGCGTTTAGTGTTTATGCGAGCTGAATTGCACTTTGTTGCTTGGTAGCAAGAGTTGCCATTTCTATAAATTGGTTTGCGAAGTGATCCTTCTGTACGTTAGTACTATCTCTTCTGTGCCCAAACTAAGCAAAACTTGTACTACATAGAAACTGATTACTGATTTATAGAACTTTACAATATTTATTTGCTTTATTTATTTTAAAAAAAACAGTAACGATAATTATATTAACCCCATCATGGTCATCATAGCTCATAAGTCTCATAATTTTATAATTAATACAAAAAAAAACACAAATAATTATAATGAATCACTGCTGAATAATTACCACAATAATGAATGAAACACGCAGGCTTACAAACAATAAAATTGACATATTTATTGTTTTGAACATCAAAATGAGAATATTAGTTTGACAGTAAAAATGCTCTGTGTTGCCCTTCACCACAAAAATAACACGTAAAGGTTGTTATTTGATAGTTGCTTCTATTGAGTATAATTTTATTACGGTGAATTTACATAAACCAATTTTATTTGTAATTTCACTGTATTCATTTTCGAGTACTGTGTTTCCAAAATATTGAACTAAAGAAACTGGTCAGTCAGATTCAGTCGTTTTGGTTATATGTCGCTACACCGCGGTGAAATATGTCTCAGCATCGCATTTGCAGTGAATAATTAATTAATTTTATAATTCATTTTATACACTCGGGTGCAACAAAATCGCACATGTGATTTTTTCTTTGCAAAATACTATTTTCTTTTTAATAAGGAATTTCTATTATTTTTTAATATGGAATTAAACTTGTTTCAATACCTATAAATGAAAGTACATCCCTAAAAATATTAAGAAACAATATTTGCCAGCGCACTTACTCGTCGAATAAAACGTAACTATAGAGGCACTGTTACTTTACATACATCAATATTCTATAAGGACGTTGTACTACCCAGTGCCGGATTACTTGCCTCCATAATTCCACATATATCCAAATTACATGCTATTGAAATATGTTGTTGAAATCGATCCGTAAGACATCGTGGCTATAATAGAAATGAAGCCATCTCGATTCGTTTGGCGTTCTATACAAGTTCCGAAAGGATTTTTCATAAAATATATAGAAAACGCCGTCCTAAGTTGTCCTTCAGAAATCCAGCCCTGGTTGTACCACGATCTACCAAGAGGTATAGGTGAATACAAGAGTATTCATACTAAACCTAGCACACTATACTACTCAAACTTCCGTCCGTTTCAGATAAAGTTCGTGGAAGTAAAGACGGACGCAGACAAGCCATCAATGAAACAGCTGCAGTGGCTGAAGTACTTGCGGGACCACGGCATCGACGCGGGCTTCTGTTACGTAGGAGCCAACACCACACGCTGTAAGGCTAGGCAACGGGACAGCTCGAGCTAGCGACAGTATACGGAGAGCTAGAAGTGCTCTGCACGTCGAGCTAGCAAAAGAAGTATTCTGAACTTTAAGCTGGAAGAGCTCTTGCATATCGAGCTAACTACAGAAACGCTCGGCACGTTAACCTAGAAGAGATTTGCTCTTTGCGCAGGCGCCAGTAACGCCACGCTTTGAGCTAGAAGCGCTCTATACTTTAAGCTAGCGATCGGTGTGCTAGTCATTTTAAACTGGGATTAAAGTGCTCTACACTTTGAGCTAGTAACAGAAGTACTCAACATTTCTAGAAGAGTTCTACAGGTTGAGCCAAAGGCCGAAGCGCTCTTAATTTTAAACTTGTAGCGGAAGCGTCGTTCTCTCATAGAGAATATTGTGTCACCGCTAGTTTGAATAGTTATTAAAAGACTGGTAAGATCAATACGAAATATTATTGTAGATACCTGTTGTAAGTGTAATATTATTTTTAATGGCATTCTAAATGGTGTATGATAAGGGTGACTATGATGTAATATAAGCTGTGATATAAAGAAATGATTAAATCGAAGCAATGCTTTTACTTTATACCTTCTTCTTTCTAATGCTTACTCTCCTTCTTTCTATATGTGTAATAGGTAAAATGTTATTATTTTGCGCTAACACAGAGCCATGTGTGTGTAAATTAATAGTGTGGAGGAAAAGGCACACTTACACCAAGTGTGCTGCATTAGATGCAGGATCCCCGTACCAGGCTAGGTGTTTGAGTTTGGTGGAGTACAATCCAACGTTATGCGAGCGAGAACTTTAATAGCGAGATTCAGGAGAGTGCCGTTGGTGTTCGCTGGATGTCGCTGTTTTTGGTTGTCTTCGCCATTGTACGATAGATGGGCTCATGATCACGCATTTCATGACATGGTCGCATTTCATGACATGGTCGCATTTCATGAAAGGTCGCATTTCATGAAAAGACTAATTATCCATCGGCCATTTCATGATGTGCGTTGGTCAAATCAATTTTATTATAACAAATATTTCACGATCAACAAACGCGCGGCTACTTCTTGACAAGGTACTGACCTTGTGCATGGTTGATTAAATCGTAAAATAATTAAATTTTTAGGTTATATGTCAAATAGATGAAGAGTAGGGTGACCTGGAAAAGGAGTGTACCTATTATTCTAAAAACACTAAGTTGATGTGCCAGATGTTTAAATAAGAGAACATCATCATTCTCGTCGTTCCCTCAATGCTGAGGATCGTGACTGTATGTCAATTTTCTCCACTCGGTCCGGTTCTGCGCCATATGTACCGCACCCTGTATCCGGCCTTCAGTCACCTCTTTGAGTTGGTCCATCCATCTAGCTGGCGCTCTTCCTCTAGCGCGCTTCCCCTCCATTTGTCCGAGAATGATGAGTTTCTCCAGGCTGTGCAAGAGAACATAACATTACCTATAAATATCGTTAAGCGGCGAGCTCATCTTTGAATTGTACACAAAGTTAAAACATAGCATAAGCTAATCGTTAATAGGTTATGTTAGGTTTTCTCATAACCTTGCACCTAAAAATAGGAGCCCAGCGAAGCAGGACTCGGTCTGTCGGTCAACTTAGTTAGGTATATGTTAGCCAGTCTTATGGTCTAAGTCTTAGACCATCTGGTCATCTTAGACTAGCTGGCTTACATTCAATACATATTCTGGATTTAGATGAATTGTATTGTATTGACACCCTATTTTACGAAAAGGCATATCATAGCTGATCAAATCGTAATACGATTACAATTCTACGGTGTTTGGCCACGACGAATCCGGCAGTAAGACTGATCCTAGTAATTATAGGCCAATATCGATACTACCTGCCTTTAGTAAGATTTTTGAAAAGATCATACTCAAGCAATTACTTAGACATTTTAATCTAAACAGCCTCCTTCATAGTGAGCAATATGGATTTACCAAGGGTCACTCGACAACAGATGCAGGAGTAGCGTTACATAAACACATATTCAGTGCATGGGAGAATGCCCAAAATGCTATTGGTGTGTTTTGCGACCTTTCGAAAGCATTAGATTGTGTCTGCCATGAAACGCTCTTATGCAAACTTAGACATTACGGCGTACAGATTAAAGCATTGGAAGTCATTAAGTCATACTTAAGTGACAGAATCCAATGTGTTGAAATAAACGGCTCAAAATCCAGTGGGTTACCTGTTGATTTAGGAGTGCCGCAAGGCAGCATCCTAGGGCCTTTCTTGTTTCTTGTTTCCATAAACGATTTACCTTTTTACTTGAAAAACATTTGTGACGTTGTACTGATTGCTGACGATACTTCTTTGATATTCAAAGTAGATAGAAATAAGGAACATTTTAACGAAATAAACAGTGCGCTCATTCAAGTAACTAAATGGTTTAATGTAAACAATCTAGTACTGAACGCCAAAAAAACAAAATGTATTAAGTTTGCTCTGCCTAATGTCAGACACCTTGGTCCTAGTGTAGCTCTAAATGACGATGTTCTCGAAACATCTGAATCTACATTATTTCTAGGAATAACACTTGATTCGAAATTACAGTGGGGTGCGCACGTTACATATCTCTCAGGGAAACTTAGCTCAGCTGCTTATGCCATTAAGAAGGTTCGTAGGTTGACTGATGTCGATACGGCTAGATTGGTTTATTTTAGCTATTTTCATAGTGTTATGTCATATGGCATATTATTATGGGGTAGGGCCGCTGACATCGAAAATATTTTTATATTACAAAAACGGGCAGTTAGGGCCATTTACCAGTTAAAGACAAGTGTCTCACTTAAAGAAAAAATTAAAAATATTGGTATTCTTACTGTAGCATCACAATATATTTATGCCAGTGTTATGCATGTACGACTACATATAAATTCTTACAAAATGAATAGTGACATACACAATATTAATACTAGGAACAGGCACAAATTATGTGTACCATATTTCCGTTTACACAAAACGCATAGCTCTTTTATTGGGCTTAGTATAAGAATGTATAATAAGATACCAAGTAATATTTTGGACTTGCCTTTAAGGTCGTTTCAGACAATTGTTAAAAATAATCTTTTGCTGAAGGCATATTATAGTTTAAATGAGTATCTTGACGACAAGTACGCTTGGAAATAAATATTATTTTATTTGGTCAATTTCTTTTTATTATTAGGTCCATAGGCAGTTTTATAGGGTAGTTAATTACAGTATTCTCTTTTATACTACATTTGCATTCTTGTTCTACTCTTTTTATTATAATTTATCGGATTTGTAAGGTGAGGGTAACTCGTGGTCATGAACTGCTAACTAATAGATTGTAAATTGCTGCAGGTTCATATACCATTACTTTTCGGAACATACTGTTCCACCATAGATGAGAACAGTCATGTTCGCGAGTGGCTTACATCAAAAGACGTAAGTGGATGCTCCTGTTTCACCATATTCACTTTGGGAGGCTTACTAAATGAACATAATTTATTGCTTGAGTATGATATCAATAACTATTAACTTTTGCAATAGTAGATAACTCACAATGTGAAACAGTTGCAGCTCCTTACAAATATAACATGTAAAAAAAATATACTGGCAGTTAAAAAGAGTGGCCACGAGTTTTATTGCCCGTTCTTTCTCGTGGTTCTACCTATTGCATTGCGAACGCGGCAGTAAATGTAAATGTAGAATCATCTAGTAATTAACTTTAATCTTTGACGTTCATAAGCGTCACTTTGTGACCTAAATGAATAAATGATTTTGAGTTTGAGTTTTGAGACGTATTAACTGTCGCACCGTGAACGTAATCCTATCCAACAAGACCATGAATGGATGATTACGTAAAATTTCATGCGGTAGGTACATATCCTTGGCAAATAAATATTGTACTAAATAATTTAAAAGTACACTTCAATACAATATGTTAAAGTAATTTTTCATATTAAGCAGGCTGCCCACGGTGCGTGGTTTTGCGGACGGATGCGCGCGCAGCTCCTTTGAAGTTAGCTGATTACCGGTGTAACTTCAAAGGTGCCGCACCTCGCAAAGAGGGTAACCGGCTATAGAGTTGACGAAAACTACCTACTTAAAATCTGTAGCTGCTAATAAACTTGAGCAACTACTTGTAAAAGAACATCGAGCATTCGCCGTTTTTAAATTCGCCAAACTAAACAACGAACAGAGCCACACACACACCACATCGTGGATCGCTTCGATTTCATGATCTGTCTTATCGACGCTCTAGTCGCTAAAAAGCTCGATACAAATTTACTGTCCTTTTGCTAGAATGCTCGTCAGAAGCTCGATATTGCTCGCTAAAACGCTCTCGTTTATTTTTATAAATAATCTTGTGCATCCTAATGTGACATTCGCAAGAATGCTCATTACAAGTGAATGCTTAAGTTCGTCAGCACCATATCGTGGGATGACAAGTAAAACTCATTAATTGCATTTGTAGTTATTTAGAGATAATGAGGTTTTAAACTTATTTTGTTATTAAAAATCAGATTTTAGTTATAGAACTTCGAATTTGTGGTGACTGTTAGAATAACGGATATCCTACATTACCTAAAATAACTTTTATTAAAAAAAGTTAAATTATACTAGTTATTTATAAAAATGTACTTAATGAGTTTTACCTGCTTTGAGTTTACTCATGTATAGGTATTTAATGAAAATAGAGACAATAATTGTCCGTATTTATGCAAAAAGGAACCACACGACAAATTTCAATGTTGGCTTTTTTTGAAGATTATTAATATAAAATTGGTTTATTTCTTATTCAAGAAAGATCCACATGATTTTTTCCTTGGAAACAAGTTATACAAAAAGCAGAAAGGAACCAACAGCAAAAACACACATTATACATATTGCAAAACCGAACCATAGCACCATGGGAGTCGTTTCATTAAACAAATAAACCATGTAAATTCCATGTCATTTTATACAAAACAGATCCACAGATACTTGGTAACATTATACATTAAAAATATTTATATTTTTAACAATTATTATATTACACCAAATGGAACCAAATTTCTGTGGTACCGTTATGCGTAAAATAAATTCATAATTTAATGACTAATATTTTTTTTGAAAAATGGAACCCTCAGCATTCGGTTCTACCATGTATAGATTAATATTGTAAACAGCAGACCTGCAGGTATGTGATTTCATTGTACTGCGGAAGGCGTAAACTTCAAATTCGAAATTATCGCTGAAATTGAGAGTTTCTACAAAGACCTGTACGCATCACGGAAGTCTAAGCTCTTGAAACGAGGCAATGATAACTATAGAGCCCAACTCCCGCGCCAATGCACGAAGTAAATCCCTGATGTCAACCAAGGCGAGGTAAGAGAAGTTCTCGAGCAACTTAAGAACAACAAGTCTCCATAGGACGACGGAATAACCACAGAGCTCTTAAAAGCAGGAGGGACTGTAATCCTGACAGAGCTGGCGAGCCTTTATAATTCCGTTATCCATCAGGGCCTTACAGCACAGGCGTGGAGCGGGAGTGCGGTTGTTCTGTTCTTCTACTAACCTCGCAGAAAAAATATAGACCCATTTTTCTTTTCAGCCACCTCTCCAAGTTGTTCTCGAGTGTTAACAGACAGCCTCGCCAGAAAACCGAACGATTTACAGCCACAGGAACTAGACCACATCTATACTGTTTGGCAGATTATACAGAAGATCAATGAGTACAATAAGCCGCTGTGCATGGCTTTCGTGGACTACGAGAAATCCTTCGACTTCATCGAAACCGTTGCGGATCTGGATACTCTGCAGCGGTCTTGTATCGATTGGCGCTACATCGGGGCGTTGATATGGTTGTATGATATCGCCATTAAGACCATCCAACTCCAGCCTCGTCGACGCGATTGCGACGCACCTCGTTGAGGCAGGGAGACATAATATTTTAATCAGCTCTTCACCAACGCACTCAAAGACCCCTTTAAGATGCTGGGCTGGCTTGGACTGGGCATAAACATTAATGGCGAGTACATCTCACACCTTCGGATTGCTGACGACATCCCTGACGGAGTCCCCGAAAGAGTTGAGCGGGATGCTCCACGACCTAAACGGAGCCTCTCGACGTGAACTTGTCTCGACATGAACTTGAACTTTTGTTCAAGATTATGTTAGACGAACACATCATGACGGGATCGGTTTATGTCCACAGATGGATGCTTGAGGTTGTTCAAGAGTACGTCTATCTTGAGCAACAGCTTGTCGTCCAGCTTGGTAGCAATAACTTTGAGAAAGAAATCGAATCGGTTGGGCAACGTTTGGCAACTTACGCCAAGTTTTCTCTTCGCTCCTACCACAATGCCTGAAGACCAAGGCCTACAATCAATGCGTTATGACGTACAGTACCGAGACGTGAACACTCACAGCGGGACTAGTTCACAAACTTAAAGTCACGCAGCGAGCTATGGAACGGGCTATGCTTGGCGTCTCCTTGAAGGATAAAATCCGCAAAGAAATTATCCAACAAAGAACCAGAATTACCGACATACCTCATAGAACAAGTAAGCTTATGAGGCAGTGGACTGATCATATCTGCAGAAGTACTGCTGGCCGCTAGACTGATGGCCGCTAGACCAAGCCTGTCCTAGAGTGGAGACCACGACTCGGTAAGCGTAAGGTAGGGCGGCCCCCGGTTAGGTGGAGAGACGACCTGAACTCGAGGCTGGGACGGAATGGATACGAAAGTCTAAGAATCATGTACAGTGGTGCGTGTTGGAAGTGGCCTATGTTCAGCAGTGGATTGCTATAGGCTGCATATCAAAGGTATAGGTATTACGATAATAGTTAGTTTCATGTATATCGCGTGAAACTAAGTAAAAAGAACCACAACCCATATGAGGAAAGCTATTAGTTAGTAAATATTAAAAGGAACCACATGTACATTGTCTTAATTATCTAGAAAGTTTAAGAGTCTTCTTTCTCTTAGCGTTATCCCAGTTTCAATCTGGGGTCCGCTTACTAGTCTAACCACATTTGGCTGAATATTAGCTTTTACAAGAGTATGCAGAGCAAATTTATATACACATACTTAAATTAGTTATTTATCAATACATTTTACATTTATATAAAATAAATGTACTATTTTAGTTAATCTAACAGAGCTGCATATTTTTTTGTAAATCCATTGATATCTCAGAAGTGCGCTGGGTGATTCCTTTTTGCATAAATACGGACAATAATTAATGGTAACATTGACGTTGAGCGTTGCTTGACGTTCAGTTAGTGACGTAAAGTAGTGGTCCGGCCGCATTACGTTGCCAGCACAAAGTCATTAAATACAAAATGAACTTTACCTGCCGGATTTTTTTTTCGAAGCAGTAGATAATGATAATAATTTTTTTTGAATGGCAAAATTAGGAAAGTACGTACTTGGTGACCTTTTCTCGTAAACGTTTATGCAAAAATAATGAACTTAGTGAATAAAAGTCATTCTTCGGAAAAACTGTACTTAGTGAGTTTTCCTTGTCACCCTACGATATTATAGTGATCGTGCTAAAACTGTACTACATAGCACGACTGGGTTGGACGCCCCTTATCATCATCCTCCTAGCGTTATCCCAGTTTCAACCTGGGGTCCGCTTACTAGTCTAACCGGATTTGGCTGAATATTATTTTTTCCACAGAGTGACTGCCTGTCTAACCTCCACAACCCGAAGGGATAGCCATATTCCATGGTTTAGACTAGTGTCAGTTTATTTAGAAGGTACTGACGCCCTATAACGACTGTCAAAGATCTTCATGAGAACCGGGACCGACGGCTTAACGTGCTCTCCGAGGCACGGGCCAAGCGATAATTTATAATTCAACTAGCTGTCCCGGCGAACTCCGTATCGCTTTTTAAAGGTCTTTCTTATTCCTATTTTTCTCAAACCACTTTTCCATGAAATTCTGAACAAAGTTACCAAGGCTACCAGTGCTTAATCAAACATTTTAAAGTTTATAGAGGTATACAAACAAACGAACATTGATTTTTATATATACGTATACATAGATAGGTGACGCAGAAAAAGTTGTTTTGCCATATAAATTATTTCTGGGGTAGAAAAATAACTATCTTATTGTAAGTCAGGATGTAGTAAATGAGTGATAGAGGCAATAATATTAATAATTAAAAGTGAGTCAAAGTGATAATATTAATAATTTCCCATCCACCATCTTGAATCACGAAATAGATGTTGTATTTGGATTCCCCATCCCATTAAACATCGGAGACGATACCCATTATGATTTAAAAAAAAAATCCCATCCGCCATCTTTGACATGAAATAGATGGTATTTTTGAATTCCCCACTCCTTAAAATATCGGAGACGATACCCATATCGAATTTAAAAAAAAATCCCGTCCGCCATCTTTGATTTCCTATCCGGCATCTTTGATCACGAAATAGATGTTGTATTTGGATTCTCCATCCATTTAATTATCAGAGACGATACACATATTGATTTTTTAAATTTTCCCATCCGCCATCTTTGATTTCCCATCCACCATCTTGAATCACGAAACGGATGTTGAATTTGGATTCCTCATCCCTTTAAACATTGGAGACGATACCCACTATGATTTAAAAAAAAAATCCCATCCGCCATCTTTGATCACGAAATAGATGGTGTTTTTGAATTCCCCACTCCTTAAAATATCGGAGACGATACCCATATAGACTTTTAAAAAAATCCCGTCCGCCATCTTTGATTTCCTATCCGCCATCTTTGATCACGAAATAGATGTTGTATTTGGATTCTCCATCCCTTAAATCATCAGAGACGATACCCATATTGATTTTTATATTTTTCCATCCGCCATCTTTAATTTCCCATCCGCCATCTTTGATCAAGAAATAGATGTTGTATTTCGAATCCCCACCCCTTAAAATATCGAAGGCGATACCCATATTGATATTTCAAATTTTCTCATCCGCCATCTTTGATTTCCCGTCCGCCATCTTGGATCACTAAATAAATTTCATATTATTAATCAGCGTCCCGAAAATCTTGAAAACGATACCCATATAGATTGTATCCTATTCGTTTAGCCTTTTTTTGCCTTTGACCCAACCCACCCCCTTCTCGTTTGACCATTTTATTATTTTTGTCTGGCCCCTAAAAGTTGTGGCGTAATTTTATATAGCCTATAGCCTTTCGGAATAATTGGGCTATCATAGGCAATAACAATTTTTAAAATCCGACTGCTAGTTCCTGAGATTAGCCAACATTATCTTTTAGCCTTTTTAGCCTTTTGCCCGGCCCCAAAGGGTCGAAGCGTTATGTTATATAGCCTATAGCCTGCCGAAGTAACTGGGCTATCGTATACCAAAAGAATTTTTCAAATCCGACCGGTAGTTCCTGAGATTAGCGCGTTCAAACAAACAAACAAATAAACAAACAAACTCTTCCGCTTTATTATATTAGTATAGATACGCACATAACTCCGAAAAGTCATTGGTGCGCGCCGTGGTTTCAAACCCGATACCCTCTGCATGTAGGTATCTCCAAGTAGGGTAATGAGGGCGTTTTCCTTTCTTTTTGAAAATTCTAAAACTCTGCTATTGCCGTATAATGGTCGTATAAGCGGATCTAAGCGGCCCACTGTCAAGACGGTATGTTGGCAATATTACTATTGATTTTAGTATTTCGGACTATACGTATGGCGTTATAGTCTTGTTATAACCAATAGTATTTTTCTGTCTGCAGATCGCAAACCCATATCCATACTAAGAGGGATTTTTTAAAGAAATACCTACCTGGTACGCTAAATGATAATCCTTGCTGCCACCTTTCAGTCAAGTGACAAAGTTCATCAGAAGGAGAGGTTTACAAAATAAAAGACTAGTAGTAAGCATTTTTACAGATCATACATATTTATTTATTTATTTCGTAGTATAGATATCACACTGGCCCGCCCTTATAAAAATAAATGTGTAATACAATAACGACCCAGTCTGCTATGAGTAGTTGGCGTGACCGCGCAAGTTCTCCCGATGACTACATCCCCCGTAGTTCACAAACGTTCTCGTCAACTAGATACTAATCTACAACAATTTGGACACAATCAGTAACGGCGCAGTCACACCAACTTTCTAATTACTATTGAATTTCATGAAATATTCTTATAGAAGAAAATTCAGACATAAATCTAAACCATTATACAGGTCGATATACACAAGATTTTAATTAATATTATAGGTTTACATTACAAGAAATTCGCACATATTTGACACACAAAGCGAAGAATATTACCGATAAGAAGACTAAAGTAGCTTTATGATATTGGTCCGAGACACTGAAGCGAGATGTATCCGCGTTATGATACGAAACTAGCACCAAGCCACCGTACGATAAACAAAGCAGCATCCTTGCGAGTGCGTGCCCCGAGCGCTGAGCACTGAGCACCGGGCTCTGAGCACTGAGCTCCGAGCACTGAGCTCTGAGCACTGAGCTCCGAGCACTGAGCTCCGAGCACTGAGCTCCGAGCACTAAGCTCCGAGCACTGAGCTCCGAGCACTGAGCTCTGAGCACTGAGCTCCGAGCACTGAGCTCCGAGCACTGAGCTCTGAGCACTGAGCACTACACTAGTCACAGTACAAAAGCTACGGTACCTACCACCTGACTGCACGCGGCGGGTCGGGGTAACCACGTACGACACGCGCTCACACTATCTATGAGTTTGCTAAAATATTCAAAAAGGGTAAAGTTTTATAAAAAATCGAGTCTGTTAAAGAGTCGGCGGTTGTTTGAACACAGTTGTGCCGAGCGCGCTATCACTTGAGCAGTATGGAGTGGATGCTTTACTCCGGCCGAGCCGGACTACGGTCAGCCTCTGACAGTTACATTTTACATCCGCATGATATGTGTTACATAGATAAAATATTTAATTAGTACTGGGTACATATACCTACAACCATACTGTACATTATATGGCGGTAAATCGTTACTTACAACCTTAAGAAATAAGGAGTAGACAAATACAATATGCTAGTTATATCAAAAAGAAATGCAGTGAATATTGGTATCAAAATATTAATCCTAATATACGTGGTGAGAAGTGTATGTTCGATTAGATATGTGATAACTGTGTGTAAAGATACATAAAAAGCTTCATTATATGAGATGAGACCACATTAATCGTTTATTTGGAATATAAAAATATGACTTACATCGTGGGTGACATCGATTATGTTCATTTACAGATATGAACTTGTCCACAAAAATACTCGACATTTGGTTACGGCAAGCTCATCCCGTCTGTGTGGGGTCGGCCGCGGTTGCTCTAAGCTGGTTGCTGTTGCCAGGCACCTGTGACCAGGCGGCCGACGGCGGGCCTACACAGACGATCGTTCCTATACCACACAATGACTGGTGCGTTCAAATAAACTTTGTGAAATCTCTTAACTACAAAATAATTTACAAAACGTTTAAGTATAAAAAATATAAAGTAACCGTTTTTTAAGCTCAAAGTAATAAAAAATAATATGTCATGTAAAGGCAGCATAAAAATACCGCAAAACATCTAGCATACCTACCACAAAATATCACACGTAAGGTTACTCTTTCGTTATATATGTAGTTGACAATAACATGGAATACGCGGCGAGCGGCGAGACGAGGCGTCATGGCGTCATACCCGGGCGCGGGCGCGGGCGGGGGTGCGGGGCTCGAGGGCCAAATTTTAAACATTTACTAATAAAATATTAAAGCTTAACATACATAAAGATTAAGCATCTCTGCACCTTAGATATACAATAGCCATTCAAAATAACTGCAGATTAAAATATCTCATCTTAAAAAATAAAGACTTAAACATTAAACTATAAAAAGATTGTATGTTTCCGAGACGGTTCTTAACTTAGGCCAAATAAATTTATAAAAGAATTGTTAAAACATATAAATTCATTGTCATTTCGCTGTTACATTTGCAACGATTAATTATATAATTCTAACAAAACTAGGAGAATGTGATGATAGTCGAATAATTAAAAACTAAATTAAAGGTTTAAAGTGCGTCGTCGCCCGATCGGATCGGATTGTATTCAAACATGAACGAACATCAAAAACGTATAAATATGAGTGGTGATCGAGCGGCGGCGCTGTTGCTATCAGACTTATACATGAAACATAATAGACGAGGCAACACATACAAGATGGCGCGGGCGTCGCCAAGCGCGCGGCGGCTACCCACGCCAAACGAGCAGCTTCAACTCTAAAATAATCAATTGGCGGTGGTTTATCTGGTTCAGTCCTCACGGGAATTAATTCAGCTAGATTCTTTCTCTTTCTTTTCCTCCTTTGACTCTGGAAAAGTTAAACGACAACATGAAATACGCATAACGATGTTAAGTAATTTATTTTAAAAAATGTTACCTGTAATGATCTGCTATAAAAACCGATCACATTTTAGATAATTCACAGCCACAATTAGTAAAATAATTGCTGTGCTAATTATTATATATGTATCAATTTAATGCTGGCTTTTCTTGCAGTAAAACCACTCACCGTGGGAAGCCAGTTTAAAATTTTACCATATTTATATATATTTTTTTATTATTATTACTAGGCAATAATTGAAAAAGCAAATTAGAATTGCCCTAGGCAGCGGTTACCGTTAATTCTGCCAAAAATGGCGAGGTAAGCTACGGAAACTGAACAAACTATATTATGTTAATGGTATGATAAATTATTTATAATACACATATTCTTATAATATGCCTATCTTTTTAAACTCATGCTAAATATCTATGCTATGCTATTCGTGCCATAAAACTATAAATAAATTATATTGTAAGCTATATTATAATATAATATACGACTCTTTATTATGTTAACCAATACCTAAAGTACAGCCAAAGAGAAGAGACTTTTTTGTTACACATTGACTGCTGGAAACTTATATGGTGTGTCTCAAGTGGCGGATTTTGCGATGCGGCTAGCCCAACATAGTCGTGTTTAGGGAAAAAATAAACAAGCGTGCTGCCGCAACATACGACGCGTGAAACATACCCATACCACACATGTGCTGACGACCACTCATGTGTGTTTTTTTTGTATAGCAACTCGTATGTCGCGTGTCGCGTCAGCACAGACACACGCTCGACCTGCACGCGCGTTGCGTGCCGTTAAGCACGAGAGGCTGGGCACGCCCGAGGCCGCATAGCAAAAGGCCCTCTACGAATCTTAGGCCAGCAGCATATTACCACTCTATTTCATTTGTGTTTTCAATAGCTTTTGTTCTTCGCTAAAAGCTTTATATTAGATTAGATAGGTCAATATACAACTATCTCATCTCGTTGACCAGATTTAGGTATAACAATTTGTCATAATGTTATAGCGTTATAACAGTAACTCATTCGACCTGGCTCCGCGCACCGTCGGAAGCCAGCTTAACGTGTTCAGACCCGACTTTTTATGACCAGCTGACTGTACGCATTTATCACCAAACGCTACAGCCCTTAGACATGTACATTTATTGTGTAAAAATCACGCCGTAAAACAACACAGTTAAAATACATAAAAAAAAATAAAAATCTGTTTATATTGATAATACTACTTTTCATAAGTGTACATATAATAAACAGTAATAGGTATGTCTAAAAAAAAGGTATAATCACATATTACATAAATGGTGTGTAAGCATTTTTTTGTTTGTGAATATTCAAATTCTAATCATAATACACAAAACTAAGGCCGACCTCACATTGGGCGTCAGCGTTCCTCAAGCGTACGCCCAGCGTGCGCTCGGCGTTCACTCTGTAGTACAAAGTGAACGCCGGCCGCACGCCGGACGGACGCCGAGCGTACGCTCGCGTAACGCTCATGAGTCTCATGACCAATGTGAGGGAGGCCTAAATAATGAAATGTGTCATACAAGCTATAATTTGCAATAAATGCAGGAGGCAAGTCTAAAGGCTGCTTAAGTTTTATTGAATCATGGCGTATGCGTTTAGCTGATAAATACGTGCGTAGTTAATTTAAAATATGTATAAGCCAAAATAAAAATAATAAAATATTAGGGTGAAACTCCAACTCGAGGCACCTATTTAAAACGTAGCTATATCGAATACTGGATATTTTTTTCGAAATGAAAATAATAAAAAAATACTGATGACCAGGATTTGGCCAAACATAGGTATAAAACTACGGCTGCCCTGTTAACATTACTTTATATAACAAAAATATATGATCGGCAAATACCTGTGCAAAGTAGGGATTTCCCTTAGTATTCGTTGCCCCGTTATTGTTTAGTTTTGCGGGACTCTGAATTAACTCTCTCTGAATGTGGTAAAGCAGACTTTAAAATAAATGTAGACTACTGTATCGAAAAATATTCTAGCAATGTCTGGTACTTTTAGTACATCTAAATTTTACACAATTTCTTGAATATAGTATCGCTTCATTAAATAAAATTATCCTAAGGGAAAAATACCCTTCATAATTATAAAACAAATGAGTACAAAATAATTACTGAATGTAGTAAAAAGAGTGTTTTCTATATGATTTTAAAAACAAGCAAGCGACCCTAAATTATTTTGAAAGAATCAATTTAACACTTAGCAGTTACATAATAACAAGATTAAATTATATAAGATAGGTGATTATAAGAAAAGCTACTGGTTTTACAATAATAAAAAAAATGTTTTGAGCTTAATTTGAAAATCTATTAATATTATCTACAGGAGCACAATCTTAATTATGTTTGTTTCTCACGCAATCGCCCTAAACAACTAAAATGAAACTGGATGAAAATCTATCATGTAGATGAATACATACACTAGTCACTACTTTCCACATGCCATGCGGTCTAAGCCGCGGTCGGAAGCTAGTAAAACTATAAAGCGTAAATATGCAGTAACCAAGCGCTGGTAGTTTCACCCCGTAGGTATGAATACGTACGCGTGTACTTGTATATAAGCGAGTTCGCGTCTACGCATGCCTGGTCACAAACGTTCGAGACTGACCTTCGTCGCTGTTACCGTTAGTGAGGGGCTCATCACCGTTCTTTTCACCATCCTTCTCACCGTTTTCAGCTGGTTTCTTTTCCTCTTCTTTCGTCTCCTTATCCTTCTTCTCCTCTGAGTTATCTTTGGCTGGTTTCTTCTCCTTGGCTTTGCCCTTGGCGGGCGTCGCGGGCTTCGGCTTTGGCTCCAGTGACGGGTCCAGCACGAGCTTGCCGATGTTCTTGCGGTCGTGCATCTTCTGCATCGCTTCACCCACCTTGGGATTGTAATGCAAATTAGTAATAGTTTGCTAGAGACAGCTTTCACTTCTTAAAAAGAAAGAAGAGAAGAAGAAGAAGAGAAGTATTTCAATGCTTTGATTTTGCATGGAGATTCAAAAATACGTGGAACTTTACCGACGCAAATAAAAATGAATTATTTTCTCCAAAGACTTATACACCATCTTGCACCCTGAAGCTCCACAGAACAGACATTAACTTCGAAGCCAAGGAAAGAAAAAAGAATCAAGAGCAGTACCAGAAGCGATACAATAGAATAGATACATAAGTAAAGAAAATCTAGAGAAATGCCAGGAACATAATATTAGTAAGATAGAAAAGAAATGGTACATACATCTTCGAGCGCCCAAGTGGAGTCAACGAGCGGTTTGACTTTGCCCTCGCCCCAGAGCGCGAACACGGCGTCCACGGCGCGGCGCACGTAGTCGGCGCGGCCATGTTGGAACAGCAGGTGGCGCAGGTTCAGCCCCGCCAGGCTCTTGTTCTCGTCGAACAACTTGATCGGGGACACCTTGTCTACTTGCCACCACTGGAAATTATAAAACAAACAATTAGACACACGTCATTCTAAATGGAAGGACTTTGCATCTTTTTACACCCTATAAGGCAGTGATTTTCACCTAAGCCCGTAGGCGTGTATAGCAGAGGGGAGGGTGTGGACGCAGTATGGTTTAGTAGTTAGTAGTAATCGGTTTCGTTACCGATTCGCAATTCTAGGCTGACACCTAAAGAAACTCTTGCTTACATCTTGAGAAAACTGACATGTCACGGTATGATGTTATTCATTTTTTTTTAGTATAAGGCGGCTAACGAGCAGACGGATCGCCTGATGGTAAGCAATTACCTACCGCCGCCCATGGACACAAGCAACACCGAAGGAGTCACAAATGCGTTGCCGCCCCCTTGGGTCGGAAAAAGGGATAGGATGAGGAGTGGGATGAGGGAGAAGGAATAGGGTATAGGGCCTCCGGCACTCTCACTCACCGAACGAAACGCAACAATTTCAGTACTGTTACTTTACGTCGATTTTCTGTGAGAGTGTAGTACTTCCCCGGTCGAGCCGGCCCATTCATGCTGAAATCAGCAAGAATCTACTACCTTTAAAATTTCATATCCGAATATAATTATATCTTTAATCTGGTGCCATAGAAGACTTGAACAGAAGAGTCTTAAACATTCATGTTCAGGCGGAGGGCAGATGGTGTAGACGGCACGACGAATTGGCGCCTCGTGTCTTATTGTAACTCGTAAGCTTTACAAAAGTTTATGATCAAGATCAGTTGCCAGAGTTAAAATCAGTACGTTATTTCAATGATTTCTGATCGACAACTTTTTAGTAATGTAGCAATTTCCGCACTACGAGGATTGCCAGTATCACCAAACTTATATCCATTAAACAAGTACCTACATATTTCTCTTCTTCAGTTGACTCAATTCTGTTGATTTAAGCTCTTCAAGATCTAAGTGTAATCCGCGCTAATACATAAAGCTAAGCTCACCTAAAGGCGGCGTCTTAATGGTTCAATCTTTTCATCTTTACGTGTATGTTATACGATTTTGTTGCTTATTTTATTTCCTACTTTAAGTCAGATACGACGCTAGGAGATGTAAAGGTATGAAACCGAGGCATATAAACCAATATATCGTGTTACTTTGTCTCCTTTGAGCTTCCATTTTATTACGACACAGAAGTACGTTACTAAATTTATGTTGGTTGAGAGAATTTATATTTAGTAAAGGGACTTCAGGTTTTTTGAGCATTCACGTTGAATATGCAGAATTTCAGTTAATCAGTGATAGGTTCTTTACTAAGTAGGTGTGGGCCACACTATTATCTCCTTTAGTTTTGCCGAAGTAATAGGTATACTTGTAGAAAATATCTTAGTAATGGTACTTTAAGTAGTATGTAATAATTAATAAGAAAGGGAAAAATAATAAAAAGTGTCGTTATATATCTATTGCAAAAATATTAATTGTTGAAAGATTTCGAGCGAATTTCGATAAGATCCAATTAGCAGTGAAATAAATAGTAAAGAACAAATTAAATGGCATCGGTCGCTGCGAACAGTGCATAAAGGAACCTGATCAAAAATATTGATCGATTGATAATTTTATTAATATTACTGATGAAGTTGTTGCTGGATCAATCATCTAAGCCTGTGCAAGGAATATTGGAGTCATAAACATATTTCTGGTGCATATGACTTAACTGTCCTTTTGGTCTAGGGCTTAGAAGGTAACTCTGACCGCAAAGCTGAAGACCGTGGGTTCGATTCCCACTTCGGACAAATCTTTGTATGATGTTCACAATATTTTGTTCCATGAATTGTATATAATTATTTAAACATTAATTTACAAGTATGCTATCAGTATAATAAATTAAAAGCGGTATGTGAACACAGAGTAGCGCCATCAGATATAAATAAATAGCTATAATGTACTCACGGCACGCGCAGCGCTGAAGAAGCTCTTAGTCTCGCCGGTCACGATGTTCGATGATCCTGTGATAAACGCCATTGTTTTTATACACCACACACTACTTCACGATAGATACTATAATACACTTAGGCTCGAACGAAGATCGCATGTATACCTATCGATGTACATATCTGCTCTATGTAGCTGCGTATTTATGCTTAGACATTCGTTTGTCGGACAGATAGATAGGTACATGAATATACCTACTTATATATTTTAGATTTGAGACAAGTATCCAATCGGAAAAAAGAACACAGAAATTGATCTAGCGTTTCTGTGAAAATAACTTTCAATATGGCAAACTTAAGGTAAATCTACGGATCAAAAAGTTAAATGACCTTTACAGTCTATCATAAAATTTTATATACTGGCTGTATCTTAGGTACGGACAAGCAGACAGACAGAAATGACGAATTTAGAAGGGTTCCCTTTTGAACATTCGGCTTCGAACCCAAAAAAATTGCCTTACATATTTTATTGAAAAGCCATGCCTTTGTCTTTACGTAAAAACGAAAAGTAAACCGTCTTCGGCAGTTAAAAGATATCTCTAGTCTCTAGAGGTAGGTAAGTTGTTCTTTTTCCTTTTTTTAGGACTACAAACAACTACACTGATAGCTTACATACTCAACACAAAAGTATCAAAAGGTCGCTTCCTTGTAGTGCAACGAAGCTGTCGTTGTCCGCAAAATAATATAAATAAAATAGTAATATTTACCGTAAAGAATGTATCGGCCCATGGGCTTGAGCAGCTGGTAGCCGCGGTTGCACTCCTCGCCGCAGAGGCAGTCGAGGACGATGTCCACGCCATCTGGAGATACCCTGACAAACAAGGACACCACAACATTAATACCTGATTGCTTTTAGCACACATTACCTACTCCCCATAACAAGGCTCAGTGACCCGTCTAAACCCCTCAAAAATCAAAATACTGACTTCAGAATTTTGTTTGAGCCTGGTGGGTGGATTTACCAGGGACAGCACTAAGTAGTTAAAGAAGGATTCAAATGCTTTTCCACCGACCGATCTGTTAGGGATAACGGGCATGCAGATCAACAAGCAACTTATTTGCAGATGAGTGCTTAGTTTGTGAAAGCTTTTAAGTATAATGTTTTACCAACTACCAATTCTTCACGCATCTCCTCATATTATAATGCGACAATAATATTCATGCCAGCCTCCATATTAACAGTGTATTCTACAAACATCTTCTCAAACCAATTATTGTTTTAATAAGGGTTGTATTTAACTGTTAGTGAAAAATACTAATTTTCCACAAAAAATACTAATTGCACCACTAAGCTAAGTTGACGGAGCCTCGGAGCTAAGGCTCCTATGTTTGGGAGCAGGGTCACAAGAGAACCTAACATAACCTATTAAGTTTTCTGAGTGGATAAGTTTCCCGAGCCGACGAAACTTTTCATATCTAATGATATTTTGTAAAAAGATCATCATATTTGGTGCACATTTTAGTGTGCAAGTCAGTATTTTAGTGAAATTAAAAAGTTTTTTTGCGTAACTCACTTTAGTGTGTTACATAACATTTTTGATACGCTGTTAAAAATATCCCTTTTAATAATAGACTCACAGGAAATAATGAGAGTAAGTAAAGTATAATAAATATAAATATAGAAAAGATTGTTTAAAAACAATAAATTTATTAGGTATATGCAGCCAATAATAAAAATCTTGGCACATGAAGAATGTATTAAGTAAATTTAAATCAATATGTGTACAATTTGTACGTAAGCAGTAGATAACTGACGGTATTTATTTACACTGAACTTGTGCGGCCAACTGTTTACGCTATAGAGTGCTCAACAGATATAAAAATATCTTTGTCTATTTACGAGAATTAAATGACGCGCTTGTTATGAACCAGCTGCCCTAAGGAGCGGGTTATAAAACGAACAATTAACGTGCTGCCCGCCCAGGCTAACGAGATCCCAGCTTCGTTTGTCATTTGCTCTCTTTGTAACAATTAATAAAAGCTCGAGGGGAGTGAGAGAGGTCTTAATAAACTGGCCGTACATGTATCACACGAAGAGCTCGCGCTGAAATATGTAACTGTAATAACCAGCAATTAACAAAGCCTGGGATCGGGAACAATATAGTCGATTCACTGTGAGACGTCACAGCGGGAAGTATATTCTCCCAGCTAGAAGTAATTTACGCGGGCGTCAGGAAATTGCTCGCACGGATATTGTAATCGTTTAAGTTAAGAATTCGATCGCCTCACTAAGAATTTTGTGAGCAGCAAATTGTAAAATTGCCCATGATGATCTTAGTCTAGCTGAAGGATCATTAAAAAATGACATGGAGTCAGATAGTAAAAGGTCTTGATTATTTTTCCCTTAGCCAATCAAGCAATCCTAACAGCATGTAAGCCTTTCTGCATGGTACTTACCTAATGTCTTTCAGAGTGTAATGCAGATGGGCGTTGTCGGTGCTGCGGTTTCTTGAACCGTAAATACCTGACTCTCTGTTCTATATTATGCAGCCCAGTGTCCTACTCCAAATACCGCACATTGGGCTCATATAAAATGTCCCAAAATTGTGATGAATCCACAACATTGATAACGTACTTAAATCACAGCATCTACGCTATAAATTTAAGTAAATCACGCCAAGTCACAGTACGGCTCAATCGTTAACATTTTTCCCGCCTTACTAACACCAATTTTTCAGAACATATATTTCGATAGAAAAAGCAAACAAATAATTCTAAGCAGCTACAATTTATAGCGACAAATAGTATGTAATAGGAATGAACGGATATAAAAACTCTCGCATACCGAACATTTTTAATGCGTGTAATGTAAACAGAGGTATAATTAGTTGAAGGGCCGCTGAACGGGCGGGTATTTTTAGCCCAATGATATCACTACAGCGTACCATCCCTTCCTTTTTAGAATTCTTCTCGATTACTGGATAAATGGTGTTTGTGATTCACTGCCAATATCTAACGAACTAGCTGTTTGCGTCAATTACAACAGAGGTTTTGTTTTGAGAGTTTTAATATGACATAACTTAGCTCTAAGTACTCAATGCAAATGTAGGTGCGAGTCGCTGCCAAGCAGATAACTTTAAACCAATTTCTCCATTCACTACTTGACGAAATATGCAAACGGAAAAACATAAATTGACGTAAGTTGTAACATTTTTCACTACATATCTGTATTGAACGAACCTACCTACTTGTTTTGTTTTTCGTGTGAGTGTGTGGCCTACTCTAGTGTCGAAGGTTTCAGACCGCGCGAAGGCCTCCGACATGGCCTAACGATACTTAGACAAGAACCGGGAACGACAGCTTTACGTGCCCTCCGAAGCACGGTAGCGCTCAGATGTAAATGCCACACTCCGTCACTCATCCAAATGGCGGCCTGTGCACGCGTTGCTTAACTTTGCCGATCTGTTACGTACGGCAAGCCTAGTCTCGCTATGAGCGTTACAACAAACCTACTGATCCACGTCTACTTGATATTATACTCCTTCGGAGACGATTTCCAAGTCAGTATAGAAGAAAGCTATCAAAAATACCAACCTCTGGCTAGTAGTAAAACATGCGATCCTACGACCGTCTGCATGCATATTTTAAATCTCTCTCTTCCTTTCACGCGTGCCACGATCGTAAGTTAAACCCCCGTAGACTACGCGTGCCGGGCAAACTATGTGTGAACCGACAGTTGAAAACGATTCACATGCAAAGTTTGTAGAGAAAAAAAAAACGGAAAACGCTGTAGAGTCTGACACGACCACGGTTTCTTAAAGTGGGGTCTATGGACCCCTTAAGGGTCTGTAGCATGAGTTACAGGGGTCCGCAGTGGCTCAGTGAAGTGATTTTTAATATGAATACCTAAGGCTTGTTTTTAACCTAAGTTATTCGTTTGTAGGGTAGGGGTCCATGGATTTTTTTACATTTTGAGAGTGGTCCGTGACTGCAAAACGTTTTAAGAAACCCTGGTCTAGACACAGCAATAAAACACGCCATGAAGTGCTATAGTCTGCCTTATTCCACCACTAGTTTCTGTCCATGGCTTCGCCCATGTATCTGTTATCGCATAAAGAGGAAGGCTATATGCTTTTCTTATATCTGAACTATAATACTCTCAATTTGCATCAGAATTCGCCCACCCTCACAAACTTTCGCGTTTATGATAGTAGGATACAATTTAAGCGCGTAAAGATTAATATGATCATGCAAAGTACTTTTATGATTATAAATATATCGATAGCTTACAATAAACGTACCTATTTGTAATGGCGTTGGATTTTTTTCGTTTGGCACGTGTTCAAAGTACAAAGAAATTCATTCATAGTACGCATGATCTCATCGAATTCTTGATATGAGTTAATGCGATATCTATCACATACGTAACTGATATTGGGAAATGGAAATTAGGGCCGAACAATAAACAGTGGCTGCTCCAATTAGCTCTGTCTAATACGTAGTACATGGATCAGAAATAAAAGCTTTACAGTGAGTTTTTAATTGACAGAATGAGTTAGGTACAGGGAGAAAATAAACGACTATAATAAAATCGGCTTTGCTGAAAAGGTTGGCTACATATCACTTTATTTAAGAACTTCTGATTTCATTTGTTACGGATTAACTGATTGACAGTAACTTGACCTAGGGCTTCAGTGTGTAACCTGACATTATGAACCTACTAGGCTTTGGTCGATGTATAGAGATCGCTACCGTATTTATAAAACAGAAGTTAAGTCCTTTACTGTGAAAACTTTATTATTCATACATGGAAATAACATTATGTAAAGATGATGTAAAGCTTCTAACTCTAAAATTCGATGAAACACATGTTCAATAAAATGAAAATAACTTCTCGGAAGTCTTTTCGAAAATTCAAAGCCTACTTAGAACCAATTCTGATTTTATTTTTATTCCTTGTTTTGTAATGAGGCCATCGATGTTGATCTTAAATTACCCACGCAGTTAAACCTAGTTGTACGAATATTATAGAAATGACATTGATGATAAACTTGGTCCTAAAATGGTATCAAGTATGTCCTACTAATGAACTTGGTCCTAAAAATGGCGTCTTAAATTCCAGGCATGTTCAACTGACTACTGCCTTCTTGTACTTACTTTCTGACTTCGCTGGTGTAGTCGCTGCCTCTCTCCAGCAGATGGTCGATGTTGTTGTTGTTGGCCTTCAGCGCCTCGTGCTTGGTCTTTGAGCACACGCCGAACACTGTGACGTTCTCGACAGTCTTAGCGAGCTGCGCTACAGCTTGACCCTAGAATTAAAACAAACACATCAGGAATTTTCTTCTTCAGTGTTATCATGTAAGACTTGCCAATCCAGCTATTTTTTTACGTGAGATTGCATAGCTGTTCGTGAAATTTAGCTGAAAGGATATAATTAAATAATTACCAGAGCGCTGCGTATTATTTCCCTAGTGAAACTCGTAAGAATAACGTATCATTGCCAGTGCAGACTCAAGCCTAAATTTAGATTAGGGCGAAATCATTTTTCGGCGATCCTTATGAGAATCTAAGAAACCCTTATACGACAACCTGTCCACATGTACCCAGGTCTTAGTCTTAGGAGAAATTATCGCTGAAAATGTACCTAAAGCTTCCCGATAAAATAGGTGGCCACTATCGCTCAAATAGTTATTACAGAACCGAAATCACCGTCTAGATAGCCACACGCAGGCTTTGTGTCCTCTTGTATAATTCACTTCATAAAATTGTGTAAAATATAGAATTTTACTTTTGTCCCATCAAACTTCCAGCCAGGCCCCATTCCAATAAACTAGTTGGCATTATCGTGTAGTTTGTTTGCCTTCGAAAGGTTTTCCCTGTTAATAAATGTTAGTTAATTGTCGTTGTCACCCCGCCTAGTAGTTTCGAGTTACCGGCCGTTGACACGCACGGGTCATATGTCATGTCATATGGGAATGCCAGCCAACAGTACCTACCACTTTTAGTCTGCGTTTTTAAAGCTTCCCATAACCTTTAGATATCCAGAAGTTTGCCTATCAAACACGATCTTTGATGACTGACTTCAATCAAACTAGTGGGATACTTATGTACGCGTTTTTTGCATTTTAATCCATATTTGTACTTACATATTCTCGTCACAAACGCAGTCACTTTATGACATAGATTTTCATTATTCACCGAAGAGTATAATCGCCATATTGCCCGTTTCGGCAATAGGTACTTACATACCTACTCTAATCATGTATTTAACACAAAGAATTAACGTAGGTATGTACCTAACGGTATTTTTTTTCTAGATTATTATTCTCATTATAATATTATAATAAAATTCGGCATCGAAATTCTTTGAGATAAATAGCCTGACAAGACCTACGAAACAGCCTAACCATTTTTCATCTAAAACCAACGAACCACTAGTCAAGTGGCCTATAAAACATCCACCATTGTTATGTCAGCGTCAACTAATGGTCTTTGAGGATAAAATTACCTTTCCTCATAAAAAATCAAAGGTATGTGTACGCTCGCGTGCGGCGGCACAAACCTCACAAATACCAGAACAAACATTTAATAAGAGAGCTTTAGAGCAATAATAAGGCGCTTCGGTATGTTTACAAGTCCAGTTAGGAGCTTACAAGAACATGTGAAATGTTGAGCAAAGGGTCAATGCTACTGGAAGGATTTTGGATTACCTTCAGAATGCACTGTCAACTTCTGTGTAAATATATTTTTGGATTTGCCGATTCACGTTTAGAGCTTTGTCTTTTTTAGTTTACAAGTCATCATCGTTTGAATTGGACGGTTGTGTCCTTGAAAAATGTCCAAAGACCGCATTCAAAGTTAATTCCTCGAACAGTTAGGACTAAATGGCCTAAGTATACTTTATGAACTAGAAATAATTGCCGAAATCGGTCAATAATTGACGGAGCTCTGAGGTAACAAACATTAAAAAAATTACACAGACTGTCCTATGTTCCTCACGAGAACTTTCTTCATTTTTAAAGTTGGTCGCCCTTCTACTAAACATAAACCAGTATTCTAATAAATGTTCGAATGTTACTCACCACACCGCCACCAGCGGAGTGCACGAGCAGGCTCTTGCCAGGAGTGAGGTTAGCCATTTCGAAGAGCAGCAGGTAAGCCACGACGTAGTTGGTGGTGACGGCCACGGCGTCCAGCGCGGTCATGCCCTCGGGCAGAGCGTACACGTACTGGGCAGGCACCGAGACTAGCTCGGCCCAGGCCCTGTACTCCGGCAGAGCCACCACTTGGTCGCCAACCTGGCAACACACACAAAAAGTAAGAACAAGGTAATGTTGCTGGCAGGATAGGACAATATTTTTTTAAGGACACGCACGCTCGGTACTCTTCAATATGTGTTCTGGCTATTCATCTTTATAGTTCTGATTTGTATTTTTATATGACATGTACTTATGTTTATCGATTGGCTAGTACCCCTAGTGCAAGCTCCGCTTAGATTGAGACTAGATGGTGTTGTGTGTAACTGGTAGTACCTAAATTATATTATTTCTAACTAAAGTCTTCCACAATCCAATCTCTATCATAGCTCATTGATCTGATAGATGCTTTGGAGTTTGGAGTTAAAATTACTTAAAGCATTAGCTAAGTTGATGTTTAGCAGCCATTGAAAATCCATTGTTTCACAATCTATCACTTCTCAGATACAGACGTAATATGCATAGCGACTGTTGTGTATCGCAGTCCCTATGTCTGTCGTGTAAATAGTTTACACTTCACAAGTTCTTTGTTGATACCGTGAGCCTCGGAATCGTTTGAAACCAATAATAAAATGAAGAGTTTGCATAAACACAACCACACAAAAAAGACGACTGCTTAGGTACTGCAATTTACAAATAAGTAGATACCAGTTTTATATCACATGTGTAGCCTGAAACGAAGGCATCCATGTATGAACTCATCAAAACGTAGGTATGTCATTTATAACAACATTTGCGGTAATTAAATCATATTAAAGGGCGTCGACACAAGAGTCCCACGATCGAAGGGATCCCACGATCATTTGTAAACGCGTTCTTATGTTATGTTATTATCAGAGGCATTTTTCATTATTATGTACTTAATATAATAATCAAATTTATATAGAAAAATAACGCATATAATATGACACAATACATTGTCTCGATGCAAATCTTTTGCAAGGTGTTTGTACGTGCGTAAGGGCATAACACCCGACTTTCGCCAAGTAACAGCAATGATAATTATTATACCTGGCTAAAGGCGCGGGTAATCCAAAGTATTTACTATGGGATGAAATTCACACCGACCATTGTAGGGAGCAATCCAATCGAGCCTTTCGACGTTAAATTTCAAATTCAATGCCCTCGCTAGTCGTTAGTGTCGCTTCATTAAGGATGAAAATTTCATGAGCGTTGATGCTCCAAATTGAACGAAAACTGTTCAAGGAGTGCTTCCGTTGTGCATATAGTTAAGGGAAAACAACCTAATTAATGTTTTTGCCAAACAACCCTGTGCGATTTTCCTGCAGGGATGCGGGAGCTGAGTATTCGTCTGTTTAAAAATGCGTTATGGCGCCAGCACGAGGCCACATTATTGCTTAACCCTTACGCATCAACATTTTTTGGAGGGTCAGCAAAACGCGTGGTATTTTCAAGGCGGTCGATGCGAAGTCTTTCGAACTTTAGACGGTAGCAACATTTAAGTAGGTAGGTACAACGACTACAGTACCTAACGGTGGTCTCCTTTATACGTGCTTACAGTTTATTTTTTTAATCGCACTTCATTGAATTTCAAGAATAATTTACCTTACTTTAATCCCTTGCCCAAACTACAAACAGCGCCGTTTATAGAAATAATAATCTTTCAGTATTCTGGGTTTAACCCTCCGAAGGAACCTTTGTGCAACGCACTCTAACCTCTGAACAAATTCACCAAATGGCTTTTACGAGTTTGGGTACCCTTTGTGGCCCGTTGTTTGAATTTCTGTAAAACTTGGTAACGCAGAATTTGTTGATGGTGCGTCATCCACTTACTTTGAAGTTAGTGACTCCTTCGCCAACTTGCTCGATCTCTCCGGCGCATTCGAAGCCGAGGATGAACGGAGTCTTGGGAGGCGAATCAATGGCGCCTTGCCGCACTATCAGGTCTTGGAAATTAAGACCGCTGCAACAAAAGAGAGAACACATTAGCAAAGAAAATCAAAGACGTTTTATTGCAATAACACACAATTACTAATTACATTGTGATCGAAGTATCCTTTTAAGTAAGTAAATAGAACCGCATTATAGATTTCGCATGAACAGGTAAGCCGGAAACACGGTTTTATCCGTTAGTTTCACCAATGTCTTAATTACAATCGCCAAGCAGATTGTGTTCAAAGTAAATGGGTGTAGCAAGTTTTAACTTCTTTTAAAAAGGCAGAACTATTGAACAAAGCCTTTTACAGAAGAAGATAGTGCCCAGACAAATAGGTACCTATAGATTTACTTGTGAGGTACCTTAATGTTATTCAACTTATGTATTACGGTAACAAATAAGTATCATTATGCAGCATATTTATGTTAACTACTGTTAGTTATTCAAACGATACTTTGTAGTAATCATTCCTTACTGATGCGTCATTATAATCGTTCTTTACTGCAAAAAGTGGGCGAAATATGGACGTGATATTTTGATGAATTTTTGGCCATACTCAGATTTTTATCAATCATTCATGTAAGTAAATATTTATACTGCTCGACATGACGATCTGTTTACATCGATATCGTTATATTAATAGAGTAATCATTCAAGTTGATCGTTGAGAACGATTTAATTAAACAACTGCGTAGGTTGTACTTAATTAAATGAGTGGGGCCTGGAATGCGGCAGCCATTTATTATTAGGTATGTTATACAAGGCACACGCAGAATAAAGAAGCCCGCATTTAAATTTTAAACGTGTTGACTTACCGATCAACGTCAATATGGCACTATGGCGACATACCGTCCCATTGTCATAACTTGAAGGATTGATATTGTAACATAGCATCACGCCTCGCATACGCCTACGATACAGCCAATATACCTACATACAAGACAGCTGAATTTGTGTATTACTTACCGCGAATTCAATATCCGATCTATTCATGGATTTTTAGATTAGAGATGCATATCTGTATATATACCTAAAATCCTTGCGTTACTGACTGACTGACAGACAAGCTACTGCCGAAACTATTGGGCCCAAGAACCTGAAATTTAGCATGTTTGTTTCTTGGGGACCGTAGGGGTGCACTAAGACGGGATTTCCCGAAATTCCCACGGGATCGGGCATAACGGGAATTTCGAAAATATGTGCGTGCGAAGCCGCTGGCGTCGACTAGTTTGACATAAGCTCCATAGAAAATATGTCAATATATCAAATATGTAGATATCTACATATAGTGTCCAAAGCCATGGCTAGATCATAAGGTTTATCTCAAGTAAGTAGGTAATAGGGGTTTGATAATTGATTTACCTATTAGTAATAGGAACTGAAAAACCCCTAATTACGGTATATTCTAAAGGTAGAACCAAACATCTACCGAATCCGAATGTAAGGTCAGAAATGTTGAACTAATTTTGATTAGTTAGTTTAGGTTTCTTTGTGATTAGAAATTATAGGAGGCAAATTCGGGCTCGAGAGCCCAACTTCAACATTGTCTAATAATACCTAATGCTAAAAGAAATCGCAGTTTGTGGTTTTAACATTTTTCTGGCATAACTTATGTATAACTTCATAAAAAATTACCTTCCTTTAGTTACGTGTTGTATAGTCAACGGGGCCAAGTCTTCAGGAGTCAAACTATCTTCTCAAGAACTTTAGGTAATATAGGTACGCAATTAAGTTACAAATTCGGACTTGACTAGACACAGATGAACCTAAGCTTAGAATTGTCCCGAACTTTTCTATTCCGCTTCAAAGCATAGGCGCGTCTAGCATAATTATAATTTCTATGCATTTTGCGTAAGCCTTGAGCCAACTGGGGATTGAAATAAACTGAAATATATAATAATTTACGTGCTATTAGAGTGGGCTTGAGACTCGTTATAGACCTCCAGCTGAATCCATTAATACTTTAAACTTTAACGAGATCTAAGTATGTGCAGAAGCACATACTTATTATAAGGTATGGGATCCAAAACTTAAGTCAAAAGAAACTTATATTAGTTATATTCTTCGGGTTCCTTCGTACAATATCCATTATTTATATGCCTAATGTAATTTTTTTACAATCTTAATTTTGTCAAGTATTAACTTGCGCCGGAAATTGCTGCAGTAAATTAGAATCAATTCGAAAATATGACACTGAATAACGGCGAAGGAATCTTGCTGGAACGCATCTTGATAGCATTTCGCATTTCCATTTCATTACAGTCAAACGTAGAAATATGGGAAAGATTCCGCCGCGTGGGTCGTTCGTTATCGTAGCCATAAGCCTGTGTGTTATTCTGATCCATACATAATACATATTTCAAAATGAAGTCGCCCTTTTCCTATCTGTATGAACGTGATAAACTCAAACACTACCGAACGGAATTTTGTATGGTTTACACTTTACATAAGTAGGTAATGTGGTTCCTGAGGAAGGATTAGGTGTACCTATAATGCACGCGGGCGAAGCAGCGTAGCTGAAAAGTTTTACCATAATTCGTTCAGCAGCTACTTAGTTAATGTGTTAAAGAGTAATAAAATGCATCCTCGGAGATCGGAGACGATGAAACGATTTTTCTTTACAGAATGATGCTACTTTCAGAATCATTTATTCAGAACTATCGCCACAAACTTTCCGAGTTCATAATTGAAGTAGGCTTAGATGAAAGTCGATTAGTATACACCGTACCTATACAGTAAACACAGTGTACATAATGTACATGGGTCGCGCCGTTCTAGACACGTAGGCACGCCCGCCAGACTGGCGAGCTAGGTACTCGCCTCTGATCGATATTTAGCGATTGTCTCCCTCCCAGTACCAGTGCTGCCAACTATACATTTGTTTTACACGTTTAATTTACCGAATATCACTTACAGGCGTGATACCTATTCTGTTTAAGAGATGCTGAAGGGTATGCAACACGTATATAATAAGTCGTACGACTGGAAACGTAGCTGATTGAAAGTGCTTAAAAAACAGAGCATTCAGGTTTTTAGGTTTTAAACTACATATACCTATTGTAACAATACCGTGTACTAGAAATTTTGAGCTTGAAAAGTGTAATGAATACAAAAAATAATTTCGGAAATCTGCTTTTCAGAAACTGGTGGAGTGATACAATTGCGGATAAATTGTATCTCTCCTGTCCGCAGGCTCGCGGTGAAATATGCAAACCGCGCATAAATAAAGCGTTACCTATTAGGATTTGGAGCACTAATCTGCGAATCCACAGGATACGTAAAGAGTACAAAGAAAATGGGACCAAGTATTTTAGATATCAGACTAAAGCTGTCAATAGTTTGTTTGTCTATTCAATGAATATGTACTTACTACGGACAAATGTTGTAAAAATGTCTAAAAGTTAAAAGGTCAGAATACTACTTAGAATCAGTTTCAACCATAGCTCCAGTTATAAGCTACTAGAGGATGCCAGCAGCTACGCCTGCATTTTTATTTTTAATTTACCCGTTTTGGCCGATCCCGTGGGAATTTCGGGCAATCCCTTCTTAGTGCACCCCTACGGTCTCCAAGGAACATACATGCCAAATTTCAGCTTCCTGTGCCCAATAGTTTCGGCTTTAGCGTGTCTGTCAGTCAGTCAGTAACGCAAGGATTTTATATACATATATACAGATATTAGGTAGGTACCTACCGCAAAACTTCATTAAAATCTGTTTAGTAGTTTCTGTGACAGTAATAAACATGTATACTTCCATCCTCACAATATTACGCTTTCATATAACATAAGTAAGATATTCGATATCGATTTACAACCGAAAGTAATAAACCCCAACCTCCCCAACGAAATGATTTAATGGTTCAAAGCGTGTTGTGTGAATACCGAATTCCAACAAGGAAATACCACTGGTCGAGCTAATGGAATGCCAAAAATATCCGCCACCGACACAACAATTATCCGAATCGGAAAACTCAGCGGTTGTAAAAGCCTGTTGCCATGACGGTAAGTTTAATATTCCAATCATCATCGTTTCTTTCGCCTTTGAGCTTGGGTCCGTTTTATAGTCCAACCAAATTGGACAGAATTAGGTTAAATTTGCAATTACCTCTTGTTCATTGCCAAAACAATACATAGTGAAGATTTGTCACTATGACAGATGTATTGTTTTAGTATCGTAAGGCCATAACTTTATGATGATAATAACAACAAAAAAAATTGCTAAAGACAGTCTAATTGAGTCAAGCGTAGCGTGACGCTACACTTCAAAGGAAGAAAATATGAAACTTATTGAAATTATTGGCATGGAATAAAAATTATATGTAATGATAAAGAAATGTTCAGGCCGCATTACAGGAAAAGGACAAAATATAATGCCCAGTTTATGTCTAAAATAAGAATTTAAAAAGGCTATTTAATTAAAAAAGTTCTGCTATTTAGTTGTTGAGACAAAAGATTTACAAAATTGTATCTCTCTCATCCAGATAAAGCAAAAACTAAACCTCGACCAACTTGTAATCCATTTTCATAATGAGGCAGTAAGTATTTAGTTCGTAAATGTACCTACTTATTCAAGTTGTTACTACGCTGTTACATTTGCGAACTGCGATTGACTTTAGAACTACCCCTCGCTTTAATGAGTCATCGTGCTACCCCCTGCCGATTCCCGGTATCGATACACCCGGGCGAAAGCGGATATTTAATATCATTTGTCATCAACGTGGCCTTAAAGCTGCGCGTCCACCGGATCGGAATCGGAGCGTACGGAGCGGACGGAGCGTCGTCATTTACAAAATGCCGATGGGGTGCGTCCACTGCATTCGGATTCAGCATCGGCAATTTAGGTATTTTTAAAGCAGGAGGATAGTGACGAGGATATTGTTGTAGATTAATTTTCGGAGAATATTATACATTTGATGAATATCAATAATGAATAATATCATAGATTTTTGGGTACATTCATTTGACTCTACTAAAGTAATTAAAACATCGTCGTTCATCGTGAATAAGTATTTTTTCCTACAGTTTAATGCCGCAAACACGTCAGAACTTGAAACGCTCGGAATCCGAATGATGCGTTCACTGCGGATGACGTCATCAGCACAAATACCGGTCTCTGGCGCAGAAATGCCGATCCAGTGCACGCAGTTTCATAGAAATTAATACAAAGCAACAAATCCTTCCGCTCCGATTCCGATCCGGTGGACGCACAGCTTTATTCAGTGTTATTAGCAACAAAGATCGATATAGCGGCTACTGTACCTACATGAATACTTTTTGTCTGCTGTTTTGCCCGGCTGTTTAAGCCGGTCAGTTGTCGGAACAAGGGAACAAGTTAGCCCATGCAGTATTCTGATTTTGATGAACTGCTAAGTTTCATTTAAATCCATTCAGTGGTTTTTGCCGAGTACCTGACAAAAATCCATCGTCACAATCGTAAAAGTAGTAAAATTATCTGACACGACAGATATTGTCCTGTCCGAAGAATGAAGCACATAAAAATATCGGATCCCCTACAGAAGGGACGCGAACAACACAACTAAAAAGGAGACCGAAACGAAGTATGTAGGTAAATACAAAATGAAAAGTGTTTATTTAGATATGTATATTATCATCATATATGTATAAATCTTAATATATAAAATCCTTGCGTTACTGACTGACTGACAGACACGCTACAGCCGAAACAATTGGGCGCAGGAAGCTGAAATTTGGCATGTATGTTCCTTGGGGACCGTAGGGGTGCACTAAGAAGGGATTTCCCGAAATTCCCACGGGATCGGCCGAAACGGGTAAATTTAAAAAAATTGCAGGCGTAGCTGCTGGCGTCCTCTAGTTATATTATAATTTCTTTTTTATTTTTTGTTTATAGATAAACAATAACCACTTTTGATCTTGAGTTATTTTACGAAGGGCTAAATCCGACATCAACTTGCTAATAATGCTACGATCACCGAATTACCTACATTAAATACTTTATGATTATTTCTCTCACCATATCTATGCATGTGCGTGCATGTAAGCCCATTTTCATTTTTTTAACAAATTGCATAAATATTTTACAATAAAAGGCATTTCTGAATGTATGTACAAAAGTTATTCTAGTTTTTACTACTGAAGAAACGGAAATATAGGTCCCTTTATTCGACACAGGACACACAGAGTAGGTACACGCAATACAGAAAATCTGCGTGCATAAAATATCTTTAAGTCCCTACATAATTCTATACTTAGTGCCAGTTTCACCGCTGCCGATAAGTTACTGTTAAATTTATTTGTCAGATAACATAAAGGGACAAATTACATTTTGATTTTGCATTAATCTAAAGATAAATAAACGGTTTCCTATACAGAGATGGTGGAACTTCAAGTATCAGATAGGTACCTACTTGGCCTAACAAAATAAGCATAATTATTGTAAAAAGCTGGTTTTTTTGTCTTTATCACACAAGCCTTGCCGCATACTTGCACGCTAACGGACACGTAGCACAAAGATTAGAGAATCCAGTCAAACTCAGGCACGGGTGCTGACAAATGTAGTTACGTACATGCAACAAAATAACTCGTTCTTGACCAGCTTTTCCGATCTATTTTCCAGCCAAATGTTTACAATTCAATCACGGTTCAATAACTAGGCAGAAATTATGTAGTTGCTACATAATAGTGTGGCGACTACGTGCTATTGTTATACCAGTAGGCGTTCAATAATAAGGCAATGGAAATACCGCCCACGATCATCTCTTCGATTCGATATATTAAGTTAATAGACATCCTGTTTTGTAATAAATCACATCTCACTAAATATAAACGGATGGTTAATCAAAAGTCAGTGAAGAGTAATATCTGTATAGAAATACTGATAATTTGATAAATCAAACAACTAATACATGATTCATGTTAATGTTTGTTTAAAATATGCATGTTAGTTTCACGCATGAGGGAATCGAAGATAGCACGGACCCCTTTCCATATGTCGCTTTGTATGAATGCACGAAATCCTCTAATTCGATTTAATTACTGTGACATGGGAGACGAATTAGTGGATGGCCGCCACGGCGTCGGCTGTCGCTCGCCGCGCCTGTGCCCGCATACGTTTTATTGGATAAATTGGGCGCGGGCTCTATACTTACATTACGAAAAAAGCTTTGTCCTACATTGTCGAGACTCTGTAGGCAACGATCCTGGGAGCCGAGTTGCCAAGGGTCGGAATGTTAATCCGAGATTATCTCCGACTGCGAGTCTCGTATCGAATTTTACGCACGCTACCTGACCGCCGCGGCCGCGCTCATACAATACTTATTGAATGGCTTCCTTCTACAACAATAGTTTGTAACGATCGTGTCACGCTCAGGTAGAAGACAAGTTTTTAATGTTGTATGCACCGCTTGATAACGAGTAACGTTACTGTTCCGTTTGGGCAAAAAACTCCTCTTAAATGCTACACATAAAATGTGTACCTATATTCAAGAAAACCATTTAAGCTTTATAGCCCACAAAGGTTTTATATCTACACACTTAGGTACACGCATCAAGGGTCTTTGCCACCTGAATAAATTATAATCTTAGGACATTTGTTTCTAGGTGTTGTTGCCAGTCGCGTGCTTCAGACTCTTTAATACTTAAGAGGCTACCTCGAAGGTCAAAAAATCGTGCAGAGGTCATCGCTAAGTGTTAGCTATAAAGTTGAATGTCGCACCGTTTTTGACATGGCATGCCATCACGAAACTGTCTGAAATCTTATTTCGTTCATAACTCAAGTAATGATCATTTTAGAAAAAAATCGTTAGACCAATCCCTAATAAACTACTACTTCCTTTGGTGAGTAGCAATTTCAAGGCGATAAGTTAAGTATTTTCTGAAATATACGTAAAAATATTTAGAGAAAGCATGTTTTTCATAATAAAATTCTATCGAGCGAAAATCTTCCAATCGTGTATCTGTCCGAGCAGTCCCTAGATAAAGACCTGATAAATAATAATTATATAAAATTTTCACTTTGCTGGTGTGTGTCACTGCTTCAAAATATGTAATCAAAAAGGGCATACATTTTTGAGGTAGCGCCTTAGGCCTCGGGATCGATAAAACGGACGCTACACCAAAACGCCAAACTACCTGTCGTCAACCGTGCCCTCGTTCGATTATCTTAATTACAAATTCATTTCCACAAATTCAACTGTAATGCGAGTTAAAAATCCAACGACACGTATTAGGTCGAGGCACGTAGTAGGAGCGGTAAGAAATGAACTCCTTAGTAATTTTCAGATTTATCACGAGGTAATACGTGTTATAATATAAACACGTTCAATATTTACGGCGTGGCGTGGACGTTGCGCAAACTCCTGCCGCAATTAAGCTGATCACGTACAAGTTCTGGATTAGTCAAAGGGTCTTCGCCGTGCGCACGAACACAACCCCAGCAAAGTGCTAATGCGATTAATGCATTGCGTTGCATACAATTTCTATTCACGCAATTCAAATAACTTCACGGTAGATTGAACACCACTAGAATGATATGACGGGAGTCATTTTGAATATGTTATTACATATTTGCTTTGTTATACCTACGCTCTCACGTGTGCGCAATTATTTAAAATGGACATATAAAATGAACATATAAAATGAACCCTCGGCTCGGGGTAATTTAAAATTGCATCGGGGTTGTATGACGTCGCGACATGGCGGGCCGGCGGCGGCCCCTGGCGCGACGCCGCGACGCCTCCACAGTCTACACGCAACGATACCTATAGCACGTAACAAATGACTCGCTACTTAACCACTCACTACCCCAGGAAACTTTCGTCGTAAAGAAATTAGCTTTCAAGTGAACGTGGAAACGTCTAGCCTTTTTATGGTTTCGGCGAATTCGACTTCTAAAGGCAGACAGTTCAATGAGTTTCGATTTCAGTTAAGGATAGGTACCTAGTGAGAAATCTACTGCGCATGGAGGGGGCGTTTCTTGTTCCGAACAAGAATGCAAAGAACGTGAATTTCGTGCGTCCACATTAGTCCAGGAACTTGCTTAAGTCGGATGTCGGGCGTCATGTTCCAGTGCACTTCTGCGAAATCCATCCACGCCGCGCGCACTTGACTATACGCGAACGCAGAATTGGTTTTCTGAACTTTGCACTTTCGTTTTCAACGCGCGGCAGTGAAAACTACCGAACCGAACCGGTCACTTACACTTCTTGGCCGTCTACACGTTCTTGTGGAGTCTTCGCATGACTCACACGGTAAAAAAGTCTGCTGCACGTAATAGCTTAAAAAGGAAATGTAAATGATCAATTTTACGGTCACTCGTCAAACTGATGAAATTGAACTACTTACAGGAAAAATAATTTGATTGGTTTCCTGGATCGAATTTGTTAGAAAGTTCTCTGTAAAAACTTGCCTCATTTATCTCTTTATTTCTTTTTCAGCGTGTACCTACCTATTTTGAGACCAATAATTGAAAGAATTAGCAGAGGTCATTACTGCACTGTTATCTATCTAAAGCATGTATAACTAGATTAGGAGGCGCCAGCTATAATTGAAGAAGAAAATAAAGCGCATCATTTCGCTACGTGCGTCGCAGCTCAGAGAGATCATTATAATTCATCGTGTGTACCGAGTTATAACTTAAAACTCTCCTTCCGTTCGCCGCGTCGTGTTTCATGTTCAATGTTGAACGTGTGCGATAGTGGAAGTGAGTAGTGACTTATCGCAGACTACTTCGTAAACTTACCTATCTTCACAAAGACAGTTATTGAGTCACCAATCTAACAGCTATGACGTTTGCGACTGAATAATACGTTTCATTGTTTGAATTCGAATAATTAATAAATTCATATGAATGACAGATCTCGGCGCTTTGTACTGAAGGCAAGTTATTTGTATTAAGGTCAGTTAAGTTATTATGTACGGGTAGATAAATATAGACGTTTCTCTTAAAACTGAACATACATCATAATGTAAGTCTTGTATAGCATCTCCTTTTCATGGCGTTGATCTTTATTCAAGGGCGGAATGTCATGTATCATATAAGGTTCGACATTGTGTGTCATCATACTCATCATACAAAAAAATCATTGTTTCGAATCTAGCTGTTCTCTATGTTAGTTGTTTGGTATACCGAAGGTTTATGTCGGTGCTCTATAAGGAAGAACAATTTGAGCTAACCTTGAACTTAAGGATTTGTGTATGAGCACATGCAACAGGAGACCAACCGTTACATCAGATTCGTTAAACGACTCTCGTTCCCTATCTACTATTTCTGAAAAGCTGACTGAAATCGACACGTATTACAACGAAAATGAAATTCTAGATGTAAAACATTATGCAAACAATTGACAAGCTTCTTAGATTTGCCCAATTGGAATCAACGTATTATTTACAATTTAAAAAACTGGGGCTCATTGTTGAAATATATTCCAAACGGGGTGGAAACATTTCTGTTTAAGAACAACTAGGCTGTGCACAATACGTAAAACTTATAAAATCCATCATGCTCATTTTGGTAGATAATTTTAGACATAAGAACTGGAGCACAGAGTACATTAAATACCTAATACTGAACTGGAGCTGAATTCTAAGCAACGCAGTCGTCATTAAAAACCCATAGATTATAGAATACAAGACCGACATGGTCATTTTCAATTAACATTCAACCAGTCGTTGCATTAAACTACTAAATAAATACAAACATCGACAAAGTGAAGAACACGCCATTGTCTACAACAACAAATATTAGCTCGCGTCTGTATTCTACAAATGTGTTAATTAAGGTTTTACGAGGGTCAAACTGAAAGTTCTTAGAAAATCAAAAACTGATTACATTAGCCAGTTATTAGTTTTATTATATCTTTTCAAAATATTGTCCATTGACGTCAATACACCGCTGCATGCGATGGAACCACTGCGAAAAGCACTTTGCCCACTCGTCCTTAGGGGTCTCTTCAATGGCATCGCGATACGCAGCCACCGCTTCTTCAGCATTCATAAACCGCTTTCCTTTAAGTTTTTCTTTAATTTTTGGAAATAAATAAAAATCACAAGGCGCGAGGTCGGGGCTATACGGCGGGTGACCCAGTAATTCAACGTTTGATGTCGCCAAATAGTCGATCGTTCGCTTGGCGGTGTGCGACGAGGCGTTGTCGTGGTGAAGGAGGATCCTACTGCGAGGTCGTTTCTCTCGAACTTTTTCCAAGACAAGTGGCAAACAATTGGTAGTGTACCATTCTGCAGAAACTGTTTTTTGATCCTCTAACACAATTGTTGCGAAATGACCTATCCTTCCAAAGAACGAGGCCACCATTTTTTTTCCCGCACTTCGATCTCTCTTCACTTTAGTTGGCAACTCCTCGAAAGGAAACACCCACTGAGCAGATTGTCTTTTGGTTTCAGGATCATAACAGTAAATCCAGCTTTCGTCACCTGTTAGTATGTCGAACACAGCATTTGAGTCACTTCCGTTAAATCTTTCAATCATTTTACGGCACCAATCCACACGATGGAGTTTTTGAGCCTTAGTCAAATTATGAGGTATCCACCGGGCGCAAAGCTTCCTGACCGCTAAATGTTCGTGGAGGATTTTGTGCACTTGACTCATACCGATGCCTAAGCTTGTCCGAATCTGCTGATAGGTCACTCTTTTGTCAGTCTCTATCATACGCCGCACAACACAGATGTTATTTTCAGTCGTCGCCGTAGAAGGCCGTCCCTCACGTACATCATCAGTGAGATTAGTGCGACCACGTTTAAACTCATTAAACCAGTTGTAAACAGTCGCACGAGATGGGGCTTCATCGTGAAAGGCCAATCGTAGTCTATCATAACTTTCTTGTTGACTTAAATGACATCGAAAGTCATAAAAAATCATTGCACGAAAATTTTCTCGTGTTAAATTCATGTTGACGTGACACAGACAATTTTCAATTTGCCGCCAAATCGTAAAACAAATGACAAATGAATGAAATATATACTCAGTAATATTGGCAAAGAGTTCTATTTTCAAATTTTAGAATATTTTTTTTATTATATTGTTTATAAGTGGCCAGTTCTAAGAACTTTCAGTTTGACCCTCGTATGTGCGCCTTGTGACTCACACAACCTCCCGCCACAAAGACTACGACTCGTGAATAGGAATAGCTCATTCTAATACTACACTATATCATTACATATGTCCCTAGTACGAATGCAACGCGTGGAATTTCCTTATTCGCGGACTTTCTGATTCATTTGTATGCCGCACTGACATGCTTCGACGTCAGTATTAAATATTATGTTATTGGCTTGTTACATAGACAGCGGAAGTTGCGGCTGTATCGACACATTGATCCTTGACGCATTTTGTGGACTCATTGTGCGATAATTAAAACTATTGTCGTTTATTTTAATTAGTTATTTATTAATGACTAATAGCGGTTACTTGTGTAACATTGTTCGCATTGTTATTAGGTACTTTTAAATCAAGAATTATGTTAATATCGTGTATGTTCTCTCTTTCAGCTCCAGCTATGTATGTTCATAATGAATTTATTAGAAAACGGTACAACGTGTCTAGTGTGAAGACCCAGCTGTCTGAGTTGTTTTTTATGATTAAGTAGGCAGCTTGAATGATTATTCAGTAGGTCATTTATAGCCATGCGGCATTCCATATTAAAGTGATTACAATGAGATATCGCATGGCAAAGCTATTTCGCGTCACTATGAAGCATGTACATTAATTACGTACACGATATTAGTTTAAAATAGAATTTGTAATACATACAATGGCATGTGAAGCCAGGAATTTGTGCTAGAATGCTAAATGAGTGGCGTGACATGAAACCACCGACCTAATATTTATTTACTCGAAGGTTTAGTGGTAGACAAACAACAGAGAACCAGCCTCGTTGTTTAATGGCTGGCGCGAAAATCAATACTCCTAGACTTTTTTTTAATTTTTATTCTTTATTATAGAGATTTATCGCTGAGCGATAACGTCGCCCTGTAAAATCAACCTTAAAACTATAACAAATCATTCGATTATCTCCTTAAAGCTACTGAACCTATTTTATATAATATTTTAGCAGGTTCTGATAAAGGATCCGATAAAATCGAGTTACATGCTCCGACTTCGAACTGGTAGGAACCAAGCAAATTGTTTCTTAGGACTTCGTTTCGTACACACTCCATTAAAAACGTGTTGAACATCCTCTACCTACTCCTAGACTTATAGACCGTAAACTGCCATCATGTAGGAACGCCGGCGTAACTTAGGTATTCTATTATTAATTTGTTTTGACAATAGAGAGCTTTAGACGATCAAAAGAAGATGAAATATCTAAAATCACTAAGAATGATAAACCCAGTTGGATACTCGATCGGGTAATTCGGGTATTTTAAACATAAATAAATTATTTCATAATAAATAGTATCTATGGCACATAGCTAAAATTATTTAGCCTTCTAAATTTTATTTACTGTTAAATGTAGATAATTAGATGTGATTACCACAGCTCGAAAAAAGAACGAAAATATAACGGTACCATGATTATATCTAATTTACCAGTGTTAATGCCGAATCGGCTTACTTTTGTTGGGATTTCAGTTTATTAATATTTTTGCCTGTGGCAAATTGGCTAAGTGAAAACAAATTATACCTAAGTATAATGATAACTTGAATGATGTACCTACCTACCTATTTCATTTTTCCTTTTCTAAGTAGCAAACAATTTGTAAAATGGAAAAAGAATGGAACCCGCAATGGTACCGTCAACAGTGGCATCTTTACGCTCCATGAGCAACTTTACCCATGAGTACCAGCCTTTACATATCAATCGATTATTCAATTTTAACTCTACTTAGTCGATTTATCTATTTTTCGACTAATTGGAAATTAAATTCTGGCAACCCAAAAAGATTTTTACGCTTGCAACTTTGATATCTGTCAAGTTATTGTCATTTTTTAGTCCATGTGGTCAATCTTGTTCAAAATTATCTCCGAAAACAATTGATATTTTATAGAGATCTCGGGCTCAAGGTAAGTGAATGAAGCTGTATTGTTTAAATTATATTCCCATAATCCTCTGAATTGTATAATTTATACGTGTTTTCAGTTATTTCTTAAGTTATAACGATCGGTAATGTTAGTGGCGGTTAGGTAAAGTTACCTTACCCGGCTTGTTGGCAACTATACCTACTGCTAGGGTTGGCACTAAATGTTATGAACGTACATTTTATTTTAACCATTTTATTTAATGTCCATACATACATACATATCGTCACGCCTTATATCCCCGAAGGGATAGGCAGAGGTGTATTTCTACACCCACTTTTCGCCAGATATAATTTAGTCCCACGTAATAAGGGGCGAGCCTATTGCCGTACCGGGCACATTTCCAGACTCCGTGCTGCTACTGAGAATTTCTTGACAGAAAATCCCAATAACACTGCCCGACCCAGGAATCGAACCCGGGACCTCCCGAACCCACGCGCACATTTATGCCGCGAGACCAACGAGGCAGTCGTATAGGGTTTGATGTCGAGTTTTCCGTCTCTACGCAAAGATGGTATTTGCATCGTGTTTTCCCTTAGTCGCCTCTTACGACACCCACGGAAGATAGGGGGTGGTGACACTTGTATTCTATGCCGTCAACCACACGGCATGTCCATGTGTTTTATTATTGGCTTTAGCACTGTGATTAGACTATTGCTAACCAAGTTTTTGAAATTACTTCTGCTTCTACTTTGTACGGCTGTATACTTTTATAAAGATGTCGATAAGATGTACAGAGCATTGTTATTTTAAAAGAATTTAATAAATTTTAAGTCAATTTTAAATAACTAATATAAAATAGAATTATTTCAAAGTGTTAAGTAGTTGTAATTTCAGTTTACTTAAAAATTTACATTTACATAACGTAGCATGTTAACGCAGTACTTACTAACACCCTATGCACATGGTATATTTTTACCGAAGTGCTTTGGTGAAATGCACTTCGTCGTCTTTCGAACGGGCACAAAACGCGCGTTTAAACGTGTGTCGCCGGTGCATTCAAAATAAGTCATGGGTCTGTTTGCTTTGTCATTCGTGACGTTCCGGGTATTATTTGCTTTTATTCCAGTGTGCCATTCTAACAATAAATATGCATTTTTTAGCTTTTGGTGATGGCAATAACTAATTGTTTCAGATACAAAGTAGATACCTACATATAATTGGTACTAATATGGCACCTCCAAATAAAAGGATTAGGAGGCGAGTGGGGGCTCGGCCTTATAAAAATTATTCCGAAGCTATGCTGCAATTGGCTGTTGAACTCGTAAAAACAAAAAAAACAACATCTTATGATGCTGAAAAGCAGTTTGGCATACCAAGGAGAACGATTGAAAAACGAGTGAAGAATCTCCATTCTAATAAGCCAGGTCCGCGCTTTCGTATATCGGACGAAGAAGAATCTAAATTTATCAAAGTACTCATAGCAGCAGGTGACTTCGGTTGCCCACTTTCTATGTTGGATTTCAAATTGATGGTCTGGGATTATTTGAAAAAAAATAATAAAACTTACGTATTTAATGACAAGCTTCCAGGTGACTGGTGGGCGAAACATTTTTTATACCGGCATAAAGATACACTAACGTTACGTTCAACCCAAAATATTACAAGAGCGCGAGCAGAAAAAACTTTGCAAGAATTCGAAGAATACTTCCAAAACTTAGAGATATCTCTCCAAAATTTACCGTCGACTCATATTTTAAATTACGACGAAACTAACGTCTCTGATGACCCAGGATCGGCAAAATCAATCTTTCGTCGAGGAATTAAATACCCGGAACGAATTATTAACCATTCCAAAGGATGCATTTCCCTAATGTTTGCTGCTACCGCTGATGGAAACTTGCTGCCGCCATATGTAGTTTACAAAGCCGAACATTTATGGTCTGAATGGTGTAAAAATGGTCCAACAGGCGCCTGTTACAATCGGTCTAAAAGTGGTTGGTTTGATTCAGTTGTGTTCTTAGATTGGTTTAATAATATAGTAATTCCATGGGCTAGTCAACTAGAAGGAGAAAAACTTGTCATTGGAGATAATTTATCAAGCCATTTGAATACAGAAGTGGTCGAACTATGTCAGAGGTACAAAATTAGATTTGTTTTTCTGCCATCTAGGTCAACACAACTGACTCAACCGTTGGATGTAGCTTTTTTTGCTCCTTTAAAAAAGGCGTGGAGAAATATTTTATTGAAATATAAAATTGAAAACCCAAATCAAGCATCTTTAAATAAAAGTCACTTTCCACTTTTGTTAAAACAATTAATTGATGAAATCAATTTAAAGAAACAAAATATTATAAGTGGTTTTAGAGCAACAGGGATATATCCTTTCAACCCGTATGAAGTATACAAAAAATTACCCGAATATGAACATGACATAAAGTACGATGTTGATGAAACACTGCTTAACTATTTAAAAGAGAACAAACAACCCAATCCTCTTACAAAAAAAAGGAATTCAAAACTAAATGTCGCTCCGGGAAAATCAGTAAAAAGTTCAGACATTGCATTGTTATGTAAGAAAAAAACAGGTACTATTAAAACATCTACCACCAAAAAAAACACGACAACAATTATACCAACATGTGAAGACATTACAGAAGTAGAAAGAGTAAATAAAGCACAACATCCTAAAAAAAATATGACTGAAGCAACTCAAAGGAAGCGAAAGCCGCTTAAAAAACAAAAACATTACGATGATAGTTCTGATTCAAATTCCAGTTGTACTGTAACATGGTGTGATACATCAGAATACGAACCTCTGGAAGATGAAGACCTTGTATTAGATACAGATCATACAGAAGATACATCACAGAAGATATATCATACAGATAGTACATATTCAGAGCAAATTTCCGAAAAAGTTAAGGTGACTATTTTATCAGAAATAAAAAATACTGCAGAAAACAAATCTTATTTTGACCTAAGCAAATATGGTCCATTATCACTCAAGCCTATAAACAAAGATTCAAACGTTATCTTATCGCCCAAACCAAAGTTTCAAGACAAAAACTCAGATACAATGGAAGCGTCAATATCTGAAAATAAGGAACCTACGGCAAGTTCTAGTTATGAGCCTGAGGAAATAAATTCAGTATCTTATAACGTTAACGAGCACGTGCTCGTAAGGTATATTTTGCAAAAGAAAGTGAAATATTTTGTCGGAAAGGTTATAGCAAACATGAGTAATAAATACAAAGTTTCTTTTTACAAGTGTTTTGGAAGAAATGATAATATCCGATTTGTTGTACCAAAAATAAGTGATACTGATTTAGTAGAGGACAAGATGATAGTAAAATCAGTGCAATTGATGGCCATTAATGAAAAAGAAACTGAATTTATTTTCTATGAAGATGATGATTTAATTTACTTTGACTAGCGTTGATACTATGCGTTAACTTAAATTATAATATAAGCACCTGTTTTGTTATGTTTTTTGCTTAGGAACCAATATTTGCCTGGTTTTTCTATTTTTTTTTGCCAAAGAGCTTATGATTCACAAAGAAGGTAGCTACTTACGTACATAATTTTATTTGTATGAATATTGTTTTTTTTTTTTTTTTGCTAGGAGAAGGCGGTCTAATTGTTATTTCCGTTGCCAAATAGGTACCTGATTATTCCCGTGATCATTATTTGTAAGTAATTCGCAAATAGATAATTATAGTTACATTTGTGTTTAATTAAGTTATACCTTGACAGGTTTTTGCTATTCATGATTATTACCAGTGATTATTAAAATTTGTTTTACACATTTTAATAATCATTGGTAATAATCATTATTATAATTGTAATTAATTTGAATTTGATACTAGTTGTGTTAAAATTAAGTAAATAAAACTTATTGCAACTTCTGTACGTTTTCGTTTTATTTAGTTTTAGGTGACAACCCTTAGGTTTGGTCCGTTTTTCTATAAAAAACATGACGTTCTAGGGGTATCTTTACCATATCGTAAAAACTTTGAAATTAAGTAAAATACGAAGTTCTTAAAATAACAAGGGATTTTTCTTAGAATAATTTAACATTATTTTAAACAAAAAGTAATGGCAATTTTACATTTTATACCTGTCACATCAATTTATCAGGATAATTTTATTTTAGGTAAAGATACCCAATACCAGTAAACTTTACCTCTACTATATTTTTTGACTCAGACACCGAGCCTTAAGCCTTTTGATAACTTTTCATTATTCACCATAAAATATGGGCACTGTTTTACTAATAGTTTAAAAAAAAAGTATGTACATTGTTTTGTTCTAAAATAATTTTATAATAAAGAAAAAAACATGGTAAAGTTGCCACAGTTGACGGTATTTTGCTTTTTTGGCTCGTTGCATTACTAATACGAGACTAACTTATTACGTTAGGTCAGATTAGCATCAGAGCGAAACCTCGTTTGTCTGCTGTCACTTATGAGGCATTGGTGTTAAAGGCTCGGAAGGAATAATTGAGGTGGTATAAAAAAGCGATGATTTCCGGTTAGCGGGCACCGCGCCAGAATGAATGCACCGTGACACGTGACGAAGCTATCGACTTCCGATCTGTGCATACGGCCAGAATGCCAGCCAGCCGCCTGTGACACCCATTTTACTATCACTCCACTACTATTATTTATTTCCCCGTAATTAACCGATGGCTACGACGGACGCAGATATCCACCCTAATGATATACACGTCCATTTGAATAATTAGCGCTTAGCTTTGTGGTTACTTTTTTAATAAAAGCGTATAAATATACTTTTCGGGATAACAAAACTGTGACAAAACCTAATAAGATTGACTCAAATACATTATGCCTAGGGACATCTTTCTTATACGTTTCGGGTAGTTAATCAGGTAATTTCGCCTCTTATGAAGGGTTCAAACTGTGTTTTTAATGCAATTACATAATTTATATTAGCATCAATTCATGCGGCGCGTCGCAAGCCATCTCTTTCCAAACTTCTCTCATACGATTCGTACCAACAACTTTAATTTTTTACTAGCTGACCCGGCGAACTTGTACTGCCATTTTTATATGTTTTTTTTTCATATTAACCTTCTCCTGATAATAAAGAACACATGATATAAATAATTATCAAATTTGGTGCAGTCCTTTGGAAGTTATGCGCGTAGAAACATTTTTTTTTTCCCTTTTTTTTTAAAGACAGCTCCCGCACTAGGAATAGATCCTGTGTCGCGGGGGACTTTACAAACATACAACCAACGGACACAATGAACACCCAGACTCGAAACAACAATTTATGGATCACAAAGTGTTGTCTCGTGTGGGGATCGAACCCACGACACTTGGCGCAGTGTCAAGCGGCGAGGCGGCCGCTTAAACCACTACGCCAACCGTACAGTCAATTTATTTATATAGATTGGGATGCGGATTTGTAGTAATCTTGACGTCTTTTAATATTTAGTATGATTTCACAGTTCCGAGAGGATAGTGCAAAAAAGTTGTCATTTGGCTCTTGCCAATATGATCGAAGTGCAATATTTATTTACCAGAGCTGATTTTGACAGTTTTGTTACAGTTCAAGCTCAGTATTGAAGTTAGTGAAAGTAAGATTTTTAGTTTGTTATGCAATGAAAATAGTTGCATTCTTAATAGAGATTGTGCACTGCTCAACAACTCACTTCTTTTTGCTGGCGGAACATAGCCATATTGACGCTACAGTCTTACTATGCACCATATCTCTCTAGTAAATTAAAATTCATAGGTATATCTACCTATTTTCCCTTTTTTCACAAATGTATTTCCACATTATTACGCTATTTTCAGGGATGCCGATATTTCTTACTAAAATCGTCCAACTATATCCTTCTAATCTGTTAAAGTTCATATACCTATATCTAAGCCAGATGTTATTTTTCCCTTCAGTTCAGAAAACCCTTTTTTTAGAGATACCGTGTATTTCTTGCTAAAATCTTACGTTATGGCCCTTATCGTAAGAATGGTCGATTTCAGCAATGGCCAATTCTATTTGGCTGCTTAAGCGCCAATTTAAAGATTTCGTTGTAATCATTAATGAAGCATGACTGCGTTTTGAAATAGAACCGTCAGTGGGTAATAGGTAAGTGATAAGAATAGATCGGAATCAGGGAGCTAACATTGTCAAAAGTATGGATTTTTTAATGTGTTTCCGGAACTAGATTCTGGAAAATTTCAGATTTTTAATGAAGGTGTTTTAAGTCAGTGGATAATAGGTAAGTGATAAGAATAGATCGGAATCAGGGAGCTAACATTGTCAAAAGTATGGATTTTTTAATGTGTTTCCGGAACTAGATTCTGGAAAATTTCAGATTTTTAATGAAGGTGTTTTAAACTGTTGAAAAAACCTTCATTAAAAATCCAAAATTTTCTGGAATCTAGTTCCGGAAATATATTTAAAAATTAGGCATATCCATACTTTTGACAATGTTAGCTCCCTTTATTCCGCTCCTTGGTGATAAGATTTCTACACGTCTTGTATAATCTCTGTCTACCCTCTCTTACCGTAAATAAAAAGATGCATAATGAATTAATGACATATCATGGCGAATCTAACAAGCCTCTTCAAAAAGTCCACCCGTATGACAGTTTTAATTAGTGTTTTGCTTTTGTTCCTCTTATCTCGTTAATTTATAAATAATGAGTGAAAGTTTTAAGTTAACCGCAAGAATTACTGGACCATATTTGTGTTGTTTTCAAATTTGGAACACACTTCGGTTTTGTTTTCACAAACACACTCTGTCCATCCTGCTAAGACTGTCCTGACTCCTGACAAGGATATTTTAAAAATTAATAATGTTATTTCTTCCACACAAAATAGTAGGTATTTGTGGTAGGTAGTATTTTTTGTAATCTATCTACCATTCCACTTTTAATAAGTAGGTAGGTAGTCGATTTACTAACACCTTTTGAAACTTCGTTTAAAACGGTTAATAATTACTTAATTAAAACGTGAGCATTCAATTATTCCGGTACAGACAGATTAAATGAAATTTCATTTCATCACTTTTTAATGGCTAAGTGTTTAAGAAAGAGTAAACAAGATTTTAGGGTAGGTAATTATTTCTAAGTATTCTGGTAAATCTGTACATTCGTGTCGTTACCGACTGATTGACTAACGACGCACAACCATAATTATAATATTAAGCTGAAATATGGCATGTATGTTTTTTAGGCACCGTTGGGGAGGACTAAGAAAGGATTTCCCGAAATTCCCACGTGATCGGGGAGACAAGGTTTAAATAGAATAAAATGTGTGGCCGTAGTTGCGGGCATCCATTACTATAATTGCTTAATATCAATCGATCTAAGCCACGGTTCATCCTATTCGCGAAAATTCCTTTTTTATTTTTATATTTTTTTTATAGTCTCACGCCTGTATCCCCGGAGGGGTAGGCAGAGGTGTAATATTACACCCACATTTCGCCATGAATTTTTAGGCCCCACGTAATAGGGGGCGAGCATAATTATTGCCGTTAACGGGCACATCACCAGACTCCGGGCTGCTACTGAGTATTCGGAAAAACCCAGTAACACTTTTGCCCGACCCGGGAATCGAACCCGAGACCTCCCAATCCCTCGCGCGTATTTATGCCGCGAGACCAACGAGGCAGTCTTCTTTTTTTTAAGTTTATTTCGCGATTCCTTCATTTCTTTAAGTAAGTATAAGACCGACATCGGGTTCATTCAGATTCACATAAACGCGAAAGCTTGTGATGGTGGAAGGTTTTTTGAATGCAAAAACTATAGAACGATTATCTATTTTAATAAAACCCTGCAGTAAAACCTACATATACCTATTTCAGCTATTTCGTAACTATTAGGTATATGATATTATACCGATGCGGACGGACGCGCAATCAAAAGCTGGTACAAGTCAATTCGCAAATGTCAACTAGTAAATTATAAATAATTCTAGTACCGTGCGTAGTACTAACTACACAATGTTATGGTCGGTGAACCTGATCAGTATAACAATACGCGAGTGAGACTCCTCATTACTCACTCGTATGCTAATGTGTCCATGTTCGTCATGTGTCCCATGTCCGTCACATGTCGGCCCGCACGACACTCATCAGCTTTAATTGTCCACTCAGGAAGTGAACCTGCATTCCGGAGATGACTGAACGTATAACTTTAGGGTGACTAAATAATTTCAATTGAGTTGTCATTAAGCCGGTCGGCGGGGCCATTTTATAAATTGCTGCAGACAGAGGGTTATCGTCTTGTCCGTTTCCCATCGTATTGCTGTGTTTTATTCTTTTATTAACAATAATATGTTTTTTGAGTAGCAATTATGTTGTGGCGTGACGATATGTATGACGATATATATATATGCAATTATGTTAATGAAATAAATGAATCGCTTATTTACTCGTGTCATTTTATCAGGTACAAAAAGATAAGGCCAGGTCAGCCTCAGGTGTGTAAAAGTAACATTGTGTTAGCAGGTATAGTACATTCATAACGTCACGCCTTTTATCCCCGAAGGGGTAGGCAGAGGTGTATTTCTATACCCACTTTTCGCCAGATATACTTTAGTCCCACGTAATAAGGGGCGAGCCTATTGCCGTACCGGGCACATTTCCAGACTCCGTGCGGCTACTGAGAATTTCGTGAAAGAAAAACCCAATAACACTGCCCGACCCAGGAATCGAACCCGGGACCTCCCGATCCCACGCGCACATTTATGCCGCGAGACCAACGAGGCAGTCGTATAGGGTTTGATGTCGGGTTTTCCGTCTCTACGCAAAGATGGTATTTGCATCGTGTTATCCCTTAGTCGCGTCTTCCGACACCCACGGGAAGATAGGGGGTGGTGACACTTGTATTCTATGCCGTCAACCACACGGCAGGTATAGTAATTATTAATTATGGTGCCCAAAATGTTCATGAAATCGCATGATCTAATGGTTTTATAATATTTACACATGCCAGATGTCTTAACAATAGTAAAGGACTACTTTGTCTTCTGCACCTTGTAGGTACATAATAGAAGTAACTATATCTTCTTCTTCTTCTTAATATATAAAATCCTTGCGTTACTGACTGACTGACAGCCACGCTACAGCCGAAACTATTGGGCGCAAGAAGCTGAAGTTTGGCATGTAGGTAGGTATATTCCTTGCGGACCGTAGGGGTGCACTAAGAAAAGGCATTTCCCAAAATTCCCACGGAATCGGGCAGAAACGATTAAATTGAAAAAAAAAAATGTGCGGGCATAGTTGCGGGCATTCTCTAGTTTCTAATAAGTAGGTTATCTTTACTGTTTAAAATCTGTTGATTATAGCTTTTCATCGTAGTAAGTAGTGTAAAAGCTTACGTGAGCGAAAGTGGGCTTTCGCTCTGTAGTAAAGATAGTGGTTAACATCCACTTATTTTATTGTTACCTACTTTGATGAGTGAACGTAGGCCGAATTATCTTCTCTCTTATAGAAATATATGTAACTTACCAACGGGCTGTTGCAAGCATTTTTAAAACGCAACTTTCAAAATAGAGAATTTGAAACAAACTTTTACCCCTATTTTACATCTTCTAAGGTTGAAATATGTGAAAACACTATCCAAATTTCATGTTTTCAGCTTCAGCAGTTTTGCTATGCAGTGGTATGGTACGTTAGTCAGGCCATGTCGTGTTGACCAACTTAAAAAGGAAAGGGGTTTTTAAATTTGGCTGTATTTCGATTTCGAAAAATTCTACTTAGTTTAAAACCTCTAAAGACTTTAATAATTAATTTAAAAGATTCACCAAACGAGGCGAAGATTTCCCTTAATTCTAAGTGCATTTGAACAAAAATATTGAACACACAGATCTACATTAGTAAGGCCAGGAAGATAAGTAAGTAAAGTAGTAAAAATAAACTTTTAAGTTAATAGGCAACTAAGCAGAGGAGCAACTGAAACGTAAACCAAAAATATTAGACAAATTGTTAATATTTGTTAACAATACAAATTTAATCTTTCTTGTTCAACAAAGCTTTCTTTAGAATTTCTTATAGTATCTGTAAAACAATCATCCCGTCCGTTATCTCATTGACAAGCGATAAAGAGAGCAAATAAAAGATAACAACTTAACCAAACAGCAGACGTTTACAGCCAAATAGAAGAATGTTAACGGATACTTTTTACTTTAAACTACAGATAATCTGAAAATGGATCTTCAATAAAAATAAACAAATTGTTACAACGACTTCAAAATGTTTTATTACTAGAGAAGTTTTGATGTCTGACTAAACTTATATTGCATTACAGAATATTATCCAGGTCAACTTATCCCTGTTGGCAACACCTGTTCCTGGAAATACCTATTACTTAGTTCATTTCCTCTAGCCGCTCGCGTTACATCAGAACTGAATGGATAGAAGGACTACAGATAACATCAGAGACTTTTTTTTCTTCTATCGTGATGAACAACGTCGTAATACAGTGTCTCTGATTAAGCATTAACCAGTAAATGCTTGGATTATTGCTTCCCGGATTGTAATTGTTAACCCAATAATAATAACTTTAAGTAGGTATAAAAGAATATGGTTACAGTTTTATCGATTTTGATCTACTGTATTTTAAGAAATAATTATAAAATAAACTGTGTTACCAATGCAAAAAACGTAACATTCGATTTCCCTGATAACAATCTGGTAACAAAAGAAACCTTATTCCCCACAGAAACAGACTTAATTAGCTGCGTTGTTTTCTTATTAGATAACTTTTACTTTTTAATCAAGAGTAAAGCCCACAAGGGAGAAAGAGAATCTGAATTATAAAAGAAATCAACAAGTGAGTAAGTCGAGGGATAAACAAAGTTACAAACGCCGAAACTCAAGTTAGTGTAACCGTAAAACTTTTTACAAAGCTATAATATCCGAAATCAATGTAACAGACCCTCGTTCGGAACACATGCGGGCGGCAAAAAAAACTCATCTACACACAACAGCATGCGAACGTAGGGTAATAAACGGAATATCATACAGTGGCCGACCCGAATGTCAGCAAGCAAAAAAAGGTGTCGGATTGTCGGTACGCTGAAGCGTATTAGGGCGTGCGTCGGTTCAGGAGGAGGGTGCCTTTACTTCTACCTAACTAAATATAGATCCGCAACTCAGCTACAGGAATTTGTACTCTAAACACGTCTGCCATGTACCCACGGCCCACTGGCTTTGAGTACATCACTGGATATTACCTACTGATAAGTTACTAAAATATAAAACTCTCTTTCCGCGAAAATAAATATGTTTGCTTTACATGCTGACCTTTAACCAAAAAGGCAATAATATTTTTTGTTAAAGGTCAGAGATATCTATTTTTAACAATAGGTAGTAGATACGTTAATTGCTATCAACTAATAAGTTATAATTAACTGTTTAAATAGGGTAAGCATGAGTCAGATTTTTACAGGAAATTCTTTTAGATCAAATGTGTTTACTCAGACAGAAGCAGTATGTTCTGAACTAGGGAGTGCCCAAAACAAACACTTTTAATGTTAATTATTAGGTGTAACGAAACAATGTTATTCTTACCCAGACACAGCTAAAGCCAAATGTGTTAATGTTAAGAAAATATTTGTTTTACCACAAAGCGCCCAGGTTATTTAAGACAAGCTTGCAAATATTGCATCGGCTCGCTAATATGTTGCAAATCTCGAATGGGAAAGCTGTTTATCTTTTATTCGATGCCACGTGGCACGATCCGGCATGAAGGTACCTACTGTTATCGAAGATAACAGTACTCGAGCGATCCGTCAAAATAAAAACACTATACCGCTAGTCGCAGTTGGAAAAATATACCAACACATGCTTTTGTTCATTTATCGAAGAGCATGGTTAATGGGAGCTATATAAAAACAAGCATTGGCGTCGAAAGACGTAGGGCCTGCGGAGATTGGTCGGGCGGCATGGCGGAGTGGCGGCGTGGCGCGGGTAGGGGACGCGTCGTATTGATCCGTCGCGCCCGCGCCCCGACCCCGGCCCTCGCCAGACATTACACGAGCACTCGCAACCCTCACCCGCCCCCGCCGACACCCCCGCGCACCCCCAGCGAGACACCCGGGTATAACGCAACCACACCCCTTTTTCATGCAAGGATCGAGTCACGGGATTTTCCAATTCAATTTACTAAGCTATCGAGAACATAAGCATCGGGTGTTAACGTTGTTATAGAATAAAATATGATAACCCATAATCAAATACCCTTTAGCGTACGACGCAAGGGTAACATGGTAGACAAAAGCCACGCGGCCCAAACTTTCTTGCCAAGATTGATGACAGATTGAGATTCAATAAGGCATTCTTAAGGATTGCAGCGTTCAGAAATGCGTGCCGAATGTTCTGGAGTTTATATGTTGTCAGGAGCGTTTTATTTGTCAAAAAAGATGAAAGTATGCGACGTGTTTACTACCATATACAGTAGCGACTTGATTCGATTATGGGCACAATAAGCGAAGGAGCATTTTGGTAAGTTCGTTGACTCCGCGAACAATGTGGCCGCGGGCGTCTGCGGCTGGGCCGGCTCGACCCCGCCTGCCGCATCTGCTGTCCGACGAAGGATTTTATAGAGACACCAGATGTTGCAGCTTCCGACTATTCTAATATTCGAGTAACATAGTGCCAACACATATGAACACTCTCCGACAGCTATTAAATAGCGCTCAAGAAATAGCCCTCCGACACGTATTAATAACATTGTTTATTTTACTGCGTCCTAATTTATCAAATCATTATCTATAACTCTCATACATAATTATTTCATAAATATCAAAGAATACATTTTAAAATGTAAATTCATTTGCAAACTTAAAATAATGCAAGGTTGCTTTCTCAATTCGCCATAACAGATAAGTCACTGTCGCTGTCACTATCAGTGAAACCTTGGTGAATAAGTGGTGTAATTAAAGAGTGCCGATGTCAATAAGTAAAACTATCTGTCGGGTATTGTTGTTGGCGCCGTATTTATGTTGTTAGGTGAGTCAGTAGCGATAGCCTAACTTGGCCTGAGTCATCTGTAATTCTGTATAAGTTAACTGCAACGCAAGTATACGGGAATAAGGTTGTGACGCATCGGCTCTACTCATACTCATACCTACACTAATTATTCATAAAGTGAAATAACTAAAAACAATGTATTCGAGAAGTGAATCTCTTGGTGGCGAGTGTTGAGCGCACGTGTATAACGCGGGCTGTCCCTCGTCATGTATGATTGATGGACGTACGACGTGCATCCCACAGGTCAGACTAACGATAACATGTTATTATAAAAATACCAATATAATAATAGGCGTTGTTGATGTTATAAAACCAACTATATTTCTTAATATATTACTATAACGCAGTAATTAAGAATATCAAGTTCAAAGCTCGATAGCAATCATCGGTTTTTGGATTTAGAATTTCGTTGTCAATTTATTGATATAAAAAGGGGCTTCGTATTAATTGAAATAATAAAAGCATTGATGATGAATAACAACGTTGTAAAGGGACACAATATACCCCTATATTTATTCAATTGAATCCAAGTGGCGTGTAAAACACAATCAATGTTACTTTTGTAATATTCGGACATATATCCAGATCGAAATAATAGCTGTAGTTGAGTATAGATGCACGTAAGAAAGTTGTTGAACTAGAAGCCAGTCAGACGTCTGGGGGGAGGATGGGAGCCGTGAGTACATGCGGTAAGCTATCGCGTACACACTAGCTACGGAGTCCAGTATCGTACTGAATTGCGAGCGAATCCACCCACTCGGCCGCACTCAGGTAATACTGCAAGTTATTTGAATCGAGTTAGCTCAAGAACATAACTTTCTAGTGACTCATAGGAAGAGAGCTATCTCGCGCAGACGCTCTCAATAAGGAAGAGGGTAATAAACAAATTCATCTCTCCCATCTTATATGTGGCTTCGGGGCCTATTAAAATGCACAATACTGCACTTTATGCCATAGAGCTCGGCCTTTGCACTCGAGGGGCAGACGTTATTTTTAGGCTTTAAATTGATACGCCAACAAAGGAAAGGATGTGAGCAATTAACACGCACTTTCGATACAAAAAGTACCACAATCGTGTAGTGATAAGTACGCGGTAGGATCCTTGATATATACGATTAACATGACCCCAATACAAGCCCGTGTTCGAAATGATGTAGGCCAGACGCCCGGAACACATATGGACGATACAAAAAACAAAAATCCAGACATCACATTTCCCATCATCTCCACATACAATTAAGCACTCTCAGAATAAAAAAGAAAGCCACTTATACGAGGCGTGAGTACAATCATTGTTCTCGGAAGACATCTCTTACTGACACTGACTTGACCTAATTGAAAATAATGACGTTATTCATTGGTCCGAACCCTTAGTGAAGACTCACAAAACGTTAGCCGAAACGGTGCGCGTCGACTGAATGATGATAGCCCTCTGGGCTCAACGGACTTATTATAACCATATTATAACAAAGTATTATATAAATACTAGGGGACGCCAGCAGCTACGAATGCACATTTTTTTGAATTTATCTGTTTTGACCGATCCCGTGGGTATTTCGGGAAATCCCTTCTTAGTGCACCTCTACGGTCCCCAAGGAACATACATGCCAAATTTCAGCTTCCTGCGCCCAATAGTTTTGGCTGTAGCTTGTCTGTCAGTCAGTCAGTAACGCAAGGATTTTATATATTAAGATTAACGGTCTTTTTCGTCTTCAATTTAGAATTAACTTCATATTATATTAAGTACAAAAGTCACTGTAATTTTTACTTGTCAATTTATGATGAACAACACCTGAGAATTTATGAACAACACCCTGTGGTGTTGTTCATAAATTCTCATTTAATCATACGTAATCGTAGACATCCCATGATCTCCGTGACTAATATTTTGGTGGTATCATTTGAAATATAAAAAGTACCTACCTTCTTATGCAATGACTAACGACTATTTAATTGTAGTTCAAAGCACCATGGTACCACAACCCATGCCGGCTAACAAAAAACATAAACAGTTTCTCGTACTCGTAATAGTCGTAATACAGATTGCCTCTAATTTAATAGCTTTCTTTTTAAAAGTGTATAAGATATAAGTAGTTACAAATTAGTTCTACAAAACGGAAAAAACATAGTATATTAAAATATAAACATTGAATCGTGAAGACTACTTTTGAACAACAGCGAACATGAATTATGACATTTACATGTATCATCATTCATCATATATCTATTAGTTAAGCTTTTAAGCAACACTATGCGAAAGGCTATTTTATGAATATTGATTTATGTCTTACAATTTCAGCAGAAATATAAACTAGTAAAAATTGATTAAATACGAATTATCTCTGTCCAAATAGTCCCTGAAGGGACGTGGTCAACCAAAATTTCCTATTGTGACCAAAACTTGTTGAGTTGAAAGTTAAAATAAATACAGAATATAAACTTCATCTTGTTATCTTCAACGGGATGAAGACGCTTTCAGGGCATTAAATCATATTTCAATCTGTATTAACTTGATTAGTATTCGATGCGAGAGCGTAGCACACGGTGTTGTATGTTGATCGTCTCCTGAGACGATGTAGGCGGAACTCACACGTTTTTGCGGTTCAAAACTAGAGAGGAAACTTGTACCAGTACCGGTCGGGACTCAACCAGTCAGTTAATATTTTTGCGGCAGATGGCGTCGGGTATGTCGCGGTCATTTACATAGTAAGTCGACGATAAGCGCGCTATATTTAGCAGTGCGGGGATGCGTTCTGTGCCTCGGCTTTACCTCGCACCTCACGATGCACCTATAAGCCTAACTTCAATTCCTCCCTTGACTCTCTACATCTCAATACAATAGGGTTTTTTCCAACTAGTCAAATCAAATATATATCAAAATAATGGTAGTTTAATTAATTAATTAATGTTAAAACTTTATTTAACATTTTTTATCGAAAATTTACTGATAATAAGTATTCTATTTGACAGCAAAAAACTATGACAATTTTTTGGTTTTAACATATTCATTAAGAATGAAACTACCATTATTTTGACATATTTTATTCATTAGACAAAAATACTTGTATAGTTTATTTCACTTGCAGGAAACTTCCCTATTCTAGTGAAAATATTTTTAGCTCATTATCACATGAGTCTGCACGCAATCAGAAGCGATAAAATACGAATTCCTAATACGAGTGAACAATGGGATGGTAAGCCTCATGTATTACTCATAAGTTAGCCAGCATTAACAAGCATTTCAATTTTATCGACTTTCGATAAAATGCCAGATAACACTTGGAGCGAAAAGTGCCTTATCAAGTGCCAAAACCGTTAACATCTGACCTTTTCCCAAAGTAGTGTTATTGGCAGACATAATGTTCCCTCATTCATAATGATGACCGTCATTGTATCTTATAAAGTAAGTTAACAAACAGTCGTCCCTTAAGTGAGTGTTTTGTTAAGCTCTAAGTGAGGGCAGTTAACGTTAACAAGAAAAGTGGCAGATAAGTCATGTGTCCTGGCTGCAAGTATCACTGCAAGTAGTTGACGCGACTCGTCCGTTGCATTATCTGAAGCACTGGAGCGATAAAAACGAACAAAGAACAATGTCAGTAGGCGCTCAACTCCCTTTCGCACGAACTCGACTCGCACCGGCTTCGTATGACAAAATAACATTAATTTGTTGCAACCGACCACGCAGCGTCCACGCAGCGACACGCTTCGATGCGCACATGCATGCAGTTATTCCAGTCCCGATCGAAAACAAATTTCCATAGCGTATTGAATAAATAATCGACTGGCGAAATCGAATAAAGAACACGCCTATGTAAACATATTGTGCATCAACCAAGAAAAGATAAAACAAGCATTTAAACATCGACGTCGCCGGCACATCGACGGCGGCGATCGACGAAGTGTAAATCCGCTTTAGGGCGCGTCACACGATCGGTAGTGGGTGACAGTGTGCGTGCAGAAATTTCAATCGGACGGGTGCATGAGCGAGCCGTGCATCTCGGCGGAGGCAGATGTTAATGAGGCAGGCGAGACTTGCCGAGCGAACGGGACCCGTCTGTACAGACACTGGGTAAGTGGGTACACTACGCCGCGCCGACACTCTCCCGACTCCTCGCACACCAAAAAACTCACCCTGTACAACATCATCAATTATAATAGGGGCAAACCCTACTAACTGCTTTCATTGACAATATCGTACCGGCAAGAGTAAATCTCACTTATTCAATGTGTTACCCGTAACTGACTGCGAATGGTAACCATTGGCAAATACAGAATCGAATTTGAAAACATTCAAATATAACGTTTTATTAACTCAATATAAAATAATTTTTAATTATAATTAAGTAGGTAGACACTTACCATGCTTTCACGCGAATAAGGACCTCGCCTTCCCCGACGCTGGGTTCTGGTTTCTTCAGGATCTTGACAGTCTTGAGACCACCGAAGCCGGTAAGGACGACGGCGCGCATCTCCTTCGGTGGAGGAGTCTCCACCTTTTCTTTCTCTTCAGTCGCCTTCTCTGGGGTTTCTTCGGGCGGGGTCTCGGTGGTGCCATTTTCAGTAGGGGTGGTCTTTTCAGGCGCCGCGGCCGCAGGAGTTTCCGTGCTTTCCGTCATGGTTTGAGAGGTGTATGACTACGGGCTAAGTGGTGCGATCGGAGCGGTGCGGCTAGCGGACGCGATGGGAATGAGCCCGGGCGAGTGCAACGGAAGCCGGCCGGCAAGTCGACGCGTCGCGAAACGAATGAGTCGGAGAAGGGAGAAGCGCGCGCAGCGCGGCACCGAGGGTGCCGGGGGCGGCGCGACGCGCGGCGTGCGGGGGGCGGGGGAGGCACACGCGCGCCACCGCGCGGCGCACAGGCGAACAGGTGGCCATCGCCGGCCGGTTTCTGCCCGCGCACCGCACCCCCCGCCCGATATTACACTACACAGGACCTGGATTAACTTTATGGCACAGAGGTCGATATAAAAAGCTGTATTAGTTATGTATTGGATCAGCACGTAGACGCTGGGTAGCCTCGGACCGATGCCTAAATCGACTTGACTTCTACCTAAATTGTACTCACCCTGAACGTGACTTGGCAACGGGATCGATAGTATAATTTATGGCGGCTGGAGGTGCATATGTCGGAGCTATTGAGCGACCGTGGCCACTGGATGTATAACAAGTACCAACTACAGCTACACTGTTCTTCAATGTAGACGACTATTAACTAAGTTCGCAGTTGACAAAAGTCCAAAAGTAGCTACCCGCATGTAAACCATACGAGAATACAAACGCAACCTGTTGATTTTAAGATAAAGTTGGTACAATATAATAAAGTAATATTTCCACTGTTTATTCAGGTCATATACAATATAGATTTGTTGTGTAGTAATTGTCCGATATGCTTTTGAACTGATGCAGGCCTTTGTTTATTAAAATTGCTATTAACTCATTATTTATATGATAAATATGAGGTTGTTAATTTTATCGGTTCGACCTTCGTTGATGAAAGCGTAAACATTACAGCGATATTACAATGTAACGTTTTATAACCATGATAAAAGTAAATAAGTATGGATACAGCTTTAATTGATTCCTGAAACTAAGCTTCGAGTTATAAGTGCCTTGTACTTTCATTGGATACAATACCGCTGCTCCCCTCTCTGCCTCCGTGGTCCAGTGGATAGCGTATGCGACTGCTGAGCGAAGGTCCCGGGTTCGATGCCCGGGTCGGGCAAAAGTGTTACTTACTGGGTTTTTCAGAATACTCAGTAGCAGCCCGGAGTCTGGTGATGTGCCCTCGTAACGGCAATAGGCTCGCCCCTTATTACGTGGGACCTAAAAATTCATGGCGAAATGTGGGTGTAAATAGGCTTTATGTTTGTAAGTGAAGAAACTTTTACAGGGGCCACCACTTTTATGGGTGATTGCTTGTTGTGGCATTTACGTACATAAAAGCGCTATTGTGCTTCAGAGGGCACGTAAACCCGGTTAGTTCCAGTTCTAATCTCAGGATTAGAATCGTTAGAAACCTTAGGGCGGTCTTTAAACAGGCCACATACTCATATACTTAGGTAATAGATAGAATACACCAACGAATAGAAGATGAAGCAGTAAATAATTTAAATAAAGGCAACACTAAACTGTTTCGGCAAAGGCTGTTGCACAGTTGCATCACATCACATCGCATCAACGAAAAAGTATCACCCTGTATCGTTGCTCCTTTAAATGACTTGTTACTAAAAATGTTGTGCTAGAATAACGTAAAATATTTTAGGTAGGTAACATTTATTTTTCCAATGTGTTTGAAATTTCATTTATCCTAGTTCAGGGTCACACTTACCTACTGGGGTTCAGGATTCTTAAACCGTAGCGAATTCGCGACATTGACGTCATAGCTGTTAATGCTGTTATCATCAAGTTTCAAGCACGTAGGAGCTGTTAGCAGTGTAGGCGATGTAATACATACATATAATCACACTTTTTTCCCGTCATAGGCCTCTGCCTGAAGTGGCGTTTTGTGGTCTCTACCACAAAACGCCACTTGCTTCTATCCTAAAAGTCGAGCAGCACTGCCAAAATTATAGAGTAGGTACCTACCTATATCTCTCCAATCCAAGTTTTCAGAGTAACTTAAAAGATACTTTCCTTGGTAGTACCGACTGGCAGCTGGATTCGAACTCGTTTCAAATATTACCAGATAATATAAACGCAAATTATACCATTAAAGCGCAGATATCATTGATCGATATCCGCAGCTCAAATTCGTCAAACTGATTTCATAATGATTTTCTTGATTTTCAGACTTTAAGGCAAAGAGTAGGTATAGTAGGTAAATATCTTGCTTGAAGTCGTGACAACTTTACTTTTGTGAGAGTGAATTTTCACATCTGATATCGATAAAAACGAAATTAGAAACCGTCTGCCGGTCTGCATGTTGAACAAGAAATGAGATTGATATTCACCAAAATAGTTCAATAATCGATTCAATTTTTAACAGCAAACACCATCTCATTAAATGACAGCTTTGCAAAGATTTTGACGTTCAATGCTTTTTTTTTGTTTTAATGCATTTTTAGTACAGCATACTTAAACAGAGTGAATATGATTGTATGCATATAAATGAGTAGGTAGGGCTAGGAGAAGGACGGGAGCACAGATATGAGACGGGAGGTACTTTATATTTATTTTTTTATAAAATGGGCTCACATTTGTTCGGTAAATATAAAAGGGGTTCGTAAAGCTAAGAGTGAGTGACCCTGACCTACTTGAACAAATTGAAACGGCACAAATCAAAGTTGATGAGTGTGAGGCTGACGATAGTGTGATGATGTAGCCCTTGCAATGCCAAGGGCTTTGCTAGCTTGGCGCAAAAGTGAATTATCACTTAAAACATTTTTAAATCACCATACTCCGTGCTGCTACTGAGAATACGGAAAACCCAGTAACACTTTTGCCGGCCCGGGAATCGAACCTGGGACCTCCGACCAGCAGTCGCATATGCAATCCACTGGACCACGGAGGCAGTTATGTGGTGATGTGCCCGGTAACGACAATAGGCTCGCCCCCTATTACGTGGGACCTAAAAATGCATGGCGAAATGTGCGTGTAATATTTACACCTCTGCGTACTCCTTCGGGGATACTGCAGGCGTGAGTCCATAAAAATAAAATAAATAAATAAATATTTTTTAAAGGTTGCGTTATTGAAGCTCGTCCCAGGATGTATAAAAGGCAAGTTACGCTATTGAGCTTGTGCATTTAAAAAAGACATAGTAAGTTGTCTATAATGCATCAACTCTACTCTACTGATGTGCTTACTTTCTTATCGGACAAAAAGCTTGGTTTGACCAGCACGACTCAATACATGTTCTGCTAAATGGTTATGGCTAAATGGTTGGTTGGTTGCCTCCGAATTCTACATCAGAACTTGAAGCGAAAGAACCAGGGCTTCCTCAACGACTTCTTATTCTGAATTCGTAGTTGCACAGGATACTAGATCACCATTGGCTGGTGCTGCCCAAACTAAGCAGTCTATATCAAAAACATAAGTAACAAGACTCTGACCGTATCTATCTTCTTGCTAAGCCCAAAAAGTAAACCCCATTTATCTACGCTGTGATATACCTACCTACCTAGATCACAAAGCATAGACTTTCATAACTAAATTACTAAGCATATTTGCCGTAGAGCCGTCCCAATGCGCAATGTGCGCGGCGCACACAGGCGCCAGGGTGATAGGGGCGCCGCGGGCCAGGATATGCGTTCATTCTTAACATTATTTTCGAAAAAGGACGACAAAAAGGCGCTTCATCGAATTCGCACACAGACGCTGCATTCGGTCGGCGCGGCCCTGCATATTTGACGAAAGACAGTTATCGAGACTAGGTCTATTCTGCTTGATAAGCTAAATTCTGTTCAGTAGCTTACGCGTGCTATTTTCACAAACTTCGATATGTAATAGAAATAAGATAGTTTGGAACCACAGATAAGATAACAATAACAACGCGACGTAACTTAAATTCCTAGAAAGGACATTGCCTATCTCAGTTTTTACTACTTTTTACGCATTCCGTCCACTGCCACGCTGCTAATAACTAGCTCTCTAGTTATAAGCGAATGATAAAAGCAATGAGAGTACCTATGTCTTCTATAGAACAAGTACCTTGTATAAATGGCTGCTCGGAAACTGTTTGATCTTACAACATCGTTATTCAAACCATGGGCACGCACGAGATTCCAAACCATTAGTCGTACGTAAACAAACAACTTGCCTCAAATAATCTTTATAACTGGTCCAGTCCTTCAAACTTATGAAATTCTAAACTTAATCAATGTTAAAGTTGGTGGTATGAATGTTGGAATTTAGCTGGTTTTCTGGACACTATACAACTAGATGAAAAAGTGGAACAAGTGAATGAGTTTGTGTATTTAGTGTCTATGTTTACGAGAGATGGCAAATGTGAAGGAGATGTTGAAAGGAGAGTGAAAGCAGGAAATAGTGTGAATGGCGCCTTACAGTCCATCATCAGTAACGAAATTATTCCAAGTAAGGCTCGCCTTGCTGTACTGCAGGGAGTTTTGGCGCCAACGCTGATGTATGGTAGCGAATCATGGGTATGGCAGAAGAAGCATGAAAGTAGAATCAATGCTGTGGAGATGAGAGCTTTAAGGAGTATGTGCGGAGTAAGGCTGATAGATAAAGTGAAAAACAGTGTGATACGAGAGAAGTGTGGTCTGAAAGAAGATGTAGTGATAAAGATTGAAAAGGAATGTTGCGATGGTTTGGACATTTGGAACGGATGGATGAAAGAAGAAATACGAAAGAAGTGTATCGTGTCAGAATGAATGGAGATGTCGGTAGGGGGCGCCCAAGAGGGACCTACGAGTACGCCGACCAAATAGGTGACGTACTGAAAAAGGGCCAAATTAAAAGTACCCAACCTAGAACTCGTAGAGGATTTTACTTATCTAGGCTCCGTCATAACAAATAATGGGTCCTGCGAGAAGGATATCAGAAGACGGATTGGTATGGCGAAAAGTGCTATGACCCAGCTGGACCGTATATGGACCGACAGGAACATCTCGAGGAAGACGAAGAAGCAGCTCGTTACCACCCTTGTTTTTTCCATCTTTCTTTACGGCGCGGAGACTTGGACCCTCAAAAAAGCTGACCGACAACGCGTCGATGCATTTGAAATGTGGTGCTGGAGAAAAATGCTTGGAATTCATTTGACAGAACACCGTACCAATGAATCTATTCTAGCCGAGCTTAAGCTTCGGTAGCGGAGACTCAGCACAACATGTTTACGGAGGAGTTTTGAGTTCTTTGGCCACATTGCCAGAAATAGAGGTGATAACTTGGAAAAGCTGCTGATGACGGGCAAGGTGGACGGGAAGAGACCCAGAGGCAGAAGCCCCTTGCGCTGGTCTGACCAGATCCGCTCTGCTTTGAACACCTCGGTCTACGATGCCATCCATGCTGCCGAAGATAGAGTGAGCTGGCGCAAAATAGTCCAGGAAAATGTTATCGTAAAAAGCCACGACCCTCAGCATTGAGGATAAACGGCGCAAGGAGGGGAAAAGTACCCATAACCGGCGAGCATGTATGATGAGGTTAATGAATGTCGAGGAAGCGAAAGAGGTGTGTTTGAACCGGAGCATTTGGCGTTCCATAGTCTCTGCCTACCCCAATGGGAGACAGGCGTGACTATAGATAGATATACACTCAGATTACTGAACTGTTCAGTAATCTGTGGATATATAACTTGCAGCGTTAAAAATTGTAGGTACCTCTGGTATTCACGTGCTACATAAATCATCATAATTATTATACCTATTTGAAATTCGAAACTTACCATTACGTACTGACTGACTAATAGCGCATTGCCGAAACTACTGAGCTGAAGATGCTAAAAGGCATGTATGCTCCATGGGGAGTGTAAGAGAACATTAAGAGAGGATATTGGCAATTCCCCATCTGAGTTGGTCGAGTTTGTATAACACTTTATATCATAGTGACATTCAAGCGGGCAAAGAAGCGGGCGAAAGCTAGTACGGTAATATTTATGTGTCGCCTTTTTGTCCTTAACCTTTGTAAAGAGATGTAAAAAAATCCTATGTGTAACTATCTATCTAGTTATCTATCATATGCATGCTATTATAGCAGTGAGTTAGTTGATATGAGAATGACAAATACAAGAGCAGTACCTAATAAAAAGCTCTCTCTAGCCTTATAAGTCGTCTTAATTATGTCGAAGTCACGTGTAAAAGCTAAAATTTAATAAATTGCATAAAAACACAGTTGAGGACCTAAATACAATTTATTCGCACAGCTCCACTTCTTTCCGCTTCGATAAACCAGCAGTCCTTTAAGCTATATTTGTATTAATTTTAATGAAAGGAAAATGTATTAGCCAGGAACATGTTTAGTAATTGTGGACAGCGAGAACTTTACAAAGAATACAATTGTTCATATCATTTCATTGAGAGTTTCAAAATTATACCTAAGTAATTGGCCACCAATCACTTATTGGTGGAGGTATTGATGCAGCCGAATATTATGGTTGTGGGGCTTGAGTTGTAAATATAAATGATACATATTATAGAAATAGAAGAACTTAGTCATAAGTCTAATGAATTCTTCAGCTTACAACATAGGTCCTGTACCAAATATACCTACCATCAAAGTTTTAATAGATGCCTACGAGACTTCACACTAATCAGCTAATGCTTATTCCGTCTAGCGCACATTCAAACTGCACGCCGCCTATTTTCTTCAGCAGAATAATTAAATAGAGAGCTGTTGGTCCGACCACTGAATACGAAGTATATTTGGAACATTTACACACATTTAAACTCTTACCTAAAGCACAGTACCTATAAAAAGTATAGTGCCTACCTACCGGACGCAGAGAAGGAGTTAAAAAGTCTAATGGAACCCGCTTCAGACTTCTCTGGCTAATCTCAAATTAAATTAATAAACTTTGAGGTATATCTTGGCTTATTACTAAATGTGCAAACACGAAAGTTTACTCATACTTGTCTGGGTAATCTCAAATTAAATTAATTAACTTCTCTAACTTACATATCTTACTACAAAATTTACAAACTGGAAAGTTTGTGAGGCTGGATGTATGGATGAATGTTTGTTACCTTCGATCAAATATAGGTAGGTACCATGGTATGTTTGATCGAAGTTTGTTACTTTTTCACGTAAAAAATACTGAATAAGTTTTGATTAAGTTCGCTCTCATAGTTCTCTCTCATTCTCATAGACTGCCTCCATGGTCCAGCGGATAGCGTAAGTATACCTACGACTCGTAATCGAAGGTCCCGGGTTCGATACCCAGATCGGGCAAATGTGTTTCTGAGTTTTCCGAACTCTCAGTAGCAGCATGGAGTCTGGCAATGTGCTAACGACATTAGGCTCGCCAACTATTCAAAGGATCTAAAAATGTCGTAACATGGCGTAATGAGGGTGTAGTAGATACCTATTACACCTCTGCTTAATCCTTCGGGGATATAAACGTAAAGTCTATCATATTTCTCTAGAACAACAGGATGACGGTTCTTGAATTCCCCATATAGCTACTTGTAAATACGTAATACCATAATACACATTGATTAACTATGAGCAACTTACGCGGTCCCAATTAAACATCATACCTACGTACATAATATATTAATTTGCTGTATTTTATGAATAGAACCCGGAAAAACAATATTAGGTAATGTTATATTAAGGAAAAGGATATTATAATTTATTGATATTGAATTGATGGACAGCTAAAGCAATTATTTCACAATGTCTGTATTGATAAATATAGGTTTGACGATCCGTGTTGAGCTGGCTTTTACGATATGAATGATTTTCAAGCCTACAGCTGCTCTAGCTAATCCACGTGTCGAATAAATATCGTTCAAATCGAGGTGAGTAGCGGTGACTAATTCCTTCATAACTCCTTGGAAAGTTGGAAGTCACCCTGCGAACCTATCCGAATGACGTAAGTGAGTGATGACTATATTGCTACTGGACGGGCTCTTCATAGTCTTCATTAATTGTGTGATTCAGAACGCCATCCAACCGAGATGAGACATGAAAAGTCTAGACCAGGATCAGATGGGCTCCTTGTTTATTCGAATTGGTTATTGATAAACTGTGATAAACACAGACCCAAACACATATGCAAGTTGCAGAGATGGGCGTAAAGATCACATTTTCGAAAACGAGCACAATGTTAACAATTTGGGAGAAATTTAACTGCCCTTTAATTTTATTGTTGATTGCTGGAAATGTTTTTATTTTCGATAAGTACTTCATATTTGGTTTATTCATATAATGTTTGTATTAGAGAAACAGACGAGCATTGCTCACAAAAGGGACGCAAATAAAAAGAACATGATGACGGCGGCATGACTTCAATTGATAAGATAACACTTTCTTTGAAAAATATAAAAAACACTCACAATGACATTCTTTCTGCGTGATCGTGCTTGTACAATGTATGGCTTTAAGATTGGTCATAATTATTTTTGTACTACAATGGTATAATAGAACCAACGTCATTTGATGGCCTGCGTATTGATGTATATGATCTATGACTAATTAATTAATTCTCAGCCTATATTACCCCAGGGTAGGAACTATAAGCCGTTATATGTCGTATAGATAGGTACTCCAGGGCATATTCATGCTCTAGGCAACTAGGGTTTTCATTCGACAACCCTAGTTGCCTACCTAGTAATGCGGGTCCGGGGTCGTATTCTAACAGAACTATGAGCAGTCAGCTTACTTCCACGACTTGGCCGGATATCAGATATTTAACGGAACGATTACCAACTGACGTCCGCAACCTAAAAGAATACACCATAATACACTTTGAGCTAGCCTGAATTTAAGAAGGAAAGAAAGATTACTGCAACAACGAGATCCTACCTACTCAGTTTATTCTGAAGGCTCAGTAAAAAATCCGTGCAGTTACTTGTTACTTGAAACACTACACATTGCTGAGTTTCAGTTCCTAGTACTGTACGGTTTCGTGGCAAAGATATCACGGTTTCACCAAATCGATTATAATTAAGTTCATATATTTCAGGCTGTCCCTTTCAACGATTAAACATGATGCGTCGTAAAATAAACCTGCTTTGTTGAGGGTTCCGTCCGTGTCCATAAAAGTTTAGGAACGTTTAGTCTAGACAGCATTGCACTGCACTACAGCAACAAAATATTGATTTGATCGGCGTTTGGCGCATATTCTCACATCTTTGGGCACACATCCCAAAGTACCCTACATAAAAATATGTCTTTTCCACTTGATCCGACAGCACAAAGTGCAATAATGGGTTGTTGAATCGGTTGATTAAACTTTGTGGATTGTTTAAATTGGTTATTTAAGTTCGCCCATCATATCACTCAACACAAAGCAGGTTTTATTCGTGGTACCGATAAGTGTCACAGTCCAGGAGGCTTAATATGAGTTTAGCCAGCTTACGTGCGCAGCTCGATTCGATCGGTGTTCTGTGCATTGAGTGGCTCGCTTAGAGTTCTGATACGATCTGAGTTTGAAGGGGCTGCTAATGATAGGTAACATATATGTTACCAATAAGTTATAGGTATTTCATAACCAAAACGGACACGTAATAAGGTATCTTGGATGGCTGTTTTGAGAGGGCCCATCATGTGAGATCCCAGATAACCAATATCAAGTTTACAAACTTGCAGCAAATTTAAATCAAACTTTCTAGTTTCACTGTGACAAACTTGCATGAAGTTTGTTTTTTCAAAGCATTTGGATGACGACGAGCACAGGTTGGTGGTCCGCCAACAGCTCGTCGTCGAGCACCTCTTGCTGTATCTAGTAGGAACTCGAGCACCTCCTAGATACAGCAGGAGATGCATTAATATATGAATACATTTGAAAATCAAAATTCATGCAAGTTTGTCACAGTGAAACTAGAAAGTTTGATTTAAACTTGCTGCAAGTTTGTACACTTGATATTGTTATCTGGGATGGTTAGTCATCACCTCCCATTACGGCAAATGATCACTGGCAGGTGTCGTTTCTTATCCATAGATGAATTAATATACTAGCTCATTAATCACCTATCTCCTTATCCTAATTTTATGAAATCCATTACAACAATTTTCTTACATTACCCTTAAAACTTAGAGTGATAGTGGTGGCCTCGCAAAATGTGTCACGTCCCATTTTAGAATAAAACTACAGATCTATGCATGCTGGTGCTATGTACTCGAAAGGCGGGCATTCTTCTAACGTCAAAAGGTAGAAAATCAGCCATCAACATGAGCAAGGTGCTTAACGATGACTGACTCGACTATTTCAACTCTGGAGTACCCCAGGGATCAATTCTAGGCCCTCTACTATTTGACATGTTCGTTAATGACATAAAACATTGCTTTGCTAATTATTGTCAGTTTTCTGCTTCTTGATTTAAATTTATAGAGCTTTGTTCCAGTTTCCAGTCTACAAGACTTCTAACTCTAACGACCTAAAGCGCTTTCGCAATACAGGGGATTAAAAAAACTCCACATCAGCATGCCAAATGTAATAACTTCCACAAAAAAGAAGAATACCTAATATTTAATATGATTACACATAGAACGAATCATCGTGATCATCATCGGTGGGAGTGGTGGGATTCAAACCCTCAAGCTTTGCAACCAGATAAGAAGTTACCAGATTGACTAAAATCAAGGCTGCGAAACACGTGTGAAATATGATGCTTATAATGTCTTATGATGTCAGTAAATTGACAAGTGTGGTAACCAACCTAAAGTATGTTAAAGTAAGTATTTTGTACATTTTGCCCAAGAAAAATCATGCCGGTAAGTGCTAGTCGAATTTCAACCCATGTAAGCTTATGTAGGTACATGATGCGGAAGGCAGAGGACCGGTCATTGTAGGGCATGTTGGGTGAGGCCTATCTCCAACAGTGGACTGCAATAGGCTGATTGTTTGATTGAAGCCTATGTACGTAACAGCTAGTGAAAAAGGCGGCGTCTCAAGCAAGACCCACTTCCACCCGGCACCTTCTGCCATAGATTTCGTTTCGATACGACTTGTACATTAGTGTCAGCGCCGCTCGCCAGTGTGTCGCTTTTTGTGTGCGTTACAATTTTCGGGCTCATCTAAAGTAAGTACATGCTGACTATTACTTGGTGTAAATTGAAGAATTTGTGTTAAAACTTTGAATTATATAGCTTGAACGGCTTGCGAATAGTTATATTTTAGAAAAAAAAAATGTAGTAGGTGTAGTAAAATAGGTAAATATGTGAAATTATTATTTCAAAAGTCTTCAATATGGGGTGATTCGGATCGCGACATCGGGAGCAAATTGGATCACTTATTTAAAATGATTATTTTATATTTGAGAATAATTAAGCATTTTATTCAATTATAGAGGATTCGCACACATAAAAGACAAACAATAAAACGAACAAGCAGAAGTATGGTCCCAAAAAAAAATTATAGTCCAAACAAAGTACCTACCTACTGGCCTAAGAATTAATCTTAGGTCCGGCTGCTGCCCCCCCGTTGGATCTCCACCTTGTCGTGGTGGGGGGGCTCAGTAACCGTGGGTTTGATGTACACCCAAGGTGAAACTAAGCGGGGTCCCGGGAGAGGACGCTCCACGTGGGCTTGCGTGAGGCCTGCGTAGGATGCGTCCCAAGGTGCGGGTGCGGGGGACAGTTCTGTCTGTCCCTCGCAGTCGGGTGCGGTCGCGGGAGGAGAGGCGTGTCGGTGTTGCGTTGCCGCGCGCCCTATCTCTCGCGACCAAATGGGGGCGCACCATTCGATGCGTCGCGGTGGGGCCGCAGAGGAAGAGGAGATGCGGTGTTGCGTTACCGTCCTCCCTATCCTCTGCGGCCGCTGGGTGTTTTGGCGGCGGAGCTCAACACCTTCATTCGCCGCAAAAGGGGTTTTGTTCGAGGCCCGCCTGACCATCTGGCGGGTCAATACCCGTCGGGGGTAGCGAGGAATGCTTCGGTGAAACCCTACCCTCCGACACATGGGTACATGAGGAGCACGGGTTGGTTTTTAGTCAGTAAGAGTCTGACAGAAAAACTCTTCGTGCTTCCCCCACAAAAAAAGGTCCGGCTGCTGAAATTAAAAAAATACTATACACGAATTTACAAAGAATAGTTTCTGTCTTCAGTGATGTCATTAAGACACGTGGGAGGCAATAAAACCAGTATTGGATTTGACTCCACCTCAATGTAAAATTAATCTTTACGAAAGAGATGCTAAGTAGAAACTTAAAACTGCCGAAAAAGCTGCGAAAAAAAGACAATACTGACTGATACCAAAGAAAATATGAAGAAAAATAATAATAAAAGAACACCTTGAATAAAAATGAAAGGTTCACGTACGAAGCACAAAGATTGGCTTAGTATTTTACTGATAAAATAATCATTCATTCACCATCATGTGAAGAATGGTGCCAATGTGCCATGAAAACGTGCTAATCTGGGTGGGAAAGAAGGCCCGTATCGATGTGATTTATGTTTTAGTAATTAATATTGTTTTGATTATTAATTATTTTAATATTGCTTTTGATACAGAAGCTTATAATGTTGAGAAAACCTTAATTTTATGTATGATCCTATTCGCCCCGATAATTGGGGCGAATAGGATATTTCTCTCTTTTTACCTTTTGATTAATATTTTTCACAATTTATGAGTTATTTGAGTTTCGAAATGTTTAATGCGAAGCCAAATAATTACCGTTTGGGCAATTAAAGTTACATACATATTATGTATAGGTATATTACAGAGTGATCCGATTCGCCGCGGTCTACCCTACGGCAGTCCGGATCCCGACACAAGCGCAAAGATAATTATGCTATTATCTAAAGAAACCAGAGGCTAAAAACCATACTAAAAACAATAACGCAAGTACTCACACCCACTTAGCGATGTTGGGATTTCACTAAATAAACCACAATAGTTGTCAATCTAATATTTTCCTTATTTCATAGATGAGTGTCGGTACGTATTAATGGAGGAAAATATTATCAAATAAGTACCTACCGATCTACATAGCATGTAGGAACATCCAGTGACGTAGACAGATATCTAGGCTAGGCCAACGAGGCAACTAGACAAATGAGGGTTGCCAACTGAACAAAATTACCTAACGTGTGGGAACGAAATCTTTGTTTTATTACAATGTATACAATGTATCAAAACCTACAAGCCGCGTGCGAAGTCAAGTATCATAAATAAAAACCACATTAACAGTACGTACATAATTATATTTAAATTAATTAAAATAATATTAAACTAAACAAACAGCTATCTATTCATTAATTTTCTCAGGAGAGGTATCCTGCGTCGGAACCTCGAAGTCCTCGAGACTGGGTTCGTCTCCATATTCCCACTCTTCGTCTTCATCATCAATATCGTCCACGTCTTCATAGAACTCGTCCGTAAGACCTGCGGTCGGGTCTTCTTCTGTAGGAGTAGGTTGGAGCTGCCATTCGTCGCGAGAATTCTTCATTTGCTTTGCTAATTTCTTGTGGAGAAGCTGTGAAAATAAAATGAGGCTTTCAATTATTGAATAAAATAAATAATAGGTATTAAATTGAACATTTTTAGTAATCCAGTAACACTACAGTCCGTTCACAGTTATTTTACCTCTGACAGATGTCGGTGTTTATTTTCTTTATGTTGGAATTGTACTCTGTGATGCTGATGACAGGAATGTAAAATAGGGTTACCCGTGCATAACATTTTACCCAATATTAGTGGAAATGCTTCAAAAATTCAAATGCTTGAAGCTCATGGCCGCAAAGTGGTTAGATTACCTCCATACCACTGCGAGCTAAACGCAATTGATTTTATTTGGAGTCTCATTAAAAGGCGAGTCACAAGCAAAAATTTAGCACAAGAGGCAACCAACATTGTGAATTTAGCTGAAGAAGCTTTTCAATCTATCACTGCAGAAGACTGACAAAAACAATGCAAACATGAGCGCCACATTGAAGACAAGCTTCGTGAAACAGGTCTACGGATGCTGAAATTGACAGGTTCATAATACAATTAAATTCTGAGTCTGATACAGAATATGACAGCAGTTACGAATCATCATAACATTGGCAGTCCACATGGATCATTCTTATAGTCTCACGCCTGTTTCCATGCAGGGGTAGGCAGAGGTGTAATATTACACCCACATGATTCTTATTCAAAATAAATATGAAAATTAAATTTCCAGTTTTTGTATTTGATAATTAGAACCTCACGTTGGCGTAATTATGATGCGTTTACCTTTATATATAGACAACATTTTTATTATAACTACTTAAATATCTTCATAGAAAATTAGTTATTTCGTAAGAAAATAAATGTACATGCACATAGCCATGCCAATATCAAGAGGTTTTGTTACAAACATTACTTCCAAATATTTAATACGATCGCTTAGGCAAAAAAATAAGTACATTTTTAGCAATAATGTATATTTAAAATGGGAGTATTATATACCAAATATAGCAACACAACGCCCAGGTTGGCCAATCTAACAGCTAGAGGTAAAATAACTGTGAACGGACAGTATACATAAGGCAATCCTCAAATATTGTAGCTAAGAACCAAAACGATTTTTACGATGCAGCTTATAAAAAAAATTGGGCAATTGCGAGTCGGACTCGCGCACGAAGGGTTCCCTACTACTATACTGTACTGCTATACCGTACTACTATACTGTACTACTATAAAAGAAAATCACATTGGTTGTATGTATACTTAAATACTTTTTAATTTTCTACCTGTTTATTAAGATCGAGTAACAAATAGCTTAAAAATTACGTTTGTTGTATGGGAGCCCCCTTTATTATTTACTATTTTTTTATTTAATTATTTATTTTGAAAGGTAATATACAACTTCATATTCTGTGAAAATTTAAAGCGTCTGCCTGTTACAGTTAGTAATTTTGAGCAAAAAATACAAAAAAAAACACGTTTTTTGTATGGGAGCCCCCCTTAATATTTTAATTTTTTTTATTTAAGTATTTGTTATTATAGCGGCAACCGAAATACATAATTTGTGAAAATTTCAGCTTTCTAGCTATCACGCTTTATGAGATACAGCCTGGTGACAGACAGACGGACGGACAGACAGACAGACAGACAGACAGACAGACAGACAGCGGAGGCTTAGTAATAGGGTCCCGTTTTTTCTTTTTAGGTACGGAACCCTAAAAAGGTATAATTATTGGTCCATTTATTTATGAGCTACAATGCCACAAGAACAGACATAGACACTTCAAACTTAGATTATCCGTCATATTACGTTATGGCTTGATAATTAATTTATCACAAATTTTGCAGCAAAATGTCTTATTCGGAAAATCGGAGGATTTCATTTGCGTCAGTCACTAAACACAATGGCGAGTGGGCCGTTTTACAAGTTTTATATTTTATCGCTGGAGTTATCGGTACAAAAAGAAAAGGAAACGTACCTGTCTTTTCAGAAGGAAGTCAGCTAGCTCCTTTCTCTGGGTACAAACTGCGGGCTCTGGCATAATATCGGCAGGTGTTCTATAGGATATGACCTCATTCTCAGTATCGAGATTCGTCCAAGCATCTCGAGACTTCTTTCTGGCGGCTAGGAGCCTGTTCAATATCTTGGCATGGTCCAGGCCAAACACGTTGTGGGTCATTTCAGGAATAGGCTCCTCAGCTATTGGGGTGACTTCTTCTAGCTGTTTTATCTTCGCCTGTAATCAGGTGATAATAGTGTTAGTTTAAGTACACACGGAAAAGGCGTTGATAAATTGGAGTGTCCAGTATCCATTTGGTAGCAATTAATAGTTAATCATCATCATTCTAACTGGGATAATCAGTTGCATAAGGCCAGCGTCGCCAGCCGATTGCCTAGGGGAGCGGGGGAGGGCAAATTCGCATATGGAAAATGAGAAAAGTACTGAGAAACGTATACATTGTAGGATTTTTGAGTCTCTAGAGGAGGGGGGCAGCTCCCCGCCTCTGCCCCTCTTGGCGACGCCCTTGCATAAGGCATCAGGTTCGCTTTCTAATCTAACTAGATTTGGCAGAATACGAGCGACTACCATCTGACCCTCTTAACCCAAATCGATATACAACAGCTTAACACATTGCCGCACGGAGTATAAATATTTTTGAGATTTTTGATACTTTTTAGCACTTCAGACCTCAGTTGATTTTAAAGACTGCCTATGAATAGGTAACCAAATTTAATGCCGCGGCAATACGTGCCATTTTTATAAACGGTAGCTTCGCTTGGATGAAAATAGAATTTTAAGAAAATCTGCCTAACATAATATTATTTAATATTAATAATTTATCATAGTGGACATGATAGCTGTCCATTATCTGTAGAGTTGTGATCGTCGGTGTGCCCTCAGCTATGAAAGAGACGGAAGTTTTCACATGCCTATACCACCAGAATTTAGTAGAGAAACTTCAGGACTGCAACCTTGAGACCTTTCTTAGTGAAGTCAAGTTGAGTCATAAATCGGGCCGAAGGGACGCTGATACTTGTAACTATGTTATAGAAGTATCGGCAGCCATACGCAAGGCACTGATTGTCAAAGACCGAATATTTATTAATTGGTCATCTTGCCCAGTGAAGGATTACACCTTAGTTACTCGCTGCTATAAGTGTCAGCAATATGGACATGCGGCTAAGTCATGCAGGGAGTCACAAAACACATGCGGGCATTGCGGTAGCAAAGGGCATACTATAAAGGACTGCCCAAAGAAAACCGAAGACCCAAAATGCTCGACCTGCCTGCACTTTAAGAAACCTAGCAACCACAACACCGGCGCCAGTGACTGTCCAGCAAGAACAATGGCAGAAAAGAGGTATATCAGCTCAATTGATTATGGTGGTGCTTAAGAGCATCGTTTATTGAATAATTTGCTAATTCTTTTATATTTAAATGTATTATCTTTACATGTTATTTTATTAAGCCATTCATGTTTCATTTACTAATATTATAAACTTAACAGCAACTCATTAGAATATTGACCTACTAACATTAAACGTAAAATCATCTAGTTCGATAAAATGTGTGCGCATTCTAGTTTTAGTTATGTAAGTAAAAGTAAATAATAAAGGCTTAATGCAACTATTAATAAAAATATCATTCGCGATTCTGCTGACCCACAGTTTTATAATTTATACTTGTTATTTCAGTAAAATGCTCGACACGCATTGATACTGTACAATGCATGACCAGCTTAATTATATATGTAGCTATTAATTACTTTTAAGTTTTATACTGTCCATACTGTTTATTGCTAAATATGTGATATTATTGCTGTATTTTAAAATACAAATCTCAAATTTGTAAAGAGAGACCCTGCCGCCTGTGATACAGTTTATAACTAGTACAGGGGTATGGTGTTCTTTCCAATAGATTGAACTTCATAGCATTAAGAGTTATATTAGAATACTATTGCTTGAATTTATACTTTCTGTATTTTTGGTGAATAAAATTTTATTTATTTATTTTTATTATACCTCATTATAAACATCCCCTCTGAATTGTCTAAAATTGGATACTGCTTAATACACAGCGACAATGTTTTCTATATGGTGTCTGAGCCATCATGTTTACAAAGAAATCAGATGTTTAAGCTGATAGAATTTCGACGAAAATTTGGTGCTGCCTAAGACGGTTTTCGACACTACAGAATCCGACTAAAAGCTAAACAGTTGAAACTATTTTTAAAGAGTTTACAAAAATGTCAGAATAATTGTAGACCTACCTTGACTTCAGGCGACAACTTGGTGTTGAGAACAAACTCAGACTTGAGCAGGTGTCCCTCCTCGGTGAGTACATAGTCCTCGCCGTAGTCGGCTATAGCTAGGCGACGGTCCAGGTCCGCCACCAGAGCCTCTTGCTGATCTGTCATAAATATGACACTTTCAAAAAAAATGGTCATGAGCAACTTCACAGCCTTCTGCAGTCCACGGGTGGACGTAAGTTTCTCGTAAATAGGAGGATTTGGCCTACTATACCACATTGCCCACCCCAGTATGGATTCGTACATACCCCAGTATTTTGGTAACCAATTAGAAATTCTATACTGGACACTTAAGTAAAGACCCAGGCTCACCCTGAAAAATAACCGACTAGATACGCCATTTCCTGCAATGAATGTTTAATTAGCGCATCATTCATTGCGGTTCGTGGGTGCCACCGTGCCCACCGTGCTGAGTTACGGCTAGGGTTTGTAACGTTTGTCCCGAGACAAAACACAGCCGGAGGCCAAAGCCTCGGGACTTCCCGGGACTGCAGACTTTTTGAAATAAAATTGAATCTAGTTAATATCTGGCAAAATGTATGAATAATAACAAATTTTGGTGAAAACTAATAATCATAATTAGTAGAGATGGGCCGAGTACTCGGTTGATACTCGGTACTCGGCGTACTCGGCGTACTCGGCGGGTTTTTTTAATACTCGTACTCGGCCGAATAACTCGGTTTGAATGCCGAGTATAATTTGTTTAAGAAAAGCAATATATTTAGGTAGGTATATTTAGAACAAAGGTGTAAATCAAAAAGTAATTATTACTAATTTAAGAAGTCTTTGACAAGCAATATATTTAGGTAGGTATATTTAGAACAAAGGTGTAAATCAAAAAGTAATTATTACTTATTTAAGAAGTCTTTGACAACCTCAATTAATAAAATCAAAATTATGCTAATGAATGAGTACTAATGAGACAAAATTAAGAAAAAAAAAGGTAAGTTATGATGCGTAATAAAGGTATGTTATACGGAAAAGTCCGAAGCACCAATAACCGGCGAACATGTATGAAAAGAGTAATGCCTGTAGAGGAAGCGCGTGAGGTTTGCAAGGATAGAAAAAAGTGGTGTTCTGTTGTCTCTGCCTACCCCGACGGGAAAAAGGCATGAGCATATTGTTACGCCATCTATCGGTGAATGGGGGTACTAGAAGAGATTGAATGTATCGGTGGTTTAAAGGTAATTCAGCTACTCTGTACTAGATGGCGTTACTGTATCGAGTAATAGACTGTTCGAGATTATTTCGACAGTTTTGTAGAAGCATCTAGAATGCGCTAGTGATGTTATCCGGCCAGTATAAATAGAGCGCGACCGAACGGAACGGACACAGTTTCAATTGAATATCGAAGCGATCAACAAGAAGCGAAGGAAATAAGTCGGAAGTGTTTAGTGTTGTTCTAGTGGTGTGAATGGTGTGTTTTATTAGTGAAGTGAAAATTAAGTGCGTGTATCTAGTGTTTGTGTGTTAAAATAAAGTACAGTTTAGTGGCATAGTCAGTTTTAATTTATCGTCGAACCCCAGCTCGTAACAAATTGGTGTCAGAAGAAAGAGATTAATTATGCCGGTTATGCCGAAAGAAGAAACTGAAGGAGTGCGCACCAGGAACCAGCGCCAGCAAGACCTGGACCAGAGACGCTTCGGAGACGTTCCTACTCCATCGTCTGGTGGACCAGGCGACTCCGCGGCTGCAGTGGAGCCTGCAAGCGCCACACACTCCGTGACGGTGCCCGACATCGCGGCTCTGATGACGTTCATGCAGGAGCAGGCCCGCCGTCAGGAGGAGCAGGCCCGCCGTCAGGAGGAGCAGGCCCGCCGTAAGGAGGAGCAGGCCCGCCGTCAAGAGGAGCACGTGCGCCGCCTGGAGGAACAGCTACAGCGCAACAAGGAGGAGCAGGCTCGCCGTCAAGAGGAGCACGCGCGCCGCCTGGAGGAACAACTACAGCGTGACAAGGAGGAGCAGGCCCGCCGGCCCAAGACCTCAGCGCCGCTGTAGGGAAGGACCTGAAGGTGGTAAAGGAGGAGCTCCAGCAGCACGAGGCTCGTATCAGCGACGTGGAGAAGCTCGTACACGACCAGCTTGAGACTCGCGTCGCCTCTATAGAGAAGCGTGTACACGACCATCACGAGACCTGTGTCGCTGAAGTGGAGAGGAGATTGCGTGGGCTCGGATCCAACGAAGTGACATCTGCGACTGTAGTGCCCTCACCTCGTGGGTTTAAGGTTCCACCATTTGATGGCTCGTCATCATGGTCTGCATACAAGATCCAGTTTGAGGCTGTGATGCGATCGAATGGGTGGACCAAAGAACAGGCCTTAACCGCCCTAACCTTGGGCCTTCGCGACCGGGCCTTGACAGTGTTGGAGGCACTCGGACAAGACGTCACCTACGAGAAGCTTCTTGAGGCGCTGGAGGCGAGGTACGGAGACGCGCACCTCGAACATGTGTATCGTGCTCAGCTGAAGGACAGGACACAACGCAACGGAGAAACTCTGCAGCAGTGGGCTCTAGAGGTCGAAAAGCTGGTCAGGAAGGCATACCAGTCGTCTCCTGCGCTTATTGATGGGAACCTCGTACAGGCGTTTACGGATGGGATCCGGGACCTGGAGGTAAGAGCAGCAGTGAGGCTTGGGCACTTCAAGGACCTCAAGGACGCCTTAGCCCACGCTCTGGAGGTGGAAGCAGTGCGACGCGACGACCGAGGTCACCGCATCAGGGAAGTTGTGTCGTCACCTCGGTGCTACAACTGCGGAGAAAGAGGCCATATCCGCTTGAGCTGCCCAAAGCGTAGGCAGCCTGGTGACACCCTGTCTCCACCAAAGGGGTCGCCAGATGTGCCTGCCAGGCAGCGAGAGCAGAGAAACGAGTAGAAGCCAGGACTGCGGGGCGGGTGCTGGCTGGTAATGGAAGAGCCCCAAGTATCTCGATCTCGCAATCATGCGACGGGAACAGCCTGATCATCGAAGGCGAAATTAACAGAACACCATGCAAGCTGACATTGGACACGGGTGCTTCTCGGACAGTCGTCGGTTTCCATCTGGCAAGACGGGTTCTTCGGGGCTGCTTCAGGAACAATGAATGTGTGAATCTGAGAACAGCTACCGGTCAGCACATAACCGTCCGAGTTGAAATGGAAGTGGATCTGAAGCTAGGCAACAAAGTTTACCGTCACAAAGTCATCGTGGCCGATATAGTGGACGACTGCATCTTGGGCCTAGACTTCATGCGGAAGTATCGCTGCGAGATCGATGTTAACCAAGGAGTGTTAAAATGTGGCTCGGAAGAAGTCTTCATGGAAGGCGCAACTTCAGGAAAAGTGTACTGCCTGAAGAATGTCACGCTTCAACCGCGGTCGGAAACGGTTGTACCGGTTTGTTTACCCGGGAGTTCTGGTCGAGGGAACCGCTGCGTACTTATCGAAGGCCTAGAGGAAGATGCCTCATGGAAGATTGCACGAACCTTGGTAAGGGGTACCTTGAATGGAAGAAATCAGGCGCTCCTAGGCCCAAATGGAGTGATATCGCAGCAATGAGCCCTATCACCAAGAGTTATTGGGCACAGTGGGAAAGCTTGGTCGTCCAGGATGGAGTTCTGTGCCGCAAATGGGAAAACGCTCGCGGTAACCAGTGCCATTTGCAAATGGTAGTGCCCAAAACTAAGGTGCCGGAAGTCTTGCAGATCTATCACAATGGTGCTTCGATCACAATTCGGTCACATGGGAGGTAAGAAGACCCTTACTAAGATCCGGAAGCGGTTTTATTGGCTCCACTGTCGGGATGACGTCGAGGATTAGTGCCGCAAATGCACAAGTTGTGCGGCTGTCAAGGGGCCACATACTCGAAGCAGAGGTGCATTAAAGGTGTACAATGTGGGAGCCCCATGGGAGCGCATAGCCTTGGATGTCGCTGGGCCGTTTCCCGAGAGCCAGGATGGAAACAAATACTTCTTGGTTGTGATGGATTACTTCACGAAGTGGCCTGAAGTGTTTGCAATCCCAAATCAAGAAGCTACCACAGTGGCCGACAAGCTGGTGCATGAAGTCTTTTGTCGATTCGGGGTACCCTTGGAAATCCACAGCGATCAAGGCCGGAACTTCGAATCCGAGGTGTTCAAGGAGACTTGTCGCGTGATGGGTGCACATAAAACCAGGACCACGGCTTATCACCCGCAATAATAAAAAAAAAAAAAAAAAATCAGATGGCATGGTTGAACGATTTAACCAATCATTGGAAAGGTACCTGGCGAAGGTCGTGGAGAGCAAACAAAGAGATTGGGACAAGCACATGCAACCATTTCTTCTGTCATATCGCAGTGCGGTCCACGGAACCACAGGAGTAACACCAGCTTTTGCCAATTTCGGCAGAGAATTACGTTTACCAGCAGACTTAATCACCGGTATTCCGCCAGAATCTCCACGCAATGTAACGGATTACGCGACCGAGCTACGCAACAAGATGAACGACGTATACGAGCACATCAGGGAGTCAGGACAACAGATGTCTGAAAAGATGAAGACTCGCTACGACCGGAAGGCAAACAACAAAGGCTTCGACGAGGGATCATTGGTGTGGCTTCATAACCCAGTACGTAGCAAAGGCAAATCGCCTAAGTTACAAGCCAGATGGGACGGGCCATATCGCATAATTACCAGGATGAACGACGTCACCTATCGAATCCAGAAGGGGTCGCGAGGTGCACCGAAGATAGTTCATGTGGACCGGTTGGCTCGTTACCAGGGGTCCAACGATGTTCGAGACGAACACGTTTAAGAGGGGGGCAGTGTTACGCCATCTATCGGTGAATGGGGGGTACTAGAAGAGATTGAACGTATCGGTGGTTTAAAGGTAATTCAGCTACTCTGTACTAGATGGCGTTACTGTATCGAGTAATAGACTGTTCGAGATTATTTCGACAGTTTTGTAGAAGCATCTAGAATGCGCTAGTGATGTTATCCGGCCAGTATAAATAGAGCGCGACCGAACGGAACGGACACAGTTTCAATTGAATATCGAAGCGATCAACAAGAAGCGAAGGAAATAAGTCGGAAGTGTTTAGTGTTGTTCTAGTGGTGTGAATGGTGTGTTTTATTAGTGAAGTGAAAATTAAGTGTGTGTATCTAGTGTTTGTGTGTTAAAATAAAGTACAGTTTAGTGGCATAGTCAGTTTTAATTTATCGTCGAACCCCAGCTCGTAACAATATGTATGTATGTAAGTTATGATGCAGGAACACAAGTATCTGCACGTTCCTGTAACAGCCTGTTCCTCTTTTCTTCGTAGAGGTTACCAGCCTCCGAAAACAATCGCTCGCTATACCCTGTGCTTGTAGGTGCACATAGAAACACTCTTGCTAAACGTGCCAGCCTATACCTTGTTTGGTGCCCTGTCCACCACTCGAAAGGACTCTAGTTTTTTGCCTACAAATTTTCTTTTAAATAGCAACCTAATTCTAAAGCAATGGGTGGAAGCTAATTCTTCGAAGCAATTCCAGAAAAATGCATGAGGATAGTGTGGTAATAGTTTAGACTCGTTTTCTTCACTGCTGCTAGCACTCTTTGAAATGTCACTTCTTTTTATTGATTCTAAAAATAGCATATTCCTTATCCGTTCATACATAATTTTCTGGATAAAAAAATCGCATCCTGAATCTGGGGTCTAGCAAAGTTGCCAAACTATAATATTTGTCTTTTTCTAACCCTTAAAAGCGACCCTCTCGGCCGGCGCGACCCTGTTTGTACTTGTTTACGCGCGCGATATGGGAATTTGATTGAACCGAGTTACTCGGCCGAGTACTCGGTTGAAAAAAAATTGAGCCGAGTAAAACTCGGTACTCGTTACTCGGCAAAAGTGTTACTCGGCGCATCTCTAATAATTAGGGTTTGGGCAGTCTCTACCCAAACCCTAATTATTAGAGATCTAACACTTACGACCCGTTCATATGTACATGGCGCGCTTTGCTACGCCGCGGCGACCGATGTCGCCTCAGAGTAAACGCGCCATGTAAACCGAAATCGCTCGCCGCTGCCGCTGCCGCTGTAGGCTGTGACCGGGCTGTTAACGATGAATTGCACACAGGAGCCATTGGTTGTATTTCTTTTCTGAGTGTTTTACCTCAACTTCATAGGATCTTTACCATCCTTAGTTGAGATCATCAGCAGGCTATACTGCTTATGTCGTCATGATTCCGTTCAGCAAAGCAGAACATTTGCTTCCACATCATTTGCCAGTTGTAAGTTGTAAAACATGCTTAGATCTGAGTATTTGACATTCTAATAGTTTATTTGGTATGACACTAGACTCACAGCCATAAAATATCTTCTTGAACCGATTCAAACTATTAACAATAAGTTTTAGATTGTCTTTTGGTAAATTTATGTTTTTTTTTTCATTTGCTGATATTTCGTTATGATGTGATGCATCTGTTTGTTATCTTTACCTATATATTTTAGACATAAATATGATTTTGCTACAAACCTTTGACAAAGACAACATAAGGTATTTCTCCCATTATTCTAAGAGTTGAAAGCTCATGTCTCAAAACTCCAGCTGTTTTGTTCAGAACTGCTTCAGTCTCTTCATCAGATGCCTTGCCTTTGCACACCCAGTACACCTTCACTGTTTTAAAGTCTGGAGTAACATTTACCTGTAAATAAAAAATAAATATGGCATGAATGAACTAACTGGTTAAGATTGCAGGAAGCGGTTGGATGCAGGTGCTCGAGATAAGTCTATGTGGAGAACCTTGGGGGAGGCCTATGCACTGCAGTGGACTTCTCCAAGCTGAGATGATGAAATAATGTAATGACCTTAAATATGAGAAATAAGTAGTTGCAGCCTTGCTATACAAGGACAATGCCAACAATATAATAATAGAACTGACACAAGTATAATCCTCAAATGATTGCTCAGAGGCAGGTCTTGCCATAAAATTATCCGTGCTTAGACATAAATGAGTGAATTATCTAAATCTAATAAACAAACATAGTAGATTAATACATCTTACATGATCTATTTTAAAGACAAGAATTTTATTCATTTATACATACTTTAGATATTTCAATGCCTCGGCCGACTATATTCATAGCAACAGTGCCTGTAGACATCAAGTCTGTGATTTGTTTCATAAACATTTTGTTCAGCATAGCTGCTCGCCGTACACCGCGTTTACCAGGCTCGTTCTTTGTTTTAGTCAGACTCTTTATAGTAGGCAGAGCATCGTCGAAGGCTTGTGCTGGGTACCACGACTGCCTGAAAACCAAAACAAAAACATAACCTCAAAACTAAAGAAATTATATTTTCTTTGTGAAATTATATTGATATTAATCTTACTTCTTGCTCATTGGATTAATCATTTTGGTTAACTTTATGCCCTGTTTTTTCAAACTGTATGCAACGCTGGAAACATGATACAGCCGCCGACAAGAAATCATTTTGGTTGTTTTATTCATGTAACAACAAACAAACTTGATCACGCCGTTTCAAACGGTACCAAGTAAATAACTTCCCAAACCAGGCAAATGTTTCATTAAAAACCTTAGCGTATTGATAGTATTGACACAATTTGAAATTGTTTTTATTTTGAAAATCGCGATTGCTATATAGCTGTCAAATGGAACTCGAAAAAGCTTAGTTCGAAAATCAAATCAGCTGTTTTAAGACTTTGAAGTTTGAAGTGGTCGTCTGGAAGCAAAGAGAATTTATGGAATATTTATGGTTACAAAGTTCCATATTTTGGTGCAGGGCTTGCTACATAAAGTTTTCAAAAGCCCAAACTCGGCATGCCTAGCTCTACTCACACATGAGTACCAGCAAGAGTCATTGAATAACCCTGGAAGGTTACCTCATAAGTTCCAGTGGTAGGGTCTCTTATGTACAGTCAGCATCAAAAGTTGATGACCACATTTAGATTTTCAATATCGCTGTACACCATAATACACCTAAATTGCTCAACATGACAAGCGCCAGAAATTAATGATTATCTTAAAAGGGCATAAGTAGGTGACCATGACTTTTCAAAAGTAGCTAAACAAAGTTATGGTAAAAAAAGCATAACACCACGTCACCAGTCATTCGGCCAGTACGGCCAGTGACGTCTGAGAACTAAATAAAGGAGGTCGTTACATTTGATAAACTAATGTGATTAAATAAATTATTATTAAAGTATTATGAAGTAAATAATTTTATATAATACTATAGTCTTTTAAGCTAATACAATATTTTATAGATGATAAATAATTGCAACCGCAATGGTCTACATTCGATACAAAGTGATAATTAAGTAGAAATATTATTTTACATTCAAGGGTAAACAGTTTTACAAAGAATTGAATTAAAACAGAATTTGTGTGAATTTTGAAAATGAGTCTTATATTTAGGTATATAGGGGGTCTACCAAGAGTTTGTTTTTCAAACAAACCACGAGTTTTGCACGCGATCGTCACGGAAGTTTCCTGCATGTGAAATAAATTATACAAGTATTTATATCTAGTGAAACATGTCAAAATAATAGTAGTTTCATACATCAATTAATGTTAAAACTTAATTTAACATTTTTTGACGTGACAACGTCTTATAAATTGGTTTGCCGGGTGACACTTCAAGAAACTGCGTTACGCTCCGCTCACGTTATGCGCTCACAATGAGAGCGAGTGAGAGGCACGCGTCCCGCCTAAGAGCGAGAGAGACAGACATAAAAAGTGAAAGGCACGCGTCTTTCATCCTTCTTCCTACTATACGAATGAATATTCACATTCAAATTATTTTACCACTCAAAGTCGTTGTCACGTAAAACTTTCGCCCGTATACCGACTTTACAGGCAACCAATTTTTTTATAGTCAATTTATTGATCACAAGTATTCTACTTGACAGCAAAACACTATGACGTCACTATATCATATTTCATACAAAACCCTTGACAAAGGTCGTTTTTGACATTTAATTAAAAGTGCTTGATTTGACTAGTTGGAAACAACCCTATTTCCATAGATTTTCTAAAAGCGCCCTTATCGGATAGTAGCGATCGATAGAGGGCGCATTAAGGAAATGTATGAAAATTGTTCCCGTCAAAAGGCAGCGATAGCCGAGTGGAGATACCAACAGACTACCATGCAGAGGGTTTCGGGTTCGAATCCACGGCGCGCACCAATGACTTTTCGGAGTTATGTGCGTATTGAATTGTTAATTATCGCTTGTCACGTGCCTCGGAGAGCACGTTAAGCCGTCGGTCCCGGTTGTCAAGAAGATCTTTGACAGCCGTTACAGGGCGTCAGTACCTTCTAAATAAACTGACACTGGTCTAAACCATGGAATATCGCTATCCCTTCGGGTTGCGGAGGTCAGACAGGCAGTCGCTCTGTGGAAAAGCCAATATTCAGCCAAATCCGGTTAGACTAGTAAGCGGACTTCAGATTGAAACTGGGATAACGCTAAGAGAATGATGATGAAAATTGTTCCCGTCGACTAGCTTATCATCACCCTGTATATTTCGTACTAGACCCTCGGATTGGGTTCTAATTCAATCGTAACTATAAAAATCATAAACTAAGTCGACGGTATGAATTTGAACGGAATTTGCGTGATTTTTGAAAATAAGTCTTATTGCTTTACGAATACGGTTACAATTCAATCAAACTAAAAAATCTTTAATTACGTCGATGGTATAAATTCAAACTGATGATTCTAAATGTTTTCGGATATTATAACGATCAGCAATTTTTGACAAAATGGTGTTCAGTGACCTTTGACAAGTAGTGTTCAGTTAGTTTTGAACTTTAATGATGTTCATTCAATACTGGCGCCCTTCTTGTTGAGCGATTTATGGGTGATATTATGTTCATTGATTTTGAAAATCTGAATGTGGTCATCGACTTTTGATGCTGACTGTACAAACAAAATGAACCCAAACTCGGCATGCCCAGCTGTACTGACATATGAGTACCAGTAAGAGTCATTGAATAACCCTGGAAGGTTACTTCATAAAATGCAGTGGTAGGGTCTCTTATGTACAAACAAAATGAGCCCAAACTCGGCATGCCTAGCTCTACTCACACATGAGTACCAGCAAGAGTCATTGAATAACCCTGGAAGGTTACTTCATAAGTTCCAGTGGTAGGGTCTCTTATGTACAAACAAAATAAGCCCAAACTCGGCATGCCTAGCTCTACTCACATATGAGTACCAGCACGACTCATCGAATAACCTTGGAAGGTTACTTCACTAGTACCAGTGATAGGGTCTCACCAAAACAAATAAAATGAGCCCCAACCTGGCATAACTAGGTCTACTCTTTTATGAGTTCCAGTCGCAACACTTGAACGGGATGGTATACCATCAGTCCAGATAATCTTACCAGATTTCAACGCAAGAAACAAAATAATATCTAAATACCGAAATATATCCTGACTCAACATAACGGATAAAATAAAGTAATAATGTCCATTTATACAAAAGAAATTTACTTGTACGTAATTCGCACAGAATACGAGAAGTATCAAATTGATTTTAGCGAATATTTTGTATTCGTATATTGCTTATTTCGTCTTCGGGCTGCAGCGACAAGCGACATAGAGTCCACTCCAGACGGCGCTCAAGCGCAGACTGAGATCTCATTGCAGAATTTGGATATATAAATCAAGAAAGTGGCTAAATAAAACGAACCTTATTGCCACATAATAAGACACACGTATGCGAGCAAAATAGAAGAAAAATGTAAGATGATTTTTTGCTTTTTTTGAGTCAATTTACAATATTTTGAAAAAAAAGATCAAATTGTTTTTGAGTTGACTATATTTACTACCCTATTCTATCTTTGAAAATCTAAATAAATGTAAAAATAGAGAGAAAATTGTACCCAAAAATAGCAGTATATGCCTATTTTTGATTTAAGAGGCCGTTTCGAATCGATTTTACATTAATATTAATTAAATATTTTTTATTTACTTTCAAATTGATTTATAGATAAAAAAGTAATCAATTTATCGTAATTATTAGTTTTATTAGTTATTATCTAAAATTGTCGTAAAATGTACCGGACATATGTGGTTTTTTGATACAAGCGTAAACGCGTCCTTAAATGTATGTTTTTTAATGTCTTCTACATGGTGTTAGCGGTGCTTTTGTGTAGATCAATGGGTGCTTTATTGTATATTATTAGGAGATACGATTGAACTGCTTTTGAACATGAGTTTAACATCGGTTTTCTCCTATTTGCCGTCTCAAAATCTACGGAGAAAATGAAGTATAATATATTAATATAAATATTAAATTGCTAAAATACTACTAATATATTACGTACCACCCTTTCGTTATCTTACGACAGCTTATGGTGATGATTTGTGTATGTAATGTAAACAATACATAATTATTTGATAAAATTAATCTCAAAACTATCACAAATCTAAAAGTGATAATTAATTTATGAAATAATAAAATCTCTTCGAAGGTATCAGTTAAATTAATTACAAAATAAATTCTAGTATGTAATGTATTATGCTGACGGTACCCGCAAAATGGGTCGCCATTCCATTTCCTAATCCAATTATTTATCTGAATGGGTACATAATTATAAGTATTAAGTTAATAACTTTGTAGTCTTTCTTATGCTCAAACACATTTTATCCAAGAGGGCCAAAGCTACCTAATCTGTTAAATTCTATTATGATGATCAAATTGTGGTTAGTGAAATCAACCCTTAATCGGCCGCCATGTTTTAAAACCAAAGACAAAATTGCCGCGCGTGGGAGGAGTCGTGCTCTTCCCGCCAAATACCTGTCAAATTGTCAAAATTGGGATAAGTTTACGAGTAATAGGTTGTTTATTTTTATGTTTTTTATTATTCAATAATTAGTAAATTCGCGTTAAAGATGTCGATTAAAGAAGATGGTGAAGAAAACTGGATGGCCAAAATGGACAGCCTATGTTCAAATCTAAATGTCGACCCTGTAGCAGCGAAAAAATCAAAGGAGTCCTTCCTAGAAATTAAAAGAAATTATACTTTAGACGTAAGTATCTATTTTCTTTTATGCACTTGAAGTTACATACAGCACAATCCTGATATTATACAGTTTCATAATGCGATGTGTAAGACCCTACGTCGACACTTGTGTTTCGCGCTTCTGATATCGTCTTTTGTATATTGTGCTGTAAATCAAGCAAAATACTAACCATATGGTGCAATGTCACAGATTTTCGTGGGAAAGCTATTCTTTATTCTAAATCTTGAGTAACTTTCACCATACGTAATTTACTTCCTAACATAGGAACCCTTGGCCTAGCTACTATTGCATGGGAAATTTACCTATAAAGACAGTAAATTGCATTAATCCTTTCTGTGACACATTTCAATCATTTAATCGTTAAGAGGAAACACTACGGGCGAGAGAATTGAAAAATAGGTATTTGTAAAATCTATTGCTGTCGCGCAGCCTCAAGCCTCCCCCCGCAGAGCGCGACAGAGACAACGCTACTGCTGGACCAAAAATACCTATTAAATGTACACAAAATCAACGTTTCGTATTCCCCTGATTCCTTCTCCAAAACTTCATCGATTTAACTAGTTTTTCATATTTAATTAAAGAAAGGCTTTGGACGTGTTCCTATGTTTTCCTTTTTTTAAATAATCTAGCCAAATTTGTTTTTTGGATGTTTGAACACAGCGAAAAATCTGGCCATTTTTTGAGATATTTCAAGGTTCATATCTTTTTGATTATTTAATTTATGAGAAAAAGGAAAACATAGGGACATGCCAATCGGGGCCATACATCTTTTGGAAAAAAATAATTGCTCTACTAGCATTATCCAGGGAGAAAACAGAAGACTACGTTTGTATGGAAAAACGGCCGTGGTGTTTCCTCTTAATGTCTCTAACCTGTGATAATGGTATTTTGACAAAAAATCGTATTATTTACAAAGAAATATCATGCACCTGTGTATTGTGTAACAAAGTGCTACTTAATTACTTGTTATCTTTTAGGGTGATATGTTACACTGGATGGCGTGTGCCCTGTATGTAGCATGTCGTACATCCATCACACCTACTGTGACAACAGGGAAAGCAGTTGAAGGGAACTGTGTTAGTCTCACCAGGCTTCTCAGATTGTGCAACATAAGGTACAAAACATGATTTTCATTTCAGATTCAAGTACATGTACTTAGCTTAACTAAAAATAACTCAATATATCATAAGGAACATTTCTACCTATCTATCATACCTATATTATTATTGAAATTTAAATTATTGACTGAGAAATGTTCCTATCACTCAAATTTGAGGAAGAGTAAGTGACCTAAATATTAGGTTTTATAGATGTAATTTAAATTTTCAGCTTAATACAATTTTTCAACAAAATAAAGAACTGGATGGAGATGGCTTCAATGTCAACTGAGTTCAAAGATAGGATATCTCATTTGGAGCACAAGTTTGCTGTATCCACTGTGCTGTACAGGAAATTCCAACCTATCTTCCAGGAAATCTTTTTGGGTTTAACAAATGAACCATTGAAGTCTAGCACTAAAAGAAGACCAAAGTAAGTCATATTTTAGTCAATTCTCATATAAAAATACTTTGGAGATGTTTCATACACTGATAGTATTATCCAGTACAAAAAATGTCTATAATTGCATCTTTCTTCAAAGCTGGTTGTTTGTACAGTATTGTTTTTCTTTGTAGTTACAATTTTATGATGAGTTAAAAAGGCTATTCCAAATTTCTATAATAATGCCACAATTCAATTACTTATATGTTAAAGCGTTTAGAGCGCCGCTTGATACGGTTCGCGGGTGATTTTCTGCATAATTTTTAACATCATAGAAAAAATAACGGACAGGAGTATATGGATAATTCTTTTTGTGTATATAAAATCTACTATTGTTTTATATGGATAATAAATAAAAATTTATTATATTATTTATGTTAATTTATTAAAAGTAATTAAAAATTGTCATTTTTTCAATTTAAAAAAAAGTCATACAGACTCCTTAGATCTTTTCAAATGTAATAATTTTTTAGTGTGTGGTACTTTTTGAAGCACTTATCATAACATAATGGCACGTTACAGTCAGGGCAGTAAAAAGCAGTCTCCTTACGTCCTCGTTTCCCAGTTTGGTGTTTGATAGTGTCGGCGCAAACTTTACAGACCCGCGACCCGCTTTTCAAGGAAGTGTCTTCCCACTAATCACATTCTAACTACATACAAACATTGCATATGTGTGTGTAGCATATTAACTCAGCTACAAACGCGTACAACGCGGCTCACGATAAGAAGTCGTATTTTTCTAATAAACAGTATGAAAGGCGATCACGAGTGCTACTTGTGATTCGCGAATAAGAGAAAAATATGAATGCCGAGCTGAGATCGTGATCTGCTGTGAAAGTGTTAACTAAATAATGAACTATTTAGATTACATTCTGTGTGTTCTGTTCTAAATCAAGTATCTATTTTCATGAGTATTGTTTCCAAATTAGTAACACTTTGGCTAATAAAGAGAATATAGAGTTCAGCATATCGACTGTGAACTGGCAACCTGTACTATCTCAATTTTGACAACTTTAGAGGAGGAAGAAAAAAGATGTTTGCATCATATATACAACATTTCGTATGTTAAAAAAAAATACGTAGTTAATAATTTTTTTTATTGCACATGTATTTAAAAACAAAAGTTACATTATATGCTTCCTTCCAATATAAAATCGAGATAGGACAATATAAATCAACACAAGAACAAACATAGGACATTTTACTTGGAACATTTTGAGCGATCCCAACAAGATTGTCAGTCCACCTTCCAGGAGGCCTAGCTCTGCTTTAACGTCCGATGCGTGGCCGCCACTCCAGAACTTTTCTGCTCCAACGGCCATCGGTTCTTCTGGCTATGTACCCTACCACTGCCACTTCAGCCTGACTATTTGGAGAACTATGTAACCAAAATTTGGTTCGCCTGCTGATCTCCTCATTTCTGATTCATTCTTCATTTGTGACAACGCTGACTACACACACTGGTAAAGGCTTTCGTCTTGAGACACTACGGGATATCGGACGTGAAGATATCCATAGGAGCAGGTACGACATGGACGTTATACATGATTTTCGTCTTGTTCGACCTACTTGTTGAGAGACTCTACAGACGCCACCGAGCATTGTGCCGAGGTCTTCCATGGTCTCAACCTCTCTGGTGAGTGATACAGTAGTCGCCGTTGATATTGATACCAAGTCTTTCCCAGTCCAGAAGCTTGAAGACTTCTTCAAGCGCAGCGGTGAATATTTTGGAGATATAACATCTCCCTGCCTCATCCCTCGATGTAGTCGCATAGGTTTCGAGCTCTGGTCCTGGAGGCGGACTGACATTGTGGTGTTTTCGTACAAACGCTTCAGCACTTCGACGTATCGATAGTCGATCTGGCACCGTTGGAGAGACTGCAGCACTGCCCAGGTTTCGATCGAATCGAAGGCTTTCTCATAGTCTACCAACGCCAAGCATAGAGGCTGGTTATACTTGTCGGGCTTCTATATGTGTTCAGTATGTGGTCTATAATACTATTAGCCTTTTCGGAAACTTACTTGTTCGGAAGACTGGAAGTGGTGTACCTTGCAAGCGAGACGATTCGTGATGAACCTTATAGATGTGGCTCAGAAGTGAGATGGGCCTGTAATTCTTTAAAAGGATTTTGTCGAACTTTTTTAAGAACAGCACAACCACACTTCTGTGCCACACCTGTGGCGTTTTACTCTCGTGTATGACGGAATTAAAAAGGTTACGAAGCATTTCAAAAGCGGGTATACCGCCAGCTTTTAAAAGCTCTGTCGTAATTTTGTCATCACCCGGTGCGTTGTTGTTTATGAGCTTTAAGGCCACAGTAATCTCGTGCATGCTGACGTCCGGGATGTCTTCAGTATGGTGTCGGGTCAATCTAGCTCTAGGGTCGTGTGTGGTTGCGGTGTCGTTTATAACTTTCCATAGAACCATTCGATCTCCTTCAAGAACTGAGGTCTGGATGACACAACACTGCCATCCTCCGTCTTCAGCTTTGTTAGCCAATTTTAATCGATAGACAGATCTCTCTGGAATACATTAGAGCCTTTGTTCCGCTCGATCGCCTCATGAACACATTTGATGTTGTACCGGCGGATATCGCGGGTCAGAGACTAAGGTAGATATCTGTCTATTGAGGCGCCGATATTTTGGCATGTCGCAGCCAATATCAAGACGGATAAATCATTTGAAATCACAAATGATTTCCTTTATTATTTATGCTCTATCGAATACAATCAAGCAATTGGCTAGTAAGTCATGAGGCCGGTAGAGTTAGAACATAGTCCTGCAATCTCTAAGCAGCAAGCCTGTGTGACTCGATGGGCTAGAGCATCAAGTCGTAAATGCTGATAACTAAAGGGGGTAAAAGGTGTGGGCCTTTTATCCACGAAGGAGTAGGCAGAAGTGTATTACACACCCACTTTTCGCCAGTTATATTTCCCTAGTAGTTATATGGTCCCAATGTAATAGGAGGCGAGCCCATTGCCATCTACTGGGCACATTATTAAATGCGGCTAACACTTGAATAATGAGTCAATAACAACTTATAGCGCAATCGTGCAACTTAAAAGCATGTATTTCATCGTAAGTATGTATTGAATAACCTAACGAAAGGTATTTTCGGTTGACGTTATGCTTAGTTCAATGCAACCAAGAAGTACTATCTCTGAATAATACCCATCTGCCAAAAGTTTGAACGGCAATCAACGGCAAAGCATAATGTACTATCTCGATTTACAAATTATTAACGTATAAATCTTAAATATTAATAATAAATGTATAACAAAACTTACCATTTTAGTTTCTAGAAGTCCTCAATAATATCCCTTTATAACTTAGGGCACCGAAACCTAATGAATCCACATAAAACAGTTGTTTGTTTTAAGAGTGCGCGAAATCGCGTTCATGTCCATACATTTTTGGCGAGATAGCATAAAATGGTCGCAGTCACTGCGCGTTGCAGTTAGTACAAGTTGAATAAAGCGAATTCTGGCGCTAAATTGAAATGTATTTAAGTTAGGATTTCGTCCAACGATGTGGAGTATTAAATGGTATAAGTTGGCATTAAAAAGTGAAATCTGCAAAAAAATGAGATAGGACATGTTGCCAGTTCACAGTCGATATATGACTGTGTAATATGGTATCAGAATATGTCATCTAGTTTTTTTATTTTAATATGATTGGTGTTAAGTTAGCTAGTAGTGCATTGCCAGTACTAAACTGGTTGTTTTTCTGATATATGAGCTATATTATTGCTAAGTTTCTTAAAAATCCATTTGTTTACTTTTTTTAGATTGTGTTCTTCCACTTTTAGGTCTCACACATTCAGTTATATAGAATAACATGTTTATTTGTTACACAGGATTCAGCCATGCTCTACAAATGCTCTGTTTGAGTTCACCTGGTGCCTGTACATTTGTGTGAAGGGGGAGTTCCACCAGTCAGCTCATGATCTTGTTGATATGTACCATTTACTACTTTCCTGCTTGGACTTTGTTTTTTCCAATGCCTTCATGGCCAGGAGGATTGACTTGATCAATCCGGCATTTAAAGGTATTTGATTCACATATTAATGAAACATTTATGTATTTTTAAATATGTCTAAGATAGGCTACTTCTGCACCAGGAATAAATTCTGTATTGCAAAGGACTTTACAAACATTATTTCAACAGACACAAATAACAACCAACGTGAAATAATAATTTCTGAATCACACAAACTATTATCCCTCAACATAGTGTGAATGTGATGAAAAAAATTTGACTCAAATAAGAATATTTTTTTTGTTTGAGTACCATAAACAGAACTTTGGCTTTGAGACAAAATTAACCTACACACTACACTATGGCATATTTTCCAGGTTTACCAAGTGATTGGTTAAGAGATGATTTCTCAAAACCAGCAAATGCACCTTGCATCATTTCAACACTATGTGAACTTAAGGATGGACTACTGGTGGATGCGGCTGCCACTAAAGAATACAGTTGGAAACCAGTTATCAAAACATTCTTTCAAAAATCAGTAAGTATCTTAATTAGTAATTGTTCTTTATTGTTTATTTTCATGTGAGTGTGTGGTGAACCTTATTCTCGAAGTTCGAAAGCTTCCACAAATTCTCAGCAAGTTCTCCTTATGACCAGTCTACCAGTCACAATCACTAAGCCTGAACAGAGTATCTTCCATGCCATACCTAAACCACATCGGTTTTTTTCAACCAACAGAGTAAAATTGTTTCTTACAGCTGTGTATATCCTTTTCAGATTTTAAAAGGCGATGCTGACCAACTAAATGGAGTTCTAGATGCTGGGTACTTTGATGCTAATCTGAGATCTCTAAATAATTTATACGAGACTTATGTCCTAAGTGTTGGCGAATTTGACGAAAGAATATTCTTAGGTGAGTTATAAAATATTATATAGTAGCACTAGCACTTGTACATATTTAGATTATTTTGCGTTATGAATTCGGGCCACTCACCAGCATTCCATGACATTACATAATGATGCATACAATACATACATACATACACCACTATTTTTTAATAGCTTATAATTTTCCAAGTGACTAATAACTTAAAAGATGACTAAATGTTTGCAACTAATAAAATAACTTGCTAGCGATTAAATATTTTCGCGACTATTATATTAAATAAGATTCAAAACTAAGGGTGTTATAAAAACTAAAAACTAGCAGCAGCGTTTTTGTAGCAAATAAACTATACAAGTCAATTGAAATATTAGCTGAGGAGTTAATATGCTAACTTTTACTTATTACGATACTCCTTATTAGCTGCCAACCCATTATATATGGTATCCACTCTAATTATTTTTGAAACTTGTATTCGTTTTTCTTAGATGCCGCGTTAAATACATGCCTTTTTTAATTAGTACAAAAAAATTAACAGGGCTCTAAGTATCATTAACTGATCATATTTGTGTAGGTAAAAAATAAAAACACTAAATCCCAAAACTGTCTCAAAACTGTCCACAAAAATGCGTAATAATTGGTAAATGCATAACTAAAACTATGAGTAGTAAATTAGTAGTAGTAGTAAACTACTCCATTGATAAATTCTCCCCTGTCCCTCTGCGCCCGCGCCGCGCCCCGATGCGACAAACAGTGCTAAATTGTAACCGGTAGTGAGCGCATCGTTTTTTCGATGGCTTATCAGTTCACATCACGGGAGTATGTAACTATGCTTCGTGCGTACTTTTTGAGTGGATAAAACGCGAGTGCAGCTGTGCGTTTGTACAGGGAAGAGTTTGAAAGCCAGTGGATCGGCCGAGGCGGCCCCGTAGCTTGGCCTCCATGCTCACCTGACGTCACGGCCATGGACTTCTTTTTGTGGGTGTACAAAAGTGAGCTGGTTAGTATCGAACAATTAAAACAGAGCATATTGGACGCTTTTAACGATGTGAAAAGACAGAAGCGTACTTCTCTCGTTAAAAAACAACAATTTAATAAAACGTGCCCATCTGTGTATTGACAATAGTGGTGGACATTTCGAAGGACAATAATTGAAATACTTGTAAGTAAAAATGACCTACCTACGGAAATAATAATTTGATCCGGGCGGCTCAAAATCGGTCTGTGTGGAGAACTTTGGGCGAGCCCTATGTCCAGCAGTGGACATCATCATGATGAGTGGTTCATCATCATCATGTCAGCCGAGAGACGGCTGACATGATGATGATGAAATTTGTAAATAGCAGCTGATTCTAACTTCATAAATACGCCAAAATTACTATTTTTTTTTTAGTCCAGAATACCTTCTTTTATTTTGATATTTGTTTGCTTTCTAATTACATACCTCTTTATTTAATTATTTGTAAAACGGCAAATTTTTCCAATAAGTTTTAAGTATGAAGGAGAGGGTAGAATTAAGAAAATTAAAAAGTAACTACCTACACTTATTATTTTGCTTCATTTTATTGTCTAAGGCTACCTACATCATAAGTGCGACAGAGAGAATGCGAATGAGCAGGATGGAATATTATCAATGAATTAGTGAATGGATTGTAAAATATGACTATGATTTAAGTGAGATTTTCTACAATAAACAAATGATAATAACTTTGCTCTTTATAGATATTATGAAATTCTTACGTCACATATATGATAATAATGTCTTCGCTAATCTGTCCTTAAAGTTTTTGTACTAATTAAAAAATAGTGGTGTATACTCACGCCTTTTCCCCGTCGGGGTAGGCAGAGACAATGGAACGCTACTTGCTTCTATCTTTACAAACCTCACGCGCTTCCTCTACTTTCATTACTCTTTTCATACATGCTCGCCGGTTCCGGGTGCTTCAGACCTTTCCGTTTTTTAAAACGTCACCAATTTCCTCAACGAATGTCTTGCGAGGTCGGCCGCGACCGACTTGCCCACACACGTTTTCCTCATATATTTGATGCGTAATTTTTTCTTCACTCATTCGCTCCTCGTGTCCAATCCATCTCAGCACTCCTTTCTCAATTCTCGTCACAACATCTTCTTTCAGGCCACATCGCACTTGTATTACGGCATTCGGAATTCTATCAATCAGTCTCACCCCACCCATACTACGCAGTGATCGCACCTCAACTGCGTTAATTCTGCTTTCATGCTTTCATAACGATAATAATAATAATATAATAAAAGTAATATGTTATTCACAATAAATAAAAAGAAATAAGTTGGCCAGTTTCTTCTTATTCACAGTGATTTATCTACCTTAATGTTCCTTCTCTCGCAAGTGCATGCGTGCTCTAGGCCTGTATGTACCTTTTTTGTGATTTGAGCCAGATTTATAAAGGTTTTATTCAGTGTAACTGGCAGGCGAAAAAAATAATAAGTTTAAAAATAAAATGTCATAATAAAAATGACAGTTTGCAAGCTTTGTGAAAATGTCGCAGATTTATTATTTGTATCCGATTTTAAATTGTATTGTTGATTATGAAGGTACAAAATAAAAACATTTTTGCTTACTTATATTACCTGATTTTTAATATGGGTGATCTGTAATTTGAATAGTTTGTGTACCTAAATAATCATTTCGCTCTTTTGTTTTAGGTGAACATGCAAATGAACAGATTGGAACCAAAAATAAAGTTTCAGGAGATGAAATATCACAAGTTATTGCAGCTTTTGGTCCAGTAAGTATCACACTTAGCCAAATTTCACTTTTATCAGATTGTAGAAAAGCAAGGAAAGAAAGAACATTTATAACAAAAATATAATTTATAATCTTGCATACACCAACATTTATCATAATATTTGCATATCGGGGTTCTAGCAGGCCTCCTTCACTCGGCCGTACCTACAGCGATAAGTGCCTACACTTTCGCGCGGCTTCCAAACCCGCGTCCGACGCGTCGCGCAAGGGTTGTCGACTTGAAAATTTGATTTTATTTATTTTACGAGAGCAACTTGAAAATTAGATTTTTTGTTTGTTGAGATATCCCAACGTTTATGGTGTCAAATTAAAGATCTAGTTCAAAAACCATTTTATCTGTCTGAATCAAATAAATCGGTCCACGCGTTTAGGAAATAACTAAGAATTAGTATAGCGAAAATGTAAACATCCAGATTTTTTGTGGATTTTGTTCTACGAGCTCAAATAGTTGGATAGGATACTTATAGGATGATTATTTATTATTAGGTACGTGATCAAGTAGGTAGATAGACGAGGAATAAATATTATAGTAGCAGCGGCAAGTCGACAACCCTAGCGCAACAGCTAGCTCGTCACTCCGCGCCAGACAGCGACAGCGTTATATGTTAGAAAAGAGCGGGAACGGTTAGGTGAACATCGCATTAGGCACTGAGTCCTTATGCGAGCTGAATTGCACTTTGTTGCTTAGTAGCCAGAGTCGCAATTTCAATGAATTGGTTTGAGAAGCTGTGCTTCTGTACGTAAGTTCTGTTTATTCTGTGGTTCTAGTCCGAGTTTGATCAGCCAGGGAGTTATTTCTCGCAGAACATAATTTCCAGAGATTTCTAAAAGCACCTCTAGTGGATAGAATTTTGACATTATTCTACCATTGTACATATCTTTGTGCATTATTTTACAATTATTTTACGGTCAGTAGAGGCTGCTAAAGCTATTTAAAAATGTATAGTAAATTGTTCCCATTCACAAAACGCCGGAGTGCGCCGCAGATGCATAGTGCCCAAAACACGTGACTCATACATACATACATACATACATATCGTCACGCCTTTTATCCCCGAAGGGGTAGGCAGAGGTGTATTTCTACACCCACTTTTCGCCAGATATACTTTAGTCCCACGTAATAAGGGGCGAGCCTATTGCCGTACCGGGCACATTTCCAGACTCCGTGCTGCTACTGAGAATTTCGAGACAGAAAAACCCAATAAACACTGCCCGACCCAGGAATCGAACCCGGGACCTCCCGATCCCACGCGCACATTTATGCCGCGAGACCAACGACTCGTGACTCAGATTTTGCTAAAAAGAAGGGTGATACTTCTGTACAAAGTGGAAGCTTGAGAAGAAGTCGGATCGGAAGGTTACCGGACGGAGAGTTGCATTACAAGCGGTTTTTAAAATTATCGCGGGTAGCAGTGAAAGCTTAATAATGTGACAGATCGCGGCTAGATTCGCGGCCGTCGTCTGACTGCGAACATAGTTTGCAGTCAGACGACGCAAACACTTGACATCGGAACACTCTGTCAAGTGCTCGCCAATTTCGCCACTAATTGCTAACAAGGCGATAGCTCTGCGGATGACACACCCGCCTCACGTTCTGAGGGAATAAAGGGAGAATAAAAATCGTAAAATTTTAGTAACTTCAGGAATGAAGTGCAGTGTTAAAAAGAGATAGAAAATGTGTATAAATAACGAACGATAAGACAATCGAAAATAAAAACGAAATTAGTAGATCTAGAACATTCCTACGGGTGTTAAAGTCGAAGTAGTAGCGTGGAACACCAGTCTAAGTTGAGAAGTGATACAGTGAAGAAGAAGGAATAAGTGAAAAATAGAAGTTAAAGTACAGTGAAGTGTGGCAGTAAAACTCGTTCGAATTTGTGCTATCCGCGTCGCAGGTTGGACGGCGTGTCGTGAAGTGTTCGCTGTGATTTAGCCAATAAAGGCTCATCTGCGTTACTTGGTGTTTCCTTCCAATCCCGTTACCCCGTCCGTTACAATAATGTCAATGACGCTTGCAGAGTAACCGCGCGTGCCACGAGACTCCGCTGACGGGGCGGCGCTACCTCGCGCGACGAGGCGAGGAGCTCACGCCCGTGTCCGAGGCGCAGCACAGCCTCGCACGCCTCGCCGCCTACCTGCCCGCCTGCCGACAAGCCACGCCGCAGCCCTCGCGCGACCTGATCAAGCTCTTCACGTGAGTTGTACACCTGCACCTGACCACTAACATACACACATACACTCACGCCCGTGTCTACCTGCCCGCCTGCCGACACTCCACGCCGCAGCCCTCGCGCGACCTGATCAAGCTCTTCACGTGAGTTGTACACCTGCACCTGACCACTAACATACACACATACACTCACGCCCGTGTCCGAAGCGTATGTTACATGCCCTCGTCACATGGGTGCGCCAAGCGAATACTACGACCGATAGTTCAGTCGCTTAAGGTTTGAACTTTTAGCAGAGGTGCCGCTACGCTTGCTTTGCGGCACCACTCTTCCCACTCCATTTTGTTTATGGGTGATTCTTATTTGTTTTTGGGGAGCTTGATCTTGGTGAAGATAGTCATTGTAAAGGGCAATACTAACAAAGCGTTGGTCGTGGGAGTCCGCTTGGACCTCTAAAGGTCACAACACAACACACATTACACACAACTCATTACAACCACCCGACCGTCTCGTCGCTCTACATCCACTAGTTGTTGACAAGTGGATCACGTATTTCGTCGGATAACTGGATAAAACGCTGTTTGACCAGTTCGCTCGCGATAATAAACAACGCGACTCTGTAAATCGAAATATAAAACATTCTGAGTGCAGAGAATATTAAAATAGCTGTTTTAAATTACATACCATAATCCAGAATATTTTTTCCAACGCAAGTCCGAAGTCATAACAGATAGCCATCTAATAGTAAAATCTTATCCACAGAGAATGCAACGTAAGCAGGGAGATGATCAACTCTAATCTAATAGAACCATGCAAGGTATGGATGGAGCAGTTCGCAACAAGTCTGAGGGAGACCAACATTAGCTGCAGCAACGAAACGATCACGTTTCGAGGCAATATGATCACCTGCCTCTATTATAAAGTGTTCGAGCATATAATCAGGGAGGAACATAGGAAGAAGCCGCAGGTGTCTTTGCAGGTATGTTAATTTTTAGGGTTCCGTACCCAAAAAGGGAATCCTTATAGAATCACTTTGTTGGTCTGGCTGTCTGAGAACTTAATATATTAATTATCTCGTGTGAGGACTTTAACATCGCGATGCGAGATTTAGTGCCGTTGTGTCCGTCAGATGTCGCCAATACTAGTTGTTTGACATTCCACTATGGCGTCAGTTGTTACCATAGATTTAGTATATACTAACGTATAGATCGGTGATGCGAAAAAGAAAGAATATAGAAACTAGTATGTTAGAGCGAGATAGATAGGCGAGACCATTCACGTACACGCTATTGGCCTGTATTGGCCCAACGTTAATTGTGAACGGTACAAAACTCGCTTATTTTTCCAAAATAACGTGTTTATTAGTGAATTCCAGGTGTTATACATACAAAAACTATTATGGTAACCTGTGCAGTACCCGTATGTAACTCGTGTAAGAGAGAAAATCCCCAAAATTACTCATTTCATACGTAAGTACCGTTGAAAGTTTTAATGATCTTATTGCAATATTTTACAAACTCTGAAAAGAAATATATGTACAAACGGATACGTTATAATATCACATTTTATTACATTTATATTCTGAATGCAAAAAGATTAGATTATAGATAATAATAAAATACGTGACTTTTTACTATTTCTAAGCTAAATTTCATAGTGATTGACGTAATGACAAATCATATTGATAAGAAAATATTGATTTGTAACTTGACTGACAAAGGTTGCATACCTTCCACACTGTTATTCAAAGACTATACAAATACTACCTCAGACTGTTATTTAACAAATAAATATTATTTACTTTTATGTTCTCTATCCAAATGTCGTAGTTATAAATATAATAAAAATAAATTAAAAAAAATATTTCAGATTTCCTCAAAATAATGAGGTCCGATTAAAGTGGCTAAAAATGATAGTCAGAGAAGATTGGGTTTCCAAACAATATTCATCCATAGGCAGCAATCACTTTGAAGAAAAATGTTTTTCCAATAGGGGCTCTTATAGAGTAAAGCTGGACCATTTGGAAACTAAAAAATGTTTCCAAATGGTCCAGCTTTACTCTTTGAGAGCCCCTTGTTCAGTGCGCTCTTGGGGGGATTCTATAATAATCCACTGCTCGATAATTCACAGTAGCCTATAAACGACTCATGTGCCATATGGAAGTGCAAATCAGCGACAAAGCCAATTGTTTTCCTTTAGAGAAAATTTGTATTCTTAACACACAGATATCACGTAACATAGACATGATTAATACTACAACCGGGCTTAGTGCAATAATAGCACCACAGGATGTCGCTGTTTGCAAAGTTCAGTTAATCGATGAAGATTCTGACTTCGTGTCATCTATGCTGTGGGTGCCTGAAGGAAAGGGTAAAATAATCAAGTCCCTTGTTGAATATATTTGTGGATATGTGGTAAGAAAATTAAATGTGAACCCTGTCTTAGTGTGCGTTACGGTGATATTAAAATAGATTCACTTATATATAAAAAGGATGTAGGTGGCCTTATTTATCCTTCCCAAGATGTTTATGAAATAGGTGTCCAATCTTCACGAATTTTCCGTAGATGTATGAAAGGAAAAAATATTACCGAATTAAAGTTTAAAACTTTGGTAAATGATTGCCTTCTGTCTTGCAAAAACCATTTCAAAATTCTTAACAATCATATTAAAATGTATGACTCACCAGCATTATTTTAATCACAAATACTTGCTAATAAAAGCAATAATTGAAATTTATTTAACAATTAGAATAAAATATGAAGCAAAACTGCAGAATACTTGCAAAGAAAGTTTGCGACATTTTTATAATAAATTAGTTTTATTTGGTGGAAAATAAAAAAATACAGATAAAATAAAAAAATAAATACAAATATAACATAACATAACAAACATATCTTCACGCCTTTTATCCCCGAAGGGGTAGGCAGAGGTGTATTACACACCCACACTTCGCCAGATATGTTTCGGTCCCAATGTAATAGGGGGCGAGCCTATTGCCATCTACCGGGCACATTTTTAAGCGAGCGATAATTAATATTTTTATTTTAATACACACATAACTTCGAAAAGTCATAGGTGTGTGCCCGGGGTAACTGGGGATCGAACCCGAGACCATCGTCTCGGCAGTCCGTTACGTACACCACTGGGCTATCGCCGCCTTTAAATACAAATATCTGTAGTTTTATTATTATCTTCTCTCAGTTATTGACACTACTTCAATCATGCTTTAAATCGAGCTATATCACACCGCGCCCATATTATCGATAATCATAGTTTAGGCAAGCCATGCCCAACACTATTTGTCTTGCATACAAGCTCATTACACGCACACTAGTGTTTTCTTGTTTTGGTCTCACTTTACTGACTCCATTGCCAATCTAACGTTAGTATATAATAAATCTATGGTTGTTACATACAACTGACGCCATCTACTTTACAATGAATGCTCTACCGCAGTCATCAAAAGTTTTTTTTTGCTATTAATGTTTATGAAAAATGTTTAACCAATACTTATTTCAGATGCTGCTAACCCAAGAAACGTACCAGCTAGCGGTATACGCGTGTTGCACGGAGGTGGTCCTGCACGCGTACGGCGTGCACTCGCTCAAGTTCCCGCGCGTGCTGCACATGTACGGGCTCAGCGCCTTCCACTTCTACAAGGTCATCGAGCTCGTCGTGCAAGCCGTCGTCGAGAAGCTCAGCAGGGATGTTATTAAACATCTTAATGCGGTAAGAACAGTTATTGTTGTAATATAGAATTGAAAGTTTTAAGTGAGGTGTCTCTTCTTTTATAGGCTTATACCCGAAGGTTTGCGCAGAGGTGTAATATTTCACCCACGTGCCGCTATGTTATGAATTTATAGATCACATGTAATTGAGCCGAGCCTATTGCCGTTACCGGACACGTTGCCAGACTCCGTGCTGCTGCTGAGAATTCGGAAAAAAAACTGGTAACATTTGCCCAACCCGGGTATCGAACCCGCATCGGTCCTGATCAGCAGATGCTTACCCTATCCACTGGACCACGGAGGCAGTCCTTTTTAATTGCTTATGCTAAAAGACGAGCCAGTGACCCGATGGTAAGTGGGAACTCCAGCTCACAAACATGGCTGTGTGCGATAACACAACCAAGCAGCTGCTAAATGCAATGCTAAAAATTGTTATAGTATTGTAGAAACTAGAAGAAGTGGGGTATGGTAGAAGGAAAAGGAGATGGATCCACTAGCACTCTCACTCACCCAAGGAAACTAATAAACGATATATTTTTTTAGCAAGGCATCTCTCACTTCTTCTTCTTCTGCCTGGCGATAATTAATCCCGGTCTATACTAGGGTCTGCCTTCCTACTCAAATCTCTCCATTTTGCCAGGTCTTTTACATCCTCCAAAGTCAATCCGTTGGCACTATGTCACTTCTCACGATGTCGATCCAGCGCTTCTTGGGGCGTCGTCGAGGCCGATTTCCGGGTACTTCCCACTCTAGACATTTTCAACATATATACTCCTCCGGTCTGCGCATTAGATGGCCATACCATCTCAGGCGGTTCTCCTGGAGCTTATCCGCCACGTCACAGACGCCAAGGCTACCGCGGATGTAGACGTTACGAATACGGTCGGCTTTTGTAACGCCGTTCTTCCATCGCAGCATCTTCATATCGGTGACGTGGAGCTCCTGAGTGTGTTTGTCCGGGGCTGGCCAGCTCTCGCTGCTATAAAGGAGTACAGGCCGAATTATACATTTGTATATCAGTCCTTTGCGTTTAGGGGGCATTTGAGGGCTCATTCAGACAGAGAGCGTTCAAGCTGTCAGTTTTGCGTTCTTTGTGTTGTATTACGTTAGATAGACCGCGTGACCGCTCTCTGTCTGATAGGACGTATGTAACGTAATACAACACAAAGAACGCAAAACTGACCGCTTGAACGCTTGACCGCGTGACCGCTCTCTGTCCGATTGAGCCCTGAGGATCGCATATCACACCTGTCACTTCGCGCCAATTTTGCCCATGCTGCGCTAGTACGAGCTCGGACATCGTGGTCCATATTGCCGGACTCATGTAGTACGGATCCTACGTACCTGAACTGAGTAGCTTTTACAGCATTTTCAGTACCTACGTGGATAGTAGAGGGATCATCACTACAGACGCCCATGTATTGAGTCTTCGCTACATTCAACCTCAGACCACCATTTTCCAAAGTACTCTCCCATACATTTAATCACTGTGAATAAATCCTGCATCGCGGGGGACTTTACAAACCTTCAATCAGCTGACACAAAGAACACCCATACAAGACAAAAATATAGCTTACATTGCCAATAATCTGATGCTTTGTTTGTAGGTGGAGGAAGAAGTACTAGAATCATTAGTTTGGACGTCGGACAGTCCGTTGTGGGAGCAGCTCAGTCGGACGCCGGTGCCAGCCTCCAATGACGTCAAAGTACATGACTCGCCACATCGCAGAAATAGTAAGTTTATATTTTAAAAACACTATACATATACAATCGCGAGAGATTAGATAGACGACTAGTTATTTAGCCTCTCACGCAAAATCTACTGCACGGATTTAGGTGTAACTTTTCAGTAACGTAATCATGAGCGCCGGATTAATTATTTTTGGAGTGCACACGGTGGCGCAGGAGTCAACTATCTCGTTCTAAGACTATCTTTCCACTATAGAATTGATCATTTGCAGATGGACTACAGTCACCAGTTTCCGCAGTTATAGACCGCTTCTTCTCGCCTGATCAAGCTAAGAAACAGTTATTCAAAGATCCTATCAAACCTGGTCAGTCCTTACTAGGTAAGTTTAAATATTTACTTGTTACATTACAAGAAGTCTTAGAAAACCCACTGAATGTCTCAAATATAAATCAAGCCACAACATGAATTAAAGGTGCTCGTTATATTACATAGCAGAAAAAAACGCCGTTTACAAAATATAGCAGAAGCAGTCTGCTTTTTATTTCTACTCCAATCTGCTATGCTATCCGTATTTATATTCGGACGAAGGTTACTTGAGTATAGACAAGTAACGCCATCTATGCAAAAATGCGATATTAATACAATCTGATGGCATATGGTAATAGTATGATCGATGTTACTTGTTAGTTCTATTGCGTCGCCACTAGATGTCATCGTGTCTTGTATATTTATATTAATCAACTTTTGCTCCATTAAAATAAGAGCGAAAATCAAATGCGTACAGATTACATACTGTCTGTCATTTTGCTCGCTCTTTCTTTCGCACAGTTTGAGATTTGCTATCTCTATCAAATGTAGCAAAATGAAAAAGCACAAGTACTTAAAAAGCGCAGGCGCGGATAAAACGCATTTCAAAAGCGCAGTTCGTTTTCAGTTCTGTTGTCAGCGTGCTGTGTTACAAAGGACAATGGCAGATCTCCATACATCAAAATGTCTGAAATTAAATTGAAGCGCTCAGTAATAAAAATATATCAAAATATTCGGCGTAAGTAACAGAGTCTATAAATTATTCTATTATCACTCGGGAAAGCCGGAAAAAGAAGATATCTGTGTTTAATGTTTAGTTAAGAATGAACAATGTGGGTACGTTTGAATTATCAAAGGCATTATGTCAGATTGACATCTAAACGCAGAACTATACTGTAGCATCTACCTGTCACAGCCAAAGACAAAAGCAGAGCTGCACATTTTAAATCGATTTTATGTGAAATCGATATAACGTTAAAATGATGCTGTAACTATTTATTTGATTTAAAAGTTGTTTTGCTACAAAAGAATTAGCTTATTGATATAATGTTGATTAACAATTAATTAACTGCATTTTAATTATTATATTTTAAACCAAACCAACCCTATAAAGGTCGATCATATCGATTACTTATTTAATAATCGATACGCATCAATGTCAAACGTCTATTCCTGTCACACCATTGTCTATGGCAACAATTAAATAATAAAGTAAGCACCTAGTTCGTAATCAATTGGAATGCTTTTTATCATCATAAAATAATCCGGCTTTATCGAAACAAAGTGAAAATATAAAAAATATTAGAAAAAATAAACAATTTGTTTTGTTCATATGCAGTTTAAGCTCGCCACAACAAACCCAGACCTAATTCTGCCATTGTTCTTTGTGTTAATAGCTCTCGCGCATTTTCTTTTGAATGTTTATCTTTATGTCTGTTCTGTTGCGTGTATACATAATACATGGTTAAAAGTTATTAATTACTTGTAAATATTTAGTTTAAGTGTAATATAGTTAGTCAATACAACATAATTGTTGTAAATATGCCTAAAGTTGGACAAGTGTGGAACCATTTTGATGTTTGTTGTACGAAGTTGTGGACAAAAGCTAGTTTCTATATAAATTAAAATCGCGCTAGATCCAACGAAACAACACTTCGTCACATATCTGCTGCACGCAAATAAAAAGCATGCCGTTAAAACGCAAAAAAACGTAACGAAATCAAACGCTGTCGCATTTTTGCTACAATGTGTATAACTTATATATTATAGCATAAAAAATAGTCTTAATACATAGCATAACGTTGAAACGCGTTTTTGGTTTATAGCCGTTGTGAACATGCCTAACATGAATAATTTGTATAAAAATTAAAAATGAAGAAGTTGTATACGCTATACACAGATAAAATATACTAACAAAGTTATCTTCTGTTCAGTAGCCACGAACAATCTGCAAATAAAACAAGAGCCGCCAACGATACCACCCGCGCAGAATCCTCCCAACGGCGACAGCGGTACCGCGCCCAAGAATTCGCTCATACTATTCTTTAGAAAGGTAAGGGAACACCAATGAAATGTCTAAAACTAATCTGTGTAGGCAGGTCAGAGTTCAAGACAGAAAGTTAATCGGTTTGTCTGTGAAATAAAGTGGAAACTCAAATTGACACCAAGTCTCTCATGTCATGACAAATGTATTTTTTTTGTTTCCTTTGATATAAACTACCTACACCAGGGTAAAGCCCCTCAATGTTTTTCAGTGTGTTTGTCTGCCTTTTTTTTCAAGTCGCAACGGAGCGATATTATTAAAATAAATTAATTAAACCTCGTTGACACTCTCCTGACCTCTCGACTGCCTCGTTGGTCTCGCGGCATAAATGTGCGCGTGGGATTGGGAGGTCTCGGGTTCGATTCCCGGGTCGGGCAAAGTGCTATTGGGTTTTTCCGTTAGGAAATTTTCAGTAGCAGCTCCGAGTCTGGTAATGTGCCCGGTACGGCAATAGGCTCGCCCCCTATCACGTGGGACCTAAAAAATTCATGGCGAAATGTGGGTGTCATATCACACCTCTGCCCACCCCTTCGCGGATACAGGCGTGAGTGTATTAAAAAGAAATAAAGAATTAAAGAAGTAAAATTCCAATGTAGATTTTCAATACATTTGATAATATTTTGGTATGACTTTGTGCGTGGAGACTGACTCCAGACTGACGTAGGCTACTTTAAAAACATGCGAAACGGCAACATTTCCGACTCTCACGCGAGCACAGCTTCAGGCGATGTCTGGTTATTATTATTCCCTATTTCTCCAGTTTTACAGTTTAGCAGTTGTACGAATCAACGACTTGTGTACCAGACTTCGTTTGACTGACGAGGAACTGAAGCGCAAGATCTGGACCTGCCTAGAACACTCCATCATGCATCAGACACAGCTGATGAAGGACAGGCATTTGGACCAACTGCTCATGTGCGCCGTATATGTTATATGCAAAGTGAGTACTCATTTAATTTATTCATCATCGTCCTAGTGTTATTCCGGTTGCATCCAAGGTTCAAAGAGCCCGGGCCACGCTTCCTAGTCTAACCAGATTTGTCAGAATATTAGCTTTTTCACAGAGGTACTGCCACCTGAGTTCCGCAATCCAAGGAAATAGCGATATTCCATGCCTAAGACCAGTGTCAATATATTCAAGGTGACTGACTTGCCGTAACAACGGTCAAAGATTTTAATGACAGCCGGGACCTACAGTTTAACGTGCTCTCCGAGGCACGGGACAAGCGATAATTAACAATTTAACATACGATATCATGAACAAGATTTTATAAGTTCATCATCATCTTAGCGTTGTTCCTGATGCGGTACTTCTTTCACCTTGGAGCTACTATTTCCAACTAAGATGTTTATACAAAAAATCCATTTGCAGGTATCGAATAATCCTACGAATCAAGTGGAGAGGTCGTTCGCGGACATAATGAAGTGCTACCGGCAGCGACCTCTAGCCGATAATCATGTATACAGATCAGTACTTATCAAACAAAGTGATGGAGAGAGTAAGTCACTACAATATTATAATTCCTAATTTAGATATAGTGTATTACTTGTGGTTTAAACGCTACTAATACAACCTTTATTTGTTTCTTTGGTATTATGCTAGCTCGTTAAAACAAGTACCATAGTAAAAGAAAATCTTCTTGACAAATGCATGCAAGTGTGCTTTAGCTGTTTTGTTTTTACAAAGTAACAAATCGTAACAATTAAAAAATCCCACACATTAATCTGTTTGATTTTTGGCAAAGTCCTCACACATTATTCTACTTTTAGCTATTCTAGTCCACAAACTTCTTGCTGTTGTCGAGATCTCATCGACCCAGCTATTCTTTTTTTTACCTTGTTTTCTCCTTTTAATTGTAGGATATGAACTTTGCGTAATTGTTTTGTTCCATAATTATGTCGAAGCCTATTAAGTTTTACCTTTCCATATACTTTCTCTTATCTATACACAATTATATGTTCGAGTAGAATATAACATACAAGAAGGTAATTAATTTGCTCGCGTTATTATTGTTATAGGTTCACCTGAGAGAGGCGATTTAATACATTTCTACAATAGAGTTTATGTGCAGTGTATGCAGTCATTCGCTCTGCGGTTTACCGGGAAACATAAAGAGGTAGGTATTTTTTATACAAGCGGAATTGTTTAAGACTTCCTTTGCACACGTCATTACCGTTTATAGGGTACGCGACATACTCGCTCCATAATGCTAGAGGACCGGGTTCTAATTGTAATTTTTGTGGCGGTTCTATAAAAGGCATTGCATTCAGGGGCGGAGCTAAAGGATTTAAGTCTCTCCCAAAAGCATCCGAGCAAAACTAGTGAGATGAATGCTTAGTCTTAATTTTTGTACAAAAAAAAAGCTAAACTAAGGTTTCTAAATAATAATTATGATTTTTGTTGTACTCTATTGTACACATTTAAAACCATTATTAGAAATCTAAACCAACCATTATAGTATTATAGTGGTAATTTTTTGTCACTAATTGGATGTGACAGTACAATCGATACAAAAAACTGCTTGAGAGGTGTCAAGGGAAGGGATGGAACGAAGTTACTTTCGATTAATTAGTGAAGGAATTGTAATATATTTTTTTTTAAGTTATAATAATTTTTTTTTTTATTATTAACAAATATAATGTAATATATAAACTTAATCAGTAGGCTCAATTTTAGTAATAATTCTTAATATTATAAAAAATGTCCCGTTCGCCATCTTGGATCCCCGAATAAATGTCATTTATGTAATCAGAATGCATGATAGCCCCGAAAATTATACCCATATTAATTTTATTAAAAATGTCCCGTCCGCCATCTTGGATTCCCAAATAGATGACATTTTCGTGACCAGAATCCATAAAAACCCCGAAAATGATAGGTACCCATATTAATTTTATTAAAAATGTTCCGTCCGCCATCTTGGATTCCCAAAAAGATGTCACTTTCGTGACCAGAATCCATAAAAACCCCGAAAATTATACACATATTAATTTTATTTAAAAGTATCCCGTCCGCCATTTTGGATTACAAATAGATTTCATTTTCGTGAGCAGAATCCATAAAAACCCCATAAATGATACGCATATTAATTATATTAAAAATGTCCCGTCCTCCGTCTTGGATTCCCAAATAGATGTCATTTTTGTGACCAGAATCCATAAAAACCCCGAAAATGATACCCATATTAATTTTATTAAAAATGTCCCGTCCGCCATCTTGGATTCCTAAATAGATGTCATTTTCGTCACCAGAATCCATAAAACCCCAAAAATGATGCCCATATTAATTTTATTAAAAATGTCCCGTCCGTCATCTTGGATTCGCAAATAGATGTCATTTTTGTGACCAGAATCCATAAAACGCCGAAAATGATACCCTTATTAATTTTTATTAAAAATGTCCCATCCGCCATCTTGGATTCCCAAATAGATGTCATTTTCGTGACCAGAATCCATAAAAACCCCGAAAATCATACCCATATTAATTTTATTAAAATTATGCCGTCCGCCATCTTGGATTCCCAAATAGATGTCATTTTCGTGACCAGAATCCATAAAAACCCCAAAAATGATACCCATATTAATTTTATTAAAAATGTCTCGTCCGCCATCTGAGATTCCCAAATAGATGTTATTTTCGTGACCAGAATCCATGAAAACCTCGAAAATAACACACCCATATTAATTTTATTAAAAATGTCCTGTCCGCTATCTTGGATTCCCAAATAAATGTCATTTTCGTGATCAGAAAGCATGAACATGATGCTTGCTGTCCATAAGAGAAAGAGAGACAGACAGAGAAACATGCGCACGCCGCACGGCTTACAATAGCTTACTATAGCAAAGTGTCGTTAAAACCTTTCGTCTTAATTTTTTCCGTCTAGCCACAGAATAATTACGTACAGAAGCATCACTTCTCAAACCAATTTATTGAAATTGCGACTCTTGCTACTAAGCAACAAAGTGCAATTCAGCTCGCATAAGCAATATTCAATACAGTGCCTAATGCGATATTCACCTAACCGTTCCCGCTCTTTTCTAACATATAACGCTGTCGCTGTCTGACGTGGAGTGACGCGCTAGCTGTCGCGCTAGGGTTGTCGACTTGCTGCTGTTACTATAATATTTATTAATCGTCTGTCTACCTACTTGACCACGTACCTAATAATAAATAATCATCCTATAAGTATCCTATCCCACTATTTGAGCTCGTAGAACAAAAACCACAAAAAATCTGGTCATATAAATTTACACCACATAAAGGACAATGGCAGATCTCCATACATCAAAATGTCTGAAATTAAATTGAAGCGTCCAGTAATAAAAAATGTATAAAAAAATTTGGCGTAAGTAACAGAGTCTATAAATGATTCTATTTTCACTCAGGAAAGGTGGAAAAAGAAGATATCGGTGTTTGAATTTTTTGTTAAGAATTAACAATGTAGGTAAAAGGAAAGATAAATAATGAAAGATAAACAATGTAGGTAGGTACGTTTGAATTATCAAATGACATAATAATATGTCAGATTGACATCAAAACGCGGAAGTATTTTGTAGCATCTAACTGTCACAGCCAAAGACAAAAGCAGAGCTGCACATTTTAAATCGATTTTATGTGAAATCGATACAACATTAAAACGATGCTGTGACGTTTTTATTTGATTTAAACGTTGTTTTGCTTCAAAAATATTAGCTTATTGATATAATTAATGATTAAATATTAAATAACTGCACTTTAAACCAAACCAAACCAACTCTATAAAGGTCGATCGTAACGATTACTTATTTAATAATCGATACGGATATAGCACTCACGTCTATTCCTGTCACACCATTGTCTATGGCAACAATCAAATAATAAAGTATTCGTAATCAATTTGAATGCTTTTTATCATCATAAAATACTCCAGCTTTAACGAGACAAAGTGAAAATATTAAAAATCGTAGAAAAAAAAAACAATTTGTTTTGTTCATATGAAGTTTAAGGTCGCCACAACAAACCCAGACCAAATTCTGCCATTGTTCTTTGAACCACATAAATTTTCACTATACTATTATTTTTAGTTATTTCCTAAACGCGTGGACTGATTTACATGATTCAAACATAAAATGGTTTTCGAACTAGATCTTTAATTTGACAGCATAATCGTTGGGATATCTCAATATAATCTAATTTTCAAGTTGTTCTCGTAAAATAAATAAAATCAAATTTTCAAGTCGACAACCCTTGCGCGACGCGTGGGCTTGGAAGCCGCGCGAAAGTGTAAGCACTTATCGCTGTAGGCACGGCCGAGTGAAGGAGGCCTGGTCTAGCCCCCTTTCGCAACGCGCGATAAGGAAGTTTGTTCCAAAAATAGTTATAAATTATCTATTTAGTGACAGTGAGCACAACACTGTATAGCCAAAATGATCTCTTACCTGTTTATGTAGCCTATTATTTAATCGTGAAGCCTGTAACCTTTTGTATTGTGTATCTTTTTCTAGTCATTCAAGTATAAATAAGTAAATATGTGGTGTCATGTGCAGGAGTGCAGCTTGTCTCCCCTGCCGGCGGGTCGCGGTGACGCGGCGTACTCCCCCGCGGGGCAGCGCGTGTCGGAGCGCCACCAGCTGTACGTCAAGCCTCTTACAACTCCGCCGCCCGCCAACCTGCACCTCACCTACAGGTTCAGCCGCAGTCCCGCCAAGGTACCTACAATAACCTCGCAACCGGCCGGGCTGACGTCAGTCTCTGCTGGTGGCTGCGCAATGCACGTTTTAGCAAGTCTTTGGTAAGGGGAGGGTCAGAAGGCGGACAGTATTGTACCGTACATGCGCGAACTTATCATAGTGGCTAACTTAAGACTGGCCGACATAGAACGCTCGCATTTGATGCGATAGTGAGTCGCAGTGGCGCCGCCTTCTTTATATTGTTCTTCGAATGTGCGGGTTGATCACTGTATGTTTGATGTATTTTTAGGATCTGCACGCGATAAACACGATGGTGTCGTGCGAGGTGGGCGGGCTGAAGCGCGGCATGCTGGCGGCGGCGGCCGCGGCGGCGCACGCCGACGGCGACGTGCTCAAGCGCGCCAGGCTCGGGGCCGCAGGGGTGGCAAGGAAACTGCACGGGGTCATGAGCGACCGCCAGGCGCAGGAGCGACACCACAGAGGTACACACACGCACTGTACAACTGCACACACATTCCTACAGGCCAGCGGCCTGCCCTAGTGGCAGCGCGGCGTGCTGAAGCTCCTCGAGCTCTTTATTCCAACCAAACAGCTTGCGCCTTCGTCCCGCGTTGAACGCGCCTATTACGTATTCATTGCGTAGGCGTTGACGCGAACTGTCGCAGCACTCTTTTGTCTCTAACACATTAGCGCTACATAACACATATCCTCCAAACATACCATTCGGCTGGAACCAGAGCTCGTAATCGCGTATACGTTAGCGTGATTACATTGAACCTTACCTTTACATTGATTTAACGCGGCGTCCTACGTGAGCGGTCTGGATACGAACGCGATGCGGCGCGGGAACAACAAACAGTCGATACCTATTGACGTGGCCTACGTGACCTAATACACGTGATGTGCGATATAGCGCGGCTCGAGATGACGCGAACGCGATCAGTTGACTTGATATTTTCGCGCGAACTGGACGCGGTGTCTTATTTTTTTACAAATAAATGTTGTAATGTCAAAAGTAGAAATGTTGATTAACGTTATAATTAGTTACACTTCTCTGTCGTACATAATTCTTGAGTATTTGATACTTAAGATATGAATTTTCCAATATAATAATATGAGCTGTCATATCCATGTCAAATTTTTCATGTCAAATGAACGCCGCAAGATGTCATAAACGATTCGCGTGCACATAGGACAGAGCCGCCGCATCAAACCGCACCGCGTAGAAACCGCATCTAACCGATCTCTAATCGCGTTCGTGGCGAGCCTTCCACGTTGGACGCCGCGTAATAAGCGCGTCAACGCTCATACGTGTTGTGCGTGTGCCAAAGGGCGCGCCTATACGATACGCACCAACATACGCTTCCAAAAACGAACTTGTATACGCGCGTATAAAACGCTAATCTGAAACCGCCCTTACTGACGATACGAAATGGTCCCGTTGCCCTGCGGCATCTCTGCGTGAGAGCATAATATATTAACAAGAACTTCGTCACGCTGTCTTTAGTAAGCCGCGAAATCCTCCTAGATCCTCCGCCGACGTGCGAATAACGTATCGCAAGATCGATTTTCGTCTCATTTCCCCTACTCCTCCTCCAATATGTTTCCATCCAACTGCAAGGTTTGCTCAAATTACTAATTATTAATTTACTATTCAACTACTTTGAGAGAGATCCTATCGAAAATACAAAAATTACTATACCTACAAATCAAATTGTCCATTTCAAGTATTTTGAACTTTGTAAAATATTTTATATGAAATCTAACATATTTTTTTTTTGTTACAGATTAAATCTACTCCATGGAAAATCGACATTCGAGTCTATATACGTTGTAGTCATATTTATTTCGTTTCTTAGTACCAAATATCGCTTCTAGCTCTCTAGCCGTCGTCTTTCCTTTGTAAAATGATTTGATTATTTGACGAATTTAAATATGTAAATGTGTAATCAATTTTGTTAAGGTTGACCACAATAATTATAAATGTATGACTTGTCACAATCGTGTCATGTGGACGAATGTTGCTGTGCAGTGTACGCCTGGAGTGATCGCTGCGTACTTGGCACACCACTCGCTGAGAAAAACATATTGATCTCATTTTTTATTTATGATGTAAAGTATTCATATGCCATAACTTGAATTTTGCTCATTGCTTACGTAAGATTTAAGTTATTTTTATAATGGTCTTGGCTGTGTCAGAATGAATTGGTTTTAAGTGAGGCAAGAGCAATAGTCAACAATTATTATTATTTGTAAGATAACATTTCGCAGTCCACTTTGTTCTACGTTATCTGTTTGTAATAGTTTTAGATTCCAAATATTTTGGAACAGATTTGACTCAATATTTAGTTTGCTTTAAGTTTTAATTGCAAATATTTTCACGTTAGTAGGTATCACATTTTACCTAAAAAAGCGACTTTGTGTTAATTCAAATCTGACATTTTACTTTCTTCCATTAATTGTATTATTATTCCTTAGTTTGTAAGTAATCAGAGAAAATATAAAATCAATTTTTGTTTTAACACCTAATCGAAATTAAATGATTGTATATTTCGGACATAACTCTATATCTATATCATGTATTCTATTAGATTTTACCTATAGAAAATAAAAGATTGTATTCTACATCTTCTTTTATTTTAAAAATATTTATAATAGCCGTGGGGTGTCCGGCGGAGTAGAATAGCCCTCCCTCACTCCTACCGAGGTGTCGTAAAAGGCGACTAAGGTAATCTGACGCCCGTAATATCAGCAAAATATAATTTAGATTGGCGGCCTTAGTCTTAGAGAAGGAAAACTCGATAGAAACCCGGAGGTCTGTCCCGCCGTTAGGGACTGACTGTCAAACCCAAAAATAAGCAATAGGACAGTAAAACTACCGACGTCATCATGGCTGTGGGAATTACAATAAATATTTACCCCAGGGGGGTACCGGCGGCGCCGGAGAATCGTGTACGTTACCCTAGCAGGAAAGTATCTCCTGGAGAGACATGAGTGGTACGTATAATTAGAGCACAATCTGCTGATGATGTGCGCGAAATAAAAAATTAGTGCGGGTTATAGTTTTGGAAAAAAATGAAAAAATTCATTCCTGCTGGGGTAACGTTCTTCCAGCAAGAAGATTCTAAACGAATTATCGGAGAGAGAAACATTGTGCATGGGCAGATAGCTTATATTAGTGGGACAATGTGCGCCGAAAATAAAATTAGTGCGGCTTCAGGTTTTCGAGATATTGGAATTCCTGCTAGGGTAACGTTTTGCAGAATCGTGTATCTCTAAAACGGTTGCATGTGCGGTTATAAAATAAACATACACGAGTTGCTCTTAATTTGTGCGAATTGGTGAAATAATAAAATTTAAGAAAATACATGTAATTTTCAAGTAATTGGCCTTCTTTAAAAACCCAAAAAAACATCGCAGCGTCAAAATAAGAAAACGTATAGGCTCACTGAAAACTGTTTTCGGTTCTTTTTGACACATAGATTAACCATAAAAAGTTTCAAAACTATACATACATGCGTTAATGAGATATATTACTAAAAGTCATAACGACGAAGTCGTAACTTTGAGGACAACGCACAAGAAACCGGCTCAACCCAAGGTGTGTAGGAGTAAACTAGCAATTAGAGCGATAGTCCAGTAATATATAGTGAAATTATCTAGCTTGGAATGTCTCGCATGTAATAAATAATTAACAAAAACTAAAACATCAAACAACGATTGGTTATCCGACCAAATTCGAATGACTAAAAAAAAGCGACGGATTCATACATATCAATGACCATCTTAACTTGACCCTCTAATCGGTTAAAACGTGTTGTGTCCGAGTACACTGAAGCAGAAAAGTAACAAAATAAACTTGTTCTACTAGCCATTTTCGTAAATTATTGAGATATGATTTTTAAACAAATAAAACCCTTGAATTTTATTTTAGGTATTAAAATAATACATAAATTATTAAATATTTGCGTGTACACAGTGACTTTTTAGTCGTCGTACAACGGCAACCAACTTCATGTATATAATAATTTGTATACAAATAATAGGTATTTATGAGATAAGAATAATTTAAAAATAAAAATATTATGGAGTAGTAAGAAGAAACATCCTGTTGCGACTGCGGTGCCAGTTAAGATATTCATTGAGCGGATGAAAGGCGTCGCACGCCACGCTATATTATATTGTCATTGGATGACTATTTATGTTTCTTTTTGCAATAGGTTTGTAAAAAAAATCTCTACCACATATATTTTATGTTAGATACATATACCTACTTAGTAGACTAGCCGTTACCCGCGTCCTGAGGGAACTACCTCGCGTACCCGTAAAACTCAAATATCTTACGGACCACTATTTTTTCTAAAATAATATATAGCCTATGTTACTCGCAGATAATGTAGCTTTTTAATGGTGAAAGAATTTTAAAATCGGTCTAGTAGTTTTTGAGTTTTTCATTACAAACAAACAAAAATACAAATATTTCCTCTTTATAATATTAGTGTAGACAACCTTTCTAAGACTGCTAAAAAGTTACAGACTTAGGTTTAATTACTCTGTGATTATGCGATTTTACTGTTTGTATTTTAGTAATGAAAAACTGATCTGTGATTTTGATGCCATTATATTTTAAGAGTCGAAATGAAGATAATAAAAATAATAATTTACACGTCAACAAGTTCTTTTATTTCAAATAGTAAAAAAAAACATTATAGTTGCCGACAAACGCTTTTTGCGCGACTGTACGAACAACAGCATGGGTATAATACGATTAAAAAAGTAGGATGTCGGTATGTATAAGTCCGTCGCTTTTTTGTAGTCATTCGAATTTGGTCGGATAACCAATCGTTGTTTGATGTTTTAGTTTTTGTTAAGTATTTATTACATGCGAGACATTCCAAGCTAGATAATTTCACTATATATTACTGGACTATCGCTCTAATTGCTAGTTTACTCCTACACACCTTGGGTTGAGCCGGTTTCTTGTGCGTTGTCCTCAAAGTTACGACTTCGTCGTTATGACTTTTAGTAATATATCTCATTAACGCATGTATGTATAGTTTTGAAACTTTTTATGGTTAATCTATGTGTCAAGAAGAACCGAAAACAGTTTTCAGTGAGCCTATACCTTTTCTTATTTTGACGCTGCGATGTTTTTTTGGGTTTTCAAAGAAGGCCAATTACTTGAAAATTACATGTATTTTCTTAAATTTTATTATTTCACCAATTCGCACAAATTAAGAGCAACTCGTGTATGTTTATTTTATAACCGCACATGCAACCGTTTTAGAGATACACGATTCTGCAAAACGTTACCCTAGCAGGAATTCCAATATCTCGAAAACCTGAAGCCGCACTAATTTTATTTTCGGCGCACATTGCCCCACTAATATAAGCTATCTGCCCATGTACAATGTTTCTCTCTCCGATAATTCGTTTAGAATCTTCCTGCTGGAAGAACTTTACCCCAGCAGGAATGATTTTTTTCATTTTTTTCCAAAACTATAACCCGCACTAATTTTTAATTTCGCGCACATCATCAGCAGATTGCGCTCTAATTATACGTTCCACTCATGTATCTCCAGGAGACACTTTCCTGCTAGGGTAACGTACACCGGAGAATCCTCTCCTCATCCTGTATCTACAGGACGAGGCTGCTCCTCGTATTCTGGGGGGAGTAACCTTACAGCTGTAGGCGGCGACGATATTCGCCATACGTCACGCCGAAACAACCAAAACCTCAAGCGGAACTGTTCACGTCGGGGCGGAAAGTGGGCATCGGAATGTCGATTTGGGACGTTGAATGTAAGAGGAGGAATGAATGAGAAACTGCATGAAGTGTACGAGTTAATGAGTGACAGTAATTTGGATGTATTGTGTGTAAATGAGACTAAACGTAAGGGGAAAGAAATACTGACGCGCGGCCCTTTCACAGAAAATATGGCCAGGAGTTACTATTGACGAACATGGTAGTAAGGACGTCGGTATTATTCTTTCAGAGTGAATGGCAGAATGCATGCGAGGGTATAAGTGCGTAAGTCCGCGCCTTATGTGGGTCCGGATGAAAGTAGGTCTGACACCTCTATTTCTGATAGGTGTATACGATCCGGACTCTTCCTACAGTAAGGCGGTAAGAGAGGAATTTTGGGAACAAATGAGAGAGGTTGTGTTATTGCGTAAGTGGAATGAACGTATTGTCATGCTCGGAGATTTTAACGCAAAGGTTGGAGTGAAGCGTGATGGGTATGAAAAGGTACTTGGAACGTTTGGTGGTAAGAGTGTGAATGACAATGGCGTGTACTTATTAGATATATGTGTGGGGATGGGTTTGTCTGTGATGAATACGTGGTTTCAGCACAAGATGATACATATGTACACGTGGCGTAAGAAGGAAGGACATGTTACGTTAAGGAGCATGATAGATTTTGTGATAGTCGATGAAAGAATGAGAATGAAAATAGTAGACACTAGGGCTTATCGTGGACCGGATATTGGCACACACCACTATTTGGTGATATCAAGAGTTGGTAATATGTTTAAACACTGGCGGCACAGAGCCAAAGAGTCGTATACAGAATTAGAACGTATAAAAGTGGATAGATTGAAAGATCAGCATACGAAAGAGATGTATAAAAAGCATTTGAGCGAACGGCGCTGGATAAAAGCTTGAGTGACGTAAATAAGGAAAGTGTGAATGACGTATGGGCGGTAATTAAAACCAACGTAGTGAAATGTGCTGCAGATGTATGCGGTATGAGTAAAAGAAGAAGTAAGAAATGTGAGAAAGCAGACTGGTGGGATGGTGAAACTAGAAGTATGGTTGAGGAAAAGTAGAAAGCGTGGTTGGATATAATAGCAGTAGAAGCAACGAATCGAGCGAGCGGTGGTATGATTGAAGATATTGTTAAAGAAATGAAGGACAAGTATAGATGTGTGAAAGCTAAAGTAAAAGAATGTATAGAGAGGAAAAAGAATGAGCAAAAGAAGAAATATGAGGATCAATTCGGCTCAAGTTTCCGAGACAATATAAAACTGTTTTGGAAACTAGTCAAAGAAGCGCGGGGCAAAAATATAAATGGATCGATGACGGTTGTTAGGAATGAAAAAGGTAAGAAGTCATGAATGAAGAAAAAATGATACTACAGTGCAGGAAGGACTATTTTGAGAGTTTATTTGAGAAAGATGTGATTGAAAAAGAGCAAGAAGAGATAGATATATATTGTTACGAGCTGGGGTTCGTGATAAATTATATAAACTATGCCAGAAAAACTGCACTTTCCCAGATAGCAACAAACTTGCAGCAAGTTTAAATCAAACTTGCTAGTTTCACTGTGACAAACTTGCATGAAGTTTGCTTTTGCAAAGGTTGCACAGGTACAAGGCACAGGTTGGTGGTCCGACAACAGCTGGTCGTCGAGCACCTCCTGCTGTATCTAGGAGGTCGACCGACCACCAACCTGTGCTCGTCGTCATCCAAATCCTTTGAAAAACCAACTTCATGCAAGTTTGTCACAGTGAAACTAGCAAGTTTGATTTAAACTTGCTGCAAGTTTGCATTGTTATCTGGGAATTATTTATACCATGCCATCTAGTACAGAGTAGCTGAATTACCTTTAAACCACCGATACATTCAATCTCTTCTAGTACCCCCATTCACCGATAGATGGCGTAACAATATGATGGCCCTAGTGATGAAATTGGAATGGATGAAATTATGAAAGCGCTAAATGGTATGAGGTCCGGCAAGTCTGCTGGGTGTGATAAGGTGACGATTGAAATGTTGAAGGCTGGCGATGGACTAATCGTAAACCTGCTGCATCGCCTTTTTAACCTGTGTTGGAAACGGCCAGGTCCCAAATGACTGGACGAAGGCAGTGCATGTCCCAATTTATAAAGGAAAAGGTTCGCAGCAGGAATGTCGAAACTATCGCGGGATCAGCCTTCTTAGTGTTGTAGGAAAAATGTAAGTATGCCAGAATATTGTTTGACAGGGTAGGAAATGTGACTAATGAGAAGATATGGGATGTGCAAGCGGGATTTCGGAAGGGAATGGGATGTGCGGATCAGGTCTTTTCCTTACGCTGCGTAACCGAAAAGTGTCTGGCAAAAAACCAGAAGGTATATTGCCCGTTCATAGACCTGGAAAAGGCTTATGATAGAGTGAATAGAAATTTATTTATTTATTTATTTATCACATCCTTACATACCACTATCATTACAGGATAACCCATTGCAATAGTGTAGCAACAGAAAAGTAAAACAATATACAGTAACTATACCTATAACTAAAAACTTATATTAGAAAGGTAACAAAAAGCGGCCCGTGTGAGTTCACTCAGTGAGCACGAAAACAAATCTACTACATCGGACAGTGCACTGAGCGTCCGCATTGCCCTCGTAAGTGGTGCGCGCTGCAGCAGGTTGGTGCGCGCTCGCACCACCGACAACAGCGGCGGTCGTCGCCGCCGCTCCGCGTACCCATCCGGAACACACAGCCCGATTGTACGCAATACGCCTGGGTTGTGCACTTTGCCACGTATTATTTTAAATAGATAGGTAGTAAGAGCTACCTCTCTTCTTACCTCCAGTTTGTAGTATCCTACCATGCCTAACACAAATAGTGTCGGGTACAAAAGTGGATATCCTGGATACACCCCATACTTCTTAGAATATAAGAATCTAGTAAATTTATTCTGGATGCGTTCTAACATTAATGAATATTTTGCTTCGTGCGGTGACCATATTGCAGAATTATGTTCTAAATGGCTCTTAACCAGTGCCTCATACAATGCTCTCAGTGCCCTAGTGTTTGTAAACTGGTTAGCTTGGCGTAGTACTAACCCCAAATTGCGATATGCTTTCTTGCAAATGTGCAACACATGTTTTTTGAAGCTAAGATCTGCAGAGAAGTACACGCCTAAGTCCCTAACCTCTGTGACGCGTTGTAGTGGCATACCTTCCATCTGATATTGATAGTGGCTTGGGGTGTGTGAGCGACTGAAAGTTATCACAGAGCATTTAGTGACGTTAAAGTATAACTTATTTGATAAGCTCCACTCTATTATCTTATCTATATCTTGCTGCAGATTATCATGATCCTCGTTTTGTTTAATTTCCCGTACTAATTTAAGGTCATCAGCAAATAACAAAGGTGTTGATCTAAGTACTACATCAGGTAAGTCATTTACAGTTAAAATAAACAGTAAAGGCCCCAAATTAGTGCCCTGACTCACGCCCGATCTAGTATAATATGGTTCCGAATGGCACCCACCACAGTCAACATATTGACGTCTGTCCCGTAAATAACTGGCAAAGAAATTTAATGTATGTGGTGTACAACCTACGCTAGCCAACTTCAATAGCAACACATCGTTGTCAACTGTGTCAAAAGCTTTCCTAAAATCAAAATAGGCAACATCCACTTGTTGGCCAGCATCCACCGTTGGTACAAGATGAGTCATTAGATCCAGTAAGTTTCCAGTAGTCCCACGCCCAGGACGAAAGCCGTGCTGCGCATCGGACAACTGAGCGCTTATTTGTGGATATAGACAACTGTAGATGACTGCCTCGAATACCTTTCCATGAATTATGGAAGGTGCTATCTATGTATGGGGTGGACAATTTTATAATTAGGGCTCTGAAATCTCTGTATAGTTCCAGAGCCTGTGTCTGGATTAACGGTGCCTATACAGACTGGTTTGACATCTCTATAGGTGTCAGACAAGGGTGTGCAGCCTCGCCCTGGTTGTTCAACTTATTCATGGATAGCTGCATGAAAGATATGAGGGAAATGGAATGCGGGATATGGCAGGATTGCGTGCTAAGTGCCTCTTGTACGCCGATGATCAAGTCATTCTTGCGTCCTCGACGACTGAGTTACAACAAATGATGAACTGAATGAATGAGAGCTTTGAAGCGAAAGGTATGAAATTTAATGTAAGAAAGACGAAAGTGATGGTGTTTGAGAAGGATGAAAATGTGATTGAGTGTAATATTGCGATTGGAGATTAAAACATTGAACAAGACAAGTGACAGATACTTTCCACGTGTATACCTAGTCTAAAATCAATTATTGACACAACAAAATTAGATTATAATCGACTACGAGCGCATACATTCTCATGCTCTGCTCTATGATTCGCTTTTGAGCACTGGGCTTGACGCCTATAGGAAGTAAGAAACTCATCAAAACCCGCTGATAATACGCGAGCCATGTACTGCATGTAGGCAATCACCTCGGACCAGACAGCTCATAAAATCCTTGCCCGATCCTATACTTTGAAGAGACTCGCAATCTTGTCGCGGCGCAGGAGACTTTACAAACAGGGAGAATTTAAACAAAAAAACTGCAACACGTGATTGATGGTGTATTTGTCTTGTGTGATGCAGTGCTAAACGGCAATGCGACCGTTTGACAACAAAAAATATAACTGCGCCAGGATATGTAACTATTGATTTTTATAATACCTATATTTAGGAAGCTACCGTTGCTATAGTCCGAGAGCTGGCATCAATTTTGAGTGGGTATTTGAGGCAAGCTGAAAACTTGTCTCGCACACCTCTCTGGCTGGGAAAAGGTGAAATGAAACAATGTATTGCTTTCGTTCTTATTTTATTTTTACGCTTCATACATTAAAATATTAGATTTAAAATGTCATAAGCACAAAAACAACCTTAAAGATCTAATGCCTGAAAATTACGTATTATGTAATAATCATTAGACAACGCACATTATTATTATACCTATAGACCTATCCATAGACGTACAGTGGCGTAGGAAGGGGGGAGGCGGCGGGGGCGGTCTCCATCACCACCCATCCAAAAAAAGGGGTGACACCCAAAACTCAATTTTAAGAATAATGTACAATAATATAAAACAACATAGACACTAGCCCAGCACTACGAGAGTTAGCCCGGAATTGTTAGGTATCGACTAAAAAAGAAAAGGTCATCTGCCTACTTCCGCCCAGGGTGCCACCCAAGCTAGCTACGCAACTGTAGACGTAGCTTTGTTACGATTTGGGGAACTACGATGGCAGTCGCAGAAGTATCCGACCTGACACACTTAAAGAGGTTTTTATCTCAAATAAATACTCTTTTTAAAAATAATATACTTCATAAAGTTTAAATTTGAAATTGGAACACGTAGCGTCGTTTGTCTTTTGTTTAGTAGCCATCAATAGTTGACGCTGTGAACAAATTTTCAGACATGGAGAAAATTGGCCATCGTTGTGATACAATACTTTCATTTGAAAGGTTTTAGTCCAACTGATATTAAAGCGGAGCTAGATTCTACTTTGGGGGAGTCTGCTCCATCGTTTACAACAGTAAAATATTGGGTGGCAGAGTTTAAACGAGGTCGCTTGAGCTGCGAAGATGAACATCGATGTGGTCGACCAAATGAAGTGACAATACCAGAAACCATAGAAAAATCCACAAAATGGTATTAGATGACCGGCGATTGAAAGTACGCGAGTTAGCAGACATGGCAGGGATTTCAAAAAGTGCTGTACATCGCATATTAACCGAAAATTTGGATATGAAAAAGATGTGCGCAAGGTGGGTGCCGCGATTGCTCACAGAGGACCAAAAACGACGTCGCGAAGATATTTCGACCGAGTGTTTGGCAAAATTTCACAATAAAGCGGAGTTTTTGCGGCGTTTTATTACTATGGATGAAACGTGGGTGCATTATTTCACACCAGAGACTAAAGAACAGTCGAAGCAATGGACTCGTAGAGGAGAACCAGCCCCAAAGAAGGCGAAAACCGTTCCATCAGCGGGAAAGGTCATGGCCTCCGTTCTTTGGGATTGTCGTGGGATAATCTTTATAGATTATCTTCAGAAAGGACGGACTATCAATGGCGAGTATTATGCTAACCTGTTGTATCAATTAAGTGAACAAATCCGTCAAAACGACCGCACCTGGCGAAAAAAAAAATTTTGTTTCACCAAGACAATGCACCAGTACACACGTGTGCCAAGGCCATGACCAAAATCCGCGAGTAAAAGTTCGAACTACTTCCTCATGTACCCTATTCGCCCGACTTGGCCCCTTCGGATAATTTTTTGTTTCCAAATTAAAAAAATGGCTTGCTGGTAAAACATTTGCCAGCAATGATGAAGTGGAGGCAACGGTTGATGAGTATTTTCACGAGCTCGACAAATCTCATTACAAACAAGGTTTTGAAGCTATCGAACATCGCTGGGCCAAGTGCATAGAACTAAAAGGAGATTATGTAGAAAAATAATAAAAAAAATAATTTGATTTTCTTTTGTTTTCCTTGTCAGGTCGGGTACTTTTGGGACTACCCTCGTAAGTATAAAAGTGCTAATTGTTGATATTGCTGACTTGAGGATTCTCTTGTAAAAGATCATCGAGCACTCACTGTTTTTAAATTTGTCTAACTGAACAACGAACAAAGCTAAACATCGCTATGAACATTTTCACGATATTTCTACCGAACGCTCTCATCGGCAAAAAGTTCGAAGCAAATCAACTTTTACTCTATTAGTACACTTACGCAATCGCATGCGTCAACGTTTTGTATATTTCATGCTGTCTCACTCTATTGACCGGTTTACACGAACTTAGTAGCTAAGCGCTTAGTACTTGTCACTAATACTAAGTCCTCATGTGTAAACTTGCTGGATAGTGCTTAGTATTAGTGATTGTGTATAGTGCAAGTGAATAGAAAACGATCCTATTTGCTAAGCGACCGACAAGCCGATACCCCCACCACGATTTACTAAGCACTTGTCGCTTGCTGACCGTGTGTAAACAGCCTGACAAGATAGTGACATCGTTCCATTTCGAATGTCTGGTCACTAATAACTTCTACTGGCTCCAACGTGTAAACGGTTACTTGTTACTTGTCATATTGAGGCTTATGACCGGTTTACACGAACTTAGTAGCTAAGCGCTTGGCTACTAAGTTCGTGTAAACCGGCCATATTACACAGCAAGATTAATAAGTTGTATCCTTGTCACTACTGTTCTGCAGATAACTGCGGAATTGTTGTTACCCATACACAGACGTTTTGACAGAACATGCGTTAAGTTTTTTCTAGTCGTTTTGACAGTTTCGCACATGTTTCATCGCCGCAATAGTTCCGCAAAAGTTTCGCAGCCGCATGCGAACGCGGAGGTGTACTAACAGCGTTATTTCGCTAGAACGCTCGATAGAAAGCTTGCTAAAACAGTCTCGTATGTTTGCCTGTAATGCAATATTCGCAGGAATGCTCATTACAAGTGAATGCTCAAGTGTATCAACATCTTAACGGATCAGTGAATTATATAATATGTACATATATTTTTAATATGTATAAATTTTACTTAGTAGGCATGTGCGTTTTCGGATTTTTACGCAAACCGATAAAAATCCGATTTCAGATTTTGAAATCGATTTCAAAAACCGATTTCAGAAATCGATTTCAGTAGCGGATGTTGGAGCGTAGCGTACGACAAACGCAAACAATCGAAATCTTATTGTTTTAGGCACGAGACCAATCAAGTCAAATAAAACTGTCCAAACATAAATTCCTAATAACTATTTGTATTTTACATAATAAATATTAAATAGTTGCAATCTGAATTAGATATTATCGCCTCAATATTTAGTTTTATTTTTCGATTCAATCTGCAATTCATAAAACCGCCAAAATCCAAACGATTCGCTTGCTTGGCGACAATTCGCTTCATCTCTTTCGCTCTTTCAATGTATCTCTAAGTTAGTAAGAAAAAGATGAAATTCGCTCTCTCTCATTCTAACTAACTAGTCGTTTGGTAGTGTGAAAGAGAACGAATGAATATGAAAACTATCGAAAACGTAAGCTTTAAATTTACTTTGTAGTTTGGTTGCGTTTTCACCGTTTGGTTTGGATTATATTGTTTCCGTTATCGTGGTATTGTTTTGCGTTTTCTAAAATCGGTTTTCTCACATTGGAATATCGATACGATACGATTTCTGACTGCAATCGGATTTCAGATTCGTTTTGATATATCGGTCTCATGCCTATTACTTAGAAAAATGTAAATCAAATCCCAAGATTTACCAGTAGAACTTAAGATTTGGTAAAAAAATTGTATTGTAATCTAATGTTCTAGGTATGGTAACCCTTAAGATAGGTAATTATACAGTAGCTCAGTTTTACAATAACACACAAAGATCATACAAACAATGAACTGCTTAATTCCAAATCCCTCTGATATCTATAGAGTAAGATCTGAATGTTACTCTATAGATATGAGAGCACTAATGCAACTAGTCTAAAACATCACTAAATGCGCTGGTTGCATAAGAAGGCAGTCTGCTACTTAGCAGCTGCACCTACCAGTTGGTAATATTTACAACAAAATTTTATCTTACACGTACAATAGTATAGTCAATGACTTATAAGTATGATAATCGTAATAAAATTCAAATAACAGAGTGCGACGCATACCATAACGTTCCCATTAGACTTCCTGTGCGCACAGTCTTACTACACGAGGGGCGGATCGAAGGGATGGCTAAGGCCCCGCTCCTCTTCAATGCATCTGAGTTGGACGAAAATGAGTTTAGTGTTTCCCTTGATAAAATCTACCTTCACTAGGGTCAAAGCCCAAGCAAATCACAATTACTCCATAAAAAAGTTCCTTCCGAAGCAAAAGCCTAGATCCGCCACTGTAAACAATATTGGTGCAAAACAGTTCAACACCAAACATAGTATCAATCTGCGGATAAATCAGCGGATATTGATATCCGCTGATAAAAATATATCACCGCTCGCTTCAAAGCTTTGCAAGGTGACGTGTGTGGTGTCAGGTGGCCCCCTACAACAGCGAGGAGTCGGTGGAGAGCGGCGAGGAGCGGGCGGAGTGCGAAGGGGGGGCGCGGGCGGAGTGTGAAGGGGGGGTGCGGGCGGAGTGCGAAGGGGGGGGTGCGGGCGGAGTGCGAAGGGGAGGCGCGGGTGTCAGGTGGCGCGGCCCTTACAGCAGCGAGGAGTCGGTGGAGTGCGGCGAGGAGCGGGAGGAATGCGAGGGGGGGCGCGGGTGTCAGGTGGCGCGGCCCTTACAGCAGCGAGGAGTCGGTGGAGTGCGGCGAGGAGCGGGAGGAATGCGAGGGGGGCGCGGGTGTCAGGTGGCGCGGCCCTTACAGCAGCGAGGAGTCGGTGGAGTGCGGCGAGGAGCGGGAGGAATGCGAGGGGGGGCGCGGGTGTCAGGTGGCGCGGCCCTTACAGCAGCGAGGAGTCGGTGGAGTGCGGCGAGGAGCGGGAGGAATGCGAGGGGGGGCGCGGGTGTCAGGTGGCGCGGCCCTTACAGCAGCGAGGAGTCGGTGGAGTGCGAAGGGGGGGGGTGCGGGCGGAGTGCGAAGGGGAGGCGCGGGTGTAAGGTGGCGCGGCCCTTACAGCAGGGAGGAGTCAGTGGAGTGCGGCGAAGAGCGGGAGGAATGCGAGGGGGGGCGCGGGTGTCAGGTGGCGCGGCCCTTACAGCAGCGAGGAGTCGGTGGAGTGCGAAGGGGGGGGTGCGGGCGGAGTGCGAAGGGGAGGCGCGGGTGTAAGGTGGCGCGGCCCTTACAGCAGGGAGGAGTCAGTGGAGTGCGGCGAGGAGCGGGAGGAATGCGAGGGGGGGCGCGGGTGTCAGGTGGCGCGGCCCTTGCCCTCCTTGATCGCGATCACGTAGCGCTGCGCCACGCGCTCCGGCGGCGAGTACCCATCCGCGTACGACGAGTCCTGAAAAACATTCACACGTTAGACAGAATACTCTACAAGTAGGGCGATCTGATTGGCTGTTCGTAATACTTCAGCAAAGTTGAGTAACATTCACAGAGGACACCACTTGGATGATCGCCCGTGCGCCATTTACATCAGAGCGTAGAGCATGTAAGGCTGCTAGGCTGTCGGTCCCGGTTCTTGTCTAAGAACAAGAATCGGAAAGACAATTTAAAATAAGAACAAGAATCGTTAGGCCAGGTCAATTTATTCAATTTCTAATCATGGTTATTGTAAGTACAACAATTCTACTTCAATTTTAACAATAACCTTTAATTACTGCGTCCGTGTAGGACGCAGTAATTAAAGGTTATTGTTAAAACTGGCATCATTGAAGTTGGCAAGAAGGCCGCAAAATTAAAATGGAATTGAGCAGGTCATGGCTCCAGAATGCAACCCGAAAAAAGGGCACATATTACCACGTGTTAAATATGTTGTTGACACAAAGCGGAGGGACGAGCTCGATGCCTTCTCATAAAATTGGACAGAAATTAAGGTGAGACCTTTGCCCAAAAATGGGACAATTTTGGTTAAAAAAAAATTGTTTACCTCAAACAACACTTCGTAGGGGTCAGCAGCGTTGGCGGGCAGTCTATTTACCACGGCTCTGTAGAAGCACGTGGTCTGCGGGTAGAGTGCCATAACCACGGCGCCCTTGGGGAACAGCGCGTGCTCGTCAGTGCGCGGGTCGGCTCGCATCAGAGGTAGCGGTACTACGCGACGTTTGCTAAGGATATGGCGGTTCTTTTGCTCTTCGTCTATGTCGTCTACCTCGTATTTGCCTTGCGCTGGTAGCCAGCCTACTACCTGTATACAACATTTTATTCAATTAATTTATTTGACAGTCTCGTCGAAGGTTGTGGGTTCAATCAAGTCAAACATTTGTAGGCATGAACATGGATGTTAGTTTTAGTTTGTGTTTCTATGTATAATATTTTGTAAATATTTTAATATTGACCTCCAGAGTTGAAGCACATTTGTGCCGTAATAATGACATTTTCCGTAACTAGCCGTAACACTTCCTGTGATATGTTTCTTATTTCTTGGTGTATGTTTTCTTTTAAAGCTGCGAGAGTCTATGGTTTGTTCACATACACCCCAGATTTCAAATAATCCCAAATTAATAAATTTTAAGTAAATTATCCTCTTCAAGGTTGAGGTCTATGACGCGCTGGCTGTACTCTAGACGATCTCGGTGATCAGTAGGCAGCAGCACATTCACGTTGTGTTTTCATCACTGATGACACGATTATTCCACGTTGTTGGGGAGTATAAAGTGGTCCATGATTATTTTTAGTGAATTTTACATTTACTACAAAATGTTCAATATCAGACTGACAGGAGATGTCATAAAAACAAAATAAGCCATTTCTATAGGGTCATTATTTTTGCGCCACCCTGTATTAACGCATAAAGAAAATGTAAACGATTTCGAGAAAAACGCGGTACAAGTTGAAATTTTGTTTCAGGTTACCTTAGTTACGCCAATATGAGTAAAAATAGCTTTTCTAATAGAGATAGAAAAAAAAATACGGGTTTTGATTCTTGTAGGTCCTAACGTCAGCATCTCAAGTAAACAACCATAAACGCAGTAAGTGGTAATTATTGCGTTTATAAATTGTGCGGCAGCTTGCTTCGGCCAGTATCCAAATCTCCTCGTTGTTTAACTATAGACAGAAGAGATGAAGAGTCTTACCCATCGACTACCCAGCCTACTAGACACCTAATGTTTTCATTTCTACAAACAAACAATTCTGTCAAAGCAGTGAGGTATGTGGGGTAAGGGGGGGCTACAAATATGCATTCTAATTGGCCGGTTCAAATTTGCGGTACGTCATAATTCATATCTAGTGTTGGGATTGGTCTTATGTAAGACGTATAAGTCTAACGTGTTGTCAGAAAGTGTTCGCCTTACGTCTGCCGTCTAGTAGGTTGGTTTGTCGTTGGTCTTACCTCAGCCAGTATCCAGTTCTCCTCATTATCGGCGACCCGCACGAGCGCGGCGACAGCGTCCCCCGGCTTGGCGACGTGTCCCGCGTCGGGTGGCACGGCCCCGCACAGCGGCGGCGCGCGCTCGCCAGCGCGGCCAACGTGTAGCGGTAACGTCTGCGCGGCGCTCAGCAGCATCTTCATCAGCGCGCCGCACCCGATCGTCTCCTTGTTACCGGCGTAGCGAGCCTGGCAATGGATTGAGACGTTTCATCGCAAAATGTCCAGCTAAAAATATGCTCGATTCGCAGAATATATTGAATTCCACACAATGGTTTTCGACTTTAGTCGCTAAATTTTCGCAGTATGTCTAATTCGCCAAATAGCTAATTAGCAAAATAAATCCTCAAAATGTCCATTCAATTTTCTCTTCAATTCACAGAGTGCTTGGCCATAGTAGCGCGGGCAGCCCGCGCGGGGGCCGCGCGCGTCTTCATGTGTCCGTAGTGGCGCGTTTGCGGGTGCGGTGTACAGTGTTTGTCAAATTTAGTATTGTGACGGATCGCGGCTAGATTAATATGAGTTTTCAGTTAGATGACGTTAACACTCACCATAGTAACATTCTGTCAATTGTTCGCCAAATTCGCAACTAACTGATAACAAGGCTATAGCCGTGCGGATAATACAACCGCCTCACGGTCTGAGGGCGTGGGTTCAAATCACATCTATAACTGTTTTGAGAATTTTGGTTTTTATGAAATTTGGAAAATGTTTATGAATATTTGGCAAATATTTAAAAAAGAAAAATATTTTGAATAAAAATTGGAAAATTCTAGTAACTTCAGGAACGAAAGGAAAGGGCCATTCGAAATATCATAATAACATTCAAATAAAACAAATTAGAATTTATATAGATACTTTGCATTTTTAAGTTCATCATTATATAATAGGTACCTACTAGCTTTTGCCGGCGGCTTCGCGCGCGTTGAAGTCGGGTAACATAAATTTACTTTCAGTCTCAAGTTGTGTGAGACTCCTGATTAGTCTAAAGAGTTCAGAAACTCTATAGAGTACAAAGTAATTCGGTCAGTATCCATGACATTATCTACCATTATATATACCAAATATATATCTATAAATACTTTCGCATTTATAATATTAGTAGAGAAAATCGTTTCAGCAGTTTAGCGTAGTCTATAATAAAATTATTACTTCCAAGAGGTAAATTTGTGCCGTAGGTACAAACTTCTACCCTGCCTAAATTCCCTCCTAATTTGATTTTTGCAACTTATACTTTGAACATTTTAAATGAAATATTGCAGTATGGCTTATACATCACAATGCCACACGGGGTACCATCTCTTGCGATAACTGTCACCTACAACGGCGACGCCGTGGGCCGAAACTAGTCTGTAAAATAAAAGTGTCGATAAAATTATAACGTCACTACGAATATCAATACAATCTTTATACTATGAACGAGATCTCAAAGTTTCAAATGAAGTACTATTTCATTTTGATGGGTAATGTATGGCCATGGTCGTAAATGTAAGATTCTTTTAGAAATGATCTTGCGATTGTATGCCTCCATCTATTAAGTCATATAAAACGTCAGATCTAATTAAATATTTTGTCGCACCATAGTAAATTACATTTATCTCGTTTTCACTCGCGATAATTGAAACATGCCATCTTCTGTGAGGACTCATTGTAATGTTGTGTGATATCGCAATATGGAGTTATCCACGAGTGCGTTAGTGTGTCATTTCTGAAAATTTACTGATATGTAAATAACTTATCTTTAGGGTTCCGTAGCCATAGTGGCTTTAAATTGAACCCCTGATAGATTCGCCATGTCTGTCTGTCTATCCGCTCCTATGTCACAGCCACTTTATGCCGAAACTATTAACCCATATCATCCCAAGCATAGCTAGACTTGACCAATTTTAATGAAAATTTTATCCCAGCACCCTATTAGAGAGGTCAACATAAAATGATAACAAAAATTTTTTTTTATTTAGTTTATGGAGTTCTGAAACCGATCGACTAATCGATCCGTAGGAATATACATACATGTGTTGTACTAATACGTGGATCGGGTGATTGTGAAATAAAATGCGGTTTATATTTATATTTTATTTACTTTATAATAGATTAGACATTTTTAACTATTTAAACAATACTATGGACGAAAAATTAAACATTATTTTGTATGGAAAGCAACAGTACATTTTTGATGCAAGGCGACATTGCACTTAGAGCATTTCATAAATGTATTTTTGTGGCATAATCCTCATCGGGTTAATTTATCCTGCTTGACAATGTGATGAGCTTTTCCATCTAGCCTTACAGAATCTGGAACCCGTTTTATGACGGCCAGTGATGATCTGGGTACCGAAAGTTTAGCAACGGACATGACGTCGGAGGCCTCTTTCATGAGAAAGTATGTTCTTACAATGTACCTGGTAAATGATAAGAGATCATAACTGTTGCCGTTCTTCGACGCTGCGGACAATTTATATAATTGAAAGGCATTGTTCACACAGGCATTGAGAGGAAACATAAGTAACTGTCAGTACCACCTCTTCAGCCTTATGGATACTCGGTAACATCCTACATTTTGATCAAGACGATCGACGCCACCCATGTATTTATTATAATTTATGAAACACCTTGGTTGGTCTACATCCTTTTTTTGTTTGTCGCTATACCGCTTGACTTTTCCTATTGGTTGTACGCCACATTGCGTAGACGCAACCGTAACAATATTGTTGTCGTTATACCGAACTAAAGTAATATCGGACAACACATCCGTACATTGGTCATATGAACCCCTCTGGGTCTTCTTCATCTGTTTTGTATCTTTCAATGGCGCATTTTCTACCCTGTTGGCTCTTATAGTACCTGTTGCATCATGCCCCAATTTCTTCAGTTCATCCAGCAGTGCCAATGAGGTGAAAAAATTGTCCATGTAAAAACTGTAACTGCCAGACGGTAGTTTTTTTATGAGGTCCAGTACAACAGACGCGCCAACACCAAGGTCTGTATGAGTATTCCCTGTACTAGCTCCTTGGTAAAGCTCACCATAAATGAGATATCCAAGACGGGTGCAAAGAGACCAGTTTTTGTACCCAAATCTGATAGGTTTTCCATGTATGTGCTGCTTCGCTCCATGCTTGCCGTAATAAGGAATCATCGATTCATCGATGCTCAAGTTTTTGTCACCAGGATAATATTTCAACCACCTGTGATTGAGTAGGTTCCAAAGTGGGCGAACTTTTCCGAACTTATCGTTTCGTGGTAAATTATTATTGGCAGCGACGTGGAAGTAACGAAGCAAATCTTCAAATCTGTTTCTAGGCATGAGAGATGCCACGACTTGAAAATTGCAATCCACTTGTTGTTCCCAATACATGCAGTACCTTGCCACGCTGTTATACCCTGACAATAACAATATGCCAATGAAATGTTTCATTTCAGTCATTGTCACCCTAAAACCATGCTTGCCTTTCTGAATTGCATTTTTTCCGTTTCGGAACGCAATAGCTCAAACACCTCTTCATCAAAAAATAATTCAAAAACCTGTATTGGTGTTTCAATATCTTCAAGGAAACTAGGCATCTCAGTCTCTTTTTCTCCTTTATCTGGAATATCGATAGCCCTCCAACGTCTAGATGCAAAAACGCGTTTTTTTTTCATTGGTGGTGGTTTTGCTGACGAGGTACTGGGTAAGGGTTCGAGAGGTAGATCGTCCAAAAAATTTTCTTCGACTTCAATACCAGCTTCCGAGGCAACGGTGGCCCTAAGTTCAGCTTCTGCTAACAGTTGATGCCTGGATAAATTATTTATGTGGGTAGATTCCTCATCACCACTATCTTCGTCACTTCTATCAAAATTATCCGGCGGAGTTATATAAATATCAGCTGATAAGACTTCTGCGTCATCTTCCAGATGTGAAATTATTTCATTTACTGACAAACTGTAACAAAATCAATAAAAATATCTGAGTAAACGCAAGATAAAGGAGCAAAACCGTACATGGGCATAACATCCTACTGGTCGAAAAATCGATCACTTTATAAAACATCATCATATCTATCCACATTCAATTTATATTTATTATACTACATTACAATATTATAACTAGAGATCGGATATTCGGATGCATATTTACCTAAAGTTGAGGTGTTGGCTATTATGGAATGCACTTTTGAATCGAAAAAGCCCGGGATTACGGTATCAAAAAATTTTGTGTTTTTATTATAGTATCAAATCGGGTGTATTCGGTGGGTTAATTAACTTATTTTAACTTTTGTACCAAAAAAGCTCTAAAAATAACAAAATCCCCTTAATTTTCTTCAATTTTCAAAACATTTATCTCAAACGAATAATAAATAAGAATTACAACGAAAAACGATTCAATCTCTTAATAATTATTAACTAAAATACAACAGCACCCACTGCCTACCATTCATCTTACACTCAACATACTCATAAATTGATGGGGGAGCTTAAAATTAACTTCAAGTAACTACACATTAATAATTATGTAATCCCGGAGACCAATTTCTTTTTAAATAAAAACTACATGTTAAAGACGTCCGTTTCCTCACCATGTTACAGAGTAGTTTCACATTCCCGAATTTTCTGGAATCCCGCGATTTATATTAAAAAAAATATGTTTTAAGAAGCCGCTTCCATAATATCCTAGCCAAAAATGAACTTTAGGTGAATATGCATCCGATTATCCGATCACTGATTATAACACACACTATGTTTAGTATAAAATCATAGAAATAAATAAAATAATAATATAATATAGCGAAAGTACTTACATTTTACGATGAGACATATTTTTGAGTAAAAATTGCCGCAAATACACTTGAACTACAAGAAAAAGGGCGCCAATTATAAAACGTCAAAAATACAATTTGACAGCCATTACCGTCAGGATTACCAACACTTAAAAAATAACAATGGATGCGTTCCGAATTTCTCACAAAAAAATTAAAAGTCAACCGATCAATTAATCGATCACTAGGAAGATATGGGTTAAGACGACAAATTTAAAAATTACGAGTAGTACCTAAGTAGATGTATTTTGTGAACCGGTTTACGATTTACATACAAAAAAAAATCTGTCCTATACTAGCGGGGTGCCTATGGAGATTTCTAAATTTAAATTTTGCTTTCCAAAACCTTTGGTGCTCAATATCAAAAAACAATATCGATTTATGCAAACACTAAGGAAAGCAAAGTTATTTTTGCAGGCGTAAAATTGATAGTGATATTTAGCTAGGGGGCTAAGTGATGCTTATGTTAAGTGAATCCCTCTACTACGTTAACCTTGATGAGCGAGTTCGACTCGGACTTGATCTAATAATTACTCATGATATCATTGCTCATAAAAGTTTGAGATCCGCACGCTCCGCATTGTTTCCCGCTTGCCGCCCGCGCAATCACTACGGACACTACTTGTATGAAAGTTAGGGCTTGTAATTCGAATATTCGAATGTTCGAATAATGCGAATATTCGTTCATTTTTACTATTCGAAAAATGAGTGGTGTTAAATTCGAATATTCGAATGATTTATAGTTACTTTTTTTAGATCGCATTACCAAAGTTTACGTTAATCCCACGAGTGATTATAGTGATTGTGGTGTGATTTATGATCTCTCATTTATCTTTATTTAATTTAAACTTATCATTGGTTTTTTATTTCAGCATTGTTGGCAAATTGTATGCAAAGGTACTGATTGAAAGAGTTATGAAAGTAACTGACAAGAGAATATGGGATGTACAAGCGGGATTCCGAAAGGGTATGGGGTGTACGGATCAGGGTGTTTTTTTTGCGAAGCATAGGCGAAAAGCTTTTGGCCTAAGTCAAAAGGTCTATTGCTCATTCGTGGATTTGGAAAAGGCTTACGATAAAGTGGTGATGAATGAAATGTGGTCGGTTCTGTCTATGTATGGGGTGAACAGCTGCCTCATTCTAACTCTGAAATCCCTTTATGAGGATTCTAGAGCTTGTGTGAGGATAAACGGGGCATACACTGACTGGTTTACTATCGAGACAGGTGTTGAACAGGGATGTGTAGCGTCGCCGTGGCTATTTAACCTCTTCATGGACCATGGTTTGCAAGATCTAAAGTATAGTGACTGTGGATTAAGGATGAATGGGTTACTTGTCAAATGCCTCCTTAATGCTGATGATCGGGTAATACTTGCGTCTTCAGCGGAGTAGTTGCAGGAGATAGTAACAATCGTGCATGGTGCGTTAGAGAGAAAGGGAATGAAAGGGAAAAATGAAAAAGTTATGGTTTTTGAAAAGGAGGAATGCGTTACGGCTTGTTATGTTATGGTCGATGTAGAATGAGTGGAACAAGTTAAAAGAGTTTGTATACTTAGGTGTGATGATGTTTACAAGGGATGGTAAGACCGTAAGAAAAAAGAAGATATTGAAAGAAAAGTTAATTCAGGTAATAGAGTGAATGGAGCTCTGAATAAGGTGAAGGTGTTTATGAACATTCAAAAAGTGTCCAAAAAGGCATTTTTGGCACTCGATTGATCTCAATGATTCTCAAGTTCCTAAGAATTTAAGGCTAAGGTTTTGTTATGTTAACCCACGCAGCGGGTGTAATTTTTAATTAAAATATTTTTGTTTTGAATAAAGTTTGCTTTTTCTTTAATTAGAATGTCTAAGTATGAATGTTACTAAAAGGTGATTCAATTTTATATACCTAATAAATAAAAATACACAACTATAACTTGTTTATTCAGTGTTTATGTATGGTTTTATTGAGGTTTAAAATAAAAAGGTGATATTCGAATAATTCGAATACTTCCTGGAAATAAATCGAATATTCGAATTTCTAAGAACTTCGAATAATTACAAGCCCTAATGAAAGTCCTATGGTTTGAGTTGCCCGCGTGCTCCCCGCGCTACACCGCTCGCCGCCCCGCTAGTCCACTACGGACACTCCTATAGAGCTCCATATGTTTGAGTTTCCCGCGTCGCGCCCGCACCCGCGCCCGCCTTTCACTGTGGCCGAGCACAGAATGTCAAAAAGAATGGCCAGTCCGCACAGTGTCCATTTCGCAGGATTTTCAATTGACAAAATGTCAAAAACGTGGCATGTCTAATTCTTAAAATGATCAGCGAATCAGACATTTGCGGCTAATCAGTATGCGATACTTGTTCATCCTGTGGGTGGCTAGAGGAGCCTGGAACGAAAGACTTATTTGTCAGTATCATTTTACCCTGGTGGAGTTACGGCTTGCAACGACTATTAATATACACTAAAAACAATGTCGGCCCAAGAATAGTCCCTTACGGAATACCGAATTTAACAGGGAGCTCGTCACTCAACCAAAATTTTTACTATCTGCCTTCTTGCAGTCAGTAGCAGTAGTCCTCCAATAATCTTAAAGGGAAACACCTCTTATTCCAACTTTGTATATCTTTTGAATGAGACTGTGTCGAAGGCTTTAGCTAGATCAAAGGATATGGATAGACATTTTTACCTGTTATCTAGGCTTTTCACGACTGTATCCAAAACCTTATTTATTAGATGTGATAATAGTATTCATTGTCATAATTACGTATTCAGTCGAATAGGATTGTGGGCACAGCAAAATATATAAATTTTATTAAGCTATATGAATCTTAGGCTAATGAGCATCTACCATACACACTGCACTGTATCCGCACTTCACTCAGTTCCTTAACAGTAAGAGTGTTTTTCTAAATATGATTGATCTGATCCTACATCACTGTCATCACTTAAACTGCATGCTGTGCTCAGACTAGAAGATCGAAAATTGATCTACTAAATTCTCTAATGAAATGTTATAAAATAAGGGAAAAATTTATTACATATTTTGGAGAAATTAATAAATGTTACCTGAATTCTCCTCTCATTTTTAATACTGCGTATTTCATAAATGCGTGACAAGGCCTTTCGTAGCAAAGCCTCTTCTTGTTCAGCCGCAGATAATCCAGCTTTGTACAAATTCTTCAGCTGTGCCTGCTAAAAATAAAAATATTATGTCCGTAATTTTTTCTGTCTATAAATATCCCAGTGAGTGATTTATCTCAGAGAAAATGTTTTGCTGATACATCGTTAGCTTCTACCTATGTTCATTAAGGCCCTGACAACCGCTATTGAGTTAAGCTGCTGCTGTCACTGTTGGATTGTATACATAAGAAAGAGATGCGCGACGACGACAGGACGTTCGGATCTTTTTACAAACCATAAAAAAATTAATTACTTTCGATTTTTGAGAAGTGAAAAAAAAAAACCAAGTCCTGTATTTAAATATGATACATTACTGTTATAATTTTTACTAACGTATGTTGATAAGTAATACAGATATTTTAGTTGGAAGATAATTTTAAGAGGTTAATTTACTATTTTTTTGTATCGAGAAAACTTTTCAAAAACATGTTTTGAATACAACAGGGTTCTCAGAAATATGATCAAGATTAACATATATTTTTTCCGCCCTCACAAACTTTATAGATTTAGCAAAAAAATTGTTTGAGAGAAGCCTTTTTTTGCCATTTGGCTGTTGTCAGCGTCTTAAGTGCTTAAGCAGCTTTACAACATTCGAACACACAGGGTGTTTGGAAACACTCCAGATGTTAAGTATCTACAGATAAAATAGGCCTTGGGTAATTTATTTTATGAGCAAAAACAATTAATAACAAGAATTTGATGAATACCTGTTGTGTCGATCCTGAGGACTCGTCATTAGATGAAGGTGACTCTGCTGCCTTCTCTGCTCTTAGTATTGAGTCAATGCACTGCTCATTACGAGCCCTTTCTGCTTCTATATCGTAAATTAATCTGTGCAACGATCTGAGGCGCTCCTGAAATACAAATTTAACATAATTATCTAAGGCCTAATTCTTGTATTTTTATATGACATTGAAATTATATTCTGAGTATATTTAAAATAATATACTCAGAAGCAGTATTCTGATTACCTAATGTCATTATCATATAATTTGAATTAAACAGTTCATTGTTGACACATATTTTGACACTTGTTTCAATTACGATCTTGTTACTATTTCATTCAAATATATATAGATAATTTAGAAGAATACGCTTTTTGTGACGTAAGTATGATACCGACATTATATTGAAACTGTAAAAATAATAGAAAAAAGCACTATAATTGTCATTCAGGGGCCCAATTTTATTTTCCTAAATAAATATTTAGGAAAATCAAATTGGGCCCCTGAATGTCAATTATAGTGCTTTTTTCTATAGAAATACCAACTTTGTGAATCAAAATTCTACAGTCAAAGAAATGCTGATTGACTCATACATTAAATTTATATTGACAACTTTTCATCAAAGCTTAAACATATTATTATAAATTCTACAACTTACCTGCACTTGCTGTGCTGCCACATCAGCTGTGAGCGGCATCTTGCAGCTCAGACAAACTCCAACACAGGTATATGGCGTGCAACCAGCTCACACACACAAACAACTGATGAAGAGACAAATATTGTTAGCAAAAGTACATTATTAGATTCTGCCTGACTGGTGCATAAGATTGAGTTTATGAGTACTTTCTTTACCTATCAGTTAAGCACTAATAGTGAGTGCCGATAAGTAAACATTAGGGGTAGAGAATACGAAAAGTTAACGTTAATCCTAGTGGTAACATAAAGCACTGAATTGGAATATAATACCACGCGGTAAGTATTTTCAATATCAGAAAACAGTGATAAGAAAATGATCAGAAATTTCGCTGTAATTTGTTGTCTTCTTACCGTAATAAATATCTTGTAAATAAGATTTGCGTAGACCATTAGTTCAATGAAAAATTATGTTATTGTAGACTTCATAGATAGTAAATAATAAAGAAGTAAGATTAGGAGACCGAGATACTTTTAATTGAATCTTCTACCTTGATTCGAAAAAAAATATTATAACAACAGTTTTAACAAAAGCTTTATACTTTTATTGGATATTTTGTTTATTTTGGAATCATCAAGTAAAATCTCTTCTTCATTTGACAAACTGACTGACATTGACGTTCTCTTGACGTTTTTGTGACTCTGTCAGTCTGTGACATAGAGATATAATTACAGTCCGTTCACAGTTATTTTACCTCTGACAGATGTCGGTGTTTATTTTCTTTATGTTGGAACTGTACTCTGTGATGACAGGAAAGTAAAATAGGGTTACCCGTGCATAACATTTTACCCAATATTAGTGGAAATGCTTCAAATATTCAAATGCTTGAAGCTCATGGCCGCAAAGTGGTTAGATTACCGCCATACCACTGCGAGCTAAACGCAACTGAACTTATGTGGAGTCTCATTAAAAGGCGAGTCACAAGCAAAAATTTAGGACAAGAGGCAACCAACATTGTGAATTTAGCTGAAGAAGCTTTTCAATCTATCACTGCAGAAGACTGACAAAAACAATGCAAACATGAGCGCCACATTGAAGACAAGCTTCGTGAAACAGATGCTTAAATGGACAGGTTCATAATAGAATTAAATTCTGAGTCTGATACAGAATATGACAGCAGTTATGAATCATCATAACGTTGGCAGTCCACATGGATCATTCTTATAGACTCACGCCTGTTTCCATGCAGGGGTAGGCAGAGGTGTAATATGACACCCACATCATTCTTATTCAAAATAAATATGAAAATTAAATTTACAGTTTTTGTATTTGATAATTAGAACCTCACGTTGGCGTAATTATGATGCGTTTACCTTTATATATTAAATAGACAACATTTTTATTATAACTACTTATCTTCATAGGAAATTAGTTATTTCGTAAGAAAATAAATGTACATGCATATAGCCATGCCAATATCAAGAGGTTTTGTTACAAACATTACTTCCAAATATTTAATACGATCGATAGGCAATAAAAAAATAAGTACATTTTAGCAATAATGTATATTTAAAATGGGAGTATTATATACCAAATATAGCAACACAACGCTATGCGTTTACCTTTATATATTAAATAGACAACATTTTTATTATAACTACTTATCTTCATAGGAAATTAGTTATTTCGTAAGAAAATAAATGTACATGCATATAGCCATGCCAATATCAAGAGGTTTTGTTACAAACATTACTTCCAAATATTTAATACGATCGATAGGCAATAAAAAAATAAGTACATTTTAGCAATAATGTATATTTAAAATGGGAGTATTATATACCAAATATAGCAACACAACGCCCAGGTTGGCCAATCTAACAGCTAGAGGTAAAATAACTGTGAACGGACTATAGTTATTCTTCTGTGGACATCTGTGGATATAAGCAATGAATACAGATGATTTACATTAAAGAAGCTTATTTCTTAAGGGCCCAGTACACAATGGTCCATGATGGGCCACTGCAGGCCATCGCCCACCATTGTGTGAACATGTATCGATCGCCATTACCGTACGCAATGGCGATGGCCTGCAGTGGCCAATGATGGGCCACTGCAGGCCATCGCCACGATCACTTGGTGTTCACACAACGGTGCATGACTCATTGCTGCCTGGCGAATCACTTGCGATGGACGTGGAAGTAATTGCGGCCACGGCTATCGAATCTTGCGATTAATCTCAAAAAAATCTTTCTCTATTAGATAGCCCATTTATCGAGGGAGGCTATCTAATAGACTAAAGTTGGTGCCACGAGAAGATAGACTTTTTGTAAACAAACATTCAGAGCTTCACAACTTTTTTTCAAACAGTTGTGTTTTAGATTTTATACTTTTTTTTAATTATTCCACTATGTTTTTAAATTTATATTGTTGAATTTTACTAAAATAAAAATATTTGATTTTGTGTTTGAATGGTCGAATGTTCATAAATTTGCCGTTTTTTTGTCGTTTTAGACGCAATCTATTCTGTAAATTAAGGAAAAATAGAGTAGGTACCATGTTTGTTAATGATAGAGTACATACCTATATGTTATTCTATTATTGACAGGATTTATTTTAAATTATAGACAATAAATAATTTGCTCAAAGTATACAGCATACCTATCCTAAAATATTAAATTATCGACCAACAATGAATAATATTACAGATAACTAGTTAGTACATTGTATAAAAATTTCTAGGCATCGAGATTTTACGTTGTCTGTGAATGAAATCGTCAGAATGAACTTAAACAAAATTCATTAACAGTTACGGTCGGTAGTCTGAAAACGCAATTTCTTTTTTAGGTATAAATAATTTTCTGCCATCTGCTATTCTGCACCCGCTTTTTCGAGATGCCGGCAGCAGGAAGTGCGTTGCGATCGTATAAACATGTATTGAACTTTACATTTACCCCTTCTTGATAACTAAAAATATGTTTTATCCTCTGATAAATGCATGTTAAGCCCAAGAATGTAATATTTTAATAAACTGACGCCAAATGTTGACATTCTAGGCGTCAGTACCTCAAAACATTAAAAAATCCTGTTAACAGTGCATAATATCGATAAAAATCCGATCCATTGACATATTAGTTTCCAATGACACGTATCTATGTACCGTTGTGCTCATTGGATTTGACATTATTTGTTTTTGACAGAACTATCGCTAAGTCACTTAGTAGAAATTCTTAGTTTACAAAAAGTCTATGTTCTCGTGGCACGGACTATATATAACATCACGCTATAAGCCACGAGACCGGACAAAGACTTAAATAACGCGGGTATAACCGTCTCATCTAGTATATTTATACATATTATATACTGCCTCCTTGATCCAGTGCATAGCGTATGTGAATACTGATCGGAGGTCCCGGGTTCGATTCCTAGATGGGGCAAAAGCGTTACTGGGTTTTTCCGAGTACTCAGTAGCAGCCCAGAGTCTGGTGATGTGCCCGGTAACGGCAATAGGCTCGCCCTCTATTACGTAGGACCTAAAAATTCATGGCGAAATGTGGGTGTAATATTTACACCTCTGCCTACCCCTTCGGGGATACAGGCATAAGACAATATATATATATATATATATATATATATATATATATATATATATATATATATATATATATATATATATATATATATATATATATATATATATATATGTATGTGTATATATATATATATATATATATATATATATATATATATATATATATATATATATATATATATATGCTGTCGCCCGTGGCTCCGCCCGCGTGGATGTAAGTTATCACGATAAAAACTATCCTGTGTCCCTCCTCGGGTCTTTGATTGATCGAATAATTAGTTATAAATATTGATCTTTCAACAGACAATCCTTGTCATACTGGACAACTACTGCTAAGCCGTCAAGTCTGTATGGAATAGTGCAGATGGATTCATATAGTTCATCATCAGATGTTTCAGATCTTCGACAAGTCAACAATTAAATAATGCTCATCAGACTGAACAAGTTTTGCTAAAAAGGCAAGCCTGTATGTTATATTGTAGCTGGGCTCTTTAATTTCCACATCAGATGTTCGAGATCTTCAAATTTTAATTGCTTATCAAAAAATGCTCAACATGTGAAATGTTTTTTGCCAAACCGCAATTTTTATGTCTTATAGTTACGCTGGGCTGTTGTGGTTCTGCATCAGATGTTCCACTTTCCAAAATCAATTTTAGCCTATATGACGCCTGACCTAATAGCAATATAATAAAAAAAACCATTCAAATCCGTCTAGTAACTTCCGAGATTAGTGTGTGTAAATAGACAAACAGACAGAATTATTTTTTAGATTTTTGCCCTATTACTGATTCGTAGCATAACTGTATAATAATTATTTTGTAAATAATATATATACAATACATATGCAGTTTCTTTTACTGCCTTCTATATACATAAAACAAAAAGTGCACTATCCCGGTCTGCGGTCGGTGACGAACTAAACAAAGGGCCATTGTGTGAACACCACAGACCACGCTACGCCACGATTCCTTTGAAGTGTGCCCAAAAAACCGACAACATCCCGATTGCGCGCCACGATTGACAATTGCCCGCCACTGTATACCATCACCCCGTGTACACAATGGTCCATGATGGGCCACTGCAGACCATCGCCGTACCCCGTGTACACACGGCTACACATAAAGTTAAACAAAACCAGTTTATCATGGTCTCGATTTGTGTGATCTTTCCGCACATTAAACGATCAGTTTATACTGGTTTAGCATAGTTTGGTGTGTAGGCGTGTGTATACAACGGCGATGGCCTGCAGTGGCCCATCATGGACCATTGTGTACTGGAGCCTTTAAGGATGTCATGTGCCGATTAAAGTTGGCGTATTGACGGTTGTCATTAGTGTAGTTCGTAGTTGGCGCCGTATGCGGCGCTAGCGTCTTTCGCCATCTGTATGTCTTGCATTGCTTTGGCGTAAGAAATAGACAGCTGTTGCACTGACACTCACGCGACTGTTACGCCGCCAAGTGGCAATTTGGGTCGCAGAAAGTTTGTCTTAAAAGCGGCAATAAGAAAAACATCTCTATAAATAAATATCTATGCTCTATGATATAAGGGCTATGGACTGTGACCAAACTCCAAACTCTCTGACTGTGACATTAATAAGTCCATGGTCTGTGACGCTAAAGGTGGACGCACACCTATCCGAGCCGAACGCGTCGAACGAATCGAAGTCAAGGAGGCCTCGCACATTAGCAAGAATCGACCGCGCCGAAAGAATCGACCGCGCCGAAAGAATCGAGCGCATCGAACAAATGGTTTCCATTTCCTTTACGCCTGTCGCACTGTTATTACATGTGAATTGTGATGGATCTTGACAAGGTTTTTATTTGTCAGTGCTTTATTAATGGAATATGAAGAAACAATGCGGAAATAGTACTCGCGCGTTGCTCTGTCATACCCAACTGATAGAATGCGAGCGCATCGGACGAATCGACCGCACTAACCGCGCCGAATCTGATGACGTCATTCGAATTTTTCTAGGATTTCTGAGGTTCTTCCAGATTCGGACGATTCGACGCGGACAAGTGTGCGAGGTTTCATGAGATTTCATATAAAGAATTCTAAAATTCGTTTCGTTCGACGCGTTCGACGCGTTCGGCTCGGATAGGTGTGCGTCCACCATAAATGCCGACAACCGAATGGACACTGAAAATAGCTTAGGGTTGACACAAAAATATTTTGCAAGTATGTACCTACTTAAGTCCCTACAGATGATATGTTTGTAAGTTCAAATCAATTAAATTCATCAATTAAATCATTCAAATTAATCTACGTGTTAGTTGTAGTAGTATTCATTCCTAGCATTTTTATTATCACCTTCGTATATTAATGTTTATTCTACGCGACAGGCCGAAGTTAATAAATATAATGCAGGTTAAAATCTACAGTTTACTACTTAGATATGCTTAAATGACAAATATTTGCGACATTTATTGTTTAAAGATTTTAATTTTTGGTTGTTAAATCACTATCATCACCATCATCATCACTACCTACTCATTACATACTTAGTATAAAACAAAGTCTGTTTTCTGTCTGTCCCTATGTATGCTTAAATCTTTAAAACTACGTAACGGATTTAATGCGGTTCTTTTAATAGATAGAATCACAGAAATAAATAGTAATAGAACGGTGACATGGGCGTGGTGCGCGTGTCAAACTATTGCACTATAGCGCATGTGTTTACACATGTTGTACAACATTATTCTGCCTGACAATCAGCAATGGTCAGTTTTTATTTAAACAATAACATAATTTCATTTTCCACAGCTACATCACACACACACATCGATAATAATTCCTTAGTGTTCCCTCAATATCTATACGTCACTGTGGGCGGGGCTTGCTGAAATGTGGCACGCGCGAAATGTACGCGATGACGTGACATTCACCATTCTATTACTATTTATTTCTGTGGATAGAATGATTCAAGAGAAAGGTTTATATGTATAATATATGCATAATATAGTAGAGAAACAATTATAGTTTAAGAGGTTTCTAATGTGATGTCGTAAATTAACCCAAATTTTGCGCTCACATTGCAAACGCTGCCTAAACCCTACGAGATGGATTAAAATAATGTATCTACTACAGCATTGAACAACTTAAAAAGGTCTACAAAAATGTCTGCGATGGTATGTAACTATTTCTTGTAGCCCACAATAACCATTTTTTATCCTTTAGTTTTTACCAGAAATAATGGCTTATTTACGAAGTGATTTTAAGCAATACAACATTAATCCTTATCCGATTAAGTACCTTAAATACATTGAATATGTAATATAGATCAATAGGGCTCTGTACAGCATGTAATTTAAATGAATATTTTCAAAGATATTACAGATTTAAAATGCAGGGAGATAGCGGTTGTGGGGGCCGGCGGCACGCGTGCCTATAAACATTGCACCCGTGCCGTGTGAAGCTGGGGTGGGTCGCTAGTTTCACGATGTAATTGATTCATCTTCACATAATTTGAAATCGATGGAATCTCAAGTTTCCATTATTACTACTGTACGATGCCGACAAACAGCCGTAGAATGCACATGTAGAACGCATTATTAAAAAAATGTCGCATCTGCATAAATAATATTAGCGATAGCGCGATAGCCAGTCTTGAAAGTTCGTACCGACGCAGTGTTGGTCGGGCGGACGGGCCGCCTGCGAAAAAGTGGCGGGGGGACACCGCTCTGCCCCGCACCGCACCTCATCGTTGGCCTGTCTAGACGGCCGAGTTACCTCACTATTAGATTTTATTACACTATGGATAAAGCTAGGAGCCAGTTTTGAGTTTGTGCATTTACAAAATACATAATTATTATGTGTGGCATGTTAAGAACAATATGACTAAGTTAAACTTAGTTGTACGTTAGAAATAAAAATACGTATGAGAGAGATTTCTAAAACTATAAGTGAGCCAAAAACTTAAAGTTCAATGAACTTATATGAACACTTAACTCAAAACGGAATAAATAATCTTAAAGTACAACAATCTCATTTTAAGTGTTTTCGTTACCTGAGTGCTAGAAACAAGACAAATATCGGGATGATGGTGCTATATCTAGGTGCTAACTTCGTTACTTTACTTTAAGAATATTAATCTTTTCGTTTAGTCGACCAAGCACACGAACACATTATTTTACTGCCCGATCCCGTACCAGAGCTAAAGTCACCAGCGCATGGCAAAGTAGCTGACATCATCACCGACATTAATTTTATAATATATTTTTTTTATTATATTGGTCACATTGGCGGTTGTTTGGTTTGGCGTTTAATTTTTAGTTATTTTCGCTAAAACGAATCTGTAAATATCAAAGAAATGATATGATTTTCGTAAAATCACTACGTTTACAGTGAAAGCCAATGACAGAAAGCGGCTAGTGTGAATAGTATTTTAAAAGTAGGTCATTTGCGTACTAACGGATTTGGTTACCGGTACGTCAGACTTACTTCGTAATCATTGGAAAATATTTTGTGTTATATATTCACTAAAAGTTGTTTAATTTTCAGAGTATAGTGAAGTGTGAAGTTCCAAGTGTTGAATTCATGATAGAAGAAGTTAGTGGTCATGGCAGAAAATGATGATTATTTAGATTCGATTGACAACAATCATTTGGACGGTACCAACGGTTCCCTAAACATGACTGACAATAGTCTTGGGGTGAGTTTGTTCATTACTGGATGTAGACAAAGTGTTGTATAGCTAGTACGCTGTGTTATATAAACACGGTGTGTCGGTATGTAGCTTCCTACAATCGCAAAACTTGTCGGGAGAAATTCGCACGGATCTAATGATTAACGGTAATCGTCCAACATTAATTTGATTGTTTACGAAGCTAACCTGCAAGTCTGGAACTGGACGTCTTAGGCGATCTCTGTGAAGTCTTTGAATGGCTGTGATCATAAATAAAAGATTTTATTGCGGTGTTTTGTACGACGAAATGTTCGTTTGTGTTTGTCTGAGATTCGGCTGCATTATCTCCTTTATCTGTGTAATCAATCTTTATTGGTATTCAATAATACGCCAGCTAGATTTCAATAACTTCCAAGTTCGCCAATGATTACACAAACTCGTAAAACACGGATCAGAATGTAAAATTATTGTTGTTTATAATATTTATCCTCAGGACTTTGCATGTCTTGTATGTTTTCAGTCTCATAAACACTATTTTCAAACAGCTGTTATTGTTTGTTTATGATCATGAAATAAAGTGTTCAGGGATAGGCAAAATGATTTTAAAATGAAACCATTTTTGTGTGTGATACTCAATATTATAATTATATTCTTTTAGGGTGGTGATGAGGCTGCTGGTAGTGAGGTGCCAGATCTGGCAGCCATTAAGGCAAGAGTGAGAGAGATGGAGGAAGAAGCAGAGAAGCTAAAACAGATGCAAACAGAAGTTGACAAGCAGATGAGTATGGGTAGCCCACCAGGACTTAGTAAGTTTTTCTCTATTAGTTTTTTTTGTAATATAAAATACTATCTCATACTCACAACTCCATCTAGTCCCAAACTAAGGAGAACTTATACTATGTGTACAAGACAATAGATAAACATACATGGATACTTCTTTTGTCATACATACATACATAGATGCATAGATGCACGTCTGTTTCCCAGAGGGGTAGGCAGAGACTACGGAACGCCATTTGCAACGATCCTGACATATCTCTCTTGCTTCATTAACTCCCATCAGATTCCTCATGCATGCTCTTCTGTTCAGGGTAATTCTAACCTGTCCTGTTTTTAGGATGTCTCCAATCTGGTCAGAGAATGTCCGCCTAGGTCTTCCCCTTTGTCCTGTCCCTTCTACACTTGCCTTATATGTATATGTGCTTGGTCAGTCTTTCGTCATCCATCCTCTCCACGTGCCACTTCTTTTGTCAATTCATACAAATTGTTCATAGGAGCATAAGATGATAAGTACATCAACATAACTAACATTTTTAAACATTCTATTAAATAAATATAGTTTCGATATCATGTCAGTGTCATACATACGTCACAAAAAGTGTATTCTTCTAAATTATCTGATAATTGAATGAAGTTGTAACGAGATCGTAAATTGAAACAAGTGTCTAAATATGTGTCAACAATGAACTGTTTATTTCAAATTATATGATAAAGACATAAGGTTATCAGAATACCCCTTCTGAATCCATTCAAAATATAATATCAATGTCATATAAAAATAGGAGAATTGGCCCCGAAGGTTTGTATGTTGATTGAATGTGATGATAAAACATAAAATTTTAGTTTAAGTTTATTTTGGCTATTGAAAAATTATCTCATGGTTATACTTTTCTCACATAACAGATATTGTTTGACAACAATATACTACATCTTGTAAACAAAAAACTTTAAAGTTATTACAAAAATATATTTTACTATGATTTTCTTATATTCATACTAGCATTAGTGTGACCAAATGAAAATCAAGTAAGCATACAGTTAATTCAATTAAAAGTAATTAACTTTTAATTACGAGTAAATGCCTTGATTTGATATTGAAACATTATGTAATGAAATTTGTCTGCTGAAATGGAATGAAAAACTATTCAGTATGATAAATTATTATATAAGAATCACCATGGTTGCCTAATAACGGCCTTACTAGTCAGAAAAACTAAGAATTCAGTATGTATTATATTGAAAATAACTAGACAAAATAATAATTTTGACACATAAATTCTCTTTCAGCTTATAAGTTAAACTTACACTATTTTGTTTATCTTCAAGCATCATTGTTAGTACCATAATATTTTAAAGCTATTGATGAATCAGGACTGATAATATAACATTTATTCTTCAATTTTGAAAGACTTGGTAGCTGTGTAGTCTATTCAAATTAGTAACATGACATCAGGTGTAGCTACATAATTTGATGACCCAGGAGTATGGATATCCAACACACTGACATCTTGCAAAATGTTACTTAAAACTTATTGCTTTATCTGTAAACTGAACATAATTTCAGCCAGTCTATAAGGAACTAAGAATGCACTGCAATAATCACTAGACTTTTAAAAGAAAGTGGGTCTTGTTTACTATAAATATGGGAATTTAATCATTCATGGTCATTTACACTGATTTTAAATAGTCTTTCGGTATATATTCCACATACCTTTGTTTCAAGAAGTTAAATCTGTGTTTACTACATTTCATGATTCAACATTGTAGTTAGGTATTATATGCCTTAACCAACAATCTAATTAAAAACTTGTTATGTTCCACAGCAAGTCCACTGAATATGTCCATTGAGGAGAAGATAGAGGCAGATAACAGATCTGTGTATGTTGGTAATGTTGACTACGGAGCCACAGCCGAAGAACTGGAGCAGCACTTCCACGGATGTGGATCTATTAATAGGTCTGTATGTATGATATTCTTACCTGCCTGGCCTTACAACTTTTACGTTATAATGAGACAATTTTAGTTTGCACTTATGGGTGTTCATAAAGTGTTAGTCCCACATAGGTTTGTAGTCTATGTGGGACACCTTGCAGGTTGTCAATGTTTATCTAAAGAAGTCTTTGGCTGAAATTATGTTTATAAATTAAATTTATAAAGAATTCAAAGGCCAATTGCAGCTTAGCAATTGCAGCTTTGTGAAGCTGTGTTTAATTAAGAGCATTTTTATAGGACAAAGATCTAGATAGCCTGCAGCTTTCGCTACTTTTCGATTAGTATCAAAATTCAGGTGAAGGTCAATGGACAGTTTTTTCCAAAGATAAGATTTTGAAAACAACTGTTCCTCATAACTCTTATTATCACATGCCATGTGACTCATATTGTCACTTTAGTCAGTTGCAAATCTTTTATTATTATCTGTTTTGATGTTTGTTACTGAATCATCCAAAAACATCTGAATAGTATGTAATAACAATTGACACTATCAAGTTTATTTTGTTTAGAAGCCTTATCTACGTTTTTTTAATTTATACAAATGCTCAATTCAAATCTATAAACAACTAGCTGACCCGGCGAACTTCGTACCGTCTAACGGTCGGTTTTTTAATTATTTCTTTTTAATTTTCTCTCGGTAAGAACCATCCTCGTACTTCAAGGAATGTTATAAAAAAAGAATTCGCGAAATTGGTTTAGCTACTCTCGAGATTTGCTCTTAGCAACACATTCAGCGATTCTTTTTATAATATAGATTTACATCAGATAATTTTGCTAAATGTACTTAAGTAAAATTTTATATTCTTTTAAATATTTTATAATTTTCACGTTCACACATACCAATGTTTATTTAATTATATAAAGGTAAAATCTCTAATTATCCTCGACGTTTTGGCGTGGGTTACACTGGTGTATCCCATTTCGTTTTAAATTATTTTCTGATGTTTTCTTTTTGTTTATAATATTTATTTTGTGTGCATTTTCCAGGGTTACAATATTATGCAATAAGTTCGATGGTCATCCTAAAGGGTTTGCGTACATAGAGTTTGGCGACAAAGATAGTGTACAGACTGCAATGGCCATGGACGAGTCATTATTTAGAGGCCGGCAAATAAAGGTTAGTTCAATTTTATCGCTGTTTTTGTGTATGTGCTGTGCTATAAGATAGATATCTTATGGGGATGGATAGTTTAGTTGACACCCTTACAGACTGCTGTGTAGAGGATTTCGGATGTAAACATCACTTTCAAAGATGTGTTCATATAAAGTGTAAAGAATAATAAAGGATTAGTTCCTCAACAATGAAGGAAAAGAATGTGAGGAATTCTGCATTAATTATAATTTTCTCAAAAATATGTGAAGTCTGCCAACTTGCACTTGGCTAGTGGTGAAATGAATCCGCCTAACCTCCTCTCAAAATGCGAAAGTAAATGGATTAAAAAGTACATACCCGTAAAGGAATGGTTTATATAGAAGAATGATACATAGTTATTATTATGCATATAAATTAACTCTCGTTTTTATTAGCAAAATGTCGAGAGTGGTGGTGCAATATACAATATAAGAATGGCGCTTTAGTGCCAATAGCTTCTCTATACAATATTCATATAATTATTTAATGTGTAATAATGTGTGCAAGATAACATTCTTGGCATCCTGTCATGTTAAGCTGCTTGTCTATAGACGCCAGTATTTCTAGCGTCATACGCCAGTTACTAAGGGAAAGTATTTAAGGTTTTCTACGCACTATGCGGGTAGCTGCAATGCGGCCAGTCGTGCGGATGACCACAATCAACTATTTGTATGAGAAAGTAGTTTCCATTCGCACTGCGATGCGGCTGCCAGCCGACCGCTCCGGTTGTTCTGAACGTTGCGGCCAGCTAGACGGTTGCCATACGCACTATGCGGATAGTGCGAGTTTGCGGTTGCCAATGTAGTGGAAAGCGGTCAGCCAACAGGCTAGCCGATAACAACCGCGTCCTGCGGTTAGTCGGACAGCTGGCCGCATTGCGACTAACCGCATAGTTCGTACGAGCCCTAAGGGCTTAACTTTTAAACCCTGGAACGAAACTTCTCGAGACTATATTAAGCTAATTGCTAAACAAATCCTTAGCACGATTAGTAGAGTAGTATGAATATTAATGGGTGTTCTATGTGTATATAATTTAAATGTTTCTATGCCTGCGTAAATACAATTAAATTTAAATAAACAAAATATACTCTTGATATGGCGATATAAGTAATTTAATTAATGTTTAACTCATAGTTCTGTTTTAATTGATTTTATAGCCATTGTGAGGTAATGAATCGCACACCGTTTATAATTACTCTAAGGTTAATTAATTAACTTGAGGGTACTTAATGGCGATGTACTTGTGTTTGTTTTATCTAAAATAGGCATGAGACCGATATATCAAAACGAATCTGAAATCCGATTGCAGACAGAAATTGTATCGTATTGATATTCCAATGTGAAAAAGGATTTTAGAAAACGTAAAAAAATACCACGATAACGCAAACTACACAAATCCGAACCAAATGGTGCAAGCACAACCAAACTACAAAGTAAATCTAAAGCTTACGTTACCGATAGTTCTCATATTCATTCGTTCTCTTTCACACTACCAAACGACTAGTTAGTTAGAATGAGAGAGAGCGAATTTCATTTCCTTTTCTTTCTAACTTAGTGATCCGTCCGAAAGAGCGAAAGAGATGAAGCGAATTGTGCTTTGCGACGAGCGAATCGGTACTGAAAACGATTTCTAAAATCGGTTTATGAAATAGATTTCAAAATCTGAAATCTGATTTTTATCGGTTTGCGTAAAAATCCGAAAACGCCCATGCCTAATCTAAAACCTTCATTTAAAATAGTTTGTTTTTTTCATGATTTCTTTCGCCTTATGATAATCATCGTCGCATCCTGCCCGCTTAATGTTCTAAATTGATATTACACAGCCGTGTAAACTATTTGGACTGCCAACAGCAAAATCGAAGTCTACTCTGTTAAGCTTCATAGCCGTCTCCCGGCTCCAGCCCTGTTGTTTTCTATAACGTGTTTAGGCGCAAAAGTGCCATTCGCCAAACGTCCTTTCGCTAGTTTTTGTCTGTAGCTAATTGAACCGTGTATACGCCCTTTACTCTTTTTAATACATGATTAGTTTATATGTTCATATTGGTGTAATAAAGTACAGTAATATATAGCGATAGCTTAGTGGTGATACCAACACTGCCATGCAGAGGGTATCGGGTACGAATCTACGGCGCGCACCAATGCCTTTTCAGAGTCATGTACGTATAAAATTGTTAATTATCGCTCGTCGGCTCTGGCTGTCGTGAAGATCTTTGACAATCGTTATAGGGCCTAATTACCTCTAAATAAACTCTGGTACTAGACTAAACTATGGAATAAAACTATCTCTTTGGGTTGCGGAGGTCAGACATGCAGTGCAAAAATAGTGGCTAATATTCAGTCAAATCCGGTTAGACCAGTTAGCGGACCCCGGGTTCTAGCTGGGATAACGCTAGAAGGATGATGATCGGTGTTCAATGAAGTATTGAATAAACAAGCTGTGTTTGTTTGTGTGTCAGGTGATGCCGAAGCGCACGAACAAGCCGGGGCTGTCGACCACGAACAGGCCGCCGCGCTCGTCCCGCGGTCGTGGCCGCTCCTTCCGCGGCGGCTTCTCTCCGTACTACTCGGGCTACCGGCCCGTGCGCCGCGGCAGGTACAATCCATATTAACATTGTCGCACAACCTATACAACAATAATTTGCAACTGTTAAGCAACTACTCAAACAACGTGCTCCTTCCATTTGGGGGCCAACCGACTGACGTACACTCTACTTCCTTCTTGGTGCACGTTTTATGTTTATCCATTTTATTTATGTTTTTAATTCGTGGACAAACTCTGTGTTTTCACTCTTGAGGCATTGCAATCTGTTTTAAAGCTACATTGCGTTGTATTTATTTATTGTAAAGGAGAGTGAAACAATCTCAAAGTATGTATAATTTGAAGTTATTTTACTTTTGGACTTTATGTATGTATGTATGTAGTGTAATCTACACACGAATGTAAAACAGATTTAATGTGAACTGGAAGTTACGATACACAGATTTTTTAAGCGTAATCTTGCTTGAAACTATTATCTGTATTTTCGATTTAAAAACACATGCAATGTAATTTAATTGGTTGTGTAAAATTTTGGTGACGCGGCCGACAAATCCTTGTAAATTCATATTTTGTTGTAATTACCCACAAAATTATTTATATTTTTTGTTTATATTTATTTGATTTATTTTATGTACCTCACAGTATGTCATCATCTTTTTGGGGATGTAATAAGTACAAGTCTATGCTATTTCTAGAATACTATGGCTTTTAGCCGTTTGTATGAAAGCACGCAGTATTTATAACGAGAAAGAGGAGACTTAAACTCGCAATATAGAAAATTGTAATCTATGTATAACAGTTGCAAATTACATTATGAATGTTTATTTGAACTTTTGGAAGATGTCACTGCTGTATTTGGATGTTATTGCTATATTTTTAGATTTTTATTGGATTCAGTTAATTGAAAGTTGCTACAAACTTTCTAACATTCTGTCAGTCATGGCATCTTTCTCGACGGACACTTGTAGACGGTGGACACTGTTGTAAAAATTGGTACAAACTGATGTAAATTGATCAAAGGAAAGACAATATTTATACATACTTTTTACAAAATAAAGTTTGTAATAGAAAACTATGAGCATTTTCAATGCAGCGCCCTTCCCGAGTGTTAGCGTGCATGGCGCATGGCGCATGTGTACGTGGCATGTGTAGCGTGTATATCGTGTATAGCGTGTATATCGTGTGTAGCGTGTATCGTGTACGTGTAGCTGTAGCGCGGTAGTGTAAGGCCGCGCGCACTTTGGACACTAATTCGTATCGTACAGTATACGTCCGATCTTGGTCGTACGAATTGAGTGCGCACACCGTATACGTTTTTATTAGTCAAATGAACAGTGTTCTAGTGATATCGGATTTGTGAAGTCTGCTTTGGTTGGAGCGCGATGAATAATCTGTATCTTCACGACAATTCTCTTATCGCTCGTAGACTGCGGTGGCGTCGTCGCTATCGTAGAACCGAAATATATTTAAAAAGAGACGATTTTGGTGAATTTCATCATATCCTGGAAGACTTATAACATCACTTATACGATCACTTTGCTCCCACAAACAAATATGTTCGTGAATCTGGTTTAATTAACTTTTCTACATCCATTTCTTGTGTTAAAACGTACGAATGTGCTTTGAAATCCCAACAAGTTCGGATTGTTTTCGGACGTCTGAACGACACGTACGTATACGCACGACTAACTCGCACCCAGTTTGCGCGCTCTCATAGTACTTGGAATATCGGGATCGTTCGTATGTGTTCGTACGTGTACGCACGAGTAAAATTCGTACGAAAACGTGTCCAAAGTGCGCGCGGCCTAAGTGTAGCTTGTGCGGTGACTAACGGCGTGCCTTGTTTGCAGAGGGTACAGGCGCGGCACGTATTACTCTCCGTACTGAGTGCGGTAGAGGGGGTGAGCGCGTTAGCTAGTTAAGTGTGTGACGCCTCCCACCTCCACCCCCCGACTATAGCTGCTAGCCTGCGCCACTGGACTGTACCTACACACTTTATCTCCATTTTAAACATGTTGACGATTACGTAGCTAAGATAAATCACATGCAGAGACTCGCGGTGTGTATTTATGACGGATCGCGATAAGGAAATATGAATTTTATTTTTATTTGTATAAGATTGATAATGAATTGAAGTGACTGTTTGAATAATGTGCTGTTTTGATTGTGAACAAAGAAATAATTAGGACTCTTTAGGGCGATGTGTAGAGAGTAAGTCTATGAAATTAATAAGAGAAATATATGATGTTGACCTCGGACGTAGACCGGCCGGGGATCTAGTTATGTACCTACCTACAGCATTTAGATGATAAATGAGTATTTCCTTAACACAAATTTTGTATTATATTCGCCTTAAAGTGATGTCGTTATTGATTTGTTAATACTAGTTTGGCAATCATTGTTCATATCGCGGTTAGATGTTTTAGAATAAATAGTGATCAGATTGTGAATTTTGTGAGAGCTGTTAGATTTGCTAGCGTTACGTTGTAGTCGCAGAACGTGGCGCTTGCCGCGCTGTCGTGTGCACTCGTCAGCTGTTGTTAAGGTTGTGTAATGTTGCACCAAACAGCGACGTTCACACGGCGTATCACATACATCTCGCCTGACATTTGGTCTCAGCATCGTTGTGAAACGATACATTAGATAAGGACATAGCTATCTAATTTATATTATATAAAAATAGCTGGCAAGATTCTCATTAGTGGTGCAGGACTATTAATTTTTATAATGTGACTGTACCTATGTTTGTGTATGATAGTATTATTTTCAATGAGAGGTAATTAATTCCTATTTGTCCTTTTGTGTTTTTAAATGATACCCATTATTTGTTATTGTGAAGCACTGCAATAGTGATGGGGATACATTATAGTGAATGATCGATTTGTTTGTCCTGTTCTTGTTAGTAAAGTACAATGTACACTATGATATACTTTGTGACATTATGTATTATTTGTGTTCATTTACAAAAGAAAATTGATAAAAAATTGCACATTGAAAGCTCGAAAGAAGTGAAAGATAACAAAACGAAAGTAATTTAAGAATAATTTTAAGAATGAAGCTGTTGTTTTATTTTCTGACCATCTATATCAATTTCAATACCTATTCAAATGATTAATATCTTTATAACTTACAATGTTACATAACTCTGTGAATGATAAATCAAAATTTTGTTACTAATTGAACTAACAGACCTTTGTAATTTGATCTCCATATTCAATATGTTACATATTACAGCTAAAACACCATACAATTGGAATTAGTGCTGGTAATTTCTTGAGCCCAAAAGTTGGTTTGACTTAAACTACGCGCTCTCCGTTCTGCACACCTCTTATATTTTTATTTTTCAGAAACGATAGCTTCGACTCGTTGACTACCGATGCACTGATCGGTGCGAGACTAGATTTTTATTTGTGTCTGGCATTGCAGCATTCAACGGGTTAATAGTCACAGTTTTCCTTTTCCATATGCCCGAGTTTTCTTGCCGAGCCTAGAAACTGAGCTGGTCAAAATCAGACATGACGGGTGGTGTCGTGAGGCTGCCAGTGGATGCCGGTTGCTATACCCATATTTATAGCTGCGCGTGGCAGCCAGCCGTGACACGAGTCTATCTCGGCCGTCACAGCAGTCCTTATCGTGTCACTGCCGGCTTCTGCCATTTCGGTATACATCGGCCCTTAGGATGTGTTTCCACTGACGCGATGGATGGAGAAGAGCAGTGTAAAGTGTTGCCATTGAAGCGGAGTCTGCGGAGTGGAATTGATCAAAGCAGACCAAAGCTGGATTTTGGCCGCGTTTTGGCCCCTCAAATTCAATTTTGTCAACCCTACTCTGCGGCACCCACACGCTAGGCCCCGCTTCTAATGGAGTTGAGCGGTCCACCACCACCATTCATATTTTCATATCATTTGCATACCTATTTTATTTGAAAGTCGGCCCAGCTCCGTTTGCACTGTTTTTACTAACATGGTAGATATTTTGAGCATCGTGATTGGCCAACTCACAGTCCGCTTCTCTTCATCCTGATCAGCTCCATGTCAGTGGAAACGCACCCTTACAAGTTGGTTATATGGATTTTGACTTCCTTCGAACATGATATGAGTAAAAAAAGACTGGTTGCAGTAGGAAGTTCATGAACTTGAGACTGCGGACTGCGGATCGGTTTACACAAGAGTTGGTCAGTAGAAGACGATTTTTATTATCATATTTTGATTAATTACACCAGGCGTAGGCGTCAGCGGCCCACATGATGGTAATTTTTGTTATAGATTGACGCCTGTATCCCCGAAGGGGAGGTGTAATATTACGCTTACATTTCGCCGCGAATTTTTAGGTCCCACGCAATTGGGGCGAGCCTTTTGCCGTTACCGGGCACATGACCAGACTGTGCTGCTACTGCGAATTCAGAAAAACTCAGTTACACTTGCTCGACCCTGGATTCGAACCCGGGACCTCCGATCAGTGGACGCATACGCTATCCACTGGCTATAATAACAGATGCAACGCCGATTATTACATAGATCCAGCTCCACCGTTAGAAGAGGAAAAATATTAGAATGGTGACCGGAGAGGCGATGATTTACGACGGATTTAAAATGAATCGCAGTACACCAGAATGACGACTTTACATTTTCGCGCTAGTAGTATTGCATTGTCTTGCCGAAAACAAGAGGTTGAGTGACAAGTGCTTCCCTGTAAAGTCCGTGCCACGAGAACATAGACTTTTTGTAAACAAAGAATTTCTACTAAGTGACTCAGCGATAGTTCTGTCAAAAACAAATAATGTCAAATCCCATAAGCCCAACAGTACATAGATACGAGCTTTGAGAAAAGAATATAATATGGAGTGGACAAATAATACATATGGATACTTTACGTTATAGAAATATATATGAAATCGACATAAAGCCACCAAACATAGTGTTGTCTTGTTTTTACTTAGCGATATCTCTGTTAGAAAAAAGAGATAGCCATAGGTTACTGAATACACTGATCATAGTGATTTTTTATCAGAAATGTCAATCGTGCCAGTGTCGCCATATTGCTTGCCAAGTGTTTTTGGTACATCTGCTGTCAAATCGTTGTGTATCGAACATAATAATTTTGATTTTGTGAATAAATATGTCTAAAAACCAGATGAATCAGTGCTTCAGGCTTTCCTAGAGATCGTAAAATCATGCCTAAGTGTTGATTTGAACTGTGCAGTGCAAGATAAAGCTATAATCAACACAAATGTACTCTTCACAAGTAAGCATAGAGATATTAGAATAGAGTGGCAGAACAGTACCTAACTCAATACTGTGTCGTGTCCGTCGGTGCGAGAGAGAACACAACATTAAAGGCCCCCTGCATCTCTCTCTAACAATACATGCACAACATCAACATTACGCAGTGGCGTGCTACCTGTAACCATTATTTATATCAGTTTATCAGTAATCAATAGTTTAAAAATATATAAACATTTTTGTCACTTCAAACTATCTTCGTGTATCAATAAAAACAACTTTTATACTATTGATTACTAATAAACTGATTTAAATAAAAGTTACAGGTAGCACGCCACTGCGTAATGTTGATGTTGTGCATGTATTGTTAGAGAGAGATGCAGGGGGCCTCTAATGTTGCGTTCTCTCTCCCACCGGCGGACACGAATAGGCCCCACTCTGCCACTCTATTCTTAATATCTCTATGCAAGTAAGTAACAAGTCATGATTTATATTGTTGAAAAGGATTAGTATTTGTACAAAATATTGTTACAAGAGGTTCTTTTTATAGTTAATTTAACAGGTTTTAGCTTCGTTATGGCCTAAATGTTTTGTGTTTTCGTAGTTTGGAATTTTCCATATTTACGTATTAGAGGTTAGTAGTGATGTTACTGCTAATGTCGATATGGGTTATCGATATATAGATAATGTATAGAGACTTCCACAAACGATAACATTGTTAAAACTATCTCGTGTCTGTAAATGGAAATAAATTAAACACTGAACCAATTTTGTCTGTACCTAGTAAAGGAAAAGCGATATTTGACAAACTTACTTTACTTAGACCTGATTACATAAAACCCAAAACCGCTGCACCCTGCTCTATGTTGAGGAAAATAAGCAGTTAAAATAATTATATTATGTTTTTTGCCAACAGATAACATGAACAGCAACTGTATGCGAGAATTCCTAGCAATAAAACGTTGAAAAAAATAACTTTATTTATAAACAAGAGGACGCCCGCTGCTACACCTGCACATTTTGACGTGACAACGTCTTATAAATTGGTTTGCCGGGTGACACTTCAAGAAACTGCGTTACGCTCCGCTCACGTTATGCGCTCACAATGAGAGCGAGTGAGAGGCACGCGTCCCGCCTAAGAGCGAGAGAGACAGACATAAAAAGTGAAAGGCACGCGTCTTTCATCCTTCTTCCTACTATACGAATGAATATTCACATTAAAATTATTTTACCACTCAAAGTCGTTGTCACGTAAAACTTTCGCCCGTATACCGACTTTACAGGCAACCAATTTTTTTTTTCAACTGTTTCTGACCGATCCCGTGGGAATTTCAAGAAAGTCCTTAGTGCACTCCTGCGATCCCCAAAGAACATTCATGCCAAATTTCAGCTTCCTGCACCTTATAATTTTGGCTGTAGCTTATCTATCAGGCAATCAGTAACGCAAGGATTTTATAAATATATAAAATCCTTCTAAAATCTGTATAATAATACAGATAAAAAACAAATAAATAACATGTATTAATCAATTATGATTTTTCTTACCCCCTTATGATATTTCAGTGTAGCTGTGTGTTTCATTACGGTATGTATAGTGCAAATCAGAAATCGCCGACATAAGGCCGGCGCGCACTAACGTCGCGGCATGGCAAAGGATTTTATTACTGATCAAGTCATTTTCATTCTTATTTCAATGAGTTTAGAATTCATATTACTTTATTTCGATACAATCGTATCGCGGCATGCCGCGGGACGTTTGGGGCGCGTCGCGGCACGTCGCGGCATCGGCGGCACACTTGGACGCCGCGGCATGCCATGGCGTCTTGCAGTGTGCCACGACGTAATCAGTAGGTAAATAAGTTCCTGAATTCACCGTTAGTAAATCTTGTTCTCATAAATAATATATCCAGAATTGTTTTCTCTTCGACAGATCAGTTTGTATTTGTCGTTCTTCATCTTCAGCAAGAAGTGCTATTGATACTAAATTCCAGTCAATTGGACGCCTCGGTATGACGCGGCATGCTGCGAGGTGCTGAAGCGTCTTTCGGGCTTACGAAACACGTTCCGCGCCGTGCCATGCCATGCCGTCAGTCGGCGCCGGCCATTAGCTATCCGGATATCCAAGCTGAAGGGGCAGTGGCCAGAGGACATAGCTCGAAGAAGCGATGGCCGTTGGGCAGAAAGGTTCTGGAATGGCGGCCTCGTACCGGACGACGCAGCAGAGGTAGGCCTCCCGCAAGGTGGACCGACGATTTAGTCAAGATCGCGGGAGACAGTTGGATGCGGGCGGTTCAAGACCGGTCTGTGTGGAGAACCTTGGGGGAGGCCTATGTCCAGCAGTGGACGTCGTTTGGCTGATATGATGATGATGATGATGTATGGTGCCATTCATGTCCGGTACTTTCATTCACAGCGACACAGTATCGATATTGGCTACCAGAGAATATTTTGTTATATGATACAAGGGACATTTTCCGCTTTACCATGTTCGCCCGCATTTGCATTATGGAATAAACTAATATGGCAAAAAATCTAAAGTAACACTACAAAATATCAATTTAAATTTTTTCTACATCTACAGTAATGTATTATTTACCTCTAACCGGCTCAATGTCGATATCGAATAAATTCTGGAGTCCAACCCATAGAGATATAAAGGATAGGGTGGCAGAACAGTACCTAACTCAATACTGAGGTGCGAGAGAGAACGCTACAGGTTAAAGGCCCCCTGCATCTCTCTCAAACAGTACATGAACAACATCAACATTGCGCAATGGCGTGCTACCTGTAACTATTATTTCTATCAGTTTATCAGTAATCAATAGTTTAAAAATATATAAACTTTTTTGTCACTTCAAACTATCTTCGTGTATCAATAAAAACAATTTTTAAACTATTGATTACTAATAAACTGATTAATGTTGCGTTCTCTCTCCCACCGGCGGACACGAATAGGCCCCACTCTGCCACTCTATTCTTAATATCTCTATGGTCTAATCCAACGGCAGTCATTTTATTTTCCACATAATTTCGTAGGTATGCGCGCTAATTTCGTAGGTAAGTCCAATCCATGTTATTCACAGATCTGTGGTTTTTTACTAGAAAAAGTAAGAACCCTTCAAAAACTTAAAAAATATAGTTTTCTTTTTCATCTTTTAGCAACACAAATCGCATTCGCTAGTACGTTAGCTTTAATAATTTCGACTTCTTACTGAACCAAGACAACAGTGATTTTAGTGCTGGTATGAACGCTCTCATCGCAAGCTTTAAGTGCTTACGCCAGAGTTTAACACAATCGTTTTTTAAATCCTCGTGCGAATGATGCCTAAAGGTGCTATACTTTGTCGATAACAAAAAAACTTGTCGATATATGCTTTGCGTTGCCTAATATGCGCCCAACCCTAATGGACGCCATTTTATTTGCATACGTTTCGTAGGTATGCACGCTAACATCGTAGGTACGTCCAATCCATATTATTCACACATCTATGGATACGAGTCATTGGAAACTAATATGTCAATGGATCGGGTTTTTATCGATATTATGCGCTGTCAACAAAATTTTTTAGTGTTTTGAGGTACTGGCGCCTAGAATGTCAACATTTGGAGTTAGTTCATTGAAATGTTACATTCTTGGGTTTAACATGCATTTATCAAAGGACAAAATTATTTTTTTTAGTTGTCAAGAAGGGGTAGGAAAATGTAAAGTTAAATACAAGTTTATAGGATCGCAACGCTCCTCCCGCTTCCGGCATCTCGAAAAAGCGTGTGCTGAATAGCAGATGGCAAACTATTAGTCGCGCAGAAAATTATTTATACCTAAAAAAGAAATTGCGGTTTTAGACTACCGTAACTTTTAATGGATTTTGTTTAAGTTCATTCTGACGATTTCATTCACAGACAACGTAAAATCTCCATGCCCAGAATTTTTTATGCAATGTACTAAGTACCTAGTTATCTGTAATATTATTCATTGTTGGTCAATAATTTAATATTTTAGGATAGGTAGGCTACTTTGGGCAAATGATTTATTGTCTATGATTTAAAAAAATAACCTTGTGAATAAAAGAGTAACATGTATGTATTCTATCATTAACATACATGATACTCTATTTTTCTTTAATTTTCAGAATAAATTATGTGTAAAACGACAAAAAAATCGGCAAATTTATGAACATTCGACCATTCAAACACAAAATCAAATATTTTTATTTCAGTAAAATTTAACAATATAAATTTAAAAACATAAAGGCATAATTAGGCATTGAAAAAAAAGACTGTTCAAAAAGTATACAATCTAAAACACAACTGTTTGAAAAAATGTTGTGAAGCCCTGAATGTTTGTTTACAAAAAGTCTATCTTCTCGTGGCACCAACTATAGTCTCGTTTATTCAGTACGTTGGTCGTCCAGAAGATGAACGCGTTGCATGTAACGGTAGCTGCGGATATCAGTTTCAATTGCCAGCACATAAACAAGACCACAGAAAACAATGGCGTAACGACGGACGTGGTGGATGATCATTGATCACTATGCGTCGAAAAAATAATAAATGTGCGCCAATTCGACGACGCGAGAGTACAATGATGCACTCACGTCGCCTCGCGGGAGTAAGAGTGACCCATTGACTCGCTCACAAATATCCGCCTCGGAACGGAAAGCTGACGAGGCGAGGAGAAACATAGACCAAGCGATTATAGCATGTAGGTTGGTATAGGTAAATTCACGAAAGTTGACCACAAATGGCGGCCGTCGCGCATATGTACATATGTGCACCAATGGCGTTGCTCCGTTCTTGACGCATTTGGGGAATGCGTCAAGAACGGAGCCACGCCATTGGCACTCCACCCGCGCCTCACCCCGCACCTCCACGGGGACCTAAAAAATGATTTCTGCGCAGTGGTCATCTTTCGTGAATTTACCTATACATTATCGCACTCGTCAGACCATAGAGATATATGCGTCGGACCCAGTATATTCTAATCTATGGTCTGATCGGCGCGGCCCGCGTGGCGTTCTCTCGACGAGAGTATAGTCGCCATTACATCGTCTACTGGTTGCGGCTAATAATTGCCAAAAGAGTTAAATGCAACGGAAAAAGGTGCACACAGCTTTTTCCGCCGTTTCGTATTGTAGAATGAAGTACCCTTTTGGCCCTGTATGTTTGTGTGATTGCGATTAACTCTAAAACTAATAGCAGGTATGATTCCTGAAGAGAGTTCAGGTACATTATTCACGCAGTTAGGCATTAGTAATGCCGCATTACCTACAACAAACAAGTTGTCGCAAACTTTTGAAGACCTGAGCCATACAAATATTTCTGACTACATAGAAATTTTTATTTATTTGACTGAACGGTTGGCGTAGTGGTCTCGCCGCTTGTCACTGCACCGAGTGTTGTCGGGTTCGATTCCCATACGAGAACTCTATGTATTGTGTACCTAATCGATAAATTGTTTCGAGTCTGGGTGTATCCATATAGTCTGTGATTGTGTCCGTTAGTTGCATGTTTGTCAAGTCCCCGCGCGACACAGGATTTATTTCTATTGCCCGAGATGTCTTTAAAAAGCAAATTAAAATAGAACGTATAAATACCTACTATAAGGGGCATCTGTGATAATGACAAAGCACAGAAAAAGTGCCGTTTGAATTCCGCAACCCAAAAGGATGGCAATTGGCGATGCAAAGATTGTCCGAGCGCCTTTAGCGGTGAATTTGTAAGTTGTCACTTGTCAGGTTACGACACTTGACAGCTTTCAATACAACTGCTTCGAGGTCATAAACTAGTGGTAATTGTATTGACATTGAGCTGTAAAAAGTGTCGTACCCGGACAACTTCCAAATTCGCCGCTAGAGTCGCTAGTTAGAATCTTAGCATTCGTAGTAGGTACTTGTATACTCTTTGCTTAGCATCGCCAATATTAAGTAGGTATACATTGACCAGTGTCAGTACCTATATACAGACTGACTCCTCGTAACGACAACCAAAGATCTTCATGACAGCTGGGACAAACGGCTTTACATGCTTTCCGAGGCACGGGGCCAGTCATAATTAACAATTTTTATACGCACATTACTGTGAAAAGTCAGTGGTGCCCACTGTGGATTCGAACACTATACCCTCTCCGTAGCGGTCCGTTTGCATCGCCGCTAGGCTATAGCTGCCTGTCATTTCCAAATTCACCATTTTAAAATGGACACAGAGGTCCAAGATAAGTCTAATCGCAACCAGGACAACGCAACGCGAGCAGTGATATTTACCAGGGTTGTTACGGATGCGAAAATTTAGACATCCGCGGATGCAGATGCGGATGCGGATTATTAGAAGTACACATCCGCGGATGCGGATTCGATGCGGATGCGATACGGATGCGGATGCGGATTTCGGGCTTTTAAAAGGATAATTATTTAAATTTTAAGTACGGTACATAAATAACTGAAAATCAATTTAATTTAACTTTTTATTTATTTAATCATATTTTTAGAAAAAAAATTGCACAAGTTTTTAGTTTTACTTATGACACAACTCACACAATAGAATGTTGAGCTTCGAGTTTCGTTATAAAAAACTTTGGTTAATAATTAAACTTAAAAATTGGGTACCTACATTGGGTTCCCACCAAGAACTTAGGGTCCCAAGCCAACCTCACCTGCAAGTGGTTTACCTGCCGATCAACGGACGAGGCTCTGGCAAACAAAATGTCCCAATAAGCGGCAATAGGCGCGCCACCTATTACGTGGGATCAAAACACTGGCGAAAAGTGGGCGTTTAATATGCCTCTGCCTACCCCTTCGGGGAAACAGGCGTGAGTCTATGTATGTATGTAAAAATTGGTGAATCATATTAAAAAATAGCAATATTGCAGCCTTCTCAGCTTCCAACCTGTTTCTAAATGGATTATACCTACCTATTAACCCAGCTCCACTAAACAAGCAGTTGTTCGTACTGGCTAATGAAGGTGATAAATATCTGCATGCTAAAGGATGATTCGCGTTACACCGTAACGGGGTCGGGCCTTTCCAGGTATAATATATTAGTCTATGGTCGGGCCGGCTCGGGCCCGGCCGGGCCACGTTCGGGACACGTTTAGGATGATTCACGTTACACCGTGCCGTGCCACGGCCGGGCCACGGCGTCGTAATGTCGGTGGGTATTGTTTCTCTTTCGTCTGTCGCAATCCCTACCTACTTGAACAGACAGACACGGCCGTGCAATCAATGCTCGATTATTCACGTTACACCGGGCCGGGCCGGGTCGGGGCCCGGCCGTGTCGAATCCACCGTGCTCCGGCCGGGCTAGGCATTCATGCTACACCGAGATGTTTCCGAGCATTCATTGCACGGCAGTGCCTGTCGGTACTTGTTGGGATAGCGTCACACGAGGTGATAGTTTGTAATTATTACTAATTAAAATGCAATTCTCACAAATTCAGTTGGCAGCTATCGCCATTGCCATTGACGACGAAGCATTGGAAAAACGAACCGAAAGTAGGTACCAAAAGAAGATAGGGTATACACTCTGGTAACATGGCTGACTAATGACTATGGTGTTAAAATCAAGGGAAACAGGCAGAGGGCGCATAGAGTAACTTTACTACAAGGGGGCGTCAAGGCTGAGTCGCGGGCGCAGAGGATATTACTGTATCAACGTGCACACAAGTAACAGATGAAAAATAACATCCTGTGTTCTAAAAATATATTAAAATATGCGTTAGTATGTCTTGCTATACGAACATGTATCGTGCTATACCAAAATATATTGTCCGATATCTGTCGACATACTTTGGTGACGTAGTAAAAATATAAGTTATAGCTGAGTGTATGGTCACTCAATATACCGACCTATAATTAATATATATAGCTCCGTGTGTTCCGGCCTAAATCATATTTACTTTTACTCCTAACCCATAGATGTGTGAATAACATGGATTGGACGTACCTACGAAGTTAGCGTGCATACCTACGAAACGTATGCAAATAAAATGGCGTCCATTAGGGTTGGGCGCATATTAGGCAACGCAAAGCATATATCGACAAGTTTTTTTGTTATCGACAAAGTATAGCACCTATAGGCATCATTCGCACGAGGATTTAAAAAACGATTGCGTTGAACTCTGGCGTAAGCACTTTTAAAAGCTTCCGATGAGAGCGTTCATACCAGCACTAAGATCACTGTTGTCTCGGTTCAGTAAGAAGTCGAAATTATTAAAGCTAACGTACTAGCGAATGCGATTTGTGTTGCTAAAAGATGAACTATATTTTTTAAGTTTTTCAAGGGTTCTTACTTTTTCTAGTAATAAACCACAGATCTGTGAATAACATGGATTGGACGTACCTACGAAATTAGCGCGCATACCTACGAAATTATGTGGAAAATAAAATGACTGCCGTTGGGTTAGACCATAGAGATATTAAGAATAGAGTGGCAGAGTGGGGCCTATTCGTGTCCGCCGGTGGGAGAGAGAACGCAACATTAAAGGCCCCTGCATTTCTCTCTAACAATACATGCGCAACATCAACATTACGCAGTGGCGTGCTACCTATAACTATTATTTAAATCAGTTTATTAGTAATCAATAGTTTAAAAATTGTTTTTATTAATACACGAAGATAGTTTGAAGTGACAAAAAAGTTTATATATTTTTAAACTATTGATTACTGATAAACTGATAGAAATAATAGTTACAGGTAGCACGCCATTGCGCAATGTTGATGTTGTGCATGTACTGTTAGAGAGAGATGCAGGGGGCCTTTAACCTGTAGCGTTCTCTCTCGCACCGACGGACACGACACAGTATTGAGTTAGGTACTGTGCTGCCGCTCTATCCTTTATATCTCTATGGGTTGGACTCCAGAATATAATCGTTATCGACATTGAGCCGGTTAGAGGTAAATAATACATTACTGTAGATTTAGAAAAAAATTAAATTGATATTTTGTAGTAAGTTACTTTAGATTTTTTGCCAAATTAGTTTATTCCATAATGCAAATGCGGGCGAACATGGTAAAGCGGAAAATGTCCCTTGTATCATATAACAAAATATTCTCTGGTAGCCAATATCGATACTGTGTCGCTGTGAATGAAAGTACCGGACATGAATGGCACCATACATCATCATCATCGTCATATCAGCCAAACGACGTCCACTGCTGGACATAGGCCTCCCCCAAGGTTCTCCACACAGACCGGTCTTGAACCGCCCGCATCCAACTGCCTCCCGCGATCTTGACTAGATCGTCGGTCCACCTTGCGGGAGGCCTACCTCTGCTGCGTCGTCCGGTACGAGGCCGCCATTCCAGAACCTTTCTGCCCAACGGCCATCGCTTCTTCGAGCTATGTCCTCTGGCCACTGCCCCTTCAGCTTGGCTATCCGGATAGCTAATGGCCGGCGCCGACTGACGGCATGGCATGGCACGGCGCGGAACGTGTTTCGTTAGCCCGAAAGACGCTTCGGCACCTCGCAGCATGCCGCGTCATACCGAGGCGTCCAATTGACTGGAATTTAGTATCAATAGCACTTCTTGCTGAAGATGAAGAACGACAAATACAAACTGATCTGTCGAAGAGAAAACAATTCTGGATATATTATTTATGAGAACAAGATTTACTAACGGTGAATTCAGGAACTTATTTACCAAACGTCCCGCGGCATGCCGCGATACGATTGTATCGAAATAAAGTAATATGAATTCTAAACTCATTGAAATAAGAATGAAAATGACTTGATCAGTAATAAAATCCTTTGCCATGCCGCGACGTCAGTGCGCGCCGGCCTTATGTCGGCGATTTCTGATTTGCACCATACATACCGTAATGAAACACACAGCTACACTGAAATATCATAAGGGGGTAAGAAAAATCATAATTGATTAATACATGTTATTTATTTGTTTTTTCTGTATAATATATAAAATCCTTGCGTTACTGATTGCCTGACAGATAAGCTACAGCCAAAATTATAAGGTGCAGGAAGCTGAAATTTGGCATGAATGTTCTTTGGGGATCGCAGGAGTGCACTAAGGACTTTCTTGAAATTCCCACGGGATCGGACAGAAACAGTTGGAAAAATGTGCAGGTGTAGCAGCGGGCGTCCTCTTGTTTATAAATAAAATTATTTTCTTCAACGTTTTATTGCTAGGAATTCTCGCAAACTGTTGCTGTTCATGTTATCTGTTGGCAAAAAACATAATATAATTATTTTAACTGCTTATTTTCCTCAACATAGAGCAGGATACAGCGGTTTTGGGTTTTATGTAATCAGGTCTAAGTAAAGTAAGTTTGTCAAATATCGCTTTTCCTTTACTAGGTACAGACAAAATTGGTTCAATGTTTAATGTATTTCCATTTACAGACACGAGATAGTTTTAACAATGTTATCGTTTGTGGAAGTCTCTATACATTATCTATATATCGATAACCCATATCGACATTAGCAGTAACATCACTACTAACCTCTAATACGTAAATATGGAAAATTCCAAACTACGAAAATAACAACATTTAGGCCATAACGAAGCTAAAACCTGTTAAATTAACTATAAAAAGAACCACTTGTAACAATATTTTGTACAAATACTAATCCTTTTCAACAATATAAATCATGACTTGTTACTTACTTGTGAAGAGTACATTTGTGTTGATTATAGCTTTATCTTGCACTGCACAGTTCAAATCAACACTTAGGCGTGATTTTACGATCTCTAGGAAAGCCTGAAGCACTGATTCATCTGGTTTTTAGACATATTTATGCACAAAATCAAAATTATTATGCTCGATACACAACGATTTGACAGCAGATGTACCAAAAACACTTGGCAAGCAATATGGCGACACTGGCACGATTGACATTTCTGATAAAAAATCACTATGATCAGTGTATTCAGTAACCTATGGCTATCTCTTTTTTCTAACAGAGATATCGCTAAGTAAAAACGAGACAACACTATGTTTGGTGGCTTTATGTCGATTTCATATATATTTCTATAACGTAAAGTATCCATATGTATTATTTGTCCACTCCATATTATATTCTTTTCTCAAAGTCCTAACCAAGCTCCTTTCTTCCTGTCAAAATTTGTATATATTTTTAGCAATGGCAATAACTTCATCATGAACCGGTCAAAGACCAAAGTAATGACTAATAGTTCCAAATACCGTGTCGAGGTGGATGGGCAGGAGATACAGTACGTCGATGAGTATATCTACTTGGGCCAGTTAGTTTCCTTCGAAAACAGGCAAGAAAGAGAAATCGATCGCCGAATCGAGAACGCCTGGAAGAGCTACTGGTCCATGAAGACGCTCATGAAGGGTAATCTGCCGATCTCCCTAAAGCGAAAGCTCATCGATATGTGTATCCTGCCCATTCTTACCTATGGTGCCCAGACCTGGTCATTGACTGAATCGCAACGGTCTCGCCTCGGAGTCTGCCAAAGAGCAATGGAACGCAGCATGTTGGGTGTCAGACTAAGGGACAAGATCCGAAACACCACACTGCGCGCCAGAACAGGGGTAACAGACGTGGGAAAAAAGGCAGCCAGCCTCAAATGGGACTGGGCGGGACACGTTACCCGAATGCACGAAGACCGTTGGGCAAAGATCTCCTCAACATGGGTGCCCGAAGATGGACAGCGCCGCCGAGGCCGGCCCCGAAAAAGATGGCGAGACGAATTGGACGCCTACCACAACAGCTGGTATGAGGTTGCGCATGACAAGCGATTGTGGAAGGATATGGGGGAGGCCTTTGCCCAGCAGTGGGAAAGTATAGGCTAATTAAAAAAAAAAAAAAAAAAAAATAACTTCATCAAAGTCAGAGAGATCAAAGTCAAAATGTCAACGTCATACTGCTGCATGTGACGGCTTGTCAAAATGCATCCAATTGTTTGACATTTGACAAGTTGACAAAAAGTGTTCATTAAAATTTTCAATAATATTGAATTTAATCAGTTCCAACGCATTAAAGTCTACGTTATAGTAATACACGATAAACTATAACTATACCTTTCGTAAGTTTTAGTACTGATGCTCAAATATCTCTCAACTGAACTATTTATCATGTACAAAACTTATGGTGTCTTCTTTGTGAAATAAATTTTTTGCCCCTTGGTTTGAAAAGACTTCAATATGTTTGCAATGGGTCCAGAATTCTTCCAATTCATCAAGAAATTAGAAGAAAATGGCGATAAACTTGCCTTTGCTACGCCCCTCGAACAACCACTGGATTTTGAATTTAATGTATGTATTCGCAACTTTCCCAGTTGTAGGATAGCCAGTCTTTAATTAATTAATGGCTAACGAATGGATTTGCTCAAGCGCACTATCTTCGAGAACATACAAGTAACCAAAATACTGTACCCTGAATGTGTTAACATTCACTGCAAAACTGCAACAATAAAGATACTATCTTTCTTCTTTTCTTTATACACTGTTGATATATTTTTAATATTATTTTATATTATTGTCTATAAAATGGTTTGACTGCAGAATCTTTGGTAAAAAAAAAATATAATCACAAATAAAATACATCATCTATCTATAGTTAAAAACTTACAGCCAATTTATATAATTTGTTACAGAATTCAACATGTCATGTTTGCAATGGCTACTATGGCCCTAGTTTTGGTGAGCCAGTATGTGTGACTTGTCATGCATTTCTCTTTCCTGATTTTCCATCATACTTGCCTACATCATACTTCTGCAGCGAAAAGACAGATGATGGAGACTCTGGCAATGATGAGCCATCAGACTTGAACTTTAGCTCTGAGAGGAAAGTGAATAGAGCTTGTCCTGTTCCAGCCTGGTGGTATTACAGAGTAAGTGAAAATTTACTATAAATATACAGGGTGTGAAAAGACCTTTAATGAAAACTGAAACCCCATAATTATTGTACCAATCATTACGAACATATTTTACTTCAGCACCATACCTGGGAAATTCCTGGTTCAGGAGATATTGAGGCTCAAAGTGAGGACATTTTTGTTTTCTTATTATTCCAAAATCGTCTTTTGAATGATAAATGTAAACTTTCTTCCAAATAAACATAAACAAAATTTCCAATATTTCCCTAAAAAATGTGGTACTAGCAATTAGCTGGAGGGCATTACCCTCTAGGCATGGGCGTTTTCGGATTTTTACGCAAACCGATAAAAATTAGATTTCAGATTTTGAAATTGATTTCCAAAACCGATTTAAGAAATCGATTTCAGTTGCGGATGTTGGAGCATAGCATGATTTGTGTATGACATATCATGAGACCAATCAAGTCAAATAAAACTCTTCAAACATAAATTCCTTATAACTATTTGCAATTTTCAAAATAAACATTAAATAGTTGCAATTTGAATTACATATTATCGCCTCAATATTTAGTTTTGTTTTTTTCTATTCTATCTGCAATTCATAAAACCGCCAAAATCCAAAACGATTCGCTTGCTTCGCGACAATTCGCTTCATCTCTTTCGCTCTTTCAACGGATAACTAAGTTAGAAAGAAAAGGAAATGAAATTTGCTCTCTCTCATTCCAACTAACTAGTCGTTTGGTAGTGTGAAAGTGAATGAATGAATATGAAAACTATCCAAAACATAAGCTTTAGATTTACTTTGTAGTTTGGTTGCGCTTTCACCATTTGGTTCGGATTTGTGTAGTTTGCGTTATCGTGGTATTGTTTTGAGTTTTCTAAAATCGGTTTTTTCACTTTGGAATATCGATACGATATGATTTCTGACTGCAATCGGATTTCAGATTCGTTTTGATATATCAGTCTCATGCCTATTACCCTCGGCCGCGCGACCAAGGTGATCATAAACTGCCGCGGTTTCAGATTAGAGTCTTATACGCGCGTATAAGCTCATTGTTGGAAGCGCATTTAGGCGTGTATAGACGCGCCTTTTTGGCCCACGCGTAACTCTAACGAGCGTTGATGCGCTTCTAAGCTTGTTTAAGCTTGAGCTGTCAGAGTCCATGTTGACACTGACACGATGTCACTGCCATTTCGAGCGAACATTTCGAAATATAGTTTACGCGAGGTCAGTTTTTGAAGCGCGTAATATAGCGTGTATGCTGAAACCACCGTATACGCGCAGAAAAATACGCTAATCTGAAACCGCCCTTAGGTACCAGCCGACGTTCACGTTGTAGGTAGATACGGCCGGTGTAGGCACGACGCATTTCGCGCGCTATACATTGCTGTACACGTGCCGATTTTCTTAAGCTTAAAAAAAAATCGTTTCCCAGGTATTATTTTCGCGTAGTATGACTTGGCATGATGTGCAGAACAAGTAGACTTCGACTTGGTGATGGGTCTTGTGACACCCTGTATTTGCATAGCACATGCAATAGAATAAATAGTTCTTCAAATTGATAAGTCTTACTTTTATATGTAAGAGAAGAACACTATAGAAATAGTAGAATTGATGACACACTCATATAAAAAGTAGTACAGATACTACTTGAAACTGCAATCAACTCTGTTGTTTGCTTTTATGGTTGTCCCACAGTGTCTAAGGCTCTAAGCTATCGTAACAATGCTTGTCCTAAAACTGGAACTGAGGTTTGACTCAAAGACAGCATCCCTCAGAATAGGGTAGTTTCCAGGGTCAAAATAAGTACATTTTATTTAGTCCGTATTATAGATTATAAAAAAATATTGGACACGTATTTTTTTCTTTTTTCGATTAAATAAAAAATAACAAAGATATAGCCCATTAAATTTACGTGTGACGCCACCCCGTTCGAAAAAATACAGCACGGCGTGACGTTATACGTAATATAATGAGCTATATCTTGGTAATTTTGGTTTAATTTACAAATAAAAAAATACGTATCGCTTATTTTTTAATAATCTAAAGGACGAACTTTTTTTCGTCAACTAGCCTATTGTGGTAGCACTCTGGTATAAATAATGTTTTCTATACTATAAATAAAAAATGTTAATATCCAATTCAAGAATTGACATAAGTCCTTTTGTGTCTCTATTCTATGTTTGATTCCCACATGTGAGTGTTATTGTGGTGCTGTTGAACAATTTAAATACATAAATACAATACTAGATTTTACTTTACTACACTACTATGTTCGTTTTCGATGTGATCATTATCAGGGGCCATCCATAAATTATGTTACATGATTTTTATGATGTATTGACGCCTCCTCCCCACCCTTGTCACAGTTACTCTCATACATCACCATCTCATTTCTTATCGTTGGCCCTCTACCACCTTCCATACGTATGACGTAGGGAGGCGGGTAGGGGCCGACGAAGTGTGACATTGTATGATAAATGTGATGGTAATGTTTGAGCACAACTGTGACAAGGATGGGGGAGGGGTCAAAACATCATGAACATCGTGAAACGTAATTTATGGATGGCCCCTCATTCATCACCATTATCCCAGTTGCATCCAAGACTTCTTACAAGCTGGGGTCTGTTCACTAGTCTAACCAGATTTGACAGCATATCAACTTTTCTACAGACTGACTTGCTGTCCTGTGATTTAGACCAGTATCTCTTTGTTTGAGTCTACTGACTCCCTTTAAAGACTGTCAAATATCTTCAGGACAGCCGTTTAACTTGCTCTCTGAGGCACAGGACAGGCGATAATTAATTAACAATTTTATACGCACTTAACTTGGAAAAGTTGGTGGTGTGCGCCATGGATTCGAACCTGATACCTTCTGCAAAGCAGTATGTTGGCATCCTCACTCTGCTATTACACATTGATGGAAGTCACTTTCCATTTTGACCTGCAACAAGCATTGTGGGTTTGACCCCACATGATATAACACCTTGCGTGTTCTACAAATCATCATATTGTTTCGATCCTGTGTGTACATTGTGTTGGTTAATTGAATGTTTGTAAAGACCCCAAAAAGAACAAAGCAATTATTCTTAATGGAGAAGTTGTCTTTTTTCGTGGAATGTATTATTTGCTATTATTTCAGAGTTCACTGGACAGTGAAACAAGTCCTGAAGACGAAGCGAGTCGAGCAAGCAACTCAGGGGCCGGGGCAAGCAGTAGTGGTAATGGAGGCAGTGGTAGTAACAGTGGTGGAGTGGGCAGCGCGGCAGGCAGCGCAGCCGGCAGTAGCTTGAGTGTCGGGCCTAGCTGCGCGGCAGTAGCAAGCGGCGCCAGTGGATCTGGACGCGGAGCTATTGCCGGAACTGGCAACGGAAGTACAGGCAGTATTGCTGGCATTTGTAGCCGCAGCGTGGCTTCGGGTAGTGGTGGACCGGGCAGCGCCGGCGCTGTAGGTCGAGGAGCCAGTGGTGGACAGGGTAATGGCGGGATAGGTAGCGGAGCGGGCGGGTCGGGTCGAGCCGCGGGCAATGGTGGCAATGTGTCTGGTCGCGTGGCAGCTAGTGCGGGGAACGGCGGGCCAAGTAGCAGTCGTGGGGCTGGGAACGGGAGTGCGGGGAGCAGTTCGAGTAGCGCAGGGTCTGCGGGCAACGTGTCGGGAGGCTGCAGTCGACCTGACGCCGCGGCTGAGGAGCGGGCAGGACTGGGCCCGCCGCCACCGCCGCCGAGTCTCGCGCGCTCACTACAAGCGCTTTCGACTCCGAGACCACCAGATAATTTAGCGCCGGGATTGGTGGAGCAATTACCATCTGAAGGCAAGTATTTAGAATTAATATTTGATATTATATTTTAGGTCTTGTCCCATGAACAGGTTATACCATGTTGGTATAAGGTTAAGAATAGAAGAACTACTTTCAAAGATTTTAAATCTTTAAAAAACCATTAATGTTTCCCTTGATAGAAACCCTCACCAGAGTCGAGCCCCTGTTTTCCACGCCAAAATTAGTACCTTAACCTCTTGTATGCCGGAATGCCAGAGACAATTAAAAAGCTATTGTGTCTCGCGTAGATATGCGTTCCGGCATACAAGGGGTTAATCAAAATATAACCGCTTTTTTGGTGACGCAGTGGGAATTTTTCAAACTGTCTTGATGAATGAATGACTGAGTTGAGCGCGAGAATCTTTTCTGATGTACTTATATCATACTCTGTCATACATTTGGGCACTTCCTCGCCTCCTCGGACTAGTGGCGGGATACGGTCACTACCGCCTAGTAAACTCCAATTGATAGAAGCCACTCCTAACCAATATCGTGTATGTGGTTTGTCCGGCAGTACTGCTGTGCATGTTCAGCTACCTGGACGACCTGTCGCTGTGCGCGTGCGCGTGCGTGTGCGCGCGCTGGTGGCGGCTGGTCCGGGCTCGGGTGGCGCCGCCGCGCTGGGCCGCCTTCACCGCGCGACGCTTCCCGCTCTACCGCCCCCTGCTCGCCAACATCGACTGGCACAAGGTACTACATGATAATACTTTTTTTCAGTCGACGGTCATATTAGGATTTTATTAATACACATGTCTCATGGAGAGTACGAGGGGAGTTCAATGTATTCTCGGTATCGAGGTGATATACTAATGATAAGGGTAATTTAATTATCTCATTAGTTAATGACACTCTTTGAGGGTATAAATACAAAATTTCATTTAATTACCACCATTAGTATTCAAGATATCATTGCGAAAAGACAACTATGATGACTGATTCGACAATGATGAAAAAAATCGAGCATCGTGCAGTGATAAAATTCCTCACAAAACAAGGAAAAACTCAAAAAAATATCCAAGAAGAAATGGTGGCTGTTTACCAAGATTCTGCGCCTTCATTATCTACAATTCAGAAGTGGCCAAGTGAATTCAAACGGGGTAGAGAGAGCATTGAAGACGACCCCCGCGCTGGTGGGCCAATTTGTGCCGCTACTGAAGAAAACGTCAAATTAGTCGAAAAACTTGTACTTGAAGATGCCCGTGTAAGAGTGAAAACATTAGCAGAAATGACTAAGCTATCCGTGGGTACCATTCACACAATCCTTCATGAGCGCCTGAATTTGTCAAAGGTCAGTGCAAGATGGGTGCCGTGAATGCTCACCGCGCTACAGAAACAAGTGCGAGTTGACTGTTGTAAGGAGTTTTTGGACCTCTGTGGTAAAAATCCGCAAAGTATTTTCGATCGGATTGTTACTGGTGATGAAACGTGGGTTCATCACTATGACCCTGAGAGCAAGCAAGAGTCTATGCAGTGGCACAAAAAAGGATCAGACCCGCCGAAGAAGTTCAAAGTCACTCCGTCCGCAGGAAAGCTCATGGCCACGGTGTTTTGGGATTCTAAGGAAATCTTGCTAATCGAGTACACAAAAAAAGGTCAAAGTATTACTGCTGCATCATACGGAACCACTCTGCGTAATTTAAAGGAGGCAATTAAAGAAAAAAGACGTGGAAAATTAACCGCAGGTGTGTTGCTGCTTCACGACAACGCGCCGGTTAACAAGGCGTGCCTTGCCCAGGCTGCTGTGCGGGAGTACGGATTTCAAGAAATCAATCATCCACCCTACAGTTCGGACCTGGCCCCTAGTGATTATTATCTATTCCCTAATCTTAAAAAAGACCTTCGTGGAAAGCATTTTTCGGACGATGAAGAGTTGAAGGGAGCAATAAACGAACATTTTTCGGGCCATGAAGAAAAATATTTTTCAGAGGGAATTGAAAAGTTACTTTCACGAACAAATAAATGTATTGAGATGTTAGGGGAGTATTTTGAAAAATAAAATTTATTCAGAATTTTCCGCCTTTTCCTTCATACCTATACCGAGAATACATTGAACTCCCCTCGTAGAATATCCATTAATTACGTAACACATTTTTGTGATTTTTTTTACCTCTGCCCTGTCCCACTCACTTTTTAGTGTGACTAGTCCTTCAGATCCTAAAGAAATAATGTGTGCGTATTCATTACCGCAATATACCTAACCGCGTGCTTCGAACGTTTTCATACATTTGATCTTACCGCTCGCCACCCCACGCTAAGCTGCCGCTCAGAGCTGCAAGGCGGTGACCGGGCCGTTAGCCTTTCGTGCCTACGTTGAAGTACGTTGTATAAGGAACCCACTGACCGAGTTTCTTATTCTAGCTTCTATAGTTTACGCTCTGCGGTTATATGTTTATCAGGCCAAGTAATGTTATTTATATGACGCTTATGAGTTATTGTATTGTATTCCAGAAGTACCAGTCGTTGGTGGAGTCGTGTTTCTGCCGCAATTGCCTGGTGCAGATGTGCGTGCAAGCGCAGCCCGCGGGCGAGGAGAACGCCTGGCGACGGAACAGACTGCGCATCGAGCTCAAGGTAACTTTACCTTAAACTATAATATAGAGCCAACAACAGCATTTTATACAACATTTTACGACTATAAGGCTCATTTGCACTGGTGTCTGAAAAATTCGTGTAAATTTTTTTTTTTTAGATAAGGGACCATCCATATAATTACGTCACTCGATTTTATGTTTTTGACCCCTTCACTGCAGTACTCGGTCGATCTCCTACCCCTTCTATATAATATGCGTGACATAATTTCTGGATGATCCCTAACTCGAACTTCGAATTCATTTGGATTTAGTTTGGAAGACAGGATTCTCTGAAGGATCGAATTCGTAATGAAGTGATCCGAAAGAGAAACACGGTAATCGACATAGCTCAAAGAATTAGCAAGCTGAAGTGGCAGTGGGCCGGCCACATTTGTTGAAGAACCGATAACCGTTGGAGTAGCTGTGTTCTAGAGTGGAGATCGCGCCTTGGCAAACGTAGTGTAGGACGCTCTCCGGCTAGGTAGAGTGACGATATACGCAAAGTGCCGTTCCGACCCAATGCAGCGCCTGTGTGCGAAATCTATGAAGCGCCTGTACAGTGGGTAGGGCGGATGACCTTTTTTTTTCCCTTCCTACGCCACTGCGCCTGTGTGCGAAATCTATGTTTTTTTTTAGTCGTTACCTAACAATTCCGGCCTAAATTTAATTTTATATTTGCCCTTCCTACGCCACTGCGCCTGTGTGCGAAATCTATGAAGCGCCTGTGCAGTGGCGTAGGGCGGATGACCTTTTTTTTTCCCTTCCTATGCCACTGCGCCTGTGTGCGAAATCTATGTTTATTTTTAGTCGTTACCTAACAATTCCGGCCTACATTTAATTTTATATTTGCCCTTCCTACGCCACTGCGCCTGTGTGCGAAATCTGAGAAGCGCCTTTTTTGGCATCCTTTTTCGAAAATTAGTGTTATAATTAACGCATATTTCGGCACGCCTCTGTCACCCTGGCGCCTGTGTGCGCCGCGCACATTGCACATAGGGAAGGTTCGGCCCTGGCAAAGTGGCTGGCAGCGACTGGACACGAAAAGCCGAAAATCGGGCTCAGTGGCGTACCATTGGAGAGACCTATATCCAGCAGTGGACTACCGCAGGCTGATGATGATGATGATGATGAATTTGGAAGCTAAAGTTTGTCCATGGATGGTGAAACTGGGCCTAGATAATAAATTATTTTGTATACTCATATAATGACGCAGATGCTGCGCAACGATCCGCCAGAGGGCATAGCGGCGACGCCACTGGACGCCAAGTGTTGCCACTGGCAGGCCAGCGTCACGGGGCCCGTGGGCTCGCCCTACGAGGGCGGCGTGTTCTACCTCTACATACAGGTGCCCTACTCGTAAGTGTCATTATATCTCAAATTGATGCTATATTTTTTCAGTTATCAGTCAATTTCGGCAAACAACTCAGATTTATACATAGAAGCACATTAGGAAATGTGCTTCTATGTATAAATCTGAGTTGAAATGGGCGCTCTGAAGACAAACTTATTGCGACCGAAATTGCCGCTTGGCGGCGTGACAGTCGTTCAACCAGTGTAAGAGCAAGAGAGACGGACGTTGCCCCAGTGTATCTTAACTACAAGAGCAACAGAGACTGAGAAGCGACACCAGCGCTGCCAACTACGAAATATACTGGGTTGCGAGGGTCTGCGTTTCTATGTAATGGGTTGATTACACCTAACGAGGACAGTTGCGAGCCAGTAAATGTGCTCTCGGCCGAGGGAGTCGCCGAACCGAGTGGGTGGTCACACGTATTTACTATAGTGGCAAGTCAGTTTAGTTTTGATCACGCTTATGTCTGCAATGGATCGCAAAAAAAAGAATTTAAACGAGTTTTCAACCAGCTGTTACCGAACGAACGAGTGGCGAGTGGCCAAGTGACAATCGAGAGCGTGTTCATGCGTGCCGAGCGGGATACCGAGTCGCTGCGGGGGTAGAAAAATGATGCGGGGAGGTGGGTACTCGGCCCTTATTTTTTTCGAGGTGGAAAATCCCTTCGGATCTCCGGCTCCTGGGGGAAATGCGAGCCGGAGTATGTGGTGTTACCATTAAAAACCACCTCGACTGCCGACCAAAGACGCCCTACGGGAAGAAGACAGGGTACAGGTGCTGTCCAGTAGGTGGGTACTCAGCCTAGTAAACAGATTGGGGTTCTAGTGACTCTCTCGCCTCTGTGCTCGAACTAGCACTCGGCCGAGCACTCGTTAAAGTGTTTATACCAACCAAGTACTCGGCCGAGGACACTGACTCGCCACTGTACTCGTTAGGTGTAATCAACCCGTAAGTAATCAACCCATAAATCTGAATTCTTTGGTTTCGGTAAAAGTAATTTTCTGTGTGGTGTCGGATTGAGAATAAAACTTGTCGCTATCCCATTTCATTCCATGCGTATCGTAAGAGGCGACTTGGGAAAATACAGGAAGCAAATTATAGTACCTTGTTGAAGTAACAGAAAACTCAACATGAAACCCTATGCCAGTGGTTCTCAAACTTTTTTAGGACTGGAACCCTTTTGGGCAACCAAATATTTGGCGGAACCCTAAAATAAAACAAAGCCGAGTCCTACGTGCACTTTAAAGCCATTTATTTTACTGACATACATCTTCGTGGAGCCCCTAGAGATGCTTCGTGGAGCCCTGGTGCTCCGCAGAGCACACTTTGAGAATGGCTGCCCTATGCCAACCCGTTTGGCTGACATGATAGTCCAAATCCCATTGCCTCACAAGACTATTATGACACAAATTAAGAGAGGTCAATATCTAGCAGTGGACTATATTTTTGATATAGTTGGCTGATGACGGATCATGCTTCAGTTAAAGAACTACTTTCATATGGAGCAGACAAGGTTGAAAGCTCCATACATATCCAAACCGCAAGTCGCGTCACCCGTCGCCACTTTTCGTGGCTGGGCTGTTATATAAACGTGTACGAGAGGCGGCGCTAAATTCGCCAAGGAATTTTATACCGAATGAAATGCACTTGTAGCAGTTGCTTAAGAGGCCGTTCCCGTTTTTTGAGCCATTTTGGCGATTAACACGCGCGGAGATACTTGATTGTGACTCAGATATATCAAGAAATTAAAAAATTAACGATTATACTATTAGATCACTTCGTTTACCATTGTATGACTGTAGTAAAAATAAGTGTTTAATTACCTACAACAGAAAAATCAAGTTTCCGCAAAGCATGTTTTGAAGAAATCATTTTATGAGCATTACGCGATGGTCCATGACATCGAAAATAATGTGAGTAATTAACTTTTAAATGTATCTACAACATAACAACATCCTGCCCCTTTGTATGATTGTGCCAGAATGTTAGGTTTCATTCAGAAATATACCAAAAAATGTTACGTAAAATGTCAATAAATTGTCAGTTTACGTCTAAAGGGATTATTTTTTATCACATAAATTACACTAAGAAATAAAAAAACAAATAGTCTCTAATAAGATTTGATATAATACCTTGCTAGGAAAAAAAATCAGCTTCTAAATGTGATTACAAATATTTTAAATTCATTTTTAAACGAAGCTAGAAATCGTTATATAAATCCTGTACGCGTCTACAGAACTTTAGACCGCGCTGAGCGCTCATCCAGGTAGAACGTGTGCTGCTTGCCGTTATCACTGCGTCTGTGTGCGTGCCTTGTAAAGACCACTGTATTTATAGCGCGACCAACCCTTCTTGATGTGAGTTATTATTGTTGAATATGTATAATAAAATAATGGTAACGAAATCGATGCTCTTATAAAATAAATACCGCAAAATTCAAAAATACTATATTCACTTAGGTCACAAGGTGACTCTTATGAATGTCAGAAATTGTATATAAATATATATAAAACTCAAAGGTCAACGCATAGCCCAAACCACTGAAGGGATCGGACTGAAATTTGGCATGCAGGTAAATGTTATGACGTAGACATCCGCTAAGAAAGGAATTTGATAAATTCTACCCCCAAGGGGATAAAATAGGGGATGAAAGTTTGTATGAAACTTTGTCAATTTTAAACCGATCGGGTTGAGACTTTGCATGCATATAGCTACTATGACGTAGGCATCCCCTAAGAATAAGGATTTTGATAAATTCCACTCCTAAGGGGATAAAATAGGGGATGAAAGTTTGTATAAATTTTCATAGATTTTCGACTGATTGAACTGAAATTAAAGATTGGAGCTACTATGATGAAGACGTCCGTTTAAATATGATTTTGATAAATTCAACCCCCATGGGGATAAACTAAGGGATGATGGATGATGTAAATGTATTAAAGCTGTAACAGACGATCGAATTTGGTGCGGAACGGACCACGAACATGGTGCGCTCTGAACCAAATTCGAACGTGTGGCGCACGGTCCGCCGGACGTTATTATTATTAATATCGGTACGGCTGGTTCGGAGCGCTTGCACATCGAACGCGGTGCGTTTCGAACCGATTCGATCGTGTGGACGGCGCACCGAACCACATTTCGGTCCAGTCGCTGTTGTGCCACCGTACGCGCAACACGTCGCAACGTGTTTACAGACAGTTATATGTGGTAGTTATATGTGATTTTACAAGATCCAACAATTCAATAAATGCTTCGGAACTCATTCGAAGATATATACGAAAATCTTTATCATCGAGATCTTTAATGAGATTCATATGACTGTACTGTTGTCTGTTTCTGAGATAAAATTTTGCCCATTCCTTTCTTTTTTTCGTTGGTTTTGTAATGGCGATGTAGCAACGATAGTTGCCGCAACTAATGCAATTTTGGCCTGTTTTGATAGAATAGGCGGCATGTCGAGGAGACGTGTTCACGCAACGCTAGCACAACGCGACTGGACGGTTCGGAGTCTGGTGCGCTCGTCTGTTGTGTAGACCGCACCGTACGGTTCGTGGTCCGTTCCGCACCAAATTCGATCGTCGGTTACAGCTTTAAGTTTGAACTATCAGTACCTACCTAATGGAACGAATAAATTAAGACGAGCAAAATAATTTTAGTTTTAAATGTTGACAATAGATAGCGTTTTTGCATTTTTTTAATCGAGGTGTTAAGATTTTCTGTGGATTAAAGACCCTCTCCAGTTATTATTTAACTTTCATCGTCAGGTAGGTTAGTGGTACGCAGTTGGTTGGATGTTGTTGGTCGTTAAATCGTTTTGGTTGCTGTATAGTACATACCATACCTAAATATTTCTAGCGGATTATATTTGACGATTTTGGCTGTTTCTTTTCTTGGAATATATTGGATTGCATTTGCTTTGTTTCGGTTAAGCAGTTTTGGTTATAGACTCAGCTTTGTATTTGGCATTTATTTTGTTTTCGTTTGGTTTAAGCGTAGGTTTTGTCGGTTAGACTTTTTTTAAATGGCTAAAGAAAATCTGAACGTTAATGGAGAAGTTGAAGAATGTACTGTCGTCCCTATTGTTGGTGACGGTGCATGTTTGTTTCGTGCTCTCTCTTATACGGAACACAAGATAGAGCGATGGTGCGTTCTGACATTGTCAGATATGTGGTTAATGACAGGAGCAAGTTTTGCAATTACGACCCACGACAGGCTATTCACCCAATAGCTTGATAGTTTAAGTGGCTTATGACAGATTAGTTAAGAATATTGTGTAATCACAAAGCCGAAGTCTACTGGTTGTGTACATGACTGCCAAGTCATACTTACCAAGAATGATACCAGGGAAACGAATATTTTTAAGTTTTTACATTTTCTAAACCGTAATTAAAAGCGCGTGCGTGCCTATGCTCGAAATATCTACTTATCCATGGGGTCATAGAGCGTCTAAAGAACATATTGGTGGAGTAAATGCATCGATTTTGTACCTAATTAGAAAAAATCCATACTAATTTTGAGCCTCAATATCTCCTGAACCAGTAATTTCACAGGTATGGTGCCGAAGTAAAAATAAAGTTCCAGCTAAAATGTTGTTTTTAATAATGACTCAATCACCGTCTAAGAGGTTTGTACTATAAGGTTTGATTATTACATACTTCCTGCAAAAATGTTGGTTCGTATATGATTTATGTGTTATAAATGGTGACAGCATGGTATTGAAAACAAAACATGAAGACGTTACTTTTACTTATTCATTTTAGCAAACGGTACATAGCGGCGATGATGGCTATCAGTTGATTTGTAATAGTACAATAAATGAGGAGATGGATACCCCAGAAAAAGAAAAAGATTCGGCTGCTATTTCAGCTTAAGTAAAATCTCATTTATATTGTATGCTAGCTTTTGCCCGCGGCTTCGCGCGCGTTAAATTCGGGATAAGCCATATCTACTTTCAGTCCCAAGTTGTGTGAAAACACTCCTGATTATTCTAAAGAGTCAGAAGCTCTATAAGGTTCAAAGTAACTCGATCAATATCCATGACAATAATGTCAAAGCCATGTTCCAATACATGTCCAATTATTATATCTATAAAATAAACACTTTTGTATTTATAGTTTTAGTGGGTAGAGAAAATCGTTTCAGCCGTTTGAACGTAGTATCTGGGGGCACGGGAGTGCCCCCACCAAGTCGAGCAAAAAAGCGGCACCGGCCCACGGTGGGCTGAAAAATCAAAATGTGGACTTAGGGGCTAAAAGACTTGTTTTTGCATTCTACTAATGAAAACAATATTTTTTTATTCTTTGACATTTTTTGATAAAGTACATACTTACCGAGATAAAATTGTTTGATGTTTGTATGAAACTAGTGGAAAATAAAAAAAAAGGAAATCAATTTTTTAATACTACCACTGTTAACAAGTCAATACAACAAAAATGAAACAATAAAATATCCACATCACCCATTACAGGTCATGACTATTATGCTTTCTCGGAATTTTGACAAAATCAGGTAAACTAATAAATTTTTAAAGTTTCAGATATATGACTAATGAAGATTTTTTCAAGTGTAGCAAGTGGATTAGGCCTACTGGTGATACGACATAAAAAAACGCGCCTAATATTTAACCTCTCTGGGTGGTGTCAAATAAAAGATTAAAAAAAAATATTACCGCCAAAACGCAAAAAAACGCAGTTCGCGATATAGTGCATAAATAGCCGAAAAATATCTTCTATCATAAACTTTCATTGTTTTCTTAAGATAGTTTAAGAATTACGAGCAAGTCTCATTTTATTGTTTTCTTCCATACAAAAAAATCTTTAAAATTAAATAACTCAAAAAACACGCGTTTAGTCAAAAAATTGTATTAATAATTTTGAGTTGTATTTGATTATAGAATCCAAAAATGGAATTAGTTTATTTATATTCCACTTTAGTTTTTTCGAAATCCCTAAGTCCACTAGCGAACTTTTTCAGCCCACCGTGCGGCCGTACCATCCTTTTCTCGAAGCAATTCAGACCATTTTCGACCCCCTATAACTTCGTTGTGGATAAAACTAGAAGCCTGATTTTTTAGTAACTATGCAAGCATTGTGTAAACATGGTGTATTCAAATTTCATTCAATTTGAGCTAGTAGTTTAAGAATTATAACGAGACAAAATTCTTAATTTTGTCACCCACTGACCGATCATCAAAAGTCTAAGGCACTTCTAGCAGACATAGAAGCTTCAAATTTAGAATACGATTAGTATTTAGTATATGAATTAAGGAAATATTTAAATATTGTTCAATTTCTGTCTAGTTTTCAAGATACATTAACTGCATAAATAACTTCGTAATCCCATATAGAATAAAGGATAACAAAGTAACATTTGCAGTTAGAGCTTTAATTAAGTAAATTCGTTGTTGGTGTACAAGAAGCAGAAGGTACCGGAAAGGATAAAAGTAGACTATCTACAAAAAGAAATGAGATCCCATAAAAACAATACTTGTCAAAAATACCAAGTCTCGCGACCGGAAACTTTTTCCGGTCGCGAGACTTGGTATTTTTCAGAGAGGCCGGCACCGCTACTCTACACTAACCTACTATCGCTACTCTATTCTATACCGCTATATCTAATTATACATTCTACGTGTATCCTGATCCCAGCAGCGGTTCCAGGTTCACCTTAAGACTCCGGCTACGCTCCTAGACCGCTACACTTTCCTGCATCGCCTTCGGCGTCACCTCTGCCGAAGAGTCTGACCTGCCCTGCTCATCCTACTCGCACCGCCGGCGTCTGCCAGCTGAACCAACGGCCTGCGAGGACCTACCGCTACGCGCAGCCTTCGAGCAGCCTGCCTACACACTACCGGAGGGAACAGCGTGGGAGACTGCAGCCCTTAGTGTTCAGGCCAGTGTCGTGTTGTTGGTCGGTCATACTCGTGCAAGGGAAGTGAGACAATACTCGGCAATAAACGCATCTAGAACCTCTTTTCTGCGTTTTAATACCAGAACCCGTTACAGTGGCATATTTATTTAAAACATTCAAGATTTTTAATTAACCGACTTGGTATTTCATGGATCTCACAACTTTTTTCCGGTCGCGAGACTTGGTATTTTTGACAAGTATTGTTTTTATGGGATATAATTATTAGTTTCGATATGCGAACAATGGAATCACCGTGCACAATATGAGAATATGTATGATGTGACATTACTGACAGATAGCACATGCGCAGCACTCAATTATTCGCGCATGCGTTCTTACTTCCAAGAGGAAAATTTCTGCCGTACAAACTTCTATCCTCCCTACAATCCCTCCCAGTTTAATTTTTGCAACTTATGATAGCCTATGTCCGTCTCCATGGTCCAATATATCTCTACATTAAATTTCAAAAAAATCGGTTCAGCCGTTTTCGCGTGAAAACGGAACAAACATACACACTTTCGAATTTATAATATTAGTAGGGATTAATATTTTCAAGCGACTTCAAAACGGAGGCGGTTCACAATTCGGTTGTATTATTTTTCATATTTTTTCATGTTTGTTACCTCACTAATGCATAATTTATGGACCAATTTGGATTTATTTTTATTTCATAGGATAGGATATAATGATATTACTTCCAGCTTGGTCCCATAGAAAGTTTTCCGAAATCGGTTCAGTATTTTGGATATTATTACAGAATAACTAGAATTAGTATTTATTGTAATCTAAGTCAGTTTATTGTAATCTAAGTCATTTATTGTAATCTCTGGCATACAAGATACCCCGATAAGCGGCAATAGGCTCGCCACCTAATACGTGGGATCTAAACACTGGCGAAAAGTGGGCGTTCAATATGCCTCTGCCTACCCCTTCGGGGAAGCAGGCGTGAGTCTATGTATGTATGTATGTGTAATCTAAGTAAATGGGATTGCATGTTTCTACGACTGTTTGAAGTCGGATTTTTTTAACAACAACAATGGAATCTACTAGGTGGCCAATTCTGCTATTTTTATATGACATCGATATTATATTTTGAATGGATTTAAAAGCGGTATTCTGATAAACTAATGTCATTATCGTATAATTTAAAATAAACAGTTCGTCGTTGACACATACGATCTCGTTACAATTTCATTCAAATATCAGATAATTTAGAAGAATACGCTTTTTGTGACGTAAGTATGACACTGACATGATATCGAGACTATATTTATTTAGCAGAATTGGGCCCCTGGAGTTATTACAATTAAACATCAAAATACCTTAGCCAAAATAATTCTGTATTTCGATCATAGATTTTATTGGTCAAAGTATCAATTTGTTTTGTCTCAATGAGTTCACTGCAAGGTAGATTTTGTTGGGCTACACAGACGCACACATTGACAACTTGATCGCGTTGCCCGCGCGCTTGGCGTAAAATACCTATTCACGCAGTCCGTGAATTTTAGAACGGCCTCTTAATGTTTACTAATCAGCAATATGTGCGTCAGTCGCCGCACCTGCGGTGAAGCTAATAGATAAACATTAAGCAACTGCTACAAGTGAATTTCATTCGGTAAAAAAATCCTTCGAGAATCTAGCGCTGCCTCCCGTACTATAAGGAATGAATAGCGAATCATCTTTTGGCGTATCATTACACGGCGCCTTTTGGGTTTGTCGCTGCATCATTATTGACAAGATTTGATATAATGTATATGTTTGTTTGCACAGTTACCCAATGAGTCCCCCAGTGGTCCGTTTCCTGACTCGCATCCTGCACCCGAACATTTCTCGTCACGGCGACGTGGGCATCGACTCGGTGCATCACAACTGGTCACTCGCGCTTACCATCAGCAAAGTGCTCATATCTATACAGAGCCTGCTTACTGACCCTTATACTGCGGTAAGTACTTGTAAACCCATATTTTACCATCCTAGCTTTATTCCAGTTTCAACCGGGGGCCTGCTTACTAGTCTAACCGGATTTGGCTGAATATTAGCTTTCCACAGAGCGACTGCCTGTCTGATCTCCGCAACCTGAAGAGATAGCGATATTTTATGGTTTAGACAAGTGTCAGTTTATTCAGAGGTACTTCTTCTTTCTCTTCTTCTTTCTACTGACCTACCCTATAACGAGTGTCAAAGATCTTTATGACAGGCGGGACTGACGGCTTAACGTGCTCTCTGAGCCACGGAGCAAGTGATAATTAACAATACGATTAATAGCAAGCAATATTTTCAATACGCACATATTCGAAATGTCATTGATGCACCGATACCCTCTGCATGGCAGTCTGTTGATATCTCTACTAGGCTATCACGTATGAGAATGAAAAGGTCCTAAGAAGTTTTCATAACCTTATACATGTATATGATATTTTCTTTAATATTTTGTATATTTCGTGCAGGTTTGCATGGAGCCAGAGCTGGGTGAGATGTATGTCCGCGACCGACAGCGCTTCGAGGCTCTGGCGAGGAACTGGACGTGGCGGTATGCCATGCATGACATGCTGCCGCATTGAGACATAACGTATCATATACTACAGAACATTGATAGTGCAGTGATGGATAGCACGCGGGTGAATAAGGACTTTATAAATGTCGCTAAAGTATGCTAACCGCGATTCCCGACACCCTTTGCGAGAGCGCCGCGGTGGTTTTAGTGAGTGGGCCCGGCCGCCTTTAGGGGCGATTCTTACACGTACTCCGCACTTCCCAGTTCTTAAGTTAGACACTGTCGAGTGGCGTAGTCGGAACGGCTTGCAAAGATTTTAAATCTCGTAACAAAAAAAGGCCTCATATGATCCGTGATTTCAGGAAGGGATCATGCATAAATAACGTGACACGGTGGGAGTCTATGACGTCTTTTTATAGATCATCCCAATTCAACTAGCCTGAACACGTTTCGCTACCGAACAGGCAGCATGAATGGTATGGAATGTGTGGGTACGAGAATGGATAGATACACCATTATGTGAATTGTGTATAAGCGTAGTTATACTATGTTTATACAACGTTTATGTATAGGTCGTGGTACCTACGTTGAACGGTAGCATGAAATGCGTGGTGGCTATAAAATCAAGAAGCATTTAATAGTGAAGAGTATTTGTAACGTCATTGGCTAATTAATATGACGTCTCAATTAAAAGGCGTCATTGTTTACAATAGAATCCGGTTCGGCCGCTCGCATAATATAAACACTCTATTCAAATATAGCGTATGCGGTACGATAAGAAAGTCATGCATTATCTTGAAAAAAAACATAAGATGGGTTCACAGAGGTAAGCAACGAATGCACAAAAACTAATTTATTGAGGTCGCGCGGTTTCATGTGGCCGCGTCAGCTCGTCATTTGACACCTTGAGCAATAAGCCTTTTATTCATATTAACCGTGTAAACAATCGTTGGTAAACGAAATAAAATAAAATAAGGCGGTAATTAAGATAAGAGCTGGAACAATCGTGCGGCTAATTCATTGGCAACATAATAATTCATTGACACAAATTAATTGAGTGAAAATTTATTTAACTGTAACGAATTAACTATTTTTGTAGTAATTAAGAGTGGTGATAACCCAGTGGTGTTCGTATCGGACTGCCAAGACGATGCTCTAACATATGATCCCCAGTTACCCCGAGCACACACCTGACTTTTAGAAAGTTATGTGTGTATTGAAAATGTTAATTATCGCTCGCTTAACAATGTGCCCGGTAGATGGCAATAGGCTCACCCCCTATTACATTGAGACCGAAACATAACTGGCGAAGTGTGGGTGTGTAATACAGCTCTGTCTATGCCTTCGGGGATAAAAGGCCTGAAATAATTATGAAGTTATGTTATGTTAATTGCAGTATTAGCAGCGTTTTACCTGAAATAAAACGCATATTAAATACTTACCTCACTGGAAGCTTTATTATTGAGAGAGCATATCCGTTTCCGTCGATTTCTTATCTGTTTTTAGTACTTTTTTGACCTACTCAGTGGCGCCACCTGGTGTTTGCTTGTCATTTTAGTTTCGTAAAATGCCCGAGCTACATTTTGTTCATTGGCTCAATATAACCAGGCAGAAGTAAACATAAAGCTTCCAGTGAGGTAAGTATTTAATATGCGTTTTATTTCAGGTAAAACGCTGCTATTAAATCCTTGACCGTCACTGGAAGCTTTATTATTGAGACCTGTTTGTTATCGCCTGGTGACGCCACTAATGTGTTAACGCCAATGTGATAAGAAAATTTAAAACAAGTTCTTAGAAAAATATATTTATTATTAAACACATGAAAAGGTACATTTATTATTGAGACCTGTGTTTATTTGATTAATATGCTGGTGATCTTATTACAAAATCGAAAATTTGATAACAAAAAGTTAATAGGTACTTATTTAATTAACTGGATTAAACAATTCTGTAACATTTAGATTTGAATCACCACTTCTTATCACTTCTCTTCTGTAGTAATTCTGGAATGTATTAGCTGATTGCCAATTTCCTCGTGATAGGATTTCGTCAAGTGGTTGGTTTTCTAGCCAACTTTTAGAGGCTACTGCCGATCGTGTACTTCCTGGAGTTGCTGTGATGCCAGCTTCTTTGAAAAGGGTTTTTACCCAGCCTGCGATAACAGTGCGTGAAGCAGGCTTTGGCACACCTCTGACTGTAATAAACAAATTAAATGATTTTGTAGCATTACGTCTTTCATTTAATAATTGTATAGTTTTCTCTATCCAGAATATAGGATTTGGATTATAACTGTTGGGATTTGTAAGAAGTTTCCAGCCAGACTGTCTGCGAGTGCTACAATCTGTTTTCGAACCAAATTGAGGCCATAATGTAACACCATCATCTGATCTAATGTAATGATCAGGATCAACTCTAAGCAGCGTTAAGTCATGGATGCGTCTACCTGAACAAAGCAATAATATAGTCGCAGTGTGGCGAGATATTTGAAAGGGATTGTCCACGTTTACAGTGTAATTGCTTAGATAGGTAATTAACTTACTAACATCCCAAATTGGTGGTTTAGAACACTTTGGATTTTCCAGAGCAATTGATTTTAAAATATGTTTTACAAGAACATGTGAACTTAGCTGACTTGACTTTTCTACATTACATAAGGTGGAAACGACAGACTTATGTAAAATAATCGTATTATATGATAAATTATGAATAAGATGCAAATCAGATAAAAATTGAGCTAATTGAGTACCTGTAGGATTGTTTGTGTCTATGTTTTTAGACATAGACCAGGAAGTCCAACGTTTCCAAGCCACCTCGTATGTTTTCAAGGTGGATTTACGCCAGGAATTTTTGAGCAATAACTGTTGTTCAGGGGTCCATGTTTTTATCGCCTCGGACCACCCCCACATTTCCAAACTTCGAGGATGATTTTGTCGACTTGTGGTGGTGGCAGCCCCGTCGATGTGTCGATCAGGTGCGTCTGTAAGTTTTTTAGAGTTAGCGGTGGAGCTAGTGCTCGGGCTTTGAGGTCTGCACGCCAAAATACCTTCTCCCAACGTGGAACTATTATTAAGAATATGCCACTCGATTGATTGAGATGTGTTAGGACTTTTGGAATTAAGAACGGAGGTGGGAATATCCATGCGAGTGGATAGTTCCATGGGACACTGAATGCATCGTGAAACAGAGCTTGTTGGTCTTTCAGGTCTCGGGATACATAATTGTAAACTACGTGAGCTGTCTCCGAGGCAAATAAATCTATTATTGGGGTTCCCCACTTTGCAAACACCATCTCCGTACACGCTGGCATTAGGTGCCATTCCGGAGGTCGGCGAAAACGTGACAAGTGGTCGGCATGATTGTTGTACCTGCCTGGGAGATGGTGTATGCTGAAGTGTATATGGAATTGGTCCAGCAAATTCAGAATTTGATATGTTAATTCTATTAGGGGTAATGATTTCGTACCTCCTTCGTTCCTTAAATAGCTGACAGCAGTCCTGTTGTCGCACTGTATCAGGATCGAGCTGTTGCGTAGTAGGTGAGCGTTGCCTCGAAGGGCGCGAAATATAGCTAACATTTCTTTTTGATTGCAGTGCAATGTCTGTTCCTCTTGCGACCATTTGCCCGATACAGTCAGATTGTTCAGTTGCGCTCCCCAACCCTGGTTTGATGCATCTGTTGTCAGGAAGTTTATTGGCGGGGGATAATGTAGAAGTGTTGATGACTGACAATTCACGGTCCACCATTCCAGCTCCTTTCGAACGTTTTGTGGTAGTGGGTATGATTTCGATAAATGGTCTGGGAGCGAGTTCATGAACATTACTAGTTGCCGGTGATTGAGTCGGCCTCGAGGAACAACGTAACTGGCGAAGTTCAACAGTCCTATTACTTTCTGTAACTCTTTTACAGTTACCATTCCTTGATCGAGAACTGAACTGACTTTTTTGATTAGCGAGAAAGTCTTTTCTTTTGGCAGGGATTTTAAGTTGTCCCAGGGACTCCACAATATCCCTAAATATGTTATAGTTTTTTGAGGACAAAGAACAGATTTCTCGAAATTTACTTGCCAACCAAGATTTTGTAATGTATCTAATATGAGCTGCACATGATCCCGAAGAACGTGTACGTTTTGATTTACGATCAAATAGTCGTCGAGATACACTATGATTCGAATGTCCCAGCGTTCTCGTAATATTTGGGCAACCCAATTCGTTAGTATTGAGAAGGTTTTGGGTGCAGTGCTTAAGCCGAACGGAAGGCAGGTCATTTCCAAAAGTTCTTGGTTGTAGATAAGGCGAAGGAAGCGCCTGTGTGACTTTGAAATTTTCAGATGGAAATAAGCCTGGGATAGGTCCACTTTGCACATCCAGTCTTGTGGTTGCAGAAAGTCCGGGATGCGATACATATTTATTAAATGAAATGGTTGGGACTTTACGAATTCGTTTAACGCTTTCAGGTTGAATATGGGTCGGGCTGACCCGTCGGGTTTTGGAACCAGAAAAAGAGGGGAGATGAAACTCGGTGTGAGTTGAACACTTTTTAGAATGCCCTGAGATTTCATTTTGTTTATAATTGCAGTCATTTCTTTTGAGACAGGCGTTTGAAACGGCCCGTTTATAACATTTGGGTATATGAGAGGAGGTTTGCGGATAAATGGTATTCGATACCCTTGAATTAATTTTAGAACAATTTCTGGCGCCCCCATTTTCAACCATTTCGAGTGGTAGTGCGCTAACTGACCCGCTCGAAAACGATTCGAGTCATTGTTTGTATCGTTTTTGGTTCCCTCGAGAACTTTTTGAATAGTTTGAACGTCCTCGACTTCGGTTACTTCCACGATCGGGCCGCGAGCCACGGTTGTGAAATGAACCTCTATTATTAGTATACTGGTCGGGTTGAAAGGATGGTAGGCCCTGACCTTTGTTTGTATGGTTGTTGCGAAAATATCCACCCCGCGAGGGTGAGTTATCATAGTTATGCATGTGCATCGGCATGCTTGGTTCATGACAACAATGTTGAGCTTCACGCGATGAAGCTATTGGTTTGTGTACGCCTAGCCCCCGCGAGGGGCGGCGATTAGATTGATTTGATCTGTTCTGAGACTCAGTTTTTGATGGCCAAAAAGCTTTGCGTACACCGCCGGCTTTTTCCAATGCTGTTGTAAAGGAATCAGGACTAAACAAACAGGAAGATGATGGGGGTATTCTGTTTAAAGATGCTTTAACTAATGGATCTCGAATTTGACTAGTAATTGCCTCTCGACGCATTTCTATACTTTCGGCTCGATGGCCACAAACTAATTGTAACAGGTCTGAGGAGATTTTATGTAAATCACCTTTTTGAAATAATTCTTCAACCTTCCCGCTTAAATTATCATAATTCACTTCTGTACTTTTAGCCCACAAAAGGAGATTACGAATAGCTTCTTGTAAAGATTCTTTTTGTTTAAGGATGCAAAAAGTAATTGCTGCATATGATTTATCGGCATGCGCTAGGTGACGTAAGGTATCATACATCTTGACCTCTTCATTTGTGTCCAAGTCTATGAAACCTGGGCTGTGGTTATAGAGCTTTTGAGTATCAGAATACCTTACCTCCGACCAAGCAGTGCTACCTAAGCGCTGGACATCAAGTAGCATTTTCAAATAATTATCAGGAGTTTTCGGAACAGATGGTTCCTTAAGCTTTGTTTCGATATCAAAGGTGAAGTCTAAATTTGAGTTTTGACCTTCAACGTCAGGGCATTCAGGGCATTGTTCTTCATTATTATGTTGGTTATATAGTTCCCCGCTGACCTCAGAACAAACTGATACGCCGTCCTGGCAAGCATTATGCATATTATTTGCAAAAACTTGTTCGCGTAGCTCATGAAATTCTTTTATAAGCTTGTCCAATGTCGGATTAGACTGTTGGGCGCGCTTATTCTTTTTGCGGCGAGAGCGGCGCGACCGCTTGCTAGTCTTGCTACGTTTTGGAGAAGACGAGCTTGAAGAGCTACTACACGTCGTGCTGCTACTAGAGCTGCTAACGTGTCTTTTTCGGGGCCTTCCACTCGGGCCGGCCACAACTTGTGGCTCGGTAGCCCAAACATTTACTTGGCCATCCATTATCACAATAATAACTATCAAACAAAACAATAAAATTGTCAGCACACACAAATATTAAAAATAATTAGCAAATAATAAATTTTAGTAGTGATCCGAACGGAAAATACCGTTTAAAGAAGGTATTGATCACTTACTTAAAAAAGGAGAGGGTACTTACAGTTTTTCTTCTTCAAAAACTAACTCACTATTACATCAGCACTATAATATATATTATTTAACTGGTAGGTATTTTTAAAAGGATAATGTAATTTCTGGCATCGGTCGCGAACCGATGCGCACAAGTTACTTCGACGGAGAACGAAACGCCAATGAACAAAATGTAGCTCGGGCATTTTACGAAACTAAAATGACAAGCACACACCAGGTGGCGCCACTGAGTAGGTCAAAAAAGTACTAAAAACAGATAAGAAATCGACGGAAACGGATATGCTCTCTCAATAATAAAGCTTCCAGTGACGGTCAAGGATTTAATAGATATTACCATAGACTAGTATATATTTATTACGGCTAGTAGGTACCTATAACTTTTTTTTACGGCTACGCCCCTACAAGCATTTTTAGCGTTCAACGTATGTACCGCGACCCAACGATGTGATGTAAATGAAGCAGGGCAATACTTTAGCTTTACTTATAATAGGCTTGTGTCCTAAAATGTAATTAGTGATTGATACGTACCATCCGGAATGTCACCACCCCATATCATCCCATGGGTGTCGTAAGAGCCGACAGAGGGAGTATATTATGCAGAGAACAGCACTGTAAGAGAAGGAAAACTTGATACAAACCCTATACCAACCCGTTTGGCCAGCGTGGTATAGTAGGCCAATTCCTCCTTTCAAAGGAGAGGCCTAGTCCAGCAGTGGACTGTTAAAGGCTGATGATGATGATGACGTACCTTATAAGATATTAAACCGAAATAACAGATTTTATCACGACATAGACGACACGAAGTGCAAAACAAAACAAACCATGAATGACGTCAGAGGGAACAATTTCCATACATTTTCTAAAAGCGCCCCTAACGGAGAGTAGCGATCGATAGAGACCGCTAGGGGGCGCATTTAGAAAATGTATGAAAATTGTTCCCGTCGACTAGGCTATCGTCCACCGTGACGATCGAGTGCAAGCTCGTACTAGAACCTCTGGTCTGGTGTACCCACTTTTATTTCTTTAAATTCAATTTATAAATGAATTCCTCGTTTTACAAAAATGATTTTACTCGGATGCAGGTACAAAGTTTGACGTTTTAGTTGTATTACAGTGGACCTTCGGTAATCCGGCCCCTGGTTAATCCGGCACCCCCTGTAATCCGACATGACTATTATTTAGATACTTCGCGTTTCAATAAGGTCAAAAAAATCGAATTGATGAATATTTTCATTCTATTCATAATGTTGATTATTTTAGTATGTATAATCAAACACGTCGGCGCTGGACCAGTTTGAAAAAAAATCATTTGGCTCGCTCATAGAGTCGAGGCACACTAGAAACTGGTTTTGTATATGAGTGTCATTGTGCGTGTAAAGTAGCACTGGAAGCGACGATGTCTTGCTGAGCGATTCTCGCCCTTATGGTGGTCTAGCGGGAAGTTGTTTGACTGTACATTTGTTTGTACACAATTATTTCAAAATTTTACATACATGATGAAGTATATTTTGTACTGCAGGCTTCTATAATTTATACTTCAGAGTGTAACATATAAAATCTTATGTTTGGATCTGTATTTAGTCGGATTACAAGGTACTTACTCGTTTGTTAAAAAATCCGGACTATAGGGAGTACTCTAAAATCCGACAAATTCGATAGTCCGAACTGCCCTGCAAAACGCTTGTCGGAGTACCGAGGGCCCACTGTACAACCAAAACGTCAACAACAACAATGGCGGACGCACCGTGTGATATAATGCTTTCTGATTGGTGTTCACTGTCACAAGAATAAAAATATTATTCTAAGTTTTAAAACCCTGAAAATAACATTAATCTTAACTTTTTTAATAAATAATAAACTTAATTGACATCTACAAATAATAATGAATCTGTAGATACTATAGGCATGAGACCGATATATCAAAACGAATCTGAAATCCGATTGCAGTCAGAAATCGTATCGTATCGATATTCCAATGTGAAAAAACCGATTTTAGAAAACGCAAAACAATACCACGATAACGCAAACTACACAAATCCAAAACAAACGGTGCAAGCGCAACCAAACTACAAAGTAAATCTAAAGCTTACGTTTTCGATAGTTTTCATATTCATTCGTTCTCTTTCACACTACCAAACGACTAGTTAGTTAGAATGAGAGAGAGCGAATTTCATTTCCTTTTCTTTCTAACTTAGTGATCCGTTGAAAGAGCAAAGAGGTGCAGCGAATTGGCGCCAAGCAAGCGAATCGTTTTGGATTTTGGCGGTTTTATGAATTGCAGATTGCATAGATAAAATAAAACTAAATATCGAGGAGATAAAATCTAATTCAGATTGCAACTATTTAATATTTATTTTGAAAATTGCAAATAGTTATTAGGAATTTATGTTTGGAGAGTTTTATTTGACTTGATCGGTCTCATGCCTAAAATACAAAAAGATTTCGATTGTTTCCGTTTGTCGTACGCTACTCTCCAACATCCGCTACTGAAATCGATTTCTGAAATCGGTTTTTGAAATCGATTTCAAAATCTGAATTCGGATTTTTATCGGTTTGCGTAAAAATCCGAAAACGCCCATGCCTAAGATCCTATAATCAAACCAATTTATTCTTTTTTTTTGTGACAATCTGCCGATATTTTCGGCAATTTCTGCCAATGTCGAGTTAAATCATTTGCAAGAGACGGTTGAAGGAACAATTTATTCTTAGTGGACACAAGCCTTATAAGTAATAATGTGTCAATTATTTAAAACAAATATTTGCGAGTTTAATTATTTGCATTGTCATGCGCTAGTCTTGTTTTAATTAAATGATTTATAATGTTGACTATGCAGACGAGCATAATCAGTATTTTTTTAAACATTGAGCCCAGTCCCACCCTGTTGGTTGTGGTGGCAACACTACAACCAGCAGGGTCGAACTGCGGCGGTAGAGCACAGGTGGCGTCCCACAATCTTAAGGCCCCTAAGTCGTAAGAACTGGAAACAAGCCTGCTCGGCTCCCTATATAAGCAAGGCAAGCCCATGGGAATCAAGAGGTTGGAGTCTGGCTGATAAAAGCTACTTTATTAGCAGTAGGCCAGCCCGAGGCTCTGGCAATCAATGTGTAAAAAAATAAATTTAGATATATTGTTGTGTGGGAACCATATCGCAACTTGTAATGCAGTTTACAATAAATAGCGCACAAACGGACATAATTATGTATTATTTTAATTGCTCTTAATTCTATTGTTAACACATTATTGCTTAGTTCGGTTCCCAACTTAGCTAAGAGAAGTAATCATTTATTTGGTACACACACGCAGCAGACTGATCGTAATGCTTAACGTATTCAAACAAGATTTACCAAGGTTCCGTCGATAGGCGGTCATTAGTGAACATACTGATAAATCTAGATGATAAATATCTATACCTACTGATAAATATCTAGGTGTTGATAAGAGACAAGAGTATGTTATAGGCGTTTGTGAACAAAGGAACTTACAATATAGCATGTAGATAAAAAACTGAAGACTTATTCATATTTGGCAAAGCCGAGTTGCCATAAAGCATGTAGTATAAAAAATAAGTTTGATCACAGATAATATAATACTACACTAGGTTTGATTGAAGCATAACTTCCACGCTAAGAGTCCGTTCCCACCAAGACTATATACGGAAATGTTTCACATCTAGACGAATTTTAGGAAATCCGTCAAATATGTAAAGAGTAATACTGCCACTGGCATATCCGTAACTTTAGTGCTGCTGAGCGTAGTGAGAACGGGCTCTTAAAGTCTTACGACACTTGTATGATAATCTTCGTCTTCATAATTATTATTTACGAATGTATACGCAATACTATTCACTCACATCACCGATAGATTAATTTATAACATTACTATCTAAACATTTTTGTACTTTTATGAACTTGATAAAGACAATGCTATGAAAGTATTATAAAATTTATAAATATGATCCAACTTACGAATTTGATTTGTTCGGGGCTGTGTGTAACAGTGTAATAAAAATATGTTATGTGCTGATTATGTATAACTGTATAACCGTAATAAAATAGCACAATTTTATTTTGGAATTTTGCCGTATTTTTTCTGTTTCTTTATGAAATTTATCCACTGTTCGTCGAGTGCTTTGCAGTTGCAAAATGTGTCGAGGCATATTCCACTGCCTGGCGCTCTGCAGTATCCAGGATAAGGCATTTCAGATTTAGCAAAATACCTATCACCTTCAACTCTTCGGGTCTTAAGCTCTGTAAGATCAAAATGAGGATGATCTATCAATGCCCCAAGCTCTCCCAAATGGACTCGATGTACTTTTGTCCGGATTTTGAGGCTGCCCGGTAAGAAATAATGTAAGTATACGACGAATGTCAGGTAACCCTGGAAAATAAAACAGAAAAATAAAATGCATCACATCAATTATGAACTAAAGTTTTATTGGAATACAACTTACATGACTATCGATAATTTCTGATTGGACATTATTCGATTTTAGTATTGGTAGACGCATTGATTGGAAACACGGTAGTTATGCTACTGAATAAAGGTTAGATATGCCTGCAACTAAATTAATTGATATTCTTGATATTGATTATGACCTGCAGTAGTGGTCATACGTGATTACAATAACTCAAATTGAAAAATAAGTAAGCTATACGTATACATGCTATTATAATTCTACTCATCATAGTATTTAGTGAAATACTTCAATAATACCTATATGTAACATGTGTATAAACATTACCTGATATTTAAATCATCTTGATTACAACGCTAGTAAAACTAAATAGGTAAGTACCTACTTAAAGAGAGATGCAGGGAGCCTTTAACTGTTGCGTTCCCTCCCACCGGCGCACATAGGGGTATTTTGCGTACCCAGCCGGGCGAAATTAGTAAAAACTAATTTTAACACAAAATTGGTTGCCTGTAAAGTCGGTATACGGGCGAAAGTTTTACGTGACAACGACTTTGAGTGGTAAAATAATTTTAATGTGAATATTCATTCGTATAGTAGGAAGAAGGATGAAAGACGCGTGCCTTTCACTTTTTATGTCTGTCTCTCTCGCTCTTAGGCGGGACGCGTGCCTCTCACTCGCTCTCATTGTGAGCGCATAACGTGAGCGGAGCGTAACGCAGTTTCTTGAAGTGTCACCCGGCAAACCAATTTATAAGACGTTGTCACGTCAAAAGCAAAAATGAATACTTGTCAGTGAGCCAGGTAGCTACTGATCAAAATACGACCCTTTCCGGGCTCCTGCGCCCGCGCCAGCCATCCACAAAACAATCGGAACTTGATCGTTGTCGCATGCGTTCGCGTCAGTTACTGGCTACATTAAAAACGTACCGTGTTTGAGACCTCGGTGCATTTTTATTGTGAGTTATTTAACCAAAACTATTATGGATTATCATAATACAGGTAAGAACAATTTTATTTATTACAATTTACTAATGTTTACGTGTATGTTTAAGGTTCAAAATAAATTTATAATTGTCTCAATTTTTTAAACTGTTTTTTTCCGAATTGTGCATTTCAAAGTGATTATAGTTATCCTTCCGAGTGCTTCCGGCTAACGATTTCTGTTGTAACGTATGACAAAAACTGTCAGATGATAGATATATTACGAATTGAGTGCTACTTTTTGCTACTTTTGTCAAAACTTACACGTTAGTGCTGGTGTTAGCTAAAAACTATTACCCGTATTTTCAAGCAAATTATGAAATGTTTCCTTTTTTATTGATATATATGGATACCAGGGGGTTCTAACTACAAAGTTGTAACTAGAGAATACCTGTTCAATAAAATGCAACAGCGAGAGTTACATACTTTTGACGAAAAAGTTGATTATTTGGAAAATAACCGTTTAACGTCTGACAACTTTAATGAAGAAGAATTAAAGGTTTTGAAAACTATTAATTTTATTGTTTGTTCACTTTCAAAAAGCTTCCGATAAAAAAATGGCAAATGAGGTCAGATTCGGACAAAGCTACAGTTAGAGAAAGAAAAGTCAACATACAACGAAGATTTAGAAACGAAACTGGATTAATTGTGGATGTGCCGAAAGCTGGGTTCGGCAATACCAATGATGGTAACACCAGCAGGCGATTTTTCGGTGGCCCACAGAAGGCTGCAAAACTTACCGGTATCGATTACAACCTGATATTCAAACTTTAAATAATTCTCGAGGTAATTTCAAGCGATCATAAAGTTGACTTGAAAAATTTACTGGTTACAGTTGGGACACAGCAAAACTCTATGTCTCGCACTACGACTGGCATCCGTTGAGTCCGACTATGCACAAAATTTTCATGCATGGTGTTACAGTAATGGAAAAGGCGTTATTGCCTATAGGACTACTATCAGATGAGGCTGGTTAAGCCAGAAATAAACATTTCAGGATGTATAGGTATGTATGTATAGGTGCGAGGAAGTTTTCGAGAGTAGATTGCAATGCAGATGTAATAAATCGCCTTCTACTATCCTCTGATTCACTGCTCACAAGTCTGAGGCCAAAGCCATAAAGCAGGATACATTTCTTTTCAAAAGAAGCGATAGCAATGTTGTTGCCACCTTCTCCAGAATCTCAAGATGATTCCGATTTGGAATCTGAAACAGAAGAGGTCGGAGCAATTGACGATGAACTCTGGCATTCTTCCTCATCAAATTAGATTTATATACACTTTTTTATGTAATTAGTTAATCAATAAAATCTTCTCCAAATCATGAATACTCCTTTATTTTATCATCATGTCAGCCCATGACGCTCACAGTTGGATATGTTGCCTTCCCAATCGTCGTCTGTAAATATTAGTAAGTCCTATCTACTTTACAGCAGAAAAAACCGCACTAATAATTTCGCCCGGCTAGGAATGCCAAATACCCCTATGTGCGGCGGACACGACACAGTCAGTATTGAGTTAGGTACTACGAGGGTCAAACTGAAAGTTCTTAGAAAATCAAAAACTGATTACATTAGCCAGTTATTAGTTTTATTATATCTTTTCAAAATATTGTCCATTGACGTCAATACACCGCTGCATGCGATGGAACCACTGGAAAAACACTTTGCCCACTCGTCCTTAGGGGTCTCTTCAATGGCATCGCGATACGCAGCCACCGCTTCTTCAGCATTCATAAACCGCTTTCCTTTAAGTTTTTCTTTAATTTTTGGAAATAAATAAAAATCACAAGGCGCGAGGTCGGGGCTATACGGCGGGTGACCCAGTAATTCAACGTTTGATGTCGCCAAATAGTCGATCGTTCGCTTGGCGGTGTGCGACGAGGCGTTGTCGTGGTGAAGGAGGATCCTACTGCGAGGTCGTTTCTCTCGAACTTTTTCCAAGACAAGTGGCAAACAATTGGTAGTGTACCATTCTGCAGAAACTGTTTTTTGATCCTCTAACACAATTGTTGCGAAATGACTTATCCTTCCAAAGAACGAGGCCACCATTTTTTTTCCCGCACTTCGATCTCTCTTCACTTTAGTTGGCAACTCCTCGAAAGGAAACACCCACTGAGCAGATTGTCTTTTGGTTTCAGGATCATAACAGTAAATCCAGCTTTCGTCACCTGTTAGTATGTCGAACACAGCATTTGAGTCACCTCCGTTAAATCTTTCAATCATTTTACGGCACCAATCCACACGATGGAGTTTTTGAGCCTTAGTCAAATTATGAGGTATCCACCGGGCGCAAAGCTTCCTGACCGCTAAATGTTCGTGGAGGATTTTGTGCACTTGACTCATACCGATGCCTAAGCTTGTCCGAATCTGCTGATAGGTCACTCTTTTGTCAGTCCCTATCATACGCCGCACAACACAGATGTTATTTTCAGTCGTCGCCGTAGAAGGCCGTCCCTCACGTACATCATCAGTGAGATTAGTGCGACCACGTTTAAACTCATTAAACCAGTTGTAAACAGTCGCACGAGATGGGGCTTCATCGTGAAAGGCCAATCGTAGTCTATCATAACTTTCTTGTTGACTTAAATGACATCGAAAGTCATAAAAAATCATTGCACGAAAATTTTCTCGTGTTAAATTCATGTTGACGTGACACAGACAATTTTCAATTTGCCGCCAAATCGTAAAACAAATGACAAATGAATGAAATATATACTCAGTAATATTGGCAAAGAGTTCTATTTTCAAATTTTAGAATTTTTTTTTTATTATATTGTTTATAAGTGGCCAGTTCTAAGAACTTTCAGTTTGACCCTCGTATTCTGCCACTCTATCCTTTATATCTCTAATCTTAACTACGAGAGCAAGAGAGACAGAGAACAACGCCAGCGCCGCCAACTACGAACTACACTGGCGAAAGTCGCCACTTGGAATCGGCACACGAAATCCTTAAGAAATGAGCTTCTATGTAAATCTGTATTCAGTGCTTTTGTCTAGCAGTGGGACAGTGTAAATACACGGCTGATGATGATGATGACTGTAATTAAAACACAAATATTGTTGATCTTCATTTATTGCTTCTTAACAATTAATTACGTTAACTATTTAAAACACAAAGTCGACACGTTTTGCAACCAAAAAAAAATACAATTGAGAAGAGAAACCACAAATAATTATCTATTCTTACTACGCAATTGAAATGAAACATTTTATTCAAAATCCTTAGTCGCGGAGTATCACCTTGATGCATCTAATACCGTGTGAGGACTATGGAGAGTTAGAAATATCCATATTGTCAGGAGAATTCTTTTCGTCGCTCACATCTGGAAGTTTACTTTCTATAGAGATATCCTTCTCTTCTATAACGGAAAGATTGGGGCTACGTTCGCGAGACTTGCGGTCGTGAGGGGTTTTCGAGTCTCTATGTGAGCGGCTCTTAGACCGACGACTGCCTGAACGAGAACGCTTGCGATCGCGGGACCTCGATCGTTTCTTGTCTTTAGATCTGGAACGCTTTCTATCTCTCGACCGAGTCCTTTTACGGTCACGTGATCGCGAGCGCTTTCTGTCGCGCGACCGAGATCTCTTTCTTTCCCTAGACCTCGATCTCTTCCTTTCCCGAGAACGAGAGCGCTTACGGGATCGTGATCGCTTCCTGCGTGATCGGGAACGCGATCTGCGACGGGATCGTGACCTATCACGCTTCTTATCACGAGATCGTGAGCGGTCTCTTTTCTTTGAAGGTGACCTCTCTTTCTCTTTTTCAACTTCTTTTTCAGGTTTATCGTCTGCCGGCGTCGAAGCCTTGGACTTCACTTCAGAAGCGGTGCCATTAGTTTCTGGAACTTCCGGCTTAGTTTCTTCCTTTTCCTCCTTTTCAACTTCTTTAGGAGGAGGGGACTTGGATTTTTCTTTCTTTTCCTTGTCATTGGAGTCTTTCTTGTCCTTGTCTTTGTCTTTATCTTTGCGATCGCGGTCTCTGTCGCGATCACGGGATCGGTCGCGTTTTGAGCGGGAACTGCGGTGGCGCGACCTCGAGCGCGAACGACGGGAACTGCGATGTCGAGAACGAGATCTGCAAAAAAAAATATGGATAAGTTGAAAGTTTGCGATGACTGGAAGAATCGAAAAGTTTCAGTAAACATTCACGTAATTATATGAACTGTCCATAATGTGTGTTTTCAAATAAACCAATGTGTGAAGAACCTAAAGATTGTAGATTCTGGCAATTACTTATAGTTTCTGGGGCTGTGCACATTGCACAAGCCAAACACTATCAATAGTCCACTAGCGTTTATCGTGGGCTTGTGGCAAATACGATGTTTCATGGACCTGCCTGCTTATGAGACGTTAAATGTTGGCTCCAGTGCTTGACACAGATTTGATATTTTGGTAAGCGGAAGCAGAACATGCTTTCGAGTATTTCAGACAAGGGCCTGTGGCTTTCTGCTGCCCAGGAGGCTTTTATTTTTGCGAATGCAACTGCAACAACCCGGTGTTTTATCATTCTATTCATAATTCATGTAATTGCCAAATTCAAATTGGTCACAAATAACTAAATATGAGATAAAGGCGTTTATTCGTCACGGATTTCGATACACACTTTCAAGACCACTATTTTACTAACCAAGGAACTAATACACATGTTCGCAGTCCTAAAAGTATTTTTTGCATATGTTCACAATTTTATTTATACCTACCAAGTTTCAATCTTATTGGTTTTTAAAATAGATTATTAAACATTTGTGTGGAGAAGAAAGCTAAAACAAATATATGAAGTTAGTTACCGAGTGCGATGTCTATGCCGCGAGCGTGAGCGTCGGGAGCGGTGTCTGGAACGAGAGCGCGACCGCTTGGAGCGGTGGCGAGACCGCGAGCGACGCGACCGCGAGCGCGAGCGTCGCCGCGAGCGGGACCGGGACCGCGTCCTGAGAACACAAGCGATTATTACACACATATAAAGCATGGCAATTTCATGGCAGCGATAGCCGGGTGGATATACCAACGGACTGCTATGCAGAGGGTATCGGGTTCAATCTACGGCGCACACCAATGACTTTTCGAAGTTAAGTGCGTATTAAATTGTTACTTAATTATCGCTTGCCCCGTGTCTCGGAGAGCACGTTAAACCGTCGGTCCCAGCTGTCATGAAGATCTTTGACAGTCGTTACGGGGAGTCAGTACCCTCAAATAAACTAATACTGGTCTAAACCATGGAATATGGCTATCCCTTTGGGTTGCGGAGGTCAAATGACAGTCGCTCTGTAGAAAGGCAGATATTCTGTCAAATCTGGTTAGACCAGTAAGCGGACCCCGGGCTCCAAGGCGAAAAGTCTTGGATGCAACTGGGATAACGCTAAGACAATGATGATGATGATGGAAAGCATGGCAATTTCATTGGAAACACAAGCGATGATTAGATGATTACACACACATGTTAAATGACAATTACATTAAGTATTTTGGGATTACTTTTCTTCTTACTGCATCAATTTGTTGAAAGATTATTTTACGCTTTGAACGACAGTGAATGAGAACTAGAAGTTTCATTCTTATGAGTGTTATGAACTTATAACACATGAATGACACTGTCCTTTAAAGTGTAGATATTCTTCGAAATTTTAATTTGCCCTCTATCCCAATTTAATCTTTGTAACTTCAGTAGTGAGCTCTGCAATATGTCTGTCAGGAAATTGATTTAATAAAGTCATGGCTTTTATAAATATGAACCACTTTCAAATGCCAGCCTGACACAACTAATATGAATATAGGGCCAATTAGATAGTTGTAATATGCAGTGTGACATAAATAGAACACACACAGGCTCTTGACTTGCTGTAAGTTTAGCACTTCTGTCACCAGACACAATTAAAATTGTCTCAAGTAGACCTGCATTCCAGCGTACAAAACGTTCCTTTCCACACAGAAAAATAATCATTCAGTTTTAAAAAAATTACCTCCTCTTATCCTTAGATAGAAGTCCTATGACAGGGTCAATGGCGGCTGAGATAAGATTCTGAGCTTCCTTCACACGGCACATGGCTTCTTCAATCTCACGCTGAGCCGCTTCATTGCTCTTTGTCTGTGGCTTGCATATAGCTTGAGTAGCATGGAGAACCTGGAAATAATCATGTAATTATGTAGTTTTGTATGAGTTGATTTTAAACTATTATGATTTTAAGTGCAGACAGTTGTAAATCTTGGCAAAAGACAGAAGTATTTATAGCTTAACACGTTAACTGCCATAGCATAATTTTAAAGTCGGCAATTTCTTTTTTTGTTTTTTTGGTGTTATATCGACATAAATGACATTTTATGAATATTTTTTACTTTTTTCGATAATTATAACATAAAATAGGACAAGAATAAATATTGTCAGGTATATGTGACTGACGAAGCCTAATCAGGAGAAAATATAGCCATTGCACCATGTCAGGCATTTTTTCAGGCATCATACTTCGAAGAACATAAACAAAAAAAACATGTTTTGTTTTTATTTTATTCTAAACTTACTATTTTTATAATTTTCTAAGTTTTTTTTCAAAGAGTAAAAATATTTAGAAATTCCTTGAGACGTATTTTTGCGTAAAACATGTACTAACTTAAAAATCAGTCCCATATGTAGGAAATGTTAGGCCAAGATGAACATAGTTTCTTAGGGGCTTTCTCAGTCAAGTTCAACAGAGAAAAACACCCAAAACGCGCCTGATGGCTCCCTGAGATCATTTCAATTACATACGTTTGCGTCAGGCACTATTGACTGATACGGCCCTAACAGATACCATGTCTGTCAAGCACCGGTGCCTGCGGTGGCAGTCAACATGTTAAATAAGTTAGCTAAAAAACTCATATGATAGTCTTGTATAGGTACACTTCAGTAGATGTGGCACTATGTATCCTATGTTTTACAGCATATGGACCATGGAGTCAGTCACAATATAATCAGGTATGGGACAGTTGCATCTTCCTAATGTATAATATGGAGCAAGCGTGTCTTAGAGTGGAGACCATGACTCGGTAAGCGTAAGGTAGGGCAGCTAGGTGGACCTGAAAACCTGACCTGAAAACGATGGCTAGGACAGACTGGATCATAAGCTGAGGACCGTGTACATGTGATGGGAGAGGCCTATATCCCACAGTGGACTGCAATAGGCTGATTTATTGAATGTATAATACTATTAATTGTGTTAGGCCATACTAAACTTTGGACAAATATTTATTTTCATTATTATATTTTGTGCCTGGCATGCCTTGAAAACCTTGAGTTTGATTTGGTTGCAGCAATGGTACACCACAATCTAAAAAGTAGGTAAACCTACTTTTTAGATTGTAGTAGTGTAGCCTAATATTTAAATCAATGTTGTAAGATTAAAATCTTACAACATTGATTTAAATATTAGGCTAATGCAGTTACCTATTTGAATCTTGACCACATACACTTTCATCTTCATGGACAATAGAGAATTTAAATAAACACAGATTCAGTTAAATATTATCAAAACAAGCAATAAGTTACTGCTGCATGAAATAATAGATTTCTAATATTACTCATTCACATTGGTAAACAATTGAAATAAAAATAAAAAATATACCATTTTTTACACATAAGTGAACTAAAATATGTACTATTATTATGTTGATATGTGTTATTACCTTAATTGTCTGCCCATCAATAGTGGATCCGCTCAGCTGGAGAGCTTTCAAGATACTCTCTTGCTCTGTCATCTCAATCAAAGCATACTTTTGTTTATCTACATCCCGGTCACAAAACCTCAAGTATTTGACCTCGCCAGCTTGACAGAAATGATCTATCAACTGCTGAGAAGTTAGTGATCCAATATCTCCCACTAAGATAGTCCTTCTGATTTCTTCTATCTTTCTCGAGTCGTAGGCAGCCGGTAACGGTGGATACGGCGGAAGTCCGGCTGCCACCATCTTAGGATCATGAGTCTGGATCACTTGATTTGGTGGAACACCTTCCAAGGTGTTTACAACATGTACCGGCAAACGCGGTTCAACGGTGCTCAAACCTGGTACTAGTGTTCCGTTGCTGGACATTTCTAAAGCTTTGTGCTCGTCAGGAATCTCTCCTGACTGCATAGGGATCACTATGAGAGCTCTATCGATGAATACCGTGTTGGTCATGTGTTGAGCAACATTGACTGTCGCCGAATCGTAATATTTAACGTAACATATGCGGGACTGCACGGGGCAAGACACATCTCTGATGGTAGGATACAGTCGGATGTCATCGATCTTTCCCAAGTAGCCGAACAGCGTCTGCATCTGATCTTTGGTAGCTTGGGGCGCGATGTTGGTGACTTGAATCACCCTCGTGCTGCCCGAAACCATTTTCGCTGATTTGCACATTAAGACTAACTTTGAATTCTCGAAAGATTACAACTTAATATGTAACATTACAGATAAATCTCTAACTTTTAAACCTACATCATGAACCAAATGATAAAAGAAGTTTCAAGAAAGCAAGAAACGCCACTTTTCACGTCACACAAGCAACACGCTTACTTTTTAACTGTCACAGATAAAAAAGAATTAAGTCAACACAACAGCTAGCTATTTATATTTTATACATATTAGTAACAGATTACTATGACTAATGAGGAAGTGTAAAACTTCCCAATTTTATCTATTTTAAATTTATGTTTATTTATCTACATTTCTAGAATAGTTATATCAAAGTTATCATGTACTTCCGCTGTTGTTTCTAATTTACTGCTGTTTTGTTGCAGGTTTGAGGTTTCCATAGGTGAAGTATTTGATTTCCTTCTCTAAAGGCTCCAGTACACAATGGTCCATGATGGGCCACTGCAGGCCATCGCCGTTGTATACACACGCCTACACACCAAACTATGCTAAACATATCTATCTAATATAAACTGATCGTTTACTGTGCGGAAAGATCACACAAATCGAGACCATGATAAACTGGTTTTGTTTAACTTTATGTGTAGCCGTGTGTACACGGGGTACGGTGATGGACTGCAGTGGCCCATCATGGACCATTGTGTACACGGGGTGATGGTATACAGTGGCGGGCAATTGTCAATCGTGGCGCGCAATCGGGATGTTGTCGGTTTTTTGGGCACACTTCAAAGGATTCGTGGCGTAGCGTGGCCTGTGGTGTTCACACAATGGCCTATTGTTTAGTTCGTCACCGACCGCAGGCCGGGATAGTGCACTTTTTGTTTTATGTATATAGAAGGCAGTAAAAGAAACTGCATATGTATTGTATATATATTATTAACAAAATAATTATTATACAGTTATCCTATGAATCAGTAATGGGGCAAAAATCTAATAAAAATATTCTGTCTGTTTACTATTTGTACACACTAATATCGGAAGTTACTGGACGGATTTGAATGGTTTTTTTTTTATTATATTGCTCTTAGGTCAGGCGACATATAGGCTAAAATTGATTTTGGAAAGTGGAACATCTGATGCAGAACCACAACAGCCCAGCGTAACTATAAGACATAAAAATTGCGGTGTGGCAAAAAACATTTCACATGTTGAGCATTTTTTGATAAGCGATTAAAATTTGAAGATCTCGAAATTAAAGAGCCCAGCTACAATATAACATACAGGCTTGCCTTTTTAGCAAAACTTTTTCAGTCTGATGAGCATTATTTAATTGTTGACTTGTCGAAGATCTGAAACATCTGATGATGAACTATATGAATCCATCTGCACTATTCCATACAGACTTGACGGCTTAGCAGTAGTTGTCCAGTATGACAAGGATTTTCTGTTGAAAGATCAATATTTATAACTAATTATTCGATCAATCAAAGACCCGAGGAGGGACACAGGATAGTTTATAAAATTATAACGCGATAACTTACATCCACGCGGGCGGAGCCACGGGCGACAGCTAATATATATATATATATATATATATATATATATATATATATATATATATATATATATATATATATTTATTTATTTATTGTCTTATGCCTGTATCCCCGAAGGGGTAGGCAGAGGTGTAAATATTACACCCACATTTCGCCATGAGTTTTTAGGTCCTACGTAATAGAGGGCGAGCCTATTGCCGTTACCGGGCACATCACCAGACTCCGGGCTGCTACTGAGTATTCGGAAAAACCCAGTAACGCATTTGCCCCATCCAGGAATCGAACCCGGGACCTCCGATCAGTAGTCACATACGCTATGCACTGGATCAAGGAGGCGGTATATAATATGTATACATATACTAGATGAGCCCGCGGTTACACCCGCGTTATTTAAGTCTTTGTCCGCTCTCGTGGCTTATAGCGTGATGTTATATAAAATGGGCTATCTAATAGAGAAAGATTTTTTTGAGATTAATCGCAAGATTAGATAGCCGTGGCCGCAATTACTTCCACGTCCATCGCAAGTGATTCGCCAGGCAGCAATGAGCCATGCGCCGTTGTGTGAACACCAAGTGATCGTGGCGATGGCCTGCAGTGGCCCATCATTGGCCACTGCAGGCCATCGCCATTGCGTACGGTAATGGCGATGCATGTTCACACAATGGCGGGCGATGGCCTGCAGTGGCCCATCATGGACCATTGTGTACTGGGCCCTTAAAATTCTTGTTGAAATACGAATTTTCTTGTTTATAATACGATATCTTAAAGAACGTTGGCAATACTGGGTTATATTTTAAGTCTATGGCACAGAGTCTATGGCTGAATACAATTTGGCGGCAAATATGATTTAAAAGTCTGAGCTGAGATGAGAAAGTGAGAACGAACGAAATTAATTTAAAATTAGTTAAATACAATTGCAAAAATGTCTCACGAAGCTGATAAAATTGATACATTGAAAGTAAAACTGAAGCAAGGTATGATACAATTTTTAGTGTCTTAGTTTGTTTCCTTTTTATAGATTAACTTAGAAGTACTTTCCAGTAACGAATACCACAACACTGTTATTGTCATATTGCTTACATTCATTACCTAAGTAGGTACATCTATACTTAAGTAGACCTATTTATTATCAAATTATCATTTATTAAACGTATTCGCTAATGGATAATAAGTACCTAATTATCTACATACCTACAACATGCCTACAACCTACTCTTTGGTTGGTGTTCTAATATTATTATTATAAAAACGTTTGTATTGCTGAGCGCGCCTGATACTTAGAAGATACATTAATGTAAACAAAAATATTGAGCTTTTTATTGTTACCCGGTATTCACCAGGTAAAAACCTACCAGGCCGCGATAGCCTAGTGGAGATACCAACAGACTGCCATGCAGAGGGTATCAAGTTCGAATCCACGGCGCGCACTGACTATTCGGAGTTACCTATGTGCGTATTGAATTTTTAATTATCGCTTGGCCCCTGCCTCGGAGAGCACGGTCCCGGTTGTCATAAATATCTTTGACAGTCGTTATAGGGCGTCAGTACCTCTAAATAAACTGACACTAGTCTAAACCATGGAATATCGCTATCCCTTCGGGTTGCGTAGGTCAGACAGGCAGTCGCTCTGCGAAAAAGCTAATATTCAGCCAAATCCGGTTAGACTAGTAAGCGGACCCTAGGTTGAAACTGGCATAACGCTAGGAAGATGATGATTCACCAGTTAAAAACCTAGAGCCGTGCGGCCTTTGACTATATACAGCAAGTAAGTATATAGTCAAAATTTTTAACTTATGATTTACCTATAGATCACATAGGTACCTATATGTAATTTCTGATCTTCACAGATGTGTTTGTAACAAGTCTAATTTTAAGCTTTATTTGATAGACGCAAGTAGCTTTATATTGTAAGGTCATCTTGCTTTATATCTTTTTTTTTAGTTTATAAATATAGGTTCGCGTTTGACCACTATCATGCCTGATGGTAAGCACTGATGAAAATGTAAATAAGAAAATTATTAGAATACAAGAATATAAGACAGAGAGTACCTAGTGCTACCTACTTCTGCTCCGCATTCCTATCTTTCAAACTTTTGACAATGTATGTGGCCTGGCACCCACACCCTTGAACTCCAAAATTTATACTTAACTGACAGAATATTCCAAGTAAATGAACAAAATAATATTAACGTTCTACGACATCCTGGCTGGCGTAGCTCAAGGATCCGTGCTTGGGCCCGTCTTTAAACAATTTTGATCATTGATCGCCCAAAAATTACGGGGATCCCCACTTGAACCTACCGCAAGGAATTCGTATTCCCTGGCAACCAGTCTAGCCAAACTCGCTTATAAAAAGCGCTTGAAAAGATCTTAATGAAATTAGTAATTCATATTGACAACTCGAGTTAACAAAAGAGCCCCCTTCAAATGCCCTTCCAATTAGCATTCCGCTCGAAAGCCATGATTTTCTTTAACTCAGCTGCTTATAATCTCCTAGTCTAAGGACTGATCGCAAGATTAAATAAGCTGAAAAAATATGCGTATTCTCAACATTAAACTTCTATCTTCTACATATTCCCATGTCTCTGATGTGACTATTTTTACGTATTACATTCCATCAACAAATTGTGCGAAATATGTAGCTTAAAAATTATAAAATGGATCTCATAGCATTATGTTTTTCATGTTTTTGCTATTTCAATGTTCTGACCAAGTGCATACCCAATCTCACACAGGAGAGATGCAGCAGCAGCAGATGTGCAACGTGCATACGCATGTTGCATACATCTCTCCTGTGTGAGAAGGTGTTGACTTGGTCTGATTTGCAAGAATTTTTCCATTCCTCTAGTTTGTTGGCGTGGTTACCACTCTATGTAATTATTGGATTCGTGTGTGTGAATAACAAAGCACTGTCGTCGGTATATATGTTTTACGACCGTAGCTTTGTCTGTAGTTGGTAGGTGAGCATAGTATATGATGTAGAGAACCGGGCCCAATATACTACCCTAAGGTACTCCTGATTTCATTTCTAACTCAGAGAGCTCATAATGAAACTTTAGTTAAGATATAGCTGGATTAGGTTGAGGAATGAGTAAGGGAGTAACGTTTTTTTACTTTATACAGTAGGTCTTCATATCCCACTTTTTTAAAGCCTGCCTGATGTCTAAGAAGACTGCTAAAACTTCTGCGTTCTTTTTTCCTCCAATGTTCTGCTTATATATTCTTATTTATCTTATTTTTGTCGCACATAGTAACGAAAGTGAAACTATCCAAAGAAAGAGAGATACTAAAATTACGGAACAAGGAACGTTCGCTCTCTGATGAACTTAATGCAATAAGAGCTGAAATAGAATATTTCACCGAACAATTAGAGGTAAGTCACTTCCCACGTATGTAGGGATTCTTGTATTTTATTTAAGTATCTCAGTGCTACTAATTATTGTAGGTACCAGCACATATCCTAGTCTCTCTTCCCTATGACGCAGCTGACGGCTCGCATAACATTTTTTTTGTGTTTTCTACACTAATATTATAAAGAGGAAAAATTTGCATTTTTGTTTGTTTGTTTGTTTGTTTGTAATGGATAAATAATTCAAGAACTACTGGACCGATTTTAAAAAATCTTATTAACACGACTCTCCAACCAAAATAAGTAGGGTCATGTAACGTATCTATGGACATTTTTGACAACCTAATATTTGAAACGACGTATCTTTGTATATACCCAAAGTATAGAAATAGTTAAGATCTTATATTGTAGGGCATACGGTCTAATATTACTGGTATTTTTATTATATCTTTAGTGTTGCCATTTTTTAAATTTATATCAATAATTACAAATATGGTGTTTTGTCCTCAGGTACGTTACTTGTTTGTACCTTCGGACAGCCTTGTATGTACCTTGGGACGAAACAAAAGACAAAGATTTCTGTCTAATCAGTCTTTTGATCATCATTAAATTAGATAATAGAACATATTAAAAAGTAACAAAATATCTTCTGCTAGTTATAAAACAAAATCAAAAAGTGGTCTTAGGTAATAATAGGAACATTTTAATTAAATAAGAAATAAAAACGAGAACTAAGTCATCCAAGATATTTACTTGGATGATTGAACAATTGTAAATATTTCTTCAACAGACTCATCATCACTGTCATCCAATTTAAAACAGTCTGCACACATAAACAACTCAGAATCTTCAAAGTCTGGAATGTTTTCTTTGTAGTTCTTAGGGCAACATCTTTGGTGGTAATAAAACTTGCATAAGCTGCATTGTAGGACCTTTTCTTTAAGATCTATTTTATTGCAAGACTTACAAGTGACATATATTTTTTCGCTGAGAATCGAAATTATTTTCGCAGGAACATTCGTTGTTTTAACAGCTATAGGAGCGTCTAGGTTCAGCTGAAGGTTACTAGAGCTTTTTCCTTTGCCTTTCCCTTTATTTCCTTTCTCCTTCATTTGCTTCAAAATCGCTTCTTTTTCCGGTGTATTAGTTAAAATACGAGAACTTCCTTTCTTCCTTCCTCTTTTACTTTCTTTTCTAATCAATTTTGGTAATAGCCGTATCATTTCAGGAGTTATTGAATGTATAGTTGCATTTCCTTCATCTTTAGTTGATATAAATCCTGGGGAAATAGATGGCTGATTTTCAGACAGAATCAATTCTTCTTGATTCTCCTCAATAATAGAAAAAACTGGCTGAGACTCAAAATTTTCTTCAATTGTGCTGTTTGTTGGTGGTTTTGGCTGGTCTGTGACCGAAGAAGGGGCAAAATCATCTTCTGTAAAGATGTTATCATTGAAAGGATAAATTCCTGTAGATTCAAATCCGTTTATAATATTTTTTGAAAGAAATGAAGCTTCAAATGCTTTTTTTATTAGTTCTGCGGTATAAATTGTAATGGGAGTACCGGGATGATTTATCATATGCAAATCAGCTGCTTTATTATATGCTGCTTTAAAAGGACCAAATACGGTCTTATCAAGGGGTTGTAAACGATGTGACGTGTGTGGAGGCAAAGTAAGTATATGAATCCCGTTATCTTTGGCAATGTTAATAATTTCGTATGATATGTGGGTTTCATGATTATCTAAAATAAGAAGCACAGGATATTCAGGAGATAGCTTAACACATTTGATGAAATGCTGTAAATATTTTCTAAAAATGGGTTCGGTGGACCAACCAGAACGGTTTGCTTCAGCAATAGATCCGGGAGGGGCATTTTTCATCATGTTATCTTTAAAATGGACCCTAGGGAATATTATCATCGGTGGCATGGAGTTTCCCGCGGCGTTAATACAAGCAATAATTGTGACATTCTCGCCACGTTCACCTGGTGTCATTTTTCCTAATAATTTCAATGATTTCGGAGCTAAAATTTTTTCAGGCTTATGAACCGTAGACTTCCAGTCTCGTCCAAATTATAAATGTTTTCCAAATTATAAATTCATAACGTTGATAAAGTTCTTTCAAATTATTGTAAAACTTCTGGACATGAACTTTATTGAAGCAAATTGCACGCGCTAGACTCGTTGCTTCTGGTTTACGTAATGATAGTTCAGGGTATTTGCTGCGATATCTGAATAGCCATTGCCGGCCAGCCATTTCATCACGAGTCCAAGCTTCAGGAATGTTTGCTAGTTTTCTTCCAACAGCAAATTGATACGCTAAAATACATGTTTGCCTTGCTGAATCGTAGTTCATTTTAGCTGTTTTTACTATATATTCCAGTAACAGTTTTTCTTCCTCCTCAGAAAATACCTTTTTGACTGCATAATTTGGGCTACTTATTGTTTCAATAGTAGAACCGCTTTGAATAGACTTAGCATATCTATGTAAAGTAGACTTCTTTTATCCGAATTCTCTTGCAACAGTACGCACTTTTCCTCCATTTTTTACACAGTGTAATGCTTGTTTTAGTCGTTCTGGGCTAATTCCTTTCCTTTTCACGCCAGTTTTACTCCTTGGCACTGCAGGCAAAAAGAAATGGAACATCATGAAACAGTGTCCATAGGTACAAACATTGTTTGTACCTCCGGACGTGTCCCAAGGTACAGACAGAATCATGTCCAAAGGTACAACCAAGGCAATATAAAAAAAAAACTAATTATCTTGATTTGTAGGTTAAAATGCGGTATTATTAGTTATAGAATTGTAAACGCAACTAGCTAAAGATATGTAAATTAATTTATTGTACTAAATATGTGCATGCTTGTCGTATATAAATCTATAATCAAAACATGCAAATACTTACTTTTGAACACAAAAAACTTCACAACAATTTCACACTTCACCCGATGTCAATACAATCACGCCACTCACTGGTGTTGCCAAGTAGGAACAATACTACCCGTTTCGTAGAATTTCGTAATTTTAATGTGGGTACTTTTCAAAATATATTCTAAGTCTCAAGGTACAAGCGTCCCTAGGTACGTTACATGACCCTATCTGCGACTCAAATTAAATGCTGTAACTGGCTATTTTGGTTGAACACGACCTAAGAAAGTTATTCATCATATCGTTATTGCCTGTTTAGGTGCTAAAGAAACAATTAATTCAAAGCAAGCAGCAAATTTCTTTGATAGAAATATGTACCACTTCGGAGGATATCAAAATTGAAGCTCAAACTGATACTTTGAATGAACATTTGGATGGCTTTCAGCAGTTATATGAAAGGGGTAAGTAAAAGAATCACCACAGAACGGACGCCTGTATATTCAAAACAAAGGCAATGCAACATATTCTGAATTGAATTTTTACGAACTTTAATTCACGGTTGAATACTAATCCCCTTGGGTCCAACCTGCTAAAACCACCGCAGTGAATGTCGACGTACCGTTGCGGTTGGGCCACACAAATCCCTATTAGCACTTCGCCACGACCCCGCCATTATTTTTACAACACATACATACAAAGTCTCACGCCTATATCCCCGAAGAGGTAGGCAGAGGTATATATTGCTACACCCACTTTTCACCAGACTTATATTTTAGTCTCACGTAACAGTAGGCGAGCCTATTGCCGTACCGGGTACATTTTACCGGACTCCGTGCTGCTACTGAGAATTTTGTAACGGAAAAACCCAATAACACTTTGCCCGACCCGGGGAACTAACCCGAGACCACGCGCACATTTATGCCGGGAGACCAACGAGGCAGTTTTTTTACAAACCTGGTCTTAGTGTAGTCATTGCAGATAACTTGATACAAATGCGTTATATTTACTCGAATATCTTTGGCCTGAACTGATAAACTCGATGCTTATCGAATATTGTAGAGCGAGAAGAGGTAGAGCTTCGTATCAAAGAGCATAAAGAAAAGGAGGCCAAACAGTTGGAGCTTGTACGGGAGAGAGAGATGCAGATAGCGGAGGAGAATGAGAGGCATGCTAGAGAGGCGGCAAATGTGGAAGCGGAATGCCAAGCTATTGACCAGGAATGCACTATACTTAAGGTAGGTACTTGCTTAGTATAGTAGTAAGGTACTTACTACTATATGGGTGAACCTTGAAGATACGGCTACACGTCAAGCTAGACACCAACATTTGACCGTTCTTATGATGTATGAAATAAGTCTCATAATCATAATGCAACTGTCAGGCTTGACTTGTTGCTGTGTGTTTTCAGTTGAGATTTTAGTACCTTTGATTTTTTTTAATAAGTGTAAAATTATATTAATTCAACACAAAATACCACGGCGAGCATATTACTTACTTTCTGACTGCGGGAAGAATTATTGTGGGTTTTGTCGATGAAGCGGTATATTCATGTGAATATTTGCAGATGACTTATTTTGATTGGCGTTTTATATTAAACTAGAAGACCGCAGCTACGCCTGTACATCTTATTTTAATTCAACCGTTTTTGCCAGATCCCGTAGGAATTTCGGGAACTCCCTTCTTAGTGAACCCTTACGTCTTGCGCCTAATAGTCATGGCTGTGCGTTGTCTATCGGTCAGTCAAGAATTTTTCTTAGAGACTGGTGTCAAACGGCGTGGTTACCATATTTTTCATTTTAGTCTATTATCGTATTAAAGTATCGGCAGCGATAGCCTAGTGGAGATACAAACTTCATTTTGCCCACTAGTTTTGGTAATAGATGAACCGTCTGCCGAAGAGATATGAAAATATAATAGCATTATAGGCTTAAAATCAACCTTAAAAAATGTTTTTACACTTAAAAAATCAGAAGCTTTTCATTTCTCCATTTCAATTTGACTGAGGTGCTGAAGAGCAACGCATTATCGAAAAAAATGGCTTGGTATGTTAATAGTTACGCCGCCATTGTAAAGGATCCTCTTAACACAAAGAAACATCTCGTAGTACACCTTTCTCATATTACTGGAAGAGGAATTTACTTAGAATCGGACTATTACGGAAGTTTTTCGAAAAAAAAATCTAATGAATTGTCCAATATTCCAGAAAAGAAATAATGCCATTTTATTGAAACTCAGAAAGAAATTACTAGAAGCAGAAAACATGCGACGTGGCCTTATGAAAATAAATTTACAAACTAGGAACAACAATGACCACGAAACAGAATAGAAGAACGTTTTAACTTTCAATACGAAATAACACAACAACCAGTATTTTGTATAATAATATTTATTTCGTGGTAGTGGAATACAATAATAATTAGAATAAGAAATAATTTTGTATTAAAATTAATATATAATATAAAATAAGCATAACGACAAGTAATATTATAATATACTGCCTCCTGTGTCAACGGCTTGAGTAGCTACCTATTTAACTAAGATATAATTTAGAATTTAATTGTTCTGCATGTGACTAATAAGTATAATAAATAATTACGAAATTTTATCGCATTGTTATTCAGATTCTTCCTACTCTCTTAGCCGCCACTTTATAAAGTAAATACGAAATGAAAGCTTTCGAATTGACTTTTTCTATAAATAGGAAAGTCACATTTCACCAAGAGCCACATTTTGCCAGATTGTGAACATAATCAATCTTGCATTTATCTGTTACACCTACTCGTAGTACTAAACATTAAATAGGGATGCATGCATCTCAAAGAGGGAACACAAAATAAAAATCAAAGAAATCAACAAACCTTTTAGTCTTAATGGACTACTAATTATCTAACTGAAGCAGTAAGGCAACGCTTCTTTTAATCCAATGAGCTGAAGGCTTATCTGATGGCAAATAAAATGCTAGCACAAAATTTGATGAATGACCAGTAGTGGCCAAGACACCTTTTCTTTCTAGAGTCTTGTACAAAGGGCACTTGTATCTCGAACCCTCAACAAATTCAGTTTTCAACTTTGGAAACAACCATATCACGGGTACTACGTCATTTAATACCTTTGGAAATTGTTCTGCTAACGCGAATTTGTCACGATCCCACCGACTTCCATCCATGAACAATCCTCTTACATAAACTCCTGAAGCAGGTGGAGTGTCTTCATAATCAACGGTACGCACTTGAAAGTCAAATACTAACAGGTCTATAGGAATCTTTTCCATTCTAGCATAATTTTGAACCGAACCGGTGAGAAAAGCTTGTGTAAAGAAAAATCCTGAGAGCCAAAACGTTGGCGGTTTACCTTCATTGTACCAGTCGTCTAGCATTTCCAAACGCTCAATAAAATCAGTAACGTAGCTAGGGAGAGGCTTCATACTTGGATAAGAAACTTTGGTCCAATTTTCAGGGATTCGACCTAACAACATTGCATTGGACTGCAGGTCTAAGGCGGGTGACATCACGATCAGACCTTTTATAGCTTTCTGCAAATCTTTTAAAGATGTAGTAATCTCCTTTAGTAATTTGTTAAAACGTTCCATCTCTTGAATCAAAACCGTGTTCATAGATTCACTGTAGTCCACTGGATATTTTTTCTGTGCGGTTTCTATGTCGAACGCCTCAGGAAGCTTCGAAAGAATTTCTGCAGCCATTTGTGTCAATATGACTTCTGTATTGCCACCTTCGCCACCGCTACCGCCGCCTTCAACCAGCACTAAGGACTGGGTAAGCGCCATTGAAGTTGCATAATCACGCGTAATTCCTGCATTCATATGAAGTCCAAATACCTCAGGAGGAGGGTTTACTGGAACAGATTCTATGTGTTTAAGGTAATCTTGGTAATCACATCTACGAGGCAGTCCATATTGAGGTCCGATATCGCAAAATGTGTAGTTTGGGTCATTTACTACTCCAGGATTAACATAATTGTCCAATAATGTAGTTATCAGTCGACGATCCCAGTCGTCGGTTACTCTACCACCGTAATTACATTCACCGGCTAAGTATTTTATAGCTACGTATTGTATTTCTTCGTACTGATTCAAAAACATTTGTAGCTGCATTACTGATATTTGAAAGTCAGAGTCGTTAAAACCGTATTGAATATTCCATCCTAATGGACCAAATTTTTTCCTTTCTTGTACGACAGCGTGAAAAAAACTTATTCCATACAATAGCTTACTAAATGTCTTATCCTTGCCAGGACACCCTTCGAAAAATTCAGTTTCTTTAAGAGGTTCGGAATTATATGATCGATGTAAATTATGTTGGAGTCCGGTAGGTGGCTCATTGGTCATTTTAACGCCAACTTGTAAAACAGATTGTGGAAATTTATCAGACGGGTAGCTAGTCAACCATAATCTAAAACTCAGATCTGTGTTAGTTAAATCAAATCCTTCTATAAGTTTTTCAAGGGTTGGAAGCCATGAAACAGCCAAATGACAGTTCTGTAAACATACCCAACCACCTTCTAATTGAGCTTTTTCCATCATTGCCTGCGCAATAGGACCTTGGCCTTGACCTAAAGATATTGAATTAAATCTGTGTGAATATCCCATTCGTTCACAATATTTAATTAAAGCCCCCATAGGATCTGATCCTGGTGAAAGTATGAATATTAAAGGTGCTAGACAATTTGAATCGCCAAAGGATTTACCAATATCAAAAGGTGGTGGTGTTGTATATTTTTTGCCCATTTGTTTTTCAACAAATTCTGATATAGCTTGGGTTAATTTATCTGGTCTCACTAATCTTATTATTAGTAGTCTTTGAAACTGTGACAATTTTTGTTCCCAAGGTGGTGGAAATGCCCTATTTTGAGGCTCCAAATCATCATATACTTCTTTCCATTTAGCGATATTTTCTACAAAATTATTACTAAAATTCTTAAAATTGGGCAACCCACTAATACGACAAATTTCGTCCCAACTTTTATCAAGTAGCCATTTAACTGGCTTTTTTATTGGGTTTTCAACTGCAATGCCGCCAGTTATAAGAAACAAATGTTCATCAGCATTCATTTCACCTGTATACAACATCATTTTAGCACACATAATAAAGGAAAACATAAGTTTGTCTTTATCAAATAGTGACCTGCATACGTTACTGTATAAATTATAAGTAAACGTATCCTTCAAAAATTTCAACCTTTTTTCTAAATCTTTGGATTTGTTAGCATTCTCGATTGAAATTACATAAAGGTTAATAAACCATATTAAAGAATATTGATACATGGGGTCAACATTTGGTAATTCAGTAACACAATAATATAAAACCGCAGAATGCGAAGCTATGGGTCTATAACCAAGACGAAACTTCTCTATTACAATTTCTGTTTCCAAACTAGCTTCTTGTTTCTTAGTAATATCGATGGCTAAAAGTTTCGAGGAATCCAGGACTTCAATGGCACTTTCGTCTTCTAATATATCTCCTTTGGATTCTTGTAATGTACGTAGAATATCATCTTCGACTTGTTTAAGGCATGCTCGATTATGAGCACCCTGTACTATAAGCTTTTCTCGTTTCTCTTGTAAGTCTGGTCTTTCCTTAGCTACAACTATTCCTAATAATTGATCCTCTAGTCCTTCTTTGGTGAGTGCAAAATTAATTAACGTTACTTTGTTAAATACTTCTGGTAGATAATGAGGATTGCGTAATTTCGTTGTCATGTATAGTCTAAAATTAGGATGATATTCTATAACATTGTCGCCTATAGCAATAAATTCTTTGCCACCCTGAGTGTAAGTATTTTTTAGAAGAACAGGGTCCAATGGCGCTTCTATATCCTCAAGTACATTATCTATCAGAGCAGGTTTGCCGTATTCTAGGCATGTTTCAATAACTTTCATGTAATTACCTTCCGTGAATTTCATAACTTGCAAATCATTGGCTTTTTCCATGGTTTTTACCCATTTATTAGCTTGTCCTTGAGGGTCAATAAGTAAAGACCATCGCATGGAATTGTCCTGTATCACACCATTGTCTATAGAAAATGAATCCCTCGGTAAGCCAGCAATACACCAATTTTGAATTTTTATGTCAGTTCCTAATATATCCTTAAATACAAAATTTACGGAATGTGGCATATCTAATTTTATCACAAGGTCTCGCCATTTGTCAATTACTCCCATTCTAATTGAGTAAGTATAAGGAGCTAAGTAAGCAATTATGCCACAAGAGACAAGGATATCGCCAGCCAAGTTATCAAACAGCGCCTGTAAATTTTCAGCTGCCTGTGTCCAACGAACTTTTTCTCCACCCAGACCACCGATCAATTTTTCAGCGCGATATAATTTATCTATGCATAATTGAACTTCATCTTCAAGAGCTTTCTTTTTAATATTAGCTTCTTCCAATGCTTCGTTTAATTCCGCAAGTCTGGCTTCTAATCTCGCTACTAATGCCTTTTTTTCCTCCAGTACAGCCATTGTCTGCGCGAACTCTCTTTCAGCTGCTTCTAATTTTGCTTTTTTAGGGGCTACCACCTTTGCCACTGCATCGTACATATCCATAGCAATAATCCATTTGCATAGACCTTCAGCCGCTGTAGAAGCCTTGGCAACAATATGAGGCTTAAAGTCTTTATTGGAGAGGTATTCTTTTCTAATTTTTTGCATAACTGGTATAGGTATATTATCCTTATCAAAATTTCGCAGGGACTCTAGGAAACTCATATCCCCTAATATTCTTTTACTCGGTCCCCAATAATCTAAAATCTTCTTTCCCGGGTTGTCAGGATCAGGTATTTTGTCTGGCAGGATACCTTTTATCACGCATACTGCTGCCATAACTAGTTTTACTGTATACGGAGGGTTTTTCATAGATTTCACAATAGTTATGTCCGCAGGTTTCAAGGTATTTAAAGCGGCAATTGCATCTTCCAGGATTGGCAACGCTAAAGCTAAATCAGCTTCGCAATCTTTTTTAAGTTCTTGAGCGGCAGCTGCTTGAACATTAGCAACTTTTTGATCCTCTCTTACTTGAGCAGCAGCTTTATCGGCAATGGCAGTTTCAGTTGCTATTTCTTCCATCATCTGAGCAGACTTTGCAGCCATTACCATCAATTGAGGTTTTAAGGCATTTAAGTCACGTTGCATTATTATTACAGCCTCCGCAGCTTGATTAAGCTTATCTAAGCCATTAGTGTATCTGAGTTTCGCGGCTCTTAATTCTCTTTGCTTTCTATTTGTCAGTGTTGTGAAAGATCTTATTAAATCTAAGTAAGAAGCGGATGTAATGTAAGTCTTTCTTCCGAAATTATTAAAAAAGTCTGTTGAAACCACACGAGCATCGACATGAAATTGTTTACAAGCTATCACAGCGGCAGCTTTTACTCTATCAGGTACGTTTACTTTAACCATATAGTAATGAGCTACCATTTCCAGAGCATCTTCAGGCCAACTATCATACCAGTCAATTGTACAGCAATTCACCAAAGATGGATAAAGTCTAAGTCTTGTTCTAAAAGCACTTCCTATTGGACTAAAACATAAAACAATGTGTAATTTGGCTTTGCAGCGAGCTACAAAAAAAGCTAATATTTGTAATGGACTTATGTCTAGATTCCTGTTGCCGCCTTGTGCAGCTAATCGTGTTAGTTCAAGGATTTCTTGTTGCTCATCTAAGCTGTATAAGTTAGGCACTTCACCAGAATTAAGAAGGCTGTCCAAATTTTGAATGAATAACTCTTCTTTTATTTGGTTTTCCGTAAATAAAAATGTTGTGTCCTTATTTAGACCACCTGATTCACGTAGTACTAACTTTAAGTCATCTTGCCAATCTTTATTGCTATATGTTTTTGTGATTTCAGGTTGATATACATTTTGACCTAATATTGTGCCAGCTAAACGAGTTAAGGATTGACGCCCTGAACCTCCAACACCGACTAGCAACGCATTTCCAGCAGGCATACAAAGAAGTCTGCAAATTTTTGATAAATGCTCCAAAGCGTAGTCGAATAGCACTATGGTCATTTTTGCCTTATGAAGTGCATTATATTCAGCTAACATTGCGACAGCTACATTTAAAACAGCTTCTTTAGAAGGCATTTCTTCGTAGCGACGTTCGCCTTCCAAGCTGTCTAAGTCTAAGTAGCAACCAAACATCATGTTTTTAACAGTATCTTGCGTAACTTCTTCTCTCTCATTTTGGTAAGTATCAAGTGCATTTTCAAATGTGTCTCGCATATTATCTCTTGTACATTTCTTCAGTGTATTGAAAAACCACGTGCGGTCATCCACATCTACTAATCTGTCGTAAAAAACGCGTAATACTTCGTGAACCCAAATTCTAACAAATGTTTTTTTATTTTCTGCAGATTCTTTTCTGAGCAGCGCACAACCTTGTATAACTCTAGACAGATCCCTTAAATTAAAAACATAGTGCGATTTGGCTGGTGTCGGCCTTAAGCCTTCAGTTGCCTGTTCATATATATCCATAGTTGCGGCTATAATATTCAGAATAAAGGCGTGCACGTCCTGACCAAAACCGTTTCTTCTCCAACCCAATTGCAATAACGACATAAATATCTTATTCATACTTTCTTTAGGAAATTCATTAATAGAGTAAATATTAAAATGTCTCAGCATTCTGGGATAAATTAACTGTCGACTACCACCGACGAGACCCATGGCCGCATAGAAAAAGACATCTAAGAGATATAATTTTTCGGTTGTTTTCAAATCATACCAATGTTTCTGATCGAAGTACAGCCTTAACAATTCTATTGCTGGTTGGGCACCATACATTTCCTTAGCAGGCATATTCATATCATCAATGAATATTATAGCTGTTTTCCCCTTAGATGGACCATAGATACCTTTTCTTCTTTTATACAATTTCGATAGGACTAATTCTTGTGTTTGATTCGCAGAGGTCGTAGTGGTGAATGTAATGAACCCAGGCGTATACTCATCAATACTAATGGCGTTCATCAAAAAATTTTGCACGTAAAAACTTTTACCTGTGCCCGTTGGACCGATAAGAAGTAGAGGCATGTGAAACTTTGTATGTAATCTTAATAGCGCCATATATTTTTCCGATTCCATAGTTGGGATTACAGTTTGAAGTAAATTAATCTCTTCTTTTACTGTTTGTGCCTTAACGGCTTCAGCCCACGGTTTCCAGGCACCCTTCCCCTTATACATATAGAACATATCGGAAATCAAACCTTCAGTTGGAACAGATACATCGATTCGATCGATCTCTGGGGGTATACCTTTATCACCTCTAAAGTATTCCTTGACTAAATCTTCAAATTGTTCACGGGAATCAGTGTTTAAAATTCCACCAACGCCCCACACTAAGGCGGACATAAATGAAGCTAAAAACCAAGTTCTCGTATGTCTCGTATCTTCTTCTCCTTCTATAGCATCATCCATTTGCATTTCTACATATCTAAGCGTACTTTGCACCAGGTTAACTTCGCCTGCTGTCACGAGCTGTGTACACTGTTTTCTGACAAAGTACACCAAAGGTTCAAATAGCCATTCACACATAGCGTAAATATATTCTTCATTTTCTTCAAGCCAAATAGGGTTGAGAGTATTAAGCCATGATTTATAAAAGGGCATGAGACCCATTGAAGCTGATTCCATGTATATCATACCGCATCTGGATACTGTAGCAGGCGAAGCTTGAGTCAAATCCATGACTTCAAATATCATTGACATAACGTTTGTCATTGCAATTACTTCTCCAGATGTTAAGCAAAGCTTTTTGTTGTCGTCTAAGACAGTATTCATATTTTCGATCCAAACAGCATCCACTGGACCATCAAATACAATCCATTTCCGAACAGGAGAGTCGTCTGATGAAAATTCTCTAAATATTGTAGCTACAATACCATCAGTCCATTCGTACGATATAGGATCAAAGGCACCGTACAGCTGACCCATTGTAACTGCTTTTGGGTTCAATACTTTGTATGTGCATTCACACCCGTTTGGTTGACCTTTATGATACATCAACGTTAACCCTTCAGACAAAATCTTTAAAGTCATAGATTTTGCCGAAAAGGGATCACCCACTAACATAAATCCATGTCTAACAATCATCATTTCATAGGTTTGTATTATTTTTTGAAGAAAACAATCCATTGGTTGCAGATTATTTTTTTCACAACATTCACAACAAGCGTTCAAAAAATTTACGTAATCAGGTTTAGGTAAAGTAATCCCAGGAAACAAATCAGATATAATTCCTTCAAATAGTGGTACATCATAAGACAAGAACTTCGGTAAATTGACATCGGTGATAGACCGAAGCAGCAGAATACTTTCATTTTCATTAGGAAAAGCTCTTTTTAAATTACCCGCCGCCGACAAAACAGTCTTTACAGCCCGCATTCCATAATCATAGTGATTTTGTGAAGATAGCTGTTCCGAACACAATCGGTATGTTGTCACGATTTTGACTGACAAACTTCTGGCATCCGTGAAACCAAAAGAATACAATGAAATTTCACCAATCATTGCGTAATCTGGAACCATCATCGCAACTGTTCTAAACAGAACTTTCAAATTATCTGGTAGCTCAGAACGTCCCGCATAGCCTGGATTCATGGTAATACAAACATAACACGCAGGATTTAATTTTAATGTAGTGCCTTCAAATTCAAATGTCTCTACATGTTGTTTTACAGCTATAGTAATGCACAGAATCTGCTGTGCTATAACAGATAGTACTTCCACATCTATTCTATTGAATTCATCGAAACATACCCAAGCGCCGCATGAAGCTAAGCCTTTAAAAAATTTACCCATTGCCTTATAGTCTAGTCCATCAGAACAATTAAATACGACACACTGAACAGCCAGTGCTTTGGCTAAATCTTTTGTTGTCTCAGTTTTACCTGTCCCAGCAGGTCCTTCGGGAGCTCCATTTAAATGAAGATAGTAAGCTCCTATAAGCGTTCGGTAGCACCTATCCGTTAACGGAGTAATAACCAAACGATCGGAATTACCAAGATATTCATAGGCATAAGGTACAACGGCATTAATGATTTTTACGTTTACTTTTTCGTCTTCCCAGTAATAGCGAAGCTGTGCCAACCATTGAAAGTCAGTTACCTCAGTTACATTTTTGCCAATAAGTTCAAAAATTACATCTTTGGCATGCACATCTATGACGATAAGGGCTTTTACTGTTATACTACTAAGTTTACTTATATCTGGCCGTCGTATAACAGATACGGTTTCAATGAGTTGCTTATTTAGGGATTCGTGATATTCTTGCAGTTCACTTAATTTATGACTATTTAAAGCGTCGTGTACATCTATAGCCCAATATATTTGGGATATTGCCAACACTACCATACCTTCCCAAGACAATATCCATTCTGGCCGTGTCAAGTTTTGATAATCATAATAAGATAATTCAGTTTCTGATTTAACAGACTTTAGCATTTGGTCTTCGACTTGAACAAGCCATTTTTCTACAGCACTTCTAGCCGCCTTCACACTAATAGTTTCGAGGAATTCAACTTGTTCTCCTTCCATAGATATCATAGCGGATATATTGAACTCTGTATCAAAAACTAATCGATTTATACCTTCAAAACATTTCTTTAAATGAGGTTGCACTTTTAGTGGATTTTTAGTTTCCGATAAGATTTCCAACATTTCATCATTAGATAAAAAGAAAAATCGTGGAAAATAAAGACGTTTCCTTTCTAAATAATCGTTAACACCATCGCTTATTTTCTCCAAAAGACCTGATGCAATTTGAAATTGTTCCAATACTCCAATCCCTCCGGCGAGCTCAAGTGCATGTGGATCTTTCTCTACGCATGCCATATATCTGAGGTATATATTATTTACTTCAACAAACATTACTCCTTCTTCAGGCATTTGTGCTACTATATCCTTAGATGAAAATATAGGTAATAGATACAGCCACTGGCTTTGCACTTTACCCCATTCGTCTATAGTGGCATTCGTCCTAACAATTTTTTCATACCACGCTCTTACTTGTGCTTCAAACGGCTTAACGAATGCAGAACCTCTCATACCTATTGTTTTAATAATGTGATCATCTAAAACACTTTGGATATCATCGAGTCCGCTGAGTATATATATACCGGTATCCTTATATAAACTCGTTTTAAAACATATGTCCGTCCATTCTGATATCATTTTGTTGAGATTTGTAATTAAAGCAAGTTCTTTTGTTGCAGCAATGCTAATAATTTCATACTGATCAATGTTACCCCATAGGTCGAAATTTATAATTTTTCTTAATGTAGTCCCAGCTGTAGGCGTTAAATCGAAACCGGCTATAGCAGACATTTCATCCCAGTGTCTTTGTACCAATGCAGGATTGCACATGATGTGGGCCATTTGCACATTTGGTCTCCATTCTTTAATTTCAGCTACGGCTTGAGCGCATAATTTCATTGGCGCCGGAAGATTGTTTACGTCAGGATCGTCTACTAGTCCATGAAAGCGCCTCTCGTTATTCTCAGCAATTTGCTGTTTAATTTTATTTCGGTAGTTTTTTGATATTTTTAAGAACTCCTTGTAATAAAAATCATGATCTATTTCTATTTGAACATGATCCATATATTCAAATGGCCCATCCATCCAAGTGTAATAACTTCGTTTCCATTTGTGAAGCAGATAAATAAGACTATGGAAGGGTATAATATACTCTTTTAATTCTTCTAGATCCGGGTAACTAGTCAATGGGAATTTAAATGTTGTTTCTTCTTTATTAATCCACGTTACAAGTTTATCACAATCCTCCAATCGTAGAACGAGTTTCCTCAAATATTCCAAATATTCAAGCGTGTGCTCAATATCGTCCATATGATCTAGCATAGCTAAATAAGGAGTCATTTCACTAACCACATTATTGAGATAGGCAATTTGACCTTGGAGAAATTCTTCCATTTCTGCTTTAAAACCTTCGTAAGCCGCAGCATTTCTCTCAAAAATTGGTTTAATATCTTTTATCCAGTTGACAGTCCGAGTATTGGATTCGATATGTTCAGGTGTCAGCGATGTCATTTGAAGAAGATTGGAGATGATGTTGATCTGTACCATGATTCTTTGCGTTAAAGCTTCAACCAAAACAGTTTTAGCATGTAAAATATAAATTCCTTGTTCAATCAATTCTTCTGCATTAGCTGGTTCTTTAAGCGCTCTGGCTGCAATTTCTTCAAATTCGCTACAAATACTATCATTTTCGGCCATGTGTGATTGAATAATGCCTGTAATTATATCGTTTATGAACTCGGCAGCTTTTCTTTTTAAACCATCCACCATTCGTAATTGACGCACAACTGCACAGTTAAAATATTCATTTTCTAAAATTGCCGTTATATCAGAATCTATGCCTTGAAAATATTGAATTTTATCCCGCGAAACATCAAATTCCTCGGTTTCTTTAATGAACTTGAGAAGTGCCTCTTTTGCGGGCTCTCCGTAAAGCATGCTGTATTCTTCTCGTAAATGATCTAAATAATCACGCAAAGGTTTGAAAACTATGAATAATTCCTCTTGTAATTTTTCGTGGCCGTCCGTATTCAACCATTCATTGTAATTAACTGGTAATACATCATAATCATAAGGTACTTTTAGATATTGTTCTATAGGCATAAGCCTTTGAGCAATATGAGCAATAGCATCTGCTAAATTATGAAAGACTTCGTAAACCGTCTCGAGAGAAGGGTCATAAATAAATTCTCCGTCAAAATCTAGGTCTAGATTCAAAATGAGAACAGAATCTGGATTCTTGAGAGCTTCTATAATATCGTAAATAGATCTTCGCATTAAATCTTGAATTTGCATCGAAATCATTCTAGAAGCACACGTTATAAATTTTGGTATCTTACTGCGACGCATACCTTTCAGACAACGGGGATTTTTTAACCACTGGATTAGAACACCATACCACGTACTGGACACTAGATAATCGGCCCGTTTAATTTCATCTAAAGCTTTCAACTGAAATTCGCGTAGACTAATCGGACCTCGTGCTCTATATTTGGCTAAGTCGATAATGTGTTGCGGAAACATCTTTTCGGCGGATTCAAGAACAAGTCTTATAAATGGATGTAATAAAAGGGAAGCTTCTTGTAATTTTTTTCGATATTGAACTAATTTATCGTAGTTCTTCGTAATACCTTTATATTTAAAATAAGGTTCTTGGTACCTAATGCGACTTACTCCTGGTTCATCCCTGATGATAGTCTTCACTGCCAGGTCGTGCAGGTTCTTGTTCCATTCATCTTTACTCTCTTCAACTAGTTCTTTCATCATGTTTGGATAAGCGTTGCGAAGTCTAGATGGGACCAAACTGCAAATAATCCTTTCGCATTGCTTCAACATAGGGGGTGGCCGGATCTTGTTGGCGCATTCTCTTAACAATTCAATATGTCGCGATTGTGATATTTCTAATCGATCCCTCTCACGACGTTCCAACGGTGGTTTAGCAATTTCTACTTTTCTATCAGTCGCTTTCTCTTCAAGAATTTTTCGGAATTTTGCTTGATTAGCCTGGAATAATTAATTTTATGTTACATAAATTTGAATTGTACGACCCTCACTGTTTACAGGTAGGTAGGTAGCTTTGCGATACTAATGCATGGAATAATATCTGTTTGTTTCTTATGGTTGTACGGAATGCATTCTCGTTCTCGCGAGATATCGGCCTTTTTTAGCGAGATTGATCTCGGACGAAAAAAGGGCGAGATCTCGCGAGTTTAACGAGATTGCCCTCAAGCATAAAAAAGTCTTATTCGAAGCGCGGACTGACTCGTTCTCGGCTGTTTCGTTCGGTGCGTGTGATACTTAAGCCGCTTAAGCGTCGGTACATATCTGACAGAAAATGCGTCGAGCGTATTTGCATCGGCAGCGTCTATGCCGTCAAATGAGACCTGATATATTACGCGTCTAGTCAGTTTCTGCGTTTAGCATGTACAGTGCGGTTGCGTTGTGTGATATTGACTTTTTAAACGCCTAATGCGTCAGTCAAAATACACGTGGTGCGTAGCGCGCGCGACGTCGACCGACAATGCATTGACGGAAACGGAACACACGTTGTACCTACGCTCGACGCACTAACGCATCATCGGTTAGGTGTGAACGGTACGGTTAGGTAGGGACAAACTGAGCCCACGTACGCAACTTATGCAGTGCGACGTGGGAGAGCATACGTGCACACTTATCCCACGTACGCAACGCGAATTTGGCGTCAGACGCTGTTGTTCTTCCATAGAAAATGGACTAATGCCTCTTACAGTCATGCTTTCCGAGTCTGACAGTGAATTTGAAGACGATTTATTACGTTTGTTATTTTTAAATGTATATATCCGCGCCAAAAAAACAAAAAGAGTTAAGAAAAGATGCTATTTACCTACATGAAAATTGACTGCCTCGTTGGTCTCGCGGCATAAATGTGCGCGTGGGATCGAGAGGTCCCGGGTTCGATTCCTGGGCCGGGCAGTGTTATTGGGTTTTTTCTGTCACGAAATTCTCAGTAGCAGCACGGAGTCTGGAAATGTGCCCGGTACGGCAATAGGCTCGCCCCTTATTACGTGGGACTAAAGTATATCTGGCGAAAAGTGGGTGTAGAAATACACCTCTGCCTACCCCTTCGGGGATAAAAGGCGTGACGTTATGTATGTATATGTATGTATGTAAAATATTAAATACCGATTAATAAATGGAATTTGTGTTTAATTTATCTGCCATTAAATCCTAAAATAGTACTTATAACTAAACGACCAGACTTGCCATGCAGTTTTGCTATTTCTTCCCATGCTGCATTGCGTAAATTAGAATCGCGATATTCAATACATTTAATATTATAATTGGCTTCATATCGCCCAAATTAATGAGCTGTTCGTCTCCCATTTTATCGAAGGTATTTACCGCAATGTCTAATCCGTGTCTGACGCACTATCAACGAAAGATCTAGAAACACACTAGTCGTACGCGTGGAATAGCGTATGATTATCCCCTCCACGTTCCCACGCCGATCTGGCGCGACCAGTTGAACGTTGCATAGGACGCGTGTGACAGCATTGCGTATGACAAGTGTGTTTCTAAGTCATATATTTTCATAGAATTTTCGTGGTCTAGATGCCATAATACGTTGCATACGTTGCGTACGTGGGCTCAGTTTGTCCCTACCTTCAATGTTTTATATTTGTCTCTTTTGGTGTTACGCGACAGATAATACGCGACGCATCTTCCGTCACATATGTAACGACCCTAAGTGATAAACACGTAGGACATGGATGCTATCAATATCTGACGCGCTCACGAATCTCCATGTACCTAAGTTTTTTTTTACAATGTTAACAATTTTTAGCTGCTCCCCCAACCGATGAAAAGGTACCTAAGCATTATTTACATTTTTATCTTTTTATCATCTAAGCTTTGCAAACCCAATAGGCATCTATCAAGCTCGACTAAATCCCAATTTAGCATCGTGGGCCATGAGGCGGCGGCCTGGGGTAGCGGTCGCGGGACGAATGCGTTTGGTGCTTAGATGTCTATTGAAAAAAATTGTGAAAATATTTTTTTATATTTTTTTCCTAATTTATTCAAAAATTGTGATTAAGTATTTGCAAAAGAAACACACTCAACTGCCAATCTCGCTAGATCTCGAAATTGCTGAGATCTCGCAGTATTGTTATTCAACTACCGCTGAACCGCTGAAATGCTCCTTACAAAATTAAAATGTATAACTATTTTAATGGCGATAGAAAATACTAAAAGAGTGGCCATGAGTTTCACTGCCCTTTCTTTCTCGTGGCTCTACCTATTGAATTGCGAACGCGGCAGTAAATGTAAATGTAGAATAATATTAACTTCAATTTTGACGTTCATAAGCGTCATTTTGTGGCCTAGATGAATAAAAGCTTTTGACTTTGCCTTTAAACTCGCGGGATCTCGCTTGAGCCCCAATCTCGCAAGATTTGCCTTCCCTATATGGTTAGTATTAATTCTAAGTAAGTACATTATTTATTGTATATCTGCATTTAATTACATGGTCAAATTAGTATTGAATAAAGAGCCGCTTTCAGAACCAGCTGCAGAAGTGAAACTTGTAAGTTAGTAATTACAAATTAGATTTCACACGACCCCATCTCGGGTGTGCATGGGCTGACCTGTTCAAACTAGCTTGTTTTCTGGAAAATTAGGCGTTCGGATCTCGAATATGCCGTTTCGGAATACGTATTTACACGCGCTTCAAAAAACTGGACTCGCCATCATTATGATCACGCCATCATGTGGCAAGAGCTTTAACTGGCTAAATAGAGCAACGAGGTAACTGTGTATTGTGCCAGAGCTTATGAAAATCGAATAAATATCTAGGTATGTAGGTAGTGAGCTCGATCTCCATATCGATAAGCGGTAAACGGACCCGCCGAGTGAATTCGTCGCTGCGAATGTGTGAAAGATGAAAGTAGTAAACTGCGGTAGTAATTTTAAAGTAGTCAACTACTTTAAATTGAACAACTTAAACTTGAACACACTACTACTCGTCAACCTAGACACTTTATGACAGCGTAGGAAATAAGGATTGAAATCGTACCTAGTGCAACAGTGAAGCTTGACTTGTCGTTGTGTGTTCCTATGATTTTTTATACGAAATTCAACAGCCGGTGCAGGAGAACTGTATCATGCAATATTACCTTGATCCTATTGTAGGGCGGCAATGGGGTAAACGGCAGTTTGTCCATACGATGTACGTCCGGTAAAGGCCGCATGTGGGGCACACGACATCCATTCTTCGTTTGCAAAAGCTTCCTCAACTCGCTTTCTTCCATCCTGATAGATTTTCTTCACAAACAATATATACAAAATGATATTATATACAGTTTGTTAGCAAAACCATGTTTACAAGGAAAAACATTTTGACAATAGTTACGTCTAATTCGTTTACAGAATTTGAGTGTCAATAAAATAACCATAGTAACCGTATTTTGTTTAGTAAACAACGAAGTTGTTTTTAATGCAGAAGAGGCTGTATTTCTGAAAAGGTTCAAGGACGCCAGCTGATGGCTCAGGGGGTGGTCTAGTTGATATGAAAAATGAGGAAAGTATTGAGAAAAGTATAAATTGTAGGGTTATTTTTACTCTATGGGCCCGCCATAGGGAGCAGCTGACCCCATTGGTTCCCCTTGGCGACGCTGATGGCAGCCATCTCTACTGGCTGCTTACGACCCATTTACCCTGAGTCTGGTATTTTTGTGTTCGATCCCCATAAGGGATATTTCCTATCAAACTTATCCTTACATTCTTCTTTCTTTCTTCTCACTGTCTGTTTTACTTTATATTTCAACCTGTAATACTTTTCTTTTACAATCCTCTCATTGTCATTCACACTACCTTGTATCCTTTTGTTGGCTCTTATGGCCAGCAAGTCCATCCATGCTTTGCGTTTTTCCGCGACCACACCACTTACTTCTGATCTCACCATTCATTACATATCTTTTTGACTTGCTTCCTCTTGCTTATGCCACATACTTGTGTAGCTGTATCTATTACTCCATTCTTAAACTCCTTCCAAAATTCTTCTATCTCGCAAACATCTTCCTCAAAAAATTCTTTAAACCTTTCTTTCCATGCCTCCTTATACTTATACTTCTTCAAATCTTTCAACTTTCACTCTTTCTATGGCAAGTAAGTGATTTAATGGTTAGTCTGTCGTCACCAAATCGCCCTAAAACTCTTTCATATCCATCACGATATACACCTACCCATCCATTAAAATCGCGTAACACAATTATTCTTACATTATTCTCACACCTAGCAAGCACATCTCTGACCGTATCCCAGAATTACTGTCTGACATTCAATGGTTTGGACATGTCCGGAGCATAAACACCTTATAAACACAAACAATGAAGGCTTTAATTAATCCAAGTTTGAAAAGAAGCCTGGAGTTAACATATTGATATTTTTTCATACACTAATTCATCCTATCCGACAGAATCATTCCAACTCCTTGGCTAGCTCTTTCAGAATTAACAACTCTAAACCAGTAGATATGCATTATATTAGCCAAGAGTAGTTGTTGAGTAACCTTTCTTCTTAGTTTCACTCACTTCTAGTATATCAATTTTCCTTCCATCCATCATCTCACATAATTCATCGATTACTATCGTTACTATCCATTCCTCCACAAATATTCACCGTTGCCCCCTTTTTGCCTCTGTTGGACGGGGAGACAACACGTGACGTGTGGTAAAGCGCGTCGCCGTTGGGAAACAGATTCCTGAAACGAAAAAGGGTGAATGAAAATTTTAAAAAAATTGGGCAAGTGCGAGTCGGACTCGCGCACGAAGGGTTCCGTACCATCATCTATAAAAGAAAATCACATTCGTTGTATGTATACTTAAATACTTTTTAAGTTTCTACCTGTTTATTAAGATCGAGTAACAAATTGCTTAAAAATTACGTTTGTTGCATGGGAGCCCCTCTTTATTATTACCTTTTTTATTTAATTAAGTATTATTTTGAAAGGTAATATACAACTACATATTCTGTGAAAATTTAAAGCGTCTACATGTTACAGTTAGTAATTTTGAGCAAAAAATGCGAAAAAAACACGTTTTTTGTATGGGACCCTAATAAATTAATATTTTTTTATTTTTAGTATTTGTTGTTATAGCGGCACCCGAAATACATAATTTGTGAAAATTTCAGCTTTCTAGCTATCACGGTTTATGAGATACAGCCTGGTGACAGACAGACAGACGGACAGACAGCGGAGGCTTAGTAATAGGGTCCCGTTATTTACCTTTTAGGTACGGAACTCTAAAAAATTATGAGATCTAGTAATATCTCACATACCTACTCTATCTAACTGGAATGGAAAAGATGTAAGACAGGGCTGTATCCTATCTCGTATTCTATTCGATGTTTACGGAGGATACATTATCAGGCAAACCTTTGAAAACTGGGAAGGTGGTGTCACTGTAGGTGGCACCAGAATTACAAACTTTCGGTATGCAGACACAACGCTATTGGCCGCGAATGAAGAGGAAATGGTAAGCCCCCTTAACAGAATGGAAAGGATCAGCATGGAATTGGGTCTTAAAATAAACCATTCCAAAACCAAAATCATGGTGGTAGACCGCACTAATTCGCTCCAGATCACGGGCGCTCTGTCCCTTGAAAAGGTTGATAACTTAATTTACCTAGGCACTACTATCAGCAACACAGGCGCTTGCGAAAAGGAAATCAGGAGACGTATTGGTATGGCCGAAAGTGCAATGACCCAGCGAATATGGAAGGACCGCAACATATCACGACAGACGAAGATTAAGCTGGTTAACTAGCTAGTGTTCTCCATCTTTAGCTACGGCTTAGAAACGTGGACGCTAAGGAAGGCCGATCGTAATCGCATTGACGCGTTTGAGATGTGGTGCTGGCGAAAGATGCTCCAAATCCCATGGACTGCATTGCGCACAAACGAGTCTATCCTTCGACTTTCGAGAGCTCAATATCAAAACCAGGCTCTCCACCATCTGCCTGCGAAGAATCTTGGAGTTGCTTGGAGAAGCCCGGAAACATGGCCATAACTTCGCGCAGCTAATGGTCACTGGCAAAGTCGATGGCAGGCGGCCGAGAGGTCGCAGCCCAATAAGATGGTCTGACCAAATACGCTCAACGCTGAACACCAAGCTGCATGATGATGCTCTACACGTCGCCAAGGACAGACACAGATGGAGGAGCATCATAAAAGAAAAACTGATCTCCCATCGGGGGAATCACGACCCTCAGTAATGAGGAGTGAACACGAAGCGAGGAGGAGGACTCTATCTAACAACCGGAGAAAAATAAATTTAAGTGTATGAATACTTACTATACGCCTCCCATAAAACATGATTTTTTGAATCGTCGACTCCCAGATATCAGTAGTGTTGATTGCACAATTCAATTGTCGTCAGGGTATCTTATTTAGTTCCCGAGGTTCATTGAGAAATGACGTGACGGCAATAGTTTTCCCACTGCCACCGGCCATAACGCAATTAAATAGAAGGATGTAGGGCTTTTTCTGCTTAATTTAGAACATTAATATATTTTGGGATCATCGGTCGGTGACATCAGAGGGGTGATTTATGTTGGTAGGTAGGCAGGTACATTGAGGTAACAGGTACTTCACTCGCGACACATTACGGCAATAAGATGATTTTTATTTGACTAGAACATGTTCATCGTCTTTCGTTTTGGCGATACATCGGTCCGACGTAATATCAGGCCGATTACACTAACAGCGCTGAACTTGTGACTATAGCAAACTAGTTTGCGGCGCCCATTGAGGTAACAATTATTATTCAAAGGAGGCACTCGATGGTTAAGCGGAACCTACCTACGTATAACCATGCCAGATGGGTACTTAACTTTTCTTTTACAGGCCGAAAGCGGAAGCATCCCTTTCTTTTGGTGTAGCGATGGGAAGCCGTTCCATTTATTTTTATCGATTAGATATATTAAGGCTGCTACACACAATGCCGCGCGACAAAAGCTGGCGGCTCGTGCCGCCGGCTTTTGGCGGGCGTCTGTGCCGCCGGCATCGGCCGCAGAAAGCCGCGCACCATTACAGTTGTGACAGTCGTGTAGAACGCTAGTGCGGTGACACTTTGTGATTGGTTATCGATTACGATGAATAATGAAGTGGTCAACATTGCCATAGCAGCTATAGCTTTCGTTTTATTATGTAAAATAATTAAAAGAAGAAGGACAAAGAAACATACAAAGAACTATACAAACATACAATTAACAAACACAAAATTCACACCCAATTTCTGTTTCGTGTGGGGATCGAAGCCATGACACTCGGCGCAACGTCGCTTAAGCCACTAGGCCAACCATACAGTTAAAATATAAGAATCTCTCCTACATTAATTGCAAATCGAACAAAATTACTATAAATTCTTTTCTTTGGTGGTCGATTCTATGCAACTTGGAATCGATTTGATCTGAAGCATGGTAATCTCTTATTTGCCGCACCACAATTGATTTATTTTATGGCAGAATTTAATGCGTTTTTTTTGTACGTTATGTTTGGAACTAATAAGTAACATTTTATTTTTTAAACTTGAAGCTGAAAAGGATTGTTTACTTGTACTTGATACGATACCGGATCAATCCACTGGATCGTATCAAATGGAGCGGATCGATACTTGGGTCGATCCATTGTGTTACGATCCATTGCGATCCAAAATATCGATAAAAAGCACTTGGATCGAGCATCTCTAAGTCGCAACCCGCGAGGCCCGGCGCCATGAGCCATGCCGGCGGCTCTTTCGTGCGGCCAGGCCGGCGGCTCCGCATGCCGCCGGCACTGTGTGTAGCAGCCTTTATACTAGCTGCTGTCCGCAATTTTAGAACCACTAATGCAGTGGTTCCCAAAGTTGTCTGAGCACCCATCCACCAAACAAAAAAATCTAATCTTGTGACCCACTTCGTAGCTGTTTTAGAAAAAAAACATAAATGGAAGGTCTTGGCCCACTTACATGACTCCGCTCCCACCCAAGAAACAATATCATTCAAATATTGGCTTGAATTATTGCTCTTTAGGTATTCTTTACATTGACAACATTTAGCACGCAGTGAGCTGTCTTGTAATTTATGTGCCAATGTAAAGAATACCTAAAATGCAACGCTTAGAGCCCATATTTGAATGGTTGAATTCTTTTTGTTGGGTGGGAGCAGAGTCGTTAAGTGGGCTAAAATCTTATTAAAGGCGTAAAGAACTTCGGTCGGTATCGCCTTACATTTCAGGACCCTCAAGATTCAACAGCAACACCCCCCAGTGGGTCGCGGTCCATAGTTTGGAAAATGCTGCACTTACGTCAACATCAGGGGATTTTCAAACATACTCAACTACTCTTTTAACTCCTTAGAGTTTAGAGGGTCTTGTGGAAGGGTTGTTAATCAAACTCAAATGAACACGTAATGTGAATTATATTCGCACAAACAATGAACAGATGCACAAATATATAATTATAATATGGTTCAATATATACATCGTAGTTTTTACAAAACCTCTCTTAATACCAAATATTTACATTACATCACAAACTTAGATGATATATTCTGTTTACCATATAAATAATTGTTACACATTATTTAGAAAAAAAAAGTAATATCATTTTTAACACATTTAGTTTTTTTGGATCAGATCATATGGATTAAATATGTATTTTATGAGCAAACATATGCGAGACCGGTTATAATACCGTTGGATGTGATTATAATATCACCAGACTAATTTAACAATGTTGGCGACTGAAAAGTTGCCTCAACACAAGAAATCAGTATTAGGGCCGGACTGTTGTATAAATTGGTATATCGAGCTCAGTGGAGCGCCATTAGAACCCTTTATCCAGCTGTGGACTGCGTCAGGCTGATGATGGTGATAATATATGCAATATTGCTAATTCGATAGTCTGCTTTGTTGGCCACTACAGCCCGACCCTAACACTAGTACATTGTAATCTCCACACATTAACTTACAAGTACTTTTACGAAAAGTGGGCGTTTAATATGCCTCTGCCTACCCCTTTGGGAAACAGGCGTGAGTCTATGTATGTATGTATGTATTAACTTACAATTAAAGCGAAATAGTTCATAATTTGTCCGCTATATTGCAATAAACGGTAATGCACGAAGTTCGACAAATAAAAACGTTATTATTGTGATGTAACAAAATCGACTTGCTACCCTAACGAGTGCTTTAACTAATGGAATTTTACAGGAAGTTTAGTTCCCCGTGACTTCTCAGTCTTTATTCGATGTCAATGTACATACTTTTTCTTTTCAAAAATAATTCAAAATACATGGCACTACAATGAGGATCTAAGTACTTTCAACGTGTAGGAACATTAAAATCATTACATCTTCAAAAATAAAACGTATAAAAATATGTTTATTATATTATTAGATACAATTTCGTCGAAGCAAAATGGCATATTTGTACACAGTTTATAATTGGGCATTTAATAAAGCGATACATATATATTTTCAATTCCATAACGACGTACTGATTTATGGAACCGTTATGTACATCCCAACTTTATCAGTCAGTGGTTTAAGGTACAAATACCTCATTTTAGTAGTACCCTCGGACTAATCATAGGCCGGGGACCAGTTAATACGCACTTTAGATATTTCGTCTGCCATCATCTCCAAAACTCTTTTTGTCCGTTTAACTTTTTACTATTGAATATCAGTAGGTATTTTATTGTTTTGTGTATATGTGTGTGATAGTTATGGCAAGGAAAACCTTTTAATTATAAGTTTGGATGGCAACTCTATTGATATTAGTCGTATGTCGCAGTCCCTGCAATGTGGCAAATCACGGCCTTGCAAAGGAAACATGCATAGAAACAATAAACAATGGTTCCTAGCAAAAGATGTCTGCCACGCGCTATAATTAGTCTGAGATTACATAATCAATATTTTTTATTTACAATTTTATCATGGCCACTTCCCATACAGCTCTGCTAAGTTGGCAACACAGTTCAAGTCTTGCCCTATTAAAACAAAATAAAAAATACCAATATAAAATTTTTTTTTACAATAAGTATACTGATCTTTAATTTTAATAAGCATTTATAAAAATTAAAATAATTGTGTTTCATTATAGCTAGTGGTATATTATATAAATTTTGAAATGTCTAATTAGGTACTCGTAAGTGTGGTATGTGCCATGTTACATTATAATGTAGGTATACACAATTTTCCAGATGTTTTGAATTATGTACAATAGTAATAATTTTACATGTAAGAATTCGAGTGGAGTTGACATAAAGATCGATATCGGTTAACGGTTTATTCGATTAGGCTTCGAAGATTTCGTTAGTCCTATTTAATAGGTGTTCCAACTAGTGACCGACTAGAAAACTGGCCGGTTAGTCGAGTATTGAGCCGAAGATCAGAAGACAAAGTCGTGAGTCAGGAGTAAGTACCGTGCCACGAGCGTAGCTAAAATGTTTTGGGATATGAATTCTGCAAGATCTTTACCTAAAAAGCCTTTACTGTAAGCCTAGCATGTTGGCCTAAATACAAAACCTCTTAATTCTTGAACATATATTTTGTGAAGCGTCCATTATCAAAAACCAATGCCATTAGCTGCCCAACGCTAGCTGCAAATTTTAATTATCAAAACTTGTAGCCCATTAATTTTCGTAAGTGTTAACAGACGCTTCATTGTGTCCATAAGACCTCACTTCACCATAATATATGGAAACGCAAATCATGAAACCATATCTATCTCGTTAAATAGTCATGATGATCGATAGTGATTTTCTGGGTAAAAACTTTAATTTTTCTGCTATTTCTATCTTCAACGACTGGTAAACTGGTAGCTCTCCAAAAAGTTCTAGCTACGCTCATGGTGACTATATTGTCTATTCTAGTTGATAACGATTAAGCCCGGAAGACACTGGGCTTCCTGTAGGGTCATACGCTGGCACCGAGCAGCCGCTCGTCTGCTGAGTGTTCCTCCTCTTCCGACCCTGACTTGTCCTTCTTGATGGACTGGTATCTTACCTGCAAGTAAAATACCCACATTTTTATAAGAATGAATATATTTAGATATTTTTCATACCTAATTTAAAGTGCCAGTAAATGTTACAAATGGTGACTATAGTTTTCTAGAACCTCCCCACCAGAAACACGGGTTAGATCTTATTTTTTCGTGAACATGGTGCTTGCAACAGTGCCGAAATATCAGTTACTCGAAAGAAACGTACGTGGTAAAAGTATATCCTGAAAGACAATAAAAAATGGTAGTTTACCCACACGATAAAATGACATCCTAGTAAGGGTCGCAAAAAGTGGTTGGATGTGAGACACCTATCTAATCTGGGTCTCTATGAAAAGTGGACAATTTGTAACAGGTACAGGAGTAAGAACAAAATATTCATGAGTAGTAAACAAAACATTGCTGGTCTGCAACAAAAATTACCTGATAATTGCATAAAAGCTAGGAATAGACCTGCAGGTTGTCTTTGATGCATATTATATGAGGGAAATAGCACGTGAAACAATCATACACCACTTACTTGATTTTAAATTTACGTTCAAGAACACTACATGTGCTACTTCCCACGAAGTACGGCGATGTTCAAAGTTTTAACGACAAATAAGGGGTCAGTTAACCTGTTGGGGTCTCAAACCCAAGAAATTCAGAAATGACACTACCATGGTAAGCATTAATGCCGAAAAACATTTATTAGTAGATAGTGTTGCTTTTTATTTCGTTTTCGTACTCCTCCAGATTTCCGTTCCTTAAAATAGGTAGGTACTGAAACTTTAGTCATAATGTGTAATCCCTATATTACAGGTTGTTTTGTATGTACTGATTTCACATGCAATGTCCTGTTATTACGTAGGTATAGTTTTCGCCAAACTTCTTGTGCTCTCTGAAGTTGCACCACTGAGGTGTTTGCGCAGGTACAGTCAAAAAGAAAATCTTTACAAAAAATATCTTTTTAATAGGTAAAACTACATATTTTTGTTACCATAATGACAAATAAATTAAGTTTTAGTATATTGTGACAGCAAAATGATGAACCAAATATGAACCAAGGTATAATATTTAAGCAAAAAGATGTTGAAAAACGTACAGATACGTATATTATCTAGCTACATACATCCCCATTTTCCTTATCGATTCACGGTAGAGGTGAGAAATATTCTTGGTGGATGACAAACAATTAAACAAAATAGTAAGTGAATATTACAGACGTTTAAGAGTATGTAGGTACGTATAAAATAACAATAAACAAATGTAACTAAAACAACAACAAGCGAATAAAAACACAACATAATAAAAATATCAAATAGATAATTTAAAGTTCAGTGCCGCGTTTCTTAGTGACTGTACTTTTACGGAAGATTCGAACACAAATTTAAATTTCAAATGCAATAGAACATAATTATTATCCGAATGCAACCAATCATAGCCGAATGCGTCACGCTACGAATCGTGAAGTCCCCTCCCGCCACCCGCTGACACCTAATTTTCGATTACTGCGCAGCTATACGCAACAACTTCAGAGAGAACTAGAAATTTGGCGATACCTATACCTACATTACTTATTATTAGAACTTAGAAATATGACGTACGTAATAGTACGCATTGTCTTAATTTTTCGTGACTAGATACCTATAGCTCAAGAACGTCAAAATTACAACTTGCCGTAGGTATTGGATATCTGTGTAAAGAAACCTGAGCTGAGGATTCATTGATTGTGGATTAAACGTACCTAATACAACTTTTCCATTTCCACACCTGTGCAACGTAAAAAGTCATAACAAGAAAGCAAGTCGAGAAACCACATAAAAAGCGATATTATGTAATGCGTGTTTAATAAAAGACTGTGTCTGTTATATTATAATAACATAATATTTGACGAGAGCAACAGAGAAATGCCGTTCTGAACTTTTCTCGCCTGATAACAGTTGCCATTTAAACAAAAATTTAAGGATTTTTATTATATTATTTTATACACAGACAGGCATACATTTTAGTTTCAGCACTATCCTTGTACGTTTATTCATTAACTAATTTGCTTATATAGATAGAGCTTGTAACCGCCTGGTGAAAGGTAAACTCACGTTTTTAGTGCTATATTTAATTCCGTAACAAAATGATTTGCAGGTAAAACTAACTATCTACATTATATGAGCTGTATTACCACTTTTAAAATAAACCATTAAACTGTCTATTTTAGAAAAGTCTATCCGTCTTTCTCCTTCGAAAGATTTTAAGATTTTCATTTTCAGACTGTTCAGTGTGAAGAGCCTCGGAGAAGCATGTTTATGTCCAGCAGTGGACTTCTTTAAGCTGATATGATGACTATTCTGATCCAAATCTTGTTAAGAGAAAATAATCCAAGAATTTAGCTTAAATCCTTGGATTACACAAAGAAATACTAGGGTCATCTTTATATATATATTTCTTGTGTGCGTGTGTATGTCACAGAACTCCTCCTAAACAAATGGACCGATTTTGATGAAATTTTTTGTGTCTATTCAAGGGGACTTTAGAATGGTTTAGATTCACAATTTAGTCCACTGGAAAGTGTACTTTAAGTTAATTTTTAATAAGTATTTAAGTAGTTGTTGATTTTGGAATGTTTCACATTGGAACCGACCGACTGCGCTACCATCGCAGTGTCAAATCTAAATTGATAATTTCTTCAAGGGGTACGGTAGACTCGATCGAAAACTTACCTGAATAATAAAACATTAAAAAATAAAGATTTCAAGTCGACAACATATATCCGCAAAATTCGGACTGTCGAGTATTTTGTTAAATTCTAATGGTTCTGACCACAGAAATAAATAGTAATAGAACGGTGACATGGGCGTGGTGCGCGTGTCAAACTATTGCACTATAGCGCATGTGTTTACACATGTTGTACAACATTATTCTGCCTGACAATCAGCAATGGTCAGTTTTTATATAAACAATAACATAATTTCATTTTCCACAGCTACATCACACACACACATCGATAATAATTCCTTAGTGTCCCCTCAATATCTATACGTCACTGTGGGCGGGGCTTGCTGAAATGTGGCACGCGCGAAATGTACGCGATGACGTGACATTCACCATTCTATTACTATTTATTTCTGTGGTTCTGACAGACAAATCGTAGTCGCCATATTGGCCACTCTAGCGAAACGTCACTGATACCGGATAACATTTTGGTCTTGATTTTGGTACTCAAAATGTTATCCGGTATCAGTGACGTTATAATAAGTAGTTTGTATGTGTAAATACTTTTTGCAGTTATATTTCTTAAACATTGAAAACGACAATTATAGAAGTATCCGCCCAAAAAAGGAGATTTGTGTTACCCCGAACATAGATGATATACTATAACTAGAGAACCCCGAAGTTACGCGAGCGAAGCCGCGGGCAAATGCTAGTAATAATATAATACTTAATTTTGTTCCATTTTTTTTCGAACGTGGTCTAATTATATGCACAATTAGTATTTGCACAAGTGGTAATGCAAGGTCACATAAGACACATGTTGCAAGCTATTCGCGTGACGTGTAGTGTGCGGTAACAAACAACATGATGCCACGGGGATCGGTACTAACGTCTGTTGTCGGCTACCATAAGAATAGCTATTTAAGATGGTGCCCTAGCTGTGGGGCTACTACAATACTCTCTCATGTAAATAGATAAAGTGACGTAATTTGTTTTTTTTTCTTAATATTTTCAGTATTCAGTATGGTTTATTTCATATAAATTGTAGATTTAAGGTCTTAACAATTGGCTAGATATACCTACTGTGTTATTGCGAAGATATCATCTAATTAGAAAATCTCTAGTATCGGAGCCAAAGACTTACTTTGGGTCGCTGCGCCAAAGTAGTAGTAGTTATTTTGTCCAAATGTGGGTTATTATTCAACATAACCTAGATTAGGAACTTATCTATATAACTAATTAGGTTTAGTAAAAACTTCGACTTCGTCGAGTACCCTTTTAGATATTTAAAAAGAATTAAAATACATGCACCGTTTCAGACGTATAAGGTAACAAATAAAAACATGAAGCTTACCTTAGTTTTTATTTTTGAACTAACACCTCTCGGATGATACATGAGGAAGTTGTCTGTCACCCAAAATATTAATATCTGAAACAGAAAAAGAGAATGTCAATACAATATATGTAGATACATATACGTTTCTTTGAACAATATTCTTGTAGTAGATAAAACCAGCCGTAAAAGTAAAGTAAGCACTGCGCAATGTGTTGTGGGTTCACACAGGATAACATATTGTGAGAGCCACAAATGAGGCCATGAGAACCATAGTGGCCTAACTACATTTTTTACAATATTGAGTTTATGATCTTTTCCAGTTCAAATTGATCATTGTGATAGAACCAGAGTGGCCTAAAAGTGATACAACGAATATTCACTAGATGGCAACATAATCACTGTTACCGTTTTTAGTCTGCGATCTAAACTTGAAGTGCCATACTGGCCTAAATAAGATAGGCCACTATGGCTTAAGCCCTCTAAAACTTCACTGTCATGATGAAATTAGTTAGGCTACTTTTTGACAGTCTGTTCATGATAAACGTCATTATTCATACACTTCAGCTTGTTAATTCTTTGAGCTATTTCGATTTACTTGATTCTCTGTCGGATCACTTCATTACGAATTCGATCCTTCAGAGAAACTCCGAGCATAGCCCTCTCCATAGCTCGCTGAGCGACTTTAAATTGGTGGACCAGTCGCACCGTTAGTGTCCACGTCTCGGCCCCGTAAGTCATAACGGGTAGGAGGCACTTGTTGAAGACCTTGGTCTTAAGGCTTTGCGGTAGGGGTAACGAAAAGACGTGACGGAGTTTCCTATATGGTGCCCAGCCCAGCCGTATATCTTCTGCCAGCCTCCTCGAAGTTGTTTCTACCCAAATGCGCGGTTTGCCCCAGGTAGACGTACTCCTGAACAACTTCGAGAGGGAACCCATTTAGGATAATCGATTCCGGAGAGACATGTTCATTGAACATTATCTTGGTTTTGTCCAAGTTCATCCGAAGACCGATGCGACCAGAAGAATCAGCTAGGCTGCTCAGCATATACTGCAAGTCCTGCACGCTTACAGCCACGATGACGATATCGTCTGCAAATCTTAGATGTGAGAGGTCCTTTCCAGTGCAGCGTCTTGAACATATTCTTCATTGTATTTATGTACAATTTGGGGGAAATAACATCCCCTTGTCTCACACCTCGATGCAGGTGGATAGGTTCAGACTGCCGGTTCTATACTTGGACGGTCATAGTCGCGGCATCATACAGACCTCTCAGCACTTGGACATATCGCCAATCGACTTGGCACTGTTGCAAGGACTCCAGATCAGACCAGGTTTCAATGGAGTGAAAGGCCTTCTCATAGTACACAAACGTTAAACACAGGGACAGATTATACCCCTCTGTCTTCTGTGTCGTATCCTCCTAAAAAACCGGCCAGTTCGGGCGGCAGAAATTCGTAAAGTCTATGCGCGAATCGGTTCGTATCGTAATGACCATTGAGAACAGCTTATAGTCGTGGCTCAAGAGCGAGATAGGTCGATAGTTCTTCAAAGAAGTTTTGTCTCCCTTTTGGAAGAACAAAACGACAATGCTCTTGCTATTCCCTTGGAGTTCTCTCCGAGAAGAGGACAAACTTAAATATGCGCTCCAACGCATATTTGATTCTGTCCTCTGCAGCTCCAGCTGTATAAGTATATGTTTCCCGCCTGCCTTTAGCAGCTCCATCGTAATTCCATCGTCCCCGGGGGCTTTCCCATTTTTGAGCTGCCTTAGGGCCACCACGATTACGTCCTAGCTGACATCTGGCAACTCTTCCGTGAAGTGGCGGGTTAAAGTGGCTCTGGGATACGCGGAAAAGGGACTTTACAGATTTGACTGGTATTAAGCTGGATCGTTAATACCCTGATGGAAAACCCATCAGCTGTGAGAAAAAAAGGACTTTTTAGATCTTTTGCCCTTTTTACCTCCAGTGCATCACAGCTTTTATATCAGTATCAAAGATAATGTGTCAGTAAGAAATGATCAAATAACATAGATGTTGAGGATGACAATGATAGTAGCTAAGAATACTTTTATTGTTAAGTGCACTTGCTGCTTATGTCGTTTTGTTTTATTTTTGAGCTGTTGTGTTTAATAAACAATTGGCCTAATAACCGCTTTATTCTTAGCTATTTCTAAAAACCTACTGCCAAAGTGGCCTATCTGTGTATAAAATGTAGAAAAATAGCAATAAAGCTATTTTGTCACTACTAAAATCATAAATTGGTACTTTAATAGGTCAAGTAAAACAAAACAGTAATAAAAAGTATGTATTCTGAAGAGTGCTAGATGATTAAAAAAATACTGTTTTTATTTTCTATGGTACTCAAAAAGCTTGCCTATTGAATTAGGCCACTATGGTTCTCATGGCCTCAAATTATTGTTTCGAGTTTGAGTACTCTTTGTGTTTGATGGTGGAATGTTTGACACTTGTCGCAAGCATGGTACACCCTAAACGTGGTCGCGGCAGTAATGCTAACGTAGTTCCCGCGACCCCGCTATTTAATGAGATCGGATAGAGGAACACCATGGTGGTTTTAGTGGGTAGTCCCGGCGTTTGTCGTCGGGGAGTCCCATACTCTCCCTAGCCTGAGCCCCTTTAGGGGCCCAGCCCGGGGGGATTAGCCCGTAAATAGTTTGGTTTCCATCATGCGTCAAAAAAAGAATGGTACACCCTAATGATTGAATAGTTTATTTACTAAGAAATGCATTAAAGAGAAAATATTATTGAAATGCCGGAAAATTTAACGGAGTTTTGGTAAGTATGGTAAGTAAACATGGCACTAATCAAGCAAATAGTTCGATGAACTCGGAATCAAAACGAACTTCTGGCGTGGGAGGCTAAAGGTTTAAACATGGGGTTATCAAGATTTGATAAGGCCACGAACTCAACACTTATAATCGTCACTCATTGATGAATAAATTTTTAGTAAGTGAGGTTTTTTCCACAAGCTTTGTGGGCTTTATAGTATGGTCTAAAAAATGGTAATAGCATCATAAAATCGCGAATTTGTCTCCCGAAGAAGGTAATGGGCACGGCTGTCTATAAGTAGACCAAGGAGCCGATTTTCAGACCATTTCTTACAAAGGGAGCCAAGGGAGGTGTAGGTGTGTAAAACACCTCTGCCCACCCTTTCGGGGATAAAGGCCTAAAGTTATGTTATGTTCCTACAAAGGAACGATTCAGTAGCCAATTAGCTCATTAAGACGACCATGCTCACTAGGCCGGATCGCGCCTGATCTTATATATAGACTCACGCCTTTATCCCCGAAGGTGTAGGCAGAGGTGTAATACTACACCCACATTTTGCCAAGAATTTTTAGGTCCCACGTAATAGAGGGCGGGCACATCACCAGACTTGGTGCTGCTACTGAGAATTTGGAAAAACCCAGTAACAATTTTGCCCGTCCCGGGAGTCGAACCCGGGACCTCCGATCAGCAGTCGCATACGCTATCCAATAATTCATTCACCATTCTATCTTAGAAAGAATATTAAATACATTGTATATCGGGGGCCTGAAAACTCTGACACTAGAGTTGGCCATACACTCACACGAAAAACAAAACAAAACATTGCATATCTGACCCCGGGCTAAAAGGTCGAAGGTCTTGGATCGCAACCGGGGCCGCTAGGATGATGATGATGATTAAATACATTGCATCATTTCAATTGACAGCATTTCATAATTTTGATATGCATTACTGAAATCCAAACTAGAGCTTATATTAAGGGACCCATATTTTGCTTTCTCGAAACAACAAAGTCAGGACGCAAAGTTTGAGAAACACTTGATTCCTGGGAAAGAGCAGCTGACAAGCTAGGTTTGCCATAAATTTATCATGGTGTAAGTAGGGTGCTAAATATGACAGTGACATCACTACTGCAGTGTATTCTTCTTGTGAAATAAATAATGCAAAATAAAGTATTTATTATTTGCGCAGTATATTGCCCACATGATTCGTAGGACTAGAGTTTGTTACATTATTAAACTTTTAGGACTTAAACTTTTGTATGCTATAATTATTATCTACACTAATATTATAATCTACACTAATATTATAAAGAGGAAAAATTTGTATTTTTGTTTGTAATGAATAAACTCAAAAACTACTGAACCGATTTTAAAAATTCTTTCTACATTAGAAAGCTACATTATCTGCGAGTAACATAGGCATATTAACATTTTATTTAAAAAAAAATAGGGCTCCGTAAGATATTTGGGGTCTTTCGGGTACGCCAAGTAGTTCCACCAGGACGCGGGGAAAACAGCGGGAAACGGCTAGTAACATTATATCAACGCAGATATCTTATACTGATATGATTGTTTTATAGGTAGTAGAGCCCTGATGATTTCCGAAAAATCGCCCCTCGCTATAAGAAAATGTAAGTATGGAAAATGTTCCCATCGATAAACGAGTCGTAAGCAGAAGGAAATAGAATAGAAAATGATTAAAGAAAATCAGTGAAGCTGTGAATTAAGGTCTTACTAGTATACGACATTAGTATAGTGCAAGGTAGGCGAACCAATGGCACGCGTGCCATTGATGGCACGCGACATAATATTTTGGGCACGTCGCCGATCATAAAACATGTGTAAAAAATGAAAAAGAACTGTTTGAAGAAGCTGGCTCATGCTATTTTAACAATGTTTTCATCTACCTATGCCTACGAGTCATTATTTTCAGAAATGAATAATTAAAAACTCGGCTAGAAACCGTTTGACAGATGAATCCAGTTCAGAATGCATTTTGCTAAAAGTAACATCTTACAACCCTATTCTAACATAAATTATTTGTCATCTAACCTGCAGCAACAGAAGTCACACTAATTTTACAGTAGTTTAATTTATGCATGTAATAAAACATTCCTAAACGTACCTCTTTTGTTTACTTTATTTAATAATGAGTTTTGATAGTATTTATTTTTATTATTTTCCAAATAGATGGCACGTCAATGACCCTACTAAACATTTTTTAGAAAAAATGGCACGTTGATGCATAAAGGTTCGCCTACCCTGGTATAGTGCAAAGCTCTATAGTAAAACCATTCGTAGATTTAAGCGTTAGTGACTTCATTAGACTGTATGGCATCCTCACTCTTTTGTTTTGAGTGTTAGCGTTCTTTGTCCATGTACGGTGTTACTTTGTACTCTTACTTGATACAGATTTTATGTCAGTAATCTTTGTACCTGTCTTACAAAAAATTACGTGCAGCTTTTTTATAAGAATCGTGGCTTATGGACTACAAGGTTTTCCAAGGCTGTCCTCATCATCATCATCTGCCTTGTATATATACTGTTCCACTGCTGGGCACGGGCCTCTTCTCACTATGAGAAGGGTCCTCGTACATAAAAAAATACTATTTTGAAGACCAGAAAGCAAATGAGAGTCATCATCATCCTCTTAGCGTTATCCCAGTTTCAATCTGAGGTCCGCTTACTAGTCTAACCGGATTTGACTGAATATTAGCTTTTCCACAGAGCGACTGCCTGTCTAACCTCCGCAACCCGAAGGGATAGCGATATTCCCTGGCTTAGACTAGTGTCAGTTTATTTAGAAGGTACTGACGCCCTGTAACGGCTGTCATAGATCTTCATGACAGCCGGGACCGACGGCTTACCGTGCTCTCCGAGGCACGGGACAAGCGATAATTAATAATTCAATACGCACTTAACTCCGAAAAGTCATTGGTGCGCGCCGTGGATTCGAACCCGATACCCTCTGCATTGCAGTCTGTTGGTATCTCCACTAGGCTATCGCAGCCATAGAAAGCAAATGAGAGTATGTTAAATATAATATCGCTCCTTATTTTACGCCTTAAGTAGTGAAATAAAAAATAACCAATTTTTGCACCGGATTGTCAACTACGTGCATGAATAATTACCTACATCAAAATCGATTTAGTGACGGTGAACAATATAGACTGCCAGACTTTCTCACTTATTATATTATTAGTATGGTGATCAATAGACATGTAAAGATAGAACAATGTAAGTATGTCTCGTGCTAGTTATGGGTCCTATATCTGTTTAAATAATCCTACTAATATTATAAATGCGAAAGTTTGTGAAGATGTATGTATGGATGTTTGTTACTCTTTCACGCAAAAACTACTGAACGGATTTAGATGAAACTTTACAGTAATATAGTTTATACATCAGAATAACACATAGGCTACAATTTATAAAGATTTTATGTAATGTTGCCATAATATAAGGAAAATTATCAATTAAGTCAGTAAAAATCCTGAGCTCTGAAACCTATCTTCGCGTGCGTTGCCTAAACCGTTGAAGTTACATGAAGATAATGTACGGTGATATTGTTTATCTTAAAAAGTTCTAAATAAACGTCCGCGTTAGCATATACCTACCTTTTATGTAGAAGCCAATATATACTAAAAAGTGGTCCGTAAAAATAATTAAATTTGATACTTTTTTACAATGCTCATTCTAGAGTAGTTATCAAATTGTTTTCAAAATTGATAAATTTATTGTCTTCAGTATTTAATGTAGATGAACGTTGTCTTTTACAGTAAGTAGTTTGGGTGAATAGTTTAAAAGATATCACGATATAATTGACCTATGCGCAGCGTTATTAAAAGCGCTTACTATGAGTTGGCGCGCTTAAGCGCAGCGGGGCGGAGGAGGCGGTCTGATTATGTACTTTGTGGTAATGTTTTCAGTTTTTATTTTTGCTGCTATTCTCTTCAGAAGGTATGTAAGCTCTTCAATAACTTTAATAATATACTTACAAACTAATCTTTACCTGAAGTTTGACGACTCATTGTCTTGCCCTGGTCCCAATTTATTTAGGGTCGGCGCAGTATGTCCTTCGCTTCAATACTTCTCTGTCACCAATCATCCGATCGTGTACCCCTTTCTTTTTCATATCCATCCTTACACAGTCCATCCATCTTTTCCTTGGCCGTCCTCTGCCTTTTCGTTCTTCTACGTGCATGTGCATCACTGTTTTAACTACATACATATCATCTCTCCGCATAACATGTCCATACTAGGCCAGTCCCTTTTACCTTTTCATCAATGGGCGCCACTTTCATACTACCTCTAACTTAATCATTCCTTAATTTTAAGTATTATCTGTTTATATGTATGCTACACGGCTAATGTGCAGATCCGTTTGTGATGAAATTTACAAAGGCTACTCTTTATTAAAATTTCATGCGGGCGAAGCCGCGGGCGAAAGCTAGTTGTGAAATAAATGTACGTCGTCACCAGTTTGTCGAACTCAGCTGATAAGGATTTATTGTATTTAAACTGTTAGCAGTCGACGTTATCTTAAGTAAATGTAACTCCGTAACTCGTCAATAGTCAAAACATTTATATCCATATAAATGTTCCTATAGGTAGTTTTAATAGCCGTGGCGTGACGGTTTTAGAAAAGATACAACCCCATTTCATTTCGTGTGTGTTATACATAACATAAGAGGCAACTAAAAAGACACGGAGCAAATAATATCTCTGTAAAGTGATCGAAAACCCGACATGAAACCCTATACCAATGGTCTGGCCAGTCTGGCATAGTAGACGAAATCCTTTAATTGACTGACAATATATTTTGTGACTATTTGGGAGGTCGATGTCTGCCAGTGCCTGCAAAAAGCTGTATAATAAATGACGATCATTTACATCACTTTTTCATTAGATTACGTTGTTCCTTATGCAGGGTTTGTCAACAAATACTTGAAGATGTCGTGGTGTGAAATGGCTTTCCTTAAGACATGTAGAAACGAATGTAATCGTGGAGAAAAGTTTTATGGGAAAGGAAACTTAAAGGTCAGTTGTCTTTGTAGGAAAACATATTATTTGAATAACGGCAGCATTCACCCACAATAGAATGCCGTATGACAGTCAAAATTGCTGTGTTTGGTTTGCATCATTTGAGGGTATGGGCTAGCCGGTACCAGAGTGGTTAGCCATTTGTTAAAAGGCAGGCCGTAGCTCGTTCGTCCCCCTTATCTTAATATATAAAATCCTTGCGTTACTGACTGACTGACAGACACGCTACAGCCGAAACTATTGGGCGCAGGAAGCTGAAATTTGGCATGTATGTTCCTTGGGGACCGTAGGGGTGCACTAAGAAGGGATTTCCCGAAATTCTCACGGGATCGGCCAAAACGCTTAAATTTGAAAAAAAATGCAGGTGTAGCTGCTGGCGTCCTCTAGTTCTAATATATAAAATTACTTATACTGAATGTAGAAAAAATTACAAACTACTGAATGTAGAAACATAAAATTTTAATAGTGGGCGCGCTTTTTTAATATTGTCCCTATGGGGTAAAATAGAGGCTGAAAGTTTGAACATCTGCCGATTTTGAGGGACTACGAAAATGCGGACTAGCAATGCTGATAGGAAAATATATATTTTAAAAAAGAAAATATTTACTTACTCATTAGCATAATCCGTAAATGATTCGTCGTGAAATCGTGACTCATGATTCGTTAATTGCAAGCACGTTATAAGTCACGCATAAAGAATCTTATCTTAATTGTAGCTAATAGAGATTACCTATAGGACCAACTCGACGGCTGCGTCACGGACTTGTATTACCAAATTTCTTTTTAAAATCTAAGTACCTACATCAAAATAGACAAAATTCTTGACAGCACAAATTAAAATGAATGAATAAAATGGCGCACTGGTATCGATGATAAGCTCGTCACAGCAATGCGGAGACACGTGTAATCTCCACATATTTGTTCTGAATTTGTTTATGTTTGTAACACTAATATTTGTAGACATGAAGGCAATGTAATCTAGCATACCTACTGTTTAAAATACTGTGTTAAATTTACTGACGCATTCCGTTTTTGTTTTTTAGTCCTGTGGAAACGGTTATAATTCTTTGGGTTATAACCAACGTATACTACCTACTAGATACAATTTTCTTGGAAAATCTCGTGGTAGTGACATAACCAAGCAAACCTTGAGTTTTAATCAATCATGTTTTACGTTAAAATATTTGATTATAACTACTGATAATTTTGACAAAAATATATTTTAAAATGTAAAGCATGTGATTAGTACACTCTTGGGAAATCCCTAGTGTTGTCCTAAATACATGGTTTATGTAATTAGGATGATTTATGCAAGGCCAGCGTACCTAATCTTAGCGTTATCCCAGTTAGAATCTGGGATTATTTTTTTGTCTAACCAGATTTGACTTAATATTAGCTTTCCCACAGAGCCTGTCTGACCTCCGCAACCCGAAGGGATAGCGATACTCCATGGTTTGTAACGACTGTCAAAGATCTTCATGACAACCGGGACCGACGGCTTAACGTGCTCTCCGAGGCACGTGGCAAGCGATAATTAACAATTAAATACGCACATAACTCCGAAAAGTCATTGGTGCGCGCCGTAGATTCGAACCCGATACCCTCTGCATGGCAGTCTGTTGGTATTAGAGATGTAAGTGCGGTATTATACCATTTGTACTGAAATGTATAAAACGAAAAATGCCGTATAATACGGTATTATACCATTTAATACGGTATTTTATGTATTAATCAATTCTTCTATATTTTTGAAGTAAATGATCATAGAAATCATTAAAAATACTGAATACGGTAGAATTGCACAGGAATAACGCAAGAAATCATATTTTAAGTTTGTATTATTAATAATTACGGTTAAGGTTTCGAAATACGTCGCTGTTTTTAGGGGTTGTGAGTGTTTGGAGGGGGAGGGGGGAGGTCTCGGAACCACCCCTCACCATTTTCACTTGCCGGAAATACTTGGTTTCCTCTGGAAAAAAAATCTCCAGACATCAGTGTGTATGGCATTGCCAACTTCCACATTCTTCACACTAGTTTAATAAACTAAGGTTGGAGGAGCCCTGCTTCGCAGGGCTCCTATTTTCGGATTAAGGGTCAAAAGAGAACCTGACATAACCTATTTGGTTACTTATTACAGTCGCACCTAACCCTAGGTACTCGAAAGCAATGAGGCACAAATTTGACATTAGCTGTCAATATAATTCATACAAGATTTTGCGTTTCGTTTCACGTTTTTCACATAAAACCTAAATATGCTTTTATTGATTCCACTAGTTTAATAAACTGAGTTTGACGGAGCCCTGCTTCGCATGGCTCCTATTTTCGGGTTAAGGGTCAAATCAGAACCTAACACAAGCTATTTAGTTACTTTCACATAAAACCTAAAATTACGTTCCATTTTTCATATTTGAATGAAGAGTTTTTGGAAATTGTTTAAAAATATTTAGACGCAACTCCGACAGCCAAAATTACTTTAAGGGGATTAAAACTAACTCCCTTAAGCCCCCTACACCACCAATACCCTCAAATTCGGGCGACGCGTTTCGAAACCCGACCCATAATTACTATTAGCTACAACAATATTACCATAAAAACAAGGTCAAAATATGATTTAAAGAAAAACACGTAACATTTTAAGGTACGTTAGAGCAAAGGGGTCCTTAAAGTTATTTGAATCATCTCTCTATTTATTCTAAATTACATTTTGTTCCTCTCTGCGTGGAGACACGTAAAGCCCGAACCTTAATACAAGATCCATAAGAAAAGCACAGACGAAGCACAGACCAAAAGTTAAAATTCCAAAATTATTAATTAGGTAGTAATTCTAAAACAAAGAATACAATCGAAACTTAAAATATATTTAATGTTTTAAACTAGAACTCGTCGCAATATCGCAGGGTCTTATAAACTGAATCAGAATATAAAATACATAAAATACCAATAATACCGTAAGTTATAATAAAATACCGGTTTAATACATAGCCTTTTGGTATTATACGGTATTTTTACAACACTAGTTGGTATATCCACTCGGCTATCGCTGCCTTGTATATATACAATAACAGAACTGTGGGTACTCAAATTAGATATATAATACAAGTTCAGACAAGCCACAAATGTAACCAAATTACCCGTAAACTCAGGTGAGTCGGGGCTTGGGAAATATAACAGAAGAGCTTTGCAGCAGTTTAGCAATAAAAATCGAATAAACACAGGACCAGAAGATACAATAGCCCCATAAATTTGGAAGGGTTACGACTTAATTTTTTTATACTTTTCTTAAAACTTAGGGGCGGAACCTAAGACAACAGAATAAAAGGCAGACAGAGCGCGCGGAACACTTGCGTGAGGCCACTAAAGCAAATACAAAATTGATAAGCGAATACAAACTCGGCTCAGTGCGCTGCGACGCCGACGGTCAAGTACCTGGGCGTCATTATCGACCGGAACCTGACGATGACACACCACGTCGGGGCTATCGTCGGGAAGGCCCAAGTAGCAAGAGCGAAGCTACGCCCGCTGCTGTCCTCAAGACTGCCGCTGAGAGCCAAGCTAGCTCTCTATAAAACATACATCAGGTCGCGCCTCACTTATGCGGCGCCGGCCTGGTACAGCTTGACAGCAAGGACCACTCGGCAGCGACTGCAGCGGGCGGAGAACGTGTGCCTCCGCTGGGCGGTCGACGCGCCCAGGTACCTAAGAAACACGACCATCCATCGCGACCTTAAATGGGAGCCTATCGAGGGATTCGTGAGCGGTCTGGCGCGGGACATGTTTGAGCGAGCTGATCGCTCAGAGCATGCCCACCTCGTCAACATCGCTCCCCTCCCCCATCCAGACACCACGACACTGATCCGGAGGAGACTGAAGCGCCCCGCTCGGGAACTGATCCCGGTTCCCTCGAGCGGGGCACTACCACAACAGCCAGATGACCAACCGCCGTCCTCTCGAAGGCGACTAGCTGGGCCTCCCCCAACGGGGACTCACCCGGCTGGTCAGCCTCGGGGGCGGCAAAGCCAATGACTGGCCCATAGTAATGGGCCGCGAAGAAGACCACCTAAAGGAAATTAATTTCCAATAGGTCTCCCCACCGCCCCCTCAGGGGAGGTGAGAAGAAGACAACGATGCGCTGCGGCGCATCGCACAGTTCACACGCCACGACCAATCCAGCTTTTAAATTCATAAAATGCCGTCTTGCGTTTTTAAACACTGTAAAAGTTGTTTCCAAAAGCAAAAACGGGAAGATGGAATATATTTTTACAGATAACTATGGATTATTTGACTGTTTTATAATATTATTTCGATAAAATTCGTATTTCTGCAGAAAATATGTAAGTGTTGCCAGTTTACGTCGACACTGTTTTCCCTGAATTAGGGAAAATGCACTTGTCAATTGATTATGTAGGTAATAATTATTGTCATGTTAATGAAAAATACAATAACGTATTGTAAAAGTATATTGTAGATTATCTTTTTTCTTATAAATATAGTAATAGAATTTCCATTAGTATACAATACATTGTTTTGAGTTCGATCCCCATATACTATACACTTTGACCTTTGTCACAGAATAAATCTTTATACCGTTCTTATGGAGTAGGGAATAAATATCAAAATCGTACTGCAACTGTTAGCTTGACTTGGCGCCGTGTGTACATTACGTACAGAAACAGAAATTATTGATTGCAGCCATTATTTATTTTAGTTGCATTTTTTTTTGGTTATGATTTATGATATGAATCATAATTTTAATAATTTGTTGTGTGCATGACAAAATGTTTTTAGCTAATTAATATTTAGGACGCAAGCCTATTGCAATTAACCAAACATTTTCAGATACTATACTGAGAATTTCTAAACAAAAAATAAACAACATAGTCGCCGATGTAAGATCTGAACCTCATGATTGGTATTCGTAAATATATGTAGTTGGTATTATATAAGTATTTCTTCTGGATCGAGGCTATGAATCACAAAACATAATCTATTTATTTCTCAATTTACGAATAAAATTAGTTAAAACTTAACTCGGTACCTACATTTAAGAAATGTATTTATAAAAGCATACTTTAATGGTATCTTTAATTTGAATAATTTTCACAACAGCATATGTAATGCTTAAAAGCATTAATTAAATCCATGGTAAATTCTTCAAAACCGCAAACGAATATAAAATATTACCTATGTAATATTTTTATATTCGTTTGCAAAAACTATATATAAAATAGTGGGAGATTATTCATAATCTGGCAACTTTACACACACATAGACGCGCGTGTCCGTACAGTGCCAGTCGCCAAATGTCACGCACACATAGCTGTCAACGTGCCTCACTTATTGGACGAATGCGCTACATCTGGTTCTTGTTTGTTAAATCTGTGGGCGGAACATATCTGACGGAAGATCCGTCGAACGTATCTTCGGTCGCGTATATTCCGTCAAATGAGTCGGTACACATCTGACGGAAAATGCGTCGAGCGTATCTGCACACATTTGCTAAAAGCGTGGCTATTATGCACATATAAGTTTGTTCGTGCAGGGCCGTACTCAGGGCAGCTCAATATTTTTCTGTCATATTCTTTTACCTAATTTTATTTTATTTTTATTTTATTACATAGGTACAGCAACAGACTATAAACTAGTACATCTGTCCACATATTACGCAATACACCATACTTATGCCTATAGTCCAATTATAGCTATACACAACATTTGTTAACAGTTAAAGAGCAAACAGAAAAATATGAGAATCTATGAACATTACAGACTATTTAATACTTTATTTATTTGATTTACATTCTTCATATAAGAGATGTTTGAATGTATTATATGTGTTGTGAAAAATGTCGAACCTGGAGCATATAGCGTTATACTGAGAGCACATTCGCAAGATCGGACTATTTTGAGACACGTTGTTATTGCTAATTGGTATAAAGAGTTGCGGAATTCGTACGGACCTCACTGGGACCTTAAAACTTATCTGGCCAACAAGTTGACTGTCGAGCGAACCATTCACAATTTTGTGTAGAGTGCACATGTCGCTTATACATCTCCTCTTCTCGAGTGTCAGAATTTTAAATTTACAGAGTCGTGTTTCAAAGTCCGATAGTTTACGCCTTAAGCCGAGCTTAGAAGATAAAGCCCTAATAAAACGTCTCTGAACTGATTCTATCCGGTCCATGTGGATTTTGTAGATTGGGGCCCACACTGACGCACAATATTTAAGAATGCTCCGTACTAAACTGTAGTATAATGTTATTAGAGAGCTTTCCTGTCGGAACGGTCTAGCAATGCGAAGTGTAAATGACAACATTCGATTAGCTTTATTGCAGATATGGTCAAAATGAGTTTGAATGATAAAGTAGAATCAAATATGACCCCCAAATCACGTATCTCCTTAACTCTTTGTATAGGTACTCCTTTAATGTGGTATGAATATTCAAGTAGTTTTTTTATTTTTTGTAAATGTTATGATTTGACATTTGTTTATGTTGAGTGACATTGAGTTTTCCACGCACCAGTCTGCTATTGTGTTTAAATCAGATTGAAGATCTTCGCAATCGTGACAGTCAGCAATAGATTTAAATATTTTTATGTCATCTGCGTAAGCTAGACAGTTACTAACTATTTTATCTAAAAGGTCATTTATAAATATCAGAATCCGTAGCGGACCTATATTGGACCCTTGTGGGACACCAGATGACGCTAAAAAAGGGTAGGATTCATACCCACCTAGTGCCACAAGCTGTGTACGGTGTTGTAAGTATGAAGTAAGCCACCTTTGCAAATCACCGTGTATGCCAACATGCTGAACCTTCGCAAGTAACTTAAAGTGATCAACGCGATCAAAAGCTTCCGAAAAATCTGTGTATATTGAGTCAATCTGTTGCTTTTGGTTAAAGGATTCGCACAGGTAACTCGTATAACAAAGGAGATTTGACTTAGTTGACCTACCAGTCATGAAACCATGTTGACGTGGACTCAAAAGATGTTTAAGGTGGCCGTATAAATGATCATAAACGTATCCCTCAAATATTTTTGTAAAGCAATTTAATATACTAATTGGTCGGTAATTTGAGACATCTCTTTTGTCACCAGATTTATATATGGGAGTTATTTTTACAATTTTCCAAAAAGCGGGAAACGTGCCTTCTTGTATTGATTTATTAAAAATAATGGAAAGTGGCTTAACCAATGCTGTTGCACAGAGGCGAATAAACACAGGTGGTATACCGTCGAAACCGCTGCCCTTGTTTAAGTCAATATTTTGTATCTTCTTTAACAAATCGCAGTCATTTATGGATACTTTATGAATGGAGTAATTGGACGGTGTAAAGTTGGGTGTTTAAGCGCTAGATGAACCTATGCTATAAACGGATGAGAAATAATCCGCAAATAGATTCGCAATATCTTGAGCTGAGTTTCCCACCGTGTTATGGTAAAATATGCTACTTGGAAAATTATTTGTAACGCGTTTACATTTTGTCTAGCGCCAAAACGCTTTGATATTAAATTTAAGATCATGTTCCACACGCTCTATGTAGGATGTAAAGCAGTGACGGCGACCACCTTAACTCTGGCCCTTTTTATAGAGAATACATCGTAATCCCCCTGGTTACCATACCGTTTGAATCTAAAGTGATACTTTTGTTTGTGGGCAAGTAGCTTAATTAAATTTTTGGTAAACCAAGTAGGGTAGTTGTTTTTGCGTATTTTGGTTTTTGGTGCATATTTTTCAATAATCGCATAGATGCTGTCATAAAAGAGTTGCACAAAATCATCACATCGCAGGAGTGATGCTTGTTGAGACCAATTGATTTTACCAATGTCTCTTTTACAGCTTTCGTAATCAGTTCGCCGATAACACAATTTTTCAATTGCAGCATTATGTGCAAGACTGGAAAGGGTATAACATGTAATTTCAAACGGTGGGTGATGTGCATCCGGGCGACTTATGGGTAGTGTAGGTGTTGTTTTGATTAGATCTGGACTGTCAGTGATTGCAAGATCAAGTATTCTGCCATTGTGATTGACTATGTTATTAACTTGGCGTATAGTTGTGAGTTGGAATAAATTACAAAGAGCTCTAGTTTTATTACAGTTGCAATTTAACGGACAACCTGTCTCATTCGACCAACGTACATTACCGAAATTAAAATCGCCAAGTATACAATTTATGTGTTTTGAAGTTTGATTAAGTATGTTTCTACACTGGTTGAAAAAATCTATGACTATATTCTCAGGTAAATAATCAGGTAAGTAGACTAGTCCTAGATTAATTACTAATGTGCTATCTACTTTTATTTGGACCCAAATATCCTCCAAATCATCAGATTGCCAATCTTTTCTCTGTAATACATGAAGTTTTTTAGAATAAGCGACAAGTACACCCCCACCGTGTTTCTTATTAAATCGATCACAAAATCTTACATCACGGTCCCTACGCAGCACACAATACCTATCATCAAATAACTCTGAAGATAACACAGTTTCATCCAGCCAGGTCTCACATAAGCAAATTATATTGTTACGAGCTGGGGTTCGACGATAAATTATAACTCACTATGCCAGAAAACTGAACTTTATTTACTACATAAACACTAAGTATAACACTAGATACACACACTTAATTTTCACTTCACTAGTAAAACACACTATTCACACCACTAGAACAACACTAATAAAACACCACTAAACACTTCCGAATTACTTCCCTTCGCTTGATGTTGATCGCTTCCTTATTCACTTGTTACTGTCCTGTCTCGCGCGCTCTCGCTCTATTTATACTGGCCGGATAACATCACTAGCACATTCTAGATACTTCCACAAAACTGTCGATTAATCGCGAACAGTCTATGCTCGATACAGCAACGCCATCTAGTACAGAGTAGCTGAATTACCTTTAAACCACCGATACATTCAATCTCTTCTAGTACCCCCATTCACCGATAGATGGCGTAACAATATCAAAGTTATTGCATTGTATTGTATTATATATATCTTGAACTTTGCTTTTCATTCCTCTAATATTCTGATAGTATATTGATAAATATATTTTACTTAACATACAAGATCATATTATCATATAAAATAGAAATATGAGTGATTAAGACAATAGACTGAGGCTCTCAACATTTTTCACCATAATATGCTTGGAGTCAGCCTCCTTTCTTACAAAAATACGGCCATTTTTCACCCATACAAACTGATAGCCGAGCTCTTTAGCCTTTTTACGAGTCGCAGCATGCAGGTGTCTGTTAGCTGGTGAGAGATGCTCGGCCACGTAGATGGGTTTCTTGTCGCCGGAGATTCCCAGTAACGCAGTTTTAATTTATTATTAGGGTTAGATCTGTTCTATCTATGTACAGCCGAGTAAAATTCGTCACGACTTCTTTGGCTTCGAAACTTCACAATTATATTACGTGGTAGCTTGCTATCTTTATTTAACTTCGCAAGTCGTGTGCATTTGACTACGCTTTCTTCCTTTAAGTCGTAACCAATGACCCCAGCACATTGACGCAAGAGATTTGGAATGTTCTCATTATGGTGTTCAGGCATTCCTTGTATTTCAATATTATTTTCGCGTAAGTGTTGTTCGAGGTCATTCAAACGGTCCGATAAATCACGTACTGAAGACTTGAGAGCAGTGTTCTCCTTAGATATCAAACTATTCTCTTTTGTCAGATGTTCAACAATACATTTCATTTCGTCGTGTTTATCGCTAAGGAAGCTTAGAGACTCGCGGAACTCCTGTAGTTCAGTCTGAATTGGGGAAAGTTCTGTCCGTAATATATTTGTTATCATTTGTGGGAGTTCAGATCTAATCGCTTAAAGAACTCGCCCAGTTATCGCTGATATCAGTGATTCCTGTCTTTCATCAGCTTTTAATGAGTGACTATCACTGGACTTCGGCAGATAATCACATTGTTTTTTTCTAGTTGTGACATTAGCTGAGCCCTCTTCGTGTTTATTAAACGTGATTGACTCAATTTCCTTGATGTTACGGACTGGAGTATTAGTATTCCCGACTTTGGGTTGTTTACTCCTACATTCTTGACACATCCATTTGATTTTTTGCTCCTTAGTCATTGAAATAAACTGATTTGTATCCAGTATGTTCGCACAACAATCATTTTTCGTGTTCCCTGATGTTATGTACTTAGTCACTGAAGTCCGGTAGTTATTTATATTGTAATTCGAGTTTGACTATTAAAATTATGTCGGACTTAAATTGTAGCCAACAAGCGTTATTTGAATATATTTCCTGTATGGGTATGGAGGTTCAAAATTAAAAGACGATGATAAGATTTGGTTACGGTTTTTAAGAAAATTTATACAAATGATATAGAAGTGGTTACAGTTGCAGCGCATGACACAAAATGTTTTCTATGTAGGTATTTTAAAATTTTTATATAAAGTTTGGAAATTAAAAGGCGTAGCCGTGAGATTTATTGCCTGTTCTTTCTCATGGTTCTAACTTCTACGCCTCTACGTCGCATTAACTGTAAATGTAGAATCTTTGGTAAAAGTGGATTTTGGTTACAAATCGTGTTCTTCATGTTTTATATTCTATTTTTTTTTTGTTTAATAAGACAACTCCTGCACAAGGAATAAATCCTGTGTCGCGGGGAACTTTACAAACATACAACTAACGGACACAATGAACACTCAGACTCGGAACAAAAATTTATGGATCACACAAAGTGCTGTCTCGTGTGGGGATCGAACCCACAACACTCGGCGCAATGTCAAGAGGCAAGGAGGCCGCTTAAACTACTATGCCAACCGTGCAGTCCATATTCTATAGCTATACCATAAATTTTTCAGAAGGTACTTCATCTTTTGGCTATCTGAAATGTATATAAAATCATTTACTTACATTATATTGCGATTATTTTTAATTATGCTAATTATATAGAAAGGCAAATAACGGTGCCTAGGCCAAATTATATTTAGTAGAAATAATTAACCAATAATTAATTAAATATTGACCCGAGTCTGTTCAAACGACCGACGATGAAAACGTATAGTGAAAAATTATCATATAAAAACGACTCATGAGAAACATACTAATATCATCAAAACTTTATCAGCTACGAAACTCAAAGAATTTGTTCAAAAACTGTGGGTGAAAAATTCAGAGAAAATTTGGGTGTACATAATGTGACCCTAGCTTTTAGGTATGACGCGCTTAATGTTACTAACTTTTCTTGAATTCTCAGTGCTGGTTTTTAGGTACCTATTTTTTAGAAAATATTATTAAAATCTTAATATATAAAATCCTTGCGTTACTGACTGACTGACAGACACGCTACAGCCGAAACTATTGGCCACAGGAAGCTGAAATTTGGCATGTATGTTCCTTGGGGACCGTAGAGGTGCACTAAGAAGGGATTTCCCGAAATTCCCACGGGATCGTCCAAAACGGGTCAATTTAAAAAAATGCGTAGCTGCTGGCATCCTCTTGTCATAAATAATTCTGCGAGACTCATTACGACGGCAGTAATTCCCGTAGACCTTTAGAACCTCATACCTAAAAATTGGCCCACGATCCAGGCTAGCTAGTATGCGTACACTCATAGCACATACTAACACCACATTATTCTACACATTTCGTTTCTGAAAAAATAAGTAAGGTCTGGCGGCCCTGGAATCTTACTCTACTACGTGTCACTCAAAATCACCGATCTGGGAATGACATGGATATGGCATGTCCAATACCTATGAATTTAGCGTGCATACCTACGAAATTAGCGTGCATACCTACGAAATTAGCGTGCATACCTACGAAATGTTAGGCAATTTAAAATGGCTGCCATTTGGGTTGTACTCCAGAATATAATCGATATCGATATGGAGCCGGTCAGAGGAAAATAATACATTTTTGTAGTAAGTTACTTTAGTTAGTTTAAATATTTTGCCAGATTAGTGTATTTCATAATGCAAATGTGGGCGAACATGGCAAAGCGAAGGACGACTCTTGTATCAAACATGTAACAAAATATCCTCTGAAAGCCAATAATTATCGATACTGTGTCGCTGAGAAAGTACCGGACATGAATGGCACAATACATACGGTAGTGAAACACACAGCCTGAAGCACTGATTCATCTGGTTTTTAGACATATTTATGCACAAAAACAAAATTATTATGTTCGATATACAACGATTTCACAGCAGATGTACCAAAAACCTTGGCAAAAAATATGGCGACAGTGGCACGAATGACATTTCTAATAAAATATCGTCATGATTAACTTATTCAGTAAACTAGGGCTATCTCTTTTTTCTGACAGAGATATCCCTAAGACAAAAGGAGACGACACTATGTTTGGTGGCTTTATGTCGATTTCGTATACAGGGTGGCGCTACCATGGGGGCACTTTTTGAACAGAGGCATAGCGTACAATATTCTGAAGCCTTGTACCAAAAATCAATTTAATCGGTGCAGTAGTTTAGCCACAATATCGATTTTAAGTTCCGCAATTTTTGCACTTGCTTTGTATTCCACAGAGCTGATACAAAACGGTCAACGACCTTACATTGCGCGCTGCGACTCGCTACGACGCGGGCGCCGACTCGACGCCGCGCGAGGATTCCCGCTTATCTTCGAGGACGCGCGAATGTTTTTTGTCAGGTTCATTTATGCACTTTATTGTAAAAAAAATTGTTTATTTTCAAGTGCGTTAATAAAATCCTCTCCACTGCGCTCCGTTTTATCTGCGCTGAGCCTAACTTCGGATGACGTCAAGGCGTCGCGTCGTAGCGAGTCGAGGCGCACAATGTAGGGTCGTTGACCGTTTTGTATCAGCTGTGTGGAATTCAAAGCATGTGCAAAAATTGCTGAACTTAAAATCGATATTGTGGCTAAACTACTGCACCGATTTAATTGATTTTTGGTGCAAGGCTTCAGAATGTTGTACGCTATGCCTCTGTTCAAAAAGTGCCCCTATGGTAGCGCCACCCTGTATATGTGTATAAAAAAAATCATGGTGAAATGTGGGTGTAATATTACACCCCTGCCTACCCCTCCGGGGATACAGGCGTGATTCTATAAAAATAAAAATATAATAATATATGTGTATAATGTAATTTTTCTATATGTACTATTTGCCCTCTCCATGTATATTCCTTACTCAATGGTCAAAATTCACGTGGTGCGTGGTGCGCGCGACGTCGACGGATAATCCGTCAGTACGCTCGACGTACTAACGGATCTTCGGTCAGGTGTGAAAGGTTGAACGTTTTTCTATACATTTGTATGTACTGGCGTTACGCGACGGATAAAATGCGACGGATCTTCCGTCAGATATGTTCCGCCCCTTATACTCAAATTACCTATTTACAACCTTGCCTAAGTATGTACATACCTATGTATCTCATGAAGCGTTAAGTAATCGTGTAAATCCTGTAATATAAATCCATTAGTAACGAGACGAGACGCAATGCGATTGTATTTCAACGATAAGACTCGTAAACTAAGAAGGCAATATGCGGTTGTCATATAAACTATTAATAAAGAACAGTTTTAGCAATCCATGGACCAATTTATGAACCGAAGGGCCGGGCAGTGTCATTGCTAAGATTTTAAAACATGGACTTATGACGTGTTTGGTAAAAAAAACTACTCTTTTACCTTGATTCAATAAACTGTATATTAATATAGTTACGTTTATGTACGTATTTTCGCCTGCTATGGAAAATTCTATCAAAGTTATCGATATAAATACGTAGCTAAGGCAACAAAAAGCACGGGTTTCGTCATCAGGAGAGATAAATCAAGTAAATATTAATCTAATGACGCCTTACTCGATGGGTTTAGCAGTAAGCATTCCCGCCTCCTATCTTCAAGCGCCATAACCAGTCCGGCCAGTAGAAACATATTATTGTATCGTCACCTAATGTACACGCATCCGCCGCGTTTCATGATCTATATCTATACTAATATAATAAAGCTGAAGAGTTTGTCTGGTTGAACGCAAATCTCACGAGCATCGACCGTTTTGAATATTTTTTTGTTTGTTTTGGGAAGCCCAATAATACTCGAGGAGGGCTGTAGGCTTTATAACATCACGTTTTGAGCCATGGGTGGCTCGGTTATTTTAAAAATAACAATAACTGGAAAATGGCGAAATTCAGCTTCTACAAGTGGTCGTATTAAAAGAGTTACTTAAATTCCGATATCTAAACGCCTCTGTGGTCCAGTCGATAGCATATGCGTGTGCCGTCCCGAGTTTGATACCCGAATTCTCAGTAGCAGCACGGGGTCTGGCAATGTGCCCGGTAACGGCAATAAACTCGTCCCCTATTACGTGGTACCTTTTTTCTACGGGGTAAAAAATCCCTTCGGAACTCCGGATCTTGAGGAAATAAGAGGCCGGAGTATGTGGTGCTACCACTAAAAATCACCCCGACTGCCGACCAAAGACGCCCTACGGGTGGGAGACTGGCTACAGGAGCTGTCCAGTCTGCCTTTGGACCTAACATTCATTAGGCGAAATGCGGGTGTAATATTACACCTGTCCTTCGAGGATAGTTCATACATCAACAAAGAAAGATATGGTAAGAGGTGCTTACATAAACAAAGAAACGTATGGCAAGAGGTACTTACATTAACAAAGAAAGGTATGATGAGCATGACGACTGCAAGTTCGAGCCGCGGGTCGGACACGGGGGACAGTCGGAGGGTAGACAGCACCGCGACAACAGGCGGCAGCCGCAGCACCAGCGCCAGCACAGACTTGGCGAACGTGGCCAGCGCAGCGTACAGTATGCACTGGCATATCCACGCGGCGCACATTGGCGGCTTGCCTAGGAACAAATATTCAGTTTACTAGCTTCTTTCCACCTGGACATGGACTGCATTGGCTGACTTGCAAGTCTTTCTTAGTCTCTTCTTCAATGGTTTTAACTATTTGAGACCTGTATAATACTCGGCCGCTCTAATTGTGTTAGAAGTAAGCCTCCCAGAGCTCACATACAGTGCAGATGCTCGGGCATGAAGGACATATCAGCAAATGATCCATTGTCTGCTCTAGCTCACCACATTCACACTGGGCCTGACTGGGCAAGGTCGGAGTCCCTGATCCCCATCGACATACAAAGAAGAAGTAGCTTGTTTCATCATGGTTCTAGCTTTATCCCTCGTCCTCCATCGCTTTAGGAATAAATCAACTGACACAAAGACACGGAACAACAGTTTTTGGATCACACAAAGTGTTGTCTCGTGTGGGAATTGAACCCGAAACACTCCGCGCAGTGTCAAGTAGCGAGGCGGCCGGTTAAACCACTACGCCAACTGCGCCCTTAATGCTCTATTGTCTGTTTACACCCGTCTTGGCCTTTGGGCCCGTGGTCCGCTTTCTGGTCTAACCAGACATGACGGAATATTAGCTTGCCTCACGGAGTAACTGCTGTCTGACTTCAGGGATTGCGACATTCTTTGGCTTAGGACAGGGTCAGTATATTCAAGGGTTCTGACTCCGAATAATAACTGTCAAGGATCTCAGTAAAAGGCGGTACCGCAAGCTCTAGGTGCTCTCTGAGATATGTGGACTTAGATAACAATTTCATACGCACTCTGTAGCTGTTTCTCACAGCAAATTGGCGTAAAGAATCGTGGTGTGGGGTAAAAAAAGTGGTGTGGGGTAAAAAAAGATGTAGTGACAAGCATCGAGAAAGGCATGTTAAGATGGTTTGGGCACATGGAGAGGATGGATGACGAAAGACTGACAAAGAAGATATATAAGGCAAGTGTGAATGGGACAGGACGAAGGGGAAGACCTAGGCGGACGTTCTCTGACCTGCAGGGCGATTCAGAATGTCACGACAAGTAATCGTACGATATGTCAAATTATTGTCCTCGTCTTTCAGCCGCCTATCAGAGATATTTTGAACAAATATTCATTTCATTCGGTTTATTTATTAATTTACTTCATACTGAATGCATAAAATTGATAGGAAATGCGATAGCTTTGACAAAAAATGAGGTAGCCCGTTCGACAATTAACGGAATCGAATGTCAAATGAGATATCGAACGATTCTGAATCGCGCCCCAGATTGGAGACATCCTAAAAAAAGGACAGGTCAGAAGTACCCTAAACAGAAGAGCATGCATGAGAAACTTGATGGGAGTGAATGAAGCAAGAGAGGTATGTCAGGATCGTTGCAAATGGCGTTCCGTAGTCTCTGCATACCCCTCCGGGAAACAGGCATGAGTCTATGTATGTATGTATATTTAGCATTATGTAATGCCTTGAAAATTATACTCTATCCTCAGGTAACTACTATGCTTGCTGGGGTAGCAAGGATAGTAGTGACGTCAGGATATAGTATACGAGGGTCAAACTGAAAGTTCTTAGAAAATCAAAAACTGATTACATTAGCCAGTTATTAGTTTTATTATAGCTTTTCAAAATATTGTCCATTGACGTCAATACACCGCTGCATGCGATGGAACCACTGGGAAAAGCACTTTGCCCACTCGTCCTTAGGGGTCTCTTCAATGGCATCGCGATACGCAGCCACCGCTTCTTCAGCATTCATAAACCGCTTTCCTTTAAGTTTTTCTTTAATTTTTGGAAATAAATAAAAATCACAAGGCGCGAGGTCGGGGCTATACGGCGGGTGACCCAGTAATTCAACGTTTGATGTCGCCAAATAGTCGATCGTTCGCTTGGCGGTGTGCGACGAGGCGTTGTCGTGGTGAAGGAGGATCCTACTGCGAGGTCGTTTCTCTCGAACTTTTTCCAAGACAAGTGGCAAACAATTGGTAGTGTACCATTCTGCAGAAACTGTTTTTTGATCCTCTAACACAATTGTTGCGAAATGACCTATCCTTCCAAAGAACGAGGCCACCATTTTTTTTCCCGCACTTCGATCTCTCTTCACTTTAGTTGGCAACTCCTCGAAAGGAAACACCCACTGAGCAGATTGTCTTTTGGTTTCAGGATCATAACAGTAAATCCAGCTTTCGTCACCTGTTAGTATGTCGAACACAGCATTTGAGTCACCTCCGTTAAATCTTTCAATCATTTTACGGCACCAATCCACACGATGGAGTTTTTGAGCCTTAGTCAAATTATGAGGTATCCACCGGGCGCAAAGCTTCCTGACCGCTAAATGTTCGTGGAGGATTTTGTGCACTTGACTCATACCGATGCCTAAGCTTGTCCGAATCTGCTGATAGGTCACTCTTTTGTCAGTCTCTATCATACGCCGCACAACACAGATGTTATTTTCAGTCGTCGCCGTAGAAGGCCGTCCCTCACGTACATCATCAGTGAGATTAGTGCGACCACGTTTAAACTCATTAAACCAGTTGTAAACAGTCGCACGAGATGGGGCTTCATCGTGAAAGGCCAATCGTAGTCTATCATAACTTTCTTGTTGACTTAAATGACATCGAAAGTCATAAAAATCATTGCACGAAAATTTTCTTGTGTTAAATTCATGTTGACGTGACACAGACAATTTTCAATTTGCCGCCAAATCGTAAAACAAATGACAAATGAATGAAATATACAGTAATATTGGCAAAGAGTTCTATTTTCAAATTTTACAATATTTTTTTTATTATATTGTTTATAAGTGGCCAGTTCTAAGAACTTTCAGTTTGACCCTCGTATGTCACTTTGATTTTCGGGGGGGACAACATTTACCACGTATTGACTAGGTCAAGGTTCCCAGCAACCGTTTTCCCAAAAACGGCGAGTAACATAAATTAATCAAATTGGTACGCAATAACCAATAGCAGCGATAGCCGAGTGGAGAGACCGACAGACTTCTACGCAGCATATCCGGGTTCGAATCCACGTCACGCACCAACGACTTTTCGGAGTTATGTACTTATTAAATTGTTAATTATCGCTTGCTAAACGGTGAAGGAAAACATCGTGAGGAAACCTGCACGTCTGAGAGTTCTCCCTAATGTTCTCTAAAGACATGTGAAGTCTGCCAACCCGCACTAGGCCAGCGTGGTGGATTATGGCCTTACCCTTCTCATAGTGAGAAGAGCCCCGTGCCCAGCAGTGGGACAGTTTATATATAGGGCTGATGATGATGATGACTGGTGCGCACCCTAGGTTTGAATCCGGTACCCTCCGCATAGCAGTCTGTTAGTATCTCCAGATCATATCATAATATCAAAATGAAAAATAGTGCATCATCAGCCTTCAACAGTCCACTGCTGGACTAAGCCTCTCCTTTAAAAGAAGGATTTGGCCTACTATACCACGCTGGCCAAACAGGGTTGGTATAGGGTTTGTATATAGTTTTCCTTCTCTTACAGTGCTGTTCTCTGCATAATATGCTCTCTCTGTCGGCTCTTACGACACCCATGGGATGATATGGGGTGGTGACATTCCGTATTCTTAATCCGTCACCACACGGACAAGGAAAAAAAAATTGTAGTAGATGATATTTACTTACCATATTCACCAAAATTGATAAGTGGAATGTCATAAGCGCGCGCGCAGTACTGAGCAAGTCTGATGCCAGCCCATATTATTAACAGGCCTAGTGTGGAATCCAACATAAAGTTTACAATGTACCTGTGGACAATACAAAATACATAAAGTTTCACAAATTATTATAGATCACCTTTTACAAAAAACATGATATTGAATAATGATCTGCCGTAGTTTAATGCGCTATTCTTTTATATTAACACTACAAGTAAATTAAAAGTCGTGAATTTGTTAACAACGTTCGTAATATGTCCGCGATTTCATCTGTGTCATCTGTAAAAATAATATTCTTCAGTTACCGACTGACTGACAGACAGCCCACGGCCAAAACTATTGGATCAGGAAGCTAAAATTTGCCATGCACCTATGTTCTTTGGGGACCGTACCCAGACCTTACGCATCCTGTACTAAGATGGGATTTCCCGAAATTCGCCGGGATCGAAAACTACTATCATCAGCCTTTAACAGTCCACTGCTGGACTAAATAGGCTCTCCTTTGAAAGGAGGAATTGGCCTACTATACCACACTGGCCAAACGGGTTGGTATAGGGTTTGTATCAAGTTTTCCTTCTCTTATAGTGCTGGTCTCTGAATAATATGCTCCCTCTGTCGGCTCTTACGACACCCGTGTGATGATATGGGGTGGTGACAATCCGTATTCTTAATCCGTCACCACACGGACAAGAATCGGGATCAAGAAGAAACGTTTTAATTAATATATAATGTACGGGCGTAGCTGCGGGCATCTTCTAGTTTATTATAAGCCAGTAGTGCTCGCCGTGGGTTTCAACATGCAACTCTTTGTGTGGCAATATGTTGGTCGTCTCAATTGGCTATCAATGTTACTATCTAATATTCTGCCACCACATTTTTTTATAGACTCACGTCTGTATCCACGAAGGGGTAGGCAGAGGTGTAATATTACACCCACATTTCGCCATTAATGTTTAGGTCCCACGTAATAGGGGGCGAGCTTATTGCCGTACCGGGCACATTACCAGACTCCGAGCTGCTACTGAGAATTTCCTAACGGAAAAACCCAATAACACTTTGCCCGACCCAGGAATCGAACCCGAGACCTCCCAATCCCACGCGCACATTTTTATGCCGCGAGACCAACGATACCACATTTTAAAAATTTTTATCTCAGAACACGATCATTCAAATATACCTATCTGAAAGTAATTTTGACGTAATATGATAAGGTACATCAAAAATACGCACGCTGGAGTGGAGTGCATATGTACTGAGATATAAATAGCTGCGATAAGACTTATCATAAACAATGCGTAACTTTGACCAAACGTACTCAACTACTCATATATGCAGCAACGTTCCAAAGTACATAAGTCCAGCTGGTACGTGGTTGCTTACTGAAGGAGCGAAGGAGAGAGCTGTACTCGAAGTTTCCCTGCGAGATCGAATAAGAAATGAGGAGATCCGCAGAATGCAGAAGAACCTAAGTGAAACGTGGCAGTGGCCACCGCACACATGGGTTCTGGAATGGCGTTTCAGTCGACGCAGCAGGGTGGGCTTTTCGCAAGGTGGACTAACGATCTGGTGACGATCGCGGTTATATGCGGGCGGCTCGCGGTTCGAGATCGGTCTATGTGAAGAGCAGTGGACATCTCTACGCTAAGATAATGATAACTTATAGGAGACCGGGTATGATTGTCACACGGGTTGGTTGTCACAGAGGTCATAATAAAATATCGAGTGGTCGAATAAGTCCATTAAACGGCATGTCGGAGTACGCTGATATGAGGTACAAATGGATGATGAGGTGCTACTCCCTCGCTCCTACCACGCCGTTTAGTTGTCTGTTATGGCCTGTGTGACAACCCACCAGTGTGATAACCATACCCGGTTTCTCCTACTCCGATCCTCATTCCTGAATCTCTATTTTTTACTTAAACAAGCTCTTCAGACATTAGGCAAAAAATAAAATGATACATCACACTGTCTTATCTTGTTTGTGGACGTTTCCCCTTGTATGTTTTCTTCTGAACAGTAGCTTGACTTTAATCTTTTCGTGTATTAGATATAGTATCATATTTGGCGAAAATCTTCTCTGTCTTTTAGAAAACATAGCGTGTGCTAGAGAGGTCACTATAGATTTGAGTATTATCTTTGAGGTTCGGCCCAATGGGGCTCATGTACGCAATTAGGGCGTACCAAACTGTCCCGCGCCAATTCAAATGAGGGTTTTTTGATATTTCTTCTACCACCAGACGGCGCTTAGTATGCGTCAGGTCCAAACTGACGTCAAATATGTACAGACGCGTACACACACAACACAAACAAACACAGACATACGAAAATATAGGGGCTTTGACAGTTTTGACAGGTTTCTGGACCTGATGCCTCAGTACTGCCGCGTAGTGAGCGTCTTTTCAGAAGACCTTCATTGTATGAATACACGCAAAACAAATGTAAGGCGCATTGGTTTAGCTAACTAACAAGTGAATATAACATGGTGTTGTAGAGCCACTGCTCTCAAAAATATTCAATAAACAAAACCTAAAATCATAAAATGGTATGGCATCTTAAGAAAAGAGATTATTTATGGCAACATTTGATTATAAAATGGCAACTAACAAATTTTATAATGAGATTAGAATATTTGAGTGCAAATGATAAATGGGACTTTGCAGAACCTTGGCCCCTAAACTTCAGAGACCCAGTTTTGGATGAAACTCAGTGTATGAATGAATGGCTGTTATAGAGAAAAACAAAGGCAAAATAGTATACCTATATATTTCCTGATAAATACTGCATATTCTACTCATAAATCACATCTAAGACAGTACAATCAGAAGCCTTTCAGTCAACAAAGCAATCTGTATTTTATCATTTAACACAAATTTACATTAATTTAACACATGCACCTATTACATACATGGCAAATTGCATATGACTTACTCATACAAACTTGGGTTTTTTATAAGAATTAAATATGTACTCTAATCACATTGGAGTAAGGTCTATAATCACTTATACTTGTTAAAAGAAACTTATCAAGATGTTGCATAGGCAATCTATTCATTCTTAATTTCAATATAATTATGTCAATGTATATGACCCATTCAGCCACAATATTAATAACTATTGCCATAATATGGGTATTATGGGGCATACAACCTTGCTAAAATCATTGTGTTTGAACAAATTGCATAAGAAAATAACTAAGTACCCTCTTTAATTTTAGGAATCATATTTAATTGTTGTTTTATAATAAAACCCTTAAATATCCATATCCTATTGCATTTTATTTATGAAATTTCAAATCCTTTTATTATGATCATCAGCCTTTAACAAATCACAACTGGCCAAACGGGTTGGTATAGGGTTTGTATCAAGTTTTCCTTCTCTTACAGTGATGTTCTCTGTATAATATGCTCCCTCTGTCTGCACTTACGACACCCATGGGATGATATGGGGTGGTGACAATCAGTATTCTTAATCTGTCACCACACAGACCAATATTTTTATATGGGATATTATTAATTGCACATCAAATAAATAATCACATATCAATATATTTTCATCATTAATATGCTTTTTTAAATCAAATAAATTACTTTACCTACTACAAATAAACTGAATGTTTAACAAAACTATTACTGCAGAAAAAAATAAAAAATACATCAGCATGACATTACTTTTATCCTCATAATGCGATACAAATAAATTTACTTAAGTACAAAAATTCTAAATGTTTATCTCAAAAATACTAACTGCACAGCAAATTAACTAGTGCGCATGTAGAAGATACTCACTGTAAAAGCAAAATATCTATCCGAGTAAACTTATCCACTCAGAAAACTTAATAGGTTATGTTAGGTTCTCTTGTGACCCTTCAATTAGTATTTTTGATGGAAAATTAGTATTTTTGACTAACAGTTAAATACAACCCATAAGGGATATTAGTCATTATAAGCAGTGCAATAATAAAATTGCTTTGCATTAAGATAAACAGCCGTACGTTACGTAAATAAATTGTAGTGTTGTCTAATACTTTGAGTTGTGTATTCTGCTGTGCAATCAGTAATTTTGATGGAAATTTGGATTATTATTTCATAAAAAAACTATTTAATTTGATTTGCGTTTAAATAACACCCTTTTTATATTCATATTTAATTTACAAAATCTCAAAACTTGGCTAGGTCAACAGTGGAGACAACAAATAAATAGGAATACAACCTTACACAGTAAAGATATACTTAAAACCTCCTACAAAGTTAGTACATAATTAAACAAAGTTTATGCTGGATGGGAATCAAACCATCTGCTTAAGTAGAGGTTACCATTACTTGATCAACAGGTGAATTCAAAGTACTTTTAACTAATACATAAATAAATAGGATAGCATCATACCAAGTACATGGGTTCCCAGTTAGGTGTGGGGAGAGCCATACATTTGCTGCATGTATGATCAGTGCTCCTAGGCCTTGCTTCGATGTGTCATAAAACCAAATCAGCCATGGTCTTCTCGCATAACGGGGCTCACAAAATCTTTTACCTAAAAATAGGAAAAGGTACTTAGACCATAAATTATAAACAAAAATATTTTATATAGGTAGTTATATTGCTAAATTAATTGTAGATAAGACATTGGTGTACATGTAAATATAACTGCACTATGGTAGCTTATAATGTAAATTTAGTACACTAACTCGGTGAGTGAAACCTAATTAAGACAATAACACCAGAAAGGAAAATTTTCATAGCATCTAGTTAGGTGCTATCAAACTTCTTTAATTCAATTATGGAAGGTCATTGAGCATAACTTTTTAGGCGTAGCAATATCTAATTGGGTAATATTACATGGTTAAAAACTACGCAACACTGCAATATCGTTATCGTTGTACCTTGAACTCCAGCTTGCGACCATTTCGCAATAACTTACCTATTAGACATGTGAAGGCTAAAACAGCCAACAGGAACTGCATAAACCATCCATAGGTATCTGTGAGGGCATCCTTAGTGCAATGTGGCTCGGACCAATATATATAACCAGAGCTATTATTCATTTTTCATTTCTCGGTTTGTAGAATATTTAATTCAAGGATTTATAGTACTTTCACTATCTACATCTCATTATAAAAATACTCGTAGTAACCGGCTTTGACAGCACATACTAAATAATATGTAAATAACGACTAAACTACTTTAAAAAACAAATAATTTTCTCGAAATTAAGTTTTAATCGCATTAAGTCCTACCACACACTTCTGACAGTTCTGACTGTTTTGACATTTCATCTAACTTTTTAAATTCACTGACTTATGAAGGCGCTTATGTCAAAGTTTTAATACAGATATTTTCATCTGAATCTGATACTCTCGTCACGTAGAAAGATACACAACAAATCACAATATTGTGTGATGCCAAAAAAAGAAAGACTCCATTATTAGCTCCTTGATTTTTAGTAGTGATCTATGACTCCATTCAAAGCCAAGGGACAAGAAACTACAGCTCACTGCTATTAAAGCCTTTTTCAAGGAATCTTGTCACGATTTATAAACGTAGATCACCTTGATGTAGGTCATGTAGCCATGTTGGTATTCTTTCCTATACATCTGAATAGTTAAGTTAGTTAGTCGATCGGTATTTTCTAAATACGAAAATAAAGCTTTACGTCATAGTGTAAAACGAATAGTATACAGTATACTAGACTACTGTATTCTGTACTCGTCAATCTCTTGTATTGTTATGTGGCGAGGGTGCCAAAAAACCAACTCTTTTAAATATCGATAGAGCTCAAGAAAGCACCATTCGACCTCATCACGACCTCATACATATTGTAGAAAAGAACAAGGTCGAAAGGTGCTTATTGAACTTAATAAAAATTGCTAGTTACCTAACAACAAAAGTCGTAATGCACTTTCTAATCTTTACTGAGTCTTTTATTAATTATTCTAGGTCTATAATTTTTATTCTTCATTTATAATTACGAGCTGTTCTCTGCGGTTTCTTCTGCAGTAATTTTGTTATCATGACATCACCACTTTTCGGGTCTTTAATCCATTAAAATCGGTTCAGCCATCGCAGTGGATACCCCCCACAAACAGAAAGCCGGACAGACAAATACGGCTGATACGATCGAAGATGTAACACGTTTGTCTAGAAGGTCAAATCACTTGCGACTCAGGAAAACAAAGTGTTCCACTGCCGATCAGTACGCATATAATAGAAGCAAAGCGCCTCACAGATGGAATGTTAACCGACAGACTAAAAAAATTACGACAATGTTCCAGGCTATGAAGTATTCTAGCAAGTAAGCCGAATTTTAAAATAACACTCAAATTTTATTAATATGTGTAGATCACAGATTACTATAATGGTATAGATGATTCGCAGATATCGCATTCGCTTTTGATGAAGCGCAGGCACAGACCCGCATTCTAATTTTTGTGGTGGAGTGGAGAGACCTACTAGAGCAGCATTTCCCCAACTATGGGTCATATAGTCAGTATATTGTGATGAAGTTATTCTACCCTTTACGCCTTAATCATCGCATTTATGCCCTTTTATTGTCAAAAATCAATTTTTCGTTTGATGGGTCGGCACTCAGACAACTAAACATCTTTGCAAACCACTGCACTGGAGAAACTTCCAGTGCTGTGCACTGGAAGTGTCTCCATCACATGATAAGCAATTTTAATGGTTATCCGTATAATGGTGTGGCAGATATTGGTTGTGGAGATTCACCTTTCAAATACCTGGAATTAGTCTAAAGTTGTAAACCCATTTGGGTTGCGGAGGTCAGATGATGGTCGCTCTGTAGAAAATTCATTGTTTTATTCTGTCAAATTCCGAAAAGAATGGGTAGCCGGTGGAGCTACGGGTGGAGCCGGGCTCACTATGTCTTGGTAGCAGCCCGGTCATGTATAAATTTGAATAGACCTTAAGTCTTCGACTCCATTACATAAGTACGGCTGAATTTCGAACTTTGTTTCGATCACGCACTCAAAAAAACTGCGGGATGAACCTCATGAAGCCCTTCTCGTCGATTTTTAAGCAAACGGTAAAAGATATGTGGTACAGAGAGTCAACATCATTATTGAATTATTGATGTCCCATCACACGGTCCGTCATAATTAGAAAGTATTTTTTTTTACTTTACAATCTTAGACTATATATATTAAGTAAAACAATAGTCAATACAAGTATACAAGTATAGATTAGAATAGAAGCTATGGCCATTAAGAAAAGTAGTAGAATAATTAAGTAGTCTGGTAATACATCAGGAATAACCTAAACCTACCAAACATCTTTTTTACTATTGCATTGCCGCCATTTTTTTGTGGTTTTCCTGTTTCGCAATTTATTTGTCATAATTTAAAGAATAATTATTGAAAGAGTCATTACTGTGCAAATACGTAATTGTGAAGATTCTAACAAGTGTTCTATAGCGACTTAGAAAGGTACGTAATTGCCATGTTATAATACTTAAATATTCACGTTAGTCACGTCATGTTATCGATTATCTTGCTGCCGGCTTTGTTTTCAATTATTTGCAAGAGTGGTAATTATTCGTATGAATTGTCACATTTGCCGATGCCATTCATAATAAAATTTACCATGTCATTTTTACCTGAGAATTATACAAATAGTTTTAATTTAGATTGTGCACGGAAGATCTGTTCTGGTTCATCAGTTCATAAATAACATTCTATTATTACACTATCATAATGACATTGATATTCAGAGCTACGCCTTACACATAAACATAGTGGCATTTAGAAATAGTACGTAAGCCGCAGGTGTAAAAACATGAGTAGGTTGCCTCGATGTTTTCTTGTGATTCACTGCGCAAACAATGTCTATAACCCTATTCTGTGGTCGATTACAACCTATATTAGCGTATCTTTATTCAGAACTTTGCGATTGTGATGAGGTTAAAATCCAGAACTTAATTAATGTTGATATTTGATATGTCATCATTCAAGGTCCATGTAAGGGCAACTTTATCAATAACTTTATAATTTTACTGATTTAGGTTCACAACCGTAAATTGTATCATTTGCAATATAAATGTAAGATAATTAAAGCCTCCATATAACACTGTTCATCTCCAACAATACCTTTCAATATTGTGAGACCTTTGATTTTCGTCCAAAGTGTAGTTAAGGACTTAAACATCAAGCAGCACCTTGTACTATTTTACACAGAACTAAATAATTCCTTTTTCATTCCAAGTTTGCCTTACATAAACATACTTCATTTAAGTCTTTATTCTCCTTTAGTTAGAAACACTATACAAATACCTTGGTTGGTACTTAGTGTAAGAATGTGACACAATTATGTACTGGTCTGTGTGTGTAAGATTATTTGCATATTAAATAAGGCCTTGTTGTAACTATCTATTTGTATTTGTAAATCATATAGCGAGTAATTAATAAATGCTATGATGGCATTGTGGTTATTCCTGGTATGGGAATTGTGGTAAACTTTTTCATATCAATCAAAACTTTTTTAATTGTTATGTGTGGATACAGCAAAAGTTATTATGACATGGGTATATTTTCAAAGCGCTGTGTGCAATAGATTACAATCATTTGCTATGGTGTGCACATGCTTTATTTTTGATATACAAGAATGAAGGTAATCTAGTATGGTAGATACGTTTTCCAATGTGTCAGAATATGTACAACAAAAAATATTGGATATATTTTTAACAAGTGTCAAATCTTTCTCATAATTTTTGTGATCATATTGGATTACCATTATTCATAAACAATTGATGCAAGGATTTTATTTATAATCTGATTACATAAAACATATATGGTGTAATCCAATTTCACAAAACTGTGCAATAACAGGTATCTTCTCCAAGCAACCTTAAGACCAATAATTTGATAATATATGGTTGAAGGAACTTGGTGAGGATATGAAAATGTTCAGACTCAAGGAACAATATTTGAGTAACTCAATTGGGCAAAACAGTTGCCAAATATCTACAGCTTAGATGTGCCAGTCGTTCTTGTGACTGATAGGCAACTACATTAAACGAAACCTCATTTTTAGGATTCCGTACCTAAAAGGTAAAAAAATGGGACCCTATTACTAAGCCTCCGCTGTCTGTCTGTCACCAGGCTGTATCTCATAAACCGTGATAGCTAGAAAGCTGAAATTTTCACAAATTATGTATTTCAGTGGCCGCTATAACAACATTACTAAAAATTAAAATTTTAAGGGAGGTCCCATACAATAAACATGGTATTTTTTCGTATTTTTGTGCTCAAAATAACTAACCGTAACAGGTAGACTCTTAAATTTTTCACAGTATATGTAGTTGTATATTACCTTTCAAAATAAATAATTAAATAATAGATAATAAATTAAAGGCTCCCATACAACAAACGTAATTTTTAAGCAATTTGTTACTCAATCTTACTAAACAGGTAGAAACTTAAAAAATATTTAAGTATACATACAACAAACATGGATTTCTTTTACAGATGATGGTACAGAACCCTTCGTGCGCGAGTCCGACTCGCACTTGCCCAATTTTATGTATGACTAATCAGTAGTGCAACTAGTACAAACAAGACAATTTGCTAGAACTTCATCATTATAATGTTCTAGCAAATCATCTTGTTTTGATCATATAAGAGTAATCTTATCCACAGGCAAATTAAGAATATAGACGGCAAAGTAGTTTAAGAGGCCAGCTCACCGCTCAACACTGTTCCAAGTGTTATGGCATCAATCCCCAATCCCCACATACTTTTAAGTCTATTCTGGATTAATAGACCTATACTCTGATTTACGAACTTGCTAGACGTTGTTGGCGACTTCTCCCGCGTATATTACACACTCAAACCTTCCTAAAAAATCGCAGAATCTATTAGTGAGAACCATTCAAAATCCGTTAGCAGTCCGTTAGTAAATACAGATGGGGTAGTAGGGAAGCAGACTAATGCTCTCATTTATGCGTCTCACTTGCTTAACTTGCTACGTAGATAACGTGTGGTACGTAATCCCACAGTAGCGTGCACTTGTTGTTGTTGCCTACGTAAAGCACTCATGTGACATTTATTAAACCTATCAGTGTAGTGTAATACGAAAAAAAGCCGTTTTGACGTTTATCATGATTACCGCCTTGATTAAAGACTAACCCACCACTAGGCACAGACCTTTTCTTACTAGAAGTGTGTTAAGTAAACTTTGTAACGGTTATCGAAGCGATACCATTCTAAATCTTCACCCAGCCACATGCTGAAGATAGATATAGATAGATAGATAATATATACTTTATTGCACACCAAAATACAGTACATTATTAAAGTGACTTAAAACTACGATTTATGTACAAACGGCGGCCTTATCACCAAGGGCGATCTCTTCCAGGCAACCTTTGGATGGACAGGAATGTTTTAAGCAATATTATGGCGATGGTGTAGTATTATATTAAGTAAATAATTCAATTTTAAAATACAATACAATACATAATATGCACATACAAAACCAAATAAATATACCTACATAATACAATACATTATATACCTACATATATACGATACATACATAATGTATGCACATGCAATAAATCTAATATATAAAATTCTCGTGTCACAGTTTTCGTTCCCATACTCCTCCGAAACAGCTTGACCGATTTTGATGAAATTTTTTGTGCTTATCCGGTATCTATGAGAATCGGCCAACATCTATTTTTCAAAAAAAAAAAATTGCAAAACAACGTTTGCCGGGTCAGCTAGTATCTTTATAGAAATTCACTTTTGGTTATAGACCATAATTATCATAAATTAGTACCTATTGAATGTCCGTTTAGAACTTCCTTATCGAATTACCAGTGGTTTCGGTATTATATTATTATCGCGTTCAGAACAGCAATATAGCCATATAAAGGCAGCGATAGCTAAGTGGAGATACCAACAGCTTGCCATGCAGAATGTATTGGGTTCGTATCCACGGCGCATACCGCTAACTAAAGTCCGGCGAAAAGGGGTTTTGTGTGTATTGAATTTTTCCTCGGAGTCAGTCCCAGCTATCATGCAGACCTTTGACAGTCTTTATAAGGAGTCAGTACCTTTGAATAAACTGACACTAGTCTAACTCATGGAATAACGCTATCCCTTTTGGTACCGGTGGTCTGACAGACGGTCACTCTGTTGAAAAGCTATTATTCAGTCAAATTCGGTTAGACTAGTAAGCGGACTCCGGGTTGTAACTGGGATAACGCTAGGAGGTTGATTTTAAGGACAGCAAAACCATTTTTTTTAAAGTAAGGCGCTGAGGTTTTATCGTGGTTTTATGTGGAAACAACTTTTTATCTTTGTGCAGACGTGTGGTGCAGGTTTTAATGTTCGTGGAAGATTTTAAATGCGTTTCGTTTACCGTGGACAAAGATTTTACTCCTAGTTTTAAGGACCTTTGATGTGGCTTTGTATTAAAGGAATAGACGAAGTAACTCGTGTGATGTTGTGTTCTTGGGTTTCCTAGTGCACGTCGCGGCGTTTCAGGTAATGCCGGAACCATGCATTCTTATGCACATATGTAGATGGCTTCCAATTATGTTTTATGAAAAGCCATGTGGCTAATCTGATATCGTTTAAGAAATTATTGTGAGTGCTATGTGATTGAAACTATGTTGAATCAAGTCCGCTGCGACGACAATTTTAGTGACTGGCTCCCTGACTCGAGTACCCCGTAGACGAAAACTATCTACTTCAATGTATGATTGCTTTCGTCATGGCTCTGGTCTTCACAGTATCTTTTTGAATGCCTCGGCATCCTACGGGATGCTTTGAGTGCTATGCTACACCGTTCCATCCTGTCTGTGATCGCAGAATTAAGTGCTTTGCATTAGCGAGTATCATTGGTGGGTGTTTGTCGACACTTACTAGAATTAGGCGAAAATGATAATATTGTCTATCATGGAAACGGCGGTAGCACGTTTTTGTTTAACTGAATTCCCTAACACACATTGAGCTTAAACTAGAGGAACTATACGGAACTACGCCTGCAATTTTTTTGTCATTTAACCATTTCTGGTTAATCCCGTGGGAATTTCGGCAAATACATTTATTATTTAGTGTACCCCTACGGTCTCTAAAGAACAGCTACATTATTATTTCCACTTGCAACGATCCTGACATCTCTCTTGCTTCATTCACTCCCATCAGATTCCTTATGCGTGCTCTTCTGTTCAGGGTACTTTGCTGACCCGTCCTGTTTTTAGGATGTCTCCGATCTGGTCAGAGAACGTCCGCCTAGGTCTTCCCCTTCGTCCTGTCCCATTCACACTTGCCTTACATATCTGCTTAGTCAGTCTTTCGTCTTTATGACAAGACTTGTATAAATACAGAAGATGAATGTGCTACAGCATACTTAGTATTTTTACCTACTTGTAAAGGACAATTGGTTCGTATAAAAATAGTTTTGACTTTTAATTAACTTAATATAAAATATTGCGCATAAAATGGTGCGCGTAATAAAATATAATTACTTAAATAAAGAAATGGAAACTGAAAACTAATATCATACTAATTTAGATAACGTTATCTATGGAACTGCGTACTCAACTGTACAATTGGTTCAAACCTAATGTCGCTATATAAGCGCTATAAAACTGGCAGTAGGTAAATACACCCGCCCGGCAGCACAATATAAAAAAAAAAACATTGGCCTCATTTGCTCCTCGCGCAACTCTTTCTTGTCCATATTGTAATGGTTAATTAATGAACTGGCCCTCCCACTCGCCCTTAAAACGTAGTCTGGAGTTCTGAAGCAATCCATCACAAAGTCAAACATCTATGAAATCTCTCAAGTAATCTATCTCGGGAAAGCGATGGATCCACCGGGGCACGACTACGCTCTTTCGGATTTCTGGTTATACGTCTAAATATCCCGACAATAGATAAAACTCTCATCTCCTCGAGAGATAATATCGTCGGTTCCAATGAGGGTAGCCAAATATGTCATAAAAATGTTTAATGATTTTATTGTATAAGCCATCGAGGCTGTTTGTCTACGGGGACATTAAATAGAGCCATGTTATTTATTGCCTCGCGTGCGTGCACCGGACTTATGACTGCTTTTACGGTGTCTGCCATTTAATTTGAGCGTACATGCAATACGGTATTGGAGAAAACGGGAATCTAATTGTCGCCTCATCCCTAGGAGAGTGGTGGCGTGGCCGCGGCCTAGCCACCACGCGGCGGGGTGGCGCCGATAGCCACCGGAATCGAAAGTAGAACGTAATAATTATCGGTGGTGGGTTCGGTGAGCACAGGGCTGTGGGGGCCGGTGGTCGCGATTCCCGCGGCTCGACCGTCAACAAACCGTCGCGCGGCAACTGCTCATGACATATGCATGAGAGCGGCACGGACGCCGCCGGTTAAATATACAAGGACGGACGGGGAAATTACTAGAGAGGCAAATACATACAAGATGTCTCCCGCCCTGCTGCGCCGTCGTAGCGTGCGGCACGCCCGACAACCTCTCCAATTACACTCACGAAACGTCCGTCCGATACCTTTCTTACTATTCTAGACTATTTTTACTCCGTAACCACCACGTCGTCTTCATAAGTCATGAGACAACCCCATTACACCTTTAAATGCGTCATTTTAAATTCCTTTTTCCGTATAGACTTGCACGCAAATATCCGATACGATATAAAGCGAGTAGATGATGATTTACATATTAAATGTAAGTAGCCTCCGTTGGCTGTCTATTTACGAATGAAAATTGGAGTCCCTATTGTCCACTTACGTTAAATGTGGTTGCTAAAATACAATTTCAAATGAATTGTAGAATTCGTATCGTTGTGTTGTAAATGAAACCACACTCCGTTAATCAAATCAGCTCTTACCGCACGTGCCGCATAAGCTATCTCTCTTCTAGTCCAACGATACTCTAGCTCGGACTTACTTCTTCGTCGATCTTTCTTTTCTTACCTTAATTTTTTTTTATAGTCTCACGCCTGCATCCCCGAAGGGGTAGGCAGAGGTGTAAATATTACACCCACATTTCGCCAGATTTATTTTAGTCCCACGTTATAGAGGGCGAGCCTATTGCCGTTACCGGGTACATCACCAGACTCCGGGCTGCTACTGAGTATTCGGAGAAACCCAGTAACACATTTTCTTACCTATAGTTATTAATATCTTAATTGTACCACCGACTAATCGACTTCTTTCCGAGTTCCGTATTTCAATATAAAAGTTCAACTACGCGGTCGGAGGACACTATTACGAAGCTTGAAAGTTTGAATCTGCACTAAATTATTGAGTAGCAATACAGTCTGCATTGTACTATTTCATTATAAAATTGCGTGATAAATGTAATAATTTAAGTTGTCAGCTCCAAAATGTTATAGGTATCTGGTCATTCCCACAACACAGAATAAGAAGTGGGATGAAAATTCTCTTAATATAAGAACCTAGTCCATACTCATGTGATTAACAATTTTAAGGATATAATAATAAGAACGTAAGCTTAGAATAGCTTTTATTCAAATTAACGTGGTTAAATAATGTAACTTCCTAAAACAACAGTGGATACCGTAGAACCGCCCATCACACGAAAGCTCGCCGCAAAGAAGTTATGATCGATAGAAACATCAAATATTCACACACCGCCGGCCCACGAGGAAACGAAATGGATAACCGTTGTCTGAAAGGCCACAAGGGGCGAACGTGGGCCTCCTCGCTGCCCCTTTCTCCTAATTACCTAAACGTTTCTTCATATAAAAGCAATTCCTTAGCCGCCCCGTTAACATTTTTGAACTAACAATTAAGTTATGCGTACAGGAACGTCAACGCTGTACATGAACACTCGTTGTAACATTTCTAGTATGTTAATTTACTTCAGCCTGCGTTCTACTCCAATCAGATTCGGTTTTAGGCTACTATTTGTATTTTTTTTTTATTTGTTAACCTTTTTAATACTTCTTAGAGACACACCATCTTTGATTTTCTGTAACGGCCAAAAATATGCATAGCTTTAGCTTTGATACGCTAAAGAAACATAATAACGTTTTATGTAGCAACCGAGGCTTAACAGAGAATTGATGTAAAATGTATTTACAGGACAGTCTACGCCAAACCTTCAAATTGCAGCAGATTTAAATAAATCTGCAAGCGAAATCGCTTGCATTATTAACATGGTTTGATGCAGTCTTTGGCTTTTGGGCGCCCATTGGGCTGTTCATTCCATTTGTTTATGCCCCGAAAGTCATAGAGTTAAAATGCCTGACTGATACCTATAAACGTAGCGAATATTAACCTGTTAACGTGGTAAGTAAGGTTGTAATGCGTTCACGGTTCGTTGAGCGTTATCCTAAAGCGGATGCTCTCAAGCGTAAAACAAGTGCGATTGCTTTGTATCAAGTGGCAATCACGACGGATCATTTTGCCAAATGTTAAATCAATTTTTTGACTTGACGAACATACGATGCGCTTATGAATGATTGATTTCAGCTAGATAACATCTTAGTCGTAAATCTCTTCAGACACTGAAAATCTTTTCCGAACATGTAAAGTGGGCGTTTATTATAGTGTTGTAAAAGAAGTGAGTCTTTTATAGTCCTCATTTTGCGGCTATGAGTTATTTTTGCAGAACTCACGACTATTAGTCTTCTGAGTCCTGATTCTTGAGTTCTTTTGAGTCTTTTCAGTACTTTCAGTCCTAAAATTTCTTGAGTAGTTAGATTTATTTTAAGTCCTTTCTTTTTTTTAGTCCTTTGAGCTCTTTGAGTCAAGTTCTTTCAAGTCTTAGATGAATTGTACAGCAGGACTGCAGCCTAATCAAAAAGACTCGCATATTATGAAGTATTTGAATTGTTTAAGTAGAGGATTGCTGTCATAGTAATCACTTATTAAGTTCGAATAAATAATAAATATGGCTAAAAAATTGGGCAAGTGCGAGTCGGACTCGCGCACGAAGGGTTCCGTACCATCATCTATAAAAGAAAATCACGTTCGTTGTATGTATACTTAAATACTTTATAAGTTTCTACCTGTTTATTAAGATCGAGTAACAAATTGCTTAAAAATTACGCTTGTTGTATGGGAGCCCCCCTTTATTATTTACTTTTTTAAAATTTAATTATTTATTTTGAAAGGTAATATACAACTACATATTCTGTGAAAATTTAAAGCGTCTACCTGTTACAGTTAGTAATTTTGAGCAAAAAATACGAAAAAAAAACACGTTTTTTGTGTGGGACCCCCCTTAATATTTTTTTTTTTTTAATTTTTAGTATTTGTTGTTATAGCGGCAACCGAAATACATAATTTGTGAAAATTTCAGCTTTCTAGCTATCATGGTTTATGAGATACAGCCTGGTGACAGACAGACAGACAGCGGAGGCTTAGTAATAGGGTTCCGTTTTTACCTTTTAGGTACGGAACCCTAAAAAGACATGTAAATCATCGTCACGTTATTAACCGACTTCGTAAGACTGAGACCATTTTTAAAAGGACTCAAGTTGCTAGTTCTTTTTAGGAAAGCTAAGATTTTATTTAAAGGACTCACGAGTTCTCTTTGGCAAGACTGGAGTCTATTTCAAGAAGACTAAAACTCAGAGAGGCTTGAGCTTTTACTTATTCTGTTTTGACTTGAGTCTTCAAAAAAAGATTCGAGTCTTAATATTAGGACTATAAAGACTCAGTTCTTTTACAATACTAGTTTATTATGCCTCTGCCTACCCCTTCGGGGAAACAGGCGTGAGTCTATGTAGGTATGTAAATGTCGTAAGCCTTTAAAAAATATGGTGTCCTTTTATTTAGTAACGCTTGCTTCTGCTTTAAGGATATTATTATCTGAAAATGCGGTTAAAGTTTAATCTTTGTAACTCATGTGAGCTAAGTTATTACGTAACAGGGTCAACCGGGTCATATGATAAAATATACTCGACGCGTAAAACAGTTTTACGTAAAATCTCTTCGTCCGAATAGTCCTGGCGCGAAGGCTGCCTTGTGAAAATGTACAGCTTTATCGTATTGAACTCGCGTGAATGCGAAAATGTTATTCAGATTTTATATAAACTTTGACGTCAGATGTGTAAGTGTAATTTAGGCGAGCCATTTCTCCAATTTTGTTCATGTTACGAGAAATAACAAGGTGTTTTACAACAGTATCTATAATCGAATTTCCCCCTTGCCAAAGGGCTTTTGCCAAAGCCTCTATCAATAATAGATTAGGTCCTTACCAACCTTTGCGTAGACCTCGTTTTCTAAATGTCCTCAAATTTATAGCGAAAGAATCGCTTTAGCAAAATATATGAGACGGGCGTGTACTTCACATAATATGTAACTACCTGACGCATGTGTACCGTTTTGGAGGCAGCCCCATATTTTATTCCATATTTCCCTAAACGGAGATAGCGTTAAAATAATGCATTGGAAACGTCACGTATGGCACCTACGTCGTATTTTGTCAGTTAAAGAAACCCTTTTCTACGACCAATGTACTTATAGACAAGTATCTTAGCGACAATTTTACAAACAGTACAATGTAGCTTGCATTTTCTAATATGCAAAAAGACAGTGGCCTGTAATTACAGTATCAATTTAATATTACAAACGGCATCGAAGACACGTGCATATTCTCTGGAAGGTGGGCATAATAGCGAGGGTGGCGTGGAGTAGCCTCGGCACGTCCACTTGTCCACTTTCATAGTGCGGGCGGCGGCAGCACGCGAGACGGTTCCCACACCTCGCTGAAATATTCAGCATCAGTGCCGGCTAAATTACAGACTTGGCATCGGCCCTCGAGGCCTCTACTACAATTAGTCGTTTGTATCATGTCACTGGAAGAAATGTGAGGGCAATTAGGTCAGCACTGCATGATTGTCGTAGTACCAGCCGATGGTTCTCACCGCGGAACCGATACTTCACCTCCATAGCATGCTTCATATCCCACATAAATATTTAATCGGGGACACTATTTACCTTTCTAAGACCTCCATGTTCTCTTTAAAATGTCCTTTTATTTAAAATTGGGTTAATTAAATAGATGGTGGCAATAATTTTGGAAATATAATCTCCTTTAGCGTCGTAATGCTCCTTGGCAGGCGGCGTCTACGAGAATTAAACGTCAGGTTATTTCTCTTATTTCACGTGGGGCTTTGTACATCTGAATCGACTACAGTCTACTTGAGCGAAATACGTCGATTATCACAAGCAAAAATGTGTATCTAACGTAGCTGCAGTATAATACAGAAAATGATTAACGTTAAAATCTGTATTTTCGTGCTTCTAATATCTTAATATATAAAATCCTTGCGTTACTGACTGACTGACAGACACGCTACAGCCGAAACTATTGGGCGCAGGAAGCTGAAATTTTGCATGTATGTTCCTTGGGGACCGTAGGGGTGCACTAAGAAGGGATTTCCCGAAATTCCCACGGGATCGGCCAAAACGGGTAAATTAAAAAAAAATGCAGGCGTAGCTGCTGGCGTCCTCTAGTAGTCTTATAAAATACTTAGGGGACGCCAGCAGCTACGCCTGCATTTTTTTTTTATTTACCCGTTTTGGCCGATGCCGTGGGAATTTAGAGATATCCCTTCTTAGTGCACCCCTACGGTCCCCAAGGAACATACATGCCAAATTTCAGCATCCTGCTCCCAATAGTTTTAGCTGTAGCGTGTCTGTCATTCAGTCAGTAACGCAAGGATTTTATATATTAAGATATGCAGTGTACCTACTTAAAATTTTAATTTTTAAGCATTAAATTCATGATAATTAGTCCGAACTGTCGGAAGTAACGAACTTTCTTGAAGAACTTGTTCACGCTATCTTGTCCTTCGTGCGTAACTTAAAGCACTTAACCTTACCCTGAAATTAGTACCAAATGCAGATTAGATCACTGAACTCCTCGTAACAATACCTAACCTATAAATTAATACATGTAATTGACATTCAATGTATTTAGTTATTCCTGTGTATCTAGCCTTTACCAATATTGGAATAATAAAAGAAAACATACGCAGGTTTTAAACATCTATTGCTATTTGTTATATAATTTCATATCGGGTATCGAAACCCGTAGCCATATTACCGTGCCGTAGCACTGGACGTGAAATAAATTGCGCCAGCGGGGCTTCCTTCTGTATGAATGCAATTATAGGTCATCCAAATGTTTGTTTGGGGGCGAAATCAACGCAGCAATCCAATTGTGAAGTGAATCAGAAAAACCAAAATCGCGTTATTCCAAACAAAATAATAAAATAGGTTTGGCATTTGAAAGCAATAGATGGTAGCCCTAGTTGCATAGTGGTTATAATAATTGGTGTCTCTGTCGGGGACAGAAATACAGAATATAGTGCGCATTTTTGTTGTTATTTCCGTTGCCTAGGCGACGATTGTCTTCGACGTGGCTCATCGGCTATTAGCCATTAGCTATTGACAAATAACTACAAACATTAAATGTAGGTATGCATACATACATTTATGAAATGTAGTTCAAACATACGTATCGGGCCTCGATCGCCACCAATATTTGGATGGTCTGATTGATCTTGCGTCCTCACTGAAAGTAATTTACTAGATTCAAATGTCATTAGGAACATATTTCTGTCTCATTTTTCGAATAATAAAATACTATACCTACATTATGTATTATTTTATTAAATTTGTCTATGAGTATCGCTCTTTCATTGTTCCGTAGCAGGATGCTCAGAGATTTTAATTGATGTATTGCGGAAACGCATCAAGAGGGTATTTAAAACATGAGTTTACAGCGATTCTATGGTGTATGCGGGGAGCTTTTCTGAGCTTATTGCAAAGGCATTTTATTGCAATTTCTTTTAAATTGCGAGACGTAGTGTTTATGCTTAGGTGCCGTTTTATCAATCTCAACAAGACCGTTCGTGGCACGACCTCTAACCAAAAGGTTATTAATGTTATTATCATTGAGTTGAAGTTGTAACAACGAATTTAACGTCCATTTATTGTGGTCAATTTGTTAAGTGAAGTTGTAGGTGGACATTAGTGACAACTAACGACGATGTCGCATGCAAGAGTCGGTGCCACCGGCCGTAGATGTTTATTATTTAGATTGCTCTCTCGCCGTACACCTAATGATGTGTTACCACTACGTTATTCTTGACACAATACATTATACATGAAAATAATGTAATGAGTAAGCTGGGATATGTAAATTGGTACCCTCAAAATCCGCCCAACCTGTCCATTTTCAGCGAAATGTGGCTAAAACCTACCTATACTTTTTTAAAGAATTTTTATTGGTACCAGAGAGTGGTTCTGTGTCACGAGGACCTTTAGAAATAACTGATATAAAGAATACCCAAACTAGGAACGGCTCATATTAGATCTCACAGATGATTGTCCCGCGTGAGGATGGTAAAGAAAGGCCTGCTTACAAAGTTAAACGTGTCTTTGTAGTGCCCCATAAATTCTAGAGACTGTATTGTAAGTTAAAGGGGAATCAATCAATAAAAGTGTTGATGCCGATAAAACAGTTGGTCTAATAGAATATGTGCGACAGCTTATATCGAATCATGATTAGTTAAATTTTGGTTAAATGTAAACTAAAATCTGCTCTCAACGCGTACCCAAAAAGCTTTAAACAAAAATGTAATAAAATCCTATTTGGTACCCTATTGTAGAAGTCATTGACCCAATATTCTTGTGAAACTTGTCAAGTTACTATAAATTTGAAAAGCAAAAAGTTTATAACTTGATCCAAACAAGCACCCTTTTGTACAATGCTTCTTTCTGCGTACATCACAATGAAAATATGTATAATATAATCATGTAGATCAGGCCATTTGACCCTAATCGTAAACTACGGCATAAGGCAATATGTGTCATTAATATGACAGAACCTTCCGACGAAGTAAGCCTAACGTGGTGTACAATGTAAAGTATCATACATAGAGTGTTGAAGTTGTTAGCATGTTGTAAGAGAGCGGCATTCCAGTGCTAGGGATAGCGACTAATCTTAGCTACATTGTGAGAGATATCTAGGTTGGCTTAGACATAGAACAGGGTGTCGTCTTGCGGCGTGACTCGTTAAGTCGTCGTTTCCGGGGCACAATGAGAGGCGGGGTGTTATTGACGGGGCGGCGGGTGGTGCGCATGTGCACCTCCGGCGCCCCGGCGTCTCGGGGGTACATTACAAACGCCCGAGCGGATCACAAACGATGTCAGTCCACTCGCGGCCGTCTTCGCAACCAGACGTGCTACCAACCTAACTAACATGCGCCGGCACGCGCACAATATATTACTAACAACTTACCATGTACGTTACTAAAAAATACCGCGATTTCTTTTAAAATAAATTCAAAACAATACTGAAGACGTTGATTTTAATCGGTATCTCTCTTGTTTTAGGTGCGAACCGCCTGAGCTAAACGATCCTGATAAATAATTCCGTGAGTATTTCTTTCTCGCGTTTTGTTACATTATTTTATGTTATCCTGAATGTTCCCACGTCGCACAGCGGTGCTCTATTTACTTCAGTATCACCTAGTTTTCGTTATATCAATGCAAAATAGAGCCGGACCACAAGTTTCGTTAGAATTTTTAAGGTAACTCGGCAGATCTATATTGAACAGTAGAGTTATTTTTAACTCGTTCAATTTGCGTCAATGTGCTCGTTCCGACCATTAAACGTAAAATAAATATTAAAAGGGAACGATGACTAAAAGAATCCATTATGTTTATTGCTAGAAGAAAGGTTAAAGGTGCGAGGGTTGAGGGTAAAATAAGGCAAGACGAAGCTGGGTAAAGAAATGGCTCACAGGTGAGGCGGGACAGCTGGTAGTGACATTTTGAGCGACGCTTGCCTTTACTTTTTTATAATATTTTTTGCGCGGTTGGTCTTTAGGCATGTTGTCGGTCTTTGTGCGTCGAACACCTGCCGGGGCGGCTCCGGGCCCCGTTCCAGTCCCGGCACTTCTATTCACGGTTTCGTACATTGCTTTGATCGTCCTTAACCTGCGTCTAATTCTAAAACTCTTTGTGCTATGTGCATTACGTCCTTTCTAAGTATTCGCCCTTTTTCCTTTATTCGTTACAATTTTTTATTGTTGAATTCCGTGTTGGAATGAAGGGTGGGAGCAGCAAATTTCGTTACCCTTACAAACGAATGGGTTCGTAGACTTGTTCGGTCAACAATGAGTTTTGTATAACTTAAAAAGCGAATTCACAGGAAATTAAGAAAGTTGAGGCATTGTGGGAGCTATGATAGTTAACACATTGGCATATTGGCACATTGGTGTACCCTTTGTGGCGCGAATAGAGCCGCGAGCGAGTGTAGGCGTGCACCTGCGAGGGTGTCAGTGACCCCGTTCACCTGCCACCCGGCAGACGTTCGCATTAGCATACGCTGGCCAAACATGTGCCATGTGCACCCTTGGACCAATTCTTGGTAATCGAACGTTTTTTGATCGTCTATCGTTTTATTGGCGGTCCCAGTCGCGGGCTGTTGGTCGTTGATGGAGTGTGGTTGAAAAAGGTTTATTTATTGGCACATTTGTTCGAAATATGTGCATACGGAAATTATTTTTATTTTATTACCAAAAAATATTTAAACCCAAAACAAAAAGAATCGCTACGCGCCCCTAACAAAAAGCTTCATTGCTGGCCTCGTTCTTTGGTCTCCAAAACTAAATGCTTACTCATAAATTAGAATATAACTAAATAGGAGTCAATTTCTTTTGATTCTGCTCCTGTTTTCAATTGAAGTCCTTGACTATTTTAAGCGCAATAAATTATTTTATCGTTACCTTTATTTATAATACACGGTCTCGATAAAACTCGGTTTTCCTTTATTTGTAAACGTGCCGTACGTTTATAATAAATTACGTAGTATGTAATAAAATTACAAACTGCAGCTGTTTGCAGTTGTATATTTTAGTGGGTGCACCGAGTAGGACACGCTAACTTGTGCTCCCGTTATAGTTTCCAACTAACTTTTACACGAACTACAGTTAGCTTGAAAAATAGTCAAGTGCTCGCGACATGCAACAATCCTTTGTGAAGTCAAATTAAATTCTGCATAATAATTTGCAGTGTCAAACGAATGTTACATTAAAAGCATAATATTTATTTATAATATGCCGGTATTTTTGTATACTACCGTACATTTTATTTTAATGAACCGGTACTATTCTTCCGGTATTTTCCGCCCTAAGATGCTCATTATTTCGTCATTTGTAGGCGCGGATTTGAAGAGTTAAAGGCCGCTCTATTTACAAGTTATTAAGTGATGGATATCTTAATCGCAGGTTGGGATTTTATATATATCTCGCAGTTTTCATATGATCTTAGAATCCAGGTCCTTCTGTAAAACTGGCGCGTTTTAAATTTGTACGAATTGTTGTATATAATTGTTACAGTAAGTAATTAAAAGAAATTCCTGACAGCAGTTCCCACTGAGCAATCAAAGAATTACTTTGCTGAATTGAGTTCTTTATCATTAATGCAGCATGACATGACATGCATACGGCAATAAATGTATATTTTAACTTAGATCACAGTTGAATAAAATATGGATTCGGGAACACAACAAAATATCCTTTGTTTCGGAAAGTTATCGCCTTTATCAAATACATCAGAAATTTCAGTAGTTTCAATTGAGATTTCAATTTATTTGTCATAAGTTTCCGTTATTTCCGGACTCGCTGATATTGGTTGTGACGGCTTCTTTATACTTGTAAACTAGCAAATTATATTTAAATTTTAAGCGATCCCCTAACATCCCAGTATTTAATTTACTTAACTAGTTAAAGGGGTTCGTTCTCCCTTTTAAATAAGTTTTCTATTCAATAACTTCGCCGGCCACCGCAAGGAGCGGAACGTGAAACCATATTACGTCGAAGTTTTAAAACGCGCCTTTAACGAAGGCCTATTTGTAACGAAGAGTTTAAGAGGTTTCTTAGTAAAAACAATTGTGCAACCCTGTTCGCTGTTGCTCTCTGAGATTTCCATGGCGAAATTATAAGGTTTCGTCCTGGCTTTCAAAGCTATTTGTGGCAGCTGCCTATTCAGTTTATTATGTAGTTAAAAAGAAATGCCTCTATATTGTTGAGAGTTGCCTCTAGAATGTTCTTTTAAATGGAGCATTGCCCTATCTCCAAGAGCCTTATTGCCATATCGACTTTATTGCTCTTTTGAGGCACGCTTTTGGTCTTAACGCGATACCAATGCTAATTGGACTCAATATAATTTGTCTGACGCAAAGGTTTAAACCTAGAACCTCAGGAAAATTGGCAAAGTTAGTTGATATTTATTAATTTACTATGACAAACCAGTGAATGTATGTCACTGGAACAAATAGGGTAGTCAAACAGTCTTCATTGTTCAGGTTGGATGTGCCTTAAAACAAGGTTTTTAGGCGCCAAGATAAGACAGTAGTGGGTGTAATGTTACACCTCTGCCTACCCCTTCGGGGATACAGGCGTGAGTCTTAATAGATAAGACAGTAGGCTACGGAGTCCTTCACAATTGATATATTCTATATTTATTTTACCTCGCTGTGGCTTCCTACGTCAGTTATAGCCAATATTTAAATTATTTAGATTTTCCTTGAAATTTGTAATAATATCCTCAATATTATGAATATCAAACAGCTGTTTCATTAGTACCACAGTTCAAAAAGTATTTCGATCTTGATCATGCAGCCAATTTATAACTTAAAAGAGTTTTCTATAATGGAATCTCAATTCACCGTCGACGTTTTCTGCCTGCAGAGCTAAACGGATGTTGAACTGTTACTGCTATTTGAGCAAATATTTTTATCGAAACATTTTGTAGCTTTTTGCATGCGATTTATTTTCTAGAGCTCTCGTCTGCGATTTAAATCACGATTTTGCACCCCACACTCAGTTTAATAAAAATGTTATAATTTTCTTCGCATCTGAGCAAAAGTTTCTTGGTCACATTTGAGTATGTCATTGTGTTCTTTGAACCTACCAATGTTTGAGACATGAAACTTGAAAGTCAAAAGTCAAAATCATTTACTCATCTAGGCCACAAAGTGACGCTTATGAACGTCAATTTTAAGTTAATTACTTAATGATTCTACATTTACTGCCAAAGGACATACCGATCAAAAATTAATAATTTCTTATGTTTTGAAATAATTTAATTTGCCCTTTAATGGATAACTTTACTGTCGCCAATAAACCGTATAGCTTAGTTTGGTAACAAATGGCATATTGTCACATACTCACAAGAAAGCAGTTTTTGTTGATAACAGGTCTTTTCAAATACTGTTTTGAATAACTCAGCACAGCCTAGAAATGTGTCCGATAAACGGCTCGCCCTCAAGTTCATAGCATGAAGAATTATCCTATGAACACAAGAGAGTGGGAAATAGGAATAACAAAGAGAGGCCTATGTACAGTCGGGCTGTGGATGATGATGAAGAAACATAGCTAGGTGAATGTGGACCCCAATCCTTAGCATCCCTACTATCCCTACTAATATTATAAATTCGAAAGTGTGTATGTATGTATGTATCTATGTATGTTCCGTTTTCACGCTAGAACGACGGAACCGATTTTGTTGAAATTTAATATAGAGATATATTGGACCATGGAGATAGACATAGGCTACAATAAGTTGCAAAAATTAAACTGAGAGGGATTGTAGGGAAGGTAGAAGTTTGTACGGCACAAATTTACCTCTTGAAAGTAAGAACGCATGTGCTAATAATTGAGTGCTGCGCATGTGCTATCGCATATCTGTCAGTATACTGTCACATCATACATAATGTCATATTGTGCACGGTGATTAAATTGTTCGCATAAATAAAATAATAAATTATATACCTACTACGCTTAAACGGCTGAAACGATTTTCACTACTATTATTATAAATGCGAAAATGTTTATAGATATATATTGGACATGTATTAGAGCATGGCTTTGACATTTCATTGTATGCAAGGTGATGTTACTAAGTACCTTTCGGTAGGTAATGTCATAGATACTGACCGAGTTACTTTGTACCCTGTAGAGTTTCTGAAATCTTTAGAATAATCAGGAGTACCTTCACACAACTTGAGACTGAAAGTAGATTTGTGTTACACCGAATTTAACGCGCGCGAAGCGGCGCACAGTGTCGCGACTTCATAGAACATTTTATCATAAATCTAACTTTGGGTAATTTACATGTTTAACCTGAAATATATAGAAATGTGACCAAAACAAAGAAGTTTAACTTATATTTTTTTATTCTATATCCAAAAATTAAAAAATTGCCTTAAATCAGTATCTTAAATATTTATTTTATGTTAATTTCCCAATCTAATCGTGGATATTAAAGGATCGGAAGTAAGTAAAAGCATGGTAATTAGGTCTTGATTAGTATCCGATCTTGAGGTTTTGCGTGTATGGTGTTCTCTAAAATTTCTGGCATCTTTATGTCGTCCTTCTTCAGAAAGCTGGCCAATTGGTAAGGGCAAAGATTGTATTAATTCGGTCGAAACCTAAAATAAAATATCTCAATTTGAGCACGTTCTAGCAGTCTGACGGCCGGTTTCTGAATTGAGAATTTCGCGTTGAGAACAATTTAAACACTAATTATATACTACTTAATCAATTTTCTGTTTCACAAAAAATTGTTTTGACACATTTTGAGTATTTGTGCTTGTAAAATCAAAAATTTGACACAACATCTGATCAACTCATGATCAACTCCATATCAACTCTATATTCGCGTTTCTGAAAACATTTGACATTTGTCAAACCTCACTTAGCACCGATAAATTGAGAAAAAATTAATTATACAACTTTGGTCTTTTATCCCGTGATCACGAGTAATATGACAGCCAGTATGTCAAACTGTCCACACTACCGTTGTCAAGCAGCGGTTACGTCATACTGACGTCTACACAACAAGAAGGTCGTTAAACAGAATTTATAGAAAAAAGGTTCAAAGACTATTCAATATTTGGTACAAATAGATTACAACATTATTAGGAACAAATCGAAGGGATAGAAAATATAAATAAGAGATTTCCGTGTTAAATCAATCCAAATAATTACGCTGTGGCCTCCATGGAGGCCACAGCGTATATTTGATTTTTCTATTATTACCACCATGGAGGTATAATTCTATATACCTCCATGGTGGAGGTATATAGAATTATACCTCAAATATACCTGGCCACAAATATTTTGTATTAAAAATAAAACAAACTGACATTGACATAACATACACGTTCCGTTTTCAATAAGATACCGAATTGAACAAATTCAACAAACTGTTCATTAAAATAAAATAATCGTTGAAATAATTTTAAATACAACTTTATTTCAACTTTTTATTTGTTTCCGTATAAAAATAATTAACTGACAAGTGTGCTTCTTTGTAAAATGTTAATTAATACGAATTTATGGTTAGTACCGGTTTTTTTACTTGTATCGGAACGTACTAGTGTTGTTCGGTTTAAGTTATTCATGATTTGAAGAAAACTCAGTTGAAAGTGCTTTGAAAAAATATCACTCTGACCTGTGAAACAGAAAAAACTTAAGTTGACTTCAACTAGTTCAGAAATGTTCAACTGATGAAAGCTGAAATTCTCAATTCAGAAACCGGCCGTGAGAGTTTTCTAGCGTAAAATATACTTATTGAGCTAGCACATATAAAAAAATTAGAGATGTGATATGATGTAATTTTTTTGAAAATCGATTCAAAGTATCAATTATATTAAAACATTTTAGTGTGTTTAAAAAATGCTCAGAACTTTCCAACTTCACACATTTTGAATTATTAAAACAGCAAAATAGACAGATAAGTAACTATTCAAGACTACTATAATAATATAACAATGATTAAATCTGAATAACACTTGTAACTGTAGCAAGAAAGTTATTTGTGCGCACACAAATTATTTCAATGCATCAACAATATCAATGTTTACTAACCCATATTTACTATAATATAATTCCTGGAAAACGTTAACTACCTAAATTTGATGAAAAAAGTATTGGAGACAATATTACCATACCAAAAAATCACCTGCAAAAATGTTGCAAAAAAGCATTTATGATAAAGACTCGCGACACTGTGCGGCGGGCAAAAGCTAGTATACTATATACACAAGTTTCTTTTACGCATGTTCTACATAATTTGTAGTCTATTATGATCGAATCCATTACTATATTAATATATACAAGGACAATACATACAGAAAAACGTGTAATGTAGGTACAACAGGACATTAACACATTTATATAGGTGTAGCATTGACGAAGGTTTACATTATATGTCCATTTGTAATCAATTGACGAGCTAGGTATGTAGGTTGTCCCATCGGCAGCCGCGATCTATATCGCGCAAGTAAGGGTCGGCGCAAACGGGCCACCGACCACAGCGACTGGTGGCCAGCGACAGCCACTTAACACACTTTTTTCATTTATTTTGTATAGACGCGCCGTGTGACCGGTGACGGCCACTCGCTACAGAAGTAAAATATATGAAAAAATCTTTTAAGTGGCTGTCGCTGGCCACCAGTGGCTGTGGTCGGTGGCCCGTTTGCGCCGACCCTAACATTGTCCCTTGCCGCTACCGGACAAGTAAAGCTAACATTGTAACTTTTATTAACATTGTGTTGCATTGCTCGGGGTGTACTTTCGTTTGTGACTTTTATTTTTGAAGCCTTTACTAGCTACTTGGCCACTGCATTTTGAGAATAAGGTAGAAGCTCTGGATATTTTAAGAATACTGAGTGCATTATTATAAAATAACGGCTAATCTTCTTTTTGTTGTGGACTTTTCTTTCTTTCTTTCACATGGTGTAGACTGTAGAGCTTTATAAGCGGTCGCTTCGCCGTTTAACACTGCAGAAGTGTTAAAGTGGGTTCGATTCCCGCATGAGATCGATCGAGAATCTTTGTGTGATCTACAAATTGTTGTGTCGAGCCCGGTTGTTTTTTATATCGACTGATTCATCGAATGTTTGCTAAATCTCCAGCGAAACAGGATTTGTTCGCGGCGCGTGAGAGATTTTCTCAATAAATGTTTTATAGTCAAAAATGGCTGTGATTTACACCTTGATATTTTAAACCCGGCTTTAAACTTAGATATTATTTAAAGCTATGTAATGCGATGGACTTTTCTTTAAATGAATACGTTTACGGAGCCTTTCAGTCCAGCATAATAAAATCAATTTCCGATTGTTGATATTAATACAACGTCAGGTCAGTTCAAAAAGTGCCAAACCAACCTGATTTATGAATTGAACGAGAGCCCCTGAACTTATATTTATGGGGAAAAATATTTGAAACGACACTTTCAAATCATAAACTAATTCATAACAATACCAGCGTGGCTAAGAAACTAAATAACAATTCTTGAATTGCAATCACTTGATAACTGTACACGATTTGGCTAAGAAGCGTCCCTAAGGCAGCTTTCGTGTTGGGGCCTCAGAATGCCAGCGTAACATACGAAACTAAATAGCAATTCTTGAATTGAAATCACTTGCAATCAATCATGTTACACACCATTTGACTAACTACGAAATTCAATATTAGAATTATAGATAGATCTGTAGATCTTAGATTCGTTTTTGACAGTTTTTGACGTAAGCTCCATGCAAAATATGTCAACCACGAATCTAAAATCTACAGATCTATCTATAGTTCGAATATTGAAAATGGCCGTTAGAAGCGTCCCTAAGTCAGACTGCGAAAGACGCAAGTTGTAATGCCAAGATTACAGTGTTAGGTGTTATGTTGTAGCAAGGCTATTCTGTTGCAGGTACTATGAAGCGCGACGCGTACGGCGACGATGGGCCGGTGCAGAAGCGCCCGCGGCATACCGACGATGAAGTCACCTTCCTCATTCCGAGCAAGGTAAGTGCACACCATCCTACACATAAGGCTCTTGAGTCAATGTCCTGCTGTACTTAAGGATAACAGGTACGATAGAAAGATCACGGCTGCTCAAATGCCTTATTCTTTATCTTAACAACTGGAGCAGTGCAAACAACAGACTGTCTGGGACGCACTTTTTAGTCTGAGTAACGTAACGCATACATCATAATCAGCCCTGTATATATACTGTCGCACAGCTGGGCACGGACCTCTTATGAGAAACGCCATAGTCCACCACGCTGGCCAAGTGCGGGTTGGCAGACTTCACAAGTCTTTCGAGAACATTATGGAAAACTCTCAGACATGCAGGTTTCCTCACGATGATTTCCTTCACCGATAAGCAAGCGATAATTAACAATTTAAGACGCACTTAACTTCGAAAAGTCATTGGTGCGTGCCGTGGATTCGAACCCGAGACCCTCTGTGTAGCAGTCTGCCGGTCTCTCCACTCAGCTATCGCTGCTGACGTGCGTATTCCTAAATATTTTTGTGCGCTGCAAAAATGTGTAAATACCCCATTACATTTGGTGGGTATCGTAAGAGGTGACCAAGAAAAAATCATCAAGCAAATAGCGTTGGGAAGAAACTGAAAACTCGGCATCAAAACAATCTGGCCAACGCGCAGCGTGGAATAAAATAATCACCCAAATCCTCGATGCTTTTGTAACGCAAATCAGGAGAGACCTATGTTCAGCAGTGGACTACCAAAAGCTGTATTATAATGTTGATACGCAAGGATAATACGATATAAGGTTAAAGTATTTATTCGTCTTATGCTGTTATTTAATAGATAGGCTAGATATTTTGTGAAATGGGAAGACTAGAGAATAATTATTGTTTCGGATTTATGAAACCAGAAAAAGATAGGAACGAAGAGCGATAATAACGAGAGTTCTGCTCGAAGCTTCTGATAAAGTATATGAAGTGTCACTATACATGCCATTCCGTGGGTGTCGTAGGAGGCAACTAAGGAAAAACCGGGAGCAAATAGTATATTTGGGAAGAGACAGAAACCTATATCAACCCGTCTGATCAGCTTTGTATAGTGGGCCAAACTTTCCTGTTGACACAATGTTATTGTGACGCACATAGGAGACGTATGTCTAGTGTCCAGGACTCACAAAGGCTATATGACGAAGTACATAATACCTTCTCATTAGTCTCTTGTGTCAAATATTTTGACACTACTTCGTGAGGATAATACGATTTTAGGATTGTACAATCTTTTAGATTTTTGCTGTTACTGAATTGAAATGAGGGACGAACAGGACCAAAAAATATTATTGATTCGGTTTTATGTAAGCATAGGAAAAATTTTAGGATTGTACAATCTTTTAGATTTTTGCTGTTACTGAATTGAAATGAGGGACGAACAGGACCAAAAAATATTATTGATTCGGTTTTATGTAAGCATAGGAAAAATTTTAGGATTGTACAATCTTTTAGATTTTTGCTGTTACTGAATTGAAATGAGGGACGAACAGGACCAAAAAATATTATTGATTCGGTTTTATGTAAGCATAGGAAAAATTTTAGGATTGTACAATCTTTTAGATTTTTGCTGTTACTGAATTGAAATGAGGGACGAACAGGACCAAAAAATATTATTGATTCGGTTTTATGTAAGCATGGGAAAAGGATGAACGAATTAGTTGATGATTGTCTTTGTTTGATTAGCAACTATAGGCACGGTCATTTTGTTTCTCGACGATTGTCATCTAAGGATCAGCGCACAAATGGTTGATAATGATGATGTAAAGGAGATTTCACAAAATTTCCAAATGTGACATACTTGAAACTGTTATTGGATTTCGACGAACATTAAGCAACAATCGCATTTAATCTACTTGTGTAGCTAGATTGCGATTATGTTGTCCCTTTGTTCGTCTGACTTTATTGACTTAGTTTCACGTCTCTGTCTTGAAATGGAATTTTATCAGATTTCGCTTCACTGTCTGCGTCATTGCCGTCATGGCAATGATAAGTTGATGTCTGTTGTAAAAGTTATTTTACAACCCCATTAAAGTCGAATTCAATCACGACAGCAGCAAATTTCAAATGATTTTGGTATACTTTTGCCCTCGGCTTAAAGATTCAAGGGATATCATTATTGACTATTTCGGTTTTGTTTGTATATTTTTCGAATTTGTGTCCAGGTGGCCGGCTCCATCATCGGCAAAGGCGGCACAAATATATCCAAGCTGAGGAATCAGGTCAGTGTTTAAGTGTTCACTCGCTACTCGACCATACTTGAGTAAGTAGAGTACCTACGAGTAGACTCGTGCCGTATAATATAGCCTTGCATATCAAATGTTCATTTATAAGTAACTATTTCGATCTAGTTCTTTGAATATTTAATTATGTATTTTTGTAAGCGTTTCAAGCAATAACAGGTATGAAGTATTGATACAACGAACAAATTATATTAGTCCGACTTAATCGCCATATTCTTTTTCAAGAGTTGAGTAAGTTTACATTGATCATTATTTTAAAGTATTTACGCCTTATCTGATTGTTCCTAATTAGTTCTAAACACATAATAAATTTTAACTATTTTTTCGCCACAGGTACGTCTACCACTCTTATAAACTCTAAAACTGTACTGCTCTGTGCCTTTTGGGTGATAAAGAAAACCTACCAGACCCGTTTCTTCTATGCTTAAAGATGATGTACATTATTCTAGTCTGTCTTGTAGAAGGCAAAGAACATGTTAAACAAAGAAGAAGAGTGTAGGATTCGATGGTTGGTCTCAGCATCGAGTGTTACGACAGCGGCCAGTCCGTAGGCTCTAGACAGAATAACCCCCCGGCAGCCAGTTCCAGGTCTTTAGCGCCCCCGAGCCGCCCCTGTGGCTAGTAGCGCACGCGGCGCGCGGGCGCACGCGCGACCTCCCGACCACTCCGCAGCTCCGGCTCGGGGCTGGTCGCGGGGTCGCGCTGCGGCCGCGTGCCGCGCCGCTACAGCGAGTCTTGGTTGCCGGTCCCGAACCCGCCGGACGCCGCCGCCCCGCACCCGACGCCCCGCCACGCAGTACAAAGCCTCTATAACAGTCCCAGATTGCCCCGGCCCCGAACGGTAAACTATATCGCAAACATCTACTCTCAAATCTTTATACAGCCCGAGTCGAGTCACACTCTGCTCGTCAACAGTCAGGAGTCGGAATCTGTTTAAACGTACGATCATTAGCTCCCGGCGTTAGGCGCTTTACTCCGTATCTCGACTTCCCGTCCTCATCACATTCCGCAGGATATTTTGCACTTGTCGCACTGGACGCCTTCTGATCTTGTTTTCACGACCTCGGTGTCCTCGCATCTCACTCATTAGCCGCTATATACGTCTGTTCCCTTAGGACTATATCCCTTCACTCGTTTACTTACTTCTCTCCACGCTGGACGGCATCTACTTATATATTCTAGTACAACACGTACGGACATCAAGTTTCATCGCCATCATGCTTCAGTTTACTAAATCGAGTCCAGACCTCCCTGACCGTTGATATGTTTGTACCGTTGTTTAATATTGTGCTGTGATTTTATATTGGCACGGTGTGTCCCAGACGCGTACTAATTGATATTGTTTTACAGGGTACTATCGATAACGGCACCCGATGTCGACACCATTCTGGAAATCGTAAAGGAAATACTACCCTGTTTGGCTGATGTAAGTATTACATGTATCTCTTCATTCTGTTTTTTCTTTCATTTTAGCTGTAGTTTTGAGTTCCTTTCCTTAGAAAATAAATACGTAACTAAAGTAAAAAGTGTATTCATCGGCCAAGCCAAAAGTCAAATATATGTGGGCATCTATACCGATACTTCTTTGAAAATAAAACCCACTCTTGTTCAAAATCGCCTATGATATTAGTAAGTTTTAAAAGGCACTTAGACGTATGTTTCCTATCCTTAGGGAGGACCGAAGAGCAACAATGAAGACTTGGACGTGCGTCTACTCATCCACCAAAGCCGGGCTGGATGTGTCATTGGAAAAGCCGGCGCTAAAATCAAAGAACTTCGTGAGGTAAGTTATTTACAATCAGTTTGTTGTCTTTGTTCGTTCGTCACTTTATAAATCCCTTTAGGTACAAGAAAGGAGTTCAGCATAAAATTTTATATGTATCGTGGTATTGTGCAAAAAATTCTATTACAATTTATATTGCATTTTATAACCATAAGTTTTGCTATCAGCAATAATAATTATGAGTTGCGTTTTCCGCTTAGGCATTTCCATTAGCAGTCCACCGTGACTGAAGGCGTACATCTATTGCATGATTAAATATTATATTGGTATAAAGCAAGTACCTACCTGACGATTGGACAATTTTATCGTGATATTCAAGTTTAAGTTATAAACTCCCGCTGACCAATGAATAAATAACGATGGCTAAAGAAACACTGGTTATTTTGGATTATAATTGTTGCAAAGGATGTCTTGCGTGCATTATACTCTGCAATATTTCCGTTCTATCATCGTTATAGCTCACAATTAAACTGATCCGTTATCTAAGTAAAATAATTGCGGGAGCAGATGCAAGACCATTTTAACGATGTGTTGGCACTCATCTGTCGAACGAAGGTGTACGTTCGTAAAGGATTTTTTATCGCATACCCTTAGCATTTAGGCCACACGGTGCAGGGATGAGAGCAGATGTGAAACCAGCTGCCGACCAATCTCGCGCTTTATCTCTTTATCGGTTTACCTCGTTTTTTCTTCAATATATATAACACAAAGTCATTGGTCTTTAGAGATGTTCTTACTTTGACTTTGATAGCAAGATTCGATTTAAGCAGACTAGAGATACAAAAGCTGAGGGGACCTAATAACTTGTCGACCAACAAAATATTAAAACGTCGACATAACTGCAGAGTGCATGCAGCGATGGATCAATTACCACTCGCCCAACTCTGTTGGCAAAGTTTTAAAACGTATACGTGCGCCTTCGTCGGACGTCGGAGGAAACTTTGCAATCTCGCTGTTAGCAGTGTTGCGTTTCATAACTCGGTCGGTTCGGTGTGTTTGTCTCGAGATTTGACTACCGGCGGCTGATGCCGGGAACGTGCCGCGACGCTTCGCCGACGCCCCCCTATAACGAGTTTGTTTGTTCCTACCGAACTGTGGCGTCTCGAATGCGTCACACCACTAATGTTCATGTTCTCCGGAAATCATTTCAAAACTTGATCGCTATCTACCTGAGTCCACGTTGCTCATTTTTTCTGGCCGCCCCTGCCCCGCCGTCGATCAGCTGTTCTCGCAACTCCTTTGTTCGATACGCGGCCTCGACTTAACTATACATAGTCTTTATAAAATCCAGAATTAACAATAACCGTATGAAATTTCGTTCGAAATAATAAAGGCTGAATAGCGAACTTTGAATGTGATAAAGGTGGCATTGTGTGTCGGTGCAAAAGCAGCTATTATTATTATTAGCGCAATGGAGGGCACAAGTGAAACAGATATGTGACCGGGGTGGTGGTTAGGTGAGCGACCTCGTGTAGGTAGGAGTGCGAGGCATGTATAAGGTGTCGCGGGGTGAAGTGGCAGTTCTTAGAGCTGGCGGCGTCTGGGGCGGCGCGTGCTGGCGCAGCTGTCGCGGGCGCGGGGGGAGAAGAGGGGGTGGCAGGTGCGCGCGCAGCCGCCGGAAGGCGTCACAAAAAGCGCGCGCGCACCTGGGCGCTACCAGCCTACCTACTTGCACAATGCCTCTCTCTTACATAAATAGAAATTTGGAACATATGGTCGCGTCGCATCCGCCGCACTCCTCCGCGCCGCGCCTTTGAATCCTTCAGGTAAACTTTGTACAATGCATCATGCTATTTATGGCCGCGTCGACGGATTTATTTGGAACATGACGCTCTGACGTAAACTAAACGGTAAAGCGAAGTGGCGGCGCGATTGAGCCTCGTCTGACTCTCGTGGTTCCTTCGGTTTATGGACGTAAACTGTTGTCTCGGCGCGCTCGAGCAGTAATTGATTGTTTCGGGCCGTGTTATGTGATGGGAAGCAGCGGAGAGTAGTGAGTTAGATGAAGGGTGGTTCACGTGCGGTAGGGTTTCATCCGTCGGAAGCGCTCGGCGCCGAGCTCGGGTTACCGGAGCTACGCGCACGTGACGACGTCGAAACTTTTTCAAACCTCCACATCCTCGATAGGTAAATGGATAGGACAAAAAACGGAGCGGATATACGTAGCGAGGTTCCCATGGATAATAATGTAGTACGGAGGATACGGCCGGTCACTAATGGAGGAGGTAATTCAACGTTGTTTGTGTAGAACAAATAGTAGTGTGGCATATGTCGGCGGGGTAATTAGGCGCGGGCGACACCGGCCTGTCGCGGTGACACCGACAATTACGGCGGCGGCACGCGAGCTCGCCGCTTCCGTTTCCGATCGAACCGCACTCGCCCGCTCTACGGCTTCGCTCGCACCATGTACCACGCGACCTATCGACCACTCCACTCGCACACCATACAGCCGCGGAAAAGCTAAGCTTTACATATTGATTACATATTCATATGGCTCCATTGTTTGTGCTCTGCACTTACTAATATTTAATCACAATTGTGTATGATTAACGGCTATTTCAGTGCACCAGTACAGTCACGTTCAGTACATTTTCCGTACGATATGATATTAATGTCAGTTACATACATTTTTGGTATGTTTTCTAGGAAGAATATAACTCTAATTTACAAAACAAACAAAAAATTCCGTCAATATTTACAGCTACCGCGTGCCATTTGATTTGAATAATGTTAATGGCAGTTTGGAAATATAACGTGTTGTTCAGTAGCTGATTAACGGGTGAGTCCCGCGGGAAATACCCAGTCAACAGCACGCCGCACGGCTCGGACTTGCGTACTAACGCACCGTCCAATTGTATTAATTAGAAAATGTTGTACATTCGAAACGGCGTTTTGGCTTCACAAGGATGAGTCGATTCCGTTGTTCTGATCAAGATAAATTGTGTTCGAACAATTTTGGCTTTCGTGGGTGTTGCTACCGAACAAACTTCATGATTGATTGTAGGTGTAAAGACGAACTAATAAATCAAAAACGTCACGCTTACAACGTTTTACAGCGGCAGAGAAGCCGCATTTCTCACCCATTTATCGTGAGGGGGTTAGATGTCGGTGCGCGCGGAAATAGTCTCATATAAATTGTTAAAGGTCTGGATAAAGTATGTCGTGGACGTAGCGCAGTGATCTTTGAAGTGAAGGACGCGGGCGTCCGTGACGGGGATCAGGAGTGGATAACGTGAGTGATGGATGTCGGAGTGTCCCGCTGTAGGCTCGGCTTGTTTAGTGGCGTAGGCGTGGCGCGTGCGGGAGCTTTCCTCGGAGCCCCACAAGTGCACAGGACCGCCTGCGGAGCGGGGGGGTGGCAGGTGTTGCACGCTGCCGTCACTTCAGTACGTCGCACACTCCGCGAACGACCACCCTCGAGGGATGGTCGCTCCCGCGTTGCGCGCTACCTCGAACAACACTTCGCGTGAAATTCAATAAATATTTTTTCATTATTAACTGTACTCCAAATTAATTTCAAAAATATTAATCGAGTGTTTTTCTTCAATTCAAATAATATAAAAATAAATCGGTCCGTGGTTTATAAATAAGGGTGCAGTGAGTGTTTTTGTCGGTGAGTGTACCAGCGTGAAGTGAGTCGCAGATGTCAGTTGTTGTGTGGCAGTCGATGGCAGTGGCAGTGGCAGTCGGGCCGCGGTGTCGGATGTTTGCGCGGCGGTCCACGTGCGCGGGTCGATGCCGCCGCGCATGCGCACTGCACAAACGTCAAACGTCACTCGCACAAGCACCGATGATGTTATCTAATATCGGTAATTGATCACCCATCGATTTGTCATCGCACTCACAGCACCCCGACTGTGTCGCGACACATAAACATATGCCGCGAGCCTCTATGTCTCATGTCCCTTGTTATGTAATTTGTTTTGGAGCTTTGGGCGTTGGATTCATACATTTATTATTAATCGTAAATTATTACGGTTACTCTAAGCGTTTCTGTTTGCTGTAATTTTACAAATGGAAGCATGTTTTGGAAATGAATGCTTTAATTTTCTGAAGTGTTTACTTTTCGATACTTATAGACTTATTTGGTCAGTAGTATTTGTACGACGCCTGCACTATGAATAACTACTTTATAAACAAAGGACACAATGAGCACCGGGAACCCTTCCCAAATTTTAGGTTTAATTTCAATTGGATCATACAAATGTTTGTACCGTGTGGGAGTTGAACCCACAACACTCGACGCAGTGTTAAACACCTATACTATGGTATATATTTGTTTGCAACCAGTGTTCATATATAGTGTGTAAATATCAGTGTTGAAATTGATGATTGTTTATAATGTTAAATGTTATTTGCAGAAAACAGGCGCTCGCCTGAAGATATTCTCGAACCCGGCGCCTCAGAGCACGGAGCGAGTGGTGCAACTCGTGGGGAAGGCTGACGCCGTCGCCGCCGGCATCAGGGAGGTGCTCGACCTTATCAGACAGGTAACACAACTATCTAATAGATAACTTAACCTACAGTTATAGTCCTATTATAGCTATATTTAATATAAAATCTTTGTATATTACAGGTGCCAATAAAAGGTGCAATACAGAACTACGATCCGCATAACTACGATGACTTCTACGCGGATGAGTACGGCGGCTTCGGCAGCGGACAAGGAGGTGGCGGGCCGCGCGGGGCCGGCGGCCCCCGGGGCCCTCCGAGAGGACCGCCGCGAGGCATGCCTCCCATGGGCGGCCCTGGAGGCAGAGGCCCGGGACCGCGAGGCCCCGGCGGCATGGGCGGCCGCAGCGGCCCTGGTGGACCTCGCGCCGCTTTCAACGACTTCGGCGGCCCCGGACCCAGAGCTGGCTTCTCAGGCCCGCCTCGCGCTAGCTTCGGCGGCGGTGGCGGCGGCAACTTTGGCGGCAGCAGCTTCGGCGGCGGACGCAGCAGTGGTGGTGGCGGCAGTGGCGGCGGCGGTAGCTTCAGCAACAATGGCGGCGGTGGCAACCAGCAGGAGACCACCACACAAGTTACCATTCCCAAAGATGTTAGTACTGCTCATATTCTGTCCAGTCTTACTTGAGCTTCATGTCGGTCAGCGTACTTATACGTGTGGTGTTGTTGACAGTTGGCCGGCGCGATAATCGGCAAGGCCGGCTCTCGTATCCGCAAGATCCGCGCGGAGAGCGGCGCCGGCATCGAGATCGCCGAGCCGCTGCCCGGCTCCACCGACCGCATCATCACCATCACCGGCACCCCGCAGCGCATACAGATGGCGCAGTACCTGCTGCAACAGAGGTACACTATTCACACTCTCACACGGCACACACACTCTCACATAGACACACCTCACAACATATTCTGCGACTAGGCTAAACTTACTCCACAAAATCACAATGTTTTCCATCTGTCTAAACCATACACACATAAAAAAGCATGTCCACATTATCGCCAATAACTACTGTATCATTGCTATGTCACGCGTCAGACTGCGCCGTTATAACATTACACTCGGATAAGGATAATATGTTAAACATTTGCTATCATTGTATATAATTCAGTATTATTACTAACATGATATTATTTTGACAATAGAATGTTTGAAGAGTTCCCTGAGTTGGCACCAAACCAAAATAAGATTAAGTAGAGATTATTGAACGGATTTGAGTGTGTTACGTGGATGTCGGTCAGCACAGGTAAACATGCACACACTTGTTAGTAGCGGGAGCGTAGACCTTTCAACGACATGTTCACGAGTGTCCTCCACACCGTACTGTTGTATAGTCAACTTGCGTCTTGTAGTGTACAGTATTTAGCTAAAATCATACATCAATAGTTCTAACTCATTGAAATCTTCCATTTGTAACTAACATTGTCGTTATTAACATTTCTAGGTTCATCAACTAACATCGGGCGTCGGTCGAGCCGTGCGTTGTATGGAAGACTAGTGATTTTGTTGTTTTGATTCAGACTAACAAGGAATCACTAGTCTACCTACAAAGCGCGGCGCAATCTTCGGGCGAAGATAATCCTCTGTGTATATCTTGTTCTTTTGTGTACTAACATTGTATTATAATATTTTTGTGTGATATAACTTTGGCTCGCTGGCTGTGCACTGATCTCTTGTTTTCATCTCCGCAGTGTTCACGAGAGCAACCCGAATCTCGGTCGCGGAAACTTCTGATTCCTGTGGCGACTGCAACGCGTGTTAAAATTATTGAAAGCTTTACTTTAGTCACCTCAAATCACGTCATTAATTTTATACAGAAAGATATCCGCGAGGCTCACGTAATTATATATCTGTACAATTGTACATAGGTATTAACCAACCAGGAAAATATAATAATTAGTTTAACTAAGACGACGTATTCCAGTGGTGTATGATTTTTCATAATGGAATAGAATTTGTGGTTTATATAAAAATATTAAAAGACTAGGTTAAATGTTTTTATTAAATAATATTTGAGATATCACAAATAAAAGTCTGGTATAATTATTTCTCTGGTCCGGTTATAGCTATTTAAGATTGCATTTATCATTATTAATAATTGTAAAAGAGTTAACTAAGATTGTGTCAATGATTTACCGATTTATTTGTTACATCGATGTATTTTTTAAGTGATAGCAAATAGAAATGGAAAATAAATAGTTTATTTTGTGAAATGTACTCGTTTTATTTTACTGTAACACATTCTTCTCAATAGTAGTAGTACCTACTTGATAATAACATGTGATAACATACGATACACAGCGTAATAATAATTATAATAATTGGAATTTGCGAAACTACCTATACATTACATAACTTGACGCCTTTATCCCCGAAGGGATGGGCAGAGGTGTATTACACACCCGCTCTTCGCCAGTTATGTTTCGGTCCCAATGTAATAGAGGGCAAGCCTATTGCCATCTGCCGGTCACATTGTTTAGCGAGCGATAATTAACATTTTTTAATACACACACATAACTTCGAAAAGTCAGAGGTGTATACTTGGGGTAACTGGAGATCGAACCCGAGACCATCGTCTTGGCAGTCCGTTACGTACACCACTGGGCTACCTATACAATACACCATATACATACATTCACTCAAATATAAATGTTAACCATGGGTCTGGTCGAAGATGCTACATTTTCTTCCCAGGCATATAGATATTACGTGGTACATGCACGTTTATAAGTATATGGTCTCACCACTCGAAACTAGAAGTCACGGGCGAAAATAAGCTTTCACGAATGGTTTATCTTTGTGAGATTCGCTTGGGTACCAATCTTGTGGTATACCTGTACCTACTCTTCTCTTGTGACCATTACTTTCAAGGAGGGATAGCTAGGGATCAAAAGCAATATTGAGAGCTTGCATTAGTCGGCAGTCATAACGACAAAACAGTAAATTAACAGGATAAATAAAATGCCTGTGACATACGGACGGACTGACAGACAGTCAGCGAATCTATAAGGGTTCCGTTTATTGCCATTTTGGCTACAGAACTCTAAAAAGTACTTAAACACCCCTTTAGGTTGGGGGGTTCTGACGTCAGTCGCCATATAGAAAAGCTACTGTTTTTTCATATCTGGATACATGGTCCGTGTGGTGACGGATTAAGAATACAAAATGTCACCACCCCATATCATCCCATGGGTATCGTAAGAGCCGACAGAGGGAGCATGTTATGCAGAGAACAACACTGCAAGAGAAGGAAAACTTAATAAAAACTCTATAACAACCCGTTTGGCCAGCGTGGTATAGTAGGCCAATTCCTCCTTTCAAAGGAGAGGCCTAGTCCAGCAGTGGACTGATAAAGGCTGATGATGATGATACATATCTACAACCTACATAAAGCTGTAAGCTATCGTTGATCAGGTTACGTAATCTACGCAGAAAACGACTTACAATATATCAAATTTTGAGTAGGCTCAGTGGTGCATCCAAGTTTTTCAGGTTTTGGGACTTGCACCTGTAGAGCGAAGGATATACTTAAGGCAGCATTTCCCAAGCGATGGGTCACTACTTCACTAGCGAATCTTGAGTGACTTCTGCAATGTAAGCCGATACCGAAAGACTGAAGTTCTCCCCTGAACGCCTTAATCCTCCCATTTATGCGCCCCTATCTTTTTCAAAAACAACTAAGAAGCAAGAAGAAACAAAAATTTCAATCTTGAGAATTATCTCAATTGGAATTTTTGTTTGATGGGTTGGAGCTTGGGCAACTTTCGGAACCACTTATCTAAGGAAATACTACTTAGATGCTTTTGGAGAGCCAAATAGATCCACCTCTGACTAGGCTGAATGCTCGTTAGTGCACGTATGGTGTAATGACTTGATTGGTCGCCTCTCTATTGCGCTGTGTGTGGTAGCATATCAGCACAGGACAGAAAGCTTTGAGATCCACAAATTGTCTTATATATCTTCCTACTTAATGAGGATGATCTTTGTGTCCGTTGTGTGAATGTTGATAAAGCCAAAAGAACAAGAAATTCTCGCTGTAGGATGTATAACTTGTAGCACTACCTGTCATTCATCAAGCATCTCATAATTTTATTATTTGTTAGATGTAGCTTAGGCTTCGTTTCTGCCTCCGCAATGTTAAGAAGGTATAAAATGTATCATAAATAATTTCATCAATAAGCTGGCTTTTACACGCATAATGTTAGATTATCTTGGAATTTCTACTTTTTTAGACAACAAGAACATGGACACTACCGCCATCTGACAGAATTATCCTGAACTTCTAACATGTTATGAAGTTCAGAGGAGAAGAGCCGCAATGTTCGCTTCGCTTCAGCATTTATTGGTTGTTTCGTTACGGCTGGTAGTTGGTACCAATCACTCACGATGTTTTGTCGTAAAGAGCAACAGTATTACTGAGGGTGGGGTGCGACTCTACTCTACTGCACACTGATGCTTCTATTTTACCGGGGTACCAAGGTGGCGCCACCGTTTGCATGGCCTCGTTGTGTCCTGGGAGCCTAGTCAGAGTTAGCACACCAATGGAACGCATTCCAGTTCGTTCGAAATATTGGAATATTTTCCATACATTTTCTAAAAGCGCCCATGGCAGGCAGTGCGGTTTGAAATGGATTTACACAAATAATTGCGCCTTGGGCGCAGCCAGCGTCAGGTTGTTCTTATAGTCGAGGTTTCTATAACATTGAAACAGCCTTTTCTGTTTATTGACCTACACCTGCCGTGTACAAACAATAATTATTTTGCGAAATAGGTACCTACAGATTATGCGTTTACAACTAACTTAGAAGTAAGTATGTAATTTATTTATTAAGTACTCTTCATACAGCTTTGTGCAATTCATCTTTGTTGGCGCTGACACAGCAGTCTTAGTGCGATGAAAGGTTAATGAGTGGGCGTTGGCAGAAAAACATTCAGAGGCGTGCACAGTCATGTACTCAATGCCGCAGGCAGAAATGCATTTAATGGAAGAGAAGTGACCAGTCGAACTTTAGAAGGAATAAGCTCATAGCGTGACTTGACTTGTCGTTCGTAACATTTCGGTAAAATTAAGCGAGTTATATAGAGGTCACCACTTGAATGGGTGACCGCTTGCTGTATTTACATCAGAGCGCGCCCGTGTTTCTATGGACACTAAAAGCCTTCGATTCGTGTTCTAATCTGAAGACGAAGATAAGAAAGTTGTGAGGGGAGGTGCCTGCCGATAAAATTAACCAATCAATATTATATTCACGGGGACCGTGTTATTAGATGTTGGTGGGTTACCCTAACGGATCCTCCGTGGTGTTAACAGTTAGTGCGGTTTAAATATTCTTAGGAATCGAGTCAACAATGGAAGATAATAAGAGCCTTTTTATTTGTTCTCGCGATGCAAACTACCACCCCACTCAGAGGAGCTGCGCTCCAGCATCCAGAATTTTGAAGCTGAAACGATGGAAATGTACGACAAAATACCACCAGCAATCGAGGAGGTAGTCGTTTTCAGGGTCTGTAGAGAGAAATAGCTTCAGTTTTGGAGATAGCCACATGTAGGCTGAAACGCCGGATCATTCTCATGACCTGTGCGACTCCAGTGGCCGCCATTGTTGCTATCGTCGGCGTAACAGTTAACTAACGCCCATACCAGGGAGGGGCGCACCTCACAGGACCCAATCGTAGTCGACGTTCCACAGGAGCGGACCAACGACCGAGCCCTGCGGAACACCATACGTCATGTCTCGTCGAGTCCAACCGGAGAGGCACGGCCATATTAATATAGCTTTTAAAACAAACACAATTCTACTTCAAATTTTATACTAAGTTAGTAATTTAAAAAAATCTAGGTAATACCCTCCCACGCAGGGGGTGTAAGTGCGAAGAGTTTGGAGGTATTTATTCTCCGTTACGAGAGGCACGGCCATGTTAATAGCTTTTAAAACAAATACATTTCTACATCAAATTTTATACTAAGTTAGTAATTTAAAAAAATCTAGGTATTATCCTCCAAGGCAGGGGGTGTAAGTGCGAAGAGTTTGGAGGTATTTATTCACCGTTACGAGTGAGTCCCAACCACCGCGGTGCCCCATCACCGAGGCACATGGGAAAAAATGTTGCATCTGCCCCGGTGACGCTAACATCACCTTTCAACGGGTCAGACCACCGGGGTGGTTAGAGCTCACTCTCCGTTACGGGTCCACATAATATGAATCAATCGTGTTCAAAGATGAGTAACAATTTTGACTGTTTTAATAGATGTTTAATTATTAAAAGATAAGTTATCTATTCATTCATTCGTGGTGACACAGCGACTCAAGGTGAGTCTTGGCCCCCGACCCTGAGATCTCTCGATCTTTCCCTATCGTGGATGAATTCATGCCAGTTCATTTTACAGTCATATGGTCTTTTAGTACTTCGTCATCCAAGCGATATCTAGGACGACCCTTTTGGTTGCATGATCCTCTCCCATCCTCATTGCGTGACCAAACCATAATATTTGATTCAACGACAAGGTCATCAATCTCCCGATTCTTAGTATTCTAAGTTATCTATTCCTACTAATATTATACCTAAAGCTGAAGAGAGTGTTTGGTTGAACGCTCAGATCATCACAATCAGCATTAGCAACTCTAGTGGCAATGTGACATTGAACTACACACAAAGACAAACTGCATTATTATGGTACAATCTGTACGAAAGCAGCGCATTATAAAAGAATTTAAGCTTATAACCCGGTGAAGTCAGGCTTTTTATAGGGGAACACTAAAATGCCATTATGCTTTGGAGAAACTGATAATTTTGGGGTAGGGGTTTGAACCTTGCTCTCCCTATCCTATTTTTTTGCCTTTTCTCTAATCTTTTTATTGTTGCACGGTGGTAACACAACTTACGTCACGTGGTCTGTCCTCCACCACTCGGCTGTATAGTTTGATCGACCCAGTTGTGGACTGGCAGAGGTCTGTGGGGTGGGGTCTCCCCTAGGAGCGGGGCCTACCCACTAAAACCACCGCGCTGTCCACTGCGGTCTCTTAAAATGTAAGCATATCGCATAATTGCAGTCACCATACTTTAACCACGATCCCACCCGGGAGTCCCTACCCAGGGCTGTGCCGACCCAATCCAGCGCCTGTGTGTGAAATCTATGAAGCGCCTGTGCAGTGGCGTAGGGCGGATGACTTTTTTTTTTAGTCAGTATCTAACAATTCCGGGCTAACATTCGATATCGTGTTTAATATTTGCCCCTTCCTACGCCACCACCTGTGTGCGAAATCTGTGAAGCGCCTTTTTTGGCATCCTTTTTCGAAAATAACTGTTATATTTAACGCATATCTCGGCGCGCGGCGCCCCTGTCACCCTGGCGCCTGTGTGCGCCGCGCACATTGCACATAGGGACGGTTCGGCCCTGTCCCTACCCCTAATATCTCTGTATGGGTGGATAGGTTGGGAATATCCAAAGCTCTATTAATATTGTTCCTATGAAATATATTTTTTAATAATTCTCATAATAATGGCATTTAACATTATTTACAAAAGAAACATGTATGCAATGTTAACATGCAGCTGTCCACATAAATTAACTTATTATTTAAATTATTTGCATAATTTTGTCATCTATCTATACATAAACATATCTGAAAAGGGTGTTTGATAGGCAATTTCAGTAACTACTAAGAAGATGTACATGTTTTACATAAGTATTCTTATGAAAATATCATTCACACCTAGCTGAGTAATACAATACAGCAATAACTAAATAACAAGTTTGAGTTATTCTGTAACTAGGCTTACAAAATAAGACATCATACACATACAGGAATTTATTATAAAAGTCTTATGTGACAATGGGCACCTCGGCATACTATAATTGGCACCCCTTAGAGAGTAGTATAGAGTACACCACTTAATTTCAAAAAACAAATAAAACCAAAGTTAATAACTTAGAATTAATATATTTTAAGGAATCACATTGTGTCTCCTTACAATGATATACAAAATTGATTTATAAACAAATACCATTACAACTTAAAGCTTTCTGGCAAATAGATTATCCATAATCAGTCATAGATTTCCATGCAATGGTGGCAGATCTGAAACTTCATGTTCAGGTTTGTCTAAATAAAACAGTACATATACGATAGGCGCCACAACACCTAAGATAAGTATAACACACACCAGATGAAACCATTTTAGGCCAAAGTCTGCCCCATGTGATGTCAACTCCTTCACAACAACTGCTTCAACTGATATCTTCTCTTTACTGGGCAAAAGTTGTGTATCTTCTGTGGCCAATTCATTCTGCTCAGAGTCCGTGTATGGAATGATAGATGGCGCCACTGTGCTGTTCATAACAACTGTGTTACAGTCAATGGCACACTGCACTTCATCTTTTTGTTGTGAATTATTTATTGATATGTTATTTTGGTTCAAGAGTTCACTAAAATTATTAGTATGTAATAACTCATGTCTTGTAGCGTTTGGAGGATTTGTCCCTGTTGATGTTGATGGTGTTGGTTCAGACGACTGAGTTGGGATCAGTTCTGTCAACACTGAGTACGGAGTGACAGGGACTTTTATAGTCCGCCTTGCAAATATTTCATTGTCTTTGTGTATATGATTGATCCTTCTGAGCTCTGCTATCTGAAAATGATATTGACATTTAGATAAATATGCAGGCATAAGAAATCAGGAAGTTAAAACAGGTTTAGGAAATAAACATATTTAAAGTATGAGAACATTATAAAAAAAATACTTAAATTAACATAATGTTATGTTTACTCACCGAACAATAAAATCTCAACGCAATAGCCTGAAGAGTGTCACCTTCTTGGACTTGCGCCTCAATAAAGTGTTCCTGAGGTTTAATCCTGTGCAGCTGAATCTCGCTTTGTTCGTTAGCGTCGTTCTTCTTCCCCATGTTAAAGCCAACCAAGTCATCACCGCTGTGCATTGGGCGAGCCCTGAACACAAGTAAACACACAATGTAAGAAGCTAACACGTAAACAACAATGGACAACTTATCTACGATCGTACACAACTACACTTACCTTTGTTTCATTTTCAAAAACAACACTAATGCTAATAAAATCTACCATGACCTGTATTAAAACTTGAAAACTACCTGTTTATTACCCAATTTTAATTATATTTACAGATAGAAAAATGTAAAACAGCTGTTGATTCACTCAGTCTTGACAAAAAATTTTGACAACTGGTTCAATGACAACTTGACAACTTGCCACATGTGACGTAGGATTTAGGGTTGCCCAAAATACTGCAGTAATGCAGTTACAGACACGCCTTTCTAAGTGTATGAAAGTTTTGCTAAACCACATGCTAAACAATAAACTTATACCGACCACCGTGTTTTTAACAGCTTTATTAGTAGTTGGTCACCACTTTTTAGGCACTGGAATATTTTTCTGTTTGCTTCGAAGTTCTATCCTCGTCAGAATGTGTACATGTATAAGCAAGATCCCACTCTTTCTATGAAGCTTAATTTTACTAAAGCACGTTCAGATATCGCAAGTGGAAAAGGGACTCTAAAGTTATTTACTGTGATCTGATGCAACAGAACAATTAGTCAGATACGACGTTTTACAACGTCCAAACTCGCAAATTTCGAAAATGTATCATGTCAAATATGAGTAATGTAATAGGGCCTTAGAACACTGAAGTGCACCACTGGTTGCGCCTCCAACAAAATTATTGTGTACAGTTGCCTCAGTTCCATTGAGGGTATTTTCACCTGGTTACCACTAACTTGGTGGGCGCAGCAAAGTTGTTGCCGGTGACCGAACTAATCCTAGAATTTGTTTTGGTGATGGCGCGTCTGATCGTGTCACCATCGTTTCCTAATGTTAAACCTATGTAAGTATGTCACTTTAGATAGGGGTAAGTGCCTTAGGCATAAGACATAGTCTGTCTTTGTATGTGATTTGATGAGCTTGCTCATAATCACAGACGTATATGAGAAGCTCGTAAAGACCATGTTGCGAATTACAGCCATGAAAGATGAAAAGTTTATTATGCTTAGTGCATAGTTCAAAGCATCAAATAATAAAAAATCATCGCATGCAAAGTTATAAAGATTGTTCTATTTTTTAGATTGGGTAACATTGTTCAATAAACGATATTATTGATTTCATTTAACCAATGTTCTCATTGTTCAACATGTGTTTAATCGATATTGTTGAAATTATTTGTACCATATTACTAAAGCGGTTGAAGATAAATGATAGGTGTGAACGAAATCATACCCTCAACCATGTAAACAAAGTTTTAAATTGCCCTACAGCGCAATGGCTTAGATCAGCGTTTCCCATTTGCCGGGTCGCGACCCGGTACCGGGCCGTCAAAATAAAATACCGGGTCGCAACATTCCCATTTTGTTGTAAAAATAATACCTACTATCGATCGACGTATAGTTCAGTGACTAAATAGGCAATACCAAAATATTATAATTAAGTATTTTGTATTAATAAAAATCATTTCTACTATTAATAAATGTGTATTATTTTAACCTTAATGGAACGAGTTGGGTTTAAAAGTATTCAATGGGTCACGAAGGGGCAATGTGAAAATTGCTGGGCCATGGCAGAACAATGTTTGGGAAACACTGGCTTAGATGGTAGTTGGATCTGATGAGTTCGGTCGCCACATAGGACACACTTTTGCAATTAAGGCTCCGACGAAAGATTTGTTTTGGTGCAATGGTTTAACTCCATAACCACCGCTCGCGCACTCAAGGGTCGCGGGCTCAGCATCCGCCTGCCGAATCTTGCTTATCTAGTAGGTACCTACTCATATTATTGAAGATGGGAATAAAATTGCTATGCACTTTTACTTTATGAATGGATGCCGCAAGGATGTGCACTTGCACCCCATGACTTATCAACAGTTCAATTAGACCTCTCACCTTTCAAATGTATTTCTGCTTGGGGCCTTCTTTTATTTTCTAATTCATCATGTACAAAAACTCATCATTAAGGAGCTCAATGGTGTCACAATATATTGGTACAACGTTTTTAGAAAAATGTGCCCATCAAGGAACGACTCGCACGCGATCCTTTCAAACTAGGCTCCATGATGTTATCCTTTTCGTTTCGACTTAGAAGCGGTTTGTTAATAAAATTACTCATTGCTCCATGCTAAATTGCGCTCTCGTTAAGCTGGGTGACGGCTGACGCGAAGAACTCTGAGAGGCGTTACAGGGAGTCTGCACCCCTGAATATATTGACTCATCTCAGACGTGGAATTTAGCTATCTCTTTGGGTTGCGAAGGTCAGGCGGCAGTCTCTTTTTTATAGACTCACGCCCCAAGGGGTAGGCAGAGGTGTAATATTACACCCACATTTCGCCATGAATTTTTAGGTGCCACGTAATAGGGGGCAAGCCTATTGCCGTACCGGGCACATTACCAGACTCCGTGCTGTTACTGAGAATTTCCTAACGGAAAATCGGCGATAGCCGAGTGGATATACCAACAGACTGCCATGCACAGGGTATCGGGTTCGAATCCACGGCGCGCACCAATGACTTTTCGGAGTTATGTGCGTATTGAATGGTTAATTATCGCTTGTCCCGTGCCTCGGAGAGCACGTTAAGGCGTCGGTCCCGGTTGTCATGAAGATCTTTGACAGTCGTTACAGGGCGTCAGTACCTTCTAAATAAACTGACACTAATCTAAACCATGGAATATCGCTATCCCTTCGGGTTGCGGAGGTCAGACAGGCAGTCGCTCCGAGGAAAAGCTAATATTCAGCCAACTCCGGTTAGACTAGAAAGGGGACCCCAGATAGAAACTGGAATAACGCTAAGAGAAAGAAGAATAAATGTATGTACATATAATAATATTGTCAAATCTGGTTAGACTAGAAAGCGGTTCTCGGTTCTCGGACTCCAAGGCACGCTAGTCAATTGGGATAAGGCTGGGACGATGATGATGAATTGGGCAATAATCTCTGTTTCAAATACAATATTAGTGAATAAAATGAAACACACAAATAGTTTTCGATCATTTCGTTATAATTTTAATAACTCCGAGTATTTTACACAACAGTTACAGAACATAAATACCTTTGGTATTGCGCCATAGAGGTGGTAATAATTGCACATAATTAATTTGCCTCTAACTACATTATGTACAAAAAATACATTAATACAAAATCCGCACTTCCTCTCATCAACACTAGATTATAGGTAACATTAGTTTACATGAATACATTTCGTTATAATTGCTATTTAATGATTATGGATCTTTAATTTTTCTTATATTGAAAGTACATGTCATATTATTATATTCTTGTTATCTGTAGTTCTCTTAAGCAACAGTGTAATGGCTTATTTGAGGAATAATTATCCATCTTAAGTAAGTCGTTATACTGTTGCATTCGCGAGTAATTAACACTATTAAATAACACAGTATCACGACTGCATACCCCGCAGGGGCAAACAAGGGTGTTCACTTCGCCAGTTGTTTAGGTCCCACATAATAGGGGCTAGCCTATTACTAACTACTGGGCACGCCGCCAGACTTCTTGCTACTCTAGGCATTTCGTTAACCATTAAAACTTTGCCCGAGAATCGAACCCTACGATCGAGCGTTTACACTCTCGTACTCGTGACAGTTCCTACGAGGCAATTTATCCTTCAATATTTTATACATATCATATTAGAAATAGACTTTTTGCTAAAACTCATATTTATTAGTTTTTACATAGACTAATGCGTGAATTATACAGAGAAATCATTTGGGAATCACAATAAAAAAAATATCACAGTAATTATTCTTCACTAAACATAAATTCTGCAATATTTCAAAAAGCACAATTGACGCTTAAAATTACGCAAGATTAATCATTTCACATAAAGAGTATTACTATCACATAAACTTTGTTTTAATCTACAATAAAATGTAATAAATCGATAATAATTATAATATTATAAATTAATGAGATTGACGTAAAACCTACACGGAACGCATCAGACTTATAAAACGTACAGAAGAACACCAAATCTAATAAAATGCGTGTGTTCCTTTAATGAAAAACTGTGCAAAATCTTCATCAATTAGCATAAACACTGTAATTCTAGAACGTGGACATTGTTTGCTTGTATTTAAACCCTAGAGTAATGAAAACTGAAGCTGTTAATACATTTTACCTCGCATTAAGCACAAGTGAACACATTCGCACGAATGTCAACTACGTTTTATTCAGTTTGCTCATTGATCCATTTTGAAATTTGGTAACTGACGCCATATAACCTTTTCATAAACTAGGTATATTTGTCGGCAATCTGACTAAGCAAATAGTAAAGGTATCTACTTTGCCTGTTTAGCTCTTTTCAAGTGATCAATGGACTTATTGTCACTTTATCCTTACATGTATCATCTCGATTCGAACAGTGATTGACTCGATTGCGTCAAACTCTGATCAAATAGTCAACGAAAGTCGTACTTAGTCTTCAACTAATAATACCTGGGCAGGACTAATATAGCTTTATACAAACTTCGATTTTATTTATCTATGGTATTTACCCACCATCAACACACGCAAGGCTATTTCCAGTCTATAATTACTCAAACTATTCAAATTATAAAGCAAACAAATAACTTACATACCACTTAAAAGTAAATCTAAGTAAGAACGTAAGTTTCCAAACTATAATTGTGATGTCAACAACTGGGTACATTTGTTGACGTACTTTGGTTATAAAATGTTATTTACACATTACTTAGTTAATTACACAGTGGTACTAGAAGATGATTGCGTTGTAGCTAACTATTTACATCATTATCAATACATTTTTGTGCCCAAACTTTATTAATTGCCGATTTCACTCGCTACCCGAATATTCCAGCAACAAAATTCAGAAACCGACATGTACTGTAAACATGTGTGAATTAAACTTTGCCTGGCTTTATCAATAACTAGAGGATGCCCGCGGTTGCAACCGCGTTATTTAAGGCTACTGCGCCGCTCCCAACGCTTATAGCGCGATGTTATATAGCCTATAGCCTTCCTCGATAAATGGACTATATAACATTGAAAGAATTTTTGAAATCGGTCCAGTAGTTCCTGAGATTAGCGCGTTCAACCAACCAAACAAACAAACTCTTCAGCTTTATATATTAGTATAAGATAGTAAGACAAGTTGTATATAACTTAATTTGTCCCAATGACTGGTTTCATGTACCTACAGCTGGTAATATTATTATGCTAAAATGCTAATGCTTTTTGGAATGATAGAAAATTATCTGCGCCTAGTTTGTTCTTAGTGGTGTGACAAGTCAAGTGATTTAAATGCACATTGCATTTGAATAATAAACATTTTGAAGTACATTTATCGAGTATCCGCAATTAGCTCCTTCAAGTACTGGTAATTAATCATATTTCTTTAAAACAGATTTACTTATGTCATCTATAGAAAATAAGATAAAATGGTCGAGAAAACATAACAAACTAAGATTAGTAGACGTCAAGCTTAAACTAGTATTCTTATAAAAGTATTAAACAGTCGGAATGGTGTTTATTATAATGAAGTACACTTTATATTTATACTAAGTTTCCTTAAAATTAGTATAAATACAATGTGTAAATAATTTGATTTCAAAATACATAATATTATAAATAAAATTTAAGTTAATTAGATAAAATATATTTAAATAATCATATATTACTTTGCTGTCGCTCTCATTGTCGTCATAAGCAAACTCTTATAGAACAATGCTTGTGAATTGTGGCCTGGTTTTGGTCGACAACGTGTCTTACGATTTATTTACAGCGCAACAGATACATTTTGCTTTTGATTCAATTGATGCACAATTTTTTTCCCCATTATTGTAATGTTCTTTGTCCCCTTCCAAATTAAGGTTATTAATGTTTTATTTCATTTTTAAGTTAAGTCACTTTATAAAATGCCATATTGCCATGTATTTCCTTTTTGTAGCTGCCAGTGCTATGCACTATCACCTTAGCTATTAGATTCTGTTAAAGTACTCAGTCGATGAATCGATGGTACCAGCTATTCTTAATATTTTTTAACTTAAATTTGAATTCATTAACTCACTCATAGAATGCTTTAAAATGCATTACAGTTTTACGCATAAAGAAGAAAAACAAAAATTATTCATAAACCATTATGTTAAAACCATAACTACTAGATCGTAGGAAATAAGTTACGTCAAAATTATGAGTACTGGATAGTAAAAAGAAAATAAAGGGCGTTTCTTATACATATCACAGGTTTCGTCTAATGATATATACAAAGTTGACGCTACACTTTCAACTCTGTATATGCCTTAACATATACATAATACTAAAGTGACAATGATCAGTGTTTACGTAAGTTAAGTTACTAATGACCGACATCACCATGACTCAATTTCTTTGGAAAGACACATTATAGTGCCGTCTCGTTCTTTCAATCATTGGAAAGTGAGATAGCAAGATAACATGTACTTTTTATTATTTTTGCTTATGGTGAAAAAGGTCCTAAATATATTACGCTCTAGGTAATAAATAGCGGCACGGTATCTTATGGCTATGCGTCCAAACACACTAACGACTTTTTGACATAAATATCACAATATTTCTTCAGCCCACGTGCAAAACGACAATTTAATTGAATTAAATGTCTTAAAGATATTTAATTCAGAAATTAAATGCATTTAAAAGACTGAAATGAAATAAAAATCGCTGGGCAAGTAGACCTTAGAAACGGCTTGAGTATTTCTTAAATTATTTTAGAAATTCGGTGCCATGTTTGGCAACTTTTTGATGTGTCAATATTGAATTATGCCTGCAAAGATGTGCTATGATTTCTTTTATTAAAAGAAATCATAGCACATCTTTGCAGGCACTTCACATCGTCCACATAATACTATGTTACAAGTTGTCGTAAAAAGTAGTTAGTGTGTTTGCACCGTAATATATCTAATAAAAGGTCCTCATACGATTGTAAGTTTTTTTGATTATAAGTATACGTACATGGACAAATGCTACTTGGCGTTTGTTGTTAACCTTAAGTGTTTTTATTACGGAGTCTATCGCAATGTCCCAATTCAATCCAAGCTGGTCTCGTCCTGACAAGACTTATAGTGTAGTGTATGAAGACAAATATATGTAAAAATATCAATAGCGATAAAATCATTAAAAGTAATAAGCTTTTATGAAAACGTAAGAAAATGCTGTGTCAATCAAAATCACGCGCTATTTTTGTTAAGCAGCAATATTTCCGATGTCAGCGGTTACTGTTATAATTAAGGCTACAGTACCGGACCAGAAACTCACTTTTAAGAAATATAATTATTTAAACAGAATATATGCTGCAAAACGACTAAAATATTTGTGACTAGTTGTTCTAAAAAGTTAGTAACAGCAACTGGGGCCATTTTAAAAACGCTTTTGCTGCTAATTACATTAATAGGGTTATTTTTTTAAGAATATTTTAGACACTGGGATTTCATACAAAGGTACACGAGATCCATGGAAAATATTATACTTATATCTAGGGCAAGACTCCGTCATATTCAGTTCTCCTTGCGACTTATTTACACCCCATAGCGGTTTCGTGAAGCCTTTCACGTCTATTTACATTCCCGTGCTCTCCTACTGCAAGGCGTTATCCTGTGATAAACTACGCAAAATATCTCGTTGCATTTCCTCGAACGTACCTTTACGGCCTTTAGCTTTTCAAGCTTGCTACATTAGCGCACTTTCAACTTCAAACCGATTGATTAAAGAAAAAAAGCATGATTTATTTTACCCGAAGAGCCGAAGTAGGAACATTACAATTTGAAGCGGCTCGGAGTTGGGACGCGGGTACACTTATCCGACATTTATATGATGATAATTTCTCGAAGCAATGTATCCCTGTCTCTGTCTACCTAGACAGACAAAATAGAAACAGCATGACTTGTCTCGAGAAACTATCAACGTGAAAATAGTAGGTAGTCGTCACCCTGGCGAGCGTGTTCGTCCCGTCACCAGTAAAGGTGGATACAGACTTTGCGAGGCATGCGCTACGAACGGCGCACAACGAATGCCTCTGTTTGAGGCGTGCGTGTTGAAAAACTATACCAACATATGCTCGGGTCGAGCCATCGCGTACGAAGCAAACGCCTCGTTTGCCTGTCTTCATGTTTGCTGCGAGGCATGTGTTACGCAAGGACGCGCGCGTGCCAGCCGCGCGTGTGCGCCGGCTCATTGCGAGCAGTGCGTTGCGTTTGGACGGTTGTGTCCGCATCGCTGTGATGTTTGCACGCATTATGAACGAAAAATTTGAATTATACGAAAATAACCGATTGTCCAAAACATCATTACCTATTATATTATAATAAAAACAAAAGAGAAGACATATGGCATTTAATTGCGAATGAAGTAATGTAACCGTCGCTGAGCTGAAAAAAAAATATCTTCTAGGATCTTATAGAAGGAAAAATCTCGAGAAAATAAAATATATTATAAAAGCAGCAGCGGATACGCGCACGCGATGCAAAGGTGCCATCTTGACTGCTGCTGTGTGGGTTGGATCGGTCCGAGCATGCGCTGCGCGCTGTATGGCCCGAACAAACGCAGTATCATTTTCGCAGTCGAGGCGTACGTGGATATTGTACGCGGCGCATAGCTCGAACGGGCATGCGCGGCACCGTCCACAACTAATGTAATGCTCGCACTGAGGCACTTTGATCTTGTAGCATTTGCATTTGCTCGTTGGCTCGCCCTCGCACGTGCGTAGCACATGCCTCGCCACGAATATAAAGGTACACACCTGCGCACGGCGCACAGCGCATGCGCTGTGCGCCGTGCGCAGCGCATGCCTCGCAAGGTGTGTACCTTTATATTCGTGGCGAGGCATGTGCTACGCACGTGCGAGGGCGAGCCAACGAATGTCGGCAAATGCTACAAGATCAAAGTGCCTCAGTGCGAGCATTACATTAGTTGTGGACGGTGCCGCGCATGCACGTTCGAGGTGTGCACCGCGTACAATATCCACGTACGCCTCGACTGCGAAAATGAAACTGCGTTTGTTCGGGCCAAACAGCGCGCAGCGCATGCTCGGGCCGATCCAACCCACACAGCAGCAGTCAAGATGGCACCTTTGCATCGCGTGCGCGTATCCGCTGCTGATTTTATAATATATTTTCTTTTCTCGAGATTTTTCCTTCTATAAGATCCTAGAAGATAATTTCTTTTTCAGCTCAGCGACGGTTACATTACTTAATTCGCAAGTAAATGCCATATGTCTTCTCTTTTGTTTTTATTATAATAATAATGATGTTTTGGATAATCGGTTATTTTCGTATAATTCAAATTTTTCGTTCATAATGCGTGCAAACACAGATTTGAGAAGTAGTATACTACTTCCCAAATCTGTGCGTGCAAACATCACAGCGATGCGGACACAACCGTCCAAATGCAACGCACTGCTCGCAATGAGCCGGCGCACACGCGCGGCTGGCACGCGCGCGTCTGTGTGTAGCACATGCCTCGCAGCAAACATGAAGACAGACAAACGAGGCGTTTGCTTCGTACGCGATGGCTCGACCCGAGCATATGTTGGTATAATTTTTCAACTCGCACGCCTCAAACAGAGGCATTCGTTGTGCGCCGTTCGTAGCGCATGCCTCGCAAAGTCTGTATCCACCTTTAAGTACGCAGCGTGTAGCGAGGGCACGGGGCGGCTCACGCGTTATCGAACCCCTGGAAGTCCCCGGGCCAGTTCTCCCGGCGCGCCACGCGGTCTGACCCCGTACAAGCAAAGAATGCATCACCTTCAAAAGGATCCGCTTCTCTAGTAAATATATTAACAGAATCCGACTTCCTTATATCGCGGGTAGTGTTAGTTGTGACTGGAGGTCTAACTCTTAGAGGAGGAATTTCCCCCTCTTCCTCTTCGGCGATGGAGGCGGTACGCGGTCTGGGGGGCGCCGGGTTGCTGAAGTCGTCCTCGAACATGGAGCGGGGCGACATCGACTCGGAGTCGAACCTGAACCTGGCGCTGGAACCTTCCCGAGCACTGCTGGCGCCTGACGCTGGGGACGCTGTCGCTTCTTCGGGCTCGAATGCAAATCTGCAAAGTAAATTATGATGAATAACAAGGAGACATACAGAGAGTAACATGATATACTTTTTGCTGCTATATAACTATTCTGAAGTATGTGGTGTGATCAAGAGAAGGAAAATACGAAAGGTTAAGAATACATGGTGGGACAAGGATGTACAATCAGCAGTGTCAGAGAAGAAGAAAGCTTGGTTAGATTGGTTGGCTGTCAGAGCAAATGAATGAATGGGAAAAGCAACGAGCTAGGACATAGATGAAGCAAGAAAGGAGTTTGTTAGGTCAAAAAGAATAGTGAAAGAAATGGTTAAAAGGAAAAAAGAGGAAAAGAAAGGTGAGTTTGATAGCAAATTATCTGACGATTTCCGGAGAAACATTAAGTTTATCTGGAAATCCGTTCGTGCAGTTCGAGGAAGAACTCAATCCTCAGAATACACATCGATCAGAGACAAGAATGGAAGGATAGTGAATGGTGAATCGTGCGTGCTGAAGAGATGGAAAGAGTATTTTGAAGGTTTATTTGAAAGAACGACGATAGAGACACCGATCGATGAAATGAATGGTAACGATAGCAATGATGGAAGCGTTATTGGCGAGGATGAGATCGTGAAGGCACTGGGAAGTATGAAAGTAGGTAAGGCTGCAGGATATGATAGGATTACAGTCGAAATGCTGAAGGTTGGACAGGGCATCATAGTTAGTCAGTTGCAGCGGTTATATAACTTGTGCTGGAGCACCGGCCGAATACCTAATGACTGGGCCACAGCTGTAGTTGTGCCTCTTTATAAAGGAAAAGGTTCGCAACAAGACTGCAAAAACTATAGAGGCATTAGCCTTCTCAGCATTGTAGGCAAATTGTATGCAAAGGTACTGATTGAAAGAATTATGAAAGTAACCGACAAGAAAATATGGGATGTACAAGCGGGATTCCGAAAGGGTTTGGGCTGTACGGATCTGGTTTTTCCCTTGCGAAGCATAGCCGAAAAGTTTATTGCGCATTAGTGGATTTGGAAAAGGCTTACGATAAAGTGGTGAGGAATGAAATGTGGTCGGTGCTTTCAATGAATGGGGTGGACAGCAGCCTCAATCGAGCTCTGAAATCCCTTTATGAGGATTCTAGAGCTTGTGTGAGGATAAACGGGGCATACACTGACTGGTTTACCATCGAGAAAGGTGTTAGACAGGGATGTGTAGCGTCGCCGTGGCTGTTTAACCTCTTCATGGACGTTGTTTGCAAGATTTAAAACATAGTGACTGCGGATTAAGGTGAATGAGTTACACGTCAAATGCCTCCTTTATGCTGATGATCAGGTAATACTTGCGTCTTCAGTGGAGGAGTTGCAGGAGATGATAACAATCATGCATGGTGCGTTAGAGAGGAAAGGAAAGAAAGTAAATGTAAGTAAAACGAAAGTTATGGTTTTTGAAAAGGAGGAATGCGTTACGGCTTGTAATGTTTTGATCGATTGACAGCGAGTGGAACAAGTGAATGAGTTTGTTTACTTAGGTACGTTGTTTACAAGAGATGGTAAGAATGAAGAAGATATTGAAAGGAGAGTTAATGCAGGTAATAGTGTGAATGGAGCTCTGAAAGCGTTTATGAACAGTCAAAACGTATCCAAAAAGGCACGTTTGGCTGTGCATAGAGGGGTGTTAGTGCCTACCCTTATGTATGGTAGTAAAAGTTGAGTATGGCAGAAGAGATTTGAAAGTAGAATAAATGCTGTAGAAATGAGAGCACTGAGAAGTATGTGTGGTGTGTCTTTGACCGACAGAGTAAAGAATTGTGTGATACGAGAGTGGTGTGGGGTAAAAGAAGATGTAGTGACAAGCATCGAGAAAGGCATGTTAAGATGGTTTAGGCACATGGAGAGGATGGATGACGAAAGACTGACGAAGAAGATATATAAGGCAAGTGTGAATGGGACAGGACGAAGGGGAAGACCTAGGCGGACGTTCTCTGACCAGATTGGAGACATCCTAACAAAAGGACAGGTCAGAAGTACCCTAAACAGAAGAGCATGCATGAGAAACTTAACGGGAGTACATGAAGCAAGAGAGGTATGTCAGGATCGTTGCAAATGGCGTTCCGTAGTCTCTGCCTACCCCTCCGAGAAACAGGCGTGAGTCTATGTATGTATAACTATTATTAGCAGTCAGTACATTATTTTTCTCTTTTTTTATGCAATAGGCGACAAGCTAGCAGATCACCTGATGGTAAGCGAATAACGCTGCCCAGAACATTAAAGGAATCACATCACAAGTGTGCTGTCTGCCTTAAGGATAAGAAAAGGAATAATAGGAGTACCAGGACGAGTGAGAAGTACAAGGAAATGGGCTTTCACCACTCTCGCTTAGCGAACAAAACGCAATAGTATATAGGTACTGAACATTTATGCCGATATTCTGGGAGATAGGTAGATTCGACCGAGGAGTACCATCCGTAATTCCTCGGTGGTCCATTCATGCTGACATCAGCATGGCTCATAAAGAGAAATAATTAAAAATAAAAGTCTGCAGCAAACACATACCTGGTACCCTCTAGGCTAGAGTATGTAGTCCGCTTCTTGCCAGTCGGCGTAGGCGTGTCGTGAAAGTCGTTGTCGAAAGGCGAGGTATGTTCTCTCTCTCGCGGCGAGAAGTCGTTCGAGAAGCGATAGTCTCGTGGCCGCCGCGTGTCGTCGCGTCGCGGTCGACGTCGCGCGTCGCGCACGTTGTCGCGCGCGTCGCGTGGAGTGTCGCGTACGACGTCGCGTGTGACGTCACGGTCGCGCTCCCGCTCGCGGGAGCTGTCGCGGCGCGTGCTTGCGTTGGAGCGCCGGGATGACCAGGATAGAGTTGAGCCGTACCTGCCAAACGATGGATGTTATAAATTGGTATTAAATGTATTGCTCGCTGATAAATCGAACGGAATGTCTCGGCCACATAAAACAGAAAATCTAACCTTTATATTTTACAAAACGCGAAGATCTTTAGGGCAAAATCTAATGTGATCTTGAATTGTTAAATCGACTACAACTTTAATAAAATATAAAATAAATACCTACCTTCTATCGCTAGGATCCTCGCTTTGTCTCATTTCAGCTCTTCGTCTCGTTTCGCGCCAACCCAAAGACCCGTAATTCCTTTCTGAAAATAAGATAAACGTTGCCAGTTAGTAACTTTAAATACAACATGCTTGATTCCGTATAAAAGCTATTTTCCCAATACAATGAAGAATAGAGATTTTGTCATTTAGAATTTTATTACGATGAATAAACGTTCAGAAAAGTTTAGACCGCAAAAGTGAGTTCAATAAAAAAAATATATTTCGACTTTTTCAATGTCGAGGCACAACATTTCAAAATACCATTAAAGTCTGATAACTGAAATATCTGAAATATGCTGTGTTAATTTGTTGCAAATTACCACAAATAAAACTGCTTTCAAAGAATAGGTCTAATGACCAATCACTCTGTATAATATACAGAGTGATTGGTCATTATTGTATATATTATATTATTATACAAATAATAATTCATCATTTTGATAGTGACTCGACCAACTCCCATGCTCTCTTGGGTATTTTGATCTAATAGGTTGGGGAAAAAGTTTCGTCGCATTCTTTAAGAAAATTCAAAACATTTTTTAACATAGTTTATTTAGATTTAACTAAAGTATGTAGGTATAGGTCGGTTCACGAAAGATGACCACTGCGCAGAAGTCATTTTTTAGGTCCCCGTGGAGGTGCGGGGTGAGGCGCGGTTGGAGTGCCAATGGTGTAGCAACGCCATTGGTGTACGAATGTACATATGCGCGACGGCCGCCATTTATGGTCAACTTTCGTGAACCGACCTATACCATTTTGTTCGATAACTTTTTGCCATCCCATTGTTATAGAAATTTTGGGACTTCTGATCAAAATACAGCGACAAGTGGTTTTGGCAGTCTTCTCGTGATGTTATCCTGACACTGCCTAAAGAATAGGGAATATGCATGATTTTTTTTATTGTTGCTATCGTTTATTTAGGTTAATACGATATCGTAAAAAAAAATGTCGTGGAGAAGTCAATATTTATTTTAAATTAAATGTTGAAAATTACAATGACATAACGCTAGTTTAAACACCCCCAATTTTTGTTGTTACATCATGACGTCAGCGTTCGCAACTGTCAAATGTCTGGTACTGTTTTGACACTTTTGACATATCCTCTGCGAACCGTGTCGTCACTTTGGGGTCTAGCCAATAGCGTCGTGTTTCGACATTTTAAATTTCGCTCGTAAATTTTCCAACTTTTATTAATTAATATTCGCGATTTTATAGTGTGTAAATGTAAAATAATGTTAGAGGTGTCTTTTTTACCGATAAATAATTGCATAAAAATATATTCGCTTATATCTGAATCAAACGCATATTATTGTTGCGAGTTAACCCAAGTTTCGCCACAGTCTGTGAAACCTGACCGGCCTTTGACCACGACCTTTTTCGCACGTTCTTGTCGTACGTGATCCACTTTTCATCACCAGTTATCAGCTTCTTCAAGAATGGTTCGGTTTCATACATAGACATAGACACACGCCTGTTTCCCCGAAGGGTTAGGCAGAGGCATATTAAACGCCCACTTTTCGCCAGTGTTTTGATCCCACGTAATAGGTGGCGAGCCTATTGCCGCTTATCGGGATATTTTGTTTGCCGTCGCCTCGTCCGTTGATCGGCAGGTGCACCACTTGCAGGTGAGGTTGGCGCCCGACCCTAAGTTCTTGGTGGGAACCCTATACACCATGGTTCAGTTTCATTACGTCGTAATAAAGAATCAACAATGAGTACACGGTTCATTAGGTTTCTTTCAGTGAGCTAGTGAGGTACCCAAATATCGAGCTTTTTTGTGTACCCAGTTTTTTTCAAATGCGCCAAAACTGCTTTGTGGTAAATTCCCAGTTCTTCAGCTACGTCGTAACTACTGATATGCCGATCTTGCTCCACTTTTCAAAAATGGCATCCATTTTATCCGTAATAGGGCGACCAGAGCGACGTGCATCTTTGACATCAAAGTTTCCGAAATGAAAACGCTTAAACCAAATTTGTGTTACTCTCACAGACACTGCACTAGGTTCATAAACATCTTTGATTATTAGGTTCATCAACTTTCAAAGATACCAAAACCAGCCAGATACAAATATTATAGCCAAGAGATTTTATTACAAGTTCATACATACTATAATGCGAAAAGACTTTTCCCCCAAGCTAATAGTTCGCCATAAAACGTAGTAAGTCCATTAAATGGTAAAATAATATGAAATGGTCAAATAGTAATTAGTATTACGTTAATACTGACCGTCTCTCCTCCACCGTTGGTCGGGCCAGCGGTCCCGCGGCGACGACCGGCCCGAGCCGCAGCCGTCACTGTAACTGTCACACACACTCATTACTCACTACATTCTGTTAAACACACAGCAGCTATTATGCATACAAATCAAGGATCATACAAGATAATTAAGCGGGTCTTAATCGCGTAAAATTAACTTATTTAAGGCATAAATTCCTATTTGTTTCCGACGTTTCGATCGTCCACGATCGGTGCCAGACGATCGAAACGTCGGAAACAAATAGGAATTTATACCATAAATAAGTTAATTTTACGCGATTAAGTCAGGCTAAGTTATTTTGTATGATGTATACAAGTCGCTTAAAGTAAATGGTCCACAAATGTATGGAGGCTGGGCTTGGCTATTTTACCTAATGTGAGCTGCAATCTCACCTATACTGTGTAAAAGGTCATAAAAATCTTGATTTTTTGGAGTACCTATGAATGTTTATTTTTTCAGTCCCGCATTTCGTTTTAATCTGAAACTGAAAAATAGTAAACTTGCAACAACAAATCGCTAACTGATTAAAACGGATGGCAACTCTGTCAAACAGATTAAGGAGGTTATGTATTACAAAAGCAAAACAAACAGCTGTCAAATACGCCAATCGACATTTAACGTCAATGTGACATTTGGTTTATAATATAGGCGTTTCGTTGTTTCATTAATGTTATCGTCATATTTGATTTTGAACCATGTAAACCTGCAGCTGAATTGATGAGCAGAACTTAAAAGATGCCGTATACACTACAAACAAGGTTGCAGATACATTTTACATACCTAATCCATGCTTTAAGAAACTTGAGTAACAAAGAATGTATGCGATTAGTTACCTCAAAATAGGTTTTCATGCTTTTTTTTCAAAATGCGCGACTAAAACAATCTTATTTAAGCATTATCTAGTAGCTAATTAAATTGCCTTTCTAATGAGGTATGTCACATAGCGGTTTAAATTTCAAGGCCAGTATGAACTGTTTCCTTTAAAATCGATTATTACAAATTACGGACATTGAAGGATGTGACTATAATTTGGCGTAAACCTAGTTCGGCGTACCCAATACACACTGGAATCGCTTCTAACAATCTTTTAAACACATGCTTTTATTTAGAACTCGATGGAGTTGCGTCGTTTTGTGGCGGAGTTCCTAAGGCCTTCCAGCTCCATCATCAAATCATCATATTTATGTCATAACATTGCGTTCAATTTGCAAAACACATGCATGCAAAATTTCAGTTAAAAAGAATAGCGGGTAATGGGCCAATGTTATCTTGTGTGATTTTATCATTTTTATCACAGCGATCGGGATAAAAGAAACTAAATGTAAACTTATAAAAATTAAATTGTCATGGTATACTCGAACGCTTTTAGGCTTGAGCCTTTTACCACAAGTAATGGAACTGTAACCTGCACTCAAATAAAATAAAAGAGGCTGAAATATTTATCAGGAGCACAGATTATTCTGCGGTTAGTAAAACTATGTATGTCACAACACAATGTGTAGTAGTAGTCGATTACTTATGGTAATGTACTTGCTAAACTTAAAGTACAAATTGTTTATTACAATAAATACTTACTCTTCTTCTTCATCATACGAATGGCGCGGCTTTCTATGTCTATCTCTGTCTTTATCCCTGTAGTCCTTGGGCAGTCTCTCTCTACTCCGCGAGTCCCTGTAGTCTCTCTCCCTACTGTATGTTCTGTCTCTGTCCCACGAGTCATTCTCCCTATCTCTACTCCTCCTATCCCTTCTGTCTCTATGGTCCCTGTGGTCTCTTTCTTTGCTGACGTCACGACGATCCCGCCCACTGCCAGAATCCCTTCTGTCTCTCGCGGAATCTCTTCCATCTCTACTCATATCTCTGTCTCTGTCCCTCATATCCCGTTTTTCTCTTAGCTTCTCTTTCTCTCGGCCGCTGCCGCTGTCGAGGCATTCTCTTGAACCGGATGAATTGTGTCTGTAAGTTTGATAAAAATTTGCATAATAAGTTACCAATGCAGGAATTTTCTACTTCGTTTGGAGTATAGGAATATAATAATTTATTTATTTTCGCTTTTATACGATTGTATGTTGATTACACATATTATGCAAAGGTATAATAATGGATACTAAAGTTGAGAAAGTCCGTGTGGTGACGGATAAAGAATACAGAATGTCACCACCCTATATCATCACATGGGTGTCGTAAGAGCCGACAGAGGGAGCATATTTTGCAGAGAACAGCACTGTAAGAGAAGGAAAACTTGATACAAACCCTATACCAACCCGTTTGGCCAGCGTGCTATAGTAGGCCAATTCCTCCTTTAGGAGAGACCTAGTCCAGCAGTGGACTGTTAAAGGCTGATAATGATGAAAGTTGAGAAAACTATAACGGCGTATCACATTATTTGATTGAGGATTATAGGGCAAAGAGAAAACTTTAACATTTCACATCGTCCTAGAAATATATTTTCTTTTTGAGAGCAGTTATGTTAGTACTAATTAATGGTAAAAATAATAATAAAGTGTAAGTTACCTAGATTCTCTGTCCCGGTGTGAGGGCGGGCGTTGCAGTCTGGTGACGGGTGGTAACTCTTCATCCCACGGCGATACATCCCGCGATGATGACGATGTTTGCACTGGGAACGGACATAACAGATCTCTTGTCAGTTTTACCAGTGCTCAACGATAACAGATTATATCATCGCGGGCAGCGGGTGGATGAGAGCGGCTCAAGATCGGAGTGGAGACCCTTGGGGGAGACTTATGTTCAGCAGGGACGTCTGGCAGTTGAACTGATGATGAGCATATTGATGATTGACCGCTACAAGTTTTATTTAGTTACACAGGTAGTCAATACCGTGGCCGGAGCACGGTCGGTGCCGGCGTTATAACGTCGGTTCTGAAACGTTGTAATTGTAACAAGGAAGTGGTCATCGGGCGCATGAAGGGGAATTATTTGTGGCGAAAAATTGTCTGACGCAATCATTACTTATACAGACAGCCACGGCCGTGCAATGAATGCTCGGAAACAGCCCGGTGTACCATGATAATGATGATTAGTTCAGCCGGGGCACGGTGGCTGCGAAACGGTTGGCCCGGCCAGGGTACGGTGTTTTGAGAGTACGGAGCTGGTAGCCTGCCTAGCTGTCTGTCGTGGACAACGGGCAGGGGCCCCTCCGCCGGTGTTGGAACAGTATCAGCTATGATCTAAAGTTTCTTTTTTCATTTTTTTTATAGTTACGAGGGTCAAACTGAAAGTTCTTAGAACTGGCCACTTATCAACAATATAATAAAAAAAATATTCTAAAATTTGAAAATAGAACTCTTTGCCAATATTACTGAGTATATATTTCATTCATTTGTCATTTGTTTTACGATTTGGCGGCAAATTGAAAATTGTCTGTGTCACGTCAACATGAATTTAACACGAGAAAATTTTCGTGCAATGATTTTTTATGACTTTCGATGTCATTTAAGTCAACAAGAAAGTTATGATAGACTACGATTGGCCTTTCACGATGAAGCCCCATCTCGTGCGACTGTTTACAACTGGTTTAATGAGTTTAAACGTGGTCGCACTAATCTCACTGATGATGTACGTGAGGGACGGCCTTCTACGGCGACGACTGAAAATAACATCTGTGTTGTGCGGCGTATGATAGAGACTGACAAAAGAGTGACCTATCAGCAGATTCGGACAAGCTTAGGTATCGGTATGAGTCAAGTGCACAAAATCCTCCACGAACATTTAGCGGTCAGGAAGCTTTGCGCCCGGTGGATACCTCATAATTTGACTAAGGCTCAAAAACTCCATCGTGTGGATTGGTGCCGTAAAATGATTGAAAGATTTAACGGAGGTGACTCAAATGCTGTGTTCGACATACTAACAGGTGACGAAAGCTGGATTTACTGTTATGATCCTGAAACCAAAAGACAATCTGCTCAGTGGGTGTTTCCTTTCGAGGAGTTGCCAACTAAAGTAAAGAGAGATCGAAGTGCGGGAAAAAAAATGGTGGCCTCGTTCTTTGGAAGGATAGGTCATTTCGCAACAATTGTGTTAGAGGATCAAAAAACAGTTTCTGCAGAATGGTACACTACCAATTGTTTGCCACTTGTCTTGGAAAAAGTTCGAGAGAAACGACCTCGCAGTAGGATCCTCCTTCACCACGACAACGCCTCGTCGCACACCGCCAAGCGAACGATCGACTATTTGGCGACATCAAACGTTGAATTACTGGGTCACCCGCCGTATAGCCCCGACCTCGCGCCTTGTGATTTTTATTTATTTCCAAAAATTAAAGAAAAACTTAAAGGAAAGCGGTTTATGAATGCTGAAGAAGCGGTGGCTGCGTATCGCGATGCCATTGAAGAGACCCCTAAGGACGAGTGGGCAAAGTGCTTTTCCCAGTGGTTCCATCGCATGCAGCGGTGTATTGACGTCAATGGACAATATTTTGAAAAGATATAATAAAACTAATAACTGGCTAATGTAATCAGTTTTTGATTTTCTAAGAACTTTCAGTTTGACCCTCGTATACGCCTGCTGGTAAGCGATTACCGCCGCTTATGGACACAAGCAACACCACAGGAGTCACAAGTGCGTTGCCACCCCTTAGGTTGGGAAAAGGTATAGGAGGAGGAGTGGTATTAGTCAGAAGTAATAGGGGATGAGTTTCATCCAACGAAACGCAACAGTTTAGGTACAGTTACGTCAATTTTAAGTGTGTTAGAACCAACGACAACCCAACCTACTAGACGGCAGAAGTAAGGCGAATACTTTCTGACAACACGTTAGACTTATACGTCTTACATAAGACCAATCTCAACACTAGTTATGAATTATGACGTACCGTAAATTTGAACCGGCCAATTAGAATGTATTTTGTAGCCCCTTGCCTCGCATACTTCACCGCTTTGACAGAATTGTTTGTTTGTAGAAATGATAACATTAGGTGTCCAGTAGGCTGGGTTGTCGTTGGTTGGAACTTACCGATAGGCGCCCGTGTAGGTGGCGTATGCGGCGCGTGAGTTAGCGGCGCGTGTGGAACATGGTGGCGCGGGCGGCGGCGGCGGCGCGGCGACGACGCGGAGTCGGAGGAGCCGCCCGACGCCGCCGGCCCGCCCAGCACGGCCCAGCGCCCCGCAGACCCCGTACCCCCCACCACGCCCACCACCACACTCGACACGCACTTCTCTGCGAACATACAACATGCCATGCTTATTGACATAACTCATTAAGATGACTGTCCACTTGCGACGTATGTTTATAGATATAGGTCGGTTCACGAAAGTTGACCACAAATGGCGGCCGTCGCGCATATGTACATTCGTGCACCAATTGCGTGGCTCCCTTCTTGACGAATTTAGGGAATGCGTCAAGAACGGAGCTACGCCATTGGCATTCCACCCGCGCCTCACCCCGCACCTCAGGGGGACCTAAAAATGATTTCTGCGCAGTGGTCATCTTTCGTGAACCGACCTATACTTGTAGATTTTTAACACGTAATTGACTAAAAATAAAGGTAACAAATAAAATATGTACTCCCACATTTATGTATTAATATGTATTTAGATAATTATATTTATGTAAATAAATCTCGGTACATAAACAAAAATGTGTATAATCGTACATCGTAAAACATTAAAGGAGTCTTGCATGGGACTCAATAAGATACCTTGAGGCACGCCAATATTCATCTCTATACAGTCATCGATAGGTATTAACCACAGTGGTTTAAACACGTATGAAATATTTAAATTAACGAATTACATCAATGAGGATACCCATTCACAGTCATCAAACCATTTTAATGACTAGGAAGATTCATACCCCATAGAAAACTTATGAGGTCGACCCGATCGAAAGGTTTTCCCATATCGATGGAGTCCAATAGCGACTCTAATTACTTACTGCTAGCATATTTTAACATAACTCTACATACCTTTAGTATCAGGCGAAGAACCACTGACGACATCGCTTATAGACCCTGTAGATAATCTCGTGGGAGGAGGCTGCAAATCCCTCACAGGCACCGGTGTCAACTCTATAGGAGTTTCCTTTTTCTCGGGCGGAGGTATATGCGGTATTATCTTCTCTGCCTCTCTCTCTTTAACAATCGGACTCTTTCTAAACGCATCTTCAACGTGTGTGAAAGAGAGGGAGCTATTGTCGATGCAATCGAAGAAATCTGAGTTGTCGAAACCATCAGATTTTTCGTCAGATTTCTTCCGTTCTTTTGGTACTTCAGGTGGAATGGACTCGAATTCGTCTTGGGATGGCTCTGTGATTGTGATTTCCCGAAGCGCTGCGTACCTAAAACGATGGATTGTATGTAAGTATACGCAGCTATAAGTGCATTTAAAACCTCCGAAAAAACATTTTCCTTTGCAGTTTTTTTAGTTGCTTACGTTTAGATATTTGTTTTACGTAGTCATTTACAGATGATTGCACTTTTAATCTGATTCCAAATAAAAAAAAATACATAAACTAATACATACCTATCGTTCATATCCTCCTGTTTTACTTCGACATGCCCATTATCCCTCGGCGATACGCTACGTCTAGTCTTTTCTATTTGTAAAGTCTTCATAACTGACTTAATATCTTCTATTTTCGCGTCTATCTGCGATGGCTTCGGACTCACTGAATTCCTAAACATATTAAAAGAATCCAAAGTCAACTCATCAAGAGTTTTCAACGGACTTCTCGAGAGTTCCTTGGTTTCCGATTCTCGGTCTTGATTCGCTCTCATAAGGTTGTCAATAGCAGTCAGTTCTTTCTCGTCAGAGTCCTGTTTAGGCTCAGCTTCTAGGGCGTCAATTGGATCTAAAATCGACTTCGCTTTGAGTTCTTCTTCCTGAATTTCTCTAAACGCAGCGTATCGGTCGTAGGATGGGTTAGCTTTCTTATCGAAATCGTCAAAGTTTGCGACAAACGCGTCGCTTATTTCTGTGGTCGGTGCGAAATTGTCCTCGAACTGTGGTTTGAAGTCATTCATAATGGCGGCGGCTGGCGGTGGGATTGGTTTCTCTAGTGTTGTGTTTGGTGTTGACAAGCCTGATAGTGATGCGATTACAGGTTTGTCTTTGTCCGTTTTTGTCGCAGGCTCGACGTGAATGTGCTGAAGAAATAATTAACATGTTTTTAAGTGTTATTGTTACATGAAAATAATTAAATATAAACTTTGAGGAATGACTTTATATATTTTTTTGTTAATGGAAAAATTATGTTTTTTTTTACTTAAATAGAAATATATTATGTTAAATACCGCTCTGTCGGTGTCAGCGGCTAGATACGATCTGAGGTACTCGGTGAGTTGTGGTAGAGTCATAGAAGACAGTGTAGTGGCCGGCACTCGCAGTCTGAAACATATTAATTATCACTTATAAATAAATAGCTGAAATAAAAGAAAAGTATGTCCAGTCATCTTCGATAATTTAAAATGTAATAATAAAAAATTGATTATTCAAAGTTAGCCGGGTTCACTGTAACTTGTTTGATAATTATTTTTGTCGCTTAAATGTCAGCTTCTCTAAAGCGTCAAGGAGGCAAATAGTAAAAAAAAAAAAAAGAAACTATTGTAAACGCCATTTATAAAGCTGGGTCGAGATTTGTAACAGAACATGTAACCGTACTGTGTATCTTTACTGCATATCTCTTATGTTTGAGGGTCGCAATTGAGGTGACAACATATAAAAAAAAATGGATTAGCACCTTGGAGAGGTTAAGCGTGAATATGAGAACAGAGCGAAATGAAAATGTTGTAAATAGACATAACAATATTCACGGGCTTATCATGCACCCAACAGATTCAGGCGCTACTCATATAGTATTTGTGATGGATGAATCCGTTCAGTGTCGTAATAAATTGTTCGCGAAATGTCGTCTGTTGTATCAGTCGTACAAAATATGAATAATGCAGTAGCGCATGTACGATTAAATGATGTCGGGGCTTGTTTTGCTTTGATTGTATCTGGAGAAGGAGTCTTTGTCAAGAGAAACACAAGAAAGGAATTTGCTTTTGCAGATACTTTTGGAAAAGGGTTGAGTTCGCATTAGCTGGGCTTAGCCCACCTCCTGGCTCCTGACTTGCAACACAAACTACTAACAGAAGGCGGACCCATATTTATGTACCTCACTTTTCCTACCTACGCCCGGCGGTCGGGCTAGAGTTGTCATCTATGACACATGGTAAAACATCAGCTCCGGTCTATTTGTTTTGGTCATTTGTGGCCGGAAAAATACCTGTGTGCCAGTTCATCCATGGTGCAAGTGAGGAGTTGACTGAGCGTGATGTCGAAGCGGCGGGCGGTGGGCAGCGGTGGTGGTGCCGGCGTTAGGTACTCGTCTTCGCTGCTGTTAGTCGCCGCTGAGGATAGCCGGGGTTTCATGCTGCGGTCCGCCTGGAGAAACAACAATGTCACAATTATATTATGCAAGAGATATATGAAGATGTTATATGTCTCAGTGGCGTGCTATTAGAGAGCCTTATATCCAGCAGTGGACTATGACAGGCTGATGATGATGATATGAAGATGAGAAAAGGAAAAAGGGTCATATTTTATAAGAGACATCAATGGTAGCGCCACCAGTAAAATGTGTACAGTTGGATGGAGAGTATCTCACCCGTAAATTTTATCATAGTGGTTAATTTGATTGTCGAGGAAAATACAATGCGCGATGCCGTCCTTCGGACATCGGTCAACTTCGTCGAGCATTTTGTTGAAGCAGCTAGTAGTGAGAGTAAGAGGTGTATACAAACAAGTCAGTGTTGAGCCAGTTTGAAATAAATTCCCTTGGCTCGCTTATAGAGTCGAAGCAAATTAGAAACTAGTTTTGTATACGAGTGTCAATGTGTGTGTAAAGTAGCGCTGGAAGCGACGATGTCTTGCTGAGCGATTCTCGCCCTTATGGTGGTCTAGCCGGAAGTTGTTCGAGTGTACATACGGCGGGTTCAGGTCGCGGTCGCATGGCGGGTTTGGGCAGCGGCGGCGCGTCGTCACTATCGGCCGGCGGTCGCGGAGGCGCGCGGAGTGCGGCGGGCTCCTTCTTCGGCGGGAGGGGGGGTGGCGGCGACGCACTCTCTACACCGCCGCCCGCCACCGGCCGCTGTCGCACCGCACTACCCTCCGTGTTCTGTAAACCACATATTATATTTAGAGATACTGACGCGATGTAAGGCATGGTTCTGTAGCAGTCCAGCTCCTACCTGTCTCTGCAGTCTGGGTGATTTCGGCGCGGGCTCCGGCGGTAGCGACACCTGCAGCGGCCCGTTGAACACGTTCTTGCCGTTCTCCGCTGGCTTCACCTCCTCCATCACCACCTCCTTCATGGACTTGCTCCTCCCCTCATCCACGCGCAGTACGCTCGACTTCGGAAACTCCTGCATGCTCGTGAACGGATCGTCCTTGAACGAGTCCGAGAACGGGTCTGTATTATCGAAAGGATCCGTCTCCGCGAACGGATCGGACGAGAAAAAGTTGGCACTGAAGAGCGCATTCTGCGGCGGCTTGACGATCGCCACGGAGCCGCCCGAGTGCCTCGACAGTGACGTCATCGTCGTCGCCGGCCCGTAATGCTCGATCTTACTGTCACTGACCGGCAAAATGTCTGATATAAGACTCTGGGTGGTCGACACCAGGTCTTTGAGCACTTTCTTTGGCGGATTTTTGAGCTCCTGAAAGAAGAGTTTTTTGTCAACGTAAGGTTTACTCCGGCCGGTGCCGAGGGGGTCTAGTTCGGTGAATACGTCGTAACTGAGCGACTGCGTCGTGGACGAGCTGGGCTGGCTCACCTGTAACACAGGCACGCACCATAAGACTAACTATCTGCAGACGTGATACTGGATTCTCAGTACATTATGCCTACGAATATTGGATGCAAATTATCCATGGATTGACATTTCAAAGCTTTTTTATCGAAAACAAAATGTTACTACAATCATGGAAGCGTGCGTCTAAACACATAATCGCGTAAGTGCGTTGTCCTGTGTGCGTATAAACCGGGTAAGTACGAGAGTCGTGCGAGGTAAGGGCCACCTGACTCGACGTAGTTACGGCAGACACACTGCGACATATAGGTAGCGACATGCTTTAGATATACTTTAGAATTTCAATGAAGTATAGATAAGCGTCACGTCCACATAAATATTCAGTCTTATAGCATAAGGAGACCAGACGCCACAGACAGGGACTACTCTTTAACTGTACGGTATAGTATTGCGAAATATTTTGTTATTGCCTAACAGAAATATAACCATTGTCATGAAATTCAGCAGTGCTGCTTGACCAATAGCTTGTTTTCTAAGACCAGCGATAACTAGTGTAGCAAAGCCAGCTTAATTTTACAAAATGAGTATTAAATGTCGAATTACTTTGCAATTTGGCATTTGGTCAAATACTGTAACAATCAATTGGCTTAACACTTTCACGGACAGTAAACGCCTATAGGCGTGATAACAATAAAACTTCAATTGTGTCTCGTTTACTGTCCGTGAAAGTGTTGACTACGGACTAAAAAACCGACACTCATTTAGCGAAATTTGGAATCCCGCCAAATTGCGGCTATTCTATTGGTCAAGCGGCTCTGAGATAAAGGTAGAATCCTATTCGTCTTTTAAATTAACTATTGTAAGTTCTAAGAACACACGATCGATTTAAACTAGTCTATTAAACACAAGAAATATTGCATTTACTAACATTGAAACTAGACATAAAACACCCAAACTAGAAACAACTAATTCTAAATTAATCACACAAATGTAGTTTTGTGGTGGTCTAGAGTCGTTTAGCACTTAATTTATTGTCAGTTGATACTTTAACTATTACGCCAATTGCGTAAAGGTATATACAAATGTTATTAAAATATCTAAACTGACTAATACAAACTAACATCTACTAAACCTCAATGTACAAACTATAGTAAAATAGCCAATTTGTTTTGGTATCAACTAATGTTTATGTAATAGGCTTGTGTCCACTAAGAATAAATAGGTTTGATTGTAGTATCTATAGATTAATTATGATTTTAAGATGTCAATAAAATTTATTATTTATTATAAAAAGGTAAGATTAATGTTATTTTTAGGATTCTAAAACTAAAAATAATGTAATTATTCTTGTGACAGTGAACACCAATCAGAGAGCATTACGTCAAACATTACGTCCGCCATTCATGTTGTTTACGTTTTAGTAATAAATTATACAACTAAAACGTCAAACCTTCTACCTGTCAAATCGAATATAACAAAATAAAAGTGGGTACATCAGACCAGACTTCATTCACGGTTTGTTTTGTTTTGCACTTTGTGATATCACTCAACCGCCATGATGGTTTACAGCGTTTTCGTGTCAAATTCAAAAAGGTTTTTAAAAAGCCGTAATTAGTAATGTTGCTGATCGATTTTTGAAGGAAAAATCAGGTATTTCAGTTTACCATCTAATAAAGGAACGAATCAATCGCTAATTACATTTTAGGACACAAGCCTATTATGAAAATGATATATCGAACTGATTCAGCTACAGAATGAAATGTAACATGAAGTGTCTTTCAAGAAAGAGCTTGAAAGACTATATGGTAATAAAGACACGCATTCAAGAGTGTATGATCGAGACAATGATATGAATAGTCTAACTTTTCTATTCTTTACTTTAGTATAACTTTTCCTATGAATAGTCTTAGGAAAAGTTTTATTTGAATTCTTTAGATTATGATTGTCGTCCTAGCGTCATCTCAGTTGCATTCAAGACTCTTCGTTTTAGAGCCCGGGCTCCGTTTTCTAGTCTTACCAGACTTGACAGAAAAATGGCTTTAATGATTTTCTTTGAGTATTAGTCGATATTTCGCAATAATATTCCACAATCTCCAAAAGCAAGTATCAAGGGGTCATGCACTAAAATAGGGTACTAAACAGTCGTTCACTTACACATACAACATAAAGTCAAGTTTAAATACAGCTTGTTTGCCAAAATAAGTACCTACACAGCTACGACAAATCTTTAATATTAAAGTATACAAATAATATATAACCACTTTAAATTAACGAGGCATTTCTCACGAATATTCGAAATAGGATACGGTTTCTTTTTTCGAATGTTTCGAATAATCGATTCGAATGCATTCGTATTAAATTTTTTGCTACCGAAAAATATTAAATGAAATATTTATTTTTTGTTAACTAAAACAAAGCAATATAGGTAGATTTAATCAAAGTTTCTATTAAACATGAACACTCGTATTGCAAAATTCTAGAACAAATATTTTTCGGTATCAGTAGCATATATCCTCTTCAAAGTAAGGGGGTTCATCACAAAATTGAAATCAAAATTTCTATTTACATACTATATACCTAGAACTATTTTTATAAATAATACATCAAAATAAGATAAACCGGATATTTTCTATTCAACCACATTTAAATAAAGACGTATAACATGTATTTACTATTAAGTTTATATGACTAAAATAATACGATATTTCGTTGAAATTTTCTGTGACCGCATTTAACCAAAAGTTATTACGCCAAAAAAATGGCCGGTCCAAAGGCACTAATAATAAAATAATTTAGAAAGAGTACCACTAATAGGCTAAGCCACAGAGAATTCCATCGAAATACATAAGTATATACCAAACACAACACATACGTACATCCATACTAACCGGTGTGTCGGTAAGGTTGTCGACTAGAGCGGGCGTGGGTTCGAACTCGGCGGCGACAGTCGCCAAGTCGAAGGGCAACGCGGGCGGCCCTTTGCCGGGGCTTGGGAATATGGACCGAGAGCTTGTTGAGGCGGGGGTGCTTCGACCTCGCGTTGAGGAGCCCGACGGTGGGGGCGGTAGCAGGCCTTTCTGTAAAGAGGAAATATAACGCTAAATAAATAGCAATACTTGCTAATGATTTATCGTAAAAGGTGATGTACTCACTTTACATTTTGTTTATAGTTTAACTATTTATTTATGCCGGACTGTTCTAGGTCCAGCAGAGCTGTCCTTTTGTACATACATATTTAATTGTTGGGATAATTTTGAAGACTAGGCGTCTGTGTTCTGCGTCCCAGACCGCTATTGAGCCGTGTTCATAGAACCTCCCACGACTCTCGCCCACCTCATGAATGTGACTGCCTAGTATGTATGGGCTCTATTCTGTTGTGTCGTGGCTGTAACTGAGGTCAGCGTAAAAGAACTAGATAACTAGCGTCTAAGCTATCTCTTTGAGATGCGCAGGTCAGACGGCAGTCGCTCTATAGAAATGCTAATATTCTATTAAATCTGGTCACAATAGTAAGCGGACCCTCTGCCAGTCGAAAGTTGGAGATGCAACTGGGATAGCAGCACCCTATTGCCCATTTCACCAGTGTACCGTATGTAGGCCCCATCTACTGAGTCTTCCAGAGCGAAGCTTTTCTTTCGTTGAGTATAGAAAACCTTGGAGCAATTCTGCGTCCAGTAGTGTACGTCAGGTCTTTCTGCTGTAATGCTGATAGTATCTGTGTCGAAGGCAGCATAGTGAACGTGTGAGGCCCTGCCGTAGCGAGCTAAGCTCTTGCTCCAGGTCTACCAGCTCGGCGAGAAAGCCTTGGTGCAAGGACAGTACGTACGTTTTTCTGCTGAATTGCTCGTAGTACCTGTGTGGAAGGCAGTGTAGAGAAGGAGTCTCCGAAGGGGTCTGTGGACGGTGTGAGTCCCTCGACCAGCGTGATGCCCCGCCTGAGGGAGCTGAGCTCCTGCTCCAAGTCTAATAGCTCGGCGAGAAAGCCTTGCAGCAATTCTCTTGGAGCAATTTCCAGTATGTACATCTTACTACTTAAATTGTGGTAGTACCTGTGTGGAAGGCAGTGTAGTGAAGGAGTCTCCAAAGGGGTCGGTGGAGGGCGTGAGTCCCTCGACCTGCGTGAGGCCCCGCCTGAGCGAGCTGAGCTCCTGCTCCAGGTCTACCAGCTCGGCGACCCCGCCCTCGGCGCCCACGTCCACGCTCTTAGACGTGTTCGAGCCCGGGTCACCCATTGATGCTAGAGTCTGGCGGAAGAACAACAACATCTTACTACTGTTACCTATAAATATAAATATATGCGAGGGTGGATGGATGTATGTATGTATGGATGTTTGTTAGTAAGCCACGCAAAAACAATTGAAGTAATATAGCTTCCACCTATCATTTATAGTAGTAGATCGAACCCTACATTTTTCTCAATATTGATACGACGAGCTGATTAAAACTTTGTATCAAATGTTTAGGATGTCTTCCAACCCGTACTTTGCAAGCGTGGTAGCATATTTTCTAATTGGCGTAAAAGGGAGGAGGGAAGACCATTCAGTATGAATAATTGTTAGAGAATTGTATAATTTTTAAGTTATCGAAGTGAGCATGTCACAATATCTTCTTCTTTATATATAAAATCCTTGCGTTACTGACTGACTGGCAGACACGCTACAGCCGAAACTATTGGCCACAGGAAACTGAAATTTGGCATGCATGTTCCTTGGGGACCGTAGGGGTGCACTAAGAAGGGATTTCCCGAAATTCCTACAGGATCGGCCAAAAGGGATAAATAAAAAAAAATGCAGGCGTAGCTACTGGCGTCCTCTAGTATCATCATAATACAGCGTTTTGCATTTCCCTGCTACATAGGCCTCTCCTAATTTTTCCATCTCAATAGCATTGTGAGTCTTTGGTGTAGGGTTTAAGTAGAGTTCTCCGTCTCTTCCCAAAGGTACATGCAGTATTTTACTTACGGTACGGCCATTTTCAATATTCGAACTATAGATAAATCTGTAGATTTTAGATTCATGGTTGACATATTTTGCATGGAGCTTATGTCAAAAACTGTCAAAAACGAATCTAAAATCTACAGATCTATCTTTATTTCGAATATTGAATTCCGCAGCTAGTCGCCTCCTAACGCCATGAAATGGACTAGTGAGACTTTCCTATTTAAAAGACAACTCCCGCACTAGTACTAAATCCTGTGTCGCGGGGGATTTTACAAACATACAACTAACGGACACACACAATGAACAACCAGACTCGAAACAACCATTTATGAATCACACAATGTGACTTTTTATTTATATGTAACCACACGGAGTGTGTAAGAGTCGACTATTAAACTGAATGTTTAATATCAACAATTATTAGACAATAGGTATTTACAACTTTAACTAAAACATTAAAATTGTAATCAGTATTTTGAATTATGTTAATACAATCACTTTTAAGCGAAAATTACTCACACACTAACACTCACAGGAAGAGAATGGTGATAAACGTTTTGGACAGAAGCGTTGCGTCTTTCCCTGGTAGAGAAAAATTACATGCGGATATAGATACCTACTAGCTTTCGCCCGCGGCTTCGCCAGCATGATATTTTAATAAAGAGTGGCCTATGTTCCCCGGGTTCAGACTATCCATGTCAAATTTCATCACAAACGGCTCTGTAGATTAGCCGTGTAGCATACATATTAACAGATAATGTTGAAAATTACTTTTGTGTACATAATCGTTGAACTTCAGGTAAAGATAAGGAAAATATAGTATATCATTGAAGTTATGAAGAGCTTGTTTACCTACTGAATATAACAGCAACAAAACATAAAATCTGAAAGCATTAGGTACCACAAAGTACATATCAGACAATCAGACCGACCCTCCGCCTCGCTGTGCTTAAGCGCACTAACTCGTAGAAAGCGCTTTTAATGACGCTGCGATTAGGTCAGATATCTGACTGTAAAAGACAAAGTTAATCTACTTACATTAAATACTGAAGGCTAAATCTATCAATTTTGAAAACAATATGATAACTTCTCTAGAATGAGCATTGTAAAATACATTTATATTTTTTATGTTATACTGTTTTATTACAACAAAAAATGATGTACCTAGTTAGATTATGTACTAAAAGCTAAAAAGTAATATGGTAAGTTCTAGCTACCAGATCGCGCCAATCTTCTCATCAATCTGGGGTATTGATCAGACAAATATAAACTCGTTGGGCAAGTGAAATTTCTATCATAATGTTTACTCTGGATACCCTACGCCAAAAATTAATTTATTTTTACTTAATTTTATTTTCAAGTTTTTAGTGTTGTTGTTAGTTGATACTTCTCATTCTATTTTCATAGTGAGCCCTTTTCTACCAATCAAACCCTGTCATTCGATACCCATATTGAGGTAATTGTGGAAAATAAGTAATCCGCCATTTTGTGGCGGCGGCCATCTTGGATTTTTCATAGTGAGCTCTATTGTACCAATCAAGACCTTTCAATTGATACCCATATTGAGGTATTTGTGGAAAATATGTAATCCGCCATTTTGTGGCGACAGCCATCTTGGATTTTTAATAGTGAGCTCTATTCTACGAATCAAGCCCTTTTATTTGATACCCATATTGTGGTATTTGTGTAAAATAAGTAATCCGCCATTTTATGGCGGCAGCCATCTTGGATTTTGCATAGTGAGCCCTATTCTACTAATTAAGCCCTTTCATTTTTTACCCATATTGAGGTATTTGTGGAAAATATGTAATCCACCATTTTGCGGCGACAGCCATCTTGGATTTTTCATAGTGAGCTCTATTCTACGAATCAAGCCCTTTCATTTGATACCCATATTGAGGTATTTGTAGAAAATAGGTAATCTCAATTTTGTGGCGACAGCCATCTTGGATTTTTCATAGTGAGCTCTATTCTACGAATAAAGCCCTTTTATTTGATACCCATATTGAGTTATTTGTGGAAAATAAGTAATCCGCCATTTTTTGGCGGCAGCCATCTGGGATTTTTCATAGTGAGCTCTATTCTACGAATCAAGCCCTTTTATTTGATACCCATATTGAGGTATTTGTGGAAAATAAGTAATCCGCCATTTTGCGGCGACAGCCATCTTGGATTTTTCATAGTGAGCTCTATTCTACGAATCAAGCCCTTTCATTTGATACCCATATTGAGGTATTTGTAGAAAATAGGTAATCTCCATTTTGTGGCGACAGCCATCTTGGATTTTTCATAGTGAGCTCTATTCTACGAATCAAGCTCTTTTAATTGATACCAATATTGAGGTATTTGTGGAAAATAAGTAATCCGCCATTTTTTGGTGGCAGCCATCTTGGATTTTTCATAGTGAGCTCTATTCTACACATCAAGCCTTTTCATTTGATACCCATATTGAGGTATTTGTGGAAAATAAGTAATCCACCATTTTGCGGCGACAGCCATCTTGGATTTTTCATAGTGAGCTCTATTCTATGAATCAAGCCCTTTCATTTGATACCCATATTGAGGTATTTGTAGAAAATAGGTAATCTCAATTTTGTGGCGACAGCCATCTTGGATTTTTCATAGTGAGCTCTATTCTACGAATCGAGCTCTTTTAATTGATACCAATATTGAGGTATTTGTGGAAAATAAGTAATCCGCCATTTTTTGGTGGCAGCCATCTTGGATTTTTCATAGTGAGCTCTATTCTACCAATCAAGCCTTTTCATTTGATACCCATATTGAGGTATTTGTGGAAAATATGTAATCCGCCATTTTGCGGCGACAGCCATCTTGGATTTTTCATAGTGAGCTCTATTCTATGAATCAAGCCCTTTCATTTGATACCCATATTGAGGTATTTGTAGAAAATAGGTAATCTCAATTTTGTGGCGACAGCCATCTTGGATTTTTCATAGTGAGCTCTATTCTACGAATCGAGCTCTTTTAATTGATACCAATATTGAGGTATTTGTGGAAAATAAGTAATCCGTCATTTTGTGGTTGCGGCCATCTTGGATTTTTCATAGTGAGCTCTTTTCTACCAATCAAGCCTTTTCATTTGATACCCATATTGAGGTATTTGTGGAAAATATGTAATCCGCCATTTTGCGGCGACCACCATCTTGGATTTTTCATAGAAAGATATTGTGCTTTTCTACGAATCAAGCACTTTCGTTTGATACCCATATTAAGGTATTTGTGGGAAATTAGAAATCCGCCATTTTGTATTGGCGGCCATCTTGAAATTACAATCATTTAAATATTATCTTTTAATCTCGATGACAATATGAGTAGGTATATACCAAATATCAGATCAATCTGTCATCAGAAAGGGGGTAAAATTCCAATTAATAACTTTCTGACCTCAGGCTTTTTGCCGACTTAGTTGATACTTTTCCTTATATTATGGCAACATTATACAAAATCTTTATAAATTGTAGCCTATGTGTTATTCTGATGTATAAACTATATTATTGTAAAGTTTCATCCAAATCCGTTCAGTAGTTTTTGCGTGAAAGAGTAACAAACATCCATCCATCCATCCATCCATCCATCCATCTATCCATCTTCACAAACTTTCTTATTTATAATATTAGTAGGATAGGATTCTACTGGCTGTTGCACGCTTTTCGTGTAGCGCAATTCTAAACACATTTCCAATCCCTATTTTACTACCTTATACGTGGAATATATAAAAGATCTTCCTTTTGTTATAAGAGGAAATCATTATCGAAATTTCATGTTTCAAACTATACAACAGTAGTTTCAGCCTCTGCAATGATATTGTGTTACATTATTTTTTCATGTTTTAGCTACATCTAACGGTGCTCATACACTTGAGCATTATTTGCGAACGTTACATAACAGAAAAACAAAGGTGGCGATTTAGCTAGCATTCTAAAGAGCGTTCTGGCGAGCATTCTCGCCAAATGTAATTAAATTTGCTTCAGGCTTTTTCCCGAATTAACCGTTCTATAAAGATTATGAAAATGTTCCTAGCAATATATGACTCTATGCTTGGCTCATCACGTCTCTCACCACTTTAATGTACCGGGTGTCAGTTTGATGAAATCCGTTATCCGCAGTAGTCGTAGTAGTGGCTAACAAAAACCACTGTACTACTGGCACGCACACGTACCACGTGTTTATGTGAAAACGTGATAGAGGCAGGGATCATTCATAAGGCGCCAATTTAGACATGATCATAATGATCTTCATTTTAATTAGTTTCATTGCATGAAATGGGTTTTCAATAAGTGTAAACATAACATGTGAATGTGAAAAATTTTTAGAATGATTCGAGTCTCAGAGAGCACATGAATAATCGCAAAAAAACGAATGGCACTCTGGGTAGGTAATGATGATTAGTTACTTTTTTATTCATCAAACATACTAGTAAGAGATCCGTAGAAGAGCGACCTTCACCGATGTGATAATTGGGTGAAAAAAAATTTATATCAAATTTTGCATGTTAAAAAATATATCGCGAATGGATAGGTAAAAAAATCCACTATAATAATTATATACAATAGCCTATCCACACACACCTATAAATATACGTTATTTGCTCTTAGATGAGATTTGGCTGTAGCAGTGTGCGTTAAGCCCAAACTCAGGGAATACTATAGAGGCTATAAAATTGTCTATATGAATCCAGAACAACTATGCGGCAATTATTTGGACCTGTGCCAAAGCATATTATTTTAAAAAATATCCTTCAGCGTGTCTGTCCTCTTTTGGAGACAATGACTGTCTGGGTGGGTTTATGCGACATTATCTAAAGAGAATGGCATATATTTATAATCTTATCTGTGTATATGAAATTCTTGCGTAACTGACTGTCTTATAGACAATGCACAGTCGCAGGCTTATGGGGCGTGTAGGCGAGCCCTAAGAGTATATTTGGAAATTCCTTCCCAGGCGGGGTAAAATAGTCTCACACGGGAGCAGTTGAAAGCTAAGCCTAGTCAGTGAATAAGAAAATTAAGAATACTTGTCACACACACACATACACACATGGGTGTTGTTATTAAGAGGCAACCAAGGAAAATACACGAGGCAAATAATATATTTTTGCGGAGTTATGGAAAACTCGGTACGTCCGGAAAGCATGGTACAATAAGCCAAAACCTATTGTGCCACGGTGCTATTAGGATTAGGGTGCTGTAAAGGTAGGTAAGCTAGATATTTTTTAATACCCTTATAAATAGGTATACTGTGTACGAAACTTTCGCGATTTGTACACATACCTGTACTTATGTAAAACGGGTATCAATAGCTTAATTTTTCGAAAATATATGTTTAATTGTTCTTCATTTTAACTTTGACTCTTTTTAGGGCCGGAACATATCTGACGGAAGATCCGTCGCGTTTTATCGGTCGCGTAACGCTAATACATACAAATGTATAGAAAAACGTTCAACCATTCACACCTGACCGATAATCCGTTAGTACGTCGAGCGTACTAACGGATTATCCGTCGACGTCGCGCGCACCACGCACCACGTGAATTTTGACCTTTGAGTAAGGAATATAAATGGAGAGGGCAAATTGTAGGTACATATAGAAAAATTACATTATTCACATATATTATTATATTTTATATTTTATAGACTCACGGCTGTATCCCCGGAGGGGTAGGCAGAGGTGTAATATTACACCCACATTTCGCCATGATTTTTTTATAGACATATACATATACGAAATCGACATAAAGCCACCAAACATAGTGTTGTCTCGTTTTGTCTTAGGGATATCTCTGTCAAAAAAAAAGAGATAGCCATAGTTTACTGAATAAATTAATCATGACGATATTTTATTAGAAATGTCATTCGTGCCACTATCGCCATATTTTTCGCGAAGATTTGTGGTGGTACATCTGCTGTGAAATAGTTGCCTATCGAACATAATAATAAAATTTTGTTTTTGTGCATAAATATATCTAAAAAACCGATATTGGCTCTCAGAGAATATTTTGTTACATGTTTCATACAAGGGTCGTCTTTCGCTTTGCCATGTTCGCCCACATTTGCATTATGGAATAAACTAATCTGGCAAAAGATTTAAACTAACAAAGGTAATTTACTACAAAAATGTTTTATTCTCCTCTAACCGGCTCCATACCGATATCGATTACATTGTGGAGAACAACCCAAATGGCAGCCATTTTATTTGCCCAACGTTTCGTAGGTGTGCACGCTAATTTCGTAGGTGTGCACGCTAATTTCGTAGGTGTGCACGCTAAATTCGTAGGTATTGGACATACCATATCCATGTCATTCCCAGATCGGTGATTTTAAGATAGTAAGATTCCAGGGCCGCCAGACCTTACTTATTTTTTCAGAAATGAAAAGTGTAGAATAATGTAGTGTTAGTATGTGCTATGAGTGTACGCATATTTAGCTAGCTTGGATCGAGGGCCAATTTTTGGGTATGAGGTGCTAAAGGTCCACGGGAACAATTTCCATACATACCTATATAGAAAACATTTTGTGTTCTCTGCAACTGTAGTCTGTAACCCCTTCTATATCATTTGTATAAGTTTTGTGAAAAACCGTAACCAAATCGTATTATCGTCTTTTATTTCTGAACCTCCATACCTAAATAGGATATATATTCAAACAACGCTTGTTGGCTACTATAAAAAATCTTCGAAGTCCGACATATTTTTAATAGTCAAACTCGAATTGCAATATAAATAACTACAGGACTTCAGTGACTACATAACATCAGGGAACACGAAAAATGATTAGGTAAAAGAATATGACAGTAAAATATTGAGCTGCCCTGAGTACGGCCCTGCAGGAACAAACTTCTATGTGTGCATAATAGCCACGTTTTCAGCGAATGTGTGCAGATACGCTTGACGCATTTTCCGTCAGGTGTGTACCGATTCATTTGACGGAATAGACGCGACCGAAGATACGTTCGACGCATCTTCGGTCAGATATGTTCCGCCCCTTAGACCACGGCTGGCGTTACCCATGGTGAATCGTCGAGGCTATTATTGATAATGTAGAATGGCAAAAAAACACTCGAAATCCGAGATTTATTCAATCCTGCTGTTTATTACTACATAAACTCCAAAGATTATGAGTACGAATAGAAGTTTCTTACCCCTTCACGCAAAAACTACTGAACATTAAATAACCGACACACAAGTGGGCAGAGTCACGGGCAGAAACTAGTGTTAAGTTTTAAATATCACTGTGGAATAACAACTATACATTGATACTAGTGTATCGCCTGTACTGATCGCAAGAACACACTGGTACCTACTTAGCAGGGAGTCGTTTCATTGCCAAATCTTATTTTATCAATTTTAATTTCCTTTTTCAAGTTTTATGGGGTAAGACGAAGATTTACTTGCTGGTATTCGACAATGATTCATAATTTAACTGCAATGTTTTAAACTTTAACTTGAACTTCCTACAATATTTATAAAATGTCGGCTATTTTTTTCCTCGATATGGACAAGGGGCAATTCTCACAACAAGGGATAAGCATCGCGAGAGATTTTACAATTGTAGTCCCAATTAAAAAAATATAAAAACGGCTGGACTGGGGTGGATAGAGAAATCCAACCAAAGCAACCTTCTTGCTAGCGTTGTTCCAGTTGCCAGTCAAAGTAACCTATCTTCAGTATGACATGTATAAACTCTTTTGTGACTGATTGAGTGACAGACACGCACAGTTGAAACAACTGAGCGCACGAAGCTGAAATTTGCCATGTGTACTCCTTTGGGATCATAAGGCTGCACTAAGAAGTGGATACCCGAAATTCCCACAGGTTCGGAATGAAACGGATAAAATAAAAAAAGAATCGCGCGTACTTATAATAAAGACTGCATCGCGAGAGAAATCTAATTAAAAGCAACCTATCTAGTATATAAAGCTTTATAGGAAATGCTCATATGACGTTATCAGCCGAGTGTAATGTCCGACGCGGTAATCAGTTACCTTGACCATGAACTAAGCGTATCGATACGTCGTAAACTACCGTGTGATGCGTTCAACACTTACTCATTACATTCACCGATGATAATACGCGAGATTATTTAATAAATGCAATTATTTTATTTGTTCCTTTGTTTATTTTTTTGAGGTTATGCACTTTTGAGGGTTAAACAGAACGCATAAAGTATCCTTTTGACGTTTATTGTGTCTGTCTGTCCTTTCAAGATCCACTTATCAGAAAACAGGGGACAAGATTTGATAGAATAAAATTACTTATGAAGGGTGCCGGTTCGAAGGGTGAAGGGTGCGACCGGATACATACTGTATACCATAGGTTTCTAACCTTTTCTTTGGTCTTGGACCACTTGAAAAATTTTAATCATGTAATGTTGCCCTTTTACTTTTGCCTATAGTTTTATCATAAGGCTGAATAAATCAAGTCCAATAGAAAAGAATAGTCCGTGTGGTGACGGATTAAGAATACGGAATGTCACCACCCCATATCATCCCATGGGTGTCGTAAGAGCCGACAGAGGGAGCATATTATGAAGAGAACAGCACTGTAAGAAAAGGAAAACTTGATACAAACCCTATACCATCCCGTTTGGCCAGCGTGGTATAGTAGGCCAATTCCTCTTTTCAAAGGAGAGGCCTAGTCCAGCAGTGGACAGTTAAATGCTGATGATGATGAATAAATCAAGCTACTACGTTTACGCCCTTAAATGAAAACCATTTATAACTCTGCTACGCCGTAGGTCATGCATTCGATGCCTACACAGGAAACCTAATCAGCACTAGACAAAATCTTTGTATGATCACAACAGTCTGCCCTGTGTAAGCAGTCGGAACCGAACCCACAACTCTCGGCATAGTACCAAACAGCGGGGCACCCGCTAAAACTACTACGCAATCCGTGCAGTCAATAATTATTTATTTGCGGTAAAACCAGTACATTGGTTTAATTATAATTTCATTTGCGGTAAAACGAGTGCGTTGACCAAGTGCGCAATGCCGTCTGTGTTTATAAAGACAATGTGCTTTGCGAGGACGTCGATCTCTCTGTCAAGGTAGACGGGATTGAAAGCGCGATGCAACCGGTATATCTCGACATCCTTCCGACCCGCTCTGAGTAGCGCCACACACACATAAATATGTAGGTACCTATACCCAAAGAGTATACCAATACTACGTAAGAAGAGGCGGATGTGCCATAGATCATGCGAGACTTTCAGCTTTGTATGAAACGTGCAGGGAGAACTCGTACCAACATAAAGATACTAATTGACATTGTTTTTATGTTGTCAGCATTGTCATATTTGTCAATAAAGGGATGTACCCTCTAGTGATTAACGAAATATCGATATCGATAATATTCGGTAAGAAATAATTATAATAGGGTATTTGACTAAAAAAATCGTAACGTAACGGGTGTAACGTCACTTGCCAGTAAAAAGTGTACTGGCAAGTGACGTCACACGAGTTTTCAGCGAAGTTTGTCGTCTTAATTTTTTGTTTACGCGACTAAAGAAAATATACGTGTCCAATATTTTTTGGAAATCTATCTGACGGACTAATTCGATTTTTTTAGTGAAATACCCTATTATGTTTCGACTAGAATTATACTTTTCCAACACAAATAAAAGATGTATTTAATATTTATGTGTTTATTCAAACAAATTAGCCTATTCTATAAATCTATTCTAGATTAGCGAAGAAAAATACGCAGAACTAAAAGATATATGTACGTACATGTAATGGAAAGGTTTTCAACATTTCTTCTGTAATAAGATTTAAAGAAATGTCTATAGATACAAGGCATAGCTGTTTTTCTGACTTGAGTTGCCTTTTTTTTAAGTCTTTCTGCTTAAAATGCTTGCCACACACATAGTTCAACTGATGTAATTTTTCAATGGGCACATAAATCAAGTCTTAGTTTGCAGTTGCAGCTACCCATTTTTACATCTAAAAAGAAAAAAAAGTAATAGAATTTTTAGTCCTTGTGCCAACTTCTAATAACGGATTATCGATAACTGACAGGCAGCACTATTGTTTACCTACAAAGTACTAGGATATGAAACTTTAGAATATTTTCTTATTTTTTGTTTCATTGAAATATATCACATTATAAATATTCATTGATCTTTATCTAGGGACAATTTGCCATAAATACCTACCCTTTTTTCATTGCCTGACCGGCATGTTGTTGTATGCCACACTTCGCACGTTATTTTTCTTGTTTCCATTGCGCTCCTTTCAATGCTAATCAAATAAATATAGTAAAACTAACACTAGAAGTGTAAAATCACATTTATTTGGTATACACAAAGCACTTTTACAGTATGTTTTTTACGTTTTATAAACAAACTACATAACGCGGCAAAGTTCAATCTAGATAATAATGTGACAGTTGTGACATTTGACACTATTGTCAGCCAAGGCGGTGATGTACGTATAACCCGTCTAACTTTGAAAGAATACTGTTCCAAGGGTACATAGTGAAGGATGCTATCTTCACGTTTTATACATATAATAGTAGCCATTAAAAAGACAGCACGTTTCATACATTCGGTTTTTTCTTAGGAACTTGCGCCAGGCTGCCTATACCTACACTACAAAATGATACGCATGTACAATCAACGACTTAAGTGAATAATTGTATCAAAATAATGTTGAACAGTTTGTTTGTTTGCTTAAACGCGCTAATTTCAGAAACTACTACGATCCTATTTATTTATTTATAGTCTCACGCCTGTATCCTCGAAGGGATAGGCAGAGGTGTAAATATTACACCTACATTTCGCCATGAATTTTTAGGTCCCACTTAATAGGGGGCGAGCCTATTGCCGTTACCGGGCACATCACTAGAACCCGGGCTGCTACTGAGTATTCGGAAAAACCCAGTAACACTTTTGCCCGACCCGGGAATCGAACCCGGAACCTCCGATCAGCAGTCGCATACGCTATCCACTGGACCACGAAGGCATTCTACTACGATCCAATTCGAACAATTTTAATTTTGTGTCAGAAAGCCCAAGTTTCCTGGACAGCTAGCTCTAACATAATTATCACGCTATGAGGTACGGTTGTTGAGCAGTAGCCCAAAATAATGTGGATGTAACCGGCGACGCAGCTAGTCTTTAGGTATAAGTGCCATATTGTGTACCTTTAATTTACTAGTAAGAAATAATTTCCTTTGCTTACTTAAATAGTAGTAGTAGTATAGTATAGTAGTATATCATCTTTATTGTAGATACAGCACCCTGAGGGAAGCCGTAAGCCACATCAAGAGTCTGCTGGCCTTCCTCGAAGAGCTGGGGTCGCTCGAATGACGACACCATTCCCACCCGCACGCAAAATACACGCTAAAACGTGGAGTTGCGCAAACGGCCCGTGTCATCAAGTATCAAGCCAAGTATCTTTATTGTACAAATGCCAAAGAAACTACAATAATGAATTTTAACAAAAAGAAAATAACGGATAGTACAAAAGGCGGCCTTAGCACTATTAAGCAATCTCTTACAGGCAACCTTTGGATGGATAAGAATAAAACGGATTCAGAAATAAAGCACTAGCATTACTATGCACGATAAAGCAATTATCTTCACAAGTATGTACTACTTTTGTCGGTGACTGTAACCATGCACTCACACAAATACACGTGCGCACCTCGTTTCCCGAGGGGTGAGCCTAGACACAGACTACGGATTTCCTCTCGCTACGAGCTGGCTTGCACAGAGCGTGCAATAATTGTTGCCGTTCTAGGACCTTAGTACGAGTTTACACACGAATGGATCGCATTCGTGTCGTTGGTCGCTGAGAACTTGGCACATTTACTGATTTACTGGCTACATGGCTTTTAGTAACGATTTGAGATCGTTACGGTCACTTTTAGAAAATTATTAGAAACATTTTCGATGAATCTGATATTGGTGTAGAAGCTCGGTTTATAACGCTTGATAATGGATGTATTTATGAGCTCGCTACTACGGGAATGCTTACAGCCAGAACTGCCAGTTTTAGTTGATGGGACATTTTGCGTCCAGATCAGGAGTGAATTTGGGTCTTGTCCCCAGACAACTGAAGACAGGACAGGACACCTGGCATGGCTGGCATCGCTATTGGTACATATCCAAAGGACATTTTGAAATCGAATGTTGATGGAAGTTTAGGCGACTCAAAAACAGGCTTTTAAGGATCTCAACAAGTAAAGGATACGAATCTCAAAGACAGCCTTTTAAGAATATTGATTGTTAGTGTACTGTATTCATATTCGTATACTGTAGATATATCTGGCTTTCATGTGTTATCGATGGGTGATTGATATTTATTATCTGATCGATCAATAAGCCGGATTAAATGAAACATTTCTAAAAGTGCAGTGCATTAGCCGGTTTCTTGTCTATAATCGTATTTATGTCTTGCAATTAATCAATATAGAGGTAGGTACATAGCTGTACTAATGAGTACATAGATTCTTCAGGTAATAAAATTAAGGGGTGCAGGATTAGAAGTAGTGAACGCGAGCGAAAACACGGGACCGGCTTTTATGAACAACTTTTGTTCTAAGACATTGATGGAATCGCGAAAATAAAATCAAATTTGAACATAATTGAACTTTTACCAGGACATAACGTTGTTAAAAATAACCAGCCCCTGAGAGGTTTGCACTATTAAAAAAATACCGTTGTTTAAAATGTATCATAATACATTAAATTCAATGAAATGCAACGTTCGTGGAATAAGACTGATGATGTAGACAATGACTCCCAGATGTTACAACTGAAGAAAATAAATATTGTAAACTAGATTGTAACGATATGATCGGGATCAGGGAGCTAACATTGTCAAAAGTATGGATATGCCTAATTTTTTAATGTTTCCGGAGCTAGATTCTGAAAAAAATCGGATTTTGAATGAAGGTGTTTTAAACTGTTGAAAAAACCTTCATTAAAAATCAAAAAAATTCTGGAATCTAGTTCCGGAAACACATTTAAAAATTAGGCATATCCATACTTTTGACAATGTTAGCTCCCTTAATTCCGATCCTTGCGAGTTACGCTTCGATATACCTAGCAATGGCTGAAATTTAGAACGAATGGTCCACACCCGTAGCTCATGGAATGATATTACATTACCTAAAGCCTTCCTCGATTAATGGGTTATTCAATACAAAAATAATTATTCAAATCGATCCAGTAGTTCCAGAGATTGGCACGTTCAACCAAAAATACTTCAGGATCACAAGAGGTATTTGTAAATTTCGCCGAGACTCGGCGAGGACCATTAAAATATTACCTTATTCATATCGCTAACGTAATAACATAATTAGATATTCAAATATGCATCATCGGCAATCTGAATATATTAAGGTAAACATACACCGTGAGCTTAGGCGCGTAAAACGCGAAAACGTCACGAGGATTTCATAATATTGAGTCAATGACTCATTCCCTTGCCAGTCCAACAAAAGACACAACAAAAAATCAATAAACATAATAATATGAATAATTGATTATTGATGTTGGGACAGGCAATGGTTTAAGACTACTTCAGTTTTCAAGAAGATATTCTGACTTAAATACTGGTACAAGTTTGTTGAACTATTATACCATACATTAGAGAGTGTTCAATTAATGACGACGGTTGGTGGAGCGGGAGTGTAAGCGACTGCTACGCCGAAGGTCGCGGGTTCGATCCCGCTCAAGTCAAACATTTGTGTACATGAACATGGATGTTTGTCTTGGTCTGGGTGTTTCTATGTATAATATGTATATATATATGTGTATCCATTATCTAGTACCCATAGTACAAACTCTGCTTAGTTTGGGACTAGATGGTGCTGTGTGTATGTGGTAGAATATTATATATATTATTATATTAAGATGGGCAATCCAGAAATAATGACATACAGCATAAATCTTTGGAACAAGAAACTAGACATTTTGCATACAAGCTTCCTGCAAAGCCCATTTTCCATTCATCAAAATGTCACTTCAAAGAGAGTATATTAAGGGCTCAAAATTTGTATAAAGAAAAACCAGAATAGAAGGCCAAGGCCGAAATTGATATTCATCAAAACATCCCACGTGATATACTTAGGTATGTACCTACTATACTAAGTTTATACATACATAGCCATAGTACCTAACTACCTACTGGTTGATATTACGCTCTGGTGTGTAAAGGCCCTAACTAGTTTCTGGTTCGGTTATAAACTTGTTCGTAACATGAGTTTTACTTGGATATTATTTCGCTAAGATAAAACATTGTTACGGTTTCCTCTCACGCAATCCAGTTACCTTACATTTTCATAAATATGACCTAATTTGTAAAAGTCCTTGCGACTTGATTTGTTTATGCCGATTGCTCTAGAATGAGGAGGATACCCGTTTGACTCGATTTTGTATACATACTAGAGAACGCCAGCAGCTACGCCTGCATTTTTTTTAATTTACCCGTTTTGGGCATTTCGGGAAATCCCTTCTTAGTGCACCTCTACGGTCCCCAAGGAACATACATACCAAAGTTCAGCTTCCTGCGCCCAATAGTTTCGGCTGTAGCGTGTCTGTCAGTCAGTCAGTAACGCAAGGATTTTATATACTAAGATAAGATAATAATAGGATAAAGGCAACGACTCTGAGTTTGTTTCGCTTTTTCTTCTCAAAAGGTCATTTGGCTTCGTCCTGAATAGAGTTTTGACTTTTATAAAGTGTCAAAAATTTGAAATAATATAATTATCTGTATAGCTGATTCCCGCATTTTCATACGGCTAATTACAAATGGATAAGCAGCGATAGCTGAGTGGAGAGACCGATAGACTGCTACACAGAGGGTCTCAGGTTCGAATCCACGGCACGCACCAATGACTTTTCGGAGTTAAGTGCGTATTAAATTGTTAATTATCGCTTGCTAATCGGTGAAGGAAAACATCGTGAGGAAACCTGCACGTCTGTGAGTTCTCCATAATGTTCTCGAAAGACATGTGAAGTCTGCCAACCCGCACTTGGCCAGCGTGGTGGACTATGGCCTTACCCATCTAATAGTGAGAAGAGGCCCGTGCCTAGCAGTGGGACAGTATTAAGGGCTGATGATGAATTAAGAATGCGGATTTGGAATCAAACTTTAGGGGTAGAATATAAAAAATCCTTCCTTGGATTATACTGTCCAAATTCCATGTTTCTAGCGTTAGTCGTTTAGGCTCAGCGCTGGTATGTCAGTAGGACAAGTAATCTATAATATAAAAATGAATCGCTGAATGTGTTGCTAAGCGCAAATCTCGAGAGTAGCTGAACTGATTTCGCAAATTCTTTTTTTATAATATTCCTTGAAGAACTAGGATGGTTCTTACGGAGAGTAAAATTAAATAAAAAAGAATCGACTGTTAGGCGGTACGAAGTTCGCCGGGTCAGCTAGTCTTATGTATAGATAAGTATATGAGTTTTATTATATTGGCGTAGGTACTTACTTTCAAAGGTGAAGGACCGGCAAATACATATAGATTCTGGTCCTGGAACAAACAGAAGGTACACATGTCAATAAGAAAACGCTAAAAGAGTCCCCGTAGACCACAGAGTGCCTTTCGGCCAATAGTTGTGGAATTATTCGGTTAGCTTTTTTTTATATAGACTCACGCCTGTATCCCTGAAGGGGTAGGCAGAGGTATAATATTACACTCACATTTCGCCATGAATTTTTAGGTCCCACATTATAAGTGGCGAGTCTATTGCCGTACTGGGCACATTACCAGACTCCGTGCTGCTACTGAGAATTTCCTTGCGGAAAAAACCCGATAAATAACACTTTGCCCGACCCGGGAATCGAAGCCGAAACCTTCCAATCCCACGCGCACATTAATTCCGCGAGACCAACGAGGCAGTTATTCGGTTAGTATACATTTTAAAAGAAATTGCAGTACGTTGGATCAGCACGATTCTAGACTAAGACAACGAGACATACGAGGAGTCAACAAAGCTTAAAATATTAAAAGCCACGCAACTTGTGGGAGTCACTCAACTGAGTAGACACTTGATCATTAAATTCTTTACAAATTGGCAATGTAAAGGAACGTTAACAGCGATCACCACTTGGGGGGATGTCCGCTTGTCGTGGTATTTGCATCAGAGCGCTACTGTGCTTCAGAAAGCCCGTGAAACCATCAAAGCAAGAATCTTCAGTCCATATCGGAAAACCTCAGAGCGGGCAAGAAACACCGACACCAAAGTTGGCAATGGCCAGTGAATAAGAAAGTGAGACAATGGAATACTTCAAAAAATAATTACTTAAGTGTACCTAATTTAGAATTATTTTAATAAACTTCTGTAACCCTTTACACCTCATTAAAAGTCCCTGACTATACTGAAAGATCAATTAAAAAGAACACTGCATGACTGTGTCAGAGAATTAACAATATAAAAAAAAACAAATATCATAAGCAATAAAATACATCCCAATGTTAAAACAACAAAAAAATGTACGTATATTTTGAAACAAAAATACACAAATCTTAACTACAGATAAAAAAATAACCACAAACAAACTCAACTTTTTTCTTAGTATGCACAACCAATTCCGGCGGCAGCAGCCACATCTTAAGACACTTTACACCGCTATCAGAGAATATGTGTTATGAGCGAGCAGTCTTGCACAAAACTGCATGTTGATGTTACGATACAGAGTTATTCGTTGTTTTAACAACAAACGATTCGTCAGGTCACGCACAATAAGTGTTTTCGCCATTGCTGCTGGCCAGTATTTCGAATATTTGAACATTCGAAAAATTTTAAATTCTGAGGCGGGAAATAAGTCCTCTTGTGTCTCTGTTCAATGACGTCAATTTAGCCCCTAACTTATTATAAAATGCTATCCTCTGAGAATCTTATTTGAAGATTTTATAGTAGTTAGACAAGTTTACTATAACAGATAACTACTTACTAAGTCTCAGAATAGAGTCCAAATCACGAACCTGTATACAGTATTCGAATATTTGAACGTTCGAAATGTTGAGAGGCGGAATGTCAGTTCTCTCGTGTCTGCTCAACTTTGAGTTTAATTTACTACTAATTTAACCCCTAACTTACTAAACTATGTTGTCCTCTTAAAATCTTGTTCAAAAAATATTCGATCAGCTACGAAAGTTACCTTTAACCCTTAATCAAACAATGGTAGAATATATGCCACATTCGATCGATCGATATGTTTTAAGAAAAAAAAGTAAAATTTGAATGCAACCTATAATTATTTTTGCTTATCTATTAGAACGATTAACAAACTTTTGAATCTTGGTGGTGGCGGTAAAAGAAAAAAAAGCTATCGTTTGTCAGTGACTGTCAAAATCAAAACATGCGCGAAAATTTATAAATTTTGCACTGAAATTGTGATTTATTTATAAATATTTGATTTGTGCTTGGAAAAAATCCGGTAAGTACATAAGAGTTATTTATTTGTAAAGTGTATGATATTGTTAGATGTTGAGTGTATAAAATTGGTTGCTTTGAGTAATAATTATATCTAAAATATGTTCATAAAGTATGTGGCTAATATATGACCATTGTACGTTAGCAGAAGTAAATGTTTCATATAACGAAAGTATTGCCGTGTGGTTGACGGCATAGAATACAAGTGTCGCCACCCCCTATCTTCCCGTGGGTGTCGTAAGAGGCGACTAAGGGATAACACGATGCAAATACCATCTTTGCGTAGAGACGGAAAACTCGACATCAAACCCTATACGTGGGATAGCGAGGTCCCGGGTTCGATTCCCGGGTCGGGCAGTGTTATTGAGTTTTTCTGGTAGGAAATTCTCAGTAGCAGCACCTGAGTCTGGAAACTCTATTGCGTGGGTCTAAAATATATCTGGCGAAAAGTGCGTGTAGAAATACACCTCTGCCTACCTCTTCGGGGTTATAGGCGTGAGTCTATGTTTGTAACGAAAGTATCGTTGTAGGAAATTTTATATATATATATATATATATATATACCTAAGTAATTTTCGTTGTTGTTATTGACAATTTTTTTATTTTTATAGGTCAAGATGTCATTCAGTAAGCCACTATCTGATGATACACTACGTGGTATTTTGGAAAATTGGCCCTCCGGGAATTTCGTTTGCGTTTAGCAAGAGCACTGATTAGCGATTTCTCGTGCAAGAAGCAGAAACCTATTCAAAAATAAAAACGGCGGAAAATTCGGCGTTCCCGATGAAATTAGGCTTCAGAGCGTCGGAATTCACTTTCCAGAAGCTCAAGAGACTTATAAGCGCTGCAAGTTTTGTTCAACTCGAAATTCAGAGGATTACATACAAGAATAATACATCTCATTTTATACACTAATGGAATGGTTTTATTTTCCTAATCAGACAATGGTCATATAGCTGCCACATTTGAGAATCGTTATCAGACAATGGTCATATATTAGCCACCTAAAAAAAATACTGATCCCGTTATTATTTTTTTTATTTTTTGTTTTACATATCTTAATTACAGTAAAAATAACTAGAATTAACCAAATATCCCGACATATCGCCGCGAGTAGCTCGTATCCGATTAAGGGTTAAGATAACCAGAACACATTTTGTACTATACTTCAGTAAAGCATTATTTTTCATAGCGCTAGTTTTTACTATCAAATAGCGAGCAATAGATCTGGAAATAGTTTATTATGAAAAAGTGAAATCTATCAAAATGTTTATCTATATAAATAAAACTGAATCGCTGAAATTATTGTACGCGCATAACTTCCCAAAGACTGCACCAAATTGGATAAATCTTTCTTTTATGTTTTTGTTATTGTCAGGAGAAGGTATGTATAAAAAAATATGGCGTCAACAAATTCGCCGGGTCAGCTAGATAAATAACTAAATACTTATATATTTAGTAATTCTCAGAATACAGTCCAAATCCCTGTCTACAAACCTACAAGTAATCTAATCGATTTCAAAACTATGTCAATTACACGCAAAACATTCATCACATTGCTGAAACAATTTTCAATCGACCTAATGTAGAATAACTCAAGTGAAATCCGCGGAGCGTGAACAATTTTCTAATTACCTTGGTTTTACTGTCAGTGGCGGTACTAGTCGCGTGCCGACCACTCAGGCTGGGTACGGTCTTGCCTTCGACCAAATTCGCCTTCGCCAATTCGACCTCCTTCTTTTTCAATTCAAACACCACTTGGAATAAGTCTCTCATCGCTATCACTACCTGGAAAGAAAAGTTTTGTTAGTACTGTATGACGATGTAAATAGATATACCTAGTTGGGATGATTTCAACTAGGGACATCGTCTGATTTCCCTAGTTGTTAATTCCATTAAGTGTCTACTTTTAATGGAATTAACAATCTCTTTGTACGGATGTTACATAAAATATGCACTAGTGTCGTCATATTTGTTTTTGTTTAAGTAGTACTAATTTATCAATAATTGTGCAGTAAAAATGTAAAATAGAGTCATCATCATCATCATTATCAATCAGCCTTTAACAGTCCACTGCTGGACTAGGCCCCTCCTTTGAAAGGAGGAATTGGCCTACTATACCACGCTGGCCAAGCGGGTTGGTATAGGGTTTGTATCAAGTTTTCCTTCTCTTACAGTGCTGTTCTCTGAATAATATGCTCCCTCTGTCGGCTCTTACGACACCCATGGGATGATATGGGGTGGTGACAATCCGTATTCTTAATCCGTCACCACACGGACAAAATAGAGTAAGTATTGTAGTTTATTAATTAATTAAACTGCCGTTATTTTAGCATGCTTTACTAGATAAAAATAACTCTATAGGTAATTTGTTTTACTTGTAAGAATCATCCCTGTTACGCCGTGTTAATTTCAGACTGAACGTAGGTGAAGGGAGTGAGAAGTTAGTGGTCAGAATGTAGGGAGAGAGTGTTGTAGACAATTAAATTTTAATACGTACTATAATTTTTTATCACTTACACTGACGACATGTGCGCGAAATCATAATCTAGTCTTCTTTATATTGAAGACCACATATGACAAATTGCCGTGCTACTATTAAGAAAGGAACGATCATCGTTAACTTATGACAAGGTAATTTATATCTAGTGTTACCAATTTATGACCTATTATAAATAGATTGTCGGATGGGGTGTAGATATGTTGAATTCTTATGCCTGTATAATGTTTTTACTATTTAGGATATCATCATCATCGTCTATTCGAATATCCAATACCCTCTGCATAATTCTGTTAGTATTTCCATAGGCTATTGCTGCAATTTTACTACTTAGGATGATTTCGGTAAAAATCCGTAAGTACAAAATAATGTCAACAACCCCCAATACCTAATATACCTATTGGCTTCTAAACTTGTCCACAAGCGCTCGCGCCTTGTTTGTGGGCAAACAATACAGTTTGACGTATGCTTCGAGTAAACACAAACAGATCGATCAGCTCCCAAGGATGTGAAATGGGTTATACTTATATTCCATAGGTTAACCAGGTTACAAGGTCATAGAAAAAGGTATAATTCATGTCTATTCAATGAAAAGCTTAGTTTATTAATATACTAGCTACCTCGCCCACGTGGGTGCCGCCTAGGGAATGCAAATCTCGCGAGATTTGGGCTCAAGCGAGATCTCTCGAGATTATGAAGCCAATCTCGCGAGATCTCGCCAATTTCGAGATCTCGCGAGATTGACAGTTTTGTATGTCTTTTTGTAAATAATCGCAATATTTGAATAAATTAGGACATAAATAATAACCATTTTAAGTATTATAAGATAAACATTACTTTTCACGAACTTTTCAATAGACTTTTATGCTTCAAAAATTGTAGAAGTAAACTTTTACGGACGGATCTGTCAAAAAAATAAGAAATGAAAGAAACTACAAGTCTTCGCTTCTAATATCAAACAAAAATCTTTTAGTAATAAAACATTTCTTTTATAATAAACAAAACAACGAGAGGTCAAAAAAATTACTTATCATCTATGTTGCTAAACTGAGGTATTATTACCAATTAGGTAAATAAAACTATATTTACTCTGTAGACTTTTTAGATTTTACAGATTAATTAACAAAATATACCAATAAGGCAGACTATTAGAAATTACAGATCCTAATTAACAAAATAATTATATCAATCAAAGGAAAGATTGATTTAAGAAGGCCCTTTCGGATTTAACCCGAATTGAAACCGCAGCTCTCAGGCAAAATTTTGTGTTTTGACCCCCCGGACTCGTATAAATTCATTTCATTTTTTATTAATGCCGATACCGACAGATTGCGATCCGTCCGTGTCAGTTCGCGCTTCGAATAAGACATTTTTATGCTCGAGTGCAATCTCGTAAATCTCGCGAGATCTCGCCCATTTTTCGACCGAGATTAATCTCGCTAATAAAGGCCGAGATCTCGCGAGATCTCGATCGAGAGAGATCGAGATTGCATTCCCTAGTGCCGCCTACTGCAATGAACACTTATGTAATATTCTGTTGTATAAACTTGTATAAGCTACATATATTTCTGCAAACATCAAAATCTATTTTAGTTCTTGCGTGTACTTCCACCCTTGGAAACTTTCGTTTAACATTATAGTAGAACCATTTCTTTTAAAAAACACGTTTGGTTTATTCTAAGTTAGAATTTATTAGGGAATTCAGAAGGCACAATGGACACAAAATAAAAGCTAGACTTACAGCCCATGTAAATCGGGCCCACATCAATCGAGCCCACATTAATCACAGAATTAGTACCTACGCATACTTTGTTCGTGTCATCGAACAAAATGATATAGTCGGTTTGGAAAAACACTGCGACAATAGGATTTTACCTAAGCTTCTTTACGTTGGATCGAGGGCACTTAATTATTTTTAATGCTACATATCTCTATACCTTTGGTTGACACCTTTAAATTTCAGGCTCGCCCCCTATTACGTCTGACCTAAAAAAAAATCATTGCGAAATGTGAGTGTAATATTTAAACCTATGCATACCCCTTCGGAGATACAGGCCTGACACTATAAAATAAAAATAATAAGTAAAATTGAATTACAAAAATGATCTTAGGAGGCAGTAACTTCGGAAAACACCTTTCATATACAACCGGCTACTGAGAATGCTTTTCTTTTCACCGCTCAAAGGGCATTAGAAATAAGGAGTCAATGCCATATGTCTAGCATATGGCATTGACTCCTTATTTCTAATACATCTATCCTTTGGATGTCATAATAACACAAGTGATTCGTTCTTCGTCACCCATGTGATATACTGAAGGCCAGTTCCACACATTTTTGCGCTTGGCGAATAGCGATAAGTTGTCAGGCCCTCAGATTTGGCGCTTCGCTCATATTTACTTGGAATACTGGCTAGCGATTTTTGGAAAATCTAACAAGCTAATATTCTGTCATATTGTCAGTTTAGACCAGAAAGCAACCAGTGAGGTCCAAGGTGAAAGTTTTAGATGCAACCGGGAGAACCCAAGGACGAGCAGCTTGCCTAGCTCTTCGTCTGCATCGAGACGAGTATAAACCACACGTTTAATAACTGTTATGGTTCTGACCAAGGAAATGCATAGTGATAATATGTACTCAACGTGTAACACATCGCAAACCGCTATAATATATTAAATTGGCTTCAACTAGGCGTGGGAATACGGGTCGCGCTAACAACATGCCGTAACAGGAAGACCGAGTTATATTTAAGGGTGCTGATGATAAAAATCTCGTGTCAATTCAAACTTGTAACTGAAAAGTGGGGAACCGATGGTTATACTTTTTTAAAACTTAGTAAGTGAAAATATTTCTTACTCATATGTATGTACATATACAGGGCGTAAAAAAGACCCATAACGAAAACTGAAATCCCATGTTGTACCACTACGAACATTTTTTTACTTCGGCACCATACCTGGGAAATTACTGGTTCAGGAGATATTGAGGCTCAAAGTTAGTATAGAACTTTTCTAATTAGGTACAAAATCGATGCATTTATGCCAATATGTTCTATAGATACCCTATGGCCCAATGGATAAGTAAATATTTTAAGCATTGCACGCGCGCGCTTTTAATTGCGGTTTAAAAAATGTGAAAACTAAAAAAAAATCGTTTCCTAAGTATTATTTTTGGTTAGTATGACTTGGCATGATGTCCACAACGAGTAGACTTCGGCTTGGTGATGGGTCTTGTGACACCCTGTATATATAACTAGTCGATGCCAGCAGCTACGACCGCACATTATTTTTATAATTTTAACCCTCACCTGTATATACATGGTGTTTAGCGATTGGACCGACACAATTTTTTTGGGGTTTAGGGGTATATCCTAGTTTTCACCCCAAGAAACCCAGGTCCTAAGTGTACCTGTACTCGAGATACGATTTTTTTTTAATTGTATTTTCTGAATTATCACATTTAAAACGATATAACTTTTTAGTTTATAAATACACCTCTGCCTACCTCTTCGGGGATAAAAGACGTGAAATTATGTTATGTTCTTAATTTACCCCTGTGATCTCCAAAAAACATATACCTATGCAATTTTCAGTTTCATGCGCTCAGTAGTGTCGGCTGTGCGTTGCCTGTCACTCTGTCAGTAATGCAAGAGTTTTATATTGATGATAACTTGACGCAAACATTACTTAGTAAAATATCTGACGATATTAAAAATAGGCTACAAACAAAGTTAAGAAGAAGTAACTAAAAGTTTGACGTGAAGATAAATCAGACAAGTTTCTTCAAAATCCGTTTTTCCTGCGCAAAAAGGTAACAAACATCTATCCATCCAGACAAACTTTTGGCTTTATAATAGTAGTAAGGTAGTAGGACTAAAATTTCATTCAATTCACCATTCGCATTTGGGAATTGATCAATCCATTAGATACATACTTACATATTTGTATTTGCCAAAGGCGTCAGTCGTACTAATCCGTCTGCGTCACTTCTATGACAGCTGTATTTATAGCTATTCGTATTCCGTTATATGAATAATTGAATACTATTCAATTATAATGATCTATATATAAACATAAATCGTCGTACGCCCGCACAGTTTGATGCTAACTAATAGGGGGTTAATCAATCTATAATCAACTCTGGTTCTAAACGCTTCAGTTTCTAATCCCCTCAAAGTCCACTTATCTTATCCATTCACTTATCGCTAAATTCAATATCCGACCTATCTATGAATTTGGAGATTTGGCATATTTTGTATGGGGCTTAGCTTACGTCAAATATGTACATACAGTCGAACAACTTCCCGCTAGACCACCATAAAGGCGAGAATCGCTCAGCAAGACATCGTAACTTCAAGTGCTACTTTACACGCACATTGACACTCGTATACAAAACCAGTTTCTAGTGTGCCTCGACTCTATGAGCGAGCCAAGGGAATTTTTTTCAAACTGGTCCAGCGCCGACTTGGTTTATTGTACCTATCTCAAGTCTCTAAATCCATGGATGGATCGAATACTGTCACCGGCCATTACTCGATTGCATTTGCGAAAATAGGATTGCCACCTAAACATAAAAAAATACGATCTATGAGCACAGCAATAGAGTTTAATATCAAATGAACAAATATTTCGATCGTCACCCCGCATAATCTCCGCAATCTAGACAATTTCCGTCTACGATGCGTCAAGAGAATAGAATTGTTAATGTACAATATACATTTCTCTCCCATTCAATTTTCTTTTCGTCATACAAACGTATTCTCAGAAGCCATACCTAATAATAATATGAATACCAATACCAACAGACTGCACGACTGCTAAGAAAAGTTCTTGTGTGGTTCTTGGCAAGGTTCTTGGGTTGAAACTTAGGTATGGCGCGCATTACTTACTTTTCGAAGCTATAAGCGTAGTACATTCATTGGTAATTATTATTGCTTGCTTAAATTGAAGGAAACCAATGTATTTTTTTGGAGACCTGCATGTCTGAGAGTTCTCTATAATTTTTCTCGAAAGTAATGTGAAGTCTGTCTGCCAACCCCATTTGGCCAGCGTGGTCGAATGTAGCTAAATCTTTCTTATATTCTTATACTAGAAGATACCTGCAGCTCCACCCGCACAGTTTATTTTAATTTTATCGTTTTTGCCCGATCCCGTGGGAATTTCGGGAAATCCCTCCTTAGTGCACCCCTACGGTCTCCAAGAAACATAATGCCAAATTTCAGCTTCCTGCGCCTAATAGTTTTGGCTGTAGCGTGTCTGTCAGTCAGTCAGTAACGCAAGGATTTTATATATACAGATAGTGATAAGAGGACAGTTTATATACAGATATGATACATTAACGTATATCGCGAGGAAGACGGTTTCTTGCGCAACCACGTATATATACGTGGTTGCGCAAGAAACCGTCTTCCTCGCGTTTGTCTCAAACACAAATGCACACCTCGAGATTGTCAAAGAAGTTAACAACTCATCAAAATTCCTTCAGTGGTTTCTGAGAAACACCGTTACAAATGTTGAACTCATAAAATTTTATAAAATGTTGTTCGTATGTAATTAGTTCCAAATTGGGGTGAGTTTTGTCTTATCGGATGAGCACTTCCGTTAGAGTACCTACCATCTGACCTCTTATACAAAAAAACGACCGTATCAGCGATTCCCAAACTGGGTTGTGTAGCAAAGTCAGCGGGTTTCCCCAGTCTCATTTGTCATTAAGTTGTTTGATTATTTTAAAGTAACGTAACAGAAAAAAGTGTAAATTTTTCATTTAAATCCAAACCCATTTGTTGAAAAATATCCAAAGATAAGATTGCATTGAATCAACGGCTAATTATCGCCCTTTGCAGTGCTAGTTTCAAAACAAGAGTATTTTCAACAACATGATACAAAACTCAATCTCTATTTGGTTGGTTGTCTGTGTGGTGACGGATTAAGAATACGGAATGTCACCACCCCATATCATCCCATGGGTGTCGTAAGAGCCGACCGACAGAGGGACCATACTGTGCAGAGAACAGCGCTGTAAGAGAAGGAAAACTTAAAACAAACTCTATACCAACCCGTTTGGCCAGCGTGGTATAGTAGGCCAATTCCTTTTTTCAAAGAAGAGGCCTAGTCCAGCAGTGGACTGTAAGGGGATGATGATGATTTGGTTGGTAAGAATATTATGAAAACCTTAGCATAAAAAGCTTCGCAGGATTCCTAGATCCCTACGTCATACTAGGAACGCACTATAAAAAAACCATGTCTTCCACTTCAGTACTTAAGGCTCTACGATGATAATAATAAATATGTCAACCAGGCGAACCAAGTCAAGTGATTTTATATACAAAGCTTTTCATACGTCTGTTTTCAATGTTTAATCTATCAATTTATTTGGCTTTTATTTATTTTTTATTTTAGCGTAGGCAGAGGTGTGAATATTGCACCCACATTTCGCCATAAATTTTTAGGTCCGACGTAATAGGGGGCGAGCCTATTACCATTACCGGGCACATCACCAGACTGCGGGCTGCTACTGAGTATTCGGAAAACCCAGTAACACTTTTACCCGACCCGGGAATCGAACCCGGGATCTCCGATCAGCAGTCGCATACGCTATCCACTGGACCACGGAGGCAAAGATAGATATTTGACATAAACTCTATACAAAATATGTCAAATATGTAACTGTAATTGCCAAATCAATCGATAGATAGAATATTGGAAACGGGCGTTACTAGTAGTAAGCAAACAACCCAAGGCAAAAAACAGTCAGCTGTTCCATACAATTTCATCGAAGTTTACCAACAATTTAGGTGGGAACTGTATTAAGACAATGTCTCAGAACTTAAGTTGTTCATAGTAAGGAATACAATCACTCTCTAAGAGATCTGTACTATACTAGTACTAGGAGTAACGTTGTACGGTCAGCCAAGAAAGTGGTCTTCCAGTTTTGACAAAACTTTAGGTGTCATCAAAATAGCGATAAGGTTGAGGTTAGAGCTGTCAGAATATTATGCTCTATAAAATCGTAGAGTGCGTCATATTTTGGCTGACGGTACATGATGATAAATAAAAAAACTTACTTGACTAGCAGCTTTATCAGTCTTGATGCCGAAGAACCGATGGCCGGTGTCTGGCGAGCCAAATATGTAGCCGAATGCCCTGGAGTCCGTCATGTCTTGTGCGATGAACGAGATCTTGTGCACCGGGTGATGGTACAGGGAGTCCTGGACAATAAACATCCAATTTAATACTTAAAGCCTCAAGTCTTTTTTTCCTGTAGGGAATTAATCTCCCAACCAAGCTATCGCTGCTCAATATTGTAGACACAAGTAACTATGTTACAAATAGTTGTACAGAATCTGAGTAGGGGTAATATAGCATAGGAAATATGATTAGTATAGTAGTAAGTTTATATTGCAACACAGGTCAATATCATCATTACCGCCCTAGCGTTATCCTGGTTGCAATCAAGACTTAAGACGCCTGGGAGCCCTTAAGGCTGCTACACACAGTGTTTGCTTTCACTTTTACCGCGCGGCACGTGCCGCCGGCTTTGGCCGGCGTCGGTGTCGCCGGCATCTGCGTCATAAAGCCGCCGGGCATCATTCCAATTGTATAGAACGACCACACACAGGTAGCAAGTTGCTACCCGCGCGGCACGCCGGCCTACCTGGGCGGCCTGGCCTGCCGCTGGGTGTACGCGGCTCGGCCGGCGGCCATGCCGCCGCGCCGGCACTGTGTCTAGGAGCCCTTTTTTAGTCTAGACAGATATGACAGAATATCAGCTTTTCCACAGAGCAACTGTTCTGTCGTCTGACCTCCGTAATCTAAAGGGACAGAGATATTCAATGGTTTAGACTAGCATCAGTGTATTTGAGGGTACTGAATCCCCGTAAAGACTGTCAAAAATCCTAATGAAAGCCGGTAGATACCGACGGTTAAACGTATATGCACGTTTAACCGTCGGTATCTACCGAGGCAAAAACAAAACGAGTTCATGAGTAGGAATAAAGTAGCAAGAGGATCACCTCACCATTTATCACATCATTTCTATCAAAGAAACTGTTAAGAACTAGCATTGGTTGATTGCTATCCATCGTCTTATCTAGTTCTAGAGTCTAGAGATATTTAAATGTCGAGGTTGACGTGTGGTCCTCCTAATCCAAAATAGAATTCTGGATTGGGAGGTCTCGGGTTTGATTCCCGGGTCGGGCAAAGTGTTATTGGGTTTTTCCGTTAGGAAATTCTCAGTAGCAGCACGGAGTCTGGTAATGTGACCGGTATGGCAATAGGCTCGCCCCCTATTAGGTACGTGGGAACTAAAAAATCATGGCGAAATGTGGGTGTAATATTACACCTCTGGCTACCCCTTCGGGGATACAGGCGTAAGTCTATAAATAAATAGAATAAAATAAATAAATAGAATAAAATAAATAAAATAGAATAAAATAAATAAAATAGAATTTCGATTATTAAAAAGTCGTATCTACATGTATGGTTATTCTGTCATTTATATCCACTAGATATTTAAGAATATAGAACACCTAGTGATGGTCTTGACGCACACGAGTCACACTTGAGCGCCACTCGTCGTCACCACCGTCTCCGTGGGGCTACGGATTAGGAATATATTTAGTGTCACTAACCCATTTCATTCCGTGGGTGTCGTAAGGGGCGACTAAGGAAAATGCAAGAAGCAATTAGTATATTGCGGAAGAGACGGTAAACTCGACATCAAAGCCTTATACCAACTCATCTGGCCTCCGTCCGCACGCATATTAACGGCCATTTGCAATATTCGAACAAAAGATAGATCTGCAGATTTTAGATTCATGTTTGACATACCTATTTTGTATGGAGCTTATGTCAAAAACGAATCTAAAATCTACAGATCTATCTATAGTTCGAATATTGAATTCCGTAGTAAGAGGGAACTGTGGCCAACAGTGGACTACAAAAGGCTGATATGAGTTGTGGATTGCAGTTTTTATATAATTTATATTAGTTTCTGCTTGCAGTTCCGCTCACGAGGGATTCGTTTATCACAACAGAAGGTTGATACCATTCTGATGCATGAACTAACTACGAGGGTCAAACTGAAAGTTCTTAGAACTGGCCACTTATAAACAATATAATAAAAAAAATATTCTAAAATTTGAAAATAGAACTCTTTGCCAATATTACTGAGTATATATTTCATTCATTTGTCATTTGTTTTACGATTTGGCGGCAAATTGAAAATTGTCTGTGTCACGTCAACATGAATTTAACACGAGAAAATTTTCGTGCAATGATTTTTTATGACTTTCGATGTCATTTAAGTCAACAAGAAAGTTATGATAGACTACGATTGGCCTTTCACGATGAAGCCCCATCTCGTGCGACTGTTTACAACTGGTTTAATGAGTTTAAACGTGGTCGCACTAATCTCACTGATGATGTACGTGAGGGACGGCCTTCTACGGCGACGACTGAAAATAACATCTGTGTTGTGCGGCGTATGATAGAGACTGACAAAAGAGTGACCTATCAGCAGATTCGGACAAGCTTAGGCATCGGTATGAGTCAAGTGCACAAAATCCTCCACGAACATTTAGCGGTCAGGAAGCTTTGCGCCCGGTGGATACCTCATAATTTGACTAAGGCTCAAAAACTCCATCGTGTGGATTGGTGCCGTAAAATGATTGAAAGATTTAACGGAGGTGACTCAAATGCTGTGTTCGACATACTAACAGGTGACGAAAGCTGGATTTACTGTTATGATCCTGAAACCAAAAGACAATCTGCTCAGTGGGTGTTTCCTTTCGAGGAGTTGCCAACTAAAGTGAAGAGAGATCGAAGTGCGGGAAAAAAATGGTGGCCTCGTTCTTTGGAAGGATAGGTCATTTCGCAACAATTGTGTTAGAGGATCAAAAAACAGTTTCTGCAGAATGGTACACTACCAATTGTTTGCCACTTGTCTTGGAAAAAGTTCGAGAGAAACGACCTCGCGGTAGGATCCTCCTTCACCACGACAACGCCTCGTCGCACACCGCCAAGCGAACGATCGACTATTTGGCGACATCAAACGTTGAATTACTGGGTCACCCGCCGTATAGCCCCGACCTCGCGCCTTGTGATTTTTATTTATTTCCAAAAATTAAAGAAAAACTTAAAGGAAAGCGGTTTATGAATGCTGAAGAAGCGGTGGCTGCGTATCGCGATGCCATTGAAGAGACCCCTAAGGACGAGTGGGCAAAGTGCTTTTCCCAGTGGTTCCATCGCATGCAGCGGTGTATTGACGTCAATGGACAATATTTTGAAAAGATATAATAAAACTAATAACTGGCTAATGTAATCAGTTTTTGATTTTCTAAGAACTTTCAGTTTGACCCTCGTACTACAAAGTTTAATAAAAATCCTTTTGGTGGTTTTTAAATGCTAAAAAAAACATCCTTCATGACAATCTTTCATAATAGAAGTAAGACTTATATGCTGTAAAAATGTTCTGCAGAAAAAACAATGTTCGAGCAGGGAATCAAAGTCGCGGCGAATAACTTCTGGCTTACGTCATCCATACCAAGGGGCAGAGCATTTGAACACATGTGTACGTAACTAATACACATTGCGATGCTCGTGTGCATCGCTTTATTAAAATGAACTTGAGTGTTATATGTATTAAAGCTATTTTATAATAAAACAAATAGGAATGGCGTCATTTGAAACGGAAGACTTGGAGATCTGAGGTTTCATACTACAATTAATTGATATTATTGCTCATTTGCTACTTTACAGTGCGGCGTATACTAGAAGATAAGCTTTGGCCGTTTGCAACCAGGGGAATGGACAGAGGCAAGTAACTAGAAAGCAGTGTGGCCATCTTAGTAAGCTCTGGACAATCATAATAGTACCTACAGATCAGGAATAGCAAACCAGTAGCAAGCGTCCCATTAGTTTAGAATGGCATAACTGGCACGCGTGTCAGTTATATAAAACCAGAGGATGCCCGCAGCTACATTTTATTTTTATTTAATCGTTTCTGCCCAATCCAGAGACAATTTCGTAAAACCCCTTCTTAATACACCCCCACGGTCCTCAAGGGACATACATGCCCAAATTTCAGCAAATTTCTTGCACGCAACAGTTTTGGTATAAGTTGTCGGTAAAGCGATATTTTTTTATGGATCACCCAAAATCCAGAAAAGCAATTATTCAATTCGTCATAATTAGTTTAATTAGATTTGACAGAATACTGCCTTATCTGTGTTTTGCGCGCTCTTCATATTGCTACAGGCCCCTTCATTAATCCACATCCAACTCAAAAGTGTGTTAATTTCTTACGCTTTCACATTTCACGCCTTAGCTACCTATGATTATGTACCTACATTTTGTCGTGGGTAGAGATAAATACATGTGCAAGTGCTAGTTATTAATATAAATAACGAAATTTATAAAATAATTAATATTAATACGAAAGCGACTGTCTGTCTGTTACCCTTTCACGCTAAACCACAAATTTTGCTGTTTAGGGAATAAATTAATAAGGAAATACATTGTTATTGCATCTTTAGCAAGAGCATTAATGCTCTTTCTTCGAACCCCGTTAATCTTAAGTGGTTAATCCAAATAGCATGCGGGCCAATTTTTGATTTCTTAGTTTAAGTTTACGAATTTAATGCCTAAAAGGCATTCTCTACCGGTCAATCTTTAGGTGGGGTAGGGACAAATTAAGATAGATGTAAACAGCTTGTTTCAACTTTAAAATAAGTCTCTGAGTCGGCTCAAGATCGGTCTGTGTAGAGAGACTTTTGGAGACCCTATGTCCAGCAGTGGACTTCTATAGACTATTATAATGACGATGGTACATACCCCAGTCTTGTCGTCCCTCAATCTCAGTCCATCAATCGCAACGTGGACTTGTATCCGTTGCTTGTGCTCTCCAGCGGCTCTGATGGCCATCTTCAGGTCTGCCAGCGCTTCCTGACACATTCTGTCTCCTCGGGCCTCCGGGACCTCGAGCACCCCGATCAGCTTCGCGCGGAACGCCACCCCTTCACCCAGGAAACGGCCCGGCTCGTTCTTATCTAAACAACAATTATATTATAGACACAGAAATGACAGCGGAGCGGAGTTGCTGTTGGAATTGATTGCTTTTAATTCTGCCGATTTTGTCGATCTTTCCAATTATTTGATAACGATCGATTTTCTATTCATTGTTGGGGTCGATAGTGTTGGCCGCGCACATCACTAACCAGCATTTCGTGCGGTAAAAATGTCAGAGCATCGTTTAGTGCTTATATTTTTAACGATTTGCTCCAAAATAGATATTGCATTAGTATGCAGCAGTGAATCACGAATTGACAAAAGGAAAATTATGAGCATTCGTTCGATATTTTCCAGTAACAATCGTGCATCGTTAGTTTATGTCGAACATTGTATTGTACGTCTTCAAGGCCCGTGGTACTTGAACTTAATGCCAATGCCGCGATGTCGTGTCGTTGAACGTTATTGTTCCTTACACAAAGGGAAACTTCATTTATAAAGACAGTTATTTAAAATCTTAACTACAAAAAACTTAAAAATTATCAACGGCATATAGTCACACACACAAAAATATAGCTTCAAACTAAGCAGTTAGGCGTACAAGCATTAGTAATTGCACACAGATTATTAATTTTAGGCATCACCTTTGGCTAGAAGACTTTTAGATTCTATTTTTTTCAATGTCATGTTTTTGATTTTACACTTTTTTTTAACACAAACAACGCCACGGTTTCAACGCAAAATAAAAGTGAGCTGTGTCCTATTTTGGCCCCTGTTTACGGTGCATCATTCCCGCTAAATTGAATTTCCTGTTTTTAAATTTAGATCCTCGATTGCCGCGCGCCAGCTAGTACCTGTGATACTGCTGTATTATGACCTGTTTAGAGCGAAGACACAGAGAGATATATTTTTAATTCCATTTTGCCAGTGTGAGTAAACAGATATTTCAAGAATGCGGTATGCATAACTGCGCAATCATTGTGTAAGTATATTCAGATATGTAGGTATTTTATTGACGAAAGAGCATGCTTTCATACGAGTATAGAGATGTTAGAATAACCAAGCTGTTCGCTTCTATATTGTTAATATCTATTTTTAGCACATTTAAATGGAAACAGTTTTTATCACTCCAAACGTAAAATTTGCATAACAATATGTAACGTCAATTGTTAAATGATTCTTATGAATACATTTACAATGCTTCTTTTGATTTGGTTTACATGACATAATGTTAGTTTTAATCGATAAGAAGTAACGCTATTATGAGTAATATATTATGAACTCCAGTTCAGACCATCAAGGAACTGCCGAGACCGTGTTTCCGAAGTATGTAAGTATCCGTCTGACACTTGGATCGAAGTTACTGTTCGTCTTCTAAATTAATATGTGCTAGAATTTAGCGGACATAGTTTTCAACAATTACTACAACGGCATTAATTAAAAATAATAAACGAAGCAGTCTGATACGATGTAGAGGCGCTACATGCGATGACACTCATACACAAGCAGATAATGTGGTATCTTAGGTCGGATGTACTCACCGAACTGCCGCAAGAGATGTTGGAAATGACACACCTGCATAATTTCCCGTATAAACCGACAAATAGCAAGTTATGACGTTAGTGCCCCAGGCGCACCGCCGCTCCACATCCGCCGCGGGCCCACAACACACCCTCTGTCCAACAACACCACGGGGGTCACTCAATATGAAATAGCAGTAGCATGTGCCCGCCTGCTCCACAGAGCCGGACCACTCACCACCGCCGGTTAGTACACTTAGTGGGTGAGACTCCTAGCCGCTCCATGCATGTTACAACATAAACCGCAAAATATAACAAAGCTAATGCGAATAACGTGATCGGGATACATTTAGCGCTATCTAACAACACCGCATTACCGTCATATCATCAAAATATAGAGAAAACATCGTCAATAAGCATACTCCAACTATACACGTTACAGACTCACATTTGCAAGGGCTGGTTTTCTTACGGAGGGTTTGCATTGGAAAGTCAGTCGGTAACTTGTGATTGAACATCGGAACTTTTTAAATGTACACTGAAATACAAATACACTATTGGAGCACAGTCCACACCGCCGCGACTACATTACCGCCACAGTTAATATAAAAATGCAATAGCCGAGGTACACAGAGATTTATTGATTTTCGTGGCGCCGTTCGCTGTGTCGGGATTTTGCGCTCGGTGGCGGCGCCGGTGCGGCTCACATGTCGGGTGCGTCGCAGCCGCAGGATCAGAGTTGGCAATGGACACTTTGTGGACTTAACATGAGTGTTTAATCGGCTCAGTAATGGAGGCTCGGAGCCGCAGCGACTCCTCACATGTGTGCCGGGCGCACGCAGCCGGCGCGCGCAACTCCCTCCCGCACACGCGCGCTGCTCACCCCTAATCAATATTAGCGCCCGATCTACACTACTTACAACTTTTATGGCTCCCTCAATGAAACTGTGCTCAACATACTGTGCCTACACTTGTTTAATATTTATGCCAATTTTTATACCTATGCTACACTGATGGCATGACTGTTATAAATGTGATGAAAATGTCGTAAAATTATGCTTAGGTGTACGTGAATGTTTCGTAATGATAACTACAATTTATATTATTTGAATATTGTTTTAGATTTATAATATGACAGTTCGTTACAAGATAAAGGAGAACTAAGCTTCTCTGATGTTGAAAGTGTCACCTTATTTGAATTGAGATAAGATAATATCAGAATACAAAGGAAATGTGGTTATAATTTAATATTTTATTAATGGCCACCATAAATAGCCATTACTCATTTGGTCAAAGTACAAGGCACTATTGTTGTTATAATCCATGTTTATAATAGGCACTGTTTGTAAATAAATATTTTATAGAGAATGAAGACTTATAATAATAATATAACTGGCTGTAAAATATTTGTTTATGTAAGGTAAAATAAACAATATTACATGGCAATTTTATTGATACTTGAATAAACTTTATAATAAGTAAAAATGGGTGGAACTATATCATGGTGTATACTTTCCCAAAGCACTATTTATCAAAATTTATGTGGTTTGGCTTTATTATAATTAATGATAAAGACTGAATTGGTAGTGGTGATTGAGATTTTGGCTATGATCATCTTCAATCATATGAAAAAATATGTGCTTGATTGACATTTAAATGGTAGACAGTCACATATTTAATACAAAGTGTTACATTAGAATATATGGCAATTTCAATCATTATTCAGGGAATATACATAAATCCACCCATTGTCTAGACAAAAATGCATGAAACTCAAATTTACTCATTCTGTTTTAAATACTTATTCAACTTTATCTTTTTTATGATTAGTTTTGTAAGTATAAGTACAAGTAATTTCACTTGGTATCTAGAATAAAATCTGCTTTATCAAAAGGGGTAGGGTTTAATCAAATTAATATTACTAATATGCACTTTTATCTTTAATGGTGATAGATGATTGTTTGTGACGGTAAACCATAAGGTATGCATGGAATTCAAAGAGTTAAGTGTGTTTCTTCAATATCTGCCATGGAAAAAATATACACCTCTTCTGTACAAAGATGGGATCTCCTGTAATATTGATAAACCAATACTTATAGGATAATTATAAACACCAAACTAAAGAAGAAACTGCTTTCATTAAAATCTTCTGTTACAGGACATATTATTGTTTAAAATAACTGTATAATAAGTAGAATTATACCTAAGTAAATAAAACAGTGATAGAATAATATTTTATTTTATTACTCCATAAAATATACAAAAGGTGGTGATTATTGATTAACATAATTAAATACATAAATAGATATGATAGATACTTAAATATTAAATAGTAAATAATTTCTGTATAAGCGTTCAATAGTACTAATAACAAACAATAACGTTCTGGAGGCTATGTTTATTACTTAGTAATGTGGATATTTACAATAGTTCCTGAGAAGTAAGGTCAGTATAAAGCTAAGTAAATACATATTATATTACTCAAAATTTAAAAGGAAGTTACCTTTATTAACAGCCATGATCTAAATAAAAGATCCTCCAATCCAAAACATCGTCATCAAATGCATAAAAAAATGTTTCTTTTGAATCAAAACAAGTTTCACTTTGTTGTCTGCCGGCTTATTATATTCACGTAAATAATAAATTAAGTAAATTGTTACTTTAAGTATTTAGTTAAGTTTAATTCATTAATGAATATCACAGGGAGCCGTTGTAAATTGCAAATGAAGCTATGATGAAGCTATTGTAAATCTTGCAATGCTTCCATTCCAACTGCTTATTATGAATGACTTTGACATTATTGACAGCAATGACCTTATCAGTGTTGCCGTTCTACAAAATTAAAAAGTCGCTAGTCATATAAGAAATCCGCTAGATATTGGTAATTATCTCTTTTTTTTAATCCGCTAGAAGTCGCTAAATCGTATCGCTGACGTTCAATCTATACTTGAAGTCTGCGCCTCATAACTTGGGATTTTTAGAGAGCGCCAATCGTTTAATTTTGGCAAACATTTAAATTTATCGCAAAAAATAAAAAAAATAAATCAACATATTTATTTTAAAAATCCACAACAAATGTTCTGGATGATAAAAAATCTGAAACTGTTACGTTTTCTAAGAATTACATAATTTAATACCTATATTTCAAAATCAAAACATATGTCCACTGGATATTCAGTATCACTGCACTGGCAGTGGAGGGTTCTCCGATGCCTACACCAGCTACTTTGGGCATTGGTTTTCCGACTTGATTAATTACTTCATCAGGCAGATCGTAACTCGAGCAATCTTTATTTTAAATTTTTTGTCGGTTTCTAATGAGCAGAATGGAGTTCAAAGTTTTTTCTGAAATTTGATTTCGGACTTTGTTTTGCTGGGGTTGAGGCTATTTGAGGATATTTTGTGCCAGAACGGATGTTTATGGATGTTCAAGTGTAGTGATGGTCTTAAAAACAAATTATTCTTCAATTGTTTTCGAAAAAAAGTCGCATATTATGCGACGGCTCAAAATCCGCTAGAAGTCTCTAAACATTTTTATGTCGCTAACTCAATTTTTTTTACCGCTAACCACTCATGAATTCCTCCAGATCTAGCGACAAAGTCGCTAGAACGGCAACACCCTTATTCCTGCTTTGACAGCGACCCATTGACTTAAGTGATAATGTGACCATAGGAAAAAAAAATATTTTGACCAGAAACCAGAAAAAGAGTAAAGGCTCTATTCCACGCTGATTAGTGCAAGTGCTGATAAACAATGCAGGTGCGTAGTGCTTAACCTAGGATGATGTATCTCTAAACACTAAGCACATTTTGTGGACAGCTACTCAATACTGCAAAATCCATAAAAATTTGAGCTAATCACTTCACGCACACTACTCGCACTAATAAAAGTGGAAATGAGCTTTAACAATGAGTTAATTAGTTCTAAGCTAAGTGATCTTAATAGAAAATAATGGGTATTCAACAAATTTCAACATATTATTTAAAAATAAACCAGCGCGTTTATATACAAACTAAACCTAAAAATAAAATACGAATAGAAATTGGTACAAAAGAGAGAAAAATGTGCTGTGATCAAAGAGATTGGATAATATACATAGAGACCGTCCTAGTACTCCCAAATTGAACACAGTCAACTGACGTGTAAGATACAATTTAGACAATATTATGCCATCAAATTATATAACCTTAGTGATTTTTTCTTTTATAACAGTTCTATCATGATTTTGAATTTAGTCGTATAATATTTATATCGACTTTACAAGTGTTGTAAAAAATCTTATCGATATGTCTATCCACCGTATATTTTTACGTCGTTATTTTTTAGATTATATGTGCACGTGATAAAGATTTATAAAATAAGTGGATTGCTGCAGTATGTCGTGGAGACAATTGGGTGCCTAGAAAGCACCATAGAATTTGTTCCAAGCATTTTACTGCGGAATGTTTTTATAGTAATGACAGATGGCTCCTCCCTTCTTAACATATCAGTGTGAGTGCATAAATAATTACTTGCTATTATTTAAACTATCAGCAACAGTAATGAATTCCGAAGCTTGTTAGAATCCATCATATTACAAAAAAAAAAAAAATTGGTTGCCTGTAAAGTCGGTATACGGGCGAAAGTTTTACGTGACAACGACTTTGAGTGGTAAAATAATTTTAATGTGAATATTCATTCGTATAGTAGGAAGAAGGATGAAAGACGCGTGCCTTTCACTTTTTATGTCTGTCTCTCTCGCTCTTAGGCGGGACGCGTGCCTCTCACTCGCTCTCATTGTGAGCGCATAACGTGAGCGGAGCGTAACGCAGTTTCTTGAAGTGTCACCCGGCAAACCGTTGTCACGTCAATAATGCACCTATAGAAAAAATCTGATCTTTCTTTACAAAGACAGTAATATTTAAAGGACAGTAATTTGAAGGTTTGATAAGAATTGTCTGCTTTCATAGTCACGACTACTGAGTGGATATGCATCAAAATAAGAGAATCTTCATTTGAAAGACATTTTGTTAAATGTCATCTACCCAGAGACCAAAACTTGGTTGTTCTTGTTCGACTAGTGGACTAATAATGTGCCGATCCCAAGATAAAATCAAAGGGCTAGTCTAGCCACAATTTTTTTCTCTCTAAATATTCTGTGTGTCTTACGTATGATCGAAAAGTGTCCGATCCCGCACATACATTTTTTACACATAGATTTGTATTACCTACACTATGTAATGAGAAAATTTCAATAAAGTGATTATTGTTAATAACAAACCTTTGGGCACTATTCAAGGTTTTGTCTGATTTATCTATTTTAAGTAAATTTTTTTGTTTTTTGCTTGAATAAATCTATGTCGACTATCTCCTATCCTTGTAAAGAATTAATTTGGATATGCCATTCTCAGTTATCATAATGCTTAAGCTATGAGTTTTGCTTTTATCTTAATTATTTGCTTTCTCTAATAAAAATATGTTATTGAGATTAGAGAGAGAGTAGGGGGTGATGATTTATTTATTTAATATTTATTAATCCCACTTACAGCTATCATTACAGCTGAAAAACTAACTGTAAATAAGTATAAATAAACATTTATGCCGAGGGTGTCGTATGAGGCGGCTAAGAGAAACACAAGAGAAGGAAATCTCGAAATAAAACCCTATACGAATACGTCTGGCTAGTGCGGTATAATAGGAGGCCAAACCTCCACCACGGAAGGTTTAAGACCAGCAGTGGATTGGAAAAGGCTGTAGATGCGTAAAGAAAAATACCATGAAAATTAGAAAATAATGCCTCGAAAGATTATGTGCTACTGAGTACCCATTTGAAACAAAAATATATAAGTTCAGTTTAAAAATGCAAGTTTGTGTAATAATTATTTGAAGACTGTCCATCAACTAGCGTTCTGACTGCTGTGGACATAAAGTTACGGAATTTAAAATGTATAACATATAAATAATATACTTTACAAGTCCGTTTGATTTTGAACCTATATTGAAACTTTAATCGATATCGATAGCGGATTTGCTCAGTCACAATTAAATTAAAAAGTTACGATATTTGTGTTCAAATTGTCTTTAGTCCTACTGACAAACATAGTGCCATCTTCTTCTGGCAACTCTAATTTATCATATGAGTGAAGAGTGTAGCTATATTCAATTTGTTCTTAAAAATATCGTTCCATCCATGCTTCAGTTATTCTTCTGTGGCTGTGATGATCATGAAGTTATAGATAAACATGGAGACCGCACTCCGAATACCTACTTGAAGCTCAAATGATGTATCGCTATCTCGCTCACTGTGGTCATACCATCTCTTTTCAACCAACCACTGCCATTTGACCAGTGACAATACTAATAATATAGACTTGGCATACCTACAAAAAAAACGTGTATACCTACACATTATTGAGAGGAAAAAATGGCGGCCAATAGAGCTGCCCATATCGATATTTCTCTACAATAACATCGATAAAAGATTATAGGAATGTTTTCATATAGTCACCACGCCACGGTACTATGCGTTTTGACTAAGATTAGGATCGACTTGGCGCCATATTGGATACGAATTATGACTTTAATCAAATATTAATATTATTTAATAAACTACTACCTACTTATTTAACGTTTTTATTTAAATTTGATGTAAAACTTATTGATTTGCAAATAAGCTTCTTTGCTGGTACTTTTCAAGTGAAATTTAACAGATAGCGGTCATTGACATTCCTATTTTTATTTGAAACGCATTGTACAATATCAATGGGTACTACATACATTTCTTAGCTTCACTTGTTGGTATATACTGTAAAAGCCCGAGCTGCGGTCAATCTTAGGTTTTACCGGTAAATCCTAAGATTTACCGAGTTTCATCGGTAAAAATCCGAATTGTTGTCTTATGTAAGTACTTACCTGTTAAGTACATTTTTTAAAAATTTTATGACCTGGTAACTGGACCTTTAGGTCAAGTCATAGTTTAACGAACACTGCACTATCACTTAATTTTTAAATTGTTTTAGTTAGTACAAGTAGAGATAAACTACGATAACATGACACGCCCTACCACCTGTCAAACGGTTGAATTTCGATCACATTCTACCGCTTGGTAAGTGGAGAGGCGCGCTATGTTATCGTAGTTTATCTATAACTAAATGTGTTAATCTAGAGCCGTGATTTTCAATCTGTGGGCTTTTCTCAGGGTGTCGCCGATAAAAGGCAAAAGAGCAAGGTTCTAAATCTCATTGAGAAAGATGGGCATATATATTTTTAAATAAAATGTGTTGTTTTTACGTCAAAGTCATTTATTTATTTCATCATCACCATCATTCAGCCAATTGCCGTCCATTGCTGAACGTAGGCTTCCCACAAAGAGCGTCAAACATCCCAGTCTTGAGCAGCCCGCATCCATCCGCTGCCAACCACCCTCTTCAAATCGTCGGCCCATCGTGCCGCATCGTTTGCCCATACACAGTCTCCACTCCAACACATGTCTGGCTCTATCGACCGTCTATCCGTCTACAGACATAATAAATAGGGCTGTAAACAAGAAATAAAATTGTTAGCGTTTTGTATATTTCTTGATTTTATTAATAGGTTTAGAGGTAATTTGCAATTGGTGGGTTGAGAAGAATCTACCTACTGTATTAATACTTTTTCAAAGTACTATTCAAAAACAAGACTATTAGTGACATTATTTTGTTTACAAAACATTAATAAGTTCCTTATAAAAGGAATATCATAAATGTACTACCATAAACATTTCTTTTTTGTAACCAATTAAGCGCATGTTTTATTTTGGCAATTAATCTAACCACTTTAGCCTCAGCGCAGCGGCTTATATTCGAACCAGACACTATAACAATAAAATTCTGTTGTGTCTGCTAATTAGGTACTCGAGTCGCTTAGGACCACACTCAAACACATTCTTTTTTATATCACTCTTTGTGCCCATTAGACGAAAGTTGCAATGAGGATAATAATATCACCATCATATCAGCCAATACTCAATCGTGTTGAACAAATTTATAACAATGCTAGGTAGGTACTTACAAATAAGTTTCGTGATGGTAAAGCATCATCACGCAATGTTACTTTATTTAGAGTCCGGTTGAAACAAGATTCTTCAAAGTGAAGATAACAAATTAAATATGAATTGTTTTTGTTGACATCCTTAAATTTTCAACACTGATTGTTTCCAGCCAAATTTTCTTTTTTCCTTGTTGGCAGGCAGCCTTGAAAGTAAAAAAAATCAATAAGTAACCATAATATAGTTTATATAGTATTATCGATAAATATAAAATATCATACAATAGGTACACTAGGTACTCTATTCCTACAATAACAACAAAATAATTTCATGAAGTTTATTGTGGATAATAAAGGCAAAAAGGGAAATTATGAAGGCGTAAGTGGCGTAACTGTTGATACTCTTCAAAAAATTCAATATATTTTGTTTATTATCTAAATCCAATGATATTTCAGCTGAAGTTAAGTACTTACTGGTACAAGGTTATATTCGGGTGATTTCTGCTTCTTCTCATGCCACAACCGATTATATTGCAATTGGGCATCTTGCAATAGAAGGTTTGCACTACCACAATCGTGTTGAAACCCAATAACACAGCAAAATTACTCCAACATTCACAAATTATATGAATAGCTCAAGAGCATTTGACAGTTGACGTACCCCATTTGTTGACAAACAGCAAGCTGATAAAATGGCGACCCGGCCGCATCTAGGTATTTCAAAGACGCTAGGAATGAAGGGTTGCCATTATAGTAACTGTCAAAAAGCATGTTATCTCTTTTCACTTATGCAACATTATCTAAGTTAAACAGAGATGACAGTATTTTTATGATTTCGGTGTCGATATGCCTCATATTTGTATAAGTGTATTTTCTATAGTAAAACATTTCAGGTCTATATTATTAGTATTGTCACTGCATTTGACTGCCATATTGACAAGATTTACTTGACATATGGTGGCCAATGTTGCCACATTACCAAATCCTTAGGAAATGGGATTATAATTCACTGTCTCGCCAACCATGATTATAAGCGTTCGAGACCTACAATATTGGGAGTTTTAACAAGTGATTGGATTTCAACTCTTGATTTCAATACACATTAATTGACCGTGTAAAGTTCTGATTTGCCTAATATGTCGGCTCTTTTTAAGAGCTTACTCGGAGATTTTAATAAGAAGATAGCAATACTAAATCCACGCTAAAATGAGAGGTCAGACCACAGAGAGTGAGATAGAGAAATGTAGGTATTTGACTCAAGGCTTTGTTGCAGCCATAGAGATATTAAGAATAGAGTGGCAGAATAGTACCTAACTCAATACTGTGTCGTGTCCGCCGGTGGGAGGGAGAACGCAATATTAGAGGCCCCCTGCATCTCTCTTTAACAACGCATGCTCTACATTCTTTTTCTTTTCTACTGTGGGGTTAGCAACTGTCAAATGGTTGTGTCCCCAAACAATCAAACATTGAATTTGTACTATGGTCAAATTTAGAAAACATTAAACAGTTAGAATGACGCGCTGTATTGTTTCCAAATGCTCTGAAGTTGAAACGCACCAAATACCGAAGGATATAAAGATTTGGAGGCTTTGGTTAAAAGCTATCCGTCGTGAAAAATTAATTCCTACAAGAAGTTCGAGGTTATGTGGTAAACACTTTGTAGAAAGTGTAGTTGTAGAAGTTTAGATTAACTAAACACACAGGTAAGCTGCTTATAAATATTTTCCAATAATTCTTACACAGTGTAATCATACCTGCTTATTTAATTTGTAATGATACAAATCACAAATTGTTCTAGGAGTAAAACACCAACATAGATTCTTGATGAAAGGTGCTGTATCATCAGGTTTTCCATGGAACACACAACCAATTTCTGAAAACGACGAGGCTAGAGCAGATATATTGGTAAACCACGACCTCAAGAAGAGCTTCTTGACATGCCTTCAAGCACACAACATTGTGAGGATATATTGCCACTAGAAAAAGATAATACTGTGTCTCAAGACTACAATTTATCTCAAGAGCTTCTGATAGAATTTGGTTCTTCCCCAGTACCTAAATCTATTAAGCCAAACCAGAACAATTGTGGAACACAAACACCTAATATTTTAAGATAGTTCTCAACAGAGCTTTGCTGATGAGACAGTGCTATTTTATACAGCGTTAGTCACATTGGCATCATGACGATCTTTGACAGTCATTATGGAGAGGTAGTACCCTCTAATATCCTGACACTGGTCTATACCATAGAATATAGCTATCCCTTAGGGTTGAGGAGGTCAGACAGCAGTCGCTCTGTGGAGTAGCGAATATTCTGTCACATCTGGTTAGACTAGTAAGCGGACCTCGGGCTCCAAGTCTTGGATGCAACCGGGAAAATGCGAGGATGATGATGGAGACTCATTGGTTAAATTTAATTTAATTTTCGGGGCTCTTTTGCCTATGGCTCATGATATTAACTACCATTGGAGTAGAGTTGTTTCCTTGTTGGTAGAGGATCAGTTTTTTATACTATTCATTAAGTTTAGAAGAAATAAAACTGATTTTGAATGAGGCAAAATGTTTGGTGTAAGTTAAGCCGAAGTGTCAAATATTATAGTGACCTGGATAAACTTTGTTAGATAGATATCTGGATCTTAATAGACATTTGGCCTAACCGCTGTTTAGTGGATTATTATTATATGCCTGATAGTTTAAATGAAATGAAAGGATATTTTATTTGTGTAAAACATGGTTAAAAAATATTATCCTTCAACAAGTCTAATACTAGATTGAACTGAAATAGAAGTACAAAAGTGTAGCCAGCCCAAAAACCAAAGAGCCACATTCAGTACTTATAAGCACAAGAATACTCTAAAATTTTTAGCTGCTGCCTCACCAGGTGGTCTTATAACATATAGTTCAGGTATATATATGCTAGTTCAGTTAGTGACACGCAAATAGGAGAATGTAGCAAGCTTTTTGATATTTGTACTTCTGGGGATAGCATTATGGCAGACAGTGGTTTCATAATAATAATAATAAATGTATTTTTTTTTGTAAATTATATATTTAAAAATGTAACTAAAATTTGATTAATGCTGAATAAAGGAAATAATAATAATATTCTACCACATTCACACAACACCATCTAGTCCCAAACTAAGCAGAGCTTGTACTATGGGTACTTACTAGATAATGGATAAACATACATATATACTTTTTTTTGTAAATACATACATATTATACATACATATTTGACTTGAGCGGGAATCGAACCCGCGACCATCGACATAGCAGTCGCTTACACTCCCTCTACGCCAACCGGCCGTCAGATATTCCTTGTAAGGAAGGTCTCAACAGGTGTTTTATTGAAATTAGATCAAAAGTTGGCTAGCCAAAGAAAGACTTGAAGAACCAACAAAAACTTATTTAATATTAAAAAATGAACTTAATCTGTAAAATGGCTAATAGAGAGATTATGTAAATGTATGTGCCTTTATCAACTTGTATTTTCTATTAACATTTGCATGCCCAATTTAAGCAGAACACAATGTACATATCTAGTTTTAAGACAACCATCTATATAGCAATATTCTTGTAAATAATTATTATTATATCATTTCTATGTAACTTTAGCAACCAAATCATTTTCATATGTATTATGTTATGTCATTGTAATAGCAAATAAAAATAAATAACAATGTTGTATTATATGTGTACTCATAAAAGATGATATTGTAAATAATACAATAAGTAAAAACAATAATATGGTTTTATTTTGTAATTGTTCACTACTCAACTATGTATCTTACTTTTAACAACATTTCTTTTATAAAATAATTCTCTTTTTCAACATGGACAACATAACATAACATAACATATCTTCACGCCTTTTATCCCCGAAGGGGTAGGCAGAGGTGTATTACACACCCACACTTCGCCAGATATGTTTCGGTCCCAATGTAATAGGGGGCGAGCCTATTGCCATCTACCGGGCACATTATTAAGCGAAAGATAATTAACATTTTTAATACACACATAACTTCGAAAAGTCAGAGGTGTGTGCCCGAGGTACCTGGGGATCGAACCCGAGACCATCGTCTCGGCAGTCCGTTACGTACACCACTGGGCTACCGCCGCTTCAACATGGACTTGATAAAAATGAGCTTTATTTTTACCCTTCGTACCCTTTTTTTATTGTTGTTCTACAATAGTAGAATTACCTACTCAATTATTGATAACTCCAGAATAAAAAAAATCGAGCGTTCTTGTACAAAAATACAATAATAATATGTTTAATTACAAATGGTTTCTGTTCGAGATTTCTCGAAGCGAGAATTTTCGGGAAATTTGGCCTAACTCTGGACGAGAAAATAAGAGCCGATAAGTCGAGAAATTCGAAATTTTTCAGGTGGGCTGAAAAAAGCGTATTTAATCGATTTTGTCTAATTTATTTTGGGCTCCCTATTTTTAGGGTTCCGTTGTAAACTACAAGGAACTCTTGTAGTTCCGGCAAGTCTGTCTGTCCGCGGTTTTACGCGAAAACTATAAGCACTAGAGAGCTGAAATTTGGCATGGTTATGCATTGTAATCACGCGGACAAAATTGCACAATAAAAATTAGAAAAAGGTCATGTAGGAACGAGTAGCTCCCATACACCTAAATAGGATGAGAATCCAACCCACAACACTCGGTGAGGGCAGAGATTGGGTGAGGGCTAAACGGCGGCCGCATCAACCACTGCGCTATTAGTGCAATGTATTATCTATATTAGGTACTATTTTATTCCCAACATTCACGCGAACGACATCGAGGGCACAGCTGATACAGTATAAATTAATTTTTAATTATTTATCTCAACGTATGAAAACGCAGTGTATGATTAATAATTATTGACCCTGAAATATGGTTAATTTATTGTTCATCATTCTAACTCTTCGGATTGCGTCGTTTTGTACATCACACTCATGTTTTAATCGGAGATCGATGTATTTTTGTATGATTTGTAAAATTAATTGATAACGATGATCATGGAGAGGCTCTTGTTCTAAAAAATGGTATTCATCATCTAAAATGCAGGGCGGTAAAGATTTTAATGTTTCATTTACTAAAAATTTGTTAACATTTCTTTTTAATAAATCGGTACATTGCCTTATTGCTTTTTCTGTGATTTTGCAAATGCAAATAACGTCTTCAGATGCGAAATGTAAACCTCCACGATTTTTTATTAAAGTTAGTTTTGATTTATTGTCCGAGTTATTTGCAATATTACCTGAATTCGTTTCCAAATTATAAATTTTTGGTCCATCCAAAATATCACGGCATTTCGCACAATGTATTTTATTTTTTAAAATTTTTACTATGTAACCAGATATGTGCTTAATTATTTCTTCAGAATACTCTGAAGACATAGATAGACTATAATCATGTTCCCAAATAAGAATGTAATTTTTACCAATCAAGTCTTTAATTTCCGGCGCACTTATACTCTCTGGCATATTAATATTGTTTTGATTTACAGTACTTTTGGTATCTTCTATAGAGTAGTCTTGGCTCATAAGTGTTGTATCATCTAAAGGGATACAATTAGCAGACGGAGATACATCTATAGATAAATTGTTGCAAAGCAATTTTTTATAGGCGGATAAGTATTGCGTTGATGTAGGATTATTACAAAATCCATTCATACGCCGGATTTTGGAGAAAAACATCTCCACGTGATCTTGCGAGATCTTGTAACTTAAAAAATAGTCAACAAAATGATTATCTATTAAATATTTTGATAAGTTATATAAATTAGTCAAACATATTATAAACCCAAGAAATCCAGTACTAACCGATGTGCTCTCTAGAACGGACTTTCTGACGTTACGGGGAAAATTATTTCCTTCGGAACCTTTAACTGGTATTTCGATTTCAAGCATTTCAATATATTTAATGTATTCGTCAATTTTTATTTTAATATCTTCAATATTCGATTTGTTAACGTTTAAGTGGCCTGGCGTTTTACAAAATTTATTTCTTACATTTAAGAGATCAAAACTGTCGTTAATAATTTTACAAAATTTAGCGGTGTGGGAAGCACCAAAGAATTCGTTTTCTTTTAAATCGAATTCTAAAAAGTTCAAAGCACTTGCGGTGCTGTTACTTAATACCTGTGCTGCCAAAAAGACTTTCATTTTTTCCCTGTGGAAGTCCACGTGTCTGTTTTTTATCTTACACGCGCAGTGCAGTTTTTCATTTAATTGCTTATCGTTTAAAAACTTAATGTATTTCCAGTCAATGTAAGAAGTGCCGTTGTATATAATTGGGCCTTTAGTGGCAAAATAATTTCTGACTAGTTTCAAACAATGGCACGGGTCATAGAAAATGTATACAGGATGAGAGTCACTGGGGTGGTCAAAAAAGGGTTTAAAGTTATGTCTCTGTCCGTAACTAAGGTGTGCGCCTAAAGCTTCACAAGCAGTTATGTGAGCTTTGTCGCCATCAAAACTTAAACTTACAACATTTATATTGTTTTCATACAATTTTATGAGCAGGTCACTTATAAGTATCGATTTTTCTACGCCACTTAAAGAATTAATGAGATAATGGGCTACGGGAGCTTTAAATCTGCCGTTTATGCTTACTAGCATAAAAACTAAAACCTTACTAGCAATTTTTAACTCGCCATTATTTTCATATTCTTGTAGTTGACCTCCCAAATCAACTAAACCTTTCCAAGTGTGGGTATTTCTATCCCACTCTCGATGTCTTTTGATGTGCATCTCATCAAAAGTTAGATTGAAAACAAGATTTGTACCCTTTTTTGATTGTTGTTCTACAATAGTAGAAATATGTCTGACTACATCATCGGAAATTCCGGGTTTATACTGTTTTGTACAGATCCAGTTGTTAAGAGTTCGAGGAGCAGGCAAACAATTTAGAAATCTTTTTCGAAGTACATTGTATGCAGCTGGTGAGTGGAAATGAAGTGTGCGAGCAAAATTTTTCAAGCGGCTGGGAAATGCTTGAGTTGTCTTTCGATTTTTCATTCGTGAAATCAGTTCTTGTACGTGTGGAGGTAAGTCCTGAAATAAAAGGAATATGGGAATAAAACCAAACCATAGCTAGAGGTAAAATCCATTTATTTAATCCATTTTAATAATTCATCCAAGTACTGAAAATATAACTCCAGAATAAATACCTAAAGAATAAATTCAATGTTCATGTCGGTTTTGCAAAATGTTTGCAGTTATACAAAAAATAAGTGATAATAACCGAAATACTACGAAAAAAAAAATCGGGCGTTCGAAAAAAAATATTAATACACGAGTAGTTCTACCATTAATTTAATTAATTATCTTATTTATTTATATATTTCTCGAATGTTCGAGAATTTCTGGGAACTCTTAGTCGAGAAATCTCGAGCTTTTTTCGAAGCTCGAGATTTCTCGAAGTGTCGAGAAATTAGAAAACCTAATATAACAATACATCATAATGATATTTGACTTTTCTAAAAATTCATTAGCTTTAAAACAATTATGTTTTACACTATTAATGTAGTAGACATTAATAGTGTAAAAATCTCATTTCATTCATTGGTTTAAATTTACTGAAAGTTAATTCATTTTCTTAATTCTGATATTTTATTTTTACAAACAGTTCTAAAAATGTATACCTGACCATCAAAATTATTATGACCCTGAATTTAGCAGATAGCAGATAAAATAAATTTTGCTGGCGGATATCTAAGTTAAAATAATTAAAATCAAAATAAAAAAGTCTTAATTTAAAAAAAAATCTAAACTTAATATATCTCGGACTTTTTATTTTCTTATTTATTTAGTAATATTTATTGAGAATAAATAAATGAGAAAATAAAATATACGGGATATATCATGCATAGATTTTTAAAAAATGAAGACGACATTTTTTGATTTTGATTTTAATTATTTTAACTTTGATATCCGCCAACAAAATTTCAAAAAAAATAAAAAGGTGAGGATATGTAACGATCAGAGACACAAATTTAAAATTTAAAAAATATCGTCTTAAGATCTCTTAAGGCGAAAAGATGACTTCTTTCGTTTATTAATAATAATAACTTTACACGCAGGTATACGTCATAACGCACTAGGCCAAAATTAAAGAAAATAACTGAAATCACCTTATTTGAATAAAAAAATAAACTAAATTTGAAAGTTTCAGATTTATGAAGCAATAGGAAAAACGGTGAGTTTCCTAAAATTTAATATTTAATTTAAAATTATGATATCTTATAAAATCCAATAATTAGTTTATTATCACCTGTAGGTAAATCGACAAACGATTTCCAATTTGGTAAACCTGAAGAACTTAATTTTGCTTGTAGATATCCCTATCTGAAATTTTATTTTGTCTGCTATCTGCTAAATTCAGGGTCATAAATTATTACATAGCTGATATATATAGAAACCTGCAAATACTGTGCAGCAGTAAATTCATCTTGTTCTTTCAGAGAGACAATTGCTTCTTTCAAATTATTCAATTTCTTCTTTTTTCTAATTATATTCCTTAGGGCTGTTGCTTTACCACGCCGGTTTATTGTGACATACCACATAAACTTATGCCACGCAGATTGAGAAGAGAAGTCTTGTCGAGAAAAAAAATTTGTTCTTTTTCCATCACTGATTCTTATTCTTTCACTTGCATTTTTGTCCTCAAATTGTCTTTTCCTATAATCAAAATTCAAATAAAAATGCTTTATTGCTTTCTTGTGTTATAAAGCTCTTACAATATTACATTTAGTTAAAACATGAAACCCCGTTAGGGCACAGCAAATTTATTTATAGCTATATATTGAATTGATAAAAAGATGCAGCAATAGCCTAGTGGAGAGACCAACAGACCGCTACGCAGAGGGTCTTGCGTTTGAATCCAGGCTTGCACTAATGACTTTTCGAAGTTCTGTAGGATGTTTCGAAGTTATGTATGTGATATTGTGCATATTAATTAGTTAGTTATTGCTTGCCCTGTGCTTCAGAAGGCATGTTAAGATGTGGATCCCAGCTGTCATGAAGATATTTGACAGTAGCACGATGACGACTGTCTTTCGATAGTGGCAGCGATAGCCTAGTGGAGATACCAACTGACTGCCATGCAGAGGGTATCGGGTTCGAATCAACGGCATGCACCAATGACTTTTCGAAGTTAAGTGCATATTAAATTGTTAATTATCGCTTGCCCTGTGCCTCAGAGAGCATTTTAAGCCGTCGGTCCCGGCTGTCATGAAGATCTTTGACAGTCGCTACGGGGAGTCAGAACCCTCAAATATCCTGACAGTGGTCTAAACCTAGGAATATAGCTATCCCTTTAGGTTGCAGAGGTCAGGCGGCAGTCGCTTCATGGAAAAGTAAATATTCTGTCACATCGGGTTAGACTAGTAAGCGGACCCCTGGCTCCAAGTCTTGGATGCAACTGGAAAAAATGCTAGGATGATGATGATGAGTTGAATTGATCAACAAAAAATCTACTTTAAAGCAAGACTCAATATTCATAAAAAATATTAAACATACCTCTTATGATTGATTGACTTCTGAGTAGTATCTTTATTTAGACCAGCATTGTGAGAACTGCTCACCAATGGCACTTCGTTATAAACACTTCTTGGAGCACCATCAGATGAAACATCATTGTTTAAAAGACATTCTTCATTTTGTACATCACTGAATGTAACTTGGTCGCTTTGATTTGAATCAACAACATCTGTTTCTCTAAAACATTATATAGATTAATGACACAAGTTTTAGTCATTGTTGACACATTTAGATTAAATATTTTGTGCTTAAATTTTACCTATTTAAACTTGAGTTGATCTCATGATTGTTATATGTATTGTTCATCAATACTGCAACTGGAGGTGTATCACATTTACTGTTTGGTGTAGTGGAAACAATCTGGACTTCCACAGAACTTTTACAGCATGGAATAGCAGCTGGCCGCAATCTTCTTCTTTGCTCACCAGTTTCACTAAAATCCTGCTCTTTAAAATGATCACTGCATATATATGATGTATTTAAATTTGGCACATTTGTTAAATGTAAGGCTGAGATCCATTTTTTAGCTCTCTCCTGATCATTCTTTGGAAACCTGTTCAAATCATAAACATAAGTGATGAGCATCTCCTTACACAAGTATTTTTTACTTAAAAGAAGTACCTCAAATGTACTGTAAACTAGCTTGCAAGGAAATGAAAATAAAGTATTTTTTTAACATTATGAAATTTTCTGTTATGATCACAAATATTAGGAAGATGCAAAATTATGAAATTTTGAGTTTATGAGTTAGGTTTTAAACTTCAGTAAACAAATCACGAAAATTTGTAGGAAAGATACAATATTTAAAGGTCACTCGCTTCCACAGAGCAAATAAAAAAATACTTTTTTATATCTCAATGCTCGCTTCAGTAACCAAAATAAAATCATTAAAATTTTTGAGACAGTATTATAAGTTTTCAGTTATGAGTTAGGTTAATCGCTTTAGAACAAAAACAAAAGCTTACCTGTGAAAACTTCGGCTTACGGTGGGGTTAGGTGTCTTTTTACAATAAATACACTTTTTCGTCATTTCACACTATCTTCGTGTGACGTGTATCAATAAAAACAACTTATAAACTATTGATTAATTTCAAATTTGAGTATATCTCTATGGTATTGATTACTGATAAAATGATCTATATAATAGTTACAGGCAGCACAACACTTCACGTCATATTATTTATATCAGTTTATCAGTAATCAATAGTTTAAAAATATATAAACTTTTATGTCACTTCAAACTAAAATTAAAAACAACTTTGAAATTACTAGTCGACCAAGCCAACTAGACGAATGTCAACGTGACAAAATTCAACATAATTCAATAATTATAATCCAGAAATTCCTAGTACCGATTGCAGGCGCATTGTACGTTCACACGCCGCGTTCGCACGTTACGATAAATAATTTCTGGATTATAATCGTTGAATTATATTGAATTTTGTCACGTTGACATTCGTCTAGTTGGCTTGGTCGACTAGTACTGATATACATACTGATATAAATAATAGTTACAGGTAGCACGCCACAGCGTAATGTTGATGTTGTGCATCTATTGTTAGAGAGAGATGCAGGGGGCCTCTAATATTGCGTTCTCTCTCCCACCGGCGGACACGAATTGGCCCCACTCTGCCACTCTATTCTAATAATATCTCTATGGTTGCAGCTGTGGCCTCCATGTTTATCTATACCTTCATGGTGATGATTGAATGTTGAACGAATAGTGTAATTGTCATTAATGTCAGTTGTCAAATGGTTGTTTCTGTTTGTCAATAGAGGTCAATAGTCTGTGATGCAGAAATGTTTCCAAATTTTTTACAAGTTTTGTTGTTTAAATCTCTTGTGGTGTATAGATTTACTTAAGAAAAGTTCTTTAATCAAAGGAAAAGTTATAAGATTTAACAAAACAAAGATGAGCCTAATATATAAGAATAATACATGTTATTTTATTGATCATAGAGAGTTTATCGCAAATGTATACAAATATGTAAATGTAAGCGGTATAGATACAAATTCTTACACAATGTTAGCCAAGTTATTTTCTATAATTGATAAAGCGAATGAGAACAATAGAAAGAGGACTCATAATTCTGATAACTTCCATGAAGAGGTATTTATTTAATTTCTCATTTTTTGGATTAAGTACTACATTTTACTGGCTAATGCTTAGTGAAGGCAGTCCAGCAGATATAAGAATAAGGTTGTATCCATGGACCACATAACATTTCCTTTAAAATAATCTTTTACTAGCTAATCAATTTATTCAGGCTTAGGCATCACACCAGCTATGTTGGATCCCTGGATGGGCAGTCCGTTTTAGGACTACATAACTATATATAATATATTATGACTTCAAAAGTATTTTGACACTCTTTAAACTTCAGAGTATTTGTAATTTTTCAGACTATTATGGTGAAAAGAATGTATAAAAGATTAATTCAAGACCTACCTTCTAAGATTAAGGACAACCTTATACTGAAATATAAACTAGCTGATACAGCAGAGGTTCGAGATCTGGCTCAGCAGTTATTTGAATCAATAGTTATTAACTTTGAAGGATTAAGTGGAGGTAATACTTCTGATACCCCACTGAAATGTAAAATCAAAGAAAATTACTTCTTGATTCCACCTCATTCAAGGTATTATTCCAGAGAAGTAAGTCTGTGCTCATTTTAAATTATCACCAGGATAGTGTACATCATTGTGACAGACATGGGTAGATTTAAGAGCTAACTCAAAGGAATGAGACAGAAAAGATAGAAAAAATATCCAAATTTACTTCCCAAAACTATCAGTACTATAGGAATTAAGCACTGCAGGCTTATATTGAATTTAACCACTAAGATTTCTCACACCTTGATTTGTTTGACATTCTGTGCATTGATTTGCTCACTTTGAGTCACCCAGTGGCAATAGACCTCTAAATCCAGCTGAATTTACCAATTTTATTCGAACTGAAAACAAAAAGCAGTGATAGTCCTGTGGAGAGATCAACTGGCTGCTTGCATGTATATAGTCTCGGTTTTCAATCCTTGCCATCCATAAAAAAGTCATTTTCATGTTTTGACCCCTCCCCAGCCCCCGTGTTACAGTTACTCTCATACATCACCATCTCATTTATCATACAAAGTCACACTTCATCAACCCCCACCCTCCCTCCTTACGTGTGACGTAATTTATGGGTGGCCCCTAGTGATGACCACTGACTTTTTGAAGCTCCAAACATATTCAATTGTCATTAGTCCACGGGCTCTGCTCCTTATAGAGCATATTTGACCACTCCTTGTCATTGTTACAGAGAGCCCTTCCTTGGATTGATATAAAATTATAGCTATGCCTATTATTTAATTTATTTCATCAAGATTGTTTTCATTTTAGGTTTTATTGTGGTGATGTGATAGAGCAATGTAAAAAATTGAAAGATAGCAGATTTGACATTGTGGTTGCTGACCCTCCTTGGTGGAACAAATACATAAGAAGGCTAAAGAGTGCTAATGATAAGTTAAGGTAAAATATCCTATTTATAGTTCTGCAAAGTACATTCAAATAAGCTGAACATTTTAGTCACTTTAACTTTACTAACCTAATTATAATTTGTAGTGATACGCACTTTGTTATGGGATTTTGGAAAACTGAATAATACAATAGACTGGGACTAAGGGCTCTATCAGACAGAGAACGGTCACGCGGTCAAGCGTTCACGCGGTCAGGTTTGCGTTCTTTGTGTTATATTACGTTACATAAGTCCTATCAGACAGAGAGCGGTCACGCGGTCTATGTAACGTAATATAACACAAAGAACGCAAAACTGACCGCTTGAACTCTTGACCGCGTGACCGCTCTGTCTGATAGAGCCCTACAGGTGTCGTGATCTGGTAAGGTAACGTGGGCGGCCGATCGCAGCTGCTTACATCTGCTGAAATTTGCAATTGATCGCCCGCCACTGATGCTACTGTAGTCAAGTATGAATACGACGTACAGTCTACGTCAGTCTTCGGCCGCGCGCGTCTGCCGCTTACTTCGGAAACAGCAACATTCTCTTCATTTCAAGCAGTAGTCCGAAGTCGTAGACGTGCACAGCTGCGATCGGCCGTAATGCACGCCTGCACGGTAATGCACCTTAAGTAGTAGCGTGACAATACGCCTTATGGGAACAGCTGCAGGCTTTCAAAAACAGTAAGCCAGTGGCATAGCTAGGCGTGCAAAGTGTCTCCAGCCCCATGCATATGCGCGTGGTTACATAACTTCATCAGCTCATGCACGAAGCCAGCCACGTTCGCGTTATTGAGTTACTAGTTATGCCATCAGTATATTGCCGGATCCACTCGTGGCTGGTAGATAAGGCAGATGTGTTTGGTGCTTTCGATGTCACCACACACCATACCTGCTAATAATCTCACCTAAAAGGCGATATTTGCTACAAGAATAGTTCTGCGTCTATGTATGCAGAAGGCAGGAAGATGCTGCAATGATTTAAGCGGTTTCTTTGCTGCTAAACCTTGATCTGTTGTTGTTCGAATCCACATCTGATAAGCTATTGTGCAATTCACAAATAATCCGCCCAAGTTTAGGTACCTATTCTTTGCTTGCTTGAATATTTTGTGAAGACCTCTGCTACAAAGAAAGCTATTTATTTTGTTTTCAGAGATACTTATGAAACAAATACTCGTGATATACTTTATTTTAAACATAGTACTTTACATTTTTACTGCCTAAGTGGTCCAGCGAATAGCCTATGCGTCTGTTGATCCCGGAGGGAGCTCCCAGGTTCGATTCCTGGGTTGGGCAAAAGTTATATATATTTTTTTAAATAGTCACGCCTGTATCCCCGAAGGGGTATAATAACACTGCCCGACTCGGGAATCGAACCCGAGACCTCCCAATCCCCCGCGCACATCTATGCCGCGAGACCAACGAGACAGTCAAAAGTGTTACTGACTTTCCGAATTCTTAGCAGTACCTAGCACGGAGTCTGGCAATGTGCCCGGTAACGGCAATAAGCTCGCCCCCTATTACGTGAGACCGTAATAACGTAAAATTCATAAGATGAAAATGTGGCTGTAATATTATACACCTCTGGCTAGGTACCCATTCGGGAATATAGGCGTGACGACAATATACTTTATCTTTTACAGTTACTCAATGATGTACAATGAGGACATTGCTTCAATACCAGTGAAGGAACTTCTCTCAGACAAATGCCTTGTAGCAGTCTGGTGTACAAACGCTCCAAGCAATATTGCCGCTGTAAAGGACTTAATATTCCCCAAATGGGGGGTACAATATGTAGCCACATGGTATTGGCTAAAAGTAACAGTGGATTTGAAACCTTTATGTGCCTTCGGTTCTGGGAGTAAGAAGCAACCCTACGAGAGGATAATATTGGGCAAAGTTGGGGACGTTAAAGATATTCTAGATGGGCAAATGATTGCTAGTGTGCCTAGTGCGTTACATTCGCACAAGCCACCATTATTAGGTGAGTTTTAAGTACCTTCCTAGTTTACCTACATACCTGGTTAATGTTGTGCATGCTTTTGATATGTAAAAGAGTTAACTGCACGGACAACGTAACGATTTCAGTTGTCGCATTGCCGCTAAATATTATCGCGAGTTCAAACTTCGATTCCTACACACGACAAATTTGTGACAACATTTTGTGATACATTATGGTTTCGAATTTGGGTCTTGGTTGTATTGGTCGGTTGAATGTTTGTAAGACCCCGCGCGGCTCAGGATGTTAAATTGATTAGGTATATGCCGAAGTTTACTTCTGGTTGGCCGTATCCGTGTAAAAGTTAATATATAACAACCAACTCGAACTTTTCATGAAGCATCTTCTATTCTCTATAATTTGATGGAACATTATGTCCAATAAAAAACTGCATTCTTTAATAATTCGTCTGAAATAGTGCAGTATCTCATTGACAGTTGTTCGCTTGTAAATATTCAAGCATTGTTCATGATTTTTTTAATGATTACCTATATCTTTGTTCCAGATATTTTATCACTCTATGTGAAAACTGAAAACCCACAGGTGCTTGAACTATTCGCCCGATATTTGTTACCGAACACGACCAGCGTTGGGTTTGAACCCTTGAAGTGGCAACACGAGTCTTTGTTTGATCAAGTTACGTGATTAAAGTTTTATAAAGCGAAGATATTTTTTTTTAATTTTCGTTGTCAGTCCACAGCTAGACATATGCCTTTCTTAATTTGCGTTATAATAGTACCTATTGTGAGTCAATGGGAATGGATTCAGCCTTGCCTACAATGCTGGCCAGACCAACCCAGTTTAGTCTTTGATGTTGCGTTTTCCCAGGTTTTCCGTGTCTTGCCAAATATGCTATTTCCCTTTGTAGCCTCTTATGACATCCACGAAATTAAATGTGCGTTGTTATGACGTGACAATAAATTACTTTCAATTGTAATAAATTACTTTCAATTGATTTGAAATGAGGTGGAACCACTTCTTATCCTTCACCACACGGAATAGTTGAGCGTTTTTTGTACCCTGGCGATATAGATACAAAGGTTGAATCAAAAATGAAATAAAACGCTTTGTTATGATAAATAATATACTTATGTATTAATAGCTAAAAATATAAAAGATCATTACAAATGCATTAACTGTTCCCGTTGACGATGACGCTGGTCTTCTTGTTCTTCTTGGGGTAGCCGTCCGGGTTCATGGTCTGCCACCGCCAGAAGTCCGTGCCTGGTGAACAAAAGTTATTTAAAAACAACAATAAAAGAAACAGAGCATAACCTCCAATAGACAGATCCAAGAAGAAAACCAGGAGGCTTAGTCCGGATTTGCGCTAGAGCACGCAGCACGGTCAGTAACCGCCAAAGGCACCTGGGCACTATAGTTCGTGTTGTGGTTTGCGCCTAGCGCTCACGTTGACGGTCAGTAGTGGTCATTAGAAGCGGTTTTGGCATTTCTAAAACCGCTTCTAGTGTGTGGAAAAAAGAATGTTCCCATCGATGAATGAATCATATACGATTTATCTATTGTGCCTAAGGGTCTAGGGCTAGGGCCCCGGAAAGAAACTTTTGCCCGAACACGCGTAAACATGTTTCAAACCATGGATAGTCAATCAATAGGGTATTTGACTAAAAAAATCTAATTAGTCCGTCAGTTAGATAATCGAAAAATATTGGATACGTATTTTTTCTTTAGTCACGTAAACAAAAAATGAAGACTACAAACTTCGCTGAAAACTCGTGTGACGTCACTTGCCAGTACACTTTTTACTGGCAAGTGACGTTACAAGCCCCCACTCCTAGACGTTTCTCCATCTTTGATACGTTTTATCTTCGTAATTTTTTACTGATTTGAAAAAACAAAAAATACGTATCCAATATTTTTCGATAATCTAACTGACGGACTAATTCGATTTTTTTAGTCAAATACCCTATTATTTGGCGTAAATCCTATAATTATCAACAAGTTGGCATGACCACATTTAGGTAAAATTTTCTTTATGCGCGTTTTCTGATGCCGTCTGTCTCGAATAGGGTCCTAGTTCACTTTTTGTTGGGTAGAGCAGGACCTAAGTCGTACGGTAGACGGATGTTTTTATTTGCATTGCGTAAACATTAGCATCAAGGTCAGCTGTAGGGCAGGGCTAAGGGGCTCTAGCCCACAAACGTCGTGATGAGCACTCACGACGTTTGTGATGACAAATCTCATCTTAATATATAAAATCCTTGCGTTACTGACTGACTGACAGAGACGCTACAGCCGAAACTATTGGGCGCAGGAAGCTGAAATTTGGCATGTATGTTCCTTGGGGACCGTAGGGGTGCACTAAGAAGGGATTTCGCGAAATTCCCACGGGATCGGGCAAAACGGGAAATTCTAAAATATGTGGGTGCGAAGCCGCTGGCGTCGACTAGTCTATACTAATATAATAAAGCGGAAGAGTTTGTTTGTTTGCTTGAACGCGCTAATCTCAGGAACTACTGGTCCGATTTGAAAAGTTCTTTCAGTGTTAGATAGGTCATTTATCGAGGAAGGCTATAGGCTTTATAACATCACGCTATGAGCGACGGGAGCGGCGCAGTAGCCTTAAATAACGCGGGTGTAACCGCGGGCTCATCAAGTGACTTAATAAAACCTTTCTTACAAGGGTCAAGGCCTCCTTAAGCAGCCAAATAAATTCTTGGATCTGTCAGTGCTGCTAACAAATTGCTACGTACGTAAGGGATCTTGGTTCAAACCCACAGCCCGTAGCACTAACTCTTCGAAGTAGTGTATTGACATTGTCGGGCCTTACTCCTTTAAGGCTAAGAACTCACGGAGCGATTTTCACCCGCGACCGCCGCGGTGGTGGAACTGCGGTTTTATTTCTAAATTAAGGCTAAGAACTCACGAAGCGATTTTCACCCGCGACCGCCGCGGTTGCGGGCCGGTTATTTACGCGGTTTCGCAGCCGTCGGGGCTGCGATCATAGCCCGCTGACGTGGCGGGCGATGATCGCAAGACGGGCGGTTGCAAGACGTAAGTAAGTAATTAGTAGATCGATTTGAATATTCATTTTATAATGTTTGTTTAATTTTAAACATGCACAAACATTTACCACGATGCCACAAGTCACTGGCTGGTGCAAAATGACGTTGGATTTCTGTACCCATCGCCCGCGACCGCGGCCCGCCAACCGACCGCAGAGCGCGCGGGCGCTGCCCGCCGAGGCTGCGGTCGGTTGACCACGGCCCGCACGATTCCACTAGTTGCCCGCCAGTGCAGCGGGAACCGCAAACAACCGCGCACGCCGCGGGCGTAAAACGCGTCGTGAGTTGTGCTTTAATTTTTTAGAAAGAAGCTGCGGGTCCGCTACCGCGGCGGTCGCGGGTGAAAATCGCTCTGTGAGTTCTTAGCCTAAAACTGGCAATATCTACCTAGTAGCGGAACCAGGGTTTTGTTTTGGGGGAGGCGACAGCTTGAAACTTGCGAAGGAAGGTTTTATCCAGTAAAGCAGGGAAGAGTAATTTGTCTTTGGTAAAAAATACATAGTCTGAATCCGCTCCGCAGTTTCATACACCAAATCATGGATGAAATTGCCACTGAATAGCACAAATCCAGCTTGAATACTTACACATCTCCTCGATGGTGTATCTGGTGGACCAGCCCAGCTCCTCCTTGGCAAGCGACGCGTCTGCCCACATCGCCGTGATGTCTCCGAGTCTTCGCGCGACGTACTTTAGAGGAATCTTTGTGGTTGTGACACGTTCGAATACATCCACAAGCTCTTTGACGGACACGCCTCTGCCGGTACCCAGGTTGTAAACCTGTGGAGTAAGATTGAAGCCTTTTTTTAATAGTTCAAAGGTAAGGGGAAATAACCGTTTGTATGGATGAGCATTCAGGAGTATACTCCTGACTGCTCATCTTATTCCTTCCGTATTAATAGAAGTCTGCGACTATTAGTGAGAAAAATGAACGTAGCTATTGTCTTTGTGCACACTTATCGAAAATGTTTAGATTGACATTTTTGCAATTTAGCATCCTGCATAAGTGTACCTACCATAGATATGGTAATTTATTATTTTTCTAGGATACCTACCTATCCTGTATAAATATCGGGTCATTCATTTGTAAATTAGAGCATTAATAGGTAGTAAACGACGTAGTAGACGTAGTAGTTAGTTTAGTAAACGACGAGTCGTTCGTAATAAGCACCGGTTAATTCTTGCACCAAAGTTCACCAAGCTTAATAATCTGCATAATTATCTTACATATCTGTTATTCACATACATCAATAATTTAAATTTATGTAGGCACCACTTGGAATCGATGACTCACAGAGTTGTGTTGAGTTGTACTTTGCTCTCTTTTTACGTTATAATGATACAATAATATCAGTCGCATTCACATTTTGGCCGTGCGTCATATGTGGTCATACACACTAGCACAGGAACATAAAATCATAAATAATGAGCGTAAATCGTTTATTTTTCATTGTTTTACTCGTAATGCTTACCTTGAGTCTGATGTGGTTGGCACTGAGCAGGTTTAAGGCCGCCACGTGCCCGCTCGCGAGGTCCATTACGTGAATGTAGTCTCTGATACCTGCACGACAATGTCACTCGTAAGTATATCGTTACGAAACTTTATCGATACAGCATAATATCGTCCACCACTTTGAAGGACAGTCTATTAACTTACTTATGATTATTATACTTACAATATGCGTCATAATCATAAGTTATGAATTATAGCAAAAAATCTTCTCCATGTTGTCTCGTTTACTATCCTTCAAAGCGTAAGGTCAAAAATCAGGAACATAGTTTTAGAAACACACAGCAAGCTATTTAGACCAAGTAGTTAAAAAAGGCAGATACAGCACGCTCTCACGACGATAAACGATTGCAAAAACAAAAAGTAAAAAAGAAAGGCTTTCGTCCTTAAGGGTCGGCGCAAACGGGCCACCGACCACAGCCACTGGTGGCCAGCGACAGCCACCAACACACTTTTTCATATATTTTACTTCTGTAGCGAGTGGCCGCCACCGGCCACAATATGTGTGCGGCGCGTCTATACAAAATATATGAAAAAAGTGTGTTAAGTTGCTGTAGCTGGCCACCAGTGGCTGGTCGGTGGCCCGTTTGCGCCGACCCTAACTGTGTATCAGAATGGCACGTAGGTATATGGTCTTGCGATTACCGATATGGTATACGGTCTATTATATACTTATTGCCTATGCGCGGCTAGTTCATCGTAACAATTATGAACCTATTACGTAGTATAAAACTGAGGACATACCAGTGCCGTCAGGTGTATTATAATCGTTGCCAAACACGGTGAGTACAGGTTTCTTGCCGAGAGCCACCTGTGCCATGAACGGCATCAGGTTAGTGAACTCTTTGGTCGGGTCCTCGCCGATCAGGCCTGACGGATGGGCGCCCACGGGGTTGAAGTAACGTAGAGATATTATGTTCCATTTCTGAAAATGAGACATAGTATATTATTTGAAAATATAGCTCATAAGCTATTCCTGGAGTATAATAAAATAGGGTTGTTTCCAACTAGTCAAATCAAGCAATCTAGACCTTTGTTACGGCGTTTGTATGAAATAAGACCTAGTGACGTCATAGTTTTTTGCTGTCAAATAGAATACTTATTATCAATAAATTGTCGATAAAAATGTTAAATAAAGTTTTAACATTAATTGATGAATGAAACTACCATTATTTTAACATATTTCACTAGAAAAAAATACTTGTATAATTTATTTCACTTGCAGGAAACTTCCCTATTCAATAGGTCCTAAATCTACCTATTATAATAGACAGGAAAATTATCTTGACTCTTATCTACTACTGTCGTACGTGGAGTAGTGCAGGACCCAATTATGGTCCTTGCGCTACGCCTTGGGTTAGGTATCGAAATACTGAGTCAGATTTTGTTATCTTTAGCCGCACCTGGAATAAATATTGTATACCACAAACATTCAAGTAACTGTATGTTGTGGTGTAAGCAGTGGCCTCGTCGTTGATTGGCACTGCGCCGACTATCGTAGGTTCGAGTCCAGGTTTTAACAACAAGTAACATATAACACCCAGGTACTGTTTGTATCCGTTAATTTAATTTATGTAAAGCTCCTGCGATACAGGATTCGGTCATAAAGCGGGAGTGGTCTTTAAAAAAATATGCTACAATTTGATTGACTGCATATCAAATATCAAAGAACTGATTCATTTTACCCGAACGGCATAAATAAACGTAATGAAATGTTAGCCTTGACATTCATAATTTGGGCCGGCACAACCGGATCTGAAATATGACCACGCTCAACATTTTTATGCAAAATTCGATACCCTCTTGTGTCCAATTCAAGTATTGTCTTATCGCTTTATTTAATGTGTAATTTTTATTTTGAGTAATTTTCATAATAACATTACAGATGCTTAATTATAACTATATACATTACTATCTAAAATAATCATAATTTCTAAGAATATTTATGTACTTAAACAATTTATACCTACAATATGCGATTTTATTTTGACTTAAGCAATAACTTGGTCCTACGACAAAAACAAGAGTTTGAAAAAAAAAAAGTAAGAAGATCACAATTTTATTGAATAACTAGCGACCCGCCCCGGCTTCGCACGGGTACAATGCTTATTTGGCATGTATGATACACATAAACCTACCTCTAGAATCACTCTATCTAGTAAAAAAAAAGATATTTATAGACTCACGCCCATGGCCGTAGCTAGGGGGGGGCATTCTGGGACAATGCCCTGCCTTGAAACCACAATGCCCTACCTTAAGAATACGAAAAAACTAAGATAAATCATTCTATCCTAGTTTTTGGTATTTTTAAGGTAGGGCATTGATATACATGGTGATTGATTTAGAAATCCGTGCTTCGGAGCAGATCAATTTGATATTTTTTTACTTCCGCTCTACCTACCTGTAACCAATGCTGCCCTACCTCAAATTCGACTCTAGCTACATCCCTGCTCATGCCTGTATCCCCAAAAGGGTAGGCAGCTAGGCAGAGGTGTAATATTACACCCACATTTCGCCATGAATTTTTAGGTCCCACGTAATAGGGGGCGAGCCTATTGCCGTTACCGGGAACATCACCAGACTCCGTGCTGCTACTGAGAATTCGGAAAAACCCAGAAAGTAACACTTTTTCCTGACCCGGGAATCGAACCCAGGACCGCCGATCAGCAGTCGCATACGCTATCCACTGGACCACGGAGATATTAAAAAAAACCGCTTCAAAATCGGTTGCGTAGTTTTAAAGATTTAAGCATACATAGGGACAGACAGACGGAAGATACGAGAGATAAGAGACTTTGTTTTATACCTACAATGTAATGATAATGATAGCGTGTTTGTAACGTTCGATAAAATTATCGGTGTGTCTTTGGAAGAATATTGGTATTCTCAGTAACCTTACCTCATCAGCTGCGCTAAGATCCTTGAGCATCTCCTCAATGAAGTATTTAGTTCTTCCATACACGTTGGTGATGTTGCCGGTGGGATGTGTCTCGTTGATAGGCAAGGACTCTGGCTCTCCATACACGGTGCAGGACGACGAGAATACCATCTGGTAGCAGTTGTGGGATCGCATTACCTGGAAATACAGTGGATACCTATGGTTACTCAGTGGCTTACAAGGAGCATTGAAAATAGATGAAGGGACGCCGAAGCAGTTAAAAGACTTCACGAGTTCTCTTGGTCGAAAGACAGGGTCTCCAGCATACAAATAATATGAAGCCGTTGGTGCCTTCATTTGGCTAATGGGAGAAAATGTCCTACCTAACTATGGGCGATTAAAGAGGCTTTTGTGTATAAAACCTTGTAAGTTGTTGTAATTATATTTTTTTCAGGATACACTGACCGGATGAAAAATTCTAATCTTTGTTTCGCTGATATATATAGACTCACGCCTGTATCCCCGAAGGGGTAGGCAGAGGTGTAATATTACACCCACATTTCGCCATTAATTTTTAGGTCCCACGTAATAGGGGGCGAGCCTATTGCCGTACCGGGCACATTACCAGACGCGATGCTGCTACTGAGAATTTTCTAACGGAAAAACCCAATAACACTTTGCCCGGCCCGGGAATCGAACCCGAGACCTGCCAATCCCACGCGCACATTTATGCCGCGAGACCAATGAGGGTGATAAGTTTTACTTAACGGATCAATTCTTAGTAGCAATTTTGCGTTACGATGACAATCTACGCTACGTAGGTACTGATCATAATCTATCGTTTGGACGCGTTTACGCTTGTATCAAAAAACCACATATTTTCGGTACATTTTACGACAATTTTAGATCATAACTAATAAAACTAATGATTACGATAAATTGATTACTTTTTTATCTATAAATCAATTTGAAAATAAATAAAAAATATTTAATTAATATTAATGTAAAATCGATTCGAAACGGCCTCTTAAATCAAAAATAGGCATATACTGCTATTTTTGGGTACAATTTTCTGTCTATTTTTACATTTATTTAGATTTTCAAAGATAGAATAGGGTAGTAAATATAGTCAACTCAAAAACAATTAGATTTTTTTTTTCAAAATATTGTAAATTGACTCAAAAAAAGCAAAAAATCATCTTACATTTTTCTTCTATTTTGCTCGCATACGTGTGTCTTAATGTGTGGCAATAAGGTTAGTTTTATTTAGCCACTTTCTTGATTTATATATCCAAATTCTGCAATGAGATCTCAGTCTGCGCTTGAGCGCCGTCGGGAGTGGACTCTATGTCGCTTGTCGCTGCAGCCCGAAGACGAAAAAAGCAATATACGAATACAAATTATTCGCTAAAATCAATTTGATACTTCTCGTATTCTGTGCGAATTACGTACAAGTGAATTTCTTTTGTATAAATGGACATTATTACTTTATTTTCTCCGTTATGTTGAGTCAGGATATATTTCGGTATTTAGATATTATTTTGTTTCTTGCGTTGAAATCTGGTAAGATTATCTGGACTGATGGTATACCATCCCGTTTAAGTGTTGCGACTGGAACTCTTAAAAGAGTAGACCTAGTTATGCCAGGTTGGGGCTCATTTTATTTGTTTTGGTGAGAACCTACCACTGGTACTAGTGAAGTAACCTTCCAAGGTTATTCGGTGAGTCTTGCTGGTACTCATATGTGAGTAGAGCTAGGCATGCCGAGTTTGGGCTCATTTTGTTTGTACATAAGAGACCCTACCACTGCATTTTATGAAGTAACCTTCCAGGGTTATTCAATGACTCTTACTGGTACTCATATGTCAGTACAGCTAGGCATGCCGAGTTTGGGTTCATTTTGTTTGTACATAAGTGACCCTACCACTGGAACTTATGAAGTAACCTTCCAGGGTTATTCGATGACTCTTGCTGGTACTCATATGTGAGTAGAGCTAGGCATGCCGAGTTTGGGCTCATTTTGTTTGTACATAAGAGACCCTACCACTGGAACTTATGAAGTAACCTTCCAGGGTTATTCAATGACTCTTGCTGGTACTCATGTGTGAGTAGAGCTAGGCATGCCGAGTTTGGGCTCATTTTGTTTGTACATAAGAGACCCTACCACTGGAACTTATGAGGTAACCTTCCAGGGTTATTCAATGACTCTTGCTGGTACTCATGTGTGAGTAGAGCTAGGCATGCCGAGTTTGGGCTCATTTTGTTTGTACATAAGAGACCCTACCACTGGAACTTATGAAGTAACCTTCCATGGTTATTCAATGACTCTTGCTGGTACTCATGTGTGAGTAGAGCTAGGCATACCGAGTTTGGGCTCATTTTGTTTGTACATAAGAGACCCTACCACTGCATTTTATAAAGTTACCTTCCAGGGTTATTCAATAACTCTTACTGGTACTCATATGTCAGTACAGCTAGGCATGCCGAGTTTGGGCTCATTTTGTTTGTACATAAGTGACCCTACCACTGGAACTTATGAAGTAACCTTCCAGGGTTATTCAATGTCTCTTGCTGGTACTCATGTGTGAGTAAAGCTACGCATGCCGAGTTTGGGCTCATTTTGTTTGTACATAAGAGACCCTACCACTGCATTTTATGAAGTAACCTTCCAGGGTTATTCAATGACTCTTACTGGTACTCATATGTCAGTACAGCTAGGCATGCCGAGTTTGGGTTCATTTTGTTTGTACATAAGTGACTCTACCACTGGAACTTATGAAGTAACCTTCCAGGGTTATTCGATGACTCTTGCTGGTACTCATATGTGAGTAGAGCTAGGCATGCCGAGTTTGGGGTCATTTTGTTTGTACATAACAGACCCTACCACTGGAACTTATGAAGTAACCTTCCAGGGTTATTCAATGACTCTTGCTGGTACTCATGTGTGAGTAGAGCTAGGCATGCCGAGTTTGGGCTCATTTTGTTTGTACATAAGAGACCCTACCACTGGAACTTATGAGGTAACCTTCCAGGGTTATTCAATGACTCTTGCCGGTACTCATGTGTGAGTAGAGCTAGGCATGCCGAGTTTGGGCTCATTTTGTTTGTACATAAGAGATCCTACCACTGGAACTTATGAAGTAACCTTCCATGGTTATTCAATGACTCTTGCTGTTACTCATGTGTGAGTAGAGCTAGGCATACCGAGTTTGGGCTCATTTTGTTTGTACTTAAGAGACCCTACCACTGCATTTTATGAAGTAACCTTCCAGGGTTATTCAATGACTCTTACTGGTACTCATATGTCAGTAGAGCTAGGCATGCCGAGTTTGGGTTCATTTTGTTTGTACATAAGAAACCCAACCACTGCAACTTATGAAGTAACCTTTCAGGGTTATTCAATGACTCTTGCTGGTTCTCATATGTGAGTAGAGCTAGGCATGCCGAGTTTGGGCTCATTTTGTTTGTACATAAGAGACCCTACCACTGGAATTTATGAAGTAACCTTTCAGGTTTTTCAGGTTTATTCGAAGACTCTTAGTGGTACTCATATGTGAGTAGAGCTAGGTATGTTCCAGTGGTAGGGTCTCTGATGTTCATACAAAATGAGCCCAAACTCGGTATGCCTAGCTCTACTCACATATAAGTACCGGCAAGAGTGATCGAATAACCCTGGAAGGTTACTTCATAAGTTCCAGTGGTAGGGTCTCTTATGCACAAAAAAAATGAGCCCAAACTCGGCATGCCTAGCTCTACTCACATATGAGAACCAGCAAGAGTCATTGAATAACCCTGAAAGGTTACTTCATAAGTTGCAGTGGTTGGGTTTCTTATGTACAAACAAAATGAACCCAAACTCGGCATGCCTAGCTCTACTGACATATGAGTACCAGTAAGAGTCATTGAATAACCCTGGAAGGTTACTTCATAAAATGCAGTGGTAGGGTCTCTTAAGTACAAACAAAATGAGCCCAAACTCGGCATGCCTAGCTCTAGTCACATATAAGAACCAGCAATAGTCATCAAATAACCCTGGAAGGTTACTTCATAAGTTTCAGTGGTAGGGTCTTTCATGTACAAACAAAATGAGCCCAAACTCGGCATGCCTAGCTCTACTCACATATGAGAACCAGCAAGAGTCATCGAATAACCCTGGAAGGTTACTTCATAAGTTCCAGTGGTAGGGTCACTTATGTACAAACAAAATGAGCCCAAACTCGGCATGCCTAGCTCTACTCACATATGAGAACCAGCAAGAGTCATCGAATAACCCTGGAAGGTTACTTCATAAGTTCCAGTGGTAGGGTCACTTATGTACAAACAAAATGAGCCCAAACTCGGCATGCCTAGCTCTACTCACATATGAGAACCAGCAAGAGTCATCGAATAACCCTGAAAGGTTACTTCATAAGTTGCAGTGGTTGGGTCTCTTATGTACAAATAAAATGAGCCCAAACTCGGCATGCCTAGCTCTAGTCACATACCTATAAGAACCAGCAATAGTCATCGAATAACCCAGGAAGGTTACTTCATAAGTTTCAGTGGTAGGGTTGTTTGTACATGAGAGATCATGTACAAACAAAAAGAGCCCAAACTCGGCATGCCTAGCTCTACTCACATATGAGAACCAGCAAGAGTCATCGAATAACCCTGGAAGGTTACTTCATAAGTTCCAGTGGTAGGGTCTTTTATGTACAAACAAAATGAGCCCAAACTCGGCATGCCTAGCTCTACTCACATAAGAGTACCAGTAAGACTCATCGAATAACCTTGGAAGGTTACTTCACTAGTACCAGTGGTAGGGTCTCACTAAAACAAATAAAATGAGCCCCAACCTGGCATAACAAGGCTAACTTTTTATGAGTTCCAGTCGCAACACTTGAATGGGATGGTATACCATCAGTCCACAGAATCTTACCAGATTTCAACGCAAGAAACAAAATAATATCTAAATACCGAAATATATCCTGAATCAACATAATGGAAAAAATAAAGTAATAATGTTCATTTAGGTATATAAAAATAAGAAACTTATTTGTACGTAATTCGCACAGCCAGGCCTATAACACATAGATACATATCACAAAAAATTCTAAGTCTCAAAGTTATTTAGTTGAACTACATTTCCGCAAGTTACCGTACGTAGTACGTACTGTTGCCGCCGTGTCGCTGTAGTGACGCGATTTTGTACCTACTAATTTTGTAAACGCGTCCTTAAGTCTACAAATTATCGATCCCCGCCGGCAGATAAATTTTTAAGTGTTTTTCGATGCTGTAATAGATGACGTACCTCTAATAAATTGAGCATGCCGAGCAGATTGTTCTGATAGTAGAGAAGTGGCTGCTGCATTGATTCTCCGACTGCCTTCAATGCTGCGAAGTGGATCACGCAGTCTATGGAATGCTGCAAAGATAAATGTATGTGAAGTGAACAGCGTCAGTATACCTTACGTAAGTATCTTTGAGTGTGACTGTAGAAGATCGGTAACAGAAGGGCTGTCATTTGTCAATACCAAAATCTCTCATATGACGGACTGTGGTAGTAATTTAAGTAGCTGGTTCGCCGTTTAACACTGTTTCGAGGGTAGTGTGTTCGGATTCTACACGAGACAACCATTTGTATATTATGATCCATAAATTTTTGTTTGAAGCGTGGGTAATCATAATTCTTGTCCGTTGCGTCGAAGTCTCCCGCGACAAAGAATTTATGTGTAGAGCGGCGTCCATTTGTAATAATACAAAAAGTTATATAGTTACCTTATCAAATATGTCATTAATTTGCGGCTTGTCCAGTAAGTCTGCCTTGTAGAAGGTTATATTCTTGCCGGTGATCTGTTCAGCCCTCTGCAGCGCCGGTGACCCTTCGTCGTCCTCCACGGCGTTGGCAAAGTTGTCGATCGCGACCACCTCATGACCGGCTTCTAAGAGGTCGACCACGCAGTGGCTGCCGATGTAGCCCGCGCCACCAGTTACCAGAATTGTCTTGAATCGCGGCATTTTTACAGTTGTAGGTTCTGTAAATAATACAACCCCAATTAGTAAAGGCATCATGAGGCTTTAAAATGTTTGCCTTGGACGTAACCGATCACGTTAGGACCATCATCATCATCATCAGCCCTTTATACTGCCTCACTGCTGGGCACGGGCTTCTTCTTACTATGAGAAGGGTAAGGCCATAGTCCACCATGCTCGCCAAGTGCGGGTTGGCAGACTTCACTTGTCTTTCGAGAACATTATGGAGAACTCTCAGACAACTATGTTAGGATGATGATGAATATTTATTGGGGTGTTTATGACTCATCATCAGGTCATACTTCTATAATCGGTTAAGTAATCAGAACAATTTAATTCGTTTGCTTGCTACCTGACTTTTCATTTGCTTTTCCTGATTACCTACACTACAAATTAATGTAATAAGTATGAACTTAATATGTAGGTAAGTTATTAGTATTACTCCGGAGATGTCTGTCAGATTAAACAATATGTTTCTGTACCTATTCATAGCCACATACGCGAGCTAAGTATGTACCTATAGGTACCTATAACACGCTTTTGCCCTTTAGACATAGGAGAACAAGAAAAACAAAAGGAACGTGCGAGAAAAGTATAATAGGGTAGGGTAGCACGGGCGAGCGATGCCATATATCGTAAAGCTTTAAAAGAAACACGTGGACAACCTTATAAGATTTCCTTCCTTGAGGGGGTGACAAAGCACTTTCGCCAAGTAATTAAAACAAAGGTTGTATTGCATTCAGAGTTTCACACTGAGTACAAAGACGTGACCGTATTGTTTAACTTGCCATTCGAGTTTTGTAGTCAAAATTAATTATACAGAATTAATGTCACAGCTATTATAGGACGGTGACCTTTGCCAATTTTCGTATTTGTAGTGATTAACAGAAACTGAAAAGCTTGAATTGGTAGGTATTACAGTCATCTTTTACGATTGAAGAATTTGGTCTGTTAGACATGGTTATGCGTTAAGTAGGTTAGTCTATCTTCTTATTCTATATTCTGTCTTTGAATTACCTATGATATATGGAAGATCTACAATAATGGATTTCTGAGAGGCATTCTCAATGATATTTTTTTGGAGGAAGGCGCTTTTTAAGACAAAATTATTATATGTAGGAGGAAGGAGAGATTCAGCCACAATAGTTCACAATACCTACTGTACGACGTACCTACGTTGCTCTATCGACAATGATTCCTTGCTAAAGATATTTGCTATTCTTGAACGTTTGTTCTACAGATGTTTGATATAATTATTACCTGTTAATATAGGTACGTATAAGTAAGTAGTTTGACCGCGTCTGTTAGTTGACGAGAGCAGGTGAAACGTCTGCAGATAAAGCGTATTGGCGATACGCATTATGGCCTATAGGTATGCGTGAAGCTATTTATGATCTTGAATATTTTATAGAACAATATCTTGTGAAAATAAGTACCTACTTAGTTTATTTATAGTATCACAAAGTAGATAGGTATACTTATTATGTTAAGTAGGTACTTACACGTTGATTTTTTTATCCAAACTTCGCTCGTCAAGATATTTTAAGATTATCAGTACCTAACGAGTTTAGAAGTTCATAAGAACAGAGGCTGATTTCCTTTATTTAGGTATCTATGCCCTCGGTTTCATGGGATATTACCACTAAGTATATATCTTTTAACAAACTAATTATAAACCATTTTATACCATCATTTAAATATTCATCTAGATGTCCAACGAACAAAACGGCACCGGTGACCGGAACAACAATGGTATTCACTTTTCATTTTACTAACCTTACCTACCTACCTAATCTTTACAATGTCTACCATTCAAGTGGCCCTATTAGCGAAAAGCCCGTGATTTGCTGTTGTTTCCCTTTACGCTGCATGTACTTGGTACTTTTTAATCTAAAAAGAAATCACCTCAATAGGCTCGTATAAATGAGAGCCTGGTCAAGACGGAACAAGCATAAAAAATGAGATTGATGACCATACAATATTTTTTTCACCACAGCAGCTCAAACATGCCGCTTTTGCTGCGAGACAACAGTGAACAAAACGCGATTTTGATTCGAGCGTGAGGCAAAGTAGCTTTTTAATTTTTCAATCTTCAGTACCACGGATTGACATTGTTCAGCCATAAATTTGAAACATTAGAATTTTACTGTGCTCTGTCTCTTTCACATGCATATAAAAAGTGAGTGGAAAAACAAACCCCTTCGAATTCGAAATTCGATTTTGGAATTCAACCTCAAAGAAAACACCTACCTACGGCAACGCAAAAAAAAAAAAAAGATATTTGTAATAAAGCAATTACTTTTTTTATATGTTATTGTTTATATGTTTATTTATTATTGGATTTTAATAAAAATAAGTCTAACTAATAGTATAAAATTAGTATTTAACCACTACATTTTTATTTAGAATTACAACAATGATACATTATTTTGAAAAATAAACATCAGAGTCGCGGTATTAAAACGCGATTTAAAAAGTAGCGGGAATAAAAATTACGCGGATGCTGATACAGTAAGGTAACGTGTTAAATTATAATAATATATAAAATAATCTAAAAAGATGAGTGAAACTAGCGATGATGACTGTACTTTAACACCAGAAGAGTTAAATCAACAAGTGATTATGCAGATTTCAATCTATTCCTGTTCATTTCTGTTTCCTAAGTAATATGACGTGTTCTCACTGCTGTGGTGAAAAGTCATGTGTGCTACACGAGAGCAAAGTTTTTTGTATCTCGTGCTGTTGAGTCCCTCACCGCGCTCAGGATTCTAACTTTGATTCACTCGCTACGCTCGTGAATCAATCATAGAATCCTTCGCTTGCTCGGGACTCAAAATCAGCACTCGAAACAAAAAACAACTTTGCTCTCTTGTTGCACAAATAACTATTAAAGATTCGTATTGTTAGAATTTAATACTAGGCAAGGCATAAGTATTTATATTTGCATTTCAGGTCGCAAAGCAAAAGTTTACTTCTAAATCAAGACGTATCGCGTATAAGTTTACAAGAAATAAACATAAGAAACGCCGGATGTGTCTGTTAGATGCAAAACCATTCGGATTGAATTCGCAGATGGTCGCCATATGAGTTCCTGTATACTCATGCATTATTATTAAATAAAACAATAAGCCATTAAGCCGGGAGCCTTAGTTTAGAAGTTATTTATTTTACTCACGTTCCACTCCGATTCAGTTTGACTTTTCAATGGCTGATCGTAGCGGAGGTCAATTAATCTTAATATATAAAATCCTTGCGTTACTGACTGACTGACAGACACGCTACAGCCGAAACTATTGAGCGTAGGAAGCATGGCATGTATGTTCCTTGGGGATCGTAGGGGTGCACTAAGAAGGGATTTCCCGAAATTCCCACGGGATCGGCCAAAACGGGTAAATTTAAAAAAATGCAGGCGTAGCTGCTGGCGTCCTCTAGTAAAACAATAATTATTTGCAATTACCGCTTTTAAATAGTCCTTCGTATTTCCTTTTGAGTCACAGAAGCAATTACGTTGAGCTTACGAGTTTATTACAACATCTTGGTTATGTCAGGCTATAAAATCGATTTCTTTTAAGACAACTCCCACATTAGGACTGAATCCTGTGTCGCGGGGTACTTTACAAACATACAACTGACGGACACAATGAACACCCAAACTCGAAACAACAATTTATGAATCACACAAAGTGTTGTCTCGTGTGGGAATCGAACCCACAAGACTTCGGCGCAGTGTCAGTGCCGCTTAAACCACTACGCCAACCATGCAGTCAATTAGGTATTAAGTATGTTAGAAAGCTCGGATAAGAAATGCTAGGAAATTGTCACAAAATCCCAGTTGATACATATTACCTACATCCTGACTATATCGCACACAAGCATAGATAGTATGAACTGTTATTTGATGAAATCCTTGGAACTCATTCTCTCATCCGAGAGTTTAGAAATAGTTATTTGTGCAACAAGAGAGCAAAGTTGTTTTTTGTTTCGAGTGCTGATTCTATGATTGATTCACGAGCGTAGCGAGTGAATCAAAGTTAGAATCCTGAGCGCGGTGAGGGACTCAACAGCACGAGATACAAAAAACTTTGCTCTCGTGTAGCACACATAATTTTTCACCACAGCAGTGAGAACACAGTCATATCACATAGAAATGAACAGGAATAGATTAAATTCTGTGTTAATTGTTGATTTAACTCTTCTGGTGTTAAAGTACAGTCATCATCGCTAGTTTCACTCATCTTTATAGATTATTTTATATATTCATATACTCTATACTATATCAGCATCAGTGAAATTTTTATTCCCGCTAATTTTTTAAATCGCGTTTTAATACCGCGTCCCTGATGTTTATTTTTCAATTAGATAATGAATCATTGTTGTAATTCCAAATTAAAATGTATAGGTTAAATACCAATTTTATAATATTAATTAGACTTATTTTTATTAAAATCCAATGATAAATTAAACATATAAACAATAACATATAAAAAAGTAAATATCTTTTTCTATTTGCGTTTCCGAAGGTGTTTTCTTTGAGGTCGAATTCCAAAATCGAATTTCGAATTCGAAGGGGTTTGTTTTTCACTCACTTTTTATATGCATGTGAAAGAGACAGAGCACAGTAAAATTCGAATGTTTTTAAATTTATGGCTGAACAATGTCAATTCGTGACACTGAAGATTGAAAAATTAAAAAGCTACTTTGCCTCACGCTCGAATCAAAATCGCGTTTTGATCACTGTTGTCTCGCAGCAAAAGCGGCATGTTTGAGCTGCTGTGGTGAAATAGTTATTTGTGCAACAAGAGAGCAAAGTTGTTTTTTGTTTCGAGTGCTGATTTTGAGTCCCGAGCAAGCGAAGGATTCTATGATTGATTCACGAGCGTAGCGAGTGAATCAAAGTTAGAATCCTGAGCGTTGTGAGGGACTCATCAGCAAGAGATGCAAAAAACTTTGCTCTCGTGTAGCACACATAACTTTTCACCACAGCAGTGAGAACACATATTACTTAGGAGACATAAAATTTAACAGGAATAAATTGAAAACAAAATTCTGCATTAATCACTTGTTGTTTTAACTCTTCTGGTGTTAAAGTACAGTCATCATCGCTAGTTTCATTCATCTTTTTAGATTAAGTATTTTATATTAATATAATTTAACACGTTACACTATACGCTATCAGCATTAGCGATATGTTTACCACAGACTATAGGATACTACGTATATGTTTACTTTATTCCCGCTATTTTTTTAAATCGCGTTTTGATACCGCGTCCCTGATGTTTATTTTTCAAATGTTTGATTAATGATATTTACTTATCATTGTTGAAATTCCAAATAAAAATGTATTGGTTAAATACCAATTTTATACTATTGATTAGACTTATTTTTATTAAAATCCAATAATATATTAAACATATAAACAATCATTTAAAAAACAACATAATTTCTTTATATGTAAAGATGTTTGTATATTTAAATTTTAGGTTATAACGCGTTTCCGAACGTGTTTTCTTTGAGATCGAATTCGAAAATCGAATTTCGAAGAAGTTTGTTTTTTTCACTCGCTTTTTTATATGCATGTGAAAGAGACAGAGCACAGTAAAATTCGAATGTTTCAAATTTATGGCTGAACAATGTCAATTCGTGACACTGAAGATTGAAAAATTAAAAAGCTACTTTGCCTCACGCTCGAATTAAAATCGCGTTTTGTTCACTGTTGTCTCGTAGCAAAAGCGGCATGTTTGAGCTGCTGTGGTGAAAATTCATTTATCGTCATAAGGACTTAATTAGTCATTAAAATCTAAATTTATTTGGGTTCCTTCCTTACTCCTTTTGCCGCAATTATTTGGAACCTGTATATGTTCATCTTGATATTAAAAATGATTTAAGTGACATCGATTAAACCGCTGTCTTTGATGCAGCTTATTTCTTAACCTTTCAAGTACCGCGCCCTCTAAAACGTCAATTTGGCTATACGACCGCGCCGTACGACATCATCGCGCGCGCGGTACTAGACATTGAATGTTATCGCTCTGAGAGGTCTTTGTTTATGTTTTCAAAAGTTTGAGTTATAATTTCTTGAAACCCACTTATATAGCCAATATTAAAAAAATATAATAATAACATTTGAGTGTATATTTAGTTTTGTATAGCTCTCTGTTTTGAACGGATCTTAGAATACCGGTTCTATCGACAATTGTAGCGTATTATAATCAAAAATAAAATATTTTTTTGTTTATTTTTGTATTTTTGTATTCTGTATAATATGGGTTTTCCAATTAAAACTAAAAATATGCATGTACCCATTATAATAATTCCCCCTTTTCAATAGCAAACATTTGCTAAAATTCACAGTTTCGCGCGCATTGAAATGAAATGTCCTTTTACTTTGTAATTTGACATCAAATTGGATCAGAAGAAGATCTCAGAGCTGTCTATGATTCGTAAAAATGCAATGCCATTTGAAATAATTGATAAAATGTACTAGGTCAGTGTAAAAAACGTCATAGATTGAGGGACGGAAACTGGACATGAATTCATGTCGTCGGTAAACAAGGGGACTTTTTTGTAGGACATGAATTCATGTCCTCGGTCGTCGAAAGGTTAAGTTAGCTAGTTAATTAGTTTCGTGTTGCTAAATCAGCGTCAAGGCGGCGTTGCAACACCATCAACCGCAAATGACGATTCATCTCCAACATTGTCATATCTGCGACTACGATATTAGAATGTAGGATAACCTTACGCATTTAGTACCTACAAAGTAAAGGCTATTTTCATAATACATTACATGGACACCTTTACAAAATTAACCACTTTGAAGAAAAAGGCAAGGCTAGAGTTTGTATGTTTGTTTGGTGGAACGCACTAATGTCAGTAACTACTGTTGCGATTTGAATGGTTCTTTTTGTGTTGGGTAGCCCATATAACGAGGAAGGCTACTTGCTAATAACATCACGCTATGACCCACGGGTGCGGAACAGTAGCTCTAAATAACACGGGTGAAACCTCTTTATATTAGGTATAGAAACACACAAACAGAAGAGCAACGTAAATATAAGGCAACTCTTTTTGCTGTTTTGTGGCCATTGCTACTTATTTGACAACTTTCGAAGCAATGCTTGGTCCTATGTACTTGGCATAGGTGCTAACTTAGCCGTTTATTGTTGGTGGCTGCGATGTTTTGTTCTTATTTTACCTCAATGTTTGATTCCACCACGACTCTACACAAAATAATCGTATAAATTATAAACTCTTATGATTGTCACGTCTACTGGCTACAATTTTTTTTTAATATTACAACTCCAGCATTAGGACTAAATCCTGTGTCGCGGGAACACAATGAACACCCAGACTCGAAACAACAATTTGTGAATTACACAAAGTGTTGCCTCGTATGGGAATCGAACCCACTACACTCAGCACAGTGTCAGGCGGCGAGGCGGCCGCTTAAACCACTACGCCAACCGTGCAGTCATGTTTAATCCATATTGGAGAACACTTTGATATCGCCTGCACTTCTATGTTCTACTTCATACACATTCGAGTCCGATTGGGTTGTTTATTACAAACAAGTATCCCAGTGCCGTGAAAGCTCCCTACATGGGTAAATTTCATATACATCAGCACCATCTACTAATGGTTGTAAGAACTAAAGAAAAAGCAACAACTGAACGGTAATTTCGCCAACTTTCTTAAGATTTACGTGGTGCAGTGGAAAGCGTGCTGGGCTCATATCGTAGAAGTTGGTAGATCGAATCCACGCTTACCACAAACTACACTTTGTGATTTTTATATTTTTTTACTTTTAAATTGCATATTTTACATAACAGTTGTCATTTACTTATTTATTAACACCGAAATTAAGCATTTATTTTATTCTGAAAAATGAATCCACTACTAACGCCATCTATACGATCGAATAAAAATTCAATTGATTTGTACGCCATCTAGAGTCGAGGTCAGCCGAGGATGCCTATTGAACTTCAATTTCGAACTGAGAGTTGCGCATCTATACCAGTATACGTGTATAATCTATGAAGTATCCTGACGAGACTCCGGTGGGCGGAATCGTTTTACAATCAGAGAAAAAAAGTTCTCTTTATGGTTTTCTTGTAACTTCAAGTACCTAATAGACGTTTAATAAAGGTTATAGTTATTAAATACCAATTGAAAAGAATTCTCACGATCGATTAGAAGGACGTTGGATATAACATGGATTGGATGGAGGTAAATGATGTCATCTCATCAAGAATGAGGTAGGCAGCCTTTCATCACTTCATGCACAAGTTTAGAAGTCGTGATAAAATAGTAGTACCAGTAGTCATTAAGCTATTATTATATTAAATTATCAAAATAGCGATTCGATCTGCCTATCATGAATTGATGAGCAAAGTTATTAAACTATCGTGTATTTTTATCAATGAATGTGTGAATCTAACGATTAGATTGTTGTTTCCGGTTTGACGTCAAACTATTGGCGATAAGCTAGTAAGTAATAAACCAGCTTACCAGTAGCGCAGTGGCTCTATTGCTAATGTAGCATTTCCTTGCCAAATGCTTTAAAAGTAGCTGAAGGTTTTAATCTCATTTGTGACTCGAGAAAATTTTCATTTATGAATGTATGCACACTAATAGCATTTTATTATTTTGTTGCTTATATTCGTAAATGTATGTTTTTACTTTAAAATCTTTCAAAGTAATGTAAAGTTTTAAAATGCCATTGTCTTTGCATTAGCTAATGACAGTAATGACGCAAATTATGTGGTTGTGTTCTACATTTTATATTAAGTACCTATTGTACCTATTTTAAATCAGTTTGTATACACAATATTACGATGTTAAGTTGATTTATATTTATATTTTATTTATAGTCTCACGCCTGTATCCCCGAAGGGGTAGGCAGAGGTGTAAATATTACACCCACATTTCGCCATGAATTTTTAGGTCCCACGTAATAGGGGGCGAGCCTATTGCCGTTACCGGGCACTAGGGTACACGATGATAAGTATTAAAAGCATTTATTGTTCTTTGATACATGTCTTGTAGTCTTGATCTTGTTACAGGTTAAGCAGCAAGTTCACCTAAATTCTTAGTAGTCTTAGTGTTAAAAAATACCAAGCCTGCCAAATGATCTGCCGAAATTGACCAACATTTTCCGCATTAATAATTCTTTAGGCACAGTATATTTTAGCAACTGGTTGTGGAATATTAAATAGTAAGATGAATAAACAAAACAAAACATAAATGGCGGACTCTTCATTTATATTCATCCGTTTCCAATTGCCGTAAAAATACATAGCAATAAGTAGTACCTATTAAGGAAAACAGTAACTAGTCTTATATTACACGCAAAGAAAACATCTTTTACGCATGTCTTCGATATCCATTTATCTCCTACAGTCGTTAATTACGTCATTTCATGAATATTAAAATTGGAAAATACGACGGTATTCGAAAAACCCGACGATTAGCCTCCGCAAACCATAATTACTATCCATGCATAACGCAGGAGCTTGGGTATAAGGATTCCAAGTACCTTTGCTTTTTTATGACATCCTGTCGTATGATTGAGTTCATGCACCCCGGAGTATGGTCAAAGACACGATTGTTTTGCACCAGGGGTGTTACGAATATTCGCATCCGCATCCGCAAATGCGGAACATTCGCATTAATTCAGACATCTGCATCCGCATTCACATCCGCATCAATCGATGCGGAGTTTTTACGGATGCAGATTCACATAAACAAGTAACTACATGTAAAGAAAGTGGGCGGAGCCAGAGTGGCACGTGCTTCGCGTTTGTTTTGGAAATTTTCTTCTATGGAAGATAACAACTTATATGCAATTTCCACATATTTAGATCCTCGCTATAAGCATAATTTTTCAATCCAGTCACCGAAGAAAAATAAAAGATTAAATAATAAAGATGGTAAATGACCCCATCGTCACTACTTCTCCTATGTCGCCGGACTCGCCGGCGGCACAAAACAAAAAGAATGAGAATGGGAGATTCTCTCGATCCTTAACCAGCAACGTCCTGTACGGGTAAGAAGACTTGCTTAAAAAGCGATCTTGCCATGGTCTTAGATTCATCGGGCGAAGATTAAGGTGAAGGAGAACTGGACAACAGTAGCCATGATGCTAGTTATTTATCGTAACCAGAAAAGACTAGATTTAGATGAAAATTCACTTAATTGGTGGAAAATTAACCGTTGTAAAAAAATCTCTCCAAATTAGCTATCTATCTATATTGTCACGCCTGTCTCTCATTGGGGTAGGCAGAGACTATGGAACGCCACATGCTTCGGTTCAAACATACCTCTTTCGCTTCCTCGACATTCATTAACCTCATCATGCATGCGCGTTGGTTATGGGTACTTTTAATTTGGCCCTTTTTCAGTACGTCACGTATTTGGTCGGCGTACGTTCGCCTAGGGCGACCCCTACCGACATTTCCATTCATTCTCGCACAATATACTCCTTTCGTATTTCTTCTTTCATCCATCCGTTCCAAATATCCAAACCAACGCAACATTCCTTTTTCAATCTTTGTCACTACATCTTCTTCTAGACCACACTTTTCTCGTATCACACTGTTTTTCACTTTATCTATCAGCCTTACTTCGCACATACTCCTCCAAATTAGCATGCAGATATTTATAACCTCCACCAGCCAGTGTTCACACTGATTTAGTGAAGCTGGGTTAATAGGTATAATCCATTAAGAAACAGGTTGGAAGCTGAGAAGGCTGCAATATTGCTATAAATAAAAAAAATAAAAAAATCACCAATTTTTAAGTTTCATTATTAAACAAAGATATTTTATAATGAAACTCGAAGCTCAAAATTCGGTTGTGTCATAAGTAAAACTAAAAACTTGTGCAATTTGTTTTCTAAAAATATGATTAAATAAATAAAAAGTTAAAATTAAATTGATTTTCAGTTATTTATGTACTTAAAATTTAAATAATTATCCTTGTAAAAGCCCAAAATCCGCATCCGCATCCGTATCGCATCCGCATCCGCATCGAATCCGCATCCGCGGATGTGTACTTCTAATAATCCGCATCCGCATCTGCATCCGCGGATGTCTAAATTTTCGCATCCGTAACAACCCTATTTTGCACGCATATGCTAAAACATCATCTTTGGTACTCAAATACTCAGTCTAAGTATTTATTCAAAACAGTTTCGTATTCACTCGTCATTCTTCAACCAGTCTACAGAGTTGATGTCTGATATTTTTATATTGTTTTCAACTGTATGTACCTTGGTGTTGATATTGGTACCTCTATGTCTTTTAGGTGGTCTGGAGGCCATAGTCCCGTTTCTGTCTAGTTGAGGCTCTAATGGCCATAAGCTAGGATGTTAGGTATATCTATGTGTTGCTTAGCGGATCGGCCCAGGTTAGTTATTCATATGGATTATAATATCAAGATATAGAGCAGCAACGAGAATATCAGAATCCATTTTGATCCATATTAGAAATTCGAAAGTGTGATTGTTTGTTTGTCCTTCTTTCAAGTCACAAAAGGAAGGAAGGACGCAGGAAGAACCGACGGCGATAGCTAGTATCGAATAAAATCTAATCTTCACACGTTTCTATTAATTGTATAATAGCACGGATCTTAATTTAAAACTGCTAAGCCGATAAAAGTGGATCTCGCACGCATTCCGGTAAAATAAATTATTATTTGATTTATTATTAACTACAAATGTCAGTGAGCTCGTGTCCGCAAAATTAAATTCGTAATCCACAAATGGAGCGGTATATTATTATATAAACACTTCTATCGAAGCAACATCATCACATAGTCCACTGCTGGACTAGGCCTCTCCTTTGAAAGGAGGAATTGGCCTACTTTACCACGCTGGCCAAACGGGTTGGTATAGGGTTTGTATCAAGTTTTCCTTCTCTTGCAGTGTTGTTCTCTGCATAATATGCTCGCTCTGTCGGCTCTTACGACACCCATGGGATGATATGGGGTGGTGACATTTCGTATTCTTAATCCGTCACCACACGGACAAACACTTCGATAAATATCGGCATAATGTTCCAAGATGACGACATTTTACTTATACCTAAGTAGTTAAAAGCTGAAACCATGCAGGCAATACATTTGATTTGCATCATTTTTAAAGTTATATCTATGATATGTACCTATACTGTATGTATACCTATCAGTATACCTAAGTTTTAATAATTATTTTAGCGACACGACAGAAAGTGGATGCAAGTCAGTAGATTTAGCTTGAGAGGAAATACTCCAAAAGTTCTCGTACCGTAGTCTGTTTTTTTAACCTTTGCGTTACTGTATTTATTTACTACTAAATAAAAAAGGCCACAACTAGCTCGCGGGAAAAAATACTATTGAACCTTTTGTTTATTATAAAGTCGGCTGAAAATATTATAACCCTCCTTTGTCTTACCGTAGTCGGATAAAAACGGCCACACACGGTAAACCAAGAGAAGTAAAACTACACAGTGAATTTAAGAGCCCTTCTTGGAAGTCAAGGAGGATGATCGTTCTAACGTCACTCAATGAATAATTCAATACATGTGGTGAGTAACACGCCTGTTCCGTTCACGATGCAGTTTTTTATTCGACAAGTGGCCATCATTATGTTTTTTTATGGTGGGTATTGATCTAAGAATTGCCAGCAGCCGTTGTCTACTTTTACTGACACTGCATCCCATAAATAGATACCTACCTAAGTACTCTAAAACCTTTTACACTAATATTTTTGCAAGTCGTTCCGAGACCACAGTCGGAGTAAGCCATGCCGAAACGTCGGACAATAAAAGCAATATTGATTGCTTTTTATTCTGCATTAGCTTTTACTCTGTTTTCTATTTTTGACATGAAACATTTTAGGCAAACGCAATTTATTAACTGTTGAGATACCTAAGTAACTACGGCAAAATTAAAATATTTCCGAACAAGCCAATAAGTTGGTAGGCCTACTTACTTGCAGAATGTTCCGTTAAGATGGCAGAAATCGAACCTGTTGCTATCTCCTAAAAACAATTTCACGTCTCCGAGTCGTTATCGTAAAAGAATATCAATCGTATAAGTAGGTACTGTTAATCCATACCTATACAATTCTATGGCATTTCCTATTAACAAAACTTAAAAGCATATAATAGGTAGGTACCTACTTATCCCAGCTGCAGCTGATTGATTGACTGATGACGCTCAGCCGAAACTACAGGACGTTATTTTTTGGTACCCGTAACTATGTAAATATCCCACATTTCGCCCTCTAGCTTATTGCCGGCACGTTGCCAACTTGCCAGACTCCGTACTGCTACCATGAATTCGACAAACACTTAGAAACACTTTTGCCCAATCAGGAAATCGAAGCCGGGACTCCGATCAGTAGTCAAAAACAGGTGTTCGAACATTCACGAAGGCGCAGCAACGGGTAAAAGCTGATAGTTACCTTTTTTATACCTATGCACGAATATATTATTTCTATGGAGATGCTATTATATGCGTAAAATGCATTATCGTGGACATGTTTAACCGGCCTCATTATCCTTTAGTTGTAGGACAAAAGTTGGCAACCCTAGTTAAAACGGAACTTAAATATCACCTAGAACATCATTGAAGAATGTAATAAAGAATGCGAATCATTTGTGCCTTCACAGACCTATTAGGCAGGTGTGGTAGGTACCTACCTACCACTTATTACTTATATGGTAATAGGTACCTACCAACCTACTGACCTATTACTTAATGATGATATTACACAGTTTATTATATTAACGATCAATTTTACTAGGTTAATTACACTTTCATAATTATAATTTACGAGCGAATAAAATTCTGTGAAGACACAGACAGCGAAGGCGAAGATAAAAAATATAAATCTGAGATAATACCGTCCTAAAACACGATAAATACAATTATTTGCTGGTGACATACAATTATTGATAAATAAATTAAAACACTGTTATTTAAATAGGTATTTATAATACCGCAATGCAATGATTCATGAAAATGCTACCGTATTGTTTAATCAATCAATATTTTACCAAGAAAGCGACAGGAAAACCAGCGCTCATACCGTTTCAGCAAAACAATGTCAATAACCCCGACGAAACTTTGCCTCAATGGCAAATTGAATCCAAATTGAACAAGAAAATTACTATGTACCGTTTCCAGAGACATCCAGTATTCCTTTAAAACTTGTTAACCCCAAGACGCGAGCTGAGCTATCGCACACTAAGATATCTAAAAGCCCATCAAATAAACTAACTGTTTTCACTAATAAATTACCGCTCACTTTCTTCAATGAACCGTTATAAAAAGTTGGCACTTACCTTTATATTGTTATTCCCATTAAGTTATTGATACACTAATTATTATTACACTATGTTATGTTAAAACTAACTTAAATTAATTAAATAAGCGGCGCGTTCAGGTAAGTCCTGAGCGCACGCGCATCTGACGTCGCGTCGAGTCGAGTCTGGAAGTCAACGCAGTGCGGAGGGCCGGCCTGCGACCGCGGCCATCGCATCGGCCAATACTCGCTGTCTCGCGCCTCACTACGTCACTGATGTAGTTTGCAACCTGCTTGGCTGCCATCACACCGTTCTATTCACACGAAAAAAATATAGAAGGCTATATTTTGTTTTCGCAATAGCATCGTCATACTCCAAGACATTCGGCTTCCAGCTCAGGGTGACAGGGTCATCTTGTCTGAACCAGATTTGACTGACTAACTACGGAATTCAATATACGAATTAAGATAGATCTGTAGATTTTAGATTAGTTTTTGACAGTTTTTGACATAAGCTCCATACAAAATATGTCAAACACGAATCGAAAATCTACAGATCTATCTATAGTTCGAATATTGAAAATGGCCGTTAGCTGTTCTTTTCCACAGATGACTCCTATAATTATAATGTATGGCTTATTACTAGCAATTAACAATAAAAAGTGCGTGTAAGCAGCGCGAGCGTCGAATGTCCATTTCGTGTTGGCACTTTCTATTCGTGACATCTAGCACGACTTTTCTCCAACGGTAATCGTAATATATAAAATCCTTGCGTTACTGACTGACTGACAGACACGCTACAGCCGAAACTATTGGGCGCAGGAAGCTGAAATTTGGCATGTATGTTCCTTGGGGACCGTAGGGGTGCACTAAGAAGGGATTTCCAGAAATTCCCACGGGATCGGCCAAACCGGGTAAATTTAAAAAAATGCAGGCGTAGCTGCTGGCGTCCTCTAGTAAAATATAAAGTATGGATGAGACTGGGCACTTTGCATTACAGAAAAATATACGCACATATTTTATAAAAAATCGTGATATATCAACTGACTACACAAATCTCTCTCGCATGCCAGTGTGTTTATTGCACGCACACAATTATTTGCTGCAAGTCAGTGTATTCTTTGGATTCTCGTAACCATGGGGTCTCATTCCTTAGAACGTTTTCCGTCATTCTTAACTCTCTCAACAGATGGCTTTACTAGTATCGATTGTTATAGATAACTTTCATGCATAAATGATAAATAAGAAAATAAAGTTCTAAAATATGATATTTATTATTTAAAAAATCCCTTTATTACGATTAAATAAAAAAATGAAACATTTAATTGAATATGAATATTTTTGAAAAATATGATGTGCATTTCGTTGCTCTGGTGGCCAAAATACGTACTAGCTTGTAGTAAAACGTTACTATGAGTTAAATTTCACTCGGCATTCATAGATGGCGCTTTTACGTATGTATATATTTATTTTTATTTAATTTGGTATTAATCTGTAGATGGTAAAATAAATAAATATTTATTAAATAAACATCAAATATTTGAAAAAGTAAGATATTATGGTAACCAATGAACGGCCATGAGCATTTATTTTATAAAGTACCTGTATAGGTACCTAGTCGAGCGATTGCGTTTTGTTTTTACATTTAAGTACGTAAAAGTAGTGTAATTTAAATTGTATACATAATAAAAACTTACTGTGTTTGTAGTAGTATTATATAATAAATTTTCATAAATTATGTTAATCAATATGCGTCTTACATTTATAGGTACCTACCTATAGTCTGTTCAAGATACGAAAAAATAAAATGTAAACAAACCATAAAATGGTTCTTTTAATGTCGCCTTCGCAACAAAAGTAGATTTAAGTTAAATACTCCAAGCGAAAGATGCAGTTAGTTTCACAAAAATACGCCTGTCCCTTCAATTCATAAATGAAACTGTATATTTTTTACCTTTTAATGTTTTCGTAGGTATCTTGAACAGACAATAGCAACTAATAAACAGTTGAGTATGTTGTAAATCAAGCTAATGAAAAAAACAAAACGCATTTTTAAACTTTGATAGCCGACGTCTCTAGAAGTCTAGAACTCATTCGCTTGGTTCCCGATAGGTATAGTATTAAATTTATCTATGCCGATAGTCATGACTTCATGAGTCGCACAATTGCAAAATCGCGTACCAAGTACACCAAGTGTGTCTCTATAAAAATACCAGGGTCGAAAACCAGGTATCAATATACTTGCAAGTTTTTGGGCAATCGAGTATAGAAAACTTCGTGTGACGCCCTGGTAATGCAAGTTTGTATTGAAAAATAAACTTTATCTTAATATGAGTAAGGATGTTTATCGCAAAATTTGGTGATGGACTTTTCTAAATACTTTCATGGAAATTTATTCCTTACTACCATATATTTAAGGAACTTTGTCGCGCAAAACCTTGCAATTTTTATATTCCTGAGTACTCAAAATACTTTCAAGTATTTTAGTGTTTTGTGCGATCAAGTTTCGTAAATGTATGGCAGTAAGGAATATTATTTCATAAAAGTATCTGTAGGGTAAATACGCCATACGTCGGCCCCTCCCCAAACTTCGGCTGCACATTTTCGGCTTGCGTTCATTTAAAACGTATTGAAGTTACAAATTTGCCACTCGAATTACAATCTTAGTTCATAATCTATATGTACAACCGTTACTTTCCGATTGCGTTACACACTCTTCGCACACTGAGCGTCAGTAGCGATTGCGCCGTCGAAGCGTCAATTTCATATTTAAAGTACCTTACTTGCTGTGAATACCCACACTTCGGGGATTGATATTAGAACGGTCAGACATTCCTTTTTTATTGTTTTAAGCATTATTATTAGTAATTAGTGATTTTTACTATATTTTGAGATAGATTTTTCAATGTTTAACGTATTGTTTTAAGGGAAAATAGGAGGCCGCCAATAGAATACCAATTTTGAATAAAAACCGGATTCTCGGCCGTGGCCGACTAAAAGTAAATGCAGTCTGTTTTATAATTTCCAATTGTACTAATTCCATTGCCTTAATAAGAGAATTTGCAACGCATATAGGCAAATAAATCTATTTTACGTTTAATCGCCAAATACCGGCCGGGGTGATATTAGTTGAATCTCGAGAAATAATGTACACAAAATAGAGGCTGGCTTTAGAAACATTAAAGATCGTAATGTCGACCAGCCTCGAATTCGAGCCCAACTATACAGGCTGATTACTTTTCTTATTTTCTCAAAATTAAATATTTATTATACGTTTATTTATTTATAATATAAAGAGTTAAGTTTAAATGTAGGAGTTGATATTATTGAAAACATTTATATTAGCTTATTATGGTATGGAAATATAAGATATAAATTGCTCTTTGGAACTTGCTACCTTAACCCATGTTAATTACGTAGCTTAAAAATATAAATATATTCAATAATGATACTCTGGGCCCATAATGGTATGAATTATTTTTGAAAAGATATCCAGAACTAATTATAATTATTTTGATGTTTACTTTCAACTCAACAAATAAAAAATACTTTGCCTACTATTAAACAAATACGATTAATAACGTATACTTAGTGAAACTCCTGCCAAAATAAATCATATTAATAATATTTATCCGTCTTAATTTAAAACATCCTATACCCGGCCGATATTTGGGAAAAACGCGACCGACCATGGCCCGTGAATGGCCGACTTTAGGGATTTTTCGTTCTCGACGCATATAAACCTTAGTACTTTTTCCTTGTAGTAGAAATGTCAACCTTATATAAACCTATATAAACATGAAATAGATTTATCAAACTATCCTAAACCGCATCGGAAGCTATCCTTTCGTTGCAAATTGATGGTGCCAGACCGATTCCAAAACAGAAAAACCGTAAGGTTGCCGACATTTATCGTATTTACCCTACTACGTTACGGTCGGGAGTCGGTAATACGCGAAACGTGTTCGCGTATGTTCAAGTAAAAAATACTTTGAAAGTGTTGCAAATATTTTAGTGTTTTGCGCGACAAAGTTCCGTAAATGTATGGCGGTAAGGAATAATATCCCATGAAAGTAAAAGTACTCCGTTACGATCGTGGATCGGCAAAACGCGAGACGCGATCGCGTACGTTTAATTCAAGTAAGAAATACTTTGAAAGTGTTGCAAGTATTTAAAAAAAAAATCGTTACAATCAGCTTCAAAATTACGAATCCTACAAAATAAATGATTTTATAATAGTTAAATTTAGTTTTTTATCTAATTCTGTTTATCCACTTTAATGGAGGAATAAAAAACGACCTAATTTATCAATTTAAAAATATTAATTTGCCAACATCTGGATTTGAGTTAATTATCTAAATAACTAACTTGCACGTTTGCATAACTTGCTTGTAAGGCCGAATTAATAAACCAATTGTAATGACTAGCTTTTGCGCGCGACTTCGTTCCCGTGAAAGTTGAAGAGAAAAAATTCCAACGTTTTTGCAAGATTTTTTGTTAGTTGACGAGGTATCATGGTTTCATAAATAAAAAAATAAAATGAATTGTTGTTTCATTTCTACATTTTAATAGTTACCTATCTAGGTATTCCCCTTTTGCAATCTCGACGTTCGCTTCGCCAGGGGTTCGCCATTTAGGTTACATTAATTTCGCCTGAATACCAATTTAATTAAAAATATAATAATACAAATAAAGAATAACAATTTTCACGAAGCAGAACTCAAAGGAAAGCACCACCTAGTATAGTAATGTACCTATTATATTATCTGTAGCATGCACCACAGACCCTGGGACCACCGACCATCAGACTAAGGCAACCTCACAAGGTCATAGGTTTTGTCAAGTCTATTCAAACTAGCCCAAACACTACTAGTTTCTCATGTGTAGTTTAGGAGTTTCAGTGACCACCTGCCGGCTTCATCATCAGACCAAGGCAACCTCACAAGGTCCATAGATTTTGTCAAATCTATTCAAACGAGCCCAAACACTAATAATTTATCATGTGTACTTTAGGAGTTACTGTGACCACCTTCCGGCTTCATCATCAGACCAAGGCAACCTCACAAGGTCATAGGTTTTGTCAAGTCTTGTCAAACGAGCCCAAACACGACTAGTATATCATGTGTAGTTTAGGAGTTCCTGTGACCACCTTCCGGCTTCATCATCAGACCAAGGCAGCCTCACAAGGTCATAGGTTTTGTCAAATCTATTCAAACGAGCCCAAACACTACTAGTTTATCATGTGTAGTTTAGGAGTTCCTGTGACCACCTTCCGGCTTCATCATCAGACCAAGGCAACAACACAAGGTCATAGGTTTTGTCAAGTCTTGTCAAACGAGCCCAAACACGACTAGTTTATCATGTGTAGTTTAGGAGTTCCTGTGACCACCTTCCGGCTTCATCATCAGACCAAGGCAACCTCACAAGGTCATAGGTTTTGTCAAGTCTATTCAAACGAGCCCAAACACTACTAGTTTATCATGTGTAGTTTAGGAGTTCCTGTGACCACCTTCCGGCTTCATCATCAGACCAAGGCAACCTCACAAGGTCATAGGTTTTGTCAAGTCTATTCAAACGAGCCCAAACACGACTAGTTTATCACGTGTAGTTTAGGAGTTCCTGTGACCATCTTCCGGCTTCATCATCAGACCAAGGCAACCTCACAAGGTCATAGGTTTTGTCAAGTCAATTCAAACGAGCCCAAACACGAGTAGTTTATCATAATATGTAGTTTAGAAGTTCCTGTAACCATCTTCCCGGCTTCATCATCAGACCAAGGTGCATTCATTAGGTCATTCATCACTGCACCATTTCAATGTTACCGTAACATAGCCACCAAACTTACGTAAGTATGTCAAATATCAGCTTTATGGAACAGTGTACAAAGTGCATTTCAAATTTTGAACGGAAAGACACGAAGTCATAAAAATATCGCTAGATGTTTAACGCCACCGGTACATACGTAAAATAGGTACCTACTAGATCGGTTGATTGTGTTATAACCTTGAAATGAGGCACACTTGGGTGACAAGGTGAAATATCATAATATTTCTACATTTTAGACAGAATGCTTTTTTATTATAGCGCCATCTCTTCTTTTTAATTTAAAATAACATTGCTTACAAAATGAGACGTAAGATGTCGCTACCATCGACTCCCATTTTTTCGTCGCTAGCGCCATCTGTTGTATTATTTACGGTATTAACAAGTACTTATAAAAATAAAGGTCTAATATTAAGGATCTAACGTGGCCAATTTTTATGGACGACTTGCGGCATCTGTACTGTAAAGTATTATATTTATCTATGCTCGTAACAATCTCTGATATACGACATAAAGATTACAGCTGTTATCTATAAAAGAAACACAAACCAAACTGAAAACATTAGGAATAAACATACCTACAAAAATGTGTGAGATTTCGTTCGTCAAAGAATTCAACGCGTTCTGTACCTCCGACATTCGCGTTCTCCGCAAGCAACGGTGTAATCGAGCCCAGTAGCCGGCGACAGTGACCTCATAACATCCTCTACACAGGTACACCGTACACCATACAATCTATGCTAATACCACACGACCGAATACCGTAACTTATCTAAAAACTTGGCGCCCAATACGTTTGTGATTCAGATGAGTGCCGTTACTCTCTACAACTGTCCTTAGAGAGGCATTTTTTGTGGTCATTACTTCATCATCACTCATCATTACGTCTTATGAGTGACATTTTCCTTCCAAATAGCATGATAATGAAAGATAATTGATAATGATAATGAAAAAACTATTTGAAAGATAATTGATTGATCTGAATGCAATGTGTCTCTTGTACATGCTTATTTGATGTAAATATACCTACAATTATTACCGATTCAGTCCCGTTATTTTGTTCATGATTATTGTGCTAATGCACTCGCACTGGTCTCCCAGCTGTAAAAGTTTATATTATAGCCTGTGAAGAGACGCAAGCCAATGTGTTGGAAGTCGAAGAAGAGATACCTAGGAGCTTTCTGATACCTATGCCTAGGAGCCCTAGCAATACAACGACATTTTTTATAGAAATATAATTGAATGGGAATAAGGCACTTGTGAATACAATCCGTGTGGTGACGGATTAAGAATACGGAATGTCACCACCCCAAATCATCCCATGGGTGTCGTAAGAGCCGACACCCATGGGATGATTTGGGGTGGTGAGAGGAGCATATTATGCAGAGAACAGCACTGTAAGAGAAGGAAAACTTGATACAAACCCTATACCAACTCGTTTGGCCAACGTGGTATGGTAGGCCAATTCCTCTCTTCAAAGGAGAGGCCTCGTCCAGCAGTGGACTGTTGAAGGCTGATGATGATGATGATGATACACAATAATTATTGTCTTTCTACGACAGTCGCTCTTTAGTCTTTATGAAAAACTTAGCTACGCAAAATAAAATAATTGAACATGCGTTGCCTTATCCCAGTTGCAACTGAAGGTCCGCTTACTAGTCTAACCGGATTTGATAAATAGGTATAAGCTTAGACAAATGATTTGTATCGCTTCGCTATACAGAGCGAGACCAATCATTAGTCTATGGGTATAAGCTATTCCACAGAGCAACTGCCTGTCTGACCGCCGTAACTTAAAAAGATAGCGATATGCCATGATGAACACTAGTGTCAGTTTCATGCGTCGGAATCTTGCCTACATTCATGTAAATTCATTGAAACTAGCTCGCTCTTTATTGATCGCACGTAACTAAATTCGTTCGTGAATGTTCGTGAGTACACGGATTTCGATACATTATTGATAAAAAATAAACATTTTCATTTGGTAGTTTTTATATTAATATAACACCTTTGACTTATAGCACATATTGATGTTAGCGACATTAACTTAGGAATATAAGATTTGAAATAGTTATACTTAGATTTAACACTTCATGAATCGCGTAAATCGTGTAAGAAATATTTACTTTACAAATTAATTTAATATGATTGTAAATATTATGGTACAAAATGGTAGAAAGTCGGATTTGTTACTCTGTTCAATTCTATTCAGTCATGTCACGGAGCTGTCATAATTGTCATTACACAAAAATAACGTCTGCCGGATTATTTAAATTCTTGTGCGCAAATATTTTTGTGTTTTGGTGTATTTGTATTGCCTTTTGTGATATTCGCGTTGAGTTGAGCGTCAGTTCCTCCGTGCATATTACGAAAACAAGCAATTACCGTCTTTAGTGTTTTATACGTCGAGAATTGTTCTCTGTGAAAAGTTTAGGCCCTCCTGTTTTGGAGTTTGGAACATATCATATAAAAGTGTATAAACTATGTCTAGGAACAAGTGCTGTGTACCTATGTGTCCCATCACCAATAAGGATGGTAAGTAATGTAACAAACTCTTCTATCTACACCTGGAAGTGAAGCTATTTGATTCCTCGTAGCTACTAACACAAACCTACAAGTCTTCAAGCTTATTTAGACTAGTATAACAATTTATGAACATTATTGGTAGGTATTCATAATAATATCTGCTAGTGTTGTTATCCCCTGTGTAACAATCCCTTCTTACCTGAAGGCCCCCTCCAAAGAAGCCCATTTATTTAGTAATCATAAGATGACAAACTTTTCTTGTCCGTTGTATGAACAACTTATTTAGGTATTTGACTTGTGAAATGTTTTTGTAAATCTTTTTTAAAGTGTGTTGGTCTAATATGTCAAAGGTACTAGCCGGATTGGGCCATTCCCTAGTCGCTAGATTAAGTTGAGATGTATGATGTATTTCAGCAATTTATTTTTGTTTCTAGATGTACATCTACACAGCTTCCCTGATCCAGTAAATGATGCTCAGCGGTTTAGAACATGGGTCTTAAAGATTGGTGGTGAAATAATTGGCCTGGATAATAACACATATATAAAAATCGTAAAGTATGTCATAGACACTTTCCTGAGAATGCTATTTTTCTGAGGAACCGTCTCAGTAAAATGGCTGTCCCACAACTGCATCTTCCAGGTAATTATTGTATCATTATTGTCCATGTTGCTACACAATGTACTATTATTGTTACGAAAGAATCAAATAAATCTTAGACTTTTTCACAAATAATCATCATAGAGTACAGTAGTGATTAAAAATATGCTAATAGTTCTTCTTTCTTTATTTACAGCTCCTCATAAACTCACCACTGTATTTAGTCAGCAACCCTTTGTTTCTGCAACTTCAACACAAGGAGAAAATCTATTAGAGGCAACTGCAGGATTTGATGTTAACCCAATGCCTTCGACATCTCAGGCATCGATGTCACAGACTATAATATCCGAGCCATCAACTTTACTTCAAAAGAGGCATTGCAAAACAGGTAATACTATATTAATTTTATATATTAGAATGTTATAAACAGGGCTAGTCTGCCCATATGGTGAATGAAGTGGAGTCTGTGGCAGACTATGGGGCTCGCTAGCTTGAAAGCTTAAGAGCTAGGGAGGCATCAAAATTAGATCTCACTCCAACACAAATCTGGTCACGGTCATTGGTTACATACTTAATATTTAAAAGTTAAATGATGCTGAATTCTGAATATTAATAAAGAATTGTTGATACATTAGCAAATCTTGGCATTCACTCACTCTTGAATGAGAGGTACAGTCAATGACATGACTCGCTACACATTCATAGATTTATGATAGATTTTTTTAATAATAACAATAATATTCAACCACATTCACACAACACCATCTAGTCCCAAACTAAGCAGAGCTTGTACTATGGGTACTAGATAATGGATACACATACATATATACTTTTTTTGTAAATACATACATATTATACATACCCAGACCTAGACAAACATCCATGTTCATGCACACGAATGTATGACCTGAGCGAGAATCGAACCCGCGACCTTCGACGTAGTCGCTTACACTCCAGCTAGGCCAACCGGGCGTTTATGAATCAAAACTGTCTACTTCTTATTCTGTAGGTATAATTTACGATCAAATCAGGTTTTCTTCGTATAGAACGCTTTTTCAGTTCTAGATCGCTGTCAGATTTAGAAAATAATTGTAATTATTTTGGTAATAAAAACTATTTAAATGGTTTTTATTTCCAATCTCGTAAATGTGTAGCGACCTTTGTCGCTGATTGTACTTAATCAATGTTATCTGTGCCTCCCACGACATATGCAATATTTCATGACAAACAGTTGAGTAGTTGAGACATGAAAGTGTGAGAAACAAAGAAACAACCACACTTTCTTATTTATAATATGGATAGATTGACCATTATTAATCTATTTGTATGATAGTAAGAGCACTATGTAGCAAATTGCGAGAGAGAGAGAGATTTCCAGCAGAAACAGACTATAATAATAATGTTAATTATTTTGTTTTCAGCTTCATACAAGATATCTCATGCTGAACAAGCAGAGGTGAAGAAAACTATAAAAAAATCAATATGCAACTTGGCAAGAAAACTGGCATGAATAGACTCAAATTTGCAAAGAATTTATCGAAGACAAGGGGATTCAACATTTTAACAACTAAAATGTCAGAAAATGCTCGAACCTTCTTTCTGATGCGAATAACCCAAGGTGGTAAGAAGTCTCAAGGCCGAAGATTTTCCTTAGACGAGAAGATATTGGCTCTTTCATTGTACAAGCCGTCTCCCACGTCCTACAGAGTTCTTAGAAGAATGTATGTGTTACCCTCAAGGCGATCTCTCCAAAAACTGTTGGCATCAATAAACCTGTCACCAGGCTGCAATGAAAGAATGTTTAATCATTTAAAAAAGAGAGTGGCTAAGATGCCAGATAAACACAGATATTGTACCTTGGTGTTTGATGAAATGGCCTTTGGTGCTTCTTGTACATATAATGCAGCCAAGGATGAAATAGAAGGTTTTGTAAATGATGGAGAAGAACGACAACCTAATTTTTGTGACCATGTCCTGGTGTTTATGATAAGGGGGGTTCTAAAAAAATACAAGCAACCAGTGTGGTTTTCTTATTCAACTGGCACCACAAAAACATTGTCGCTAAAAAATCAAATTAAAACTGTCCTGAAGAAATTAACGGAAGCAAATCTACACGTTGTCACAACAGTTTGTGACCAAGGCGCCACAAATTTGGCGGCAATAAATAGCTTGATTGCAGACACTCGAATGCAAATGGTGAGAAATGATAAAGAGTACACTGGTGGCTGTTTTATAACAGAGCAAAATAAAATATTTGTATTGTATGACCCCCCACACCTAATGAAAGGTATAAGAAATAATCTCTTAAATATGAATTTGAAATTTACAATGAAGGGAAAAGAAAACATTGCGAAATGGGAACACATACAACTTCTTTATGAATGTTCACCTGGCTATAAGGGAGTTAAAATTATGGCAAAATTAACTGCTTGTCATGTTGTGCCGCATCTGATCCCCAAAATGAAAGTGAAACACTGCACACAAGTGTTCAGCAAATTTGTTGGTGCAGCTTTGGGCTTTATGGCAGGTATGTGAGATTTTGTTTAGTTTAATTTAATGTATGTGCAAAATAGACGCAAAATAGACTATTTTAACAATTCTAGGATCCTATTTGACAGAATGTAAGCTTTTCCACAGAGTGACTGCCATCTGACATCTGTACCCCGAAGGTATATTCTATGGTTTAGACCAGAGTCAGGATATTCGAGGGTACTATTTCCCCGTAACGACTGTCAGAGATCTTTTAATGACAGCCGTGACCGACGGCTTACCGTGCCCTCCGAAGCACGGTGCAAGCGACAAATAAAGAGTTTAATACGCATATAACTTTGAAAAGTCATTGGTGCGCGTCATAGATTCATACCCGAGACCTCTGCGTGGCAGTCTGTTGGTCTCTCCACTAGGCTATCGTTGCCTCTGAAATATTAAGAATGTATAAAACATATAATCAAGTAATTTTGTTTTGTTGCAGAATCGGGTTGCATGCCCAAAGAATGAACACAAATGCCGATCTACTCATCTTCGACGAATTATTCGACAGCGTCAACGGCAGTTACCACCAGACAATTGGAGGAAAAATTTACAGAACAGCGGTTACGCCAAAATCACCACATAGAAATTTATGGAACAAAAGTATGCCTATTTTAAAATCCATGAAATTTGATACTCCACTAAGAGGGGGAGTTGTGCCTCCATTAATGAGCTGGGTTAAAACAATAGAATCTTTTAAAAATATTACCCTTTTTCTACAAAGAAAGGGCATTAATTCAGTTTTACTGCGCAATTTCAACCAAGACGCTTTGGAAAATTTCTGCGTTTCCGTATGTGCACATGGTCACGGCAATATAATGCCAGGTGCCTCTCACCTTTGTAGCAGCGTATTTTTATATGCCTTAATTTTAAATAATTTAATCTCACGCGGTTGGTTCCAATTGCGAAGCAGACGATGGCTTCGCTTTGGAATCGTTTAAAGATTTTATTGCTGAGGGAGAGGCACCATTGTTAGAAGAGAGACAAATAAATATATATCTTGACCATGTGTCTATACCGGATCTAGATACCGATATTTTAATTAATAATAAAGACAAAGAAAGCGTCGAAAAATGCGCAGCAATTGGTTATTGTAGTGGTTGGATAGCAGTAAAGGCCAAAACAGCAGTCTATAAGAGCTGTGCAGTATGCAAATTAGACATGGAAACAGAAGATTTGCAAAGTTTCCATAAATATGTAGGCAACTATACACTTTATTCAAATTATTTACATATGTTTATCTATATAATTTAAAACTTAAAACTAATATTTACAAACAAACACAATTACAAATTACTATACAATTTATATATGTTTATTTACATTTAAACACAATCACTGAACACCATCATATATACACCCTTACCAGTTGGTCGATAAATTTTCTATCGATAGTCGATGTTCACTGAACTATCGACAGAGCCATCATCACTAATGACCGATACCTGTATAATTATCAATAGTCATATACGGCTGGCTACGGCTGCGCGGGCGCATTCCTTCTCACCGCGCAAGGTCAAACCAGTCAGGACCTTACCTCGACGCGGAGCGCACGCTTGTCGCTTTAATATTATAAACACGCGAAATTGCGAATTAGCTTTGATTTCCATGTTATTAACCTTTACTATACTTCATCTGTCTATCATTCTTCTACTTTCATCCTTACGCTATTCATCTATACTGTGCTTCAGCTTGTGCTTGTGAACTCTTCTCTATTGTGCCTTCTGAACTTAGTGTTAACGGTGTACGACTGTGGACAATAAACTCCTCTACAACGTGAGTTACGTATTATTTTCTACCACACACCACACCTATACCCATACTGGTGACCCCGTGAAGAACGATGGAAAGAGACATGTTCAAAGACGCACAAGGCACGGCAGCGTTGCCGCCACCGGGCACTAGTGATGGGCCGATGTCGATAGACCCCAACAACGTCTTTAAAGTCGGCGTACGAGTGCCTCCATTTTGGGCTGAAGAGCCGGAAATTTGGTTTGCTCAGGTCGAAGGCCAATTTAGTATAGCCGGAATAACCAGTGACGTAACAAAATTTAATTATGTCATCGGACACCTAGACAACCAGTATTCCAGAGAGGTTAAGGACATAATAATTAGCCCGCCTGCCAGTAATAAATATGAAAAACTTAAGACTGAGCTCATCAAGCGACTCACCGCGTCTAACGAGAAAAAAATCAAGCAGTTGCTGATGCATGAGGAGCTTGGTGACAGGAAGCCGTCGCAATTTCTTCGTCACTTGAAAAGCCTGGCAGGCTCAAACGTTCCTGACGACTTCCTAAGGACGATATGGATTAGTCGCCTACCTTATTGCATCCAGACTGTGCTCGCAGGTCAACCAGGGGCAGCTTCTCTCGAGGACCTAGCTGACTTAGCCGATAGAGTGAACGACCTGGCTACGACAACTCCGAAGGTCGCCTTAGTGAACGACGCTATCCCTAGCTCGGGTCTGAACGAACTAACTAGGGAGATAGCTGAGCTTCGTCGACAGTTCCAGCAGATGTCAACTCGGAACAGCCGTCCACGCTCCCGTTCCACCAGAAACACTCGAAGCAGTTCGAGGCAGCGCTCTCAATCGAACTATAAGAAGTTCCCAAATTGCTGGTACCACAACAAGTTCGGAGAAAAGGCCAACAGATGTATCCGGCCCTGCGACTATAAGGCGGAAAACTCCAAAGGCGGTCGATAATGGCGACTGACGATTGCCCTTTACCCGTTTCTGGTCGCCTGTTTGTCACTGACCGATCTTCGAAGACGCAGTTCCTGATCGACACAGGGAGCGACCTCTGCGTATTCCCACGGTCAGCGCTTCATGATCGTCGTGCTCGTACGGACTATAGTTTGTGTGCGGCTAATGGTTCCAGCATAGCTACATATGGTTGTATTAACTTAGATTTAGATTTTGGTTTACGCAGAACATTTCAATGGCGTTTCATTGTAGCCGATGTTACGAAGCCTATAATAGGCGTAGATTTTTTAAACTTTTTTAATCTTATAGTTGATTGTCGTAACAACCGCCTCATTGATAATGTAACATCTATTTCCATTATTGCTGCTGCTGCTAATTGTAATAAAATTTCTTCTGTTAAGGTCGTGACTGGTGAGACTCAATATCATAAAATTCTCAGCGAGTTTCCAGAAATTACTCGACCAGCTGGTAAGCCACACTGCACACCACACAAAACAGTACATCACATACGCACGACACCAGGCCCTCCAGTTTGCTCTTCACCTCGTCGTTTAGCACCGGACAAACTCAAGGTTGCCCAAAAAGAGTTCCAGTCTATGCTGTCCCTTGTCACAGCTAGACCTTCTGAGAGCCCGTGGGCGTCACCTCTACATCTAGCGCCAAAGAAAAACAATGGCTGGCGCCCTTGCGGCGATTACCGTAAGTTGAATGCCCGTACCGTGCCTGACAGGTATCCGATTAAGCACATCCACGACTTTACCCACAGTATAGCTGGATGTAAAGTCTTCAGCACGCTCGATTTAGAGAAAGCCTATAATCAGATACCTGTCAGCCCCGAGGACATTCCTAAGACCGCCATCACAACCCCATTTGGGTTATTTGAATTTCCTTTTATGACGTTCGGTCTTAGGAATGCGGGCCAAACTTTTCAGCGGTTCGTTGACGAGATGACGAGGGGACTAGACTTCGTATATTGTTACCTGGATGACTTTCTTGTATTTTCTAGAAGTCCTAAGCAGCACGAGGATCACCTTCGTCAGGTCTTCAACAGGCTGAAGGAATACGGCATGTTGGTGAACACCTCGAAATGCGTTTTCGGTATGGAGGAGGTAACTTTTCTGGGCTACCGGATTACCGAGAGCGGTACTAAGCCACTTGATGCCAAAGTTCAGGCGATCAAGGATTTTCCCCCACCAACCAACGTTCGCCAGCTCAGAGGCTTCCTCGGCATGGTTAACTTTTATAGGAGATTTCTTCCTCATGCAGCCGAAATCCAAGCCCCACTTCACGCCTTACTCACAGGCTCCGTCAAAGGCTCACAGCCAATTTCCTTGACGGGTGACACACTAGCTGCTTTCGAAGCTTGCAAAGAAAGCCTGACCAACGCTGCTCTTCTAGCTCATCCGGACTGCACCGCTAAGCTTGCTGTGGTTACAGACGCTTCCGACAAAGCTATCGGAGCAGTCCTGCAGCAATTTAAAGATAACGCATGGCAGCCCTTAGCTTTCTTTTCAAGGAAATTGAGCCCTTCACATGTGAAATACTCACCATATGATAGGGAGCTTCTAGCAATTTATGAGGCCATTAAATATTTTAGGCACATGCTAGAAGCTCGCCATTTTATAGTCTATACTGACCATAAACCCATTAGTTTTGCCTTCAATGAAAGGAAGAACAACTGTTCGCCTAGGCAGTACAGGCACTTGGATTTTATATCCCAATTCACGACAGATATCCGCCACATTTCCGGTAAGGATAATGTGGTTGCAGATACCTTGTCGCGAATTGAAGAGCTTGCAGAACCCGTAGACCTCGAGAAATTAGCTCAAGCTCAGGCTTCTGACCCAGAACTCTGTAAGCTTTTGAGCGAAGGTTCTTCTCTGCAGCTTAAAAAGTTCAATGTCCCTGGAAGCCGAATTCCCCTGTACTGCGACGTCAGTACTTCAGCTTCCAGGCCATACGTACCTAAACCCTTTCGGAGGCAAATCTTTAATAGCTTGCATTCTTTAAGCCACCCTGGTGCCAATGCGTCGGCCAAGCTAATAGCCGAGCGGTTTGTATGGCCGGGTGTGCGAAAGGACAGTAGGGACTGGGCGCGTGCTTGTATATCGTGTCAGATGACGAAAGTCAACCGTCACGTGACTTCCCCTCTCGGCACTTACAACTTACCGCGCGCTCGGTTTAAGCAAGTCCACATTGACCTTGTGGGTCCTCTCCCAATTTTCCAAGGTTACCGGTACTGTTTAACGGCCGTGGATAGATTTACACGGTGGCCAGAGGCAGTACCGATACAAGATATTACAGCGGAAACTGTGCCAAGGCTTTGCTGTCCATTTGGATTTCTCGGTTCGGTTGCCCGACAGATATTGTAACTGACCGTGGTCGCCAGTTCGAATCAGCTCTGTTTCAATGCCTGTCGAGGATAGCTGGATTTGAACATAAACGGACGACAGCCTACCATCCGGCATGCAATGGCTTGGTCGAACGGTTTCACCGTCAGCTGAAGGCCGCTATCGTCTGCCATGCAAACGATAGGTGGACCGAATCTCTGCCATGGGTCTTATTAGGCGTAAGATCTGCCTTTAAGGAAGACCTCCAAGCTTCTTCTGCGGAACTGCTGTACGGGGAGCCGCTAAGGTTACCCGGAGAATTTTTTGAGCCAACGGTCAACGGTACAGTAGACACCTCCGAATTTACTGCAAGGCTCAGAAATTTCGCCGAGAAACTACGACCGGTACCAGCTTCTCGGCACTGCAATCCCAAGGTGTTCATTTATAAAGAACTAGAAACTTGCGATCACGTTTTCCTCCGTGAAGACGCATTGCGAGGTGCTCTCCAGCTTGCTTATTCTGGGCCATATAAAGTCATCACACGAGGGGACAAGATATTTAAGATACTCGTTAAAAACAACGAAGTGACAGTATCCATTGACCGACTAAAGCCTGCCTTCATCCTATCTGACCAGGTGGAGGAACCCGCACCAGTAACGCCGCCAAGTTATACAACACGTTCTGGGAGGCGTGTTAAATTTACTGACTTCTATCGCCCTTGAAGGTCTCTGGAGGGGGGTGGTGTAGGCAACTATACACTTTATTCAAATTATTTACATATGTTTATCTATATAATTTAAAACTTAAAACTAATATTTACAAACAAACACAATTACAAATTACTATACAATTTATATATGTTTATTTACAATTAAACACAATCACTGAACATCATCATATATACACCCTTACCAGTTGGTCGATAAATTTTCTATCGATAGTCGATGTTCATTGAACTATCGACAGAGCCATCATCACTAATGACCGATACCTGTATAATTATCAATAGTCATATACGGCTGGCTACGGCTGCGCGGGCGCATTCCTTCTCATCGCGCAAGGTCAAACCAGTCAGGACCTTACCTCGACGCGGAGCGCACGCTTGTCGCTTTAATATTATAAACACGCGAAATTGCGAATTAGCTTTGATTTCCATGTTATTAACCTTTACTATACTTCATCTGTCTATCATTCTTCTACTTTCATCCTTTCGCTATTCATCTATACTGTGCTTCAGCTTGTGCTTGTGAACTCTTCTCTATTGTGCCTTCTGAACTTAGTGTTAACGGTGTACGACTGTGGACAATAAACTCCTCTACAACGTGAGTTACGTATTATTTTCTACCACACACCACACCTATACCCATAAATATATAAAAATTGAAGAATTCGAAAATAAAAGATGGCTCCGCTATCCCACTAGGTGTTTGTTTGACTTCTTTGCACAAGTTGAAAATATTACATAATATATACCATATTAAAAACCAGTGCCACTAAAGAAAAGTAAATGGAATATATTGTAAATATAAATTTAAATTTTCTCAAATGTGAAGTACATGGTAAGACAATGAAAGAATTCATAATTAATAAAAGGATTAATTTTTTATTTACAACTGGTACAAGGAGGTTGGCCACCTACTCACTGGCAAAACCACAGTATACGACAGTGATGATATGTTAAAGAACTCAGCTCGTAATGGTTTTTTGAAAAGCAGAGGATCAAAGAGACGAGTACAGTAGCAAACTCCATATTAATGCTAGTTATACTAATTCACCTGCCGTAGATCAAATGGGGGTTCACTATTCCCATAGAGGGTTCCTTAAGGCGTGCCTAGAAGTCGAAAAGCATGAAAATCGACTTTCAAAACGTGTTCGCAACATATCTGCCGTTTTGATATCTTAAAAAATATATATATTATTTTAGAAAAACTTAATGGCAGGCACTTGTTCCGGTTCCTACTATATTATATAATATCATAGTTTCAAAAATTTCATAAAATTTGCGTTATTTTAGCAAAGCTAAAAATTATACACGTTATTTATATTATTATTATAAACATATATTTACAAAAACAGACCCATGGGTTGGTTCAGTCGTGCTATTGAAGTTGCATGATTTTGATTTTCTCACGCTACATTTCGCAGATAACTAGTGTTTAAGCAAAGCTGCAATTTATGTATGTTTTGTACATCATTATTATACATGTATATCAAAAAAACAGACAGATAGGTCGGTTCTAAAATGCAGGCAGACTACATAATACTTTCGCAGTCATGCTAATGGAGATACCGGATATTGACTTTCTCACTCTTACTGGCAATGACAGCGAATCAGTATGAATACATGTGAACAGTGTTTTTAAATATATTTTTTTAATTGAAATTAAGAGTTATAAATTACTAGCGACCTGCCCCGGCTTCGCACGGGTGCAATGCAATATTATGTATGTATGATACATATAAACCTTCCTCTTGAATAATTCTATCTATTAAAAAAAAACACAATAAAATCCGTTGCGCAATTTTAAAGATTTAAGAGACTGACGCATGAGATTAACGCAATCTCAGAGGGCCGAGTAACAGCTTTCAAACATCACCTTCATCCTGTGATATAAACAAAAAATGTACTACAAGATGAAAAGAAAGCTTGCAAACTCGATCTTTTCAGTTTAGTCAGATAACACCTTTGTCCACTTACCCCTTCAATTAGTTGCCATAAAAGTAGCAATAGTCCCTGTTGCGGCTAACCCGTGACTGTACTTAATAGTGCAGTTATGAAGGCTCCTCAGTAGGTGTCCCATCACATTCTAGATTAAAACTCTCAAAGGGCCTCTGCGCGTTGGACCTATGTCTCCGTGTACGCCTGCCAAAGGGCCGATTATTGTTCTAACAAATTAAAATAATACCCGTGAAAGAGAACCAAATATAAATAACATAATAATTTTTAGCTTTGCTAAAATAACACAAATTTTATGAAATTTTCGAAACTATGATATTATATAAAATATAGTAGGAACCGGAACAAGTGTCTGCCATTAAGTTTTAAAAAGATATATATTTTACGATATCAAAACGGCAGACATGCTGTGAACACGTTTTGAAAGTCGATTTTCATGCTTTTCGACTTCTAGGCACGCCTAAAGGAACTCTCTATGGTAATAGTGAACCCCATTTGATCTACGGAAGATGAATTAGTTTAACTAGCATTAATATGAACTTTGCTACTATACCGTGAGTCTGCGTAACACTGGCTCTTAGACTAATACAAAACAAATTAAATAAATGAGAAAAGTTAAATAAATAAAATAATAAACAAATTTATAAATGGGTATATCAATCATTATTTTTTTATTTGGTGATTTTAGCATAACTTACTGTGATCTTACTGCTGTAAATATTGTGATTTTTGGAAAATAAACGTCACTTATAAGCATTCTCTATTGTTTTATTTATATTTCCAAAATAATTTTGACTATAATACTTGACTAACATAAACGACCTCTAGCGGCAATTTATGTAAAACAGACGGCAAAAAGTGGCCTGTAAGTTAAAAAGGTGGCGCTTGCGTCGCCTAAAATGACGAAGTTGCCAGTCTATTTCCAGGTATAATATATTAGTCTATGGTCAGTTTATTCAGAGGTACTGACTGCCAACAACGGCTGTCAAAAATCTTCATGACAGGTGACACCGTCGGCTTATTGTGTTCCTCAACTTCTCCGAGGCACGGGAGAAGCGTTTAACAATTCAATACCCACAAACTCCGAAAATTCAGTGCGCTTTGATGAGCGCCCCGCGTATTTGAACTTGATACCCTCTGCACGACAGTCTGTTGGGATCTCTCATCTCCACTACGATAACTCTGATAGTTGCCTGCGCAAAATAAAATACGAACATGTAATGCAATATCTGAACAATAAGAGCTATTGTTATGCAGCATCCTCACTTTCTAGTGGTACCACGCGAGGTGACTAGCCGACTAAATTCTAAACAATCGAAACATTCTCATGAAACTCTCTAGTCTACATTATGAATAAATCACCCATTCATTATATTTCTTTTAATTGTAACACTAGATTCTGATATAGGTACGATACGTGGGGATTGTAGGGTTATGGAGATCCTAGTTCTTGTATTTGAAGCAAGGTAGGCGCTATTTTCAGGAAGCGATCAGATTATGATTTTTCGTTTCAGAAACTTTAAGTACGCAACGTATTCTATGTCCAGCAGAGGACAACAAATGATGATTAATTACGTAGCGTAGGCTGTAGATGGCTAAAAGTGTCGTAAAATATGTGTAGTTCAATGATCCTTTTGGCAAGGTACCGCGTTCGTGGTGAAGTTACCTACGCCATTACCTCTTAGCAATTTCCCGGTTGCAATCCAAAACTTCGGATTAGGTATCATTATTCATTAGGTATAAGAGTTGCTAAGAACATCCGCGCATGCCTTTAAAATGATAAATATTATCATCATCATCATCAGCCTTTAAAAGTCCACTGCTGGACTGGGCCTCTCCTTTGAAAGGAGGAATTGGCCTACTATACCACGCTGGCCAAACGGGTTGGTATAGGGTTTGTATCAAGTTTTCCTTCTCTTACAGTGCAGCAGCTGTTCTCTGCATAATATGTTCCCTCTGTCGGCTCTTACGACACCCATGGGATGATATGGGGTGGTGACATTCCGTATTCTTAATCCGTCACCAAACGGACAATATTATAGACTAACAAAATTTACATTCTGAGTGTATGTATCAAACTAGTTCTAAACAGTTTTACTTTTTAAAACGGAGGCACATTATTATATGTGATGATTAGGTATACGATCTTAATGCCCTTGACCTCTGATAACGGTTCAATGTGAATGCCACACACCGACTCATGCAAAAAACAGGTGGAATAAAAACTCATTCAACTTCGAACTAAATATCAGACATATACTAGAGTAAAAAGTAGGAGGTATAAAACACTCAACTCGGAACTAGCAGTGACCTTAAAAAGAGAAAGTTACAGAAAAGATTTTATAGATTACCTACCTAGGTTGGTGCTATACGAACGACCATCTTCATATTTTTTGCAAAACATTGAAATGTACCTATCATAGAATACAACATCATGCATTTTTACTGTGTCTAGGCTTTAATTTTGAGTATTTGGGGACTCAAGGGCTCTATAGTAGGTGGTAAGTAGATGGTAGTAGAGCCTTATAGTTTTCAGAGCAGTTGGCTCGACCGAGGAAGTAGTACCCTGTCACAGAAAATCGACGTAAAGTGACAGTAGAATTTTTTCTGTTCTGTTTCGGTCTACCTCGTTGCGCTTCTATTCCTTTGAAATCAAGGTCGACAATGCCTTGGTGACTCCTCTGGGGTTGCTGGTGTCCATCGGTGGTATTAATCTCTTAGCATCAGGCGTACCTTCTGGTCGCTTACCTACTATGACATAAAAACCTAGAACAGAGCCGTGTAAGGGATCGTCGTCGTTGTTCCCGTGGACAATCGACACGACAATCACACGCGGGTTCATACTAAACCCCTGAAGTATCCAAGTCATGGAGCTGATTGATGTCCAGCTTATCGTTCAAAATTTCAAACCTAACTGTGCTTTACACCGACGTATTTAATCTGTACAGATAATCCGAGTAAGGAGGGCCTCGGGTATTGTAACTGTCAGTATTACGTGCATCGTACCGGATATTTTAAGTTATTTATCTAAATCATTGATTTATCCAAGCCAATCTTAAATCTCTGATTTTAATTAGCAAATACTAATAATATAGCCCATGATAGCAGGACGCCTGGAAGAGATTTTAACGGACATTATATAATAGGGCCATTGCTCGACTGTACCATTTTTACTAACACAAGCCGAGATAAAAAAGAAAATAGAAATGTATAACATTCTTATACTGACATAAACACACGGACACAAATTTTTACGTGTCAGAAATAGTAGGATGCTTGTATGTTCAAAATTCACAATTCGGTTTCGCATTTACTCTATTTTATAAGGAGATTGGGTAACAGTGGATCACGGGGTACAGTGGATAATTCACAATAACTCAGTATGTGTTACGCTTAGGAACACATTCAAACTTGTTCTTTCCGCTTGTCCATCCCCCTCCCTAACGTACTAATCGTCAACGCGGTGTCAAAGCTAGAAGTCGCGCTGCTATAGTCCACTCAGTAGGTAAGTAACAAAAGTATTTTTCACATGGTTTTGAAAGTTGTTTTATATCTGAGTGAATAAGAAATCTTAATGTTTTTATTCTGTCGTAGGCTTGTTATATGTATCCTAAGTCTTATGTAAACTGTGTATTTTTTCTTTGCGATTGGTAGTTTTTTTTATGATATTTTTATTCCATAACCGCCATTGGGTCACAATGAATCATTTCGTTTTGGGTCACAGTGAACTACTAATCCGCTGTGACTCGCGGAACTGAAATTCATTCGTAATTTATTTTTAGGGAAAATGCACTGCAATTGAGTTAGAATATACATTTTAATCATGATGCAGTTCATAAAATATTTATCGATGACCAAGAAAAGAATATAGTCGATTATATTCTTAAGTGGAGTCAAATGTTCTATGAACTGACTATTGCAAACGTTCGACGGCTAATTTATGAAGTACCGGTAACGAATAAAGTAAAAGTACCAGATAAATGGCATGGAAGTAAGGTATTGAGTATCTGTGTAACCTTAGAAAAAAGATATAATGGATTATCTTTGCGCACTCTTAGTCGATTCACTGTCACCCATGCAATGATCCAAAGTGACCCATTTCCGGGACACACTGGATCATTTCTCATTTTTTAATCAAGTCGTTGTATCTTGTAACTTTATGTACTGAAAGCCTTGAAATGACTCTTTCTTTAAAGATTAATTACTAATACTTTGATTTAATTTCAGAGATTAATAATTCAGGCATAAACTTTCCAGTTGCACTGTTTGAAAAAAAAAGTGATCCACTGTTACCCACTCTCCCCTAGACCTATCTAAAAAATTGGCGAAGTGCGAGTCGGACTCACGCACGAAGGGTTCCGTGGTTCCGTACCATCATCTATAAAACAAAAACACGTTTGATGTATGTAGGTATACCTAAATATTTTTTAAGTTTCTACCTGTTTATTAAGATCGAATAACAAATTGCTTAAAAATTATGTTTGTTGTATGGGAGCCCCCCTTTAATATTAACTTTATTTTTATTTATTTTGAAAGGTAATGTACAACTATATATCTACCTGTTACGGTTAGTAATATTGAGCAAAAAATACGAAAAAAACCCGTTTATTGTAGGGGCCCTCCTAAATATTTTTTTTAGTAAGTATTTGTTGTTATAACGGCAACGAAAATACATAATTTGTGAAAATTTCAGCTTTCTAGCTATCACGGTTTATGAGATACAGCCTGGTGACAGACAGACGGACAGACAGACACGACAGCGGAGGCTTAGTAATAGCATCCCGTTTTTACCTTTTAGGTACGGAACCCTAAAAAGGAGCCCTGAAGAAAAATATTGGTATGGAAGCCCGTCGCTATTAACAATTAATATATGAGTCAATCTATCGCCCTTTTCATTCAGAGGAGGGGTGGCGGCAACCCCTCAGTGACCTACGGGATTGAACCAATTTATTTTTCTACGCGATGTAGAGCCACTTTACAGTGTCACGCAAATGTGATCATTCCCACCAGTAAAGGTATTATGTACCTGTATACGTTTAACATTATCTAACGATTTGATCAACGACCATTTAAAGATTTTTTCGATCAATTAATTGGCTTTATGTCGTGAACTCATTTCTAATACTGGTACTCTTTTGGCAAAGTAGCAAGAATAATGTTAGTTATTTTCTTAATTCAATTTCTGGGTTCCTGGGATCAAATGTTGGTGTAATAATTAGTCACTAAATGAGTCACAATACAAGCTTAAGTTACTATTCGTAAAAAAATACTGGTGATAACTTTACTCTATCCTAGAAAAAATAAATACATACATACATATCGTCACGCCTTTTATCCCCGAAGGGGTAGGCAGAGGTGTATTTCTACACCCACTTTTCGCCAGATATACTTTAGTCCCACGTAATAAGGGGCGAGCCTATTGCCGTACCGGGCACATTTCCAGGCTCCGTGCTGCTACTGAGAATTTCGTGACAGAAAAACCCAATAACACTGCCCGACCCAGGAATCGAACCCGGGGCCTCCCGATCTCACGCGCACATTTATGCCGTGAGACCAACGAGGCAGTCGTATAGGGTTTGATGTCGAGTTTTCCGTCTCTACGCAAAGATGGTATTTGCATCGTGTTATCCCTTAGTCGCCTCTTACGACACCCACGGGAAGATAGGGGGTGGTGACACTTGTATTCTATGCCGTCAACCACACGGCAAAAATAAATGTCCTTACAAAACCTCTCAAGAATGTATTATGCCTGTCTTAGTCAGTATAACAAACAATGATAGCTCTAGAACGAATCGGCCATTTTCAATATTCGAACTATAGATAGATCTGTAGATTTTAGATTCGTTTTTGACACAATATGTCAAACATTGTATGGAGTGTTTGACATATTGTGTCAAAAACGAATCTAAAATCTACAGATCTATCTATAGTTCGAATATTGAATTTCGTTAAATGTGGCTTCCAGCAGCTATTAGGCATGCACAACCGAGCTATAATATCAAGGGCATAGCCATTTTGCACTATTCTATCAGTTGCCACCTCTTCTGTTTAAGGACACATCACCCCTAATAAAAAGTGCAGTAGAGTCCAATTCAAGGAACCAAATAACTCAAGTTCAACACAAAATGTTGTCAATATGTAGGAATATTCTACGAAAATGTCTCTACAGAAAACTCTATCTTGCTCTACTCCATAAATGTAGTATAATAAGTAACGGTCCGTAAAGGTTCGGTAAATAGGGATTGTACCGACATGTCAGTGTGGCTCGTTGGTCTAGAGGTATGATTCTAGCTTCGGGTGCGAGAGGTCCCGGGTTCAAATCCCGGACGAGCCCGGTCTCCCTTTCTAATTCAAGGGCAGATTGAAATGACAGTTGTTTTTTGGCGGAATATAATAAATATACTAAACATAAATCTGTGTATCACATGTATCGTTAGCAACAATGGTTAACCTTTTGAGCGCCATGGTCATATATATGTGACAAGCGAAAACTGTCCCTGGTCGCCAACGTCACAAATACGTGACAGAAAAAGCGGTATACAAAAACACGAAATAAACAATTTGAACATTACTTGAATGCCTGTTTATTTATATTACCTTAAAATAGAAGTTCTAATGCTTGTTTATTTCTGTTAAACGAGTTAAATAGCATTATAGATATTGAGACATTTTACGTTAAAAAGTAAGAAATCAAATCTTAAAAAAGAATGTTCTCACACGCCACAGTCACATATATGTGACCGCTAGTGATGTAGCGCAAGTTAGATAATATCAAAAATTTACATCAAATATCGTTTTAAAACTTCCTTCTACAATTTATAATTTTAGATATAATTTAGTACGAGGATAAAACAGCATTAGTTTGATAGAATCAGACTTAAAAAGACATTTTAATAGCTACATAGTCGAAGATAAAATTGGCTGGGTCGAATTTCGACATTCGCTAATCTTGACTCAGGCGCATCCCTAATACAACCCGAATTATCAGTGCCCTGTACGCCATGGTCACAAATAGACGACAGCATCGTGACGTCACAAGCGCAGGCAATCAGAAATAGTGAAGAAAGTAAACATTATTAAAATATTTATTATTTATTTTATACTGACTGTTATAATGAGTGCGAATTTAATGACTACGGAGGAACTTCTTCGCATATTAGAAGGAGTTCCTGAATCCTTTTTTTTTTTGTTTTACGAGGTGGAAAATCCCTTCGGATCTCCGACTCTTGGAGGAAATAAGAGCCAGAGTATGTGGTGTTTCCACTAAAAACCACCTCGACTTCCGCCATGTACCCGTGTGTCGGAGGGTGGGGCATCACCAAAGCACTCGTCGCCACCCTCCGACGGGTATTGGCCCGCCAGATGGTCAGCCGGGCCCCGAACAAAACCCCCTTGGCGACGGATTAAGGTGTAGGACTCCGCCGCCAAAACGCCCAGCGGCCGCAGAGGATAGGGAGGACGGCAACGCAACACCGGATCTCCTCTTCCTCTGCGGCCCCACCGCGACGCATCGAATGGTGCGCCCCCATTTGGTCGCGGGAGATAGGGCGCGCGGCAACGCAACACCGACACGCCTCTCCTCCCGCGACCGCGCCCGACTGCGAGGGACAGACAGAACTGTCCCCCGCACCCGCACCGTTGGACGCATCCTGCGCAGGCCCCTCCAAGCCCACGCGTAGCGTCCCCTCCTGGATCCCTCTTAGCTTCACCGTGGGTGACCAATTCCACGGTTACTGAGCCCCCCACCACGACAAGGTGGAGATCCCACGGGAGGGGAGTTCCTGAATCCTGATGACGAAGGCTTTTCGGAAACAAAATCTTTGGACGACTATGATTTAAAGGTACCTAAGGAAGTACCTAAAGTAATTTTTTTCTGCTTTTATTTTAAACAAAAAATAATCTTATTAAAAACCAAGATAATATCAGTAGGTCGGTAGGTAGGGCCCAGTATTGGTGCTAGTAGACCGAATGTAACTTATTTTTGTTAAAAATAAGTTAGATAGGTACATTTGGGAATGTTCTTTTTTCGTGAAACAACTATAGATATTTTTTTATGTTTATACGTACCTATACCTCATGAGTAAATAAACCGAACAGAGTGACAGCCTCTTAAGAGCTTGTAAATTTGTTACCTATTTTGGTAGGGTTGTCACAATAGGTTAAGACAAATCGCTTGTTCGGTATATGACAGATTCTGGATTGGACAGATTCGTGATTTGGCAGATTCCCAACTCGACAGATTCGTGGATTGGGCAGATTCTTGGACTCAACGGATTCGCTATACGGCAGAAGTACAGTTGTAAATAAAATAGCGAGTGGAACCAAAAAAGGCATGCACCTGAAACTTTTAAAAGCACGGAATAAAAATATACATTTGTTACCAAGGACACGACGTGACGACGTGATTTATTTGACATTCCCAACGATACCACTAATAGTGTTGAATATTTTCTGGTAATATGATATATTTTGCTAATAAACATAGGAATCTCCTTTAGCTATTGTGGCCACTAGTTTTACCACGGGGATAGGTATCTAAGTTTAAAAAGAAATTGTGTAAGACAAATGAACGTCTACAAAACAAATGACTATAAAATTATCAACCATCGATAGAGCTTACAAAAAACAGGTGCATGCGATTTTCGGCCTTATTGACAATTCATGACAGACTTTTTTTGGTATTTTCTTGCTTTCTGACATTGATACGTTATTAAAATTATAAATGCTGAGTTACGGCAATAAGGTCAAAAATCGCATGCACCTGTTTTTAGTAATCACTATCGATGGCTGATCACTTTCTGATAGTCATTGGTTTTGTAAACATTAATTGCTTTTACACAATTTCACAACTAATGAGTTGTTAAGTATTTCGTTGCCAACATTGACAATATTTATTTCAAGATCGAAATATTCGCGCAACTTTGCTCGAGCAATTCAACAAATGCGACAAATTTATCAGGAGTTATACCTAATTAAAAAACCCAATTGTACGTTACCATTGTTAAAATCTTTATAATGATTTAATTATTTCATCTAGTATTATTCATAGACACAGTACAATAAACAACCATTATTAATAATAAAACACCACTTTTTTACATTAAAATATTAAAACTTGCAACGTACAAAACAAACAACGTGCGTCGTAATAACCCTAAGATTGTCAACTGCCTGTGCCTACGTAAACCGGTTTTTCCACTCTCGCCGCGTACACGACAAGCGGCCAGTGGTCACGCACACATAAGCCGCGTGCTCGTAGTAGTGCAACCGATTCGCGCTGTTTGTTGTAGGAAGCGTGTCTCTGTTCCGTTTATCTACTCATGTGCCTATACTGATACATAACTGTTTGAACATTCGGAATGAAAAGAAGATGAGAAAGATTATAAATGTACCTAATTAAAAATAACCGTTTTATTTATTTGAAAATAATATGGTACGGGAACACATCGATAAGCGAGATTTACGTTGCTACATCCTTATTTCGGAAGCGAAATAGTCATACAAATGGCGGGCCGTCCACGCCATGGTCACAAATAGAAGACAGCAGATAAAGACTAGTGCTGTGCCTATAGTTATTACATTTAATTATATTGTCGTCTCATAACTGTTATTACGGTGTTATACAACTCTGTAAATTATGTATAACTATAACTATAGTAGGAGGAAGTGTAATTAGGAATTAAATTTCAATGTTACAAGGACATTATATTCTGAAATCGGAGACGAAAATAAAAATACAATTAAATATCGATGTAGTATTGGAATCCCTATTTTTTTCGTAGGTATTTCCGCGAAATTTGTGGCTTGGCGTTGAGGGCAGGTTCATGTGTTTTTGCTCTGGCGTTCAAAAGGTTAAATTGGAAAGAGTATGAAGAAACGCTTAACTTTAGATTATTAAATATGTTCCTCGGTATTATTTGATTATGTTTGCTGGTACTTTAAGAAAGAATGGATGAAGGACCATTTTAATTTTCGGTTCGGCTCAGAAATGTTCAATGTCATTTCCCTCTTACATAAAAATATTGGTTATTAAGCACTATGGCTACTTTCAATCCAATCTTGACCGGTTAGTATTAGCATAAGCCATAAAGTGTTCCTATCACTTACTTACTATGTTTATTTATGTACATACATACATACATAGACTCACGCCTGTTTCCCCGAAGGGGTAGGCAGAGGCATATTAAACGCCCACTTTTCGCCAGTGTTTTGATCCCACGTAGGTACGAGAGAGAGTGGCGAGCCTATTGCCGCTTATCGGGATATTTTGTTTGCCAGAGCCTCGTCCGTTGATCGGCAGGTGCACCACTTGCAGGTGAGGTAAGCTTGGGACCCTAAGTTCTTGGTGGGAACCCTATGCACCTTCTTGGTGGGAACCCTATGCACTTGTTTATTTATGTATTTCTTGTAATTTACCGTAGAATATAGAAGAGAAACAAGCACATTTAATGCAAATGGGATAACGCTAGGGCGGCTAGGGCGATGATGATTAGATACTCGTCTTCTATCGATATCGAGATTGTCGTCTTTTACTCATGTTGTAGTAATGACACTTAGGTTCAATTCATGAGCAATTCAGAACTGTGCAAAATTAATCGGTACGAATACGAGTAAAGCACCTGAGATAAATAAAGCCAGAGGATACAACGCCCACACAGGGCGCGAGTTCACTTGTCGGGAACATCTTCATCTGCTCAGAATTTTACAGATCAAACATCTCAAAAAGATTCGGCAAAACCACCAGCTAACTCATGGTCGTAAGCATTAATTCGATGTACCAGTGTCATGGGAGATCGAACAGCGAACACCATTTGTAGCGCGTATGTGACAGCATAAACCTCAAAACTTCTATTCTATTTATGTAGAAGCTTCGGCATCAGTGAAAATGATTATATATGTAAAGTCAGATAACTAATAAGCTTATCAAAAATAACTTAGATGTTATAATCGCGAAGTACTTTTAAGTTAGGGTTTTTAATGCAAAAGCAATGTGCTTAACGTACGGCAGATATTTATTTTATTGACTTGCCTCCAAACAAATAAAAACTTAATTAATGCCGGAGAACATCCGTATTTGCTCAGGCGTCGGGTTTATAGAGTTAATGTTAGTAAAGTCAGAACTTCCTTTGCAAGGCGCTTCAGCCCATTTAAAGATACATACATATACTAGCTTTTGCCCGCAGCTTCGCTCGCGTAAATTCGGGGTTCTCTAGTATATTATTATCATCTATGTTCGGGGTAACTCAAATCTCCTTTATTGGGCGGATACTTCTATAAATTGTCGTTTTAACTGTTTAAGAAAATATATAACTGCAAAAAGTATTTACACATATAAACTACATAGTACTAAGACTTAGTAGTATCTCTTTGGTAGTACTCAAAATGTTATCCGGTATCAGTGACATTTAGCTAGAATGGCCAATATGGCGACTGCGATTAGTGTGAAGTTTTAATCAGAACCATTAGAATTTAACAAAATACTCGACAATCCGAATTTTGTGGATATAATTATGTTGTCGACTCGAAATCTTTATTTTTTTTATGTTTTATTAATTTTATTATTCAGGTAAGGATTATAATAAATATATTAAAATAGATTTGACACTGCGATGGTAGCGCAGTCGGTCGGTTCCAATGTGAAACATGCCAAAATCAACAACTACTTACAAATTAAAAATTAACTATAAAACATTTTCCCGTGGACTTAATTGTGAATCTAAACCATTCTCAAGTCCCCTTGAACACACACAAAAAAAATCATCAAAATCGGTCCAGTCGCTTAGGAGGAGTTCAGTGACATACACACGCACACAAAATATATATATATAAAGATAATTCAGTAGCTGAATTCTGTGTTATCAAGCATTATTCTACAAAAGAAGCAAAATCATTTACATGTTACAAAGTGGCTTAAAACCCTAATAGTCCAGTCAAAATATACATTTGACTTAGACATAATTCGCATAGAGCTGAAAATTGGCAGAGACGTTAAATACATCATTAAGTATACCTAATGCTGTTCTCGTGCGACTCACTATTTGTGAGATATCGCGGTCTTAACAATTACAAAATTCATATTTTACATAATATGCACCCATTTCCGCTATTGATTGAAATAATGGTAATATTGCAAATTGATGCTGAACGATGATTCGTAAAAAATATTGCTTTACCGTTGGCTTGACTGAGCAGGTTAACCATGTATGTTTATTAAAAATACGATTAGGTATATAAGTAAACTAGAGGACGCCAGCAGCTATGCCTGCATTTCTTTTTTATTTACCCGTTTTGGCCGATCCCGTGGGAATTTCGGGAAATCCCTTCTTAGTGCACCCCTACGGTCCCCAAGGAACATACATGCCAAATTTCAGCTTCCTGCGCCCAATAGTTTCGGCTGTAGCGTGTCTGTCAGTCAGTCAGTAACGCAAGGATTTTATATATTAAGATTATAAATCACTCACCTTCCCATCCTAAAACTAGATGTGAAAGAAAATATAATAAAGACTTTACGTAGATTATCTTTCTCCAGCAAGAGCACCGACGTATTGATGATTTTTTCATAATGATGAGTATGATGACACACCACTGTACCGTTCAAATTATGGAAACGATTTGCACTGTTCTGTTTTTCATATCAAACAAGAATAAGTTGTATGAATTTGACTCAAATGATACATACGAGGGTGTTTATATAATCATCATCATGTGGAATCGTTTTTTAAATAAACAGATTAATCGATTTGTACAAATATACTCGGTGTACTTATACGTAAAGGTATACCTAGGTATAGCCTATCTCTTCAGAGTTTACTGTGGTACGTGTTAGTTTATTAAACTGGTGAAATTAGTGAAATTATTAGTGTGAAGAATGTGGAAGTTGGCAGTTGACACACAGATGTTTGGAGATGATTTTTTTTTTCAGAGGAAACCAAGTATTTCCGGCAACTGAAAATGGTGAGGGGGTTCCGAAACCTCCCCTCCTCCCCCCCCCCAATCACTCACAACCCCTAAAAATGGCGACGTATTTCGAAACCTTAACACAGTTCTTCAATTTGGGGATGAAACTCATAACATTCGACGCAGTGCTACACGAAGGGTTATCCAGAGGCCATATAAGCAGTCTTTGATGACACAAAATGCCGTTTAATATTCAAGACCTTGATGTTCGGGGCAGCGAAAACTTGGAGAAGTGCTGAAGAAGTGGGAAGCCTCTGAAGCACTTACTTGAATAAAATGCAAAGGTAGGTAATTATATAGGTATAGTCGCTGTTCAGTTTCATCAAGACCTTACTAAGTGCTGAAACTCTGTTTTACTAGTATCCGCCATGTAGCAAATGAGGGGCGATCGTCGAACTGCTAAGAAAGATATGTCATGAAAAGATCTCTCACCTTTCGCCTTTAAATTCTCCATGTAATCCTAATCTCATGTTAGGTAGGTAGGTACCTAACACCTTATAGATAGTCATACCTACTATTTTACCATCTTCTTCAGGCGAAGAAGTACATATGTTACACAGCTGCCTAGACAGCTGTCCAAGCTTCCATGATCAGAGGGCACTAAAGCCAGGCCGGGCCATATCTGCAACATTACCGTGTCAGAGCGCAGTACAAGTTTAAGTGACAAAAGGGACGCCAAAAAATGATTTTGCTTCAACCTAAATCTGACCGAATGCCTTTACCTACTGTAATTACCTAAGAATTCTCTCATCTGTGACCTAAGATATTTCAAAGAGCATAAGTCATATGTTACATGCCTACCATTGACACAAATAATCTTCACAAACAGAATTTCTACACGTACCTATAAGATCTCATACTATTGGAACAACATACTAAATTTTCTGCAATAGAAGAAAATAGCCAAATTTAAACTGGGCTGCCAGTGCCACACTGGAATATTACGTCCATATGATAGTATGTAATATAAAAAACAAAATTAACAAGCCGGCTCAGTCGGTGCGTATATCTGTATATAATCTATGGTCGGTGCTATTTTTATCCGTTCCCACACGTTAACTATTTATAAATATGTACCACTGTACCACTACACACTCGATTGGTTACAAGTCACGCAGTAAAATAAGCAAATGCTTGTTACGGTTACTTTAACCTGAGGCCCCTTTCCTATGAGCGGGAACAGAATTTCTTCACTTATAATAGGTTACGTGGCCGTTTTTGTACCTAGAAAATATTAGATTTTTGTACGTCTCCGACATACGATACATATTCCGGTTTAGCACAACTTTAGCTTTAGCCATCTGACCGCGCGCCTCAAGATACTAGGGCCTAGTTCGAATTTGGACACTAATCGATTGATTGTGTGTTAATTCAAATTAGGCCGCTAGAGCACATACTTACTTGGAAGAAATCACAGGTGAAAGTGTATCGTGTAAATCTGAAATTCTTTCCAAGCACATGCCATACATGCTGAAGAGCTTTTAAAGTATTTGCATAAAGTTTATTGTATTTTGAACGGTTTACTCACTTGTCAGGATCGTTGCAAATGGCGTGCCGTAGTCTCTGCCTACCCCTCCGGTAAACAGGCGTGAGTCTATGTATGTATGTAATTACTCACTTTGACCATCAAAATTCTTTCAGAAAAACCTTTTTTAACACGCTTTTATTAGGTCGTCGTGTATGTATAACTAACTATGTAATGGAATCTCTGCCTACCCCTCCGGTAAACAGGCGTGAGTCTATGTATGTATGTAATTACTCACTTTGACCATCAAAATTCTTTCAGAAAAACCTATTTTAACACGCTTTTATTAGGTCGTCGTGTATGTATAAATAACTATGTAATGGAATCTAAGTTACAGTGGCGGCGCTAGGCGTCGGCGACGTCGGCGACCGCCGACGGCCTCGCGCCTGAGGGGGCCTCGCAATATGTTTTACAAGTTAAATACTTAATTTCGTTTCGCCAATCATCCTGGCTTGGGTAGCTGAAACCGAACTATTCGGGAAAAAGCTAAGCAAATGATAATAACTTTTATTATTTTCAAACCCGTGCGTCACAAGATCTGTGTTCGATGAAAATTTTTAGCTATCATTTATTTATTAATATATTATTGTATAATTTGGTTCACTTAATTTTAACGGTTTTTTTACTACGTAGTAAACAGGGCCTCGCCATCGATTTAAAGGGCCTCGCAAACTTGATGTCGCCGACGTCCACATGTGGTCTAGCGCCGCCACTGCTAAGTTAACAAATTTAACCATCTTCCAAGGGTCATAGCGTAATGAAAATTGGCAGCTGTATGTAGTTCTGATGACAATACAATAATATGGTTCTGTCAAACTGATCTGATGATGGAGCTGGAAGACATGAACTTGAACTTCATGATGGAAAATCGTATCATAGCTGTTTTGGATTCCTTAGAAAAGTCTTGTAATGAACTTTGGCCACGATTAAGTTTCAAGGTCTGATGATGAAGCCGGAAGATAGGCACTAGCATTCCATGATGGAATATCGTATCATAGTCGTGTTTGCACTTGTGAATGGACTTTGAACACGATCAGGTTTCAAGGTTATAACAAACCAATTATAGCTATACTTAGTATCTTCTTGGGTTTACGCGAATGTTACACATTGAAATTAAACTACAGTTTACAGATTTTATCGCGTAGTATTGGTTTCACTAAGTTATTACATTTGAAACTAAAGATCTAGAAACTATATTTTTAATTTATTACTAGCCGACGTTTCGAATTCTTTACAGAATTCATGTTCACGGCAGACTGAGGTGATATTTGTCTTTTTCTTGAATGTATAAGTTATCTCAAAGTACCCGAACATTTTTCAACTACTGGTGTTACTATTTACGCAGAATGAGCTCACAGTGTCCTTAGGTCTTCTGGTGACTTTGTCCTTCTTGGGTTTCATTAGCCTTATGACAGGGTCCCAAGCTGGAGGAACATTCCAACCCTCTTCCCTATTGAAATTAGGGTGTTTTTTAATTTCAATAGCCTCTCGTATCATCCTTGGAAGAAAACGATGTTCTTTTGCGAGTATCTGTGGTTCATCAAATCGCAGGTAGTGGTTGGGTCCTTGTTCCACAAAGTCTGCTGTGTGTGAACATGTGGAACAAGGACCCAACCACTACTACGTCGGCTAGTAATAAATTAAAAATATAGTTTCTAGATCTTTAGTTTCAAATGTAATAACTTAGTGAAACCAATACAACGCGATAAAATCCGTAAACTGTAGTTTAATTTCAATATAGCTATACTTATTGTAGACCACGCAGTGGTATAGTTAGGGTCCCCTACTTTTGCGGCTGAAATGAAATGAAATGAAATAGTTCTTTATTTCGTATAAACTTTGCAAGTACTTACGAAACGTCATTTAAAAAGAGCATTTTATACAATTATTTTTGTGTGCCGAATTAGAACAGCTCAATCCCAAGCGTTTTGGTCGTCTTTATATTCAGATATTTTATAGTATGCTTTTGAACATAATTTCGCTTTAACAATAATTTTGAACTTATTTATAGACAAGTTTCTTAAATTATGAGGGAGCTTGTTATAAAAGCGTATACATTGCCCCATAAAACAGCTACTTATTTTGTGGAGACGAGTGCTATGAACTACCAGATTATTCTTGTGTCTCGTATTTACAGAATGTATATCACATTTTTTACTAAATTTGTCAATATTTTTATGTACATATAACAGATTTTCATAAATATATTGTGATACAACAGTTAGAATGTTTATTTCTTTGAATTTTTCTCTTAGAGTAACTCTTGGACCGAGGTTATAAATTCCCCTTACAGCTCTTTTCTGTAGAACGAATATTGTATTTAGGTCTGCAGCACTCCCCCAGAGAAGAATCCCATACGACATTAAGCTATGAAAATAACTGAAATAAACCATTCTAGCTGTTTCTAAATCTGTAAGGCGTCTAATTGTCTTAACTGCATAAGCTGCAGAACTGAGTTTGCCCGATAGCCTTTCAATATGTGGACCCCATTGTAGTTTGGTGTCGAGCATAATACCTAAAAACATGGTTGTCTCGACGGGCTCAATCCTAGATTCATTAAGTTGCACATTGGTTTCCAATTGTTTAACATTAGGCATAGAGAATTTTAAAAGTTTCGTTTTCTTATTATTAAGTAATAGGTTATTTACATTAAACCAATTAACAACTTTAGAGAGTGCATTGTTTACTTCGTCAAAATTAACCTGTTGTCGTTTAATGTTAAAAATCAAAGATGTATCATCCGCGAACAACACAATCTCATGATTGTCCTTTACATAATTAGGTAAATCGTTAATATATATCAAGAATAAAAATGGACCTAGAATTGAACCCTGCGGGACACCCTGGAGATGTCTTACCATTAACTTCGACCTTCTGGATTCTGTTGCCCAAGTAAGAAGTCAGGAGATCGAGAGCTTTGTTCCTAATGCCGTAGTGATATAATTTCCTGATAAGAGTATCATGATGTACACAATCAAAGGCTTTTGATAAGTCGCAAAATATACCTAACGCATCTTGTGACCTCTCCCAAGCCGCAAAAATACTTTTCAGTAACTCAACTGCTGCGTCAGTAGTTGAACAACCCCTCGTAAATCCGAACTGTTTCTTGTGAAGAAGATTATGTCTATTAAAATGATTAAGCAATTGATTAAGTATTAACTTTTCAAAAATTTTACTAAGAGTTGGCAATACAGAAACGGGTCGAAAATTTGAGGGGTCTGATGTGTCACCAGATTTAAATAAGGGTGTAATTTTACTATATTTCATTAAATCAGGAAATGTTCCAGAAGCGACACAGCCATTGAATACTGTGGCTAGATGTGGAGCAATTAAAGTAATAATATATGAAACAGTCTTTACTGACAATCCCCATAAATCCATTGTCTTTTTCATATTTCAGTAGTAACAGCAGTAAATTCAAAGGCTGTGACACATTCTGGTACGCAGTCCTTAAGTAGTATTTCAGCAGACGTGGAAGATGACTTGAGTGACTCTGTAGTTAAAATGGGTATATTAGCAAAAATTTTTTCAAATTCTGTCGCTACTTCCAAGTCCTCTGCAACACTCACATTATTGATATTTAGTAGGTAGTCGCGACTGCGTGCTTTGGCTCTACCAGTTTCGTTATTGATGACATTCCAGGTAGCTTTTATGGTATTTTCAGCGCATTTTATTTTATTTTTCAAATAAATTGATTTTGCAGCACAACAAGCTTGTCTGAATGTTTTTGAATATTTTTTTACATAATTAATAAAGGCTGGACTATTATTAAAAGTTTTTTCATTGTAAAGTTCATATAACCTAATCCGACTTTTATGAATGCCTTCAGTTGCCCAATCACTAAACGTCAGACGGTCAGTTACATTAATTTTTTTGGGTTTAAATACAACAGAAAATTCATCATTAATCAATTTAAATAATGAGTTATATAACTGATCCGGACGGTCATGAGTAGGCAACCAACGCATTTTACTAGATAAATTATTTTTAAAAACTTCTATTCGGTTTTCATTTATAGGTATAAAATTTATTATTTTACTCTGAACCTTAAGGTTTTTTCTTGGACAACAGACTAACTGCCCACTGTGATCAGACTGAAGCATATTAATTAAGGATTTATGTAAAGGTTTAGTGTTAATAAATATATTATCAATACAGGTGGCACTTGTGGCAGTCACTCTAGTTGGTTCTAAAAAAGTATGACTTAAATTGTAAGATTTAAAAAGATTTAAGAAATTAATTGATGAAGAACTTTTCTCTAAAATGTTAATATTAAAGTCACCACAAACAGCAACCGTTTTATGGCAATTATTAACTTTGCTTAGGGCGTCCTCCATAATTACTATAAAACTTTCAAAAGGCGCACATGGAGGCTTGTATACACTCATAACAATGAACTGCTCAAATTCGACACATGATATCTCTATAACTCGCTCAACAGAAAGGCTCACAATATCAGATCTTTCCTTAAATTTTAAAAGTTTATTTATTATAATTAACGAGCCGCCTCGAATAAAGTTTTCTCTGCTGAATGAGCTTGCAACCTGGTGGTTATTGAAATTCAATATGAACTGATGGCTTCTTAGCCAATGTTCTGTAATACATAAGATGTCAATATTGTTACAGTTCATAAACAATTCCAATTCTAATTCCTTACTCATCAACCCTTGTATATTCTGATGCACCAGGTTGATACAATTCTTTAAATTATTTTTTTTACAATGTGTGGTTGATGAAAGTGTGTTTTTCTTACTTATAATAGGTGTGGTATTAAAAAAGGTAACTAATGTCTTATCAAGGTTATTGCCAGAGATTGACTCTATTGTCTCATTACTTAATTTAAAGAATTTGGAACGGATTCCAAGCTAATATTTAATGTCAAATTAGACTGCTCAATAAAAGCAGAGTTATTAGCCAAATTTTTGGCTGTGTTATTAATAAAATATGCTAGCGATGATGCTATTTGTCTTTGATTATATTGAGATAGATAACAACTATCACATGTCAAATAAAAGTTTCTAATGAAAGCATTAGAGTCAATTATGTCAATAAAATCATTGTAAAATGTCAGTGTATGTAATTTGCTATTTAACTTATGTCTAAAATCATTTTCGGCCTGTGGCAACAACTTACTGTAGGGAAATGCAACTAAAATTATTTTTCTAACTTTTATGTTTAATAATTGATTGAAATATCCTTTTATAGTATTTAAATTTGCATTACCCCTTCTCCCAATAAAAATGATTATTGTTGAATCGGGACAGTATGTTTTACTTAAAATGTTTTGTAAGATATGTGTAAAACTTGCTCCGGGCATACAAAAGTTGGTTACTGTTTGACCTGTCCTTTTTCTCAACAATTGGCTCATATTCCTACCTATCTCATCACTAAACATTACTAAATTGTTGGTGTTCGTATTTGTATTCAGATGTGAGAGGGAAGTGCTAGCATTCATGAAGCTGTTACTCATCACCGCTGACTGAGATGACATAGCAGAACTATCTTTCAAGTTGGTAGGCTGTGAAAAACTTTGTGGTGTCAGGCTAGGTTCATTGGCCTGATTATTATTAGTTAATGATATGAGTCTTTGCTCATTGTATTTACACAAATCCACTAAGTCGTCCATGGCCAAGATATGTTCATTAATTTGATTTTGAGATAATTGATATTTCTTTGTCATGTTACATAGGGAATCTTGTAAGCGGTCAATCTCTGTCTGCAGACAATGGATATCAGCCTCATACTTTATAAGATTATTATCTAGTTTAGTCATGCAAATAGACAAATCTTCCTTTAGAGCTATATACTTTCGGCAATAATTGACATTTGACTTTGAATTTCTAAATTTTCTTAATAACTTTTCCTTTTTCTTAATTTGTTTATTCAACTTAACATACTTTTTCAGTTTATTTGCTGAGTTTATGGTTTTACTAGCTTGAACAATTGAATTGTCTTTAGTTAAGTCAATTGTAATAACTTCCATGTTTGAGTTTGAGTTTGAGTTGGCAGAAACCATAGATGGAGCGCTACCAACCAGCTCATCAAACAGTGATTGTGTAGTGGCTGATTTGATGGACCGGTCTGCACACTCCAATCTATTAATATGATTGTTAGCCTCACTTAGGAGGCCCTCTAATTGGGTGATGCGCTTGAGTGCGGTCTCAAACTCATTACTACAACTGTCAAAATTGTTTACAACTGATTGTAATTTATCGCGTTCATCTAAAGATGTAATTAAATGAGAATGAATTTCTGCCATCTCAGTTCTTAGTTGAGAATTTTTCTCTAAAATCTGTAGCATCTCCCTCTCATTGTCATCATGCTCACTTTGTAGTGTCTCACACAAATCCTTGTATTTCTTAAGTTCTTTAAGCGTTAATTGTAATTTTTCCTCCTCTAGACGCGCCTTCCTGGTCATCATCTTGTTAATAGATTTAAAGTAATTGGATCGCAAGAAACTTAAGAACAAAAGACAAAAATAATAAAGTACTTATTGTATGACACTTAGGTTTGGGTAAGTCACCAACCAAAATGAGCCGGGCAATCGAGATATGTTCACTAGGTGTTTATTACTTGTGCAAAATTGTTTAGATGTACAATATATCGTAAACTTACCTCAACTGCTCGTATATTAGAAAAAGTAATGCAAAAGTATTTTAAATAACAGTTCGTTTGACAGATGACTTTGCAAAACTTTTACTTTGTGTTATTCACCAACATTCACTTCTAATTATGATATTAAACAGTTAATTACCATTATAACACACTAATACGCACTTAACATACAAATAATACCTAATAAAATGAATTAAATCAAATAAAATAAAATTATTATTGGGAGAAGCACAGTTTTAGGTCTTACTAGTCGACCAAGCCAACTAGACGAATGTCAACGTGACAAAATTCAACATAATTCAATAATTGTAATTCAGAAATTCCTAGTACCGATTGCAGGCGCATTGTACGTTCACACGCCGCGTTCGCACGTTACGATAAATAATTTCTGGATTATAATTGTTGAATTATGTTGAATTTTGTCACGTTGACATTCGTCTAGTTGGCTTGGTCGACTAGTACTACCAGTGTTGCCAGAAACCCAATCATGAACAGGCGTATATGGCCCTAAGTAGAGTAAAATCACTTAGTGGTCTCTTGATTGAAGAGCTAGATTGTTATAAGCTGACAGATAAAACACCATGTAATACTGACGCACAGGCGGAGATGGAGAGGATGCGGGCTCATTCGCCTACTTAAAATAAATATATAAATGTTAAAAATATTTCGTTATCAAAGACCAAAAAGTATAAAATAAATTAATAGTTTAAAAAACACTAGAAAAACACGCTTTTATTAATGCACATAAAAACAAAATAAAATAAATTATGGATCGTTCAAGTTTTCTCTATTTCTGGGCTGAAGTGTAAACTATGTGCTTTTAATTATACCTACCTAATATTTGATTGTAAAAGCGTGGGGCGCTGGAACAGGAAATACTTTATTGTTAACAAATACTAATACTACCTCCCTGGCGGAAGCTGCATGAGGTCGCACAAAAAAGGGAACCAACGAACAAGAACTCTACATTTTACCACTGTTGACGCATTACCCTTATGTACTTAATTTCCTGAAAGGACAGGCGTTAAAAATGTCGGTGAATGTCGTCTTCCTCGCTGACGGCGCATGTTTTATCTGAGTTCGACAAACTGATCTATATATCTACTTTGAAGAGACTGTATAATGTAGAGCCACTTACTACTCGTGCTGCAACTCCAGTTAGAGCGCCAATCTGTGTAGCCTGCTGCCCGTAACATCTGTTCACTTCATTTTTGAACAAGTTAAACAAGAACGTCTTTCCTGTTCCAGCGCCCCACGCTTTTACAATTAAATATTATAATTTTATTATAAGCACATAGTACACTTCAGCCCGGAAATAGAGACAACTTGAACGATCGATGATTTATTTTTTGTTTTTAAGTGCAGTTATAAAAGCGTGTTTTTCTAGTGTTTTTTAAAATATTAATTTATTCTGAACGAATTTTGACGCTTGCTATACCAAATGTAGTAGAATACAGACAGAGACAACGCGACTCTACCACAAACTTGACTATTCTGACCATGCTGGAATGTTATCTTTTTCAGTTCTTTGATTCTAGATAGAATAGAGATCTACCTCTTTCAAGGGTATCTGAAGTTTGAACGGAATAGTCAATCGATATTTTTAACTTAACGGAGGAACAGAAATGTACAGTCTAATTGAATAATGCTATGTAAAGCCCATATTTCGACACAGAGCTTCAATTTTTCTCTCCACCTAGATGAAGTTAGATCAAAGAGTGAGAACCAAAGTAATCTGACGAAAAGAATACATCATACCGACACTATTTTTTAATACAAAGCAAAGCCATAAAGCTGGCTCTTAACCTGCCTGGAATTAACATTTTGAACTAAATGTGCAATGTGCGGGCTATACATATCTTTGTTTTTTTTATTTAATCGAAAAAAGAAAAAATACGTGTCCAATATTTTTATATAATCTAAAATACGGACTAAATAAAATGTAATTATTTTGACCCTGGAATAGTTTCCAGGAATAGGGTAGTCCCTATTAATGTTTTTGTTCCTGGACGTCGTGGATCACTGCTGGATCTGTTCTAGAATAATTTAAGCAGCATTATTAATTCCACATTTTATGGACCAATGATCTATCTATCTCAACAATGTTCTACGTAGATATTGGCGAGAATGTCAGGGGTAAGAAAACGGCAAAATAAATAAAAGACAATTTATTGCTTCCTTTGCATTATACCCAGATTATCTTTAAACAGAAACAACATCACAATGTTTTACATTTGTCACGAAAAATGTGATCCTCGCCGCTGCACCCTGCGACTCGGTCAGACCTTTCGATATTATAAAAAAATACAATTGTAATTATAATTCAAATATTTGTAGTATTTATTCACGAATAAAATTATCCTCATCGCATGCACCCATGCGAATCAGTCAGATTATTCAAAAGTCAACTTAAAATAAATTCAATTAAATTCTGCTCTCGAAAAGCAGCCGTGGTCCTGTTTTAGTTGTTTATGTAAAGGAAGTCGGCTTAGTCGATTTTCGTTTCGATTGAAAACTAAATTATAAAAATACAATTACAATGCTCGATGGTTTTATATTTTTCACTCAGGGAACACTGGTATACTGTATGGTACAGTCAAGCACTTAAGTGTCTGAATATTATTATGCTAGTTTAAATTATAATGTTTTATTAATGGCAAGTTATAGTAGATATAGTTGATATTTATGGTGATTAAAAAATATCACATTTTTGGCATATTTTTGCGTTTAGGAACTGAATAACTGCAACATCAACTACACCGCACTAAAATAGGTAGGTAACTAAAACATACATAATAATTATGGTATCATGCATTCTTAACAAATAAAATTATTATTACGACTAGTGGATCTTAAAACTAATGAAATCAAAACTTTGGTCGTTGTGCCATTTTTTTAGGATTTAAGGTATTTTTCTATTTTTTTATATTTTTTGTTGTTTTTTAGCCATTGTCTTAACGATAGAGCCGTCGCATGTTGTATTGTCGGTGTCAGTTGATTACGTAGCGCATATGTTGTTCAGCATAAAACGCGACCTGAAAAATTAAACATAATTTCAACATCAATCTATCTATCTACATCGTCACGCCTGTCTCCCATTGGGGTAGGCAGACACTTTCAACGTAGGTAACGTACTTATCGTAATCAATTACCGCCCTAGGATCTTAGCTAACTAACTATTCTTGATTTGGTAGGTTATGCTTGCTCCATTTTATTATTTTTATGAGCTGCCGTTTCACCCTAACTGTAGGTACCATCTGTGTAGCCAGGTGAGACAGTAGGGGGAAAACAGCAGTATTCAATTCACGTTTCGAGGAAACTTTAAGTATCTTCAAACCTGCAATTTTTCAAAGTAGAAGTCCAATGGAGCAGTTGGAAAATATTTAATTCACTTTCCGCAACACCCAGTGCGTTGCCGAACTAGATGGAAAAAGGGATCGGAGGAGCAGCGCCATTAGGGAGAAGAAAGGAACAGGTAGTAGAGCCTTGCTGATTTCAGCATGAATGGGCCGGCTCGACCGGGGAAGTAGGTACTACCCTCTCACAGAAAATCGACGTAAAGTAACCTCAACTGTTGCGTTTCGTTCGGTGAGTGAGAGTGCCGGAGGCCCTATCCCCTATTCCTTCTCCCTTATCCCTCTCCTCATCCTATCCCTTTTCCCAATCCCAAGAGGCGGCAACGCACTTGTGACTCCTGTGGTGTTGCTTGTGTCCATGGGCGGCGGTAATTGCTTACCATCAGGCAATTCGTCTGCTCGTTTGCCGTCTATTACTATAAAAAAACAAACCTGCCTCCGGCACCCTCGCCCCAATCGAAACGCAACATTATAACTTTACGTCGATGTTCTGTACGAGGGTACTACATCCCCGGTCAGGCCGAAATCAGCAAGGCTCTACGCTCTACTACACACAAATAACTTAAAAAAATACTTACATATTGTATAGGCTAGTTAGTTTTCTTAGCGTCTTTAGTCTCCTCCTTGGGCTGTCCCTTGCCCAGCAGCTTGGCCAGCGAGTCCCAGATGCCACCCATGAACAGAGCGCAGAACAGGTTCTCGAACGGCACGAACGGATCGTGGATGCCGAGCAGGATTGAAGACAACTGCAGCAAACAAACGTGTTTTAGGTGAGAAATAAAAAAAAAAGTAAAAATAAGAAAAATCAACTTAGTAGTAGAGCACCATAACATACTTCTTAATGATTTCATGATGATATAGATCGTATAGTGATAAAAAATACGAAAAATTGTGTTACCCTTTCACTTCGACCAATTAATTAAAAAACTATCCAGTGAAACTTTTCTCGAGTCAAGGCATGTCCCTAGATCTAGGTGTATCCAATAAATATATCCATTGGCCTTACCCGGATCTGTACATGTCCAATGGACATATCAATTCGCCATCCCTACAACTCTTAGGCTCTTTCTAATTCTACCACTCTGATGTAACTCAGTTGAATATACCTATTTTAAGTCTGTCTCCAAATAACAATTCCATATAATATGCCTGCTGCTCCACGACTTCTAATAAATTAAATGAAAAGCAATTTGGACATATTTTATCACATTTTCAACATAAATGAATTTTATTTAAAGGAAAGTATTTTCCAATATTAAGTAAGCAGTGAGTTTAATTTTTGCTTTACAGCAAGTGTTTAATCCCTTAGGTCGAAATTAGTCCTTCATATCTTACCTTGAAATAAACAAAGAATATGACGATGCCGAAGTAGACCAGCGCATGCGGCGCGGAGATGAGGTCAGTCTTCTTGTCCAACACGAAGATAATGGACGCCACAAGCGATGCCTTCGTGTAGCTGGAAAGAATAAATAAATCTCATCAATTATCAAATACCGATATCTTGCGTCCATAGAAGGGACCTATAGGTCCCTACTATAGGCACTCTGCTATACTTAGTAGAGTCACCGTTGACATTGAACTTTATAATAGTATATTATTTTTATATACTTTTATCATTCCTGTGCAGCCCCTTGCGATTGATGCCATTATTTATCAGTTACCACAGTCTACTTTCCCTTTCTACAAATGTTACACTCTAAAGACGAGCTCTCCTAAGAGGAAAACAAAATTAGCTTTTTTTTAGTGAGTAAAATTTCGGCAAAACGATGTCAACCCTTGTATCGTAACCTAACCTAATACGTAACTTAAGTTTTTATTTATGTATGTAATATCTCATACAAATTAGATTTTCATTCATTCAAACGGATAGATATTCAAAGAAGAATTTATTGTTCGTTTTGTGGTATGTCGTGATCAGCTCGCACGAACACGTTGACACGTATACCTAGGTACTATTACTATTATTATGAAAAGGAATGTTTATGTATTAGTGATTACTCTTCTATGCCAGATATCTTCTTCTATAACAGATTTCTTTGAAATTATGCAGTAATCAAGACTACCTATGCAGTATTTCATTCAAGACTAACACGCCTTGGAACGGGCTCATTGGGCTGATATTTGACCTCAGGAGTTCCACTTAGCAGTCCAAACAGATATTAGGTATGTAATAATATACATCAGAATAACACATTCATGCTATATTTTGTCGCGTTAACCGACATCCAGACAGACGGAGCCGTAGACAGAATCTAGTACTATAAATAATACCTAGTCTACAAATAGCTACGCCAGACTATTTGCGAAAAGAGCTCGATATACGTAATAATATTTACTTGTTATCTTGATTAAGATCTGTGCACCTGGCCCGGTTACCAGTGCAATGTCATTCAAGGTTGTCCAATAATTGAATCGTAGGTAGTAAAAATGTATGTGACAACTAAGTGCTAAGGAAACTATAGGTACCTATGTGTCGAGACGAAGTGTGTGGTCATCTAATTATACAAGACCAACTATCACGTTTCTGTTATGTAACGGACGGGAAAGATTTGTCTGCAAAATCTCAGATAAATCTATTTCTGACAAAGTTAACTCAATTTTGCAACGGCAGTGATGACTTTCTATATTGAGACAGCCAGTATCCGCAGATGCTGCATTTAGCTCAATTTCCGCCAAATCAAGATCTATATTGAGTAGTTACCTACAATCTAAATAAGACTGTGTAGGTGATCGATAAAATCTACGACTTCTGGCGGATATGACTTATCTTCTCTCCGTCTAATGCTTCGTCATTGACAGGTTAATGTCGTAATAATAGCAAACGGAAGTACTAGGTGTCGCGAAATCATGACTGACAAAATCATTTTCCTCTTATGTAACCTGGTTATTTGAGTCTAAGAGCTTCTACGATTCATGATGTAAAGGTAGATAATTATGTTATAGGTATTTAGATACTTACAAGCTGGGCTGCATGGTTTCCATGGCGGTTGGCGTCCAGGCACCTCGGATGAGTCGCTCGATCAGCTTGGTGAAGCCGGCTCCGTTACCTTTCAGGGTACCTGCAAATTCACCCAGAGTTTAAAACATTAGTTTCATTAAGTCAATAAGATCTGAAAATAGAAAGATCACGAAGGCAGCTAAATTTTGATGAATTGGCCGCACGACATATTGGCCCGTGAGGTCATCATCATCAGCTTTTAACAGTCCACTGCTGGACTAGGCCTCTCCTTTGAAAGGAGGAATTGGCCTACTATACCACGCATGCCAAACGGGTTGGTATAGGGTTTGTATCAAGTTTTCCTTCTCTTACAGTGATGTTCTCTGCATATTATGCTCCCTCTGTCGGCTCTTACGACACCCATGGGATGATACGGGGTGGTGACATTCTGTATTCTTAATCCGTCATCACACGGACAAAGTATCTAATACTATAAGGTAAAGTTTATCTATTTGCTTATATTATTGTTTGAGAGCCCAGCCGGCATGGCGGCATTCTGAATAACGCAAGGTAGCGAATGTTTCAGTTGGACTTATTTTCTGTAAATCAGCATGTCAATAAGCTAATGTACCTACACTATACGTATTGTGCCTGCTTTTTGTTGACGTTTTTGCTTAATTATGATACCTACTTGGGTTTGGAGTGCAATCTGTGACCGATCAAAACCACGACTTTTGGCGGACTTGACCTACGTGCATGACCCCAACTTCATGCTTCGTGACTAATCGTGAATGGCAAGTTTAATGCCATAATAATAGTGAGACAAAATGTTCACCATGATCGTGATGATAGCCAGATAGTAAGTACACCAGAGTCATAGTTTCGATAACACAGTGGTTCATAAGGCGACTCCAGTTATATTATTTAAAAGGGGAAAAATATGAGTAGGAAGCATCAATATGAACTTAACTTTTATTTGAATTAATAGCAACTTTACAAGTGTTGTACCACAGAATCAAATAAACGCTTCATCCAATCAAAGAATTGAACCTTTTAGCCCGTCTTTGAGTTGTCAGAATAGATTTCACAGAAGATTGGCTTTTCTATAGAACTTTTGCTCATTGACTGCCATAATTAGAATCAAGGGAGCCATATTGCAGGATTTAGATCAGTCTCTTAGTACTGCTAAGGAACTGCTCATGATTTTTACGACGTAGGTACTTATGTATGCGACTTGTTATTTTCTTTTCTAATTGCCGCTCCTTTGCGACGAATGATAATCGCGTTCGCATATTGCAGATACGTCCAAGTCAATCTCTACGTAATTAATTACTCATATCTGTACGAATTTCGATATCTGATAACCTACTTATTTTTTTCGTACTAATCAATGATCCGTTCAGATCCTAGAAGGTATGTACGTACGTAATGGGTAATTACCTACAAAGTACAAAAGATATTAGAAACAATATGTTAAAGAATATTTACTATCCACCTTATAATTTAAGAAGGATACTGATTTTTTGGATATGCCAATGCCTTAGATGCATCCTGAAGTTAATTTCGTACAAGATATTATATGTAACCCATGACATGAAACAACTGATGTGAATGGTGCTAGCATTCGATAGGTCCCACATTTATAATGTAAGGCGAAAGAAGTCTTATGATGCAGATAGAATATCATCTTCCTCTGAAGTTTATTCTTTATGGATAAAACAATCTATAAAATATCAAGAGTAAGGTGTAGATACCCTTGTCCTTTACGAAACGCTCTACATTTACGAAAGCTTTTACCACACTTTTTTATTTTAAACCACTTAAAGTCTCTACCACAATGGACCTTTTCAATTATTTGCATGTGCACTCACTAGTCTCTCAGTAACAACCGCCCTTCCTTGGAGAAGCCGAACAGCGAGAGAGATAGAGTAAACGACAAGACTTGACAAGAGACATGAAGGACTTTCAGAAATGAAGAATACGACGAAGAAGGTAAGTACATATATGCACTTACCGACAATGATCATGATGACGTAAGCGTTCGGGTACAGTTTGGCGGCGTGGGTGACTCCGTCGTACACTTTCTTGGCGCGGTAGATCTCTTTCATTGCAGACGCTACCACCTTCACCGGGAGGAATTTCGCCACCTTGTAACCGACATCGAACGGCGTGTAGAATACTAAGTACCTGGTTAAAACATAAATAAGGATTATTTAACTTCGGTAACAATTGTATATTACATATTAAGACTCATAGCTAATTAAATTGCTAATTATATCCCTACTAGAGGACGCCAGCAGCTACGCCTGCATTTTTTTTAAATTTACCCGTTTTGGCCGATCCCGTGAGAATTTCGGGAAATCCCTTCTTAGTGCACCCCTACGGTTCCCAAGGAACATACATGCCAAATTTCAGCTTCCTGCGTCCAATAGTTTCGGCTGTAGCGTGTCTGTCAGTCAGTCAGTAACGCAAGGATTTTATATATTAAGATTATGATCCCGACTGCCATTAATATATCTGATATTCATTGTACGGAGTCAGTAGCTTACTTTAAAAATACTGACACTCGTCTTAGGCATGGAATATCACTATCCCTATGAGTTGCGTAGGCCAGACGGCAGTCGCTCTGTGGAGAAGTTAAAACATCTGCCAAATCTGGTTAGACCAGTAAGCGAATCCCGGCCTATAAGCGAAAATTCTTTATTATATATTATTTCTATTATCGTGTAATACATAATTATCGTGAGGCTACTTAAGATTTTCGTATTGTGCGATTACCGTAATTCGTAGACCAACCATAATTAGAAGTCATGAACTACGCAAACGATATATTGGTCCTTTATTTGTCTTAGATCTGGATGTAGATATCCGTTTGAGCTCTGGAGATTTAATATACCTAGTCCGAGAGCTGGCATCAATTTTGGGTAGGTATTTGAGGCAAGCTGAAAACTTGCCTTATACCTTAGAATATTTAGTCGGGGCTTTAACATTGCCAGGCACTCGCAAAAATATTTTGTAAGCCAATATAAAAAACGCCTGGCAATGTTATAGCCCCGACTAAATCTTCTGGCTTATTGTTTTTTTTTATTATTTTAACATTAAACTACAACATTTAAAAATTGCACATTGCCTCAAATTACATGTCTGAAATCTTTTATTTTTTTCAGATTTTTCGATAGCCCCGCTACACGCCAGCCAGGTCTGCATTGCCGTGTTGGGGTATACTAGGAGTGGTATGAGGCAATTTTTCAGCTTGCCTCAATTACCTACCCAAAATTGATGCCAGCTCTCCTACTATAAGAGTTGTGCCATGAAAAAGCATTCAAATAAAAAATGCCATGGGCGACTGACCAAGACTGATCTACCTGAGTTTACCCGTGACCACAGACGATATAAATAAGTGGAAACGTCGAGTAATAAGGAGCTATTTATAACTAAAGTACATCAAACGCATATAATGGTCCATCCACACTGCAGCTGCTCTACTATTTGTTGAGTAACATTGCAGAATGTTAGAGAAAACGTTGCATAACAAAACGCTCGAGGTAACTTCATAGTCCATTGATTATTGCTAAAAGTTATTGAATAAGTATTGCCCAATGCCCCGCGAAAGGTAATTGCAGTTTGGATACACCATAAGACCAGATACAATAAGCAATGACATTGTACGTTGCATACGAATACCGGCGTCCAAAATCATTCATAGTACACATTTAGCGATAGTACAGTGATAAGTGTATACGTACATGCAATAAGTACGCTTTGCAGAGCGCGTCATAAAGTTAATGGGAACCTTGGCGTTCTCTTTATGGTTTTACGACCACCTGTTCTGTGTTATTGATAACAAACTAATATACTACTGGTCTATTATACGTCTGGCAGACATATAGTACACCATCGAAATTGAGCTATTCTTTGAAGCTGCGTCCGGACTTTTTTTTTAATTTATCCTTTTCTGTCCGATCAAGTGGGGATTTCAGGAAATCCCTTCTTAGTGCACCCTGACGGTCCTGAAGGAACATGCCTGCCAAAGAACAATGACCATTTTTCTTAGAGACTGCCCAGATGTGGACAGTAAAAAATTGGGGTAGTTGTTATTGCATTAGATAAAAGATTGTTAAACTAGAATTTTGAAATTTATTAGGGGTCCGCCATTGAAGCTCTATTGTACCTACTGTTCATGAGTTCCAAACTGGGCCGGAAATAGGCATTCTTCTTTTAGCTACTTGCGCCTAATGGTTTTGGCTGTAGCTTGTCTGTCGGTCAAGCAGTAAGAGAATTTCATATATACAAATGTCTATATCTTTAGTCTCTACTTTATCTATATCTCAATGCCATGGAAGCGGTAGCCTAGTGGCATCACCAATAGACTGCTGTGTAAGAGTTTAGAGTAGAGAGTAACTGAGAACTGAGTAATAAATTGTGAATTAGGTATAGTCAATGAATAGAGATTTACATATAGAGGCGAATTTCTTAAGGATTTCGTGTGTCGATTCCAAGTGGCGAGTTGGCGGGTGTCGTCAGTTCGTCTCTCTTGCACTCATACAGACAGCTGTCACAGCGCGACTGCCACGCCGTCAAGCGGCAATTTGGGTCACAGAAAGTTTGTCTACAGAGCGCCCATAGGGTGCATAGGGTTCCCACCAAGAACTTAGGGTCCCAAGCCAACCTCACCTGCAAGTGGTGCACCTGCCGATCAACGGACGAGGCTCTGGCAAACAAAATGTCCCAATAAGCGGCAATAGGCTCGCCACCTATTACGTGGGATCAAAACACTGGCGAAAAGTGGGCGTTTAATATGCCTCTGCCTACCCTTTCGGGGAAACAGGCGTGAGTCTATGTATGTGTATGTATGTATGTAAATATCTATGCTCTTTGGTATAGTTTGCTAAACAGTGACCGAAAATAAACTCTAGACTAGACTAGAACTCTCAAACGTGTAGGATGCACCTCTGAGAGTTCTCCATAATGTTATCAAAGGACGTGTGAAGTCTGCTAAACCTCACTTGACCAGCCTGGTGAACTAACGCCTAACAGCAGCAGACAGGGCTCAGATTATATACAAAGGCGATGATTATGATGAAGATTCAATGTGAGTTAGATATATATCTATGTCTCTATACATGTGTATTGTGCTATTTATGTGTACCTAATAGGGAAGTTTCCTGCAAGTGAAATAAATTATACAAGTATTTTTATCCAGTGAAATATGTCAAATTAATGGTAGGTAATTTAATTCATCAATTAATGTTAAAACTTTATATCATTTTTTTATCGACAATTTATTGATAATAATAATAAGTATTCTATTTGACAGCAAAAAACTATGACGTCACTAAGTCTTATTTCATACAAACGCCGTAGTAAAGGTCGTTTTTGACATTTTCAACTACACCTAACAACCCTATTGTGTATCTTTTGTCTGCCTCCGTAGTCCAGTGGATAGCTTATGCGGCTGCTGATCGGAGGTCCCGGGTTTGATTTCCGGGTCGGGTAAAAGTGTTACTGGATTTTTCCGAATACTCAGTAGTAACCCGGAGTCTGGTGATGTGCCCGGTAACGGCAATAGGCTCGCCCCTATTACGTGGGACCTAAAAATTCATGGCGAAATGTCGGTGTAATATTTGTAACCTAACGTTTCATCGAGGGGCTTAGTACGACTTGAGCCACATCACAACTCAGCTTTATTTGACCAGCGTTTGGCACGCTGATGAGATTTTTTGAGCATAGAATCGAGGTGGTAAGCTGTTAAACCCCCTGAAAAGTACATTGCGCTTAGATCCACCAGATCAAACTGAAGGTAGGTATATTGTAGGTATAGCGACAGCGACAGTCCTTTATACTTTAATGTCTCGAACCCACTATACTTGGCGCTATACCTGCCGCTACGCCATACATGAAGATTTAAGGAAACCTTCAAGATTGACTATTATCATAAATTAAAGTGTACACGCAGAAGTTAGATATCTTTCTATATAGGTAAATAAAATTTTATTTACTATTATTACTATACTATAGAATTCTATAGTTACGGACTGACAGACAACTATTGGGCGCAAATAGCTGTAAGTTTCTTCCCTGGGGACCATAGGCGAGAACTAAGAAAGGATTTCCGTTTTTTTTTTTTTGTAGTAATAGACGGTAAACGAGCAGAGGGATCACCTGATGGTAAGCAATTACCGCCGCCCATGGACACGAGCAACACCACAGGAGTCACAAATGCGTTGCCGCCTCTTGGGGTTGGGAAAAGGGATAGGATAAGGGAGATGGAATAGAAGATAGGGCCTCCGGCACTCTCACTCGCCGAACGAAACGCAACAGTTTGGGTACTGTTACTTTACGTTGATTTTCTGTGAGAGGGTAGTACTCATAGACTGTAGTAGGTACTTCCCCGGTCAAGCCGGCCCATTCATGCTGAAATCAGCAAGGCTCTACTACCGTTGAAATTACCACGGGAACGGGCAGAAACGGTTAAAGTAAAAAATTTAAAAAAAAAGCTGCGGGCATCCTTTAGTGTACAATAATAATGCGTTTCTGAGCGGACGCAGTCTGACGTCACGTTATATAAACGTCTAGAGTCACAAGTGAAACGTGTATTCGCTTCAGTAGGTTAACCAAATATTTGTCTCCCGCTGAAACTGATTTCATGGCCAAATATTAAAATAAAAGAGACATGCGGTGGGTATCTAAATTACTGCGATGCGTAAAAATTCCTGAAAGGTTGGACAGCAAAAATCAATTCATTAATATGATGTTATAATTATTTTGGTCTTTTGAACAGTAAGAACTTCAAATTTATTCTACTTACTTATGGTAAATATTTTTAATTGGTACTGCTCTATAATATGCGTTAATTACTGAAATCATCATCATCGTCGTCCTAACATTATCCCGGGATAAAGCATTGGAGCCTGGGCACCAGGCTACATAGCTGTTCTGTTCTGTGCTACTTAAAGTCTGAAAATAAACGTGATCTGCAGCTTTCTGAAGCTCTTTTTCAACTACTACAAATCTGAGAGTAAGTGCTTTCAGTTACATACTTTTTGCCGCAACAACTGCTGAAAGCTACGATTTTGCTGAAACTTTGCAGTATTATAGTTTATTTACTAGAATTGCCTGCACACGGGCAACCTTTTGCGGCGATGACATACACTCCCTGGTTGGAGCAGCGGGGAAGAATTAGAAGTTTTATCACAATCGTGCAAAGGCTGTACGGTAAAACTAACCAGCAGATAGTTCCGATGACGAGTTGCGGCGTGTTCTTGAGTGGCGCCAGCATGGGCTCCCCCAGCAGCCCGTTGACCACCATGCCGCCCGCGAAGATCACCAGCATAGTGGACAGCCAGCATGACAGGGGGTGCTTGCGGGAGAATGCCTGCGCGCCTGTGTCACAATCAGCAAAATGTAAATAAATAGTTCCAACTTAAAAATAACAAAATTTACAAAAATTGTGGATAAAATTTGGCATGAAACATTAATGCCAAATTATATAATAAGAATTTATATTTTTGGAAATTCTCTCCCTAAGGGGGTAAATCTCATGTGGAATGGTGGGCGAATTCCAGTTCCTGCACCTACCTATTCATATGTGTAGGTAAACAGAATTGATAATAAATAGATATATTTTATATTATTAGAAAAAACTTGTAGGTATTAATCATCGTACTTATATTACGCTTTTTCAATGTCGCAAAGACAACATGACAATATATTTTTTATTGACGTTGCACGGCGCTACTTACTAGCGTTCAGCGCCATAAATCCATTCCCTTGGCATTGTACTAAAATAGCTAGAAATCTAAACTCAACCGCTGTTTGAACTCCATGACACCACTAAACAAACATTTTGTTTTGTGCGAACACGCAATAAGTCCATTCAGATCATCGCAACTACGTAGATAACTATATAATATTTTTTATGTTTGTCTAAGTACCTATTACTAGCTCTATTTTTACTCTGTTTTATATAACAAACAACAAAATACAACACAACAACTACCCTTTAATAATTTATTACGTATTTCAAAATCATTTTTTGCAAACATAACGTTTATAAAGGAGTATTAACTCCGTGAGAGAGTAATACGAGTACAACACATACTCTCTATGTGTCGAGGGAATATTAAAATTTATAGTGACATTTCTTGTTTATGTATCAGCCTTTAACAGTCCACTGCTGGACTAGGCCTCTCCTTTGAAAGGAGGAATTGGTCTACTATATCTCGCTGGCCAAACGGGTTGGTATAGAGTTTGTATCAAGTTTTCCTTCTCTTACAGTGTTGTTCTATGCATTTTAAGCTCCTTCTGTCGACTCTTACGACACCCATGGGATGATATGGGGTGGTGACATTCCATATTCTTAATCCGTCACCACACGGACAAGTTAGTTTACTAATATTAAATAGATAAGTACTAGGTAATAAATACGTTAAGTGGCCAGCATTCCCATAGTGCATCTAAGTACGGCACTCTCTACTGTTAACTTACGTGATGCAGACTCTACATCACCTTTGGTTGACAGTAGAAGACTTAGGGTTATTTTTTTTTATCAGATCTCACAGCAAATCGACGTAAAGTAACAGTACCTAAACAGTTGCGTTTCGTTCGGTGAGTGAGAGTTCCGGAGGCCCTATCCCCTATTCCTTCTCCCTCATCCTATCTCTTTTCCCAACCCCAAGAGGTGGCAATTAACGCACTTGTGACTCCTGTGATGTCCATGGGCGGTGGTAATTGCTTACCATCAGGCGATCCGTCTGCTCCTTTGCCACCTATTATTATAAAAAAAGTACAAACATTTCGCTCATATTTTGACCTGGAAGATAAGGGCTATCTACAGGTGTGAAACAGGCCCTTAGAAATTAAAAGCTCTATATTCATCATCATCCTAGCGCTGTCCCTGTTGCGAGCCAAGGCCCACGGCTTGGAGTCCGGGGTCTGAGGAGCTTCGAGTGCTTAAAAGCTCTACATTGTAGAATTCGTAGAGCCTATAATGTCTACTTTTAGTTTTCTGCTAGGTAGGATAACTATTTTAAATAATTTATTTAAATAAATACATATTTGTGTAATTAGATACCATGTACAATCAAACAAGTTCGTGGTCGATCAGTTTTAAAAAAACCCTTTGGCTCGCCCATAGAGTCGAGGCCGAGGCACACGCGCACTAAAGTTAATACCTACCACTCCCCCATAGCCCATAGTACGTTTAACAAGGGAACTGAACGTGACCATGTGTTGCTGTGAGATTTTCGCCTTTATGGTGTACTAACGTCAAGATTGGCTATTGTACTTAACTACTTATTACTTTTAACAGTTTTAACATATCCAAAGATTAGTTACAATGCGACAATCAATATAAAGAATAAGTAGATAGGTACTTTGTGTGTCTATAATCAAAGTTTGTGTTCTATTTTCTGCTAAATAGATACCTAGAGCTACGCTATAGATATAGACAATCACCCACATAGAGACGCAGTTAAGGGACGGGCTATTTTTGTTCCGCTCCCCTGGTACACATTGTTCTCGCTACGTTTAAAACCGTAACCGTAAACATTTAGTTAAGTAGCTATACCTAATATTTATAAGTGAAATAAAGTTTGTAAAGCAATAGCCTAGTGGAGAGACTGTTAGAATGCTACGCAGACGATCTCACGTTCGATTCCACCGCACGCACCATTGACTTTCGAAGTTGAGTGCGAGGCGCTGTGCTAAGCGACTGTTTTGGTAAATGAGGGGGTGAAGCAGGGGAGGTGAAGGGAGCTTAGCTCCGTCTACTGCGGGGCGCCCCCCTTCATTCTCGTCGTGTGCGGCCGTATTCTGGCGACATCCGTATTCCAATATTTCAAAATCGCAAGCAAAACGTTTTAGCATATTGAATTGAGATACTGATATTAAAATTTATATTACATACATCATCTGTTTGTACAATATAGGCATAGCGCAATTTTTGTTCTCAGTGCAGCCATGAGCAAAATTGGTTTATATTAGACATTATAGGTATTAATCGTTGACGAAAGTAGGTAAATACCTACGTGCCGTAAGATGTTCAAAATAATTAAGTCAATTCCATGTATGGAGAGGCCATTATTATGTTTGTTTTGTTTTTGTATAAAAATAGTGAAGCAGTTCATAGAATACCTAAATCTAATTCCATTCCTACCAGTTTTCAAATCTGTTTTGCAATAAATTGGCTGTGACATACGGGCGGACAGACAGACAGACAGACATTGCGAATCCATAAGGGTTCCGTTTTTACAATTTTTGGCTCCGGTACCCTAAAAAACACAATACTGCTCTACTAAGCGCAAAAGCCGTATCTCAACTAAAGCGAGTTACGAGATAATTGAAGTTTAGTAACAGTTGATTTCTTTTATTTATTTATGGATGTTTATTGTTATTATAGGTATAATTATTATGGTAAAGGTTTCGAAATACGTCGCCGTTTTTAGGGGTTGTGAGTGATTGGAGAGAGAGGAGGGGAGGTCTTGAAACCCCCGTCACCATTTTCACTTGCCGGAAATACTTGGTTTCCTCTGAAAAAAAAATCTCCAAACATCGGTGTCATGACACTGCCAACTTCCACATTCATCACACTAGTTTAATAAACTAAGGTTGACGGAGCCCTGCGAAGGGCTCCTATTTTCGGATTAAGGGTCAAAAGAGAACCTAACATAACCTATTTAGTTACTTATTACAGTCGCACCTAACCCTAGGCACTCGAAAGCAATGACGCACAAATTTGACATTAGCTGTCAATATGATCATTCCAAGATGGCAGTTTTGCGTTTCGTTTCACGTTTTTCACATAAAACATAAAATAGACATTTGTAAAACTGTACTAAAGTATTAAAACTACGTTCCGTTTTGCATAATTGCCGAAGTATTAATGAAATTTTGGAAATTGTTTAAAAATATTTAGACGCAACTCCGGCAGCCAAAATTACTATTAGGGGATTAAAACGAACTCCCTTAAGCCCCCTACACTACCAATACCCTCAAATTCAGGCGACTTGTTTCGAAACCCAACCCATTATTATTTTTCAAAATAGATGAAACATCAAAAATATATGTGGATATACCTTATTCATGAGATACTGCTATGTCGCTTAGAAAATTATAGAATTAGAATTTGAGTTACTGCTTTTTCGTTAGCTCTCGTCATAAATGTTTGTATGGAAAAATGTAAAAAAATTCTTTCGCTTCAAATATGTGTTGTTTCAAAGAAAATAAATATTAAAAGATATTTATTTATATTCATTTATAATTTATTAACGAAATACAGAGTTTACAGCTCATCAAAAGTTAGCTGTCTGCTACAACCCGACAGGTTTTCTTTATTCTCATCGAATGTTAAAGGCAGTGTGTGAGGTGATAAGACTTATTATTTGCTGTTGCTCACGAGGCACAGTTTCATTTACTTTCCTTTTACGGCTTGGTATTGTAGAAATTTCAAGCACTGATGAAACATTTTCCTCTCCGTGATCTCGCAATGCCATCCCTTGAGCTTGACGAGAATCAACAATTTCAGGCAACTGCCAATTCATATAAAACGCCACAAGCTTCTCCCAGAAAACATCATCTCTTTCTATAATTTCTATTTTTAGTGGTATACTTTCGCCACTCCACACAGCAAATAAACACTTTTGTTTGCGTGTAACGTGGCGTTGCCCCTGAATTTGGTAATAACAATTACAATATTTGTTTAGACTAGTCAGTTCACTTTTTTATCATGTTTCCATATTTGTATTTTATTTGCTCTTATACTATTATCCAGGCCATTCTTATATGCAACTTTAGAACATTAAATTTCCACAATCGTGTTTGGACCTATTAATCCATCTGGCGTGGCACCAATAATCGAATAATCCACAAGGCTCGATTGTTACATTTTCTTGCTTAGCCAGTTGTTCATTTTAGATTCCATGCGCAACTGATTTTACATTGCAAATATTTTATTTGTACAAAATATTTTTTACTAAGTTGGCTTTACTGCTGTTATCTCTTCTTTTTACCACTATACAAAAATTTCAATCTGCTAACATATTCTTACTCAATTCGAACCAGTCTCTGCTATCCCTCTTGTAATTTTTGCTTATCACTACGGAACTTGAGTCAAATTTGTTAAAAAAATTGTTTGGCATTTCTTGGCTAGCTCTTGAACAGATCGTGTTAGGAATGACTGAAGTCAAATGTGTGTAAGACGTTGCAGAACTGTTATCTTTAACTTCACTGTAATTACAATAATGATAATTAGTTACGTACTTTATTATTAAAAATATACTATATCTTGTGTTATAGCAAACAGAGAAGTCACCTTCTTACTTATAAATGATTGATTTTAGAAATTAAAAAGATATTAGATGTACTGAGACATACCTAATAGTTTATGAATAATCAAAGTTTTACCCGATGTATAGTCGCGGTCTAAAAATGTTTACCACTTTTCAATTTACATTCTTTGTCACGCTGGGTTCAGGTAGGTCTAAAATGCTATATCTGAGTACTTATTACTTTTCATTCATTGGTAAGGCATCGATTCAAACAAAAAGAGTATGAATATTTTTAGGTCGATGAAATAATTTGACATAATGACAGAATTGCATTTATTTTGCTATCAAAGTTGTGTATTTTACTATTATTATAAAAACACTTACTTATTGTAATAAAATGGCAAGTTTGCGATATAAATATTGTATTTTTTTCAAAACGGTTTTATATTCAGGATGTCGTATTTTCGCCATTCCTTTCATTATAATCTGTCAATGTAAAAGTCATTTGATAAACTTATTAATTATAAATACCAAAGTCTTAAAAAAGTTTAAAATTACATTATTTGAAGACTACAAATATAAATAGTTTCAGTGTAAATATCACGCTTGTAATTAAATGAACGTATATTATGTGGAATAATAAATCGTTATTGACACCAGTTGCTACGCAACGCATGTTATCATAGATTGGTTGTCTAGTACAATATCGTCGTCCTTGTGTCATTGATGTGTTCATGCAATTATAACCCTTAAGGTGGTAAACACTTTCAGACCGCGACTGTACCTAAAAAGGTTTATGTTCAAAACACAATAATACAACATTCGTTACCGCTTGTGTGCGGATTGCGGAGCGCCATATTAGCGCTGTCATCATTATTGTTCGCCGTGGCGGCCATAGACTAATATATTATACCTGTGGCGGCATCTTAGCGCTCCAGGCGCTCTGACAAGCTAATGAATTTGAAATATAGGTACATAAAATGATTCGATTTTATGTTATTACTCTTTCAAAAATTGAAAACTGTGGCAGCTATGTATTGTGAGAATAATTTATATAATTATATTATGCATAATCGATAATATATGTATAAGTAACATAGTTAGTCATAAAAGACTCTTATGAAAATAATTTGTGTAAAAATGTTACATATTTCGTAATCACTTGGCCATGGATGAATTTCTATTTTATTACGACGCTTTCTTGTACAAATCCTTCGTAGAACTTCATTTCTCTAATTGTCCATATTTTATTCTTCTAATTATATATTTATAAGCACAGAAACAATAACACATTAAACGCAACAAGAGTATAAACTTAGGTCCTAATTATATGTGCCCATAGTTACATGAAAAGCCTATTTGATTCAAAGTATTCAGTCTATAACATAAAACATGAAATTACGAACTCAAATCGGCGTATTATAAAAACAAACAGGTTTACGTAAAATTTCGTGCAGCGGAGACGCAAGCGACATGACCTATCTCTCACAAGGCTCATAGCCGAATGATGAGGTCTGGGCGGGGCGTAAACTAGCAATTGACACTCAGTACACCGCTTATGCTAATAAGGTTTAAATTGCTGAAGCGTTTGATATTGATGGGATCTACCGAGCGTCAAAATCATAGACGTTTGGCAGATTTTATTTAATTTTACAAAATATACAGGTATAATATGAAAATAAATAGGGTAATTCTTTAGTTCATTAGATTTCCTACAATACTATCAAAAAAAATACGACAGCTTACGATCAAAATATTGCAAACAGTGAGACGAAAGATTATTTTCTGCCTCGATTTTGTGATTTTTTTACCGTGATTCTATTTTACGTACATAAAAAATTCTTGCAAAAGTCTTTTGTTCAGACTTTTGACTTTAAGCTCTAATTTTTGCTAGTTTGTAATATGTACCGTTATGGCTAGATGCGCGACGAAAAATTAGGAGTTTCACGGCTTCTGAGGTATAACAGCGCCTTAAATTGTTAATTATTCCTTGTCTGAAGGTCAACATCGTGAGGAAACCTGCATGTCTGAAAGTTCTTTATTGGCCTCCAAAGACATGTATTGTGAAGTCCACCAATCTGCATTTGGCCAGCGCACTATGGTTCGTCTAGAACAAGCTAGCTAGACAAAAACAACTCTTAAATTCCTGGAAGTTAATTACTATTACGAACTCATTACCCCTATACATTGAGGATTACACCTATTAATTATCAATACTACCCTCATTAAGAGCGTCATTAAGGTATGTTTATAAGATGTTGACTATTTAAAGGGCATTCATTTGCATTTTTACATCATATTTGATAGCATTGTTTATGTCACTAAAAGAAATTTGTGAAAGTGTTTTTGTGATGGATTGTATACGTAAGGGTAAGTAGTTATATTTTATTTCATTTTCAACATGGGAACTTCATTCTTTAGTCTTATAAAATGAAATGTTTGAATTTTCACCCACTTTTTTACTCATTTTTTCAAATTCATCGGTCAAATAATAACATGTCCCCACTTGTCCCCACCGTAGAACCTATCATATACGATTCTCATAAGTGTCTAGTAGTTATACGTAAAAAAATTCATTGCGATATATTTGCACAACTAATTTTTATTTATTTTTTTCTTTCAACAGTTTTTACCGTCTCAAGAATGGATTTTTTCGAAGAATGGCTGAAACACCCGAAGGAAACGCGGAATGAGGAGCTCTTTCGGTTTATATCTTTGAGATATAATTTTGATGGTGTTACGGAGCAGTCTCTGCGAGATATTAAAGTACTAATCTCAAGATATTCAACGAAATTTGCTGAAAAGTGGAGCAGCTGTGGAAGAAATCGAGAGCGATTCCTACAAAAGTATTCGACGTGGCTGGAGGGTCTTGACATATCTTTCGATGTGTCCGTTTATTTATCTCTGCCAACTACATCTGGAGAACCGGGACCCGGAAGACCTACTAAAGATTTTGAACATTCTAGTCTCAAAACGAAGAGACGACGTGTAGACGATCTATTACAGTCCAGAAGTGCTAGTGAATTAATTTACGCCGCTGAAGTGTCAGCTCGAATCTCGGGTCAGAGAAGTGTAGCACGTCAAATTAAAGATGTGACTAGTGATCCTTCAATAACCAAGACCACGAGTGAAGAAAGTGCCCCCAGGAGTTTAACAGGTGAGGAAGCTTTAGCGTACTACGTTGATAGTAAATCAAGTAGCCATAGCTATAAGCAGACTCGGAAGTGGAGTATTAAAGCTGGACATAAGGTGTTTCCGTCAATGTACAGTGTTAGAAAGGCTAAAATAGCCTGCTACCCGTCAGGTGAACAAATTACAGTCAATGAAACGCATGCTGAAATCAAAGTTCAGGCAATTCTTGATAAGACTGCCGAACGTTTAGTTTCAGCACAACAAGAAGTTGTTCATAGTCTGTTACCTTGCACGTCATTCACATTAATCAGTAAATGGGGTTGTGATGGAAGTTCCGGTCATAGTATGTACAAACAAAAATTCACTAATTGTGACGATAGTGACGAGTTTTTATTTGTATTTTCTTTCGTTCCTCTTCAATTGAAAGATGAAAGTGGTAATATTGTGTGGCAGAATCCTCGGCCCTGTTCTACAATGTATTGTCGGCCAATAAAGTTTATCTTTTCTAAGGAAACGAAAGATTTTACGATTTCGGAAACCAATAAGGTTTTAGAAGAGATATGTAAACGCTTTATTGCCGACACAGGTTGTCGGCAATAAAGCGTTTACACAGGAGGTGATGGAGACCGAAGTATCTGTCACACATGTTATGCTTTTAACAATGATTGACGGAAAAGTTTGCAATGTTCTGACCGAAACTTCTTCCTCACAAAAATGTTTTATTTGTGGGGCAACTCCAACAATGATGAATGATCTGTCAAAAGAGTTTGCTGCGGACAAAGATAATCTTGGTTTTGGTTTGTCTACGTTGCACGCTTGGATAAGGTGCTTTGAATGCTTGCTTCACATTAGCTATCGACTAAATATAAAAAAATGGCAGTTAAGAACAGCCGAAGACAAAGCTAGTGTGAAACAACGTTCAGATGACATTAAAAAACGATTTAAAAGCGAAATGGGCTTGATTGTAGACAAACCAAAACCAGGCTTCGGTAACACTAATGACGGGAACACCGCGCGAAGATTTTTTGGAAATCCCGAGGCTAGTGCCGATATTACAGGGTTAGATGTTTCACTAATACAAAAATTTGGCATACTACTTCGCACTTTATCATCGGGATATGATATAAATATTGAAAAATTCGTTAACTTAGCTCAAGAAACTAGACAACTTTATGTAAATCTCTATTCATGGTATTACATGCCCGCTACTGTCCACAAAATACTTTTGCACAGTGGCGAAGTAATTAGATCGTCCCTTCTACCTATAGGCCAGCTTTCCGAAGAAGCACAGGAAGCTCGGAATAAGGACTGCAGAAGATTTCGTGAGCACAACACACGAAAGCGATCACGGGAGGCTACGAATAGAGATTTACTTAATATGTTATTGATAACATCTGACCCTGTAATAAACGGTTTACGAGAAGTTCCTCGGAAGAAAATAGGTACGCTTCCAACTGAAGTATTAGATTTAATTGTCCCACCTAGCTGTAAGGAACAAAATGTTAATATGATTTCTACTTTTCATAGTTCTGCCCCTCACGATCATGACTATTCAATGGATGATTCATCTGATGATAGTGATGATAATGAGTAATAGATTTAGTTCTTAGATATTTTATGCATCTGTTATTAGATTTTATAGCGACGTCGAGGGATAAATCACTTTATAAAATGTTCAAAAAATATATTATACACATATGCCCGATAAATGTTTTTTTTTCATGATACCAGCTCAAATGACAAACTGCCTTGAAAAAAGTACCAAAAACCTTATATCTTTGCTTATTAACCGCATCTAGACATAAAAATCAAATAAAATAATTTTGTCTAGCTAGCTTGTTCTAGACGAACCATAGTGCAGCGTGGTGAACCAGTATAATACAACCAGCGTGGTGAACCAGTATAATACAACCAGCGTGGTGAACCAGTATAATACAAGGACTGACTGATGATGATGAAAGAAAGTTTCGATGCTGTTAAAAACGGCAACAGGAATTAAGACCCGTGATCCTGGAGAACCCAGGAACTCAAAGCTTTGGATCCGTATGCTTGCATGTCCTATCGCAATAGGTAATGCGGAAGAGGTACCTAGAGTTTATCATCATAAACGTTAGTTAGCTTCATGACAGCCAGGATCGTTTTAACATACTCTCCGAATTTTCCGATACATCTCCATCCATACTCGCGATAATTCTGAATCCAATTCGAGCATAACCACGGAAAGGCAGAGGTGCACACCGTGGGATTGATCCCAATAGTACCATAGTATAAAAAGAAATAGTACCTACCCTCACTGACAACTAGGCTATCGCTGCCTGCCTTAAAATTAACTATCATTGGTACCTATGTAAAGTACGCCTACTAGAAAAGACTATTAAAACACAACAATGAGCTTACTGACAGACACGCTACAGCCGAAACTATTGGGCGCAGGAAGCTGAAATTTGGCATGTATGTTCCTTGGAGACCGTAGGGGTGTACTAAGAAGGGATTTCCCGAAATTCCCACGGGATCGGCCAAAACGGGTAAATTAAATGCAGGCGTAGCTGCTGGCGTCCTCTAGTAGAAGACTAAAGAGGCATAGTATACCAACTCTTCAGGATAGAATCGTCAGGATAATATGAGACACCCATCTGAGAAGTGTCTCCTCAAGCTAAAAGCCTTAACCAGATAAACATATCAGCCACAACAGTGGTTCATTGTTGTACAGTATGCAACAGATTGCCATGTAGTAGGTAGAGTTAGATAAAAAAAATAGTATAGAAAGTGCTGTAAAGTAGTACACTAGAGTATGTAAAGTTGTACACAAATCAAACCTTGATGTATTTGTCTATTGCACTTGAATATTTAATGCATGGATTTAATGTCATCAACCCAATGCGCCAAACGTCCTACGCTTTCATGGCGTGACGTGGGTTTACAAAAAATATCTATGCTATGCACCCAAGTATCACAAATACTGAGAGAACATTCTGGCGTATCATGATTTATGATCATATTGCTTTTATTACCAGATTAGTAACATACCGAGAAATATTCCAAAGCGTTTTGACAATTACAGGAAAAATATAAAGTGGCGGTTTATTTCCCGTCGAAATGTTATTGGCAACTGGCCAGCGACCGGTGTCCCGGCAGTGCTTTTATTTAATTTTACAGATTACCACTATCAAACACGTGGTTTTTAATGCTTATCGGTTTGAATTGGAAGGCATTAGGGACTAGGACAACTCACACTTGTCCGTGTGGTGACGGATTAAGAATACGGATTGTCACCACCCCATATCATCCCATGGGTGTCGTAAGAGCCGACAGAGGGAGCATATTATTATGCATAGAACAGCACTGTAAGAGAAGAAAAACTTGATAGAAACCCTATACCAACCCGTTTGGCCAGCGTGGTATAGTAGGCCAATTCCTCATTTCATAGGAGAGGCATAGTCCAGCATTGGACTGTTAAAGGCTGATGATGATGACCAGTCACACAGTCACACTTGGTCATCTGACCCCGAGCTAAGTAGAGCTTGGACTACGGCAACCAGATAACCGGTAAACATACTTATAGCCTTAATTATTCTCAGATACCGACATAACTACATATGGGTCATTCTCAGCCAGTTCAAATAAGCGTGTCCGGGTCCAAATTCAGTACAAAATGAATAACTAACAACGTGATATTTTTTTCTATAATATTTCTATAAATTTTTCTATACATGCCATTGCAGATGACATGGAAAGCAGAAATTCTTATTGGAGGTTGCGAACATTAAACGGCCAATCCATAACTTTGATGAGCATTTTGCAGTTTAGGAAATAGTTACGCACGCTCTAAAGTTATCCACCTAATATTTTCTTGGGTTTACGCGAATGTTACACATCGAATTTAAACTACAGTTAACGGATTTTATCGCGTTATATTGGTTTCACTTGTTATAACATTTAAACCGAACGATCTAGAAACTACATTTTTATTACTAGCCGAAGTTTCGAATTCTTTACAGGATTCATGTTCACGGCAGACTGAGGTGGTATTTGTCTTTGTCTTGAATTTAAAAGTTATCTCAAAGTACCCGAACATTTTTCAACTATTGGTGTTACGTGTTACTATCTACGCAGAATGTGCTCACTGTGTCTTGATGTCTTCTGGTGACTTTGTCCTTCTTGGGTTTCATTAGCCTGATAACAGGGTCCCAAGCTGGAGGAACATTATTCCAACCATCTTCCCTACTGAAATTAGGATGTTTTTTAATTTCAATAGCTTCTCGTATCATTCTTGGAATAAAGCGGTGTTCATTTGCGAGTATCTGTGGTTTATCAAATCGCAGGTAATGGTTGATTCCTTGTACTACATGTTCACACACAGCAGACTTCGTCGAGCGTTTGTGTTTAATGTCAGCTATATGTTCCTTTAGTCGAATGCCTATGCTTCTCTTGGTTTGTCCAATGTATCCACCTGTTTGCGTGTAAGTAGGTTTTAGCAAGCGATTGCCGAAGGTAGAGCACATTAAACAAGTTAAGCATAATAGAGAAATTCTTAACTATTGGATACTGTACTAGAAACATTGTTAACCATAATTTGATTCTTTAAAGACACAACTCTCATACTAGGAATCATAATATCTGTTCCTATAACAAGATTCACTCTACAAACATCTAACAACTGACATATTAAAGAACTCGCCTAACCGTAAAAAAATCTTTAGGTGGGTTTCTTTATACCAATGGCCTGTACATTCCACAAAAAAAAATAACTACACTAAATAGTAATCCAATATTTATTTTGTTACCAAACGACATAAAGATTTTTATAAAAACATTCGTGTAAAAATACTATCCTCGTGTCTTTATGCGTTAAAAATAGTATTTTATGTTTTGACGGGTTACTTTTTACAAGCATTTTTCGCTCACAATTCGGGTCGTCTCGAGATAGATACCTATTTGACGTAAGCTCCATATTATACTTAGGTAGCTAACAAAATTCAAATCTATACCTACTAATGTTATGCAGCTGAAGATTTTTTTGTTTGCTTGAGCGCGCTTATCTCAGGAACTACCTACTGGTCCGATTTGACAATTTTTTTCCGTGTTAGATAGCCCATGAATCTAGGAAGGCTATTTAACATCTCGCTATGAGCCGCGGGAGCGGAGTAGTAGCCCTAAACAACGCGGGTGTGACCGCGGGCTCATCTATTATCTTTAATAGGGTATTGCAACAAGTTTTTTAAAGCATCGATGGAATAAAACATCGTACAACTAAATTATCGACACAATCGATTTAATAAAAATCAAATCAACAACTTTCGAACTCAAATAGGGAACCCATTCAGAGGAACTGAATGACTCCCTGTAACGACAAATTTCCACATACGTAGTATTTATTCCTATTGAACTTTTCTATTCTCTAAAAATTATTGCAGATATGAAATTCGAGTAATTTAAATTATTCGAATTTCATATCATAAATAAAATAAATAATTCATAAAATATGAAGGAACTTTCAAGAACGTGACTGTTACACCAAATTCAACACAAATGTTATTGCTGTACACACGGCTACTGATCAAGCCTAGACACTTTACCCACATGAACATTGCGTTGTACCTACCTTAGGGCGCAGGAAATAAGCATTGTAATCGTACTTCAACTGCCAAGCTTGACTTGACGTACAATCAAACAAGTCGGCGGTGGACCAGGTTGAAAAAAAATCCCTTGGCTCGCTCATAGAGTCGAGGCACACTAGAAACTGGTTTTGTATACGAGTGTCAATGTGCATGTAAAGTAGCACTGGAAGTGACGATGTCTTCCTGAGCTATTTTCGGCCTTATGGTGGTCTAGCGGAAAGTTGTTCGACTGTACATACTACGAGTTACAGCCTAGCCCATGGTATATCTTGTGCCATAATTATACTGCACACGACTTCTTTTTTAATTCATCCTAGCTTTTTCCCAGTTGTATCGAAGACTTTTCGCTTTTGAGCTCGGGATCCGCTTATAATTCTAAGTGAAATCTGAATAGCTTTCTACTGAGCGACTGCCGTCTAGCTTCCGCAGCTCTGTAACTCAAAGGAATAGAGATATTACATGGCATGGACCAGAGTCAGTGTATTCAAAGACTGTCAAAAACCATCATAACAGCTGGCAATATTTACAAATTTTAAATATTGCCAGCATTGTAAATTACAATACCATAAGCCATAACTTCAATAAGTCAGTGGTGCACAACGAGGATTCGAACCCAATACAATCTGCATAACAGTCTGTTGCTATGTCCACTTTGATATCGCGCTACCGTCATTTTATTTTCTTTGACTACCTACTTTCCTTTGCGATATTTTTTTCATTTATTATTTCGAGTGACAGTAGAGGCAGCGATAGCCTAGTGGATATACCAACAGACTGCCCTGCAGAGGGTATCGGGTTCCAATCCGACGCGCACCAATGACTTTTCGGAGTTATGTGCGTATTGAATTATCAATTATCGCTTGTCCCGTGCCTCGGAGAGCATCTTAAGCCATCGGTCCTGGCTGTCATGAAGATCTTTGACAGACGTTATAGGGTGTCAGTACCTCTAAATAAACTGACACTAGTCTAAAAAACCATGGAATATCGCTATCCCTTCGGGTTGCGGAGGTCAGACAGGCTGTCGCTCTGTGGAAAAGCTAATATTCAGCCAAATCCGGTTAGACTACTTAGTAAGCAGACCCCAGGTTGAAACTCGGATAACGCTAAGAGGATGATATTTCGAGTGGTGATGATATTTATTGTCATTACCATAAAACCAAATAAAACTAGATTTTTTACCCGGATTAAAACGATTTAAAACTACCTACCCAAGAAAGGTAATATTTCTATTTGATATTTTCCAACAAATTTTAGATAGATTCGGCACAAAAAACATGTGTATCAGATGGTACCAACCTACCTCCAAAAAATTGTAGACGGTCAAGCCCAGTGGCAACCTTCGAACTATAATTAAGTCCAAGTGTACCTAAGTTAGGGCATGTACTTACATATGGTTTAATTTCTGAGAAATATTACTCAGCTGCCGTTAAAAAGAAATTTTGTTACACTTTGGATGAATAAAAACAACAAATCAAAATGGTGACGTGGCTCTTCGTGGCAAATAATCGGTAATTTCGCCCCTCACTAACGTGGCTCGTTGGTCTAGGGGTATGATTCTCGCTTCGGGTGCGAGAGGTCCCGGGTTCAAATCCCGGACGAGCCCGGTGTAAACCTTTTTGTCTAAAAACGTCAATTTTTATGGCATTTAAAAGCTCAATTTACGGACCTTTGTAAAAAGTTCTCAAAATATATATATATTTTTATTATAACGCCATCTGTTTAACAATCTAGTAAGGTATGACGCTGTTTGAGCTTGGGCATTCTACGCAATGTAGAGTTTGCTGTTTTGAGGTTCTTATCTGAAACCTAACCTCATCAGTTAGTTGTTGTTTAAATTGCATTTTTGCAGGATATTATTAATTTTGATTGATTAACGAATTAGCGTTCACCACGTCATCGTCAATGATTAGATTGAGTGATTTCAGTGATTATTGACAAGGTTTGAATAATATAAATAAATAGTGTCCTTATCTTACTGAAACCGATATTTTATTTACTAATTTTGACCGCAAATATAGTATACAGAGTAAGTATATCCAAATCTATAGGTAGAATTTGTTCAGTTAGTATTAGCTGTTATTAGAACTATTCGCCTGTTGATGCTGCGGGAACAGTCTATTTTTAAACGCGTTTAGGTGTCTTTTATTTTAGTACATTCCAAACAAATTACCTTTTGACAATATAAATGGCGCATAGGATCCGGAAGTGCGCTCTATAACATCACGTTTTGGCGCGTTTAATTTAAAAATAAATCGAATACCACTTACCAGCTCCTAAATCCTCTCTGACTGCAAGAGCGCATAATAGAGAATGTGCTATGTCGAAATAAGGGTACATTTTGAGTTTTATGACCTGGTTGGCCAGGTCTAAGAAAGCTTCGGGATCCATGGTGTTAGTATTATGTGTATCTCACGGTTTAAAAGTCAATTAATTGCACAACTAAACACCGACAATAGCGTGGCACGGTGACACGCGTCCGCGACCGACCGCGGGCGAAGTAGCCGCGAGACTGGGAGGCTGACTTTGCTCGTTCACTATTATGTACAGGAATGTTTTTTTCTATTATTTTGGTCAGAAGCGACAATAGTCGAGTCTTGCCGCTGGGTTCACAGTGAGCGACAGGTTGCTTGGTTATAAACAACTCATGTCAAATTCTACATTTTATTTGATTCACCAATTTGTTATTGGACGATAATTTCGTCATAATGAAATAAGTTTCCGTAGTGTAGCGGTTATCACGTGTGCTTCACACGCACAAGGTCCCCGGTTCGATCCCGGGCGGAAACAGTTGTTTTTGCGCTTTTTAATTATTAATTTTTCTTTTTATTTGGGATGTTAGGCAAGAGGATTTATTAATTTTCATTTTTATTTATGGGGTTATGAAAATACTGTAGAGGCGTGTTTGAATGAAACATTAGTAGAGAGTTGATGGAAAGAAAAATAGAAATCTGTAGACATTGTTAGTTCAAGGCCAGATAAGTATATTTCAACATAGTAAGTAGCAGAGTAACGTAGCAATTGGTTATCATGTTTGAACAACTTCCGAGAGAGGTAATAAATAAAACCAGTAATTTAGTTAAAGATATATTTGTAACAATATTCTCATAATTTAAAATGTGCCAAATTTTATAAAAAATACAAAATAGATAATTTAGAAAATGATAATCCGTAATAATAATAGTTGTTACAATTTCATCAGTCTTTTACATTATTAGATCTGTACACAGCCAAATCTTTGGAAATATGAAATAAATAATTTTATTGAAACAATTTATATTAAAAATCTAATAATTTCACTTTGGCAAGGAACATGAAATGCACCTATAAATTAAAACGGTAGCGTAGCCGTCATTTATTAAACAATGAGTATTATTAAACATGATATGTAAACTCTAGAAAAGCACTTTATGTACAAAAAGACAGATCTATAAACTAGGAATGTCTTCAGGATAAAACTTAACACTATGCTGCCAGGCAATGACAATAATTAAAAAAATAAAATTTATTCTTAAGATTTTATAGTTAGGTACTTATTTCATAAACATTTTGTAAAATGCACGTCTTGAGTAATATAATAACACGACCATTTATTTGTGCATTGTTTTATTTTACTTTATTAGACTTTGGTATTATTATATAGCCAATATTTTATCACAAATTTTTAGCCCATGACTGCTTATGATTCTAAAAAGTCAATATCAAGTTTGGCGATAAGAAATCTACAAAAATATTTGGAAGTAGATACGATAGTCGATATCTCTTCTTATCTTTAAACGCGTTCTCCCACAAAGATATTTAAAAATAATATGAACATCTGTCAACAAAATTTAAAATTAGAATGTCTTAACCGTTCTTTATTTGCATCTATGGAATATTTTCGAAACCTTACAGCCCGCCTCTGATGCGTGCACGGTGTATTAAATTAATTTTCATCTTGGTTTCTTTACAATAGACTTAATATTAAAAAGAAATAGCATGATTTTTGAATTATAGAACCTTATTTTAAAATGTCGACTAAAATAAAAAAATGAGCTAAATATAAAGCACAATGGAGACAGTTGACAAATTATTGATACATGGTGATTCATAACTTCGTAAGTCTTGTAAATTCTGTCGAACCCGTGATTTACGACATTGGACTACCCCGGCAAAAACTAGTTAAGTATTATTGAAAGCAACTTATTTCACAGTTCAGGTTTTTATAATCCAACGCAGAACAATGCTAGGTATACCTGGAAATCACAAAAAAGAGTCACATATCTGTAATCCACGTTTTACAATAAGATTCTAATCCACGTTTTACAATAATATTCGTGTGTCGTTATTACTAACAATGATAAACTTAACACTAATCGGCAATCTAGTCAACATAATAATCTATAATCGCTTGATTTTGCTAGGTAGTAGGTTGCTGCCCTGCTATAGAATAGTAGATAGGTAAACAGAAATGCCAATCAATTTAATAACCGAACTACCTATACCTTTAAAAAAACATAAAATATTTTTTATCAGACTTCAAAGAGGATGAGGTTCTCAACTTGACGGTATTATTTTATAATTTTTCCCTTCAAACTTTTTACTAGGCCGCTTCTAATGATTTTTTTTTTATTTCAATGTTGATGCTGCCTATTGAAATTGGATCAAGATCTCACTGAGTTATCCTTGATAATTATTTTTTTAATTTATTTACTTTGAGGAGTTCTTTTTGCGTATAAAGAGTAGAATGATTAATATTGCAAAACATTTTCAATGAATATTTGAGATACATTATTTTTCGTTTAAATGTAAGGAAGAAATATTTCACTGTCCTAACATTTCTAATGAGCGTAGAATATTATATTCACCAGACTACCTAAATTACGATAACAAAGGAACTGCAAATAATTGACAGTCTGACTATAAACTACAAACAACGGATTTTATCAACACGTGGGATATTTATGGTTATATATCAACAACACATGTTAAGATCTTGCTGTCTTGCTCTTTTATAAGTAAACAAACAAAGACGACATTGATAGGACCGACATATGGACGAACCTATTCATCCCATTCATATGCCATAAGACAGATTTTCCGTTAGACATTTAGTGAATTTACAAAGTTTGAATTACGGACACAGAGAATACCGACACCCTTATAAATAAGAGAACTTTACAAACATGAAAAAGACGGAATGTTAATCGCCGTAAAACTTTGAACTTACGTACCTAAATGAATAGTTTATGACAATTCAAACACACGGTCATAAACTATCGCCTTAATCTTTGGTTTCAATAGCTTCATAATTAAAAAAAATAATTATAAACCTACATAGTTTTTATACTCTAAGGGTAGAGTCACGGTAATGATTATATTACCGTGGTAGAGTGGTCATGTTTGTTTATTGTTTTATAAGTGATCAATATGTTTACACTTCCAAATTATTTTATTGATTAAAATATATTACATTGCAACACTTAGTTCTAAACGTTTACTTTAAACTTTTGCGACATTCACTCATATTTCTGTAACATGTTTGTATCGCGTAATTATTTGAAAATAATGGTGAAATCCCTACTAATATTTAAATTCGAAAGTGTGTGTACATACATGTATGTATGTATGTTCCGTTTTCAGGCTAAAACGGCTGAACCGATTTTATTGAAATTTTATATAGAGATATATTGGACAATGGAGACGGACATAGGCTACCATAAGTTGCAAAAAATAAACTGGGAGGGATTGTAGGGAGGGTGGAAGTTAGTACGGCACAAATTTTCCTCTTGGAAGTAAGAATGCATGCGCTGTAATAATGGAGTGCTGCGCATGTGCTATCTGTCAGTACTGTCACAACATACATATTGTCATATTGTGCACGGTGATTACATTGTTCGCTTATATAAACTAATAATTATATAGGTACTACGCTTAATCGGCTGAAACGATTTTCTCTACTAATATTATAAATGCAAAAGTATTTATAGATATACAGGGTGGCACAAGACCCATCACCAAGCCAAAGTCTACTCGTTCTGCAAATCATGCCAAGTCATACTACGCGAAAATAATACCTGGGAAACGAAATATGTTTTTAAGCTTAAAAAAGTAGACACTTTTTATTAGCCGCAATGTATAGCGCGCGCTTGCAGTAAAAATTGGCGCGAGAAATGCATCGTACCTACGCCGGCCGCATCTACCTCCACCGTGCGCCGCGGTCGACCTAAGGGCGGTTTCAGATTTGCGTATTTTTCTGCGCGTATTGGGTTGTTTCAGCATACGCGCTTGCACGCGCGCTACTTTATGCGCTACCAAAAATCGGACTCGCGTAAACGGGCATATTTCGATGTGTTCGCTCGAAACGGTAGTGATATCGTGTCAGTATAGCGCTTATACGAGCTTAGACGCGCGTGAATGATCGTACGAGTTGCGCGTGTGCCAAAAGGCGCGCCTATACGCGCCTACATGCGCTTCCAAAAACCAGCTTACACGCGCGTATAAAACTCTAGTTTGAAACCTAGCCCTAACGGCGGCGCGGCCGAAGGGAATGAACTCTCAGCTGATTGCTAGTAGGCAATAGGCATACACTGCGGCTAGGGAACTTTGAAGCCGTTTATTTTAGGGAAATATTGAAAATTTTGTTTATATTTATTTGGAAGAAAGTTTACATTTATCATTCAAAACACGATTTTGGAATAATTAGAAAAAAAATGTCGTGACTTTGAGCCTCAATATCTCCTGAACCAGTAATTTCCCAGGTATGGTGCCGAAGTCAAAATTGATCGTAATAATTGGTACAATATGGGGTTTCAGTTTTCGTTAAGGGTCTTTTTACAACCTGTATATGAACGCTAGCTAGAAGCAATTCGGAATTTATTTTTATAAGCTAATTTACATGTGGCTCATAACAATTGAATTTCTATTGTGTCTGGGGTCGGACAGTGAAAGTGTTAAAGATGTCCTTTGCACCCATAGATTAGTAGGTATTTCTAAAATTGCACGCGCGCTTTTTTATAGCGGCTTGAAAATAGCGAATACTTAAAAAAAATGTCGTTGCCCAGGTTTTATTTTTGCTTAGTATGACTTGGTATGATGTCCCAAACGCGTAGACTTCGACTTGGTGATGGGTCTTGTGACACCTGTATATTTGGCTTACTAAATTCATCCTCATTTAGGACCGCATTTCATGAAAGCTGAACCATGTCAAAGTAATAAAATGCTATTAGGAGATTCGACGAGCAATTACAGTAATAACACTAATAACAAACATGTTTAGGTAAAATAAAAAAATATCATACAAATCACTGCTCTTCTCGACTTGACGGATAAGTGTTATCTTATGTCTTATGGAGTCCCACAAAACTCTTAAAGAAAGCAAAGCGAGGAGCAGATTTGAAGAAACAAACTATGTCTCTACTTTGCGAGGTTATGGGTTGAAATAGCTGGGCAATAGGGTATTTGACTAAAAAAATCTAATTAGTCCGTCATTTAGATTATCGAAAAATATTGGATACGTATTTTTTGTTTTATCGAATCAGTAAAAAATTACGAAGATAAAACACATCAAAGATGGAGAAACATATAATAGTGGGGGCTTGTAATGTCACTTGCCAGTAAAAAGTGTACTGGCAAGTGACGTCACACGAGTTTTCAGCGGAGTTTGTCGTCTTAATTTTTTGTTTACGCGACTAAAGAAAATATACGTGTCCAATATTTTTTTGAAATCTATCTGACGGACTAATTCGATTTTTTTAGTCAAATACCCTATTGCAGGGGAATGACTTATGAAAGGCTTTTAAGAAAATATTTATGACTATCTTGATCATTTCGTATCTGAAAGACTTCTATATACGAACATCTACACCACCCAAATATAATAAAAGATCGACTCTTCAGTACAAAATGATTCATTATAATTTTCTGGGAGTAATCTTATTTGTAAAAGAGTGCGTGCATTAAACGGAAATTAATCATATATCATAAGATAGATTGCTGCTTAAAAAAACCCAAATTATTTTTAATTCATATAATTATATCTAATTCAGTTCAGTAAAATAGAGGGAGAATAGAGGCAGAATGAAATGATATCATAATTAAATAATTACAAAATCTTAAATTATTTCTATACGTTTTTGACCGGGTGCGGCCATTCTCCGATGTCCGTTTGTTTATGATTTTAATGGATACAGATCTGGACGTTCCAGTGGCATAATAACTAAGATGAATTAACTTAACATGTTTAACAAACCACCCGGCTGAGTTCTGTGGTTCACTTTACGATGGATCCTGAAAGAAATAAGGCAATTATTATGATGTTTAAGAATAATACCTAGTCTAAGTAGTCTAACTAATGAAAAGTAAAGCCCATGCGTGATTGACAATATTCAAAGATCAAGGACGATACCATATATGAAAAGTTTACATCAAGGTGTTTAGTAGGACTTTAGGTGCACGTTATCAATCGATAAGAGTGCAATGCAAACAACAACATGTAATCAATGTTTCGACGGCATTCTCTCTTATCGCACACACTTCATTGTATGTAACAATATCTTGTTTCGTCGCGCCTATCAGTGAATATTCTGGAGTGCCTAATTGTTCGTTTTTATTCGATGTTTCAGTTTGTGATGTAAAAATCTCTCTTCTTTGCCACTTTGAGTTACGATCGTTCTAGAGCGACTTTTAGTGAACAAAGCGCCTATCAAATCGTCATGAGACAAAATGTCTAGCTGGCTAGACTCCTAATAAAGCCACTGTACACGTCCATATGCTGTAGTGAATAAAAATATACATTACCTATGAGTTATGTTACATAGTGTTGTTCCCCGACGCGGTCTGTTTCTCCAAGCTTCGTCTGTTCTTCTCCGAAATCGCTGATCCTAAAAAAATAGCCAAATGGTTTAGCTATATTAATTATAAGAGTGGGATGGTATTAATTGAAGATTCAGGTTATGTATGTGGGTGTTGCGTGTCCGAATACGAAAAGCGAGCGATGTGAAAAATGGTTGCTATTGAGAAGTAGTTTGTTCGATGCTTATTTTGTTGTACACCATATTGCGATTGCATTTTGTTTTAATTTTAATAAGTTTTTGACATTTCGATAATGCGATCACATGCTTTAACACAACATTACGGATATGTCAAAGCAAAAAGAAAGAGAAATCACTATCTCAATACAGAATGAAGAAAGATTATTTTTGAAGAAGTATTTTTTATATTCTAGAAACGGAAAATGATGTGCGCCATTCAGCCATTCCATGCTTGTTCGCAGTAGCGATGTACGATCGTTGTAGATTAGAAATTATAATGAATGATCCTACACCGCTAATTTGTAAAAGCAAAATGAGATGTAAAAGCAGAGATGGAAGACTGAAAAGTGAAACAAGCACAGGTCTATACGTAGGTATACCCTTTGGTATTAAACGTTGTTCAACATCTTATAAACAGCAATCTTATTTATACTAAATAAGATATAATATGTACCTATTGTACCTGTGACAATTAACACGCTTAGGGCTATTATTTTGACGCGAAACAGGATTTAGCCCTACTGTGCTGTTGTAAAAAAAAAAAGTAAGACAAGGAACAGTTAATTTAACGATGAACTGGGAGCCTATGCTCAACCGATTATATATTTAATTACTATGCAGTTCCATACATTTAATTGAATAAAATATGTTTATAACATAAACAGACTGTCAAATACATTGATATCACCTTATCAACTTCCAATAAATATTAAAACTACCACGTTGAACAACGCTTAACAACTCAGGGCAAAAAATCTTAAAAATACCTTTCTTTTTGCTAGGCACACTCTTAACCGTACGTCCATTCGCTGAAAAATAAATGAAACATGTATAAATATCACGTACCGGACAGATTCTCATGCTTGTGCTTAGCAAATTTCTGTTTCAGTATACTAGACCATATCTTTAATTTCGTACCGATTTTTTGCTCGTTACTTGGCGTTCGTGGGATCTTTGACGGGTTGGTTTCTGGTGATGGTTTTGGATCCACTTTTGGGTTTTCTTCTGGTGGTGTGGGATAAATTTCTGTGTTCGCTTGGTTAGTTTTCTCTGGTGTTGAGCTTGGTACAGCGCTTATGTCGGTGAATTCGTCTGCTGGTACTGTTTCAGCCGTCTTGGTGCTTACTTCGTTGGAATTTGTCTCGTTTTCGTTGGAAATGTTTGTTGTGTTGTTTTGGAAGGCAACTTCTTGATCTGAATCTACTGTGAAGTCTGAGCGATCGCTTTTTGGACTGGTGACTGTAGTTAGCTGTAGACAAATATAAATTATCCTTGTGAATTAATTAAATTAGAGCTTCATGATAAGGACTGTCATATTAAATTATAGCAAGAAATATATTAACCGAAGTCCTTAATATTAACACAGAGTACAATTTCCTGTGTTGAACCAGTCTAGTGCGTTACAATGGCTTATAGCCGCTTTAAGTAGGTACATTTTGATCGGTGAGTGCTAAGGGAGGCCAAGTCAGGAAGGCGTACGAGGGTCAAACTGAAAGTTCTTAGAAAATCAAAAACTGATTACATTAGCCAGTTATTAGTTTTATTATATCTTTTCAAAATATTGTCCATTGACGTCAATACACCGCTGCATGCGATGGAACCACTGGGAAAAGCACTTTGCCCACTCGTCCTTAGGGGTCTCTTCAATGGCATCGCGATACGCAGCCACCGCTTCTTCAGCATTCATAAACCGCTTTCCTTTAAGTTTTTCTTTAATTTTTGGAAATAAATAAAAATCACAAGGCGCGAGGTCGGGGCTATACGGCGGGTGACCCAGTAATTCAACGTTTGATGTCGCCAAATAGTCGATCGTTCGCTTGGCGGTGTGCGACGAGGCGTTGTCGTGGTGAAGGAGGATCCTACTGCGAGGTCGTTTCTCTCGAACTTTTTCCAAGACAAGTGGCAAACAATTGGTAGTGTACCATTCTGCAGAAACTGTTTTTTGATCCTCTAACACAATTGTTGCGAAATGACCTATCCTTCCAAAGAACGAGGCCACCATTTTTTTTCCCGCACTTCGATCTCTCTTCACTTTAGTTGGCAACTCCTCGAAAGGAAACACCCACTGAGCAGATTGTCTTTTGGTTTCAGGATCATAACAGTAAATCCAGCTTTCGTCACCTGTTAGTATGTCGAACACAGCATTTGAGTCCGTTAAATCTTTAATTAATTTTACGGCACCAATCCACACGATGGAGTTTTTGAGCCTTAGTCAAATTATGAGGTATCCACCGGGCGCAAAGCTTCCTGACCGCTAAATGTTCGTGGAGGATTTTGTGCACTTGACTCATACCGATGCCTAAGCTTGTCCGAATCTGCTGATAGGTCACTCTTTTGTCAGTCTCTATCATACGCCGCACAACACAGATGTTATTTGCAGTCGTCGCCGTAGAAGGCCGTCCCTCACGTACATCATCAGTGAGATTAGTGCGACCACGTTTAAACTCATTAAACCAGTTGTAAACAGTCGCACGAGATGGGGCTTCATCGTGAAAGGCCAATCGTAGTCTATCATAACTTTCTTGTTGAACGACGACACGAAAATTTTCTCGTGTTAAATTCATGTTGACGTGACACAGACAATTTTCAATTTGCCGCCAAATCGTAAAACAAATGACAAATGAATGAAATATATACTCAGTAATATTGGCAAAGAGTTCTATTTTCAAATTTTAGAATATTTTTTTTATTATATTGTTTATAAGTGGCCAATTCTAAGAACTTTCAGTTTGACCCTCGTACACTCCAGCTATCATCTACATGGAAGTGACATAAGCAATCACACTCAGCTATTATTTGCGTTGACATATTTGTGTCCCACTAAACCTACCATTCTTCGACAATTGAGGCATTCGACTACAGTCTGATTGTGACCTGCCATGAACATTTGACTGTGTTGAACACATACCATACAAATGCACTTTTGCAGAATCTTGACTATTGTGCTATCAGATATATTGCACTAAATCTAATTTCCACCTATTTAAGCGATAGACTTCGGTATGTAAATGTGATTGGACGTAGGTCTACTTAGGTTAGGCCTGAGGTTATGGGAATGCCACAAGGCTCCTCACTTAGTCCGCTTATTTTTATTTCGTAAAGTAATATTTTATTGTATAAATATTTTATGATATTGTGCATGTATTGTGTAGTGCATGTAAAACCAAATAAAAAACGGATATGTACCAAATTTCCTACAAATTGTTATGGCCCATTTCAGCCCATCTATTACTAGATTTTCTGGAAAAAAGGTGATCCACGATTGAATTCGGTTCATGAACTAGTTCAGCTATTTAGTCTTGAAGAGTACAGACTGACAGACTAACAAACTTCACCCTTAATGTATGGGCCTTTGCTTTTTGAGATTTGTCTTATAGAAGGCACATACCGTGAAGCTGGAGTCCTCATCAGAGTCAGCGTCGAGATCGATCATCATCTTCTCTATGAGGCGCTCCATGGTCGTTTCGCTTGTCGACGCCACCATACCTCCCGGCTCGCGGCGCTTACTACGTTTCACTACCTACAATTTTAGATAATTTGTGAGTGATCTATCGCCTAATTCTATTCGTGTTTCTAGCTTTAAGGGCACCTTTACACTAGCGATTGACTAGCGTAGGTCCATCGGACTCCTATGCACGACAAACGATAGTATGTATTATTAAAGCCTAGATAGCTGGTCAATGAAATTGGTCAGTTTATTCAATCTGTGTACTTGATCTGTGTACTCAATCTGTTTACTTGGTTTTTGTACTTGATCCGTGGACTCGGTCTGTGTACTTGGTCAGTGTATTTGGTTTGTCTATGTACTTGGTCTGTGTACTTGATCTGAGTGCTCTGTCTGTTTACCCGGATTCAATACTCAATACTTTATTGCATTCCATAATTACAATGAGGTGTTAAACATAAGGGATTTTGTACTTAGCCTGTGTACTTGGGTTTTATACTTAGTCTGTATGGTCAGTGTCTGTGTATACATATAGCTACTCACCAGTACTTGATCGTTGTTACTGAGGCGCGTGGTATTGTTGTTGGCGTGCGGCGGAGATCGTCGGAAGCACATTGTGAGCTCCAACAGCGAGTGCAGCGCGTGGGTCCACGACTCGGTCGGTTGGGCCGAGCTGGTGCGAGCTCGCATCACTCTGTTGCCTTGGTATTTTAGAGTGCGAAGGTACCGGCGTTTGCTTTGGATATACATCACCTGGATATAGGAAACATAGTAAATATTACGGATGTTATGGTTGTTATTTCGGATCACAATAGTCTGGATAAGCTAAATTAAAAATAATAATGTTTTATTGGTTCATCGTCATCAATAAAGTAATCTGACGAAGCTGACTACGTCAGACGGGAAAAGTCGTCGCTTCAGCAATCTCTACGCCTCAAAAGCGTCTCGTCTCAAACCCGACACCGAGGATCCAAGAGCCACTTTAGCCCTCCACTTCACGAAAGAGTTGCCAGATGTCAGCTAAGACAAAATCGTGGTGGCCCTGAGGCAGCTTAAAAGTGAAAAAGCCGCCGGGGAAGATTGAATTACGACGGAGCTGCTAAAGGCAGGTGCGAAACCAACGCATGTTTAGTTCTGTGCTCTTCTCGGGGAGAACTGTAAGGGCGTAGAGCAAGATTGTTTGTTTTTCGTGTGAGTGTGTGGGCAACTCTGGTGTCGGAGTTTTCAGACCGCCCGAAGGCCTCCAACATGGCCTAACGATTCTTTTCCTTAGACTAGAACCGGGACCGACAGCTTTACGTGCCCTCCGAAGCACGATAGCGCTCAGATGAAATCCGATCTCTACCTAGGGCTCACCTTGCAGTTGGGTAGAAACAATTTCGAGAAGGAGGTTTGCAGAAAAATACAGCTCGCCTGGGCAGCATATAGGTAACTCCGTCAAGTCTTCGTCATCCCTACCGCAAAGCCTAAAGCAAAAAGTCTTCAACGAGTGCGACCCCTGTTTCCCTTATTGTTATCCGTTATCCCTGTTATGACTTACGGTGCCGAGACGTGGACACTGACGGTGCAACTGGTCCACCAATTTAAGGTCGCTGAGCGAGCTATGGAGTGGGGTATGCTCGGAGTTTCTCTGAAGGATCGAATTCGTAATGAAGTGATCCGACAGAGAACCAAGGTAATCGACATAGCTGAAAGAATTAGCAAGCTGAAGTGGCACTGGGCTGGTCACATTTGGCGCAGAACCGATAACCGTGGGAGTAGTCGTGTTCTAGAGTGGACACAGAGTGAGAATGTAGTGTAGGACGCCCTCCGGCTAGGTGGAGTGAGGATATACGCAAAGTGGCTGGCAGCGGCTAGACACGAAGAGCCGAAAATCGGGCTCAGTGGCGTGCCATTGGAGAGGCCTATATCCAGCAGTGGACTATGGCATGCTGATGATGATGATGATGATGAAAGTTGACGTGTTTATTTAATGAATGGACTGATCATGACACGATTTCTTTTCTTTGGAAGCTAACGTGAACGAGGTGAATCTTAGCTACAATTTATGAACATCTGACTATGATGATTTCATGACTGATTATGCTTGTTGTTGTTCGTTTTCATAGTGATATCTTCAAAATAAGCAGATTACAAAGCAATGCTAACCCTTCTCTTACCTTCTTACTTTTTATATGATCTGTGATAAAACCGTGTGTATAAAATGCTTATTGGATCTCCACACAATTTTACTCACCACATCAGCAGATCTGAGGGGTGGTTTCCCCATGACGAGGTTGAGCAGCGATATAGACTCCCTGGCGATGCGGAGTACTACCAGCATCACGAGGAAGAACACCCACGGCAATGGACGCACCAGCTCTGGCTGAGGACGCTCGTCTTGATCCACTGGAAACACAGCAGAAACACCAATTTGTACTGTTTTGGTCCTTATGTGTTAAGATGCGGTTGTGGCTTTGAGACAGCAATAGCCAAGTGCAGATGCCAACAGACTGCTATGCGCAGAGTAAATCGAGCATTAGTATGATGTACCGATAATAGCCTACAATTAAATTTGATCTAGGCTCTTTAGACCTCCAGATTATATTATCAAGACTCATTTGGTTTCCCAGGGTGTTGTCGTCCAATTTGACCAGACTTGCGTCTTCGTGTAACATACATACATACATAGACTGACGCCTGTTTCCCCAAAGGGGTAGGCAGAGGCATATTAAACGCCCACTTTTCGCCAGTGTTTTGATCCCACGTAATAGGTGGCGAGCCTATTGCCGCTTATCGGGATATTTGTTTGCCAGAGCCTCGTTCGTTGATCGGCAGGTGCACCACTTGCAGGTGAGGTTGGCTTGGGACCCTTAGTTCTTGGTGGAAACCCTATGCACCCAATGTGTAATTGTCCATATCTTCGTGTAAATGGATGTTAAAGCGTGTGGTATACTTACAGGGCGGGGGCACAGCCCACCTAGCACACTTCTCTATGACCCACAACGTGCGGTCTAGCTGCCGCAGCACCGTCTGTCCCAGCCGGTAGCTCGCCGCATGCTCAGCCACGTTCTGGAACACCTCCTTAGCTAAGGATACCAGCTCCATATCTGGAATGAACCACGGGTAATGTCATTCATTTTAGGTATTTTAAGTGACGCGTTCTGCAGAGGCAGAGTCATTTTCAGCTGGTGATATTAAGTACTCCAAGCTGTGCAGTCAAGAGCGAAAAGAAAAATGCAGGGTATATAATTATATATGGAATACTACCGAGAGCGTAGACGAAATTGGCTACGATTCTTGTTCATTCAGCTCATAATGTTTCGGATTATTTTGTAATACCTAAACATATGTGCCTACAAGCCTACGTTGGATTGGAAAAGGAACTGAGAAGCATACAATGTAATGGACCGATTTTCGTTCAAAGGCCTCCATACTTCAAGGGCTAGCTCTATCAACTATCATATCAACTTTAAACCTCTAAAACTATGATAAAAATCATGCAACGCCTATCAACGCCTGTACGGTACAAAATTTTAAGGTACTACGGCCATATCTCGTTGCAAAACAATAAATTAAGTATTGTCTTAAACAGACAGAGCGTTCAGTGGTCTAGGCAAAGATGGAAGGAACCAGAACACGCCGTAGATATCGAATGATTGAATAAAATCAAACCCCACATAAATGCATTAGGATATCGGACAATGGGTCGAGATCTCGCCATCTTGGAGAAAATGTGAGAAAAATAACATCTAATAAATAGAATTCTCGTGTCACAGTTTTCGTTCCCATACTCCTCCGAAACGGCTTGACCGATTTTGATGAAATTTTTTGTGCTAATAAAAAAAAAATTTTGCAAAACAACGTTTGCCGGGTCAGCTAGTTCAACTATAATGATGTTGCCTTGTCATTACCACGAGATATCCGTCAAGTGCTACACGATTGAGAAAAAGAGTTTACAGACAGATGTGCGATAATACTCATATGTGTTTGTTAATACGTAATACACAGTTTTAATATATAATTATAATCGTTTTCATAAAACTATAATCGGGATGGTTGCTAACCTTCATTAAAAATAGCATTATCAACTTTTAATTGCATTCACAATTTTATTGATTTTATACGGTAACTCACCGAAAACATTGATAAGTTAAACGATAATTATAACATGGAAGTAAATACCTACTCTGAATACAAGAATTATTGAAAGAAACATGGAGTGTTTCACGTTGCTCATTTTTTCGTTTTATACGACACGTAGGCCTCAGAAGTTTTAAAACACACTTCTCTGCCAGTGCTCGCAATGACGTGGGTTTAATTTCCAAATGCGACAATAATTTTGCGACTAGTTGGACGACCAGCGTCCAAAGCTGATCACAATGTTATGGTGTTTCCACTATTGCCGTGTCGCTTCCTTTACAGTTAATTTGCACAGAAGGCACAAACGTCGCTCGCAAGCCGTTCTTTCTTTTGCATCTGACCCGCAAAGCACTAGAGACACTCTAAATGATATTTTTAGTAGTCAGAAAATCAGGAAATGGAGCAAATACTAGGTATTAACAACCATACAAAATACCGCATCCGACCCTGCTCCTCAGGTTCTGCAAGCACAAGCGACCTCTCCAAGTCGCGCTGTTCTCAGCTGCTTAAAAGCATTAAAAGGTTGCTTTATATTTAAAAAATGTTTTCGAACATTCGAGTTTATTTAGCGAATGAATGAGTGACATATTGATTTTATGGTGCATCCATGACAAGTGTAGACGTGGCTAAATGTCGAAGTTGGTGTTGATGCACCACAGCACCATTATAAGTAGATGTTCATAGCCAATGTTACATCATGTATGGCAGTCCTTTTACTTTTTACCCGGATGAGATACATCCTCTCTATTATGCTGGCGTTTAGTACCTAGCGACAAATTTGTGCGATGTTATAGTGTGCAATTGTGAATGCACACACAACTTCTATATTTAAATCATGCGGTACCAAATATTTTAGTTTATAATTAACATTGCAATGCATAAAAATAAGGTATTTTAGGTACTATCAAAATAATACCTTTTTACATACATACATACATAGACTCACGCCTGTTTCCCCGAAGGGGTAGGCAGAGGCATATTAAACGCCCACTTTTCGCCAGTGTTTTGATCCCACGTAATAGGTGGCGAGCCTATTGCCGCTTATCGGGATATTTTGTTTGCCAGAGCCTCGTCCGTTGATCGGCAGGTGCACCACTTGGCCACTTGCAGGTGAGGTTGGCTTGGGACCCTAAGCTCTTCGTGGGAACCCTTTTTTTTTAAATACCTTTTTACTTCTCTTTTTATGCAAAATATAGATTACTAGAGGACGCCAGCAGCTACGCCTGCATTTTTTTTAAATTTACCCGTTTTGGTCGATCCCATGGGAATTTTGGGAAATCCCTTCTTAGTGCACCCCTACGGTCCCGAATACATGCCAAATTTCAGCTTCCTGCGCCCAATAGTTTCGGCTGTAGCGTGTCTGTCAGTCAGTCAGTAACGCAAGGATTTTATGTATTAAGATTAGACTCTACCTGTGGTTCCAGCCGAATGGGTTCCGGCTATCACGACTAAAAGGTAGCATTAGTGCTATTTTGATGTTTAGGCTTACATATACTGCAAGGTTTCATCAAATAAATTCAGTATTTTTGCTGGGAAAGAGTAACTAACATCTATCCATCCAAGCATCTCATAAACTGACCCATTTATAATCATGGATTGTTAAAGAATTACTCGTGAGATTGCTACTAGAAGTCGTTCCGTATTCCACGTCAATAATAACATACGTCTAACAAGCCTATTGTTGTTATACAATCTGCGTACCGATGTGGCCCTAAGGACGCTTAAACTGATCGCAAATCAAGACGATTACCTATGTCACGTGCGCCACTGTGGCCATAGTGTCATGTAATTCATTATTGTATGTCGAAAATAGGAAGATACTTGTTTGCTCTGCTCTATAGTTAGTTGAGGCAATTTTTGAATTTAGAAACTGGGCAGTTTACGAAGATTGATTGATGGCCGTTTATTTCTCTATGACCTATGGCGCTTTCATCAGTTATCACGTCACCCACGCCGTGTAGAATAAATTTAAAGGTATTGAATGTAATTTTGGCTTAATTTTATTTTGTAAGGATAAGTCGAGATATAATATAGTAAACAATACACGATACAAGAATTTTCGAAATAGGTCCAGGCGTCTTAGAGAAATCGGGGAACATACATAAAAAAAAGATTCCGACGAATTGAGAACCTCCTCCTTTTTTTGAAGTCGGTTAAAAACACGTTAAACTACGTTAATTCAATACATAATATTTTAATTAACGTAATCTTTTCAAGGAACATTACCTATCAGAAATATTTACAAACGTAACAATTTGGTAGGCAGCAGTGATATTTTTGGAGATGCCATTTAATCACTCCACCTTAGAGGTGAATAATAAAAGCGATAGCCTGGTAGACAAAGCAGCGATGGTGGAGATATAGACGGATTACTACGTAGAGGGTTTGAGGGTCAAACCTATTGCGAGCACTGTAGACTTTTGTAGTTATGTGCGGACATCATTTATAATTATAGCTCCATACAAAATAATTTAGCGGGTCTTAATCGCGTAAACTTTACTTATTTAAGGTATAAATACCTATTTGTTCCCGACGTGTGGTTGACGGCATAGAATACAAGTGTCACCACCCCCTATCTTCCCGTGGGTGTCGTAAGAGGCGACTAAGGGATAACACGATGCAAATACCATCTTTGCGTAGAGACGGAAAACTCGACATCAAACCCTATACGACTGCCTCGTTGGTCTCGCAGCATAAATGTGCGCGTGGGATCGGGAGGTCCCGGGTTCGATTCCTGGGTCGGGCAGTGTTATTGGGTTTTTCTGTCACGAAATTCTCAGTAGCAGCACGGAGTCTGGAAATGTGCCCGGTACGGCAATAGGCTCGCCCCTTATTACGAGGGACTAAAGTATATCTAGCGAAAAGTGGGTGTAGAAATACACCTCTGCCTACCCCTTCGGGGATAAAAGGCGTGACGATATGTATGTATGTATGTATGTTCCCGACGTTTCGGTCGTCTTGCACCGAGCGTGGTCGCGGAGAGAACAATTGTATACAAATCGCGAAAGTTTAAAATCGATAATAGGCTAGTTTCCACTAAGAATGAATTGAATGGATGCCTATCTATAATGAATAATTATGACATGGAGATAACGAAAATGCATGTCATTTTTAATAAAACACGCATAATAATAATATTTTTAGAAAATAAAATATGTAAATTATTGCGATATGTCACGTGACATTGAACGCCTATCAGAAAGCGCCACGTCACAACGTGGTACGGCGCCATTCATTCGTACCAGTGTTGCCGTTTTACGAATTTTGTCGCTAGATGTAGGGGAATTTAGTAGTATTTAAGGACATACTTTATCATTAATGAAATAAAAACAAATCTAGCTGCTTTTCTAGAAATTGCTGGTTTTATTAAAAGATTGCGATAGGTTGAGTCTAAAAAATAAAAATGCTGCAGCAAACCAAAGGATTTCCGCAATGTTCCAATTAGGTATATAAATATACCAAACATTCCAGCAAAATATGTACTTGAATGTAGCCAGTTATCTGTTCTCGCTAGAAATAAATAACTACCTATATAAATTTTGCCAGATTACGTACTTATACAAATACTTATATATTGTCAGGACATTAATTGCAACCACGTATGTCTAGGTAGTTTATTTTTATTACCATGGCAACTCCGTTCAATACTGCATTCATTCGTAGAGGACGTACAGCAGTCATTCATTGTTGTCAAAGGGTTGTTTGTTGTTGACGTTTCCGTGATTTTCGTTTCGAAGAGAACAAGTTGATATACATACGATCTATTGTAACTATTATTGCATTGAACTGTACTAGTATTGCACTATGGAACCAGGATTTACCAAAGCCAACAGTGGTAATTTGCCCAAAATTGACGCTGTTATGCTTGGCGTATTTTTCGCTTCAAACAAAGACTTTTGTTCTTCGGAATTCCGCAACATTAAAACTTCAATGTAAGTAAATATGCATCGAACGTTAGATATTTCAAGAATAAACCTCACTACCATCATTTTGTATATAATATACACCTTATCTATTGTGATTGTTATTGATTTCTCTATAGGTTAGACTTGCGAGATATAAACAAGTGCTAATAGTTGAACTTTTATTTTAGGTCTTCGCGTGCTTCATATGGAGACGACGCTATAAGTTATGTACAGCTTAAGCGAGAAAATAATTTGTGTACCGTGAAGTGCAAGATATGCCCGGAACACAAAGTTCATGCTAAACTATATGGGTGCACACTAACTGTTGACGAAGTAGCAGATGTTATAATATCGGTTCAGTGTAATGATTGCGTTGCTTCGGAAGGTGGTTGTAAGCACGCCATAGCTTTTTTAATGTGGGTTCACCGTCGAAGTGAAGAACCATCATGCACTTCAGTGGAATGCTATTGGAAGAAGTCCCAACTATCTAGAGTGGGTATTAGCCTTAAATATATGACGGCTAAGGATTTATCTAAGGGCAGTCCGTTACTACCACAAAATTCATCTGTATTTACTAAGTTTTTGGAAGAAGGAAGAAAAAGAAAAATTTATGACTGTGAACTCATTAAATTTCAACCCAATTATTATTTAAGTGAAACACAAGCTATCTCAATGCACCAGCTTGTATACAGCTTCCAAGAACCAAGTGTTGATGCATTTTTTAATAAAATACTAATTACACCTTCTTTAATAGAGAAAGTTGAAAAAGAAACTAGAGAACAAAGCAACAGCAGCCTTTGGTTTGAACTCAGGTATGGGCGCATAACTGCCTCAAGAGCATTTGAAGTTAGCCGATGTAAAACGAATGATGGAACGCTTATATCCATGATCCTAGGAGGTAAAATACCAGACACTGCACCAATGAAAAGTGGCAGAGTACTTGAAGAAAAAGTCAGAAAGACAGTGGAGAAACATATTAAAAAAACTATTAATAAGTGTGGCCTGTTTTTGAGCTCAAAATATCCCATGATCGCTGGTTCACCAGATGGAATTTTTGAAGATGGGATAATCGAAATTAAATGTCCTAGTCAGGCAAAGACATATGCAAGTTACATAAAAAATGGACAAGCTACTCCCAAGTATAATGCTCAAATGCAACTACAAATGTACCTTTCTGGAAAGAAAATGTGTTTTTATTGTGTTGCTGACCCAGATTTTAGGACAAATCAAAAAGTTGAAATTTTAAGTGTGCCCTTTAATATGGATTATGTTCAGAATCTGCTAAATAATTTAGTCAACTTTTGGAAAATAAATGTGTATCCACTATTATATCAGAGTGTACAAGTGTGATTGTAAATAAAAAACATATAAACATTTTAACTTGTTTTATTGAATTAATGAATCTTGTAAATTAACTAAAGCACATGCTATTATTAATATGTCATCTAGTATTTTCAGAAACTTTAAATTAATACATGAATGTGGCCTAAGCATATAAAATTCACGTAGGCGCCGAATAACCCTTTCTACGTGTATTCTTAGACTGGCTATCTGTTTTGTTAGTTTTGCCTCACTTTTACTCAATTTTTCTCCTGTTTGAACACTTGGTGGTCTTACTAGTGTAACACCATACTTTTGTAAGTATTGTTCCACATGTTTAAATCCCCTGTCCGCCATAACACACATACCACTCTTTAATCCCTGTATAAAATCACAAGATTCAACCAAACATGTGTCAGTTGTGCGGCCTCCAAACCCTGGAGAAATATAATTTATCAAGCCATTTGGTGTGCAAGATATGAGATATTTAATGGTGTTGGCTTTCTTGTAATCTGACCATGTCAAAGCTTGATTAATGGCCTTTGATGGCTTTTGTATTTCAATTTCAAGGCAGTCTATGATGCAACTGACATTGTGATATTTATACCTAAAAGGCATTGGTAAGGTTTTCTTAATCAATTTACTGTCTAGTGTCACAATGAAAGGTTGCATCACACTAGCAATCAAAGGTATATTTTTGAGGAATATCTTACTTAAAAGTGATGGAGACATCCCAAAATCATCTGATAATTGATTGAACTTAGTATCTAATCTTATTTTTTCTAAACACACCAATAAATAATGTTTGGGAATATTTAATTCATCTTTTATTAAATTAATCAAGTAGTAACAACTATTTGGAACACCAATATATAAACGAGGTTTCTTCTCAATTTTTGCAATCATATTAATTAAAGTTTGTTTAGCTAAAATTTTTTTGTCTTCTTCAATAAACTCACTACAGTTAGAAGATGATTTCACTTGTAATGAGAGTGAAGATGGTGAGCGGCTGATGGTACTGCTCGGTGGCATATAAACTGAAATATCACTGTCTGAGTGTTCCTCTTCGATAAATATTTTTTTATTTATTTTTCTCTGGCCAGAGACAGAAGGCATTGATTTCAGTATAGTCTCAGCTTTAAATGGAGATGTGGAACTGGATACCTGTAATGCCTTAAAAGGTGATAAGGTCTGATCTTTATATAATACTTTTGTCTGTACGGCTTTACTCCTGAATTTGTGGGTTATGTATACTTGAATGGATTTGTCTGCAGTCCTCCCACATGATTTATTTGGCTCATTTTCATTAACCTGGGAATCTAAAACAATAAAACAGTTTTAATAATGGTGATAACTTGATACTTAGTGCTTGAAAGTTAAAACTATTGTGTTGTTTGTTACTTACTTGAACTTCTATCAGATGTATATCTTACTGATAAACTTGATGAAGGACATTCATTAAATTCACTTTCAATATTTAAACTCTCTGTGAGTGTCATCAGTCTTTGTTTTTTTAACATGCTGGGCTGTTCTATACTACTGCACGTCCGTTTTATCCTGTCTTCTTGGCATTCAAATTTACTTGGCATACAACCTTGTTTCATTCGCACTTGTGAAACTTTGCCCATAATTTTATATTCCATATGATTCACCATATCACTTGGCAACTGAAATAATAAAAAAGCGTTTATGAGATTAAATTTACAACAGGTAAACTGAAATATTACTATTTTATGTTCGGATGTATAGAAAAGCTAACCTAAACAATGACGTATTATATATCTTTGAACCTAAACACTTGACTAGTAATGATTCCGTAATTTTATCAGTTTTACATTAGATTTAGAAGTAAATTGCGTAAAAGATTACTTACATCAAAATGATCTTCACAGAAATACATCCTTGTATCTGTAGACAAACTATGAGCATCATTCCTCCCAGCAAGTTCCAGCCACTTTTGGCGCACTTTCTTATTGTTTGGAACATAAATAAATAGCTTGTTTGGCGTTTTTACTGATGTGCTTTTACATTGTGGCACTATACAGTGCTTATAATAGTTGTAATGTGAAGAATCCATTATTAATTTGAGATCTGTTTGTGTTTACAACCAACACCACTTGTTTCACTTTGTTTACTAAGTTTACTTTACCAACGACAGCGAGTATGTAAGCACTAAGCAGTAAGCACTACCGTATCGTTTAGTTGTTTACCACGGCGTGACGTCATCTAGACGCCATGACAGTTTGGAGCGTTTACGAGCTTAATTTAAATTGGTATTTAGAAATGCGAAATAAACAATGTAGATCGCCTTTTTATATTAAAATAAACTCATTTTCGGTCAAAGTAGACGAAAAGGTAACGACTTAACTAGTTTTTGAAATTTGGTCAACTAGCCTATTATAGCTTACTAAGCAGTGAAGGAAAAATCGTACAGAAACCTGCATGATTGACAGTTCTGCATAATTTTCTCGAAAGCCAACCCGTAGTTGCCAACAGTGATGGACTATGGCCTAATTCTTCTCATATTGAGGAAGCACCGGTAGCCAACAACGGAACAATTAAATATAAGTACTAGGCTGATTTATTACATTTGATAGCCTGGCATGTATAGAAATTGCGTGTGTGAACAATGTTTGTCGCCTTATTCGTATGAGGATTAAAATAGGAAAATCGGGCCGGTTCAATGACTGGCTCAACTATCTAACTAATAAGGTTATCTGCAATCTGTGGACGTCCGCTACACCTGCAGTATTGTTTAGTGTAAAGGCTTGAATTAAGCTGCGCGTCCACCGGATCGGAATCGGAGCGTACGGAGCGGACGGAGCGTCGTCATTTACAAAATGCCGATGGGGTGCGTCCACTGCATTCGGATTCAGCATCGGCAATTTAGGTATTTTTAAAGCAGGAGGATAGTGACGAGGATATTGTTGTAGATTAATTTTCGGAGAATATTATACATTTGATGAATATCATAGATTTTTGGGTACATTCATATGACTCTACTAAAGTAATTAAAACATCGTCGTTCATCGTGAATAAGTATTTTTGCCTACAGTTTAATGCCGCAAACACGTCAGAACTTGAAACGCTCGGAATCCAAATGATGCGTTCACTGCGGATGACGTCATCAGCACAAATACCGGTCTCTGGCGCAGAAATGCCGATCCAGTGCACGCAGTTTCATAGAAATTAATACAAAGCAACAAATCCTTCCGCTCCGTACGCTCCGATTCCGATCCTGTGGACGCACAGCTTTAAACCACACTAACATTTTGCAACGCACATGCATAAGGCTAGATACATTATAATTCAAAATACTTCATACAAAAATACTTAACTAAACGTGTAAATTATCTTGAAGGTGCAACTATGCTCTTCCGACGTTTCTGCTGACTTGCAACGGTGACCAGATATTTACATTTTAGAGAAAGATCCCAGGCCGCCAGACCTTACTTATTTTCTCAGAAACGAAATGTATATAATAATGTAGTGTTATTAATTCATTATCTACTATGAGTGTACGCATACTTGCTAAGCTTGGATCGGGGGCCAATTTTTAGGTATGAGGTGCTAAAGGTCGACGGGAACAATTTCCATACATTTTCTAAATGCACCTAGCGGTCTCTACCGATCGCTAGATACCAATTATTATTTTGGAAGCTCTAAACTAAAGCGTCTGGTAAAAATTACCGCCGTCGAAATGAGTCTGGCAGTATTATTTATGATTTTTTTTATAATATTTTCTAAAAGATACCCAAAAATCAGTACTGGGAATTTAAGAAAGTTTGTACTATTTTTGTTAAAGTTAGTAACATTAAGCACCCCGTATCTAAAAATTGGCCCTCGATCCAAACTAGCAAGTATGCGTACACTCATAGTAGATACTAACACTACATTATTCTATAGATTTCGTTTCTGACAAAATAAGTAAGGTCTGGCGGCCCTGGGATCTTGGAATATTTATTCAAAGGATGTATTCAAAATGTTATTCCATTTTTGTGTGATAGACTATTCCACGATAAGAAGAGCCAAATATAAAGTAGCAAGTATCCAAATATTTCGTACGTTTTAGTAAAAACGGAATCTTATCGTTTCACGGTTTCTAATCTTATTTTAAGTTAGTGTTTGCCGTAACCGGCGCCGGTAATTTGCAGAACGACTGCAGTGCCTCGAAATGCATGAGGAATGTATTATTATTTTTAGAAATTTAATAAGGTTCTTATGTAGACAAAATAATATAAGTTAATCTATTTTCACGTCATGCACGAGAATAATGGCAGACTTCCGCATTCGCCCACTTTGGTTGCGACGTGATTACATTATAATATCTCAGTTCAAAAGGTAACGGAAACAAATACGGGCGAAGTGGACACGATGAGTAGAAGCTATAAATAATGTAAACATTTAATTTCTTCGGTGTATCTGTATTAAGGTAAACAAGCGCAACACAAATACATATTACATACATACATAGACTCACGCCTGTTTCCCCGAAGGGGTAGGCAGAGGCATATTAAACGCCCACTTTTCGCCAGTGTTTTGATCCCACGTAATAGGTGGCGAGCCTATTGCCGCTTATCGGGAAATTTTGTTTGCCAGAGCCTCGTTCGTTGATCGGCAGGTGCACCACTTGGCCACTTGCAGGTGAGGTTGGCTTGGGACCCTAAGTTTTTGGTGGGAACCCTATGCACCCTTACATATAGAAATAATACCCTTACATATAAAAATACATATTACATATAGAAATGATTAATTACTACCGAGTCCAGACCGCGAGAACATTAAACAGTCTCATGTTTGCCTCTATAATAATGTGATTTATCTCATTCATAATTATTGAATTTAAATTATAACTAATTAGTCGCGCCTTTTGCTTAGTGTTATCAAGCATTCAGACACAACAATACATCTGAAATCGTACGGGGCAAAGTGCGTCACGTACACTTTGATACAATATTAACTAAGTACACTTACTTACTTAATGACCAGCCATTTAGTAGAAATTGTTTACAAAAATCTGTTTATTTTCTACAAAAACTATGACTAAATGCATTAAAATAGAATAGTCTGGATAAAACAGTCAAAGCGCACGCGCAAATAATATTTAGAAATTAAAGTTATCTAGGCACTATGCATTGTTGGCTGTACCTATGCTTTGTCCAAGCATTCAAATAGACACGAAAAGAAAAAAAACAATAGGTGTTTTCTAAAAATATGTCAATTAGAAAATTACCTTCAGTTTCCGCGAAACAAACAAATAGCAGATGGTATCACGTAACACAAAACAATGTTATATCATTCACAACGCGCATGCGTGCAATCGCAGAATTAAAAAAATAACACCACTGCACCGTTATCTTTTTAATTTTTACCGAGGCACAGGGGTAACGAGTGCAGGAGCCGGAGTGAATACATTAATTTGACTTCTTTATACCTTATAGATAATGAGTGGCACCGGGCAGAGGTCAGTGCAATCATAGACAGATACCGTGAGGCCAATGAAGCAAATATCCAATATATTTAATAACTAGCGATTGCCTATGACTGCGCTTGACACACATTGTTTTAAAACAATTTACCAATTTAAATTAATTTACTGCAGTTTAGTTTACTACTCGAAATTGCTCATAATTGTATCAGTTCTACACAACTTCGATTTCGATCTTCGGAATGTATTTTCACGGCACACCTTTGTATATCGAAATTGGGATTGCAGATAGGGTTCCGAAGTTAACAGTTCCAAACTTACGATGAACGTCAATTCATTGAAAGAATTTGAGCCCGACACCCAAATCCAGCTATCGTTTAGGAATCGGCTATAGACGATGTGACCCCAAGTGAAATCAGCCGATGATTTCTGATGTGACATGCCACAGCATATCAGCTACCATGCTTCCGTCGAATGCCTTCATTTCTTTCGATTGGAAATAGTTACAAAATGTTATGAGTGTGTATTTCTTGTCACGCGGGTTTGCGGTCGCATGGGGATTTGACCTCTATGAGCATCATCCGGCATGAGAGTTGATCACGCGCGTGCTGCACGCATGATGGTGACGATGCGTAAATTGGGGACAACGCATGAATGTGCCGCCCGCATGCGGATCTCTCCCGCATGTAGGTAAGTATGCTAGTGCATGCCCGCAAACAGTAAATAAGTTTCGATCATCCGTACTCTGTACATTAAAGTTGCTGCTATGCACAACAGCATCCTAAATGTATTATTATTGTTTTTTTTTTGTATAGACAAAAAACGTCTGTATCTCCGAAGGGGTAGGCAGAGGTGTAGTATTACACCCACATATCGCCATGAATTTTTAGGTCCCACGTAATAGAGCCTATTGCCGTTACCGGGCAAATCACTAGACTCCGTGCTGCTACTGAGAATTTGGAAAACCGAATCGAACCCGGGACCTCCGATCAGCAGTTGCATACGCTATCCACTAAACCATGGAGGCAGTCTATTGTATTATTGAAATACAATACTTATTTAGAAAGTGCTATCAATTTTTTTTTGGGTTGTTTAGAAATCTATTCAGAATGAAATATCCTAGCCTGTTTAGTCCTATGTACACAGTATAATTTATGATAAATTTTTATTCTCGTAACAGTAGCATGTTCTAAAAACAAGAATTAATAAAATTACAGGACCAATTTTATTGTAACCATTCAATTTAGGATAAAGGATTTCTCACACAATAATTTCACTATAACCAAAAGTTATCTTTGTCAGTCTAAAATAGTCTAACTAAATATACTTAAAAAAATATCTTTATGAACAAACAGACCATAGACTACCTGTGTTCACTTAATATAGCATGTAGCTTATATTATTAACTATATTATTCATGCTGTGCATAATGTATTTATTGCTTCTAATCATTCATTCATGTTGTTTGTTTATAACCAACCAATACCTGGTACCACTAACTACATATTTATTTAGTTAACTGCTTGAACTAACATCTTATTATAGATTAGCTGTGAATTTGTGATAAGTATGTGTACGGCTGTATCATTATCTTCTGTAATGTATGACAGATTTGTACAATAACATTAAGTTTTACTTTTAATCACAGATAATATAATACCCTAGCTTTTAATTAAAACTTTTTGATCTCAGCATTTTTTTTTAATGTTTTTGTTACAAGTTGGAGTATGGTGATAGGCCTCCATTACCTTATTTCATACTGGCTGTATGATATGTCAAGGCTTTGAATGTATCAGGCTTAATATTACTAATGATAGACTGAAAGAAATAAAAACTAAATGACCAAAAGATCAACTGAATGTACCGAAGTAATTTATCTGGATTTGCCAGCTTGTAGTTTAACTATTGCTTTCTGTTTGTTGTCAGACATATTTAAGTTGTACTTAGAATAAACATTTTTAAATTAGGTATTGTTAAGTAAAATAACAGGCACATTAAATTGGCTTTCTTAGTTTCACTGTATGTTAGTGAATAGCAGAGTTAATAAAAAAAATACATAATACCTATATTAAAAGTATGTCTATGTAAATCTCATTAAAGTTACGATTTTCTAAAATTTTGTTAGAAATAGCAAAATATTTTTTCTCCCTAATATAATAAAAAGGCAAATAGCCACTTGGATATAAGTTATATTAAGTAACCACTAGCATCTACAATGTAAGTATAAATTATTAAATTTCATCAGTAAGTAATGCATTTCTACAAATTACATACCTACCTAACCAACATTTCTCTGAACAAATAAGTAAAATTTTATTCGTTATCTACCTCTATCGTCAAATATTGCACACGGCTATACTTATTGATAACTGGTACCAAGCCGTATTCAGAATCTGGAGTAAACAAGTTCTTAAATCCGATGAATTACAAAAGCCGCAAATTATCACTTACTTCATCAAGACGGTTACCGAGTTAGACAATAGTTTTGTTATCGTATTTATCGTACAAGGCAAGTACTAATTAACGATCAGAAACATTAAGTACAAATAAATGATCATTAATTACCTTCCTTATTTTCTTTTTGTTGCCGGGATCTTGTTTGTTTCACTTCTTCAAAGCCGACAAGTTAGTTCTACGACTCCACAAATAATTCAATTGGAATGGAAAACAAAAATTGTCAGCTGTCATACTTGTCATACTGACTTATTGATAAGTTCCTTGCTTATTGACAATAATGACAGATGTTGACTACAGATAAACTATTGCAGTGGTCGTACGGAAATGTGAAATGGTAATTTCCATAGTTTTTCTCTGTCACTGGGTTACTTCCACATTACTAGTTTTAGTGTTTTTTCCTAACTGTCTGTGTGTCCTGGATAATCTTCAAAACAGCTGGATCATCGTTAGTCTGGGGACACAGCAGTGCCCCCGCCAAGTCGAGCAAAAAAGTGGCACAGTGTGCGCGCGCGCGCGCGCGCGCGCGTGTGTGTGTGTGTGTGTGTGTGTGTGTGTGTGTGTGTGTGTGTGTGTGTGTGTGTGTGTGTGTGTGTGTGCGCGCGCGTGTGTGTGTGTGTGTGTGTGTGTGTGTGCGCGCGCGTGTCTGTGTGTGTGTGTGTGTCAGTCTCACAAAACGACTCATTCCACCAGGCACCAGGCACGGATCTAGGATTGGGTTTATGCAGGAATAAAACCCCACAGTGCGACTATCGTCTGACCTCCGCAACCCGAAAGGGATAGCGATATTCAACGGTTCAGAGTTCAGACGTCGATAATTTCGACCTCTCCATGGCAGTCTGTCGGTATCTACACTAGGCTAGAGCGGCCTTGTGTGAATATTTCAGAATAACTTAAGAGCTAGTTAATTAGAGGCAGTAGCGGCTTTAGGGGGGGGCCGACCGGGGCGGTCGCCCGGGGCGCCAGGATCCAGGGGCGCCGCAGGCGCCCGGGACTAGTCAAGTGCAGGGTTAAAGAGAAACGCTAAATGTGACCGTATAAAAGATTTTTAAAGATGCCTAGGGGGTTGTAGTAAAATGCTATAAAATAGTAGATACTATGAGTCGCGGGGTATGGTAGTGAAAGAATCGCAAAGGGCCGCTAGGTAAGAATTTATCTCCCTGACAAACAGGTATCTTTTTTATTGATTCTAAAGTTATAGTCATTTTCTTCATAGTAAATAAAATCTTTTAACTGAATATTTTATACTATTGGTAGGCAAGGCTTAGAATAATAACACCATATTCCCTTCCGTTGGTAAATGTATGAGGCGACTAACAGTTTGTCAGCGGAAAAGGTGCAGCAGCGTTCCTTTGTGCAGGTAACGATCTTACTGTGGTTGTCAACCTGCATATCCAACGTGGTGATTATGGGCAAAACCTACCATGAAAAGTAGCCAAAAAGTACGGTGCCTAGTCCATAGCCATATTATGCCTGCTCACGGCAGCGGCCTTGGTCATGGTAGTGTAAGGGATGCTAAGAATCCCCAGGCTATGGATAGCTGCCAACATCGATAGTACCTAGCTACAGACAAGGAACGCAGTTGACGGCTAGAAAAGAGTGGAAAGTCACGATAACCCTTGTATCGGGCGGGCTGTCTATTTTACTTCAGGCAAGTAAGCTAACGACCCTATGGTGACATGATTATCTCGTCCAAAAACAACTGTCTGTGACAACGGGACTGAGATCTGCAACGTCTGGACCCAGGTAGCGTACCTTGCACTGAATTAGGGTTATCGCGGGGAGAGTCATGTTTGGGATCGCATAAAGCGCATAATTATGGGAACACAAGAACCCATAGGAGGCAAATGCTAAACAAGTTCAAGCAGCAGATGATCTGCATGAAGATGAACTTGGACGATGGATGTAGATCACAGTGATTACAGACAGTGACACAAAGAGATATATGTACGAACGTAACACCCTTGAGTAACACTAGGTGAGCCCGCGGATACACCCGCGTTATTAATGGCTATGAGTAGCATCACTCTGATGTTATTTAGCCGTATAACATGATGATATACACAAAAGTAATTATTGCAATCACAGCATTGCAGTTATTCCTGAGATTAGCGCGTTCAACCATGTGACGGATAGATACCTAGATGAGGACTTAAGCGCATAGTCGGTACTGTTGACGACCGGTTGGCGCAGCGGGAGTATAAGCGACCGTTACGCCGAAGGTCGCAGGTTCGATTCCCGCTCAAGTCAAACATTTGTGTGCATGAACATGGATGTTTGTCCTGGTCTGGGTGTTTCTATGTATGATATGTATGTATTTACAAAAAAAATGTATATATGTATGTTTATCCATTATCTAGTACCCATAGTAGAAGCTCTGCTTAGTTTGGGACTAGATGGTGATGTGTGTATGTGGTAGAAATTATTATTATTATACTGTACATCAACTAGGAATAAGGCACATTAGGAAAATATGACTTGTTGGGAAATCTAAAATTTCAAATGATCTTCTGAAACTAATGCGACAGGAAACACCAGAGGCAGCCTTGATAAACACGATTCACCACGTAGAGATCTGGAGCTCGGCGAAACTGGGAGAGTAGAGAACTCATAGGAGGCGATTGTGCAAAATCCGTGGTCAAAAGTCTTCGCAAAAGTACTGGGAAAGACTCATCTGACAAAGATGACTACCTCGAGTAGTGATACCATAGATGCTTGCTGTTCAATACTTCTGCGAATATCTGTATGCTGCGCATGCACCGACGCCTCCACCACTAGCCACCCGGAGCCCTACTTACTAGCTATTTAATAGAAGATTTCCCAGACGCAGCTGTCGAGGAAATCAGAGCGCCTCTCAGGCAGCTTAGTAAAGGCTCCCGGGGAACACGTTTTTTTTTTATGGAATAGGGGGCAAACGAGCAGACGGATCGCCTGATGTTAAGCGATTACCGCCGCCCATGGATACCCGCAACACCAGAGGAGTCACAAGTGCGTTGCCGGCCCTTTAAAAAGGAATACGCTCTTTTCTTGAAGGTTTGAAGGTCGTATTGGTTCGGAAAAACCGCAGGTGACAGATCATTCCACAGTTTAGAGGTGCGAGGCAGAAAGTTTCTAGAGAAACGCACCGTTGTGGATTGCCAACCATCTAAATGATGGGGATGGAAGTGCTGTCGCGTAGAACGATGGCGGAAAGAGGCGGCAGGGAGTAATCCGAACAATTCCTCGGAGCACTCCCCGTAGTAGAAGCGATAAAAGATGCATAGCGAGGCTACATCTCTAATCTCTACGCAGCGCCAAGGGGTCTAATCGATTGCAAATATCTTGGCAGTCGACAATTCGAGCGGCTCTCCGTTGGATGCGGTCCAGAGGGAGAAGCTGGTACTGGGGTGCCCCTGCCCAAAGATGAGAACAGTATTCCATATGCGGCCGGACCTGCGCCTTATAAAGGAGCAAGCGCCGGGCCGGAGTGAAATACCGTCTCGATCTATTTAGCACGCCTTCTTCGAGGCTAACTTAGCCTTACCCTCTAAGTGAACTGGACTTCGCTTTATATGTCGACACCAAGTATTCCAATACTGGAGGAGGCAGTTAAGGGGGTGCTCTCAAAACGAGGACATACGACCATCGGCAGTTTTTTTGCGGTGAAAACGCAGACTTGTGTCTTTGTGGGGTTAAAATGGACCAAATTAAGTCTTCCCCAATCTGAGACCATCTCCAAGGAGGTCTCAATTTCAGACACAAGTTTATGTCGGCTCTCGATGACTTTTCCCGAGAAATGTTGGCGTGGCCGGTGTATAAAGCATCGCCTGTGTTGTCATCTGCATAACAATGAATGCCACTATCTAGCAACATATTATTGATATGCAGGAGGAACAGAGTAGGCGATAGCACGCAGCCTTGAGGGACACCAGCATTTACAGACAAGGCGTCAGAGCATTCACTGTCAACTACGACCTTTATGCTTCTGTCTGTAAGTAAGCTGGTGACCCATTCGCATAATTTCTCGGGAAGCCCATAGGAAGGGAGCTTCGAAAGAAGCGCTTTGTGCCAGACCCGATTGAAGGCCTTCGCTATGTCCAAACTGACCGCCAAAGCCTCCCCCTTTGTCTCGATCGCCTGTGCCCAACGATGTGTCAGGTATACTAGAAGATCACCAGCCGACCGACCCTTACGAAAGCCGTATTGCTGGTCACTAAGCAGCTGATTATCCTCTAGAAACCGAAGGAGCTGGCAGTTAATAATGGACTCCATTATCTTCGAGAAATGGGAGGTTATGGCTATCGGTCTGTAGTTGGACGGGTTAGAGCGATCGCCTTTTTTAGGGATCGGGTGGACCAATGCTGTCTTCCACGATGTTGGGACTACGCCAAAAGAGTAAGAGAGACGAAAAAGGCGTGTCAAAACTGGTGCCAACTCTGGAGCGCAGATCTTCAACACAATAGGGGGAATTCCATCAGGCCCACTCGACTTTTGGATATCGAGGGACAGAAGTCCCATACGGACTGCGCGTTGGTGGAACCGAATATCCGGCATACAGCCCTTCAACAGCGGTATAGTAGGCGGTTCCTGTCCCCCGTCATCCAAGGTCGAGTTGGACATAAAGAGTTTGTCCAGAAGATCGGCTTTCTGCTTTGCGTCGTGGGCCAAGGAGTAATTTCCCATGTGTAGCGGTGGAAAGGATGGCTTACAGAAGTTCCCTTCGATAGCTTTGGCAAGAGACCAGAATGCACGAGTTCCCGAAGGAAGGCGCTCAAGCCTCTCGCCAATTCTACCGATGTGCTTCGTCTTCGCACTAGCAATGTCTCTTTCAAAGGACCCAGAGGCAAAGTTATACTCCTTTTTTAATGTGCTGGTATTTTCATCTCCTGCCGCCACCGCATCAGCCCAGGCTTGGTAAGCTTCCTGCTTCCTGCGAGAAGCCTTTTTGGAAGATGAACCAAACAAAGGCCGAACGGTGTAGCCACCTGGCTCTTGTGGACTACGAGAAGCCTTTGATTCCATCGAAACTTAATTTTTATATAGCTTCACGCCTGTTTCCCTGAAGGATTAGGCAGAGGTGTAGTATTGAACCCCATTTCGCCAGGTTATGTATTTTAGGTCCCACGTAAGAAGGGGCGAGGGACGTAAGGATGGCTGTTACGCTGGATCATGAAGCGTTTTACATAATACATCTACCTATTAATTTTCAAATGTGAATAAAGTGTTTGAGACATATGGACGGACAGACAGACATGGCGAATTGATAAGGGTTCCTTTTTTTGCCATTTTGGCCACGAACCCTAAATAGAGGGGCGCCAAATGAATGGCTCGCCCGAGGCGCCTGGATGGCTAAGGCCGGCCCTGATTAGAGGGTAGCCACTGCAAGGTAGACTGACGATCAGGTTATGATGGCAGGAAGTGTTTGGATGCTGGCGGCTCAGGATCAGTTTGTGTAGAGCCTTGGGGAGCCCAATGCACAGAATACCTATGTATACCTATGTATAGCAGTGAACATCCATAAGTTGAAATGATAGTAACAATTAAAGTCTACGTCTGAGTCAAGCGCAGCATTCTCTTGATAGACATGCTCGCTGGCAAATTTGCAGACGTGTCTGTCGGACGAAACATAGGTCGGTGCGAGAAGAGCTTATTTCTTGTGCAATGTTTTGCAATGACTGCCTCGTTGGTCTCGCGGCATAAATGTGCGCGTGGGATCGGGAGGTCCCGGGTTCGATTCCTGGGTCGGGCAGTGTTATTGGGTTTTTCTGTCACGAAATTCCCAGTAGCAGCACGGAGTCTGGAAATGTGCCCGGTACGGCAATAGGCTCGCCCCTTATTACGTGGGACTAAGGTATATCTGGCGAAAAGTGTGTGTAGAAATACACCTCTGCCTACCCCTTCGGGGATAAAAGGCGTGAAGTTGTGTATGTTTTGCAATCTGCAACTTGCATAGACCTATAGAAATTTGGTCTGACAGACATGTCTGCATACTTGCACGCGGGCATGTCTGCCTGGTGAGTAACGAATTTTTGCACTAACATTTTCTAGGCCATAGATATTACCATGAGGAAAATACTTGCCTCACAGACGTATAAGAGAAGAAAACAACGTATAAGAAGTCCAAATATAGCTCTTTGAACAAATTCAGACAAATTCAAGGACAATGGTAGGTTTTATAAATTGCCATGGTAGTTTACTTAGGTTAGGCCATTTAATTATTTTTTGTGAGCTTGCAACATCGGTCATGGCGTAAATGGCGCGGCTGTGTAGGCATAAAATAAAATAAAATAGTTTCTATTAGTTTAATCAAATTAGCTTATGTGGCTTAGTGTGTCTTTCATATAGCTTAATACAGTTTGTTTAGCATAATAAATTTAAGATAATGCTGTCTTAAATTAATATATTTCAACCAAGAATGTGTTGTCGTGGTGATGGAATCCTTTGAAGGCTCAAATTGTCACTCTTTGAGCGAAAGTTTTTCTTTGTATGAGCGTTATTTACGAAGCTTCAATGTTGTAACTCCACTTATAGACGATAGTGTAAATCGTGAGCAAAATGAATGTGCAGGAGTAATTAATTGTGATTCTGAAAGTTCGCTCAGTAGAGGTAATATTGAATTATCTAGCGTACCATCGAATGTTATAAATAAACATAGTGCAACAGCTGAAACTGAACATAGTTTATTAAATCAAGTCGTCCGTGAACATATCAGTGACAAGGGGTCTAGTTTAGACACAGATGGTGTTAAAATACATTCTCCTTGCACTCCTCTCGCGGCTTCGTTACTTGAGAACTCTTCAGTGGAACGCAGCCTTGTGAACGAGAAATCGGATCCTATTTACGTACACATATCGTCTGAAGAGTCGAAAATCGAGACTTCGAAACATCCTGTGTTCATAACCTCTACTATGGAAAATAGTAACAATGCAGTTGATAGCGTACCGCTATTTCGCCAGGTCAGGCCCACAGATAACGTGTTTAAGCTGCCAATCAGCGAATTGTCATTCAATGGTACCCTGAAACATGTACAAAAGATGAAACCTATTGTGGATCCAATTACAGCACTGAGCTCAAGTACTGGACTGGTGAGCTTAGAAGATAAATCTGTGGCAGAATGTAGTGAATCATTTTCATGCAGTAGCAGTAATAGCCATGTGACTGAGAGCAGTTCTAGTGATCAAAGAGTTAGTGATTCATCAGATGTTAGTGATAGATTAGACAAAATATCTGAAAGTACTTGTGACTCTCAGTATGAAGACAAAAAGAAGGAAAGTCAAATAGGAAATGATGAAGGTAGTGCAGCAAAATGGAACCTTGAACATAGTTACTCATCCCTTGAGGCTTCGTTTGATAGTGGAGTGAGATCTCCTGACATGTTTTCTGATGAAGATGAAGAAGATATACCACCAGAGCCAGAACCTTTTTGGAATTTCCTGAAAGACTACGAGGCTTATGACAAGAAAAAAGTGAAGAGAATTGAGGTAAGAAATGCACTAATATGCATATATGATAGAAGAGAGTTTTCTAGACATGCATAGAAATATCTATAGCATGCATGATCCTTATGTAACTCTTTGGCAATACTTTGTTCAATAGTAAACCTTAACAGCAGATGTATAACAAACAAAAATATGTTCTCAAAAGACAACTGCATAATATCTTCCACACATATGTGTTGACATGCATGTGCATGTTAATACTTCATTGCTATTCTTACTTCTATACTCCAAACAAAACCTCACATATTTATATTTTTACGTAAATACATACTTACATACATACTTACTTACATACATACGGCAATAGGCTCGCCCCTTATTACATGGGACTAAAGTATATCTGGCGAAAAGTGGGTGTAGAAATACACCTCTGCCTACCCCTTCGGGGATAAAAGGCGTGACAATATGTATGTATGTACATACTTACTGACCTCATTTTATAAATGTGATTGTGGTTTCTAATGATAAGAGATTTTTAGATATCCAGTTGTTTGCAAGATAGTTCATATTAAATAGAAATGTTTAGTGTACATTTTGCTATTTTCTAGAAGCTATTCATGCCAATTCAAATGTTATTTGGGTTTGCAAACCACTGGTATCAATTATGAAAGTACTAGTAACTAGAAAGTAAGAAGTCAAGCTTTATATTTTTATAGATTAACATTAAAATTTCAATTGGATTACTGTCATCTCCAGCTAATGCCTTATAGAAATTCTAAATTACTAGCTAACATTGATTAATTATTTTTGTAAATGCCTGTTTGAAATACAAATATTTGATTCCAAACCTCCACACTAGACCTGATGTCACTAGTAGAGACAACAGGTTAAGTGTGATGCAATGCAATTGCAGACTACAAAAAAATTGCAATTACTTCTTATAGCAAAGAGTCAGTTGAATTTTCAAGTTCTGCTAGAATTGCAGTGCAAACTTACCAGGGCACAATTGCCAGTTGCTCTATGATTTATTTTTCCTTAACTAAGTTTGTAATTAGGTTAACTAGCAGATATTTCAATAAAGGATATAAAACATAATATTCTAATATCATGCTCTAGTCCAAACATAAGGGAAATATTAAATATAGGGTGACATTTGAGTGATAACATTTATTGTTGTTGTTATTACAAAACAAGGAAATAAGTTAGGTATATAAGACTAACTATATATTTAAACTATAAATAATATATAAAATAAAAGGGCAATATAATTTTTAAATAACTTCCTTATTCAATTCATCAGATGAACATAAATTTAGAAAATTTCCTTTTAGTCTTTAGAGACTTCAATCTTATAATAAGCTGAAATAAAGTTGCACTGTCAAAAGCTAAACATGCTGAAGTTGTCATAAATTAATATATCCAATGCAATAAAAAAAAGGAAATTACTTATATTTCTAAGTCTAAGCAAACCTTTTCTTAAGAATTTTCCTAAGATAAGGTAAATAAATCAATATAAATAAACAAAATAGATAATGTAATCTTATTCCAACAGGAAACCCTCCAAGGAGTTCTGCCACCACCTTCAGTTACCATTCTAAAGACAGATGTGACAGAAATGCTAAAAAAATATTATTGCTACCTGCCCCTCTTCAATGAAGATGCCAAAGTAGACCCTCCTGAAGTAAACACAACTCCTACCAAGAGAGTATCATTTGTAGAAATACCAGAAAAAAGTACTGATGCTGAAGTCATTGAGGGTCCGAAGAGTTTTAATATTGATAAAGCAAGGAGTTCAATGTCAAATGAACCTTCAGAACTGGATACAAGTGTGAATGACAAGAGCATACATCTGAAAATGTGCACTGAGATTGAAGCAACTGAGACATTATGGCCTGATGTCATTAAATGCAAATATTATGATGTGTAGTAAGTATTTTTATACATGTTTTTTTTTAACTAAATATGAGTTGGTTATAGAGTTTCCTAGTAGGCTTTTGATGTTTGTTTAGTTAATTACTTTAACTCATTTTCTTGTATCTTCTAAATTATAAAGTCCTCTTTTCTTCCTGTCTGTCTGTAGGAACGCAATAAATCTGTGGGTGTGGTGTAGTTCATAATAAACTCAAGAGCAGTCAATTTAAGCTGTAACTATTCACTAAACATAATAATGTTACAAGTTCCAGCTAACTGCAGCATACGCATGATATAGCTTCTCAACATTCTATATGTTATTTAGAAGAATTAATTACATAATTTAAGTAATACCTATGTAGAATATCTCAACAAGCTGTTATGATGGATTTTGATCTAAGAGCTTCTAAGAACCGTCATTAACTAAATGTTTTGGGATCCGCTTAGTCATTTTTATGTTAATTACATCTGCATAAATAGTATTTCTCGGTGTTGCAGCTCCTTAGCTAATGATTGTTAACATGTAGAACATAACACAAACTGTGAAGCATGAACCGGTAACTTTGGATGTTTCAATATTTCTGTCAAAACACTTACTAGCATTATATTGTTTACTCTTTTTAGCATCACTTGCATTTTATATATTAGACCACAATAGTAATGCATTATGTCTAATAAAAGTATATGTATGCTGCACATTTTTAGTAGGAAATGATTATGATCAACTAACTTGGCAAATAATTGGAATGTGCAATGAATGCAATGTTTGTACAATACTTAAAAAAAATTAAGATCAATAATTTCTACAACTGATGTCAGATTTTTTTTAAAAAAGATGACTATTTCAGTCTCAATCTTTCAATTGAAAATATACATTGTAAAATATACTTGCTTTATTTACAGCTAAAACCATTTGTACCTTCAACATGATTAAAAACATTTAGGCATTGTAATATACCTACCTCCACATCACTGTCATCATGTTACATTCCCAGACAACTGTCAGCATTGTCACACTGAATGGGAACCCTGTTAGATATTATTTCCATCTCCTATTACACATTAGTTTAATAATGCTATGCTGTTCAATATTATTTCCATAAGGTTCTGTGGTTCCCTAGAATGTCAATATTAAAATATAAGCACTAACTACTGACTTGTCGGTGTGGTGACGGATTAAGAATTTAGAATACGGAATGTCACCACCCCATATCATCCCATGGGTGTCGTAAGAGCAGATAGAGGGAGCATATTATGCAGAGAACAACACTGTAAGAGAAAGAAAACTTGATACAAACCCTATACCAACCCGTTTGACCAGCATGGTATAGTAGGCCAATTCCTCCTTTCAAAGAAGAGGCCTAGTCCAGCAGTGGACTGTTAAAGGCTGATGATGATGATGACTAACTACTACTTACTAATTACTGCAACAGTAACCAAACTTGTAACCTATTATTTCCAGCTCCTATAACACATTTAGATTAACAAGTCTGATGTGCTGTTCGATATTATTTCTATGAGGTTCTGTGGTTCCATTTAAAGAATGTAGAATGTCAGTATAAAAATGTAAGCATTAACTACATACTCACTAATTACAACAGCAACCCAACAACTACAACAATTCCTTTTACTAATTTGTTAACCTATTATTTACAGTTACAATGTGACGAAGCACTCTGAGAAGTTGGAGCTGCTCTCGTTACGCTATGGAGAGAGATATGTTGGAGCCGAGACTGACACTAGTGTTAATATTCACTCTGGAGGCATGCAGTCCCCCAGCAGTGCAAGCAAGCGCAAAGCTATGAGGCTGAAGTAAGTACATGCCTTTAAACATTTTATATTCTTATATCGAAGAACTTCTTTCTGCCATTAGCTGCCCACTTGGGTGTCAGTTAACGTGACAGAATACAATCTATGTCCTATTCTGATGTATAAGCTATATTACTGAAGCCTTTCATCAAACCTTAGGGCCTTGACTAAGACAGTGACTATTCACCAAGTGTAATAATTATTATGAATGCTATAATCCATCCATCCTCATAAACTTTCTTGTTTAATTGTTTATAATATTAGTAGGATAGGAGACTTGTCTGGCAGTAAACTACATAAAAACTCCATTTATAAAGGCAGCTGTTCTTCTTAAATAGTTTTTATTCATAGACAAAGCATGTATCCCTGAAGGGGTAGGCACAGGTGTAATATTACACCCACATTTCGCCATGAATTTTTAGGTCCCACGTAATAGGGGGCGAGCCTATTGCCGTATCGGGCACATTACCTGACTCCGTGGTGCTACTGAGAATTTCCTAACGGAAAAACCCAATAACACTTTGCCCGGCCCGAGAATCGAACCCAAGACCTCCCAATCCCACGCGCACATTTATGCCGCGAGACCAACGAGGCAGTCCTGGCGAGACTTAAATAATCCTGTTTTGTTTATCGTCTAATGGGGTCATCCTAGTTAGCTAATGAGAACATAACTTATTCACAAAACATGTAATTTCGCAACTGTATTGGTTAGAGGCTAATTATATTTGATACTATTTACTCAACTAAATTTGCAGGTTTAAAGCCTAATGTACTTTGCAATAAGAAAGTTTAAGAATATGCATAGCCTGTATCTATTTAATATAATAATTGTGTAATGATGTTCACTTACAAATCACTTGTTTATTACGACCTGCTAGCAATTAACAGTCAGTATCCAGGGCCTAATATTATTTAGATTGAGAAAGGCAGTTCAACGTTGTTGCAACTTCTTATCCTCCTAATTGACATCCAAGTGATAATCACGTCATAGTCACAGTCATATCTCATGTAACCTGTAACAGAAGTTGGCAGTTAGTCAGCGAGTATAAGAACTTGATTATGCCATTCTGTGTAGGTGTGACCAGATGGGGTCAACTTCGCCAAGGCGTGCTAAGGATACCACCGTAAAATATGTTGAAACGCTTCATACATATAAGAGTAGGCACTCTTCAATATTTTTAATCCACATAATCGTAAGCAGGCCTTTCATCATCTCATAGGCCACACTTGGGGGCGTTCTCCACACAGACCGATCCAAAGCCGCAACCGCTTCCCGCGATCTTAACCATATCGCCGGTCCACCTTGAAAGCCTTCAGTCAATATTAAATCCAATGGTTGTTATGACTGCAACTGTAGTCCAGTGGATAGCGTCTGCTGATCGGGAGATCTCGGGTCCGATTCCCGGCTCGGGTGAAAGTGTTAGTGAGTTTTTCCGAATTCTCAGTAACAGCACAGAATAGATAGTTCTTACGAACAGAAGCACCACTTCACAAACCAATTTATAGAAATGGCGACTCTTGCTACTAAGCATGAAAGTGCAATTCAGCTCGCATAAGCACTCAGTACCTAACGCGATATTCACCTAACTGTTCCCGCTCTTTTCTAACATATAACGCTGTCGCTGTCTGGCGCGGAGCGGTGCGCTAGCTGTCGCGTTAGGGTTGTCGATTTGCCGCTACTACTATAATATTTATTCATCGTCTATCTACCTACTTGACCACGTACTTACCTTATAATAAATAGTTATACTATAAGTATTCTACCTATCCCACTATTTGAGCTCGTAGACCACCAAAATTTCTAGCGGTTTACATTTTCACTATACTAATTCTTAGTTATTTCCTTAACGCGTGGACCGATTTACATGATTCAAACAGATAAAATGGTTTTTGAACTAGATCTTCAATTTGACACCAAAATCGTTGAGATATCTTAACAAATAAAAGTACAATTTTCAAGTTGCTCTCGTAAAATAAATAAAATTAAAATTTCAGGTTGCCTTCGACACACATCTGTTAAATGAGCAATCCTTTGCACCAGACTTGTGATGAGACATTTTTGTTGTTCAGTATTAAAATTCACGTTATTAGCTAGCCCTGCGCGCGAGCGGTGATGACGCGGCGTGGAAGCCGCGCGAAAGTGTAGGCACTTATCGCTGTAGGTACCGCCGAGTGAAGTAGGCCTGGTAGCAGCACGGAGTCTGGGAATGTGTCCAGTAACGGCAATAGGCTCGCTCCCTATTAGGTGGGACCTAAAATTTATAAGGCCAAATGTGGGTGTAATATTACACCTCTGCCTACCCCTTCGGAGATACAGGTCTGAGGACATATAAAAAAATACGTCATACTTGTAATAAAAACATGTAACATAATATTGTATTGTTTGACAGGATGGCTCAGGCCAAGTCGCCGGGCAGACGTCTGTCGCACCTGGCGCGACGGCGGCAGGCGTTCGCGAGCGCGGCCACCATCGGGGAGAAGGCACAAGCTTCTACCACCAAGATGGTGCTCATTGATAAGAAGTAAGTATCATATGTTATTATGTGTATACAAGTATAAATAATGAAGTCTCGATTTGGGTGTCTAAATAAGTTTTTGCAATTTGGTTTCCCAAACCGTTCAACTCGATTGCAATATTTTTGTTTCTAAATAAATTGTTGCAATTTGTTTCCAAAATCTTTAAAATCTATTAATATTTTTTTAACAATATACTAGTCTAAACTATGGAATATCACTATCCTATTGGTTGTGGACACTTGTGGAGGTCAGACAGCAGTCACTTTGTGGAAAAGCTAACGTTTTATCAAATATTGTTAGACAAGTCAGCAGACCCCAGGACTCCCAAAGTCTTGGATGCAACTGGGATAATGCTAGAATAATGATGAGTTTCTGAAATATATGAGTTACAGCTGTATAACATTTTAATTTTATAATTGCACACTTATTTATCTCTAGAAAATTTTTCTTTTTTAATAATATGTGTTTCTGTATAATTATATCTACACCTATTTTCACTATTCTAATATTAGAATCTTTTCAAGTTTCTTCCCACACAGAAAGCTGATAAACTCGTCCGAGCGAAAGAGCCCGCGCACTCGCCGTACCCCGGGCAAGAAAACCCCGAACCGCAAGACACCAGGCAAGAAAACCCCAGCCAAGACACCAAAGACAAGAAGCGGGGGTTCAAGCAAGAAGAAAGCAATGAGAAGACTTCTCATGGACTCCGATCACATCACTCGATCGCAGCCTTCAAGGGAGACTTCGAAGCGAGCCCTTTTTATCAGCCCGGAGCATAGAAAATCCATACCTTCTGTACCATCGACGTCTCTTCCTCCTCAAGCGATGAAATCAAAGCGAGCTTTATTCAGCTCGCCGGTTAAAGCTGAAACTAAGAGCATGGATGGCACTCAGAGTGATCAGTTCCTGAAGCGGAAACGTGACTTGTTTGATGATGAGCCGGGCAATAATAGAAGTAAGATAGCCAGGAGTCTGTCGTTTGGAGGCGACTCGATTGGAGGGTCGACGTCCCACTCGTTCGCTCGCAGAAATTCTGAGGCGTTGGCTACCAAAAGTTCTTCCGAATTGAATGAAAATCATAAGAAGGTAAGGATGATTATATCAACTTTGTTAATATCCACTCTTTTAATTGAATAAAATATAAAAAGAAAATAATTTCACAAAATACTATAATTCATTTAAAATCAAAAAGCGCCATGATGCTAACGCGCCCAGTAAGCTCAGAAAAGTTTGAAATCCCGACGCTCCGTGTTGTTTGACGCTTGCGGACACTTGTATGAATGTCATATGGTTTGAGTTCCCAGCGTGCTCTCCGCGCTACACCGCCCGCGCCGCTTGCCTTGCCAACTACGGACACTCCAATAAGGTTTCATATGTTTAACACGTTGCGGGACGGACGGTATAGACTGTAAAAAATTTGACTGCATAATACGACAGTACGGCTGACGCAGTTATTTATTTTTAGACTTTACCAAACAGTACGGCCTCTGCAGATAAATTTCTAAAGAATGTACATACAAAATAGGACTACCGTCATATCACATAATTTTTTCTTGTACGTGGAAGCATTAGAATGCACACACACAAGAATACACTGAAAATGTTTCTGTGTGGGCAACATTTAGGCAGTGTCTGTACGCACGCTACCGTCATGACCGTGTATTATTGTGTGTAATCATTAGCGACGCGTTGAGTAGAGTCGCGCCGCGTGCGTTCGGAAGAAATTGTGTCGCTGACGGTAAGAAAGTGACAAAATTAATTCAAGAAGGTGCGTGTTACATTATTTTAGTAATTATAATGACTAATTATATAGTTGTACTGATGTTAGTCTGAAAAAATTATTAGAATATTGCTATTTTAGGTACAAATTACGTGGGAAGAAATGGTTCTATTTTGTTTTACATGGATGATGAAAACCGCATCAAACGGCTTCTAGAAGAAGTCTCATCACCGAAAACGAGTGATGAGGATCCTTACTACGATGATGGAGGAGAGTACGGATCTGTACGTTGACTATTGCACATCTTTTTCGGATTCTACTTCTTCACCATGTAACCGTTATAATTATTTGTCTGACAGTAATAATGACAATTCAACTTTGAGTACATCTGTATTACCTCAAATTAACGCTGAAGAACAACTAGCTCTTCAACCTCCAGAGATGGTACAACCTGATTTCACCGAATTTGTAAAACCTACGGCTATAGCCTATTTACGGATCTAACAGTACTGTCACCCTTCATCGTACTTTGGTGTTGCTAGATGACGCTACGGGTATTGCCGTGGGAAATTTTTGTATGGAGAATTTTACTGTCTTATCATATGTTTTTTATAAGTTAGTACCGACCCGCAACGTGTTAAGTTCACCGCGCCGCGCCCACACACACCGTCAACGCACTTTCAGTCTGGCTGAGCACTAACCCAGACACGCGCGTTCATGTCGCGGTTCATAATCAGTGTGCTCATCCGCTTTGCAGAAGCTGTTGTGGGCCGTGTCAGAGGCGCTGCGGGCCCACGGGTGGCGCATGTCGTCGGCGGGGTTCCGCGACAAGGCGGCCGCGCTCGCGCGCCTCACGCGCCGCCTGCTGGCGCTGCCGCCGCACGCCGCGCGCCTCGCCGCGCCAACGCTGTCCACCTCCGACACCATGCTCAAGTACGTACAAGTACACACTCGCTAAACCACAATACACCTCACTGAACCTGTCTACACCTCACTAAATCTCACTACAGCTCACTACACCTCACTAAATCTCGGTACACCTCACTAAATCTCAGTACACCTCACTAAATCTCACTACACCTCACCAAATATCACTACACCTCACTAAATCTCACTACAGCTCACTGAATCTCACTAAATCTCACTACATCTCACAACACGTCACTACATCTCACTACATCTCACTAAATCTCACTCGTCATTCTCTTAGCGTTATCCCAGTTTCAAGCTGGGGTCCGCTTCCTAGTCTAACCGAATTTGGATTTTAACGATCTAGGAATGACTTTTGATACCGGTTTGACCTTTCACGAGCATGTATCTGATCTCGCTAAAATAACCTACAGTCGGTTAGGCTTTGTATTACGCAATGTCAAGGACTTTGCCAACCCCCAAATTATTAGAATACTTTATAACCCCTTAGTTAGAAGCAAGCTCGAATCCAGCGCATGTGTTTGGAACCCGCATCAAGTCAAGTACACGCAGATGCTTGAAAAAGTACAAAAGGCCTTTTTAAGGTCGCTTTACAAAATGTGCTATGGATAATAATGGATAGTATCCATTTCTATATCTGACAAAATTCCTTCTTGGTCAGCTTGGATATAACTCTTTAGAAGTGAGAAGGACTTAAGATCAGCTTATTATCTGCTGCAAGGTGCTAAGAGGCTCTGTCGACTCACTTCAGCTAGGTACACAATTCGTTATGCACGTTCTTTGTGCCAGATGAACCCGGAGTGTCACCAAACAGGCGTGGTCGGCCACACAACCTATTCCACGTGTATCCCAGTCGTACTGTGGCGAGATCTAAGTCACCGCTAGTCCGTGCGAGCCATCACCTCAATGCACTTCTCGCCGCCAACACAAACTGTGATATTTTGGTGGACAACATCTATTGTGACTGTCTTCCAGCGGTATTGTGAGAACATAATCGACCAATGGGACAGATGTAATAATTATGTATATGATTTGTGTTTGTTTGTATATACTTGTGAGATATTTGTAAGTGGTGTACGCCGTTTTTATCTCAATAAATAAATAAATAAATAAAATAAATTTGGCTGAATATTAGCTTTGCCACAGAGCGACTGCCTGTCTGACCTCTGCAACCCGAAGGGATAGCGATATTCCATGGTTTAGACTAGTGTCAGTTTATTTAAAAGGTACTGACGCCCTGTAACGACTGTCAAAGATCTTCATGACAACCGGGATCGACGGCTTAACGTGCTCTCCGAGGCACGGGACAAGCGATAATTAACAAATCAATACGCACATAACTCCGAAAAGTCATTGGTGCGCGCCATGCATTCAAACCCGATACCCTCTGCATGACAGTCTGTCGGTATCTGCACTAGGCTGTAGCTGTCATTCACTAAATCTCACTCATTCTTCTTATATCTCACTACATCTCACTACATCTCAATAAATCTCACTAAATCGCACTACACCTCACTAAATCTCACACCATCTTACTTAATCTTTATACATCTCACTACAACTTACGAAATCTCACTAAATCTCCATACACCGCACTAAATCTCACCAAATCTCACTACACCTCACTAAATCGCACTACACCTCACTAAATCTCACTGCACTTCACTATATATCACTACACCTCACTAAATCTCACTACATCTCACTAAATCTCACCTCACTAAATCTCACCACACCTCACTATATCTCGCACGAAAGTTAACATTACCAACCACTAGCATAGCACCAATGCAGATGGTTATAAAGCGCATATCAGTAAACTTAAATTTTATAGTTTATTTTCTTTACAGGTTAGCTCGTCAGTACGTGTTCGCAATCATCCAAGGGCGCACAGTTGAGGAGTGCTACCTGGAAGAGCAGGCGAAGCTCGCGAATGAGACCAACACCAAAGTATCAGGCTACATATCGGCCAACGCCTACCAACAGTTACGCGCGCGCCAGAACCTCGCACCTACCACATTCGCCTCGCAGATCAAAGAAAACACGTTCAACATTGGAATCAAACAGGAACAGCCTAAGAGCAACTCCAAAAACATCCTACAAGACAAATTAGTGAACATAGATAGTAATTCAAATAGCAGCAGTGGCCTCAGTATGCTTGACAAGTCCGGTCTGGGCCTGTTTAAGTCCAACTCGATGCCCTCGTTCGAAGAAGCCGCCAAAATGAGAGCCCGCCGACAGATTAGTTTTGATGACGTCGACTTCCCCAAGAGGTGATGTGACGATGCAGTTTTAGCATTCGACTGAGTTGCAATCTCGACAAGTACAATGCAATCTACTAAAACTATGTGTACATATTAGTGACAATTATTTTTAAGTGTAAGTGGTTTCATCTAAGACTCAATGCAATCAATACCTTTTGACTAAAGTTCATCTGTTTTAAAATATAACTTGAGTAATATGTGAAGCAGCCACGGTTTAGTCATTCTCTTAAGCTTGAACGCTTCCGTTAATGCAGTATATTGTTTTGTCTTATATATTTATTTCGTTGTGCATGACTTATTAGCAACTAGTAGCTCATAAAATAACAATATTTGGTATAAATTAAAATAAAGAAATGTATGAAGCGTATATGTATTAGTATATGAGTACACTGACGATATTCATGTAAGATGTATGTGTTACTATAGATGAGTATGATCTCTGGTGTTATTTGTGAACAATAAATTATTTTTCCTTAATGTACACATTTGTTTCATTTGTTTAAACACGTTGCAGCGGTGTGACGTGTTATGAAAACAGAAAAACCGTATTATCCTCAATACGAAAATGTACAACATGTAATTTGATAAGATATTTTTTATTCAGTCGATATATTTGTTAGTTTATAAAGGTAATTGCTGTTGACCGTTATGGTGAATAGTGAGTGCTAGATATAAGAACACGGAGTACAGAGTATTATAGTGTGCAATGGGAAATTGGCAGTCTTACCCAGGATCGGGAAACCGCCAGTCATATCCTGGACTGACCCAGGATGCTCTTGAAGACTACGCTAGATTGACTTATTTGAGTAAAGGCGAAATACTTTAGTAAGTATTTTTTTGTCTGAAATACACGGCAAGTGTTCTGCCGACTGCAGTAACAGCACTTGAATAAACAATTATTTTATTTTCAACAAAATTGCTTTCTTACGTCCTAGAAGTTTTTAGCGAACTCAAGTTTATTTTATATGTTTCGACAGCTTAATGAAAAAGTTCTACACGATCGATCCAGAAAAGCTCGAAAACAATTGCTACCATAGATTTAATAAAGAAGAAATAATTAACAAGTTTCCTGTGTTGAGGGTGAGAACAAATTATACCTACTGATTTCCGCAACTATTTGCGTACAAACTGGTGATATAAGATTGCCATTTATACTTATTAGATGAGCTCGCGATTACGCCTGCTTTGTTTAGGGTGACTGCTCTGCACAAGTGCTTCACAGCGTAATGTTATATAGTATATTACCAAGATAGCTTTCCTCGATAAGTGTGCTATCTAACACAAAAATAATTACATATTCAAATCGATCCAGTAGTTCCTAAGATTAGCGCGTTATTATTTTGGTATAGAATAGTAAAATCATAAGGAGCACTATCAAGAAATTAATTCTTAGAATTATAATTACCTACTAAAACCTCAATAAACATAAAAATTAAATAGCTATTTTTATCACCACGATAATATTTGCAATATTTAAAACATTTTCCGTAGTAATCCGTAAACACCTATTTACAGAATAATCCGTTTCAAGATCGAATATTTAGCGTGTTTTCCTCGTTGGATGATAACTGCTTCTCATTCGAGGATTTGCTGGACTTATGTTCTGCTATGAGCGCAGAGTGCCCAGCTGAAGTAAAGGCGGCTTGGGCTTTCAAATTATTTGGTAGGTATTTATGTTTTGAATAGTTGAGCTATAAAGCTGCGCGTCCACAGGATCGGAATCGGAGCGGACGGAGCGTCGTCATTTACAAAATGCCGATGGGGTGCGTCCACTGCATTCGGATTCAGCATCGGCAATTTAGGTATTTTTAAAGCAGGAGGACAGTGACGAGGATATTGTTGTAATTAGATCAATTTTCGGAGAATATCATACATTATATTCTGATTTATTAGAAGATGAAAATAGATTTTATTTGCCCAATTTCGTCCCAAATATTGTCTCTCCTAAGTCGATTATGTTAATGTTCATGTTTTAGATTATAAAGTTCTTCATACCTTCCAACTAACATAATTAAAACATCGTCGTTCATCGTGAATAAGTATTTTTGCCTACAGTTTAACATCGCAAACACGTCAGAACTTGAAACGCTCGGAATCCGAATGATGCGTTCACTGCGGATGACGTCATCAGCACAAATACCGGTCTCAGGCGCAGAAATGCCGATCCAGTGCACGCAGTTTCATAGAAATTCATACAAAGCAACAAATCCTTGACGCGCAGCTTTAAGCTGCGCGTCCACCGCATCGGAATCGGAGCGGACGGAGCGTCGTCATTTACAAAATGCCGATGGGGTGCGTCCACTGCATTCGGATTCAGCATCGGCAATTTAGGGATTTTTAAAGCAGGAGGATAGTGACGAGGATATTGTTGTAGATTAATTTTCGGAGAATATTATACATTTGATGAATATCATAAATAATGTATATCATAGATTTTTGGGTACATTCATATGACTCTACTAAAGTAATTAAAACATCGTCGTTCATCGTGAATAAGTATTTTTGCCTTCAGTTTAATGCCGCAAACACGTCAGAACTTGAAACGCTCGGAATCCGAATGATGCGTTCACTGCGGATGACGTCATCAGCAAAAATACCGGTCTCAGGCGCAGAAATGCCGATGCAGTGCACGCAGCTCCATAGAAATTAATACAAAGCAACAAATCCTTCCGCTCCGATTCCGATGCTGTGGACGCGCAGCTTTAAGCTGCGCGTCCACCGGATCGGAATCGGAGCGGACGGAGCGTCGTCATTTACAAAATGCCGATGGGGTGCGTCCACTGCATTCGGAATCAGCATCGGCAATTTAGGTATTTTTAAAGCAGGAGGATAGTGACGAGGATATTGTTGTAGATTAATTTTCGGAGAATATTATACATTTGATGAATATCATAAATAATGAATATCATAGATTTTTGGGTACATTCATATGACTCTAGTAAAGTAATTAAAACATCGTCGTTTATCGTGAATATGTATTTTTGCCTACAGTTTAATGCCGCAAACACGTCAGAACTTGAAACGCTCGGAATCCGAATGATGCGTTCACTGCGGATGACGTCATCAGCACAAATAGCGGTCTCTGGCGCAGAAATGCCGATCCAGTGCACGCAGTTTCATAGAAATTAATACAAAGCAATAAATCCTTCCGCACCGTACGCTCCGATTCCGATCCTGTGGACGCACAGCTTAAGACTCCGTTACTTTGTCACAAATTCATTCTTATATTTATGTGTAGGTACCGACTTCTACGAGTTTGAGTCCCAATAGGTAGTTGAGTGTTATATTACAGCGGTTTCGAATTTAATTTAAAATCAAATTTAATTTATCATCAAATGTGCGCAGTATGGCAGTACCTACGCTATTCCCACCAGACCAAACCACTAATTTGAAAGCGCCGTTTTTCACAAATCATTTCTCGGTTCGATTTCCGAGTTGTACCTAATATTGGTTTTACTTTCAGTATTTTATATTATTATCTTTAACCTGTGAATGATAGAGCGAGTTGAACTTATAAAATCTATTTTATTATATTAGGTAGGTACCTATTTACTTTTATGAATGCACAATTAATCTGATTAGATTGATATTGATAACTATTGATTTATAGATATAGACGGCGACAATCAAATAACGGCGAAGGACATTAGTGAGATAGTGGACCGTTTGACCTGGAGTTCTTTCAACCGCGATCACTATATTGACAAGGACGCCAAGTTAAGAATTGCGAATGTTGTAAGTATTTGGGACATTTTGGGATAGTCAAATTATTAGTTTTCAGCCGTAGGTACCTACCTTACGATATTCATGTACCTAATCTGTGCTTACGATGATAAGTAAATTATTGCTGGTCTGTAAAATTCCTCCATAGTTCACGAACTACCCACAGATTTCAAGCAAAGTGCCCTAATACGTGATAGGGCTGATAGGTATTTAAGCTGCGCGTCCACCGGATCGGAATCGGAGCGGACGGAGCGTCGTCATTTACAAAATGCCGATGGGGTGCGTCCACTGCATTCGGATTCAGCATCGGCAATTTAGGTATTTTTAAAGCAGGAGGATAGTGACGAGGATATTGTTGTAGATTAATTTTCGGAGAATATTATACATTTGATGAATATCATAAATAATGAATATCATAGATTTTTGGGTACATTCATATGACTCTACTAAAGTAATTAAAACATCGTCGTTCATCGTGAATAAGTATTTTTGCCTACAGTTTGATGCCGCAAACACGTCAGAACTTGAAACGCTCGGAATCCGAATGATGCGTTCACTGCGGATGACGTCATCAGCACAAATAGCGTTTCAAGTTCTGACGTGTTTGCGACGTTAAACTGTAGGCAAAAATACTTATTCACGATGAACGACGATGTTTTAATTATTTTAGTGGAAAGGTATGAAGATCTTTATAATCTAAAACATGAACATTAACATAATCAACTTAGGAGAGACAATATTTGGGACGAAATTGGGCAAATAAAATCTATTTTCATCTACTAATAAATCAGAATATAATGTATGATATTCTCCGAAAATTAATCTAATTACAACAATATCCTCGTCACTATCCTCCTGCTTTAAAAATACCTAAATTGCCGATGCTGAATCCGAATGCAGTGTACGCACCCCATCGGCATTTTGTAAATGACGACGCTTCGTCCGCTCCGTACGCTCCGATGCCGATCCAGTGGACGCGCAGCTTGAATTATGTTGTCGAATTATTATTCAAGTCAAAGTCAAAATCATTTATTCATTTAGGCCACAAAGTGACGCTTATGAACGTCAAAATTTAAGTTAATTACCAACTTAATGATTCTTACAATTACATTTACTGCCACGTTCGCAATGCAATAGGTAGAACCACGACTACCACGAAAAAAAACGGGCAATAAAACTCATTAACTCATGGCCACTCTTTCAAACAAATATAATGGTTGTTACATTTTATTTTTGTAAGGAGCTGCTACTGTTTCACATTGTAGACATATCTACTAGTAATTTTTTTAGTAACTATTGATATACTCAAGCAGTGGGTAAATTATGTTCATATATTGGTAAGCCTCCCAAAGTAAATATGGTGAAACAGGAGCATCCACTTACGTCTTTTTAATGTAGGCAACTCGCGAACATGGTCAGAACTATAGTGGAAGTGAATGAAGCAGAAAGTAATGGTATATGAAACCAAAGCAATTGACAACCTATTAGTTAGCCCATGACCACGAGTTACCCTCATTTTACAAATCCGCAAAGTTATAATGAAAGTGTGGAACATGAATGCAAAATATAGTATGAAATGAGAATATCGTAATTAACTACACTATAAAAGAAAACTACAAGCGAACAACAACTTCCAAGCGCACCTGTCATCAAAATAATCCTTCAAACTGGAATATGCCTTATTTATAGTTCCGATCTGGGCCCCGCCTCGTCCAGTCGTTATAACTACCTCACCGCGTACCACTCGTTAAATAACCAGCGTTTCTCAAGTTTGTACCGAATACCCTACAAGCATGATGGATCTACATAATTGCGGTCTTTGTGGCGAGTCCATGTCGGAAGGAGTGCGTTGTACTGTGTGATCTCAACAACTACATTTTCACTGTGCCGGAGTGACGGAATCGGGCTTCCGTAGGCTTGGTGATAGAAAGCTAACGTGGCGCTGCATAAAGTGTAAACAGTCAGGCTCAAATCAAGCTCCAGGTTCACCGAGGCCAGAAAATGAGACACAACTAATGAAAGAAATAAGAGCTATTTCCGCCAAGCTCGAGCCATTAGAGTCGCTGAGTGATGAGGTCAAAGCTCTTCGTAATGATTTCTTAGCTCTTAAATCATCTGTAAATGATGCTAATAACCTACTGAAGAATTACAATGCAAGGCTCACTGAAGCAGAACAAAAAATCAAGCAAATTGACAAGCTGCAAAGCCATGTCAATACTGTACAATCCCGACTTGAAAAATTGGAACAAGATGCTATCGACCAAGAACAGTGGGCAAGAAGGAAAAATATAGAGATAAAAGGCGTACTCCAAACCAGCACAGAAAACTTGTACGATATTGTGATTGCCATTGGAAACAAAATTCAGTACCCTTTCACAAAGACCCAGCTGGATTTTGTTACCAGAGTTCCAACGCGTGAAAAGGATAGTATAAAGCCGATTCTTGTGGCCTTTAACAATCAATACGTCAAGGAAGACTTCGTCGCTGCAGCCAAAATCACCACTAAGGCATTGCCAGCAACGACAGAATACTTTGGATTTTCGGGCCGGCATAAAATTTATATTAATGATCACCTTACTATACAAAATAAAATCCTGTTATCCAAAGCTAAAAAAATAGTCGCTGAGAAAAAATTTCAATATATTTGGGTGAAACATGCCAAAATATATACCAGGCACACTGATACTTCACCCGTATTGGCAATCAAGTCAGAAAAAGACCTCATGAAAATACAATAAACATGTCCGTTTTTATTAACATAAAACTTAAACATACAACGAATCTTACTGTAATGTTTAGATTTCTTTTGTTCAATTCACTATCATTTGAGAATCGCTGGCTAGGTCGTGAGCATGTTGTTTTCCAACACGCTCACACCCGTATTCACAAACGTTACTATGAGGTCTCATAGTTTGAATGGATGGACGCACAGAGTACAAAAAACCTATTCAAAGACAATACTTGAGTGCCGGCTAGCACTATGCGTCCCTTAACCCTTTCAGACCTGGTGTACACAATTGTACACATATAATATAAAAATAAATTTAAGTATTAATTTCACATTATTTACAACTAAAGACGGTTGTGTTCATTAGTTCACATAATAACCTACGGAAAACGATACTCCCAACGCCTTCTCTTGGCGTTTAATGACAGTTTTTGGCAAGTTATGACCAGTAGCCGACCGAAGTTTGCATTGTGCTGGTAAGTTCATTATTTTATTTATAAAAAGTAGAAAATATCAAAGTATATGTAATGAAATATTTATAGGTCGATGTGTTATATTGTTGTCGTCATATTTTACATACATGTTGTTGGTTTTAGTTTATTTTTGTACAAATTTTTGTGATTTTTATATTTGTACACAAATGTACACATCAGGCGCATACGATATATTTGTTGTTGTACATCGCAGGTATTACTAAAATAAATTATAATTGTTATTGAATGGTGTAATTTTGTTGCTTTTGATGTTACAAATTGTGTTAATACTATTTTCAGATAGGAAATTACCAATATGTTTTCGCGCGACGCTATTACAGCACTAGAAGAAGGTTGCCTTTCTGATTTAGAATTATCTTCTGAGGACGAAGGACCAGTTGGACCTGCGTCTGAACGGGAGCTACGATGTGTCCGAGTGGGAGCAGATGTCATGTCAGTCAGCCGGAACCAACGAGAAATATTCCCCCCGGTTTTGGATGATGATGATGATGATGATGAAGACACTGGCTCATCGTGGGTTGAAATGAGTGATAACTTTTTACCAGAAGTGCCTTCCGCCTCTGAAGATACGCTTTTACAGAATATTACGCCGAAGAATAATATTAGGTGGAGACACAAGGAAATAGTAAACACGTAGTAGTTCAAGCATATCGTGAATACCAAGTCGATAACGAAGCGCTTAGGATACCTAAAAACAAACAACTGACATTGCTTCACTTTCGGCGTCGGTTGGCTGAAAGTCTGGTGTTGCAAAATAAAATTTCGATGGGTAAAAGAGGCCGTCCATGTGGCAGTAGCCCAACTCTTCAAATTGTACCTAGGAGACCAGGAGAGACACGCCCAGAAGCTGAAATAACTCGAGACGGTTTTGGGCATTTTCCTGCACACGATGAGGGGCTTGGGACACGGTGTAAATTATGGGATGCAAGGGTAGAACCCGAATCAAATGCATAAAATGCAAGGTTCACTTATGCCTAACTAAGCATAAGAATTGCTTCTTAGCATTTCATACATAGGATGCTATATTGATGCCTTAGATTTTAATTTTAATTTAGACTGATTTAAGCGCAATTTGTTAAATCTACCCACAGAAAAAGCCATTTTTTGTTAATTTTTATAAAGAGAATACTATTATTTATATTTGTTATTTCATATTGCTTCGTATTTCTTAATAAAAAGTTGTAAAATAAATGTTTTTATCATTATAGATAAACATCCCTTAACACTAATATTTTCATTACGTTGGACGGATGTGTACACTTGTACACAAAAAGAAAAGGCTGTTTTTCTTGAAAAGCTTGTAATCAGGATTTATTTATTTATTTTTCCTTAGATCTATTTACAATAGCCTAGTTGCAGGCATTTTTTTCAGGTCGATTAGCGAAAATAAAAAAAATCAGGTCTGAAAGGGTTAAAACGAACGCACAGCTAAGGTACCCCCGCTAGCTATATTACGCAACGCATAGGGTCAATTTTGTGTTTGACTTACGTCAAAAATTTAGGTTATGTATTATGGTATTATTTGCGTAGTTCGGTGTACTTTGCTCGAGGTTATTTTCGCATCAGTTTACAATGGATTATAGTAGCGAAGAAGAATTTGATAATTATATCAACGAACAAAGAATAACTACTAGGAGAGTTGTACGGGATTTCCAAAATCCTTTTGATTATTATAGTTCGGAGGAATTTAGACGAAGCTATAGGTTTTCCAAAGAAGTGATGTTTTTTCTACTCTTACCACTAGTAAATGAAGACCTAGAAAAATTAACTGCGAGAGGAATTCCAGTACCAGCTATTTACCAATTACTAATTGCCATAAGATTTTATTCTTCTGGTAGCTTTCAGGTAACCACATACTTTGTATAAGTACCTACTTAAGGACGCGTTTACAAATTTAGTAGGTATAAAATCGCGTCACTACAGCGACACGGCGGCAACAGTACGTACTACGTACGGTAACTTGCGGAAATGTAGTTCAACTAAATAACTTTGAGACTTAAAATTTTTTGTGATATGTATCTATGTGTTATAGGCCTGGCTGTGCGAATTACGTACAAATAAGTTTCTTATTTTTATATACCTAAATGGACATTATTACTTTATTTTTTCCATTATGTTGATTCAGGATATATTTCGGTATTTAGATATTATTTTGTTTCTTGCGTTGAAATCTGGTAAGATTATGTGGACTGATGGTATACCATCCCATTCAAGTGTTGCGACTGGAACTCATAAAAGAATAGACCTAGTTATGCCAGGTTGGGCTCATTTTATTTGTTTTAGTGAGTCCCTACCACTGGTACTAGTGAAGTAACCTTCCAAGGTTATTCGATGAGTCTTACTGGTACTCTTATGTGAGTAGAGCTAGGCATGCCGAGTTTGGGCTTATTTTGTTTGTACATAAGAGACCCTACCACTGGAACTTATGAAGTAACCTTCCAGGGTTATTAGATGACTCTTGCTGGTACTCATATGTGAGTAGAGCTAGGCATGCCGAGTTTGGGCTCATTTTCTTTGTACATAAGAGACCCTACCACTGGAACTTATGAAGTAACCTTCCAGGGTTATTCAATGACTCTTGCTAGTACTCATGTGTGAGTAGAGCTAGGCATGCCGAGTTTGGGCTCATTTTGTTTGTACATAAGAGACCCTACCACTGGAACTTATGAAGTAACCTTCTAGGGTTATTCGATGACTCTTGCTGGTACTCATATGTGCGTATAGCAAGACATGCCGAGTTTGGGCTCATTTTGATTGTACATGAGAGACCCTACCACTGAAACTTATGAAGTAACCTTCCAGGGTTATTAGATGACTCTTGCTGGTACTCATATGTGAGTAGAGCTAGGCATGCCGAGTTTGGGCTCATTTTCTTTTTACATAAGAGACCCTACTACTGGAACTTATGAAGTAACCTTCCAGGGTTATTCAATGACTCTTGCTAGTACTCATGTGTGAGTAGAGCTAGGCATGCCGAGTTTGGGCTCATTTTGTTTGTACATAAGAGACCCTACCACTGGAACTTATGAAGTAACCTTCCAGGGTTATTCGATGACTCTTGCTGGTACTCATATGTGCGTAAAGCAAGGCATGCCGAGTTTGGGCTCATTTTGATTGTACATGAGAGACCCTACCACTGAAACTTATGAAGTAACCTTCCAGGGTTATTAGATGACTCTTGCTGGTACTCATATGTGAGTAGAGCTAGGCATGCCGAGTTTGGGCTCATTTTGTTTGTACATAAGAGACCCAACCACTGCAACTTATGAAGTAACCTTCCAGGGTTATTTGATGACTATTGCTGGTTCTTATATGTGAGTATAGCTAGGCATGCCGAAATTGGGCTCATTTTGTTTGTACATAAGAGACCCACCAATGCAACTTATGAAGTAACCTTTCAGGGTTATTCAATGACTCTTGCTGGTTCTCATATGTGAGTAGAGCTAGGCATGCCGAGTTTGGGCTCATTTTGTTTGTACATAAGTGACCCTACCACTGGAACTTATGAAGTAACCTTCCAGGGTTATGCGATCACTCTTGCTGGTACTCATATGTGAGTAGAGCTAGGCATACTGAGTTTGGGATCATTTTGTATGAACATCAGAGACCCTACCACTGGAACATACCTATCTCTACTCACATATGAGTACCACTAAGAGTCTTCGAATAAACCTGAAAAACCTAAAAGGTTACTTCATAAGTTCCAGTGGTAGGGTCTCTTGTGTACAAACAAAATGAGCCCAAACTCGGCATGCCTAGCTTTACTTCCATATGAGTACCAGCAAGAGTCATCGAATAACCCGGGAAGGTTACTTCATAAGTTCCAGTGGTAGGGTCTCTTATGTACAAACAAAATGAGCCCAAACTCGGCATGCCTAGCTTTACTTCCATATGAATACCAGCAAGAGTCATCGAATAACCCTGGAAGGTTACTTCATAAGTTCCAGTGGTAGGGTCTCTTATGTACAAACAAAATGAGCCCAAACTCGGCATGCCTAGCTCTACTCACACATGAGTACCAGCAAGAGTCATTGAATAACCCTGGAAGGTTACTTCATAAGTTCCAGTGGTAGGATCTCTTATGTACAAACAAAATGAGCCCAAACTCGGCATGCCTAGCTGTACTCACATATGAGTACCTGCAAAAGTCATCGAATAACCCTGGAAGGTTACTTCATAAGTTCCAGTGGTAGGGTCTCTTATGTACAAACAAAATGAGCCCAAACTCGGCATGCCTAGCCCTACTCACACATGAGTACCAGCAAGAGCCATTGAATAACCCTGGAAGGTTACTTCATAAGTTCCAGTGGTAGGATCTCTTATGTACAAACAAAATGAGCCCAAACTCGGCATGCCTAGCTCTACTCACATATGAGTACCAGCAAGAGTCATCGAATAACCCTGGAAGGTTACTTCATAAGTTCCAGTGGTAGGGTCTCTTATGTACAAACAAAATGAGCCCAAACTCGGCATGCCTAGCTCTACTCACATATGAGTACCAGCAAGAGTCATCTAATAACCCTGGAAGGTTACTTCATAAGTTGCAGTGGTTGGGTCTCTTATGTACAAACAAAATGAACCCAAACTCGGCATGCCTAGCTGTACTGACATATGAGTACCAGTTAGAGTCATTGAATAACCCTGAAAGGTTACTTCATAAAATGCAGTGGTAGGGTCTCTTATGTACAAACAAATTGAGCCCAAACTCGGCATGCCTAGCTCTACTCACACATGAGTACCAGCAAGAGTCATTGAATAAACCTGGAAGGTTACTTCATAAGTTCCAGTGGTAGGATCTCTTATGTACAAACAAAATGAGCCCAAACTCGGCATGCCTAGCTCTACTCACATATGAGTACCAGCAAGAGTCATCGAATAACCCTGGAAGGTTACTTCATAAGTTCCAGTGGTAGGGTCTCTTATGTACAAACAAAATGAGCCCAAACTCGGCATGCCTAGCTCTACTCACATATGAGTACCAGCAAGAGTCATCGAATAACCCTGGAAGGTTACTTCATAAGTTCCAGTGGTATGGTCACTTATGTACAAACAAAATGAACCCAAACTCGGCATGCCTAGCTGTACTGACATATGAGTACCAGTAAGAGTCATTGAATAACCCTGAAAGGTTACTTCATAAAATGCAGTGGTAGGGTCTCTTATGTACAAACAAAATGAGCCCAAACTCGGCATGCCTAGCTCTACTCACACATGAGTACCAGCAAGAGTCATTGAATAACCCTGGAAGGTTACTTCATAAGTTCCAGTGGTAGGGTCTCTTATGTCTAAACAAAATGAGCCCAAACTCGGCATGCCTAGCTCTACTCACATATGAGTACCAGTAAGAGTCATCGAATAACCCTGGAAGGTTACTTCATAAGTTCCAGTGGTAGGGTCTCTTATGTACAAACAAAATGAGCCCAAACTCGGCATGCGTAGCTTTACTCACATATGAGTACCAGCAAGACTCATCGAATAACCTTGGAAGGTTACTTCACTAGTACCAGTGGTAGGGTCTCACCAAAACAAATAAAATGAGCCCCAACCTGGCATAACTAGGTCTACTCTTTTATGAGTTCCAGTCGCAACACTTGAACGGGATGGTATACCATCAGTCCAGATAATCTTACCAGATTTCAAAGCAAGAAACAAAATAATATCTAAATACCGAAATATATCCTGACTCAACATAACGGAGAAAATAAAGTAATAATGTCCATTTATACAAAAGAAATTTACTTGTACGTAATTCGCACAGAATACGAGAAGTATCAAATTGATTTTAGCGAATATTTTGTATTCGTATATTGCTTTTTTCGTCTTCGGGCTGCAGCGACAAGCGACATAGAGTCCACTCCCGACGGCGCTCAAGCGCAGACTGAGATCTCATTGCAGAATTTGGATATATAAATCAAGAAAGTGGCTAAATAAAACGAACCTTATTGCCACATATTAAGACACACGTATGCGAGCAAAATAGAAGAAAAATGTAAGATGATTTTTTGCTTTTTTTGAGTCAATTTACAATATTTTGAAAAAAAAAATCAAATTGTTTTTGAGTTGACTATATTTACTACCCTATTCTATCTTTGAAAATCTAAATAAATGTAAAAATAGAGAGAAAATTGTACCCAAAAATAGCAGTATATGCCTATTTTTGATTTAAGAGGCCGTTTCGAATCGATTTTACATTCATATTAATTAAATATTTTTTATTTATTTTCAAATTGTATCATAGATAAAAAAGTAATCAATTTATCGTAATCATTAGTTTTATTAGTTATTATCTAAAATTGTCGTAAAATGTACCGGAAATATGTGGTTTTTTGATACAAGCGTAAACGCGTCCTTAATGGAAATGCTTTCACCTAATATTAATTATTGTATGGGCTATGTATACCTATTAAAAGTGGATTTTAAAACCCAAATCAACTCTAGTTACCATTAAGTACTACTGTCTTGTAAATAAACTTCAGTTTTTTAAAATTACTTTGAATATTAAGTACTATTATAAATTTAAAAATAAATAGATATGTATCTACAAGATATGCACTTTATTTTACAGATGATCACTGGAGACCTTATATGTGTGAGTCAACCCACAGTTTCAAGAATTGTGAAAAGGGTGTCTTATCTGTTATGTTTGAAAATACAAAAATTTATCAAATTTCCAATCAACCTAGAAAGAACTAAAGAAGACTTTTATGCAATAGCCTGCTTTCCTGGAATTGTAGGTGCTATTGATGGTACTCATATACCAATTCAAAACCCTGGTGGTCCCTATGCTGAGGTGTTTAGAAATAGAAAAAAAATCTTTTCAATTAATACTCAGATAGTGTGTGGACCTGATCTACATATTTATGACATTGTTGCTGACAGACCTGGATCAGTACATGATAATAGAATATTTCAGGCATCAAATTTAAAAAGAAAAATGGAGCAAGGTGTTATAGATGGGATACTTTTAGGGGATAGTGGATATGGCTGTCAAAAATATTTATTGACACCTGTGGCCCAACCAGAGAATAGCTCAGAAGAGAATTACAACAAAGCACACATCAAAACCCGAAACACAGTGGAAAGAACTATAGGTGTCTGGAAGCGGATATTTCCTTGTTTATCTAAAAAGATGGCAACAAAACTCACTACAACTTGCAATGTTATTGTGGCTACTGCTGTGTTATACAATATTTGCAGGGCTCGTGGTGTTATTGAAGATATTGAAACTGAAGTAGACAATACACAACTATACACAGCTAGGAATGTCCAACAATCCAGAGGAGAAAACAGAAGGTTTACTTTTTAGGAGAATGTTTATATCCCGTCATTTTTAATTTGGGTTTATAATAAATAAAACATTTTATATAATATTACAATATTATGCAGTTTTATTTCCAATCTGTTTTTTTAACAACTCAATTTCTAATTTAACTTTCTATTTGTAAGTCTTGGTACAATTTTTCATGTTCCAACAAATTATTTTCTCGTTCTATCAGAATCTTTTCTCTTTGTAGCCTTAATTCATGCAATGCCCGGTCCTGTTGCATATTTAATGTGCTGCGTTTGATCCTGGCATCAGTTTCGCTCACAAATTTCCTGCTACCTGAAAAACAAATTTAAATAGTATTTATTAAAATACAGAATAGTACTTATTGAATATACTCTGAAGGTTGCCTGTAAGAGATTGCTACATTGGTGATAAGGCTGTCCTTGTACATAATAATATAGGTTTCGTATTTTTACTTTATTAATTACTACTTATAAACAATGTTAATATGCAAATTAAGTGTAATATATCTATATAGATCTATTTACTTATACATAATGATACATATTTTTAAAGAAATCAAATGGAAGCCTAGACTTTTGCCTATATTCAATATACTTAATACATTGTTATTATCGTTAGTTACAAAGTGACAAGTACTTTCATCCAGTTTTATCTTACAATAAATTTTAATGTTAAGGGAATCAAAATTAATAGGGTATTTCCAGTTGACCTTGAACTATAAAATTGGGTAAGAAATATCCTCTTATACCACAAGTACTTATCGGCAAGCCTATACATTTGCAATTAGATCATTAAAGTAATCGAGTTTCGATTTATAATATGTACTGACAAATTTGTACAGAATCCTCAGTGGGCAAGACTGACTCGCACTTCTCCAGTTTTTTAATATAATTGGTTGCTGTTGGTAATCCAGATCATCGCGAATCAAGATAACTGAAGTCCGGATAATAGAGGTTCTACTGTATATTCAATGAACTGCTCAAAATAAATGCTATATTTTAAATACTACTTACTAGTGGGTGTAAAGAGATTTTCTTTATTTTGCTTCTTATTCGGCTGCAAATAAATGTCCTCTTCTGGTTCATTTTGTGAAGTTGCAAGCAATGTCCTTTTCCCATATTTATTAATAATATTTTCTTCTGTTAATTTGCTCAGATCAATACCTGAAATGAATTATGTTATACTGACTTTTCCGTGCGGTTCTCATCTAGTAGATGACACATCAGGATTCAAATATATTCACCAGTTTTTAATATAGACTTAAGTAAAAATCCTGGTTTTGATTTTTGATAGTTTTTAAGATGAATAAACAAACAAGAATAATATGATTGTTTTGGCTTCTATGGCCTTTTTGAACCCACTCATGTTATTTATTTTCAAGTATCTCTCAAATACAGGCATCAACCAGTCGCAATTTTATTATATGACATAATATGTGCATATAGATTATGTGTCATATGAAACTTATAGACACAAATACTGTTCAAATGATTCAAAATCAGATACCTACCTTTTTCAAATGCACCTTCACATTCTGGTTCTATTTTCTTACAATAATTGGGCTCCTTTGTGTCTGCCAAAACTAAAAAACAAAAATAAATATATGTATACCGCATAAATGTATATTTGAAAACAGATCTATAGCATTTTAGATAAGTATACTTACTTTCAATGGAATTTGAATCAATAACTCCTGGTACTCTTAAATTTATAAATGGGCAAATTGCGTCTATAACATTATCAGATACCGCGGAGCCACTCTCAGGTGGGCCTCCACCGGTGAGTTTCAAACTCATTGATTCCTGAGACAGTTCTTTCTTTCTTAAAGTTTTTATATTCTCCCAGCATCTTTTCAATTGGTGAGTGAGTCTTTGAGAGACATATGGTTGAGAATTGTACGCCAATGTAAGATCCTCCCAAGCTTGCTTCTTTAGTTCAATATTTTTAGCATTTGTACGTTTATCCTCAATTATAGGTCGATCGCGTACTAAGGATACTATAAGCTCTCTCTCAGCCGACGAAAATGGTAACTTCTTTGAACTGTAAAGTAAGAAAAGAAATAATACCACGTATTACTAATGATATTTTGCACAGGTATTTATTGAACTTTAAATAAACAGAAAATTCTTACTAACCTGATAATTGCATTTGATAAAGCTGAAGTTGTAGGTTTATCCATATTTATTATGTTCACAAATCCACAATTCAATACAAATATACCACGAAGTAAATCGGCACAAAGACGGAATAGTATTGTTTACAGCTTCTTTAGAGGTTATGTTTTGACAAAATTGACAGTTAAAATGAACATGAATGAACGTCAGTGAAGCGCAATGAACTACGCAACATACGCGAACCAATCAGAGAGCTCTATTTAACGCAGTGCGTTCTCATAGTTAAGGCACAGTCAAATAATCCATACAGTCGTTCGACGAACGCGTCTAGACGGGTCAATCGTGCGGGGGACAAGAGGTGAGACGCGGGAAGAGCGGTACCTACTTACGTATATCACTTTAGTTCCTAACTAGGTACATGGTTTTGGGGGCTGGCGCGTGCTTGTTTTTTGTTCGTTACTTATTTATTTGCTTATGAATATTAATTAAGATGGTACATACGCCTTGTGCTGTGAGACATTGCAATTCTTCATGCTTCATTTAAAGATTTAAAAAATAAGTATTTAAAAAATCTGGGATTTCATAAATTTACTTACACAAAAAATTAAAATTTCATTAATTTTAATTATTTATATTATTTTGAAACGTATGTGTATACCTGTATCCACTTAAAATAATGTGCACGTACCCACTAATCTACTAACTTTTTACAAAATCTCATGTCTGGCCAAATCTAATACCAATATATAAAACTGAATAGTTTGTTTGTTTGTTAGAAAGCGCTAATCTCAGTAACTACTGATCCGATTTGGAAAATGATTTCAGTGTTAGATAGCACATTTATCGGGGAAGGCTATAGGTTACATAACATCACGCTATGAGCGACGGGAGCGGAGCAGTAGCCTTAAATAACGCGGGTGTAACCGCGGGCATCCTCTTGTCACAGAATAAAGTAGTAATTACTGTACGTAAACAGCATGGCAGACGTAAGAAAATAAGCGTTGTAAGGTAATATTCGATTCAAGCGTGATTTTAATTTCATGCAATAAGTACCTAACCTAGTACCTTCGTATTAGGTAAGTGTACCTATCAAATATTAATATGTATCTTGGTAACGGCGCGTCCTAGCTAAAAAATAACCATATTTTTGGCCCCCTTTTACAAACCCCACACATGTTCTCAGTAATCTTATAGCCCGGTCACCCATCCATAAAATGACCTTGATGTCTATTGCTTTACCTTAACGTAGTTTGCTCGAAAATAGATCTTCAAAATACTTCACATCGATAACATAGGCTCTGCAAGCTGATCCCATGGTTGCCCATCCATTAAACGACCGCTATATCAATCGCTTTATTTTAACTAGGTTTGTACGATAACCACCTAGTATATCTGAAAAAATGCTTCATATCCTTAACCGCCTCCTACGACACTTGCGGTATGAAATAGATGCTGACTGACACTTTGTATGTAAAGCTGTCACCGCAAGTGCAAACTAAATGCAAACTGTTTTATAATAATTATTCATCGTTAATTATTTTCATATAATAAATAAGTGATTTACACTATAATATTCATGTAGCGTAGCAATTGTTATATTTTTCTAAAATAAATAGACGGTGTTTGAATAAGTAGGTATTGTTTAAATGTGGCAGCCCTAGCCTCCTTACCCTTGTCTAGACGTTGTCGGCTTTTTCTTCGAGATCAAAGGCGTCAAACTACTGTATGTCTTTATATACTGTGGTTAAGGGTCGTTTGAGTATTGTTTATGAATTGAAAGGCTGGCCATATGCGACGCACTGAGAAATGTCTTACTTCGCATAACGTTGCTACTTTACTTACACAAGTATCGTTTGTGAATACGGGTGTCAGTGTTCGTGCTTTGTGTATGCTTCAAGAGAAATGACATCTTGTATAAAGTTTAATTTAAGATATCTTCTGCCGCTGCTAATATTGCCTATTGTCGGGTCATTTTTATTTATTTCTATTCATTACCGAGGTTTGTCGATAATTACAAAGTTGTGTTCGAGTGGACACTGTGTACTACTGTGCTCGTGGATGCGTGATGGATTTTTACCGTGTACCCACTTTAAGTTGTTTTATCACTGCTATTCGGTGCAAGTATTTGAGTTAGGTACTGTGTAATTTTATGAATTCTATTTTGTGTATGCTGCAGTGGCGTAGCGTGCCTTGTCGGGGCCCCGTATAAAAATTTTTTTGGAGGCCCTTATATGGAGGTAAAGATTTTTCACGAAAGAAAAAAAATATTGTGAGAAGTAATATTTATTTATCACATAATTTACCCATTTTACAAATAAAAATCGAATTTTAAATATTCACTCTCCTTGCCTTTTTATCGGCAAACTGATTTATTAAATCATTTATGGCTGATGATGATTTTAGTTTTTCTAAAGTTTCTGCCTCTATGGACAATAGTGAGATGTCTGACAGCCGTTCTTGTCCCATCGAAGTTCTTAAGTAATTTTTTATTAGTTTTAATTTTGAAAAACTTCTTTCTGCCGTTGCGGTTGTAACTGGAAGGGTCAAGAATAAAAAGCATGCTGTGATTACCTCGGGAAAACTGGATGCAAGACTATTGAATTTTACTAGCAATAATTCAATGAGTTCTTTAATGGAATAAATTTTTTTAATTTCAGAATTTAAGCATGTTTTTAGAGCCTTTAATTGGTCACAAAGATTAAGTGTTATGTGATACAGTTTTCCGGAAGCGTTTAATATCTCTTCGCTTGAAGAAGATAGGAGTTTCTCCGGTTGTAATATTTCGAATATACTACTCAGGTTGCAAAGGTTCTGAAATCTTTCTTTAGTTTGAGAAATTAATATATCTAAACAGCAATATGTGATAACTCATCAAAAAAACGCTTCGTTATCTTTCGCCTACTGTTTTTAAAAACAGTTGTTACCCCCCACTTTTTTGCTAAATCTTTGGATTCATTTAGCAAACTATTAAATGAATTCTGATTTCTTAATTGGCACAGTCTATTTAAAAGATTACTTAATAAAATACTAGATTTCTGTAAGTCATTATTTTCATGCTGTAGAGCTTTAGAAACAGGATTAATAATTTCAAATAGTGAAGAAAAAAATGTAACGAGCACTAAGAAATCAAAACTCTCTAAAATATTAATTATACTTTTACATTCTTCACGTTCATCTTTTTTATTTGAAATTAAATTTAGTTGGTACAAAGTTTTCATGATTAGTAAAAAATTTTTCTTTACTGCTAATAAAGCGTCGTTCCTAGAAGACCATCTGGTAGGACATACCTTTTTAAGGGTAATCAAATATTTTTCAGATAAATCGTCACTTAGCATAGCCCAGCGTTTTATACTATTGCCAAAAAAAGTATATATTTTTTCTAAATTATCGAAAAAAGTCGATACTTCACGAACATGTCTCGCAGCATCGTTCAAAACCAAGTTTAAAGCGTGCGCAGCACAATGAACATAATCGGCATTTGGAGCATGCTCTTTTATTAGGGTTTGTAATCCTCCATACACACCCGACATAACATTTGCTCCATCGTATCCCTGTCCTCTACATTTAGTCAAATCAATTCCATATTCTTTAGTCAAATTTAAAATGACAGTTTTCAGACCTGCAGCACTGCAATCGGTTACTGCTATGAATCCTAAAAAGGACTCACAGATTTTTATTTCTTTCGGCACATTATCATCATTTTCTGTAACCGAGATATATCGAAAAACTACAGATAGTTGGTCAATTTTTGACAAGTCTTGTGTTGTATCCAGAATTATTGTCAGAAATGGAGCTTTTTTAATTTCTGAGATAATACTGTTCCTAACGTTAGTACCAAGCAAACTAATAATTTCGTTTTGAATCGTAGGGCTTAAATAATTTATTTCACCTTTCGGTTTTAGAAAAAGTTCTTTTAAAGTTGCATCATAGTTAGATAGCAGACGTGAAATTGCCATAAAATTGACAGAATCAGAATCATGCCCCCTCAAAGGTAGATTACAAGATACTAAAGTAATTATAACATTAATTATACGATGCAGTACATCTCTCCAGAATGTAATTTTACTATCGATTTCACTTTTCAATAGAGTATCGATGGTATTTCCTTGCAACCAATTATTATAAGAGAGTGAGGCACTAATATGCTGCTGTGACTTTTCATGGTCAAGAATAGTTTGTGTGAAATTGCTTCTAATGCCTGGGCCACACACATCGCGATAACATTCGGGCGATAAACTTCGTCTTCGGTCTACGGCGAAGCTGCGCGGCCAGATAATGCGCGATGTAAAGTTTATCGCGATGTACGAGCGATGTTTATACGCAAAAGACAAAATGGACGCCACGGTTGCTCTGTATTTTATGGCAGCAAATAATTATTTTTTACATTTATGTCATCTAAAGAATACTTAAAAGCAAGAAAAAGGAGGAAGTGGATGATAATCAATCCAATCCATGTTTCGCTTCAGCTATATTACGCACTGCAGTTTAAGTTAACACTTCCGCTACGTACGATGGCTGGCGGCCGACTGAAGTGTGGCCGCGCAAGCGAAGTTCATCGCGATAAAATGCTTTGATCTGCGAGAATTTACCGACAGCGGAGCGAAGTCCTCGCAGCTACGTACGAAGCACCGAAGTATACGCGAATACTTGGCTACACACATCGGGATAACGCGAATCTTCGGGTTATCGCGATGTGTGCGGCCTAGGCATAACCGAAACACCGTTAACCCAAGCAGAGGAGTACGATTTGTTTTGACGATCTGCTAATAACCAACAGAAGTGACAGTACGGTTTGTTTAAAACGTTAGAATAACATAACCATGGTCTTATAATTTTTATGCCTGCCTGATTGAAATATGAATAATAATAAGCTGAAAAAGGTCGGTTATTTTCTGAAACTTTTGGAAATGGTCCTTGTGGTTTAAATGGACCCAATTTAAAAATTATTTTTCGTTCGCATTCAGTTAAATTGTCACCAAAATTTCCTCTATCTGATGAAATTATATTACAATCTGCATTATCTGCAGATATATCAGAATCGTTGACTTGGGGTTCCTCGATTTCTGGATGGACATCCGATAAAGTATGTGCTTGGCTTTCTTCTATTTCCGGATGGATATGTGACGAAGAACATGCTTCAGAAGAATCTAAAAATAAACGAGTAATTGCTAAAAAATAAATACGAATGCTTTGATACTAAACTAAAAAGAGTTATATATAAATAAATAACGTTACTAAGGGTCACAGTTAGAGAGTGTTCAGTTCAGACGCACACAGATTCTACGCGGATTGTGCTCGTACCTATTAGTAGATACAAAATCACCTGCAGCCCGTCCGTGCATTACTATACACCTGCGTGCTATTTAAACGCAGTGCGTAGTGTAGTGGCCATACAAAACGAGAACCCGAAAGCGAGTCTGCACATCTGAAGTTCTCAACACGCAATTAACGATACGATACAGACTGATAAACAAACAACAAAACAAATCGATCCTATAGATAAGTTAGAATTTTGTTTTTTTGATCAAGGCACGGAACCCTAAAAACAGTATAATTGTGAAAATCGAGGGGGGAGACAACTTTTTGTGACGGACAGATGGACAGACCGAAATTAAAAGATTTCCTTGTTTATCACTACGGGCCCCTAATAAATGGGTTGGGTAGTAGTGTAGTACTTACCTTTCCAATCTAAATCAATCACAGTATCTTGTCTCTGAAAAAATGAAGAAATTTTGGGCACTTTTTTTATAACCTCGTCCCTTTTCTGTTTAATTTTTCTTTTCTCAGCGCCGCTGGGATAATCTCTTTTCCTTTCACTCATTTCTTTTACAAATCGTTACTAATACTGCTAAAACAGAAGAACAATATTGTTTGTGCTGAATTACAATGTAATGCACATTTATATAAAGCGCGTAAATAAACAGTGCACTGCACTCCGTGGTTTAACATCCAATGCAAAGTACAACAACGTACACGTACATCGCGATATCGATGAAGGATTCCCGGGGATTCCCCGCTGAGTTGAAGATGAAGTAAGTAAAACGGGGAAGTCCCGCAGCCCGCCATAACGATGTAGTGTTGCCAACTTTTGAACGCACGCTTAAGGCGGGAAAAAAAGGAATTGCTTTATAGAATTTTGTCATTTGTAAAATAAAATAAATTAGAAAGTTTTATTCTTTTTCCTTACACACTTTGGGGGCCCCCGTGGCCCGGGGGCCCCGTATAATTGATACGGCAAATACGGCGGTAGCTACGCCCCTATGCTGAGTATTAATTGCGTTATAGTAAGCGTGAAAAATGTATGAGCTTAAAATATATTATCAAAATGTACGTGGACTGCGCACTAAAACAAATAATCTATACCGTAACGTCTGTCTAAACTCTTATGACTTGATTATTTTTACAGAAACATGGTTAACTCATAGCATTAGCAATAGTGAATTATTTGATTCGCGGTACATTATTTGGAGGCGTGATCGTAATTATAATCAAACAATGCAAAAGCGCGGTGGAGGTGTATTAATTGCTGCCAAAAATAACCTATTAGTTACGGAAAGAAGTGCATGGCAAAGCTCAGCTGAGGATATGTGGATCACTGTAACTGTTAAGAAGAGAGGATCCACTGTAACCAAAAATATTCATATTTGTACTGTGTATCTATGCAGGGAGAACACCGGTAAGTCATATCATACTCAACTCTTAAACTTTACTAACAATTTGAACAATTTAATATCGACAAACCCCCATGATACATTTTTAATTGCGGCCACCTTAATTTTGGGGGCGACGTCCAATGGAATAGTGTCTCTAATGCTACTGCTACATCTGCGTTAGCGTTAACGTTGATGGCAATGGCCAACTACGCGTTAATTAACGCGTTAAAAATGCGCCTTGGCTACATTAAGGTTACAATGCCGTTAAGCGTTAATTCCTCGTGAATTCACACGTTAAGGATTTTTCAAAAAACGAACCTTTAAAAAACGAATATGCACGCTCCTTAAAGGTTCTAATTTTGAATTGTAAAGTAAACAGTCCTTACTCTGTGCTCGCATCCCGTCGAATGAGACGGCGTTAATGTAGACAACATCACTTAGCGCGTTAAACTGCGCGCTAAAACCCTTTGATGTGTCCAAAAAACCGACACCCGAGTTATCGCTTAATGTTTAACGCCATTAGTAATGCCGTTAGTACTTTAACGCGTTAAAACGTTGGCCACATCTACGTGGCGCCTAAATTAACACGCTAATTAACGCGTTAAGACGCAGGTGTAGCAGGGGCATATTAGCAACGAACTGAAGCCATGTAACGTCAGTCATTATCTATATAACTTTTTCGATACCGTGACTCTGCATAATTTAACTCAATTAAATGGGGAGCGAAATGACAATTTAAGACTTCTTGACCTGGTGTTTACGAATGGTACCGCCACCGTGACAGGTTGTTTGGATCCTTTAGCTGTACCCATAGACGTTCATCATAAGCCGCTCATAATAACGTTCAGTATTATTGACTGTCACGGTTTATCTGAGAGGTATGACAAAAAGTTTAGTTTTTATAAGGGTGACTATGCCGCGATTAAATGCGAACTTGATGAAGTTCAGTGGGACAGGTTTCTCTGCGATGACACCCTCGATGATTCAGTTGATAAATTCTACGAATTATTATACTCTCTTAGAGATAAATATATACCTATTAAGCCCAATAGCAAAATGCATCACCCGGCATGGTATTTTTAAAAGAAAAGCACAAATTCCATCAGAGGTATAAAAGATATAATAATATATCAGACTACCTATCCTTCACGATTCTTACGTTACGACAAATATATAGCCAGCATTGAGTCTGCTATCGCCACACATCCGAAACACTTTTGGGGATATGTAAAAACAAAGCGGAGCTCCTGTACCTTCCCTAATGTCATGCGATACAAACAAACAGAGGCATGTAGCGGTGAATAAATAAGCAATCTATTTGCATCCTATTTTAGCTCCACTTACCAGATACCGGATGTGGGTGTTCTAGACTTTGATGAGGATAGGGGTAAAACTGTCACGTCTTGCATATCTACGATAGAGATCTGTCCTAATAGGGTTTTAAAACTTCTTAAAACATTGGACCTGAGTAAATCAGGCGGACCAGACAAAATACCACCTATATTTATAGTTAATTGTGCAGAAAGTCTTGTTGTTCCAATTTGCATACTTTATAAACGTTCAGTTGCCGAGGGTACTGTCCCAAAAATGTGGAAAAAAGCTTTTATTACACCTATATTGAAAAAAGGTGATAGATCAGAAATTGAAAACTACCGTCCAATTTCAAAACTATGTATCTTTTCTAAAATACTTGAAAATATAGTACACAAACTATACTCTGCACTTCGCAGCTACTTTGGTCTGGAACAACATGGCTTTTTAAGTAAGCGGTCCACCACCTCTAATTTGTTAGTTTCAAACGAAATAATTACGCAAGGTATGGAGCAGCATGCACAGGTGGAAGTCATATACACTGACTATACTAAATGTTTTGATCGAATAAATCACAAAATACTTCTCCATAAACTAAAAGCTCAGGCAGGTATCCACGGCGATCTGTTTCGGTGGATATCGTCATACATCGATCGCCGAACACAGGCAGTGGTATTGCGCGGTTACATTTCCTCCTGGATTACCGTGCCGTCTGGAGTCCCTCAGGGTTCCATCTTGGGACCATTGTTATTTTCATTATTCATCGAAGACGTAAAGACATGTTTTCAGCACGCTAAAATACTTCGTTACGCAGATGATTTAAAGATTTTGAAGCCTGTTAAAGCAGTGCCTGACACACAACAGCTCCAGGAGGACTTGGACAGATTTTTCAATTACTGTACGTTCAATAAACTAGATCTGAACACATCAAAATGCTATCAAATATGTTATTCGCGAAAAAAACACACAATACAAACAAACTATAAATTTGGCAATAGTATTATTAAGAAAGTTGACGAAATATGCGACCTAGGAGTTATCCATGATAGTAAACTTATGTTTGATAAACATGTTGAATGCATCGTTAACAAAGCATCGAAGGCACTTGGTTTTATAATGAGGGTATCAGCAGACTTTCAAACACTTAAGTCACTAAAAATATTATATTGTTCATACGTGCGCAGTCTGCTGGAATATGCCTCACAAGTATGGAATCCGCAGTACACAGTTTACAAGGAACGTATTGAGGCAGTCCAAAGAAAGTTCTTACGATACTTAGATTATAGGGCAAAGCAGTTTTCAGCAGACTACGAGCACCGTTGTCGAAGATATCATTTTCTTCCATTAGAAGATAGGCGACATATTAACGACATATCATACCTAATGAAAATCGCTAATTGTAGTATTGATTGTCCGGATTTACTCGCTAAAATTGCACTGCGTACAAACCTGCTTGGCTTTAGGCGACGTCCACTATTGAACATACCATTTTCTACTACGAATTATCGACAAAACTCTTACCTACCACGAAGCATGACCTCTTTCAATAAATTACCACCTCAATTAAGAATTTGATTTGTTTTGTACAAAGCCTGAAATAGCAAAGCACATCCTAGCTCAGCGGTTCTTTAGTCTTTAGTTTTTGTTAAATTTGTTGTTTGTTACATTATAAATATGTCATTATTTTAAGCGCACTTATTATTAAGAAACAGCAAAGCGTATCCTTGCCCAGCGCTTCCTTAATTCTTCAGATCTTTAGTCTTTGTTGAATAAATTATTTCCATTGTTTTGTAACTTGCTTTGATATTGTATGTTGTTGTTTTAAGCACACTATATTGCTATAAAACTGCGGAAGCTTGTAATTGGCAACTTGTGTATACTAAATCACTGTTTAATAATGTAATTAGTCCGTAAGCTTTCCTAAAAGTAAATAAAAAAAAAAAAAAAAAATATATATATAAGATTATTTTTAACTTCTGCCTGAAACGAACTTAATGGCAAGTCTAAAATATGAGTTGGTATTTTATTGTATATGCAAATACTGAGCCCAATAAAAGAGCTATGCGTTTTGTGCAAACGAAAATACGGAACACATAATTTATGTCTATTTCTAGTATTGATATTGTGTCACTATTCATTTTATAAGAATTTATATTTAGTCTTACATGCATAACACTGGCATAAATATATTGTGACGCTACAGTAAGAATACCAATGGTTTAAAATTTTTCTTTGAGTGAGACTCTTGTCTTTAACGGGTAAATGGCCCTAATTGCCCGTTTTTTGCAATATAAAAATATTTTCGATATCAGCAGCTCTACCCCTTAACAATATGCCATATGACATAACACATAAAAATAACTAAAATAAACCAACCTAGCCGTATCGACATAATTATGTCGATACGGCTAGGTTGGTGTTTTTTTTTGGTAGACCGATATCGGTCAACCTACGAACCTTCTTAACGGCATAAGCAGCTGAGCTAAGTTTCCCTGAGAAATATGTAACATGCGCACCCCATTGTAACTTTGAATCAAGTGTTAATCCTAGAAATAATGTGGATTCAGTTGTTTCGAGTACATCGTCATTTAAAAATATTTTAGGACCAAGGTTTCTGACATTAGGCAGAGCAAACTTAACACATTTTGTTTTTTTGGCGTTCAGTACTAGATTGTTTACATTAAACCATTTAGTCACTTGAATGAATGTACTGTTTATTTCATTGAAGTGTTCCTTATTTCTATCTTCTTTAAATAACAAAGAAGTATCGTCAGCAAACAGTACAACGTCACAAATGTTTCTCAAGTTAAAAGGTAAATCGTTTATGAAAACAAGAAACAAGAAAGGCCCTAGGATATTGCCCTATGGCACTCCTAAGTCATCAGGTAAGCCACTGGATTTTGAGCCATTTATTTCAACACATTGGATCCTGTCACTTAAAACCGAATGAATGACATCCAATGCTTTAGTCTGGACGCCGTAATGTCTAAGCTTGCACAAGAGCGTCTCGTGGCAGACACAATCGAATGCTTTCGAAAGGTCGCAAAACACGCCAATAGCATTTTGGGCACTCTCCCAAGCACTCTAGATATGTTTGAGTAACGCTACTCCTGCATCTGTTGTCGAGAAACCCTTGGTAAAACCATATTGCTCACTATGAAGGAGGCTGTTTTGATTAAATGTAGTTGCTTGAGATGATCTTTTCAAAAATCTTACTTAAAGCAGGTAGTATAGATATTGGCTTATAATTACTAGTATCAGTCTTACTACCGGATTTGAACAGAGGTATTATTCTACTATGTTTCATAAGATCTGGAAAATTGCCAGATTTAATACACTTATTGAATAAGTTGCTTAAATAAGGAGCCACTACATCAATTAGGTATATTTGTCAAAACCTTAACAGAAATGCCCCAGAGATCACCTATATTTTTAGACTGTAGAGAATTAAAAGTATTTATAATAATTTTGTCGATGACTTCTATGTCTGTTGTTTAAATATGTACCCATAAAATCATAATAAAGACCGAAGGAGTGGTAGGCTCTCCACAAGGTGGACCGACGATCTTGTTTTGATCGCAAAAGGCGTTTCGAGTGTGGGCGGCACATGATCGGTCGACAGTGGCGGCGCTAGACCCCATGTGGACGTCGGCGACATCAAGTTTGCGCGTCCTCTTAGATATAGATGGCGAGGCACCTTTTACTTACTTCGTAGTAAAAAAAGTATTCAATTAAGTGAGTCAAATAATTAAATAATGTATGAATAAATAAGTAAACGACAAAATAAAAATTTTCACCCAGTGTAGATGTCGGGCAGTTTGTGTGAAAACGCTTATTTGGGCGCAAGTTTCATTTCATAGTGTTGCAAGACAGACAATTCTGAATAGGTACCCGTAAAGTAGTCACGTCACACCACACGCACGTGTTCGAAAATAAAACTCATTATCATCTGCTTAGCCTTTGCCCGAATTGTTCGGAGTCGGCTAACTAGGCGAGGATGATTGGCGAAACGAAACTAGATAACTTGTAAAGCTTTTTTGCGAGGCCACTCAGGCGCGGGGCCGTCGGCGGTCACCGACGCCTAGCGCCGTCACTGTCGGTCGATGTCGAGAACCTTGGGGGAAGCCTATGCCCAACAGAGGACGTTTTTAGCCTGACATAATAAAAACCATAATTCTTGTCCTTTTCAGATATTACAAGAAATTAATTTGGATAACAGCGGTGGTATTGGATTGAGCGAATTTAAACTGGTCATGTCAAGGATACCCGAATTCTCATCGTCATTTTATTTTAGACTGTAGAGGCATATTTATTTTAAGATAAGAAAATACGTATGACATGTGGTTTATGTTATTTATTTCAGTTCAAAAATAACGAAAAACACCCACAAATTGTTTTATTGATAATCTGGTCGTGACGTGATTTGATGGATGGGACATACGGCACCTGTGGAAATATAAATTAATATTACTTACCTACTTTATACAAATTGGTAAAGATGTGTGCATTAGATGCATCCACTTGATCCACGAGTTAGTTTGGTAAGAAGCTAGAGTTACCTGAATGTAGTTTATTCATAAAATATGTATGTACCAGTATTCATATACCTATAGCCTTGGCAACCGGCTGACTTGCTCGCCTTGTAATCACTATACCTGATACTGTACTGGCTGAATGGGCACCTTGCAGCTTACTTTGAGCGGGAGACTGGTTGGGAACATTCTATTATTGTCTTTTATGCTTATAGTTAATTTCCGTTTTGTTTTCCTGATTTACATCCCAGGAAAACAAAAGGAAACCGCTACTACCTATCCTTACCTGTTTGTTATTATTATACATATTGAGTAGGTATATCGACACAACTATGTATATCAAAAGAACAGGTAGCTACGGAGGGTCTTCTATTCCCTGCAAGGGTGGTGACGTTGGCGTAGTGGTTAAGCCGTCGGCTGGCCGCTTGGCATTGCGCCTAGTGTTTGTGGATTCGATTCCCACAGGTGAAAACACTTCGGATGATCCATTAATTGTTGTTCCGAGTTAGGTGTACTTTCTGTCCGCTGGTGGTATGTTTGTAAAGTCCTCCGAGACACAGGAATCGTTCAAAGTGCGGCGGCTGTCTTTTTAAAAAATCTTTCATAAACTCATCCGGCTGAAAGGTACCTAAACCGAACTTTCCGCGAGGCAAGTAGGAACTTGATTCTGTAGTGGTAGACCGGCGGATCAAGGATTGTTTCGGGGGAAGCTTTATTCAGCTGAATTATGAATTGTAGTGCAGGGGAGAGATAGGTACTTCAGTCAACTGAAGAAAACGCCGCACTCATACATTTTGCAAGTACCTATCTAGTTCCATGAGCTTAATCCGAGTTTAGCCACCGATTAAAGATCGAGGAACTCTGTAGGAGTCCATGAGTCCATCGAACGCCGTTCGAAATAAACTATTTTCGTGAATATAATTAATAGATATGAACGCATCGTAATCGTGTTCATGATCAAAAGTTTTGTCCTGGGTGGGAATTGCACCCATGATCTCCGAATTAGAGCAGTCAGGGGCGCAGGGTCACCAACCACTTAAGCAACAAATCAGTCAAAATCGAGGTGTGGGGTCTTGCATGGTAGGGGTAGTAAACTAGACAACGAAACATCCGACAAGTCCGGGTATGACCCGATCTAGTAGATCTAGGTGTTCGAGACTGTAAGGCCTAATTAAGTACGGGACACAGGACAAGATACAAAATTCCAGGTCAATCCTGGATTTCCCAGCCATCACCCAACTTTACTGTAACTCTTTGACTCCTTGTCAATTAATACCTACCAGTTTACCGAACGAATGCCTTGTAGCTAGGTTTATGTACCGTCCGGCGAGGGTGCGGACCGGCAGCGCGGGCATCGGCGACGTCCGCGCCGTCATGTTCGGCAGCACATGCGGCTGCTTGCTGCTTGTACTTCATGTGATACATCGGGAAGTTTAGGTACCGTGAAACATGCCAACTTTGCCCACTTTTTTCGAATAATTAACGTTTTTGTGTGATTTTTCTATGGGGACGTAAGTATTTACTTTTACCATCTGCAATTCTAAGGTTATGTGCAAGTATTTTTGTGGCAAATTTTATTATTTTCCCAGTTTTAATTCAGTTTTTGTGACATTTTGTTGGCGGGCAAAGTAATCTGGACTTTTAGCCAACATTACCCACGTTGATTTAAAACGCAATTACGGCTTCTACACAGATGACATAAAAGCCAATACAAGAATATTGGCAATGATAGCGTTTACTTAAGAAATTAAAGCGATACCATGAAAGGTTTCCTATCAAAGTGGCTGGGCAAAGTTACCATGACCTATTTGCTCTTTTTCATACAAACCACATTTCGCCTTACAAAAGTGCTAGGGTTGGCACATTTAAGTAAAATGATCTTCAATATCTTCTTAGGTAAAGGTAACAAAAATAAATAAAAACAGTAATTCTTTATTTATTTTAATTAATACAATTTTAATCAACCATGTTGACGTCTTGACTTTCTTTGTCGAATTCGAGATATAAGCTTATTTTTCTGGAACAATCCATGTAAGAATGTATATCATCAAAAGTATCGGAATAGGTAGTAGCAGGGATCAGAACAGGTAGACTATATTTACATAAACTTCGAGAAAGTTTAGACAAAATAAGTAGCATGTGGATAATACCCTCGTTCCGAATTAAAGCTAATAAAGTTAATTTTTAGGTAGGTACTATACACATGTTATTTGAAATTTAGGCCAATATACTCTAAGTACCTACACCGATCTCTGGTAATAACTGACGTCTTCTTTGACAAATAATTTGAACTTAAGTATAGTAATAAAAGCAAATTTCGTAAGTAGGTACATATTATTAACACATTATTATATAGATGATGATTAACACATTATTATTATGTGCATAAGTGAAGTTTAATAAATAAATAAGAGGGTTTATATGAAGTATCTAATCCTACCTATTTGTATTATATTCAGAGATACTTTTTGTAGGTAACTATATTTTCTTCAATTTATATTTACATAATATTGTGTTATAGTTATACTTCCTTTTGAAATAAATCAAACACTGCTTTTAATCAACATTTAACTATGTAGATTAATTAAAAACGATCGTTTTAATTTTTTTATGTTCTGAACATTTTAAATAACAGGTTAAAAATTGAGTTTCATGAACAGCAATAACATTTAACAACAACAAGGCAACTTAACAACAATAATTAATTATGTAAAAATCATTTTAAAATTGCCCTCAAATGTTTATAAAATTATTTTTATCCTCTCCCCTCTAATTATTTCTATCCAACGAACAAATTAAAATCACAACCGACATCCCCACGAGCGGAGCCTCGGGGAAAAGTTAGTCTTTTCTAAAATATCAAAACGCGACAACCCTAAGCACTTTTCCATGACGGGCAATGTTGGCCTGCAAAGGTTTGAACAATTTAGGGAAACATTACCCACCGTAATAGTTTTGAATTGGTTGGGTTTAGAATACTGCAACTATAATTAAAATACGCTACGATGGTTAATCTATAACATACAGTAAAATTACTTACCTGTGGCTTGTCCATGACGTTACAATTCACAAACACTTTCTCAACAAAATTGGCCCACAGAAACAGGTACCTGCTTTGACAAGTCCTGATAGGAAACTGAACGAGCTTGGGAGTTAATGGGATACACAGTGCTACCATAAATATAACCAATTTTCCTATTAATTGATACAGTTGCTGTCAAGCTAAAACTTTTTTCCATATTAAGCGTTTTCTTTAAAAAATGATTTTTGGGCAATGTTATCCTGGTTTGCAAAGTTGGCTAGTTTCACGGTACGTCCTGTGAAATGGACAAGGTTTACTGACACCATGAGGGTTAACGCTTGCCACCTGATCAAATATTTGTAGCATAATACGTTGGGTAAAATTAATATAAACCGTCTGTCAATGAATATACGTACCAGAGGTTACCGAACGAAAGCTTTGCAGCTAGCTTTATTGTACCGTCCGCCGAGGGTGCGGTCCGGCAGCGCGGGCATCGGAGACGTGCGCGCCGTCGTGTTCGGCAGCACGTGCGGCTGCTTGTACTTCACGTGGTACATCGGGAAGCTTAGGTACGTTCTGTGAAAGGGACAAGGGTTACTGACACCATCATCTTCCTAGCGTTATCCCAAATGTAACCTGGGGTCCGCCAGTCTCACCAGATTTTACTGAAATGTTAGCCTTTCCACATAGTTACTGCCTGTCTGACCTCCGCGAGGCGCAACCCATAAAATATAACAATATTCCATGATTTAGACTAGTGTCAGTTTAATCAGAGGCATTGACTACCTCTAAGGACTGACAAGGTGTGCCATAATTAACAATTCAATACGCCCATAACACTGAAAAGTTTGCTGCGCGCCGTGGATTCCAACCCGACATCCTCTGCATGGCTGTCTATTGGTAAATCACTGTCAACAGATAACTAGGCAATACTAGATAACTCCTGTAGGCAATTACTGATGATGCTGTCTAGTTACTTTTAAGTATTCAATTATCGTTAAGTTGATGTCCCGATTCCTAAGTGGGGTTTAGGTCTAGATAAAATTGACAATATTAGTTCACAGGCATCGGTATTTCTCCTAACATTATTTAAGTATTTTCGTAAGCCAGGTTTTTGTGCCGATAGGAAGAAACACAGAAATTCATTCTGTGGGAAATTGGTGCTTTATCCTGATACAAATACCACCTAATTCGGTTCTTCTGTATAAGCGAGGAAGGTACTCACTGGGACATCTCAGCAGGACATTGGTACATGTAATTTGGTTCCATGAAGTAAATTAGTGGATGGTGAGCTTTCGGGTAGCCTCTGTAATAGTCCCTGTACCGTTGTGCAGCCTGAAATTGGCAAGTAAGTACAAAAATATCGACCGTTTAAATGAAGAAAGACTCTTGAGATCACCTACCTCATAAAATGATTCAATTTCATCTTGTCTAGCGTTGTCGATAAATAAAATATCCATTTTCAATACATGCAATTTTGAATAAGAATAAAATATAGATACAATTATACAAGAACTTTTATTTACAGCATGATGACTGACTGATTGTTAGATTGACGACTGACATATCCTGACGTGACGACCCGTCACTATGTTCTTGTTTATGAGTAGGTGAAAGCGCAAAGACGGTTTTATTTGTATATTTATACCAGCGACTGATTGGCTATAATAATAATCGAGGTGGTGTTTGCCAGCTGGGTTCCAGCCTACGCGAGCCAATTTAACCTAGATCAGGTTTTACGAACTATTGACCGAGGGCTTGTAGCGAGCTACCTGAGATCTTCTGCCCCAGTTTGACCTCAAGACACATTCTAGTTCAGCAAAGGCTAAAGAGCTGTGATAGCTTTATGTAGCGTGTTGAATCTTGTACTCTGGAACAATCAAGCGGTCCAACTACATACAGGATCCGCGCCAGAGGAGTGGCGCACCGGTTGCGGTCTTAGTTAGAACAAGAGGAAGAGAAACAGGAGTAGCCTAACGACGACGAAGCTGTTGGACTACCCCAGAAATCAAAATGGGGCGTCTAGCTAGGTAGAGCAGAAGCGTCAACCAATTTTAGGCCACTAAAGACCTCACGCAAGTTGGGTACCCACGTATCTACCGAGAATCGGTCCGTTATAGCTTACAGTAGAACTCAAGGTTATTAGGGCCATGGGAAGCGGTTGGGAAAATGTAGGGTGCGATTGAGATACCGAGGTAAGGAAACCTATACCTACCTAATTTGTCACATGTCTAAATAATAATAATAATAAATTTATTTATTGGAACATAGAAGAATTTTGTTCATAGTATTTTGTGCACGGTAATGAGGACTGCATTAGTTAAAACTGTGTCGCAGTCATTATAACGCCCACCTCCATAGGTTTTTTAACATCATCAGTTCTAGCTTATAAAATATACTTAGGCAATAGACAAAAAATAACGATTTAAATCAAATAAAAGGAAAAACTAAAACAATTACAAATGTCTTCAAAATTGACCAGTAATTTTGTGTAGGTATAGCAATGTCCGTGTGTGTGTGTGTGCGTGTGTGTGTGTGTGTGTGTGTGTGTGTGCGTGTGTGCGCGAGTAACTCAGGTCAAGTCTTAACCAACAGCTGAACTTCGTCATAACTGAGGGTGCCAAACCATTTTTCCAGCCGTGCTCGACATTGACGTAGGGTAAGTGGATATATTTTGAGTTTTGTATTTACTCTATTATATAAAATTGGGCTCAGAAACTGGTATTGTCTGCGTACAAGCAGATTTTATAGCAGACTCCACTTGACAGAGTCTACGTGATTTACGTTTTTGTTTAGTCAGGTTGGATCATAATAATATAAGTTTGAGTGCTTGCGTAATATAATACTCAGGAGGAATGACTGTCTGACCGTCGGTACCCTGCAATCTGCATATAGCATACAACTCAGCCGTGGGAAAACGAATAGGTTTGTGCGTCATAACTTTCAGAACCGCCCTCCGCGCTCTTTCCAAACGAAGTACAAGGCACTTCCCAGAACCACCCCACGCTGTAATGCAGTAAGTGAGTATGGAATGAGCTAATGTAAAATAGACAGTACGAAGCGTAGCGAAGTTAGTCGATGCTCTCAAATTTTTAAACACATATATTAGTTTTCGTATTCTAGCTATTGTCATTTGTATTTGGTCATTCCATGATATTGTGCTATCTATTATAACGCCCAAGTAGGTACTTAATACAATTTGTATGCGTTATTTGGGTACAGCCCTGACAATTGTTACTCGTGGTGCAAGTATGAGCAGTTATTGAAAATGGAGAAATTGGTTGAGAAGCTACTTTAGGGGCAAAAGTAATGAATTTGGTTTTCTCTAGGTTAAGAGTGAGAATATTTCTATGAAGCCATATAATGATGGTGCGCAAAGACTCATATAGATAAGACTGCGTCTCAAACCAGTTCCTTCCATGAGTGAGTACTATACTGTGTCATCAGCGTAACTTATTATTTTAGTTTTATTTAGGGTAAGTTTGCAGAGGTCATTAATATATATTAGGAATAGGGTAGGTCCAAGGACACTACCCTGCGGAACGCCATAATTCAGTGCTTCAGCATTGCCAATAATGTCTCCAATTTTAACCACTTGACTACGGTCGCTCAGGTTACTTTTAAACATTTTATGGCTAAGTCCTCTGACTCCCACACGTTCCAACTTTTCCAGTAATAGTTATACAGAGACAGTGTCGAAAGCTTTCGAAAGATCCAAAAAGACAGCTATATTTTTTAGGTTGTTGTTAACATTTCTAGCTATAGTACCAGTTAGCTCTAACACTGCATCCTCAGTGCTTCTCCCAGCACGAAAACCGTATTGATTACCGGAAATCACTGTATTATTGGTAAGATATTTAAGTAACTGGCCATTAAGCACCTTTGCCATAATTTTCGACAACACTGAGAGGACTGAAATCGGTCTATAATTGTTGACACTGCCACTGTTACCACTCTTGTAAATTGTGTAAATAAGTGCCTTTTTAAAAACAGTAGGAAATATGCCTGCCATAAGATGCAAGGTTAAAGACGTGAGTAATAACTGGGAGTATGTGTCTGGCTGTTTGTATTAGGGGAACTGGAATACCATCCCAGCTAGTTGCGCTATGTGTCTTAGGACTCAGGATAATACGCTCAATCTCCTCGTGAGTTGTCTCAAAGACAGCCATTGAGTTAGGGCTAACAGTCAGACTGGATGGGTCACTGAATTCACTACCGTTAATATCTACTATTTTAGACGCAAAATATTTACCCACATTTGCGAAAAAATGGTTTACTGAATTAACTGAAAGTAAAGGGTCAGGCGATACATTTAAAAGTTCCACCGCAGCTGATCTAATGTATTGTAGTACTTGCTGTGAGGCTTCACTGAGTACCTAGTACAAAGCAAGGGCGTCGCCAGCCCATTGCCTAAGAGGAGGGGGGGAAGAGGGTAGGACGTCAGCCGATGGCCTATTGATATAGAAAGGAGGGGGGCCGTTTCATATAGAAATTGACTGCCTCCGTGGTCCAGTGGATGGCGTATGCGACTGCTGATCGGAGGTCCCGGGTTCGATTCCCGGGTCGGGAAAGTGTTACTGGGTTTTTCCGAATTCTCAGTAGCAGCACGGAGCACGGAGTCTGGTGAAGTGCCCGGTAACGGCAATAGGCTCGGCCCCTATTACGTGGGACCTAACAATTCACGGCAAAATGTGGGTGTAATATTACACCAATTACACCCTACCCCTTCGGGAATAAAGGCGTCTATAAAAAAATATATATACCAAATAAAAAAAGTGAGAAAAGTATGGAGAAAATTATAAATTGCAGGGTTTTAGAACCTCTATGGAGTCTATGGTGTTGGCAGCTCCAGCCCATGGTACTATAAGTAGGTACTAGATCCAGACGAAACAAAAAAAAAACAGACGAAAACCGGTAAAACCTGAGGTTAAATATTTATTTATAATCAGATAAAATCTCGTATAAATTTAATACCCAAAAAAATAAATCAAAATATATGATACATTATTTTATCGTATATAATTTTTACTCGTTTGACCATAACGAGCCCGTAGAGACCTTTCCGGGAGTGGAGGCATATAAGACGTGCGTTCCAGCGTTGGAGGTAGTACGACAGGCTGCTTATACTTCACGTGGTATGGCGGGAAGCTCAGGTAAACACTAAAAGAGAAATAATGATTTTAATTTTAGTAAGTAAGGCCTTCCTGCTAGTTCGGTACAAGGCCAACAAGCATACCTAGCAGCCAGATCAACCCCTCCCTTAAGCCTATTATAGTGTTTCACTATTTGTGGACAAGGTAAGTAGATATAAGATACGTCTATGCGTCCTTTTGATTTTTCTGTATCCGCCTTCTCTATTTTTTTTTTTAAATACAACTCTTTTGTCTCGTGTGGAAATCGAACCCACAACACTCGACGCAGGGTCAAACCGCCGCTTAAACCACTACGGCAACCGTGAAGTCAAATACACCCATACCGGCTATCGCTAAGTGACCTGATCCTTCTCAGATTATTGAATTGAAACTTAAATACAAAGAGAAGAAAAGTCGCAAAAAATCTTACGTAGACATTTCTGGTGGACACTGGTAAGCATATTCAGGTTCTCGGAAATATGTGTATGGATGATAACTTTTCGGATATCCTTTGTAGTAATTACGATGCCTTTGACAAAGCTGTAAAGTAAAACAAAAAATAACATTAAGTATTATTTACCTACCCTACCTACAAGTTCGACTACAGCCTTTGGCAATATGCTAGATTTGATTTGCCTCTCTTAATTTACTTCACTGTTGCACTGTGACTCAATAGAATGATTTGGATCTCTGGTCGGATGGGCTGGTACCTACAGGGTTTGGTTTGGTGCCGTCAATATACGTCGTCACACAATTTTCACAATTCTTTTTGACCCCTCCTTGTCACAACTTGTCTTATACCTACATCATCATATGATGATGTAGGTATAAGACATATTTATAATAATATTATTTATTTATTAACAAGTACGTTTATTATTATATATATATATATTATTATATTATATATGTCTATATCCGATGACAATTCTTTTGTTTCTGCCAATGACTCTGTTGGATTGTCTGGGGACGACAGCTTCTGTTCAATAAATGACAATCAATTACTGGGCGACATTTTACGGGCACAATTTAACACAAACGCTAATCATTTATTAAACATCTGCCATATAAATGCACAAAGCGTGCCTAGTCATTATAGTGATCTTTTGGACACTTTTACCGATACCAACGTTCATGCCATCCTGATATCTGAGAGCTGGCTCAAACCTCACCTTCTTTCTACTTCATACCCACTTACTGACTTTGTTTTAATCCGCAATGATCGGATTGACAGGCGTGGTGGAGGGGTTGCTATCTATCTCCGTAGCAATTTATCATATAAAATTTTGGCGTCTTCCTCTCCACAGTCTATATCTGCGGAGTATCTTTTTCTCGAGGTTTGGGTCAGGGGAACCAAAATGGTTCTTGGAGTAGTATATTGTCCTCCTTCTGTCAATTACTTCACTGATTTAGAATCGGTTTTCGAATCTTTGGGTTCTGAGTACGCACATCACGTCATCATGGGCGACTTTAACACTAATCTTTTATCCCATCCTTCCTCTCGCTCCCTCAAACTTACCCACATCATTGAGTCTGCCAGCCTCCACGTTTTGCCTCTCCAAGCCACTCACCACAACCCTAACGGGGAGGACTCCTGGTTGGACTTAATGCTCACATCTTCTCCCTCTTCCGTCCGTTCCCATGGCCAACATCTTGCTCCTGGTTTCTCCCATCATGACCTAATATTCCTCTCGTATGTCCTAAAACCTCCGAAACCTCGTCCTAAAGTTCTGTATTTGCGTTGTTTTGGGCGGATGGACGTTGAAAAGCTGAGGTTGGATGCTTCGAAAATGGACTGGGAACCGTTGACATTAGCTGTTACTGTTGACGATAAAGTAGATATTTTTAACGACAAGGTCAAAAAGCTGTTCGATGTACATGCCCCAGTTAAAAAAATCAAATTAAAGCGTCCACCGGCACCTTGGATGACGGAGGCTATTCGGATGGCGATGAGACGCAGGGACCGTGCTTTCCGAAGGTTTAAAAAAGATCGCTGCGAGGATAACTGGTCTATTTTCAAAACAGCTAGAAATAGGTGCAATCAGATGATACGCAACGCTAAACGCCGGCATATTCTCAATAATATTTCAAACTCCTCTCCTGCTAACATATGGCAGTTTTTGAGGACCCTGGGCATTGGCAAACTTCACGATCATGTGGTTCTGCCAGCGACAATTAGTTTGGACGACATAAATCGGCATTTTACCGTCACTCCTTCTCTGAACGACCAAACTAAATGTCAAACCATGACGTACGTAAGCAGCTTATAAAAAAATCAACCAAAAACTATAAAAAACACAAAGGGGTAAAAGAAAAATACACAGTCAGACTAACCAAGACATTATCGTTTGCGCCTAAATCGAGCGCGTTCGTAATATAACCGAAAATCTGTAAAATAAATGTAAAGAAGAAACAACTTTAATAGATGAATATATTGACTGCACTGTTGGCGTAGTGGTTTAAGCGGCCGCCTCACCGCTTGACATTGCGCCGAGTGTTGTGGGTTCGATTCCCACACGAGACAACACTTTGTGTGATCCATAAATTGTTGTTTCGGGTCTGGGTGTTAATTGTCCTCGTTAAATGTATGTTTGTAAAGTCCCCCGCGACACAGGATTTAGTCCTAATGCGGGAGTTGTCTTTTTAAATAAAAAAAAAAATATATAAAATGAAGTATATAAAACATAGATAACCATTCATGCCAAAGTGGTCATTTAATATGCATAATTATAATAATATCATTAATTTGCTGTCATATCTAGTCAATAATGGTTTGATTCAGTTACATAGATATTCAAAGATTTCAAATAGAACTCTCACACAGCTGATCCGTCTCTTTTTTAGCAATCAGCAGTTAGACTTTGAGCTGATAAGATTTAGGCCATCATAGTGCATATTCAGCTATATAGGCTAGCCCCTTAGAACTTACTGAACATGATGATTGATGAGCTTTGCCAATTTGCCACGCCCTAACATCGACCCCTTCAATTTTTCTCCATTATCATCAGGTGAGATCAAGAAGATTATCCTGTCCATCAAGTCCAAGGCCGTGGGGTGCGATGACATTAGTCGTCGCATGATCACGGTCATCCTGGACCAACTTTTACCTGTCATCACCCATATCCTTAACTTTTCCCTGGACACAGGTCAATTTCCTCACTTATGGCGTCAAGCCTATGTTCGTCCTTTGCCCAAAATACCAAATCCTTCTCTCCCTACTCACTTCCGACCCATATCCATTCTTCCTTTCATATCCAAGGTACTTGAGTCTTGCGTGCAGAGACAGTTGTCCAGGTTCGTTCACATTAACAATATACTATCTTCGTTTCAATCTGGTTTCAGGCCTGGACACAGTACTGTGTCTGCACTGCTCAAGGTGACGGGCGACGTGAGGGCGGGGGTGGAGGACACCAAGGTTACAGTTCTGGCCTTGGTGGATTTCTCCAACGCCTTTAACGCCGTCAGTCACGACCTCCTTCTTTCAATCCTCTCCTATCTAATGGTCTCACCTATGGTACTGGAATGGTTCTCCTCTTATCTTCGAGGACGCCAGCAGTCGGTACGTATTGATGAAACCACATCAACATGGCGTTATCTGGGCTCTGGTGTTCCTTAAGGCGGAATACTTTCTCCTCTTCTGTTTTCATTGTTTATTAATCTCTTATCTCTTGAACTTCACTGTGCGTATCATCTGTATGCCGATGATCTGCAGGTCTACACACAAGCAAAGGTGGAAAATCTGGATACAGCAATAAATGCAATCAATCGAGATCTGGATGCTATTAACGACTGGTCTGCTAGGTTTGGACTCGCAGTGAATCCCACTAAATGTCAGGTTATTGTTATTGGTAGTCCCCGGATTATGAGTAGGATTAACTTGCAATTACTACCAGCTGTAATTTTTAATGGATCAGTTATTCCGTTTAGCTCAAGCGTCAAAGATCTCGGTCTACATATTGACGCGACTCTTGACTGGCGTACCCAGGTAGTAAATGTTAGTCGCAAAGTCACTGGGACCTTACGGTCGCTCTGTCGTCTGAAGAACTTTCTGCCATCCAAGACCAAGACAATGCTAGTACAGACTTTAATATTTCCTATCATCGACTATGGTGATGTGTGCTATCTCGACCTTAATAAATAATAATAAATAAATTACACTTTATTGCACACCAAAATAAAGTTTTACAGTACAAGTGGCTTAAAACTACAAGTAATGTACAATGGGCGGCCTTATCGCTTAGTGCGATCTCTTACAGGCAACCTTAGGATGGACAGGAATGATGTTAAGCAGTTATACATGCTGGCGATGGTGTAGTTAAATACTATGAATCAGTATTGAAGATTTAAATGAAATACATACATACTTACAATTACATATTCCATAAAAATACTTAAACATACATATATTAAATATATACCTACATACATTCGTACAATATACATATATACATAATAATATAATAATATGACAGACATTGTAGATACATTGAAATACAACCCGCATACAAGCAATTAAAATGCGTTAAGTATTCAGATAGTGTTTTTTTAACGAATTTTTAAAGATGTTTAGTGATGGTGCTCTTCGAATTTGTAATGGCAAAGCATTCCACAGGCGCACTGCCTGAACGGTAAAGGATTTTCCAAAATAATTTGTGGAATGCCTTGGCATCTCCAACGTCAGATCTTCAGACGACCTCAAGGACCTTATATGTGTGTCATGAAGGAACTTGAAACGTTCTTTGAGATAGGAGGGCGTACTAGGATTAAATAGAACATTATACAGTAATGTAAGAATGTGAGTATTCCTGCGAAGACGAATTGGGAGCCACTTGAGTTTGTTACGAAAATCTGAGACGTGATCATATTTGCGCAGTCCAAATATAAATCTAATGCAAAAATTTTGGAGACGCTCAAGTTTATCTAGCTGCTCCTCTGTGGGGTCAAGATAGCTGACGTCAGCATAGTCAATTATGGGAAGAAGCAAGGATTGAGCGAGCGCGATTTTAGTGGCAGTTGGAAGGAAGTTGCGTAACCTACGCAACGAACCTGCGGATGCAAAAAGCTTGCGACTCGTTTCTTGCATTTGAGATTTCCAGGACATACTTTCGTCTAAGGAGATCCCCAAATTTTTCACAGTTTTACTAAAAACGAGATTTTTGCCATCGAAACTAATTTGTGGCAGATCGGACCAACTGATTTTTGAGACTAATTTGGGGCTGCCTATAATAATTAACTGGGTTTTGTCAGCATTTATGATGAGTCCGTATTTCTTAGTCCAGTCGCAGATTCTGGCCAGGTCCGCCTTAATAATAGTACAAGCTTCTGCCAGCTTATTTAAAGGAGCTTGCGTATAGATTTGTAAATCGTCTGCGTAAAGGTGGTAAGAAGAAAGTAATTGGTTTGAGATAGTATTAATAAATATTGCGAAGAGCAGAGGAGAAAGCACGCCACCCTGTGGCACACCGGCATTAGTGTGAGACCAAGTAGAAAAAGAGTCTTCGATGCGTATACGTTGCCGGCGACCGAACAGGTAACTATGAAACCAGTCAATTGCCGATGGAGATACGTTAAGAGAGCGTAGAATGCCAAGTATGATGTGAAAATCCACGGTGTTGAAAGCGTTACTAAAATCAAGTAACGACAAGACCGTTAGATTTCCACTATCCATACCTAGCCTAATGTCATCAGTTACGTGAACCAGAGCAGTGGTAGTACTGTGGCCAGGGCGGAAACCGGACTGATATGTGTTTAGGAGGGAATTTGTATGTAGGAAGGAACTAAGTTGTGTGTGGACTAAGCGTTCTAGGACTTTTGACAAGAAGGGAAGTAGGGATATAGGTCGGTAATCTGAAAAGGAACAGGGCTTAGGTTTCTTGGGCAGAGGGATTATTGTTGCATCTTTCCAATCGGATGGAAAAATGCCACGGTTGATGGAATGGTTGAAGATGTGGCATAAAACTGGAAGGATTTCTTCAAGGATGGGAAGGATCATTTTACGGCTAATACTATCACTACCGACTGCATTAGACGTAACAGCCAGTACGTTTTTCTTAACATCACATGCGGCAAATTGCGAGAAGATAAAGGGAGAATAATCCGGAGTTGGCAAGGATGAAAGATATTGTAAGGTGGCACTTTTCATATTTCCATCGAATTTGGACGAAGTAGAGAAATGTATATTAAGAGAATCAAGGTTAATATTATTTGGAATAGATTGATGCCGTGTCTTGCCAACTCCCAGACTTTTAAGAAATTGCCAGACCTTTGCTGGATCACCGTTTTCAACGGATTTATGAATATATTGGCGTTGCGCATTCCTACACACCTTGTTGCAGAGATTTCTGGCTGCCACGTACTTTTCATGGTTTAGAGGAGTAGGCCTGTGTTTCAACTTAGCTTTGGCAGCAGATTTTTTGGCCATGATTTTTCTGATATCGTCTGTTAGCCAAGGTGCCGGTAAGTGTTTCAATTTGATGCTACGTATTGGCGCATGCACATCATATAAATTGATGAGATTAGTGGTGAGTTCATGGACCTTACTATTGACACACTCTGAGTCATACAGAGGGCTCCAGTCTATATTCGAGGCATCCTTACGCAGTTTTTCATGATCCATGCCACTAAAATTGCGCTGCAAGACTATTTTGGGCTTAATTTTGGGTGTGCGAATTTTATAGGAAACGAAAATCAGGTCATGATATGAAAACCCATCCGCTGTACATTGACCATGCTTATGAACCAGATTGGAGGAAGATACCAAAATAAGATCTAGAAGAGAAGGGGTGCAATTGGGGAAGTGATGAGTTGCATTTAAGTTTAAAATAGATAGATTGCAAGACTCTATGGTGTGCCGGAATAAGGTAGCACGAGAATCCTGTTTGAGCAGACATGTGTTAAAGTCGCCCATTATAATTGTGTTGCTATATGAAGGAGTTAAATTTTCTAAGATAAGCTCAAATGATGAAAAATAGTTAACACGATTTGAGGGGGAATAGAATACGCCTAATAATAATTTAGTGTGGTGAAGTTCTACTTCAAGGAATAGATGCTCGCCTGCATTCGACAGTGGCGGCTGTGGAGACATACTGACTATTTTAAAAGGAATTTGATGTCGCAAATATATGGCAACACCGCCGCCAATGCCGAATGCCCGGTCATTCCTAATTAGCCGGAAACCTGGCAGTGAATAAGATGTGGAAGGGAGACATGGTTTTAGCCATGACTCTGATACCAGGATGGCATGTATGTGTTGGCAGTCTAAATTAGCCAGCATATCTGGAAAATGAGCTGGAATACTCTGCGCATTGATATGGACTACATTAAAGTTCTTGGGTACGTCTGAGAACTGCGACTGAAGAATGTCTCCGAGGGAGGGGACACTTACAAAGCTATCATCTAGGCTTGTAGCAGAATGAAAGATTTCACCACTATTTGAGTCTGTGTCTGACATTTAATAAATATATATAATAAATATTAAAAAAAAAATATATATATATATGATATATATAAATAATTATGTTTCTATTTGTCGCGTAAAGCTTTGATCACACTGTCCACCCGCTAGTTGCGCATGAACATAGATAATGTCAGAGACAAAAGTGTATAATTAAAAACTAACAAATGATACAAAAATAAATATATAGATTCACACGAGAGATATTGTTACTAACTAAAATCTAACGGAAAAAAAAAAAATTTATTTATGTCTAAAAACACACATATTCAAATCCGTGTAGCGTGAGACGGAACGTTACTCTATAGTGAGTGACGTTTGTGACAGTGACATTAACAACATCACTTGTTGTTTTGTTTATGAAACACGGTACCTACATAAAATAAAGTTAAAAGTACTTGTTATTTAGAAAGTGAAGGTGAGGAAAATTATGGAGAAAATAAATAACGATGGAACAAGCTTACTTCTTCGTCGCTGCCGTTCTCTTGCCCTTTGTTGCGGCTGGCTTTGCGACGCCGGGCTTCTCCGCATCTGTGGGCCGGATCTTACTTAGCTCACTAACGGAGGTGATGCGATAACGTTTACCATCGGGGCCCAAGATGTGCACGTATCCCTCTCGCGTCCAGCACTTCGCGACTCCAAACTTCGCTCGTGCAGCCATAAAAGCCTCGTGTCGTGAACGTGTGAGAAACTCTGACAGCGTGATACCTGTATCCTTGAGCTTCGTCTTAGCGAACCAAACACTGTCCCGCACCGCAGCAGACTCGAATTTTACGAGAATGGGCCTCGCCTTGTCGCTGGTAGTCTGGCGTCCCAACCTGTGGCAGCGCCTGATGTCCTCTACCACGAAAGTGCCAATTTTGAGACGTTGCTTGACAATATTCGCCACCTGCTCAGATGTCTCCTCGTCCTTACGTTCCTCCACGCCGTGTAGCAGCAACATCTTACGACGGCTGCGCATTTCGATTCTGTCAATTTCTCGGCCTACGGTGTCAAGCTGCTGTGAGAACGATTTCAGTGTACTCAGTATGAAGGTCTTGAACGCAGTAAATTCATCAGCCAGACTCCGTGTGCTTTGAGGCGACTTCTTCTGTAGCTCGGCTTCGAAACTGGCCATCCGCTCCTCAAAATAAGCTTGCATGTCCAGGATTTTTGATGCATTGAATGTATCCATTTTATGTGTTAAAGTGAAACTTGTTAGTTTTGTGAGATAACGCTTAACCAGCAGGTATGTAGTATAGATTTTAAATTTTATGCATTAATATAAATATATTTTTAAAATTAACTGTTTTATTTAAATTTTCTTGAAGAGCAATTTTAAGTGTTACTAGTAATCTCAACTACCCACAACCTAATAGCTTACCTTAATGCAGATCTACTCAATAAGCTCGACCGCCTTCTCAATAATTGCATTAGATTCATTTTCAATCGCCGCAAGTATGACCATATTTCCGAGTTTCGAATAAAGTTACGATGGTTACCTATCCGCCAACGTCGCAACCTGCGTACGTTGTGTACACTTTATTCTTTACTGTACTCTCCTGATGCTCCTGTCGTCCATTCGTATAATCTGTTATACTATATATATTTTTTCTTTTTCTGTAATTTTAATGCTAAATGCACTTATTATATCTTTATCTCTGCTTCACCCAAAGGTTGACTGGTAGATAATGCCTTAGGCATTAAGTCCGCCTCTGTACACTTGTTTGTGCATAAAGTTAAATAAATAAAATAAATAAATGTATGAGACAAGTTGTGACAAGTGTGTCTTCAAACAATGTCACACTTTATCGACCCTCGCCCCCCTCTAAATGTGAGACGTAATTTGTGGATGACCTCTTTGGTGTATTTGCGTTCGCCTCTTTCGAGTCTCGAAACCCACGGAATGAAAATATGGGGTCCTTTGTGATATTTTGTATTTCCCTATCACCCGGACAAAATACATATACCTACATTTATGGTGTGAATAGAACAGGAGGAAAGGGGAGACCTAGGCGGACATTTTTCAACTTGATTGGCGACATCCTAAAATGGACAGGTTGAAGTACCTACTAAGTAGACGCACAGGTTTAAGCCGAAGAGCTGTAACGATGCAACCGAAAAAATTGGTGAGATTGAATGAAGTAAGAGAAATATCTGGATTGCGCGATAGATGTCTGGATCGAGCGATTGTTACAAATGGCGGTCCTAGTCTCTGCTATAGCTACCCTTTCAGGAAACAGGCTCGAGTCTATCTATGTATGTATTATAAGTACAAACCACATAAAAATTTTCAATCTCTTCTTGTCTCATTGGATCCGCAAATAATATATATTTGACCATTTTGCATTATGTTTTACATCAATAATCAAAGAAAAGCCATGTAAATTTTCAAACTTTCTCTGTGTCTCATCAATGACGTCCTTGTATGGCTTGTATGGTCCTTGTCCTTGGCATAATATTTATATAGCAAAGAGATTGGAACATAAAGTCTTGATACCTATAGTCAAAGAAATATAACCTCGTCCAACCTCTCTGCCTATAGTCTAAGCTTGGCATAGATAAGTACAGGTTACATATTCTGTGTCATAGGTACTCTTTGCACTAACAACTAAGAGAGTCTTTGCTATGTCATATTTTTGGTTTAGTTTAATATTAATTATTACGAGAATTATTTTATAAACACTCAAATGATTTATGGGCTATACGTCAGCGCGCACCTCACTTCACTAACTACCCATTCTTTTTGATTATAATGAAGAGGGACGAGTCGAAGTGAAAGGCGCGATGCCACAGGCAGTCATATAACAACTCTCGGACGTAAGCGAAATAAATCCTAATAAAATCCATAAATATAGTAGTTTAATTTCAAAGAGTGTAATTAGAATGAAAAATATCAACAGAAAAGTTACCCCTGCCAGTAGGTAGGAAGTCAAATCGTAATCCACATGTAATCGGCATCTCCCTTTGATGCATGACATGCACAGGAAAGCTTATTTAAAATATTTAATTTCGTAGCACATCATTTTTTGGTTGAACTGTTTAAATTTCGCGCCTTTAGTCTGTTGTCCGCAGTGCGGAGCTATAGACAGAAAGCATAGACAACCGATATCAAATGTCAAAAATGTACCAAATGTCATAAATAATCTGTATCAGCAGGCAGTGATAAACGTCAAAACAAAATCCTAAAATTTTGTTCTACTATTTTTCTTTTCTTTGATATTTACTAGGCTTTTATTAGTTTTGTTGTATATTAAAGTGGACTGTGGTTATGAAATGTGTATAATATTTGTTTGTGATAGTCGGATATCAGTTCGCAGCCGCTGCTTTGTTATTTTGGGTGAACTATTTTTGTCCGCTCTACATTCGGTGCATTGGAATAAATTTTGACATCCAGGAAAAGAATGTTCTTCCTGTACGGTGAGTTCGTTAGACCCTAGTAAACATTATATGCAACAGCTGTAGGCTACAATTAGGTTAAAATTGGTATTAATCGCACATTGGTTTGTCGCGTGGGAGTATGATCATTAGCATATTTTTTACTTCGACGCGACGTAGCTTTCTTGGATTCTTTTATTGCAGTAATTACTGTCGGTAAATACTTTAATTTACGTACACTATGAATGCGTTGCCGTATTTTATTTCTATGTATTAGCCATTAGTTAATCCAAACGCAATATTTCTTTGCAACTCAAGGTTTTTATGTTTACAAGTACCAGCAGTATGTTTGTTATAGTATGTGCTTGTGTTGTAATACTACACAACACATAATTGTGTTTTATAATTTTATTATTGTCTAGTTTTCATTGTCTAGCAATGTTTTGCTGTCAACAACATCTACACCAGACAGAAGGTGTAGATGTTGTTTACATTAACCATCCTATTTAATATTGTTGTTAGTAATGGTTTTACTAGTTGCAGTTTATTAATTAAATTCTGCACCGGCTAACTTACAATGACATGTTTAGTTGTATAAAGACTCTACTGATAATAGTCATAGGTATGTTCAAGTAAATTGTATTTTGCTTTTAACAAATGCTGTAAATGTACATAAATTGCAGTTCTTTTTCGGTATTCAGAAACTTGATATACTGCAGTATCTATTCGATTTTGTATTATGATAACACAATTGTAAAATTTCAGTAAAAATTTTTTTTTACGCTGATACATATGGCTGCACCTCTCATGTATTACAAAATATGTACAATTTATTATGAGTCATAAAAATTGAGATAATTTATATAAAAATAGATGAGTCACATATAAAGTAATTTACTTTTATGTTGGCACCTTATCAAACTCTTATCTTATCACTCAATTACATGTAGTCCTAACACATTGACTTTTCTATTTGCTATCAAACCCTGCACCATTATCACTCTATCAACCGATTGCGATTTCATGAAGACTGTATGACTTACTGCTTTTTTGTTTCTGAAATAATATATTTTGTACAACAATTTTTGCAATGCCATTACATCTTATCAAAATTTTGATTTGAGCTGTCAAAATCTTATCAAAATTTTGATCTTGGGGCAGAGAGGTTTACATACTATTTATATAATATAACTATTTATTAAATATACTCCAGTGATCTTAGTTTTATTCTGATAGAAAAATGTGGTAGGCATTGAATTATTACCTACAGAAAGTCAGTATTCAAACAACACGAGCTCAGAAGTTAAGCCGAAAATTCGCTATGTGTGCGGAACTGTGCTGTGTTTACTTGCTGCATCACGCACACAGACGCAATTATAGAGTTGCCAGTTACAACGTCTTTCCCCTACAAATAGGGCAAATTCATAATTTTTGCATGAAATAAGTAATTGTATATTATAAATTCTAAAGTCACACTGTCTGCTTTTTAAGTTTTTACAACTGACTAACGATGGCTAAATCAATCTTGACGAAACTTACTCAAACGTGAGCACTAACAAGTGCCGAGTGATTTCCTAGTTAAATGCTCTTTATAGTAGGTACATAAAAAAGTATTTATGTATATTTGTGAGAAAAAATTATCAAAAATCAACAGCGAGTACTATGTGTGCGCCGCCGTTGCGCTATGGTGACCAAAAAAAGGCGAAAAGTTTAAAAATTCTAATATAATTCGGTCAGTAACGTCATTCGTTAAACAACGAAGTTAGTTACGCGTATCTACATTACAAGACAATACTAGACTTTAGATACTAGCCTTTCAATACAAAAACGGAAAAATCGAGTGCTTTGAGACAATGTCGTCTTAGCCGAGCTCGGCTAGAGCTTGACGTGACAAATTTGTCGTAACCGATTGGTATGTACCAGCCAGCGGTGTTTAAAAGGTTAAGTTTATATATATGTAACTACCTAATTCCTATTTTTATTATTACTGTCAATAGAATAAATTTTGGTAAGGAATGTGTAAATTAAACTGGGACAATTTTACACCCAACTGGCAACACTCCGCTCGTACTTATTATGATTCACTGTATTTGTATTATTAGACAATCTACGTAATAAAATTTATGTCTGACCGGTGGAATGATACTCCAGCAATCTTATAATCTTTTTCTGAAGCATTGTGGCACAAAACACTGTACAATATGTCATAATTTCTATTATTTTGCGGGAGATGCTTACGCTACCGTGCGACTCTGACTACAGACAACGCGGCCGCCGATTGGGTCAGATCCTGACCCAAATGAACGGCGCGTATTGCGTGCGCGTACTTGGTTTCTGTAGGTAATAATTCAATGGTGGTAGGTGATTATTTGTTTAGGTACATCTATGACATACCTACAGTTACGCCTGCATTTTTTTTTAAATTACCCGTTTTGGCCGATCCCGTGGGAATTTCGGGAAATCCCTTCTTAGTGCACCCCTACGGTCCCCAAGGAACATACATGCCAAATTTAAGCTTCCTGCGCCCAATAGTTTCGGCTGTAGCGTGTCTGTCAGTCAGTCAGTAACGCAAGGATTTTATATATTAAGATGATTGTTTTGTGTAAAAGTGACAAAGTAGGTAGTATGTTAAGTTGCTTTTCCATTAAGATTAAATCTAATGTAGTTTTTAGTACAAGGAAATACAAGTGTTAAAGATGTACTAGGTAGTTGGTAATTATTAGCTTAACCTTTAGTCAGAATGCTCAGTGTTATCAATGTTTAATTAGAAATTAAATGTGTAATGAATAAACTTTACTTTATCATTACTATCATTAGTTAAACAGTGAGGTCGAATAATTTGTCGTAACATTAATGGATTCAGTATTTCACTACCCTATTTAAAATTTTGTTTATAAGTATTGATGAACAAAAATTCAACTTTCTGCAGTGTAAAAAGTAACTCCTTAACACTTTGTAGAAAATTTCAAACGGAATAGTTTTACTTAGTAGTTCAAAATTTTTTTGCCAGCTTATATTAAGTAAGTACAATATTTTGATAACACACATCATGCAATTTAAAATTATACCTGTGTCAATGTTATTTAATTGATTTTGTCATAATCATAACCTCTGACTTTTCGAAGTTATGTGTGTATTATGTTAATTATCGCTTGCTTCATAATGTGCTGACTGCTGGCGGAATTCGAAATAACTGGCAAAGTGTGGGTGTGTAATACACCTCTGCCTACCACTTTGCAGATAATGGCGTGAAGTTATGATAATAATAATCATTAAGGTCTAAAATTCGGCGTTGGGCTTTAGGGCAAGGGTCTTCATTCTCATTTGGACACTAAGAAATTAAGGATGAAATTAAACAAGAGGAAACAAGAGAAAACAAGAGGCTCAAATGACCTTCATTTAAATTCTAGATTTTACTTTAAAGATGCGAACAGTAAAGTAGCAATAAGTTTAATCAAACGCGACGTTATTGGCGTACATGTATTGTGATGAATGAATTGTACATTGACAATTGCTGAACAATGGCTGTATGAGTCATGGAATGAATGTTCCTCATTTCGGCGGATGACATGTGTTACGATGGCGGCAGTTTATATTAGACGATACGACGCCAATGTATAAACTAGCGTGTCTTTGTGTGTTATTATGTGTGGAAATATGGCTTTACTAGCTTTTGCCCGCCGCTTCGCGCGCTTTAAATTCAGGGTAACACAAATCTACCTACTTTCAATCTCAAGTTGTCTGAAGACACTCCCTTCAGAAAATCTATAGGGTACAGAGTAACTTGGTCAGTATACATGACATTATCTACCGTTATCTACCGAAAGGGACATACCTAGCGCATTTCTTATGGGCGCTCTGTAGACAAACTTTCGATGACCCAAATTGCCAATGATTTAGTGTTTTTGAACTAAAAACGTTTTCCATCCATGCTATCTTCACTTCTTCACCTCTATTTCCTAGACAGGCCACATTTATTTGGGATTTGCGAAGTATGTCCGTCCTTTCTATTATATTCTTCTTAGTTCTCTGTCGATAGTTATTCGATCATTTACCCCTTTCTTTTTCATATGCATCCTCACACAAATCATCCATCTTTTCCTTGGCCTCCCCTACCCGTTTTCGTCCCTCTACCCTCGTGTTTATCACTTGTTTACTTATCTAAATATAATCTATTCGCTTAACATTGCCATTACATACCAAGCTAAACGGTTTAATTTGACATTCACGTCTATGGGCAGTCCCGCCTACAGATTACCTTTCCCGTAACCATACCGAATTCGTATTACACCACACGCCCACCAACATTCTCATCTTTGCTACATACAATCGTTTCTCATACATCTTCTTAGTAGCCCAAAATTTATTTCTATACAGTACGACAGGCCTTATAACGGCCTTATACATTAGTCCGTTTAATTACAAATGCACATTAAGATCGCATATTGTGCCCAAGATCTGCCGACAATCGACAGGCGACGTATCAACTCAGGATTAATAAAATTCATCCTGAGTTGATTTATACATATAAATTCGATACCCTTCGTTGATTATCCTGATCAATTTTGATCCTCATCTTACACGTGTGAACCGCGGTAGTGAAAGTCTGACCAGTGAGCATACTGGTAGAAGTATACCGCCGAGTGGGTATTGAACTAGGCATGTTGTCGGGTAAAGCAGCGATAACCGAATGAAGATACCAACAGACTGCCAGGCCTTTGCATGGCAGTCTGTTGGTGGTGTGAGGCACAGGTCAAGCGATAATTAACATTTTAATACGCATAAACCCTCGAAAAGCCAGTGGTCTGCGCCGAGGGTTTCAATCCGATCCCTCTTCATCACAATCTGTTGGTATCTCCACTAGACGATCACTGGTTATTTCGACATAAAATATATGACAAGCCGATATTTAGCCTGCCCAAGAATTTAAAAGGTAAATAGAATAAAATATCCCTCATTCTGGCTTCACTTGGCTGCGTATGCCTCTACAGTTGGTTATTTATTTCTCTTAGCTAAATAGCATGAGGATGTCACGTACGTTTTAAACGGTATGACGAATCATTTCAATCTGTGCTGTATGCGTCATTCATATATAGGGCAACTAAAATTATTGCGGGGAAGTGCACGTTTAGGTACACGCTCTTTATATGTTGAGCTACCAAACCTATCTAATCGAAGCATTGACACTACTTTTATAAATGACTAGAGGATGGCCACAGAGCTACGCGCTTAAATGTTTTTTTTCTTAACTTCACTGTTTCTGGCTGATACCATGAGAATTTCGGGCAGTCCCTACGCTCCCCAAAGAACATGATACATGCCAAATTCTTTCGCTTAGTTAGTTTCGGCTGTGCGTGGTCTGTGACTCTGTCGGTAACGCAAGAGTTTTATATATTACTAGAGGATGCCCGCGGTTACACCCGCGTTATTTAAGGCTACTGCTCCGCTCCCGTCGCTCATAGCGCGATGTTATATAGCCTATAGCCTTCCTCGATAAATGGGCTATCTAACACTGAAATAATTTTTCAAATCGGACCAGTAGTGCCTGAGATTAGCGCGTTCAACCAAACAAACAAACTCTTCAGCTTTATAAATTAGTATAAGATACAGAAGATTAATTTGTGGTGTCAGTATCGCGATTCAATATGGCGATAGACCGCGTTATTTGTAGTCATACTTACAGTTTTGGCCCATAGAAAACAATCTAATAAAATAAATTTATGAGCCATTTGAGTAGGCTTGTAAAGGACAAACTCGCTAAATGGCACATAAATTTACGTCTATAAAACTTTGTCATGGTCATAAACCGAGGCGTAATACGAGAGCTAAGTGCCGCTTTTACTAGAGTGTGCCTGTCTGGCTGCATTGCGATTATGAACCTACTTAGGTCATCATGAAACGGACTGAATAGCACAGCGAAAAATACTGCGGCATTTTGGAAGGTGGACATTACTATGCAGAAATTTTACTGCTAAGGTATAATGTAATAATGTCCTTCATTTTAATTACATTCTTGTTTTGGTGGTTGTTTTTGGTTCAGCATAAAATCAGGCGTATAGGTAGGCGTTACAGTAGAATTTGTGCACTAGTCCACGCGAAGGAACAGTTATGCGATACCATACGTAGAAAGTGGTGAAAACATTTACTGCTGTACGGCAGACCGCTGCGATTTGTTGTTGCCACCATTGCACATTGAAAGCGTGTCAATTTCAGCTTCCGTTTGACTGCAAATTGAATTGACGATATAACTTGAAACCAGAGATCGCTAAAATGCTAATTATCATACCTAAAGTAATTTTCTGTCAATATTAAACCAATTTTACTGACTAGTTGCCGTTGCACGTGGCGAGGACTGCATAACTTAACTAATGGTTCCTCGAAACCTACTCGAAATAGGAGAAAGAAATGCATTTCAGTAATGAATATCCTGCTGATGTTCTTAATAAATCCGCTTTCTACTAGTTTTCCGTGTATGCGAACCCGTGATACTCCTAGCATTGTTCTTGATACAAACGTCGGAAACTGTTTACTATCAAGGGCTGTATGTCAAGGGCTTTTACTGTCCAATAGGGCGGTTGATTCAATTTATTTATGTCTAAAATAGAAAGTGGAGAATAACCTACACTCGCGTGCAGCTAAATCGACTAACCTTTATGAAATTTAAGTGTTGTATTTAATGACTTATAAAAATATAATCATCATCAGCTCTGTATAATTATAAACTGATCCACTGCTTGACACGGCCCTTTTATCGACATGATGAGGGTAAGGCCATATCCATCATACTGGCCAAATGCGGGTTGGCAGACTTCACATGTCTGTCTACGAAGAATTCTCAGTAATGCAGGTTTCCTCCCGATGTTTCTCTTCGCCGTTTAGCAAGTGATAAATAGCAACATACTTAACTTCGAAAAGTATGTGGTACGCTCCATGGGTTTAGTACCGAGATCCTCTGCATAACACTCTGTTATTCTCCCACTAGGCTATTACTGCCAAGTGGAGAGACTAAAGAAATACTAGAGACTATATACATACATACATAGACTCACGCCTGTTTCCCAGAGGTATAGGCAGAGACTACGTAAGGCCATTTGCAACGATCCTGACATACATCTCTTGCTTCATTCACTTCCATCAAGTTTCTTATGCATGCTCTTCTGTTTAGGGTACTTCTGAAATATTATATTTTTTGTAAGGCGCTTTCGTAGGTATAAGTATATCATTCATTGCTTTTATACTAGGCATCAACCATCAGTCCTATTATGGTGTATCGTATCGTCTGATCTAAAATTTCCAGTCGGCACCACGGCAACGTATACATACTCTTTGCTTGGTTCTTTGTTTGATAACACCGCATGTTGTCATGGACACCACAGTGTTGTTTTTATTGATAACTGACTTGTTTATCAGAGGCTTAAATAATATTGTGATGGTGTACGTGTATATCGATTGTGGTTCGATGAGTTTTGAATGATTGTGGCGTGTTTTTAAATGACTGAAGAGTTTAGCAGCGTCTGCAGCAATTCCAGGATAGTTTGGATAACTCAGTCCTTGTAATCCGTTACTTGATGTATGGTGATCTTTATACATACATACATACATAGACTCACGCCTGTTTCCCCGAAGGGGTAGGCAGAGGCATATTAAACGCCCACTTTTCGCCAGTGTTTTGATCCCACGTAATAGTTACCCGTAATAGTTGCCCGATAAGCGGCAATAGGCTCGCCACGAGCCTATTGCCGCTTATCGGGATATTTTGTTTGCCAGAGCCTCGTCCGTTGATCGGCAGGTGCACCACTTGCAGGTGAGGTTGGCTTGGGACTCTATGTTCTTGGTGGGAATCCTATCTTTATAAGCATATTATTTGTATTTATTATTAGTTTTGTGTGCTGTCTGCATTGGAATTATATTTGATTAGTAGTTTGAATTGTCCGTGTGGTGACGGATTAAGAATATGGATTGTCACCACCCCATATCATTCCATGGGTGTCGTAAGAGCCGACTGAGGGAGTATATTATGCAGAGAACAGCACTGTAAGAGAAGGAAAACTTGATACAAACCCTATACCAACCCGTTTGGCCAGCGTAGTATAGTAGGCCAATTCCTCCTTTCAAAGGAGAGGCCTAGTCCAGCAGTGGACTGTTAAAGGCTGATGATGAGTAGTTTGAATTACATAACTTAGTAGAAATGTTATCTCATATCACTTTATCAGAGGGTAGCCTGTGTGAGCGCCTTTTGTGAATATTCGTCGGTGTTGTATTATTTCCAATTTTGAATTGAATTGCAGTCATAATACCTATGCTCTCACTGAAATCCTAGTTGGAGTTTCATTTGATCTGTAGCCTACAATTCTGATATGCAGGACCGGGAGAACAAGAGTAAATTTCTTAGCCTGACGAGCTATTTTACAGTCGTACCGTTCATAGAGTAAGCCACGTGTTCATATCTAGTATTGAAACATTTGCCTTGACACAATGGCAAATCAATGTGATTATATTTGTTACTAGATGTTTCCCGCGGTTTCACCCGCGTCCTGAGGGAACTACTTCGCGTACCCGGTTAATTTATAGCCTAAGTTATTCCTCGGTACATCAGTTTTCCGCCAGTGAATACATACATACATAGACTCACGCCTGTTTCCCCGAAGGGGTAGGCAGAGGCATATTAAACGCCCACTTTTCGCCAGTGTTTTGATCCCACGTAATAGTTACCCGTAATAGTTGCCCGATAAGCGGCAATAGGCTCGCCACGAGCCTATTGCCGCTTATCGGGATATTTTGTTTGCCAGAGCCTCGTCCGTTGATCGGCAGGTGCACCACTTGCAGGTGAGGTTGGCTTGGGACTCTATGTTCTTGGTGGGAATCCTATCTTTATAAGCATATTATTTGTATTTATTATTAGTTTTGTGTGCTGTCTGCATTGGAATTATATTTGATTAGTAGTTTGAATTGTCCGTGTGGTGACGGATTAAGAATATGGATTGTCACCACCCCATATCATTCCATGGGTGTCGTAAGAGCCGACTGAGGGAGTATATTATGCAGAGAACAGCACTGTAAGAGAAGGAAAACTTGATACAAACCCTATACCAACCCGTTTGGCCAGCGTAGTATAGTAGGCCAATTCCTCCTTTCAAAGGAGAGGCCTAGTCCAGCAGTGGACTGTTAAAGGCTGATGATGAGTAGTTTGAATTACATAACTTAGTAGAAATGTTATCTCATATCACTTTATCAGAGGGTAGCCTGTGTGAGCGCCTTTTGTGAATATTCGTCGGTGTTGTATTATTTCCAATTTTGAATTGAATTGCAGTCATAATACCTATGCTCTCACTGAAATCCTAGTTGGAGTTTCATTTGATCTGTAGCCTACAATTCTGATATGCAGGACCGGGAGAACAAGAGTAAATTTCTTAGCCTGACGAGCTATTTTACAGTCGTACCGTTCATAGAGTAAGCCACGTGTTCATATCTAGTATTGAAACATTTGCCTTGACACAATGGCAAATCAATGTGATTATATTTGTTACTAGATGTTTCCCGCGGTTTCACCCGCGTCCTGAGGGAACTACTTCGCGTACCCGGTTAATTTATAGCCTAAGTTATTCCTCGGTACATCAGTTTTCCGCCAGTGAAAATCCCGTCAAAATCGGTCCAGCCGTTCCAGAGATTAGCGAGAACAAACAGACAGACAGACAGACGGACAAAAAATGAAAAAAAAAAACCATTTCGGTACATGTACCGTGTATACATTTAGTAAAAAAAGCGGCTATTTAAATATTACAAACAGACACTCCAATTTTATTTATGTTTATAGATTGAACATATTTGATTTATAATTTTAAATGTACTTGCTATTAAATCGGCAATATGACGTCGTTCTTAATCTTAGCATTTGTTTGTTCAAAGTCTAGTATTTAGTACTTACCTGTTAGTTATTGTACCTACTTAGTACAGATTATTGCATTTGCTTTAGTTTCCTTATTGCAAACACTTATGGAACACTTCGCGCTTCATAACTTCATCAAGCATTTATTACAGTCGAGCAACTCCCCGCTAGACCACCATAGGGGCGAAAATCGCTTACAGTGCTACTTTACATGCACATTGACACTCATATACAAAACCAGTTTCTAGTGTGCCTCGACTATATGAGCGAGCCAAGGGAATTTTTGTCAAACTGGTCCAGCGCCGACTTGTTTGATTGTACATATCTCACCTCTACATTCTTGTGTTTTCTTTTCAGGAAAATTAAGTAATAATCATACGCAATAAACCAACAGACTCCTACGTTTTCGAGTTCAAATCGCTCGTTTGCTTTGTGTCTACAATTACTGATGGTAGGGTGACAACATCGTTACAGTATTGCCATGTTAAAGATGCTAACACATGAGAAATATTGCTTTAACATGCGAATACACATTGAACAGGTACCTGATTATTTTCAACTGATATAATACCTGAAGCACGCACTTCGTATAAATGTCTCCCCAACTTTACGAAATAACTAGAGGACGCCAGCAGCTACGCCTGCAATTTTTTTTAATTAACCCGTTTTGGCCGATCCCGTGGGAATTTCGGGAAATCCCTTCTTAGTGCACTCCTACGGTCCCCAAGGAACATACATGCCAAATTTCAGCTTCCTCCGCCCAATAGTTTCGGCTGTAGCGTGTCTGTCAGTCACTCAGTAACGCAAGGATTTTATATATTAAGATTAGAGTTCAAGTTGATAATTAGAGTTCAAGTTGACTAAGGTGACTTTATTAAGCGACTGCCTTACCTACTGTGCGCGGTGTTGTCGGTTCGACCTCCATTAGGCAACACATTTGCGTTTTTTTTTTACCAAGTCAAGACTTTCTTTTTTTCGGTTTGTAGTATGTTTGACAAGTCCTCCGGAATACAGACTTTATTACTAGTGCGGGTGTTATCATTTTTAGTAAATAAAGATAAAAAAGTAATTCGAGCCTAATGCGGTCAAAGACCCCGTTTATTTATTTATGACAGAGGCGCTAGTTAGCATCACAAGATGTGTTAAAAAGATAGTGTGACTATTTATTTACGGAACAAATACATCACGCTTGCCTAATGGTCAGTCACTTGTAGAATGAAGTTCGAGAATAAGAGCGCTTGTACACGCTATGAAAAGTCGCCGGGCTTACGCAAGCATTCGTGTCGTCTCTACATACGATACATCGGCGCTGAATAAGAAAATATTTAGTTTGAGATAGACCATAGAGATATAAAGGATAGAGTGGCAGAATAGTACCTAACTCATTACTGTGTCGTGTCCGCCGGTGGGAGAGAGAACGCAACAGTTAAAGCCCCCCCTGCATCTCTCTCTAACAGTACATGCACAACATCAACATTACGCAATGGCGTGCTACCTGTAACTATTATTTATATCAGTTTATTAGTAATCAATAATTTAGTTCTTATTTCTATCTAATAGTTTTAGTTCGCTACTGTTAGAGAGAGATGCAGGGGGCCTTTAACTGTTGCGTTCTCTCTCCCACCGGCGGACACGAATTGGCCCCACTCTGCCACTCTATCCTTATATCTCTATGAGATAGACACGACGCGTGAACGTTGAAAAAGATCTGACATTATTCATATCGTCTACATGATGATTCGGTCTTCTCTGAAGCAGACGTAGTAGATTTTCTTCCGTGTACTAGCGCCCTTAGTTGTTACAACATAACTATGTGTTATAGTATAAATATAGTTGTCGAGTGTGTGTGCCAAGTGTATAGATCCCTTGACTAGCGTGCACATGTATTATTGTTCTATAATTGTTGTGGCCCACTTTAAACTAGGTACACAAAATGCTATCAATACCACAGTAGTAATGAATACTAGAGAAACTCTTCTTCTAACTCATCTTATTTTACCCGCTTTTTAAACTAAAGCAAGAGGTCCTCAAGTTATGACATCAGACATTGAGTTTACACACAATATGAATCCCGGAAATTTAACTTGTTTTTGACCCACAATTTAAAAAGAACATAAATCTGTGGCCATAGGTCAGAATATGATAAATACGAATTCATTACTTTACAGGACAAGCAATTAAATTATTGAGCAATCTAGAAGGCACTATTAAAATATGAGACACTCGATATATAAAACAAAAATGTTTTTTAAAATAAAGGAAATGTATTACTAATTTGTAAAAATATTTATAATTCCTTGTGGAATGCGTATTATTCATGTATAGTTATTTTTTTTAAAGAACGGTTGCACTTGTCACACTTTGATCAAAAGAAGTAAGTAGTTATCGTGTTATGATCTTAAATGAAAAATATATAATATGAGAAAAATACTTTATTTAAATTGAAAATCTAACAAAATTACAATGCAGTATATTTGGCAATTAATATCATTGCACTTGAAGCAGCATAAAAAAATTAGGTGATAATTAAAAAAATAAGGTAACGCCATAATAATAGAATAATTTCTATTCGGAATTGGAATCATAATCACTAATATGTGATGTGTCTACTACGTCGTTGTCAGACTTTATTACATTCTTATAGAAATCATGGTACACTGGATCAATGTACTGTAATAAACACAAAATATCCTTATGTTTTTCTTTACTTATTGATAATGGCTGATTGTACGCCTTATGAACATCCATCAGTGGCTGATTATTTCGACTGGCTCTTGCTTTCCTCTTCTTCTTCTTCTTCTTTCTCTTAGCGCTATCCCAGTTTCGGTCTGGGGTCCGCTTTCTAGTCTAACCGGATTTGGCTGAATATTAGCTTTTCCACGGAGCGACTGCCTGTCTGACCTCCGCAACCCGAAGGGATAGCGATATTCCATGGTTTAGACTAGTGTCAGTTTATTTAGAAGGTACTGACGCCCTGTAATGACTGTCAAAGATCTTCATGACAACCGGGACCGACGGCTTAACGAGCTCTCCGAGGCACGGGACAAGCGATAATTAATCATTCAATTGCTTTCCTCTTCATGTCACATATTTTAAACTCGTCTTCCACTCGCAGTGAATAGATAAAAGAGAAAAGCCAAGGATGTTCTTTCTCGACACGTATCCAAAATATATTCCGCCACAGAAAAGGATCGTTATTCAGATCGTTGTATTTCTTTATAAGCGACTACTTCAGGAGGCTTGAAAGATTTACATTCGTAATGGAAATTTGCTTTATTCTGATGAGAGACATGTTCGTCATTTAGTCTCGTTTTCTCAATGTCATTTATTGTAATTTTTATTTTTGCTACACTTGTATCACAAGTATGGCAAGTATCGTTATGTGGCTTTTATTTATTTTAAATTGAACGTCTTAAAAATATTACTATACGTAGAAAGGCTGACTATTTTTGTAGTTATATTGTCCATGGTATGTTGCTCTTGGTATAAGTTATACATTTTTTGTAAATTCAGTCCAGTCTCCAGATATTTTTTCGTAGTGTGTCATCTTGAATAGTGGCTTTCGTATGCAGGGAAATTTAGAAATATGATTATGCACATATTCAATTGCTTCATCGAAGTGTTTAATTTTTGGCTCATGTCTGCCTCTTTCATCCCGTCCAATGATACCGGTAGATGACTTTTTCTTTTTGTCAATTATGCCATTTACAAAACCACGATTCTCACCAGTTTTGACAAACTTTTACCAAATTGCCTTCATTTTCAATAGAGTACTCTACGGATACTTCTCTTTTCTTTTTGTTTTCAACCTCTTTAACTCTAATTGGCTGTGTTATTAGTATGTGATTACTCAAATGTAAACGCTGCATATCCCTAGTTTCCATGGCGCGATAATCCGTAAAAATTATTTGTAATTGTGCACTTGTAAATTTAGTTTTACATTTTAATCTGCAATCTTTTAGTACACCTACAGATTTACCCAATATTATTTTCCCCGCCTGATTAATGTATTCTTCGCCCTTTTTTTATTTTTTCTGTTCTTTCCTTACGGAGTTTCCTTTGCTTCATACCAACACCACGCTTCCTTTTTCCTCTAACGTTATCCTGTGTTTGAGAAACCAATGCTTGGACAGCAATGCTTCCAATACTTCTAAGAGTAGATGTCTTGCAAGATGATGATGATGATGACACGTGTTCATCATGTGTACCAGCAGGGATCCAAGTACAATCCTGCACATCATCATCAGAACTATACTCTTTGTCGAGAGAAGTATGATCTGAACTATAAGCTTGATTACCTGAAGGGCCGGGCAGAGATTGCAAAAGCTGAGCTACGGGAGTACCTGACCGATCGGGCAGAGATGGCAAAATATCCTGCTGAGTTATTGAAGTACCTGACGGGCCGGGCAAAGATTGCAAGATATCCTGCTGAGCTAATGGAGTACATTCTCTTACACTTCGTTTCACAGCTAAATCCTAAAATGAAAAAAAGCAACGTTGGTCCTATGTGCTTGTATTTTATCTTTTCAACGATTACCTACCTAAGTAATGTTTTGTTCAGAGTTTGTATAATATAAAATATACTAGGCACAAGCAGACATATCAATTACCATAATATTGCTCACTAAAATGCCTATTTACTCTCGCAATTAACACTCTGGCACGCTTTGAATAAAATAATGATTTTAAACATACCTCTGAATCTTCTAGCCTCATAGCTAACTCCAACAACTTCTTAGACCGAGCACTCATCATTAAAATAGTAATTATAACCTTGGTATATTAATGTTCCTTCACAGGCGAAATAACGAAAACTAACGATAAACTACGAAATGTGCGGTAGGTACGCAAAACAATAATGACACGACACAATTTATGACATGTTTCCCGCCAACCGAGTAATTTTTGATCATAAGCTGATAAGTGTGCTTTTGTCATATTCTGATCAATAAAAAGCGCATTGTCTTTTCGGTCAGATCTAAATAAAATAACTTAACGCAATATGACCAAGACAAAAGTTGAAATATAAAAGTTATCATAATCTGATTAGTATTCAATACAACAGTAATATTTTGCATGCAGTTATCCTGATATGATCAAATGAAAAAGCATTTTTTGGGGATTATACCTATATTGATAAGTCATATTGACCAAAAATGCACTTATCACTGTCTGATCTATGACCACAGAAATATAAGGGATAACACGATGCAAATACCATCTTTGCGTAGAGACGGAAAACTCGACTTCAAACCCTATACGACTGCCTCGTTGGTCTCGCGGCATAAATGTGCGCGTGGGATCGGGAGGTCCCGGGTTCGATTCTTGGGTCGGGCAGTGTTATTGGGTTTTTCTGTCACGAAATTCTCAGTAGCAGCACGGAGTCTGGAAATGTGCCTGGTACGGTAATAGGCTCGCCCCTTATTACGTGGGACTAAAGTATATCTGGCGAAAAGTGGGTGTAGAAATACACCTCTGCCTAACTCTTCGTGGTTATAGGCGTGAGACTATGTATGTATGTATAAATATACGTTACCGACTATACGTTATGTTCAAAAAAGCTAATTGACCTTAAAACATCTCGCAGCTAAAAAAATCTCTCTCGCGTTTTGGTATTGTATAACAACGCCATCGGGAATTTTGGGTTATGGTTCTTTTAAAAATGTTGACGAAGCGAAGCAACAATCACAGAGAGCTTCATGGCACAACGACTATACAACCACAACGCATTGTGGCGATCAGGAAAGTCAAGACTCATATGGAACCATAATTTTTATTACGCACAGAGAATTGCGAATATTGCGTTATTAATTCCACTCTCAAAATGTGGTGCAAGGTGCATAACACATACAGACCTTAGGTAAAATTATACTAAGACTAGGTACTACCTGACAGACAAAGTCTGTGTCAAACATATGTATAATTTAGGTTCACATAGACAAGCACTAATACGTAGGTGCATAATTTATGAGCATCGAGGCGGGTTCATTCAGACTAATCCGTATTTACACTTTTCAGTTTAATTGTTTATCAGTAAGCAATTTTCCTAAGTAGTCGAGATTATGTTCAAACAATTTCCGCTAATTTTGAATTAAAGCATACACATAATGTTTTTGAATTTTGATTTATTGTCTGTATACTGTCCCTAAATCTTATTTTGTCTACTGTGTGCGGTCGGTTATCGTTGAAGCCATATTGCTCGTTCCGCTGGGTTAATAGCTATGACAGGCCTACTGGTACTGGGTACTGACTGATTTCCAGTGGTACCCAGATAATCATAGCCCTTAGATAACAAAGTTACCGATCCAATTCCCCTTGGGAAATTTCTTACTCTCAGGCTTTGCTTTTTCAAAAGAAAACAAAGAGAGGGTGTGAATCTCTCATACGCATAGCAAATTACATTAAAATACTGCAACTTTCTGTGTGAGGATAGTACCACGGTAGAGCCATCGTGGCTTTATCTACCATTCAAGAAATTGCACCTATCTACGGATCTCGCAATAGTCGAGGCGATCATATCACCGCATCTTTTTCGCAGCTTGAAGATTCGATACCCGCACCGAATAATATCTACCTACTTACTTTGAATTGAACATCGGTGTTCTCTCCCGTTGATAAAATCCATCGTGGCAAAGACATGATTCTCAGCTCCATTTTATTCTCTTTACTCCAAAAGTCTACACAACAACAACATATTTGACCAATTTACCTTTAATTTCCAGTTGACCCTTGACCGGTGTCTATGGTGATGGTGATGACGTGCTCGGGGATGGGTGACGCGGTGCTTCGCGAGCGGCTGCCCGCGCTCTGGCGCCGGATCGAGGACGCGCACTACAGCTACCTCGAGACAGACGACAGCCCCGAGAAACTGCAGCAGAAGAAGAAATTAGAAGGTTCGTTGACGATACAGAAGTAATCTTTTGTAACTGACAGGGTTATAGCTACCGCGGTATCTGCAGTAACAATGATACCGTGGTGCTGACGCCTTGAAAGTGTAGGCATATGTATAAACAAAAAAGCTCATCGTTTGGGGTCAGAACAACTTTTGATACAGTGCCCGTCTGAAGTACCACTAGCGACTGACAACAGACATATCAGCCTGTACATCGTGTTAAAGTAACGCTAACAGCAATTCGTTTGACTACTCCGTCGAGGAGAGCAAGGTGTTTTTGTAAGTAGGCTCCATACGTAATTCGGGGATTCTTCAGTCTACCCCAAACTTGACCCATTGAGTGTAAGAGCAAATACAAAATTCAATACGCTAATCATCTAAGAAATTCTATAAATTTTTAATATCCTTGATTTGTTTTTGATGTAGTACATAATTATTAGGGTCAGCCCAGTAAGGATCCAAAAAGTGGCCACTTCAAAGAAGTGACAAGTAGGGTGCGTGTCGCCCGAGATTCGGTCCGTTATAATAACCTCAAGGTTGGTAGAGCCATCACAGGTTACAGGTTAGGTTGGTAATTTGCTACCGCCATGTACGTATTTAAAATTGCATTAAATAATGTAATTTACATAGATCCATAGCATAGGCACATATTTATTGTGGCTGGTAAGCAACCAATTGTCAAATACAAAATGTCACCAAAAATAGGAACGCATCAAGCAATCTCTCACTATTCAGCACCTGAAGCAGACTATTTCTCTACTTCTATGTATAATAGGTAGCTATGCAGAAACTATTGTAAGAACGCAATCGATCGTGCCGTGTGTTCGTCATTGAACGTTTAGCAGACATGCTCCACTGCCGATGGTTTTCACCTACTATCCAAGCGTTAACATGGCGCTCATATTGAGCGATACTGATGCTTGTGGCTGTTTTATCTATTATTTTCTCTTTTCAATGTTCTGAATAATGATCTGATCTCAGATCAAGCAAAAACGACATGATAGATACAGACCGCCATAATTATGTAGCCAGTGAAGCCGAAAAAAGAGGATTTGGAAGGAAGTTGGAAGTTGCCTACCTGTATTTCTACTCGACACTTCAGTTACATATAAAAATTACTTCGCATATAAATTTTAGATATTTATCTACATTATTTTACTATATTTGAGGTATGAGTGCGTGAGTTTACGAAAGGTTTACCTTTATATCTGTTTCAGCCGCTAATAGTGTGCTGTATCTATGTTTGTTCTTAATCTGAGGGATGATATTTGATCTTGAATGTAATGCTCACCTGCAAACCAAATCTTGGACAGCACCCTCTTAGGTTAAAGTTGTCCATAGGCTGACCACTTTTCTATGACACTTGGGTCAATCTTTACTTGCTATACTACGAGTATAATGTCGATCGCAGTTCGATTCTGGTCCCATATCGCTCTGGTCAAATGTTATTTAACAAGAAACAATCCGTGTATTTATATTATCCGATCAGTCAAGTTCTGGTCAAATTGCACTCACGACCCTTAAGGTACCTTTCGCTTTGACCGCGCTAAATATTCTTATCTTTTTAGACTGCTTGTAGTTATCGACTAATGCAAATAGTCACTCCGATATGACCTATCCACAATATTGTTTATTTATAATTTTTACCAAACATTAATTGTTTGTAATCGGCATTCTTTGTTGCAGACTACATAATAGAATACTTATCGCTAGTGCCTCACGAATGCAAGTTCGGTCTGACCGAGACGGGCAAGGTGTTTCAACGGACAGTGAACGAGTTGGCGGACTTCAGTGCGTATAGAGCGGGGTTAGGATGGGCTGCATTGGCGAGGTATGCTGCTAACCTACTGGCACAGCCCTGGAGGAAGGAGTACAGGGTTATAAGGGTAAGTATAATATTTACGGTAGTAGAGCCATGCTGATTTCAGCATGAGTGGGCCGGCTCGACCGGGGAAGTACTACCCTCTCACAGAAAATCGACGTTAAGTAACAGTACCTAAACTGTTGCGTTTCGTTCAGTGAGTGAGAGTGCCGGAGGCCCTATCCCCTATTCCTTCTCCCTCATCCCACTCCTTATCCTATCCCTTTTCCCAACTCCAAGGGGCGGCAACGTACTTGTGACTCCTGTTGTGTTGCTTGTGTCCATGGGCGGCGGTAATTGCTTACCATCAGGCGATCCGTCTGCTCGTTTGCCGCCTATTACTATAAAAAAGTAAAATATTTTGAATTAAATTATTTTAAAGTTACTTTAGTCTGTGTGGTGCTGGATTAAGAAAACAATGTATCACTATTTCATTGAGTAGGTGTTGTAAGAGGCGCCTACAGATAAAATACGAAAGCAATATTGTCGGAAGGTCAACTCGTGGGGCAAGCGTGGTATATAGTTGACCAAATCATCCTGGGAATTGACACACAATCCTATTGTAAATGGCACACCCATTTGCATCATATTGTCTTTTGCAGTCCCCTTTTGGTCAACTTTCGTACCAACTTTATCCCCTATATCGGCTTCTTAAGATTCGAAAAAGTCTCTTTGACCCTTTACTTTCAACTATTTCCTTGCAAAAATTCATCAAGATTGGTTCAGTGGTTTAACCGTGAAAGCGAAACAGACAGACAGTCAGAGTGTCTGTTAGCATTAGCACAAAAGGATTGTTGATTTTAACTATTCAAATGTTCACATTCAAAGGCAAATTTAGAAGTAGAAACCACAATCATCGTCATCATCAGCCCTTTATACTGTCCCACTGCTGGGCACGGGCCTCTTCTCACTATGAGAAGGGTAAGGCCGTAGTCCACCACGCTGGCCTAGTGCGGGTTGGCAGACTTCACATGTCTTTCGAGAACATTATGGAGAACTCTCAGACATGCAGGTTGTTTCCTCACGATGTTTTCCTTCACCGTTTAGCAAGCGATAATTAACAATTTAATACGCACTTAACTCCGAAAAGTCATTGGTGCGTGCCGTGAATTCAAACCCGAGACCCTCTGCGTAGCAGTCTGTCGGTCTCTCCACTCAGCTATGGCTGCCTTGCCTTGAAAACACAATAGCACAGTCAAAAACTTAGTTAGAAAATCGGGGCCACGCCTGTCAGTTTTGCTACTGTAATTGGCACATGCCCGAGTTAAGACTCAGCCGACTGGTGGCCACTACGTAAATAATTAATAACTATTTTATTTAAGAGTTTACCGATAAATATTAGACGGGTTTTAAAATAAACTGAAATACACAGAATTCGTTGATGTCCAGTTGATTCCTCGCTTTACGGCCGATGAAAAGCTTTACCGGCCATGGTTGTTTTGGCCGGTACTTTTGGAGGATAGGAACTTTTGGAAGCGCTCAGACGCCATCATTGTGGCACTGTAAAAATCAGGTGCGACCTCGGACTAGACCCTTTGTCTTGATTTCAATATTATATATTACTCAGGAAGTATTTCACTAATCATTATTACATACTGACGATAATAGACTAGTCGACGGGAACAATTTCCATACATTTTCTAAATGCGCCCCATAGCGGTCTCTACCGATAGCTACCATGCCCTATTTTTGAAGCTTTAAAAATTACCGCCGCCGGAATGAGTCTGGCAGTATTATTTATAAATTTGTAATAATATTTTCTAAAACATTTCAGAAAAGTTAGTACCATTTTTACCAACCTTTAGCACTAGTCTAGTCACTTTAGGGATTCACCTCGGAATTTGAGATACAACAGACAACAGTATATATGCCTGAGCGCTGGGTGCTCTCCGCTCTCTATCTCGAAAAAGGTTGAGCGTACAGAAAAAGAGTTGAGACAAAAGTTGTGGCAAATTTTTTTATCTTCAATTTTCATAATAGGTGTTGAAGTGATTGGAACCATAGAAATGGAGATAATTGCAAAAAAAAACGATTTTCGTGACCTTTGACCTTGAATAACTTACGACGCAGACACGAGATAATATGTGACTTTTGAGACAACTTTTAGAACGCCTAAATGAAGCTGTATACAAGTTTCCAGCTTATTATCTCAAATTCCGAGATTGACCCAGTATTTTGCCTAAAGTGACTGGACTATACCTAAAAATTGGCCCACGATCCAAGCTAGCAAGTATGCGTACATTCATAGCACATCATCATCATCAGCCTTTAACAGTCCACTACTGGACTAGGCTTCTCCTTTGAAAGGAGGAATTGGCCTACTATACCACGCTTCTCTTACAGTGGTGTTCTCTCCATAATATGCTCCCTCTGTCGGCTCTTACGACATCCATGGGATGATATGGGGTGGTGACAGCACTAAATTATTTTATACATTTCGTCTCTGAGAAAATAAGTAAGGTCTGGCGGCCCTGGGATCTTAGACTATAACATAAGCAATTCCTTCGTTGACCACGTGTCATATCGAATGCCTTTGTCAGTTCCATACACTTTTGCACTTAGCGAATACCGATATCGCTAATCGTATGCCTCTTGTCTACAGGGTCTGGTTCTGGCCATCGCTATTGAAATCTTCTTCTTAATATATACAATCATTGCGTTACTTACTGATTGACAGACACGCTACAGCCCAAACTATTGGGCGCAGGAAGTTGAAATTTGGCATAATTATGTTCCTTGGGGACCGTAGGGGTGCACTAAGAAGGGATTTCCCGAAATTCCCACGGGATCCCTAAATTTAACAAAAATGCAGGCGTAGTTGCTGGCGTCCTCTAGTACAGAATAAAATTGATTGCCATCAATTTTGTTAAGGATGTATTTTGAATTTTCAATAAAGTGATATGTTTATTAATTAACGGATACGATCAAGGCGTAACACTTTGAGTCATTATTGATAAGTTTATAAACGTGCAGGTTCAACAGACTTTTAATATGTGCGTTTTCTTGAAGGTTACTGGTAATTACAGTCATTGAATTAGTTATCCAAATAAAATAATTTGTTTAGTTGAAGAAAATTGAGCGCATGGTACTAAACTTATATACTAAACATTAATCAAGTATTACATACATACATAGACTCACGCCTGTTTCCCGGAGTGGTAGGCAGAGACTACGGAACGCCATTTGCAATGATCTTGACATACCTCTCTTGCTTCATTCACTGCCATCAAGCTTCTCATGCATGCATGCTCTTATGTTAAGGGCACTTCTGACCTGTCCTTTTTTAGGATGTCTCCAATCTGGGGGGCGATTCAGAATCGTTCGATATCTCATTTGACATTCGATTCCGTTAATTGTCAAATGGGCTAGCTCATTTTTTGTCAAAACTATCGCATTTCCTATCAATTTTATGCATTCAGTATGTAGTAAATTAATAAATAAACCGAATTCAATGAATATTTATTCAAAATATCTCTGATAGGCGGCTTAAAGATGAGGACAATAATTTGACATATCGTACGATAACTTATCGTAACATTCTGAATCGGCCTCCAGGTCAGAGAACGTCCGCCTAGGTTTTCCCCTTTGTCCTGTCCCATTCACACTTGCCTTATATATCTCCTTTGTCAGTCTATCGTCATCCATCTTCTCCATGTGCCCAAACCAGCTTAACATGCCTTTCGCAATGCTTGTCACTACATCTTCTTTTACTCCACAACATTATCTTATCACACAATTCGTACTACTCAGTGCTCTCATTTCTACAGCATTTACTAAAGTATAAGTTTAGTTATAATATGATCTAGGGCACTAAAAACAAAAACGAAAGAAAGTTGGGATCGCGTAAAGCAGATGGATGCAGGTGGCTTAGGATCTGTCTATGTGAAGAGTTTTGGGGTAGGTCCATGTCTAACAGGGGACGTTATTGGCGAAGATGATAATGAAAGTTGACGTGATCGAGTTAGAATAGATTTCTGTCGAAGATTTCTTAACAGTTTCCCTGTACAGTGTATCTTATGATTCATAAGAATTAATTTTCTATTTGGTCTCTTGTTGGACAGCGAATGAATTAATATTATTATTTAATATTGTTTAACTCTCTTTCCAGTTATACTGTGGTTACTTCAAGCACGAGGTGGAAGCGAACATGGTGGGAGCAGAGATACTTCTCCACGCTATGGGGTACAAGCCAGCGGGGTCGGGGCGGTTGGAGTTAGACGGGCCCATCTGCCCGGACATGGTCGCCGCCGTGTCGCGAGACGCGCTTATAGCACAGTGCGAATGTCAGGTGAGATGGCAACACACTTTTTATGATATGTGGCAGACGAGCATTGAGACGCCTGATGGTTGATGATTTTCAAGTGAACAGGATATACAAGTGTATATCCTGAAAGAAGAAGCTACATTTTCTAGCAAGAGAAAGTTCTACATACATACATATACTCACGCCTTTTTCCCGTCGGGGTAGGCAGAGACAACAGAACGCCACTTGCTCCTATCCTTACAAACCTCACGCGCTTCCTCTACACTCATTACTCTTTTCATACATACTCGCCGGTTGCGGGTACTTCGGACCTTTCCGTTTCTTAGGATGTCTCCAATTTGGTCGAAGAATGTCCGCCGAGGTCTGCCGCGACCGACTTGCCCACACACATTTGCCTTATATATCTGATTCGTCATTCTTTCTTCACTCATTCGCTCCACGTGTCCAAACCACCTAAGCATTCCTTTCTCAATCCTTGTCACCACATCTTCTTTCAGTCCACTGCTCTTTCGTATAGTTGCATTCGGAATTCTATCAATCAGTCTTACCCCACACATACTACGCAGTGATCGCATCTCAACTGCGTTAATTCTACTTACATGTTTTTTCTGCCAAACCCAGCTCTCACTTCAGAGAAAGTTCTCTTGCTAGAAAATGTAGCTTCTTCTTTCTTCTTTCTCTTAGCGTTATCCCAGTTTCAATTTAGGGTCCGCTTCCTAGTCTAACCGGATTTGGCTGAACATTAGCTTTTCCACAGAGCGACTGCCTGTCTGACCTCCGCAACCCGAAGGGATAGCGATATTCTATGGTTTAGACTAGTGTCAGTTTATTTTGAAGGTAGTGACGCCCTGTAACGACTGTCAAAGATCTTCATGACAACCGGGACCGACGGCTTAACGTGCTCTCCGAGGCACGGGACAAGCGATAATTAACAATTCAATACGCTCATAACTCCAAAAAGTCATTGGTGCGCGCCGTGGATTCGAACCCGATACCCTCTGCATGGCAGTCTGTTGGCATATCCACTCGGCTATCGCTGCCTTGCTAGAAAATGTAGCAACATAGAATAAATGTCGTCTATCATGTAATAGTGATGTCATCTAACTAGCGCCTACGGAACTACGAAGAACGAAATATTAAAGGGCTTGAATCGCGTACTAATGGTTTCGTACGTCAATACTAGAACAGTATAAGTTTGAATGGACCGAATCTCGTGATATGCGCTCCTTTCTTGCGTGGGCCCACAAAAATTCAACTAGCTTGAGAGGCGATCATCACATATTTGCTTACATCGGTGGCGCTATTTCAACAAGCGTCGCCTGCTGCGTCGACTTATTAATGACATTCTCAATTGATCTATATAGCAGTTGTATGTATGTGGTGGCGCTAACATGAGAAGCATATCTCCGTCGTGTTATTCAGTGTGTTTGTGTATGTGTGTAGATAATGTCGCACATCTGGGAGGCGGTGTGGTCGAGCGGCGCGCGCGTGTCGTGGCGCGACGTGTGTGCCGAGCGGTCCGCCCGCGCCGCGCCGCCCGCCGCCGCCGCCGCCGCGCTCGCTCAAGCGCACGCCGCCGCTAGCGCGCCCGCGCCCGCTCCCGCGCCCGCTTCCGCTGCCGCTACGCTCGCGCATGATACGCGCGCACTGTACAACGACAGTGAGTATGCCACTTATTTGTATATACATATGTTGCAAACGTGTTTTCTTTACGTAATGTACATCTCAACGTAATTCTGAGAGGTAGGTACATATTTTGCGTACCGTAGCCAACGACAACACAGCCTACTAGACACTTAATGTTTTCATTTCTACAAACAAAAAAATCTGTCAACGCGGTGAGGTATGCGGGGCAAGGGGTGGCTACAAAAATGCATTCTAATTGGCCAGTTCAAGTTTTCGGAACGTCATAATTCATATGAAAGTGTTCGCCTTACGTGTGCCGTCTAGTAGGTTGGGTTGTCGTTAACCGTAGCACACATTAATATACGTTTTGCATCAACCGGAGCGTGTTAGATCTTATTTTATAATGTGCTAAAGGCACATATATTTTCTCACCCATACATAAATTATTTCTTAAACTGTATTAAGAAAAATCGTTTTCACTCACGCCTTCTACCTTGATTTCACAAAATATTAAGTTGATTAAAACGTTTGGAGGCAGCATCGAGCCACCTTTAAATAACCTTTGACACTCAGTCCAATCTTGTCATAAAATAACATGTGAATTACATCCAATAATTCCCTTTGACAGATCCTTGGACCTTTGACAGGAGTTTGCAACAAGCTATGTATGAAATATAAAGACCTCGTTTTTCTTTCAGGTTCAGAAATATACTCGAACATACCGGCCACCATTCCCTCAGAACCTTACCGGAGCCGACCGGTAGACTCCCGCCACACTACGCAACCGCACTGCAACCATGTGTGCGAGGAAACGATCCCCGACGGCCCAATACCCGCCATGCACCCCTACATGGTCCCGCAGGGCATGGTCCCGCAGATGATGTACCCGCACCTACACCCCGACGTGCCAGTCACCATGCCCCACTGCTCCACAGTCCCCATGATGACCCCCTACGACGTACCCTACTACTACCCAATCCAATCACCCTATATGATCCCCACACCAGTATACGCCCCCATTAAACACGCCGCCACAGTCCCCGTCAACGGCTACCCTCCCATGCCTCAATACAGGTACCCCCGCAGTCCCCACGGCACAACTCATCGAACTAGACACGCCGTCTGTGTACGAAAACGGCAAATTCGAAAGGTATAAAGACGACGAACGGAGCCACAGAAAGAGCAGGCTGGAATCTTCTAGAAGGAACAGCACATCTAAGTCAGGCTTGAGTGATGTTTCGCTACCCAGCTTACCCCGCTCCGATACGCAGCCGGCACTCAGTAAGGCGAGGGAAGACGGTATGGGTACATACGAAAGCTGGGATTACGTGTTTAGGAACTTGTCTAGCAAAGAACAGGAGCCTGAGAGCAGAAGTCGGTATTCTCCATCGCTGGACCGAGATTCGAGAACCCTCGATAGGTTAGACAGGGAGGAGAGGAGAGCGAAGTACCAGCCCACGACGCTCGATCTAGAAGACGGCCTGCAGGCTCTGAACCTTGACCGATCTTACGATGAAGAAGTTTATCGAAACGCGAAGGTGAACGAAATAATGCGGATGAAGCAGGAGCAAGAGGTGAAGAGAGCGAAACACTTGGCGAAGAAACAGGTCGACGAGAGGAAACCTAAGAAACATGTGTCGGAGCCGATCGGGAACCCCAAGGCTGATGCGTTGATAACCCCCAAAGTAGCACCGGACAAGGTGAAGCTACTGAGCAAAAAGGACATTCGAGATAGGAAGGATACTATAAAACAGCAGAGCTCTGTGAATGGCTCAGTGTCGAATACTGCTGAAGTAAAGAAGGTTAAGAAGCCCGCTAAGTTAGTGGCGGTGGAGGTGGATAAAACGAAGAGTAAACCTGTCGAGAATGGCGTTCATAGTACAGGACACAGCTCCAAGAGTAATTCATGTGAGTATTGCTTTGTCTGTCATAATCTTGGTTTTAAACGACTACCGCTACATGTAATTCTAATATCAAGGATACTGTATTCTAATGGGTCAAGACACTGATAAATTCAATAACTAGCTCCTGACGTGGCAAGCCGTCAAGGTGAGGGCCATCATGCCATAATGCCATGCTGGCTGCTGGGATGATGGCCATCACTATAGGACTTCACTGACTGCTTAACATCAGGCAGCATGGAGTCAATTTGATAGGCAGAAAAACAAAAAAAAAGCAAATTTAACGAACATTGTTGATTTACAAAATTCTATAAATAATTTTCAAGATTTCAGTTTTAAAAGAGCCATAATAATTTTATCTCTTACATGCTTATTGTTGCCAAACCATTGATTTCCTTCTGTTGTTTTGCAGCCAACGCACACCCATCAGGCTACGACTTAAAAGCACAACTGATCGTGTCTCTAGACGAGACAGACCAAGTGCGCCGTTCCCCGCCGCGGCAACCGCAACAAAACGGCGACCGCGACCGACCAACCAGCAGGACTCCCACACACAGCGACAGAGAGAGACAGGACACCAACGACGTGAGAAGAGACAAGTGGGAATGCGGAACATGCACCTATCTAAACAGGAACGCTCTTGCCGCCTGCGAAATGTGCGGTAAGTCCAAACGTGGGCCAGAAATACAACCTCTAAGGTCCGGCGGCCGCGAGTGTCCCGCTTGCACCCTTGTAAACGAGCGAGATGCCAAGATATGTGACGCTTGCGGCACCAGCCTCGACCACTGCCCCACCTACATATAAAAGTTATACTTGTCTTATGACGTCACGAAATCGGGTTGCCAACTTGCATCTAATCATTTTGTTAGGTTTATTTTTTTTATGAAATATTAACGTTAATGCACAATTTATTTTTATCTATTCGTTTTGTATGCGGCCAGCTGTTTTTGTAATTTGTTTGAATTTTAAATTAGGCGTGTTACACATTGAATGTGTCTGCTATAGGTTTGAGGCGAAAATTGATTTTCAAATGGTGTATTTAATATTTACAATTCCTAAGGGTTCCTTACGATTGGTTATTTATTGAACAGATATATCGATGTTATATTAACCTGCATGTTGGATATTACCTTTCAGTATATAGGCGAGAACCTTTAAACTTGTTCATGAAATATTAACTGAGATTTAATTATATTGGGCTACGAAACAAGCGGTTGAATATTTTCACAAATGCACACGGTTAAAGGGCTGTTACGCCAATAAAAAATAATGTCAGTTCATTTCAATAATAATATCCAATAAAGTTTGTATTATTTTATTGACAGCCCATGAATGATTGTATATTAAAAATCATGAAATAAAAGCCTAAAAGATTAACAACTTAGTACCTAATTTTAAAAAGTGAGTGTACTGTGTTATTCAGTTATTATACTCAATGAAATCGAAACAAATGTTAATATAAGTCGAATATTGTAAAGAAATTACGCAAAAACTTCAAAAACGCATGCATACACTGCAGTCATTAAATGAGCGATAAAAGTAGAGAAAAAGCGATGCATGGCATTTAAGCATATACTTTTTTTTCAACTTTAATAACTTTGAACATTTAAGAATATCTGTGTATATTTATATCCACCAGTATTGGCATTACATTAAAATAAAAATGTTTGTAAAGTAACTAGCTTTCGCCCAATGACAGAAATTCGAACGTAGTCCATTTTTCATTGTTTACTCTGCTCGACAACAGCTATAAAAGCGATAAAAATAGTTTTACATGCGAAAATTCAGATGTCTTATTAGTATTGTTTTCGCGTAGGTATACTATATAAATAAATTAAAATAATGTTTGCCTATCTCACTATTCGTCGAACATCATTCTACATATCGATAGTACCCGCTTGTTTCGTGGCCACAACCGTTTAAGATTATTACATATAATCATTGTTTAATAGACAGATGTATCTAATACAATTTTTAACATTACATAATGTGGTTGTTACTAAATTATTTTGATTCTATCACTTGATCACAGGGTACATTTAAACACATTATGGGTTTAAATTAAATTGTGTATTCGCTGAGTGACTCCTAGGAAATATGGTAATTGAGAAAGATTTTATATGTTTTATTTACAAAAATAATGTTCTAAATACTAAATAAACACATAGTTAAATAGTATTTCTTTAAATGTTATCTAATAATTATATTTTTAGAAATAAATAAAAAGAAAACAGATTTATTAATGTCGAGAGGTCAGACCTTATCGAATTATATAAACGAGACTTTGAATTCTATTATTTGATATAATAATTCGAAAATATTGACATCTTGACTAGAGATTTTTTATTTATTTATAGACTCATGCCTGCCCCCGAAGGGGTAGGCAGAGGTGTAATATTACACCCACATTTCGCCATGAATTTTTAAGTCCCACGTAATAGGGTCGAGCCTATTGCCGTTACCGGACACATCACCAGACTCCGTGCTGCTACTGAGAATTTGGAAAAACCCAGTAACACCTTTTGCCCGACCCGGAATCGAACCCGGGACCTCCGACCAGCAGTCGCATACGCTATCCACTGGACCACGGAGGCAGCCAAGATTTCTCGAATCATCCGATTGATGTGTTATTTTTTTAGTTTACATTTCCTTGCATTGTTGCCGTGTTGTTAAGAGGAGCTAAATTCGCAGCAATGTTGATGTGAAACTCAGTCGAGGCCTACCTATGACAAAATTTAATTCATTTAATCTGAGGATATGTTACATTTATAGACTTCCAGTACGAGGCTTTAGTATGTCAACATCTTTGAAATTGCCAAGCAGGGCTTTATTCTAATGTTTTCCTCTTATAAGTATTGTCTTATATATGATTTTGTTCTAGAATTATAATTTCTTTGTTTTCCATATTTCCTAGAAGATACAAAGCGTTTGCAGCTTGAACCGACACAGTTTAGTGAACTTTCAATGGATGTGTGTATGTCGATATTGCTTGTTGATAAGTTATAACAGCGAAAGAGACATCTTTGATTTTGCTCATTGTATCTTACTTTTTACACTATATATGACTTTCATAATGAAAAAAAAAAACAATGAGCAAATGAGATGCACATATCTACGGATAGTGTCGCTTGCGCAAAAATAAAATTCCCACCCCTAACCAACAGTTATGTTATTATAAAAAATAAGAGGGTGTTGAGATTATCTCGAAATTATAATATGATTGTAATAATAGTGTTCGTTTATTCGCCTTCTATAATGCTTTAATGTTAGTTGAGATATAGATAAAAAAAACGCTTTTTCGTTTTATTATTACAATATTTACATAATATAATATAAATTATTGATCTGTGTATATAATTGTTAGCGTTTGTAAATAGTAGAATTTAAAATATATTTATTTAGATGTTTGGATTTTATTTATTTTGGAGAGAAATAAGGTTTAAATCATAGTGATACTAATGAAAAATATAACATCATATATGGGTGCATTTGTTATATAAAGTAATTTATGATCACAGTCTAAATAATGTGCACAGTGTAATGATACAAATATTAAGTCTGCCGGCAGTTTGTGGAAGGGCGTAAGTGAATATTATTTAAACTAATTTGCAATAATTATATATCTAGTATAGTAATGAGAACGGTTTATTGAATAGAGATTTGTACTTACGCCCTGCTGCAACATGTTCGGTGGTTAGTCATAGATTAGGTGGTTAAAGCACTGAGGACGTGTATTTTTCTATAATAAACAAACGGTAGATTTTCTCATACATGATAGATTTATATAAAGAGAAGTTGTGCTTGAATTTCAGTTGCCTTTAGTTGAACGTGACAATGTTCACGTCGAAAATTATGACAAATGCGGATAGACGACATGTAATACAATGAAAAATAAATAATATTGTTTTATGACTTATGTGTTTTATTATCATAGACATAACTGAATTTCACCTTTTAATTTGGGGGCCAATTCTCCTATTTTTTATGACATTGATATTATATTTTGAATTGACTCAGAAGCGGTATTCTGAAAACCTTATTTCTTTATCGTATAATTTGAAATAAACAGTTCGTCGTTGACACATATTTTGACACTAGTTTCAATTTACGATCTCGTTACAACTTCGTTCAATTATCAGATAATTTAGAAGAATACGCTTTTTGTGACGTAAGTACATTGACATATACATATATTATTGCGTAAGGACTAGAGTTGCCTAAATATCGACACTTCCGCTATCGATAGGTGACCTCGAAAATAGGAAAAATATCGATAGTGCTATCGATAATATGGACATTATCGATACCATCGATACAATCGATAGTACAAATAAATTAATACTATTGATTAGAAGCAACTGTATCGATACGATCGATACAATTACACGACAATACAATCAATAGTATCGACAGTATACATTTTTTTGATGTAATACTATCGATACTATTGATGTTATCGATAGTATTGTTGTAATAAAACAACGATGCTATCAATAGTATGAAACTATCGATAGTATTACACAATTGATAGTTTAATAAACTTCGAAACTATCGTTTTCCAATTATAGCATATTATATATGTAGCAAGTGACACTATTGAAAGCGCTAAGTGTTGCCCAGCCCAGGCCTGTGTTTTTTATGATTGTATTCGGATACTCCATAAGATAATAATTAATTATTTTACTATATTTAGTATGTATATGAGATATTTACTTGCTATGTATATGATTGATTGAACCAATAGTATCGCAGTTTATTAAACTATCGATAGTGTAGGCTATCGATACTATTGATATTATCGATAATATCGATATTATCTTAATATATAAAATTCTTGCGTTACTGACTGACTGACAGACACGCTACAGCCGAAACTATTGGACGCAGGAAGCTGAAATTTGGCATGTATGTGCATTGGGGACCGTAGGGGTGCACTAAGAAGGGATTTCCCGAAATTCCCACGGGATCGGCCAAAACGGGTAAATTAAAAAAAATGCAGGCGTAGCTGCTGGCGTCGTCTAGTTATTGTATATAAATAGTATTGTCCTGACTCACACTATCGATAGTGTCGATACTATCGATAGCATATCGATACTATTGAAATGACGTCATCTACCGATGGACTATCGATAGTTTAGCGATTGTTGACTATCGATTGGCAACATTAGTAAGGACTGGGCGGACCACATGTTACAATGACGCCTCGAACTTGGTCCTAAAGTGGTCTTCCCCATATCGAAGTAAACTAGTCGTAAATTTTACGAACAAAAATGCCAAGTTGTCGGCACAACTTGGCATTTCTGGCACCTTTCCCGGCGGAAAGGTTGCGTGAACTACGACAAAAACCATAATAAAAAATATGATAACATTTCATATCTCCGATAACTTAAAAATATGTCATTATATCAACTTCTAACATTATTTAAAGCAATTTTCTTTCATATTGGTAAAAACGGCGCGCAGCCGCGTAAAAGTGCGACTTGACTTTGCAGCGGCGCGGGCGGGCGTTGCAGCCGATGAAATGAAAAGATTTAATAATATTACTATAAGATTGAATGATGTACAAAATTATTTTTAATTGATTCTTAAAATTTAAATATACACCAACGTCAAAAACATTACGAATCCAAAATGAAAAAATATATATATTTTGTACCTTGAAAAATACCTCACCCCGTTCTTATAAGGTTATGTCTAGGAGTAGACCACGCCTATTTACATCGTAGTTCATAGTAGTTTTAATAGATGGCGTAATTTTTTTTGTAGGGTGACTGCGTCCGTCAAGTGTTCGGTCGAACGTACATACATATCTTTACTATTTAAATCAATGCGTAAGTATAACACTGACATGATATCGAAACTACCTATATTTATTTAGGAGAATTGGGACCCAACACGATCCCATTGAGGGATAACATTCGAATTTGAACTTTTGAATGCGTTAAGATCCCAAGCCCACTTAAACGACTTGCCTTTGCCCAACCAAAAGAATATCATTCAAATATACAGGGTGTAAAAAGACCCTTACCGAAAACTGAAATCCCATGTTTTACCAATCACTACGAACATTTTTTACTTCGGCACCATACCTGGGAAATTACGTTAATTAAGTATGGAATTTTTTTAATTAGGTACAAACTCAATGCATTTACCCCGCCAATATGTTCTTTGATGCCCTATCACTCCAGTTTAGTCGTTATAACTTTTATGCCTTTAATGCATTGTGGGCTGTTATTCAGTAAATATCTTTACAAATTCTCGTCTGTACTCACAATATCCTATCTTATTTTTTACATAGGTAGCGGTAGGTACTTACTGAGATCTGCCTAATGTGCTAATGGTGTGCGAGGACACTGAGGGACCACACAAGGGCTGTAGTTTCTAAAATATCTTTGTTCTACAATTTTATTGTTTTAAACCTACTACCTACTAAATCTTATGTCTTTACTAGAGGATATCAGCAGCTACGCCTGCACATTTTTTTAAATTTATCTGTTTTGACCGATCCCGTGGGTATTTTGGGAAATCTCTTCTTAGTGCACCCCTATGGTCCCCAAGGAACATACGTACATAGGTACCAAATTTCAGCTTCCTGCTCCCAGTAGTTTTGGCTGTAGCTTGTCTGTCAGTCAGTAATGCAAGGATTTTATATATTAAGATTTCACAAAATGCCAGTGTGGTCCCTCAGTTCACACGCGTATGGGAAAACATGTAGGTATGAAATGATAGGATGCGGGCAGCCTGCATGCGGATGAGATCCGCGCGTGGACGATAATACGCATAAGGGCCTGTGCAAACCAAGTGAATCCCACTATTTCCATTATGTATTTCCATTGATGGAAATACTGGGACAGAGTCTCCCACTATTTCCATTGCGGGCGGCGCGGCGCGGCGATTGAAAAGGGCTGCATGCCCTCTTATGACGGCGTGCACATGGAAACCACTCGGCTACTGAATGTCGAAGTTTGAAATGTTGTCGTATGTTAATTCTAAAGTACAGGATCTCGATGTACGCCAGTTCGAAAGTTCACTGGCGCGAAGTATGCAAGGCCAACGTATCGTTCATAATAATATGAAAAAGTCTCGTTAACTCTAGAAACTCAGAAAGGTTATGTTAGGTTCCTTGTGATCCTTTATCCAAAAATAGGAGCCCTGCTAAGCAGGGCTCCGTCAAGCTAGTTTCTCGAGTTAATGAGACTTTTTCATATGAACGAAACGTCGGCCTTGCATAGGTACTTCGCTAGACTTTTTCATATGAACGAAACGTCGGCCTTGCATAGGTACTTCGCTCCAGTGAACTTTCGAACTGGCGTACCTGCATCGAGATCCTGTACTAAACTTTAGAACTAATGGCCCGGCTACACGCTCCGTCTTGCCTGCGATCATGCCTGTACAAACCTGTTTGCGCAGGTAAGCGCGCGCGTGTGGACGGCAAGATGGTAGCTCGCGCAGTCCTGAAAGCGCGGCTTGTGCGATCGTCGACATGCTGAAGATTTGGACTGCGCAAACTTTACTTGCACGATTTTACTTGAACGTGTGGCCGGTTATTCAAGCCGCGCAACAGTCCGACGTAATTATTTTCGAGATTGTACTAACCTGCGCAAACAGGTTTGTACAGGCATGATCGCAGGCAAGACGGAGCGTGTAGCCGGGTCATTAGCCACTACAGTGTGTTCCGTCTTTTTGCACAGTCATGACTGCACAAACTGGACTGCGCAGGCAAGACGGAACGTGTAGCCGGGCCATAACATACGTCAACATTTCAAACTTCGACATTCAGTAGCTGAGCCATAAAACTAAAGGCCGATGGTATCCATTATGTATTTCCATTGATGGTCAAATCATTTCACCAGGGATAGGTATAGGTATGAAATCATTCCAGGGTGAAATGACACTTCACTCAGGCTGAACAAGGTGGTATAAGCCTATAAACCCAGCCCATAAACTAATGCAGATGCACAGCTATTTGTGACAAAATAAACTCAAAATTAACAATTTCAAAAAACTTTATTCAAAAGGACATAACGCTATCACAAGGACGTGGCGCTGTGTTCACGGGACGCTGACAACACCTAATGCTTGACAGTGGTCACTGGCCTTCTAGTAGCTTCCTTGGTAACCACCATAGCCGCCCTGGCCACCTTGGCCACAGGAGTACCCACTTTGCCCTGCAGACTGGCCATAACCTCCTTGAGCTCCGCTAGACGAATTCTGCATTCCATTGCTTCCTTGCATATTCGCACCACCGAAAGCGTTGCCCTGGCCGCAAGGTCTCTGCATCCCTTGGCCACCTTGGCCAAAGCCGGGACAACCGAAGTTTCCGCCGCCGAAGCCTCCGCCAAAGTTACCACCGTAGCCGCCAAATCCCGGGCAACCGAAGCCGTTACATCCTGGAAATATAGTACCTATTAGTTTTATGGGCAAGGATCTGAAAAAGCGCTTATAAAATGTGCCGGCCGGCACCACGTCACAGCCATTTAAGATGCTGCATGGTAATAAAGCAGACACTAATAAAATTTAATTTTCATAAGCTTTAGAGAAATAATTCTACTGAATGTAAAATGTTCTAAACGATTCTGGCCATCGCTATGATGAGCTCCGAGTTCCAAGCCAGCCAAAGTACCGCACAGCACCTTGCAAAGTTACATACTCGCTGTGGATCTGACGAAATGTTACGGGCAACGTGACTGACAGGGCCGTATTAATAAGGGCCGAGTATTATGAATAGTTCCCGAGAGCATCGGGCTATTTGAAAAATTACAGCCCATGGTCCATTTAAAAAAATCAACGTGAGCCCGTAAGGTTAGCTGAGACTAACAAGTAATTAGGTTCTTTTGTGACCCCCAAAGCAAAATAGGAGCCCTGCGAAGCAGGGCTGCGTCAACTTTTACCAGTAAGATATACCAGTAAATCTTACACGATTTACCTACCAGCATGAGTTGGTAAATGTCGAATGTTTAATAAAACACTGGCTCTTATTTTTGGATTAAGAGTCACAATAGAACCTTGGGATCGATGATTTTGCCATGTCTAGGTGGAAAAAGAGAAATAGACGACTGTTGACCGGTAACAGATACACTGCTACGGATGTGCTTCGCATTACTAATGACGCCTATTTGACTTTCTACGGTTGATACGGATTAGCCCGCGTTCGTCTACGAACTCATAGCCCGGTCAAATCTTGGAAATGACAAATGGCAGCAAACTTCTACACTTCTGTACACACAGCTAAAAGTCGAGCTATACAGTTGAGCTGATTCTCATTTCCTACTCCATAAGAACGGTATAGGTCGGTTCACGAAAGTTGACCACAAATGGCGGCCGTCGCGCACCAATGGCGTGGCTCCATTCTTGACGCATTTAGGGAATGCGTCAAGAACGGAGCCACACCATTGGCATTCCACCCGCGCCTCACCCCGCACCTCCACGGGGACCTAAAAATGATTTCTGCGCAGTGGTCATCTTTCGTGAACAGACCTATACAAAGGTAGAAATGTGTAGCTTGACGAGTAGCCGTGTAGGTACAATGTAAGCAAAACGTGAATGATATTCGTGGACTACTCACCTCCAAATCCGCCGTACATCTTTGCAGGAAGGTATTAAAACTATGGTAATATTGCAAATACTTTCAGAAAACTAACACGAGCTTTGGCTTAAAATTATTTTTATAGATTAAGGCACTTTTATTATTTTTATAGGATTAATTATAAAAATAAAGAGATGTTTATCTAGTAAATTTTGAAATTAAACTGAATTGGCCTAGAAATGTGTCGACCACTTCGAATTTTTCAGATTTGAAATTTGAATTTTATGCTTAGTTCTTTTTATTATTTATTTAATTAGAATATGGTTTTCGTGCCAGATATTTCATGGAAATGTTTATCAATCCATATTATCCTTTTTAGTTATTATTTCTGAGCTTATTAAACTTTTTGCTCTAAAGTTCTAAGGTGAAATTAAAGTGTAAGGCCTGAAACTGCGTAAAGTGGACGCCCGCGCGGTCCCATATAAAAGTGCTCCGTAGCGGAGACCCGCACGGGCACCCGTCGCGGGGCAAATCGCGTAAAGCGTGGCAGAGCTGCCACGGTGATACCCTACTCTCCGACACATGGGTACATGAGGAAAAAAAAATAGGCCTTAAATCGTGGTAGGTAACGATTTGTATTGTATAGTCGCAACATTATAGCTCTCAATATTATTTGTTCTCGAAAGAAATGTGAAGTCTGCCAACCCGCACTAGGCCAGCGTGGTGGGCTATGGCCTTACTCTTCTTATAGAGAGAAGAGACCCGTGCCCAGTAGTGGGACATTTACTATTCAGGGCTGATGACGATGACGATTATAGCTCACACTCATAATATACGATAATTTCCTCTTTACGCCAGTGTTGTTCATATTTTTTACTATTTGTATTATCATCATCTTAGCCGAAAGTCGTCCATTGGAGAATATAGGCCACCCTAAGGCTCTCTGCACAGGCCAAACTTGAGCGCCTACATCCACTACTCTCCACCATCCCAACAAACTTGTCGGTCCAACTAGCGTGGGGCTTAACCGTGCTACGTGGTCGTCCGGTGCGCGGCTACCACTCAGAACCATTCTGCCCCAACAGCCAGATTCGACGGTCGGTTCTTCGAGCTATGTGTCCTCAGTGCCCTGTCCATACTTGTGGGATTTATATTTATTAAAAAAAATATACAGGTGTCACAACACCCATCACCTTTTGCTATTTCAAAGGTGGTTCGCTGGTTTGAGGTTAATAACCTGTTTTTAAATAAACTTAAAACTAAATGTATTTAATTTTTGGTGCCTAACGTCAAACAAGTGAACACCTCAGTAAAGGTTAAGGATGATGTGTTGGATCTTGTGGATAACACCCAGTTTTTAGGCATTAAGTTGTATTCTAAGTTGCAATAGGGACCACATATTAGTAAATTGTCGAATAGACTCAGCTCTGCAGCATACGCAGTCAGCAAAATTCGCCAGTTAACTGACATTGACACAGCCAGGCTTGTATATCATAGCTATTTTCATAGTGTAATATCATACGGTATTCTCTTGCTGCTGACCAAAGATGTTACAAAAGTTGCTGCTGACATTCAGACCATCTTTGTTCTGCAGTAGGTATAGAGCTATCCGAGCAATTTATAATAAGGATTCCATAATCCATATTATAAATTGCTCGGATAGCTTTTATTTTAACAGTTGCAAGCCAATACGTATATTCCAATCATATATAATTATGTACCTATTCCAAAACAAGGCCTCATACTCTAAAAGAGTGATATCCACAATGCAAATACTAGAAATAAGAGTAAACTAGTAGTGCCGTCCACACAGCTAGAGAAAATAAAAAAAAACTTTCGAAGGCCAATGTGTGCGCTTTTACAATAAAATAAATAAAATCAATCCAAGCAATATTCAAAATTTAAGTTTCTACAAATTCAAGAAGTTTATAAAACGAAAACTATGTCAAAAAGGTTACTATTCAGTTCTAGATTATCTATACTATAATAAAACTGTAGAGATGAAAAAGTCTGTACATTAAGGATATTTTGACGAAAATTAGCTAAAAAATCTAAGAAAATTCTAAAAAGCAATACTTGATAATTTTTAGAATTTATGTCTGTCTGTCTGTCTGTCCGACGTCTTTCCCTATATTGCTAAAGATCTCTAAAATGGCGAAATTGATTTCAATAAAACTTACACTCATGTAAAAAGGATACTCAAACCTATAAAATAGTATATGTTATATCACAATCGGTTCAGTGGTTTTCGGTGTACAGCTTGACCTCTTCTTTGTACGTAGTCCCAAATAAAACAGGGATCATCCAAAACTGGTTATATAATTATGTGGTGCCATCTATGATCATTATAAGTTTGTTAGTAAAAGTATAGTTAGTCCAAATAGGAACCTTCAAAGTGTTTTATGGCTATTTACCGACCGATAGATAGATGTCAGTATTTTCAAATTATTTTCTAGCAAAATTAATGTTTCTTGCAAAAAAGACAATAATTATGTGTCGGGTATCTTTCTGTTATTAAAAAAATAATAGAGTATAATATTCGGCACTTTCATAAACAAAAAGTCTCTATGTCAAAAACTGTAGAGATGAAAAAGTCTGTACATTAAGGATATTTTGACGAAAATTAGCTAAAAAATCTAGGAAAATTCTAAAAAGCAATACTTGATAATTTTTAGAATTTATGTCTGTCTGTCTGTCTGTCCGAGGTCTTTCCCTATATTGCTAAAGATCTCTAAAATGGCGAAATTGATTTCAATAAAACTTACACTCATGTAAAAAGGATACTCAAACCTATAAAATAGTATATGTTACATCACAATCGGTTCAGTGGTTTTCGGTGTACAGCTTGACCTCTTCTTTGTACGTAGTCCCAAACAAAACAGGGATCATCCAAAACTGGTTATATAATTATGTGGTGCCATCTATGATCATTATAAGTTTGTTAGTAAAAGTATAGTTAGTCCAAATAGGAACCTTCAAAGTGTTTTATGGCTATTTACCGACCGATAGATAGATGTCAGTATTTTCAAATTATTTTCTAGCAAAATTAATGTGTCTTGCAAAAAAGACAATAATTATGTGTCGGGTATCTTTCTGTTATTAAAAAAATAATAGAGTATAATATTCGGCACTTTCATAAACAAAAAGTCTCTATGTCAAAATTTATAACAACTATCTATACTATAATAAAACTGTAGAGGTGAAAAAGTCTGTAGGTACATTAAAGATATTTTGACGAAAATTAGCTCAAAAATCTAGGAAAATGCTAAAAAGCAATACTTGATAATTTTTAGAATTTATGTCTGTCTGTCTGTTTGTATCGTTCGATCGTGTTCTGTACTTATACAGGTGACATTATACCCAAATTTCCACACCTCACGTACGTGGGAATCCGTGGGTGGGAGACTGAGGCCTGAATTCAGATACCTCTTGAGTAACTCAACGAGAATTTCTTAATTTTTTTTATAGACTCACGCCTGTATCCCCGAAGGGGTAGGCAGAGGTGTAATATTACACCCACATTTCGCCATGCATTTTTAGGTGCCACGTAATAGGGGGCGAGCCTATTGCCGTACCGGGCACATTACCAGACTCCGTGCTGCTGCTGAGAATTCCCTAACGGAAAAACCCAATAACACTTTGCCCGACCCGGGAATCGAACCCGAGACCTCCCAATCCCACGCGCACATTTATGCCGCGAGACCAACGAGGCAGTCACTACCCTACTAATATCAGGTATAAATGCGAAAATGTGTGGGCATTTTCGTCAGAACATGTACAAAATTTCAAAAATGCATGATTAGACCAAAACTTTAGTAAATAATATAATTTTTATGAATTTGCATGCTCGTTTTTATAATCTTTGATTTAAAACATAGAATACTGATGAATTTCAGTTACTTTTATTTTAATTGAATTAAAAGGAATTTAGTGCAGTTAATTTTGTCATGTTCGTTACTCATAAAAGAACTGTTGATAAAATAAAACTAAATGTTCGTTTGACATTTTAATTATTTCAATAATTTGTAACTATGATGTTAGTCAATTAATAATGAAAAACTGTTTTATAGCAAAATATTTAATTAACATTTTTGCAATAAATGCGTCCTTACCGTTACTTATTGTTGGATCACAATATTTCACTTTAATGTATTCAATAAATTACTGTAGGTAAAAATTCAATTTTTTTGTTTATTAGTATTTACTAAGCTATTAATTCTATACATACAGAAATAAGTTGGAACATCTTAATAAAAATAGGAAATAATCAACAAATACAGTAAACTTTCGTAAGGGACAGTAACGTTACCTGACCTACCCGTAACAAACAGGACACAGTAAAGTTGAGATCACACTTCGACATTTTAGAAGTAACTAATATAATAAGCAAAAATATTTTTGCTTTTTATTATCTAACATAGCATAACATCTAGTAGTGTTAGCCTGCAAAAAACGAAATAAACGATTTCTTCAATTTTGACAAAACAAAAATATAAAAGTTCCAGTTTGCAACAGCTTAATTTAATAAACTTCTGAAAATAACGTACATATATAGTTATCAGCTCTTTAATTTAAAACTTTGGGTTTTCTATAAATTAATAAAAATAAACTTCCATCAAGCTGTGGCTTCGAAAAATAATAGTCATGTAACAATCAAGTCAATAACAGACAAACAGTCGCTACTTTAATTTTATTATCTTGGCAAGAGATCAGTACAAAATACAGTTTAAATCATTTGGTTTGTCCGATTGGTTTAAAAAAAACATCCTAGATTATTACACCATTCGAAAGTGTCGCCAATAAGGTTCAAATTCTGGCAAGTAATAACATATGGCAAACTAACGGAAAGTGCTCATTTTTAACAAAACATCATCATCATCCTTAGTAGCGATACTAGCGATACTTTCGAATGGTGTAATAAACAGAGAGTGTTATTTTTTAAATCACATTAATAATGATAACTATTTGATACGATTCATTTAAATTAGAATTATTTCGTTGATTCAAAATCCATCAAACACCCACCGTGGCACCATGGGCACTTAGCTTCTTGTCAAGTGTGCCGCAACTTTATGCGGTCATGTTCGTTACTTTTTTGGTCCGGCTTATACGTTACCTTTCGTATGGTATCAGACAGGACGTAACGGAATCACAATACTTAGCAAAACTTTATTAATAATCAAAAATGTTGTTTTGTTTTCTTATAATGAATAATGTATCTTGCTGTAGAATTAACTAACCTGTATGGTACAATACATATCAAACTGAGGGTGATAGTGATTGTTTGGTAAAATCGTGATTACTTACCGGACAATCGGATAGGAAAACGATATCGCCTGCTGTAAAGCTCCGGCCGGCTCCAGACACAACGCTAAAATGGCCGACAGCGAATGACGGCTTCGACTTTGGTGTTACCATTTTAATAAAACACAACGTAATATATAGAAAATATTTTTAAATTGCTTAAACTTCGGTAACAATGCAGGACATGTCCGTTATCAATAAAACGATGGGACAATATTTAAAATTAGAAAATAAATTATAATTAAGATATAAAACTGCATTAATGTGTTTTTTATTAAATAGAAATTTATTTTGCCATAGAAAAGTTAGAAATTATAAAGCATTTATAGAAAAAATCATCGAAATTGGCAACTCAAAAGTAGTTTAGTAGAAATGGGACAGTACTGTATAGAATATTTGACAAACTTTGAAATTAATTTTCATGTCTTTTAATCAATTAATGTTATATTTTATGTATGGTAAACGAATGTCCGGAAGGTCGTTCAAATATATACAAGAAGTTGCAGTTATTAAAGATGCATTGACTTCAGTAAAAAAAAAATAAAGATGGGACAACCAAAATTTCAGGATGTACATGTTTTTATGAAAATGCCCGTGTACCTATGTATGTATCTACCGATTTCACGCTAAACCGGCTGAACTTATATTCTCTACTCATAAATGCGAAAGTGTGTCTAGAGTTATAGCAGACCATGGCTTTGACATTTGACTGTATGCAAAGTGATGTTGTTGAGCACCTTTTGGTAGATAATGTCATGAATTCTGACCAAGTTACTTCAAGGTACCCTATAGAGTATCTGAACTCTCAGGAATACCTTCATGCAACTTGAGACCGAAGGTTGGTGTTCCAGTCCTATCAATGCGGAATCTTAATGCACTAAAGCTTTGTAATTAGTGATGGCTAATATATTATTTAGCAATAATTATAACGTTATTTTCTTAAATAATTATAGTCATTATAATTAAGAAGAAACAAAGTTGCTATAATTATAATATTTTTTTTCTAAAGGTAACTAGGAAAAGTGCCATCTATCTTTAAATTTGTCAACTTCGTGTGGTCAATCAATCAATACGTGAAGTACAAGCTACGTACGTAGTTAATTGCGATGCTAACAGATGGCAGTTGAACCTTTTATATTTTTTTACGATGATTGATATAATTTCATTATCTATACACACGAGATTTCTATTCTATTATAAAAATAGTCTAACTAGAAAATATATAAATTAATATACTTTTTTCGTATTAACATTACAATTTTATTATTAGTGTATGATTGATAATTATAATATCATGATAATCGTGCAAATGAAAACCATTATTGATGGCTGTCATTGGTTCGTAAATAAATCCTTTTATGCAGTCGTGGCTGTTGATTGGTAGAAATGGTACGGCTCACATCGATTATTTTGTAACCAAAAACAACACAGTGTTTTGAAAGTGTATCCCTATTGGTCAATTAGATTGTCGTTATAACGCATAGAAATAAACAAACACGATTGGCCTATTATAAATAATGTAGCTAGAATCTGCGATCTACGATTTATGTCATTGGTAATTATTTATTGCTAAACATTTTTTTTCGTTTTTCGTTGGTAAATATAATTTCTGCGAATCTGCGAAATATAGCAATGATGAATGATTGCAATGTTAATAATTGCTAATTAGCTAATTTTGTGGTAGCTACCTGATCGTTATTCGTTTTGTTTACATTTCGCGAGTATCGTTTTCGTGAGTACGTAATTCGTAATTCCGTTGTGTAAAAAAGTTAGCAGGTGTAATAAACCAGATTTAATTTGGTGTACTAATAAGTCGTATCTGTAAAAAGTTGTCATATTTTGAACTTTTCATAAACAAACTTTAGTTACAATAAAATTTAGTTGTTATGTTGTAAATACTCTACAAAATGTCGTCAAAAAGTTCAAATAATTTAATTTGGAACTATTTCGAACGATCTAGTGATGGAAATAAAACATAAACTTAAAATAGGTAGCTACTTTTGATTATATTATCAAACCGCGCAACACGCTAACATTTTAAAGTGCTAACTAATAATTCGCGTTCTCAATTACAAATTCGCAATGTCTACGTTATTTTCAATTTTGCGAGAGGTTAAAATTATAGCAACTTTTATAGCACGCGAAAAAAAATTTGCATATAGCAATTCGCGCGCTATAATAAAATCGCAGATATTCACACTACTATTTGTAATGGCCAACGGCTACAAGTAACACCAAGGATGAAACATTATAAAAGCTATTCGCTATTGCGAGTCAGACTTGCTCATGAAGGGTTCCGTAGTGCAGGTATCTACTTACCATAGCCATTATCTTCGACTAACTATTATAGTAGTATAGTATTTGTATAAACGACAAAGCTATATTTGCAGTTTTTAAGAGCGTTTAATCCGTCGGAGGCGATTTTGCGGGTTTTTATTGTTCTATTACGTTACGGATAAATGACAATTAATGAAAAAGATATAGAAAATATGAAAGTTCAGTTCTTTATCAAGAGAGTGCTGGAGAAAAATATATGGGTTACTATAGTAAATATTTTAAAACGGATGAATTTAAAAAAGTCATTTTCGTAATTTCTGTAGTTTAGGCCAGCATTAATGGTCGCTAGTGCTATGAAAACCTATCGTTCTATAATTCTGTAAATGTAAACTGTACGAGCAAAAGCTATACAAGCGAGTCCCTAAAAAAGAAATTGTACTTTCATTCATAATTTTCAAGAAAATCGGAGAACAAAACAGTGCATTTTGCTTAATTTTAGCCCGCAAATTTGCATTTATATCTAAAAAACTACTGTGATTATTAAAAAGATATATACATATTTACAAACCTTAAGATTCATTTTAAGTCATATAAAAAAATTGGAATCTAAACTTTTCGTTTGTAATTAATATGATTTTTTAAAAAAGACCTATAAAACTCGAAGCGCGATGCTACGTCCGTCATTCAGCGCTGAGCGCTCTCAGAGGATGGACCTGTCGCGCGCGTCCGCGTCCGCCATTTTACGTAAATATTGCATTCCAAAACGTTTATAGCGCGGCTAAAGCTTCTTGATCCTTATTTTTTTCTCAACGTATTTTTTTTATAAATATGAAAAGTTGATGTACTTAACTTTATTTATGTATTACGTATTAAACTAGTGTGTTAGTCGAGACATCTGGAGTCTAGTGGTTACTGGTTAGAATAGTAGCGCGGTCAACTAGGGGCTGGGCGAGACTGACAGAAACGGACCGTTAGATATAATACCTTGCTGCAAAAATCAAGTGGCAATATACAGTATAAACAGGTACAGTAGTTAGACGCATTTGATCTTTGATGGGTGACCATGGGATTGGCTTGCAAAGCCTTTATCGCAGGTTTATTTTCGTACAAACTACATAAGTTAAGTTAAAGTAATTGACATCACGGTCATAGTATGGATGGGTGACCGACCGATGAATTTACAGAGCTCATGTATGAGGTTCTTAATGGGGGCAAAATTATGGTTATTTTTAAGCTAGGACGCGCCGTCGTTAGCATGATACCAATGTAATAGGTATTTACCTAAAACGTACTATGCAATGCAATTAAAAGCACACTTGAATCGAATATTATCTTACAAACCGCCGCAGCTCAGCTGATCCCCACGAGCTCGCATTGCAGGTACCTAACACACACAAGCCCACCTACCTACTGTGCAGTCTTATTCTGCACCAGTTAACAGTTTATTTTGACTCAATTTTTCTAACTATATTTGTTCAAAATGCAGTTTCGATCTAATGTCAGTGTCATACTCATGTCACAAATGGTATTCTCCTAAATAAACTGATATTGGAATGTTATCGTGTCTAGATCGTTAATTGAACAATGTCATCATCATCGTTCTAGCATACCGTGGATTCGAACCCGATACCTTCTGCATAGCAGTCCGTTGGTATCTCCAGTAGGCTATCGCTGCCTGTTGTTAATTAAACAATGTGTCAACGTCAGTGAGAACAATAGAAGTCAAATTATAGTTGGTGCCTCAAGAAGATAGACTTTTTGTAAACAAACATTCAGAGCTTCACAACCTTTTTTCGAACAGTTGCGTTTTAGATTTTATGCTTTTGAACAGTCTTTTTTTTTCAATGCCTAATTATGCCACTATGTTTTTAAATTTATATTGTTAAATTTTACTGAAATAAAAATATTTGATTTTGTGTTTTAGTGGTCGAATGTTCATAAATTGACCGATTTTTTTGTTGTTTTACACGTAATAATCTGTAAATTAATGAAAAATAGAGTACCATGTATGTTAATTATAGAGTAGGTACATACATGTTACTTTATTATTGACACGATTGTTTAAAAATCACTACGCAATAAATAATATTGCTCAAAGTAGCATATCTATTCTAAAATATTAAATTATTGACCAACAATGAATAATATAACAGATAACTAGCTAATACATTGCATAAACATTTCTAGGCATAGAGATTTTACGTTGTCTGTGAATGAAGAATGTGTCGTCAGAATGAACTTAAACAAAAACCATTAAACGTTACGGTAGTCTGAAAACGCAATTTCTTTTTTAGGTATAAATAATTTTCTGCCATCTGATATTCTGCACGCGCTTTTTCGAGATGCCGGCAGCGAGAAGAGCGTTGCAATCCTATAAACTTGTATTTAACTTAACACCAACCCTTTCCTGATAACTAAAAAAATAATTGTATCATCTGATAAAAAGATGTTAAGCCCAAGAATGTATCATTTCAATGAACTAACGCCAAATGTTGACACTCTAGGCGTCAGTACCTCAAAACATTAAAAGATCCGTTTGACAGCGCATAATATCGATAAAAACCCGATCCATTGACATATTAGTTTCCAATGACACGTATCTATGTATAGGTCGGTTCATGAAAGTTGACCAGAAATGGCAGCCGTCGCGCATATGTACATTCGTGCACCAATGGCGTGGCTCCATTCTTGACGCATTTAGGGAATGCGTCAAGAACGGAGCCACACCATTGGCATTCCACCCGCGCCTCACCCCGCACCTCCACGGAGACCTAAAAAATGATTTCTGCGTAGTGGTCATCTTTCGTGAACCCGACCTATACCGTTGCGCTCATTGATTTGAAATTATTTGTTTTTGACAGAACTATCGCTAAGTCACTTAGTAAAAATTCTTTGTTTACAAAATGTCTATGTTCTCGTGACACGGACTCTAGATGATAATGACTTTTAAATTAGAAGAATACCAATTCTGAGTCAATTTAAAATCTAATCTCATTTCGTTCAAAATATAATTTCAATGTCATATAAATTACGAGAATTGGCCTTATCTATGTAAAATTTTATAAAAAGAGGGATTTATATCATCGCACACTGTGTGAAATAATTTTAGGTGAATATGTATTGTATAATTACAATATTTTGTAAATACAAATCAACATATTGTATATTTTTTTCTTTCTTTTAATTAATTAAGTATTTTCTTTTACCCGACTCTTTTGGTTTTGTATTTAGTGTCATTCGTGGGTTTTCACGCATTAATAACAAAATAGATGTATATTTGAAATGTAACAATTATTTAGATGACAATTATAAATTATTTCTATCATATAATAAAACTGCGCCAAATTATTATAAATAGTCGTTGTTATCCTGAGGAACATCATCCTACTAAACAAATATGTAATATCTATCGTTATTTGATACCTTTAAATGCATGTGCATTGAAAATAATTAATTTGAATACTTTCATATCATAATCGACGTATTACATAAACGAATACTGTTCATGTATGGCAAGAAGGATCAAGATTATTATTCCACGCGATACCGCCATAGCGCACCGGGTCTCGCATGCGCGGTGTGCGGGCGACCGCGGTACTATAAAAACCTAAACTCGAGCCGCCGCTCCAGGCGTATACGCTCTTAAGATGTGCTTTATTTCAAAAACTGCTGACTACATATCGTTCAAATCAATTTTCGTTGGAAGTTTTTATAACGATCTACAGGATATATATTTTTATAGATTTGTCACTCTCTTACTTTAAAAGTTAGAGGAATCCTCACACCCATTTTACCACTTTGGAACCGTATATCTTTCAAACGATTGACTTTGAGAAACAATGGTTTTAGGAACGTCAAAGTAATTTTTAACGACGAAGAAATTATCTTATATATCCTTACTATTCAATATTTTTTGGTTTTGGTGGTTCACAGAATACGTCTACCTACCAATTTTCAAATGTGTAAACTGAATAGTTTCGGCATAAAGTGGCTGTGACATACGGACTGACGGACATAGCGCGTCTATAAAGATTCCGTGTTTAGCCATTTTTGACTACGGATCTCTAAAAATACTGTTTACAGAAATGTTTTAAATACTTCTTGCGGTTATATTTCTTATCAGTCCCTATGACTAGAATTAAAACGAAAATTACTATCGGACGATGAAGGAGTTATGTCTTACCCCGAATTTAACGTGAGCGAAGCCGCGGGCAAAAGCTAGTATTGAATATAAAAATGCTTGGGATTAACTTGTTCAGTCCCACGGGCTTTTCCTTCGTTTTTTGTGAATGTGAGCTGTTGTGTGAGTGTCTGTATTGTGCTAGTCTAGTTTAGTGCTTTTATATATTTTTTTTAAATAACCATATTAATTAACGACAACATTATGGACAATCCAGCTCATATATAAAAAATGCAATGTAGTTACTTAGTTATTTCATCATGATCAGCCTTTAACAGTGCACTGCTGGACTAGGCCTCTCCTTTGAAAGGAGGAATTGGCCTACTATACCACGCTGGCCAAACGGGTTGGTATAGGGTTTGTATCAAGTTTTCCTTCTCTTACAGAGCTGTTCTCTGCATAATATGCTCCCTCTGTCGGCTCTTACGACACCCATGGGATGATATGGGGTGGTGACAATCCGTATTCTTAATCCGTCACCACACGGACTTAGTTATTTAATTGTATAAAACTGTACGATGAAAAGTGTGGCCCTGAGTTTCTTGCCTGATTTTTCTCAGAGGCTCTACTTTCTGAACAGGCCTTTTTTTCAATGCTCTATGTATTTATACTTAGTTTATTTCTTATATTATTATCTATGACTTTCTGACGTGTCCAAACAATTTTTGACTTTTTTATGGAAAACCTTGGAAATAAACAAAATTATTTGAGTTTGAGTTTCACCAAATTAATTGACCAAGACGATTATAAATTATATTATTATCATCTATGCCAAAGTCTACTCGTTTTCGACATCATGCCAAGTCATACTAAGCAAAAATGTTGCCTGGGAAACGATTTTTTTAAGCAGACCCATCTTTTAAGGCCCATTAAAAGTGTGGGCGTGTACGCAGTTATATATATGTCAATGGGGCGTGTAATGCTCGAAATACCTACTTATCCCTGGCATAGGACATCTATAAAACATATAGGTACTTACTTAGTTGATTGAATCAGGCGTTACTTGGCGGAACTCTATTGTAACCTAATGGAAGGAAAGAGGAACCCACCACGCACCCTCGGATTGCCCACCCAAACTATTGCAATAGGAAAAGGTTGACAATAACCGACCTCCTCTAAAGACAAAGTATAAGGGATACATGGAATACCGGAAAAGGGTTCCAGGAAAATACTGACGTGCAGTATCCCGCTCTATGCGCCGACTATGCTTCGACACGTGTTTCGCCTCTCCACGAAGCATCCTCAGGACCGATGGGCAACGACGTCAGTATAGTCGGCGCATAGAGCGGGATACTGCACGTCAGGTATTCTCCTGGAACCCTTTTCCACTATTCCATGTATCCCTTATCCTTTGTCTTTAGAGGAGTTCGGTATTGTCAACCTTTTTCTATTGCAATAGTTGGGGTGGGCAATCCTAGGGTGCGTGGTGGGTTCCTCTTTCCTTCCATTAGGTTATCTACAAAACAAATTAACGGTGAAAATGCATCGATTTTGTACCTAATTTGAAAAAAGTCCTGGTGACTTTAAGCATCATATCTCCTCAACCAGCAATTTCCCATGTATGGTGCCGAAATAACAAATGTTCGTAATGATTAGTACACTATAGAATTTGCTGTTCTCGCTAATATCTGGAACGGCTAGACCGATTTTGACGGGACTTTCACTGGCGGATAGCTGATGTATCAAGGAGTAACTTAGGCTATAAATTAACCGGGTACGCAAAGTAGTTACCTCAGGACGCGGGTGAAACGGCGGGCAACAGATAGTTATTATATGTATAAGTGCTCGGCCACAGTGGAAGGCGGGCGCGGGTGCGGGCGCGACGCGGGAAACTCAAACATATGGAGCTCTATAGGAGTGTCCGTAGTGGAGAGCGGGCGCGGCGAGCGGTGCAACGCGGGGAGCACGCGGGCAACTCAAACCATAGGACTTTCATACAAGTGTCCGTAGTGAATGCGCGGGCGGCAAGCGGGAAACAATGCGGAGCGTGCGGATCTCAAACTTTTATGAGCAATAATATTATGAGTAATTATGAAATCAAGTGCGAGTCGAACTCGCTCATCAAGGTTAACGTAGTAGAGGGATTTATTTAACATAAGCATAACGTAGCCCCCTAGCCAAATATCACTATCAATTTTTGGCCAGCAATAATAATTTTGGTTTCCGTAGTGTTTGTGTATCGATATTGTTTATTGATATTGAGCACCAAGGGTTCTGGGAAGCAAAATTTAAATTTAAGAATCTCCATAGGCACCCCGCTAGTATAGGACAGATATTTTTTTTTTGTATATAAATCATAAAGCGATGCACAGCATACATCTACTTACCAATTTTTGAAATTTGTAGTCTTAATAGTTTCAGCATAAAGTGGCTGTAACATAGAAACGGATGCATAGACAGACATGGCGAATCTATAAGGGGTTCAGTTTTAGGCCTCCTAGCCTTTGGCTAGGGAACCCTAAAGATAGGTTACTTACATATCAGTCAATCTTCAGAAATACTCTACTAATATTGTAAATGCTAAAGTGTTTATAGATATATATTCGGTATATACATATAATGGTAGATAATGTCATGGATACGGACCGAATTACTTTGTACCTACTCTATAGAGTTTTTGAACTCTTTAGACTAATCAGGAGTCTCACACAACTTGAGACTGAAAGTAAATTAATGTTACCCCGACTTCAACGCGCGCGAAGCCGCGGGCAAAAGCTAGTATTATATATATAATGATGAACTTAAAATGCAAAGCATCTATATAAATTCTAATTTGTTTTATTTATTTACATTACCACATATCTCTTTTTAACCCTTCCAGTCGTTCCTGAAGTTACTAGAATTTTCCAATTTTTATTCAAAATATTATTTTTATTTTTAATATTTGCCAAATATTTATAAAGATTTTCCAAATATCATAAAAACCAAAATTATTATAACAGTTATAAATGTGATTTGAACCCACGCCCTCAGACCGTGAGGCGGTTGTATTATCCGCACGGCTACAGCCTTGTTATCAGTTAGTTGCGAATTTGATGAACAATTGACATAGTGTTACTATGGTGAGTGATAACGTCATCTAACTGAAAACTCATATTAATCTAGCCGCGATACTAAATTTGACAAACACTGTACACCGCACCCGCAAACGCGCCACTACGGACACATGAAGACGCGCGCGGCGACGCGCGCGGCCCGCGCGCAGGCTGCCCGCGCTACTATGGCCAAGCATTAAAACTCTTCGTTTACTGTCTAACTGACAGACAACCAAAGGTCGAAACCAGGGCTTGTTTACCGGTTAATTTTTTAACCTAAATCAACGCAAGTACATGGGGAGCGTTTAATTAAGGTTTGACTCTACCTTAACCCCAAAAATACCGGTATCCTTAGAGAGCAAAATTATAAGGGTTTTGTATCAATAAACCGGATTACGAGGGTTTTCCCATCTTTCTTGGATGTCGCCGCTACCAAAATTTCAATACTTAGGTACGTCTAGTTCATCGCCGCGTCATAGGTATCGTTCGCGGTTTTGGATTAAACCGGTTTATTTAGGTTTCTGAAGCGCTCTCATCGCCAATACACTCCGAACGAAATCTTTTATAAAAACCCTTAAAAATCACTATCATACCGGTATTTTTGAAACCGGTTTCAAGTCCTGGTCGAAACTACTCTGTTTTAGAAGCTGTTTTGGCATTTATGTGCATCGGGGTGTGTAAGGGCACACTAAATTATGTTTTTTGGAAATTTTCCTCTTGTTGTCCGTAAATTTACGCACGCATTCAGCACCGGACAGGAGCTAGCTTTCCTATTTTTATTTTACTCAATTACTGATATAGTTTTAAGATTGCTATTTGGATGACTTTCTTTATACTCAAGGTGATTGGCCTAACGACCACATCATAATTGTAATTTTCGTAGTGATGCAAAATTCGCGTTATTCAAGGTGTCCGAGTCGATTCGTGATACGAATCGCCTCGAGAGCAAACTATAGGTAGGTACTACTGCCAGTCTCCTGAAGAAGTTGGTACTAGAGCATTATTGATTACGATGATGTAAGACCTAGAAATCGACAAGATCCAAATAGACTGGTTCTAAATTGTATCCCGAAAATCACGAAGTTTAACAAAAATTGAACTGCTATGACTATCCGTATATCAAAATACCAAATCACTTAACATTATTAAACACGAGACAATTTGGTATTCAGCTATATAAGTGGTTGACTGAAAATAATATCTATGGTCTCAAGGACTTTTTTGATTTTAAATCATAATTATAAGTATAATTACCTAATAATTACATGCTATGTAACGTTAGCACAACATGTAGGTATGTCCTTTATTGATTTTATAACACCTTTGTATACCATATTTTTGGCAATAAAATATATTATTATTATTGCATTTCGTTCGGTGAAGGAGACCCCCACCCCCCTTTTTCTTCTCCCTCCTCCCACGTCTATTCCTTTTCATATCCTACAGGACGGCAACTAGGGTAGAGAAGATACAACGTATTCAAAGTCGCGGGTGCTGCCTCGTTTGCTTGTTGCTTCCAATTACTTACATAAAACAGACTATTGTATTACCTTATTTGCAAACGTGCATCTAACTTTGCACGTGATGGCACGTGATATAGTCGCATTTATTCGCTCCGCAGGTTATACAAAATGCCGAAGGGTATAACCGCCAATGGGTAGCGATAAAGTCCCTTTAAAAGTGCCAGGTAGCTCTCTGTGTCACCTGAAATGAGCCTTCTGAAATGAGCAATAGGTACTTGAAGTTTCCCTTCATCGGAAACGAGGAGATCCGTAGGAGAGGTATCTGCTCTCCACTCTAAGGTGGATCTACGATCTTTTTATAATCGTGGATGCAGGTGGTTCAAAATGAGTTGTACGGTCAGTCTCTATAATAATTACTTTTTAACTAGCGTAATCTTGGGGACCGGTATAATAATTAGTATAAATACAAGTGTCTAGTTTGCCAAATAAAATCAACACAGCTACTTTAAATAATTTAATTTAAAAGGGATTTTCTCATTATTTCATTTTTAATCTATTAAGTCCTAACTCCTAATGACGACGGCTGCTCCCACCTAATCAACCACCATATCCGCCTTGGTGACCACCCTGGGTGCTGTGCTCTTCCTTGTGTCCGTCACCAATTCCTTGGCCGCTGTGGGTGCTGTCATGCCCAGATGATCCGTGAGTGTTTCCACCATACCCTCCATGGCCAGCTTCATGGGCATGTACTTCATGTTTGTGTGTTTCCTCGTGTTTATGTTCATGTTCGTGTCCACCGTGTTTATGTTCGTCATGATCGTGTCCACCATGTTTATGTTCGTCATGCTCATGTCCACCATGTTTGTGTTCGTCATGCTCGTGTCCACCATGGTTGTGTTCATCATGTCCACCGTGTTTGTGTTCATCATGTCCGCCATGTTTGTGTTCATCATGTCCACCGTGTTCGTGTTTGTCATGTTCGTGACCGCCATTCTTGTGTTCGTCATGCTGGTGTCCGCCATGTCCATGTTCGTGGCCGTCATGCTTGTGTCCGCCATGTTCATGGCCGTCGTGTTCGTCGCTGCCATCTTCATGGCTGTCATCTTCATGACTGTCATGTCCGTGATCGTGATGCCCATGATGGTCATCGTCATGATCATGGTGCCCGCCGCCACCGTGGTGGGATCGTACGCTGTAACTGTAGCCTGTGACAAATAGGTAACATTAGCATAGGTATAAACGATATGGGAACGAATTAAGATGTGGGCGGCTCCACAGTGGTAAATTCTTATACAAACTCTAGCGCATCTTGCGTAACTGTTCTCTTATAACTTTGTGCTGTAAATAAACATAATATTTGAACTAATGAGTGAATGCTGGCCATTTTTTTAATAACAAGACTTTGCATACTCCTTGCATTTGTCTTCTATTCCATGCGGAAGTGATTGTAGGTACTTTTTGCTGAATCAAACAGCTAAATAATTATCTATACTTATCAATAATCATCGATGTACCGCCACACGGTCAAATTGTGCTTTTGATGAAGAAGATCGAACATATATGCTATCACCGGCGTTTTCTAATTCAATTATAATGATACAATTCGCCGATAAAAGCTGTCCGATTGGGCAAGCACCTGGATTTGCAATACGACTGGTCAAATAACTTTGTGTATCTCCCTAATGGACTCGAGCTAGTTTATATTTAATCAGTGGCGTATCGGAGATTATAGATTATATTGATGATTGATCTTAGCTTTTAAAAGACCAAGAAAATAGTTATGAAAATTGCATTTATTTGAGATACTTGCAAACTTGCCCATCTTTTTCTTTTACTACACTACTGCCTTTATACTTGGCTTTCAAACAGAAAAGCCATCATCATCATCATATCAGCCGAAAGACGTCCACTGCTGGACATAGGCCTCCCTCAAGGCTCTCCACATAGACCGATCCTGAGCCAACATTTACTCAGAAAAGCTATAGGTAAATGTATTTAAAACAAAAAATAAGGGATATAGCACAGACGTGGTTCTAGCCATAATTCTTTCATAATAACGTGACATTAGATGAGAGTTGTTGTTTAAAATATTAATAATGAGATTTACCTGGTGTTGCCATTATGGCGACAAGCGCCAGAGCGATGAACTGTAACAAAAATAATACACATTATTTCATATGACAGATTTAAACAAGTAGTTGCAGCGGTTAATGCCGATAAAGGGTTTTTAATGTTCGATATAAGGATGACCGTGTGGTGACGGATTAAGAATGCGAATTGTCACCACCCCATATCATCCCATGGGTGTCGTAAGAGCCGACAGGGGGAGCATATTATGCAGAGAGCAGCACTTTAAGAGAAGGAAAACTTGATACACCAACCCGCTTGGCCAGCGTGGTATAGTAGGCCAACTCCTCCTTTCAAAGGAGAGGCCTAGTCCAGCAGTGGACTATTAAAGGTTGATGATGATGATGATAAGGATGACGGCATGTAAATTTTTATCCGACAATAGAAATCAAGTAGGCAGCGATAGCCGAGTGGATATACCAACAGACTGCCATGCAGAGGGTATCGGGTTCGAATCCACGGCGCGCACCAATGACTTTTCGGAGTTATGTGCGTATTGAATTGGTAATTATCGCTTGTCCCGTGCCTCGGAGAGCACGTTAAGCCGTCGGTCCCGGTTGTCATGAAGATCTTTGACAGTCGTTACAGGGCGTCAGTACCTTCTAAATAAACTGACACTAGTCTAAACCATGGAATATCGCTATCCCTTCGGGTTGCGGAGGTCAGACAGGCAGTCGCTCCGTGGAAAAGCTAATATTCAGCCAAATCCGGTTAGACTAGAAAGCGGACCCCAGACTGAAACTGGGATAACGCTAAGAGAAAGAAGAATAGAAATCAAGTTAGCTAAGTGCATTTAGCTCAGTTTACTTATCAAACGATTTACTCAAAAACCTGATGTACCGCGTAATCGTCCATCCTATGCCGAAAATAAAAGAATTTTGGTTTTACACATATACCTACTTATTACGTATAACGTATAAAAAACAGTTCAAACTAACCAGAGTCATTGACATAGCTGGTTCGTCGAAAACTAAGCAGTAAAAAACCCTCGTGTAGTGTTTTTTGTCGGAATAGTGATGTCAGTCACTTAAGACGCAGGTATTAGGTATTTTATAACGTGGAAGACTTATCAAGGTGATATTAAACTACCGGTATGTAGAGCACATACCAGATCACTAATGGAATGAGCTAACGCACTAAGTACTGTTTCTTATTGACCGTGTCGTGTCGAATCTGATAATCACGATTTTACTGTTGATACTAATTGCTAAAACTACGAACGTAATGAAAGAAAACTTTATTTATAGACACGGCAAATTAGTAGGTACCTATTCAAGAAACCTACGTTAAGAAACATGATTGTGAGATTTTTTTATGAGTCTTGGTCATGATCAAGGATTAGCTCGAGCTAATCCTTATTTTGCGGCAAATGGAGGTAACACATGCATTAAGATTTTTTGTATATTTCGCAAACTAGTCGAGACATATCGAAAGTACTTCACTTTACCTATACTTCGATATTTTTTAGATATTTGGCTATTATCTACTACGCGACTACAAAAAATACCTAGTAGGTACCTATTTTTTTTCGTTACTCTGTTGCATGGTAACGGAGAATCGAATAAACAGATATCTATCGATGACGCTGTTGCCTATACCTAGACTGAATTGCGGAGGATGGCTGAGGTCAACAAACGCGGATAGCAGATCTATTATAAGATCTGTAGGTACAAATATTATAAAGCTGAACAGTTTGTTTGTATGTTTGGTTGGACGCTCTAATCTCAGGAACGACTGGTTCGATGTGAATAATTATTTTTCACCATAGCAGCTCAAACATGCCGCTTTTGCTGCGAGACAACAGTGAACAAAACGCGATTTTGATTCGAGCGTGAGTAAAAGTAGCTTTTTAATTTTTCAATCTTCAGTGTCACGAATTGACATTGTTCAGCCATAAATTTGAAACATTAGAATTTTACTGTGCTCTGTCTCTTTCACATGCATATAAAAAGTGAGTGCCAAAACAAACCCCTTCGAATTCGAAATTCGGTTTTGGAATTCGACCTCAAAGAAAACACCTACGGCAACGCAAACAAAAAAGATATTTGTGTTACTTTTTTTATATGTTATTGTTTACATGTTTAATTTATTATTGGATTTTAATAAAAATAAGTCTAATTAATAGTATAAAATTAGCATTTAACCAATACATTTTTATTTAGAATTACAACAATGATACATTTGAAAAATAAACATCAGGGACGCGGTATTAAAACGCGATTAAAAAAGTAGCGAGAATAAAAAATTCGCTGATGCTGATACAGTAGGTATAGCGTAACGTGTTATATAAAATAATCTAAAAAGATGAGTGAAACTAGCGATGATGACTGTACTTTATCACCAGAAGAGTTAAATCAACAAGTGATTATGCAGAATTCAATGTATTCCTGTTCATTTCTATGTCTCCTAAGTAATATGTGTTCTCACTGCGGTGGTGAAAAGTTATGTGTGCTACACGAGAGCAAAGTTTTTTGTATCTCATGCTGTTGAGTCCCTCACCACGCTCAGGATTCTAACTTTGATTCACTCGCTACGCTCGTGAATCATAGAATCCTTCGCTTGCTCGGGACTCAAAATCAGCACTCGAAACAAAAAACAACTTTGCTCTCTTGTTGCACAAATAACTATTTATGTTGGATGGCCCATTATCGAAGAAGTCTGTATGCTATATAACATCACGCTATGAGCGACGAGTGTGGAGCAGTAGTCTTAAATAACGTGGATGTAACCGCGGGCTCATTTAGTAATTTACATCACAGCTCCAATGAATGACAACTGATAAATAATTGCCGATTTATATATTATTAGAACCATTTATTGAATTTGCCGATTCAAATTGATAATTTTATTATCAATAGCTATTAATATAAATTGATTTAGGTAAGCTGTTGGAATTGCTTAATAAATTAATCAGAAATATTAATATGATTTTTTTGTTCTCAATAGTTCAGTGGTATATTTTTTAGTCATAAAATATTCAGATTATTATAGTAGAAGCATTTTCCTTGATACATAAATTGGAACTAAATTTTATGCTTGAATCTTCTATCTAGAGGTATACGGCATACCTGAGATGGCAATTTTTTTAGGTAGGCAATATTTATGTTAGAATTGGTGACATGTGCATTTACGTAGTCATGTCTTTAAGAATGAAGATCGCATCCCGACTAATCTATTTTGAGGCCATTGCCCTATTGCCGCTTCTTTCAATGATGTTATTCATTGGATAGATAGAGATCGTTGACATTCATTGATATAAACGACTGGCGCACGCCGCGAAAGCTAGAGTAGTTTATAAACTATACTATTTATGTCTTTAGTAATTATTTTACTTATAATAACTGCCTCGTTGGTCTCACGGCATTAATGTGCGCTTGGGATTGGGAAGTCTCGGGTTCGATTCCCGGGTCGAGCAAAGTGTTATTGGGTTTTTCCGTTAGGAAATTTTCAGTAGTAGCAGCGGGTGTAATAATATTACACCTCTGCCTACCCCTGCGGGGATACAGGCGTGAGTCTATAAAAATAATATTACTGTTAGTTATTTGTAAGATATTCTTAGGATTGAAAGCTAGGTACTGAGTACTGACGTAGATATGACCAATGAGATTCTTGTGAGTATAGTTAAGGCATGCGCATATTGCGCATCTATGGTTTTAGATGAGAACTTACGTACCTACCTATGAAGGCTATGAAGCCCAATTGTCGTGTCCGTTAGCTTATTGAAAGGAAGTGTCTAGAACACGGTTTCAAGTTTTCCAGAAACCATATATTGTGTATATTATCGTGCGTCAATACCTGCAATCAGTGTCGCATATCGAGACTCCACAACAAAGACTTAAATTTCAAAAATGTAGTTGATTGCCGTTTTATTTTTTAGAATCTGATGTTTTCAGCAAACCTTCTCACAGATCTTAGACTCGTCTAATTTTTACTTGGAAATATTTAATTTTTTATTTTTTATTTATAGTCTCACGCCTGTATCCCCGAAGGGGTAGGCAGAGGTGTAAATATTACACCCACATCTCGCCAAATTTATTTTAGTCCCACGTAATAGGGGGCGAGCCTATTGCCGTACCGGGCACATTACCAGACTCCGTGCTGCTACTGAGAATTTCCTAGCGGAAAAACGCAATAACACTTTGCCCGACCCGGGAATCGAACCCGAGACCTCCCAATCCCACGCGCACATTTATGCCGCGAGACCAACGACTCATTGTTAAATGTTTTCAAAGCTCGAACAATAATACTTTGATCGGTAGTCATTAACCACAATACCAGGAGGCAATTAATAACAAAACAATTCTACTGGCTCATACTTGCGATATATATAATTCCTAGGAATAAAAAATATAAATGATAGGAAATAAAAAGGGTAAATATAATTCCTAGTGGCTAAATATTAAAAAACAATAGCTAATTTGTTCAGCTTCGTTCGTGTTGAGTGCTGGTCGTTTGCATCGAAAAATCCGTGATGACGTCCGTGATCCGTTTAAACGAAATACTTAATCGTGATTTTTCACCCTGACCAATGAATCAAACCTTTAGTAGATTTGTTCTAGGGTTTGCGTGATATTATTTTTTATTTATTTATTTATAGTCTCACGCCTGTATCCCCGAAGGGGTAGGCAGAGGTGTAAATATTACACCCACATTTCGCCATGAATTTTTAGGTCCCACGTAATAGGGGGCGAGCCTATTGCGTGATATTAAAGCAACGAATATAGACAGATATTCAACAGAAAATACCTAGGTATCTAGAATATCTAAATTGTTGGCAACAGACAAGCTAGTAATCAGAGCTCTGTTTTCTAAAGCAATATTCACATTGGTAGAGCTTAATGCTATTCCCAGGGCATCAATGTTACACCAAATTTCATCCGAGTCAGTTCAACGGTTTAACAGCGCCGAAAACGTATTTACTACCTATTGATAATGTTGCATTTAAAATCGTGTGATACCTAATAGAGAAACATAAAATATTACGACTATTTTAAAATAAGATATTGATACTCACAATTAATTTATTCATTTTGATATAAAATACTATAACTTAGGAACACAATGTTAGTCACGTATGTTTTCTCACCAACTACTGTCCTTGGACATTCGTCCAGTGCTTATATACGACTAGAGGTTTGACCACAAAGCGCCTCTGCCGATCTCAGATCACGTTATTTGTTACCGGTTTTGTTGAAAATCCGTCAAATTAAAAAAACCCCAGCGACATGCGAGAGCACTTTGACTAAGGCACAACTCACACATGCTATTATAGTAGCAGCAACTGTCTTTCAAACAACAGGATATTATTACTGCATATGCAGCGTTTCTCTGTATTCAAATTTCTTTATACGTTATCTTTCACTTGCCTTGAGAGTTTCTCCATAGAGCATAGATATTTATATAGAGGCGCATTTCTTATGGGCGCTCTGTAGACAAACTTTCTGTGACCCAAATTGCCGCTTGGCGGCGTGGCAATCGCCCTGTGACAGCTGTCTCTATGAGTGCAAGAGAGACGAACTGACGACACCCGCCAACACGCCACTTGGAATCGGCACACGAAATTCTTAAGAAATGCGCTTCTATTATGTAAATCTGTATTCATTGGTTTCTCACAATCTAAAATTTATTTAACATTTTGATCAGACATTACCATTAAACTTTATTTACTTGACCCAGATACATAATTATATATAATAATAAATAACTATTTATAAAAAGTATGTATGTTAATACCTTATTAAGAGCCAAAAATAAATAAGATTACAATGCTGAAAATAAATACAGCTATAAATAAACTATACAAAGTGGGAAATAAGTTGAATCTTCTCTTAAAAAGCATAAAAAGATACTCAAGTTACATGTCAAAGACACCGTGACATTTATCTCGTAGAAAGCAATATTTAAAACAAGAAGTCAACATTATGCATTCTGCACATATAATTATATTGCTGCAACAGTTGTTCGCATATATTTTCATAAGGATCACATTATTCTTGATATAATCACAATATCAATATTATATTTCTAATAAAATTATTATAGCATTGATCTCTACCTTTTCGCCGAAAATTGTTCAGCCGATTATCTCTTGACAAATAACGTTTCGCAGAATTTTATTTCGCAGAATAATTATTTGCCAATTTTGATATAATTTTGTTTTTATTTCCCAACCTCACAGTTCCCAACTTTACGTTTGGTCTTCATTTTTTTGTCGCAGTTCTAACCTAACCGATGTAGCATATTTAAATGCCCTATGTAGTGAAATAAAAGCGATTTGGTTCTGGCACTTCGCCGGCCGCTGCCGCGGCACGCTCGCTTCGCTTGCTCGGCTCGTGCGTTGTGGTCGCAGTTCTAACCTAACCTAACCAGCCATTGTTTGAGTTGACGTGCATTGTTTATCAGCATACTAACCTAACCTAACCTAACCGATTCCTTTGGATTTCACCTGAACTTCTCGAAACATCACCTGAACAGACGAAACGTTATTCGTCTAAAAGTTGTCTTGCCTAATAATTTGACAAAAGATAAATGCCCCAAACGTTTTTTGTCATTACAATAATAATTCTATCAAATGAAACGTTGTCATACAAAAATTTGACAATCGTTAGTCGTCAAAGTGAAAAATAGGCGAAACGTTGGTTGGCAAGTGATAATCGGCCAAACAATATTCGGCAATAAGGCAGGATCCCCTTTTCCTTATGATTAAACTAAGTACGTAAAGGTAAGTATATAGAATTTAAGGAGAAGGTAGTAGAAATTTAACGAATATTTATGGATTTTGTCACGATTATTGGTCAAGTACAATGTACCGCGATTGAATCCGAAAACAGAAATTTAATCTAAATGTGTAAAATTCACGTCAACCTCAAAGAATCGATAGCTACTTAAACCATTTTATTCTGGCTTATTGTTTGTTTTACGCTCTTCTACTATTAGACATCAGGGTAGAGTTGTAAAAAAACGGTTTTTTTTTCTGAGATGCAAAAAAACGTTTAAAAAACATGAAAAAAAACAGTATTTTTTCTAGAGCAGGTTTTTTTTTTCATGAGTAGGACAATAAAAATATGGTAAGCCAGTAGGTATGATTTGATATTTTTTTTTGTTCAATAAGAAAATACCATTTGTATTTTTGTTAAATAGTAGGTACATACTATGTTAAGACATAACATAATTGGCAACACCAAAAATATATAGGTACAGATGATTGTAACACATTAAGTATTTTTAAGTTCATAATAATGTTACCCATTGATTTAAACATAAGTTGACTTGAATAAAAACAAAACAATCAAAGGGCCATGAAATTGGGCTCAGTGTCCAACAGAGTTATGGCATATGCCATTGGAAAGGATTTTGTTCGTACTAAAGTTGTTACTACCAGCACCACCTTCAATTCCATTGCATAAAAAAGATATGCACTTACATAGATTTTGTAGAAAAATACAATTGTTAGTCATAAAACTGTTATAGTAACAATATATTCATACTTTAAAATGAGTGGCGTAGCTAGCTGGGGTGGCACCCGGGGCGGAAGTTGGCGGTCGACCATTTTCTTTTTTTTTTAGTTGATACCTAACAATTACGGGCTAACTGCTCCCGAATCGTAGTGCTGAGCTAGTGACTATGTGTTTTTATATGTTTGTACATTGTTCTTAAAGTCGAGTTGTCGAGTTTTTTTCAATTTACATTTCTACATCAGGAGTTCCTATCGGCTTCCGTCCGAACATCAAATCTGTAATCTACTATTCTTTCATGCTTTTCTAATGAAGAACTGGATTTAAAGATCAGCAATCTTGAGAATAAAGAAATCTTGGCTTTAAATGGTAATTACAGTAATTGCTCCATCATTTTAGCAGGTAGTAGAGCCTTGCTGATTTCAGCATGAATGGGCCGGCTCGACCGGGGAAGTACCCTCTCACAGAAAATCGACGCAAAATAACAGTACTCAAACTGTTGCGTTTCGATCGGTGAGTGAGAGTGCCGGAAGCCCTATCCCCTAATCCTTCTCCCTCAACCCACCCCTCATCCTATCCCTTTTCCCAACCCCAAGGGGCGGCAACGCACTTGTGATGTGTCCATGGGCGGTAATTGCTTACCATCAGGCGATCCGTCTGCTCGTTTGCCGCCTATTACTATAAAAAAAATATGGCAAAGTTTCGTCTACGACAACTATTTTTATGTTTGTTATATCTCAATCAGCCTATCGCAGTCCACTGCTGGTCATAGGCTTCTCCCATTGTTTGTTATAAAATAACCAAATTAACATTTTCACTCTTACGTCAAATAGATATCAACGTGTTCTGGTTATGCAAATGTATTATGATATTATAAAAAAATATTATACCTAGATGGTACAGGTTCTACATACTCGTCGGTAAGGAAAATCAGTCAGCAAAACATGTATTTTATTTCTTGACGATAATTACTGAGGATACTCTATCGCATTTTGGGTTCCGTGGCGGCGACTATACTTAGAGGTAGATGTGTCTTTGCAACAGGGTATCTTGTGGATCATCAATGGTAAGACTTATCATATAACGAACACATCGATAACTCCATATTTTATTTAAATTTCGGTTGACAAGATGTGTCAGTTTCACTATAACGCCGGCTCGCGAAGTCACACACACATATGTCAGACTTGCCAACAGGCTTATGTTTAGCGTCCTGCTTTTGGTACGCCTATAACGTATCTACTTCTTTTTACTTGTAACATCGTTGGTTTACCTCCCTAAGGAGGGAATTTCTAAACAGAGGATTCTTGCGCTATCCTAAACTCCCCAAAGATCATACATGCCAAATTTCAGCTTGCTCTGCCCTGTAGTTCCGGCTGTGCGTTGTCTGTTAGACAGTCAGTAAATCTTATACTTTTTAATATATAAAGTTGAAGAGTTTGTTTGTTTGTTTGATTGAACGCGCTAATATCAGAAACTACTGGTCCGATTTGAAAATTCTTTCAGTGTTAGATAGCCCATTTCTCGAGGAAGGCTATAGGCTATATAATATCACGCTATGAGCCACGGGAGCGGAGCAGTAGCCTTAAATAACGCGGGTGTAACCGCAGACTCATCTAGTTTTAGGTACCTATATATACAGAAGATAAATGCGCATGATTTTTTCAACTTGTTTTTTTGTAAACAGGTACTTACTTATAGAATAATCCACGACGTCAAATATAATTACTATTGAATTCGATTAGCCATTCAAAGAAATATAACATACCTAAGAATGTTACAACTATTTGTGAATATTTTATAGGTAGTTTATTTACAGTATGGAATCATTATAGTTACCATTCTGTATTCCATGATTATACGGTTCGTAATCAGAATTAGGTTACGCACTGTCTAATTTTTAGATTTAATACATGTTTGCTTCAGAATATTGTATACTTTCTACAAATACATTAAATGTATTATATTAATTTGTGTCTCAGTCAATAATACGTGAATAAGGAAATTAAAAATAATAATATTACATGACGTAACATTGACTTAGTTTTATTAGGGATTGGGTTAATTATAATTACAATTTTGCTCAAATTTATTAAGTTTTTCTTTGGAACGCAAGATACTTAGTACAAGTAAATTTGAATCATGCCCGTGGCTGTAGACGTATAGTGCCATTACATCCAACCATGTGACTTACTTGATTAAAATAGACACGACTTTTATATAAAATAAAACAAAAAAATATTTTTTACGCAGTAACTTAAAATGTAAACAACTTAGCAATTGAAAAGAGTGACTATGAGTTTCTTGTTTCCTTCTTCTCACGAAGGCTCTACAATTAGCCATTACCTGGCAATGCCTAAGCAGGCATTATTTATTTATACTTATGTACTTTGTCTCTATGCTATTATAGTTATATTTTTTATTATAAATTAAAAATATACCTACTCAAACATAAACATTATTGTGTTTGAGTTTAATTCATAAAGTCAGTGTACGGAGCCACAGACGTATGTTTAGAAATACTCTTTATTTCGTCTAAGCAATTCACGGGGCATACCAAAAAATTATTACTTTTGCGAAAATCCACATTTTGAGGAAAAATAAAGTACCAGACTCGCTCATCGGAGTCGTACCGTATTATTTATAAAATTCATAATTGTTTTGTTTACAAACTGCGAACGTTCTACGCAGAAAAACGTGGTTTGGTCAGTAGTCTACATCTATGGCGGTTAGGTTGGCTGATTCAATTCAACATTGTAAATAAACACTAGAAATATTTCCTAGTAAAAGCCGCAGCACGAAGTATGAGTGACATCTAACGTAGTTTGATGACTGCACGGTTGGCGTAGTGGTTTAAGCGGCCACCTCACCGTTTGACACTGCGCCTAGTGTTGTGGGTTCGATCCCCACACGAGACAACACTTTGTGTGATTCATAAATTGTTGTTTCGAGTCTGCGTGTTCATTGTGTCCGTTAGTTGTATGTTTGTAAAGTCCCCCGCGACACAGGATTTAGTCCTAGTGCGGGAGTTGTCTTTTTAAAAAGAGAAAAAGAGTTTGAAACTACGGTTCCATTACTGGCGGTGGATTAAATTGTTAATTATCGCTTGCTTATCGGTGAAGGAAAACATCGTGAGGAAACCTGCATGTCTGAGAGTTCTCCATAATGTTCTCGAAAGACATGTGAAGTCTGCCAACCCGCACTTGACCAGCGTGGTGGACTAATCCTTCTCATAGAGAGAAGAGGTCCGTGCCCAGCAGTGGGACAGTATATTATATACAGGGCTGATGATGATGACGGGCGGTGGGTTTCGAGGCTAGTCAATGTTGTAAGTGGTCGCCGCGAATGATGCAAATTGAGCGAAAGCTTATAATGGTGTTGTCTACAGTTTCGGCAAAGCAATGGAAAATAAGATGGGTATGAGCGACAGGCAGGTGGTTTGTCAGACATGCCGGCAATTCTTGAGTCACAAGATGAAGCGTTCACCGCGGAGACACCGAGAGGAAAATGCTTGTAAGTACCTATAGTTTTATTTTAAGTGTTACCTTGGCTAGCGAGATAGCTTGTGTTGCAGAAATTAATATCAAAATATGAAAAAATATGAGTATTCGAGGACAATAATTACTTATCTATACATATTATAAAATGATTTTATTTTATTTTTAATACTACGATAAAATTACACCTCAAAAATAGTTGTTTAGGTACATATTGCAAAGGTCAACAAACAATACTTTTCTGCATCCGCAAACAGTACTAATCAGTCGTTATTGACTATTATTATATTAATTATTATATAATTTCACTAGTGAAATTATAATTACACAGTACACAGATTATAACTAAATCCCTGCGACATAATATATATATACATATTGGCGATGCTAAGATTCTAACTAGCGACTCTGACGGCGAATTTTGGAAGTTGTCCGGGTACGATAGTTTTGACAGCTCAATACAATTACCACTATAACCTCGATGCAAAGTTGTATTGAAAGCTGTCTGGAACTCCCAAATACGCCACTAAAGACGCGCAGATAATCTTTGCATCGCCAATAAAATCCTTGCGTTACAACTCACTGACAGACAAGCTACAGCAAAAACTATTTGGCGCAGGAACCTGTAATTTGTCACAATTGTTCCTCCTATATACAAAGGTACTCTGTGTTGTTCCTTGGTACCGTAATGGTGTACCTCAGAGTACCTTTTTGGGGTGCACTAAGAAGGGATTTCCTGAAATTTCCACGGATCGTGCAGAAACAGTTAAATAAGAATGTGCTGGCGTAGCTGCGGGCATCCTCTAGTTTATCATGATAAACATAAAAACACATTTGAGCAGTAAAAAGTACCTATGTGATGTTGGTGCGTTACTAGTAATCTTATCACCTTCTGCCTGTGTGTATGTTCTTTCCTATAACCACTCAGCTGCCTTCAATGAAAGCAAAACTGCGTGCAGGGATAAACGTTGGTGTAGGTTATTAAAGTTTGACTAGAAAAGTTGGCTTTAGTAATTAACTTTAAACAGATACTGTTACTGTACTAATGATAGTCGGTGACCCTCACTGTTAAGCCGGAGGTTGTCGGTTCGATGTCCACCTAGAACAAATAAAGGGTTTTGTATTGATAGCAATTATTTGTTCTATATCTGGGTTTCATTTCTCTGTACCTACATATATACATACATAGACTCACGCCTGTTTCCCGGAGGGGTAGGCAGAGACTACGGGACGCCATTTGCAACGATCCTGACATACTTATCTCTCTTGCTTCATTCACTCCCATCAGATTCCTCATGCATGCTCTTCTGTTCAGGGTACTTCTAACCTGTCCTGTTTTTAGGATGTCTCCAATCTGGTAGAGAACGTCCGCCTAGGTCTTCCCCTTCATCCTGTCCCTTCACACACTTGCCTTATATATCTTCTTTGTCAGTCTTTCGTCATCTCTCTCTCTCTCTCTCTCTCTCTCTCTCTCTCTCTCTCTCTGTCTGTACCTATTGGACTTGTTTAACGATGATGTTCATAAACAGTCCTTAAACAAGTCCAGACATAGAACAAATAATTGCTCATAATTACTTATAACAGTAGATATTCTAGTACAGGCACCGTTTAGGTTAAGATTAGATGATTGTGCGTGCTTTGTCCTAGGATATTATGATAATTCACTACATACACCGAACTCTTCATCCTGTCAGGCGTAAGTTCAGCGACAACTTTTCTAGTAGTAGAGCACATGCGTAGTTCGTAGCACGAGCGTAAGCTGGGCACTTATTGAGTATATTGAGTGTAATATCAGCCGAATACATGCATCGGAACGTAAAATCAGCTGCGGTACTTCGGTCGCGTATCTTCGACATAGTGTGTTTAGGCACTTAAGCTTAGGTTTCTTCGAAAAGAGGCTACACGCACAGGTCTTAGGGCCGCAATGCGGTCAGCTTGTGCCTTGCCAAAGCGCTGTAAGCCCTTGATAACCTAACACTTTAGGTTTACAATATTACTAGGTATATTAGATGTTGAGAGTTTAGCCAAATGATTGTTTTTAGGTATATGTTTCTATATATATTATAACATTCGGTATCCGCAATGGCTTCTAATAACTAATTCATATATCGTGATCTTCTTCTTATTTTCGTGTGGGTGTGTGGCCAACTCTGGTGTCGGAGTTTTCAGACCGCCTTAAGGCCTCCAACATGGCCTATCGATCCTTGTCCTGAGATAAGAACCGGGACCGACAGCTTTACGTGCCCTCCGAAGCACAGCAGCGCTCAGATGTAAATGCCACACACGGTCACCCATCCAAATGGCAACCTGTGTACGCGTTGCTTAACTTTGCCGATCTACTACGAACGGCAAGCCAAGTTTCGCTATGAGCGCTACATATCGTGATGATTACAAACATTGAAATTCTTACATCTTGATAATTTGAGTAAGTATGTTTATTAATATGTTTGAATTCGGCGAAAATACATCTTATACACGTACGTCCGTTCCAATACAAAATTTACCGAAACATTTTAGATTAATCGCTTCATTATAATTATCACAATTGTTTAGTTGCGGTTCGATGCATTGGTCGGGTTACTCGCTCTCTGTTAAGCCAATCTGAGTTGAGTTTGGGTTGTTTATTTCCATATTTTAACAAGGCTATTGCTTGCGGAGATCTTACGGCAGTCACTCCGTGAAAATTAAATTCTGTCAAGATTAAAAAGTTGATTCTGGGTTCTTATTCCTTAATATCTTTAGGGTTCCGTACCTCACAAGGTAAAAAAAGGAACCCTTATAAGATCACTTTCTTGTCCGTCTGTTTGTCTGTCTGTCCGTGTGTCGCCACCGATTTTCTCAGGAACGGGTGTACCTAGCAAATTGAAATTTATACCAGATACTGAGGTCCATGGTTCCTATTAGGTGTATAATCAGGGTCCTGGGTCAACCCGATAAAAAGATATGGTCAAAATTAGATTCTTGCGAAAACTTGTGAATAGGTACCAAAATTAACCTTAATTTTCAAGTTTTTTTAATTTTCGGAATTTTTCCTTTACTGCTGCAAGACCTAGGTTTTAACCAAAATTGACAATTCTAGGTCAACTGTAAGTAGGTACCCTATAGGTTTTGGGTCGAAAACTTATATGGTAGTTCCCGTTGAACTAGAATCACGAAATTTGGCCAAAAGCAGGGTCGTACAGCACAAATAAAGGAAAAATTACAAAAAATAAAAAAAGTGGAAAGTTTAAGCGTGTCCCCATACATACATAGTAGACTCCATTTAAGAAAGTCTCTAAGTTGAATGGGCGCTCATACAGATTTAGAGGACTAGCGTAATTAGCGCCAACCTCAAATAAGGTAAAATGCGTACGGAACCCTCGGTGTGCGGGTCAGACTCGCATTTGGCCGAATTTTTTTTGAGAGTAACGTAGGTTCGCACAAAATGTCACTATGGACACTAAGTAGTTCATTTTACGCTGATGATCCTGTAATATTAGTAGGTAAGTATCACTCTGTTGTAATCTTTCGACCTAGGGTAACCCACTATGTTGACAACGTTTTGTTATCACTTTAATATGTAGTTACTACTGGTAACCAAAATATTTAAATATATCAGCTGTAGGTATACGAGTACATAATTATAATAAAACGGGGGTCAAGGTAACGAAACTTGTTTACTCATTAGTTCATTAATTTAATATGTATGCGGGCTTATATATTAATAATATTAAAGGGCGGAAGATGCCTGCTGTTACATCATAATATTATTGTTTTTTCAAAGGCACGTGTTTTTTATTGTTATTGGTAGTATCCGAGGATATCAAGTGCCATGCATTACTAGGCCGATAGGTGTACTTTAAGAAAAAAATAGTGTAGAGGAAGCGCGTGAGGTTTGTAAGGATAGAAGCATAGGGTACCTACGCAAAATACACGCCTGGGCGTGGAGTTGCGGAAACAGCCTGTGCTATCATACCATACCATACTAAGGATAGAAGAAAGTGGCGTTCTGTTGTCATTGCCCACCTCTACGAGGAAAAGGCGTGAATATATTTATGTACTTATGTATATTTCGAGAAATTTCCATCGGATTCTGTATGATAAAGCTGCGTAGCATCTGTTACGTATAATGTGCTAATCTAATACTAAAACCTATTTAAAGCTGAAGAGTTTGATTGTTTGCTTGAACGCGCTAATCTCAGGAACAACTGGACCGATTTGAAAATTCTTTCAGTGTTAGATAGCCAATTTATCGAAGAAGGCTATAGGTTATATTATTATAACATTATGCTATATGCCACGACAGCGGAGCAGTAGCCTTAAATACCGCGGGTGTGTGCGGGTACGGGCTCATCTAGTAACATTATAAAAAGAAACATAATACTCGTTTTAAGCATGTGATCGCCGCGAGCTACCGTGCAGTGTTATTCTGCACCAGGCAACAGTTTAATCTGATTTCCTGTCTTAGTTACATTTAATTAAAATAGGGCCATATACCATCGCACACTGATTGACATATTTTAGGTGAATAAGTATACTGTGTATATTGTATTTCCTAAGTATTAAAGTATTTTGCAAATACAGATCAACACCCTGTATTTGGGTACAGACAGAAAACTCAAAATCAAGCTATTTTGATGACCCGTTTGGGCAGCGTGGTAGGTATAGGCCAAATCCGAAAAAGGCTCTATGATGATGGGTAGTGGATTTTGACGATATTTTACTATGAGTTAACAAGTCCAATTTGGGCTGCAGAGTGCAACCGCAGGCGACATTGCAGCTAGCGGCTGTTCACTATAGTATTGCCAGCGCTCGCGGTTGCGCTATTTACTAAACTAGTGGTTTTGCTTGCAGCCTGTGGTTGCAGTTTGCATTTGTTTTAAAATGATATGAATTGGGTAAATACATAAAATGTTAAACTTAAAAGTTACTAGACAAAATTTCAAATAATAGACATATAGGTATTATTCAATAAGAATTTTGCAACTAATATATCATGGTATCATGTCTTTTTAATTTATTTTTATTTTTGTTTGTTATTTTGAGAGTAAGTGAATCTTCACTTACTCTCAAAATTACAAACAACTAAGACATCTGTCTTAGTTGTTTGCATGATTTTATGTTTTAATAGTTAGTATTTGTTACTCTGAAGTTTTAAAATTATTTCGTAAAAACACACATGTATGAGTTAATACATGTTTCTATAAGCCTTGTTGCAAAGTTAATTATTGTATATAAGTATACCACAGTTAAAAGTTCCAACATATAAACGGAAATAAGATGAAGAAGATAAGATAGGATACGGCACAGGGTAAATTGATTTTACTGAAATAATATTTATTAAACGGTGAAGGAAAACATCGTGAGGAAACCTGCATGTCTGAGAGTTCTCCATAATGTTCTCGAAAGACATGTGAAGTCTGCCAACCCGCACGTGGCCAGCGTGGTGGACTATGGCCTTACCCTTCTCGAAGTGAGAAGAGGCCCGTGCCCAGCAGTGGGACAGTATAAAAGGCTGATGATGATAATAAGTCACGTTACGTTCGAGTCGCTTGTATTAAGTAAAACAAAATATTAAACATTTTCTGATATTTTATTGACTAAATGTAAACTCTGTCGATTTTACACCCGACACAATGTCTGTAATGATTAGCAGTAATAAAATAATCAGTCGTTTTCTTATTACTTAATTACTTATAGGTAACTTATTTTACTGTACAGAAAATAAATAACGAATTATATAGCCTAGCTGCATAGCGTAGGCAATTTACAAATGTGAAATAAGTAAACTAAATAACGACACACAATTGATTGATTAATTCATATCTGCAAGAACAAAATAAATACAGTAACTTTTTGAAAGCGTTCAAGAACTTTAACAAAACCAAATAAAACTAATTGTCCATTCGCTTGTTCAATCTTCCTCAAATGTCTACCTATGTGGCCAACCTTTTCCCATTAAAATGAACATCACCAAAATCAAATAACAACTTCGGTTAAAAGAAAATTCTGTGTAGTTGAAGGGATTATCTCTAAGAGTTTTGAGTGTTCGATCAATCCACATGTGTGTCCCTAGTCTTGAACGTTCGTTTGAATCCTAGTGCGGCTGTTACAACAATAGTAACAAAATACTTTTTTTTTTTGTACATACGTACTGACTGACTGAAATCTCTTCTTCTATCGCGCTCAGTTAAACCTTTGTGGTACTAACAGATCTATACATTGCATCTAAGTTTGTTCAACAAGACAATAGAGTAATTCCGTCAGAATATATTGGAAGATAGATAGACGCTTTGAAATATAAAATTCACTAGAACCATTTTAACTTACTAGGAAAATAAAGTGAGGAATAAAAATACCCACCATAAAATATTTTTACCGTCTAAAAATAACATTTTGTTTCTTCCAACCTTGACTGCTAGTTTGTTTTATTAGTACGTTAGTAAACAAACCTGCTAAACTTGTTTCTCACTAAATCGTTTGACTGAAGGTGCTCACGACCTCTCCATAATTATTATAACCACAAATGTAATTAAAGTTTTTTGTTACTAATTATAATCTACGGCGATTAGATTTCCTCGTTTGTAATTTCGATTATACTTGCTGGTCGTGCAAACGCATTAGGTATATTTAGTATGACTCACATGTAGCTTAAATAGACATTGAGAAAACAGGTTTAGCGTTGGATAATAGCGGTCTAAAGCTGCGCGTCCACAGGATCGGAATCGGAGCGTACGGAGCGGACGTAGCGTCGTCATTTACAAAATGCCGATGGGGTGCGTCCACTGCATTCGGATTCAGCATCGGCAATTTAGGTATTTTTAAAGCAGGAGGACAGTGACGAGGATATTGTTGTAGTTAGATTAATTTTCGGAGAATATCATACATTATATTCTGATTTATTAGAAGATGAAAATAGATTTTATTTGCCCAGTTTCGTCCCAAATATTGTCTCTCCTAAGTTGATTATGTTAATGCTCATGTTTTAGATTATAAAGTTCTTCATACCTTTCCACTAACATAATTAAAACATCGTCGTTCATCGTGAATAAGTATTTTTGCCTACAGTTTAATGCCGCAAACAGGTCAGAACTTGAAACGCTCGGAATCCAAATGATGCGTTCACTGCGGATGACGTCATCAGCACAAATACCGGTCTCTGGCGCAGAAATGCCGATCCAGTGCACGCAGTTTCATAGAAATTAATACAAAGCAACAAATCTTTCCGCTCCGTACGCTCCGATTCCGATCCTGTGGACGCACAGCTTTAAGCTGCGCGTCCATTGGATCGGAATTGGAGCGTACGGAGTGGACGGAGCGTCGTCATTTACAAAATGCCGATGGGGTGCGTCCACTGCATTCGGATTCAGCATCGGCAATTTAGGTATTTTTAAAGCAGGAGGATAGTGACGAGGATATTGTTGTAATTAGATTAATTTTCGGAGAATATCATACATTATATTCTGATTTATTAGAAGATGAAAATATGTTTTATTTGCCCAATTTCGTCCCAAATATTGTCTCTTCTAAGTTGATTATGTTAATGTTCATGTTTTAGATTATAAAGTTCTTCATACCTTTCCATTAACATAATTAAAACATCGTCGTTCATCGTGAATAAGTATTTTTGCCTACAGTTTAACGTCGCAAACACGTCAGAACTTGAAACGCTCGGAATCCGTATGATGCGTTCACTGCGGGTGACGTCATCAGCACAAATACCGGTCTCAGGCGCAGAAATGCCGATGCAGTGCACGCAGTTTCATAGAAATTAATGCAAAGCAACAAATCCTTTCGCTCCGTACGCTCCGATTCCGATCAAACGCGCAGCTTTAAGCTGCGCGTCCACTGGATACATTCCGATCCACTGGATACATTGGATACTGGATTCCGATCCAATGGACGCGCAGCTTAAAGCTGCGCGTCGCGAAGGATTGAGTGATTTTGGGACGAAATTGGGCAAATAAAATCTATTTTCATCTTCTAATAAATCAAAATATAATGTATGATATTCTCCGAAAATTAATCTAATTACAACAATATCCTCGTCACTACCCTCCTGCTTTAAAATACCTAAATTGCCGATGCTGAATCCGAATGCAGTAGACGCACCCCATCGGCATTTTGTAAATGACGACGCTCCGTCCGCTCCGTACGCTCCGATTCCGATCCTGTGGACGCGCAGCTTAAGTGGGTACAAACAGAGATGATACACTATCTTTGAAACGATTTCTATAAGTTATACACGACACTATGCAGAGAGATATAATAAATTGGGCCATTTTGCTCGAGTCCGTGCTGTAGCTGAGCAAATTCCCTTTTTTAATTGTAATTTTATAGAATATTTTTTTTTAGATTTGATTGAAAATAGGCTCTGTGTAACCTAAGTAAGGTTACACAGAGCCTATTTTCACTTTAATCGTACAAGAAATGAATTTAGTATTGTGATTACATTGGTCATTCTTGTTATTAGCTAAAATATGTTCATGAATAAGAATTAGATCTTTTACACTCCGTTCGTCCATGTCTGTGGTAGAGTACTATATTTCTTGCTAGCAGCATATTGCCTGTACATTTTCCTCAGATTTCTTCTAACACTATTGTCTGGGTTATTGAAATATGGGTAATATGCTCCTAACTTTCTATTGTAGACTAAATAAGGTGGTAGTCCATAACCGCCAGACTTAGGCCAGCTTGCGTAGGCACTTCTTTTTATTTTCTTGTTATGTGTTTCATGTTCGTGTTTATGGTCTTGGGATGATATAGTAGAATGCTTTTTATTTTTCTTAGCGTCAACGGCACTGGCTGATAAGATGGCGATTATTGCTGTTAGAAGCAGGATCTGAAAAATATATAGAAATTATTGTTAGTTTGGTAAGATGTCAAGGCTAAAAGTTAAATACATGTTTATGGTTTCCCTACTCTTGTGCCGTGGCATGGTATTTTATGGCTATTTGTTGCATAGAAGATGTATGAATTAATTACGTTGGGACCTAATTCATATCTCTACAACTTTTCCCCTGAAAACTATAGACGAAAATCGATGACTACGAACTCAGTAATTTTATTCCATATTGTTTATTTATAAAGCTGCATCAAATAAACCGTCCTCTTATAAAACATGATCTTTTGACGAGGTTCTGGACGTTTATATGTATGTATAGTATCGGTATACTGAGATTATTTTGAAGATACTGTGTGATGACTTGAAGATAGGTACTACGGAGAATAAAAGCTGTGCTCTAAAAAAATTGGGTCCTTTATGATTAAAAAGATAAGGGTATTATCGCAAGGGCGCCGTGCTACCTATATCTAATCTGTGACGTCTGCGAGCTTAAATTATCAGCAGAAGGAACAACTATAACATTCAAAGTTCGACGAGTTATGGGAATAGTGGCACTCTCTGAGTTTTCCTAAATATAAGATGCCCAAACGATATGTTTTAAATTTTAAAGAGATCGCGAAAGCTTCACTGCAACTGTCGGGAATTAGGCCCGATTGTTGGGCTTCGACCAATTTAGGTAATAAAATAATGTTTGGGCGAAATTGCAGGCATTCTCTAGTTTTAAGTAAACCTTGTATTTAATTACTTTTGACTACACGATTGGCGTAGTGGTTTAAGCGGCCGCCGGCCGCCTCGCCGCTTGACACTGCGCCGAGTGTTGTGAATTGTGACTTCCATTCCCACACGAGACAAAACTTTGTGTGATCCATAAATTGTTGTTTCGAGTCTGCGTGTTCATTGTGTCCGTTAGTTGTATGTTTGTAAAGTCCCCCGCGCGACACGGGATTTAGTCCTAGTGCGGGAGTTGTCTTTCTAAAGATTTAAAAATAAAGAATAATTACTATGTATTTTCAGCCAATTCGTTTGATATTCAAGTCATGGTAGTTCATCAAAAGAAAAAATTCGATACATTGAATCATCCGCTGTATCTATGCGATTTTAAATTACATTACGTAACATAATCGTATATAATACTGATCGCATTGAAGCTATTCAAAAAAAGTTTTTAAGGTACTTACAGTATAAGAGTGGATGTATAGATCATGGATATGAAGCGAGATGTAAGAGATATCACTTTATGACTTCAAAAGATAGACGTACTATATCTGATATCCTAACATTGGTGAAAATTGTCAGCGGGGCAATTGATTGCCCTGCCCTTCTTGAAAAAATTAATATAAGGGTACCACGTAAAGTGCCGTCTCGGCACTATCAACCGTTAGTTTTACCACAGGCTAATACCAATTATCGCCAAAACTCGTTTATGTACAGAGCCAGTAAATCCGTCAATATCATCTCTAATAAAAATGGCGAGTGGGAGATATTTAATTAAAGCTAGCACAAGTGAAAAAAAATTTCAGTTTAGATTTCTTCGGCCCTGAACCAGGCGGTGCAACAAATTCATAGGTTTATATAGTCATTCTTCGGTTCTAACATGCCTAATCCCCTTATTATGGCTTAGACACTTTAATTTTGTATCTATTTGCGAATACCTATTAATAGCTATGCACTTTTATTAAATACGTTTTTAACATTTGTATTTCAAACTGTTGGTATTCCGAAAATAATAAAATAAAATAAAATAAATAAAATAACTATGCATTGTTATCCAAATTAATCGTACAAGTATACTGCACTTCAGATTAATCCCTTGTGATTACTGATAAAATTTGTTACAAGGTTGGATATACACATGGGTATACAGATAAACAGTAAAATAAATGCTTAAAGTAGATGTTGAGAGTATTTCTCTCTTTTCTTGCAAACGGGGACAGAAAAGTTGATCGGGTCTTTAACGAAGGCGGAATCTGATTATTATCATCTGTATATATAAAATCCTTGCGTTACTGACTGACTGACAGACGAGCTACAGCCTAAACTATTCGTCGCAGGAAGCTGAAATTTGGCATGTATGTTCCTTGGGGACCGTAGGGGTGCACTAAGAAAGGATTGCCCGAAATTCCCACGGAATCGGGCAAAACGGGTAAAATAAAAAAAATATGCGGGCGTAGCTGCGGGCGTCCTCTAGTCTTAATATATATACCTAATCCTTGCGTTACTGACTGATTGACAGACAAGCTACAGCCGAAACTATTGGGCGCAGAAAGCTGAAATTTGGCATGTAGGTATGTTCCTTGGGGACCTTAGGGGTGCACTAAGAAGGGATTTCCCGAAATACCCACGGGATCGGTCAAAACAGATAAGTAAATTAAAAAAAATGTGCAGGCGTAGCTGCTGGCGTCCTCTAGTAATTTATAAGCTTCTTCTGAGAGCTAAGCTAGCCAACCGCTTACACAATAATAACATAGATGCATATGCTTAAAAACGTTAAATGAAATTACATCTAAATGCAGATTCGGCTTACCTTCAGTAACACTAATCTAATATTCTCCATTTTCTCTAATATTCTTTCGTTTTAGGCAACTTTCGCATATAACACACAAGGTCTCTATTTGGCACTGAAAGTCTTCCGTGTAAGCACGCCTTTAAGTAGTGAAATCTCCTTGAACTTGACTTTCTTATTTATACTTATTGACAAAAAAACTATTTTCTTAGAACATAAAAGCAATGGAGTCGCCTTACCACCCAATATTTTTTCTTGCGTAGAGCATTTTTTACGGTTATTTATGTTTTTAGAATCAATATACCCGAATAAAATTATATTAAAATATTTACCTTATCTAAACGGCACAATTTCAGCAGTGCCTTAAATATATTCGAAATACAGTGTTGGACTATTTATTGAGATGCTGCAGGTTTTTTTGAGGTGTATAATTTTACAAAAATAAACATTTTTTAAATGTGCAAAGGTAACAAAAGTGTGAGCATAGTATGCAAGTAGGATATATAAAGTTGGTTCTAAAGATGTTTTACATGATTATCAGACAATTATCGACATTGAAATTTAATATCAAGAGCATGTCGTTTACAATAAAATTATAGAGTTTGGCCAAAGGAATGTAACTCACTTTTTAGTATACATGTTTTTACTAAGCCAGCAGGTACTACCTATAATTTGCTCTTATTATATATTAGGCTCGTAATAACTTTAATGGTTACATATGCTTAAAGGGAATATTATGTTTTTATAATCTTACTAGATGAGCCCGCGGTTACACCCGCGTTATTTAAGGGTACTGCTCCGCTCCCATCGCTCATAGCGCGATGTTATATAGCCCAGCCTTGTTCGATAAATGGGCTATCTAACACTGAAATAATTTTTCAAATCGGACCCGTAGTTCCTGAGATTAGCGCGTTCAAACAAACAAACAAACTCTTCAGCTTTATATATTAGTATTAGATTGGCTCAACACGTGTCTACAAATTGTTCTATAAGTTGTTAGTGTGATGGTAGGTTTATAATTATTATCGTAATTTTAAACATTTGCTCTTGAACTATGTTTAACTTGCTAAGTTATACATAAAGTTAAAGTCTTCTTTATGCGTTCCCTAGGTAAATTTTAAAAGCTTTTTAAATAATACGGTTTGTTAACTAGTAGCTTTTAGTAATTTTATTTATTTATTATAAGAAGGTTGATTACAGAACGTATTTATTCCTTAAAATATCTAAGGTTACCAATTTTGAAAGTCAAACAGTTTAATTTCATGTGGTATAACTTGTTATAAACGAGAATGACTTTGAATCACAGATTGTAGAGGAAAATAATATTAAATGTCATATTTTACGACCATAAACATAACTATCAACTTTTATGGTTTAATCCAAAGATGAGCAATTTACTGCGATACCTAAGCACCTTACCAATATTCAATGACGAACGGGCAACAATTGCAAATTGGTCGTAATTAGTGTTAGAAAATATTGTATTCGTTGGTATAAAATAAGTATTGGTTGATAACAATTTGCGATGAGCTCTGACTGCATTTAAATTCATTGTAGATTTAATAGTACAAACTTTCTTTACTCACTTGCTTCTAATTGAATGATTATTCAAATGCCTAGATAATAATTATTATTATACCGAATGGTATTAATGCGAATAGTATTAGTAGGCGGTAGCCCAGTGGTGTAGGTAACGGACTGGCGAGACGATGGTCTTGGGTTCGAACCCCAGGTGCCCCGGGCACACACGTTTGACTTTTGAAGTTATGCGTGCATTAAAAATTTAAATGCTTTTATAATGCACGCATAATTACTTTTTTTCTCGCTCAATAATGTGCCCATAGGCTCGTCCCCTATTACAAGAGGGCTGAAACATTATAATATACGTGGTATATGTATGAAATTAATAAATTTACATCTTGTCAATGTTATGACAGCTTTGCTGTGGAGAAAACCACTCTCAAAGATTCCAGCTATACAATTTGTTATTTTATATTAAAACTAAATAATCGTGTCAAATTAAATTTATAAGTAAAAGTCACTGCACGGAAAAAGAAATTACTTCTTCTGCAAATTCTAACCAAGTAAAACATTGATAAGTACGATGTTTTTACGATACCCTAAACGTGATTTTGTTGCTGGTATTTTAATTACCACATTGCTAAATGCATTACAAAAGTAAGTTCATATAGATATGATAAACATATTATAACTTTTGCGGATCCTAATGAATAGCCTTAGTTAAATAGGTTAAAATATATGATAGTCAAATTGTCTGTCTATCTTATTATTTGTAATTGTATAAGTCACTAAAACACTGTGCCACTATAGTTATGTACTTGGACACAAGCTGTTTTGCCACATTAAATAACTTTATCATTAATATAATTATCTACAACTCGTGCTTCCAGTTAGAGATAACAGTTAGGTATGTACTCGATTTATTACTGTAAACATAAGCTTTGGTACAACGTCAGGTAGGTATGGATAAGTTATCAAACGTTATGTTTTTAGATAACGTTAACGTAAGTAATGCTAACTATAAGAATAAGTATTATTCATTACATTTTAGTAGTTAGTAAACAATTGACTTATTCAGAATCATGATGTTTAATATTAAGTGATAATAATTATTAAACTGCCTGCCTCGTTGGTCTCGCGGCATAAATGTGCGCGTGGGATTGGGAGGTCTCGGGTTCGATTCCCGGGTCGGGCAAAGTGTTATTGGGTTTTTCCGTTAGGAAATTCTCAGTAACAGCACGGAGTCTGGTAATGTGCCCGATACGGCAATAGGCTCGCCCCCTATTACGTGGGACCTAAATATTCATGGCGAAATGTGGGTGTAATATTACACCTCTGCCTACCCCTTCGGGGATACAGGCGTGAGTCTATAAAAGATAAAAAAAATATTAAACATCATCATCGTTATTACTTATCACTAAAATTTGGAGTTTACCTAATCTACGTCATCTTCCTTCGATAGCTGCAATTTAATAACTACTCTATCGCTATAGATAATTGCTGATACTATTCCTGGCCACATCAGGTTTAGCTGGAAGAGAGTACAAAAGGGTTGTTTCCAACTATAGTTGGTGCCACGAGAAGATAGACTTTTTGTAAACAAACATTCAGGGTTTCATAACCTTTTTTCAAACAGTTGTGTTTTAGATTTTATACTTCTTGAACAGTCTTTATTTTTTCAATGCCTAACTATGTCATTATTCTTTTAAATTTATATTGTTAAATTTTACTGAAATAAAAATATTTGATTTTGTGTTTAAATGGTCGAATGTTCATAAATTTGCCTATATTTTTGTCGTTTTACACGTAATTAATTCTGTTAATTAAGGAAAAATAGAGTACCATGTACACGATAGAGTACATACATGTTACTCTAATATTGACATGATTTTTTTTTTAATCATAGACCATAAATCATTTGCAAAGTAGCCTAACTATCTTAAAATATTAAATTATTGACCAACAATGAATAATATTACAGATAACTCAGCTAGTAAATTACATAAAAATTTAAGAATGTAACATTTCAATGAACTAACGCCAAATGTTGACATTCTAGGCGTCAGTACCTCAAAACATCAAAAAATACTGTTGACAGCGCATAATATCGATAGAAACCCGATCCATTGACATATTCGTTTCCAATGACATGTATCTATGTACCGTTGCGCTCATTAGATTTGACATTATTTGTTTTTGACAGCACTATCGCTAAGTCACTTAGTAGAATTTTTTTGTTTACAAAAAGTCTATGTTCTCGTGGCACGGACTATAGTCAAATCAACCACTTTTAATGAAATGTCAAAAACGACCTTTGCCAAAGGTTTTGTATAAAATTATGACGTAGTGACGTCATAGTGTTTTGCTGTCAAGTAGAATACTTATTATCAATAAATTGATGATAAAAAATGTTAAATAAAGTTGTAACCGTATATAACAAGGTACTCTGTGGTTTTAACATTAATTGATGAATGAAACTACTATTTTGACATGTTTCACTAGATAAAAATACTTGTATTTTTTTTTTCACTTGCAGTAAACTTCCTTATTTAAAATTCAGGTGCCACAGCCCTACTAAGCAAGGCTTGTATTTCACGAATCAAAATGGTTTTATATAATTACTATACTATTTCATATAATTTTCATAGAGCCTTAGTTTTATACTTAGGTAGATACTTAAAGCCAATTATGGTTCCTGAAAAGCCAAATCACAAACTTACTACCGAGATGCATCGCCACCTCGCTAGAAGTGTTAGGCTGCGTTTCCACCAGAGATGTGCGAGGGGAATGTGTCGTACGAGGACGTGTAGCGGAGCTGTGAATAATGTGTGTTGCGAGGGTGCGTTGCGAAGCTGTGAAATGTGTCGACGGGGGTATGATGTAGTGGGAGTGGAGTGACGCAAACGCCTGCCTGCCGTTCGCGTCTCACTTTCATCCCTCGCAACACATTCCTCGCACACATGCCTCGCACACATCCCTCGCACACATTCCTTGCACACATTCCTCACACACATCTCTTGCATACATCCCTCGCTTGTTTTGTATGCGCAAAAATCTAGCTCCGCTGAGCCGTTTCCACCAGAGCTGTACTGACCGAGGCGAGGTAAATGCAGCGATTCTATTGGTTCTTTACAAACACATCCCTCGCTACGCATTCTCGCACATCTCTGGTGGAAACGCAGCCTAACAAACAAATATTTTATCCATGTATGGTCAGCAAATGCGGATTAATTTATACAAAAAGGACACTTAGACTCAAAACAACATTTTGTGAGACACAAAGAGTTGCCTTGTTGGGTTCAAATTCAAAACTCTCGTTCAGTGCTAAACGACGAGACGACTTCTTTTAAAATCTTCGCAATTCGTGCAGGCAATAATTAAACCACTGTTAATCTATTCTAGAATAAGTAAGTAAGTAAAAAATGTTGAATAACAGCGACTCCACGCATTCATTGTGCCGCGACGCACAGTGTGCTAAACAATTATCACACACACGACAACTGGCCGAGTGTCCTACTGCCTCCGTTATAGCGAGCACATGAAAAATGCATGACATTATTATTTAGCTAAACAAACTTTTACTCGATGCACTGACTAATGTTACTTAGGGAGTGTGATTCAGCGAAAGATCTATTTTAAGATTGTAAGTTTTCTTCTTTGTTTTCAGTCAAAGTTCTAGGTATACGTACAATTAGGGCTTGTAATTATTCGAAGTTTTTAGAAATTCATATATTCGAATTTTTTACAGGAAGTATTCGAACGATTCGAATATTATTCGAATATCAGCTTTTTCCTTTAAACCTTAGGTAATAAAACCATGAAAGGCCAAACAATTAATAAACAAGTTACAGTTGAGTATTTTTTATTATTATCTAAAATTTAATAACCTTTTAGTAACATACATACATACTTCGACATAACCAAAAAAAAAATGTCTCAAATTATCAGGAACTTGAGAATCATTGAGATCAAATCGTGTTGAAAAATGAATGTAACAAAAATAGTCAATATTTGTACAAAGAAATAGTCAAATTAAAATTACCTACTAAAAAGCAATGATAAGTTTTAATTAAATAAAGGTAAATGAGAGATCATAAATCACATCGCAATCACAATAATCATTTGTGGGATTCACGTAAACTTTGGTTTTGCGATCTAAGAAAACTTAGAGCGTCTATAGAGTCGTCCTGTAAAGCACATCTCAGATGGTTGAAAATATACTTTGAGGATGAAAATACGCTCTCAAATTCATTCATGAGTGTAGCCACTACACTCAAGAATGTTACCCTGTAACTGCACTATAGTGTAATAGACAGACTTTGTACTTTGAAACGTAACTATAAATCATTCGAATATTCGAATTTAACACCACTCAATATTCGAATAGTAAAAATGAACGAATATTCGCATTATTCGAACGTTCGAATATTCGAATTACAAGCCCTACGTACAATACATGACCTATAACGTCAGTTTAGATACTTAGTAGGTCATCTCAATTACTTACCATTAGCAACGAAATCTATACAAAGAGTTTATATGCTTGTTTGGCTGAAGGCGCTAAACTCAGGCACTACTGGTTTAATTTTAATAAGTAATTTATGTTAGATTGCCCGTTTTTAATGAGGAGAGTTATAGGGTATAACATCACGCTATGATCCTCGGGTGCTGAGGAGAAGCCTTCAATAACGCGAGTGTAACCGCGGGCTCAGCCGGTTATTTACATACAGCGTACTATAATGCGTCCGTGTGGTGACGGATTAAGAATACGGATTGTCACCACCCCATATCATCCCATGGGTGTCGTAAGAGGCGACAGAGGGAGCATATTATGCAGAGAACAGCACTGCAAGAGAAGGAAAACTTGATACAAACCCTATACCAACCCGTTTGGTCAGCGTGGTACAGTAGGCCAATTCCTCCTTCCAAAGGAGAGGCCTAGTCCAGCAGTGGACTGTTAAAGGCTGATGATGATGATGACTATAATGCTCCTCTACTTTTACAGCTTGTATAAACGTCAACTGAAAAATAAAAATGATGCGTAGGTATTTTTCGTGTCACGGGCTTATGCAAATTTTCATTGAAGGTAAAAATAAGTATGTTTCATTATCAGTGATAGGTAGGTCTAGTCTTATATTTATTTGTCACTCTATGTGAGCCCGCGGTTACACCCGCGTTATTTAAGGCTACTGCTCCGCTCCCGTGGCTCCTAGCGTAATGTTATAAAGCCTATAGCCTTCCTCGATAAATGAGCTATCTAACACTGAAATATTTTTTTAAAATCGGACTAGTAGTTCCTGAGATTAACGCGCTCAACCAACCAAACAAACAAACTCTTCAGCTTTACATATTAACTAGAAGATGCACGCGGTTACACCCGCGTTATTTAAGGCTACTGCTCCGCTTCCGTGGCTCCTAGCGTAATGTTATATAGCCTATAGCCTTCCTCGATAAATGAGCTATGTAACACTAAAATAATTTTTCAAATCGGACCAGTAGTTCCTGAGATTAGCGCGTTCAACCAAACAAACAAACTCATATATATTAGTATAAGATAAACTTCATCAGGCCCGTGCCCAGCAGTGGGACAGTATAAAGGGTTGATTATGATGAAACTTCATCCTAGCGTGGTATCAGTTGCATCCAAGACTTCGACTTGAAACTCGTGGTCCGCGCACTAGTCTGACCAGCGCCTTTAGCTAAACGGCATTCGATTAACGATATCGCTAATCGCTAAGTGCAAAAATGTATGGAACTGACATAGGCCTTCGATATATCACGTGGTCAACGAAGAAGGGATTCCTTATGTTGCCATGGCAACCAAGCGTTAACGAAAGTAGATATCAGAGCGAATGCCATTTGGCTAGGGCATCAGATGTCACATAATTAGATGTCATAAGCATGAAGCACTGTACCTAAGTCTGAGTACAAATTCATACCCTCTGCTTTCTGTTTTACCTAAATGCAAAAGTGTTTGTCAGTATGTTCTGTATGCGCATCATATCATAGCCAGCGTTCATGTAGGTATGTTCTTGAGTTTGAGAGGTCCATGGCAGATACAACAACAACCTCTTTCTGGGTCAGAGTTTAATAAAATTAAGTAAACTTTATTTATAAATGAGGAAGATTATAACAAAGGTTAAGGAAATCTCAACATGATACTATAGGTTTCGTTACAAAACAACGACTAAATATTTGTTAAGTTTAGTCCTAGCCTTAGCTGATTAAAGGTTATAGATAATCAAGAAAAATAAATCCCGGCTATGTGGACCGACAGGTGGCTGAGACGGACTGGATGCGGAAGGCTGAGGACCGTATACTGTGGCGCGTGTTGGGAGAGGCCTATGTCCAGCAGTGGACAGCGATAGGCTGATTGATTCATTGATTGATAGGTATTTTTTATATTTGTGTTTTTTTTAAAGTAAACTCCCGCACTAGGAATAAATCCTGTGTCTCGCGGGGGACTTTACAAACTGACCGACTTAACCAACGGACACAAATTACACCCAGACTCCAAACAACAATTTATGGATCACACAAAGTGTTGTCTCGTGTGGGGATCGAACCCACAACACTCGGCGCAGTGTCAAGCGGCAAGGCGACCGTTTAAACCACCACGCCAACCGTTCAGTCAAAGGTAATCAAACGCTTACTAGACATTTGTCACTAACAGCCGTGGAAAAAATCGAATGAAATACATTCTAAAGCTTTCCTTAAGAGGTCTATATCTAGAACTTAGTCTGCTATTACTTTAATACCTTTTAGGCCTCATGACTCATGAAGGCCTAGGTCTATCACTCACATGTTCTTTAACAACAACAATCATTATCCAAGAATGTGCCATCGCCTAATGATATCTAGCCACCATTACCTAAATATTTACACTTATTAGCTAAATTGTGCAACATTAATGAGGTGGATTCATTTACTAAGCAGCTCGTTAGGCTTGCAGTATTTTTGTATAAAATAGCTATTGATATTGGTATTAGTATTCAGTACTCTTCTGGTGTTTTACCATTTAACATCATAGTTCAATACCACCAAGAACTGTATCAAGATGGATTTCAAACTTGTAATGTTATCGGTAAGTGTCTATTTATATTGCTAAAAATATTGGTTATACAAATGTCTCGTTGTGTTCTGGTTTTCGTTGTTTCGCTTTGAATTTATTTGACGAGGTTTAGTGAACAGTAAAATATTTTTAGATTATACAGACTGGAAGTTACGGATTAAATAGATGTCCATTGTGTCATGTGTGTTGGTTCGATTCCGACACGAGGTAATTTTGCAAAGAGTTGTTTCCAACTTAAAGTGGCTAAGTCTTCAGGTTGAAATCACTTTTACACTACAAAACTGACACACTACGAAACTACATATCGAGCCTCCCGAGCAGTCATTTTCCGTCATAATACTTCACTGACCCAGCAACCAAACCTGTGCCATCTCAACTGGCTAAAAGCAGCGACAGCGAGACAGCAGTCTGCAATAAAAACCTTTAAATCTAATTAGCTTTACTTCTTTCTACAGGTCGCATGCTTCGCCTTCCTCATGCAGCCAGCAGATTCAGCCTTAAACGTGGCGAGAACAGCGATCGGTGCCATTGGTGACATCGCGTCCATCGGCAAGAAGATCGTTCGGACTAAGAGCGCCGCCGCCGTCCGGGGAGGCACCGATATTGCCTCTATCATGGCCACTAGCCTTGGACTTAAGTGTAAGTACTACTTGCCAAGATTTAGAACGAACGCCAAGGGTCTTGCGATCCAAAGTTTGTAGACTAGAGCTCCATCTATTGCTCCACCGATGCACTTCGTTACATTCTTTCATAATATAGCAAAGGCATGAAGAACAACTAGCTTAACCCTAGCTTCCGAATAATAAAATGTGATGTGGATAATAATTGTATCTATAATTGGATAAATTTTGTTTAAATTCTGTAATATTACAAATTAGAAGCGTTTGGTCAGCACTGAATAGTTAAAGATAGGATTAAGATTTAGAAAACAATACTTGAGAAGATTATATGTAGGAAGTAGTGTCTAATTCCAGCGAAATTTATATTTTCTTTATTTTCACAGTGCGAGCGCTCGCCCAAGCGTCAGCCACAATGCAAGGCGCGGGAGCTGACGCGTTCATTGACCTGGGTGACGCTATCCAGAGGGCCGGGGACAGACTCGTGGGCAACAAGCTGGCCAACTCCAACCTCAGCACCGGCACCACAAGTATCCTGGTCGAAAGGCCCGTGGTCGAGGAGGTCATTGAGAATGTCAAGGTGAAAACCCCCGCAGCCGTGGTTGAAGATGTCCCTGTGCCTTGTGAAAGGGTAGGCGAAAATAGCATTGTCTTTTAGTATAAGAGTAGCATTACTTATGAAAAGATCGATCTTAAGAAGCGATCATTTAATGGTCATATCAGAAGCATTATTGTAGAAACTAAGTCAACACAGACAAAAACTTAAACGAAAACTTCTTTCACGAGAAAGTTGATGCTGGGTTAAAAAAACTGGACACGGGCTTCGATTTTCCTTTCTATTATAGCTGTTATAAGAGATCCTCTAAGATATTTCTAATCAAACACTGAGTTTAAAAATATGATTCAAAATATAGTTGCTAATTTACAGTGCCTTCCAATGCTTCCGCCCTCAACAATACGCTAAATTGTATATTTCTTTTACAGAAAGTTGTTGAGGTCCCAGTGGAAAGCATCCCTCTTCGCACAGTTCAATTGAGAGTCCGCAGGCCAGAGACTGTCGTGGAGTCCTCAGCCCGGTCACCTTTCATCGGCAACAAAGTGTCCTCTGTATGGAACCTGCTGAGAAATGCTGCTTACAACAAGATCAATAATGTAGCCAGCATCTTCAGCCTTGGAGGCCCACGGACTGTCGAGCAACCTTTCGTTTATGAGTAAGTACTTTAGTATATAGTGTGTTGTCAGATGCTGTAGTACCTAGTTCTTGACGTCGATGAAACGCCTGCTCGTCAGAGTGTTTTAGGTTCGATCCTACACGACACGAAAGTGATCCGAAAGTAGTTAAGCCGAGTATAAGTGACATTTGCTTGCTCTGGTTGAACTCCTCATAACACAGCTCTTTAGGAGCAGGAGAAAAATGTAATAATGTTGGACTCTCAACTTAATAATGCGATTGCATTTCCTTTGAACTGTTTGTAGGGCATTTATTGCTTTACGCGCATGAATGTAGAGTGATTTCTTTATGGTCGACTTGGCTGACCGCATGACCGTTTCATACATATTAATATCTATGCTCTTTTGTGCTTGAGTAATCGAGTTAAGTGCCGTCTCCACCCATCCGCAGACACCAGACTCGATAGATATAAAATTATTAGTATTTTCTCATTAAATAATAGGCTCATTGGTCCTCTGCCTGAGATCGTTTGTCCTTTAATCTTATACCTTAAACGTTTAAAGACTAACATAACATAACTTCACGCCTTTTATCCCCAAAGGGGTAGGTAGAGGTGTGTTACACACCCGCACTTCGCCAGTTATGTTTCAGTCCCAATGTAATAGGGGGCGAGCCTATTGCCATGTACCGGGCACATTGTTAAGCGAGCGATAATTAACATCTTTAATACACACATAACTTCGAAAAGTCAGAGGTGCCCGGGGTAATTAGGGATCGAACCTGAGACCTTCTCTCGTCTCGCCAGTCCGTTACGTACACCACTGGGCTATCGCCGCTTACTTTAAATACTACTCCCCCACTAAAAGTGAATTTTGAAAACTTTGCAAATATACCTACTAAGTACTTAAGGCCATAAAGAACACTCAGACTCGACACAGCAATGTGGGACCTAGTTAAAGTGTTGTCTAGTGTGGACATGTAACTGAAAACACTCATCGACCATTTATACTACAAACAACGTTATTCCTAAGTAATTATCAAATAACATTTTATTACTACAGGAAAATCATTTACCCTATTATACAAATTTATTTCTGCTATCTTCTCTACTACTATAAAATATTTAAAATTCATATTATCTTGTTTTTTTTGCAGGATCGTTGAAACTCCTCGCCTATTCCGAGCACCTACGATTGAAGCCTTCCAGATCAAGAAAAAATGAATAGCATAATACAATTGTAAATAAAATTAGGTAATAATATACCATTAATGTAATGTAAGTAGTTAAATAAATGTATAAGATATTACGTCATTATTTTATTGACTTATTACACCTTTTTATCAAATTGCCAGTAATTACGCGCACATCCGTAATAATTATGTTTTAAATCGTATTAACTTGAGAGGCCAAATCAGCTCTACCCTGAGGATTCCGGGAGGATTAGGACTAGTTTCAGCTATCGCTCAGAAAAAAATCAAACCATTAACGATTTCCTTAAAAGATTACGTTCAACACTTACACAGCTAATTTTATTGCTACTTAACATTAATACTTTCAATGCATTCATATTGATATTGTAAGACAACACTTTTAAGTATATATTTTTTTGCATAGCTTTGATTATTATAGTTAATATTGAAACTCGGCTATTCCAATCAAATATGCACTCTTGCTGTTTTTATTATTGTCTAAATTATGAACAAATTTGTCAAAACGTGTCCAAAAAGGCACGTTTGGCTGTGCACAGAGGGGTGTTAGTGCCTACCCTTATGTATGGTAGTGAAAGTTGGGTGTGGCAGAAGAGACTTGAAAGTAGAATAAATGCGGTAGAAATGAGAGCACTGAGAAGTATGTGTGGTATATCTTTGACCGACAGAGTAAAGAATAGTGTGATAAGAGAGTGGTGTGGGGTAAAAGAAGATGTAGTGACAAGCATCGAGAAAGGCATGTTAAGATGGTTTGGGCACATGGAGAGGATGGATGACGAAAGACTGACAAAGAAGACATATAAGGCAAATGTGAATGAGACAGGACGAAGGGGAAGACCTACGCGGACGTTCTCTGACCAGATTGGAGACATCCTAAAAAAGGAAAGGTCAGAAGTACCCTAAACAGAAGAGCATGCATGAGAAACTTGATAGGAGTGAATGAAGCAAGAGAGGTATGTCAGGATCGTTGCAAACGGCGTTCCGTAATCTCTGCCTACCCCTCCGGGAAATAGGCGTGAGTCTATGTATGTATGTATGAACAAATATGTAACTTGACATTGATTTGAGATAAAAATTGCTTGCAAATATCAGGTTTAGTTAATTTGCGGTTTTATACCTAAACATATTATTTAAAATGTCCGTTTGACATTAAAAATATATATAATAATATATTAATAGACTCTAGACATACGGGCCGCATCTAGACTATTATTCAGTAGTGATGTGGTGGCGCCTTGCTCTCCAGAGACGCTTGCGGGTCTGAATAGCAAGCATCCAGCGCCCATTAATGATCTCTCCTTTCCTGAAGCTCCCGACAGCGAATCAGAACATCTGATCACCACGGCCAAGGACGTGTTAGCAGCAGTTTGCTCCTTCCGGAGTGGCTCGGCAGGCGGCCTCGATGCCTTGACACCACAGCATCTAAAAGATCTTATGTGTGCAAGTGCTGTGGTGGCTGGCGATACACTTCTGAAGGAGTTGACTGCCCTAGTAAATATGATGCTCTCCGCTAATGTGGACGATGCCATCATTGACATCTTGTATGGGGCGAATCTATGTGCCCTTAACAAGAGGGATGGTGGCATTCGTCCCATTGCCGTGGATAGCCGGACACATATCGGCGTATAGCAGCCAAGATATGCTGTAAATTTTACAGCAGGGAGCTATCAGAAAAATTCCAACCCCTACAACTAGGTTTTGGTTCCAAAGAGGGTTGTGAGGCTGCTATACATGCCCTTTCCACGTACCTTGGAAGTGGTGATGGAGAGGTCATTTTGAAGGTTGACTTGAAAAACGCCTTCAATTCAGTGAATAGGGACACTTTATTGACACAAGCAAAATTAGAAACCTCCAAAATTTTTAAATTTCTTTGGCAATGTTACAGGTATCCCACAAAATTACTATACCAGGACAATCTTTTGGAATTTGCAGTTGGATGCCAACAAGGTGACCCTCTTGGACCAGTCATTTTTAGTTTAGCTATACAACCCATTATTCGGAAAATAAATTCTAAATTTAATGCATGGTTTTTAGACGACGGGACCCTAGGGGGCGCTGCAGACATTGTATTACAAGATTTAGCTTTTATTAAAAATAAATTCGCATCTATTGGCTTGGAACTAAATTCTAGTAAGTGTGAATTGTTTATAAATACAACAGACTCCACAAAAAAACATTCGATAATATCAAAATTTAATCATTTGGCATCAAACATCAAAATTATTGATAAGACTTCTTTTCGCCTCCTAGGTTCTCCAGTATTTGAAGAATCTTTCGGTTCTTTCTTAGACGAAAAGATACAAAATTTTTGTGAAATTTCAGATCGCCTATTCAAAATTAATATTCATTCGGCCTATACTATTATTCGTTATTGTCTTTTCTACCTATATTATCCTAATTACTTTAAAGAGAATTTTAAATGTGGACTTGGACGACCGAGCCTGGCTACAAGCGTCTTTGCCCATACGTTTGGGTGGGCTCGGCGTTCGCAAAATTTCCAGTGTTAGTTTACCGGCGTTTCTGTCTTCGGTTCACAGCACGGAAGAGTTAACTAGGAAAATTTTATCACCTACACTAGTTAACTCAGAAGTGTTGTGCAAAACCGAAGCTATAAACGCCTGGAAAATGGCTTGTCCAAGCACTGATTTGCCTACCAACCTATTCTCCCAAAGACTGTGGGACGCGCCGCTTTGTAACATAGTAAGAAAAAATCTTTTGGATACTTCTTTAAATGTTGCAGAGCGTGCTCGCTTACTGGCTGTGGGAGAATGGGAATCCGGTCTATGGCTTCAGGCACTACCATCGTCCAACACTGGAACCATGTTGGACAATGAGACATTACGTATCGCCATTTGTCTTCGTTTAGGTGCTCCGTGTGTTTCTCCGCATCGATGTCATTGTGGAGAAGACGTCGATAGCCTCGGCCACCATGGGCTATCTTGTAGCAGAAGCGCTGGTAGAATTCCTCGTCATGCCCATCTGAATGATATAATCCGTCGTGCTCTTGTCGCGTCTGGCGTACCAGCTGTACTTGAACCAAATGGCTTGGTACGCGACGACGGTAAGAGACCTGATGGTATGTCATTGTTGCCTTGGAACATGGGTAGGCCTTTGGTGTGGGACGCAACCTGCGTAGACACCCTCGCGCCATCACACGTTGCAAGCACGGGAGGCCATGCTGGCGCTGCTGCTGCAACTGCGGCAACCCTCAAACGGCGCAAATACAGTAATTTAGTAAGTAATTACGTGTTTGAGCCGTTTGGTGGAAACGCTAGGCTCATGGGGTCCGAGCGCTCGTTCTCTATTCCGGGAAATTTCGAAACGGTTAATCGACGTCTCACGTGACCAGAAGGCTGGTTTATTCTTTGCTCAGAGAATCAGCATTGCCATCCAGCGTGGATTTGCTGCCAGCCTTCTGGGCACGTTACCCGATGACATTGATGCGGAGGCCTTTTACGACACCTAAACCATGTAAATATTTTCAGTTCCTAAATTTGTTTTTAAGGTTTTTGTATTAGATTAGATTACATTAAGCTTCTTATAATTTACTTAATATAATAATTAAAATAATTATTTTACTTAATACATAATAAAATAAAATGACCTAAATGTAAAAAAAAAGAAAAAAAAATACAAAAAAACAAATTACTCTGCCAATAAATCGTAAGGCCGTAAGGTGTAGGCTTTATACTTATATTTTCATAAGTTTAAATTCGCATGCAGCACAAGTATTCTGAAATGTGTATTTTTGGAATCAGTTGCCCATCGATCCTTGCAATTCGCACTTTTGAACAACGGTGGAACGAAATTATGGCGAATACCTCGAATATCTCTCGGAAAAATGCTGGTACCATTTTCAGACAATCATAGTACCTAGTCATACATTCTGGAATAGAATGAACATTATGATTGGTTTGCCTTCACTGAAGGTAATGTGGCTTTATTAAACTGTTAAAAATGTTTTCCTGTTACCCAAGAATTATTCAAGTTCAGAAAAAAGTGTCTGATTCACTCACATGCCATCAACTAACAAAAGTAAGTAATTTATACACTCGTTTTATAAAGTTATCTGGGTATAAAGCAAGCAAAGCTAACTCTGGAATTTAATAGATATCCTTTTCCCAAGGGATTTTAACTTTTCCCAAGTGCGAGATCTCTGTTTAGAGATCTCGCAAAGAGTACTTGGCCCAAAAGTTAAGCATTGCCATACAACGTGGCAATACTGCCAGTGTTCTGGGCACGCTCCCGGCCGACGGCGATGTGGTCTGTGGAGGACTTTTATGACGTCCTCTAAATTAATTTATTTTCTGTTTTGTATGTTCTGTATATATTTTTCTTAGGTTTTTTTTTTTAATAGTATTAGGCGGCAAACGAGCAGACGGATTGCCTGATGGTAAGCAATTGCCGCCGCCCATGGACACAAGCAACACCACAGGAGTCACAAGTGCGTTGCCGCCCCTTGGGTTTGGGAAAAGGGATAGGATGAGGAGTGGGATAAAGGAGAAGGAATGGGGGATAGGGCCTCCGGCACTCTCACTCACCGAACGAAACGCAACAGTTTAGGTACTGATACTTTACGTCGATTTTCTGTAAGAGGGTAGTACTTCCCCGGTCGAGCCGGCCCATTCATGCTGAAATCAGCAAGGCTCTACTACCTATAAAAATATAGTATTTTAAGATAGTTAAGTTGTAATATACCTAAATAATATGTACATTGTTATTAAATAAATTATTAAGCATAAAAAAAGAACAAAATAACAAAAATTAACTGTGCAAAGATATAACAGCTTCATAGCTTAACAATACAATAAGACTATATGACCGACAAGCTATTGTTATAACGTTTACTCGACCGTACAACTTTTGATGATTGATTGACTTAATAGTCCATCAGCACCCGGTTAATAGAAGCACTTCAATAATTTATTAACAGCTGTAAGCAAAGTATCGACACTTGGCGAGCTGTGACCGACGAATGGTTACTTCAGACTATATAATAACACATTAAAGACAAAACGTTGAATATCGATTTATTGCTCAGTCAAGCAAATTATCAATTAATTGTGTTGTGAAAACGTATTACCCAATGGAATAACAATGACACGCAATGACGGCGGATATTTTTTCAGACGCTGCCATTTTCCAACATCCAATATAACGTAAGACTACAATATTATTTAGCGGGTCTTAGTCGCGATAATTTATTTATTTCAAGGCATAAATACCTCTGTTATTCTCCTACATTTTTACCGGCTTGCAACGGTTGTGGTCGCGGATAGACTGAGACCCGCAAAATAATATTGTATGATGTATACAAATCGCGAAAGTTTAAAATCGATTAACGTAAGCCTAGTTTTACTGCCTGACGTGTGGAACTTGAATGCCTGCCTCGTCGCGGCCACACTGCAATCCAGTTACATAACCAAGATGTATAAACATTGTATTAATTTAAACACGCAACTACTTCACTGTTTACATCAGTAATTCGATAATTAGACTTTTATTTGCATATTAATTACCGCACCGCCTCGTTCTTTGTAGATGAATTCAAATTTTTGACAAGTAAATTGGTATTACGAAGTACCGGGAGCCGGGAACTTGTTTGGTAAATGGCAACCTTGTAAGTTTGTGTTTTGACACAGGAAAGGAAGAGTTTCTAGTGTTCTCAAGTTCGAAGGGTGAATAGAACTGTTTGTGCGTTTGCTAATTTGATAACTAGTTTTGAATGAATATTTGCATAATGTAATTCGTTATTGCGGATGGTTCGAGAATAGGGCCAATTTATTGCAGCATGCAGTATGCGAATAATCAAGGTCGTTTTTAAATAACTAGCAAGTTGTAAAGTGATTACAGATGCACGTAATCACTAATATGCTGGAGACCCTACGTACTGTAATCTACTTTTTACTGACAATGATTCTGTTGGAGGAAAATGCTAGGTTGTACATTTCTTTCCACATTTTCTTATCACAGCGAACATTTTGTAATCTCAATCTCATCAAACACCACACTATTCAACCAATTTTAATATTAATGTTTGACTACAATAGTTACAACATTAATGTAATTCTATATCGAGTAGAACTCTCGACACGGGTCGGCTGAAGGCGCTCTCGTCTTGTCCATCTGAACCATGTGCTCATCGGCTATGTTTGCATTGGTCGATTACTGAACGGGATTAGCCGGTAGGAAATTATCGGTGGTGATAACTTCGATGATCTCACCCTAGCGGGATGCTCGGCCCTGAACTTACTAACAGCGCGACTTAGTCGCGGCAGACTATCGGAAGCAGTCTTGCTTCAGACATTGCAACATGCCTTGTTCTGGTGCGAGAGCCTGGAATTCCGGCATCCACTTCTGCGAGGTGAATCCTCTAATGTTGCAAGAGCAGGAGGGAGAGAGGCAACGGCAACTCCCTCTCTCCAAGCGTAGGACTAGGTGTCGGAGTGCGCGTTTTGATGTCCATCCATCGGAGCAAACAAAACCAGACCGTGTCCATAATTTCGTGTATCTATTCGTTTTGTTACCTGTCCACGAGTTCCCTTCTTCCTATGATCCTGACTCCTTTAAGCGGGGCGTGAAAAAGCTTTTCTCTGGGCTATCAAAGGAGGGGCCGTCATGTCATTATTATCGATATTTGACTTGTATGATGTCTTTTGCTATGGGACTCCATAACTGCAAGATCTGGCAAAATGGCGTCATTTTGATAGGCTACAATAAAAAAAGTTCCAGAAGCCCGATTTGGTGATGCTTTACATTCGAGAGACATTAAAGAAACTGCCTATTTGCAATAGGTCAACCAAGACTGTTTTGCTTCACAAGAACACGATGAATCCACATAGTTCGACTGTCAAAATAAAGACAAGCAGTATTTAGTGAAGTGATTTTTTCGAGATCAAAATTTTATGTAATACTCAAAAACACATTTTGGCATCATAGCGAAATTTGGGTGTAATATTACCCCTCTGCAAACCCCTTCGGGGATACAGGCTTGAGTCTATAAATAAAAAATAAATAAACATTTTAGTGCTATCCCGGTAGCTATCCAAGGCCTTCATCGTGGTGCATGGTGTTGAATATCTAATCCATAAGCCTAAAATATCCTGTAGCGTAGAATTGGTCGAGTATTTAAATTATAAGTAGTTATGCAATTATTGATAAAGTTGCGCTGACGACGGTTGTAGTAGCGTATAGTAATCTGAGGAATAGGGATCTTTTTGTCGTGTAAACAAATTTCAGCTCTCTAGTGCTTATATAGGGTGCATAGGGTTCCCATCAAGAACTTAGGGTCCCAAGCCAACCTCACCTGCAAGTGGTGCACCTGCCGATCAACGGACGAGGCTCTGGCAAACAAAATGTCCCAATAAGCGGCAATAGGCTCGCCACCTATTACGTGGGGTCAAAACACTGGCGAAAAGTGGGCGTTTAATATGCCTCTGCCTACCCCTTCGGGGAAACAGGCGTGAGTCTATGTATGTATGTATGTAAGTAGTGCTTATAGTTTCCGTCTAACAGAGCGCGGATGGACAGATGACCGGACTAACATTGTAAAAATAAGGGTTCCTTGTAGTTTACCACTAAACTGTGCCCAAACAGGAGAGCAATCTCTTTTTCAAAATACGTTTTTTCAAACAATTCAGAATTATCAATATTTTGGCTGACGAGGAGGTTACTTATAGGTTTGCGACATGTTATCCACGCTGCGGTTATCACTGCACTGTTTATTTCGGGCGCTTCCTTGCGCCTCCGACATGGTCTAATATCTCTTCGTTCGGTCCGATTGTGTACTACCATGTACCAATCGATGCACGCCAAATAGTTTTTACTCAAGTACCTAATGATATTCAAATGGAGCGGCATCGACCGGCTGTTTAGCATTGTAAATGCGATGTTAATAATTTTCGGTGCAGTATAAAAGTGGATGCAATTCTGCAGTAGGCACTAATTACAGTTTACAGTCCAATTTGGTGGTGTCGTAGCAAAGCACGAAATATAAAATATTAAGCGATGTCTCCACTTACGGTAAGAAGAGTAGAAGAGTACCTGGTGAACATATTTCAAAGTATTTTTGCAAAATTTTGAGTCTTATTTATTTTTGCAGATTCTCTTTGTCATCGCTGTGGCGTATGAAGTTGCGGGAGAAGGTGAGTCATTCGATTTGTTTTAATAACGAAGTCTTTTAATAGATTGGGGCTGGTAACAGTGCCTTGAACAGTCTCAAGTCCTTGTAGAAGTCAATGTGATTACAATCTTAAAAAAAATCTAGAACTTATTGTTACATAATTGTCCAAGTATTCGATAAACTTTGTGCGATATCTACCTAGTTAAAATAAATTGTTTGTTTCCAAAGGGGTACATAGTAAAATTAATGAAGCACAACAATATTCAATGTAAATATCAACTTGATTACCTACAGGTAAAGTAGCAGATTCGCATGCTCAGCAATCCGGCTATGCGCCGGTGATCGCTGGTGGACACCTTGGATACGGTGGAGGAGGCTATGGCTACGGTGGAGCTGGACTAGTCGGTGGACTGGCGGGCGCTGGCCTCGCGGGCGGAAACGGACTCATCGGCTCAGGCGCAGCACTCAACAACGCCGCCGCAGTCGGCGCGGCTCAACTGAGCGCTATCCAGAACGCTCAAGCCGTCCAGGCCGCTCAGATCGCCAACTCTGCCGCCGCCGCCATCCAGGGCGCCCGCGTCACCGAGGCCGCGGCCCGCGCCGGCCAAGCCCACGCCATCAACAACGCCGCTGCTCTCGACGCCGCTCGCGTCGCCAACATCCAGCGCGCTCAAGCCGCCGCCTGGGAAAACGCAAGAGCCGCTGAGGCTGCCAGACGCGCGGCTGCCGCTAGTCAATCTGAAGTAGCTCGCGCTATGGAAGCTGAACGTCTGGCCAACGCTGCCCGCGTGCAAGCTGTGGCTATCGCCAACACTCGCGCTGTGGAGGCCGCTCGTATCGCCAACGCTGCCCGCGCTCAGGCCGCGGCTGTCGCCTCCAGCGCCGCTCAGGCGCAGGCGGTCGCTGATGCCGTCGCCAGGAACGCTCAGGACGGCGCTCTTCTGCTCGGAGGCGGTGGTCTGATCGGCGGTGGACTCGGCTACGGAGGTCTCGGCTACGGAAGTCTCGGCTACGGAGGTCTAGGCTACGCCGGAGGCTACGGCTATGGCGCTGGTCTCGGATACGGCTACGGCGCCGGCAAGTTGATCCACCACTAGACGGTGAATAGAATCAGTGATCCATTGTGAACCCATTGTCATAGACAAATAGATATCTACATCCATTTCGCTTTCTTTCATAGAAATGGTTAGCGGCAGATCTTAAGAGATTTTGGACTGATCAACAACAAATGTAAATAAATGCTAAATTCGCATGTATGTAAGTCTGTCTTATAATTAAATGATAGCAAACACCGATATATAATAATCGTGTTTTGTATTTCTTACTTAACCCTTTATCTCTATATGCAAATTATAACAAAAAATAAAAAGAAAGAATAAAAGTTTCTTTTTACGTAATCGTTTTTACTTTATAAAATTATACATCTTAATAACGAAAGATTCATACATTCACGTCCGACAAAACCAAAATAATCAAGCAAAATGCTAAATTCTGTCCCGTGAACATTTCGAGAATATTTCACATGAGATCATCATTTGATCACGATTGTTTACTTAAATTCTTATTAATTATTTGGTTGTTTATTATACACAAACGATTATACACGAGTAAGTATCATAAACAAGCTCACGTTACGATACCACGGTAATATAAACCGTGACGATACACTATACGAAAAGGTCATATCGATTTTGATTATAACTTTGATAGGCCGCCGTGCGTTTGTTTATTTATTATTATTATCATTTAATACTCACATCAAATTCCATATAGAATTACATATAAGTACAGGAATAATGTCAGTACATGTAGACTTAAAAACTATGTTAGTATTAGTAAATACACAATACACATCACTTACTACTACCTATCTATTTCATATGAAATAGTGCAGCTATAGAACAAAAATACATGATTTAAGTGCCTTAAAGGTAGCTAATTCATAAGACTGAGGACAACTACAGCACATTTTCTAGAGTCATCATCATGGTTAGGACCATGACAGACCTAGGGGTCTGTCTCAGTTCCATTCAAGACTTTCTGCTAGAAGTCCACTTGATAGTCTGCCTAAATGTGCACACCATTATAATTTTATAGAGCTTTCACCTCCTAATTACTTATTGAGAGGTGAAATAATCAAACGAAATTTTCACAAAAAATTACGGTTGATCCACGATTAATAAAAATGCCAAACAACATGTTTTTTTTTGTCACTATATCCTACTTTATAGTTGGGTGCTTCCGGGTACAATTTATTGTAAATCTAAACCACTCAGGAAGCTAGTAAAATACACACACTACATTTTATCAAATTCGGTAAAGCCAATCGGGATGATGCACACATACAATGCAACGGATTTTCATAGATTATTAACATAAGTAGTAGCCGAGTGGATATACCAACAGACTGCCATGCAGAGGGTATCGGGTTCGAATCCACGGCGCGCACCAATGACTTTTCGGAGTTATGTGCGTATTGAATTGTTAATTATCGCTTGTCCCGTGCCTCGGAGAGCACGTTAAGCCGTCGGTCCCGGTTGTCATGAAGATCTTTGACAATCGTTACAGGGCGTCAGTACCTTCTAAACAAAACTGACACTAGTCTAAACCATGGAATATCGCTATCCCTTCGGGTTGCGGAGGTCAGACAGGCAGTCGCTCCGTGGAAAAGCTAATATTCAGTCAAATCCGGTTAGACTAGAAAGCGGACCCCAGATTGAAACTGGGATAACGCTAAGAGAAAGAAGATTAACATAAGTATTGTAAAAGAATTATTATACATATAATTATAATATTTAACATAAACATAGAGCTTTAGAGATACCAATTAACGTCAATGTGTAATATTCAAGTAAACTAATACTACTAATGCTACTACTACCGAGAACTATTTTTTCTATTTTGGTGTTGTAATGTGACATCATAATATTATAGCGGAAACTCTATGGTAGGTACCACAGTGGGCACGCTCTACAACAAGTTGAGTACGAGTTAAAATTGAGTTTGAAGTCTGGTAGAAGGAGTTTGTAAGATCTGTTATACCTATTTATGTGCCTTACGAACTCTTGGCTATCCGATGTTGACGAAATCTTTTGGGTAACAGTATTCCACGTCGGTGAAGCTGCACGTTTACCTAGTATCTTAACAATACATAGGTACATAGTAAAGAAACACATACATAGCTATAAGAATCAACTATAATTCATCATATTTTGCAGTCTCTCTATGGTATGACACACAGAGACTTATTATATGATTAATTGTACTGTTCAAGGAAATACTCAGTAATTAATTATTATTGTGCTACTTACGTACTACAATAACATAATTACTTATAAAAATGTTGGACCAATTTTCTCACTACTATGTTGTTGTCATTCTAACACTACCACAAAGCAGCTAGAACTTTTGAGTCCTAGATGAACTATTCAGTTCACCTTTTCATTTTGTTTCTGTTGAGGATTGATGGATATGAATGTATGTTAGTCTTTCACGTATCAACGACTGATCAGCTTTTGATGAACATTTTCAATATCTATCTTATACTTACTCCAAAATCAAAACAGTAGGCTACCATTTGTCGCTATAGCCACCTATGAAAGTACTCACGGGGAGGAGAAACCAGGGAAAAGGTTTCTAAATGACTGAATCTAGTACACACTACTCGTCAATGATATTATAAGAAAAAGGTAGATACGTTACCTACGTAGTAATCAAGCCGTAGAAACGGTACACATCGATAACTCCATATTTTATTTTATTTTCGGTTGACAAGATGTGTCAGTTTCACTTTGACGCCGGCTCGCGACGTCACACGCACATATGTCAAACTTGCCAACTGGCTTATGTTTAGCGTCCTGCTTTTGGTACGCCTATAACATATCTACTTCTTTTTACTTTTGAACATCATTGCTACTCGTCAAGGTAGTCAAGCTTTGATCTTTATACCGTTCTTATGGTATAGGTAATAAGTATCATAATCGTAGTGCAACTGTTAAACTTGGCTTGTCACTGTGTGTACCAAGCTTCTTATTTTGTAATAAATCCTTCAAAGCTGGTTCAATAAAAGTTGGTTATTGTGAACCTATATATTCTGTTTGCGTTCAATAATATTAATAAACATTAGTCAGAATTGAGGCCATTTTTTCGCATCCTGCGGTAGCGTGCGCATTATTTTTTGTCGCAGAATCGCTTACGCGTAACATCGGCCTAATTCCAAGCATCAATTGATTACGATAAGCATTTATTTACGGTAAACATACGGCAGCTCACGTGCTTCAGTGTTGCGGATTACGCCATCTTTTGCTCGTTTTGATGTTAGCGGGTGCGGCTGTAGGGCTTTCTTTTAATCCTTCTTTGGCTACAAGTATTGAAACGCCAAGTGTTGTGAGATCGATCCCCACACGAGACAACAGTTTGTTTTAAGTCTGGGCGCTCATTGTGACCTGATCAATGATTGTAAAGATTTTGTCGAGTCTCTCAAGCAGCGACAGCCTAGTAGAGTGACCAACGGACTGCTACGCAGAGGGCCTCGGGTTCAAATTCACGGCTCGCCAAACGGTAAATAAAAACTTAGTGAGGCAACCTGCATGTCTGAGAATTCTCCGAACTATTCTCGAATGACATGAAAAGTCTGCCAAAACGGACTTGCCAAGCGTGGCCTAACGCTTTCCATAATAAGAAGAGGCCTGTGCCCAGCTGTGGGACAGAATTATCAACAAGGTTGTTGATAAATGCCTTCCGGATTTCCAAAAAACTATACTTTATCGTCGTTTATTAGGGTTTCTTATAGAGTTGATTTTATCATTTATACCTAGATCAGCAACGCGTGGTTGAAAAGTAACATCATCAACCCTTTATACTGTCCCACTGCTGGGCGAGGGCCGTGCCCAGCAGTGGGACAGTATAAAGGGTTGAGCAGTGTAAGGCCATAGTCCACCACGCTGGCCAAGTGCGGATTGATAGACTTCACATGTCTTTCGAGAACATCATGAAAAACTCTCAGAAATGTAGGTTTCCTCACGATGTTTTCCTTCACCGATAAGCAAGCGATATTCAACAATTTAATACGCACTTAACTTCGAAAAGTTATTGGTGCGTGCTGTAGATTCGAACCCGAGACCCTCTGCGTAGCAGTCTGTCGGTCTCACCACTTTGCTATCGCTGCTAATGCGTAACTGCATACCACCAATCTATTTGAACACTAGAAGCTTGATTCCCAACAGTAGAAACATGTATCAGGCACATTCTGTACTTTTAATCATATTAGATTCGAAAAATTTCCAACCACAATATTGTTTTACTTGGAACAGATATTAATTGTTTGTTATTATTTCTTCATCTCAGTGGGGCAGATAGTCGTCACAAGTGTAGAGATAACATGTCGTATATAAGCCGGCAGTATCTTCCCTTACTTATACACTTACTGTTCATCTGTGATATTCGACATAACGTTAGTGATACTAAGAAAATGGCGTTCAAGGTAAGAGCTCCGTCTTATTTTCATCTCTTACATTTTTTATATCTACTTGAGTTTGTGCATGGTCTTGATCATGAAGCGCCAGTTCAGACAAAGATTTTGGTTCCAATATATATTAAATTGTAACTATTCAGAAAATGTTTAATAAATGATATAGTTATTCAAATATGAATAACAATTTCATAAACCTGTAAAATATTCAATATCTTCCACAATTATAGATCATAGACTACCTAATATAAAAATGAATCGCTGAATGTGTTGCTAAGCGCAAATCTCGAGAGCAGCTGAACCGATTTCGCTAATTATTTTTTATAATATTCCTTGAAGTACGAGGATGGTTCTTACGAAGAGAAAAATTTAAAAATAAGATTTAAAGATTTAACTGTTAGGCGGTACGAAGTTCGCCGGGTCAGCTAGTTCAGAATAATAATATCATTGTGACGACAAGATAATCTCCTTTCGCCCTCTGCTAACGTCGGTAGACTGATAAAGGGAATAAAAGTATGCATGGAATGGTACCGACGACTTGTTTCAATCAAAGCAGGCAGGAAAGAGAACCAATGTGTACCTACTTTATGAATGTTTATTACTGTTTCTTCGTTATGACGATAATCAATTTTACGACATATAATATAAAGTAAATTCCGTGTGGTGACGGATTAAGAATACGGAATGTCACCACCCCATATCATCCCATGGGTGTCGTAAGAGCCGACAGAGGGAGCATATTATGCAGATAACAGCAAGAGAAGGAAAACTTGATACAAACCCTATACCAACACGTTTGTCCAGCGTGGTATAGTAGGCCAATTCCTCCTTTCAGAGGAGAGGCCTAGTCCAGCAGTGGACTGTTAAAGGCTGATGATGAAATATAAAGTAAGAAATCTCTATTCGGCTTTAAAAAAGTAAAGCCTTTTATTTAAATATCACAATGTGAAACTATGATTCTATACATATTACGTATAAAATGTTGTCCTCTTTTCTTCCTGTCTGTTTGTAAGAAAGCGATCAACGAAAATACTACCGAACGCATTTTTGTAGGTACTGTTTTTACAAATAGGCAGTGTGTTTTCTGAGGAAGATTTAGGAGAATTACATACATACATACATATCGTCACGCCTTTTATCCCCGAAGGGGTAGGCAGAGGTGTATTTCTACACCCATTTTTCGCCAGATATAATTTAGTCCCACGTAATAAGGGGCGAGCCTATTGCCGTACCGGGCACATTTCCAGACTCCGTGCTGCTACTGAGAATTTCGTGACAGAAAAACCCAATAACACTGCCCGACCCAGGAATCGAACCCGGGACCTCCCGATCCCACGCGCACATTTATGCCGCAAGACCAACGAGGCAGTCGCATAGGGTTTGATGTCGAGTTTTCCGTCTCTACGCAAAGATGGTATTTGCATCGTGTTTTCCCTTAGTCGCCTCTTACGACACCCACGGGAAGATAGGGGGTGGTGACACTTGTATTCTATGCCGTCAACCACACATATAGATTTAGGAGAATTGTTATTTATATATAAGGAAAGTGCTAGTACTAGATCTGTGTAGGCAGCAGGTTAGTGTCCAGGCACGTAACATACACCGTGAAGGTGCGTAAAAGTGGTAATTCATGATGAAGCTCGCTAAGTACACATAAAAGTGGTAATTCATGATGAAGCTCGCTAAGTGCACATAAAAGTGGTAATTCATGATGAAGCTCGCTAAGTGCACATAAAAGTGGTAATTCATGATGAAGCTCGCTATGTGCACATAAAAGTGGTAATTCATGATGAAGCTCGCTAAGCGCACATAAAAGTGGTAATTCATGATGAAGCTCGCTAAGTGCACATAAAAGTGGTAATTCATGATAAAGCTCGCTAAGTGCACATAAAAGTGGTAATTCATGATGAAGCTCGCTATGTGCACATAAAAGTGGTAATTCATGATGAAGCTCGCTAAATGCACATAAAAGTGGTAATTCATGATGAAGCTCGCTAAGTGCACATAAAAGTGGTAATTCATGATGAAGCTCGCTATGTGCACATAAAAGTGGTAATTCATGATGAAGCTCGCTAAGTGCACATAAAAGTGGTAATTCATGATGAAGCTCGCTAAGTGCACATAAAAGTGGTAATTCATGATGAAGCTCGCTAAGTGCACATAAAAAGCTAGTCACAGTCACGGCATTACTTTAAAGAGCAAAGGAAAAGTCACCAATATACCTACACGATGGCTTTTCATATCTTAATATATAAAATCCTTGCGTTACTGACTGACTGACAGACATGCTACAGCCGAAACTATTGGGCGCAGGAAGCTGAAATTTGGCATGTATGTTCCTTGTGGACCGTAGGGGTGCATTAAGAAGGAATTTCTCGAAATGCGCACGGGATCGGCCAAAACGGGTAAATTTAAAAAGAATGCAGGCGTAGCTGCTGACTTCCTCTAGTTTATTCATAAAATGGTTTTTAATACTTTTTTTATCTTTAATTCCAGATTGCGTGTTTGATGTTGGCTCTGGTCGTAGTTTGCTACGGTAAGTGTATTTTTTTGCAATTAAATAATTGTCATATACATCTGTTAGTATTTCATAGGATATCTGAAGCTATGATTTCAAAATTGATTCTTATAATAGTCACGCCCTAATCTATAGAATCGTACGACGTATTGACTATATATAAACGGCTATATACAAACGTTTTTAAAGTAATGTATATAACGTGAGGGGTCGGTCAAAAAGTGAAGAAAAGAGCAATGCTGTTTATGGGAAGCCAAACATTTTAATTCAAAGTGCAAACTTCTATAGTTTGTGATCAGTTTTATATTTATTTCACTTGTTTACAGCCCACCCAGGCTACGGCAGCCAGGGTGGATACGGCGGCGGCCAGGGTGGATACGGCGGAGGTCAAGGTGGATACGGTGGTCACGGACAGGGTGGCTTCGGCAACCAGGGCGGACAAGGAGGATTCGGACCGGGTCAACAGGGTGGGTTCGGCGGTAACCAAGGTGGACAGAGTGGATTTGGAGGTGGCCATGGGCATGGACATGGTGGTTTCGACAACCAGGGTGGACAAGGAGGCGTTGGAGGTGGTCATGGGCACGGACATGGTGGTTTTGACAACCAGGGTGGACAAGGTGGTTTTGGTGGACACGGACAGCAGGGCGGTTACGGCGGCAACCAGGGTGGTCAAGGAGGATACGGTGGACACCACGGTGGTTACCAAGAACACGGATACTAGATAAAGTGATCGTACATAAATGGCAAACGTTAGGACTGATAAATAAAGATTAAGTAAATTACTTTCAAATATTTTATTGTATTTCTACACACGCCTAGATAAAATGTTGTACTTCGGAAATAAGGTTCATTTCTAGCCAAGTCTCAGATTACATTCCACATTGACTGTAATATTTCATGGGCATGAAACAGCTACCACTCCTAATCCGAATATAAATTATCACAGTCACAATCAGCCCTGTTTTCAAACTGTGTCATCGCTAGGCGCAAGATCAATTTCAGTGCTAAGCACGGCATTTTGAAGGTTAAGTCAGTCACCACGCTGATCAATTGTGAATTGTCAGAGTAGACACGCTTTGGGGACATTAAGTATAGAAAACTCTAAGACTTATTGGTTTTCCTGCGATGTCTTCACTGTTACAGCGATCGTTAATATATTAAACCACGTAGAAAAGCACACACCGGAAACTAAATAGCACATGCAGTGGGAATCATCTCGAGGTCCTCTTCTTGGTATTCCAGGGTTAGTAGGACCTTGGATTATCTCTGCTAGCCCCAAGAGGTCTACCTCTTCAATGGCCTAGAGCAGCGTTCAATTAATCCTGTCATTCCTCATTTTTCGTCAGTAGACCTTTACCCGCTGCACTGGTCAGAAGTAATTATTATTTAAGGTACTAGCGATGTTAGAATGCAATAGCGAAAATACGTATCATCACCGCCATCGTCCTAGCGTTATCCAAGTTAGAGCCCGGCTATCCGTCAGTTTATCGGTAAGTAACCGCTTATTGGTATTCTGTGTGAGCGCGTCCGTGCTTCGGCTTCTTTATATAAACACCAACTCTTGGCATCAGGCAGCATTCGCTAAAGACAAGGCTCTTGCGTTATCTGTTTTATGTACCACTTTCTTCGTTTGTCCCTGTTTTACGTAGACAAATTGAACGTCTTAGCCCTTTTTGAAGGTGTGGTGTTCCTCCAACTAGAGGGAGGATCCTCTAACCACCCAGATAGCAATATAAACTTGTTTCAAACTTGCAACAAGTTTGATACATCAAATAAGCAAGCTTGCATCAAGTTTGACATGGCAAGTTTGCAAACTTGCAGCAAATTTAAATCAAACTTGCTAGTTTCACTGTGACAAACATGCATGAAGTTTATTTTTGCAAAGGATGTGCAAACTTGATATAACAAACTTGCTTAAGGTTTGGTTTGACATACTACCTGCAATTTTGTTACGACAAACTTGCCCTACCTGAGCTACGGCAGTAATAATAATTTTCCTAGGTTAAAATTTCCAAAATGTAACCTTAAACATTTTGGAAATTTAACCTAGAATTAGAATTGTAGATTTTAATGAAACCTGACGATTTAGCGACAAGAATGTGGTCAAATGGACATCCTGCGACCACAGATTAATAAAATAGTGTCATATTGTCCGAAACAAAACAAAGTACCAAGAGAAGAGTAAGCTGACCAGCTTACTAATCTAATCAGATTTGATAGACTGCACTGGTACCGGGTTCGATTCCCGGGTCGGGCAAAAGAGTTACTGGGTTTTACTCAGTAGCAGCCCGGAGTCTGGTGATGTGCCCGGTAACGGCAATAGGCTCGCCCCATATTACGTGGGACCTAAAAGTTCATGGTGAAATGTGGGTATAATATTTACACCTCTGCCTACCTCTTCGGGGATACAGGCGTGAGACTATAAATAAAATAAAAAAATGATAGAACATTATCATTTTCACAAGGTGATTGACAGTGTCCTGCGTCCTGATATAAAATTGGACTGGCACTAGGTGGTTATGCAATAGCTGCAGAATGTACCTATCTTATACTAATCTTATACTAATATATAAAGCTGAAGAGTTTGTTTGTTTGTTTGGTTGAACGCGCTAATCTCAGGAACTACTGGTCCGATTCGAAAAATTCTTTCAGTGTTAGATAGCCCATTTATCGAGGAAGGCTATAGGCTATATAACATCACGCTGTGAGCGACGGGAGCAGAGCAGTAGCCTTAAATAACGCGGGTGTAACCGCGGGCATCCTTTAGTATATTATAATTGTGTGTATTAAGTACTTGGTCAATTTAATATGATTTGTTTACTATACGAGTCTGTTCCTGAGTGTGTTAGTTAATATTTTTTAAGTTTACCAAAATGTTCGTTTTTCTTTTGCATTAAGTACCTGTTTCTTAAACTTCTTGTAGGCAAGTTAGTAGGTACGCTTCTGAGCTATATCTAAGCATGTCATACTTAACTATACATGGAACAGGGATAAATAAATATGTATCATAAATACCATGAGACTATGAGGAAAAACCGCGTGGAATTCACTCGCACGTCATACGATAGAACCCTCTGCAAGTCTTTATATACCAGTGTTCAACCTTACACGGTGAATGTGTGACTGTTCTACTGTGAAACTTGTCGTTTAATTCGGATTACCAATAACATGGCTCTCAAAGTAAGTGTTGTGTTTTCACTGTGCTCTTATTCTGTACTGCTTTAAAATTATCTTTATGATCAATAGCCAAAGAAGCTAAATATAGAATTTGCAAATTAAGTTGTGTTTTAAGAATTGTTAATAAGTTAATTGTTGTCCAAGTATATTATTGTTAAATGCCCTTATCACGTACTTAGCAGGTACTTATATTTTTCATGGTAAATTGAGAAATAACTTGAATTAATTGATTCAAGCGTGGAAAATAAATATTGCATAAATAGTTTATCAAGTATCAGGTTACCTAAAATGCTCAAACATCACACTACACACACTTTACGATATCTCAATACTTATTAGTTCTATTGCATCTTTATGTTTCTTGCAATACCTGCCTATATCTGCTACTTTAACTAGCATTTATCTAGGTCAAAAAGTCTAATAATCTACCACATTGATTCATGGTTCTACGTCTTCCATAATACATTTATTTCTAGGGTGACTTACATTTTTCTTGAAGTGAGCTATGTTTTAGAAATTGTGTCAAATGGGACATAAAAGTCGAATATGGAGATTTTGCGAAACGGAGATCACCTAATTAAAGATTTTTTAACGTCGTCTTTTTGCATCTTTTTTCATCTAAGAACGCGTCATGTTGTAGGTTTACCCTATTAGTTTTCCTCATTATTGCGAAAACCTCTAATCGCACGTCTGTCGGTTGTATGACTGACACAAATGACACACCGTGCGGCGGTGTGTCATCATTTTCATGGTTTCCCCCAAGAGCATAAGTATGAGTAGTTAGCGGCTCCTACTAACTGTTTAGACTAATATCACCATTTTTTACGTTTAAGTAACTGCTTTCGTACTAATGTCACCGTTTACGTTTAAATCGTAAAATTTAAAAGACAATTTTAAACTTAATAATTCAAAACTAGTTAAACATTATATTTATTGTTTTTGTCTCTGCCATCATAATCAATTATATTTTCTTAAGACAATTTTTCTATTTTATATGGAATATCTTTATATAAAAGATGTACCGACTTATAAATTTATATTTTCCTGGACGTTGTCAGACTACACAAAGCTTTTCCACAGCGTTTTCTCTTTAGTTCTACTACATCCCTTGTCTGCGCTTTGTTCCAAAAATAAATAACCACATTATGTATTTTATTACACTTCAATCCCAAATTTTGAACATATGAACTTTTTGCGATCTTGCTGTGGTAAGCTCCAAGACAAAAAATACAAGGCATCACCAATTATAGGTGACGTGAATAGCCTGACTAAAAATTTAAACACATCAACGAATATAATCAGTTCTTAACTACTTTCTGTATTTCTAGATTGCATTACTGATGCTCGCTTTGGCTGTAGTTAGCTATGGTAAGTAAAACAGATGAGTATGTTCTGTACTTAGACCTTTGTTTCTTACGCTACAATAAGTACATCGTCATCATTTGCAAAGCGGCCTTTTTTATTTGTAAACAGAAGCTCGACTCAGCGTTTTTAGCTGTAGGTTCACCGGTGGTCGTCCTGCAAACTGCATCTGTAGATACACATTCTAGGAACTACATGTCGAAAGAAAGATGAACAGCACGAATTGCATAATGGTAAATAGTCCATTGTTTGTCAGAGGACGCGTGTAAAGTTAAATCTAAGTTTGTGGGGTTGCAGCCCTTGTCCTGCGGCCGCCATCTTGAAAAGAGTGGTACAAATGGTCTTGTATATCTGGCAAACTATTGGCCGCACAGAAAAAAAAATACGCAAAGCCACTGCGCAAAGTTTTGTGAGTTCGATCCCCACACGAGACAACACTTTGTGCGTTCCACTTAACATTATATTGATTTTTTTAGCATTCTTTGTGTCCCTTAGATAAACGTTTGTAAAGTCCTCACACGATACAGCGGCCGTCTCATTTAAAAAATAATAAGAATTATGTTATTATCGTTTTATTTTTTCAGGTTATCCTTTTGGATATGATGATGACGAACCAAGTCGGCTCTTCTCATTTGGTCCTGGCTCCAATGGAAACGGGGGATTCCGTGGTGGCCCAGGCGCCAACAATGAACACGGGTTTGGTGGCCCTGGTTTTAACGGAGGTTCCAAGAATTATGACTCCCAGCAGGAGAAGATTTGGAATGGAGGATACAGACGCCAGCGTTACTATTAGAGGTTAATATTACTAAAATAAATGAATTTATTGAACCCGGGACCGCGGACTTTGTTGACTGCGATCCATGTCGCCGGAATCCTTCATTTCTACGTAAATTTCCAAGTAAAACCTAAATGAACATACGTACATAGCTCTCTTCCTACATTCACTCTCATCAAGTCTTTCATGCATGCTCTTCTTATGGTACTTCTGATCTGTCCTTTTTTAGGATGTCTCGACTAGGTCTAGGAGAACGTTCGACTAGGTCTTCCCTTCGTCCTGTCTCATCCACACTTGCCTTATATATCTTCTTGGTCAGTCTTTCGTCATCCATCCATGGAGAGGATGTGCCCAAACCATCTTAGCATATCTTTCTCGATGCTTGTCACTACATCTTCTTTTACCCCACGACGCTCTTATCACACAAGCTGATATTTTGTCATATCTGGTTAGACTAGTAAGCGGACCTCGAGCTCCTAGACGAGTAAGTCTTGGATGCAACCAGGAAGTCGCTAGGGCGATGATGACCACACTCTTATCACACAATTCTTTACTCTGTCGGTCAAAAATACACCACACATACTTCTCAATCCTCTCATTTTAAACAGCATTTACTGAACTTTCAAGTCTCTTCTGCCATACCCAACTTTCACTACCATACATAAGAGTAGGCACATCCTTTTTTTGACACGTTTTGGCTGTTCACAAACGCCTTCAGGGCTCCATTCACTCTATTACCTGTATTAACTCTTCTTCAATATATTCTTCTTTCAATATCTTCTTCATTCTTACCATCTCTTGTAAACAGCGTACCTAAGTATACAAACTCATTAATTTGCTCCAGTTGCTCTGCTCTTTGCCCATCGATCGTGACATTGCAAGTCGTAACGCATTCCTCCTTTACAAAAACCATAACTTTCGTGTTACTTACATTTACTTTCATTCCTTTTCTCTCTAACACAACATGCATGATTGTTACCATCTCCTGCAACTCCTCCGCTAATGACGCAAGTATTACCTGATCATCAGCATAAGGGAGGCATTAGACAAGTAACCTATTCATCCTTAATCCATAGTCACTATGTTTTTGATCTTGCAAACAACCTAAATGAAGTATTTATGTAAATAAATTTATTTTATAAAGCTAAGAATATGATTTAAATATATAAGTTCTAAAATACTGTGTTTAATTCAAGTTCCCTATAAGCGAAGATTCATGATAGCCTAGTGGTGAGATTAACAGACTTCTGCGCTGAGGGTCTTGAGATCTAACCCAAGTTACATATCACTGAATATTATCGCTTGCTAAATGGTGAAGGAAAACATCGTGAAGAAACCTGCATGTCTGAATTTTCCATAATGTCATCGAGCGAAATGTGGAGTCTGCCAATTATGGCCTATTGTATACATACACATATGATTGAGGCCTTACCTTTTTCATGAAAAGGGTAAGACCTCATCATGATGAGAAGATGCCTGTGCCCAGCAGTGGCACAGATTATAAACAAGACTGGTGATGATGATGAACAGAGAGCCCTTTCATAAGTAAAGCAAATGTTTCATCAATGATAAATAGCATACTGAGGAAAGTATTTGACCAGATAAATTTTTGTTTAAACTATTTTTTGCAATTTTTGTAAGGAAACAGTATAAACAGTTTGGTCATTTCGACACCTCTGCTCGTAGGAATATGCCTAACGAGATACTGCTCCAATAAATTATATACATATACCTATAGGTTTTTGTTAACTGTATTGCAGGAGAACAATATTATTGTTCATAACGAGCAAAAAGTTTTAGCCTTTGTACAATAGTATCGCAAAATTTTCACAGACGTTTATACAATGTTTTGAGTGTTGTGGGTTTGATTCCCACACGAGACAACATACTTTAGGTCCAACGTAATAGGGGGCAACGTATTGCCGTACCGGGCATATTACCAGACTCCGTGCTGCTACTGAGAATTGCCAAACGGAAAAACCCAATAACACTTTGCCCGACCCGGGAATCGAACCCGAGACCTCCCAATTCCTCGCGCACATTTATGCCGCGAGACCAACGAGGCAGTCCCGTTAGTTGTTTGTTTGTAAAATTGCCCGCGACACAGGATTTAGTCCTACTGCGGGAGTTGTCTTTTTTGAACAAAAACAAATGTTTATTTTCATCCTTACTATAAACAGGTGTATCAGAGTTGAGGGATCAGCGACTTTCAAGGGGATCTTAAGACCAATTTGACTCCTATTTATGTTGAGCTATTTTCAGTAGTTCAGTTGATATTAGGAAATTTGAAATTATATGAAAATACTGCCTAACAGTTAGGTCTACGCTCGTGATTTTTTTCCTTTAGCAAGCTTAGTAGTAAGCCTTTCGTACAATCCAACCAATGCAAGCAATACTAATGTTTATACCTACCATTTTGAAGCCAATGCAGCAATGTTTACTAGATGGACGAAAGATTTAGCACGTGACTAAGTAAGTAAGTAATTCTTTATTGTACACCACAAAAATGCAAATACAAGAAAAAGAAAATAATAATAATTTTAACAATAGATGCACAATTGGCGGCCTTATCGCAAACAGCAATTTCTTCCAGGCAACCAGACTATGGTGGACATAACCTTAGAAGAAGAAAACGTGATTTGATGGTGTAGTGACAGATGAAACATAACATTTGTTTTAACATATACATATATACAAATAAATACAATATATATATATATATATACTTATAATATATATCTATATAAACATATATATATATATTATATATTTCAATATATATAAATATAATCACATATAATCATATAGGGATTTGAGGAATAATGACGCAATTACATTGACAAATAGTGTTGCTTCAATGCATTTTTGAAAATGCTTAGTGATCTTGCTCGTCTAATCTCAACTGGCAGCGCATTCCACAAACGCACAGCCTGAACAGAGAAGGATTTATCATAGACGTTCGTGGAATGCGGTGGCATCTGCAATCTCAGATCCTCCGACGACCTCAGGCACTTTGAATGTGTGTCATGAAGGAACTTAAAGTGTTCTTTGAGATACATGGGTGTATTAGGATTGAACAATACATTGTATAGTAAGATTAGAATATGAGTATTCCTGCGAAGACGAATCGGGAGCCACTTGAGCCTGCTACGAAATTCAGATACATGATCATATTTGCGTAAACCAAATATAAATCTTATACAAAAGTTTTGGAGGCACTCAAGTTTATCAAGTTGCTCCTCATTAAGGTCAAGATAGCTGACATCGGCATAATCGAGTATTGGAAGGAGCAAAGATTGTGCAAGCGCAGTTTTGGTGGATATGGCAAGAAAGTTCCGCAGCCTACGTAATGACCCTGCTGAAGCAAATACTTTACGGCTTGTCTCCTGCATCTGACGGCCCCAGGATAAAGTTCTATCCAGATAAATCCCCAGATTTTTTACATTATCTGCAACTGGTAAAATGTTTCCATCGAATAGAATCTGAGGCAGAAGTGACCAATTGATCTTAGAGATCATCCTGGAACTGCCAATCAGAATGATCTGAGTTTTGGTTGGATTAACCTTAAGTCCATAATTTTTACTCCACTCACAGATTTGCGCCAAGTCCGTATTAATAATAGAAAACGCATTAGATATCGATTCTAATGGTGCCTGTGAGTATATTTGCAGGTCATCTGCGTAAAGGTGGTAGGACGAAATTAAATGTTTGGAGATAGAATTTATAAAAATTGCGAAAAGTAATGGAGAGAGAACGCCACCTTGTGGTACGCCGACAGTCGCATTACACCATGAAGAGTATGATTCTTCAACGCGTATACGCTGACGGCGTCCAAACAAGTAACTACGAAACCAGTCAATTACCGTTGGAGATATGTTAATAGAGCGGAGTATGCCAAGCAGGATGTGGAAATCCACGGTGTTAAAAGCATTGCTAAAGTCAAGTAAAGATAGAAGCGTGAGCTTTCCACAATCCATACCCAACCTAATCTCATCGGTGATGTGAACCAATGCCGTGGTAGTGCTATGACCAGGACGAAAACCGGATTGAAAGGGATTTAGGAGAGCATTTTTGGACAGGAAGGTACTTAGTTGTGTATATACAAGAGGTTCGAGGACTTTGGAAAGGAATGGTAGTATGGATATAGGTCGGAAGTCGGAGAAGGAGCAGGGTTTGGGTTTCTTTGGCAACGGAATTATTTGTGCATCTTTCCATGCTGATGGGAAGATACCACTAGTAACTGAATGATTTAAGATGTGACATAGGACAGAGAGGATTTCATCAAGGATGGGTAGGATCATGTTTCGGCTGATACAGTCATTACCAACAGCATTGGATGAGATTGAAATTATGCTCTTTTTAACATCACAATCGGAAAATTGCTCGAAAACAAAAGGTGAATATTTGGGAGTTGGGATAAGTGAAAGATCTTTTAAAGTATTCGTTTTAGTTGTCCCATCAAAGTTGGACGAAGCAGTGAAATGTGCATTGAGTGCATCAAAATTTATGTCTTTAGGGATTGCGTCATTGCGCGACTTACCAACTCCCATCGTTCTAAGAAATTTCCAGACTTTAACTGGGTCTCCATTTTCAACAGAGTTGTGAATATGTTGGCGTTGTGCTTTCCTACACACCTTATTGCAGAGATTTCTTGCACTAATATATTTCTCCAAATTATAAGGGGTTGGACGACATTTATACCGCGCCTTAGCTGCAGCTTTTTTAGACATTATGTTTTTGATATCATCAGACAGCCAAGGCGATGGAAGATGTTTTAACTTTATGGCTCTGATAGGCGCATGTATGTCGTACAACTGAATTAATTTGTCTGTAAATATTTGCACTTTGGTGTCTATGCAGTCTGAGGCAAACAACGGACTCCAATCAAGCTTACTCGCATCTTCGCAGAGCTTCGAACGATCCATCCCACCGAAACTACGCTGCATAATAATCCTCGGTTTAGCCTTGGGTGGGCGTATTTTATAGGAAAGATAGATCAAGTCATGGTAGGAGAAAGCGTCGGCAGAGAATTGACCATGCTTGGAAACAAAGGTAGGAGATGATACAAAAATGAGATCAAGGAGAGAAGGAACAGAGTTTGGAAAGTGATGTGTGGCATCAAGAGGAAGAACAGATAAATTACTAGAGTTTAAAATACGCAAAAGAGTGGACGATCTTGCATCCTGTTTTAAAGTACAAGTGTTAAAATCACCCATTATGATTGTGTGACTGTAAGAAGGAGTCAAAGTTTCTAGGAGGTGTTCAAAAGAAGGAAAGAAGTTTAAGCGTGACGAAGGGAAATAATAAACTCCTAGAAGAACTTTAGAATGATGAAGTTCCACTTCTAAGAAAAGATGCTCGCCGGCGTTAGCAGGTGGTGGCTGCGAAGAAGTGCTTACTACACGATATGGAATTTGGGCACGTAAGTACATAGCAACACCACCACCTCCACCGACCGCACGATCATTCCTTATGAGATGGAACCCAGGAAGAGAGTAGGAAGTTGAGGGTAGACATGGTTTTAGCCATGACTCCGAAACAAGAATAGCGTGTAAGTTCTTACAGTCAAATGTTGCCAGCATATCCGGGAAGTGGGCAGGAATACTTTGAGCATTAATATGGACTACATTAAAGTTCCTCGGCACGTCAGAAAACCGAGTCTGAAGATTATCAGCGAGCGAAGGCAAACTAGTGAAACTGTCATCGAGACTAGTAGCGGTTGCAAAGCTATCATCATCACTGTTTAAGTCAGTCATGACAAATATGTATAAATATTTAATAATAATATACTATAATATATGAATAAATATATAATATTAATATATATATAGGTTGTGTAAATACCTATATAACAAAAAAAAAATAAAAATTTGAAACTACCTAAAATGGTAAGTCTACCTGCCAGTTACGTGTTACACAAAACATGAATAGTCACAATACAATAAAAATAGCACTGTGATAATATAAAGTAATAAACTAAAAAGTAAGATTTTTTTAAATTTCGACAAACCGGGTGAATTGCATTTTTACGACTAACAGATTTCAGGGGAAAGATAAATTCTGTATGACATCATTTAACAAGCACGCATTCCCGAATGAATTGCACTCGCATACCTACTGTAATTCTGGAATGCTTTACGTAGGGTTGCATCAGTATATACCTACCAATGTGGTTTTATAAGTCCTGACCTTATCCTACGAGGCCGATTTGACGGTGGCAACGAATTTTGATCACTATTTCGTTCTATATTTTGATCATTTGTGAAGCTTGCTTTCTAAGCATTTGAAAGGTAACTTAAGGATTAAGTAGTTAATTATTAAACTACTACTCGTACTATTGTATTAAATAACGACTGTTACTGTTACTGTTGGGAACTCTACACTCGAAGTTGTCGACAAGTACGTTTACCTGGGACAAATGATCTAATTGGGTAGGTCCAACTTCGACAAAGAGGTCATTCGTCGATTCCAACACGGTTGGGCGGTGTTCGGGAAGTTACGGCATATCTCCATAGATTATGTTGGCACCTCAGAGCGCCACACATTTAATTGTTTGTAAGGACTTTTATTATAAGTTTTTGTTATGGATGTAAAGTTAATTACGGAATTAGATAATATATTTGTACCCCAAGCACAATTATGTGAGGTCGAGGAGTGCAGAAAGTATCTTTCCAGCTACCAAAACTTACTAACAGTACTACACAAAATATTCGCAGTATTTCCAAAAATATAGACAGCTTTAATGTTTTCTTAAGTAGACTAGACTTTGCATGCGACATACTAGGGCTGACGGAGTGTTGGATATCTAACCGACAAAGCCACTTACCAGAAATCCAGGGATACAATTCATATTACACAACAATAAACCACAATCAGAATGATGCTATTGTTGTCTATGCCAAATCCTCGCTAAAACTGACTATCGAACAACCAATTTTACAGGATTGTAATTGCTTCGTGATTAAAATTGGCCCCAACACAGCAATTATTGCTATATATAGATCACCAGCGCAACGAAATTTAGACGTATTCCAAAATTCCCTCCATAGTACATTTCAGGCGCTTTGCTCTATCCAAAATGTAATACTAACAGGAGATATAAATATTAATATTGGATCTGAATATCATGATACAGGTACCCAAGACTATCTTAATATCTGCGCATACCATGTTCTACTACCGGCTCACACACTGCCTACACATAATAGTGGTTCATGTATCGATCATATGTTTGTAAAATCTAATCATCAATATAATAAGCTTGTTACTAATTCAACTTTCACTGATCATCAGGCTGTCCTACTTACCTTAAATTTATTACTGCTTAAGCAAATTCGTCCCCGGACTAAGTCTAAGCTAAACATAAACAAACTGGAATGTGATTTATGTAATATTGACTTTAGTATCGTTTATAAGACTGCCGACCCAAATGAGTCACTATCGCATTTTATAAAATTTGTCCAGCAAGCCATTTTATATAACACAACAGAAATAACAGTTAATAAGAAAAACTATAATATAAAGCCATGGATTACACCCGGGCTTATCCGAAGTATAAGAAACAGAGATAAACTACACCAAAAGACTAAGAAATATCCTAATAACTTAATTCTTCAATTAATTTACAAGAGATACAGAAATTTCTGCAATAATCTTCTCAAAAAAATAAAATCTAATTACGATAAAGAAAAATTGAATAGGGCTGGTAAAAACACTAAACTTATCTGGGAACATATAAAAGACGTCACTTGTATCTTAAAACAACATATATCACATTCGAGTTTATTATTAACAAACACCTCACCGCTTTCTTCTGCCAATGACGTCAATTAATACTTTGTTAACGTGGGCAAAATCTTGGCTGAAATTAAAACTAAACAAATTGGCCACCAGACTGCACCGTTGTAGATATCGAGTAGTTGTACGTCATCTTTTGTACTGTTGGACACTGACGAACACGAAATAGCACAAACAATCACAGGATTAAAGGACAACAGTGCTGTTGGTTGGGATAGTATAAGTAACAAGATCCTTAAACGTTTTATGCACATTTTTATACCCCCCCCCCAAACATACATTTTTCAAAAATGCCTATCCAAGGGTATCTTTCCTAAATGCCTCAAAAAGGCAGTAGTTATTCCGATCTATAAATCTGGAGACAAGGACCTGGTTGTCAATTATAGACCAATATCATTACTTCCCTCGGTATCTAAAATACTAGAAAAGATTATTAATAGTCGATTAGTTAACTTCCTCGAAAAGACACATTATCTCTCATCTTCCCAATTCGGCTTCCGAGCAAAATTATCAACGTCTGACGCCGTACATAGCCTGACTGACTATATTACACAGGAACTTGGAAAAGGCAACTACACCTTAGGGATCTTTCTCGACTTAGCCAAAGCATTCGATACTGTATGTATTTCTTCACTTCTACACAAATTGGAGTACCTTGGTGTAAGAGGAACGCAGCTTAAACTTTTTGCGAACTACTTAAATGACCGGCATCAGTGTGTAAAAATATATAAAATTACGAGCAATTATCAAAAAAACCCTAAATTTGGTTTGCCCCAAGGAATTATTTTGGGCCCCACACTGTTCCTAATTTATATTAATGACTTATGTAACATTCAGTTAGATCACGGCAAATTAATATCCTACGCTGACGATACCGCTCTTGTATTTTCCGCCACAACTGTCAATGAACTATATGAGAAAGCGCAGTCAGGCTTTAATATAGTAAACAACTGGCTACATCGTAATTTACTCGCATTAAATGCGGAAAAAACAAAATATATTCATTTTGTCATGCGCAAGAGTAAACAAATGGTTACTAAACCTCAACTATACGCACACGAATGCACAACGTCATCTGTGAACACAGTAATAGCATGTAACTGTCCTACTATCGTCCATACTAACAACATTAAATATTTCGGGATCACTATTGACAAAACACTTTCCTTCCGTGACCATATTACAAACTTAGTAAATCGAGTCCGGAAATTAATTTATGTATTTAAAAAACTAAGGACATTTGCGGACTCAAAATTAATCACACAAGTGTATTTGGCCCTATGTCAGTCTATAATCCAATATTGCATAACTTCTTGGGATGGTGCTCTGAAAACAATATTACTGCCTCTTGAGCGAGCACAAAGAACGATCCTAAAAGTAGCAAACTGTCACCCCTTTCCTTTTCCCACAACCACGTTATATAGTTCCTGTCATGTGCTAACTGTTTGCCAACTCTTCATCATGCACATAGTTTTAAAACAACATGCTATGTTACCCTATGATACACACAATACTAACAAGAGGCGGAAAGATTTAGTCTGCATCTCACATCCGACCTCAAAATTTACTTTTACGAATAGATTTTACACATTTATGGGTCCATTTTTATATAACAAATTAAATAGAGTCATAAGTTTATATACCTTAAGCTATTATAACTGTAAAAAAGCACTCTGTAATTATTTACAAGATTTGTCATATGAACAGACAGAAGAGTTACTTACAATATTAAAATAGAAACAAGAACATAATTTTGTACATCTATTTGTATTTTAGCTATAGTTATTTTAATGTAGTTTTACCATATATACCTAAGATAATTTAACTTAATCGCCTGAAGCACAGGTTTTCAACCTAGTACAGGCAATCATGATTTTATCCCTTTTTACTTATAAGATCTGAATTGTAAATGTATTTGCACTTATTGGAAATAAAACAATTTATTACTATTATTTGTTTCTCTTTCTCGAGTATTATTCTAATTTGTTAGAACAATACCCGGCCCTTTGGCAGGCGTACACGGAGACATAGGTCCAACGCGCAGAGACCCTTTGAGTGTTTTAACTAGAATGTAATGGAACACCTACTGAGGCGCCTCCATTACCGCACTATTAAGTACTGTCACGGGTTAGCCGCAGCAGGTGAGGGACTATTGCTACTTATATGGAAACTAATTACTCTGGGCTATTGGGATGGGTGTTAAATGGATTGGTTTAGATGAAAACTATGGATGAATGCCGGCGTCTGCCCTAAGTACTCTTATAGTACGTCGAAAAGGGGCAGACGGTGACTCGCCAGCTCACTAGATGGACCCTCTCTAAATAGCCGCCAAGGCAAACAAACTCTACCATAGAGGCAACAAGAGGGCAACACCGGTGTGAGCGGCTAGGGGTGTAGAGCGGTGCGGCACCGGTTTCGCCATCGCGGGTCTCGTGACCCGGAGCGGGTTTCCCCGTAATTACGCGCTTGACAATGACACTTCCACCCCCGAGCAAATAGCTCTTGCGACTCCCCTCTGGCCGGCCGACTAAGGCAAGCCAGAGTCGAGAGTCCTGCGGGCGCTCTTGGAAATCCACTCCGACCAGCTAGTAAAAGCAAGCCGGAGACGAGGCCCTGACCGACTTCCTGAAGTATTCGGGACCGCAGTGTCGTTCAGCTTGCCACAAAGCTGCCCTGCGGTTTGAAAGCTTTCTTTCTATCCTGTAATAAATATCACAAGACAAATGTGATGTTTGAAAGCTGTTACTCTGCCCTCTAAGATTATTATTATTATTATCTTCACGTCCAATATCCCGCAATGTCTCAAGGCGAAAGTCTTTGGCCAGTGTGTGTTGCCAGTGATGATCTACGAAGCCGAGACGTGGTCGCTAACTATGGGCCTTATCCGGAAGCTCAGGGTCACTCAAAGGGCGATGGAGAGAGCCATGCTCGGAGATGCCCTGCGAGATCGATTCAGAAATGACGAGATCCGCAGACGAACCAAAGTCACCAACATAGCTCTCCGAATAGTCAGGCTGAAGTGGCAGTGGGCAGGGCACATAGCCAGAAGAACCGATGGCCGTTGGAGCAGAAAAGTTCTGGAGTGGGGGCCACGCACAAGACGTCGTAACAGAGGTAGGCCTCCCGCAAGGTGGACTGACGATCTTGTTAGGGTCGCAGGCAGTGGATGGGTGCGGGTGGCTCAGGATCGGTCTATGGGGAGAGCCTTGGGGGAGGCCTATGTCCAGCAGTGGACGTCTTTCGGCTAATATAACATTTAACTGTATTAAATTAATTATAATTGTATTAAATTAATCTTATTTACTATCTAATGAATAACTAAATGAAGCAGGAGAAATATGTCAGGATCGTAGCAAATAGCGGTCCGTAGTCTTTGCTTGCCCCTTCGGGAAACAGGCGTGATGACGCACTATCCGAGAACTTCATGTGAAGCTCATGGTCAGCGTTGTAGTCTAACATCTGGTTGTTTATTCATTTTGGTATTACTGCACATCAATATTGTGTCCAGCAGTAAACTGATATAGCTCATGATGGTAATAATGATGAATCTCGTGTCATAATTATCTTAATATATAAAATCCTTGCGTTACAGACTGACTGACAGACACGCTACAGCCGAAACTACTGATCGTAAGAAGATGAAATTTAGCATGTATGTTCCTTGGGCACCGTAGGGGTGCACTAAGACGGGATTTCCCGAAATTCCCACGGGATCGGGCAAAACGGTAAATTCGAAAATATGTGCGTGCGAAGCCGCTGGCGTCGACTAGTTCCACTATAAATACCTGATAAATTAATTGACCAAAACAAAACACTCAGTGTTTTGTTTTGGTCATCCATCAATATTCCGCCACCGTATGTCTGGGGTCACGAGTTTGTGATGATAACACAGCGCATATAAGCTAGTGCACTCAATACTCAGGACAATAAAATTATTCTACGTTAAAGTTCAAGTTCTCACGGGAAATATCTTCTAAAATGTCTTTCAAGGTAAGAAATACTTTCATAATATTGCTTTTACAATTAGTTTCATATAATTTACAGCAGCACGGAGTCTGGTGATGTGCCCGGTTACGGCAAGGCTCGCCCCCTATTACGTGGGACCTAAAAATTCATGGCGAAATGTGGGTGTAATGTTATACCTCTGCCTACCCCTACGGGATACAGGCGTGAGTCTATATATTCATATTATTGGTTAGGTAATGTTGTAGCTTTTCTCGATACAGGCTTACTCACTATAAAGAAATTACTACTTATAGGCTACCAATCTTAGTAAGCCCTTCATAATGTATTACTAAAACTAGGTAGTAATTATGTTTAGTAACATTGTTGGTACTATTTTGCAATATTTTATCACCAGATTGTGAATTTAGTAGTAGTTAATTTAATGTTGAATGGTCTTTAGATTATCTTGTTATATATTATATTTTTTATAGACTCACGCTTATTGTCGAAGGAGTAGGCAAAGGTGTAATACTACACCCACATTTCGCCATGAATATTTAGGTCTCACGTAATAGGGGGCGAGCCTATTGCCGTTACCGGGCACATCACCAGACTCCACTGCTATTTTCTTGTTATTTCTATTTAATTCTAATTCATAGCTTTGTGAGGATTGATACTTACCGTCGTTCAAACATCTTAATTTTACCTTACATAAACATAACGTCTGGTCTAAGCCGTGGAATATCGCTATCTCCTTGGGTTGCGGAGATCAGACGGCGGTCGCTCTGTGAAGTTTTATCCTCTTATAATTTGGTTATCCTAGCTTTACCTTATTATGTTAATGTTTCTAATATTTATGGTCACTTTGTTTAATAATTATCGTACAAAAGTGCCTGAAAATATTGTGCATATAAACACATTTGTGAGAATAGCCGTTGCTATTAATAAATATAGAATTGCCTGAATGCTAAATATATTACCTGACAGAGGTTGGCTGAGCTATAAGCGGCCTTGTATTTTCATATTCAATAAGTATTTATTACAACATAATTTATGTGCTATAAAGTTACATTACAAATTGACATCTGATGTTACAAAATAATGTTGCAGTGCCTTATATGTGTGAGTTTTAATTGTTGTTTGCTTTCCAGGTTTTGTGTGTTGTGCTGTGTCTGGCTGTCGTGTGCTACGGTGAGTAACCTTAAGAATCCATTAATTTTGCCCAAACCATTCATACAAGTTTTAATCAATCAAATCAGATTATAAAGACTTATTATTATTAATGGATATAAATAACTAGGAACATTGTAAAATAATAAATCTAATTGAAATCAAATCTTATTAACATTTTGATGGTGTCATAAAACTCTTGCACTTTATGTCAACTGGAAGCTTGAAACGTCCCAGAAGATTTGAATAGGTACTATATTAATGAGGCAGAATTCAGCAGGAGAAACTTAAAAGGCAGTGATAGCAAATTATGGAGAAGAACAGACTGATACGCAGTGATTATCGTGTTCATACCCACCGCGGGTACTATTGACATACTCCTTCTCATAGTGAGAAGTCGCCCGTGTTTAGCAGTGGGACTGTTTATCTAAATGCTTGAGCTTAATGAGCTTATCATTAAGGAACTCTTTAACTATTTAAAGATAAACTTTTTAAAGCCTTGTATATTACTGACTGACTGACAGACAACGCACAGCCCAAACTACTGGTCGTATTAATCTGAAATTTGGCATGTATATTTCTTGGGTAGTGTAGGGATGCACTAAGGAGGGATTTTCCGAAATGCCTACGGGATTGGGGAGAAACGGGAAAATAAAAATAATGTGCAGGCGTTGCTACGGACATGCTCTAGTCCAGTGATTCTCAAAATTTTTTTTGGGATGGAACCCTTTTGAGTAACCAAATATTTGGCGAAGCCTTAAAATAAAACAAAGCCGAGTCCTTTGTGCACTTTAAAGCCATATATTTTACTGACATACATCTTGGTGGAGCCCCTAGAGATGCTTCGTGGAGCCCTGGGGCTCCGCGGAGCACACGTCTATACTAATATTATAAAGTTCAAGGCTTTGTTTGTATGTATCCATGTATGAACGCCAATCTCAGGAACTACTTGTTTGATTTAAATAATTTTATTATTGTGTTGGAAAGCCCATTTACCGAAGAAGCCTTACTTATTATATAACATTACGCTATGAGCCACGTCTGTTGAGCAGTAGGTAGCACTAAATAAGGCTGCACGGTTGGCGTAGTGGTTTAAGCGGTCTCCTCGCCGCCTGGTACTGCGCCGCGTGTTGTGGGTTCGATTCCCACACGAGACAACACTTTGTGTAATCCACAAATTGTTTTCTCGAGTCTGGGTGTTCATTGTGTCCGTTGATTAAATGTTTGTAAAGTCCCCCACGACACAGGAATTCCTTTCTAGTGCGGGAGTTGTCTTTCTTTTTTATTTTTTTTATGTATCCGCGTGCTCAGCTAGGGTACATACCTATATGAAAAAGTCCTTCTAATAATAATTCACCCATTTTTGTGCAGGTATACCACAGTACGGCGGTGGTGATTATGGTGGAAGCCAAAGTGGATACGAGTGGAACCAGGGCAGTTTCGGTGGAAACCAGGGTGGTTACGGCGACAGGAGTAGATTTAGCGGCGGCCAGGGAGGGCAAGGCAGAGACCGTAGTCGTTACCAAGAACACGGATATTAGATCAATGTGTTCAAGAGTTTTTAGGTATATAATGCTTTAATTATTACTAGCTGGTACCCGCGGCTTCGCACGCGGAAAGTTAAAAATTTTTATTTTATCTTTCATACTTTGCGCGAACTCCAAAACCTCCTCATCAAGCCTTTTCGTAAAATTCGTTCATAAAGGACGCCTAAAATAAATAAACTACATCTCAGCCGGATAAAATATTTCTACGCCTGGCGATTTTCGAAAGTTAATAATAACTGAAAATATATACATAGATGTACATATAAGTACTACAAAGAGTCGGTATCGTAACAATAGCGCTAACTAACGGGTCAAATTGTAACCTATACGTAGCGCTATGAAGTCCTTTACCTTACAGTGAAAGTCTCATTTGATTCGGTTCAGCCGTTCCAGAGACTACCCCGGACCAACAGACAGACAGACGGATAGACAGACAGACAGACAGACAAAAATGTTAAAAAGGGTTGTTTTGGACTTAGAATCGTGTAACTAACTATATGCACTTGAAGAAACATAGTTATTTTGAAATCACAGACAGACACTTCAATTTTATTTATATGTATAGATGAGTAGAAGAAGTAAATACTTGTTATCGCGACAACAGCGCCAACTAATGGGTCAAATTGTGGCCTATATGTAGCGCTATATAGTCCTCTACCTTGCAGTGAAAGTCTCATTTGAATCGGTTCAGCCGTTCCAGAGATTACCCCGGACAAACAGAAAGACAGACAGACAGACAGACAGACAAACAGACAGACAAAAATGTTAAAAAGGGTTGTTTTGGACTTAGATTCGTGTAACTAACTATATGCACTTGAAGAAACATAGTTATTTTGAAATCACAGACAGACACTTCAATTTTATTTATATGTATAGATGTATAGATGAGTAGAAGAAGTAAATACTTGTTATCGCGACAACAGCGCCAACTAACGGGTCAAATTGTAACCTATACGTAGCGCTATGAAGTCCTTTACCTTACAGTGAAAGTCTCATTTAATTCGGTTCAGCCGTTCCAGAGACTACCCCGGACCAACAGACAGACAGACGGATAGACAGACAGACAGACAGACAAAAATGTTAAAAAGGGTTGTTTTGGACTTAGAATCGTGTAACTAACTATATGCACTTGAAGAAACATAGTTATTTTGAAATCACAGACAGACACTTCAATTTTATTTATATGTATAGATGTATAGATGAGTAGAAGAAGTAAATACTTTTTATCGCGACAACAGCGCCAACTAATGGGTCAAATTGTGGCCTATATGTAGCGCTATAAGGTCCTCTACCTTGCAGTGAAAGTCTCATTTGAATCGGTTCAGCCGTTCCAGAGATTACCCCGGACAAACAGAAAGACAGACAGACAGACAGACAGACAGACAGACAGACAAAAATATTAAAAAGGGTTGTTTTGGACTAAGAATCGTGCAACTAACTATATGCACTTGAAGAAACATAGTTATTTTGAAATCACAGACAGACACTTCAATTTTATTTATATGTATAGATGTATAGATTAATTAACGATAATACCTTAAGTTTGACTATAATCTTTGCAGAAAGCAAATCTTATGTCGATCAATCCCTTTGATAAAACATAATTATATTATATTTGTCTATATATCAATCGAAGAGCGATCCATTAAATTAAATGAATAATATAACACAGTGCCATCTGTGTAGAATTTGAGCTAAATGTTTAGCCTAGCTATCTAAAATTCGACTGTGAATGAAACCATAGTGCAATATAGGTCTTTGATACAACGCCATCTATTGGAACAATGTGTAAACTTTCATTATATAGTAAGAAAATTTACTATTTGTGCTATTTATAGGATTTATTTAATATTATTTAATACGCTATTTTAAACATAAATAGTTGTCTATAGCTCTAGTCATTCGTTTAGATAGTACATGGCAGCACATTCGCTATCTGAGTAAATTTAACGTATTTTTGGATTTCATGCTAAATCCCTTCATGTTAATAGGATAAAATGTAGCCTATATAAAGATAATACCTTCAGTTTGACTATAATCTTTGCAGAAAGCAAATCTTATGTCGATCAATCCCTTTGATAAAACATAATTATATTATATTTGTCTATATATCAATCGAAGAGCGATCCATTAAATTAAATGAATAATATAACACAGTGCCATCTGTGTAGAATTTGAGCTAAATGTTTAGCCTAGCTATCTAAAATTCGACTGTGAATGAAACCATAGTGCAATATAGGACTTTGATACAACGCCATCTATTGGAACAATGTGTAAACTTTCATTATATAGTAAGAAAATTTACTATTTGTGCTATTTATAGGATATTATTTAATACGCTATTTTAAACATAAATAGTTGTCTATAGCTCTAGTCATTCGTTTAGATAGTACATGGCAGCACATTCGCTATCTGAGTAAATTTAACGTATTTTTGGATTTCATGCTAAATCCCTTAATGTTAATAAGATAAAATGTAGCCTATATGTAGCGCTGAAAACTCTTCTTTTATCCAGTGAAAGTCCCATTAAAATCGGTTCAGCCATTCCAGAGATTACCCCGGACAAACAGAAAGACAGACAGACAGACAGACAGACAGACAGACAGACAAAAATGTTAAAAAGGGTTGTTTTGGACTTAGAATCGTGTAACTTACTATATGAACTTGAAAAAACATAGTTATTTTGAAATCACAGACAGACACTTCAATTTTATTTATATGTATAGATGTATAGATGTATAGATGTATAGATAAGATGTTTTATTAGCTGTAACTTGTAACTTTTTTGTGATACACAAATAAAATTGTTGTTGCGTGTTTTTTTTGTTAATTGTTTGTATGATAGTTACTATAGGTATCACCTACATCAAAATAAATAATGGTAAAAATCACGCTTTTATAAAATCCAAACTAAAAATGAAAATAATTTTAAATTATATTCCAATGCAAATTAAAGTGGATGCATGGTGTCAATAGATCACTTCGAAAGCACTCCACGCTATTTTTTTCTATAAACTGACGACTTTATCTCTGAAAAGATTAGGCAGAGGAGTACCTAATATTCCCCACGCCATTTTTTATTAATTCCATATTTTTAGTTCTATTTTTAGGTTCATATTTTTGCATTGTCATCGGTCCTTGATAAATATGCAAAGCTTCAAGTTACTCCGACGTTTCAGTCGGTCAGAATCGCGTTTTTCCGTTACATACATACATACAACCGAAGCTTATAAAAGCGTGTTTAAAACCTTGTTAATTATAGCTTGCCTTGTACTTCGTAAGCACATTTAAGCCGTCGGTCCCGGCTGTCATGAAGATCTTTGACAATCGTTATAGGGAGTCAATACCTATGAATAAACTGACACTTGTCTTAACCATGGTATATCACTATCTCATTGGGTTGTGAAGGTCAGACAGGCAAATCCGATTAAACTAGTAAGTGGACACTGCCACTGGGATAACGCTAGAAGGATGATAGGTATCAGTTCCAATTCCTGGGACACTGGGTCGTCACTTATTTCAGGGCAATGGAAGAAACGAAAATTATGGCGAGGATTTCCCAAAATACAGTGTTATCTAGCGTGGTCAAACGCGTTTTATTTGTAAATAACAGAGATTTAAATTCGGAAAAAAAATATATGTTATTCTACAGCATTAGATCTTTATTTTTCGGCCATTCGAAACACGATTACTGTCATTTGATACGATAGAAAATAATCGCGAATATAGGTCTGTTTAAAAAACTTTTCCCGTTTCATTTGAGTTGTATTGGGATTAGAATTTTCAAAAGTATACCAAAAGAAAGGTCATGTAAAAGCGGATGGTTCTCGGCCATCACATTATGAATTTTAATATATACAAAAATATAATACCGAGAATACGTAATTTCCTACTGCCGACGCGCTCTCTCCGGCGTCGTTCAGTCCCGAGCGGGATGTAATGGAGACAGGACGTATACCTAGTTTGCAGAGCGCACCGTAGGATTACGAATTATTTTATCGTCAGTTACGAATGTCATCATCACTTATTGATAAATATATTACATCTAGGTTTAGTTTGTAAATAGGTATTGTAAATTTTTGTAAGTAATAATAGTGTATATAAGTAAGAAGTATAGTTTTAAAAATATCGTTTTGATTATTGGACAAGATAACGACTTGATAACAACAGGATAGTTAGGTAACAGTACTTTAGAAAAATATTTATTTGTATATTGTGGATGATTTATAGTATTATTGTTGTATTGGGTACCTACCTAATACAATAATTCACACTTTTATCACAGTCAAATAATCCATACAGTCGTTCGACGAACGCGTCTAGACGGGTCAATCGTGCGGGGGGCAAGAGGTGAGACGCGGGAAGAGCGGTACCTACTTACGTATGTCGCCTTAGTTCCCAACTAGGTACATATTTTTGGGGGCTGGCGCGTGCTTGTTTTTTGTTCGTTACTTATTTATTTGCTTATGAATATTAATTTGGATGCTGCATACGACTTGTACTGTGAGACATTGCAATGCTTTATGCTGCTTACAGATTTAAAGAAATAAGGATTAAAAAATCTGCGATTTCATCAATTTACTTACACCAAAAAATAAAATTTCATTAATTATAATTAATTATTTAAATTATTTTGAAATGTATTTACCTATAACCACTTAAAATCATATGCAAGTACCTACTAATCTACTGACATTTTACGCTATCTCATGTTTGGCCCAGTCACAGAATAAAGTAGTAATTACTGTGCGTAAACAACAAGGCAGACGTAAGAAAATATGCGTTTTAAGGAAATATTCGATTCAAGTGTGATTTTAATTTCTTGCAATAAGTACCTACTATTTTCGTATTAGGTAAGTACCTATCACATATTATTATGTATCTTGGTAACGGCGCGGCTTAGCTCAAAAATAACCATATTTTTGGCCCCCTTTTATAAACCCCACACATGTTCTCCGTAACCTCATAGCCCGGAGACCCATCCAGTAAATGACCGTGGTATCTATTGCTTTACCTTGACGTAGTTTGCACGAAAATAAATCTGCAAAATACTTCATATCGATATAGGCTCTGCAAGCTGATCCCACGGTTACCCATCCATTAAACGACCGCTATGTCAATCGCCTTATTTTAACTTGGTTTGTATGATAAAGACCAAATGAAAAATGCTTCATATTCTTAACCGCCTCCCACGACACCTGTGGGATGAAATAGGTGCTGACTGTGTATGCAAAGCTGTCACCGCACGACAAAATGCTAACTGTTTTATAATAATTATTTATCGTTAATTATTGTAATATAATAAATAAGTGATTTACAGTATAATATTCATGTAACGTAGCAATTGTTTTATTTTTCTATAATAAATAGACGGTATTTGAATAAGTAGGTATTGTTTACATGTGGCAGCCCTACCCTCCTTACCCTTGTCTAGACGTTGTCGGCTTTTTCTTCGAGATCAAAGGCGTCAAACTACTGTATGCTCTTTATACTGTGCTTTTATTCTGTGTTCCTACCTATATTGAAATAAAATGTGAGATGTGCCTAAAAGCTATACAAGCGAATTTTATAGGTACCTACCTACCTAAATAAATACAAATATCCGCAGTTACCTACTTAGTGGTATTTATGGTTACTGCCCCACCCTCGTGGGTAGTAGCGTGATGTTATTTGGTATAACCTTCCTCAACAAATGGGCTAGAGAAGCAAATAAATCTTAGAAATTGGCCTGCTAGTTACTAAGACTTGCGCGATCAAAAACAAAAAAAAAATGAATTTCTGTCTATTCAATAATTCTATTGACTATTTCCACCAATAATATCATTGATTTTCACACTATTACCAAACACGGAACAATGGACACCTAATAATATTATAGTAATTATTTATCACGCCGAGGAAGAATGCACTGGTGTCACAGCTTAGAAAGGTAGGTAAGGTGTTCGGTAGGTAAGTATATCAATTTGACCGACAAATAATAACGAAAACTAGAGTTTATTATTGGTTGGCGGAAAATAAGCGTTGTGGGTGTAGGTGGAGTATCATTTCGTACGTATGTATGTATGTCCGATGGCAGCGCCTAAAGGAGATCACCCAAATTGGGCTAATTTTTATTTTGCCGGCCAATCAATAAATTGTGTTATTTTAATAGAACACACTATTGTAAACATTTTAACTATTACACCAAACTTCTAAGTCAATAGGCTTGTGTCCACTAAGAGTAAATCGGTTTGATTGTAGTATCTATAGATCCATTATGATTTTAAGATGTCAATAAAGTTTGTTATTTATTATAAAAAAATTGGTTGCCTGTAAAGTCGGTATACGGGCGAAAGTTTTACGTGACAACAGCTTTGAGTGGTAAAATAGTTTTAATGTGAATATTCATTCGTATAGTAGGAAGAAGGATGAAAGACGCGTGCCTTTCACTTTTTATGTCTGTCTCTCTCGCTCTTAGGCGGGACGCGTGCCTCTCACTCGCTCTCATTGTGAGCGCATAACGTGAGCGGAGCGTAACGCAGTTTCTTGAAGTGTCACCCGGCAAACCAATTTATAAGACGTTGTCACGTCAAAATGGTAAGATTATTGTAATTTTTAGGATTCTAAAACTAAAAAATAATGTTTTTATTCTTGTGACAGTGAACACCAATCAGAGAGCATTACGTCAAACAGTACGTCCACCATTCATGTTGTTGACGTTTTAGTAGTAAATACAACTAAAAAGTAAAAGTTTCTACCTGTCAAATCGAATATAACAAAATAAAAGTGGGTGAATCAGACCAGACTTCATTCACGGATTGTTTTAATTTGTACTTTGTGATATCACTCAACCGCTATGATGGTTTACAGCGTTTTCGTGTCAAATTCAAAAAGGTTTTTAAAAAGCCGTAATTAGTAATATTGCTGATTGTTTTTTGAAGAAAAATCAAGTATTTCAGTTTAACATCTAATAAAGGAACGAATCAATCGCTAATTACATTTTAGGATACAAGCGTATTCTCTGAGACAATATTTAGGTTTGAATGTATGTCTCAAAGTACAGTAGAGCAGTTTTGTTTTGACAAAAGTGGTAAATCAAAGAGGTGTAACGGTAGTCACCTATACGTTTTCAGCCTAACGTGAAATACGTGAGCCTTAAAATGCAGTGGACTCATTAAAAAAGTAAAAAACATATTTTAAAATACTCCTGACCAAATATAAAAATATCGTCTAAACCTTTAGTAGGAATGTCTATGACCGGTCAGGTACAGATGTCTTGCATGATGTACAAGCATGGCACCATGTGGTTGAAGAGATGTTGCGTCGCGACGTTCTCACTTTCCAATGTTTCGGCCGGTTCTTGTTGAGAAAAGGCCAGTCGGAAACGCCTGGATATCACTATAGTGACAGCAGTCGCAACCCTGTCCAAGAAACGGCGCTACAAATGTTGGCGGAATGCCCCGCTTATGCGTCCCAGGGCCGTGAACATCACCATCTTAAGCCTTTTCCGATCATTTTGGTGTAGACCTCTACAACAAATTCCTTTCCGTTCTGTTTTGGGCAGTCTTCAACCAATTACTGCCTGCTATCTTTATGATGTCTTCTTTCCATCTCATTTGCCGTTCCAGCTAGTCATTTACAATCCCATGGTTGCCATTTTAATATTTGCTTGCACCATGTTTCGGGATTTCTGGCTACATGTCCGGCCGCTACTCTTTTGGCAACCTCTGGTACTAGACTTTCTTTTCAGAGCTTTTTATTCTTCTTTCTGTCTCTGAGTGTCACTCCTGCCAGTTTTCTCTCCATTGCCCTTTGAACAACTTCAAGTTTCTGTAGCGCTGCCTCTGTAGTAACCCAAGTTTCGGCTCCGTAGGTGAGCACTGGCAGGACGCACTGGTTGAATATTCTTGCTTTTTGTTGCTTCGTAAAAGCAAATGCCAGTTTATCGAAAGCAGCCCAAACCCAAATGGATACGTGTACCTATCAATCCTGTTCACTTGGTTTGCTTTGCCCATCTTTATTTCTTGCCCTAGGTATAATAAGATATATAAGGCAAGTGTGAATGGAACAGGACAAAGGGGAAGACCTAGGCGGACGTTCTCTGACCAGATTGGAGACATCCTGAAAAAAGGACAAGTCAGAAGTACCCTTAACAGAAGAGCATGCATGAGAAACTTGATGGGAGTGAGTGAAGCAAGTGAGGTATGTCAGGATCGTTGCAAATGGCGTTCCGTAGTCTCTGCCTACCCCTCCGGGAAACAGGCGTGAGTCTATGTATGTATGTATGTATTAAAGAATTCTAATCGGGTACATCCTACTGTAATTGTTATTCAGCTGGAGTTTTCACTGGTCATGTTTCGAATTGGCCGTAAACTGATCGCGGCAATTGTTACATAGACTACAGGCCCATGTCCAAAATTGATGGGTCATATGAACCACCAGGTGACGTATATAGGACGATATAAGATCATCAAATAATAAGATTCAGCACTAAGCCGTCACTTGTAAGCTGTCCAACTGAGTGCTGGTGAGTTAGACTAAGTTTTTTTTAGTTGGCCGGCACCATTGACATATATTTAGTACATATTTATCAATGGCCGGCACTTTTAGAATAGCCTACATTTGTATGGAGCTGGGTGATCTCCTTTATTATGCATGCACGTGTGTTTGCATGAGTATATATTGCTATAACTCTTGCCCTGTAATAAAAATCTTGTGTATTATTGATCTTTTTCCGGTATTTTTTTGACAGAGTAGTATCTTAGAGATTGCATAGTTAAAATAAATATAACAAAATGTAATCATTGGTGATTAAAAGTAGCTATGAGTATCTTACCCTTTATGTGTATTATTGGTTCTATGCCGTTGTTTTGCTGACAGTAGCAACGAATTAATTAATTTATATTAGTCCAATCCTTTTCTCTAAGATTGATATCGAACAAGCGATACTTTCGCATTGCGAGCGATCATAAGTTTTTTTATAATTAACAACAAACATAATGTTCATAAAATTATCTACTGATTACTATTGTCACTATAAACAAAAGCAATTTTGTAAAACTACTTTCGAATTTCATAAAGGTTTATTCAAAACAGAAACGTTGCAAATTATTTATACTCGATAAGTAAGTTTATATTTCAATTGATATACTGTTTCAATTTTCTATACTGTGGCGCGAAAGTGTTATATCTACATAATTATGGCGGCAGTGGCGTCGCGTCTCGCGTCGCGATTGATCGTAATTATACTCGCGAACTGGGGAAGAGGGGAGCCTCAAAAGCTTTGAGCGCTCGGAAATCCTCGCCTTAATAACTCATCTTATTTACATGCATAGCTAAAATCGCAATATACTGCAAATAAAGTCTAAAATAAGAAAGGCCTTACCAGTTTTTATAGGTAGTAGAACCTTGCTGATTTCAGCATGAATGGACCGGGTCGACCGGGGAAGTACTACCCTCTCACAGAAAACCGACGTAAAGTAACAGTACCTAAACTGTTGCGTTTCGTTCGGTGAGTGAGAGTGCCGGAGGCCCTATCCCCTATTCCTTCTCCCTCCCTCATCCCACTCCTCATCCTATCCCTTTTCCCAACCCCACGGGGCCGCAACGTACTTGTGACTCCTGTGGTGTTGCTTGTGTCCATGGGCGGCGGTAATTGCTTAACATCAGGCGATCCGTCTGCTCGTTTGCCGCCTATTAATATATAAAAACAAGTTAAAACAGTTCTTGGTTAATTAAATAAAATTAATAAGTAAAATCACGCGCCTCATTATATTCCTTTACCCATTCAGGCCGGCCACGAACCTATGGCCCTCTTTTGAGTTGCTAGTCTATGAGCCGCGGTAGTAGCTTTTTCACATATTCTTTGTGGGGCCCAGATATTCAAGATGGCGGCCAAGGGACAAGAGGTACGACCCCACAAATTTGGATCAAGCTTTACACTAGCCCTCCCTATACATCTGTAAAATGAAATTGCATACTCTGATAAATGCAAACCCTTATCCAACTTTTCAATGGTCTAATTAAGTAACTACCGACATTGGTCTTTTGCGTTATGTCATAAATAATAATAATAATAATAATAATAATAATAATAATAATAAATTTATTTATTGTTTCACAAGTTACTACAATTATGAGACACATTTATATTATTAACATATGAAGTTGCTACTATTTATGTGCGGCTGGTACTTAAAATAGGAAAACCTGAGCCTTAAGTACCAGCATCCTTCCGATGACACGGTTAAACAACTTACATAATTACTAAGACACTACAATATACAACAATAGTAAAGAATTAAATTTAACAAATAAAAAGTAGTAAACTAATTTAAGCATAATATTTGCCTTCAGCACATTTAAATTTAAATTAACCTTGCATTTTGAATGTGTGTGGGTGTGCGTGTGTGTGCGTGTGCGTGTGCGTATGTGTGTGTGTGTGTGTGTGTGTGTGTGTGTGTGTGTGTGCGCGTGTGTGTGTGTGCGACTTTGTGTTAAATGGTGAGGTGGAGTAGATTCTCCGTCTCGTCATATGGTAGTTTTTGAAGCCATTCACTTATGATGGTTTTGCAGTCATGTTTGTTATAGTAAACTATTGTTAGTACTTTATTTAATTTATTGTAAAGAAAACGTCCAAGAAAGCAGAAAAACCGTTGGCTGAATGAAGTTCTACGGGTCGCATCAAGTGGGAATTGATGGCTGCGAGTATTTGGCTGTTGAAAAGAAGATGAGGTAGAAGGGCCGGATTTAGAGAGGTATGAGTGTTGTCTTAATACAATTTGTTGAATAAAAAGTTGTCTTACTGTTAGGACCTGACAGTATTCATATAGTTCCCTGGTAGGGTGTCGGTATGGTTTAAAAGTGGATACTTTCAATACTGCTCTCTGTGCTCGTTCCACTCGTAATAGATGGCTTTTGGGTGCCCCACCCCAAGAGGAGATACAATAGCCTATCAAAGATTGGCAAAGAGCATAGTAAATCGTCTTGAGGATATCAGGCTCTGCCACATGTCTTAGGTGTTTAAATACAAAGATAAGTTTACGAATTCTGCCCGTCAATAAGTCAATGTGTTGTACGAAACTCAATCGATCATCCAAAATTACACCCAAATATCTTATGGCTGTAGCGTTTTTTTATTTCGGGCACTCACATGTGGAATGGTTATTCAATGTGTGTTTGTGTGCAGTAATAGAGTATATTGTATTGTCCAATGGTACCAATGGCTTTTTAATGTTAAATGATAGATATTTAGTTTTTTCCACATTCAGTGACAGAGAGTTTAGAGCAAGCCAATGGGTTATTTTATCAAGACCAATCTGTGCTGCATTATATACTTGTTCCCAAGTGCGTCCCGTAAAGATAAGGGCTGTATCATCAGCAAATGCAAAAAGTCTGCCATGTTCTAATTTTAATTTGCACATCTCGTTAACATAAATCAGGAAAAGTATAGGTCCCAGTATGCTGCCTTGGGGCACGCCATGTTCGATTGGCAGATAATTGTTGAGGTGCTCTCCTATTTTTATGCATTGGGTTCGGTCAGTTAAATAGCTCTGAAACAACTTCAACTGCTTGTCTCTTACACCAATTCTTTCCAGTTTTTTTTGTAGTGAAGGAATAGAGACCGTGTCAAATGCCTTGGCCAAATCCAGAAAAATGCCCAAGCATTTGTCACCGTTATCCAATGCTTCTACAAGATGATTGGTGAGATCATGAACAGCATCATTGGTTGACATATGATTTCTGAAACCATACTGGTTATTAGACAAGATATTATTAACATCAAGATAGTTTTTAAGTCTACTGTTCATGATTTTCTCCAAAATTTTGGATAATGCTGGGAGCACGGAGATAGGTCGATAGTTAAAGACACGGTCTCTATCCCCCGACTTGTATATAGGATGAACTACTGCCCTCTTCAGTAAATATGGGAAATCACCGTGGTGTATACAGAGGTTAAAAATATAAGTTAGAGGAGGAATCAGTGTAGTTCTGTATTGCTTAAGGAGGCTGGCAGATATACCATCAATCCCGATCGCACAGTTAGTGCGCAATGTTAGAATTATACGCTCTACCTCTGCCTCATCGGTTTCCAAGAATATAAGTGAGTGAGGATGTGACGAATAGGGTGGTGTATCGTTATTGTTAGTTATAGTGCTTCTACTGGACAAATCTCTTCCTATACTGGTAAAGGTTACATTAACTTCATTAATAGATTCATCAATGGTATCCTTAATTTTAAGTAAGGCAGTGGCTGACGTCGTTGCTTTCTCTGTGTGAGTAACTTTCTTAATAATATCCCACATCATTTTAGGATTAGTTTTAGCCTTGTTTAACTCATCTCTTTCATATTCAGTTTTAAGTTTTTTTATTATAGAAGTACAGAAATTGCGGTACCTTTTAAAAGTAATCTTTAATATTTCATTGTTTGGGGACCGTTTAACTTTTATGTACATTCTGTCCCTATTTTTCATACATCTCAGCACACCCGGAGTAATCCATGGTTTGATGATTCTCAAACGATGTGGCACAGCATATGTGGTGGTACTCATTTTAAGTGCTTTAGTTAAAGAATTAACAAAGTATTCAAGGGCTATGTTTGCATCTGTATATTTATAAATATTAGAAAAGTCAATGTTCTTCAGGTGATATTCTAGCTGTGAGTAGTCTATTTTAGTCTTTATGTTTAGCTGCTGATCAATTTTCACTTTATCAAGGGTAACTAAGATGGCATTGTGATCAGTAATAGTGGAATCGATGACAATAGTTTTAGCAGATGATTTAGTGCTAAGGAATACATGGTCAAGGCAGGTTTTATTATGAGTAGTTAGGGTGTGAGCTGGTAGGAGGCCATGTGTAGCTAGTAAATCCAAATATTCCTGTGATCTCATGTCAGTGTTCCCATCCACAATGTCAATATTAATATCACCTATGACCATGGTAGTTCCAAATGAACGATTAGCGGATAATACTTGGTCCATGGAGTTTAAAAAGTTTGAAATATCTTTAAATGTTGGGGGTCTATAAATTGCAAATATGCATATCTCATTATCTATTTTAATTTGTAGACAGCTTGCGTCCAAAAGATTTTGTTCGAGTACAGTAATATTTGTTATGCTATTCTTAATGTACACGACTACGCCATCGTTTTTGTTAATAGTATTAACAATTATAGTGTACTTATAACCGTCCAGTGTAGGAATATAAGGGTTGCAGGTTAACCAACATTCTGTGAGGATTATAATATCATGTGATATAGACATTCTGGATAATAGTGTCAACAAGCCAGTAATATTCGCCGAGATGCTACGTATGTTCTGGGTTAAAATTTTAAGGCTCTTTACTGTAATCAGATTTGCACATTGTTCTGGGTCGCACCTGAGAGATTCCGATGTTTCGAAGTTATCAATAATATTCAAATGATTATGTAGAGTATCGAATTTTATAACAAGTATAGTAAATGAACCAAGTATCTGACCACTGTTTGAAAGTGTTGAGAGGAGTTATTAACAGCAGTAACCAAATGAGAGATAAATTGTTCATGTTATTGAGCGTTTTGTTTTGGTGTATAGTCTTTATGTGTAGTGTTGAGTGCAGAATTATTATGTAGTGAATAGTTATGTTTGTTTTATGCAAAGGTTTGTACAATTGGTGATGGTTTACTTGGTATAAGAAATGTATTAACAACGGGCTTATAACTTTATAGTATTTTAAACTATTAAGCTCTACTAATATACTGAAAATACTAAAATTATAAAATCTAAATAATAAAATAAGGTGCCAACAAAATAGTCATATTTTACTGATTAGTTTAGTAAGACTTGCTTCAGTTTCAATACGTGTTGGAGGTTCGCCTTCTGCTTTACGTAAATATACCACGCCTCGTGAAGTCCAACAATAAGAGTAGTTATTTTCACGTGCATATTGACGAGCAGAGTAAAACAATTTTTGAGCTTTAACTGTTAGAGCTTCTGATATAAACACAGGCTTGATAGGTCCAGGGATATTCAGGTGTCCGGTGTTCAATTTATCGTTTGCTGTCTTCTTTTTATTAAAATGCTTCACGCCTTGAATGATTTGATCTTTCTTTATGACACTATTTATTTATATAAATGCGTTATATCTATGCAAAACGCGCAAACAATAATAAATTTGTCTGTTGATTTTGGATAATATTAAAAGCTTTGGGAAGCTGTGAGCTGATATTCTGTCACATCTGGTTGGACCTGTAAGCGGATCCCGGGCTTCTAAGCGTGTAAGTTTTGGTTGCAACCGGGATAACGCTAGGAGGATGATGATGGTGACGTTCACAAGCTGGGAGGCCCTACCCTCTCAAAGGATCCATTTTCTTAGAAGGACAACTTTTTTAGTATTTTCCTCCGGAACACCTCCTACAATAAAAAGCCAAGTTAAAAGCCCTCTTATAGTTTTTATATTAAGTGTTTTTTGATCATGCCAAAATTAAACAGAGACACCATTTGCCTCGCAACAAATGCCCAAGATTATTATATTACTAGCCATTGATACCTAACCTAAAATAAAACACAACAATTTCAATTATAAGTCTTTATGTAAAACACCTACTCTAAATATTATTACGTCCTACGTATAATGTTACTGGTACTGATGTTTGTCATGTCCTCCATTTGAAGAGCCTCCGTAGCTGTTGGCTTCCTTGTCACCGCCGTTCCAGGCTGGCCCTCCGAATATACCGTGATGACCGTTGGATCCAGGCCCTCCGAAAATGCCATAGTCACCGTTCGAGCCGGGTCCAAACGCGCGAAGTCCTTGGTCGATATTTTGAGTTAGCTCGCCTTGTGGACGTCCTGTGCATAATAAAAAATATAAAATGAAAAGCTATCTGAGAGTGCTTGACAGTCTAAACAATATTGCTATTACTGTGGGTCATGGGTGCCACCGGGGCAGTAGTTTCTCTGCAGCAAAGTTTTCAAATCCAGCTTTCTAAAAAGTCTTCGACCTTAAAGATAAAAGACGCAACGGAAAAATGCTTAGATGAGCGCGCCGAGTGTTGTAAGCTCGATCTCCACATATGTATAATACAAATGCAACAACAACACAAATGGTTCGTTGTTTGAATGTTTTCTAATCTTGGAGATATTCACGGGAGATACTCGATTTATTCATGGTGCGGTCGCTGTCTTAAAAATACATAGGTACAACGATATTCTTAATACATTTGCACTGCATATAGTAGGTACCTAGGTACCTTTTAACTATAAAAAACCCCCATGACCATCATTTAGAAACTATAGGTACTAAATAGTACCTAAATTATTGTTACCTCTTAATTATAGTCTTAATTAAATCAAATACGGACGCAGCTTTAGTGACCTCGTCGGTTTGGACGTGACCTAAGCATAATGACTACACCAGCCATTGTTGTGAGGATTCTTTGGCATTTTTGGTTGTATTTTCTTTCTTTCTCTTTAGCCTACTGACTAAAGTGCACTAAAATATGTTCTGAGGTACAGACCTTAATTCTGAACCTATTAAAATTGATTAAAGTATACAGTTTGTCTGATTTATCTCAGTATGTAGGTAACTAAAGTTGCAGTAAGAGGTACCCATCGGCAAACCTCAAGCCCATGCATGCAGAGAGATTTAAATATTCAGGTGTGCCCTACGCTTCCAAAACTTGTCAACATTTTAATTGGTACATATCTTTAACAATGTTCGCCCAGTGCTCGGTACTTCAACGGGAAGAGTGATTTCAATCATCCCATAGATGACAACTTTTCATGCGCCTTATGTACATGGTATGGCCATCTACGATTTAATTTCTGCATGCATGATAGTAAAAATTGTTATCATGCGTTAAAACGCGAGCCAGTCAGACTTTGATATGTGATACCATAACAGTCACGATTGTTGTCTATTGAAACGACGTACCAGCCACTTACGGCGAATTAAACTCTGGATTAATGTCATCTAGCACAGTTGTAGGAGTTCCATTGTGCATAGTTTACTAGCTATTCTGAAGTAGCCCATATCCTATCCTGATGTTCCTATATGTTATATTATTGCAGAATTTCATCAAAATTCTCAAAACTTTTGAGTGAGGAGTAACAAACACCCAGCCATCCAAAAAGTAGTAGAATTCTTATGCTACTGCTACACCTGCGTTAGCGTTAATTGCAATGGCCAACAACGCGTTAACTAACTCGTTAAAATTCGCGTTGACAATTTGTAATTTAGTGCGTTATAACTTTGGCCACATCTACGTGCAGGTGTAGCAGGAGCATTAGGCACGCATCACGTCACTTCTCATTAATGTTATTTTTGTTTACCTTCGTCACAATAACTTACCATAACAGAGTACAGCCAGGGCCAGGAATACACACGCCACCTGAATAACAAACAATAATTGGCTTATTATTCAATAAGAATAACTATCTCAGTCAGAAATAGGTTAACAAGAAGATGCCGACGTACTAAAGATAACAAGTACATCTAGGTAGGTATTTTGTGATAACACATATCGTCTTCGTACTGGCAATTTATTATCACAGTTATGAATACAAAAACAGTATATTTTGGCACAGCTTTTTGGCATAAATAGGTCCAAAATAGAACAACATTAACTAACATACAGTATCAAATAATATGTTTAATCAAGTTTTAACGCATCAAACAGGTTAAATCAGCTTAAAGATCCAGTAATATAACCTTTATTTACAGACGAGTAGCACTTAAGTTTTTTATTTCATTTCGAGAATGGAAATAACAGATTTCTTCGTAATATAAACGTTTCTTTACAACAAGAATTATTGAACATAATTGTAACTGTATCACTTACCTTATAAACCATTTTTTGAGATTATATTATCAAAAAACTTGTTAAAATCACAGATGTATCACAAATATACGAGCAGAGCACTACGAAACCAAACTTCACCTTAATATATAGGTTCTCAAAGGTTTCAATATAACCCTGCGTACGTATAACCACGTTGATAGACGACTAAAAACAACTTGGACCTTACAAGTCGCGACTACAGACCCACAGCTAGGGTTGTCAGATCACAAAAAGAATATTTGTGGTCTGTGTTCTACAAATACTTGTTTTGCGCGTTAGTAGTTGTGTTCTGTTGTGTCGACGGGTTGTTGACCTCTTGACCGTCGCGTCGTGGATTGCATCACAAACTGCAAGTTTTAGCTGATATTGTAACAAAGACAGATACTTTTGCAGAATTTACTTATCGCCGTGTAACGTATAGTGAGTGAGCCTGTACTATGTTAACGAGCCAACTGTTAAACATACATATACTACAACGTAATCTAACAACTTTAAACGAGCTATTCTTGTATACATATATAATTATATATATATTTATATTAGAATTTTGGAAAGGTCTCCAACGATTTTCATGATATTTAATAGGTATGCACCAGGGATGTTACGGATATGGAATTTTGGATATGGATACGGATACAGATATTAGAAAAATGTTATATCGGTTTCGGTTTCGGTTTCGGATACGGATATGATATTATTTCGGATTAACCGGTAGTTTCGGATAGTTTCGGTTACGGATATTAGATTTTTAAGGAATATCAAAAGTAACACACAAATAGATAACAAAACACTTACTTTCACAAGACTTATTTTTCAGTTTATCGAACTAAGTATTCGTAATGTAACTAGTTATGACTTGAACAAAAAAAGAAAACAGTCAATCCAAAGGACGCGCGCGGCGTGTCACTCACTGCCGATCAAAAATATAATGGAATACATAGGAATAAGAGGTGTCGCTTTAAAGTTAATAGGTAATTACTTAAATAATAGAAAGCAAGCAACTACTATTGAAGTATTTAATGAGCATACAAAAACAGTAGAGTCAGTTACATCTAATTTCGATAATGTTATACTTGGTGTGCCCCAAGGCAGCATATTGGGTCCCCTTTTATTCCTTGTATACATTAATGAACTTCCAAACATAATCAACCACCTATGCGTTATGTATGCTGATGATGCAACAATATTTATTTCCAATGATGATAATAATACTAACTTTCAAGACGAAATAAATAAAACACTAACAACAGTAACTGATTGGTTAGATTCAATAAACTTGAAAGTAAATCTCTCTAAGACAAAAATAATACAATTTAGGAATTATAAAAGTAAACACACTCCATTAAATATATCTGTTTCCAATACAAAAATTGAACAAGTAAGTGATTTAAAATTTTTAGGAGTTGTAATCGATCAATATCTCAATTGGAAAGCACACATTGAAATTGTAAACAAAAAAATATCCAGCGCCTGTTATGCACTATCAGTTCTGTCGGAAACTACCAATATAAATGTCACCAGAAATGCATATTTTGGAAATGTCTATCCTCTATTATTGTACGGTATAATATACTGAGGAAACTCTACAAATGTTCAGTCTACATTTATTCTCCAGAAAAAATGTCTGAGGACATTGTATAATATGCATAGCACTGAATCACTGAGAAATATTTTTAAAACTAAGGGATTTCTCACACTTACTTGTATTTACATTTTTGAATTATGCTTATTTGTGAAAAATAATAAAGAATATTTTGATTTTAAATCTGCTTCAAAGCGAAACATACGAAATAAATATAAGTATAATATTAACTTACCTATAATTAATAATACGATTTACTATAAAAGCACTTACATTTCTGCAATTCGTGTTTTTAACAATTTACCTACCGTCTTAAAAGAATTAGATGGCCGTCAATTTAAAATAAATTTGAAAAAGTGGCTTATTGAGCATGCTTTCTATAGTCTAAACGAGTTTTTTGGTCAATCGTATTAGTGCATTTATTTAAGCTTCTATTTTGTTTTGTTTTGTTTAATTGTTGTTTCATTTTTAAGAAATTATGTTGCATGCCCGGTAAGGGCAAACTGTTGTGTCCAAAAATTTTATTACTAAGACCTATGTAATGTACACAGTTACGCAATAAATACATCTTTATCTTTATCTTTAAAACAAGTTATCGTAACGTGTCTCATTTAGACTCCGCCCCTATCCGAAAATTATCCGAATAATTTATTTCGGATTCGGTTACAGATACGGATATTTTTTTATTTTGGATATCTGATAGTTTCGATTACGGATATGGATATCCTTAACATCCCTGGTATGCACGGGGTTTTGGGGCGATAAATCGATCTGGCTGAATTAAAAAAAAAGATTTACGATGCTAATTATTATACGTAACGACAAAGTATAGAATTTTATTGTGTGATAAGAGAATGTTGTGGGGTAAAAGAAGATGTAGTAACAACCATTGAGAAAGGTATGCTCAGATGGTTTGGACACATGGAGAGGATGGATGACCAAAGACTGAACAAGAAGTTATATAAGTCGAGTGTGAATGGGACAGGAGGAAGGGGAAGACCTAGACGGACGTTCTCTGACCAGATTGAAGACATCCTAAAAAAAGGACAGGTTAGAAGTTTACACTCAATACTCTTAACCGAAGAGCATGCATGAGAAATTTGATGGGAGTGAATGAAGCAAGAGAGATAAGTATGTCAGGATCGTTGCAAATGGCGTTCCGTAGGCTCGGTCTACCCCTCCGGAAAACAGGCGTGAATCTATGTATGTATGTATTATTATACTTAGATAAATCGACCAGACACAATAACGTGATTATACTCGTGCTAATACGTGTATGATAATATTCATCACATGAGTATTTGCCCTGGGTGAGAATGGAACCTACTAACTACGATTTAGCGTTTATATTCATTTACCATTAGACTTACATGTCATTCGCAATTAACTACTACCAGAAAATCATCGAAAGATTTATATATAATGCGAGTACATACAGTTGGGGAATACCCCGTGCGATTCGGGAACATTTGGCAACCCTATCCTATAAGGAAAATGTTATAGACAGTTGCAGGAATCGACACAAAACAGTTGTATGTAGTACAAGTCGGACTCGCACACGGAGGGTTCTGTACAGTGCAGTACTACAAGATATTTGTCCGTTCCAATCTATTCCGATCTATTGTTGTCAAAATATGAACTAATATTTATTTCCTAGATAATTTAGTAAATTAAATTTAATTAAAAGTCGATGGCTTATCGTGGAGACCTCTCAATGGCTCTCTGTTTTATACCATTGATGCTAACATGTATTTCTCAGCTGTTGGTTTCTTATCGCCTTATCGCCTGCCATAAAAATATTTTTATAAGTTCTATCTTGCAAATGTACAGGTACATAGTAAGAACACCTCTTAAGATATTAATGTTTTCCCAATACAACTACACCGAATGGCACCAACCTATCGTATAAAGAAACAATTATAAATGTTTAACTTATTTTGCACTAGCTGTTGCCCGCTGTTTCACCCGCGTCCTGAGGGAACTACTACGCGTACCCGGTTAATTTATAGCCTCAGTTACTCCTTGGTACATCAGCTATCCTCCAGTGAACGTCCCGTCAAAATCGGTCCAGCCGATCCAGAGATTAGCGAGAACAAACAGACAGACAGACAGACAAAATTAAAAAAAAATGTTATTTCGGGATATGTACCGTGTATTCATCATATGCATTTAGTAAACAGCGGTTACTTTAATATTACAAACAGACACTCCAATTTTATTTATATAAAAATATAGATGTATAATTTCTTACTTTTTTATGTCAAACCACCCGCTGGCCTCTGACATGGTTTATTATCCTGAGATAACCGACAATAACAGGTAATAATATGTATCTCTGCTCTAAATACACTCAATATAGGAATTAGGATTCTTCCTAGTCCGGGTTCATCAGCGGGCTGTGCCGATGGAAAGAGAAACAAACGGCCAAAAATTATTAATAGGGTTCTCTTAGCTTTCTTTGCGCACGCAACCCTAAATTCTGTGGGCGCGCTTACGTATTCCACACACACATCGAATATGGATTTCTGGTTGGTACGTACACAAAATAAAAATAACAAGACCCAATAGCACTACCTGTCTGGCATGTCACGTCACTCACAGGCACAGCTTAGTTCAACTCGTCTCGTCTCAAGGCTTAACGATAGCCGAGTGGAGAGACCGACAGACTGCTACGCATAGGGTCTCGGGTTCGAATCCACGGCACGCACCATTGACTTTTCGAAGTTAAGTGCGTATTAAATTGTGCCTCCGTAGTCCAGTGCATAGCGATTCCCGGGTCGGGCAAAAGTGTTACCTACTGGGTTTTTCCGAATTCTCAGTAGCAGCACGGAGTCTGGTGATGTGCCCGGTAACGGCAATAGGCTCGCCCCCTATTACGTGGGACCTAAAATTTCATGGCGAAATGTGGGTGTATTGTTACTAATGTTACACCTCTGCCTACCCCTTCGGGGATACAGGCGTGAGTCTATAAAAAATATAAAAAAATAAAATAAATTGTTAATTATTGCTTGCTTATCGGTGAAGGAAAACATCGTGAGGAAACCTACATGTCTGAGAGTTCTCCATAAAGTTCTCGAAAGACATTTGAAGTCTGCCAACCCGCACTTGGGTCGGGTTTCGAAACGCGTCGCCCGAATTTGAGGGTATTGGTGGTGTAGGGGGCTTAAGGGAGACGTGGTCGCTAACTATGGGCCTTATCCGGATGCTCAGGGTCACTCAAAGTGCGATGGAGAGAGCTATGCTCGGAGTTGCCCTGCGAGATCGATTCAGAAATGACGAGATCCGCAGACGAACCAAAGTCACCAACATAGCTCTCCCAATAGTCAGGCTGAAGTGGCAGTAGGCAGGGCACATAGCCAGAAGAACCGATGGCCGTTGAAGCAGAACAGTTCTGGAGTGGCGGCCACGCACAAGACGTCGTAGCAGAGGTAGGCCTCCCGCAAGGTGGACTGACGATCTTGTTGGGGTCGCAGGCAGCGGATGGATTCGGGTGGCTCAGGATCGGTCTATGTGAAGAGCCTTGGGAGAGGCCTATGTCCAGCAGTGGACGTCTTTCGGCTGATATGAGATTTAACGAACATGATTGTATTAAATTATTCTTATTTACTATCTAAGGAATAACTTAATGAAGCAGGAGAAATATGTTAGGTTCGTAGCAAATGGCGGTCCGTAGTCTTTGCTTGCCCCTTCGGGAAACAGGCGTGATGATGTACTATCCGAGATCTTCATCTGAAGCTCATGGTCAGCTTTGTAGTCTAATATCTGGTTGTTTATTCATTTTGGTATTACTGCACATCAATATATTGTGTTCAGTAGTAGACTGATATAGCTCATGATGGTAACAATGATGAATCTCGTGTCATAATTATTCCACTATAAATACCTGATAAATTAACTGAGTGCTTTGTTTTGGTCATCCATCAATATTCCGCGCATATGTTTGAGGTCATGAGTTTATTTTGTGAAGATAACACAGCGCATATAAGCTATAGTGTGGCCATTAGTGCTGTGCACTCCCTGAGGTATGCGCGGCGAGGTGGGAGGCGAAGAAAAAAGTGCATGAGTTCACATGAGATCGATACATGTCGGACAGATCTTACGATATCAGTTTGCATTTCTAAGGCAAGACTTGTGGTGGGACGATGGCTATCTATCTGTTATATATTATACTTACTTAGTTGATTAAAATGTAACCCAAATATACTCGTATTTTATTAAAAATATGCAGGTGATAAATAAGAACTAAACTTATAATTCAAAGCAGGACTTGTTTTATTGAACATTTTTTATATTTACAAACAATTATATATTCTAATGAAAGTTATTCTGACATTGATTCTGTTTCAACTTCATCTTCCATTTCGTCATCATCTTCATCTTCCACTTCGCCACCGGTACTTGAATCAGAGTCTTGCAAATTTATTATGAATGAATCGATAACATTATCGAACCTACTATCGCGACTCCAGTAATCATTTTCATTTTTCTGGACATGATCGTCGCATCGTTGCCATTTTTCCGCCGTGAATTCCGAAAACAATTTATCCAATAAGATTATCTTTTCGTCTAGAGACGAATTAATATAGTTTTGGGCTATGTTGTTTTTAATATCAGCCCAGACCAACTCAATTGGATTTAAATCTGGATGGTACGGAGGTAAACGCAGAACAGTGTGTCCACTGGCTTTCAGGAGTTCGTCAATTCTATACACGGGTTCTTTTTGTGTATTTTCGATAAGAAGTAGCAGGTGAGCCTTTGACATGGTTCCTGAAAATTCTACATTATGACGTAGCAACCAGTTCTGCATTTCACTTTTGAGGCTTGATATAGTTGGTTTCTTCTCAATCTGAACGGTGTGGTAAGACGCGTTGTCCATTACAACCACAGAATTCGGCAGCAACTGATCTTTTGACTTTTCATCTACCCACTTATAAAAAGTAGGTCCGCTCATATCTCCATGATAGTCACCGGTTCTAGCATCTGATTTGAATATAGTCAATGCATCAACCACTAAGCCATTTCAATACCCAGCGTGGAGAATTACCAATCGCCGTCCTTGCCCAATATCAGCATGAATTCCGGGTTCTGTCGATGATTGCCAACATTTGCTGGCATGGTGACTGGCGTTGATGTATGTTTGATCAAGAAAATATATGTCGCGGTTTTGCGTTCTGTAATTTCTGATTTGTGTAAGATATTTTTTTCCGTCACACTGTAATATTAGGCTGCTCTATAAGGAGATGTCTCTTGGATTTGCATTTTTTCAAAAGGTAGCCCATTTTGTGTAAAAGCTGTCTTAAATATTCCCGTCCACAATTCAAAATGCCATCCTGTCTCAAACTTGATAGTAACTTACGGACACTTGGTATTTTTTTTTCAACTTCGTAAAACTGATGAATTTTTCTTCTGATTACTCCAAGGTCAAAATCATCCACAACGTGTTTTTTCTTTAGAACTTTTGGTTTTTTTGGCGATTGAAATTTTAATTGCCTTTAATTTTCAATTGATAAATAACCCGCAGAAATCACATTATGCACAGTTCTTTTGCTGTACCCCGTAGCCTCCGCAACGATTTTGGCAATATTCACGTCATTTTTAAATTCAAAGCTTTCTTTGTCTGCTTTTCTTTTCTTAAAATATTCAGTCACTTTAAAAATTACAGTCTTCATATCACGAGATAACGTACGACACATCTTTGAATATTTATCTCATGTGCGTCTGACATTGACAGTCCGATACATGCGTCGGAATCTTGCCTTAATTCATGTAAAATCATTGAAACTAGCTCCCTCTTTATTCTTCGCACGTAACTAAATTCGTTCGTGAATGTTCGTGAGTACATGGATTTCGATACATTATTGATGAAAAATAAACATAGCAATATTCTTGCACCTGCTGCGGCTAATCCGTGACTGCACTTAATAGTGCAGCTATGCAGGCTCCTCAGTAGGTGTCCCATCACATTCTAGATTAAAACTCTCAAAGGGCCTCGAGCAAAGAGCACGAGGACGAGTCAGTTTGCAAAATAAAGCATTATATAGTACAAAGCACTATATTAAACGCTTTTTTCAACATACTTTTATCGAAACTTGTATGTCATATATCTTGGAACAACAAAAACAAAACAACAAAATATCATAAAAAAGTTGTTTCTATTAAAAATGCCTATCCAATGACCTACACCTTATTACTATTGGAGGGTGGTCCCAGGTCCCATACATTTTTGCCCATTGTCTTTAGAATAATACTCGTGAAAGAGAAACAAATATAAATAACATATATAATTTTAAGCTTTGCTAAATTAACACAAATTTTATGAAATTTTAATATTATAACTATGATATTATATAAAATATAGTACGAACCGGAACCAGTGTATGCCATTAAGTTTTTCTTTTAAATATATTTATATATATTTTTTACTTTAAGAATCAAAACGGCAGACATGCTGTGAACACGTTTTGAAAGTCGATTTTTATGCTTTTCGACTTCACGCCTAAAGGAACCCTCTATTGGAATAGTGAACCCCCACTTTATCTACGGCAGATGAATTTGTACAACTAGCATTAATATGAACTTTGCTACTATACCGTAAGTCTGCGGAACACTGGCTCTTAGACTAATACAAAACAAATTAAATAAATGATTAAAGATAAATAAATAAAATAATAAACAAATTAATAAATGGGTATATCATTTTTTTTTATTTGGTGATTTTAGCATAACTTACCTACTGTGATCTTTCTGCTGTAAATATTGTGATTTTTGGAAAATAAACTACCGTTTTATTTATATTTCTAAAATAATTTTGACTATAATTATAATACTTGACTAACATCAACGACCTCTAGCGGCAATTTTTGTAAAACAGACGGCAAAAAGTAGCATGTAAGTTAAAAACGTGGCGCTTGCGTCGCCTAAAATGTCAAAGTTGCCAGTCTATTTCCAGTTATAATATATTAGTCTATAGTTGACGGCGCGCTGACAGAGCGCAGCAGCCGATTCTTCCCCCCCGTCTCGCTGCGCGCATACCTCAGGGAGTGCACAGCACTAATGGCCACAGTATAGTGCACTCATTACTCAGGACAATTATTCTACGTTAAAATTCAAGTTCTCACGTGAAATATCTTCTACAATGTCTTTCAAGGTAAGAAATACTTTCATAATATTGCTTTAACAATTAGTTTCATATTATTTACAGCAGCACAGAGTCTGCTGACGTGCCCGATAACGACAAGGATCGCCCCCTATTACGTGGTACCTAAAAAATCATGGCGAAATGTGGGTGTAATGTTACACCTCTGCCTACCCCTTCGGGGATACAGGCGTGAGTCTATATATTCATATTATTGGTTAGGTAATGTTGTAGCATTTCTCGATACAGGCTTACTCACTATAAAGAAATTACTACTAATAGGCTACCAATCTTAGTAAGCCCTTCATAATGTATTACTAAAACTAGGTAGTAATTATGTTTAGTAACATTGTTGGTACTATTTTGCAATATTTTATCACCAGATTGTGAATTTAGTAGTAGTTAATTTAATGTTGAATGGTCTTTAGATTATCTTGTTATAGGTATATTATATTTTTTATAGACTCACGCTTATTGTCGAAGGAGTAGGCAGAAGTGTAATACTACACCTACATTTTGCCATGAATATTTAGGTCCCACGTAATAGGGGTCGAGCCCCAAGTAGCACAGAAGTGCTGATTAGTAGCTGAATCATTGTTCACAATGAAATCTTCAGCTGAATAAACCTGCTGAATAAGAGCGTTAGAGGCGCCTACTCAGCTGATATAACTCTGATTTGGGCACAAATTAATCAGCTGTCAGCTGAATAATGTAGCTGGTTGCACTATATCAGCGTTATTTGAGCATTATTAAAGGTAACAGTCGCCCCAAGAGCTGAATAATAACTGATTATCAGGGTATGTGTTACCTTTTATACACCACAAGGGCTGAATAGTAGAGTGCTGTTTACCTATTTTTCAGCACAAGATATACTCCAGGATGTTAGTAACTCTTTTATGGAGCTGACAATTCACAAGTGGCAAAATTGTGAATAATTTTCATCCGACTACTTAATTATTATTTTGATATGTTTTATGCGAACCATTATGTAAAGTGTTTGTGGGAAATAGGCAATTTTTTATCGCTAAGTAAAACTTTGTTTTTCTTCCACGTGCATGAAATTCGAATGGGAAAGAGAGTTTATTGTCAAATACTATATAATTATAGACGAATATTTTCACGCGCTTTCAAAATATCACTGTTTACTTGAAAATTATAGTATAAAATACGTTGATGATACTATTATTAAAAAATATTATTTTTATTTTTCCTTTGCAATTTGATAATAAGCTGTTTACGTATACCAAAACTTCCGCTAGGGGCGCTGTCTAATGGCGGCACGCTTAAAGTCGACTCTGTAATATTATGTTTTATAAATAGTCCAAGTGTGTTATATCTTGTTTAAACCGTATAATTGACATTATCAAGTGTTAAATATCATCATTTAATGTTATCAAATAAAACAATAAGTGTAAACTGATAATAAAATTAACTGAAAGTGAAGTGTAAATAAACAATAATTACGCAAGTCTTTCTAAAGTGAAATGATAAACTGCGGTATCTAGGACATTAGTTTGCCGTCAAACTATGATAGAACCAGTTTTAAAGTTATAAATGTGAATAAAACCTAAAATCTAAATAGTGAAGAAAAATTGTTTCGTTAATTTTTCAAATTTACTATCAAATAGTCATTATCTAACACAACAGTGACATCTTGCGACCAATAGCGAAACTACGTCGACACATAACGCTACAACAAAGATGACGACCAAAATCGATAAAACTTGCAATAATGCCCGCAAGATGCCAACACTGGTTCCATGTTTTAAATGTAAACAATCTGTGGATATAAAGAATACAGCTTTATGTTCGGTATGCAACAACAGATTCGAATTGCATTGCGATGGATATCCGGAACAAACTTACCGACTAATGAGTATTGAATCTAAAAAGAAATGGCGTTGCAAGACTTGTATCCAAAAAAGTATGAAACAGAAACATGACGTAAGTGTTATTATCCCTTCCAAAGTTACGAGGAGGAAAAAGATGATCTCCACAACCAATTTAACCGTATCCCCGGCAATTAAGAATGATGAATCCATTGAATTATCTTCCTCGTTCAAATCGCCTCAGTCGTACATCGCAAAAAGCCTACCAGATTTGTCTACTGCAGCAATTAATATGGCAGAATTACAAGATGAAATAGAAAATCTTAAGTCACAGCTTGCTGCTGCGCATTCAAAAATAGAAAGTCTTGAGCAAGAAAATAGTTCTTTAAACAAGCATATCACCCAGCAAAATACTATCATCACTAATCTTAAAGCTCCTTGCAAAGCACCAACAAGTCAAAATAAAATATCCTGCTCAATTCAAAGAAAAACTGCTAAATGCCAGAGGAAATTGTTGAACAATACTGCTCACGAGATTTGTTTAGATGTTGGACTTAATGAGGATTTCTCTAATGAAATGACAGATGTCGCCACGGGTCACTCTGAACAGTCTGAACAAATAAAATCAAAATCTACGGAAGGCGATAAACCATCTATTAAGAGCCCTACAAAAATGATGACTACCTCATCAATACCAGAAAATGGCGATAGATGTATTTATATATTCGGAGGACTACAGTGCAAAGGACTAGCACAGAATCTGATTCGATCTAGGATCCGTACAAAATATGAAAAATATAAAGTGTTTTCTATGGTAAAGCCTTTCGCGTTGTCTGCTGAAATACTCGATTCGTGCCATGACGTAGTGGACTCGCCAAATAACTACTTGATCCTTGGCATTGGTGAACGTGATTCTAACCCGACTACCCTAACAATAGACCTAGCAGCTACACTAAGCAAATTTAAAAACATTAATATAATACTACTACATGTTAAGCACAACCCTTAGCTGAATGAGTGGAAATTAAATAATCTATTAAAACAATTCTGTAACAATACTAATAAATGCCAATTTGTGTCTGCACCCTTAAATATATACAATAAGAATAATTATTTTTATAGTTTATTAAGAAATGTTAATTTAATAATTGATTCTAATGATTATGGAATAAGATATTTACAAAGTCACCTTACCACAAACATAAAACATAGTTCGTATAAAAAGGGCACTATACCTTTTTATTTTCCGATTGTAAATAAATTAAGAAGTAACGAGGGTATCAATAGTAATCCCACTGTCAACACTGTAATTGACAATACAATTGGTACACAGTTTTTTCGACTCTAAATGTGAATATATGTGCACAATTCTACATCAAAATGTTGCTGGATTACTAAACAAAATGGATGTCTTAGAGGTATGTGTAAATGAACTAACTAACCAGAATATATGTTTAGATGTGTTATGCTTCACTGAAACTTTTGTTAAGTCTGGTGATGAACCTAATATTAATTTTAAAAATTATAAGCTTGTAAGTTTCTTTAGCAGAAAAAAGGAAAAAAGAGGTGGTGTTAGTATTCTAGTCTATAAATCACTAAGTACCAAAAATATTGAGTACCTTAAAGAACTTTGTATAGAAAAAATATTCGAATGTTGTGGTGTTGAGATTCCAGCTTTGCAGTGTATTATTATATGTATTTACAGGATACCAAACTCAAATACCTACAAGTTCTTTGAAAGTTTAGAATTATTACTGTACAAATTACTACTTAAACATAAAAAACGTATAATAATTACTGGTGACATGAATATAGACACTCTAAAAGACACTAGTGACTCAATTAAATTCAAATATATTTTCTCAAGCTATGGGTTTTATCAACACATTAAAATACCAACAAGGCAGAACTCCTGTATAGATCACATTTTTAGTAATAGAAAGAAAGATGTAGGCAGTACTTATGAATTGTTTGTGTCTGACCATAACACATGCCAGCTTCTAAAATTTCCAGCCAATAATATACCTAGACCACATTACTGGTACATCCATGTTAGAGACTATTATATCGATAATATTAAAAAGTTTAATGACGCTTTAAATGGTATTTCGTGGAATGACATTTTTAACGATGATGATGCTAATAGAACATTTGACAATTTTCATGAAATTTTTATTTTATTTTATAACTTGTGTTTTCCTTTAAAAAGAGTTAAAATCCATAGCAATAATATGAAGCCTAAATGGATATCTAATGGCATTAAGATCAGCTGTAGATACAAAAGAACACTAAAAAAATCTTGTTATAAAAACTTAAATACAAATAAACTAGCTCATTACAGCAAATATAATAAAATCTTAAAGAAATGTATAAACTTATCAAAAAAATCTGTTAATCTTAAATATATACAAAACTCTGCAAATAAAGGTTTAGCTACTTGGAACGTCATTAATCATACGTCGGATTCGGCAAAAATAAGTAAACAGATAGATTTTTTAAAGAGTGATAATCATGTAATAAATGATCCTGTCGATATCGCAAACACTTTTAACGACTTTTTTACTAATGTTGCTGATAATAATGATGTAGATCGGTACATTAGAAATAAGACTTATACTGAGCCCAACAGGAATCATTACAGTATTTTCTTGCGTCCTTGCACTCCTACTGAAATTCTGAAGACTATACAATCGTTAAGTAACAAAAAATCTGTGGGATACGACGAGGTTCCCACGTCCATAATAAAATCATGTGCGTTAACCATATCTCCAGTACTTTGTCACTTAATAAACGTGTCTTTCATAAACGGTACATTTCCTGATAAACTGAAGATATCTATAGTGAAGCCCGTGCATAAAAAAGGCTGCGTGTTAGACGTAAATAATTACAGGCCTATCACTCTTATACCCATTTTATCTAAGATATATGAGAGAGTTATGTATTCTAGGTTGAATGAGTTTCTTAATAAACATGAAATAATCAAAGAAGAACAGAACGGGTTCCAAAAAGGTAAATCTACCACACTCGCTGCATACTCGTTAGTAAAATCCATAACGGAAAACGTAGATAAAAAACAACCAGTTACTGTCGTTTTTCTCGATATGAGCAAGGCTTTCGATCTAGTAAATTTTGAAATCTTACTCAATAAATGTGAGCGTTACGGCATTCGTGGTACTGCTCTGAGTTGGATAAGTAGCTATCTCTATGAACGACGCCAATGCGTCGAATTATCGCGCATTAATGATAACCAAGTGTCAACAAGCTACAGATCATGCTTTAGGAGTAACAAAGCCGGAGTACCGCAAGGAAGCATATTAGGCCCACTATTGTTTCTCTTGTACATAAATGACCTTCCAAGTGCCACATGTCACAAGTGCGTACTCTTTGCCGATGACGTGTCAGTAATCGTGCCTCAAGTCAAGACCGAGGATCACGAAGTCACAGTTCGTATAACATTGAATAATATTTTAAACTGGCTCTCTTACAACAAATTAAAAATAAACATCTCCAAAACTCAATACATACATTTCTCGAACTACAAACAAGTACCGGTACAAATTAACATTACACTTGACGAAAAAAAACTAAATAAAGTTGATAATATAAAATTTCTTGGCCTTACTTTAGACGAACATTGTAACTGGAAAATACATATAGACTCAGTATGCAAAAGAATTAGTAGGTTTACTTATGCTCTAAGAGAATTAAAGAGAACCACCAATGAAGCAGCAACTCTTACAGCCTACCATGGTCATGTGGGTTCTCTTTTGAGGTACGGTTTGCTATTATGGGGTAACTCAACTCACATTACTAGGGCGTTTATTATGCAGAAAAAGTGTGTTAGAGCAATTTGTGGAGCCGGGCCTTTTGAATCATGCAGACCACTATTCAAGGATCTTGGTATATTGACCTTGGTATCGATGTACATCCTAGAAATAGGAATGTTTGTGAGAACCCATGAACACATGTTTACCAGAGTGCGGGAAGATGGTAGGTTCCAATCAAGGGACCCCACTAAATTGAAAATGATAGCATGTAGAAGCACATATCATAAAAATAATTGTTTCATGATGTGCATAAAAGTATATAATCATATTCCACGTGCTTTCAGAGAACTTCCCATCACCCAATACAAACGAAAATTAAAGGCATGGTTAATTGAAAACTGTTTTTACACCATCAATGAATACTTGAATTATAAATAAATATAAACTAATTTAAGATTATATGTATGCTTATTGTGGTCCATTTGTTATTATTATAAGAAAATATAATTTAGTAATATTGTATAATTTAAATATTTAAATTTTCACATGCCTATTGCAGGCGAGATGTCTTGTACTTTATTATTATGTAACAACTTGTAATACCATCTCATGTGAATAAATGACTGATTCTGATTCTGATTCTGATTCTATAAAATCATTACATTTTCTATTCAAATTCTGCTGTTATTTTGATTGATTAAACAAAAACAAATCGTTATTATATTATATACTAGGTTAGAATCTAAAAAATGGCAGACGAGCAGTGTGTACCGTATTAACCACAATCAAACGGCATGAGCTGCTTAAGTATCCACTCTTGGTACATGAATCAGTAACGAGCTGTTACGAGTGGTTCTTGTGTTACACAAGTCAGCTACAGATTCATGTAAAGCTTGATAGTGGGTAACATGTACCTACGCAAATAACTGTAGGTAATCAGTGAACCGATAAACTCTGCAGGAATTTTAGGGATCCGCGAATTAAGCTTCATCATCATCACATCATCCTTTATTTTTAGATTAGCGTATGTTAATCATGTATCTAGCAACTATCAAAGTTTTCTCGACCAAAGTAGACATAATTAAGTAAAAAAAATTTTAAAGCTCACGCTTTTAAGCACTGTAGTCATTGAGAAATGAAAAACTTAGGTAAGGTGATTAGGTACGTTACCTAAGTTTTTCATTTCACAATGACCACAAATAAATTAGACCACATACATAATATTTATAAAAGTACCTACTAAATAAATAAATAGCTGCGGCAGCTCGGTATCAACTCAACATACATTTTTGGGATGTCATGTGCGAGTTGCCTTTGTCGAGTATGAGCTGATCGACCTACAGACGTGCAGACGGCTCGTGGTGATTTGTGTGCTGATGAATCTGCCAACGTCCGTGGACGCGTCTGTACTTAGACGTGTAGAGGAGGCTTAACGGGTTTCTTCAACCAACTACCGTATTTCACAATATTTTTAAAAATAATAAAATGTTACCGTGTACCAAACAACCTTCTAGTTAGATAAAAATAGTAGTCCACTGATTAGCTTTAATTAGCTCTTTGAACATTAATAAACGTCAGGAACGGTACCTACCTAAAATTTTTATTTTTGTGATTTTATTGCGTTGTGATATTTTCTTATGTGAAAAGGATGAAATAATAAATTAATAAAAGTACAAAGTAATCAGTACCTAGGACGTCCAAGGAAAAGATGGATATACTGTGTGAGGATGGATATGAAAGAGAAAGGGGTAAACGATCGGATGACTGGTGACAGAGAAGTATAGAAACGACATACTGCGCCGACCCCAAATATTCGTTGCATCGATTATTTTTAAGGTGATTTGTCTGGGTGTACTTTGGTACACCCATAGTCCTGGGGTCATTAGGTAATGTATTTGGAATAAATTCATTGATAATTTTTGACAGATCTCTTAAAGCTGTGTGTGCAATATTATTTTCAATGGCCCATTCTCTTATATTTTCTCGAAATTTTTCTTTTTTGTCATAATTACTAGATACACATTTTAGTCCGTGTGGTGACGGATTAAGAATACGGATTGTCACCACCACATATCATCCCATGGGTGTCGTTAGAGCCGACAGAGGGAGCATATTGTGCAGAGAACAGCACTGTAAGAGAAGGAAAACTTGATACAAACCCTATACCAACCCGTTTGGCCAGCGTGGGCCAATTCCTCCTTTCAAAGGAGAGGCCTAGTCCAGCAGTGGACTGTTAAAGGCTGATGATGATGACTAGATACACGGTCACTGTCTGAACTTGCAGAATAGTTAGATCTATCTGCCCACCTATATTCATTGTCATTACTGCACAATACGTGACCTACCAGTATCTTTTAACATTCGCTGTATACTTGAAGAGTTTTGTCCATCTAAATCTGCACATGCTTTTACACCAACATTTACGAATACGGAACCCTCCCGTTCTAAAATTTCATTCAAACTTGGATCATTATTCATAAAACGTGTAACCTGTTCAATGGTCACTGTATCGTCTATATTTCTGTTCAGAATCCTCAAATATTCTGCTTTAATTTTTCGGCGTATTCCGCCAGTCATTTGTGTCATATTTCCACATATTATCACAATATCTTCAACGACGTGATTAGCTACTTACCTACGAAGCGCTGAATAAAGAAGTCTTCAAGGTCTTATTTAACGGCACTAGTAGATTAATTGTCAACGATAGTACAAGTATTCAGCTCTCACTGTGATTATGGGTAACATGTGAGCTAATATAGAGCAGTTTGCTTTAACTTAGCATTATATAGTTCACCCATAGTGATCATGTAGGCTTTATAAGAGCTATTATACGATTGCGTGTAACAAGCTGATTAACATTACACAAGTTCCACTTTGTGCAGCAAAAGGCAATCTTTGTTATTTGAAGCCACAGAATAACTGATTACATTATAGTAGCTCACGTGATCTTTCTTAAAATGCAAGTGGTCTAAGGGTACAGTTGTGGTCTTCAATTCAAAATATAGCTTAGTTAAAGTCCACAAAAATCATTTAAATTGCTTAAAGCTGTATAATCTGAAATTATTACCCATATTAACGCTGCAAGCGTTACAGCGTGGTCTCCGTGAGGCATAATAACGTTCTTATTCAGGTGAAAGCCCATTTTTCACCTATTGCAGGTCGAGTGTATTGTAATAACTCTTCATAAGTGCTAAAGTTACTGATGTTACCTCTTGTGACATCTTATAATGCAGTTTTGTGCTACTTGGGAGCCTATTGCCGTTACCGGGCACATCACCAGACTCCGCTGCTATTTTCTTGTTATTTCTATTTAATTCTATTTCATAGTTTTGTGAGGATTGATACCGTCGTTCAAACATGGTTTAATTTTACCTTACATAAACATAACGTCTGGTCTAAGCCGTGGAATATCGCTATCTCCTTGGGTTGCGGAGATCAGACGGCGGTCGCTCTGTGAAGTTTTATCCTCTTATAATTTGGTTATCCTTTTTTTATTTTTTTATTTCGCGGGCAAAATTCTCATGCATACCCCATTTGTTCGGGGGACAAATGAAGGTTATGTGAGACTGCACCCACTAAACAACCCGCGGTGAGCCATGCGCGTCGCCTTGACGGGAGGTCCCGGAACATGTTACGACTTCGGCAATCTCCCAGCGAGACACCCGCACTAGAGCGGGCTTCCTCTCTTGGGCGATGTCCCGGCTCATCCTAGGACATCACCCCATTGCGGAATCCCGCAGACAATGGATATCCCCGATCCTTCGCCCGCAGAGCCACATTAGGGCGGCATAGGGCGCATTTCAGGGCGCTAACGCCGCCCAGTTCGCCGGCGGCAGATCGAGCCAGGCAAGGCATTTTCCTCTCTGACTCGCTCCGCCGCTTCCTTCTGCGAGATAACTTCCTCGCAGAAGGTTGTGACCGCCGCCCAATGCCTGTCACTGATCACCATAGCTTGAACTACAGCTGGTAGCGACAGATCATAACCAACTACAGCTGCGAGATCCCGTCGGCACACATCCCAGGCTGGGCAGTGCTCGAGGGTATGCTGCGCAGTGTCCTCACTGCAGTCGCAGTGGTGGCAGAAGGGACTCGGCTCTCTCCTAGCGACCGTGTGCAAGTATTTGCCAAAGCATTCGTTATCTGACAAAACCTGCAACAGTCGGAAAGTGAGGGTCCCGTGCTGCCGCCCCGCCCAACAGTCTAGGACTGGCCGGAGCACTTCCACGGTCCTAATACCGCCTCACGGGGTCTCCAGCCGATCACGCCATTTGGCCATAGTGACGTGGTGGTCATTTTGGCGCCACCTACGTACTTCCTCTAGCGATGGAACTGAACCAGCTTCCTTTGCCACCGCTGTCCGCCTATACATTTCGGCCATTACTTCCGCCTCCAAATCCCATGGTGGGGTGCCGGCTAGAGCACATTCCGCTTCTGTTGACACAGTGCGGTAGCCCCGTATGACCCTAACTGCCATAACCCTTTGGGGTTTCCATAAAATAGCCCTTGTTTGGGCGGTTAGGTACTCTGCCTACACTGGTGCACCATATAGTGCCATCGAGCGGATAACACTCGTGTAGAGTTGCCGGCACATGATAGAAGGTCCACCTAAGTTCGGCAAAAGTCGTCCGAGGGCAGACGCTGTGCTAACAAGCTTTGGGGAAACTTGGCGAAAGTGTTCGCCAAACTGCCATCTTCCGTCCAACATAAGCCCAAGATACTTAATGCTGGACTTGATCAGCACTAGAACCTGCAGCTGATAGTTATCGAAGCACCAGTGGGTGGCTTACGGCGAGGTCCATGGAAGAAAAGAGCCTCAGTTTTATTCAGTGCCACTGTAAGTCCCTGGTCCTCGATACGCCTAACCACTTCTGACACTCCAATGTTGGCCAGTTGAATCGCTTCATTGAAGCTAGGTCCCCGGGCTGTAACAAGAGTGTCATCTGCATAGCAAATGATACCCAGCCCGCGACAGTGCACTCCACGAAGGACCCAATCGTATCCAATGTTCCACAAGAGAGGTCCCAGGACCGACCCCTGTGGAACACCGCACGACATACGACTGCGAACTATGACTCCATCTCGATTCTCGTGCACAATACTTCTTCCTTCTAGATAGTCTGCCACTAGCCGCACTAGGTAGCCAGGAACTCTATGATAATAAAGTGCCTCCCGAATGCAGCTGAATGGCAGACTATCAAAAGCGTTGGCGAGGTCAAGAGACACCGCCAGCAAAACACCGTCTCTGGTAACCGCATGCTCGGCCGCGGCCTTTAGTCTCATGAAGTCATGATAGCGTCAACTGTTGACCGTCCCACACGAAAACCAAATTGAGCATCAGACAGATTCGGGCCGAATTCGTTGAGATGCCGAACGATACGGGTAGCAAGAATTTTTTCGAACAGCTTGCCAACCTCGTCCAGTAGGATAATAGGCCGTGGCCGAATCCAAATAATTTGATTATCCTAGCTTTACCTTATTATGTTAATGTTTCTAATATTTATGATCACTTTGTTTAATAATTATCGTACAAAAGTGCCTGAAAATATTGTGCATATAAACACATTTGAGAGAATAGCCGTTGCTATTATTAAATATAGAATTGCCTGAATGCTAAAGATATTACCTTTTTCATCATTATCATTAGGTTGGCTGAGCTATAAGCGGCCTTGTATTTTCATATTCAATATGTATTTATTACAACATAATTTCTGTGCTATAAAGTTACATTACAAATTGACATCTGATGTTACAAAATAATGTTGCAGTGCCTTATATGTGTGAGTTTTAATTGTTGTTTGCTTTTCAGGTTTTGTGTGTTGTGCTGTGTCTGGCTGTCGTGTGCTACGGTGAGTAACCTTAAGAATCCATTCATTTGACCCAAACAATTGATCCAAGTTTTAATCTATCAAATCAGATTATAAAGCCTTATTATTATTAATGGTATTAAACCAATCAAGAGGGGCGTACGCCAAGGAGATGTAATATCTCCGAAGCTATTCACAAATGCCATGGAAGATATATTTAAGACTCTTGATTGGGAGGGCAGGGGCATCAATGTTGACGGTCAGTATCTAAACCACCTGCGTTTCGCCGACGATATCGTTCTACTCAGTGAGTCGCCAAAAGATCTAGAAGTAATGCTCGGAGATCTAAGTCAGGCGTCTCTACGAGTTGGCCTGAAAATGAATTTGGAAAAAACGAAGTGGATGAGCACCACTAGCAGTGCACCAATTTCAATACAAGGCGCAACGATTGAACAAGTTAGCAGCTATATCTACTTGGGTCATAAAATTGTACTTAATAAAGACTCGCTATCAGCGGAAATCGACAGGCGAATACAACTGGGTTGGGGAGCATTTGGCAGGCTCGCTTATGTTCTTAAGTCCACAATCCCACAGACACTTAAGACTCGGATATACAACCAATGTGTTCTCCCAGTAATGACTTATGCTTGCGAAACATGGACGCTTACCGTTGGGTTAATCCATCGCCTTAAAGTGGCACAAAGGGCTATGGAAAGGTCAATGCTCGGCGTCTCTCTGCGAGATAAAATAAGAAACGTGGACATTCGCAAACGCACCAAAGTCACTGATATTGGCGAACGAGTTGCGAGCCTAAAGTGGCAATGGGCCGGCCATATATGCCGGAGAGATGACGACAGATGGAGCCAGAGAACCCTGCATTGGAGACCCAGGACGGGAAGCCGAAGTGTGGGCAGACCAGCAGCCAGATGGTCGGACGACATCAAAAAGACGGCTGGGCCGACCTGGACAAGAATCGCCGCATCCAGAGCGGAGTGGAGGGCCATGCAAGAGGCATACGTCCAGCAGTGGACGAAAAAGACATGCTGAGAAGAAAATTATTAATGGATATACATAACTAGGAACATTGTAAAATAATAAATCTAATTAAAATCAAATCTTATTAACATTTTGATGGTGTCATAAAACTCTTGCACTTTATGTCAACTGGAAGCTTGAAACGTCCCAGAAGATTTGTATAGGTACTATATTAATGAGGCAGAATTCAGCAGGAGAAACTTAAAAGGCAGTGATAGCAAATTATGGAGAAGAACAGTCTGATACGCAGTGATTATCGTGTTCATACCCACCGCGGGTACTATTGACATACTCCTTCTCATAGTGAGAAGTCGCCCGTGTTTAGCAGTGGGACTGTTTATCTAAATGCTTGAGCTTAATGAGCTTATTATTAAGGAACTCTTTAATAATTTAAAGCTAAACTTTTAAAAGCCTTGTATATTACTGACTGACTGACAGACAACGCACAGCCCAAACTACTGGTCGTATTAATCTGAAATTTGGCATGTATAGGTATTTCTTGGGTAGTGTAGGGGTGCACTAAGGATGCATTTTCCGAAATGCCTACGGGATTGGGGAGAAACGTGAAAATAAAAATAATGTGCAGGCGTTGCTACGGACATGCTCTAGTCCAGTGATTCTCAAACTTTTTTAGGGATGGAACCCTTTTGAGTGACCAAATATTTGGCGAAGCCTTAAAATAAAACAAAGCCAAGTCCTTTGTGCACTTTAAAGCCATATATTTTACTGACATACATTTTGATGGAGCCCCTAGAGATGTTTCGTGGACCGCTGGGGCTCCGCGGAGCACACGTCTATACTAATTTTATAAAGTTCAAGGCTTTGTTTGTATGTATCCATGTATGAACGCGAATCTCAGGAACTACTTGTTTGGTTGAATAATTTTATTATTGTGTTGGAAAGCCCATTTACCGAAGAAGCCTTACTTATTATATAACATTACGCTATGAGCCACGTCTGTTGAGCAGTAGGTAGCCCTAAATAAGTCTGCACGGTTGGCGTAGTGGTTTAAGCGGTCTCCTCGCCGCCTGGTACTGCGCTGCGTTTTGTGGGTTCGATTCCCACACGAGACAACACTTTGTGTGGTCCACAAATTGTTGTCTCGAGTCTGGGTGTTCATTGTGTCCGTTGATTAAATGTTTGAAAAGTCCCCCGCGACACAGGTATTCCTTTCTAGTGCGGGAGTTGACTTTCTTTTCATTTTTTTTATGTATCCGCGAGCTCAGCTAGGGTACTTATATGAAAAAGTCCTTCTAATATCAATTCATCCATTTTTGTGCAGGTATCCCACAGTACGGGGGTGGTGATTATGGTGGCAGCCAAGGTGGATACGAGTGGAATCAGGGCAGTTTCGGTGGAAACCAGGGTGGTTACGGCGACAGGAGTGGATTTAGCGGCGGCCAGGGAGGTCAAGGCAGAGACCGTGGTGGTTACCAAGAACACGGATATTAGATCATTGTGTTCAAGAGTTTTTAGGAATATAATGCTTTAATTATTATAAGATGTTTTATTAGCTGTAACTTGTAACTTTGTTGTGATACACAAATAAAATTGTTGTTGCAAGTTTTTTTTGTTAATTGTTTGTATGATAGTTACTATAGGTATCACCTACATTAAAATGAATAATGGTAAATAAACACGCTTTTATAAAATCCAAACTAAAAAATCAAAATAATTTTCAAATTATATTCCAATGCAAATTAAAGTGGATGCATGGTGTCAATAGATAGGCGGGGGTCGCGGCAGTAATGCTAATGTAGATCCGGTGACCCCGCCATTCAATGGGATCGGATAGAGGAACACCATGGTGGTTTTAGTGGGTAGTCCCGGCGCTTCTCGTCGGGGAGTCACCACACTCTCCCTAGACTGAGCCCCCTGCCTAGGGGGGTCAGCCCGTAAATTGTTTGGTTTCCACCATGAGTCAAAAAAAAAAATGGTGTCAATTTATCACTTCGAAAGCACCCCACGCTATTTTTTTTCTATAAACTAACGACTTTGTCCCTGAAAGAGTTAGGCAGAGGAATAATATTCTCCACGCCCTTTTTTTTATTAATTTCATATTTTTAGTTCTATTTTTAGGTTCATATTTTTGCATTGTCATCTGTCCTTGATAAATATGCAAAGCTTCAAGTTACTCCGACGTTTCAGTCGGTCAGAATCGCGGTTTTCCGTTACATACATACATGCAACCGAAGCTTATAAAAGCGTGTTAAAAACATTGTTAATTATAGCTTGCCTTGTACTTCGCAAGCACACTAAGCCGTCGGTCCCGGCTGTCATGAAGATCTTTGACAGTGGTTATAGGGAGTCAGGATATACATACATACATACATAGTCTCACGCCTATAACCCCGAAGAGGTAGGCAGAGGTGTATTTCTACACCCACTTTTCGCCAGATATACTTTAGTCCCACGTAATAAGGGGCGAGCCTATTGCCGTACCGGGCACATTTCCAGACTCCGTGCTGCTACTGAGAATTTCGTGACAGAAAAACCCAATAACACTGCCCGACCCAGGAATCGAACCCGGGACCTCCCAATCCCACGCGCACATTTATGCCGCGAGACCAACGAGGCAGTCGTATAGGGTTTGATGTCGAGTTTTCCGTCTCTTCGCAAAGATGGTATTTGCATCGTGTTATCCCTTAGTCGCCTCTTACTACTCCCACGGGAAGACAGGGGGCGGTGACACTTATATTCTATGCCGTCAACCACACGGCTAGGGAGTCAGTACCTATGAATAAACTGACACTTGTCTGAATCATGGTAGGTATATTTACATAGAAGCGCATTTCTTAAGGATTTCGTGTGCCGATTCCAAGTGGCGAGTTGGCGAATGTCGTCAGTGTAGTACGTGTTGGCGCCGTTGGCGGCGCTGGCGTCGTTCTCCGTCTCTCTTGCTCCCGTAGTAAAGATACACAGGAGGAACATTAGTCTCTCTTGCACTCATAGAGACAGCTGTCACAGCGCGACTGCCACGCCGTCAAGCGGCAATTTGGGTCACAGAAAGTTTGTCTACAGAGCGCCCATAAGAAATGCGCCTTTATGTAAATATCTATGCTCTATGGTATTAGGTATATCACTATCTCTTTGGGTTGCGAAGGTCAGACAGGCAAATCCGATTAAACTAGTAAGTGGACACTGCCACTGGGATATCGCTAGGAGGATGATAGGTATCAGTTCCAATTCCTGGGACACTGGGTCGTCACTTATTTCAGGGCAATGGAAGAAACGAAAATTAATAACTCATCTTATTTACATGCATAGCTAAAATCGCAATATACTGCAAATAAAGTTTAAAATAAGAAAGGCCTTACCAGTTAAAACAGTTCTTGGTTAACTTAGTAAAATTTAAAATAAAGAAAAAAAGAAAAGTTAAGAAAATATTTATTTTGCCACAAATGGCACACACCCAAAACATTTTTGCACAAAAATAGGTACAAAATAAAACATAGTCGAATAAAAAACAAAAATAAAAAAGCAGCAAAAAAGAACCTAATAAAATAAAATAATAAAAAAATTAATAAGTAAAATCACGCTCCTCATTATATTCCTTTACCCATTAAGGCCGGCAATGCACCTATCTTTTGTGTTGCTAGTGTCTATGAGCGGTGGTAGTAGCTTTTTCACATATTCTTTGTGGGGCCCATAGTTTACCAGATATTCTAGATGGCGGCTGAGGGACAAGAGGTACCTACGACTCCACAATTTTGGTCAAGCTTTACACAAGCCCTCTCTACACAGCCGTAAAATAAAATTGCATCCTCTGATAAATGCAAACCCATGTGTAACTTTTCAATGGTCTACTTACCGACATTGTTCTTTTGCGTTATGTCATGTATCATGTATGTAGCACATTAATCTATGCAAAACGTGCAAACAATAATTAATTTGTCTGTTGATTTTGGATAATATTAAAAGTAAGAGCAATGTCAACATTAGTGTCAGTTGTTTTGGGAAGATGTGAGCTGATATTCTGGCACATCTGGTTGGACCTGTTAGCGGCTCCCGGGCTTCTAAGCGTGTGAGTTTTGGTTGCACCCGGAATAACGCTAGGAGGATGACGATGATGACTTTCACAAGCTAGGAGCAAAGAGCTCAGATATTTACATAGAGGCGCACTTCCTACAAACTTTCTGTGACCCAAATTGCCGCTTGGTGGCGTGGCAGTCGCGCTGTGACAGCTGTCTCTATGACAGCAAGAGAGACGAACGCTCCTCCTGTGTATCTTAACTACGAGAGCAAGAGAGACAGAGAACGACGCCAGTGCCGCCAACGTAACGTAGTCTCTACTTGGAACTGGAACGAAATCTGTATTCATTGCTAGGAGGCCCTACCCTCAAAGGATCCATTTTCGTAGAAAGACAACAGATTTTTTTAGGTAATTTCCTGCAAACACCTCCTACCATAGAATAAAGAATACTCTATGCCTCCTTCAATAAAAAGCCAAGTTAAAAACCCTCTAATAGTTTTTAAATTAAGTGTTTTTATGGTGTCAGAAGAGTAAAACAGACAACATTTGCCTCGCAATATTTGCCTAATATTATTATATTACTAGCAATTGATAGCTTAAAATAAAACACAACAATTTCAATTATAAGTCTTTATGAAAAATACCTACACTAAATATTGTTACGTCCTACGTATAATGTTACTGGTACTGATGTTTGTCATGTCCTCCATTTGAAGAGCCTCCGTAGCTGTTGGCTTCCTTGTCACCGCCGTTCCAGGCTGGCCCTCCGAATATACCGTGATGACCGTTGGATCCAGGCCCTCCGAAAATGCCATAGTCACCGTTCGAGCCGGGTCCAAACGCGCGAAGTCCTTGGTCGATATTTTGAGTCAGCTCGCCTTGTGGACGTCCTGTGCATAATAAAAAATATAACATGAAAAGCTATCTGAGAGTGCTTGACAGTCTAAACAATATGGTCATGGGTGTCACCTGGGCAGACAGTAGTTTCTCTGCAGCAAAGTTTTCAAATCCAGCTTTTTAAAAAGTCTTCGACCTTAAAGATGAAAGACGTTACGGAAAAATGCTTAGATGAGCGCGCCGAGTGTTGTAAGCTCGATCTCCACATAGTACAAATGCAAAAACAATACAAATGGTTCGTTTTTTGTGGTTTTTTGAATGTCTTCTAATCTTGGAGATACTCACGGGAGATACTCGATTTATTCATGGTGCGGTCGCTGTCTTAAACATACATAGGTAAAACAATATTCGTAATACATTTGCACTGTATATAGTAGGAACCTATAAAAACCCATGACCATCATTTAGAAACTATAGGTATAGATTTATGGTACCTAAATTATTGTTACCTCTTAATAAAATTATAGTCTTAATTAAACGACGCAGCTTTAGTGACCTTGTCGGTTTGGACGTGACCCAAGCATAATGACTAAACCAGCCATTGTTGTGAGGATTCTTTGGCATTTTTGGTTGTATTTTTTAGACTGCGCACATTTATATTGCTGTACCACCTTCGACAAAACAACTGGATCACAGTACATAAAATATTAATGTACAGAATTCTGCTACAATTTGCTCTTTAGCCTACTGACTAAAGTGCACTAAAATATGTTCTGAGGTACAGACCTTAATTCTGAATCTATTAAAATTGATTTAAGTATACAGTTAGTCTGATTTATCTCAGTATGTAGGTACTTAACTATAAAGTTGCAGTAAGAGGTACCCATCGGCAAACTTCAAGCCCATGCATGCAGAGAGATTTAAATAGTTAGGTGTGCCCTACGCTTCCAAAACTTGTCAACATTTTAAATGAAGAAAGAGAGAGATGCATAGAGTTGTATCAACTTTGTACAGCTCCAGCACCCTCAAGAGCCACGTATGTGGCACAGATTCATAGGCCTTCTTATAGTCTATCCAGCATGTCGCCAGATTCTTTCGACTACGGCGAACCTGTTGGCTTATGGTCATGTCGATAAGGAGTAGCTCTTTAGTACCACGGGCCCCGCTTCTACATCCATTTTGAGATACAGATAAGATGTTATTTCTAAATATGTGTGCTTCCAATTTTGTTCTCAAAATGGATGTAAAAACTTTATATAGCGTTGGTAGGCAAGTTATTGGCCTATAGCCTATAGTTCATAGGCTCCGTGGTACTACCAGCCTTATGGAGCAGATGAGTTACGCCAGTTGTCATAAAAATTGGCAGCGATCCTGAATCCAGAGATCACTGAAATTGAGAAGCCAAACGAGCATGTGCACTGCGTAGCCATTTTAACCAGAAATTGTGCAGTCCGTCCGGTCCTGCCGATTTCCAGTTGGCTAACTGACGGACTGCACAATATACATCTGTGGTGTAAATGGCTACGGGCTCCATCTAATCTAGTCATCTTCCGTATGGCTGATGGGAGTCGACCATATGCTGCGCCAAAATTCAATAGTATTCGCATCATCTGGCCGACGTCCATCACCCACACGTGGGTCAGGTCGCTACCAATTTCTATAAACCAACTTCTCATCTCTTTGGAATGCGCGATTTTGGGAGTATCGGGCTACCCTTTTCTTGTATCGTTTGATACGATTTGCCCACGCATAAACTTTCTTTAAATTGGTAAGTACATATATTTAACAATGTCCGCCCAGTGCTCGGTACTTCAACGGGAAGAGTGAGTTCACTCATCCCAAAGATGACAGCTTTTCATGCGCATTGCCATCTACGATTTAATTTCTGCATGCATGACATAAAAAAAATCTATCATGCATTAAAACGCGAACCAGACAGAAATTGATATATAATACCTACCATAACAGTCACGATTGTTGTCTAGGTATTGAAACGACTTACCAGGCACTTACGGCGAATTAAACTCTGGTTCTAGCTGGATTAATGTCATCTAGTACAGTCGTAGGAGTTCCATTGTGCATAGTTTAATAGCTAATCTGAAGTAGCCCATATCCTATTCTGATGTACCTATATGGTATACCTATCTATTATTGCAAAATTTTATCAAAATTCTCAAAACTTTTGAATGAAGAGTAACAAACACGCAGCCACCCAAAAAGTAGTAGAATTCTTATGCTACTGCTACACCTGCGTTAGCGTTAATTGCAATGGCCAACAATGCGTTAACTAGCGTTGACAATTTGTAATTTAGCGCGTTAAAACGTTGGCCACATCTACGTAGCGCCTTAATTGACGCGCTAATTGACACGTTAAGACGCAGGTGTAGCAGGAGCATTAGGCACGCATCACGTCACTTCTCATTAATGTTATTTTTGTTTACCTTCATCACAATAACTTACCATAACAGAGTACAACCAGGGCCAGGAACACATACGCCACCTGAATAACAAACAATAATTGGCTTATTATTCAATAAGAATAACTATCTCAGTCAGAAATAGGTTAACAAGAAGATGCCGAAGTACTAAAGATAACAACTACATCTAGGTAGTATTTTGTGATAACACATATCGTCTTCGTACTGGCAATTTATTATCACAGTTCTGAATACAAAAACATTATATTTTGGCACAGCTTTTTGGCATAAATAAGTCCAAAATAGAACAACATTATCTAATAAACAGTGTCAAATAATGTTTAGTTCTAGTTTTACCGTATCAAACAGGTTAGATCAACTTAAAGATCCAGTAATATAACCTTTATTTACAAACGAGTAGCACTTTAACATTTTTATTTAGTTTTCGAGAATAGAAATAACAGATTTCTTCGTAATATAAACGTCTCTTTACAACAAGAATGATAAAAATAATTGTTACTGTAACTCACCTTATAAACCATTATTTCCAGATTATATTATCAAATAACTTGTTAAAAATCACAGAAGTATCACAAATTGTACACAAGCACCACGAAACCAAGCGTCACCTTATATAGGTTCTTAAAGGTTTCAATATAACCCTGCGTACGTATAACCACGTTGATAGACGACTAAAAACAACTTGGACCTTACAAGTCGCGACTACAGACCCACAGCTAGGGTTGCCAGATCACAAAATGAATATTTGTGTTCTGTGTTCTACAAATACTTGTTTTGCGCGTTAGTAGTTGTGTTCTGTTGTGTCGACGGGTTGTTGACCTCTTGACCGTCGCGTCGTGGATTGCAACACAAACTGCAAGTTTTAGCTGACATTGTAACAAAGACAGATACTTTTGCAGAATTTACGTGTCGCCGTGTAACGTATAGTAAGAGAGTCTGTACTATGTTAACGAGCCAACTGTTAAACATACATATACTACAACGTAATCTAACAACTTTAAACGAGCTATTCTTGTATACATGTATGTATATATAGGGTGTAAAAAGACCCTTAACAGAAACTGAAATCCCATGTTGTACCAATCACTACGAACATTTTTTACTTGGGCACCATACCTAGGAAATTACTGGTTCAGGAGATATTGAGGTTCAAAGCTAGTATGGCATTTTTCTAATTAGGTACAAAATCGATGCATTTACTCCGGAAATATGTTCTTTAGATTCCCTATAACCCCATGGATAAGTAGGTATTTCGAGCATTACAAGCGCGCTTTTAATTGCGTTTTAAAAATGTGAAAACTTGAAAAAAACTTCGTTTCTCAGGTATTATTTTTGGTTAGTATGACTTGGCATGATGTCCACAACGAGTAGACTTCGGCTTGGTGATGGGTCTTGTGACACCCTGTATATTAGAATTTCGGAAAAGGTCTCCAACGATTTTCATGATATTTAATAGACCGGTATGCACGGGGTTTTGGGCGACAAGAGAATTAAAAAAAAGATTTACGATGCTAATTATTATACGTAGATAAATTACCACAACAACATGATTATACTCGTATGATAATTATCTACTCATAATAATATGTGTATTTGCTCTGGGTTGGAATGGAACCTACTAACAAAAATTTACCGTTTATTTTCATTTACCATTAACATGTCATTCGCAATTAACAACTACCAGAAAATCATCGAAAGATTTATGTATGGCATTGGTCTGAATACTGTGAGTACATCATCATCATCATCAGCCCTTTAAACTGTCTCACTGCTGGGCACGGGCCTCTTCTCACTATGAGAAGGGTAAGGCCATTGTCCCCCACGCTGGCCTAGTGCGGGTTGGCAGACTTCACATGTCTACATACAGTTGGGGAATCCCCCGTGCGATTTGGGAACATTTGGCAACCCTATCCTATAAGGAAAATGTTGTAGACAGTTGCAGGAATCGACACAAAACTGTTGTATCTAGTACGAGTCGGACTCGCACACGGAGGGTTCTGTACAGTGCAGTAGGTACTACAAGATATTTATTTTGTCCGTTCCAATCTATTCCGATCTATTGTTGTCAAAATATGAACTAATATTTATTTCCTAGATAATTTAGTAAATTTAATTCAATTAAAAGTCGATGGCTTATCGTGGAGACCCCTCAATGGCTCTCTGTTTTATACCATTGATGCTAACATGTAATTCTCAGCTGTTGTCTCTTATCGCCTTATCGCCTGCCATAAAAATATTTTTATAAGTTCGATCTAGCAAATGTACAGATAGTAAGAGCACCTCTTAAGAAATAAAAGTTTTCCCAATTAAACTACACCGAATGGCACCAAAATAATGCTATTCACCTATCGTATAAAGAAACAATTATAAATGTTTAACTTATTTTGCACTAGCAGTTGCCCGCGGTTTCACCCGCGTCCTGAGGGACCTATTACGCGTACCCGGTTAATTTATAGCCTAAGTTAGATACTCCTTGGTACATCAGCTATCCGCCAGTGAACGTCCTGACAAAATCGGTCCAGCCGATCCAGAGATAAGCGAGAACAGACAGACAGACAGACAAAATTTAAAAAAAATGTTATTTCGGTATATGTACCGTGTTTCATCCATATGCATTTAGTTAAAAGCGGCTGCTTTAATATACTAACAGACACTCGAATTTTATTTATATGTATAGATGTATAATTTCTTTCTTTTTCATGCGAGTCTGTAGCCAACACACTCAACGGTCTCGGAATTACAAATATCGGAATTAAAAATATGTATACTTATCTTCTCTAAATACACCCAATATAGGAATAAGGATTCTTCCTACTCCAGGTTCATCAGCGGGCTGTGCTGATAGAAAGAGAAACAAACGGGCGAAAACTATTAATAGGGTTATCTTAGCTTTGTTTGCGCACGCAACCCTAAAATCTGTCGGCGAATCACCCGCTTACGTATTCCACACACACATCGAATGTGGACTTCTGGTTGGATCGTACACAAAATAAAAATACCAAGACCTAATAGCACTATCTGTCTGGCATGTGACGTCACTCACAGGCACAGCTAAGTTCAACTCTCGTCTCAAGGCTTAGAGAGCAGCGATAAGCGAGTGGAGAGACCGACAGACTGCTACGCAGACCCTATTTATTTTCGAAGTTAAGTGCGTATTAAATTGTTAATTATCGCTTGCTTATAGGTGAAGGAAAACATCGTGAGGAAATCTCATGAGAGTTCTCCATAAAGTTCTCGAAAGACGGGTGAAGTCTGCCAACCGCACTAGTCCAGCGTGGTGGGCAATGTGCCTTACCCTTCTCTTAGTGAGAAGAGGCCCGTGCCCAGCAGTAGGACAGTATAAAGGGCTGATGAAGAATGAATGGGTTAAGGGTGCGACCACATTTGACGATTGCCTTTTTTGATCAGCGGATAGTGAAACCAGGCCTTATCGTCATCATCATATTTATAAAATCACTTGCCCACTGCTGTGTCATCGTAGAGTCTCATCTCAACAACTGAAGCTAGAAACATAGCATTTGGCCAGTGGGTTAAATTATATAAAAAAATCCTTCTTTATTAGGTATGTACCCATACTATAGGGGAACGGAGGGTATTGAGAGCCAGCGGGTAATGGGAGCGGTGCGACTAGAGACAAAACTATAGTTCGTATTAACTCGGTTGCCACTCGGGTGCCTTCGTCACACTGCGCCGCCATGTTTGCGCCCGCGCTAAGCTTGACAGTGCCTTGCATTATGTGACGACGGACATTTGTCCATTTTTTGCTCCGCGCTTATAAAAAATTGAAAATTTGAACGACCAGGTAAGTACGAATTTATGTCTATATTACTATCAAACCTATTTTATTTTACAGTTAATGTTATCAATTTTGAGTATCTGTGCGTATAATTTCATTACAGGCTATATTAAGGATATAATTTTATTTGATTTCAAGATGGTCGTTTTCGGGTAATCAGAGCTTATTAGGCTTTGATTACCCCTTGTAGCTCTGATCACCCCATACGTATTTTAATATACTGTTTTGTTTTTTCAGATACTAAAATGCCAAGAAAATGGGAACGCAATGATATTAGCTATAAATGTCCTCCAAGGCTAGGGAGGCCCTCTGTGGTCACTGAAGAACAAGAAGCCATTCTGGCTGATCATCTTCGTAAAATGTCTGATAAATTTTACGGACTGACGAAGGCTAAGTTTTGTAAGATATGTTACGCCATGGCTGAAAAATTTGGTGTCGCAACGTATGAGGAAGAGAACGTTGAGAGTCTTTGCAACGATGACTCTGAATATTCAGAAGAAGAATCTTTGTGTGCTATTTGCTGTGACACAGGAAAAAATAACGAAATGTGATACCGTTGCAGAGGCTGTGGTAAATGGGCTCATAAAGAATGTTCTGGTTCTGACAGCCCGGTTGATTAGTTGTGCGTTTTTTGCGTAGATCCTTAAGTTAATTATTAGACAGTTACGTTTATATTAATGTTTTCTATAAATAAGTGAGATTTCAGACTGATATCGACAATTTAGAGACTGAATTAATAATTAAGTAGCTCCCATTACACATATGGGAATTTATAGGCTCTCATTGCCCACAAAGTTGGGTAATGGGAGCGATTATATTTCTTTGAAAAATGTCTGTCAGTGGCCAAATGCCTGATAATGTAACGTTGACGCTGTGATTAAATGATAGTCAAATAACTGAAGATTTAGTTTGTAATAAAGAATCTCTTATGTATTCATAAATTTAACTTTTATTGAACTTTTTCCTTAGTAGGCTCCAATTCCCCCCTTCTCCCCTATACCATACCTACTATGGAAGGTTTTTTACCCTTAAGAGAAATAGAGAACAGTATTTTATTGTCTTTGAGGGGACTAAAGTTTTTGCCCCTATAATACATACATACATACATATGCTCACGCCTTTTTCCCGTCGGGGTAGGCAGAGACATCAGAACGCCACTTGCTTCTATCCTTGCAAACCTCACGCGCTTCCTCTACATTCATTACTCTTTTCATACATGCCCCTATAATGAAAAGGGGGAGAAGTAGGCAGTTAGTATATTAGGTAAGTATATTAATAATGGCCATCGAAGTAGGCGTTATTTACTTAAAATGGAACATTGTTTTAAAATTTATCTCTGAGTAAGGTACCTATAGAAAGTAAATCAATATTTTTTATTATATGCACACGTCTATCTTTAATAAGACAGTTTATAAACGGAGTCGTTAAAAATGATAATTGTTATCAAGAGTAAACCTTGGCATTATTACATTGATATAAGTTTGAAATATGTTGCAACACTATCAAGCTCTCTTTGTGACATATTTGATAAATGATAAGAATATTAATAAGAGAATCAACCGTTAATAATTATAAAAAAAAAAAAGAAAAAGTAAATGCTAAGAAGGTGTCAACAGCATGTATGTAATGAGCAGTAATTCGAATTATTAGAATAAATATTATTGGATGCCATGCTTGCATACATCAGAGCTTCAGCTGATGCACTTATTCTAAATGAAGATCCAATTCTCGAATAAAGTTGTGGGCTGGTCAAGAAGTCAGACTTAGTAATGTAACAAACGCAAGTAACCCCGCGTTGGTTGGAGGAAACTTGGCATCTACCAAAGAAGGCTTTTTTAATTTCCTCCACTAAAGGGGTGAAATACTTAGAAGTCGAAAGTATGCTTGGAGCTAGCATTACGAAAAAGTAAGCATGACCAATTTTAATTTAGCGTACTTAGCAGTATTTTTACCGGTTACAGGACTACGCCCATAGCCATCTACATAAAAAGTGCACGTCTTATACAAAATATGCTTGCTGCTTTTGGACTTCCTGTACCATTCTTCTAGATTTGTAGAATATACACTCTATCAAACTTAATGTTCACTTAGTGTACGAAATAACTAAGCATTTTATAGCGCAGTAGTTGGCAGCGAAAAAGGGTGATCAAGTTCTCATCATTATATGTAAAATCACCCAAAATATAGCTGAATCCTTGCTTCTCCTTTGTATAGCAATGAAGGTAAGAACATCGCAGTTACAAAGGAGTGTATCTCCTTTGTATGTAATAACATACATACATATGATGCATACAAAGACTCACGCCTGTTTCCCGGACGGGTAGGCAGAGACTACGGAACTCCATTTGCAATGATCCTCACATACCTCTCTTGCTTCATTCACTCCCATCAAGTTTTTCATGCATGCTCTTCTGTTTAGTTTTAGTAGTACTTCTGACCTGTCCTTTTTTTCGTAATAACACACCGAACCGAAATGACTAGCACCAAAAGGCTAAAAGGTGTACAACTTAGAAGCCAAAGAAAACAACTCATATAAGCTGCAGCTTTTTTATTATGCATGTACTTACATAAATATACATATATATCTAGAAAAAATATCGTCAGTAGCTTTGGTCTATTTCCTTTCGATAGTAGGTTTAGCTCTTGGGCTCCTGTGGTTTGCCGTCGGGTTTCGCGTTGTCTTTAGGTTGTGGCGGTCCCTCCGGCCGGTGGGGGTCGGGGTGCTGACCGTCTGCCTGGGGGTTGTCGGGTCGGGCAGGATGGCCCGGTGGGGGGTGGCTCTGCCCATCCTTGGGAGCGTCAGGAGCCTTCATGTTCGGAGGCATGTCGAGGCACACAGCCACCGCCACCAGCATCAGCAAGCAAGCGAACATCTGTAATGATGATGTTAATATGTAAAATGAAATGCTTAGAGAATATCTGATGTGTTATGTTTATGTTTTGCCATAAAATATGGCTATCCGTTTGGGTCGCGGCTTCAAGACAGCACTCGATTTGTGAAAAAACTTCCGTCAAATCTGGATAGACCAGTAAGCGGACCCCAGGCTCCAAGGCGTGTAAGTCCATGCAGCCGGGATAGCGATAGAACGGTGATATTATGTTCGTGTTTTGGTCTTCACCATAGATTTAAGTGTAGATCTGCCCACTTCAAGTCGCATCGTTATTAGATGTAAATATTGATGGAAAGTAACTCATAAATGTTGAAATATGACTTACAGGAGTTATCAAAAAGAAAGCAAATATAGCTTAAAAATTTGCCACTCCCGTACTAGTATTAAATTCTGTAAGGCGAAGGAGCTTACAAACATACAATACAAACAAAACAAGCAAAACGCCTAGGCTCGAAACGCATTCTGTGGTCACCCAACAGTATGTAGCTTGCGAGGGAATCGATCCCACAGCACTCGACGCAGAGCTAGGAGGAGAGGCGGCTGCCTACACTACTGCACTATCTTGCAGTACATTTTATACTTGTGATATTTAGTCTTCCCAGTTCCCACTACAAACTTAACTCACATTAAACCTAGATTTCTTATAATATCACTAGAGGACGCCAGCAGCTACGCCTGCATTCTTTTTTAAATTTACCCGTTTTGGCCGATCCTCAGGACAAGGACATACATGCCAAATTTCAGCTTCCTGCGCCCAATAGTTTTAGCTGTAGCGTGTCTGTCAGTCAGTCAGTAACGCAAGGATTTTATATATTAAGATTATTGCGTCCTAGTTTTATTACAATAATACAATTGCGGCTTAGTGAAATTACAATATCACTGAAAAGAGCCCGTGAAACCAGTCGTTCTTGCTTGCGACATATTATGTATGTAGCATAATATTATAGTTATTATATGTACCTATTATTATTTTAGCCTTTACATTTACTGGTATTAATACATTCCTGCCAAAAGAATGTAAGCAATACAACGCAACGCGACTAACAAAATAATGGTGCAAAGCACACCAGGAACCTGAATATAGGTACCTACTATTTTTTTTTATGAGCCTGTATCGTCCCACTGCAGGGCAAAGGCCTCCCTACTCTTCTTCCACAAGGCCCTATCTTCTTGTCCCACCTGGAACCAATCCTTTTTGAAGGAGTCTAGTTCATCCCGCTATCGCTGTCTCGGCCTGCCGCGATGTCGTCTGCCGTTTGAAGGGGTCCATAGCGTTGTTAATTTGGCCCATTTGTCATCTGACATGCGACAGATATGTCCTGCCAGCTTCATTTAAGCGTGGCAGCTTTTCGAGTGACATCTGCGATGTTTGTGATAGAACGGATGGTAGTATTCCTTATCCGGTCTGTCAATTTGAGACCCAGAATACTCCGTTCCATCACTCTTTGGCACACCTAGAGCGGTGATCTCTGCTCTTTTGTTGAATACCAAGTCTGAGAGCCATATGTGAGGATGGGAAGAATGCACATGCACACGTCTATGAGCTGCCTCTTAAGGGAAAGAGGAAGATTGCGCTTCATCAGAACTTTCATGGCCCAATAGCTCCTCCAAGCATTTTCAGTGCGTTTAGTGACTTCTTTGTTTTGTCTTTATTTAAATGGAATATTCAAATAGTAGATATTTCAGGTCGGATCGGATATTTCAGAAATACTTGTTTGCAAAATAAATCATTACATAGTATAAAACAAAGTCTATTTTCTGACTGTCTGTCTGTGTGTCTGTCCCTATGTATGCTTAAATCTTAAAAACTACGCAACGGATTTTAATGCGTTTTTTTTTAGATAAAATGATATAAGAGGAAGGTTTATTTATGTATAATTGACGCGGGCGAAGCCGTTGGCGACGTCTAGTAAAATATAAAACAGTGCCTGACTGTTATTTCTGTTTTGTAATTTCAGACAATGTAAAACAAAGTATAATATTAAATACTAGAGCATGTCTGCAGCTACGCCTGCGCATGTTATTTTAATTTAACCGTATCTCACCGATCCCGTGGGAATTTCGAAATACCCCGTCATAGTGCAACCCTACGGTCCCGAATGCAGCTTCTTGCAGCCAATAGTTTTGGCTGTGCTTTGTTTGTTAGTCAATCGTAAGATCACTTACATTACCTATGCATTACATGTCATGTAGCATCAAGGGTCGAATTGAATGTAAATGGTTTCGAATTTGCATTGCACGTAACCCTATGTACCTCTTTACTTTGTGAGGTAAACAACTCTTCTGTGACAATAGGCACACTTTTATGCGAAATAAATAATAAGTACATGAAATAATATCCCATAACAATTCATACAAGACCCCTTCTGTTTAAGAATTCATAAAAATTTAAACATTTTAGAGCACAAAAAACTAAACAAAACTAACAAAACACTCGAGTATACCGGGTGTAAGGGACGGTGTACCGAAAATTGATACCAGTGATTCAGTACATTATTATACTGAGACCCTTGGCGGTCGAATTTTCCGGAAAAAATCTAAGAACTCGACAATTTTCCAAAAACAATTTTAAATGGGAACACGCAAACTCGCACTCTTATCAACGGCGGGTGGTAGCGGCAGTGATTACGATGTACTGGTGCGCTTACTGTGCTGCGATGTCACGTCTGAGTAAACGCGCCATATTGTAACTAAGTACATGTTTAATTCTTAGAATTTTACAAAAATATTAATGCGTGTCGACTATAGTTACTATTTCATTACATTATATGGCAAAAAATGCAAAAGAAAAATCGGAAAATACATGAAAATTTTCCGGAAAATTCGACCGCCAACGGCCTCAGTATCATGTACTGAATCACTGGTATCGCTTTTCGGTACACCGTCCCTTACACCCTGTATAATCAAAGACTCGAGGTAACTCCAAGATTGTTGCTAAAATTTCTTCAATATTGTCGTGTTTTTAAATGTTGCCTAACAAAATGTAAAGGATTTGGATGCGCCAATCTATAAATCTATACATATAAATAAAATTGGAGTATCTGTTTGTAATATTAAAATAACCGCTTTTTACCTACCTACTAAATGCATATGGATGTATACACGGTACATATACCGAAATGAAATTATTTTCAATTTTTGTCTGTCTGTCTGTCTGTTTGTTTTCGCTAATCTCTGGAACGTCTGGACCGATTTTGACGGGACATTCACTGGCGGATAGCTGATGTACCAAGGAGTAACTAAGGCTATAAATTAACCAGGTACGCGAAGTAGTTCCCTCAGGACGAGGGTGAAGCCGCGGGAAACAGCTAGTCTATACTCTATACATACTACATACATATAAATAAAATTGGAGTGTCTGTTGGTAATATTAAAATAACCGCTTTTTACTAAATAAATGCATATGGATGTATACAAGGTACATATACCGAAATGATATATTTTACAATTTTTGTCTGTCTGTCTGTCTGTTTGTTTTCGCTAATCTCTGGAACGGCTGGACCGAATTTTGACGGGACTTTCACTGGCGGATAGCTGATGTACCAAAGAGTAACTTAAGCTATAGATTAACCGGGTTCGCGAAGTAGTTCCCTCAGGACGAGGCTGAAGCCGCAGGAAACAGTTAGTAAATAATAAACAAATAACGTCCAGGTGAGGTGTGAAACCACGTCTGACATACATTGATTGACCTGGTTGGGCATTAATTATCAAACCCCTCTCCTGTTTAGCATCACAGTAACTGACCACTACATCATCAGGCCATAACAAACAGACACATAAGATAATCAATAAATAAAACACTTTATTTTAATTTAATAAAAGAAAAATTACTTACCCCCAGTCGAGACATTTTCTTTAATTTCCACGAGTTCTAATCAATAACTAGCCTATTGCGGATTCAATCATCTTTTATATCAGCTTTGTGCACACGAAGAAGATACTTACGTAATTAAACAACGTGGGATAATCTATCATTAATTACTTTATAGAAAAAAAAAACTCCAATTATTACTGTCGTGTTTCTAGGACAGATACAATAACCTATCTTAATGTCAATCAGGATATAACTTCTATTTATGTGCAATCACTAATTATTTAATTTACTTACTTATTATTGCCTTTAATGGCGAACAATAGACAAGGAAAATGCAAGTAAAAACTTATCGGTTTCTGATTAATCAGCAGCAAAAAATGTCTATAGATGCCAAGTTTCTCACTTTTTGTATGCTTTAATGTATGTAAATCATAGTTATGACGTACCTACGTATCTTTAACGGCGGATATGTTGCGTGTATGATAATGTTTCTAATAGTACCAAATAAATTATTGACGAGAGCTAAATGGTTGTGGAACGTTAGAGAAGCGATTGGTGTGATTCCAGACCCTAGTTTTTGGTAAATTTTTGCACTGTTTACTTCGAGAAATGTTACCCCAAACTGCCTCATTGCATCTGCACCTTGGGGTATTTATTTACATGGCAACTAATTACTATATATATATATAGTACGTATATATATATATATATATATATATATTATATATATATATATATACGCGAACTTAGCAGGCATCGTTCTGCCTGTCCTGCAAGTCAAATTTGTTGACACATCGACTGCAGTGCCTAAATTTCGAGGAATATTACCCCAAGCTGCCTCATTGTATCTGCACCTTGGGGTATTTATTTACTTGGCAATTAATTACCTGGTAACTAATTGTCATACATATATGTACTTTGTGTAGATGAACAATAAATAAATTAATATACCTACACTAGCGAACTTAGCAGGCATCGTCCTGCCTGTCCTGCAAGTCTTTGTTGACACATCGACTGCAGTGCCTAATGATCCTAATGATATTATAATTACCTTTATACTTTAAAGTTATGATATGACGACTCGGTGGCAAAGCTGAACGACTGCTTTACCGAAGGTCGTAGATTCGATTATTTGAAAATTTACGTGCGTGCATATGGGTGTTGATCTTCGTCTGGGTGTTCCTGTGTATAATATGTATTTAGAAAAAAGTATACTTACAGTTATGTTTATTCAATGGTCTAGTACAAATACTGCTTAGTTTGTAAAATGATGTGGTACTGAGACTTACAGTGCTGGGGAGAATGACCAAAACTGGGCTATTTTGTGGCACGTTTGCTTCTAAACCAATATCTAGAAAATCTTCTTATATTTTATAATGTTAAATACATTAATTTTAATTTAAAGCAAAACGGGGATTTTTAGTTCAAAATTAATAGTATCTGCGTTGTTCCGGTCGTGATATCGCCATTTCATATTCAAAACTCATTTTGCATATTTAGGCAAATGTTTACAGTTTCTTGCAAACCCTTTTTATATAGGGAAGAATTACATTCATAGTGAAAACAGGATGACATAACAAAAGATCTAATAAGCAAAATAACACCAAAATCTTATGATATTTTGAAAAATGTATTGTGGTGAAATATTTTCTATAAATAATATGTTTATCCTTTTTGCAACATATTACCTACGAAATAATGTTTTGTACTTATTGAAAATATGGGAACATATTGACGTGACAACGTCTTATAAATTGGTTTGCCGGGTGACACTTCAAGAAACTGCGTTACGCTCCGCTCACGTTATGCGCTCACAATGAGAGCGAGTGAGAGGCACGCGTCCCGCCTAAGAGCGAGAGAGACAGACATAAAAAGTGAAAGGCACGCGTCTTTCATCCTTCTTCCTACTATACGAATGAATATTCACATTAAAATTATTTTACCACTCAAAGTCGTTGTCACGTAAAACTTTCGCCCGTATACCGACTTTACAGGCAACCAATTTTTTTTATTATACTGGCATCAGTAATGTCTTACGCAAAGAAATATAACCTTATTACTAGTCCAACCTCTCTAGTCTTTCACGTCAGTTACACAGAGTAGTCACGTAGTCAGTTATTTTGACATGAAAACCAGCCTGGCGCAAGTTCCTAAGAAAAAACCGAATGTATGAAACGTGCTATCTTTTTAATGGCTACTATTATATGAACAAAACGTGAAGATAGCATCCTTCACTATGTACCCTTGGAACAGTATTCTTTCAAAGTTTATACGTACATCACCGCCTTGTCTGTCAAAAGTGTCAAATGTCACAACTGTCACATTATCATCCAGATTGAACTTTGCCGCGTTATGTAGTTTGTTTTTAAAACGTAAAAAACATAGGTACTGTAAAAGTGCTTTGTGTATACCAAATAAATGTGATTTTACACTTCTAGTGTTAGTGTTACTATATTTATTTGATTAGCATTGAAAGGAGCGCAATGAAAACAAGCAAAATAACGTGCGAAATATGGCATACAACAAGATCAAGTCAAGCAATGAAAAAAGGGTAGGTATTTATGGCAAAATGCCCCTAGATAAAGATCAATGAATATTTATAATGTAATATAATGTGATATATTTCAATGAAACATAAAAAATAAGGAAATATTCTAAAGTTTCATATCCTAACTTACTTTGTAGGTAAACAATAGTGCTGCCTGTCAGTTATCGATAATCCGTTATTAGAAATTGCCACAAGGACTAAAAATTCTATTCTTTTTTTTTTAGATGTAAAAATGGGTAGCTGCAACTGGAAACCAAGACTTGATTTATGTGCCCATTGAAAAATTACATCAGTTGAACTATGTGTGTGGCAAGCATTTTAAGCCGAAAGACTTAAAAAAAGGAAACTCAAGTCAGAAAAACAGCTGTGCTTTGTATCTATAGACATTTCTTTAAATCCTATTACAGAAGAAATGTTGAAAATCTTTCCATTACATGTACATACATATATCTTTTAGTTCTGCGTATTTTTCTTCGCTAATCTAGAATAGATTTATGGAATAGGCTAATTTGTTTAAATAAACACAAAAATATTAAATACATCTTTTATTTGTGTTGGAAAAGTATAATTCTAGTCGAAACATAATTATAATTATTTCTTACCGAATATTATCGATATCGATTAGTATGTCTGGACTTAGAACAACTAGCCGTGGTGAGGATTGCAGTTATGTTAACTCTTCCTTTGCGGTACCTCGGTAGCAATACGTGTCCGTTCTTTGGACAAGCTATCTGATTCGAAGCTCAATATTTTGACATCATGGATAGCGCCAGTCTGTGTAAGTGTTGGTTAATTCTCTTCTCAATTCCTACAACATTCTCATTCCTACTTTTCTCGTGCTCTCCTCGCCGAATATTCAAACTACTGTAATTGTTTGTTTCAGGAATCGAACGGACAGGGCCGAACCTTCCCTATGTGCAATGTGTGCGGCGCACACAGGCGCCAGGGTGACAGGGGCGTCGCGCGCCGAGATCGCTTCACAGATTTCGCACACAGGCGGAGCAGGCGCAGTGGCGTAGGAGGGGCAAATAATTTAGGCCGGAATTAAAAAAAAGGTCATCCGCCCTACGCCACTGCAAAGGCGCTTCATAGATTTTCGCACACAGGCGCTGCATTGGGTCGGAACGGCCCTGCGAACGGAGTCTTATGTTTAGAATGCTACACATTAATTGAAGCTGTTGTAACTTATTAGGTCATACCTGCACCACATACAACGATACGTACAACGGTACGATATACAAGCTCCTGCTTCATTGTGAGGTGATTTATTTGAAGAAGATTTAGGTATAATAACAAATAAAATGAAGAATAACATAAAAACTGTGTTTCATTTACTTAATAAGCATAAAACAGTGTTGTTTTAATGCCAACTTTGTAATAAGGTCCAATGGAATGAGCTTATCTTTTGCGAACTAGCCTCACTGAAATTCTCATTAGTTGAACCACATGGTAGGTATTGAGAATTCTCAGTAAGAAATATATCAGACTGAAAAAACCGCAAACTAATATAATGTACAAGCGTTTGTTTCGTAGCTCCACTTCTTTTTACAAGTATTTTCTATGTTGTATAATATACATAGAGGCTTCTTATAAATTCCGGTAATATGATTAAATCATAATATATCATCACCGTCCTTGAGTTATGTCGGTTGCATCCAAGACTTCAACGCCTAGGAGCCCTGGGTCCGCATACTAGTCTAATCAGATATGACAGTATATTAGCTTTTCCATAGTCTGACCGCCATAACCCAAAGGGAAAACGATATTGTTTGGTTTAGATCAGTAAGTATCGGTTTATTGGAGGGTACTGACTCCCCGTAGGTAACGACTTGCGATGGTGAAAGATCTTCATGACAACTGGGACCGACGGCTTAATGTAAGTACTCTTCGAAGCACGGGCGATAATTAACTAATTTACTACTATTTATATGATGTAATTCATGTAACTATCACAATACTTAACCTCAAAATATTTGAAATCTTTATTTTCCGATAGCTAAGAACTGCCGCCGAATATCATATTAATTATTTCCTAATTTAATTAGGAGTATATTTACTATATTTTACTGGTCAAAACATCGAGAAGCAAACTTAGCCCATCTTCCACACAAATTTGGTCATTCTCCTTTAGCATGCTTGTTTCTTCGAGACCGCAGAGGTGCACGAAAAAGAGATGTCCCAAAATTCTCGCGGAAACCGAACATAAAGTGCGGGCATCCTAGTCATTAATAAAAATGCATATTTTGTTGTATTATTTAGCTAATCCAATCCTGAGTGTCGATTTAAAGCAATCAACAAGAGTATGTTTATAAAATCTTATCGGTAATGAGTTTTGACTTCATACTTTCATACATCAATTCGGGGATCTACCTCAACAATATGCAAAATCTATTTATAAAGTCACAAGTAGGTAAACAGTCTAGATTTACTATACGTTTCTGTGAATCATATCTGAGCTGAAAAGGTCTGAGCTTATATAAAGAATTGTGGCCCGATTCATGCAAGGTAAAAAATTAGCGTAATTATTCCTATCGTAATAGTAAGTCGCTTATTTTAATTTCTTTCAAAAAGACAACCCCTTCGCTGTGTAATCCTGTTTTAAGATGCATTTAGACCTGTTGTCAATGTCAGACAACAAGAGACTAGAAACGCAATTTGAAAAAAAGTTTAGGGATCAAATATTAATAATATTCTACCACATTCACACAACACCATCTAGTCCCAAACTAAGCAGAGCTTATACTATGAGTACTAGATAATGGATATACATACATATATACTTTTTTTTTGTAAATACATACATATTATACATAGAAACACCCAGACCAAGACAAACATCCATGTTCATGCACACAAATGTTTGACCTGAGCGGGAATCGAACCCGCGACCTTCGACGTAGCAGTCGCTTACACTCCTGCTACGCCAACTAGCCATCAAAGGAACCACACTCGGCGCAGTGCTAAATGCCATAGGCATATGCTGTCAACTAGTGAACAAAATGGTGACGAGTATGTTGATGGAACCTCCAAATTTTTTTTTTACACTTAGACACAGACATGCGATATTTCAACTACTAACGCCAAAAGTATCGCCTCAGGTTTCAATATAAAAAAAAAAAACGTGTAGTTATCTCCTTGCAAACATGGTAACATCTACATACCGATTTTTGTAAAGAGAAGAAACTAGGAGCATGTATTAAACTACTTATTATTCAAATTAAACTATTAAGTCGGAAAGACCCCTTTATATGCTTCCCCAGCTAATTTCGGTACAGCCAGCTTACGAGCAAAAAAGGAAATGTGAATTGTAAAAGATACGGCCAAGTTCACAAGGCGCGTCGGGAACCCATCAGGACTGCATTTAAACTGTAAGTAAAATAAGTAACTGGCACTAAGCCAACAAACAAGCTAGAATACGTTCAGTTATGTTGTTTTTTTTATTTCAATGTGCGCAGACATTTTAATAATGATACCAGTATATTATTTTTACCATATTTCCATGTAAAGTAAAACGGTTTGGGTTTTGCATATTGTAACTTTCTTGGACGGTCACATTTTTGGGAGCATCTGTTTTAAAAAGGGTATTTTTTGCAGTATGTGTTTAGGGTTCTGTATTCAATTATGAAACAAAAAAATTGAGCGTATTATACCAAGTACTTTGCTAAGTTGTGTGCAAGAATAATGCAGTGGCTAAATTCGAGATAAATTTGAAAATATGCAGGTATTATAATATATAATTATCCAGAATGTAATATCTCATGCAAAATAATAAAACTATAAAACCAAACATTCTCCTCTAAATTCTAAACCATTCTCTTTGTTGAACATTGTTAACACCATAAAAGTTTTATGTTATTGTCGTATCTATGAAAACCTTACACTGGACAGTGTTATGCATTTAATGGCTTTGTAACGAGCTCTTTTATGTCAGTTGTATATCATGAGGAATATAGAGAACTAGTGAATAACCCAGTGGTCTACGCGAGCGTCGAGCGCCACGTAGCAATATGACGCAGCTCTAAAATAACTGTCAAAAGTGACGAAATAAATTAGGTTTACGCCCGATCCCAGTATACGACCTACCTATTTATTTATTTAGAGATAAGAGATACACATTTGACAGATTTTTTATGGAGCTTATGGCAAATGTGCTTCTCTAATCTCCAAATCTACAGATAGATCGGATATTGAATTCAGCGATTAGTCGCATCGCCTTGAAACACGTCGTCGCTTGCCATCGCTCTCGTACGCCACTACGTAAGTTGATGCGACGAAAATTAACAGAGATGAAGCCCATAATTCTCTATTGCTTCAACTGATATAAACCACTTTGAGGGTAAAACTTTACGGACCCTTAAAAAATATAATAATACCACTGTTTTCCGGGTGGTATAAGAAGGAAAATAAAATGGTGCTTGTCATCAAGCCAGCGCCGTAAAACTTGACTGTAAGAGAAAAGGGTAATTGTTTTATATAGATACAGAGCGGATAATGGGACACATGAAGAACAGTTATTGCGTCTTTCTATCCTTAAATGTCTAAATGAGTAGCCGTTGGACCACGTTTGGTCAAAACCGCAATTGCAATTTGTTCGTATAACAAAAAGTAGGTGTAAAATTGCAATTGCGGTTTTGATTAAGTATACAAAATAAATTGGTTTAGGTCAATAATAATGGCATGTAGATTAAATCAATATTATAACTTTATACCACAAAATGGCGATCGCACCAGCAAAATCAGTGGGATAAAACCTTTGTGGAAGTATTGCTAACGCAGGTCTCGTGACCACGCCATTCAATGGGATCGGATAGAGGAACATCATGGTGGTTTTAGTGGGTCACCCGGCGCTTCTCGTCGGTGAGTCACCACACTCTCCCTGGGCTGAGCCCTTTAGGGGCCCGTTTGAGGGGGTTAACCCGTAAATTGTTTGTTTTCCACTAGGTATCTATGCGTAAAAAAATGTGGTATAAGGCCTGAAGAATTACCATATCTATTTCACAACGTCCTATGTGTAGGACTGTTGTGTGCCGAATAAAAAAAGACACTCACATTCACACAAAGGGACGGAGACCTACTGTACAGTAAACCTAAATATAATTTTACTACAACGGAACAAGACATATTGTACAATAACTTGTGTGTAATATATGTCATAATTTAAGTGAACCTGGCTGCAATATGCACACCATCTTCATTTGCTTGCGAAGACAATGGGCTACGTACCCGTTCAACCCTCAAATTTCGACCCAATTACAAAAGTGCCCATTTGACCTCATTTTTAGTACCCGTTCAACCCTCTTCAAAATATAAGAATTTATGTGCCCGGTCGACCTCTTTTTTAGTACCCACTGGACCCAAAAAATAAAACCCATTAAAAAGTGTCCGTTCGACCTCTTTTTTTAGTGCCCGTTCGACCCACAAAAAAATATTTGTTTATTTAGTACTGTTTTAATGTAATTTCGTTTAAAAAAGTACAGATATGTTGAAAAGTGTTAATTGCAATACATTTGTTGAAGCATAAGGAAGTACAGGCACACTAGCGACAAATAGTACTCGTTCTTCACATTGGAAGTTTGGATTGTTTTAATGTATAATTATATTATAATAATAATAATTCGGCAACCTTCATAAGCTCTTAGGTATAAGGTAGTATACCGTAATAGTATACAAGGTAAATAATATGTAATGTAATAGGTTTTCTGACTTAAAAAGATAGTCTAAAGTGAATCATAATTATTTTGTTCATACGCAAGGCAAACTCGCGTCTAAGATCGGCGTTTCCCCGCGCTCCAGGGTGCAGGTGTGAGTAGTTCGAGAGGGGTGCGGTGCGGGGCAAAGACAATAGGGATCGCAGGCCAGCAGAAAAAAACAGTAACGTTTTGCATTAGTTTACAATAAGTTGTAGTCAAGTTGTTGATAAGTGTGCCAAAAAATAATCCGTGCGGTGAAAGTGTACAAACTGGTAAGTTTTAAATAATTTTTTTTGCGTGTTTACTGATTTTTTATGTGTCGTTTATTATTATAATGTTTTTCTTCTTTTAGTAATTTTTTCGGTAAAGTTAAGGGATGGATTGGTCTCTACTAAATAATTTACTATTTGAAATACTGTTAAATTGTAAAATTAATTTAAAGTACCTACTTAATTAAAGTCTAATATTGTCGGAATGTAACATTCCACCAAATTGATAATAATTAATTCATTCATTTCTACCCGGTGTAAAATTTATCTTAATATTATTTTGACAATGATTATAATTAAAATAAGTTATTAAAAATTATACAATATTGGTCTTCTATGTCAACTTATTAAATGAATCTTCTTCAGAAGTTAGCTAATATTACCTTGAATTGTTAAGCTTTTGCTAACTGAATATATAAAATTTTACCTCAAGTTAGAATTACTTATTACTTTTTTGGAAAGAAATATAATATTATATCGGCCTATTTCAGATCAAAGAGAAATAATTGCTGGTAAAAAATGTCTCAAATGGAACCTGTAGCTTCAACAAGTCGGCATAATATAGATACAACTTTACTCTTAAAATTGTTTATTTTATATTTACAAACAAGATTGTGATATTTTGTACTGGTTAAAAATACAAAGTTATCTTATATTTACAAACTCAATAAAAATTCCAACATTATTAGTAAGTATGACCGTATTTTGAATTAATGCAACTTCGCATACGAAGTTAAAGTAATTAATCATATTTGTTAAAATAAAGTAAAAGAGATATAAATCTCAGATATACATATACAACGTGTAATGGAAATAACGCACATCCTCAGATACCCCAATTAGAAAACCTTGTTACAATCATAATGCATGCACTGAAATATTTTTTTTATTTGCGTAAATAATGTTTTTTAAAGAAAGTATAAAGTCAATTAAAAGTGAAAATCGTGGTCACTCTAAATCTGCGCACGCACACAAACGAAACGGTTGCTATGGTAAACAAACAACAGCGATCTGATAGGAACGAAACACGATACGATATAACAAAATGTATGAAATTCAGTCTGTAAACCACACTCTGATAGAGTGGGGTTTACAAAAATGATGTTTGAACAATTTGTCGGCCACCGTTGATATTACCAAAGATATTATGAGTATTTCTTTCCATCACACTTTTAGGCTATGGAGTGGACAGTCGAATCATTTATTGTTTGTTATTAATATGCACGATCTATTGTTTCTGAGCATCGTAAGTGGCTATTGTGACTATCTTAACTTAATCATACCTAGTTAGTATTATTGATCGATAAAGTAAAAGAATATCAATGAGAGAAATCAACAAGAACGGCGTGTTTAAAGTTGTCTTGTGAATCTAAATACTTACAATAATAGAATAATAAAATAACTTACAGGCTTAAATAACATTTCTGTAGTCCACGTAGCACTTCACTATTAAATAATTTCCTCACAAATCACATCTTTTCACTGTTTCAAAAGCAGCTAGTATCTTAATTAATTAACTACTCGGCACTTTTTCTCTCGTCACAATAAACTGGTGACCACAATGAGAAAGTCCAGGGGTGTCAAGTCAACATCAAGATGATGTTGAACATTCCACACCGGCACCGGCTTGTTGATAATTATTAAATTATACACCATTACACATTTTGTAAACAAGTGAACTTTTAAAAAGGATTTCACAGCACTCACTGATAGAATCAGATAGATATTCCCGGTTGTACTTGTCATTACATGTCTAAGCGCATCGCCCGCTGCGCTTGTCATGCGCCAGCGCGAGCGAGACATTACGTCTCGCTCTTTCCCGTTGTTTATTACCTACGTTAGTGAAAGATAGATGATAGACATTTTGGTGGTCAATTGTGTGCTATTGTCTTTTGCCGTCTATTGTGTTGTATTAATGTGTGCGTTTGTGTAAGTCAACGTGGAACCATTTAACAAATGCATTTAAAAATAAACCGTTCTGCGTTGATTTAAGGTTTATTATCGAATAGCTCAATTTTTAAAAAAATGTGTTGTATTAATGTGTGCGTTTGTGTAAGTCAACGTGGAACCATGTAACAAATGCATTTAAAAATAAGCCGTTCTGCTTTGATTTAAGGTTTATTTTCGAATAGCTCAATTTTTAAAAAAATGAGTGACTACAATTTACTTTATTTTAATTATTTTAAGACTAAAAATAAACAATATTAAAAATAACGGAAATGGATTCAGTTGCCGATTCTGAACAAAGTACTTTCAGGATGTGCATTTAAACTTGTTACATGTTGTATATCTCTGATTCATATCTCTTTTAATTTATTTTAACAAATATGCTCTTAAATTCAGTTGTTATCGCTTTAATTTTAGGATATCTCTGAGTTCCTTACTTAAATTAATATTAATTCAGTATTCTAATATCTTAGTGTAAACACTTAAGATATTAGAATCCTGAATTAATATTACATGCATGTATACTATGTAACACACGGGATCTGCTGGGAATAGATCATTTTAGTCGAAATAGAACATTGTTGATTTTATATGTTTCATTAAAGTATTGATTAATCGTATTGTTTTATTTTAATTAAAGTGTCACTTTTATACACGATTGTACTTTAGCGTTTTATACGAAGATGTAGAAATGAGGTCGAACGGGCACACGGTGTTAGGTAGAGGGTCGAAAGGGCACTTTAGGTTTAGGCAAAATTCAAGTTTTTGGGTCGAGATGGTAAAAGTGGGTTGAGAGGGTAAAATTTGTCGATGGGGTCGAAATTTGTGGGTTGAACGGGTACGTAGCCAGACAATGCGATCATATTTAGCATGCAAGCGTGTTGAATGTTTTTGTCGATAACCTTTGAAACGGCTGAACCATTCTGTATGTTGTTGTGATAAGAGACTCTTTATTGTTATCTTTTATGTTTTGTCATACCTATTAATGATAGTTTATCTTGAGCGGCATAATTTGTTTTGTTTTGGCAGGACTTCTAGACTAGATCTACTCAATTATGTAGTCTACTGTTTGGTAACAGGACAAAACTTATTACTATAGGCATATTGGCAACCCCAAGAAGCCGCTGCTGATGCAACATACATACACATACATACATAACGTCACGCCTTTTATCCCCGAAGGGGTAGGCAGAGGTGTATTTCTACACCCACTTTTCGCCAGATATACTTTAGTCCCACGTAATAAGGGGCGAGCCTATTGCCGTACCGGGCACATTTCCAGACTCCGTGCGGCTACTGAGAATTTCGTGACAGAAAAACTCAATAACACTGGCCGACCCAGGAATCGAACCCGGGACCTCCCGATCCTACGCGCACATATGCCGTGAGACCAACGAGGCAGTCGTATAGGGTTTGATGTCGAGTTTTCCGTCTCTACGCAAAGATGGTATTTGCATCGTGTTATCCCTTAGTCGCCTCTTACGACTAGTGTTGCCCAAATGCAAGAACAAGACGAGACTTAGCCAGTCTTGGTCTTGGTCTTGCGCCAATACACCTGGTCTTGGTCTTGGTCTTGGTATTGCGCTCCCAGTCTTGGTCTTGGTCTTGGTCTTGCAGCAAGAGTCTTGCAAGTCTTGCAATTACCTATCAGTCTATTACTATTTATTAAAGTTTTTAAATCTTAGAAAAACGTATTAGAATTGGAACATTGTGAGCTTGAATTAACACAGCCATAGTAAAGATCAAGCAGATTAATAAATAACTGAAGATTTGATAAGAAATTCGAAAAATCAACTGACCTATATGTCGTTTTCCATGGAAGTAACTGTTTCTTAATAAACATTTATGATTTATAAGCTTACATTTGCTAAAACATGTAAAAAAAACAAATTAATTACAATAACTTGACTGTATTTTAAAGAACAATATCTGTCTAGAAAGAGATTGAACCCTCAACTTATATGAAATTTAATAAAAGAGTTTTACGATTTATCATTTATTTCAATAAAAAATAAAATACAACACAAATCAAACATAACAGTACACAACAGCTTTATCATTAGGTTATGTTACTTTATATCAATTCTTTTGACCAAGAATTAATACAAAGTAACCATCTGGCTGACTCATCACTTAACCTATTTCTATGTTTTCTAATTACTAATGATGCTCTTATTTATTCTTTGGAACACCTGTAGGTACTCTTAAAATTCGAAATTATTTTGCATGAGTCTACCTACGCCCTGTATCATACGCGTGTATCATAACCATGTACTTCCGAAAAGCGGCAAATTTCTTTGAGAAGTAAGTACAAAACCTTTGATGCCGCATTATCAAAGTGCCGATGGTTAAAACATAACTATGCATGCAGTGGCGTAGCGTGGGGGGGGCCGGGGGGGCCATGGCCCCGGGCGGCACATTTAAGGGGGCGGCAAAAGAGGCCGGGAAAAAAAAAATTAATACTTGGCGCTCTCACTGACACGATCCTAGTAGGATCGTGCGGCGGCGCGGGCGCAGTAGAAAGAACAACAATCGAAAACAAAATCATCATTATTTTCATTACGTGAAGACTTGCTGGTGTCCGTTTATTAATTCTTGAATAGGTTGCAATATTCCGGTGATCTGCGAGCCTGTTATGAGTAATTAATAAATCCATATATCAGGGCCGTGCCGCCCCTATTGCCATGGCGCAACTGGCGCACACAGGCGCCAAGGCAATAGGGGCGACGCGTGCCAGATAAAATAATACAACATTATCTTTATAGTTGAATAGGAAAGAAAGCAGGTACAGGTCTCCTAAGGCAATAGTCACACCTGCGGTTTAACTAAGTATACGCTATTTGAACTTTGACTCCAATATTTATGATATGTGCGTTAAAATTAAAGCCGATTATTTCACATAATACAATCGCTTTCTGCTAATTTTTGGACGCAACAGCCCCAATTCCCGGCAGCGTCGTTATTCCCGGCTAAGGACGTGGTAGCGGGTACGGCGGTGCATGTGTTCTGTAAGACTATCGGGCTACGGCAGGCTACCAAAATCAATTATACAGTATACCTTGCGTCTTATAACGAACATAATCTACGGCAAAAGAACACCTCGCCGAGCTCAAGGTAGAAATAAGTCACATAACGCGGCACATACTGCGGTTATCAGAAGTCCGATGACAGGGGGAGGACATGGTAAGTAACTCTAGAGTCAGGTGACTTTAGCTACCATCGAGAAGGCGACCTACTCTTGGGGTGGTGTCGGTTTCCTGCTCAGGAGGAACAGTTTGTGGAAGTCGGTAGTGTGTCGACCCGGGTAGCGTACCTCGTACTTAAACTCACCAATAGGGGCCTAAAGGGGGGTCTAAAGGTGATGATTCAAGTAGGTATATGCTCGCAACTCAACTCACTCTTACGAGATGGCTGAGGTCATATACCGGGACACTGTTAAGGCAACACCTAGTAAGACCAAATCTCAGTACTTCAACTCAAAAGCGGAAGTACAAGAACGCGGCGAAACGAAAATCGGAGGCCACGGCGCGGCGTGGGGCACAAGAATCATATGGCCGAATGCTAGTTAACTACCTCGTAGAGGGCCTTTTCTTAATGAACTCCTTTTGTAAGAAGAAGCCTCACAGGCAATGGACGCCAAGACGCCAGTGGTGGCCAAACCGCAATAATGTGACAAGCAAGGTGAAAGACTATAATATCAAGACGGACCAAAACCACATAAAGACGGTGATCAATACGATAAACACCTGAAGCGATCACCGACGAGTACGAGGCTCTCTTAATATAAACCTCAGAACTCAAAGGGCCCAGTCAATGAAGCCTTCTCTGAGACTTACATTGCTCCTCCCACCGACAGCATTAAGCAGAGGACAGCCAGTGGTCATGGTATTACGAGATTCGTCTCGAAAGATCTGCTCCGCATAGAGAAAAAACAAGTAGTCTAAACTGCCAGCCGAGACTCTCGAACTGATGAGGAAAAGACGCGAGATGCCATCCTTTCGGCTGTCTTCGCTGGAAGGACAGGCCGTAAAACGACAAATAGGTACGAAATCATACGCAACGAGATCTACGACGCATTAACACTCGGGCCATCGAGGCTGCGATCGAGGAAACCCCGGGGATCATAAGTCTTCGCTCTGCAGTTGAGGCGACACAATCAAACGACACTACAGTCGCGGATGGCCGCATCGTGAACTCAAAGTTCGAGATTCTCGAAAACGTTGAAAGGTTTTTTTGTTTTTTGTTTACCTCGCGGGCAGACCGACGACCACAGTGTCCTACTGACAAACCACTACACCGAAGCCGTCCCGAATGTCGAATAGAGTGAGGTGTAGTCGGCTCTTAAAAACAACAAATCATCTAGTGATGACGGAAATTCATCGACATTTAACTTATTAAAATCCTACTTATTTGCCTTCTAGGCCTAGACTAAGCTATACATATATTGCAGTAGAGAAACGGTCGCTGCCGTGCGCGACCCATTAACACCGCTGAGAGCTGCCACGTTTTGCCGTAAAGGAGAAAGACCAAATACGGCCTGTAGCGGCCAGAAAGTTGTGAATCGTTGAAATTAAACATATAATTTTTAAAAATTTTACATCGTTTTCGTTTCTTGATAGAGTATCGGTGAAAGAATTTAGTTTTTAAAGATTAATTATTTTGAATAAGCTATGGTAATAGCGGATGAATGTTTTATGTTGCCAGCATTAAAAATAAAATGAAGTATGTTAGGCAGAAATTGTTTTAAGGAAATAATATTTTTATTACTATATTAGAAAACAATATAATTTATTTACTTTATAAGTATATTTGTAAAAAGAATCAAGAAATATATAATTTATTATACATTCCATAATTATTAATCGGTAAAAATCGTTTTGTTTTTAATCGATAGTACAAATATTTTTCAAACCATTTGCAACACTTTTTTTATGTGTTATGTCATTCGTGTTGCTACTGTGTATCGTAAATATTTTGCACTGATTTATTGGTGTTTTCGTACGGTTTTAATGTAATGTAATTGAATATAAATTCAATAATAATTATCAGTACCTTCTACACATGCTAAGAATATGCAGCGGTGTTTGTGATTGTGGTTAGCTTTTTTGGACGAGTATACATAGTACGAGGTTCCCTAGTACACAGGTGATTATTCATTATTATTGGCCACTCTTTATGTAGTTTTTGTTCTTTAAGACGCAAAGACATACTTTTATTTACATCTAGGTATTATATTTATGTTAAAATTCAATTTTGAGGTATATTTAGTTGCGTAATAATTTCCATTTCAAATATCTCGTATCTTATTTCCACCAAAAGTTATTTAAAAAGAAATTATACAGGTTAATAGAGAAGTCATTTATCTTCAAAACACACATGGTGTTGTGTTTGGCCGTGCTAGGCCCATAATGTATGGCCAAATGGTACATCTCCAATTATACCGTATGCTCGTACACAGATTAATAGTACCTATGCTCTATGATATTCGACCAAGTGAGAGGAATCAAATGACAGCATTTATTTTTTAATCCTTTAAGACGTTCAGCGTGTAAAGCAGCGTCCAAACTAAAGGACATACTGATAAACATACAAACATACCAAAACCCAAAAACGTTATACCTACTCTTGCAGAAACATTGGGGTAAAAAGGGGGCGGCGAATTGCCGAACGGCCCCGGGCGGCAGAAACCCACGCAACGCCACTGTATGCATGCACTCAGTTTGATTTTAATGGATATTTTTTTATTCGCTATGTAGGTATGTTTATGGTACCTATTAGTCGTAATGCGCATAGGTCCAGTTTTTCATATTCTTTGATACAGTTTTTTGCGTCTCATAGAATTCCTAAGCGTACCTATACACCGAACTGTTACACCTAACTACTCCGTGAAATAGCGCTAAGTCCTAGCTGCAAGACGCAAGAGTCTTGCAGGCTTAGTCTTGTTCTTGCTCAAGTCTTGCACGATCAGTCTTGGTCTTGGTCTTGCTAAAAATACGCGGTCTTGTTCTTGGTCTTGGTCTTGCAAAAACGCAAGAACAAGACCAAGACTGCAAGACCAAGACTGAATTTGGGCAACACTACTTACGACACCCACGGGATGATAGGGGGTGGTGACACTTGTATTCTAAGCCGTCAACCACACGGCAAACATATTATGATTTTAATAACATATTAATTGGTTGATTAATAATATTTGTGACTGTTACTTTAGATATAGGTATAGATTATCTTTAATCAGACCGTTTTAATAAGGTATTATAAATAATTGCGTTTCTAGATAACACAGGATAATATTTTTGACGTGACAACGTCTTATAAATTGGTTTGCCGGGTGACACTTCAAGAAACTGCGTTACGCTCCGCTCACGTTATGCGCTCACAATGAGAGCGAGTGAGAGGCACGCGTCCCGCCTAAGAGCGAGAGAGACAGACATAAAAAGTGAAAGGCACGCGTCTTTCATCCTTCTTCCTACTATACGAATGAATATTCACATTAAAATTATTTTACCGCTCAAAGTCTTTGTCACGTAAAACTTTCGCCCGTATACCGACTTTACAGGCAACCAATTTTTTTTGTCCTAATATCACAATATATTGCCTCAGCCTATCATGTATCATACCTGTGTATCACGCTATGTCATACGTACACGTAACCAAATGTGATTGTTCAATGAAATAATCCTTCCTAACATAACAACCTTCACGTCGGATGTTCTGTTAATGTTAATGCCAGGCTGGAAAAGTAGCTCTGACAAATACACTACCTACTCATACATACGTATTTTTGACGTGACAACGTCTTATAAATTGGTTTGCCGGGTGACACTTCAAGAAACTGCGTTACGCTCCGCTCACGTTATGCGCTCACAATGAGAGCGAGTGAGAGGCACGCGTCCCGCCTAAGAGCGAGAGAGACAGACATAAAAAGTGAAAGGCACGCGTCTTTCATCCTTCTTCCTACTATACGAATGAATATTCACATTAAAATTATTTTACCACTCAAAGTCGTTGTCACGTAAAACTTTCGCCCGTATACCGACTTTACAGGCAACCAATTTTTTTTTTTATCAGTATTCAGATTACTTTCATTATTTGTTCATTGTCGCTTGTCCCGTGCCTCGGAGCTGTCATGAACATTTTAGACAGTCGTTACGGGGAGTCAGTACTCTCAAATAAACTGATACTAGTCTAAACCATGGAATATCGCTATCCCTGAGTTGCGGCGGTCAGACGGCAGTCACTCTGTGGAAAAGTTAATATTCTGTCATATCTGGTTAGACCAGTAGGTAAGCGGCCTCCGCTTACCTACTGGTCTCCGCCGGAGCCCGGATTCCAAGGCGTGTTAGTCTTGGATGCAACCGGGATATCGCTAGGACGATGATGATGATGATTACTTTCAATGTTTGATTTTTTAAAGACTACTCCCGTTGTTAGTATTTTCTACGTCGCGGCGGGGGAGTTTTATAAACATTCGATCAACAGATACGATAAGACCTAGATGCGAAGAAGCAAGTTGGTGTCAAGTGGCGAGGCAACCGCTTAAGCCATTGCCTTATGCGTGAAGGCATTATTAAAGTCAACATAAAAATTCTAGAATAACTCACACACAGTTACCCGATTGCAAACTATAAAAACGTACTCATAAAATACATAATACTAATATACTTGAACATAATTTTACCCATTACCCAGACACAACAAATCATCATTCTTATCAAACATAAATAATTGTCCTGAGTGGAAGTAAACTCACGACCTCCGTCGTATCAGTCACGGTCACAAGTAGGCACAATAGGCCAGTCGAATAGGTAGGTACAAGGTGTATAAACATTAATTTATGATAAACATAGATAGGAGTACACATACTACTCTGTCAAGAAAGTACCGGGAAAGGATCAATAATACACAAACTGATTGTTATTCATCAAAATGTATTTAATCACCTTTAAAGTATGCTCCTTCAGAAACGATAGGTACACTTATGAACGCCAACGAATAATCCAATCATCAAAACATTTTTTAAACGCTGTTTCCTGAATTGAGTTCAGTTCTCGCCGCGAATTCTCCTTTATGTCTTCTACCGATTGACAACGGGCCACGGAGTGGAGGAAAAGAAAGAAGGTTAGGAAAAAGAAAGAAGTCGGCTGGAGCCATATTTTTTTATTCTTATTTATTAATTAGATTCACCAACAGTTATTACAATATTCACGACACTTAAACTATACATATCTTGGGAATATAGTGGTTGCTCGATGGTATTTGTTGAGCGTTAGGTCAAAAATTCGTTCACAATGATGGCCTTGTGTGAAGGCGCATTATCGTGGTGCACAATTATTTTGGCACTAGCCAAGCGGCAACATGTTTCATACCCAAATGATTAGTTAAAATGGTACGGAATTACGGATCGACTCGTGAGATACAGAAAAATCGGCGGCTATCTCTCTCAAAGTTGAATGAGGATTTTCAGTCACTGTTTCCTTCACTTTTGCGATGTTAACTTGAGTTGCAGACGTTCATGGCCTACCAGAGCCAGGCAAATCTTCCATCACATCTCGACCGCTTTTGAACCCTTTGTAACAACACTCATAAGCACGAATTTTTGATAAAGTCGATTCACCGTAACGGCCCGGTCACAGCCTACAGCGGCGAGCGTTTTCGATGTACTTACATGGCACGCTTACTGTGACGCGGCGCGCGGTAGCCTCAGAGCTCCATGTACATCGCCCCTGCCGCGCCGCTCGCCGCTTAGACAGATCTTGTGACCAGGCCGTAAGCCTTCTGTAACATTTTCATTGACTCCAAACACGAAATTCCATTGGCGATGCAAATCATCATCATCGGCCCTTTATATATCTGTCCCACTACTGGGCACGGGCCTCTCCTCACTATGAGAAAGGTAAGGCTATGGCCTTACCCTTCTCATAGTCCACCACGCTGGCCTAGTGCGGGTTGGCAGACTTCACATGTCTTTCGAGAACATTATGGAGAACTCTCAGACATGCAGGTTTCCTCACGATGTTTTCTTTCACCGTTTAGCAAGCGATAATCATCAATTTAATACGCACTTAACTTCGAAAAGTCATTGGTGCGCCCCGTGGATTCGAACTCGAGTCCGTCGGTCTCTCCACTAGGCTATCGCTCTGCGAAGAAGAAGATAGCAAACAAATACAAGAGACAGCGTCTGGCAATAAGGCGGAAGGCGGCACAAACCGCTGCCGCAGCCGGTGCTGCCTCTACAAAAACAGTGGAGCTGGGTGTCACTGAACAGATCGACGTTCAGGTATGTATACTGACGCAGTCGATGCTAGACAGCTATTATGCAGCTTGCCCGGAAACCACTCCGTCTTGAACCCCGGGGAAACAACTCTGGTGGGGCGCTGAACTTGAACGTAAGCGCAAGAAGGTAAGAAAGTCTCTAAATAGGGCAATGAACACAAGCGCGGACGCAGATTGGGACGCTTATAAAGCGGCCAAATCAGACTACAGGAAATGCCTCAGATTCAGACGCACCATGGGATGGAGAAAATTCTGTGGGAGCATTGAATCTTGCCAACAAGCAAACCGGGTAAGGAAACTACTGGCCCAGCAACCAACGGTTGCACCAGGTACTCTCCGTAAACCGGATAACACATACACCACATCGGAGGAGGAGACAAGACGCGTCCTACTCAAAACACACTTCCCAGGCTGCGTCCTCACCCCGGTAATAACGTGGCACGATACAGCAACAGTGGCGACCGAACACGAATGGAGACACGCAAACAACGTGGTCACAGAAGAAAAACTCCGATGGGCCATCGATAGCTTCCACCCCTTCAAAGCAGCCGGACTGGATGGCGTCTTCCCAGGGTTATTACAATGGGGAGGGGAACCTGTCCTTAAAAGACTCCTGGCAATCATGAGGGCTAGCCTGGCCCTCAGATATGTACCGAAGAGGTGGAGCGAAGTCAAACTAATCTTCATACCAAAACCAGGCAAAACAGACTATACCCATGCAAAGTCCTTTAGACCAATAAGCCTGACCTCCTTCATGCTTAAAGCCTTGGAAAGGCTTTGCGAGAGGGAACTAAGAAGTGGGGCTCTTAAGCACCTACCCTTACATGCCAACCAACATGCATACAGCTCAGGGAATTCGACGGAATCGGCCTTACATCAGGTCGTGAACCAGATAGAAGCTGCTATACAACAAAAAAGCATCTGCCTGGGCACCTTCATCAACATAGAAGGAGCTTCGACAAGACAAACTTTTCCAGCATAAGCAACGCCCTAGCCAGGCATGCTGTGGATCAGATGCTCATACAGTGGATCCAAAACATGCTCAGCAAAAGGGTAGTGCGCCTGCAAGGCGACACTCAGACAGCCTTGATAACTAAAGGATGCCCGCAGGGAGGTGTACTCTCCCCGCTATTGTGGAACTTAGTCATCAATGAACTCATAGTTAAACTCAGCGCGAGATACTTCTATACAATAGGTTATGCACATGATCTAACCATACTCATCTCAGGTAAGGTAACCAGTACAGTGTACGACCTAACCCAACAAGCCCTACGCATAGTAGAGTGGTGGTGCAATGAGTACGAATTATCTGTAAACCCGACCAAGACCGAACTAGTTATGTTCACACACAAACCCGCGCTGGGTACTTACCGATTGCCCAGGTTATTTGATACAGAGCTTAAGCTGTCTACCGAGGTCAAGTACCTGGGTGTCACTCTCGACAGCAAATTGACATGGAACAGCCACATGAAAAATAAGCTCAATAAAGCCAGCATCATCTTCTGGCAGTGCAAGAAGATGATAGGTAAACGCTGGGGCCTATCCCCCAAAATTGTCTAATGGCTCTATAAGACAATAATACGTCCGATGGTAAGCTACGGCGCAGTAGTATGGTGGCCTCGGACCAACCTAATAACGGCCGCCAACAAGCTTCAAAGGCTTCAAAGACTTGCATGCCTAGCGGCCACGGGCTGTATGAAAACAATGCCAACAGCGGCACTTGAAGTGTTGCTGGACCTGCCTCCATTGCACCTGTTCATACAACAGGAAGCAACGATGTCGGCAATCCGGCTAAGAGCTCTGAAGCTCTGGAAAGACACCAACACACCGCACACTAACAACTTAAATACACTTTTTAAAGAAGTTTCTATCACACAAGCCATTGGCGACCGTATACCGAAACAATTTGTTTTCGACAAGAAATACAAAATCCAACTGTACGAGGACCTACACGAAGGAACAGTTAACCACAACGAGCTCACGATCTTCACAGATGGGTCTAAAACGGATACAGCTACGGGTTCAGGAGTATTCTCCGAGGACCTAAACATCAACATCGCAGCACCGCTGGGAGCCTACAACACGGTAGACCGGGCCAGGCCGAATGTTTTGGCATAATCCTAGCTGCCACAGCAATCATGGCACGTGAGGTAAGGGAACGATCCATTAGGATCCTCTCAGATAGTAAGGCTGTCCTCTCAGTCCTCAAAAGTCATACTATCACCTCGGCAATCACGCTTGAATGCCACAAGAAACTAACAGAGGTAGGTAAACAAAACAAATTAACACTGCAATGGATCAAGGGCCACAGTGGCTCAAGAGGGAATGACGCAGCCGACGTACTTGCCAGAAGAGGGGCCACTTTAGAGGTGGTGGGACCCGAGCCCATTATTCCCCTCCCTTCTGGTTTTTATCGCAACCTGGTAAGAAATAGGACCAGGACCAAACACAACCAGTCCTGGATTGGTATTGAAACATGTAGGCAGGCCAAGGAGGCTCTTCCCGCAGTAGACGGTAAGATAGCCAAACAAATCCTCCGGCTGTCCAAACAACAACTACGGACAGTCACGGCCGCCTACACAGGACACGGATTCTTTAATAAACACCTATTTAGTATAGGTATCACCGACAGCCCGCTGTGCAGGGCCTGTATGGCAGCAGACGAGACGACAGCCCACCTGCTCCTCGACTGCCCTGAGGTCGGACAGTACAGGCAGCAGTACCTGACGAAAAACAGCACCCTGAGGGAGGCCGTGGGCCACATCAAGAGTCTGCTGGCCTTCCTCGAAGAGCTGGGGTGGCTCGAATGACGACACCATTCCCACCCGCACGCAAAATACACGCCAAGACGTGGAGTTGCGGAAACAGCCCGTGCCATCAAGTATCAAGTAGGCTATCGCTGCTTTAATTACGCGGATGCAAAATTTAAGACAAACTCTTTGTTCGATTTTTTTGTCCATTATGAAATTCGCAATACACACTAGATATGATATAACCTTGATATAACTAAAACAGCACTGTATTTAATACAAATTACAGATGCAACTCAAACTCCGCGCCACAATGGAAAACAGTTGTGTCAATTTAAGAACAAAAAAAATATTGAATTTGGAACCATAAACCTAATAATTCATGCCCGGTACTTTTTTGACTGAATGTATATTACACATTAATAAAAACTATCATTACAGTTACTTACTACCTAATTTAATAGCCTATGCAAATAATTTATAACAATAATAATAATAATTTTAAACAATAATGGTAGCTTAAATAATAAACAAAACTTAAGGACGCGTTTACGCTTGTATCGAAAAACCACATATTTCCGGTACATTTTACGACAATTTTAGATAATAACTAATAAAACTAATGATTACGATAAATTGATTACTTTTTTATCTATAAATCAATTTGAAAATAAATAAAAAATATTTAATTAATATTAATGTAAAATCGATTCGAAACGGCCTCTTAAATCGAAAATAGGCATATACTGCTATTTTTGGGTACAATTTTCTCTCTATTTTTACATTTATTTAGTTTTTCAAAGATAGAATAGGGTAGTAAATATAGTCAACTCAAAAATAATTAGATTTTTTTTTTCAAAATATTGTAAATTGACTCAAAAAAAGCAAAAAATCATCTTACATTTTTCTTCTATTTTGCTCGCATACGTGTGTCTTAATATGTGGCAATAAGGTTCGTTTTATTTAGCCACTTTCTTGATTTATATATCCAAATTCTGCAATGAGATCTCAGTCTGCGCTTGAGCGCCGTCGGGAGTGGACTCTATGTCGCTTGTCGCTGCAGCCCGAAGACGAAAAAAGCAATATACGAATACAAAATATTCGCTAAAATCAATTTGATACTTCTCGTATTCTGTGCGAATTACGTACAAGTAAATTTCTTTTGTATAAATGGACATTATTACTTTATTTTCTCCGTTATGTTGAGTCAGGAAATATTTCGGTATTTAGATATTATTTTGTTTCTTGCGTTGAAATCTGGTAAGATTATCTGGACTGATGGTATACCATCCCGTTCAAGTGTTGCGACTGGAACTCATAAAAGAGTAAACCTAGTTATGCCAGGTTGGGGCTCATTTTATTTGTTTTGGTGAGACCCTACCACTGGTACTAGTGAAGTAACCTTCCAAGGTTATTCGATGAGTCTTGCTGGTACTCCCATGTGAGTAAAGCTACGAATGTCGAGTTTGGGCTCATTTTGTTTGTACATAAGAGACCCTACCACTGGAACTTATGATGTAACCTTCCAGGGTTATTCGATGACTCTTACTGGTACTCATATGTGAGTAGAGCTAGGCATGCCGAGTTTGGGCTCATTTTTTTTAGACATAAGAGACCCTACCACTGGAACTTATGACGTAACCTTCCAGGGTTATTCAATGACCCTTGCTGGTACTCATGTGTGAATAGAGCTAGGCATGCCGAGTTTGGGCTCATTTTGTTTGTACATAAGAGACCCTACCACTGGAACTTATGAAGTAACCTTCCAGGGTTATTCAATGACTCTTGCTGGTACTCATGTGTGAGTAGAGCTAGGCATGCCGAGTTTGGGCTCATTTTGTTTGTACATAAGAGACCCTACCACTGCATTTTATGAAGTAACCTTCCAGGGTTATTCATTGACTCTTACTGGTACTCATATGTCAGTACAGCAAGGCATGCCGAGTTTGGGTTCATTTTGTTTGTACATAAGTGACCATACCACTGGAACTTATGAAGTAACCTTCCAGGGTTATTCGATGACTCTTGCTGGTACTCATATGTGAGTAGAGCTAGGCATGCCGAGTTTGGGCTCATTTTGTTTGTACATAAGAGACCCTACCACTGCATTTTATGAAGTAACCTTCCAGGGTTATTCAATGACTCTTACTGGTACTCATATGTCAGTACAGCTAGGCATGCCGAGTTTGGGTTCATTTTGTTTGTACATAAGTGATCATACCACTGGAACTTATGAAGTAACCTTCCAGGGTTATTCGATGACTCTTACTGGTACTCATATGTGAGTAGAGCTAGGCATGCCGAGTTTGGGCTCATTTTCTTTGTACATAAGAGACCCTACCACTGGAACTTATGATGTAACCTTCCAGGGTTATTCGATGACTCTTACTGGTACTCATATGTGAGTAGAGCTAGGCATGCCGAGTTTGGGCTCATTTTTTTTTGACATAAGAGACCCTACCACTGGAACTTATGACGTAACCTTCCAGGGTTATTCAATGACCCTTGCTGGTACTCATGTGTGAATAGAGCTAGGCATGCCGAGTTTGGGCTCATTTTGTTTGTACATAAGAGACCCTACCACTGGAACTTATGAAGTAACCTTCCAGGGTTATTCGATCACTCTTGCTGGTTCTTATATGTGAGTATAGCTAGGCATGTCGAGTTTGGGCTCATTTTGTTTGTACATAAGAGACCCAACCACTGCAACTTATGAAGTAACCTTCCAGGGTTATTCGATGACTATTGCTGGTTCTTATATGTGAGTAGAGCTATGCATGCCGAGTTTGGGCTCATTGTGTTTGTACATAAGAGACCCAACCACTGCAACTTATGAAGTAACCTTTCAGGGTTATTCAATGACTCTTGCTGGTACTCATGTGTGAGTAGAGCTAGGCATGCCGAGTTTGGGCTCATTTTGTTTGTACATAAGAGACCCTACCACTGGAACTTATGAAGTAACCTTCCAGGGTTATTCGATGACTCTTGCTGGTACTCATATGGAAGTAAAGCTAGGCATGCCGAGTTTGGGCTCATTTTGTTTGTACATAAGGGACCCTACCACTCTACTCACATATGAGTACCAGCAAGAGTGATCGAATAACCCTGGAAGGTTACTTCATAAGTTCCAGTGGTAGGGTCTCTTATGTACAAACAAAATGAGCCCTAACTCGGCATGCCTAGCTCTACTCACATATGAGAACCAGCAAGAGTCATTGAATAACCCTGAAAGGTTACTCCATAAGTTGCAGTGGTTGGGTCTCTTATGTACAAAAAAAATGAGCCCAAACTCGGCATGCCTAGCTATACTCACATATAAGAACCAGCAAGAGTGATCGAATAACCCTGGAAGGTTACTTCATAAGTTCCAGTGGTAGGGTCTCTTATGTACAAACAAAATGAGCCCAAACTCGGCACGCCTAGCTCTACTCACACTTGAGTACCAGCAAGAGTCATCGAATAACCCTGGAAGGTTACTTCATAAGTTCCAGTGGTAGGGTCACTTATGTACAAACAAAATGAGCCCAAACTCGGCATGCCTAGCTCTACTCACATATGAGAACCAGCAAGAGTCATTGAATAACCCTGAAAGGTTACTTCATAAGTTGCAGTGGTTGGGTCTCTTATGTACAAACACAATGAGCCCAAACTCGGCATGCCTAGCTATACTCACATATAAGAACCAGCAATAGTCATCGAATAACCCTTGAAGGTTACTTCATAAGTTGCAGTGGTTGGGTCTCTTATGTACAAACAAAATGAGCCCAAACTCGGCATGACTAGCTCTACTCACATATGAGTACCAGCAAGAGTCATCAAATAACCCTGGAAGGTTACTTCATAAGTTCCAGTGGTAGGGTCTCTTATGTACAAACAAAATGAGCCCAAACTCGGCATGCCTAGATCTACTCACATATGAGTACCAGCAAGAGTCATCTAATAACCCTGGAAGGTAACTTCATAAGTTCCAGTGGTAGGGTCTCTTATGTACAAACAAAATAAGCCCAAACTCGGCATGCCTAGCTCTACTCACATATGAGTACCAGCAAGAGTCATCTAATAACCCTGGAAGGTTACTTCATAAGTTCCAGTGGTAGGGTCTCTTATGTACAAACAAAATAAGCCCAAACTCGGCATGCCTAGCTCTACTCACATAAGAGTACCAGTAAGACTCATCGAATAACCTTGGAAGGTTACTTCACTAGTACCAGTGGTAGGGACTCACTAAAACAAATAAAATGAGCCCCAATCTGGCATAACTAGGTCTATTATTTTATGAGTTCCAACCGCAACACTTGAATGGGATGGTATACCATCAGTCCACATAATCTTACCAGATTTCAACGCAAGAAACAAAATAATATCTAAATACCGAAATATATCCTGAATCAACATAATGGAAAAAATAAAGTAATAATGTCCATTTAGGTATATAAAAATAAGAAACTTATTTGTACGTAATTCGCACAGCCAGGCCTATAACACATAGATACATATCACAAACAATTCTAAGTCTCAAAGTTATTTAGTTGAACTACATTTCCGCAAGTTACCGTACGTAGTACGTACTGTTGCCGCCGTGTCGCTGTAGTGACGCGATTTTGTACCTACTAATTTTGTAAACGCGTCCTTAACAAATTTTACAATAAGCGGGCTTCGTCATGTTTTATTACATAATTATATTATAATAAATAATATACTTATAATTAACGTTACCTTTACTTTCATAAAAAACGTCATTCAAGAAAATTATAGATTTTCATCAGAATTATCGTTTTGTTTGGTAGCCAATAAAACAATGAGTTCCTTAGATATGTAGTAAGCAGATAGGTACTAAGCATTATTATAAAATATAATTTTACTTTATATTATTTATAGATTTTACGGCGTCAATTTTATCAGGAAGGCTGCAAGGTCGTTTTCGGTTGAACTGATAGACAGTGGCGTAGGAAGGGGGGGGGGGGGCGGTGGGGGCGGACCGCCCCGGGTACTTCCTACTTGGGGTGCCACCCATCCAAAAAAAGGGGTGACACCCAAAACTATTTGCAATATAACTAGTTGAAGCGTCGCGACGCGTCATAGTTTTTCCGCCTAAAGCATATTCATCTCTATTGTCATATTATTTAAGTACACATTTGTGCTATTTAAATATGGAAGCGTGCGTCGACCCGCGTTGACGCTCGGCTGGAGTCGATTTTGCGAACATTTCGAAAAATGACGCGTCGCGTCGCTTCGACTCTGCGGCAGTGTGAGTTGACCCTAACTGACAGTATAGGAGCATTATCTAAGGTTAATAATTACGCGGGTAATACGGCTTACAGGCTTAGAGTAAAAAGTTATGCATTTGCCATACTTTGAGGTACGATGGTAGCATTCCAGGTCGTATTGCCACGGGTTCTGTATCTCTTTACAGGATAAAGATTTAAGTGATCCACAAAATAAATGTCATGTTTGTAAATAACAACGCAAAAAGCGTGACATTGTAACCCAGGTGAATAAAAATTTAACACAATTTTGGAATTGACTAGAAACTCTAGAAAGTATAGTATGAAAACAGCTATTATAATATTTGCGACCTCCTGAATGATAAGCAAATACTATCTTCGTGAAACATTTCGCAGAACTACAGCTTGTCCAAACAACACTGGCTCTATTTATGCGGAAAATATTTTCGTCTGCGATCGTATAAGTAATATTTGTTTAGTTCATAACGACTATATAAGATGAGGACTGTATATCTCAGGTGCATAGTATTTCGTGGTTTCATGTGTATCTGTAACATCGAAAATGAAGGCATTCTTGGTAAGTAATTCAGAGTGCATTATAATATTTAGTAAAATTTTGTTGTATGATTCACATAAATGCTCATTGGTCTCAATATTTGAGTGAACACGAGACCAGTAGCAGGTACTGACTATGATCGAAATGTATCTTTTGTAACAACGCGGAGTATTATGGGTTCGATTCCCACACGAGACAAGATTTTGTGTGTTCCATAAATTGTTGTTCCACAGTCTGGATGTTGATTATGTCCGTTGATTGTTTGTAGAGCCCCCTACGACACAGGATATATATAGATACCTAGTGCGGGAGCTGTCTTTAAAAAAAATCCTTTTTTATATAGATTCACGCCTGTATCCCCGGGGTAGGCAGAGGTTACACCCACATTTCGAAATGATTTTTTAGGTCCCACGTAATAGGGGGCGAGCCCTTTGCCGTAAAAAAGAAGGAAGTAGCTTATTAAAAAACTGGGATCGGGATTGGGAAGGTTAGCCTTCGTCTTCATGATCTATATCTATAAGTCTATATATAATTTATGATACGGAGATATGATAAATTTGTATGAATTATCTGTCTCTGATATTTTAAGTATCAGCTCCTGAATTGATATAAATTTTAATGTAACTGATAGATTGTGTAAAGTAGCTTAAATGTTTTGTTATATTTAGATCTTGATTCGTAATAAAGAATTATTTCTCTAAATGATGTGATAGTATAAATGCCGGCAAACTTCTTGAACTCTACCATAGACCAATATGCATGCGCAGGAGACATTTTTGTACGTAAAATTGCTACTGCGCAGCTCTTTTGGTCTATGGTAGTGTTCAAGAAGTTTGCCGGCATTTATACCTAATTGTTACACAGCTCAGGTATATAATTCGAGCTACATAACTATCATTTAGGCCATAGAGGTGGGTGGAGTCTCTCCCCTACAGGCGTGGCATACCCTCTAAAACCACCTCACTAAAAACACCTGCGGGTCCCGTGTAGTGGCGGGGTCACGCGATTCGCGGATAGCATACTTTTCCGTGACCCCGCCCGGGATTGGCCCGCCGTTGGTGTTGGCGGTCCCCGTCTCTTTATGACTTGGGAGGCGCCGCGGACACTACGCCGCCTCCTTGCCTTTTGGCGGACGGGGAGCAGCCCCAGCGCTTGCCGTCCGCAGGCAATAAAACGGCCGCAGAGGATAGGGAGGTCGGCAACCTGACAACACCACATCTCCTGTTTCTCTGCGGCCCCACCGCGACGCAACAAAATAATGGTGCGCCCCCATTCGCGGGAGATAGAGCGCGCGGCAACGCAACACCGACACGCCTCTCCTTCCGCGACCGCGCCCGACTGCGAGGCCCGAGGGACAGAAAGATCTGTCCCCCGCACCCGCACCTTTGGACGCATCTTGCGCGGGCCTCCATCAAGCCCATGCGGAGCGTCCACTCCCGGGATCTCGCTTAGCTTCACTGTGGGTGCCCTAACCGCGGTTACTGAGCCCGCCCACCACGACAAGGTGGAGATCCCACAGAGGGGAAGATTCTAGCCCTGCCATGCTACATATTTCATGTACCTATACTGTGGACTAATGCAAACAGATAACTGATGACAGGCTTAAGACTTGTCACAATCTTATCTTATGGATTAGTTTTTAGAATATCGAAGAAGGATTAACATAGGTTCCTATTTGAATTATATTGACATGTTTTGTATCTTAATCATCGACTATCTTAGCAATAAGTAAAAGTACTGAAAATAGTGACGTGATGTTATTTTTACTTTGCAGGTTTTTGTGTTCGCGCTGATCGCCATGGCCGTGGCAGCCCTCCAAAGACGTAAGCACACTATTTTATATTTTTATTCAATCATATCCTGAGATCAACAAAGCAGAGATTGATACCTACTGTTTATTATAATATAAAATAAATTATTGCAATCTTAAAATAATACTAGAAATCATATTAGGTATATTAGTTCTAAGCATATCATTACTATATTTTCATGACTTAATTGCTTTTATTTGATTTCAGCTGGCAGTAATATTGGTAAGCATCTACACAATAAATTTTTTACAATAAGTCATAATCACAAGCACACTACATATACATACAAACGTGTGTAAAATGATTGTCACATATTTACTTACAAATTCTCACAGACATCACAGAGCCTAAGCTGCTGATGCTAAATCTTAAAAAATTCTATAGTGGTGTCATTTTTAGGGTTCCGTACCTAAAAGGTATAAAACGGGACCCTATTACTATCTGTCTATCTGTCACCAGGCTGTATCTCATAAACCGTGATAGCTAGAAAGCTGAAATGTTCACAAGTTAGGTATGTATTTCCGTTGCCGCTATAACAACAAATAGATACTAAAAATAAAAAGAAATTAAATATTAAGAGGGGTCCCATATAATAAACGTGTTTTTTATTTCTGCTCAATATTACTAACGGTAACAGGCAGACGCTTAAAATATTCACAGAATATGTATTACCTTTTAAAATAAAAAAATAAATAAAAATAAAGTAAATATTAAAGGTAGGCCGGGGTAAAAGTCCCATACAACAAATTTCTCGATCTTAATAAACAGATAGTAACTTAAAAAATATTTAAGTATACATACAACAAACGTGATTTTCTTTTATAGACGATGGTACAGAACCCTTCGTGCGCGAGTCCGACTTGCAATGGGTCTAATAAGCACCCACATATCTGTATATCTTCTGTATATATAAAATTCTTGAGTTACTGACTGACTGACAGACAACGCTAGGCTGAAACTATTGGGAGCAAGAAGCTGAAATTTGGCATGTACCTATGTTCCTTGGGGAGTGTAGCAGTGCACTAAGAAAGGATGGCCCAAAATTCCGATGGAATCGGGCAGAATGGGTTAATAAAAAAAGAAATTTGCAGGCGTAGCTACGGTCATCCTCCAGTTACTTATATAACATCAAGGTTAATAAATTCATCTTGATAGACAGATCGTTTCTGCGTGTAATAGTACTACAATAGAACAATAACTTGCACTGAATCAAAGTAGTTAAGTCATAACATTGCGATAAACAAATGTGCGTCATATAAGAACGACAAATAAAAATAAACTTGCTGAACTTTGTTATCAGGTGATATTATAATATTGGCGCAACGTAGTAGTTCTTTTTTCTTTTATATTCACGCAATCGGTGCAGCAAGACCATAGATATAATAAGTTGTTGTTTATATTTCTATGCGCAAGACGGACGGCGCAAGAGAGGCAGGCCCCAAAAACGATGGCGTTATGATCTAGATAACTTTGAGACGAACTAGCCTAACTTGGCACAAGAAAGAGATGTTCGGAAGAGTATAAACTAGACCTTTTACCAGGGGTGGGATAACGTAGCTGCGTAGTAGTAAATTTGAAATCTGCCTTACACTTGGCAACTCTAGAACTACAATACTGGGTAATGCTAGCCAAGTAGGTATGCTACGGCTACGGTATACCGCAGAATTCAGTCTGCACGGGTATACAGGAACATATATTTGAACCTATATACATTTTTAACCTGTGCGAAGACTGGAGTAAGATTAATATGACCAGTATACTACTTTTCTTAGGGAATTAAAAGCTTTTAATTCCTTTCCATGCTTTTTTCTTAGGGAATTAAAAGCTTTTGCGTTAAAAAATATTCTTTTTATTACAGATATCAGTCCTGCTTGGATCAACAAACCTGGACGTAAGACTATTTTTAATTCTATTACTCAAGAAAAATATAACTTAAAAGTAATTAAAATCAAAGTGAAACCGTAACAGTAGCCTTTTACCTTTTTTTTTTGTTTTACGATGTGGAAAATCCCTTCGGATCTCTGACTCTTGGGGAAATGAGAGCCAGAGTATGTGGTGTAACCACTAAAAACCATTGGAATCGCATAAGCATTAGTTGCTACCCCCCGACGGAATAAGGTGTTGGGCTCCGCCGCCAAAACACCCAGCGGCCGCAGAGGATAGGGAGGACAGTAGCGTTTTACCTGACCTACGTAATTAAATTATATACTACCTACGTGTATATTGCTATACGAAAAAGCAATGGGTACCTAACTACTAATTGATTTAATTATTTTTGTTTTATTATGTAATCGATATTTGATCATTTGGTTTCAGCTGGGGGCAACGTTGGTAAGTACCTATCTTATATTTGATATCCAAATTATTAGAAGTAGATCTAATCTATTTTTAAACATATAGATATTAATGACATGCCTTAGACATACATACATACAGGGTGTTACAAGACCCATCACGAAGCCGAAATCTACTCGTCTTCAAAAATAATACCTGGGAAACGAATTTTTTAAGCTTAAAAAAGTAGACACATTTTATAAGCCGCAATATATAGCGCGCGCTTTCAGAAAAAAATGGCGCGAGAAATGCATCGTGCCTACACCGGCCGAATCTACCTGCGGGCGGTACCTAAGGGCTGTTTCAGATTAAGTATTTTCTGCGCGTATACGGTCGTTTCAGTATACGCGCTTACACGCGCGCTACATTACGCGCTTCGAAAAACCGGACTCGCGTAAACGGGCATATTTCGGTATGTTTGCTCGAAACGGTAGTGACATCGTGTCAGTGTCAGCATGGACTCTGACGGCTCAAGCTTATACGAGCTTACAATCGCGTCAACGCTCGTACGAGTTGCGCGTGTGCCAAAAGGCGCGCCGATGCATGCCTACATGCGCTGCCAAAACGAGCTTATACGCGCGTATAAAACACTTATCTGAAACCGCCCTAACAGCGGCAGTTTATGATCACGTGGTCGCGCGGCCGAGGGCAATGCCCTTGTCTACAGCGCAGCTCATGGCTTGTAGCGCATACATTGCGTTTAGATAACTTTAAAGCCGTTTATTTTAGGGAAATATTGAAAATTTTGTTTATGTTTATTTGGAAGAAAGTTTACATTTATCATTCAAAACACGATTTTGGAATAATTTGAAATAAAATGTCGTGACTTTGAGCCTCAATATCTCCTGAAGCGGTAGTTTCCCAGGTATGATGCAAAAGTAAAAAAATTTCGTAATGATTGGTACAATATGGGGTTTCGGTTTTCGTTAAGGGTCTTTTTACACCGTGTATAATTATATCATGAGTTTTATTGCCAGCTCTTTCTCGTGGTTCTATTTATTGCTTTGCGAACGAGGCAGTAAATGTAAATGTAGAATTTAATTTAAAAAAATTACGTTCATAACCTATTCATATTGTGACCTACATGAATAAATGATTTTGACTTTGACTTTATTACTATATGTATAGGACGCCTCATTCATCACAGCACAAGTTGATATAATTATACATTATGTGTGACTACGAATACTTAAAAAAGGCTAGTGCCCTGCGGCGTCGGTTTGTCTGTTCGCGATACTCTCGAAACCTACTAGAAAAAAGAATGCGATCCACTGATAATCAGTGTACGTGAAAAAAGGTTAAAGTGAATAATTTGTAATTTGTCTTGTATAGAAATCGTATCCGAGACCTCGGGCTTGCACTCAGCAACCAATATTTCTTTTAATAATTTAGGCTTTGCCTGTTCCTCGCCCCTTGGTACAATTTAAACTTATCATTAAAATCTTTATCTCTCTTTATTACAGACATCAGTCCCGCTTGGATCGACAAACCTAACCGTAAGACTATATCATTCTTAACTTATTAAATAATATGTTATAGTTACATATAAAAATATGTACATAGTTAAAAAGTAAACGACATAGGGATTGCCCTTTACTTTTTATCATTATTTGATGTCGTTTACTTTTTAGCTATGTGTTTAGTAATGAGTAAAAGTGTCTAAAGGCCGGCGCGCACTGACGTCGCGGCATGGCACGGCATGGCAAAGGATTTTATCACTGATCACGTCATTTTTATTTTTATTTCAATGAGTTTAGAATTCATATTATTTTATTTCGATACAATCGTACCACGGCACGCCGTGGCATACTGCGGGACGCCGTGGCACGTCATGGCATACTGCGGGACGTCGCCATGTCGCGGCATACTGCGGGACGCCGAGGTATGCCACGGCGTCCTGCAGTGTGCCACGACGTAATTAGTAGGTAAATAAGTTCCTGAATTCACCGTTAGTAAATCTTGTTCTCCATAAATAATGTACCCAGAATTGTTTTCTCTTCAACGTTTCAGTTTGTATTTGTTGTTCTTCATCTTCGGCAAGAAGTGCTATTGATACTAAATTCCAGTCAATTGGACGCCTCGCCATGACGCGGCATGCCGAGGCAGTCGCGGCATGCCGCCTCATGCAGAAGCGTCCTTTGTGCTACCGAAACATACCGTGCCATGCCGTGCCGTCAGTCGGCGCCGGCCTTTACAAAACTTACGTACGTCCGTTACCAATACCTTATCTATCAAGAGATTTGGCTACTGGAGCTATCTCTACTTATTCTCCAATGTAATTTGAACATATATTTCCATTTATTATAATACTTTATTTTATTTTATTAATCGTTATTTGGTTTCAGCTGCCAGCAATATTGGTAAGTACCTATCTTATATTTTATATCCTAATTCTGAGGACTAGATCAAATCTATTTTTAAACATAGATTAATGAAGTAGCCTTAGACATACATACATATAACTATATTATTATTTCCTCCTTTCAAAGGAGAGGCCTGTCCAGCAGTGGACTGTTAAAGGCTGATGATGATGATATTGTGTAGTAGAGACGAAGAACTATAACTGGCAGTTAATTAGGTACTTGTCATATTGAGTCGGTTAAGCCCACTTCCCTCAGTGTGGAGGGGTGTCCTGGGGATGACCGACCGCGGCACCTTTGAAGTTACACTGCGGGTCGGCTAACTGGGAACTTCAAAGATGTCGCGCGAGTCTGTCCGCAAACCACACTGCGTAGGCGGCCGGCTTTAGAAGCTCACAGTGTTGCCTAGAGAAGGAACTTTTCTTATAATAATGACTACGATTAATAAAGGCTAATGCCCTGCGGCGTCGGTTTGTCTGTTCGCGATAATCTCGAAACCTACTAGAAAAAAGAATGCGATCCACTGATAATCAGTGTACGTGAAAAAAGGTTAAAGTGAATAATTTGTAATTTGTCTTGTATAGAAATTAAGGCTTTCATCCCGGGAGTCTCGGTCTCGAAAATTTCGAGAGTCTCGAGCATTTTGCTGCGTTTTTTAAACTCGAGACTGCTACCTCTAATTTTCGAGACTATCGAGACTTTTGAGACTTTAGTCAAATAATAACCATTATTAAAAAATCTCGTGAATTACCGTGGTTGACAAAACAATCCGGTCCAGCCTAAAAAAGAACTTGCCAACAGCTTTTCCTGACAAGATTTTCGCAGACAACACTATATCAACGTGTTCGCAGGGAAGTTGTATATACCTAAGTTTTGTCTGCTGACAAAGTGATAAATATAATATCATTTACTGTTGTAATTTGTATTTGTACAAATTACAACGTACAAAAAATGTAATATTAAAGGTTGTGCATTTAATGTTACATCTTTGTATATACTATTAAACAAATTGATAAATATACAACGAGACGTGGTCATTAACTATGGGTCTTATCCGGAAGCTCAGGGTCATGCAGAGGGCGATGGAGAGAGCAATGCTCGGAGTTTCTCTGCAAGATTGAATCAGAGATGAGGAGATCCGCAGGCGAATCAAAGTCACCGACATAGTTGTCCAAATAGTCAGGCTGAAGTGGCAGAGGGCACATAGCCAGAAGAACTGATGGCCGTTGGAGCAGAAAGGTTCTGGAGTGGCGGCCACGCACCGCACGTAGCAGAGGTAGCCCCCGCAAGGTGGACTGACAATCTTGTTGAGATCGCGGGCAGCAGATGCGGGTGGCTCAGGATCGGTACATGTGGAGAGCCTTGGCGGCCTGTCCCCAACAGTGGACGTCTTTCGTCTGATATTATGTCGAACTAGAATAAACTTAATTTTCGAAGTGTTTATACCTGCCAACCCTGTAAATAGACAACCCAATGTTTACGTACCCTTTAGGGTTCATACATTCGGTTAGTACTAAAGGAGAATGCCCATTCTTGTAGGGAATGCCGTTGCGTATAATGTTTTATTCATTAAACTCGTATGTTAAAGGAAATTTTCAACTTTTCCTAGTCTGGGCAAGATTTTTTTTGCCAACTCATTCGCGAAATATTTTTTTCATGCAAAATTTGATATAAAATACTTTTCATCCATTAACTAGATCGGTGAAAGTCGCTTTTTTAACGGATCTTAGGCTATCATCAGATCCTCTTATCTGAAAATACATTGGATGTAATTTGCTTTATCTGTGCCTATTAAAAAAAATCTTGTATGTATTTAATTATTTTACAGTACCTTGATAAATAAAGTATATTATTTAAACTCATTATATTCACTGCCAAAATGCCTAACCTATGAGTATAAAACCTTTTTTCTAAAGAGTCTTGAAAGTCTCATTTATCCAGGAATTTCGAGACCGGGCCGAGTCTCGAAATTTTTTCCCGGGACTCGAAAATGTATCGAGACTGAAAGCCTTAATAGAAATCGTATCCGAGACCTCAGGCTCGCACTCAGCAACCAATATTTATTTTAATAGGTTAGGCTTCGCCTGTTTCTCACGCCTTGGTACACTTCAAACTTATCATTAAAATCTTTATCTCTCTTTATTACAGACATCAGTCCCGCTTGGATCGACAAACCTAACCGTAAGACTATATCATTATTAACTTATTAAATAATATGTTATAGTTACATATAAAAAATATACAAATATGTACATAGTTAAAAAGTAAACGACATAGGGATTGCCCTTTACTTTTTATCATTATTTGATGTCATTTATTTTTTAGCTAAGTGTTTAGTAATGACAATGAGTAAAAGTGTCTTACATAACTTACGTACGTCCGTTACCAATACCTTATCTATCAAGGGATTTGGCTACTGGAGCTATCTCTACTTATTCTCCAATGTAATTTGAACATATATTTCCATTTATTATAATACTTTATTTTATTTTATTAATCGTTATTATTATATTTGGTTTCAGCTGCCAGCAATATTGGTAAGTACCTATCTTATATTTTATATCCTAATTCTCAGGAGTAGATCAAATCAATTTTTAAACATAGATTAATGAAGTATCCTTAGACATACATACATATAACTATATTATTATTTCCTCCTTTCAAAGGAGAGACCTGTCCAGCAGTGGACTGTTAAAGGCTGATGATGATGATATTGTGTAGTAGAGATGAAGAACTACAACTGGCAGTTAATTAGGTACTTGTCATATTGAGCCGGTTAAGCCCACTTCCCTCAGTGTGGAGGGGGGTCCTGGGGATGACCGACCGCGGCACCTTTGAAGTTACACTGCGGGTCGGTTAACTGGGAACTTCAAAGATGTCGCGCGAGTCCGTCCGCAAACCACGCTGCGTAGGCGGCCGGCTTTAGAAGCTCACAGTGTTGCCTAGAGAAGGAACTTTTCTTATAATAATGACTACGATTAATAAAGGCTAGTGCCCTGCGGCGTCGGTTTGTCTGTTCGCGATAATCTCGAAACCTACTAGAAAAAAGAATGCGATCCACTGATAATCAGTGTACGTGAAAAAAGGTTAAAGTGAATAATTTGTAATTTGTCTTGTATAGAAATTAAGGCTTTCATCCCGGGAGTCTCGGTCTCGAAAATTTCGAGAGTCTCGATCATTTTGCTGCGTTTTTTAAACTCGAGACTGCTACCTCTAGTTTTCGAGCCTATCGAGACTTTTGAGACTAAAGGTTGTGCTTTTAATGTTACATCTTTGTATATACTATTAAACAAATTGATAAATATACCACGAGACGTGGTCATTAACTATGGGTCTTATCCGGAAGCTCAGGGTCATGCAGAGGGCGATGGAGAGAGCAATGCTCGGAGTTTCTCTGCGAGATTGAATCAGAGATGAGGAGATCCGCAGGCGAATCAAAGTCACCGACATAGTTGTCCGAATAGTCAGGCTGAAGTGGCAGAGGGCACATAGCCAGAAGAACCGATGGCCGTTGGAGCAGAAAGGTTCTGTAGTGGCGGCCACGCACCGCACGTAGCAGAGGTAGCCCCCGCAAGGTGGACTGACAATCTTGTTGAGATCGCGGGCAGCAGCTGCGGGTGGCTCAGGATCGGTACATGTGGAGAGCCTTGGCGGCCTATCCCCAACAGTGGACGTATTTCGTCTGATATTATGTCGAACTAGAATAAACTTAATTTTCGAAGTGTTTATACCTGCCAACCCTGTAAATAGACAACCCAATGTTTACGTACCCTTTAGGGTTCATACATTCGGTTGGTACTAAAGGAGAATGCCCATTCTTGTAGGGACTGCCGTTGCGTATAATGTTTTATTCATTAAACTCGTATGTTAAAGGAAATTTTCAACTTTTCCTAGTCTGGGCAAGATTTTTTTTGCCAACTCATTCACGAAATATTTTTTTCATGCAAAATTTGATATAAAATACTTTTCATCCATTAACTAGATCGGTGAAAGTCGCTTTTTTACGGATCTTAGGCTATCATCAGATCCTCTTATCTGAAAATACATTGGATGTAATTTGCTTTATCGGTGCCTATTAAAAAAAAACTTGTATGTATTTGATTATTTTACAGTATCTTACTCATTATATTCACTGCCAAAATGCCTAACCTATGAGTATAAAACCTTTTTTCTAAAGAGTCTCGAAAGTCTCATTTTTCCAGGAATTTCGAGACCGGACCGAGTCTCGAATTTTTTTCCCGGGACTCGAAAATGTATCGAGACTGAAAGCCTTAATAGAAATCGTATCCGAGACCTCAGGCTCGCACTCAGCAACCAATATTCATTTTAATAGCTTAGGCTTCGCCTGTTCCTCACCCCTTGGTACACTTCAAACTTATCATTAAAATCTTTATCTCTCTTTATTACAGACATCAGTCCCGCTTGGATCGACAAACCTAACCGTAAGACTATATCATTATTAACTTATTAAATAATATGTTATAGTTACATATCAAAAATATACAAATATGTACATAGTTAAACAGTAAACGACATAGGGATTGGCCTTTACTTTTTATCATTATTTGATGTCATTTATATTTTAGCTAAGTGTTTAGTAATGACTATGAGTAAAAGTGTCTTACATAACTTACGTACGTCCGTTACCAATACCTTATCTATCAAGAGATTTGGCTACTGGAGCTATCTCTACTTATTCTCCAATGTAATTTGAACATATATTTCCATTTATTATAATACTTTATTTTATTTTATTAATCGTTATTATTATATTTGGTTTCAGCTGCCAGCAATATTGGTAAGTACCTATCTTATATTTTATATCCTAATTCTCAGGAGTAGATCAAATCTATTTTTAAACATAGATTAATGAAGTAGCCTTAGACATACATACATATAACTATATTATTATTTCCTCCTTTCAAAGGAGAGGTCTGTCCAGCAGTGAACTGTTAAAGGCTGATGATGATGATATTGTGTAGTAGAGACGAAGAACTACAACTGGCAGTTAATTAGGTACTTGTCATATTGAGCCGGTTAAGCCCACTTCCCTCAGTGTGGAGGGGGGTCCTGGGGATGACCGACCGCGGCACGTTTGAAGTTACACTGCGGGTCGGTTAACTGGGAACTTCAAAGATGTCGCGCGAGTCCGTCCGCAAACCACGCTGCGTAGGCGGCCGGCTTTAGAAGCTCACAGTGTTGCCTAGAGAAGGAACTTTTCTTATAATAATGACTACGATTAATAAAGGCTAGTGCCCTGCGGCGTCGGTTTATCTGTTCGCGATAATCTCGAAACCTACTGGAAAGAAGAATGCGATCCAATGATAATCAGTGTACATGAAAAAAGGTTAAAGTGAATAATTTGTAATTTGTCTTGTATATAAATCGTATCCGAGACCTCGGGCTTGCACTCAGCAACCAATATTTCTTTTAATAATTTAGGCTTTGCCTGTTCCTCGCCCCTTGGTACAATTTAAACTTATCATTAAAACCTTTATCTCTCTTTATTACAGACATCAGTCCCGCTTGGATCGACAAACCTAACCGTAAGACTATATCATTATTAACTTATTAAATAATATGTTATAGTTACATATAAAAATATGTACATAGTTAAAAAGTAAACGACATAGGGATTGCCCTCTACTTTTTATCATTATTTGATGTCGTTTACTTTTTAGCTATGTGTTTAGTAATGAGTAAAAGTGTCTAAAGGCCGGCGCGCACTGACGTCGCGGCATGGCAAGGCATGGCAAAGGATTTTATCACTGATTAAGTCATTTTTATTTTTATTTCAATGAGTTTAGAATTCATATTACTTTATTTCGATACAATCGTACCGCGGCACGCCGTGGCATACTGCGGGATGCCGTGGCACGTCATGGCATACTGCGGGACGTCGCCATGTCGCGGCATACTGCGGGATGCCGCGGTATGCCACGGCGTCCTGCAGTGTGCCACGACGTAATTAGTAGGTAAATAAGTTCCTGAATTCACCGTTAGTAAATCTTGTTCTCCATAAATAATGTACCCAGAATTGTTTTCTCTTCCACGTTTCAATTTGTATTTGTTGTTCTTCATCTTCGGCAAGAAGTTCTATTGATACTAAATTCCAGTCAATTGGACGCCTCGCCATGACGCGGCATGCCGAGGCAGTCGCGGCATGCCGCCTCATGCCGAAGCGTCCTTTGTGCTACCGAAACATACCGTGCCATGCCGTGCCGTCAGTCGGCGCCGGCCTTTACATAACTTACGTACGTCCGTTACCAATATCTTATCTATCGAGGGATTTGGCTACTGGAGCTATCTCTACTTATTCTCCAATGTAATTTGAACATATATTTCCATTTATTATAATACTTTATTTTATTTTATTAATCGTTATTATTATATTTGGTTTCAGCTGCCAGCAATATTGGTAAGTACCTATCTTATATTTTATATCCTAATTCTCAGGACTAGATCAAATCTATTTTTAGACATAGATTAATGAAGTAGCCTTAGACATACATACATATAACTATATTATTATTTCCTCTTTTCAAAGGAGAGACCTGTCCAGCAGTGGACTGTTAAAGGCTGATGATGATGATATTGTGTAGTAGAGATGAAGAACTACAACTGGCAGTTAATTAGGTACTTGTCATATTGAGCCGGTTAAGCCCACTTCCCTCAGTGTGGAGGGGGGTCCTGGGGATGACCGACCGCGGCACCTTTGAAGTTACACTGCGGGTCGGCTAACTGGGAACTTCAAAGATGTCGCGCGAGTCCGTCCGCAAACCACGCTGCGTAGGCGGCCGGCTTTAGAAGCTCACAGTGTTGACTAGAGAAGGAACTTTTCTTATAATAATGACTACGATTAATAAAGGCTAGTGCCCTGCGGCGTCGGTTTGTCTGTTCGCGATAATCTCGAAACCTACTAGAAAAAAGAATGCGATCCACTGATAATCAGTGTACGTGAAAAAAGGTTAAAGTGAATAATTTGTAATTTGTCTTGTATATAAATCGTATCCGAGACCTCGGGCTTGCACTCAGCAACCAACATTTCTTTTAATAATTTAGGCTTTGCCTGTTCCTCGCCCCTTGGTACAATTTAAACTTATCATTAAAACCTTTATCTCTCTTTATTACAGTCATCAGTCCCGCTTGGATCGACAAACCTAACCGTAAGACTATATCATTATTAACTTATTAAATAATATGTTATAGTTACATATAAAAATATGTACATAGTTAAAAAGTAAACGACATAGGGATTGCCCTCTACTTTTTATCATTATTTGATGTCGTTTACTCTTTAGCTATGTGTTTAGTAATGAGTAAAAGTGTCTAAAGGCCGGCGCGCACTGACGTCGCGGCATGGCAAGGCATGGCAAAGGATTTTATCACTGATCAAGTCATTTTTATTTTTATTTCAATGAGTTTAGAATTCATATTACTTTATTTCGATACAATCGTACCGCGGCACGCCGTGGCATACTGCGGGATGCCGTGGCACGTCATGGCATACTGCGGGACGTCGCCATGTCGCGGCATACTGCGGGATGCCGCGGTATGACACGGCGTCCTACAGTGTGCCACGACGTAATTAGTAGGTAAATAAGTTCCTGAATTCACCGTTAGTAAATCTTGTTCTCCATAAATAATATACCCAGAATTGTTTTCTCTTCAACGTTTCAGTTTGTATTTGTTGTTCTTCATCTTCGGCAAGAAGTGCTAGTGATACTAAATTCCAGTCAATTGGACGCCTCGCCATGACGCGGCATGCCGAGGCAGTCGCGGCATGCCGCCTCATGCCGAAGCGTCCTTTGTGCTACCGAAACATACCGTGCCATGCCGTGCCGTCAGTCGGCGCCGGCCTTTACATAACTTACGTACGTCCGTTACCAATATCTTATCTATCGAGGGATTTGGCTACTGGAGCTATCTCTACTTATTCTCCAATGTAATTTGAACATATATTTCCATTTATTATAATACTTTATTTTATTTTATTAATCGTTATTATTATATTTGGTTTCAGCTGCCAGCAATATTGGTAAGTACCTATCTTATATTTTATATCCTAATTCTCAGGACTAGATCAAATCTATTTTTAAACATAGATTAATGAAGTAGCCTTAGACATACATACATATAACTATATTATTATTTCCTCCTTTCAAAGGAGAGACCTGTCCAGCAGTGGACTGTTAAAGGCTGATGATGATGATATTGTGTAGTAGAGATGAAGAACTACAACTGGCAGTTAATTAGGTACTTGTCATATTGAGCCGGTTAAGCCCACTTACCTCAGTGTGGAGGGGGGTCCTGGGGATGACCGACCGCGGCACCTTTGAAGTTACACTGCGGGTCGGTTAACTGGGAACTTCAAAGATGTCGCGCGAGTCCGTCCGCAAACCACGCTGCGTAGGCGGCCGGCTTTAGAAGCTCACAGTGTTGCCTAGAGAAGGAACTTTTCTTATAATAATGACTACGATTAATAAAGGCTAGTGCCCTGCGGCGTCGGTTTGTCTGTTCGCGATAATCTCGAAACCTACTAGAAAAAAGAATGCGATCCACTGATAATCAGTGTACGTGAAAAAAGGTTAAAGTGAATAATTTGTAATTTGTCTTGTATATAAATCGTATGAGACCTCGGGCTTGCACTCAGCAACCAATATTTCTTTTAATAATTTAGGCTTTGCCTGTTCCTCGCCCCTTGGTACAATTTAAACTTATCATTAAAATCTTTATCTCTCTTTATTACAGACATCAGTCCCGCTTGGATCGACAAACCTAACCGTAAGACTATATCATTATTAACTTATTAAATAATATGTTATAGTTACATATAAAAATAGGTGCATAGCTAAAAAGTAAACGACATAGGGATTGCCCTTTACTTTTTATCATTATTTGATGTCGTTTACTTTTTAGCTATGTGTTAAGTAATGAGTAAAAGTGTCTAAATTCCGGCGCGCACTGACGTCGCGGCATGGCACGGCATGGCAAAGGATTTTATCACTGATCAAGTCATTTTTATTTTTATTTCAATGAGTTTAGAATTCATATTACTTTATTTCGATACAATCGTACCGCGGCACGCCGTGGCATACTGCGGGACGCCGTGGCACGTCATGGCATACTGCGGGACGTCGCCATGTCGCGGCATACTGCGGGATGCCGCGGTATGCCACGGCGTCCTGCAGTGTGCCACGACGTAATTAGTAGGTAAATAAGTTCCTGAATTCACCGTTAGTAAATCTTGTTCTCCATAAATAATGTAGGTACCCAGAATTGTTTTCTCTTCAACGTTTCAGTTTGTATTTGTTGTTCTTCATCTTCGGCAAGAAGTGCTATTGATACTAAATTCCAGTCAATTGGACGCCTCGCCATGACGCGGCATGCCGAGGCAGTCGCGGCATGCCGCCTCATGCCGAAGCGTCCTTTGTGCTACCGAAACATACCGTGCCATGCCGTGCCGTCAGTCGGCGCCGGCCTTTACATAACTTACGTACGTCCGTTACCAATATCTTATCTATCGAGGGATTTGGCTACTGGAGCTATCTCTACTTATTCTCCAATGTAATTTGAACATATATTTCCATTTATTATAATACTTTATTTTATTTGATTAATCGTTATTATTATATTTGGTTTCAGCTGCCAGCAATATTGGTAAGTACCTATCTTATATTTTATATCCTAATTCTCAGGACTAGATCAAATCTATTTTTAAACATAGATTAATGAAGTAGCCTTAGACATACATACATATAACTATATTATTATTTCCTCCTTTCAAAGGAGAGACCTGTCCAGCAGTGGACTGTAAAATGCTGATGATGATGATATTGTGTAGTAGAGATGAAGAACTACAACTGGCAGTTAATTAGGTACTTGTCATATTGAGCCGGTTAAGCCCACTTCCCTCAGTGTGGAGGGGGGTCCTGGGGATGACCGACCGCGGCACCTTTGAAGTTACACTGCGGGTCGGCTAACTGGGAACTTCAAAGATGTCGCGCGAGTCCGTCCGCAAACCACGCTGCGTAGGCGGCCGGCTTTAGAAGCTCACAGTGTTGCCTAGAGAAGGAACTTTTCTTATAATAATGACTACGATTAATAAAGGCTAGTGCCCTGCGGCGTCGGTTTGTCTGTTCGCGATAATCTCGATACCTACTAGAAAGAAGAATGCGATCCACTGATAATCAGTGTACGTGAAAAAAGGTTAAAGTGAATAATTTGTAATTTGTCTTGTATATAAATCGTATCCGAGACCTCGGGCTTGCACTCAGCAACCAATATTTCTTTTAATAATTTAGGCTTTGCCTGTTCCTCGCCCCTTGGTACAATTTAAACTTATCATTAAAACCTTTATCTCTCTTTATTACAGACATCAGTCCCGCTTGGATCGACAAACCTAACCGTAAGACTATATCATTATTAACTTATTAAATAATATGTTATTGTTACATATAAAAATATGTACATAGTTAAAAAGTAAACGACATAGGGATTGCCCTCTACTTTTTATCATTATTTGATGTCGTTTACTTTTTAGCTATGTGTTTAGTAATGAGTAAAAGTGTCTAAAGGCCGGCGCGCACTGACGTCGCGGCATGGCAAGGCATGGCAAAGGATTTTATCACTGATCAAGTCATTTTTATTTTTATTTCAATGAGTTTAGAATTCATATTACTTTATTTCGATACAATCGTACCGCGGCACGCCGTGGCATACTGCGGGACGCCATGGCACGTCATGGCATACTGCGGGACGTCGCCATGTCGCGGCATACTGCGGGATGCCGCGGTATGACACGGCGTCCTACAGTGTGCCACGACGTAATTAGTAGGTAAATAAGTTCCTGAATTCACCGTTAGTAAATCTTGTTCTCCATAAATAATATACCCAGAATTGTTTTTTCTTCAACGTTTCAGTTTGTATTTGTTGTTCTTCATCTTCGGCAAGAAGTGCTATTGATACTAAATTCCAGTCAATTGGACGCCTCGCCATGACGCGGCATGCCGAGGCAGTCGCGGCATGCCGCCTCATGCAGAAGCGTCCTTTGTGCTACTGAAACATACCGTGCCATGCCGTGCCATGCCGTGCCGTCAGTCGGCGCCGGCCTTTACATAACTTACGTACGTCCGTTACCAATATCTTATCTATCAAGGGATTTGGCTACTGGAGCTATCTCTACTTATTCTCCAATGTAATTTGAACATATATTTCCATTTATTATAATACTTTATTTTATTTTATTAATCGTTATTATTATATTTGGTTTCAGCTGCCAGCAATATTGGTAAGTACCTATCTTATATTTTATATCCTAATTCTCAGGAGTAGATCAAATCTATTTTTAAACATAGATTAATGAAGTAGCCTTAGACATACATACATATAACTATATTATTATTTCCTCCTTTCAAAGGAGAGGTCTGTCCAGCAGTGAACTGTTAAAGGCTGATGATGATGATATTGTGTAGTAGAGACGAAGAACTACAACTGGCAGTTAATTAGGTACTTGTCATATTGAGCCGGTTAAGCCCACTTCCCTCAGTGTGGAGGGGGGTCCTGGGGATGACCGACCGCGGCACGTTTGAAGTTACACTGCGGGTCGGTTAACTGGGAACTTCAAAGATGTCGCGCGAGTCCGTCCGCAAACCACGCTGCGTAGGCGGCCGGCTTTAGAAGCTCACAGTGTTGCCTAGAGAAGGAACTTTTCTTATAATAATGACTACGATTAATAAAGGCTAGTGCCCTGCGGCGTCGGTTTATCTGTTCGCGATAATCTCGAAACCTACTGGAAAGAAGAATGCGATCCAATGATAATCAGTGTACATGAAAAAAGGTTAAAGTGAATAATTTGTAATTTGTCTTGTATATAAATCGTATCCGAGACCTCGGGCTTGCACTCAGCAACCAATATTTCTTTTAATAATTTAGGCTTTGCCTGTTCCTCGCCCCTTGGTACAATTTAAACTTATCATTAAAATCTTTATCTCTCTTTATTACAGACATCAGTCCCGCTTGGATCGACAAACCTAACCGTAAGACTATATCATTATTAACTTATTAAATAATATGTTATAGTTACATATAAAAATAGGTGCATAGCTAAAAAGTAAACGACATAGGGATTGCCCTCTACTTTTTATCATTATTTGATGTCGTTTACTTTTTAGCTATGTGTTAAGTAATGAGTAAAAGTGTCTAAATTCCGGCGCGCACTGACGTCGCGGCATGGCACGGCATGGCAAAGGATTTTATCACTGATCAAGTCATTTTTATTTTTATTTCAATGAGTTTAGAATTCATATTACTTTATTTCGATACAATCGTACCGCGGCACGCCGTGGCATACTGCGGGACGCCGTGGCACGTCATGGCATACTGCGGGACGTCGCCATGTCGCGGCATACTGCGGGACGCCGCGGTATGCCACGGCGTCCTGCAGTGTGCCACGACGTAATTAGTAGGTAAATAAGTTCCTGAATTCACCGTTAGTAAATCTTGTTCTCCATAAATAATGTAGGTACCCAGAATTGTTTTCTCTTCAACGTTTCAGTTTGTATTTGTTGTTCTTCATCTTCGGCAAGAAGTGCTATTGATACTAAATTCCAGTCAATTGGACGCTTCGCCATGACGCGGCATGCCGAGGCAGTCGCGGCATGCCGCCTCATGCCGAAGCGTCCTTTGTGCTACCGAAACATACCGTGCCATGCCGTGCCGTCAGTTGGCGCCGGCCTTTACATAACTTACGTACGTCCGTTACCAATATCTTATCTATCGAGGGATTTGGCTACTGGAGCTATCTCTACTTATTCTCCAATGTAATTTGAACATATATTTCCATTTATTATAATACTTTATTTTATTTTATTAATCGTTATTATTATATTTGGTTTCAGCTGCCAGCAATATTGGTAAGTACCTATCTTATATTTTATATCCTAATTCTCAGGACTAGATCAAATCAATTTTTAAACATAGATTAATGAAGTAGCCTTAGACATACATACATATAACTATATTATTATTTCCTCCTTTCAAAGGAGAGACCTGTCCAGCAGTGGACTGTAAAATGCTGATGATGATGATATTGTGTAGTAGAGATGAAGAACTACAACTGGCAGTTAATTAGGTACTTGTCATATTGAGCCGGTTAAGCCCACTTCCCTCAGTGTGGAGGGGGGTCCTGGGGATGACCGACCGCGGCACCTTTGAAGTTACACTGCGGGTCGGCTAACTGGGAACTTCAAAGATGTCGCGCGAGTCCGTCCGCAAACCACGCTGCGTAGGCGGCCGGCTTTAGAAGCTCACAGTGTTGCCTAGAGAAGGAACTTTTCTTATAATAATGACTACGATTAATAAAGGCTAGTGCCCTGCGGCGTCGGTTTGTCTGTTCGCGATAATCTCGATACCTACTAGAAAGAAGAATGCGATCCACTGATAATCAGTGTACGTGAAAAAAGGTTAAAGTGAATAATTTGTAATTTGTCTTGTATATAAATCGTATCCGAGACCTCGGGCTTGCACTCAGCAACCAATATTTCTTTTAATAATTTAGGCTTTGCCTGTTCCTCGCCCCTTGGTACAATTTAAACTTATCATTAAAACCTTTATCTCTCTTTATTACAGACATCAGTCCCGCTTGGATCGACAAACCTAACCGTAAGACTATATCATTATTAACTTATTAAATAATATGTTATAGTTACATATAAAAATAGGTGCATAGTTAAAAAGTAAACGACATAGGGATTGCCCTCTACTTTTTATCATTATTTGATGTCGTTTACTCTTTAGCTATGTGTTTAGTAATGAGTAAAAGTGTCTAAAGGCCGGCGCGCACTGACGTCGCGGCATGGCAAGGCATGGCAAAGGATTTTATCACTGATCAAGTCATTTTTATTTTTATTTCAATGAGTTTAGAATTCATATTACTTTATTTCGATACAATCGTACCGCGGCACGCCGTGGCATACTGCGGGACGCCATGGCACGTCATGGCATACTGCGGGACGTCGCCATGTCGCGGCATACTGCGGGATTCTGCGGTATGACACGGCGTCCTACAGTGTGCCACGACGTAATTAGTAGGTAAATAAGTTCCTGAATTCACCGTTAGTAAATCTTGTTCTCCATAAATAATATACCCAGAATTGTTTTCTCTTCAACGTTTCAGTTTGTATTTGTTGTTCTTCATCTTCGGCAAGAAGTGCTATTGATACTAAATTCCAGTCAATTGGACGCCTCGCCATGACGCGGCATGCCGAGGCAGTCGCGGCATGCCGCCTCATGCAGAAGCGTCCTTTGTGCTACTGAAACATACCGTGCCATGCCGTGCCATGCCGTGCCATGCCGTGCCGTCAGTCGGCGCCGGCCTTTACATAACTTACGTACGTCCGTTACCAATATCTTATCTATCAAGGGATTTGGCTACTGGAGCTATCTCTACTTATTCTCCAATGTAATTTGAACATATATTTCCATTTATTATAATACTTTATTTTATTTTATTAATCGTCATTATTATATTTGGTTTCAGCTGCCAGCAATATTGGTAAGTACCTATCTTATATTTTATATTCTAATTCTCAGGACTAGATCAAATCTATTTTTAAACATAGATTAATGAAGTAGCCTTAGACATACATACATATAACTATATTATTATTTCCTCCTTTCAAAGGAGAGGCCTGTCCAGCAGTGGACTGTTAAAGGCTGATGATGATGATATTGTGTAGTAGAGACGAAGAACTACAACTGGCAGTTAATTAGGTACTTGTCATATTGAGTCGGTTAAGCCCACTTCCCTCAGTGTGGAGGGGGGTCCTGGGGATGACCGACCGCGGCACCTTTGAAGTTACACTGCGGGTCGGCTAACTGGGAACTTCAAAGATGTCGCGCGAGTCCGTCCGCAAACCACGCTGCGTAGGCGGCCGGCTTTAGAAGCTCACAGTGTTGACTAGAGAAGGAACTTTTCTTATAATAATGACTACGATTAATAAAGGCTAGTGCCCTGCGGCGTCGGTTTGTCTGTTCGCGATAATCTCGAAACCTACTAGAAAAAAGAATGCGATCCACTGATAATCAGTGTACGTGAAAAAAGGTTAAAGTGAATAATTTGTAATTTGTCTTGTATATAAATCGTATGAGACCTCGGGCTTGCACTCAGCAACCAATATTTCTTTTAATAATTTAGGCTTTGCCTGTTCCTCGCCCCTTGGTACAATTTAAACTTATCATTAAAATCTTTATCTCTCTTTATTACAGACATCAGTCCCGCTTGGATCGACAAACCTAACCGTAAGACTATATCATTATTAACTTATTAAATAATATGTTATAGTTACATATAAAAATAGGTGCATAGCTAAAAAGTAAACGACATAGGGATTGCCCTCTACTTTTTATCATTATTTGATGTCGTTTACTTTTTAGCTATGTGTTAAGTAATGAGTAAAAGTGTCTAAATTCCGGCGCGCACTGACGTCGCGGCATGGCACGGCATGGCAAAGGATTTTATCACTGATCAAGTCATTTTTATTTTTATTTCAATGAGTTTAGAATTCATATTACTTTATTTCGATACAATCGTACCGCGGCACGCCGTGGCATACTGCGGGACGCCGTGGCACGTCATGGCATACTGCGGGACGTCGCCATGTCGCGGCATACTGCGGGACGCCGCGGTATGCCACGGCGTCCTGCAGTGTGCCACGACGTAATTAGTAGGTAAATAAGTTCCTGAATTCACCGTTAGTAAATCTTGTTCTCCATAAATAATGTAGGTACCCAGAATTGTTTTCTCTTCAACGTTTCAGTTTGTATTTGTTGTTCTTCATCTTCGGCAAGAAGTGCTATTGATACTAAATTCCAGTCAATTGGACGCTTCGCCATGACGCGGCATGCCGAGGCAGTCGCGGCATGCCGCCTCATGCCGAAGCGTCCTTTGTGCTACCGAAACATACCGTGCCATGCCGTGCCGTCAGTCGGCGCCGGCCTTTACATAACTTACGTACGTCCGTTACCAATATCTTATCTATCGAGGGATTTGGCTACTGGAGCTATCTCTACTTATTCTCCAATGTAATTTGAACATATATTTCCATTTATTATAATACTTTATTTTATTTTATTAATCGTTATTATTATATTTGGTTTCAGCTGCCAGCAATATTGGTAAGTACCTATCTTATATTTTATATCCTAATTCTCAGGACTAGATCAAATCAATTTTTAAACATAGATTAATGAAGTAGCCTTAGACATACATACATATAACTATATTATTATTTCCTCCTTTCAAAGGAGAGACCTGTCCAGCAGTGGACTGTAAAATGCTGATGATGAGGATATTGTGTAGTAGAGATGAAGAACTACAACTGGCAGTTAATTAGGTACTTGTCATATTGAGCCAGTTAAGCCCACTTCCCTCAGTGTGGAGGGGGGTCCTGGGGATGACCGACCGCGGCACCTTTGAAGTTACACTGCAGGTCGGTTAACTGGGAACTTCAAAGATGTCGCGCGAGTCCGTCCGCAAACCACGCTGCGTAGGCGGCCGGCTTTAGAAGCTCACAGTGTTGCCTAGAGAAGGAACTTTTCTTATAATAATGACTACGATTAATAAAGGCTAATGCCCTGCGGCGTCGGTTTGTCTGTTCGCGATAATCTCGAAACCTACTAGAAAAAAGAATGCGATCCACTGATAATCAGTGTACGTGAAAAAAGGTTAAAGTGAATAATTTGTAATTTGTCTTGTTTAGAAATTAAGGCTTTCATCCCGGGAGTCTCGGTCTCGAAAATTTCGAGAGTCTCGAGCATTTTGCTGCGTTTTTTAAACTCGAGACTGCTACCTCTAGTTTTCGAGACTATCGAGACTTTTGAGACTTTAGTCAAATAATAACCATTATTAAAAAATCTCGTGAATTACCGTGGTTGACAAAGAAATCCGGTCCAGCCTAAAAAAGAACTTGCCAACAGCTTTTCCTGACAAGATTTTCGCAGACAACACTATATCAACGTGTTCGCAGGGAAGTTGTATATACCTCAGTTTTGTCTGCTGACAAAGTGATAAATATAATATCATTTACTGTTGTAATTTGTATTTGTACAAATTACAACGTACAAAAAATGTAATATTAAAGGTTGTGCATTTAATGTTACATCTTTGTATATACTATTAAACAAATTGATAAATATACCACGAGACGTGGTCATTAACTATGTATGGGTCTTATCCGGAAGCTCAGGGTCATGCAGAGGGCGATGGAGAGAGCAATGCTCGGAGTTTATCTGCGAGATTGAATCAGAGATGAGGAGATCCGCAGGCGAATCAAAGTCACCGACATAGTTGTCCAAATAGTCAGGCTGAAGTGGCAGAGGGCACATAGCCAGAAGAACCGATGGCCGTTGGAGCAGAAAGGTTCTGGAGTGGCGGCCACGCACCGCACGTAGCAGAGGTAGACCCCGCAAGGTGGACTGACAATCTTGTTGAGATCGCGGGCAGCAGATGCGGGTGGCTCAGGATCGGTACATGTGGAGAGCCTTGGCGGCCTATCCCCAACAGTGGACGTCTTTCGTCTGATATTATGTCGAACTAGAATAAACTTAATTTTCGAAGTGTTTATACCTGCCAACCCTGTAAGTACGCCAGGAAAAATAGACAACCCAATGTTTACGTACCCTTTAGGGTTCATACATTCGGTTAGTACTAAAGGAGAATGCCCATTCTTGTAGGGACTGCCGTTGCGTATAATGTTTTATTCATTAAACTCGTATGTTAAAGGAAATTTTCAACTTTTCCTAGTCTGGGCAAGATTTTTTTTGCCAACTCATTCACGACATATTTTTTTCATGCAAAATTTGATATAAAATACTTTTCATCCATTAACTAGATCGGTGAAAGTCGCTTTTTTACGGATCTTAGGCTATCATCAGATCCTCTTATCTGAAAATACATTGGATGTAATTTGCTTTATCGGTGCCTATTAAAAAAAACTTGTATGTATTTGATTATTTTAAAGTATCTGGATAAATAAAGTAAATTATTTAAACTCATTATATTCACTGCCAAAATGCCTAACCTATGAGTAAAAAACCTTTTTTCTAAAGGGTCTCGAAAGTCTAATTTTTCCAGGAATTTCGAGACCGGGCCGAGTCTCGAAATTTTTTCCCGGGACTCGAAAATGTATCGAGACTGAAAGCCTTAATAGAAATCGTATCCGAGACCTCAGGCTCGCACTCAGCAACCAATATTTATTTTAATAGTTTAGGCTTTGCCTGTTCCTCGCCCCTTGGTACACTTCAAACTTATCATTAAAATCTTTATCTCTCTTTATTACAGACATCAGTCCCGCTTGGATCGACAAACCTAACCGTAAGACTATATCATTATTAACTTATTAAATAATATGTTATAGTTACATATAAAAAATATACAAATATGTACATAGTTAAATAGTAAACGACATAGGGATTGTCCTTTACTTTTTATCATTATTTGATGTCATTATTTTTTTAGCTAAGTGTTTAGTAATGAGTAAAAGTGTCTTACATAACTTACGTACGTCCGTTACCAATAACTTATCCATCAAGGGATTTGGCTACTGGAGCTATCTCTACTTATTCTCCAATGTAATTTGAACATATATTTCCATTTATTATAATACTTTATTTTATTTTATTAATCGTTATTATTATATTTGGTTTCAGCTGCCAGCAATATTGGTAAGTACCTATCTTATATTTTATATCCTAATTCTCAGGAGTAGATCAAATCAATTTTTAAACATAGATTAATGAAGTAGCCTTAGACATACATACATATAACTATATTATTATTTCCTCCTTTCAAAGGAGAGGCCTGTCCAGCAGTGGACTGTAAAATGCTGATGATGATGATATTGTGTAGTAGAGATGAAGAACTACAACTGGCAGTTAATTAGGTACTTGTCATATTGAGCCGGTTAAGCCCACTTCCCTCAGTGTGGAGGGGGGGTCCTGGGGATGAACGACCGCGGCACCTTTAAAGTTACACTGCGGGTCGGCTAATTGGGAACTTCAAAGATGTCGCGCGAGTCCGTACGCAAACCACGCTGCGTAGGCGGCCGGCTTTAGAAACTCGCAGTGTTGCCTAGGAGAAGGAACATTTACATTTATCTTAGAGTAATGATTAAGAATAATAAAGGCTAGTGCCCTGCGGCGTCGGTTTGTCTGTTCGCGAAAATTAAAAGCTACTGAACAATTTTTTATGCATTTCTCCAATAGACTGTGATTCGTGAGAAAGGTTTATGTGTATAATTTGTAAAGGTTTTGTGTAAATTATAATAATGAAACTACCTCTGCGGAACCGGGGATTGGCTAGTAACACACACGACGAACTGTCGCGAAACTTAGGAAATCTTGTATTGTAATCATAATCAAAGAGCTTATCAACCTACTGTGTTATACATAAATAATAATAATAATATTCTACCACATTCACACAACACCATCTAGTACCAAACTAAGCAGAAACTTGTACTATGGATACTAGATAATGGATAAACATACATATATACTTTTTTTTTTTGTAAATACATACATATTATTCATAGAAACACCCAGACCAAGACAAACATCCATGTTCAAGCACACAAATGTTTGACTTGAGCGGGAATCGAGCCCGCGACCTTCGACATTGCAGTCGCTTACACTCCCGCGGCGCCAACCGGTCGTCATAAATATGTGTATCGATAAATTTACACCGTAAACACCATTAAAAAATCATCAATCATAATGATTTTGGTTGAATGAGAATCGAATCCGAGTCCTTAGGCTCGCAGTCACGAACCATTTCTTTTCCTCGGCTCTTGGTAGACTTTAAACATATTAATAAAATCTTTATCTCTCTTTATTACAGATATCAGTCCGGCTTGGATCAACAAACCAAACCGTAAGGCTATTTCTTTATTAACATACTAAATAATATGTTCAAGTTATACAAATATATGTACAAATACATAGCTTAACAGTAAATGATAGGTATAGGGCATACATAGTTACAAGGATATGATATAGGGCAATGAGTAAAAGTGTGCAACATAACTTATATACCTTACCTGTAAACCTTACCTACCCTACCTATTTATCTAATTCTTTCAATCTGGGGATGAATTGATTTAACTACTAGGAGAGCTACTACATATTTCTACGTAGGTATGTACCTACTCTCCAATGTAATTTTACACCAGTATTTCCATTTATTACAAAACTTTGTTTTATTTATTTAATCGTTATTTTTATATTTGGTTTCAGCTGCCAGCAATGTTGGTAAGTATCTTTATATCAAAAATATTTTTTTTAATCACTCATGGATCATAATTTTTTTTATTGTATTAGGCGGCAAACGAGCAGACGGATTGCCTGATGGTAAGCAATTACTGCCGCCCATGGACACAAGCAACACCACAGGAGTCACAAGTGCGTTGCCGCCCCTTTGGGTTGAGAAAAGGATGAGGAGTGGGATGAGGGAGAAGGAATAGGAGATAGGGCCTCCGGCACTCTCACTCACCGAACGAAACGCAACAGTTTAGGTACTGTTACTTAACGTCGATTTTCTGTGAGAGGGTAGTACTTCCCCGGTCGAGCCGGTCCATTCATGCTGAAATCAGCAAGGCTCTACTACCTGGAAAAATTATAACGTCCTCGCTGTCTATTTTTTAAACTTTTCATGGGTATATGAGTAACCATGATAATAAGGGTAACCATAGGGCCCGAATCCGGTACGTAGTGACGCAACTACAGTGAAAATTGTTAATTATATAAGTAGCAACATTACACCTATGATGCACCATGTCCGATGTATCAGGATATCCGAGGTCTAATTTCCGGATTTGGCAAAAGATTTTGTCAAGTAGGTATTGAAGCAGTATTAAACAACATCTGGATGTCATATTAGATAGGATCTAGGAGAGCTAGGTAGAAAAATACTTTATTGTACTCCAGATTCAGGTCACTTCTACAACAGCATCACTTCTACCTTATCTCTAAAACAGATTCCTTCAGTCCGTCTTTAGTCTGTCTGTATTGACAATGCACTAAGAACTTTTTATTACTTTTCAGATATCAGTCCCGCTTGGATAAACAGACCTGGCGCATGTAAGCAATATTTATACATATTCAACTTATTTTCCATTATCAAATTAACATAATAAGTAGGGCTTAGTGTGCGTCCTGCATGACGGCAAGTCGTTATAGATAGACAAAGAGTTGTTTTTACGGAGCATCTTCTCTAAAATTATATTAGCATTAACTTCAATAACTTACAAATGCCACATCGGAACCACGCTCTTTTATAAGTTTGTAACTAGAATTAGATCTGGTTTTATAATAATTTCTTGGCTTTGAGCATAACCACAGTCAATTGGATGTAATATCCACATGCTTCTTCAGGGTCACATGTGTCGTACTATGTTTATAAACTTTATTTATTTATATTTAATTTTTTATTTATAGACTCACGCCTGTATCCCCGAAGGGGTAGGCAGAGGTGCAATATTACACCCACCTTTCGCCATGAATTTTTAGGTCCCACGTAATAGGGGGCGAGCCTATTGCCGTACCGGGCACATTACCAAACTCCGTGCTGCTACTGAGAATTTCCTAACGGATAAACACAATAACACTTTGCCCGACCCGCGAATCGAACCCGAGAGCTCCCAATTCCACGCGCACATTTATGCCGCGAGACCAACGAGGCAGTCTTTTATAAGTATATAAACTTATAAGTTTATATTCAATATTTGCCCATTTGTTGATTGTTTCAGATGTCCCTAACTCATACCTCCGCGGGGGTAACTGAACATCTACATGATAACTGAAGCATCTAAAACAACTTGAAGATTAATAACTCGGAATATGTTATGTAATACCAGTTTATGAATATTTTGCGCTGTTTATTATGTATATCATTTATGATGAAATTGTGTTTAGGATAAGTTTTCGGTGACTTATTTTTGCTGCCCGAAATAATAAAATATATATTTGTGAAAACATGTGTGTCTTATTTCTCTGTAACTAATTAAGTTGATCAACGTAAATAATGTTAGCTGTACCGGTAAGAGACGCTATTTTACAATGGCTAAGTACCTGTAGCACAGAACCGAACATTATAGGGAAAGTGACAAAAATGTAAAGTTAGCAATGTTACCACCGATCTTCTCTCAGGAACTTCCTTTTCCATTTCATTCTCTTCCTTTTCGACTTCATGCAATACTACTACTAAAATTAAATTAAAATATTAAAATACAATAGTCTAGTACAAATACTGCTTAGTTTGAAAAATGCTGTGGTTCTGAGACTTACAGTGCTGGCTGCAAGAAGCTGAAATTTAGCATGCTTGTTTCTTCGAGACCGCAGAGGTGCGCGAAGAAGAGATGTCCCAAAATTCTCAAGGGAACCGAAGGAAACAGTTGAATTAAAAAGCATTAAGTCCGGGCGTAGAAGCGACCATCCTGTCATCAATAAAATTGCGTATTTTATTGAATTATTTAGCTAATCCAATCCTTATTACATATCGATATAAAGCCGTCATTAAAGGTAGTAGAGCCTTGCTGATTTCAGCGTGAATGGGCCGGCTCGACCGGGGAAGTACTACCCTCTCACAGAAAATTGACGTAAAGTAACAGTAGGTACGGGCGTTTCGTTCGGTGAGAGAGAGTGCCGGAGGCCCTATCCCCTATTCCATCTCCCTCATCCCATTCCTTATCCTATCCCTTTTCCCAACCCTAAGGGGCGGTAACGCACTTGTGACTCCTGTGGTGTTGCTTGTGTCCATGGGCGGCGGTAATTGCTTACCATCAGGCGATCCGCCTGCTCGTGTTTGCCGCCTATTACTATAAAAAAGGGTGCACTAAGAAGGGATTTTCTGAAATTCCCACAGGTATGGGGTAAATTTAAATAAAATGTGCGGGCTAAGCTGCGCGCATCGTCTGGTAAAAATAATAATTTCTCTTTGGGGATACTAGCTTAGGCAACCCCAAGATGCCGCTGCTGATGCAACATCTATATTATGATTTTAATAACATATTAATTGGTTGACTAATAATTCCCACGGGATCGGCCAAAACGGGTAAATTTAAAAAAAATGCAGGCGTAGCTGCTGGTGTCCTCTAGTTTGTCATATTGAGTGAAGCGTGTAGCTATATTCAATTTGTTCATAAAAATATCGCTCATTCCATGCTTAAGTTATTCTTCTGTGGCCAAATCAAACAAATAGCCGCCATTTTGCTCTTACGCATTCCTTATACAAGGGTGCAAGCGTGTTTAGAGCTTGTGTAAGTCTAAATAGATATTTTGATCTCTTATAACGCATGTATACACGCAATCTGTCAAAATATTTTTTTTTAGTTGCGTTTTTGTTACGCAATGCTTATAGTACTTGTATACACTGTGTCATATTTTTTATTAGTAAGACAGATAATATATACAGCGGGAGTAGTCTTTAAAAAATTGGGCAAGTGCGAGTCGGACTCGCGCACAAAGGGTTCCGTACCATCATCTATAAAAGAAAATCACGCTCAAAATTACTAACTGTTACAGGTAGACGCTTTAAATTTTTACAGAATATGTAGTTGTATATTACCTTTCAAAATAAATAATTAAATTTAAAAACAGTAAATAATAAAGGGGGGCTCCCATACAACAAACGTAATTTTTAAGCAATTTGTTACTCGATCTTAATAAACAGGTAGAAACTTATAAAGTATTTAAGTATACATACAACGAACGTGATTTTCTTTTATAGATGATGGTACGGAACCCTTTGTGCGCGAGTCCGACTCGCACTTGCCCAATTTTTTAAAGACTACTCCCGCTGTATATATTATCTGTCTTACTAATAAAAAACATGACACAGTGTATACAAGTACTATAAGCATTGCGTAACAAAAACGCAACTAAAAAAAATATTTTGACAGATTGCGTGTATACATGCGTTATAAAAGATCAAAATATCTATTTAGACTTACACAAGCTCTACACACGCTTGCACCCTTGTATAAGGAATGCGTAAGAGCAAAATGGCGGCTATTTGTTTGATTTGGCCACAGAAGAATAACTAAAGCATGGAATGAGCGATATTTTTATGAACAAATTGAATATAGCTACACGCTTCACTCAATATGACAAACTAGAGGACACCAGCAGCTACGCCTGCATTTTTTTTAAATTTACCCGTTTTGGCCGATCCCGTGGGAATTTCGGGAAATCCCTTCTTAGTGCACCCCTACGGTCCCCAAGGAACATACATGCCAAATTTCAGCTTCCTGCGCCCAATAGTTTCGGCTGTAGCGTGTCTGTCAGTCAGTCAGTAACGCAAGGATTTTATATATTAAGATTAGAGTTGCCAGAAGAAGATGGCACTATGTTTGTCAGTTAGGGCTAAAGACCATTTGAACACAAATTTCGTAACTTTTAAATTTTTTTGTGATTGACCAAATCCGCTATCGATATCGATCAAAGTTTCAATATAGGTTCAAAATCAAACAGACTTGTAAAGTATAGTAAGTATGTACAGTCAACAGCAAAAGTAGATGATCAAAATCAGAAATTCAATACTAATGAACGGAGTTCGCGTCAGAACTATGTGACGTTGAAGTGATTCAAAAGTATGTGATTGTAAATTATACCAATCATTTACTAATGGTACAGATGCCATATATTCATGATCAGTAAAATTCATCAATATTGTATTCTAAATTCAAATTCATATATTGTCCGTGACATCCGAATTACAGATTGACATTAAAGAGTTTCGATACTTTGAGGATTTTTGCACTATTCCAACAGAACTCTTGCTAACAGTGTGACAAAAGCGCGAAGTCAATATAAATAATGCCCTAAAGATAAAATTATATTATCAATGGGATATTTTTAACAGCGTATCAAAAATTTTATGTAACACGCTCAAGTGAGTTACGCAAAAAATCTTTATTATTTCACTAAAATACTGACTTGCACACTAAAATACTATTTGTACACCAAATATGACGATCTTTTTACAAAATATCATTTGATATGAAAAGTTTCGTCCGCTCGGGAAACTTATCCACTCAGAAAACTTAATAGGTTATGTTAGGTTCTCTTGTGACCCTGCTCCCAAAAATAGGAGCCCTGCGAAGCAGGGCTCCGTCTACTTAGCTTAGTGGTGCAATTAGTATTGTTACGAATTGAAAATAACGCCATCTATCAGTGAATGGGAGAACTACATGAGATTAGATGTATCGGTTGTTTAAGGCTGTTTCATCTATCCTCTAATAGATGGCGTAGGTGTAAATAGAACATTTACGCAATTCTAGAAACACCTTACACGTTTCCAGAAATATCGTGAGTCGTCTCGAAAAGCCTAGTGATGTTATCCGGCCAGTATAAATAGAGCGGGAGCGAACGGACCGGACAGTAACAATTGAATACGGAAAGCGATCAACATCAAGCGAAGGAAGTAATTCGGAAGTGTTTAGTGGTGTTTTATTAGTGTTGTTCTAGTGGTGTGAATAGTGTGTTTTACTAGTGAAGTGAAAATTAAGTGTGTGTATCTAGTGTTATACTTAGTGTTTGTGTAGTAAATAAAGTTCAGTTTTCTGGCATAATGAGTTATAATTTATCGTCGAACCCCAGCTCGTAACAAATTGGTGTCAGAAGAAAGGGATAAATTATGCCGGTTATGCCGAAAGAAGAAACTGAAGGAGTGCGCACCAGGAACCAGCGCCAGCAAGACCTGGACCAGAGACGCTTCGGAGACGTTCCTTCTCCATCGTCTGGTGGATCAGGCGACTCCGCGGCTGCAGTGGAGCCTGCAAGCGCACACTCCATGGCGGTGCCCGACATCGCGGCTCTGATGGCGTTCATGCAGGAGCAGGCGCGCCGCATGGAAGAACAGCGACAGCGCGACAAGGAGGAGCAGGCCCGCCGTCAAGAGGAGCACGCGCGCCGCCTGGAGGAACAGCTTCAGCGCGACAAGGAGGAGCAGGCTCGCCGTCAAGAGGAGCACGCGCGCCGCCTAGAACAACAGCTCCAGCGTGACAAGGAGGAGCACGCGCGCCGCCTAGAAGAGCAGGTGGTGCTTATGAAGGACCTCAGCGCCGCTGTAGGGAAGGACTTGAAGGCGGTCAAGGAGGAACTTCAGCAGCATGAGGCCCGTATCAGCGACATAGAGAAGCGTGTACACGACCACCACGAGACCTGTGTTGCTGAAGTGGAGAAGAAGTTGCGTGGGCTCGAAGTGACACCAGCGGCTGTAGCGCCCTCACCTCGTGGATTTAAGGTTCCACCATTTGATGGCTCGTCATCATGGTCTGCATACAAGATCCAGTTCGAGGCTGTGATGCGATCGAATGGGTGGACCAAAGAACAAGCCTTAACCGCCCTAACCTTGGGCCTTCGCGACCGGGCCTTGACAGTGTTGGAGGCACTCGGGCAAGACGTCACCTACGAAAAGCTCCTGGAGGCGCTGGAGGCGAGATACGGTGACGCGCACCTTGAACACGTTTATCGTGCTCAGCTGAAGGACAGGACACAACGCAACGGAGAAACTCTGCAGCAGTGGGCTCTAGAGGTGGAAAAGCTGGTCAGGAAGGCATACCAGTCGTCTCCTGCGCTTATTGATGGGAACCTCGTACAGGCGTTTACGGATGGGATCCGGGACCTGGAGGTAAGAGCAGCAGTGAGGCTTGGGCACTTCAAGGACCTCAAGGACGCCTTAGCCCACGCTCTGGAGGTGGAAGCAGTGCGACGCGACGACCGAGGTCACCGCATCAGGGAAGTTGTGTCGTCACCTCGGTGCTACAACTGCGGAGAAAGAGGCCATATCCGCTTGAGCTGCCCAAAGCGTAGGCAGCCTGGTGACACCCTGTCTCCACCAAAGGGGTCGCCTGATGTGCCTGCCAGGCAGCGAGAGCAGGGAAACGAGTAGAAGCCAGGACTGCGGGGCGGGTGCTGGCTGGTAATGGAAGAGCCCCAAGTATCTCGATCTCGCAATTATGCGACGGGAACAGCCTGATCATCGAAGGCGAAATTAACAGAACACCATGCAAGCTGACATTGGACACGGGTGCTTCTCGGACAGTCGTCGGTTTCCATCTGGCAAGACGGGTTCTTCGGGGCTGCTTCAGGAACAATGAATGTGTGAATCTGAGAACAGCTACCGGTCAGCACATAACCGTCCGAGGTGAAATGGAGGTGGATCTGAAGCTAGGCAACAAAGTTTACCGTCACAAAGTCATCGTGGCCGATATAGTGGACGACTGCATCCTGGGCCTAGACTTCATGCGGGAGTATCGCTGCGAGATCGATGTTAACCAGGGAGTGCTGAAATGTGGCTCGGAAGAAGTCTTCATGGAAGGCGCAACTTCAGGAAAAGTGTACTGCCTGAAGAATGTCACGCTTCAACCGCGGTCGGAAACGGTTGTACCGGTTTGTTTACCCGGGAGTTCTGGTCGAGGGAACCGCTGCGTACTTATCGAAGGCCTAGAGAAAGAGGCATCGTGGAAGATTGCACGAACCTTGGTAAGGGGTACCAAAGTTTCATCAGTACGCGCACTAAATGCGAGTGACAAGGAAGTGTTGCTCAAGAAAGGGACGGAATTGGGCACCTATGAAGGAGCGGCTTGGATGCGTAGATGTCAGGAGCAACCTACCAGCGCCAAGGTTCAGGCTGCACGATTCGACGTGTCTTCACTTTTGGAGGACTGCCAAAGTACCCTGTCAGAAGAAGAGAAGACCAAGGCTAAGAAGATGTTAAACCGGTTCGCCGAAATTTTTTCGACCAGTGATGCCGACATAGGGAAGACAGCACTAGTCCAGCACAAAATAAACACGGGAAGTGAAGCACCGATTCGCCAGCGACCAAGACGTGTGCCAGTGGCACGGGAACGTGAAGTAGAAGCTATGATCGACGGTATGGTGAAAGAAGGCGTAATCGAGCCTTCGTCCAGCCCGTGGTGCTCTCCGGTGGTGTTAGTTAAGAATAAAATAAATAATTTATAGAAAAACAAAAAACCCGACTGCATAAAAACTAATTTTAAAAAATACGTGAAAAAATTAACTTAAATAAAAACTAAAAAGAAAGAAACAAGCCCAGTTATTGATCTATTACTATGAGCCCAGTAGTTTAGAATTCTATTAAGTAATATGCAGAACAGAACGACTCACAGTCGGGGCCCCTTGGGAAGATTTGATTGGTAAAATTGAGTGGACCCCGACTGTGAGTCGTTCTGTTCTGCATATTATTTAATAGAATTCTAAACTACTGGGCTCATAGTAATAGATCAATAACTGGGCTTGTTTCTTTCTTTTTAGTTTTTATTTAAGTTAATTTTTTCACGTATTTTTTAAAATTAGTTTTTATGCAGTCGGGTTTTTTGTTTTTCTATAAATTATTTATTTTATTTTATACTTTTTAGTTAAGATTAATTGACTTCGTTATAAGATGGTAAATTTCGCAATCAAGTGTTTGTATATCGTTTATACTTGACATTAAAACTTAAAACAGTAAGTAAGAAAATTAGCGAGAATTTTATTTTTGTTAAACAATTTTAAATCGTTATATATCCTAAACTATTATTTAAAATTAAAAATGATAAAAGGAACCTAAAGATGATTTTAAAATACCTATTCAACGACACCCTACTTGACATAGTTCATCGACTTTTTTTTTTTCATTTTGACAATATGGCGTCTGGTTGTCGCTGTGGTGAATTTTGATTACTGTCATGTCTCTAGTGACACTCGCAAGGTTAAGACGAATCGATTGACGTAAGAATCATCAAAATCGGACTACGCGTTTGGTCTCTAGAACGCCACATAGAAACAAACATACATACATACATACATACATACATACATACATAGACTGATAAACACATTACCCTCCTTTGCGTCGCGCAGTCGGGTAAAAAGGATGGCAGCATGCGCTTCTGTGTAGACTACCGCCGATTGAATGACATCACGAAGAAGGACAGCTACCCGCTGCCAAGGATCGATGACACACTGGATACGCTGACGGGGATGAAGTGGTTTTCTACCTTAGACCTAAAAAGTGGCTACTGGCAGGTGGAAATAGATCCTCGAGACAAGGAGAAGACGGCATTCTCCACAGGCAAAGGACTGTGGCAATTTAACGTCATGCCCTTTGGATTGTGCAACGCTCCGGCTACTTTTGAGAGACTGATGGAGCGAGTGCTTATGGGACTGATTGGAGACGCCTGCCTGGTCTACCTGGATGACATCATCATCGTGGGGCGCACCTTCCAGGATCACCTTCGAAACTTGGAGCAAGTGCTGTCAAAGATACGAGGAGCTAATTTGAAGCTGAGCCCGAAGAAATGCGCGTTATTCAGACGGCAAGTGAACTTTCTAGGACATGTGGTCTCGGAGAACGGTATTCAAACTGACCCGGATAAGATCATTGCCGTGAAGGAATGGCCAGTTCCAGAGAACAAAACGCAGGTCAGAGCATTCCTCGGATTATGCTCCTACTACCGACGGTTTGTGAAGAACTTTGCTGACATTGCTCGACATCTTCATAAGCTCACCGAAGACAGAGTACAGTTCTGTTGGAATGAGAGCTGTGACGTTGCATTCCAGAAGCTCAAGGAACATCTGTGCACTGCACCTATCCTAGGCTACCCTGACAATGAGCATGAATTCATAGTTGACACAGATGCCAGTAACACTGGAATTGGCGGCGTGCTGTCACAGAGGAAGGGTGATCAAGAATTTGTTATAGCATACTTCAGCAAGACCTTATCCAAACCCGAAAGAAACTACTGCGTCACCAGGCGGGAACTCTTGGCTGTAGTAAAGACGTTGCAGCATTTCAACAAATACTTGTTGGGCCGTAAATTCCACCTGCGAACCGACCATGCAGCGCTGAAATGGCTACTTCAATTTAAGGACCCAGAAGGACAAGTAGCTAGATGGATTGAACTACTGCAAGAGTTTGATTTTGTAATACAACATCGCAGCGGCAAGTCCCATGGTAACGCAGATGCCCTATCGCGTAGGCCGTGTCCCGACCAGTGCAAGCACTGTAGCCGACAGGAAGCAAAGCAGGCAGCGCTAGTGAGGATGTTAAAGACGGATCTAAGCGACGAATGGAGAGAAGCTTTGCAGAGTGCTCAGCGAGATGACAAGGATGTACAGCCGATTCTTGAATGGAAGAAATCAGATGCGCCTAGGCCCAAATGGAGTGATATCGCAGCAATGAGCCCCATCACCAAGAGTTATTGGGCACAGTGGGAAAGCTTGGTCGTCCAGGATGGAGTTCTGTGCCGCAAATGGGAAAACGCTCGCGGTAACCAGTGCCATTTGCAAATGGTAGTGCCCAAAACTAAGGTGCCGGAAGTCTTGCAGCTCTATCACAATGGTGCTTCGGGAGGTCACATGGGAGTTAAGAAGACCCTTACTAAGATCCGGGAGCGGTTTTATTGGCTCCACTGTCGAGATGACGTCGAGGATTGGTGCCGCAAATGCACAAGTTGTGCGGCTGTCAAGGGGCCACACACTCGAAGCAGAGGTGCATTAAAGGTGTACAATGTGGGAGCTCCATGGGAGCGCATAGCGTTGGATGTCGCTGGGCCGTTTCCTGAGAGCCAGGACGGAAACAAATACTTCTTGGTTGTGATGGATTACTTCACGAAGTGGCCTGAAGTGTTTGCAATCCCAAATCAAGAAGCTACCACAGTGGCTGATAAGCTGGTGCATGAAGTCTTTTGTCGGTTCGGGGTGCCCTTGGAAATCCACAGCGATCAAGGCCGGAACTTCGAATCTGAGGTGTTCAAGGAGACTTGTCGCGTAATGGGTGCACATAAAACCAGGACCACGGCTTATCATCCGCAATCAGATGGCATGGTTGAACGGTTTAACCAATCACTGGAAAGGTACCTGGCGAAGGTCGTGGAGAGCAAACAAAGAGATTGGGACAAGCACATCCAACCATTTCTCCTGTCATATCGCAGTGCGGTCCACGAAACTACAGGAGTAACACCAGCTTTTGCCAATTTCGGTAGAGAGCTCCGTTTACCTGCAGACCTTATCACCGGTATTCCACCAGAATCTCCACGCAATATAACGGATTACGCAACCGAGCTACGCAACAGGATGAACGACGTATACGAGCACATCAGGGAATCTGGACAACAGATGTCTGAGAAGATGAAGACTCGCTATGACCGGAAGGCAAGCAACAAAGGCTTCGATGAGGGATCATTGGTGTGGCTTCATAACCCAGTACGAAGCAAAGGAAAATCGCCTAAGTTACAAGCCAGATGGGACGGGCCATATCGCATAATTACCAGGATGAACGACGTCACCTATCGAATCCAGAAGGGGTCGCGAGGTGCACCGAAGATAGTTCATGTGGACCGGTTGGCTCGTTACTATGGGTCTAACGATGTTCGAGACGAACACGTTTAAGAGGGAGGCCGTGTTACGAATTGAAAATAACGCCATCTATCAGTGAATGGGAGAACTACATGAGATTAGATGTATCGGTTGTTTAAGGCTGTTTCATCTATCCTCTAATAGATGGCGTAGGTGTAAATAGAACATTTACGCAATTCTAGAAACACCTTACACGTTTCCAGAAATATCGTGAGTCGTCTCGAAAAGCCTAGTGATGTTATCCGGCCAGTATAAATAGAGCGGGAGCGAACGGACCGGACACTAACAATTGAATACGGAAAGCGATCAACATCAAGCGAAGGAAGTAATTCGGAAGTGTTTAGTGGTGTTTTATTAGTGTTGTTCTAGTGGTGTGAATAGTGTGTTTTACTAGTGAAGTGAAAATTAAGTGTGTGTATCTAGTGTTATACTTAGTGTTTGTGTAGTAAATAAAGTTCAGTTTTCTGGCATAGTGAGTTATAATTTATCGTCGAACCCCAGCTCGTAACAGTATTTTTGGTGGAAAATTTGTATTTTTGACTAACAGTTAAATACAACCCATTATCAATCTACCTTCCGGTTTTTATACAAACCTATAAAAAACTATTTATTTGTCACATACACAGAAAAAGTACAACATAAAAAAAAGAAACAAAACGCAAGGCATAGCATTAGTCTGTGACAGATAGGTACACTGTGTACTGTGACAGATGATACATACATTGTAGCCGACTAGGCAAAAGCAATCATTGACTTATAATTTTGTATCGCATCAGCTACTTTTGGACATTGACATAAATGCAAAAACATGCAAAGATAATAATATTTATCCAATTATCGTTTTGTATCACATCAGGTACTTTTGAACATTTGACAGAAGTTACAAAAAACAAAATACATGAGAGATGAAATTTGGCATAATTATATTAAATATACAAAGACTGCCTCTGTGATCAAGTGGATAGCGTATGCGTCTGCTGATCGGAAGTTTCGGGTTCGATTCCCGGGTCGGGCAAAAGTGTTACTGGGTTTTTCCAAATTCTGAGTAGCAGCACGGAGTCTGGTGATGTGCCCGGTAGCGGTAATAGGCTCGCCCCTTATTACGTGGGACCTAAAAATTCATGTCGAAATGTTATTGTAATATTACACCTCTGCCTACCCCTTAGGGGCTAAAGGCATGAGTCAAAAAAAAAAGAATAATAAAGTCTGAAAATTATATTAAATATGCAATTTTTTTCCAATTCAGCTGATTTTCCGTAAAACATAAAAAATTAAATTACTGGGGTAATGAAAAAATAAACATGGATAAATTATTTGCCTCATGATGACGTGGCCTCAGTTTCATCATTTATATTTGATTTTAACTGTTGACTAGTTTTGAACTTTTTTTTCACATCTTAGTTCTGATGTGAATGGAGTTTATAACTTTTGGAGTCAAAACTTATCACGAATATATGGCAGCTGTACTAGTAGTAAATGATTGGTATAATTTACAATCACATACTTTTGAATCACTTCCACGCCACATACTTCTGACGCGAATTCCGTTCATTAGTATTGAATTTCTGATTTTGATCATCTACTTTTGCTGTTGACTGTACATGTTATACATTCCGTAAGTTTGTATCCACAGCAGTCAGAACGCTAGTTAATGGATAGTATTTATATAATTATTACACAAACTTGCATTTTTAAACTGAATCTATATTTTTTTGTTTCAAATGGGTACTCAGTAGCACATAATAATGAAACGTCACAGCATTTTTTTTAACTTCAAGCTAATCTCATGTGTTTTGTCACCAGCCGCGCGTGAAAGGTATTTTTCAATAACACTGTTGTTTTTCACGTGATCTAAAATTATCAAATCCTCCGTCACGATATTTTCGTTTTGCAAACTATCAAGTAAAAGTGAATTCATAGCAATGTTCCTTTTCATCAGACGTTTAGACCGTTGTCTTAAATAATTTATTTTTAATAAACGTCTTTTAACAAGCTGCTCAAGGTGAAAAATATCTTTTTGTAGTTTTTCTATTGTACGTAAGTGTTTAGCGCTTACGATTTTCATCGCTTCTGTACCTACTGACGCAGAAATTGTAACGTAGGCGCTTTAGTGCTGGTTGTCGGAGAAACAGAAGATGTCTCATTTATGGAAGGCGCACGCGAACACTAAAGAAAGAAAAAAAACACGTTTTAATGCAAAGCAGTAACAGTATTAAAATAAATAAGCATACCCTTCGTGTTTGCCACACTAGCAATCACTGATGATACCTGAAGCTTGATTTATAGGCCAAAGCCGATTGATAAAAAGTACCTTACACCTTTTTCTATACTCCCATTACTCCCAGCAACGTGCATTGAACTTTTTATGATCGATTGAGTAGTCAAAATGTGAAAGCTTAACAGATAAATAAATTCACTTACATTTATAATAGGTATTAGTAAGGATATGGTAAAACTATGAAATGAGTGGATGTCGCCTAACAGCCTGGCCACGAACAGCCGCGACACGCTGAGCGACAAGCGATTTCAATGTTCATGCCGCTCTCTATTCTGCCGCAGGCGCTGTCACCTCAGTGCAGAACTAAACTGCAGAAATAAACATCGAAATCGCTTGTCGCTTAGCTTGTTGTGGCTTTTCGTGGCAACAGTGTAACTGCAGGTAGCTGGCTGAATACTGTTTATAACATACATACATAGGCTCACGCCTGTTTCCCCGAAGGGGTAGACGGAGGCATATTAAACACCCACTTTTTGCCAGACTTTTGATCCCACGTAATAGGTGGCGAGCCTAATGCCACTAATCGGGATGTTTTGTTTGCCACAGCCTCGTCCGTTGATAAGCAGGTACACCACTTGCAGGTGAGGTTGGCTTGGGACCCTACGTTCTTGGTGGGAACCCTTTGCACTGATAATAAAATTGAACAAAATATTAAAATTAAATTATTCCTTTGGTCGAGACACCGAATGGAGCCCAAGATCCGACTCCTGTTTGGCGCTGCTACCTTAATAAAAGTAAAAGCAAGTAATTATTTAAACACTCACATTGATACGTTTAGAATGGAGGAGTAATGTTGGCACAGAATTTTCTTTTAGTCTGCGCCATCTGTCAATACTATAAAAATATTCCGCAGTAAAAAGCTTGCAACAAATTCTATGGTGCTTTTTAGGCAAGTAGGCACCCAATTTTCGCCACGACATACTGCAGCAATCCACTTATTTTATAAATCTTTATCACGTGGAAATCTCAAAAATAACGAGATAAAATACTGTGGATAGACATATCGATAAGATTTTTTACAACACTTGAAAAGTCGATATAAATATTATACGGCTAAATTCAAAATCATGATAGAACTGTTATAAAATAAAAAATCACTAAAGTTATATAATTTGATGGCATAATATTGTCTAAATTGTATCTTACACGTCAGTTGACTGTGTTCATTTTGTAAGTACTAGGACTACCTCTATGTATATATCCAATCTCTTTGGATTTGGCCAGCTGAGGACGCTGAGGTTGTCACTTTACTTAGTTTATGCGCGCAATCTATGACAGAGAGGTTGGACTAGGAAGGTTATATTATGTCTTTGATCTATGAAATGAATGTTATTGTCGGTGGAGGCGTTCGGGAGTTCAAATCAAAACATATTTTATCCTTCAGAAAATAACAACCATTAGTCTTTAGTTTTTGTACATTATAGTTTTATTTATTAGTATCACCAGATTGATGGATAAGGGATATTTTTAAGAAGAAACCACATTTAATATATAATTAAGCTAGGAAAATTCTATATAAACTATAAAATACAATTAAATTATTAAAACGAAGTTACGATTAGAAGTTTTTGAACGTACTTCGTAAAAGGTTGTCAAGCATATTTGACGTACACACACAGCTACACATCAACCTATACAAAACCAATATATAGCTGAACTACTCAATAACAGGTCGGCTGTCCAATTTCAAAATCTGACCTTTTTTTGGAAATGAATATTTTTGCGGTTTTAGACCTTATAGACTACCCTCCACATAGTAGAATAGCAAAAACTCCCATGAATTAACCAAAAACGAAGTTACACAAAGGCGCAAACCTAGTATCTACCGAAAAAGTTTAAAAAATGAAAAAAGTTTAAGATTAAAACATAGTATCTAACATCAACCATTTTATAAATCAAGTAAGTCCTGGCAGTTACTAGGTTTTAAAATGGTTCATGTAGATACGAGGCCAATAAAATGGTTGAAATTTGCGTCAAAACCTCCGCACAATTTTAGTAACTGACAAGACATCGTGGCACGCGCACGTAATTGTTTGTGAAAATGCGTAAATACCAATTTTATCGTTCGAAATTGCTCATGGGTGCTTTAAACGACTAACATTGTCAAAGATACGTACGATTCAGTTCATAATATTGTAAAGGATTTTTGATTTCCGTCAGTTTTTTTTATGAATGAGAGTTCGAACCTTGAAATAATAACACGAGTATGAGTGTTTTGTTGGTAACTGGCGAGATTTTGTTTTATGTATTGCTTTATTTCAAAGATTATTTTTCTTTGTGGTATAGATAAGCACTTTATTTGCACTTTTTATTTGATTATTCAATGTTAATAATTGTAGAAAATAACATGTAGGTACATGTTTCGATCGTTTCACATAGCGAATGTTTAATGTTTAGAGTTTGCTTGTACCTACTACCTTTTATTATAACTTGCTTATGCGCAAAGATGCTTTAATTTTAATTTACACAAAACACTTTTGTGATAGCTATGGTACCAGAACTACCTTTGTAAAGTAATTAAAATACCTAACTGGCTCAATTAACGGTGCTATACATTTTTAACAGCACTAAATTGATGATTTAATCTACAATTACAGTTTTTATTCCTACGTACCTGCTATTTATACTACTTCTCAAACGACACATTACATAGGGGAAGTCGAGAATGATTAACTTACATGAGAGTGTTACGTTTATTCGAAAAGGCAAATTAAAACGTTTCGCTACCCCGCCTGTTTGATATTTGTATGCTGATCAATGATATAATTGGTACATTGATCATCTTGCCCTTGGTACTCGAGAGTTTTGTTTAATAGGTTAATAGTGTATTTATCTTTTAATGTGATTTTTACACTAATATGCCCGAAACAATTAAAGATTTAGCTGAAATTTAGTCCGCCATTTTCGGTCTCACTAATTACAAATAATGATAGCGAATGTAACAAGAAGCATTTGTAAATCCTGATCGTACAAGTATTGAACAAAAAAGAATAACCCTAAATAAAGCTAAATACTATTTTATACAAAATGGTTGTGTGGAAAAATGTAAAAGGGATTGTAATTTATTAACTGTGGATGAAAGAAAAAAACTATATTATGTTAACTATGCAATATTACATTGAGATGTTTCGATTTATTTGATTTTTCAATGCGAACAAAAATAACGTTTGGTTCCTGATTTCTTGTTTTTAGGGTTCCGTACCTAAAAGGTAAAAAACGGGACCCTATTACTAAGCCTCCGCTGTCTGTCCGTCTGTCTGTCACCAGGCTGAATCTCATAAACTGTGATTTTCACAGAATATGTAGTTGTATATTACCTTTCAAAATAAATAAATTAATTTAAAAAAAGTAAATAATAAAGGGGGGCTCCCATACAACAAACGTAATTTTTAAGCAATTTGTTACTCGATCTTAATAAACAGGTAGAAACTTAAAAAGTATTTAAGTATACATACAACGAACGTGATTTTCTTTTATAGATGATGGTACGGAACCCTTCGTGCGCGAGTCCGACTCGCACTTGTCCATTTTTTTTTAATAAATTGCTTTTATACTGATTTTTATGGTTTTTTATTTTATTTTGCTGTTTCTTACTAGGTTAATACATTGCCATTTAGTCCAATTTCAATTAATTCAGAACTAAATGAAAACAAAGCATGTGATCTTACTAGGTTTTGAAGTTGTCACACTCCAGAAGTTTGGCCGGAGAAAACAGTTTTTTAATTAGTTACTGCTTCTTTTTTGTATATACGCATTAAAACTACTTTTTTATAAAGCCTGTTATGTACCTCAAATTTTGCAATCACTCCCAAGAAGCTCCGACAAATATTATTAAAACGGCACGCTGTCAAAGATAAAAAATAGTTTTTCGGCTCTCCTGTAAAATTTTGTTTTATGCAGATACTAGGTTTTGATATTTCACAGCCGAGGTTGGTCACACTAAGGGAGTTCGCCTAATATTGGGCTTGTTTTGGTTAATGTGTAGCTGCGTGTACACACAGCGAGTAGTTACACAAGTTTGTCTTTGCGTTTATTAGTAGCGATGTTGTGTAAACCCTGTATAACTCCTATACAGCCTATAGGCTGTGTAAGTATTCATACGTTAAACGTGTGAGTAATATTTTTTTATTAAGACAGTATCTATATCGCGGTGGGGGACTTTTATAAACATTCGATCAACAGATACGATAAGACCTAGATGCGAAGAAGCAAGTTGGTGTCAAGTGGCGAGGCAACCGTTTAACCCACTGCGTTATGCGTGAAGTCTTAATTAAAGTCAACAATAAAAATTCTCAAATAACTCGCACACAGTCATTCGCTTACAAAGTTGCAAACTATAAAAACTAACTGAAAAAAATACCTTACACTATATAACTATATTTACCATCTTTAGGTAAGTATAATAATTCTTAAAGATAATGCTATTTCTGAGACACAACAAATCCTCATCCTTATCAAACATAAATAAGGTAAACGTACGTAACTCCGGCAGTGTGCCGGTACCCGGTAACTAGTCGGTTTTTATAATTTTGTATGTTTCTACCAAAAAAACAATTTAAGTTTGACAATTGTAATACATACTTGATAGTATTTCGTATAATTATAATATTAACGCTGGTCAATCATTGTAATGGTTGCAAAACTATACTACAATGAAAGTGTGGTGTGCGAAAATTTTGTGGAAATTCGAGGTTCTATCACTAAACTACGAAGCTACCGCATTGTATTGGTTTGCCTATCATATTGCTGCAGATAGCGGCACAGTGAGAGTGTTTATTTGAGTTAATTATCTAGCGATTTAGTCCATAAGTTGCGATGGATTTAATGAAATAGTAAGTATTATGGCATATTACATTTACTGGGACTCAGAAACCCCTACAGGACCCAGTACCCGGCAATATTATACCCTTTTTTTACCGGATACTGGTACACGAGTTAACTTCGTACTACCTGTTGCACGGAACCCGTTACTGCACCTTAGTCCCTTGCAATAAGCCTCATTATCCTTTGAAACTGCAGTAGTGTAGTAATAGAGTATTATAATATTCTGCCCTCCTCTCCTGATGCTGAGACGTACACTACCACTTGATTCTAAACCCTATCTAACGATATCATATGAAAGGGCTTGATGTTTATATTTCAAAACGTATTTTATTACGAGGCATAAATACTTATTTATAATGAAAAATAAAATAAAGACGGTGCCCTTACCATTGCTTAATTTGTATAGAGCTACTCCCATGATGGAGCCGGAAAGTGGCCATAGGAAGTTAGGAACTCCACAATAAAACGACACAAGCCCATCGAGTTTGGGCTCGTTTCAATCGTATTGACGAGTACTCTGGTCCTATATGGCAACCAGATTTTGATGATGCGTTGTCAAAGTTGATTTCAACTCAAGGTAGATTTCAAATCATAGTTAAGTTGAACTGAAAGTGGAGTTCCACTGAAACATAAGTGCAACGTTGCAGACGACCACAGAGCCCTCGACCACGAGCTACTTTACCCAAGTTACCTATCCCGGATGTCAAACAGAGCGAGGTACAGATAGAGATGTAAAGAACTCGAGAGTCTTACGGCCTGGCCACGGACAATTCGCTCCAGCAAAAATTCGCGCGACGCGACCGGCGACGCGACTTGCGACTGAATCAAATGTAAGTATAGAAATGTTCTAAGCATGCCACGACCGGCGACGCGACCGGCGAATAGCACCGAGCGGTACAGCGGCGTGTCGCGCGACCAAAACAAATGTATGAATTAGTACGGCGCACGCCACGGCGTCGAGCGATAGTCGCGGCGACTAGCGCCGGAGCTGAGTCAGTATAAAATGTTTAGTTTATTTCTCCGCGAGCATGATATTATTCTTAGAATATTTAGTTAGTCTAGCTATTTGGAACGTCTGGATGTTATCTATATCTACATAAATGTACACAGTATAAATAAAGTTGAAGTGTCTGTCTGTGATTTCAAAATACCTAAGTAAGTTTTTAGAAGTGCATATACCTAGTTAGTTAGATCACACTTACCTACATAAGCTTTTCCGTATTTTAACTCAAAACTCGACTTACAATACCTACCAGCATCGGCTCAGTACGCATTCAGTAGGTACCTACAGAATGTATACCGAAGCGCCTTGAGTTTGGTATGCAGTAGGTTAGGTGGGTACCGAGCACTACCGAGCCTGACGCTCGTAGGTATAAATCGCGTTCCGACCGTTTGTATAAAGATAAGATACAGTACCTATAGTTTTCAATACCGTGGTTAGGTACACAATATCAAGTCTGCCTCTGTGATCTTGCGGATCATGAGGTCTTTGGTTCGGTTGCCGGGTTGAAACAAATGTGATATTGCCACCAAAGTCCGTACAATGTTGAGCTAAATTTCATAAAAAAGATCTCAGCTAATGTCGTCTCGCTCCTGGTCTACACTGGTGGCGACGGCGAACGCGTGTGCCCGTGGCATTTTTTTCGCGTCGTGCGAATTGTCGCGTCGCCGGTCGTGTCGCAGGTCGCGTCGCCGATCCCCGTGGCCAAGCCGTTAATTCGATAGACTCGGCTCAATGTTACAAGACTCGGTGTACTAACAAAACTCAGAGCCTTGAGTCGAGCCGAGCTCCAATCCTTTCTCGGAAACTCGAGCGCCAAAATAGAACTCGTATTTCAAAAAGAGCTCGAGTCTTAAAAAGAAGCTCACGTCTCAAAAAGAACTCGAGTCTTAGACGTAGGTTACACGCTCAATTTGGCGTCATTCTGGTCCATCAGTCTGCTTAGAATGACGGGAGAATTATCTTCTAACCGGTTGACTGACGGACTGATGGTCCAGAATGACAAAAATTAAATATTTTAAATATTTTTCATCAGTCTGTTGAGAATGACAGCAGACTGATGCCAGACTGATCGTGTAACCGCTCGAATCATTCTGGCGTCAGTCACCGTCCCCGACGCAATGGAGCAAGACGTGCCAAGCAACGAAGCGCTGGTGCCGCCGCCCGCTTCACTCCCGTCACCGTCAATCGAGATAGTGAAAGAATTCATTCTCACATTCGAGTCCTTGCCAGAGTTATGGGATAAAACACATACCTTATATCGACACCTCCTACGTGTAACATCGTAACTGGCAAAATTACCAAAATGTCATATTTACATTTTCATTTACTTTGTAACATGGATTATCGTTTGATCTAATAAAAACAATATTGTTTTGTTTTCAATAGAACATCTTGTCTGTGATAGAACCCATATATATGAAGAATGCATATTATCGTATCTTCATCTTTAGCGTAGTAATATGTCGTATATATATCGCAACTACGATACAGTATGCGGAGGGTGGGAGATACCTGAGGGTCAAGTACGAGTTTGCACTCGATCGTCACGGTGGACGATAGCCTAGTCGACGGGAACAATTTCCATACATTTTGTAAAAGCGCCCCTAACGGAGAGTAGCGATCGATAGAAACCTCTACTCTCCGGTAGGCCGTTAGTGCAAACTCGTACTAGACCCTCTGTAAGCCGCGCGAGCCTATTGTAAGTGTAAGTACCGATAGAATACGCAGGTTACTATAAGATAGTATAGCTATCAACTATGTTATCTTGATGGTCTTACAAATTATTGATGCAGTTATTGAACCGTTTAAACAAAATGATTCGTTTGATCTACAAAACCAAACGTTTTTTTTATTTTTTATTTAGCCTGTCTGTACAAAAGAAAGCAAAGGCATTGGACCGCCATGCATCCCTGTTTCGTGTTAAGTTCGTCCAGTCGCTGTATAATGCATCCAGGTCATCCCGCCTTCTTTGTTAGGCCCCTCTTTCTGGATGCATACGACAAACGTGTCCGACCCAGTCCCACTTCAGTCTAGCAGATTTTAATCCGACGTCAGCTATGCGTGTTTTGGAACGTAGCAAAGTGACCGTCGTCTTCAACTTACGAATGATGACTAACGTAAGTTTTATCAGTCTGCTGTCAGTCTGGGATTGAGCGTGTAACCGTGTTTTTCATCCATCAGTCTCAGCCGGACCAAACTGATGGACCAGAATGACGCCAGATTGAGCGTGTAAGACGTAGGTTACGAGGGCGATAGCCCAGAGTGGAGAGACCGACAGACTGCCACGCAGAGGGTCTCGGGTTCGAATCCACGGCGCGCACCAATGACTTTTGGAAGTTATGTGCGTATTACATTGATAATTATCGCTTGCTGAACGGTGAAGGAAAACATCGTGAGGAAACCTGCATGTCTGAGAGTTCTCCATAATGTTCTCGAAAGACATGTGAAGTCTGCCAACCCGCTCTTGGCCAGCGTGGTGGACTATGGCCTTACCCTTCTCATAATGAGAAGAGGCCCGTGCCCAGCAGTGGGACAGTATAAAGGGCTGGTGATGATGATGATGATATCCTTCCTATATTATATTCCTATATTATTTTTATTCCGACTTATATTTTATTCCCTGTTTATTTATAAAGGAACTCCAAATGGAAAAGAACTTGAGCGCAACTCGTCGCGTAAAACGACTCGAGCTCGTATCAAGACCTGAGCGCCATGTTGCGCTCGAGTCTCTATGTACCTAAACTTAAGTGTTCTAGTCTGGGGGTCTTGTTGTAAGGAGTCGAGCTGTGCAATTTGTCAGCTGAGCCTAAAATTTAGGACTCAAAAGACTCGAGTTCTTTACATCTCTCGGTACGGATGGCCTTTGAGCAACTTAGGAAATACAAACTACTGCCTCGTTGGTCTCGCGGCATAAATGTGCGCGTGGGATCAGGAGGTCCCGGATTCGATTCCTGGGTCGGGCATAGTTATTGGGTTTTTCTGTCACGAAATTCTCAGTAGCAGCACGGAGTCTGGAAATGTGCCCGGTACGGCAATAGGCTCGCCCATTATTACGTGGGACTAAAGTATATCTGGCGAAAAGTGGGTGTAGAAATACACCTCTGCCTACCCCTTCGGGGATAAAAGGCGTGACGATATGAATGTATGATATGAAGGAAATACAAAGCTCCTGGTGACGGAATCACTGCAGAACTTCTAAGGGCAGGTGGAGACACAACATTGAGAGGGCTAGCAAGTCTTTTCAATACCGTCATCCACGAAGGTTCAAAGCTGGAGCGGGGGTGTGGTACTTTATTGAAGAATTACATTACATTTCACTCCTGAGCCAATCTACAAATTGTTCTCGAGGGTAGTAACAAACGATTCGATGACTTCCAGTCATCTGTGCAAGCCGGGTTTCGAAAAGGCTTCATCACCGTGGACCACATCCATAGTGAAGACCCATGAGTACAACCAGCCGCTGTGTATGGCATTCGTGTACCACCAGAAAGCCTTCGACTCTATCGAAACCTGGGCAGTTCATGACAGCCTGCAACGATGACGCATAAGCTGGCGATATATAGAGGTGTTTAGATATTTGTATGAAACCGACCGTAGATCATGACTGTTCAGATCCAAGACAGAAAGACATACACCATAGAGTTGCGTAGGGGAGTCCGGCAAGAGGATATAATATCTCCCAAGCTGTTCACCAAAGCACTTGAGGATGTCTTCAAGGCAATGGAGTGGGCTCAACGAATATCAACGGCAGTACATCTCACACCTTCAATTTGCTGACGACATCATCCTAATAGCAGAGACGTTGGAAGAGCTTAGCGTAATGCTGTCGACCTTAATGAAGCCTCCCTGGTGGATTGGTCTTGTCATGAACCTGGCTAAAACGAAGGTAATATTCAATGAACACGTCGTGTTGAGACCGATCTGCATTGAAGGTTCCTTGCTCGAAGTTGTGCAACAGTATGTCTACCTGGGGCAAGTAATACAGTTGGGTAAACACAGCTTCGAGAAGGAGATCGATTAAGTGGATTCAGTTGGTATGGGCAGCATTCGTCGGACCTTCTCTTCGCCCATCCCGCAAAGCCAAAAGTCTTCGACCAATGCGTCCTACCAGTAAGGATATACGGTGCCGAAATCTGGACACTCACGGTAGTGCTGGTCCATAGATTTAAAATAGCTCAGCGTACTATGGATCGAGCTATGCTCGGAGTCTCTCTAAAGGATAGAATTCGCAACGAGGTCATCAGAAGAGAACTGGAGTCACCGACATAGCTCGCCGTATAAGCAGTATGAAGTGGCAATGTGCTGGCAAGTCTTAGAGCGAAGACCCTGTTTCGGCAAACAAAGAGTGGTAGTTGAGCTCACTGCACGGTTGGCGTCGTAATTTAAGAGGCCACCTCGCCGCTTGCCACTTGCCTAGTGTTGTGGGTTCAATACTGGGTGTTCATCGTGCCCGTTGTATGTTGGTAAAGACTCCCGCGACACAGGATTTATCCCTAGTGCGTGAGTGAAAGAAAAGGCCTTACGAAGCTGTAAATTGTATCTAAATTGTAATTAAACCAAGCGCATACGATATTTTCTTGTACTTAATTGTTTTATATCTTAGGTTGTGATATCTTTTCAGAAAACTACAAAACAATCTGTTGTTTAGCTTAAAGCCAATGAAAATTACTGTAAGAATTCACGTCTTAAAATAATTTTAAAAGTTAAAAAATAATGTGAAGTAGGTATATGTCGGCGATACGCCAGGGTTATGGTGTCCAGACTCCATTATAATAAAAACACTCACGTAATATTTCTTGGTTTATTTTCAGACGATTACTAGCACAGAATTGAAATAAAATGTGACCTACAGTCCTTTTTATACACTAACCGTCATTACACTAATTAATGTTTAACAACTGCCACTTCCTTTACAACATATAATTAAAATTACTTTACAATTAATTATAAACTAATCGAAAATCGACATTAATATTGTAATGAATTTTGCACAACACCAAATGATTTATTTTACACGAATAACAAATTTATTTTATTAACTAAACGCTGCTTTACAACATTGTCAACAGATGGCGCTATCAACAGGATGCAAATATAAACGCATGTTATTTATTACCGTAAAAATAAGTGTCAAAATAATGTTATTTAATACTAATTGATTTTACTTTGAAAGTTCTGGAGTTATCTTAATAACTAAGCGATAAATACCCAATATTTATAAAACAGTTAAGCAGCCAATACAGTGTCTTATATTGTAAAGTAGTGAAGTTCTCAGTTCTGTGTTCACAAATAGTTATTTAAATATCAATCTTAAATATTATTAACATTTTCGTAACAATATAATCATTATATATTAATTTGCGCCCATAAATACTTTTGTTTGTACATACATACATACATAGACTCACGTCTGTTTCCCCGAAGGGGTAGGCAGAGTTTTAGTTTATTTTACAAAGAAGTTGCAAAAGATATAAATATAGTATTACGACAATTTTAATTCTTGCTTGTGATTTCCTTTGAAATACTTTCAATAAAAATCTTTTCTATGACCCCTAGCTTTAGATACATAACAATTACATTACACAATATTTATAAATAAAAAGTTCAAATATTATAAACTTTACGGTAAAGCAAATAGGGTTCAAATTCGCGGTTAAAATTTGCCGGTATCTGGGACAATCTACCGTTTACTAGGACAAATCTACCGGATACTGGTACAAATGGGTCTTTTCAAACTTTATTTAAATTAAAGTATTCTTAACTTCATATATTATTATATCAAAAGCTATAAAATTGCACGAAAAGAAGAATAAAACTGTCTACAAACTTCAGTAAATTTCATTTTTGTTAGTCTTTTAATCTTAACAGACCTGCAAAGTCAGCGAAGTTCAGAATTTCACAGCTATTGGGCCGTTTACCTTAGTCCTGTGTGGAAGCGAGCTCACGACCTCCGGCGTATCAGTCACGGTCACAAGTAGTCTCAACAGGCCAGTCGAAAAACTGCGAATGTTATGTGACTACGCTTTGATAGTTACTTATGTAAGTAATCTATACTAATATAATAAAGCGGAAGAGTTTGTTTGTTTGTTTGTTTATTTGTTTGTTTGTTTGAACGCGCTAATCTCAGGAACTACCGGTCGGATCTGAAAAATTCTTTTTGTATACGATAGCCCAGTTATTCCGGAAGGCTTTAGGCTATATAACATAACGCTTCGACCCATAGGGGCCGGGCAAAAGGCTAAAAAAGCTAAAAGATAATGTCGGCTAATCTCAGGAACTAGCAGTCGGATTTTAAAAATTGTTATTGCCTATGATGGCCCAATTATTCCGAAAGGCTATGGGCTATATAAAATTACGCCACAACTTTTAGGGCCCAGACAAAAATAATAAAATGGTCAAACGAGAAGGGGGAGGGTTGGGTCAAAGGCAAAAGAAGGCTAAACGAATAGGATACAATCTATGTGGGTATCGTTTTCGAGTTTTTCGGGACGCTGTTAATAATATGAAACTTATTTAGTGATCCAAGATGGCGGACGGGAAATCAAAGATGGCGGATGAGAAAATTTAAAAAATCAATATGGGTATCGCCTTCGATATTTTAAGGGGTGGGGAATCGAAATACAACATCTATTTCGTGATCAAAGATGGCGGATGGGAAATCAAAGATGGCGGATGGGAAAAATTTAAAAACTCAATATTGGTATCGTCTGCGATGCTAAAAGGGATGGGGAACCCAAATACAACATCTATTTCGTGATTCAAAATGGTGGATGGGAAATCAAAGATGGCGGATGGGAAAATTTAAAAAATCAATATGGGTATCGCCTTCGATATTTTAAGGGGTGGGGAATCGAAATACAACATATATTTCGTGATCAAAGATGGCGGATGGGAAATCAAAGATGGCGGATGGGAAATCAAAGATGGCGGATGGGAAAAATTTAAAAACTCAATATTGGTATCGTCTGCGATGCTAAAAGGGATGGGGAACCCAAATACAACATCTATTTCGTGATTCAAAATGGTGGATGGGAAATCAAAGATGGTGGATGGGAAAAATTTAAAAAATCAATATGGGTATCGTCTCTAATGATTTAAGGGATGGAGAATCCAAATACAACATCTATTTCGTGATCAAAGATGGCGGATAGGAAATCAAAGATGGCGGACGGGATTTTTTTAATTTTAAAACTCGATATGGGTATCGTTTCCAATATTTTTAGCAATGGGGAATTCAAAGACACTATATATTTCGTGATCAAAGATGGCGGATGGGATTAAACAAAAATCAATATGGGTATCGTCTCCGATGTTTAAAGGGATGAGGAACCCAAATACAACATCTGTTTCGTGATGCAAGATGGTGGATGGGAAATCAAAGATGGCAGATGATAAAAATTTGAAAAATCAATATGGGTATCGTCTCTGATGATTTAAGGGATGGAGAATCCAAATACAACATCTATTTCGTGTTCAAAGATGGCGGATAGGAAATCAAAGATGGCGGATGGGAAAAATTTAAAAACTCAATATTGGTATCGTCTGCGATGTTAAAAGGGATGGGGAACCCAAATACAACATCTATTTCGTGATTCAAAATGGTGGATGGGAAATCAAAGATGGCGGATGGGAAAAATTAAAAAATCAATATAGGTATCGTCTCTTATGATTTAAGGGATGGCGAATCCAAATACAACATCTATTTCGTGATCAAAGATGGCGGATAGGAAATGAAAGATGGCGGACGGGATTTTTTAAATTTTAAGACTCGATATGGGTATCGTTTCCAATATTTTTAGCAATGGGGAATTCAAAGACACCATATATTTCGTGATCAAAGATGGAGGATGGGATTTAAAAAAAAATCAATATGGGTATCGTCTCCGATGTTTAAAGGGATGGGAAATCCAAATACAACATCTGTTTCGTGATTCAAGATGGCGGACAGGAAATCAAAGATAGAGGATGGGAATTTTTTTTAAAATCAATATGGATATCGTCTCTGATGATTTAAGGGATGGTGAATCCAAATACAACATCTATTTCGTGATCAAAGATGGCGGATAGGAAATCAAAGATGGCGGACGGGATTTTTTTTTAAAGTCGCTATGGGTATCGTCTCCGATATTTTAAGGAATGGGGAATTCAATATTATATAAAAATCTATGTTGGTTTGTTCATCATTTATAGACTCTGTAATGATAAGAGATTAAGCGCTAAGTCAATGGTAACTTTGGCAAAGGGGATTGGAAAAAGGGAATTAAATAAAAACTCTTAAGAAGGCGATACGGAGTTCGCTGGGTCAGCTAGTAATAATAATAATAATAATAATAAAGTTGACAGTACAGTCTTGGGAAAAAAATTCTATTTTATTTATATTTACTAGCAGTGATCATAATTCAGATAAAATATTTAACACAAATAAGTCCAGAGAATCAACAGATAAATAGAAACCTTTTTATAAATACGCAAAGAAAATATAATAATATACACCATGAAAAATTTGATGACAGATGACATCCGTCACACAAGCTGTATTTATTCAATACAAAACAATAACAATTCCAAGATTGTACAATGTTAACCCGGGCTAAGGCAACAAGAGCACGCTCACCACCTCCGGACTCGCTGCTCCGCTCCGCCTCGCAGACGCCGGCAGCCGCATCAGCGGCGCCGGCCAGTGAGGAGGCGTCGAGCTCGTCGAGCGGCGAGTATTTTTCCCCACCGACGTCGCCAACACCTGCACGACGGCGGGGGAGAGGCCGGCCACCAGCATGCTTGGGATCGCGTGGCCCACCGGCCACGAATAGGGTCCTCGCTACCGGTGGTAATGTGCAGCGTATGCGTTGGACTCGTCAAATGAACGAAAACGTCATGCGCGCATATTTTGCGGCTACAGAGGGAGGAATTAACCTCACAGCGTACCGTAACAGAATACTGCCTTTGCTTCAGGCCCTTGAACCAGATGTTAATGTTTCTGTGCAACGACTATCAGATCAAGTGCGCGCTATCCAGCGATGTCACTTGTTGGATGACGAAGCACTTGAGCGGCTACGCTTGGACGCACAGTGTAGCTACGTTGTCCCTACCTCTTCCGACACAGTACCCATGGCGGCCCCAGAACCAATACACCATGTTGAAGAGGAAATGGATAATGTAGGTATAAATGTGAGTACCCAGTACAATGATAATTTGAGGAGCGCTTTGGAGGATGCGTTACGGGATTATCGTTCCACACCGCCAGACCATCGGCCACGTCTGCCACGACTGCCTACGCATAAAAAAAATCTGGCGCTGGTGTGCGCCCTGGACTCAATGCTAACTACTTATTTTAGTAACAGCCGGGACTTAACAGATACGCATTCAATTCTGTACTGCGGTGCTATTGCGGTGTGTCGCGTAGCAGGGGTCAAATTTAAACATGATTCTGTTGCGCGCCCAAAACCGAAAATACCAGCATGGCAGTGCAGAATTGAAAGACGTATTAATGAGACTAGGGTGCTCATCGGCAAGTTGGTCTGCTTCAGATCGGGAAATCAACGCCCGCGGGTGATGCGTTTCGTGAGACGTGCGTTTTTGGGGACTGGTATTAGTCCTCAAGAATATATTACACGTGTCGCGGAGCGCATCGACTTTCTGAAGCAGAAAGTTTATGCGTGGGCAAGTCGTCTTCGCAGATACAAAAAGCGTGTGGAAAGGATCGAATGTTCCAAAGCGATCAGAAGTCTGTTTATAGAACTTGGGAACAATCAGATCAGTGTGTGAGTGATAGTGATCAGCCAGAGGATGCCGAGGTTATAGCCTTCTGGCGTAAAATCTGGTCAAGGCCTGTCACTCATACTGAGGATGATTGGATATGTCAAGTAGAGCGAGCATGTGAACCTATTGAGAGGATGCCAGATGTAAATATTGAAACTGCAGACGTAGCCAATGCCATCCGTACAGCATCGAACTGGAAGTCACCGGGACCGGACGGCTTACATAACTTTTGGTTCAAATGGCTACGTAGTTCACATGCTTGCTTGGCTTCACAGTTTCAATCATCCTTAGAGTCTGGTTTGTTACCAAGTTTTATGACTAAAGGCAATACCCACTTGCTCCACAAGTCGGGTAGCACCGCGGATCCAACCAATTATAGGCCAATCACGTGCCTACCAACAATATATAAATTACTTACATCCATTCTAACAAAGAAAATTAATTTACATATATCAGACAATAACATCATGTCGGTATGTCAGAATGGATGTAAGAGTGGGGCCCGCGGTACTAAGGAGCTACTCCTCATAGACATGGCCATTAGCCAACAGGCTCGCCGTAACCGAAAGAGTCTGTCCACATGCTGGATAGACTACAAGAAGGCCTACGACTCTGTGCCTCATTCATGGCTTCTGAGGGTGCTGGAATTGTATAGAGTAGATGCAAATCTATGCGCCTTCCTGAGGTCATGTATGGGGCAGTGGAGGACGGTTCTTCACTATCCAGGGTGTCGACAGGGTCTTGGTAACGGCGAACTTATTAAGATAGAGCGGGGTATCTTTCAAGGTGACAGCCTGAGTCCCTTGTGGTTTTGCCTAGCCTTGAATCCCCTTAGCACATTGCTGGGAGATTCAAGGTTAGGTTACAAGTTGCGCAGGAATGGTCAAGCTATATCCCACTTGTTATTCATGGATGATCTGAAATTATTTGCCTGCAGGGAATCCCAACTGACAGCGCTACTGAGGGTCACTGAAAACTTCAGTAGCTCTATCAGAATGGAATTTGGTGTAGATAAATGTGCAGTTATGCATGTAAAACAAGGTAGGGTAGTGCAATCTGATGGTGTACATCTATCAGATTTCACTCAGTTTAGATCAATCCTCGCAACTGATACCTATAAATACTTGGGTATGTCGCAAGCTTTGGGCATCAACGAGACAGACATAAAACAAGCGTTGCGGGAGCGCTTCTTTGGTCGCCTGGTAAAAGTCCTGAAGAGTCTTCTTTCAGGCGGCAACAAGGTGCGAGCCTGTAACGGTTGGGTCATGCCACTCTTGATGTACTCTTTCGGCATACTCAAGTGGACTCAGACTGAACTGGACGAGATTGATAGGCGAGTCCGTTCACTGTTGACCACATATCGAATGCATCACCCACGTTCGTCTGTAATGAGGTTGTACATCCCGCGGAAGTGCGGGGGCCGAGGGTTTCTAAACGCTAAGACCCTACACAACCGCGAGGTGTACAACCTTAGGGAATATTTTCTTAAGGGCAGTGTGGATGTGCATCGGGATGTGGTTGCAGTTGACGGTGGCCTAACCCCGCTCTCTTTGGCGAAAGAGAACTGGCGCAGGCCTGTAGCTTTAGGCGTCGACGACCGCAGGCTTGTGTGGCAGAGCAAGGAGCTGCATGGTAGATTCTACCGGGCCCTTCACGGACCTGATGTAGATCAACTAGCTTCTGTGGCCTGGCTACGTTTTGGTAATCTCTTCGGAGAAACCGAAGGTTTTGTCTGTGCAATTGCAGATGAAGTTATCAAGACGAGAAATTACCGGAGGTATATCATGAGGGACGGCACAGTAGATATGTGTCGAGCTTGCAACCGACCTGGTGAGTCCCTCAGGCATATAGTCTCCGGTTGTTCTCGTCTTGCTAATAGCGAGTACTTGCACAGACACAACCAAGTAGCCAGGATCATACATCAGCAACTGGCTCTGCGATACAGGCTTGTAGACGTCGAGTTCCCATATTACAGGTACAGCCCTGAGCCAGTTCTCGAGAATGGTCATGCAACATTGTACTGGGATCGATCTATTGTCACAGATAGGACTGTTGTTTGCAACAGGCCTGATATTGTGATAATAGATCGATCAGAGCGCCGCGCAATGATTGTTGACATTACTATCCCACATGACGAGAATCTCGTGAAAGCAGAAAAAGACAAACAAGAGAAATATTTGGACTTGGCTCACGAGATTGTCGATATGTGGGATATTGATTCAGCAATCATTGTTCCGATAGTTGTGTCCGTTAATGGACTTATAGCCAAAACCCTCGAACGCCATCTAGAGAGGTTGAAACTAGGCAGCTGGGTCAAGAGTTTGATGCAAAAGGCAGTTCTTCTGCAAACGGCACGCATTGTGAGGAAATTTCTGGCTCTGGAGCCCTAACCACCGGTGACTTGGATCCTATTCCCGTCGTCGGTGGGAATCTATTTTTATATTTTTAAATATCATTTTTACTTTTTAGAGTGTTATATTTAAAATTGTAAAATATAGGATAAATATGAAAATAAAGAGAATAATAATAATAATAATATTTGTTTGCATATAAAGCAGTTGTCACATTCATTGACATTCTGGTTTACATTGTATAATGCGAGTTACAATAAAATTAACACATAAAAGATATCAATAAGTCGAACTAACACTCTTGCTAAGTTGCTGTGGCAACTTGTATTACAAGTGTTAGTGCCAGACCCTAGGAAGCGTTTAACTCTTACGATATAAAGGTTTCATCATTGTGGTAGTGTCTAATAACGTCTTGCTTTAAATATAATATCAATAAAATAAAATAAAAAAATAAAAATTATTGGAAACAAAACTTAAATTATGATTGTAGTTTGGAATACAGGAACTAGAACCATAACGTGAGAGTAGTTGTGTGTGTGTGTGGGTGTGTGTATGTTTGTGTGTGTATGTGTATGTGTGAATTTAGTGCTCTGATAGAATAAGAGCCTCAGTATCTAGATAGTTATACTTCTTTAGCCATTCTGTTAACATGGTTTTAACAGCGCCTTGAGATTTTGGATAAATGTCCAATATAAGTGTACACTATAGGTACATACCTAGAAAATAAGGGCAGATTGTATAGTGAGGAGAGGCAGTAGTCAATAGATTCTTAGTTTTTGACGCCGGCATTCTCACTCGCCGAAATACAGGCATCAGAAGGTTGAATGAGTTTTATGCTCGAGCAGCGAATTCATGCGTTGCACTTGAAATATACCCTTGGTATCGTTGTTTGGCAGATAGCACTTGACTCAAGTATGTAACTAATACGCTGCAGATTAAGGAGCCGTTAATTATAAGGGTATCGCGTGTAAGCCGCCATGACTATAAAAAGTACCATTGTTTTCAAATATAGTTACAGATAGATAGATAGATAGATTACACTTTATTGAACACCAAAACAAACAAAGTATTTACATAAGTACATATATAACTTAAAACTAGTGTGCAATTGGCGGCCTTATCGCTAATAGAGCGATCTCTTCCAGGCAACCGCGATCAGATATCGCTTGCCTCTCCATCAGAATCCTGGCTTCACCCTTGATGGTCTCTGGAGTTCCAAAACATTAAATCTAAATATTAATTGTCATAATTATATAATTATAATACAAAAACATTTCACCTTATATTAGTTAGATTGTAACTAACTAGGTTCTTTTGTGTGAGTACTGGCCACAGCACTGTCGACGTTTCTCCGTTTGAATTTGTTATACTTTATGTGCTTTATGACTTTATATGTAGTTTTTAGCCGTGTGGTTGACGGCATAGAATACAAGTGTCACCACCCCCTATCTTCCCGTGGGTGTCGTAAGAGGCGACTAAGGGATAACACGATGCAAATAACATCTTTGCGTAGAGACGGAAAACTCGACATCAAACCCTATACGACTGCCTAGTTGGTCTCGCGGCATAAATGTGCGCGTGGGATCGGGAGGTCCCGGGTTCGATTCCTGGGCCGGGCAGTGTTATTGGGTTTTTCTGTCACGAAATTCTCAGTAGCAGCACGGAGTCTGGAAATGTGCCCGGTACGGCAATAGGCTCGCCCCTTATTACGTGGGACTAATGTATATCTGGCGAAAAGTGGGTGTAGAAATACACCTCTGCCTACCCCTTCGGGGATAAAAGGCGTGACGTTATGTATGTATGTATGTGTATGTATGTACTTGACATGTCACTTAAACATATTCTTGTATCGTATAAAGATCATCAATAAATATGTGTCTAAGTTCTGTGTGGAGTTTCTTGTATCATTGCCTGCTAGTCTGCTAGACCCAACATTTTGCTTAATATGTAGTAGTCACCAGTAGATCAGAAGTGCGATAGAATTGGAACCTCTTTGTATTGAAAATGCTTTATGGCTGAGTCCGCAACTTATCAATTCTCAGACATGTGGAACTCCGAAGGAATGGGACTGGAGCAAACCTTCTGTGTTGCTCTGGATAGCATGTCCAGAGCAACACAGAAGGTATGTTCCAGGCCCATACAGGCAACAGATATTAAGATCACAGTGACCAGATATGCTGTCATTTAAAGTGCTACGTTTTATATTCTTCGATAAACTGATATTAAGTCGTATCTGGCTGGACTAGTAAGCGGACCTCGGGCTCCTAGGCGTGTAAGTCTTGGATGCAACCGGGATAATGCTAGGATGAAGATGATTTTCAACACATTTTCTGCATAAAGTAATCGAATTCAGGATTATTAGCATGCGACAACTATCTAAGACAAGTTTCGCTGATCATTACGTCCGTGTATTGATTTTTATGTTGACTTTTCTCACGGAAAGGTTACGCTGCTATTGATATAAGTGTTTTTTTTATTTGCGCTATTACATAGTGTGATGTCAGCCGACTTCTGAGCGTTAATAAGCTTTGAATAAGATAAATCTTTCAAGGTATACCTACTACTCTGTAAAAATTACCGGGAAAAGATCAATAAGGGCTCAAAAGCCTCTAAGGGCTCATTCAGACAGAGAGCGGTCACGCGGTCAAGCGTTCAAGCGGTCAGTTTTGCGTTCTTTGTGTTATATTACGTTACATAGGTCCTATCAGACAGAGAGCGGGCACGCGGTTTGTTAACCGCGTGACCGCTCTCTGTCTGAATGAGCCCTAACTGTTTCTTATTCATCAAAATGTATTTTATCACCTTCAAAGTATGTTCGTTCAGAACGGTAACGAATAATCCAATCATCAAAACATTTTTTAAACGCTGTTTCTGGAATTGACTTCAGTTCTCGCCGCGAATTCTCCTTTATGTTTTCTACCGATTGACAACGGGTGCCGGGTACCACTTCGTGGTAATTTGAGTTTAGGCAAAAGAAAAAGTCGGCTGGAGCCATATTTTTCATTTATCTATTTTATTTATTTATTAGATTCACTAACACTTGTTATAATATTTACAACACTAAAACTATACACATCTGGTGAATATGGTGGTTGCTCGATGGTATTTGTTAGGTGTTTGGTCAAAAATTGGTTCACAATGATGGCCTTGTGCGAAGGCGCATTACAATGGTGCACAATTATTTTAGCACTAGCCAAGCGGCAACATGTTTCATACCCAAATGATTACAGACAAATCTGCGGCTATCTCTCTCGTGGTTGAATGACGATTCTCAGTCACTGTTTCCTTCACTTTTGCGATGTTAACAACAGTTGCAGACGTTCATGGCCTACCGGAACGAGGCAAATCTTCATCTCGACCGCTTTTGAACGCTTTGTTCCACTCATAAGCACGCGTTTTTGATAAAGTCGATTCACCGTAAGCCTTCCCATATAGCAATTTTTGGTCGCATATTTATGAAGATGTAACAAGTCGCATCAGTTTCGTAACTGATACGACTCCTTGCAACTGTGTGAGGGTACGCTTTTATGCGTTGTAACCGTTCAGTAACAAAGTGACAGAAAGTAGTTTTAGTAACGTTGTGTTGTAACTGTGTCGACATGTTACAGAAAAAAATGTGAACACACGTAACGTTCTATATGTAACTAGTGTACAATCTTGGTAATAATACGTAGTAACTGGGTGGTAACTGTAATCTGTGGTGGTAACATATGTAGTAACGTTCCGGAATACATATAATTCTAACTTGGGTACATAGAAAGCACCAGATTCAGTTAATCGCAAAGTTTCTTGTGTTAACTGCGAGTTTACCGTTTAATTAATATAAAAAAAAAACCGGTCAAGTGCGAGTCGGACTCACGCACCGAGGGTTCCGTACAAACCTGTAGGTATATAAGTAAAAGTTCACCTGTCATAGTTCTGGTATTTTTATTGTCAAATGAAATCCAAAACATTACAGTATGGAAAGCTGGAGGAGCATAAATTAAAGTAAAAGGTGTCTTTGTAAGTAAGTAAGTAAATAATTTATTGACACACCAAATACAACGCAATTTGTCGTTTGTAATCAGTCATCCTTTATTTTATATTAACATTTATCGCTTATTTTATAATATAACTTAAATACCTATACCAGCAATAAGTAATAATATACCAGTAATCTATACCAGTAATAATTAGCAAAAAGGTTTGAGAGTATGTAATTATTTGAAATCTCAATCACAATCAGCCTATCGCAGTCCACTGCTGGACATAGGCCTCTCCCAACACGCACCACAGCACACGGTCCTCGGCAAATTTCAAGATTTTGAGTTCACGGGAAGTACCCTGTAGGTTTTGATTCCCTTGCGAGTAGTCGCGAGTTTGAAAATATGATTATATTGCTCTTTCTTTTGATTGCGTAGACATAGAAGTTTGATTTTATTACAGCCTAGCGGTGTTATATACTTGAGTATTTGATATGAATTTCAATTCAATACCTCTACGCGTTCAAGAGTGAGGGGTAGTTTCTTTTAAATTTATTACATACATACATACATAGACTCACGCCTGTTTCCCCGAAGAGGTAGGCAGAGGCATATTAAACGCCCACTTTTCGCCAGTGTTTTGATCCCACGTAATAGATGGCGAGCCTATTGCCGCTTATCGGGATATTTTGTTTGCCAGAGCCTCGTCCGTTGATCGGCAGGTGCACCACTTGCAGGTGAGGTTAGCTTGGGTCCCTAAGTTCTTGGTGGGAACCCTATGCACTATATATGAATTTCAATGTAATACCCCCACGCGTTCAAGAGAAAGGGGTAGTAACTTTAAATTTATTAAAAATATTTTTCTTATATGATGTAACTAAAAATTTATGGTTTTCGCAATTTTTCCTTTATATGTGCTATAAGGCGTTGCTTCGTACCAAATTTTAAGATTCTCAGCTCACGGAAAGTACCCTGTAGGTTTTGATTTACTTGCGAGTAGGCGCGAGTTTTAAAATATGCTTATATTGCTCTTTCTTTTGATTGCGTTGACATAGAAGCTTGATTTTGTTGCAGCCTAACGGTGTTATATACCTAAGTATTTGATATAAATTTCAATTTAATACCTCCACGCGTTCAAGAGAAACGGGTAGTAACTTTAAATTTATAATAAATATTTTTCTTATATGATGTAACTAAAAATTTATGGATTTCGCAATTTTTCCTTTATATGTGCTATAAGGCATTGCTTCGTACCAAATTTTAAGATTCTGAGCTCACGGAAAGTACCCTGTAGGTTTTGATTTACTTGCGAGTAGGCGCGAGTTTTAAAATATGCTTACATTGCTCTTTCTTTTGATTGCGTTGACATAGAAGTTTGATTTTGTTGCAGCCTAACGGTGTTGTTACTTGAGTATTTGATATGAATTTCAATTTAATACCTCCACGCGTTCAAGAGAAAGGGGTAGTAACTTTAAATTTATTAAAAATATTTTTTTATATGCTGTAACTAAAAATTTACGGTTTTCGACATTTTTTCTTCATATGTGATATAAGACGTTACTTCATACCAAATTTCAAGATTCTGAGTTCATGGGAAGTACCCTGTAGGTTTTGATTGCAATGCGAGTTTGAAAATATGCTGCAATTTGCAGCATATACGGCTGTATCTTTTGATTGCGTTGGATTAGAAGTTTGATTTTTTTTACAGCTCTATGAAACCGTAGATTCGAGTATTTAGTATAAATTTCAGTTTGATACCTCCACGCATCCCTGAGAAAAAGGGTCTTGACAGACGGACGGACAACAAAGTGATCCTATAAGGGTTCCGTTTTTTCCTTTCAAGGTACGGAACCCTAAAAATGATCTACTAATAGTAAAAAATACAAAAGTTTATGAGGATAAGTCTTTCACGCGAAAAATACTAAACAGATTTTGATGAAATTTTACAGTAATGTAGCTAATACACCAGAATAACACATAGGCTTTCATCCCACCGCATGGGTCCATCGCGACATACATATCTAAATCCTACGCGGACGAAGTCGTGGGCAGAGCTAGTAATTAATAATATTGTTGGTTGTTCCTATTGTAACTGACACTTACTTATCATTTTGTTGACCTTTCTAGCGTATTCTCTACCAAATCTATAAAATAGTACCTAGGTACTGAATTACCTCGTACTTAAGAGCTTAGTGCCGAATTATCAATTTTCGAGCATGAGAACCATGTTGCGTCTTCTTATGGTGTAATTTAAACTACTGACGTACCACAAACTTCCAAATTCGCACCAGACGCCGAAGAATGTGACACAAATACACTTGATTATGGATCACCCGAGTCTGATTATGAAGCACATGCCATAAACGTGAGATACCAAATTCAGCAATGGGCATTGAAGTACCAAATTCCTCATAATCCTTTGAACGAATTAATTGATATTCTAAAAGATCATCCAAACACAGATTTAAATATATTTTTACCAAAAGATAGAAGAAATCTTTTAAAAACTCCCAGATCTAACAATATTTTGCCATTGGGCAATGGCAAATATTGGTACTTAACATGGATTAGAAAAATGTTTTAAATTGAAATTAAACTACAGTTTACGGATTTTATCGCGTTATATAGTTTAATTTCAATGTGTAACATTCACGTAAACACAAGAAAATATTAAATGTTTTAAAGATGTAAAATGTAAAATTCCCAAGTTTAATATTTTTGACATTTAATATAGATAGTTTACCTACATGTAGCCAAAAGTACGAAAAACCAATTTTGGCCAATTTTGTGCAAAATAGATTGCATGGATATATCTCCATTAGTTGTATCAATTGCCTCCTGAGACGTTTTTGCGTCCATTTTAAACGAGCTATTAAAATTACTGCAAGATGGATTACTAATTAAAAAGCAATTTATTCTTTTAAAAAATTGATGCTTCATATGTGATACACCTGCAAGATGCTTTATAAAAGATCTGTAAAACAAAGGTTAAAAAGTAAATAAACAAAAAACGATTACCTAATTTCAATCCTAATTATGAAGATCTAGTGAAGGTAATTGCTACATATAGGTACTTAGCTTTACTTACTGTAAAGGACATTGTCTTTCACCCACATACTTGGTACAAGACATTAATTGAGAAGAACCTTCTTTTGTTAAAACATTGCAATATGGCATTTTGTTTGGCACAGTTTGAGAAACTGTAAACAGAAAATCAAGTAGAGACTATTTTAAGAATTCAGTAACTTTGTGACGACTTAACGTTACATGTCCACACCATGTCGACACATTATCGTAACTTTGTAACTAGTTGCGACCAGAAAATATTTATATATTTTCCATTATTTATCGGTTGTGCGGTTTATTACTTACTACTAAATTAGTTGGTTATTAAATATTCAACTTTATTATTGATCATCCATCCCCCACCATCCATCCCATGGGTGTCGTAAGAGCCGACAGAGGGAGCATATTATCCAGAGAACAGCACTGTAAGAGAAGGAAAACTTGATACAAACCCTATACCAACCCGTTTGGCCAGCGTGGTATAGTAGGCCAATTCCTCCTTTCAAAGGAGAGGCCTAGTCCAGCAGTGGACTGTTAAGGGCTGATGATGATGATTATTGAATTCCATATAAGTTTTTGAGAAAATAAAATAAAAATATCATAATATGAGATGATGAAAACCACAATAATCAATATAAACAAAATCTTTGTTAACTTAGTACCTGTGATATGATGGCGGTTTCATATTTTTATTTATATAATCATGACTGACATTTTACGATTCAATGTCAATGTCATCGCTTGAGCGATTAACAGCGATTGAATGAATGCTTTTTGAGAACTGGTTAAAATATGGTAACAATGTTACGACTCGGCGACGTAAGTTAGAAACCATATGTTACTGTGTCGACTCGTCCCCAATTTTAGTTGCAAGGAATACCCTAGCACGATACGGCGACGAGATTATGTGTCGATAATAAATCAGGGTAAACACTAGGTGTTGAAACCGTTATTTCACGTTCACTAAAATGGCTGTATGGCTTCTGTAACATTTTCATTGACTCCGAACACGAAATTTCATTGGCGATGCAAATCATCATCATCTGCCCTGTATATATCTTTCCCACTGCTGGGCACAGGCCTCTTCTCACTATGAGAAGGGTAAGGCCATAGTCCACCACGCTGGCCAAGTGCGGGTTGGCAGACTTCACATGTCTTTCGAGAACATTATGGAGAACTCTCAGACATGCAGGTTTCCTCACGATGTTTTCCTTCACCGTTTAGCAGTCGATAATTAACAATTTAATACGCACATAACTTCGAAAAGTCGCGGCAGTCGGTCGGTCTCTCCACTAGGCTATCGCTGCTTTAATAACGCGGCGATGCAAAATTTAAGACAAATTCTTTGTTATTAAATTCGCAATACACACTAGATATGTTATAACTAAAAAGAGCACTGTATTTAATATAAATATCAGATGCAACTCAAACTCCGTGCCACAACTGGAAAACAGTTGTGCCAATATAACAACAACAAAAAAAAAAATAAATTTGAATTTGGAACCACAAACCTAATAATTCGTTCCCGATACTTTTTTGACTCTACTATCTACCTACGTGAAACATTTCGCAGAACTACAGCTTGTCCAAATTTAAACAACACTGGCTCTATTTATGCGGAAAAATATTTTCGTCGACGATCGTATTAGTAATATTTGTTTAGTTCATAACGACTATATAAGATGAGGACTGTATATCTCAGGTGCATAGTATTTCGTGGTTTGATGTGGATCTGTAACATCGAAAATGAAGACATTCTTGGTAAGTAATTCAGAGTGCATTATATAATATTTAACAAAATTTTGTTGTGTAATTCACTTATATGCTGATTGGCCTCAATATTTGAGTGAACACGAGACCAGTAGGTACTGACTGTGATCGAACTGTATATTTTGTAACAACGCCGAGTATAATGGGTTCGATTCCCACACGGAATAACATTTTGTGTTTTCCATACATTGTTGTTCCGGAGTTTGGGTGTTGATTATGTCCGTTGATTGTTTGTAAAGCCCCCTACGACACAGGATATATTCCTAGTACGGGAGTTGTCTTTTATAAAAAGAAGAAAGTAGCTTTTATAAAAACTAGGATCAAATATAGTTCGAAGTTAGCCTTCGTCATCATGATTTATATCTATAAGTCTATATATAATTTATGATACGGAGATATGACAAATTTCTATGAATTATCTGTCTCTGATATTTTAAGTAACAGCTCCAGAATTGATATAAATTTTAATGTAACTTTGATTGTTAATATACTTGTTTCGTTATATTTAGATCTTGATTCGTAATAAAGAATTGTTTCTCTAAATGCTGTTATAGTAACTGTTACACAGCTAAGGTATACCTATATTTCGAGCTACATAACTATCATATCAGCCGTGTGGTTGACGGCATAGAATACAAGTGTCACCACCCCCTATCTTCCCGTGGGTGTCGTAAGAGGCGACTAAGGGATAACACGATGCAAATACCATCTTTGCGTAGAGACGGAAAACTCGACATCAAACCCTATACGACTGCCTTGTTGGTCTCGCGGCATAAATGTGCGCGTGGGATCGGGAGGTCCCGGGTTCGATTCCTGGGTCGGGCAGTGTTATTGGGTTTTTCTGTCACGAAATTCTCAGTAGCAGCACGGAGTCTGGAAATGTGCCCGGTACGGCAATAGGCTCGCCTCTTATTACGTGGGACTAAAGTATATCTGGCGAAAAGTGGGTGTAGAAATACACCTCTGCCTACCCCTTCGGGGATAAAAGGCGTGACGATATGTATGTATGTATGTATAACTATCATTTAGGCCATGTCTCATAATTTAAAAAAATCCTTTATATCTAAATACAGTACATTAGTACGTAAGCTTCTAGCCCCTTTTTTTGATCACTATGGTGGAAGCTCTCCTTATGAGCTATCTCAACTCAACGCCAACCCGGCTGAAGTGTGATCGACCGGGCTTGGGACTGGCGGAGGAGATGTGTGGAGTCTCTCCCCTACAGGCGGGGCATACCCACTAGAACCACCTCGGTGTCCCTGCGGGTCCCGTGTAGTGGCGGGGTCACGCGATTCGCGGATAGCGTACTTTTCCGTGACCCCGCACGGGATTGGCCCGCTGTAGGTGTTGGCAGGCCTCTTTATGACTTGGGAGGCGGCGCGGACACTACGCCGCTTCCTTGCCTTTTGGCGGACGGGAAGCAGAGGATAGGGAGGATGGCAACCTGACAACACCACATCTCCTCCTTCCTCTGCGGCCCACCGCGACGCAACAAAATAATGGTGCTCCCCTATTTGGTCGCGGGAGATAGGGCGCGCGGCAACGCAACATCGACACGCCTCTCCTCCCGCGACGGCGCCCGAGTGCGATGGACAGAAAGAACTGTCCCCCGCACCCGCACCTTTGGACGCATCCTGCGCAGGCCTCCGTCAAGCCCACGCGGGGCGTCCACTCCCAGGATCTCGCTTAGCTTCACGGTGGGTGCCCTAACCACGGTTACCGAGCCTCCCCACCACGACAAGGTGGAAATCCCAAAGGGGGGAAGATTCTAGCCCTGCCATGCTACATATTTCATGTACCTGTACTGTGGAATAATGCATTTATAACAGATAGATAACTGATGACAGGCTTATAAAGGCCTATTCAAACCTGAGCGATATTCGCTGCCGCTGTGGGTAGAGGTACATACCGCGCGGGTTTCGCTGCCGCTGTTGGTAGAGGTACATACCGCGCGGGTTTCGATCAGGTATTTGGTATCAAGTACCGCTTACCTCTCTGAGCGAAACTCGACTACCGCGCGTTATTCTACCCACAAGGATAGCGAATACCGCTTAGGTCTGAACAGTAATATTACCGCATACCCACTGGGTTTTCTCTGCCGCAGACGGTAGCGAATACCGCTTAGGTCTGAACAGGCCTTTAGACTTGTCACAATCTTATCATACGGATTAGTTTTTAGAATATCGAAGAAGGATTAAAATACCTACTTGAATTATGTTGACATGCTACTGAAAATAGGGACGTGATTATATTTTTATTTTGCAGGTTTTTGTGTTCGCGCTAATCGCCATGGCCGTGGCAGCCCCCCAAAGACGTAAGCACATTATTTTATATTATTATTCAATCATATCCTGAGATCAATAAAGCCGAGTTTGATACCTGCTGTTTATTATAATATAAAATAAATTAATGCAATCTTAAAATAATACCATAAATCATATTATATTAATTCTAAGATATCATTACTATATTTTCATGACTTAATTGCTTTTATTTGATTTCAGCTGGCAGTAATGTTGGTAAGCACCTACACAATAAATATTTTACAATAAGTCATAATCATATTCACACTACATATGCATACAAACGTGTGTAAAATAGAGAATATGCATGCTATATATATAGCAACAATAAATAAAATTTATTGTTGCTATCGTTTATTTATGTTAATATCATACCGTAAAAAAACATTAGTCGTGGAGAAGTCAACATTTCATTTTAAATTAAATATTGAAAATTGCAATGACATAACGCTGGTTTAAACACCCCCATTTTAGCGCGCTTTGTGGTTTCGTCAGCGTTCTCAACGTTTGAGTTGTTAACGGCCAACTCTGACAAATGTTTTGGAGATCTCTGTCAAATGTCTGGTATAGTCTACTATTTTGACACTTTTGACATATCCTCTGCGCACCGTCGTGTCGTCACGTCGGGGTCTAGGCAATAGCTTAGAGCATAGATATAGATATAGAGGCACATTTGTTATGGGCGCTCTGCAGACAAACTTTCTGTGACTAGTGTGACCCATATTGCCGCTTGGCGGCGTGGCAGTCGCGCTGTGACAGCTGACTCTACGAGTGCAAGAGAGACGAAAGTTTCTCCTGTGTCACTTAACTATGAGAGCAAGAAAGACGGAGAACGACACCAGCGCCGCCAACGGCGCCAACTACGTACTACACTGACAACCGTCAATAAGCCAGTTGGAATCGGCACAAGAAATCCTTAAGAAATGGGCTTCTATTATGTAAATCTGTATTCATTGGCAATAGCGTTACGTATCGGCATTTTAAATTACGCGCGTAAATTTTCCACATTTTATTAATTAATATTCGCGTTTTAGTGTTTAAATATAAAATAATGTTAGAGGTGTCTTTCTTTACCGATAAAGAATGTCATCTATACTAATATAATAAAGCGGAAGAGTTTGTTTGTTTGTTTGTTTGTTTGTTTGAACGCGCTAATCTCAGGAACTACCGGTCGGATCTGAAAAATTATTTTTGTATACGATAGCCCAGTTATTCCGGAAGGCTATAGGCTATATAATATAACGCGTCGACCCTTTGCGGCCGGGCAAAAGACTAAAAATACTACAAGATAATGTCGGCTAATCTCCTGAGATAGTTCCTGAACTAGCAGTCGGATTTTAAAAATTGTTATTGCCTATGATAGCCCAATTATTCCGAAAGGCTATAGGCTATATAAAATTACGACACATCTTTTAGGGTTCAGACAAAAATAATAAAATGGTCAAACGAGAAGGAGGAGGGTTGAGTCGAAGGCAAAAAAAGGCTAAACGAATAGGATACAATCTATATGGGTATCGTTTTCGAGATTTTCGGGACGCTGATTAATAATATGAAATTTATTTAGTGATCCAAGATGGCGGACGGGAAATCAAAGATGGCGGATGAGAAAATTTTAAATATCAATATGGGTATCGCCTTCGATATTTTAAGGGTTGGAGAATATAAATACAACATCTATTTCGTGATCAAAGATGGCGGATGGGAAAAATTTAAAAAATCAATATGGTTATCGTCTCTGATGATTTAAGGGATGGAGAATCCAAATACAACATCTATTTCGTGATTCAAGATGGCGGATGAGAAAAATTTTAAAAATCAATATGGGTATCGTCTCTGATGATTTAAGGGATGGTGAATCCAAATACAACATCTATTTCATGATCAAAGATGGCGGATAGGAAATCAAAGATGGCGGACGGGATTTTTTTTTAAAGTCGATATGGGTATCGTCGTCGATATTTAAAGGGACGGGGAACCAAATCCGACATCTATCAAAGATGGTGGATGAGAAATCAAAGATGGCGGATGAGAAAGTTTAAAAAAATCAATATGGTTATCGTCTCCGATGTTTTAAGGGATGGCGAATCTAACTACAACATCTATTTCAGATCAAAGTAGGCGGATAGGAAATCAAAGATGGCGGACGGGATTTTTTTAAAGTCGATATGGGTATCGTATTATCGGTATATTTTAAGGAATGGGGAATTCAAAAACACCATCTATTTCGTGATCAAAAATGGCGGATGGCAATTTTTTTAAAAATCAATATGGGTATCGTCTCCGATGTTTGAAGGGATGGGGAATCCAAATACAACATCTATTTCGTGATTCAAGATGGCGGATAGGAAATCAAAGATGGCGGACGGGATTTTTTTAAAGACGGTATGGGTATCGTCTCCGATATTTTAAGGAATGGGGAATTCTAAAACACCATCTATTTCGTGATCAAAGATGGTGGATGAGATTTTTTTTTTAAATCAATATGTGTATCGTCTCCGATGTTTGAAGGGATGGGGAATCCAAATACAACATCTATTTCGTGATTCAAGATGGCGGATGGGAAATCAAAGATGGCGGATGGGAAAAATTTTAAAAATCTATATGCGTATCGTCTCTGATGATTAAGGGGTGGTGAATCCAAATACAACATCTATTTCGTGATCAAAGATGGCGAATAGGAAATCAAAGATGGCGGACGGGATTTTTTTTAAGTCGATATGGGTATCGTCTCCGATATTTTAAGGAATGGGGAATTCAATATTAGGTATATAAAAATCTATGTTTGTTTGTTCATCACTTATAGACTCTGAAATGATAAGAGATTAAGCGCTTAGTCAACGGTAACTTTCGAAAAGGAGCTTGGAAAAAAGGGAATTAAAAAAAACTCTTAAAAGGCGATATGAAGTTCGCTGGGTCAGCTAGTAAAAATATATTTGCCTATATCTGAATCACACGCATATTCCCTATTATTGTCACATATTAGTTGTAACAGACAAATTCTCACAGACATCACAGAGCCTAAGCTGCTATAGTGGTGTATTTTTTTAAGCATTGGTCTAAGTAACCACATATCTGTATATCTTCTGTATAAATAAAATTCTTGAGTTACTGACTGACTGATAGACAACGCTCAGCTGAAACTAGGTAGATATTGGGAGCAAGAAACTGAAATTTGGCAAGTGTGTTATTTGGGGATTGTAGGGGTGCATTGGGTGAATCTGACAGAATGGGTTACTTATAAAATAAATGTGCGGCCGTATCTACGGGCGTCATCCAGTTACTTATATACGTTATAGATAGTGTTGCCCAAATTCAGTCTTGGTCTTGCAGTCTTGGTCTTGTTCTTGCGTTTTTGCAAGACCAAGACCAAGAACAAGACCGCGTATTTTTAGCAAGACCAAGACTGATCGTGCAAGACTTGAGCAAGAACAAGACTAAGCCTGCAAGACTCTTGCGTCTTGCAGCTAGGACTTAGCGCTATTTCACGGAGTAGTTAGGTGTAACAGTTCGGTGTATAGGTACGCTTAGGAATTCTATGAGACGCAAAAAACTGTATCAAAGAATATGAAAAACTGGACCTATGCGCATTACGACTAATAGGTACCATAAACATACCTACATAGCGAATAAAAAAATATCCATTAAAATCAAACTGAGTGCATGCATAGTTATGTTTTAACCATCGGCACTTTGATAATGCGGCATCAAAGGTTTTGTACTTACTTCTCAAAGAAATTTGCCGCTTTTCGGAAGTACATGGTTATGATACACGCGCCGGCGGCTTCTTTTGAAATCATATACAACAATCGTTGCCGCCGCGCCGAAATCACAACATTTGACACTATTTGATTGCCGCCACAGGGCGTAGGTAGACTCATGCAAAATAATTTCGAATTTTAAGAGTACCTACAGGTGTTCCAAAGAATAAATAAGTTTCAGAGTGCTTAGAATGAAAATGAATACATTATACTGATCACGCAAGCAGTATTATGATTAGGATAAAATGGTAAGGATAGGTAGTAGATGTCATAATAATTTATTCTAGTAAGTATACAGGGTGTCCGAGTTAGGCCCAACAATATTTAAAGGTGTTTATCTATATCAAGTTTGGAATCGTATGCGTAAATGTTAATAATGAAAGCGAAACTTTTTTTTCCATACAAAACTAAAAAAAATATTTTTTTGTGTTTTTTTCGACAACCCTAACAACTCTATAGTCGTGGTTGTGGCACGCACACACGTATACTATCACCCGTCATCCCCGCTCCTCCACGCCACCCGCGCCACGTTCAGCGCACGTGCACCTACTTAAAAAAAACTTTCTGTAAGTTATGCAATTAATCGCATGATGTAATAACTTGCATAGGTACACATTTTAACTAGTTTAATTATTATCATCATCCTAACCTTATCTGTGGTCTAATTAGTATCTAACTAAACCTAACTGGATAACCTACCTGCCTATGATTAGGTACAATTATTGATGAATAGGAAAATAAATTGCGATTATTTTAAATCGAAATGTAACAGGTGCCTAGATAGAACCTGACACATTACAAGTAATTCGCTTATCTTAATTCTAATCTAAAAATTTAATTATCTGAATTAAAATACAATACTAAATTTATTTACCTATCATATCACCAAATAATGTCAAGGTTTGCATTGCTTACCTTAGGGTACCTAAACCGAGGGAGTGAGAGTGATTAAAAATACCATTACTAATTAATTAATCAATGCTTGTTTATTGTTACATACACTTTGGTTTATTATTCACATTTATTCGTAACAAAATTACGATTAACATTTTACTTTCAATGTACTTTACGTACAACGGACGGGTCGTTAGTTTACCTACTTTTCTTTACTCACGACGCATTAAAGAAAAGGTTCGAAGTGCTGGCCTCCCTTCTCAAGTTATTGTAATTAATTTGTTTTTTTTACATGTTTTAGCAAATGTAAGCTTATAAATCATAAATGTTTATTAAGAAACAGTTACTTCCATGGAAAACGACATATAGGTCAGTTGATTTTTCGAATTTCTTATCAAATCTTCAGTTATTTATTAATCTGCTTGATCTTTACTATGGCTGTGTTAATTCAAGCTCACAATGTTCCAATTCTAATACGTTTTTCTAAGATTTAAAAACTTTAATAAATAGTAATAGACTGATAGGTAATTGCAAGACTTGCAAGACTCTTGCTGCAAGACCAAGACCAAGACCAAGACTGGGAGCGCAATACCAAGACCAAGACCAAGACCAGGTGTATTGGCGCAAGACCAAGACCAAGACTGGCTAAGTCTCGTCTTGTTCTTGCATTTGGGCAACACTAGTTATAGAACGTTTCTGCGTGTAATAGTACTACAATAGAACAATAGCTTGTACTGAATCAAAGTAGTTTAGTCATAACATTGCGATAAACAAATGTGCATCATATAAGAACGGCAACGGGCAAGTAAATATAAACCTACTGAACTTTGTTATCAGGTGATATTATTGGTAATATTGGCACAACGTAGTAGTTCTTTTTTCTTTTATATTCATGCAATCGGTGCCGCAAGACCATAGATATAATAAGTTGTTGTTTATATTTCTATGCGCAAGACGGACGGCGCAACAGAGGCAGACCCCAAAAACGATAGCGTAATGATCTAGATAACTTTGAGACGAACTAGCCTAACTTGGCACAAGATAGAAATGTTTGGCAGAGTGTAAAGGAGACCTTTGCCCAGCGGTGGGACAACGTAGTAGTAAATTTTAAATCTTCCTTAGGTACACTTGGCATTGGCAGAACTACAATACTGCGTCATGCTAGCCAAGTATTGATATTGATAATATTCTTTATTAATATCAATATCAATCTCACCAATATAATTGAACAGTACATTAAAATATAAAAAGTATCTTAAACTACGGTTACGTGCAATCGGCGGCCTTATCGCTAAGTACGATCTCTCAGGCAACCTTTGGATGGACAGGAATGATGTTAGCAATTATTTGCGATGGTGTAGCACTGGCTGACGTGGATAGCAAGACCATTTAAAAATAACATATATACATACAATTACAATAGAATTATCATATAGATACATACATTGACAATACATATATAAATGAATATTACTGATGTGATCATAGAAGCATGCTACGGTATAATCTATACATATATAATACCTATATAAGTAATCGTTCACAAGCAGTAGTGGTCAACAATTACATGTCTTGTTGGGTTTTAGTGCCTAGCGGAATCCCACAAGGTTCCCTTATTGGTTCTAATCTTCGTAAATGACATCTACCAATGCTTCCACCATTCTCGCCTTCTTTGCTTTGCGGACGATATGAACGTTTTCGTATCAGTCTCAACGCCTGACGATTGCCGGGCTCTCCAAGCAGACTTAACGCGCTTAACAAATTACTGCATCCTGAATAAATTGGATTTAAATCCTACCAAATGCGTAGTAGTCACTTATAGCAGGAAACCTGTCACATTATCATCAGAATATTTTCTTAATGGTCACAAACTAATTAAACACCATAATGTTCGCGATCTCAGCATTATACATAACCCTAAGTTGCTTTTTAATGATCATGTCAACAGCATAGTTAGTAAGGCTTTACGAGCGTTAGGATTTGTGATGCGAGCATCTAACAGTTTTAAAGAGGCAAAAACATTCAAAGTCTTGTACTGTACTTTGTGCGTAGTATATTGGAATACGGTAGTCAAGTCTGGAATCCGCGTTATGAAATACATGCAGGTAGAATCGAAAATATACCTACAACGCAAATTTGTGAGATTCCTATGTTACAAGCTAAATATAAAATACAAGTCCGATCGTTATCTTATTCTACGTGCTAAATTTCATATCTTGCCTTTAAAGAACCGTCGTATGATAGCAGATGTCGTATACTTAATGAAATTAATATCCGGCACTATTGATTGCCCAGACCTTCTTTCAAAAATACACTTTAACGTACCTAGGATAGACACGAGACGTCAAAAGCCCTTTCACCTGCATTTAGTATCCACAAATTACAGACAGAACGCGTTCCTCTGGCGAGCGAGTGATTGTTTAAACGAACAAGTAATGAAGTTCGACATTTACGTGTTTAACACTAAACCGAACACGTTGAGGCGCATGCTGAGTCTTGACTTTTTTGCAGGGTTTAATGCTCATTAGGTAATGTTGTTTTCTTTTGGTTTGTTTTTATACTGAAACCTATAACTGTCTGCATATTGTAATCTAGAGTTAGTCGTGGAGACCTATCATTGGCTCTCTGATGTTTAATATTGTTGCCACTGTGTATTTTTCAGCTGTTGGTCTTCCGAATAATTAAATAAATAAATAAATAACGCAGAAATCAATCTGCGCACACGCGCATGAATACAGACAGGAATGTATGTATATTGCGACTAGTGTTGCCCAAATGCAAGAACAAGACGAGACTTAGCCAGTCTTGGTCTTGGTCTTGCGCCAATACACCTGGTCTTGGTCTTGGTCTTGGTATTGCGCTCCCAGTCTTGGTCTTGGTCTTGGTCTTGCAGCAAGAGTCTTGCAAGTCTTGCAATTACCTTTCAGTCTATTACTATTTAAATTAGTAATGGTATTTTTAATCACTCTCACTCCCTCGGTTTAGGTACCCTAAGGTAAGCAATGCACATTGACATTATTTGGTGATATGATAGGTAAATAAATTTAGTATTGTATTTTAATTCAGATAATTAAATTTTTAGATTAGAATTAAGATAAGCGAATTACTTGTAATGTGTCAGGTTCTATCTAGGCACCTGTTACATTTCGATTTAAAATAATCGCAATTTATTTTCCTATTCATCAATAATTGTACCTAATCATAGGCAGGTAGGTTATCCAGTTAGGTTTAGTTAGATACTAATTAGACCACAGATAAGGTTAGGATGATGATAATAATTAAACTAGTTAAAATGTGTACCTATGCAAGTTATTACATCATGCGATTAATTGCATAACTTACAGAAAGTTTTTTTTAAGTAGGTGCACGTGCGCTGAACGTGGCGCGGGTGGCGTGGAGGAGCGGGGATGACGGGTGATAGTATACGTGTGTGCGTGCCACAACCACGACTATAGAGTTGTTAGGGTTGTCGAAAAAAACACAAAAAAATATTTTTTTTAGTTTTGTATGGAAAAAAAAGTTTCGCTTTCATTATTAACATTTACGCATACGATTCCAAACTTGATATAGATAAACACCTTTAAATATTGTTGGGCCTAACTCGGACACCCTGTATACTTACTAGAATAAATTATTATGACATCTACTACCTATCCTTACCATTTTATCCTAATCATAATACTGCTTGCGTGATCAGTATAATGTATTCATTTTCATTCTAAGCACTCTGAAACTTATTTATTCTTTGGAACACCTGTAGGTACTCTTAAAATTCGAAATTATTTTGCATGAGTCTACCTACGCCCTGTGGCGGCAATCAAATAGTGTCAAATGTTGTGATTTCGGCGCGGCGGCAACGATTGTTGTATATGATTTCAAAAGAAGCCGCCGGCGCGTGTATCATAACCATGTACTTCCGAAAAGCGGCAAATTTCTTTGAGAAGTAAGTACAAAACCTTTGATGCCGCATTATCAAAGTGCCGATGGTTAAAACATAACTATGCATGCACTCAGTTTGATTTTAATGGATATTTTTTTATTCGCTATGTAGGTATGTTTATGGTACCTATTAGTCGTAATGCGCATAGGTCCAGTTTTTCATATTCTTTGATACAGTTTTTTGCGTCTCATAGAATTCCTAAGCGTACCTATACACCGAACTGTTACACCTAACTACTCCGTGAAATAGCGCTAAGTCCTAGCTGCAAGACGCAAGAGTCTTGCAGGCTTAGTCTTGTTCTTGCTCAAGTCTTGCACGATCAGTCTTGGTCTTGGTCTTGCTAAAAATACGCGGTCTTGTTCTTGGTCTTGGTCTTGCAAAAACGCAAGAACAAGACCAAGACTGCAAGACCAAGACTGAATTTGGGCAACACTAATTGCGACCATTATACTACTTTTCTTAGCGAATTTTAGCTAAAAATATGATCTTTGTTACAGCAATCGGTCCTGCTTGGATCAACAGACCTGGACGTAAGACTATTGTTATTTATATTACTTAAGAAAAACATAATAAAAAAATATTACTTAAGAAAAATATAACTAAAAAATTATTAAATAAAGGTAAAAACATAACAGTGAGATAAGATAAGTTACTTTATTTGCCGGATAGCCAGAGTAGCCTTTTCCCTTTTTTTTACTATGATTACATTGCTTACAAAAAACTATGGATACCTTCTAATTAATTTATTTCTACTTATATTTTTTTTGTTTATAATTTATTTTTGTTTTATTAATAATTATTTTATCATTTGATTTCAGCTGGTGGCAACGTCGGTAAGCATATTTTATTTTATATCCCTATAGATTATTGAAGTAGTCTTAGACATATGTACAGTGGAACAACTTTCCGCTAGACCACGATAAGGGCGAGAATCGCTCAGCAAGACATCGTCGCTTCCAGTGCTACTTTACATACACATTGACACTCGTATACAAAACCAGTTTCTAGTGTGCCTCGACTCTATGAGCGAGTCAAGGATTTTTTTTCAAACTGGTCCAGCGCCGACTTTTTGAGTGTAGGTACCTACCTATAGGAGTTATCTGATCCCAGCATAAGTTGACATGTAGGTTGGTATATTATGTATACTGTTAAGTACACAGAGTAGAGTCAGTGCCAACAAAAAGCTAGTAACATTTATTATGGGGCAGTTCACACAACACTAAACCGAACCTTAGAAGAGCCATAGAAAATAGTAATCAGAGAACTTATAGACATGCCTTAAAATACCTTCATCATGTCAGCCAATGCTGGACATAGACCTCCCCCAAGATTCTCCACAGAGACTGATCTTGGGACGGAATACCTTAATATATATATACCTGTTCAGAAAAAATCATCAATCACAATAATTTGTCTTGAATGGGATTCGTACCCGGGTCGAACTCCATGTAACTAATATGTAACGTAGTTGTAGCGACGCTTGCCTATTTCTTGCTTCTTGGTAGACTTTAAACTTAATATTAAAAATCCTTATCTCTCTTTATTACAGATATCGGTCCGGCTTGGATCAACAAACCTAACCGTAAGACTATTTCTTTATTAACATAATAAATAATATGTTCAAGTTATACAAAATATAGGTACAAATACATAGTTAAAAAGTAAATGATATATAATGATATATACAGGGTGTCACAAGACCCATCACCAAGCCGAAGTCTACTCGTTGTGGACATCATGCAAAGTCTTACTAACCAAAAATAATACCTGGGAAACGTCTATTTTTTTAAGTTTTCACATTTTTTAAACCGCAATTAAAGGCGCGCGCTTGCAATGTTCGAAATATCTACTTATCCATGAGGTCATAGGGCATCTAAAGAACATATTGGCGGGGTAAATGCATCGATTTTGTACCTAATTAGAAAAATTCCATACTAACTTTGAGCCTCAATATCTTCTGAACCAGTAATTTCCCAGATATGGTTCCGAAATAAAAAAAAATCGTTAGTGATTGGTGCAACATGGGATTTAAATTTTCGTTAAGGGTCTTTTTACATTCTGTATAGTAAAAGACAACTTACGTACGTCCGTTACCAATGTCTTATCTATCGAGGGATTTGGCTACTGGAGCCATCTCTACTTATTCTCCAATGTAATTTGCACAAATATTCCCATTTATTATAATACATTATTTTATTTTATTAATCGTTATTATTATATTTGGTTTCAGCTGCCAGCAATGTTGGTAAGTATTTACTTTATATTTTGAAATCATTAATAACTTATTTATTTTATTCACTCATAGATCATAATTATATTATACAGTTCCCGCTCTCTATATTTTCTCTAAGTAACCATGATAATAATAAGGGTAACCATAAGGTCCGAATACGGTACGCAGTGACGTAAAGACAATGAAAATTGATGAAAATGAAAAGCTCTTAGTTACAAGTAGACATTTTTTTTTATTATACTCACGCTTGCATCCCCAAAGGGGCAGGCAGAGGTGTTATATTACACCCACAATTCGCCATGAATTTTTGGGTCCCACGTAATAAGGGGCGAGCCTATTGCTGTACCGGGCACATTACCAGATTCCGTGCTGCTACTGTGAATTTCCTAACGGAAAACCCAATAACACTTTGCCCGACCCGGGAATCGAACCCGAGACCTACCAATCCCACGCGCACATTTATGCCGCGAGACCAACGAGTTAGTCATAATATTATGTACTTATTTATTACACTTATGCACTATCGATCACGATGTCCGAGGTAAAATTCTCGTATTTGGCAAGCAGGTACCTATTAAAGCAATATTAAACAACATCTGGATGTCATATTAGATAGGATCTAGGAGAGCTAGGTAGAAAAATATTTTATTGTACTCCAGATTCAGGTCACTTCTACAACAGCATCACTTCTACCTTATCTCTAAAACAGATTCCTTCAGTCAGTCTTTAGTCTGTCTGTATTGACAATGCACTAAGAACTTTTTATTACTTTTCAGATATCAGTCCTGCTTGGATAAACAGACCTGGCGCATGTAAGCAATATTTATGCATATTCAACTTATTTTCCATTATCAAATTAACATAATAAGTAGGGCTTAGAGTGCGCCCTGCATGACGGCAAGTCGTTATAGATAGACAAAGAGTTGTTTTTACGTAACATCTTCTCTAAAATTGGCATTAACTTCAATAACTTACAAATGCCACATCGGAACCACGCTCTTTTAAAAGTTTTTAACTAGAATTAGATCTGGTTTTATAATAATTTCTTGGCTTTGAGCATAACCACAGTCAATTGGATGTAATATCCACATGCTTCTTCGAGGACACATGTCGTACCATGTTTTTATAAACTTATAAGGTTATATTCAACATTTGCCTATTTGTTGATTGTTTCAGATGTCCCTGACTCATACCTCCGCGCGGGTAAATGAACATCTACATGACATCCAAAACAACTTGAAGATTAATAACTCGGAATATGTTATGTAATACCATTTTATGAATATTTTGCGCTGTTTATTATGTATATCATTTATGATTAAATTGTGTTTAGGATAAGTTTTCGGTGACATATTTTTGCTGCGTTAAATAATAAAATAGATATTTGTGAAAACATGTGTGTCTTATTTCTCTGTAACTAATTAAGTGGATCAACGAAAATAATTTCAGCTGTACCGATAAGAAACGCTATTTTACAGGAATGACTACCTGTAGCACAGAACGGAACATTAATTTATTTATTTATTACTAGAGGACGCCAGCAGCTACGCCTGCATTTTTTTTTAATTTACCCGTTTTGGCCGATCCCGTGGGAATTTCGGGAAATCCCTTCTTAGTGCACCCCTACGGTCCCCAAGGAACATACTTACCAAATTTCAGCTTCCTGCGCCCAATAGTTTCGGCTGTAGCGTGTCTGTCAGTCAGTCAGTAACGCAAGGATTTTATATATTAAGATTATAGGGAAAAGGACAAAATTATAGGGAAAAGGACAAAAATGCAAAGTTAGCAATGTTATCATCGACCTTCTCTCAGGAACTTCCTTTTCCACTTCATGCTCTTTCCCGGACCCAATAGAATAGAAAAATAGGAAATAATGCTACATGTTTCCTTTTGTAGCTTCTTAACTCGCCAGTAAGAATACTACTACTTCTGTTTACGAGGTATCCTTGCTACCGTGGTGAAACCACATACGTAAAGCCCAAGCCTGGTACATAAAAGTCCCATGTGGGTTGACTTTTCGAAGATATGTAGCATATATATAAAACCTTGAGGAGACCTCTACGTCTGGGACTTAGGCTGCTAGTGCTGCTACCATGACCTAGCCATTCTCACAGTGAGACCCGTGACCATCGATGGAAAAGTCTCGTGCGACGCAGAAGGTATTCTTGATAAAGACGTAGGAAGGCATAAAAAAATACATTATCAGAACAAGACAATTAAACAGAAACACGCGATCATAATATTATGATTACTTACGCCGAGTTTAGTTTGATTCTGACCTTTACCACCTTATCGGCGACCCGACAATGACAAAACAAATACTATCAACAATTTTTTCACAGAATTTAAGCGTGTGCACATTCAATATCGTAATATCAGTATTTACTCTATTTGAGCAGGAAAAATATAGATATTCAATGATACCAATATTTGTTTAGTTAAAACTGGCTATATAAACTGAGTACTGCTTAATTTAACGCATAATATTTTGTGAGGTTGTGTGTTACCAAAATGAAGGCGTTTTTGGTGAGTGTGTGTTGATTATTTTTGGGCGTTCCGGTTCATGTTTAGTTTATTTTTGTGTGCTTATTAGCAATTTACATAATAATATATACGCTAATAAATTATTAATAACACCTACACTTCGCCAGTTATGTTTCGGTCCCAATGTAATAGGGGGCGAGCCTATTGCCATCTACCGGGCACATTACTAAGCGAGTGATATAATTAACATTTTAAATATACACATTACTTCGAAAAGTCAGAGGTGTGTGCCCGGGGTAACTGATTTTGTTTGTAAAAGGTTTTGTTTTGGTGCTCAAGTAGAAGTGTTGATGTTTTTGTATCTTTTGCATAACACATCATCCATCATCTCGTCCACGAGATTCTAATAAACAATGATTATAAAAGCATTTTCTTTTTGAAATGTTGATAGCAACAGTCAATACCAATGATAATCTTATCTTGTGGATTAGCTTTTAAGATAATATTAAACTGAGGATTAACCTACTACGTAGATATTTCCGTTTAGTAAAATTCGAGCGAATTTTGGGTGCAAACTGAAGCTAAGAGTGTTCAAACCCTTTTTACTTATTTAACTTTTTTGAGCACGTCAATAAGTATCTAATGTAAAATTTATAATAAAAGATTTAACTTTAACTGATATATGACACATATGAGTATTCAAAAATATGTAGCTCCATGAAGAAGAGGCTACACGAGAAGAAACAGTTAAAACACATGGCCACTCTTCTATAAAGTTAACTACCTAGACCTACAATTAACTGGTATATATGTATTTATTAATAATGTATAGTAATAGTATAATGCATCGCTTTGACTGGGGGTAAACGGGACACAACAGTAGTACAATGTAAAACATTTATACATAGCAATTAAATATTTGTTTATTTTGCAGATTTTCTTGTTTGCGCTGATTGCCATGGTCATGGCGGCTCCTCAAGGACGTAAGCACAATTTTATTGTTTTTATACATTTAAGTACCGTTTGCATTTTAAATCATGTATCATTCAATCATAAATATTATAACTATTCAAACTATAAGCCGTTAATCTTTTTGATCTGGACTATAACGAATGATTTTAAAACGACTCTACATGTCCAAAGCTGTCAGTAATATCATTTTTTTACACTACAATATAATATTGTTTATGTAGCTATATTAATTTATATTAAACGTAATTATAACAAAGTAATTAAGTAGGTATAATAATTATTCAATATTTAAATGCGTATGTTTAATTATTTTATTTTTATTTGTTTTCAGCAGCCAGTAATGCTGGTGAGTAGCTACATTTTATTTTAACAAATCAAAGAAACTCACAACAATTGCTATATGGGGTCATTGTATCTGTCTCCCTTTTTCTACTTGATCTACAAATACTCATAGATAATGTTTGCAGTTAACGATAGCGCGGTTGATCTGTGGCACAATTACCTATGTACACACTTGCGTGATGAAAGACTGTTATGAATCAAATACAAAATCCAAGCTTCTTGTGCCACATTTTTGTTATTATTTAATTCAAACTTATCAATCTGGGTCTAGATTTATTTTTATTAATTTATTTATAGTCTCACGCCTGTATTCCCGAAGGGGTAGGCAGAGGTGTAAATATTACACCCACATTTCGCCATGATTTTTTAGGTCCCACGTAATAGGGGGCGAGCCTAGTCTAGATTTAATAAATACTTATCCTAAGAATTACATAAGATCTAACTGGAGAAGGAAGCAAAAATAAAAAAGTAACTTCTTTGATATAATGCAAGTCCCTTTGGCGATCACACTTTTTAAAGCAAAACCTTTTTTGTATTGCTTTGCAGATATCAGCCCTGCTTGGATCAACCCAACTGGCCGTAAGACTATTCACATTTACTTTAATTATAATTAGAGATGATTTGAAGGCAGCGATAGCCTATTGGAGATACTAACAGACTGCCATGCAAAAGGTATCTGGTTCGAATCCACGGCGCGCACCAATGACTTTTCGGAGTTATGTGCGTATTGAATTGTTAATTATCGCTTGTCCCGTGCCTCGGAGAGCACGTTAAGCCGTCGGTCGCGGTTGTCATGAAGATCTTTGACAGTCTTTACAGGGCGTCAGTACGTTCTAAATAAACCACTATGACCATTTTGAAGTCTTAACGTGTTTTAACGTGCTAGTTACCCACGTCGGCACGTTATTGGCTTAAACGGTATTCACTATGCCAACTTCAAGTTTGACAAGCACGGTAGCGCACGTTTCAGACACGGTTTTAGTTGTCAAAATTCCGTGAGCTAAGAGGTCACGTAACATGCACGTAACGCGTTTATTGTAAAACGATAGAGGATAAATAACTACTAAGTTTATTTGTTTTATATTATTTCAGTGTTCGTTAGTGGTTAAATGGTAAGTTTATTTGCTTTTTTATTTACCAGTGTCCGTGTCAAAGTTATTTAATTAAATATTATGTTTTATCAAAAGTGACGCCTGTCGCTGGCGCCAGCGTCTCACTCGTCTTCGGATAAATAATAAATCCATTATGATTTATTAGATTCTGTTAGAATTGGGCTATTTGCTGCACTAGCCGCACTTATATTTTTTTATATTGTAGCGCGACTGCAACTGTCATGTCTGTCATCAATGTCATCATTATGTTTTCGTTCAAAAATTTACTTATGTACAAAAGATGAACTAAACTTTGAAGATCAATTTTTTATTTTGAGATTGTTCCTGGCGAAATTGAACTATATAATATAATTTAAGTTAAATTAGCCTTTTCTATTTGTACTGTAGCTTTTTGTGAAAATTAGAAGTAAGTAAAATAATATTTATAAAATCGAAAGTGAGCCGGCAAACCGGCATTAAGATTTATGAACGAATGTTGTGAAATTGATAACTAGGCATAGAAAAGCTGTCGTATGGCCATGGACTTATTATTATGCGTATGGCATACTGAATACAATATTTTGATTGTCGTGGTACGTCACGTTACTGAAACACGTTTACGTCTAGTGCACGTCAAGACGACACGCGTCTTGAGCATGGTATTTCAGTGGTCATAGTGAATAAGCCCCGTCTAAACCACGGAATACCGCTATCCCTTCGGGTTGCGGAGGTCAGACAGGCAGTCGCTCTGTGGAAAAGCTAATATTCAGCCAAATCCGGTTAGACTAGTAAGCGGACCCCAGATTGAAAAGTGTGGGTCCGTTAACATTTTGTTACGAAGACATAAAACTTACTTAATTTGCGAAAATGCTGGCTTATTTGGGATTATGTTTCTGAAAACGCAACATTAAAGGGGTGAAACGGTATACACGCAGTAAGCGTAGCGGGAGAGAGCTATCTTCTGCATTGATGAATTGGCAAGGATCTCAGTTGACAGCGAAAGAGAACAACAATATTGTGATATTTGTGGATGTAACCTTTTGCTGTAAAGTTATTTAAAATAATTACCAAGATACTTTCGAGATCTACTTTAGGCATTTTTACGGTATTCAGCGCCAATTATTGAAGACCAAAACTTACTGTCAGCCAAAAACAAATGCGACTGGTGTTAATTTATAAATAACATCACCGATAAACAAGGAAACGATATTGAATCTTCAAGTCTAATATTGCTTGTGATTTGTGATTCAAAACCTTTATCTGAGGTCTCTTACGACAGTTGCCTGTACCCTAGCTATCAATGAATTTGGCTACAAGAGATACATATACAGGGTGTCACAAGACCCATCACCAAGCGGAAGTCTACTCGTTTTGTCAAGTCATACTAAGCAAAAATAAAACTTGGGAAATGATTTTTTTTTTAAATAAGTAATCACATGTTTTAACCCGCAATTAAAATTGTGCGCGTACAATTTTCGAAATACCTACTTATCCATGGGTGCATAGGACATCCATAGAACAGGTTGGCATGGTAATTGCATGGATTTTGTACCTAATTACAAAAATTCCATAGTAACTGAGCCTCTATATCTCCTGAACCAGTAATTTCCAAGACCGTATGGTGCCGAAGTAAAAAATGTTCATAATGATTGGTATAATATGGGGTTTCAGCTTTCGTTAAGGGTATTTTTACACTCTGTTATATTGTATACGTACCTATTTTGCATATTTTGTACGGAGCTTATGTCAAATAATTCAAATAAACATATCTCTAGTTATATCTGTAGTTGATAATGTTTATTACATTTCTTTACAATTTACTTTTGTTTGATTTCAGCTGGCGGTAACGTAGGTGAGTACCTCATTTACACATACTATATTATTAATTAAGTATTATTTTGTACAAGGAAAACTTGATACAAACCCTATACCAACCCGTTTGGCCAGCGTGGTATAGTAGGCCAATTCCTCCTTTCAAAGGAGAGGCCTAGTCCAGCAGTGGACTGTTAAAGGCTGATGATGATGATGATGATTATTTTGGAGAGGCCTTTGTATATACAGCATTGGACTATGGCAGGCTGCTGATGATGATGATGACGTCATAACATTTTTTTTGCATTTTACCTTAAAATAACCATATTTATACAATCTTGTTGATTAAAATACGAGTAAAATAATATGTATTGTTAGATAGTAGGTATTACTTTCTTAAATCTTCGGGGATGTAATTTAAATTCTAATCGACCAGTATAAAAGCTGTTTATTCGACACAGTACATACGGAGTCACTCCAAATCAGCACCACTTTAGAAAAGCAATTATATTTGTGCCTGACCTTTGAGGTTTTAGGTTCTATTAACCCGATGTAATTTGCTTTTCCGAAACGTTTATACAAAGGGGGTATGAATGGATGATAAATATAGCTGGATATGACTTAGCATCATCATATAGTAGAAATAATCAAAAACGAGGTGGAGTATGTATTTTAACCAAACAGGGAATAAAACACAAAGAAGTTTCATTTCATAAAGAGTACACAAAAGACAAAAATTTTGAATGTTGTGCCGTTGAATTGCCATCACTGGACATTATCATTATTTGTTTATATAGAACACCAGAATCTAATTGTAAGCTATTTCTTACCAAATTAGAAAAAATGATGCATTACGTCAATCACAAATATAATAAAAAAATTGTATTAGCGGGTGATCTAAATATCAACACACTAGAAACTAGTAACAAAGACACTAAAGAACAATGCCCATTTTTCTTAGAGATGCCGGCCCAGATGTGAACAGTCAAAAATCGTAATAGTTGTTATTGCATTCGATAAAAGAGTGTTAAACTAGAATTTTAAGATTGATTAGAGGTCCATCACATTCATAGCTTTATTACAAGAAGGACTTTTATATGCTCACAAAACATTAGGTGTGTACCCACTTTTATTAGGATAGTTAAAGTATTTCGTAGTTTTGCATAGAAAGGAATGAGTTTATCACTTGGTAAGGGTAGAAATCCGAAAGAAAAAGCCAGAAGTCGTAAAAGATCCAAAAACATAAAAAGCATTCACAATATGCACGAGCAAAACAAATAGGTAACAAACAAAATAAACTGAATATGACATTATTGACATTTACTTAAGAGTCAAAAAAGTGTTGCCATTTTACAGTTTTAAATGATATCGATTAATCGATATGGATTTCGGACATAGGTTATCTATATATGTATTTCGTTCAAAATCGAACTTATTTGTAGTTAATCGTATATATACCTTAAAATACACACATTTTAAATGTTTAAGGACCAAGTAGAGATTGGCTATTAACTCAAATCATTTTGAGTAGAGAAAACGTAAAATCGATAAAGAAGAAGTGATAATCGATTTAATATTATAATTTATTTACTGGCAATTTCTGATCTATTACGTGTTGGCTATTTAGACGTTAACACATCTTTTTAAACCTATTTATTGAATAAGTTTCTCGGCACACCTTTAGTAATGCCTATAAATTAAGTTATAAATAAAAAGAATTATTCAACAACTAATTGAAACTTTATTGTGCTGTTCATGAATTTCAAACTGGGCCAGAAATGGGCATTGTTCTTTTTAATTGACATCACAAACAACCTTAACTTGCGTCTACACATTACTGAACCAACACGTAAAAACTCCTGTATTGACCACATTATTAGTAACATTACTAATGCAAGAGGAGAATTATTACATCTTGACATTTCAGACCACAACACAGGGCAACTACTGAATATTCCAATTAAAAATAAAATCATACCCATTTTGGATTATTTTATATACAAAAGAGACTATAGCGAAGACAACGTTAGAAAATTTAAAGAATGTCTATCAAGCCTCTCTTTCAATGATGTATACAATCAACGTGATTTACAAACAGCGTTCAAAGTATTTCACGGAACATTGATTTTATTTTATAATCTATGTTTTCCAAAAATGAGAATTAAGATATCTAAAAATAAACAAAAAGCTGGATGGATATCAAAAGGTTTAAAAATTAGTTGCAAAAACAAGCGTATTTTACGGTACAGGTGCTATTCAGGTAAATGTGGACTTCTAAAAACTAAATATCAGAAGTACTCTAGACTTTTACGTCGTTGTATTAACCAGTCAATTAAAAACCATAATCATAAAGTCATGTGTAAATCAAAGAATGTGGTCAGAACTTCTTGGCAACTAATAAAACAAGAAACGAGCGCTCATCGAGAAGTACAATTCATTACGAATATAAAGAAAGGTAATGTAACGCTCGATAACGCACATGATGTAGCCGAAGAGTTTAATAATTTTCTTATTAACTCCACATATGCTTATAAAAGTCATAGCTTACAAAATACTCTTAAAACAAGCATGTGTAGCAGTATTTTTCTGAAACCGTATAGTCTCGATGAAACCCTTAAGATAATAATGTCTTTAAACAATACAAATGCTGAGGGATATGATGAGATAGCGACAAAGATTATAAAAGCTTGTTCAATAGAACTCACTCCAATACTGACGCATCTTATTAATTTGTCGTTCACAGATGGTAATTTCCCCGATTTACTTAAAGTTTCTATTGTTAAGCCTTTATTTAAAAAAGGAGATAAATCTAACCTAAGTAACTACAGACCAATAACTCTAATTCCTATTCTGTCCAAAGTATTTGAAGCTGCTATAGCAAATCGAATAACATCTTACCTTAATAAACATAACATACTACATCGACAACAATATGGGTTTCAAAAAGGCAAGTCTACTACACTAGCGTGCTTCAATCTCGTGAGTACTGCTATAGAAAACATAGATATGGGCAAAATTGTTACTATAGTTTTCTTTGACATGACAAAAGCCTTTGACTGTGTGTCACATAAATTACTTTTAGAAAAAATTGAGAGATATGGAATTAGATGACCAGCCCTTAACTGGATTAAAACGTATTTGGATGAAAGAAAACAATCGGTAGATGTTTTAGAAATTAACAAAAATAAGGAATTACAGGGTTATAGATCAAGTTTTAGGACTAATAGTTTTGGCGTTCCTCAGGGGAGCGTACTGGGACCATTGTTATTTCTATTGTATATTAATGACCTTACTGACATAACAAATGACAATTGTATTTTATTTGCTGACGACATCTCTTTAATTATGACTTGTAAAAACAATACTGACATTTATGCATATAATACTGACATCAATAATTCTATAGTAAATATAATAAAATGGTTAAACAACAATAATTTGCAGGTTAACGTATCTAAAACAAATTATATACAATTTGGCACATATGGGCGAATGAGTAAGAGGTTAAATTTATGCTATAATCAAAATAATATAGATCAGGTTACGCAAACAACATTCTTGGGCATTACATTAGATAAATATTTTAATTGGAAGGCTCACATTAACAAAGTATGCGACAAATTAAACAAGTTTGTGTATGCTCTCTATAAATTGAGAAAAATCTCTACCCATGAAACTGTACTGGCAGCATACTACGGCTACGTATCATCTACATTGCGGTACGGACTCGTACTGTGGGGTAACTCAACTGATTGGCAAAGAGCGTTTCTTGCACAAAAAAAATGCGTCCGGGCAATCGCTGGTATTCCACCATGGGAATCGTGTAAGCCGCTGTTTAAAAAATTCAGAATACTTCCACTACCCTGCATGTATATTTTCGAGGCAGTGAAATTTGTCAAATCATATCCTAATCTCTTTAAAACAGCAAAGGATACATTTCCTAGAAATACAAGAGATCCAGACAGAATTGTCTTATCAAGGTTACCAAAAACAACATTGTATCAGAAAAATTGTTATGCTATGTGTGGCGCATCTATAATCGCGTACCAAATGAGATTAGACAGCTTCCTGTTGGTAGATTTGAGAGAAAAATTAAAGGTTGGTTACTTGATAAATGCTTCTACTCAGTGTCTGAATTATTTAAGTGAAATAATAGTTCTGTAGGTATGGTTTCTTAATTGATGTATGTACAACACAATATTTAGTAATGTTAATATTGCATATCTAACTCCTATGTATTTAAAATAAGTTTACTGTATAATCGCATGCCTATTGAATTGAATTTAATTAATGTGTGTATCAATTTGTCATTACGAGAAGCTTAATTCTAATTATGTCCGGGATTTGCACGTCGCTAGGCGACAAAATGTATCTGGCACTATGTTATTAAATTTAACAACTTATGTAACCTACATTTTATGCAAATAAAACATTATTATTATTATTATTATTATCGAGTTAGTCAAAATATTGGAATTGCATTTAGAAATTTAGCACAAACTTTAACATTTTAACCTTCCACTTCTGTCTTTAGTTATTATCAAAGGGTACGCCTTTGATTATTATTACTTACATATAACTGTATGCTAAACATTTTTACTATTTCACAGACATTGGACCTGCATGGATCGACAAACCTGGATCCAACCCATGTAAGTAATGTTCAATATATTTTCATTCATTTAGTATTAGCATTTTATATTCAAATAGCATTAATTAAAGAGCTTTTTGTATACTTATTTGCCTTCTTGCATAAAACAAGACGCACACATGATTTTTCAGTCAATTAGATTTATAAAGAGTACCTATCTGTCGCCAAGTAGTAACGTACAAATGTGCAGTACTACCTTCCGGTTTGAAGGGTATTGTAGCTAGTGAAATTACTTTGCAATAAAAGACATCGACTTTAATTTGAAAAACATGCTTTCTTTAAATATTTTTATGGATATTCCAAAATATACTCTACTTAACTTTTCGCCTTGAAATTGCTACTCACCGAAAGAAGAGCGGGACTGGTCGAACGAATTGTCTCCAAAACTAGGATCTAAAACGATTATTACTTGAGTTATGAACGAAATAAGATTTCAGACAGTTTCGTGATGGCATGCCATGTCAAAAACCGTTCGACATTCAACTTTATAGCTAACACTTAGCGATGACCTCTGCACGATTTTTTGATCTCCGTGGTAGCCTCGGAGATCAAAAAATCGTTCAAGTCTCTAGGTAGGCAGCGTCTTAGCCAACTTTCTGACATGGCCAAAGTCTATGGTGGACAAATGCCAGTTTTACAAACCACCAAGCATAAATTTATAAAATGAAAGACTACTAATCCGCTTCCTCTACGCTCCGCCCCCACTCCACTTTACTACTCTTCAACGATGACCTGGTTGACGAGGTTTTCCCGGTTTATGTGTAAGTTTGTGGCCATCTCTTGTGTCGGTTTTCAGACCGCTCGATGACCTCCGTAATGGCCAATGGCCTAATAGATTTTGTCCTAAGACAAGAACCGAGACTTTTACGTGCCCTCCGAAGCACGGTGTATCACTAAATGGTCTTTAATAATACCAGAGCGTTATAAATGTTTTTTGTATTGTTTCAGACGACAGAGACCACCCTTACCTCCGCAACGGTCAATGAACTCCACATATTTTTGAAAATCAGTACCTAAATAATCTTTCTTGAAGACAAGTTAATCTCGTTATAAGTATGTCATTTCAAAATATGTTAAGTCTTTCTGACTAAATGTAATCTAGTTAAGTTTATATTATTTTTCTGATCGAATTTAATAAATATGAAGTTGTTGTACACTTGTATTTTTTATTTATTTTCTTAGGTACATTTAGCTCTTTGTGGTCATGTGGAAAAAATAAAGCAAATATTAGCAAATAAATTTTAAAGAAAGGCTTGGACTATCTAATTATTTTACTGCAAGTGAAGTGCTAGAAGAAGAAATTCTTTTTTTAATGTATTTTTAATTAATGTAGGTACTTATTTTCAACAACCCTTGATTTTGACCCACTATAAACGTCGCTCCGTCGGATTGAAATGTTACCGTAATCCGATGTTCAATTGGTTACATATCAAGAAGATACCAAGCTAATAAATGCGTTTTTATAAATATTAATTCTTAGACTCTGAACAACTCGCCTCGGTGTAATACTATCTGCGCGAATGAATGAGTGCGTAAAAGAGTTTGGATGTGTAAATGATAGGCTACTATGGAAGAGAATGAAAGTAGGACTTACTCGTCTCCTTATTGTAGGGGTTTACGCCCCGGTCAATATAGTAACGAGATGTCACAACAAGAAAAAGATGAAAGGCAGGGCTTTTGGGAGAGTTTAAGAGAGATTTTGAGGAACTGTAAGGATAACGAAAGATTGATCTTGTAAAGCGATTTCAATGAATAGATGGGAGTAAAGCGAGATGGATTTGAAAGGATTTTTGGAGGATTCGGTGATGAGAGTGTGAACGAAAATGGAAAAATACTGCTTGAGGTTTGTTTGGAGAGGAGCCTTTGTGTGACAAACACCATATTTGATCACAAAAGGATACATAGGTACGTAGGTATACGTATGAGGCAAAAAATGTTAGAAGAAGTATGATTGATTTCGTAATAGTAGATGAACTATTGAGAAATAATGAGTTGGATACGAGGGTGTACGAGGGGATCGAAATCCATACAGATATTTTATTGTTGTTAAGTCCTATAAGTGGGCTTAAAAAAATGGCGGTTCCGAGAACATAATCAAGAGGGTCTTGGAAAGAATAAAAGTTGAAAACCTACAAGGGAAATATGTGAAAGATGAGTATAATTGAAGATTGATACTAAGATTTGAGAGGTGGTGAAGTGATATGGATGAATTGTGGCAGTCCGTTTAGGAAGAGGTAATATGTGTAGCGTCTGAAGTTTGTAGTGTGATCAAGAGAAGGAAAATACGAAAGATTTAGAATACACGGTGGGACAAGAATATACAATCAGCAGTGTTAGAGAAGAAGAAAGCTTGGTTAGATTGGTTGGCTGTTAAAGCAAATGAAATAATGAGAAAAGAAACGATTGAGGATATAGATAAAGCCAGAAAATATTTCATTAAATCAAAAAGAATTGTGAAAGAAATAGTTAATAGGAAAAAAGAGGGAAAAAAAAAGAGTTGATAGCAGATTATCTGACGACTTCCCGTGATGTATTAAGTTTTTCTGGAAATGCGTTCGTGCAGTTCGAGGAAGAACTCAATCTTCAGAATTCACATCAATCAGAGACCAAAATGGAAAGATGATGACTGAATGTTGACTCGTGCTGTGATGAAGAGATGGAAAGAGTATTTTAAAGGATTATTTGAAAGAACGGCAATAATAGTGTAGTAATGAATGGTAATGATAGCAATGGTCAAAGCGATATTGGCGTGGATGAGATTTTGAAGGCAGAATGAAATTAGGTAAGGCTGCAGGATATGATAGGATTACAGTTGAAATGGTGAAGGTTGGATAGGGCATCATAGTTAGAGAGCTGCAGCGCTTGTTTAACTTGTGCTGGAGCACCGACCGAGTACCTGATAACTGAGCCACAGCAGTAGCTGTAGTTGTGCCTCTTTATGAAGGAAAAGGTTCGCAACAAGACTGCAAGAACTATAGAGGCATTAGCCTTCTCAGCATTGTTAGCAAGTCTTTTCCTTGCGATGCATAGCCGAGAAATTCTTGGACAAAGGTCAAAAGGTAGTCTAGTAGATTTGGAATAGGCTTATGATAAAGTGGTGAGGATTGAAATGTGGTCGGTACTGTCGATGTATGGGGTGAACAGCAGCCTCATTCGAGCTCTCAAATCCCTTTGAGGATTCTAGAGCTTGGATAAACGGGCCATACACTGACTGGTACCATCGACACAGGTGTTAGACGAGGTACAGCGTCACCGTGGCTGTTTAACCTCTTCATAGACAGTGGTTTGCAAGATCTTAAACATAGTTATTGTGAATTAACGTTGAATGAGTTACTTGTCAAATGCCTCCTTTTTGCTGATCAGGTAATATTTGCGTCTTCAGCGGAGGACTTGCAGGAGATGGTAATATCATGCGTGACGACGCAGACGAAGGGGAAGACCTAGGTGGACGTTCTCTGACCAGATTGTCTACTGTTTTTAGGATGTCCCCAATCTGATCAGAGAACTCCGTCCGTCTAGGTCTTCCCCTTCGACCTGTCCCATTCACACTTGTCTTATAGGTATATCTGTTAAACTGATAATCATACCTACGCTACATTATTAGGTACATTATTCTATATTCTAAAATACATACATTGAATAGATATATTACACCCTGACGAAGCATAAGTCATCGTGCTCATCACAGAAGGATTTGTCCTCGATGGAAGTCGAACCTAAGACCTCCGGCTAAACAGTCAGGATCACTCACTACTTAACCAACAAGAGTCAAATATTCATATTCTACTTAGCATGTGACAGATCAAAACTATGACCTCTCCGATCTCCATGTTTATAAAGCAAATATTTTATAGGACAATATTGATATTTGAAACATATTCCAAGAAGATCCATAAAATCCAAACCATGTTATTTGTCGTGTGTGTTTGTGGTCATCGAGGTTTTGCTGATGACGTCATTTATCTATACTTATAATAAATTTATTATTATTACGCATACACCTTCTGATGGCGTGGAGGCATAGTGATACAGATCGTGCTGGCTCCCTCAATCAAGGTTGAGCCGTACGATTGCTGTTGAATGCGGGCCATCAGTGGGCCGAGTCAGTCAAAAGCGTCAGATGATTTCCTGCATTGTACTTGCATACTAAACCCTTTTTTGTCTGGACTTTAAAAGATGAAGAAAAGACTAAAGAAATTGAAGTGACAAAAAAATAAACAATGACTCTGAGTTTGTTTCGGCCTTTCTTCTCAGGAAGTCATTTAGCTAGGAAAAGCCGGCATCATCTAGAATAGGGCTTTGACATGTATAAGTGTTGTAAACAACCAAAATGCAGAAATAAATATGTCTTTATGTCTTTAAATGTGTAAATATAACTTAGGCAAATAAAACTCGAGATCGCACTAAAGTACTCGTAAATAATGTCAGAATTGTTTTGGCGCGCAAGCTATTTGAAAAAACTTTCCTTATTTGATGAGTGCAATCAGTCACCGAGTAGGTATATACTTAACATGTTTGATCGAGGTCAGGGATTTCATGATGCGTGAATACAAGGAGATACTAACAACGTTATCTATTTTATAACATGTCTTTAAAAGGCTTAGAGGACAAAGAACTTTGGCCTCACTCTACATGGCTTGTTGACTATGTTTCTACGATTTTTTTGTAAGTACCTCTTATATATTTTTTGGTTTTTGTGCATTACCTGCTAACTTTATAGGGAAGTTATTACGTCTTAGCCAATACTGTCGTACAACTTATTAAAAAAAACGGTAAGTTCGCAACAGAATTCTTCATGGAACGTAAAGTGGTAATTCGCCTTTTGTTTATTGACTTTTCAGCCTGGGAGCTCAGCATCTCCCGATTGTAGGTACAGTCCGCTACTTTCAAACCTGTCCTCAAAAAACATGGCTGTGTGCAATCGTAATAAATATGGTTGGCTAAGTTACTGAGAAAGAAAATGGAATCCTCTGTTATTTTGATATACACTTAAATAAGTTTCTTTCGCTCGACACAATTTTGAATCAGGGACGCAACTATTGAGAAAATCCTATATATTACAGATATGAGAACTATGTACCTACCAAATAATCTTCTTCACAGGTTAGCTGTCAGAATATATGTAGGTATGTATAGTTAAGCTAAAGCTAAGAATATTAAATAAGAATATTAAGACTAAAATGTATTAGTAGACATATTATTATAGTAACAACAAAATTATTCAATAAGTTAGCTATTGTGGCTTTCTGCTTTGTCAAAAAGAATCTGAATATTATATAAAATTCCTTCATTACTGACTGACTGACAGACAACGTACAGCCAAAACTATAGGGCGCAAGAAAATGAAATTCGACATGTATGTGCCTTGGAGACCGTAGGGGTGCACTAAAAAAAAATTACCCAAAATTCTCACGGGTTTTGGAGAAATGTGCGGCGTAGATGCGGACATCGTCTAGTGTTAGTTTATAAACATAAACAAGTAAAAAACCACACTCGTCAACGAATACACGTTACCTGTATGTTATAATACGTACCAAATGAGTCATATCACACCTTAAGTATTTCGTGGAATTATATTTATTTAGTTTAGAGGTGTTTTTATCTTCGATATATAAGCTAGCCACCGAAAACCAATTCAATTACAGATTAGACGTTATACTTTGCGGTTGTCTGTTGATAACATACAACGTGTGAAAATGAAGAGTGTTTTGGTGAGTGCAATTATTTGTCTAGCTTACTCTAAAAAAAGGAGAAGGCTGTTTATTAGTGAATGGGTTGAAGCAGTCGTAATTACCCAGTTTTATTAAGAACTCTCTTAATCTTCTATTTGATTGAAATCGGACGATCTGGAATTCCACACATAAAACACCTTGCAAAGTGGGGAGGTGGTTTTCCAAGGTGTTTTGCTTGTTATTTTTATTGAACGCAATAAACAGACAAGGCAGTGGCAGTGACCTGCAGAGACCTGATGATCTGATGGTGGGTGGTGAAGTCCGAAGTGCTCACTGATTTGTAGCCTAAAAGTGTGTAAATAAACAGGGCAATGGTTATTGCATGGAATTGGCAAATCGAAATGGGAAAGGTATTCGCACGAATTCCCGCCGCACTAAGAAGCAGTTAAGTTTCAGTAGGTACAGTACAGGAAAAATTGTGAAAGCAAGTTTGTACCTTTTTATCAACAATCAGTCACGATATTTTTGGAATAGTGAAGTTGTTCGGTGAGATTGAAGAGATATGAACTGTATAATTATGTGACTTGTATTGTAGTTTCGATCAACTGTAATATGAAATCATTTCTATGCATTATAAAATATTGAAGACACTTTACACCAATAGTTAAACCCACGTGTAAGTTTGTCTGCCTTCGATCTTGCTTAAATGCAGAATTTAAACATATTTTAGGAACTTCCCTAAGTACAGGGATATGAAAACACAAGATAGATTAAAACAAAACATTGTTAATCTTATCAATGCGATTATATTATGGATTAACGTCGAAATAATTCTTGTTCTACTTAAACATATTTTATGTTTGTTAGATAAGAGTAGGTATTAAATTACTAAATTGCATCATGTTTTGTCAACAGATTTTGGCGTGCCTTGTGGCCGCAACAGCAGCTCAGGGTTCGTATTATATTACCTATTTATAGTTCGTATTATTGTATTGCGTATATATATGCAATTTGCAAATAAATGGATTATTATTATTATTATATGATTTTGTATATATTTTTCATTCTGCGTTATTTTCTTGGTAAGAGTGAAAGTTATAACAAACTGACTCATTGCACGGTTGGCGCAGTAGTTTAAGCGCCGCCTCGCCGCTTGACACTGCGTCGAGAGCTGTGGGTTAGATTCCTACACGAGACAACAGTTCGTGTGAGTCATAAATTGTTGTTTTGAGTCTGGGTTGTCATTGTGTCGGTCGGTTGTATGTTACTTAAGTTCCCTGTGGTACAGGATAAACATAGCACGAGAGTCGTAAAAAAAACAAAATAAAAAATACTTAATCAAGAAACCTAAAAAAGCGATCAAACAGCGGCAGTCCTATTGGTGAGAACTACAGACTGTCTGCGTAGAATTAACAGAGTTGTTTGTTTGTTTTTCGTGTGAGTGTGTGGCCAACTCTGGTGTCGGATCTTGCAGACCGCCCTAAGGCCTCCGTCATGGCCTAACGATCCTTAGACAGTTAGATTGATTAACAGAGTGATACTCAGAAAGTCTGTAGTTTACAAACACGACTCGCACCGCCAGAAGCCCGCAGTGATCAGGAAAACAATTTGAATGTTTAGTTATTTTGTGAGTTAGTTAATTTTCGCATTTCTAATTCTTTAAATTTTTTTTGTTACAGTTCTTATCCAAAACCGTGAGTATCCTCAACACATTAATTGAATGTCACTATATTTACATTTTTATGGATTCAAAGATTATATATTTTTATATAATACAGCGCGTCAATCTTATAGTTCATTTAATGTTGGAAGAGAAAAAAAAAGAATTAACACATTTATTCTATTTATGAAGGCGTCCGTGTGGTGACGGATTAAGAATACGGAATGTCACCACCCCATATCAACCCATGGGTGTCGTAAGAGCCGACAGAGGGAGCATATTATGCAGAGAACAGCACTGTAAGAGAAGGAAAACTTGATACAAACCCTATACCAACCCGTTTGGCCAGCGTGGTATAATAGGCCAATTCCTCCTTTTAAAGGAGAGGTCTAGTCCAGGGTGGACTGTTAAAGGCTGATAATGATGAAGGCACATACAAGAAGGATTAATAACAGTATTAACTGATCTCTTCACTCATCACAGTTGAAAGTAAAAAAAAGAAAAGAGCGCACAAATTATTTGAAATTCATTAATAAGATTAATGAATTTCAAATAATTTAAAATATTTTAAGATTTTAATAATCTCTGTGTATTTATTTGCAGCGGACTCAGCATTTTACCGGCCAACTCGTCGTAAGTATAATACAAGTAATCCGTAGTAATAAAATTAAATTCAGATAAAATAAAAGTCAGATATACAAATAGATAGGGAGCTTTTACAACTTTTTGCACATTTGGTTCTGTGATATAATGTTACTGTGTCTTCAACCACGTGCAGCATCCAATATGATAATAAGTCTTACCTTAATTTATTGAATTGGTTTTTCAACTTCTCATCTTGCTTTTTCCTGTGCAATGAACTTTCATGGAACTAATGTCGAATTAAGCAAGGTGTTAAATACTTCATAATAAGAAATCAATATGACACCAAAATAATTGTTTTAATTAGTCATTAGATCACCTAAAAAGCATCTATCCTACCAAGAGTTCGTCTAAGAGGCCTTCGAAGTCCACTTATTACTAGACAGACATTACAATATTGTTCATATAAGTACCTACATACTTAATTTATAATATATTGTGATATATATATTTTTTACTGAATATTTTTCTGTTTCAGCTGTAGCAAGGCCTGGTAAGTTGTTTTCTATAAATTTTAATTGGGTCATTCTTCAAGGCCTCGATTTTGGTGGTCACACGGCAGTATGTCAATAGTTATTGAAGTTATGGCTTTAAACTATTTTTTATATGTTTCTTTATAATATAATATATAATATAATATAATATTCTACCACATTCACACAACACCATCTAGTCCCAAACTAAGCAGAAGCTTGTACTATGGGTACTAGATAATGGATAAACATACATATATACTTTTTTTTTGTAAATACATACATATTATACATAGAAACACCCAGACCAAGACAAACACCCATGTTCATGCACACAAATGTTTGACTTGAGCGGGAATCGAACCCGCGACCTTCGGCGTAGCAGTCGCTTACACTCCCGCTGCGCCAACTGGTCGTCGTTTATGTAATACGGCAACCAAAAAAACAGTTTTACTGATATCGACCAACATATAAAGCCATTTAATAAGCATTTTTGCGATATTTTTTTTTTAACTTACCGCCGTAAATGAAAACGATATTGGAGGAGGTGGATTGTATTATTTGATTTCTTGTTGTCTTGGTGACCTTTTAGTTAATACTTTGTTTAGATGGAACATATAGTCGACGCAGGCTGTTTTTATATCTATAACTCATTATGCATTGTGTAACATGTATTATACTTATCAATAAAACTATCTTTATTACAGATCAATCTACATCTAGTCAAACATACCGCGACGTAGCCAAGAGGAGAAACTAGATCTTTCTTTGGCCATCCATCCATTTATAATCCAACTAAATTCAAAATTAAACATCTGGTACCTAGATGATGAAACCCTAGGCGGTGACGTAGAGTCTGTGTACCAAGATCTAGCACTTCTGAAATCAAATTTTTTATCCATAGGCTTAGAACTGAATACAAACAAATGCGAAATTTTTATTAATGACAATTTAGATAAATCCTCTATTCTTTCAAAATTTCAATATTTGGCTCCCAATATCACTCAAGTTGAAAAAAGTCCTCTTCGCCTCCTGGAGTCCCCAATTTTAGACGACGGTTTTGATTCCTTTATACAGCAAAAAATTCAAAATGTTAGTGAAATTTCTGACAGGCTACTCAAAATTAATATACCTACATTCGGCTTTCACTATTATTCGATATTGTCTTTTTGTCCGTAAATTTACGCACGCATTACGGTGTTCACTTTTTTGGAAAAATCCAACTCCACTCATTCAAATTGACAAAATTATACAGAATACCCTGAGTAAAATTTTGAATGTGACCCGGAACGACCCGGTGTGGCTACAGGCGTCCTTACCTGTGCGCTTGGGCGGCCTCGGCGTTCGCAAAATTACCGACGTAAGCCTGCCAGCGTTCTTGTCATCGGTCCACAGCACTGCAGAATTGACTAGGAAAATGTTAGCTCCCACACTGGTTGATTCTGAGGTGCCGTTTAAGACCGATGCCTTGAACGCTTGGAGAAATGCTTGTCCAGGAACTGAGTTACCCCGAAACTTATCCTCCCAGAGGCAATGGGATGGGCCGCTTTGCAGCATGGTATGAGAAAACCTTCTCAATACATCGTCCAAAACTGCAGAGCGTGCTCGCCTGCTGGCTGTGGGAGAATGAGAATCGGGCCTCTGGCTCCAGGCACTGTAGGTACCTCCAATATAGGTACCGTGTTAGACGATACGACCTTTCGCTTCGCTACTTGCCTCCGTTTAGGTGCGTCATGTGTCTCTCCGCATCGTTGTCACTGTGGAGAGGCTGTCGATAGCCTTGGTAACCATGGCCTGTCATGCAGCAGGAGCGCGGGTCGTATTTCACGACACTCCAACCTCAATGACATACTGCGCCGTGCTCTTGCCACAGCTGGCGTTCCAGCCCAACTTGAACCTCAAGGCTTGGCACGCGACGATGGCAAAAGACCAGACGGGATGTCGTTACTGCCGTAGAAGCTGGTCAGGCCTTTTGGTATGGGACGAAACATGTATCGATACCCTTGCGCCATCTCATCTTCCCAGCACAGCAGGTTATCCGGGCGTTGCTGCTGCTACAGCGGAGACCCTCAAACGGCGCAAATATGTAAATCTAATAGGAGATTATGTATTTGAGCCGTTTGGGGTCGAAACATTGGGGCCATGGGGTCCAAGTGCGCGATCACTTTTTAGAGATCTCGCAAAGAGACTCATAGACGCCTCGCGTGACCAGAGGGCTGGCACGTATTTGGCTCAAAAAATAAATATAGCCATACAACGAGGAAATGCTGCCAGTCTTCTGGGCAGGCTTCCAATTGACTGCGATGAGTTTAATGACACCTTCTAAATTAAAATTTTTAATTTTTAGATTTTTCACTTGTAACTATATATTAATTAGTTCGTTTTAATTATTTTAAGACTTAATCTAATTATATTTAAATAATTATTAGATAATATGATCTTTGATTAATGTTTAAATAATCATTAATCAAGGACTTAATAAAATGTTTTTGTTAGTGAAATGCAAAAAATACTGTGATTTAGTAAGCTGTGCTAGATATTAATCAAAAGAAGAGTCAACGTTATATTCTTGTTGTAATTTTTTCTTCAATCCTTCTTTATGCCAGTGTGATTGTAATTAATAAGACTTTTACTTTTAATGTTACGATAATCATAAAGACTGATTTATAAAATAGCTAGTTACTTTTACCAGACAATTATAAAGTAACACTGTGATGTGTGAGCTTATGCAAGATTGTAATTATACTGTACATGTTACATTTGTATTGTAACTTGGGAACAACATAAGTCAGTATCTATGATTGTAATTATTGAACAGTATATTTGTGTTAGTTATTGAATTAAAGTGAAGTCATGTTAATAATTGAAATAAATATTACTTTTTGATTGTATTTGAGATATTAAATTTCATTAATGTTCAAACAACCTTACTATCTTAAATGTTATATCAGTGTGCCTATTGACATTGCAAATCTGAAAACATTAATATCTCATTGGATGATGACTATAATATAGACCTTCATCCTTTATGTTCGCTTAGATACAATTAGACCAATAGCTATGCAAGCAGTAACGTGTAAACTATTCTAAAGTGTGTATTTCATAGGCATATCACATAATAAAAATCTAAACTTAGATGCTTGCTTGATCTTACAGCTTATGAGTCTGTTAAACGAGCTTAAGCTGTTGCATTTAACATCAAATTTTATCATGTCAGATTCGTGGTTTGCTACGTCAGATTCGTAGCACCAACATTTTTAAAAGTGAATATTTTCTTTATTTGTCGATCGATTTTGGTGTTATTACACCATTTGGTTTGTATTGTTTTGAAGTTTGATAAACAGAAGCCAATTTTGTAAAAATATTAAATAAAATAAAAGACACGAATTTGATGCGAAGAATCTTGCGCGAAGAATGACCCAATTACAGACATACCCATGACCTATTTTGTACCTATTAGCTTTTACCTAAGAATGCATTTCACCAACGCTATGGTGTCTGTTCACCAGCGCATCAAAACCCTAATTTCCACCAGCTTAGTACAAATAGTAAAAAAATTCAGTATGCTCCTAATTTAAAGTGCCTTCTAATAATTGATTATTTACAGAACTTTATTTCTTATTTCCAGACATATCACCTGCGTTCGTGAACCCGCCAATCAACCAGGGCCCCTACGCCCAGCAGCCTTATCGTCCCTACCCTGGACAACGTCCTTACCCACAACCTGGACAAAGTGAGTATTTCTTTTTTGTTTGGAGGATCTCAATGGCAGCCTTATCCGTAAAGCAGTCTCTTGCAGGCAACCTTAGGGCGTTATCATACTGGCGGTTTGGGAGCGGCTGTGGGGCGGAGCGGACGCGCAGCGAATGCGTCGCGAACACGCCGCGGCTGCGCAGCGAGGACGTCGCGGTCGCGTGGCAAATACATTACATATTCGTCGCGTTTTTGAAGCAAAATATCGACGTACAATACATCCAGTAACCAAATGGATTCCGACGAGGAAACACTGCTGTTGGCTTTATTACTTCGAAGACGCCGGAACGAAAACGAAAGCATCGACGAATTTGCGCGTCCGCAACGAATTCGTTGCGCATGCGCGGCGTGTTCGTTGTGAGCCCATAAGTCCCGTAACGTTTTCGTTGCGCGCTCGCTCAGCTTTGAGGACGTTATCAATCCGCTAGTATGATAAGGCCCTTAGGATGGACAGATATTAAACAAGTCGATACCTGCTTTGGAAAATGAAATCATATGAAATGGTATAGTTATAAAGACAATAGGATTTTCAGGGCTCAGTTTTTGGTTGAAGGTTTTCCCAAGATCTCCATTTACACACATGCCCCTTTTTAATTATGTTTATCACTTCGCTTTATTGTAAACAAGCTAATTTTGAACTTATAGAGAAACCAAACAGACATTTTGATCACGTAATTTTCTTGTTTGTTCTAGATGTGCCATACCCGGAGAGAGCTAGTAAGTATTTTTACGTTTAGTATTATCGTCAACAAATTTTAGTTCATCATCATCAGCCCTATATATAAACTGTCCCACTGCTGGGCACGGGCCTCTTCTCACTATGAGAAGGGTAAGGCCATAGTCCACCACGCTGGCCTAGTGCGGGTTGGCAGACTTCACATGTCTTTCGAGAACATTAGGGAGAACTCTCAGACATGCAGGTTTCCTCACGATGTTTTCCTTCACCGTTTAGCAAGCGATAATTAAGAATTTAATACGCACATAACTCCGAAAAGTCATTGGTGCGTGCCGTGGATTCGAACCCAGGCCTTTTGCGTAGCAGTCTGTCGGTCTCTCCACTGGGCTATCGCTGCTTCCCAATTTTAATTACTTTTAATTAATATTGTACCTACAGGCTTACCCCAAAAGGGAGAGTGAGTACAAATATATTATCATATAAATTCGTAATAATAATTAAAATTTTAATCTTTAACCTTTAGCAAAAAAAATACAAAATTACGATCTTATGCAGTTTGTTACAATAGTTTGATCCAACATGTTTGTCTTTTAAATGACATACTAATATTAAATGAAAATAAAAGAAATGAATGCATAGAATCAATAACGTATGAAAACAATAACAATAAACATAATAATTATGCCTATACTTAAGTATACTTACTAACATTTGATTCTCAATATAAAAAGACAATTCGCCGTTCTATATAACTAATAATAATGTTATTTTTTATTTATAGGCTCACGCCTGTATCCCCGAAGGGGTAGGCAGGGGTGTAATATTGGGTCTAGTTCATAATATCGAAAGTCAGTACATCGATGGTCGCTGTATCGAAAACGTTCCATCGACGGGTCAATGTATCTATAGTACCCAAAATCGATGGTACGCTACATCGACAGTACCCCAAATCGATGGTACGCTACATCGACAGTACACTAAAACGATGGTATGCTACATCGACAGTAAACCAAATCGACAGTACACTATGCAGAAATAAATAGTTATAAATGCGAATGAAGGATAAACACATTCATTAGTTTAAATTATGATAAGAGAATTAATTAAGATGCATGCCTTTTGTTGGGGACTCTGCAGATGAGTGGCGTCATCTATCATCGGATCGGATCGGATAAGTTACATCAAAATCAAGTAATTTACACAGTTAACAAATTGTGATTAAAAACTTTAAAAAACCCTGTGTTTTTTATTTAAATCTGGCTCGGGTCGGGTTGTCGATGCAGCGTACTGTCGATTTGGTTTACTGTCGATGTAGCATACCGTCGTTTTAGTGTACTGTCGATGTAGCGTACCATCGATTTGGGGTACTGTCGATGTAGCGTACCATCGATTTGGGGTACTGTCGATGTAGCGTACCATCGATTTCAAGTACTGTCGATGTAGCGTACCATCGATTTGGGGTACTGTCGATGTAGCGTACCATCGATTTGGGGTACTATAGATACATTGACCCGTCGATGGAACGTTTTCGATACAGCGACCATCGATGTACTGACTTTCGATATTATGAACTAGACCCTGTAATATTAGACCCACATTTCGCCCTGAATTTTTAGGTCCCACGTAATAGGGGGCGAGCTTATTGCCGTTACCGAGCACATCATCAGTCTCCGTGCTGCTACTGAGTATTCGGAAAAACCCAGTAACACTTTTGCCCGACCCGGGAATCGAACCCGGGACCTCCGATCAGTAGTCGCATACGCTATCCACTGGACCACGGAAGCAGTCTATTAGGAGCCTTGTTGAAATACTGTCTCTCTGGTTAGTTGTTAATATTTATTTAACTTTGGCAGATGACCACCCTTGGCTCCGCAGTGGTTAGTAAACTCTTCGCTTCAACACGGCATACAACATTTAATTATAAATAAAAGTTATTTAAGTACTTAGAATCGACTTTTATTGAACATGCTTATGTATCTTGATACGATCGAGTTGAAGTAGGGTTCAGGAATTTCACTGATACCTACATATGTCATACACACTATGGTAGTCCCTGTGATGCTATATAAACCTATGTAGTATTCGCAATGGGTCATTAAGGCTCCTACACACAGTCAGTGCCGGCAGCATACAAAGCCGCCGGCTTTGCGGCAAAACCAAGGAGCCGCCGCGCCGGCATGGCCGCCTGGGTAGGCCGCTCACTAACAGTCTGCCTGCAGTCTTTAGTCTTATCGGGCGGCCTGCCGTCTTAATTCTATATAGCCCACTCACTAAAGCGATTTTGGCCTGCCGGCAATGGCCGGATACGGACTCTGCGACTACACACTAGCAGGCGGTAGTCGGCAGTTCCACACCGTAGTGCCGCGTGCCGCCAATGGTCTGATATCGGTTTGGGCGTCCACACATTAGTAGGTGACAGTCGGCAGTTTATATCGCAGCACAGTAGAGAGTAGTTGTTGTCAGTTAAAGTGATTGCGATGTTACAAGAAAGAGAATCAAGATGTCATATGATATTAGTACGTGAATTAAGGCAGTCGCATCAGGAAGACCTATTTAATTACCTACGATTGACTTCGGAAACTTTTAATATCTTATTTATCATCAGCCTTAAACAGTCTACTGCTGGACTAGGCCTCTCCTTTGAAAGGAGGAATTGGCCTACTATACTACGCTGGCCAAACGGGTTGGCGTAGGGTTTATATCAAGTTTTCCTTCTCTTACAGTGCTGTTCTCTGCATAATATGCTCCCTCTGTCGGCTCTTACGACACCCATGGGATATGGGGTGGTAAAATTCCGTATTCTTAATCCATCACCACACGGACGTAATATCTTATTAACGATGGTAAAACCATACATCAATAGAATGAATACAAAAATGCGTCAACTGCATCCTACAAGTGCAGAATTAAGAGAGACTAATAGTAACTCGACGGTTTTTGGTAACGGGACAAAGTTTTGAAGACTTAAAATTTCCAACAAGAATTAAAAAAAACATCTTTTACTCCTATGTAATTCTGTAAAAGTAGTCAAACTGAGGTTTGACTACCGGACAAATTGAGGTTTGTTGTCCATTTTTTTGAAAAACTGTAGAACAATTTTTGCAATGTTGAAAACTTTGAAAACTCAAGGCGCTCGACTGACACGTAGTGACGCTTGACAGGCTTTCGGCCGACTAACTGCAAGTGTGTGTTTGATGGACTGTCCGGCCGATACTTGTCGTCTCAGGCTGCATCGTTGAGCGACCACAAATGAGTCGCTCGCGTATGACATCGGTTTTATACTGACTGATAATGTGTGGGCTCCTTTACAACTTGCTTCTTGTGTGTGGTCGTTCTATACAACTGGAATGATGTCCGGCGGCTTTCTGCGGCAGATGCCGGCGGCACCGACGCGACGCCCGCCAAAAGCCGGCGGCACGTGTCGCGCGGCAAAAGCTGGGCGGCCTGTGCCGCCGACACTGTATGTAGCAGCCTTTAGAGTGGGTCCAAATGCTTCCAAGTTTCTCATGCCTGCTATTCTGTTAAGGGTACTTCTGACCTGTCCTCTTTTTAGGATGGAGACATCCTAAAAAGAGGACAGGTCAGAAGTAGTATCTGGTCAGAGAACGTCCGCCTAGGTCTTCCCCTTTGTCGTTGTATATTTACCTAAATATAGAACCATTTCTTGTAAACAGCATATGTACCTACCTATGCTGTTTACAAGAAATGGTAAGACTGAAGAAGATATTGAAAGAAAAGTCAATGCAGGTAACAGAGTGTATGGAGTTCTGAAGGCGTTTATGAACAGCCAAAACGTGTCCAAAAAGGCATGTTTGGCTGTGCATAGAGGGGTGTTAGTAGGTGGTTTTTCAGAGAAAAATGTTCGATGTCTATAGAAATATTTCTGTAACCAACTAACAAAATCATTTGTATTTTTTTATGTACAGTTTAGCTTCTTGGCCAAATGATATATCTACGTGGGACACTCAGAAAGTTTTGCGACACTAATAAAACATGTTCTATTAGTAAATATAATTTTATTACATCTTTTCAAAGTACTCTTCACCAGCCTCTATAAAAGTTTCATGCGTCTGAACCAGTTTTCGAAACACTTTTTCCAGTCCGCCGCAAGGGGTTTTGGGAATAAGAAGAAGCCGCGCGGTGCTAGGTCAGGGCTGTAAAGAGGCTGACCCAGGAGTTTGACCGGTGTGCTGTCTAGGAAGTCCCTCGTTTTGATTGCGGTGTGGGCGGCCACATTATGGTGGTGGAGCAGTAGCCCGTGGAGCCCTGTGTTTGGTCGCTTGTTGCTCACAACAGAGAAAACTTCTGCCAAGTATTTGGTAGTATACCATTCGGCGTTAATGCTTCTTTGGTTTCGTAAAGGAATTGCCACCAAGTAGCCAGTCAAATTGAAAAAGCTCGCGATCAAAATTTTCCCTCCGCTTCTAGGTCGCTTTACTTTGGTAGACGTTGATTCGTTTTGGAACACCCAAACCGTCGACTGGCGCTTTGTTTCTGGATTGTATTGATAAATCCAAGATTAATCACCTGTAAAGATGTCGTAAACACACCGAGACGAGGCTGCTTCAAATTTGTCTATCATATCATGGCACCATTCCACCCTTGCCTGCTTCTGCACATCGGTGAGGTTGTGCGGCGCCCATCGTGAAACTATTCTGCGCACCAACCTGTAAATGCACGTGTAGAACCTCGTGAAAGCTTCCTGATCCAATCTACAGTAGTTATATGCTGAATCTCTTGGTATGTAACTCGTCTATTGTCTTGGATCAAGTTTTTCACTGCTAGCACGTTTTCTTCCGTAACAGCCGTCAAAGGGCGACCACTTCTTTCTTCATCCCCCAAAGTTAGTTGACCGCGCTTAAATTCATTATACCAACGATACACGGTTGCCTTAGAAGGGCCTTCATCTATGAATGCCATTTGAAGTCTATCGTACGATTCGTCCGGTTTCAGGCGACACTTAAAATCATAGCGCGAAAATGTTCTCGACGCAAATCCAATGATATGCTCACTTTTGGGAGCATACATTGCTATGCAGATGACAGTACCGTGCATGGGCGGTATCTCGGCCATCCTGCGGCTAAGCAGGCCGACATTGAGGAAAATAGGCGAAAACTTATAGCTGAGCTTGACCAGGTTTTGAACAGCATCTCGAATTGGGGTGCTGAAAACATGGTCAAGTTCAACGCCAAGAAGACACAGGTGTGCGCATTTTCAGCAAAGTTATCTCCATTCCTTCCCCAACCTTCTCTTCTGGACACTCCACTACCGATATAGGACAGTCTAAATATACTTGGTATGGACATACGCCGCAATCTCAACCAGAGAAACTACATCGAGGGTGTCATTACATCGGCATCTCGGAAACTCGGAGTCCTGAACAGAGTGAGGAGGTTTTTAACGCCGGAGCAGCTGTGTCTATTATACAAGACTCAGGTTCGCTCCTGCGTGGAGTACTGCTCTCATCTCTGGAACGGCTCCGCTCAGTACCTGCTAGATGCCCTTGATAGGTTGCAGCGGCGTGTTGTCCGTATCATAGGTGACCTTGAGGCTACTAAGACCCTTGAATCTCTGCAATTACGCAGGGACGTAGCCTCAATGGCTGTCTTTTACCGATTGTATCACGGTGAGTGTTCAGAAGAACTCTTGCAACTCATCCCACCCTCTCCTTTCCTATCCCGAACAACACGTGCCGGGTTTAGGTGCCACCCTTACACGGTAGATCAGATGCCGTCACGTACGAAAAGGTTCGTTACATCTTATCTTTGCCGTACCATAAAGATGTCGAACTCACTGCCAGCTCACGTGTTTCCTTCCTCCCGTGGTCCTGGGTCCTTTAAGCAGGGCGTGAAAAAGCATCTCTCAAGGCCGTCATAGTGAGGGCCGCCATGTCATATTGCTTAAACAGCAATTGGGGATGGTGGCCTTCACAATAGGACTTCACTGTCAGCTTACCATCAGGCAGCGTGAAGTCAATTTGACAGGGCATTTTAATAAAAAAATAAAAAAAACAGTAGCTCGCAATAAATGTGGAGCAATGTGGAGGGAAGTTTTGAATTTAGAACGTACCAGTTTTTACTTTTATGTAATCATATATTTTTAAAATAAATTATAACTGACCAATCTCACATACATAAAAACTTTTACTCTTAATACTTTCTGAGTGACCTGGTATACTTCTATACTTATACTTATATTAAATATAACTAGCTGTTCCCCGCAGTTTCACGCGCGTCCTGAGGGAACTACTTCGCGTACCCGGTTAATTTATAGCCTAAGTTACTCCTTGGTACATCAGTTATCCGCCAGGAAAAGTCCCGTCAAAATCAGTCCAGCCGTTCCAGAGATTAGCGAGAACAAACAGACAGACAGACCGACAGACAGACAGACAAAAATTTAAAAAAATGTCATTTCGTTTATTAATATGTATTGCCAAGGTAACGATCGATATCGGATCGAGAAGGCGTTGTTCCAACTACACGCACCAATTATACGCAATCTAGGCTCACTATGTAATATGATTCCACATCGAATCGATAGAAATGTCACGCTAGTTAGTATACATAACCTACTAATAGGCCGCAGCTTCGCCCGCACATGTTTGCTTAATTTAACCATTTCTTCTGCAGGTAGCAGAGCCTGCCTGATTTCAGCATGAATGGGCCGGCTCGACCGTAGAAGTACTACCCTCTCACAAAAAATCGACGTAAAGTAACAGTACTTAAACTGTTGCGTTTTGTTCGGTGGGTGAGAATGCCGGAGGCCCTATCCCCTATTCCTTCTCCCTGATCCGACTCCTCATTAGAACTTTTTTCTCAACTCCAAAGGGCGGCAACGCATTTGTGACTCCTGTGGTGTTGTTTGTGTCCGTGAGCGGCGGTCCGTGTCCGCCTCAAAAGTCGGAAAAGCTTTCAACGTCACACCGAGCCATTAAGCGACGAGCCTGCAACCGCAAGATGTAGGCTGTGGGCTGAAAAGCATCCCCCACCGTCACACTATACCTCACCACAGGAGTCTCTTCCACCTGGACACACTCTGCCCTGGCCTGTATGGAAGTCCCTTAATAGACTTCGCACCCAGGTTGGACGCTGCAGAACGAACTTGTGTAGGTGGGGTTTCAGGGATCCCGGTCTTGCTCAGTGTGACTGTGGTGAGCCGGAGCAGACCATGGCACATCTGTTGGTGTGCCCTTCTTGCCCATGCACTTGTACGCTATCTGAGCTTTGCGCGGCCAATCCTAATGCAATTAAAATGGCCGAATATTATGCGAATAATATATAGCTCGCATCTGGAACCATCGACACGAAGAAGAAGAAGCGGCGGTAATTGCTTACCATCAGGCGATCCGTCTGCTCGTTTGCCTATTACTATAAAAAAAAACTTCTCAGTCTCGTAACATTTCGGTAAATCCGTTCTTAGTAGTTCCCAACGAAAATACAGGAAAATACATGCCCAGCTTCTTGCATAGAATAGTTTCCACTCTGCGTCGAGTGGTGTTTGGTTCTGCGTTGTTGGTCAAGTGGGGAGTGATCCTGACTGTTTAGCCGACCGAAGGTTCGATTTCCATCGAGGACAAATCCTTGAGTGATGAGCATGATGACTTATGCTTCGTTTGGTTGTAATATATTTATACAATGTATGTATTTAAGAATATGTAAGTAGGTATGTTTATCAGTCATCTGGTGACTATTTGACATTATCTAGTTGACCGTGTGTGAGTTGTTATATTTATATAGCCAAGTGACGAACGTGGAGGGCAAAGAAGAGGCTTTGATATCGGGAATTACTAAGGGTGTTCTTCAGGCTATCAAATCTGAACTTCCGCAAATGATATAGAAAATATTACAGGAAGAATTTGCACCGTTAAGAAATGATTTGCAGGAGTTTTGCGATTCATTGGACTTCCTTAGTAAGAAACATGATAAAATGAAAATAATAATAATAATATTCTGCCACATTCACACAACACCATCTAGTCCCAAACTAAGCAGAAGCTTGTACTATGGGTACTAGATACTGGATAAACATACATATGTACTTTTTTTTGTAAATACATACATATTATACATAGAAACACCCAGACCAAGACAAACATCCATGGTCATGCACACAAATGTTTGACTTGAGCGGAAATCGAACCCGCGACCTTCGACCAAAATCATGATCGATAACGTAGTCAAAGCAAATACTTACTTATTTAAAGAAAATAACGAGCTCAAAAATACCGTTAACAATTTATCAGATCCTTTGAATAACTTGGAGCAACATTTGCGTCAAATTAACATCGAGATACAAGGAGTGCCTGAACATCACAATGAAAACTTGTCTAGTCTTCTGAAACAATGCTCCAACGTAGTAGGTTATCCCTACAAGAGGAAGACGTAGTCAAGTGTACGCGAGTGGCAAAATTAAATAAGGACAATACGCTTCCTCGGAGTATTGTAGTAAATTTCCGAAGTGTAGTGGAAATAGAGATGACTGCTACTCCGCAGTGCTTAGGTACAACAAATCTAACCCCGAAAACAGGCTTCATACGGCACTACTGGGGATCGCAGGTGAAAGAAAACCGGTGTACGTTTCGGAGGATCTCTCGCCAGCTAACAGACTACATGCAGCAGCGATTAAAAAGGCAAAAGAGCATGGCTACCAGTTTGCATGGGTCAATAATGGTCGCATATTTGTACGGAAAGCACATCGCCGACTCTAAGCACATCATGATTAAGAACACCGAGAGCTTTAGTCTTATAATTTAGGTATTCAATATCCGTTAACTTATACATTTTTCTTAATGTGATTATAGGAACTGTATTATATATTAAAATGTATTTTTCACTGTATTAACAAAATATTCGAGGAATGAAAAGCTAAGTTGTAGATATATATAATACAATTTAATTTGATAATTTTGATATGATATGTCTGAGTAAGACCTGGCTTGATGATACTGTACTATCCTTATAACTGTTCGATGACTGGTATTGTTTGCTACACAGAGATCGTGATAATGGGTTTCGTTCTCGCTTTAACAAGAAACACGTTGGTGGTGTACCTACCTACTTGTCGCTTATTCCAAGAGACTACAAGTCTCGCAAAAGTTGAATTGGCAGTCCTCTGATTTGGAAGACTTATGTGTGCAAGTAAAGATAGTGGTATTGTTATTAACTTGTTTGTAGTCTACTTACCTGATTATTTATCTATTAATAATTTAACAGATTTTTTAACAAATGTAGAAATATGCTAAATCATGCGTCAAACTATATGACCTGTATAATCGGTGACTCGGGAACATGACATAAATTGGCCAAAGGAAACGGGGTGTCCTATCAATTACGGTTGAGAAAAATCTTAACGATTATGCGAACTCTTCGAATTAACAACTGTTCGTCAGCTGAACCATATAGTAAACCACAATGGTACAATTCTCGACCTCGCAATCGCTGACTGCCCGGATTCTTTAAAATTAACCTCCACTTTACCTGTAAGTCGCCCTGATGCACACCACCCACCATTTGAAATCACGCTTCAAATTGTTTCAAGTCTTACACATAACATCTCAATTAAAAAAAAGTGTTATCGGAGAACTGATTACGAGAGCTGCAAGAAAGACATTGATAAAATAGACTGGTCACAACAAGGTTGGCTGTGATGATTTTGTACACTTTTTTACAGTACCATCTACGCGGTTATAGAAAATATACACCAAGGACCAAATTTTCTAATAATAAATATCCACCATGGTTCTCAAAAAATTTAATCCATTTACTTTCCAGTAAACACAAGGCACATTCCAGGTTCAAACGGTATGGCAATGCTAGGGACTATAATGAATTATCCATGCTTAGGGCTCGTGCAAAGGTTGTAACTGAGCAGTGCATAGATCGTACATAGTAGTAGTAGAAGCCGATCTCAAACTAAATATTAAGACTTTTTGGCGCCACACAAACAGTAAATGTGTCACTAATAACTACACTGATAGTTGCATGATTTACCAAAATAAAGAAAGCAGCTCTGGTAAAAATATCATTAATTTCTTTGCAAACTATTTCGCCCCAGTTTATACCACAATTTCAACCAATAATTACACACTTAACTTTACGCAGTCAAATTACTCTATTAGCAGTCTATCTATACCAGAGCGTGAACTTCTAAAGATATTGCAAAATATAGATTTAAATAAGGGAAGTATTTTTGACGGTATTCCTCCTGTGTTTATTCGGCTCTGTGCTTTAGCTTTGGTTAAGCCGAAATCGATTATTTTTGAAAAATCACTACGATAAGGTATTTTCCCGGCGCTTTGGAAAATAGCTGAAATCACCCCTATATACAAATCTGGTGATAAGATGTAACTTGTTCTAGAATAAAACGCAGAAGAGGTTCTATGCGTTTATTGCCGAGTATTGTCTCACTTCCCTTGCACGAGTATGACCGACCGACAACACGACACTGGCCTGAACACTAGGGGCTGCAGTCTCCCACGCTGTTCCCTCCGGTAGTGTGCAGGGCAGGCTGCTCGAAAGGCTGCGCGTAGCGGGCAGATCCTCGCAGACTGTTGGTTCAGCTGGCAGGCGCCGGCGGTGTGAGTGCGATGAGCAGGGCAGGGTCAGACTCTTCGGCAGAGGTGACGCCGAAGACGATGCAGGGAAGTGTAGCGGTCTAGGGTAGCGTAGCCCGGAGCTTTCAAGGTAGACCTGGAACCTGAAGGAAGGCAGCATTAGGAGAGCCACAACCAATAGAGTCAGGCAGGCGGCGTCAGCCGGCCTCAGCTAGCAGGTAGAGAGATGGGCAGTACGCTGGTGCAGTAAATGTATTTACTTACCCACAGCTAGGACCAGGCTACACGTACGACGTAGGCGATACGATTTACGTAGGTAGGTTAGTAGGAGCAATCGTAGGTAGATAGAGTAGCGGTGCCGGCCTCTCTGTCGGCCTCCTTATATACCGGGCCCTCCATCAGAGTTGGAGTCGCTACGTGACCATATATGGTCAGACTTCGCGAGCACGGACGATGGCCTTCTCTGATTGGCCGAGCGTATGGACGCTATTATGACGCACACTCGGTAGGTACCGGACATACGTACAAAGAAGGGATCAAATTACCCTCCAATTAGTATATTAAATCACTTTGATTAAATATTTGAGGGATATGTTTACGAACATATGTATCGTCACCTTCAGCATATATTGAGTCCATTGCAACACGGTTTTTTAACAGGAAGATCAACTAATACCAATCTGCTGTGCTATACTACATATTTATATACCAGAGTCTTTTAACCAAAAACAGCAAATGGACGCAGTATATACTGATTTTTCTAAAGCTTTTGATCGTGTGGACCATTTGAGGTTGCTAATAAAGGCACAACATGTTTGCATACATGGTAATTTGTACAGATGGCTTACATCATACCTACTTAATCACACACAGTTTGTAGCGCTTGGTGGATATGAGTCGCTCCCATTTCTTGCCTCATCTGGAGTCCCACAAGGCTCTTATCTGGGTCCCCTTCTCTACTTGATATTTATAAATTATTTACTTGATAAAATTGATAGTAAGTGTCTAGCTTATGCTGACGATATAAACATTTTTAGATGTGTATCTGATTTTCGTGATTGTGAAAGCCTCCAATCTGACTTAAATAAAATAGTTGAAAATTCGATGTCGCTCAATACAGAGAAATGCTAAGCTATTTTATAAGTTTTACTAAAAACAAGAAGAAACAGAACTACCAATATCATTTAGAGGGAGTCGCAATAGATAGAGTTAAAGTGGTGCGTGATGTGTACTTTCATTCAGCAATGTTCTTTAGACCTCACTATGACCGAGGCAATAAGGCTAATCGAATGTTATCCTTTGTGCTCCGAAATGCAAAACCATTCAAGGAAGCAAAATTCTTAGTCATATTACACTATTGCTTAGTAAAAACCATGCTTGAGTACTGTCCGTCAATATGGTCCCCCATTTACATGAATCATTTAGATAGACTAGAGGCAGTTCAAAGACGTTTTTTTTTTTATTTGTGTTTTCCAATACATTTACTCAATCTTACATAATACGTTGCCGCACTACGAAAATCTCACAGGGTTTATCTGAGTACTGGCGAGCCGTTTATTGACGAACATACGCATTACTTAAATATGACTTGTAACAATGTATTTTAATTTACTTAAATATAATTTGTATTTTAATTAATAATTAATATACCTTACATGTAAAAGTGCTTCATTTTGAACTTGCAACCTTTCGAACTCTGTTTATATAAAATTTGCAATTCTTCCGGCAGCTTATTCACATAACTTGGAACCAAGTATTCTTCAACCCGCGTACCGTATACGTTATTGACTTTAGGTAGTATATATTTGTTTTTATGAGTAATAGATCTCAAAAATCCAGGCCTCGTCTTTTCGATTAATAACTCCGGTTTATTGACTTGAGCAAGAGTCATAAATTCCACTTTGTTATAGATATTCATGACGTTGCAGTATTTAAACAAATCATCGTGCTTATTTTTAAACTTCTTTGTTATGTATTTAGGTGTAATTACTTTTAATATTTTTAATTGTAGATTATAGATATCTGCCAAATAGGTTTGGTAAGTTCTACCATACCTACTTAGGCCATAGCTTATGACCGAATCTGCTAAGGCCAAATAGAGCATTCTTAATGTTTTATATGGCAATTTGTATTTTAATATACTTAGTTTACCTAATATAGATCTTAACTTATTACATACATAATCTTTATGAGGGCCCCAACAGAACCGGTTATCAACCATTAGACCAATATACATATGTTTGTCGACAACTTGTAAGGGTCGACATTGGCAAGCATTTGGCGACCTGTGCAAGCAAGAGTGATCGTGTGCAATGACTGTAGGTGTTGTGGAGCATTTATTTTGAGATGAATGTATGTGAATAATTTTCGTTTTAGATGCATTGATTACTAATCCCACGTCATGGGCCCATTTACATAGCTGATCAAAATTATACTGCAGACAATATTCGGCCTCTTGAATATTTTTATTAGCGACCACAATACACGTATCGTCCGCGAATTGGTACACAGAAGCTGAGTTGATCACATTTATCATATCATTTACGTAAAGTAGGTATTCTGTCGGGTCAATAATCGAGCCCTGTGCTGTGCCTTGTGTGGCTGTAACCTCAGTACTAAATTCATTTTGTATTTTTACCGTTGAGTATCTATTGGTGTGATAGTTTTTTAATAAATCCAATAAAGGGCCTTGTATACCATTACGTGATAACTTGTCATATAATATTTGAAATCGGAGCATATCAAATGCTTTGCTAAAGTCAATAAAAAGGGTTAATACGTGTCTTTTTTCATTTAAATGTCTATTAACTTCATCGGTAAATTCTCTTAATAAATGTGTCGTACTCCTATTTCTCTGAAATCCAAATTGTTTGGTGTTTATTATTTTATTTTTTTGTAAGAACAAATTTATCTCATTACCAATATAACGTTCAATTATCTTATCTATGCAAGACAATATATTTATAGGGCGGTAGTTATTTATATCATCACGGGTACCTCTTTTGTAGATTGGACGAACCACGCCGATCTTTAAGAGATCTGGATAAATACCAGTGTCCAAGCAGCGATTTATTAAGTGAGTTATAACTGGGACTAATTTAGAAGAAGCAATTTCAATATCTTTAGCTCGTATTCCGTCATAGCCTGGGCTCTTTTTGTCATTGATTTGTTTGATTATTCGTTCAATTATTGCTTCCCGCGCAGGTTTTACTCTTATCGATCTATCAGGAATTATCTGATACAACCGTTTATCTAAAAGAGGTATGTCGCAAGAACTACAAATCTTTTTAACATTTGTGTTAAATTCTGTCATGAACTTGTTGGCTAAAGTCAAAGGATCCGTTCGAAAAGTTACAAGTAATACGTGTTCAATAGACTGCATGATTTTTCCAGTTAAATTATTCACAATATTCCAAATTCTTTTACTATTGTTTAAATTACTTTTTACATCCATCATAATATGTTTATTTTTTATGTATTGTGCATATTTATTCGTCTTATTTCTATATCTGTTATATATCAATCTTTTTTTTGAATTATTTTGATCTTTGAGCCAAATATTAAACAATAGATCACGCTTTACACACATTTTTTCCAGTTTTTCATTTGCCCATGTACATGCATTCCGTTTATTACAGTTCTTTTTATTAAAAGTGTATTTACATTGATCGTATATAGTTATAAATTTACTGTATATGAAACTCAGCAATGGAGTACTCCAATCAATGTTATTCAGTTCACTATGCACTCTGCGATTGTTTATCTTTGTTATTAATTGACTAGAACTGCGTGAGTCATCCTTGTCGATCGCGTTCATTATCGCACAAGTGGTTATGCAATGGTCGGCCGGTGAAATATTCACGACAGATGTATAGATACTAAACGAACTAACATTGCGAATAAACACGTGATCTATGCATGACTTAGTTAAATTATCGCCATATTTTTCTAAACGTGTGTATGAGTTAACACTACTCACAAATCCCAGGGTACATAGTGAATATAAGTAATGATTAACTACAGGGCTACATAATTTTAAATCGATATTCATGTCTCCCATTATAATATAATCTTGTAAGTTGCTACTATTCGATATTACGGATGACAATTCTTTTATAAATCTATGTTTGGATGTGTTAGGCGGTCTATACATGGCGCAAAGGCCCATTTTTAGACTATTTATATTTAATTCGCCGGCCACATATTCAAACTCTTGCATACACAAGTTGTTATATCTACTAAAAGATATAGAATTATGTATGTACACTAAAACACCCCCACCTCTTCTGTTTATTCTTAATGCGGAATATAAGTTATAGTTAGGAAGTCTAAACATATGCACTACATCCTCTTTTATGTTTACCTCAGTCAACAATATGACGTGAATCAATTGTTGATTGTTAAGCACAATATTCTCAATTTGAGCAAAGATTTTCTTTATGGATCTTACATTTACATGAAAAAAATACAAACAGTTTTTAGGAACCGGTATGTAAGAGACAAAATCACCCATGTTTGACAATTGGTTTCAAATATATTATGATCTGTTGTATCCAGTGCCAAGTATTATGCTTACATATTTATTATGACCATAGAAAGTAAGAAAGGAATATATGACTCACCTATTGTTTACTATGCGATGATTTTACCTTTTCAATATCGGTGAGCGAACGTATTATGTATTTTACGCTCATGCTCGCTTTTACGCACTAAGATATTGCCGTTTTTACACCATATGTAGCTACACAATCCTTTGAGTTCTTCTTTTGTTTTCCATAACAGAAAGGCGGTAGGCGGCGTCAAGCATTCTCGAAGATATTTATTTTCTACTCCTTTTTGTCCTATGCTCGCAGCAGATATCTTCGTATTTTTTGCGGCATCTAGCCATTGATCACGGGTTCCCTCTTGAAGTATCACAGTAATAGTAGACTGATCTTTATTTCTTGCCACATTTGACGGGTTCCTTTTCTTCCTGTAAGCTTTTACGACGTCGTCCGGGTTCGGCGTTATGGCAACGGCAATTGTTTTGGCAATTTCTTCAGGCTCATTCAGATTGGTTGATGCCACATATTTCGATATGATTGGATAGTTGTGCTTGCTCGAGTTGATTTATTCTAGTTTCCACCACGTCATACTTAATGTTTGAGTTTTTGGCGTGATTTTGTAAATCAGTGCATCTATTTTCGAGTTCTTTCATGGTCTTCCCGTATTGCTGGATCTTCGATTCGTACTCATCAATTTTGTCAAAGTAGTATTCCAAAGTACGCTGCAGCTCGTCTTTGATGACTTGCCTTACTTCCCTGCGAATGTCTTGTAATATTTGTTGCATCATCTTATCTTGGATCCCAGAGAGTGGGGTAATAGACTCGGTAGCTGTGTTTTCTTCTCCATCAATATCGGGCATGATACAAGACAGTCTTTTGTGCTTGCTACCTCCACAACACGTTTTACACTTCCAATCCACAGAGTCTGTTGCATGTAACACGTTTAGCTGGTCTGCTGATAGTGATGCACAAGAGACGTGAAGCCATTTATTACATTTACTTCACTGCAATCCGGGAGACCTTTTCGTTAATAGTTTTGTACATATAACACACTTTGCCATTTTTTATTTTTATTCGTAGATAGTTGGTACAATTAGTTAAGTATAGACGATCGATGCGTACGTGACTGCACTGTACCGATACGCGCGAGCACTAAAGCACTAACTTATAAGTTTGACCTATGCCGTAAACCTCATGACTATGAGAGTCGACTCTGTTGCTTTGATATGACAAGTCTTAAGAACAGAAGATGGATGAGCGACATGTGTGCCTTACACAAGATTGTAAATGTCAAACTCGATAGTCAACTTCTAGGTCGTACCCAACTCAAGATACCAACCAGATCTGTGCGTATCCAACAACTTTTTTCCGTTCCCACTAGCAACAACAATGTATCCCAAAACAATCTCACGAATGTGTAGTCTATATAAATACTATATATTTCCAGGTTGATATTTTCCAGAACCAGCTCAATACATACAAAAGCACTTTGGCTAAATTAGTATAAGGCATGTAAATGCAAATTATAAGAATACATATAATATGTTCATAAAATTAAACTTTAATTCTCCTCTGTATTATGTGGTATTACTGTCTGCTGTTTTCAAATTGTTCTTCTTTTTTATTTTTGTAGTAGTTTAATCTCAAGTGTTAACTAAAAATTGCTGTGCATAGTTTTAACTGGGCTTCAGATTTGTGTATTGTATACTGTTCATAGCTTAAGATCGAATTAATTTGTATCCTGTTACTGTACCTATTCAATAAAAAATATATATGAATAGGTACTTCTGCAGCTTAAGAATAATTTGCCTCTGACAATTATTTTAACTTTTGTCGCTTATGAGTGAGTTTGTTAGCCTCCATCTGTATATTTAATTTTTTTCTGTTACTGACTGACAGACAACGCACAGCCAAAACTATTGGGCGCAAGGCAATGAAATTTGGCATGTATGTGCACTAAGAAGGGATTGTCCAACATTCCAAGGAGATAGGGAGAAATGTGCAGACGTAGCTGCGGGCAAGCTCTAGTGTGTTTATAAACAAGTAAAAATCACACGCGTAAATCATATACACGTTACCTACATGTTATATTATTATTACGTACCAATATAATTCATATCGCACTTTAATTTTGTGGAATTATATTTATTTAGTTTGGAGGTGTTATAATCTTCGATATATAAGCTAGCCACCAGAAACCAATTCAATTACAGATTAGGCGTTATACTTTGTGGTCGTCTGTGATTCATACGTGTAAATATGAAGAGTGTTTTGGTGAGTGTAATAATTTGTTTAGGCTACACTGATAATGGGAGGATTATTTATTATTTTATGGGTTGAAGAAGTAGTGATGCAGTCGTAACTTTTTGTTCCGTAACGCTCGGGCGCTCTACAACCCCACACAGAAACTTGCAGGAAAGAGGGTTGCCAGGACGGTTTCTTAATCATTTTTATTGCTCGCAATAGAGAGAGAGAACCAGTAGCCCACTTGATGGTTTGGTAGTTGATAGAAGGTGGTAAATTCCGAAGTGCTAACTGGTTTTTAGTCTAAAAGTGTGTAACTAAACAGTGCAATTTCAATTTGTATTTTTTGTTTGTATTTTCATATTTTAATTTAATTTTAGTAGTTTTTTATTTATTTACTTCACTAAATATTCTACCACATATTTATTTATTGAAACGTAACTAAGTCTTAAAATACTATACAAAGAAATATATACAGAACATACAAATAAATATATATTTACAGAAAAAAAACAAAAATGTGAGCGCGTCATGAAATTCACCCACATCGCCGTCAACTGGCAGCGTGCCCAGAACGCTGGCAGCGTTGCCACGTTGTATGGCGATACTTACCTTCTGGGCCACATACAACCCAGCCTTCTGGTCACGCGAGGCGTCGACAAGTCTCTTTGCGAGGTCTCTAAAAAGAGATCTCGCACTTGGACCCCATGGCCCCAACGTTTCGACCCCAAACGGCTCAAATACGTAATCCCCTACTAGGTTTACGTATTTGCGCCGTTTGAGGGTCTCCGCTGTAGCAGCAGCAGCGCCCGCACAACCGGCTGTGCTAGGAAGATGTGATGGCATATCAAAGGCCTACCCAACTTCCATGGCAGTAAAGACATACCATCTGGTCTTTTGCCGTCGTTGCGTACCAGGCCCTGAGGTTCAAGGTGGGCTGGAACACCAGCGGAGACAAGAGCCCGACGGAGAATGTCATTAAGGTTGCCGTGTCGTGAAATACGACCTGCGCTCCTGCTGCATGATAGGCCATGGTGACCAAGCCAGTAGTAGTATTTAAGTAGTAATAATTGTCTTTCAAATTTAACTTTAAATTTGTTATCTTAATATATAAAATCCTTGCGTTACTGACTGACTGACAGACACGCTACAGCCGATACTATTAGGCGCAGGAAGCTGAAATTTGGCATGTATGTTCCTTGGGAACCGTAGGGGTGCACTAAGAAGGGATTTCCCGAAATTCCCACGGGATCGGCCAAAACGGGTAAATAAAAATTGGCGACTGGCGTCCTCTAGTATATAATAAATAAAAATTGATTCTAGATTTTAATTTCAATTTATTTATAAGTATAAATATAGACACAATACATATAATACACGCAACACCACCTAGTCCCAAACTAAGCATGGCTTGTACTATATGGGTACAAGACAATGAATTGACATACATATTTTTAATTATGATAGATAAGTACCTTACAGAATTAAAATACATACAATATACAATTTTTGTTAGTAAGTATACTTATGAATTATATTAATTTATTTTTTTATGTTTCTGCTTCATGGCAATCTGTTTAATAACAATAGGCCACTTCTTTGTTTGATTTCTCAGTTTATGTTTTCCTCAAGAGCCATATTTGTATGAAAATTATTTTCACACGACTCTCTTGATGTCAAGTGGTAAACCTTTTATGTAGGCTCGGTATGTCACTTCTTTTTAGCCGGGTAAGCTAAAGAGCGCCTTCTCCACTCAGAGCGTGTTTCAATTTGTTTACATGGATGGTCAGTTTCTCCTGGTATTTCAAGCTGTTTTGGACTATTTCCTGTCGAACTGTTTTGAGGCCGAGGTCGAGGTATGTTTATCTATTACTTATACAATGAGGGATGCCAAACATTTTTCTCAGAGCTTTGGTCTGGAATCTCTCCAGGATATCTATATTACTGTTGCTGGCCGTTCCCCACAGTTGTATTCCGTAAGTCCAGATTGGTTTTATGGTAGATTTGTACACTAGCATCTTGCTGTTAGGATTGAATTGTGTATTTCGCCCCAATAACCAGTTCAGTGACCGTAGTTTCCCTTCTAGTTGTTTGCGGTTTGTCCAAATATGCTTTTGCCACGTAAGTTTCCTGTCTAGGTGCATTCCTAAGTATTTTGCGTGATTATCTTGAGGGATTACTTTGCAGTTTAGCGTTACCGGTGGACATGTTTCTCTCCTGAGTGCGAATGTTACGTGTACTGATTTGCTCTCATTGGCTTCAATTCTCAAACGCTTCAGCCACATCTCCACTTCTGTCAGGTGTTTTTGCAACCGTGATGATGCCGTTTCTGGGTTGCTATGAGCCGATAGTAGCGCCGTATCATCAGCGTATGTCGCAGTTGTGGTGTAGTCAGTTGTTGAGATATCTGCTGTGAAAATGAGGTATAGTATAGGCCCCAAGATACTGCCCTGAGGGACACCTGATTTTATTTCGTGTACCTCTGAGAGATCATTGCTGTACTTCACTTGGTAGCATCTTTTATATAAGTAGGATTGACGTATACGGAATAGACAATGTGGGAGATGCTTCTTTAGCTTGAACAGGAGGCCCTCATGTCATACCTTATCAAACGCTTGGCTGATGTCTAAAAAGACTGTAGAGCAATATAATTTGTTTTCAAGGCATCTGCTAATGGTGTCAACTATACGATGTACCTGTTCGATTGTCCCGTGTTTTTCCCGGAATCCAAATTGGTAGTTCGGTAATACTATACTAAGATGTTCTTTCATCCTGTTAAGCAGTATCCTCTCAAACAGTTTGCCAATAACTGGTAGCTGACTGATAGGTCTGTATGAAGTAGCTTCGTGTGGGGGTTTACCGGATTTCGAAACCATGACTACATGAGCAATTTGCTATTACCCAGGGAAATGTTCAAGTCTTAAGCGGGCAAGATGTTAACTTTCTACATATTTTCATTACTCCTTTATGAGGTAGATTTTTAAGTAATGTGGCAACAATAAGGTCATAGCCGGGTGCTTTCCCATCTTTGAGATTCCTTATTTCTTTTACGATTTCTTTTGGGCTAGTACTTTTTAGTGGTAGACCCATTTGATTAGCTGATTCGAGGTAGTCTTTGATTTCCATACTATGTTCGGGATTGTTTTCAGGGAGCGGTTGGAAAACGTTTTTCAGATGTTCTGCAAAGATTGTTGCCTTTTATTTATCTGATCTAGCCCAACCTCCTTTTTCATTATTGATGGGTGATATGAGGATTTTGGGCGCTTTAGATTCTTGGTAGCCTTCCATAGCGAGTAGTTTGTGTCTTTCGTTGGATCTAGATTTGAGAGATAGTGTTGGATATTATCATTTTCTAGGGTGCTGATAAGGGCTTTGAGTTGATTTGAGAAACTGTTGAATGCAGCTTTATCGCTTGGATATCCTGTAGTATGCCAGATTTTTCTCAAACGTCGGTACTCTTGTATTTTCTCTTTAATATCCTTTGGATATAAGTTATATTTCAGAGGTTGTCCTTTACCTGTCCTTTTTGGAGTTGCAGAATTGGCAGCAATGTGGATAGTCATATTAAATTGTTCCAGTTGTCTTTCAAGTTCTTCAATTGTATTAATTTTGGTCTTTAGTTCTGTCTCTGTTGTGATTATATTTTTATAGATTGTCCAGTCTGTATTGTTCGAGTTGTATATTCTTAGGGGCGGTGCTACCAGATTAACTGTTGTAGTAACATTCAGTATAACTGGTGTGTGATGAGCTGATGAGATGTGATATCTAATCGTGGTTCTATGTTTAGGTAATTACTATCTATGTTCTTAACAATAAAAAAGTCCAATAAGTCTGGGATGCTTTGCCTGTCGATAGGCCAATATGTAGGTTCTCTACCGGAATGACATTCTAATTTCATCTCTTCTGTGGCTTTATAAAGTTGTCTTCCTCTAGTATTGGTCAGCCTAGATCCCCAATTTAAATGTTTAGAATTCCAGTCGCCAGCACATATGAATCTGTCACCCAGTCAGAATCAGAATCAGAATCAGAATCAGTTTATTTGTAAACATAGGTAGATCACAATGGTATGAGATAGTACATATTATAACTTGTATCACTATGCTTTGCCATGTGGCGTACAAATATCAAAAGCAGTAAAATGTTATTAAACTTACAAATTAATATAGTTGACTCTTTGTGATGCAGATATACCTAATGTCAATTCCAGTATTTTTTACTATTGTATATTTTTATTATGATTAAAATTAATAAATTAAAAATGTCCAAAGTAATTAAATTAGAATAAAATTAATAAATTAAAAATGTCCAAAGTAATTAAATTAAATACAAATAATTAGATGTCAGTCAAAAGGTATGAGTTTAAAAATTGTCATTAGATATTTACATAATCATCACTAAAGCTATACTAAACATTTTTATACATCAAGTCAGATTGAAATAGAGATGTCATTAAGGTAGTCGTTAATAGAGTAATAATATTTTTGAATTAAAATAGAATGCAGAGTCCTTTTAAATTTTATCAGATCAAGTGTTTTGATTGCATCTGGCAGTTTATTGAATATTAACTGACCCATACAGAAAAAGCTTTTGTATTTTAATGCTGTGTTTCGTTCTGGTATTTCGAGTTCTAGTTTGTTCTTATCGCGTAATTTTCTGTAATGACTTTTAAAAGCTATTTTATACAAGTCTATGTTGGTCTTTACAAATATACTAACCTCATAAATGTACAAAGAAGGTAGTGTCAAAAGTTTTAAACTTTTAAATATAGGTGCACAGCTTTCTGTAGGATGCAATCTACACATGGCTCGAATGCATCTCTTTTGGGCCCTAAATGCAAACTCTTTATGGACTGAGTTGCCCCAAAAGATTATACTATATCTGAGTACTGATGCAACGTAGCTATGGTATGCCAGCAAAACGGATTCCATGTTAACAATTTTGGACAGCTTATATAATAGGTACACAAATTTATTCATTCTTTTACAAATTTCGTCAAGTTGTGGTTTCCAATTTAAATTACTATCTATAATTATGCCTAAGAATTTAGTAGCAGTTACTACTTCTATTTTATTTCCTTGATAACTGATGTCCAGTTGTCTGCATGGGATTCGCTGATGAAAGTGCATGATTTTTGTTTTGCTCAGATTTATAACCAGTTTGTTCTGGTTTATCCAGTCTATGATATTATTTAATGTTGAGTTTATTTCATTTTCATAGGCTATTGGATCGTCACATTTTATTATCACTGTACTGTCATCAGCGAACAGAACCATAGGATGTTTTACATATCTAGGTAGGTCATTGATATAAAGCAAGAACAGTAGTGGCCCTAATACACTACCTTGTGGCACTCCTTGTTTTATTATTTTACTGTTCGAGCGGTATTTTTTTTCCTTTCCACTTTTTGTACATATTTGCGTTATTTCTACATACTGTTTTCTGTTACATAAATACGATTTGAGCATTGACAGTACATTGCCTCGCATCCCATAGTTTTCCAATTTATTTAATAATATTGAATGGTCCACATAGTCGAAGGCTTTCGACAAATCCATATACACAGCACAGACAGGGTTCCTATTATCTACACTTTGTATGATAGGTTGAATAAGATCATATATGGCCATATTAATGGTTTTGTTTTTACGAAAACCTTTTTGTTCGTTAACTAATATGTTTGATTTTTCAATAAATGTATATAAGGCCTTATATATGACCTTCTCTAACACCTTCGAAAAAATTGGTATCAAAGAGATTGGCCTATAATTTTCCATTAAGTTTTTATCTAGCTTTTTGTGTAGTGGGGTTACTACTGAAGTTTTTAACCTGTCGGGAAAAGTTCCATTCAGTATAACCAAATTTACAATATAGCTGAGGTGCGGGGCAATGTATGGTGCAACATGTTTAATAACCTTAGTATTAATCCCATCGTAGCCAACACTATTCGTATTTTTAAGTGTTTTAATGTGATAAATAATATCTTGTGAAATTGTTGGTGATATAAATATAGAGTTAGAGTTAAAGTCTTTAGAACCATTATCTATTTTAAAATTGTGTGATGGCAATGTTTGGTCAATGTAATAGTCATTGAAAGCGTTAGCTATATTTATTGGATCTGTGATTGAAATGGTATTAATTGTCACTTCAGTTATTGGTTCTTTTGGAAAATATGTTTTAGAATTATTAATTATCGTCCATGCAGCCTTAGATTTATTTTTGGATGTATTTATATAATAGTTGTTCTGTGATTTTTGTGTTAGTGACAAGATCTTTTTCAACCTCTTAGAATATGTAGTATATGCATTTCTATTTTCTAGGGTTGGTTTATTTCTGTATTGCCAAAGTAATGACCTTTTCTTTCTACTGCAAAATTTAATACCATTTGATAGCCATTTTGCTTTCTTAGTAATGGTTTTCGTGGTCGTTTTAAAGGGAAAACAGAGATAATAAAAACATTTAAATAAGTCCAAAAAAGAATTGTAGGCATTATTTGCATCTAAGGCGTCATAAACATCTGAGAAAGTTAGGTTACTAATACAATTTTTGAAAATATCTATATTTTCTATACAGTAGTTTCTGCGCCTAATTTTACAAGATTTCATGGCACAAGTTTTTTTTACCGGACATCTCAAAAGCTGTGCGGTATGATCCGACAATCCAAATTCAATAATTTCGCCTTTACAACCTCTAATATTGTGTGCGAAATTATCTAGGCATGTTTTACTACTTAATCTGGTAGGTTGGTGAAATTCAAGTTTTAAATTGTAGCTTAAAAATGTGTATTTAAATTCCAATGCCTGTGTATTTGTTTTTAATATATCAACATTAAAATCCCCGCAAACAATCACTTTTTTATTATGTTTTATACATACCAAGCTTAGAATGTTGTTCAGTTTGTCATAGAATATGTCTAAGTTAGAGTTAGGAACTCTATATACACATATAATGATTATGCCATGTTCAACCAGTTCTATAGCGCAATATTCTATGATATTTTTGATTGAATAGTTTTCATTTAATATTTTAAATTGATGTCCGATCCGCGTTAGTATACATGCGCCTCCTCTACGACTATCTCTAGCAAAGCTTGATGCTATTTTGTAATTTGGTATGTGTAATATTTCTTCTTGTTCCGCTGTCATAAAGTGTTCTGTTATGCATAACACATCAACTGTTTTTTTGTTGAATTGTAACTCTTCCAAACATATTGTTAGGCTGTCACTTTTGTTTAGAAGTCCAGCAATGTTTTGGTGTAGAACATATATGTTGTTATACACGAAAAAAGTGTTGATTTGGCATGGTAGTGAATGTATTGATATCTTCAGTGTCATCAGTTTTAGTATCTGTAGAGTGGTCATGTTTCTTTGTTTCGTCAGTTTGTTTAGTATATAATGAAATGTCAATCTGCATGTTGTCCATTAAACGTTTATGTATATTTTGTAGTCCATTTTTATTTACCTTCCCAGTATAATAATTAAACATCTCAAGAGATAGAGTGAGATTACTGTCAAAGAAGTATGCATAGTCATTATATTGCAGATCTAGGTATAAGAGATTATTAAATAGTTCGACCTTGTAATTGTATATTAACGCACCTGTCTTGTAGGTGGGAACACAAATTATCTTATTAGTGTTTTTTATGCCTTGTAGTGATTTTTTTATCGTGTTTACTGTGTTCATAATAGTGTTTTCCTCTCTCAAGTCGTTTTCTCCCACTAGTATTATGCAATAATCATTTAGTGTGAAACCATTTAACTTATTTTCTAGGTTGCTTAGAAGCCCTTCAATTGTGCTGTTTGGCATTTTGTAGTGACAGTAGTCAAAGTGATCAGCATAAATATCTTCAAATATTGAAAGGTCTTGACGATTACTGCTACTACTCAGAATACACAGCCTATTCTTTTGTTTCAGCTTGTGTATGGTATTCGGTTTTTCTTTGCATTTTGTGGATAGTCCATTATGACTTGTAATATTGTTATTAGCTACTGAAGTTGGATCATGCGTAATTTGATCGGTAGTTTGAGTCTCTTTGTGGCATTTACTGGGAGGCGTCATTTGGTTTGGAGCTAATAAAATGTGGTTTTCGTCATGGTTTGTAGTGGAACTCTCTGAGCTTTTTGCATCTTGTTTTGTAGGCGATGCTTGGAAACTATTTGTGAGGCGACGGCGTACAATTTTTTTTGAGCTTGAGTTCATATTTTGTCTGAATGAGCTCAACGGACTTTTGCATATCTGTTTAAGTACATTAACTTCCTGACTCATATTACTTATCTGTTTTTTCAGATCAATATTTTCTAAGAGAATATTTTCTAGCTCGTTTTGTGTAATTTCTAAATCACACTTTAATTTTCTTATTTCGTCCTTTAGTTCACACATGTAGGAAGAACTGAAATTTGTTGTAAGGTTACTTGGTTATTTGGTTTACTTCGCAAAATATTTTTTTTTTTTTTAAATATTTTGCGAAGTCGTTGGCAGATATAGTATGCTTTGGAGGGCAATACACAGCGGAGAACGCGGTTTCTAGTTTGCTGTCTACAAGTTTAATAGATGTTGCTTGTATTTTTTCTGTTCGGTATTCCTCTATAGGGTAGTGTTTAATGTTACTTTTAATAATTACTCCTGTCCCTCCATGGCTGTTCCCAGTTGGGTGATTACTTGTGTACACTATATAATTATTTAAGTTTATGTGTGTCTTCCAATTGCTCCTTGGTGTCTTCGGTGTGAATCATGTTTCAGAGATAAGTACTATGTCAATCATCTCTGTTCTGAGAAAAGTTTCTAATTCTGTCAAAAGTTCCGTCAAGCCGTTGGCGTTCCAAGTAACTACTTGGAGGTTTCATGTCATTTTTTCACCAGGCTGTTGACTAGCTGGACCATGCGGTCCATCATTTTGACCATAATTTTTTCCATCATTGTCAACATTGAATTTTGTAGTTTTTCAAACATTTTGTCCATTAGATCAGTAAGGTCGGCCAAGTCATTCTTTGTGTCTTGCTGGGTATTTTGTTCTTTGGTTTTCGTTGCTTCTGCACAGGTTTTAAATAAGTTTGGATTATCTGTGCGGTTAAACTTAGAATCCGGGTGGAGATCCGGGCTTTTGATCTCTATATTGTTAGGCATTGATTTTTGTTTTGGCTTAGAGTCTAATTTGAGAAGTCTTTCTCTATATTGTTTGTACACTTTGCATCCTTTGTAGCTAGCGGGGTGTTTTTCGTCACAGTTTACGCAGGTAGCCTCAGTGTCTGGTTTTTTAGTACATGTTGTTGTAGGGTGGGCGCAGTCTAAAACATTGGTTCTTGAAGTGCCCAAATTGGATGACTTCCTATTTCTTATATGGGGCTTCAAAAGTAATCTTCATGTTATTCAAGTATTTCACATCGAATATGGCTTTGTTGTTTGGCTTTGGTTCTAAATCGACATAAAATACAGGCAACGGTTCCTTTGTAGCTCGATGTCTGATATTGACTATTTGTCTCACTTCATGTCCAATGTCATACAATTCTTTTGAGATTACTGTAGTAGTTTCTGATGCATGGAGTCCGCATAGTACTACTCTGTTTGCTCTCTCACTTTTTAGCTGGTAAGTATAGTGTGAGATATTATTGGCAATGAAGTTCTCTCGAATCGTTTTGTATGTCTTTAGGTATAATTTTTATAACGTGTCCAGATCTCGTGTCCGTGTGGTGACGGATTAAAAATACGGAATGTCACCACCCCATATCATCCTATGGGTGTCGTAAGAGCCAACAGAGGGAGTATATTATGCAGAGAACAGCACTGTAAGAGAAGGAAAACTTTATACAAACCCTATACCAACCCGTTTGGCCAGCGTGGTATATATAGTAGGCTAATTCCTCCTTTCACAGGAGAGGCCTAGTCCAGCAGTGGACTGTTAAAGGCTGATGACGACGTCCAGATCTAAGTGTGGTCATGAGGTAAAGTTCGCTCTTTACAAATTTGTTTAGTTAGAAATTACATTAATTACGCCAGTAACGAAGATGGGTTCTGGTTTTGGTGCATACACTTTATCTGTATTGTTGGTTTTATCTGTAGGCTCCGTATCAAGTAGATCAAAACTATTGCGTGTAGGTATCACAAAGTCTGGGGAATTCTTCTGATTTTATTCCCGTCATTGTGAATTGGAGTTATTTCTTTCCTTTTCTTTCTCTTGGTGGGAATATATATTGTATATATGCGCATATGTTGTCACTGTATAATTGGGTCTCGGTTTGAGAGTCCAGATTGTTTTTTTCCTTATTTTGTTGGTTGGAGTTATAGTCATTAGGCTTCGTAGGCAGAGATGATGTCGAGTTGCTTCTGTTCCGAATAAACATGCTTTCATTAATCGTTTGTTGGATCGTGTTATTAGGGTTGTTCGGTTTTTTAGGGTTTGGTAGGGTTGGTTGATTATTTGTATTTAATTGGTTCATTTCAGTCCCACGAGGAAGGCCGATATAACAGTTCGCTAGGAAGGTGACGCCTATTTGCCCTAGAAGGCTAATACAACGACGTTTGCCAGGTCCGTCGAAGTGGATCGTTTGCGACTGGTCTCCCACCAGCCATGCAGTCCGTTGGCACGAATCTCACCGTAGACTTGGGGTGATTTTTTATAGAAGTTATCTTCTTCATAGTCCGGGCAATTACGCCAAGACTACCGATCCTGCAGGTAGCGTTCACAGGGTTGCGGTTTGTGGTAGTCATTTCCTACTCTTACTGTTAGACCAAGCTGGTTAGGCTGGTTCGATCAGGTTAATTAACCGCCGCCCGAGATCCGGCGTTCTTATTCAGTTAGCACCACCCAGGGAGCACGTGTAAGGTAGTGGATAGGTTAGGTGGTTCCTACGGACGCGAATAACTCTACCCCACGAACATCATGAACATCATCATCTAATGAACTATGTTAATAAATCTTGCACGATGATGCCGTGTGTTCGTGTGGCACTTGTCCGCGGAAGCGACGGAACACCACACCCTTCGGCCAAAAGTCCTCATTCATGACGACATGTAGATAGCAGGTCGGGATCCGCACTACAAACGCTACTTATGAAGTTGACGTTACGGCGCGACTCCAGCAACTGCACTCTCGGCATATAATTTGGCTTTTGACGTACGTACTCGACGTCGTACGTACGTACGATATCCCCCGCCGTCGTGGTGTAGTGCAGGCGACACGGATGTGTTCGGTGCGTCAGCGCGCAGGTTTGCACCAGGCTCCACAGGAGCCGTGCCGCAGCAGTTCTTGACGGTTTTCTGACGACGCTTCTTTCTCTGCACAGTCACAAAACCATCATCAGCCACCTCATTTCTCATTGCCTTCTCCGGCATAGACTTCTTAGTAGCAGAAGTGGTGCTCGCAATTACTCGCTGAGCTTCTACTTTTTTAGGTCGCGCGGTTATACAACGGGGGAGCCGCGGGGACGGGGGCAGGGCTGCGTGGCGCACTCAGCAGTCACAACATTCCGCGGCAACAAAACTGCTGACGCGAAACTTGCGACTGACGTATCAACGCAGGCCGCTCTGCGCGTGTTGATGTTACTACGCGCCGGTGACCCAGTTACTGCAACTGCATTACGTAGATCGTCCACCTCCGTGCGCAACAGTGCGACGGTTTCCTTGGATGCTTCCATTTTTATTGTTCACATCCGCTAAACTTGCCTTAAGAAAGACGGTGTCTCTCAAGAGGCTTGTGACATCGACGTTGTCGAAGGTGACGGGAGGCAACTTGTTCAAGTCCCTAGCCACTAACGTCGGCACGTGTCGTCAGAATCGGTCTCCTTCAGCAGCGCGATAATATCCTGCAGACTTTTCTTCGTCCTGTCACGCCTGCGGGACACCATCTGATCGCATTTGTTTAGCTACCTGTACGGCGAGTAGCTTGACATCTGCTATTTCCTCGTTCCTGAAGTTTGTAGCACAGATCTGAATAGCCGAGACTTCGTCCAAGATATCCAGCTTCTGTTGTAAGAACGCCAGTAGCTCGATCGTCACAAGTTTGTCACTCATGGCGAAAAAAATTGCAAGCGTCGGCTTGCGCCGCGCTAAACATTAAAATTAATTATTTCTACGCGATACACGTCCGCTTCAGAGCGCGGTACATAGAGGTGATGTATGGTTCGCCAAGAAACCCATACAATGGTTATTGTATGGGATTCTTGGAGAACCACTCTAAAGCAATTATGTAGGTGCAGTTTATAGAAATTCTAAAAAAGTTTATATATTCCGTGTTGTGACGGATTAAGAACACGGAATTTCACCACCCCATATCACCCCATGGGTACCGTAAGAGCCGACAGAGGGACGATACTATGCAGAGAACAGCACTGTAAGAGAAGGAAAACTTGATACAAACCCCAACCCGTTTGCCAGCGTGGTATAGTAGGCCAATTCCTCCTTTCAAAGGAGAGGCCTAGTCCAGCAGCGGACTGTTAAAGGCTGATGGTGATGAAAAATTAGTTTTAGCCTTTCTATAAAGGCAGCCTACTGGAGATACCAACAGACTGCCATGCAGAGGGTATCAGATTCGAGTCCACGGCGCGCACCAGTGACTTTTCGGAGTTATGTGCGTATTGAATTGTTAATTATCGCTTGTCCCGGTCCTCGGAGAGCACGTTAAGTCTTCGGTCCCGGTTGTCACGAAAATCTTTGACAGTCGTTATAGGGCGTCAGTACCTTCTAAATAAACTGACACTAGTGTAAACCATAGAATATCGCTATCCCTTCGGGTTGCGGAGGTCAGACAGGCAGTCGTTCCGTGGAAAAGCTAATATTCAGCCAAATCCGGTTAGACTAGTTAGCGGACCCCGGGTTGAAACTGGGATAACGCTAAGAGGATGAGGATGATGAGCCTTTCTATTATCATAAAAATCAGTCACGATATTTAAAATAGTGAAAATGTTTGTTAAACTTTTAAGACTTTCGATCTGTACTTACTTATATGTGAATTGTATTTTAGTATCAATCAACTGGAATATTAGACCCTTTTTAAAGTATTATTAAATGTTGATACTTGACCACTAATAGTTAATCCCACGGTTTGTCTCCCTACATTCCTGGTAAAATGCAGAATCAAAACGTTAAAGGAAATTCCCTACAGGGATATGAAAACGCAAGATGGATTGGAACAAAGCAATGTTAAACCTATCAATGCGATTATATGGATTAACTTCGATATAATTTTGGTTCTACTTAAGCGTGTTTTATGTTTATCAGTAAGTATTTATCATCAGCCTTTAACAGTCCACGGCTGTACTAGGCCTCTTCTTTGAAAGGAGGAATTAGCCAACTATACCACGCTGGCTAAACGAGTTGTACTTATCAAGTGTTCCTTCTCTTACAGTGCTGTTCTCTGCATAATATGCTCCCTCTGTCGGCTCTTACGACACCCATGGGATGACATGGGGTGGTGACAATCTGTATTCTTAATCCGTCACCACACGGACGGATTAAGAAGTAGGACCAGTAAGATATAGTATAACTAAATTGCATAATTTGTTCTATCAACAGGTTTTAGCGTGTCTTGTGGCCGCAGCAGCAGCTCAAGGTGGGTATTAGGTATACTTCATTGCACGTAAATAATATGTATTTATTTTTTATACTGCGTCATTTTCTTGGCAAGAGTGCAAGTTATAATAAGTACCTAATACTTAATCAAGAAACGTAAAAAAGGGATCAATAAGCATCAGTTCTTTTGGTGAGAACTACAGACCGTCTGCGTAGAATTAACACGGTGGTCTGTAACAAACGCCGTAGGTCGCGACCGACGTGACGCTGTACGCGGCCTAGGAATGCGCGATAGGTCGTACGCGACGTACGCCGCCTACGCAGTCATTTCAGGGCATTCTGGCGCAACGGACGTCGCGTTTATGTCATAAAATTTGTGAAATGAATAAAGGAGCAAGATGCATTACTGTTAGAAGCAGCTAAATTAAACAGAATTTTATTTGATGCCAGCGATAAAGTTTCTTGTACCTGTTGCACGATGTTGTTGTCAACTCATCATCGATTAAATCCCACACAGTCATAAAGCTTGCTTCTTTGAAATACGAAAGTATTCTTTAAGCTTGATTTCGTTAGTATATAAATGTCTTTTATCAACGTATTAAAACAACCCTCGACCTCTCTCTTCACGAAAAGGTCGTGACGCCTTTTTCTTCTCTCCTGTTTTAGTAATAATATTTGTAAAACAAGATTATCATCCTACTCCTCTTCGAGAAGAACTCTTAAAATGCTCTGTTCATCCATAATTAAATCACTCACGTCTATCTATTCACATTGAGCGCATGAGAGAAACTAAAATCCTGAGTGACCATCACAAACAACGCTGGATGCCTCGTCCAGAGTCAGCAGACGCCGGACGCCATCGGACGCAACCTACGGCGTTTGTTACAGACCACCGCCTAATAGACCGCTATACACAGACAGTCTGTAGTTCACAACCACAGCTCGCACCGCTAGAAGCCCGCAGTGATTAGGAAAATGTATGAATGTTTTGTTATTTTATGAGTTAGTTAATTTTCGAATTTCTAATTATCTTAATTTTTTGTTACAGGTTTTATCCGTGAGTATCCTCAACTGAATTGAGTGTCTCTGAATTTTATACATATTTTTATAAAGCCCAATATTTGAAACGGCGCGTCAATCTTATGGTTCATTAAATGAACCATAAGATTGACGCGCCGTTTTTCACTTTCGCACTCTTAATCCATCAGTTTCAAATAATATACAATATTTTAATATTTTCTGTGAATTTATTTACAGCGGAGTCAGCATATAACCGACCACACCTTCGTAAGTATAATACAAATAATCCGTAGTAATAAAATTAAATGATGTATTAAGACTTACAAATAGGTTGATGAAGGATCAACTTGATGAAAATAAAACTAAAATAAGAAGCGTTGGAATTCTTGGTTAAAAGTTTCCACGGGCACTATTTTTAAGTCAGAAATACAAATAGGTAGGGAGCTTTTACAACTTTTTGCACATTTGGTTCTGTGATAATACTAATTTAATATTACTGTGTCTTCAACCACGTGCAGCATCCAATATGATAATAAGTCTTAGGTACCTAGCTTAATTTATTGAATTGGTTATTGAAATTTTCATCTTTCTTTTTCCTGTGCAATGAACTTTCATTGAACTAATGTCAACTAATACATACATTTTATACATAGAAACACCGAGACCAAGACAAACATCCATGTTCATGAACAAAAATGTTTGACTTGAGCGGGAATCGAACCCACGAACTTCGGCGTAGCAGTCACTTACACTGCCGCTGCGCCAACCGGTCGTCAATGTCACTATATTTATATTTTTATGGATTCATAATTTGATATAGAGCGTCAATCTTTTGGTTCATTCAATGTTGGAAGACCGTAAGATTACATTTCAAGAATATTTATTCAGTTTTTTATAACTTCTGTGTGTTGTAGTGATACTCAATTTCATCGCTACACAGGACTTAAAATCTGTGCCTTAAATAATTTTTCCGGCCTTAAAACATGGTTTTGAAGTTTTGCTCATACCTTTGAAAAACTTGTAAATTGTTTTATATGTAGATAAATACTAAATTTTTGGTGACGTATCTTTCTCTGAACCTTTCTCTTTGATGGAATTAATGTCGACTTGACATATGGTGGTAAATAATGTAAGGACTAGAATAACTGTTTTAATTAGTCATTGGATCTCCTAAAAAGCATATTAATTCTTTCCAAAAGTTCCAGTCATATCACCTGTGTTCGTGAACCCGCCAATCAACCAGGACCCGTACGCCCCGCACCCTCATCATCCCCACCCTGGACATCGTCCTTACCCACAACCTGGACAAAGTGAGTATTTTGTTTTTGTTTTATTTATTTATTATGACAGATTTATCCTCCAAAGCGGTCTCTTGCAGGCAACCTTAATATGAACAGATATGAAATAAGTAGGTACCTATTAGTAAGTGAAATCGTACCTGTAGTTGTAAAGACAATAGGATTTATTAGGTCAAAGATTTTGGTCGAAGGTTTTGCCCAAGATTTCCGTTTTCTCATAACATCATCATCATCATGTCAGCCTGGAGACATCCACGGCTGGACATAGGCGTCTCCAAAGGTTCTCCACACAGACTGATTTTGAGCCGCCCGCATCCAACTGCTTCCCGTGAACTTGACCTGATCGTCGGTCCACCTTGCGGGAGGCAGCAGGGGTACTTGGTCCGGTACGTGGTCGCCACTCCAGAACCCGCCTGCTCCAACGGCCACCGGTTCTTTGCCCTATGTGCCCTGCCCATTGCCACTTCAGCCTGGCTATTCGGAGAGATACGTCGGTGACTTTGGTTCTCCTGCGAATCTCCTCATCTCTGATTCGATCTCGCAGGGAAACTCCGAGCATAGCTCTCTCCATCGCCCTTTGAGTAACCCTGAGCTTTCGGATAAGGGCCCATAGTTAGCGACCACGTCTCAGTGCCGTAGATCATCACTGGCAACACACACTGGTCAAAGACTTTCGTCTTGAGACACTGCGGGATATCGAACGTTAAGATATGTCGTAACTTCCCGAACGCTGTCCAACCGAGTTGGATTCGACGAATGACCTCTTTCTCGAAGTTGGACCTACCCAATTTTATCATTTGTCCCAGGTAGACGTACTTGTCGAGAATTTCGAGTGTAGAGTTGTACCAACCTGGATAGGAGGATTTTCTCATATACCCCTTTTTAATTTGTTTACCACTTTGACTTATTGTAAGCTAATTATAAACTTATAGAGAAACCAAACAAATATGTTTAGTTTATCACTTATGTAATTGTTCTTGTTTGTTTTAGATCTGCCATACCCCTCCGGGTAAGTATTCTTACGTTTATGATTATCGTCAACAATTTTTTTAACTTTTAGATAGTACCTAATGTACCTACAGACTTACCCCAAAAGGGAGAGTGAGTAGTTATTAATAGATTACGATATAAATTCGTAATAATAATTAAACACGAAACTTTTTAGAGTTTAAGCTGAGAGCCAGGTACAAAAATTATAAAATTACAATCGTATGCAGGTTGTTACAATAGTTCGATCCAACACTATGACATGCAAATCACAGATGAGATTCTTGTTAATAAATCTATGATGCAAATATTAAATGAACATAAATGAAATCAATGCATACAACCAAAACCAATAACGTACGAAAAGATTTAAATTGCCAATATAAAAAGACAATTCGCCATTTAATATTACTTGTATAAATAGTTGAAAAATTGTATAAGTACAAATGCACAAAGTAAAATAATAGGGGCCTTATTGATAGATATACTGTCTCTCTGATTAGTTGTTAATATTTATTTTACTTTGGCAGATGACAACCCTTGGCTTCGCAGTGGCAACTAAACTTTACACATAAATAAAATTTATTTGAGTACTAAGAATCGACTTTTATTGAACACATTGTGCCTATGTATCTTGATACGATCGAGTAGAAGTACGGTTCAGGAATTTCACTGATACCTACATATGTCATACACACTATGGTAATCCCTGTGATCCTATATAAACCTATGTATTATTCACAATGGGTCGTTAGAGTGAGTCCGAATGCTTCCAATTTGTCTCACATTCCTCCTGAAAACGCCCAAAAGGGCAAAAGGCGGGACGATGCAAACCTATATTATGCAGGAAACCTTTAGTTTCTTGTTTCACATGTTCACACGCAGCAGACTTTGTTGAGCGTTTATGTTTGTGAACATGTACAACAAGGAACCAACCAATACCAAACCACAACTGACAAAGATATAAGAAAAACAGTAACACCGATAGTTGAACAATGTTCGGGTACTTTGAGATATTTTAGGTATACATGCAAAGACAAATATCACTTAATTCTTCCGTAACCACGACTTCTGTCTGATACTAATACATAATGTAGTTCTAGATCATTCGGTTTAAATGTAATCAAGGCAGTCAAACCAATATAATTATCACGATAAAACCCGTAAACTTTAGTTAAATTTCAATAGGTCAGTTTCTAGGAACAGAGATTGGGCAAAATTAACCCAGAAACAATAGAAATAATTTATATGTCGGTTTTTAGGCTTGAAAAATACAACAATCGTACGCAATTTTTTTCCGCTATGTGCTGTCAATCAGCGAAAATAAAATGATAATTACTAAACTTATTTGGAAGTAAAAGACTATTCATAACACTAATAAAACCATATAGAAATACATATTACGACCAATACGTACACTATTCTATCGTCTTTCTAGCCGATAAAATAACGCGCGCCGCCCGCCGCGCGCACAGAACCTTAACCAGAAATATAATACCCACATACATACATACATAACGTCACGCCTTTTATCCCCGAAGGGGTAGGCAGAGGTGTATTTCTACACCCACTTTTCGCCAGATATACTTTAGTCCCACGTAATAAGGGGCGAACCTATTGCCGTACCGGGCACATTTCCAGACTCCGTGCTGCTACTGAGAATTTCGTGAAAGAAAAACCCAATAACACTGCCCGACCCAGGAATCGAACCCGGGACCTCCCGATCCCACGCGCACATTTATGCCGCGAGACCAACGAGGCAGTCGTATAGGGTTTGATGTCGAGTTTTCCGTCTCTACGCAAAGATGGTATTTGCATCGTGTTATCCCTTAGTCGCCTCTTACGACTCCCACGGGAAGATAGGGGGTGGTGACACTTGTATTCTATGCCGTCAACCACACGGAAATACCCATTATCTTAATATATAAAATCCTTGCGTTACTGACTGACTGACAGACACGCTACAGCCGAAACTATTGGGCGCAGAAAGCTGAAATTTGGCATGTTTGTTCCTTGGGGACCGTAGGGGTGCACTAAGAAGGGATTTCCCGAAATTCCCACGGGATCGGCCAAAACGGGTAAATTTAAAAAAATTACAGGCGTAGCTGCTGGCGTCCTCTAGTCTTATTATATTACTGTTTCACTCACACACATGTATTAGACAGAGATGCTACTGACCCGACTTTTAATGATTTTCCACAGATAACCATGAGAGAACAGATTATTTTATTTGTCGTCGGGACTTACCATTTCAAGGTAGGTAGCTAGGTCATATTGCTGGGAGCACGTGCGAAGAAGTGGAGTATACCGAATAAGTAGAAGTGTACAGGCATCCACTTTACATATCCACATTAACCATAATATTATACAAATATTGTGTTGTAAAGTTAAATAGCAGCTCACAATTGGTCTTACTAAAACAATATATATTGAGCACATACTTAATTATTGCTGTACCTAAATCTGATACTAATATAAAATTAATCATCTTAACTTTTATGTATAAATTTAATACCACCTATATTTGCATGTCTTGACACGACAGAATGTACCTGGCACTGCTTGTTACCAAATCTACCTTTTGTAATGTACCTACATTTTGTGCAAATAAAGAATTATGAATTATGAACCCTAAAAACCACAAACATTCTGGTAATTTTTACTTTACTAATTCTTAGTTATTTCCTAAACGCGTGGACCGATTTACATGATTCAAACAGATAAAATAGTTTTTGAACTAGATCTTTAACACGTTCGCTGACAGTACGTCGTCAGGCGGGAATTTAAAATCATGCATTACTGCAGTACGTCGAGTGACGGGCTATTGTATTTAAGGAATACCGACGCTACGTCGTTCGACGAGAAGTTTTGATATAAGTAATAAAGAGATTAGTACCCACTGTCGTATTGTGAAGAACTCATATTTTATACTGCCGTAACACAAGTATTTTATGTTAAGTTTCTTACTGCCATCTCAGTCGCGCACACACACACACGCAAACCGCTCACACATGAGTACTACGTCGACCGGCGTGAGCTCGCGCGTAGTTTCTAGAACAATTAGTGCGCCCGGTGCTATTCTGTGAACGCCACGTATTTACGCCGCTCCAAACGTAAGTAAATTTTACGAAACATAGATTTTGCTTCTTATTTGTTGTATGTTTGTGACGATTAGTGTGCATTTTTACAATTTTGTAATATTTTAATACTTAGTTATTTCTGTACCTATTATAAATAATGTGAATTCATTGAGTGACTGGTTAAAATAATATTATTATTGCAAGGTTATAAACGTGAAATTTACCTCTCAATAACTTTTATGATTGTTGTAGATGTCTGGAAAACAATCCAAGAAACGTCCAAGAATACGTTTGTTTGATGATTTGTCATCTAACTCCGAAACGGAGCCGGATCCCGATCCTTTCGAGGACAATGATGGTGATTTTGGTTCTGACACCAACTATGAACCACAGCAAATAGACGATGATGGCGGCGCCTCTAGTTCGTCAGAAGAGATATTTTATTTTGATTTTGAACGGGACGATAGATCTACTGAACATACTGAACCTATATCAGAATCAAGGGACCACTCCCCGTCCCTCCTTTCAGCTGAGCCAGATAATAATATAGATTCAGCACGAGAGCAGACTCGCCAAAGATCCCCAGATCCAGAAAAACAGCCGTGGGCACATACAATATATGAAATTCCTGATTTTGAATTCGATGCAGATTCACAAGGCATACAATTCGAGATTAGCTCTCAGACTAGCGTTGAGCAAGTTTTCAATAAAGTTTTTCCGAAAGTATTAATTGAGTATGTTGTTCAGTGTACCAATAATTATGGCACAGCTTCGTGCAATTCAAATAAACCATCTACGAGACATTCCCGCTCTTAAAATTTTCGCCATACTACCGTTGAAGAAATGAAAAAGTTTCTTGGACTTTCATTATTACATGGACATATTCGCACGCCCAAACAACAGAAGTTATTTACTCATGATGTTCCACTATATTACCACCCGGTGTTCTCTTATGTAATGTCTTCGCGACGTTATGAGCAGATTCTTCGATGTATGTGTTGTTCAGAGCTGGGCGCTAAAGGTGCAGAAAAGATTAATAAATTTACTGGCATGTTGACTTTGAACTTTAGACAAATATACAAACCGCACAAAGAGCTTAGTTTAGATGAATCATTGCTTTTGTACCGAGGTAGGCTTCACTTTCAGCAGTATATTAAATCCAAAAAGGCAAGATATGGCATTAAATTCTACGTCTTGGCAACGGCTGACGGCTACGTCTTGAATATAATAATGTACAGCGGAAAAGACGAGAACGTGCAATCATCAGGTGCAATGGGTCAAAAACTAGAGCGGTTGGTAATGCGACTGAGACCATTTTTACTGAAGGGGCATGGACAACTATTATAATTCAGTGACTCTTTCCGAGAAATTACTAGATTTAAAGACACATACAAACAGTACCCTCCGTGTAAATAGAAAAGATAATCCAAAGGAAGTGGTAAACAGAAATTAAAAAACAGGTGAACATGTTTGGGTAAGAAAAAATAAAGTATACGTCAGTAAATGGGTTGATAAGCGACCAGTAATTATGTTGACCACCAGAGAGCACCCCCGTATGATAGAAACAGCAAACAGATTCGGAAAAATGGTTAAGAAACCTATAGAGGTTTCAACATACAATAAGTACATGTCCGGCGTAGAAAGATCTGACCAGTTGATAAGTTACTACTCTTCGCCAAGAAAAACAATACGCTGGTATAAAAAAGTATTTTTTCATCTATTGGACACTGCAGTATGGAACTCATATAATACTTATACAAAAAATTTGTACTTAAAAATCCTAAATATGAGTTTTGTACATACCGAGAGCAGTTGATAAAAAAAATTATAGATTTATTAATTATTTATTAATAGATTAATATATGTTACGTCGACAGACGTCAACGTCTCTCGACGTAGTGCCGCATTTAAGCTGATTAATATATGTTTAATATTACAGTACGTCGACAGACGTCAACGTCGCTCGACGTAGTGTCGCATTTAGACAGACAAACTGTGTTCAATTTGGCACTACGTCGAGGGACGTTCACGTTGTACGACGTAGTGTCGTATTTAAGCAGACAAACACAGGGGCATCATGTCACTACGTCGTGACATGTTTATCATTCAGTATGGAAAATTCTACTGACATATTGTGGGATTCAAGTAAGTGGTTACTGTCAGTGAACGTGTTAATTTGACTCCATAATCGTTGAGATATCTCAACAAATAAAAAGTACAATTTTCAAGATGCTCTCGTAAAATAAATAAAATCAAAATTTCAAGTTGCTTTCGACACACATTCGTTAAATGAGCAATACCTTGCCAACTTTATCTCTGGTGTTTTGTTACAAGAATAGAATCAATGCATGTTCGAACAAAAACATATTATACTTATATTGTGTATTAACCAGCTGAAAGCTGGATATAGAACGCGATAAGTAAATCTGTTTATTGTTCTTACATTCATGGTATACGTACTTTGGGAAGTTGTCCTCACGTAATCATTGTGATTTATTTAGGTTACGCTGTACATGTAGGCATAAAAGTCAAAAGTCAAAAATCATTTATTCATCTAGGTCCCAACGTGACGCTTATGAACGTCAAATTTTTAAAGTAAATTAATAATGCTTCTACATTTACATTTACTGCCCATTCGCAAAGCAATAGGTAGAACCACGAGAAAGAACGGGCAATAAAACTCGTGGCCACTCTTTTTAATCGCCAGTGTTATGGTACATATTTTGTTTTTGTAAGGAGCTGCAACTGATTCACATTGTAATTAATTACTTGTAAATAGTAAATAGGAACATACATAATACTTAAACAAATATGTAGTTACTAAATTAAGTGCTGTAGTAGTCTTCAAATGTGAATCTTGTGGAACAGGAGCATCCACTTACGCTTTATAATGTAGGCAACTCGCGATCATGTTCAGAACTATGGTGGAAAAGTATGTTACAGAAAGTGACGGTATATGAATACACGAAAATTACAAAAACGTTAGTATCCAGCCCATGATAACGAGTTACCTTCATCTAACACTGTAGCAAATTTTAATAAAATTTCTGGAACAACAATGAAAATGTAAATGTAGTAAGTTGAATGACCTAATAATGCATGAATATTAAATTAATAGAACTAGCGATATTATATAAAAAATCTGAAAAGTAAGGTATCTATATAAATTTAAAAAAATCAAGAGTTGGCTAGTGTAAGTGACCATCTATCCTTATCACTGAAATAATCATTAATGGTATAATAACCTTTCCTAATAAGGCAGTCTTTTACTTTACTTTTGAACGTACTAAATGGCAATTCTAAAAGACTAATTGGCATTTTATTGTATATACGAATACCTAGCCCTACAAAAGAATTATTAACTTTATGTAAACGATGATAAGGCGCATATAACTTATGCCTGTTTCGAGTATTTATGTTATGTACATCACTTTTTGTAGTAAATAAACCTATATTTTGCCTAATATACAATATATTAGCAAATAAAAATTGCGAGGCTATTGTAAGAATCCCTATAGACTTAAAGCGTTCCCTAAGAGTATCTTTTGCACCTAACATGTATATTGCTCGTACCGCTCGTTTCTGTAGAACGAAGATATTCTGAATATCCGCAGCTTTGCCCCATAACAAAATACCGTAGGACATGACACTATGAAAATAGCTAAAATAAACTAGACGAGCTGTGTCAACATCAGTAAGTTGTCTAACTTTTTTGACAGCATACGCAGCAGAGCTGAGCTTACCTGCAAGACATGCTATATGTGCACCCCATTGTAACTTATTATCTAGTGTAATGCCTAGAAACACTGTTGAGTCAACTGTGTCAAGTTCCTCCCTATCTAGCCTTATATTAGGTCCCAGTTGTCTAACGTTAGGTAAAGCAAATTTAACGCATTTAGTCTTTTTAGAATTAAGCACTAGGTTGTTTGCTGTAAACCATTGTGTAACCTGTATAAGTGCATTAATTTCATCATCAAATTGATTCCTATTCCTATCTACTTTAAAAATAAGTGACGTATCATCTGCAAAAAGTACGACATCACAGATATTTTTTAAATAAAAAGGTAAGTCATTAATATATACAAGGAATAGAAAAGGACCTAAAATAGAGCCTTGTGGAACGCCTAACTGTATAGGTAATTTAGAGGATGTAGTCCCATTTACATCGACGCACTGAAATCTTTGCTGCAGGTACGACTCAACAACACAAAGTGCGGTTTCCTCTACGGCGTAGTGGCGGAGCTTACGCAATAGTGTGTCGTGATGAATGCAATCAAATGCTTTTGAGAGGTCACAGAATACTCCGATAGCATTTTTAGATGACTCCCAAGCATTATAAACGTGTTTTATGAGAGCAACACCCGCATCAGTAGTGGATCTACCTTTAGTAAATCCGTATTGATCTTTATGAAGCAGTCTATTTAAATTAAAGTGTCTTAGTAGCTGCTTTAATAAAATCTTTTCAAATATTTTACCAAATGCCGGCAAGATAGAGATGGGCCTGAAGTTATTTACGTCATTTTTACTGCCAGATTTGAATAAAGGTATGATTTTACTTAATTTCATCAAATCCGGAAATACGCCTAAGTCAAAACATTGGTTAAAAATTATAGAGAGGTAAGGCGCAACAGTCTCAACTATAGTACCTAAAATTTTAATTGAAATGCCCCAAAAGTTGCCGGTATTTTTAATATTAATTGAATTATATGCGATCAATATATCTCGCGGGGTAACGTGCTCGAATCTAAACACGCTCTTGCATTCAGGTACACTGCTAAGCAAAAAATTTCCAGCGTCTAAAGATGATGATTGTAAAGAGCTAGTAGTTGTTAAAGGTATGCTCGCAAAGAAACTATTGAACATATGCGCTACTTGAGTTTGATTGGTGGCTAATAAATTGTTTTCTTTTAGTTCAAATTGGTTTTCCCGTGGTTGAGCTCTTCCTGTTTCATTATTTATAATTCTCCAAGTTTCTGTAATTACATTTGTTGAATGCTTAATTTTGCTACTAATAAATTTAGATTTTGCCATAACACAAACTTGTTTAAAAATTTTTGAGTAGTTTTTTACATAATTTAGAAAAGGTGTGTCAAATCTATGTTGTTTCATACCATATAATTCAAACAATTTGGCTCTACTTCTGTATATACCTATAGTGGCCCATTGGTTAAAAGATCCGGTAGTACCCTTTAATGTGACAGTTTTACTCTTGAAAGTATCTTGAAACTCATTATTTACCATTCCAAAAAGTGAATTATAAATTGTATTTGGATTTTTTGAGTTCAAAATTGAGGGATTGAGTTTAGCGATAATATTGTTTTTAAAACGTATAAGACGATTGGTAGTTTGAGGCCTACATTCTACTGTATGTGATTTATCATATGTTGTACATGAAAAACTAGCTATCTGTCCACGGTGATCAGAAGGAAGAGAACTAATAACTACTGGGTTTTTAGCAACACAATAACTAAATATGTTATCCAAACAAGTAGAAGATGTTTCAGAGACTCTAGTAGGTTCACAGAATAAATTACTTAAATTAAATGACTTAAAAAGATTCAGAAATCTAGTACACTGTGAAGAATTCTCTCATAGAACAGCCTGCAGCACTTATGGACTCTGTCATTGTAGATTTAGACGGTTAATGAATATCAAATAAACCTTAAAACATATAATGTTGTTTTCTTAACTACTGTTATACAGCAAATAAAACTGTCTTATATCTGTCACCCTACAGAAGTATCAAACAAACTACTCATGAAAAATAAATAAGGTTATTATTTTTAAGTGATAATAAGGAGTAGGGGAAAGGTGTACGAGATGATCCATTGAGGGAAGATAATCCTTTTATATTGCAACGAAACTAGTAGTGTCACCTAATTGTGTTTATTGGTAAAATGTAGTCCCTAATATTCCCCCGCCTTAGTCAATCGTAATGGCGCCTTGAGCGACAGTCAAATTTTTTGAGGACGAAAACAGAAATTTCACCATTGTGATCTAAGGTAAGGTTGACTTTAAGATTGTGTAATGTGTTCTAACGTACTTTATTGACGTAGTTGATGTATTAGTTAGCTTTGTATATTACTCTATTTTGAATTTTTAGCAGCATGGAAACAGTTGAAACCACACATGTTATGTTATCGATCATTGAATAAAAAAGTTTATGTTGGGGCAAGATGATTATGTTACTGGTGTACAAGACGATCCGTGTGATCATCTTGTACAACGTTAACATCATCATATTGACTATGTATTACAGAAACATTTTAACCATTTGTGTTATTGTTTTTTTTTAAAGCGATTATCCGTATGAATTCACATGGGGTTGGTGTAAAGTAACGCCAGAAAACAGGCGCTTAGAACTATACATTTTTATTTTTATTTCATTTATAATTGAATCGGTCATTTCAAAAACCTCATAAGTCACAAAATTATAATTTTTCAGAAATCAATAAAAACTGTTTTATACACAAACAAATGAGTTTTAAAGGACTTTTTTGTGTTTAATTTAGTATTTGAGTGGTAAAAAATTAAAATAGCGTATAACTTTACAGTTTATTAATAGAAATAATAAAAAAAACCTGAAAAACAGTTCTTGACTTATGTTGTTTTAGCGAGAAATAGAGTTCGTGGTATATAATTTAACCAAAACAATCGTAGTAATCATATTTTTATTGCTTATAACTAAGAATTACACTTAAAAATAATCTTATTAACATTTCACATGTATGAATTTGTCATGTTTTAATATCTTTCTGGTACATAGTCATATTCTCCATCATTCTCATCTGGATTTTTTTCAACATATGCAGTTGGCCAGCTAAAATGTTGTTATAAAATGGCATATTATGCTATTCCAGAATGCTATCTTGAACTTGTTTTAAATCGTCATTTTTTTTAATTTATGGGCGCTTTTAAATCATAGGCTTTGATAGATGGAAAAGAAGCAGACGTTGTTATTTTCTTTATTAATGAGAATGAATGTTTAATCAATCCATCAATATATTCCTCTGAAAACTGAATCACACTGAAAACTCATGTACGTCGAAGGTTCAAAAGACTTTTTCTGGTCCTTTGGGACTTTTTTTCCAGAAGATTCAGTTGACAAACATGTTTTTTTGTACAAATTTGGCCAGAATTTCTTAAATTCTAATAGAGCTTCAGTTTTTAGCTATGACTGTAAATGTTGAGCTGGAGTTCGAAACCAAATCAATGTATTCTCCTGGGACGTAGATACGATCATGCTTTCGAACATTTTTTTTTATAACTCCAAAATCACGGTCATTTGGTAAAAAGGAATGACCACGTATGGGAAAATACTGATAAACTTTTTCAAATCTTTTAGAGTCAGTCAAAGCAAACTTAAATCTCAACAATGTATTATTTTTATTTTGACCAGGGCAGCTGTCGGAAAAAGATATAAATACTTAATATTTGGCCCAATATTATTTTTTATATAATGCATCAACATTGAACAAACCTCATTGGCTCAGTGCGTGCAAAAACCTCTTAAGTCACTGACTAATGTTGTTTATGCAATGAACGTCTTTCACGCGGTAATATTAAAAGAAGAAGGAATGTATTGACTTAAGTTATTTTCACCCAGAATACGCATCTACCTTTGAGGAACCATTTTCAGCAAAAAAAGCATGTTGGAAAAAAATTTTACTTAAGTGGTTTTTGAAATGACCGATTCAATTATGATGAGGATTTTTTTCCATCATGCTGATTTTGAGAAGTTAGATTTGCTTGACAAGATTAGCTGTTTTAGACGATAAATTATTTAACTACCTACTTTAAAAGATTATTTAATGTTGTCAAACCTTTACTTGACCACAGATCTCTTACAATGTGATTATTGTTTCCTTCTTTAATTATAATGGAGACTAACAGACTTGATTAAAGATAGTAAACCCTAATTATGACTTTATTGAGGTAATTCTGCTATAACCTATGATAATCTCAAATTGAGTGGGTGCATATGGGCACATGATCCTGGGATCATCTTGCCCCTAGCGCAGGGATCATCTTGGACACCGGGGTGTACAAGATGATCCTTTCATAACGTTTAAAAAAAACGGTGTTTATAACAAAAAAACATTTAAAAAAACTTTTTTTTGAGAATGACAACAATAAGAAAGATAAATTGCCTACAGATAAACGTATTTATATCTGCAATAAGTAGAATATTATTTATACTACAAGCATTCTCCCTTAAGCGAATCATCTCGTACACCTTTCCCCTAAGTAGATTTTATTTATTTATTTATTTAACTTTATGCACAAACAAGTGTACAGAGGCGGACTTAATGCCTAAGGCATTATCTATCAGTCAACCTTTGGGTGATGCAGAGATAAAGATATAATAAGTGCATTTAGCATTTAAATTACAGAAAAAGAAAAATATATATACAGAATAACAGATTTTACGAATAATTCGTTCATAAAATATATGATAAACCTATTTACATACACTAGATTTATACTTATTTATAAATACATACATATATATATATTTGAATATAAATATATATATTTATAATAAATATTATAAATACATAGACGATGATTCTATTACGATTCAGCCAATGTGTCAATGTAAATCTGTCGAACTCTAGTTTTAAATGTGAAACGGTTCGTGGACATCCTGATTTCTGGAGGGAGAGCATTCCAGAGAAGGATAGACTGGATATTAAAAGAAGCATGTACCAAGCTAGAGCTGTGAGAAGGACAAAGAAGAAGAAGATTGTTTGAAGAACGAAGATTTTTATCGTGGGTATTGCAGAGATATTGAAAATGAGGAGTTAAATTGACAGGAGCATTAGGAGAGTACAGTAAAGAATAAAGTGTACACAACGTACGCAGGTTGCGACGTTGGCGGATAGGTAACCATCGTAACTTTATTCGAAACTCGGAAATATGGTCATACTTGCGGAGATTGAAAATGAATCTAATGCAATTATTGAGAAGGCGGTCGAGCTTATTGAGTAGATCTGCATTAAGGTCGAGATAGCACACATCACCATAGTCGATGATAGGAAATATTAAAGTCTGTACTAGCATTGTCTTGGTCTTATTTCTAGATTTTGTTTTTGTTGATGCTGGTTTTTTTTTGTATGAAATTTGCCCATTGTCCTTTAATTAAAGTTACGTACATACGCCTCACGCCTGTTTCCCGGAAGGGTAGGCAGATACTACAGAATGTCATTTGCAACGATCCTGACATATCTCTCTTGCTCAATTCACTCATATCAAGTTTCTCACTCTAAGCATATATTTTACTAATATCTGTGTTGTCCCTTTTCAGTGATTTGGCCCTCCAAGGAGAAACCATAGGTACCAGTACCGGTCAATAGTATTTTTTTTTAACTTTTTATTTAATTTATTTTGATCTCTTGTTCCAACTTCACATTGGCAAAATCATCGGTGAACGATGGAGCCATTTTAATCAAAGTTGAAGTTAAAGTTTCTCATGCATGCTCATCTGTTTAGGATAATTCTGAACTATCCTATTTTTAGGATGTCTCCAATCTGGTCAGAGAACGTCCGCCTAGGTCTTCCCCTTCGTCATTATTGTATATTTAGTTACGTTGTTTAGGGGTACAAGAAATGGTAAGAATGAAGAAGATATTGAAAGAAGAGCCAATGCAGGTAATAATAGTTTGAATGGAGCTCTGAAGGCGTTTATGAGCAGCCAAAACGTGACCAAAAAAGCACTTCAGAGAAAAAAAAATCGATGTCTTGGTGAATATTTCTGTAACCAACTAACAAAACGATCTGTAATTTCTTTTTTGTACAGTTTAGCTATATAATATATTTGAAATAATTACAGTCTACATACAAAAAAAAAAGGTTTGAACTTCATTCTTCTGATTCATATAACGTATCCGTCTACTATATTCCAGAATTAAATAGTCGATATCGCATTTTGCCTTTGATAAATCAATATCTATACATATAATAAAATGGTAGGAAAGTCAAAACTGTACATTGAATATTTTTTTTAAAGAATACTTGGGGTGTGATCTACTATCGATACCGAGGCCAAAAATATAGTTTTTAGAATTTTTGTCTGTGTGTCTGTTTGTCTGTTTGTCTGTTTGTTTGTCTGTTTGTCTGTTTGTATGTCTGTTTGTCTGTTTATCTGTTTATCTGTTTGTCCTTATATCCGGGATAAAGTAAGAAAGTACTGCATGGATTTACTTCAAATTTGGCACAAATATTATCAAAAATTCGGATCACCACATAGGCTACATATTATCACGCTATGACCTACAGGGAACGAGCAGAGAACCTTTATTTCTTCAACGCATTCTGTAACAACGTGTAATGTAACAATGCATATTTGAATGTTGTTATTAGCTAGCTTCAAACTATAAAAATCACGCAATATAAGTAACTTAGGCTGATAAAAATAATTATTTGAATATACGTAGAATTAAGACAATTTTAATGCAGCGCCATCTAAGAGAGTTCAAAAGTCGAATTACATGTGTAAGCCCTTTATGGATATAAATAATTTAAATTTGAACATGTTGGCGACGTTAATAGTTGTTTTCAAAAGTCATAGATGGAGTTGTACATTTTCTTCTTAAAATTTTATTTTTAATTCGTTTCAGAGATGAGCAAGACTATTAGTTGAAGTTATTTAATTCATTAGCCACACTTGATTGCTTACATCATTTCTGTCAGATTAAATAGTAATAGAGTTAGTACAAAATAAACATTTTGGTCACATTGGTGTAATTATTGCTTCTTAATTAATATATTTTCATGTCGCATGTAAACTTGCTTTAAATTGTCTTCCGGGATATACATGTAGCACGTACCTTTGTTTGGATTAACTGTATATAAACATTAGTGGGACGTGGAACTAGCTATAAGTCGTATTTTTTATTAGACGAAGCTAACTGACGTTTACTGTATTGTCAGTTTATGATGAAATAAAAATAGTGTTGTGACAAAGTGAATGATTGAAAAAACTCTTGAATGAATGAAATTGCCTCGATTGTCTAGTGAATAGTTAGTGTGCCGAACGGCCGATATCGGGTACGGTGTTCGAGTTTTCGAAGACTATGTTCCTATAGTATTTACCTATACTGAATACCGAGTGTTTTAAAAATTAAGGAAAACATTGCGAGGAAACTTGTAAGACTGTTCTATTTTCAATACATCATGTAGTTGAAACTATAGATGTATAAAATATAACAATTTATAGGTAGATTATGAAAATAAAAACATCGCTTACTACATAATTTGCTTTTATTCATCATCAGATAAATAAACATCACTATCGCTTGCGGTGACATTAATTATAAATCTGTCTGAAACATTGTCGATCATTTCATCAGTTGTCGAGACCATACATTTTGTCTTCTTCTTTAATTATATGAGACACGCAACTACTCCATTTTTCAGGTGTGATATGTTGAAGTCCTACTTCAAAAAGTTTTTTTACTTCTGTCACTTAGAAGGTTTTGTTATTTCTTGCAACATATCCTTTAGCCTGCGCCCATACCAACTCAATGGAATTGAGCTCACGGTGGTATGGAGGCAGACGTAAAACAATTATCCCATGCTGCGCTGCCATCTCGTCCACAACATACATATGTACGAAACAATATAGCATCAAATAAACACAACAATTACCACAAGCACAACGTAACGGAAAACTTAACAAAAACAATAACTAAATACTAAACAGCGTGAGCGCAGAAAAAACATTCTTGCTATCAGACCAGAGGTTAGAAGCCGAATGAATAACAAACAAAATGGCGACCGACTCGCGCCGCGCTTTGTAATAAGCCGTCAATATACTGATGTAACTACTTACATAACTATTAGTAACTTAAATCAGAGAACTTTTATTGTAAAATAGAAATAATATTATTTTATTCTTTGAAATGATTAACTATTCACACTCATTGTTCGTTCATCTGATTGAACGAGAACTAAACGCATCACTATTACTTTAAATATGACAACATTATTTTACAAAGTGACATTAGCTACTGTCAGTTGGCTTCGTCTAATTAAAAATACGACAGATTATTTTTACTCACACACAGCCACATTCATTGTTACGTCTGAAGCGGTTTGGTAGATACTGGTGTTCTCTATACATGAGAAGCATCCTACCGTAATGCGTTTACACGACCACCTAGAGAACGGCCAGCGCATATATTTTGATCCCGACAGCGTTGCTGAGCACTTGGAAAATCCGCGTCAAACAACTCTCTTGGCATTTTTCAGGCTCTGTAAAATCGATCAATTTGGGAGGTCCCTTACGTATGACGAGATGCCTTCATATTACACGTACGACAAGCAAAAGGGTGTATTTAACTGACATTGACGAGGAGGTGCTGTGGAAGGTTTTCCGGGAAGTTTCACGGACACCGCATTTTGTAAAGTTTATACCGTACACAGAAATAATGTCGAATGCTATTTTCTGCGGTTGTTACTTCACACGGTCCGAAGCCCAACGTCTTTCGCCTTTCTGAGGACATTTGATGGCTTGGAGTATCCCACTTACCGCACAGCCTGCGTAGTACGTCACTTTCTCGACGATGGCCAATACTGGGATAACAACCTCGCGGAAGCGAGCGTCAGTGACAGTCCCAGCCACATGCGTCATCTGTTTGACGTCACCTTGGTGTTTTGTGGAGTCGCGAACGCGGTAGCTTTCTGGGAGAAGTATCGCCATCATCTGTCTGAAGATTTTCTACGAGCTTTGAGGCGTGTTACTAGAGACGAAGTCGAAGTAACTGATGACCGCGTGCTGAACACCTGTCTCAGTTCACTTCAAGACGTGGTCATTTCTATCAGCGGCAATCCACTGGTCAAATATTTGTTACCAGCTTCCCAATCATCACCGCATCAAGACCGTGAAAATTGGGAGTATAACGCTGAGACAATTTGAAATGACCACCTTACGAATTTTACGACACCGTCCTTGAAAGCGTTGGGCAAAGCCAGGCTAAAATGTTTTTCTTGGATGCTCCTGGTGGAACAGGAAAAACATTTGTTACTACTGGCATACTTGCAGAGGTCAGTAGGCAAGGCAAAATTGTCATTGCTGTAGCGTCGCCGGCAATCGCTGCCACACTGCTTCCGGGTGGCAAGACAGCACATACCATATTTAAATTTCCCATCGATTTAGAGAGCGCCGTAATACCCGTTTGTGGTGTGTCACGTAACAGTGATAAGGGACACGTGCTCAAGGATTGCTCTCTGATCGTATGGGATGAGCGTACGATGGCCAATAGGAAGGCAGTTCAGGCCATGGACAGAACCCTGCAGGACATCCGCAGGAACGAGCATTTAATGGGTGGTCACAACTCTGTTCAGTGACGATTCCCGACAAACGCTTCCCGTGGTGACGCGGGGATCGAGGGCTGACGAGGTGAGTCATCATCATCATCATCATCAGCCTTTAACAGTCCACTGCTGGACTAGGCCTCTCTTTTGAAAGGAGGAATTGGCCTACTATACCACGCTGGCCAAACGGGTTGGTATAGGGTTTGTATCAAGTTTTCCTTCTCTTACAGTGCTGTTCTTGCTCCCTCTGTTGGCTCTTACGACACCCATGGGATGATATGGGGTGGTGACATTCCGTATCCTTAATCCGTCACCACACGGACGAGGTGAGTGCTTCGTTGCAATTATCTTTGTTGTGGTCACGAGTTCGTATGCTGCGCTTGACCATTAATATGAGAGCTCAGCTTGGCGTCAATGCACGTGCTCAACAATTCTAAGATGTCTTTCTAAGTCTTGGCGAAGACACTCCACCAGAAGAGAGAGGTGGACAGGTGGTGCTTCCAGAGTCTCTTATGAAGTGGTCTCACCTCTATAAACACTGTCGTCGAGCAAGAAAACGCCACACATTATCCCGTGGAATTTCTGAACTCCCAGTCAGCAAGTGAACTTGCAGCGCATAGCATCAAGCTGAAGGTCGGTGTCCCGATTATGCTTCTTTGGAACCTATCTCCTCCGAAGTTGTGTAACGTGACCCGCCTGAAAGTCATCTCGCTCCACAGACACACCATTTAGGAAATTCTTACGGGTTGTGGCGTCAGCGAGGCAGTATTTATACCACGCATTCCTCTCATACCTCATAATTCAAGCGCATACAGTTCCCCGTGAGTGTTTGCTTTCCGAAGACCATCAATAAGTCGCAGAGGCAGACATTGAGGGCAGCGGGTGTCCTGTATGTCGCTTGCTCCCGCGTCACCAGTCCTGACTCTCTTTACATTTTGGCTGCGGAGAGCCAAACCACTAATGTTGTACATCGAGAAGTCCTATAAGTATGTATTTTACCCTATTATGTATGCCTTATTTTCTCCATCTGCTTCAGTCACAACTTATGACTTAATTCAGCAGAATCACCATAAAGTCAATTATTCAAAGCAGGCTGAAAATCAGCACTTTTTGAAGGTCAATTTTACAAAAGACAGTCTCCCTCTGTTACTACACTTTCTGCAGGTATGAAATATAAAGAAGAAACGGGTAAATGAATGTTATTTTAAAAGGTATATCTTCTCATATATTCACGCCTTTTGTCCCCGAAGGGGTAGGCAGGGGTGTATTACACACCCACAATTCGCCAGATATGTTTTGGTCCCAATGTAATAGGGGACGAGCCTATTGCCATCTACCTGGCACATTGTTAAGCGAGCGATAATTAATTAATATTTTTTAATACACACATAACTTCGAAAAGTCATAGGTGTGTGCCCGGGGTAGCTGGGGATCGAACCCAAAAGACCATCGTCTCGGCAGTCCGTGACATACACCACTGGCCTTTCGCCGCCGCGTATTTTTTAAAAGGTATAATCGTAGGTATTTATTTAATAGTTAGGTGCTGTATAGCGTTCACGCAGACGACGTCGCGGGCAGCAGCTAGTAAATTAATATATCTTTTACGGAGAGGAAATAATTAGCCCCCATACAAAAAAAATACATAACATAACTTCACGCCTTTTTATCCCCGAAGGGGTAGGCAGAGGTGTATTACACACCCACACTTCGCCAATGTAATAGGGGGCGAGCCTATTGCCATCTACCGGGCACTTTATAAAGCGAGCGATAATTAACATTTTAAATACACACACTCTGAAAAGTCAGAGGTGTGTGCCCGGTACCCCACCTGGGGATCAAACCCGACACCATCGCCTCGGCAGTCCGTTACGTACACCACTGGGCTATCGCCGCTTTATAAAAAATATGTATTAATCGATTTTAAACTTTCGCGATTTGTATACATCATACAATTTTATTAAAATGGGTCGTATTCTATATTTAAGCTCTGTTTTACCGACGTTTCGGCCGTCTTACAACAGCCATGGCCGCGGCAGGACTGATGTCATCTCTGTGTTGTCTTTGTGAAGCGCGGGTTTCGGCAGCTACCCGAACATGTTTTTTTATTTTTATCTGAACTGTCGGTACATCGACACACAACACTTATGACGTCTACACACTGATGAGCTGTGTCACTGCGGCGGGGTTTACATTTGTTGATTACTGGATTCCAAGTTGTAGACAGTCTACAGACAGCTTCGTCGTATCCATCCTCCCGGTGGAATTTTTTTATGCTTTTTGATTTCAACCGCTTTTTTTTATAGTAATAGACGGCAAACGAGCAGACGGATCGCCTGATGGTAACCAATTACCGCCGCCCATGGACACAAGCAACACCACAGGAGTCACAAGTGCGTTGCCGCCTCTTGGGGTTGGGAAAAGGAATAGGATGAGCAGTTGGATGAGGGAGAAGGAATATGGGATAGGGCCTCCGGTACTCTCACCACTCACCGAACGAAACGCAACAGTTTAAGTACTGTTACTTTACGTCGATTTTCTGTGAGAGGGTAGTACTTCCCCGGTCGAGCCGGCCCATTGATGCTGAAATCAGCAAGGCTCTACTACCTGGAAAGTTCACGTACTATCCTGGAGTAATAGTGACGATCGCTAGATAAGACCTTTGGTTGATGTAATTCGATCCAGTGGTTTGGTCCAGACTCCAACAAATGCTCAGCTATGGCAGTCTTGTTAATTTGTAGGTATTTTACAGCTGCGATATGTTCCTTGACCCTTTCAGCGATGGTTCGTTTGGTCTGTCCGATATAGGAACTACCACAACTGCAGTCAACCTTGTAGACGCCAGGTGTTTGTAGAGGAATGACATGCTTCGGGGTGCGCAGATTGTGTGCTACCTTAGAGAGCGGACTATATACAGTCTTTATGAAGTATTTCTGCAGTACTGTGCCAACTTAGTCCGTCACTCCCTTTATGTAAGGCATGTAAGCCGGTACTCTGCTTACTTCCGGTTTACGGTCCTTCCTCTTCAGACGTTGTATCTTCTTGTTGAATCCGTTGCACCTAAGAACTTAAGACAGCTCACTGTTCAAATGTTCAGGGTCTCAGAGGACTTTCTACCACGTCGATGTCACAAGCCTTTTGATGGACATCGTTTTTCTGAAGGCAAGTTTAGCGGATGTACACAAGAAGTTACAGGCATCCGAAGAAACCGTTGCACTCTTGCGCATGAAGGTGGATGACCCACACAAGGTTTTCGATATAACTGGGTCACCGGCGCGTAGTAACATCTACACGCGCCGAGGTGCATGCGTCGACTCATCAGTCGCAAGTTTCGCGTCAGCAGTTTTGTCGCCGCGAAATGTTGTGACTGCTGAGTGCGCTACACAAGCGCCCCGCAGCTCTGCCCCCGTCTCTGCGGCTCCTCCGTGTATCGCCGCGCGTAATAAGCGAATAGAGGTTCAGCAGGTTACTGCGAGTACCCCCGTTGCTTCCACACTGACGTCCATGCCGTAGAAGGCAACGAACCGCGACGAAGAAGCTGATGATGGTTTTATGACGGTTCAGAGGAGGAAACGTCGTCAGAAAACCAACAAAAACGGCTGCTGTCGGGTGCGAATCTGCGCGCCGCCGCACCGAACACACCCGTCTATGTCTCTCGCCTGCACTACACCACTAAGGTGGAGGACATCGCGGAGTACGTGCCCCAAAAGACGAAATACACACCGAGAGTACAGCTGCTGAAGTCGCGTCGTAACGTCAATTTCAAGACGTTTGTGGTGCGGGTCCCGACCTGCTTTCTGGATGTTGTGATGAAGGAAGACTTTTGGCCGACGGGAGTGGTGTTCCGTCGCTTCCGCGAAAAGTGCCACACGAGCGCACATCAACAACGTGCAAGTAAAGCGATACTAACATAGTTTATAAGTATATTTATACTAACAACCACTGTATGTATGTTTGACTGTAAGGTATCTATGCGTCTATGCCACGCAAAATAAAATGTTTGATTGATTGATTGATTATACGTTAAATTAATCAAATATCGCGAATAATAAAATTGTATAAAATATGTAGGTATTATTTATTGTTTATTTATTTTATTTACCTTAATGTGTTTAAAAATAAGAAAATAAGAAGTGTCATGATCGTACTTGGTCGGGTAATGATTATGAGAGTCCGGTTTCCCGTGCGGGGTAGCCTGTCGTGCAGTGGACGAGCTGGAAGGTGTACCTATAGGTATATCACCATATATCACCCTTGAAGTTCTATTCACCTCAATTTCGAAGGCGTTTTAGATTCATTAATGCTAAGGTTGGCCTACCCATAACATCTTCTCATGAGATGATTCGTTAACGAAGACAACATACGGTAATCTGAACTCTAGTTCAAGGATTAGCAATGCTGAAATAGACATGGCCAAAATTGTTCACACTTTAGGAGATCACAACAAAACAATTGACATGGAAAATGGTAAACATTGAATGTAAGGATAGCTGTTTAATTAGAAACGAGTCATCAGAAGATGATACAAGCTGACGATCTGTAAACAGGAGTATTTCTAGCTGCAATAATATATTGACAAATGGTAAGGAAGAGTTCGGTCAGACTTTCAGAATCGTTCACCGAGTCATTCACCGAGTCATGATCTTCGCCGATGAGAGTGGTTACGGTATGCGAAAAACCCGCAGGACCTTCTTGGTCAAGCTTTCTTTGTAACATACATCATAAAACAAGATACACCGGTATCAGAAATATTAAGCTCTTGTATTGCCATGTGTCAGGATTTTACTCATTCTGATTATATAATTATCTTAGGAGGCTCTCATGACAAAAATCCCATAAAAATGCAGTCGCATTTGTACTATATTGCAGATCAATTAAAAAATACAAATATCTTAGTTGGAGATATCATTAAAAATCGTTATCTGAATGTATCAAAATGTAATAGCTTGATAAAACTTATATGTTATAATAGTAGCAATGCACATTTCATTTTCTTGCGAGAATATGCGTCTCTAAATAACTTTTTTGTTAGGTTCGGTCGGAGTAGATTGTTTCACCGAGAACTGAAGTACAAACAGGACCATTTAGATTACGTAGTAAGTTTAATACTGACACGATTTCTTCTTCGCCTAAACGTTACTATTCTGTACATAGTCAGACTTATCGTGATCATCATGTGCGTACTTTTTCGATAGAATCTACGGAAGCATCCACCCAAACTGATATTGCAGAAACGACTAATCAAAATTTGAATCTTTTTCGTGGATAACTGTATCACTTTGCGCATTTTTCACCAAAACATGTGTGGAATTAATAATAAAAAAGATGAGTTAGAACTATACTTTAACTCTTCAGAATCAAAAATGGATTTCATCTGTATTACAGAAAATATCTATTCCTATGTTTAATATTTCAAATTTCTTATATCCTGGTAGCACATAATATGAGAATAACGAAAAAAAGGGGTGGAGGTCTTATTTTAGGGAGAATAGACAGGGAAGTTGTAGACTGCACACAAATCAATAAATTATATAAATCGGAATCTTTTGAAATGTGTTGTACAAAAGATGGCAACACGGGCTTATATTTATGCTGCTGTTATCGTAGTCCTAACGATAAAAACTTCGACGATTTTATGCAACGGCTCGAGAAGACACTAGAATATCTATGTAATAAGAAGTCAATAATATGTGGTGATATAGTCAACGTTGATCTTATTTCTGATAGTAAAGAACAAGCAGATTTTTTGAGCTTGTTACGATGTTACAATTTTAGGCCCCTTATACAAGATGTTACTTACATTCGTAATGACTCTTCATCCTGTATCGACAACTTTTTGACCAATTTAGATGAACACTGTGCAGTCGATAGAGGTTGACCATAACGGTTTAGCTGATGGCCATGCAGGAATTTTTTGTAACATGATTCTTCAGAATGAGGTATGTAATTAATCTGTTATAAACCAAACCATTTCAGTGAAACGCAGAATTTACAATAAGATAAATAATTATACGTATCAACAATTAATTTTGAATAACAATTGGCAGTCTATGGGTATAAATACCTTCCTAAGTAAATTTATGAAAGCCTTTAAAAGTAGTTTAAAAAAAAAACCTAAAAGAATCAGGGTAAATAGTAATACTCGTATTACACTGGATAACAAAGGGCATTAAAATATCTAGTAAGATGAAATGATTGCCGTGTGTAAATGGTAGATGCTTGCATGACAATAGTATTTTAACATATAGGAGTAACTATATCAGATTATTTAGAAAAGTGATAAAGACAGCCAAGAAAAATGCAGTTAAGAGGCAGCTCCTAAATGCAAAGAACGTTAGCAGGGAAATCTGGAAAGTTGTAAATCGCCATAGAAACAAAACAAAGCACAAGATAACAAGACGGTTCACTATAACGCACAATAGCATTTCTATTGACAGCCCTAGAGATATTGCAAATATATTTGCTAAGCTTTTTAACCAGAAGCTGTATCTTGATTCTAATAGTGCGAATCAGGCGATGTCGTCTTTATGTGAAAATATAAATAGAGTACAAAAAATATGATCTTGTCATCTGTAACCCCACGCGAAGTTGAAAAAATTGTAGTTGGAATGGAATCCAAAAGTTCATGTGGATACGATGAAATTCAAATATCCCTAATCAAGGAACATATTAAGGTACTAGCATATCCCTTATCATACTTTTTTAATAAATGTTTTGAAGAACGTATTTTTCCTGAGCAATTAAAGATAGCTAAAGTTATACCCTTCCTAAAAAAGGGATCGCATTTGGATCCAAGGAACTATAGACCATATCGGTACTGCCAACGCTGTCGAAAATATTCGAAAAGATTATAAAACACAGACTTGTAAGTCATCTCAGGGAAAATAGAGTTTTAAATGATAGGCAATTTGGTTACCAAAAGGGAGTAGGAACAACAGATGCAATAAATACATTAGTTGTTGATGTCTTGGAGAAATTAAATCGTAGAATGAAAGTCGTCGGGGTATTTTTAGATTTAAGCTCTGCATTCGACACCGCTGACCATATTTATTTCGTTCTTACTTACAAAATAGAAGAATGTATGTTGAGATAAAAGCTATAGATGAACAAAAATGTAAAAAATCTTATCGTTCTGAAATTTACAGAGTATATACAGGTGTTCCTCAAGGATCCATTTTGAGTCCAATTTTATTTCTCGTTTTCATGAATGATTTAATAAACTATGCCACGCGGATAAACACTGGCACTCAACTGATAGTATTTGCAGATGACACGAATGCAGTTGTTAGTGCAAGTGACATCGAAGCATTAAATACTAGAGTAAACACTGCACTTGAGATATTTCAGAAATGGTTTACAGCAAATTGCCTGATAGTTAACTCTAAGAAGAGAAATATTATATTATTTAAATCCATCTCACATAGAAATGATAACTTAGATGTCAGACATAATGGTGTAAAAATAGATTTAGTGGAATCGACAAAGTTCTTAGGCATTCACATTGATTCGTTGTTTAGTTAGGAACATGAACTAAAAGCCATAGATGCATTTATATCGTCGGCTTGCTTTGCCTTAAGAAGCTTACGTGATGAGGTTAGTTTAGACTACCTATTTAAAAACTGTTTATTATGCTTTGGTTGAATCTAGGTTACGTTATAGTATTCAATTGTGGGGAAATAGCTATAAATATAACTGTGACCGAGTTTTTATGATACAGAAGAGGGCTATCAGGACTATTGTACGAATCCCACAATGGCAATCTTGCAGAGAACATTTCAAAGCATTATCAATACTTACTGTACCTTGACTATATATACTTGTTGTTCTAGCTGACATGGCTAAATATATAACCAGTTTTGAAAATGAGGAAGAGAGACTAATAAGGGAAAATACAAGAACACTACATTTTAAAAATAAATTGTATCCGATATTGAATATTAAGCTTGTTCAAGATATCAAGCAGTGAAACTGTTTAACTGCTTGCCAATTGAAATAAAAAAAAAAATTTACAAGACACATATATTTAAAAATAAAATTAGGTCCTTTTTTATTACAAAACAGTTTTTACTCCATTGAAGAATTTACTGCAATGAATAATATTTTTTAAGCTTGTTGACATTTTATTTATTGGTATTATTAGTAGACATTACACATTATTACAATTCAGTTTTTTATTCCTTTGACATTGATTCCATTATTTGTATAAAACCTGACATTTCTAATATATTTTACGGATAGTTTAATTAATTCATAAATTGCTTTGACATTGCATAAATTTTTCAATTTGGTACATTTACTTTGTTTATGATTGAATAGTTATACGATTTTATGCTTATTATAATTTATTCTAAATGGATGTTTTATTACAATGTGTAACTGTATGGTGAATTTATATTGTTAGTGCATGAATTAATTTAGTGTGTAAGTAATTGTTAATACTTTCTAAGATTGTTTAAGGTTCACATGTGCTAAATGTTAATTTATTGATGTATAAACTAAGTACTATATTCACACACAATTTGTAATTGTTATTTGAATAAATAAACTGAATCTGAAGCTGAAACCTGGGGCTTGATGGCTTCGATCCTGGTGTTACGAAGGTAACTACGTGATTCATCTGTACTCGGTTCAGGTGGCATTGTGATAATAATGCCTACTTTATAAAATTTATTTTATTATTTTACAACTTTAGTCTGTGTTTCGAGAGATGCTTTTAAGCTATAGATTCGTGTACAAAAGTCTCTATACCAAAGTCTGTATATATATGATAAGTGATGCTTGATTGTAGGCAAAATCCTGATTCATCTATGCCTGATTTTGTCAAAACACCATAGGAATGTACCTATCATATGACTAGTGAGTTGTACACGGAAAAAACAAACAGAGAGAATAATATATTGTAGCAATTAAGTATAATATTTTTCTGTACCTAAAAGTATTGATTGTATTACATATGTTGGCAAAAGTTATTTTTTATATGATCAGTATGATCACTGATAATTGTTTCTATAAAAAAAGATTATTGTAATAGTTAAAATATTGTTCGTGAAAGACATTAAAAAGTGGCAGTTGTTAGTGTAATACGAAATCGCGAGTGAAAATAACGTAAAAATAGTGCCGACCTATTGTGTGGTATACAGAGTTCGATTCCTGGACTCAAAGTCAAAGTGCAAAAATAACAAAAGAACAGTGTAAGTGCGCGTATCCGTGTGAAGAATCATCAAATAGTTCATAAACATATACCTACACTTATGTATGGTAGACAAAGTTGTGTAAGTAGAATAAATGCTGTAGAAATGAGAGCACTGAGAAGTATGAGTGGTGTGTCTTTGACTGATAGAGTAAAGAAATGTGTGATAAGTGATAAGAGAGTGTTGTGGGATCAAAGAAGATGTAGGTAGTGACAAGCATCGTGAAAGGTATGCTTGGGTACTTTCGGTACGTGGAGAGGACGAATGACGAAAAACTGACCAAGCAGATATATATAATAATATAATATAATATTCTACCACATTCACAGAACACCATCTAGTCCCAAACTAAGCAGAAGCTTGTACTATGGATACTAGATAATGAATAAACATACATATATACTTTTTTTTTGTAAATACATACATATTATACATAGAAACACCCAGACCAAGACAAACATCCATGTTCATGCACACAAATGTTTGACTTGAGCGGGAATCGAACCCGCACATCGAATATATAAGGCAAGTGTGAATGGGACAGGACGAAGGGAAAGATCTAGGCGGACGTTCTCTGACATCCTAAAAGCAGGACACGTTAGAAGTAACAAACTGAAGAGCATGCATGAGGAATTTGATGGGAGTGAACAAAGCAAGGGAGATATGTCAGGATCGTTGCAAATGGCGTTCTGTAGTCTCTGCCTACCCTTAGACTCACGCCTGTTTCCCGGAGACAGGCGTGAGTCTATGTATGTAATGCTGATTTCTAAAAAGTAATTGAAGCACAACTATCCTTTAGTAATAATAGTTATATTTTTAATGAGTAATATGCTTATAAGGTAAGTGGAACTGGGAATATAAGTATGTATTGAGAACTACACTTTTATTTGGAGCTCACAAAGCTCTATTTTCTATGAAACTATTTATAGAATGTTACACACACAACCAACGCTTGTGTACCGATTATTTCAAATTAGTTAATATGTATTGCCAAGGTACCGACGATATCGGATCGAGAAGGCGTTGTTCCAACTACACGCACCAATTATACGCAATCTAGGCTCACTATGTAATATGATTCCACATCGAATCGATCGAAATGTCACGCTTGTTAATATACATAACCTACTTATAGGTCGCAGCTACGCCCGCATTTATATATATATATATATATATTTCTGTTACTGACTGACAGACAACGCACTGCCAAAACTATAGGGCTCACGACAGTGAAATTTGGACTGTATGTGCATTGGAGACTGGACACTGACGGTGCGACTGGTCTACCAAGTACCAAGGTAATCGACATTGGTCAAAGAATTAGCAAGCTGAAGAAAGTGCCAGTGGGCCGGCCAAGTTTGTCGAAGAACCTATAACCGTTGGAGTGGTCGCCCTCCAGCTAGGTGGAGTGACGATATACGCAAAGTGGCTGGCAGCGCCTGGAAACGAAAAGCCGAATATCGGGCTGCGGAGAGGCATCCAGCAGTGGACTCTTGCAGGTTGTTGATGATGATGTGCCTTGGATTGGAGACCGTAGGGGTGCATTAAGAAGGGATTGCCTAACATTCCAACGAGATCGGGAGAAATGTGCGGGCATAGCTGCGGACATCCTCTAGTGTGTTTATAAACAAGTAAAAATCACACGCGTCAACGAATACACGTTACCAATATGTTATAACATTACGTACCAATGATTCACATCACACTTTAATAAGTATTTTGTGGAATTATTGAAATATTTATTTAGTTTAGAGTTGTTATCTTCGATATAGGTATATAAGCTAGCCACCAAAAAACAATTCAATTACAGATTAGACGTTATACTTTGCGGTTGTCTGTGATTCATACGTGTAAAAATGAAGAGTGTTTTGGTGAGTGTAAATTACACTGTGTAGTTTGAAAATACAAGAAGGTTATTTATTATTTAATGTGTTGGAGAAGTAGTGGTGCCGGCATATTTTATTAGTTCCGCAACGCTCACCATCTTCTATGAAATGTATCATCGGGCGATCTACAACCCCACATATAAACTGGCAGGAAAGAGGGTTGCCAGGACGGTTTCCTAATTATTTTTATTGCTCGCAACAGAGAGACGAGCCGGTGCCCCATTTGAAGTGCTAACTGGTTTTTAGTCTAAAGTATGTAACTAAACAGTGCAATGGATATTGTATGGGATTCTTGGTGAATCGAAATGGGAATGGCGTTCGCAAGCGTTCAAATTAAACAAGTTAAAGGAAATTCCCTACAGGGATATGAAAACGCAAGATGGATTGGAACAAAGCAATGTTAAACCTATCAATGCGATTATATTGATTAACTTCGATATAATTTTGGTTCTACTTAAGCGTGTTTTATGTTTACCAGTAAGATTTTATAATCAGCTTTTAACAGTCCACTGCTGGACTAGCCCTCTTCTTTGAAAGGAGGATTTGGCCAACTATACCACGCTGGCTAAACGGGTTGGTATAGGGTTTGTATCAAGTTTTCCTTCTCTTACAGTGCTGTTGTCTGCATAATATGCTCCCTCTGTCGCCTCTTACGACACCCATGGGATGACATGGGGTGGTGACAATCTGTATTCTTAATCCGTCACCACACGGACGGATTGAGAAGTAGGACCAGTAACATATAGTATAACTATGCATAATTTGTTCTATCAACAGGTTTTAGCGTGTCTTGTGGCCGCAGCAGCAGCAGCTCAAGGTGGGTATTATGCACGTACATAATATGTATTCATTTTTTATACTGCGTCATTTTCTTGGCAAGAGTGAAAGTTATAATATGTACCTAATACTTAATCAAGAAACGTAAAAAAACGATCAATAAGCATCAGTCAGTTCTTTTGGTGAGAACTACAGACTGTCTACGTAGAATTAATAGACCGCTACACAGACAGTCCGTAGTTCACAAAAATCACAACCACAGCTCGCACCGCTAGAAGACCGCAGTGATTAGGAAAATATTTTTTTGGTTGTCGGTATTTGAATGTTTTGTTATTTTGTGAGTTAGTTAATTTCATATTTCTAATTATCTTCATTTTTTGTTACAGGTTTTATCCGTGAGTATCCACAACCATTTATTAAGTGTCTCAGAATTTTATAAGCATATTTTTATAAATTCCAACATTTGATAGGTACGGCGCGCGCGTCAATCTTATGGTTCATTTAATTTTGGAAGAACGCACTCTTATCCATCAATTTCAAATAATATAAAATATTTTAATATTCTCTGTGTATTTATTTACAGGGGACTCAGCATTTTACCGGCCATCTCGTCGTAAGTATAATACAAGTAATCCGTAGTAATAAAATTAAATGATGTATTCAGACTTACAAATAGGTGGATCCCTCTTTGATGAAAATAAAATTAAAAGAAGAAGCGTTGGAATTCTTGGATAAAAGTTTCCACGGGCACTATTTTTAAGTCGGAAATACAAATAGGTAGGGAGCTTTTACAACTTTTTGAACATTTGGTTCTGTGATATAATGTTAGGTAGGTACTGTGTCTTCAACCACGTGCAGCATCCAATATGATAGGAGGTCTTAGGTAGCTTAATTTAATGAATGATGATCGATCATCTCTCCTTCCCTGAAGCTCCCGACAGGGAATCAGAACATCTGATCACTACGGCCAAGGATGTATTCAGTAGCAGCAGTTTTCTCCTTTCGTAGTGGCGCGGCAGGTGGGCTTAATGCCTTGACACCACAGCCCCTAAAAAGCTTAGTGTGTGCAAGTGCTGGGGTTGCCGGCGAGACCCTTCTGAAGGAGCTAACTGCGCTAATTAATATGATGCTCTCCGGTAATGTGGACGATGCGATAATTGATATTAACCTTCGGCGTAGGAGTTTAGGTAGTAGAGCCTTGCTGATTTCAGCACGAATGGGCCGGCTCGACCGGAGAAGTACTACCCTCTCACAGAAAATCGACGTAAAGTACCAGTACCTAAACTGTTGCGGTTCGTTCGGTGAATGAGAGTGCCGGAGGCCCTATCCCCTATTCCTTCTCCCTCATCCCACTCCTCATCCTATCCCTTTTCCCAACCTTAAGGGGCGGCAACGCACTTGTGACTCCTGTGGTGTTGCTTGTTTTCATGGGCGGCGGTAATTGCTTACCATCAGGCGATCCGTCTGCTCGTTTGCCGCCTATTACCATTAAAAAAAAGTCGCTTACACTCTTGCTGCGCCAACCGGTCGTCAAATGTTACTATATTTATATTTTTATGTATTCAAAATTTGATACAGTGCGTCAATCTTATGGTTCATTTAATGTTGGAAGAGCGCACTTTTATTAATGAATTTCAAATAATATAAAATATTTTAATATTTTAACATTCTCTGTGTATTTATTTACAGTGGACCCAACATACCGTAAGTATAACACAAGTAATCAGTACTAATAAAATAAAATTATATATTCAGACATACAAATAAATTGGACTTCGGAGATAGGTTGATCCCTCTTTAGTGCAAATAAGACTTGGAAGCGTTGGACTACTTAGTATTTTTCCACGGGAACTATAATTTTTAAGTCAGATATACAAATAGGTAGGGAGCTTTTACAACTTTTTGCACATTTGGTTCTGTGATATATAATGTTACTGTGTCTTCAAGCACAAGGAGCATCCAATATGATAATAAGTCTTACCGTAATGTAACAATCTCAACAACCTTAAAATCGGTCATTGGATATTTTTCCTTAGCTATGAGATAAATCCTTCAAGAAACAAAAAATAACATTTCAAGAATATTTATTCAGTTTTATAAATTCTGTGTTGTAGTGATACTCAATTTCATCGCTACATGACTAAAATAATTTTTCCGGCCTTAAAATATGATTTTGAAGTTTTGCTCATACGTTTGAAATACTTGTAAATTGTTTTATATGTAGATAATTGCTACATTTTTGGGTGACGTGTCTTTCTCTGAACCCAAGGATTTAGGCAATTATTATAACTAATGTCGATTTGACATATGGTGGTCAATAATGTAAGGACTAGAATAAGTGTTTTAATTAGTCATTAGATCTCCTAAAAGCATATAAGTCAATTATTTCCAATAGCTCCAGGCTTATCACCTGTGTTCGACCCGCCAAGCAACCAGGACCCGAACGCCCAACAGCCTTATCGTCCCAGTGAGTATTTTTTTTATAATGCCAGATTTATCCCCAAAAGCGGTCTCTTGCAGGCAACCTTAACATGGACAGATATTAAATAAGTAGGTACCTATTAGAAAGTGAAATCGTACCTGTAGTTGTAAAGACAATAGGATTTATTAGGTCAAAGATTTTGGTCGAAGGTTTTGCCCAAGATTTTCATTGTCTCATAACATCATCATCATCTTGTCAGCCTGGAGACGTCCACGGCTGGACATAGGCGTCCCCCAAGGTTCTCCACACAGACCGATTTTGAGCCGCCCGCATCCAACCGGTTCCCGCGAACTTGACCAGATCGTCGATCATCTCTCCTTCCCTGAAGCTCCCGACAGGGAATCAGAACATCTGATCACTACGGCCAAGGATGTATTAGCAGCAGTTTTCTCCTTCCGAAGCGGCTCGGCCGGTGGCCTTGATGCCTTGACACCACAGCACCTAAAAGGCTTAGTGTGTGCAAGTTCTGGGGTGGCCGGCGAGACCCTTCTGAAGGAGCTAACTGCGCTAATTAATATTAATTAGCGCAGTTAACTCCTTCAGATGGGTCTCGCTCTCCGGTAATGTGGACGATGCGATAATTGAAATCGACCTTCGGCGTAGGAGTTAAGGTAGTAGAGCCTTGCTGATTTCAGCACGAATGGGCCGACTTGACCGGAGAAGTACTACCCTCTCACAGAAAATCGACGTAAAGTACCAGTACCTAAACTGTTGCGTTTCGTTCGGTGAATGAGAGTGCCGGAGGCCCTATCCCCTATTCCTTCTCCCTCATCCCACTCCTCATCCGATCTCTTTTCCCAACCTTAAGGGGCGGCAACGCACTTGTGACTCCTGTGGTGTTGCTTGTTTTCATGGGCGGCGGTAATTGCTTACCATCAGGCGATCCGTCTGCTCGTTTGCCGCCTATTACCATTAATAAAAAGTCGCTTACACTCTTGCTGCGCCAACCGGTCGTCAAATGTTACTATATTTATATTTTTATGTATTCAAAATTTGATACAGCGCGTCAATCTTATGGTTCATTTAATGTTGGAAGAGCGCACTTTTATTAATGAATTTCAAATAATATAAAATATTTTAATATTTTAACATTCTCTGTGTATTTATTTACAGTGGACCCAACATACCGTAAGTATAACACAAGTAATCAGTACTAATAAAATAAAATTATATATTCAGACATACAAATAAATTGGACTTCGGAGATAGGTTGATCCCTCTTTAGTGCAAATAAGACTTGGAAGCGTTGGACTACTTAGTATTTTTCCACGGGAACTATAATTTTTAAGTCAGATATACAAATAGGTAGGGAGCTTTTACAACTTTTTGTACATTTGGTTCTGTGATATAATGTTACTGTGTCATCAAGCACAAGGAGCATCCAATATGATAATAAGTCTTTCCTTAATGTAACGATCTCAACAACCTTAAAAACGGTCATTGGATATTTTTCCTTAGCTATGAGATAAATCCTTCAAGAAACAAAAAATAACATTTCAAGAATATTTATTCAGTTTTATAAATTCTGTGTTGTAGTGATACTCAATTTCATCGCTACATGACTAAAATAATTTTTCCGGCCTTAAAATATGGTTTTGAAGTTTTGCTCATACGTTTGAAATACTTGTAAATTGTTTTATATGTAGATAATTGCTACATTTTTGGTGACGTGTCTTTCTTTGATCCCAATGATTTAGGCAATATTAAAAGTAACTAATGTCGACTTGACATATGGTGGTAACTAATGTAAGGACTAGAATAAGTGTTTTAATTAGTCATTAGATCTCCTAAAAGCATATTAGTCAATTATTTCCAAAAGCTCCAGGCTTATCACCTGTGTTCGACCCGCCAAGCAACCAGGACCCGAACGCCCAACAGCCTCATCGTCCCAGTGAGTATTTTTTTTTTTATAATGCCAGATTTATCCCCAAAAGCGGTCTCTTGCAGGCAACCTTAACATGGACAGATATTAAATAAGTAGGCACCTATTAGAAAGTGAAATTGTACCTGTAGTTGTAAATTTATTAGGTCAAAGATTTTGGTCGAAGGTTTTGCCCAAGATTTCCATTTTCTCATAACATCATCATCATCTTGTCAGCCTGGAGACGTCCACGGCTGGAGATACGCGTCCCCCAAGGTTCTCCACACAGACCAATTTTGAGCCGCCCGCATCCAACCGCTTCCCGCGAACTTGACCAGATCGTCGATCATCTCTCCTTCCCTGAAGCTCCCGACAGGGAATCAGAACATCTGATCACTACGGCCAAGGATGTATTAGCAGCAGTTTTCTCCTTCCGAAGTGGCTCGGCCGGTGGCCTTGATGCCTTGACACCACAGCACCTAAAACGCTTAGTGTGTGCAAGTGCTGGGGTGGCCGGCGAGACCCTTCTGAAGGAGCTAACGACAAAAAAAATCTACGAAAAAAATCGACCCACTGAAAAGTACGAAATAATTTTTACATACGCTAACACATAGTATATAACTTATACAAAATACTTAGTTTTTGAAGTCGGTGCCAAACGAAATCCTTCTAAAAGCCTATTGTTTGGCGTCATCCTTTCCAAAGCAGCGCATTCAATGTTGTTCTTATTATTTTTATTTCATACCTTTCAGTGTTAGGTACTTCGTTCGTTTACTTGGTTTTGTGTTAACTGCTCCATTTACTTTAAGTTTTGGGCTAATTAATAGTTTGTTTATAGTTAGATTCAATTATTTTAGTGATAAGTTTTCTGCTAGTATCAGTTCGTTATCATGACTTTGACATAGGTACCAACTTTTATTCTGTGTGCCTATGGGCTTAGGCTTCATGCTGGAAGAGAGAGATGAGTCTAGGGAATCAGCCACATACGGAAGTACGATCCAAACAAATGCGGTGGACTTGTACATACTATTGAATTGGCTGTGAGCTCTCATATTATGCTCCGGAGAAATATGCCAATAACGGATGGCTTAGCGAACGGGACAATGGGTGTTCCTAAAGGATTTAAATGGCCGGCACTAAGAATATATCAACTTGAGCCAGGTGAACTGCCTGATGCCATTTTAATATTATTTGATGATCCATCAATAGCATTGCGTCTTAAAGATGATGATGGTACATTTCCATAGCTCCAGTGCGACCTATCAAGGCAATCGCGGTTATGGTGATATCGAGAGGCGGATGTTGTTGTTGAGACATAGACACGTACACACGCACACTCGTACACACACTCTCGTACACATATCTACAAATACACACAAGCGCGCGCGCGCGCGCGTGCAAACACGTACGCACGTACAAACACACACATATAATTCATACAAACATACTAAGAACCAATATATGTACCTATACGGGTCAAACTGAGAACCCTCGTTTTTTTGAAGTCGGTTAAAATACTAAAACTTTTTTTTAAGTGTAACAAATATTTTTTTCTGAAAACCGCATAAAAATCGGTTCAGCCAAACTCGAGTTAATCGTGGGCAAACTTACATATAAACGGGTCAAACTCAGAACCTTCTTTTTTGAGGTCGGTTAAGGGCCTAAAACCTTATCCTTAGTGTAACAAATACTTTTCTGAAAACCGCATCAAAATCAGTTCAGCCAAACGCGAGATAATCGCGGACCAACATACAAACATACATACATACATACAGGTCAAACTGAGAACCTCCTTTTTTTGAAGTCGGTTAAAAACAAAAAATAACATTTCAAGAATATTTATTCAGTTTTTTATAACTTCTGTGTGTTGTAGTGATACTCAATTTCATCGCTACACAGGATTTAAATATCTGACTATTATAAAATAATTTTTCCGACCTTAAAATATGGTTTTGAAGTTTTGCTCATACCTTTGAAATACTTGTAAATTGTTTTATATTTAGATAAATGCTACATTTTTGGTGACGTGGTTTTCTCTGAACCCAAGGATTTAGGCAATTATTATAACTAATGTCCACTTGACATATGGTGGTAAATAATGTAAGGACTAGAATAAGTGTTTTAATTAGTCATTAGATCTCTTAAAAGCATATAAGGCAATTATTTCCAAAAGCTCCAGGCTTATCACCTGTGTTCGACCCGCCAATCCACCAGGACCCGAACGCCCAACAGCCTCATCGTCCCTACCTTGGACCTGGTTACCCACAATCTGAACACAGTGAGTATTTTTTTATTATGCCAGATTTATCCCCAAAAGCGGTCTCTTGCAGGCAACCTTAACATGGACAGATATTAAATAAGTAGGTACATATTAGAAAGTGAAATTGTACCTGTAGTTGTAAAGACAATAGGATTTATTAGGTCAAAGATTTTGGTCGAAGGTTTTGCCCAAGATTTCCATTTCCTCATAACATCATCATCATCTTGTCAGCCTGGAGACGTCCACGGCAGGACCTAGGCGTTCCCCAAGGTTCTCCACACAGACTGATTTTGAGCCGCCCGCATGTAACCGCTTCCCGCGAACTTAACCAGATCGTCGGTCCAGCTTGTGGGAGGCAGCAGGGGTACTGCGTCGTCCGGTACGTGGTAGGCACTCCAGAACCCGCCTGCCCCAATGGCCATCGGTTCTTTGCCCTATGTGCCCTGCCCATTGCCACATCAGCCTGGCTTTTCGGAGAGCTACGTCGGTGACTTTGGTTCTCCGGCCAATCTCCTCATATCTGATTCGATCTCGCAGGGAAACTCCGACCATAGCTTTCTCCATCGCCCTTTGAGTGACCCTGAGCTTTCGGATAAGGGCCCATAGTTAGCGACCACGTCTCAGCGCCGTAGATCATCACTGGCAACACACACTGGTCAAAAACTTTCGTCTTGAGACACTGCGGGATATCGAACGTTAAGATATGTCGTAACTTATATATATTTATTTGATATGTATGTATTCATATTGTATGTATTAATTATAATTAATTATAACTAGTTCTAAGAGATTGAATGTATGGAAGTAGGTCCTGCGGGAAGATCAGTTTTGCAGTCTCACCTGATTCTGCAATTTATACTGACGCAGGTACCCTATTTGCGATCCAAAAACTGTTTATTATTTTTTTTCCTTTGTTCACTATATTGTTGTTACTACTGCATTGGAGTTGCAAATAAAAATAATTTCATTTCATTTCATTTCATTTCATTTCATTTCATTTCAACTTCCCGAACGCCGCCCAACCGAGTTGGATTCGACGAATGACAGAGGTCATTCTCGAAGTTGGACCTACCCAATTGGATCATTTGTCCCAGGTAAACGTACTCGTCGACATTTCGAGTGTAGAGTTCCCAACCTGGATGGCAGGATTTTCTCATATAGGTACAAGGGGTATATGAGAAAATCAAGCCATCCATTTGTTTACCACTTTGACTTATTGTAAGCTAATTATAAACTTATAGAGAAACCAAACAGTTCTTTTTTTGTTTAGTTTATTACTTACGTATTTTTTCTTGTTGGTTTTAGATCTGCCATACCCCTACGGGCATTACGGGTATGTATTTTGACGTTTAGTATTACATATCGTCAACAATTTTTATTTGCTTTTATATAATAATTTACCTACAGTCTTACCCGAAAAGGGAGACTGAGTACTAATAGATTATGATATAAATTCGCAATAATAATTAAACACGAAACTTTTTAGAGTTTAAGCTGAGAGCCAGGTACAAAAATTATAAAATTACAATCGTACGGAGGTTGTTACAATAGTTCGATCCAACATGTTTGTCATTATGATATGCAAATATTATGTGAATGAACATACTTAAATGAAATGAATGCATACAATCAATAACGTACGAAAAGATTTACAACAAACATATATTACACTAACATTTAAAATTCCAATATAAAAAGACAATTCGCCAGATAGCGATATTCCATGGTTTAGACCAGTATCGGTTCATTTGAGTCAAAGATAGGGCCGAGCCATCCCTATGTGCAATGTGCGCGGCGCACACAGGTGCCAGGGTGATAGGGGCGCCGTGGGCCAAGATATGCGTTAATTATTAACATTATACTAAAGATTATGTAACGGGTCTGAATCGTGTTAATTGAACGAAAAGAAAAATGAAATACCTTTCTATTTCTCCCGACGTTTCGTTTTTTTCGGCATGGGTTACACCCATGCCGAAACGTCGTTTAGTATGTGTGCAAATCGTGGTAGTTTAAAAGTAGTTATTAACATTATTTTCGAAAAAGAACGACAAAAATGCGCTTCATAGATTTCGCACACAGGCGCTGGATTGGGTCGGCGCGGCCGAGGTCAAAGATCTTCGTGACAGCCGGGACCGACAGTTTAACGTGCTCGCCGAGGCACGAGGCAAGCGATAATTAAGAATTTAATACGCACATAACTTCGAAAAGTCAATAGTTCGCGCCGTGGATTCGAACCCGATAACCTGCATGGCAGTTTGGTATCTCCACTAAGCTATCACTGCATATCGTGTAGTGACAAGTGAGTCTCCTCAATCCACAAGGAAGATATTTGAATGTTTTTATGACCTCGAGCAGAATTTTATCATATGGACCCACTGGAGATCTATAAAGATTACCTCCGGTCTCTTTCGGGATCCATGGATCCTTTGCTTTTGATAATGATACATTTCTCTTGCAGACGATAGCCCACTTTTGCGCAGCGGCAAGTAACTGCACACATTTGTCTCCAACTCTCTGAAGAGCAGGACAACAACTCCATTATTGTGTTAAATAAACTTTGTATTGTTTAATAAACGTAGGTTTTTCTGAAGATACCCCATACCATACCAAAAGATTTCATTTTCTCATTATGGAAACCCATTTGTGATTTGTTTCCTTAGCCTCTCGAGATGATGATTCAAGTTCGAGTTTACGGAGGTGGTGTATCAGAGTCTCTTTTATCTAAAGGAGCCTACACACTGAAACCACCGCGTTATCGACCCGTCTTATTTTACCCATTCAGGCAAGTTCGTATGCTCGGGATATCTGGGGGCTTAGAACCACAGTACATCTGAACTCGATGACTCGGTCAACCGGCGTTCGGGGCACCAAATAGCTCTCTTCAAAGTCATATCGACGAAGAACTTGGTGCTAGACAGTCAGTGCCCAGAAACCCGTTTGTATCGAGGTGACAAGTTATGTGGGTAAACTCATACTAAGTCCACTGTTGAGTCATCAATAGTCAGTGGCGGATCTATGGGATGGCGAACCGCGGCGCTTGCTCCTGGCGGCAGCGTCAAGGGTGCTAAAATCGACATAATTATTTGGGCGCTCCCCTGCATCGGTCATGACATGGTCAAGCAATAATGATTATAGTATATACTGGGTGTAAGGGACGGTGTACCGAAAACTGATACCAGTGATTCAGTACATTATATTGTGACCCTTGGCGGTCGAGTTTTCCGGAAAAATCTAAGAACTGTACAATTTTCCAAAAAAATGCGATGTAAATAGGAACAGGCAAACTCGCACTATTAGCTGTTACGGCCTTACAACGGCAGGTGGTAGCAGTAGTGATTACAATGTACTGACACTGTGCTCAGTGCTGCGGCCGCGCGCCGCGGCCGATGTCACGTCAGAGTAATAAACGCGCCATCTAAGTATACGTTTAATTCTTAGAATTTTACAAGAATATTAATATGGGTCGACTATAGTTACTATTTCGTTTTACAATATATAGCAAAAAATGCAAAAGAAAAATCGAAATACTCATGAATTTTTTCCGGAATATTCGATCGCGAATGGCCTCAGTATGATGTACTGAATCACTGGTACCGGTTTTCGGTACACCGTCCCTTACACCCCGTATATATTACAATCTATACTCTATACATATAAATAAAATTGAAGTGTCTGTCTGTGATTTCAAAATAACTATGGATTTTCAAGTGCATATAGTTAGTTATACGATTCTAAGTCCAAAACAACCCTTTTAAACATTTTTGTCTGTCTGTCTGTCTGTCTGTCTTTCTGTTTGTCCGGGGTAATCTCTGGAACGGCTTAACCGATTCAAATGAGACTTTCACTACCAGGTAGAGGACTTTATAGCGCTACATATAGGCTACAATTTGACCCGGTAGTTGGCGCTGTTGTCGCGAAAACAAGTCTTTACTTATTCAACTCATCTATACATATAAATAAAATTGAAGTGTCTGTCTGTGATTTCAAAATAACTATGGATTTTCAAGTGCATATAGTTAGTTATACGATTCTAAGTCCAAAACAACCCTTTTTAACATTTTTGTCTGTCTGTCTGTCTGTCTGTCTTTCTGTTTGTTCGGGGTAATCTCTGGAACGGCTTAACCGATTCAAATTAGACTTTCACTACCAGGTAGAGGACTTTATAGCGCTACATATAGGCTACAATTTGACCCGGTAGTTGGCGCTGTTGTCGCGATAACAAGTCTTTACTTATTCAACTCATCTATACATATAAATAAAATTGAAGTGTCTGTCTGTGATTTCAAAATAACTAAAGATTTTCAAGTGCATATAGTTAGTTATACGATTCTAAGTCCAAAACAACCTTTTTTAACATTTTTGTCTGTCTGTCTGTCTGTCTGTCTTTCTGTTTGTCCGGGGTAATCTCTGGAACGGCTGAACCGATTCATATGAGACTTTCACTACCAGGTAGAGGACTTTATAGGCTCCAATTTGACCTAGGTTGCGCTGTTGTCATTACACTTATTTTTGTATAATTATATATAAAACCAAAGAATCATTCATCTTGAAATCTGGGAAAATCACCGGCTGTATAAAGATTAGATTTGGCAGAGAACTTTTTAAAACGTAACTTTTTTCCGCGTGCGAAGCCGCGGGTACCAGCTAGTTAATAATATAATTATGTATATTACACTGCCATGTATCTTAACGTAAACCGTTTTACTTTAATCTTAATTTGATAACTGGATCACAAAAACAAATATACCAAAAGTACATCAACAAACCTAATGGCAAACAGTGTTCTAGTTATGATCATTATTGAGATTAAAGATAATATTATTGCCTAATCATGTTAACTGCACTTCAGATACATATATCTCCATGCAACAAATTCGCCAGGTGATTTCAGACATAAAAATAACAGAAGCTGGTTGTCACACGACGGTTGTTGGGTCCCGAAATTATTTGAACCACCCCCGGTTCATGTTCAATGTACATATAATCCCGAATTAACTAATTTCGGAGGTGTTAGCCTCAAAGACGTCCAGGTGTACTTTGTGGCTGAAATTAGTCAGAAGTGTAAGTTGTGCTATAAATAGGGTGTGCTAACGGTGGCCAGGCACCGGGCACAGATTCTGGGCAGGTCCAAAAATGGCCCGTTTATGACTTATACAAAATGGGTATGTTATGGCGTATGTCACTTAGAACAACAAACTGAACAGGCAATAGGTTGACTATATCCGTTGCAGAAGCGATGATTGGTTAAGTAAGCATCTTCTTGGCAAATGTAGTGTTAGACGCCCTCCAGCCGGATGAACCGATGACTTGAGTAGCTAGCTGGATGGCAAAAATGGGAGAGATGCTCTTGTGGCATGCCTTCTAAGAGGTTTACGTTCGGCAGTGGTCTAAAATGACTCCCATCCCCTATTCTTTATCCCTCATCCCACTCTTCCTATCCCTTTTCTCAACCCCAAGAAGCGCCAAAGCACTTGTGACACCTATGGTGTTGCTTGTGTCCATGGGCGTTTGCCGTCTATTACTGTAAAAAAATAGTCTGATTAGTTGAGCTTTGGATAAGCAAACGATCTTACGACTGTGGATTTAATATGGCAGATTTAAATGAGTCCACTCAAAGTCTAATTTAGTTCTCAGGCTCAGTAATCACAAACATAGACACCAGAAATACCTACGTAAAAGAATTGGCATAACAGCAATAACCCTATATTTTCCATACTTCTTTATGGGATTGAAATCTGGACGCTTTAAGCCGCTGATAGACTTTTGAAATGTGGTGCTGGCGCCGCCTGCAAAGAATTCCTTGGACCGCCCGCCGCACATAAACGTATCAGTTCTCATAGAAGACCCAGCGTCCATCCTCTATTTTGTGAGTTATTTTGGCCATATTGCACGAAGAGAGACCTACAGTTTGACAAAATGGGAAGTGACGGGTAAGGTCGAGGCTAAAAATTGCGCTTGATCTGTTTAAGAATTATCTTTCTGACAGGCAGCAGAGGGTCAAAGTGGGTCAGTATACAAGTGATGACACGGCTGTATTATATGGCGTCCCTCAAGGAAGCGTATTAGGTCCAACGCTCTTCCTAATATACATAAATGACCTATGTAACATGACACTCCCTAATACTAAAGTCTTCTCTTACGCCGATGATACAGCTGTGGTCTTCTATGGAAATACTTGGCATGATGTAAAGCAAAATGCTGAAATAGGGATGGCTTGTGTTGCAGATTGGCTGCAAGGTAACTTCCTTACATTGAATACAAATAAAACAAACTACATATGTTTCAGCATTTGCAATCGTACTCAACCAACAGACGATTTTAGGATCACAATACATACATGTGTTGGTAATAATACCAATAGTTGCAGTTGTTCCAGTATCAGCCAGGTTTCTAAAACAAAATATCTAGGAATAATACTTGACCAAAGATTATGTTGGTACCCTCACCTAGAGCAGGTTGCCAATAGAGTCCGCAAACTAAATTGGATTTTTAAGACTCTGCGACACGTGGTGCCAAGGACAGTTCAAAATAATGGAAAACCTGTTAGGAACATACTCACACAAATATACATTGCCCTTGTACAATCAGTGTTGATATATTGTATTCCTATTTGGGGTGGGGCAGCAAAAACCAAATTCATTCAATTAGAGCGAGCACAAAGGGCCCTACTGAAAATAATGCATTTCAAAAAGGTGAGATTTTCTACAGATACTCTTTACAAAATCAGTGATGTACTCTCAGTTAGGAAACTGTACATTACCCAAATTATTTTGAAGAAGCACAAAACGTTGCCTTATAATGCGGAAATTCATACTAGGAGAAGAAAGTACAATATAGCTCAAATACCTACAACTAAAACCAAATTTGGATCCATGCAATTCAGTAAACGATCAGCTGAACTATATAATAAAATAAACAAAGAAATATTTGTATATTCAAAATCTTATCATGCATGTAAAGAAATGTTAGTTAATTGGATAAAACCTTTAACATATGATAATACTGAGGCACTCCTACTACATATAACATAACACACACACACATACGCACACGCGCGCACACACACACACACACACACACACACACACACACACACACACACACACACACACACACACACACACACACGCGCGCGCAAACACACACACACTCACACTCACTCACTCACTCACTCACTCACTCACTCACTCACAGTATGCACACGTCTTATTACATCTTAATGTTCAGTTTTAGTTTTATTGTGTTAATTTTCAACAACGATGAGAAGGAGCGGGTCTTTTAATACAGGCATTATTTGCTTAAATAAAGACTCCAAACACAACTGTTTGTAATATCTTTATGACACAATAAACGTTATTATTATTATTATTATTCTCTTTATTTTCATATTTATCCTATATTTTACATTTTTAAATATAACACTCTAAAAAGTAAAAATGATATTTAAAAATATAAAAATAGATTCCCACCGACGACGGGAATAGGATCCAAGTCACCGGTGGTTAGGGCTCCAGAGCCAGAAATTTCCTCACAATGCGTGCCGTTTGCAGAAGAACTGCCTTTTGCATCAAACTCTTGACCCAGCTGCCTAGTTTCAACCTCTCTAGATGGCGTTCGAGGGTTTTGGCTATAAGTCCATTAACGGACACAACTATCGGAACAATGATTGCTGAATCAATTATTATTATTATTATTATAAAAAGGTAGTCGAACCAGATCGCCAAATAGCTGGAGTTATTTGTCGACATAGCTTCACCAGGCAACGGATCAATTAACAGACCATGGCTGAATGGGCTTGTGCTAAATCGCGTCTCGCGGGGACTTTATAAACCTGCCATCAACGGCCTCAAACAACACACGCAGATGGAAAGGTCACGTTTCATACGTATGACATATTATTATGTAATATGATGACATGCTTGCTTTATACTCGAAGCACTAAAAAGTACGCTAAATGCAAAAATACATGAACATATCATATCTTCTACACGGTTGGCGTGTTGATTTATGCGGTTGCCTCGCAACTTCAGTGCTGTGGGTTCAATTCCCACACGAGATAACACTTTGTGTGATCCATAAATTGTTGTTCCGAGTCTGGGTGTTTATTGTGACCGCTGATGTCATGTTTCTTATCTTTCTTCCACAGGATTAGTGCGAGCGTTGTTTTTCAAGAGAAGGTAAGAAGAAGTAGGGCATAAAAACAAGTTATTAGGTACCTACCCATATTTGTAAATAAATAGACGATCGAAAGCTAAGTAAGTGTTGCCAATTGCAATAGATTTTTGTTTTGATTCATTAGGTACATATTATATTGTAGCTCAGAGAATTTGCAAGTTGAAGTGCCAGTGGGCTGGTTATATTTGTCGCAGAACCGATAACCGTTGGAGTAGTCGTGTTCTAGAGTGGAGACCGCGCCTTGGCAAACGTAGTGTAGGACGCCCTCCGGCTAGGTGGAGTGACAATATACGCAAAGTGGCTGGCAGCGGCTGGACAGGAGAGACCGACAGAGACAAGAGCCGAAAATCGGGCTCAGTGGCGTGCCATTGGAGAGGCCTATATTCAACAGTGGACTACGGCAGGCTGATGATGATGATGATATTATACTTATTGTAATAGTCATACGCATATCCGCTTCCTTGATGAAAAATATACATAATTTCACAATTATTCACGATAAAATAATACATACCAATGTGCGACACAAATAAAAAAAACATTTGTAATCTTATCACAGTGATTATTGTGTGATTAACGATTCAATCACGTATGTCTTTTTATTCTGTGTGCGTTTGTGACTAGGAATAGTGCTTATAATCGTTTTGATTTAGTTTTGTTTGTTTAACAGATCTTGGTTCTAGCAATCATTGCTATGGCTGCTCCACAAAGAGGTGAATATTTATTGTAATCTAAAACCCTCAGTGTTATTAAGTTAAGAGTATGCTTTGTTACTCATAATTCGGTGGCCCGTTGTGAGGTTCTTGTTGTGTGTAACGCCCTTGAGAGTTCCTTCTAATCAGGGAAATTCCCCTTTAATGCCCTTGCAAAGGCATCTGAAAGCGGAAAAGCACAAAAAGCGAAAAAGTTTGTGTGTTTTATATCATCATCATCAGCCTTTAACAGTCTACTACTGGAGGAATTGGCCTACTATACCACGCTGGCCACGGGTTGGTTTAGTTTGTATCAAGTTTTCCTTCTCTTAGAGTGCTGTTCTCTGCACAATATGCTCCCTCTGTCGGCTCTTACGACACCCATGGGATGATATGGGGTGGTGACATTCCGTATTCTTAATCCGTCACCACACGGACGAGTGTTTCATATAAGTACCTAGATATAAAAAATACCAAAAACTTGATTTATTATATATTTATTACGACTTTTGAGTTTTTTGTCTTTCATTAAATTAATTATCATTACCGTCACAAGCCCTGTGTATAAATAACCTTGTGCTGAGCACGGACCTTATCTCACTAGGTATGAGAAGGCCATAATCCACCACGCTTGCCAAGTGCGGGTTGCCAAGACTTAAAATGTATTTCAAGAACATTATGAAGCACTCACAGACATGGGGGATGTAATCACCGTCTAGCAAGCAATAATAACAATTTAATACGCATATAAATTTGAAAATAGAAATTTATATGCGTTTTTATTTCCTATAAATTCATGGCGAAATGTGGGTATAATATTACACTTCTGCCTACCCCTTCAGGGATACAGGCGTGAGTCTATAAATAAATAAATAATAAATTTGAAGGTGGATTCGAACCCAATACCCTTGGCATGGCAGTTTGTTCGTCTATTGCTGTATATCACAAAGCCGTTAAAACTATTTGAGTCGTTCACACAATCAGAGCAATACCTACGTCAGAAATATTTATCTCTGACTCATTCTCTTCATTTTGGTAGAATTACTATAAGTACATTAAGTGAAATTGGCACATCATTGGAAAAGAACGTACATGCTCGTACTGAATCTTGTTTCCGTCAGTACCTAATCAGATTCCATGAAAAGGTAGAAGAATGATTATTTATTGATGATTTGCCCTTTTTTGTTTCAGATCCCAACAACCGTAAGTAAACACAACATTATTTAAATAATTATATAAGAGTAATGGGCGAATGTTCAATTCATCCATTACTCTTATCTCCAAAATTATCTATACGGACTCACGTTTGCGAACGATTGCATCTTTCGAGGGCATATAGTGATAATGTAAAGAAAAGAAAAAGAACAACACATTTTATTCTATTTATGAAAGCACATTAACATATAGAAGGATTAATAACTGTATTAATTATAATGCGTTTTCATGACCGATTCATGGCAGCTAAGAGACGAGAAAGGCACCATAGGTATACTTTGTGCTAAAATGCTGTGCTATGGGTCCAAAACATTCATGCTGACAGTTTACTTATTATCTTATCTTTATATTTTCCTTTAGGTATCGCGGTGCAAATTTCTTGTTGTTGACTTTTTCTTTTGGTTTATAACCCAAAGTTCAGTTTAGAGCCTAGAGGTGGGATATACTCAAGGTTCCCGAAAGAGCCCGTACCTAGTAGGTACGCTCCCAAAAAACACGGTGATACTCATTTTCTCTTAGTGGCGGGGTCAGGCGAAACTATTGCGCAGGCGATTCTGTCGATTCTATGTCATACACACGCGCACAGTGACTTAATACCCGTGCCAAATTATAAAATATCAGCTAGTTAATATGCTTTCTTAATTAATGTTCTGCACGTCATTTTCAGCTGATGCTGCATCTCGCTGCTGGCCGCATTATCGTAAGTATAATTATGCTCTTTATTTTGTTTTATTGAGGGGCAGCGAAAAAATTTCCCTGTTGAGTCGATACAGTCACTCGTAGTGATAAGTGTAACCGATGACAGTAAGAGTGTATCGTAATAATTGTTGTTATTTTTTTACAGCTCCCGGTGTTGCAATGCCTGGTAAGTTGTGTCCCATTAATATTTATGATAATTGGTATACTCGTACACATTGTAGGTACGATGTTCAGAAGAGACGAAAACAATTTAAATTCTTCATTATAAATGTTCAAGTAGTTCAAGTTTCAAGTAGGTGCTTAATTAGACTTAGGTATAGGTTAAAACATATAGGATTTTTTTTTAATTAATTAGTCTCCCTCCCTGGTCGAGTGGATAGCGCATGCGTCTGCTGATCGGGAGATCCCGGGTGTGATTCCCGTGTCGGGCAAAAGTGTTACTGAGTTTTTCCGAATTGCCAGAACTTGCCAGACTCCGAGCTGCTACTGATAGCAGATCGGAATCTGGCAATGTGCCTGGTTACGGCAATAGGGTCGCACCCTATAATCCATCCTACCATATCCATCCGACCTAAAATCAATTAGCCGAAAAGTCGGTGAAATATTACACCTCTGCCTACCCCTTCAGGGATACAGGCGCGAACCTAAGAAAGGAAAAGTTCTTACCAACTGTGAATTAAAATAAACTATGATAATAGCTGTTGATAGTAGGTATTTTAATAGCACAATATGTGATAATATTTGACCATACGCACATAATACACTTCTTATCAATATGATATTATTTTTCTCTATTAATTAAAATTCGTCTGATTTATTCATCTTATACAACTACCTAGTAAAAACAAATATGCAATGAAATTAATTGTATCAAATCTATTCTTGCTTTCGTAAATTAATCAAAATATTGATTATGCATCGACTGCCAAAATTGGATTAAACAAAAAAAACTTCTGTCTTTAATATTCACAGACATATCACCCGCTTGGATACACCCACCAGCAAATCAGGGCCCGTATCCCGGACAACAGCCGTATCCAGGACAACCTCCTTATCCTGGCCAATACCCATACCCGGGCACTTACCCACACCCGGGACAACACCCTGGGACACCACAATATCCAGGACAATATCCGTATCCTGGGCAAAGACGTGAGTGTTAGCATATTTTGTGTTTAGTGTACATAACGCTGAGTTATTTGAAGTGACAGCGTATTTTAATCACTGTGTTGAATACTGGGTTATACTACCTTCCTACGGTCACTGTGGCAGTAAGTACCTAACTAATAGCTACATACCTTTTTCTTTTTCTTGACTACGGTGGAAACTCTCCTTAAGAACCATCTCAACTCGACGCCAACCCGGCCGTGAGTGTAATCGACCGGGTTTGGGACTGGCGGAAGAGGTGTGTGGAGGCTCTCCCATAAAGGCGTTCGGGGCATACCCACTAAAACCACCGCGGTGTCCCTACGGGTCCCGTGTAGTGGCGGGGTCACACGATTCGCGGATAGCATACTTTTCCGTGACCCCGCCCGGGATTGGCCGGCTGGTGGTGTTGGAGGGCCCCGTCTCGTTAAAAGCTACTTAGGAGGCGGCGCGGACACTACGCCGCCTCCTTGTCTTTTGGGGGACGCGGAGCAGCCCCAGCGCTCGCCGTCTGCCTTAGGACGGCAACCTGACAAACCGCATCTCCTCTTCCTCTGCGGCTCCATCGCAACGCAGCAAATGGTGCGCCCGCAGGCCGCATTTGGTCGCGGGAGATAGGGCGCGCGGCAACGCAACACCAACACGCCTCTCCTCCCGCGACCGCACACGACTGCGAGGGACAGACAGAACTGCCTCCGCAAGTCCGCACCCGCACCCTTGGACGCATCCTACGTAGGCCTTGTCCAAGCCCTAGCTTCATACCTACAACTGGGCCCATTTATATAAAAATGGCAAAAACGCTCATTGGTGGATCCAGGACATTGTTTTGGAGCGGGCTTGTTTTGAGTTAAATAATTTTGTTTTGGATTAGGAGAGGAGGGGCCTAAGCTCCTAGCCTTCCTGGGTCCTTCACTGAAGACAAACGAACAATAATAGTCATATCTAATGAACGTCGACGGTACTGGACACGCGTTTACAGCTGAAGTGTGCACTCTGCAGTCCACCAGGCACGATTAACTAGCCAGGTCCAAGCTGTACTTTACCGCCGTCTTTGAACGTAGGGGCTACTTAATGCATGTTTTAAGTTTACAGTGTTTGTAATTGTGATCATTGTTTAATTTTCAGCGGTGCCGTACCCAGAGAGACTCCGTAAGTACCTACACATCTATATATTTACATGTACTTATATTATTTATAAATTACACATTTTACGTAGGTACTTATCAGAAGAAATAAGATATTTCTGTCATGTGTAGAGGGTGATCTTATCTTTGCAAATACCTTCAGGCAGATACCAGAAAATATGTACCTACAGAGAAAACGATTTAAGATTTTATTTTATCTACAGAGTGCAAATCTTTTTATTGATTAGACTAGCTGACCCAGCAAACGTTGTTTTGCAAGTTTTTTTTTTTTTTTTTTTTGAAAAATAGATGTTGGCCTATTCTCATAGATACCGGATAAGCACAAAAAATTTCATCAAAATCGGTCAAGCCGTTTCGGAGGAGTATGGGAACGAAAACTGTGACACGAGAATTTTATATATTAGATATTTAGTAAACTTAGTCACCTTTTTTATTATAAAGGTAAACGAATTTTAACTTTCGTTATTTGTGTACATTAGGTATACTAGCTAATTTTGGTTTCCCAAATTTAGCGGTTCTAAGTCGCGATAACTAAGCTATATCACTTTGGTCGCATCGCCTGTAACGAGACCGTATTTATTACACTTTTTCTGTTTGTCCCTTTATCTTCTTAATATATAAAATCCTTGCGTTACTGACTGACTGACAGACATGCTACAGCCGAAACTATTGGGCGCAGGAAGCTGAAATTTGGCATGTATGTTCCTTGGGGACCGTAGGGGTGCACTAAGAATGGATTTCCTGAAATACCCACGGGATCGGCCAAAATAGATAGCGTAGCTGCTGGTGTCCTCTAGTTATTAATAGATAGACAGATTCTTAGGAATTTTGTTGGAGCACCGTAACACGCACACACAGTTGTCTGAAATCAAAATAGTATTATTTTGATAACATTATACAAACCCACAACTAGTTTCGATAATAATCAAGTAAAACCTTGAGTTCAAGTGTTCTCATAGGTACTACTTGTGAAAAATGCTCTTTTTCTTCCAGATGATAACCCTTTGCTGCGAAATGCTAAATAACAACATCATGCAACGAGATCCTGTTCAATACCAATGTACGTAAAGGTTTGGAACAAATATATTGAAATAAACCGAAAAATTTTTTCTTCTATGTAAATTTTATAAAACAAAACATTAATAGTAGATGAGTGCACGTATTACACTGTTTCATGTACATTTTGTAGAATAATTTCGTAGGTACCCCTTATTTTGTACCTTAGTGGTTAATTAAGTCTGTCTGATTTTATCGTACCTACCTACTGTACCTAAATACATAGTTACATACCAATATTTGTAATATAAAAATCTTTCTCAATAAATAGACTTTTGCTAAAGTCAAATATTTCGTGTTTCATTCTTTATTTATCAGGCTTGGGTGTTATTTTCTACATTTTGGTATTTCTCAGCTCTAGTATAATATGTATATCCCTTCGACGAAAAACTCGCTTGATGTGGAGACATCTAACGGCATAGTCCTCGCTTAGGTTCGACGGTAAGGTCGTTTGGGACGATAGCCGTCAGTGTCAGGGTGACTCCTCCTATATACAAAGGTACTCTGTGAGGGTGAAGCCCAACTGCACTGACCACACCAGGATTTCGTGTGCCAATTACAAGTGGCGAGTTGGCGACTGTCGTCAGTGTAGTTCGTAGTTGGCGCCGTTGGCGGCGCTCGCGTCGTTCTCCGTCTCTCTTGCTACACAGGAGAAACGTTCGTCTCTCTTGCACTCGTAGAGACAGCTGTCACAGCGCGACTGCCACGCCGCCAAACGGCAATTTGGGTCACAGAAAGTTTGTCTACAGAGCGCCCATAAGAAATGCGTCTCTATGTAAATATCTATGGTCTATGTCCAAGGTCCAACCAAGTCTCTGCCGTCACCCATGCTATGCCACTGCCTTCTAACCTGACCTTATAATAACTTACCTTATTTTAGAATATTCATCTTTATCTTGTATTTCATTTAAATTCACTGTACGCTTTCTAGATCAATTTCAACAGTTCATACACATATTTCGGCGTGTGATGGATATAACTACATAGGTAAGTAGGTATTTTAAATAATGTTATGCTTGAAAGTGCCGATTGCGCTTGCTTGGCAACTATTTTCAATTGTAGCCCATCCTAAAAGACCTTCAACTGTACTTCACTAGATAGAAAGGTGTAATAGAGGGCATGTTTAACAAAAACGCCGGTTCTGACCTGATTAAATCAATTTCATTTATAATAACTTACTTAGTTATTATTTTATCGAAATTTAATAACTTTGGAGGTAGGCTATGAAGGCTGCTACACACAGTGCCGGCGGCACGGGCCACCGGCTTTTGTCGCGCGGCTCGTGCCGCCGGCTTTTATCGAGCGTCGGTGCCGCCGGCATCGGCCGCAGAAAGCCGCCGGGCATCATTCAGCGCAATACACACTGAGCCCGCCGGGCCGCCGACAAAGCCCGGCGACACAACCCGGCGGCCTGTATGAAAAGAATCATGTCGGCAACATGCGCCCGCGCGTGTTGCCCGCCGACATGTTGGCGGCTTGGGTACGCCTGCGCTCAGTTGCCCGGCACCGCTCGACCTGTAGTGACGTGCTTGTATTTTTTTTTACGACATGGAGTGGGACGACGAAAAATGTCTTACGTTAATTAATCTTAATCACTGACTGCCAAATAAATTTCTCATCTCAAGCCGCCGACATGCCGCCGACCAAATTTTCCGACTTGTATTAAGTGAAGCCGCCAACTAGACCGCCGACAAAAAGTTGCCGACATATGTCGGCGGCCCGGTGGGCTCAATGTGTATTGCGCTTTCCAATTGTATAGAACGTAGGGTTGGCAACTTTTTTTGCGAAAAATTAAGTATAAAATAGCTCGAATAGGCCAAAAATAAACTAACAATTATTCAATTTTTCTATCTTTAAATGTTTCATAGCTTGTAAAAATTAAGAAATAAACAATTACTTAGTTCTTTTTTTACGTTAATTATTGACGTTCTATTTCTTTCTTCTCGCCACTTTGGATTCATCACTGATCTTCTGAAGTGGCGGGGACGGAGACGGAGATATGATTTTAAGTATAAATTGCCTCCGTGGTTCAGTGGATAGCGTATGCGACTGCTGATCGGAGGTCCCGGGTTCGATCCCCGGGTTGGGCAAAAGTGTTACTGGGTTCTCCGAATTCTCAGTAGCAGCACGGAGTCTGGTGATGTGCCCGGTAACGGCAATAGGCTCGCCCCCTATTACGAGGGGCCTAAAAATTCATGGCGAAATGTGGGTGTAATATTACACCTCTGCCTATGCCTTCGGGGATACAGGCGTGAGTCTATACTATTGCCAATTGCCTTTTTCTGTAAAAAATCTTTACCATCAGTGGTGAATTTCTTTTAGATCTCTTTAAGTCTTAATCATTTCCATCATCCATGTAAATTAATTGTAACTTTATATAGATAAGTAATCAATCATAACATAATTAGTGTTTTATTTACACGTCACAGGGTTGGAAATAAAGTATTTTCATATACTTTATTTGTATACAAAAGTATAAAGTATAATTGCCAAAAATAAAGAAGGATACTTTATTATAAAGTATGGTTGGCAACCTTAATAGAACTACCACACACAAGTAGCAAGTTGCTACCCGCGGCCGGCCGGCGGCCTACCCGCGCGGCCATCCCGGCGGATCATTCGTGCGGCCAGGGCGGCGGCTTTGTATGCCGCCGGCACTGTGTGTAGCAACCTTGAGACACCACCTTAAGCGGTCAACCCACTCAAGAAAACCATTAATTTCTTAACATTACGACCCATTATGGTTGGGTCACACGGACTAGTGACTACCATAGTGTGTATGACATAGGAATCAGCAACGACAACCCAGCCCAGCCTACTAGACGGCAGATGTAAGGCGAACACTTTCTGACAAGTGTGACTGTCTTACATTAGACCAATCCCAACACTAGTTATGAATTATGACGTACCGCAAATTTGAACCGGCCAATTAGAATGCATTTTTGTAGCCCCTTTCGCCCCGCATACCCTTAAAGCGCATACCTCATCGCTTTGACAGAATTGTTGGTTTGTAGAAATCTTAAAGTAAGAGTAATGAAAACATTAGGTGTCTAGTAGGTTGGGTTGTCGCTGGGTATCAGTGAATTTCTGAATCCTTCTTTAACTCGATCTCATCAAGACAGATAAGCATAATGTGCTCAATAAAAGTCAATTCCAAGTACTTAAAATAAATTTTATTTATAATTAAATGTTATATAACACGTTGCCACTGCGTTATGTTTAGTTGCCACTGCGAAGCCAAGGGTTGTCATCTGCGAAAATAAAATAAATAGTATAAATTAACCATGGAGTCTGTATATCAATAAGAGTCCTATTATTTTAATTTTGTGCGTTTGAAACTAACTATAGGTTTTAAACTGTTTCTACAACTTTTATAGAGCGGCGATTTTCCTTTAATTATTGGAAATTCAAATGTTAGTATAAGTACCTATGTCTTTTATCTGAATTACCTAATACAGAATTATTTCAAGGTTCAGTTTTGACTACATTTATTCTTGCACCCGTGTTACACCTCTAACCCGAGAAGTGAAGTCCAAAAACTCTTTCCTATAAACGTCTCCTACCATTTTTTCTTTTTCTTTTTAAAAAGACAACTCGCGGGGGACTGTACAAACATACAACTAACGGACACAATGAACACCCAGACTCGAAACAACAATTTATGAATCACACAAAGTGTTGTCTCGTGTGGGGATCGAACCCACAACACTCGGTGCAGTGTCAAGCGGCGAGGCGACCGCTTAAACCACTACGCCAACCGTGCAGTCAATTCTATGAACCTGGCTTTCAGCTTCAGTGATTAAAATGTTTAGTGTTAGTTGTATTGAGTGGATGTTTTGCTTTTATACATATACCTAAGTACTATTATGTATAATGCAAACATATATAAATTAGTTGTACTCACTCTCCCTTTCGGGGTAGGGGTTGTTTACGAAGGCGGGTCCAATGTCTGGTCTGTTTGGTCCTGGGAAATAAAATGATACATCTTAGCAAAATTGTAAAGAAGCACATAAATAATTAAAACCTCATTAGATAGGTACCCTATCTAATGAGGTTTTAATAATTTACGTGCTTTGCAAAGGTATACAGCGACGCTTTTCATTTTTTTATTTAATAAGAAAAATTTAGTAACTACGCTTAGCTTTCATACCGAAAATATTAGTACGAACATCGATTAATAACACAGGTCTAATGATGATGACACGACAGACATAAAAATATGTCATAAAAAATTACAGGTTGATTTTAATACCATTCGTAAAACATTTTAGGCCCAATGAAGTCATTCTTCGCGATATATTATATAATTATCGTTATTTTATTATTATTAATTCATCAAAAATAAAGAAAACGTTGATATAATGCTTACCTTGTCCGCCCTGGTAGAAGAATCCGTCGGGGTTGGGGACGAGATTAATTCCACCGGGGTTGTTGTCTACTACGTTCACTAGAAATTAACAAAACCATATAGACAATCCAGAAAACTTATTATAATGAAATCTGAATTTATAAAATCTTTGTGTTCCTGACTGACTGACAGATAAGCTACAGCCAAAACTATTAGTCGCAGGAAGCTGAAATTTGGTATTTAAGTAGGTATATTCATTGGGAAAATGGGAACTCTAGGGATGGATTTTCGGAAATTCCCACGGGATCGGGCGGAAATTTTAAAAAAACTTGTGGGCGTAGCTGCGGGCATCATCTAGCATTTTTATATTTTTACATAATCATACATAACTGTGAAATTTAATTACCTCCATAAGGATTGTTGTCAACAACGTTCACTGAAACAAGTAAATGAAAATTAGGAACAAAATTAATAATTATGACATTGCCTTTTCTTTTTTAGTATTAAGATGAACGCACGAGTCGTACGAAACTAATCTTAGAATTCTGTACTTATATGAAATCTCATGAAACCTCGCACATTTCCCCGCGTCGAATCGTCCGAATCGATAGTGTGCGAGGTTTCATGAGGTTTCATATACAGAATTCTAAAATTCGTTTTGTTCGACTCGATCGACGCGTTCGGCTCAGATAAGTGTGCGTTCACCTTTAAATTACATTTAAGCCTCAAATGTAATTTAATACTAGACTTCGCCCACGGCTCCACCCGTGTTAGTTAAATATCTAAAACTAGCTCAGGAATCACACTATCTACTTATCGATGAAAACCATTTATATATGTTTTCGGAAGTTTTGAGTTTATCGTATTCCTACGATACATACAGGACAAGAAGTAGACTTCATTTATTTTTATAATGAGTATAGATTAACGTATTTTTATGATACTAACCTCCGCTGGGGTTATTGTCAACAACATGAACTGCAACAAAAAAAAATAATCAAAAACATTCAGAACGCGTGTTACTGTAACGGTTCCTGCTACAGCTCATCAGCGAGTAGAAGCCGTAACCGCTACAATAACAATGTTGCCTTTATGCATAAAAAGATACGTTTAATCATTGACATATAGATAGTCTTTAATAGTTTTTGACGTAGGTACCTAGCGCTCACAGCGTAACTTGACTTTCGCCGCTTGATTTTTACGTGTTTTGTTTACATTCTTTATTTTTTAAAGATAATTCCCGCACTAGGAATAAATCCTGTGTCGCGGGGGACTTTACAAACATACAACCAACGGACACAATGAACACCCAGACTCGAAACAACAAATTATGAATAACACCGAGTGTTGGCTCATGTGGGGATCGAACCCACAACACTCGGCGCAGTGTCAAGCGGCGAGGCGGTTTATTAGAAAATAAATAAATCATATTTACTTCTACGATAGGGCGAGTTATTATCCACTATATGTAAACAAATAATTCCCGTGAATAAATGGTGCTGTACAATACGTGAGCTAGCGTTATGATATCATCTATGGTAATAATAATAAATTAAAATGAATAAAAACCACACTACCTACTTAATACATGTAAGGGACGCAAGATGGCCATGTCATGTCAATTAGGAACTTTAATAAAAATAGTGTATCGTATCGCTAAATGTCTAGTGTTACGTCATGCTTACCTCCATAGTCTGGTCGATTGTTTACAACATGCACTGTAAGTAAAGAAATAAAAAACGTGAATCGACTACCAAGCAGTACTGCGTGCAATAAAAGGCATTAGGTACATTTGGTAGAAGAGACGGTAATACACCAATAGACTACAAAGAGGAGTGACTATTACTTTATTGCTATTTGTATATCACCATCCCTTACGGCTTACACCGTACATTTGTTAAGCTTACCTCCAAAGTCAGGCTTCGGGTTCACTACATGCACTGTAAACAATTATGACATGTGATGAATAAAGCAGTGCATTGTACAATGAGTATTACAACTGTGCAATGTCACTAATGTATTATATCATTACTATTGTACCACCAAATGGAAATAAATTAATTTATTTAGAGTACAGCTAGGCACTATATGTATGTACTATAAATAAATTCATTTATTTAAAGTAAAACTAAGTATTTCATTTGAAATTAGATGCCTTATTATTACATATCAGTAATCAATTAATCATCATCATATAGAGATACCTATGAAAGAAATAAATGAATGTAAGTATTATGTATCTCACTGAACAACAAAACTAGGTCTACTATCTGGTTCCAGGTAAAGATTAGTTATCTAATCTTGTCTGGTTTTAATGTAATATGATAATTTTAGATGAGAACAATATAAATTAAAACATAACATCACGTAAATCAGAAAGGGTAAAATAGCCATCAGAGATGAAAATAAAATGGCTGATTTACCGCCATCAATAGGTAATATGTCAAATATGTATCTCTAGTTACCAAATCCCTCGTTAGATCAAATAAAGTTTCATAAATACCAACTAGATCAAAATATACTTATGTAATTGCCTCGCCATGAAACAATATTGAAAAATAAGTAGATAGGTAGGTACTGCATAATTGTTAAAAATAAAGTTGAATTACCTCCGTGATTGTATGGGTTATTGTTCACTACATGCACTGTAAATAAATAATATTTATGAATTAATAACAAATAATACTGAGCTGTGCAAAACGTATAATATACCTATCACACATTAAAATTGATGTTAGGAGCAGTGATAGGTACGCCTAGTACCTAGGCGGAGAACCCGCGCCTCGCGAGATAGAGGCGCGGAAGGCAGAACTCCGACAGGTCCTAGTGGCGGAATGGCGACAGCGACTCACGCACCCCAGCGCGGGGCTTCGCTGCATCGAAGCAGTGAGGCCCGTACTCGACGAGTGGCTGGAGAGACGACATGGCGCCCTCACCTTCCGGTTGACACAGGTGATAACCGGCCATGGTTGTTTCGGCCGGTTCCTGCGCCGCATTGGCCGGGAGGAGACGCCCGGATGTCACCACTGCGGAGATCGCCGTGACCCAGTAGAGGACACGGCGCTGCACACCTTGGCGGAATGCCCTGCTTGGGTATCGCAGCGCCGGGACCTAGTCGCGGCGATAGGAGTGGTCGAACTCTCGCTTCGGACCTTGATTCGTTCCATGGTCCGGAGCGAGATGTGTTGGGACGCCGCCGCCTCCTTTTGTGAGACGGTGATGTCGATCAAGGAGGCGGCGGAGCGGGATAGGGAGCCCACGCGACCTGTCTCCACCCGCAGAACCGGGCGTCGTCGCCGGAGGGCGCTCAACGATCTCCGGCCATCGTGAGTACACGCCTGCGGACGGCGCGCCTGTTGTACCGCCCGCCGTCCGCGAGGCCCGAGAGGCGTCTCGTAGCGTTACTAGACTACGTTGTTATTTTCCGCTCGTAGTATGAAAGAGGATGTATGAGGACAAATTATGATGTATGCAGATGGATGCATGCGAGGGACGGGGCCTGCTTCGGCGGGCCAGCTCAGGTGGGGTCGCGGCAGTTATACAAACGTAGTTCCCGTGACCCTGCCATTCAATGGGATCGGATAGAGGAACACCATGGTGGTTTTAGTGGGTAGTCCCGGCGCTTCTCGTCGGGGAGTCACCACACTCTCCCTGGACTGAGCCCCTTTAGGGGCCCAGCCTAGGGGGGTAAGCCCGTAAATTGTTTGGTTTCCCGTAAATTCTTTTAAAAAAAAAAAAAAAAAAGGTACGCCTAGTACCTACTTATACGAACTTTGACTTCTGTACGAAGTAGGTTCTTAAATCAAAAAGTATCTTATAAATTACTAAGATGATATTTGAAAACTTCCGAATCGACTTCGAGAGTCTCTAAATCGGTTTATCAATTATTTGTAATTGCAATTTAATTTGAATTATTGTTAAACAGTGTAGGTATTGACATGCTAATGAGGCACATCATAGCAAGCACAGGTACCTATATCAAAATTGGAACCAGATTTGGCCCTTTAAAGACACTTTCAAACGAAGTTTCCTACTTATTCGACATTAAAATATTGTATGCCATGAACAGCTAAGGTTTCAAATAAGCACCGAGTTATTTTTTTTTTAAAGAGGGAATGGCCGCAGCTATGCTCGCACATTCTATTTTATGTTTACTGTTTCTTGCCGAACCTCAGGGAATTCCGGGAAAGGCCTTAGAACACCCCTCCGGTCCCCAAGGAACATAGGTACATTTCAAATTTCAGGTTCTTACGCCCAATAGTTTTGACTGTGCGTTGTCCGTCAGTCAGTCAGTAACGCAAGGATTTTATAGAAATACAGGGTGTAAAAAGACCCTTAACGAAAACTGAAATCCCATGTTGTACCAATCACATGAACCATTTTTTACTTGGGCATCATACCTGTGAAATTACTGGTTCAGGAGATATTGAGGCTCAAAGTTAGTATGGAATTTTTCTAATTAGGTACAAAATCGAAGCATTTAACCCGCCAATATGTTCTTTAGATGCCCTATAACCCCATGAGCATTGCACGCGCGCGCTATTAATTGCGGTTTAAAAAATGTGAAAACTGAAAAAAATATCGTTTCCCAGGTATTATTTTTGGTTAGTATGACTTGGCATGATGTCTACAACGAGTAGAGTTCGGCTTGGTGATGGGTCTTGTGACACCCTGTATATAAGTAGATGAATGAATGTGTGTTTTCCCGTATGACTGTCCCATACATGTTGTATTTTTTATGCTCACCTCCATAGTCAGGTGTGTTGCCCACTACATGCACTGAAAATAATGTATTGCATTTGATTAACAAAGCTGATGTATGTGTATGTGATTCGTGTCGCATATTACATAAAGAATTTTGATATTATATAGGTATAGGTATAAAGCATATCTATGTAGTGTAATGTTCAGCATTCCAATATGAACAGTAATTAGTACTTAGTTAGTAGGTAAAAATTATAATATAAATATTATTACTAAAGGTACTTTTTATTATTACTAAAAATGCTAAGGCTGCACATTTATTTTAAATTTATTCGTCTCTTTCCGAACCCGTGGGAATTTCCAGAAATCCCTGCTTAGTGGACCCGTACGGTTACCAAGGTATTTTATTTTTTTTATTTATAGACTCACGCCTGTATCTCCGAATGGGTAGGCAGAGGTGTAATAGAAGGTATATTCATGAAAAATTTCTGCTTCTTGCTCCCAATAGTTTCTGCTGTGTGTTATCTGTCAGTCAGTCAGTATTTAATAAAGTTATATAATAAGCTAGAGGACGCCAGCAGCTACGTCTGCATTTTTTTTTATTTACCCGTTTTGGCCGATCCCGAGGGAATTTCGGGAAATCCCTTCTTAGTGCACCCCTACGGTCCCCAAGGAACATACATGCCAAATTTCAGCTTCCTGCGCCCAATAGTTTCGGCTGTAGCGTGTCTGTCAGTCAGTCAGTAACGCAAGGATTTTATATATTAATATAATGTAAGTAGAGATTAATCTTCATAATGCACATTTATCATGTTTTCTTCTTGCTGAACATAACGTCATAGATACATTTGTCATGCTTACCTCCATAATCTGGCTCTGGCCCATTGTTGACTACATTTACTGTAAACAATTTATGACTGTGATTAAAATAGCAGGCTTGCATTCTGTGATATGCGCACTGCGCAAAAAAAATAAAAGCAGCAAGAAGTCTAGGTAAAAATTATTTAAAGTTAGAGAAACTTATGTTTGCCCGCGGTTTTACCGGCTTTGCATTGATTGACTGGCAGCCAATTTTTATTCCACTACTGATGATAGTGAAGCGAAATGTAATTAATAAAAGTACAGCGTAATGATTGTGTACTTACCACCGCCTGGGTTATTATTGTCCACCACTTGCACTGTAAACAAACGCTCAGTTTTATGATCGTAATACACTTTACATTTTTATTTAAATAATCGTAAATTCTGAGCAAGAAAGTAGGGGTATTGGCCATTACCGCTTAAAATTCAAGGCTAATTAGGAAATGCAACTCCAGGCGTAGATAATTTAAAAAGAAGTCAACTCGATCACAGCCATCTACTGAGTATACAGGCAATTAACAGAACACTAATTAAATTGTGTACCTACTTACCTACCTATCTACATAAATAAAGACTGGAACAGTTCGTACCTACATATACCTACTTCGTTCATTATAAAGTCCAGATCAGCAAATTACTATTATTATGAGATCAGGAACTCAAAGAACCATCATTACATAAGAGCTCTAGTTCAAGGACCTTACATAAAATAATGACTAATGTTTATTGTTATCAGGGCTGTTCCGACCCAATCCAGCGCCTGTGTGCGAAATCTATGAAGCGCCTGTGCAGTGGCGTAGGCTAGCTTGGGTGGCACCCGGAAGTTGGCGGATGACCTTTTTTGTTTTTTTTTAGTCGATGCGTAACAATTCCAGGCTAACTCGGCTAACTCTTAATATTTTTGGATGGGTGGCACTCCCTACGCCACGGCGGCGCCTGTGTGCGAAATCTGTGAAGCGCCTTTTTTGGCATCCTTTTTCGAAAATAACTGTTATAATTAACGCATATCTCGGCGCGCGGCGCCCCTGTCACCCTGGCGCCTGTGTGCGCCGCGCACATTGCTCATAGCGACGGTTTGGCCCTGATTGTTATACATAATATAGTTCAAGTTGAACATGTTATCAAAAAGATGGAACTTCCTGGTCATACAGAAACAGTACACAACATACCTACCTACTTACATAGTTAAGTTATATAGTTATAAGTTGTATAGTTATTAGTTATAGTATAATAAATTAATAATGTCTACAACTTTGTTAAAGCCAATGCAGCTTTTACAAGCAATTTCTAAAATTCAAAGAACCGTTGCTTGGTTTTAAATTACATTTATTATAAGCTGGAATGCAACAACAAAACTACTTAGATGATATACCTACCTACCTATACAATCAAACAAGTCGGCGCTGGACCAGTTTAAAACAAAATCCCTTGGCTCGCTCATAGAGTCGAGGCACACTAGAGACTGGTTTTGTATACGAGTGTCAATGTGCGTGTAAAATAGCACTGTAAGCGACGATGTCTTGCTGAGCGATTCTCGCCCTTACGGTGGTCTAGCGGGAAGTTGTTCCACTGTACCTAGTCTAATAAAAATAACACTATTAAAGAGGACATGACCTGACTACTTAAAGCCAGAGACATGTTAGGCCAGTTATAGATGCTTTGCTGATGACGCAGCCACTAAAGATGGATTTTTAAATTCATATCTGAAGGGTCTAAAATAGGGCTTGAACGCATGTTTAAGAACTTGTTTAATTTGAAAATAGCCCTATAGATATGTAGATATAAGCTAGTAATATAAAATAAGAGCTTTACCTTCGTCTACGGGGGCTGCTACGGCGACACACGCCAAGGCGAGAACCTGCAAATAAACACAGCACTTCATCATTAACATTCACTCCACTACCGATCAGACTACCAACTCAAGTGTGCTAGAAATCACAAACTTTGTGACTTTTATATCACACAGACTAATACCACCTAAAATAAGATTTCAGATGACACACAATAAAACTATTGTTTCTTCTCTATCTCGATGATTAGATACGAAAATCTTCCGGTGACTTTAAAAAGTCATCACTTATCTTAAGTACAATATCTGCAACACTATTTTGGACGCTTGAACAAGTAGGTACAATATAATCTGTACGTATATCATTATGCAAATGTCGCAGTGATGCAATGCGACAGTTAGTCTTAATTTATAAGTCTGGTATGTACCTACTTATGTATATTTTTATTTGGTAGGTACCGATCTTAAGTACATTTTTCATGTCTCTGATGTTTATTCAAATTGAAATTGGCACCATAAAGATACAGGTTTACTAAATTTGTTTAGGTAGGTAAGTAATTTTAAACTTGAATATTTCGGTACCTTTGTGTCTCCAAGCCTAGGCAAACATTCTTTGTATTGCCTAAGTGGCGTAAATATAGTTAAAACAACAAACGCGGTCGAGTCAAGGTCCTCCTTTGTACACCGTTGTTTGGTAATAGGTACTAAGTCAATACATTAAAACTCCATCCGCCAATGTTAATTTGTGTGTTCTGTTATGTAAACAGTTCACTAAAATAATAACGATTGAAATATGTAAAATATAAGTATATTATGAATGATATATCCGTCCGTATGAATGATATACCCAAACCTTCCTAGGAATCAGACTATAGGTATATCATACCATTTTATTGAAACGGGCCTTACTCGCGATATTTTATTAATTTAAGTTATAAAAACCTCTATCTATAGGTACAAACGTTGGTAAACGTTTCGGCCGTCTTACAATGGGAAGAACCGTTTCAATAAAATTGTATGATGTATACAATCGTGAAAGTTTAAAATCGATAATAAGACTATAATATACTAGAGGACGCCAGCAGCTACGCCTGCATTTTTTTTAAATTGTCCCGTTTTGGCCGATCCCGTGGTAATTTCGGGAAATCCCTTCTTAGTGCACCCCTACGATCCCCAAGGAACATACATGCCAAATTTCAGCTTCCTGCGCCCAATAGTTTTGGCTGTAGCGTCTCTGTCAGTTAGTCAGTAACGCAAGGATTTTATATATTATTAAGATTGGGCAGCGTTTGGCAAGCTACGTCGAGTTTTCTCTTCATCCCTACCGCAATGCCTGAAGACCAAAGTCTACAACCAATCCGTCCTACCTGTTATGAGTTTATGACGTACGGTGCCGAGACGTGGACACTCACAGTGGGACTAGTCCACAAACTTAAAGTCACGCAGCGAGCTAGGGAACGGGCTATGCTTGGCGTCTCTTTGAAGGATAAAATCCGCAACGAAGTTATCCGACAAAGAACCAAAATTACCGATCCGAGCCCACGCAATCTCCTCTCCACTTCAGCGACACAGGTCTCGTGATGGCCGTGTACGAGCTTCTCCACGTCGCTGATACGAGCCTCGTGCTGCTGGAGCTCCTCCTTTACCACCTTCAGGTCCTTCCCTACAGCGGCGCTGAGGTCTTTCATCACCACCAGCTGTTCCTCCAAACGGCGGGCCTGCTCCTCCTTGTCGCGCTGTAGTTGTTCCTCCAGGCGGCGCGCGTGCTCCTCTTGACGGCGACCCTGCTCCTCCTTGTTGCGCTGTAGCTGTTCCTCCAGGCGGCGCGCGTGCTCCTCTTGACGGCGGGCCTGCTCCTCCTGACGGCGGGCCTGCTCCTCCTGACGGCGGGCCTGCTCCTGCATGAACGCCATCAGAGCCGCGATGTCGGGCACCGTCACGGAGTGTGTGGCGCTTGCAGGCTCCACTGCAGCCGCGGAGTCGCCTGGCCCACCAGACGATGGAGTAGGAACGTCTCCGAAGCGTCTCTGGTCCAGGTCTTGCTAGCGCTGGTTCCTGGTGCGCACTCCTTCAGTTTCTTCTTTCGGCATAACCGGCATAATTTATCCCTTTCTTCTGACACCAATTTGTTACGAGCTGGGGTTCGTGATAAATTATATACACTATGCCAGAAAAACTGCACTTTATTCACTAGATACACACACTTAATTTTTCAACACTAATAAAACACACTATTCACACCACTAGAACAACACTAAACACTTCCAAATTACTTCCTTCGCTTCTTGTTGATCGCTGTCGAGTGGCGTAGCGTGGGTTTTCGCCGCCCGGTGCCGATCAGAAATTTGCCGCCCCCTCTTCTTTTAGGTACGCCACTAAATCTGCCAGAAGTGTAAGGGCCTGGTCACGAGATCGGTCTAAACGGCGAGCGGCGCGGCGGGGACGATGTACATGGCGCGTTTACTCTGAGGCGGGCGCGCGCCGCGTCACAGTAAACGCGCCATGTACGTCGAAAACGCTCGCCGCTGCCGCCCGAAGGTAGGCCGTGACCGGGCCGTAAGGTTTTTCGGATGTAGGTAATGTTTGTATGTTCATTAGCTTGGCTTTACACCTCCAAACGGCTTGATGGATTTAAACAAATTATCATTTGATTCGTCTCAATTGTAAGCAATAAAGCATAAAGGTGTAGCGACTGCGGAGCTTCATCACAATCCATGGCTCATTTGTTTTCATGCCCTCTTTGCCCATCTACCTGCAGTAAACGAAGTCTTAAAGTGGCCTCAGACAATGCGGTTACCGTAGCCAAGTTTTGGGAACAGAAAATCTGAACCAGTGACACGATGAAGAAGGATAGGGTATAATATTTTTAAGGGAGAAACCTGGCAGGTCTCAGCGGTATTTATATGTCGCGCAGGGCCGCGGCCGTTTCTCGGCTACAATACAATTATGTATAATATATGGCTTGTAGAATTTTCATAAATAAAACTTGGATGGCTTTTAAAAAAATAGATCATCATCAAGTGTTTTGTGTTACTTTGAATTGTTCTACAGATATAATATACCACGTACCTTTGTAGAGTTTGTAGAGTTCCTACAACCGTGAAATAGCGCTTTTAACAGTGCCGAAATATCGGTTACTGAAAACAAAGGTACGTAATATAATAATATATCCCGAAGGAAAATGTAAAAGCAATTGTAATGACTACAAATGTTTAAAGTCCTATGGTCCTGCCTGGCTCTCATCCGGGATGTCTTCGGTGTAGTGTTGCGTCAGTGAGGCTTTGTGGTCGTCAAGACTAGATCCAATTAGTCTGTTTACGTGCGGGGTATACAATTGTGGATCAAAACTTTCAACCTCCTCGAGATTCTCGAACTTTGGGTTGACGGTGCGGCCATCCGCAGTGGCAACTCGCGTCCTTGCCTCATCAGTCCGAGGGTCTCGGCTGAAAGTTTACACTCCTTTTTTATTTCTCTGTGCGGTGATCTCGTCAGGTGAGTTGAGGTCGGCGCATATAACTGTATGGTCTTAAGGCAACGCCTATTGTAGAGTTTAAGTACGAGGTAGGTACGCTACCGGGTTCGACACACTATCGACTTCCACAACGTTGTTTACAAGTTACCTCGTGTCCAGGAATCCGACACCACCCAAGAGAGTAGGTCGCCTTCCTGAAGGTAGAAGCAGGACCGAGCCGCCAGGGCCGCCCCTATGTGCGATGTGTGCGGCGCGCACAGGCGTCAGGGTAAGAAACCGCACGACGGGTGAAATGGCAGCGTTAATTATTCAAATTACTTTCGAAAAAGTACGACAAAAAGGCGCATGGATTTCGCACACAGGCGCTGGATTGTCACCTGAATCTAGAGTTAACATGTTCTCCTCCTGTCTCGGACTTCTGATAACCCCAGTAGTTATGTGACATTTTATGTGACTTTATTCTACCTCGGGCTCGGCGAGGTTTCTGTTCATTTAGTCGTAGGCTGCGTTCGTTGTAGGTCGCCAGGTATTATTAATTGTAGTCGCCTGCTAGCTCGGTGATGTTACTAGGGTTCAGAACCGGGAAATCCCGGTCTCGAAAGTACCGGGAATTCCCGGTTCTTTTGTCAGTAAAATGGAACCGGGTAATCAAATTTGATTCCCGGTTCTTTCGGTACTTTCGGGAATTTTATTTTTATTACGCGATTCACTTACTTACTACTACTATTAACTTATTTACTTTTACTTTACTTTTCACACTTTCTACTATTCAAACATTCAAAACTATCGTGAATAATTCGGTGTTAAAAGAAATAACGCGCGAAATTAATGGTGCGCTCGCTATAACCAATAACTACCTACACTCGCTCGCTGTTGCTAGGATAGGAAGGAAAGTAGTAAGTAGGACTACGGCGCGGTGTCGAGCTTCTCCGCGCCTGCCGCGCATGCCCCGCCCGCGCGCCGCGATCTCTCGTTCACTCATGACTCACTCAGTTTTCGCCGAAACGCATCCAAGCCGCACCTTCATAGATGCCACCTATGAAGAAGCGGCTTGGATGCGTAGATTACACACATTACTTACCGCTGCTCTAACCTTCAGGCTGGAGATTAGAGCAGCGGAAGAGCACTTCAAGAACCTGAAGGACGCCTTAGCCCACGCTCTGGAGGTGGAAGCAGTACGACGCGACGAGCGAAGTCACCGCATCAGGAAAGTTGTATCGTCACCTCGGTGCTACAACTGAGGGGAAAGAAGCCATATCCGCTTGGGCTGCCCAAAGCGTAGGCAGCCTCGTGGGTTTAAGGTTCCACCATTTGATGGCTCGTCATCATGGTCAGCATACGAGATCCAGTGTGAGGCTGTGATGCGATCAAATGGGTGGAATAAAGAACATGCCTTAACCGCCCTAACCTTGGGCCTTCGTGATCGGGCGTTGACAGTGTTGGGGGCACTCGGGCAAGACGTCTCCTACGAGAAGCTTCTGAATGTGCTAGAGGCGAGATACGGTGACGCGCACCTCGAACATGTGTATCGTGCTCAGCTGAAAGACAGGACACCACGCACCGGAGAAACTTTGCAGCAGTGGGCTCTGGAGGTAGAAAAGCTGGTCAGGAAGTCATACCAGTCGTCCGCCTGCGCTGATAGATGGGAACTTCGTACAGACATTTACGGATGGAATCCGCGACCTGGAGTGGTGGCACCCTGTCTCCACCAAAGGGGTCACCTGCTGTGCCTGCCAGGCAGCGAGAGCAGGGAAACGAGTAGTAGCCAGGACTGCGGGGCGAGTGCTGGCTGGTAATGGAAGAGCCCCAAGTATCTCGATCTCGCAATCATGTGACGGGAACAGCCTGATCATTGAAGGTGAGATAAAAAAAACGCCATGCAAGCTGACATTGGACACGGGTGCTTCGCGGACAGTCGTCGGTTTCCATCTGGCAAGACGGGTTCTTCAGGGCTGCTTCAGGAACAATTAATGTGTGAAACTGAGAATAGCTACCGGTCAGCACACAACCGTCCGAGGTGAAGGTGAGATGGCCGATATAGTGAGTGGACAACTGCATCTTGGGCCTAGACTTCATGCGGAAGCATCGCTGCGAAATCGATGTTAACCAGGGAGTGTTGAAGTGTGACTCAGAAGACGTCTTCATGGAAGGTGCAACTTCAGGAAAAGTGTACTGCCTGAAGAATGTCATTCTTCACCCGCGGTCGGAAACGGTTGTACCAGTTTGTCTACCAGGGAATATCGAAGGTCTAGAGAAAGATGCCTCATGGAAGATTGCACGAACCTTGGTAAGGGGTACCAAAGTTTCATCAGTACGCGCACTGAATGCAAGTGACAAGGAAGTTTTGCTCAAGAAAAGGACGGAATTGGGCACCTTATAGGAGCCCAATTCCGTCCCTTTCGGTCCTTTCCGTTTTCTATAACAAAAACTAGCAAGAATCGAAAATACCGAAAGAACCGGGAAATCCCGGTTCCGTTATACAAAAGTACCGAAATTCCCGGTTCTCAAAAAGAATACCGGTTCCGAAAACACTAAATGTTACAGACTCCATGCATCGCCGTTACCGCCACCGCGTCCTTGGCCGGGAATAATGTAGCTGGAGGAAACTGGATCTGAATCTAGAGTAATCCTCCAAATAGCGTGGCGACCAAGAAATTGTGCCGCTGTGTGTTCGTGTGCGTCATGAAGGGCGCAGGGCGTTGCTTCTCGCACCGGTGACGTTGCTGCCCGTCACCGATTTATGGCATTTACCAACTCCTTATACTCGCAAAAATAAGGAGTTGAGAGGCGAAATCTATAAGTTTATGGACAAATCCCGCGTCTCGTCCCACAGGGTTGCGTCCAAATGTTAGCAGAAGGCGTTTGTCATGTGTAATAATTGGCTTTGATTTTAACGCAAATATCGTAAATATTGGAGTCAAAGTTCAAATAGCGTATAGTTAAATCGCAGGTGTGACTATTTGTCTTAGAAGACCTGTACATGTTTTCTTCCATATTCAACTATAAAGATTATTTTGTATTTTGAAGCAAATCAAACATAATATCAATAATTAACACTGTAATTTTTACTGGCACGAGGCGCCCCTATCGCCCTGGCGCCTGTGTGTGCCAGTGCGACATGGCAATAGGGGCGGCACACATCGCACACAGGGGCGGCTCGGCAGTGATATATGGATTAATTGATTACTCATAACAGGCTCGCAGATCACCGGAATATTGGACACACGCAAGTCTTCAAGTAATGAAAATAATGATGATATTGTTTTCGATTGTTGTTTTTTCTACTGCGCCCGCGCCACCATGTGGTCCTGCTGGGATAGTGTCAGTGCGCGCGCCAAGTATTTTAAAATTTATTTTATTTCCCGCGGCCTCTTTTGCCGCCCCCTTAAATGTGCCGCCCGGGGCCATGGCCCCCCCGGCCCCCCCCACGCTACGCCACTGTGTCGATTCTTCAATTGACTGTCCCGTTCCGTTCGGTCGCGCTCTATTTATACTGGCCGGATAACATCACTAGCGCATTCTAGATACTTCCACAAAACTGTCGAATAATCGCGAACAGTCCAATGCTCAGCAACGCCATCTAGTACAGAGTAGCTGAATTACCTTTAAACCACCGATACATTCAATCTCTTCTATTCACCGATAGATGGCGTAACAATATGTACTTCACTAGATAGAAAGGCGTAATAGAGGGCATTTTTAACAAAAACGCCGGTTCTGACCTAATTAAATCAATTTTATTTATAACTAGCTTTTGCCCGCGGCTTCGCTCACGTTAAATTCGGGGTAACACATAACTCCTTCATCGTCCGATAGTAATTTTCGTTTTAATTCTGGTCATAGGGACTGATAAGAAATATAACCGCAAGAAGTATTTAAAACATTTTTGTAAACAGTGTTTTTAGAGTTCTGTAGTCAAAAATGGCTAAACACGGAATCTTTATAGACGCGCTATGTCCGTCAGTCCGTATCTCAAAGCCACTTTATGCCGAAACTATTTAGTTTACACATTTGAAAATTGGTAGGTAGACGTATTCTGTGAACCACCAAAACCAAAAAATATTGAATAAGTATTAAGGATATATAAGATAATTTCTTCATACATGGAACTGATGTGGAAAATGTGTCGTTAATAATTACTTTGAGGTTCCTAAAACCATTGTTTCTCAAAGTCAATCATTTGAAAGATATACGGTTCCAAAGTGGTAAAATGGGTGTGAGGATCCCTCTAACTTTAATAGTAAGAGAGTGACAAATCTATAAAAAATATTAATATATCCTGTAGATCGTTCTAAAAACTTCCAACGAAAATTGATTTGAACGATATGTAGTCAGCAGTTTTTGAAATAAAGCACATCTTAAAAACTGCAAATATAGCTTTGTCGTTTAGACAAATACTATACTACTATAATAGTTAGTCGAAGATAATGGCTATGGTAAGTGGATACCTGCACTACGGAACCCTTCATGAGCAAGTCTGACTCGCAATAGCGAATAGCTTTTATAATGTTTCATCCTTGGTGTTACTTGTAGCCGTTTGCCATTACAAAGCTTTAGTGCATTAAGATTCCGCATTGATAGGACTGGAACACCAACGTTCGGTCTCAAGTTGCATAAAGGTACTCCTGAGAGTTCAGAAACTCTATAGGGTACCTTGAAGTAACTTGGTCAGAATTCATGACATTATCTACCAAAAGGTGCTCGACAACATCACTTTGCATACAGTCAAATGTCAAAGCCATGGTCTGCTATATCTCTAGACACACTTTCGCATTTATGAGTAGAGAATATAAGTTCAGCCGCTTTAACGTGAAATCGGTAGATACATACATAGGTACACATTTTCGCATTTATACCTGATATATTAGTAGGGATTAGCCAAAGCTGTTACAATAATTATTAGTTTATATATGTAAGCGAATGAAGTAATGACAGTGCACCATAGGACAATGTATAATGTGACAGTACTGACAGATATACGATAGCCCATATAGCTCAAGCGTTCTTACTGTCAAAGGTAGTAGGTTTGTCCCTACAAACTTCGACCCTCTCTAAAATCCCTCCTAGATTATTTTTTGCAGCTAATTGTATCCTATGTGTTTTTCCTGGTTCTGAGCTACCTCCATACCAATTTTCAGCCAAATCGGTTATGCCGTTCTTGAGTTATAAATAGTGTAACTAACACGACTTTCTTTTATATATATGTATAGATTATATAATACATATCATTAGAGAATTTCTTATTTTTTTTATAGACTCACGCCTGTATCCCTGAAGGGGTAGGCAGAGGTGCAATATTACACCCACATTTCGCCTTCAATTTTTGGGTCCCACGTAATAGGGGGCGAGCCTATTGCCTAATTTCTTTATACACAACATTATCTGTTTTACCACCTTCACATAGAACATGTAAATTATTTTTACCGCTTACTTGTGAACATGCCACATATAACTGACCATGTGAAAAACAACATATTCGGGAGTCGATTCCAGCTGTTTCAAGTCTGTCCCTGCGATTTATTTAGAAAATACACACAGGGCTACGAATATCCAGCCCTGCCGAAAGTAAGATAGCCCCGTTGAGTTACTCAAGAGGTATCTGAATTCAGGCCTCAGTCTCCCACCCACGGATTCCCACGTACGTGAGGTGTGGGAATTTGGGTATAATGTCACCTGTATAAGTACAGAACACGATCAAACGAAACAAACAGACAGACAGACATAAATTCTAAAAATTATCAAGTATTGATTTTTAGCATTTTCCTAAGATTTTTGAGCTAATTTTCGTCAAAATATCTTTAATGTACCTACAGACTTTTTCACCTCTACAGTTTTATTATAGTATAGATAGTTGTTATAAATTTTGACACAGAGACTTTTTGTTTATGAAAATGCCGAATATTATACTCTATTATTTTTTTAATAACAGAAAGATACCCGACACATAATTATTGTCTTTTTTGCAAGAAACATTAATTTTGCTAGAAAATAATTTGAAAATAGTGACATCTATCTATTGGTCGGTAAATAGCCATAAAACACTTTGAAGGTTCCTATTTGGACTAACTTTACTCTTACTAACAAACTTATAATGATCATAGATGGCACCACATAATTAAATAACCAGTTTTGGATGATCCCTGTTTTGTTTGGGACTACGTACAAAGAAGAGGTCAAGCTGTACAACGAAAACCACTCAACCGATTGTGATGTAACATATACTATTTTATAGGTTTGAGTATCCTTTGTACATGAGTGTAAGTTTTATTGAAATCAATTTCGCCATTTTAGAGATCTTTAGCAATATAGGGAAAGACGTCGGACAGACAGACAGACAGACATAAATTCTAAAAATTATCAAGTATTGCTTTTTAGCATTTTCCTAGATTTTTTAGCTAATTTTCGTCAAAATATCTTTAATGTACAGACTTTTTCATCTCTACAGTTTTATTATAGTATAGATAACTTACTTAGTTATTATTTTATCGAAATGTAATAACTTTGGAGGTAGTATGAAAGCTGCATACTGTGCTGCTATACACAGTGCCGGCGGCACGGGCCACCGGCTTTTGTCGCGCGGCTCGTGCCGCCGGCTTTTGTCGGGCGTCGGTGCCGCCGGCATCGGCCGCAGAAAGCCGCCGGGCATCATTCCAGTAGTAAGTATAGAAATAGAACGTAGGGTTGCCAACTTCTTTTGCGAAAAATAAAGTACCTAAGTATAAAATAGTTTGAATAGGCCAAAATAAACTAACAATTTTTCTATCTTTAAATGTTTCATAGCTTGTAAAAATTAAGAAATAAACAATTACTTAGTTCTTTTTTTACGTTAATTATTGACGTTCTATTTCTTTCTTCTCGCCACTTTGGATTCATCACTGATCTTCTGAAGTGGCGGGGACGGAGACGGAGATATGATTTTAAGTATAAATTGCCTCCGTGGTTCAGTGGATAGCGTATGCGACTGCTGATCGGAGGTCCCGGGTTCGATCCCCGGGTTGGGCAAAAGTGTTACTGGGTTTTCCGAATTCTCAGTAGCAGCACGGAGTCTGGTGATGTGCCCGGTAACGGCAATAGGCTTGCCCCCTATTACGTGGGACCTAAAAATTCATGGCGAAATGTGGGTGTAATATTAAACCTCTGCCTATGCCTTCGGGGATACAGGCGTGAGTCTATACTACTGCCATGCCTTTTTCTGTAAAAATTATTTACCATCAGTGGTGAATTTCTTTTAGATCTCTTTAAGTCTTAATCATTACCATCATCCATGTAAATTAATTGTAACGTTATATAGATAAGTAATCATAATTAGTGTTTTATTTACACGTCACAGTAAGGGTTGGAAATAAAGTATTTTCATATACCTACTTTATTTGTATACAAAAGTATAAAGTATAATTATTGCCAAAAATAAAGTAGAATACTTTATTATAAAGTAGGGGAAGGTTGGGTATATTGGACCATTCGTTAAGTTGGACCACCATCAAATAACAGATTAGTAATTTATTGATTTTGTAATTGACAACACCAAACTACAATCAATTAACTTCACTGCACATCGGCCATTTTGGATTTCTCTTAAAACAGCGCGGCTAGTTGTCATTAACGAAAAACAAATTTCATTGTTTTGAATGTAAATTTTGGTGTTGTTTGCTAGTGGTGTAACTAAGGCACAGGTAAGCTGTTTATATTTATATTTATAATTGAGATTCGTTATTAATTAACAATTAACTGGTGGTAAACATTAGCCGGCTTAGATAGGTTATGTTCTTGTCAAATTCGTTTTTATGCGAGTACCCAGCAGTAGCCCAGTGGTGTACGTAACGGACTGCCGAGACGATGGTCTCGGGTTCGATCCCCAGGTACCTTGGGCACACACCTCTGACTTTTCGAAGTTATGTGTGTATTAAAAATGTTAATTATCGCTCGCTTAATAATGTGCCCGGTAGATGGCAATAGGCTCGCCCCCTATTACATTGGGACCGAAACATATCTGGCGAAGTGTGGGTGTGTAATACACCTCTGCCTACCCCTTCGGGGATAAAAAGGCGTGAAGATATGATGTATGTATGTATGTAAACAGTTTGCTTAAATGGACCACACACGTTCGCTTGAACCTTGACCTGGTCCAATTTATCGAACTTTTGTTCTTGTTTGTTCCAGATGACTGAACAAAAATAATTTTAAATGGAAAGCAGAAGATCTACAAAACGCTATACATGATTATAAGTTAGATTTTCTGTCGTTGTTGTTTGTAGTACAAGAGATATGTTTCTTAAAATTGTTTTTGTTTAGTTTTATAGGTATGTTTTCTCTAAGTCCAAATTACCAACCGCGTGGTCCAATAAATCCTACCGGTTGGTTAAATTGAAACAAATATCTAATCTCATAAAATGATAATTATCTTAAGTGTTGCTATTATTATGTTGATTTTTATTAATTATATATGAAGCCAAATAAATATAGTTTCATTTAATACAGCTTTTGTCAGTGTTATTTTCAAAGAAGCATTTCAAAACCGCATTTTTAAAAAAATGGTCCAAAATAACCGACTTTCCCCTATGGTTGGCAACCCTAATAGAACGACCACACACAAGTAGCAAGTTGCTACCCGCGGCCGGCCGGCGGCCTACCCGCGCGGCCATCCCGGCGGATCATTCGTGCGGCCAGGGCGGCGGCTTTGTATGCCGCCGGCACGGTGTGTAGCAACCTTGAGACACCATAACCCACTCAATGAAACCACCGCGGTATTGCTTAACATTACGACCCATTATGGTTGTGTCACAGGGACTACCATAGTGTGTATGACATAGGAATCAGCAACGACAACCCAGCCTACTAGACGGCAGATGTAAGGCAAACACTTTCTGACAAGTCTGACTGGTGTCCGTATACGCAGCAGGACCCTGCGTTTAATTCGATTGAAAGTTAACTTTTTGCGTGCGTGGTATTTAGTACCTTTCGAATTGTATAAGTAAAAAAATAGTACCTTCATTGCTACAGTGAAATCTTAAATTATTACCCAGCAGGGCCCTCCGCTGTTTGAAGGTTTTCAGACCAATAGTATATGTCACCGTTTAGCGATGTATTAGTACCTTTAAAATACCTTGGTTTCATTTTAATATAATTATTACTTTATGAGGAAAGCGCCTGCAAAACTTTTATCATGCCAGCAGGACCCTTTTTTGTTTTAACGCTTTCGGCCCCGACAGTCATATTTCTTAATAGCATTTTAATAGTACTTTTTAAATAACCATACGTGTAATTCAAATATTTTGTATTATAGCAGAAAAATTGTTTTAAAACTTTTAAATATTTTTTCAGCGACTTAACGTTTAGTTTGGCCAATGTAGGTATGAGCTTTCATAACTTTTAGCATGGTGGCATTAATCAAAGAGATTTTTATTAATTTAAACCGGTGTTTTTAGATGAACTTATATATTTAATTTTTATGAACACAATTTAATAAAAATCCGTTATGATATGATTATTATTTATTTTGCATTTACCCTCAATTTTAATAATATTTAAGTGCCATAAAAATAATAGCGTCATTGGAATGGTATAATCTTAAGGTCATCGTGAAAAAAGTTTTAAATCAAATTGCTTGTTAAACTACAAAGTATTTGATTTAAACGTAAGGTTATTTGAAAAGTACTATTAAAATGCTAACAAGAAATATGACTGTCGGGGCCGAAAGCGTCAAAACAAAAAAGGGTCCTGCTGGCATGATAAAAGTTTTGCAGGCGCTTTCCTCATAAACTAATAATTATATTAAAATGAAACCAAGTTATTTTAAAGGTACTAATACATCGCTAAACGGTGACATATACTATTGGTCTGAAAACCTTCAAACAGCGGAGGGTCCTGCTGGGTAATAATTCAAGATTTCGCTGTAGCAATGAAGGTACTAATTTTTTACTTATACAATTCAAAAAGTACTAAATACCACGCACGTAAAAAGTTAACTTTCAATCGAATTAAACGTAGGGTCCTGCTGCGTATACGGACACGTCTGACTGTCTTACATTAGACCAATCCCAACACTAGTTATGAATTATGACGTACCGCAAAGAACAATGGTCGGTTCCCATACAAAGGTGGACCAGAATTTCCTTTTTCACGTCTATTGCTGTGGAGTTATTTTATATTTTTTTGGTATAGGACTCATTATCAGACGTGCTAAAGGCCAAAGTGACCATTGTTCTTTGAACCGGCCAATTACAATGCATTTTTGTAGCCCCTTTCGCCCCGCATACCCTTAAAGCGCATACCTCATCGCTTTGACAGAATTGTTTGTTTGTAGACATCTTAAAGTAAGAGAAATTAAAACATTAGGTGTCTATAATAGTAGGTTGGGTTGTCGTTGGGTATCAGTGAATTTCTGAATCCTTCTTTAACTCGATCTCATCAAGATAGATAAGCATAATGTGCTCAATAAAAGTCGATTCCAAGTACTTAAAATAAATTTTATTTATAATTAAATGTTATATAACACGTTGCCACTGCGATATGTTTAGTTGCCACTGCGAAGCCAAGGGTTGTCATCTGCGTAAATAAAATAAATAGTATAAATTAACCAAACTAACTACATAGTTTGAAACTAACTAGTTTTTTAACTGTGTCTACAACTTTTATAGAGCGGCGATTTTCCTTTAATTATTGGAAATTCAAATGTTAGTATAAGTACCTATGTCTTTTAACTGAATTACCTAATACAGAATTATTTCAAGGTTCAGTTTTGACTACATTTATTCTTGCACCCGTGTTGCACCTCTAACCCGAGAAGTGAAGTCCAAAAACTCTTTCCTATAAACGTCTCCTACCATTTTTTCTTTTTCTTTTTAAAAAGACAACTCGCGGGGGACTGTACAAACATACAAGTAACGGACACAATGAACACCCAGACTCGAAACAACAATTTATGAATCACACAAAGTGTTGTCTCGTATGGGGATCGAACCCACAACACTCGGGGGAGTGTCAAGCGGCGAGGCGGCCGCTTAAACCACTACGCCAACCGTGCAGTCAATTCTATGAACCTGGCTTTCAGCTTGAGTGATTAAAATGTTTAGTGTTAGTTGTATTGAGTGGATGTTTTGCTTTTGTACATATACCTAAGTACTATTATGTATAATTGCAAGCAAACATATATAAATTAGGTAGTTGTACTCACTCTCCCTTTCGGGGTAGGGGTTGTTTACGAAGGCGGGTCCAATGTCTGGTCTGTTTGGTCCTGGGAAATAAAATGATACATCTTAGCAAAATTGTAAAGAAGCACATAAATAATTAAAACCTCATTAGATAGGTACCCTATCTAATGAGGTTTTAATAATTTACGTGCTTTGCAAAGATACCTACAGCGATGCTTTTCATTTTTTATTTAATAAGTAAAATTTAGTAACTAAGCTTAGCTTCTCATACTGAAAATATTAGTACGAACATCGATTAATAACGCAGGTATAATGATGATGACACGACAGACAAAAAATATGTCACAAAAATTACAGGTCGATGTTAATACCATTCGTAAAACATTTTTAGTCCCAATGAAGTCATTCTTCGCGATATATTTGTATAATAGGCTAGTTGACGAAAAAAAATTTATAAGTCCGTCCTTTAGATTAGATTATTCAAAAATAAGCGATACGTATCTTTTTATTTGTAAATTAAACAAAAATGACCAAGATATAGGTCATTAAAGTTACGTATAACGTCACGCAGTGCTGCATTTTTTCGAACTAGGTGGCGTCACACGTAACTTTAATGGGCTATATCTTTGTTATTTTTTATTTAATCGAAAAACGAAAAAATACTTGTCCAATATTTTTTTATAATCTAAAATACGGACTAAAAAAATGTAATTATTTTGACCCAGGAAACTACCCTATTATCGTTATTTTATAATAATTAATTCATCAAAAATAAAGAAAACGTTGATATAATGCTTACCTTGTCCGCCCTGGTAGAAGAATCCGTCGGGGTTGGGGACGAGATTAATTGCACCGGGGTTGTTGTCTACTACGTTCACTAGAAATTAACAAAACCACATAAACAATCCAGAAAACTTTTAAAATTATAATGAAATCTGTATTTATAAAATCCTTGTGTTCCTGACTGACTGACAGATAAACTACAGCCAAAACTATTAGTCACGGGAAGCTGAAATTAGGCATGTATATTCATGGGGAACCCTAGGGAGGGATTTTCTGAAATTCCCACTTTCTATACTGAGATCGGGCAGAAACAGTTAAATTAAAAAGCAATGGGTGGGCGCTGCGGGTATCATGTAGTATTTTTATATTTTTACATAATCATACATAACTGTGAAATTTAATTACCTCCATAAGGATTGTTGTCAACAACGTTCACTGAAAGAAGTAAATGAAAATTAGGAACAAAATTAATAATTATGACATTGCCTTTTCTTTTTTAGTACCTATTAAGGTGAACGCACGAGTCTAACGAAACTAATCTTAGAATTCTGTACTTATATGAAATCTCATGAAATCTCGCACACTTCCCCGCGTCGAATCGTCCGAATCAATAGTGTGCGAGGTTTCATGAGGTTTCATAAATTACACAGAATTCTAAGATTAGTTTCGTTCGACTCGTTCGGCTCGGATAAGTGTGCGTTCACTTTTAAATTGCATTTGAGCCTCAAATGTAATTTAATACTAGACTTCGCCCACGGCTCCACCCGTGTTAGTTAAATATCTAAAACTAGCTCAAGAATCAGACTATCTACTTATTGGTGAAACCATTAATAAAACCATTAAACCAAATATGTTTTTGGTAGTTTTCAGTTTATATTTCCTACAATACAGACAGGATGAAAAGTCGACTTCATTTATTTTTATAATGAGTATAGATTAATGTAGTTTTATGATACTAACCTCCGTTGGGGTTATTGTCAACAACGTGAACTGAAACGAAAATATTATAGTTAAAAATCTTTCAGGACGTGTGTTACTGTAACGGTTATTGCTACAACTCATCAGCGAGTAGTAGCCGTAGCCGCTAGAGTAACAGTGTTTTAGCATACCTAACATTTATACTATAAAAAGAGATTTTTAATAGTTTTTGACGTAGCGCTCACAGCGTAACTTGACTTTCGCCGCTTGATTTTTACGTGTTTTGTTTACATTCTTTTTTTTAAAGATAATTCCCGCATTAGGAATAAATCCTGTGTCGCGGGGGACTTAACAAACATACAACCAACGGACACAATGACCAGTCAGACTCGAAACAACAAATTATGAATAATACAGAGTGTTGGCTCGTGTGAGGATCGAACCCACAACACTCGGCGCAGTGTCAAGCGGCGACGCGGTCGTTTAAACCACTACGCCAACCGTGCAGTCGATTTATTTATTAGGCTGCAAATAAACAAATCATAATTTACTTCCACGATCAGGCGAGTTATAATCCACTACATGAAAACAAATAATTCCCGTGAATAAATGGTGCTGTAGGTACAATACGTGCTAGCGTTATGATATCATCTATGGTAATAATAATAAATTAAAATGAATAAAAACCACACTACCTACTTAATACATGTAAGGGACGCAAGATGGCCATGTCATGTCAATTAGGAACTTTAATAAAAATAGTGTATCGTATCGCTAAATGTCTAGTGTTACGTCATGCTTACCTCCATAGTCTGGGCGATTGTTTACAACATGCACTGTAAGTAAACAAATAAAAAACGTGAATCGACTACCAAGCAGTACTGCGTGCAATAAAAGGCATTAGGTACATTTAGTGGAAGAGACGGTAATACACCAATAGACTACAAAGAGGAGTGACTATTACTTTATTGCTATTTTTGTATCACCATCCCTTACGGCTTAGGTACACCGTACATTTGTTAAGCTTACCTCCAAAGTCAGGCTTCGGGTTCACTACATGCACTGTAAACAATTTATGACATGTGATGAATAAAGCAGTGCATTGTGCAATGAGTATTACAACTGCCTAAGTTATATTTCAATAACTCTAAGTTATATTTTGCCTCAAATATACTCAAATATTACGCTTCTATTATTCGAGTATATTATTGGCAAAATACATTGCACTATTATAATCTTATACTAATTTATATAAAGCTGAAGAGTTTGTTTGTTTGTTTGGTTGAACGCGCTAATCTCAGGATCTACTGAACCGATTTCAAAAATTATTTCAGTGTTAGATAGCCCATTTATCAAGGAAGGCTATAGGCTATATAACATCACGCTATGAGCCACGGGTGCGGAGCAGTAGCCTTAAATAACGCGGGTGTAACCGCGGGCTCATCTAGTTCTAGTATATTATATGCAGTTAATGGAATCCACTAGCACTGAAGTTTAAATTACTTACATCAATAGATATCGAAATAGATGCCTAGGTTTAATCATAGAATCGCTCATAGCGCGGCTTGAGTTACTTTGCCTGATTCTCACGTGATTTGTTTACGATCTGAGTCTTGAGCTAACATGAACGCAGAATTTATTAAGCTAATGTAATAAATCCAATTTACCTCCGTGATGGGGTGGGTTATTATCCACAACATGAACTGTAAATAAATAATTCGCGTGAATAAATGGTGCTCGGCAATGCGTGCAGTATGATCATACCTAATTATCTATAGTAATAAAAATGTGGCAAAAATAAATTAAAAACCACACTACTTATTGTACCTACCTACGTAAGGGATGCAAGATGCCAATGCAATACAATCATTTTAGGAACCAGATATTAATAAAATACACCATGTATAGTCACTATTTGCCCGAAAAGTATGTACTCAGCCCATGATATAGAAGCTACCTATAATACTTATTTTACAAAATATTCTAAAAAAAAATATTTTCTATTAATTTTTTTTTTAATCAGTATTTCATATGACTAAAATGTGTCGTGAACTATGGCTAAGCTACTTTTTAGGTTTAAATCTGTATATATAAAATCCTTGCGTAACTGAGTGACTGACAGACAAGCTCCAGCCGAAACTACTCGGCACAAGAAGCTGAAATTTTTGCATGTATGTTCCTTGGGGACCGTAGGGGTGCACTAAGAAGGGATTTCCCGAAATTCCCACGGGATCGGGCAAAACGGGAAATTCGAAAATAGTTATGTGCGTGCGAAGCCGCTGGCGTCGACTAGTAGGTAAATAAAGTGCATTGACCTAATGCATCGACCGCCACGTTGTTATGCTATGAAAAACTTAATTATGGCGAAAAATAAAAGAATATTTTTCTAACATATTTTGTAAAATACATATATGTTATAAATAGATTCTATATCATGAGCCGAGTACATACTTTTCAGGAAAACACTGACTTAAAATACATGGTGTATAGTGTATCCCGAGAATTGTAGTGTTGCGTCTCTCGGGTCTACTGTAAGTTGTGTGCGTTTGACATGCTTACCTCCATAGTCTGGGCGATTGTTTACAACATGCACTGTAAAGAAATAAAAAATGTGAATCAACTATCAAGCGTGCGTGCAATAACAGGTATTACATTTGGTGTAAGAGACGGTAATACACCAATAGATAACAAAAACAGTGACTATTACCTATTACTTTATTGGTATCTTTGTATCACCATCCCTTACAGGTTCGGCTTCGGGTTCACTACATAGTGAACCCGAAGCCTGACTTTGGAGGTAAGCTTAACAAATGTACGCTGTAAGGGATGGTAAACAATTTATGACATGTGATGAATAAAGCAGTGCATTGTGCAATGAGTATTACAACTGTGCATTGTCACTAATGGATTATATCATTACTATTGTACCACCAAATGGAAATAAATTAATTTATTTAGAGTAAAGCTAGGCACTATTTGTATGTACTATAAATAAATTCATTTATATATAGTGAAACTTTTTAATTTGAAATTAGATGCCTTATTATTACATATATCAGTAATAATGGATAGAGATACCTATGTTAAGACATAAATTAATGTGGGTATGTATCTCACTGAACAACAAAACTAGGTCTACTATCTGGTTCCAGGTAAAGATTAGGTATCTAATCTTGCCTGGTTTTAATGTAATGTGATAATTTTAAATGAGAGCAAGAAAAATAAAACAACGTCACGCAAATCAGAAAGCGTAAAATCAGGCATCAGAGATCAAAATAAAATGGCTGATTTACAGCCATCAATAGGTAATATGTCAAATATGTATCTCTAGTTACCAAATCCCTCGTTAGATCAAATAAAGTTTCATAAATACCAACTAGATCAAAATATCATTATGTAATTGCCTCGCCATGAAACAATATTGAAGAATAAGTAGATAGGTACTGCATAATTGTTAAAAATAAAGTGGATTTACCTCCGTGATTGTATGGGTTATTGTTCACTACATGCACTGTAAATAAATAATATTTATGAATTAATAACAAACAATACTGAGCTGTGCAAAACGTATAATATACCTATCACACATTAAAATTGATGTTAGGAGCAGTGGTAGGTACGCCTAGTACTTATACGAACTTTGACTTCTGTACGAAGTAAATAAAAAAGTATCTAATAAATTACTAAGATGATATTTGAAAACTTCCGAATTGACTTCCAGAGTCTCGAAATCTGTTTATCAATTATTTGTAATTGCAATTTAATTGGAATTATTGATAAACAGTGTAGATATTGACATGCTAATGAGTCACATCATAGCAAGCACTATGGTGCCTACATCAAAATTGGAACCAGATTTGGCCCTTTAAAGACACTTTCAAAAGAAGTTCCCTACTTAGGGCCAGCGCAGACAGAGAGGCACGCAGCGGAGAGGATTTTATAAACGCACTTGAAAATAAACTTTAAATGTATTAAAATAAAGTGCATAAATGCTTGAACCTGACAAAAAATGCACGCGCGTCCTCGAAGATACGCGGGTATCCGTTTATGCACTTTATTGTAATAATTTTAAAGTTTATTTTCAAGTGCGTTAATAAAATCCTCTCCGCTGCGCTCCGTTCTGTCTGCGCTGAGCCTTATTCGACATTAAAATAATGTATGCCAGCATGACCAGCTAAGGTTTCAAATAGGCACCGAGTTAAGTAGGTATATTGTTTTAAGAAAGAGGAGATGACTGCAGCTATGCTCGCACATTCTTTTTTATGTTTACTGTTTCTTGCCGAACATCAGGGTATTCCGGGAAAGGCCTTAGAACACCCCTCCGTTCCCCAAGGAACATAAAAAGAAGATATCGGTGTTTAATGTTTAGTTAAGAATGAACAATGTGGGTACGTTCGAAATATCAAAGGCATTATGTCAGACTGATTGACATCTAAACGTAGAACTATTCTGTAGCATCTACCTGTCACAGCCAAAGACAAAAGCAGAGCTGCACATTTTAAATCGATTTTCTGTGAAATCGATATAACGTTAAAACGATGCTGTGACGTTTTTATTTGATTTAAAAGTTGTTTTGACAACATAACATATAACATATCTTCGCGCCTTTTATCCCCGAAGGGGTAGGCAGAGGTGTATTACACACCCACACTTCGCCAGATATGTTTCGGTCCCAATGTAATAGGGGGCGAGCCTATTGCCATCTACCGGGCACATTATTAAGCGAGCGATAATTAACATTTTTAAAAGTTGTTTTGCTACAAAAGAATTAGCTTATTGATATAATGTTGATTAACAATTAATTAACTGCATTTTAATTATTTTATTTTAAACCAAACCAACCCTATAAAGGTCAATAATATCGATTACTTATTTAATAATCGATACGCATCAATGTCAAACGTCTATTCCTGTCACACCATTGTCTATGGCAACAATCAAATAATAAAGTAAGCACCTAGTTCGTAATCAATTGGAATGCTTTTTATCATCATAAAATAATCCGGCTTTATCGAGACAAAGTGAAAATATAAAAAATATTAGAAAAAAAATAACAATTTGTTTTGTTCATCTGAAGTTTAAGGTCGCCACAACAAACCCAGACCTAATTCTGCCATTGTTCTTTCAGGTTCTTACGCCCAATAGTTTTGACTGTGCGTTGTCTGTCAGTCAGTCAGTAACGCAAGGATTTTATAGAAATACAGGGTGTAAAAAGACCCTTAACGAAAACTGAAATCCCATGTTGTACCAATCACTTGGACCATTTTTTACTTCGGCATCATACCTGTGAAATTACTGGTTCAGGAGATATTGAGGCTCAAAGTTAGTATGGAATTTTTCTAATTAGGTACAAAATCGAAGCATTTAACCCGCCAATATGTTCTTTAGATTCCCTATAACCTCATGGATAAGTAGGTATTTCGAGCATTGCACGCGCGCGCTATTAATTGCGGTTTAAAAAATGTGAAAACTGAAAAAAAAATCGTTTCCCAGGTATTATTTTTGGTTAGTATGACTTGGCATGATGTCTACAACGAGTAGAGTTCGGCTTGGTGATGGGTCTTGTGACACCCTGTATATAAGTAGATGAATGAATGTGTGTTTTCCCGTATGACTGTCCCATACACGGTGTATTTTTATGCTCACCTCCATAGTCAGGTGTGTTGCCCACTACATGCACTAAAAATAATGTAGGTATTGCATTTGATTAACAAAGCTGATGTAGGTAAGTGTATGTGATTCGTGTCGCATATTACATAGTAAAGTACTTTGATATATATAGGTATAAAACATACCTATGTAGTGTAATGTTCAGCATTCCAATATGAACAGCAATTTGAAGTTAGTAAAAATAATAATATAAATATTATTACTAAAGGTGTGCTAAAGGTAAAGGTACTTTTTATTAACTTAATAGGTACCTATATAAAATCCTTGCGTTACTGACTGACTGACAGTCACGCTACAGCCGAAACTATTGGGCGCAGGAAGGTGAAATTTGGCATGTATGTTCCTTGGGGACCGTAAGGGTGCACTAAGAAGGGATTTCCCGAAATTCCCAAGGGATCGCCCAAAACGGGTAAATTTAAAAAAATGCAGGCGTGGCTGCTGGCGTCCTCTAGTTACTTACTAAAAATGCTACGGTTGCACATTTATTTTAAATTTATTCGTCTCTTGCCGAACCCGTGGGAATTTCCAGAAATCCTTGCTTAGTGGACCAGTACGGTTCCCAAGGTATTTGATTTTTTTATTTATAGACTCACGCCTGTATCCCCGAATGGGTAGGCAGAGGTGTAATAGTAGGTAGGTATATTCATGAAAAATTTCTGCTTCTTGCTCCCAATAGTTTCTGCTGTGTGTTATCTAGCTGTCAGTCAGTCAGTATATAATAAATTTATATCATAAATTTAAATTTACCCGTTTTGGCCGATCGCGTGATAATTTCGGGAAATCCCTTCTTAGTGCACCCCTACAGTAAGGACCCCAAGGAACATACATGCCAAATTTCAGCTTCCTGCGCCCAATAGTTTCGGCTGTAGCGTGTCTGTCAGTCAGTCAGTAACGCAAGGATTTTATATATTAAGATAATATAAGATAAGTAGAGATTAATCTTCATAATGCACATAAGTATCATGTTTTCTTCTTGCTGAACATTACGTCATAGATATCTACATTTGTCATGCTTACCTCCATAATCTGGCTCTGGCCCATTGTTGACTACATTTACTGTAAACAATTTATGACTGTGATTAAAATAGCCGGCTTGCATTTATATGCGTGTTGTACTGTGATAATATGCGCACTGCGCAAAAAATAAAAAGCAGCAAACAGTGTAGGTAGGTAAAATTATTTAAAGTTAGATAATTTATGTTTGCCCGCGGTTTTACCGACTTTGCATTGGTTGACTGGCAGCCAATTTTTTATCCACTATTGATGATAACTATGATAAGTTACTTTTAGTGAAGCGAAATGTAATTAATAAAAGTTCAGAGTAATGATTGCGTACTTACCACCGCCTGGGTTATTATTGTCCACCACTTGCACTGTAAACAAACGCTCAGCTTTATGATCTTGATAAACTTTACTTTTTTATTGAATTAATCCTAAACTCTGAGCAAGAAAGTAGGAATATTGGCCATTACCGCTTAAAATTTAAGCTAATTAGGAAATGCAACTCCAGGCGTAGATAGGTAATTTCAAAAGAAGTTAACTCGATCACAGCCATCTCTGAGTATACAGGAAATTAACAGAACACTAATTAAATTGTGTACCTATCTACATAAATAAAGACAGTTCGTACATATAGGTACTTCGTTTATTATAAAGTCCAGAGCAGCATGAGATCAGGAACTCAAAGAACCATCATTACATAAGAGCTCTAGTTCAAGGACCTTAGGTACATAAAATGATGACTAATATTTATTGTAGTTCAAGTTGCCAATGCAGCTTTTACGATTAATTTAAAAAAATCAAAGAACCGTTGTTTGTTTTTAAATTACATTTACGTATACAACAAGCTGGAATACAACTACCAAATTATATGACATGTACCGAGTCTAATAAAAATAACACTAATAAAAAGGGCATGCCATGACTAGGTACTTGAAGCCAGAGACATATTAGGCCAGTTACACCTAGATATGCTTTGATGATGCAGCCACTAAAGATGGATTTTTTAAATTCATATCTGAAGGGTTTAAAATAGGGCTTGAACGCTTGTTTAAAAACTTGTTGAATTTGAAAATGGCCCTATAGATATGTACCTAGGTAGATTTAAGTTAGTAGTATACAATTAGAGCTTTACCTTCGTCTACGGGGGCTGCTACAGCGACACACGCCAAGGCGAGAACCTGCAAATAAACACAGCACTTCATCATTAATATTCACTCCACTACTGATCAGTCTGCCAACTCAAGTGACAAGACATACAAATTTTGTGACTTTTATATCACACAGACTAATACCACCTAAAATAAGATTGCAGAAGACACACAATAAAACTATTGTTTCTTCTCTATCTCGATGATTAGATACGAAAATCTTCCGGTGACTTTAAAAAGTCATCACTTATCTTACAATATCTGCAACACTATTTTAGACGCTTGAACAAGTACAATATAATCTTTACATATCATTATGCAAATATCGCAGTGATGCAATGCTTTGAGTTAATCTTAATTTATGAGTCTGGTATGTACTTATGTACCTACTTATATTTTTATTTGGTAGGTACCTATCTTAAGTACATTTTGCATGTCTCTAATTTTTATTCAAATTGAAATTGGCACCATAAAGATACAGGTTGACTAAATTTGTTTAGGTAGGTAGGTGTAGGTAGGTACCTAATTCAAGCCAAATGTATAAATCGGGTAATTTTAAACTTGAATATTTCCAAGCCTAGGCAAACATTCTTTGTATTACCTATGTGGAGTAAATATAGCTAAAACAACAAACGCGGTCGAGTCAAGGTCCTCCTTTGTACACCGTTGTTTGGTAATAGGTAGGTACTAAGTCAATACATTAAAACTCCGTTTGTTATGTAAACAGTTCACTAAAATAATAACGATTGAAATATGTAAAATATAAGTATATTATGAATGATATATCCGTCCGTATGAATGATATACCCAAACCTTCCTAGGAATCAGACTATATATCATACCATTTTATTGAAACGGGCCTTACTCGCGATATTTTATTAATTTAAGTTATAAAAACCTCTATCTATAGGTACAAACGTTGGTAAACGTTTCGGCCGTCTTACAACGGCAAGAACCGTTTCAATAAAATTGTATGATGTATACAATCGTGAAAGTTTAAAATCGATAATAAGACTATAATATACAAGAGGACGCCAGCAGCTACGCCTGCATTTTTTTTAAATTGTCCCGTTTTGGCCGATCCCGTGGTAATTTCGGGAAATCCCTTCTTAGTGCACCCCTACGGTCCCCAAGGAACATACATGCCAAATTTCAGCTTCCTGCGCCCAATAGTTTTGGCTGTAGCGTGTCTGTCAGTTAGTCAGTAACGCAAGGATTTTATATATCAAGATTGGGCAGCGTTTGGCAAGCTACGTCGAGTTTTCTCTTCATCCCTACCGCAATGCCTGAAGACCAAAGTCTACAACCAATCCGTCCTACCTGTTATGAGTTTATGACGTACGGTGCCGAGACGTGGACACTCACAGTGGGACTAGTCCACAAACTTAAAGTCACGCAGCGAGCTAGGGAACGGGCTATGCCTGGCGTCTCTTTGAAGGATAAAATCCGCAACGAAGTTATCCGACAAAGAACCAAAATTACCGACATAGCCCACAGAATTAGTAAGCACAAGTGGGAGTGGGCTGGCCATATTTTTAGAAGGACTAATGGCCGATGGAGCATGCGTGTCCTAGAGTGGAGACGACGACTCGGTAAGCGTAAGGTAGGGCGGCCCCCGGCTAGTTGGACCGACGACCTGAAAAGGGTTGCTGGGGCAGACTGGATGTGGAAGGCTGAGGACCGTATACTGTGGCACGTGTTGCTAGAGGCCTACGTCCAGCAGTAGACTGTGATAGGCTGATTGATTGATAATGGTGAAAACCGCACAAAAATCCATTCAGTAGTTTAGAGCTTATCGCGTTCATACAGACAGACAGTACGCGGAGTTGACTTGATTTTAAAATATCTAGGTATAGAAGTAAGGTGTGTAATTAACGAGACAGTGATAGTCTAGTAACCTAAGGATACACAGAGCCTAGCAGTTGGATGGTCTCCTTGGGTTCAAACCCTCAACGCGTACCACTGACTTTTCTAGTGGTGGTTCGTGTGCCTACTAAAGTGTAATAATATGAAACATGCATGTCTTAGAACTCTCCTTTATGATCTCATATAACATATCTGCTCTACATCTCTACAAGAACTAAAACAATTATGTACAAAGGTAGGTAAGTACAAAAAACATGTGATAATGAAGAACCTACACATATATTGATGTATACAAAAATGTACTCTTCACGGCGTCAAAACTAAGTATTTCAAATATTGACATTTCTCATACGACAATGAACAATAGAAATAAACATTGACTCACCAAAAACACCTTCATTTTAGAACAAAAATATCACAGATGACCGACGAAATACAACACAGAATAACGATTGTATGAATATTTGCTGTCCTCAGTCTTATATAGTTGTCGATAACCTGTCGACCTGTCCAAATATTGTGAACGTACAAGCAAACATCTCAGAAACTATTCGCATATGATTTTTCCTTATAGAATTCTGCTAACTAGGTATCTTCCCAGTTCTATTCTGTGTATTGTTTGTTTCTATTCCCGAAATTACTTACGTACTTACTTGTTTATAACTTATGTTTCTAAACAAACTATTGATGTTTATTTGCGATCTAGTTTGTGACCGTGACTTTTCCCGCGTGGGTGTCGAGCTATGCTGATGTAAAAGCTATATTGCTGAAAGGTTCGTCAAATTCATTAAAGAGGTTGGTACTTTTAGCTTGGGATAGTACCAAACTTCCATTTTCCATTCCTATTAATAAACGTTCAATTTTTTAATAGAAGGAATCTATAAATACGCTAGCTAGGTAGGTTCCTACTCATTTAAAATCTTTTTACAAGCATTGGTTCGTATTTACTTAACATATCAAGCAACTGCTAAAACTTAAATAAACAAGCAATAAAGGTAGATTACCTGGAACAATTCAAGTTTACCTACAAGTACCTATTGATTTATTTTTTGTCAAGTCGGGATTTTGGAACTTATTGAGTAAAATATTATTTCTTTGGAAGCGGGACATAGTAAAAAACATCATCATTGTCTTGCCCTGGTCCCAATTTATTTGGAGTCGGCGCAGTATGTCCTTCGCTTCCATACTTCTCTGTCACCAGTCATCCAATCGCTTACCCCTTTCTCTTTCATATCCATCCTCACACAGTCCATCCATCTTTTCATTGGCCATCCTCTCCCTTTTCATCCTTCTACGTGCATATTCATCGCTTTTTTACCTACTTACATACATGTCATCTCTCCGCATAACATGTCCATACCAGGCCAATCGACTCCCTTTTACCTTTTCATCTATGGGCGCTACTTTCATACTACCTCTAACGTAGGTAATCATTCCTAATTCTGTCCATTCTTGTCACTCCACACATCCATCGTAACATTCTCATCTCTGCCACATGCAATCGTTTCTCATCCATCTTCTAGTTTCATATCATCTTAATATATAAAATCCTTGCGTTACTGACTGACTGACAGACACGCTACAGTCGAAACTATTGGGCGCAGGAATCTGAAATTTGGCATGTATGTTCGTTGGGGACCGTAGGGGTGCACTAAGAAGGGATTTCCCGAAATTCCCACGGGATCGGCCAAAACGGGTAAATTTAAAAAAATGCAGGCGGAGCTGCGGTCGTCCTCTAGTCTTCCATAAAGTACGACAGGCCTTATATAACCGACTTATACTTACAAGCGGCCGTTTAATTTCACAGGCATTTTGTGGTCGCATATTGTGCCTGAGACCTATCGCCATTTCATCCATCCTGCGTAGATTCTTTGCCTAACATCTCGATCAATTTCGCCGTCATCTTGCAGGAGTGAACCTAGGCAGCGAAAATCGGAGAATACTGCTAGAAGTGTACCGCCGAGTGTAACCGGTATACGACTGGAGAGACCGCCAAAGTCACAGAACATATATTCTGTTTTGGTCCAATCTCTGCCGCCTTCGGCCACATCGAATCTGGCTGTGATACCAGCTGCGGATCGGACTTGCGTTCGGCATTCAGCGTACTTGGCTTGAATCAACGTCAGGTACTTCCCAGGCACTCCTTTCTTCTTCAGGGCCCACCACAAGACTTCACGAGGCACTCGGTCATATGCCTTTTCAAGGTCGACGAACACCATGTGCAAGTTTTTATGCGCCTCCCTGTATTTTTCGGACATTTGGCAAAAAGAGCAAAAATGGCATCCACCGTACCTCGACCAGGCATAAAACCGAATTGGTTTCGTGAAATCTCACTCTCGTCACGCAGGCGTCGCTCAATGACTCTCTCCCATACTTTCATACTATGACGCATTATTAACCACATACAGGGACATAGTAAAAAACATACCTATATAATCAGAAGTTTTGATATATTAATCTTTTCACTTGAATTTAAATTAAGTTTACGTGATAATATATATCAAAAACAGCCATAGGTAGATTTTTTTTAATAAAAATATAATGTTCTAAATCAGATTTATCCTATCGAGCGGCCAGTCCACCCTTGTCTGCGCCACCCGCCCACGCTTCCTCAACGCCCTGCACAAACAGAAGTTATCCCCGAAAAGCGGGACTGAGTAATACATGCCGCGCGGAACATATTTTAATCTCGATTTAAAAATCGGACGTCTCGCCGAAATCGGGACGTCTGGCACCTAGTTGCTTTATGTCTGGCAACGTTGACTGTATTGTAAGACTGGTTACTGTCATCTTAATATATAAAATCCTTGCGTTACTGACTGACTGACAGACACGCTAACGCTACAGCCGAAACTATTGGGCGCAGGAAGCTGAAATTTGGCATGTATGTTCCTTGGGGACCGTAGGGGTGCACTAAGAAAGGATTTCCCGAAATTCCCACGGGATCGGGCAAAACGGGTAAAATAAAATAAAATGCGGGCGTAGCTGCGGGCGTCCTCTAGTTTAACAGAAAAGCACAAAATAACTAAGTAAGTATTTATTTAATAACCCAACCTGAAAATCCAACCTATCATCATGTAGGTATGGTCGCTTATTCTACCGTTGGACCATCGATTGCCAATGCAGTGTAAAAGTGTAACTACACTGCACAGGGATGTCGCTTCATAAAGAAGGTATACATATTCAGATAAATCTGGATATATTTTTTTATATCATAAAGTCCTGCACGAAAGTAAAGCACGGTGTTTGTCTGTCTGTATCTACGTACATGGTAAACCTCTATGTGGTAAACTCAACTACTTATTACCTAAAAAATTCAGACGGTTTTCACTAAGTAACGGACTATATGTCTGTGGTAAAGGAGCAAATCATGAAGCAGCTTGAATTGTCTCTAAAGCCTTTCGCAGTTGGTCCTCTCCTAATTTGTTTCACAACAGCACGGAGCACGGCGAGTCATTAAGTGGAACCACGCTGGCCAGACGGATTGGTACAGGGCTTGATTTCGATTTTCCCGTCTCTTACGTTACCCGTGACAAGATCGTGATAAGGACAATGCCTAGCTACTACTCATGCTCAAGTCACAGTCAAATAATGCTCAAGTGTTGCATCCGTAAGCGCGTAACACGTGATTACCACTCTCAAACAAGCCCCAGCCAATACCTACAGTTAACTTTGGAATTAGTGGCTACAACTTAAAATATGTGCCTTCATTTTAATAATGCTCTTCCACCAGGGCTTTGCTATGTTGCGACGATGTGAAAGCTAAGCTACGAAATATATGTGAGTGTTTCTGCTATGCAGTTAGGCGAGTCAGCACGAGAGAGATGTGATATGAAGATGCGCTGGTGCAAGGCAGATGCATAGCTCGAACCACCGGATGTACAGCCGACTGCTATGCCGACCGGTTCTGATCGTGTGGTCTTTAGTGCTCACATAGCCAACCAGCTCAGCTAAGCCCAGTGAAATTCAGTTAGTCTCGTTTTTTAATTAAAAGCAGCGACGCGCGGTGTTTTATAACTTCGAGTTCTGCAAGTCTGAGTGTTAACTATTATGCTTGGATCTATAACTAATGCAAGATTGTCTCTAGGACAGGTAAAGACAAATAAGATCTTCAATCTTCAAAATAAACTTTAAAAACTACAGGCGTAGCGTTAGCAAAAAAATAAAGTTACCTTTCTTTTTTAAGATTCAAATAATTTATCTTTTGCGGCAAGCTCGTATAGTTTATAAGTGGCAACACTGTCATTCTGTCATTGTAACAAAAATGACAAGTTTGTTGACAAATATTCACGAAACAGCTGCAATTTCAAAGGGAACTGGCAAAACATATTTGATTTCTGGGAGTTATGAATATTATCATTACCTTTGTGATGGTTTCGATGATAGAGTAAGTTTCTAAAATATATAATCTTGTACGCTAAAATTTATTGTACTAAAATCTTTGAGGTTATGTTCCGTCTTCAATTTCTGCCTAGGGCTGGGGCTGTGGATATAGAACGTTACAAACAATTTGTTCCTGGATAACAAACAATAACAACTGTCATGGTACGGTTCCTTCCATCGGAGAGATTCAAGACTTATTGGTGCAACTAGAAGATAAACCCCAGTCATTTGCGGGATCACGGGAATGGATAGGTAGTTTTGAGGTGAGTGCTATTAGACTAAACACTGGTCGATACTATTGACAAAAAATCAACATGATTACAAGCAATAAAATTGATCCTAAACGAAACTGCAGAACATATCTTTTACATATATTATAGGGTACCTAATTGTGGCCTTACAACACAATCTGCTCCCACTGCCACTGTCTCTATTGAAAGCTCAAATTTTTATGTGCGTCTGGAACACAAAACTCATTTGTTTCACTTCTGTCTACTGTACTTTACAAACTGAACCATTAATGTTCATCCACATTAATTTTAAGTTGTCGTGTAGGATTTGTGCTAAAATATTGTTGGTACATTATACTTACCCATCTAAGTAACAGAATTATACTGACATTACAGGTGTGCCTAGTGATAGACAAACTATTTGACATTCCATGCAAGATCATTCATGTTAACATGGGAGATGAACTCACCACTATAACAGACACACTTGTGAAACACTTTGAAACATTTGGCAGTCCTGCGATGATGGGTGGCGATGTTGATTGCTCTTCTAAAGGAATTGTCGGAATTCATGTTGACGGAGATGATGTTAGTCTACTAGTGGTGGTAAGTGAAAATTTTACTCACATTATGTTGCTCAGTGGTAATAGATAAAAAATAATGTGAATGACTTGCCTGCTTTAGCAAGGCTGAACTTTTTGTATTTTTACATTTATTTAATTTTTAATAATCTTATAGATAACCTTTAAATTACAACACAAAACTTAATAAAAACTCATCTGCCTCATTATCAATTTCATTTCGTCATAATATATTGAATCATTGTCATAATAGTCATATTAAACAAATATTATCAGTATTAGCTCAAATTCGACTCAGGCTCATAGCTGTTTGACATACACTTTTTGTGCATGTTCTCTTTGATTCTGGACTACATATCCCATTTGTAAGTCATTGAGCAGCTGAATATAAAAGAGGATTAATAGTATATAAAGCAAGTAACCAACAAGTTTTCATATGTAGGCAAAGATCTAAATCATGTTTTAATATGTCAATATTCTTTGATGATAAACATTTCTAAAGCCATTACTGAAACATATTTGTGTTTCAGGACCCCCACTACGTTGGCAAGGAGAAGACGAAAGAATATCTATGCAAAAAAGGATGGGTGAAGTGGCAGCCTCTATCGGATTTTTTGAACTCATCATTCTACAACTTGTGCTTACCACAAGTTAAATCAAAGGCCAAACAAAGTGAATAATATGTTAAAATTACATAAATAACTGACAAGTGTTATTTTATCATGACTGTATATTGATGTTAGTGTTGAATCCATTATGTATAAGTGGTTTGAAGGTAGGTCATGGTCATCATATTATCTGTTGATGTATAAAGCCAAATCAGTAAACAAACAAAGTTCAATGATGTTGTCCTATAATTTAATTGATTGTTCTACTCTTTGAAATAAAACATACAAGTTAAACACTAATCAGACTTTAATTCAAATATTAATATCTAAATAACATCTTAAAATGAGATCACCATAATAACTGACTACGAATATATAATCCGGTGGGTTAGTCAATGGTTTTAATTCTCTAGTTTTATTAAACTGTTGTCCGTGTGGTGACGGATTAAGAATACGGAATGTCACCACCCCATATCATACCATGGGTGTCGTAAGACCGATAGAGTGAGCTTATTGTGCAGAGAACAGCACTGTAAGAGAAGGAAAACTTGATACAAACCTTATACCAACCCGTTTGGCCAGCGTGGTATAGTAGGTCATTTCCTCCTTTCAAAGGAGAGGCCTAGTCTAGCAGTGGACTGTTAAAGGCTGATGATGATGATTAACCAAACTGAAATCAGTCTTTTGCTGTTGTATAAGAACATAGAATATAAGAAGACATGTTGATATCTTAAAGCCGTCTTAAAAACTTTGTAATTTATTTTGCGAGTGACAAGGCGCGCCTTAGTAAATTATAATGTAGAAAATTGAAACTAAATTTTTAGAACTTTTGTTTCAATTTCCTAATTCTAGCTTTATTAAAGAGCAATAGACTGTTTTTAGCTTAGAACAACAAACAATACCATCAGCAATATCATTAATAATTCATAATTAGGTTAATAAAATCAACTATAGACTCATAATAATTATATCACAGGCAAGTTCAGTGTTGGACTACATCTTTGCCCATCTGTAAACTTACAGTGCCTTCTACTTAGTATGTAGCATATTACTAATAACAATTGATACTTGGCGAACATAGATATGTGCCAAAGTCATTTAAGTCAGTCTTACAACAGTTGTTATTTATCTGGCAAGCTAATAATACTGTAATAATAATATGGTTTTCGACAGTGTGCAAGTGTTATGTAAATATTTCCTATTATAGCGGCATATATTGTCTGGGAATCAAAAGAACCTATAGTCAAAATAACAGAAAACCTTAATCTGAAACACAATGTTTCTCATAAATCCCATAATATATTAGGTATGGTGGGTGTTAATCGGTGTTCATGATGAGGCAGACGCCCTGCAGTATCCAGTGGCTGATGTGCTCGGCGGTGTAGAGGTCGGCCTCGAACACCAGCCCCACGCCCATGGCGTCGCGACGCTGCGACGTCGTGTACACCGGCGTGCGGAGCGTGTTCTGGACATACAAACTTTATTAGGTACTTCTATAGGCCCGTTTTTCGTTTCTTTGCGGTCTACTGTATGCGGGCAGTCCAAATAGGGCAAAATCATCTATACATATAAATAAAATTGGAGTGTCTGTTTGTAATATTATAGTAACCGCTTTTTACTAAATACATTTATGTATGTATGGATGTATAGCTACACGGTACATAATATACCGAAATGACATTTTTTACAATCTTTGTCTGTCTGTTTGTTCTCGTTAATCTCTGGAACGGCTGGACCGATTTTGACGGGACGTAGGCTATAAATTAACCGGGTACACGAGGTAGTTCCCTCAGGACGTGGGTGAAATTGCGGGAAACAGCTAGTTACTAATATAATAAAGCTAAAGTAAAAAAGTTAGTTTGTTTGGTTGAACGCGCTTATCTCGGGAAGTACTGGTACGATTTGAATTATTATTTTTGTATCTGATAGCCCGTTCATCGAGGAAGGCTATATAATATCACGCTATGATCGACTGGAGCGGAGTTGTAGCCAAAACGACGTAGATGTAACCGGGGGATCAGCTAGTGACATCCTTAAACTAAAAGTAAAAAGTAAAGTTCCTTAAAAGTAACATGGCTGATACTAGAGCAATATTTTGGTCAGCAAGAAGCTATTATGTCCTATGGAATTAGAAATATCCCTGCTCTCCGAATGCGGACTTTACCGACTAATCAAAATGGTAATCTCATGCGGGTTCATTCAACCGCCTGCGTAAACAGAAACCGCCCGCACACCAAACACGGACTCTGAACTAAGAAAATTTCATACATTGCGTTTGTGGGTATATGACAAGCAAAATGTATAATTAACGGATAAATAGAATGCCCAAACAAACATCGTCGTGATATTGGCCTTGGATGATTTTACAGAAGGTTATCAAATCAGGGTCATGGTCTCTCACCATCCCGCATCGGCATGAGATATTGACATGAGATCCGTAATATCACACAATGAGTTTTATCATGTTCAACTGAAATGTTGACTATGTTTTCCACCCAATTCGTGGTAGTTTTTGTTTTGTGTATTGTTATTTGGAAATATATTGTTTTGTGTTTTTTTTCATACAGTTCTACGAACACTTGTACAGATATGATCGGAATAACTTGTGACGTAATAAAATAATATATTTTTTAAATAAAATTATAGGTAACTAGGTACATCTATAGTCGTATTTTTAATTAGACGAAGCCAACTGACAGTAGCTAATGTCACTTTGTAAAATAATGTTGTCATATTTAAAGTAATAGTGATGCGTTTAGTTCTCGTTGAATCAGATGAACGAACATTGAGTGTGAATAGTTAATCATTTCAAACTATAAAAGAATATTATTTCTATAATACAATAAAAGTGCTCTGATATAAGTTACTAGTAGTTATGTAAGTAGTATAAATTGTTATATTCTATACATCTACAGGGTGTAAAAAGACCCTAAACGAAAACTGAAATCCCATGTTGTACCAATCACTACGAACATTTTTTACTTCGGCACCATACCTGCGAAATTACTGGTTCAGGAGATATTGAGGCTCAAAGTTAGTATGGATTTTTTCTAATTAAGTACAAAATCGATGCATTTAAGCCCCGCCAAGATGTTCGCTAGATGCCCTATGACCCCATAGATAGGTAGATATTTCGAGCATTGCACGCGCGCGCTTTAAATAGCGGTTTAAAAAATGTGAAAACTTAAAAAATATCGTTTCCCAGATATTATTTTTGGTTAGTATGACTTGGCATGATGTCCACAACGAGTAAACTTCGGCTTGGTGATGGGTCTTGTCCTGTATAGTTTCAACTACATGATGTATTGAAAATAGAACAGCCGTACAAGTTTCCTCGCAATGTTTTCCTTAATGTTTAAAACACTCGGTATTCAGTATAGGTAAATACTATAGGAACATAGTCTACGAAAACTCGAACACCGTACCCGATATCGGCCGTTCGGCACACTAACTATTCACTAGACAATCGATGCAATTTCATTCATTCAAGAGTTTTTTCAATCATTCACTTTGTCACAACACTATTTTTATTTCATCATAAACTGACAACACAGTAAACGTCAGTTGACTTCGTCTAATAAAAAATACGACTATATACACATAAATAAAATTGGATTGTATGATGTAATATTAAAATAACCGCTTTTTACTTAATGCATAATATGGATGTATACACGGTACATATACGAAAATGATTTTCTTAAAAAAATGGTCTGTCTGTTTGTTCTCGCTAATCTCTGGAACGACTGGACCGATTTTGGCGGGAATTTTAGTGGCTGATAGCTGATGTACCAAGGAGAAACTTAGGCTATAAATTAACCGGGTACGTGAAGTAGTTCCCTCAGGACGCGGATGAAACCGCGGGAAACAGCTATATATTACATTACTATTTGAAAAGGTCGGCAAAAAACGCCTGACATCTATAGCCTAGTGGAGTTACCAACAGGCTGCCAAGGTCAGACGACAGTTGCTCTGGGGAAAAGCTTATATTCTGTCAAATATAATACACAACATTGATATATATTTTACGTAGGTATATACGTATATATTTATTACTTGGGTACCTATATATTTATTTATGTATGTATAATTGTATATATAATATGTATGTATATGTTAGTATATATAATATGTATTTATATATTATTATGATTAAAGTTTATGTATTGTATGCGTTTATCATACCTATTAAGTTATATATATTAAATACATAAGTCAAACTGCACTTCTAAAATACACCTACCATTAATCTCTGCACCACTCTAAGATAGACTGGCAGAAAATGCCTAAGGCATTAAGTCCACCTTTATACGCTAAGTGTATATAAAGATAATAAATAAATAAATAAATAAGCGGAACCTGGGTACCAAGGCGAAAGTCTTTAGATGCAACCGGAATAACGTCGGAAAGATAATGATGATGATTATGCTGGGTACATTTACTTAGATGGCCATCTACAATTAAAGACGTATACCGTACCTGTAACTTAAGTTTATGGGCCTCGATGGGTATGATGAACATGATGGGCAGCTCGGTGACCAGCACCTTGGGGTGCGAACGTCTCAGGCAGCCATCCTCCAGGTCCCATCGACAACCCTCCAGGTACAGCCCTCGCACCAGACAACCCTAGCAACAGTCACATATTATTTCGTATATATTTATAGGCTAAGAGAAGTGAAGTGCTACGTCACTTCTCTCGAGCGTGGCAATAAATAAGTAAGTATGTAGGTACACCATATATTTTAAGTCAGTGTTTTCCTAAAAAGGATGTACTCAGCCTATGATTTAAGAGGTATCAATAACAATTATTTTACAAAATTTGTAAAAAAAATATTCTCCAAATTTTTTTTTCGCCTAATTTAATTTTTCATAGGTTAACAACGTGTCCATACGTTACGTGCATGGGTGCGTGCGTTTACTTTATTTATAACCTAAAAAGTAGCTTATCGAGGCTGCTGCCAAACCTACGGGGGCCGAACGCCTCTTGCCGGAAGCTCTATGAGGGAGTCGTGCGGTCGATGGACCTATACGGGTGTCCCATCTGGGCCGAGAACCTGACGGCCCGCAACGTTCGGGCGCTTCGCGCACCGCAGTGCGCCATGGCCGTCAGGATAATTTGTTTCTACCGCACGGTCTCCTTCGGAGCCGCGACCCTCCTCGCCGGATGTCCGCCCTGGGACCTATCGGCCGGGCTGCTTGCGTCGCTTTATAAGTGGCGCCGCGAGGCCCGGTCACTAGGCGGAGAGCCCGCGCCTCGCGAGATTAAGGCGCGGAAAGCGGAACTCCTACGCACCCCAGCGCGGGGCTTCGCTGCATTAAGGCTGTGAGGCCCGTACTCGACGAGTGGCTGGAGAGACGACACGGCGCCCTCACCTTCCGGTTGACACAGGTGATAACCGGCCATGGTTGTTTCGGATGGTTCCTGCATCGCATTGACCGGGAGGAGACGCTCGGATTGCACCACTGCGGAGATCGCCGTGACCCAGTAGAGGACACGGCGCTGCACACCTTAGCAGAATACTCTGCTTGGGCATCGCAGCGCCGAGACCTAGTCGCGGCGATAGGAGTGGTCGAACTCTCGCTTCGGACCTTGATTCGTTCCATGGTCCGGAGCGAGATGTGTTGGGACGCCGCCGCCTCCTTTTGTGAGACGGTGATGTCGATCAAGGAGGCGGCGGAGCGAGATAGGGAGCCCACGCGACCTGTCTCCACCCGCAGAACCGGGCGTCGTCGCCGGAGGGCGCTCAACGATCTCCGGCCACCGTAGGTACACGCCACCGGACGGCGGGCCTGTTGTACCGCCCACCGTCCGCGAGGCCCGAGAGGCGTCTCGTAGCGTTACTAGACTACGTTGTTATTTTCCGCTCGTAGTATGAAAGAGGATGCATGAGGGCAAATATGATGGATGCAGATGGATGCATGCGAGGGACGCGGCCCGTCTCGGCGGGCCAGCTTAGGTGGGGTCGCGGTAGTAATGCTAACGTAGATCCCGTGACCCCGCCATTCAATGGGATCGGATAGAGGAACACCATGGTGGTTTTAGTGAATAGTCCCGGCGCTTCTCATCGGGGAGTCACCACACTCTCCCTATTTTTCGGGAAAACACTGAATTAAAATACAAAATACACGGTGTATAATAAAGCTGAAGCTAATCTCAAGAACTATTGGTCGATTTAAATTCTTTCAGTGTCAGATAGCCCAACTATCGAGGAAGGCCCGTGGCCCACAGCTCAACGCGGGTGTATCCGCGGGCACATCTTTAAATAATATAAATCAGAAGCCATGAAGGTATACGTACGGTGACGGGTCTCTCCTCGATCTCGTCGGACGAGCGCCAGGAGGTGACGCGCGTGAACTGCGTGGAGCGGTCCAGCGGCCACGTGTACAGGCGACACGCGATCTGCACGTGCGCGATCAGGTACGACTCCGGGATGTGCAGCCCCGACAGCCAGATCACTACCGGCTCTTCGATCGTCGCCTGACACATGAAAATGGTGTAAACAACTAGTTGCAGTAAACGAGTGTGACGAGAATATTAGATAAGTACCTACAGTAGAGAGGGAATACCAATCGTCTACCTATGTCATACTTAGCAAACTTCACATGAACTTCATCAACAAGAGATAGTTGATGGTAGTGTTAGTTGGTATGTGCGCTGGCGCGTGCAATGGTCGGTAATATCAGGTAGGTATAGCCCACCCAGTCCAGTAGTGTTTCGTATTTACGATCAAGTACTGGATCCATCTGCCAAACCCCTTGCATGAGGCAGAGGCGAGATCCTGACACACTAGCTTCAGCTGTCATCTGAACCAGCTGCATGACACGTTGTCAGTAGCAGTAGATAGAAATTACCCATTCAGAGTACTGTTTCATCCTAGCGATGAAATGGTCCATCCAGCTGCTAAGCCCCTAACGGATAATAGGAGGTAGTCTCCCCACACCGATAGCAAGTGTCCGTTGAACCATTTGCATGACCCATCGTCAGTAACAAAAAGTAAAGCTCTCACAAACAGATTGTTCATCCCAGGCTCCTTATGATAAAATGGTCCATCCAGGTGCACTCTTGCAAGTGGAAAAAAACTCCCTTCGCCACACTTTGAACAGGCTTCACTAGGTACCACAGTCGTAGTTTACTCAGTCACAGTACTGCTTGGTCCTAGCGATGAAGTGGTCCATCCAACTGCCGAGTCCCTTACTGGTCGCCGTCACCAGTTCTCGCCACACGGACGGCATGTGTCCGTTGAACAAGCTGTAGGACACGTTGTCCGCAACAGTAGATAGAGCTCACCCAGTCAGAGCACTGCTTGGTCCTAGCGATAAAGTGGTCCATCCAACTGCCGAGTCCCTTGCAGGTCGCCGGCGCCAGTTCCCGCCACACGGACGGCAGGTGTCCGTTGAACGAGGTGTAGGACACATTGTCAGTAGCAGTAGACAGAGCTTACCCAGTCAGTGTACTGCTTGGTCCTAGCGATAAAATGGTCCATCCAACTGCCGAGTCCCTTGCAGGTCGCCGGCGCCAGTTCCCGCCACACGGACGGCAGGTGTCCGTTGAACAAGCTGTAGGACACGTTGTCCAGCACCGCGTCCATGCCGATCTCGCCCGCTAGCGCCTTGCGCAGCATTACCAGAGTGGTACGCATACGTTTTATGAGGCGGTTGAATCTACAATAAACATTCAAAGAACCTGAAAATTTCCATAACGAATTGAGGCTACGACGACTAAGGGAAACTAGCCCGCCTCGTTAGCGAAATTATTGTGCATTTCGATAGATATATGTGGACATATAAACAGGTACACTGTGTTTCTCAATATGCATGGTCCAATAGGATGGCAATTATAAGCAGAAAAGAGACTGGATATAAAGATGTCACTCATCGATTGAAATCCAATAATTGCCATACTGCCACCATACGTCAATACTCTTTGAGAGGGTAGGTAGGTACTTTGCTGGCCGTTCGAGCTGATCTAATCATACCGAACCGACCCAAGACCTTGCCTTGAAACCCGGGGTCCGCAAACTGCTACTGAACCTAATAACTCACTGATGCAATTTGCTGCTAGGGCAGAGATTGGAGAATGTAGGTCTGAGAATAAGCAGAACCAAGACAGAGTATATGTTCTGTGACTTTGGCGGTCTCTCCAGTCCTACACCGGTTACACTCGGCGGTACACCTCTACCAGTTTGCTCCGATTTTCGCTACCAAGGTTCACTCCTGCAAGATGACGGCGAAATTTATCGGTATGTTAGGCAAAGAATTAGCGTAGGATGGATGAAATGGCGATAGGTCTCAGGCACAATATGCGATCACAAAATGCCTGTGAAATTAAAGGGCCGCATGTGTAAGGCGGTTATAAGGCCTGCCGTACTGTATGGAGCTGAGTGTTGGGCTACAAAGAAGATGGATGAGAAACGATTGCATGTTGCTGAGATGAGAATGTTACGATGAATGTGTGGAGTGACAAGAATTGACAGAATTAGGAATTATTACATTAGAGGTATTATGAAAGTGGCGCCCATTGATGAAAAGGTAAAAGGGAGTCGATTGGCCTGGTATGGACATGGTTATGCGAAGAGACGAGATGTACGTAGGTAAGAAATTGATGATTATGCACGTAGCAGGACGAAAAGGGAGAGGGCGGCCAAGGAAAAGATGGATGGACTGTGTGAGGATGGATATGAAAGAGAAAGGGATAAACGATCGGATGACTGGTGACAGAGAAGTATGGAAGCGAAGGACATACTGCGCCAACCCCAAATAAATTGGGACCAGGGCAAGACAATGATGAGGGTAAGCATCGGAGTAGTCGTGTTTTAGAGTGGGGACCGCGTCTTGGCAAATGTAGTACGACGTTTCCAGCTTAGTAGTGACGATATATGCAAAGTGGTTGGCAGCGGCTGGACACGAAGAGCCGAAAATTGGGCTCAGTAGCATATCCTGCGAGAGGCCTATATCCAATCCAGCAGTGGACTATGGCAGGCTGATGATGAGGCTAGCGTTCCGCTTACCTCTCTAGCTCCTGTAGCAGCACGACGAGCGTGGGCGTGATGTTCATCTCGAACTGCTTGCGCACGCGCCAAATCTCGAACTCGGGCGGCAGCTTGGACAGCACGTCCTGCGCCGTCAAGTCGATGAAGTCTTCGCGGGACATCGCGCCGCCAGACTCACCTGACAAAAGCCATTATTATAATTGTTGTATTGTGAATAGTCATGATTCACAGGCAGAGCCAATATTCTATCTATCCATGGAATTGTTGGTTAGAGATACATATTTGACATATTTTGTAAGGAGCTTATGTTGAATATGTACCTATCTCTGGTAGCCAAATCTATGGATAGATCGAATATTGAAAAAGGCCGTTAGTGTGGGTACCAGCGCATATTTTGTTACGTGTGTTGTTATTTTGTACAGTTGGCCCTCTTTAGTCCGAATTCAGCCAGTGCACTTTGCACTTCGAATAGCGTTCAGCGCAAAGACTGGCCCGCACTGACATTAATTGGAAGTAATTAAAAATGAAATGAAATAATTATAAGAAACACAGGGAGTATTTTAAGTCATAGAATGAATCCTTTGTAAACATAGCAAAATAAAAGATCATGTATACAGTAAAGTCCTGGGTTCTTAAACTTGTGAGAAAGCCTTTCTCCAAGAAAAGCTAAGCAAAACAGGCGGTTTCGATAAATACCCTACCTACTTAGATTTTCTAACAAACACACTATAGACGTGTAAATCTCCGAATATTTTATAATTACCTATTGAATTTTCAGGGTGTATTTTCGGTTTCATCGCTTAGAAAATTTACCTCCTTGCTCGATAGATGGTGTAGGGATCGAGTTAGATCGCGCTATGGTTTCGTTACCTCGTCGTGTATAAAAGCTCGCCGCGACTTTTCTTCGGTGGATATTTGCTTACTACTAGAATTCTTAGTAGTAGTATTTTTTGTAGGGCCACTCCTAAGTTCTATTAGGGGTTGGCTTGTAAACACTAATGAATGGTATAAGGAAACCTCTTGGAAAATCATCGGAATCATCCATCCACAAGGAAGTTAAATTTTGAGCGATACCACCTATTCAATCAATTTTCAAGTTTATTCTCTGATAAAAACACGCAGAATACTCTGATCAGCTTACTTTTACGATATTACCAAAATAGGCCTTAATAATATTTTCATCCCTTCTATTCGAAAAGTGTCGCTATGTTCATCTTTTAGCGGGAGCAAAATAGCTCTTTTCTGTTAAGAACTTTTTAGCGGGCAGCAAAGTGATTTGAATTTAGAACGGACATCATACAAAGAAATCGAACGCATATTGTATGAAAAACTGGCTGGTACGTGTTGGCTGCACGGCGTGGGACCCGCGCTAACAAAAAAGAAAAAACAGAAGCGGACGAATTACGTCTCTGTACTTGTAATCAGTTCATACCTTATTGTATTTTGCAAAAATAATGAGTTCTACGTCGCGTTATGAAAGTGACAATGCTTTAACTCCTTAAACAATAACTACAGAAGCTAACAACGTCATACGAAACTTATTTCCCACGAAATTATTTATTTTCTCATAGAAAGGGGATGAAAAGTTGAATATATGACTCGAGAGCAAATTATTTTTTCCCTCGGGCAATGTACTTTGAATCCCTCGCTGCGCTCAGGATTCTACGTTAGCATCCCTCGCTACGCTCGGGATTCTATTCTAGAATCCTTCACTTCGCTTGTGGTTCAAAGTAATGCCCTCGCCGTAAAAATACTATTTTGCTCCCTTGTCATACAATTGAATTTTGCAAAAATAATGAGTTGTGCGTCGAGTTATGAAAGCTCCTTAACTCCTGAAACAATAACTACAGAAGCTAACAACGTCGTACAAAACTTATTACCCACGAACAGAAAATTATTTATTTTCTCAAAGAAAGGCTATGAAAAGTTGAGTTTATGACTCGAGAGAAAATTATTTTTCCTAAGGTTTGTTTAGACGTTCATTGTTTGATCGCGAAAACATAATCAACAACCAGTCAGAATCGCGGGAAGCGGATCAAGAGGTAACTTATTGCCCAATGAAATGCCCAATCTCACACGAATAGAAAAATACTACACTACCTTTAATTTTTTTTTATGTATCTTTGTATTATTTATGAAATGGCAAGAGGCAGTGGAAAATTCAGAGTTTAATTTGGAGGTGATGAAGTAGGTTGTTTTGGTTTCCGGTTGCTTGAACCTGTTAAAGGAAAGTTAAATCAAGGAAAGCACTAACAATTCTTAATTATTATTAAGTATAATTAAAACTCACCATCATCGCTCTTATCTAGCAGCATGAGTAAATATAAAAGGGATTAGAATATAGAAACAATAAGCTCCGACGTTTTTAATTATGCAATAAATTTCTGTTTGTTATTTACTTACAGATGTAGACAGGTGCTAAAGCCGCGTGTAAAGGAAAGAAATGCAAATGTTAGTTTAAACACAGATAAAATAGAAAATCCTTGATAATTTAAAAAGCAATAAACTTTTACCATTATGATAGAGAGCTCAAAAACGTGTGCAAAGAAAAATTACAATTAGTACAGCGTGTAGTTATTATTTTTATTGTATTATTATTTTCCCCTATATTGCATGAGCAATATGAGCATGTACAAACATGCGCGAGCAACGCTACGTAGCAGAAGAACATCTATGTCTCCGCGACCATCTTGGCGCAATGATGGTCGAAACGTCGGAAACAAAAATAAGATAACAAAATAGTTATTACCATAAATAAGTTAATTTTAACACGATTAAGACCCGTTAAATAATTTAGTAGAGCTAGTGTTTACCAGTACAAATAAAGTCTTAAAAGTCCCCATGCATCGATAGGATCGATGCATGGAGGCTACAAAAGTTATATGGGGTCAAACGTCAAAATTTGAGGCTTTTTGGATTTTCTAGAAAACGGTAAGTTTTATCAAAATAAAACCTCAACCAAAGTTATAGATCTTCTAATCTTTTCTTTAGAGTGGTATTAATGTTTTTTTCCTAAGAGTTACCATTCCTGAGATATGGCGATTTTAACGTTTATTGGTGTGTTGAGAGATAAATTAGATACACTATTTGTTGGTTACAAAATATCATTTATTTGGCAAGCGTTACACAGAATAACCCGGTAGATAAGACTAAGACTCAGACTCAGGGCAGTGTAGGCAGGCAGGCTGACTAGGCTTCGGTGCTGCAGCAGAGAGAAGGGCACTTATCTCAGCGGTGTCCAGGGTCCAAGAGGGGCTCCTACCGTAGTTTAAGGGACACCTAACGAAAGATTTGTTTTCACCAACTGTTAAGACATACCTTAGGCATTAAGTAACACCTTATATTTAGGGGCTAAATATTCGACCCCTTAACGTTAAGTGACAGTTTTAACCAACTCGTTTTTGGGTTATTTCAGCGTACAATTTGTTATTACATTCCACGCCAAATATTTAGCTTATTTTGTTGTCCCATCTGTTTTTTTGTTCAGCAGTGTATCTTTATGTGGTAGAAGTAATTGCATTAACGCTTTCACTGTCCTAAGACAATTATCAATACAATTATTGCACGTCCAATAGTGCGTTATATACAATGCATGGACGTATGAACTTCAACCGCCGACCAATAGTGTTGTCCAAGTACGTCGAAACACGATCGATGTATAGGTAACAATCATGGTCAAATCGTTGATCTCGTGTATATTTTGGCAGACTGTTTCATTGATAAACCTTTACGAGGAAAACGAAAGAGATAAAGAAGAGATAAATGTACCATAATAGATAAGTACCTAATTTGCATAGACATGACATTGACAATGTCATTTTGTTTTTGATTGTGTGTTTATTGGTGAATACATATATATAATTATTGGTCTTGGCTTCATTTTGTCAACCATGACTCGGATTGTATCAGGCGATGATTTAGTGCGTATTTTAGAATAGTGATTGTGAAGAAGGTGAAGTTAATTGTGTGGCACTTAATGCAGTATATTGTATCGACTGTAGAGGTTACTTATTATGTCTCAAAAACAGTTTATTAGCGTAGACCCCCCCAAGAAATAAAAAAAAAATTATGAAAGTTGAAGTTTAGTAAGAAAAACATTTTTTTTTGTTTGATTAAAATATACCAAGTTTTACTTTTTTTTTACATATTAGATATGGAACCTAGGGAGCCAGATTACGTACTTGGCAGGTTGAAAGAATTATCTGTTTTTTTTATATGATTGATTTTTCAAGTTTCTTGAACAACACTATTCTTAGTGGTTAATACTGTATTGTATGTCATGCACGTACGGAGCGAACTCATCAGTGCATTACATGTAATGCATGCACAGTGAAAGTGTTAATCTACTATGTGTCTTACAGTGAAAAGATCCAGTTTTTCTTTTCCTTTCATTGTTGACCAATTTTATTAATTTTACTAGACAGCAACCTATTTGAGCGCTAACGAAAAAATACCACGTATCACGAAATGAAGATGAACTGCCACGATATTCAGTTCCGTGAAATAACGTCAAGTCATAAAAAAACTGTCCTCTGTTTAGAGCAAAGGATTTTTGCCATACAGCCTAATGTGAAATATTATTTTTAAATTAATAACTTTTTAGCATCGACTAGGTTTAAATCAATGTGTCTTTTTATATTTGAATCAAATAATATGTATTATATTTATTTAAGCTGCATTTTAATAGAAAAGTAAACAAAAGTATTTTGTCGACATACACACATCAACAAAGTCTAGGGATATTTTATATTTCATCAAATATCTAAAAATCTATGAAGAATTTTCTGATATAGTAAATAGAAGAATCATAGATTATTTTAAGGTCTTTAATAAAAATAAAAAACATTTCGTGTTTTTTTTGTTTTAAATAAAAAAAATATTTTTTTTAATCATCATGGAAAATTAGTATGATAACAACAAACATTTCTTCTTAAAAAACTATTAATTTTAATAAAAATGGAAAAAATCTTGTAAAATCTAATCATTAATAATAAGTGTTGCCACCTCTTACATTGATTACACATCGACATCGATTGTTAATACTTAAAATTAAATTGTCAATGTCTTGCTGCGGTATGAGGTCCCATGTCCTTTGCAAGTGTTCGTAAAGTTGTTGTTCAGTCGTCAAATTTGGTGGAAAATCTCTCAAAGCTTTTCGTTGTAACATGTCCCAGGCATGCTCGATAGGATTTAAGTCGGGCGACTGTGCAGGCCAATCCAAAACTTGAATATCGTGCTCTCGGAGAGCGGTCGATACCAGCCGCGCCGTATGGCAAGGAGCATTATCGTGCATGAGTAGAAATTCATGGCCTATTTGAGTTCTGTGTGGGACAATAACGGGCTCTACTACCTCCTCGTGGTATTTTTGTGCAGTCATGCTGTCTTGGATCCAAACGAGTTGGGTTCGTCCGCCAAGACGAATTCCTGCCCACACCATGATTGTCCCGCCTTGGTATGGGTGGACCTCCTGAGGGTGCCGTAGACGGCTAACTCTCCCTGGAGCTCTCCAAACGCGTGTTCTTCGTGAATCCGGGTGAAACCCAAACCGGGACTCATCGGTGAACAGCACCAAAGACCATTGTTCGTCACTCCATGGTAAATGCTCCCGAGCCCACGAAAGCCGCCGACCGCGATTGCCACGTCGCAATGCTGGAACACGCAATGGTCTTCGAGCATGAAGATCAACTTCATGTAACCTTCTTCGCACGGTTTGGTCGCTTACCAGCAGCTGGTGGTCCTCCTGGAGCCTTTGCACTAGTTGCAGCGCTGTGATATTGGGTTGTCTTCTGGCGGTCATTTGGAGAAATCGATCCTGTCTCTGCGTAGTAACACGATATCTACCTGTGTGCTGTTCGGCCACATCTCCAGTACTGCGATAACGTGACCACAACCTTGATATCACATTTTGACTGGTATGTAGGGCCTCAGCAACGACGCGTTGAATTGCACCATTTTCTAACATGCCCACGGCTCGTAACATTTCATCTCGACTCAAATGACGACGTGACATGACTTTTAAAGTTCGTACGTCACGTTAAATTAAAAAAGAAAAACAATTAAAAACCCTTTTCATTAATAATTATAATAAAACAGTTTTAACTTTCTTTAATGTAACGAATTACTAGCAAATTTGCCGCCATATTTTGTTTATTATTTTGTTTTTTTTCTTTCCATGTTCAAATTTTGAAAATAGAATAAAAGAGGTTTTAATCTGTATATAAACTTTTTGTGGAAACTAACAAGGTTCTAAACTATAAACTCGTAAATAATTTAGGATTAAGATATCCCTAGACTTTGTTGATGTGTGTATGTTCATCGTGAAACGAAATTTGAGAAAGGGTATGATTTTAGGTATCCCATAGCGTAAGGCATTCTTAGTTAAGTTTCTGATTAGAGACTGTTGGTGAAAACGGGCATAAGAGTCACATCATACATGATTAGCACACAATTACACGCCACCTGTGAGTTTCCCCTGTAGGCCTACTCCATTAACTGTCATGACAATTTTAGGATAATTTAAGGGAACGATACCCGTCAAGTTCTAGATATTACCTTATTATTAATTAATATTAATGCTATTGATTATTTGGTTAACTATTGTTTTGATTTATTTCGATATTTTAATCAGATTCATACTTCTTGAAAGTCTACTTCAACAGTCATGTCTTCCTCGATTTCTTCTTCTTCCTCTTCTTCTTGCTGGATGTTCATAAATTGTTCAAATGTGGCTGAATCATTGGTCTCTTCATTAAAATCACAGGAATCTTTCTCAACTAGACGTTTAAATTTAAATTATTCGAAAAAGAAAGTTTTGAGTGACTGCGCCAAAGTAGGGCCTTAGTGGAGTAGGCCTACAGGGGAAACTACGGTAAAAAGAAAACGCGCCGAGTACGCTACCTCACAGGTGGCGTGGAAATGTGTGCATATCATGTACGATGTGACTCTTAGAATCGCGATATCTCAGTAATGGTAACTCTTAGGAAAATATCATTTATACCACTTTTGTAGAGAATTTTAAGATCTACAATTTTGGTTCAGGTTTTATTATGATAAAACTTAACGTTTTCGAGAAAAATGCAAAAAACCTCAAATTTTGACGTTTGACCCTGAATAAATTTTGTAGCACACATAGGATCGATGGGGACCTTTAAGATTTTATTTGTAATGGTAAACCCTAGCTCACCACCAATATTTGGCTCTTCGGCAATTTTTGTTATTTGACCACAATTTTTTTGTCTAAATTGACCGGACTAAAAACGGATTCAAGAAAAATGGCTTCAAAGTCGATAACAGGATAACATAAAAAATGTGTCTACTCAAAAAAAGTCGTTCCCACGTATTAATTTTTGCTTAGTATGACTTGGTATAATGTCCAAGACGAGTTGACTTCGGATTGATGATGGGTCTTGTGACACCCTATAGATATAAGTGGTAAAAAATAATACGTACTAGTCTGCGGCTGCAGCTCTATGAGGTGTCCCCACATGCCGCGCACGGCGTAGCTGAAGTAGCCGATCTCTGCGTTGGGGTGCAGCCCGAACACCTCCGGCGTGTTCACTAGCGGCAGCGTGTCCACGAACTCTGGACAAATCAAACATGTTCAACTAACGGAAATTAAATGTTTTGCTTATTTGGATTCTATTCCGTTGCAGAAAGATGGCGGTTGGTTAGTCAAGTGTGGTGTAGTATGTGCAGGAAAAACGCGTAGAGAGAAAGGTATCAGAGTTATCAAACTGGACTCTAACATAGATTATTTTTACCGCGATTCCCATGCAAGCAGAGCTGCCGGCAAATTGTACTTCAAATAAGAAGACATACCAATATACTCATCCCTCTCGCCATCAGGAGCGATGACGTAGTCGAAGGTGGAGTCGTGGAAGAAGTGGAAGGGCTGGAACTTGTCGAACAGGAAGTCGCCCAGGTACTCCTCCATGTACGTGCTCACTACGCGCCGGTCGAAGTCGTCTATCACGCGACCGCCGTACATCACCTATGAGGTAAGGTAATAGGACTGTTGACTGCTAACAAAATAATGAATTATCGGTATCAAATGTATAAAATTCTTGCGTTACTCATCGACTGACATACAACGCACAAACAAAACTACTAGCCACAGGCAGCCGAAATTTGGTATTAACCTATGTTCCTAAGAAAACATAAGGGTGCACTATGAAAGTGTAGCTGCAATACATAAAATATCATACACATCCACGCGCCACCGAGTCAGCGGTGTGGCGAGTGAAACACGTCAGCGGCAAAACCTCGCCGGCCGCTAGTTGTACGCCGCACTATCAAGTGCGCGCCGCTCTTCTCCACGTGTAACTACAACATTTTGTACTTTGCCCTGATTGGCTCACGCGAATAGTGTCGTAGTTTAAGCTACCATTCCTTGTAAATCTTATTTTGTACATATATTTAGGCTAAGTTTATTTTGTATATATTATATTCTATATTCTCTTTATACAACTACAAGATCGGACTTATCATTCTACACCTTCACCAGCAGCTACAGACCCTACCTTACAAAAGGATTTCACAAAATACCCACGGGACCGCACAGAGGTTTTAAAATAAAACGTTCGGGCGTAGTGGCGGGAATGCTCTAGTTTCATACTATACTTAATGATTAAGCTAATCTATGTATATAACATCGACACGAAATAATTATATATACGATTAAAAAAGATATGAACATGTATCAGAAGGCAGATATCCAATTTATTCCTAACAAAACCATAAATTGAACTGTATGAAGCAGCCGCAGATTATTATAATGATTAAATGTGACTGTGACTGTCACATCATCTCATAGCAATGATTGAAGATAGAAACAAAAACAAATAAACATTAGGTTAGGAACGATATTGTGGGCTTACATACAGAAAGCCGGTTTGAAATGCCGCTGATATTAGACAAGCTGTAAAAACGCGAGCAACAGCTAGTATGTAGTAGGTCCGTACCTCTCCGAAGAGATACTTGAGCGTGGCCCAGGGCACGGGTCCCTTGACGGCGTAGCATCGATCGAGGTAGCACTGCAGGATCTGCATGCACACCACGAAGTCCGACTCGCTGAAGTCGTACGATATGTTCCACCCGATCTTGTCGTACTTGCGACGCTCCTGTTAACAAAATGTTATTGTTATTATTTGACTAACCTAACCTGTTAAATACATGCCTATCCCCGAAACCGCTGATACATGTTGCCCCAATTACTTTCGCAAGACAGCCTAGTGACGGCAACGGACACTGGCGTCGACGCAGCACAACGTGAGGCAGCGAACACCGGACCGGACCCATCGCGGCCCCGCGCAACACGCGTCACTTTGGATCTAACATCGATCGATTGTCGACTTCTATTTCATTATAATTCATTGTTTTTAATGTAATAAATTTGTAATAAGTAAATTTTGCATCCTCCGGCTATAGCCGTCGTAATTAACCTATCCCACTATCGAGAACTGTTGTTAACCAATCTTTATTAAAAAGTCGGTAATCATTTTGCCAAATTACCTCAAGTCTACCACGAGGCCTCTTGAACAAAATACAAACACAAAATACTTGTGTGAGCTGTTTTCCATCATAAAGTATAGGTCGGTTCACGAAAGATGACCACTGCGCAGAAATCATTTTTTAGGTCCCCGTGGAGGTGCGGGGTGAGGCGCGGGTGGAGTGCCAATGGCGTGGCTCCGTTCTTGACGCATTCCCTAAATGCGTCAAGAATGGAGCAACGCCATTGGTGCACGAATGTACATATGCGCGACGGCCGCCATTTGTGGTCAACTTTCGTGAATTTACCTATACCTACTGCCATAGAAAGTAATAAGAGAAAATTTAAAATATTTGTTTAATTCAGTCATGAAAGTAATTTTGTCACCCCCGAATGCACATCATTTGCCGGTTAACAGTGCAAGTTAGCTACTTAGTATCTGCAATGCCTAAAATAATCTCAACCTTGCCAAATCCGGATAGGTTTTCCGTTTTTTACAAGGATATGGTATCCTTGTTAAAAACGGAAAACAATGTATACAACAGACGTCGTATCATGGCGGCTCTGAAGTTAGCCTTTGCGTATTGCCGCGCATGTACACTCGTGTAGAAAACTGTTATTGCCAGAATTCGTATCATTTTATAAAGAATAGACCTCACCTGTCAATAGTCGCAGATATTTTAACCTGAACGTCCATCACGTCTTGCAATTAATTCAAATAAAATTTTAGCAAACACTTAACAAAAAACTTTAACAATGTAATTTTTTTTACTTATGTATGCGCTACAACTAGGTATATAAAATTCCTCTTTTTAGGGTTCCGTACCTCGAAAGGAAAAAACGGAACCCTTATAGGATCACTTTGTTGTCCGTCCGTCTGTCAAGACCCTTTTTCTCAGGAATGCGTGGAGGTATCAAACTTTTACTGAAATTTATACTAAATACTCGAATCTACGGTTCCATAGAGCTGTAAAAAAATCAAACTTCTAATCCAACGCAATCAAAAGATACAGCTGTATATGCTGCAAATTGCAGCATATTTTCAAACTCGCATTGGAATCAAAACCTACAGGGTACTTCCCGTGAACTCAGTATCCTGAAATTTGGTACGAAGCAACCTCTTATATCACTTATAAAGGAAAAATTGCGAAAACCGTAAATTTTTAGTTACAGCATATAAAAAATATTTTTAATAAATTTAAAGTTACTACCCCTTTCTCTTGAACGCGTAGAGGTATTAAATTGAAATTCATATCAAATACTCAAGTATATAATACCGTAAGGCTGCAACAAAATCAAGCTTCTATGTTAACGCAATCAAAAGAAAGAGCAATATAAGCATATTTTCAAACTCGCGCCTACTCGCAAGTGAATCAAAACCTACAGGGTACTTCCCGTGAACTCAGAATCTTGAAATTTGGTACGAAGCAACATCATATAGCCCAGATAAAGGATGCGGAAGGCTGAGGACCGTGTGCTGTGGTGTGTGTTGGGAGAGGCCTATTTCCAGCAGTGGACTGCGATAGGCTGATTGAGATTGAGATTTCAAATAATTTCATAATCTTCAAACCATTTTGCTAATTATTCTGTACTTTATAAGTATTTTTGTAACAGATTTCTAATAGTCACTAAAAACTTTGTAAATCAATAACTTTGATAACAAATCTTACCATCATTCATCAGCAGACTTTTGCAAGGCTGCTGCAAATCTGCTGCAAGGCTGGTATAGGTATTTAAGTTATATTATAAAATAAGCGATATATGTTAATATAAAATAAAGGATGACTGATTACAAAGGACAAAGACCCCTTTTTATTTAATTTATGCTCCTCCAGCTTTCCATACTGTAATGTTATGGATTTCATTTGGCAATAAAAATACCATAACAATGACTGGTGAACTTTTACTTATATACCTACAGGTTTGTACGGAACCCTCGGTGCGCGAGTCCGACTCGCACTTGACCGGTTTTTTTTTAACAACTCTCGCACTAGGAATAAATCCTGTGTCGCGGGGAATTTTACAAACATACAATCAATGGCCACAATGAAGACCCAGACCCGAAACAACAATTTATGGATCACATAAAGTGTTGTGTCTCGTGTGGGAATTGAACCGACAACACTCGGCGCAGTGCAAAGCGGCGAGGCGGCCGCTTAAACCACTATGCCAAACAAGCAATAATTAAAAGATGCAACAATTACAATAAAGTACAAACATACGGTTCAAAACATAGCGAACAACCACCACAATGAAAACTTTTGTCGTCGTCTGTGCTCAAGACAGAGATAGTAACACGAATACTAACATGGGACAGAGACACATTATATCGCACCGAAAACTTCAAAAGTCTAAAAGGGGTGTTCAATGTACGTGTTTGATGCTCAATTTAATAGATTTTAATGAATATCGATTAAAATTAATAAGAAAAATATACGTGTATTCAATTAGATGCAAAGATTTGAAATGTATTCCAACTCTTTTCATTTATGTCATCTTTAATAGATACCTGATAGAAGTAAATCTGGTATTAAATACCAGATTTACTTCTACCCAGAAAATAAATTTTATTCGATTTGTTTTTTTACTAAAACCAAAATCTCACTATATTGCTTGGTTTAATAAATCTATTTCATTTTATGTCTTCTAGTACATTATTACAACAAAAATAAATGAATTCAAAATCTATATATATAAAAGAAAGTCGTGTTAGTTACACTATTTATAACTGAAGAACGGCTGAACCGATTTGGCTGAAAATTGGTGGGGAGGTAGCTCAGAACCAGGAAAAACACATAGGATACAATTAGTTGCAAAAAAATATCTGAGAGGGATTTTAGGGAGGGTCGAAGTTTGTAGGGACAAACTGGGACAAACCCACTACCTATTGACAGTAATAACGCATGCGCCGTAATAATTTAGAGCTGCGCGCGCATGTGCTATAGTGTATCTGTCAGTACTGTCACATTATACATTGTCATATGGTGCACTGTCGTTACTTCGTTCACTTACTTATAAAAACTAATAATTATCGTAACAGCCTTGGCTCATCCCTACTAATATTAGGTATAAATGCAAAAATGTGTATATGTATGTATAAACCGGCTGGACCAATATTCTGTACTCATAAATGCGAAATTGTGTATAGAGATTTGACATTTGACTATATGCAAAGTGATGTTGTTGAGTGCCGTTAAGTAGATAATGTCGTGGATACTGACTAAGTTACTTCGTACCCTAAAGAGTTTCTGAACTGCTTACAATAATAACAGGAGTACCTTCACGCAACTTGAGACTGAACGTTGGTGTGTCCTGTTAATGCGGAATTTTAATGCACCAAAGCTTTGTAATGGCAAACGGCTACAAGATACACCTAGGACAAAACATTATAAAAGATATTCGCTATTACGAGTCAGACTCGCTCATAAAGGGTTCCGTAGTGGAGGTATCCACTTACCATAGTTAGCCATTATCTTCGACTTACTAATTAATTACTATTAATAGTATTTGTATAAACGACAAAGTTATATTTGCGGTTTTTATGGTGTGCTTTATTTCAAAAACTGCTGAATACACATCGTTCAAACCAATTTTCGTTGGAAGTTTTTATAATGATCTACAGCATATAATTTTTTTAGATTTGTCACTTTCTTACTTTAAAAGTTAGAGAGACACACACACCCATTTTACCACTTTGGAACGGTATATCTTTCAAACGATTGATGATGATTTTAGGAACCTCATTAACGACCCATTTTCCACATCAGTTCCATGTATGAAGATCCTCCCGTAATATTCAATATTTTTGATTTTCTATAACGTTGTAAAGCAGTTCACAGAATACATATTATATAGGTACCTACCAATTTTCAAATGTGTAAACTGAATAGTTTGGGCATAAAGTGGCTGTGACATACGGATATACTAACAGACATAGCGCGTTTATAAGGATTCAGTGTTTAGCTATTTTTGACTACGGAACTCTAAAAATACTGTTTACAGAAATGTTTTAAATACTTCATGCGGTTATATTTCTTATAAAAAGTGAACAGAAAAATACTATCGAACGATGAAGGAGTTGTGTGTTACTCCGTATTTAACGTGAGCTAAGCCGCGGGCAAAAGCTAGTCAATTATAAAACTAATCGATTTAAATCTTTGATTAAAGAAAGTATTAATATGTATTTACACCGCCCGCGGACCCCGCTTCATGACCCCACGTTGTTCCTAAAAAGGATTACTGCGCCGCCTTCTGCGCAAACTTCAGACTCGCCATCGTAAAACGGCCGTACTGTACAATTATATAATACAGGGGATGGTTTCTGTACTTTCCTTAGTCGCCTCTTACGGCATCCACTGAATGAAATAGAGTAGTGTCACTTTGTATTCTTAATCTGTATTACGTACGTAGTGGTAAATGGGTGCATAGGGTTCCCACCAAGAACTTAGGGTCCCAAGAAACTATAACCTGCCACGTGGTGCACCTGCCGATCAACGGACAAGGCTCTGGCAAACAAAATATCCCGATAAGCGGCAATAGGCTCGCCATCTATTACGTGGGATCAAAACACTGGCGAAAAGTGGGCGTTTAATATGCCCCTGCCTACCCCTTCGGGGAAACTCTATGTATGTATGTATGTATGATAAATGCGTTATACCTGTACAACAGCGTGGAAGAAGGCGAGCACGTACACGAGTTTCTTGAACTGCGGGTGCGGACACTCGTCGAGTGCGCGCGCGCGCATCTTGAAGTACGTGTTGCGCAGGTTCAGCTTCAGACCGTTGGGCGGCTCCGTCACCACTGACGCAAGGGATATTCATCATTTTTATTTCTTAGGATCAGGTGACCATGTATGAGTAGTCACACTTGGTGATCTCACACTAAACCAAACAGAGCTTGCACTATACAAGGTGTCACAAGAGCCATCACCGAGCCGAAGTAAAAAGATCCTTAACGAAAATCATTACGAACATTTTTTACTTGGGCATCATACCTGGGAAATTACCTGGTTCAGGAGATACTGAAGCTCAAAGTCATCATGCAATGTTTCTTGTACAAAATCGATGCATTTGCCCGCCAATGTGTTCTATAGATGTCCTATGACCCAATGGGTATGTAGGTATTACGAGAATAGCACGCGCGCACATTAAATGCGCTTTTAAAAATGTTACTACTTAAAAAAATTGTTTCCTAGTTATTATTTTGCTTAGTACGACTCGGCATGATATCCAAAACGAGTATACTTCAGCGATGTCAAGAGTGATGTGATGGGTCTTGTGGCACCTGTATTTTACTTAAAGTGTGTCGAAATAAATATATTTTTCTGTCTGGTAGTTAGACTGACCTTTAAGCGACCTCTGTAGTATCCCTATAGGGAACGTGGGCGTGGGGTCTGTGGTGAGCCACAGGCGGTACTCGGGGTGCGGCTTGGTCATGAGCTCCAGCTGCTTCTCCAGCTCGCGCAGGAACGACACCAGCAGGTGGCAGTTCTGCAGGATCAGCCACTGCCCGTGCGAGATCGCGCCTTCCAGCAGGGAGAGCGCCGCCTGCACATACGAAACACTTACCATTAACATCTAAATTAATAGCTTTTCACAGTCCATCACTGGGTTTAAACCTCCCCTAATTTGCTTTACCGTAGCACCAAGCAATATAAGGTTTTGGCTGACTATACCACGCTAGCCAGACCATATTTGAAGTCAAAGTATCCGTGTCAGTCAAAGGATACTTACTATTTGCATGCGTACATATACGAGGGTCAAACTGAAAGTTCTTAGAAAATCAAAAACTGATTACATTAGCCAGTTATTAGTTTTATTATATCTTTTCAAAATATTGTCCATTGACGTCAATACACCACTGCATGCGATGGAACCACTGGGAAAAGCACTTTGCCCACTCGTCCTTAGGGGTCTCTTCAATGGCATCGCGATACGCAGCCACCGCTTCTTCAGCATTCATAAACCGCTTTCCTTTAAGTTTTTCTTTAATTTTTGGAAATAAATAAAAATCACAAGGCGCGAGGTCGGGGCTATACGGCGGGTGACCCAGTAATTCAACGTTTGATGTCGCCAAATAGTCGATCGTTCGCTTGGCGGTGTGCGACGAGGCGTTGTCGTGGTGAAGGAGGATCCTACTGCGAGGTCGTTTCTCTCGAACTTTTTCCAAGACAAGTGGCAAACAATTGGTAGTGTACCATTCTGCAGAAACTGTTTTTTGATCCTCTAACACAATTGTTGCGAAATGACCTATCCTTCCAAAGAACGAGGCCACCATTTTTTTTCCCGCACTTCGATCTCTCTTCACTTTAGTTGGCAACTCCTCGAAAGGAAACACCCACTGAGCAGATTGTCTTTTGGTTTCAGGATCATAACAGTAAATCCAGCTTTCGTCACCTGTTAGTATGTCGAACACAGCATTTGAGTCACCTCCGTTAAATCTTTCAATCATTTTACGGCACCAATCCACACGATGGAGTTTTTGAGCCTTAGTCAAATTATGAGGTATCCACCGGGCGCAAAGCTTCCTGACCGCTAAATGTTCGTGGAGGATTTTGTGCACTTGACTCATACCGATGCCTAAGCTTGTCCGAATCTGCTGATAGGTCACTCTTTTGTCAGTCTCTATCATACGCCGCACAACACAGATGTTATTTTCAGTCGTCGCCGTAGAAGGCCGTCCCTCACGTACATCATCAGTGAGATTAGTGCGACCACGTTTAAACTCATTAAACCAGTTGTAAACAGTCGCACGAGATGGGGCTTCATCGTGAAAGGCCAATCGTAGTCTATCATAACTTTCTTGTTGACTTAAATGACATCGAAAGTCATAAAAAATCATTGCACGAAAATTTTCTCGTGTTAAATTCATGTTGACGTGACACAGACAATTTTCAATTTGCCGCCAAATCGTAAAACAAATGACAAATGAATGAAATATATACTCAGTAATATTGGCAAAGAGTTCTATTTTCAAATTTTAGAATATTTTTTTTATTATATGGTTTATAAGTGGCCAGTTCTAAGAACTTTCAGTTTGACCCTCGTATTATACATCCTTGAGAAGAGACAGAAAACAAGACATTAAACCCTATCCACAAGTAGAAACATCAGACAAAATGCATTCAATCTTGAATACTATGCATGTTACCTATGTATTTCGTACACGATTATTAGAATTCACCTCCATGATTTATCAAATGTCACTAAATAAATATGATCGAAAAGCTATCTAAGTTTAAATGTAAGTTTCGTCGCAAGGATGTTTATTCTACATAATTTGTGCATAAACCCTGACACAAGATAGGTAATGAATGTGTGTGCGTACCGCCTCCTGTCCCTGCCCAAGCGAGAGGTACTTGAACTTGCCGCCGCCGAACCCGCAGCGGTCGGCGAGCTTCATGAGGTCGGCTGTTGGATCGGAGCCGGGGCTCAGGATGAACACCACCGGCGTGAACGGCGTCGTCTGCTCGAATATCATGTCCAAGCTGCAAAAACACATGCACATTCACATAATTTGTTTTCTTCATAGTGGCAAGGCTACGGACTCGTAAAGATCGTCCCAGGCCATGGCAGGTCGTCATGTATAGGTGTAAGGATATGGACGTACAGAAGTATGGGTCTTATCCGAAAGCTCTGGGTCACTCAGATGTGATGGAGAGATGAGATGAGGAGCCAGGCTGAAGCGGTCATAGGCGGGCTACGTAACTCGAAGAACTGATGACCGTTGGTGTAGAGGGTTCTAGAGTGGTCATCGGACGATGCAGCTGTGGAAGGCCCTCTCGCAAAAGGGACGACGATCTGGTTAAGATTGCGGGAAGAGATTCGATGCGGGCGGCTCAAGATCAGTCTGTGTGGAGAGCTCTAGTGGAAACCTATGTCTAGCAATGGACGTCTCTTGGCTGACAGGATGGTGGTGTACCTGATGACGGGTGGTGTGATGTACTCCTCGCCCATGGTGACGGTGATGTAGTCGGTGAGCGCGCGGTAGATCCGGTCCACGCGGAAGCACCGCAGCAGCATCAGGTTCTCGAACGGCTCTAGGCGAGCGCGGTACCCGTTCGGTATCTCTATCGACTCGGGAGTATCGCTGTCGAACCACTACACGGAATTGGATATCGATATTAGTTTCTTTTTATTGCGTGTAATATTACACCCAAATTTCGCCATGAATTTAGGTCCCACATCTTAGGGAGCGTTCATTTCCAAAACCCCGAGAGCTTTCAGCTTGAACTACATGATCGTTTTGAATGCTAGGGCAAGTGCATAAATGTGGACGACTTTACTGGCGGAATCGTGGGTGTGCTGTCTATAAAACGCGGTCCAAATACTTCAAGCACCAAAAATCTAAGAGAACCGGTGAATTTTCTAATCTCACTTTAGAACTTCTAGAGGTAAGGTGTATCCCACACCGCTTTTGCTACCCTCCCACGACATGTCAAAATACTAGCACCTCAATAGATATATTATATCTCTAAGTCTCATCTGACTGACAGAGATGATCAAACGGAACAAAAGCTCCAAAGTGTTTCAGGGCAAGCTGACAAAGTTGACGAAGGAGAATGGCAGGGTTGTGCCATCCAATCCTCAGCTCTTGAGGAAATCAGAAGTTTCTATGGACAGTTATCTATACATGACTACGTAACCACCCGCAACTAACCCAGGGACAGAGGGTCTGTCAGAGGTCGATTGACCTGACTCTATACCGAAGATATCCCGTCAGCGTGCATCAAAAACAACAAAGCAGCGAGTGATGACGGAATTACGACAGAACTTTTAAAAGCTGGCGGCTTAGCCGCTTTGGAAATGCTTCGTAAGCTTTTTAATTCTGTAATACTCGAGGATTAAACGCCACAGGCGTGGCAAAGAAGAGTGGCACTTCAAGGTGGGCCACAAAACCCTTTTGTAACTACAGTCCTTACGCACTTAGACGCAGCTCAGAAGTGAGATCATATCTCACTTCTGAGCTGCGTCTATAATTTATTTTCTAGACTCATCACGAATCGTCTCGCGGGCAAGCTACATGACTTCCAGCCGCCCGAACAAGCCGGTTTCCGTAAAGGTTATAGTACATTAGACTGAGGAGTATAAGTAACCAGCCTCTATGCTTGGCGTTTGTGGACTATGAGAAAGCATTCGATTCAATCGAAACGATCGAAGTCTCTCCAACGGTGCCAGATTGGCTATCGATACGTCGAGGTGCTGAAGTATTTGCACGAAAACGCCACCATGTCAGTCCATCTCCAGGACCAGCGCTCGAAACCTATTCAACCACAACGAGGCGTAAGGTAGGGAGTTGTTATATCTCCGAAACTATACACCGCTGCGCTAGAAGACGTTTTCAAGCTTCTGGATGACTCGGAATCAACATCAACAGCGATGAATGTTGATACCGAGTCTTTGATCTAAGATGAATGATATCACTCACCTTCGATTTGCTGACGATATCGTGGTCATAGCTTAGGCCAAGGAAGGCAATGCTAGGTGGAGAGTCTCCCAACAAGTAGGTCTTAAGATGAACATGGACAAGACGAAAATTATGTCTGACGTCGATGTCGTTACCTGCTCCTATTCAGGTTAGGAACTCTACACTCGAAGTTGTCGACAAGTATATATACCTGGGACAGATGATCCAGTTAGGAAGGTCCAACTTCGAGAAAGAGATCAGTCGTCGTATCCAACTCGGTAGGGCAGCGTTTGGGAAACTTCGACATATCATCGTGTCTAATAACTCGCAGTGTCTCAAGACGGGTTCGATCCCCAGGCACCCCGGGCACACACCTCTGACTTTTTGAAATTATGAGTGTATTAAAAATGTTTATTATCGCTCGCTTAATAATGTGCCCGGTAGATGGCAATAGGCTCGCCCCCTATTACATTGGGACCGAAACATAACTGGCGAAATGTGGGTGCGTAATACACCTCTGCCTACCCCTCCGGGGATAAAAGGCGTGAAGTTATGTTATGTCTAAAGACGAAAGTCTTTGGCCAGTGTGTGTTGCCAGTGTTGTCATACGGAACGGAGACTTGGCCGCTCACTATTATTACTCTCACTGTTTCGCGAAGGGGTGGGTTGAGACTACGAAAAGCCATTTGCAACGATACCAGGATCGTTGCAAATGGCTTTCTGGAGGAGATATATATTTGCCCAAGGAGCAAGTATACATGGAGTGATAGCTTTAAGCATAAACAAGAAACCTATCGTTATTTCTTTTTACTTGTATAAAATTTCATATGTGTAACCGAGACAGATGTATTGTATTTATTACCTCTTGAAATACTCATGTCGCAATTTTTTCAAAAGAAGAAATGACTGTCAATAGTGATGTACTCATGCATTAATCTTTTATTGGTATTGGTATATAATTCGGTATGTAGAGACAATATAAGCATTTGATTAAGTAATATACCAGTAGTATATTATTTTACGAGCTTTTATTTAGAGTATAGTACTTAGGTGCCTACAAAGAAACAAATACTGTAAAAAGAGAGGTAATAATAATATATGATTGATCATATCTTATTATTACCTCTCTTTTTACAGTATTTAGGAAAGTAATTGAAAAAAAAGTCTAAATAGTCAAAATCATTTATTTATACCACAAAGTAATGCACACGATAACTGCCCGGCAGGTCTGATACTATATGTATTACCAAAATGGGATGTACATGGGCGGAAACAGTTAACATTTACGAACAATATTTTCATCCTGAGTTCCAGAAGTGCAAGCCATGTTCACTCTTGAAGCTTTATTATCGCTTCTAAAAATAAGGTTTCGTTATTTCGGACATTTCTGAAAATTACAACACAAATCTGTTTATGATATACCTACATATATGTACATATGATTACTATAGCATATTTTAACAGTTGCAATGTTGGTATATATTGATTGACAAAAATATAAGTTAATAATAATAAAGTAGAAGTACAAACCTCAGTATTAGATATCTGGTTAGTAAAAATAGTAGGCACAGCATAAGAATGCAAAACTTTTCTTTGAAATCCTTCTTGATAACAAGCATACACAAAATCAAGCGAACAAAGTTTAGAAGAATTAGACTGTTGCCATTCTCCCTTTCTCATATTTCGGACCCAATTTAGTTTCAAACCTTCAGTCTTTGAAAATCTACAAAAAATCACAATTAATAACCAATTATTCAAATGATAATCTTACAGAAACTGGTTTTCTAACTGACAATTGTAAGACAACACTATCCTCATATTTTTTATCGAAATATTTCTATTATATTTATTTCATTGTGACTATTGGAATAAAAATATGTGTCAACGGTGGTCATTATCTTTATCTTTAAGTATAAGCTTTACAAATATCATTGTAGAATTATTACGGCAGATATCTACAATTTTACTTATTATGACTTACCGGTGGTAAGATATTTTTTGACCATTTTCGGTCAATAGTCCCATTTGGCTTTTACATCCGACGGCATTACAAACTATGGTCATTTTTTAATGTTTAAAAGTGGTCATATCTACAATTGTAATATTTTGTAGCAATTAAAATTGCAATTTATTTCGACACGGCTTTCACTCCAGCTGGACGAACATCGACATGACATAAAATTTTTCTTGGCATATGTCATTCAAGGCTGTATAAAAGCTCCATGGCTATCATACTCGAACATATGCAGTTTTGTAATTAAAGAGAAAAGAGATGCATATACGTTTTCTACTCATTTTGAAATGCTCCCTCCATGTATACTTGCTCCTTGTATTTGCCTATTTGATTTTGTAAACAAATCATGAGTTTAGTTTTTTACGGGACGCTAATCAGTATTCTACATTAACAATGGTATAAGCTTACGACATCAGTTACTTGTCAAAATAAGTCAAACCGTTTCGGAGAAAATACAAAGAAAGAAAATGAAAACAAATACCTCTTGCCAAGCCATAAGACCTTTAGCGACGTGTTCGGGAAGATTAGCGAATCGTTCAGGGAAGTCTATGCTTAACTTCATTATATCTTGCCAGCCCTGTGGACAAGTTAAACTATGGTTAAATAATAGCAGAAAAAACATAAGTATACATACAGTAGGGCCGGGCCGCAAACTACTTCCAGTACCTATTTTAGAATACCGGACCAAATCCTGGCCCTCAAGATTCCGGTTCAAATCACACAAAAAGCCATTTCCGGTATTTAAAGTTGTGCGCAATTTAATTCAAAGAACTGTGAGAGATTTGTAGGTATCTCGCACGGTTGTATGCATCGATTAGGTACGACGAGTATTCCGAATTATGACACATAAATATTTTGGGTAAAATACGAGTATGTCGATAAAATATTTTAACGACAGCAAAATTTTACAAATTCAAAGCCTTATTATGACGATATTTTTTATTGGTCGCAACATCGATCTTACCTACCGATGTTGCCTGGAATTTCGACTGAATTGCATCAGCTAGACATAGTTTCTAGGGTGGGCATACGAAGTTTTTACCTGCGCAGGTATCCAGGGGGCGGGACAGACCGTGGCGGACTTCTCCAGTGACACGTTGCCCTTGATGAAGAAGTCGAGTTGTGCCTGAGTCACCCGGTCCTCGCTCTGCTCTAGCTTTATGTCCATTTGGAACGAGTACAGCAGCTTGTGCCGTTCGAATATACCTGCAACGTTAATATGGGAATAGAAGTAGGCTCATGGGACTGTACAGTAACTTCGTATTTTAAACCGAATTTATATTGCATTTTGCGGTCTGTTATGAGCTTTGGCGTATGCAAAATGGTCAAATTTAAGCCTTTAGGTGAATCCAAGTGATTATTATTTCAGGTTCATGTTTGGAAGAGATGCGCACCCATTCGCAGCCGTTAGTCTCATGTGTGAAACTCCCGCTCTGCCACCAAGGCTCAACACGCAAGATATGAACAGTGGCCGGCTTCACACTCCACGGCAGACGAAAAGTTTATCAGTCAAAATTATCTATATGATTGAAGGTTCCTTGCGGACCAGGACCGATTGGCAATTACTGAGCCTTCTGGGCTCAGTCATTGCCAATCGGTCCTGAGGCGGCCTCGTGCAGAGGCTAAATACCTTGTGGAAGCATAGTCGGCGCATACAGCGGGATACTGCAAGTCAGGTATTTTCCTTGAACCCATTGCCGCATTATTCCATGTATCGTAATTTTTTTCATCAGAGCAGTACGTTATTGCCAATCTTTTTCCATTGTAATCGTGGGGTGGTCAAGCCGAGGGTGTGTGGTGGGTTTCCTTCTAATAGTCACGCCAAATAATTCGCGTGACTCCATTGCATACTAATAGAGGGAAACACCGGAGAAAACGCCTGATTCCAACAACTAAATAAAGATAGGGTCTAAAATTTTAAGCATCTACACTAGTCGTGGTTGCACTGCCATTCACTGTTTATTTAACCTAATAACATTCGTACCTGTGCATCCATAGTCGTAGACGTTCCTAGTGAGCATGTCGATGATGTTCTTCAGCCGCTTTACCAGGATCACGTTAGGCATAGCCTTGCGTAGCGAGAACGAAAACACCTGGAAAATATATCATAATTTACTAGCAACTACCCGCTGTTTCGCATTGAATAGCCTTGCGTAGCGAGAACGAAAACACCTGGAAAATATATCATAATTTACTAGCAACTACCCGCTGTTTCGCATGCGGATGAAAGGTAACTTTAGCCCAAATATAAATTATAAAACCACATCAGTAACTTAAAAAATAGTTAAAAGTGATGACCTCTGTTAAGGTTCCTTGACTTAATTGCCGATTTGTAACGACACGCTACGAGCGCTACGTTTTTTAGGGTTCCGTACCTTACAAGGTAAAAAAAGGAACCCTTATAAAATCACTTTCTTGTCCGTCTGTCTGTCTGTCTGTCTGTCTGTCTGTCTGTCCGTGTGTCACCACCGATTTTCTCAGGAACGGGTGGACCTAGCAAATTGAACAGAAAATACCAGATACTAAGGTCTATGGTTTCTATTAGGTGTATAAAAATCAGGGTCCTGGGTCAACCCGATAAAAAGATATGGTCAAAATTAGATTTTTGCGAAAACTTGTAAGTACCAAAATTAACCTTAATTTTCAACTTTTTTTAATTTTCGGAATTTTTTCTGTACTTGTGCTGTAAGACCTTGGTTTTGACCAAAATTGACAATTCTAGGTCAACCGTAAGTATCCGGTTTTGGGTCGAAAACCTTTATGGTAGTTCCCGTTGAACTAGAATCACAAAATTTGGCCAAAAGCAGGGTCTTACAGCACAAATAAAGGAAAAATTACAAAAAATTAAAAAAGTGGAAAATTTAAGGGTGTCCCCATACATACATAGTAGACTCCATTTAAGATAGTCCTCTAAGTTGTATGGGCGCTCATACAGATTTAGAGGACTAGCGTAATTAGCACCAACCACAAAATTAAATAAGGTAAAATGCGTACGGAACCCTCGGTGCGCGGGTCAGACTCGCACTTGCCTGAATTTTTTCAGAGTATAATTAGCATGGTTTCTGTCACAGGTGCAGATTCAAGTCCCATGATAATTGAGATTTTACCCTTTTTTACATACGCTCATCATCATCATTCACAGCCCGACTGTGTCCACTGCTGAACATAGGCCTCTCTTTGTTCTTTCCGTTTCCCCCCATTTTGTGCTAATCTTTTACATACTTACCCTCAGCAAGGTCAAGCCCTCCCCAAAATAAATATCCTAGATCAGGTATTGTTCAGTTAAGGCTAAAAGAACACATTTTCTTCTCACAAAGTGAAAGTTCAGGTGTGTCTCGACTCATCTGCTACCAAGCAAGCTAAGGTACTTACGTCTAGGTACGAAGATAGCGAGTACTGGTACATGGAGTTGACGCCGGCCATGTCGGACAGCACGAAGAACAGTATGGAGCCGCGCTTGGCCACGGGCCGGTAGCCGTCGCGCAACGTCTCGATGTCGCGCGTCGTGGTCTCCGCCAGCTGCAGCTTGTCTATCACCTGGGTGAGCACAGGGCTTTAGTTCCTTGTTTGTTGTAGGCGATACGATTGTAACCTATCTGTGTGTGTTGTGTTGGTACCTCAGCGGCTTTAGCCTTGGTGTTCTCGAGCGTGTCGACGAGCTCCACGTTATCGAGCATGTTGCCGGTGGAGGTGGCGAGCTCTCTCAGTAGTGAGTCCTCGAGGCCGGACAGCAGGCTCTTGTTGGCGCTGGTCTCCAGGATCAGCGTCTCTCGCATCTCCTCCAGGTCTGACCGTTCCGCTCGCACTACCACGGAAAGCAGCTGGTCCTCCAGACCCTGATAGGAGAATCGTAAAGATAAAGATAAAGATAAAGATGTATTTATTGCGTAACTGTGTACATTACATAGGTCTTAGTAATAAAATTTTTGGACACAACAGTTTGCCCTTACCGGGCATGCAACATAATTTCTTAAAAATGAAACAACAATTAAACAAAACAAAACAAAATAGAAGCTTAAATAAATGCACTAATACGATTGACCAAAAAACTCGTTTAGACTATAGAAAGCATGCTCAATAAGCCACTTTTTCAAATTTATTTTAAATTGACGGCCATCTAATTCTTTTAAGACGGTAGGTAAATTGTTAAAAACACGAATTGCAGAAATGTAAGTGCTTTTATAGTAAATCGTATTATTAATTATAGGTAAGTTAATATTATACTTATATTTATTTCGTATGTTTCGCTTTGAAGCAGATTTAAAATCAAAATATTCTTTATTATTTTTCACAAATAAGCATAATTCAAAAATGTAAATACAAGTAAGTGTGAGAAATCCCTTAGTTTTAAAAATATTTCTCAGTGATTCAGTGCTATGCATATTATACAATGTCCTCAGACATTTTTTCTGGAGAATAAATGTAGTTTAAACTCAAGCTTCAAGCAATCACCTGATACTTTTTCTAAAGGCGTTCGAAGAACTTATGAACTAACGCTGATTCCTTCGACGATATAGCCTTGAATTAAGTCAATCCGTGGGATGGACGTCGAATCGATGTGAGACGCCCGGACGCTGGAGTCGCAATAGCTAACTTATTAATATTGCCTTGCCTAGTAATTGAAATCATGGCTTTATCAACCAATTATCTATCAATATACCAACATAAAATTCTTCCGTGACTGGCTAACTGGCAGACAATGCACACCCTGGCCTACTGGTCCTAAAAAACTGAATTTGGTATGTACACTACCGCTCATAAGTATTTGCCCACCTTGATCTGAGGATGTTTGAAGAAAATGATTTTCTTCTAATTGTACTAATTTTATTATGACAATTCATTGCCGTATGTTATTAAATCTAATAAAGACAGTTTCCCTGTTATGATTTAACTAAAAAAACTTAAATAACCAAAAAGCAGGCAACGATAGCCTAGTAGATATACCAACAGACTGCCGTGCGGGGAGTTCGAATCCACGGCGCGCACCACTGACTTTTCGAAGTTATGTGGTATTTAATTGTTAATTATCGCTCGCCTCGTACCTCGGCGAGCATGTTAAACCATCACTCTTGGCTCTCGCGAACAGTTGTTGACAGTCGCTACGCGGAGTCAGAACCCTTAAATAAGCTGAGGTATGAGGCGAGCGATAATTAACAATTAAATACCACATAACTTCGAAAAGTCAGTGGTGCGCGCCGTGGATTCGAACTCCCCGCACGGCAGTCTGTTGGTATATCTACTAGGCTATCGTTGCCTGCTTTTTGGTTATTTAAGTTTTTTTAGTTAAATCATAACAGGGAAACTGTCTTTATTAGATTTAATAACATACGGCAATGAATTGTCATAATAAAATTAGTACAATTAGAAGAAAATCATTTTCTTCAAACATCCTCAGATCAAGGTGGGCAAATACTTATGAGCGGTAGTGTATATTCCTCGGGGGGTGTAGCGGTCTTCTTCGGCATGTGCCAGGGTCTTACCTGACTCCGATTTTCAACTAGGCCCTCTACTAGTCGACCAAGCCAACTAGACGAATGTCAACGTGACAAAAATCAACATAATTCAACAATTATAATCCAAAAATTATTTATCGTAACGTGCGAACGCGGCGTGTGAACGTACAATGCGCCTGCAATCGGTACTGGGAATTTCTGGTTTATAATTATTGAATTATGTTGAATTTTGTCAAGTTGACATTCGTCTAGTTGGCTTGGTCGACTAGTAGTGGCTAATTGAAAATCAACGCCAAGTATGCAAATAATTTTGATAAAAGTAGTATACCTGCACGGTGACGGTATAATTGATGACAACGGCCTTAGCGTATGCGGCGGGGTTGAACTGCGGGTTGGACAGCTTGGTGGTGAGGTACATGCGGAAGTTGGGGTCGTAGTCCACCTCCGTGCTGCCCAGCATCACGAATGTGCGACCGCTCTCCACTGTAACACAATTGCTCAGTACAATATGTTCGGTATGCAAAATGCTACAAAATGCTAAAAAAATGTACAGTCACAGTGGATAAACAGCGAACACGACGTCCTCATTGTGTTAGCTGTTTATCGGTGTATGTGTGCACAGGCTATTTGTATTAGGCGATAATTTCGAAAATGTAAGAAACGCTCATTGTTGACGACACCGACGAAAAAACGACACCCCTGGGGTGTCGTTAAAAAAAAGCATTTGTTGACGACACCACCGTAATGTTGGGATAACATATCGCTTAAGATTATCAAGCTAGTATATGGCTAGTATACTCTCAATGGTTGATATACATACACGCATTAATATATTTTTATATGTTTCTATAATGCACTGGCTGATAACGTATAAATGACAATAATTATAATTATTGTGAAAAGGAAAATGTAAGTACACAAACACTGAAACAGCTAATGAAGCAACCCTGCAAGAAGCAAATCGTAAATTCGGTGAATTTGTTGGCCAAGAACTTGACAACGTACCTGCGGTAAAAAGAAGACAGATTATGTTTGAAATAATAATAATAATAATAATAACGCGGACGGATGCTATAGGAGTATCACTGGCAGGTGCCGTTTTTTATTCATAGTATCATTATAAACCAGTCCATTTAACACCCATCCCCATAAACCAGTAAATTAGAGTCCACATCATTGCAATAGTCCTACATTTGCTGCGGCTAGTCCATAGCTGTACTCAGTAGTGCAGTGGTGGAGGCTCCGCGGCATGTGTCCCATCCCATTTTAGATTAAAGTTCTCTACGGGCCTCTGCACGTTGGATCCATATCCCCGTGTAAGCCTCCCAAAGGACCGGTTATTCTTCTAACACCATGTTAGAAGAATAGCCGTGAAAAAGAGACACATAATAATAATAATAATAATCGCCACCATAGGTACCCCGGGCACATACGAGTACCTCTGTCTTTTCGAAGTTATGTGTGTATTAATATGTTAATCGTTCACTTAATAATGTGCACGGTAGATGCCAATAGCGTCGCCCCCTATTACTTTGGGACCGAAACATAATTGGCGAAGTGTGGGTGTGTAATACACCTCTGCCTACCACTTCAGGGTTAAAGGCCGTGAAGTTATGATTCTTTCTATCTATCTATCTATCTATATAGTCAAACTTGTCTCCCATTCGTGTAGGCAGAGACTACGGAACGCCACATGCTTCGGTTTGAACTTATTTCGCTTCCTCGACATTCATTAATCTCATCATGCATGCGCATCTATCATGGGTACTTTTAATTTGGCCCTTTTTCGCCTTGGGCGTTCTCTGCCGACATGTCCATACCATTACTTATAATGTACTGTAAGGTGCCATTCACACAATTTCCTGCTTTCACTCTCCTTTCAACATCTCCCTCACATTTCTTATCTCTCGTTAACAAAGACCCGAAATACACAAACTCATTCACTTGTTCCACTATTTCATCTCCTATCAATATGTTACATTCAGTTACACTATCTTCCCTCTCTATGACTATGACTTTGGTTTTGTCACTTTCATACCTTTCTTTTTCTACGCCTTGATTTATTCATGTTATCATATGATTTATTTCATTACTAGCTTTGGCCCGCGGCTTCGCCAGCATGATATTTTAATAAAGAGTGGCCTATGTACTTCCCCGGGTTTCAGATTATCCAGTATCCATGTCAAATTTCATCACAAACGGCTCTGTAGATTAGCCGTATAGCATACATATAAACAGATAATACTGAAAAATTACTTTTGTTTTCTTAATCGTTGAACTTCAGGTAAAGATTAGTATGTAAGTATATTTTTGAAGTTATGAAGAGTTTATATACCTACTAAATATAACAGCAGCAAAAATAAAATCTGAAAGCATTAGGTACCACAAAGTACATATCAGACAATCAGACCGTCCCTCCGCCTCGCTGTGCTTAAGCGCACTAACAGTCAGTCAGATATATCGTGATAACTCAAAATAAATCTATCAATTTTGAAAACAATTTGATAACTACTCTAGAATGAGCATTGTAAAAAACATATATATATTTTTTTGATGTTATACTGTTTTATTACAATAAAAAATGATGCAAGTAGTTAGAATATGTACTAAAAGTTAAAAAGTAATTCGGTAAGTTCTAGTTACCAGATCGCACCAATGTTCTCATCAATCTGGGGTATTGATCAGACAAATATAAAATCGTTGGGCAAGTGAAATTTCTATCATAATGTTTACTCTGGATACACTACGCCCAAAATTTTTTTTTTAGTTAATTTTATTTTCAAGATTTTAGTTTTGTTGTTAGTTTATACTTCTCATTCTATTTTCATAGTGAGCCCTTTTCTACCAATCAAGCCCTGTCATTCGATACCCATATTGAGTATTTGTGGAAAATAGGTAATCCGCCATCTTGTGGCGGCGGCCATCTTGGATTTTTCATAGTGAGCTCTATTCTACCAATCAAGCCCTTTCATTGGATACCCATATTGAGGTATTTGTGGAAAATAAGTAATCCGCCATTTTGCGGCGACAGCCATCTTGGATTTTTCATAGTGAGCTCTATTCTACGAATCGAGCCCTTTCATTTGATACCCATATTGAAGTATATGTGGCAAATAGGTAATCCGCCATTTTGAGGCGGCGGCCATCTTGGATTTTTCATAGTGAGCTCTATTCTACCAATCAAGCCCTTTCATTTGATACCCATATTGAGGTATTTGTTGAAAATAAGTAATCCGCCATTTTGTGGCGGCAGCCATCTTGGATTTTTCATAGTGAGCCCTATTCTACCAATCAAGCCCTTTCATTCAATACCCATATTGAGGTATTTGTGGCAAATAGGTAATCCGCCATTTTGAGGCGGCGGCCATCTTGGATTTTTCATAGTGAGCTCTATTCTACCAATCAAGCCCTTTCATTTGATACCCGTATTGAGGTATTTGTGGAAAATAAGTAATCCGCCATTTTGTGGCGGCAGCCATCTTGGTTTTTTCATAGTGAGCCCTATTCTAGCAATCAAGCCCTTTCATTCAATACCCATATTGAGGTATTTGTGGAAAATATGTAATCCGCCATTTTACGGCGACAGCCATCTTGGATTTAACATAGTAAGCTCTATTCTACCAATCAGGCCCTTTCAATTGATACCCATATTGAGGTATTTTTGGAAAATAGGTAATCCGCCATTTTGTGGCGGCGGCCATCTTGGATTTTTCATAGTAAGCTCTATTCTACCAATCAGGCCCTTTCATTTGATACCCATATTGAGGTATTTGTGGCAAATATGTAATCCGCCATTTTGTGGCGGCAGCCATCTTGGATTTTTCATAGTGAACCCTATTCTACCAATCAAGCCTTTTTATTCGATACCCATATTGAGGTATTTGTGGAAAATATGTAATCCGCCATTTTACGGCGACAGCCATCTTGGATTTTTCATAGTGAGCTCTATTCTACGAATCAAGCACTTTCATTTAATACCCATATTGAGGTATTTGTTGAAAATAAGTAATCCGCCATTTTGTGGCGGCGGCCATCTTGGATTTTTCATAGTGAGCTCTATTCTACCAATCAAGCCTTTTCATTTGATACCCATATTGAGGTTGTTGTGAAGTAATATAATATGATCCGCCATTTTGTATCGGCGGCCATCTTGAAATTACAATCATTTAAATATTATCTTTTATCTTGATGAAAATATGAGTGTATACCAAATATCAGATCAATCTGTCATCAGGAACGGGGTAAAATTCCAATAAATAGCTTTCAGAGCTATGGATTTTTGCCGACTTAGTTTATACTTTTCCTTATATTATGGCAACATTATACAAAATCTTCATAAATTGTAGCCTATGTGTTATTCTGATGTACGAACTATATTATTGTAAAGTTTCATCCAAATCCGTTCAGTAGTTTTTGCGTGAAAGAGTAACAAACATCCATCCATCCATCCATCCATCCATCCATCCATCTTCACAAACTTTCACATTTATAATATTAGTAGGATTATGCATTTTAAATAATCGATCGCATCAAGAAAGTCTCTTCCCGACGGAATATCGGTGTGCTAGCGATGAATTCATTTTCTCACGCATTATTTTCATTTTGCTATAACTTTAAAGATATTCATTATAATGATATACTTTAAAAGACAATTTTTATGAGCATTAAATACACAACATATCTAGCGTATTTAATTGGATAAGAAGTAATACTGCATTGCTTAAAATAGCTTCCAAAGTAACCCATTATATTTTTCTAATCTTTTAAGGCCCATTTAGACGGAAAGAGTTTCTTGACTCGAAGATGCGATTATAGAAAGAATTTTAAGTTTCTTCGTCTAAACATACACACTTCTCGCTCCTTCACTTTGGCGACAATTGCCTCGCAAGGAATATTGATTGTGTCCGTGTAAACAGAATTTCAAAGCAATAATCGTATTCGAGATTTTTTGCCGGTTGCTACCATGAGAGCAGTGATTTTGTGTCGTTTTTTGAGAACAAATACTCTCTAGTAAGCACTAAACTCGAATGACGAATCTCGCACTGAAAACGGTTCAAACCGATTTGTACGATACTCGTATGATCTTGAAAAAATGTCATACGAGATCGTGTTTATACAAGTCGAGCTTCTCGCAAGCCAGAATCTTGTTACTATAATTTCGCTGTGTAAACAGACGCAGGTAATTAAAGCCTAGCGATAATTTTTTTGATCGTAGGCGAGAATTTAGTTCTTGCCTGAATGTAAACATTTAGATACGATAATGTTTTGGCGATTATTGCTTGCAATAGTAGTATACGATTTCTCGTACGAAACGTGCGAGAAACTCTCTCCGTCTAATTGGCGCTTTATTGATAAATATGGTTACTGTGGATTGTGGATTTTACTTAGGAGATAGACCTATGCTGTCGCGGACTTTTTTGTAGGTAATAATGAGTAATTTAATAATGTAGTACATTATTTTTCTGTATCATTAATAGTTTTAGCAGAGCACGCCACGAAAGACATTTTCTGGAAAATTTTCTTACGCCTTGGATTACATTATTGATGTTTTTGTAACGATCCCAATTATTTTCTAGAAATAAATATATAAAATATAGGCTATGTTACTCAGGGATAATCCGGATAATATCGCATTACAATGGTGAAAGAATTTTTAAAATCCGTCTAGTACTTTTTAGTTTATTCGTAACAAACATGCAAAAATACAAATCATGCCTCTTTATTATATTATAACGTATATATTTTGGTATCCTACTAAGTTTAACTTTTCCGGTACATTTTACGACAATTTTAGATAATAGCTAATAAAACTAATGATTACGATAAATTGATAACTTTTTTATCTATAAATCAATTTGAAAATAAATAAAAAATATTTAATTAATATTAATGTAAAATCGATTCGAAACGGCCTCTTAAATCAAAAATAGGCATATACTGCTATTTTTGGGTACAATTTTCTCTCTATTTTTACATTTATTTAGATTTTCAAAGATAGAATAGGGTAGTAAATATAGTCAACTCAAAAACAATTAGATTTTTTCTTTCAAAATATTGTAAATTGACTCAAAAAAAGCAAAAAAATCATCTTACATTTTTCTTCTATTTTGCTCGCATACGTGTGTCTTAATGTGTGGCAATAAGGTTCGTTTTATTTAGCCACTTTCTTGATTTATATATCCAAATTCTGCAATGAGATCTCAGTCTGCGCTTGAGCGCCGTCGGGAGGGGACTCTATGTCGCTTGTCGCTGCAGCCCGAAGACGAAAAAAGCAATATACGAATACAAAATATTCGCTAAAATCAATTTGATACTTCTCGTATTCTGTGCGAATTACGTACAAGTAAATTTCTTTTGTATAAATGGACATTATTACTTTATTTTCTCCGTTATGTTGAGTCAGGATATATTTCGGTATTTAGATATTATTTTGTTTCTTGCGTTGAAATCTGGTAAGATTATCTGGACTGTTGGTATACCATCCCGTTTAAGTGTTGCGACTGGAACTCATAAAAGAGTAGACCTAGTTATGCCAGGTTGGGGCTCATTTTATTTGTTTTGGTGAGACCCTACCACTGGCACTAGTGAAGTAACCTTCCAAGGTTATTCGATGAGTCTTGCTGGTACTCATATGTGAGTAGAGCTAGGTATGCCGAGTTTGGGTTCATTTTGTTTGTACATAAGAGACCCTACCACTGGAACTGATGAAGTAACCTTCCAAGGTTATTCAATGACTCTTGCTGGTACTCATGTGTGAGTAGAGCTAGGCATGCCGAGTTTGGGCTCATTTTGTTTGTACATAAGAGACCCTACCACTGCATTTTATGAAGTAACCTTCCAGGGTTATTCAATGACTCTTACTGGTACTCATATGTCAGTACAGCTAGGCATGCCGAGTTTGGGTTCATTTTGTTTGTACATAAGTGACCCTGCCACTGGAACTTATGAAGTAACCTTCCAGGGTTATTCGATGACTCTTGCTGGTACTCATATGTGAGTAGAGCTAGGCATGCCGAGTTTGGGCTCATTTTGTTTGTACATAAGAGACCCTACCACTGGAACTTATGAAGTAACCTTCCAGGGTTATTCAATGACTCTTGCTGGTACTCATGTGTGAGTAAAGCTACGCATGCCGAGTTTGGGCTCATTTTGTTTGTACATAAGAGACCCTACCACTGCATTTTATGAAGTAACCTTACAGGGTTATTCAATGACTCTTACTGGTACTCATATGTCAGTACAGCTAGGCATGCCGAGTTTGGGTTCATTTTGTTTGTACATAAGTGACCCTACCACTGGAACTTATGAAGTAACCTTCCAGGGTTATTCGATGACTCTTGCTGGTACTCATATGTGAGTAGAGCTAGGCATGCCGAGTTTGGGCTCATTTTGTTTGAACATAAGAGACCATACCACTGGAACTTATGAAGTAACCTTCCAGGGTAATTCAATGACTCTTGCTGGTACTCATGTGTGAGTAGAGCTAGGCATGCCGAGTTTGGGCTCATTTTGTTTGTACATAAGAGACCCTACCACTGGAACTTATGAGGTAACCTTCCAGGGTTATTCAATGACTCTTGCTGGTACTCATGTGTGAGTAGAGCTAGGCATGCCGAGTTTGGGCTCATTTTGTTTCTACATAAGAGACCCTACCACTGGAACTTAGAAGTAACCTTCCATGGTTATTCAATGACTCTTGCTGGTACTCATGTGTGAGTAGAGCTAGGCATGCCGAGTTTGGGCTCATTTTGTTTGTACATAAGAGACCCGACCACTGCATTTTACGAAGTAACCTTCCAGGGTTATTCAATGACTCTTGCTGGTACTCATGTGTGAGTAGAGCTAGGCATGCCGAGTTTGGGCTCATTTTGTTTGTACATAAGAGACCCTACCACTGGAACTTATGATGTAACCTTCCATGGTTATTCAATGACTCTTGCTGGTACTCATATGTGAGTAGAGCTAGGCATACCGAGTCTGGGCTCATTTTGTTTGTACATAAGAGACCCTACCACTGGAACTTATGAGGTAACCTTCCAGGGTTATTCAATGACTCTTGCTGGTACTCATGTGTGAGTAGAGCTAGGCATGCCGAGTTTAGGCTCATTTTGTTTGTACATAAGAGACCCTACCACTGGAACTTATGAAGTAACCTTCCATGGTTATTCAATGACTCTTGCTGGTACTCATGTGTGAGTAGAGCTAGGCATACCGAGTTTGGGCTCATTTTGTTTGTACATAAGAGACCCTACCACTGCATTTTATGAAGTAACCTTCCAGGGTTATTCAATGACTCTTACTGGTACTCATATGTATGTCAGTAGAGCTAGGCATGCCGAGTTTGGGTTCATTTTGTTTGTACATAAGTGACCCTACCACTGGAACTTATGAAGTAACCTTCCAGGGTTATTCGATGACTCTTGGTGGTACTCATATGGAAGTAAAGCTAGGCATGCCGAGTTTGGGCTCATTTTGTTTGTACATAAGAGACCCTACCACTGGAACTTATGAAGTAACCTTTCAGGTTTTTCAGGTTTATTCGAAGACTCTTAGTGGTACTCATATGTGAGTAGAGCTAGGTATGTTCCAGTGGTAGGGTCTCTTATGTATAAATAAAATGAGCCCAAACTCGGCATGCCTAGCTCTACTCACATATGAGTACCAGCAAGAGTCATCGAATAACCCTGGAAGGTTACCTCATAAGTTCCAGTGGTAGGGTCACTTATGTACAAACAAAATGAGCCCAAACTCGGCATGCCTAGCTCTACTCACATATGAGAACCAGCAAGAGTCATTGAATAACCCTGGAAGGTTACTTCATAAGTTGCAGTGGTTGGGTCTCTTATGTACAAACAAAATGAGCCCAAACTCGGCATGCCTAGCTCTACTCACATATGAGTACCAGCAAGAGTCATCGAATAACCCTGGAAGGTTACTTCATAAGTTCCAGTGGTAGGGTCTTTTATGTACAAACAAAATGAGCCCAAACTCGGCATGCCTAGCTCTACTCACATAAGAGTACCAGTAAGACTCATCGGATAACCTTGGAAGGTTACTTCACTAGTACCAGTGGTAGGGTCTCACTAAAACAAATAAAATGAGCCCCAACCTGGCATAACTAGGTCTACTCTTTTATGAGTTCCAGTCGCAACACTTGAATGGGATGGTATACCATCAGTCCACATAATCTTACCAGATTTCAACGCATGAAACAAAATAATATCTAAATACCGAAATATATCCTGAATCAACATAATGGAAAAAATAAAGTAATAATGTCCATTTAGGTATATAATAATAAGAAACTTATTTGTACGTAATTCGCACAGCCAGGCCTATAACACATAGATACATATCACAAAAAATTCTAAGTCTCAAAGTTATTTAGTTGAACTACATTTCCGCAAGTTACCGTACGTAGTACGTACTGTTGCCGCCGTGTCGCTGTAGTGACGCGATTTTGTACCTACTAATTTTGTAAACGCGTCCTGGAATCTATAAAAAATATTAAAATCAGGGTAACAACACTATTTATTAGTGGTGTCGTCAACAAATGCTTTTTGTTAACGGCACCCCAGGGATGTCGTTTTGGGGGTGTGGTCAACAATGAACGGCAAAAAAGAGCCAAGAGGGTATTGATGTTCCAATGTGTATAATAGTTTATTATATCAAAAAACTATCAATATAAATATATTTTCAAAAGATGGTATGCGTTGTGTTACTTAATAAAATCCGCCGTTAATTAAGCTTGACAGGATGTCGCTAAACACAAAAAAAACAACGTGAACCCTCGACAAAATGTGTAGAGTTTAGACCACATTGATTGCTGGGTAATTTTTAGGGTTCCGTACCTAAAGGTAAAAAACGGGACCCTATTACCAATGATCGGAGTTGGTAGATTGATTTTTGGTACTTGTATCATAAATACACACGGAAAGAATAGCATGGATAAGCCATTTTTCAAGTAATTCCGGTATTTCCGGATTCAATTAAATATTTGTTAATGTTGGCAGTGATATTATTACTACTCAATTCAAAATTTAAAGTAAGGTATCAAAACAAAATAATTCGTTATTTACTTATCTGTTGAATAATAAAATACCAATCGAATTCCGATCGAAGCTTTAATGTTTTTTAGTTTTAGCCTTTATACGGCCACAACATTTTATAAATTATTGCACTTTTACAAATTTCAATATTTTTATAGTGGTCATGGTAATTTACAAGGGTAGAATAAATAAAAAGAGTGTGACCTTTGCGTTCCAGGGCCGCGGTAACTCTTCGTAAATTCCGCAACCCTGGCAGAATACAATTATTACCTAAGTTCCGTTTTTAGGGTTCCGTACCTAAATGGTAAAAATCGGAACCCTATTACTAAGCCTCCGCTGTCTGTCTGTCTGTCTGTCTGTCCGTCTGTCCGTCTGTCTGTCACCAGGCTGTATCTCATAAACCATGATATCTAGAAAGCTGAAATTTTCACAAATTATGTATTTCGGTTGCCGCTATAACAAATACTAAAAATAAAAAAAATGAAAATATTAAGGGGGGGTCCCATACAAAAAACGTGTTATTTTTCGTATTTTTTGCTCAAAATTACTAACTGTATCAGGTTGACGCTTTAAATTTTCACAGAATATGTAGTTGTATATTACCTTTCAAAATAAATAATTAAATTTAAAAAAAGTAAATAATAAAGGGGGGCTCCCATACAACTAACGTAATTTTTAAGCAATTTGTTACTCGATCTTAATAAACAGGTAGAAACTTATAAAGTATTTAAGTATACATACAACGAACGTGATTTTCTTTTATAGATGATGGTACGGAACCCTTCGTGCGCGAGTCCGACTCGCACTTGCCCAATTTTTTTTTTAATAATCAACCATTTCCGGAGGAATGTCCATATTAATATATACGTTTCGGATCAATGACGTCATTACAATTTGCCGCTATAACAACAAATACTAAAAATAAAAAAATTAAAATATTAAGGGGGGTCCCATACAAAAAACGTGTTATTTTTCGTATTTTTTGGTCGAAATTTAGTAATTTCGACCAAAAAATACGAAAAATAACACACTATAGTATAGTGTGGCATATACTATAGTATAGTGTGGCCATTAGTGCTGTGCACTCCCTGAGGTATGCGCGGCGAGGTGGGAGGAGAAGAAAAAAGTGCATGAGTTCACATGAGATCGGTACATGTCGGACAGATCTTACGATATCAGTTTTCATTTCTAAGGCAAGACTTGTGGCGGGACGATGGTCGGAGGCTATCTATCTGTAATATATTATACTTACTTAGTTGATTAAAATGTAACCCAAATTTACTCATATTTTATTAAAAATATGTAGGTGATAAATAAGAACTAAACTTATAATTCAAAGCAGGACTTGTTTTATTGAACATTTTTTATATTTACAAAAAATTATATATTCTAACGAAAGTTATTCTGACATCGATTCTGTTTCAACTTCATCTGCCATTTCGTCATCATCTTCATCTTCCACTTCGCCACCGGAACTTGAATCAGAGTCTTGCAAATTTATTATGAATGAATCGATAACATCGAACCTACTATCGCGAGTCCAGTAATCATTTTCATTTTTCTGGACATGATCGTCGCATCTCTGCCATTTTTCCGTCGTGAATTCCGAAAACAATTTATCCAATAAGATTATCTTTTCGTCTAGAGACGAATTAATAAAGTTTTGGGCTATGTTGTTTTTAATATCAGCCCAGACCAACTCAATTGGATTTAAATCTGGATGGTACGGAGGTAAACGAAGAACAGTGTGTTCACTGGCTTTCAGGAGTTCGTCAATTCTATACACGGGTTCTTTTTGTGTATTTTTGATAAGAACTAGGAGTTGAGCCTTTGACATGGTTCCTGAAAATTCTATATTATGGCGTAGCAACCAGTTCTGAATTAAAAAACAAAAAATTACAGTCTTCATATCACGAGATAACGCACGACCCATCTTTGAATATTTATCTCATGTGCCTCTGACATTGACAGTCCGATACATGCGTCGGAATCTTGCCTACATTAATGTAAAATCATTGAAACTAGCTCCCTCTTTATTCTTCGCACGTAACTAAATTCGTTCCTGAATGTTCGTGAGTACATGGATTTCGATACATTATTGATGAAAAATAAACATAGCAATTGTCTTGCACCTGCTGCGGCTAATCCGTGTCTACACTTAATAGTGCAGTTAATGAGGCTCCTCAGTAGGTGTCCCATCACATTCTAGATTAAAACTCTCAAAGGGCCTCTGCGCGTTGGACCTGTCTCCGTGTACGCCTACCAATGGGCCGGTTTTTCTTCTTACATCATAAGTTTGAAGAATAACCGAGAAAGAGAAACAAAAAATAAATAATAATAAATAATACCCCTCTGGGGCAGTCGTTATCTCACCATGAGACTAACGCAATCTCAGTGGGCAGAGTAACAGCTTTCAAACATCACCTTCATCCTGCGATATAAACAAAAAATGTATTACAAGCTGAAAAGAACGCTTACAAACTCGATTTTTTCAGTTTAGTCAGATAACACCTTTGTCCACTTACCCCTTCAATTAGTTTCCATAAAAGTAGCAATAGTCCCTCACCTGTTGCGGCTAATCCGTGACTGTACTTAATAGTGCAGTTATGGACGCTCCTAAGTAGGTGTCCCCATCACATTCTAGATTAAAACTCTCAAAGGGCATCTGCGCGTTCGACCTATGTCTCCAAGTACGCCTGCCAAAGGGCCAATTATTGTTCTAACAAGAATAATACCCGTGAAAGAGAAACAAATATAAATAACATATATAATTTTAACTTTGCTAAATTAACACAAATTTTATGAAATTTTCGAAACTATGATATTATATAAAATATAGTACGAACCGGAACCAGTGTCTGCCATTAAGTTTTTCTTTTAAAAAAGATATATATATATATATATATATATATATATATATATATATATATATATATATATATATTACTTTAAGTATCAAAACGGCAGACATGCTGTGAACACGTTTTGAAAGTAGATTTTTATGCTTTTCGACCTCTAGGCACGCCTAAAGGAACCCTCTATTGGAATAGTGAACCCCCATTTGATCTACGGCAGATGAATTAGTACAACTAGCATTAATATGAACTTTGCTACCACAGATGAGACAAGTATCAGATAGAGCGCATTCGTCCAACTAAGTGTGGCACGTTGACAGCTATGTGTGCGTGACCTTTGGCGACTGGCACTGTACGGACACGCGCGTCTATGTGTGTGTAAAGTTGCCAGATTATGAATAATCTCCCAGTATTTTGCATATAGTTATGTAATATTCTTATATTCATTTGCGGTTTTGAAGAATTTACCATGGATTTAATTAATGCTTTTATAAATACATTTCTTAAATGTAGGTACCGAGTTAAGTTTTAACTACTTCGTAAATCTGTACATATAAAATCCTTGCGTTACTGACTGACTGACAGACAAGCTACAGCTGAAACTACTCGGCGCATGAAGCTGAAATTTAGCATGTATGTTTCTTGGGAACCGTAGGGGTGCACTAAGACGGGATTTCTCGAAATTCCCACGGGATCGGGCAAAACGAGAAATACGAAAATATGTGCGTGCGAAGCCGCTGGCGTCGATTAGTTGAGAAATAAATAGTATGTATGTACACACGGCACCAAGTCAAGCTAAACAGTTTCTGTACGATTTTGATACTTATTCCCTACGCCATAAGTATGTATGTACACACGGCGCCAAGTCAAGCTAAACAGTTGCTGTACGATTTTGATACTTATTCCCTACGCCATAAGCATGTATGTACACACGGCGCCAAGTCAAGCTAAACAGTTGCTGTACGATTTTGATACTTATTCCCTACGCCATAAGTATGTATGTACACACGGCGCCAAGTCAAGCTAAACAGTTGCTGTACGATTTTGATACTTATTCCCTACGCCATAAGTATGTATGTACATACGGCACCAAGTCAAGCTAAACAGTTGCTGTACGATTTTGATACTTATTCCCTACGCCATAAGTATGTATGTACACACGGCGCCAAGTCAAGCTAAACAGTTGCTGTACGATTTTGATACTTATTCCCTACGCCATAAGTATGTATGTACACACGGCACCAAGTCAAGCTAAACATTTGCTGTACGATTTTGATACTTATTCTTTACGCAATAAAAACGGTGCAAAGGTCAAAGTGTATAAGCTTGACGAGTAGCAGGGTGTACACGAATATTTGGATCGTTTGGGGATCGAACTCAAAACAGTATTATGTAAGGTATATACTAATGGAAATTGAAATTCTATTACTATATTTATGAGAAAGAAGATATATCTACAATATACTTTTATAATACGGTAATGTATTTTTCATTAACATGACAATCATTATCACATAATCAATTGACAACTGCATTTTCCCTAATTCAGGCAGAACGGCGTCGACAAAAACTGGCAACACTTACATATTTTGTTAAGGGGTGCTACCCTAACAGTAGGTGATAGTAGATGATAGTGACGAAGGTCGATGATATGATAGACAGGTTGCGTAATAGAAATGATAAAACACACACAACCTTTTGCGACCAATGCTTTATTGTCACTATGCAATAAAATTACAATATAAAAGTGCTGACGCGCACTGCGGCGCGGTAATAACATATATAAAATAATATTAACCTGTACAGTTGTCGGTACATGCTGCCGAGGGCAGAAAAGAGGGCAACGAACTGATTATAAATATAAAATTACAAACTTGATGTCAAATAAAATGAAAAGTTATAAATAAAATACATTAAAATTAACTACTTAATCGCTCTCACTTAATGGAATATCGAACTTTAAATTATATAAGTTGGGCGTTGATGTGCTCTCGTTGATCTTCCTAGGTCGAGGGATTCAATAGAAGACATACTTGTATTGACGATATCATTCACCACAGATATCTGTGGGAGCTCAATCCCCTCTGTATGGTGATCCACGTGATTTATAAAGTTCTTGTGAGAGTAAATCTGAAATGACCCTGCCTTTAGCGTGCATCCTGGGCATAAAGTGATTATGCCATTGCCTGATAAAGTCTTCACTTCCGTGGCCTGTGTGCTAAAAATACGCACAGTGCATTGTTGACAACATTGATACAGCCAGGCACTTAGATCGTTTGTATGTACAGGCTGATGTTATTATGTCATTGATTTTAACATCGCAAATGGATTGTTGTTCAAATATTTTATATATCGGCTTGTCAATGGTACATAATATCTTCTCGGGATTTGCATGTAGACACAGTTGTAAATCATTTTCGGTGAAGAATAAGACCAAGTCCTTTCTCAAATTGAATGCCAAATATGGGTATGATGATGTAACTTCATAGTTGCCCTTGGATTCGCTTGCTTGCAGAGGAATAACTTTATCCAATTCGTACTTCTCCGTAGTGACCAAAGGAATTTTAATCTCCATAATCAGATAGTCATCGTATACACGAGTAAACACTCGCAGCAACTTGTATAAGCTCTTGATACCCGACCTTTCCATTGGAACATTTAGATCATTCTGTATCTCACGCATTATGATATGAATTTGAGATTCTAATTCTTCAGGCGAGAATAAGTGAGTATCTATGCGCCCATGATGAATATCTGTGATCACATCTATTAGTGTTTGCTGCATACTTCGTAGGTTTGATAGGACGACATACGCTGATAACGCCGAGGACGTTAACAAAAGGCCTTGAGTGGTGTCTGATTGCACAGTGTTTACGTCTTGTCGTAATAACTTCATTTGTTTATTCATATATGTGAATTGTTGATTCATAATAGCTTCATTTCTTCGTATAACGTTCGATTCCGATTCTATGATAAGGGTTTGATTTTTGATAAGGTTCTGAATATGGTTTTCGTTCATGGAGATTTTCTCAATGTCTTGCTTGTATTGCTCGGCAAACTTGTCGTCCAAAACTCCAAATAAATAGCTAGCCAAATTGCCAACGCCGTTTACTAGCCCCCTCCTGTGTCTTTTGTTAGGGTTCCGCAGTAACGAATTATAATGTTGGAGTTCGTTCAACTCATGCTGCAGTTGTAGTAATATTGCTCCGTAGGACATTCTTGATTGTGTTTGTGAAGACGTGGTTTGATCCAATTTATTCAAATGCCGAATATAGGTTTCTAATTCAGAGTATCCAGACCAATATGTAGACATGTTGTAATAAACTATTAGCTTCCACTCATCCTTTATATGCTGCAGTTCCGATATCTTATCAAAAAATAGATGGTTTCCACTGTCGAGCGCCGTGATATTGTAAGTTACTGATATTTGCTGCAGACTGGGTGATATAGTCATCATCAACAGGAGAAACACACAGACATCAATAATGTTGTCAAGGAGAATTTTGGCTTATTGGGACGTCTGGAGGTCGTCCCGTGACGAGATATGTTCGAGATGTCTTCTTTTGGAGTGTCATCTTCCCGTACCGGCAAGGGGATAAGTTTGTTAACCGGGCGCTTGATGCTACTGTCAGCAGTCTTGAGAGTCACAACTCTTACGCACCCGTCTTGACCAGGATGCAAAGCTTGTACACGCGCCATCGCCCATTTGCCAGGTGGCATATTATCTTCTTTGATAAGAACAACATCGTCCACTCTCAGATTTTGTTTTGCTATACGCCATTTTGTTCTCAACTGTAATTGCTGAAGGTACTCTATAGACCAAGGTATCCAGAATTGTTTGTTCATTGATTGAATCAGCTGCCAATGCGTATTCAAATTGATATGGTCTGGATCTGTCTGGGGTCGTGATAACAGGGAACCACCAACCAGGAAGTGCCCAGGAGTGAGGTACGTGTCGTCTGGATTTTCAGTGAGTGCACAGAGGGGCCTGGAGTTGAGACAGGCTTCTATTTGACAGAGCAGTGTAGAGAATTCTTTATATGTTAATTTTTGAGCACCCAGAATACGCTTCAAGTGATATTTCAAACTCTTCACCGCTGCCTCCCACAAGCCGCCTGCGTTTGGCCAAACGGGAGCGTTAAAGTGCCAATGTATATCCATATTGGTGACGTCATTAATAACATCTGGATTGATTGTAGCCATGATCTCTCTGTACTCTTGCTTAAGAAGACGTGAAGCGCCCACAAAATTAGTGCCATTATCGCTATGAATATTTTTTGGTACTCCGCGTCTGGAACACATTCTTCTTAATGCTGCCAAGAAGGATGCTGTGCTGAGGTCCGACACCAATTCCAAATGCACGGCCTTGGTGGCTAGGCAGACGAATACCGCAACGTATCCTTTGCTTGTTTTTATACCTCTGCCCTTGTTGGCCTTTATATCAACGTGTCCCGTGAAATCAACACCCACGTTGGTGAAGGGGCGTGAGGGAGTGATTCTTGGCTTAGGCAGATCCGCCATTAGCTGTTGATAGGATTCCTGACTGTATCTTCGACACTTGACGCACAATCGGAGCTGTTTTTTAACGCTATTGATGCCACTGAGCAACCAATATTTCTCCCGAATATGTGATAAAGTGAGTCGCGGCCCGCCGTGCAACGTATGCATGTGAGCTTGCTGAATAATTAGCACTGATAAGCGACTTCTTGGTGATATTATGATGGGATACTTAGCAGCATATGTTAGATTCGATTGTCCAAGGCGTCCGCCGACTCTCAGTATTCCGTGATCATCTAGGAATGGTTGCAGACAGGATAGCTTGCTTTTGCTTCGAACGAATCCCTTTTTCTTCAAATGATTGATATCTTCATTAAAATCACTACTTTGTACTTCTTTTATAATGAAATATAGTGCTCTTTGTATTTCGACACCGGTCAATGCACCTCTCGCTGCACGTGAGTTCTTTTTGCGTAGGCAAGTAATGTAACGCGAGACCCAGGCCACTGTACGTACAAACTTATTTAATGAATTGAATTTATTTAATAATTCAATTATGAATGATATTTGTGTTTCACATAAAGCTGTATGCACATTGTGTTTTTTCCTTTCTAATATAGGACTTCGATATTCACTTGTAGTAATGTTATTGTAGTCGCAGTTTATAAGCCATTCTGGCCCTTCCCACCACAAGTGATATCGGGATAAGTTTTCCGATGTCAGTCCTCGTGTGGCACAGTCAGCTGCATTGTCACAAGACTTTTCACGTGACGCCAATTTGATGCTGGAATAACTGTAGTAATTTTCTGCACACGATTTGCCACAAATTGCTGCTGATTTTGATGAGTCTCCATGTAACCAGCCTAGTACAACCATCGAGTCAGTCCAGGCGAAGATCTCTATTTGCTCTGAAGAAAGGGTTTGCAGAAATTTCTTCATTAATTGTGATAGTAATAGTGCACCTAGTAACTCCAATCTTGGTAATGTAATTGCTTTGTTCAATGGTGCAACTTTCGTTTTCGCAATAACTAGTTTTGATGTGTACATGCCCTTATGTTCAGTTGTGACCGCGTAAATTGCACACGCGTAAGCCTTCTCCGAAGCGTCACAAAATCCATGTACTTGTATTGATTGTTCTATTTGACCAATATAGCGAGGTATTGAAAATATGTTGATATTTCTTAGGTCTTCTCGCAGCTTTTGCCATTCTAATGATATGTTTGGGGGCAAGTTTTCATCCCACATTAGGGGTGTCGTCCAGGTGGTCTGGAACAAAACCTTTGCCCTGATAGTGAGCGGTGATAGCCAGCCGAGCGGGTCAAATATTTTTGAAATATCCGACAACAGTTGACGTTTTGTGTACGGCTTGTCGCTGAGTAAAGGTTCGATTCTTGTGTCAAACGTAAACATGTCGCTTGTAGCAATCCATCGCAAGCCCAATGTTTTTCGAGACTCGGTGTCCTTGAACTCGAATGGAGCGTTTATTTGTTCTGGCTGTAGATTTTCGATGAGTTGGGGTTCATTGCTTGACCATTTTCTCAGGTTCATGCCAGCGCCTTTTAACACTTCTAGTCATTCTTGTTGTAGTTGTCTAGCATTTTGGATGGTATTATTTCCTCCTAAATAGTCATCCATGTAAAAGGATGACTCCAGAGCAGCAGCAACTGATGGATATTGATCTGCGTGATCGATGCCAATTTGTTTTAGCGTTCTCATCGCCAAGAAGGGGGCTGCTCTCGTACCGTAAGTAACAGTAGTTAAATGATATTCTTGGAGGGCTTCGTGAGGATACCTTCTCCATAATATTGATTGAAGCGGCTGATCTTCAGGTCTTAAAAGTATGGCTCGGAACATTTTTTCCACATCTGCTGTGACAACGTACTTATTTTGTCGCCATCTTAAGATAAGATCTTGAAGATCTTGTTGAAGATTAGGTCCGCTATACATTAGGTCGTTTAAACTGCGTCCAGATGACATCTTAGACGAGGCATTGAACACAACACGGAGAGCTGTCGTCGTGGAGTCCAACTTTTGCACGCCGTGATGAGGTAAGTAGCATGCTGTATGATCTTGTTGACTAACTTTACGCATATGACCTAATTCTTCATACTCCTGCATGAACTTGCGATAACCTTCAGCCAGTGATGGATCTTTGATCATCTTCTTTTCTTGCTGAATAAATTGAGCGACAGCCTTTGATCTAGATGCGCCCATTTCTTGTTCGAAGCTGGGTTTCATAGGTAATGCTACTTCATACTGGCCCGAGCTTAATCTCCTCGTTGTAGACTGATAATAATCCTCACAATATAAGTCCACCGACGATAGTGACGTAGAGGTATCGTGTATATCTTCTACTTCCCAGAACTTGGAGATGCTATCTACATCATTGATTACAACATGGCAAGCGAACGTCTTCACATTGCCTGATAGTATCCATCCAAGCTTCGTCTGCTGAGCTATGGGGGCTTGGACAGGACCTTTGATTAGACCACTCATGATTATATCTGAAAAGACACTAGCATCCAATAGCAAGTCAATTGGCTTCGAAATGTTATATTCGGGATCTGCCAGCCTTGTGTGTGATAAGTGTGGCCAAATTTGTTTCTTAAACGAAGCATTAGGTAAGTTATTTATAACTCGTGTTACGACGAGAGCCTCCGTAGTAAAGTGATAATCGTCGTAAATTGATACACATTCGAGTGATACTAGACCCTTGCTTTGTTTTTGTGTCGATCCAATGCCCGATACCGCTGCTCGGCAATATTGTCGTTTTAATCCCAATAATTGAGCGGCGTTTTCTGATATAAGGGATATTTGGGACCCTTGATCTAATAGGGCTCTAAACTGCATATAGGTACCGTCTGAGGCCTTGATATTCAATGCTACGGTAGTTAAAAGTACCTCTTCATTATCACTCGCCACGTAGTTGACGTTGTGACTGTTCTGTGACGTCGACGCCGAATCCAGTGGTGCTCGAGATGACTGGGATCGAGGTTGATCATGTGCGTCACATTGCATCGCTGCTATTGCGTCATGAATTAATGAATTATGATCGCCATTGCATTCCTTGCACCTTTTTGTTGATAGGCATTTATTGTCATAATGTTTGTAGAGACAATTACGACAAATATTATGTTTTGATAGCGTTTTCATTTTCGTGTCCGCCGATTGCGCAAGGAAGCGTTTACACTGAAATAGATCATGTGCAGCTTTACACACGGGACAAAATCGCCTGTTGTTTGTAGCGTTAGACTGATATTTCTTGTAAAAAGAAGTGTTTTTTGACGACGTATTGTAGTTGGTGGGTTTGGAATGACCTGGGTTCGATTTATACGAGTCTGATGGTGACTTCTTGCATACAGGCTCTCGAGCCATAAACTTGTTCTCAAGAAAACGGAGTAGCTCCGAATATGATGCAAGGTCTCGAGGCGATTCTCGTGATTCCATGAAGTCAGTACGCGTCTCCTCGTCTAACTTTTTCGTCAAGAGATGAACTAGTATTGGATCCCAGGTAGCGATGTCAATGCCTAGGTTTTTGATGCTGTTGACACACTGGGTTGTTGTATCATGGAGCTTCTTAAATGCATGATAAGATGATTGTTTATTGATCGGCGGCTGGTTTAGAAATATATCCATCTGCGTTGAAAATAAAATCTGAGGGTTGTTATAACGGTGCGTAAGAATGTCCCACGCAGTCTCGTAATTTTCGGCTGATATATTAAGGTGTTGAATTAAACCCTCTGCCTCACCCTTGACCTTTCCCTTGAGATGTTGCATCTTCTGCGCCTTACTAAGACATTTGTTATTGTGTATTGTCTCCACAAACAAATCAAAGAAGGTTGGCCACTGGGTGTATTTGCCAAAAAAGGTGGGAACCTCCAGTTTGGGTGTGGCTTGTTCAAGGTGGGCAGTAGAGTTCAATTTTCGGTTCAACTCCTTCTTGATGGCAAGGTAACGTTCCTCAATGTCCAAAAACTTGTCTTGGTATGCGCGATTGCTTCCTTTTAACTGATTGTCGAGACGCAGATGAATGGTGTCAATAACCTTCCAAAGATTTTGAAGATTCTTTAATTCGTCTGACAGCTCCCATTTCTCCTCTAAATCTTCAATATTGATTCTATTGATCAACCGATCTAACGCTCTAAAATTGGTTTCCTGCTGGCTAAGTACGTCGTCCCCAAGACAAGAATAATCCTCAAAAGTAGGCAAAGAAAATGTCAGAAATTTGGGCTCCTTGTACGATGATATCATTTCCTTTGTTTTGATGTAATAATCCTTCATGTACCCATAGATATTTTTGCTGAAATATTCGTATTGATCGTCCTCGAAGACTATTAGCTGGTTATGATTTTCTTCAAACTCCTTCCACCATTTATCCAGCGCGGCTAAACGGCTAAGAAGGTACTCAGATGTCTTCCTACTCGCACTATCCTTACGGAAGTTGACATTGACTCGCTCAATTTCCTTTGTCAGGATGCTCTGGCGTTCCAAAACGGATTGTAATCCCTCCATGATAACTGATGCTAGTGATAAATTAAAACACAAGATAATAAATACCCAATACCTACCTACTGGTTAAGTTGATATTGATGTTGATGAAGAAATGATCTCCGATGCTTGATAAAACGATTGCTTACGCTGTTGATGTGTGCCTGTAATCTCTAGCACGATATGTGCGCCTTCTCAATTCTACTGGTGAGACCCGCTTGTGGGAGGCCAGCGAACCGATTCGCTATCGTACTAGAAATCTACCAAACACAAAATGATATTGATACACTATTTCACTGGTTCACAAACCGAAATAGGCCGGTTAAACGAACGAAGGACCACGATGTTAAGGGCTGCTACCCTAACAGTAGGTGCTAGTAGATGATAGTGACGAAGGTCGATGATATGATAGACAGGTTGCGTAATAGAAATGATAAAACACACACAACCTTTTGCGACCAATGCTTTATTGTCACTATGCAATAAAATTACAATATAAAAGTGCTGACGCGCACTGCGGCGCGGTAATAACATATATAAAATAATATTAACCTGTACAGTTGTCGGTACATATTTCTTGCACAAATACGAATTTTATCGAAATTAAATTAGGAAACAGTCAAATTATCAATAGTTACCTGTGAAAAGATATTCCATTTTCCTGTTTTTGTTTTTAGGAACAACTTTTACAGTGTTTAAGAACACAAGACGGCATTTTGAGAATTTAAAAGTTGAAGTGATCGTGACGCGTGAACTGTACGATGTTTCGTAGCGCACTGAGACGAGTTTGTATTCGCTTTTCAATTTTGTATTTGCTTTAGTGGCCGCACGCAACAGTGCCGCGCGTTCCATCTGATAATTCTCTCATCTGTGTTTGCTACTATACCGTAAGTCTGCGGAACACTGGCTCTTAGACTAATACAAAACAAATTAAATAAATGATTAAAGTTAAATAAATAAAATAATAAACAAATTAATAAATGGGTATATCATTTTTTTTATTTGGTGATAATTTATATTTATATTATTTTATTTAACCTAATGGAAGGAAAGAGGAACCCACCACGCACCCTCGAATTGACCACCCCAACTATTGCAATAGAAAGGTTACAATGGAGTTCCGCCAAGTAACGCCTGATTCAATCAACTATATTATTTTATTTATATTTTTAAAATAATTTTGACTATAATTATAATACTTGACTAACATAAACAACATCTAGCGGCAATTTTTGTAAAACAGACGGCAAAAAGTAGCCTGTAAGTTAAAAAGGTGGCGCTTGCGTCGCCTAAAATGTCAAAGTTGCCAATCTATTTCCAGTTACTGTTATAATATATAAGTCTATGGTTGACAGCGCACTGACAGAGCGCAGCAGCCGATTCTCCCCCCCCGTCTCGCCGCGCGCATACCTCAGGAAGTGCACAGCACTAATGGCCACAGTATAACTATAACAGGTAGACGCTTTAAATTTTCACAGAATATGTAGATGTATATTACCATTCAAAATAAATAATTAATTTAAAAAAAGTAAATAATAAAGGGGGACTCCCATACAACAAACGTAATTTTTAAGCAATTTGTTACTCGATCTTAATAAACAGGTAGAAACTTAAAAAGTATTTAAGTCACAGATATAGATCTACATAGATAACGCAATTATCACGATTTGTATTGAAACCAAGCGTGCCGACTTTTTAATACCTACTGTGACGTTGCCTGTATCACGAAGTCGAAGCGATGCGCGACAGTATCGCTTGTGCGATATTCATCGTCTCCTAATACACAACTCAGATCAAACGTCCGAAGCAAACGCGGCAACGTAATGTGAATAAAGTTTACTTAACGGTAAAACGGACGCGCGGTGACTGAAGTTAGTGGCGACCAAGCTCGACGCTTGGTCGGAGTTCAGACACGCGAAGTGCATGCATTTGCGTTATCTATGTAGATCTATGTCTGTGATTTAAGTATACATACAACTAACGTGATTTTCTTTTATAGATGATGGTACGGAACCCTTCGTGCGCGAGTCCGACTCGCACTTGCCCAATTTTATTTTATTTACATTGATATTGATATTGATCTGTAGACCACAAAAAAAATTCTTTAACATAGCCTATTATGTTTTTGAGAGTACCTTTGATATTCTTCTCTAGCACGTTGTCAACGACGGGATCTAAGTACTCGTTGACATCTTGGAACAGAACGGGCATGCCGTACTTGATGGCCATCTCTAGCAGCCGCAGGAATTGAGGGTCGTTGAAAGACAGCACCTGCCAATTTTACAATCATATATTTTATGCATAAGCTTGCGTCAATAGCATGATTTGGCCTACTATACCGTCGAGGCAGCTAGGCAGTCGAGTTGTTATAAGGTTTGACGAGAAATTTCCCTTTTCTTCTCGCAAAAATTGGTTGCCTGTAAAGTCGGTATACGGGCGAAAGTTTTACGTGACAACGACTTTGAGTGGTAAAATAATTTTAATGTGAATATTCATTCGTATAGTAGGAAGAAGGATGAAAGACGCGTGCCTTTCACTTTTTATGTCTGTCTCTCTCGCTCTTAGGCGGGACGCGTGCCTCTCACTCGCTCTCATTGTGAGCGCATAACGTGAGCGGAGCGTAACGCAGTTTCTTGAAGTGTCACCCGGCAAACCAATTTATAAGACGTTGTCACGTCAAAAATATTTTTTGCTTCATGTATTTTCCTAAGTCGCCTCTTATGGCACCCCTGGGATAAAATAAGATGACACTTTGTATTCTTAAGGCAGCGATAGCCTAGTGGATACCAACAGACTGCTACGGAGAAGGTATCGGGTTCGAATCCACAGCGCGCACCACAGAGTTTTCGAAGTTATGTGCGTATTGAATTGTTAATTATCGCTTACCCCGTGCCTTGGAGATTTTAGTGAGAGTATAAGATGTAGATGCTACCTTGAGGTTATTCTTGGCCTCCTTCCGCTTGATCCAGGAGAGCGCCTGTGTCTGCGGGTCGATGCACAGCGGGAACCGCGACGCTCGCGTCGTCAGGATACCGTTCTGCACTGATAGCTCGTCCGGAGGTAGGCCTTCCGAGTTCCAACTGGAATACAATGTGTGCAATGATGAAATAACATCGTTTTGAAACTATACTATAATATACTTACATAAAAGTATTTTTTTGAACGAACTGAATGAGATATCGATACAAACAACTTAAACTTATACATTTGTTTTGCTGGTATTGAAGGTGCTAGGACTGCCAGGCCCACGGCAAGGTCGCGTCCACAGGAATGAATTGGTTATGCAACTTCGAAACTTCTAATTTCTAATAAATTATATATTAAAGTAATATGTTACAGACAGTAATATCTAATAATCTACCATAGAGGTAGATTGTCTGTAACATATATACTAATCTAATAAAATGAAAACGGCCACCCACCCGCTAACCTCCACCTCATTAGTCAAATTTTTCTGAATAGTAAAAGGCGTGGTGAGCGGTATGCCCTTATTCAGTACATCGGCCATCCAGTCCTCGTATATCATGGTCTGTCTGAACGAGAAGGAGAACGGCCCGGTATAACTCAGGAAGGAGGCAGACAGCAGGCAGTTGCCTATGAGTCGTGATTGTTCCACGTATAAGGCGGCTAAGTCCTCCGTCCAACGTTTCTGCTCGCTTGCTAGGCCGGACATGAGTTTGTCAGCGGCTATTAGACGACGCAACATTATGTCGGTTTCTTCCTGAAAATTGCATAAAGTAATATATTAATTGGTGCGTAGTTATGTTATAGTAAAGTGTACCGTAATTACACGTTTATGCGAATGGTGCAATCGTTAATATAATAATACTGTAGGATTCTGCGCTTTTAAAAAGTTAATTATGTAGCAGTTTTTCACCCAGACACAGGGTCTGTGCCCTGTGCCTGGGCAGTTGGGCACCACTAGCGCAGCCATACAGTGTTTTACATCCGCGATTGTACAGATGGTATCGCGAACTATGATCGAAGTAGTTTAATATGTTTTCAACTACTATTTAAACATCAAGAAAACTGGCACTGTTGCACACAACAATACGAAATAGATACTGCAACAACACATAGAGCAGCAATTCTGTCAAACCTAGTAAGACCGATAAGCGGGCTTCGAAACGATGTCTCAGATGCAACCGGGATAACTCCAGGACGGTGACGAGGAGTAGTAAAATTCTATCGGCACCTGCAACTCCTGCCTCCTGAGCATGGCCGTCTCGTACTTCTGGTTGAGTCCATCCAACGTCTTCTGCAGGCGCGCGATCTCTCTGTTGAGTGACGCCAGGTAGTTGCACGCCTCCGTGTACTCCTTCTCCAAGGCCTCCACCCTGTCTTTCTTAGGCTTCACTTCTTTGTACACCGCACAGTACCCGAGTACAGCGATTACGAATTTTAATAGACCGTACCTGGAAAGCAAAAAGGATGAGCTCTGTATAAAATAAGTAATTTAATTGCTTTTTTAAAGGTGACGTTACAAAAGATCAATCAATAGACACAACACCTAAAAATTTATGCAACAAATTGAATTCGTTGATCGTAGAAAGGTATTGTCTAATATGTTAGGTCGTTGTAAGGTCGATCGAGTAAACACACAATCGCTACTGAAGAGGCGAAGTTTTGGGTTTCCACTATGAGCATTAAAGAAATGCATATTGTTGTGTGATCTGTGAGCCAAACATTATGATCGTACATAAATTGACGTATACAGTCAACAGTCGTAAAATAGCAGTACCGCCACAAGTGTTTCCAAAATGCTGCCTGTAACACATGCACACATAAGGGGCCATCCATAAATACGTTACATGATTTTCATGATGCTTTGATTCCTCCCCCGTCCTTGTCACATAGTAGAGGAGACGTGGAACATCGACCTTCACCGATCTGATAACCAGATTAGACGTACTTTTTATGTAATATAATTTATAAACAAATATGCCTATAATAACTTGCCTATCAAAAAAGTGCTCAAAACTATTTTAAATTGAAGTAATTTTAATCAACCGCAAATATAACTTTGTCGTTTATACAAACACTATGGAAAACAAAGGTATTTTTGGTGATAAAAAAGTGATAGTGATGTTTGGATAGGTGGTCCAAGAAGGGGCGCTGTTCACGCCGGACCTGAATATATACTCGACGGCGTGCGTGGAACTGTGCGTCGAAGAGGTGGGGCAGCGCTGTAGTGTGCATCACTCGATGCTACGTCACACACTCCCCCTTTAGGCCGGAATTTTTGCTATTTTGTAACCAACAAATAAGTATTTAATTTCTCTTCAATACGCATACCTACTAGGTACTCATTAGACATATACCTACATCACACCTACAAAACGTTACACTGGCGCCCAACGTGGGGCAGTGCTGTATTGTGCATCACTCGATGCGACGTCACACGTAATTTATGGATGGCCTCTAAGATACACATTGAGAAATAGTTCTCAAAACGGTACAATAAATGCAATTACCCAGCTTTACTGATCGACTGCATAGTATCCAGTTTCTTGCTCTTCTTCATGTGAGCCTTGACAGCCTTGACCTGCTGCTGAGTGATGAGATCGCAGTTCATCTCCTGCAAGGTGCGCAGGAAGTTCGGGTCTGCCATCATGCCCTTAGCGCCCTTCCAGCTCACGTCTTTTATACCCCGGATTATCACCACGCATTCGGTTACCACCTGAAATAAATAATAATTTACTTCATATGTGGTAAATAATTATATAACTCAATTTATAGGGTATCACAAGAACTATCACCAAGCCGAGGTCTACTCGTTTTGGACATCATACCAAGTCATACTAAGCAAAAATAATACCTGGGAAACGAATTTTTTTTTGAGTAGTCACATTGTTTCACAAGCCTCAATTAAAATTGCGCGTGTGCAATGCTCGCAACACCTACTTATCCTTCAGTGCATAGGTCATCTATAGAACAAGTTGATGAGGTAAATGCATCGATTTTGTACCACATAAAAAAGGGTGCATAGGGTTCCCACCAAGAACTTAGGGTCGGGCGCCAACCTCACCTGCAAGTGGTGCACCTGCCGATCAACGGACGAGGCGACGGCAAACAAAATATCCCGATAAGCGGCAATAGGCTCGCCATCTATTACGTGGGATCAAAATACTGGCGAAAAGTGGACGTTTAATATGCCTCTGCCTACCCCTTCGGGGAAACAGGCGTGAGTCTATGTATGTATGTATGTATAAAAAAAAGTATGGTGACTTTGAGCCTCAATATTTCTTGAACCATTAATTGTCCAGGTATGGCGCTGAAGTAAAAATTTATCGTAATGTCTGGTAGAATAATGGGATTTAAGTTTTCGAAGGGTCTTTTTTACACCCCGTAAATTTCGTTCTTGTCGAGTAGTACATGTGTGTGCAGTAGGTATAGTACAGTACAGTACAGTACCTGCACGGCCTCGGGCGGCGTGGCGAACGAGCGTATCTCGGTGATGTCGTTCTTGTCGAGGTCAGCTAGCGCGAGCCTGGCGGCCTCGAGTGCAGGGAGGGCGGCGGACAGCGCCTCCTCGGCCTCTTCCTTCTCGACGCTGATGATGGCGCTCTGCTCCGTTATCTCTGCTGACTTTACCGACGCCACGTTCTGTTTAGCGGTAGCAGCTTCCGTGGCTATTAAAAATAGAAACTTAATATTACATTAGTGTTGTGAAATGTTGATTTTGACGCAACTGCTTCATGGAAAATAGCATATTTTAACTATATTTGATTAAAATAAATGTTTTAGGAAGCTTCTACATCATGGGTCAAGTACATAGGTACTTTTCGGGAAAAGACTGACTTAAAATAGACAGTGTATTACGGCGATAATCTGTATATATAAAATCCTTGCGTTACTGACTGACTGACAGACTAGCTACAGCCGAAACTACACGGCGCAAGAAGCTGAAATTTGGCATGTATGTTCCTTGGGGACCGTAGGGGTGCATTAAGACGGGATTGCCTGAAATTCCCACGGGATCGGGCAAAACGGGATATTCGAAAATATGTGCGTGCGAAGCCGCTAGCGTCGACTAGTATTCTTATACATATAAATGGCGATAGCCCAATGGTGTACGTAAAGGACTGCCGAGACGATGGTCTCGGGTTCGATTCCCTCTTACCCCGGGAACACACCTGTGACTTTTTAAAGTTATGTGTGTGTTAAAAATGTGAATTATCGCTCGCTTAACAATGTGCCCGGTAGATGCCAATAGGCTAGCCCTCTATTACGTTGGGATCGACACATAACTGGCGAAGTGTGGGTGTGTAATACACCTCTGCCTACCCCTTCGGGGATAAAGGCGAAGTTATGTTATGTTAAAGAATTGATCAATTTAAAAAGTATGTCTGACCTGTGGAGATCTCCTTGAGCAACATCTCGCACTCCTTGGTCTGCTCGGCGACGATGACCTTCTGCACGGCGAGCTTCTCGTTCAGGTCCGCCAGCTGCACGTTCGCCTCCTCGATCTTAGCCAGACCGCCTATCAGCCGCTCGCACTAGAGAATACATCAAGTCTTAATGTCCACCGTAACTATGACGTATTTTCTTCATTTTTGTTTTTTATTTATTTCATACGAAACTCATCATCATCATCCGATATCATAGTTTCAATCTAGGGTCCGCTTACTTATCTAACCGGCTTTGGCTGAATATTAGCTTTTCTACAGATCAACTGTCTATCTGACCTCTGCAACCCGAAGGGATAGCGATATTCCATGGTTTAGACTAATGTCAGTTTATTTTAGAGGTACTGACAGCGGGATCGACGGCTTAACGTGCTCTCCGAGGCACGGGACGAGCGATAATTAACAATTCAATACGCACAAACTCCGAAATGTCAATGGTGAGTACCGTGGATTCGAGCCCTAGGCTATCGCTGCCTTATTTCATACGAAACTATGCCATGAATAAAATATTTTTTGTTGTCGTCAAATAGGTGAAGCGACGATATACGCAAAGTGACTGGCAGCTACTGGACACGAAGAGCCGAAAATCGGGCTCAGTGGCGTGCCATTGGAGAGGTCTATATCTAGCAGTGGATCATGGCAGGCTGATGATGAGTTGTCAGGTTAGCAGAATATAAACGGATTTATGTTAGTGGCTTTTATAAAATGTTCTCAAGTTACGTCAAATCAGCAAAATGGCTGCAAATTACAAGGGGAGGATGCTCTCAATAGGCTAGGGGATCGTGAGAGATCGTTAAACCATTCTTAAGTCATTGGTCCTCAGCCCGTCAGACCGGCAGGCGAACACCACTACATTCGGCAAGCCATAGCCTTCATTCGGGAACCTTTTTGCGCTACCGTTTCTGCGACAGATGTGGCCAGCCTGCGAGTACAGCTTGTTACACTTCTGTGTACCAGGAGTCAGAGTTTATGGGCCACTCATAGGTCTCTAGCAGGGCCTAACAATTCACAATACGTCCCGGGACTGGGCACTTAACATGCCCTCCGAAAACGGCAGCGCTCTGATGTAAATGTCACTCGCTAGGCCATCGCGGAGATCTTTGGGCGGTCTGAAAACTCTGACACCAGAATTAGCGACACACACGCACGTAAAAAAGCTAAAGTAGAGTTAGTAACTGACTCACTCGCTCGTGTAGAACGCGATAGACATGTGCACGTGGACTACATGATCTACGATTATCTAACGTGGACCACGCGCTCGTCGATTATTAAACGATTATTATTATATAGCAAGGTGAGGTGGGCTAACTGATCTTGTTGAGCTCGCGGGCACGCATGGATGCGGGTAGCTCAGAATCGGTCCATGTGGAGAGCCTTGGGGAAGACCTATATCCAGCTGAGGACGTTTTTCGACTGATATGATGATGATGAAGGTGAAGTACGTAGTCTACGTGACTCACCTGTAAAGCAAGGTGAAGTAGGTAGGTGTTTGTGACTGACCTGTGCTACGATGAAGGCGTCCTTCTCATTAAGTAGCGAGAGGTAGTTGGTGAGGTAGTCCATATAGTGCTTGGGCGTGACGTAGTTGTTTCTGCGTAGGCGCAGCAGGAACTCGGTCGTGTAGAACGCGATAGACATGTGCACGTGAACTACGTGCTCCACGATTATTGAACGGAATTCTTCTGGTATTCTCTCGACCTGTGAGAATAATAATGTATTTATTTATTTTTAAGAGGTAAGGAAACCTTGAGGTATGTCCAGCAGTGGACGTCTCTATATTGACATGAAGAGGAGAAAATAATCTGTATTAATATTATAAAAACAAAAGTCTGAATGTTTGTTATTACGCGTCAATCTCAAGCACTGATTCGATTTGATTGAGATAAACATCGCCGCCTAGTATCCAATAGATGCACTAGCAGGCACACCAATTTACTTTAAGCTAGGATAGATGGCGCTTAACAAAATATTAGGTTAGATTATATACAGGAGGTAGCATACATACGTCAGAGAGGTAAACGTTGGCCACTGCCAACAACGCCTGCTTGGGCCACGGGAACTGCCAGTCTATTGTAGTGTTATTCACCAGGCCGGGAAAACTTCGACATCTGGAATGAAATATAGGTATTAAATTATTAATCTCGACCCATCTGCGTCACGTACCGCGCGGAACGTTCAGTGAAATACGCTTGTAGTGTTTGTAGAACTTTCTATGACACATCAGACGAAACTTCATCGCGTTAGGCGCCGAAACTTTCGTCCAGCGTCATTAAGCGTAAGAACCTATCCAGAAAGCGCGATTTACGCGCGTGTCCACTCGCGCGTAGCACTCGCGCGTTTTCGAGATACTAGAGCTACATACATCCCGTCCAGATGCTCTCGCGCGTTACCTCACACGCGCGTAAAACGCTTGCAATGAGCGGGACTTTCGACTCGCTCGTATTACGCGCGTGTGCCGCGCGAGTCGAGATGCTCCGGCGCCATTGCTGCGTCCAGTACTACGCCGCGTGTCCGTGGCGAGTGGACGTATTCGATTCTGTTGGAATATATAAATATTATAATATTAATTGAAAAGAGTATATATGTAGCGGTGACAACCTTTTTACTCCTTTTCTCTGTTCCATGGTCTGTTAAAAAGCGTCTTGTCATGTCGCACTAAAATATTATAATAAAACTAGCCGTTTCCCGCGGTTTCACACGCGTCCTGAGGGAACTACTTCGCGTACCCGAAAAACCCAAATATCTTACGGACCTCTATTTTTTCTAAAATAAAATATAGCCTATGTTACTCGCAGATAATGTAGCTTTCCAATGGTGAAAGAATTTTTTAAATCGGTCCAGTAGTTTTTGAGTTTATCCTTTACAAACAAACAAAAATTCAATTTTTTTCCTCTTTATAATATTAGTGTAGATGTATTAATTAATAAAGTATCCGCATATTTTATTTTATGCCGCGTGTCCACGCTTCTTCGAATCTTCGACTTTCTCTTCGTTTACGACGTCTCCATCGACGGTATGCAAGCCACAACACAACCACTGTATCCAAGTCCATGTTTATAACCATCAACATACGGTTTTTTTACTAGTATATCGATGTTTATAACTGACTAAATACGTCTCACCACTGCGCGCGTAAGAACGCGCGTGAAACGCCGCATCTGGACGCAATACAAATCAAAATGCGCGAGTGGATACGCGCGTAAATCGCGCTTTCTGGACAGGCTCTAAGATAGTTCAGGGAATGCTTTAAAAGATCTCATCTTTTGTTATGTTTATTTTGATTTTTATTTTGATTTCTATTGTCTTGTTAATTTTGCGGAAAGGATATTTTATTATTATAGTAGATATTTTTACATTTTAAATAAGTTTTAATTTTGTGTTTATATAGGTACTTTGCAAAAATGTTGTGTACCTACGTCTATAATTGATATACATATAAGGTTGTATTTACAGTGCCATAATGTTAACACATTTTGGTATGTATATAGTTGATGTATAAATTGCTAACCTTGATAAATAAATAAATATCGCGAGGAATGTTACGCGACCAAATGTTACCCACCTACTTCGCCACTTCGACAGTTTCGCGCCTTTGGTTTGACATGCCAACCAAATACTAAGACCGATGGTTCAGTCTTTCAGTCAGGCAGCACTTTCAGTAGGTGTCTCGTTACGCTTATAGTAATAGGGTTGTTTCCAACTAGTCAAATCAACCACTTTTAATGAAATGTCAAAAACGACCTTTGCCAAGGGTTTTGTATGAAATGCGACGTAGTGACGTCATAGTGTTTTGCTGTCAAGTAGAATACTTATTATCTATAAATAGACGATTAAAAATGTTAAATAAAGTTTTTAAATTAATTGATGAATGAAACTACTATTATTTTGACATGTTTCACTAGATCAAAATACTTGTATTATTTATTTCACTTGCAGGAAACTTCCCTATTGTGTAGGAGTCTGACAATATTATTCTTTAAAGGGATATTTTTAACAGCGTATCAAAAATGTTATGTAACACACTAAAGTGAGTTACGCAAAAATCTTTATTATTTCACTAAAATACTGACTTGCACACTAAAATACTATTTGTACACCAAATATGATGATCTTTTTACAAAATATCATTTGATATGAAAAGTTTCGTCCGCTCGGGAAACTTATCCACTCAGAAAACTTAATAGGTTATGTTAGGTTCTCTTGTGACCCTGCTCCCAAAAATACGAGCCCTGCGAAGCAGGGCTCTGTCAACTAAGCTCAGTGGTGCAATTAGTATTTTTGGTGGAAAATTAGTATTTTTGACTAACAGTTAAATACAACCCTTCTTTAAAGTAAACGAAAATACTTTCTTTGAGAGTAAATAGTACTGGACGAAAGATCCCGTTAAAATATCAATTTTACCTGTTTCTAAGTACGTCACCACTGGGAGACATAGACAACACAACGTGGAGGTTGTCGGCGCATCTGTTGCAGAAGAAGTTCCACACCGCGTCCCTGTAACATGGTGGTTAGCACTTTGTATGCGATCGATGTATTGCTTGCTTATCTATACTATATCATTATAAAATGTAGATAATAGGCGGCAAACCAGCAGACGGATCGCCTGATAGTAAGCGATTACCGTCGCCCATGGATACAAGTAAAACAGAGGGGTCACAGGTGCGCTGACGCCCTTTGGGTTGGGAAAAGGGTTAGGAGTAGGAGTGGGATGAGGGATAAGGAATAAGGGATGGGCAGTGAAAACTATAGCATTTATTTGTTTTCTTTTTCCACAACGCAACTGGGCGATTTTATGGTACAATGTATACAAACTACGAAAGTTTAAAATCGATTGGTTGAAAATAGTTTAGCTTTTTTTAAGTCAGTAGGGTGTGCACTAACTTGGCGACCCCGTAGCCGGCCTCGGCACTGGCGTTGCGCACTGTGTTGATGACGAGGTCCTTCTCCTCGTCCTCGTACAGCGCCGGGATCATGCCGATCATCAGGATGTTGTTTATGAACTCCAGGAAACCCTCCTCCACTATCTTTAATATTAAAAATAAAAAGTAATGTAATAGGCGGCAAACAAGCTTATGGATCTCCAGATGGTAAGCTATTACCGCCGCCCATGAACACAAGCAACACAAGAGAAGTTAAGATTCAAGACAAAGACAAATATCACCTCAGTCTGCCGTGAACATGAATCCTGTAAAGAATTCGAAACGTCGGCTAATATAATAAAAATGTAGTTTCTAGATCAATCGGTTTAAATGTAATAACCAGTGAAACCAATATAACGCGATAAAATCCGTAAGCTGTAGTTTAATTTCAATGTGTAACATTCGCGTAAACCCAAGAAAATATTAGGTATGTTTCCGAAATTGAACAAAATCGGACAGAAAAGGTTCAATAAATAAAAAATATGTGCCGCTGTAAATATGTGTTGCTGCATGAATCTTATAGTAAATACAAATTTATGGCCCTTATCGATCCTTTAACGTGGTCACAGCTGTTATATACCTATTGAAAAAGAACAATAGTTAAACAACATCAATACCTGTGAAGCAGTGAACAAAAACACAGTTTTCTTATTGTCGATGCCGAGCATGTTGTACAACTTCTTCATGTCGTCCTTGAACGAGCTCTCGTTGTAGTTGCGCATTATCGTTATCTCGAACATGTGGCAACCTGCAAAATGTGCACTTTACTTATTAAGCTGTATAAGTAAAATTCTTGCGTCTCTGATGACTGACTGACTGACGCGCAGTCAAAGCTATTGGGCGCAAGAAGATGAAATTTGGTAGGTATGTAAAGAAGAAATGCCCGCAGTTCCTACGGCATCGGACGAAACGGGAGGTCGTAGTTGTGGGACACTAAACACTCGGCCCAATCAACCTTCTCTGCAACGAAAGAAAGTTTGCCTCCTGGTCACAATTTGCAGTAGTCTACTTAGAGATCGCTTAGTTGTTTGCAAATTCAGTCCGGGTGCTGGATGGATGGCGAGATGAGGATTCATAGAACCTTCACAGGTCCACTGCGACTGTGGAGTTATATCAATTAGTATATCAATTCTCAATCCATGGCGCATGTACCTGCAGCAAACGAGAGGTGGCCTTAGATAATGCCGTCGCTGTGGCTAAGCTTAAAAAGAAAATCTGAACTACTGGCTGCACGGTTGGCGTAGTGGTTTAAGCGGCCGCTTCGTCGCTGGACACTGCGCCAAGTGTGGCTCGATCACGAGAACACTTTGGCCTCATTTACGGAAACGCGGGGCGGCGGGGCCACGACTGAATTCAAGTATGAGTGCGTTTACGCAGAAGGATTTTACGCGCGTTTGCTTGACATGGAGCGTTTTTTGTGGCGGAGCCCACGGATGGTAATCGTTTATCGCGGCGGTGCACGCAGCGGCATTTCTCGATGAAGTTATGGAGAGCTTGCAGTACTTTTTAAGATTTTTGAACGTCTGAAAGTGGCATGAACTATGATATTTTTAATAAATAAAAATTATAGTTGAGAATATCCTCTAGTAAATAGTAAAGATAGAAACACGATTTGGAATGGAAGGCTCGATAAAAAAAATGGCAATCATGGCACTAAATCACAATTTTAAACGTAGTACACGTTTAAAATTGTGATTTAGTGCCATGATGAGTGCTTAGAGATTCCATAATGAATGTAGGTATACGAAAGTTGCATCAATAGAAACAGCTCTTTATTTTTGTAATTTCGATATTATTTTTCTCCAAGAAAAAGAATTGTCAAAATGTTGGCACTAAATCGCTCGCCGGCCGTTCGTCAGTGCCCGCCTAGGCGTGATTGAGGACGGACGTACAATCAAACAAGTCGGCGGTGGACCAGTTTGAAAAAAAATCCCTTGGCTCGCTCATAGAGTCGAGGCACACTAGAAACTGTATACGAGTGTCAATATGCGTGTAAAGTTGCACTGGAAACGACAATGTCTTGCTGATCCACTCTCGTCCTTATGGTGGTCTAGCAGCAAGTTGTTCGACTGTACTTCGTTGCTCCGCAAAATCCCCTCCAACCCCGCATTTACGTTTTCGCAAAAGTGCAAGGTAATTCGTATTCTAAGGCAGAGCACAAACGTGGACACTTTTGAGTCAGGTATCAAATACAAGCTACCGATGAATATATAATATCTATAGAACCAGTATGAAATCATCTGCTCTCTGGGCATACGTGTGTCCAGTTGCCTCTTCTTAACACATACTCAATAACGATCAAAAAGTGATCGGTGTCGGTAACTGGAAACCAAAAGTTGTCCGTTGAAGACACAAGCAACATTAACAAATTTCCTTACAATTGTACTGAGCTGCGCAAACGTAAGGGTTGGATTCGGTGGCAGTCTCCTGAGTGCGAAACAAGCCACATACACTGAACGGGTGGCGCAGGAGCGAGGGTGACGCAGAGGGGCACAGGCGGGGCGACAATCTGGCGGTAAAGAAGCCAAGCAAGCAACGAATTGTGGCTAGAAGTAGCGACCGGTGACTGTGTCCGATTGCCGCCACTACTGTTCTCCGTGATGGAGTGCCGTGTCGGCATCGTCAGCACAAAGTGTCTACGTTTGCGCAGGCCCTAAACTCAATCGTTTATTTTTCACTGCGCCACAGTAGCAGAAGTTCAGCAGGTTTAATCCACTTTTATTATATTACTAGCTGACCCAGCGAACTCCGTATCGCCTTTTTAAGAGTTTTTATTTAATTCCCTTTTTTCCAAGCCCCTTTTCCAAAGTTACCATTGACTTATTTATTTATTTATTTATTTAATACTTTATTGTACACTATAAAGAACATTTACAGGAATTTTATAATAAATAAAGTACAAAGGGCTTAGTGCTTAATCTTTTCATCATCATCATTTCAGAGTCTATAAATGATGAACAAACAAACATAGATTTTTATATAATATTGAATTCCTTAAAATATCGGAGACGATACCCATATAGACTTAAAAAAAAATCCCGTCCGCCATCTTTGATTTCCTATCCGCCATCTTTGATCATGCAATAGATGTTGTATTTGGATTCACCATCCCTTAAATCATCAGAGACGATACCCATACTGATTTTTAAAATTTTCCCATCCGCCATCTTTGATTTCCCATCCGCCATCTTGAATCACGAAATAGATGTTGTATTTGGATTTCCCATCCCTTTAAACATCGGAGACGATACCCATATTGATTTAAAAAAAAATCCCATCCGTCATCTTTCATCACGAAATAGATGGTATTTTTGAATTCCCCATTCCTTAAAATTTCGGAGACGATACCCATATCGACTTAAAAAAAGCCCGTCCGCCATCTTTGATTTTCTATCCGCCATCTTTGATCACGAAATAGATGTTGTATTTGGATTCACCATCCCTTAAATCTTCAGAGACGATACCCATATTGATTTGCAAAATATTTTCCCATCCGCCATCTTTGATTTCCCATTCACCATCTTGAATCACGAAACAGAATGATGTTGTATTTGGATTCCCCATCCCTTTCAACATCGCAGACGATATCAATGTTGATTTTTTTTAATTTTCACTTCCGCCATCTTTGATTACCCATCCGCCATCTTTGATCACGAAATAGATGTTGTATTACGATGCCCCACCCCTTAAAATATCGAACGCGATACCCATATTGATTTTTAAAATTTTCTCATCCGCCATCTTTGATTTCCCGTCCGTTGGATCACTAAATAAATTTCATATTATTAATCAGAGTTCCGAAAATCTCGAAAACGATACCCATATAGATTGCATCCTATTCGTTTAGCCTTTTTTTTGCCTTTGACCCAACCCTCCCCCTTATCTTTTGACCATTTTATTATTTTTGTCTGGACCCTAAAAGTTATATAGCCAATAGCCTTTTGGAATAATTGGGCTATCATAGGCAATAACAATTTTTAAAATCCGACTGCTAGTTCCTGAGATTAGCCGACATTATCTTTTAGCCCTTTTAGCCTTTTGCCCGGCCCCAAAGGGTCGAAGCGTTATGTTATAAAGCCTGTGGCAGCTAGAATAAAACATCACATACGTGCGCACGCGCCGCGCGACGCAGCCGACTGAGCCGGCCGCCGCACCTGGCGCACCGGCGATCCTCAATACTCGACGACGTCACAATCTAATCCTTACGTTGCAACTTGCAAAGCGCGCGCTCTTATTGGGTCGTTAGCTATAGTTGCGGATTAGTCCTAAAGTCCTAATACTCTCTGTATGATTTAAATATGTATGTAAAACGGGCTAAACCAATAAAAATTACATATCCTCAGATCGATAGTTTAATTTCTACCTCAACACTCGGTAAATTGGTGACCCCGACGCACAAGAAAACATGGAGTCTAAGGAAGTAGCAGCGATATCGGTGAAATCTCGCATCCCCACGTGTTGGAGAGACAAGCCAGGACTATGGTTTGGCCAATTCGAAACTGTCGTCAACCCATAAAAGCCCAGCGACGAAGCTAAGTTCAGTCTGCTCGTCGCACATTTAGAAAAGGCGGACGTCGAACAAATAAGCGACATAGTTATGTGCAATTCACGTACCGGGCGCTACGAAGATGCGAAGAAACGTTTATTATCAGTTTACGAAGAGTCCGAGACAAAGCAACTTCATAAGTTACTCAACGAAATGGAACTGGGAGATCAGAAGCCGTCTCAGTTACTACGCTGTATGCGAGAACCTGCACGCGATAAGATACCTGACTCCACCCTACAAATGTTGTGGATGAGCCATTTGCCTTCGTCAACGCGTGCAGTGCTGTCCATAAACGAGCAAGCTACCTCACTCGACGTCCTAGCAGCCATGGCAGACAAGATGCACGAGCAAACACGTGAAACGCGCACAGTCTGTTCATGTCAACATCCGTCGACGTCCCGAAACGAGCACGAACATCAAGAGCCCGACTAAGATCTAAGAGAAGCCATCATGCAGCTAACCCGTGAAATATCAGCCATGAAAATGTACCAATCGTCACCGAGAAGAGGTCGTCAGGCGCAGCGATATGGGCGCCATACTTATCGGTCCCGCTCGCAATCTCACACACGCGGACCGCGGCAAGACACAACGGGCGACACATTTTTCTATCACGAGCGCTACGGTGAACGAGCACGAAAATGCAGATCTCCTTGCAAGTTTTCGAAGCCCCGGAGAAACTAGTGGCGACCTTGGCTGAGACGGGACCCGAGGTCAATGACATCTCAACATACCGTCTACATGTACACGACTACAACAGCAATCTGCAATTTTTTAGTGGACTCAGGCACCAACGTCTCCGTGATTTCCTACAAGAAAGGAATGAGCGCAGCTCACGAGCTATATTGTATGCGGCAAATGGCACTCCGATACAGACATACGGCGAGAAAAAACTAGATCTCAATCTAGGCTTGCGTCGTGTATTTGCGTGGAAATTCATCGTGGCAGCTGTGACCAGACCGATATCAGGAGCCGACTTTTTACGTCACCACGATCTCCTTGTCGACGTCCGCACAAAGAAGCTTATCGACAAGAAAACAGGATTGCACATTGGCGGTCAAGTTACGAACAACACAACGACCCCTACGGTTCTCCCTATCAACCATACGGACCCGTATCACAGCTTGTTACAAGAATATGCAGATATAACGTCGTCAAACTTCGCTAGTCTCAGGAAGAACGCCGTCGAACACCACATCGTTACTCATGGACCACCGACATACTGCAAGGCAAGACCCTTACCACCACACAAGTATCAAGCAGCGAAAAAAGAATTCCAGGCCATGATCAATCAAGGAATATGTCGACCATCCAAGTCACCCTGGGCAAGCCCTTTGCATTTAGTGAAGAAGAAAGATGGCGAGTACAGACCGTGTGGACAACCAACTGAGCATTCGTTATCACACCCTTCGGGTTATACTAAATAATCTCTGTATGATTTAAATATGTATGTAAGACGGGCTAAACCAAAAAAAATTACATATCCTCAGATCGATAGTTTTATTTCTACCCAACACTCGGTAAAGCCTTACGGAATAACTGGGCTATCGTATACAAAAAGCGCGTTCAAACAAACACAAGCCCTTCCGCTTTATTATCTTAATCTAATATATAAAATTCTCGTGTCACAGTTTTCGTTCCCATACTCCTCCGAAACGGCTTGACCGATTTTGATGAAATTTTTTGTGCTTATCCGGTATCTATGAGAATCGGCCAACATCTATTTTTCAAAAAAAAATTTGCAAAACAACGTTTGCCGGGTCAGCTAGTAATTATATATATTTCTTGTGTGCGTGTGTATGTCACTGAACTCCTCCTAAACGACAGGACCGATCTTGATAAATTTTTTTGTGTGTGTTCAAGGGGACTTGAGTATGGTTTAGATTCACAATTTAGTCCACTGGAAAATGTTTATGGTACTTAATTTTTAATTTGTAAGTAGTTGTGGATGTTGGAATGTTTCTCATTAGAACCGACGGACTGCGCTGCTATCGCAGTGTCAAATCTTATAATAATTATTTCGTCAAGGAGTTCATCGAAATCTTACGTCAATAATAAAACATAAAAAAATAAAGATTTCGAGTCGACAACATATATCCGCAAAATTCGGATTGTCGAGTATTTTGTTAAATTCTAATGGTTCTGACAGACAAATCACAGTCGCCATATTGGCGGCCAATAATTGGCCACTCTAGCGAAACGTCACACCAATGAATACAGCTACTACTAAGGCCCTTCTCTCATGAAGCTATTCAAATGCTACGGGACTGAGATGCAAACCATGATCGAATACTGGTATGCTACTCGTAACCGCACAGGATGCTATGCTAATGAGACTATATTTTATCATTTTAAGAACAAATTCGTACGACGATGTCTAGTGACTCTAATGATGAAGACAATTTTCTTCTGTATTTATATTACAAGAATAAACGAAAATATAAAAGAAGATTCTGGGTGCATCCGTACATCGAAAAAATATCAATTGTAGGGCATTTGTCGAGGGACGAGTCGTCATTTTTATAGAATGTCAAAAGAATAATTATTATTTGGATCTTAATCTGAGAAATTATCTTGCCAACTATCTAATAACCCCACATGCTTGGCTTCCTTGGCAATATAATTATTATTGTGTATAAATTCAATGTATAAGTACCTATAAATGACCTGTTATATTTTATTTCTAAATTTTAATCCATGCCTTTTATGTAAAATCTTTTCTTACGTACTCTGGCAGCTTATAATCATACAAACATGGATAATTTTCTACCGCCTGCACAAAAATAATATTAAATGTTTGTTTCGCCGCCATTTTTTAATGCTACGCGTATACGACTCGGGTAGCGTGCGACCAGCAAGACGGTAGCGTGCGACTTATGTCAAATTCGTGGTAGATGCGTCTCTTCGTGTGCGAAACTAGCTAAATAAGTATGGCGGCTACTGACAAGCGCCGCGTATGATACGGGTATAAAACACAAATAGCTTGAGAGTCGCTTCGTGAGAGAAGGGCCTTTCTTAGTACTAAGTAGTTTGTATGTGTAAATACTTTTTGCAGTTATATTTCTTAAACAGTTAAATTGACATTTATAATAAAGGCGATTTGTGTTAGCCCGAACATATGTAGATGATGTACTATAACTAGAGAACCCCGAATTTACGCGAGCGAAGCCGCGGGCAAAAGCTAGTAATAGCACAGTCAAATAATCCATACAGTCGTTCGACGAACGCGTCTAGACGGATCAATCGTGCGGGGGCCAAGAGGTGAGACGCGGGAAGAGCGGTACCTAGTTACGTATATCGCCTTAGTTCCTAACTAGGTACATGTTTTTGGGGGCTGACACGTGCTTGTTTTTTGTTCGTTACTTATTTATTTCCTTATGAATATTAATTAAGATGGTGCATACGACTTGTGCTGTGAGACATTGAAATTCTTTATGCTGTTTAAAGATTTAAATAAAATAAGGATTTAAAAAATCTGCGATTTCATAAATTTACTTATACCAAAAAAGAAAATTTCATTAATTATAATTATTTATATTATTTTGAAATGTATACCTATAACCACTTAAAATAATGTGCACATTCCTACTAATCTACTAACTTTTTACAATATCTGGCCAAATCACAGAATAAAGTAGCAATTATTGTACGCAAACAACATGGCAGACGTAAGAAAATATGCGTTGTAAGGTAATATTCGATTCTGGTGTGATTTTAATTTCATGCAATAAGTACCTAGTACCTCCGCATTAGGTAAGAACCTATCACATATTATTATGTATCTTGGTAACGGCGCATCCTAGCTCAAAAATAACCATATTTTTGGCCCCCTTTTATAAACCCCACACATGTTCTCCGTAATCTCATAGCCCGGTCACCCATCCATAAAATGACCGTTATGTCTATTGCTTTACCTTAACGTATCTTGCACGAAAAAAATCTGCAAAATACTTCATATCGATAACATAGGCTCTGCTAGCTGATCCCAAGGTTACCCATCCATTAAACCACCGCTATATCAATCGCTTTATTTTAACTTGGTTTGTACGAAAAATGCTTTATATTCTTAACCGCCACGACACCTGCGGGATGAAATAGGTGCTGACTGACACTTTGTATGCAAATCTGTCACCGCACGAAAAATGCAACGTGTTTTATAATAATTTTTTATCGTTAATTATTGTAATATAATAAACTAGCTGTTTCCCACGGTTTCACCCGCGTCCTGAGGGAACTTCTTTGCGTACCCGGTTAATTTTTAGCCTAAGTTACTCCTTGCTACATCAGGCCAGTGAGGGTCCCGTCAAAATAGGTGCAGCCGTTCCAGAGATTAGCGAGAACAAACAGACAGACAGACAAAAATTGTAAAAAAATCATTTCGGTGTATGTACCATGTATACATCCATATGCATTTAGTAAAAAGCAATATTACAAACAGAAACAGACACTCCAATTTTATTTATATGTATAGATAAATGATTTACACTATATTATTCATGTAGCGTCGAAATTGTAATATTTTTCTAAAATAAATAGACGGTGTTTGAATAAGTAGGTATTGTTTACATGTGGCAGCCCTAGCCTACTTACCCTTGTCTAGACGTTGTCGGCTTTTTCTACGAGATCAAAGGCGTCAAACTACTGTATGTCTTTTTATACTGTGGTAATAGTATAGATCTATATTACTTTGAACTTGAAGGTATATATATTTAATATACTCTAATAATCAAGTAGTAATTCTAATTCTAGATTTATTATGGGTTAAAAAGACCACTCAGACAGCGACAACGTCCCACTCTCCCCGTTAAGGGGAGCGAACGATCATCGAGGGCTGACCGGCTGATGGTAGATGTACCACCGCCCGCCTCACTATATAGCGGTGGGTTTCGAACCCACGCCTCTGAAGAGACTGGTGAAATACATTTGGCGCGAAAGTAATGGATCTCTTGGCTTGGCCGCCAATACCAATGATGACCTGAAGACTGATGCGACAAGCACTTGGAAGCCGTGTTTGGCGGGCGACAAAGCTAAATCAAACTATTAAAGACGACATCAACCAATACTGCGTTAAGAAATATATGTAAATACAGAAATGTAACACAATTTATATAATATTAATTACAAGCAATTGCAATTAATATTTTACTGGTTATCTTAACATTACATTAAAATAATATTAACTTCCGGGTTTAGGTATCATTTAGTTATCATTTAGTCGTCTAGATGGCTCTGCTCTACGTTTATGCCTCTACAATATAACAAACCATATCACTGCGCCCATATATACATACAACGAACGTGATTTTCTTTTATAGATGATGGTACGGAACTCTTCGTGCGCATGTCCGACTCACACTTGCCCAATTTTTTTATGAAAATTATATTATTGTTTCATTGAACTTTTAATAAAGATAATTTGATCGATATGTTTTTTTTTCACATTATTATATATTTTATCCCGCTACAAGACCTTAGAATTTGTGTTTTATAATACGAGTCGGCCAGCCCGTTCTACCCAACCGATTCGCATGTATTTTTTTTTAAATGAAAGCTCTCGCTGCTGAGATTTGTCAACAAGCATTAGAAATTACCTAACTTGCACATTCATCAAGTTTTTAGCAAAAACAGTTTTCTCCCATACATTTTTTACGTTTTCGTAGCCGTAGTCAATGACTTTCTGCTTCTATATGTCTGGTTCTCATTGAGGTAGGCGTTTCGTTATAGGCCTATAACACGCGCTGAAAAGAGCTCTTTAATTTGATAGTATGTTCATTTAAATTGGGTAAGTTTGGAGGAAGATAGGTGTGGACATTGAACTTATTTTTCAATATCTTAATATATATATTTCTTGCGTGCGTGTGTATGTCACTGAACTCCTCCTAAACGACTGGACCGATCTTGATGAAATTTTTTGTGTGTGTTTAAGGGGACTTGAGAATGGTTTAGATTCACAATTTAGTCCACTGGAAAATGTTCTTTTACTTAATTTTTAATCTGTAAGTAGTTGTGGATTTTGGAATGTTTCACATTGGAACTGATGGACTGCGCTGCTATCGCAGTGTCAAATCATTAATAATTTCGTCAAGGAGTACATCGAAACCTTACCTGAATAATAAAACATTAAAAAATAAAGATTTCGAGTCGACAACATATATCCGCAAAATTCGGCTTGTCGAGTATTTTGTTAAATTCTAATGGTTCTGACAGACAAATCATAGTCGCCATATTGGCCACTCTAGCGAAACGCCATAGATACCGGATAACATTTTGAGTACTACTAAGTCTTAGTACTGAGTAGTTTGTATGTGTAAATACTTTTTGCAGTTATATTTCTAAAAGAGAGGTTGAGAGCCACCACGCTACAAGAGCTGACATTCTTGAAGAGTTAAACCGACAATAAAAGGAGATTTGTGTTGTCCCGAACATACAGGGTGTAAAAAGACCCTTAACGAAAACTGAAACCCTATATTGTACCAATTATTATCAACATTTTTTGGTCCGGCATCATACCTGGGAAATTACTGGTTCAGGAGATATTGAGGCTCAAAGTTACTATGGAATTTTTGTAATTAGGTACAAAATCGATGCATTTACCCAGCCAACCTGTTCTATAGATGTCCTATGCACCCATGAATTAGTAGGTATTTCGAAAATTGCACGCGCGCATTTTTTACAGCGGCTTAAAAAAAGTGAACACCCTGTAGATGATATACTAGAGAACCCCGAATTTACGCGAGCAAAGCCGCGGGCAAAAGCTAGTATAATTTTAAGATTATTTTAGATTGCAACTTACTGGAATCCGTTCAATAAATATACAGGTGTTGATTTGCAAAATATTTTAGGGGATGAATATACTACTATAACTGAATACAAATAAATAACGGCGGGCACCGCCACTCTTGCAAAGTGTCGCTCCACGCGCCGCTCCTTCATAAAAAAAAACATCCGACGCACCGCGAGACGCCGTGCTGCACGCGTCTCCGTTGTTTCGAGTCTTGGGTGTTTATTGCACGCGTTAATTGTATGTCTGTAAAGTCCCCCGCGACGTAGAATTGGATTTAGGGCTAGTGTGGGAGTTGTCTTTTTTAAAAGAGAGAAAGAGATGAAGAACAAGTTCCTTGAGTATGAGCGCGTTGCCGCGGTCCATGCGCAGGATGCGCTCGTGTCATACGTACCGGCGGCGAAGGCGGCGAGGCGACAGATGGACTTCTTGCCGGAGCCGCCGACGCCGATGATGAGCGCGTTGCCGCGGTCCATGCGCAGGATGCGCTCGTGTCATACGTACCGGCGGCGAAGGCGGCGAGGCGACAGATGGACTTCTTGCCGGAGCCGCCGACGCCGATGATGAGCGCGTTGCCGCGGTCCATGCGCAGGATGCGCTCGTGTCATACGTACCGGCGGCGAAGGCGGCGAGGCGACAGATGGACTTCTTGCCGGAGCCGCCGACGCCGATGATGAGCGCGTTGCCGCGGTCCATGCGCAGGATGCGCTCGTGTCATACGTACCGGCGGCGAAGGCGGCGAGGCGACAGATGGACTTCTTGCCGGAGCCGCCGACGCCGATGATGAGCGCGTTGCCGCGGTCCATGCGCAGGATGCGCTCGTGTCATACGTACCGGCGGCGAAGGCGGCGAGGCGACAGATGGACTTCTTGCCGGAGCCGCCGACGCCGATGATGAGCGCGTTGCCGCGGTCCATGCGCAGGATGCGCTCGTGTCATACGTACCGGCGGCGAAGGCGGCGAGGCGACAGATGGACTTCTTGCCGGAGCCGCCGACGCCGATGATGAGCGCGTTGCCGCGGTCCATGCGCAGGATGCGCTGCGTGCGCGTCAGGTGCTCCAGGCAGTCCTCGAACAGCACTATCGACATGCGCGAGTGACGCTCGTTGTACTCGTCCAGGATCTGCCACGAAACAAACGACACAAATTTCAGAAGATAGAAAAGCCTTACTGATGAAGATACGATGTGACAGTCAACGGCAATAGGCTCGCCCCTTATTACGTGAAACCTTTAAAAAACAACATAGCGAAATGTGGGTGTAATATTCCACCTCGGCCTTCCACTTCAGGTAAAAAGGTGAGGCTATGGAGCATTACTGATTTCCGCACTAATGGACCGGCTCGCCCGAATGAGGTACAGAATATCGACGTAAAGTAACAGTATCTATCCTATCCCATTAAGTGCGGTCTCAGCTGGTGTGAAGTACTGGATGATCAATAGTCTTTCGATATCGGATGAATTAGCGATATCTCGTTGATAACACTTCCCAAATGTATTGGCCGACTTCCAGATGCCTCTGGATAAGATTTCGGTGTGGGGGACATTTTCAAACCGATTTTTGGAAGCCACGGCAGATCGACACCTTCCAGGAGGTACATTAATTTTAGCTTCCTTTAGCATGCGTTTTACCCCACCATGAGATGACAGCTCTTTATGCGGCCTTTGGTTTGCCTGCTGTTGTAAGGAATGGACTATCATCCTTGCTTCAAGTCTTCTCTGTTGAAATAGCTTTATAAGCTACTGAATCTAGTATACTAGGTCTAAAACCTTATCAGGATTTCTTGTCAGTTTCTACTCTTAATTTTAGCTTCCTTTAGCATGCGTTTTACCCCACCCTGAGATGACAGCTCTTGATGTGACCTTTGGTTTGCCTGCTGTTGTAAGGAATAGACTATCATCCTTTGCTTCAAGTCTTCTCAGTTGAGATAGCTTTGTAAGCTTCCGAATCCAGTATACTGGATCTAAAACCTTGTCAGGGTTTCTTTTCAGTTCCCACCCTGACTGCTGAAATGTTGCGCAATGGGTTTTTGAACCATAACTAGGTTTGAGAATCACAAATTCATCTGTTACGATGAACTGGTCATCATGTACCCGTCGCCCAGAATAAAGGAGAATGATAGTTGCCGTTTGACATGAAGCTTCGTAAAGACTTTGTGTATCAGGGTTCTTGGTTCCTAAATAGTCAACCAGCTTATTTATATCCCACATGCGTGGTTTTGTAGTTACGGGCTTATTCAAGGCTATGGCTTTCAAAATCTGCTTGACAACTGGATGTGAGCTCAATTTATCCCGGTTGTTTGGGTCACAAAAGGTAGAAACTACCAATTTGTGAACTAAGATTGTATTAAGGTAAAACTTTTCTTTTTGGTGAAGCTCTGTTAAAAATCTTGCTAAGTCAGTACCCGACGGGATGTGTCTGTTGACACGGTTCCTTTGAGCCCAATTAGTCCACCTTTACCATGCAGGGCGTTAAGTATTTAGTGTTGATTCTTTCCAGCTAGATGTAAGTAAGGTTTTTTTGTTCGTCAGTCCAATCAGTTAAGTACTCTCCCACCCCCACAACGCCATAAGGACATTGAAGATTACCATCAATTCTTTATTTATATTGGAATGAAGGCGTTGTTCGTTTGGAGACCAGGTGCCAACAAGGCGCCCCATCCATGGTTGCTGGTGTCGGTTACTAGATGATGTATAGCAGCATGAATGTGTATCTCGCTGCGTTTCAAATAGTTTAAATTGTTGTGTGTGTCTGCCACCATTCGATTACTCTCTGCAGTTCTGTTAGGTTTGCTTTTCCCGCCTGAAGTGTCCTGTTGATCTGGCTACCAATAAATACCACCGACTAGTATTTTATAAGTAGAAATAATATACTTCGTAGGTTCGTGAGGCAGTTACTAAGCTCACTACCGTTCCGACCGAAATTCAAGACGCCAATGATCCCTAGTGCTTCGATCATATCACAGCACAAGCACAGTCCCCCACCATTGGAAAGAGGACGTGACGTACCTAGGAGACAAAATGTCAGGCAATACGGAAGGAAATCGTGTTTAACCGACCGGAAGTCAAGTACGCTACTCTCATGTTTAATTAGGTTTGGGAGAATGGTCAAGTTACTTTAATATGCAGTTCATGTATTTTTTCAGAATATATGAGCTTCACAGAAAATCTATACCTGACATTTATGCCGTCGTGACATTCAAGCGCGCACATCTGTATATATAAAATCCTTGCGTTACTGACTGACTGACAGACAAGCTACAGCCGATACTATCAGGCGCAGGAAGCTGAAATGTGGCATGTATGTTCCTTGGGGACCGTAGGGGTGTACTAAGAAGGGATTTCCCGAAATTACTACGGGAACGGGTAGAAAAGGTTAAAATTAAAAAACTGTGCGGGCGTAGCTGCAAGCGTCTTCTAGTAATCTATAAGTATTAGAGGCGACAAAAGCGTGACACACGGGACTTACCTCTTGAAAGAGAAAGTAGATAGCCTCATAGTCGAGCAGGTCCTCGTAGTAGCGCGCCTCCACCTCGTCGAGTGCGTTGCGGTAGTCGCCGAACAGTAGCGGGTCGCGGAGCACGTACTCCTCCAACTGGATGATCACAACAATTAGGAAACTCCTGTAGCTCGGCTAGAAGATCATGCCTCTAGGTACCATAAAATAATGAAAAAAAATATATGAAAATTAATTAACAACTATTACCTATTAAACTAATTTTTACAGGCAAAAAGTATTTCGAGAACATTATTGAGAACCGACAGATATGCCTCGCGATATTTTTCCAGTTTTCCAATCAATGATTAGTAGTTGACGACCGATTGGCGCCGCGGGAGTGTAAGCGACTGCTACGCCGAAGGTCGCGGTTTCGATTCCCGCACAAGTCAAATATTTGTGTGCATGAACATTGATGTTTGTCTTGGTCTGGGTGTTTCTATGTAAAATATGTATATATTTACAAAAAAAGTATATATGTATGTTTATCCAATATCCATAGTACAAGCTTCTGCTTAGTTTGGGACTAGATGGTGTTGTGTGAATGTGGTAGAATATTATTATATTATTATTATTAGTTACAGCAAGCAATATTATAAATGCAAATGAATAAGAAAGACTATGGCCTTACCCTTCTCATAGTAAGAAGAGACCCGTGCCTAGCATTGGGACAAAATAATATACAGAGCTGATTATGAATAAATAAGAAAGCACAAACCGTCAGCTGTTTCTCCCCTTCTTCTTCCTCTTCTTCGATGACCTCGGGCAAGACTTCTGGTTTCTCGGCTACAACTGCTTTTGAATCCATTTCCAATTCTGTAATTTTAATGTCGCTATTCGAGAATGTCTCGGGACGTATGCTACGGATAGACATAAATGTAGGGATCCCACAAGATGAGACTCGTCAGCACCATACAGTGAGCTGAATCTCGGGCGGGCTAGTGGTAAAGAATGTTAGCCGTGATTCGCGTGACTCTACAACTGAAGGGACTCCGCGGTATTTTAAGTGAGTAAGCTCCGAACGCCTTTAAGATAGTCTCCCGAAAGGTGGAGACAAAAAAGGTCGAAAAGAATTATAAATCTGGTTAGAAAAAAAAGCTTGTTAGCTAGAATAGGCCTATTACGTGGGACTTATACGGCCATTTTCAATATTCGATCCGTACATGGATTTTGAGATTCGAAATTCGTCTTTGACATATTTTGTATGGAGCTTATGTCAAAAACTAATCTAAAATCTACAGATCTATTTATAGTTCGAATATTGAATTCCTTAGTAATTTATTCCGAAATGTGGGTGAAGACAGGCGTGACTTTATAAATATAATAAATTACCAAAAAATGGTTAAGAAAATATTGCTGTTAGTATAGTACCATCTAGTTCCTGTTCTTCCTTGATTTCCTCCTCTTCTGGGATCACGATCTCTTCGAGAACGACCGGCTCTTCTTCTGGGAAGTACTTCACGATGTGTTCTTGTATGTGCACGCGCATCAAGTCATTATCCTATAGAAAATAAGAATTATATTGTATTGAAATACCTAAGTATACACCGTGTATCATAAGTCAGTGTTTATCTGAAAGGTATGTAGTAAGTCAACTATTAAGAATAATTCTGCATTATTAAAATTAAAAATAATTTAAAAAATATACTCAGAAATAGACACTTTCATTTCTGTCGAACTCACATTTTTCTATTTGAAACAGGACTGCTACATAACATTGTATAACAATAAATATCTACGCAACAATGTTATTATACAATACTAGTTTGGCATGTCTTAGGCGCCAGTCTGTCTGCCGGCTGGCCGAGCGACGCCAGCGCACCTGCCTCTCTGCCCACCTCTCACCCGGCGGCATCCGAATACATATGATTACCTAAATATTGATAACCTACCTCAACACTGATGAGTCTGTCACATATAACTCTAGTGAACTCGTTCCGCCAGCAGCGCACGACGCATCGCTTCTCGCTGAAGTAGTTGGGGTGCGTCAGGCACATGCCGGCCGCGATGCGCGACAGGTCCCGCAGGTTGAAGATGTAGTGGAACTTGGCGGGCGTCGGCGGGAGCACTACTATTATTATCTGTAGAATAATATTATATAATCAAATAGAATATAATCACTGATGACCCTTGGGGCAGAAGGGTTCTGGAGTGGCGATCGCGTACCGGCCGACGCAGCAGGGGTAAGCCTCCAACAAGGTGGATCGACGATCTGGTTAAGGTCGCGGGAAGCGGGAGCTCAAGATCGGTCTGTGAAGTGATGACATGCGGGGGCTCAAGATCGGTCTGTGAAGTGATGAGATGCGGGGGCTCAAGATCGGTCTGTGAAGTGATGACATGCGGGGGCTCAAGATCGGTCTGTGAAGTGATGAGATGCGGGGGCTCACGATCGGTCTGTGAAGTGATGACATGCGGGGGCTCAAGATCGGTCTGTGAAGTGATGAGATGCGGGGGCTCACGATCGGTCTGTGAAGTGATGACATGCGGGGGCTCAAGATCGGTCTGTGAAGTGATGAGATGCGGGGGCTCACGATCGGTCTGTGAAGTGATGAGATGCGGGGGCTCAAGATCGATCTGTGAAGTGATGAGATGCGGGGGCTCAAGATCGATCTGTGAAGTGATGAGATGCGGGGGCTCAAGATCGATCTGTGAAGTGATGAGATGCGGGGGCTCAAGATCGATCTGTGAAGTGATGAGATGCGGGGGCTCAAGATCGATCTGTGAAGTGATGAGATGCGGGGGCTCAAGATCGATCTGTGAAGTGATGAGATGCGGGGGCTCAAGATCGATCTGTGAAGTGATGAGATGTGGGGGCTCAAGATCGATCTGTGAAGTGATGAGATGTGGGGGCTCAAGATCGATCTGTGAAGTGATGAGATGTGGGGGCTCAAGATCGATCTGTGAAGTGATGAGATGCGGGGGCTCAAGATCGATCTGTGAAGTGATGAGATGTGGGGGCTCAAGATCGATCTGTGAAGTGATGAGATGTGGGGGCTCAAGATCGATCTGTGAAGTGATGAGATGTGGGGGCTCAAGATCGATCTGTGAAGTGATGAGATGTGGGGGCTCAAGATCGATCTGTGAAGTGATGAGATGTGGGGGCTCAAGATCGATCTGTGAAGTGATGAGATGTGGGGGCTCAAGATCGATCTGTGAAGTGATGAGATGTGGGGGCTCAAGATCGATCTGTGAAGTGATGAGATGCGGGGGCTCAAGATCGATCTGTGAAGTGATGAGATGCGGGGGCTCAAGATCGATCTGTGAAGTGATGAGATGCGGGGGCTCAAGATCGATCTGTGAAGTGATGAGATGCGGGGGCTCAAGATCGATCTGTGAAGTGATGAGATGCGGGGGCTCAAGATCGATCTGTGAAGTGATGAGATGTGGGGGCTCAAGATCGATCTGTGAAGTGATGAGATGCGGGGGCTCAAGATCGATCTGTGAAGTGATGAGATGTGGGGGCTCAAGATCGATCTGATGAAAAGCGGGTCCTCCGCGTCATAAGGCGAGTTTTTCTCGGATCCGGCTAAATATGTGCCATACTATCCTTCATTTTTGATGGGCCTGGAAAACAGATAGGCCGTCTTAGTAAGAATGGGCTCCTAAAGAATGCAATAGTTGTGTACCTATTCAAATACATTAATTATCTGCCTCTAATTCGTTATCATGCTGTTGCCTAAGACAATAGTAATCATTCTGAGAGGCCTTGGGCAAAATACGTAGCAGTAGCAATATTATCAACAATTAACCTATCGGGGGCGTAGCTCAGATGGTAGAGCGCTCGCTTAGCATGCGAGAGGTACCGGGATCGATACCCGGCGCCTCCAATTCGTTATTTTTTAAATTTAATTGTTTTTTATAATCATATCATTGTTCTGCTAACTTCCTAGAGATTTTAAGTTGGTATTATTTTTGTGCTAATTTCTAGTCGTTAGCTCAAGGTATTAATAATTTTATTTATCTAGCTGATGATTATTGTCGGATACTTGGATCTGGCGCCTGAACAAATCTATCGACTAGTGAGATTATGCGAGTTCACCAATGACTAGAAAACCATATTATATCATAAGAGTACACGGGGTATGTGCCCTTGGTCCTCATGCTAGCGGGGCTCTCGGCAAGCTCCAAATTCTATATTGCAGTTCTCTATAAAATAAAATCTGTGCTCGTTTTACAAAATTAAAAATTTGGCGATGAGAGTTGCCATGAGTTTTATTGCCAATTCTGTTTACGTCCTTGCATCGAGAATGTGGCAGTAAACGTAAATGTAGAATCATAAGTAATTTATTTGGAATTTTGACTTTACCTTTGTGTCTTGACCTCTTGAATTAAAACACAATTAAAAATCTATTAAGTACATCGGCAGTCAACGAGTTAACTGAATTAATGATTTGGCTTTAATTTGCTACCAATACAATTTTCTGTCATTTAAGACACTGACGTAAAACTCAAAGCCTCAACGATATGCCTGACAACCTCACCTTGTACAAGTCGAGTGTCATCTGCACAATCTTGTCAACGATCTCCTGTATCTCGTCAGGGAAGATGCTGAAGTGTCCGGCCAGTATGGATGTGTAGATGTGACGCAGAGTCGTTTCTGAAGGGAACTGCAGGTTGTACACTGAGAACATCGAGATGAAACGGGGGTCCACCTGGAAGGGGAAACGAATATGGTATAGTCGTATAGAATATGATATATTATCGGGTCAAATTTATGCCTAGATGTTGCCATACGAAGTCCTCTATATTCCAGTGAAAGGCCCATTAAAATCGGTTCAGCCATTCCAGAGATTACGGATTACGCCGGACAAACTGACGAAAATTGAAAAATACTGGGTTAAAGACATCTAGAAAAAAATCGATGGTAAACCACTTACATCGTTTCGGCCGCCGCCCGCTTGACCCATGGACGCTATGAAGCCAATGTCCTTCAGATGTTTGAAATTGAGATCCTTCCCTCTGTCGTAGAAGCCTTTTCTTTCAAACAACAGTTTTAGCAGAGCTATGGGTTGTTGCGTACCGTATTTGTCAACCTAAAAGTAGATAGAAAGACAAATGTAACTTATGTTTGCAGACCTAGGTCAGTAGGTACATCACCATCCTAGTGTTATACCTATAGGTTGCATTAAGACTTTCATCTTGGAGTCTTGAAGATATGATATAAGAAAAAGGATAAAAGGGAAGTTTAATGTCTGGGCATTTTTTACTAACTTCAGAAAAAAAGGTACGTACTTCTATTTGATTTGCCAAACAGTCTGATACTATAAAATCTTTTTAATAATAACGTATACAATAGTATAAATATTATGATATTCGCGTTAGTAAAATAATATTCTTTGAAAAAAATTATAGCTCATTTTAGGTCTTACTTGTCTTGAACGTATGTACATATTTATAAATTTTGCTCCATTCTTTTCTTTGCTTTTCATATTGAACAAAAATCACCAATATTTGGAGGCGCCGGGTATCGATCCCGGTACCTCTCGCATGCTAAGCGAGCGCTCTACCATCTGAGCTACGCCCCCGATACTCAAAGTGACGATATATCGCTACTGGTACAGAATATTGTGCAAGCGCGCTCAGCAGTGTTATCGTAATGCCTCAGGCAAATACGTGACAACCGGTTATAAATAAAAGGTACAAGGCAAAATTTACCACGATGGTATCTAATAATGTTTTTCCTTTTCTTGGGATACTGTTTCACGTCAGAAGCGTTTTGTCCACTAGACTGGAAGGAGGAATCATCTCTGCAACAGTTACCTATATACCTAAAGCAATAACATTGTCAATAGAGTGTTAACCTCGGCCCTTAAATTAGGAGTCGATCGGGACGGTCATTCGTAGGTCGAGGAGGCAGCGCCATGACCACGTACATTTTCTAAGGTAGCACTTTGCTAGACAGACGGATACGTCTGTGATGTATGATTTTAAGACTTGACGGATGTTAGCGAGAATACATGACTGGCGGCAGCACCAAATAGTCGATCAATCTCATACTTTACCGCGAGCTTGCTGTAAAATATGCTGACCACGATTCCCTCTTTTAGATTGAAAGAACTTCCTTAGCCTACTGCAGTTTCACCAGAAGCTTCAGTATACATGCAATTTTTACTTACCGAAATATTGTCTCGGAACATCTTGTTGATGGATCAATCCAAAGTTGGTCATAGTTTATTTTGCTGTATAAATATTGTTAGACCGAAATAAATACAGACAGCTTATTACAGTTACGGGCATGCCAACTTTGACTTGCTCGTTAAAAGTCATATAAAAATGTATCTAAATGAATAGCTGATGAAATGCCTGAATGAAGCCAAAACGTTATAACATGATATTAGTAACATTCTAAAATATTACTTTTAGTTATGACTAAAAGTAATATTTCTGGAGGCGCCGGGTATCGATCCCGGTACCTCTCGCATGCTAAGCGAGCGCTCTACCATCTGAGCTACGCCCCCGATACACAAAGTAACCATTTATCGTTACTACTTCAGATTTCTATGTAAGCACGCATCAGCAGTATTTCTTCATCATTAAGCCTTCGGCAAAGACGTGAGTAATAGTTCAAGTTCAATAAAATGAAAGTAAGTGCAGTCCATCTTCAAATCCAAGAGGAAGTAGGTACACAGCCAAGCAAGAAATAGGAACAGATGCTGCATCCTGCAGCAGTACGTACCCCCAAGATATGGAACCTTCTTTAGGAAAAGCTGCTAACTGTAAAAGAAAGCAGACTGACTGCTTCAATTTCAGAGGAAGCCTCCGCCTCTTCATCATCTTAGCGGAAACAAGTACTCTGCTAGACATAAGCCTGCTTAAGGCTCTCCGCATAGGTCGGTCTTGAGCCGCCCGCATCCATCCGCTTCCCGCGATACCAATAACATCGTCGGTTCACCTTGCAAGAGGCCTACGTCTGCTGCAACGTCTGTGCTGTTCACTCACTCATCATCACTAGCGTTGTCCCAGTTGCATCCAGAGTTCTCGCCTTGGAGTCCGGGGTCCGCTAATTTAACCAGATTTGACAGAATATCAGCTTTTCTACAGTTTATTTGAGGGTACTTACTCCTTGTAACGACTGTCAAAGATCTTCATGATAGCCGGGACCGACGGTTTAACGGCTCTCCGAGGCCTGGGGCAAGTGCTATTTAACAATATAATATGCATATAACTTCGAAAAGTCAGTGGTGCCCGCCGTGGATTCAAACCCGGTAGCCTCTGCATAGCAGTCTGTTGGTAGGTACCTTCACGCGACAATGACTGCCCTGTGCTGTTCACTCACTATCTTTTAATAAACGAAATATTGTGACATCCTATTTGTTGGCAGATCAATCCAAAGCATCATGGTACGTATATTTTTCTGTAGGTAATGTTATTTCTCCTGAAGACAGTCTATAAATATCATAATCATGTGACTGGCATGAAGATTATGGGTTTGCAAAAATAATATAAATAATGACTTGTGAAATACTTATGGTACTCTGCGCAGCTGTCTAACCCTTGTGGATGTAATAATAATTAAAAACTATTTGGAGGCGCCGGGTATCGATCCCGGTACCTCTCGCATGCTAAGCGAGCGCTCTACCATCTGAGCTACGCCCCCGATATATGTAATCACAATATTTCGCTACTGGTACAAAATATTGAACACGCTCCGGCAGTATTACAACATTAATGTTATCGTAATGCCTCAGGTAAAGACGTGACAACCAGTTCTTAATAAAACTAAGTACCTACATAATTATGCCTCCCACAAGGTGGACCAACGATCTTATTGAGATCGTGAGAAGTGTATGGATGCGGTCGTCTCAAGTAATGACGGTCTATTTGAAGAGTCCTGGGAGTCCTTTGTCCACCTGTAGACATGTTTCAGCTATGATTATGATTAAGTACAGTGGTAATAAAAAACAAAGAAGTCGCTATACAGTCAACGCAAAAATACATACGGTGTCTTCTAACTTCTAGAGCTACCCTTTTAGACTGACTGTTTCGGATGTGATAGATCCAACCGAAGCGTAGTGGTTTATTTTGCTATAGGAAGTGTTAGGACGGTTTCAGATAAGCGTTTTATACGCGCGTATAAGCTCGCTTTTGCAAGCGCATGTAGGCGCGCCTTTTGGCACACGCGCTACTTGTTCGAGCGTTGACGCGCTTCTAAGCTCGTATAAGCGCGAGCCGTCAGAGTCCATGTTGTCACTAACAGGATGTCACTACCGTTTCGAGCGAACACGCCGAAATATGCTCGTTTACGCAAGTCCGGTTTTTTGAAGCGCGTAATGTAGCGCGCGTGTAAGCGCGTACCTATGCTGAAACGACCGTATGTACGCGCAAAACAATACACTAATCTGAAACTGCCCTTAAAAGGCTTAACAGTCGGGCTCGCTCGTTAAAAACTGAAATCTGTAGGTATATATAAAATTCTTGTATTACTGAATGACTGACAGACAGGTAACTCACAGCTAAAACTATTGGGAGGAAGAAGCTGAAAATCAGTAGGTATGTATGTTTGTTCACTGGCGACCGTAGGGGGAAGGGGGGTCAATAAAAACAAAAACCCACAGTCATCATCATCATCATCATCATCATCCACAGCCTGACTTGGTCCACTGCTGAAAATAGGCCTCTCTTTGTTGATGCCCACCCAACCAAACCCACAGTATCTGGATTAAATAAATAAAATGTACGGGAGCGGTAGCTGCAGGGATCCTTCAGAAAATAAAAAAAGGTCATGAAATATGGTATTCTACACAGCCGTCTAATCTTTTTGGATGTTAAACCGTGGTATGAAATGCGTGTGTGAAATAAACCGTTGTGTAAAACTGTATATGTCTTTGGAGGCGCCGGGTATCGATCCCGGTACCTCTCGCATGCTAAGCGAGCGCTCTACCATCTGAGCTACGCCCCCGGTACGTGGTATCAACAAAATAAGCGTTAACAAACATAATATGAGGTCGAACACGTAGTATAATCTCTTATATCCAGAAGATACGTGAATTTTTAACATTATCTGGCACATTTCTATTTTGTTTCCTATAAAGGTGCTGCCAATAATTATGAACAGCTGATACAATAAGGAACATCTATATGGTCAATCGTCGAAACCAACAAATGTTTGCGCTCTCCTACGGCATAACTTTGCGCCCGGTATAAGGTAGTCAAGGTAAGGTATCACAAGGCTAAAATGTCTTTGTCCCGTGTATTTTGTTGCCAATGGTGCATTTTCTTGGATTTTTTCTCCTATAGGAATTACCAGAAAGCGCAAGGTCACTTGAAAAGGTTTTGTATGCACAGGGTTTTCCGGCGAGATCAACTTACAAATCACGGCGATCTGCAGGGAAACGACTGCTGACAAAGTTCTCCGGGTACCCGGCACATAACTTGCAGAATTTAGCATTGGAAGCCAGAAAGCAGTTATGGCTAGGCAGCGGAAAATGGCGCAGGAGGACCACCACAGGCGATTCAACGACCAGAGTTGAGAATAAGTCGGTGTGGAAAGCATTGCCTGGAGGCACGGATCTTGCTTAGACTAACAGTGGTTTTCTTTAGGCTAAAATCACGAAGCTCTGTATGCACCAGAGGCAACCTCGGTTGAAGGGGCTGCCTCTATTGGTAGCAGCGCAAATGCTGCCTCAACTTGAAGCACGACGCAGTATGAGGTTGAGGATTTAAACTGGTTTGTAACCTTCTTACTGGAACTGGTTTGCAGCCAGAATGAGCGTAAAAGAACGTTTGTAAACTACGCGGACTGGCTCACTCAGTCACATCAGACTAGACTTCCATTTTAGTTACTGCAGGATGAAGACGTAAAACATATAAAATATTTTTTATAACTCGTGCCCGTCGTCACAACCGCGCTGTGGTCAGACACACAAACGAGCAGTCCATCAGTATGGTAATACCTTGACACACTGTGATAGTGGAAGTAGAACAACATTCTCTTTTGTGCAATATTTAGCACCTGAAACATTGAGTCCCTGTGTGAGTGGCTGCAAAATATCATCATCATCATTAGCCTTATATACATATATACTGTCCCACTGCGGGGCACGGACCTCTTCTCACCATAATATAAGATATATGCGCCTCCTGCGCTAGGAATAAATCCAGTAACACGAGGCTGGCAAGACTATAGAATCGAAACAAGTGTTGCACCATCCGCGCACCCAAACTTGATTGCTACGTGCTGCCTAGGGCAATTAGTAATTACGCTGAGTGGCCTTACGCAATATTTTATAGCGGTAGCAATATATTGTAACTAAAGGCATCGGGGGCGTAGCTCAGATGGTAGAGCGCTCGCTTAGCATGCGAGAGGTACCGGGATCGATACCCGGCGCCTCCAGACACTTCTTTTAAAGTCTCAATAGATTCTTTAACTATTAATCAGTCAAGTATCATTTAAGGAGATAGTAATAAAAGTCGCACCCATTTTTTGGCAGGGTATTTTATATTGGGTATAGTGTACAATATACATATATACTTATGTATTTTGCTCATTGTTCCAAGGATACCAAACATATAAAATATTGTTTGAAGATAAAGTCACATACCTAAATAGCGTTTTCAAATTCAAATTCAAAATCATTTATTCATTTAGGCCACAAAGTGACGCTTATGAACGTCAAAAATTTAAGTTAATTACTAGATGATTCTACATTTACATTTACTGCCACGTTCGCAATGCAATAGGTAGAACCACGAGAAAGAACGGGCAATAAAACTCGTGGCCACTCTTTTTAACTGCCAGTATAAAGTTTTTACATGTTATCTTTGTAAGGAGCTGCAACTGTTTCACATTGTGAGTTATCTACGTTTATTGCTTGTGTTGCGTATATTTGTTTCATATATAAAAATACGAATAAGATAATGTTCAAACTAATTTACAACAGGATTAAGTTTATCTGAACGCTGATACCAGAAATATTTTAAACTAGATGAGCCCGCGGCTACTCCCGTGTTATTTAGGACTTTTGCTACGCACCCATGGTTCACAGCGTGATGTTATATAGCCTCTAGCTATAGCCTATATCACCGATAAATGAGCTACCGAATACAAAAATAATTATTCTACTTGGACGAATAGTTCCTAAGATTAGCGCATTTAACCAAAGAAAAACTCTTCAGCTTTATTATATTAGTACTAGGCGATACCGACAGCTACGTCCGCACATACAACAGCTTAATTTAGCACCCGAAAGAACGAGCTATTGAGAATTTACGAAAATACTTTCTTAGTGCCCTTCTTCGGTCCTCAATGAACATACATGCCTTTTTCAGATTAGATTTTTTTTATTTATAGTCTCACGCCTGTATCCCCGAAGGGGTGGGCAGAGGTGTAAATATTACACCCAAATTTCGCCATTAATTTTTAGGTCCCACGTAATAGGGGGCGAGCCTATTGCCGTTACCGGGCACATCACCAGACTTCGCGCTGCTACTGAGTATTCGGGAATAACCCAAAAACACTTTTGCCCGACTCGGGAATCGAACACGGGACCTCCGATCAACAGTCGCATACGTTATCCACTGGACCACGGAGGCAGTCAGATTATATAATTATTATGCCTAATATCTATAGTGGTATTACATTTTGAATATTTAGTATGATACATATCGGTGAAAAGAAATAAGAATGTTTATACATACTGTCACGCATTTATTAGGACACAGTTTTGTTCGTTAGATCACGTAGGAAAGGTAAAGATTAATAGTTTTGACAAATGACGTATCGGGGGCGTAGCTCAGATGGTAGAGCGCTCGCTTAGCATGGGAGAGGTACCGGGATCGATACCCGGCGCCTCCAATTATTAATTTTTAGATCACATCATTTGTCTTTGAAAGATTCGCCTCTAATAAAAGGATGATGTGTATTAAGTTACAGCTTAGAATATCGATTTCATTCATTCTTGAGCTTTTTTAAAAACACTTTCTAGCGAGGGGACAATTTAAACAAAGGGGCGGGGATCTGCTGAAATAGACAGAATTGAAGCACTAAAATGTTTGTACGCGCATAACTTCCAAACGACTGCACCAAACTGGGTTAATGTTTCTTTTGTGTTCGTTGTTGTAAGGATAAGGTATGTATAAAAAAACTGAATAGTTAATATTTAAAAAAATAATGGCGGTACGAAGTTTGCCGGTCAGCCAGTACAAAATAATTTGTGGTTTACACAAAGTGTTGTCCTAAAGTACTGTCTCGGGACCCGATATATTTATTTATTTTATTAGGCTCTTCAACGACGAGTAAAATAAAATTCATAACAGGAAATATAAATATTTCAATATGAAGGCTGTAGCAAGTACTCTGAGCACAACCCCAGCGTATTCCTTTGTATGACCGTGGGCCTTCTTAAATAAAACCCATGGCGATCGACTTTGGCTTTGATCCGTAAGTTATTATCATTGGCCATAATTATACAATGACATAGGTCAAAGACTTTCATCTTTAGACATTGCGATATATCGGATGCAAAGAAAGTCGTGGCTTCGCGAATGTTTCTTGAATTCGACCATTAACTTCATGTTTGCATGAGTCATCCTCCCTCGGTCCCCTAATTGGATTCGATTATGACATACATACATACATACATAGACTCACGCCTGTTTCCCGGAGGGGTAGGCAGAGACTACGGAGCGCCATTTGCAACGATCTAGACATATCTCTCTTGCTTCATTCACTCCCATCAGATTCCTCATGCATGCTCTTCTGTTCAGGGTGCTTCTAACCTGTCCTGTTTTTAGGACGTCTCCAATCTGGTCAGAGAACGTCCGCCTAGGTCTTCCCCTTCGTCCTGTCCCTTCCACACTTGCCTTATATATCTGCTTGGTCAGTCTTTCGTCATCCATCCTCTCCACGTGTCCAAACCATCTTAGCATACCTTTCTCGATGCTTGTCACTACATCTTCTTTTACCCCACAACACTCTCTTATCACACAATTCTTTACTCTGTCAGTCAAAGAAACACCACACATACTTCGCAGTGTTCTCATTTCTACAGCATTTATTCTACTTTAATGACTCTTCTGCCATACCCAACTATCACTACCATACATAAGAGTAGGTACTAACACCCCTCTATGGACAGCCAAACGTGCCTTTTTGGACACGTTTTGGCTATTCATAAACGCCTTCAGAGCTCCATTCACTCTATTACCTGCATTAACTCTTCTTTCAATATCTTCTACATTCTTACCATCTCTTGTAAACAGCGTACCTAAATATACAAACTCATTCACTTGCTCCACTCGCTGTCCATCGATCATAACATTACAAGCCGTAACGCATTCCTCCTTTTCAAAAACCATAACTTTCGTTTTACTTACATTTACTTTCATTCCTTTCCTCTCTAACGCACCATGCATGACTGTTGCCATCTCCTGCAACTATGAAGATATACATAATTATTGCTAATGATAAAAAGGTAAGAAATGTGCATAGAAAAGTTAGAAATCACGTATTAAACGGTAACTAAACAGATAGTACGTGTTCAACCAAATGTTACGTTCAGGTTATCGCTGTTTTAGTTTTACCATGTATCGGGGGCGTAGCTCAGATGGTAGAGCGCTCGCTTAGCATGCGAGAGGTACCGGGATCGATACCCGGCGCCTCCAAAGATATAACTTTTTAGTCTAAGACTTTCCTTTCACATCATGCTATTGTCTCCACAATGTTTACACAGCTGTGTGGAATATGCATATTTCACCAGCTCCTCATATTCTTTTTATTTTAAATCAAACCGAGCGAAGGCATAATCTTACCCTCGTTCTTTGACGTCTGGTCCTCATCGCTCGGAAGACAAATCTTTGACACAAACCGGTAAGAGAATTATCTTGCAGGTCAGTGTTAGACTGTCTTCAAGTCACTAATATATCCTACAAAAAGCGGAAGAATCGCTCAGCAAGACATAGTCGCTTCCAGTGCTACTTTATACGCACATTGACACCCGTATACAATACCAGTTTCTAGTGTGCCTTGACTTTATGAGCGAGCCAAGGGAATTTTTTTCAAACTGGTCCAGCGCCGACTTGTTTGATTGTACATATCTACTGCATTGTTCTAAGATGATATACGTAAAGTAAAATCGGTAAAGCTAGAGTCAAGCTAAAATTCAGGGGCAGCTAAACTAGATGCGTTCCTTTACACTATGTTTCTGCTGGGTGTGGTCTCACTGGTCTCCTACATCAGCAATATTTATTGTTTTCGTTGGTGTGTAGGGACCTTACTACAAGGTTCGGTACAATACATGATAACAGTCTTGGTGTTGCAAGTGTGCTTTCTGCACAGGCTTTGGTAGCTTTTCATAATCAAACGCCTTGGATGTTTAAAGGAATCACAATGATATGAATTTTCAATCATCATCAGCTTGTATCAGTCCACTGCTGGACGTAAGCCTCTTCTATGGTGCGCCAATGAGCTCGGTCTTCAGCCTTCCTTTTCCAGTCTCTGCCCGCAGCTCCGCCTGGCAATAAGACGCCCTATACTATGTTTGCCGAGTCGCGGTCGCCACTCAAGAACTTGATTGCTCCAGCGACCATCGGTTCTGCGGCGTATTATTATTATTGTGTGAGGTGCCCACTGCCACTTCAACGCACTTGTTTAATGTAGTACCTACCACAGACCAGATACAAAGAGGAGATGTTGTAATATAATTTCCCTAGGAAAAAACGCGTGACAATTTGCGGGGTGAGGGGGTGTTAGATCCCGCCCATTTCTTTATTTTCCATCTACCGTTCAATAGCAAAACTACTCGCTAACTCTGTTGATTTTACTTCGTAGTTACGCAACTATCTCACACTGGGTGTCACTAAAAGCACATGAGTAGATAAACGGAACAGAGACACAGCTTCATACAACAGCGCGAATCGGTTGCACTACTACAAGCACGCGACTTATGTGTGCGTGACCACTGGCCGCTTGTCGTGTACGCGGCGAGACTGGAAGAAACCGGTTTACGTAGGCACAGGCAGTTGACAATCTTAGGGTTATTACGACGCACGTTGTTTGTTTTGTACGTTGCAAGTTTTAATATTTTAATGTAAAAACGTGGTGTTTTATTATTAATAATGGTTGTTTATTGTACTGTGTGTATGAATAATACTAGGTGAAATAATTCAGTCATTAATGTCATTATAAAGATTTTAACGATGGTAACGTACAATTGGGTTTTTTAATTAGTTAGGTATTTGTCGCATTTGTTGAATTGCTCGAGCAAAAGTTTCGCGAATATTTCGATCTTGAAATAAATATTGTCAATGTTGGCAACTAAATACTTAACATGTTTGCATGTTGTCCACCAGGATCTCCTAGCCCAATCCCCCAGAGGATCCTCATGAACTCATTAGTTGTGAAATTGTGTAAAAGCAATTAATGTTTACAAAACCAATGACTATCAGAAAGTGATCAGCCATCGATAGGGATTACAAAAAACAGGTGCATGCGATTTTCGACCTAATTGACGTAACTCAGAATTTATAATTTTATTAACGTATCAATGTCAGAAAGCAAGAAAATACCAAAAAAAGGCTGTCATGAATTGTCAATAAGGTTGAAAATCGCATGCACCTGTTTTTTGTAAGCCATATCGATGGTTGATCATTTTATAGACATTTGTTTTGTAGACGTTCATTTGTCTTACACAATTTATTTTTAAACTTATTATAGATACCTATCCCCGTGGTAAAACTAGTGGCACATAATAGCTAAAGGAGATTTCCTATGTTTATTAGCAAAATAGATCATATTTCCAGAAAATATTCAACACTATTAGTGGTATCGTTGGGAATGTCAAATAAATCACGTCGTCTCCTTGGTAATAAATGTATATTTTTATTCCGTGCTTTTAAAAGTTTCAGGTGCATGCCTTTTTTGGTTCCACTCGCTATTTTATTTACAACTGTACTTCTGCTGTATAGCGAATCCGTCGAGTCCAAGAATCTGCCCAATCCACGAATCTGTCGAGTTGGGAATCTGCCAAATCACGAATCTGTCCAATCCAGAGTCTGTCGTATACCGAACAAGCGAACTTATTGTGACAGCCCTACCAAAATAGGTAACAAATTTACAAGCTCTTAAGAAGCTGTCTCTCTGTTCGGTTTATTTACTCATGTGCTAAAAGTGCAGGATGCAACAGGGTCGTACTCAGGATTTTAGTAGGCCATCTTGATACTTATTTTTTATTGAAATGAAACCAAAAAAACATGTTTGAATAAAATGGTTTTTGATGAATGACGAAATAGTTCCCTTCTTTAATTTTCTAAGGCCTTTTTTTGTCACTATGAAGTCTTCATCATTAAAATGGCAAGAACTTTTTGTATATTTAGTCGGAGACCAATCGTGTCTGTTATTTTTTGTAATCCACTGCTGTCTTAGATCATCTTCGGATGGAAATCTAGAACATAGGTACATAATTTGAAGTTTAACTAAATAAACTAGGTGGGCATTAAGTGCTTTAAGAGTAAGGCCCAACGAACGTTATTTTGTGAGTTGTGAGTCGCGTAAAATGAGTCGGCGGAATTTACGCTGCATTCGGCGTATCCTACTCCGTATCTCCTAACTATTAGAATTCATTCTTAGTTCGGGTTCGGGAATAACGTAAGTCCTTAGGTGATATGGAGTAGAATACACTCGCAACTTCAGGGTGTTTGTACTACACTGCGACGCAAAGTGAGTTGGACTTTAGTATGCAGCCGAATTCCGCCGACTCATTTTACGTGACTCCCAAAATGACGTTCATTTAGCCTCACCCGTAATTAATTAAATAACAACTACCATACCAGTTGTCTCACGGAGGGAAAGTACTTTTATTTAAATAAATTATTGTTGATAAAATATTTACTTTATAGGAGACTAGTTGTTACCCGCGACTTCGTCCGCGTGGTATTTTCATTAGTTTTTTTGTGAGATCCTATTTTTTTCCTAAATTTAAAGCCTATGTTACTCCCTGTTACATCAGCTATCTGCCAGTAAAAGTCCCGTCAAAATCGGTCCAGCCGTTTCAGAGATTAGTCGGAACAAACAGACAGACAGACAGAAATGGTAAAAAGTTGTTTTGGTATATGTACCGTATAATATTCAACCATAACCACTTAGTAAAAATCGGTTATTTTAATATTACAAACAGACACTCCAATTTTATTTATTCGTATAGATGTTTAGATTTGTATAGATTGTATTTGTATGTCTAGCGTATTTTATGTTTTAAGTACTTTCCATGTATGATACAGCCGCGGGACAATCGGATTAGATTCTAATTCCGGCCCTGTCTTTTTGACATTTCATGTTTAGTGTTCATAATTGACGAAAGATGGCGGCCTGTTTAAAAAATGATATAAAAATTAAAAAAACAATATTTTGGCAATTAAAGAATCTTTAGGAATTAAAGTTTAACAAATTTCAGTACATATGATTATTAAAATACATTAATGATGAGCTCTACATACCTTAATATTCTAAGTTCACGTAGCAGAAAGTGTCGCCATCTAATGTCGGGTAGAATTATACTTGAAAACGCCGAAGCTAAGAGATTTTTCTAGAACTATTTCAATAAATTACGCATAAAATTACTTATGAATGAAATGTGATGCCATCCATAGCACCAGAACCTCTATCCGAGTAGTTTTTACATGACAAAACACAACACTGCATCATTTTTTTCTTTCAGCGCGAATGTAATGCTGTTTAAAGGGAACGTTTACGATGTGCACAGGACGAACGCCAACAACCAACTGACTTAGGCCACGCCCACGTGATGACGTCAGGACCTAGTTGAAAATCACAGGGCACAGTTGTTTAGGCCATCTCCTCTTTGTATCTGCTCTGTGGTACCTACACTTGTTGACAATATACTTGTAATTTAGCACTGGTTATCACGTATTTGCCTGAGACGTGACAATACTACATATGTAGTAATACTGCTGAGCAAGCTTGCATAATAGTCTGAACCAGTCACGATAAATTGTCGCTTTGTGTATCGGGGGCGTAGCTCAGATGGTAGAGCGCTCGCTTAGCATGCGAGAGGTACCGGGATCGATACCCGGCGCCTCCAAAGATATATTTTTAAGGGTCGGAACAAATCTGACGGAAGATCCGTCGAACGTATCTTCGGTTGCGTCTATTCCGTCAAATGAGTCGGTACACATCTGACGGAAAATGCGTCGAGCGTATCTGCACACATTTGCTGAAAGCGTGGCTATTGTGCACACATATAAGTTTGTTCCTGCAGGGCCGCACTCAGGGCAGCTCAATATTTTACTGTCATATTCTTTTACCTAATAATTTTTCGTGCTCCCTGATGTTATGTAGTCACTGAAGTCCTGTAGTTATTTATATTGCAATTCGAGATGTCGTACTTCGGAAATTTTTCATAGTAGCCAACAAGCGTTATTTGAATATATTTCCAATATAGGTATGGAGGTTCAAAAATAAAAGACGATGATACGATTTGGTTACATTTTTTATCAAAATTTATAAAAATGATATAGAAGGGGTTACAGTTGCAGCGCATGACACAAAATGTTTTCTATGTAGGTATGTATGGAAATTGTTCCCGTGGACCTTTAGCACCTCATACCTAAAAATTGGCACACGATCCAAGCTAGCAAGTATGCGTACACTCATAGCACATACTAACACTACATTATTCTACAAATTTCGTTTCTGAAAAAATAAGTAAGGTCTGGCGGCCCTGGAATCTTACTCTACAACGCGTCACTCAAAATCACCGATCTTGGAATGACGTGGATATGGTATGTCCGATACCTACGAATTTAGCGTGCATACCTACGAAACGTTGGGCAAATAAAATGGCTGCCATTTGGGTTGTACTCCAGAAATAATCGATATCAATATGGAGCCGGTTAGAGGAAAATAATAAATGTTTGTTGTAAGTTACTTTAGTTAGTTTAAATCTTTCGCCAGATTAGTTTATTCCATAATGCAAATGTGGGCGAACATGGCAAAGCGAAAGACGACTCGACGGGAACCAATATCGATACTGTGTCGCTGAGACAGTACCGGACGTGAATGGCACCATACAACAACGGTATGGAACACACAGCCTGAAGCACTGATTCATCTGGTTTTTTGACATATTTATGCACAAAAACAAAATTATTATGTTCGATATACAACGATTTCACAGCAGATTTACCACAAAACTTGGCGAAAAATATGGCGACAGTGGCACAAATGACATTTCTAATAAAATATCGTCATGATTAATTTATTCAGTAAACTATGGCTGTCTCTTTTTTCTGACAGAGATATCCCTAAGACAAAACGAGACAACACTATGTTTGGTGGCTTTATGTCGATTTCGTATATGTGTGTATAATGTAATTTTTCTATATGTACTATTTGCCTTCTCCATGTAAGTATATTCCTTACTCAAAGGTTAACATTCACGTGGTGCGTGGTGCGCGCGACTTCCACGGATAATGCTTTGACGGCAACGGAACAGACGCTGTACGCTCGACGTTAGTGATGGGTAGCACACTCTTTCAAAATGAGGATCGTGCGAGGCACTCTTTTTCCGAAGTGTGCTAGCACACTGTGCTAGCACGAATGAGGCGAGGCCGCGAGGTATTGGTAGCACAGTGAGTGTGTGAGTAGGTACACATAGTGTGCCGCACTCAGGTGACATCGCATCGTGTGTCGTGAGTGACACGGCACACATTGGCACGCTCACAGAACACGGCACATTTTTACGGTATTTGCCGGCTCACCGTTTGATAAGACATACTTGAAATGAGTAACTTACTGTAATATGTTTTGAGATTTGTTATATTCATATAATTACTTGAGTAGGTATATCGTAAATATACTTAAGTTTTATCTGCATCTCATTTATCAAAGCATAAAAGTAATATTAACTCAAGCAACATCGAGTGTGCCCCAACTGTGCTGTGTGCTAGCACGTCAAAATAAAAAGAGGGAGTAACTCACCACACCGAAGTGAGTCACTACAAGTGTGCTAGCACATGTGCTGAGTACCCAACACTACTCGACGTACTAACGGATCATCGGTCAGGTGTGAACGGTTGAACGTTTTTCTGTATATTTGTATGTTTTGGCGTTACGCGACGGATAAAACGCGACGGATGTTCTGTCAGATATGTTCCGACCCTTAGTCATCGGAATACATAGAATACGCATAGAAAATCAGCTGTTTATATTAGTTGTATTTGACATCACGACGAGCGAAGCCATAGCTAACATCCAGAAATAGTTAAAGACCAACTAATTTAATATACTTATTTATGTTAGACAAAAAAATCTTCAACAAAAAATCTCTTTCGTTATGCTTTGCATTGAAGTGACTGACAAATTACCTGAGATAATATTATGTAGCTAAAGTAAAAATTTACATGCAAAGAGCCATAAGATGTTTAAGGAATTACCTTCACTCTAGAAGATCAGACGGCATAGACGAGTGGCATTCGCTGCTTATTTCTACTATCGCTAAAGTTTGGTTGCCATGGTAACACAAGCAATTCTTTCTTTGTTGACCACATGACATATTGAAAGCCTAAACCTGTTCCATACATTATTGCACTTAGCGATATTGCTTATCGAATGCCTTTGACTTTTATATGATGACTAGAGGACGCAAGCAGCTACGCCTGCATTTTTTTAAAATCTACCCGTTTTGGCCGATCCCGTGGGAATTTCGGGCAATCTCTTCTTAGTGCGCCCCTACGGTCCCCAAGGAACATACATGCCAAATTTCAGCTTCCTGCGCCCAATAGTTTCGGCTGTAGCGTGTCTGTCAGTCAGTCAGTAACGCAAGGATTTTATACAGGGTGTCACAAGACCCATCACCAAGCCGAAGTCTACTCGTTTTGCACATCATGCCAAGTCATACTACGCGAAAATAATACCTGGGAAACAAAAAAAAATTTAAGCTTAAAAAAATTTACAACTTTTATTACCAGCAATGTATAGCGTGCACTTGCAGACATCGTACCTACGCCGGCCGTATCTACCTACACCGTGCGCCGCGGTGGCGGCAGTTTATGATCGATCACGTGGTCGCGCGGCGAGGCGAATGACCTCGCAGCTGATTGCTGGTACGCATACACTACGCGTCGGGAACTTTAAAGCCGTTTATTTTAGGGAAATATTGAAAATTTTGTTTATGTTTATTTGGCAGAAAGTGTACATTTATCATTCTAAACACGATTTTGGAATAATTCGAAAAAAAAATTCGTGACTTTGAACCTCAATATCTCCTGAACCAGTAATTTCCCAGGTATGGTGCCGAAGTAAAAAATGATGGTAATAATTGGTACTATATGGGGTTTCAGTTTTCGTTAAGGGTCTTTTTACACCCTGTATATTAAGATATGATTTTTGATTGCCTCCGTGGTCCAGTGGATAGCGTATGCGACTGTTGGTCGGAGGTCCCGGGTTCGTTGCCCGGGCCGGGGAAGTGTTACTGGGTTTTTTCGAATTCTCAGTAGCAGCACGGAGTCTGGTGATGTGCCCGGTAACGGAAGTAGGCTCGCCCCCTATTACGTTGGACCTATTCTTTTTATTTTTAATCAAACTGAGCGAAGCCGAAAGCATAATCTTGGACTCTTTCTTTGACGTCTGGTCCTCATCGCTCGGAAGACAAATCTTCGACACAGATCGGTAAGAGAATTATCTTACAGGTCAGTGTTACTGTCTTCAAGTCAACTAATATATCCTACAAAAATTTAGGTAATTTTTTTTTTCACACTTCACCATCTAGTCCCAAACTAAGCAGAGCTTGTACTATGGGTACTAGACAATGGATAAACATACATATAGGTATACTTTTTTTTGTAAATACATACATATTATACATAGAAACACCCAGACTAAGACTTCATCCATGTTCATGCACACAAATGTTTGACTTGAGCGGAAATCGAACCCGCGACCTTCGGCGTAGCAGTCGCTTACACTATCGCTGCGTCAACCAGTCGTTAAAGTATGGTCCGTTCACAGTTATTTTACCTCTAGCTGTTAGATTGGCCAACCTGGGCGTTGTGTTGCTATATTTGGTATATAATACTCCCATTTTAAATAAACATTATTGCTAAAAATGTACTTATTTTTTTATTGCCTACGCGATCGTATTAAATATTTGGAAGTAATGTTTGTAACAAAACCTCTTAATATTGGCATGGCTATATGCATGTACATTTATTTTCTTACGAAATAACTAATTTCTTATGAATATAAGTAGTTATAATAAAAATGTTGTCTATTTAATATACAAAGGTAAACGCATCATTATTACGTCAACGTGAGGTTCTAATTATCAAATACAAAAACTGCAAATTTAATTTTCATATTTATTTTGAATAAGACTGATGTGGGTGTAATATTACACCTATGCCTACCCCTTCATAGAAACAGGAGTGAGTCTATAAGAATGATGCATGTGGACTGCCAATATTATGATGATTCGTAACTGCTGTCAGATTCTCGGACTGCCAATGATGATTCGTAACTGCTGTCAGATTCTGTATCAGACTCAGAATTTAATTCTTTTATGAACCTGTCCATTTCAGCATCCGTAGACCCATCTGTTTCACGAAGATTGTCTTCAATGTGGCGCACATGTTTGCATTGTTTTTGTCAGTCTTCTGCAGTGATGGATTGAAAAGCTTCTTCAGCTAAATTCACAATGTTGGTTGCCTCTTGTCCTAAATTTTTGCTTGTGACTTGCCTTTTAATGAGACTCCACATAAATTCAATTGCGTTTAGCTCGCAGTGGTATATGGCGGTAATCTAACCACTTTGCGGCCATGAGCTTCAAGCATTAGAATTTTTTAAGCATTTCCACTAATATTGGGTAAAATGTTATGCACGGGTAGCCCTATGTTCATCACAGAGTACAATTACAACATAAAGAAAATAAACACCGACATTTGTCAGAGGTAAAATAACTGTGAACGGACTGTACCTAATTATCTATGGCATTTTTTTAAGAATACATCCGTAAAGTAAAATCGGTAAAGCTAGAGTTAAGCTAAAATTCGGGGTCAGCTAAACTAAAGACGTTCCTTTACACTATGTTTCTGCTGGGTGTGGTCTCACTGGTCTCCTATATCAGCAATATTTATTCTTTTCGTTGGTGTGTAGGGACCTTACTACAAGGTTCGGTCAATACATGATAACAGTCTTGGTGATGTAAGTGTGCTTTCTGCACAGGCTTTGGTAACTGCTCACAATCAATCGCCTTGGATGTTTAAAGGAATCACAATGATATGAATTTTCAATCATCATCAGCTTGTATCAGTCCACTGCTGGACGTAAGCCTCTTCTATGGTGCGCCAATGAGCTCGGTCTTCAACCTTCCTCTTCCAGTCCCTGCCCGCTGCTCCGCCTGGCAATAAGACGCCCTATACTACGTTTGCCGAGTCGCGGTCGCCACTCAAGAACTTGATTGCTCCAGCGACCATCGGTTCTGCGGCGTATTATTATTATTGTGTGAGGTGCCCACTGCCACTTCAACGCACTTGTTTAATGTAGTACCTACACTTGTTGACAATATACTTGTAATTTAGCACTGGTTATCACGTATTTGCCTGAGACGTGACAATACTACATATGTAGTAATACTGCTGAGCAAGCTTGCATAATAGTCTGAACCAGTCACGATAAATTGTCGCTTTGTGTATCGGGGGCGTAGCTCAGATGGTAGAGCGCTCGCTTAGCATGCGAGAGGTACCGGGATCGATACCCGGCGCCTCCAAAGATATATTTTTAAGGGTCGGAACAAATCTGACGGAAGATCCGTCGAACGTATCTTCGGTTGCGTCTATTCCGTCAAATGAGTCGGTACACATCTGACGGAAAATGCGTCGAGCGTATCTGCACACATTTGCTGAAAGCGTGGCTATTGTGCACACATATAAGTTTGTTCCTGCAGGGCCGCACTCAGGGCAGCTCAATATTTTACTGTCATATTCTTTTACCTAATAATTTTTCGTGCTCCCTGATGTTATGTAGTCACTGAAGTCCTGTAGTTATTTATATTGCAATTCGAGATGTCGTACTTCGGAAATTTTTCATAGTAGCCAACAAGCGTTATTTGAATATATTTCCAATATAGGTATGGAGGTTCAAAAATAAAAGACGATGATACGATTTGGTTACATTTTTTATCAAAATTTATAAAAATGATATAGAAGGGGTTACAGTTGCAGCGCATGACACAAAATGTTTTCTATGTAGGTATGTATGGAAATTGTTCCCGTGGACCTTTAGCACCTCATACCTAAAAATTGGCACACGATCCAAGCTAGCAAGTATGCGTACACTCATAGCACATACTAACACTACATTATTCTACAAATTTCGTTTCTGAAAAAATAAGTAAGGTCTGGCGGCCCTGGAATCTTACTCTACAACGCGTCACTCAAAATCACCGATCTTGGAATGACGTGGATATGGTATGTCCGATACCTACGAATTTAGCGTGCATACCTACTGTTACGAATTGAAAATAACGCCATCTATCAGTGAATGGGAGAACTACATGAGATTGAATGTATCGGTGGTTTGAAGGTAATTCAGCTATCCTCTAATAGATGGCGTAGGTGTAAATAGAACATTTACGCAATTCTAGAAACACCTTACACGTTTCCAGAAATATCGTGAGTCGTCTCGAAAAGCCTAGTGATGTTATCCGGCCAGTATAAATAGAGCGAGAGCGCGCGAGGCAACACAGTTCAATTGAATACGGAAAGCGATCAACATCAAGCGAAGGAGAAAGTGTTTAGTGTTGTTCTAGTGGTGTGAATAGTGTGTTTATTAGTGTTGAAAAATTAAGTGTGTGTATCTAGCGTTATTGTGTTGGTGAATAAAGTACAGTTTTTTTCTGGCATAGTGTTATAATTTATCGTCGAACCCCAGCTCGTAACAAATTGGTGTCAGAAGAAAGGGATAAATTATGCCGGTTATGCCGAAGGAAGAAACTGAAGGTGTGCGTACCAGGAACCAGCACCAGCAAGACCTGGACCAGAGACGCTTCGGAGACGTTCCTTCTCCATCGCCTAGTGGACCAGGCGACTCCGCAGCTGCAGGGGAACCTGCAAGCGCCTCACACTCCGGAAAGGTGCCCGACATCGCGGCTCTGATGGCGTTCATGCAGGAGCAGGTCCGCTGTCAGGAGGAGCAGGCTCGCCGTCAAGAGGAGCACGTGCGCCGCATGGAGGAACAGCTACAGCGCGACAAGGAGGAGCAGGACCGCCGTCAACAGGAGCAGGCTCGCCGTCAAGAGGAGCACGCGCGCCGCCTAGAGGAGCAGCTGCCGCGCGACAAGGAGGAGCACGCCCACCGTCTGGAGGAACAGCTGGTGCTCTTGAAGGACCTCTGCGCCGCAGTGGGGAAGGACTTGAAGGCGGTCAAGGAGGAACTTCAGCAGCACGAGGCCCGTATCAGCGACATTGAGAAGCGTGTACATGATCAACTCGAGGCCCGTATTGCCGAATTGGAGAAGAAATTGTGTAGGCTCGGGTCCTACTACGTTACACCTGTAGCTGTGGCGCCCTCGCCTCGTTGGTTTAAGGTTCCACCATTTGATGGCTCATCATCGTGGTCTGCATACAAGGTCCAGTTTGAGGCCGTTATGCGAACGAATGGGTGGAACAAAGAACAGGCCTTCACCGCCCTAACCTTGGGCCTTCGTGATCAGGCCTTGACGGTGTTGGAGGTGCTTGGGCAAGACGTCTTCTATGAAAAGCTAATGGAGGCGCTGGAGGCGAGATACGGTGACGCACACCTAGAACATGTGTATCGTGCTCAGCTGAAGGACAGGGCACAACGCACCGGAGAAACTTTGCAGCAATGGGCTTTAGAGGTGGAAAGGCTGGTCAGGAAGGCATACCAGTCGTCGCCTGCGCTTATTGACGAGAACCTCGTACAAGCGTTTACGGATGGGGTCCGGGACCTGGAAGTTAGAGCAGCGGTAAGACTTGGGCACTTCAAGTCCCTGAAGGAAGCCTTAGCCTACGCTCTGGAGGTGGAAGCAGCGCGTCACGAGGATCGACCTTACCGTATCAGGGAAGTTGTTTCTTCACCAAGGTGCTACAACTGTGGGGAAAGAGGCCATATCCGCTTGAGCTGCCCAAAGCGTAAGCGGCACGTTGGTACCCTGTCTCCACCAAAGGGGTCGCCTGACGTACCTGTCTGGCGGCAAGAGCAACGTAGCGCAGATGCTCTGACAGGTAGGGCTTACCCCGACCAACGCAAACACTGTGCAAGACAGGAAGCGAAGCCGGCAGCGCTAGTGAGAATGTTGAAGACGGATCTGAGCGACGGATGGAAAGAAGCTTTGCAGCGTGCTCAGCAAGAAGACAAGGACGTACAGCCGATTCTCAAATGGAAGAAATCAGGCGCTCCTAGGCCCAAATGGAGTGATATCGCAGCAATGAGCCCTGTCACCAAAGGTTATTGGGCACAGTGGGAAAGCTTGGTTGTCCAGGATGGAGTTCTGTGCCGCAAATGGGAAAACGCTCGAGGTAACCAATGCCATCTGCAAATGGTAGTGCCCAAGACTAAGGTGCCGGAAGTACTACGGCTCTATCACAATGGTGCTTCGGGAGGTCACATGGGAGTTAAGAAGACGCTTACTAAGATCCGAGAGCGGTTTTATTGGCTCCACTGTCGGGATGACGTCGAGGATTGGTGCCGCAAATGCACAAGTTGTGCGGCTGTGAAGGGGCCACACACTCGAAGCAGAGGTGCATTAAAGGTGTACAATGTAGGAGCTCCATGGGAGCGCATAGCGTTGGATGTCGCTGGGCCGTTTCCTGAGAGCCAGGACGGAAACAAATACTTCTTGGTTGTGATGGATTACTTCACGAAGTGGCCTGAAGTGTTTGCGATCCCAAATCAAGAAGCTACCACAGTGGCGGATAAGCTGGTGCATGAAGTCTTTTGTCGGTTCGGGGTGCCCTTGGAAATCCACAGCGATCAAGGCCGGAACTTCGAATCTGAGGTGTTCAAGGAGACGTGTCGCGTAATGGGTGCACATAAAACCAGGACCACGGCTTATCATCCACAATCAGATGGCATGGTTGAACGGTTTAACCAATCACTGGAAAGGTACCTGGCGAAGGTGGTGGAGAACAAACAAAGAGATTGGGACAAGCACATCCAACCATTTCTCCTGTCATATCGCAGTGCGGTCCACGAAACTACAGGAGTAACACCAGCTTTTGCCAATTTCGGTAGAGAACTCCGTTTACCCGCAGACCTTATCACCGGTATTCCACCAGAACCTCCACGCAATATAACGGATTACGCAACCGAGCTACGCAACAGGATGAACGACGTATACGAGCACATCAGGGAATCTGGACAACAGATGTCTGAGAAGACGAAGACTCGCTACGACCGGAAGGCAAATAACAAAGGCTTCGATGAGGGATCATTGGTGTGGCTTCATAACCCAGTACGAAGCAAAGGAAAATCGCCTAAGTTACAAGCCAGATGGGACGGGCCATATCGCATAATTACCAGGATGAACGACGTTACCTATCGAATCCAGAAGGGGTCGCGAGGTGCACCGAAGATAGTTCATGTGGACCGGTTGGCTCGTTACTATGGGTCCAACGATGTTCGAGACGAACACGTTTAAGAGGGAGGCCGTGTTACGAATTGAAAATAACGCCATCTATCAGTGAATGGGAGAACTACATGAGATTGAATGTATCGGTGGTTTGAAGGTAATTCAGCTATCCTCTAATAGATGGCGTAGGTGTAAATAGAACATTTACGCAATTCTAGAAACACCTTACACGTTTCCAGAAATATCGTGAGTCGTCTCGAAAAGCCTAGTGATGTTATCCGGCCAGTATAAATAGAGCGAGAGCGCGCGAGGCAACACAGTTCAATTGAATACGGAAAGCGATCAACATCAAGCGAAGGAGAAAGTGTTTAGTGTTGTTCTAGTGGTGTGAATAGTGTGTTTATTAGTGTTGAAAAATTAAGTGTGTGTATCTAGCGTTATTGTGTTGGTGAATAAAGTACAGTTTTTTTCTGGCATAGTGTTATAATTTATCGTCGAACCCCAGCTCGTAACACCTACGAAACGTTGGGCAAATAAAATGGCTGCCATTTGGGTTGTACTCCAGAAATAATCGATATCAATATGGAGCCGGTTAGAGGAAAATAATAAATGTTTGTTGTAAGTTACTTTAGTTAGTTTAAATCTTTCGCCAGATTAGTTTATTCCATAATGCAAATGTGGGCGAACATGGCAAAGCGAAAGACGACTCGACGGGAACCAATATCGATACTGTGTCGCTGAGACAGTACCGGACATGAATGGCACCATACAACAACGGTATGGAACACACAGCCTGAAGCACTGATTCATCTGGTTTTTTGACATATTTATGCACAAAAACAAAATTATTATGTTCGATATACAACGATTTCACAGCAGATTTACCACAAACCTTGGCGAAAAATATGGCGTCAGTGGCACAAATGACATTTCTAATAAAATATCGTCATGATTAATTTATTCAGTAAACTATGGCTGTCTCTTTTTTCTGACAGAGATATCCCTAAGACAAAACGAGACAACACTATGTTTGGTGGCTTTATGTCGATTTCGTATATATGTGTATAATGTAATTTTTCTATATGTACTATTTGCCCTCTCCATGTAAGTATATTCCTTACTCAAAGGTCAACATTCACGTGGTGCGTGATGCGCGCGACTTCCACGGATAATGCTTTGACGGCAACGGAACAGACGCTGTACGCTCGACGTACTAACGGATCATCGGTCAGGTGTGAACGGTTGAACGTTTTTCTATATATTTGTATGTTTTGGCGTTACGCGACGGATAAAACGCGACGGATGTTCTGTCAGATATGTTCCGACCCTTAGTCATCGGAATACATAGAATACGCATAGAAAATCAGCTGTTTATATTAGTTGTATTTGACATCACGACGAGCGAAGCCATAGCTAACATCCAGAAATAGTTAAAGACCAACTAATTTAATATACTTATTTATGTTAGACAAAAAAATCTTCAACAAAAAATCTCTTTCGTTATGCTTTGCATTGAAGTGACTGACAAATTACCTGAGATAATATTATGTAGCTAAACTAAAAATTTACATGCAAAGAGCCATAAGATGTTTAAGGAATTACCTTCACTCTAGAAGATCAGACGGCATAGACGAGTGGCATTCGCTGCTTATTTCTACTATCGCTAAAGTTTGGTTGCCATGGTAACACAAGCAATTCTTTCTTTGTTGACCACATGACATATTGAAAGCCTATACCTGTTCCATACATTATTGCACTTAGCGATATTGCTTATCGAATGCCTTTGACTTTTATATGATGATATGATTTTTGACTGCCTCCGTGGTCCAGTGCATAGCGTATGCGACTGCTGGTCGGAGGTCCCGAGTTCGTTTCCCGGGCCGGGCAAGTGATCAACTACTGGGTTTTTCCGAATTCTCAGTAGCAACACACAGTCTGGTGATGTGCCCGGTAACGGCAGTAGGCTCGCCCCCTATTACGTGGGACCTAAAAATTCATGTCGAAATGTGGGTGTAATATCTACACCTCTGCCTACCCCTTCGAAGATACAGGCGTGAGTCTATATTTTTATATGATTTTGGCTTTGACTTTTGCCACTTGTCTACAGAGCCTCAGCTGCCAGGCAATTTGACTGTGTTTGCGCATCAAGCTACTTAAAGGAGACACTGTATGTGTAAATGGGTCCCCATATATACATACAGACTCTCTCGACCGCTACAGAATGCAGCAGTCTTAACTTCACTAGCTTTTTATCGCGGTGTAAAAACCTACAAGCACTCTCCTTTCACCATTCGAAGTAGAGTTCATCTCAAAGTTGAGTTGGCGCTTGGTAAAGGAAGTGCTCACGGATTAACAATACCAAATGTCACCTCCCCATTACATTCTGTAAGTGTCGTAGGAGGCGATAGGATAAAAACCAAGCAAATAGTAACTTTACGAAGAGACGGAAAACATGACATTTTATCAAACGTTATAATAACTGCACGGTTAGCGTAGTTGTTTAAGCGACCGCCTTATCGCTTAACACTGCGCAGGAGTGTGGTGGGTTCGATCCCCACACAAGACAACACTTTGTGTGACTCATATATTGTTATTTCCAGTCTGGGTGCTCATTGTGTCCATTAGCTGCATGTTTGTTCAGTCCCCCGCGACACAGGATTTAGTCCTAATGCGGGAGTTGTATTTAAAAAAAAACCTGTCTGGCAAGATTGGTATAGTCGGCCAAATTCTTCTATTGAGACACAGTGATACTTTGAAGCCTATCAGGAGAGGTTTCAATCGAGAAGTGGACTGCGACAGGCTGTAAAAAGCCTGTGGAAGGGAGTATTCCGTTTCACGAATTTACTTCGGGCTTGGCATTACAAACCACCGCGGTGTCCTCAACTTCGCTTAGTGCTTATATTTTCAACAATACCACTATATCGTAGAAAATATATTTATAATAATAGTGGGCAGTTCTAATGTACTTTCTATTAAAAGTTAGTTATGTCACGTCCTTGCCTGAGGCATTGCAGTAACATTTAGCAATAGTGCTGAGCGAGCTTGCGCAATGTTCTGTACCAGTAGCAATATATCGTCGCAATGTATATAGGGGGCGTAGCTCAGATGGTAGAGCGCTCGCTTAGCATGCGAGAGGTACCGGGATCGATACCCGGCGCCTCCAGAGAATATTACTTTTAGTCAATAAAATTAAAGCAATATTTTATAATGTTACGAATATCATTTCAAAATGTTTATGTATCTAGAAAGTTAGTCAGTTATGTAGAATACTATTTAATCGACTATCCATTGATATTTTTTTATACATGTAGATATGACTTCGACTTCTAAATATACGCACTATTGTATTTTTTGCAGAACTTTGGATACGTTCTTTTATCATCAATCGTTAAACATCCGTCTAACAAAATCGAATCCCACAGGCTGTGATTAGGCCTAATAATAATACGATTGGATTGATCCACTAAGAAATTATTCGATGACAATCTTGCGTAAGGTATAAATTGGCATGTAAACGGAAGCTTCCGGTGGAACTGGAGCAGTCAGGCTAATTTTTACACTGTATTTGCGCTGCGTATGGGTTTCCAAGCTCCTTGTGAAGACTGACGCGGTGGAAAATGCGAACTGTCTTAACACAGTTAACGCCGCCACTCGATCGTATGCGTGTGATAGACTGAGTTGGGACCGGATGAGGAAGTGGGTTAGGCGACAACTCGACCGGTCGAAAACTCGCCTGCGGGCTAGTTGTCCCGTTTGATCAGATATTGGTGCTGTACTCGCCCGAATGTATTTTATGAGTGGGCCAGTTATACCCCTGAAAAATAACTAGGTGTCAAGTGGCCCACTAATGTACATTCTTATACAGATGTGGTTAGATGCGTAATTTCTTGTTAGTATAGAATTTGTGAAAGAGAAACTAATTTGTTTTACTCCTGATTTGGAACAACAAGAAATTACGTATCTAACAGATCTATATAAGACTGAAGCCGAGGAAGTGTGTGTGAGTCTCCCCTTGATGTCGTCCTACCAGATGACTGAAACCCCCACGATGTCCTCTACGTCCCTAGATGGCGGATTGACCCACCATTTGGTGCTGGTGGATCCCATCATACATTCTCGGTAACATTCGTTTAATCTTTTAATCATTAATCATACAAGCAGCCGTCTGTGTACGGTCAGCCTAGAAAGTGGTCTAATAGTTTCGACAACATTTTCAGTGTAATTAAAATAACGGTCAGGTTGAGGTGAGAACTGTCGGAATATTATTTCAAAGATAATTATTTTACTGCTTCTAATGACCATAGGGTGGTAGACCTTAGGTTTGGCTGACTGTGCCTTCCAAAATGCTACTTTGGGGTACGCCATCTATTAGGCCTAAGTATGGAAAGTGGGGACCGTGTGGAGACGGATTAAGAACACCACCACCCCATATCATCCCATGGGTGTCGTAAGAGCCGACACAGGGACCATACTATGCAGAGAAAAGCACTGTAAGAGACGGAAAACTTAAAACAAACCCTATACCAATATTATAATAGTAGGCCAATTCCTCCTTTCAAAGGAGAGGCCTAGTCCAGCAGTGGACTGTAAGGGGCTGATGATGATGAATGAATGGAAAGTGGACCTATTTTTGGCGATTTCTGATTAAGGGTCATCAAACACGATTGACGACATTAATGCTATGCTATAGGTAACGGTGGCAAGGACGGTTCCTTCTTCAAGTCTGGTGGACGAAACGTCTCCGACATATATAACAGTATCACATATTATAAGAAACACTAGCGGACACCAGTGTAGGCAATTTGCCTTGTACTTTTATTTCTAACTGGCTGTCACGTACTTGCCGGAGCCATTTCAATAACATGCAGAAATACTGCTGAGCGCGCTTGCACAATATTCTGTACCAGTAGCGATATATTGTTACTTTACGTATCGGGGGCGTAGCTCAGATGGTAGAGCGCTCGCTTAGCATGCGAGAGGTACCGGGATCGATACCCGGCGCCTCCAGAGAATATTTTTAACACTATGCATTTGACACAATTTGTGATAATTAATGACGGCCAATATTTAAAACGTACGTTTGGGACGCAAATAAGATTAAATTTGATTAATTTTTACGGTTTTTAAGAATAATTTCTTGTTACGACGTCACACAAAAAACTGCAAAACATATTATTGCTATAATCGAACCTACAACCTGTATTTAGCAGTCAGGGTGACTATTCCTGACCAACATACTAGTCATAATTCTTTTTACTAAATTTCAAAATTTTATATATTTGTAGAGTACTCGGTGTTCAGCTTTCACGACAAAAGTAAAGTTTAAGACCAAGCTCATTGGTGGCGTTAGATGTCTTCGTCCAGCAGTGGACTGATACGGGTTGATGATAAGTGTATTCTACTCGATCTCCAGCTTTCCTGAAGAAAGGAAAGCTAAAGACCCAGTGGACTGATACAGGGTCATGATAAAAGTATGGTACTCACAATAGGCATGTTCATGTCGTCAATAAACACGAGCATCTTCTTGCCGACGGGCGGTCCGTAAGTGTCCTTAGTGCGCTTCTCCACGACGGACTCCAAGTTGCGCTGCACGTCCATCGACGATGTGCGGGATGAGAAGTTCATCTGTTGGACTATCTGGGAACAAAACAATAACATTATTGTCTAAGCGTTATCCTGGTAAGACACAGGTCAATTTGGAGCTAGGGATCCGCTTACTAGTCCAATCGTAGGAGATAAGTGGCATTTGCTCCTTATTTCTAAATAGAGGATGCCCGCGCTTACATCCGCGTTATTTAAGGCTACTGATCCGCTCCCGTCGCTCATAGCGCGGTGTTATATAGCCTATAGCCTTCCTCGATAAATGGGCTATCTAACACTGAAAGAATTTTTTCAAATCGGACCAGTAGTTTCTGAGATTAGCGCGTTCAACCAAACAAACAAACAAACTCTTCAGGTTTATATATTAAGTATTAGATATCGCTAACGTTCGGTAGCCATAGATTTTTTTATTGCATGGGGAGACAAACTAGTGAGCGGGTCATCTGATGGTACCTCAGTGATCACCGTTAGTTTTAGACATCTGCAATGCCCGAAGGACCACAAGTACGTTGCCAACCTTTTAAAAAGTAATAAGCACGCTTCTTAAAGGTTTCAAGGTCGAACTGGTTTGGAAATACTGTTGGAAATATGGAAATCAAAAATCAAAAAAATGAATTTTCGCCTTTGAGCCCGAGATCCGCTTAGTCTAACCGTAGGAGATAATATTAGCTTCTCATTTCTTATATCGCTATCGTTTCTTTGCAGCTATAAGCTATTCCTTCTTTGTCTTATTCATCAGAATTTACTTTTTGAATAATCTATTAACTTAAACTTACATTTAAAATTGATAAAATTAATATTGTTATCGCGTCCTTATTTTATTTTATCTTTAGGACATTAGGTAACGGTTACTACGGAACCCTACGTGGTGCGTGGCTCGACATGCACTTGGGCGGTATTTTTTTACTATTGTTATTAAGTATCACAATGTTATGAAATATGCTATAATTAATCAACTTTTACTACACTATTGAAGTCATGAAAGCATACATATTTAAATTATAGGTACGACACGTTCCAAATAAAAATAGGACTGTCAATGACTCCATTTTCTGCCGCAATTCACAACAACTTCGTAATTTAAACGACTGAATAAAGAATTCAACATTGACATTTATAATTTTTAAATAATTTTATTATTCATTGAGATTATTTTTGCTGACGGTACAGACAATTATGGCAGCTTTAAATTTAATATATTACAAATAAAAATGAAGATTTTTACAATACAGAAAAGTAGGTTACCTACATAACGTAAACATATTTCCCACCCACTACTAAATCAATAAATACACTTTATGAATATAAACTGCAAAAAGACGTTACTGGAGGCGCCGGGTATCGATCCCGGTACCTCTCGCATGCTAAGCGAGCGCTCTACCATCTGAGCTACGCCCCCAATACGTTCGCAGTTCGTAATTAACATTCATTTCTCCAACAAATAATAACTGCAATTCTAATTATAAATCCAGTTTCCGATTACATGTCCACCATTAACGTTTCGAAATAGCTAAAACTGGGTTCGGAAGCGGACATTGTTAAACCAGTCTCGCAGTATTTGTAAACAGTGAGATAAATACTAACTGCAATATAAAAATATGTACCTAAATATTGGATACCTACTTGCTTTTTTGAATAATTACTTGCTTTTTGTGATATAGCTATATTTTTTTAAGATTACTTTGATAACGCCTACTATTGAGTTAAACGAAGTTTATGTTGGTTCTAAAGTTATTGGATAAACAAAATAATAAACTAATTCATTGTTATTTAGAAAAACGTTAATAAAAATGATTTGGTTAATAAAAAAAATGATCAAGTGCAGTTTTCAATTGGTCCACAAAATAATTAAACGTGATTTTATTTACTGACAAATAATATAATAATAATAATATTCTACCACATACACACATCACAAACTAGTCTCAAACTAAGTAGAGCTTGTACTATGGGTACTAGATAATGGATAAACATACATCCTACTTCCTACTAATCCTACTAATATTATAAATGTGAAAGTTTGTGAAGATGTATGTATAGGTGGATGTATGGAGGGATGGATGGATGGATGTTTGTTACTCTTTCACGCAAAAACTACTGAACGGATTTGGATGAAACTTTACAGTAATATAGTTTATAAATCAGAATAACACATAGGCTACAATTTATAAAGATTTTGTATAATGTTGCCATACTACAAGGAAAAGTATCAACTAAGTCGGCAAAAATCCTGTATTATCTTTTTTTGTTTGCTTGGGTCAAATTTAGTAATTGGAATTTTACCCCCTTCCTGATAATTGATCTGATATTTGGTATACACTCATATTGTCATCGAGATTAAAAGATTTAAATGATTATAAATTCAAGATGGCCGCCGATACAAAATGGCGGATCACATATTACTTCACAACAACCTCAATATGGGTATCAAATGAAAGGGTTTCATTAGTATAATAACCGGCACGAGTCGTGAGCACAGATGGGCAGTAGTGGGGGCATGCTCGCGCATGTACACTTTCGGCCAAATTTGTTCGGTACCGTTTTTTACAAGATGATTTATAGATACTTACACAAACTATAATTAAAATATTAGTGGGACCCACTTGAAATTTTACTTTGATAGAGTAATGTTGTTGGCCTTCGTGACTCAAATATAACAATCTCAATAAAACCAAATAATCTGATTAGAAGTTTTTTTATTTATTTTTCAAATTTAAATCGTCTCAATCCGGAGGAATAGGTAATATGCCTTCCATAAAACTAGACGCTGCGTTGGTGCTGGTAGAGCCCACTTGCTCATTAATCTCCTCAACATCGTCACTGTCTTCATCCTCTGAATTGGTCTCGGAGTCATCGTCACCAACGAGAATTATACATTCTTCTGTCATTGCATCCACTATGTGATGGTTTTTTATATATTCCTTCTTAATTTCCTTCACTTTTTGACATAATTTTGTCCATTCATTAGCTCCCATTAAATTGACTTTTTTCTTAACAAGACCCGTAACGTGGTTTACGTTCTAGGTCACATTCTTACTGCCGACATAGCCTTTTATTGCAGCCCATGCCATCTCAATAGGATTGAGGTCTGGGTGGTATGGAGGCAATCGTATTACATCGTGGCCGTGTTCAGCCATAATCTTATCAATATTAAATTTCTTGTATTGATCTTTATTCATTTTTATTAAATGATAGAGTTGCCCCTTCAACATTATTTCTTCGTGTTGAATCCCTTTTTCTCTTAACCATCTCAGCATCTCCGACTTCCTGGCATTTGAGCTTGGTGCAGGGTCATACTGTTTGTTGTGGTAGGATGCGTTATCTACTACCAAAACAGATTTAGGAGGAATGTTTGGGATTAACTGCGTGCGAAGCCATTTTTCATAATTTTCGTAGTTCATGTTGTCGTGGTAGTCCCCCGACTTAGTACCTGCTTTGAATGTGAGCAGGGCATTTGGCACAAAACCTGTCTCGGTTCCTGCGTGGACTATCACGATTCGTTGCCCTTTTGATATAGGCTTTTTTAGGCTTAATCTTTACTTTTACTATTTAGTTAATCATAAGATTTACGAGTAAAACCTTAGATTTACGATTATTAAAGCTTTAAAAGCAACACTACGTGACTTCTTCTTTTTTTTCGTTTGTGTAGTGGTCACACTGTGGTCAGAGTAATTCAAGCCGCCCAGTAGGCCTCTGACTTGGCTTAACGACTGTTGTCTAATGACTACAGCCGGGACCGACAGCTTAACGTGCCCTCCGAAGCACGGACTACGTGACTTGAAAAATTGATGTAATTCATTTATTTCAAGTAACAAAGACTCATTACATTTCATATTAATTCTACATAAATAAATATCAAGTCACATCTATATTCTATATACTCCATACTAATAAATAAAATTGAAGTGTCTGTTTGTAATATCAAAATAACAACTTTCCACCAAATATATAACGGAATGGTCATCAGTACGGACGTCAATTGACTACGAAACGGAAGTGCATAGATGGCGCGCTTCGACAGAGTCTAGTGACGTTTGCTCCAGTCGAAGAGGGGGGTGACGGTTGACGTTCAACGGAGCGACACAACAAGGATCACTTCTCTTGGAGACTCCGGGCGAGCAACAAGTACCTAGAAACTGTCACTCGTTTCGTGTTTGTGAAGTGTTTATACCGGCCAAGAATCAAGCAATCCGCCGTCATCAGAAGTGGCATCATGGACCAACGCGACCACGTATGTTGGTGAATCAGCTGAGCTGCCAACTACAACCGTGCGCAGCCTGATGGCCGGCGCGGCATGGTGGCCGGCGCGGCATAGTGGCTGGCGCGGTCTGGCAGCCGGCGCAGTCTGGCGGCCGGCGCGGCCTGGTGGCGAGTGTGGCTTGGTGGCCAGCATAGCCCGTGTGTAGCGCGCGGCCCGTGTGTGGCGTGCGGCCCGTATGTGGCGCGCGGCCCGTGTGTGGCGCGGGGCCTGTGTGAAGCCTGTATGTGGCTTTGAGGAGCTTGGTAACTGGTATAGCTAAAGCCTATCTGGCCGAAACTGGCAATGAAAGTGAAGGTAGTTTATTAAAGGAGTTTGCTTCTGTCGCTCCGTTGTGTCGCTCCGTTGAACGTCAACCGTCACCCCCCTCTTCGTCTGGAGCAAACGTCACTAGACTCTGTCGAAGCGCGCCATCTATGCACTTCCGTTTCGTAGTCAATTGACGTCCGTACTGATGACCATTCCGTTACGCCCATCCTACAAGACACACGTCTCTGTGTGTTAATCTGTAACAAAATTTTACACGCACAGTATCACATTGCTCGGTCACTCCTGACTTAACCCCGGTAAGGGTTGAATCAAAACAGTGTTTATTATAGGAGCTGGATTCAGAGCATCACTGACAATACAGTCAATTACCATAGACTCACGTTATAATCAAATCAAATAACTAAAGCTCTACATGTGATTCATAACCGTTCAGTAACCTCCAGTTACTAAACCAGGCACTCAACCAGCCACTCGGTTGCCCCCATTCAGTAATCTCCAGTTACTAAACCAGGACTTACACCAGTCACTCGGTTGCCACCCATTTATCTGCGCATCCTCTCAAGGATCGCCAAGTCCCTCCTGGACTTTATGGTTTCCTACGAAACCCATTTCTCTGCGCATCCTCGCAAGGACGCCAAGTCCCTCCTGGACTTTATGGTTTCTACGAAACCCCCAACACCAGAGTTGTCTGCCTACCGCGTACTCACGGACAACTGCCTTCACAGTTGTATTGAATCCGATCTGTACTGATTTGCGGCTACAAATCAACCCCTAACATTGAATCACACAACCAATCAAACACCAGAGTCATCTGCCTACCTACCGTGTACTCACGGACAACTCATCAAACATCCGCAGACGTCACAAGATGTAGAATACAAAGACCTTAGCTTAAATGTTTTGGTTAACTTGGTTTGAAATATTTTAAAGTATAAAAGCCCATTTGAGGTCACAGAAGTTCTTTCCGAAGATCTTTATTATCGCAAAGTCCTTAATTCTAAGCGTAACTGTAAGTACGCACTCGACAGGTTGCGAAAAATGCCTGAAGGTCAAAGTACAACTGACGAAATTGAGGTAGTACAAAGTAATTCTGATATTGAAGAAAGTGTTTCAAGTTTACATATTGATTGGATCGGACCGTACCAGAGGCTGACGTGTAGCCGTAGCTCGGTAGAAATCGGCGTCTACTATCTTAGTAGTCCGTGAGTAGGCGGTATTGCAGTCAGCTCTGGCGGGTCAGGTCGGGTTTCAGTGGAAACCATAGTCCTAGAGAGATTTGGCGTTCCCATGTCGGGTTCGCAGAATGTAGAGTAACTGGAGGTTACTGGGCTATGCGTATGATCACATGTAGAGCTCAAATATTATGGTTTACTTGGTTTGAAATAATATCTTGAGAGATACAGTGATAGTGAAATGTCAATTTTACATTGAGTTTCCTGATTATTGATTTTGATACTGAAACTTTGTGCCAGAGGATCGGAGCATAACTGACGATCTTAAAGAGAGCAAATTGTGAACCTTAGTATTAAGGTTAACTGTGAAGGCAGTTGTCCGTGAGTACACGGTAGGTAGGCAGATGACTCTGGTGTTTGATTGGTTGTGTGATTCAATGTCAGGGGTTGATTTGTAGCCGCAAATCAGTACAGATCGGATTCAATACAACTGTGAAGGCAGTTGTCCGTGAGTACGCGGTAGGCAGACAACTCTGGTGTTGGGGGTTTCGTAGAAACCATAAAGTCCAGGAGGGACTTGGCGTCCTTGCGAGGATGCGCAGAGAAATGGGTTTCGTAGGAAACCATAAAGTCCAGGAGGGACTTGGCGATCCTTGAGAGGATGCGCAGATAAATGGGTGGCAACCGAGTGACTGGTGTAAGTCCTGGTTTAGTAACTGGAGATTACTGAATGGGGGCAACCGAGTGGCTGGTTGAGTGCCTGGTTTAGTAACTGGAGGTTACTGAACGGTTATGAATCACATGTAGAGCTTTAGTTATTTGATTTGATTATAACGTGAGTCTATGGTAATTGACTGTATTGTCAGTGATGCTCTGAATCCAGCTCCTATAATAAACACCGTTTTGATTCAACCCTTACCGGGGTTAAGTCAGGAGTGACCGAGCAATGTGATACTGTGCGTGTAAAATTTTGTTACAGATTAACACACAGAGACGTGTGTCTTGTAGGATGGCCGTAACGGAATGGTCATCAGTACGGACGTCAATTGACTACGAAACGGAAGTGCATAGATGGCGCGCTTCGACAGAGTCTAGCGACGTTTGCTCCAGACGAAGAGAGGGGTGACGGTTGACGTTCAACGGAGCGACACAACAAGGATCACTTCTCTTGGAGACGCCGGGCGGGCAACAAGTACCTAGAAACTGTCACTCGTTTCGTGTTTGTGAAGTGTTGATACCGGCCAAGAATCAAGCAATCCGCCGTCTTATATAATATAAATGTCAATACAATTTTTAAAATTTTTGTATATCAGTCTGTTTGTTTCAGGTAATCTCCGCAACGATTGGGCTGATTGAGCCGGGACTTTCACTGGTAGATAGCTGATGTTATGGGACACAATATAGGTTCTTAAGACTTTTGCTTGTGAAAAAGAATTAGGGTTCTGCGAAAAATAAGGAAAACCCTTGAAATTGTGAACAAAATTGGGGTAATCTTCATCCACGTGAGCGAAGCCGCGGGTTACAGCAAGTTTAAAAATATATGTATTCCTGTAAGCGTATATTGGATTGTTCTATCAAAATTTGCCGGCTATTCTCGGTTTTCCTCCACTTGAAACCCAACATTTTGATAATACGGCGAAGACTGCTCTCAGACCCTTGAAAATTTATATCTTCCCGCAACTTCTGTCGTAGTGTTTCAATGGTGGGCATTTCTTTATTGGTGAGGTGATAGTTATGAATACACCTTTTAATAACCCCCTGGTCAAAACTATCCACATCTGTGACTGTGTGTTCTCTTGGTCTTTTCTTTCCTGGTGTTTTGAATACGATCAGAAATTCGGAACTATTGGCTTCTTTAACGATCCGCCGTACTGTTGCTATTGAGGTGTTGGTCGCCTCCGCTGTTTGTTTATAAATTTCCAGCATAGTTTTGTCAATACTTAACTCAGGGTTGTTCTTCATGAAACAATAAACCGAATACACCATTTGCCTTGCCTGTCTATTTAAAACTGTATTTTTTCTTCTCGGCATTATTGAAGAGTTTGTAACTTTTCGATTTTATAAGCAAAAATTTAAAAACGACAATTTTATGAAACGAGATAATAACCTTAAAACAAATACACTAAAACCAAAAATTAAAAATACAACACTTTTATACAACAAGATAATAAAAATAAACTATATTAAAACGAAAACACTTTACAAATACGAAATAAGAAAAATAAACTACTAGTTAAAACTCAAAACGCAAGTAACTAAAATTGCACGCAAGTGTTCAGTAACCGAATGACACGTGAGAGTCCAATAGCGTGCAGCTCGGCACCCCGCCCCGCCCCCCGGCTTCTTCATTCCGCCAAAGAGACCGAAAAATTAACTACTGCGCAGGTGTCAGTTTGTGCTCACGACTCATGCCGGTTACTATAGAATAAAGTTCACTATGAAAAATCCAAGATGGCCGCTGCCACAAAATGGCTTATTATTTATTTTCCACAAATACCTCAATATGGGTATCAAATGAAAGGGCTTGATCCGTAGAATAGAGCTCGCTATGAAAAATTCAAGATGGCCGCCGATACAAATGGCGGATCACATATTACTCCACAACAATCTCAATATGGGTATTAAATGAAAGGGTTTGATTGGTAGAATGGAGCTCACTATGAAAAATCCAAGATGGCCGCCGATACAAAATGGTGGATCACATATTACTTCACAACAACCTCAATATGGGTATCAAATGAAATGGTTTGATTGGTAGAATGGAGCTCACTATGAAAAATCCAAGATGGCCGCTGCCACAAAATGGCGGATTATTTATTTTCCACAAATACAATATGGGTATCAAATTAAAGGGCTTGATTTGTAGAATAGAGCTCACTATGAAAAATCCAAGATGGCTGTTGCCGCAAAATGGCGGTTTACATACTTTCCACAAATACCTCAATATGGGTATCGAATGAAAGGGCATGATTGGTAGAATAAGGCTCACTATCAAAAATCCAAGATGGCTGCCGCCACAAAATGGCGGATAACATATTTTCCACAAATACCTCAATATGGGTATCAAATGAAAGGGCTTGATTGGTAGAATAGAGCTTAATATGAAAAAACCAAGATGGCCGCCACCACAAAATGGCAGATTACCTATTTTCCACAAATACCTCAATATGGGTATCGAATGACAGGACTTGATTGGTAGAAAAGGGCTCACTATGAAAAAAGAATGAGAAGTATCAACTAAGAACAAAACTAAGAACTTAAAAAAATTAACTAAAATAATTGTTTTGGGCGTAGCGTATCCAGAGTAAACATTATTAAAAAAAATCACTTGCCCAACGATTTTATATTTGTATGATCAATACCCAAGATTGATGCGATCTGGTAGCCAAATTACTATTTATCTTTTAGTACATAACCTACCAAAACCTCATTTTATTGTAATAAAACAGTATAACAAAAAAAAATATGTTTTTACAATGCTCACTTCAGAGTAGTTATCAAATTGTTTTCAAAATTGATAGATTTGTTGCCAGATCATTATTTAATGTAGATGAACTTTGTCTTTTACAGTACCTAAGTAGTTTGGACGAATAGTTTAATAGTTATCACGATATAATTGACCTAAGCGCAGCGGGGCAGACGGGCGGTCTGATTTTGTACTTTGTGGTAATGCTTTCAGTTTTTATTTTTGATGCTCTTCTATTCAGTAGGTATATAAGCTCTTCAATCACTTTAATAATATACACTACATACTAATCTTTACCTGAAGTTTGACGACTATGAAAACAAAAGTAATTTTAAGTATTATCTGTTTATAATATATGTATGTATGCTACACGGCTAATGTGTGATGTAATTTGATATGGATAGTCTGAAACCTGGGGAAGTACAAAGGCTACTCTTTATTAAATTTCATGCGGGCGAAGCCGCGGGTGAAAGCTAGTATTATAAATGTGAAAGTTTGTGAAGATGTATGTATAGATGATGGATGGATGGATGGATGTTTGTTACTCTTTCACGCAAAAACTACTGAACGGATTTGGATGAAACTTTATAGTTATATAGTTTATACATCAGAATAACTAATAGGCTATAATTTATAAAGATTTTTTATAATGTTGCCATAATATAAGGAAAAATATCAGCTAAGTCGGCAAAAATCCTGTATTATCTTTATTTGTTTGCTCGGGTCAAATGTAGTAATTGGAATTTTACCCCCTTCCTGATGACAGATTGATCTGATATTTGGTATACACTCATAATGTCATCAAGATTAATAGATAATATTATTAATTAAATGATTGTAAATTCAAGATGGCCGCCGACCGCGAAATACAAAATGGCGGATCACTTAACACTTCACAACAACCTCAATATGGGTATCAAATGAAAGGGTTTGATTGGTAGAATGGAGCTCACTATGAAAAATCTAAGATGGCCGCCGCCACAAAATGACGGATTACTTATATTCCACAAATACATAAATATGGGTATCAAATGAAAGGGCTTGATAAGTAGAATAGAGCTCACTATGAAAAATTCAAGATGGCTGTCGCCGCAAAATGGCGGATTCAATTTTCCACAAATACCTCAATATGGGTATCAAATGAAAGGGCTTGATTGGTAGAATAGAGCTTACTATGAAAAAATCCAAGATGGCCGCCGCCAAAAAATGGCGGATTACTTATTTTCCACAATGACCTCTATGTGGGTATCAAATGAACGGACTTGATTCGTTAAATAGAGCTCACTATGAAAAATCCAAGATGGCTGTCGCCGCAAAATGGCGGCTTTCATATTTTCCACAATAACTCAATATGGGTATCGAATGAAAGGACTTGATTGGTAGAATAGGGCTCACTATGAAAAATCCAGGTTGGTCGCCGCCACAAAATGGCGGATTACTTATTTTCCACAAATACCTCAATATGGGTATCAAATGAAAGGTGTTGATACGTAGAATAGAGCTCAATATGAAAAATCCAAGATGGCTGTCGCCGCAAAATGGCGGATTACACATTTTCCACAAATAACTCAATATGGGTATCGAGTGAAAGGGCTTGATTAGTAGAATAGGGCTCACTATGAAAAAGCCAAGATGGCTGCCGCCACAAAATGGTGGATAACATATTTTCCACAAATACCTCAATATGGGTATCAAATGAAAGGGCTTGATTGGTAGAATAGAGCTTACTTTGAAAAATCCAAGATGGCCGCCGCCACAAAATGGCAGATTACTTACCTATTTTTCACAAATACCTCGGCTAATCTGCAGAGCCGTTTTTGATGAAAATTGACATGTAATCTGAAACACGGGGAAGTACATAGGCTACCCTTTATTAAAATTTCATGCTGGCGAAGCCGCGGGCGAAAGCTAGTATTATAAATATGAAAGTTTGTGAAGATATATGTATAGATGGATGGATGGATGGATGTTTGTTACTCTTTCACGCAACAACTACTGAATGAGTTTGGATAAAACTTTACAGTAATATAGTTCATACATCAGAATAACACATAGGCTACAATTTACAAAGATTTTGTATAATGTTGCCATAATACACCGCTATTTTTTAATTAGTACAAAAACTTTGAGGACAGATTAGCGAAGATATTATTATCATATATGTGACGTAAGAATTTCATAATATCAATAAAGAGCAAAGTTATTATCATTTGTTTATTGTAGAAAATCTCACTTAAATCATAGTCATATTTTACAATCCATTCACTAATTCATTGATAATATTCCATCCTGCTCATTCGCATTCTCTTTGTCGCACTTATGATGTAGGTAGCAATAGAAAATAAAATGAAGAAAAATAATAAATGTAGGTAGTTATTTTTTAATTTTGTTAGTTCTACCCTCTCCTTCATACTTCATTCGGGCGTAGGACCGGTAAAATTTATCGTTTAACAAGAAATTAAATACGGAGGTATGTAATTAGAAAGCAAACAAATATCAAAATAAAAGATGGTGTTCTGGACTAAAAGAAAAGAGTAATTTTGGCGTATTTATGAAGTTAGAATCATCTGCTATTTACAAATTATTTTATCATCATCATGTCAGCCTAGAGACGTCCACTGTTGGACATAGGCCTTCCTCAAGGTGTGTGGAGAACACAGACCGATTTTGAGGCGCCTGCATCAAATTATTATTTACTTAAGTACGTATTATTTACTAAACTTACAAGTATTTCCATTGTCCTTCGAAATGTCCACCACCATTGTCAAAAGCATCCAATATGCACTGTTTTAATTGTTTGACACTGACCCGGTCACTTTTGTACACTCACAGTACGATGTCCATGGGTACACAGCTGCACTCGCGATTTTTCCACTCAAAAAGTACGCACGAAGCATAGCTACATACTCCCGTGATATGAACTGATACGATAGGCCATCGCGTCGGGCAAACGTAGACAAACAAGTTTTGCAACGAAATTAGAGACACTGACTTTCGCTAGTAATTTAGTACTGTTGTTAGTCGCATCGTCGGGGCGTGGCGCAGGCGCAGAGGGGCGGGGGGGGGGCGGTAATTTATCAATGGTATGATAGTACACGGGTCGGTCATAGTATTAGTATTGCATTTACCAATTATCACTTATTTTTGTGGACAGTTTTGAGACAGTTTTGGGACTTAGTGTTTTTATTTTTCAACTACATAATTATGATCAGTTAAAGATACTTAGTGCCCTGTTAAATTTTTTGTACTAATTAAAAAATAGCGGTGTATAAGGAAAAGTATCCACTAAGTCGGCAAAAATCCTGAGCTCTGAAAGCTATCTTCGCGTGCGTTGCCTAAACCGTTAAAGTTACTTGAAGATAATGTACGGTAATATTGTTTATGTTAAAAGATAATATTTAAATAATTCTAAATTCAAGATGGCCGCCGATACAAAATGGCGGATCACATATTACTTCACAACAACCTCAATATGGGTATCAAATGAAAGAGTTTGATTGGTAGAATAGAGTTCACTATGAAAAATCCAAGATGGCCGCCGCCACAAAATGGCGGATTAAGTACTTTATTTTCCACAAATATCTCAATATGGGTATCGAACGAAAGGGAATTGATTGGTAGAATAGAGCTCACTATGAAAAATCCAAGATGGCTGCCGATGAAAAATGGCGGATCACATATTACTTCATAACAACCTCAAATATGGGTATCAAATGAAAGGGCTTGATTCGTAGAATAGAGCTCACTATGAAAAAGCCAACATGGCCGTTGCCACAAAATGGCGGATTGCTTATTTTCTACAAATACCTCAATATGGGTATCGAATGAAAGGGCTGGATTGGTAGAATAGTGCTCACTATGAAAAATCCAAGATGGCGCCGCCACAAAATGGTGGATTGCCTATGATTTGCCACAAATACCCCAATATGGGTATTGAATGACAGGGCTTAATTAGTAGAAAAGGGCTCACTATGAAAATAGAATGAGAAGTATCAACTAACACCAAAACTATAAACTTGAAAATAAAATTACGTAAAAAAAATTGTTTTGGGCGTATCGTATCCAGAGTAAACATTACGACAGAAATTTCACTTGCCCAACAATTTTATATTTGTCTAATCAATACCCCAGATTCATGAAAAGATTGGTGCGATCTGGTAGCTAGGACTTACCGAATTACTTTTTAGCTTTTAGTACATAACCTAACTACATAATTTTTATTGTAATAAAACAGTATGATATAAAAAAAAGATTTTTACAATGCTCATTCTCTTCTCAACTATCAAATTGTTTTCAAAATTGATAGATTTATTGCCTTCAGTATTTAATGTAGATGAACTTTGTCTTTTACAGTAAGTAGTTTGGACGAATAGTTTAAATAGTTATCACGATATATTTGACCTAAGCGCAGCGTCATTAAAAGCTTTCTATGAGTTGGCGCGCTTAAGCACAGTGGGGTGGAGGGACGGTCTGATGTGTACTTTGTGGTAATGCTTTCAGTTTTAATTTTTGCTGTTGTTATATTCAGTAGGCATATAATAACTCTTCAAAACTTCTTTAACATACCAATATACTAATCTATTACCTGTTCGACGATTATGAAAACAAAAGTAATTTTTAAGTAGGTATTATCTGTTTATATGTACACGGCTAATCTGCCGTTTGTGATAGATTTGACATGGATAGTCTGAAATCTGGAGAAGTACATAGGCTTCTCTTTATTAAAATTTCATGCTAGTAATTATATACTTTTTTTGTAAATACATATATATTATACAATAAACAAATTTTGCACACAGTGAATGTTTTTTTGACAGCGGATTTATAGTTTCATATTAATTATTCCCTTAAACATGACCGACATACCTTTTACTAAACATTGGTAAATCCTGTGCGAACATAGTATGAACTACATAAATAGGTAAGTGGTAGTTTATAGGTGATACAATTATAATATCAAGTCCGTGCACCAACAAAGTCACTTTTAAGCATCATTACCATTGGCGAGTTTAACCAAACATACAAACACACAAAGAAACTCTTCAGCTATATAATGTTAGTACGTATAGACTAGAGGATGTCCGCAGGTACGCTCGCACATTGTACCCCCATTCTTAGTGCACCCCTATGGGCTGCAAGGAACACGCACGTCAAATTTCAGCTCGCTGCGCCCAATCGTTTTGGTTTAGGCCTGTCAGTCAGTCAGTAACGGAAGCATTTTATATATAGGTACAGATTTGTGTTGAGTTTGTGTTTGAGGCAGCGATAGCCTAGTGGAGATAACAATGGACTGCCATGCAGAGGGTATCGGGTTCGAATCCCCGGCGCGCACCAATGACTTTTCGATGCGTATTAAATTTTAAATTATCGCTCTCTTGTGCCTTGGAGAGCTCGTCCCGGCTGTCGTGAAGATCTTTGACAGTCGTTACGGGAAGTCAGTATCCTTAAATAAACTGATACTGGTCCATTGGTAAACCATGGAATATTGCTATCCCAATGGGTAGCGGAAGTCAGATGGCAGTCGCTCTGTGGAAAATTTGATATTCTGTCATATCTGGCTAGAACAGGAAGCGGAGCTCGGCTCCAAGGCGTGTCAGTCTTGGATGCAACCGGGAAAACGCCTGGACGATGATGATGATGATTTGTGTTAGGTGCCAACATCTGTTTTGCAATTGTGTGTGATATCAAAATACTTACATATCTCTCCGGTAGTCCTCGTAGATAGTTTGTAATTATGGCAGTTTTGGATGTACCCGTCTCACCAACAAGTAACACTGGTCTCTCAACCTGAAAACAATATTGTTATTAAAGAGGGTCGTATAACAGTACGAAAGTAATTATTGTTTGCCCTGTGCCAGTCCGGCTGTCATGAAGATTTTTGATATTATGTGGAGTCAGTAGCCAGTACACTTGAATAAGCTGATACTGCTCCTAGCCGTGGAATATCGCTATAACTCTGAGTTGCTGAGACCAGACGGCAGTGCTCTGTGGATAGAGCAAAATTTTGTGAAATATAGTTATATTTGTTTGAGGGCGGCCGAAAATGAGGTGGACGGATATGATCACAAAAGATATGGCCAGCTGTAATGTTTCTGACACTGACATGTCCAACCGAGCAAAGTAGAAGGAGAAAACGAAGAAAGCAGATCCCACAATTAGATGGGAATAATAAGTGCTTAGGAGAGAGATAGTTATAATGGTTATATATTCATATATTCCTTTTTATAAAAAAGCAAATATAACTTTGTAATTCATATAAACATTTTGAAAAAACAAATTATACATAAGTACTAGCTGACCCGGCAAACGTTGTTTTGCAATTTTTTTTTTTTTTTTTTGAAAAATAGATGTTGGCCGATTCTCATAGATACCGGATAAGCACAAAAAATGTCATCAAAATCGGTCACTGTGACACGAGAATTTTATATATTAGATATATTATGTCCCTCCTTTCTACTACGAAACATATTAATGGCGAGTCCGACTCACACTTGCCCGCTTTTTGTTCTGCTATTAGATCAGTGCCAAGGGGTGGCAAAGGGGTTTTTCAGTTGAAATAGAGTTAGTATGTAATAAAGTTGATGCAAAGAGTTTCAAATGTACCTAACATCCCGTCTACATATCTAACGTACGATGCTGTGGTGTCATAGTAAGTGTTACGAAATGGGCACATTGTACCTACATTATGTCGTATGGCATGTATTTCATGTATAATAAAGTTCTCAGAGGCTACGATGGTTTGTCTTCATATGAGACTAGCCAACTGCGCGTGACATATTAAAGTGCGCAAACACAAGTGCACTCTCTATTCCATCACTCTCCTAGTCCGATGGGACGCACAAGCGACACGACCGGAGAGAGTGCGGGCGCAGGACCGGCGGCGCCACTGGGGTGTAACACTGCCAACTCCCTGACTCCAAACTTTTATTAGATAATCCTTACCACAAAAGCCTCAATGTCATCATCAGCCTTTAACAGTCCACTGCTGGACAAGGCCTCTCCTTTGAAAGGAGAAATTGGCCTACTATACCACGCTGGCCAAACGGGTTGGTATAGGGTTTGTATCAAGTTTTCCTTCTCTTACAGTGCTGTTCTCTGCATGATATGCTCCCTATGTCGGCTCTTACGACACCCATGGGATGATATGGGGTGGTGACATTCAGTATTCTTAATCCGTCACCACACGGACAAGCCTCAATATCACTACATATTTGTCTGACGCGGGAATCGAACCCGAGACCTAATGATCGGTATTCGCTCACACTACCATAAGACCACAGAGGTAGTCATGTATAGACACTACACAAATATGGCATTCACACATTGTTTCGAAAATTAAATCAAATGAGAAATTACAATGTAAATATCTAGTATATACACAGGTGAATGTTTTCCAACACAAACAATAATTTGTTAGGCTGTCTGAAAACAATGTATGATGATTATGTTTGTTATGTTATCGACCATACCCAGATAGACACACACATCAGCCTTTAATAGTCCACTGCTGGACTAGGCCTCTCCTTTGAAAGGAGGAATTGGCCTACTATACCACGCTGGCCAAACGAGTTGGTATATAGGGTTTGTATCAAGTTTTCCTTCTCTTGCAGTGTTGTTCTCTGCATAATATGCTCCCTCTGTCGGCTCTTACGACACCCATGGGATGATATGGGGTGGTGACATTTCGTATTCTTAATCCGTCACCACACGGACACACGTGATTAAATATTTAGTATGATTTCGTCTATTGGTCAAGTAGTTAGTGAGTAGTGGCTCTACTGAACTGTCGGGTTCAATTTAGTCTATATTACTGACTAGCTGTTCTATTGACCTTGATGGGACAAGGAAATAGAAGGAGGACGGTTATGATGGAGAAGGGGAAGGAGATGTACTTTCGGCATCCTCATTTACCAAAACATTTACGAAACGTAACAATAAATATACTATTAACTTGAGGTCGCTATCCTACGACGGATAGCACTTCCCTCATCGAGTCAGCCTATGCGAGCTGAAACCAGCAATGATCTACTACCTATGAATAGTATGAGATATATACAGCTGATAAGCTGATATTCTGTTATATCTGGCTGAACTAGTAAGTAGACCCTGGGCTTCAAGGCGTTAGTCTAGGAGCGCAGACCTGGAGCTCCAAGGCGTAAGTCCTGGATGCAACTAGGATAACGTTACAGAAGTATTTACCAAACTATGGGTCGCAACTCACTGGTAGGTCGCGAGCGAAAATTGAGAGGAACCTGAAATGTAATGCGACGAAGTTGCCCTTCCCGTTACGCCTTTATCCTCCCATTTATACCCCTTTTTGTCATAAAACGACAACTTCCGGAAAAACTGCGGTATAACAATTTTCATGATGATGTGTACTCACACTCTCCATAATCTTGATGAGCCAGGTGAGTCGCAGCGTGTCGACGGTGGGCACGAGGATCGCGGGGAACTTCATCTGGCGGTCGTGCACGTACTCCGGCACCAGCCACTCCCACGCCTCCCACGTCTTGGTCGACAACTCCAGGCAATAGTCGTATAGAGTCTCGTATGCCATTGGGAAATGCTCTAAGGAAATATTATCACTTCAGTTATAGGCTAAAATATCACCGCAACATTTATACATATAGTCTCACGTCTATAACCCCGAAGAGGTAGGCAGAGGTACACCTCTGCCTACCTCTTCGGGGTATAATTCAAGTATACATTTCTACACCCAAAATACATTTCTACACCCACTTTTCGCCAGATATACTTTAGTCCCACGTAGTAAGGGGCGAGCCTATTGCCGTACCGGGCACATTTCCAGACTCCGTGCTGCTACTGAGAATTTCGTGACAGAAAAACACAATAACACTACCCGACCCAGGAATCGAACCCGGGACCTCCCGATCCCACGCGCACATTTATGCCGCGAGACCAACGAGGCAGTCGTATAGGGTTTGATGTCCAGTTTTCCGTCTCTACGCAAATATGGTATTTGCATCGTGTTATCCCTTAGTCGCCTCTTACGACACCCACGGGAAGATAGGGGGTGGTGACACTTGTATTCTATGCCGTCAACCACACGGCTATACGATTTATACATTGATATGATTTTTAATATACCTAGTTTTTTCAATATACTAATATTAATCCAAAGGGAATGATAACATCTGAAAATAAGTTCAACTGTACAAAGAGTTTGTTTTACAATTAATATAACTTTTTTTGATAAAATCTAATTCATTAGAAAGAAAGGTAGGTATATAGGTGGGATCCCGTACTATCATATTTAATTTAACTTTAAAATAACATAAAATCCTCAGAAAGCGAGATCAGTTGGCATGTGACGTCAGTAGCTAAAACTAACAATTACAGTAGAGAACCCGTTCCGCGCCGGCTAGTTGACAGAAATAATTTGTTATAGATACATACATACATTCATATACTCACGCCTTTTTCCCGTTGGGGTAGGCAGAGACAACGGAACGCCACTTGCATATCCTATCCTTACAAACTTCACGCGCTTCCTCTACATTCATTACTCTGTTCATACATGCTCGCCATCATTATAACAGATATTGTGTTTATATGTATTTTACTTTTATTTCACTAAAAGGACAATGGCAGATCTCCATACATCAAAATGTCTGAAGTTAAATTGAAGCGTACAGTAATAAAAAATATATAAAAAAAAATCGGCGTAAGTAACAGAGTCTACAAATTTAATTATTCTATTTTCATTCGGAAAAGGCGAAAAAAGAAGATATCGGTGTTTTAATTTTTAGTTAAGAATGAACAATTACCTACATAACTCATTCTTAACTAAAATTAATACAAGGTACGTTTGAGTTATCAAATGACATAATGTTCAATTGACATCAAAACGCAGAAGTATTCTGTACCATCTAACTGTCATAGCCAAAGACAAAAGCAGAGCTGCACATTTTAAATCAATTTTATGTGAAATCGTAACAACATTAAAACGATGCTGTGACATTTTTATTTGATTTAAAAGTTGTTTTGCTTCAAAAATATTAGCTTATTGATATAATGTTGATTAAAGATTAAATAACTGCATTTTAATAATTATATTTTAAACCAAACCAACCCTATAAAGGTACATCGTATCGATTACTTATATATTAATCGATACGGATCTTCACTCACGTCTATTCCTGTCACACCATTGTCTATGGCAACAATAAAATAATGAAGTAGGTACCTAGTTCGTAATCAATTGAATTACTTTTTATCATCATAAAATACTCCAGCTTTAACGAGACAAAGTAAAAATATAAAAAATCGTAGAAAAAAAAAACAATTTGTTTTGTTCATGTGAAGTTTATGGTCGCCACAACAAACCCAGACCAAATTCTGCCATTGTTCTTTCTTGCACAGTTCAAAATAACTGTAAGAAGCCAGACTTAATGCCTAACTAAGGTTTTCTGTGTAAGTCATAATCTGGTGCACTTGACGCGGACATCCTAACTTCAAGAGGATGTGCTTTACTAAGCAGGATACATTGCATCTGTGGCCTCTCGAACCTTCTCGAAGAAGAATAAGTTATTCGGGTGTTAGGAACTTGTGCTAAATAAGGTATAAAGCACCCCCGTAAAAGCAAAAAAAAATGCGGGCAGGATATACAATATAGAGAGACAATCACTTGTGGTCGCTTTCTTCTCCTGGGTATCTTCTACCAGCATCATCGGGCAAGCCTTCTTGATGTAGTTGTCGAAGTCAAACCGGCCCTTGTCCACAATCGCGGCGCCCAGACTGTTGTACATGGACTGAAATAACACAAAGATTGTAAAGCTTCTCCACCATGTTAGTAAATCTAAATCAGTTATCGATATCTATTTAAAAAAATTGGGTAAGTGCGAGTCGGACTCGCGCACGAAGGGTTCCGTAACATCATTTATAAAAGAAAATCACGTTATGTATACTTAAATATTTTTTCACCTCAGCAGCTGAAATATGGTGCTTTTGCTGTGAGACAACAGTGAACAAAACGCGATTTTGATTCGAGTGTAGGTCAAAGTAGCATTTTAATTTTTCAATCTTCAGTGCCACGAAATGACATTGTTCAGCCATAAATTTTAAACATTCGAATTTTAATGTGCTCTGTCGCTTTCACATGCATATAAAAAAGCGAGTGAAAAAAGCAAACCCTTTTGAAATTTGATATTGGAATTCAACCTCAAAGAAAACACGTTCGGCAACGCGTAATACCCTAAAATCTAAAGATGTTTGTAATAAATAAATTACGTTTTTTTTAATGTTATTGTATAAATGTTTAATTTATTATTGGATTTTAATAAAAAATACACAAAAAATTCGGTCAAGTGCGAGTCTGACCCGCGCACCGAGGATTCCGTACGCATTGCATCGTGTATCAAGACGAATTTTGCCCGTTTTTTATGTCGAGTGCCGTTATAGAATTTGAATTGCTAAAATAAATATAAGAAAAGTTTTTCTACTGTTAACATAAATGACCTCCTTATCTTTAGCAGTGATCGCGAAAATATTTAAGTACATTCCTATCTACAAAACCGTTCTTGGAGTTATTCTTGTCTTCATACTGTAAGACCTTGCTTCTTGCAAAATTACAGTACTCTAAGTCCACATTGGTGCTAATTACGCTAGTCCTCTAAATCTGTATGAGCGCCCATAGAACTTCTAAGTTGTAGACTCCATTTAAGATAGTCCTCTAGGACTATCTTAAATGGAGTCTACTATGTATGTAAGGGGACACCCTTAAATTTTCCACTTTTTTTTTTTAATTTTTCCCTTATTTGTGCTGTAAGTTTGACTCATGGTGGAAACCAAACGATTAACAGGCTGGGCCCCTAAAGGGGCTCAGTCTAGGGAGTGTGGTGACTCCCCGGCGGGAAGCGCCGGGACTACCCACTAAAACCACCATGGTGTTCCTCTATCCGATCCCATTGAATGGCGGGGTCACGGGATCTACGTTAGCATTACTGCCGCGACCCCGCCTGAGCTGGCCCGCCAAAGCGGGCCCCGTCCCTCGCATGCATCCATCCATCTGCATCCATCATATTTGCCCTCATGCACCCTCTTTCATACTACGAGCGGAAAAGAACAACGTAGTCTACTAACGCTACGAGACGCCTCTCGGGCCTCGCGGACGGCGGGCGGTACAATAGGCGCGCCGTCCGCCGGCGTGTACTCACGGTGGCCGGAGATCGTTGAGCGCCCTCCGGCGACGACGGCCGGTTCTGCGGGTGGAGACAGGTCGCGTGGGCTCCCTATCCCGCTCCGCCGCCTCCTTGATCGACATCACCGTCTCACTAAAGGAGGCGGCGGCGTCCCATCACATCTCGCGCCGGACCATCAGTGGCGGCGCTAGGCGTCAGCGACGGGGCCTCGCGAAAAGTTGTACAAGTTACATGCTTAATTTCGTTTCGCCAATCATCCTGGCTTAGGTAGCCGACACCGAACAATTCGGAAAAAGCTAAGCAGATGATAATGACTTTAATTATTTTCGAACACTTGCGTGCCAAGCCAAGATTTGTGATGGGTAAAAAATTTTGAATTGTTATTTATTTATTCATGCATTATTTTATAATTTGGCTCACTTAATTTTAACGTTTTTTTACTACGAGGTAAACAGGGCCTCGCCTTCGATTTAAAGGGCCTCGCGAACTTGATGTCGCCGACGTCCATACCTATTTGGTCTAGCGCCGCCACTGCGGACCATGGAACGAATCAGGTCCGAAGCGAGAGTTCGCCCACTCCTATCGCCGCGACTAGGTCCCGGCGCTGCGATGCCCAAGCAGGACATTCCGCTAAAGTGTGCAGCGCCGTGTCCTCTACTGGGTCACGGCGATCTCCGCAGTGGTGACATCCGGGCGTCTCCTCCCGGCCAATGCGGTGCAAGAACCGGCCGAAACAACCATGGCCGGTTATCACCTGTGACAACCTGAAGGTGTGGGCGCCGTGTCGTCTCTCCAGCCACTCGTCGAGTAGTGCTGTAAGACCCTGCTTTTGGCCAAATTTCGTGATTCTAGTTCAACGGGAACTACCATATAGGTTTTCGACCCAAAACCTATAGGGTACTTACGGTTGACCTAGAATTGTCAATTTTGGTTAAAACCAAGGTCTTACAGTACAAGTAAAGGAAAAATTCCAAAAATTAAAAAACGATGAAAATTAAGGTTAATTTTGGTACTTACAAGTTTTCGCAAAAATCTAATTTTGACCATATCTTTTTATCGGGTTGACCCAGGACCCTGATTTTTATACACCTAATAGGAACCATAGACCTCTGTATCTGGTATAAATTTCAATTTGCTAGGTCCACCCGTTCCTGAGAAAATCGGTGGTGACACACGGACAGACAACAGACAGACAGACGGACAAGAAAGTGATCTTATAAGGGTTTCTTTTTTTACCTTGTGAGGTACGGAACCCTAAAAATAAAAATTAATAGTATAAAATTGGTATTTAACCAATACATTTTTATTTGGAATTTCAACAATGATACATTTGAAAAATAAACATCAGGGACGCGGTATCAAAACGCGATTTAAAAAAATAGCGCGAATAAAAATTTAGCTGATTCTGATAGCGTATAGCGTAACGTGTTAAACGTTATTTCAATCTATTCCTGTTTATTTCTTTGTCTCCTAAGTAATATGTGTTCTCACTGCTGAGGTGAAAAGTTATGTCAAGAATTCTGAGCGTAGTGAGGGACTCAACAGCATGAGATGCAAAAAACTTTGCTCTCGTGTAGCACACACGAGAGCAAAGTTGTTTGCATCTCGTGCTGTTGAGTCCCTCACTACGCTCAGGATTCTAACTTTGAATCACTCGGTACGCTCGTGAATCAATCATAGAATCCTTCGCTTGCTCGGGACTCAAAATCAGCACTCGAATCAAAAAAACTTTGCTCTCTTGTTGCACAAATAACTATTAAGTTTACCTATTTATTAAGATCGAGTAACAAATTGCTTAAAAATTACGTTTGTTGTATGGGAGCCCCCCTTTATTATTAACTTTTTTTGTATTTAATTATTTATTCTGAATACTACATATTCTGTGAAAATTGTAAGCGTCTACCTGTTACTGTTAGTAGTTTTGAGCAAAAAATACGAAAAAAAACACGTTTATTGTATGGGACCCCCCTTAATACTTTTATTTTTTTGATTTTTAGTATTTGTTGTTATAGTGGCAACCGAAATACATAATTTGTGAAAATTTCAGCTTTCTAGCTATAATGGTTTATGAGATACAGCCTGGTGACAGACAGACAGACGGCGGAGGCTTAGTAATAGTGTCCCGTTTTTTACCTTTTAGGCACGGAACCCTAATAAAAAAGATCAGTTATCCACGCCAGGCGCATACCTACCATTTTTGCAATTAGTTAGTTATGCCTTGCTGTTTAACCTTATCGGGTATATTTCAGGTCTATAGAAAAATCCTATCATAGTCGATATCTCATACCTATAAATTAGCTTGCATTTTTAAAAAAGGTATTTATAAGTAAATGCAAATACAAGAAATTATTAAAACCAACATACTAAAATATAATCACAGGCAAAAGAAAAATAGGAGAAAATAGAAAACACAAACAAAAGAAATATAAGAAAAAATAGAAAATTATGCAGAAAGTACAAAAAGTTATATCAATTGGAGGCGCCGGGTATCGATCCCGGTACCTCTCGCATGCTAAGCGAGCGCTCTACCATCTGAGCTACGCCCCCGATATACTGTTACGTCGAATTTAGCGAGTAGATCACAAATAAATAAAAAAGTGAACGGTAGTTATAAATAATGCTATACACGTGCTTGAGACAGATAGGTATTACGTAAGATGTGTGAGCTAAGTGTTATCTGATAAATGCCAATTATATCTCCCGACTTTGATTGTGGGTTTTAAACAATATTTTATATTAAGTTATATAATATTAAAAGTATCTAAACATATAAAAATAATATTTAAGTGTCTGTCTGTGATTTCAAGATAACTATGATTATTCAAGTGCATCAACAACCGTTACAAAAATAATTATTTGTCTGTTCGTCTTTCTGTTTGCCTAGGGATAATCTCTAGAATGGCTGAACCGATTTTAATAGAACTTTCATTGCAAGATATAGGATTTTCTAGGACGGCGCTGTTGTCGAGATAAGTACCGGAAATAACGCGGGTAAAACAGCGAGATATAGCTAGTATTTAGATAAGAAAATATATAGCATTCAAGATAGCATTCTTTATATTTTTTATGGAAGCAGTACATATTCTATAAATAATCTTGTCTTAACATAATGTTACGATAAAATACTTTTATCGTAACATTAGGTTAAGATAAGATATTGTTTATATAATATTTATATATATATTTTTTAAATCAAATTAGAACTTTTTCGAGTTTCTTTTTAGCAATAACCAATGAATGTGGCGTCATTGTATTTTATTTTAGCACTAATCATGCCTTATATAAACTTAATTTCAAAAGGTATTCGTTTGTCCTACCGAAGATACGAAAATGTTATGTTAATGTTATGTAAGGGTGTACGTAGACTTACCACCATGAACACGCATTCAACAACAGTTCTGTCTATCTCCTCGTTGGTGTCCTCCCTGTTCGGCATCAGACCGCTGATCATGAAGCATAGCTGCACAACCTGACAAAGTATTAACAAAATATTAATGTAAAGATTCCATTAATTAATTGTGAGTGAACATGGATGATTGTCTTGTTATGGGTGTACAGTACTCGCCAAACTTTATGGCCGCTCCGAACCTAGCCGCATTGCGCTGCGCAGAACACAAAATCAGGTATCAGCGGGACGTACGCGGGGCGTGGAGGCAGGGCACGCCCGCGCGCGCTGTCTTCCACCCGCTAGCGTCCTCGCCTCCCGCGCGTTAGTGTGAGTGTGCTACGTTCGTACACGACTCACATAATCGCTGAGCTCTGACAGTATCGTCGCGTTTAAAATAGTTTCGTAGTGTTACTACTTTATTGTTTCTCGTTGCTATCGTTGTTTCTTGTTGTTATTTGTATCTACTGATATAGTTACCATTGTCATTGATCATGCCTTGCGGTCGTTTTAATGTTTTACGTCGCCAAACACGGAAAATAATGTATGAAGTAGTAACGTTTATGACGAAGGAAAGAAGTCTAGGCTTAAAAGTCCCTTCACCTAACTGAATTTACATTACTCGAATTTGATTGAATATGTAACTAAACAATATAATATAGCTAATCTAACAACGTAACTGAAGATTAGAAGAATTTTCAATAATTACAAATATATTTTCTTGGTTATGACATGTCCACCCGACTGTACCATGCGCAAGTTCGTACCGATGGCTACATTCAGAGCGGCCATAAAGATTGGCGAGTACTGTAAAAAAATGTGTTTATCCGTTGTCTTGTACCAGTGTTCAACGCACACTAATGTTTTATTTTCTTTTTTTATGACGTAAGTGGCAAACGAGCAGACGTATCACCTGTTACCGTCGCCTTTGGACACAAACAATAACAGAGGAGTGCGTTGTCGCCCTTTGGTTTAGGAAAAAGGATAGGAGGAGGAGGGAAATGAGGGAAAAGGAATAGGGGTGGGTCTTCGTCACTGTCACTCACCGAACGAAACGCAACTATATAGGTGCTGTTACTTCAAGTCGATTTTCTGTGTAGTACTTCACCGGTAGAGCCGGTCCATTCATGCTCAAATTTTCAATGCTCTACGATCTTTAAATTTGACTTGAGCATGAATCGACCTTCGGCGTGGCAGTCGTATACACTCCCGCTACGCCACCGGGTTCCCTCCAACCACACGATGGATCAGGACCTGTATGGACCGAATCATGGGCGAGACGCACGGTACCTGCTGTATGCTATTTCCCGCGCGCCCGTTGTAAACTCCCTACAAACTGTTAGTCACTCTCCCCATTCCGGGGCGGCTCTACTATCTCAGTAGCTTTGATGCTGCCGTTACAGTTGACGTCACTAGAACGTCTTCGTCGTCGACCTGGGCCCTTTCCTCTTCATCGAGTTTGATCTGCGTCGAGTGCCACTTGTGCGCGAAGTTCTTCAGCCGCTGGAAGTTCACGAGTTCGGCATAGTATGGAGGGCCTTAAGCGATCCCGTCCAGCATCCTTTCCCAAATCACAGCTTACACGGGGCAGCGCTACAAAACATGAGCCAGACACTCATCTTCTTCTCCGCAATAACACAAACTTACATCACTCTGTCTTATGTCGTAAAATCTCTTTCTAAAACACCCTTGTCCTGTCAAAATTTGGGAAACTTGGTAGCCTGGCTCGGCTCAGGTATTTATGCCTGGGGCCCCCATGTCCAGAAAGTGGCGGTAAAGCTCCCTCCCTCAGCTGGGAAGGTGTGGCGAAGGTTCGCCACACCTTCCCATCTCTGTTGCCAACATTCTCGTTCGAGATTTGTTTGCTCTCGTTTCTGAACTCATCTCCGGCAAGATGTCTTACATCGTCGAGCTTATCCATACGGCTGATTTCAAGGTCGTCTGGTAGTATCCCAGCCAAGACGGGTAGCGCTGCGGTGCTGACTGAGTGCTAGGCCTTGGTCAGCAGGATGAGCGCTGGCCGTTGCGTCCTCAACAGCTCCCTCCTGTACGTGTACGTGGACGTCCGTTGCCACCAGCATACCGTGGCATACGTTAGTATCCTTATCCTAAAGGACCTTACGGGCTCTACAGAGTATGCCTATAACGTCAGCGGGTACATTCCCTCCTCCACCTCATGGTCCCACCACCCGTATGGGTATATGGACCGAATCATGGGTGAGACGCGCGGTACTTGCTGTATGCTCTTTCCCGCGCGCCCGTTGCAGGCTAACGTCAGCGGGTAGTCAAGATGTTGTTTCTGTGTTGTGTACGTACCAAGTTGAGGGGCGTCTGCGGCACGATGGTCTTGAGCGGCGTCTGCTGCTGCAGGCCGAACATGCCGAACACGATGTAGTTGATGGCGCCCGCCACGTAGTGCTCGTACAGACCCGCCAGTTGCTCTCGCTCCTCTTCGTTGTTGCGACCGCGCAGCCATCTGGACACAGACTACAAGGTATAATCTCCCATATTATACAGGGTGTCACAAGACCCATCACCAAGCCGAAGTCTACGCGTTTTGGACATCATGCCAAGTCATACTAACCAAAAATAAAACCTGGGAAACGACTTTTTTTTTAAGTATTCACTTTTTTCAAACCGCTATAAAAAATGCGCGCGTGCAATTTTCGAAATACCTACTAGTCTATGGGTGCATAGGACATCTATAGAACAGTTTGGCGGGGTAAATGCGTCGATTTTTTACCTAATTACAAAAATGCCATAGTAACTTTGAGCCTCAATATCTCCTGAACCAGTAATTTCCCAGGTATGATGCCGAAGCAAAAAATGTTCGTAATGATTGGTACAATATGGGGTTTCAGTTTTCGTTAAGGGTCTTTTACACCCTGTATAACACGGACTAAGGCTGAGCTGACATTAGACGTGCGCGTTCCTCGAGAGGGCGTTCGGCGCGCATCCAGCGTGCGATGGGCGTGTGCCAGCGTCTCCTTTGTATCGTAGAGTGAAAGCCGAGCCCCGCGTTCGCAAGAGGAACACGCACGCCCAATGTGAGCGAGTACTCAATATCGAGGTTTAATCATAGCTAATGGTGAAAAACTGAATACAAGTAGAAAAAATACAGGTTTTTTGTAAAACTATATATTACCAACAATCGTAGGGTCCTGAAACATTACAGTGGATCTAGACACGATAGATAGCCTGCAAAGCGTAGTTGAGTTAGCCCACTCTTAAAACAAAACGCACTATGAATTTCCACGAATAAATTACAATAAGAGATTCGTACAATATTCACAACTTTCCCAGTAAAGGTATATATCCCAGATTTTGGTATCCACAAAGAGCATGCTTGCGTAAGCATCGGTGGCCGTAACGCTTAGTTCGAATATCCCACTTCGAACAGCAGGACACAATACATCTTCCCACAGACTCATTCTCTATAAGCTTACATAAGGAATTTCCACAGTACCTTTCCCAGTAAGAAGCGTAGCTCGGATTCTAGAGGTCCACAAAAACATCCTAAATTTTTGACACGGTGGTCGTTAATGCGTAGTTCAAGTCGCCCGCTTTGAATAGCAGGGCGCAATGAATACATTACCGTAATAGGCTCGTATCTTTCCCAGTAAGGGTCGTACCCCAGATTCTTAAGGTCCACAATGCCAGCCCTAGTCACGGTGACCGGTGACGCATAGTTCAGGTCGCCCACTTCGAATATCAGGGCGCAGCACATTTCCCACGAACACACACATTCGAATACTATTTTTGCACAGTACCTTCTTGGCCAGTAAGAGTCGTAGCTCGGACTATTTAGTTCCACAAACATCATTCCAGCTTTTGACACGGTGGCCGTAGATGCGTAGTTTAAATCGCCCACTTCAAAAAGCAGGCTGCAATTACTACTCTACACTCTATAGTAACAGGTTCGTGCAAAATTCATACCTTTCCCAGTAAGGATCGTAGCCCAGATTCTTAGGGTCCACAAACACCATGCCAGCCCTCGACACAGTAGCAGGCGAGGCATAGTTCAAGTCCCCCACTTCGAACAGCAGGGCGCAGTACGGTGCCAGCCGGATTCGCTCGCCGTTGGCCAGGGTTAGCAGTTTGTTGTCATCCATGACGGAGTTCATGTTCTCTATCCATAAAGCGTCGACGTCGCCGTCGAATACTGTGTAGCGGCGCTCGTTCTTATCTGCTGGTCTGAGGAAAAATGTCATGCCATTAGGAGATAGGCACTACTGCAGAGTTACAACCCCAGAGCGCAACACTTGCACGAACTGTAGACAGAGGGCCTAGACAAGTGGTATTCGATCAACGTTATCACTATTCGCTAAGTACAAAATGTATAGAACAAGCATACCTTTGGGTTTACTATTGTTTGACAAAAAACGTATGACAAAAGATCATTTTACAAACAACGTTTGAAAAACTAATCATTTGACAAACTTTCATTTCGCAAACATATTACTTTAGAAACAATCATTTGACATAGTACAGGTTTCGCAAATGTTTTACTTGGAAAATAATTAAAATGTTAAATAATTATTTTAAAAATAATCATTTGACTAAATAATTCGTTTGCCAAATTGGTAATTGTACAAATAGTTAGAAGATAAATTATTAGTTTTTAAAAATAACTAATTTCTAACCAATACTTACGCGAAATTTTGAAAATATTTAATTACATACATACATAGACTCACGCCTGTTTCCCGGAGGGGTAGGCAGAGACTACGGAACGCCATTTGCAACGATCCTGACATACCTCACTTGCTTCACTCACTCCCATCAAGTTTCTCATGCATGCTCTTCTGTTAAGGGTACTTCTGACTTGTCCTTTTTTCAGGATGTCTCCAATCTGGTCAGAGAACGTTCTCCTAGGTCTTCCCCTTTGTCCTGTCCCATTCACACTAGCCTGATATATCTTCTTTGTCAGTCTATCGTCATCCATCCTCTCCATGTGCCCAAACCATCTTAACATGCCTTTCTCAAAGCCTGTCACTACATCTTCTTTTACCCCACACCACTCTCGTATCACACAATTCTTTACTCTGTTGGTCAAAGACACACCACACATACTTCTCAGTGCTCTCATTTCTACAGCATTTATTTTACTTTCAAATCTCTTCTGCCATACCCAACTTTCACTACCATACATAAGGGTAGGCACTAACACACCTCTATGCACAGCCAAACGTGCCTTTTTGGACACGTTTTGACTGTTCATAAACGCCTTCAGAACTCCATTCACACAATTACCGGCATTAACTCTCCTTTCAATATCTGCTTCATTCTTACCATCTCTTGTAAACAACGTACCTAAGTAAACAAACTCATTCACTTGTTCCACTCGCTGTCCATCGATCAAAACATTACAAGCCGTAACGCATTCCTCCTTTTCAAAAACCATAACTTTCGATTTACTTACATTCACTTTCATTCCTTTCCTTTCTAACGCACGATGCATGATTGTTACCATCTCCTGCAACTCCTCCGTTGAAGATGCAAGTATAACCTGATCATCAGCATAAAGGAGGCATTTGACGAGTAACCCATTCATCCTTAATCCGCAGTCACTATGTTTTAAATCTTGCAAACAACTGTCCATGAAGAGGTTAAACAGCCACGGCGACGCTACACATCCCTGTCTAACACCTTTATCGATGGTAAACCAGTCAGTGTATGCCCCGTTTATCCTCACACAAGCTCTAGAATCCTCATAAAGGGATTTCAGAGCTCGAATGAGGCTGCTGTCCACCCCGTTCATTGACAGCACCGACCACATTTCATTCCTCACCACTTTATCGTAAGCCTTTTCCAAATCCACGAATGCGTAATAGACCTTTTGACCTTTGGCCAATATTTAATTGCATGGTTGCAATTTTCATTTTGGACAGATGATTTACAGGCGAGTAATATTTTTGTATTAATACTAATTCCATAGAAACTTAAGTCTTTTAAAAAAAATACACACTGCCTGAATTAAGCGAAATAAGTAGAATTCGGTTCTGTCACTCGCCGGCCGCTACCGCGGCACGCTCGTTTCGCTCGCTCGGCTCGTGCGTTGTGGTCGCAGTTCTAACCTAACCTAACCAGCCATTGTTTCAGTTGACCCTACACAAAGATTGTTGTACTAACGTAGATTTTGGTTACTAAAATATTTACCAAGCAAGGCATTTTGTCAAATGTTATTTATGCTTTACGTTGTTTTACCAAATAACATGTTTAAAAAAATAATCAATTTGTAAATTAATGTTTTAGCATAATAACTTTTTTATAGTAAATATATTGTCTAATGAGTAGTTTATTAAACAATAGTTTGTAAAATAATTAATTTATCAAGTATAATTTTGTCAAACGTTATTTGTCAAATGAAAATTTTTCATTTGTTTTTTGTCAAATAATCGGACACCATACCTTTGATATGTCAGGTGTTCGACGAAAGGGAATAGCTTAACTTACCATGGCAAACGATACTGATATTAATTAAAGTTATTCCCATTATGATCGTCTAGCGTTATTCCGGTTGCATCCAGGACTTTGGGCCTTGGAGACATTGAGTTTGGGATCCGCTTACTAGTAAACAACCAAATATGATAGACCGTATTTCCATAGAGCGACTGCCGCCTGACCTCCGTAACCCAAAGGTTAAGGATATTCCCATATTATACTGAATTTAGTTACCTGTTCATTTCACGGAATATCTTTGAGTACAAGCCATCAGTCCAGTCGCGGGTCACAGGATCTAGAACGCCGTAGAGTTCAATGACTGAACATGCCTGTAACATATACAACATATTACAGTGTCCATTTGTACAGGTAACTACAAAAAACTGGGGTTACCTATCGTTAGCCAACACTAGCGACATCTAAAGGATACCGGCGGAAGTACCCTGACTCGCGCTAAAAGTGTTTATACGCTGCTGCTACTACTACTATAGTCCGTGCCACGAGAACAAAGACTTTTTGTAAACAAAGAATTTCTACTAAGTGACTTAGCGATAGTTCTGTCAAAAACAAATGTCAAATCCAATGAGCGCAACGGTACATTTATAGCTCCCAAATTCTGCTGTCATCGGCTCGCGGTCCAGCAGGAACAATCACCTAGCGAAGTCCAAAGATTTTCCCTCAAGTTGAAAGAACCCAAAACCTTATTACACTATGTATCCTCGGCCCAGCGTACGTACTTCAGCCCTTCGTAGCTCTGGAAATGGTGGAGAAACGTAGACTAGGATCTGCAATGACAGTGAGTTTGGTGGGCAGGCCCATGTTGGGCTGCGCTTTGACCAGCGTCTGCAGTATGTTCCATACCTTGGGGTTCAGCACAGTGACTTTGGTGGGCAGGCCCATGTTGGTCTGCGCCTTGACCAGCGTCTGCAGTATGTTTCATACCTTGGGGTTGAGCACAGTGACTTTGGTGGGCAGGGCCATGTTGGTCTGCGCCTTGACCAGTGTCTGCAGTATGTTCCATACCTTGGGATTGAGCACAGTGACTTTGGTGGGCAGGCCCATGTTGGTCTGCGCCTTGACCAGTGTCTGCAGTATGTTCCATACCTTGGGATTGAGCACAGTGACTTTGGTGGGCAGGCCCATGTTGGTCTGCGCCTTGACCAGTGTCTGCAGTATGTTCCATACCTTGGGATTGAGCACAGTGACTTTGGTGGGCAGGCCCATGTTGGTCTGCGCCTTGACCAGTGTCTGCAGTATGTTCCATACCTTGGGATTGAGCACAGTGACTTTGGTGGGCAGGCCCATGTTGGTCTGCGCCTTGACCAGTGTCTGCAGTATGTTCCATACCTTGGGATTGAGCACAGTGACTTTGGTGGGCAGGCCCATGTTGGTCTGCGCCTTGACCAGTGTCTGCAGTATGTTCCATACCTTGGGATTGAGCACAGTGACTTTGGTGGGCAGGCCCATGTTGGTCTGCGCCTTGACCAGCGTTTGCAGTATGACGGTCTTGCCGCCGCCCGTGGGACCCACCAGCATCGTGCAGTGACGGGTCATCATCGTCTCATACAACTGCACTATCTTGTCCACCTGAATAAAAAATTACGAAAATGAGATTGACTGTAATTATTTGACAAAAACTGCAGTCAATATCATTTTTATGACCATTGAAATTACTGTGTTTCGACGCATGGAAATCACGTTAATGTGATTATTCACTCGTCTTTGTTACTACCGATATAACTTTTTGTTATGGCGCTAACCGCGGCAAGAAATCAGCCGTTCCATACAAAATAAATGATGTACAGGACAGCTGATTTATTTCTTTCTCTTCTTCAATTTCGAAGTAGGTATCTACTGAATTTATTTTCTTTTGTAATATATATTTTTCTGCAATTTTACTCTTTTGTCAAAAAAAAAAATATTTTAATTGATATCACGTCAAATGTGTAATGATTAGTGATCGGATAATCGGATGCATATTCACCTAAAGTTCATTTTTGGCTAGGATATTATGGAAGCGGCTTCTTAAAACATATATTTTTGTTAATATAAATCCCGGTATTCCAGAAAATTCAGGAATGTGAAACTACTCTGTAACATGGTGAGGAAACGACGTCTTTAACATGTGGTTTTTATTAAAAAAGAAACTGGTCTCCGGGATTACATAATTATGTGTATTTACTTGAAGTTAATTTTAAGCTCCCCATCAATTTATGAGTATGTTGAGTGTAAGAGGAATGGTAACCAGAGGGTGTTAATTAAAAAAAAATGAATACAATTATACTTTATTGCATTTAATTACAGGATACAAAACATATTAAGCATATTAATATAAATTAAATATCCTTTATTGAAATAACAAAGGTGAGTAAGAGATCTCTTTCAACCAGCCCTACTTATATCCTGATTGAGCGCAAATATTACCTCGGCTACTACAACTTTAATCTGTCTGTCAGTCAAACTCAGTTGATCGCAGAAGTTCATTGGTGATGCTGTTGTAAGTTAATAATTATTAAGAGATTGAATGGTTTCTCTTTATAATTCTTATTTATTATTCGTTTGGGATAAATGTTTTGAAAATTGAAGAAATTAAGAGGATTTTATTATTTTTAGAGCTTTTTTGGTACAAAAGTTAAAATAAGTAAATATACCTATAATATATTGATTCTATAATAAAAATACTAAATTTGTCGATTCCGAAGTCCCGGGATTTTTCCGATATAAAAGTGAATTCCATATTAGCCAACACCTTACAATAAGTAAATATACCCACACCGATTTGATTCTATAGTAAAAAAAACTAAATTTGTCAATTCCGTAACCCTGGGATTTTTCGATTCAAAAGTGCATTCCATAATAGCCAACACCTCGACTTTAGGTAAATATGCATCCGATTATCCGATCACTAGTAATGATGATAACAGCTACTATACCTTAAGTTTCTTTGGATAAAAAAATATTGTACGCTGAGATTCGTGAATACAGTAAATGAAGTTTTCATAAAAATGAAACAGTCATCTCACCTGATGAGCCAGCACGATATACCCGTCCTTCTGGAGCACCGCCTCGACTTCCGAGTTGAAGTCCGGGTACCCCACGCGCGGGCACTCCAGCCCCGGGAACAGGTCCTTGATCTGCCCCAGGAATAGAGGCACGTCTTCGAACACGAACTTAGGGTGGTTCATGTCCCTGGAAGAAATAAAAGGACATTAAAGTCTAGTTTCACCACCTAATAGGGCTTGAGCTTTATCTTCCAGATAAATGCAAAATTACCAGAACAATTAATTTAACAGAAACTTATTAGACAGCGCTAAAACTGGTCGTAAATATATGGATAGGTTCGATATGGAAACAGACCGATTTTGAGCCGTCCGCATCCAACCGTACACCGGAATCGTATAAAGATCATTGGTCCTTCATCGTTCGATCATTTAGAACCTTCCTGACCCAACAGTAGTTTTTCTTAGAGCTATGTCACGGTAATAATATCTAACAGTATTGTAACTCCATACAAACGCACGAAACTCGAGTTATACCTACGCGCCGCGAGCAGAGTACCCATTAGACTGGGCGGACTGTACCTACAGTACCCGCAGCCGCTATCGTGCCGCAGCTCGCATGCGGCGCGTCTGGTAGGTATATAACTCACGAAGACGGCCGAGTTACAATACTGTTAGATTATATTACCGTGGCTATGTGCACTGCCCACTGGTATTTTAGCTTGACTATTCGGAGAGTTTTACAGGGTGATTTGTAATTGCTCGTATTCCCTTCGGGAGGTGATTCTAGGCCCATAGTGTAGTATTTTTACCCCTACATATGGGGGTCAAAAATGCACCATTTTGGAATAAAACGAGTTTTAAGATTTTTTGAGCAAATTCCAAATTTTTGTTATAAACATCTTCAAAAAAATATTTTAACTATAACTGGTAGCAAATTGGGTCTTATTTAATGTAAAATTAAATGGCCCATCTTTTAAAATAAAATAAAGATACTAACTCAACGTGGAATTTGAAAATAGAGCCAAAAACACACAAAAAATATCGAATAAAATAAAATGACGCCACAAAAATGCAATTATTCGAAAAAAAAAATATGTGGCATGTTATGTAAAGTATTGGAATAACTTCCTGGTATTACCTGCTATCCAAAAAAGTATAATAGTATTAGCCAATTGGTGTTAATTTGGAGTAGTAGCCGCTTTTGTTCAAAAAAGTGCTTCTGGTAGACTCACTCGGCAGAACATGTTTTCCTGTATTTGTTCTTAAGCTCTGCAATCAGCAGTGATTTACTAGTAAGGAGACCAACCTAGCAAAATGCATAGGGTCTTGGGTTCGAATCCTTAGCGTAAATCGCTGTCTTTTGTTAGTTAAATGCGTATTAAGGTTTTAATTCTCATTTGTCCCGTGACTCGAAAAGCATGTTCAGCCAGTTGGTACTGGACGTCATGCTTATCTTGGAAACTCTTTTAGGGGATTCAAATAAATCATTTTTTTTTACAGTCTCACGCCTGTATCCCCGAAGGGGTAGGCAGGGGTGTCATATTACACCCACATTTCGCCATTATTTTTTTGGTTGGTCCCACGTAGAAGGGGGCGAGCCTATTGCCGATACCGGGCACATCGACAGACTCCGTGCTGCTACTGAGAATTTGGAAAAACCCAGTAACACTTTTGCCGACCCGGGAACCTGGAGGTCCTGGGTTCAATTCCCGATCAGCAGAGCGCATAGGCTATCCACGGATCACGGAGGCATAAATAAATAAGTGAAAGAAATAGCTGAGACTTAATTGAACCATAAAATATCCCACTGCATTCGTATAACGGAAGTCAGATGAGGTAATCTGTCGCAAAACTTAAAATTCTTCATAAGGCGTATGATGCTGGCCGAGGAACTCCACTCCTACCGAACTAGAAGCCGAAGCGCACCGAAACGTACAGCTCTAATGTGCCACCATGCCGGCCTCCGCTAGCGCACTGGCCGATGGCAAAGCACCGCCCCCACGGACAATAAAAATATTAACTAAAGTGCTTGACAAACGTCAGTGTCTATTGTGTTGATTGTTTTGATTGTTTTTGATATTATTTTTTTAGTTATAAGTTTATTTTTAGTGAATTGAGTAATACATGTCTAACGGTGGCATTAAGCGATGAGGAGGTAAGTGCCAGTCAACTTTACACACCGACTACCCTGGTGCGCTGCCCCATCTGTCCCCAAGCACGTTTGTTCAAAGGTGAGCGGGGCCTCAAAGTACATTTAGGAAAAATTCACAAAAACCAAAATTTACTTTCCGGCCCCAATACTTCCACCAGTACTACTCAGAACAATCCCACAGACGCCCCTAAAATTCCCTTTTGGCAGTATTTAAGTCAGTTAAAAAATTCCATTCCGATCCTGAAGAGAATTCCCCGTGGGGCGAGGCCTTCAGTGGCTCAAAACCTAGCACATTGCATAGGCCTTGTCATCCGGGAGAATTCCATTACGGCTTGGGAACTTTCCCTTATAGAATTCTACATGCTCAAGGAGACCGGCCTACAAAAAAAAACTTTAACAACAAAAATTAAAGAAAACTGCAATATTTCGGCATCAAAATTAGAATACCATCCTCCAAAAGCTCACCGCAACAGCACCAACTTCCATCATGTAGAGTCTAAACTAAGGGAGGGTGACATCAGGGGAGCGTCCAGGCTCTTATTCAGTAGCGATGTAGTGGCGCCTTGCTCTGCCGACACACTCGCAAGTCTGCAGAGCAAGCATCCAGCGCCAGGGGATAACATCTCTTTTCCTGAGCCACCTAGCGCTGACTCGGGCCTTTCTCAGCATTACAGCCAAGGACGTGGTTGGTGCCGTTGGCTCCTTCCAGAGCGGGTCTGCTGGTGGTCTCGACGGCTTGACACCACAACATCTTAAGGATCTTGTGTGTTCAAGCGCCGGTGAGGCCGGCGGCTCTCTTTAATCTCATGCTCACCGGCAATGTGAACGATGCCATCGTCGACGTTTTGTATGGCGCTAATCTGTGCGCCTTACGAAAGCGGGATGGTGGCATTCGTCCCATTGCCGTGGGGTGCACGTACAGGCGTATGACAGCCAAAATATGCTGTCGCCATTTAAACACCTCCTTTTCTTGTAAATTTTAGCCACAACAGCTGGGATTTGGTTCTAAGAGAGGCTGCGAGGCTGCCGTACATGCCTTGTCAACGTACCTTGACTGTAATGGAGGTGAGGTTGTCTTGAAGGATGACCTAAAGAATGCCTTTAACTCAGTCAACAGAGACACCTTGTTGACACAAGTTAAATTGGAAACACCCCAAATCTACAATTTTCTTTGGCAATGTTACAGACACCCTTCTAAATAATACAAGGAACATCTTTTAGAATCTGCCGTCGGTTGTCAACAAGGTGACCCTCTTGAACCACAAATTTTTAGTTTGGCCATCCATCCAGTTATAAACCAACTAAATTCAAAATTAAACATCTGGTACCTAGATGATGGAACCCTGGGAGGAGACGTAAACACTGTATATCAAGATCTGGCATTCCTGAAATCGAAATTTTTATCCATAGGCTTAGAGTTGAATACAAGCAAATGCGAAATTTTTATTAATGACCATTTAGATAAATCCTCTATTCTTTCAAAATTCCAATATTTGGCACCCAATATTACCCAAGATGAAAAAAGTTCTTTTCGCCTCCTGGGGTCCCCAATTTTAGACGACGGTTTTGATTCCTTTATACAGGACAAAATTTAAAATTTTAATGATGTTTCAGACAGGCTACTCAAAATTAATATACATTCGGCTTTTACTATTATTCGATATTGTCTTTTTGTCCCTAAAAGACAATGGGCAAAAATGTATGGGACCTGGGACCACTCTCCAATAGTAATAAGGTGTATGTCATTGGATAGGCATTTTTAATAGAAACATCTTTTTTATGACACTTTTGTTGTAACGGTTGTCCGTTCCAAGATATATGGCATACAAGTTTCGATACAAGTATGTTGAAAAAAGCGTTTATTACAGTACTTAGTTCTATATAATGCTTTATTTTGCAAACTGACTCGTCCTCGTGCCTGCCCAAGCGCTTAGGAACAGTGCGGGGTGCCCCCCCCCCCTCCCCTCCAAACCGGTTACTTGGAGCTGCGCCGAGCGACGCCCGCCGTGCGGTGGTAGTTATAGAATTGGGACATAAGTATATATTTTAGTATTATGGCGTTCGAAAAGAGCTTCGAATTATATCTTTAATATTTTTATCTTTATCTTTCAACTAACTACTCACAAAACATAATTACATAATATTGCTTTGTTGCGACGTGAAGGGCGGACAAACAAACAGACTTTCGCATTTATAATATTAGTATTGATAACCCTTAAGTTTCCTAAAAGTTGCACCCCGCACCGTACCAACCGCTTGGGCAGACGCGAAGATAAGTCAGTTTGCAAAATAAAGCATAATAATAAAATAAAGGTACTCATCATCATCAGCCTTTAAAAGTCCACTGCTGGACTAGGCCTCTCCTTTGAAAGGAGGAATTGGTCTACTATACCACGCTGGCCAAACGGGTTGGTATAGGGTTTGTATCAAGTTTTCCTACTCTTACAGTGCTGTTCTCTGCATAATATGCTCCCTCTGTCGGCTCTTACGACACCCATGGGAAGATATAGGGTGGTGACATTCCGTATTCTTAATCCGTCACCACGCGGATGGTAATAAAAGTACTAAGCACCCTAAAAAGAACGCTTTTTTCAACATAATTTTATCGAAACTTGTATGTCATATATCTTGGAACGGACAACTATGACAACAAAGCCGTCATAATAAAAGTTGTTTCTATTAAAAAGACTTATCCAATGACATAAATCTTATTGCTATTGGAAGGTGGTCCCAATCTGCCCATCCTCCTTTACACACGCGTTACGGTCTTCACCTTTTTGGAAAAATCCGACTCCACTCATTCAAATTGACAAAATTATACAGAATACCCTAAGTAAAATTTTGAATGTGGCTCTGAACGACCGAGTGTGGCAACAGGCGTCCTTACCTGTGCGCTTGGGCGGCCTCGGCGTTCGCAAAATTTCTGACGTAAGCCTGCCAGCGTTCTAGTCATCGGTCCACAGCACTGCAGAATTGACCAGGAAAATCTTAGCACCTACACTGGTTGATTCTGAGGTGCCGTGTAAGGCCGATGCCATGAACGCTTGGAGAAAGGCTTGTCCAGGAACTGAGTTACCCCGAAACTTGTTCTCCCAGAGGCAATGGGATGGGCCGCTTTGCAGCGTGGTACGAGAAAACCTCCTCAATACGTCGGCCAACGCTGCGGAGCGAGCTCGCCTGCTGGCTGTGGGAGAATGGGAATCGGGCCTCTGGCTTCAGGCACTGCCATCGTCCAATATAGGTACCATGTTGGACGATACGACCTTCCGCTTCGCTACTTGCCTCCGTTTAGGCGCGTCATGTGTCACTCCGCATCGCTGTCACTGCGGAGAGGCTGTCGATAGCCTTGGTCACCATGGTCTGTCATGCAGCAGGAGCGCAGGTCGTATTTCACGACACGCCAACCTCAACGACATTCTGCGCCGTGCTCTTGTCACCGCTGGCGTTCCAGCCCAACTTGAACCTCAGGGCTTGGCACGCGACGATGGCAAGATACCGGACGGGATGTCTTTACTGCCGTGGAAGCTGGGTAGGCCTTTGGTATGGGACGCGACATGTGTCGATACCCTTGCGCCATCCCATCTTTCCAGCACAGCAGGTTGTGCGGGCGCTGCTGCTGCTTCAGCAGAGACCCTCAAACGGCGCAAATACGTAAATCTTGTAGGAGATTATGTATTTGAGCCGTTTGGGGTCGAAACCTTGGGGCCATGGGGTTCAAGTGCGAGATCCCTTTTTAGGGATCTCGCAAAGAGACTGATCGACGCTTCGTGTGACCAGAGGGCTGGCACGTATTTAGCACCAAAGATAAGCATTGCAATACAACGAGGCAATGCCGCCAGTCTTCTGGGCACGCTTCCGATTGACTGCGATGCGGATGACTTTCATGACGCCTTCTAAATTTAATTTTAATTTTTTTTCGTCTTGTATATATTAAATAGGCTTATTTTAATTTTAAGACATGATAAAAGTTAATTTATGTAATATGTAACAATTATTAAAGATTTGACCGAACTAGTATTGTGAATATTGTTGGTCCACCCACCGCCTGGCGATTAGGTTTTTTGCTCCGTTTTTTGCCACACGTTGGCGATTTGGTTTTTGCCCGGCACGGGCGCTTTTTGTGCTGGGCAAAAAATCATACAGCGGAACTTCTCCTAACAGAGCCGAAACCTCATATTATGAATAAGCCTTCGTAGTAGTCTCTGTTTCACAAAAAATAGCAAATTTTAGAGTATCAACGCTGCGACAAGATTTCATGTAACTAATTGATTTTTTGTCACAGTGAGATCCCATCTGAAAGCCGGTTATTTTATGGTTTAATAATTAAGTGTTGTGACACATAAATAATTAGTTTAAAGAAAAAGCTGTGGCTTTTTCCAACCCGTCAAATAAATAAATATTTATTTCAGTTTCCAAAATAAACATGGCGTCCGGTACCAACTGGCTGAAAATGCTATTCGAGTCACGGGACTAGTGAGAATTAAAACCTTAATATGCATTTAACTTACAAAAGACAGCGATTTACGCTAAGGATTCGAACCCAAGACACTATGCATTTTGCTAGGTTGGTCTCCTTACTAGTAAATCACTGCTGATTGCAGAGCTTTAGAACAAATAAAGGAAAAAATGTTCTGCCGAGTGAGTCATCCACAAGCACTTTTTAGAACAAAAGCGGCTACTTCTCCAAATTCACACCAATTGGCTAAGACTATTATACATTTTTGGATAGCAAGTAATACCAGGAAGTTATTCCAATACTTTACATAACATGCCACATATTATTTTTTTAGAATAATTGCATTTTTGTGACGTCATTTTATTTTATTCGAAAAAAAATTGAGTGTTTTTGGCTCTATTTTCAAATTCCACATTGAGTTAGTATCTTTATTTTATTTAAAAAAACGGGCCATTTAATTTTCCATTAAATAAGACCCAATTTGCTACCAGTTATAGTTAAAATATTTTTTTAGAAGATGATTTGGCATTTGCTCAAAAAATCTTAAAACCCGTTTTAATCCAAAATGGTGCATTTTGGACCCCCATATGTAGGGGGTAAAGATACTCCACTATGGCCCTAGAATCACCTCCCGAAGGGAATACGAGCAATTACAAATCAACCTGTAGGTATATTATCGACTTTGGTTCTACTACGGATCAGTTCATTCTGATTCGATCTTGCAGAGAAATAGAGTTTATTCTGCAGAAATATAATCATAAACCATAATGTCATATGAATAGGGACCATATTTCCTCACCTGAGCGCGCGCATAAGCACCATAATCTCACTGAGCCCGGGCGAGTCGCGGCGCAGTTTGCCCGCCATACGTAACACGGCGGTTAGAGCTCGCAATCCCCAGTCGTAGTGGGACTGTTTGGATAACTGCTCCTTTGCCACCTGGTATAGTACCGTCATTTTCTTAGCTAGCACCTGCACACAATATTAGTTTCATTAAGGTCCAGTCTATAAAATAATGGCAAAGATACTCAAAACGAAGTTACGTAGTGTAAATACCAAAATATTTTTTTATAACTAGATCTATACCATAAAACGGTGGTCTTTTAGCTAGAGCTTTTTATTATTATTTGATAAATGCGATATCATTGAAAGAGTATGAACGATACAGTGATATTGCATAGTATTTACATGAGAATATTATCATGTTTCGTACTTCTGAGAGTAGTTGCTACGTACCTTAGCTGTCAAAAACCCGTCAGAGAAGAGCGATATCTGGCAGATCATCTCGAGGTCCGGCAGTATGCATACGACGGGTCGGAACAGCGCCTTGACGGACTCGGGCAGTTCGGTACGGCCCGCGTACCCGGGGTTCATCGTAATGAAGATGCCCACCTTGCTGTCCATCGCTATCTCTGTACCTTCGAACTGGAATATAATGCAAATGTATTTTAGTTCTTTTTTATTATCGCTCAGATAGGCACATCATTACGCGATAGGGTACTATAATATACTTAATATAAGTTCGCCCCCTATTAAATTTGGGCCGAAACATACTGGCGAAACTCAAACTTCACTAGTTATGTTTCTGTCCCAATTTATAATAAGTAAATTAAGTAATATACCCTTTGCCTCTGGGATAAAGACGTCAAGTTATGTTATGTGTGTCATATTTTCTTCAAGAAGTGTTACAGATAGAGTATACAAATATGGCAGTGTGGTAACGGAAGTAAGTTTATCCCCTATTACATGTGACCCAAAATTGGCGAAATGTGGGTGTAATATTACACGTCACTGCCTACCCCGTCGGGAATAACGGCGTAACAATGAGTATACAAATACAGAAAGTTTCATTCTTAGATATTACAGGGCAAAGTACGCCGCCACGTCCGTCTGTTTGGGATAAGCTCAAAAACTGGGAGCCAATTCTCCTATTTTTATATGACATTGATATTATATTTTGAATTGACAATGTAATTATATTTGACACTTGTTTTAATTTACGACTTCGTTACAACTTCGTTCAATTATCAGATAATTTACCAAAGAGTATACAAATACTACGTAAGAAGAGGCGGATGTGCCATAGATCATGCGAGACTTTCAGCTTTGTATGAAACGTGCAGGGAGAACTCGTACCAACATAAAGATACTTATTGACATCTTTTTTATGTTGTCAGCATTGTCATATTCGTCAATATAGGGATGTACCCTCTAGTGATTAACGAAATATCGATATCGATAATATTCGGTAAAAAATAATTATAATTATGTTTCGACTAGAATTATACTTTTCCAACACAAATAAAAGATGTATTTAATATTTATGTGTTTATTCAAACATATTAGCCTATTCTATAAATCTATTCTAGACTAGCTTTTGCCCGCGGCTTCGCTCACGTTAAATTCGGGGTAACACATAACTCCTTCATCGTCCGATAGTAATTTTCGTTTTAATTCTAGTCATAGGGACTGATAAGAAATATAACCGCAAGAAGTATTTAAAACATTTCTGTAAACAGTATTTTTAGAGTTCCGTAGTCAAAAATGGCTAAACACGGAATCTTTATAGACGCGCTATGTCCGTCAGTCCGTATGTCACAGCCACTTTATGCCGAAACTATTCAGTTTACACATTTGAAAATTGGTAGGTAGACGTATTCTGTGAACCACCAAAACCAAAAAATATTGAATATTAAGGATATATAAGATAATTTCTTCGTCGTTAAAAATTACTTTGACGTTCCTAAAACCATTGTTTCTCAAAGTCAATCGTTTGAAAGATATACGGTTCCAAAGTGGTAAAATGGGTGTGAGGATCCCTCTAACTTTTAAAGTAAGAGAGTGACAAATCTATAAAAAATATATCCTGTAGATCGTTATAAAAACTTCCAACGAAAATTGATTTGAACGATATGTAGTCAGCAGTTTTTGAAATAAAGCACATCTTAAAAACTGCAAATAAAGCTTTGTCGTTTATACAAATACTATACTACTATAATAGTTAGTCGAAGATAATGGCTATGGTAAGTGGATACCTGCACTACGGAACCCTTCATGAGCAAGTCTGACTCGCAATAGCGAATAGCTTTTATAATGTTTCATCCTTGGTGTTACTTGTAGCCGTTGGCCATTACAAAGCTTTAGTGCATTAAGATTCCGCATTGATAGGACTGGAACACCAACCTTCGGTCTCAAGTTGCATGAAGGTATTCCTGAGAGTTCAGAAACTCTATAGGGTACCTTGAAGTAACTTGGTCAGAATTCATGACATTATCTACCAAAAGGTGCTCAACAACATCACTTTGCATACAGTCAAATGTCAAAGCCATGGTCTGCTATATCTCTAGACACACTTTCGCATTTATGAGTAGAGAATATAAGTTCAGCCGGTTTAGCGTGAAATCGGTAGATACATACATAGGTACACATTTTCGCATTTATACCTGATATTAGTAGGGTAGTGACTGCCTCGTTGGTCTCGCGGCATAAATGTGCGCGTGGGATTGGGAGGTCTCGGGTTCGATTCCCGGGTCGGGCAAAGTGTTATTGGGTTTTTCCGTTAGGAAATTCTCAGTAGCAGCACGGAGTCTGGTAATGTGCCCGGTACGGCAATAGGCTCGCCCCCTATTACGTGGGACCTAAAAATGCATGGCAAAATGTGGGTGTAATATTACACCTCTGCCTACCCCTTCGGGGATACAGGCGTGAGTCTATAAAAAAAAAAATAAAAAAAAATAGTAGGGATTAGCCAAAGCTGTTACAATTATTATTAGTTTATATATGTAAGCGAACGAAGTAATGACAGTGCACCATAGGACAATGTATAATGTAACAGTACTGACAGATATACGATAGCCCATATATTATAGCGCAAGCGTTCTTAATGTCAAAGGTAGTAGGTTTGTCCCTACAAACTTCGACCCTCTCTAAAATCCCTCCCAGATTATTTTTTGCAGCTAATTGTATCCTATGTGTTTTTCCTGGTTCTGAGCTACCTCCCCACCAATTTTCAGCCAAATCGGTTATGCCATTCTTGAGTTATAAATAGTGTAACTAACACGACTTTCTTTTATATATATGGATAGATTATATAATACATATCATTAGAGAATTTCTTAATTTTTTTTATAGACGAAAAAAGCCAAATGCCTGTATCCCCGAAGGGGTAGGCAGAGGTGTAATATTACACCCACATTTCGCCTTCAATTTTTGTGTCCCACGTAATAGGGGGCGAGCCTATTGCCTAATTTCTTTATACACAACATTATCTGTTTTACCACCTTCACATAGAACATGTAAATTATTTTTACCGCTTACTTGTGAACATGCCATATAACTGACCATGTGAAAAACAACATGTTCGGGAGTCGATTCCAGCTGTTTCAAGTTTGTCCCTGCGATTTATTTAGAAAATACACACAGGGCTACGAATATCCAGCCCTGCCAAAAGTAAGATAGCCCCGTTGAGTTACTCAAGAGGTATCTGAATTCAGGCCTCAGTTTCCCACCCACGGATTCCCACGTACGTGAGGTGTGGAAATTTGGGTATAATGTCACCTGTATAAGTACAGAACACGATCGAACGATACAAACAGACAGACAGACATAAATTCTAAAAATTATCAAGAATTGCTTTTTAGAATTTTCCTAGATTTTTTAGCTAATTTTCGTCAAAATATCTTTAATGTACAGACTTTTTCATCTCTACAGTTTTATTATAGTATAGATTAGCGATGAAAAATACGCAGAACTAAAATATATATGTATGTACATGTAATGGAAAGGTTTTTAACATTTCTTCTGTAATATGATTTAAAGAAATGTCTATAGATACAGGGCACAGCTGTTTTTCTGACTTGAGTTCCCTTTTTTTTAAGTCTTTCAGCTTAAAATGCTTGCCACACACATAGTTCAACTGATGTAATTTTCAATGAGCACATAAATCAAGTCTTGGTTTCCAGTTGCAGCTACCCATTTTTACATCTAAAAAGAAAAAAAAGAATATAATTTTTAGTCCTTGTGCTAATTTCTAATAACGGATTATCGATAACTGACAGGCAGCACTATTGTTTACCTACAAAGTACTAGGATATGAAGCTTTAGAATATTTCCTTATTTTTTATGTTTCATTGAAATATATCACATTATATAACATTATAAATATTCATTGATCTTTATCTAGGGACATTTTGCCATAAATACCTTCCCTTTTTTCATTGCTTGATGTTGTTGTATGCCATATTTCGCACGTTATTTTGCTTGTTTTGATTGCGCTCCTTTCAATGCTAATCTAATAAATATAGTAACACTAACACTAGAAGTGTAAAATCACATTTATTTGGCATATACAAAGCACTTTTACAGTATGTTTTTTACGTTTTATAAACAAACTACATGACGCGGCAAAGTTCAATCTAGATAATAATGTGACAGTTGTGACATTTGACACAATTGACAGCCAAGGCGGTGATGTACGTATAACCCGTCTAACTTTGAAAGAATACTGTTCCAAGGGTACATAGTGAAGGATGCTATCTTCACGTTTTATACATATAATAGTAGCCATTAAAAAGATAGCACGTTTCATACATTCGGTTTTTTCTTAGGAACTTGCGCCAGGCTGTAATTTACAAGAATACGCTTTTTGTGACGTAAGTATGACACTGACATGATATCGAAACTATATTTATTTAGGAGAATTGGACCCCAGATTTTATGCAGTATTTCGTCGTAGACAGACTGATTCATGAGGAAGGTTTAAGTATATAATTTATAGCGACTTGGCATACACTACGGCCGACAAATCATGGCGGGTCTGAAGCTAGCCTTTGCGAATTACCGTGCATGTATACTCGTGTAGAAAACTGTTATTGCCAGACTTTATATAATTTATATACAAGCAAGTAGTATTATTTTATGATGAATGCACCTCACCTGACAATAGTGGCCGATATTTTAACCGGAACATACACAATATTAAACTAAGGTCTACAAACAGTACTGGATACGATGGTGTATCAATTAGGATACCAAAAACCGTGTCTAATAAAAACTCAAATCCAATGAGCCACATAATTTTCGTTATTATGCAGGGAGTAGTTCCCAAGGAATTAAAAAGGACCATAATAAAACGGCTCTTTAAGAAACATAATAACCATAGTATGACTCGTTACAGACCTATAGCATTCCAGTCACATCAAAAATATTTTAGAAGGTTATCCATAAGCCTGTTGAACAATCGGAAATAAAAGAAACATACCTGAATGCCGCAGAATTTTTTTTTTGATGATTGCATTGACAAACAAAGATCGAACGATTTTTCTTTAGGTAGACACATCTTTTAAGTTGCAATTAAGAATGCGCGCGTTTTGTTTTCCAATTAAGTAGGTATTTGGAACATGGCACGCATGGTATGGACCTATGGATAAGTATCCATGGGTGCATAGGACCTCTATAGATCATTATCTAAAGATATATTTTTTATATTGTATTTGCATTATGATAAAAGTTTTATGAATAAAGTTGTAGAGAATTTAATTTGCAACAAAAATCTCGTTCACATATTCTTCGTGCGGCCAATAGTTTACCAGATAATCAAGAAAAATTACTATCTGCATCTGCACTCTTTCAAAGATGACGGCCGAGGGACAAGAAGTACGTCCCCACAAATTTGAATCAAGCTTTACAATATGTGTGTGCCCTTCCCACACATCTGTAAAATAAAATTGCATCGTGATAAATGCAACCTCAAATGTAACTTTTCAATGAACGATAAATACTTTTGTCATCGTCTGTACTCGAGACGGAAAAAGTAAAACGAATACTAAGGTGTGACAGAGACACATTAAATCGCACCGAAAACTTCAAAAGTAAAAAAGGGATGTCCAATGTACGTGTTTGATTAAAGTTAATTAAAAAAAATATACATGTATTCAATTATATATAAAGATTTTAAATGTGTTCCAAGTCTTTTCATTCGTGTCATCCTTAATAGATAACTGATATAAGTAAATCTGGTCTCTTAACCGCGAAAATAAACTTTATTACATTTGTTTCTTTATTAAAAACAAAATCTCACTATATTGCTCGTTTTAATAAATCTATTTTATTTTATACCTTATAGAATTTTGACTATTATAACAAAAATAAATGAATTCAAAATCGATTATGAAACTAATCGATTCTACGCTATTATATGTACTATGTCATGTAACAATAGAGAGCATATTACCGTGAACCGTTTGAGCTTCATGAGCAGTGCGCTCCGTATACACTGCAGCTGCGACGAGATGACCGACAGCACGGAGATGTCGATGCGGTTGAACTCGTCGAAGCAGCCCCAGGCGCCGCACTGGCACTGTCACGCTATTATATGTACTATGTCATGTAACAATAGAGAGCATATTACCGTGAACCGTTTGAGCTTCATGAGCAGTGCGCTCCGTATACACTGCAGCTGCGACGAGATGACCGACAGCACGGAGATGTCGATGCGGTTGAACTCGTCGAAGCAGCCCCAGGCGCCGCACTGGCACCGTCACGCTATTATATGTACTATGTCATGTAACAATAGAGAGCATATTACCGTGAACCGTTTGAGCTTCATGAGCAGTGCGCTCCGTATACACTGCAGCTGCGACGAGATGACCGACAGCACGGAGATGTCGATGCGGTTGAACTCGTCGAAGCAGCCCCAGGCGCCGCACTGGCACCGTCACGCTATTATATGTACTATGTCATGTAACAATAGAGAGCATATTACCGTGAACCGTTTGAGCTTCATGAGCAGTGCGCTCCGTATACACTGCAGCTGCGACGAGATGACCGACAGCACGGAGATGTCGATGCGGTTGAACTCGTCAAAGCAGCCCCAGGCGCCGCACTGGCACCGTCACGCTATTATATGTACTATGTCATGTAACAATAGAGAGCATATTACCGTGAACCGTTTGAGCTTCATGAGCAGTGCGCTCCGTATACACTGCAGCTGCGACGAGATGACCGACAGCACGGAGATGTCGATGCGGTTGAACTCGTCGAAGCAGCCCCAGGCGCCGCACTGGCACTGTCACGCTATTATATGTACTATGTCATGTAACAATAGAGAGCATATTACCGTGAACCGTTTGAGCTTCATGAGCAGTGCGCTCCGTATACACTGCAGCTGCGACGAGATGACCGACAGCACGGAGATGTCGATGCGGTTGAACTCGTCGAAGCAGCCCCAGGCGCCGCACTGGCACCGTCACGCTATTATATGTACTATGTCATGTAACAATAGAGAGCATATTACCGTGAACCGTTTGAGCTTCATGAGCAGTGCGCTCCGTATACACTGCAGCTGCGACGAGATGACCGACAGCACGGAGATGTCGATGCGGTTGAACTCGTCGAAGCAGCCCCAGGCGCCGCACTGGCACCGTCACGCTATTATATGTACTATGTCATGTAACAATAGAGAGCATATTACCGTGAACCGTTTGAGCTTCATGAGCAGTGCGCTCCGTATACACTGCAGCTGCGACGAGATGACCGACAGCACGGAGATGTCGATGCGGTTGAACTCGTCGAAGCAGCCCCAGGCGCCGCACTGGCACCGTCACGCTATTATATGTACTATGTCATGTAACAATAGAGAGCATATTACCGTGAACCGTTTGAGCTTCATGAGCAGTGCGCTCCGTATACACTGCAGCTGCGACGAGATGACCGACAGCACGGAGATGTCGATGCGGTTGAACTCGTCGAAGCAGCCCCAGGCGCCGCACTGGCACCGTCACGCTATTATATGTACTATGTCATGTAACAATAGAGAGCATATTACCGTGAACCGTTTGAGCTTCATGAGCAGTGCGCTCCGTATACACTGCAGCTGCGACGAGATGACCGACAGCACGGAGATGTCGATGCGGTTGAACTCGTCGAAGCAGCCCCAGGCGCCGCACTGGCACCGTCACGCTATTATATGTACTATGTCATGTAACAATAGAGAGCATATTACCGTGAACCGTTTGAGCTTCATGAGCAGTGCGCTCCGTATACACTGCAGCTGCGACGAGATGACCGACAGCACGGAGATGTCGATGCGGTTGAACTCGTCGAAGCAGCCCCAGGCGCCGCACTGGCACCGTCACGCTATTATATGTACTATGTCATGTAACAATAGAGAGCATATTACCGTGAACCGTTTGAGCTTCATGAGCAGTGCGCTCCGTATACACTGCAGCTGCGACGAGATGACCGACAGCACGGAGATGTCGATGCGGTTGAACTCGTCAAAGCAGCCCCAGGCGCCGCACTGGCACCGTCACGCTATTATATGTACTATGTCATGTAACAATAGAGAGCATATTACCGTGAACCGTTTGAGCTTCATGAGCAGTGCGCTCCGTATACACTGCAGCTGCGACGAGATGACCGACAGCACGGAGATGTCGATGCGGTTGAACTCGTCGAAGCAGCCCCAGGCGCCGCACTGGCACTGTCACGCTATTATATGTACTATGTCATGTAACAATAGAGAGCATATTACCGTGAACCGTTTGAGCTTCATGAGCAGTGCGCTCCGTATACACTGCAGCTGCGACGAGATGACCGACAGCACGGAGATGTCGATGCGGTTGAACTCGTCGAAGCAGCCCCAGGCGCCGCACTGGCACCGTCACGCTATTATATGTACTATGTCATGTAACAATAGAGAGCATATTACCGTGAACCGTTTGAGCTTCATGAGCAGTGCGCTCCGTATACACTGCAGCTGCGACGAGATGACCGACAGCACGGAGATGTCGATGCGGTTGAACTCGTCGAAGCAGCCCCAGGCGCCGCACTGGCACCGTCACGCTATTATATGTACTATGTCATGTAACAATAGAGAGCATATTACCGTGAACCGTTTGAGCTTCATGAGCAGTGCGCTCCGTATACACTGCAGCTGCGACGAGATGACCGACAGCACGGAGATGTCGATGCGGTTGAACTCGTCAAAGCAGCCCCAGGCGCCGCACTGGCACCGTCACGCTATTATATGTACTATGTCATGTAACAATAGAGAGCATATTACCGTGAACCGTTTGAGCTTCATGAGCAGTGCGCTCCGTATACACTGCAGCTGCGACGAGATGACCGACAGCACGGAGATGTCGATGCGGTTGAACTCGTCGAAGCAGCCCCAGGCGCCGCACTGGCACTGTCACGCTATTATATGTACTATGTCATGTAACAATAGAGAGCATATTACCGTGAACCGTTTGAGCTTCATGAGCAGTGCGCTCCGTATACACTGCAGCTGCGACGAGATGACCGACAGCACGGAGATGTCGATGCGGTTGAACTCGTCGAAGCAGCCCCAGGCGCCGCACTGGCACTGTCACGCTATTATATGTACTATGTCATGTAACAATAGAGAGCATATTACCGTGAACCGTTTGAGCTTCATGAGCAGTGCGCTCCGTATACACTGCAGCTGCGACGAGATGACCGACAGCACGGAGATGTCGATGCGGTTGAACTCGTCGAAGCAGCCCCAGGCGCCGCACTGGCACCGTCACGCTATTATATGTACTATGTCATGTAACAATAGAGAGCATATTACCGTGAACCGTTTGAGCTTCATGAGCAGTGCGCTCCGTATACACTGCAGCTGCGACGAGATGACCGACAGCACGGAGATGTCGATGCGGTTGAACTCGTCGAAGCAGCCCCAGGCGCCGCACTGGCACTGTCACGCTATTATATGTACTATGTCATGTAACAATAGAGAGCATATTACCGTGAACCGTTTGAGCTTCATGAGCAGTGCGCTCCGTATACACTGCAGCTGCGACGAGATGACCGACAGCACGGAGATGTCGATGCGGTTGAACTCGTCGAAGCAGCCCCAGGCGCCGCACTGGCACCGTCACGCTATTATATGTACTATGTCATGTAACAATAGAGAGCATATTACCGTGAACCGTTTGAGCTTCATGAGCAGTGCGCTCCGTATACACTGCAGCTGCGACGAGATGACCGACAGCACGGAGATGTCGATGCGGTTGAACTCGTCGAAGCAGCCCCAGGCGCCGCACTGGCACTGTCACGCTATTATATGTACTATGTCATGTAACAATAGAGAGCATATTACCGTGAACCGTTTGAGCTTCATGAGCAGTGCGCTCCGTATACACTGCAGCTGCGACGAGATGACCGACAGCACGGAGATGTCGATGCGGTTGAACTCGTCGAAGCAGCCCCAGGCGCCGCACTGGCACCGTCACGCTATTATATGTACTATGTCATGTAACAATAGAGAGCATATTACCGTGAACCGTTTGAGCTTCATGAGCAGTGCGCTCCGTATACACTGCAGCTGCGACGAGATGACCGACAGCACGGAGATGTCGATGCGGTTGAACTCGTCGAAGCAGCCCCAGGCGCCGCACTGGCACAGCCCCGCTAAGATCTGCCCAACGGCCCGAAAGTCCATACCCTCGCCGCAATTCGTCACTACGCAGAGGAGACCTAGGCACTTGGCAAGGTCCTTTGTGGTCTCCGTTTTGCCAGTGCCAGCGGGACCTGGACATTCAGTTTTTGGTCAAAAACGTTGAAATGCTTTTACTTTTTGCTATGGCTAACGATTGATTTAGGCCTTGAGACGATAGCTGGGACTAATCGCTTTGCGGCCTTTGCAGTGCGGTAGCGATTTAAGGGTTAAAGGCGTTACCATTAGGGGCAGAACCTTGCAATTACATTGCCACTCATGCCCGAGTGACAAAATACACGGCACGACACGTACCGATACTACACAGCACGAAACGTCACGATACTACACGGCACTCCACGTCACGATATGATACGACACGACACGATACTACACGCCACGACACGTCACGATACTACACGGCACGCCACGTCACGGTATGATACAACACGTTACGAAACGTCACGATACTACATGACACACCACGTCACGGTATGATACGACACGACACGATACTACACGCCACGATACGTTACGATACTACACAGCACGCCATGTAGCGGTATGATACAACACGTCACGATACTACACGGCACGAAACGTCACGATACTACACGGCACGACACGGATGATACGACACGTCACGATACTAATCGGCTCGACACGTCACGTCACGGTATGATACGACACGTCACGACTACACGCACGTAACGTCACGTCACGATATGATACGTCACGATACTACACGGTACTATACGACACATCACGATACTACACGGCACGATACGTCACGATACTACACAGAACGACACGTTACGTCACGGTATAATACGACACGTCACGATACGACACGTCACAATACTACATGGCACGACACGTCATGATACTACATGGTACGATAGCACATGTCTCGACGCACGCTACGTCACGTCACGGTATGATACGACACGACAAGTTACGACACTTCACGTCACGACATTGAATTATACAATACGACACGTCACGATACTACACGGCACGATAAGTCACGACAGGTTATGATACGTCTTGACAAGTGACGATACTATATGGAACGGCGATACGATATGTAATCGTAATCAGCTGCCAACGTTATTGACTTATGCATAGAGGCAAACATTGTATTATGAGCTGTGCTGGTCGCAACTGTGATGAGTGAAGAGACTAGGCATGGGCGTTTTCGAATTTCCCCGCAAACCGATACAAATTCGATTTCAGATACTGAAATCGATTTCAAAAACCGATTTTAGAAATCGATTTCTGTAGCGGATCTCGGAGCGACGAGCGTAGTTACTAGTTGCGTAGACAAACGCAAACAATCGAATTCTTATTGTATTATCATGTCATGCGTCCATATTTCGCTTGGTTTGCGTGACATATTGAAAAAGAAAACGTAGGTTTTGAAAACCTACTAACTACCTAAAACTAAGTGTTAAAAAACTCAGTCGCCAAACAAACTAAAATTACACAACACGAATTGTTTCTATTTATTTACACTTTACAATCCTTAACTAATACTACCTAAAACTAATTGTTAAAAAACTTAGTCGCCAAACAAACTAAAATTATACAATACGATTTTTTTCTATTTATTTACACTTTACAATCCTAACCTACTAACTACCTACCTAAAACTAATTGTTAAAAAACTCAGTCGCCAAACAAACTAAAATTACACAACACGAATTGTTTCTATTTATTTACACATTACAATCCTAACAACGTACCTAACAATAAAACTCACGAAAACCAAATATAGGTACCTACTTAATTATTATTACGCGCGCACCGCACTGCACGTGTCACCTAGATCAAGTGAACAAATAATCATCGATCAAGTCAAAACTCTCCAAACATAGGTATATCCCTAATAACTATTAAAACTATTTGCAATTTTCAAAACAAACATTAAATATTTGCAATCTGAATTAGATCTTATCGCCTCGATGTTTAGTTTTATTTTTTCTATTCTATCTTCAATTCATAAAACCGCCAAAATCCATAACGTACGACTACGAGTACTACGACTAGCTTGCTTGGCAACGATCGATTCGCTTCATCTCTTTTGCTCTTTAAACGGATCACTAAGTAAGAAAGAAAAGGATATGAAATTCGCTCTCTCTCATTCTAACTAAGTAGTCGTTGGGTAGAGTGAAAGAGAACGAATGAATATGAAAACTATCGATATCGAAAACGTAAGCTTTAGATTTAGTTTGTAGTTTGGTTGCGCGTGCACCGTTTCCGTTTGGTTCGGATTAGATTGTTTGCGTTATCGTGGTATTGTTTTGCGTTTTCTAAAATCGGTTTTCTCATATTGGAATATCGATACGATACGATTTCTGACTGCAATCGGATTTCAGTTTCGTTTTGATATATCGGTCTCATGCCTAGAAGAGACTCCTACGCAAAGGGTCTTTGTGCAAACCTACGACAGGCAGGCAGCCTTCGCACTAAATTGCATGCTTAACGTTGAAGGAAAACATCGTGGAACCTGTATATCTGATTGTTCGCCATAATTTGCTGGAATGACATGTGAAGTCGGATGAAAAAAATCTTGTAGTTACCAGCAGGCGCGCCGCCCAGCTGCATAGTGAGTGCCTGCGTGATGGTGAGGTAGATGCGGTCCGTCAGCGGCGTCACCACCAGCCGACCGTTCAGACCCATGTACTCGTAGCCGTATTCGAATAGACCTGCAACGTTCGACAACATAAGAGGACGTTCATTTAAATTGTACTATTTTTTGTGTTATCGTGTCAAGGCTGGTGTACTTAACCCACGTTGAAACTTCAGTACTAATAAAAGGTAATAAAAATAATCAATTTTGTTGCCGAGTAATTATGTGATTGGAAACCGTTACATGTATATAAGATACTATGTAGATGATTAGTCAATTATCGCGACTAAGACCCGCTAAATAATATTGTATGATGTAACGTAAGAATTTTCTATAATATACAGAATGTTGTTACCAGTGCACTGTTTGACCCAGAGTGCGTCAGGTTTCTTGAGCCAGTAGAAGCGCAGCTGGCTCTCCCACTCGAACTCGCTCGCCTCCGTCACGTTGTCGCGCACGAACCCCTCTATGATGTCGCGCGCGTGCACGTCAATTGTTGTGATCGTGCGGAACTTCAAACGATCGTTTGACGATAGGTCTGCGATGCAAAACGTGTTATGATTATCATTCAATATTTAGGCACCTAACTCGCTATAGGAACTAATTCCCGACCGCCGGCGGCGGAATATATAACTCCGATACCAGACTTGACAAACAACAAGCTTTTCTAGTGCTTGCCACATGTCGTGAAGATCTTTTCTCGTGCCTAGGTTTTTGACGAAGGTGATTTGCGGTTGTGGTTTTTTCCTTTTATATATTTTTTTGTCTGCCTTTTGAATGCACGTGATTGCATATTGTATTATATGTGTATTTTAATATAACGCATAACTATTTGTGCATTTTGCATTGTGAGTGAACGCGACACCTGGTTGGGCATCCGTGGTGGGTGAATGGGTGCCAAGAGAATATCAGCGCCCAGTATGCATCAGCTGTACTGTACTGGGCATAATGCTGACTTGGCTACCCTTTTGGTCAGCACTGGGACACATACTCGACATATTTTTTATTTTATTAGGGTTCCGTACCTCACAAGGTAAAAAAGGAACCCTTATAAGATCACTTTCTTGTCCGTCTGTCTGTCTGTCTGTCTGTCCGTGTGTCACCACCGATTTTCTCAGGAACGGGTGGACCTAGCAAATTGAAATTTATACCAGATACTGAGGTCTATGGTTCCTATTAGGTGTGTAAAAATCAGGGTCCTGGGTCGATCCGATAAAAAGATATGGTCAAAATTAGATTTTTGCGAAAACTTGTAAGCACCAAAATTAACCTTAATTTTCAACTTTTTTTAATTTTCGGGATTTTTCCTTTACTTGTGCTGTAAGACCTTGGTTTTGACAAAAATTGACAATTCTAGGTCAACCGTAAGTACCCTATAGGTTTTGGGTCGAAAACCTATATGGTAGTTCCCGTTGAACTAGAATCACGAAATTTGGCCAAAAGCAGGGTCCTACAGCACAAATAAAGGAAAAATTCTGAAAATTTAAAAAAGTTGAATATTAAGGTTAATTTTCGTACTTGTTAAAGCGCCCCTAATGGAGAGAAGCGATCGATAGAGACCGCTAGGGGGCGCATTTAGAAAATGTATGGAAATTGTTCCCGTCGTCTAGGCTATCGTCCACCGTGACGATTGAGTGTAAACTGGTACTAGACCCGCAGATTTAGAAGACTAGCGTAATTAGCACCAACCTCAAATAAGGTAAAATGCGTACGGAACCCTCGGTGCGCGAGTCAGACTCGCACTTGCCCGATTTTTTATTTTTCTGATCTGCAAATTCTTCTCTATGTCTATTGAATACGAATGTGCCTTTGTAATCAGTTTCGTTCTTTTAAAATATTGTATGTTGTTCTGTTTGTGCTGTATACAAATAAATGTTTCTTTCTTTCTTTCTTTCTTTCAATTTATCTTTGGATTGTCACATCAAGCTGCTTCCAGTATAACGACTGTATCGTATCTGTGTCGTGACAATAATTTTATTTTTGAACGATTGTCGTATCCTTTTCTATTGGACCCCGGCCACATATTCAACGTGGTTGCAACAGATAGTCGTAACAACGATACAGAAACTGCCGACAGGATAATTCATCGTTTGACAACTTTCGAGCTAGTCGTTCCCATTTACCTACTTGACAATTCGTCGTCATTGCAAAAAAAATGCAGTGGACGATAGTGGATCGTTTTTTATATGAGAACACCGAACACACAAGCCACTTTAAATTATACGATAATTAAATTCGTCGTTACGTCATAGTGGGAAACTTTTCTAAGTGTCTCGATGTTTCCTTTATCATCTGAAAAGCTAAAGACCGTACACATAGTCTATTAAACTCTTACCCTGTCTCACTTTAACGACGAGCGCATCGAGTTGTTCGTTCTGTTGCTTGAGGTGATCCTTCATGGCGCGCTTGTTCCCCTTGCGTATTCGCACGAACGTCTCCTCTGTCTCCGCCGTCCACCACACGTTGTTCGACGCCAGGCACACCATGCCCTGGTACTCCATTATCCAGTCCGTTCTACAAGTACCATCAAGTTAAGTTTGGTACATATCCCGAAGATTGAACAGGGAAAGGTTGGCTATCTCAGCCACAAAGATGCTGTGGACCAAGAATATGGACTACTGCTAAAACCAAGCAGAAAATCTAATGGTTTGAAGATGGCATGTCAGGTAATCCACTGACATGAATAATAGGTATAGCTGCTCAGCTTCGCTCTAGACTAATTTAGGCAGTTGACTGCCAAGCTTAAATAATGGAATGGCACTAAAAACAGGACTGATACTTAATTAGCAGCCCCTGAAAAATATTTCCAACACGTTTATACTTTATTATGTCAATTACTCTGGCATTAAAGTATGTTCTTGGGGACCCTCCCTCCTACCGCCAATGGATTGCTTACCTAATGCCATGTCTTTAAAACGAATATTAATTGTAAAGAGCATGCATGAGAAACTTGATGGGAGTGAGTGAAGCAAGAGAGGCATGTCAGGATCGTTGCAAATGGCGTTCCGTAGTCTCTAAATACCCCTCCGGAAAACAGGCGTGAGTCTATGTATGTATTAATTGTAAAAAAAAATTATATGACTTTTAGATGTCGTCTTTCGACTTGTCATTTCTGATCTGACTGAACCGCTTTAATTTCACGTAGGTATACCAAATTGTTTGAATTAAAGTGCTAATAATAAATTTAAAGAACTAGACAAGTTTGTTTGGATCAATGTTTTTCGCTTATAACGCCTAAAACGTTTTCCTTAGGAAATCTGCTGCTATAAGTATAACAGAATAAAGTGTACCTGGGTACTTTCCAGTTCTTGCCGTAGTAGAAGATAGCCTTCTTGGTGAGGAACTTGTTGGAGTTGCGCATCTCGTTCAGCACGAGGTTCATCCAGTCTTCCACGCGACCTTCCGTGTACACTATGTTGCGGAAATCCATTATCTGACAACAAACCATAGTTATTCCCATTGGATTTTCGGGAAATCCGCTCTTGCACCCCAAGGAACATACAAATTTAATTTTCTTGCGGCTTTTGGCAGTCCGCTGTCTGTCTGTCAGACAGTAACGCAAGAACTTTATACACGGCGCAGACATTAGAGGGCTGATAGGGCGAGGAACATTACATAAATTAATGAATGGACTAAACACTCAGTCTCGAAACAACAATTGGTAGAATAATACAAAGTGTTAGGTTGAAACCAACAATTCTCCGTGCAGTGTTATACGCCGGGGCGAGCTACCACCTCCAAACCACTACGTCATCAGAGCGATCTTTTGATTCTTTCATTGATAAAGCGTATTATTTTGTTTATACATGAACCAAGTAGTTGAGACCAGTTGGTGTAGCGGTAGTGTAGTCGACTGCCACGCCGAAGGTCGCGGGTTCGATTCCCGCTCAAGTCAAACATTTGTGCGTGAACATGGATGTTTGTCTTGGTCTGGGTGTTTCTATGTATAATATGTATGTAGTTACAAAAAAGTATATATGTATGTTTATCCATTGTCTAGTACCTACCCATAGTACAAGCTCTGCTTAGTTTGGGACTAGATGGTGTTGTGTGAATGTGGTAGAATATTATATATACTAGCTGACCCAGCGAACTCCGTATCGCTTTTTAAGAGTTTTTATTTAATTCACTTTTTTCCAAGCCCCTTTTCCAAAGTTACCATTGACTTAGCGCTTAATCTCTTATCATTTCAGAGTCTATAAATGATGAACAAACAAACATAGATTTTTATATACTTCACCGATACGATTCACCATCCTTTAAATCATCAGAGACGATACCCATATTGATTTTTTTAATTTTTCCCATCCGCTATCTTTGATTTCCCATCCGCCATCTTGAATCACGAAATAGATGTTGTATTTGGATTCTCCATCCCTTTAAACATCGAACACGATACCCATATTGATTTAAAAAAAAATCCCATCCGCCATCTTTGATCAAAAAATAGATGGTGTTTTTGAATTTCCCATTCCTTAAAACATCGAGACGATACACATATCGACTTTAAAAAAAATCCCGTCCGCCATCTTTGATTGCCTATCCGCCATCTTTGATCACGAAATAGATGTTGTATTTAGATTCGCCATCCCTTAAAAAATCGGAGACGATAACCATATTGATTTTTTTAAACTTTCCCATCCGCCATCTTTGATTTCTCATCCGCCATCTTTGATCAAGAAATAGATGTCGGATTTGGATTCCCCATCCCTTTAAATATTGGAGATGACACCCATATTGATTTTTAAAAAAATCCCATCCGCCATCTTTGATCACGAAATAGATGTTGTATTTAGATTCGCCATCCCTTAAAACATCGGAGACGATAACCATATTGATTTTTTTAAACTTTCCCATCCGCCATCTTTGATTTCTCATCCGCCATCTTTGATCAAGAAATAGATGTCCGATTTGGATTCCCCATCCCTTTAAATATTGGAGATGACACCCATATTGATTTAAAAAAAAATCCCATCCGCCATCTTTGATCACGAAATAGACGGTGGTTTTGAATTCCCCATTCCTTAAAATATCGGAGACGATAACCATATCGATTTTTTTAAACTTTCCCATCCGCCATCTTTGATTTCTCATCCGCCATCTTTGATTGCCCATCCGCCATCTTTGATCACGAAATAGATGTTGTATTTCGATTCTCCACCCCTTCAAATATCGAAGGCGATACCCATATTGATATTTAAAATTTTCTCATCCGCCATCTTTGATTTCCCGTCCGCCATTTTGGATCACTAAATAAATTTCATATTATTAATCAGCGTCCCGAAAATCTCGAAAACGATACCCATATAGATTGTATCCTATCTTTTTTTGCCTTTGACCCAACCCTCCCCCTTCTCGTTTGACCATTTTATTATTTTTGTCTAGCCCCTAAAAGTTGTGGCGTAATTTTATATAGCCTATAGCCTTTCGGAATAATTGGGCTATCATAGGCAATAACAATTTTTAAAATCCGACTGCTAGTTCCTGAGATTAGCCAACATAATGTTTTAGCCTTTTTAGCCTTTTGCCTGGCCCCAAAGGGTCGAAGCGTTATGTTATATAGCCTATAGCCTTCCGGAATAACTGGGCTATCGTATGCAAAAAGAATTTTTCAGATCCGGTAGTTCCTGAGATTAGCGCGTTCAAACAAACAAACAAACAAACAAACTCTTCCGCTTTATTATATTAGTATATATATATATATATATATATATATATATATATATATATATATATATATATATATATATATATGTAGTATATATAGTATGTATGAGTAAATGTATGAAGTGCGTGGCAAAAGATGTTTTAGGAGAATCGAAAGGAAAACGTATGAAAGATAAGGATACCTGGTGGTGGACAGAGGAAGTACAGAGTGTGCTCAAGGAAAAGAAAGCAAGGTTTAAGGAATGGCAGCTGATGAAAGAAGGTAATGACTCGTTGAAAGAGAGTAAGAAAAAGAAGTATGATGAATGTAAGAAAAGAGCCAAAAAAGCCGTTGCCTTAGCTAGAGCAAAAGCCCTTGACAATATATACGGATTAATTGAGAAGCCGGAGGGCCAAAAGTATTTATACCGACTGGCTTAGGCTAGAGAGAGAAAGGCGAGGGATGTATCCCATATCAAGTGTATGAAAGATGAAACAGGAGTGGTTCTTACGGATGATGATAGGATTAAAGAAAGATGGAGAACATATTTTGAAAAATAAATGAATGAAGAGAATGATTGGTGCAAAGTGCTTGAGAACAAGGCGAAGAATATTGGACTAGTGAATGTAATAAGTAAGGATGAGGTAAGACGGGCTGTGTGTGGAATGAAGAATGGGAAAGCATTAGGACCAGATGGAATACCAGTAGAAGCATGGAAGGTGTTAGAGGAGGATGGATGGGCGTGGCTGACTTTATTCTTCAATAAGATGTTGCATGAGGAGACAGTACCCAAGGAATGGTGCAGGAGTTACCTAGTGCCCATTTTTAAAAATAAGGGAGATGTCCAAGAATGCAACAATTATCGGGGAATAAAGTTAATGCCTCATAGTATGAAAGTATGGGAGAGAGTAATTGAGCGACGTTTGCGAGCAGAGAGTGAGATTTCACGTAACCAATTCGGTTTTATGCCTGGTCGAGGTACGGTGGATGCCATTTTTGCACTTCGCCAAATTTGTGAAAAATACAGGGAGGCGCATAAAAATCTGCATATGGTATTCGTTGACCTTGAAAAGGCATATGACCGGGTACCGAGTGAAGTCTTGTGGTGGGCCCTCAAGAAGAAAGGAGTGCCTGAAAAGTACCTGAAGTTGATCCAAGCTATGTATGCTGAATGCCACACGCAAGTCCGCTCCGCAGCTGGAATCACAGCCAGATTCGATGTGGCTGTAGGCTTGCACCAAGGGTCGGCTCTTAGTCCTTACCTCTTCTTGTTGATTATGGATGCCATATCATCGGACATACAGGAAGAGGCACCCTGGTGCATGCTGTTTGCCGACGACATCGTCCTGGTAGCAGAAAGTGGACAGGAGGTGCAGAGTAAGCTGGAGGAATGGCGGCAGAGACTGGAGAACGTAGGCCTTAGGATAAGCAGAACCAAAACTGAATACATGTTCTGTGACTTTGGCGGCCTCTCTAGTCCAAGCCCGGTTACACTCGACGGTATACCCCTACCAGTATGCTCCGACTTTCGCTACCTCGGTTCACTCCTGCAACACGACGGCGAAATTGACCGAGATGTTCGGCAAAGGATCAACTCAGGATGGATGAAATGGCGACAGGTCTCGGGCACAATATGCGATCCTAAAATGCCTTTGAAATTCAAGGGACGCATATATAAGGCGGTTATAAGGCCTGTCGTATTGTATGGAGCTGAGTGTTGGGCTACTAAGAAGATGGATGAAAAACGATTACATGTGGCAGAGATGAGAATGTTGCGATGGATGTGTGGAGTTACGAGAATGGATAAGATTAGGAATGAATACGTGAGAGGTAGTCTGAAAGTGGCGCCTATAGACGAGAAAGTGAAAGGAAGTCGTTTGGCTTGGTATGGACATATTATGCGAAGAGATGATATGTATGTAGGTAAGCAAGTGATGAATATGAAGGTAGAGGGATGGAAAGGGAGAGGGAGGCCAAGGAAAAGATGGATGGACTGTGTGAGGATGGATATGAAAGAGAAAGGGGTAAATGATCAGATGACGGGCGACAGAAAAGAATGGAAGCGAAGGACGTACTGCGCCGACCCCAAATAGATTGGGACCAGGGCAAGAAGATGATGATGATGATGATATATGTATATTATATTATTAAATTTTTCCATGACTGTTTCGGCCTTATCACTTCATCCCTAATAAAATTAGATAATTTGTTTCCATAATTAATTTGACATAAACTTACCTCCCCTTCACCCGATATCATCTTACTGGCGACCGGGCGGTTCTGCTGGTCCACGTACAGCTCCAAAGCACGAATATTGTCAAACATCTGAAAATGTAGTTAAAATAACATTAATTCTATTAAGAGCGTTCAAATTTACTAAAAAGAACAATTTTGCACAAAATACAACCTACTGGCAGTAATGAGACGACCACCTGAACTACTACGCCATCGTAATGTACGTGTAGTCAAATGTTGACATCCGGTGGTTCACGCATGTCATTCTACTTGGTGGTAGTTTCATGTGACACCGCCAATCTGTCACTAAAGGAAAGAGAGGACACCGCAGTGGTTTTCAGTGCGTGGGCCGGACATTTTCGAGAGACGCATACCCTCCACAACAGCTGTAAAGTAACAACTATCTACCAGGAGAGCTTCAAATAAAAACTGCGTGTCTGTTAACATGCGCTTTAGTATAGTAAAAGCTAACAAATTGTGCTTACAGCTCGTAAGTACCCGACTAATAAAGGACAATAAAATCACTAACCTTGATCATATGTTCCTGCACACAAGAGCACTCGCTACTGCCGAGTATGGAGAGCAGCTCGTCCGTCGATATGAAGAAGAATCGCGGGAATATACGCCTCTTCGAGTCTAGGTAGTCGTTCAGAGATTTTTGACACCTATTACATAAAATAAACAATACTCGTTTGACCCCAAAACGTGATAAATAGTGAAGGGAAACAGCATCATGATCGAGAGTTCGTGATTATGTTTTCGGAAGACACGTGAAGTCTGCCATCCTGCACCTGGCCAGCGTGGTGGCAATATTATAGAATAATAATACACTAGGCAGCTGGATCAAGTCTTTGATTCAGAAGGCAGTTCTTCTCGACACGGCACGCATCGTGAGGAAGTTCTTGTCTCTGAGGCCCTAACCACCGGTGGCTTGGTCCCTGTACCCGACACTGGTGGGTCTCCGTGGTCCCTTTTATATTTCTAAACGATTTTTTTTTCTAATGAATTGTACTTTATTATTATTAATTTCAGGTAATAAAAACCATACAGATTTATATACCTTACATACTAACATACATACCACAGAGCAGATACAAAGAGGAGATGTTGTAATATAATTTCCCTAGGAAAAACGCGTGACAATTTGCGGGGTGAGGGGGTGTTAGATCCCGCCCATTTCTTTATTTTCCATCTACCGTTCAATAGCAAAACTACTCACTAACTCTGTTGATTTTACTTTGTACTTACGCAACTATCTCACACTAGGTGTCACTAAAAGTGCAGGATGCAACAGGGTCGTACTCAGGATTTTAGTAGGCCATCTTGATACGTATTTTTTATTGAAATGAAAACAAAAAAACATGTTTGAATAAAATGGTTTTTGATGAATGACGAAATATTTCCCTTCTTTAATTTTCTAAGGCCCTTTTTTGTCACTTTGAAGTCTTCATCATTAAAATGGCAAGAACTTTTTGTATATTTAGTCGGAGACCAATCGTGTCTGTTAATTGTTGTAATCCACTGCTGTCTTAGATCATCTTCGGATGGAAATCTAGAACATAGGTACATCATTTGAAATTTAACTAAATAAACTAGGTGGGCATTAAGTGCTTTAAGAGTAAAGCCCAACGACCGTTATTTTGTGAGTTGTGAGTCGCGTAAAATGAGGCGGAATTTACGCTGCATTCGGCGTATCCTACTCCGTATCACCTAACTATTAGAATTCATTATTAGTTCGGGTTCGGGAATAACGTAAGTCCTTAGGTGATATGGAGTAGAATACAGTGGCAACTTCAGGGTGTTTGTACTACACGGCGGCGGAAAGTGAGTTGGACTTTAGTATGCAGCCGAATTCCGCCGACTAATTTTACGCGACTCCCAAAATGACGTTCATTTAGCCTCACCCGTAATTAATTAAATAACAACTACCATACCAGTTGTCTCACGGAGGGAAAGTACTTTATTTAAATAAATTATTGTTGATAAAATATTTAGTTTATAGGAGACTAGCTGTTACCCGCGACTTCGTCCGCGTGGTATTTTAATTTTTTTTTTTGTGAGAGCCTATTTTTTTCCTAAATTTAAAGCCTACGTTACTCCCTGTTACATCAGCTATCTGCCAGTAAAAGTCCCGTCAAAATCGGTCCAGCCGTTTCAGAGATTAGTCGGAACAAACAGACAGACAGACAGAAATGGTAAAAAAGTTGTTTTGGTATATGTACCGTATAATATACAACCATAACCACTTAGTAAAAATCGGTTATTTTAATATTACAAACAGACACTCCAATTTTATTTATTCGTATAGATGTATAGATTGTATTTTTATGTCTAGCGTATTTAATGTTTTAAGTACTTTCCATGTATGATACAGCCGCGGGACAATCGGATTGGATTCTAATTCCGGCCCTGTCTTTTTGACATTTCATGTTTAATGTTCATAATTGACGAAAGATGGCGGCCTGTTTAAAAAATGATATAAAAACTAAAAAAAACAATATTTTGGCAATTAATCTTTAGGAATTAAAGTTTAACAAATTTCAGTACATAATATGATTATTAATATACATTAATGATGAGCTCTACATACCTAAATATTCTAAGTTCACGTAGCAGAAAGTGTCGCCATCTAATGTTGGGTAGAATTATACTTGAAAACGCCGAAGCTAAGAGATTTTTCTAGAACTATTTCAATAAATTACGCATAAAATTACTTATGACTGAAATGTGATGCCATCCATAGCACCAGAACGTCTATCCGAGTAGTTTTTACATGACAAAACACAACACTTCATCTTTTTTTTCTTTTAGCGCCAATGTAATGCTGTTTAAAGGGAACGTTTACGATGTGCACAGGCCGAACGCCAGCAACAAACTGACTTAGGCCACGCCCACCTGATGACGTCAGGACCTAGTTGAAAGTCACAGTGCACAGTTGTTTAGGCCATCTCCTCTTAGTATCTGCTCTGTGATACATACTATTTCAATTAAATTTCTAATAATAATATGACACAGGTGTTGTTTGCATCGGCCTGATCCTTCTCATAGCGAGAACAGGTCCAACATTAAATACAGGGCCGATATTATTATACTTAATTTATGTATTCAAGGTTTCGAGAAGTCTTCGATGAATGAATTATAAATATAGTTTAGACAAAATTCTCGATGAGCAAAGTTTATAAGTTAGGTAAAATTTTGAAAGACTTACTTTTGCAGTCCCAAGCCTAGATTAATAAACTCTTCTAATCTGCCAGCTATAGTGCAACATTCCACCACATTCAGCCTCTTTGCCGTGTCCAACATGATCTGCAAAAAGAATATCATCTGTATAAATAAAATCCTTGCGTTACTGACTGACTGACAGACAAGCTACAGCCAAAACGATTGGGCGCAAAAAGCAGAAATTTGGCATGTATGTTCCTTGGGGGCCGTAGGGGTGCACTAAGAAGGAATTGCCCGAAATTCCCACGGGATCGGTCAAAACAGATTTTTTTTTTTTAATGTGCAGGCGTAGCTGCTGTCGTCCTCTAGTTATTTATATAATTTTGTTTGAAGGGCCATAATAGTCGTCATCATCATCATCATCGTCCTAGCGTTATCCCAGTTGCATCCAAGACTTCTCGCCTAGGAGCCCAGGGTCCGCTTACTAGTCTAACCAGATTTAACAGAATATCAATTTTTCTACAGAGTAACTGTCGTCTGACCGCCGCAACCCAAAGGGATAGTGATATTCTGTGGTTTAAGACCAGTATCAGTTTATTTGAGGGTACGGACTCCCCGTAACGATTGTCAAAGATCTTCAGGACAGCCGGCAGGCGATAAATAACAATTGAAGGGTCATAATAGTGTACTGAAATTAAAACAACGAAGCATCGAGAATCAGAATACTTCAGCCACTCATGGAAACGCATAATACAAAATAATGCAAGATTCCAAATGCGTCTCTGCCTGCGTGTGTATCGGTTATTGCGACAAAAAAAATAGTGAATCGTGTTATTATGATGTATAAATAACTGTTTGAAATAGATATACCTAAGTATTTCTATAATTAGTATAAATCGTGAATATTAGTTTGGTATCATTTGTTGTCTATTTTAATTTTTTGACTTTGGTCACTTTTGTAAGAACTGTCATGTCACTTGCTTAAAAAAATTAACACGTTTTGATCTCTCGTTGACATTGCCTTTTGCACGCACATGGTAAGATCCGGCTTCTCGAATTGAATTTGTATAATTGAAGTAAAGGACAATGGCAGATCTCCATACATCAAAATGTCTGAAATTAAATTGAAGCGCTCAGTAATAAAAAATATATCAAAAAATTCGGCGTAAGTAACAGAGTCTATAAATTATTCTATTTTCACTCGGGAGAGCCGGACAAAGAAGATATCGGTGTTTAATGTTTAGTTAAGAATGAACAATGTGGGTACGTTTGAATTATCAAAGGCATTATGCCATATTGACATCTAAACGCAGAACTATTCTGTAGCATCTACCTGTCACAGCCAAAGACAAAAGCAGAGCTGCACATTTTAAATCGATTTTATGTGAAATCGATATAACGTTAAAACGATGCTGTGACGTTTTTATTTGATTTAAAAGTTGTTTTGCTACAAAAGAATTAGCTTATTGATATAATGTTGATTAACAATTAATTAACTCCATTTTAATTATTATATTTTAAACCAAACCAACCCTATAAAGGTCGATCATATCGATTACTTATTTAATAATCGATACGCATCAATGTCAAACGTCTATTCCTGTCACACCATTGTCTATGGCAACAATCAAATAATAAAGTAAGCACCTAGTTCGTAATCAATTGGAATGCTTTTTATCATCATAAAATAATCCGGCTTTATCGAGACAAAGTGAAAATATAAAAAATATTAGAAAAAATAAACAATTTGTTTTGTTCATATGAAGTTTAAGCTCGCCACAACAAACCTAGACCTAATTCTGCCATTGTTCTTTAGTAAATCCTTGTAAAACTGCCGTTTTTGATTTGTCCGACACCGATCAGTCCGCCGTGTTGATAAATTTGTGATATGATATTGAACATTGACATTTTGTAAATTGTGAATCCTGTTCCTCGTGTTAAGGTGATTTTCCACCAGAGTGGCGAGACGAGGCGAGGCGAGGAGAGAATTGAAATTTGTATGGCAAATTTTCAATTCTCTCCCAGCGCATCTTTGGTGGAAACAGTGTGGATTGACGAGAATATGCGAGGCGTGAATTGAAATATTTGTTTGTGTAAAAATGAACCGTATTGCTTCCGATATAGAGTATAAATTAAGTTTGCAACAGAAACACGCTTCTCGCGATAGGCTTATTGTTGTCTGTTGCTACTTATTACCATGATTATCGCCATAATTAACAAGATATTTGATATGATTTCGAACCCAGTAACGGTGAGTTCGTTTTCTTAAAAGCACTATGAGATTATTTCTTGTTGTAGTATCTTCATCTGATTCCTCTTCCATTAAGAAACATATTTAATAATACTTATTTCCGGGACATAATACAGAAATTGCGTGTGTATTGCAAGACGAACTCAAACAGCACTGTACCTATATCTTAATCTAATGAAGCCCACGGGCATCGCAGCGGTCACGCGCGAGCTCGCGCCAGCTCGCGACGGCTATTTTTAGTGGAAAGGGGTCAGTGCGATTTCAATTCTCTTCTCGCCTAGCCTCGTCTCGCCACTCTGGTGGAAAATCACCTTCAAAGACGTCGCGTATGAAGCCGGCACTAGTTAGATGTATCACTCGCTATATTGGCCAATTTAGTCTTGTGTTTATCTAGCTTAGTTGCAGGACCGACACCAGAAGATACCAGGTAACTGTACATTGTATTTTGATTATTAGCGCCGAGAAACTCGACCATATGTCAGACATCTTTGCCTTGTCCTGAACAGCTGGATGTATGTAATTTAGCTTCCACTGTCGTCTGCAACCAATTCCCAGTCTGTCTAGGGCAATCTCTGAACAGTAACATTACTGCAAAATGTCATTGAAATCTGTTCAGTAGTTTCTGCAAGGGATACATCCATCCTCAGAAACTTTCACAGTTATAACAGTAGTAGCCGAATACGAACCTTTCTAAACGATCTGTCAATATCATCAAACTTCTTGGCCTCCTCTGGCAGCTGTGTGCGAATGTCTCCGCCCACGAAGATCCCCTCCAAGTAGAGCCACTTGCGTTGCGTTGCCAACCACTCCTCGATCACCTCCGATATCAGGGAGAGCATCTTATCCCACTTGTTCACTACCGATAAGAATGGGCCGATGAACCTGGAAAAAACGTAAAGGAAGATCTAACAACTCTTGACGTTCCTTTTATAACAAAGGAAATCTTCTTAGACATCCACTTCACCCAAGTACAGATTTACTGAGAATTTTCTCTCATTACGACCACCCATTTTTAGAATCGAAAAGTTTCACGAATTGGGATCACCAAAGTGGTCATCCTCTGTACGCCAAGGGAAACCACTGAATGACCTTAAAATTATGTGCAGCGGACTTTCCCATTAGATTATCCTTACAGGATCGCCTTGGAACTCATCTGCTACAAGCGGCATTTGGCTTTGGGTGACTACGGATCATATCTCGCTACCAATCTCTTTGTGCCACATTGATGTTATATAGACGACCATATTTTTTAGGCTACTTGATACGCGAAAAGGTTTTAGTCCCCACTTGCAATGGGGATACCGTACTTATATTCTTGGCTAATACTACATCCTTGAAACCAAGTGCGGATACAGCTTAATGGGAACAGTGGGCAAAGGCTGAAGCCTAAATCAGTTGATAGGCTAATTCATTAGTCAATAGTAAATATGCCGAATATCGGGAGTTGGTTGCCACCACAATCTTATTCCTGTGCTGGATTCGCTCTTGGTTGAAGGTTTTGTACTATAACTGACTGCGAGGCGGCCATGCTCTGCAGCGTCATGGCGTCGTCGTCGAGCTTGAGCGTGATCTCGTCGCAGGGGTTGAGCGTGTAGCCGCGGTCCTCGCCGCGGTTGAAGTGCCGCGCCACGCTGAAGTTCACGTTCGCCCACGTCTCTTGCACTTCTTTCACGCCGCGCTCTATGGCCAGCTCCTGTGAACGAATAACAATCACACACAATGTTACTAAAAGTAACACATCACAACACACCCTCGGTCGCACAGTACAGGCAGCAGTACCTGACCAGATACAGCACCCTGAGGGAAGCAGTGGGCCAAATCAAGAGTCTGCTGGCCTTCCTCGAAGAGCTGGGGTGGCTCGAATAACGACACCATTCCCACCCGCACGCAAAATACACGCCAAGACGTGGAGTTGCGGAAACAGCCCGTGCCATCAAGTATCAAGTAACACATCACAACACTACAATCGCGTCACGTCACTATGAAGTGAAGTGAGCGACCAGACGCGCAACAGAACACACACAGATCTCTATCGCTCGCGCTGAATATTGTCGTGTCGTCGCTTGTAATGAACCATACCGTGCTTGTAATGGCATCTTATACTGAGTTATACCATCTTATATTGATCTCTGGCCTACACAATGATGATAGTCTCATTTCCTGGAATTTAATGAAAGCATGATTTTCTATATACCTATTTTCAGACGCATTACTAGTTAATATAGCGCTCGGCTTTACTCTTCGCCCCTCACAATGTTCTCGCAATGCTCATGAGCGAATGTAACGCGCATCGTGAATGCAAACAACAGTATGATATAACTGTTTATTTAATAAGATTTAATTAATTTCAAAATCGTCGGTAACACCTGCGTGACCCTGGTTAGAAGGTTATCTGCTGTCTCGCGTCACTAGATTTTTTACTTAAGGCTCTCTAAAAAAAACATGTTCGAGTGCTTGGTCAAGACTATCATAATGTATCATGCGACGATTTCTTTATATTGTTATACATGTAAGTAGGTACCAGAATCCACACAGGCAGTTGAATTACTTTAACAACTCCTTGCAAACTAACTACTATACATAAAAGAACGGCTTTACAGATAAAACAAACCTTTTTGCGGCAAAGGCAGTCATAGATATGATTTTGCAAAATAAACATTTCGATTTTTAATTTTGTCTTGTAAAATGTATTAAATGGTTCTTACTTTGATGGCATGGTTGACTATGACTTCAGCAACATCTTGGTACTTGTGCAGTTCCATCGCGAACATGTTCTCTAGTGTGAACCTTTCAGGAGACATATCGAAGTCCTGGCCTGTGGACAAACGATAAAAGTTACAACTGCTATTACTAATGTTATTATCAGTTTGTTTCTCGATAAGCTAAGGCTTAGTGGCAGTGGGCAGGGCACATAGCTCGAAGAACCGATGGCCGTTGGGGCAGAAAGGTTCTGGAGTGGCGACCACGTACCGGACGACGCAGCAGAGGTAGGCCCCCCGCAAGGTGGAGCGACGATCTCGTCAAGATCGCGGGAGGCGGTTGGATGCGGGCGGCTCAAGACCGGTCTGTGTGGAGAACCTTGGGGGAGGCCTATGTCCAGCAGTGGACGTCGTTTGGCTGACATGATGATGAAGCTAAGGCTATATTCGCAACGTTTGCCTGCATTTAAACCTTTCATCACCTCAGCCAAAAGACACGCTGGATGTAGGCTTCACCCAAGGCTCTCATAGATCGATCTTGAGTCACCTGCGTTCATCTGCTTCCCGCAAACCCAATCATTTTAATCTTCATCATCAGCCCTTTTATACTGTCCCACTGCTGGGCACGAACCTCTTCTCACTATGAGAAGGGTAAGGCCATAGTCCACCAAGCTGGCCAAGTGCGGGCTGGCAGACTTCACATTTCTTTCGAGAACATTCTGGAGAACTCTCAGACATGCAGGTTTCCTCACGATGTTTTCCTTCACCGATAAGCAAGCGATAATTAACAATTCAATAGGCACTTAACTTCGAAAAGTCATTGATGCGTGCCGTGGATCCGAACCCGAAACCCTCTGCGAAGCAGTACTAGCAGTCTGTCGGTCTCTCCACTCGGCTATCGCTGCTGCTCTATTTTAATCTTATGATATACATAAATATTTCTTTACCTAGTCCAGCTTTGTATTCAAGTTATGCTTTGAATTCTGTAATTTATAAGAGCGTGTTCATATAACACCATGTCACTGTGCGCACGTACGTACGTACGTATACGCACGCATGTACGTATTTTGCTATTCAGAAGTAAAGCGTACTCGCATACTTTATATACTTAAACCGGAAAAGATAACTAGAGCATGGAGATAGCTTATTCACAATAATTTTCGAAGAAACAACGCTTCCTAGTCGATTGTAGCGTACTGGGTGCTTATATGCCGGTAAAATTCACCCTTATGTGTGTGGCATAAAGTGCATTTTAATATTCGTTATCACAACTCTCAGGTTTGTATAACTTACCAGTCTTCTGCATGAGCTCCTTCCAATGTCTCTCGCGCATGGCTTCGTTCTTGAGCGACACCATAAGCGGCACCACGTTTTTGAACTGTTTCATTTTCAGGTCCAGCATTAGACCAGATGTGGACTGGCGTACTGCTTTGGGCAATTTTCTGGTAAACGTAAATTAGGAACCGTCAACCAAAATCAAGTTTAGGCTAATTTATATTCATCTCTCATTAACAATCCGCATATGCTCCAAATGGGGTTAAATATAATGACCACCATAAAATGCTTTGATACACTTAGTTCTTTAACCAAAAATATATACTTAACACCAGAAAAATTAAGTCTAAAATTACAATAGTACTAGCTATTTTAGTCAGGACTGAACTTCAAATTGTATTCGAACACCAAATGTAGTAAATGATCACCAAACAAATAGATTATGTAGGTTCTGTAATTAAAAAAAATAGGAGCACTGCAAGCAGGGCTCCGTCAACTTAGTTTGTTAAAGTAGGTGGTGTAACCAAATCCAATTTATGTGTTAGTATTTCAACTAACTAAAAACTTTGGTTATAATTTTACATTAAAATGCAAGTTTAATTTTGGTTATCATTTACTACTTTTGGGTTAACAATGATTTATTTGGAGTCATTTTGCTTAAATAGGATAGCGAAATGTTCCCCCCCGTGGGATCTCCACCTTGTCGTGGTGGGGGGGCTCAGTAACCGTGGGTTTGAGGTACACCCACGGTTAAGCTAAGCGGGATCCCGGGAGGGGACGCTCTACGTGGGGTTGCGTGAGGCCTGCGTAGGATGCGTCCCAAGGTGTGGGTGCGGCGGACAGTTCTGTCTGTCCCTCGCAGTCGGGTGCGGTCGCGGGAGGAGAGGCGTGTCGGTGTTGCGTTGCCGCGCGCCCTATCTCCCGCGACCAAATGGAGGCGCACCATCGTTGCGTCGCGGTGGGGCCGCAGAGGAACAGGAGATGCGGTGTTGCGTTGCCGTCCTCCTTATCCTCTGCGGCCGCTGGGTGTTTTGGCGGCGGAGCCCAACACCTTCATCCACCGCCAAGGGGGTTTCGTTCGGGGCCCGCCTGACCATCTGGCGGGCCAATACCCGTCGGGGGGTAGCGTGGTATGCTTCGGTGAAATCTACCCTCCGACACGTGGGTACATGAGGAGCACGGGTTGGTTTTTAGTCAGTAAGAGTCTGACAGTCCCCTTCGTCCTTCCCCCCCCCCCAGGGCGGAGGGACTCCATGAGGATTTTCCAACCCAAAACAAAAAAAAAAGGATAGCGAAATGTTAAAACTTTGGTTATAATTTTATTTTACATTAAAATGCGGGTTTCATTTTTATATGTTACTATATTTGGTGGTAAGTTAAACATAAGGCCTTCCAAATTTATTCACTAGTTATTACAGAAAAATAGACAGTAATACTTTTTTGATGTATTATGTTTGGTTTATAACATTATGAGTAGGCGAATTTGGCCGCTGCTAGTATCCAAAAATTCCAATCATCCACGGATGATTGGAATTTTTGATAGAGATAATTTTTGTAATACCTCAAAAATTATTTCTAGAGTCTTTGATTTTGGAGGGTCAATAGAAGCCATAAAGGGCACCATTTAATATGCTATGCGTTTTCAATATTCTATATTAAGATAGGTATTTGACATAAGCTCCGCCCAATAATATCTCTCATGTGCGACACAGCTCTCAAAGAAGGATGTAGGCAATCAAAGCGACCGACATTCCGCACATTGCCACAAAGGAACATTTATTTAGCCTGTAACACATTTCAGCTTGTGGGAATGCCCAGCATGTCCACTTCGCTGAATTCACGGTAGACTACGATAACCACATACAGCTACAAACCACAATACAAACACTACTCCACTTACCTATACTCTTTGAAGAACTGTTCAATCCCATCCACCAGGGCTTGAGGGTTCAAGTTGACCCACAGAGTCCTGGCCCACACTTCTCTCGCATACTTCTGCGCCTTATAGATCTTGTATATCTGCTCCATAGCCGCGAAGTCTGTCTTCGCGCGGTTGAAGTTTGAAAAGTCTGCCAGAGGGTTGTCGAATAGTTGTTCGGCCGCTTGAAGGAGTCTCTTACGGCCTTCTAATTCGTCGAAGTATTTGCCGTATTCCTGGAGGAATAATAATATTATTGCTATGGAACGATGTATTTATTTTTAACTACATATAAAACGAGTGCATAGGTTTCCCCCAAGAACTTAGGGTCGGGCGCCAACCTCACCTGCCGCGTGGTGCACCTGCCGATCAACGGACGAGGCGACGGCAATCAAAATATCCCGATAAGCGGCAATAGGCTCGCCACCTATTACGTGGGATCAAAACACTGGCGAAAAGTGGGCGTTTAATATGCCTCTGCCTACCGCTTCGGGGAAACAGGCGTGAGTCTATGTATGTATGTATGTATAAGACGATTTTAAGGAGGTTTACAATATTAAATTCAAATTAAGGAATCATCATAATCTTTCTCTCATCATATTTTTTTTATATCTCAACTTCTAGATCGATATCGTATCAATAAACGTACTTAGTTACAACACGCCCTATATAACGACTCCAACTAAAAAAGTAAGACAATGCCTTTGCTATAAAATCTACCTTGTGTCATTTGTATTGCAGGTAGTTTAAAGTAAATAAATAAGTACCCCTTTCAGAATAAGCAAAATTTCAACACTTTGCCCGACCCGGGAATGGAAAAAAAATACAGAAATAGGGGTTTTCTGTATTTTTTTTCCATTCCCGGGTCGGGCAAAGTGTTTTTTCCGTTAGGAAATTCTCAGTAGCAGCACGGAGTCTGGTAATGTGCCCGGTACGGCAATAGGCTCGCCCCCTATTAGGTACGTGGGACCTAAAAACAAAAAAATATGGCGAAATGTGGGTGTAATATTACACCTCTGCCTACCCCTTCGGGGATACAGGCGTGAGACTATAAATAAAAATAAATAAATAAATTTCTGTATATATAAATGAATGGCATATTGGTATTGCGGCAACATCCTTTCGACGCGTATATTAAATAGAAGTCTTCTTTTTATTGACTTCACTCGCGATATACATATACGTGTTAGGCAAGTATTACCTCCATAAGTATGAGCCCACTATCCATATCATCGCCAACGGTCGCAGGACCCTCGGTATCAAACTTCTCAACGAACTCGTCCAGCTCCTTCAAGAAGCTCGCGATCTCGATCACGTTCAGCTTAGAGAACTTCTCCTTGGTGTGTTCCAGCGCGTTGCCGCGGAAGATTGACGTTTGGTATAACGTGCCCCATGAGGATTGTAGATTGTGGGCGAAGCTGACGTCCTCGTCATCCACCTAGGAAGAAATAAAAGGAAGATAAAAGACGACTTTCGAGTTACTTTTGTTTCGCTCTTGCTCCCACTCTGTTCCCCACTTTACCCGACTCCCCCCAGTAAGATATAAAATAAAAATGTGGAGAAATATAAATAATTTAGCTCGTTATCCATTTCGCAATCCTAAAGTAAAATTAACCGTCGATTCGTCTAGTGAAAACTGCATGGAAATCCGTTTAGTAGACTAGGACTACTTATATCGTGCACCACTCTGACATCTTTTGAAAACCGCATGCAAATCTATTTAGTACTTTTATAATTTATCGCACATAGACAAACAGTGGCGGCGGCAGACTTTATTTTATAACAAGATGCGCAAGTTTAAAAGTAATCGTTATCAGATATTGGTAAAAGTGATAATAATATTTTATTATATTACTAGCTGACCCAGCGAACTCCGTATCGCCTTTTTAAGACTTTTTATTTAATTCCCTTTTTTCTAAGCCTCTTTTCCAAAGTAACCATTGACTTAGCGCTTAATCTCTTATCATTCCAGGGTCTATAAATGATGCAAAAACAAACATAGATTTTTATATAATATTGAATTCCCCATTCCTTAAAATATCGGAGACGATACCCATATCGACTTTTTTTCATTTCCGCCACCTTTGATTTCCCATCCGCCATCTTGAATCACGAAATAGATGTTGTATTTGGATTCCCCATCCCTTTAAACATCGGAGACGATACCCATATTGATTTTTTTTTAATTACCATCCGCCATCTTTGATCACGAAATAGATGGTGATTTGAATTCCCCATTCCTTAAAATATCGGAGACGATATCCATATTGATTTTTAAAAATTTCCCATCCGCCATCTTTGATTTCCTATCCGCCATCTTTGATCACGAAATAGATGTTGTATTTGGATTCACCATCCCTTTAAACATCGGAGACGATACCCATATTGATTTTTTAAAATTTTCCCATCCGCCATGTTTGATTTCCCATCCGCCATCTTGAATCACAAAATAGATGTTGTATTTGGATTCCCCATCCCTTTAAACATCGGAGACGATGCCCATATTGATTTTTTAAAATTTTCCCATCCGCCATCTTTGATTTCCTATCAGCCATCTTTGATCACGAAATAGATGTTGTATTTGGATTCACCATCCCTTAAATCATCAGAGACGATACCCATATTGATTTTTTACTTCTCCCATCCGCGATGTTTGATTTCCCATCCACCATCTTGAATCACAAAATAGATGTTGTATTTGGATTCCCCATCCCTTTAAACATCGGAGACGATACCCATATTGATTTTTTAAAATTTTCCCATCCGCCATCTTTGATTTCCCATCCGCCATCTTTGATCATGAAATAGATGTTGTATTGCGATTCCCCACCCCTTAAAATATCGAAGGCGATACCCATATTGATTTTTTAAATTTTCTCATCCGCCATCTTTGATTTCCCGTCCGCCATCTTGGATCACTAAATAAATTTCATTTTATTAATCAGCGTCCCGAAAATCTCGAAAACGATACTCATATAGATTGTATCCTATTCGTTTAGCCTTTTTTTGCCCTTGACCAAACCCTGCCCCTTCTCGTTTGACCATTTTATTATTTTTGTCTGGCCTCTAAAAGTTGTGGGGTAATTTTATATAGCCTATAGCCTTTTGGCATAATTGGGCTATCATAGGCAATAACAATTTTTAAAATCCGACTGCTAGTTCCTGAGATAAGCCGACATTATCTTTTAGCCTTTTTAGCCTTTTGCCCGGCCCCAAAGGGTCGAAGCGTTATGTTATATAGCCTATAGCCTGCCGGAATAACTGGGCTATCGTATACAAAAAGAATTTTTCAGATCCGACCGGTAGTTCCTGAGATTAGCGCGTTCAAACAAACAAACAAACAAACAAACAAACAAACAAACAAACAAACAAACAAACTCTTCCGCTTTATTATATTATATAGTATAGATAGATATGTAAGGACTAGACCGAACAGTGAAGGAAAGAATCGTGAGAAAAACCTACATATACGACTTGTGCCAAGCAGTGGGACTGATAACAATCAAGGCTGCTACTGACCTGTATCTTGTGTTGTCGCAGCATGTGGAACATCTCCTGCATGTTGCGGTACTTGCACTCGGCGCTCACCGTGAACTGCTGCACCTGAGTGATCGTCGCCATCACCAGCTTGAAGTCCTCTAGCCCTTTGATGTTCATGTTAATTGTGGTGCGGTAACTCTGAAAATACAAATAAATTATAAACATATACCAAACCTAATGCAATACACGTTGCAGTACTGGGCTAAAGCCGTGCGATAAGTTGTCATCGACACGAGAAGAAGAATAATGTCTTGCGCTTTAATTCAAGCATAGAGTCATATTTGACAACAGATATCAGCAGATATTTGATACTTGAAAATAAGCGACAACAGTGTAAATGCTAGTGTTAAAAAATAAGTTTAAAAACTATAACCCGACTACGTATTGTATACAATTAGTGTACATTACCTACATGGCATTCACATAAGGTTTACAATAGGTGCGACCACGGCTCTGAGCTATTTACTTGTTTCGTCCTTTTTAGACCCCCTTTTTACGTAGTCGGGTTATAGTTTTTTATTTTTCTGTATCCCGATGGGGCATGTAAACTAACCGTCCGACATTTACATTGCCACATTTAAAGAAAGAAAAATAGGTAACTCAAAGCGTCTGAACCGCGCAAATTGTAAGAAAAACCGCGCTTTAAACTTATATTTGTATGTACATGTTTGTAATGTGCTCACCAATACCTTCATTTTGATACCAAACATGTAATGTTTATCTCTTTTTTATTTTTTTCAGGTTGAATTCTGAGGTATAAATTAAGTAATACACCTCTGCCTATCTCTTCGGAGTTATAGGCGTGAGACTATGTATGTATGTAAATTAAGTAATATACAATTTTGATAAGATTTGTATAGCCTATGTTACCCGGGCCATTATTACGAAACTATTGACACCCCATTTATTAAAATCGGTTTAGTAGTTTAAGCGTTACGGTGGAACATACAAACATACATACATACATAGACTGCCAAAAACATTACCCTTCCTTTCGGCTTCGCCGTAGTCGGGTAAAAAGAATCTTAAATCTTAAGGTTGTGTTGAAATATCTTTTCTTTTATTTTGATTTGCTGGCCCAAACTTATGCGAACAAAACACATATTTTGCTAAATTATTTCTTTCAACATATTCATGATAGAGGTGAAACAAAAATACTTTTACATTTTCCTACGAGATATATACCACGTATCTTAGTTTCAAGTAACCGATATTTTGGCACTGTTGCAAGGGCCATGTGCAGGGATGTACTGGACACAACAATTTACTTAAAATGCTTACCTCCACCATATTTTTCAGTTCATGCATGCTCATCCTAGTCTTATTGATGATACACTGTCCCAATATATTCTTCCACTCCTGCGCATGGTCTTGCACTTGCTTTATAATAGGCCTAAGGTTCACCCTTATAGCTCCAATATCCACAAACTTGACGTGGTTGTCCAAATCGGCTATGATGTCTTCAAAAAAGAAGAACTTCTCATCGTATTTGAATATTTGGTCGTATTTGATGATGTACTTCTCGCATGATAGGTTCTTGTCGAATCCCCATAGGTGTTGGTATTTGAGCCACCTGGAGAAGTTTAGTCAGTTCAAGCACTTAGCATGCATTGTACCAAAAATACATGCCAATTTGTTAGATAACGAGAACTTATTCAATATAACTAAGAATACTCAAACAACAGATACGAAAGTAGATCAAAATTCGGAAAAAACTTAGGTGGACCCCACAGGGTAACCGTCCATATTGCTATTCTGTGTGAGGATGGAATTCAAATGGTGTCAAGAGGCGAGGCGATTGCTCAAATTACAGAAGATACAATTGAAGTACTATTGTCATGACGCCTTTATGCATTTCCTATCCTTCAAACTGTTAATAGAATATCACGATGCAAAGTCCTTATACATACTCATACATACATAGACTCACGCCTGTTTCCCCGAAGGGGTAGGGGTATGCAAAGTCCTTATTTCTGTATATATTGATTGATTGAGTATTCACTATAGTAGAGCCTTGCAGATTTCAGCATGAATGGGCCGGCTCGACCGTGGAAGTACTACCCTTTCACAGAAAATCGACGTAAAGTAACAGAAAATCGACGTAAAGTAACAGTACCTTAACCCTTTATAGGGCATAGTGACCCTGCGGTGGAAAAACTTCACTGTTGACGGATTTAGGTATAACATGGGGGTAGAAAATGATAAATATATATTTTTAATATTTTTATAATTTTTCTATGGTGGTAAATATATCCCCTTTGCCTGTGTAGGAGGACAGTATAGAACATTACGAGTATGGAAAAGGTGATCTTGAATTAGTCTAATGTACAATAGGTTAGTCTGTGGTCTATGTAAACAACAAATATAATTAAAAAATAACTTTTATTCATAGGAACAATGACTACTGTATGTGAAAAGCCGTGAAAAATGGCAATATTCATAGTGGCACAGCACACAGCCACAGCCGCCCACAGGCATAGGGAATATGTTTCCCACCATAACAAACGAATATTATAAAATATCAAGACGCCCCGCCCAGGCAAAAAGATTTGCGTAAAATCCTTCAGATTAAATATAATAACACATGCTAAAAATAAAACTTGCCTCAGAAATAAAAAGATTCAAAAGATAGCCCTAACTAGAAAATTGAATACGTAAAATTGCTACTTTTCAAACTTCAACAAGCCACCGAAGAAAAATATACTTGATAGTTTACAATTTCTTTACGTCAAAATAATGACAGATTAATAAAAAAATTGCTAAAGTAAAAATAAGTACCGCAAGGATGAGGTTTTGTTACTAAAAAAAATTTAAATCATGGTGGGAAAAATATCCCCTATGCCTTAAAAAGGGTTAACTGTTGCGTTTCGTTCGGGAAGTGAGAGTGCCGGAGGCCCTATCCCCTATTCATTCTCCCTCATCCTACTCCTTATCCTATCCTTTATCCCAACCCCAAGGGGCGGCATCGCACTTGTGACTCCTGTGGTGTTGCTTGTGTCCATGGGCAGCGGTAATTGCTTACCAACAGGCGATCTGTCTGCTCGTTTGCCGCCTATTACTATAAAAAAATACATGTTCAACGAGCCGCCATATAAACCAGTATACGAGTCCATACTTCTGTATATAAGTATTGATATCCTCAGTAAGGCGGTAGATGGTGTCCTGTATGAGCACGGTAACATCATTGATGGCCGCCACCCGCAGAATGTCCTCGAAGAACGAGAACACGTAGAACTCGTTGCCGGTCGCCTCGGTGATGCGCTGCGGGGCACACGGCACGCACGTCTGCTTCATCCAACGGGGGAAGGAGGTTAGCCTGGAACAAATGTGTGGTGCGTAGCTGAGTTTGTGAACCCGACCTTCAATAGGGATGTTGCCTGCAAGTAAAATAATTTATCTCGTAAAACATGCCAAAATAATGACAGTTTAATTCATCAATTACTCTTAAAACTCTATTGAACATTTTTTATTGTCAATATATAATTGCATAGGCTTGTGTCCACTAAGAATAAATCGGTTTGATTGTAGTATCTATAGATTCATTATGATTTTAAGATGTCAATAAAGTTTATTATTTACTAGCTGACCCAGCGAACTTCGTATCGCCTTTTTAAGAGTTTTTATTTAATTCCCTTTTTTCCAAGCCCCTTTTCCAAAGTTACCAATGACTTGGCGCTTAACCCATTCAGTGCCGTGCCCGGCCATCGGCGGGCGAAACGTCTTAACTGACACGCCAAGCCCGCCCATGGGCGGTTGGATTTCAACCTCCGATATCTAAGCCAATAACAATAAGAAAAAAGGAAGATTTTGTGAAATGATTCGTTTTACTAAAATTTATTCGTTACCAAAACGGCCTGCAGATATCTCAGGTTTGGAAAAATGTCGATTCCGACCTTTCATGCCGAACCCGCCCATGGGCGGGCATAACAATTATTCAGGCTTTACCAACCTTTTGTGAAACATGATAATTTTAGTTAAAATTATAATGTTTTAATACTATTAATCGTAGGCTTCATAATAATCATAATCATTTATTCATTCATTGCATTTTGGGTATTACATGCTCACACATTATTAAATTGTTTCATCAAAATCTGCCTAAATAGGCGTATGAATATATTGAACTTGCAGAAAAAATAAAATATACATTACAATGTCAAACCTGATCAAATATAAAACAAAAATAATCTAACTTGATAATAAAGCTATAACAATGTCAAAAATTCATGTCAGTAACCAAGTAAAATGTAAAATAAAAATGTCAACCGTAGTTCATGTCAGTAAGTAAATGGAGTTATTAAATTAAAATAATAGAATAAAAAGTATAATCAAATGTATGTCACCGTTTAAGTTTTAAAATTAATAAATAAAAAGAAGATATAAGAAATAACATCAATTTAAAATATTATAACTAATTAAAATCCATTTTTATCATCCAAGAACTCATTGACAGTATAATAGCATTTTTGTATTAATATCTGTTTTAATTTATTTTTAAACATTCCTTTTCCATAAAGCTTTATCTGACATGGTATTTTATTATACATTTTTGGCGCTATACATAGTAAGCTTTTGCTCATCAGGCTTGTTTTCGCGCTATGTAGACATAGTCTGTTGTTATTACGCCTATTTCGCTTGACAACATCAGATATGCGTTGGAATAAATGAGGATTAGCGTGTACAAATAATGCTACCTCCAGCAGGAAAATATTATATACTTTCTCGATTGTAGTATCTGATACTAATATATAAAGCTGAAGAGTTTGTTTGTATGGTTGAACGCGCTAATTTGAAAAATTCTTTCACTGTTAGATAACCCATTTATCGAGGCTATATAACATCACGCTATGAGCGACGGCAGCGGAGCAGAAGCCTTAAATAACGCGGGTGTAACCGCGGGCATCATCTATACTAATATATAAAGCTGAAGAGTTTGTTTGTTTGTTTGGTTGAACGCGCTAATCTCAGGAAAATGGAGTCCGATTTGAAAAATCTTTTCAGTGTTAGATAGATTATTTATTGAGGAAGGCTATAAGCTATATAACATCACGCTATGAGCCACGGGAGCGGAGCAGTAGCCTTCAATAAAGCGGGTGTAACCGCGGGCGTCATCTAGTCAACCGTATGCCTCGGACATAGAGTATATTATTGCAAAAAGTATAATAATATGCAAAAGGAGCTGGCCGGCCGGTCAGTAAACAATAGGTAAATAGTAGTCAACTATATTTTATGCGTTCGTGTTATCCTAAGCCAAATGAACCGTATATACGAGGACATATTGTACCTACTTTGTAGACATCTTTGTGGCTAGCTAAAACATAACAAAAGGATAGGTACGCCGGTGCATCTCGTTTTTTACGTGATTCTTTGAAAAAGTCGTTTGATTTCTTCCATATTGTCGTCTTTACCAAATTCAGTTTTATTGCCTGAACAAAAGAAAGAAAATATTACATTATTACCTATAGTAAAGTGGAAAGATAAAAATTAAATTGTAAGCAAATTTACATTATGTATTTTTTTTACTAGGTAATTGAGTGTTGACGACACCTGACTATTGAAAAATGCACATAGATGTGGGGTTTTTAAAGACATTTTTGATTTCTTTACATATGTATTAGCTTAATTTTATCTGAAAGACGGTTTTGTATGATTTTGATTCATCTTAGATTAATTAAGTGACAGTTCTGCCTTACCTTCATGCTCCATTACTATTTCAGCTAATAATTAATAAAACTGTCACAATTTTACCACAAATATCGCAGGAAACTTCACATACAGGCTTTTAACACGATACAGTACATGTAAACTGAACATATCCAATGGTTCATGTCGAAATCTAAAACTTCATGCCGAAAACGCCGATGGGCGGGCAAGGATACTTAATCGAGATGCCGGACCCGCCGATGGGCGGGCTGTATATCATACTATGGCGGCACCTGGGTAATGACGTTAATTTTCAGGTAGGCAGTGAATGGGTTAATCTCTTATCATTTCAGAGTCTATAAATGATGAACAAACAAGCATAGATTTTTATATACCTAATATTGAATTCCCCATTCCTTAAAATATCGGAGACGATACCCATATCGACTTTAAAAAAATCATGTCCGCCATCTTTGATTTCGAATCCGCCATCTTTGATCACGAAATAGATGTTGTATTTGGATTCACCATGCCTTAAATCATTAGAGACGATACCCATATTGAGATTTTAAATATTTTCCATCCGCCATCTTTGATTTCCTATCCGCCATCTTTGATCAGGAAATAGATGTTGTATTTGGATTCTCCATCCCTTAAATCATCAGAGACGATACCCATATTGATTTTTTAAATTTTTCGTATCCACCATCGTTGATTTCGCATCCACCATCTTGAATCACGAAACAGATGTTGTATTTGGATTCCCCATCCCTTTTAACATCGCAGACGATACCTACCAATATTGTTTTTTTTTAATTTTCCCATCCACCATCTTTGATTTCCCATCCGCCATGTTTGATCACAAAATAGATGTTGTATTTCGATTCCCCACCCCTTAAAATATCGAAGGCGATACCCATTTTGTTTTTTAAAATTTTCTCATCCGCCATCTTTGATTTCCTGTCCACCATCTTGGATCACTAAATAAATTTCATATAATTAATCACCGTCCCGAAAATCTCGAAAACGATACCCATATAGATTGTATTGTATCCTATTCGTTTAGCCTTTTTTTGCCTTTGCCCCAACCCTCCCCCTTCTCGTTTGACAATTTTATTATTTTTGTCTGGCCCCTAAAAGTTGTGGCGTAATTTTATATAGCCTATAGCCTTTCGGAATTATTGGGCTATCATAGGCAATAACAATTTTTAAAATCCGACTGCTAGTTCCTGAGATTAGCCGACATTTTCTTTTAGCCTTTTGCACGGCCCCAAAGGATCGAAGCGTTATGTTATATAGCCTATAGCCTTCCGGAATAACTGGGCTATCGTATACAAAAAGAATTTTTCAGATCCGACCTGTAGTTCCTGAGATTAGCGCGTTCAATCAAACAAACAAACAAACTCTTCCGCTTTGTTATATAAGTATAGATAGATAGATATTCGGTGTAACACAAATCTCCTTTATTGGGCGGATACTATATAACTGTAAAAAGTATTTACACATACAAACTACTTAGTACAAAGCAAACTTGGGCCAATATCATACAGCCAATATGGCGAGTGTGATTTGTCTGTCAAAACCATTAGAATTTAACAAAATACTCGACAATCCGAATTTTGCGGATATATGTTGTCGACTCGAAATCTTTATTTTTTAATGTTTTATTATTCAGGTAAGGTTTCGATGAAATTATTAATATAAGATTATCGACATCTGTTAGAATCTTTTGGAGTTTACAGATAATTGTGACTGTCAATTAATTATAGACAAATAATTTGCAATAAAATAAAATTGCGACTATGATTAAAGATCTAAGCTATCCTATCTCTCAAGTTGGACCAGACTGCTCACAGTGTGCCAATTTAATTTAAAATCGGTTAAGTAGTTTAGGAATCCATCGCGGACAAACATCGTGACAGGAGATTTATATATATTAAGATAACTGACCCAGCGAACTTCGTATCGCCTTTTTAAGAGTTTTTATTTAATTCCCTTTTTTCCAAGCCCCTTTTCCAAAATTACCATTGACTTAGCGCTTAATCTCTTATCATTTCAGAGTCTATAAATGATGAACAAACAAACACAGATTTTTATATACCTAATATTGAATTCCCCATTCCTTAAAATATCGGAGACGATACCCATATCGACTTTAAAAAAATCCCGTCCGCCATCTTTGATTTCCAATCCGCCATCTTTGATCACGAAATAGATGTTGTATTTGGATTCACCATGTCTTAAATCATCATGAGACGATACCCATATTGATTTTTAATTTTTTTTCCATCCGTCATCTTTGATTTCCCATCCACCATCTTGAATCACAAAACAGATGTTGTATTTGGATTCCCCATCCCTTTAAACATCGGAGACGATACCCATATTAATTTTTTTTTTATTTCCCAACCACCATCTTTGATCACGAAATAGATGGTGTTTTTGAATTCCTCATTCCTTAAAATATCGGAGACGATACCCATATCGACTTTAATAAAAATCCCGTCCACCGTCTTTGATTTCCTATCCGCCATCTTTGATCACGAAATAGATGTTGTATTTGGATTCTCCATCCCTTAAATCATCAGAGACGATACCCATATTGATTTTTAAATTTTTCCCATCCGCCATCTTTGATTTCCCATCCGCCATCTTGAATCACGAAACAGATGTTGTATTTGGATTCCCCATCTCTTTTAACATCGCAGACGATACCAGTATGGACTTTTTTTTTAATTTTCCCATCCGCCATCTTTGATTTCCCATCCACCATCTTTGATTTCCCATCCGCCATCTTTGATCACGAAATAGATGTTGTATTTCGATTCCCCACCCCTTAAAGTATCGAAAGCGATACCCATATTGATTTTTAAAATTTTCACATCCGCCATCTTTGATTGCCCGTCCGCCATCTTGGATCACTAAATAAATTTCATATTATTAATCAGCGTCCCGAAAATCTCGAAAACGATAACCATATTAGTATAGGAGACGTGGAACATCGACCTTCACCGATCTGATAACCGGATGAGACGTATTTTTTATGTAATATAATTTATAAACAAATATGCCTATAATAACTTGCCTATCAAAAAGTGCTCATAGCTATTTTAAATTTTAAGTTAATCGTAATCAACCGCAAATATAACTTTGTCGTTTAGACAAACACTATGGAAAACAAAGTTATTTTTGGTAAATGAAAAAGTGATAGTGATATTTGGATAGGTGAAGATAAAAGGTATGTTAAGTGTTAAGACTGATGCTAGTAATTAATAAACGAACACGGAAGCAATATAGCAATAAAGATCAAACAATTAGATTAAGTGCGAGTCCCGTAAGGGTCCCGTAGTTCAGGTTTCCACATAACATACCCTTTATCTTCACTTAACCAAATATAACGATCGCTTTTTCATCACCAAAAATAACTTTGTTTTCCATAGTGTTTGTATAAACGACAAAGTTATATTTGCGGTTGATTACAATTAAATCAAAATTTAAAATAGCTATGAGCACTTTTTGATAGGCAAGTTATTATAGGCATATTTGTTTATAAATTATATTACATAAAAAATACGTCTCATCCGGTTATCAGATAAGTGAAGGTCGATGTTCTACGTCTCCTCTACTATATAGATTGTATCCTATTCGTTTAGCCTCTTTTTGCCTTTGACCCAACCCTCCCCCTTCTCGTGTGACCATTTTATTATTTTTGTCTGGACCCTAAAAGTTGTAACGTAATTTTATATAGCCTATAGCCTTTTGGAATAATTGGGCTATCATAGGCAATAACAATTTTTAAAATCCAACTGCTAGTTCCTGAGATTAGCCGACATTATCTTTTAGCCTTTTTAGCCTTTACCCGGCCTCAAAGGGTCGATGCGTTATGTTATATAGCCTATAGCCTTCCGGAATAACTGGGCTATCGTATACAATTTTATGAGTTTTTATTTAATTCCCTTTTTCCAAGCCCCATTTCCACAGTTACCATTGACTTAGCGCTTAACCTCTTATCATTTCAGAGTCTTTAAATGATGAAAAAACAAACATAGATTTTTATATAATATTGAATTCCCCATTCCTGAAAATATCGGAGACGATGCCCATATCGACTTTTAAAAAAATCCCGTTCGCCATCTTTGATTTCCTATCCGCCATCTTTGATCACGAAATAGATGTTGTATTTGGATTCACCATCCCTTAAATCATCAGAGACGATACCCATATTGATTTTTTAAATTTTACCCATCCGCCATCTTTGATTTCCCATCCGCCATCTTGAATCACGAAATAGATGTTGTATTTGGTTTCTCCATCCCTTTAAACATCGGAGACGATACCCATATTGATTTTTAAAAAAAATTCCATACGCCATCTTTGGTCACGAAATAGATGGTGTTTTTGAATTCCCCATTCCTTAAAATATCGGAGACGATACCCATATTGACTTTAAAAAAAATCCCGTCCGCCATCTTTGATTTCCTATCCGCCATCTTTGATCACGAAATAGATGTTGTATTTGGATTCTCCATCCCTTAAATCATCAGAGACGATACCCATATTTATTTTTTAACTTTGCCCACCCGCCATCTTTCATTTCCCATCCACCATCTTGAATCACAAAACAGATGTTGTATTTGGATTCCCCATCCCTTTTAACATCGCTGGCGATACCAATATTGATTTTTTTAAATTTTCCCATCCGCCATCTTTGATTTTTCATCCGCCATCTTTGATCACGAAATAGATGTTGTATTTCGATTCCCCACCCCTTAAAATATCGAAGGCGATACCCATATTGATTTTTAAAATTTTCTCATCCGCCATCTGTGATTCCCGTCCGCCATCTTGGATCACTAAATAAATTTCATTTTATTAATCAGCGTCCCGAAAATCTCGAAAACGATACCCATATAGATTGTATCCTATTCGTTTAGCCTTTTTTGCCTTTGACCCAACCCTCCCCCTTCTCGTGTGACCATTTTATTATTTTTGTCCAGCCCCTAAAAGTTGTGGCGTAATTTTATATAGCCTATAGCCTTTCGGAATAGTTGGGCTATCATAGGCATAACAATTTTTAAAATCCAACTGCTAGTTCCTGAGATTAGCCAACATTATCTTTTAGCCTTTTTAGCCTTTTGCCCGGACCCAAAGGGTCGAAGCGTTATGTTATATAGCCTATAGCCTTCCGGAATAACTGGGCTATCGTATACAAAAATAATAAAATGGTCAAACGAGAAGGGGGAGGCCTTCTCCTTTGACCATTTTATTATTTTTGTCTGGCCCCTTAAAGTTGTGGCGTAATTATATATAGCCTTTCGGAATAATTGGGCTATCATAGGCAATAACAATTTTTAAAATCCGACTGCTAGTGCCTGAGATTAGCCGACATTATCTTTTAGCCTTTTTAGCCTTTTGCCCGGCCCCAAAGGGTCGAAGCGTTATGTTATATAGCCTATAGCCTTTCGAAATAACTGGGCTATCGTATACACAAAGAAATTTTCAGATCCGACCGGTAGTTCCTGAGATTAGCGCGTTCAAACAAACAAACTCTTCCAGTCTTATGAATAAAAATTGCTTATTCTTCTCTTACTCCAAAGTAACACCGGCAGTAGTTAATTCTAGATTAGATATGGAATAGCTACGTGTTAGTAACGGTATTAATAAATACGGAGTAAGTTCGGAGTAACAATACCATTTTTACACCGAGATTAAGGTTTAAGTTATGGCCAACCCACTGATATTAAAAGTAAAAAGAATGAACAAAATGACCTGCTCGAATAAAAACTTTTTATTAAATTGTTTTATTTAATAAAAAGTTTTTATATATTAAATTTTAATATTTAACTGCATCATTTCCATCATGGTTCTGACCACTTTCGCGGATTGCCTGCATTATTAGGCATACATAATGTAAGTGGATGCTCCTGTTTCATATTTTTAAATGAAAATGAAAATTAAGTATTATGTTTGAGTATTATTATGTACAATATATATATACAAGTGATGTCGAAGGTGTAACAGTTGCAGCACCTTACAAAATGTAAATTATGTGTATTATACAAAACCTGGCGATGCAAAAGAGTGACCGTGAGTTTTATTGCCCGTTCTTTCTCATGGTTCTACGCCCTAGCTTTGCGAACATGGCAGTAAATGTAGAATCTTTAAGTAATTATTTTAAAATTTATTATTTTGACGTTTATAAGCATCACATTCTGACCCAAATGAATAAAGGATTTTGAATTTGACAACACAACTATCCCAAGCGAACATAGACACAACACACATATCGGCACGCTTGCCAAACCTCGGCAAACCATCACAAACGCAAACATGCGGATAGGGTATTTGGCTAGGTTTGTATAGGTTTGCAAGTGCTTGTGGCAAACCCTATCTATGTCGGTTTTTTGGCACAAATCACAATTTAAACTCATCTTCTTCAAGGTCTTGAAAAGGGTTATTGTGAGGTTTATACAATTTCACATGCCTTATATGAATGGTAATATTTCTCCAATTACTTCTATCATTCTCAAATCTTCAATGAAATAATCTCTAGGTATTAATTTTAATCTACAATAATAAAATTACAAAATCAGATACTAGTAAGTACTCTAACGAACACCAAACAAATGTGAAAATATATTTGGGTTATGTATGTAAATCTCAATGAATGTTGGAAATACAATATAAATCTACGAGCTTTTGCCCGCAGCTTCGCTCGCGTAAATTCGAAGTAACACAATTGTCTCATAATATACGGATACTTTAATAATAATCATTGTCGTTTAAACAAACTATTTATACCGATAAGAAATATAACTGCAAGAAGTATTTACACATGGCATACAAACTACATAGTAGGTACTCAACATGACTGTTATTCGTTGACAGTGACGTTTTTGTCTTTTTTTAACGTTATAATTTCTAATACTGTCAGAAGAATTAGAAATTAACAAAATACTCGACAATCCGAATTTTGCGGATATATGTTGTCGACTCGAAATCTTTATTTTTTATGTTTTAGTATTCAGGTAAAGTTTCGATCTAGTCTACCGTACCCCGTGACAAAATTATGCGTACTCCTTGCTTACTCCAGCGTTAAACCATGGGCCTCCCCGGACTAACTTTTACTCGCGGAGTAAATTATGAATAGTTAACTCCGTCCTTACTCCTAGTTTATTAATACCATAATTGCCTAATCTTTGCTTAAGTCTTGAAGTAAAGTTGTTCTGACGCTAATCTTAGTTTATTAATAAGACGGTTCCGCTTTATTATATTAGAGCGGTTTCAAACTAGCGTTTTATACGCGCGTGTAAGCTCGTTTTTGGAAGCGCATGTAGGCGCGTATAGGCGCGCCCTTTTGCATACGCGCAACTCGTGCGAGCGTTGACGCGCTTCTAGGCTCGTATAAGCGCAAGCAGCGAGATCAGTGTTGCCAGCGCCTTAAGTCATAAGTTACGTTTCGTTTCCTGAAATGTTAAATTTTAGCTACAAAAGCTAAATTATTGTTTTTTTCTTTAGGTATTTAAGAACTCGGAAGCAAAATGATCTCAGCAAAATATAAATGAGTCTATGATTGGCAAAATATGATAATATATGTCTAATGGTGTATTTAATCTTAGGATAAGCACAGACTCTATTTTAATTTGTTCGCAGCGCTATTTTCAGAGTTGATGCTATCTCGTATAGCACCTATAATGCTATGAGTTTGAACCAAAACTACGAGGTAATAGATCTGCTATTTTTAATCTGAACTAACAACTAATTAACACCAAAACAACACAGATTACTAGTACTTTGAAAAAGGTACTTTTTCTTATGAATGTGCCAATTTTGGGTGAGTTCGTTTTGGACTTAAATGTTCTCAAAAGTTACAAAAATAGCCTTAAATATAAAAAAATACTTATATGTTACGCGAGGGGGCAAAAGTCAGGAAAAATGTAACCTTCTGGCAGCACTGGACGAGAGACACCTCCCCGCGCGACCACTTCCTGCTCTGCCTGAGACAGCGTTGCCAACTCTTCTTCTTTTTATTTAGATCTACGTATTTCGGACCCATCCCACTAACTTAAGTACCTTACCTCACTTTTAGACCCAGAATCTACGTATTTTCTAGTAACTAACAAAATAACGGGCATTTAATAAAAAGGAAGCGATAAGAAACACAAACCAATTTAAGTCCATAATTATTTGCTTTCTTGCAAAATATAAGAAACTAGAGGATACCCGCGCCTACGCCCGCACATTTTTTTATTTACCCGATTTAATCATCATCATCATCAGCCTTTAACAGTCCACTGCTGGACTAGGCCTCTCCTTTGAATTGAGGACTTGGCCTACTATACCACGCTAGCCAAACGGGTTGGTATAGGGTTTGGATCAAGTTTTCCTTCTTTTACAGGGCTGTTCTCTGCACAATATGCTGCCTCTGTCGGCTCTTACGACACCCATGGGAAGATATAAGGTGGTGACATTACGTATTTTTTATCCGTCACCATACGGACACCTCGATTTACCTGATTTGTGTGGACTAAATTGTGAATCTAAACCATTCTCAAGTCCCTTTGAACACACCCAAAAATTCCATCAAAATCGATCCTGTCGTTTAGAAGAAGTTCAGTGACAATTACACGCACATAAGAAATACATATAAAGATAAAGTAAGTACTGTACTCTAAATAGAACCTATTACATTTTCGAATAACATATTCAGAGCAATGTTTGAAACATTCGTTTTATTAATTTTATCCTCTTTAGTCCGACCTCCTTCCTATCTTTGAAAATCTGTATCAGCAACACTGGCCAGAGACCCCGAGCCAAAGAACCTTACCACTCTGTCAGTCCTGCGCCTCAGTTGACAACTTCACATTGCAGATATACATAACATACGTTTCACAATGTCATATACTGTTGAACGCTTTATTATTGAAATTGAATCACGCCCAGCAATATGGGATAGTAGGGCCAAGGAATATTCTAATAGAATCATTGACTTATATATTACTGCGTAAGGACCGGGCCAACCGCGCGATTAAATGGCCCCAGCGCGCTGGCCCTAAAATGTCAGTTTAGGGCCAACGCGACTCAGTCGACAATGGTCCGAGTAAGCGAGTATTGGCTTGTCATAAAAATGCCTAGTTGTGTGGTAAAAGGCTGCAAAAATTACGATACAAAGGATAAAAAGGAACATGGGATATCATATCATAGATAAGTAACCTTATATTACTTTCTTTGCCATTATGTTATTAAATAAACACATTTTAAAGTGATATTCGTTTTACTATCGAAGTCCACGATGACGGCCATTGTGTGGCCGCCATTGAACGCGCTAAGTGAACGAAGTAACTTTGTAGGGACGTCATTTTTATTTGTTTTATTGTTGTCTTAAGAACTTAGTGCAAGTAATTTTGGAACTTAATATGTTTTATATTCAATAAGGTAATTAAATTAAAATTAAAATAAAAAATTTAATGCCGGCATCAAGCTTCTGGTGAAAATGGATAGGAGAAATCTTTAACACAACGAAATTTTGCCCGCGCTTACGTCCGCGTGAATTTCTGTTATCGTAGATACTAGCCTAGATCCTTTCTTGGGGTTCAAGCTTAGTTTGTACCACATTTTATCAAAATTGGTTCAGTGGTTAAATCGTGAAAGCGTAACAGACCAACAGACAGACAGTAACTTCACCATTGATAATATTAGTATGGAAGTATGGATATGGATATTAGTATGGAAGTATGGATATGCAATAACGAATTACGATTCAAATATTTTGTAACTTACAGATTTCCAAATGATTCAACACGTAAAGAGATTTGGAGTCGCATTATTAGGGAACAACGTAAGGAGCTTTATTTCAAGCCTCATAAAAACACCAATTGCACAAATTTGGTTTAAGCGTTTTCAATCCGGAAATTTTGATGTCAAAGATGAACGTCGCTCTGGTCGCCCTATTACGGATAAAATGGATGCCATTTTTGAAAAAGTGGAGCAAGAACGGCATATCAGTAGTTACGACGTAGCTGAAGAACTGGGAATTGACCACAAAACAGTTTTGGCGCATTTGAAAAAAACTGGGTACACAAAAAAGCTCGATATTTGGGTACCTCACGAGCTCACTGAAAGAAACCTAATGAACCGTGTACATTTGTGATTCTTTATTACGACGTAATGAAGAACATTTATGGAGAAGCTGGTAACTGGTGATGAAAAGTGGATCACGTACGACAAGAACGTGTGAAAAAGGTCGTGGTCAAAGGCCGGTCAGGCTTCACAGACTGTGGCGAAACCCGGGTTAACTCGCAGCAAGGTGATGCTGTGTGTGTGGTGGGATTGGAAGGGCATTATTCATTATGAGCTGTTACCACCAGGCAGGACCATCGATTCTTAACTCTACTGCGAACAACTGATGAGATTAAAGCAAGAAGTTGGGAGAAAGCGGCTGGAATTAATCAACAGAAGGGATGTGGTTTTTCATCGTGATAACGCTAGACCTCACACATCTTTAGCCACTCAGCAAAAATGAAGAGAGTTTGGCTGGGAGGTGTTAATGCATCCGCCGCATAGTTCTGACCTTACACCTTCAGATTTCCATCTGCTTCGGTCTCTTCAGAATTCTTTAGGCAGTGTCCGGTTAACATCACGAAAGGACTGCCAAAACCACTTGTCGCGGTATTTTGATCAAAAGTCCCAACATTTTTATAGCAATGGGATCATGTCCCTACCTACAATATGGCGAAAAGTTATCGAACAAAATGGTACCTACATTTTTTTTTTGTTTTAAAAGACAACTCCCGCACTAGGACTAAATCCTGTGTCGCGGGGGACTTTACAAACATACAACCAACGGACACAATGTTGTCTCGTGTGGGGATCGAACCCACAGCACTCGGTGTAGTGTCAAGCGGCGAGGCGTTAAATGTAAATAAACTATGTTAAAAAATGTTTTGAATTTTCTTAAAAAATGCGAAGAAACTTTACCTCAACCTATTAGATTGCATCTTCTTCAAGCCATCATTAAGAAATATATAAATGTCAGAATGCATCACGAGTCTATCACGGAAAACACGGGGAAGGGAACTGAGAGGCAAAACTTAAAAAAATGTTTTATTTAAAGGACAGTAATTTTGGTATAATATGTAAAATAAGCAAACTATTTCGTTTTTTTTAATTGCTTTTAAATATCCCAATACCTTAGTATAACAATAAGTTGATTACAATTTCAAATAAAGCTGATTAAGACGCATTCGTTTTACTTACACGTTTTCTTTGTAACCTGTAAAATATCATCACAAAAAGGAAATCGTTATGTAATTTATCGGCATGTTAAAATTTGCAAAACGTCATATACGTGCTTACAAGTTTACGTCGTTGACCTATGCAACGCGGCGCTCACGAATTTCGTTTGAATTATGACACTTATGACAGATGTGACTATTTTTGCTTATATTAAGAAGGCTTGTATAAAATGTTCAGATGGGCGTATCCTTCCTTTTGAAATCATTGAATAGAATAATAAAACGAAATGCTTGGGAGGAATTATGTGCAGCGTTGGAACCAAACTTTCAAGAGAAAACAAGTGCAGAAAAATGTCTCATAGGTGCCTATCTTGATTAACGATTTTTCATTGCTTGAATCTATATTTTTTATTATGATGAGTAGTTGAAACCTAATAAGGTGCTATGTTTATTGTAAAATTAAAAAATAAAAGGCATTTTAATTTTATTTTATAATTACTCTTATGCATATTTTGATTGCCATGGAAGTGCCCCTGCATCACTTACAAAATAGTCAGCAAAATTGTCGCGGATATCATATGCCGTTTTATTTCTTGTGCTTGGTATTAAATTACCTACAGTATCTTGAGTGTAATTTGTCAGTGTAATCGAATTATTCTCTGTTTGGCGAATAAAATTATGTAGGACACAACAAGATTTTACAATATCTTCGCAGAAATCAATTGACACATTTATAGGTCGATGGAGGATCCTCCATGTATTAGCCAGAATACCAAATGCACATTCGATATGGCGGCGGGCTCTAGAAAGTCTGTAATTGTAAATTCTTTGTTTTGGTGACAAATTGTTGCCACTATATAGTCTTTGCATATTTTCTTCCAACCCAAAAGCCTCATCGCCAATGAAAGTGAACGGCAAAGGCTCGCCTGAAATATGTAAGGGTCTGGCTTTAGGAATATTTAATGACTTTTCTTTAATCATTTTATATAGTGTACTGTTTTTGTATATTTGCGAATCTGCACTTTTTCCGTAAGAACCCACGTCAGTGAAAATAAAATTAAAATCTGAATCGCAAACTGCTAATAGCACAAGAGAAAAATGATGCTTATAATTAAAGTAAAGTGAGCCACTGTGAGCCGGTTGAACTACTTCTATATGTTTGCCATCGATAGCACCTATAAGATTAGGAAAGTTTGTGCTACTGTTGAAGCCTTTCGCAATTTTCAACCATTCTTCTTCAGATGTTGGTGGCATGCATATAAATTTCCCGCACAATGCTTGATATTGTAGAAATCCCACATTTGTATGAATAACGCAGTTCGGTAAATGTGCATCCCGATGCTAGAAACCTGCAACAATTCATTACGTTATTTTTAATTCATATAATAAATAAGTACATGTTTCAGGCACTACTATTCAGAAAAAATGGAAAAGCATCAGAGACGCATTTGCCCGAGAACTGAAGAAATATAATTTTAAAAGTGGTTCTGGAGCCAAAAATTCAAAACCTTACGCCTACTTCAATAATCTGTTGTTTTTGAACCAACAAACGAACAAGAAAATACAGATGTTATGGAATTTGTAAACATTGAAGATATTAATAATGATAATAGTAATAATTTTGCCGATATACCTGTTGAAACAACTAGGCCTAGCACGTCAGGAAAAAGAAAATATGAAGAAAATTTGTTCAAGATCTTAGCAGATAATGTTAGAAATAAAAAGCAAAGATATGAAACAGATGACAATGATCCGGACAAACAATTTTTGTTATCATTATTACCAGATTTAAAAAATATGGACCCAAGTACTAAATTTGATATAAAATATGATATAATGAGGGTTATGAAGAAATATAAAGATTTTAATAAGTCCTATTCAGAATATGGTTATCCAACAGGCACTACTTTTATGAGTAGTCAGTATTCAAATTCGCCATCACACGCAAGCCCCCCACCCGTTTCGTCAACTCCATTGCGATCTACTTCCAAGATTCATCACACCAATCCAGAACACCAATCCCCGGAGAATAGTGAGGAAATATATCAAGATTTATTCGTAATAACATAATTTCTTAAAAATAAATTTTGTTTATGTAAACATTTGACTTTTACTACTCACCTTATCGTGATCACCAGCCTCTCTTCAGCAGATATGCTTTTCCTTAACACAGTATCCTTATGCTCTAACCCTGATTTTAATATATTTATCAATGCATCAAAAGTGCTCAATGACATTCTAAAGTAATTTTGGAATCGTTTAGAATCACTTCGCAGTTCTGGGTAAAGTGTATTAAAGTGACCGGTTCTCAGTCTTGATGCAACTATCGGAGACACCCAGCATCTTTTTCATCTTCTCAGTCGACGGCGAATCAGTAACGCAAATAACAATGTTTCTTCGTCAGAATCCATGTTTATATTGACATTTCCAATAAAATAATAAGTCTATGCACTGATACATATCACTACCGTTTCAAGCGAACACGCCGAGATATGCTAGTTTACGCGCGTCAGGTTTTCTGAAGCGCGTAATGTAGCGCGCGTGTAAGCGCGTATGCAAAAACGACCGTATACGCGCAGAAAAATACGCTAATCTGAAACCGCCCTTAGTATAGATAGTATAGATAGATATTCGGGGTAACACAAATCTCCTTTATTGGGCGTATACTATACTAGCTTTCGCCCGCGGCTTCGCCAGCATGAAATTTTAATAAAGGGTAGCCTATGTACTTCCCCGCGTTTCAGACTACTCATGTCAAATTTCATCACAAACGCCTCTGCAGATTGGCGTGTAGCATATTATATAAACAGATTATACTTTACTTTTGTTTTCATAATCATAGAACTTATGGTAAAGATTAGGATGTAGGTATATTATTGAAGTTATGAAGAGCTTATACATATACCCACTGAAAATAACAGCAGCAAAAATTAAAACTGAAAGCATTACCACAAAGTACATATTATCAGACCGTCCCTCCACCCCGCTGTGCTTAAGCGCGCTAACTCATAGTTTTATTACAATAAAAATTACGTAGTTAGGTTATGTACTAAAAGCTAAAAAGTAATTCGGTAAGTTCTAGCTACCAGTTCGCACCAATCTGCTCACCAATCTGGGGTATTGATCAGACAATTATAAAATCGTTGGGCAAGTGAATTGCTATCATAATGTTTATTCTGGCTACGCTACACCCAAAACAAATTTCTTTTAGTTATTTTATTTTAAAGTTGTTAGTTTTGTTGTTAGTTGATACTTCTCATTCTATTTTCATAGTAAGCCCTTTTCTACCAATCAAGCCCTGTCATTCGATACCCATATTGAGGTATTTGTGGAAAATAGATAATCTGCAATTTTGTGGCAGCGGCCATCTTAGATTTTTCAGAGTAAGCTCTATTCTACCAATCAAGCCCTTTCATTTGATACCCATATTGAGGTATTTGTGGAAAAAAGATAATCTGCCATTTTGTGGCGGCGGCCATTTTAGATTTTTCAGAGTAAGTTCTATTCTACCAATCAAGCCCTTTCATTTGATACCCATATTGAGGTATTTGTGGAAAATATGTAATCCGCCATTTTGTGGCGGCAGCCATCTTGAATTTTTCATAGTGAGCCCTATTCTACCAATCAAGCCCTTTCATTCGATACCCATATTGAGTTATTTGTGTAAAATATATAATCCGACATTTTGCGGCGACAGTCATCTTGGATTTTTCATAGTGAGCTCTATTCTACGAATTAAGACCTTTCATTTGATACCGATATTGAGGTATTTGTGGAAAATAAGTAATCCGCCATTTTGTGGCGGCGGCTATCTTGGATTTTTAAAAGTATGCTCTATTCTACCAATCAAACCCTTTCATTTGATACCCATATTGAGGTATTTGAGGACAAATATGAAATCTGCCATTTTGCGGCGACAGCCATCTTGGATTTTTCATAGTGAGTTCTATTCTGCGAATCAAGTCCTTTCATTTGATACCCATATTGACTTATTTGTGGAAAAAAGATAATCCATTGTTTTGTGACGGCGGCCATCTTGGATTTTTCATAGTGAGCTCCATTCTACCAATCAAACCCTTTCATTTGATACCCATATTGTGGTATTTGTGGAAAATATGAAATCCGCCATTTTGCAGCGACAGCCATCTTGGATTTTTCATAGTGAGCTCTATTCTACGAATCAAGTCCTTTCATTTGATACCCATATTGACTTATTTGTGGAAAAAATAATCCGCCATTTTGTGGCGGCGGCCATCTTGGATATTTCATAGTAAGCTCTATTCTACCAATCAAGCCCTTTCATTTAAACGTGTACCATATCTGTTGAACAGATTGCCCGCGGACATCAGACATGAAAACAATAAAATTAAATTTAAACAAAAACTAAAAAAATATTTGTTAAATAACATTTGTTAAAATATGTAGGTATGTAAAATAGTATTATGACTCTTCCACAGTCAAACCGCTAAACCGGTTTTGTGGAGCACTATTAATATATTTATTGTAAAACTGTAATAAATAAATAAATAATAATAATAATAATAATAATTTGATACCCATACTGAGGTATTTGTGGAAAATATGAAATCCGTCATTTTGCGGCGACAGCCATCATGGATTTTTCATTGTGAGCTCTATTCTACGAATCAAGTCCTCTCATTTGAAACCCATATTGAGTTATTTGTGGTAAATAAATAATTCGCCATTTTGTGGCGGCGGCCATCTTGGATTTTCATAGTGAGCTCCATTCTACCAATCAAACCCTTTCATTTGATACCCATATTGAGGTTGTTGTGAAGTAATATGTGATCCGCCATTTTGTATCGGCGGCCATCTTGAATTTACAATCATTTAAATATTATCTTTTAATCTTGATGACATTATGAGTGTATACCAAATAGCAGATCAATCTGTCATCAGGTAGGGGGTAAAATTCCAATTGCTAAATTTGAACCAAGCAGACAAAGATAATACAGGATTTTTGCCGACTTAGTTGATACTTTTCCCTATATTATGGCAACATTATAAGAAATCTTTATAAATTTGTAGCCTATGTGTTATTCTGATATATAAACTATATGACTGTAAAGTTTGATCCAAATCTGTTCAGTAGTTTTTGCGTGAAAGAGTAACAAACATCCATCCATACATCCATCCATCCATCCATCCATCCATCTATACATACATCTTCACAAACTTTCACATTTATAATATTAGTAGGATAACTGTAAAAAGTATTTACACATACAAACTACTTAGTACAAAGCAAACTTGGGCCAATATCATTGAGCCATCGATATATATATGTACTAAAGTACTAGATGTAGCATTCGGAACATTTACTTGGTTCAAATGCTTTGCATGAACATACCGGCAAAGCAATCTAGTGTCACTTTGACTTTCCTGCAGTGTGGGTTCGCTTCGTTTATTGACTGTGTGGCGACGATATATCGATTAATTTGAATCAGAACTAGTATCCGTAGTAGCGTTAGTCAATATTTTTAATGATTTATGTAAATAAAAGAGTTAAATGTATCATAATACCACATTAAAATGTATTTCTTTATTTTTATGTGATGTCATTTACGATCGATGCGATGATTTTTAATGCTTGGGAAAACTCGAAGGATGCCATTGGTGTTTTTTGTGACCTATCAAAGGCCTTTGACTGTGTGGAACATAATACGCTTTTACTTAAATTGAAACTTTATGGTATTAGAGATACCGCACTCAATCTTGTTGCCAGCTACCTTAGTGATAGAATTCAGTATGTAGATGTTAATGGGAGTAGGTCTCTAGGTTTGCCAGTAGGAATGGGCGTTCCACAGGGCTCTATTCTCGGTCCATTTCTTTTTTTAATATATATTAATGATTTGCCGTTCTTTGTACAAAATTTATGTGATATTGTTTTGTTTGCCGACGATACGTCACTAATTTTTAAAGTTGATCGTAAATTAAGTAACTTTGATACCGTCAATAACACTCTTGCACAAGTATTAGATTGGTTTTCGACAAATAATTTGGTACTCAACTCAAGCAAAACCAAATGTGTTAAATTCTCTTTGCCTAATGTCAAAAGTGTTCCTACTAATATAATTTTAAATAAGGAAACAATTCAACTAGTCGAATCAACCGTATTCTTAGGTGTAACTTTAGATTGTAAGCTTCAGTGGGGCGCCCAAATATCCTGTCTCGCAGTAAAACTTAGTTCTGCAGCGTTTGCAGTTAGAAAAGTTAGGGAATTCACAAATATAGATACTGCTAGACTAGTTTACTTTAGTTATTTTCACAGCGTAATGTCTTACGGAATAATGTTATGGGGTACAGCTGCTGATATACAGACTATTTTTGTCATTCAAAAAAGGGCCATACGTGCAATTTATAAGTTAGGTGCTAGAGATTCTTTACGTAATAAATTTAAAGAAGTAGACATATTGACAGTTGCATCGCAATATATATATGCTAACTTAATGTACATTAAGAAAAACTTAATTCTATACCGCAAAAATAGTGATTTGCACAACGTGAACACAAGGAATAAGCATAAACTGGTGGGAACTAACTACCGTCTACATAAAGTTCAGAACTCATTTGCGGGGATTGGTATACGATTTTTCAACAAATTGCCTCTTGAAATAATGAATTTACCCATGCACAAATACAAACGGACAATTAGGAACTTTCTTTTACAAAGGGGTTATTACACTATTAAGGAATTTTTAAATGATAAGACACCGTGGGGATAGGCTTAGGCTTGTTTAACTCACGATTATTTTATTTTATTTTATTTACATGTTAAGTGGAGGTGCCTCGTGAACACATGATTTTTGCAGGATTTGGATATTTTTATGATTTGTTGAATGTAGTTTAACATTATTTATCTCTGATCATATCATTGTTCACTTGTCACCTTCACAAAATTCTTTCTACATTTGCATTCCTTCACGTGTTCCACTAACTCATGTTAATAATAACGATCTGGAAAATGGAGGTAATTGGCGGTCATGGTCAGTATACCAATAGATTGTTTCTTACTGCTGGTTCGTATACCGTTGTCGTCATGCTCACTAAAAGGTCATTTCTTGTGGTGGCGTCGTGTGTCGGGTCATCCCTTTCCCTCTAATATGGCGAGAGGGATGATGGCTGGCACATGCGTCATACTCGTGAACGGGTGCTACTTGCGATGACTGGTCGATGACGGTCTTGCGGGCTGGTATTAGATTTTAATATTTAACTGCATCATTTCCATCATGGTTCTGATCACTTTCGCGGATTGCCTGCATTATTAGGTATATATAATGTAAGTGGATGCTCCTGTTTCACCATGTCTATTCTGAGAAGGCTAACCAAAAGTATTATGCTTAAGTATTATGATGTACAGTAAATATATACAAGTGATATAGAAGGCGTAACAGTTGCAGCACCTTACAAAATGTAAATTGCGTATTATGCAAAACCTGGCGATGAAAAAGAGTGACCGTGAGTTTTATTGCCCGTTCTTTCTCATGGTTCTACCTATTGCTTTGCGAACGTGGCAGTAAATGTAAATGTAGAAGCATACAGTAATAATGTTTTAAATTTGAGTATAAGTAATTATTTTATAAATTTATTATTTTGACGTTCATAAGCGTCACATTGTGACCCAAATGAATAAAGGATTTTGAATTTGAATTTGAATTTGATCATAGACTAACTACTATGCAGAAATACATTGCAAGTGATTGTAGGTAAAATATATGACTAAGACCAGACTTCGTGAAGGTATTGGTTTTAAAAGTTTTTTAGTTTGATTTATGTTATAAAACCAATTTGACGTTGTATAACACTAATTCTGTGTTCTTTTTATTTTTTGGTATATTGATCGTAATCACCGTATTTACGAATATTTCAACACTTCATCATAGTAGCTTCATCACATTTGCAGTTATAGAAAAACACGCAAAAATAATATTTAACCATGAGGCCAAAACAGATCCTGATTTCCATTATCCGACCAATAGACAAAAAACCACAAAATTGCGTTTGGTGGCAATTGAATAGTTATTGAAATATATTTTTGAGCATTTCTTGCTAGAGTAAATTTATCTGCAATTTAAAATATTTTTTTAGGCAGGACTTCAACCCGCGACCATGTCGATACCGTACCGACTAAACTACTCAGGCCACTTCGTCATCCCCCCCGTGGGATCTCCACCTTGTCGTGGTGGGGGGGCTCAGTAACCGTGGATTGGTCACCCGCGGTGAAGCTAAGAGGGATCCAGGAGGAGACGCTCCGCGTGGGCTTGATGGAGGCCTGCGCAGGATGCGTCCAATGGTGCGGGTGCGAGGGACAGTTGTTCTGTCCCTCGCAGTCGGGCGCGGTCGCGGGAGGAGAGGCGTGTCGGTGTTGCGTGGCCGCGCGCCCTATCTCCCGCGACCAAATGGGGGCGCACCATCGTTGCGTCGTGGTGGGGCCGCAGAGGAAGAGGAGATGCGGTGTTACGTTGCCGTCCTCCCTATCCTCTGCGGCCGCTGGGTGTTTTGGCGGCGGAGCCCAACACCTTCATCCGCCGCCAAGGGGGTTTTGTTCGGGGCCCGCCTGACCATCTGGCGGGCCAATGCCCGTCGGGGAGTGGCGAGGAATGCTTATGCGATACCCTACCCTCCGACACACGGGTACATGAGGAACACGGGTTGGTTTTTAGTCAGTAAGAGTCTGACAGTCCCCTTCGCTCTTCCTCCCCAGGGCGGAGGGACTCCATGAGGATTTTCCAACCCGATACAAAAAAAAAAATGGCCACTTCGTCATAGATTTTTTTTTAATAGTTGGTTTCCTTATGGTATCCACCTGCCACATGTGTAGGTTTAGAACTCTGTGGTCAGCAAAGGCAACTTTACATAATGACAAACAATCCTGCCTTATATATTAGGACTAGAGGACGCCAGCAGCTACGCCTGCAATTTTTTTAAATTTACCCGTTTTGGCGGATTCCGTGGGAATATCGGGAAATCCCTTCTTAGTGCACCCCTACGGTCGCCAAGGAACATACATGCCAAATTTCAGCTTCCTGCGCCCAATAGTTTCGGCTGTAGCGTGTCTGTCAGTCAGTCAGTAACGCAAGGATTTTATATATTAAGATGATATGTTTAAGCAATTCTCATAGTAAGATAAATATAAAGTTTAAAAATTAGAATTATTCATGAGGCAACTAAGGCAAGTCTTGAACTTACGCCTACGAATACATTTTTCTATTTTGTAATAAAAACATCTGAATATGTTTATAAATTCTATTTTTTTACTTAAATAAACCCCCAGCAATTAATTCCTTTTATTTTCATAAATAAACTGTTCTTATTATGTTGATGAAATATCGTAGGCAGAAAACATCTCTTCTGTGATGTAAATAGTCTTTGCAAATGGCAATAAGCAGCCAGTAGCGTTAGAGAACTATTGGATACTCATTGGTAAGATGCCAGGACTTGTTGTTGTTGATTGGCTATAAAAATAACTAGACACTGTAAGTCATTGGCGCTGCTTGCGCCTGCGTGTTGCGCTAGTACGATTAGACGTCATACATTAGACAATTTGAACAAAATATTTATAGGGAATGCTCCGTCTATCGTTAGAGTATATGTCAATGCATAAAGCCAATATGGCGACTGTGATTTGTCTGTCAGAACCATTCGAATTTAACAAAATACTCGACAATCCGAATTTTGCGGATATATGTTGTCGACTCGAAATCTTTATTTTTTAATGTTTTATTATTCAGGTAAGGTTTCGATGAAATTATTAATATAAGATTATCGACATCTGTTAGAATCTTTTGGAGTTTACAGATAATTGTGACTGTCAATTAATTATAGACAAATAATTTGCAATAAAATAAAATTGCGACTATAATTAAAGATCTAAGCTATCCTATCTCTCAAGTTGGACCAGACTGCTCACGGTGTGCCAATTTAATTTAAAATCAGTTAAGTAGTTTAGGAATCCATCGCGGACAAACATCGTGACAGGAGATTTAATTTAAAAACGGTTAAGTAGTTTAGGAATCCATCGCGGACAAACATCGTGACAGGAGATTTTTATATATTAAGATTATAAAAAGGTAAGATAAATGTTATTTTTAGGTTTCTAAAACTAATGTATTTATTCTTGTGACAGTGAACACCAATCAGAGAGCGTTACGTCTAACAGTCCGTCCGCCATTCATGTTGTTGACGTTTTAGTAGTAGGTAAATACTACTAGAACGTCAAACTTTCTACCTGTCAAATCGAATATAACAAAATACAAGTGGGTACATCAGACCAGACTTCATTCACGGTTTATTTTTTGTTGTTCACTCAACCGCCATGATGGTTTACAGCGTTTTCGTGTCAAATTCAAAAAGGTTTTTAAAAGGTCGTATTTAGTAATGTTGCTGATCGATTTTTGAAGAAAAAATCAGGTATTTCAGTTTAACATGTAATAATGGAACGAATCAATCGCTAATTACATTTTAGGACACAAGCCTATTGCCAATTGATTTATAATAAGTATACTCTACCTAGCCACCAAAAGTTATGACGTCACTATGACATATTTAGTACGGAATCCGTAGAGATAATTGTTTTTGACATTTCATTAAAAGTGTTTGATTTGACTACTTGAAAACATCCCTATTGATCCACCTAATCTGTATATAATAAAACTGAAGAGATTTTTTGGTTGAACGCGCTAATAAAACTCACTAGTTCGATTTCAATTTTTGTGTTAGATAGCCCATGTTTACACAACTCGTTTAGCCATTTATATTGTATCAAGGAAGGTATAGGACTATATAACATCATCCTATGAGTCACGGATGCGGAGCAGTAGCCCTATATAGCGCGGGTGTAGCCGCGGGCTCACCTAGTGAAGTTATATCAGGGACGGCGGCCGAGTCTCAAAAACTCACTACGAAACTATCATCATCATCGTATCAGCCAAACGACGTCCACTGCTGGACATAGGCCTCCCCCAAGGTTCTCCACACAGACCGGTCTTCAGCCGCCCGCATCCAACCGCCTCCCGCGATCTTGACGAGATCGTCGGTCCACCTTGCGGGGGGCCTACCTCTGCTGCGAAACTATAGGTCATTCTAAATGTTGATAAGAACAGAATACTAAATTATGTTTTAATTTTTTTATTTATGTGAAGCACACATAAATATAATAATTAGAAAAAGCATTTTAAATTGCCATATAATTAATCATAGTCTTAATAATTATTTGTATACCATCCCGAAAGATAAAGTGAAACTAATATTATTGATCACGATAGCTCGAATTCTTATATTCCATTACCTGTTAAGAAAATGTTTGATATCATATCCGAGTATGTTGCAGACTTCAGGCGGCGTGGGCCGCATGGTGATGTCTGGCGGGACGAGCATCGCGTCCACTTGGAACAGCGGCATCTTCTCACTCAGCAGCTCTTGGAAGTCCTGAAGGTTCTCCAGGGTTAATCTGAGGAAGACAAGGGTCTATGTAAAGGTGATGCAGATTTCAATAATAACTTTAAAGTGAATGGATGCCTCCTTGTTTCATAGGAGTGGCTGATTTCAAACAAAACTTTTGTTAACTGCTTTTTACTATGTTTTTTTTTGTTTTTATGTATGAGCGTTGTAAAAATTCCTCAATTCATTCAAAGACATTGTGATCGTTTTGCGTATTTTTTTTTATAGTAATAGGCGGCAAACGAGCAAACGGATCGCCTGATGGTAAGCAATTACCGCCGCCCATGGACACAAGCAACACAGATGAGGAGTGGGATGAGGGAGAAGGAATAGGGGATAAGGCCTCCGGCAAATAGTTGAAGAAAGCCGTACTGGAATGAACAGTTTAAGCATAGAAAATCCCAGATTCGACTACGACCACTTCGGTATCGATGTAATGTAATGAGATTTAGCTCGTTGAGCAGAAAGTAAATCCCGGTGCGCACTGAGACTTAACAATTAAAATGAGGAGATGAGAGATGGAATGTAATGTAACTATACAAGAAATGTTAACAAATTATTCTTCTAGTATGCACAGTAGTCGAATAAAACGGTAGATCACTTGCTACTAGTTTTCGGGATGGGGTACTCGGGCTTTAACAGTAGGTACACAAGTCGGCACTAACCTGACAAGACACTCGAATATCTTCTTCTCCCAGTAGGCGTAATACGCGGTCATAACAGTTGACCGTCCGGTACTGGTGCCTAGAATGAGATACTCCAACTTCATGAGTATGGGTCCGATTCGCTCATAGATCCGAGCCAAGTACGCCACGCGGTCTAGCCGCTCATTCTCCACTTCTACGAAGTATGCCTGAAAAATTATAAGACGTTTAACTTTATGAGACTATTGCCATACCGGGCAAATTACCAGACTCCGTGCTGCTACTGAGAATTTCCTACCGGAAAAACCCAATAACACTTTGCCCGACCCGAGAATCGAACCCGAGACCTCCCAATCCCACGCGCACATTTATGCCGCGAGAGCAACGAGGCTCGTCGCCTATTACGTGGGACCTAAAAATTCATAGCGAAATGTGGGTGTAATATTACACCTCTGCCTACCCCTTCGGGGATACAGACGTGAGTCTATAAAATAATTAACTTTATGATTTTCTAAATTAGTTCCTCTCATTTTTTTTTTTTTATGGAATAGGGGGCAAACGAGCAGACGGATCGCCTGATGTTAAGCGATTACCGCCGCCCATGGACACCCGCAACACCAGGGGAGTCACAAGTGCGTTGCCGACCTTTTAAAAAGGAATACGCTCTTTTTTTGAAGGTTTGAAGGTCGTATTGGTTCGGAAAAACCGCAGGTGACAGATCATTCCACAGTTTAGAGGTGCGAGGCAGAAAGTTTCTAGAGAAACGCACCGTTGTGGATTGCCAACCATCTAAATGATGGGGATGGAAATGCTGTCGCGTAGAACGATGGCGGATTTCTGTTGTTATTGCCCCCAACCGGTGTTGCCCCCAAACTTGTGCGTAAATAATAACTTTATTTTTTTAGCATTAATAGCTATATAAAAATAGCTAAATTAACTCAGTATTCGCTTTCCAAAAAAATTATTCCAAAATGGTGTTGGATATTGTAAGTTTAGTATTTAGTAAATTGACAACTCACTACTTACCTTACACGGGTACAACCACGTAGGATCAGGCTCTTTGGTGTCAGGGTCAACATAATCCACGGGTCGGACCACGGGGAACAAGTCAAACGCCTCCTGTTGTTCGATCAAAAACTGGATCTCTTTCTCCACCATCTTTAGTTGTTTGTATACCGCTCGTAGTGAATTTTCACCTGGAGGAGAAAATTCTACGTTGGCAGGTTGTTTCGCTTAGGGAGCTTTCTATTATCACACTGCGTTCAAGCTCAGGTATAGGCCTCTTTTCAACAAGAGAAGAGTGAGACCTCAGTAATAACCTAATGACCAAATGCGAGTTAAGGAGTTTGCTTCTTAAGTATGAGAACTCTGCCTTACTTCGTTGGTTCAGCGATCTAATCCAGGTTCCGGCTACTGGTAAAAGAATTTACCACGCATCTTGGCAGGTTCTTGCCAATCATTAACTAGGAGCTCCCCAGAAATCTGCGTCATCCAACCGATGATCACCCGGTAGGTTGACCAAGTTATCTATGCTTTTATTACTCTTTAATCCATACTTGCAATGTTGGTGAGCCAATGGAGTATGTGCGCTTTCACTTCCCCGATGATGTAACGAAAGGCCCCATGGTCTTCGATTTCGGCATTTTTGTTGCGATCTATCAGTACCCTGAGGAGCGTCTCGAGGGATGAGCACGCTCGCGTTGTACTTGTCGATCACTATAGCTAACTCGTAGTATAGAGAACAGAACTGACCTTTGGTAATGTCCTTGATATAGTCAGCTATACCGAGCGCGGTCCAAGTGACGCGCGTGAGTCCGGGCAGGATGTGTCGCTCCATGTGCAGCAGGTGGCGCTTCATGAGGTGCGTCTCGGAGGGGCTGAGCGCGCCCACGCTCGCGTTGTACTTGTCGATCACTATAGCTAACTCGTAGTATAGAGAACAGAACTGACCTTTGGTAATGTCCTTGATATAGTCAGCTATACCGAGCGCGGTCCAAGTGACGCGCGTGAGTCCGGGCAGGATGTGTCGCTCCATGTGCAGCAGGTGGCGCTTCATGAGGTGCGTCTCGGAGGGGCTGAGCGCGCCCACGCTCGCGTTGTACTTGTCGATCACTATAGCTAACTCGTAGTATAGAGAACAGAACTGACCTTTGGTAATGTCCTTGATATAGTCAGCTATACCGAGCGCGGTCCAAGTGACGCGCGTGAGTCCGGGCAGGATGTGTCGCTCCATGTGCAGCAGGTGGCGCTTCATGAGGTGCGTCTCGGAGGGGCTGAGCGCGCCCACGCTCGCGTTGTACTTGTCGATCACTATAGCTAACTCGTAGTATAGAGAACAGAACTGACCTTTGGTAATGTCCTTGATATAGTCAGCTATACCGAGCGCGGTCCAAGTGACGCGCGTGAGTCCGGGCAGGATGTGTCGCTCCATGTGCAGCAGGTGGCGCTTCATGAGGTGCGTCTCGGAGGGGCTGAGCGCGCCCACGCTCGCGTTGTACTTGTCGATCACTATAGCTAACTCGTAGTATAGAGAACAGAACTGACCTTTGGTAATGTCCTTGATATAGTCAGCTATACCGAGCGCGGTCCAAGTGACGCGCGTGAGTCCGGGCAGGATGTGTCGCTCCATGTGCAGCAGGTGGCGCTTCATGAGGTGCGTCTCGGAGGGCCTGAGCGCGCCCACGCTCGCGTTGTACTTGTCGATCACTATAGCTAACTCGTAGTATAGAGAACAGAACTGACCTTTGGTAATGTCCTTGATATAGTCAGCTATACCGAGCGCGGTCCAAGTGACGCGCGTGAGTCCGGGCAGGATGTGTCGCTCCATGTGCAGCAGGTGGCGCTTCATGAGGTGCGTCTCGGAGGGGCTGAGCGCGCCCACGCTCGCGTTGTACTTGTCGATCACTATAGCTAACTCGTAGTATAGAGAACAGAACTGACCTTTGGTAATGTCCTTGATATAGTCAGCTATACCGAGCGCGGTCCAAGTGACGCGCGTGAGTCCGGGCAGGATGTGTCGCTCCATGTGCAGCAGGTGGCGCTTCATGAGGTGCGTCTCGGAGGGGCTGAGCGCGCCCACGCTCGCGTTGTACTTGTCGATCACTATAGCTAACTCGTAGTATAGAGAACAGAACTGACCTTTGGTAATGTCCTTGATATAGTCAGCTATACCGAGCGCGGTCCAAGTGACGCGCGTGAGTCCGGGCAGGATGTGTCGCTCCATGTGCAGCAGGTGGCGCTTCATGAGGTGCGTCTCGGAGGGGCTGAGCGCGCCCACGCTCGCGTTGTACTTGTCGATCACTATAGCTAACTCGTAGTATAGAGAACAGAACTGACCTTTGGTAATGTCCTTGATATAGTCAGCTATACCGAGCGCGGTCCAAGTGACGCGCGTGAGTCCGGGCAGGATGTGTCGCTCCATGTGCAGCAGGTGGCGCTTCATGAGGTGCGTCTCGGAGGGGCTGAGCGCGCCCACGCTCGCGTTGTACTTGTCGATCACTATAGCTAACTCGTAGTATAGAGAACAGAACTGACCTTTGGTAATGTCCTTGATATAGTCAGCTATACCGAGCGCGGTCCAAGTGACGCGCGTGAGTCCGGGCAGGATGTGTCGCTCCATGTGCAGCAGGTGGCGCTTCATGAGGTGCGTCTCGGAGGGGCTGAGCGCGCCCACGCTCGCGTTGTACTTGTCGATCACTATAGCTAACTCGTAGTATAGAGAACAGAACTGACCTTTGGTAATGTCCTTGATATAGTCAGCTATACCGAGCGCGGTCCAAGTGACGCGCGTGAGTCCGGGCAGGATGTGTCGCTCCATGTGCAGCAGGTGGCGCTTCATGAGGTGCGTCTCGGAGGGGCTGAGCGCGCCCACGCTCGCGTTGTACTTGTCGATCACTATAGCTAACTCGTAGTATAGAGAACAGAACTGACCTTTGGTAATGTCCTTGATATAGTCAGCTATACCGAGCGCGGTCCAAGTGACGCGCGTGAGTCCGGGCAGGATGTGTCGCTCCATGTGCAGCAGGTGGCGCTTCATGAGGTGCGTCTCGGAGGGGCTGAGCGCGCCCACGCTCGCGTTGTACTTGTCGATCACTATAGCTAACTCGTAGTATAGAGAACAGAACTGACCTTTGGTAATGTCCTTGATATAGTCAGCTATACCGAGCGCGGTCCAAGTGACGCGCGTGAGTCCGGGCAGGATGTGTCGCTCCATGTGCAGCAGGTGGCGCTTCATGAGGTGCGTCTCGGAGGGGCTGAGCGCGCCCACGCTCGCGTTGTACTTGTCGATCACTATAGCTAACTCGTAGTATAGAGAACAGAACTGACCTTTGGTAATGTCCTTGATATAGTCAGCTATACCGAGCGCGGTCCAAGTGACGCGCGTGAGTCCGGGCAGGATGTGTCGCTCCATGTGCAGCAGGTGGCGCTTCATGAGGTGCGTCTCGGAGGGGCTGAGCGCGCCCACGCTCGCGTTGTACTTGTCGATCACTATTTCGAGCGCTTCTAGCTCGTAGTATAGGCGGTTCTTCTGTAGAGACACGTCGCGAATGTTTGACGGTAGGTCGAAACCTAGAAATGTTATTGGTTCCGAATTGTCATTTCTCTCTTTGTTTCGAGCATCCGATATTTAGGCACTATTCCAAGCGACATGATAACGGATCTACTGAAGTTTTCCGTGCGGAGGAATGTTACGTACAAACCACTACCATTGCTTACACTATAACTTTGAACACGATCTTGACACACTATGCTCACTACATGAGCTCGCGATTTACGTTTTGTCATTTCACGGGATCTGCATAGACGGACTACGGGATGCCAAATATCCGACAGATTAATGAACCTATCTTTACGATTGTTTTTTTTTTGTTTATTGTTAATTTAGCCACTACCTTAATTCAAATCAGGAAAATCAGCAATAACAGAAAGAGTGGCAAGAGCAGCAAGAGACGTTCTGCTGAGATTTTTGTAGGCCATTACTTTTTACTGCCATGATTTTCTCCTTGATATGACAAACAACTGTGCGTTTCGATTAACCTATAATATGTAGAAACTTCCACTATGCAGTAATCAATCTTACCTATCTGATGTATACAGAAAACTTTCTTTAGGTGTACGTAAGCATTGCGATTATTGCAGGCTTTATCCGTCACTCCTTTGAAGTAGGGTAAGTAGTAAGTAGGTAGTAGAGGAGTAGGCAGAGACTACGGAACGCCATTTGCAACGATCCTGACATATCTCTCTTGCTTCATTCCCTCCCATTAGATTCCTCATGCATGCTCTTCTGTTCAGGGTACTTCTAACCTGCCCTGTTTTTAGGATGTCTCCAATTTAGTCAGAGAACGTCCGCCTAGGTGTTCCCCTTCGTCCTGTCCCATCCACACGGGCCTTATATATCTGCTTGGTCAGTCTTTTGTCATCCATCCTCTCCACGTGCCCAAACCACCTTAGCATACCTTTCTCGATGCTTGTCACTACATCTTATTTTACCCCACAACACTCTCTTATCACACAATAGGTACTTTACTCTGTCAGTCAAAGACACACCACACATACTTCTCAGTCCTCTCATTTCGACAGCATTTATTCTACTTTCATGACTCTTCTGCCATACCCAACTTTCACTACCATACATAAGTGTAGGTACCAAGACCCCTCTATGCACAGCCAAACGCGCCTTTTTGGATACGTTATGACTGTTCATAAAAGCCTTCAAAGCTCCATTCACCGTATTACCTGCATTAACTCTTCTTTCAATATCTTCTTCATTCTTACCATTCCTAGTAAAAAGCGTACCTAAATACACAAAATCATTCACTTGTACCACTCGTTGTCCATGGATCATAACATTACAAGCCGTAACACATTCCTCCTTTTCAAAAACCATAATTTTCGTGTTGCTCACATTCTCTTTCATTCCTTTCCTCCCTAAAGCACCATGCATGATTGTTACCATCTCCTGCAACTCCTCCGCTGAAGACGCAAGTATTACCTGATCATCAGCATAAAGGAGGCATTTAACGAGTAACCCATTGATCCTTAATCCACAGTCACTATGTTTCAAATCTTGCAAACAACTGTCCATGAAGAGGTTGAACAGCCACGGCGACGCTACACATCCCTGTCTAACACCTGTCTCGATGGTAAACCAGTCAGTGTACGACCCGTCTATCCTCACACAAGCTCTGGAATCTTCATAAAGGGATTTCAGAGCTCGTATGAGGCTGCTGTTCACCCCATACATCGACAGTACGGACCACATTTCATTCCTCACCACGCTATCGTAAGCCTTTTCCAAATCCACGAATGCGCAATAGACCTTTGACCTTTGTCCAAGGATTTCTCGGCTATGCACCGCAAGGAAAATACTTGATCCGTGCACCCCATACCCTTTCGGAATCCCGCTTGTACATCCCATATTTTCTTGTGGGTTACTTCCATAACTCTTTCAATCAGTACCTTAGCATACAATTTTCCAACAATGCTGAGAAGGCTAATGCCTCTATAGTTCTTGCAGTCTTGTTGAGAGCCTTTTCCCTTATAAAAAGGCACAACTACAGCTGTAGCCCAGTCGTCAGGTACTCGGCCGGTGCTCCAGCACAAGTTAAACAAGCGCTGCAGCTGACCAAATATGATGCCCTATCCAGCATTTCAACTGTAATTCTATCATATCCTGCAGCCTTACCTAATTTCATTCTTCCAAGCGCCTTCATAATCTCATCCACGCCAATATCGCTTTCATCATTGCTATTATTACCATTCATTTCGGCGATCGATGTCTCTATCGCCGGTCTTTCAAATAAACCTTCAAAATACTCCTTCCATCTCTTCAGCACGCATGATTCACCATTCAGTATCTTTCCATTCTTGTCTCTGATTGACGTGTATTCTGAGGATTGAGTTCTTCCTCGAACTGCACGAACGGATTTCCATAAAATCTTTGTTTCTCCGGAAATCTTCAGCTAATCTGCTATCAAACTCATCTTTCTTTTCCTCTTTCTTCCTTTTTACAATTTCTTTCACTATTCTTTTAGACCTAAAAACTCCTTTTTTGCTTCATCTATGTCATCACTCGTTGCCTTTCCCATTCTTTCATTTGCTCTGGCAGCCAACCAATCTAACCACGCTTTCTTCTTCTCTGATACTGCTGATTGTACATCCTTGTCCCACCATGTATTCTTAACCTTTCGTAGTTTCCTTCTCTTGATCACACCACATACTTCAGACGCTACACATAAAGTCTCTTTAAAGGAATGCCATTCGAGATACAATGTTGAAATAAAAATTTTGGGTGTATCTTGGTGGTCCGATCCGCCCACTGAGCCTGTTTTTCTCTACGACATCGCTTATGAGTAAAAGTTATTTTTTTAGATGTGCCACATCACATAAACTATATGCCTGGTCGGTAAGCGACGTTATTAGAGATGAAGTGGTGGAAAACTTCAGCACATCCGTGACCATGGCTCTTGGAACAATGCCGAAATATCGGATACTCGAAACAAATGTGTGACCACGAAAGTTTCTAGAATCCGCTTAGCTTAGGTAATATAAATAAATTTCATAAGATTCAGATAGCAGTTATTTTAGTTAAACAAATAACATTTAGAAGGAAGAATTCAATAAATTTTAGCAACAATCTATATAAAAATACCTCGACTACTTTGTTATAAAATGTTGTGCTCTAAAATTTAATCTGACTCAAAAAAGGTAGTGGGATGTGGGTGCACTATAAGACCTACAAAGAGGATTATGATCAGAAGATATTTGATTATTCATTTGCATAACCGGCTTAATTAATACTAACTTGAATGATGAGCAAAGCAGAAAATAACTCTTGGACGAATTTTTCATTGGAATAATTCATGTTTTTTTTATGGTAAAAGGCGGCAAACGAACAGATGGATCGCCTGATGGTAAGCAATTACCGTCGCCCATGGACACTAGCAACACCAGAGGAGTCACATTTGCGTTGCCGCCCATGGGGTTGGGAAAAGAGATAGGAGGAGGAGTGGGATAAGGGGAAAGGAATAGGGATAGGAGGAGGAGTGGGATAAGCGGGAAGGAATAGGGGATGGGGCCTTCGGCACTCTCACTCACCGAACGAAACGCAACAGTTTAGGTACTGTTACTTTAAGTCAATTTTCTGTAAGAGTTTAGTACTTCCCCGGTCGAGCCGGCCCATTCATGCTGATATCAGCAAGGCTCTACTACCTGTATAAAGTCATTTTGATATACAATTAACACTTACCGAGTTGTTCCAGAAGTTCAGCTTCGTGTATAACTAAGAAGATTTCTTTGTTAAAGTTTGTGTGGAACTCTAGTTTGTACTCTTGCATCAACTTATGAACTGTCAGGTCGCGCCAAGTTACGTCAGTCTAAGAAAAAATATTTGAAAATTAAGAAAATATACTTTTTACTGGTAGGAAAGGTTAAAACTCTCTATCTACATCGAACGTGTATTAGCAATTCAAAGTACCAAGATAAATAACATATACGTCATTAAATTGACGACTGGTTGGCGCAGCAGGAGTGTAAGCGACTGCTACGCCGAAGGTCGCGGGTTCGATTCCCGCACAAGTCAAACATTTGTGTGCATGAACATGAATGTATGTCTTGGTCTGGGTGTTTCCATGTATAATATGCATGTATTAACAAAAAAGAAAAGTACATATGCATGTTTATCCATTATCTAGTACCCATAACACAAACTCTGTTTAGCTTGGGACTAGATGGTGATGTGTGTATGTGGTTTAATATAATAAAAGAAAAATATTATTATATTTTTATTTTATTATATTATTATTATTATATTATACTCGTAATTACTGAAATTGAAAACAACTCGACCATAGAAAGAGTTTCTTGCCTGTCTCCTTTTATTCATTCCTTACATCTTGAACAAACTTTTTTGCGATGGTCACATACTATGTTCAATAGTATTTACTAAGACTCTTATGTCATATATTACTTATTGCAGTGTACAAAATAAATCAGCACGGGTTGTTGTATATTCGTCACAATAGTTATTTGTGCAACAAGAGAGCAAAGTTGTTTTTTGCTATGAGTGCCGATTTTGAGTCCCGAGCAAGCGAAGGATTCTATGATTGATTCACGAGCGTAGCGAGTGAATCAAAGTTAGAATCCTGAGCGTACTGAGGGACTCAACAGCACGAGATGCAAAAATCTTTGCTCTCGTGTAGCACACATAAGAGCTAGCGCGCACTGGTGACTTTTGTCAGCGTGACTGTTTTGTCACTCTTATCAAGTCATGTATGGAGATGCGCGCATGTTACGACGTGACAACTGGGTGACATTTGTGTACGCCAACCGGCGAACAAGCCCGTGACGAAACTGACACCGCGCCGTTAGGTTTTCATAGCGGTGCGCGCACTGGTGACAATTTGATAAATACGCTGACATATTTTATATTTGACTAGCTTTTGCCCGCCGCTTCGCGCGCGTTAAATTCGGGGTAACACAAATCTATTTTTAGTCTCAAGTTGTGTGAAGACACTGCTGATTATTCTAAAGACTTCAGAACTCGGTCAGTATCCATGACATTATCTAGGTACCGATAACTACCGAAATAAAATCACCTTGCATACAGTCAAATGTCAAAGCCATCTTCTAATACATGTTCAATATATATCTATAAACATTTTCGCATTTTTAATATTAGTAGGGAAAATTGTTTCAGTCGTTTAAGCTTATTATATAATAATTATCTTAATATATAAAATCCTTGCGTTACTGACTGACTGACAGACACGCTACAGCCGAAACTATTGGGCGCAGGAAGCTGAAATTTAGCATGTATGTTCCTTGGGGACCGTAGGGGTGCACTAAGAAGGGATTTCTCGAAATTCCCACGGGATCTGCCAAAACGTGTAAATTAAAAAAAATGCAGGCGTAGCTGCTGGCGTCCTCTAGTTAGTTTATAAATGCGCCTGTTAAATTTGGGCCGTCCAAACTTCTACCCTCCCTACAATCCCTCCCAGTTTAATTTTTGAAACTTATGGTAGCCTATGTCCGTCTCCATGGTCTAATATATCTCTATATTAAATTTCAACAACATCGATTAAGCCGTTTCAAATTCAAATTCAAAATCCTTTATTCATTTGGGTCACAATGTGACGCTTATGAACGTCAAAATAATAAATTTATAAAATAATTACTTAAAGACTCTACATTTACATTTACTGCCACGTTCGCAAAGCAATAGGTAGAACCATGAGAAAGAACGGGCAATAAAACTCACGGTCACTCTTTTTCATCGCCAGGTTTTGCATAATACACATAATTTACATTTTGTAAGGTGCTGCAACTGTTACACCTTCTATATCACTTGTATATAATAATATTTACTGTACATAATAATACTCAAGCATAATACTTTTGCTGTTCATTTGGTTAGCCTCCTCAGAATAGACATGGTGAAACAGGAGCATCCACTTACATTATATATTTTATTTTATTTTATTATTAGTAGGAAAACTTACAGCTAGACAGTATAATACACAAACTTATAACATAAATAAGGCCAATTAAAAGTTCTCACATATAACAAAAAATTTAAGAAAAGCTAACCAACTAACATGCAACACAAATAAATATACCAATATATGAACAATAGTACATAACAACATTTACAACCTCGAATGTCTATCACCAAAAAACTGTTGACAACAAATAATCTTTAGTTTGGATACACTCGTTGTAAACAGATCGATATCCACATGTCACGTTGTACATTCGGCTCGCCCTATATATACCTAATAATGCAGGCAATCCGCGAAAGTGTTAGTTTTAGCGTGAAAACGGAATATACATACATACATACAGACATTCTTTCGAATTTATAATATTAGTAGGGACACATGAGTAGATAAACGGAACAGAGACACAGCTTCATACAACAGCGCGAATCGGTTGCACTACTACGAGCACGCGGCTTATGTGTGCGTGACCACTGGCCGATTGTCGTGTACGCGGCGAGAGTGGAAAGAACCGGTTTACGTAGGCACAGGCAGTTGACAATCTTAGGGTTATTACGACGCACGTTGTTTGTTTTGTACGTTGCAAGTTTTAATATTTAATGTAAAAAGTGGTGTTTTATTAATGGTTGAATAATACTAGATGAAATAATTAAATCATTATAAATATTTTAACAATGGTAACGTACAATTGGGTTTTTTAATTAGGTATAACTCCTGATAATTTTGTCGCATTTGTTGAATTGCTCGAGCAAAAGTTTCGCGAATATTTCGATCTTGAAATAAATATTGTCAATGTTGGCAACGAAATACTTAACAACTCATTAGTTGTGAAATTGTGTAAAAGCAATTAATGTTTACAAAACCAATGACTATCAGAAAGTGATCAGCCATCGATAGGGATTACAAAAAACAGGTGCATGCGATTTTCGACCTTATTGACGTGACTCAGAATTTATAATTTTAATAACGTATCCATAGATTTATTAACAAGAATCAGATGTAGCGTATTCGTCCAACTAAGCGTGGCACGTTGACAGCTATGTGTGCGTGACCTTTGGCGACTGGCACTGTACGGACACGCGCGTCTATGTGTGTGAAAAGTTGCCAGATTATGAATAATCTCCCAGTATTTTGCATATAGTTATGTAATATTCTTATATTCATTTGCGGTTTTGAAGAATTTACCATGGATTTAATTAATGCTTTTATAAATACATTTCTTAAATGTAGGTACCGAGTTAAGTTTTAACTACTTCGTAAATCTGTATATATAAAATCCTTGCGTTACTGACTGACTGACAGACAAGCTACAGCCGAAACTACTCGGCGCATGAAGCTGAAATTTAGCATGTATGTTTCTTGGGAACCGTAGGGGTGCACCAAGACGGGATTTCTCGAAATTCCCACGGGATCGGGCAAAACGAGAAATAAGAAAATATGTGCGTGCGAAGCCGCTGGCGTCGATTAGTTGAGAAATAAATAGTATGTATTTACACACGGCACCAAGTCAAGCTAAACAGTTGCTGTACGATTTTGATACTTATTCCCTACGCCATAAGTATGTATGTACACACGGCACCAAGTCAAGCTAAACAGTTGCTGTACGATTTTGATACTTATTCCCTACGCCATTAGTATGTATGTACACAGGGCGCCAAGTCAAGCTAAACAGTTGCTGTACGATTTTGATACTTATTCCCTACGCCATAAGTATGTATGTACACACGGCGCCAAGTCAAGCTAAACATTTGCTGTACGATTTTGATACTTATTCTTTACGCCATAAGAACGGTGCAAAGGTCAAAGTTTATAAGCTTGACGAGTAGCAGGGTGTACACGAATATTTGGATCGTTTGGGGATCGAACTCAAAACAATATTATGTAAGGTATATACTAATGGAAATTGAAATTCTATTACTATATTTATGAGAAAGAAGATATATCTACAGTATACTTTTATAATACGGTAATGTATTTTTCATTAACATGACAATCATTATCACATAATCAATTGACAAGTGCATTTTCCCTAATTCAGGCAGAACGGCGTCGACAAAAACTGGCAACACTTGCATATTTCTTGCACAAATACGAATTTTATCGAAATTAAATTAGGAAACAGTCAAATTATCAATAGTTACCTGTGAAAAGATATTCCATTTTCCTGTTTTTGTTTTTAGGAACAACTTTTACAGTGTTTAAGAACACAAGACGGCATTTTGAGAATTTAAAAGTTAACGTGATCGTGACGCGTGAACTGTACGATGCTTCGTAGCGCACTGAGACGAGTTTGTATTCGCTTTTCAATTTTGTATTTGCTTTAGTGGCCGCACGCAACTGTGCCGTTCGTTACATCTAATAGTTCTCATATCTGTGAACGTATCAATGTCAGAAAGCAAGAAAATACCGAAAAAAAGTCTGTCATGAATTGTCAATAAGGTCGAAAATCGCATGCACCTGTTTTTTGTAAGCCCTATCGATGGTTGATCATTTTATTGTCATTTGTTTTGTAGACGTTCATTTGTCTTACACAATTTCTTTTTAAACTTATTTTAGATACCTATCCCCGTGGTAAAACTAGTGGCCATAATAGCTAAAGGAGATTCCTATGTTTATTAGCAGAATAGATCATATTACCAGAAAATATTCAACACTATTTATTAGTGGTATCGTTGGGAATGTCAAATAAATCACGTCGTCACGTCGTGTCATTGGTAACAAATGTATATTTTTATTCCGTGCTTTTAAAAGTTAAAATAGCCGAGTGGATATACCAACAGACTGCCATGCAGAGGGTAACAGGTTCGAATCCACGGCGCGCACCAATGACTTTTCGTAGTTATGTGCGTATTGAATTGTTAATTATCGCTTGTCCCGTGCCTCGGAGAGCACGTTAAGCCGTCGGTCCCGGTTGTCATGAAGATCTTTGACAGTCGTTACAGGGCGTCAGTACCTGCCTTCTAAATAAACTGACACTAGTCTAAACCCTGGAATATCGCTATCCCTTCGGGTTGCGGAGGTCAGACAGGCAGTCGCTCCGTGGAAAAGCTAATATTCAGCCAAATCCGGTTAGACTAGAAAGCGGACCCCAGACTGAAACTGGGATAACGCTAAGAGAAAGAAGAAGCTTTTAAAAGTTTCAGGTGCATGCCTTTTTTGGTTCCACTCGCTATTTTATTTACAACTGTATTTCTGCCGTATAGCGAATCCGTCGAGTCTCAATCTACCCAATCCACGAATCTGTCGAGTTGGGAATCTGCCAAATCACGAATCTGTCCCATCCAGAATCTGTCGTATACCGAACAAGCGATTTGTCTTAACCTATTGTGTCAACCCTAACAAAATAGGTAACAAAGGAGAAATACCAAATACGGCCTGTAGCGGCCAGAAAGTTGTGAATCGTTGAAATTAAACATATAATTTTTTAAATTTTTACATCGTTTTCGTTTCTTGATAGAGTATCGGTGAAAGAATTTAGTTTTTAAAGATTAATTATTTTGAATAGGCTATGGTAATAGCGGATGAATGTCTTATGTTGCCAGCATTAAAAATAAAATGAAGTATGGTAGGCAGAAATTGTTTTAAGGCAATAATATTTTTATTATTATATCAGAAAACAATATATTTTATTACTTTATCAGTATATTTGCAAAAGAATCAAGAAATATATAATTTATTATACATTCCATAATTATTAATCGGTAAAAATCGTTTTGTTTTTTAATCGATAGTAGAAATATTTTTTCAAACCATTTGCAACACTTTTTTTATCTGTTATGTCATTCGTGTTGCTACTGTGTATCGTAAATATTTTGCTCTGATTTATTAGTGTTTTCGTACGGTTTTAATATAATGTAATTGAATATTAATTCAATAATAATGATCAGTACCTTCTACCCATGCTAAGAATATGCAGCGGTGTTTGTGATTGTGGTTAGCTTTTTTGGACGAGTATACATAGTACGAGGTTCCCTAGTACACAGGTGATTATTCATTATTATTGGCCACTCTTTATGTAGTTGTTGTTCTTTAAGACGCAAAGACATACCTTTATTTACATCTAGGTATTATATTTATGTTAAAATTCAATTTTGAGGTATATTTAGTTGCGGAATAATTTCCATTTCAAATATCTCGTATCTTATTTCCACCAAAAGTTATTTAAAAAGAAATTATACAGGTTTATAGAGTAGTCATTAATCTTCAAAACACACATGGTGTCGTGTTTGGCCGTGCCAGGCCCATAATGTATGGCCAAATGGTACATCTCCTTTACAAGCTCTTAAGAAACTGTCTCTCTGTTCGGTTTATTTACTCATGTGGTAGGGAGTAGGGATTGAGTCTCATGAGTTCACAGAGAACGACCGTCTCTTCGAAATCCATATTGGCAAATGACGCTAGGATTTCAAAAAAGTTTTGTCACTGTCATCCTTCGTGAGCGCACCTCACTTGGGTGAGGTGACGTGACGGTGACAAAAACTTTTTTGTCTTTGTGACAAAAGTCACCTGTGCGCGCTAGCTCTAACTTTGCACCTCAGCAGTGAGTGAAGTAATATGTTTACTTAGGAGACATAAAAATTAACAGGAATAAATTGAAAACAAAATTCTGCATTAATCACTTGTTGTTTTAACTCTTCTGGTGGTAAAGTACAGTCATCATCACTAGTTTCACTCATCTTTTTAGATTAAGTATTTTATATTAATATAATTTTAACACGTTACGCTATACGCTATCAGCATCAGCGAAATGTTTACTTTATTCCCGCTATTTTTTTAAATCGCGTTTTGATACCGCGTCCCTGATGTTTATTTTTCAAATGTATCATTGTTGAAATTCCAAATAAAAATACATACATACATAGACCCACGCCTGTTTCCCGGAAGGGGTAGGCAGAGGCATATTAAACGCCCACTTTTCGCCAGTGTTTTGATCCCACGTAATAGGTGACGAGCCTATTGCCGCTTTTCGGGTTATTATGTCCAAATAAAAATGTATTGGTTAAATACCAATTTTATACTATTAATAAGTCTTATTTTTATTAAAATCCAATAATATATTAAACATATAAACAATAACATTAAATAGCAACATAATTTCTTTATATATAAAGATATTTGTATATCTTTCAATTTTAGGGTATAACGCGTTTCCGAACGTGTTTTCTTTGAGGTCGAATTCCAAAATCGAATTTCGAAGGAGTTTGTTTTTTTCACTCGCTTTTTTATATGCATGTGAAAGAGACAGAGCACAGTAAAATTCGAATGTTTTAAATTTATGGCTGAACAATGTCAATTCGTGGCACTGAAGATTGAAAAAATAAAAAGTTACTTTGCCTCACGCTCGAATCCAAATCGCGTTTTGTTCATTGTCTCGCAGCAAAAGCGGCATGTTTGAGCTGCTGTGGTGAAAAATTAATTTGCCACATGAAAAATATGTGTTGACGAATTACGTCACAATTGTAATTAATGCAATAAATTGCCAATATATAAATTTTGTCTATTTTGAATTTGTCAGAGGGCTCTTATCCCCACCGATACCATAAAAAAAACAAAAAGTGGAATAAAAATTATTTACATTTTTCGTATTCACAGTATATTTAATAAGTTACCTTACATCTAAATAAAATCATAGAAGAAAATTAAGTAACAGTACTGTAATAATCACATTTATTTTTTAATTGAACCTAACACACATGTAAATGTCATAGATTTGGAATAGCTTATTTGCCTCCAACTATATAAAATAATGCCCACAATCAATTAATATCAAAATGACGTAACTTGATTAATTTGTACAAAACGATCTTTCTCGGAGTAAATCTAAGTGAGGTCTTGCTCTTTGCAATTCACATTACATCACACACATATAGACTCACGCCTGTTTCCCCGAAGGGGTAGGCAGAGGCATATTAAACGCCCACTTTTTCACATTAACTTATGAAATTACATGTACACAAGGATTTCTATTAAAATGTATACAGGGTGATTTGTAATTGCTCGTATTCCCTTCGGGAGGTGATTCTAGGGCCAAAATGGAGTATTTTTACCCCCTACATATGGGGGTCCAAAATGCACCATTTTGGAATAAAACGGTTTTTAAGATTTTTTGAGAAAATTTCAAATTTTTGTTATAAACATCTTGTAAAAAAATATTTTGACTATTCTTGGTGGCAAATTGGGTCTTATTTAATGGACAATTAAATGGTCCATCTTTTAAATTAAAATAAACCTACTAGCTCAACGTGGAATTTGAGAAAATAGAGACAATAAACACGCTAAAAATGTTCGAATAAAATAAAATTACGCCACAAAAATGCAATTATTTGAAAAAAAAAAATATGTGGCATGTTATGTAAAGTGTTGGAATAACTTCCTGGTATTACCTGCTATCCAAAAAGGTATAATAATCTTAGACAATTGGTGCAAATTTTGAGTAATAGCCACTTTTGTTAAAAAAAAAGTGCTTCTGGATGACTCACTCGCCAGAACATTTTTTCCTGTATTTATTTTTAAGCTCTGCAATCAGCAGTGATTTACTAGTAGGGAGACCAACCTAGCAAAACTTAGGGTCTTGGGTTCGAATCCTCAGCGTAAATGACTGTCTTCTGTTAGTTAAATGCATATTAAGTTTTTAATTCTCACTTGTCCCGTGACTCGAAGAGCATGTTCAGCCAGTTGGTACCGGATGTTATGTTTATCTTGGAAACTCTTTTAGGGGAGTCAAAACCAAGTCAATCAGTCAAATAAATAAATAACTGAAAAACAATGGCGTGACACTGAATTAAACCATTAAATATTCCATTGCATTCATATAGCGGATGAGAGATGGGGACAATCTGTCGCAAAACTTAAGATTCGTGAAAAGGCGCATGATGCAGGCCAAAGAACACCTCTCCTACCGAACTAGTATTGTGAATATTATTGGCCCACCTGGCGATTAGGTTTTTTGTCCCGTTTTTTGCGACAGGTTGGCGATTTGAATTTTTGCCCAGCACCGGCGGTTTTTGTGCTGGGCAAAATATCATACACAATCGCACATCCAGCGGAACTTCTTCCAACAGAGCCGGAAACTCTTATTATGAATAAGTAAAAGCCTACGTAAAAGTATCTTTTCACAAAAAGTAACATATTTTAGAGTAACAACGCTGATTCGACAAGATTTCGTGTAATTCATGTTTTGTCACAGTGAGATCCCATCTGGAATCCGGATATTTTATGGTTTAATTCAGTGTCACGCCTTTGTTTTTCAATTATTTATTTATTTGACTGATTGACTTGGTTTTGACTCCCCTAAAAGAGTTTCCAAGATAAACATAACGTCCGGTACCAACTGGCTGAACATGCTCTTCGAGTCACGGGACAAGTGAGAATTAAAAACTTAATATGCATTTAACTAACAAAAGACAGTCATTTACGCTGAGGATTCGAACCCAAGACCCTAAGTTTTGCTAGGTTGGTCTCCCTACTAGTAAATCACTGCTGATTGCAGATCTTAAGAATAAATACAAGAAAAAATGTTCTGGCGAGTGAGTCATCCAGAAGCACTTTTTTTGAACAAAAGTGGCTATTACTCAAAATTTGCACCAATTTTCTAAGATTATTATACCTTTTTGGATAGCAGGTAATACCAGGAAGTTATTCCAACACTTTACATAACATGCCACATATTATTTTTTCAAATAATTGCATTTTGGTGGCGTAATTTTATTTTATTCGAACATTTTTAGCGTGTTTATTGGCTCTATTTTCAAATTCCACTTTGAGCTAGTAGGTTTATTTTAATTTAAAAGATGGGCCATTTAATTGTCCATTAAATAAGACCCAACTTGCCACCAAGAATAGTCAAAATATTTTTTACGAGATGTTTTATAACAAAAATTTGGAATTTTCTCAAAAAATCTTAAAAACCGTTGTATTCCAAAATGGTGCATTTTGGACCTCCATATGTAGGGGGTAAAAATACTCCATTTTGGCCCTAGAATCACCTCACCACCAGAAGGGAATACGAGCAATTACAAATCACCCTGTATAATCGGCATACAAAACAATTTTACGCAAATAAATTCCGACTATATACAGGGTGTAAATAAATGTAAGCGTATTATTTATTTGTCGATGGGAATACTTTAGAAACAAGAAAATAAAAAAACTCTATTTTGAAAAATCGTAGATGTGCGAAATTTCATGTAAGAAATTTATTTATTTATTTATTTTTATGGATCTTCAACAATAATTACACAATGCATTAATAATAAGTAGGAAAAAAAACACAGATCTGGTGTATCCTTAATTACAGAAGACCACAACATGCACATAAGTCTATCCTATGCTTTTGTTAAGAAATCGGCTCGTATTTTTTCATTGTTATAAAAATGGACTATAATTGAACCAATATCGAAAGGTTATGAACCCTTGATGTTTTTTAATTAGTTTGTACGTCAATAAAAAAAAATTCAGTACATATTTTTTATAGATTTATTTTAATTTTCAGAAAATCATCCAAATATATAAAGTTTCGTCACTTAGGACCCTTTATTTCTAAAATCTTGATATATTTTAACAAAAAATTTTGTTTAGAACAACAGCTAGTTAAAAAGTTTTCCAAAAATAAACAATTTAGAGCCAAAAAGTTGATGACAAGGTAGAAAATTTCAAAAAACTCTTTAAAGCAAGATATCTCAGAAACCGTTAATTTTGGACCCCTAGTTGACGGGGATAAAATTGTTGCAAATGACCTCAAATATAACCTCTTTCAAGGAATGGGTCGAATTACCAATCACCCTGTATATTGTATGATCGGATTAGTATGAGTACCACTACAAAATCTGCGAAGATGAAGTCGGCCATGCTTCTGGTATTTGTAGTTGCCATCTTCTGTGTGGTACATACGTACAAGTTGAAATTTTCTATCCAGACGGCTTTCAACGACGTGTAAGTTATTTTACATTGAACTTGTTATTTAATTACAGATGGCGTAGTGGTTTCGATCGATTTTTATGGCTTCGATCTCAGATTTTGCCGCTTGATGAATTAAAAGGTTTCATACCAATTACGACCTCGATTTTTACCCCCTCAATGGAATAAACTGCATTAATCCTCTCTTAGCGCACCCCTGCCGTCCACAACACACATGCCAAATTTGAGCTTCGAGCACCTAATAGTTTTGGTTGAACGTAGTCTGACAGTCAGTCAGCAACGCAAGAATTTTATATAATAAATAGCTGTGCCCGCGACTTCGTTCGCGTAAATGATGGAATTTAATTAGCATGACATTTATGCCGAAAGTATATAATATTTATAACTTTTATATGTATATTATATACCTAATATATATCTTTAGAGAATTTCTTTATACACAACATTAACTGTTTTACCACCTTCACATAGAACATTTAAATTATTTTTACCGCTCACTCGGGAACATGCCACATATGACCATGTGAAAAATAATAATAATATACAAATTAAACAATATTAATTTTATCTGGTACTTTCAGGCTTACAATCTCCCCGATGCTTGTCGACTACTCAGAGATGGCGTGCCCACTACACACGTTATAACGCCCTTGACCTACAGTGATCTACACCACCTTGGTGTAGGTTAAGGTTTGCGCAACCTGTGATGTATCTAAAATATAGAGAACCAACAAAACTGGTTCATGTGAATCCAGAATGAATAAAATGCAAATATGTTAAATTCTATTTTTCTTACCATACCTAACAGATTCTTTATGTTCTATTTTTAGCGTTCCGTAGTCAAATGGCCAAATAAATTCACCATGTCTTTCTGTCTGTCACTTTATGCCTAAACTATTGAGACTACACAATAATTTAAAATTGGTAGGTATAGTCCGTGCCATAGACTTTTTGTAAATAAAGAATTAATTAGTAACTTAGCGACAGTTCTGTCAAAAACAATTAATGCAAATATAGTAATTTTAACTTTCGTGGTCATTTAAACTTATTTTAAAGAAACTGTTCGCAATATATAAGAACACCAAAAGACAGTCTTCCCTTAAAAAAGCCAGGTGTACTTATAGAAAATTGACTGCAGCTGAGGGAGTTCCTATATTTCCTATATATACAAACTAAACGCACCATCTCTTGCCGGATAAAGGAACACATCAGGCCAGTCAAAAATAGTGAACCACACAATAGTCAGCCATAGCTCAACACCTCTTAGACTAGGGTGGATTGAGTTACACAACCGTCAGGTGCTTTCGACAGAACGCCCCTTCATTCCTCGAATGGTTAGGGAGGCTATTGAAATTAAAATGTTCAAAAATTTCTATAGAGAGGATGGGTTTCAACTGTCGAGTATTTGGCATCCAGTGGTACGTCTATGCAAAACCAGTGAAACGAAAAAATTTCAAACCGACGTAGTGAGTGTAGTATGTTGTGATCGGTCATCGGGTACAGTGCGATAGTGAAAACAGTGGCAATGGTGTTGTACGTAAAAAACGAGTACCTAAGAAAGCGGGTAGACCGTTATACTTCCTCGTAACATTCATCCACCCGCCACAACAGCGCCGAAATATTGGTTACTCCAAACAAAGGTACGTGGTATATATCACGAAAGACAATTTACATACATACATACATAGACTCACGCCTGTTTCCCGGAGGGGTAGGCAGAGACTACGGAACGCCATTTGCAACGATCCTGACATATCTTTCTTGCTTCATTCACTCCCATCAGATTCCTCATGCATGCTCTTCTGTTCAGGGTACTTCTCACCTGTCCTGTTTTTAGGATGTCTCCAATCTGGTCAGAGAACGTCCACCTAGGTCTTCCCCTTCGTCCTGTCCCTTCCACACTTGCCTTATATATCTGCTTGGTCAGTCTTTCGTCATCCATCCTCTCCACATGCCCAAACCATCTTAGCGTACCTTTCTCGATGCTTGTCACTACGTCTTCTTTTACCCCACAACACTCTCTTATCACAAAATTCTTTACTCTGTCAGTCAGAGAGACACCACACATACTTCTCAGTGCTCTCATTTCTACAGCATTTATTCTACTTTCATGACTCTTCTGCCATACCCAACTATCACTACCATACATAAGAGTAGGTACTAACACCCCTCTATGCACAGCCAAACGTGCCTTTTTGGACACGTTTTGGCTATTCATAAACGCCTTCAGAGCTCCATTCACTCTATTACCTGCATTAACTCTTCTTTCAATATCTTCCACATTCTTACCATCTCTTGTAAACAGCGCACCTAAATATACAAACTCATTCACTTGCTCCACTCGCTGTCCATCGATCATAACATTACAAGCCGTAACGCATTCCTCCTTTTCAAAAACCATAACTTTCGTTTTACTTACATTCACTTTCATTCCTTTCCTCTCTAACGCACCATGCATGATTGTTACCATCTCCTGCAACTCCTCCGCTGAAGACGCAAGCATAACCTGATCATCAGCATAAAGGAGGCATTTGACAAGTAACTCATTCATCCTTAATCTACAATCACTATGTTTCAAGTCTTGCAAACAACTGTCCATGAACAGGTTGAACAGCCACGGCGACGCTACACATCCCTGTCTAACACCTGTGTTGATGGTAAACCAGTCAGTGTATGCCCCGTTTATCCTCACACAAGCTCTAGAATCCTCATAAAGGGATTTCAGAGCTCGAATGAGGCTGCTGTTCACCCCATACATCGACAGTACCGACCAAATTTCATTCCTCACCACTTTATCGTAAGCCTTTTCCAAATCCACGAATCCGCAGTAGACCTTTCGACCTTTGGCCAAAAATCTCTCGGCTATGCATCGCAAGGAAAAGACTTGATCCGTACACCCCATACCCTTTCGGAATCCCGCTTGTACATCCCATATTTTCTTGTCGGTTACTTTCATAACTCTTTCAATCAGTACCTTCGCATACAATTTGCCAACAATGCTGAGAAGGCTAATGCCTCTATAGTTTTTGCAGTCTTGTTGCGAGCCTTTTCCTTTATAAAGAGGCACAACTACTGCTGTGGCCCAGTCATCAGGTACTCGGCCGGTGATCCAGCACAAGTTGAATAAACGCTACAGCTGACTAACTATGATGCCCTGTCCAGCCTTCAGCATTTCGACTGTAATCCTGTCATACCCTGCAGCCTTACCTAATTTCATACTGGCCAGTGCCTTCAAAATCTCATCCACGCCAATATCGCTTTCATCATTGCTATCATTACCATTCATTTCACCTGTTGATGTCTCTGTCGTCGTTCTTTCAAATAATCCTTCAAAATACTCTTTCCATCTCTTCAGCACACACGATTCACCATTCAGTATCTTTCCATTCTTGTCTCTGATTGCTGTGTATTCTGAGGATTGAGTTTTTCCTCGAACTGCACGAACGGACTTCCAGAAAAACTTAATGTTTCTCCGAAAGTCGTCAGATAATCGACTATCAAACTCATCTTTCTTTTCCTCTTTTTTCCGTTTAACCATTTCTTTCACTATTCTTTTAGACCTCACAAACTCCTTTATTGCTTCATCAAAGACAATTTAAAATAAATAATATCAAATCCAATGAGCGCAACGGTGCATAGATATGTCATTGCAAAGTAATATGTTAATTTATCTGGTTTTTATCGATATATGTGCTGTCAGCAGTGTTTTGTGGTACTGGTACACGCGACGTCACGCCTGGAACGTCAACATTTAATCAATATTCGTCGTTAGTTAAGATAATTTTTTTCTTACTCAAATTCATGCCGCTGAAGTTATTAAAATAGTATCTCATCATCAGTCGCTTAGTCTTTTTTACTCTCGCGGTTTTTAATCCCCATGAAATATAAATTTGAATACATAGTAGCATAATTAAGCATGGGAAAATAAAACGACTTCAAAAAGTATAAACGTTCACTAAAGCATAAAATTTCAAACACAACTGTTTGAAATAAAGGTTGTGAAGCTCTGAATCTGTGTTTACAAAAAGTTTATGTTTTCGTGGCACCAACTTTAGATGTATTTTGTGTACCATTCCACGACTGCAAAAATATGTGTATTAATAGGCACACCCAGGGGGGCAGATGATAACAAGTATATTTATTTTTACATATATATTTTTTTTATTTATTATTTTTATACGGTCTCACACCTGTATCCCCGAAGGTGTAGGCAGGGAGGTTATATTACACCCACATTTCAACATTGCTTTTTATGGGTCCCACGTAATAGAGGGCGAGCCTATTGCCGCTAGCGGGTACATGTTTCACCAGACTCCGTGCTGCTACTGAGAATTCGAAAAAACCTAGTAACACTTTTGCCCGACCCGGGAATCGAACCCGGGACCTCCGATCAGCAGTCGCATACGCTATCCACTGGACCACGGAGGCAGTCACTATATTTTTAGGCATCGTTTAAATTTCAGACATTTTCCACTAAGAGCTAAATAAAAAATTGCATTATTATTACGTGAAGCAAAAATTTGCTATGGGTTTTTAACGACAAATGCGCTAACGGAGGATTAAAAAAATTGCGACACTTATTTTTGCACACATATTGTTTTAGAAAAATAAGATTTGAATGAAAATATACGTTACGCATACCACCATACATTTAGCTTACACACATGCATAAATGCATAAAACGTACACTTATACAGCATTACTTTTTGTTTATGGTTTATCCACATCGTCCTAGGGTTATCCCGGTTGCATCCAAGACTCAGACGCCTTGGAGCCCGAGGTCCGCTTAATGGTCTGGCAAGCGATTAGTTAACTATTCAATCTAATATATAAAATTCTCGTGTCACAGTTTTCGTTCCCATACTCCTCCGAAACGGCTTGACCGATTTTGATGAAATTTTTTGTGCTTATCCGGTATCTATGAGAATAGGCCAACATCTATTTTTCAAAAAAAAAAAAGAAAGAAAAAATTTTGCAAAACGACGTTTGCCGGGTCAGCTAGTATACACATAACTTCGAAAAGTCTATACCCTCTGCCGATACCCTCTGCTTGGCAGTCCATTGGTATCCACTAGGCTATCGTTGCCTTTTTATGTTTATGGTTTATCATATTCTTGATTTTGTATTTTTTATATTATTTTCTTTCTTATTTATAATACAAATTAATATCTTATTTTAATCGTAGTTTTAATTATTATGACGAAGTTCAAAATCACAAAATTTATATCGGTAGGAAAAATAAAATTGCAGTTGTCGAAAACATTGAATTAAGAACGCAGTGCGCGGGAAATTTCATCTTTTTTTAGGGTTCCGTACCTCGAAAGGAAAAAACGGAACCCTTATAGGATCACTTTGTTGTCCGTCCGTCTGTCAAGACCCTTTTTTCTCAGGAATGCGTGGAGGTATCAAACTGAAGTTTATACTAAATACTCGAATCTACGGTTCCATAGAGCTCTAAAAAAATCAAACTTCTAATCCAACGCAATCAAAAGATACAGCCGTATATGCTGCAAATTGCAGCATATTTTCAAACTCGCATTGGAATCAAAACCTACAGGGTACTTCCCGTTAACTCAGAATCTTGAAATTCGGTACGAAGCAACGTCTTATATCACTTATAAAGGAAAAATTGCGAAAAACGTAAATTTTAGTTTCAGCATATAAAAAAATATTTTTAATAAATTTAAAGTTACTACCCCTTTCTCTTGAACGCGTGGAGGTATTAAATTGAAATTCATATCAAATACTCAGGTATATAACACCGTAAGGCTGCAACAAAATCAAGCTTCTATGTCAACGCAATCAAAAGAAAGAGCAATATAAGCATATTTTCAAACTCGCGCCTACTCGCAAGTGAATCAAAACCTACATGGTACTTCCCGTGAACTCAGAATCTTGAAATTTGGTACGAAGTAACGTCTTATATCACATATGAAGGAAAAATTGCGAAAACCGTAAATTTTTAGTTACAGCATATAAAAAAATATTTTTTATAAATTTAAAGTTACCACCCCTTTCTCTTGAACGCGTGGAGGTATTAAATTGAAATTCATATCAAATACTCAAGTATATAACACCGTTAGGCTGCAACAAAATCAAGCTTCTATGTCAACGCTATCAAAAGAAAGAGCAATATAAGCATATTTTCAAACTCGCGCCTACTCGCAAGTGAATCAAAACCTACAGGGTAATTACCGTGAGCTCAGAATCTTGAAATTTGGTACGAAGCAAGGCCTTATAGCATATATAAAGGGAAAATTGCGAAAACCGTAAATTTTTAGTTACATCATATAATAATAATATTTTTAATAAATTTAAAGTTACTACCCTTTACTCTTGAAAGCGTAGAGGTATTAAATTGAAATTCATAGCAAATACTCAGGTATATAACACCGTTAGGCTGTAACAAAATCAAACTTCTATGTCTACGCAATCAAAAGAAAGAGCAATTTAATCATATTTTCAAACTCGCGCCTACTCGCAAGTGAATCAAATCCTACAGGGTACTTCCCGTGAACTCAGAATCTTGAAATTTGGTACGAAGTAACATCTTTTATCACATATGAAGGAAAAATTGCGAAAACCGTAAATTTTTAGTTACAGCATATAAAAAATTTTTTTTTATAAATTTAAAGTTACTACCCCTTTCTCTTGAACGCGTGGAGGTATTAAATTGAAATTCATATCAAATACTCAAGTATATAACACCGTTAGGCTGCAACAAAATCAAGCTTCTATGTCAACGCTATCAAAAGAAAGAGCAATATTAGCATATTTTCAAACTCGCGCCTACTCGCAAGTGAATCAAAACCTACAGGGTAATTTCCGTGAGCTCAGAATCTTGAAATTTGGTACGAAGCAAGGCCTTATAGCAATATATATAAAGGGAAAATTGCGAAAACCGTAAATTTTTAGTTACATCATATAATAAAAATATTTTTAATAAATTTAAAGTTACTGCCCTTTACTCTTGAAAGCGTAGAGGTATTAAATTGAAATTCATAGCAAATTCTCAAGTATATAACACCGTTAGGCTGCAACAAAATCAAACTTCTATGTCTACGCAATCAAAAGAAAGAGCAATTTAATCATATTTTCAAACTCGCGACTACTCGCAAGGGAATCAAAACCTACAGGGTTCTTTCCGTGAACTCAAAATCTTGAAATTTGGTACGAAGCAACGTCTTATATCACTTATAAAGGAAAAATTGCGAAAACCGTATTTTTTTAGTTTCAGCATATAAAAAAATATTTTTAATAAATTTAACGTTACTACCCCTTTCTCTTGAACGCGTAGAGGTATTAAATTGAAATTCATATCAAATACTCAGGTATATAACACCGTTAGGCTGCAACAAAATCAAACTTCTATGTCTACGCAATCAAAAGAAAGAGCAATATAATCATATTTTTAAACTCGCGACTACTCGCAAGGGAATCAAAACCTACAGGGTACTTCCCGTGAACTCAAAATCTTGAAATTTGGTACGAAGCAACGTCTTATAGTCCAGATAAAGGATGCGGAAGGCTGAGGACCGTGTGCTGTGGTGCGTGTTGGGAGAGGCCTATGTCCAGCAGTGGACTGCGATAGGCTGATTGAGATTGAGATTTCAAATAATTACATAGTCTTCAAACTTTTTTGCTAATTATTCTGTACTGTATAAGTATTTTTGTAACAGATTTCTAATAGTCACTAAAAGCTTTGTAAATCAATAACTTTGACAAAAAATCTTACCATCATTCATCAGCAGACTTTTGCAAGGCTGCTACAAGGCTGGTATAGGTATTTAAGTTATATTATAAAATCAGCGATATGTTAATATAAAATAAGGGATGACTGATTACAAACGACAAAGACCCCTTTTTCTTTAATTTATGCTCCTCCAGCTTTCCATACTGTAATGATATGGATTTCATTTGGCAATAAAAATAACATAACTATGACTGGTGAACTTTTACTTATATACCTACAGGTTTGTACGGAACCCTCGGTGCGCGAGTCCGACTCGCACTTGACCGGTTTTTTTTAATCTAGTTTATATCAGGCCGGGCGCACTTCGCATTTTAGGTACAAACTTACAAGTACCTCGGCCGAACATGTCGATATGGTTGGATTAGAGGGTTGCCGCGCGCCGCTCACATTAGACGTCACGCAACGAGTGCGACCGCTCCGTATTCTCACGCGCCGTGTTCATACACTGTTCAAATTATATAAACGCCTTTAACAACAAAAATGTATCATCACAAGTCTAATGCAAAGTATTGCTCAATTAACTGTGTGTCGAAAGCGACTTGAAAATTAGATTTTATTTATTTTACGAGAGCGACTTGAAAATTTGATTTTTTGTTTATTGTATATATATATATATCAACGATTATGGTGTCAAATTAAAGATCTAGTTCAAAAACCATTTTATCTGTTTGAATTATGTAAATCGGTCCACGCGTTTAGGAAATAACTAAGAATCAGTATAGTAAAAATGTAAACGACCAGAATTTTTGTGGTTTTTGTTCTACGAGCTCAAACAGTGGGATAGGATACTTATAGGATAATTATTTATTATTAGGTACGTGGTCAAGTAGGTAGATGGACGATGAATAAATATTATAGTTGCAGCGGCAAGTCGACAACCCTAGCGCGCCACTCCGCGCCAGACAGCGACAGCGTTATGTGTTAGAAAAGAGCGGGAACGGTTAGGTGAATATCGCATTAGGCACTGAGTGCTTATGCGAGCTGAATTGCACTTTGTTGCTTAGTAGCAAGAGTCGCAATTTCAATAAATTGGTTTGACAAGTGAATCTTCTGTACTTTAAGTACTTGTATATATTCTGTGTTTATATAATAATGCGCACGTGTTGAGCTATTTGTAATGAGATGAGCGATTAGATTGAAATAAGAATTTTTCATCTATCGGTTTTTATGTACCGATCTGAAATCGCTGGTATAGCTATGTTTCAGTGATTGTCACATTTTAAAACTTAGTTTATAAAGTGGGTGCATAGGGTTCCCACCAAGAACTTTGGGGTCCCGCGCCAACCTCACCTGCAAGTGGTCCACCTGCCGATCAACAGACGAGGCGACGGCAAACAAAATATCCCAATAAGCGGCAATAGGCTCGCCACCTATTACGTGGGATCAAAACACTGGCGAAAAGTGGGCGTTTAATATGCCTCTGCCTCCCCCTTTGGGGAAACAGGCGTGAGTCTATGTATGTATGTATGTATGTTTATAAAGTAAACTATAATGGATATTGTAAAAGAGGTTTAAGAGTTCTGGGGAAAATTTGTAGGATGCATGATAGAAAATTAAGGTTTGCTGGCGTGGATACTGTAACTATTGCAGAGCTGCATGTTTAAGGCAGTTGTGAAACCTGTCGTGGGCTCTTAACGGCGCTGAGTGTTTGGCTGAAGAATGAGTATGTCATGGGTAGTTTGAAAGTGGTACGTAATAGACGAGAAAATGAAAGGGATTCGTTTGGTGTGGTAATGTTATGCGATTTGTATGTAGGTAAACAAGTGATGAATATGAAAGTAGAGGGGCAAAAGATATGAGGGAGACTAAGGAAAATATGGATGAGCTGTGTGAGGATGAAAATGTAAGAGTAGGACTTAAGGACTAGATGACATGCAACAGGGAAGTATGGAAGCGAAGGACATACTGCGCCTACCAATAAATAAATTGTGACCAGCGCATGAGAATAACATGTAGTAAAGTTAAAGTACAAGTAATAATAAACAAGTAACTTAACATTTGTTTTATAGATGATGTACAATCGAAGAAAAAGATTTAAACTGTTCCAGTTGTTTCATGAAATGTTTTGGCTTATTTTAATTATGCGGCGAAGTCTGTAATGCCTTTTCCAATGATTTATGGTCGAATTTCGACCACTGGGCGACCACTAATACAAAAAAATATTAATAGGTAGTATGTATAACATACCAATCCTTCCTTAGCTAGCAAAGAGATGGAGCTAGGCGACCTGACGTTCTCGTAGTGTTGGCCGGGTATTCGCATCAGCATCACTGAAACCAACACATAAGGATTGGATTATTGCTACAAATGAGGCGGATGCACAGGTAGTATCAGAATAACAATTACTTCCGAGTCGGTTGAGGATCAAGTTTGACTAGATTGTACTTTCATTTTATTTTATTGGAGAGTAATGCCTCAGAAAAATGTGCATAAGTTGACGTATAAGGGGGGGGAGCATAGGGTTCCCACCAAGAACTTAGGGTCGGGCGCCAACCTCACCTGCCAGTGGTGCACCTGCTGATCAACGGACGAGGCTCTGGCAAACAAAATGTCTCAATAAGCGGCAATAGGCTCGCCACCTATTACGTGGGATCAAAACTCTGGCAAAAAGTGGGCGTTTAATATGCCTCTGCCTACCCCTTCGGGGAAACAGGCGTGAATCTATGTATGTATGTATGTACAAAGCTAAAACTATTGGGTGTAAGAAATTTGGTATGTAAGTATATTCCTTGTGGACCATAAGGGTGAGTGCACCCTTCTTCTTACCGTTTCCTCCCTAGCCCCTGAGAATTTCGAGGATAGTAGGAGGAGTATAGTGATACTCCTCCTACTATCCTCGAAATTCTCAGGGGCTAGGGAGGAAACGGTAAGATTTAGATACAATATGCGGGCGTGGATGCGGGCATCCTTTTGAAATCATGGTGTATAACATCCTCCTAGCGTGAGGAGGATGTTATACATCATGAATTCTCTAAAAAAACTCGGTACGGGTGTATAGCATGAGGCTGTGGAGGAATAAGGTGTGGTGTTCCTCCAACTAGCGGGAGGATCTCTAACCAGGCAAGGTGGTAGTGTCTGGTGGACTGCAGTCCGACGGACGTATTTCAGAAGTTGTATACATACGCGTCGGCGCGCGAACTCTGCTTGCGCGGTTCTGGACTTTGATTTGACGCATCGTCTTCGATAGATGGCGTCGTGTTGTGATAGTCTTCGTCGTCGTTGGGTAGATGGCCCCGTGTCGATAGTTGTCGTCTTGGTTCGATAGATGGCTACAGTGTTACGTAGCTAGTCGTTACAAAGCTAAGTCAAAGAGCTCAGATATTTACATAGAGGCGCATTTCCTATAGGCGTTCTGAAGACAGACTTTCTGCGATCCAAATTACCGCTTGGCAGCGTGGCAGTCTCTCAGTTTAAGAGCAAGAGAGATGGTGTATTACGAGTACTTATGTATTACTTACCTACGAGAGCAAGAGAGACTGAGAACGACGTGAGCGCTGCCAACGGCGCCAACTACGAACTAGACTGGGGCCAGACCCCACTTGGAAACGACACACGAAATCCTATGTATAAATCTGTATTTATTGGCTAAGTGCAGGTAGGTATACGTACGCGCCTTATCCCGTCGTCGCTTCTCAGCGAGCTCGTTGTTGACGACGTCAGCGGGCGAGATGTTGAGCGACACCTCGGACGCGCGTCGCGCCACGTGCGCCTGTCCCGCCGCCGTCAGCTTCATGCCGCGACCTGCTGGCTTCTTTGTTTGCTCTGTTGTTAAATAACAACAATATATCATCATCATCTTTTCAAAAGTAGAAGATTTCGACTAGGGAATTACTACGCCTTTGTATTCTATCAATGCGAAGTAAAAGTATCTTTAGTGATGCGTTTAGATTCCCCTTTAATTCTCCCTCATCCTTCTCCTATCCAATGAGTTATTCCGAATTTTCACTAGCAGCACGGAGTCTAGCACATTGCCCAGTAAAGGCAATAGGCTCGCCCCCTTTTACGTGGGACCTACAGATTCACAAGATGGCGAAAAGTGAGTGTAATTTTATACTTCTACCTACTCTTTCGGGAATACAGACGTGAGATTATAAAAAATAAAGTTTATACCTTCCTCCTTAAACTTGACTTGCAGCACATTCTTCTTCATTATGTTGTCGACGAAGAGCGACGCGTCCTGCACCCAATCCTTGTACCTGGCGTCTTCGTACTCTTTGATCCCTTTGGACAGCGCCTTGTATTGGACGAACGCTTCCTTCTTTTGCTCGCAGTCGTTTAGTTCTGGCACCTGTATACATAATTGGGTATTTGACTGCTCTTTGAGGTATCACAAACAATTTCAGATAGCCCAGTGGTCTACGTAACGGACTGCGGAGATTAGTCTCAGGTTCGATGCCCAGTTACCCCAGGCACACACCTCTGTCTTGGTGTGCAATAAAAAAATAAAATATCGGTAGATGGCAGTAGGCTCGCCCCCTATTACATTGGGACCGAAATATAACTGGCGAAGTGTGGGTGGAATATACTTCTGCCTACCCCTTCGTGGTCCGAGAGCTGGCATCAATTTTGGGTAGGTATTTGAGGTAAGCTGATTGCCTCATACCTCTCCTATTATACCCCAACACGGAACTGCAGCTGCTCTATAACTAATATATCTTTGGAAATAAAGGACTTTTTTTTTTCATAATTTTCTATAGCCCCGCTACTTGGCAGCCAGGACGGCAGTCCTGTGTTGGGGTATAATAGGAGAGGTATGAGGCAAGTTTTCAGCTTGCCTCAATTACCTACCCAAAATTGTTGCCAGCTCTTCTACTATCGGGGATAAAGGCGTGAAGTTATGTTATGACTAAACATTCCTCAATGCCATATGTTTAGCGGACCCCAGTCTCTCAAGTCTTAAACTAGTTTGACCACCTGATAGGCCTTATCTTCCAGATTGTCTGGTCTGGTCAGCATGAATGAGCCGGCTCTCACAGAAAATCGACGTAAAGTAACAGTACCAAAACCGTTGCGTTTCGTTCGGTGAGTGAGAATGCCGGAGGCCCTATCCCCTATTCCTTCTCCCTCATCCCACTCCTTATCCTATCGCTTTTCCCAACCCCAAGGGGCGGCAACGCACTTGTGACCCCTGTGGTGTTGCTTGTGTCCATGGGCGGCGGTAATTGCTTACTTAAAAAAATTCGGGCAAGTGCGAGTCTGACCCGCGCACCGAGGGTTCCGTACGCATTTTACCTTATTTAATTTTGTGGTTGGTGCTAATTACGCTAGTCCTCTAAATCTGTATGAGCGCCCATTCGACTTAGAGGACTATCTTAAATGGAGTCTACTATGTATGTATGGGGACACCCTTAAATTTTCCACATTTTTTATTTTTTGTAATTTTTCCTTTATTTGTGCTGTAAGACCCTGCTTTTGTCCAAATTTCGTGATTCTAGTTCAACGGGAACTACCATATAGGTTTTCGACCCAAAACCTATAGGGTACTTACGGTTGACCTAGAATTGTCAATTTTGGTCAAAACCAAGGTCTTACAGCACAAGTAAAGGAAAAATTCCGAAAATAAAAAAGAGTTGAAAATTAAGGTTAATTTTGGTACTTACAAGTTTTCGCAAAAATCTAATTTTTACCATAACTTTTTATTGGGTTGACCCAGGACCATGATTTTCATACATCCTGATACCGTCCTAATAGCAACCATAGACCTCAGTATCTGATATAAATTTCAATTTGCTAGGTCCACCCGTTCCTGAGAAAATCGGGGGTGACACACGGACAGACAGACCGACAGACAGACAGACGGACAAGAAAGTGATCTTATAAGGGTTCCTTTTTTTACCTTGAGGTACGGAACCCTAAAAAGATTAAATGTAAAATAGGAACGAAATTTATATGCATCATCTGACAACTTAATTCAACAGGAACTTATCAGACAGCGGTGTAACTGGCCAGCAGTGTTCTAGTAGATGCAACTAGTACCACGCTAGGACAATAATGATGATTATCTTGTATAACAAACATACCTTTTGAAACTTCATGATAGGTTGCTTCATCCTGTTGAAGAGCGCTCTCGCCCAGTAGATGGCGCCCGCTACAGGCGGGTGATTCCGTAGCGTCGGCGGATTCTTGCGGAAACGCTAACACAAACAAACCACGGTTTCATTATTAGCACTACCTGAATATAATAATATAATTAAGGCAGGCATAATTTAATATTTGATGCTGCTGATACACCTTGAGCGTTCATCTGAAATGAGCATTCTTGCGAATGTTAAATGACAGAAACAAAGAGAAGTGTATTGTGTGCGAGCATTCTATCAAGCGTTCTGGTGAGCATTCTAGCAAATGGACCGTACATTTATTCGAGCGTTTAGTTGATTAGAGCGTTCGCAGAAATATTGTCAAAATATTCGCAGCGATGTTTGGTTCTGTTCGTTGTTCAGTTCAAGAAATTTGAAAACAGCGAACCAACGATTTTCTGTTACATGTCAATGCTCAAATCTATCAACCATTATACGAATACATGCATGTTTTTAATAGAAGTACTCAACTTAGCAGAATAGGTAAATAAAGTTTTCGAAAAATTTGACCTAAAATGGCCAAAATACTTGCCGATTGTGTAGTGATATAGTTTTCTACATATTATAATAATATCGGCTGTCCAATTTCAAAACCTAGTATCTGACATTTTTTTGGAAATGAATATTTTTGCGGTTTTAGACCTTATAGACTACCCTCCACATAGCAGAATAGCAAAAACTCCCATGAATTTATCAAAAACGAAGTTACACAAAGGCGCAAACCTAGTATCTACCGAAAAAGTTTAAAAAATGAAAAAAATACAAGATAAAAACATAGTATCTAACATCAACCATTTTATAAACCAAGTAAGTACTGGCAGTTACTAGGTTTTAAAATGGTTCATGTAGATACAAGGCTAATAAAATGGTTGAAACGTGCGTCAAAACCTCCGCGCAATTTTAGTAACTGACAAGACATCGTGGCACGCGCACGTAATTGTTTGTGAAATTGCGTAAATACCAATTTTATCGTTCGAAATTGATCATGGGTGCTTTAAAAGACTAACATTGTCAAAGATACGTACGATTCAGTTCATAATATTGTAAAGGTTTTTGTTTTTCGTCAGTTTTTTATGAATGAGAGTTCTAACCTTGAAATAATAACACGAGTATGAGTTTTGTTGGTAACTGGCGAGATTTTGTTTTATGTATTGCTTTGTTTCAAAGATTATTTTTCTTTGTGGTATAGATAAGACTTTATTTGCACTTTTTATTTGATTTTTCAAAGTTAATAATTGTAGAAGATAACAGTCATGTAGGTACATGTTTCGATCGTTTCACATAGCAAATGTTTAATGTTTAGAGTTTGCTTGTACTACCTTTTATTATAACTTGCTTATGCACAAAGATGCTTTTTATACAGGGTGTCACAAGACCCATCACCAAGCCGAAAACAACTCGTTGTGGACATCATGCCAAGTCATACTAGCCAAAAATGAAACTTGGGAAATGTTTTTTTTTAAATAATCACATTTTTAAGCCGCAATTAAAATTATGCGCATGCAATTTTCGATATACCTACTAATCCATGGGTGCATAGGACATCCATAGAACAGGTTGGCATGGTAATTGCATCGATTTTTTACTTAATTACAAAAATTCCATAGTAACTTTGAGCCTCAATATCTCCTGAACCAGTAATTTCCCAGGTATGGTGTCGAAGTAAAAATGTTCGTAATGATTGATATAATATGGGGATTGAGTTTTCGTTAAGGGTCTTTTTACAACCTGTATATATATTTCAATTTACACAAAAGATTTCTGTGATAGCTATGGTACCTTTCTACCTTTGTAAAATAATTAAAATACCTAACTGGCTAAATTAACGGTGCTAGACATTTATAACAGCACTAAAGTGATGATTTAATCTACAATTACAATTTTTACTCCTACCTACCTGCTATTTATACTACTTTTCAAACGACACATTACACAGGGGAAATCGAGAATGATTAACTTACATGAGAGTGTTACGTTTACTCGAAAAGGCAAATTAAAAGTTTCGCTACCACGCCTGTTTGATATTTGTACGCTGATCAATGATTTGTATAATGATCTGATATAATTGGTACATTGATCATCTTGCCCTTGGTGGTCGAGAGTTTTGTTTAATTGGTTAACAGTGTATTTATCTTTTAAAGTGATTTTTACACTAATATGCCCGAAAAAGTTAAAGATTTAGCTGAAATTTAGTCAACCATTTTCAGTCTCACTAATTACAAATAATGATAGCGAATGTAACAAGAAGCATTTGTAAATCCTGATCGTACAAGTATTGAACAAAAAAGAATAACCCTAAATAAAGCTAAATACTATTTTACACAAAATGGTTGCGGGGGAAAATGTAAAAGGAATTGTAATTTATTTACTGTGGATGAAAAACTATATTATGTTAACTATGTTATATTACATTGAGATGTTCCGATTTATTTGATTTTTCAATGCGAACAAAAATAACGTTTGGTTCCTGATTTCTTGATTTTTCTAATAAATTGCTTTTGTACTGATTTTTATGTTATTTTTATTTTATTTTGCTGTTTCTTACTAGGTTTATACATTGGCATTTAGTCCAATTTCAATTAATTCAGAACTAAATGAAAACAAAGCATGTGATCTTACTAGGTTTTGAAGTTGTGACACTCCAGAAGTTTGGCCGGAGAAAACAGTTTTTTAATTAGTAACTGCTTCTCTACGCACATCTATTTGTATATACGCATTAAAACTACTTTTTTATAAAGCCTGTTATGTACAGTCCGTTCACAGTTATTTTACCTCTGACAGATGTCGGTGTTTATTTTCTTTATGTTGGAATTGTACTCTGTGATGACAGGAAAGTAAAATAGGGTTACCCGTGCATAACATTTTACCCAATATTAGTGGAAATGCTTCAAAAATTCAAATGCTTGAAGCTCATGGCCGCAAAGTGGTTAGATTACCGCCATACCACTGCGAGCTAAACGCAATTGAACTTATGTGGGGTCTCATCAAAAGGCGAGTCACAAGCAAAAATTTAGGACAAGAGGCAACCAACATTGTGAATTTAGCTGAAGAAGCTTTTCAATGTATCACTGCAGAAGACTGACAAAAACAATGCAAACATGAGCGCCACATTGAAGACAAGCTTCGTGAAACAGATGGGTCTACGGATGCTGAAATGGACAGGTTCATAATAGAATTAAATTCTGAGTCTGATACAGAATATGACAGCAGTTACGAAACATCATAACATTGGCAGTCCACATGGATCATTCTTATAGACTCACGCCTGTTTCCATGCAGGGGTAGGCAGAGGTGTAATATGACACCCACATCATTCTTATTCAAAATAAATATGAAAATTAAATTTACAGTTTTTGTATTTCATAATTAGAACCTCACGTTGGCGTAATTATGATGCGTTTACCTTTATATATTAAATAGACAACATTTTTATTATAACTACTTATCTTCATAGGAAATTAGTTATTTCGTAAGAAAATAAATGTACATGCATATAGCCATGTCAATATCAAGAGGTTTTGTTACAAACATTACTTCCAAATATTTAATACGATCGCTTAGGCAATAAAAAAATAAGTACATTTTTAGCAATAATGTATATTTAAAATGGGAGTATTATATACCAAATATAGCAACACAACGCCCAGGTTGGCCAATCTAACAGCTAGAGGTAAAATAACTGTGAACGGACTATACCTCAAATTTAGCAATCACTCCCAAGAAGCTCCGACAAATATAATTGCAACGGCACGCTGTCAAAGATAAAAAATTGTTTTTCGGCTCTCCTGTAAAATTTTGTTTTATGCAGATACTAGGTTTTGATATTTCACAGCCGATATGTGACACTAACAGTGAACAAGTCCTCGATGGCGGTGATCTCTTTGATGAACTGCCTCATGACGAGGTCGAACTTGTTGGATAGCTGCTTGCGGATCGACTCGCGCGTGTCGAACTCCAGGAACTTCAAAAGTACTGATAGCGCTTCTTCTGATGACCTAAAAATGTATTAAACATTCAGAGATGCAGTTCTGTCAAGAAGATTTGTAACAGATGTCTTCTCAGTTAAAAAAGAGCTTCTAAGACAATAAAATACTTTTCGATAGTAAAACATTCAGCTCGACGATCATCTAAACCAGCCATTCCCAAAGTGTGTAGTAGTAACAATTGGTTATCTAAAAGGGTCTCATCTCAAAAAAATTGAGAACCGCTGATCTACACCGATAAGAGCAATTTTATGTATGACGATTCAATGCAAGCTACCTGACGTAGCATTATAGGAAAGCCAGAATAATTCTAGTAATTTTCGTAACTGTTAATGGAATTATCAACTTTATTTTCAGCCATATCTAATACCAACTTTATCATACACATCATCATCATCAGCCTTTACAGTCCACTGCTGGACTAGGCCTCTCTTTTGAAAGGAGTAATTGGCCTACTATACCACGCTGGCCAAACGGGTTGGTATAGGGTTTGTTTCAAGTTTTCCTTCTCTTACAGTGCTGTTCTCTGAATAGTATGGTCCCTCTGTCGGCTTTTACGACACCTAAGGGATGATATGGGGTGGTGACAGTCCGTATTCTTAATCCATCACTACACGGACAAATGTCCCATTACAAAAAAAAACTAATAAAAATATGAGTATGCTTACCTGAGATTCCCAAAGCTCTGATTGATATAATTCTTGGCCTCCTCCTCCAGGTACCGGACCTCGCTCCAGAAGTCCCCCATGATGACGTCCCAGTTCTCTTTATTGTCGAACACGAACACGCTGAAGTCGATCGTGCGTATCGGGTACACGAGGTTCTTGACCCGCTTGCGGACGTCGTCGATCTGGGTCGGGTCGCTTATGATGGACTTTAGCTCCAGACCGAATATGCGCTCGAAGTCTATTAGCACCTGGAATGTGGATAATGTGTTTTAATTGGGGCTAAGTACTAAAGCTACCGCACATCTCAGCTCGATTTGATCGGCGTTCAGCGCACTGGTTAGCTCGCTATAAGATATATCGGCGAGAACCTCAATACCTATGCAATTTTACGTCAGAAGATTAGTAGCAACGGTGACAGTAAATATAAAAAATATAGATATATACGTAACCTAAATTCAGATTCCCTAGCATTATAACTTTTTTGCAGGTTATATTAACGGGTTGTATACCTAATATTCAGGAACTTATTTTGTAATCAGTTTTAACTTTCCCACCACCTGATTTTAGCTCTTTATTTTCTCCTGGATTACCTGTACGACATCTCCCAGGTCCCTGGCGACAGAGCCTATGTAGTCAGTCCTGGTGAAGAGCAGCGGCTGGTCGAACTCCCACCTGTCCCCCTTCCCGCTCAGCTCGATCTGTCGCCGAGTGGCGCGGTACAGGTCGTGCCACATCGTCATTATCTTCTGACCCGCGCGGGATAGCGATAGCACTTCGTCGTTCGACTTGCTGGAAAGAAAAATAACGTGTTGCTTATTTTCTTACAAGTATAAACTGGAGGAACCGATGTCCGTTGGGGCAGGAGGGGTCTGGAGTGGCGTATACGTAGTGGATAACGCAGCAGGAGTAGGCCTCCAGCAAGGTGGACTGACGATCTCGTTGAGATCTCAGGAACAGGTTGGGGAGCAGGCGGCTCAAGATTACTCTGTGTGGAGAATGGAGGCCTATTTCCAGCAGTGGGTGCTTCTTGGCTGACATAATGCAGTATAAACTTGGTACAATCAAATTAAAGCTTTGTAAATATTCCATTTTCCTTGTCTTATGAGTGATGAGACTGTCACTCTACAAATATATTTATTTTGTGGAATGACAGTCCCTACATATTCATATACAGTATTTAAGACAGGGTCATTAATACAGGGCAGTAAATCAGTATCCATCACAAATATGCATAATTTAATGTTTAACATCTTTTCACGTTAATCTTAAAACATTTTAAATATGTTCAGCTCCTACAGACATAACGAATCCTCAATGGGGACATTTTGGAAAAAGCAAAAGGTCCCGCAACTGGCAAGCATGTATGGAAGGAGCAGTGAATGTAGAGGAAGCACATGAGGTTTGTAAGAATAACACAAGTGGCATGCAGTTCTATATCTCTGCCTACCCAACAGGAAAAAGGCCTGATTGTACGTACACAACATATACTTACTCAAACAGCACATGAACATTGAGATTCTTCTCTAGTTTGTCGCAGAGTGCCCACGAGATCCTGGACATGAGGGGGATCATGGTCTCGTCGCTACGGTAGCCCTTGGACAGCACCCACATCATGTAGATGCTCTCCACCAGCTCTGGGAGGATCTCTATCACTTGTGATAAGGGAGAGTCGTCTTCTATCACCTAAAATGAAAAAGTGAGGTATTTTAAAACACCATCAAATCCCAAACTAAGCAAAGTTCGTATGGGTTCTAGACAATGGATAGACATACATATTATACTTCTTTTTGTAAATACCTACATATTGACGACCGGTTGGCGCAGCGGGAATGTAAGCGACTGCCACGCCGAAGGTCGCGGGTTCGATTCCCGCTCAAGTCAAACATTTGTGTGCGTGAACATGGATGTTTGTCTTGGTCTGGGTGTTTCTATGTATAATATGTATGTATTTACAAAAAAAAAAATTGGTTGCCTGTAAAGTCGGTATACGGGCGAAAGTTTTACGTGACAACGACTTTGAGTGGTAAAATAATTTTAATGTGAATATTCATTCGTATAGTAGGAAGAAGGATGAAAGACGCGTGCCTTTCACTTTTTATGTCTGTCTCTCTCGCTCTTAGGCGGGACGCGTGCCTCTCACTCGCTCTCATTGTGAGCGCATAACGTGAGCGGAGCGTAACGCAGTTTCTTGAAGTGTCACCCGGCAAACCAATTTATAAGACGTTGTCACGTCAAAAGTATACTTATATGTATTTTTATCCATTATCTAGTACCCATAGTACAAGCTCTGCTTAATTTGGGACTAGATGGTGTTGTGTGAATGTGGTAGAATATTATTATATTAATTATTATACATAGGAACACTCAGACCAAGACAAACTATTTTGCGCGCACACAAATGTTTGACTTCTTCAGGAACCGTCTCCCGTTAGGCCAGCGAGTCATCAATTATAGTTCTGATAATAATAGGTTCAACTATAAGTAGTTTGTCAACTAAAGAGTCTAAGAATACAGGTGATCTCTGGAGCATTTCTTTTAAGGTTTTGAAAAGTATAATTGATGTAGTAGCTCCTTATTTAAGCAACTTACATATAAGTGTATTGAAACAGGTGTTTTTTCCCGATCTTATGAAACATAGTAGGATAATACCTCTTTTCAAATCTGGCAGTAAGACTGATCCTAGTAATTATAGGCCAATATCGATACTACGTGCCTTTAGTAAGATTTTTGTAAAGATCATACTCCAGCAACTACTTAGACATTTTTGTCTAAACAGCCTTCTTCATAGTGAGCAATATGGAAAACCAGCAATATGGTTTTCAGCACTATGGCCCTTGGTAAAAACCAAGGGTGACTCGATAACAGATGCAGGAGTAGCGTTACTTAAACACATATGCAGTGAATGGGAGAGTGCCCAAAATGCTATTGATGTGTTTTGCCTTTCAAAAGCATTCGATTGTGTCTGCCATGAAACGCTCTTATGAAAAACTTAGACATTACGGCGTACAGACTAAAGCATTGGATGTCATTAAATCACACTTAAGTGACAGAATCTAGTGTGTTGAAATAAACGGCTCAAAATACAATGGCTTATTAATTTTGCGCTATTTAGGCTAGCGTTGATTTAGGAGAATCAACAGGTAGTTGAGTGCAGCAAGGCAGCATCCTAGGGCCTTTTCTGTTTCTTGTTTACATAAACCATTTACCTTTCTACTTAAAAAACATTTGTGACGTTGTATTGTTTGCTGACGATACTTCATTGATATTCAAAGTAGATAGAAATAAGGAACATTTTAACAAAATAAACAGTGCGCTCATTCAAGTAAATAAATGGTTTAATATAAAAAATCTACGCCAAAAAACAAAATGTATTAAGTTTGCTCTGCCTAATGTCAGAAACCTTGGTCCTAGTATAGTTCTAAATGATGATGTACTCGAAACATCCGAATCTACATTATTTCTAGGAATAACACTTGATTCAAAATTACGGTGGGGTGCGCACGTTACATATCTCTCCGGGAAACGTGGCTCAGCTGCTTATGCCATTAAGAATGTACGTAGATTGACTGATGTCGATACTGTTAGATTGGTTTATTTTAGCTATTATCATAGTGTTATGTGTCATATGGCATATTATTATGGGGTAGGACTGCTGACATCGAAAATATTTTTATATTGCAAAAACGGGCAGTTACGGCCATTTACCAGTTAAAAACAAGAGTCTCACTCAAAGAAAATTTAAAAATGTTAGTATTCTTACTGTAGCATCACAATATATTTATGCCTGTGTTATGCATGTACGACGACATATAAATTTTTACAAAATGAATAGTGACATACACACTATATAGGTACTAGGAATAGCCACAAATTATGTGTACCGTATTTCAGTTTACACAAAACGCATAGCTCTTTTTTGGGCTTATAGTATAAGAATGTATGATGAAATACCAAATAATATTTTAGACTTGCCGTTAAGGTCGTTTCAGACAATAGTTAAAATAATCTTCAGGCCGACATCACATTGGGCGACAGCGTTCCTCGAGCGTACGCCCGGCGTGCGCTCGGCGTTCACTCTGTAGTACAAAGTGAACGCCGGGCACACGCCGAACGGACGCTGAGCGTACGCTCGAGGAACGCTCATGAACAATGTGAGGGAGGCCTAAGGCATTTTATAATCTAAATGAGTATCTTGACGACAATTACGCTTGGAAATAAATATTCGTTTTTTAATAGGCCATATTTTTGTTTATTACGTTAATAAGCAGTTTTTATGTCCGTGTGGTGACGGATTAAGAATACGGAATGTCACCACCCTATATCATCCCACGGGTGTAGTAAAAGCCGACAGAGGGAGCAAATTATGCAGAGAACAGCACTGTAAGAGAAGGAAAACTTGTTACAAACCCTATACTAACCCGTTTGGCCAGCGTGGTATAGTAGACCAATTCCCCTTTCAAAGAAGAGGCCTAGTCCAGCAGTGGACTGTTAAAGGCTGATGATGAAGCAGTTTTATAGTTTAGTTAATTACCGTATTCTCTTTTTGTACTACATTTGCATTCTTGTTCTACTCTTTTTATTATAACGTATCGGATTTGTAAGATGAGGGTATCTCGCGGTCATGAGCTGCAAACCTATAGATTGTAAATTGCTGCAGGTTTATATACCGTTACTTTCAGAGACATGTTGTTCCACCATACAGCTTTGAACAGTCATATTCGCGAGTTGCCTACATTAAAAGACGTAAGTGGATGCTCCTGTTTCACCATATTTACTTTGTGAGGCTTACCAAATGAACATAATTTATTGCTTGAGTATGATATCAATAATAATTATTATTAGTAGATAACTTACAATGTGAAACAGTTGCAGCTCCTTACAAAGATAAATTGTAAAACCATTATACTGGCGGTTAAAAAGATTGGCCACGAGTTTTATTGCCCGTTCTTTCTTGTTCTATCTATTGCATTGCGAACGTGGCAGTAAATGTAAATGTAGAATCATCTAGTAATTAACTTTAATTTTGACGTTCATAAGCGTCACTTTGTGGCCTAAATTAATAAATGATTTTGACTTAGACCAGAATGGTATGGTAAAAAGAAAACAATATTGTAAATCTATATCTACTTACAGTAAAGAAGCGCATCAGCGTCGAGAGGAACTTCAGATTGTCGTTAGCCATATTGTACTGTTCTAGCAGCCGCTCTTTGTATCTTTTAAATCCCTGAAATAAAACAGGAAGAATGTCTTATATTCCGTAAGCTATAGCTTAGGTCCATGTAGAGAGCAAGCTATAGCTTATGGTCTGTAAGAGATCATCATCGTCCTAGCGTTACCCAGATGCAATCAATGGTCCACATACTAATCTAACTAGGTATGTAAGAAATCATATAACTTTTTTTGCAATTTGGCTATTAAACTTATATTGGCTTATAAAATCATATTTTTTTGTCAAATCTCTGAAATTACTTCAAGGTACTTCTACATCTACTTTTAACATCATCATCCTAAAGTAATCCCAGGTGCGTTCAAGATATAGGGAGAGATTATGGCAAGTAAATCTTTGCTGATTTCAGCGAACGATCCGGTTCGGTCGAGGACCACCTCCCTCTTAGGGCGGTTTCAGATTAGCGTATTTTTCTGCGCGTATACGGTCGTTTCAGCATACGCGCTTACACGCGCGCTACATTACGCGCTTCAACAAATCTTACTCGCGTATATCGGCGTGTTCGCTCGAAACGGTAGTGACGTCAGTGTCAATATGAATTCTGACGGCTCACGCTTATACGAGCTTAGAAGCGCGTTAACGCTCGTACAGGTTGCGCGTGTGCCAAAAGGCGCGCCTATACACGCCTATATGCGCATCCAAAAACGAGCTTATACGCGCGTATAAAACGCTAATCTGAAACCGCTCTATAGAATATCGACGTAACGTAACAATATCTATACTGCTGGCTTTCGTCCGGTGAGTGAAGTGCTAGAGGCCTCATCCCCTTTTCCTTCTCTACTCCTTCTCTTATTCCTTTCCCCATGCAGGCCGGCTCTGGACTTATAAATCCTCTGGTGTCCATGGGTGGCGGTAATCGTTTACCATGGCGGTCCTTCGTAATGACATAGTATGAGATAGTTAAGTTATTTTAATAAAGCATACCTCAAGATAGGGCGAATTGACCTTCTGCAGCAAGTATAGTATCTTGACGACCATGGGCTGCTTCAGTTGTTCCACTAATAGAGATATCTCCGCGTCGCGCTCGCGCCAGTATTTGTATTCAGCCACTGGACCGTCGCCTTCGCGAGTCTAGTAATAAAACGTATATTAATGATTTTATTCTTATGAAAGGGGTAAGGAGTGGACAGGAGCTGATAGCAACCACACACGGGCACTTCTTGTTATATGTATGCGATGATAATATTTAATATTAACCTACACAATTATTATAAAAAGACCTTAAGAGAACTTTACTATCTAAATTCATAGAATCTCATTCTCATCTAACTTCTGAAAAAGACTTTTAGGGTAGTCTCCTACTCGAATGAACATTAAATATCTTTTAGCACCAACCTAAAGAGATACCTCCTAGGTCCGTGTGGTGACGGATTAAGAATACGGAATGTCACCACCCCATATCATCCCGTGGGTGTCGTAAGAGCCGACAGAGGGAGCATATTATGCAGAGAACAGCAGTGTAAGAGAAGGAAAACTTGATACAAACCCTATACCAACCCGTTTGGCCAGCGTGGTATAGTAGGCCAATTCCTCCTTTCAAAGGAGAGGCCTAGTCCAGCAGTGGACTGTTAAAGGCTGATGATGATGAAAGAGATACCTTAACTGCTTTGTTATACAATGTTGTGCTGCAACGCCTGCAACATTAAAACAATATTACTTGGAAAGTTACTGCAAATTTAGAAGCAGCATAATGTTTTTTAGCAGTTTAAGCACCAACCCCGCCAACTCGCCGACACCACCCGCCGACAAGAGACGTGTTAGTATTTCTTTGCAATTTTCGTTTTCGTTTCGCTGACTAAGTTTTTCAACTTGAAGAAGATGTGTAGTCCACGACATGTTAACGACACATGACGTCGACTTTAGTGCGCCTACGAAGGAAAAACGTCATGAAACTACGTACCTTGCCGAGACAGGCAGCGATGGTGGTGTCGATATGGTTCTGCCACATGACGACAGTCTCCTCCAGCTGGCGGATGAGCGCCGGCTCCAATATCTCCACGACGCCCTGACTCTCCTCCGACAACATCGGGATATTCGGCATCGGCAAGTGGATCTCACCCTCAATGTGCTCTATTGTCCTGGAATGTATATTATTAGCTAAAATAGCGCTAACAGAATGGCAGGAGAGATAGCCTAGTGGAGATACCGACGGACTGCCATGCAGAGTGGACCGGGTTCCAATCCACAGCGCGCACCAATGACTTGAGTTATGTGCGTATTTAATTATAAATTATCGCATGCCCCGTGCCTCGGCGAGCACGTTAAGCCATCGGTCCCAGCTGTCATGAAGATCTTTAACAGTCGTTATTGGGAGTCCGTACATATAAAACAACATACATACATACATAGACTCACGCCTGTTTCCCCGAAGGGGTAGGCAGAGGCATATTAAACGCCCACTTTTCGCCAGTGTTTTGATCCCACGTAATAGGTGGCGAGCCTATTGCCGCTTATTGAGACATTTTGTTTGCCATCGCCTCGTCCGTTGATCGGCAGGTGCACCACTGGCAGGTGAGGTTGGCGGGGACCGTTGGGACCCTAAGTTCTTGGTGGGAACCCTATGCACCCTATATAAAACAAATTGACACTAATCTAAACCATGGAATATAGATAGCCCTTTGGGTTGCAGAGATCAGACAGGCAGTCGCTCTGTGGAAAAGCCTCTATGATCCATCCTGAATATTCAGTCAAATCCGGTTAGATAACAAAGCGGACCTCAGGTTCTAACTGGAATAAACGTTACGAGGATGATGGAGCGCTCACAACACAGGTAGTAGAGCCTTGCTGATTTAAGCATGAATGGGCCGGCTCGACCGAGGAAGTACTACCCGCTCACAGAAAATCGACGTAAAGTAACAGTGTCTAAACTGTTGCGTTTCGTTCGGTGAGTGAAAGTACCGGAGGCCCTATCCCCTATTCCTTCTCCCTCATCCCACTTCTTATCCTATCCCTTTTTCCCAACCCCAAAGGGCGGCAACGCACTTGTGACTCCTGTGGTGTTGCTTGTATCCAAGGGCGGCGGTAATTGCTTACCATCAGGCGATCCGTCTGCTCGTTTGCCGCCTATAACCATAAAAAAAAACAACATAATCATCCTAGCGCTGTTCCAAGTGCGATATAAGGCCATGGTGTAGAAGCTCAGGGTCCTCTTTCCTACAGTATCTGTATCTCCTCCACTTAGCACGGTCTTCAGCATTCCTCGTCTAGTAGCTATATATTTAGGTATTTGTAAACGATACTAAATAGCGACATATAATTGAACTTCACTAATGAGCGAGTAATTAATTGCCGTTCGCAATAGGTCAGCGCTGTAATATCAAAGTCATCAGAATTCTTTCTAGCGTAATCCCGGTGCAACCAAGTATTTTGGTGTGGCTCAGGGGTCGCTCTTTCTTGTCTAAGATTGAGAGATTGGCTGGCCAATGTAGCTCACATAGTGTGACCCAGCTTGCCGTTCGTAATAAATCGCTGAAGTTAAGCAACCATTGCACAGGTCATCACTTGGATAGCTGACCCTGATATACATCAGAGCGCTACCGTACTTTAAAGAGCACGCAAAGCTGTCCCAGTTTTCGTCTCAAAACAAGAATCGTCAGGCCTTATCGTAGACATCTTTAGCAAACAATTACCGCCGGCCATGGACACCAGCAACACCACAAGAGTCACAAGTGCGTTGCCGTCCCTTGGAGTTGGGAAAATGGATAGGATGAGGAATGAGATGACGGATAGGGGATAGGGCCTCCGGCACTCTCACTCACCGGACGAAACGCAACAGTTTAGATACTGTTACTTTACGTCGATTTTCTGTGAGAGGGTAGTACTTCCGCGGTCGAGCCGGTCCATTCATGCTGATATCAGCATGACTCTACTACCGTGACATTCGGTCAGCCTGAAAACTTCAGCACGAGAATAGGGTAGTTTCCAGGGTCAAAATAATAACATTTTATTTAGTCCGTATTTTAGATTATAAAAAATATTGGACACGTATTTTTCCTTTTTTCGATTAAATAAAAAATAACAAAGATATAGCCCATTAAAGTTACGTGTGACGTCATCTAGTGCGAAAAATGCAGCACGGTGTGACGTTATACGTAACTTTAATGAGCTATATCTTGGTCATTTTTGGTTTAATTTACAAGTAAAAAAATACGTATCGCTTATTTTTGAATGAGACGGACTTATAAAATTTTTTTAGTCAACTAGCCTATTGGCCACATACTCACACGAAAAAACAAACAAACTAAAGTTAATGTATCTGACTGGTGTTACAAAAAGTATGTGTACAAACCAGGCAACGATTCCTACGAGCTCCTCAATGTCCGATATCACTTCATTAGCCGTCGACTTCTTCGTGTCGGTAAAATCCTCCAGCGACCGTCTAGAGAAACGCATCTCCTACAAACAAACGTAAATTATAACTTTATAAATTATTATATTACTGGCTGACCCGGCGAACTACGCGTAGGTAACATAACTCTTTGAATATTTTTCTGCCACCAGACGGCGTTTCATATGCGTCAGGTCCAAACGTGTACAGACGCGTACACAGTTACACACACATGAAACAAGCAAACACAGATGTACAAAGCTATAGGCGCTTTGAAACTTTTGACAGTTTTCTGGACCTGACGTCTCAGTGCTGCCGCCTAATGGGCATCATTTCATGCATAGCATAGACTCACGCCTGTTTCCCCGAAGGGGTAAGCAGAGGCATATTAAACGCCCACTTTTCGCCAGTGTTTTGATCCCACGTAATAGGTGGCGAGCCTATTGCCGCTTATTGGGATATTTTGTTTGCCGTCGCCTCGTCCGTTGATCGGCAGGTGCACCACTTGCAGGTGAGGTTGGCGCCCGACCCAAAGTTTTTGGTGGGAACTCTATGCACCCTTTTGGTGGGAACTCTATGCACTCTATCATCGCATCATTTCAGAAAACCCCTTATTGTTTTGCCTTCCCGGAACCCTTGTAAAATCCATTTTTTTTAATTCTCCGTAAGAACCATTCTCGTACTTTAAAGAATATTATAAAAAAAGAATTAACGAAATTGATTTAGCTGCTCTCGAGATTTGCGCTTAGCAACACATTCTATATTATAGAAATTCTTGGTGCAGTGGATAGCGCATGCGTCTGCTGGTCGCGGTTTCTATTCCCGGATCGAGCAAATTGTTACTGTTTTTTTAGAGTTCTTAGGAGCAGCACGGAGCCCGGTAGCCGCAATAGCCTTGCCCCTATTACGTGGGACATGGTGGAATATGGGTGTAATATTACACCTCTGCCTACTCCTTTGGGGATTCATGTTAGTCAATAAAAAAAAGTTGTAATAACTCACATCTATCTCTAAACATGAGAGCCGGCGTGGCTTGTTATTGCCATCTTCACCAGTAGATGAATCATCAGAGTGCATGTTCTTTATCCTGAAAGGTATATTTTATTTTTATTTTATGCGGCTGTTACTTTTTTTAAGTTCATATACCACACTAGGATCAAATCCTAAATTGCCGAAGACTACAAACATTCAATCAACACAAAGGTCGCACAGACTCAAAAAATAATAATAGATGTTAATAATGTTTCTTGTCATGTTTGAAAAATACAGTAGAAGCTATAGCTTCTACTCTATGAAGTGTAAATATATCAATGTTAATTGAAGTGACACTTCAACATTTGTGTGTGTATCAACATCAAAGAGCTCAGATATTTACATAGAGGCGCTCTGAAGACAAACTTTCTGTGACCGAAATTGCCGCTTGGCGGCGTGGCAGTCACGCTGTGACAGCTGTCTCTACGAGAGCAAGAGAGACGAACGTTCCTTTAGTGTATCTTAACTGCGAGAGCAAGAGAGACGGAGAACGAAACAGCGCCACCAACGGCGCCAACTACGAATTAAACTAGAGACAGTCCCCACTTGGAATCCGCACACGAAATACTTAAGAACTGCGCTTCTATGTAAATCTGTATTCATTGTCAACATCTTGTTTGTCATCAAAATATCACACATAAGCCACGGCAGTTGTTTTAAAACATATATTTGAATACCTTCTCTCAGCGTTCTCTCCTCTTGCTATATTTGACATCCTTCTGTAGTCTGATGGACGCAGGTAGTTCACCTGTGCAACATATCATTCATTCATTAACTGATAACAATTGTAAAAAAAAAGCTATAATATCGATTTTAAACTACTGTTGTAGACTTGAGGAAAACGAATTCATTTAGTGACGAGTAGCTACAATATTCAACCAGTTTTACATGTTGTGTTGAACAGCTCCTGCGCCAGACATGCCAAATATTTGCCCTGATCATTTCTGATGTCGATCGAAGTCTACTGCTGAACAAATGCACCTTTCAAGGTTTTCCGGACCGGTCTTAAACCGCCCGCCTCCAACCGCTTCCCGAGATTTTAATCAGATTGTCGTCTACCTTGCGGAACCCACTTGCCCACCCCTGCTTGTGTGGTCCAGTGTGTGGCCGCCACTCCAGTCGCACTTTACCTTTCTCCACTGTTCTAACGGCTGTCCTGAGCTTTGCCACTTCTGCTGTTTACTAATCTGATAATACTATTCAGATAGCTATTTCGGTGACTTTGGTGTTCCTATGAATGTCCTCATTTCTGATACGATCTCGCAGAGAAATTCCTAGAGAGAAAACCCCTACCATCACCCGTAGCGTGATTTTCAGTCATGGTGAAGTAAGTGAACGACTAAGTCAGTTTATCATCATCATCATCATCATACCTGGCATATCGTAGAATTTGCAGAGCCCAAATTACTAAATTAAGAATTATGCAATTAGGACAGTGAGATCCTCCAAGATGTAGGCACTAGGCATCCACTAAGAATGATTTTTGAACACTAAGATTGAAAGCTTAGGGCATGCCAAGCCATGGGCGACCGTTACTACAAATATATAGGAGTTACGGTTGGTGTACCTGAGATCCAGTCTCGTCCATCTTGCTGTGTCCGCCGGCGTACGACACCTGCCTGGAGAGCGTCGTGTGGCTCCGCTCCATCGACATCACCGTCACCTCGCGGAACTGCTTCTCGAACAGCGGCACGTAAGCCTGGGACGAGCAAAAATGTTATACAGCTTTCTCTTTGGACTTCACTCTTGTATAGGTATCGCCAAATTTCTAGTTCCCTCTGAAGTTGCTGCGTACCTATAGCTGCGCAGTTATCGAAAATTAGGTGTCAGTGGGACGGGGGCGGGTAGCGGGAGGGGACTTCACGATTCGTAGCGTGACGCATTCGGCTATGATTGGTTGCATTCGGATTATTATGTTCTATTGCATTTGAAATTTGAATGTGTGTTCGAATCTTCCGTAAAGTAAGAAACGTGCCACGCAACTTTAAATTATCTATCTATTTTTTATATGTTGTGTTTTTATTGGCTTGTTGTCGTTTTAGTTACATTTGTTGATTGTTATTTTAAACTTACCTACCTATATACTCTTATACGTCTGTGCTATTCACTTACTACATATTTTGTTTAATTGTTTGCCAAGAATATTCCTCACCTTACCGTGAATCGATAAGGATAATGGGGATGAATGTACGTAGATAATATATGTTTACAGTGTTCAACATCTTTTTGCCTAATATTAGACTTGGTTCATTACTTAGTTGTCACAATAAATTAAAAGTTAATTTATTTGTCATTGTAACAGAACTATGTTTATTGAAATATACATTTTTTGTGAAGATTTTCTGTTTGACTGTACCTGCGCAAACACCTGCATGGTTCAACTTCAGATAGCACTAGAAGTTTGGCGAAGACTATACCTAGACTAGATGTTCATATGTAATTAGGTATATGGTTGACATTCTGTCACATGTTATAGGAACTTCCTTACGTGTATCCATACAGTAACAAAACATAGATTTTACATCGGGAGAGTTGTAGCCGATTATCAAGGATACATCATCCATGTCGCTGCCTAGATAATTCCTATATATATAATGAGAAAGAAAAAGAGGAATTTTCCCACACCTCTCAGCTGGATGGTGAGAATGAAATTGTAACGCGTAACTCTCTCACCGCCACTTTAATTACTTAAATCGGCTTTCTATATAATACTAAAATTCACGCTTGAATTGGCGAGTCAACATTTAAACTGTACCTACCTAATTTGATCTTTTTTTTTAAAGTCAACTACCGCATTAGGACTAAATCCCGTGTCGCGGGGGACTTTACAAACATACAACTAACGGACACAATGAACACCCAGACTCGAAACAACAATTTGTGAATTACACAAAGTGTTGCCTCGTGTGGGGATCGAACTCACAACAGTCGGCGCAGTGTCAAGCGGCGAGGCGGCCGCTTAAACCACTACGCCAACCGTGCAGTCGTACAAAACGGGACATCGTCTCTCGCCTGAAGCCCATATCTCTACCTTAGGTAACTTATAAATACATAGCGATACCTCTTTCAGCTTCATGCCAAGACTCAGAAGCATCCTGGAACTGAGCATGCCAGTGAGCACATAGTCCGACATCCTGAGCTTAGTGATTTCATCACTCTCAGACAGCGGGACGCCGTCTCTCGTCTGTCGTATGAAGTACAAGTAGCGGCGGTTGCGCTTAGCCACTTGAGGGGTGAACTCGCCGAAGATCGGCAGCAGTTGAGGGTATTGGATCACTCGGGGTACGGGACGCTGAGGGTAGATGAAAAATGGTTTAGTTATTTGACTACGAATTATAGTTATTCGACTCACGAGTAATGAAATGATAAATAATATAATACGGGTAATAATAAATAAATAAATTAATTGTATATTAGGTAAGTGGGTTAGCAAATTGAAAGATTCGAACGCGCTATTGAAGCCGCTCCATTTTAGCGGGACTTATCAAAAGGCGGTAAAATTATATTTTAATCTTTACATAATGATATATTTCTTGTGTGCGTGTGTAGGTTCTATTTCACTGACCTCCTCCTAAACGACTGGACCGATTTGGATGAAATTTTTTGTGTGTGTTCAAGGGGACTTGAGAATGGTTTAGATTCACAATTTAGTCCACGCAAATCGGGTAAATCAAAAAAATGTTCGGGCGTAGCCTCGGGCAGCGTCTAGTATCAGTATAAGAAGATTTAAACACTACCGACCGGTATGCAATTAAAATAATTTGGACTGTGCAAGAAGCATTATTTGCCGGCAAACTTTATTGAGTAGGTAGATATGACGAAACGAAGACAAGCCATTCTCAAAGCAAGCAAGCAAATCATCTGTGGAGTGATTTATAGAGTATTTTCAAATAAACCGTGAGCGTAAATTTACTTACAACAATAGTATAGAACTCCAAAGTACCGTCGACTTCTGGATCGAGGTCCTCGGGTGCTGGAATAAATTATTTAACTGAATGATGAATTTAAGGACCATTATTCAAACTTCAAGCTTTTCATTGACAAAACCATGCCTTTTTTGAGAATATACCGAAGGAGGCTATAGGGTAACAATAATTTTGTATTGAAACCGATTTGTATAGGTACTCTATCTAACTACCTGCCTTAGCGGTAACTAACAAGTAGTCTTTACAGAAGGCAGTTTCGCCCAAGTATGATGTAGGTAACAGTAGGTATACTCACGAGGTGGGAAGTAATACTTGTCTTCGGCGACAACGGGCGCCTCGACTTGTTCTAGGCTGTACTCAGACTGACCAGCCAAGTCCTCGTCGCTCACCTTCTCAGCCGCCGTTTCTACATCCATGTCTGCGACACCAAAGATTATCATATGTATTTCTATTATCTACAGACAAATATACTTGGCAAACGCACTGTATCATTTTCTATAAGCAAAACAGAAAACGGCAGAGAAGAATGTTGAAAATAAACTTAATCATTATAAATTGTAAATATTATTTTGGGAAGTTGCATCATTTCTTTGAGTTATTTTTGCCACAATGTGACTTACGGAGCTAAGACGTGGAACATAACGGTGAAGAGCTATGGAAAGGTCAGGAATCTCGCTGAGGGGAAAAGGTCGCATACGGCAGAAGACCATATCTAACTGACAACTGTGTAGCAACCTGGAGTGACACAATCTGTCGTAGAACCGATGGTTGGGGGCAGGTTCTCGAATGCCTGCTATATGAACCAGTGACTTGAGGAGGGTGGCTGGTAGGGGCTGGATGGCGAAATCGACAGATCGGATATTGTAGCGTACCCTTAGGGATGCCTACGTCCAGCAGCGGACTACTATGCAATAGGCTGATGATACGAGAGACGAGATTTATACAGGCCTCATTGATTTGCATTTATATCCCAGTTTTAAACCAAATCAGAGCATTGACTTTTCATGTGAAATGCCTCAAGGTTAATCTAAAATATTGTTAAAAATGTTGACGCCGATAAAAGTTCGGCGGCGGCGGCGTGGCCAAAAGTAGTAGGTAGGTATTTCTCCGCTTTCTGAAACTAGACTTACTGTGAAAGATGTCTTGGTTTGTGTTTGGTTGGAAAATCACATAGACAAGTTTGCAATTTCTGTCTTTAATGACTAACGTTTCATGTTTTTATGATCATATTGAGACATGGTGATCCAAACCGGAATAGGTATGTGACGTATTGTTTAGGTACTTGCTTTGATTAGTCGGCATAGAATAGGTAATTAACCATTAATTTACATTAATTTACAATTAAAATACCTACTTGCTTCCCTTTCATTCAGTAACTGTCGACAGGTTGTACTTACCTACCCGGACAAATGCTTTCTTTTTTATCATCTTTAACGCGCAGTTAGAGACTATATACATGCTGATTATACAAACCGATGGATTTTATATTTAAAAAACAAAAGGCAAATACTTAAATATGAAATAAACCTACCTGCGTCCTGGGAGTCAACATCTGTAAAAAATAAAACGGAATTAATTAATATTTCTTTTCTTTATTTAATAGGCGGCAAACAAGCAGACGGATCTCTGATGGTAACAATTACCGCCGCCCATGGACACAAGCAACACCACATGAGTCACAAGTGCTTCGCCGCACTTTGGGTTGGGGAAAGGTACCTATAGGAAGAGGAGTGGGATGAGGGAGAAGGAATAAGGGGTAGGGCCTCCGGTACTCTCACTCACCGAACGAAACGCAAAAGTATAAGCACTGTTACTTTACGTCGATTTTCTTGTGAGAGGTTAGTACTTCCATGGTCGAGCCGGCCCATTCATGTCGAAATCAGCATAGGTAGCTCTATTACCTATATTCTATAATCTAACACTTATTAGATCGCAATATAAAAATCGTCTATGCACAACTGGTTTTAACACAGCTTTACTAAAACGGAATATCATGCATATGGGACCAGCTATATATAATAAGATTCCCAATAACATCAAAGATATGACACATAGTTTAATAATATTTAAAAAGAAATTACATGAATTACTGATAAAAAAATGCTATTATTCTATAAATGATTATTTAAATGATAATTCCTTATAATTATTTTTCGTATTGGACAAGTGCATAGCTCAATCATTACATTAATCTTTTAACTTCTCAACTACAACTTGACTAACTGTTGTATTATTGTTTGTAATTTTTGTATATGCTTGGTCTTGTTTAATTTTTATTTTTATTTTTGTGACATTATTTTATTTCATTTGTACGTATCAAAACGACATTTATATAATTTACTATTAATTCTAATGCTTGACTTATAAATGAAATGTATATTCTTACTGACATTATGTTTGATTATTGTTGTAATTTAAATGATTTATTGATAAATTAATTGATTGTCATAATAATGTTTTTAATCTTTAAAATAATTTGCATGCCATATCATGGTAAAATGTAGTGGATCATATTGTACTGCTAACATCTTTATTTTCTTTGTTACCTACATTATTAGCAAATAAATGAATTCTATTCTATTCTAAGTGTAAGTAAATGAAAAAATGAATTTATCAAATTCACCCAAGTAAAATAGAGAAAACGGTCGAAATTCATAAATTTCCACTCTTAGTTTTCTTGAAAATTGGCACACAATCCTACTTACATAATGTCATGTACCTACATGTCTCATAGTTTGATGAGTATTGGATAAAAAACGGTTTGTTTTGACTTTGTATTATTTTCGTTGTTATAAGTAAGTATTTCTTGTGTGTGAATATAAATAATATGCAACATTAACAGGAATTAAGTACGTACTGCCGATAGCCATCACTGACAGCAACTGGTGACACATTGTAACAGGAACTTATAACTATTGCCTATGCACAGGAGTGCTAAAAGATCCCAGGACAGAATAAGACATCATATAGGTATTTCCTTCTTATTATTTAATTAATGTACTTACCTTTCATGCTCTTGGCACTTTTCAAGCTTTTTACACTTTTCAGGCTCTTAGCACTTTTCAAACTCTTCATACTTTTTTTGCTGACAGCGTCCAGTTCTTGCTCAGGTTCAGGAGGTGGTTCAGGAGTTTTCTTCCCTTTCTTCCCCTTCTTGTGTTTAGGTGGTGGAGGAGGGGGCGGTGGTATGATCCCTATATGGTGATACAACAGCTTTGTTTATAAGATTACATGTCTATAAGAACTATTTATATATTTTAGATGCATGAAGAAAACTGTTGTATACAGAACATGATTCAAGGGCTCTGTAATTCGAGCTCTTGCAACAAATGTTTGAAGTGTTGATCTCACCACCACAGATAATATATTTCAAAAAGGAAACACATAAGTACAATATACCTAATCCATACTAATCAAATAGAATAAATAAGCTATAATCATGATGAAGTAGAAGTTGCTTGGCTAGATTATCTATCACTAGATGAGCCCGCGGTTACACCAGCGTTATTTAGGGCTAATACTCCGCTCCTGTGGCTCAGTGTGATGTTATATAGCCTATAGACTTCCTCTGAAAGAATTTTTTAAATTGTGACCTAGTTCCTGAGATAAGCGCATTCAAGCAAACAAACAAACTCTTCAGCTTTATAATATATTAGTCTATCGTAAAGATGTGGTAATAAAAGTTTGACTAGCATGTTCTTCAACTAACATAAATTTATCTAGTAGCCAAATACATCAATTGATAAACTATTGCAACCATCCATTAATAAGCTTGTAGTTGTTGTAAATTATGGATTCCATAGTAATTTCCCGAGTTCTACTAGCTACTAGGATTCATATTTAGATGAGAATGCTGAGAACTTTCAAATGTGTTGACAATATAAGGACATGAAAAGCAAACATATGTAAGGCTATCAGAGTAGAAGAAGATCCAAGGTGGGTGTGTTAACTATTATTACAAAAATAATTCCTTACTCCATTCTGTGAACTCCTTATCTTCATGAATAAGCTTGTCCACAATAATCTTTGAAACATAAAATGTTTTCTTCTCTAACTTCTGTTCATGAGGCTTCAAGGGAGCTAATAAGAATTGTAACAACTTCTGCTTCTTCTCCGGGGTGTCAAGCATATTATAGAATAATTCTTCATCATCCAAACCGATGTAGGCAAGGATACGGTCCTTCAACCATTGAACTCTAGGATCTCTGTATATGTTGACATCAAAATCTGGATCTTCTGATGGTACTGAATGTACCTCAGAATCAGACATTTTGAATTCAGCCCCTTAACTCACAGCTGTAAAAATATATTATGAACTTAATTAATTCCAAATACTAGAACAGTAATCAGCTCGAGTTCAGGTGTGCCATCAAAGAGGCTAATGAGATGTGGGTGGCAGACTGACAATAATGAGTTGTACAGCAAAAAAATATTTTAAGTATTTATAAAAATTTGTGGCAACAGTGTTTCGAGGCAATAGATTTACTTATCTTTAGTTTCTTCTAACTGAGACTGCTTTTGATTTAATAAGATGCATTTAATATAGTGCTTTTTTCTTTTAATTACAAAACTATTCAAGTTAGCCTAGAAATTGAAAAATCTTCACAGTTCCTTTAGATTTCATTATTTCTGTCAGGGTCTATCAATATACAATTTTGAAAAGGTTGTTAGATAGGTCTATCAATATACAATTTTGAAAAGGTTGTTAGATACCTATCAGTAATATTACTATAGACATTATAAACTTTAGAATCAGACCTTAGGTTTAGCTTGCGCTTATCTGGCAATACTGACTTTAGTACCTAGTTTCAAAAGTGTCCCTATCAGGAGGAACATGCTCGAGCCCTTCATGAGACAAATCAAAGTTTAGTGGTAATAGTACTCACACGCATGAAAAGTGAAAACATACAGCGTTTATGATGCGGCGGTAAGGATAAAAGATACGAGAACAAACCTTATAAAATCTATAGTTACGACGTTAATCCATGGGAATAAACGTGATTATGGTACTTATACGGTAAGAAATTAGTTATAATCGAAATCTAATCAATAATTTTAGTATTTTGTTGGTATCCAACAGGTATGTAACTAAAACAATGAAATCACAACAACTTTCTGCGACCATGGAAACATGATACAATGACAGCGATTTAATTTTCCCGCTAGATTACAGTTCTACGTTCGGAAATATGTTCCGTTTCAAAATATTACATAGTAATTTTAGTATGAGATTCCACTGCAAGATTCCTATTACGATCTGTGTTTTCTGATATATTTTTTTTGTTTCTTGTATCATAATAAAAACTAACATTAGGTATTGTGCTGTGATTTCTGGTAAATAAATTGATTTGAATCTGTAATTTTGCCCAGTAAAATATGGCACAAGTAAAAAGATTTTGCAAGTGCGGTGGGATCATAAACTATTATTGCCGGATTTCGTAAAAGAAATGGCGTTAATTCCTCACACTTTATGTTGATTCACTAGATGGCGATGGCGCTATATTGCTATTTTTGTATTGTAAAAATAATGTACATTTTAATAAAGGTATTTTATGTCATTTAAAAAATACAAAAGACGCATTATCTCATTTTATTGAATTCCGAAGATAACACGACCCATTCTATATCTTTATTCTACTCTGCTCAAATGTTATAATTAGATTGAAAAAAAAAAATAGTACATTGATCAGGTACAAACCTTAGGTAGGTAAGTATTATACAATATAGGTACATTCATTTATAAATATTTTTTGATTTGATCCGAGTTTGTGGGTTGACTCATTTTCGAAGTAAAACGCCATCTATGGGTTATAATTCAAATATTTGTGTTTTTTGCGGGCTGTTGTCCCAATAGGTTGCTAATAGCAGAGACGAGTAAGAATTCGTCTCTGCTAATAGTAGTGATAGTATCTACCTAAAGGCCTTGCCACACGGCACAATTTTACCACTGATCAAATTTTCAATCGAATTAGCTTTGCCCGTCTACACGACACAATCAAATCACAGATTTTCATTCCGTCCACCCGATTGGTTAAAATCTGGTGGTACCGCCCACCCGATGAACTTGAGTTGGACTACTGGCGTCTACACGTCACGATTTCATCAAGTGATTTAGTCCAGTTGGACGTAAAATCGTGTCGTGTGGATAGGCCTTGAAGTTTTAGGCATTAAGTATGTAGTAAATATTAAGTGGTAATCTGCGGCAGGAATGGCATTTTACTGGTGTAGATTGCACTGTAATCCTGTTACGCATTCAAGTTGCTGCACCAGTAGTTAAAAGATAGATAGGTTGATGTATTCTTTATTGCACACCAAAGTAAAGTAGGTGCATTTTATACAGTGACTTAAAGCTAAGTTTCATGTACAAACGGCGGCCTTATCTCCAGGGGCGATCGGCAACCTTGAGATGGATAGGAATGATTAAAGCATTTTTGTCTCGGAGCCAAAGCTTATCTGCCAATCTAAAGCTTTTGAGGTAAACATTTGAAAAATAGCGTGAATTTGGAAAGTTTGTGACCATTGCAGAAGCAATTAACAGGCAATGACTACTTTTCGTGTCAGCGTGGTGGATTATTATGACCTTGTTCTTCTTTTAGTATGAAGAGGCAGTGGGGCATTTTATTAAAATTATATTCAACATTATATATTGATTATTATAAGCTTATTATTTTTCGAGTGACTAATAACTTAAAAGATGACTAAGTAAATGTTTGCAACTAATAAAATAAGTTGCTAGCGATTAAATATTTTCGCGACTATTATATTAAATAAGATTCAAAACGAAGGGTGTTATTAAAACTTAAAACTAGCAGCTGCGTTTAGGTAGCAAAATAAACTATACAAGTCAATTGAAATAATAGCCGAGGAGCTATAAATAATGACTTGGCGACTAATAATGTTAGTAGGTAGGTTATGTTAGGTTTTCTTGTGACCCTGTACCAACGTTAGGTTGTCGTTGCCCTGTACCCAAAAATAGGAGCCCTGCGAAGCAGGGCTCCGTCAACTTGGCTTAAAAGACTGAAGCGTCTTATTTACTTATACGAAACACTTAATTTAAGACAAAATCATTTGGCAAATATTGAAATTTGTATTATTTATGAATGTTCATTTTCTACTTTTTATTCATCATCAAGTTTCCGCTTAGATACTACCTAATTCAGTTCCCAAAAAAAAGCTGCTAGTTTAAATTAAAACGAAGCTTATTACTGACTTATTAATATGCTAAATTTTACTTATTACGATACTCCTTATTACCTGCCAACCCATTATATATGGTACCCACTCTAATTATTTTTGAAACTTGTATTCGCTTTACTTAGTCGCCGCATTAAATACATGCCATTATTATATATTGATTTTTGATAACTTATCATCATTATCGTCTTGCCCTGGTCCCAATTTATTTGGGGTCGGTAAGTACAGTATGCCCCTCGTTTCGATAGGTATTCATCACTTTTTTACCTACGTAAATCTCATCACTCCGCGTAACATGTCCATACCAGGCCAATAGCCTCTCCTTTCACATATGGGCACCATCATTCATACTATTTCCATCGTAATCGTTCCTAATTCTGTCAATTCTTGTCACTCCACACATCCAGCGTAATATTTTCATCTCCGCCACATGCAACCGTTTCTCATCTATCTTCTTTGTAGCCCAACACTCAGCTCCATATAGTACGACTGGCCTTATAACTGCCTTATACATGCGTCCTGAGCCCTTTAATTTCACAGGCATTTTGTGATCGCATATTTTGCCTGAGAGCTATCGCCATTTCATCCATCCTGCGTTGTTTCGTTGCATAAAAGCCTTGCCAAACGGCACAATTTTACCACTGATCAAATTTTCAATCGAATTGGCTTTGCCCGTCTACACGAGACGATCAAGTCACTGATTTTCATTCCGTCCACCCGATTGGTTAAAATCTGGTGGTACCGCCCACCCGATGAACTTGAGTTGGACGACTGGCGTCTACACGTCACGATTTCATCAAGTGATTTAGTCAAGTTGGACGTAAAATTGTGCCGTGTGGCAAGGCCTTAACAGCCCGATCAATTTCGTCGTCATCTTGCAGGAGAGAACCTAGGTAGGTAGCGAAAATCGGACCATACTGGTAGAGGTATACCTACCGCTGAGTGTTACCGATATATGACTGGAGAGACTGCAATGACAATTTTATTCAAACTTGTTATTCACTTTTTAGTTCGTTTTTTTGCAGGGCAGTCGTGTATTTTAATTTTTTAATTATTAATTTTTTTAATGTGTAAGAAACCATTCTGTAAATTAGGTTAATTAAAAAATAACGAAGGTCCGTGACTCAGTCGTTACGTTATATTGGAATAGTAGATGTGAATGTAGGTGAAGTACCACTGGTATTTGAAATAAAAGAAACATACTTAGTACTTGTTTATATTTTGCTTTATTATCAAATAATAACAAATGAACTTACGGCTATAGAATATTTCTACTTATATCTAAGTATTTACGAATTTATTTTCAAAGTTATTCGTAAATGTTTTTTGGTTGTACAGTCGAAGTCAACAAAATATACCTACCTAATTATTATAATCTATCTTTAGTTTTGTTAGAATAAACGAATAGGCTCCGCGCAAACAGGCCACATCAGCCACAACTACGGTACCTGTCACGCGCCACGTACCTACTTTGGTATCACGTAAACTTGGTTTTCGCTGGTACTGCTTACTTGTGGTCGGTTGCCGTCTCTACATATCCAAATACCTCTTTAGCTGCAAGTGGCTGCGACTATTGAGTGACAAGTGGACGTCACTCACTGCAAGTGTGAGTCAATTTTATACTACAAAAATTAATAAAACTTATGTAAACATCCTGACCCCAGCCACCGGTAGCTGGTGAGCGATTTATTTGAGCAGAGCCTTGCCACTAGTAATATTTTATTTACATTGAGTATTTACTTTACAAATATAAATCTAAGACAGTTTACTTTACAAATATAAAGCTAAGACAGTTTAGATATATTTTTTTTCTTCATTAGGTATTACCAATTTGAACTTATTTTAATAGTATGGTCTGTATGTAGTACCTATGTACTGCTTACATGGCTAAGCCACAGTCTAAACAACTCTTTATTACAATCGTCCAACGAAAGGGTCTAGGCGAAAAATTATTTATGGTGAGGTAGCGAGTGCAATTTGTAAACAAAAATGGTTAGCTGAGCAATGATAGTTAGCTGATAGATAGCTCTCTCAGTAGTGCGTACTACGAAATATAGGCAAAGAAATCGCAGAACTATTAGGTAAATAAACAGTGAATGAATAGTACAAAAAATATGTGCCAACCCTGTAACATGACCATGCTGACCTGTGTATGTCTAGAGTCTAGACATACACAGGTCAGCATGGTCTAAGTCTAGACTCTAGATTCTAACCAGAGATGGCGTACCACAAAACATAAAAGGCACTAAACCCCAGTTAGTACTCACATTACCGAATCACGCTCTGGTCTAGCTTAAAAAATGAATTGGCGTGACGGCCTTTCTTTAGGGTAACCATTTTCATTATTACTATCAAAGTCTTCAATTCTAGAAATAATGTTACTCTGTGTGTCTTGTCTTCTTTCCAAGCTTACGACTGATGATTGAGGGGCTGTGTATGACGATGGCCCTGAATATAGTTCATCTATCCTATATCGATCAGATCTTCTACTTGCTGTTGGATGCTCCACAGAAAAATCTACACTAGATGTCATTATCTGTCTTCCACTTTTATTTTCTGTAACACTTGTTTTGGGTTTTGTGATTTCTCTGGGAGCACCGAACTCGTCTATTTGAAAAGCGTTAAGAATTTGTTGTTGTTCTTTTTCATCTTCTAATTCATAATTGACCGATGGTATTAACTGAAACGTTACTAGACTTGGCTCTTTAGGGTTTTCGGTTAATTTGGCATTTTGCTGCGTGTTGGTGCTGGCTTGTGTATTACTGGGTGTATTTTGATCAATCGTGTTATCGTCTAACTTTGTGTATAAGTAGTACGACTGGTCTTTTTTATACGTAACAAGTTTATTTTCTTCTAATGGATGAGGTATAATGCCTACAATCTTATCTTGTAATTGGGCTGATATTCCATTTTCAGTATTTAGTAAGTTAGTTAGACTCTCTTGACTAGTAAATTGATCGGGTTCATTAGGTGGCTCCAATTGTAGTTTAGCTGGACTAAACGGCAGAGTTTGCGCCTTAATTATTTCAATGTCAGGACTTGATTGCTTCGAACTGTCTGCTGCACTGTTTTGGTTCGTGTTGCGCTGTAAAGTTAACATTTGTGTAGTTTGCTGTTGTATAGTATGAGCGTTAACAAGGTTAGCGGAAGCTGGTCTGTTATAAATGTGATTAGTTACCTCAGGCACGGACCACTGGTATAATTGTCCGCTGTATACTTGATTTTGATTACTGAGTAGATTTTGTTGATTGTTTGGTATTTGGTATTGTGAAGAATACATTTCGCCTTGTGAGATTTGCGAAGGTGCAACATTGTAAAGTGGTGTTTGTAACTGTCGCGCTCGGTTCTGCTCATTGGAGAACTTTAAAGTGCCTGTAAATGGAATGGGTGGGTTAATTTCATATGGCTGAGGAGCAATCAATTTCGCACTTTTGTCAATACTATTATAATGATTACTTGAAAACTGAGACGATGTCAGTTGTGATATTTTGTTTGTAATGTCAGAAAGTTGTTCGTTGTTCAGATTTTGGAACTGTGCCGGTGTTGGTGTAGGTGCCGTTGTAGATGATAATATCTCTTGCTGTGCAATATTGCTGTATTCTCTCGCTACATTGATAGAATCAGTCAAAAAGGAGTACACGAGTGCCTGTGAATCAGAAATGTTGTTGATATTATTGCCAGAAAGTTTAGCTATGGGAATAAAATTGATAGCATTTTTCTTTGCTAGCAAATTGTTATTATTATTACTTAAAACCAAATAATTACTACTACCGGTGTTAAGAATTTCAAGTTTGTCGTAATCGGATTCACTTTGGTTTCTGAACAGGTACATAGCAATTCTTTCTGGTATAGTAATTTTAATAGAAACCGTTCGTTCGATTGTGTTCGGCAGGCCAGATTCCTTGTAAAAGGGTAATTTTGAGAGCCGGTTAGTGTTTTGATATATGAAACTCTCATCAGGTGGTACCAAGCTTGTAGCAGGCGTTGCTATAAGACGAGAGCTTTTTGAAAATACTGTTGTTGATTGCAATGGAGATCGGGATGTTAATATTTCACCACTATCTGTAGTAGCAATTTTTGGTATATTTTCATTTTCACGAAAGTCTAAAGATTTTAAATTCTTGTGATATTGATTTTGTGGGGGCGGTGAAGCTGTTTTTAGAATGTTGTCAGTATCTTTGACGATATCGTTCACTGTAATATCTAACTTCTCTTTAGTTAATATGTCAGCGAAAGTTAAATTATTATGTTTAGTTACAAATATTGATGGTGACACTAATGTGGGCGAAGGCATGGTTGGACTGGCTCTTAATTGTGCACTTTGATAATATATTGGTTGTGGTATGGCATTTGGAGATAAATAGAGACGGGGCAGTGTTGTAGGATTACGTGGAGGAGGCAAATACAAACGGTTGGCTGTTTTAAAAGGGGCAGGTGTAAGATAGTAACGAGAGGCCATAGTGGGAATTGGCGATGAAGATGGTAAATTTAAACGTCCTAAAAATGTGGGATTTGTTGGTATCGTCGTCGTTGGAGCAATGTATATGGGTGTTGTTTCGAATTCCGTTGTATCAAATTGTTTTGCAGCTGTGGTTGGCTTATCATAAACATAAGGTTCCTCAGAATCTAGCTCCGTTGATATGATTTCTTCTGCTTGAGAGGATGATGTTGGTTTTTCATAAACGTAAGGCGTAGTTTCATCGACTAGTTTCGCTGTTGGAGAAGGAGTAGGAGCAGAAGAAGGTGAAGAAGGAGGAGAATAAGAAGGTCTTGAGTAAGTGTATGGAGTTGGATCTGCTAGCTGTCTTGCAGCTTTGGTTGGTTTTACTATCCATGTTTTTATGGTTACTCTGCTTTTAGGTTTTGCTACTTTGGTTGCCTGAATAAGTCTGCTAAATGTTTTGGTAATGCCTGTAGTAGGAATATCTTTTATTTTACTTACCAAATTTTCTTTTAATTCTCTACCAGCTTTGCCACGTACGAGATTAGAAAACTGTGGGAGGCTGGTAGAAGGTGTAGTATAGCTGTAAGCTTGCTTATCTTGATTGGTATTTGTGTTTTGGTTATTTTGTGCTTTTGTGAACGTTCCACCAACATTTGTTTCTTTGTCCTTATTTGTTTGAGTAAGTCTTCTGGAATCCGTGTATTGTGCACGTTGTACATTTGCTTGCACCTTCTGATTATTTTGTAAGCCGATTGTTTGTGCATTCTGTGCGGCAGTCGTTTGTCTTTGTGGGAAATTAGAAACTTGTGTAGGTTGTGGTGCCTGTTGTAATTGCGAATATGCATTTATGTCTGTATTTGTATTTTGTACCAATCTTCCAGCGTGACCATTTGAAATAAAGTTGGGATTTTGTACAGATTGAATTCTACTACTTCGAATGTTCTGTTCACTTTGTCTCTGTCTTTGAAAAAAGTCATCGTTATTTTGGAAAGACCCAAAGTTTGTATTTCCTGGTACGGGCAGATATCTTGGGTCAGGTGTCGATGCAGAATACGAATAGTCATTAGGAATATTTTGGATAAAATTTTGTTGTATTTGCTTCGATGGTATGTACACATTATTAGGAGGTCGCTCTGGACCAGCTAAAAGAGCACCATTCGGAAACAGCTGTCCTGCGGGTGGCTTATAGTCTTGCATGACGATCAGATTGCCTTTCATAGCACTTTTATCATAGGGGTTTAACATGGGATGTGTAAGCATTTTCTTAATATCTTTCATAAGTTGTGGCCCTAACCTAAGGTTTTCAAACTTTTCGTTATTGTTGTTGATGAACTGTTGAGAGTTTTTACAGTCGACGTTCATCCACCAGTCGCACACGAAGACAGCTTGGTTAAACAAAGTTCCATTAGGACATAGAAAAGATTGAAAGCCATACGTCGATCCCACTGTGCACACTCTGAATACTTGACAATTTGTTTCCAAATCTGCATAGTATCCTGAAATATGAATACAAAGTTTAATTAGATAATTAATTCATAATCATTTTTATATTATATAATTTTTGAACTGCGTTTCTCGTTATAACTATCTATCTAATTATTGGTAATGGTACCCGAAATTACTAGCTGAGCCAAATCCTATAATGTTTTTAATTCTAACATAATGCTATGTCATCATTTATATTGCCAGTCCTATTATTGCTATGTCAATAATCTCAAAGCCTTAGATTAGATAAGGTTAGCTTATTAACTTAGATTAGGAATAGGACAAATGGTCATAATGAGGTTCAAAATAACATTAAGGAAGAATAATATACAAAAGGTGTCTAATACTGCTCAATTTCAAATGAAAAGCTTACCTGGTTCTCTACCGGCGCACGAGAATGAAGTTCTGGGTATAGAGCCGAGGGTGGGATAATCGCTGCCGGGTTCTCCGGGAACTGCCAGCCTGATGTCCCAACCATGCCCGTTGTTGTGCTCTTGATGCTGAGGGCCGCGACCATTTTGAGCTTCAGCCCACGTGATGGTGATGCATACTGAAACATAACAAAAATAATTAGGGATATAAAAGTTAGGGAAACATGTAATAGTTTAAATTTGGTGTTTTGTTTACGCGATAGACAAGAAAGTACCGATCTAAACATGTCCGAGGCACTGTTTGTGCTGACCACACAGCGATCAGATGTGATTGAGTTGGACGATGGCAACTGCCTATACATTATAGCGTCGCTCTCGCTGTCATTTTGGTCCAGCAGTGGGCGTCAATATGCTGATATGCCTTCTAACACAAGTGGTAGCGTAAATCTTCTCGAGTCTGAGGTTACACTGTGACTATACTTTTTGTAGAAATTGTTTGAAATTAATGAAACAAAGCAAAAGTTATACGTCCATTACGGTTGTAACCTGTGCCTACATTTCAAAATTTTTATTGTATCTTCATGATCCACAAAATATAAAGGAAGAGTTCCCGGTAGGTGCCTATTAAATAAAATATTGTTTGAAAACTTTTCTCTACGGTTGATAGAGGCTTTTCAAATTGTTGAAAGTGGGTCGTAACTACATTAAAATTATGGTTTGGGACGCTTATTAAGCTTCATTCGCTTAGGGCCGGTTTTAACTCCCGAATCGACCCAAATATGTAGTAAACACATAATTATGTAAGCGTCTATTTCAATAAATACGACATTTGCAGATGCCCTTTTAATGTTTTCTTTTAATACAATTATGCAATATTTTGCTATGGGTAGGTATCTACTTAATCTCATGTAGATGGTGTCACTAGCGGATTTACGGCAAACAATAGTTACTAATTTATAGGAAACTAGAGAATGCCCGTAGCTAGGCTCGCACAGTAAAATATTTTATATTCCGTTGTTTTATTTACTACTAGCTTTCACCCGCGGCTTCGCCAGCATGAAATTTTAATAAAGGGTAGCCTATGTACTTCCCCGCGTTTCAGACTACTCATGTCAAATTTCATCACAAACGCCTCTGCAGATTGGCCTATTATATAAACATATTATATAAACGTCGTTTTCATAATCGTCGAACTTCTGGTAAAGATTAGGATGTAGGTATATTATTGAAGTTATGAAGAGCTTATACATATACCCACTGAAAATAACAGCAGCAAAAATTAAAACTGAAAGCATTACCACAAAGTACATATTATCAGACCGTCCCTCCACCACGCTGTGCTTAAGCGCGCTAACTCATATCTAGTTTTATTACAATAAAAATTATGTAGTTAGGTTATGTACTAAAAGCTAAAAAGTAATTCGGTAAGTTCTAGCTACCAGATCGCACCAATCTGCTCATCAATCTGGGGTATTGATCAGACAAATATAAAATCGTTGGGCAAGTGAAATTGCTATCATAATGTTTACTCTGGCTACGCTACACCCAAAACAAATTTCTTTTTGTTATTTTATTTTAAAGTTGTTAGTTTTGTTGTTAGTTGATACTTCTCATTCTATTTTCATAGTGAGCCCTTTTCTACCAATCAAGCCCTGTCATTCGATACCCATATTGAGGTATTTGTGGAAAATAGATAATCTGCAATTTTGTGGCAGCGGCCATCTTAGATTTTTCAGAGTAAGCTCTATTCTACCAATCAAGCCCTTTCATTTGATACCCATATTGAGGTATTTGTGGAAAAAAGTTAATCTGCTATTTTGTGGTGGCGGCCATCTTAGATTTTTCAGAGTAAGCTCTATTCTACCAATCAAGCCGTTTCATTTGATACCCATATTGAGGTATTTGAGGAAAATATGAAATCTGCCATTTTGCGGTGACAGCCATCTTGGATTTTTCATAGTGAGCTCTATTCTACGAATCAAGTCCTTTCATTTGATACCTAAATTGACTTATTTGTGGAAAAAATAATCCGCCATTTTGTGGCGGCGGCCATCTTGGATTTTTCATAGTGAGCTCCATTCTACTAATCAAACCCTTTCATTTGATACCCATATTGAGGTATTTGTGGAAAATAAGTAATCCGCCATTTTGTTGCGGCGGCCATCTTGGATTTTTCATAGTAAGCTCTATTCTACCAATCAAGCCCTTTCATTTGATACCCATACTGAGGTATTTGTGGAAAATATGAAATCCGTCATTTTGCGGCGACAGCCATCATGGATTTTTCATTGTGAGCTCTATTCTACGAATCAAGTCCTTTCATTTGATACCCGCATTGAGTTATTTGTGGTAAATAAATAATTCACCATTTTGTGGCGGCGGCCATCTTGGATTTTTCATAGTGAGCTCCATTCTACCAATCAAACCCTTTCATTTGATACCCATATTGAGGTTGTTGTGAAGTAATATGTGATCCGCCATTTTGTATCGGCGGCCATCTTGAATTTACAATCATTTAAATATTATCTTTTAATCTTGATGACATTATGAGTGTATACCAAATAGCAGATCAATCTGTCATCAGGAAGGGGGTAAAATTCCAATTACTAAACTTGAACCAAGCAGACAAAGATAATACAGGATTTTTGCCGACTTAGTTGATACTTTTTCCTATATTATGGCAACATTATAAAACATCTTTATTAATTGTAGCCTATGTGTTATTCCGATATATAAACTATATGACTGTAAAGTTTCATCCAAATCTGTTCAGTAGTTTTTGCGTGAAAGAGTAACAAACATCCATCCATCCATCCATCCATCCATTCATCCATCCATCCATCTATACATACATCTTCACAAACTTTCACATTTATAATATTAGTAGGATAAATCGTACAATTTTGCCGATCTTGTGAGAATTTCGGGCAATTCCTTCTTCGCGCACCTCAACATTAAGAGGCCGTTCCAAAATTCACGGACTGCGTGAATAGGTATTTTACGCCAAGCGCGCGGGCAACGCGATCGAGGTGTCAATGTGTGCGTCTGTGTAGCCCAACAAAATCTACCTTGCAGTGAACTCGCGGAGACAAAACGAATAGATACTTTGACCAATAAAATGTATGATCGTAATACAGAATTATTTCGGATAACGTATTTTGATGTTTAAATGTAATAATTCCAGGTAGATTCCATTGTTGCTGTTAAAAAACATCCGACTTCAAACAGTCGTAGAAACATGCAAAATCTCATTTACTTAGATTACAATAAATACTAATTCTAGTCATTCTGTTATAAAATCCAAAATACTGAACTGATTTCGGAAAACTTTCTATGGGACCAATCTGGAAGTAATATCATTATAGCCCATCCTATGAAATAAAAATAAATCCAAATCGGTCCATAAATGATGCATTAGTTAGGTAACAAACATTAAAAAATATGAAAAAATAATACAGCCGAATTGTAAACCGCCTCCGTTTTGAAGTCGGTTGAAAATATTAATACACAATATAAATGAGATTTGAGGCAGCGATAGCCGAGTGGATATACCAACAGACATGCAGAGGGTATCGGGTTCGAATCCACGGCGCGCACCAATGACTTTTCGGAGTTATGTGCGTATTGAATTATTAATTATCGCATGTCCCGTGCCTCGGAGAGCACGTTAAGCCGTCGGTCCCGGTTGTCATGAAGATCTTTGACAGTCGTTACAGGGCGTCAGTACATAGTATAAAAATAATAGTAGGATAGCTTCATACAAATCGGCCGCCGCCGGTTTGAATGTACGCGTGAATCCCCGGCGCCGTGTACGTACGGACTTTTCATGCACACAATCTCATAAACGAGCGCGACGAGCGCGGCGAGCGCGGATTCAATTCAATTTTAAATATTTTATTGATTCTCGCTCCCACGATTTTTCAGCAATTGAATCAATCCACTACCCATAAAATAAGGAAAGTGCATAAACTCACATTATTCCCAAATGTTACTTTAAAGTTTAGTAATATTTGTTTTTATTTTAACCGTTACTGTCCCACTGCTGGGCTAAGGTCTCCCGCACACTCTTCCATAAATTCCGACCTTTTGCTTTATCTTGCCAGTCAGCTAGAAAAGTATTTTTCGACCTGCCCCTGTCAACACTTCTCTTTCCTCCAGTTCTACTTCTCCTTCAGGGTTGCATTGTTTGGTGATGTATGTCCAATTTCGAGATGTTTCCTACAGACATATCCTACCCATTCCTACTTTAACTTCGCTGCTTTGAAGCGCACTTTGCTGCTTTGACAGTTTTAGTCTTACACGATACACCTAATACGCTACATTACATGGCACTTTGGCAAACCATGAGCTAGGAATTTCGAGAATTGGTCTGGTTATTATTTTAATGTTAAATTGTCTGGTTTTATAACAATGTTTAATTATACTATTTTTCTTCGTAACTTTTCTACTAAGGCTTGAATGTTCATGGCATGTTAACTAATCAAAACTGTAGAAAATGTTGAGGTTTTCAAATTCAATGGTTAAATTTTGATCTATCCAATGCATAACGAATTTTAAACTGATGAAAATATATAACTTGTTTAATTTTTGTAGTATGTTTATTTTATTATAAGAAATATACCTACTAACAATAAATATCTACCTACTTCAAGAGCATACCGATTCCGGAACCAGTACCGGAATGCCGGAATTGACACTCCAATATCGTAACTCAGTTCTTCATCATAGTAGCTCTAATCTTTAAAATTTCAGTTCAATCAGTCGAAAATCTAAAAAAATTTAAACAAACTTTTTTATCCCCTTAGGGGTGGAATTTATCAAAATCCTTTCTTAGGGGATGCCCACCTCATAGTAGCTATATGCATGCAAAGTCTTAGCCCGATCGGTTTAAAATTGACAAAGTTTCATACAAACTTTCAGCCCCCATTTTATCCCCTTAGGGGTGGAATTTATCAAAATCCTTTCTTAGGGGATGCCTACATCATGGTAGCTATATTGGACGAAACCCTTTCCTATAAACAACATATCGCCGCTTTAACGTCTAGGCTACGAAAACTTTTATTTGTATTTAAAAAACTTCGCTTTATTTTAGACCATAACCTCATTATACAGATGTACAAGGCATTGTGTCAGTCCATAATCCAATACTGTGTTACCTCGTGGGGAGGTATAGGAAAATCTTTAATGCTCTCTATAGAGCGAGCGCAAAGAGCCCTTCTTAAAGTGGCCACCCGCCGACCTTACCGATTTTCTACAAGCCTTCTGTATGAATCATGCAAAGTGCTAACGGTTCGTCAACTGTTTATATTGTACACTGTACTAAAACAACACACTGCGCTTACGTACAACGCCAACCTTACTAACACCAAGAGACGGAAAGATATTGTCTGTAGTTCAAGCTCTGAATCAAAGTTTGTCTTTACTCATAGATTTTTCACATTTCTGGGTCCCTATCTTTATAACAAAATAAACAAAGAAACATCTATTTATGACCTAAGTTATGTAAGATCGAAACAATGCGTCTATCAGTATTTACAAACATTGAAATATGATCAGACCGAAGAACTGCTGACTGTGGTCAAATAATTATAGGTTTCGTATTAGTTTTAAAATAATTCTAAGTAGGTATTTTTTATTTAGAGACATTACGTTGAATATGTTTATGATAAATATTGTGATGACTTCATAGCTCAGATCAAAATCACTTACTATAAGTGCCTTTAACGCCTGTGGCACAGGTTTACGCTAGTACAGGCACCTCATTATTTTACCTAAATTACTTTTTAAGAACTGTATGTATATTTTTGTGATGTATGAGAATTAATAAATTTTTATTAATTTATTATTATTAATTTATTATTATTAAAGCTATAGGCATGCAAAGTCTCAGTTGGATCAGGTTAAAATTGGCAAAGTTTTATACAAACTTTCATCCCCTATTTTATCCCCTTGGGAGTAGAATTTATCAAAATCCTTTCTTAACGGATGCCTACGTCATAAAATCACCTCCATGCCAAATTTCAGTAAGATCCCTCCAGTGGTTTGGGCTGTGCGTTGATAGATCACTATGTCAGGCAGTCACCTTTGAGTTATGTATATATTTAGATACAATTTCTGACATTCATAAGAGTCACCTTAAGACCTAAGTGAATATAGTATTTTTGAATCTTGCAGTATTTATTTTATAAGAGCATCGATTTCGTTACCATTATTTTATTATACATATTCAACAATAATAACTCACATCAAGAAGGGTTGGTCGCGCTATAATTACAGTGGTGTTTACAAGGCACGCACACAGACGCAGTGACGACGGCAAGCGGCACACGTCCCACCTCGATGAGCGCTCAGCGCGGTCTAAAGTTCTGTAGACGCGTACAGGATTTATATAACGATTTCTAGCTTCGTTTAAAAATTAATTTAAAATATTTCTAATCACATTTAGAAGCTGATTTTTTTTCCTAGCAAGGTATTATATCAAATCTTATTAGAGACTATTTGTTTTTTTATTTCTTAGTGTATTTTATGTGATAAAAAATAATCCATTTAGACGTAAACTGACAAATTAATGACATTTTACGTAACATTTTTTGGTTTATTTCTGAATGAAACCAAAAATTCTGGTCCCATCATACCAAGGAGTAGGATGTTGTTATGTCGTATATGCATTTAAATGTTAATTACTCACATAATTTTCGATGTCATGGACCATCGCGTAATGCTCATAAAATGATTTCTTCAAAACATGCTTTGCGGAAACTTGATTTTTCCGTTGTAGGTAATTAAACACTTATTTTTACTCCCATAGTACCATAGTAGACTAAGTGATCTAATAGTATCATCGTTCATTTCTTAATTTGTTGATATATCTAAGTCACAATCACGTATCTCCGCGCGTGTTAACCGCTAAAATGGCTTAAAAAACGGGAACGGCCTCTTAACTACGTTTTCCACGATTCTGTATCAGTATTGGTTTACCGCAGTCTATCATAGTGTAAAATCATCGCCGAAGAAATACACTCGAGTTCTTCCTTCCATAAAGCCACAAGGAAGACATAACCTGATAAAATGGAAGGAAAGAGCAACCCACCACGCACTTACCCATCCACCAAACAATAGTTGGGGTGGTCTATCCGAGGGTGCGAGGTGGGTTTCTCTTCCTTCCAGTAGGATACAATGGAGTTCCGCCAAGTAACGCCTGATTCAATCAACTATAATGATAAATATGTTCTAAATACAACCATAGTATAGTAATATAATAAACCATAAACTACTGCCAACAAAACAATAAAAACGCAATAATTATATAATGCGTATAATATAATAGTCTCACAAAACACATCATGGATTTCGTAACTCTCTGACAAGGCCTTTAATGTCTTGATATATCGTCAAGTCGCCTGTTATATATGTACCTAGGTACATGTTCTCAGCCAGAGGTTATTTTCTACAATAGTGTCGCAAACTTAAATACTATGGAGACAGTTCACATGTTTCTTACAGTTTAGAGTAATCTGTGAGCAAAAAGTCCATGTGTGACGGATATCTCACACGGGCGCTTATTATATTGTTACAAGGACAGACATGTAACGTAACTTTTCTGTTCATACCTAACAGACATGTAATTACTTGCTGGCGCATGTGGCGTTCCTTGTGCAGTAAAATAAAAGTAATAAAACGTTAATCAAAATAAACGTTAATATAGAAAGAAAACATAGTATTTTTACACCTAAAATTAAAGACAGGCGATCACTTTCTGAAACGCTTAAAGAAAACAACATGAGGAAACTTCATGTCTGAGTTTTCCATAATATTGTTGAGAGTTGAAAAACATGTTAAGTCTGCCAATCCGCGCATGACCAGGTTGGTAGACCCTGGGACGGTATATCCTTTCTCAAGGTGAGAAGCAGGGCCGAACCTTCCCTATGTGCAATGTCCGCGGCGCACACAGGCGCCAGGGTCACAGGGGCGCCGCGCGCCGAGATATGCTTTAATTATATATAATATTAAATTTAGGCCGGAATTGTTAGGTAACGACTAAAAAAAAAAGGTCATCCGCCCTACGCCACTGCACAGACGCTTCATAGATTTCGCACACAGGCGCTGCATTGGGTCGGAACGGCCCTGGTGAGAAATCCCCCTTGCCCAGTAGGGGTGAGATGAAAAATATACTTGGGCTGAGTATAACGTTTACAGCTGTAAGACTGACTTGCCGTTCGTGAGAATAGCTAAGTTTAAGACGTGTTTTGTTAAGTAGAATTGTTGTGACTTCAATGTCTACATTTGTGCTTAACCGTACTTCGAAGGAGAGCAGTTTAAGCGTTCGATAGTAAGAAGCTTTACGAGTGGTTGGACACAGAGCAACGACACAGAGGGTCCTATAATCACCCACGTTACGATGGACCTCAGGCTCACAACTCTAGAAACTCGTGGAAAAGGCACATTTGAGCTGCTGCAGCCAATTACTACCCGTACAGTCGTAATACGCGTGCTCATGAAAACATAGTTATTGTTGGATCCATAACACAAATGACAAACTTTTTCATTAAAAACTGTTTTAACAGCATTCAATTTAATATAACGATTCGACTGCACTGTTGGCCTAGAGCAATTTTTTATATAAATGAAATAAATTTAAGTACCTACATACTTTAGAGTCCATAATTATTCGGCAATAAAATTCAAACAGTTAGGAAATAATGACAACGGGCTTCTACACATATTGACTTAAGCTCAACGTAGAATTGGATACTTACTCGTAAATAATTCGGTGGCGCGGTAATAAAGTCTCGTATTCTATGTGTATATGTCCGAAACAGTGTAGAAGCTGTGGTAGAAGTGAGAGCTAGTGCTTCATTTGTAGTAAATCCTTATTGATGACTAGTAACAATTTATGTTCCAGTAAAACTTTGGGATCGGGCCCGTCGTCAATGGTGATTGGAATTTAAGATTTAGTGATTGTTTGGGACGAAAATATTGAATGTACTTTGACTTAAGTATAGCAAAACATTTAATAAACGTTTACTAGGTAAAAGAAAAAATATTTTTTAATAAGTTATTTAATGTTATGATCAATTTAAGCTACTTAAATCAAGTGCTTATGAGTAGGCGGCGCCGCAATATAAACTTAATCTATCTTAAACTTCTGGCCTCTTGACCTTAAAATAAATAGGTACGTTCTTTAATCACTATTCTGTTGCTGCTTCTAACTTTACATGAATCGGCGTGATGTATTTCAAATTATAACGGACACAGGTGTAAGTTGTTTCTAATTCAGTATGTGAGCTTGTATTGCCCAAAATAATGCAAGTTCAGAATCAAAACGAAGGCGGATTCGAGCTAAAAATTGCGATATAGGTAATTCATTTAGATTGTCTCCTGAATCTAGGTGATGACATACTTACCTACTAAATTTATGGACCGCAAAACGGAGCTGTACCTAATCTTTCAAATAACGTACTTACATAATTAATTAATTGTTTCAATAACTTTCCGCCATCGTGTACTCTTCAACCGTTTTAAAAATCATACTTTTCTCACATGCTGTAAACGAACAACACAGAAGAAATTTTAAAAAGGGCTTCTTTGTGACAAATTACATATATTATGATAGGTTTTGTAACTTATATCATATGGTTCGTTTATCAAGAAAGCAGATGGAAGCTGCTGTAATCAACGTAGAGATATGAGCAATGACCGATGTGAACCAAATCAGGATGTGTAATAAGTAATATTTATTAGCCACTCAATTATGTTTTCTCTTTAAAATATTTTATTTTTATTTAGTTACCTTTTTTATAGACTCACGCCTGTATATGTATGTAAATATTACACCCACATTTCGCCATGAATTTTTAGGTCCCACGTTATAGGGGGCCTGGGGGCGAGCTTTTGCCGTTACCGGGCACATCACCAGACTCCGTGCTGCTACTGAGAATTCAGAAAAACGCAGTAACACTTTTTCCCGGCCCGGGAATCGAACTCGGGACCTCCGACCAGCAGTCGCATACGCTATACACTGGACCACGGAGGCAGTCGCTGCCGCTGTAATCAACGTAGAGATATGAGCAATGACCGATGTGAACCACATCATGGATGTGTAATAATATTTATTAGCCACTCAATTATGTTTTCTCTTTAATATAAAATTTCATTTTATTTTATTTAGGTACCTACTGCATTATAATGAACTTAGTAGTTGTTATAAAATCATAAATTACATTGTAATGATTGATACATTCACGATTCACGGTAGTACACATCTCGTGTTCATCAATCTTAGTTATGATGTCTTATTTATTACACGCGATGTTTCGGCACTTACCATTACGAATGTTATGTAAATCAAACAATTCGCGTAAAATTTTAGACTTACAAGCACTTAATTCATATTATAAATATTCGTAGCCGGATATTCTGTGCCAAGCTCTTTTAAACCCTAAGTAATATTTGCTTCCGTTCTGTGTGTTTATTTTTTTGTGCAGACTTGATACCTACATCAGTTTTCAAGGTGATTACATTTTACAGTAAACAGTAAACTCACTTCATCCAAATACTGAAAGCAAGCTGGTTGCAACAGGAAATTACTTTTTAATAATATACCAACCTAACGTAAAAGTACCCGTATGTTTGCGTTTTGGTCATTGATTTGAGCAACGGAGGACCAGTTACCATGCTTTCCTCTCTACAATATAGGGTTCAAGCAGAATGGCTCGTAGCTTTAGTATTATGATGATTCAAGATTTACTCTCACTAACGATCGCTTATGAAAACTACTTATTACCCCAACCCATAATGGTTTATAGCACAGCCATAGATTACTAAATAGTTACTACGTAACACAGCTCTGATTTTACAGCATCGTCGTAATTAAAAAGTTTCAGTTATTCAAAACCAGAATGAATTTAACCAGCGCAATGCCCGTTTATCTCCGAACTTGTTCCCAACATTGATGGATCGCTCCGTGTTGTTTGACAACCAAAGCGAATATAGAGCGCTCCTACTACACTCGCAGTGAAATGGATTGCCTTCTGTCCGAAATCCAATCAAACAAAACTATTCAGTATTCGTTTTATTGAAATTGCTCGTGTATTCGTGGATATATTGTGAGGTTTGTTTTGTGTTTAGTACGAACTTTAATGTCGCTACGTGGTATTGGACTTTGATATAATATCACTGTAGTTATAGGACCGCGCAGTACTTACTGGTGTTCTATTTAGGGTTCCGTACCTAAAAGGTAAAAAACGGGACCCTATTACTAAGCCTTCGCTGTATGTCTGTCTGTCTGTCACCAGGCTGTATCTCATAAACCGTGATAGCTAGAAAGCTGAAATTTTCACAAATTATGTACGTACGTATTTCGGTTGCCGCTATAACTAAAAATAAAAAAATGAAAATATTAAGGGGGGGGGGGGGGGTACCATACAAAAAACGTTTCTTTTTCGTATTTTTTGCTTACACCGTAGGCACCTACAACAAACGTAATTTTTAAGCAATTTGTTACTCGATCTTAATAAACAGGTAGAAACTTAAAAAGTATTTGTCTCATATCGATAAAATAAACGTGGGTTTTTTGATACGAATGTATCATTCAATAGAACACGAATACTAGAAAATCGAAACGGAAATGTTGAAATGTTTTTCATCCAGTCTACGACAGGCAGGAAACTATGGTTGGATTTGTTTTTCATATAGTTCAAGAAAATTTGTGTCAAATAACTTACTGATATACTCAAAGAGAATGAATAGTTGACTGTAATCACAGTCAGGTATACATAACTCTATTTAACTTTTTTAGAGACAACACACCTGAATTTATTACGTGTCATCAATTTTCTAGGCCTAAAAAATTTGCTCTAGTCAAGACCCTATTTATTCAAAAGTAAAATTGTCAGTGACCTTTTAAATAATGAGCTCTGATATAACAAGACAAGATACCATTCTATCTGGGTCCAAGTGACCGTAATGCATCAAACAGTGTGTAGTTGTTAGTATAACATAATCATTAATCATCATTAATGTTGGTCGCGCTAGTAAAACAAAAACAGTCGGATATGCTTATCTTACACGTGGTTATAATAAAATTGAAAATGAAAATGAAAATGTTTTATTTGCACCTCCACACAAACTTAAAAAAAACACTTAACAAACAAATAAACTTAAACTACAAGTACACTAGGAAAATAAGAAGGTAGGTACATTATTTCTGGAATCTGGTGGCCTTACATGGAGGGCAAATAAGGCGCTGCGTCAGCTAATGTTGCAGTATAACTACAGGTATACTACGCTGGTATTCTCGCAGGCCGAGTAAATAAAATAATACACATGAATATTAAATAATACACCTAAATATAAAATAATACACTTAAATAATACATACATTTGATACATTATATATAGGACAAAGAAATTGGATGAAGGACAATAAAATATATAGCATTCTAGTAAATAATAATATATAAACTATATCAATTGGTGGTGTCTTTACAATTTGTGTGCTTGTGTGTCGTTGTGTCGCCTTACATTATGTGTGTGTGAGAGTCTTTTTCAAATACTTTGCGCATCGCATCGCATTCCAAAACCCTTTTTTTTGGATGGGTGCACACCAAAAAAGGGTGACACCCGGGGCGGACCGCCCCCCCCCTTGCTACGCCACTCCAGTGTTTAATGGCCATTAATCTCCGTATTTGACCTCGTCGAGTACGGTATCAGTGCTTAGTGCTGCCTTACGTTACCCTAGGTACATTCATGCCAAGTTTTAGCTTCTTGCGCCCAATAGTTTTGTTTGTGGCTTGTCTGTCAGTCAGTCACGTAAAAATATGATTAATTTTATATTATAGTTATATAGTACTACAAAAATTATCAATAAGAGTACTGCTAGTGCAGGAGTAGCAAAGAGGTCGATATAGTCTCCTTCAACGGAAGCACTCAATGTTAGTTCAAGATAGCATTCTGAGCTTCGTACTCCTCACTCTCTCATGTAATGATCGAATCTGAATGCTCTTGTTACGGCCTACGTGCACATACAGGTGAATGCTCTTCACAAAGGAGCTACTTAATAGGTACAGTTAGGGAAGGTGGGGAAGTCACAAGGTAAAAATAGTATAAAAGTAACTTTATTCTCCGCTTTAGGCATTTAAACAGTAAGTACGCGGTACGCATAAGATTAATGTGTACTTGGCCTATTAAAAACAGTACGTAGTACTCAAGATTACGCATAGGTACCGGACCACTTAAACAATACAGAGATTAAGTATGGTCAAGAGTTCAAGACCCTGTCGAGACTACGGACTAATTGGTTTAAGGTTCCCACAGAGTATAATATATTATAACAAAACACTGTCTGTCATGTGTCAGGTGAAAAGAATGTCATCATGCAAAGGTAAATGACGTAACTGCCTTTTGAGTGATACCGCGTTTGGGAATATATTATAATAAATTGTGATGTCCGGTAGGCAGTACTTCGGTGCATTTTTGTAATAGAAAGTTGACAATATATTACTATTAGGTAATCGTTTACTATTCGAACTAATTTTAGGTGTGACACTAGGTCAGTGGGCGATGTGAAAATTTTCTATGGCTTATATGGTTTGAAGTTGTTTTGATTTGGAACTTTATGGGTGATTATATCAGTTTTATAGGGCTGTGAGATCGTAGCTGTTTTCGTATTTTTAAGTTCTATAGTTTAGAAATAAAGCTCTTTAGAACATTCTACATTAATAAGCAGTGAATTGAGAATATCGCTTTGAAGAATCGAAGTTATTGGCCCAGCGCTTAACGGAAGTGCGAGTAACGTTAACGAAGAGTGTGATTAGTCTCAATATTTTCTTATATGCGAGCAGTCAATGGATTAGCCGCAGCTGCCTGCGGTTAATCCTTAGGCCTGAAGGACCCAGACCAAAAGATATCCTTGCATTCCGGAATGGTGCGTTATATAAGCTAATTGTTAAATGCAGTTTTTATAAAATTTGACGTGACTAACTGACAGATAAGATACAGCCGAAGTATATTGGGCGCAAGGAGCTGAAACTTAGCATGTATGTGCCTTGAGGAGTGTAGGGGAGCACCAAGAGAGGATTTATGGAAATTCACACTCTAAGTGAATAAAATAGTCCCACGTGGGTGGACGGGGTGCGAAGCCTAAATATTTATAAAGTAACTAGAAGATGCCCGCAGCTTTTCTTAAATTAACTCTTTCTGCCCGATCTCGTGGGAATTTAAGAAAATCCCTTCTCAGTGCACCCCTACGGTCCCCAACATACATGGCAAATTGCAGCTTTCTGCGCCTATTAGTTTTGGCGGTAGGTAGGTGTCTGTTAGTCAGTCAGTAACGCAAGGATTTTATATATATTAAGTACCTATACAATGTCATGTTTACTTAGAACTTACGTCGTATAGAGTTTTCTTTACTACGTTAATTACTTTTGATTAGTGTTATTGAAGGGCACTACGCTGGCTATTTTTAAACTCATATTTTGTCAGAGAGAAGAACGCTAATTCAATATATTTATAAGGGAAATTAATAAAATTACTATTAAAACCTGCCATAAATATATAAAATTGTAATATAAATTAGGAGTGACAGCCGATTAACTTAATAATATTACTGTATTCAAAACTTACAGCTCTACATTCATAATAATTAATAACTCTAGTAGTTGTAGGCGTAAATGTTATCGGCGAAAGAAAATTTATTATGTTGTTATTTCATTATAGGCTATGCACATATTAAATTATTTTTTATAGACTCACGCCAGTTTCCCCGAAGGGGTAGGCAAAGGTATAATATTACACCCACATTTCGCCATGAATTTTTAGGTCCCACGTAATAGGGGGCGAGCCTATTGCCGTACTGGGCACATTACCGGACTCCGTGCTGTTACTGAGAATTTCCTAACGGAAAAACCCAATAACACTTTGCCCGACCCGGGAATCGAACCCGAGACCTCCCAATCCCACGCGCACATTTATGCCGCGAGACCAACGAGGAAGTCGAGGCACATATTAAAATTACATTATTATTTTAAATTTATTTAAAATATATGTGTTTGTTATGATGTCAGAGTGGATGTGCAATACAAAATATGTTAACAATAATAGGTATATCACGAAATCATAATTATGATAATACTTCACACATCTTTTTCAGTTATTACGTAGATTTATTTTCAAAGGATCAATTAGGAATATTATAAATCTGTAAGTGCATAAAAAGCAAACTTGTAGCGTTATGAAGCATTGATAGTTTCTATCATTAATGTTGTGCTCTTAGATTCTGAAATGTTAGTAAAAAAGAGTAACTGTGGTTTGGATGCACCATTAGGAATGGTTGTCAGTACGTGATATAATGTAAAATAGTAGGCAACATAAGTAAGTTACATACTTCACGAGACAGGAAAAGTAGGTATAGAAGCAGCGAATACGCGGCTTGTGTACTTTTCCTGTCTCGTGAAGTATTAATCGAACAATAAATATATTGTTCGGATTTGGGTCATCGGCCCAATCCTCATTTGTCGAAGAATTTATTGTCCTAAGATTGATGTTCGCAATACATAAGAGTTAAGCTAATAAATTTCACATGCCAGGCGTCTGGACCAAAAGCATTTAGTGACCGTAGCTTTTTTTATTTATTTATTTATAGACTCACGCCTGTATCCCCAAAGGGGTAGGCAGAGGTGTAATATTACACCCACATTTCGCCATGAATTTTTAGGTGCCACGTAATAGGGGGCGAACCTATTGCCGTACCGGGCACATTACCAGACCGACCGACCTACGTGACCGTAGCTGATTTGTATAAAATTTAGTAGACAGCCTTTTATTACGCATGTTCAAACAAACGCGGTGTTGGGTTCCAGGCTTTGTATATTTTAGGAAATTGGGAGTTGTCGTTTTAATACCTAAAGCCAACATTCGTCATCAACACACGGTGTGCCGTGAATTAGTGTTTTTGCTGTGGCCTGCTTCGCTTGGCGATACAAACAGTGGGCCTAACATATTTTTTTAAAGCATGTTTGAATCGAGTCAGTAAATTGTGGATATATATAATATTTTTGTGATTGTTGAAAGTGGCTGCTGTCGCTAGTAGAAAGCTGTCTGAAAGTAAACTTACATATTTTTTTACAAATTCAGCAAGAGCCACCCTTGCGCGAGTTTCTTATTACACATTCAATACTTTAACCTACTTTGCCCACCTTTTATTTATTACTATTGCAACTTAGTGATGTAGGTTTGATTCTTTGATCTTGCCGTTTTGCCGTTTTGGTACGGGTATTTTGGATTCGATCCCCTTCACTGCAATGGCACAATACTCTATGTTATCCATACATTACAGTTACAATGCTGGTTGGACTTTGTATCCGTTATTTTAGTGTGTGTTAAATCCCCTGTAAATTAGGACTTAGGACATATAAATGCATTCTTTGGGATTAACAGACAATTTAGAGAGTATTTTATTAAAATCAATAATAAAGTGTAGTACAGGCGCGAGTGTCAGAGTACTACATGTACCACGCGTTTGCCGGCTCAAACGAGCGATTGAAACAATCAGTTGTGAACTGTGAACTAATTTACGCACTAAGTAAAAACTGGTATATTGTTCTCTCCGTTAATAATACGCTAGTTAACAATAGATGCCTAGTTGATTGTAACGACAGTGCGTTAACGTTTACAGTGCAAAGACCTGCTTGTAGAAATTGTAAATTGTATAACAAATTGTAGTATAACTATGTATAACATGGTATCACGTCCAACGGCTATCTATTAATTAACCGAAAATCCTAGTAAATGTTCTTATATTTTATGCAACTATATATTTAATTTACCTACTTTTATATTCCGACTAACCCGGTAGAAACCATTATATCGCTCTGTGGAGTGTAAGATATATCAGAGTAGGTTTGGTGTATATTTATTCTGCATTGGTATAAAGTACTTAATTCGAACCGCTTGCGACTCGAATCTGGCATCTGAAGATTTATTCTTTTTTGATCGGATGTAGTGATCCGGCGATCGCTATTTAGAAGACCTCACTACACTCCCAAACACTTTCTGCGTTCGTTCTATTTTGCCTCGACAGCAAAGCAAATTTGGAAAAGGTGATATTACTAGCCTGATGATAATGATAGTCGTTTAAGCGTCTGAAATGATAAAATTGGTAGCAAATCTCCATAATTCCAAGAAGTAACATCCACCTAATGTGTGATCATAATATTTTGTAAAAAATTGCAAAGTACTGTTTCATCATCAAAAGATCGCAGGGATTTTGGTTTGCTATGTTGTTCAATGGAGGTAAGTAATTGAAAAGCAAAGGCAAATCTTTGTCACATTTTTGTAGATGGCCTAAGAGGACCAAAGCAATATGTAATGTTTTACTCAAAACAATATGTAGGTATCCTGTAAAGACATACTTCTGACACTTTAAAATAAAACTATAATATCTTTCTCTTATAAGATCCTCTACAAGAAAATTAATCTTTATATATAAAATTTTCCTATCACAGAGTTAGTTAAAATAGTCCTCCGAAACGGCTGGACCGATTTGTATGAAATTTGATATGTGTATTCGGTAGGTCTGAGAATAGGTCGTAACTTATTTTTCAGACCCCCAAGTCACAAGGGTGGTCTAACCCGAACATATATTTATTATTGGTATTTTTTTTATGACGTGGCATTATAAATACAAACAACCCTTTTATCACCAACACTTATTTTTAAATAGCCATATTAGTAATTTAATCATATCAATAGATCAGTTATCAGTGCAGGTGCATACTCAACTGGTGTGAAAAAAAATCGTGTCACAGTGTTAGTCACAATACTCCTCCGAAAGGGCTGGGCCGATTTATATGTAATCTAATTTTAAATGAAAAAGTGGAACAAGTGAATGAGTTTGTGTATTTAGGGTCTTTTTTATGAGAGATGGAAAACGTGAGGGAGATGTTGAAAGGAGAATGAAAGCAGGAAATAGTGTGAAAAGCGTCTTACAGTCCATCATCAGTAACGAAATTATCCCAGGTAAGGCTCGCCTTGCTGTACTGCAGGAAGTTCTGGCGCTAACACTGATATATGGTAATCATGTGTACGGCAGAATAAGCATGAAAGTAGGATCAACGCTGTGGAGATGAGAACTTTGAGGAGTATGTGCGGAGTAAGGTTGATAGATAAAGTGAAAAACAGTGTGATACTCGAGAAGTGTAGTCTAAAAGAAAATGTAGTGACAAGAATTGAAAAAGGAATGTTGCGATGGTTTGGAAATTTGGAACCGATGGATGAGAGGAGAAATACGAAAAAAGTGTATCGTGTAAGAATGAATGGAGATGTCGGTAGGGGACGGCCAAGACGGACGTACGCCGACCAAATAGGTGACGTACTAAGAAAGATCCAAATTAAAAGTACCCATAACCGACGAGCATGCATGATGAGGTTAATGAATGTCTAGGAAGCGAAAGAGGTGTGTTTAAACCGGAGCATTTGGCGTTCCATAGTCTCTGCTTACCCCAATGGGAGACAGGCGTGACGATAGATAGATAAATTTAAATGTATTATATTCGTTACATGATTATATTCGTTAGGTCTGAGAATCGGTCGTAATCTATTTTTCAAACCCTCAAGTCATAAGGGTGGTCTAACCCAAACATTACTTTCTTTATTACTTAAATATTGGTTTTTATGATTTGGCATTAACAAATACATATCCCTCAACCTTTATTTTTTATCATCAATCTATATTTTAAATAGTCATTTTAGTAATTTAATCATGTCACTATAGTCCGTAAAATATAGCTTGATTTTTGTGACATATGCCAGTTTGACGTGACTGAGTATGGGGTTGTGTTGAAAAACGATTAGGTATGGTTAGCGATTATAGACATACATCGATTTTAATTACAATTATTGTACGAACTTAACATCATAATTTTAGAACGGTAATAAATAAAAATTAAACGATTTTTGCACTGGTGTTCATTCTTAATGGTATGTAGTTTTTTTACAACTAGCTTTTATCCACGATTTCGCAGCGTTAACTACAAAAAGTAGACTACTTCAATCCCTTTCAACATAAGTTTAGTGATTGTTGCGTTTTGCAAGCACAGACATACAAGAAGTGCGAGATATGGTTTTTTGGTCTTTAAAACAATAACACATAACAAAAAGCGATTAAAAAACCTGTTTAATGAACAGACGCTGCTTCGTTGCATATTTATTATGCCTGTAGATTTCTGTTTATAAAGTTATTTAACATTAATTCTAAATACATAGTGACAAAAATAATAAGGAATTTTGACATAATATTCATATTTCATTCATAAGACGAGTAAATTTTAATCGAATATTTTTATTCGTATTTCGATTATTTATAGTCTGTGGTTAATCAGATGCAAAGGCCGTATACAAACGGCACTATTCTTCCATTTTCTCCCATGAAGTATGACATTTGATTCCGAATGTTGTACACCAAAAAAACACAAAACTTGATGGGCGTGAACGAAATGACATGTGTCACAGAGATCAAGCTATATTTTACGGACTATAGATCAGCTATCCACTCCGGGTGCATACCGGTGACAAAAAAATCGTGTCACAGGGTTACTTACAATACTTACTCTTCCGAAACGGCAGGGCCGATTAGTTAGAATTTTTTATATGTATACTAGCTGACCGGCCGAACTTCGTTCCTATATGTATTATACATATAAACCTTCCTCTTGAATCATTCTATCTATTAAAAAAACCGCATTAAAATTCATTGCGTAGTTTTAAAGATTTAAGCATACATAGAGACAAACAGACAGAAGACAGACTTTGTTTTATACTATTTAGTGATTACTAGTGATGATTCGGATATCTGAATGTCTCTGTCTGAGAATCGGCCGTAATCTGTTTTTCAAATCCATAAATCATAAGATTGTTCAACCCAAAGATGTTATTTTAAATTGTTTGTTCTCCATAAATAATTAATATGCCAAAAAATCTTTAGCTGGGTTTGTTTGTTTGTCCTTTATAGACTCTGCAATGGTAAGAGATTGAGCACTGTTGTCTTTGGTAACGATGTTCTTAAAAAGGCGGTACGGAGTTCGCTGGGTCAGCTAGTATAATTACCTATATACTACTGTATAAGGGCTCTAGACGAAATAATAAGAAATAAATCCGTAACTTTATTACCTACAGAATATTATCTCGCTCTACAAGATCCACAATTCACGTAAATTGGTTAATTTGTTAAATGGCGAAGAATATAGCCCAAAATAAAACCATGTTTTTATCTCCGTAAGGGATACAGCGGGAGAATGAAATGTTTACGCACATAGGTATTTCATAATTAAGTAGTAGCAAATAGACCTGCTTACGTACAAAAACATTCGTAGCAGGGAGTAGCAGTCGTAAATTTTATATTCATCATATATATCAGTTTATCTACATTTACTTCCAATATTTCATCCTGAATATTTCATAAACTAAGTTAATTAATGCAATGCAAACAAGAAATAGATATGCGCCAAAACTAAACTCATTTCAGCAAATATAGAAAAGGTTTTAATTTGAAAACCGTAAATACTTGTTGTCACCACATATTATTGGTTTTCAGTTTATTATTAGACATCGAATCGCGATATTTGTTGACAAATTTAAAAAGGCTTGATTATAGATCAACGATAGTCATACGGGGCCTATCAAGCTCCCATGCCTCTTGCATACATACATTTGCGCCCATACACTTAAATCTATACACGTAAATAAAATTGGAGTGTCTGTTTGCAATAGTAAAATAACCGCTTTTTACTAAATGCATATGGATTTATACACGGTATATATACCGAAATGTCACTTTTTTTAAATTTTGTCTGTCTGTCTGTCTGTTTGTTCTCGCTAATCTATGGAACGACTGGGCCGATTTTGACGGGACTTATTACCTACCTATACCTAAAATTATTTTCTAATTTTACCTTTTGTATGGCATTTTGTGGGTATCGTTAGATAGGTTTTTAAAAAGACCTTAGGGGTTTCTTGAATAGTTTTCTATTCAGCGATTTGTTTGAAAGATACTTAGCCGAAACCCCTCTAATTCTTCTCTTCTATCTTCTAAGCCGTAGTATTAGGGTGTGTGTAAACTATGATTCAAAGTGACATACCTACATTATGAACTTTCAATGTTAATTATTATTACGGCTCATTAGGCTCCTATTTATACTAAGATTTTGAGAGTACCTAGTGTCATGCTATAACTAGTCATCTCAGACAACATAAGTACATCGTTATTAGTCTGACCTGGATATTAGGAACTCGAGAATTAATTGTGGAGAAATGACCACCGCCTACCAAATTAGGGGATAAGAATTGCCTATTTATGTCGTCAATTGACACTTGAGCGAGGATCGCCGGTGATATGAATGTTATTAGATAATTTTATTAAGTACTGGGTTATAAAATTACTCCTGCCCTCGAAGCATATCAGTATAGATAATCTTAGATATAAGTTGGGTGTAATCAAGCTTGAAAACTGATATGTTTGCTGAATTCAGAAAAATGATTGTCGATAGTTAGTTGAATGTTAATAACCATAAAGCAGTGTGCTTACTGTTGCTAACTTAATGTTTGTTTGTTGTAGTACCTACCATAATTTTAAGCCTTTGGTTGTAGCTTCAGGTAGTTTTATCAGATTGTCGGAATATGTAGATCCAAGAAACTCTAACCTGTCCCTGGGCATAGACCTCTGTTCACCACCATAGTGTGCCCTGGCCCCTTTCACAGAGAAGCACAGTCCACCATACGTACATACTGCTGGTTGACTTCACATGTCTTTTGAGAAAATTATAAAGAAGCCTCAGCAAAATTTGAGGATTACTCCATTATTTACCGTTTAGCATTGACCTCCATAAAGAAGTAAAAAAGTGTTTGGCCCGACACCCTCCGAGTACCAGTGTTAGTCTTTCCACTAGATCATCGCTGTTCTTTTTAGTCTCATCATCATCAGCCTTTAACAGTCCACTGCTGGACTAGGCCTCTCCTTCGAAAGGAGGAATTGGCCTACTATACCACGCTGGCCAAACGGGAGGGTATAGGGTTTGTATCAAGTTTTCCTTCTCTTAAAGTGCTGTTCTCTGCATAATATGCTCCCTCTGTCGGCTCTTACGACACCCATGGGATGATATGGGGTGGTGACAATCCGTATTCTAAATCCGTCACCACACGGACACCACACAGACGCCAATGGAACACGTGACTTACTTATATATAGCTTACTTATTATTTTACGCGTGCATTCGGTAAGTTTATCAATTTCTGAAAATCGGGGCGTAAAATAATACAATAAATCTCTCGTTTAGAATTTTACGCAAGTGTATAAATTACCTAGGAAATTTATAAATTTACGCTTCTTATTATTTTCCGGTGACATAATTTACAAATTTAATGTCGTATTAGTAAAAAGTGCGTTTATCAAAAACAGATACCCTTTCGAACGATACGACATAAAATTTGTATAATATACATATATACAAATTTTATTGTATGTCGTATTAGTAATTTGTGCGTTTATCATAAACAGATACCCTTTCAGATCAGATAGAGCTTACTAAATAAACCTTGTCCCTAATTCTACTATGTGCAAATTGGGCATTTGGACAATCTGTTATCTCTGTCCATCCCATAAAGTTTAATGATATGATCTTATAGTTAATCCAAAAAAATTGACAGCCTCGTTAAACCAGTGGAAGAAGTTGCTGTTATGAATGCTTTCAACGATTTGCGATTTGTACATTAAGTATCAACAAAACTAACTTGTTTGATAAGTGGTTTAATAAGGAGAAAACTTAAATAATTACTCGATTGAGACCTCCTCCAACGCATAAGTAGGTACTTATTGAATAAGTAACTAGAAATATTTTTATTTTACTTGATTTGCCGCCTTAAGTTACACGAGCCGTGGACACATGGCGACTCTAGATCAGCCACATAGGTAATGATCTTACGTGACGTTAAATGTTATTATATATTTTATAATTAACACCCGTTAGATAAGGACATGAATATCAAGTACTTATACGCTTATTGTTGGGTATTGTTACTTATTGAGTATAATGGTTTAGGACTGGAAGTATATCTGATGGATTTATTTATTCAAAAACAAAAACTGCAGTATGAACTTTATAGTCATAACGTACAGCTAGACAAAAAACATAAAACATAGGAACTCCGAACTAATGGCAATTTCAGAAGAACAAATGTTTGAGAGTATCACCTTCAAACATTAATGAGTTCCTAAAACATTCGAAACCTTCCGTATCTGCGTAAAACTAATTTTATCAAATTTTTTGGGAGTGTGAACCACGTAATTATACTTCTTTCACCTTCACGCTCATAACAAAGTTTCCTGCCAACAATAATATTTGAAATAAAAATTCGGGATTCCCATTACGCAAAAATTGTTCAGAATTAACCCGAAGGCTTTTATAAACCGCAGGTGGTGCCCGGCCATTAGGCTGGTTTCAGAGTCACGCGTTTGACCGGCGCTGGCCACACGCGCGTGCTTTCAATTACACTAGATTAGTAGTAGCGTTTCATAGTCACCCAGTTCAAACGCGCCGCGTGTGAGACGCGCGCGCCGACCGCGCTGCCGAAGCGCGCATACATTGCAATGAGAAACGCGAACTCGTTTCACAGTGGTCCGCGCGCCACACGCGCTGTTGAGACGCGCTGGCCGACGGCGCGTGCCGCGCGCGTCACTCTGAAACCAGCCTTATGACCATGATATTTTATTAGCTCGAGAAATACCGGGTATATGCGGCAACTTTGCAAAATCTGTTTGTATTTAAAATAGGTACCTACCATTCATATGTAGTACTATCAGTTCCTAGATAGAGATCGAAACAGTTTCTATTGATATCTGTTTAGTCAACGAGTGCATGAGTTTTCGCTTTTGTAAATAAACTATACTTAGACCGGCATAAATGTGCGCGTGGGATTGGGAGGTCTCGGGTACGATCCTCGGGTCGGGCAAAGTGTTATTGGGTTTTTCCGTTATGAAATTCTCAGTAGCAGCACGGAGTCTGGTAATCTGCCCGGTACGGCAATAGGCTCGCTCCCTATTACGTGGGACTAAAATGAATCTGGCGAAAAGTGGGTGTAGCAATATACCTACGCCTACCCCTTCGGGGATATAGGCGTGAGACTATGTTATTTTATGTGTAGACCGCGTCCCCGCCCGCGTGAATCATACACCTAAATCCTCCTCAGAAATCACAGTCTATTGGTGAAAACCGTACAAATATCGGTAGTAGTTAAAATTAGTTAGTTTTTGAGTTCATGGGGTTCATACAAACCGGCCTTCATTTTATGCCATTAAATAATTTATTCATAAAGAAATAAGCTTACAGTCTAAACAACCAAATTGCTTAAGTATATCCATACGTACGTACTCGACTAAATTCTAAGCCACAAGCTTTAAACATTTTTAAATTAAAATATTTTAATTTTATGTAGCTTATGATTTCATTAGTATACCATTTTGGATATATATATTTATGATTCGTAGTTAAAGTTTTAAAGGGAACTCGTCCTGATGACTTCGTTAAGCTTATTATACCACTAGATGAGCCTGCGGTTATACCCGCGTTACTTAAGGCTACTGCTCCGCTCCCGTGGGTCATAGCGTGATGTTATATTGCCTATAGCATTCCTCGATAAATAGGCTATTTAACACTGAAATAATTTTTCAAATCGGACCAGTAGTTCCTGAGATTAGCGCGTTCAACCAAACAAACTCTTCAGCTTTATATATTAGTACTAGCTGACCCAGCGAACTCCGTATCGCCTTTTTAAGAGCTTTTATTTAATTCCCTTTTTTCCAAGCCCCATTTCCAAAGTTACCATTGACATAGCGCTTAATCTTTTATCATTTCAGAGTCTATAAATGATGAACACAAAAACATAGATTTTTATATAATATTGAATTCCCATTCCTTAAAATATCGGAGACGATACCCATATAGACTTTACAAAAAAATTCCCGTCGACCATCTTAGATTTCCTATCCGCCATAATTGATCACGAAATAGATGTTGTATTTGGATTCACCATCCCTTAAATCATGAGAGACGATACCCATATTGATTTTTTTAATTTTTCCCATCCGCCATCTTTGATTTCCCATCCACCATCTTGAATCACGAAAAAGATGTTGTATTTGGATTCCCCATCCCTTTAAACATCGGAGACGATACCCATATTGATTTAAAAAAAAATCCCATCCGCCATCTTTGATCACGAAATAGATGGTGTTTTTGAATTCCCCATTCCATAAAACATCGGAGACGATACCCATATCGACTTTTAAAAAAATCCCATCCGCCATCTTTGATTTCCGATCCGCCATCTTTGATCACGAAATAGATGTTGTATTTGGATTCACCATCCCTTAAATCATCAGAGACGATACCCATATTGATTTTTAAAATGTTTCCCATCCGCCATCTTTGATTTCCCATCCACCCTCTTGAATCACGAAACAGATGTTGTATTTGGATTACCCATCCCTTTTAACATCGGAGACGATCCCCAAAGTGATTTAAAAAGAAAACCCATCCGCCATCTTTGATCACGAAATAGATGGTGTTTTTGAATTCCCCATTCCTTTAAATATCGAAGACGATACCCATATCGACTTTTAAAAAGATCCCGTCCGCCATCTTTGATTTCCTATCCGCCATCTTTGATCACGAAATAGTTGTTGTATTTGCATTCTCCATCCCTTAAATCATCAGAGACGATACCCATATTGATTTTTAAAATTTTTCCCATCCGCCATCTTTGATTTCCCATCCACCATCTTGAATCACGAAAAAGATGTTGTATTTGGATTCCCCATCCCTTTTAACATCGCAGACGATACCAATATTGACTTTATAATTTTTTTCCATCCGCCATCTTTGATTTCCCATCCGCCATCTTTGATCACGAAATAGATGTTGTATTTCGATTCCCCACCCCCTAAAATATCGAAGGCGATACCCATATTGATTTTTTAAATTTTCTTATCCGCCATCTTTGATTTCCCGTCCGCCATCTTGGATCACTAAATAAATTTCATATTATTAATCAGCGTCCCGAAAATCTTGAAAACGATACCCATATAGATTGTATCCTATTCGTTTAGCCTTTTTTTTGCCTTTGACCCAACCCTCCCCCTTCTCGTTTGACCATTTTATTATTTTTGTCTGGCCCCTAAAAGTTGTGGCGTAATTTTATAAAGCCTATAGCCTTTTGGAATACTTGGGCTATCATAGGCAATAACAATTTTTCTAATCCGACTGCTAGTTCCTGAGATTAGCCGACATTATCTTTTAGCCTTTTTAGCCTTTTGCCTGGCCCCAAAGGGTCGAAGCGTGATGTTATATAGCCTATAGCCTTCCAGAAAAACTGGGCTATCGTATACAAAAAGAATTTTTCAGATCAGACCGGTAGTTCCTGAGATTAGCGCGTTCAAACAAACAAACAAACAAACAAACAAACTCTTCCGCTTTATTATATTAGTACTAGCTGACCCAGCGAACTCCGTATCGCCTTTTTAAGAGTTTTTATTTAATTCCCTTTTTTCCAAGCCCCTTTTCCAAAGTTAACATTGACTTAGCGCTTAATTTATTTTCATTGCAGGGTCTATAAATGATGCAAAAACAAACATAGATTTTTATATAATATTGAATTCCTTAAAATATCGGAGACGATACCCATCTCAACTTAAAAAATCCCGTCTGATATCTTTGATTTCCTATCCGCCATCTTTGATCACGAAATAGATGTTGTATTTGGATTCACCATCCCTTAAATCATCAGAGACGATACCAATATAGATTTTTTTAATTTTTCCCATCCGCCATCTTTGATTTCCCATCCGCCATCTTGAATCACGAAATAGATGTTGTATTTGGATTCCCCATCCCTTCAGACATCGGAGACGATACTCATATTGATTTTTAGAAAAAATCCCATCCGCCATCTTTGATCACGAAATAGATGGTGTTTTTGAATTCCCTATTCCTTAAAATATCGGAGACGATACCCATATCGACTTTAAAAAAATCCCGTCCGCCATTTTTGATTTCGTATCCACCATCTTTGATCACGAAATAGATGTTGTATTTGGATTCACCATCCCTTAAATCATCAAAAACGATACCCATACTGATTTTTAAAATGTTTCCCATCCGCCATTTTTGATTTCCCATCCGCAATCTTGAATCACGAAATAGATGTTGTATTTGGATTTCCCATCCCTTTAAACATCGGAGACGATACCAATATTGATTTTTTTAAATTTTCCCATCCGCCATCTTTGATTGCCCATCCGCCATCTTTGATCACGAAATATATGTTGTATTTCGATTCTCCACCCCTTAAAATATCAAAAACGATACACATACTGATTTTTTAAATTTTCCCCATCCGCCATTTTTGATTTCCCATCCGCCATCTTGAATCACGAAATAGATGTTGTATTTGGATTTCCCATCCCTTTAAACATCGGAGACGATACCAATATTGATTTTTTTAAATTTTCCCATCCGCCATCTTTGATTGCCCATCCGCCATCTTTGATCACGAAATAGATGTTGTATTTCGATTCTCCATCCCTTAAAATATCGAAGGCGATACCCATATTGATATTTAAAATTTTCTCATCCGCCATCTTTGATTTCCCGTCCGCCATCTTGGATCACTAAATAAATTTCATATTATTAATCAGCGTCCTGAAAATCTCGAAAACGATACCCATATAGATCGTATCCTATTCGTTTAGCCTTTTTTTGCCTTTGACCCAACCCTCCCCCTTCTCGTTTGACCATTTTATTATTTTGTCTGGCCCCTAAAAGTTTTGGCGTAATTTTATATAGCCTATAGCCTTTCGGAATAATTGGGCTATCATAGGCAATAACAATTTTTAATATCCGACTGCTAGTTCCTGAGATTAGCCGACATTATGTTTTAGCCTTTTTAGCCTTTTGCCCGGCCCCAAAGGGTCGAAGCGTTATGTTATATAGCCTATAGCCTTCCGGAATAACTGGGCTATCGTATACAAAAAGAATTTTTCAGATCCGACCGGTAGTTCCTGAGATTAGCGCGTTCAAACAAACAAACAAACAAACAAACAAACAAACTCTTCCGCTTTATTATATTAGTATAGATAGATTAGATTAGGTTAGATATTTCAACAGCTACGTTAACGTCTTTTTAATGCATAAGGTCCGTCCAGTCCAAGTCACGTATATCTCTACCTATCATATGTATAGATACGTAGGTAGATAATAGTTTACTGCACTCTTCCCGGTTGTCAGTCTAACTGTTACGAGGAGATCAATCAATTTCTATAGAGATTAGCGGTACTTAGGTAGCGTCATGATGGCTTATTTATGTTGTTTACGTTATATTTTATAAGATTTTTAAGTTACTTTTACGTAACCGACCACAATATATTCACTTCATATAAGTACCACGGAAATCGGAAATTGGTCGTTTCGTCTATGCCAGATCTTTATAAAGGTAGAGCGTTTATTTATGGTTATAAAATTAATAAAATCACCATAAAGTAAACAGCGTGGTTCGTAAAATACTTCTGTTACGCAAAACGATATAGATTTTATTTTAAGTTTATATGCGTACATTTATAGAGAGATTTTCAAATTTTATATAATTTAATGATGTCCGCCTGACCGATTTCGGCCACGGCGGTTTGACTATATAATAAGACTTGCCATCTGGAGGCCTACCATGAACTTTTAACAAGCGATTCAGTTTTGGAGCAATTCAGTGTAGGTTCTTAAATTGAATTGTTTTAAAACGTACCATGAGTTTGTTTAAACTGAATCGTGTTTGGATTGTTAGAATGAATGAATGATATCGCTGGATCGCAATGACGCAATATAATCACATTGACAGAAAGAGACCAAGCTATACAGTTTGTGAATAATGCGGTCTCTTTCCCTTGTTTGCGTTCAGAAACTATTATTCAGTCAGACATTTTCGGCAAGTTACAATATTGTATGTAGTTATAACTTGTACGCTACAACTAAATTAAGATTCTTTTATAACAAAGCGAATATATTTTGTACTAAAAATAACTACAATATTGAATAGTTAATTAAAATACGTTACGTTATTTTTTCTCACAAAAATACCTAGCAAAACGGTACAAATACTGACTCGGTGGAAGTTACGAGGGTATGTTTTGATTGTTAGCATTTCAATGTTAACAAAACAAGTAATACAATATCAAGGCCTATTTTATTCTTAGAAGTATTGTTTCCATATTTATTAATTATTGCTTTTAATGCTTAATTAAGTCTGAACACAAGTTTAAAACTTTCTTATAATGGGATATGTAAATTAGAATTATTGGGATCGCTATTATCTTTATCTCTCTTCTTTACTATGAAATATTAATAGATTCACTCATACAAAGATTTCGCAGCTAAACGAAATCGGCATTGTTATTTTAAGTGGTTTCTTTTTTGTATACAGACAGTGAAGAGTACCTAACTAGGTAACAACCAACTTGTGCACTTCTGGGATTTTTAAGATAAGTGTAGGGATATAGTTCTGTGATTCAGTAAATCGCCACAAGCTAGGGAACTATAACACAGGATTTGGAAAGAAATACACCTTAATTTAAATGCACATTGTAAGGGTACAGTAAAATTGGAAAGGGTGGTGCAAAGTACGTTCAGTAAGTAAATAAAAAATAAATACTTTATTAGCTCACATAAAACTTATAATTATCAAAACCATATAATATAAAAGTGTTGTTGTACCAATAAAACTGACATTATGGAGTGACAGTGTTTTCTACAAATAAAAATGTTCTTCAAGTTAGAAGGTAATGCTAGTTTGGCAATAGCAGCGCGAATGAGTGCCACCCAGAACATCATGAAAAACCTTGATAAAACCTGAAACAAGTACAAAAATAAGTATTAATTATTCAATACTATTGAATTCTGTTGATTACTTAAACTTTTAACAAAAGCATACTTAACCTCAGTTTTAGTAAGCTCTTCTTATATTTTGGAGAAGCAGAAATAATTCTTTATCATTCGAGAAGAATCTCTTTCCGCAGTTTGCTATATCTGCTGCCACTGTCTGTTGAGCCATAGAATAAGCTGCATGTCACCAATCGGTTTTTGGTCTCCTTTGGTTTGGTGTTTTCACCCAGGAGCAGAAAATGTCAGTGCAGTCACTATCTACAACAAATAAAGTAACATTTAAGTAATGATATGTTATCAATAATTCTCTAAGTCAAGTAACTAGTGACTTTTAAGTTAAAGATACTATGTAGGTACCTTAAAAGAATATTGTGTCTATACTGCAGTCACACTAAAATATTCTATGGTTTCATGAATTTATTAGCATATTTGGTACAGAATGTTTCTTACCTTAAGTTATTGAGATCGGTGGACGTCACCGGCTGCATAGACAATGGTCTCAATGCTTCTCATAAAATATCTAGGGCCAATAGTTTAGCGAGGCGAAATCTTTTGATGAATTCTGTTTCATCGTGTGGTTTCATCAAATGCTCTTTGGTATGTATGAATACGTGTGTTCTCCAGCTTAGCGCCTTTGTTTACGACGTGAAGTGCTAGATACATTATCACATTCAATAAACCAAATAAAACTAGAGTCCTTGGCACATCGATTCACAAATTTCAGTTTATGTAAGATTTAACACAGTATTATAGAAATTCTGACACAGAAACCGATCTATAATTAACTTAAACTGATTTAAATCCACATATAATGTCTAAAAACCCAATAATAATTCTAACTATCCAGTTTATCCACTACAAATCGTAACTTTTATTGAATCGCTAAATCTGACAGATACGCGGTTCAGTTTGAGCTAACGTTACACTCATGGTACGGTCTCCTACGGGAAAGGAACGAATGGTTTAAGATTTCGGTTCAAACGCTATCCAACTCACAGCTGCGTCGTATTGAAATGTAAACACCAAAACTGAGCCGCTATAATGAGGTCATAGTACGATATTGCGATTCTATTCAGTTTAGGTCGTACACTGAATCGCAATAAGAGGTCATGGTAAGCCTCCTGCGCGGAACATATTATAGTGCACAAGTGTGTGCGCCTACACAACTGCACTCTCTATTCCCTCACTCTCATAGTCCTATGGGACGCCATAAGCGACACGACCGGAGAGAGAATGGGTGCAGGACCAACGACTTAACGTGCTTTCCGAGGCACGGGGTGTGACACCGCCAACTGCCTGACTCCGAACTTGGATAATTTTTAACACAAATACCCAATTTCACTTTTTGTTCGACCCGGGAATCGAACCCGAGACCTCATGATCAGAAGTCGCTTACACTACAGCAGGACCACAGAGGCAGTCAAATTTAATGTGTAGGTACCAATTATAGCCTGTAATGAGTGACCAGTTGCTACAGGCCGTTGCATTAGTTCACTATTCATAATATTTAATTTTCACTTTATCATCTACTAGAATACAGCAGCAGTAAAAAAATCGTGTGGCTTTAACCCTTCATAAATAATATGTGACGTACGAAAGTTACACAATAGGGAAGTTTCCTGCAAGTGAAATAAATTATACAAGTATTTTTATCTACTGAAACTTGTCAAAATAATAATAGTTTCATTCATCAATTAATGTTAAAACTTTATCTATTTAACATTTTTTATCGTCAATTTATTGATAATAAGTATTCTACTTGACAGCAAAACACTATGACGTCACTACGTCATATTTCATACAAAACCCTTAGCAAAGGTCGTTTTTGTCATTTCATTAAAAGTGCTTGATTTGACTAGTTGGAAACAATCCTATTATATTTTCCTAACTTAAAAAAATTACAAAATACCACGTATAATTTAAATAATTATAAACACCGACTGCACGGTTGATGTAGTGGTTTAAGCGGTCGCCTCGCGACCTGACACTGCGCCGAGAGTTATTGGGTTCGACCCCCACACAAGACAACACAATTTTTGTGATCCATAAATAATTGTTTCGACTCTAGGTATACATTGTGTACGTTGCTTGTATGTTTGTAAATCCCCCGTGATACAGCATTTAATCCTAGTGCGGAAGTTGTATTATATTGTAAGCGTTAATTTACAATTCAATGTGCACATAACTCCGATATTAGTAATATTTACACCTCTTCCTAACCCCTCGGGGATATAGGCGTGAGACTATAAATAAATAAATAAAAAATTACTCCGTTAGGACATTGGAGCGCGCTGTGGATTCGAACCCGATACTCTCTTCATAGTTAGTTGGTATCTCCAGTAGGCTATCGCTGCCTTTTCATTTTGTGTTATCATAACACATAAACACTTCACAGAAAGTAAACAATCGCTGCAAAATATCAAACAGTATTCATAATTCTATAATATTACGCCGCAGCTTCCTCATCTCGTCTGAATTACAGTCTCGCACTAACCCCGTCTCAAGGAGTTAATAACAATATTTATACAACTGCACACACGGGGAATCCTCGTACGTATGGCGAACTGCGATCGTAAACCACGAACATCTAGACAGCCACTAAGATATAAGGGTAGCATTAATTAAATGTTATCGCGCGGATGTATTGGAGCGAGGTTCAATTTGGATTTACTATTTGTTATTATTTGGTGTTTTACCCGTTTAGAATGGTTCACCCTTGTTTGGTATAACAACTTTTGATGTAATGTTACTAATTCGAAGAACGTTTAAGAGAATAATCAATTTGAATAATATCGATTAACATAATTTTCATTTTATCGAATATTCAATTGTTGTAATGAAATGCAGAAAAGAAAACATTGTAAATATTTGCAATTTTTTTATTAACTTCCACATTCTTCACACTAGTTTATTAAACTGAGGTTGACGGAGCCCTCCTTCGCAGGGCTCCTATTTTCGGAATAAGGGTCAAAAGATAACCTAACCCTATTTAGTTACTTGAATTACAGTCGCACCTAACCCTAGGCACTCGAAAGCAAATAAATCATTATTAATCTAGTGATAAAATTAGTGCATTTGAAATTACGGTCAAATGACATTATTTCAAGGAAATAAATATGCTAAATAAAAATCTACCAATTAATTATTCGGTCAAATGAATGATAATAGGAAATTACTTTATACTAAAATTAGCCGGAGCAATTTTCGACAAAACGTTGTTATACCAAACAAGGGTAAATCTTTAGAATTATAACGATACCTAGTATTAAATTCTGGGATATAAAGTAGCTGCATAATAAGCTAGAGACAAACACAGTTTAACGTGTGATTTTGTCAGTTATACTTTACTTGTATTTGCGAACTTATTTCAAATCAATCAATATACATAATATTCTTTCGATACTGACTGTCTGACCGAAAACGTACTGCGTGAACAAGAACTTGGTGAGCGTCGGGCTCAGATAAATTTTACGTCTTACAGACGAACTAAGCTCCAATACACAAAATTATGTACGGGCGTAGCGCTATGCATCCTCAAGCTAGCTATAAAATATTTTTTGGGATGCGGCACAGCCATAAACAATCTATCGATACACTAAATAAAGTATGCGATTTATGTAATCATATTAAAACTAAGACGATAATGTAGAACAATGAGGAGAGCTTTTATAAAAGCACATTATTATCTAATTAATTAATCTATAATAATCAAGCACCTACCATCAATAGGCTAGTTGACAAAAAAAATATATTTGTAAATTAAACCAAAAATGACCAATATATAGCTCATTAAAGTTACGTATGACGTCACACCGTGCTGCATTTTTTAGCACTAGATGACGTCACACGTAACTTTAATGGGCTATATCTTTGTTATTTTTTATTTAATCGAAAAAAGAAAAAATACGTGTCCAATATTTTTTTATAATCTAAAATACGGACTGAATAAAATGTAATTATTTTGTCCCTGGAAACTACCCTATTGTTTCTGCACCACCTAGGGTGACTGGCAGAGAATGCCTAAGGCATTAAGTCCGCCTATGTACCACATTGTTTGTGTACTTAGTGCAAAAAGTTAAATAAATAAAAATAATAATATGCAAGAGTACCTAAGCTTTATTGGTCTAAAATGATTTAACTTTTGGTTATTAAATTAGTACCTTAATCAAATGTTATCAGTTGATCCAGTATATAATAGTTCTGACAAGCACAAAATATCCCACAACACAAAAAAAAAATGAATAATATATGAAAATATAAAATAGTGAAGAAGACGAAAATTGCTACTCACATAAAATCACCAAGCACCACATTTCAGCAGATCATCCACACACTTGCACTAACTGCCTATGCGAGTCGAATATAAACACGAAATAATTTAAGAAAATAATACAATGATCTTCACAGGTGCACAGTCAAGCACTCCGCAGCCAACGTCTCAACTAACATTGTGCATTCTGAGACCACGAACTATGCAGCAAAAACCCCTTCCACACAGCCATAGTTCACAAGCCACAGTTACAATACATACTTTATATTGTTCAGTATAATTTATTACTTACTGATTTGACAGTAGGCAAAGGATAAGCTCTTAAGTTTTTATGCCACTTCTGTTATGGCGCTGATATTTATTGCTGTGAATAAAGTGTTGAATTGGTGCCAATTTTATGTGTTATGTATTATGTGTAATGATACTGTTGAAACTACAAGTATGATAAAGTAATATCTTATGGCATTAGAGTGTCACACACAAAGCTTTAACTAATAATAAGCCCTGCTTATTCTTGGTCCCACTACAGGACTACTTCTTGATAACAGTGGGGTTAAGCTAAAGTTAGCACCACGCTGGCCAAGTGCCGGTTGGCAGACTTCAGAATATATGTCCTTTAAGAAAATTACGGAGGACTCTTGGAGGATCTGTTCTCATATAAGCAAGCGATAACTGACAATCTAATTTAATTTGAAAGTTTAAAGCAGTTTGATTGAGAGAGGGATATACTTTAATTGTATAGAAGACCACGAACTCCGTAACAAAGTGTTGCAGGGATTGTGAAGCGCTCTCAACTAGGTATCCATGTACTTTAAGTTCTTATTAAATGATTTTAGTTAGTTTTATATGTCGCTCTGTCTGTGTAATAAAACCTTACAGGTATTTCATATACTTCTTGTTTTAATTTAAACGTGTATTATATATTACACAAACATTTTTATGTATAGTTGATACTACATACTGTATCTAGTGTCAGAGTTTTCTTATTGTTGTTGCTGTCTAAATCCTTTACATTTTGTCTCCAAGTAAGAAAATGCCTGCTTCAAATGCAGTTTGTTTTACGCATCAGTAAACGAGACGCGATAATGGCAAAGTAGACAGTCGGAAGTGTATCAGTGTTTATGACTGACGACAAGAATAGTGCATAATTGTGCTGTGTTTATTTTTCTTTGTACCTGAAAGAGAGGGCACGACAGTATCTGCTTTTTATATAAAGACTAGAGGACGCCAGCAGCTACACCTGCATTTTTTTTTAAATTTACCCGTTTCGGCCGATCCCGTGGGAATTCCGGGAAATCCCTTCTTAGTGCACCCCTACGGTCCCCAAGGAACATACATGCCAAATTTCAGCTTCCTGCGCCCAATAGTTTCGGCTGTAGCATGTCTGTCAGTCAGTCAGTAACGCAAGGATTTTATATATTAAGATTGCAGCAATAAATTACACAGATAATTGATTAAGAAAATTTTAAGCAAATGATTTAAGTTAACATCAAGCTCAAGACAATACACAATAGATCCTTTTTAATTCAGCCCTCCAGGGATAAAGTATTTCGTACATCGCCGTCGGTTCTCCAAGTAAATATCAAAATGTGATAAAGAATATATAAAATAGGCTATGCAGCATAATTACCTGCTAAATGTTTCACTATCTGTTAGCACAGATTACAATTCCCATCTGGGCATACATATTATTATCTCGTGTAATAATTAACAAAGATTATAGAGATAAATACCACGGTTACTTAACTAAGAGCAATGTAACTTGGAGCAAAAACGGTTCGATTTTGATTGTCATGTGAATGGTGGTTCTGCTCGCAAAAACTGACGCTTTGCCAATACACGCGTGGTGAACAAACAAACGTAATTACGACTGTGTGATATTAGATCTAATACCTGAACTATATTGACTTATTTCCTTCAAAGGAGTAAGCAGAGGTATTTTAATATTTTTTTCTTTCCTAATTGCTTTTTCTTTTATTTATATACATACCTATTCGGACATAATGATGTATGAAGAACAAGCTGCCCAAAATTCAAAGCAATGTGCAAACGTGGTGTTGCTTGTAATTTTTCTACCTTTATGTTTTTATCTGACCCGAGAGCAAGATACGGAAGACATAAATGTTTCATGTTAGTGAAAGCTTCCTGTAATTACATTTGTGCGAAAGGAAACTTATTAGCCCCTATGGGATATCGGTACACTGTGTATTGCAGACGAGAGAGATTTTCAAGTATCTTAATGATATTTTCTATTAGGGACCCGAGCTCAGGAGATCACCAACAACCAACGAGGCATGTGCTTTTGTAATGATTATACTGAACAATATGTGATTTCATTAATATTTAAAATGATAGATGCACCTAAATGCAAAGAAAGAAATTCGATAATCATCTATCTGTTTTTTCTTTAAAGGCCGCGGGACTAAATCCTGTGTCGTGGGGGACTTTACAAACATACAAGTAACTGACACAATGAACACCCAGACTCGAAACAACAGTTTATGAATCACACAAAGTGTTGTCTCGTGTGGGGATCGAAGCCACAACACTTCAGTGCAGTGTCAAGCGGTGAATCGGGCGCTTAAACCACTACGCCAACCGTGCAGTCAAACCTAACAGATCAAATTGTAAATCTAAACTATCCAAGAACTAAGTCAAACACACTCACAAAATTTCATCAAATTTGTTCCAGCCATTCCGTAGTGTCTCGTGAAAGTATTTAAGTTTTAAACGTCCCATCCAAATAAAAACTAAGATCCTAAAATGCCACACGGTGAAAACGAATTCAAGTACATAGTACCTTGACAAATTTAGAAATGATAGCCGTTTTAAATTTGATAATTGGATGACGACGGCGCTATTAAACTGTGACATAACATGCTATTAATATAATACACACGGGACCCAGAACACATGGCAGATAATGATAGAAACACCATAATTTATGGCAAGTACGTATTTACCGCCACCGCACCGGTATGGTAGAGATTGGGTCCGACTTTATATAAACTCGTTCTTATAAAGTTTAAACGCCTGCCAAATTTTACAAAATTAAGCTCATTTTGTAAAATCGTTTAACGTACCTACTAAGGTAGGTTGTTTTTTTTTAAGATAGGTATTCTGTTGCTTTTTACCTAGGTATAATTGTATATTAATGATATGTACATTTAAAACTAAAACATTTTAGTCATTCAATTTTGAGATTACAAACATTCGTACAATGGCTGTTATTTAAATGTTCAAAAAATGGTCGCGAATGATTTAGGAATACCCATTTTTAGGGTTCCGTACCTAAAAGGTAAAAACGGGACCCTATTACTAAGCCTCCGCTGTCTGTCACCAGGCTGTATCTCATAAACCGAGATAGCTAGAAAGCTGAAATTTTCACAAATTATGTATTTCCGTTGCCGCTAACATTTAACAACAAATACTAAAAAAAAATTAAGGGGGGGGGTCCCATACAATAAACGAGTTTTTTGTCGTATTTTTTGCTCAATATTACTAACGGTAACGTATTTTTAAGCAAATTTTTAACCCGATCTTAATAAACAGGTAGAAACTTAAAAGATATTTAAGTACACATACAACAAACGTGATTTTCTTTTATAGATGATGGTACGGAACCCTTCGTGCGCGAGTCCGACTCGCACTTGCCCAATTTTTTAGGGTTCCGTACCTCGAAAGGAAAAAAAAGGAACCCTTATAGGATCACTTTGTTGTCCGTCCGTCTGTCAAGACCCTTTTACTCAGGAATGCGTGGAGGTATCAAACTGAAATTTATACTAAATACTCGAATCTACGGTTCCATAGAGCTGTAAAAAAATCAAACTTCTAATCCAACGCCATCAAAAGATACAGCCGTTTATGCTGCAAATTGCAGCATATTTTCAAACTCGCATTGGAATCAAAACCTACAGGGTACTTCCCATGAACTCAGGATCTTAAAATTTGGTACGAAGTAACGTCTTATATCACATATAAAGGAAAAATTGCGAAAACCGTAAATTTTTATTTACAGCATATAAAAAAATAGTTTTAATAAATTTGAAGTTACCACCCCCTTCTCTTGAACGCGTGGAGGTATTAAATTGAAATTCATATCAAATACTCAAGTATATAACACCGTTAGGCTGCAACAAAACCAAACTTCTATGTCAACGCAATCAAAAGAAAGAGCAATATAAGCATATTTTCAATCTCGCGACTACTCGCAAGGGAATCAAAACCTACAGGGTACTTTCCGTGAACTCAAAATCTTGAAATTTGATACGAAGCAACATCTTATATCACTTATAAACGAAAAATTGCGAAAACTGTATTTTTTTGTAACAGCATTTAAAAAAAATATTTTAAATAAACTTAAACTTATTACCCCTTTCTCTAGAACGCGTGGAGGTATTAAATTGAAATTCATATCAAATATTCTAGTGTATAACACCGTTAGGCTGTAATAAAATCAAACTTCTATGTCTACGCAATCAAAAGAAAGAGCAATATAATCATATTTTCAAACTGGCGTCTACTCGCGAGGGAATCAAAACCTACAGGGTACTTCCCGTGAACTCAAAATCTTGAAATTTGGTACGAAGTAACGTCTTATAGCCCAGATAAAGGATACGGAAGGCTGAGGACCGTGTACTGTGGTGCGTGTTGGGAGAGGCCTATGTCCAGCAGTAGACTGCGATAGGCTGATTGAGATTGTAAATAACCCAGACGCTGCAAACGGCCATTGTGAATGCTTGCATTTCGAAATGTTTAATGTCAGAGTGATAACTGTATATAGGTCACCACAGTGTCCAATTAATGTTGCAATAGAATGCATAAATACAACAATATACGGCAGCAACCTCAATAGGTATAATTCATGTTCTCGTCTGATTGTCGTGGGAGACTTCAATATTGATTTTAGAATGAATCCCCAAAATGGAATTTTCGCATATTTTTCATCTATAAACACGTTTCCGTTAATAAACACTAGCACAACACGAAGTAGTACATTTTTAGATAACGTTTTTTCGAACTTCAATGTTCAATGTGGTATCTACTTTCATACCTTTTTCAGTCTCCATTTACAGATCTGGTTCAAAGAACAATGCCCATTTCTGGCCCAGTTTGGAACTCATGAACAGCACAATAGAGTTTCAATTAGTTGTTGAATAATCCTTTTTATTTATAACTTAATTTATAGGCATTACTAAAGGTGTGCCGAGAAACTTATTCAATAAATAGATTTAAAAAGATGTGTTAACGTCTAAATAGCCAACACGTAATAGATCAGAAATTGCCAGTAAAGAAATCATAATATTAAATCGATTATCACTTCTTCTTTATCGATTTTACGTTCAACTTCTACTCAAAATGATTTGAGTTAATAGCAAATCTCTACTTGGTCCTTAAACATTTAAAATGTGTGTATTTTAAGATATATATGCGATTAACTACAAATAAGTTCGATTTTGAACCAAATATATAGATAACCTTTGTCCGAAATCCATATCGATTAATCAATATCATTTAAAACTGTACAATGGCAACACTTTTTTGACTCTTAAGTAAATGTCAATAATTTCATATTCAGTTTATTTTGTTTGTTACCTATTTGTTTTGCTCGTGCACATTGTGAATGCTTTTTATGTTTTTGGATCTTTTACGACTTCTGGCTTTTTCTTTCGGATTTCTGCCCTTACCAAATGATTAACTCATTCCTTTCTACGCAAAACTACGAAATACTTTAACTATCCTAATAAAAGTGGGTACACACCTTATGTTTTGTGAGCATATAAAAGTACTTCTTGTAATAAATCTATGAATGTGATGGACCTCTAATCAATCTCAAAATCTAGTTTAACACTCTTTTATCGAATGCAATAACAACTACTACGATTTTTGACTGTCCACATCTGGGCCGGCGTCTCTAAGAAAAATGGGTATTGTTCTTTGATACTTAATTCCATACTTTAAAACTGCCTCGTTGGTCTCGCGGCATAAATGTGCGCGTGGGATTGGGAGGTCTCGGGTTCGATTCCCGGGTCGGGCAAAGTATTGCAGCACGGAGCACGCAGCACGGAGTCTGGTAATGTGCCCGGACGGCAATAGGCTGGTCCCTATTACGTGGGACCTAAAAATTCCTGGCGAAATGTGGGTGTAATATTACACCTCTGCCTACCCCTTCGGGGATACAGGCGTGAGTCTATAAATAAAAAAAAAATAAAAAAAAATACTTTAAAATTTTCATTTCCTTTGTATGTTATTTTTTTTAATTTACATGACGTAACATAACTTCAAGCCTATTTATCCCTGAAGCGGTAGGCAGAGGTGTATTACACACCCACATTTCGCCAGTTATGTTTCGGTCCCAATGTAATAGAGGGCGAGCCTATTGCCATCTACCGGGCACATTACTAAGCGAGCGATAATTTTAAATACACACATATGTAACTCCGAAAAGTCAGTGACTTGTGCCTGACGAGGGATCGAACCCGAGATCATCGTCTCGGCAGTCCTACCTACACCATTGGGCCATCGCCCCTTACTTATTATTGTTATTTATTTAAGAATAATTATTATTGTTTTATTTTATGTGTTAATAGTCACCCTAGTTTAATTTTCATCGCAAATAAATACTATAATTATTGAAAATACTTAATTAGTATTTTTGTAACAGATTTCTAATAGTCACTAAAACTTTGTAAATCAATAACTTTGATAAAAAATCTTACCATTATTCATCAGCAGACTTTTGCAAGGCTGCTGCAAGGCTGGTATAGGTATTTAAGTTATATTATAAAATAAGCGATAATCTTAATATATAAAATCCTTGCGTTACTGACTGACTGACAGACACGCTACAGCCGAAACTATTGGTCACAGGAAGCTGAAATTTGGCATGTATGTTCCTTGGGGACCGTAGGGGTGCACTAAGAAGGGATTTCCCGAAATGCCCACGGGATCGGCCAAAACGGGTAAATTTAAAAAAAATGCAGGCGTAGCTGCTGGCGTCCTCTAGTGTTAATATAAAATAAAGGATGACTGATTACAAACGACAAAGACACCTTTTTCTTTAATTTATGCTCCTCCAGCTTTCCATACTGTAATGTTAAGGATTTCATTTTGCAATATCCTACCATAACTATGACTGGTGAACTTTTACTTATATACCTACAGGTTTGTACGGAACCCTCGGTGCGAGAGTCCGACTCGCACTTGACCGGTTTTTTATCTCTTAACGTGACATCCCGTATCGAAAGCACTTAAATAAACCACCATGGAGTTAAATTATTTTATGACAGAAAATAATTTCATATAGTAACAAAGGATTGTATCGATGTTTAATAGCCTTTTGTGCAAGTTATATCGAATCTCACGAAAAATATGACTTATACTTACCGAGAATTTTCTGCCGGAAAATCAATCGGATTTTCCGTATCCGATATGGTTTTCCCGGCTAGAAACTGAATGCCTCATATCAGGTACACCGCTTGTACAATGATTTGTTTCGTACATGGCTGTTTGTTTGCTTGTGCAGTCATCATGCAAAACTTTGTGTATGAATGGTCGTTAGACTTCTTCGCATGTCAAGATGATATTTCAAGTTATGTAACACTGTGCGTTGGCAAATTCTGGTCTCATTTCTAGATACTTTAAAATTATATTATGTATATGAGAAAATCTTATACGATAAAGCTGTATCGTATAAGTTATTCTCTTAATAGAGAAATACATTATAAAACATATTGTGTTCATCTTAAGATTATTTCATATTATTATATTCTGTTTAATTATATGTGTAATGTATAAAATTCTTCCATTACTGACTGACAGACAATGCACAGCCAAAACTATTGGGCGCAAGAAGCTGAAACTTGGCAAGTATGTTTCTTGAAGACTGTAAAGGCGTACTAAGAAGAAATTTCCCGAAATGCCCATGGAATCGGGAAAAACTATTAAATCAAAATTAAATGTGCAGGCATTTTCTACTGTATTTATTTAAAGTTTATGTAAAGCTAGGCATTTAATAAAATCCAACATTAAATTAATTCAGTTTTCATTTTTCTCCTCCCTCTTCTGCATATTTTAAGTCCATTTCTGCAGACACCGTAGAATTACAGCTTGTAACATTACGAACGAGATCAACAATTCCCGTCGTGTAATATCAGGTTTAATATAAAATAAATTAAATGTCGCGCCCCGTACGCAGCGACAGGTGTCCACACGCGAGAATATAGATATTGGATCCTATAAGAACGATATAAAATACCAATAGCAAGCGGAGCGCGTTACCATTTACATTAACTTTATTGAAAATATTTCCGCCAGGAACGCACTCCTGGTATGTACCGACTAATATCGAGGCATGATTAAAAATCCAGTTAGATTTTAATAACATTTTTGGAGAGGGAGAACTTGATTTTAGAAAATAGTCTATGTGCTGTGACTGTCCGTGTGGTGACGTATTAAGAATACAAAATGTCACTACAAAATTATCATTTTCTCTAGGAAGAGATGGCAAACTCGACATCATACTCTGTTTAGTACAGGCACATGTACAGGGCCAGCACGGTATAGTAATCCAAATAATCCTATTGACTCACAGCACTAACTGTAAAGCAAATTGACTGCACGGTTGGCGTAGTGGTTTAAGGGGCCGCCTCACCGCTTGACACTGCGCCGAGTGTTGTGGGTTCGATCCCCACACGAGGCAACACTTAATGTGATCCATAGATTGTTGTTTCGAGTCTGGGTGTGCACTGTGTCCGTTGGTTGTATGTTTGTAAAGTCCCCCGCGACACAGGATTTATTCCTAGTGCGGGCGTTGTCTTTAAAAAAATTATATAGAGCAGTGCACTGCTAAAAACTGTAGATTTAGAGGCGGTAGAAAATGTAATACCCTTTATTATTTTACATTATCTCTGATATAAATTCGACATCAGCTGTCGTCGACATCAGTTGTTCGACGTCGCCGCTATCGCCCCGTTTTTCTATTAGTATTTTGATAATGTGTTCGATTCTATATTTTGAAAATTGTAGCGCCAGTTGATACTTTCTTTTTTTGTGTTATGCCGATTCATAATAATATGCCAATTGTGTTGTTAAAGCTTCCTCGATATAAGCTGACTTGGTTCTGTTTTGTCACGTATGATGTGCTGTCATGCAAAGATAACGAAGATTGTGTGCCAGCAATAGTTCTCTAGTACAGAAGGAAATAATGAATCGAACATATCTGTTACTACATACACATATTGAATAACTAAATTTCTAAACGTATATAATATTATCTGTAAGCGTTAAATACTATTTACTTATTAAGTATTCTATTCCAATGTTCTGTGACTGGTTATTATTTATCTATAATACATATATACTGTACATATATTATGTAATGTATAATAGGGTCTCTGATTTATGTCCTTTGGCATTGCAATTATTCTTATTCTAATTCTCTCTGCATACCCCTCCAGGAAACAGGCGTGGGTCTATGTATGTATTATTCTAATTCTTCAAAATACAAGAACACAAATTGCACAGGGGATGGAAAGATGTATTTTTAGCAATCTACTGCGTCGAGTTACTTATGGCTACGGAGATTGTATCTAAACTTTGTTTAGCCGAGAGCGTTGTGGACTAGGTCCGGATAATTAGTTTCAAAGTCCTTTACAAGTTTGACGGATATACATAATACATTCATATTAATGTAATATTACACCTCTGCCTACCCCTTCGGGGATACAGGCGTGAGTCTATAAATAAATAAAATTAATGTAAAGTGACTATTTGTCTTTGTAACTCGGTCTTAAAGTCCCATACCCAAGTCGCCATACTATGCTAAGTATATGTAGATAACTATCATATTATTATTTTAGTCACCATTACCAAACTGTAGTCATATTTCTTTATAAGCAAATTTAAACATTTAAACCAGTAGATAGATAGATAGTAGAGAATTTAAACATTAAAACTAAAACGAATAGAGAGACTTCATCTTCTTCTTCTTCCATTTTTTTAAGAGCTAGCTAGCTCTTGTCGGTGGAGAAATTGCCATTGGCTTCGGTTTTCTGCCCATTCTTTAAGTACCTAGAATATAGCCCTGTGAAAATGCGGTTCAATAGGACATGCAAGAAGACCTCCTCTGGCATCTTGACAAATATATAGATCCTATCGGAGGTGAATCTGCGGAAGTTTTGTTCATCATCCACAGCTCTGTCCACTGCTGAACATACGCTTCACTTTACTCTTGCCATTTCCTTCGATCTCGTGCTAGTCTAGTACAGGTTAAATCAGCTATCGCAATAACATCGTCGGCCACCTTGTTAAGAGACGGCTGAAAATGTTGTTACTCTAACTCTAACTCTTTTTTTACAAACAACTCTTTTTTTTATAGTCTAACGTCTGTATCCCCACAGGGGTAGGCAGAGGTGTAAATATTACACCCACATTTCTCCATGAATTTTTAGGTCCCACGTAATAGGGGGCGAGCCTATTGCCGTTACCGGGCTACTGAGTATTCGGAAAAACCCAGTAACACTTTTGTCCGACCCGCGAATCGAACCCGGGACCTCAGATCAGCGGTCGCATACGCTATTCACTGGACCACGGAGGCAGTCTCATATTTATAAGTCGTAGTATTACGAAACGGGACCTACTTATTAGGCGATAGCATCTAGGTATATACCAGCGGGAATACTAGTGAAGGTCGATCTTCTTGTGGCGTATATTACCTTGTCATTTCATAAAATCAGGGGCGCCCGCAGTTACAACCACGCTCTGGAGGATTACTGCTCCGCATCCGTGGCTTATAGCGTGATGTTATAAAGCCTTTTTCCGATTTGCTATCCGACACAAAAAGATTGCAAAGTATTCAAAGCAAACCAGCAGTTCCCAATAATAATAATATTAGCGTGTAGCAACAAACAAACTTTTCAGCTTTATAATATCTATAATAAGTAAGTATAGAAGTATAGATGACCCCGTGCAGTAAACTTGTGAGTTAAAGACTAGTTGAGCAAAACGTAAATTTTATCTTGACGGAGTATGTTACTAAACATTATAATGAACGTGTTAAAGTTATTAACAACTGAACTTTTGCATGTTGGTATCATGTAACATACCTACGTTACGTGCGTTCAAAATAACAGATACAGTACCGTGTTTATAAAATGTTATTAAACAAGGTCTTTAAAATATTGGATTTTAAGTTTAAACTCGTTGATTGATCAGAGAAGTAGACAATTTCATCATATCATCATAGCGGAATGACGTTCAATAATGTACACAGGCCTTCCAATACCTATATTATTATATTATTCCATATTTATCTTACTTTTATAGATATCCTGAAACCGTATCATCGGTTAGGTAAATACCTACATTCACATGAACTGGTTTACAATAAAACTGTATACAAATCTAGATTAACTAAAAAATCTAATATGAAAATTAAAGCAAAGCTTTTTGTCAGTTAACTTAATTAATAAAATATTTTCATCTGAAATTTATGAATCTTCCTGTGGCACTTTTCTGTATGTATGTGATAATAAGAACAATAAATTAATGGTTAGATATCAATGTCTCATAGTTATAGGGGTTCGCAAATCAGGCTTACGCAATGACCTATCGATTCTCACGAACCATTTATTGTAAATCTCTCGGCGTATAATGATATCTCTACAATAGATGTAGCGTTACGTTATAATTGTGTTTTTTTATTGAAAACGGTTATTGGGTTCCGCAGAAGAATTCGGTACTCTTATAATGGCGCCTTGTCCGATTGTCCGTACGTTACGTAAAGATACTGAAGAGAACCGTTGATGTGTAGATACTGAAAAGTGGAAAGGTAAGTTTGTCCATTTTGCTTGTAATTAAATTATTTATATTTAAACGAGACGGCAGCGATAGTCTAGTCATCTAGTGTGACCAACAGACGATCGGGTCCGAAATTGTTACTTATCGTTTGCCCCGTTTTGCCCTGTTGTTTGTCTTCGACAGTCGTAATGGGGAGGGACATCTGAATAAACTAACACTAGTCTAAACCATGTCGCTATCCTTTTGGATTGCGGAGGTCAGACAGGCAGTCGCTCCATGGAAAATTAAAATTCTGTCAAGTCCGGTTCGACTAGTTAGTGGACCTCGGTTAAAATTAATTCTAAAAACCCAACCACTATTTGTACTAAATCCCTCATACCTACCTAAATCCAATTTTATTTTTCCAATCACATAATTACATCAGGCAGTATAAACAGTAACATTCATTAACCAACATGAGGTACAGGATGACAAACTACACGTAATTTTTTTATCTCAGCTGCAAGTATTTGTTAGGCAGCATATTTACAACATGGTGCATGCATTCGTAAGATTAGACAGAACGTTTGCTAATCGCAATGTAGCCTAGATATTCGTTGTTGATCAATAATTGTGTGTGTTGCGCGCTCTTTGTGCTTCAACATTTTTTGTGCGGGTGAGCGGTTGAATTGGCGAGAAATAATTATCATAATGAAATGCTCTATAGAGGCGTATGTTCAGTGGTTCTTGTTTATTTAGGAACAGTGTACATGACTTAATATTTTGTAACGTTATTGATTAGGAAAAAATACATAAAAATGCTTCTATCATAAGCTAGTAAGATAGGGCTGTAACAAAACGTGAAGACACTTCTTTCTATTAATCTTCGTCTCCATTACACAAATAGATAAAACATGGTGCACCTTTCACTTACTGTTAATAGTCAATAATAATAACTGTAATATCTGTGACAGATATTCGTTAAAATTTTGCAGTAATTACACAAATATTAGTTATTTTTGTAGTAATTACCCACCCTAATATTTAAAAGACTTGCAAGCACATTGTTTTTGACACATATTCTACACGTGCTTTGATATAATAAGGGATATGTTTTTCCAGGGAATGTAAGACTGTGTTCATATTTGGTAGAATTTTGTAACATTCCATATGAGTACCTTGCTCATTTCTTAATTAGTCGAATTATAAAGTTCAAAGTAAATATAGACTTCGATGAAAACTTGTACTTAAAATCATGTACATACCTATATGAGGAAATTATCTTCGTCATTAAGGGCATATTCTTGGAATGTATACAGCCTGACAGGGAATTGAGTAAAGTCAATGCTGAACTGCAATTGAATGTCAAGTTGTCGGTTCATTTTAGGCGGCCTGTGTTGTACGTAGACATTAAGTGCAACAGAGCCTAGTAATCCTGATTTGCACGGTAAACTCTGTCGTGAGGTGTACGAATAGGTACCTACTGACTGTATCAGCGTCACTAGTAGTTAGTTGTAAGGTCTACGTATATAATGATGGTATTTGTGTCACTTGTAGTTAGTTGTGAGGTCTACGTATATACTGACGGTATTTGCGTCACTCGCTATAAGGCTGCGTTTCCACAGAAGCTGAGCTGCGCGGAGCTGAGCAAAGACTTATAAAAATTGACCAATCACATTGCTCAAAATACACATCTCATCTGCGCTCCGATTCAGTGGAAACAGTGTTAGCGGAGTTGAGAAGATTTACATTAAAATGTATGGTGCGCGGAGATAAGCGGGGCACAGCGGTGTCGAGCTTAGTGGAGCTGTACCGGGTGAAGCTGGGGTGTGCGGTGTAGAGCGGGGATGCGCGCGGTAGAGCGGGGTTGCGCGGGGTGGAGCAGGGCTGAGAGGGGTAACGAGACGTCAGATGCGGGAGTTTGTTTGTAGTAGTGGTTGAGACACCGTACTGACTGAAAACAAAATGTATTCACACTCAGCCCTGGTCCGCCCCGGTCGTCTCAGCTCCGCTCGGCTCCACTTCACCCTACATAGCCTAGCCCTGCACCGCTCATCTTTACGCAGCTTTAGTGGAAACAGCTACCTATTTATACGGTTCTGCTCCGCTGAACTCCGCGCAGCTCCGCTTCTGTGGAAACGCGCCCTTAGTGCTACGTCTCTACGTCACGGTAGTCAACCGGATTGAATACAGGTACTTGGTTAGTCTCAATGCTTAGTGCATTTCTCTGAAGGGGTAGGCAGTGGTATCACGGCATATTCAGGAATTGATTAAGGAGTGAGGCCGATTATCGAAACCCAGACGTATTGACGTTCAAAAGATGAGTTTATGCTTCTGATAAAATATATATTTGAGATTACACTACAGCCATGAGTGATGTTACATTAGACATGGTTATATGTACCATTTTTTGTATGTACATATATTGTTCATTATTTAAAAGCATGCCCAAAGTATATTTTGTAATTATTTGTTATTTTTACCTATTCGTTACTTGATAAATGTTCATGCAATAAGCGTGCGCTGTAATTATAGAGAAGATATTGCGCTAGCGATAATTAAACCAATTTGTCACTTTATTTGTCTTCCGTAAGAAATTGAATGATGAAACAAAATTACCTGGTGGTGTATAGCTCTTTACTCTGATAAAAAACATTATATTATGTATAACATATTGTTCAAATCGTACACGGAAACTTCAAGATCAACTGTAAATAAACAAACACTTTGTATAACTAACAAAACAATTCTAACATACGTACTTAGATATACTATTCACCTTACAACCTTATAAACCCTTTGACATAATCAGAATGTGCCAGTAATATGCAGCAATCTAGGATATTATAATTCAGCTCTATATGAGCTAATATTGGGACAGAAATCGCGCGTCACGTCTGTCTGAGCTCCCCGGAGTATTGATAAGTTTACTGCTTTCTACCGTAGGGATACTGCTTCGTTTTGAATGCAGTATATCGCTTTGTAACAGAATTTACGTTCTAACTATGATATGTTTCAGTTTATATTGCTTTGTTCTGGCTCCCAGAATAATGTTAATGTTGTGTCTTGTTGCATTCTGTGTGCTGTTAAATAATTAAGAAGCGAGCTTGACCACAAGCTTTAAAGCTTTTAGGATCTAGTTTTTATGTTAAATTCACTGCCACTAACATGTATAACTTCATATAAATTTGAATATACCAAATTCAGCAACGAGACTGTCTAAACTGTCTGCATGAACGTTATAAACTCGAAAACTACCGAACAGATCTTTGTACGGTTTTCGCCAACAGATAGAATGATTCTTGACGGACGTTTACGTGTATAATTCACGAGGGTAGAGGTACAGACGAGGTCTAGTGACTTAAAAATCAATACATGTAAGTTTGACTTAAAAAGGGATATATATGTACTTTATTTAACTTTCGTGCTCCTAAATTACTTTTCTTTTTGTATTATTCTGGTGCTGTCTTAGAGAGATAAGGATGGAAAACATGTTCCTTCTAAATGCTGAAAGTAGGTAAACTCATGCTCGCGAAGTCCCTAGGTATAAAGCTCAAAGTTACTGCAACTTGATAATATAACGCTGGAAACTGTCACAGAGACAAGAATATTTTTAGCCGCTCAAAAGCATATATAAACGTACTTGGAAAGATTCGCAACATACCTGGACTTCTGAGATATGTATGTGCTTTTATTATGTACATTTTTCTGTGTTCGCTGAAAAATGTATATAATACATATCTGAAGAGTTCGCTTTCACAAGTTGCACTCCGTTTAAATTGGAAAAGGAATATTTCTGCTAACACTGTACCTACTTTGTAGTAGGTACATACGTCCGTCGGTTGTCCTGTCTTATATAAGTAAAGTCAAGCTATACACTTTGACCTTTGTACCGTTCTTATGGCGTGGGGAATAAGTATCAAAATCGTACTGCAACTGTTTAGCTTGACTTGGCGCCGTGTGTACCTAAGAACTTACAAACCAAGGTTCTGACGAATATCTATTTGATTACTACGTCCTATAACTGTGTTCCATTAATTGTATAATTATTGAAAATCATTTAAGTATATTAGGTCAAATCTCAATCATATAAGTATATGAGGTCAAAGCTCCCTATTGCCTCAATATTAGAAGAGGCTTGAGTCCAACAGTGGACTACGTAAGGCTGTAAAGGATAAAGGAATTTTATATCAGGTAATGAACAAATACTGTGTAAATCACACGTTACCCCTTTAACGTAGATCGTTCGTAACTTGACAAGTTATCAATTTCATATTGTTTGAAAAACTACTAATTGACTTCTAGTGATCGTTTTCAATGTAATAAAGTAAGTGAGATAGATAGAACATATCTAGGGCCTAGTGTTAATCATAGTAGTGCCTACTGAACTTTTTTATATGAACGCGATAACCTATAAACTATCGAACGGTTTTTTATGATTTCACCAATAAATACCTAGTAAGACTAGATGAGTGCGCGGTTACACCCGCGTTATTTAGGGCTACTGCTCAGCTCCCGTGGCTCATAGCGTAATGTGATATAGCTTATAGACTTCTTCTATAAATGGGCTATCTAACACTGAAAGAATTTTCGAAATCGGTCCAGTAGTTCCTGAGATTAGCGCGTTCAACCAAACAAACAAACAAAAAACTCTTCAGCTTTATATATTTGTATAAGATTCCTCAGGAAGGTTTAGGTGTATAATTATCGCGGGTGGAGCGGCTGGCAAAGTCTAGTACCTAATAATACTGTGGTCCAGACCGAACCAATTGCTTGGCACAAGAGTGCTTATACAGGAGTACTCTCTGTTCCCCTGGGACGGTATATCGGATACCTGTGTAGAGGTTTCATGCTCATTGACCGATCACGTGTATCAGAACGCAGCACCAACGCCTTCTAGCTTCTAATTGATATTTTTCAACTTAAGAACTCAATACTGCTTTTTGATTTTTCAGGAATTGCTCATTGTCTGCCTTTGCTTATAGAAGTAGCTCGTTGGACCATCGAGGCAAGCTTTCTTCTTTCTCACTTTTTTTTTAAAGACAACTCCCGCACTAGGACTAAATCCTGTGTCGCGGGGGACTTGACAAACATACAACTAACGGATACAATGAACACGCAGACTCGAAACAACAATTTATGAATCACACAAAGTATTGTCTCGTGCGGGGATCGAACCCACTACACTCGGAGCAGTGTCAAGCGGCGAGACTGCCGCTTAAACCTCTACGCCAACCGTGCAGTCATTCAATCTTCGTTGAAGAGTGCTCCATGACTATGACTACATATTCTGACTGAATATCAAGAAATTTTTTATTTTTTATTTTTACGCTATAAACCATGTATATAGATACGGGTAACTTAAAACAATACTTACATTTACATATATTAAAGTAATTCGCCTGACGATTGCTGTGACAAGTGCTACTGCTGATCCTATAGTTTGAAATGTGCCTTGATAGCGATAATTAAGAATAGGATACTCGTGTATTGAAAAAACGTCTTCTATAACGAATATAGTTACAAATAAAAAGTCATTTTCATTATTGATGGTACAAATATACGAAATATATTCTTATAGAATTATTATAAAACGACAATGTGCAGCTAAATAGAGGACAGTGCTGATTAAAAATGTCCAACACCAACTGTATGGTTCCAGGCTCGTAATATTTTACAACGGAAAACCGCACGCGATGGATTTTGCCGCATATTTTTTCGCAATTTCGAACAATGTGTAACAAATTTCCTAAAAACATATATGCATACGAAAAGTAGCCATCTGCATTTTAAAATTAAAACCCTGCACATTTAAACTGTATTTTTCATCGACAGTCCTCGTATCACTCTAGACAAAGTAAATCTAATATACGTTTTATTATGCAAGTGATGACTATTCAGTAGTAGCGAGCGTACTATACAACGTTTTGGAGTATCTGTGACTCGGAAATTTATAAAAAACTAGCTGACCCAGCGAACTCCGTATCGCCTTTTTAAGAGTTTTATTTAATTCCCTTTTTTCCAAACCCCTTTTCCAAAGTTACCATTGACTTAATCCAATCTCTTATAATTTCAGAGTCTACAAATGAAGAACAAACAAACATAGATTTTTATATAATAGTGAATTACCCATTCCTTAAAATATCGGAGACGATACCCATATCGACTTTTAAAAAAAATCCCGTCCGCCAACTTTGATTTCCTATTCGCCATCTTTGATCACGAAATAGATGTTGTATTTGGAGTCACCATCCCTTAAATCATCAGAGACGATACCCATATTGACTTTTTAAATGTTTCCCATCCGCCATCTTGAATCACGAAATAGATGTTGTTTTTGGATTCCCCATCCCTTTAAACATCGGAGATGATACCCATACTGATTTAAAAAAATGTCCAATCCGCCATCTTTGATCACGAAATAGATGTTGTTTTTGAATTCCCCATTCCTTAAAATATCGGAGACGATACCCATATCGACTTAAAAAAATCTCGTCCGCCATCTTTGATTTGCTATCCGCCATCTTTGATCACGTATTTCGTGATCAAAGATGGCGGATAGCAAATCGATGTTGTATTTGGATTCTCTATCCCTTAAATCATCAGAGACGATATCCATATCGATTTTTTTTATTTTTCCCATCCGCCATCTTTGATTTCCCATCCACCATCTCGAATCACGAAACAGATGTTGTATTTAGGTTCCCCATCCCTTTTAACATCGCAGACGATACCAATATTGATTTTTTTACATTTTCCCATCCGCCATTTTTGACTTCCCATATGCCATCTTTGATCACGAAATAGATGTTGTATTTCGTTTCCCCACCCCTTAAAATATCGAAGGCGATACCCATATAGTTTTTTAAATTTTCTCATGCGCCATCTTTGATTTCCCGTCCGCCATCTTGGATCACTAAATAAATTTCATATTTTAATCAGCGTCCCGAAAATCTCGAAAACGATACCCATATAGATTGTATCCTATTCGTTTAGCCTTTTTTTTGCCTTTGACCCAACCATCCCCCTTCTCGTTTGACCATTTTATTAATTTTGTCTGGCCCCTAAAAGTTGTGGCGTAATTTTATATAGCCTATAACCTTTCGGAATAATTGGGCTATCATAGGCAATAACAATTTTTAAAATCTGGTTGCTAGTTCCTGAAATTAGCGCGATCAAACAAACAAACAAACTTTTCCGCTTTATTATATTAGTATAGATTAAAACGTATTTGATTGACTATCGCCAAAATTGATATCTCATATTGTACCGATCACCAGGAATATTTTTTACTTCGGCATCATACCTGGGAAATTACTGGTTCCGGAGATGAAAGAGAAAGAAGGAAATGTGCCTACTTAAAAAAAACGTTTCCTCGGTATTAGCTTTGCCATGATGTACAGAACGAGTTGACTTCGGGTTGGTGATGGATCTTTTGACCTTGCCTGTAGGTATACAAAATTCATGCGATACCAACTGACTGACAGAAAACGCAGTGCCAACTCGATAGAGACCAGAAAGCTGAATGGCATGTATGCTTCTTGGGGACCATAGGGATGCACGAAGATGCGGTATTACAAAACCTAGGTGATGAAACAAATGCGCAACAATAAATGAACGGTTCAATTAAAAAACCAATGTGTAGGTAGCTGCGAGCATCCTCCAGTGACTATATAAGTATCATAAACCCAAAGGCGTTACTTGAGGGTGTGGCACCGTAATGTCGTCCCCACTGACGTAGATGTTTATGGGGGTCGAGATAAGATAGAGCTTTACGTGGCATCTGATTTGAACCACAGAGGGATTAGCCCGCCTTACTATACAAAAATGCCTTCAGCTTGTTTGTTTCTGTATACTTCTGCGGATATGAAGATAGTAATGTTGATTAATGTGCGATTCGTTGTACCTGAGCCTTACTTTATAGTAAGGCAAAAATGATAGCGAGACAAAAACAAATTAGTTATCCCTATTATAAAATGTTTGTAACTTTATCATGAAAAAGTCGCTTATATTCTTCATTGTAAAGACTGCAATTTTAAAAGTCTAAGTTTAGTAACAAATAAGTAAATTGCTAGTTGAGGAACAGCTAGAAAATGTGACATATCTGGATAGACGAGTGGCCATTTTCAATACTCGATCCATACATGGATTTTTAGATTCCAGATTCGTGTTTGACATATTATGTTGTATGGAGCTTATGTCAAAAACGAATCTAAAATCTACAGATTTAAGCTATTGAGTTCGAATATTGAATTCCGTAGTAGAAAGTGGACGCTGGGCTACAAGACGCAAGCCACGTTAGTCAAATCGAGATCACGCCAGGAATGCCAGGTCACAATGACAAAACTTCGACTGAAATAAGAACGTAGCAAATCGATCCTTTTCCCCGTGAATTAATAGTAAACAAATACACTTGTAATCATTAACAAGATTAGCCAAGCAGTAAAGATATTTCTTAGTTTCCATATCAGCTGTCTAAATGTCAGCTTGCAATACCATTGTATGATAATAATAATTAAATTTATCCGGTTTTTACGTGCCCTATGTAAAACAGTCGCGTGTGAACCGATTCATACCGAAAACGGCATACATATATCACGCTGTGAGAAAACAGATAACATTTAAAACTGTATACATTCGTCAATATTGTGTTGAAAGCTTTATTATTCCGTGTCATATGTATCTCATTTAAATTTTCTTATAACTGATTTAGTGGTGCAACTATAAGTGCAAGCACAATATGCACTTTAGGTTTAAGTATAGGCAGATAGGTTTTAGAGTCCATTGCCGAAACAATAGTTTTAGTTTCTTTTGCTCATCATGAAAAGCTACCATGAACATGTTTAACAATCGTTATGATGATTCAGAATTCTTGAATAAGTATACTGGCACTTGTCTAAACCATGATTGAGTTGCGGAGGTCAGACACAGTCACTCTCTAGAACAGAACAGTTAACATTCTGTCAAAACCTGGTTAGTCCAATAAGCGGACCCCGGGCTCCAAGACGACTTTGAGAGTCTTTCCCAGCGTTACGATGATGAATATGTCTAATAGGGAGCACTTTTTATGCTGTAATTTGTCTACGATAAAATTGGCGGCTAAGGTTGTATCACAAATTTTTTTTTTGTGCTGATTAAGAAAGGAATTAGGCAATCCTTTTTCAATAATTTCGAAGTGAATATTAGACATCATCATCCTCTTAGCGTTATCCCAGTTTTTTTTAATCAGGGGTCCGCTTTCTAGTCTAACCGGATTTGGCTGAATATTAGCTTTTCCACAGAGCGACTGCCTGTGTGACCTCTGCAACCCAAAGGGATAGCGATATTCCATGGTTTAGACTAGTGTCAGTTAATGTAGAAGCGTACTGACGCCCTGTAACGACTGTTAAAGATCTTCATGATAACCGGGACCGACGGCTTAACGTGTTCTCCGAGGCACGGAGCAAGCGAAAGCGATAATTAACAATTCAATACGCACATAACTCCGAAAAGTCATTGGTGCGCGCCGTGGATTCGAACCCGATACCCTCTGCATGGCAGTCTGTTGGTATATGCATTCGGCTATCGCTGCCTACTTCGAAGTGAACATTAGTATGTAATGTAATATTTCAGTGCACACGGCTTTAGACATATAAACAATAGGAAAGATTTATTTGTTTCATTTCGTTCATAATAAAGTGGCCGTGGTAGTGGCCTGTTTACTTTTATGTGCGATTTGCACCTAAAAGCTCTTGACTTGTTGCTGTCGTGGTGACAAGCGACAGCATACGCAACAATGTTCAGCGTTTTATTACGAGTCACCGGTGGCGCTCGACTTTATGGACCAACTCTGGACAAAAGCCATTTTTGATTAAAAAGCTAGAAGTTCCAGTTAAGGAAAAAGGATGTTGGTAATTTGAACGTGACGTACGAAGGAAGTTCACAATAATGTGTCGGTAGCCTACCGTCACAAAACATACCTAGTATACCTACCTGAAGGTCAGCGGTTATCCATAGTCCGGGTCTTGGTAAAAGGGAAGAACGCGATGCACTTCTTCCCTTTTCTTCCTTCTCTATTTGTCAGAGCTTCTGCTCATGGCCAGTGATCTCAAACTTTAGAGTCAGAATTTCTCAACCAATAAATGTGTTGCAGCAGCTGTTATAGTTTTAACTCTAACGTACACGCCCACAGACGGAAAACATTTATCGTTTCGATCTAAACATTTCGAAATAAACCTGCTCAAATAGGTACTTGCCTTTTCTAGAGACGAATTCTTTCTCCCAATCCACGCGTCATGTGTTTACATTTATTAACAATTTGTCACATTGCCGTAAACTTTGATGACGTAAGCAGTGCATTAGGGCAAAGGTCTCGTTAATTATGCACCGAATATCTCGAGGAAAGCGATAGGAATGTTTTGTGTGAGCGCCATTATGTCATGTGTTATGTCACGAAACGGGATTGAATTCGGCGATATGTAGGTTAATGCCCTAATGTAGAATTACGCATATATTTAACAGATTTAAAGATAAACAATCTTAGATTCGTGCCAGGCCTTGTCAACGGAGGTCTAAGTTGCATAGCAATTTTCTCAGTCGATAAACAAACCAATCGGCGTGTAGCTCGCCTCGTATGCCATTTTAGGTTAGATTGGCATGAATTCCATTCGAACAAAACATGAAATAATTGTATCAATTATTCAGTCCTTACTAAATACTTTTGATTTGCTTTATTTTGTACAAGTGTTTCTGTCTTGCTTATTTATTACGTTGTTGTATCGTCAGTGACATCCGTCTCATCAGTATCCAAGACTCCTAACGCTAACTAGGTCACAGTATATTTGTGGACAATGACTTCCCTGACAGATAGCTGGGAATCACAGCTCATCGTGCTTTCCAAAGCACGAAGCAAGCGACAATTAAAAAATGAACACGTAGATAACTTTGAAAGGTCAGTTCGCGGAGTGGTGGATTTAAAGAGATCAATTTGATTGAAATTTGTAGTTGAATTGTAGTTTGGTTTGACAAATTACACGGAGAGAAACAATTACCTACCAGTTAACAGTTAGACTGCCTCGTTGGTCTCGCGGCATAAATGTGCGCGTGGGATTGGGAGGTCTCGGGTTCGATTCCCGGGTCGGGCAATGTGTTACTGGGTTGTTCCGTTGGAAAATTCTCAGTAACAGCAGGGAGTTTAGTAATGTGCCCGGTACGGCAATAGGCTCGCCCGCTATTACGTGGGACCTGAAAATTCACGGCGAAATGTGGGTGTAATATTACACTTCTGCCTACCCCTTCGGGGATACAGGCGTGAGTCTATAAAAATAAACAAATTGCAACACAGAGTTTTGATCCACATTTTAGTCTAACGTAATACGGGCGAGTACATTATGTTAATTACTCTATTGCAAGAACATCGTTATAAGACTTTGATTGACTATAACACCGTTCTGCTGGGCCAAATAAGCAATACCATACATATCAGTCTCATTAGTTACCTATATGAATAACTCTTGAGTCACCCATTTACATTGTTATGTAAATTTGTGTACAGATCTTGTAAGAAACTGTATTAATAACATAATATTATGTATGTAAATTATATGTTTGGTGGAAGAGTTACTGCCGTATTATTCAGTCGATTGCAATTAATTGTCTATGCAGCCATTTAATTTGTTACAAAAAAAGTTTTTATATGTTAGTAACGATTATTTTGTGCTACTTTGGAGACCTTACGATACATTATATCGTAGTGGTTACATACTCTTTGCTTTATATGTTCATTTACGTCATAGTTTTACGTGGTTGCATTGTTGCCATTATTGTTTCTTCCAGTAAGGAAATATAAAAAGGTACTCTGTGAAGCAAATGCTATTAAAAATGCTCTGATATAATGTGATGAAGATACAAATGTACCCTCATGAAGAAGTGATGTCTGCAGCGCAACCTCCACTTGTTTAACTTCGCGACAAAATGACTCTAGGTTAATGGGCTGGTGCTCATCATAGGTGTTTATTGTGAGGCCACAAAAAAGGTTGGTTTATAAAGCGTGAATAGTTAGTTTATTTATGTACTCGTATTTGAAGAGTTTAATTACAATACAAGTTTCGTGACCGACGATAACTGGCTTAATATTCTGGCAATGTTATTCTTATCATTAGAACATGATATGGCTAACATTTTATTGTAGGTGTTATGTTTGGTATATAAATGTAGTAGGTGTATACTTGAAAGAATATTAGGCATACATATACTTAAATGTATGCCTAATATTCTTTCTCATATAACGTTCCAAATTCTAAATTATGAAAACCATAAAAATTGCAACACCTATTTATTAATTTTATTTATGAAATACCAAACAATTGACTGCGTTCGAACAAAACCCAATTTTTGATACAGTTTGCAGGCACTGGCGTTATCTTTATAGCAATACCCGAATACTGGTCTACCATCTTTCATCCAAATTTTACAGACTTTTCTCAAAAGCATCTCTGCATAGCCCTTTCCTCTATGCTCTTCTAGTGTATACAGATGTTGTAAAGAGCCAACTTCTCTAAAAAGCACCCAGCAGACCAACACGTTGTTATGGTACAAAGCGTAGCTAGATTTTGCGTTGATCAGCAATCGAAAGTACGTCGATGATTTGGGATAGCGACGTGGCCACGTCGAATCGACTATATCGAGGTGTTCCAATGTGAGATGCCCAAAAGTAACGCCTGGAGGTAAGCTGTAAGAAAAATACATCGGAAGTCAACAATAGATTTTTCAATTTGCCCAGTTGCAATCTTTGTCAGGCGGTCTAGAAATATAAACCACAAGAAGGAAATACGATCCTTGTTGCTTGCAATGACCCCTTGACGCCGGCGATGATCCACGGTGTATTTCGGGATGCAGGGACGTTGACAAATCCGAGCTTACTGACTAAAACCACACGATGTCCCTCGGCAACTCATGTGCCACAGACAAGAGTATACCAGTGGTATATAATAATCGTAACCCAACAGACATTTGGTTATTTAATATATAATACGAGTTTTTGTTTTGTACCCGATAGTAGAATATCAGTAAAGTCATCTGCGATGTATATGTAGTTGTCTAGCTAAAGATATGTATTCTTAAAGTAGACTAGTCTAGCTAAATAGATGTGTTTTTAAAGTAGATTTGTCTAGCTAAAGAGCTTCTTATTACTTTTCTAACATCATTGCTAAAGAGATGTATTCTGAAAGTAGAGTTGTCAAGCTAAATACATGTATTCTTAAAGTAGAGTTGTCTAGCTATATATATGTATTCTTAAAGTAGAATTGTCTAGCTAAATATATGTATTCTTAAAGTAGAGTTGTCTAGCTATATATATACATGTATTCTTAAAGTAGAATTGTCTAGCTAAATATATGTATTCTTAAAGTAGAGTTGTCTAGCTAAATACATGTATGTATTCTTAAAGTAGAGTCATCTAGCTAAATAGATTTATTCTTAAAGTAGAGTTGTCTAGCTAAATTCATGTATAAAAGGAAGAAGGACGTACTGCGCCGACCCCAAATAGATTGAGACCAGGGCAAGAAGATGATGAGTTGTCTAGCTAAAGAGATGTATTCTAAAAGTAGAGTTGTCTAGCTAAATATATGTATTCTTAAAGTAGAGTTGTCTACCTAAATAGATGTATTCTTAAAGTAGAGTTGTCGAGCTAAAGAGATGTATTTTTAAAGTAGAGTTGTCTAGCTAAAGAGATGTATTTTAAAAGTAGAGTTGTCTAGCTAAAGAGATGTATTTTTAAAGTAGAGTTGTCTAGCTAAAGATATGTATTTTAAAGTAGAGTTGTCTAGCTAAAGAGATGTATTTTTAAAGTAGAGTTGTCTAGCTAAAGATATGTATTTTAAAGTACAGTTGTCTAGCTAAAGAGATGTATTTTTAAAGTAGAGTTGTCTAGCTAAAGAGATGTATTTTTAAAGTAGAGTTGTTTAGCTAATGAGATGTATTCTTAGACTTATCTAGCTAAAGCGAAAGTCCGCCAAAGTAACTACGTTATTACTGGACATCACATACCTGATGTCATCAAATGTTGCTTCTTCGAGCACCAATGTTTCCATACGTTTGATATCAGTCACCTCTACACCAACTTGGACCATTACTTTGTCCAGGCACTCGATAAGATTCGGGGGTATGAATGGTACGATGAATTCTCTGTTCCAATCTATTAATTTCGTTTCTTTCAAGACATCTTCAAGCTTTTGCGTGTCGTCTCTGGGACATAGAATTATTACTTCATAATATCCCTCCTGGAACGCAGATACGATTAGTTGTCGAAGGTAAGGATAAAAACCATTTGAAATGGTTTTAACCACCAGTTTTCCTCGTTATGTGTACGATATTATGTTATGTTATGTTACTAGCGATACGCAGTTACATTATCTCTAAATATAAAATTACTTATTGTGACTGACAAATCATCGCAGAGCCTAAACTACTGAAATACGAGAGATGAAATTTAGATTGCAGGGTACTTTACTGACGTAAGCAGTAAGCACTCATCATCATCATCCTCCTAGCGTTATACCAGCTTCAACTGTGGTCCACTTACTAGTCTAACCGGATTTGGCTGAATATTAGCTTTTCCGCAGAGTGACTGCCTGTTTGACCTCCGCAACCCGAAGGGATAGCGATATTCCATCTCTCATATTACATCAGTAAGCACTCACTAAGAAATATGTAAAACAAGTGTTAAAAGTGAGTTTAAATATCCACTGGTTTGAAGAAAGCCTAATTACATTGCGTGCAACAGAAAATGGGTATTAAAAGGACTGAATATGGAGACAAATCCACCGCTGATTTAGGTACCTAATTTAAATAGATAGTCATACTAGAAGAATACATTTTTCTATGGTTTAATCTGCACAACGAATGTGTCACCAATTTTTTTGTTTATAAAAATGAAGATAATAATTATGAATAAAAAATCATAAAAACTTGTTTTAGTAATTGTGAGGTTATAGTCGATAACTCTGACTTTGACCTCAGTTTATATTGTAACGAAACTGATGTAATTTAAACTGAGTAGAAGTACATCTTTTTAGCGATGTGATGGAATGATTTTTATATGTCTAGATAGTTATTAGGCTAGAGAGTGACATGGGGTATTTTGGGCAGGCGAAGTGAAGTGTAATTCTTATTTATCTATTTTTCAATTTTTTTACTATCACTAATTTATGTATCAATAATATTAATATTTATATATTTTATAATTATTTATGTATGTATATAGTTATGTATGTGTGTATTATAGTTGTTTAACTATGTATATAGTTATCGATGTTAATGTATTGTATTTTATTACAAATCTATATCGGTAAAGATCGCCAAACTACCCTTTTTCTGAATCCATGTTATTCTTATCCATCCAAAGGTTGCCTGTAAGAGATTACTTAATAGTGATAAGGCCGCCAATTGTACCTATTATCCGTTATTTGCTTTTTGTTAAAATTCATTATTGTAGTTTCTTTGGCATTTGTTCAATAAATATGATATAATATTACTACTATACTATACTAATATGCACGGTTGGCCGGTTGGCGTAGTGGGCGTAAAGCGGCTGCCTCACCGCTTAACACTGCGCCGAGTGTTGTGGGTATAATTCCCACACGAGGCAAAATTGTGTGTCATCTATAAATTGTTGTTCCGAGTTTGCGTGTTCATTGTGGTTTCAGTGTGGGTGTTCATCGTTAAGTTTTCTTTTTTTATCTTTTTTTTAAAGACTAGGACTAAATCCTGTGTCGCGGGGGACTTTACAACCATACAACTAAAGGACACAATGAACACCCAAAAAGTCCTCCGCGACACAAGATTTATTCCTAGTGTGAGGGTTGCAAAACGAACAAAGTATGTATATACCGAAATGTTAAGTTGTATGCCATATTTCGGTAATTGATGTTTAAATACAATTCTCAAATTAAAAAGAGAGAGTAACTTACTTTCCCATTAAAAACGACCATTCCACTTTTTACGTCACCATAAGCACAGTATACTTTGAAGTCGTTGTGGAGTCCTCGTTCCCTCCATCGTCTTTGTACATCTAGAGCCTCATAGCCTGAAATACTTCGCGGCCAGTCAGCTTTAAATACCTCTTGGAGCTCACACCACATTTCCTCAGGCACAAAAACTAACGGATCTTGATGTTCACACATTGTCAATAGAAATATTATTATTTTGCGAGTGATTCAATGCTTGGCACAGCTGACACTGGTATCTGTTTATGAATGAATCGTAGAGCGCTCGTGATTGTAACCAATACGTAGACATGTTCAGCATATCTTATCGATAAGTTGTAGTTACATATTATCTTGTTATGTGTCAAGATGAAGTCGGCTTGACGTTTGTATGTATCTGAGTTTGATGTGTTTTTATCACATAACAGACTAAGTTACCGTTTCCGGCTTTAGGAGAATCATGTCAATTTGTCATAATTTCTATTAGATACCTAATAAATTATTTGGTGTGCGTTACGATTGCTCCGCCAAGTAATTCAAACAAAAAAATAACTCGCCAAAAAAATTGTCGAAAATTGTCGAAATCGAAGGGAACAAACCAAAAAATTGTCGAAGTAAAAATAAGGAAGTTATAAGGGTTTTAAGTTGGCCGCGCGATCGTAACGTGGAGGACTGCGCGGCCATGGAGATCTCAGCAACTACTTGAGTTAGAGATCTAATTCTTTTTGTCATAATTGTCGAAAAATTGTCGAAAATTGTCGAAACAAGAATTATGAGCTCTAGATCAATATTTTACGAAATATTTGCTTCGGAAGTTATGGCCGCGCAATCCTCCACTTACTGTTTCTTTACGGCCGATTATTTCTGTAAAACTTCGACTTTATGTAGTAAAACTGTTACCACAAGAAAGGTATTAATTTGTCAATACTAACAAAAGCAATAAAAACTCCTAAAGTTTAGTAAAACAGAAAGTCAGTGAAAAACTATGCATCCGTGGCCGCGCAATCGTAACGTTACTTTGTACGCTGATATCTCATTATCTATCATTGCTAGGATTTTGGTGGGAACATCCATTTATTCGACACATTAACCCCATTGGAACGACATACCGTTTTACCCATAAAACAGTTTTCAAGGAGTGAAATTTCACAAAATGTGTTAGCTCATACAATGTTCTAGTAGGGTGACCATATTTTCGATTTGATGCAAGAATACTTCTGACTGGTCTATATTGGCAGCATCTGATCCGCCAAATTTATTTTTATGAAATAAAATCTTGTATATTTCACTATTTATACAGTTTATTCATCTCCGCCAGTTCGTCTGTATTGCATGGTGTTTTATCTGTCAGCTTAAAACTATTTAACTTTTCAATCTGGAGACCACTAAGGCTCAGCGCAGACAGAACGGAGCGCAGCGGAGAGGATTTTATTAACGCACTTGAAAATTAACTTTAAAATTATTACAATAAAGCGCATAAACGGATTCCCGCGTATCTTCGAGGACGCGCGAGCATTTTTTGTCAGGTTCAAGCATTTATGCACTTTATTTTAATAACTTTAAAGTTTATTTTCAAGTGCGTTTATAAAATCCTCTCCGCTGCGCTCCGTTCTGTCTGCGCTGACCCTAAGTGATTTCAGCCACAAAAGTACGGGACCTTAAGGACACCACTGCGTGGTCTACAATATACAGGATGTCACTAGACCCATCACCAAGCCGAAGTCTACTCGTTTTGCACATCATACCAAGTCATACTACGCAAAAATAATACCTGGGAAACTAAATATGTTTTTAAGCTTAAAAAAATAGACACATTTTATCAGCGGCAATGTGTAGCGCGCGTTTTCAGAAAAAAATTGGCGCATACACCGTACGCCGCGGTGGCGGCAGTTTATGATCACGTGGTTGCGCGGCCAAGGGGAAACGACCTCGCAGCTGATTGCCGGTAGGCATACACTGCGTTTAGGGAACTTTGAAGCCGTTTACTTTAGGGAAATATTAAAAATTTTGTTTATGTTTTTTTATATATATATATATATATATATATATATATATATATATATATATATATATATATATATAGAGCCGTGTGGTTGACGGCATAGAATACAAAAGTCACCACCCCCTATCTTCCCGTGGGTGTCGTAAGAGGCGACTAAGGGATAACACGATGCAAATACCATCTTTGCGTAGAGACGGAAAACTCGACATCAAACCCTATACGACTGCCTCGTTGGTGTCGCGGAATAAATGTGCGCGTGGGATCGGAAGGTCCCGGGTTCGATTCCTGGGTAGGGCAGTGTTATTGGGTTTTTCTGTCACGAAATTCTCAGTAGCAACACGGAGTCTGGAAATGTGCCCAGTACGGCAATAGGCTCGCCCCTTATTACGTGGGACTAAAGTATATCTGACGAAAAGTGGGTGTAGAAATACACCTCTGCCTACCCCTTCGGGCATAAAAGGCGTGACGATATGTATGTATTTATGTATGTTTATTTGGCAGAAATACATTTATCACTCTAAACACGATTTTGGAATAATTCGAAAATATATTTCGTGAGTTTTAGCCTCAATATCTCCTGAACCAGTAATTTTCTAGGTATGGTGCCGAGGTAAAAAATGATCGTAATAATTGGTACAATATGGGGTTCACTTTTTGTTAAGGGTCTTTTTACATCCTGTATAATTGGTTTGTTATAACCTTGAAACCTTATCGTGGTCAAAGTTCATTACAAGAATTTTCTAAGAAATACAAAACAGCTATGATACGATTTTCCATCATGAAGTTTCAGTTCATATCTTCCAGCTCCATCATCAGATCAGTTCGACAATACCATATTATTTTATTGTCATCAAACTACATACAGCCGCCAATTTTCATTGCGCTACGACCCTTGGAAGATGGTTAGGTAAATTAGTTAGCTTCGATTCTAGAAGACTGGGGACCCAGTTATAGTGGTAAAACATAAAAATTACAGTAATACAACAATAATAAAGATATAACTTTTTATTTTCTGCTTTACGATAGAAGTATCAAAACCAAAGTTGTAGAGAATTTAATTTGCAACAAAAAGCTATTTCACACATTTTTTGTGCGGCCAATAGTTTACCAGATAATCAAGAAAAATCATCTGCACCCGCACTCTTTCCAAGATGGCGGCGGAGGGACAAAAGGTACCTACGATCCCACAAATTTGGATCAAGCTTTACACTAGCCCTCCCTACACATTTATAAAATAGAATGGACTTAAATGTATTACTTATTGCACTCTATTTTATAAATAGCTAATCAATAAATTTATTTAAATTTTTCAATTATTTGATTGTTGATTTTTGTAATATTTTCATTTTGTAGATTCTGCAAACTGTGATGAATAAACTTTACAAATAGTGAAATATACAAGTTTTTATTTCATAAAAATAAATTTGGCGGATTAGATGCTGCCAATATATTTTAATAACAGTTAGTCTCCATTTAGAGGTATTCTCGCATCAAATCGAAAATATGGTCACCCTACTAGAACATTGTCTGAGTTAACACATTTTGTGAAATTTCACTCCTTGAAAACTGTTTTATGGGTAAAACGGTATGTCGTTCTAATGGGGTTAACGTGTCGAATAAATGGATGTTCCCACCAAAATCCTAGCAATGATAGATAATGAGATATCAGCGTACAAAGTAACGTTACGATTGCGCGGCCACGGATGCATAGTTTTTCACTGATTTTGTCTGTTTTACTAAACTTTAGGAGTATTTATTGCTTTTGTTAGTATTGACAAATTAATACCTTTCTTGCGGTAACAGTTTTACTATATAAAGTCGAAGTTTTACAGAAATAATCGGCCGTAAAGAAACAGTAAGTGGAGGATTGCGCGGCCATAACTTCCGAAGCAAATATTTCGTAAAATATTGATCTGGAGCTCATAATTCTTGTTTCGACAATTTTCGACAATTTTTCGACAATTATGACAAAAAGAATTAGATCTCTAACTCAAGTAATTGCTGAGATCTCCATGGCCGCGCAGTCCTCCACGTTACGATCGCGCGGCCAACTTAAAACCCTTATAACTTCCTTATTTTTACTTCGACAATTTTTTGGTTTGTTCCCTTCGATTTCGACAATTTTCGACAATTTTTTTGGCGAGTTATTTTTTTGTTTGAATAACTTGGCGGAGCAATCGTAACGCACACATTATTTGACAGTTATTACATAAAATTTACTACCACCATTGTTTGCATATAATGCATACACAAGTATAAAACGATACACGTTCGTCCTTGTACTTTAAGAATAATGACTCTACACATGCCTGAATGTTAAATAGTACCATCCAGCAATGCAGTTATCTATAGCCAAGATATGGCTGCGAGTCACATCGGCTGATCAGCTTAATTTTTTAAGTTAAGCCGAAATTAAGCTTGCATATCTGTATTTTTATATGCACACTAGCTGTTTCCCGCGGTTTCATCTGCGTCCTGAGGGAACTACTTCGCGTACCCGGTTAAATAGCCTAAGTTACTCCTTGGTACATCAGCTATCCGCCAGTGAAAAGTCCCGTCAAAATTAATCCAGCGGATTCAGAGATTAGCGAGAACAAACAGACAGACAGTCAAAAATGGTAAAAAATGTCATTTCGGTATATGTACCGTGTATACATCCCCATGCATTTAGTAAAAAACGGTTATTTTAATATTACAAACAGACACTCCAATTTTAGTCGTATTTATGTGTTTAGATGTTTGTTTCATCAAATCGTACCGTGGCCCGCCTAGCAATGTCACTGTGTCATCTATTCTGGTCTGAGAAGCATAGGTATCTTAACCATGATTCCCCAGTAAAGAGAGTAGGGCTTCAAAATCATCATCATTGCTGGTATAACTGACAAGAATAATAAGACAATTGACTAGCAATCGCGCTGGTTACGATGTGATTCAGCTTCCTGTGATGAGGCCCAAGGGTGCCTTGTGGCCTAGTAACCTTTGCGCTCGCCAGGAACTTGGATTAGTTTGCAAACTTATACGACATCATAGGATCATACTTTATAGGCTGTCTGATACTTGAGGAAAAGGTGACGCCTACTCCAAACATAACTGCAATATGTGGGTTAGCCGACTTTTTTGTGTAGGCGTTACTGCTTGCGGAAAAATATGTGAAGAAACGGAAAAGATAATTTGAAATATAGACTCTCGGTAGCATTTTTTTCAGCCGGGGTAACTGTAGCAGTATAATGAAATAACAAGGATAATTTCACCTTCGCTGTCCCACTGCTGGGCAAATATCTCCTATTCACACTTCAAAGGATCTCTGTCTTGAGCCAGGTTAGGCCAGTTCCTATCGAAGTTATCTAGATCGTCACGGTATCGTTTAAGGGGTCTGCCTTTGTGCCGCTGTCTGGCACCCATTGCGTGACGATCTTTTCCCACCGTCCGGATTACGCGGCCCACCCAATGTGTCTGTGCCTGTGTCTTTCGTCCTACATCAGCAATACAAGTCAGAGATAGCAGACCTGTATTTTGAGGAAGTTGCGCCCCATTGATGTTTGACAAACCATGAGGCTGGACTTTTGAATCTCATTTTAAACTTTCGCGATTTGTATACATCATACAAAATAAACTAGCGGGTCTTAATCGCGTACAATTAACTTATTCAAGGTATATACCTATTTGTTGCCGACGTTTCGCTCGTCTTGCACCGAGCGTGGTCAGTGTCTGCACACAGCACATATTTTGAATCTCCCAGGTCCCACTCGCGCACCAGACGCAGCTGGGGTATTATTGACGATCTTGTTGTGATCCCGGGAAGCAGTTGGTTGTAGGCGGCTCAAGATCTGCCTGCATGAATGACCGTGCTGTTTAATGGGTTTATTTTAATAATTAAGATTTCAAATTATTTAAAAGCTGCAATAGTTAACATGATAGGTAAATACAAAGAGATGAATATATGATAGAGCAGCGCAAGCCGAGCGGAAATATCAACAGCCTGCGTGGTTTCGAAGCCTGGTATCGGCTTCGAATATACGGCGCACCACCTAGACCCGTGCCGTGGAGAGCTCGCTAAGCCTACGACCCCGGCTGCCATGAAAAGCTTTGACAGTCGTTATGGGGGAGTTAATAATAATAATAATCATCATCTTTATTGCACCAAAGAAATTTACAATAATTGACCTTAACAAAATGACAGATAGTACAATTGGCGGCCTTATCACTATTATGTAATCTCTTACAGGCAACCTAACCTGGATGGATAAGAAAAACGGGGATTCAGAAAAAGGGTAGTTTGGCGATCATTATTGATAAAGATTAATAATACAAATATTTACATAGATAAATAACCATATACATACATAAATAAAGATTTCATAAGAAAATTAGTGAAGGAAAGAGTCAAGTAGTATTCTTTGAGTAATTTCTTGAATGAAGTTAGCGTTTGCGCTTGTTTAATAGACATCGGCAATGCATTCCACAATCGTGCAGCTTGCGCAGTAAATAATTTATCGTAGAAACTACTGGAATTAGTACTCCGGTATAAACTGATGATGGTCTAAACCATTGAATATTGCTATCCTTCTGTTCGCAATTACATCGCTACATAAAAGATAGCTTTTCACCTTAGACTCCGGGCTAAGGTGAAAAAACTCTTAGCAACTTGGATAACACGAGGATGAATATCATCATTATGATGACGACAAAAAGACAACATATGAGAGATAGATTGTTTTGTTGGTACTAATGCTACAAGCCTAAGATATCGGATATACAATATCACTAATGTTTACCTAAAACATTGTAACGCAATATCCAGAATCTACTAAATATTACAGCATGTGCGTCTACAACGTTACTAAGTCTAATCTAAGTCAACTATTCATCCCGGTGGGTAAATTTAATATCCTATGAGCTATCCTCGTGCCATCGAGCTGGTCGAGGCTCAAGAGCGTCGCCGTCCTGGGCTCTTTTGTTTGTAGCTCGCTACAGAGCTACCCTTCATTACTACCTCTACTCTACGCTATCTAATCTTCTGTGTCGACCTCTACTCCTTATCCTTCGCTTCCAAAATTTAGGCATATATCTTCTTTGAGGAACGTGGGAGTGCACTAAGAAGGAATTTTCTAAAAGTTCGCCTAGGCTATAGCTGCCTACGTAACCAATAACATATCAAAGCTATTTAAGGGCCAATTGGACGCTGCTAAGTCTATTAGATTATATTGCCATGCAACTCAAATACCGTCGATTCGTCATTTGTCAAGTCGTATTTAACTCAGATATTATATTATCAAATATTCACCTATAGCTGCAGTCTGCTCAATATTTGCGAATGAGTCCTAATCCTGCAAATGGATACACTGAGAACTTGACTACGCGGTGAACTGTATTGGCGAACGTGGTTCCCTGTGGATATCTTAATTGCTTCACATCGTTGCTAAAGAATTTTAACATCTTATTTAAGTTTTACATTGTATCTCTTTGTTGTTGTTCCTTTATCACAAAAATTAAAAAAATCGTGTATAGATATCTGTATTGTTTTGGATTACTATTTATATACGATACACATATTCTTTCAATGATTGATTTCAATGCGGTCATTTACCTACTTTACACTCGTTGTTTTATCATAATTCCATATTATTTTGATAACATTTCTGCATATAAGATAAACGACTTATCAAACATACGTGTGCAATTGTAGGTGATTAAGATTGTATCATATAGTTAAGTAATGATAACGTACTAGTATGACGATATCTTTTTGTTGTCTGCCATGATTTCATGTGGAAAATTCTCCAATTTTGATCTCGTCACTCGTACTTGTGATAAGCGTGCCTAAACCTTTCTGGTGGTAAGCCTTTTAGAAAAGTGACTGAAGAGACGTCATATTGTCTTAACTTATCGGCCTAGGCGTGTTTTGACCGACTCGGTTCTGTCTATAGTCTGGAGCAAGAGTTCTTTCTATGAGACAGTCATGCTGATTGATGAGACGGCGGCAGTCCCTATCCGCAGATCTAGGCATCCAAGGTGCCGTCCTTCGGTGGGCTCGAGACGTCCTTCAGCCACCATAATAAGTGAGCCTGCGGAAGGTGACCCCAAGGAACGTGTAGGTGAGTACGACGGGTTCCACCAGCATCAAACAACGAGTCATAATCTTGCGGGATCGCGGTAAAATATGCTAACTGTGATTTGCGTGATTGACGTAGACAACGTGATTCTTTTTTGAGAAGGCCCCGAACATCATCAGGAAAAGTCTCACACAGCTCCGTGGGGAGGTGTGTGAGACTTTTCCAACCCCCAACATGATTACACTCAAACTGTTTTCACAGCGTTACAAAAAAGAAACAATTATGTATAAATAAAAAGCAGTTTTTTTTTTTTTTTTATAGCATAAGGCGGCAAATGAGCAGACGGATTGCCTGATGGTAAGCAATTACCGCCGCCCATGGACACAAGCAACACCACAGGAGTCACAAGTGCGTTGCCGCCCCTTGGGGTTGGGAAAAGGGATAGGATAAGGAGTGGGATGAGGGAGAAGGAATAGGGGGATAGGACCTCCGGCACTCTCACTCACCGAACGAAACGCAACAGTTTAGATTCTGTTACTTTACGTCGATTTTCTGTGAGAGGGTAGTACTTCCCCGGTCGAGCCGGCCCATTCATGCTGAAATCAGCAAGGCTCTACTACCTACAGAATTTAAGAAGAAATTTAATTTAAGAAGAAGATTACCGAGAATCACTCATAAATCGTCGTGAATCTGCCTCGTGAGATTTTTGGTCAAGATCGTATTTAAACGTAATCACATGACAAGCACCAGCATTCAAATAAAACTATAATCTCCCAAACCGTATAATATTCTACCACATACACACAACACTATCTAGTCCCAAACTAAGCATAGCTTGTACTAATTAAAATACAGTTAAATTGTGAACCACCTCCGTTTTGAAGTCGATTAAATAGAATTCTTACGATTACAGAAATAAAAACTGCTTTTGTTATCAACAAATCACACACAGTAGCTTCCTGTTCGTACTAGTTTGGCAAAGTTAGCTACACTTGCTTAGGTGATTCCTTTAATAGGTGACCACAAGTGGCATTTACATCAGAACGCTACCGTGCTTCGAAGAGCACGCAAAGCCGGCGGTCCTGATTCTAGCATACAAAAGCATTGTGACGTCGCGACCGTCCACCCACTCCACTTAGCGCGCTGCTGCCCCCCTCACCTCAGACACCACACTTCGGGCTCCAATAAATACAGAGACGTTGGAGCGCTCGGCCCTTTTTCATCGGCTGGACGGCGGACAAAGCTAAGTACTATAGCTGTTCTTCCTGAGCGACTCCGGAAGCAGATTCCCAAGATTCCCGAAGACAACGCCGAATCACGCGACCCTGGTCCTATCTCTGTAACTGTTCTAGAAATTCCTTAATAATTTTCAATTAAACATTTGCTAAAGGATGTTTTAAATTCTTTAATGAATTAAACAGATTTTTGTTTCTAACTAAAACCACGATTTTTATTTAACCACATCATAGTAGTAACCATGTTACAGCATTGTCAGACCATGTCGGGGGCCTTTGGATGACGGGCGGTCTAATACTCCGAGATCCGAGACCAGAGTTGGCCACCCAATCACACGGAAAAGAAAGAAAAATAACAAACAGTTAAGTTTTATTGTGCTTTTTCATTAAAAATAACCCACGCAACGTCTTCCCCTTGAATAAAACCAGCTTTTTCATACAGCTTACAAGCACCCACGTTGTTTTTAAAACAGAACGCGTACACCGGTTTCCCCTCCTTCACCCAGATCTTGCTGGCAAGCTTTAACAGCACCAGTGCATAGCCTTTTCCTCTGTGTTCTTCTAAGGTATATAGATGTTGTAATGCGCCAACTTCTTTCATAAATACCCAAGCAATTAAAGCATTGTCCAGATAAAGACCATATCCTAATTTATTTTTGATCATAAATTCGAAGTGCCATTTTGAGGAGTCGTATTGGTTTGGCCACGTTGAGTCAACTAAATCAAGATGCTTCATCTCTACGAGCCCGAAGGTCATGTTTGGTGGTAGTTGGGACATTAAATATCTGAAATAAAATTGCTGTGTTAATAGTTGTATTTATTAGAACATACATACATACATACACATGCTCACGCCTTTTTCCCGTCGGGGTAGGCAGAGACAACAGATCGCCACTTGCTTCTATCCTTGCAAACCTCACGTGCTTCCTCTACATTCATTATTCTTTTCATACATGCTCGCCGGTTGCGGGTGCTTCGGACTTTTCCGTTTTTCAAGACGTCCCCAATTTGGTCCACGAACGTCTTACGAGGTCTGCCGCAACCGGCTTGTCCATACACCTCTGCCATATATATTTGATTCGTCAATCTTTCTTCACTCATTCTCTCCACGTGTCCAAACCATTTCAGCATTCCTTTCTCAATCCTTGTCACGACATCTTCTTTCAGGCCACATCGCTCTCGTATTACTGCATTCGGAATTCTATCAATCAGTCTCACCCCACACATACTACTTTATTAGAACTATGTCCAAAACAGTTCAAATTATCCACATTTACCATTTTTATTGATTATGTTTCCTCTTTCTCGCTCTTCTTCATTATATATCTAATAAACACTATAAATCAGTAAGAAAATATGGCTATGGTGGGTTAATTTCCCACAGGAGACAACATTTTTTGTGATCCAATAATTGTTGTTTCGAGTGTGGTGTTCAATGTGTCTATTGACTGCATGTTTGTAAGTCCCGCGCGACACAGATCCTTTACAACTTTATTTACTCCTAGAGTGGGAATTGTCCTTTGAGTCCGAAATAATATCTTTTATACTCACGATTCATCTTCAATAAAAGTTTCATCTTCTGATAATATGTATGTATTTAAAAACCTATGTACGTCGACATCAACACCGATGTCTTTGGCTACACTTTGAAGACAGTCAATAACATTTTGATGTGCATAAGGCACTTCAATAGTTTTACTCCAATCTATGCGATTTGTGGTCCTCAACGCAGCTGCGAGGTTTTCTACGTTGTCTCCTGGACATTGGATTATTATTTCGTATAATGTGTCCTGAAAATTAATTAGGTATTTATTGGTAGGCTCAGGAATGTAAAGTAATTTAAAAGGACATGGCAAAAGTACTGATCAACTATTTGATTCGCTCTAAATTCTGCAACGATATGACCTTGAAGCGATACATTGAGTGCGCCGAATGCTGATGGAATTTAGGTTTGTCTTGAAGTGTACAGTCTCATTAAACCCGTAGTTGTTCTTTTCCTCATTACTTCATGGAACGGTGGCCGTATCGACACATTGACACACATTGTCGGGTGTTGACCTTGACTTTGATTACAACGGTAAAGAAAAATTGATCTTATGTCATCTACCATATGATATATTATTATGACACATAGTATTTTCGTCCTTATTAAAGCTATATATATTTTTATTTGCATGGTATTAAAATAATAATTCCATTATAATGTTTCGCTGTTAACTGTTTCATATTCATTTTATTTTCATATCAATTAACAATGTCATGATCAACTTTTAAAATTAATTCTCAAAATTTCTAGCTATTAATTGACACAAGAATAAGCATGAATTAGTCTACAAAAATATAAATAACTCACCTTCACATTAAAAGCGACCATGCCACTCCATACGTCACCGAAGGGGCAATAAACTTTGAACTCATAATCGTGATCACTTTGTTTCTTCCAGTGCCTTTGTATCTCAAGCGCTGCGTGTCCAGCCAAACCACGGGGCCAGAAGGCCTTGAAAGCATGTTGAAGGTCACTCCACTTGTCCACTGGGAGAAGTTGTAAAGGATCGTTTTCTAGGGACATTTTATTGAAAAATACCAGCGACTAACTACACCAGTGGTTCGACGACACCGGTCGACGCACGACTGACTTGTGTTTTGTTTTGTAGCGCAACAGGCACCGAATGCACTAGCCACTAATGTTGTTAACTCATTGTTGTCGGGAATTACCTACAGCAGTTCGTTTTGTGTAAGATAAAACGTTAGCTAAATGTTTTATTTCTAGTTCTCGTTGTGCAGATTTCTATTTAACATAGGTATTTATATTTAACAATATAGTATCCGTGTGGTAACGGATTAAGAATACGGAATGTCACCACCCCATATCATCCCATGGGTGTCGTAAGAGCCGACAGAGGGAGCATATTATGCAGAGAACAGCACAGTAAGATAAGGAAAACTTGATACAAACCCTATACCAACCCGTTTGGCCAGCGTGGTATAGTACGCCAATTCCTCCTTTCAAAGCAGAGGCCTAGTCCAGCAGTGGACTGTAAAAGGCTGATGATGATGATTATTGGTAAATAAAAATATAAATGACACATTTTTCAGTATCAATGGTGTCATTGATAAATATAATAATGAACGCACTAACTGCTCGGAATTTCCATCATGTGATTTGCGATAGCGAGTTGGTACTCACACCCACATTGCTCTGTCTCTTTGTTTGCTCGACATCGGTGTAAAGAGCGCACGTAATCGTCAAGGACTTAAAATTAATTATTTAACTGTATTATGTGAGCATTGAATGATTAGAAGGTGTAAAACAGTTATAGTTATAACAAGTATGGATGGAATTTGAATCCATGCGACTACAATATATGATGCCTCAGGATTCCCGGGCCAGGCTTAATTCTATAGGATTTGCTAACAAAATTGCTTTAGTTACCTACTCAAAATACAAAATATTACAACAAACTGGTCAAGTGCATGACGCACAATGCAGTTGCGCAGTACCCCTTACCCAGGATAGCAGCTGGACTTAAGCACAATAGTTATTTTATTGCTCGCAAGTAGAAGTTTAAGTTGACTATAACTCGTGAATTAGTAAAGTTTAATTAGCCGTTATAATTTGAAATTAGAGTTCATTATATATTTCTATATTAGACTTCTTTACTCATACCTAAATACTACAGCTTAGAAGATGGAAGGGGGATGGGCAACAATTTGCAATTGGTGGTTCTATACGCTTACCTAAGCCTTAGACTTTCAAACATTTTGATTTGGGTCGTTCTTTCCACAACTGCTGAGTATTTATTAAATACTAATTTTAGACCAACACTTAATTCCTCTTCTTTCTCCTTCATTGTATAATTATTAACAGCATTGAATTTCTTCAAAAATACTTAAATAATTAAATAAAAACGATAGAAATTTACCATAGATACGGTGGAATGGAGGAACTAGAAAATCTTGTAACCTTTATGGAAGATATTGTTGTTTAAACATTAAAGAGACTATCAAACTCTAGTCAAATATATCTACGTAAACAATAATATTAGTAACTCATCATTTCGTATAATTAGTGCAGCGATAGCCTAGTGGAGATATCAACAGACTGCTAAGATGCAGTATGCATCGTGTTCGAAACCACGGCGCGCACCAATGACTTTTCGGAGTTGTGTGTGTATTGAAATTGATATTATCGCTTGTCCCGTGCCTCGGAGGGCACGTTAAGCTGTTGGCCCTGGCCATATCTTAATATATATATTTCTTGTGTGCGTGTGTATGTCACTGAACTCCTTCTAAACGACTGGACCGATCTTGATGAAATTTTTTGTGTGTGTTCAAGGGAACCTGAGAATGGTTTAGATTCACAATTTAGTCCACTGGAAAATGTTTTTTTACTTAATTTTTAATTTGTAAGTAGTTGTGGATTTCGGAATGTTTCACATTGGCACCGACGGACTGCGCTGCTATCGCAGTGTCAAATCTTATATTAATAATTTCGTCAAGGAGTACATCGAAACCTTACCTGAATAATAAAACATAAAAAAATAAACATTTCGAGTCGACAACATAGGTATATCCGCAAAGTTCCGATTGTCGAGTATATTGTTAAATTCTAATAGTTCTGACAGACAAATCACAGTCGCCATCAGTCGCCATACTGGCTACTCTCTCGAAACGTCACAGATACCGGATAACATTTTGAGTACTAAGTCTTAGTACTAAGTAGTTTGTATGTGTAAATACTTTTTACAGTTATATAGTATCCGCCCAAAAGAAGGAGAGTTGAAGGAGATTTGTGTTATCCCGAACATCGATGATATACTATAACTAGAGAACTCCAAATTTACGTGAGCGAAGCCGCGGGCAAAAGCTAGTATATTTCTATGGTCCTGGCTGTCATGAAGATCTTTGTCATTCGTTCTAGGGAGTCAGTACCTCTGCATATAACTCACACTAGTCTAAGCCATGGAATATCGCTATCCCTTTGGGTTGCGAACGCCAGACAGAAATGCGGTATGCAACTGGGATAATGCTAGAAGGACAATTTCATATAATTATCTTTTAGTAGCGCAAGATATTATTGTATTCTATCACATAATAAATAATTGGCGTTTATAACACTTTTACCAATAGTATGAGATCCGTAGAACAGCGCCTTTCACCGATCTGGTTAATTAAATTTTGCATGCTAAAAAATATATCGCGAATGAGTTGGCAAAAAAAATCCGGCCCAGACTAGGAAAGGTAGACAAAGAGAAGTATTGTTCTATGGCATTTTATTAATAGATTAGATAAGAGATTTGTATTAGATTAGATTTGCCTGTATCTTGATAAGATTAGATTAGATGTAGGTACTTACCTATACTATTTTATTATGAAAAGAGCCAGAGTTTAATATTAATATAGTAATCTGGGGAATTATATTATATCTAATAAACATACTTAATATTTTGTAAATAAAACTACTAAACACGTTAGATCACTTTTTTATTCACATAACACCAGCCAGGCGAGAGTGGTGCCTTCGTAAAATTAAGTTTGATATACAAGTTAGATGCTTTTACATTATTGTTTATACAGTACGCGATTACAGGTTTACCTTCTTTAAGCAAAATGTTACTTACTATTTTCAGGAGCAATGATGCGTAACCCTTATTCCGTTCTGATTCGACAGTGTACATGTGGAGAAGGTGACCAGACTCGTTGAAGAATACCCAGGCGATAAGTTCGTTGTCTTGGAACAGGCCGTAGCTAGCCTTGGTGCTGATGAGGAACTTGAAGTACCAGGGTGATGAAGGATATCGGTGAGGCCACGTTGAGTTCACCAGGTCCAAGTGTTCGTCTGTTAGCTGGCCAAAACTCAGGTTTGCAGGAAGGCTGCAAATTGATAATGATGAATACATTGTACACTTTTTTCAACACTATTATTTATTATTTAGGTAACTAAAATCAGTGAAGATTTACGAACTATGTAAAGGGGTAAAGAGTGCTAAGAACTCGGTAAGGAAGGTTCAATCTATGTACCTAATATAGTTTGGCCCTTTGAAGTTAAGTCCAGCAGTTCCCGATACCACTGAGTACGAAAGATTGGGAGGTAAAATCGTGAGATACAAACAGCATACACAGCATACAGTTTAGTTGTTTTGTGCATATGCTAAGTCAGGGGTAAATCAAGATGGGGAGAGCTAGGGGGCGCAAGCTACCTCCAAAGGGGTGTAATTTATTACAAACAAAAATCACTTTTTAGGGTAAAAAAATCCTTCACCAGGTTTAAGCCCCTTGTAACAAAAATAAGATCACACCCCTCCAAAACAAATTTCCAGACCCATCTCTGTGCTAAACCATCAAACATTTTGGCTGACTGCTATGTACTTAAATAGTGTGATCATACATTCAAAGCAAGTAATCGTACGCACCGATTGCAAACATCGTTTGTTGGAAGGCATCACGACACATCTGCGTCACCTTCCGCGCGGAACATTGGGTTGAATACGTTCGTACCTAGTGCTTTTCAAATCTTCACGTTCGGCGCGGGCGCCGAACCTTCTGTCGTCACATAGTGCGGAACGTTACGCCACCATATAAGAATGCTTAACTCTTATGAACGCTAGATTGTGTCTTCACGTATAGTGTAGGTACCTCTGCAATTGTCCTCGCGTATAGTATAGGTACCTCTGCTATCGTCTGGGCTAACGCTAGGAGGATGATGATATAGGCTATCGTCACTTCTAGGATGATTGCTGCTTACCTTACGTCTTCAGAAAACACCGGTTTGTCCATATAAAATAATTCAGAAGGCAGGAGATTAACTTCTACATGTGATAGTTTCTGAAGACACTTAATCACATGCTCTGGGGCGAATGCCACTATTACAAATCTGTCCCAGTCAATTATTTGAGTTTTTCTCAAAGCATCCTCCAAATTCTCTGTGTCATCTCGAGGACACATTATAATTAATTGGTAAAAGTCTTTCTGCAAAAAAATGGTGTCTATAGTTACAAACATATCTAAATAGTATGGGACAACTTGCAGTACCTAAGCAAGTTTGCTTACAATATAGTACATTGTTTTTTTGGGTTTAGCGTGCTAATGCACGCTAAACCCCAAAAATCAGAGGACGAAGTCGCGAACGGAATAATTTCTTTAGTGTTGCTTGCGTTTGCAACTCCTGTCCTGCGGCCGTGATGGTTTTTATAGTTTTTTTGACAAACTATCACCTGCACAGTAATTTGCAAATAATATAAAGTTGCTAATTAAATTCTCTACGACTGTCTTCGTTTCTGTAGTATTTAGTCGTAGGACCAAAAGTAACAAAGTTTCAGACGAAAATCAATGAAAATATGCAACATATTTTCATAACTTTTTCGTCAACAGTAAAAAAGCATACATTTAATTTGACTTCAACATATATATTTTCCATTTTTATAGATATTTTTCCAACGAAAGGAAACTGCGACGTACTGCAGTATTCCAATGTAAAATAATTAGAAATATCTAAATTCATTGAGCGAAGCGATGAATTGCCGACAATATGCAACTTGCCTCTACGATGCTTCATCAACAATGTAATACGGACGCTCAGCCAGATCCTGAGCCCGAGCTCGGCTCATCAAAAACTGGGGACACAGTTATAATCAGTATAATAATTGACTGCCTCGTTGGTCTCGCGGCATAGATGTGCGCGTAGGATTGGGAGGTCTCGGGTTCGATTCCCGGGTCGGGCAAAGTGTTATTGGATTTTTTCGTTAGGAAATTCTCAGTACCAGCACGGAGTCTGGTAATGTGCCCGGTACGGCAATAGGCTCGCCCTCTATTACGTGGGACCTAAAAATTCCTGGCGAAATGTGGGTGTAATATTACACCTCTGCCTACCTCTTCGGGGATACAGGCATGAGTCTATAAATAAAATTAAAAAATATATATTGTTACTTTTGTGCATTTTAAAGCCATCTGCCAAAGGTGAGGATAGTATCTTCAAGAGTCAGTTGCAATAATTGCCGCTATAATTGCTATAACTGTATGATACACACAGGAAAATAATAATTACTCTATTAAAAAGGGACATGAAAAGAAGTTATGGCATGCAAGATAATGCTCTTAATATAAAAAAGTATAAAGCCAGGATAATACATAGATAATATTCTAAAGATTTAATTTAAAATATTTATAATCACCTACCTTTTCATTAGTAGCAACCATTCCATTCCACACGTCGCCGTACGGACAATAAACTGTGAATCCATAGCTTAAACCTTGTTCTCTGAGACTTCTTTGGGTTTCCAGAGCTGTATACCCTGATATACTTCTAGGCCAGTCTGTTTTAAGAGCACTTTGAAGTTCACTCCACCTCTCCAGAGTCAAAAACTGCAGTGGATCGTTGGACATCGTTGTATGCCGAGCACCGCACGCGAGCGACTCACACGGGCGTATAAATACATATGTATTGAGTTGGTAAGTTATGGAGGGTGTTGTAAGAGCAAAATAAATATTGACTCACAATGATAATGTGACGCAAATCAGGAGAGGCTTATCTCCAGCAGTGGACTGAAATAGCTTGTATGATAAATAAAAATTGGCCAAGTGCGAGTCGGACTCGCGCACTAAGGGTTTCGTACCATCATCTAGGTATAAAAGAAAATCACGTTTGTTGTATGTATACTTACTTAAATATTTTTAAGTAGGTAACTATTATTTGTTAAGATCGAGAAAAAAAAATGCTTTAAATTACGCTTGTTGTATGTGCCTTTAATATTTACTTTATTTTTATTTAATTATTTATTTTGAAAGGTAATATACAACTACAGATTCTGTGAAAATTTTAAGCGTCTACCTGTTACCGTTAGTAATATTGAGCAAAAAATACGAAAAAAAATAAGTTTATTGTATGTTTTCATTTTTTGTATCTGTTGTTATAGCGGCAAAAAATGTGAAAATTTTTTGCCGCCTTATTGTGTTTTGTAACCGTTTTGCTTGAGTACCTCCTGAACATGTGTGAGCTCACTATCTAAGTGTTCGGGGTCGCAAAGGTCCTATGCTCTGTTTGTCAACGAAGCAATAACGGATTGCAAATGCCGCGGGTGATGATGTGAATTTGCGTGTAAGTAGGTACCTGTCAGTGTGTGTGGGCTTCCTGTAAACAGTGTGTGTCAGGTTTCCATTTTCTCTCACCGTGATTTTCACATCGAGGAAGTCCAACGATCTGTCTGTCTCCATTTCATAATACAGGGATTATGTTAGCACTCTTCCAAACAGTTTGTAGGTGTTTTCTTACATTAGAATGTTTTGTACGGTACAGTGTCCTTTGTATAGTAATACTGAGTTCGCTAGTCAAGCCTCCTTTGTGCTATATGTAATAATAAAAAAAATTGGCAAGTGCGAGTCGGACTCGCGCACGAAGGGTTCCGTACCATCATCTGTAAAAGAAAATCACGTTTGTTGTATGTATACTTAAATATTTTTTAAGTTTCAACCTGTTTATTAAGTTCGTGTAACAAATTGCTTAAAATTACGTTACGTACGTATGGGATTTATTATTTACTTTTTTTATTTAATTATTTATTTTGAAAGGTATTATACAACTACATATTCTGTGAAAATTTAAAGCGTCTACCTGTTACAGTCAGTAATTTTGAGCAAAAAATACGAAAAAATCATTTTTTTTGTATGGGACCCTCCTTAATATTTTTTTTTTTTATTTTTAGTATTTGTTGTGATAGCGGCAACCGAAATACATAATTTGTGAAAATTTCAGCTTTCTAGCTATCACGGTTTATGAGATACAGCCTGATGACAGACAGACGGAAAGACAGACAGCGGAGGCTTAGTAATAGGGTTCAGTTTTTTACCTTTTAGGTACGGAACCCTAAAAACGTGTGTGTGAGGTACATTTTGTGTCACCGCAGAGTGTTTGAGGTTTCGTCTCAAGTATGTGTTTAATATTTGTAAACTCCCCTGCGATTCAAGTTTTATTACCAATAAACGATCAAGAAAAGTCCTTTTATTAATTAAAACTAAAGTTGTGTGTCCAACAATTTTATGGCTGTTTATACTATCATATCGCCGATCTATTATGGATAGGTAGCGAGATATTATGGATAGGTAGTTTTAATCGTCGTGGACATTACGACCATAAGAATATTGGGGATATATCCGCATGGAGGATACTAGGACCGAGTTATTGCTCTGCTCACCAATACCTCAATCACTTTGTGTTATTTTGTTATCTGGCGAAATGTTTGATAACTATCTGACCCTGTGCAAAACTAATGTTTGTAAATTAACTTTAACTTAACTTTTTTGTGTAAACGGACTATTCTAGAAATCTTTAAAAACGTTATGACGGTCATAGTAAAATAATACAGGGTGTCAAAAGACCCATCACCAAGCCGAAATCTACTCGTTGAGTACATTATGCCAAGTCATAACAAGCAAAAATAATACCTGACAAATGTAAAAAAATTAGATATTTATAACGATTTAAGTAGCAATGTAAAGTGTGTGCGTGCAGTGCTTGAGATACCTACCTATCCATGGGTGCATGGGATATGTATAGGACGGATAAAATTATCCCGAGAAATGTACATACATCCGTGAACATGGCGCTTGCAACAGTGCCGAAATATCGGTTAATCAAAAGAAAGGTACGTGGTATATATCCCGTAGGAACAGTAAAAAGTTAGTGAACAACATTGTTCATAATACATATCAGGGCTGGGAACCACCTAGCCCTTCTTTGGATGGGCTGGTGATACTATGATGAGGTGAGATTACCGTTGAGTACTGAGGCTGATGATATGACTGATAATAATGTATTCTTGGTCGTAGGTGGCGTTCTTGCCTGCCCTTTAAACGCCCAGCTGCTTGCTGCTATGAAGTCTGTGATCAGGCCAAACTAGAGCACCGCATTTCCCGGAACCCTGCCTGTCTGTAGAAGGTTTGCATAATGTTTAAGATCAAAAATGCTTTTTGCAGTAGCTGTCATCGAACAGAAAACTAACATTTTGCAACGAACATAACCATCCTCAAAGCAATTACTAGAAGTGCGCCGAATAAAGTCAAGTACAAATGCGTGTCCCCGAAAACACACCGTTTGTGTGTCCGGCTCAGGCGTGACCAAATTTGGAAAAGAGGATTAACTAACGAAATGTTTTACAAAAATGTAAAGAAATAATAATAAGAATCCTAATCAACACAATTATCTCTTTATAAATGTAACTTAAAGAAAAATGATATCGTAATTGAGGATTTTCAATCTTGTCTCCGTAGTACCGTCTGCGTCCATCAGTCGTCGCCAGTTTGTATCATGGCGTTGCACGGTAGGTAGATGTTACGTACTAGTAGTAGCTACAACTGAGATAAAATTTCAGGTGTTTCAATTGACGAGATGACTGCCGCGCTGGATATGATAGTACAGTTGGCTCCCAAAGACGGCGACTGCCTCAGTATGGACCGTGACACGATACAAGTCGTGCCGTGCTGTAAGAGGCTTCCATACATGTGCTACATAGCGAAATAGGGACAAAATCCTACGACTCCAAGCACGACGACTAACACGACTACTGAAGACGACATAGTAGTTAAAATCAGTGATAGTGCTGACCCTACACATGAAGATTGGCTTGTGGCACTAATTACTTAGGTAAGTAATAATTATGGACTAAGATCCCGGGGCCCAAAGCCGTTACTTATTTTTGAAGTAACAAAAAATTTTTTATCATGGGTATTTTTATTATGTGCTCAATATATGTGTATTTGTATGCATACTGGTTAGCTTAGTTTATGAATTTCATTATATTATTGTCTTATGTGGCAAGCAGCGTGTTCTTTTGTGTTTAGGCGTTTCTGCCATGCGTATTGCTGGAGATATACCTTTCTCAAAATGTAGGCTCTTTGATGTTCATGACCGTGGTCCTTATCTTTTCTCACCATTATGTAAATTATCTTTGTTATATGTTTACCCTTGACTTAAAATAATTGAAGTACATTGTTTACTTCCCAACTTTTCCAACATATTTGTGATCAAATTCGTTGAAGGTTCCAAGATACTTGAATTTCCTCCGGCACTTCTCGAGTGTCAAAACTCGGTGTATTCTATCTGCTGCTAAATATGGCTACATAGGTGATACAGTAGTGGGAATGAGAGTAGGACCAGTACCAAAAAATAGCTTGGCTAGTACCAATAGTACAAGCTTATCTGCTTAGTTTGGGACTAGATGGCGTTGAAGTGGACAAGTGGGAAGCGGGAATCCAAATACGAAAAAGAAAGTGTAGATAAAAAGAAGACAATCTTATTTACAGACGACTCTACAGACCCCTTATAGCAACTGCCCAGTAAAGGGTACAATATGTACCCGTTACTGGGCACTTGCTATAAGGAGTACCCTGAACCAAACAAATAAGACGTTGGCCCTATTACAGGAGGCCATCAACAATGTTCAACTTGAAGACTGGTCGAAAGTTGTGATTAAACAAAATGGGACATTATGTTTGTTCCTGACTCTGACATGAGTTTAGACGAATAAAATCTATTTGTTTATATAATAATATGTTCTATTGTTTCATTACTATTACTATAGACATTTACAAAAAAAATTGAACTACGCCCAAAATACGTTTTTTATTATAAAAACATCGACTATCCATCGTAGCAGTATTCTATCCCATTACTAAATACTACTTCATTTTTCTTTCCATTAGATTTAATTTGTAGACTAGAACATTCTGGTTGGGTTTAATTTAATTTACTACAGTAATTAATGATTTAATTTATTACGAATGTGGTATTGCGAAATACTGAGTCATAATTTCTAAATCGCGGCAACTTTCAAGAGTGAAATGAAACGTTACTGAAACTGCCACCCGCACCATGCTACAGTGCGAATAGTTATAGATCACTATAGTAAATTACATCATAAAATTATGAAATGTTGTCAATAGGCTTGTGTCCTAAAATGTAATTAGTGATTGATTCGTTCCTTTATTAGATGTTAAACTGAAATACCTGATTTTTCTTCAAAAATCGATCAGCAACGATACTAATTACGGCTTTTTAAAAACCTTTTTGAATTTGACACGAAAACGCTGTAAACCATCATGGCGGTTGAGTGATATCATAAAGTCCGTAACAAAAGAAACCGTGAATGAAGTCTGGTACCCACACAGAAGAATAACTGAAGCATGGAAGGAACGATATTTTTAAGAACAAATTGAATATAGCTACACTCTTCACTCATATGATAAATTAGAGTTGCCAGAAGAAGATGGCACTATGTTTGTCAGTTAGGGCTAAAGACAATTTGAACACAAATATCGTAACTTTTTAATTTAATAGTGACTGAGCAAATCCGCTATCGATATCGATTAAAGTTTCAATATAGGTTCAAAATTAAATATTATGTACATGTTATACATTTTAAATTCCGTAAGTTTGAGTCCACAGCAGTCAGAACGCTAGTTGATGGACAGTCTTTAAATAATTATTACACAAACTTGCATTTTTAAACTGAACTTATATATTTTTGTTTCAAATGGGTACTCAGTAGCACATAATCTTTCGAGGCGTTATTTTCTAATTTTCATGGTATTTTTCTTTACGCATCAACAGCCTTTTCCAGTCCACTGCTAGTCTTTAACCTTCCGTGGTGGAGGTTTGGCCTACTATAATACCATCACACTAGCCAGACGTATTCGTATAGGGTCTTATTTCGAGATTTCCTTCTCTTGTTTCTCTTAGTCGCCTCATATGACACCCTCGGCATAAATGTTTATTTATAGTTAGTTTTTCAGCTGTAATGAAAGCTGTAAGTGGGATTAATAAATATTAAATAAATAAATCATCACCCCCTACTCTCTCTCTAATCTCAATAACATATTTTTATTAGAGAAAGCAAATAATTAAGATAAAAGCAAAACTCATAGCTTAAGCATTATGATAACTGAGAATGGCATTTCCAAATTAATTCTTTACAAGGATAGGAGATAGTCGACATGGATTTTATCAAGCAAAAAACATAAAAATTTACTTAAAATAGATAAATCAGACAAAACCTTGAATAGTGCCCAAAGGTTTGTTATTAACAATAATCACTTTATTGAAATTTTCTCATTACATAGTGTAGGTAATACAAATCTATGTGTAAAAATGTATGTGCGGGATCGGACACTTTTCGGTCATACATGTGACACACAGAATATTTAGAGAGAAAAAAATTGTGGCTAGACTAGCCCTTCGATTTTATCTTCGGATCGGCACATTATTAGTCCAGTAGTCAAACAAGAACAACCAAGTTTTGGTCTCTGGGTAGATGACATTTAACAAAATTTCTTTCAAATGAAGATTCCCTTATTTTGATGCATATCCACTCAGTAGTCGTGACTATGAAAGCAGACAATTCTAAAAAAACCTTCAAATTACTGTCCTTTAAATATTACTGTCTTTGTAAAGAAAGATCAGATTTTTTCTATAGGTGCATTAATTTTTTTTGTAATATGATGGATTCTAACAAGCTTCGGAATTAATTACTGTTGCTGATAGTTTAAATAATAGCAAGTAATTATTTAAGCACTCACACTGATATGTTTAGAAGGGAGGAGCCATCTGTCATTACTATAAAAACATTTCGCAGTAAAATGCTTGGAACAAATTCTATGGTGCTTTCTAGGCACCCAGTTTTCTCCACGACATACTGCAGTAATCCACTTATTTTATAAATCTTTATCACGTGCACATATAATTTAAAAAATAACGAGGTAAAAATATACGGTGGATAGACATATCGATAAGATTTTTTACAACACTTGAAAAGTCGATATAAATATTATACGACTAAATTCAAAATCATGATAGAACTGTTATAAAAGAAAAAATCACTAAGGTTATATAATTTGATGGCATAATATTGTCTAAATTGTATCTTACACGTCAGTTGACTGAGTTCAATTTGGGAGTACTAGGACGGTCTCTATGTATATTATCCAATCTCTTTGGGTACCCACTTTTATTTTGTTAGATTCGATTTGACCATGACAGGTAGAAAGTTTGACGTTTTAGTTGTATTTACTTTGTATTTACTACTAAAACGTCAACAACATGAATGGCGGACATACTGTTTGACGTAATGCTCTCTGATTGGTGTTCACTGTCACAAGAAAAAATACATTATTTTTAGTTTTAGAATCCTAAAAATAACATTAATCTTACCTTTTTATAATAAACTAGAGGACGCCAGCAATTTTTTAAAATTTACCCGTTTTGGCCAATCTCGTGGGAATTTCAGGAAATCCCTTCTTAGTGCACCCCTACGGTCCCCAAGGAACATACATGCCAAATTTCAGCTTCCTGCACCCAATAGTTTCGGCTGTAGCGTGTCTGTCAGTCAGTCAGTAACGCAAGGATTTTATATATTAAGATAATAAACTTTATTGACATCTTAAAATCATAATGAATCTACAGGGTGTCACAAGACCCATCACCAAGCCGAAGTCTACTCGTTGTGGACATCATGCCAAGTCATACTAACCAAAAATAATAACTGGGAAACGAATTATTTTTTAAGTTTTCACGTTTTTTAAACCGCTATTAAAAGCACGCGCGTACAATGTTCGAAATACCTACTTATCTATGGGGTCGGCATCTAGAGGACATTTATTGGCGGGGTAAATGCATCGATTTTGTACCTAATTAGTAAAATTCCATACCAAATTTGAGCCTCAATATCTCCTGAACCAGTAATTTCCCAGGTATGGTGCCGAAGTAAAAAATGTTCGTAGTGATTGGTACAACATGGGATTTCAGTTTTCGTTAAGGGTCTTGTTACAGCCTGTATAGATACTACAATCAAACCGATTTATTCTAAGTGGACACAAGCCTATTGTTTTACTGACTTATGTCTAAAATGCCAGATTGTAGGCACAAACTGAAAGATGCCTTTTAAGATAATATTTACTCACACTTCAAGATTTGCTAAAACTGTAGTAAAAAGCAAACAATAAATTTATTGATTTTAGTTCTATGTTATTTTAATAAAAGATTAATAAGAGATTTGGATTTGATTATTTGATTCGCCTGTGTCTTGATTGGATTAGATTAGATGTAGGTACCAATGATATATTTTTATGAAAATAACCAGAAATTAATTTTAGGTGCGCCATAATATGAGAAAATATGATAAACATAATTATGTGATATATGTTTTTAAATAAAACTACTAAACACGTTAGATCACTTTTTTATTCACATAACACCAGCCAGGCGAGAGTGGTGCCTTCGTAAAATTAAGTTTGCTATACAAATTACATGCTTTTACATTATTGTTTACACAATACGCGATTACAGGTTTACCTTCTTTAAGCAAAATATTGCTTACTACTTTCAGGAGCAATTCTGCGTAACCTTTATTCCGTTCTGATTCGACAGTGTACATGTGGAGAAGGTTACCAGACTCGTTGAAGAATACCCAGGCGATAAGTTCGTTGTCTTGGAACAGGCCGTAGCTAGCTTTGGTGCTGATGAGGAATTTAAAGTACCAGGGTGAAGACGGGTACCGATGAGGCCAGGTCGAGTCCACCAGGTCCAAGTGTTCGTCTGTTAGCTGGCCAAAACTCAGGTTTGAGGGAAGGCTGGAAATGATAACGATGAATTCATTTATATACATACCTACATATAACACTTTGCCATCATAGCATTGCTTAAGGTCCATGAAATTAATTACATTTTTTGACCATGAAGGGGTAAACAGCGGTTACAATTTTTGATAGAGTTTTTTGCATTTCACAGCCCTGTTAAGGACGGCAGATACAATGTACGTAATATAAATACGTATCTTCAAAGTTAAATCCAGAAGTTTTCGAGAAAAGTTCTCGGAAATAAGCAGAACGAAGCATTGGCGGGTAAAAAATTGCAAGGCACACATTGTAGACACAGCATACAGTTCGGTTGTATTGTGCGTTCTAGCCAGGGGCGAATCAAAATGGAGAGATATGTTTTCTTCTTAAGGCAAATTAACTTTTTTAGTGTTTCCCTGGTGTAGCCCTTCCCACACCACGTTCAAGCCTACACTAGGCAAAATAAGCCCGACTATCCTTCAAATCCATTCCTGGATCTGCCATTGTTTTAAGCCATTTGGCATTTTCAGTCAATGTTATGAACTTAGATGGTTTGTACAAAGTAAGTGAATGTACACGTTAACTGAGTCACCTTCTGCGCTGAACGTTTGGTTAAATACGTACGTACCTAGTGCTTTTGTAATCTCTATGACACATCAGCTGAAATTACTTCACGTTCGGCGTGGAGCCGAAACTTTTGTCGAGCTTCACATAGTCCGTTACGGCACTATATAAGAATGCTTAACAGTTATGAACGCTAGATTGTGTTTCCGTGTATAGTATAGGTACATCGGCTATCGTCTGGGATAACGCTAAGAGGGTGACGATATGTCATCATCCTCCTATGCTCACTAGGCTATCCTCAATTCTATGGTAATCGCTGCTTACCTTACGTCTTCAAAGAACACCGGTTTATCCAAATAAAATAATTCAGAAGACAGCAGATCAACTTCTACATGTGATAGTTTTTGAAGGCATTTGATCACATGCTCTGGGGCGAACGCTACTATTACAAATCTGTCCCAGTCAATTATTTGCGTTTTTCTTAAAGCTTCCTCCAAATTCTCGGTGTCATCTCGAGGACACATAATAATTAGTTCGTAAAAGTCTTTCTGCAAAAAAAATAGGAATCTTTGGTAACAAACATAAATAGTATGGGACAACTTGCAGTATGTACCTAAGCAACTTTGCTTACGATATAGTCCATCGTGAACTATCCATTAAAATTAGTTTTTATTTTATTTGTGTCGTGCGTTTATCAGAGGGCAAAATAGCGAACAGAATAATTTCTTTAGATATAGTATTACCTGCGTTTGTAACCTCTGTCCTGCGGCCGTAATGGTTTATTTGACAAACTATTCCCTGCACAGTAATTTGCAAATTATATTTAGATAGATAGATAGATATACGCTTTATTGCACACCAACATAGCATTACATATTTTGTAAAGAGACTTAAAACTACGATAATGTACAATCGGCGGCCTTATCGCCTAGGGCGATCTCTTCCAGGCAACCTTGAGGTGGACAGGAATGAAATGAGCAAAAATGTGGAGCGGTGGTGTAGTTATTAAAATAATACGAAAATCTTAGATACTATATACATACATACATCATCATCATATCAGCCAAACGACGTCCACGGCTGGACATAGGCCTCTCCCAAGGCTCAAATACCGGTCTTGAGCCGCCCGCATCCAACCGCCTCCCGCGATCTTGACGAGATCGTCGGTCCACCTCGCGGGGGGCCTACCTCTGCTGCGTCGTCCGGTACGTGGCCGCCACTCCAGAACCTTCCTGCCCCAACGGCCATCGGTTCTTCGAGCTATGTGCCCTGCCCACTGCCACTTCAGCTTGGCTATCCGGAGAGCTATGTCGGCGACTTTGGTTCTACTGCGGATCTCCTCTTTTCTGATTCGATCTCGCAGGGAAACTCCAAGCATAGCTCTCTCCATCGCCCTCTGAGTGACCTTGAGCCTTCTGATAAGGCCCATAGTGAGCGACCACGTCTCTGATCCGTAAGTCATCACTGGCAACACACACTGGTCAAAGACTTTCGTCTTGAGACCTTGCGGGATATCGGACGAGAAGATATGTCGTAGCTTCCCGAACGCTGCCCAACCGAGTTGGATGGACGATTGACCTCCTTCTCGAAGTTGGTCCTACCTAATTGGACTACTTGTCCCAGGTAGATATACTTGTCGACAACTTCGAGCGTAGAGTTCCCAACCTGAATAGGAGCAGGTACAACATGGACGTTCGACATGATTTTCGTCTTGTCCATGTTCATCTTAAGACCTACTTGTTGGGAGACTCTACAGAGGCCATCGAGCATTGTGCCTAGGTCTTCCATGGTCTCAGCCATGACTACGATATCATCTGCGAATCGAAGGTGAGTGATGTACTCGTCGTTGATGTTGATGCCGAGTCCATTCCAGTCCAGAAGCTTGAAAACATCCTCCAGCGCAGTGGTAAACAGTTTCGGGGATGTGACATCCCCCTGTCTCACTCCTCGCTGGAGTTGAATAGGTTTCAAACTCTGGTCCTGGAGGCGGACTGACATAGTGGCGTTTTCATACAAACACTTCAGCACTTTGATATATCGGTAGTCAATCCGGCACCGTTGGAGAGTCTGTAGCACCGCCCAGGTTTCGATCGAATCGAAGGCTTTCTCATAGTCCACAAACGCCAAGCATAGGGGCTGGTTATACTCCTCGGACTTCTGTATAATCTGCCGCAGCGTATGTATGTGGTCTATGGTACTATAGCCTTTACGGAAACCGGCTTGTTCGGGAGGCTGGAAGTCGCCTAGCTTGCTCTCGAGACGATTCGTGATGACCCTCGAAAACAGCTTGTAGACGTGGCTCAGAAGTGTGATGGGTCTGTAGTTCTTTAAAAGGGTTTTATCCCCTTTTTTAAAGAAAAGCACCACCACACGTCTGTGCCACGCCTGTGGCGTTTTACCCTCGAGAATGACGGAATTAAATAGCTTCCGAAGGGCTTCTCTAGCGGGTACACCGTCAGCCTTCAGAAGCTCGCTCGTAATTCCGTCATCACCCGGCGCCTTGTTGTTTTTGAGCTGTTTGAGAGTGTGTCGGGTCAATCCAGCTCTAGGGTCTGACGCTGGAGTACTTGCGGGTTGTTGCGTTGTCGTGTATAGCTGTCCATAGAACCTTTCGATCTCCTCCAAGAGCTCAGGCTTGGACGCTACGATTCTGCCATCCTCCGTCTTCAGCTTTGTCAGCTGACTCTGGCCAACAGACAGATCCCTCTGGAACACTTTGGATCCCTTATTCAGCTCGATCGCCTCCCGAACACATTTTGTGTTGTATTGGCGGAGATCGCGAGTCAGAGACTTAGAGATCTGTCTGTTGAGGTGCCGATATTTCGGCATGTCGTCGGAGGATAGCAGAACCATCTTGCGCCTTTCCTCTAACAGCTCGAGGGTCGGACCCGAGATCCTGCTGGTTCTCTTGCTTTTCTGGGGCTTGAAAAATTTAGCCCCTGTTGTATGGACAGCATCCACGAACCCGTTACTGTACTCGTCCACATCTACGCATTCACCCAGGCATTCGAAACGGTTCTTGAGTTCGAGCTGAAAGCTCTCGGGGTTTTGGATATGAACCGGCACCGGTTCATATCCACGTCGGAGCGTGGACTATATCAACCTCGACCGTTCGAGGCTTGTACAGATATTCAATGTGCCTCTTACCATTCGGTGATCGTTCCCCACTTTAAGTGAATTGATCACGGAGACATCATTGAATATCTGCCTCTTCGTCGACATGATAAAGTCGATCTCATTTTTGGTGGCACCGTCTGGACTTACCCAGGTCCACTTGCGGCATTCTCGCTTCTTGAAGAAGGAATTCGTCATATAGAGGCCTTCCTTCTCCATAAAGCTAGCCAGCAAGTGACCCCGGGAATTCCGATGCCCATAACCAAATTGCCCCACTCTCAGCTCATCACCGTCACGTTTGCCCAGTTTCGCGTTAAAATCTCCCATGACCACGGTGTAATGGGTTTTGAAGCCATGTATAGCCCGAGATATGTCCTCGTACATGGCTTCCACCTCCTCATCGGGGTGCGTCGAGGTCGGAGCGTATACCTGTATGACCTTCAGCGAATACCGCTTGGATATTCTGAGTATAAGGTACGCTACCCTGCTCGAGACACTCCCGATATTTACCACGTTGGTCACGAGAGATTTGTGGACGATGAACCACCTTGGGACTGTTGGTCGCCCTCCCGGTAGAAGAGCAAGTTGCCGGAATTGAGAACTATCGAGTCCTCCCCCTGTCTTCGGACTTCAGATAGGCCTATGATATCCCATCGCAACTTGCTCAATTCTTCTTCCAGCTCGACAATCTTCTCGTCGGCCCGCAGTGTGCGCAAGTTCAGTGTTGCCAGAGCCAATTGTCGTTGGTGGTGGTAGTCTGATCTCTTCCGGAGATTCTTCGCACCCATACATACATACATATATAAATTATAATATACAATAAGTATACATACATAGTCTCACGCCTATAACCCCGAAGAGGTAAGCAGAGGTGAATTTCTACACCCACTTTTTGCCAGATATACTTTAGTCCCACGTAATAAGGGGCGAGCCTATTGCCGTACCGGGCACATTTCCAGACTACGTGCTGCTACTGAGAATTTTGTGACAGGAAAACCCAATAACACTGCCCGACCCAGGAATCGAACCCGGGACCTCCCGATCCCACGCGCACATTTATGCCGCGAGACCAACGAGGCAGTCGTATAGGGTCTGATGACGAGTTTTCCGTCTCTACGCAAAGATGGTATTTGCATCGTGTTATCCCTTAGCCTCTTACGACACCCACGGGAAGATAGGGAGTGGTGACACTTGTATTCTATGCCGTCAACCATACGGCTAATATTAGAAATAAATATACGTACATAAATAAAATACAACTAAGTATATAATATTACATAAAATAAAATACAAATATAAAATATACTTAGATACATTAAAGAAATACTAGAAGATCGCTTCGATCGTACTAGAAGAACTACAGCTTCGCCCGCACGATATTTCTTTTTGCCCGATCCTGTGGGAATTTTGGGAAATCCCTTCTTAGTGCATCCCTACGGTCCCCAAGGAATATACATGCCAAATTTCAGCGTTCTCGGTCTAATAGTTTTGGCTGTAGCTTGTCTGTCAGTCAGTCAGTAACGCAAGGATTTTATACACCACTATTTTTTAATTAGTACAAAAAATTTAACAGGGCACTAAGTATCTTTAACTGATCATATTTATGTAGTTGAAAAATAAAAACACTAAGTCCCAAAACTGTCTCAAAACTGTCCACAAAAATACGTGATAATTGGTAAATGCAATACTAATACTATGACCGACCCGTGTACTATCATAGTAAAATTAAGCATTGATAAATTCGCCCCCCCCCCGCCCCTCTGCGCCTGCGCCACGCCCCGACGATGCGACAAACAGTACTAAATTGTTAGCTAAAGTGAGCGTATCTAATTTCGTTGCAAAAGTTAATTGTTTGTCTACGTTTGCCCGACGCGATGGCCTATCATATCAGTTCATATCACGGGAGTATGTGGCTATGCTTCGTGCGCACTTTTTGAGTGGAAAAATCGCGAATGCAGCTGTGTACCCATGGACATCGTATTGTGAGTGTACAAAAGTGACCGAGTCAGTGTCAAACAATTAAAACAGTGCATATTGGATGCTTTTGACAACGGTGGTGGACATTTCGAAGGACAATGGAAATACTTGTAAGTTTAGTAAATAATACGTACTTAAGTAAATAATAATTTGATGCGGGCGGCTCAAAATCGGTCTGTGTTCTCCACACACCTTGAGGAAGGCCTATGTCCAGCAGTGGACATATTTTATCATCATCATGTCAGCCTAGAGACAGGCTGACATGATGATGATAAAATAATATTTGTAAATAGCAGGTGATTCTAACTTCATATATACGCCAAAATTACTCTTTTCTTTTAGTCCAGAACACCTTCTTTTATTTTGATATTTGTTTGCTTTCTAATTACATACCTCCGTATTTAATAACTTGTTAAACGATAAATTTTACCGGTCCTAAGCCCGCATGAAGTATGAAGGAGAGGGTAGAATTGACCAAATTAAAAAATACTACCTACATTTATTATTTTTCTTCATTTTATTTTCTATGGCTACCTACATCATAAGTGCGACAGAGAGAATGCGAATGAGCAGGATGGAATATTATTAATGAATTAGTGAATGGATTGTTAAAATATGACTATGATTTAAGTGAGATTTTCTACAATAAACAAATGATAATACCTTTGCTCTTTAATGATATAATGAAATTCTTACGTCACATATATGATAATAATATCTTCGCTAATCTGTCCTTAAAGTTTTTGTACTAATTAAAAAATAGTGGTGTATAGATAAGAGACAGTCAAGACAGACATGAATGCAGATGGAGTAAATAAGGCTTATGTAACAAGAAAATCATCAAATTAAATCAGATAGTGATTTTTGATCAAAATTTTGAAGATATTCAACGATTTTGCTTTTCGAATCTCCAGGGATAAAGCGTGGAATGCTTTAGACGCACAGCTTGAGCAGTGAAAGATTTCGAAAGTAATTCGTGGAATGCTTTGGCATCCCCAGTGTTAGATCCTCAGACGACCTCAAGGATTTCACATGTGTGTCATGAACGAACACAAAAAGTTCTTTAAGATAGGAGGGAGTACTAGGATTAAATAGAACATTGTACAACAATGTTAGAATGTGAGTATTTCTGCGAAGACGAATTGGAAGCCACTTGAGTTTACTGCAAAAACTGAAATGTGATCATATTTGCGCAATCCAAATATAAATCGTATGCAAGAGTTTTGGAGACGCTCAAGTTTATCTAGCTGCTATTCAGCGAGATCAAGATAGCTGACGTCAGCATAGTCAATAATGGGCAGAAGCAAAGATTGGGCAAGCGCAACTTTAGTGGCAGTTGGAAGAAAGTTGCGTAGCCTACGCAACGAGCCTGCCGATGCGAATAATTTACGACTCATTTCTTTTAGTTGTGGTCTCCAGGACATGGTTTCGTCAATGTAAATGCCCAGATTCTTTACAACTTTGCGAAAAGGAAGATCTTTTCCATCAAATCTGATTCGCGGAAGATCAACCCAGTTAATTTTAGAAACCATTTTAGGGCTGCCGATAATAATTAATTGAGTTTTATCAGGGTTAACTATCAGTCCATATCTCTTTGGTCCATTCGCAGATACGTTCTAAGTCTGTGTTAATAGTAACACAGGCTTCTGCCAACTTAGTTATAGGAGCTTGCGTGTAAATCTGTTAATTATCTGCATAAAGGTGGTAGGATGAAAGTAGTTGATTTGAGATGGAGTTTATAAATATGGCGAAGAGTAAAGGAGATAGCACGCCACCCTGCGGCACACCGGCATTAGTGTAAGACCAAGAGGAATAAGAGTCTTCTATGTGTATACGTTGCCAGCGACCAAACAGGTAACTACGAAACCAGCCAATTGCCGATGGAGATACGTTAAGAGAGCGTGAAATGCCCAGTATGATGTGAAAATCTACGGTGTTAAACGCGTTGCTCAAGTTAAGTAATGTCAAAATCGTTAGATTTCCACAATCCATACCTAGCCTTATGACTTCAGTTACGCGGGCCAGAGCAGTGACAGTACTGTGACCAGGGCGGAAACCAGATTGATTAGGATTTAGGAGCGCATTTTCACATAGAAAGGAAGTGAGCTGTGAGTGGACTAGACGTTCAAGGACTTTCGACAGGAAGGGTAGTAAGGATGGACATCAATCAATCATCAATTCATTTAAGTAAAATGAAATTCTTCCTTTGACAAATGCAACTCGAAATGGATTTAATATACTTGTCCTTTTTGTTAGAGGAGCGCGACGTGCCCAACAACAAGCTGCGCCTGTCGCCGCCCGAGAAGTTCACCATGCTGAGCCTCAGGTGACCTCAGCGACCTTGTGTGTGTGTGTGAGTAACTGGAAGCTGCCGGTTGTGGGCACAGGCAGTTACTATTGCGTTATATTGTTGTATTTGTTACGTTAGATAACTAGCACGGGATCAAATCTACAACACAGCATGGCAAAGTGACCATGATGACCACCTGATTCTTGAGCTACAATAGGTACAATAGTAACCGCAGAGTAACAGCACTAAAAATACCTTTAGTGCTGTTACTCTGCCGCTGAACCGTATTTAGACAAACAAAAAAAATGCAAAGCTTGCATAAAATATTTACATTACATTTTACATCTAAATATTTAAAATACATACATACATACATAGACTTACGCCTGTTTCCCCGAAGGGGTAGGCAGAGGCATATTAAACGCCCACTTTTTGCCAGTGTTTTGATCCCACGTAATAGGTGGCCAGCCTATTGCCGCTTATCGGGATATTTTGTTTAAAATGGTTGTAAATATTTAGAATGTTTTACTTTAATAGACTACACAAAGTTTTGGGATAAATCATATTTTACAAGAAAGTATTTTGTTACTTTTGTGCATTTGAACGCCATCTGCCGAAGGTAAGGATAGTATCTTCAAGACTTAGTTGCAATAATTGCCGCTAGGTGGCTATAACTGCATATTCAACACTCACAGGAAAATAATAATTACTCTACTAAATAGGGTTATGTTATGACAAGAAGTTATGGCATGAAGGCTAATGCTCTTTATAATAAAAGTTTGAAGCCAGGATAATACATAGAGAATAATCTAAAGATTTATTTAAACATATTTATTATCACCTACCTTTTCATTAATAGCAACCATTCCATTCCACACATCGCCGTACGGACAATAAACTGTGAATCCATAGCTTAAACCTTGTTCTCTGAGCCTCCTTTGGGTTTCCAGAGCTGTATACCCTGATATACTTCTAGGCCAGTCTGTTTTTAGAGCACTTTGAAGTTCACTCCACCTCTCCAGAGGCAAAAACTGCAGTGGATCTTTAGACATCGTTGTATGCCGAGCAACGCACGCGAGCAACTCAGACGGACGTATAAATATAGATGTTCTTATTATGTAGGTGCTGTTGTCACTTATCTGCGGATGATTGCGTGCAGTTTGCTCTGTCTTTTGTACTTGATATAATTGATACCTGTGCCGCTTATGAGGGCATTTAAACATGCAGCGATAACAGCGGTGTAATTTATATTGCTACTACCGTTGTACGAAGATGGGTGTGTACTAAATATTATAGTATTATATTTTAGATAAACAAGAGCGGCTTTAGGAGACATAGCGATGAAGTAATTTCTCCCATTGTTTACAATTGTATTGCGCAATGTTAATCATTGTACAATACTTGTTAAAATAATAAATGTTTTTTTTTATGGAATAGGGGGCAAACGAGCAGATGGATCCCCTGATGTTAAGCGATTACCGCCGCCTATGGACACCCGCATGTAGAGTTGGTAAGTTATGGATAGGGAATGCAATCTCGTTCTCGTAAGCGAGATTAATGTCGGTCGAAAAATGGGCGAGATCTCGCGAGATTTACGAGATTGCACTCGAACATAAAAACGTCTTATTGGAAGCGCTAACTGACACGGACGGATCGCAATCTATCGGTATCGGCATTCATAAAAAATGAAATGAATTTATAGGAGTCCGGGGGGTCAAAATGCGAAATTTTGCAGTTCGTGGATGTCTGCCTGAGAACTGCGGTTTCAATTCGCGTTGAATCCGAAAGGGCCTTCTCAGCGGCTGGTTATCTGGCCAACAGAAAAGGAAGCTGATAGCAGACGATTCTTTGGACATTTTGTGCTTCTGAAGGAGCTCCTTATTATTAATATTTCGTAATAATGGCTTGTGATTTGAACTGAACCAATCGTCCCTTTGATTGGTATATTTTGTTAATTAGGTTCTGTAATTTCTAATAGTCTGCCTTATTGGTATATTTTGTAAATTAATCTGTAATATCTAAAAAGTCTACTGAGTAGATATAGTTTTATTTACCTAATGGATAATAATACCTTAGTTTAGCAACATAGATGATAAGTAATTTTTTTTGACCTCTCGTTGTTTTGTTTATTATAAAAGAAATATTTTATTACTACAATATTTTTGTTTTATATTAGAAGCGAAGACTTGTTGTTTCTTTCATTTCTTATTTGACAGATCCGTCCGTAAAAGTTTACTTCATAAAAGTTTATTAAAAAATTATAGACAGGTAACGTCAAACAATTTTTAAAGCATTAAAGTCTATTGAAAAGTTCGTGAAAAGTAATGTTTATCTTAAAATACTAAAAATAGTTATTATTTATGCCCTAATTTATTCAAATATTGCGATTATTTACAAAAAAAATATACAAAACTGTCAATCTCACGAGATCTCGAAATTGGCGAGATCTCGCGAGATTGGCTTCATAATCTCGCGAGATCTCGCTTGAGCCCAAATCTCGCGAGATTTGCATTCCCTAGTTATGGAGGGTATTTAAAATACGTGAAAAATAGTTATTTGTGCAACAAGAGAGCAAAGTTGTTTTTTGTTTCGAGTGCTGATTTTGAGTCCCGAGCAAGCGAAGGATTCTATTTAAAATAAACTAATTCACGAGCGTAGCGAGTGAATCAAAGTTAGAATCCTGAGCGTGGTGAGGGACTCAACAGCACGAGATACAAAAAACACAGCAGTGAGAACACATATTACTTAGGACACATAGAAATGAACAGGAATAGATTGAATTCTGCATAATCACTTGTTGATTTAACTCTTCTGGTGTTAAAGTACAGTCATCATCGCTAGTTTCACTCATCTTTTTAGATTATTTTATATATTAATATAATTTAACACGTTACGCTATACCTACTGTATCAGCATCAGCGAAATTTTTATTCCCGCTACTTTTATTAAATTTTATTTAAATCGCGTTTTAATAACGCGTCCCTGATGTTTATTTTTCAAATGTATCATTGTTGTAATTATAAATAAAAATTTATTGGTTAAATACTAATTTTATACTATTAATTAGACTTATTTTTATTAAAATCCAATAATAAATTAAACATGTAAACAATAACATATAAAAAAAAGTAATTTCTTTATTACAAATATCTTTTTTTTTTGCGTTGCCGTGTTTTCTTTGAGGACGAATTCCAAAATCGAATTTCTAATTCGAAGGGGTTTGTTTTTTCACTCTCTTTTTATATGCATGTGAAAGAGACAGAGCACAGTAAAATTCGAATGTTTCAAATTTATGGCTGAACAATGTCAATTCGTCGCACTGAAGATTAAAAAATTAAAAAGCTACTTTGCCTCATGCTCGAATCAAAATCGCGTTTTGTTCACTGTTGTCTCGCAGCAAAAGCGGATGTTTGAGCTGCTGTGGTGAAAATATATATTTTACTAGGCTTCTTCCATATGAATTATACACCTAAACTTTTATCAGAAATCGCACTAACTGTTGTTATATCCTTGGGAAGCCTGCTAACCCACATTCTGTACTATGCTCTTACCCCGTTCATAATAAGGGTCAGGTGCTAGGCAGTATATAGAAGGTAACTTGTTTGTTTTGTTTTTCGTGTGAGTGTGTGGCTAACTCTAGTATCGGAGTTTTACAGGCCACCTGAAGGCCTCCGACATGGCCTACCTACCGATTCTTATCATAAGACAAGAACCGGGGCCGACAGCTTTACGTGCCGTCCGAAGCACGGTAAAACAAAACAAACAAAAAACAAAACTCCGTTCATAATGAGAGTCAGGTGATAGGCAGGATACAGAAGGTAACTATAATGGTGGAATATATTTTTCACCACAGCAGCTCAAACATGCCGCTTTTGCTGCGAGACAACAGTGAACAAAACGCGATTTTGATTCGAGCGTGAGTAAAAGTAGCTTTTTAATTTTTCAATCTTCAGTGTCACGAATTGACATTGTTCAGCCATAAATTTGAAACATTCGAATTTTACTGTGCTCTGTCTCTTTCACATGCCTATAAAAAGTGAGTGAAAAAACAAACCCCTTCGAATTCGAAATTCGATTTTGGAATTTGACCTCAAAGAAAACACCTTCGGAAACGCAAATAAAAAAAGATATTTGTAATAAAGAAATTACTTTTTCACCACAGCAGCTCAAACATGCCACTTTTGCTGCGAGACAACAGTGAACAAAACGCGATTTTGATTCGAGCGTGAGTAAAAGTAGCTTTTTAATTTTTCAATCTTCAGTGTCACGAATTGACATTGTTCAGCCATTGAAACATTCGAATTTTACTGTGCTCTGTCTCTTTCACATGCATATAAAAAGTGAGTGAAAAACAAACCCCTTCAAATTCGAAATTCGATTTTGGAATTCGACCTCAAAGAAAACACCTTCGGCAACGCAAATAAAAAAAGATACATACATAACGTCACGCCTTTTATCCCCGAAGGGGTAGGCAGAGGTGTATTTCTACACCCACTTTTCGCCAGATATACTTTAGTCCCACGTAATAAGGGGTGAGCCTATTGCCGTACCGGGCACATTTCCAGAATCCGTGCGGCTACTGAGAATTTCGTGACAGAAAAACCCAATAACACTGCTCGACCCAGGAATCGAACCCGGGACCTCCCGATCCCACGCGCACATTTATGCCGCGAGACCAACGAGGCAGTCGTATAGGGTTTGATGTCGAGTTTTCCGTCTACGCAAAGATGGTATTTGCATTGTGTTATCCCTTAGTCGCCTCTTACGACACCCACGGGAAGATAGGGGGTGATGACACTTGTATTCTATGCGTCAACCACACGGCACAAAAAAAGATAATTATTTGTAATAAAGAAATTACTTTTTTTATATGTTATTATTTATATGATAATTTATTATTGGATTTTAATAAAAAATTGTCCACTTAATAGTATAAAATTGGTATTTAACCAATACATTTTTATTTGGAATTACAACAATGATACATTTGGAAGATAAACATCAGGGACGCGGTATTAAAACGCGATTTAAAAAAGTAGCGGGAATAAAAATTTCGCTGATGCTGGTACAGTATAGCGTAACGTGTTAAATTATATTAATATATAAAATAATCTAAAAAGATGAGTGAAACTAGCGATGATAACTGTACTTTAACACCAGAAGAGTTAAATCAACAAGTGATTAATGCAGAATTCAATCTATTCTTGTTCATTTCTGTCTCCTAAGTAATATGTGTTCTCACTGCTGTGGTGAAAAGTTATGTGTGCTACACGAGAGCAAAGTTTTTTGTATCTCGTGCTGTTAAGTCCCTCACTACGCTCAGGATTCTAACTTTGATTCACGAGCGTAGCGAGTGAATCAAAGTTCATAGAATCCTTCGCTTGCTCGGGACTCATAATCAGCACTTGAAACAAAAAACAACTTTGCTCTCTTGTTGCACAAATAACTATTTTACAATACTTGGAGTTAAAGCAAAACGGTAGCGAAAGCTGAATGGAGTGACTAATGGAATGCTACGTAGTGAGTTTCTGGTTAAAAAAACTATTTGAAATTAAGTGTATGTCAGATTGTTATTATCGCTTGCTAAGCGGTAACGGAAAACTTTGTGAGGAAACATGAGAGTTTCCATAATGTTCCCCAATGATGTGTGATGTCTGCCGACCTCCGCTTGGTGAGCGTGGTGGCTTTGGCCTTACTCTTCTCATAGTTAGAACAGCCCTGGGCCTAGCAGTGGGTCTGAGTATATAATACGGCTGCTGTTCATGATGATGTTACGGAAGGTGTGCACATACCTGCTACTAGGTATGAAAAAAGTAGGTACCTAACTCATATTTTTTTAAATATTGACAATCACAATACACAGCACTGAAAATAAGTGAGTAACCTTCGCAAATAAACAGTACTTCGAGTGCCTGACCCATGACCTTAGAGTAATGTCAAACATCTTTTGAGTAAATGACAGCGAGTCAGCATGGACTCAGCCAGCTGTGTGCATTGACATGCTTACTGTACAAAAGAGGTCGTATTGTATTAGGACGACCTCTGTAGTCACTGATAAGGTAGATAACTCCTCCGCTACTTAAAATCATTCATCGAATGAATATAAAGAACACCCAGACTATAAATATTTAAAAACTAGAGGACGCCAGCAGCTACGCCTGCATTTTTTTTATTTACCCGTCTTGGCCGATCCCGTGGGAATTTCGGGAAATCCCTTCTTAGTGCACCCCTACGTTCCCTAAGGAACATACATGCCAAATTTCAGCTTCCTGGGCCCAATAGTTTCGGCTTTCACCACTCTAATGCATCCTCACATTCCACTAAGGTAACGGAAAAGTATTTGAAAGCTGCCATTTTAGAGTTCTTGAAACAGCCGCCATTACAGCCTGGATCTCGCATCTAGCGACTTCTTATTGTTTCCAAAAATGTAAGACTAACTTCGAGGCACACGCTTAAGGAACCGACGGTGAATAGGTCCAATAAAGCTTTTGAAGAGATGTTACTTAGGCGTCATATACATATGTAGTTTGAAAAACAATAGATGTGGTTTTATATGTCAGTATATAGAAACTTTCTGTTTATGTCTTATGAAAAAAATGCTGATTAGCGATGACGTAAGAAGGTCGCGTATCACCGTTAGTACTTACCTAAATTTAAATTATTATATGATTTAATTAACTATATAATTTATTTGTGTATATCAATCTAGCTTACACATAGGCTCGTTACACATAGGTATATAATATGTTATGTTTAATATGGGGTAAAACGACACACAAAAAGTGCAGTCGTTGCTTGACAGGTCACCAAAACAAATTGTACTACTGTGTGAGAGCTACTCTATTAGTACTTTAAGATCCCCAAATATGCCGAGGTACTAGTTATCATGATAAAAGGTCATACAAAATAAATTAGCGGGTCTTAATCGCGTACAATTAATTTATTTAAGGTATAAATACCTATTTATTTCCGACGTTTCGCTCGTCTTGCACCGAGCGTGGTCGCGGAGAGACTGATGAGAGCTCAGCGCCGTCTTGTGGAAGTGCGGGTTTCGGCACCTACCCTCACTTGGTCTTTATTTAAGTTCGCACTGTCGGTACTCCGACACACTACACTAATGACGTCTACACACTGTTGAGATTTATCACTGCGGCGGTGATTACATTTGCTGATGACCGGATTCCAAGTAGCCGATAATCTATATCCATCCTCCCGGTTGAAATTGTTATATTTCTTGATTTCTACCGCTTCACGTACTATCCTGGAGTAATAGTGACGATCGGTGGATAAGACTTGTGGTTGATGCAGTTCTATCCAGTGGTTTGGTCCAGACTCCAACAAATGCTCAGCTATAGCCGACTTATTAATATGTCGGTTTTTCACAGCTGCGATATGTTCCTTTACTCTTTCAGCGATTGTACGCTTAGTCTGCCCGATATATGAACTACCGCAGCTGCAATCGACTTTGTAGACGCCAGGTGTTTGGAGAGGAATGACATCCTTTGGGGTACGCAGATTATGTGCTATCTTAGAGAACAGACTGTATACAGTCTTGATGGAGTATTTCTTGAGTACTGTTCCAACCTTGTCCGTTACTCCCTTTAGATACGGCATGTAAGCCGGCACTCTGCTCACTTCAGGTCTACGATCTTTCCTCTTCAGACGGAGTATCTTCTTCTTGTATCCGTTGCGCCTAAGTACCTCCTGAACATGTGACAGTTCACTATTTAATTGTTCAGGGTCACACAGGTCATACGCTCTGTTCAATAACGATGACACAACGGAATCCAAATGCCGCGGATGGTGGTGCGAGTTCGCGTTAAGATACCTATCTGTGTGTGTCGGTTTCCTATATACAGTGTGTCCAAGGGTACCATTATCTCTCACTGTCACTTTAACGTCGAGAAAGGGTAACGATCCGTCTACCTCCATTTCGTATGTGAATCGGATGTTCGGATGTATGGAGTTCAATTTGTCTGCGAATTGTTCCACGTCTTGCTGGTTCCCCTTCATGATGCAAAAGATATCATCGACATACCTCTTCCATAGCTTCACATTTGATGCCTGCATGTCTATGGATTCCTCGAAGTGCTCCATCCAGATGTTGGCCATTACCGGTGCTATAGGACTACCCATAGCCACTCCATCGATCTGGAGGTAGTGTTGTCCACGATATAAGAAGTAGTTTCCATCCAAGCAATTCTTAAGCAGAACAGTGTATTCGTCAGACAGACCGTTTTCCTTTAATTTCCTCTGTATGACCTCAAGGCAATTTTGAATAGGAACATTGGTGAATAGTGACTCCACATCAAAACTCACCATCACCTCGTCTGGTTCCTTTTTCGTGCTCTTGATAATTTCTACAAAGTGACGAGAGACCTTCACGAAAGAGTGCGTCTTGCCTATTAACGCTCGGTGCAAGACGAGCGAAACGTCGGAAACAAATAGGTATTTATACCTTAAATAAATTAATTGTACGCGATTAAGACCCGCTAATTTATTTTGTATGATGTATACAAATCGCGAAAGTTTAAAATCGATTATGATAAAAGGTGTCTGTGTTATAATCTGGTGAAGAAATATTGCTTTAAAGTTTCATTAGATTCTTTCACTTCCATCCATCTTCTTCACAAACATTCGCGTTTGTAATAGAAAAAGATTATTGCAAAATTTCACTGTTTACGTCACAATTCGAATAACATTCCAGTTATTTTATTAATGAAATAAATAAAAAATAGCAAATTAAATATTAAAAGAGTAATATGAAGGGTGAGGACCATGCGGTGTATGAATTATTAGGGTGTTATAAAATTGTTGTATGTACATGGATGTGTGTACGCAACGGCGTGTTTTGTCTGAATTCAACATATAGATACTGGAGGTGATTTGAGCAATTTTTATTTTGTATATACATTAAACGATAACAACGGTAGTAAAATTGTCTAGGTATATAATGTCTATAATCACATCTTTTACCTATCAATAAGATACTATAGTGTGTCTATAATAGTATTACATAAATTGTGTAATATTTCTGGGCAAAGCCAGTAAGACGAAGCATGTAGCCAATGTAAGCTGACCTCATATTATCTAGGCTTGCCATAGTAATATAGTTAATAGTACGGGACAGTCACGCTATAGTTGCCAAAGTATTTTATACCGAATGAAATTCACTTGTAGCAGTTCCTTGCTGTTTACTAATCATCAATATTTGCGTCGTCGTATTAAATATCACTATGACTTTTTCGCCACCAAAAATAACTTTGTTTTCCATAGTGTTTGTATAAAAGACAAAGCTATATTTGCAGTTTTTTATACGTGATATATCTAAAAACTGCTGACTACACCTCATTCAAATAACTTTTCGTTGAAAGTTTTAATTAAGATCTATAGGATATATTCCTTTTAGATTTGTCTCGTTCTTATTTTAAAATTTAGAGGTCGGGGACATACATTTTTCTTTTTGTAATCGACTATCTTTCAAATGATTAACTTTCAGAGTAAATGGCTTTAGGAACCTCAATATAACTTTTAAAGACCTGTTTATAGATACCTCGCTTGTATATAAGAGATGAACAAAAAAATTCAGTTCATTGCCATATACGGAGAGCCCTCCTTTATTTTTTATTATGGTAGTTTTTGTTTTAAAATCATAAAGCGATTTATAGAATACAGCTACCTACTAAGTTTTAGCTGAATAATCTTAATAGTTTTGGAATAAAGATTGTGTGACTTTCGGACGGACATACAAAGAGACATAGTGAGTCGATAAGTGTTCCGATATTGCTAGGGAACTTCAAAAATCACCGTCAGCCGAAGGTTTGGAGTGTAAAAAGTTTATTGGCTGCCGCGTATGCCAGTTATGCCACCATTATACACATGACTGACGATTATTTTTATTATTCTAGAAGCACAACGTGAACATTGTTCTTGTGTAAATTTCATAAGGTATAAAATAACTTTATAATTTTAAATTTTTGTACAAAGTAAGTGTATGCGTAGTCTCAAATTATAGAGACAACCGTCTCATAAAGTTTGGCACGGTATAAAATACTTAAAAAACACATTATTTTAGTCCACTTTGACATGCTGTAACTTTTAGCTCCACCGCATGTACGACGACTGACGCATACATTGATGATAAGTAAACAGTAAGGAACTGCTGCAAGTGAATTTCATTCAGTATAAAATATTATATTTTAGCAAATCAAGCGCGACTTCCTGTACTATGCTTATATTAGTGGTGTGGACAGCATTTATCTGCTGTTTCATTGCAAGTAGTCATTTTTATATCAGACAGCGGCAAGTTATAACTGGGATTGTGATTTTACTTCGCAGTTTATTTAGGCTATATTTCTTAAGAAAAGTGTCTAATAAAATCTGATTATGTTTGGTTTTAGCCGAATTCTAGATTATAATGATTGTTATCAATTGCGTGATTTGCTATTTAATTATGTAACTTTTCTATCTTTGTGCAAATAACACATTGCACCAAATTTTCAGCCTTAGCGTAAAAAAACAGCACTGCACTTGTTTTTTTTGTGGTGCTTCCACACCGCAGTAACGATTTAATGAGCAACATTTGAGAATGTTAGAGCTCAAGATTCTTTAAAGAAACGCTCGCGGTAACTCTATAGATTATAGCTAACAGTTATTGAATGATACTGTATTTATAAATATTGCCTAACAAAAAGCAACTGCGGTTTGAATGCACCATTAGACACGGCTAGACCCATTTAATGTTATTAACGATGCCGCGATGGGAAAAATATTTAAAAAAACTTCAGTCATAGATTTTTATAATTCCTATGCATACGACTTCTTGGTAATAATAACTGTTTTTTTATTTAGGTAAATAAAGTAGTATTCAAATAATTCCACTTCAAAACGCGCAATGTGCACGTAATAAAGTTGATAAGAAACTGCGAGACTCTATATCAGAAATTCAGAACTGCAGTCACGGCAAAAACTACCTCAAGATAAAACTTAGTACCTACTTTACTTTACTTAAGGAATTCACTAAAGCTTAAGGTGTCTATCTGGTGACCTCTTACGAAGTTTGAAGCAGTGCCGGTAGTAATGTATTTGGACAGTTGTTGTTGTTCTCTCAACTCGCTTGTCTCCATGCGAGTTGAGAGCAAAATGTACGACTAGCTCGCAGCGCCGCGACCCTCCATAGGTTTCAACTAAATTTGACGATTAGTGATGTTTTTTTTTGTAACTGAGGCTTTTTTCCGTTTTGTTAGGATTTGCTTGAGTCGTTGGTTTTATGGAATAAGGTTGCATTTACGCTGGTAATATAACTTTACGACGTTGATAGTACTGATTAATTATACACATGGATGTTTTGCATTCCTAGTTTGCTTCTTCTTCTTTTCGTGTTTTTAGGCCATACAAAGGCCTCGGACATGAAGGAGTTGTTAATATCAATAATATACAATTATCTTCTAATATTTATTTAATGGAAAAATGGATAATGGAATCAGTATCAAACATCTAACGTAGGAATCATGATTAAGTTCTGCAAGTCCAAATGCACTCTGGTTTCATTGTATTGGTAATACGGGTCATACAGCATATTTTAATGCCAATTATAGCATCTTCCGTCTTATTTGCTAAAGCAATGGGGATGTAGTCCGTATACTAAAGTATACGGACTACATTCCCGTGCTAGTATCGAATTATTAGCTCGGATCTTCATACACGAGAATAATTATCTCTGCGATTTCTATTGCGAGGAGCAGAGGACGCGAGGGCATGGCTAACGTGATGAAGTGCGTTCCAAATGAGCTATTAAAGAGTGGTAATAATATTTGGTATCTATACGAGCATGGTTTCTACGTTGGAGAAAATTAAAATATGTAAACGAAAATAATATTTCCAGCAGTTTATTCATGGCAGGCTTCGGTGTAGGTTTGGTTGCGCAATGTTTAGGAAAATGTCTTAAATCGAAATATTGTCGGCCTATATATGGGTCCAGAAACCTTTAGCTGGGACGTGTTTGTGGGTAGTTGAGATCACTAGTGTTCGCATTTAAATGTCCCGTTAGTATGTAATTGTGACGGAGTTCCTGGGTTGAATGTCAAGTAGCTGTACCAACCACAACCACCAGATCTGTGTACTCTACTGAGAATAGAAGGCAAATGAGTGGAAATGCTTGTTTTGCTACCTTGTTACCGACAATTATATTTTGGAAGAAAACAAGTGGTAGTTCTTTAAAAAAATCTCACAGGCACAGCTTTCGAGCGCAAAAAGCTGTTTAGTATGTGTTTTCTTTGGATAGCATAGAGTGCGCTAAAAGGGAAGTTCCCGAAATGCCCACGGGATCGGGCAGAAACTGTGGCTTCTGGCATCTTTTAGTTGCTTATAAGCAAACGAATGACTACGACAACGTCGTAATATATAATTTTAATTACTTAAATAAAAAGTTATGACAAAATTAACTACCGTGAGGTTAAATCAAATAAATGAATAAAGTCAAAAAGTCGAGACAAAATTGACCGTAAACGCTGGTAATAAAGTGAGATGATTTATTTCCCAAAATTGTAGAATTAATGGGCTATTGCGAGGCCTATAGGCGTAGTCGCGCAACAGCCTTAAATATACTTATCAAACGATTGTTCCTTCTAGCGAAACCTTTATTATTAACTGTTGATTTATGTCTGGCTATTTTCGAATGGTTAGAGCAGGGGGTAAGGCAGCTGGTGACGTGGAAACCAGGGTTTGAAGTCCCCGGAACTCTATTCTATCCAGTTTACACCGATACGTGATAATTCACGTAATTTTTGTTAGAGCGCACTCGTTGGATTCTGTTACCACTAAGACGGAGAAAGGTATAGAGTAAAATATAGCCATTTCTACCCTTGTTATTCGGGCATAGAATTTATCCTTAGAGTGAAAGAACAATTATATAATACAGTTTTTCTATTACATGCAAGCAATTTGTCTCCACAATTGATTATATATTAAAGCCGAAGTTTAAATAGTAAGAATATCGTTATATTTATAAATTACAACTGTGTTTTTCTTTAATATGATCAGCGATTCTATAAAGCGCCTTTTAATATTCTCAAACTGCAAACGAATTTATTCAGAAATGTATGTCGTTTCACTTGCCAGCTAGTGGTTATAAAATTATTATTAGTTAATATTATACTAGCTTTATCTATTATCTTAAAGGATGAGGCTCCATTTATTTAGTGTTACAAATATAGATGCAAATGCAAACGTGTATCCCCTAGGGTACGCCACAAGACCAGATCTCCCGTTTTTGCCATCCAGCCCCTACCAGCCGCTCTTCTCAAGTCACCGGTCCATTTTGCCGCAAGGCGCCTAACCAAGACTTAGTCTCCATTCGAGAACCTTCTTTTCAGAGTTCCGTAATAACCTACATACGAGGGTCAAACTAAAAGTTCTTAGAAAATCAAAAACTGATTACATTAGCCAGTTATTAGTTTTATTATATCTTTTCAAAATATTGTCCATTGACGTCAATACACCGCTGCATGCGATGGAACCACTGGGAAAAGCACTTTGCCCACTCGTCCTTAGGGATCTCTTCAATGGCATCGCGATACGCAGCCACTTCAGCATTCATAAACCGCTTTTCTTTAAGTTTTTCTTTAATTTTTGGAAATAAATAAAAATCACAAGGCGCGAGGTCGGGGCTATACGGCGGGTGACCCAGTAATTCAACGTTTGATGTCGCCAAATAGTCGATCGTTCGCTTGGCGGTGTGCGGCGAGGCGTTGTCGTGGTGAAGGAGGATCCTACTGCGAGGTCGTTTCTCTCGAACTTTTTCCAAGACAAGTGGCAAACAATTGGTAGTGTACCATTCTGCAGAAACTGTTTTTTGATCCTCTAACACAATTGTTGCGAAATGACCTATCCTTCCAAAGAACGAGGCCACCATTTTTTTTCCCGCACTTCGATCTCTCTTCACTTTAGTTGGCAACTCCTCGAAAGGAAACACCCACTGAGCAGATTGTCTTTTGGTTTCAGGATCATAACAGTAAATCCAGCTTTCGTCACCTGTTAGTATGTCGAACACAGCATTTGAGTCACCTTCGTTAAATCTTTCAATCATTTTACGGCACCAATCCACACGATGGAGTTTTTGAGCCTTAGTCAAATTATGAGGTATCCACCGGGCGCAAAGCTTCCTGACCGCAAAATGTTCGTGGAGGATTTTGTGCACTTGACTCATACCGATGCCTAAGCTTGTCCGAATCTGCTGATAGGTCACTCTTTTGTCAGTCTCTATCATACGCCGCACAACACAGATGTTATTTTCAGTCGTCGCCGTAGAAGGCCGTCCCTCACGTACATCATCAGTGAGATTAGTGCGACCACGTTTAAACTCATTAAACCAGTTGTAAACAGTCGCACGAGATGGGGCTTCATCGTGAAAGGCCAATCGTAGTCTATCATAACTTTCTTGTTGACTTAAATGACATCGAAAGTCATAAAAAATCATTGCACGAAAATTTTCTCGTGTTAAATTCATGTTGACGTGACACAGACAATTTTCAATTTGCCGCCAAATCGTAAAACAAATGACAAATGAATGAAATATATACTCAGTAATATTGGCAAAGAGTTCTATTTTCAAATTTTAGAATATTTTTTTTATTATATTGTTTATAAGTGGCCAGTTCTAAGAACTTTCAGTTTGACCCTCGTATGTCTGTCCGTCTATCTGTCAGCGGTTTTACGCGGTAACTATAAGTAGGTACCTACTAGGACTACTACTACTACTTATAAATTGTAATTACGCGGACAAAAGTATACAATAAAATTGAAAAGAAATATTTATTGGGATTGCTCCCATGCACGTAAATGGGAAAGTGTTTTATTTTTCTATGATATTATGTGGCGTATAGTAAGTATTTTAAAGTCTATCGCTTTGGGGTTTGCTTCTATTCAATGTCTTTGTGAAATATGGAGCAAAAGCCAGTAATTGCAAAGTGTTTATCAGCTTTACAGTTGCACAGTTGCGACAGTTGAACAGACAGAGCACACTACATTCCCATTTACAACATCAAATTATAATACCTAACTCTAATGAATAGATAAATAAACAGCTCTACCTATCACTTTACGCGTAAAATGTTGCTACCTATATAATTACCATTTCCAGTTCACAGCGTTTCAATATGTCAATACCATTTAATTTGGATCAGTACTTATATAATACGCTTACATTGATTATTTCTTGTGTATTCGATGGCCGACTGAAGCAAAATATTATTTGTATAACGTATTCGCTGATATGCCATCTTCATTATAAAGTTTACTCACATTAAATTAATGGGTATCAGTTTTACTTTGATCTACGATGTACCCTTCGAAAATGACAGCTGAATTACACGAAACATTTGTAATGAAGTAGCATCAACTGATTTATTATGGATCGCGTTCATTTCCGTACAATTTGCGTATTAATGAAGATTGGAGAGACAAGAACCTCACGTGAAACTTCTATTTGATGGGCCTGTGTTCTTCGCTATGTTTAAATGTAAAGATATTTTTTTGCTTTGTTACCTGGTGGTGATGTAATGGGATGCTGATAGGTTTCTGTCTCAGGTTGATCTGTTAGATGGAGAAACATCCACCACAAGACTCTTACTAGTGTTGTGGTGGATGTTTCTCCATAATAGAATCGCAGTCAAATATTCAAAATAAAAAAAGTAACCACGATGCAATTTAAAGACAAGCAGACCGTAACGTACCTACTTGTCACCCAGAGCCACATTTCAAGCGAACATTTAAAAATCTATTGCATCTCTGTATTCAAAGATGTGAAGGGACTGCATGACTGTATTCGTACCCACTTAGGTAACTTTGAAAAGTCATTAGTGCGCGCCGTGGATTCGAACCCGATACCCTCTACATGGCAGTCCATGGTATCTCCACTATGCTATCGCTGCCTTTTTGGTTCCTCCCTTTGAGTTTCAGTTTCGTATAATAATAATAAAAAAAGGACACAAAACAAGTCAAAGCTCTCGAATGTAGCGTCAACCCCTATCATTTCACGAGTCGCCGCCCAAATGTGTTATAATCTTAAGAATTACTCTGATTCGCGTACTCGTATGTATCAGAGTAATTCCGTAACGTCACGCAGAATAACGTATCACATTATTTTCTCGACTTAATTATGTTAAATTGTGCGACAGTGACTTGTGATTCGTGACTTTCAGATTCTGCGGCGTATATGTACCTACACACGCTAATGCATTGAATGTTTTACCGTTATTAATAAATCATGATTCATGGGTAGGTATTATAATTTTTCTTTATAATGATAATCAAATTTAAAGTCATTCATCAAATTAGGATAGCTTCTGATCAAATGTAGTATTAGTAGGTAGTACGTGTGCTAATAATAGGTACGACAGGTATTGCCATACTTCCTAAGTATGGACTCTGGAAGTAACTACCGACTGTGCTACTGGTTAAATAATCTACATCAATAAAAATAATTACATTAATGTGATTTAATATTTAATTATAAATACTTAGGTATCATATGAACTATACAGAGGAACATTGAATAGCGATAGCCTGGTGAAGATACCAACAGACTGCCATGCAGAGGGTATCGAGTTCGAATCCACGGCGTGCACCAATGACTTTTCGGAGTTATGGGCGTATTTTATTACAAATCATCGCTTGATCCGTACCTCGTAGAGCACGTTAAGCCGTCAGTTCCGGCTGTCATGAAGATATTTGACAGTACTTATAAGGAGTTAGTACTTATGAATAAAACTGACACTAGTCTAAACCATGAAATTTTGGTTTAGACTAGTGTCACTTTGGGTTGCGGAGGGCAGACAGGCAATCGCTCTGTGGAAAAGCTAATATTGTTAGCTGTTAAGCTGGTATTGCTAAGCTGCCTGTCTGACCTCCAAACGTCACATAATCGCCACAAATACAAACACAAACTTATTGCATATGACGAACCAGTTTGTGAAATTAATTCTATCATGAAAAGTTTATTTGCTGTCTTGTTAAGTCGTAAAGTGATACTGCGACTTGCGTCTTATGAGCCGTCATATGGGGTGCCTATTTCACACACAAACTCGTAAACCGTACGACAGAACTTAATAGGTAATGTATAGGTAGTTAAATTCACTAATACGTCATGACCTGATTGTATAATGCGTTTAATAATTTGTATAGTTACCTAAGATACCATGTTATGTCTATTTAGATTTGATAATTTATGTCTCTAGACGCGTCAGGCTTTGAAGAAGAGGGTGGAACAAGCTTGACTCCTTTGATAGAGATTTGTCACAAGAGAATCAAAATAGATGTAGAAATAGACGGAAGGACTGTAGAATGAGACTTACCTCGCAATAGACCATAGACTAATATATTATATGCAACTTTGGATAGACGAGCTTCAAGTTTAATGTCCAGTTTATTTCATTCAGTCCATTTCTTTTTAGATTTTTTAGTACTGAACGGTAAATGCCACTGCATACCTAGTTAGTATGCTTATACTTAACCGGCGAAATAATAGTTCAAAAACAACACAGCTGTTTGTACGAAAATGGAATGAATTATTCTTTTAGAAAATTATTTGTCGTTGAAAAGAAGCTACGCACTCGATGGCGTACCATGAAAAGCAGCGCCTGTTTCTTGATATAATGTTCTTACCTGCGGTTATAAGCATATAACCGCAGGTAAGTAGCGGCATTGGGTAAATCTGTCCCTGATTTAGTAGCACACCAGAGCACTTACATAATTACAGAGTAACTCTGTGTTGAAGGAAATACAAAATCCTACGTGCATTAACATTTTTATACAGGTCTTTTTTAAATGGCCCATTTGTTTAATAGCACCAATTTCTCTTTTTATAAAACATCCGATAGTAACCTTCCGAGACAATAGATCTTCTAAACATAATGTATAATAAAGTTTTGTTATAAATTAATAACTTCAAATTTTATGTCAAGTTTTATAAGTACAACTTAGACACGCTTAATGAAGTATGTAGTCAAATTGTCGGGGTATTCCTGAAATCGCAACCATTTTTGAGCGCAACTAAAAAAGCGCAACTACTTTATTCCACAAAGCGCAACCATTAGTTGCGCTCATAAATTAAAAAATATATATTATTTTTTTATTCCACTAAGCGCAACTAAATATCAGGGTGCAATAGTGCTGGTTAATAACTAACGGAAAATATCGATAGTTCATCATAAGACAGGACATTCTAGTATAATACTTTATGACATTTGATGGATGTAAAAATAATACAATGCAGCGGGGCGTAGGGTCGGTGCGGGGAGCAGTGACCGCAGGACAGAGCTGTTGCTGTGCGCCCGTTGCCCGTTCAATTATTAAAAGCCTCTGTGCCTAACATGAATGTAGTTTTTTTTTAAAGTGATTTTGAGGAAGCTGCAGTTTGAGGTTTTCTAGCTGTATTCCCCAATGCACTTGCGAGTGGGTGCTATTTTCATTTTAAACAAGCGCTACAGAGAAAATCTAAGGAACTAGGTCTTTCTAAAAATAGTATTTTTAGAAAGCATGTTGCCTTATGCACTAAGTTACCTCTTATACCCGAAAATGATTTAGACAATGCTTGGATTTACATAATGAGCCACTCCCCATAAGATAAAAATATTACAACGTTCAATGACTACATGGTTTCTCAATGGCCAGAGCATAAATTTTGGAAAAATAAATTATCATCCTACGGTGAAAATAATAAAACTAATAATTTTGTAGAGTCACACTTTTCAGACATTAATAAAAAAATAAACAGAAAGCGAGGTGCAAATTAAGCACAACTAGTAGGGTATCTGCGGCAATACTGTGATAATTATGCTGATATAAGATTACAAATGGACATTTATGATAAACAAAACCATGCCCAAGAAAGAAATAGGTTAATTAACAGTAAATTAGATGAATATACAAGTGACTCTATCTCTTTAGGGCACTGTTCAGAGATGTTGAGATTTTAATATATATATATATATATATATATATATATATATATTGTAACCATTTTTCACTATGTATAATACTTAAAATACAATACAATTTATATTGTTTTAAATGTTCTTATATTGTCAACACAACTATTTGTGATTTTTTGATCATCAATTTACATAAGAAAATAAAACTCTCATGCTGGCTGAGACGCGGCCAAATATAAGTTATATATATATTTAAGTTTAATGTTTCACTGTTTTACTAAATACTATCAGTTTAAAATTGTTTTATTGAGATAACGATTAAGGCTGATAGATAGATAATATTCTTTATTGTACACCAAAATAAACTAGATTTCTAAAGTATCTTAAAACTACAATTTATGTACAATCGGTGGCCTTATCGCCAACGGCGATTTCTTCCAGGCAACCTTAGGATGGACAGAAATGATGTTACATGTTTTGTGACGATGGTGTAGCTATATGTAACTAAATCTATAACCAAAGATTTCAATAATATACTAAAATACACATATACAATTATTAATTATACATATATATATACACACATACACAATTGTCTAATGTCATCTTAATATATAAAATCCTTGCGTTACTGACTGACTGACAGACACGCTACAGCCAAAACTATTGGGCGCAGGAAGCTAAAATTTGGCATGTGTGTTCCTTGGGGACCGTAGGGGTGCACTAAGACGGGATTTCCCGAAATTCCTACGGGATCGGGCAAAACGGGAAATTCTAAAATATTTGCGTGCGAAGTCGCTGGCGTCTTCTAGTGTGATAATAAAAACCATCTGTGATTTTTAATAAATATTTAGTTAAGACCTTTCATATTTTAGATTGTATATTGTTCTTATTATGATTATTACTCAAACTGTGATTTGATGTATCCTCTCTTATACCTGATGATTAAACAATACTAAGTGTGAAAAGAGGTTATCTGTTTTTATTTACTACATATTTAATTTAGTAAGGTATTTTGGGACCTAATTACACACTACTACTTTTAAAATTGTTATGAGTTTTACCTATACCATGCAGTGCCTGATTTCTGATTCATGACAAAAAAAAACGGTTTTTTATTAGGCTACTAACTTCTGTTCAAAAGAACTCTGTGAAAAGTACTAGGGTAACATAAATATGTTACCCTAGTACTTTTCAAAACATTTTACTGATTTGATACCTTTGTTACTAGATTCTGTAAACAACCTCTGTTCATTTCTGTTATCCTGGTACTTTTGGAAACGATCGCCATAATAAATAAAAAATGGGCATATGATTTCAAAATTCTATCGATAAAAAGTCCTTTATGCATCTATCATGCCTCTTCACTATTTTTCGACGTGGTTGCGCTTAGTGGAATAAAAAATATTTTTTTAATTTATGAGCACAAGTAATGGTTGCGCTTTGTGGAATATAGTAGTTGCGCTTTTTTAGTTGCGCTCAAAAATGGTTGCGCTTTCAGGAATACCCCAAATTGTCTTGTCAATTGTATTGTCTCTAAAAATATGATAATACAATTAATACTTGACATGTTCACTTTGACAGTGCAATATCGGCCCTTATGCACATGACATGAAGCTAATTAGGTAAGGGGAATTTTGGGAAATGGACGTTTCGGGGAAGGGACATTAGAAGGAGGAGTAGGGACTTAGAATTTGCAACCTAAGGACATTTTGGGAAAGGGTCATTTTGAGCCTAAACCGATATGAGTCCTGCGATTCGGTGTTGTATGAGAATCAAGCTAATTTGGCATCGTGCCTCAGCTAAATGATTCATGTACTTAATATCCAAAAACGATGTCTTCCGATAGCGGGAGTGACGATGTATTGGAGGGGAGCGGAGAACCGGCAAAAGCGTCCGTTATCGTACTTTTCCGATAAACCGGAACTTTTAGCATCGGATAGAAAGAAGGTTTATGTTTCAGCTTATCTTTAATTTATAATGTCTATATATATACTTTCCTTGGTACTGAGTCACGCGAATCTACCAATGAACCCTTTGGGCTGCCAGCTAGCTTTTGTATCACACACAGTCATGAGTTTTCTATCAATCGTTTCTTATACAGACAAATATTTCGAAATTTTTCACACAAGAATCTCCTCGCTAATCGCACAATTATAAATGACAGCGATAATTACTGTCTCACTCTCAGCTAATCCATTTGATAAAAAGGCAGCTCAACTCGCGAGTGTGTGGCATAGGAAGGCTCGCGATATATCATCGTGATGTCTACAAATGTTTGCACTTGACAGAGGTACACGAATACATCTCACATTTATGACTGTTCCCCTTCAGACGCCCACGTGGCTGCTGAAGTACTTGACAAGGAATAGGGAAGCCACCTGAACTCTTCATGGATGGGGTAGTTTTATGTCTGTGTGGGATCTGCTGTCGTAACAAGAGTAACATATTAAAACTCAATAAAATAAAAATAAATACCTAGCTAGTTCACGTAGACTGCATTTTACTCTCGTGCAATGAGATTGTCGAAGAGACCTGCTACATACGTATATGTAGCGTATTTACTCGCTCTGAGTTGATGAATACAATACTGTAGTTATAATTTGTTATTTGCGTAAGTTTCGCCATAATATATAAAACTATAACATCGACATAAAAAATCTAAGTGACACTCAACTGAAGCAATAAACTTTGTTATTTGTTTGGACACATAACAAGAACATAACTGTGTGTAAATAAATTCAAAATCAAATTGAAATGTTTTTAATGAGTTTTAATTTGAATTACTTAAGAGTTCAGAGATATGTTACATAGAGTTCAATTTAAATAATAGTGATCAGAGAGTGTAATCGCTTACTGGTATTAATACTAGTTTGGTGGTCGGAATTTCGACTAAGGTCAGGTTTCATGCATTTAAAACTGGCAAGGGTGTCGAATAGAAATTACAAGATCGAACATTTCAGTCTCTGCGTTAGTCACAAGTAGTTCATATGGGCAGGTAAAAGCCACAGTCAACGTCCTTATATACCACATCCTAGTCCTATATATTCCGAGGAGTGAAGATGTATTATTATCTAACAAGTAGAGTAGTTTATTGCTATTGGTATACACCACTATTTTTTAATTAGTACAAAAACTTTAAGGACAGATTATCGAAGACATTAATATCATATTATAGGTATGTGACGTAAGAATTTCATAATATCTATAAACAGCAAAGTTATTATCATTTGTTTATTGTACAAAATCTCACTTAAATCATAGTCATATTTTACAATTCATTCACTAATTCATTGATAATATTCCATCCTGCTCATTCGCATTCTCTCTGTCGCACTTATGATGTAGGTAGCCTGAGACAATAAAACGAAGCAAAATAATAAGTGTAGGTAGTTACTTTTTAATTTTTTTAATTCTACCCTCTCCTTCATACTTCATCCGGTCTTAGGACCGGTAAAATTTACCGTTTAACAAGTAATTAAATACGGAGGTATGTAATTATAAAGCAAACAAATATCAAAATAAAGGAAAGTATTCTGGAATAAAAGAAAATAGTAATTTTGGCCTATTTGAGAAGTTAGAATCAGCTGCTATTTACAAATTTCATCATCATCATGTCAGCCGAGAGACGTTCACTGCTGGTCATAGAGCTCCCCTAAGGTTCTCCACACAGACCGATTTTGAGCCGCCCGCATCAAATTATTATTTACGTAGGTAGGTAATTTTTACTTACAAGTTTTTCAATTGTCCTTCGAAATGTCCACCATTATTGTCAATACACAGTCGGGTACGTTTTATTAAATTGCTTTTTAACTAGAGAAGTACGCTTCTATCTTTTCACTTCGTCAAAAGCGTCCAATATGCGCTGTTTTAATTGTTCGACACTAACCGGGTCACTTTTGTACACCTACAAAAAGAAGTCCATGGCCGTGAGGTCAGGTGAGCATGGAGGCCAAGCTACAGGGCCGCCTCGACCGATCCACTGGCTTCCAACCTCTTCCCTGTACAAATGCACAGTTGCAGTCGCGTTTTATCCACTCAAAAAGTACGCACGAAGCATAGCTACATACTCCCGGGATGTGAACTGATAAGTCATCGAAAAAACGATGCGCTCACTACCGGTTACGATTTAGCACTGTTTGTCGCATTGGGTCGCGGCGCGGGCGCAGAGGGACAGAAGGGAATTTATCAATGGAGTAGTTTACTACTTCTACTAATTTACTACTCATAGTTTTAGTTATGCATTTATCAATTATTACGTATTTTTGTGGACAGTTTTGAAACAGTTTTGGGACTTAGTATTTTTATTTTTTACCTACACAAATATGATCAGTTAAAGATACTTAGTGCCCCATAAATTTTTTGGTACTAATTAAAATATAGTAGTGTATAATGTTTTAAAGGGCACTGTGTAGTTTTATAAAATTGGATTCGATCAGAAGCAGAAGTAGTTTGTATTTAGAACAAACAAAGAAGGTATAAGATATGAATATACTTCTATTATGAAAAGAAACTGACACAGAGAGCATGTCCCATGTGGCACTGTGAGAAAGAGCTGTATAAAGGTATTATTCCCAGCTGAGCTGCACATGGCATTATTGTGCTTCTTCTGCAAGTCGGCAAAGATAAATAACGCTTGCACAGGTCACCAGTTGGAAGGGTGACGCCACGCGGCACTATGTTTGGGAGGGCACATAAAACTAATAGCTTCAGTTTTTGTCGCAGGACAAGAGACGTTTAGCCATGTCGCAGGCCTCCGAGCGACCTAATTAGTCAGTCAGGCACCAAGTGACCTGAAAGGCGATTGTGGAAAAGAGAGTTTGTCTAAAATTGGCACACGCATTTGTTATCTAGTTATACAAATAAGTAGTATGCTTTTTATCGACATACCAAGTAAATAAAACCGCAACCAAAAGCTAATAGCAATGTTATTGTACTCTAACTCTGAAATATGAGCAACCGATGAAATAATTGTGAAATAATCAAGGTTTAAAAGCGCTTGTCGTCTCCTGTACGGGTGAGTGGTTGAATTGGCGAGAAATAATTATCATAATGAAATGCTCTATGGAGGCGTATGTTAAGTGGTTCTTGTTTATTTAGGAACAGTGAACATGACTTAATATTTTATAACGTTATAGATTAGAAAAAAATACATAAAATGCTTCTATCATAAGCTAGTAAGATAGCGCTGTAACAAAACGTGAAGACACTTCTTTCTATTATTCTGCGTCTCCATTACACAAATTATATCGTTTGACAAGGAATAGATAAAACATATTTATACAAAAGAAGCGGCGATAGCCCAATGGTGTATATGGGCGCAAATTAATATATAATGATTATATTGTTACGAAAATATTAATAATATTTAAGATTGATATTTAAATAACTATTTGTGAACACAGAACTGAGAACTTCACTTCTTTACAATATTAGACACTGTATTGGCTGCTTAACTGTTTTATAAAGATTGGGTATTTAATTGATCGCTTAGTTATTAAGATAACTCCAGAAACTTTCAAAGTAAAATCAATTAGTATTAAATAACATTATTCTGACACTTATTTTTACGGTAATAAATAACATGCGTTTATATTTGCATCCTGTTGATAGCGCCATCTGTTGACAATGTTGTAAAGCAGCGTTTGCTTAATAAAATAAATTTGTTATTCGTGTAAAATAAATCATTCGGTGTTGTGCAAAATTCATTACAATATTAATGTTGATTTTTTAACTATATTTTATAATTAATTGTCTAGTAATTTCAATTATATGTTGTAAAGGAAGTGGCAGTTGTTAAACATTAAGTATAATGAGGGTTAGTGTATAAAAAGGACTGTAGGTCACATTTTATTTCAATTCTGTGCTAGAAATCGTCTGAAAATAAACCAAGTAAATATTACGTGAGTGTTTTTATTATAATGGAGTCTGGACACGATAACCCTGGCGTATCGCCGACAGCAGCGGTTGGATAAACGCCCCCTAAGAGACTTCGGGATCTACGGTTGGCGCGAGAGTGATGGGTCTCTTGGCTTGGCCGTCATTACCACTGATGACCTAAAGACTGATGCGACAAGCGCTTGGAAGCCGTGTTTGGCGCTAGTCAACCCTGATCGGAGACCACACGGTGTGTCGGAGTTATGGCGAGCACGTCTACACTTCACGTGAGGCCATGTACGAGCGAGAGCGACAGGGCAACTACGACGGGATGCACGCACCGGGGTGTGCTGTGGCGTGAACGCTGTTCTGCTCTGAGTGCTACCAGAGGTTGCAGATGCGGGTTGTTATCAACAACCAGTGCATCAGCACTGACCAGAGGTATTTATCCAGAGCTGATTTGATTAGTTTTTGAGAAACATCCTAATTTTATAAATTATAGTGCTTACACGATTACCCACTGTCCCCGTAAGGATTCCCAGATAAACATTATTCAGTTTTAATTACGAACGTTACACCCCAAATAGAACTTATAGGTAACTGTTGTTTATCCACGTTTGGTATATAGCAGTGCTACTGTGCTTATAGTCATGTTATACCGTCGGCTGGGGCTCTTGTCTGTTTATTAATCGTTAGGCCATGTCGGAAACTTTCTGTAAAACTTACTTATCTATACAAGAAAAAACAAAATGTTTTTTTATGTGGTTCTACTAATGTAATTATTAGTAAAGAACGGTATAACTGCCCTTTTCAAGTTAAAGCTCTGAGATAGATCCATTGTATAAATTACCTGATTTGCTTTCAGTTTAAATAAGCTAATTGATGTGCTGAATATGAATTAATTTGGTAGTCAATAGGTTATCTCAATAGTAAAACATTAAAGGAATCGAAACATTATTGATAGCCCTTGGTTACACATTACATAAGGCTAACTAACTGCAATACTTATGGCTAGTGCTCACGGCGCGATTATATAAAGCCTCTCTTGATAAATGAGTATCCACCACAAAAATAATTATTTGCATAAAACCAGTAGTTTCACAGATAAGTGCATTCAACAAAACGAACTTCAGTTTTATAATATTAGTACAGATAAATATTCAGAAGGTAGATATAAAAATGAATTTGTGATACACATTTTTAAAGCTAATATTTGTAAAGTTACAAAATAGGTTTAACTATATATTTGTGGACTCTGTAGGTGCCTACATGATTTCATTTTGACATTGTGTTTAAATTGTTGCTGTCGACTTGCGCCTCAAGTTAAGGTTATATAATGGGAATGATATAACCTTAACTTGATTTGGGAATTGCATTTTGCACGCGTTCCACATATTTATGATAATATTAACGATCTGGAAAATGCAGGTAATTCGTGTTCATGGTCAGTATACCAACAGATTGTTAATTACTGCCGGTTCGTGTACCGTTGTCGTCATGCTCACTAAAATGTCATTTCTTGTGGTGGCGTCGTGTGTCGGGTCATCCCTGTCCCTCTGATATGGCGAGAGAGATGATGGCTGGCCCATGCGTCATACTCGTGAACGGGTGCTACTTGCGATGACTGGTCGATGTCGGTCTTACGGGCTGGTATTACATTTTTAATATTAAACTGTATCATTTCTATCATGGTTCTGAACATTTGCGCGGATTGCCTGCATTGTTAGGTACTTAATGTAAGTGGATGCTCCTGTTTCACCATGTCAATTCTCAGGAGGCTAATTAAATGAACATCAAAATTTTACTACATTATGCTTGAGTATTAAGTAGAGTAAATATATACAAATGACATAGAAGGTGAAACAGTTGCAGCACCTTACAAAATTTAAATTTGTATGTATTATGCAAAACCTGGCGATGAAAAAGAGTGACCTTGAGTTTTATTGCCCGTTCTTTCTCATGGTTCTACCTATTGCTTTGCGAACGTGGCAGTAAATGTAAATGTAGAAGCTTTAAGTAATTATTTTTTTAAATTGACGTTCATAAGTGTCACTTTGTGATTTAAATGAATAAAGGATTTTGACTTTGACTTTGGAAATAAAAGTAGTTGTGTGAACTGCTCATGCTTTATTTCTAATTCAGTTGTGATTGGTCAATTTAAGTTTATTTATTCGGATAAACAATTATTAATTGTGTATGAATTGATAAGAATTACATTGGCACCACATGTTAACAGTTTAAGATAAATATTTACATTATTTGGAAAATTCCCTTAAATATAAAGTCAAATAAAAAGTTGAATTACATAATGAAGGAGGGGACGAATGATAAATGGAAACATTAATTTCAGAAAGAAAGGTCTATTTGAATTGATTATAAAATACCAATATCTGAGTGTCTTTATTGGCTTTTATGGTTTATTGTAGTAAATTTCTTAACTGAGTGGAATCATTTTTAGAAATAAGACTGCACTACTCTTGCTTTGTAATATTGGTAGCTTGTAAATTTCTCTTTTATGGCCCAGTTGGCAAACAGTTCAACAATTTCACAACTTGCACTATGCCTAAAAATACTCAATATTGGATTAAACATGTTCTTACATGAGTAATAATTATAGCACTAGTATTTTCGAAATCCTTGGATCTGCATGGTTTGAAATCATTTCATATTTATCATCAACAGTCCGACTGTTCACGGCTGAACATAGGCCTCTCTTTGTTCTTGCCATTTTGTTTTCCTGTTTGATGTGGATAAAACTTATTTTGAATATATTAAGTTTTAACTGTTTTATCAAAACTGCAAAATATTGGTATCCTGATAACTTTATATTTGATTGTCTAAAATGGCAATGTCAGACAGAACCTGAGAAAATTCAGTGTCTTTTGTATTTTACCTTATGCGTAAAATATGGGCTCCAACATTGTTGTAGCTAAGATAACTATAGACCAATGCACAGGTTGAACATGCCTGATATATAGATATAGCTTAATAGACCGGATCACTTTGTAAGAGTAGAATTTTATTTCATCCACAGTAACGAAGGTTCATGGAACTAATATTTGGGTGGGAAATGTTGCCCACCACCTGTCTTTTGAGTGTTGCAGGTTGATGATGACATGCTAGCAGATGACCTGACCTTAGTGTGAAGAGAGGATGGACGAGCGGTCCTTTACTGATTGGTATGTATGGATGACAGTGGCCCGCCCTTTTGACGTCGGTGGTTTTGTGTGTGGGCTGCGCGCACACGTGCCGCATGGGTGCTGTACTGAGCTGGAGTCAAGCATTGTTTGCTAAACTTTGGTGCTGATCAACATCAACAACTGTATGAGTAGCTTGACCGTATGGGCGGAGGATTCGTCAGATACCGATTTACGTGGGGGGGAGGGGGGATCCTCTACCTCCTCCACTGTCGTTGTTGGACCTATGCAATTGCATTGTATCGATATAACTGATCATGACGAACGATGATGATTATTTTATGTATATGCATTGATGTGTTTATGAGGCAAATTTTGCATTTATGTGTTTGAGTAAAATTTTATTTTTCCTATCCAACATCCTTCCCAAAACGCTGGCTGGCCACCATGCGTATCCTTGATCCTGGTCTTGTTGGCTAGATCCCGTAATGGGTGATGCCGTGTGTTGGCTAGATCCCGTGATAGGTGATGCCGTGTGTTGGCTACATCCCGTGATGGGTGATGCCGTGTGTTGGCTAGATCCTGTGATGGGTGATGCCGCGTGGGCTAAATCGACCCTATGTGGGTGATGCCGTTTGTGGGCTAGATCCCTATGTGTGTGATGCCGTTTGTGGGCTAGATCCCTATGTGGGTGATGCCTGTGTGCGCTAGATCCGGTAATCGGTGATGCCACGAGTTGGCTTAGCCATGGGTGAAGCATTGTTTGTTAGATCCCGTGATGGGTGACGCATGCCACAGGCTAAGATCCTATGACTAGGTGAAGCCTTGTAAATAACTTTTAGTTCATTCTGTATGATAAACGCTTATTTATGTAATTTTTATATTCATAATTTTTGTTTGTTATGCTGTTTATTCTGTAACCGTTAAATAATCAGCGCGAGGAGCGCGCTGGATCAGAATGGCCGTATGGGCGCAAATTAATATATAATGATTATATTGTTACGAAAATATTAATAATATTTAAGATTGATATTTAAATAACTATTTGTGAACACAGAACTGAGAACTTCACTTCTTTACAATATTAGACACTGTATTGGCTGCTTAACTGTTTTATAAAGATTGGGTATTTAATTGATCGCTTAGTTATTAAGATAACTCCAGAAACTTTCAAAGTAAAATCAATTAGTATTAAATAACATTATTCTGACACTTATTTTTACGGTAATAAATAACATGTGTTTATATTTGCATCCTGTTGATAGCGCCATCTGTTGACAATGTTGTAAAGCAGCGTTTGCTTAGTAAAATAAATTTGTTATTCGTATAAAATAAATCATTCGGTGTTGTGCAAAATTCATAACAATATTAATGTTGATTTTTTAACTATATTTTATAATTAATTGTCTAGTAATTTCAATTATATGTTGTAAAAGAAGTGGCAGTTGTTAACATTAAGTGTAATGAGGGTTAGTGTAGAAAAAGGACTGTAGGTCACATTTTATTTCAATTCTGTGCTAGAAATTGTCTGAAAATAAACCAAGTAATATAACGTGAGTGTTTTTATTATAATGGAATCTGGACACGATAACCCTGGCGTATCGCCGACATGTACGTAACGGACTGCTGAGACGATGGTCTCGGGTTCGATCCCCAGTTACCCCGGGCACACACCTCTGACTTTTCGAAGTTATGTCTGTATTAAAATGTTAATTATCGCTTGGTTAATAATGTGCCCGGTAGATGGCCCCCTATTACATTGGGACCGAAACATAACTGGCGAAGTGTGGGTGTGTAATACACCTCTGCCTGCCCCTTCGCGGATAAAAGGCGTGAAGTTATGGTTGGTTCACCTTTCACTTACTGTAAATAGTCAATAATAATAACTGTAATATCTTTGACAGAAACTCGTTAAAATTTTGCAATAATTACACAAATATTAGTTTGTAGTAATTATCCACCCTTGTATTTAAAAGACTTGCAAGCACATCGCTTTTGCAACATATTTTACACGTGCTTTGATATAATAAGGGATATGTTTTTCCAGGGATTCCTAATTGGTAGAATTTTGTAACATTCCATACGAGCACATGAGTAGATTTTATTTACTCATGTGATACGAGTGCCTTGCTCATCTCTTAATTAGTCAAATTATGAAGTTCAAAGTAAGTATACACTTCGATGAAAACTTGTACTTAAAATCATGTATATGAGGAAATTATCTTCGTCATTAAGGGCATATTCTAGGAATGTACAGTACATCCGTTTTACTATGGCGGGTCTGAAGTTCGCACAGAAGGCTGCGCAATAATCCTTTTTAGGAACTACGCGGGGTCATGAAGCGGGGTGCGCGGGGCGGTTGTCTAGGCCAGTGATGCACCTTATGTAAATACAAATTAATACTTTATTCAAACATAAATTGTAATCGATTAGTTCTATAATTGATTTTGAATTCATTTTTTTTTTTTATAATAATCAAAATAATACCTATAAGGTATAAAATAAAATAGATTTATTAAACCGAGCAATATAGTGAGATTTTGTTTTTACATACATAGACTCACGCCTGTTTCCCCGAAGGGGTAGGCAGAGGCATATTAAACGCCCACTTTTCGCCAGTGTTTTGATCCCACGTAATAGGTGGCGAGCCTATTGCCGCTTATTGGGACATTTTGTTTGCCAGAGCCTCGTCCGTTGATCGGCAGGTGCACCACTTGCAGGTGAGGTTGGCTTGGGACCCTAAGTTCTTGGTGGGAACCCTAAGCACCCATTTTGTTTTTAGTAAAAAACTAATCTAATAAAATTTATTTTCTCGGTTTAAGACCAGATTTACATAAACCAGTTATCTATTAAAGATGACAAAAATTAAAAGAGTTGGAATACATTTAAAATCTTACATGTAATTGAATACACGTTTATTTTTCTAATTAATTTTCATCGATATCAACAAAACTCGTTTGAATTGAGCGTAAAACACGTACATTGGACACCCCTTTCTTACTTTTGAAGTTTTCGGTGCGATATAATGTGTCTCTGTCACACTTTAGTATTCGTGTCTTGACTATCTCTGTCTTGAGTACAGACGATGACAAAAGTATTTATAGTCCATTGAAAAGTTGATTCAAAAAAGCTTGATTCAAATTTGAGGGGACGTACACGGGGACGTAAGAGGTACCTCTTGTCCCTCGGCCGCCGTCTTGGAAAGAGTGCAGATGCAGATAGTGGACAAATGGTAAACTATTGGCCTCACAAAGAATATGTGAACGAGATTTTTGTTGCAAATTAAATTTTCTACAACTTTAGTCATAAAACTTTTATCATAATGCAAATAAATAAAAAACTAGCTTTTGCCCGCGGCTTCGCTCGCGTAAATTCGGGGTTCTCTGGTTATAGTATATCATCTATGTTCGGGGTAACACAAATCTCCTTTATTGGGCGGATACTTCTATAATTGTCGTTTTAACTGTTTAAGAAATATAACTGCAAAAAGTATTTACACATACAAACTACTTAGTACTAAGACTGTAGTACTCAAAATGTTATCCGGTATCAGTGACGTTTCGCTAGAGTGGCCAATAGGGCGAATGCGATTTGTCTGTCAGAACCATTAGAATTTAACAAAATACTCGACATTTCGAATTTTGCGGATATATGTTGCCGACTCGAAATCTTTATTTTTTAATGTTTTATTATTCAGGTAAGGTTTCGATCGAGTCTACCGTACCCCTTGATAAAATTAAGTATTAAGTAGCGCAGTCGGTCGGTTCCAATGTGAAACATGTCAAAATCAACAACTACTTACAAATTAAAAATTAACTAAAAAAACATTTTCCAGTATACTAAATTGTAAATCTAAATCATTCTCAAGTCCCCTTGAACACACACAAAAAATTTCATCAAAATCGGTCCAGTCGTTTAGGAGGAGTTCAGTGACATACACACGCACACAAGAGAGATATATATGTATATATATATATATATATATATATAGATATATCTTTTAGATAATGATCTATTATAGAGGTCCTATGCTGATTTCAATCAGTAGAAGACATAAAAGAGAATTCGTGGCGAGAACTGAACTCAATTCCGGCCACAGCGATAAAAAAATGTTTTGATGGTTGGATTATTGGTTGGCGTAAGTGTATCGTTTCTGAAGGAGCATACTTTGAAGGTGATAAAATAAATTTAGATGAATAACAAACAGTTTGTGAATTATTGATCTTTTCCCGGTACTTTCTTGACTGAGTAGTATATAGAAAGTGTAAAAATTTAATGAGTAAAAGTGAAAATTGTGTATGTTTCGGTTAAAATATTTGCCACTATTGTCAGGTGAGGTCCATTCATCATAAAATAATATCTACTACTTGTATATAAATTATATAAACTCTATAAAGTTTAAGTCAATAACACTTTTCTACACGAGCATACATGCGCGGTAATTCGCAAAGGCTAGCTTCAGACCCGCCATGCATGATACGTCGGCCATAGTGTATACAGCCTGATAGGGAATTGAGTAACGTCAATGCTGAACTGCAATTGAATGTCAAGTTGTCGGTTCATATTAGTCGGCTTGTGTCGTACGTAGACATTAAGTACAACAGAGCCTAGTAATCCTGATTTGCACGGTAAACTCTGTCGTGAGGTGTACGGAAAGGTACCTACTGACTGTATCAGCGTCACTAGTAGTTAGTTGTAAGGTCCACGTATCTATCGACCGTATTTGTGTCACTTGTAGTTATTTGTGAGGTCTACGTATATACTGAAGGTATTTCCTTCACTCGCTCTTAGCAGGTATTTACATAGAGGCGCATTTCCTAGGGGCGCTCTGAAGACAAACTTTCGGTGACCCAAATTGCCACTTGCGGCGTGGCAGTCGCGCTGTCTCTACGAGAGCAAGAGAGACGAACGTTCCTCCTGTGTATCTTAACTACGAGATCAAGAGAGGCGGAGAACGACGCCAGCGCTGCCAACGGCGCCAACTACGAACTAAACTGGAGACAGTCCCCACTTGGAATCGGCACACGAAATCCTTAAGAACGCTTGCGCTTCTATGTAAATGTGTATTCACTGCTAATAGTGCTACGTCTCTACGTTACGGTACTCAACCGGATTGAATACAGGTACCTACTTGGTTAGTCTCACTGCTTAGTGCATTTCTCTGAAGGTGTATGTAGGCAGTGGTGTCACGGCATATTCAGGAATTGATTTAGGAGTGAGGCCGATTATCGAAACCCAGCCGTATTGATGTTCAAAAGACGAGTTTATGCTTCTAATAAAATATATATCTGAGATTACACTACAGCCATGAGTGATGTTGTATGTACATATATTGTTCATTATTTAACAACATGCCCAAAGTATATTTGGCAATTATTTGTTATTTTTACCTATTCGTCACTTGATAAATGTTCATGCAATAAGCGTGCGCTGTAATTATAGCGAAGATATTGCGCTAGCGTTAATTAAATCAATTTGTCACTTTATTCGTCTTCTGTAAGAAATTGAATGATGAAACAAAATTACCTGGTGTTGTATAGCTCTTTACTCTGATAAAAAAACATTATTTTATGTATAACTTCTTGTTCAGATCGAACCCGGAAACTTCAAGATCAACTGTAAATAAACAAACACTTAGGTATAACTAACAAAACAATTCTAACATACGTACTTAGATATTCTATTCACCTTACAACTTTATAAACCCTTTGACATAATCAGAATGTGCCAGTAATATGCAGCAATCTAGGATATTATAACTCAGCTCGATATGAGCTAATATTGGGCCAGAAATCGCGCGTCACGTCTGTCTGAGCTCCCCGGAGTATTGATAAGTTTACTGCTCTGTACCGTAGGTATACTGCTTCGCTTTGAATGCAGTAATCGCTTTGTAACAGTATTAACGTTCTAACATCATCTGTTTCAGTTTATATTGCTTTGTACTGGCTCCCAAAGTAATGTTATTGTTTTCTCGTGTTGCATTTTGTCTGTGTGCTGTTAAATAATTTAGAAATGAGCTTGACAATAAGCTTTAAAGCTGTGAGCATCTAGTTTTTGTTTTACGTTATATTAACTGCCACTAACATGTATAACTTCATATTGAATATACGAAATTCAGCAACGAGACTGTCTAAACTATATGTATGAACGCTATAAGCTCGAAAACTACCGAACAGAAGGCCAATTCTGGTAATTATATTTGTTCAAATTCCAATATCGATCTAGTCTCGGCGTCATAAATGGTATTCTCGTAACTTAACTGACACTTGAATGAGATCGGGACTACATCGAAAGTTGAACCAAGTGTGAACTAGTGTGAACGGTATTCTGCTAATTATTAGTAGAGCAGGTAAGGTATTTCTAGTTTTTTCACAATGATACCATCGTACATAATATAACCACATGAGTAAATAAACCGAACAGAGAAACAGCTTCTTAAGAGCTTATAAATTTGTTACCTATTTTGGTAGGGTTGTCACAATAGGTTAAGACAAATCGCTTGTTCGGTATACGATATATTCTGGAATGGACAGATTCGTGATTCGGCAGATTCCCAACTTGAGGACACGACGTGATGACGTGATTTGTTTGACATTCCCAACGATACCACTAATAGTGTTGAATATTTTTCTGGTAATATTTATGATCTATTTTGCTAATAAACATAGGAATCGCCTTTAGCTATTATGTGCCACTAGTTTTACCACGGGGATAGGGTATCTAAAATAAGTTTAAAAAGAAATTGTGTAAGACAAATTCATGTCTACAAAACAAATGACTATAAAATGATCAACCATCGATAGGGCTTACAAAAAACAGGTGCATGCGATTTTCGACCTTATTGACAATTCATGATAAACTTCTTTTTGGTATTTTCTTGCTTTCTGACATTGATACGTTATTAAAATTATAAATTCTGAGTTACGTCAATAAGGTCGAAAATCGCATGCACCTGATTTTTGTAATCCCTATCGAAGGCTGATAACTTTCTGATAGTCACTGGTTTTGTAAACGTTAATTGCTTTTATACAATTTCACAACTAATGAGTTCACGAGGATCCTCTGGGGGATCTAGCTAGGAGATCCTGGTGGACAACATGCAAACATGTTAAGTATTTCGTTGCCAGCATTGACAATATTTATTTCAAGATCGAAATATTCGCGAAACTTTTGCTCGAGAAATTCAACAAATGAGATAAAATTATCAGGAGGAAAAAACGAATTAAAAAACCCAATTGTACGTTACCATCGTTAAAATGTTTATAATGTCTGAATTATTTCTATTATTGAATATTAAATTTTTTGATTATTGAATACCTATTGAAAATAATTCACACGATCCAAGGAACCAATATATTTACTTACCGAAATTTTATTACTTAGTTGTATATTAATTTTAATTTGGCATGTAAACGTATTGGCATCCAATAACCATTCCTATTAATGTATTTTCCCATACAATGGCAAAATTCATGTTTTTGTTTTTGAGTTTTTGACATTACCTCTAAGATCAACAAGAGATTATAAATTGATTATATCGAAATTATACTATAAGGAGATTAAGTGGAGCAGAATACCAATTGTGAGTCAATTCAAAATTAAATCGCAGTTCAGTCAAAATTCAGTGTCAGTGTCTGTTAAATACGAGAATTGGCCTTCAGATCTTTGTACGGTTTTCGCCAACAGACAGAATGATTCGTGTGTTAGAGACGTGTGTTAGGTGTATAATTCACGAGAGTAGTGCTACAGGCGAGGTCTAGTGACTTAAAAATCAATACATGTAAGTTTGACTTAAAAAGGGATATATATGTACTTTATTTAACTTTCGTGCTCCTAAATTACTTTTCTTTTTGTATTATTCTGGTGCTGTCTTAGAGAGATAAGGATGGAAAACATGTTCCTTCTAAATGCTGAAAGTAATCTCATGCTCGCGAAGTCCCTAGGTATCTTTATACCTCAAAGTTACTGCAACTTGATAATATAACGCTAGAAACTGTCACAGAGTCAAGAATATTTTTAGCCGCTCAAAAGCATATATGTACTTGCTAAACGTAGGTACTTGAGAAGATTCGCAACATAGTGGACTTCTGAGATATGTATGTGCTTTTATTATGTACATTTTTCTGAGTTCGCTGAAAAATGTATATAATACATATCTGAGGAGATCGCTTTCACAAGTTGCACTCCGTTTAAATTGGAAAAGGAATATTTCTGCTAACACTGTACCTACTTTGTAGTAGGTACGTCCGTCGGTTGTCCTGTCTTATATAAGTAAAGTCAAGCTATACACTTTGACCTTTGTACCGTTCTTATGGCGTGGGGAATAAGTATCAAAATCGTACTGCAACTGTTTAGCTTGACTTGGCGCCGTGTGTACCTAAGAACAATGCGCTGTAGTGTGTACGTATGTCTTTTTTACAAACCAAGGTTCTGTCGAATATCTATTTGATTACTACGTCCTATAACTGTGTTCCATTAATTGTATAATTATTGAAAATCATTTAAGTATATTAGGTCAAATCTCAATCATATAAGTATATTAGGTCAAAGCTCCCTATTGACTCAATATTAGAAGAGGCTTGAGTCCAACAGTGGACTACGTAAGGCTGTAAAGGATAAAGGAATTTTATATCAGGTATTGAACAAATACTGTGTAAATCACACGTTACCCCTTTGACGTAGATCGTTCGTAACTTGACAAGTTATCAATTTCATATTGTTTGAAAAACTACTAATTGACTTCTAGTGATCGTTTTCAATGTAATAAAGTAAGTGAGAAACATATCTAGGGCCTAGTGTTAATCATAGTAGTGCCTACTAAACTTTTTTATATGAACGCGATAACCTATAAACTATCGAACGGTTTTTTATGATTTCACCAATAAATACCTAATAAGACTAGATGAGTGCGCGGTTACACCCGCGTTATTTAGGGCTACTGCTCAGCTCCCGTGGCTCATAGCGTAATGTGATATAGCTTATAGACTTCTTCTATAAATGGGCTATCTAACACTGAAAGAATTTTTGAAATCGGTCCAGTAGTTCCTGAGATTAGCGCGTTCAACCAAACAAACAAACAAAAAACTCTTCAGCTTTATATATTTGTATAAGATTCCGCAGGAAGGTTTAGGTGTATAATTATCGCGGGTGGAGCGGCTGGCAAAGTCTAGTACCTAATAATACTGTGGTCCAGACCGAACCAATTGCTTGGCACAAGAGTGCTTATACAGGAGTACTCTCTGTTCCCCTGGGACGGTATATCGGATACCTGTGTAGAGGTTTCATGCTCATTGACCGATCACGTGTATCAGAACGCAGCACCAACGCCTTCTAGCTTCTAATTGATATTTTTCAACTTAAGAACTCAATACTGCTTTTTGATTTTTCAGGAATTGCTCATTGTCTGCAGTTGCTTATAGAAGTAGCTCGTTGGACCATCGAGGCAAGCTTTCTTCTTTCTCACTTTTTTTTAAAGACAACTCCCGCACTAGGACTAAATCCTGTGTCGCGTGGGACTTGACAAACATACAACTAACGGATACAATGAACACGCAGACTCGAAACAACAATTTATGAATCACACAAAGTATTGTCTCGTGCGGGGATCGAACCCACTACACTCGGAGCAGTGTCAAGCGGCGAGACTGCCGCTTAAACCTCTACGCCAACCGTGCAGTCATTCAATCTTCGTTGAAGAGTGCTCCATGACTATGACTACATATTCTGACTGAATATCAAGATTTTTTTTTTTTAATTTTTACGCTATAAACCATGTATATAGATACGGGTAACTTAAAACAATACTTACATTTACATATATTAAAGTAATTCGCCTGACGATTGCTGTGACAAGTGCTACTGCTGATCCTATAGTTTGAAATGTGCCTTGATAGCGATAATTAAGAACAGGATACTCGTGTATTGAAAAAACGTCTTCTATCACGAATATAGTTACAAATAAAAAGTCATTTTCATTATTGATGGTACAAATATACGAAAAATATTCTTATAGAATTATTATAAAACGACAATTTGTAGCTAAATAGAGGACAGTGCTGATTAAAAATGTCCAACACCAACTGTATGGTTCCAGGCTCGTAGTATTTTACAATGGAAAACCACACGCGATGGATTTTGTCGCAATTTTTTCGCAATTTCGATTTCGAACAATGTGGAACAAATTTCGTAAAAAATATATGCATACGAAAAGTAGCGATCTGCATTTTTAAATTAAAACCTTGCACATTTAAACTGTATTTTTCATCGACAGTCCCCATATCACTCTAGACAAAGTTAATCTAATATTACGTTTTAATATGCAAGTGATGGTTGTTCAGTAGTGACGAGCGTATTACAGTTACAACATTTTGGAGAATCTGTAGCTTGGTAGTTTATAAAAAAATATCGTACCTAATTAACTATCGCCATTGACTATTGGCGACAACGCGAATCAACTGATTTCTTCTGTATAAAATATATTAATTCTTGCGTTGCTGAATGACTGACAAAAAACGCAGTGCCAAATCGATTGACACCGGAAAGCTGAATGGCATGTATGCTTCTTGGGGACCGTAGAGATGCACTAAGAAGCGATATTACAAAACCTAGGTGATGAAACAAATGCACAACAATAAATGAACGGTTCAATTAAAAAAATACTGTGTAGCTGCGAGCATGCTCCAGTGACTATATAAGTATCTTAAACCCAAAGACGTTACTTGAGGGTTCGGCACCGTAATTTGCGTCCCCACTGACGTAGATGTTTATGGGGGTCGAGATAAGATAGAGCTTTACGTGGCATCTGATTTGAACCACAGAGGGATTAACCTTAATTTTCAAAGAAGCTACCGGTTTATTTGTTTCTGTATGCTTCTACGGATATGACGATAGTAATGTTGACTAATGTACTGATTCGGTGTACCTGAGTCTTACTTTATAGAAAGGCATATACCTATGATAGGTAAATAGGTTATCCCATTATAAAAATTTTTGTTACTTACACATACATACATAACGTCACGCCTTTTATCCCCGAAGGGGTAGGCAGAGGTGTATTTCTACACCCACTTTTCGCCAGATATACTTTAGTCCCATGTAATAAGGGGCGAGCCTATTGCCGTACCGGGCACATTTCCAGACTCCGTGCTGCTACTGAGAATTTCGTGGCAGAAAAACCCAATAACACTGCCCGACCCAGGAATCGAACCCGGGACCTCCCGATCCCACGCGCACATTTATGCCGCGAGACCAACGAGGCAGTCGTATAGGGTTTGATGTCGAGTTTTCCGTCTCTACGCAAAGATGGTATTTGCATCGTGTTATCCCTTAGTCGCCTCTTACGACACCCACGGGGAGATAGGGGGTGGTGACACTTGTATTCTATGCCGTCAACCACACGGCAATTTTTTTATTTTTGTTACTTTATTATGAAAAAGTAGCTTATATTATTCGTTTTAACTGCAATGTTGAAAGTCTACTATTGGTAAGAAGTACATAAATTGCTAGTTGAGGAAAATTAGAAGTTTAGTGTCATAGAAAGTTAGTGCCATATCTGGATATACTAGAAAGTGGACCCCAGGCTTCAAGACGCAAGTCAACTAGATTACGCTAGGACGATGTAAGTTTTCGACTGAAGTAAGAACGTAGCGTAGCGAACATGTTTCACGTGAATTAATAGTAATCAAGTACACTTTCTCATTAATAACATTAGCCAAGCAGTAAAGATATTTCTTAGTTTCCATATCAGCTGTCTAAATGTCAGCTCGCAATTCCATTGTATGATAATAATAATTAAATTTATCCGGTTTTTACATGCCCTATGTAAAACAGTCGCGTGTGAACCGATTCATACCGAAAACGGCATACATATATCACGCTGTGAGAAAACAGATAACATTCAAAAGTGTATACATTCGTCAATATTGTGTTGAAAGCTTTATTATTCCGTGTCATATATATCTCATTTAAATTTTCTTTTAACTGATTTAGTGGTGCAACTATAAGTGCAAGCACAAAATGCACTTTAGGTTTAAATATAGGCAGATAGGTTTTAGAGTCCATTGCCGAAACAATAGTTTTAGTTTCTTTTGCTCATCATGACAAAACTACCATGAACATCTTTTAAAATCGTTATGGTGATTCAGAATTCTTGAGTAAGTATACTGGTACTGGTCTAAGCCATGATTGGGTTGCGGAGGTCAGACAAAAGTCACTCTCTAGAAAAGTTAACATTCTGGCAAAACCCTGTTAGTCCAAAAAGCGAACCCCGGGCTCCAAGACGACTCCGAGAGTTTTTTCCAGCGTTACGATGATGAATATGTCTAATAGTGAGCACTTTTTATACTGAAATTTGTTTATGATAAAAATGGCGGCTAAGGTTATGTGAGTGGTTTTACAAAATATTTTTTTTGTGCTGATTAAGAAAAGAATTAGTCAATCAATTTTCAATAATTTCCACCTGAAAAATTCTTATCGTAGTGAATATTAGTATGTTCCATTTCAGTGCACACGGCTTTAGACATATAAACAATAGGAAAGATTTATTTGTTTCATTTCGATCATAATAAAGTGGCCGTGGTAGTGGCCTGTTTACTTTTATGTTCGATTTGCGCATAAAAGCTCTTGCGATTTGTTGCTGTCGTGGCGACAAGCGACAGCATACGCAACAATGTTCAGCGTTTTATTACGAGTCACCGGTGTCGCTCGACTTTGTGGACCGACTCCATTATTTATTTATAAAAAAAATATAAGCTTACAGCATTACACCAATTCGCTTACATCTATGCTTAATATACTTAATAGGTTACACATTAGAATATAATCAATTATTATTATTAACAAGAACAAAATAAGATAAATTCAGGTATACTTATATACATTTTGACAAAAAAAGAACAAAATAAAATAAACTTAACCATATTAAAACAAACGTTTTAACAATTTATACATATTTATCTTTTGATCATATTTAAATTGTTGGAAACATTATTCATAGTTTTCGCTAGTGCGTCAAAAAATATATCAGCTGGATTATGTAACAGGAATTGATTGATTAATGTTATTGCTTTAGCAGTTTAGGACTATTAGATGCTTGGGGAGAGCGATAATGAGAGAGATATAATGTGTCGATCTAACCATTTCGAAATAATAATAATCCACGTCATGTGTTTACATTTATTAACAATTTGTCACATTGCCGTAAACTTTGATGACGTAAGCCGTGCATTAGGGCAAAGGTCTCGTTAATTATGCACCGAATATCTCGAGGAAAGCGATAGGAATGTTTTGTGTGAGCGCCATTATGTCATGTGTTATGTCACGAAACGGGATTGAATTCGGCGATATGTAGGTTAATGCCCTAATGTAGAATTACGCATATATTTAACAGATTTAAAGATAAACAATCTTAGATTCGTGCCAGGCCCTGTCCACGGAGGTCTAAGTTGCATAGCAATTTTCTCAGTCGATAAACAAACCAATCGGCGTGTAGCTCGCCTCGTATGCCATTTTAGGTTAGATTGGCATGAATTCCATTCGAACAAAACATGAAATAATTGTATCAATTATTCAGTCCTTACTAAATACTTTTGATTTGCTTTATTTTGTACAAGTGTTTCTGTCTTGCTTATTTATTACGTTGTTGTATCGTCAGTGACATCCGTCTCATCAGTATCCAAGACTCCTAACGCTAACTAGGTCACAGTATATTTGTGGACAATGACTTCCCTGACAGATAGCTGGGCATCACAGCTCATCGTGCTTTCCAAAGCACGACAATTAAAAAATTAACACGTTAGTACTATTAATTATTCTGTGACGTAGATAACTTTGAAAGGTCAGTTCGCGGAGTGGTGCATTTAAAGAGATCAATTTGATTGAAATTTGTATTGTAGTTTGTTTTGACAAATTACACGGAGAGAAATACTTACAAATTCCAACACAGAGTTTTGATCCACATTTTAGTCTAACGTAATACGGGCGAGTACATTATGTTAATTACTCTATTGCAAGAACATCGTTATAAGACTGATTGACTATAACACCGTTCTGCTGGGCCAAATAAGCAATACCATACATATCAGTCTCATTAGTTACCTATATGAATAACTCTTGAGTCACCCATTTACATTGTTATGTAAATTTGTGTACAGATCTTGTAAGAAACTGTATTAATAACATAATATTATGTATGTAAATTATATGTTTGGTAGAAGAGTTACTGCCGTATTATTCAGTCGATTGCAATTAATTGTCTATGCAGCCATTTAATTTGTTACAAAAAAGGTTTTTATATGTTAGTAACGATTATTTTGTGCTACTTTGGAAACCTTACGTCACATTATATGTTAATTTACGTCATAGTTTTACGTGGTTGCATTTTTGCCATTATTGTTTCTTCCAGTAAGCAAATGCCATTAAAATGCTCTGATATTATGTGATGAAGATACAAATGTACCCTCATGAGGAAGTGATGTCTGCAGCGCAACCTTCATTTGTTTAACTTCGCGACAAAATGTACTTTAGGTTATGGGGCTGGTGCTCATGCAGCAACATGTTTATTGTGAGGCCACAAAAAAGGTTGGTTTATAAAGCGTGAATAGTTAGTTTATTTATGTACTCGTATTTGTAGAGTTTTATTACAATGCAAGTTTCGTGACCGACGATAACTGACTTAATATTCTGGCAATGTTATTCTTATCATTAGAACATGATATGGCTAACATTTTATTGTAGGTGTTATGTTTGGTATGTAAATGTAGTAGGTGTATACTTGAAAGAATATTAGGCATACATATACTTAAATGTATGCCTAATATTCTTTCTCATATAACGTTCCAAATTCTAAATTATGAAAACCATAAAAATTGCAACACCTATTTATTAATTTTATTTATGAAATACCAAACAATTGACTGCGTTCGAACAAAACCCAATTTTTGATACAGTTTGCAGGCACTGGCGTTATCTTTATAGCAATACCCGAATACTGGTCTACCATCTTTCATCCAAATTTTACAGACTTTTCTCAAAAGCATCTCTGCATAGCCCTTTCCTCTATGTTCTTCTAGTGTATACAGATGTTGTAAAGAGCCAACTTCTCTAAAAAGCACCCAGCAGACCAACACGTTGTTATGGTACAAAGCGTAGCCAGATTTTGCGTTGATCAGCAATCGAAAGTACGTCGATGATTTGGGATAGCGACGTGGCCACGTCGAATCGACTATATCGAGGTGTTCCAATGTGAGATGCCCGAAAGTAACGCCTGGAGATAAGCTGTAAGAAAAATACATCGGAAGTCAACAATAGATTTTTCAACTTGCCCAGTTGCAATCTTTGTCAGGCGGTCTAGAAATATAAACCACAAGAAGGAAATACGATCCTTGTTGCTTGCAATGACCCCTTGACGCCGGCGAAGATCCACGGTTTATTTCGGGATGCAGGGACGTTGACAAATCCGAGCTTACTGACTAAAACCACACGATGATCCTCGGCAACTCATGTGCAACAGACAAGAGTATACCAGTGGTATATAATAATCGTAACCCAACAGACATTTGGTTTTTTAATATATAATACGAGTTTTTGTTTTGTACCCGATAGTAGAATATCAGTAAATAGATTTATTCTTAAAGTAGACTTGTCTAGCTAAATTCATGTATTCTTAAAGTAGAATTGTCTAGCTAAATAGATGTATTCTTAAAGTAGAATTGTCTAGCTAAATAGATGTATTCTTAAAGTAGAATTGTCTAGCTAAATATATGTATTCTTAAAGTAGAATTGTCTAGCTAAATAGATGTATTCTTAAAGTAGAATTGTCTAGCTAAATATATGTATTCTTAAAGTAGAAATGTCTAGCTAAATAGATGTATTCTTAAAGTAGAATTGTCTAGCTAAATATATGTATCCTTAAATTAGAATTGTCTAGCTAAATACATGTATGAATTCTTAAAGTAGAGTCGTCTAGCTAAATAGATTTATTCTTAACTAGCCGTTTCCCGCGGTTTCACCCGCGTCCTGAGGAAACTACTTCGCGTACCCGAAAAACCCAAATATCTTACGGACCCCTATTTTTCTAAAATAAAATATAGACTATGTTACTCGCAGATAATGTAGCTTTCTAATGGTGAAAGAATTTATAAAATCGGTCCAGTAATAATTTTTGAGTTTATCCATTACAAACAAAAATACAAATTTTGCCTCTTTATAATATTAGTGTAGAAGTAGAGTTGTCTAGCTAAATTCATGTATTCTTAAAGTAGAATTGTCTAGCTAAATAGATGTATTATTAAAGTAGAGTTGTCTAGCTAAATAGATGTATTCTTAAGTAGAGTTGTCTAGCTAATGAGATGTATTCTTAGGGTTGTCTAGCTAAAGCGTAAGTCCACCAAAGTAACTACTTTATTACTATAGTATCACATACCTGATGTCATCAAATGCTGCTTCTTCGAGCACCAATGTTTCCATACGTTTGATATCAGTCACCTCTACACCAACGTGGACCATTACTTTGTCCAGGCACTCGATAAGATTCGGGGGTATGAATGGTACGATGACTTCTCTGTTCCAATCGAATTTTGTTTCTTTTAAGGCATCTTGAAGCTTTTGCGTGTCGTCTCTGGGACACAGAATTATTACTTCATAATTCCTTCCTGGAATGCAGATACGATAAGTCGTCGAAGGTAAGGATAAAAACAATTTGAAATGGTTTTAACCACCAGTTTTCCTCGTTATGTGTACGATATTATGTTACGAGTATGTTACTAGCGATACATGATCATGATCAGCCTGTAACAGTCCACTGCTGCTCTTCTTTGAAAGGAGGAATTGGCCTACTACACCACGCTGGCCAAACGGGTTGGTATAGGGTTTGTATCAAATTTTCCTTCTCTTACAGTGCTGTTCTCTGCATAGTATGTTCCCTCTGTCGGCTCTATCGACACCCCCCGTGGGTGTCGAAAGAGCCGACATGATATGGGGTGGTGACAATCCGTATTCTTAATCCGTCACCACACGGATATACTAGCGATATATAACTAGCCATACGCAGTTACATTATCTCTAAATATAAAATTACTTACCGTGACTGACAAATCATCACAGAGCCTAAACTACTGAAATACGAGAGATGAAATTTAGACTGCAGGGTACTTTAATGACGTAAGCAGTAAGCACTCATCATCATCATCCTCCTAGCGTTATCCCAGCTGCAACTGTGGTCCGCTTACTAGGCTTACCGGATTTGGCTGAATATTAGCTTTTCCACAGAGCGACTGCCTGTCTGACCTCCGCAACCCGAAGGGATAGCGATATTCCATCACTCACATTCACTAAGAAATATGTAAAATAGGTGAAAAAAGTGTGTTTAAATATCCACTGATTTTGCAGAAAGCCCAATGAAATTGCGGGCAACAGCAAATGGGTATTAAGAGGACTGAATATGGAGAAAAATCCACTGCTGATTTACTGTAAATAGGTAGTAATAAATGTATAATCTAAGATTGATGAATAGATTGATCTGCACAGCGAATGTGTCACCAATTTGTTTGTTTATAAAAATGAAGATAATAATAATAAATAAAAAATCATACAAAACTTGGTTTAGTAATTGTGAGGTTATAGTCGATAACTCTGACTTTGACCTCAGTTTATATTGTAACGAAACTGATGTAATATAAACTGAGTAGTAGTACATCTTTTTAACGATGTGATGGTATGGTTATTAGGGTTCCGTACCTCGAAAGGAAAAAACGGAACCCTTATAGGATCACTTTGTTGTCCGTCCGTCTGTCAAGACCCTTTTTCTCAGGAATGCGTGGAGGTATCAAACTGAAATTTATAATAAATACTCGAATCTACGGTTCCATAGAACTGTAAAAAAATCAAACTTCTAATCCAACGCAATCAAAAGATACAGCCGTATATGCTGCAAATTGCAGCATGTTTTCAAGCTCGCATTGGAATCAAAACCTACAGGGTACTTCCCGTGAACTCAGAATCTTGAAATTTGGTACGAAGCAACGTCTTATATCACTCATAAAGGAAAAATTACGAAAACCGTAAATTTTTTGTTACAGAATATAAAAAATATTTTTAATAAACTTAAAGTTACTTCCCCTTTCTCTTGAACGCGTGGTGGTATTAAATTGAAATTCATATCAAATACTCAGGTATATAACACCGTAAGGCTGCAACAAAATCAAGCTTCTATGTCAACGCAATCAAAAGAAAGAGCAATATAAGCATACTTTCAAACTCGCGCCTACTCGCAAGTGAATCAAAACCTACAGGGTACTTACCGTGAACTCAGAATCTTGAAATTTGGTACGAAGCAACGTCTTATATCACTCATCAAAGAAAAATTGCTAAAACCGTAAATTTTTAGTTACAGCATATAAAAAAATATTTTTAATAAACTTAAAGTTACTACCCCTTTCTCTTGAACGCGTGGTGGTATTAAATTGAAATTCATATCAAATCTTCAGGTATATAACACCGTCCCCCCCGTGGAATCTCCACCTTGTCGTGGTGGGGGGGCTTAGTAACCGTGGATTGGTGACCCGCGGTGAAGCTAAGAGGGATCCAGGAGGGGACGCTCCGCGTGGGCTTGACGGAGGCCTGCGCAGGATGCGTCCAAAGGGGCGGGTGCGAGGGACAGTTCTTCTGTCCCTCGCAGTCGGGTGCGGTCGCGGGAGGAGAGGCGTGTCGGTGTTGCGTTGCCGCGCGCCCTATCTCCCGCGACCAAATGGAGGCGCACCATCGTTGCGTCGCGGTGGGGCCGCAGAGGAAGAGGAGATGCGGTGTTGCGTTGCCGTCCTCCCTATCCTCTGCGGCCGCTGAGTATTTTGGCGGCGGAACCCAACACCTTCATCCGCCGCCAAGGGGGTTTTGTTCGGGGCCCGCCTGACCATCTGGCGGACCAATACCCGTCGGGGGGTAGTGACGAATGCTTATGCGAATCCCTACCCTCCGACACACGGGTACATGAGGAACACGGGTTGGTTTTTAGTCAGTAAGAGTCTGACAGTCCCCTTCGTCCTTCCCCCGGGGCGGAGGGACTCCATGAGGATTTTCCAACCCGATACCAAAAAAAAAAAAAAAAAAAAAAGGTATATAACACCGTAAGGCTGCAACAAAATCAAGTTTCTATGTCGACGCAATCAAAAGAAAGAGCAATATAAGCATATTTTCAAACTCGCGCCTACTCGCAAGTGAATCAAACCTACAGGGTACTTACCGTGAACTCAGAATCTTGAAATTTGGTACGAAGCAACGTCTTATATCACTCATCAAGGAAAAATTGCGAAAACCGTCAATTTTTAGTTACAGCATATAAAAAAATATTTTTAATACATTTAAAGTTACTACCCCTTTCTCTTGAACGCGTGGAGTTATTAAATTGAAATTCATATCAAATCTTCAGGTATATAACACCGTAAGACTGCAACAAAATCAAGTTTCTATGTCGACGCAATCAAAAGAAAGAGCAATATAAGCATATTTTCAAACTCGCGCCTACTCGCAAGTGAATCAAAACCTACAGGGTACTTTCCGTGAGCTCAGAATCTTGAAATTTGGTACGAGGCAACGCCTTATAGCACATATAAAGGAAAAATTGCGAAAACCATACATTTTTAGTTACATCATATAAGAAAAATATTTTTAATAAATTTAAAGTTACTACCCCTTTCTCTTGAACGCGTGGAGGTATTAAATTGAAATTCATATCAAATACTCAAGTATATAACACCGTTAGGCTGCAACAAAATCAAACATCTATGTCAACGCAATCAAAAGAAAGAGCAATATAAGCATATTTTCAAACTCGCGTCTACTCGCAAGGGAATCAAAACCTACAGGGTACTTCCCGTGAACTCAAAATCTTGAAATTTGGTACGAAGCAACGTCTTATATCACATATAAAGGAAAAAATGCGAAAACCGTATTTTTTTAGTTACAGCATATAAAAAAATATTTTTAATAAATTTAAAGTTACTACCCCTTTCTCTTGAACGCGTAGAGGTATTAAATTGAAATTTATATCAAATACTCAGGTATATAACACCGTTAGCCTGTAACAAAATCAAACTTCTATGTCTACGCAATCAAAAGAAAGAGCAATATAATCATATTTTCAAACTCGCGACTACTCGCAAGGGAATCAAAATCTACAGGGTACTTCCCGTGAACTCAAAATCTTGAAATTTGGTACGAAGCAACGTCTTATATCACTTATAAAGGAAAAATTGCGAAAACCGTATTTTTTTAGTTACAGCATATAAAAAAATATTTTTAATAAATTTAAAGTTACTACCCCTTTCTCTTGAACGCTTAACGGTATTAAATTGCAATTCATATCAAATAGTCAGGTATATAACACCGTTAGGCTGTAACAAAACCAAACTTCTATGTCTACGCAATCAAAAGAAAGAACAATATAATCATATTTTCAAACTCGCGACTACTCGCAAGGCAATCAAAACCTACAGGGTACTTCCCGTGAACTCAAAATCTGGAAATTTGGTACGAAGCAACGTCTTATATCACTTATAAAGGAAAAAATGCGAAAACCGTATTTTTTTAGTTACAGCATATAAAAAAATATTTTTAATAAATTTAAAGTTACTACCCCTTTCTCTTGAACGCGTAGAGGTATTAAATTGAAATTTATATCAAATACTCAGGTATATAACACCGTTAGCCTGTAACAAAATCAAACTTCTATGTCTACGCAATCAAAAGAAAGAGCAATATAATCATATTTTCAAACTCGCGACTACTCGCAAGGGAATCAAAATCTACAGGGTACTTCCCGTGAACTCAAAATCTTGAAATTTGGTACGAAGCAACGTCTTATATCACTTATAAAGGAAAAATTGCGAAAACCGTATTTTTTTAGTTACAGCATATAAAAAAATATTTTTAATAAATTTAAAGTTACTACCCCTTTCTCTTGAACGCTTAGAGGTATTAAATTGCAATTCATATCAAATAGTCAGGTATATAACACCGTTAGGCTGTAACAAAACCAAACTTCTATGTCTACGCAATCAAAAGAAAGAGCAATATAATCATATTTTCAAACTCGCGACTACTCGCAAGGCAATCAAAACCTACAGGGTAACTTCCCGTGAACTCAAAATCTTGAAATTTTGTACGAAGCAACGTCTTATAGCCCAGATAAAGGATGCGGAAGGCTGAGGACCGTATGCTGTGGTGCGTGTTGGGAGAGGCCTATGTCCAGCTGTGGACTGCGATAGGCTGATTGAGATTGAGATTTCAAATAATTACATAGTCTTTAAACCTTTTTGCTTATTATTCTGTACTTTGTAAGTATTTTTGTAACAGATTTCTAATAGTCACTAAAAACTTTGTAAATCAATAACTTTGATAAAAAATCTTACCATCATTCATCAGCAGACTTTTGCAAGGCTGCTGCAGGGCTGGTATAGGTATTTAAGTTATATTATAAAATAAGCGATATATGTTAATATAAAATAAAGGATTACTCATTACAAACGACAAAGACCCTTTTTTCTTTAATTAATGCTCCTCCAGCTTTCCATACTGTAATGTTATGGATTTTATTTGGCAATAAAAATATCATAACTATGACTGGTGAACTTTTACTTATATACCTACCTACAGGTTTGTACGGAACCCTCGGTGCGCGAGTCCGACGCGCACTTGACCGGTTTTTTATATTTCAAGATAGTTATTAGGCTAAAGAGTGACATGGGGTATTTTTGGGCAGGCGAAGTGAAGTATAACATGCACGGTTGGCCGGTTGGCGTAGTAGGCGTAAAGTGGCTGCCTCATCGCTTGACACTGCGCCGAGTGTTCTGGGTTTAATTCCCACACGAGGCAAACCTTTTTGTCATCTATAAATTGTTGTTTCGAGTTTGGGTGTTCATTGTGGTTACGGTTGGGGTGTTCATCGTTAAGTTTTCTTTTTTTACTTATGTATTTTTTTTTAAACGTCCCCCGCACTAGGACTAAATCCTGTGTCGCGGGGGACTTTACAAACATACAACTAACGGACACAATGAACACCCAAAAAGTCCTCCGCGACACAAGATTTATTCCTAGTGTGAGGGTTGCAAAACGAACAAAGTATGTATTTACCGAAATGTTAAGTTGTATACCATATTTCGGTAATTGATGTTTTTATACAATTTTCAAATTAAAAAGAGAGAGCAACTTATTTTCCCATTAAAAACGACCATTCCACTTTTTACGTCGCCACAAGGACAGTATACTTTGAAGTCGTTGTGGAGTCCTCGTTCCCTCCATCGTCTTTGTACCTCTAGAGCCTCATAGCCTGAAATACTTCGCGGCCAGCCAGCTTTAAATACCTCCTGGAGCTCACACCACTTTTCCTCAGGCACAAAAACTAACGGATCTTGATGTGCATACATTGTAAATAGAAATATAATTATTTTGCGAGTGATTCAAAGCTTGGCACAGCTGACACTGGTATCTGTTTATGAATGAACCGTAGAGCGCTCGTGATTGTAACCATTACGTAGACATGTTCAGCATATCTTATCGATAAGTTGTAGTTACTATTATCTTATTATGTGTCAAGATGAAGTCGGGTTGACGTTTGTATCTGAGTTTGATGTGTTTTTATCACATAACAGACTAAGTTACCGTTTCCGGCTTTAGGAGAATCATGTCAATTTGTCATAATATCTATCCCTACTATCCCTACTATAATATTATAAATTTGAAAGTGTGTATGTATGTATGTACATGTATGTATGTATGTTCCGTTTTCACGCTAAAACGGCTGAACCGATTTTGTTGATATTTTTAGACCATGGAGACGGACATAGGCTACCATAAGTTGCAAAAATTAAACTGGGAGGGATTGTAGGGAGGGTAGAAGTTTGTACGGCACAAATTTACCTCTTGGAAGTAAGAACGCATGCGCTAATAATTGAGTGTTGCGCATGTGCTAACATATCTGTCAGTACCTACTGTCACGTCATACATAATGTCATATTGTGCACGTTGAAAAACCAGCTAGTTACATTCAGTACAGCCAAAGAGGTTTGATAACTTATAATACATTCAAAATAATTAAATACTTTTGCCCCGACCTATTACATAAAATTGTTCGCATATATAAACTAATAATTATATAATAAGCTTAAATGGCTGGAACGATTGTCCCTACTAATATTAATATTGCAAAAATGTTTATAGAGATATATTGTGATGTTATTATGTACCTTTCAGTAGATAATGGTAGATAATGTCATTGATACTGACCGAGTTACTTTGTACCCCGTAGAGTTTCTGAAGTCTTTAGAATAATCAGGAGTGTCTTCACACATCTTGAGACTGAAAGTACATTTGTGTTACCCCGAATTTAACGCGCGCGAAGCGGCGGGCAAAAGCTAGTTAGATAATAAATTATTTGACAGTTATTATCTAAAATTTACTGCCACCAATAATCTTAATATATAAAATCCTTGCGTTACTGACTGACTGACAGACACGCTACAGGCGAAACTATTGGGCGTTGGAAGCTGAAATTTGGCATGTATGTTCCTTGGGGACCGTAGAGGTGCACTAAGAAGGGATTTCTCGAAATTTCCACGGGATCGGCCAAAACGGGTAAATTAAAAAAAAATGCAGGCGTAGCTGCTGGCGTCCTCTAGTAATATAATAATATTCTACCCCAGTCACACAACACCATCGAGTCCCAAACTAAGCAGAGCTTGTACTATGGGTACTAAATAATGGATAAACATACATACCTATACTTTTTTTGTAAATACTTACATATTATACATAGAAACATCACATAAACACCCAGACCAAAACAAACATCCATGTTCATGCACACAAATGTTTGACTTGAGCGGGAATCAAACCCGCGACCTTGTTTGCATGTAATGCATACACAAGTATGATACGATGCACGTTCGTCCTTGTACTTTAAGAATCATAGTAATGACTTTACGCATGCCTGAATGTTAATAAAGTACATTTCAAACAATGCAGTTACCTATAGCCAAGATGTGGCTACGAGTCAACTTCGGCTTAACTTAAGAAGTTAAGCCGAAGGAAGTTAAGCTTGTATATCTGTATTTTTATATGCAAATGTTTATTTCATCAAATCGTACCGTGGCCCGCCTAGCAATGTCACTGTGTCATCTAGTCTGGTCTGAGAAGCATAGGTATCTTAACCATGATTCTCAAGTAAAGAAAGTAGGGCTTCAAAATCATCATCATTGCTGGTGTAACTAACAAGAATAATAAGATAATTGACAAGCAATCGCGCTGGTTACGATGTGATTCAGCTTCCGGCGATGTTGCCCAATGGTGCCTTGTGGCCTAGTAACCTTTGCGCTTGCCAGGAACTTGGATTAGTTTGTAAACTTATACGACATCATAGGATCATACTATATAGGCTGTCTGATACTTGAGGAAAAGGTGACGCCTACTCCAAACATAACTGCAATATGTGGGTTAGCCGACGTTTTTGTGTAGGCGTTACAGACTGGGAAAAACGGAAAAGATAATTTGAAATATTGACTCTCGGTAGCCGACGACATTCTGCAACTGTAACAGTATAATGTTAATAATTGATATATGTATTATGTGTAAAGTCATCCAAAACAGTTCCTAAAGATGTTTGCCAAAATTCTTTATTGAACGATGTGAAGAGATGAAAAGATCCACTGGAGAACCAAAGTCACCGATGTAGTTCTCCGCAAAGTTAAGCTGAAGCGGCGATGGGTATGGCATTTACATCTCTGAACTGGTGGCAGTTGGGCACGAAGGTTCTGGAGTAGGTACCACTCACGCACCAGACGCAGCTGGGGTATTATTGACGATCTTGTTGTGATCCCGGGGAGCAGTTGGTTGTAGGCGGCTCAAGATCTGCCTGCTTGAGTGACCTGGCTATCATGCTGCTTAATGGGTTTATTTTAATAAGGTTTTCACACATATTATTTAAAATCTGCAATAGTTAACATAATAGGTAAATACATAGAGATGAACATATGATAGAGCAGCGAAAGCCGGGCGGAAATATCAACAGTCCGTGTGGTTTTGATGCCTGGTATCGGCTTCGAATATATGGCGCACCACCTAGACCCGTGCCTTGGAGAGCTCGCTAAGCCTACGACCCCGGCTGCCATGAAAAGCTTTGACAGTCGTTATGGGGGAGTTAATAATAATAATAATCATCATCTTTATTGCACCAAAGAAATTTACAATAATGAACCTTAACAAAATGACAGATAGTACAATTGGCGGCCTTGTCACTATTAAGTAATCTCTTACAGGCAACCTAACCTGGATGGATAAGAAAAACGGGGATTCAGAAAAAGGGTAGTTTGGCGATCATTATTGATAAAGATTAATAATACAAATATTTACATAGATAAATAACCATATACATACATAAATAAAGATTTCATAAGAAAATTAGTGAAGGAAAGAGTCAAGTAGTATTCTTTGAGTAATTTCTTGAATGAAGTTAGCGTTTGCGCTTGTTTAATAGACATCGGCAATGCATTCCACAATCGTGCAGCTTGCGCAGTAAATAATTTATCGTAGAAACTACTGGAATTAGTACTCCGGTATAAACTGATGATGGTCTAATCCATTGAATATTGCTATCCTTCTGTTCGCAATTACATCGCTACATAAAAGATAGCTTTTCACCTTAGACTCCGGGCTAAGGCGAAAAAACTCTTAGCAACTTGGGTAACACGAGGATGAATATCATCATTATGATGACGAAAAAAAGACAACATATGAGAGACAGATTGTTTTGTTGGTACTAATGCTACAAGCCTAAGATATCGGATATACAATATCACTAATGTTTACCTAAAACATTGTAACGCAATATCCAGAATCTACTAAATATTACACCATGTGCGTCTACAACGTTACTAAGTCGAATCTAAGTCAACTATTCATCCCGGTGGGTAAATTTAATATCCTATGAGCTATCCTCGTGCCATGGAGCTGGTCGAGGCTCAAGAGCGTCGCCCTGGGCTCTTTTGTTTGTAGCTCGCTCGAGAGCTACCCTTCATTACTACCTCTACTCTACGCTACCTAATCTTCTGTGTCGACCTCTACTCCTTATCCTTCGCTTCCAAAATTTAGGCATATATCTTCTTTGCGGAACGTGGGAGTCCATTAAGAAGGAATTTTCTAAAAGTTCGCCTAGGCTATAGCTGCCTCCGTAACCAATAACATATCAAAGCTATTTAAGGGCCAATTGGACGCTGCTAAGTCTATTAGATTATATTGCCATGCAACTCAAATACCGTCGATTCGTCATTTGTCAAGTCGTATTTAACTCAGATATTATATTATCAAATATTCACCTATAGCTGCAGTCTGCTCAATATTTGCGAATGAGTCCTAATCCTGCAAATGGATATGAGAACTTGACTACGCGGTGAACTGTATTGGCGAACGTGGTTCCCTGTGGATATCTTAATTGCTTCACATCGTTGCGAATAAAGAATTTTAACATCTTATTTAAGTTTTACATTGTAGCTCTTTGTTGTTGTTCCTTTATCACAAAATTAAAAAAATCGTGTATAGATATCTGTATTGTTTTGGATTACTATTTATATACGATACACATATTCTTTCAATGATTGATTTCAATGCGGTCATTTACCTACTATACACTCGTTGTTTTATCATAATTCAATATTATTTTGATAACATTTCTGCATATAAGATAAACGACTTATCAAACATACGTGTGCAATTGTAGGAGATCAAGATTGTATCATATAGTTAAATAATGATAACGTACTAGTATGACGATATCTTTTAGTTTTCTGCCATGACTTCATGTGGCAAATTCTCCAATTTTGATCTCGTCACTCGTACTTGTGATAAGCGTGCCTAAACCTTTCTGGTGGTAAGCCTTTTAGAAAAGTGACTGAAGAGACGTCGTATTGTCTTAACTTATCGGCCTAGGCGTGTTTTGACCGACCTCGGTTCTGTCTATAGTCTGGAGCAAGAGTTCTTTCTATGAGACAGTCATGCTGATTGATGAGACGGCGGCAGTCCCTATCCGCATATCTAGGCATCCAAGGTGCCGTCCTTCGGTGCGCTCGTGACGTCCCTCAGCCACCATAATAAGTGAGCCTGCGGACGGTGACCCGAAGGAACGTGTACGACGGGTACGACGGGTTCCACCAGCATCAAACAACGAGTCATAATCTTGCGGGATCGCGGTAAAATATGCTAACTGTGATTTGCGTGATTGACGTAGACAACGTAATTTTGTTTTAGAAGGCCTCGAACATCATCAGAAAAAGTCTCACACAGCTCCGTGGGGAGGTGTGTGAGACTTTTCCAACCCCCAACACGATTACACTCAAACTGTTTTCACAGCGTTACAAAAAAGAAAGAAATATGTATAAATAAAAAGCAGATTACCGAGGATCACTCATAAATCCTCGTGAATCTGCCTCGTGAGATTTTTGGTCTAGATCGTATTTAAACATAATCACATGACAAGCACCAGCATTCAAATAAAACTATAATCTCCCAAACCGTATAATATTCTACCACATACACACATCACTATCTAGTCCCAAACTAAGCATAGCTTGTACTAATTAAAATACAGTTAAATTGTGAACCACCTCCGTTTTGAAGTCGATTAAACAGAATTCTTACGATTACAGAAATAAAAACTGCTTTTGTTATCAACAAATCACACACCGTAGCTTCCTGTTCGTACTAGTTTGGCAAAGTTAGCTACACTTGCTTAGGTGATTCCTTTAATAGGTGACCACAAGTGGCATTTACATCAGAACGCTACCGTGCTTCGAAGAGCACGTAAAACCGGCGGTCCTAATTCTAGCATACAAAAGCATTGTGACGTCGCGACCGTCCACCCACTCCACTTAGCGGGCTGCTGCCCCCCTCACCTCAGACACCACACTTCGGGCTCCAATAAATACCGAGACGTTGGAGCGCTCGGCTCTTTTTCATCGGCTGGACGGCGGACAAAGCTAAGTACATTAGCTGTTCTTCCTGAGCGACTCCGGAAGCAGATTCCCACGATTCCCGAAGACAACGCCGAGCCACGCGACCCTGGTCCTATCTCTGTAACTGTTCTAGAAATTCCTTAATAATTTTCAATTAAACATTTGCTAAAGGATGTTTTAAATTCTTTAACGAATTAAACAGATTTTTGTTTGTAACTAAAACCACGATTTTCATTTAACCACATCATAGTAGTAACTACGTTACAGCATTGTCAGACCATGTCGGGGGCCTTTGGATGACGGGCGGTCTAATACTCCGAGACCAGAGTTGCCACCCAATCACACGGAAAAGAAAGAACAAAATAACAAACAATTAAGTTTTATTGTGCTTTTTCATTAAAAATAACCCACGCAACGTCTTCCCCTTGAATAAAACCAGCTTTTTCATACAGCTTACAAGCACCCACGTTGTTTTTAAAACAGAACGCGTACACCGGTTTCCCCTCCTTCACCCAGATCTTGCTGGCAAGTTTTAACAGCACCAGTGCATAGCCTTTTCCTCTGTGTTCTTCTAAGGTATATAGATGTTGTAATGCGCCAACTTCTTTCATAAATACCCAAGCAATTAAAGCATTGTCCAGATAAAGACCATATCCTAATTTATTTTTGATCATAAATTCGAAGTGCCATTTTGAGGAGTCGTATTGGTTTGGCCACGTTGAGTCAACTAAATCAAGATGCTTCATCTCTACGAGCCCGAAGGTCATGTTTGGTGGTAGTTGGGACATTAAATATCTGAAATAAAATTGCTGTGTTAATAGTTGTATTTATTAGAACTATGTCCAAAACAGTTCAAATTATCCACATTTAGCATTTTTATTGATTATGCTTCCTCTTTCTCGCCCTTCTTCTTTATATATCTAATAAACACTATAAATCAGTAAGAAAATATGGCTATGGTGGGTTAATTTCCCACAGGAGACAACATTTTTTGTGATCCAATAATTGTTGTTTCGAGTGTGGTGTTCAATGTGTCTATTGACTGCATGTTTGTAAGTCCCGCGCGACATAGATCCTTTACAACTTTATTTACTCCTAGAGTGGGAATTGTCCTTTGAGTCCGAAATAATATCTTTTATACTCACGATTCATCTTCAATAAATGTTTCATCTTCTGATAATATGTATGTATTTAAAAACCTATGTACGTCGACATCAACACCGATGTCTTTGGCTACACTTTGAAGACAGTCAATAACATTTTGATGTGCATAAGGCACTTCAATAGTTTTACTCCAATCTATGCGATTTGTGGTCCTCAAAGCAGCTGTGAGGTTGTCTACGTTGTCTCCTGGACATTGGATTATTATTTCGTATAATGTGTCCTGAAAAAATAATAAGTTATACAGTGATAGGCTCAGGAATGTAATTTAAAAGGATATGGCAAAAGCCGTTCCACGGGGTTTATACAACTTTAGCCAGCTTACGTCTCACATTGATTCAGTTAGTTTTCGTAGATCAACTATTTGATTCGCTCTAAATTTTGCAACGATTGCGATGTGGCCTTGAAGAGATACAATGAGTGCGCCGAATGCTGATGGAATTTAGGTTTGTCTTGAAGTGTACAGTCTCATTAAACCCGTAGTTGTTCTTTTCCTCATTACTTCATGAAACGGTGGCCGTATCGACACATTGACACACATTGTCGGGTGTTGACCTTGACGATGATTATAACGGTAAAGAAAAATTGATCTTATGTCATCTGCCATATGATATATTATTATGACATATAGTATTTTTGTCCTTATTAAAGCTAAATATATTTTTATTTGCAAGGTATTAAAATAGTGATTCCATTATTATGTTTCGCCGTTAACTGTTGCATGTTTATTTTATTTTTATTGTAATTAACAATAGTGATCAACTTTTAAAATTAATTCTCAAAATTTCTAGCTATTAATTGACACAAGAATAAGCATGAATTAGTCTACAAAATTTACAAAAATATAAATAACTCACCTTCACATTAAAAGCGACCATGCCACTCCATACGTCACCGAAGGGACAATAAACTTTGAACTCATAATCGTGATCACTTTGTTTCTTCCAGTGCCTTTGTATCTCAAGCGCTGCGTGTCCAGCTAAACCACGGGGCCAGAAGGCCTTGAAAGCATGTTGAAGGTCACTCCACTTGTCCACTGGGAGAAGTTGTAAAGGATCGTTTTCTAGGGACATTTCATTGACACAATACCAGCGACTAACTACACCAGTGGTGCCACAACGCCGGTCGACGCACGACTGACCTGTGTTTTGTTTTGTGGCGCAACAGGCAACGAATGAACTCATGTTGTTGACTCATTGTTGTCGGGAATTACCTACAGCTGTTCGTTTTGTGTGAGATAAAGCGTTAGCTAAATGTTTTATTTCTAGTTCTCGGTGCGCAGATTTCTATTTAACATATCGCACACCTAGATCTAAACTGAGACAACTCAAAAAAGGAGGAACTCATTTTTCAGGAGACGAACGAAACGTATATCTGCAATTTTTGCTAAGGAAGCTAAGCAATTTAATTTGATTCTAGATGATAAATAGCTTGTTTTATGTCACTGTATATAAACTGGGGCTAAAATTCAATCCTTTATATCGATAATCGCTGTTTTTTTAGTTGTTACACTTTAGAGTGGTGACTTGGTATAAAAATTAAAAACTAAGTAGACTTGAATCAGTTTTATTGAATCATTTTGAGTTGTACATTTATTAGTACAAAAAAATTATGAACAATTATTCAAACAAAAGTGGTCTAAACGAGTAGTATAACAGTAATAAATAATGAAACATCACTAAATACCACACACTAAAAGTTATAAATTAATGTACAGTAACTATCAATGAAAATAGGAATTACTAAAGTAAAAAGGGAACAAAAATTTGAGATATTTTTCCCTTATAATCAAAAAGGCCTTAAAATAAAAATAAAACTTTATATAATTTGGCAAGAGATTTGTCACTGCAATTAAATTCCCTTGATGTTTGTGCCCTCAAGTAATGAGACTCAATCCTCATCATCATCAGCCTTTAACAGTCCACTGCTGGACTAGGCCTCTCCTTTGAAAGGAGGAATTGGCCTACTATACCACGCTGGCCAAACGGGTTAGTATAGGGTTTGTATCAAGTTTTCCTTCTCTTACAGTGCTGTTATCTATATAATATGCTCCCTCTGTCGGCTCTTACGACATCCATGGGATGATATGGGGTGGTGATAATTCGTATTCTTAATCCGTCACCACTCGGACGACGGTGTTACTCAAGTTAAGAGTAGCCTTAAAACAAGCTTGACACACTCGAAATTTATTGCCAGCTATTTCGAAATAAAATGCTCTATTAAGATTTCTATACTCCTGTGTGCAAGAATACCAGTACTTTGGTTTGATTTCATGACTTTGCCTGATTATATACTCCCTCTGACTCTGAAGATCTGCTAGACCCCAATTACTATCAAAGATGTTTTGTCTTGTTTCTTCGGTAATCTTAAAACTACAACGTTGTCTGCAACTTTCGCCGCAACCCAGGCGAACTTTCCTTTCAGGAACGATTTTCTTATTTTTAGATAAAGACTGGTAAGCTTACCAGAATTTCTTAGGACTTTAGAAATATAAGCTTTCCATGACGATTCTCTTCCTGCCCTCTTCTTTCCTCTTTTTACTTCTTTATTGACATCTTGACTCTGAGGCTGTGTAATAGTATTTGTAACATCCCTGGATTCAGTATCAACAACGTTTTGGGTTTGAGGCTGTCCAGCAGTATCAGTATCAGCCGTGGTTTCAGTTTCAAAAGCTTATTGGCTTTGAGGCCGTGCTACGGTGTCAGGGATAGTTCTGGTTTCAGTTTCGGCATCAGAACTACTGCCACTAGAACTATCGCTAGAATTCGAAGAGTCTGATGACGTATTGCTACTTGAAGAAGATGACGATGAAGAAGGAATAACTTTACGGGAAATCGTCTTCTTCTTTTTACGGCCATAACTTGGATCAATATTGGAGTCATCTACCAAACTGTCTTCACTTGGTGAAGAAATAAAATCACTCTCAATTTGTCTGCTATAGCCTGGTTTAGTCATTATCACACTAGTGTTCATTGAAATATTTTCTTTATTTTTATTTAAATTTATAATTTTAGTTAAGTCATCTTCATTAGCTGTTAAAAGGTTATCTTTACTAGCCATGTCTTCTTCAGTAGCTGTTAATAGGTTCTCTTTATTAATTAAGTCTTCTTAATTAGCTATTAAACGGTTCTCTTTGTCAATTAAGTCTTCTTTATTAGATGTTAATCGGTTCTCTTTATATCTTTCATTGATAATATTATTAAGAAAACGGCCTCGATTCATTTTTCTCTGAAATAGAAAATACCGTTATTTTAAATTGTAACTATCCAGCAATAGTGAGTTAACTCAAAAAAATCTTTAAAAGCAATCCTGAAATCGTTTGATTAGGAACATTGTATTGGAAATAGATAACCTTTATAATACCGTACACGATTTTTAAGCGACACATATAAAATGCCACTTTGTAGAGGGAAAATAAATTGAAACAAATTTGTTTCAACAATAGTAGGATAACTAGAAATTTACCTATTGATCAACCTAAACAAAGTCAAATCAAAATAGCAACTAAATATTTTCGTACCTTATCAAACAAAACTGGGACAAGTCAAAATGTTCTTAAGTAATATGGTAGTACAATTCACCAACACCGTAACAACTCTATATTACTCACGTATATGTTTGATCAAAACTGTAACAATTCGAAATGTCCGCGTTTTTGTTCTTGTTAATACGTGCACTCCATAAGACAAGTGAAGGTCAACTGGCGATAGACTTGTCTAGGTGGGAGAGTGAGACAGACGTTGATTCAACAAAAGTAAGTTAACGCCGTCTAGCGATTAATTTTACAAGCATTTATTAAACCTGTCTTGTTGGATAGTTGCGTATGAACCCCGAGCATTCGAATACAAACATAACTCAAAATCAACGATTTTTGAGTTATCTCAGTTTAGATCTACGTGTGCGATATTTATATTTATCAATAGTATCATTGGTAAATAAAAATATGAATGACAAAATTTTCAGTATCAGTATCAGTGGTCGGAGTATGTAGAGCTGTTTTTGCTAGTTGCGACATGCGGACACAACATGGATATGCCAAATATTTTCATACGACGCACGGGTTGGCAACATGGAGCATAAACATATAAAAATAAAAGAGAGATAAATTGCTTTGTTAGAGAAAGACAGAAAACATTTTCTAAATATTAACTACAAGAAAAATAGTATGTATATTTAATTAAAAAAGTGAACAATAAAAATTACTTCTATCTGTTTAAATAAAAAGAAATATTATAAAACTCTTTACAGCCTTTTTTATTCTGTATTGAGTGGGCATTTAATATTTCCTTGTGCAGTAAAGTATATTTAGTATTGTTTCTAACAGTTTTACTTAATTAATGCATATTTAACGACGCTACCTCTAACAACATTCCAGGATCCCTGTGTGTGTATATAAGTAAGTATATACTGTTTGGATGCTCACCTACTACCTGCTCATAACTGCCCACTTACCCACTTAAATCAATCGACAATTTCAAAATCCCGGGATTTCAAAGGCATATCCATGTTAACATCAATGTTTGCGGTCATTCACCCCAAACAGCTCTACCTACTCCGACCACTGATAATGACATTGATAAATATAATAATAATGAACGCACTAACTGCTCGCAATTTCCATCATGTGATTTGTGATAGCGAATTGGTGCTCACACCCACATTGCTCTGTCGCTTTGTTTGCTCGACATCGGTGTAAAGAGCGCACGTAATCGTGAAGGACTTAAAATTAATTATTTAACTGTAATATGTGATCATTGAATGATTAGAAGGTGTAAATCAGTTATAGTTATAACAAGTATGTATGGAATTTGAATCCATGCTACTACAATATATGCCTGCCTCGGGTTCCATTCCCGGACCAGGCTTAATTCTATAGGATATTCTAACAGGCAAAATTGCTTTGGTTACTACTTAATATACAAAATATTACAACAAACTGGTCAAGTGCATGACGCACAATGCAGTTGCGTAGTACCCCTTACCCAGTAACCTAAGGATAGCAGCTCGACTTAAGCACAATAGTCATTTTATTGCTCGCAAGTTGAAGTTTAAGTTAATTGACTATAACTAGTGAATTAGTAAAGTCTAATTAGCCGTTATAATTTTCATTTAAAGTTCATTATATCTTATACGAGGTTATGTCAAATACATGTATGTCAGTCCCGCCGCGACCACGGCTGAAGCAAGTCAGCCGAAACGTTGGCAAAAACCGAGGTATTTATGCCTTAAATATAAGATTTATCGCGAGTAAGACCCGCTATATAACCTCGCATAATGTATACTAATCGCGAAAGTTTAAAATCGTTCATTATATATTTCTATATTTAGCCTAGTTTACTCATACCTAAATACTACAGCTTAGAAGATGGAAGGGGGAGAGGGATTAATTTGCAATTGGTGGTTCTATACGCTTACGCCTTAGGCTTTCAAACATTCTGATTTGGATCGTTCTTTCCACAACTGCTGAGTATTTATTAAATACTAAAATCTTAGTCGGTCCTGGCTGTCATGAAGATCTTTGTCATTCGTTCTAGGGAGTCAGTACCTCTGCATATAGCTGACACTAGTCTAAGCCATGGAATATCGCTATCCCTTTGGGTTTCGAACGCTAGACAGAAATGCGGTATGCAACTGGGATAAGGCTAGAAGGAGGGAATTTCATATAATTATCTTTTAGTAGCGCAAGATATTATTGTATTCTATCATAATAATAGTATGAGATCCGTAGAACAGCGACCTTCACCGATCTGGTTAATCAAATTTTGCATGCTAAAAATATATCGCGAATGAGTTGGCAAAAAAAATCCGGCCCGGACTAGGAAAGGTAGACAAAAAGAAGTATTGCTCTATGGCATTTTAATAATAGATTAGATAAGAGATTTGGATCAGATTAGATTTGCCTGTATCTTAATAAGATTAGATTAGATGTAGGTAGGTACTTACCTATACTATCTTCTTATGAAAAGAGCCAAAGCTTAATATTAATAGAGTAATCCGGGAAATTATATTATATCTAAGAAACATACTTAATATTTTGTAAATAAAACTTCTAAACACGTTAGATCACTTTTTTATTCACATAACACCAGCCAGGCGAGAGTGGTGCCTTCGTAAAATTAAGTTTGATATACAAGTTAGATGCTTTTACATTATTGTTTATACAGTACGCGATTACAGGTTTACCTTCTTTAAGCAAAATGTTACTTACTATTTTCAGGAGCAATTCTGCGTAACCTTTATTCCGTTCTGATTCAACAGTGTACATGTGGAGAAGGTGACCAGACTCGTTGAAGAATACCCAGGCGATAAGTTCGTTGTCTTGGAACAGGCCGTAGCTAGCTTTGGTGCTGATGAGGAACTTGAAATACCAGGGTGATGAAGGGTATCGGTGAGGCCACGTTGAGTCCACCAGGTCCAAGTGTTCGTCTGTTAGCTGGCCAAAACTCAGGTTTGGAGGAAGGCTGCAAATTGATAATGATGAATACATTGTACACTTTTTCCATCACTATTATTTAGGTAACTAAAATCAGTAAAGATTTACGAACCATGTAAAGGGGTAAAGAGTGCTAAGAACTCGGTAAGGAAGGTTCAATCTATGTACCTAAAATAGTTTGGCCCTTTGGAGTTAAGTCCAGCAGTTCCCGATACCGCTGAGTGCGAAAAAAAAATCGTGAGGCATAGACAGCATATATGTACAGCATACGGTTATGTTGCTTTGTGCATATGCTAAGTCAGGGGTAAATCAAGATGGGGAGAGCTAGGAGGCGTAAGCTACCTCCAAAGGGGTGTATTTTATTACAAACATGAATCACTTTTTAGGGTAAAAAATTCCTTCACCAGGCTTAAGCCCCTTGTAACAAAAATAAGATCACACCCCTCACAAACAAATTTCCAGACCCATCTCTGTGCTAAAGTATCAAACATTTTGGCTGACTGCTATGTACTTAAATAGTGTGATCATACATTCAAAGCAAGTAATCGTACGCACCGATTGCAAAAATCGTTTGTTGTAAGGCATCACGATACATCTGCGTCACCTTCCGCGCGGAACATTGGGTTGAAGTGTGGGCTAACGCTAGGAGGATGATGATATAGGCTATCGTCACTTCTAGGATGATTGCTGCTTACCTTACGTCTTCAGAAAACACCGGTTTGTCCATATAAAATAATTCAGAAGGCAGGAGATTAATTTCTACATGTGATAGTCTCTGAAGGCACTTAATCACATGCTCTGGGGCGAATGCCACTATTACAAATTTGTCCCAGTCAATTATTTGAGTTTTCCTCAAAGCATCCTCCAAATTCTCTGTGTCATCTCAAGGACACATTATAATTAATTGGTAAAAGTCTTTCTGCAAAAAAATGGTGTCTATAGTTACAAACATAAATAGTATGGGACAACTTGCAGTACCTAAGCAAGTTTGTTTACGATATAGTACATTGAAATGTTAAATTTTTTTGGGGTTTAAATAACCCCAAAAATCAGAGGACAAAATCGCGAACAGAATAGTTTCTTTAGTGTTGCTTGCGTTTGCAACTGAGGTATTCCACGAAGCACACCCAAACGAAGCACACCCAGACGAAGCACACCTAAAGTATTCCACTTAGCACACCCGTTAGGTGGGCTTCAAATAAAAATTTAAAATAATTCATTTCCTATTCCACGAAGCACACCTACGAATATCACTCGCATAGTGCGGGGACTAAGAAATAAAAATGTCGATAGAAGAAAATTTTATTATTTAAAAGACTAACTTAAATTTCTAACATAATTCAGTTTCATTATGATCATGTGACGCAATATAATGTCATTTTTGTAATCTTACTATCTAAAATCACAGATTGTTTAATATTGCGTTCAAAAAAGAAATTAAATTTAATGTAATTAACTATTTTTCTATTATTTTCCTTTTTTGTGCTCTTAATAAAATTACATATTGTTTCATAATTATGCAATAAAAACTTGGACAAATATCAAAAATATTGTTTTACATAGAGATCTACATAATTATGTTGAAGTTTTTTATGGTTACCTGTTTAGTGAATAATAAAAATATCTTAAGGTAAAAGCACTAATGCTTGACACATTAAGGACAAATCAGACTTCATTCTCAAATATAAAATGTATTTATCAATTAATTACAGTTGCAAATATTTTTACAATTAGAGCAACATTCCGAGATTAACTTTTTTATATAAATTATTTTAAAGCTGTTGTAGTTTCAATAAACATCTCAATTTTCTTAGGTTAAAAAAATTTTCTTAGTTTAAATCCACCAATAATAGACATCAATTTGGCACTAATAGTAGACATGACTTTACCCATAATTATGCAAGAGTTATGTATGTTTGTCAAAGTTGTGACGTGGATGATACAAATAGTTGACGTCTATTATACCCCAATAGTTGACACTAAATACTTATAGTTGACATCTAGTATATCCGAATAGTTGACACTGTCTGTCAATGTATCTCAGACAGAAACTTTATTGTTACAACATAAGGCACATCAAACTGAATTTGTTAGCTTATTTTAATGCAAATTTAGCATTAAAATAAGCTAACAAATTCAGTTTGATGTAACCCTACTAGATGATGGTTTTGTCTCATTTTATTTTACTTAAACAAGCCAAAATAACAAGGAATTGGTCCTAATAAATCAACCATATCATACAGTTTTAGTATTGAAACTAAGAATAGCGTATAATCATAAATATAAGAAGAATCATAACCGTAAAAAGTCAGTTGCCTTACGTAAAACGCTAAGAATTACGCGCAACATGCCGACCTACTCACATTGTTTGTTATAAACTGATGCAATTTTGAAATTTGCTTCTGAATATGTACACAAGCTTTTGAATATGTATCAAAGATAGCACTAGGTATCTTTAACATCACTAACAATGTTATTTAAATGATTAGTTTTGTTATTAGAAACGTTTTTTTGTGAAAATATCATCTTTTAGATCAGTGTCAAGCATTAGTGATTTTACCTTAATTTAACATAATTATCACAGATTATTTTATAATTGCAATAAAAACTTGGACAAATATCAAAAACATTGTAAATATTGTTTTATATAGAGATCTATGTTGAATTTTTTTCACTGACTGTTTAAAATCACAAATCACAATCTTTAAGATTCTTAAATTATCTTGAAGGAATCGGCAATTTAGTATCTAAACTGCCCAAATTAAATAAATTATTAATAATCTGAATCTTAATTTCTCTAGACAATGTCCAACTGAAATTTAATCATTTTTATAATCTTTTATTGAGTTTACGATTGTATTTTTTTTTATTTCATGTTTTTGATGATTTGAATAACCCATTTTTACTCTAATTTCGGCATAATTAGAGAATTTTCTTTGGAAGCAATCTAAAAGTTTTGCCAGATCTATGGCTCTGTTTTTATTGAACAGGTATGTATAATTATTAATGAGACTTTGTATAATTATTAGTTAAATTTTTTCGTTATAACCATTTGTCGTGCCATAACTTATGTTCGAGCCACTGAGTTACAATGTAATCGTTAAAACTGAATGATGTTAGAAATTTAAGTTTGTCTTTTAAATAATAAATATTTTCATCCATCGACATTTTTATTTCTTAGTCCCCGCACTATGCGAATGATATTCGTAGGTGTGCTTCGTGGAATAGGAAATTAATTATTTTAAATTTTTATTTGAAGCCCACCTAACGGGTGTGCTAAGTGGAATACTTTAGGTGTGCTTCGTCTGGGTGTGCTTCGTTTGGGTGTGCTTCGTGGAATACCTAAGATTCAAAACTAAGAGTGTTATAAAAACTTAAAACTAGCAGCTGCGTTTAGGTAGCAAATAAACTATACAAGTCAATTGAAATAATAGCCGAGGTGCTATAAATAATAACTTGGCGACTAATAATGTTAGTAGGTAGGTTATGTTAGGTTTTCTTGTGACACTGGACCCAAAAATAGGAGCCCTGCGAAGCAGGGCTCCGTCAACTTCGCTTAAAAGACTGAAGCGTCTTATTTACTTATACGAAACACTTCATTTAAGACAAAATCATTTGCCAAATATTGAAATTTGTATTATTTATCAATGTTCATTTTCTATTTTTTATTATAGGCAGCGATAGCCTAGTGGAGATACCAACAGACTGCCATGCAGAGGGTATCGGGTTCGAATCCACGGCGCGCACTAATGACTTTTCGGAGTTATGTGCGTATTGAATTATAAATTATCGCTTGTCCCGTGCCTCGGAGAGCACGTTAAGCCGTCGGTCCCGGTTGTCATGAAGATCTTTGACAGTCGTTATAGGGTGTCAGTACCTTCTAAATAAACTGACACTAGTCTAAACCATGGAATATGGCTATCCTTTCGGGTTGCGGAGGTTAGACAGGCAGTCACTCTGTGGAAAAGCTAATATTCAGCCAAATCCGGTTAGACTAGTAAGCGGACCCCAGGTTGAAACTGGGATAACGCTAGGAGAATGATTTTCTATTTTTTATTCATCATCAAGTTTCCGCTTAGATACTAATTTAGTTCCCAAAAAAATAAAATACTGCTAGTTTAAATTTAAACGAAGCTTATAACTGACATATTAATATGCTAGATTTTACTTATTACGATACTCCTTATCAGCTGCCAACCCATTATACAACGTGTAAATGAAATAACGCACATCCTCAGACACCCCAATTAGAATAACTTGTTACAATCATAATGCATGCATTGAATTTTGTTTTTTATTTGCGTAAATATTGTTTTTTGAAGAAAGTATAAATTCGATTAAAAGTAAAAAGCGTGGTCACTATAAATTTGCGCACGCACACAAACACACGAAACGGTTGCTATGGTAAACAGACGACAGCGATCTGATAGGAACGAAATACGATACGATATAAACAAAATGTTTCAAATTTAGTCTTTATACAACAATCTGATAGAGTGGCGTTTACAAGAATGATGTTTGAGTGATTTGTCAGCTACTGTTGATATTTCCAAAGATATGACTACCTATTTCTTTCCATCACACTTTTCGGCTTTGGAGTGGACAGTCGACTTTGTATAAAATTATTTATTGTTTGTTAATAACATGCACACGATCCATTGTTTCATAATATTGTAAATTACTATTTAGTTACCTAGCATTATTGGTAGATAAAGTAAAAGAATATCAATAAGAGAATAAAGCAAGATCGACGTGTTTAAAGTTGTAAATTAATAGTTACATTAATAGAATAATCAAATAACTTACAGGATAAAATCACATTATTTTAGTCCACTTAACACTTCACTGTTCCCCCACGCGTCACATCTTTTCACTGTTTCAAAAGCAGCTAATATGTATCAACTTAACTCCTAGGCACTTGTTGTCTCCTCACAATAAACTAGTGATTTAACATTTTCCCACAGTGAAAAAGTCCGGGGGCGACAAGTTAAAATCAAGATGATGCAGAATGTTCCACACCACCACCGTCATGTTGATAATTACAATTTTATTCACACAATTAAAATATTTTTTCGCAACTCTCGCTGACAGATTCCCGATGGATGACTGGGTACTTGCCATAACTTGTCAAAGCGCATCGCCAGCGCTTGTCATTGGCCAGCGCGGGCGACACATTACGTCTCGCTCTCGCCTGTTGATTATTACGTAAGCGAAAGATAGATGATAGATATTTTCGTGGTAAATTGTGTGTATTGTCTTTTGCCGCTATTGTGTTGGACTAATGTGTGCGTTCGTGTGACCGAACGTCGAACCATTAAACAAATGCATTTTAAAAGAAGGCGTTCTGCTTTGACTTAAGGTTTATTTTCGTATATTTCAACTTTTGAAATAAATGAGTGACTATAATTTACGTTATTTTTATTATTTTAGAACAAAAAATAAACAATATTAAAAATGACAGTAATGGATTCAGTAGCCGATTCTGAACAAACTACTTTCAGGAAGTGCATTTAAATTTGTTACATGTTGTATATGGTACCCACTCTAATTATTTTTGAAACTTGTATTCGCTTTACTTAGTTGCTGCATTACATGCTAGTTTTAAGTTTTTATAACACTCTTAGTTTTGAATCTTATCTATACTACCTACCTATAATAAAACTGTAGAGGTGAAAAAGTCTGTACATTAAAGATATTTTGACGAGAATTAGCTAAAAAATCTAGGAAAATGCTAAAAAGCAATACTTGATATTTTTTAGAATATATGTGTCTGTCTGTCTTTCCCTATATTGCTAAAGATCTCTAAAATGACGTAGGCTATAGTTATCCTTCCGACGATGTCACTATTTTCAAATAATTTTCTAGCAAAATAAATGTTTCTTGCAAAAAAGACAATAATTATGTGTCAGGTATCTTTCTGTTATTAAAAAAATAATAGAGTATAATATTCGGCACTTTCATAAACAAAAAGTCTCTGTGTCAAAATTTATTACAATGTCCACTTAATTTAAACGGTCAATCTCATTTATTTCAAATTATTATGTTTATATAATAGTTATTTAATCATTTCATTATGTTTATATAATAGTTATATTATCATTTCATTTTATTTGATTATTTTATTTGATTTCATTACTGACGACCGGTTGGCGCAGCGGTAGTGTAAGCGACTGCCACGCCGAAGGTTGCGGGTTCGATTCCCGCTCAAGTCAAACATTTGTGTGCGTGAACATGGATGTTTGTCTTGGTCAGGGTGTATCTATGTATAATATGTATGTATTTACAAAAAAAAAAGTATATATGTATGTTTATCCATTGTCTAGTACCCATAGTACAAGCTCTGCTTAGTTTGGGACTAGATGGTGTTGTGTGAATGTAGTAGAATATTATTATATTATTATTATTATTATATTTGAAAGGAAAAAAAGCAATGACTATAGATCTTTTTTCAATAAATTGTCGATTAGTCCAAATTATTTTCTATCTCGGTCGGTTTGTATATATGTAAACATAGATGGCGTTGAGCAAATGACGTCATTTTTTAATGGCGGTGTTAAGATTCTGCGAGGATTGATGAGGTTCTCGATTAATTTTCTTTCGTCGTCGTTGGATTACTTGGATTGGTGTCATTGTCGTTTCTTTTGAAATTTTGATTGTTGAATGCGATTGTGTTTCTTTGATTTCTTTCGTTCGCACGTGTTCTGTTCTTATACAGGTATCTCATTATTCCCAATTTCCCATTCCTCACGTCACGTACGTGTGAATCTTTGGGCGGGAGACTGAGGCCTGAATTCAGATACCTCTTGAGTTACTCAACGGGGCTATCTTACTTTCGGCAGGGCTGGATATTCGTAGCCCTGTGTGTATTTTCTAAAGAAATCGCAGGGACCGACACTTTAAACAGCTGGAATCGACCTGCGAACATGTTATTTTTCACATGGTCAGTTATATGTAGCATGTTCACGAGTGAGCGGTAAAAATAATTTACATGTTCTATGTGTAGGTGGTTAAACAGTTAATGTTGTGTATAAAGAAATTTTCTAAAGATATATAGGTATTAGGTATATAATATACATATAAAAGTTGTAAATATTATATTTTTGGCATAAATGTCATGCTAATTAAAATCCAACATTTACGCGAATTAATATAATAGTCGCGAAAATATTTAATCGCTAACAAGTTATTTTATTAGTTGCAAACATTTAGTCATCTTTTAAGTTATTAGTCACTTGGATAATAATAAGCTGTTTATTAAACTAGTGTGAAGAATGTGGAAGTTGGCAGTGCCATACACACCGATATTTGGAGATAGTTTTTTTTTCCAGAGGAAACCAAGTATTTCCGGCAAGTGAAAATGGTGAGGGGTGGTTCCGAGACCTAAAATCACTCACAACCCCTAAAAACGGCGACGTATTTCGAAACCTTAACCTTTTTATATTGGTTAACAAATACCTATTAACAGTTGAAGTTCTAAGCTCATGAAGTTAGTACCTACGCATGTTTTCTTCCATTAGAATGTTTTGTACGGTACAGTGTCCGTAGTATGGAAATACTGAGCTCGCTAGTCTAGCCTCCTTTGTGCTATAAGTAATAATAAAATTCGTGAGTATGAGGTACATTTCGTGTCACCGTAGAATATTGAGGTTTCGTCTCAAGTATCTATGTGTTTCATATTTGTAAACTCCCCATGCGATTCAAGTTTTATTACCAATGAACGATCAAAAAAAGTCCTTTTATTAATTAAACTTGCGTGTCCAACAATCTTATGGCTGTTTATACTGTCATGGATCTTCAGTCAGTCACTGTCAGGTCTTATAGATAGGTAGTTTAAATCGTCGTCGTGGACATTACCACCATAACAATATTGGGGATATATCCGAATGGAGGATACCAATATTTTTGTGCAAAATTATGACAAATAATCGAACAGGACATAGTTATTGCTCTGCTCACCAATACCTCAATCACTTTGTGTTGTTTTGTTATCTGGCGAAATGTTTGATAACTGTCTGACCCTGTGCAAAACTAATGTTTGTACTGTAACTTTTTTGTGTAACCAAACTATTCTAGGAATCTTTAAAAACGTTATGACGGTCATAGTAAAATAATACTTACCGGGTGTCAAAAGACCCATCACCAAGCCGAATCTACTCGTTGAGCACATTATGCCAAGTCAAATCAAGCAAAAATAATACCTGACAAATGAAAAAGAAATTAGACATCTAAAAAAATATAAGTAGCAATGTAAAGCGTGTGCGTGCAGTGCTTGAGATACCTACCTGTCCCCATGGACAGGTAGGTATCTCAAGCACTGCACGCACACGCTTGCATGGGATATGTATAGGACGAATAAAATTATCCCGAGCAATGTATTGATTTTGTAATAATTAGAATAAATTGGTGACTTTGAGCTTCAATATCTCCTGAAGCAGCAGTTCGTTATGATTGGAACAATGTAAGCTATACACTGTGTATATTATTATAGATTGATTATTATACTATAAGGAAGACCAGTACCTACCGTAAATAGCTTTTACGCGCCCCGTGAGTGTTTCAGTCATCACCATCCCAGTGCTATCCCGCCTGCATCCCAAGACTTATTCGTCTTGGAGCTCAGGATCCATTCACTAGTCTAACCAGATATGATAGAATGTCAGCTTGTTAACAGAGCGACAGCTGCCTGACTTCGCAACTCAAAAGGATAGCGATATTTCATGGTTTAGATCACTATCAGTTTGTTTGAGGGTACTGTCACGCCGTAAAGACTGACAAAATCTTCATGACAGCCGAGGTCGACGGTTTTACGTGCTTTCCGCGGCACGGGACAAGCGTTAATAATTATGAACTATTAATTCGCTCGTGCCTCCTATAAGATTTTTTATTATCTCTGTTCTTACCTTCTTACAATTTTCAGATGAAGCCCTTGGCCTGTATATTCACGGGCAGATGCCCGAGGAATTGTTCGTGCACTAAGTGGTGCACAAAGTAGTACATAGCAAGAAGCGAAAACTCAATGTTCGCGTCAAGATAACTACATATTACACTTAATCATCCTAGCGTTAATGCTGGCTTGCCACACCATTTTAAATTGTCTTTCGGGATATATACCACGTACCATTGATGGAGTAACCGATATTACGGCACTGTTGCAAGCGCCATGTTCACGGATGTACTGAAGGTATTGCGGGTGAATGACTCGACGGTTAAAACCCTGGGTTTCAACTGTCGAGTATCTGGCATCCAGTGACCAGTGGTCCGTCTATGTAAAACCTGTGAAACGAAAAGACTCAAACCGCGAGCTGACGTAGTGAGTGTAGTATGTCGTGATCGGGTACAGTGCGATAGCGATAACAGTGATAGTGGTTTTGTACGAAAAAACGAGTAAGAAAGCGGGTAGACCGTTGTACTTGCTCGTAACATAATAACGAATACAGATTTATACACAGAACCCCGATTCCAAGTGGGGTCTGGCACCAGTTTAGTTCATAGTTGGCACCGTTGGCGGCGCTGGCGTCGTTCTCCGTCACTCTTGCTCTCGTAGTTAAGATACACCGTCTCTCTTGCTCTTACACTGGGGAAACGACTGCCACGCCACCAAGCGGCAATTTGGGTCGCAGAAAGTTTGTCTTCAGCACGCCCATAGGAAATGCGCCTCTATGTAAACATCTGAGCTCGTTTGCAACAGTGCCGAAATATCGGATAGGTACCCCAAACCAAGGTACGTGGTATATATCACGAAAGACAATTTAAAATAAGTTTAAATGACCACGAAAGTTGAAATTTCTATATTTCCACACCATTTTCCACGTCATAACGTCTTGGAGTCAGAAGTAGTTTTTCTTCTTTGTAGACTCGTCAGATTTGATAGAATATTCGCATTTGTTCAGAGCGACTACATTGCTCCTTGTGTTTTACTTTACTTTTTTTTTGTGGTGAGATTATTATTGAGTACTGAGGCTGATGATAGGACTGATAATAATGCATTCTTTATCGTAGGTGGCTTTCTTGCCTCCCTTATAAACGCCCAGCTGCTTGCTGCCATGAAGTCGGTGATCAGGCCAAACTAGAGCTGCGCATTCCCCGGAACCCTACCTCTCTGTAGAAGGTTTGTATAATGTTTATGATTAAAAATGCTTTTTGCAGTACCTGTCATCGAACAAAAGTCTAACATTTTGCAACGAACATTACCACCCTCAAAGCAATTACTAGAAGTGACGACTGACGACTAGCATGACTACTGAAGACGACATAGTAGTTAAAATCAGTGATAGTGATGACCCTACACACGGAGATAATCGATTAATAGATAATAAGGCTTGCGGCACTAATGATTTAGGAAAGTAATAATTATGGACTTTCCCAGAGCCCAAAAGCGTTACTTATTTTTGAAGTAGGTAGGTAACAAAATCATATTTATCATGGGTATCCTTATTATGTGCTCGATATGTGTGTATGCATACTGGCTAGCTTAGTTTATGAATTTCATTATTTTATTTTATTTTATTTATTTATTGAAACCAACAGCGTTACAATCGTATAACTAAACATAAACAATATCCATGTTAAGGCTAATAACAGGCTTCAAGTGTAATTATTACAAGTAAATACAGTATTGCTGGATTGCGCAGACATGCAAAGTTTTATTATTATTGTTTTATCTGCCGTACGTATTGCTGGAGATATACCTTTCTCAAAATGTAGGCTCTTTTATGTTCATGACCGTGATCCTTATCTTTTCTCACCATTATGTAAATTATCTTTGTTGTATGTTTACCCTTGACTTAAGATTGAAGTAGATTGTTTACGTCCCAAATCTTCCAACATAATTATTGCCGATCAAATTCGTTGAAGGTTCCAAGATACTTGAATTTCCTCCGGCACTTCTCGAGTGTCAAAACTCGGTGTATTCTATCTGCTGCTAAATATGGCTACATAGGTGATACAGTAGTGGGAATGAGGGTAGGACCAGTCCCAAATATATTATTTTGAAATGTATGTACCTATAACCACTTAAAATAATGTGCACGTTCCTACAAATCTACTAACTTTTTACAATATCTCATGTCTGGCCAAATCACAGAATAAATTAGTAATCATTGTACGTAAACAACATGGCAGACGTAAGAAAATATGCGTTGTAAGGCAATATTCCATTCAAGTGTGATTTTAATTTCATGCAATAAGTACCTAGTACCTTCGTAATTAGTTAAGTACCTATCACATATTATTATATATCTTGGTAACGGCGCGTCCTACCTCGAAAATAACCATATTTTTGACCCCCTTTTATAAACCCCACATATATTCTCCGTAATATCATAGCCCGGTCGCCCATCCATAAAATGACCGTGATGTCTATTGCTTTACCTTAACGCAGTTTGCACGAAACAAATCTGCAAAATACTTCATATCGATAACATAGGCTCTGCAAGCTGATCCCATGGTTGTCCGTCCATTTAACCACCGCTATGTCAATCGCTATATTTTAACATGGTTTGTACGATAACGATATTTGAAAAATGCTTTGTATTCTTACCCGCCTTCCACGACACCTGCGGGATGAAATAGGTGCTAACTGACACTTTATATGCAAATCTGTCACCGCACGAAAAATGCAAACTGTTTCATAATAATTATTTATCGTTAATTTTTGTAGTAATAAACTAGATGTTTGCCTGTTTCCCACGGTTTCACCCGCATCCTGAGGGAACTACTTCGCGTACCCGGTTAATTTGTACTTTTGTAGCCTAAGTTACTCCTTGGTACAACAGCTATCCGCCAGTCAACGTCTCGTCAAAATCGATCCAGCCGTTCCAGATATTAGTGAAAACAAACAGACAGACAAAAATGGTAAAAATGTCATTTCGGTATATGTATCAAGTATACATCCATATGCATTTAGTAAAAAGCTATTATTTTAGTATTACAAACAGACACTCCAACTTTATTTGTGTATAGATGTATTTATATGTATAGATAAGTGATTTACACTATAATATTCATGTAGCGTAGCAATTGTAATATTTTTCTAAAATAAATAGACATTGTTTGAATAAGTAGGTATTTTTTACATGTGGCAGCCCTAGCTTCCTTACCCTTGTCTAGACGTTGTCGGCTTTTTCTACGAAATCAAAGGCGTCAAACTACTGTATGTCTTATAGAAATTTACAAAAATAATTGAACTACGCCCAATATACGTTTTTTATTATAAAAACATCGACTATCCATCGTAGCAGTACATCCCATTACTAAATACTACTTAATTTTTCTTTCTATTAGATTTAATTTGTAGACTAGAACATTCTGGTTGGGTTTAATTTAATTTACTACAGTAATTAATGATTTAATTTATTACGAATGTGGTATTGCGAAATACTGAGTCATAATTTCTAAATCGCGGCAACTTTCAAGAGTGAAATGAAACGTTACTGAAACTGCCACCCGCACCATGCTACAGTGCGAATAGTTATAGATCACTATAATAAATTACATCATAAAATTATGAAATGTTGTCAATAGGCTTGTGTCCTAAAATGTAATTAGCGATTGATTCGTTCCTTTATTAGATGTTAAACTGAAATACCTGATTTTTCTTCAAAAATTGATCAGCAACATTACTAATTACGGCTTTTTAAAAACCTTTTTGAATTTGACACGAAAACGCTGTAAACCATCATGGCGGTTGAGTGATATCATAAAGTCCGTAACAAAAGAAACCGTGAATGAAGTCTGGTCTGATGTACCCACTTTTATTTTGTTATATTCGATTTGACCATGACAGGTAGAAAGTTTGTCGTTTTAGTTGTATTTACTACTAAAACGTAAACAACATGAATGGCGGACATACTGTTTGACGTAATGCTCTCTGATTGGTGTTCACTGTCACAAGAATAAAACAAATATTTTTAGTTTTAGAATCCTAAAAATAACATTAATCTTACCTTTTTATAATAAACTAGAGGACGCCAGCAGCTACGCCTGCATTTTTTTAAATTTACCCGTTTTGGCCAATAAGGCAGCGATAGCCTAGTGGAGATACCAACAGACTGCCATGCAGAGGGTATCGGGTTCGAATCTACGGCGCGCACCACTGACTTTTCGAAGTTATGTGCGTATTGAATTGTTAATTATCGCTTGTCTCGTGCCTCGGAGAGCACGTTAAGCCGTCGGTCCCGGTTGTCATGAAGATCTTTGACAGTCGTTATAAGGCGTCAGTACCTACCCCTAAAATAAACTGACACTAGTCTAAACCATGGAATATCGCTATCCCTTCGGGTTGCGGAGGTCAGACAGGCAGTCGCTCCGTGGAAAAGCTAATATTCAGCCAAATCCGGTTAGACTAGAAAGCGGACCCCGGGTTCAAACTGGGATAACGCTAGGAAGATGACCCGTTTTGGCCAATCCCGTGGGAATTTCGGGAAATCCCTTCTTAGTGCACCCCTACGGTCCCCAAGAAACATACATGCCAAATTTCAGCTTCCTGCACCCAATAGTTTCGGCTGTAGCGTGTCTGTCAGCCAGTCAGTAACGCAAGGATTTTATATATTAAGATAATAAACTTTATTGACATCTTAAAATCATAATGAATCTACAGGGTGTCACAAGACCCATCACCAAGCCGAAGTCTACTCGTTGTGGACATCATGCCAAGTCATACTAACCAAAAATAATAACTGGGAAACGAATTATTTTTTAAGTTTTCACGTTTTTTAAACCGCTATTAAAAGCACGCGCGTGCAATGTTCGAAATACCTACTTATCCATGGGGTCGGCATCTAGAGAACATTTATTGGCGGGGTAAATGCATCGATTTTGTACCTAATTAGTAAAATTCCATACCAAATTTGAGCCTCAATATCTCCTGAAACAGTAATTTCCCAAGTATGGTGCCGAAGTAAGAAATGTTCGTAGTGATTGGTACAACATGGGATTTCAGTTTTCGTTAAGGGTCTTGTTACACCCTGTATAGATACTACAATCAAACCGATTTATTCTAAGTGGACACAAGCCTATTGTTTTACTGACTTATGTCTAAAATGCCAGATTGTAGGCACAAACTGAAAGATGCCTTTTAAGATAATATTTACTCACACTTCAAGACTTGCTAAAACTGTAGTAAAAAGCAAACAATAAATTTATTGATTTTAGTTCTATGTTATTTTAATAAAAGATTAATAAGAGATTTGGATTTGATTATTTGATTCGCCTGTGTCTTGATTGGATTAGATTAGATGTAGGTACCAATGATATATTTTTATGAAAATAACCAGAAATTAATTTTAGGTGCGCCATAATATGAGAAAATATGATAAACATAATTATGTGATATATGTTTTTAAATAAAACTACTAAACACGTTAGATCACTTTTTTATTCACATAACACCAGCCAGGCGAGAGTGGTGCCTTCGTAAAATTAAGTTTGCTATACAAATTACATGCTTTTACATTATTGTTTACACAATAAGCGATTACAGGTTTACCTTCTTTAAGTAAAATATTGCTTACTACTTTCAGGAGCAATTCTGCGTAACCTTTATTCCGTTCTGATTCGACAGTGTACATGTGGAGAAGGTTACCAGACTCGTTGAAGAATACCCACGCGATAAGTTCGTTGTCTTGGAACAGGCCGTAGCTAGCTTTGGTGCTGATGAGGAATTTAAAGTACCAGGGTGAAGACGGGTACCGATGAGGCCAGGTCGAGTCCACCAGGTCCAAGTGTTCGTCTGTTAGCTTGCCAAAACTCAGGTTTGAGGGAAGGCTGGAAATGATAACGATGAATTCATTTATATACATACCTACATATAACACTTTGCCATCATAGCATTGCTTAAGGTCCATGAAATTAATTACATTTTTTGACCATGAAGGGGTAAACAGCGGTTACAATTTTTGATAGAGTTTTTTGCATTTCACAGCCCTGTTAAGGACGGTAGATACAATGTACGTAATATAAATACGTATCTTCAAAGTTAAATGCAGAAGTTTTCGAGAAAAGTTCTCGGAAACAAGCAGAACGAAGCATTGGCGGGTAAAAAATTGCAATCCACACATTGTATACATAGCATGCAGTTCGGTTGTATTGTTCGTTCTAGCCAGGGGCGAATCAAAAGGGAGAGAGCTAGGGGGCTTAGACACCTTCAAAAGCATATGTTTTCTTCTTAAGACAAATTAACTTTTTTAGTGTTTCCCTGGTGTAGCCCTTCCCACACCACGTTCAAGCCTACCCTAGGCAAAATAAGCCCGACTATCCTTCAAATCCATTCCTGGATCTGCCATTGTGTTAAGCCATTTGGCATTTTCAGTCACTGTTATGAACTTAGATGGTTTGTACAAAGTAAGTGAATGTACACGTTAACTGAGTCACCTTCTGCGCTGAACGTTTGGTTAAATACGTACGTACCTAGTGATTTTGTAATCTCTATGACACATCAGCTGAAATTACTTCACGTTCGACAAAAGTTTCGGTGGAGCCGAAACTTTTGGAGGAGCTTCACATAGTCCGTTACGGCACTATATAAGAATGCTTAACAGTTATGAACGCTAGATTGTGTTTCCGTGTATAGTATAGGTACATCGGCTATCGTCTGAGATAACGCTAAGAGGGTGACGATATGTCATCATCCTCCTATGCTCACTAGGCTATCCTCAATTCTATGGTAATCGCTGCTTACCTTACGTCTTCAAAGAACACCGGTTTATCCAAATAAAATAATTCAGAAGACAGCAGATCAACTTCTACATGTGATAGTTTTTGAAGGCATTTGATCACATGCTCTGGGGCGAACGCTACTATTACAAATCTGTCCCAGTCAATTATTTGCGTTTTTCTTAAAGCTTCCTCCAAATTCTCGGTGTCATCTCGAGGACACATAATAATTAGTTCGTAAAAGTCTTTCTGCAAAAAAAATAGGAATCTTTGGTAACAAACATAAATAGTATGGGACAACTTGCAGTATGTACCTAAGCAACTTTGCTTACGATATATAATTCATCGTGAACTATCCATTAAAATTAGTTTTTTTTTATTTGTGTCGTGCGTTTATCAGAGGGAAAAATAGCGAACAGAATAATTTCTTTAGATATAGTATTGCTTGCGTTTGTAACCTCTGTCCTGCGGCCGTAATGTTTTATTTGACAAACTATTGCCTGCACAGTAATTTGCAAATTATATTTAGATAGATAGATAGATATACGCTTTATTGCACACCAACATAGCATTACATATTTTGTAAAGAGACTTAAAACTACGATAATGTACAATCGGCGGCCTTATCGCCTAGGGCGATCTCTTCCAGGCAACCTTGATTTGGACAGGAATGAAATGAGCAAAAATGTGGAGCGGTGGTGTAGTTATTAAAATAATACGAAAATCTTAGATACTATATACATACATACATACATATATAAATTATAATATACAATAAGTATACATACATAGTCTCACGCCTATAACCCCGAAGAGGTAAGCAGAGGTGTATTTCTACACCCACTTTTCGCCAGATATACTTTAGTCCCACGTAATAAGGGGCGAGCCTATTGCCGTACCGGGCATATTTCCAGACTACGTGCTGCTACTGAGAATTTTGTGACAGGAAAACCCAATAACACTGCCCGACCCAGGAATCGAACCCGGGACCTCCCGATCCCACGCGCACATTTATGCCGCGAGACCAACGAGGCAGTCGTATAGGGTCTGATGACGATTTTTCCGTCTCTACGCATAGATGGTATTTGCATCGTGTTATCCCTTAGTCGCCTCTTACGACACCCACGGGAAGATAGGGGGTGGTGACACTTGTATTCTATGCCGTCAACCATACGGCTAATATTAGAAATAAATATACGTACATAAATAAAATACAACTAAGTATATAATATTAAATAAAATAAAATACAAATATAAAATATACTTACATACATTAAAGAAATACCAGAAGATCGCTTCGATCGAACTAGAAGAACTATAGCTTCGCCCGCACGATATTTCTTTTTGCCCGATCCTGTGGGAATTTTAGGAAATCCCTTCTTAGTGCATCCCTACGGTCCTCAAGGAATATACATGCCAAATTTCAGCGTTCTGGGTCTAATAGTTTTGGCTGTAGCTTGTCTGTCAGTCAGTCAGTAACGCAAGGATTTTATATATATAGATAAGAGACAGTCAAGACAGACATGAATGCAGATGGAGTAAATAAGGCTTTTGTAACAAGAAAATCATCAAATTAAATCAGATAGTGATTTTTAATCAAAATTTTGAAGATATTCAATGATTTTGCTTTTCGAATCTCCAGGGATAAAGCGTGGAATGCTTTAGACGCACAGCTTGAGCAGTGAAAGATTTCGAAAGTAATTCGTGGAATGCTTTGGCATCCTCAGTGTTAGATCCTCAGACGACATCAAGGATTTCACATGTGTGTCATGAACGAACACAAAAAGTTCTTTAAGATAGGAGGGAGTACTAGGATTAGATAGAACATTGTACAATAATGTTAGAATGTGAGTATTCCTGCGAAGACGAATTGGAAGCCACTTGAGTTTACTGCAAAAACTGAAACGTGATCATATTTGCGCAATCCAAATATAAATCGTATGCAAGAGTTTTGGAGACGCTCAAGTTTATCTAGCTGCTATTCAGCGAGATCAAGATAGCTGACGTCAGCATAGTCAATAATGGGCAGAAGCAAAGATTGGGCAAGCGCAACTTTAGTGGCAGTTGGAAGAAAGTTGCGTAGCCTACGCAACGAGCCTGCCGATGCGAAAAATTTACGACTCAATTCTTTTAGATTCTTTACAACTTTGCGAAAAGGAAGATCTTTTCCATCAAATCTGATTCGCGGAAGATCAACCCAGTTAATTTTAGAAACCATTTTAGGGCTTAATTGAGTTTTATCAGGGTTAACTATCAGTCCATATCTCTTTGGTCCATTCGCAGATACGTTCTAAGTCTGTGTTAATACCAATAATAGTAACACAGGCTTCTGCCAACTTAGTTACAGGAGCTTGCGTGTAAATCTGTAAATCATCTGCATAAAGGTGGTAGGATGAAAGTAATTGATTTGAGATGGAGTTTATAAATATGGCGAAGAGTAAAGGAGATAGCACGCCACCCTGCGGCACACCGGCATTAGTGTAAGACCAAGAGGAATAAGAGTCTTCTATGTGTATACGTTGCCGGCGACCAAACAGGTAACTACGAAACCAGCCAATTGCCGATGGAGATACGTTAAGAGAGCGTGAAATGCCCAGTATGATGTGAAAATCCACGGTGTTAAACGCGTTGCTAAAGTCAAGTAATGTCAAAATCGTTAGATTTCCACAATCCATACCTAGCCTTATGTCGTCAGTTACGCGGCCCAGAACAGTGACAGTACTGTGACCAGGGCGGAAATCAGATTGATAAGGATTTAGGAGCGCATTTTCACATAGAAAGGAAGTGAGCTGTGAGTGGACTAGACGATCAAGGACTTTCGACAGGAAGGGTAGTAAGGATATACCCCCATGGACATCAATCAATCATCAATTCATTTAAGTAAAATGAAATTCTTCCTTTGACAAATGCAACTCGAAATGGATTCAATATACTATTTCCTTTTTGTTACAGGAGCGCGACGTGTCCAACAACAAGCTGCGCCTGTCGCCGCCCGAGAAGTTCACCATGCTGAGCCTCAGGTGACCTCAGCGACCTTGTGTGTGTGTGTGTGTGTGTGAGTAACTGATTCTTGAGCTACAGTAGGTAGGTATTTTTAGTGCTGTTACTCTGCGGTTGAACCGTATTTAGACAAACAAAAAAAAATGCAAAGCTTGCATATAATATTTACATTACATTTTACATCTAAATATTTAAAATACATACATACATAGACTCACGCCTGTTTCCTCGAAGGGGTAGGCAGAGGCATATTAAACGCCCACTTTTCGCCAGTGTTTTGATCCCACGTAATAGGTGGCCAGCCTATTGCCGCTTATCGGGATATTTTGTTTAAAATGGTTGTAAATATTTAAAATGTTTTACTTTAATAGACTATACAAAGTTTTGGGATAAATCATATTTTACAAGAAAGTATTTTGTTACTTTTGTGCATTTGAACGCCATCTGCCGAAGGTAAGGATAGTATCTTCAAGACTTAGTTGCAATAATTGCCGCTAGATGGCTATAACTGCATAATAATATTCAACACAACACTCACTGGAAAATAATAATTACTCTACTAAATCGCGTTATGACAAGAAGGCTAATGCTCATATTATAATAAAAATTTGAAGCCAGGATAATACATAGAGAATAACCTAAAGATTAATTTAAAAATATTTATTATCACCTACCTTTTCATTAATAGCAACCATTCCATTCCACACGTCGCCGTACGGGCAATAAACTGTGAATCCATAGCTTAAGCCTTGTTCTCTGAGACTCCTTTGGGTTTCAAGAGCTGTATACCCTGATATACTTCTAGGCCAGTCTGTTTTTAAAGCACTTTGAAGTTCACTGCACCTCTCCAGAGGCAAAAACTGCAGAGGATCTTTAGACATCGTTGTATGCCGAGCAACGCACGCGAGCAACTCAGACGGACGTATAAATATAGATGTTCTTATTATGTAGGTGCTGTTGTCACTTATCTGCGGATGATTGCGTGCAGTTTGCTCTGTCTCTTGTGCTTGATATAATTGATACCTGTGCCGCTTATGAGGGCATTTAAACATGCAGCGATAACAGCGGTGTAATTTATATTGCTACTACCGCTGTACGAAGATGGGTGTGTACTAAATATTATAGTATTATATTTTAGATAAACAAGAGCGGCTTTAGGAGACATAGCGATGAAGTAATATCTCCCATTGTTTACAATTGTATTGCGCAATGTTAATCATTGTACAATACTTGTTAAAATAATAAATATGTAGAGTTGGTAAGTTATGGAGGGTATTTAAAATACGTGAAAAAATATATATTTTACTAGGCTTCTTCAATATGAATTATACACCTAAACTTTTATCAGAAATCGCACTAACTGTTATTATATCCTTGGGAAGTCTGCTAACCCACATTCGGTCGGCGTGGTGTACTATGCTCTTACCCCGTTCATAATGAGGGTCAGGTGCTAGGCAGTATATAGAAGGTAACTTGTTTGTTTTGTTTTTCGTGTGAGTGTGTGGCCAACTCTAGTGTCGGAGTTTTACAGGCCGCCTGAAGGCCTCCGATATGAGCTACCTACCGATTCTTATCCTAAGACAAGAACCGGGGCCGACAGCTTTACGTGCCCTCCGAAGCACGGTAAAACAAAACAAACAAAAAACAAAACTCCGTTCATAATGAGAGTCAGGTGATAGGCAGTATACAGAAGGTAACTATAATGGTGGAATATATTTTTCACCACAGCAGCTCAAACATGGCGCTTTTGCTGCGAGACAACAGTGAACAAAACGCGATTTTGATTCGAGCGTGAGTAAAAGTAGCTTTTTAATTTTTCAATCTTCAGTGTCACGAATTGACATTGTTCAGCCATAAATTTGAAACATTCGAATTTTACTGTGCTCTGTCTCTTTCACATGCCTATAAAAAGTGAGTGAAAAAACAAACCCCTTCGAATTCGAAATTCGATTTTGGAATTCGACCTCAAAGAAAACACCTTCGGAAACGCAAATAAAAAAGATATTTGTAATAAAGAAATTAGGTACTTTTTTTATATTATTGTTTATATGTTTAATTTATTTTTGGATTTTAATAAAAATAAGTCTAATTAATAGTATAAAATTGGTATTTAACCAATACATTTTTATTTGGAATTACAACAATGATACATTTGAAAAATAAACATCAGGGACGCGGTATTAAAACGCGATTTAAAAAAAAAGTTGCGGACAGCAGGCATAAAAATTTCGCTGATGCTGATACAGTATAGCGTAACGTGTTAAATTATATTAATATATAAAATAATCTAAAAAGATGAGTGAAACTAGCGATGATGACTGTACTTTAAGGCGCCGAGTACAGCTACTGAGTTCAGCTGTTGCTGTCACTGTCGGATTGTATACATAAGAAAGAGAAGCGCGACGACGACGGGACGTTCAGAACGAGTTATTTATCATTAAATACATTAATCCTTACAAATATCTTATTCCAATCGATAAATAAAAACAACAGTTCCCTTTATTATTATATATTACATCACTGTTATTAATATTATCAAGATTTGTTTATAAATAATACAGTTACAATTGCTACAATTTCAATTTAAATGGTTATTTTATGGTTTGTTTTTATCGAGAAAATTTACTGAAAACGTGTTTTGAACACAATGGTCCCCCCATAAATATGATCAAGATTAACATATATTTTTTTAGCTGCTCTAAAATGTATACATTTGGCTAAAAAACTGTTTTGTGAAGCCTATTTTGACTAAGTACAGCGCCTTAACACCAGAAGAGTCAAATCAACAAGTGATTAATGCAGAATTCAATCTATTCCTGTTCATTTCTGTCTCCTAAGTAATATGTGTTCTCACTGCGGTGGTGAAAAGTTACGAGAGCAATGTTTTTTGTAGCTCGTGCTGTTGAGTCCCTCACTACGCTCAGGATTCTAACTTTGCTTCACTCGCTACGCTCGTGAATCAATCATAGAATCCTTCGCTTGCTCGGGACTCAAAATCAGCACTCGAAACAAAAAACAACTTTGCTCTCTTGTTGCACAAATAACTATTTTACAATACTTGGAGTTAAAGCAAAACGGTAGCGAAAGCTGAATGGAGTGACTAATGGAATGCTACGTAGTGAGTTTCTGGTTAAAAAACTATTCGAAATTAAGTGTGTGTCATATTGTTATTATCGCTTGCTAAGCGGTAACGGAAAAAATTGTGAGGACACATGAGAGTTTCCATAATGTTCCCCAAAGATGTGTGATGTCTGCCGACCTCCGCTTGGTGAGCGTGGTGGCTTTAGCCTTCCTCTTCTCATAGTTAGAACAGTCCTGGGCCTAGCAGTGGGTCTGAGTATACAATACGGCTGCTGTTCATGATGATGTTACGGAAGGTGTACACATACCTGCTACTAGGTATGAAAAAAGTAGGTACCTAATTCATATTTTCTAAATATTGACAATCACAATAAACCACACTGAAAATAAGTGAGTAACCTTCACAAATAAACAGTACTTCGAGTGCCTGACCTTAGAGTAATGTCAAACATCTTTTGAGTAAATGACAGCGAGTCAGCATGGACTCAGCCAGCTGTGTGCATTGAGATGCTTACAATAGAGGTCGTATTGTATTAGGACGACCTCTGTAGTCACTGATAAGGTAGATGACTCCTCCGCTACTTAAACTCATTCATCGAATGAATATAAAGAACACCCAGACTATAAATATTTAAAAACTAGAGGACGCCAGCAGCTACGCCTGCATTTTTTTTTAATTTACCCGTCTTGGCCGATGGGATTTCGGGAAATCCCTTCTTAGTGCACCCCTACGGTCCCCAAGGAACATACATGAAATTTCAGCTTCCTGTGCCCAATAGTTTCGGCTGTAGCGTGTCTGTCAGTCAGTCAGTAACGCAAGGATTTTATATATTAAGATTGTGGATCATACAAGGTGTAGTTCGCTGGGAGGATCAAATCTATGATATTCGTTGTTATGTTAATCGGTGAAGTGACCATCTAAATCACTACACCACACATGTGTCAAATATCAGTAAAATTGTGGAAAGAGTATTATAGGTTGCTATAAAAAACGATGAAATTATAATTAATACCTCGAGATTGAAAAAGACAGTCGGTAGAATGAGGTCTTCCTTTTGAAGATTTGCCGTCAAAAGTCGAAGCCGGTATCTAGCCTGCGATATCTACCCTGAACCAACCATTTTCTCACCAATGTGAGAAAATGGTTGGTTCAGGGTAGTTATCGCAAATTCGTACGTCAAGATTGTCTTCAAAGCAAGGCTATCCTTCACCACTCTAACGCATCCTCACATTCCACTAAGGTAACGGAAAAGTATTTGAAGGCTGCCATCAGTATATAAAATGTACTCTGTGGCTGCCATTTTAGAGTTTTTGAAACAGCCGCCATTACAGCCTGGATCTCGCATCTAGCGACTTCTTATTGTTTCCAAAAATGTAAGACTAACTTCGAGGCACACGTTTAACGAACCGACGGTGAATCGGTCCAATGAAGCTATTGAAGAGATGCCCAGGGAAGACTACTCCAGCTGCTGTTTGTGTAATATGTTACTTAGTCCTCATATACATAGTTTTAAAAACAATAGATGTTTTTTTTTAAAGACAACTCCCGCATTAGGACTAAATCCTGTGTCGCGGGGCACTTTACAAACATATAACTAACGGACACAATGAACACCCAGACTCGAAACAACAATTTATGAATCACACAAAGTGTTGTCTCGTGTGGGAATCGAACCCATAATACTCGGCGCAGTGTCAAGCGGTGAGTTGTTTTATTTATTAGTATCTAGAAATGTTCTGTTTATGCTGTAAGAAAAAAAAATGCTGATTAGCGATGACGTAAGAAGGACGCGTTTCACCGTTAGTACTTATCTAAATTAAAATTATTATATTATGACTAGCTGAACCGGCGAACTTCGTACCGCTATATATTTTTTTAATATTCGCATTTTTTTGTGAATCTAAACCATTCTCAAGTCCCCTTGAACACACACAAAAAATTCATCAAAATCGGTCCAGTCGTTTAGGAGGAGTTCAGTGACATACACACGCACACAAGAAATATATATATATATAAAGATTTAATTAACTATATCATTTATTTGTGTATATCAAGCTATTCATATACATACATTGAACTTAGTTACACATATATAATATATTATGTTTAATATGGGGTAAACATGGCACACAAAAAATTCAGTCGTAACTCGCCAAGTCACTAAAACAAATTGTACTACTGTGTGAGAGCTAGTCTATAATTTTTTTTATAGTAATAGGCGGCAAACGAGCAGACGGATCGCCTGATGGTAAGCAATTACCGCCGCCCATAGACACGAGCAACATCACAGGAGTCACAAGTGCGTTGCCACCCCTTGGGGTCGGGAAAAGGGATAGGATGAGGAGTGGGATAAGGGAGAAGGAATAGGAGATAGGACCTCCGAGCTCCGGCACTCTCACTCACCGAACGAAACGCAACAGTTTATGTTACTTTACGTCGATTTTCTGTGAGAGAGTATTACTTCCCCGGTCGAGCCGGCCCATTCATGCTGAAATCAGCAAGGCTCTACTACCTGTAAGTTAAGTACGTTAAGATCCCCAAATATGCCAAGGTACTAGTTATCAAGGATCAATTATTATAATTATACTCCTTGCTAGTTATCATGATAAAATATGTCTATGTTATAATCTAGTGAAGAAATATTGCTTTAAAGTTTCATTAGATTTTTTCACTTCCATCAATCTTCTTCACGAACATTCGCGTTTGTAATAGAAAAAGATTATTGCAAAATTTCACTGTTTGCGTTACAATTCGTTAAACATTCCAGTTACTTTTTTAATGACATAAATAAAATATAACAAATTAAATAATAAAAAAAGTAATATTAAACGGTGAGGACCATGCGGTGTATGAATTATTAAGGTATAATAAAATTGTTGTCATGGGTGTGTGTACGCAATGGCGTGTTGTGTTTGAATTTAAAATATAGGTACTGGAGATGATTCGAGCAATTTTTGTTTTATTTATACACTAAACGATAACAACGGTAGCAAAATTGTCTATAATATACTGTCTATAATCACATCTTTTACCTATCAATTAGATACTGTAGTGTGTCTATAGTATTACATAAATTGTGTAATATTTCTGGGCAAAGCCAGTAAGACGAAGTATGTAGCCAATGTAAGCTGACCTCATATTATCTAGGCTTGCCATAGTAATATGGTTAATAGTACGGGACAGTCACGCTATATTTGCCAAAGTATTTTATACCGAATGAAATTCACTTGTAGCAGTTCCTTACTGTTAATAATCATCAATATCTGCGTCAGTCGCCGTACATGGTGGAGCTAAAAGTTACATGATGTCTAAGTAGACGAAAAAAAAGTTTTTAAGTATTTTATACCGTGCCAAACTTTATGAGACGGTAGTCTGAATAATTTGTGACTGAAAAAATATTGGTAGTCGCCTGCATTGAATATGGAGGATTAGACGTCAGTCGGTTATGTAAAGTGTACAAAAATTCAAAATTATAAAGTTATTTTATATCTTATGGAATTTACACAACAACAATGTTGTGCTTCTAGAATAATAAAAATAATCGTCAGTCATGTGTATAAGGGTGGAATACGCGTGGTAAAAAAGTGTTGTTAAGTCATTTTGGCCAATAAACTGACAATGTTAGAGCACAACATTCTTTAAAAAAACGTTAGATGTAACTCTATAGATTATAGCTAAAAGTTATTGAATGATAATGTATTTATAAATATTGTCAAACAAAAAGCAACTGCGGTTTGAATGCACCATTAGACACGGCTAGACCCATTAACGTTATTAACGATGGGAAAAATATTTAAAAAATACTTTAGTCATAGATTTTTATAATTCCTATGCCCTATGCATACGACTTCTTGGTAATCATAAATGTTATTTTTTTATTTAGGTAAATAAAGTAGTATTCAAATAATTCCATTTCATAACGCGCAATGTGCACGTAATAAAGTTAATGAGAAACTGCGAGACTACAACAGAACTGAAGTCACGGCAAAAACTACTTCAAGATAAAACTTTGTACTTTCAATATACTTTAGGAATTCACTAAAGCTTAAGGTGTCTATCTGGTGACCTCTTACGAAGTTTCGAGCAGTGCCGGTAGTAATGTAGTTGGACAGTTATCAGAGACAAGCGAGAAGAGAGCAAAATGTACGAGTTGCTCGCAGTGCGGCGACCCTCCATAGGTTTCAACTAAATTGGACGATTTGCGATACTTTTTTGAGAAGGGAAAGTCTTTTTCTATTTCGTTAGAATTTTTACTGCGTCGTAGGTTATATGGAATAAGGTTGCAATATCGATGCTAATACAACTTTGCACCGGTGCTGGTAGTAAATATTGTGTCAAACAAGAATTTCACTCAGAAAAAGATTTGAAATATTGGCATCACAATAACTTTCTTTTCTTCTTTCTTTCTTTTCTCTGTTGAAATTGACTGACAAGGCCCCTAAGAAACTATGTTCATCTTGGCCTAACATTTCCTACATATGGGACTGATTTTTAAGTTAGTACATGTTTTACGCAAAAAATACGTCACAATGAATTTCTAAATATTTTTATTCTTTGAAAAAAAGCTTATGTTAGGAATGGCAATAATTGAAAATAACGCTATCTTTCAGTGAATGGGAGAACTAGATGCGATTAGATGTATCGGTTGTTTAAAGCTGTTTCATCTATCCCCTAATAGATGGCGTTGCTGTAAATAGAACAATTACACAAGTCTAGAACACGTTACACGTTACCATAAATTTCGTGAATCATCTCGAAAAGACTAGCTATGTGTTCCGGCCGGTTTAAATACCGCGCGGGCGGGCGAGTAGAGATAGTTACAATTGAATTTCGGAGCGATAATCATTAAGCGAAGGGAAGTAAGTCGGAAGTGTTTAGTGGAGTGGAAAATTGTTTTTAATAAGTGTGTATAAGTTGTATTGTGTGTAAATAAAGTACAGTTTAGTGGCATAGTGAGTTTTAATTTATCGTCGAACCCCAGCTCGTAACACTTAGAAAATGATAAAAATAGTAAGTTTAGAATAAAGTAAAAACAAAACATGTTAATTTTTTTTATGTTCTTCGATGTACGATGCCTGACAAAATGCCTGACATGGCGCAATGGCTATGTTTTCTCCCGATTGGGCTTCGTCAGTCACATATACCTGACAATATTTATTGTCGTCCTATTTTATGTTATAATTATCGAAAAAAGTAAAAAATATTCATATAATGTAATTTATGTCGATATAACACCAAAAAACAAAAAAAAGAAATTGCCGTCTTTAAAATTATGCTATGGCAGTTAACGTGTTAAAAATAGTGATCTACACACTTTTATTCAAAAAGACAACGCCCGCATTAGGACTAAATCCTGAGTCGCGGGGGACTTTACAAACATACAACCAACGGCACAATAAACACCCAGATTCGAAACAACAATTTATGTAACTCACAAAGTGTTATCTCGTGTGGGGATCGAACCCACAACACTCGGCGCAGTGTCAAGCGGTGAGGCTTAAACCACTAACGCCAACCGTTCAGTCAAAACACACTATCAATACTAGAAACAGACATATATTATGTGTTCCGTGTTTTCGTTTGCGCATGACTCGTGGTTCTTTTAAAATCCTTTTAGGCCACAATTTTGAATAATTTTTGGTACAAAACGCGTATTGTAATCTGAACGAATATATTAATGACAAACGGCATAAAATTATTCATTTCATTATTCACTTACAGTATTTGAATAAATACAGCTTCAGGAGTTAATTATCCTACTTCAGCTGGACAGGACAGTAGGTGCGGCATAATGCTCCTTTTAGCCCCGCATCCGCATCGCAAGGAGCTCTCGGCCGCAAAGCCCCATCTGTAGAGATTATACCTGCAACGGCTCACCTGTGTTCGCAGGCTAATGTAATAAACGGTTGATTTTGTGTTAATTGAATTGGATTTAAAATCTGCTGCAAGACAAAAAGACAATGACACCAGGTTTGGTCTTGTGTTTGGCAGTCATCGATATTTTGTCACAGATCCATCCAGTCACATAGTCTATGCCGTTATGTTTATCGACTAACGTATGGTTAAAGTGGCAGTATGCCCAAACGATCTTTCGCTGTACCTAGTATTGTTCGTTTTTCAGAAGAGACAACTATAATTCCTTGTTTGCCCTAGAAAATAGTTCTTCAGAGTCTTTCAGTTCATCGTTTGTAACATCTCCAGGGAGACATAAATTATTTGGGAATTCTCTTTAAATATCAGAGATGATATAATTTACAGACATGGATATTTTGCTTCCCTAGTTTGCTTTTTCTTATTTTCGTGTTTATAGGCCATCCGAAAGCCTTGGACATGATGAAGTTGTTAATATCAGTAGGTAATATACAATTATGTTCTCCTTATATTTAATGGAAAAATGGATTATGTAATTTGTAAAATATATGGAATCAGTATCTAACATCTGACGTAGGAATCATGATTATGTACTGCAAGTCCAAATGTATGCCTTGATTTAATTATATTGATAATACAGGTCATAAACATTCAGATTTTTATGTCAACTGTACCATTTTCTGTCTTATTTGCTACACATTCCCGTGCTAGTATAGAATAATTGGCTCGGATCTTTATACACGAGAATAATTATCTCTGCGATTTGTATTGCGAGGAGCAGAGGACGCGGGGGCATGGCTAAAGTCATGAAGTGCGTTCCAGATGAGCTATTAAAAAGTGGTAATAATATTTGGTATAATATACGAGCATGGTTTTAACGTTGAAGAAAATTAAAATATGTGAACGAAAATAATGGTTCCAGCAGTTTATTCATGGCAGGATTCCGAGTAGTTTTGGTTGCGCAATGTTTAGGAAAATGTTTAAAATTTTTGTATTCTATGAAATTGAGTGTAAGTATATCGTTTTCGATTGAGTTCTAATTACCTAGTTTAGAAAATATTTAGTTTCGCAATATTAAATAGTCGGCCTAAATATGAGTCCATAAATTTTAAGCCGGGACGGGACGTGTTTGTGTGTAGTCGAGATCACTAGTCTTCTCATTTTAATGACCCATTAGTATGTACTCGTATTTGTGACGGAGTCTCTGGGTGGAATGTCAAGTAGCTATACCAGCCACAACCACCAGCTCTGTGTTCTGAGAATAGAAGACAAATGAGTGGAAATGCTTGTTTTGCTACCTTGTTACCGACAACTATATTTTGGAAGAAAATGGCTTCTGGCATCTTTTAGTTGCTTATAAACAAACGAATGACTACGAAAACGTCGTAAGATATAATTTTGATTACCTACTTAAATAAAAAGTTATGACAAAATTAACTACCGTGAGGTTAAATCAAATAAATGAATAAAGTCAAAAAGTCGAGACAAAATTGACCGTAAACGCTGGTAATAAAGTGAGATGATTTATTTCCCAAAATTGTAGAATTAATGGGCTATTGCGAGGCCAATAGGCGGAGGCGCGCAATAGCCTTAAATATATCAAATGATTGTTCCTTCTAGCGAAACCTTTATTATTAACTTTTGATTTATGTTTGGCTATCGTCGAATGGTTAGAGAAGAGGGTAAGGCAGCCCTGTGACGTGGAAACCAGGTTTGAAATCTCGAGAACTCTATTCTATTCAGTTTACACCGATACGTGATCATTTACGTACTTTTTGTCAGAGCCCACTCGTTGGATTCTGCTGCCACTAAGACTGAGAAATAAAGTATAACCATTTCTACCCTTCTTATTCGCGGACATAGAACTTATCCTTAGAGTGAAAGAACAAGAGAAATCTGGTCTGTATCTACTTAATTCACAGTTTGTCTATTACATGCTAATAATTTCTTTCCACAATAGATTATACATATAGATGAGTGATATAAACATAATAAAGTAAGATTAAATCCGAAGATTAAAATAGTAAGAATATCGTTATATTATAATACTTTCCAATAAATTAAAACTGCGCCTTTCTTTAATATAATCAGCGATTCTATAAAGCGCCTCTTAATATTCTCATACTGCAAATAAATTTATTCAGAAATGTATGTCGTTTTACTTGCCAACTAGGGGTTACAAAACCATAGCATAATATTATATTTTTATAGTAACTAAACTTATGTGCTGATGGTGCATTGTGTATCATGTTAATTGTGTATCATAATTATGGTGCGGAATAACATACTTGATCCTGCACCTTCCTTATGTCAAAGGAGCGGTTATTCGGATAGCTTCCATGCACATAAATAGGGAAGTGCTTTATTTTCTGTGATATTATGATGTGGCGTATCGTTAGATAGGTATTTTAAAATAATTCGCTTTGTGGTTGTTTTAATTGCTATCCTTTTCAGGGGTCTATTAGCGAAACATTGAGCAAAAACCATCAATTGCAAAGTGTTTATCAGCTTAATAGCGGCACTTGAAATTAATGCAGATATGCAAGGCTACATTCCCATTTGCAAAATCAAATTATAATAACTCTAATGAATAGATAAATAAACAGCTCTACCTATCACTTTACGCGTAATAATTTGTGACATAATAACCATTTCCAGTTCACAGAGTTTCAATATGTCAATACCATTTAATTTGGATCAGTACTTATATAATACGCTTACATTGATTATTTCGTGTGTATTCGATGGCCGACTGGAGCAAAATGTTATTTGTATAACGTATTCGCTGATATGCCAGCTTATTGTAAAGTTTACTCACATTAAATTAATGGGTATCAATTTTACTTTGATCTACGATGTATCCTTCGAAAATGACAGCTGAATTACACGAAATATTTGTAATAAAGTAATATCAACTGATTTATTATGGATCGTGTTCACTTCCTTACAAATTGTGTATTAATGAAGATTGGAGACACAAGAACCTCATGTGAAATTTCTATTTAATGTGTCTATGTGCGTTGCTATGTTCAAATGTATTGGTATGTTTTTGCTTTGTTATCTGTTATGGATGTGGGATCTAGTACTGAGTACTGCCCTGATAGGACTGACATTGGTCTTGAGGCCAAAGTTCCTAAATAATAGAATCTTTCCAAATACTCGACAGGGAAAAGAGGAACCACGATGAGATCTCAACGTATACTTGTACCCATATAGCTTTCAGGCGATCATTAAAAATTTACAGCATTTTTGTATTTAAAGATATGACGGCACTGCATGAACGGCGTTGTAGTTTAAGCGCTTTCGTCTTTCCCACTGCGCCGAGTGTAATGGGTTCAATCCCTTCATGTGACTATACTGTGTGATCCACAACATTATTGTTTCGAGTTTGGGTTCTTTCTGTATGAATGTATTCTTCTGTGCTACATAACGTTTAAAAGTGTAGATTTTATTAAAATCTTCTTGGCCCTCCATATTGTTCTCGAATGTCATGGGAGGTTTGCTAATGAGCTCTAGGCAGTATAGTAGGGTTGAGAGGGGGCGTGTACCTATTGCAGAAAGACAGCTTATATATAGGATTGATATCGTTAGACTGTTTACATAGCTATTTACTAAAATAATAAAGCTGAAGAGTTTGTTTGTTTACACTCGTCTCTAATTATTATCCGTCGGATTTGAAAAATATATTTTTGTATGTCATATTTGAAGAAGATGGCATCACGATCATCACGTTACGACCCTTAGGCACTTAACAAAAAGAAAAAGAATGAGAGATGAATTGGCGCTGGCCTGCGTTGCTATATGACCGTTCAATGACTAATATCTAGTGTTTTATCTAGTAAAACCACGGGGCATGGCTAGTCATCTTAATATATAAAATCCTTACGTTACTGACTGACTGACAGACACGCTACAGCCGAAACTATTGGGCGCAGGAAGCTGAAATTTGGCATGTATGTTCCTTGGGGACCGTAGGGGTGCACTAAGAAGGAATTGCCCGAAATTCCCACGGGATCGGCCAAAACGGGTAAATTAAAAAAAAAATGCAGGCGTAGCTGCTGGCGTCCTCTAGTCTTAATATAAGTAATAAAAAGCACAAAATAAGTCAAAGCACTCGAATGTAGCGTCAACCCCTAGCATTTCACGAGTCGCCGCCCAAATGTGTTATAATCTTAAGAATTACTCTAATTCAGCGTACTCGTATGTATCAGAGTAATTCCGTAACGTCACGCAGAATAACGCATTACATTATTTTCTCGACTTAATTATGTTAAATTGTGCGACAGTGACTTGTGATTCGTGACTTTCAGATTCTGCGGCGTATATGTACACACGCTAATGCATTGAATGTAATATGGTTATTAATAAATCATGGTTAATGGGTATTTGCATTGTTCTTTAAAATTATAAGCAAATTTAAACTCATTCATCAAATTAAGATGGTTTCTTATCAAATGTAGTATTAGTAGGTATTACGTATGCTACTTAAATGACATCATACTTTGAAAGAAACGCCTGACTGTGCTACTGGTTAAATAATTGCATCAATAAAAATTGTGCTATAAATGCCATTTAATATTTAATTTATAAATACTTATAGTATGAACTGTATACAGGAACATCGAGTAGTTTTTATACAGCCCGATTATAGCAAAGTGACATTTTTATTTCTCGATAAACTGCGTTGGCATACATGCTGACAAGACATGATGCACACCAAGATGAATTAAGAAACGGTGACTTAATAGAGGTTTAACTGTTCAATTTACCTGTCTGGAGTCGCGGGCAAAGACAAGTCAAACAATATCTAAACCGCACACAATAAGGACAATAACACATAATCGCCACAAATACAAACTCAAACTTATGGCATATGACGAACCAGTTTGTCAAATTAATTCTATCATGAAAAGTTTATTTGCTGCCTTGTTAAGTCGTAAAGTGATACTGCGACCTGCGTCTTATGAGCCGTCATATGGGGCGCCTATTTCACACACAAACTCGTAAACCGTACGACAGAACTTAATAGGTAATTTATAGGTAGTTAATTTCACTAATACGTCATGACCTGATTGTATAATGCGTTTAATAATTTGATTAGTTACCTAAGATACCATGTTATGTCTATTTAGATTTGATAATTTATGTCTCTAGACGCGATAGGCTTTGAAGAAGAGGGCGGGACTAGCTTGACTCCTTTGACAGCAATTTGTCACAAGAGAATCTAAATAGAAGTACCTAGTAATAGATGGAAGGACCGTAGAATGAGACTTGCCTCGCAATAGGCAATATGAATTACTTTGGATAGAAGAGCTTCAAGTTTAATGTCCAAATTATTTCATTTAGTCCATTTCTTTTCAGATTTGTTTAGTACTGAACGGTAAATGCCGCTCTATACCTAGTTAATATGCTTATACTTAGCCAGCGAAATAATAGTTCAAAAACAATACAGCTGTATGTACGAAAATCGAATGAATTATTCTTTTAGAAAATTATTTGTCGTTGAAAAGAAGCTACGCATTCCGTGGTCTACCATGAAAAGCAGAGGTTATTTTTTGATATAATGCTTATTACCGCAGGTAAGTAGCGGCATTGGGTAAATCTGTCCCTGATTTAGTAGCACACCAGAGCACTTACATAATTACAGATGAACACTGTGTTGAAGGAAATACAAAATCCTACGTGCATCAACATTTTTATACAGGTCTTTTTTAAATGGCCCATTTGTTTAATAGCACCAATTTTCTTTTTATCAAACAACGGTGGCGGACGTAATTCTCTCTTAAGCGATAGAAATGCTACCAGATATTTTGCTAACCAGATTATTTTGATTTGTATGTTGACAACACTAAGTAAGAGTAAAACGCAAATGGAATGTATCCCCCATCCTCTGCTTTCAAACCCTTTATCTGTACTTTTTACTTCAATGAAAAAAGCAATGAAGTGGCAAATTATATAAAATAGCTATACTATAGTGCGATGAACACACAAACGAATGATTCAAGATCTTAGCTTTTTTGCTCTTTGATACGAAACCCTAAAAAGAGGATGGAAAGGGCTTGGACCTGCAGCACTTGCATTCACCAAATAGTACGTACCTACACTATTAATTCTGCGACATTACGTAGATTTATAGATCGTCTGGTGATACTACCACGTTTGAGTTGACTCTTGATTGATGCTGTGATGAGGGTGGGTAGACCCGAAATGGTAGACACTTCACTGAAATGAAGAGACTGGGACTGCGCTCTTCAAAGTTTAACAAAAACCCTTTCCTTTCGTTTTTCTTAATGTTGTGTGACCCGTAGTCACATAACTTTGATACCGATAGTAACTTTTGGAGAAAATAGTTCTTCTAAATTGTATAAAGTTTTGTAAAAATTAATAGCTTCAAATTTAATTTCAAGTTTTATAAGTACAACTTAGACACGCTTAATTAAGTATGTCGTCAAATTGTTTTGTCAATTGTATTTTCTCTAAAAGTATGCTAAATTGTAAGGGTAACTTTGCTTAAAGGACTCGATACTTGACAGGTTCTCAGTGCAATATCAGCCCTTATACACATGACATGAAGCTAATTAGGTAAGGTGAATTATGGGAAATTGACGTTTCAGGGAAGGGACATTAGGAGGAGGAGTAGGGACTTAGAATTTGCAACCTAAGGACATTTTGGGAAAGAGTCATTTTGAGCCTAAACCGATTTAAGTCCTGCGGTTCGGTGTTGTATGAGAATCAAGCCTAATTTGGCATCGTGCCTCAGCTAAGTGATTCATGTACTTAATATCCAAAAACGGTTTCTTCCGATAGCGGGATTGACGATGTATTGGAGGGGAGCGGAGAACCGATAAAAGCGTCCGTTATCGTACTTTTCCGATAAACCGGAACTTTTAGCATCGGATAGAAGGTTTATGTTTACGGTACTGATATCAGAAGTTATCGATTTTGCGTTCATTATCTAGCAAGGCATTATAAATTGAAGATAATATCAGCTTATCTTAAATTTATAATGCCTGAATTTATATATGTTATATTGTGATATAATATATGTATTTATCAAGCTAACGCTTTCAAAATTTATTATTGCCACCGAGAATATTGATTTATCGCATGAGTAAGTCAAATAACTCATAAAATAATAAATTTCATATATTTAATTTTTTTATGACTAGGTACTCCCGCGTGAAGGCTTTTTCTCGACCAATAAATGCCGCTTCTTTCCTGTGGGCGCGACTCCCTATTACTAAAGCTTAAACACGAAAAACACCATGGTGTCCTTAACTTTCCTTAGTACTGAGTCACGCGAATCTACCAAGGAACCCTTTGGGCTGTCAGCTAGCTTTTCTGTCACAAACATAGTCAAGAGTTTTCTGCCAATCGTTTCTTATACAGACAAATATTTCGTCATTTTTCACACAAGGATCGCCTCGCTAATCGCACAATTATAAATGACAGCGATAATTACTGTACTACGTCTCGCTCCCAGCTAATCCATTTGATAAAAAGGCAGCTCGACTCGCGAGTATGTGGCGTAGGAAGACTCGCGATATATCATCGTGATGTCTACAAATGTTTGCACTTGACAGAGGTACACGAATATCATCTCACATTTATGACTGTTCCCCTTTAGACGCCCACGTAGCTGCTGAAGTACTTGACAAGGAATAGGGTAGCCACCTGAACTCTTCAATAGATGTGGTAGTTTTATGTCTGTATGGGATCTGCTGTCGTAACAGGAGTAACATATTCAAACTCAATAAAATAAATATAAATACCTAGCTAGTTCACGTAGACTGAATTTTACTCTCGTGCAATGAGATTGTTGAAGAGACCTGCTACGTATACGTATTTACTCGCTCTGAGTTGATGAATACAATACTGTAGTTACAATTTGTTATTTGCGTAAGTTTCACCATAATATATAAAACTATAATATCGACATAAAAAAACTAAGTGACACTCAACTGAAGCAGAAAACTTTATTATTTGTTTGGACACATAACAAGAACATAACTGTGTGTAAATAAATTCAAAATCAAATTGAAATGTTTTTAATGAGTTTCAATTTGAATTACTTAAGAGTTCAGAGATATGTTACATAGAGTTGAAGTAATAGTGACCAGAGAGTGTAATCGCTTACTGGTATAAATACTAATTTGATGGGTGGAATTTCGTCTAAGGTCAGGTTTCATACATTTAAAACTGGCAAGAGTGTCGAATAAAAATTACAAGATCGAAAATTTCAGTCTGCGTTAGTCACAAGTAGTTCATATGGGCAGCTATAGGCCACGGTCAACGTACTTATATACCACGTCCTAGTCCTATATATTCCGAGGAGTGAAGATGTATTATTATTTAACAAGTAGAGTTGTTTATTGCTATTGGTTTATAATGTTTTAAGGGCACTGCGTAGTTTTATAAAATTGGATTCGATCAGAAGCAGAAGTAGTTTGTATTTAGAACAATCAAAGAAGGTACAAGATATGAATATACTTCTATTATGAAAAGAAACTGACACAGAGAGCATGTACCGTGTGGCACTGTGAGAAATAGTTGTATTAAGGTATTATTCCCAGCTGAGCTGCCAATGGCATTATTGTGCTTCTTCTGCAAGTTGGCAAAGATAAATAACGCTTGCACAAGTCACCAGTTGGAAGGGTGACGCCACGCGGCACTATGTTTGGGAGGGCACATAAAACTAATAGCTCAGTTTTTATCGCAGGACAAGAGACGTTTAGCCATGTCGCAGGCCTCCGAGCGACCTAAGAACTCCGGCACTAGAATTGGCCACACACTCTCACGAAAAAGAAGAATACATACAAACCAGCCGGGCAGCTGCGGCAAACTACATTATTGCCTCGTAGAATGGCAATGCGTATTCTTCCTGCGAAATATGATTAGTCAATCAGACACCAAGTGTCCTGAAAGGCGATTGTGGAAATGAGAGTTTGTCTAAAATTGGCACACGCATTTATTATCTAGTTATACAAATAATTAATTATATAATTGCCGTGTGGTTGACGGCATAGAATACAAGTGTCACCATCCCCTATCTTCCCGTGGGTGTCGTAAGAGGCGACTGAGGGATAACACGATGCAAATACCATCTTTGCGTAGAGACGGAAAACTCGGCATCAAACCCTATACGACTGCCTCGTTGGTCTCGCGGCATAAATGTGCGCGTGGGATCGGGAGGCCCCGGGTTCGATTCCTGGGTCGGGCAGTGTTATTGGGTTTTTTTTGTAACGAAATTCTCAGTAGCAGCAAGGAGTCTGGAAATGTGCCCGGTACGGCAATAGGCTCGCCCCTTATTACGTGGGACTAAAGTATATCTGGCGAAAAGTGGGTGTAGAAATACACCTCTGCCTACCCCTTCGGGGATAAAAGGCGTGACGATATGTATGTTTGTATGTATGTATTATACAAATAAGTAGTATGCTTTTTATCAACATACCAAGTAGACAAAACCACAACCAAAAGCTAATAGCAATGTTATTCTACTCTAACTCTGAAATATGAGCGACCGATAAAATAATTGTGAAATAATCAACGTTTAAAAGCGCCTGTCGTCTCCTATCGTCAATCCTCATCAAGACGAGGCATTCATATTTGCGTGTAACAAAACTACGGTCATTACAATGTCGACAGAGCTATTAATAATAAACATAAACTCTTCCCTTTGAAATGTTTCAGGGGCAAAGTTTACGGTCCCTAATTATACGGTACGTTTCTGAAATAGGGGCGTTGGCGGTCTTTGTAGCTGCTTTACGTGTATGTGTGTGTCATATAACCATGTGTGTTTAAGTGAATAGTATCCAGTTTAAATAGACTATTAGAGCTTTCAAATATGTTGTCGTTTGTTTCTTCGTCTTAGGCCAAATTCACACGGCATTTTATGTAGCTCACACGAGACAATTCGGTTTTGATGTTATGTTAAATGGACCACTGCGTGTCGTATTTGGTGAAATCGTTTCAAATCGTGGCACTCATCATCATCATCAGCCTGTATCAGTCCACTGCTGGATGTAGACCTCTCTATGTCACGCCAATAAGCTTGGTCTTCAGCTTTCCTCTTCCAGTCCCTGCCCGTCACCCTACGAATATAATCGCCCCACCTGGCTACAGGTCGCCCTACACTACGTTTGCCGAGTCGCGGTTGTGACTCAAGAACCTGATTGCTCCAGCGACTATCAGTTCAGCGGCATAATATATGACCTGCCCACTGCCAGTCTCAATCTGGGGTCCGCTTTCTAGTCTAACCGCATTTGGCTGAATATTAGCTTTTCCACAGAGCGCCTGCCTGTCTGACCTCCGCAACCCGAAGGGATAGCGATATTCCATGGTTTAGACTAGTGTCAGTTTATTTAGGAGGTACTGACGCCCTGTAACGACTGTCAAAGATCTTCATGACAACCGGAACCGACGGCTTAACGTGCTTTCCGAGGCACGGGAAAAGCGATAATTAACAATTCAATACGCACATAACTCCGAAAAGTCATTGGTGCGCGCCGTGGATTCGAACCCGATACCCTCTGCATGTCAGTCTATTGGTATATACACTTGGCTATCGCTGCCCACTGCCACTCCAGCGTGCTTATTTGCTGAAATATGTCGGTAACTTTAGTTCTCTGACGAATAATATCGTTTCGTTTTCGATCCTTAAGAGAAACTCGGAGCATAGCTCTTTCCATAGTTCGCTGAGCAACCTTGAATTTGGTGGACAAGACGTACCGTGAGTGGCCACGTCTCGGCCCCGTAAGTCATTACGGGTAGAACGCACTGATTAAAGACTTTTGTAAGCTTTGTGGTATGGGCGACGAGAAGACCTGACAAAGTTTTCCAATTAATTGTGTGTACATTTGCACATGTGCCAAAGTGCACAAGTTGCCACCACCAACGCTTGTCACTACGATCGCCAATAACAACTGTTACAAGGTTGTTTCATAAAATTATATGTGTTGTTGTATTCGTTCAACCGCCTGACATTTTATGGAAGGAAGGAGGTTTTAAGTCCAGTTTTTGATGAATTGCCGTGTGGTTGACGGCATAGAAAAGAGACAAGTGTCACCACCCCCTATCTTCCTTCCTGTCTTTTAAGAGGCGATTAAGGGATAACACGATGCAAATACCATCTTTGCGTAGAGACGGAAAACTCGACATCAAACCCTATACGACTGCCTCGTTGGTCTCGCGGCATAAATGTGCGCGTGGGATCGGGAGGTCCCGGGTTCGATTCCTGGGTCGGGCAGTGTTATTGGGTTTTTCTGTCACGAAATTCTCAGTAGCAGCACGGAGTCTGGAAATGTGCCCGGTATGGCAATAGGCTCGTCCCTTATTACGTGGGACTAAAGTATATCTGGCGAAAAGTGGGTGTATAAATACACCTCTGCCTACCTCTTCGGGGTTATAGGCGTGGGACTATGTATGTATGTATGTCTTTGATCAATAGTGTGTAAAGTTGATGTGTGAATTTAACTGCTTTGTGGCGTGTCGCTGACTTGTTTACAAGTAAAGTCTTTATGGAGCTATAAATTATAAAGCGTGTTCGTATATTTTATAATCGGCTTCGGCGTAGGAAAGGTTTTGTCGTGCAGTGTGGATTTCATGCATGAAGGCGTGCAATGTAAGTAAAGGAAGCAGTGCATGGTGCGATATTGGTATCATGGTCCACAGCATAGTTTTTAAATGGATGCCGTCCTTTTACTGTTCCTACAGTCTCGACTTCCTGACCTTCTGTCGCTTATTCGGAATCCTAAACAGGATGAAGAGGTTTTTCACGCCGGAGCAGTAGTGTCTGCTATACAAGACTCAGGTTCGGTTTTGCGTTGAATACTGCTCTCATCTCTGGAATGGATCCGCTCACTACCTATTGGATGCCATCGACAGGTTGCAGCGGCGTGCTGTCCGTATCATTGGGGATCCTAAGGCTACTAAGACCCTTGAGTCCCCGCAATTACTCAGAGACGTTGCCTCAATGGCTGTTTTTTACCGCCTTTATCACGGTAAGTGTTCCGAAGAACTCTTTCAATTAATCCCACCCTCTGAACAGATACAGTCTCGTCTCGTCTCGCCGAACCATTAAGATGTGGAACTCATTACCTGCCCACGTGTTCCGTTCTTCCTATGACCCCGAGACTATTATGCGGGACGAGAAAGAGCTTTTCTCTAGGCCATCAAATTAGGGGCCATCATGCCATTTGTCTAGAATTACCGTAGCCAGGCAGGAAGGTGTATCAGGAGTGCGCAGTGGAAGGTGTAATACATCTACCTGACCACGATAGACAATATATCCAGACACAATGCACTGCGTTGCACAGTGAGTAAAGTATTGAGTAGGTACATGAAAATTTTACCTTATATATCCTGGTGATGTTCTTGAGTGGAGTCCTGGAGGCAAGCTAGATACACACAAGACTAAAATTGGCCAACATTAGCAAGTGAATTATCTTTACTTTACCAGACTCCAACGCGGCGTCTTCAATGCACGATGCAAGTTCACAAGATTTTTCACAAATGTTCAATATGTCACAAACCGTGCCGGGAGTCAAAAAAGCGGCAATTTAATAGATTTCACAACTATTCGCGTAGCTACAAGGATGTGCTTTTCAAAAGGCGACCAATTCTTTTACGTACGAGTCGACAACGTGGTAATTTCTCCAAGGGGTGAACGGAAGTGACAGTTCAGTGTGACCATTGTCAGAAATTTTCAATAGACTAAAACAAAATGTTACTCAATCGATCTAATCGATTTGACTTATAATAAAACTAATTCTATTTCAAACATCCACCCGCCCCGGACCGGCCTACCGGTCCGCTAATCGGTTGGTAGACGTGACAATGTTGCAACCGCTCTCCTCAGAATCGAACCGTCCACCAAGACCTCAGCAAATCGGGGAACTCCATCAGCCCCAGTTACCAAACGAAGGATGCGCCCCCTGCGCCATCTGAGTGGCGGAAGGTTAGCCTCCTTGATCAAAACGAGGTCACCAATCTTGGGTGGATCGGTCTTGTCGGTCCACTTAACGCGTTGCTGGAGTATGTGCAAATATTCCAAATTCCAGCGTTTCCAAAAGCTCTGAGTAATCTGGCGTACCAATTCAAAACGCGAGAGACGACCAGGTCTCGTATCAATATAGGGGTACTCAGGCAAGGCGACAAGTGGGCGACCAATCAAAAAATGGCCCGGCGTAAGGGCCTCCAAATCATTCGGATCTGAGGAGATCGGGCACAATGGCCGAGAGTTCAAAACGGCCTCAATCTTACAAAACACAGTTGCGAGTTCCTCAAATGTAAGGACAGATTCACCGATTGTCCTGCGCAAGTGTGTTTTGGCCGATTTTACGGCGGCCTCAAATATACCACCCCAGTGTGGACAATTTGGTGGGGAAAACAACCAATTTATCCCACGTCGGGCAAGCCTATCACCTATATCAGCTTTGTTGGTTTCAAGAAAATTAACAACATCATTCAGATAATTATAAGTGCCCTTGAAGTTAGTGCCGCAGTCAGAACGGATCAAGGAAGGAAACCCTCTGCGGGATACAAATCTGTCAAATGTGGCTACAAACGCCTCGGTCGTAAGCGAGGAGACCAGTTCTAAGTGTACGGCCTTTGTGGAAAGACAAACAAAAACACACAAGTAGGCCTTGACAGTCTTGCTGTTTCGAAGTGTCGACGTTTTCACCAAAAAAGGACCAGCGAAGTCCGTGCCAACACCGTCAAACGTCCTACTTTCAGATACGCGATCTGCCGGTAAGTCCCCCATCAAGGGCTGCATGGTAGAAGCCTTGAGCTTATAGCAAGGGATGCAGCGAAAGACTACACTCCGAATAATTCTTCGGGCAGACAAAATCCAAAACTCGCGTTGCAAAATGGCCAACAAGGCATTACAACCAGCATGCGAATTTTTAAGGTGACGGTCAGTTACCAACAAGCGTACCAAATGACCGTCCTTAGGTTACAAAAGGGGGTGACGAGCCCCGTAAGGGAGGTTGGCGTTCTTGAGACGCCCTCCAACGCGCAAGAGACCCGTTTCGTCCAAAAAGGGGTTCAATTTAGATACAGCTCCCGACAATTTCGATTTCCCCGACTTGAGGATAGCAATCTCCCTTTCAAAATGCGCCAATTGCACAGAACGAACCCAAAAGGTGAGGGACTCCTGTCGTTCCTGTGGTGAGAGAAACGGTGTCAGTCGTTTCTGTTGTGGGTGCCTAAAATTAAAAACAAAACGCTTTATCCAAGCAGTGACACCTAACAACTTGTCGAGGGAGCTGTAACGATTCAACAAAAAATCGGGGTCGAAGGCGCATTCCACCTTCTCAAGAGCGAGTGTTCGTAGACCCGGCAAATTAGAAGTATTCAAAACTGGCGTTCGAGGCCAATCAATTTCTGGTCGACTCAACCATTCTGGACCCCACCACAGCGAATGACCTATCAAACTAGGCGTCAAGCATCCGCGCGAGGCACAATCAGCCGGGTTGAGCTCACCTGGCACGTGTCTCCAAACAAGTTTGACTTCGGATTTCTGGATTTGGGAAACGCGATTAGCGACAAATACCTCCAAGATGTGAACAGAAGCCTTCAACCAACAATGAACAATTTGGCTGTCCGTCCAGGCGTAGGTCCCATTAATACAAATGCTTTTACCCAAAGTGTTAGACACGTGGTTCAATAAGCGTACAAGTAGGGCTGCTCCCGAGAGCTCCAATTTTGGAATGGTCAGAGATGTCCGAAGGGGTGCCACCTTGCTCTTTGCCATGATCAGGGAAACCTTCACCTGACCTGAGGCACTAACTGTGCGCAAGTACACCACGGCGGCGTGACCACGTTCCGAGGCGTCACAAAACCCGTGAAGGGTGGCCTTGTACTTCCCGGGAGGAAGGATGGGACGAGGCAAGGAGATCTCGTTGACGGCAGGAAGTGAGGATACAAAAGAGGTCCATTCCTCAACAAGAGTGCCGTGCAGAGGTTCGTCCCAGGTCAATCCTGCTGTCCAAAGCCTCTGCAAGAAGCACTTTGCCCAAAATATAATTGGACAGATCCAACCGTTCGGATCAAAGGTTCTGGCGACAGTAGACAATACGAGACGTTTAGTCCAAGAACACGGCAATTTCAAGTCTACGTTATATGTAAAGATGTCTTGGACTGGTCTGTACTGAACGCCGAGAACAGCCATCATGGTGGGGTTGTCAACAATCTCAAACAAATGTGGATCTTGCTGATGATCCTCTGGCAAGCCTTCCAAAAGCGCTGGTGAGTTGGAAATCCATTTGCGCAACTCATAACCAGCGGAGGCCAAAATACCTATCAATTCGTCCCGCAGGAGGATCGCCTCGTCCGCTGTGGAGGCGCCCGAGCAAATGTCATCGACGTAAATATCGTCCTTCAAGATGGCGGAGGCTCTTGGGAAACGTAGGCCTTCGCGGTCTGCGAGCTCCCAAAGAGAACGTATTGCCAAGTAGGGGCTTGACCTTAACCCGTACGTATTTGTATTGAGCTCGTAGACGACCATGGGATCGCGAGGAGACTCTCTCCAAAGGATCAGCTGGAAGCGACGGTCATCAGGGTGGATAATCGTCTGCCTGAACATCATTTTTATGTCGGCCACAAAGACAACCTGATGTCGTCGGAAGCTGGTGATGACGTCACAAAGGTCCTTGACCAACTTGGGACCAGAATGCAAGCACTGGTTCAAGGATACGCCTGTTGAAGTCTGCGCAGAACCATCAAACACTGTGCGCAGCTTGCCAGTCGATGGCTTCAATACCGCATGATGCGGGAGAAAGTAATGCTCCACCGAACGCCAATCCAAATTTGACACAGACATGTGTCCCAACTGTTCATATTCCCTCATGAACTCAATGTACTTCTGTCTGAGCTCCGGATCACGACCCATGCGGCGCTCCATGGCCAACAACCTCTTTTCGGCTAAAGGTCGTGACTCACCAAGCGGAGGCCGAACAGACAGGAAGGGTAGCCTCGTAATAATCCGACCAGAACGGAGTCGACCAGTGTTGATCTGGAAGAACAGCTCGCACTCCTCATGTTCTGGATTCAAACGGGCAACTTGAGGGGGCTCCTCTACCTCCCAAAACCTCTGAACTGCATCAGAGAGAGCAGAGCCTACAGCCAACAAATTATCAAGTTCGGGTGGAGGGGGGTCCCTAGGTACAGGTCCCATCAAAGCAAATCCAAATATGGTCGGGATGGCAGTCAAACCATTTGGCACCAAGACCCTTTTCCCACCAATCAAAATTCCACCGAGGACATCAGAGCCAATCAACAAGTCGATTTGTCCCGGTGTGTCAAATTTGGGGTCTGCCAGTTCCAATCCCGATGTCAAATTCACCACAGCAGCGGGTAGCTGTTTCTGTGGGTGCATACCCAAAATATTCTTCAACACAATAGCCGAGGTTTTAATCCTCGGGTGTGAAGATTCAACAGGGCCAAACAAAACCTTAACTTGCCCTTCAACATTAGAGGCTACGTCCCCTATGCCCCGTATACAATCTGGAAAAGAGCCCATATTTAATTTAACCTGCCCTACCAAATAAGTGGAAACAATGCAACCTTGTGAACCTGTGTCCAATATAGCACGGACAACAACAGAGGTCCTCGTGGGTCCCCAGACCCTAACAGCAACCGTTGGTAGGATAACGGTCTCAATGGGGGAGGTTGGCGTTATAGGGCAGGGATCAATGACCTATTGTTGCCTGGGCGGCGACCGTTGGCCAGGACCAGGCAAATCAAAATGAGGGTGCGGCTTGAAGTCCTCAAAAGCGCGATGACTCGATCCGCGCGCCATCTGTGGGGGGTCATAGTGACGCACCCGCCCAAAACGAGGTGGGCGCGAGTCAAGGCGGGGACGCTCCGCCAAAGGAGGGGAATACCTGGGGCAGCAGTCATGGTGCTGGTGACGCTGAACAGCACATTCAGGTGCGCGAGAGAGAGGAGGCGTGCGCACGCTACGGTTCTCCACATGGGGCGAGTGGCGATCAATTGAGCGAGGCGACTCTCGGCTACGCGCCGGTGAGCCTCGGCTGCCACCTTCAAAACACCCGCCCGTGCGCGGCGTCGGCTGGTTGGACAAGCGGCCAACCTCTCTGGCATTCATACAGAGAATGTCCAAATGCTGTCCTCCACAGTGAGGACAGGGGCGAGAGTTTGGGCAGTCTCGCTGGTAGTGGGACCCCAAACAAGAGAAGCAAAGGCGGCGGGCATTCGCGATGCGCCTTCGAGAGGCGACATGTAGGTCCAAGAATGCCCTACAACTGGCCGTTCTGTGCCCCGTGACCTTGCAGTAGGAGCACTCCGCTGGGCTCTGCGTTACCGCAAAGCGAGGAGGGCGCCGGTCAACATTGGCTCGGGTGTGAACGCGAGCCTGCTCCTTGACCTTGGGCGGCTGCGACTTAGCCGGCGTTTCACCACCGGAGTTGTCCAAGACCCGGCACTCATCCTCCAGGAACTTCTCCAGGTCAGCAAAGAGGGGCAGATGGGTCGCGCTATCCCCACCAAAGCGCTGTTCAAAACGCGACCTCGGTCGGCAGGCAGCTTCTTCAGCACAATGTGCACCAATAGATAGGACCATTGGTCCACGGGCAGGTCAAGGCACTTAAGTGCGTTGATGGCCACCAAGAGCGGGTTCAAAAGTTGGGTGCGCAACCCAGAGACCCGGGTGAGCGTCGGCAAACCCAAAATCTGCTCAATGTGCGTGTCGGCGAGGCCACGCTTATTATGGTACCTACGGGTAATTAGGTCTCGAGCCGTCTGGTACGCCTCGTCACACACGGGCAGATGCTGGATGAGGCCCTTAGCCTCCCCATCCAGAACCGACATTAGATAGGCCAATTTTTGTGCCGGCCGAAGGTCAGCCCTATCATGGACTAGGCTGTCGAACAAATTAACGAAGCCCAGGTAGCTTCCTAGGCAGCCATCAAAATGGGGGAGGTCCAAAGTAGGGAGCCTACTCACCAGCCCCGGTGCTGACCTAGGAAGCTCCTGCTTCAGGCCGGGTTGCCCTTCCCTATCGGCAACTAGTTGTCTCGCACTATTGGAGACAGCATCATACAGGTCTAAGACCTGGGCATAGTCTTCGCTGACCTTATTTCGCTGGTCAGCGGTGAGATCATTGATTGACACTTCAAGACAGCAAGTGCTGAAAGTGCGGAATTGCTGTTCCACACTTGCCAGGCGATCGTCAATCCGCTCGTACCTTTGAAGTAGGGCCTGCTGGCGATCAGGCCGGTTCACTAAAGCACTGGCTGAGGCAAACCAGCGCAAATCTGACGCAATAGCACCAGCAGCCGCACGCAAGTCCTTGATAGCTGACATAATCAAAATTTCAAAAGAGCCCGGGCAAGCGTTAAACAATATTAACAATCAAAACTTAATTTTTCTCAATTCTTTGAAACCAACAAAGTATTAGCCTGTTTACTGCAAGTGCAGGCAAGTGACAGGTATCTACTGTACAATAAAATTAATAGTTTCAATATATATTGACACAAAACAAAGTCAAAGTTATCAAGGTTATCAAAGTTATAACTTATAACAAATTAAAAGTTGAAACTTCAAATTAATTAATTAATTATTTGCAACAGACAGACTGGCTGTGTTATTTGAGATATACAATAGTAAGTAAGCACAGAATATGTGTTACCTAGCAATATTATCTATATTATAACAAAACAAAGTTTATTAATGTGACCCGCCCAAGTGGCAAGGTCAAGTTGGTTGTTATGTTTATGAATATATGCAATAAACTAAATTTACTAAATTTATTGATACATACAGCTGTTATGTATCCAAACAAACTGACTTATTAATGCAACAACAAATTTAAGTTAGATTTTTCAACAATACAAATCAACAATGACTGATTGAGGTTATGTGTGACAATGTGTTTCAAATTATCTAGGTCAACTTATACAATTAAATATTATGTATTTTAGTCAATAACTGACCTGACAAACACTACAATACTGTCTACAAGGTGAGATATATAGCTCATACAACACCAATCTGAGTTCAGATACAATCAACGGCTAAGATACAAGTTTACAATATAGGCAGTTAACCACGCTCTTGCTATCAAAAATTATGTCTAGAATTACCGTAGCCAGGCAGGAAGGTGTATCAGGAGTGCGCAGTGGAAGGTGTAATACATCTACCTGACCACGATAGACAATATATCCAGACACAATGCACTGCGTTGCACAGTGAGTAAAGTATTGAGTAGGTACATGAAAATTTTACCTTATATATCCTGGTGATGTTCTTGAGTGGAGTCCTGGAGGCAAGCTAGATACACACAAGACTAAAATTGGCCAACATTAGCAAGTGAATTATCTTTACTTTACCAGACTCCAACGCGGCGTCTTCAATGCACGATGCAAGTTCACAAGATTTTTCACAAATGTTCAATATGTCACAAACCGTGCCGGGAGTCAAAAAAGCGGCAATTTAATAGATTTCACAACTATTCGCGTAGCTACAAGGATGTGCTTTTCAAAAGGCGACCAATTCTTTTACGTACGAGTCGACAACGTGGTAATTTCTCCAAGGGGTGAACGGAAGTGACAGTTCAGTGTGACCATTGTCAGAAATTTTCAATAGACTAAAACAAAATGTTACTCAATCGATCTAATCGATTTGACTTATAATAAAACTAATTCTATTTCAAACACCATTATTTTAATATTTTATTGGCATAATGACTTCTGCTATGGGGCTCCATGTACGCTTAAGATCAGGCGGCATGTAGTCATTTTGATAGGCAAGAATAAACAATAAAAAATCACCGGAGCTGAAATCGGCTGCGACACATCATCGCCAATAAATACACACCTATACCCAAAGTCAAACCTTGCAACTAAAAACTATAAGCAAACACACGTAGCGACAAGTCAAGCTTTACAGTTGCAGTACAATTTTAATACTTATTTCCTACGCTATAAGAACGTTACAAAGGCCAAAGTGTCTAGCCTAACGAGGAGCCGTGTGTACTATAAGTAAGCCGTTTTAATCACCTTACACTAATGAATAGTATTTATTAAGGCATTGAAAATGGTGCTACAATGCATTGCATTAACAAACAGAAGGTATCTATCTAGAATGTTCCTTTTCCGTTCAATCGCGTTCAAACGAGCTTACACAAAAAGCAATCATAGCGCATCCAAGCTTCTCTGCTATATGAATAACATTGTATAGAACGATTACGTCACATCACAGACGATCAGAACGATCATTAACGAGCTATGGAGTGATATCAAAGAAACGCTCCTTCGTACGAAACTTTCATGTATAAGTATAGTATAATACTTTGAGAGTTTTAACAAGATAACAAATTTTGCTGCGTAGGTAGTTGCTCGGGATGTAATATGGATGTTTTACTTTTTATGTAGGACTAGTCGACGCCAGCAGCTACGCCTGCATTTTTTTTTAATTTACCCCTTTTGGCCGATCCCGTGGGTATTTTGGGAAATCCCTTCTTAGTGCACCCCTACGGTCCCCAAGAAACATACATGCCAAATTTCAGCTTCCTGCGCCCAATAGTTTCGGCTGTAGCGTGTCTGTCAGTCAGTCAGTAACGCAAGGATTTTATATATTAAGATAATGAGATTTAAAAAGTACCAACTTATAGTAAGAAATGCTTTCCATACGCGGAGTTGGTAGAGCCTTGTGGAGTATATCAAGTAGTAGAAGTACGAAAGAGTTCAGCATGAATAGGCCGGCCCAACGGTTTTTATTAATGGTAATGGCGGCAAACGAGTTGTGAAAAGGGTTAGGATGAGGAGTGAGATGAGGGAGAAGGAATAGAGAATAGGGCCCATGGCACTCCGGGAACGAAACGCAACAATGTAGGTACTGTTACTTTACGTCGATTTTCTGTAAGAGGGTAGTACTTCCCCGGTCAAGCCGGCCTATTCATGCTGAAATCAGTAAGGCTCTACTACCTTCTTTAACTGCTACCTCTTTACAAAATATCGACGTAAAGTTTTGCGTTCGATCGGTGGAGATCCCATCCTATTTTCCTTCTTTTTCATCCATGACAAAGGCCGGCAACGCACTTAGAGCTCCTCTGGTGAAATGGGTGTCCATGAGCGGCGATAATTGCTTACAATCAGGCTTACCGTATGAAGAAATTTTTGACTTTTAGTGATATGGAAGAGCAGTTCGTGCTGCGCTTAACACCCGGCCTGTCTCATGTAACAACAGTCCAATACTAATAATTTAATTGAAGAGTTACAAGGGGTGACAGGTGACAGTGTCGATATAAAATACGAGTACTTGACTGGAGTAAGAAGTTGAAGGAGTAAAGATAAAGAAATTTAGGGTTACAGTTCTTTATATACACATTCACAGGCCTCCAATATAGCTTACTGACAGTCTGTTCTAGCTAGTGTCACCACCCCCTATCTTCCCGTGGGTGTCGTAAGAGGCGACTAAGGGATAACACTATGCAAATACCATCTTTGCGTAGAGACGGAAAACTCGACATCAAACCCTATATGACTGCCTCGTTGGTCTTGCGGCATAAATGTGCGCGTGGGATCGGGAGGTCCTGGGTTCGATTCCTGGGTCGGGCAGTGTTATTGGGTTTTTCTGTCACGAAATTCTCAGTAGTAGCACGGAGTCTGGAAATGCGCCCGGTACGGCAATAGGCTCGCCCCTTATTACGTGGGACTAAAGTATATCTGGCGAAAAGAGGGTGTTTAAATACACCTCTGCCTACTCCTTCGGGGATAAAAGGCGTGACGATATGTAGTATTTTCACACCTTTAACGCAAAACAGACATAATTGATAGTATGGGTTGTGATTCGGTTCTCGAACTTTCACCATGGTGACTATAATACGCTTTAATTATAGCATGGCACTGTTCATTGCTTAAACAATGTCTACGCCAAAGCGGCTTAACTCTCGATCGAGCATAAAGTTTGAAATATTTCTTAAATATGTATCTATATTCTGCAATGTATTGGGATGCCAGAGCACATAGGATACAAGTCATCCCTAGCGTTATCCCGGTTGCATCCATGAATTACACGCCTTGGAGCCCGAAGTCCGCTTACTGGTCTAACCAGATATGACAGAATATCAGCATTTCCACAGAGCGACTTCTTCCACGGTCCGCTTTCTAGTCTAACCGGATTTGGCTGAATATTAGCTTTGCCACGGAGCGACTGTCTATCTGACCTCCGCAACCCAAAGGGATAGCGATATTCTATGGTTTAGACCAGTATCAGTTTATTTGAGGGTACTGACTACCCGTAACGACCGTCAGAGATCTTCATGACAGCCGGGACCGACGGTTTAACGTGCTCACCGAGGCACGGGGCAAGCGATAATTAACAATTTAATACGCACTTAACTTCGAAAAGTCATTGGTGCGCGCCGTGGATTCGAATCCGATACCCTCTGCAGGGCAGTCCTTTGGTATCTCCACTAGGCTATCGCTGCCTGCACATGGAATACAAGTAATTAGTGCAATTCATACATTTATTTAGTGCAAAGTAGAAAATTCTTAAGGTAGCTTTAAAGATACCTTCATTTGAGGATACAGTCTTATGGGCACATTAGTGGTTTCACAGTGGTCAACATTTGACCACCATTTTATGCTCTTAAATTTTCTTTTCACTTATTATACATTAAATAGATGTCTAATTACAGTTTTATAATTATTTCCTATGGTTCGTCCGGATAATTATAAATGGATTATTGGCATTTTGAAACGTGAGGAAGAGCCGACAATATATCACTTCCGGGTAATCTACCCTACGCTGTCCCTTTAGAAGCCTTATTTTCGTTACAGGTAGAGCCCCTACCTGTAACCCCCTTCCTTGCTGTAAGAATTAAAATAATTAATATAATATTTAGGTACATCAGCAGTCGCATACGCTACCCACTGGCCCACGGAGGCATCCTGATGGTAAGCAGTATTTAATAATATATCTCTTCTTTATATAAATACGTGAAGTGAAATTTTGTGATCCCTTTTTACGAGGAATGCGCGAACGGAGGATTATGAAATTTGGCACACTTATTGTTTACATGTAGAAGGTGTGCAGAATTCTAACATTTTTATATAATATGCATTAGAAATAAATGATTTTAATGAAAATAAACGTTACAAATACTACCACACATTTCGCACACATACATGCAAATGATGTATACATATCATACCGGGAGTCCCGGTCTCGAAAATTTCGAAAGTCTCGACGATTTTGTAGTGTTTTCGAGAGTCGAGACTGCCACCCGCAGTTTTCGAGACTATCGAGACTTTTGAGACTTAAGTCAAATAAATACCATTATTCAAAAATCTCCTAAACTATCATTCTTTTGTTAATTTGGTTACATGCCAACGTGCAACGCTGTAAAGTGAAAGTTTGGAATTTCGAGACCGGGCAGTGTCTCTAATTTTTTTCCCGTTACTCGAAAATGTATTGAGACTGAAAGCCCTAATACATTCACAGTATTAACTCTACTTTCAAACTGGAAAGAGATTGAATATTACATGTTTGTTTTTGCTTAAGGTTCATCCTATTCGGCCTAATAGATTTTATATTTGACATTAAATTTACCTTGACATATCTTTATTTATTAATTTAATACACGTATTATGCATAATGTATTTTATATTGTCATTATACATTTCTAACAAAGTGTAAAATCACAAAATTGATATCCACAGGAAAAAACAAAATTGTAGTTGTCAAAAGGTTTGAATTTAGACGCCGCGCGCGGGAAATGTTTTTATGTTGCTTATATATATTATATTCACAATGATTGTGTAGATTTATTTACGACTTGAATGCGCAGGATCGAGCCTTTTATGAATTTAAGTGGAATAATATTTTTTTGTCTATTGATTTTATCTATCAATGTGAAATTTCTGGTAAGTATTGGTAAGTTTTCAGTGTTTCCCATATTTTAAAACTTTGTTTATAAAGTGCAACGATCATACTGCAATAGAGTTGTGTACTGTCTAACGCCTATCCTCCTTAGGAATATTATTATTGTAAAGGAGAGTGATAGGAGATAATAAGAATATAATAATAAGAAAAGAGAGTGTTATAGGAAATTAAGTTTTGCAGGCGAGCAACTTTTGTAGGGATATTTGGTAATAAGTAATAACATTATTGAAGAGCCGCATGTATAAGGCGGTTATAAGCCTTTCGTATTGCATGGCGCTGAGTGTTGAGCTAGAAGATGCATGAGAAACACTTGCATGTAGGTACGTTATTACGATGGACTTGTGTAGTGAATTAGGAATCGGTATGTTAGCTAAAGTCTGAAAGTGTTGCCCATATACGAAAAAGTTTATGGAAATCGTTGGCATGGTAATGTTATGGGAAGAGATGGTTTATATGTAGGTAAATAAGTGATGGATATGAAAGTGCAGGGACAAAAGGAAAGAAAGAGGCCAAGGGAAAGATAGGAAGGTTTGGAGGAAATGGATGGACTGTGAGAGGATCGATATGTAAGGGCAAGGAGTACCTAGATGGCGGGCTACAGAAAAGTATGGACAAGAAGGATTTTCTGCGATGTCTTTAAATAAATTGGGCCCAGGACAAGAGGATGACAATGTTTATAAAGTACAAGTCCATAGAGTTTTAGTTGTTAGTCTATAGAACATTTCTTTTAGAGTTTAATAACGAAATAAAGTATTAAATAGCTGTTTCAGTAATTTCATAAAAGGTTTTGCTTATTTTCATTATGCGGCGAGGTCTGTGATTATAGAATCTTTGATAATAAAACCTTAATAATGTAGAAACTTGAAATTTAAATAAATAATGGTTGAATTTCGACCACTAGGCGACCTCTATACTTCATAAAATATAGCTTGACCTCTGCGACAGCTGTCAATAAAATCACACCTATGAAGTCCTGAATTTCCTAATAGTACAGACTATGGCACAGGCATACCTGTCATTGTCATACTTTATGGGCATGTCGACCTAATTGGTGATGGGCAATGATTCATCGACCACAAACTATGAACTAACGATATTTTAAATAAAACTTAATTAAAAATAAATTTATCTTTTAATTTTATTGTATATTTTAAATATTATATATTATTAACATTTCTACACACTTGATCTAAAATAATAGTGAGTAAATAAAATCTAATTTCTCACCTATACATGTAACATTCCATCCGTCAACGAAACCCAAGGAAAACCAAGGGAGAAGACACGCCGCGTTTGGATCAAAGGCTGTGTTACCAGGCCATAAACTCAAAAAAGAAGACACGCCGCCATCTTGTTTTATTTGAACCTCCATTCTCATCGTCATCAGCAGTACGAGTGCCGACGCCTTGTATACGCTACGTGTTTTCAGTTCTCATTACTTTGTTTTTGTTACTATTTCTGTTAATTTGTTGAGTTTTGTTATTTTTTGTTATTATCGTTAGTTTCTTGTTGGCATAATGCCGAAGCGAACGAAGAAAACTGTTCTGAACAGTCAAAGTCGTGAGTTTGTGATTCGCTTACGTGAATATTTTGAGCGAGAGAACCAAAATGGCGGGCCGCTTATTAGCCATGGAGAAAGTATGTGATAGAGTTGCAGATGCTCTTGGCATTGGACATGCGACAGTAATTCGCATCAGCAAAGAAAAGTATGGCGAATCTTCAACCGCATCATTGACTGAAGACGAGGACAAAAACTTGCAACGCCAAATAAAAAAAGGAAAAAGATTTGCCTGAATTTCAGTTAGATAGGTACTTTAAGTATTAACAACTGTATAATTAATCTTAGTATAAATATGTTTTCTTTTAAGGTTACGCTGCCAGACACAACACAACACCACCTTTCACGGCAAATAAAATATTGCAGTTATTAAAAAGTGCTGTCGACAATGTATCTGCAGAGGACTGGAAGAAGGTGGTAACCAGGTGCAGAAAACTAATGGAAGAAGATTGGGAGCGGGACTTCCGATATGATAATATTTGTGAACAAGAGTTTAAAATAAATTTACAAGATTGTTCTTGCGATTCAGAAACTGATTCAGATATGGATTTGGGGTGTACTCCTTTAATAAAATAAATGTATTTTATATACCTATTCGTTTAATTTAGTATCGTTTGTAATTAAATTAAACCTAATTATATGTTACATTAGCATCGATAATAGTAAGAAACGTCGATAATTTCTATCGACTTTTTTTATATCGTGACAACCCTAGCAATGTCAGTTTGAGATATGTCGCAGAGATCAAGCTATCTTTTATGAACTATAGTTATATTTATTGACTATACTGCTCAATTATTTCTGGGCTCTGTAAAATACTAACCATTGTTTTCATTTTGAGCGTCAGTTTATACGCGGTAAGACATATGTTAAACAATTTCTGTTGTAGTGTCTAATCTTTTGATGTAAGTATCTACACACAATAAAAACACCATTTTAATATATTGTTATGCAATATAACGTGTAACCGCCAGATCCTTTTGTGGCATTTTCCTCCTCGAAATTCTTTGAGCAATAAAGTACGAAAAGGAAAAAAACAACAAAGGGTACAAAGTAGGCTCCATGATATAGTTCGAACTAAGAAAAATAAATTTCGTATCATATAAGTGTAATACGGGCTAAGACCCACCTGACGGTAAACTTACGAGTATCTACTGCAGATTACAAATGTTACTATAGTATACGCTAGCAATGCCAAGTATGATACACCTAGAATTGACAACGCCAGAGAAAAAGCGAATGGAGTTAAACTGTCCTCGCTTCTCTCGTGATTGAGGAGACCCAATTCTCCCAAAAATAAAATTTATAAAACCCAAAATTCCATACAATTATTATCAATGCTACTTTATATCTGTCTGTTATACTTTCAAGACTGGAACACTAAACTGCTTTTGAATTATACACACAGAGTACATTTTTTTCAGAAATCAGACCTCAACGGGCAGAAATAGTTGATAAAAGTTGATATAATTTCTTAACACACCCATTTATTACCTAGTTGTACAATTGCCTACTTTTATCGTACTACCACGGGAAAGATGCCGCTGGAAAGGTAGTATATATAAGTATATATCACCAATCAGAAACACTCTACATATAAATGTTGTTCGAAGTAAGAATTAATTCAGAAAAAGCTTATTGTTGTTCTCGTAGGCGTTGTACGCGAATAAGTTATGGATCTAATTAATACGTCTAAAAATGATGTACTTCAACGAGGTGTAACTTGAGACTACGGTATATATACCTAGGTCATTTCAATAAGTACAGGACAAATATGGGGCAACCCAGATATGAAGTCGTAATTTTATCGAATCTTTTAGAAATTATAAAAAGAACCAAAACTACTGTGAAGGAGACCTTTCCCTAGCAGGGGCATAGGTTAAAAAACTTAGAAGGCTTGAACATTTTGAAGAAAATCATCAAACACAAAAATTAATCGAAAGAAGTAAGTATAATTTACTTCTGTACGCTTGCTTACATAAGTATGACAAAGTTGTAGCTCAAAATGATGAGTTGATCACTGAAAATAAAAAGATTACTGATACTTTTATATTTCTACATTGCGGTACCACCCTACCACCCATGGTAATATTATACCACCTAATAAGTTTAGAGTAACAGCTTTCAAAAACCATCATAATCTTGTAATACAAGCGAAAAATTTATTACAAGATGATTAAGAAAGATGATTACAAACCGCAGGGCAGCTTTGTGATGAACTGGATGTGTGTGGCGGCACTCTGGTCCCGAAAGCTTCAGAGAACCGGTCAGGGCCACGTCTCTGGCAATTTAAACCAATAAAGGCTTATTGCTTGGTTGGGGTGGATATTCAAGACCTCCTGCAGAACTCTCAACTCTGGCTTGTCTTAGTCAGCCGAGGGAAGCCCCAAGAGGCAGGCAAGTGAAGTGTCATTCTTAAGGGCGTAATTACGAGGAAACCCGCTCAGGGTCTCCGTTGTCACGAGGAACGTGATAGTGAAATCGGTACCGCACCGCTCGTCACCCCTAGCTACTCACAGCGGTGATGCCCTCTGGCTGCATTTATGGCAGATTTTGTTTGCTTTAGGTGGCTGTTTAGAGAGGGCCCATCTAGTGAGTAGGCGAGTCACCACCTGCTACGCAGACGGATGCTATAGGAATATCACTGGCAGGTGCCGTCAATTATCCATAGTGCCACAATTTACAAGTCCATTTAACACCCATCCCCATAACTTAATCAAATTACCTCCATATAAAATAAATTAGCGGGTCTTAATCGCGTATTGCCGGAAACAAGTAGGTATTTGCACCTTAAATAAGTCAATTGTACGCGATTAAGACCCGCTACTTTATTTTATATGATTTATATGAAATTATCTCCACACCATAAAAATAGTCCTACATGTGCGGCGGCTAGTCCATAGCTGTACTCAGTAGTGCCGTCGTGGTGGCTCTGCAGCATGTGTCTTATCCCATTTTAGATTAAAACTCTCTACCAGATCCATATCCCCGTGTAAGCCTCCCAAAGGGCCGGTTATTCTTTTAAAACCAAAGGTTAGAAGAATAGGATAGTAATATTAATAGATACCTCGATTTATTATTGACAGTCTCACTAGTTTCGAAAACATCTTGAATTTATCTCTTTTATTCTTAGTTAACATATTTTCCCCTGGAAAATAAATATCATTGCCTGAAACCTGAAAGTATAATAATCCTTCATATACACTTCCTAAGCCAAGATTATGCACAAATACATGTATCCCAGGTACCTAATGAAAATCGTAGCTTCATATCGCTATAACATTTGAATAGAATCCTAAACAGTACCATGTAGTCTCACATTCACTTTATTATTCAACACGGAGCTAGAACATACATGTATCACCTTATTTATCTCTACCTACTACATACCTCATCTCCCAGACCTAAGTGGATGTGACCTAATTTCAGTTCATCACCACCAATCGCACAAACGGGCGAATAAAATTTGATATCAATAATTTCCTCTACGTACTTAAGTATTATGAAGCGATTATCGTAAATGTGCAACGAGCCGGCGACAATATGCCAAACACCATTTAAGTCATTAATAATCGCATCGTAAAACGGAAAATTTCAATGGGCATCCCATCGTCGGGCCGGTTATCCATTAAATAAATTTTATTCGTGTGATAAGGCGCGGGGCGGCGGCGGCGGCGGCTAGGCGGGCGCCGGCTAGACGCCCCAGTCGCCGCCCGCCGCTCGCTCCGCGACGACGCATCGCTGCGAGGAGCCCAGCCGCGCTAATTATACACGCCACTAACTCTCCACTGGTACATAACGGTGACCCACTGATAGTGAAGTGCTCGCAGTACAGTGTTAGTGCCCGCAGCACGCTCCCCGCGCCCCGCACCCCGCCACCCGTGAGTACCACACCACTAACTTTGACGGCGACTTATCTCAATCATTCGTCGAGCTTACGGCCATTTTATACGAACGTCCAACCTTGAGCCATTGTCAGTATTTTGGTCATTGTGACTCGCAGCTGACATATGATTTTTTCTCACACGTCGCTCGCGATGGTATTCAGCTTCAGCGTAGGTACATACAGAAATAGCGTCGTCGTAGAATATTAATGTATCGGGCCGTGAGATTTATTTGGATTACCTCGGCCGAACGATTCATATTCTGGAAGTTGTATGAAAACAAGAACGATATTCATGTCAAGGTTCTGACACCTTGTTATAACCGCGGTTTAATGTTCTCTCCCGGTGTCATAACGCGCTCTGAAAAATGGAGAGATCGTTTGTTTGTAGCCATTACAAGATCGTAAACTTTGTCTATTTTTACTCCTGTCTTCTCGTTGTGCTTGTATGAAATTGAAATGCTACGTAGTGATAAAGACTTCACGAGGGCTATAGTGTGTTTCTTAAGTACATTGGCACAAGAATGCTCCTCCACAAATGCACTTAACTACTCGATGTGTGTGTAGTACGAGTAGAGTCACTACGCGTACTCATCCACGTCGTAGTAACTCGGGGTCAGAAATGTTGGCAGCGACGCTTCAAGTCTGCGTTTCAGTTACTAATGTCAGTTATGTTCCACAATATTTTTATTACGAGTTAACAAGCGATCGTATAAATAATTCACACGTAGTAAAGTTTCTGATATAATCGGGCATAATTGTCACGAACGTACGACTCGCGACGTTTAGTTTTAATTTTGTTACTTATTTACTGTTTGATCCATATGTTTCAAATTATTATACGTTAAAGATCGCTGTGCTTATCTGCTAACGAACGTAAAGTAATATAAGAGTAATTGTATAATTAATTATCAATTACTGTTCACAAATGAATCTAGCTAAAAGTCTGTGAACAGTACCTAATTGGAACGGTCTACACGTTAGACTGGGAGAGATTGGAATAATGTTTCTTTTGCACGTTCAATCTATTCGTTTTGTTTCATGACGAGTTTGCACTCTCAGTTTGAAAATACGAGAAGCTATTGAATTGTGACAATTATCGGTATTTATTATTTATTATGTTTGTGCTAACACAAAGATATTTTCGTAAAGTTATGTATGCACAGTTTTTATCACAAGTTATTTCTCCTGCAAGCTGCAAGAATGAATATCTAAAACTGATCTCTACTTATTAAATTTTCGATTACAAAGAAGTAATAGCTTTAACTTTTATATAAAACCCTTTTATGAAGTCTTTGATTTGACAAAAACGTTCCCTAAGGTCTCTCCATCAAGTCTCGTTTCCTTCAAGACTTAATATTAAACATCTTATCCAGTCAAAGGGTAACTGTATTAAATTCTTATACGTATTTCTTTAGTAAACGACTCTATTGTAGAAATTTATATATTTTCTAGGAAGATAATCCTCTTAAGAAAATTGTCTGGAGATAAATTTTCCACAAGTGTAAAACGGTATCCAGTGGAATCGACTTGTCCAATTGACCTGACCGCTCTCCGACAATTTAAGTTGTCTGGAAGTCTTAATCGTCTTGGAGTAACACTTTTCTCATTAACAACGTTACTGTTGTATTAAACTTATTATTTTTTGTGTTTTTCTTTAGTGTTTAGTGAAATCAAAATGGTGTTTTTCTTTTATCTTCTTTGCGGGAATTTTTATTAACAAAGAACTATGTAAAGCCATAGCATTGTATATGTAACTGCTCTGAATCGAGTAGTTGTTTGAAAATACAGGTCAAATACCTTATGTTTCCCTCAACGTTTCGACATGATTTGCACCAGTCGTGTTCTCGAGATGACTTAAAAGTATTCATATGCAACGTCATATTCGATTCAAATTTTGTAGTTCTTATGGCTTCTTCGTTGAGACTCTACTTTAAATTGTTGGGTGCAAATTACTTCCTCAACTTTTCAGCCGTTGGAATGCATCCAAATCGACTCAGCAGTTCAGTAAATAAATCTTTATACTGGATTACTAAATAGTTAATATAGACTTTAGGTATGCTATTTCCATCTAAATGAAATTAGAATTGTGAGCTAAATAGTGTACTAAGGTGAATTTAATGCGCATGGCACATCTTTTACTTACAAATATAATTATTGTTCTGTACTAGTGCACGTCACTTAAATCCTTCTATAAGGTTGCACCGATTTTGGTGAAAATTTTCATACGTATTTGACTGAGTCACCGGATGAGATAAATTTTCAGTTAGATCTTAGACCACGCCGTTAGAAAAACAGAAAAATCTTGAGTGAACAGCTACTTTAACTTTACAAAAACTCTTACTAAAAATACATGTTTTCTTAGGCCTAAATACATTTACTACATCATGAAACATTATGTTTATTTCCGAGCAATTTTACTTTTGAAGAAAATAAAAGCCTGTTTTCACCAAAAATACGGGCAGTTTTCTCTCTCCGGGAAAATCCGCCAAATATGAATGGAGTCTTCTAAAATTGTCGTCGTTTAGACAGACTGAGAAAAGAGTCGGTTCGTCTTGGTGAGAATGATCTCTGATTCTACCGCTAATTTATTTTAAGGTAAAATTATAGTTCATTTAGAATGCATTCTACCTCTCATATGTTGAACAAATGGTACTTTTTTTCAATGAGTAAACTCTACATATTTGTGGTGTCTGATTAATCGATGCTGTAAGCCATTTATTTTGCTTGTGTTAATATTGCTTTTTGGAATAATTTCGTAAAGCTCGAGATTTTAACTGAATTCAAAATCAAATTTACAATTTGAAGAGTAAGCCAGTTAAATTTGTAATGTGATGTTATGCGAATAGATATAGGTACATAAATTTGTATTTATATTACAATGTTTTTATTCATAATTATGATTATACATTTTTGCCTACTGCATGGTTTACTTCAAGATCTTCAAAATAAATTTGTAGAGGCCTTGAGTTAAATATATTTTGCTTGACTGGTTAGTTTCTCTTATGCATTTAGGTATTTTCATACTTATTAAGTAAATGAAGTATTTTAATCTGATGGGTAGTATTATTGCCAGTTTGGGTACCGTATGGCTTATGATTGATGGGATCTTATCATAGTTATATCCAGTCTGGATGTTTATTTTGTTCGTATTGTTTTCATGTTATTTTTGTAAATATAGTTTTAGTGTAGAACATTCTATTGACAATGCCCAATAGATCAGACTAATTATACCGTACATTAAAATCACTGTTACAAAAAACCAGATGTTGAATCATAAATCTTTCTATCAACTACATTTGTACTAGGATTGACTTGAATATCTATTTATTTTTTATTAAATAGTAAGATAATACAGATTATTTCTGATTTAACCTATGATTTAATTGTACACAAATTTAAACCCCAGATATACTATACATAGCAGTTGTTAGTAAACACTTGAGATTAAACTACTGCAAAAAAATCAACAGTAAAAACAACAACACAAAAAATAATAACACATTTACGTCAATTAACTACCTGTGCTTTTAAAATCTGCTGTATTTATTATGAATTATATGTATTCTCTCGTTTTCCATAAATTCATTTGCACTAATATTGTTTGCCATAATCATCCCCGATCATAATATTTACTTGCACTATTATCACTTATACTAATAACGTTTGCCTTAACAACTCAACAGTGATAACTTTTATTTGCCATAAAATGACTTTCTATAACAACATACTTATATCATCATAATTAGTTTCTATAAGTAACACATCTCATAATCGACTCTTGACATAATCAAAATTTGATATAATGGGTTGGGTTTCTAAACGAGTAGCCCGAATTTGAGGGTATTGGTGGTGTAATATTTATTAAGTGAGTTAGTTTTAATCCCCTAAAAGTAATTTTGGCTGCCGGAGTTACGTCTAAATATTTTTAACATTGTCACGAAATTCTCAATAGCAGCACGGAGTCTGGAAATGTGCCCGGTACTACGTTAGTACTATTAATTATTCTGTGCCGGTACGGCAATAGGCTCGCCCCTTATTACGTGGGACTAAAGTATATCTGGCGAAAAGTGGGTGTAGAAATACACCTCTGCCTACCCCTTCGGGGATAAAAGGCGTGACGATATGTATGTATGTATTTTTAAACAATTTCTACTAAATAGGTTGTGTTAGGTTCTCTTTTGACCCTTAATCCGAAAAATAGGAGCCCTGCGAAGCAGGGCTCCGTCAACCTTAGTTTATTAAACTAGTGTGAAGAATGTGGAAGTTCATTAAAATGGAATTATTGAAAACGAAAATTATAGCAAATATATTTATGGATTTAAATTATTATGACACTTGATCGATTATGACTTATGAGTTATGACCAATGGAATTAGTAAAAGTCATTTTATGTCATTTCACGATCATGGCAACTGAAGTGTTATTTCTAATGAAATTATGGCAAATACCAGTATGGTATATAAAATTATGGCATTTTAAATTATGGCAAACATTAGTAAACCTGAATTATAGCATAAACCACCAGTAATAATAACGCTCCGAATCACTGTCATTACATGACCTAAAAGACAAAAATACTTCAATGTCTTTAACAATAAGATCGCATCTTGCCTCGGACCTGACAGTTGCCAACAAGCGACATTGTCGGAAGTATCCACATTAATTCGTTTACCAATGCTGAGGGACGGTGGACTATGAATACAGCTAGACAACGCTGAGGGCGTACTATAGGTTCAGACAATTCTAAGAATTGTCATTGTTTCTAACTCTGATTGGTCCGCTCAGAATTCTCCACCAATCGGAGTATCGAACGTCGATATAATCGAGATAAGTCGTGAGCTGTTGGAACCCGTAGTAGGTCCCTTGGTTACTGTGGAACGGCGGATATTACATGCGTCGGCCAGTTCCGGAGTTCCGTTTCGAACGTAAAAGCGACAGTAAGCGTTGGCAAGCCACTGTGTGGCGATGTTTACCTGTATGAATAATGCCTTGCCTTTTACTGAATGGGATGGAAGCTAATGGATGTATTAGAAATGGATGTGATTAATATTGATGTGACAACATGTTTATGATAGACGTATCAGCATAAAAATATTATCTTCTTTTAGTATTTGTTGTATTTATTTTTCAATTCATGGTAACTTATTATAAGATGTGTAGTGTGGGGATTATAGACGCGCATGACGTCTATATAAAGTTTACTTTATGTACCCAATCTTATACTAATATATAAAGCTGAAGAATTTCTTTGTTTGTTTGGTTGAACGAGCTTAGTTAACGATGTTTTTGTTTCTTTTATTTAATATTTTTAATTTTTTGTGTACCTTTCTTTTACCATGTAATTTGTCTGGTTGTGGCAGAAATAAATCATTTTTCATTTTCATATTCATTTTCATTTTTCTAATCTCAGGAACTACTGGACCGATTTGAAATTCTTTCAGTGTTAGATAGCCCATTTATCGAGAAGGGCTAGAGGCTATATAACATCACGCTATGCGCGACGGGAGCAGAGCAGTAGCCTTAAATAACGCGGGTGTAACCGCGGGCATCCTCTAGTCTAAAGATAAAGTAAGTCACTCTGTACTGTACCACATACGTTATGTTTGCACCGTAACGGCACCGCCTCAGCCCAGCGGTTGATTTGTCTTTTACATTGGACCGTTAAAACATATTTGGGAATATTTGGTAAAATAAATTCCATAACGTCAATATAAAATGGCAAACGAGGACTGTTAGCATGTTTGCTAGTACATAACAACTTTGAGATGCACCGTTGCAGTGTCGGTACACGGAGCCGTTACGCATTTTCTATCATGGTCTTTATTACAAAGGTTGACGATTACTTTGAAGGACGATGGTAAACGTCATATATTATAATCATCATCATCAACCCTTTATACTGTCCCACTGCTGGGCGTGAGAAGAGGCCCGTGCCCGTATATTATAACAGAAACCATCTGGTCCCCATTAAGCAGGGCTTTTACTATGGGTGCTTACGAGATAATGGATAAACATATACAAACACCATATATGTATATAAACGTGTGGTGTATATAAACACCAAGACCAAAACAGACATCCACGTTCACGCAAACAAATGTTTGACTTGAGCGGGAATCAAACTTGCGACTTTCGGCGTGGCACTCGTTTACACTCCCGCAACGCCATGTCGTCGTATAAAATGAGATGAAAAATATTCCTGTCAAGACGTATTTACAGTACCCGTCTGCTCATACCTTGTGTAAACCACATTCCTGGTTATATTTGTATCAAAAACCTTGAGCAAAAGCTTGTCAACAGACTCTCAAATACGCTCTCAACTTTGATATTTGCATATTATATTTAGCGTTAGATCGATACTGTTTGTTCGTGTTATCAGTAATTATAACTTTCGCTCACTTGAAATTCCCATAACGTTCGCGATAACGACCTGTCCGTATAGATAATGTTCTCTGAAGCAGTACATTTAGCTTAGCATATTCTCTACGCCTATTGTAATCTATAATATTAGTATACTGTGTAACATTCATGTGATACGTCCCAGGAAAATGATTAGGCGTCGGCTAAGGCTTCAATTGTCTTCGGGGACACAATAAACGTAGGTACCTACCTCTGTTGCGAGTATCCGATATTAATATTAATATCCTACCACCACATATTCATCACCATCTAGTTCCAAGCTAAGCAGAGCTTGTGTTATAGGTACTAGACAATGGATAAACATACATATATACTTTTTCTTTTTGGTAAATACATACATGTTATACATAGAAACACCCAGACCAAGACAAACATCTCTGTTCATGCACACAAATGTTTTACTTGAGCGGGAATCGAACCCGCGACCATCGGCTTAGCAGTCGCTTACACTCCCGCTGCGACAACGTTAGGGCCTGTTCACGAGATCGGTCTAAGCGGCGCGCGTCGCGGCGGGCGGCGCGGCAGAGCGTCGTGCACGCCACGACCCTACAGCAGCGGTAAACGCAGCGGCAAATGTGGACGTATTTGGGCCGACGGAGTTACCCATAAATATGGCGATAACCAAAATATCTTTGTGTAACTATACGGTATACTTACCTACAAAATTGTCGACATTGGATCTTCATTTCTTACAAGTATTTTATATCAAAGGAATAATGCATATTCGCAATTAATGAGGCGTTGAATAGGCACCTACACAACGTAGATTACGTTAAGTAGGTAGGTAAATCACCTTTCAACTTTCATAGTAGCTTTGTCTGTACCTAAATAGGTACATATATACATTACACAATGTTTTAATGTTTGCGATTTATATTAAAACCTACCATTACATTCTGTAAAACATTGTTACATTACATCTCGTAACGTTTTATTAACATTTTTGTATTTATACAGCGGATGTGTTGCTATCCATACACGCGACCGTTTTAAAATTTCGACTTTAAATGTCTCCGTATTCATTACCGCCACAAAATATTTAACAAATAGTTTAACCGCCTAGTTCGTCCCTCGCGAAACGCTGTCCGTGCCGCTCGGAGTCGTGGCGTCGGACTCGGTCGCAGTACATTTGTTCCCGCCGCTCGCCGCACCGCCCGCCGCGCCGCTCGCCGCACAGACAATCGCGCCAAAAAAAACGCGCGCGTTGTCGCTGTGCGCGGCGGCTCGTGGCGTGCTTCGAACGTTTTCATACATTTGATCTTACCGCTCGCCGCCCCGCGCTAAGCCGCCGCTCAGAGCGGCAAGGTCGTGACAGGGCCGTTAGGGCCTGTTCACGAGATCGGTCTAAGCGGCGCGCGTCGCGGCGGGCGGCGCGGCAGAGCGTCGTGCACGCCACGACCCCACAGTAGCGGCAAACGCAGCGGCAAATGTGGACGTATTTGGGCCGACGGAGTTACCCATAAATATGGCGATAACCAAAATATCTTTGTGTAACTATACGGTATACTTACCTACAAAATTGTCGACATTGGATCTTCGTTTCTTACAAGTATTTTATATCAAAGGAATAATGCATATTCGCAATTAATGAGGCGTTGAATAGGTACCTACACAACGTAGATTACGTTAAGTAGGTACGTTAAGTAGGTTTTAACTTTCATAGTAGCTGTGTCTGTACCTAAATAGGTACATTACACAATGTTTTAATGTTTGTGATTTATATTAAAACCTACCATTACATTCTGTAAAACATTGTTTCATTACATCTCGCAACGTTTTATTAACATTTTTGTATTTATACAGCGGATGTGTTGCTATCCATACACGCGACCGTTTTAAAATTTCGACTTTAAATGTCTCCGTATTCATTACCGCCACAAAATATTTAACAAATAGTTTAACCGCCTAGTTCGTCCCTCGCGAAACGCTGTCCGTGCCGCTCGGAGTCGTGGCGTCGGACTCGGTCGCAGTACATTTGTTCCCGCCGCTCGCCGCACCGCCCGCCGCGCCGCACGCCGCGCAGCCATTCGCGCCAAAAAAAACGCGCGCGTTATCGCTGTGCGCGGCGGCTCGTGGCGTGCTTCGAACGTCTTCATACATTTGATCTTACCGCTCGCCGCCCCGCGCTAAGCCGCCGCTCAGAGCGGCAAGGTCGTGACAGGGCCGTTTCACAGCGTTGCAACAAATATTAGGTACGTTGTAACTGTAGCTAGAGCCATGATCACGGATGTAGAAGCGCGATCAAACAGACTAATTACTTAGATAGACCGCGTAAATTAGAACTAAGTAATGTTAAAGATTACGAAAGCTTAAATTGCTATGACTCGGCGATAGCTCAGTGGTATACGTAAGGGACTGCCGAGACTATGGTCCCGGTTTCGATCACCAAGTACCCCGGGCACACACCTCGGACTTTTCGAAGTTATGTGTGTATTAAAAAAGTTAATCGCTCGCTTTACAATGTGCCCGGTAGATGGCAATAGGAACCTATTACCCTATTACATTGGAACTGAAACATAACTGACGAAGTATGGGTGTGTAACATACCTCTGCCTACACCTTCGGGGATAATGGTATGAAGATATGTTATTTGTGTTGTATTACTACTATGCTATTATGGATCGTAAAATAGCATTATCTAGCCATACTGAGGGTATGGTGGTTACTATGTACGTAGCATCAAGTAAGTACTATGAGTACGACTAGGAAAAAATATTAAAGACGAAATAAGTGCACCGTGTCTGGGTTTCGATGAAAGTTTAGAGAAGTTTCCGGACTTAGTAGACATGATTACCCTTTAGCGCATAGTCCAGAGAAATCAAAGCTTAGAGACATAAGAAATGGTTTCATAATAATATAAAAACGACACCACAAAGGACATGAAATTTTCGTATGTAATGGGATGGGATTACAATCTTAAGTGTTTTTAACATAATCATGACCTCAGTTCCGAGTTTGTTATACGCTCATATGAAAGTAAAAGAAGAATAAGCCGATACACAGTAGGTAACGCATTGCGAAAATAACCTCCTTGCGGCAATCAACATTATTTCAGTTGTATATTAATAGCTGTGTTCTTGTATACAAAACAGAAAATATAAATGCACGGATATACTACGCAACGACTAGAGAGATTTCTTCATTCTGTCATGACAAACTTTATTTTCGCTGTGTCTTTAAATCAGAAAGGTTTTAATTCTTTTAGGAAACTATATTGCTATTTTTGGGTACAAGGGACATTTTTATTCCAGCTCTCAAACCAAATCTGAGGCAAAAAACCGTGACCTCAGCTAGTATGTAACGTCTATATAGTAAATGTATAGCCGATACAGAATCGTAACAGCGTAGGTTTGCAACCGCCCGCCGGTCGCCTCCATCTCGTTTGCACAATACATCTAGTTCTCACCGTGAACACTTTTAATTAACGTGTTCGATTGTTTCTTCTGATACACATTAATTAAAACTGTAGAAGAGAACTACAGAAAGCAATATTTTGTGCAGTTTCACTGTGTATACTGGTGACGACAATCTTGAGAAGCCTTTGAAAGAGAGTTTCAGTAAAGCTTTGTTGTGCAATAAAAGGAAAGTGTCAACAAGAATAAAAAGTGCTAAGGCACTTAAAACAGGCATTGAAAAGGACGAGGTATTGTGTTATAAAACTGCTCAAAATGCTGTTATTGTCGAGTTTATTTTAGTGTATTTTCTCTTCCGTGTTAGTACCTATATCTCAAAATGCTATACATCAGATAATTTTAGTATACACCAGTCTTAAGATACACAGCTCTATTTAGTTTATACTGTACTGTTTCTATATTATTTATTTCTTTCTAATTTATTTTCTGAAAAGCCAAACACTAGGAATAAATCTTGTCTAATGGGGCCTTTAGAAGTATTCCAAGAACTTTTAATATTTTGTGCAATGTAAGAGGATTCGCCCTACAATATTCAATGCTAACGGCGAGACGGCCGTATAAACTGCTGCTCCAAACGTAGATTTTATGTTTGTAAAATCAATCACGTATTATTATATATCTATCTCTAGAATTGCATATTTCATTCAAACAATTATTGCTGATTGATCAGTATGAATAATTGTACAGTTCGTAGCGATTCGTTCATACACAATAGATTATATTAAAAGCCTTCACACTGGCTCTCATAATGACATAATGTTGGAGAGCAGCGCGCGTGACCGCCGGACAATTAATCACATAAGTAATTAACTTTTTACGTGGGAAATCGCAATGTTTTCATCATACGTGCTTATTTGAAATTTAGTACTATATACTGAACCCGTTGTGAGGGTAAATTGTAATTGATGGTGACTGTGGAATATTAAGAGTGAGATCAAAAGACCGATCCTCACATTTTGACACTGTATTTTGAATAAAATGCGATTTGATTTTCAATCGACTCGCTATTGGAATTCTAATACACAGAGTCATTCTAGACTAAGACATACAAAGATCGATATTGACTCATATTTTTTCAATTTGCGATCTAGTCGCAATATCATGCAAGTATTCGTTATTTATTTCATTTACTGACTCACACCCGAAGGCGTAGGCAGATGTGGAACATTACTCCAACCTTTCGCTTTGTAATCAGTTAATTTACGAGAATCAGTTGAAACTTCATTTAGCATAAATACAATCACAGGGATTGGCTTTTTGTGGGAGAACTTTTTTTATAGACTCACGCCTGTATCCCCGAAGAGGTAGGCAGAGGTGGAATATTACACCCACATTTCGCCATGATTTTTTAGGTCCTACGTAATAGGGTTACCGGTTTGTCGTTACCGGGCACATCACCAGACTCCGTTCTGCTACTGAGAATTTGGAAAAACCCAGTAACACTTTTGCCCGACCCAGGAATCGAACCCGGGACCTCCGATCCGCAGTCACATACGCTATCCGCTAGACCACGGAGGCAGTCAGAGGGAGATTTTTATATGATGAATAATAGATGCATGTAATAGTTCTTTACTTGTGGGCTTAGTGAGAAGTGAGCAATGTATATTATCGTGGAGCCTATCGCCTGGTATTATGAGGATAACTTTTACAACAATGTCGAATTGTGTTTAGGTTGCTTAGGACCCTACTGTTCCTATAAAAATTATCGTTTAAAACAAAATGTAATCACCACATTTTGTAAACTTTCTGTTGTGATAGAATTTGATCAATATCTTGTTAATTTTAGCATCGATATCACCTCCAGCAAGTTTAATTTGCCTTATTTCACATGTTCACTTAAATGTCATTTTTATTTATTTATTTATAGACTCACGCTTGTATCCCCGAAGGGGTAGGCAGAGGTGTAACATTACACCCACATTTCGCCATGAATTTTTAGGTCCCACGTGATAGGGGGCGAGTCTATTGCCGTTACCGGGCACATCACCAGACTCCGTGCTACTGAGAATTCGGCAAAACTCAGTAAAACTTTTGCCCGACCCGGGAGTCGAACCCGGGACCTCCGATCAGCAGTCGCATACGCTATCCACTGGACCACGGAGGCAATCACTTAAATGTGTAACGTTTAAAAAGTGCTTCTGTCACTTGTGAGTCAATGATCATTATCAGCTTGCCGTAGTCCACAACTGGATATATGACTATTCTCATACTACTATATTAATGTGATGATTACATAATAAAAAGCCTTTTCGCCGTATGCTTGAAAGGCAAAAAAGAAATACCTATTCACAAAAGCGATGGTAGCACTTTCAGGACAAATACCAGTAATGGTATAAACTTTTGTTCCGCCAGTTAAATTAACAACCGAAATGATATTGGTTTCAATGTTTGTATCTGTGCGTGCAGTTGACCAGCTTCCCGATGTTTGGTCCATTATGCTTTGGTCTTACTGTAATAGCTTCACGTTTGTAATTTACTAAGGGTATTCCCAGAGAGATTTACGTGGACTATCTGACATCTGCACATTATTACCTTAGGTTTTGTTTTATTTCCGTCACGAAAATAATAAATGTGTGTATGATATAAAATAGTGTGAGCAGAATAATAGATAGTGCAGCATTTAGTAATTTATGAAAAGGGACATCGTCAAAACATTATTGTAGTATTATGTGTATCGCAACATAGCAACACTCCTATTCAACGATAGCTCGCTTGGCTAATTAGATAGAAATGTATGAAGCATGGAATATAAGTTCATTTGTGGATGTCCTATTGTGAATGATTCTAAACAATACAGGAAGCAGAGGTTTATTTATAATTATGTCGACAGTATTAAAGTCTAATGGATAATTTGTAATCTAAAAGTATTGTACCTACTGCCATAGATTACATTACTAATTTAATCATCTTCATCTTCAGCCCCTTACAGTCCACTGCTCGACTAGGCCTCTCCTTTGAAAGGAGGAATTGGCCTACTATACCACGCTGGCCAAACGGGTTGGTATAGGTTTTGTTTCAAGTTTTCCTTCTCTTACAGTGCTGTTTTCTGCATAGTATGGTCCCTCTGTCGGCTCTTACGACACCCACGGGATGATATGGGGTGGTGACATTCCGTTTTCTTAATCCGTCACCACACGGATGACTAATATAATACCTAAGTCATATGTCACACTAAGGGTAACTCGGTTAACCTGTTAATAAGCTCATGTTGTGTACACAGCAGAATAGAAAAATATATTTTGAAGTTTATAAACCAAGATTAGACGGAATCTTAGATTTCACGTCTCTAAATACGCGCGGAACACATCGTTCGTTGACATAGCTTCTGTCTAATCATCTCGCCGTCGCCTTTCGAAAGCATGAATGCTTGACTCCGTTTTACTGATATGAATTTTGACAAAATAATAATAAAGAAATGCAGTTAGAAGAGCTGGATAGAAGATTACTGTTTCTCTGAATAGCCTTCCAACAGTGCGTTGATAATCGCCTTGCCTTTTGATGCAAATATAGCACACACCAAGAAGTAATTTTTTTCTGTGAAATATAGATTCTCATCGTTGTTAGTAAATGTTAAAATAATTTACAGACTAACAAAACAGCTGTACAAAAATATGAAAAAAATTCCTACACCTCAAAATATGCGTCAAAGAAGAGCTTCAACACGAGTCCTTTAATTTTAACTACCATTCAAATATTTCATACTAAGCTGTTCAATACTTACGAAATTGGAAATCCCGGTGTCGAAAATGGCGGGCCAGATTTAATCAGAGTAAAATGTCAATCACGACAACGTAGGCTCCCTAATTTGATTTAATGGTTTGTGGTACGCGACCTTTCTTTCAATGTTTATTATACTATCAGGTTTCAGTTGTTCCGACTTAGGATACTTCAAATTAGGGTCAGGAATGTTACTCAAGTGTTGTCGGGGAATTCATTGATTTCTAGTGAAATCGTCAAAGACGCTCTGAGGGTTTTATTGTCCTCACTGAATTATAAGATGACTGTAGCACTTCAAGATTGGCGTTGGATTGGATTGAAGTCAGTTTTATGTGACTTTTGCAAGCTTTGGAACAGCCATTTTTGTAGTAAACGAGATTTAGTAGGTGTCGTGACTGGTCGGTTTTGATGAAGATTTATGATCGTTTTTTGGTGCAACTCGTATGTTGTAGGTTTTCATCTTTATTGTGACGTTCTGTAGTTTGCTTTGGTTACATGAAAATGGCTCTGAAAAAATCTTGCGGATATGGTTCGTTTATGATTGATATGATAGGCGTTTTTATGTATCATTTCATTTATCATTGTATTTCAATTATTTTGCATAATATACTCATTTTTGATGTCTCTAAAATGTAACGTCATTTTTTATACGTATTTTATCTTTGAAGGACGAGCCCTACAGAGATAATACAGACATAATTTTATTTAAATATCGGGTATTAATACAATTTTGTTAAGTCTCCTAGCTATTAGCAGCTGGGAAGTAGTTCCAAGAGAATAAAAAGGAAAACTGCGTTTGATATCGTTAAAAGCTTTTAGTGAAAGGACCGTCACGGACGACTTATAGTTTAGGCAGGATTAGCGCAAACTTTACGCAACACCTTGTACGCTTAAATAAGGATACTGGCTCTTATTTATATAGTTTTTTTTATATTTCTTTTTTTGCAAAGCAGCGGTGGAACGTATGCTTTGTTACGCGTTACTTTTGAAGATATGTTCTTTCAATGGCGTAGTAGTTTAAGAAGTAATCCCCGCGCTGTTCGGCGCGCCCGCTTGCCCAATGCGGACACTCCAAAATATTTTCATATGTTTGAGTTCGCCGCGTCGCGCCCGCGCTTGCGCTCCCTTTTCACTCTGGCCGAGCACTTAAAGTGTTACACGACTAGAAAGATTAATTGCGATTTATTTAATTATACATTTAAACCGAAATGTCTATCGAAAATATAATTATATTGATACTGGTATAAAACAGGATATTAGAATCTCTTTAGATTGCGTAGATCAGACGACAGTCACTTCAACATATTTTGCAAAATGTGGTCTACAAAGCAGACTTGTATCACTGTGTTAACGCTAAAATCAAGAGTAAAATATAAATACAATTAAACTATTACATTTCTAAAACCATAATTATTATTGAAAGGGTATACGCCATGATTAGATAAACATTTCTGTGATAAAACAACAAAACCCGACCGTCTTCAAAATTATCGACATTTACGTTCGAAAATCTTGTTACAATCAAAACAATGTGGACTGATGAAGTAATTTTAATATGCCGCGGTTACGAACTCACTCGAGTGAAGGTATTTACGTGTGCCTGTGTCAAATCGTGTTACTTGCTTGATAATTATGAAGGCCGAACTCAAACCAACTTCAAATTAGATTGTTACAAACACGCCAGAAGTCATTATTCCTAGTCGCCACATTCTCCTCTTCTAAGATACGTAATTTGAAGGTGAGTCACTTTCAAGTTTCATAACTCGAATCTTTGTTAAACTTGCTAATGGTTGCACTTGACTTCATCCAAATTGGAAAGATGATACAACTTTCGCGTCAATGTCGTGAAATAACTTCGCAGCGTGTAGAATTGTAAGTTTACATACAAAACTCACATCAGTAGTGTGACTGCCGAATAATAGTTTATATCCATTATGAAACTACGCAGGGTATAATGATGGCATAACAAAGTAAACCTTATCGCAACATTCATTTTATATTCTGTTAATAGGATTAAAACTCTTCATAATAACGTCATCACCTTTATCCTCAAAATAGAAAATAGTATAATAATACATATTAATTCATTAAATTTTTCAATCTCCCACGGCTTGGCAACGGCCCCTCCTAAATCTTTCCATGCTTTCTTCTTGCATGCAATCTCAAACCAGATCTTGTGGTAAGGCATCTAGGTCATCTCGCGTCTCGCCACCTCCTGCGGGGCCGGCCTCGGGGACATCGTCCATCTTCTGGAACCCATAGTGTCGAGATTTTTGCTCGACGACCTTCGTGAATACGGCTGACGTGGCCCGCCCAGTTCCGTTGAGACTGGCAACACCTGAGCATGCACAAGTAACAGAACCGAACAAGGAACAGAGCCACGAACATTTTCACGATCTTTCTTTTAGCGAGGACTCTAATCCGTAGAATAAAGAAAAAATATAGAAACTGCAATAGAACAGCAGTTTTACCCAATATATTTACTTCACTTTGATATATAAATTCTTTCTAATGTAAGTGCAGGAATTTTCGTATGTTGTCACAAATTTTTATTTGACTAATAATGGATTTACTCATCATGAATATCGAGATAATATCGATATTGTTTAAAATAAATCCTCATATCTAGTTTATTCAGAATTAATTTTAATAGAATGTTGATAAATCTTCGATATCGATAAACATTATTTATTGTAGCATCATTCATTTGTGTGATTAATAAACCTGTTCAAATTACATACATACATACATAGTCTCACGCCTATAACCCCGAAGAGGTAGGCAGAGGTGTATTTCTACACCCACTTTTCGCCAGATATACTTTAGTCCCACGTAATAAGGGGCGAGCCTATTGCCGTACCGGGCACATTTCCAGACTCCGTGCTGCTACTGAGAATTTCGTGACAGAAGAACCCAATAACACTGCCCGACCCAGGAATCGAGCCCGGGACCTCCCGATTCCACGCGCACCAACGAGGCAGTCGTATAGGGTTTGATGTCGAGTTTTCCGTCGCTACGCAAAGATGGTATTTGCATCGTGTTATCCCTTAGTCGCCTCTTACGACACCCACGGGAAGATAGGGGGTGGTGACACTTGTATTCTATGCCGTCAACCACACGGCTTGTTAAGTTACGTTACAAACACGCCACACGCGCACGTTACGTTCAAATTAAGATCTGTATTTTATTATTTTATTCAACAAAGTCAGCAACAAATAAGCAAATTGTGTTTATAGCTAATTTATTTTGGAAGATTTGAGATAAACACTTGCTGATCGTCGCGTAGCAAGCAATAATTATCTAAATAATAAGCTCATTTATATATTTTAGTTTTCTCTTAAATTAGATTAAAATCCTAAGTCAAAATGAAGTAAATATATTTGTAACGCGGTTTCTATGTATTTTCTATATTCTAAGGCACGCCAGAATATGCTTTAGAATGCTCGCTAAAACACACTCGTTTGTTTTTCTATTTTGTAACATTCGCACGAATGTTCATTACAGGTGAATGCTCAAGTGTATCAGCGCCATTATAATTTTTAAAATATAATTTGTAATTCATTATAATTTGTATAAGATATACCTTTGATAATAATACCATTTTACTTATATAATTATTTAATCGACAATTTTACTGCAATATATAGTTATTTTTGTATATGTATGGGTACTTGCACTACCGGCTTTATAATCAATTTACTATGGATTCGTAACCTAGAATTAAGCACTCATAGAACTTGCCAAGCTTTTAAAGAAAAATACAAGATGTTTAGAATACTCGCTCAATGATGTGTCATCACTTTAAATATCTAACACTTTTGCCTTAGTAAACTTTACCATTAGCCCAGAGTATCTACAACCCAAAATAAAGTGATTCACACGAGATTTTGTCGCTACTGCTTGCCCCTGATCTAAAGTACAATGTGACTGCGGTTAACAATCCCTTCATTCAAAGGGTCCGACAATATTTGAGATACACTGTCTAGTAAAACTTTCAAAGAGACCGCAAATCTCAATTAGGGCCTATTTAGTATAATCACAGCGTATCCACGCCACCGTGCAGTCAGTTTGACATCGTCCAATTAACCGATTGTCCCTGAACGCAGAATTTCATTACTAGCCAAGCTTATGTCGAATTAAACTACTCACGATTATGAGACTCCACAAACATTTCAAAGCCTTCAATGGTTTTTCTTCCCTTTATCAGTAATCTGGGTAGGAAGCTTATTTGTGGTAGACCGCAGATTGAAATAGTTTTATGTAAAGACGTCTTTTAATTAGTTTTGTAGACTGGTTCTAGTTACTTGTTTCCGCTATTATATTATTATACTTTACAAATTCAAAACTTAAATTCAAACTTTATTTCATCATCAGCCTTTAACAGTCCACTGCTGGACAGGCCTCTCCTTTGAAAGGAGGAATTGGCCTACTATACTACGCTGGCCAAACGGGTTGGCATAAGGTTTGTATCAAGTTTTCCTTCTCTTACAGTGGTGTTCTCTGCATAATATGGTCCCTCTGTCGGCTCTTACGACACCCATGGGATGATATGGGATGGTGAGATTCCGTATTCCACGAAATCTTTATTTATTAACAATTTTACATTATGTTTGAATGCATTGTTTTTCGTAGTATCATAATCTTAATATATAAAATCCTTGCGTTACTGACTGACTGACAGACACGCTACAGCCGAAACTATTGGGCGCAGGAAGCTGAAATTTGGCATGTATGTTCCTTGGGGACCGTAGGGGTGCACTAAGAAGGGATTTCCCGAAATACCCACGGGATCGGCCAAAACGGGTTAATTAAAAAAAATTGCAGGCGTAGCTGCTGGCGTCCTCTAGTTGCTAATAAATTAAGTAAATAGTGTACTCTCATAATATAATGTGATGTCGCTATATTTTGGATGCTTGACACATTTTTCTATTTCATGTCATTTCAGTCAGACGTGTGTTTATCAGTTTTTGTACCTATTCAACATAACGTGAACAGAAGGTATTTAGACTCTTAGCATTTCTGCTTTGGTTATCTGATTACTTCAGTCATCATTGTCTCTTATCTTTGTGAAAGGCCGAAACTATATTCAGTGGACCATTTAACTCTATTATTAGACTTTGCTTTCTTTACTTGCATTGCATCATTGACCACGCCCCGCGCGCACTAACGTGGCGCTCACGACAAACACCACGTCTCCATTGCTACTTTAAAAACCATTCTCAGATTTCTTCACTTAAAGTATTTGCTTCCATTTCATCTAACTGCTAAACAAATACTTGGAGCGAGTCGTTCGTGGACAACTAGGTCGGTAGCTAAATGGGTTAGTCCGAAAACGATTTGTATACCGGCGCCGACGATTTAGCGGCTTCACTGTTACAAAACGTCGGTTAATCCTGCATCACATTTGTCAATGTAAAGAATGATTTTAAACTAGCACCGGTTTGTTCTGTTGTTTGAGGCTGAGTTATGAATGCTGTTGTGAATGTGACTGGCGTGAAATTGGATGCAGCTGAAACTATGTGCGGATCAATTTTATTCTAACATGTCAGATCGTTTGCGGTTCTTCAGTATTGCGGTCCCTGTGGTGTGTTGTTGGTGAAGCTGTTATTCTAGTTTTATTACATTTCATGGAGACACATAAACTTGTGACAACAGTTATAGCTAGTAAATCAAGTCAATCCTTATCCAAATAAAATTGATACAAACATTTTCATAGTGTTAGATTGCCGTAATAACGGATTTTCAAACTCATTTTAATCCCCTATTAAACCTTCAGTGGAAATCCAAATTTTGTTTCTATTTTCAGTCGTTTTGGCTTTACGACGAAATGTGATGATGATAATTTTCGAAATATTGAGCATAATAAAATTATGGTATAAAGTATTTAATTCAACAGCGATTACCAAATTATTGTGCAAATAATGTGGCATTAAAATAACTATTTATACGTAATGAAAAACCAATGCGGATTGATTTAGCGACCGAGTTGACATATGACGCGACGTTTAATCCCGTTATGGACAAAGTAAACAGTCTATATATAGGGTAGTTAATAAAACAAGCGCGGTGTAGCTCGTTAACTGCAGCAAAGTTACCAGAATAGCTCAAGTAACACTTACAACTAATGTTTAGTGAGACAAGCTAATGTCTTTGCTCGACTTGTATATTGCACATGCTACGTATACTTGCCAACAATTCAGGGTATTTTTTGTTTGGTGACACGGAACTTTAATGTGAACTGATCAAGGTTTCAAACGAGGTGGAAAATATCTTGGCATCTACACTGAAATATGAAAAAGACCAAGTTCGAAAAATAAAGAATGAAGGCATAAAGACCAATGCCGGGCCATAATTCGTTTTTTTGAGACTGGGTGTTCCACGATACAGGATTCATCCCTAGGAAGGGTCGTCTTTAAAAAAATATAAACAAGGCCATGTAATCAAATGACTTTCTTCAGCTGCTATAAATTATCATAAGCATATTTTTAAACATACTACCTTATTGAGGTTGGTCTCTATATAATATATTTTGGACTTGTTTGACTTCCATTTTCACCACTGACTCAATGTTGAATACTGAAAATGGAAACTGGAAAATAAAGCTTGCGAAGCTTATACGAGACTTCATGTACAGTAATATTACTAGAGTACGTTTTACTAGGAGAGTCACAGCCTCACAGGTCAGATTCAATGAAGTCCCAAATGAATTTGACATAATTCCCTAAAAAGTTTACTGGGTTAAGGGATTAACTTGGAACAAAGTTGCAGCTTTATGCCGCGAGGGACGCCACTACCACAAACAGTAGAAATAAATGCCGTTGCTGTGAGTATTACTTTTATTTTTATACGACCAAATGTAGTGAATAAATTAGTAGCTACGGATTCCTTATTTTCAGAATAGTATTTAATGAACATCTCTAAATTTTGACAATGTTCAGAAAGCAAATTACCATCGTAGTTGTTTGTTTGCATAAGAAAATACTTGAAGTCTAATGTCCTTCTCTATGTCAAATAAAATTAGCTTTATTCATAAACAAGTTATTAAATAAAAGTCATGAAAGTGTGAAGTATTGAATTAAATATCAACATTTCAAACTATAAAGTGAAACTATTCGCATCGTGCATGCTTCACACCAGGTTTATGCAAACTTTTCGCTTTTTATTAGCATCCTACCACTCAATAAACAACAGAGTCAAGAATTCTCGGCTTTAAAACTATTCAGAGCATCTGTTGCCTTGCATACGCACTCGTACATGTACTTCACACACACACAAATCACGAAGCTTTCATGAAAATGCTTTAACATTCACGGGTTGAGTTTATGCGACCTTTTTAAGACCGTCCTTAAGAAATCGGAATAAATTTAAAGCCAAGATAAGCTTTGACAACGGTTGTAAGATGAGAAGGTAACTTAAGATGCTTAGTTGAGCAAAAAGTACGGCTAGTTAAGAATTTCTGGAGTCCAAGTTGCCTTCACGTCCGCTATTGAGATGCAAAACCGCAGAAGCTAATGAGATTTCACCTTGCAACGAGAATTTGCAGTTAATATTGGAGCGCGTCACAGAGAGGCAGCCGGCTATTTGAGTGGTGAATGTAAGTTTATTTAGTTTTATGACCAGGGTGGAAGTGGATAATTGCGATGGCGATGAAGTTTCGTCAATTTTGAATTGCTGCGAAAGTCATCTTTACAACAATTTTTAACAATCGTCCTTGGCAACGGTCAAGTTTTTTTTGAGATTTAATTGTTTTCTGTTTTTTTATAATTATCTGTAAATCTAGTTCTTATACACTTTTCTAGACCTTACTATTTCTTAAATATTTTAGGAATGACAGTAATAATAATACCTAATAGGTACATATGATTACACATTATAAGAATAATATTCTTGTATCTTTCAAAGGGTGAGAATATTACAGCAGACTGTCTAACGAGTTTGTCTATTGTATGCATGTCTGGCACTGTGTACCTAACGTGTGCAAAGGACATCCAGCGCGGAGTTTAATTTTAGTTTGTTTGAATAACGTTTTTACACCTAATATTACGGCAATAAAGTAACGCGTATTGCATGACGATAGGGGTACGTTTATATTTATTTCATTTAATTTTTGAAACGCATGTACTAAACTTGATTGTCCAACTCGAGAGTCCACTGATATAGATTTCTAACAAGTCTTATATTATGGAAAAAATTACATCTGGAAAGGCCAGCCAGGACACTTTCGCTAATGAATAGGCAATCGACTTGTGTTTGTTAGTTTATTGAAGTTTTGTCTTAATTGTAGCCATTTTTTTGTGCAACTTTTGGCTATTTTGGCAGTTAACATCGATGTAATAGTTTATCAGGAGAAGCAAATTACTTACAGACTTTTTTTGCATAAGCTCTAAAATTAGTACGACGACCAGTAGACGTCAATTTATGAATCTTTAATTTTTGTTTGTAAAATTGATACCATCTTGTTATCAAACAGCTAGTATAGTTGAGTCTGCCGTCGGACGCCGTGTAATCTTATCTCATTGAAGTGGTCCCGGAGACTTTGATAGCATCCTTGCGGTATTAAATTTACAAACTGTTATGGTACCATGAGGACTATAGTAACAAATAAAGTCATCAGCACTGAATTTAGAAATTCTATAACGGTTCTCGACGTGTAACATTAAAATAATTGTTAATGCCTTTATAAAGACATAAACTTAAAAAAATATCTGTAAACAGCTTAAATTTTCGACGCCTATCTAAAACTTAGTGCTAGTGTGAATTATATTACTATTACAATTCACTGTACTATCAATCGTGCTTAGTTCATAAATACTATACTTCTAGTTCTAAGCCTCAAAACAAACAGCTTATGCAAACATATACTCACTTGTATAATATATACGTTTCTGCAAACCGCAACTGGGCTCTCTACAAACGTGTGAATCGCTTTCCAGGCAGATCAATCAATTTTAACCAGAAACCGCAATTTCAAATCATGGTTTAATTTTTTTATTAGTTATACATAGATAATATAATATGCTTTGTGCATTATATCTGGCCACAAAACAGTGGTCTACTATTAATTCAACAATAATAATATAATTATGTTTTATCAAGCTCATATAAGTACAATATTTATTCTGTGCATAATGTGAGTGTACCTATGTGTCAATATAGTTTTATGATTAATTATTTAAGGCTATAACGAATATTGTAAATTGGTTCAGCTTTTGAGATAGATGCATGATTGGATATAAATAATTCAAGCATGTGATGAAATATGTTTTAATTGAATATTTATTGTTTTATTCGAAAGGCTGCTCATCGATTTAATACAATAATAAATGTTGTATGCTGATCATTTTCGTAACTAAGTTCACTTATTGATCTACTTCAGAAAGCTTTAGCAATCTATCTCTAACTGCACATCATTATTATAAAATAAAAGTCCCATTTTCATCTTGTCTGTTTGTATGAATTCTATAAAATCAAATAATACCGAAAGATTTTTTGTACGGTTTCCATCAATAGGTAGATAGTGTGATCCCTGAGAACCGATTAGGTGTATTACTTACACAGACGGAGCCGCGGGTGACGTCTCGTATATCTATAAAATCATTAGTACAATACATTATAAAACGGTATCAGTAACTACGGTTTTAAAAGCAGCGATGGAATTCGAGCTGAAACTTTTTGTTAAAACTTTACCTTTAATTATAATATATAAGATACTTTATTACCTAGCGACAGTCTTAATGAAGAAACATCTGTAAAAAATTAAGCAATGGATCTTTGAATCGGTACGCAGTGAAATAAATTAACATTTAAATTTGAAAACGTAGTCTCGAATGTTCCACGGAAACGTGTTGGTTGGCTTTTGTTGTCAAGTTTGCAAAAGCAGTCTTCCGTGACCACGGTTCCTGTAAAGTAGCCTAATCATCGGATTATAATAAATGTAATATTAGTAAAACGTGGTTGTGATAAAATCCAAAAACAGTTGGATAATGTAAATGTGTAACATTAGTTTAAACGAAAAGTAAATAATTTGTAAAAGCAGTTTGGGAAATGTGTCTGAAAAATAATGCCATTGTTAGGCGGCCGAAACATTAAGGAATATTTAAACCTGAAATCAATTAGATTAAACTTGTTTGATATAATATATATGAATAGCATAAGTTTAAAATCACTTATTGCTTCTGTTTAAATGCGTTTTGCAGTCCACAGCTGGACATAACCCCATCCTAATTTGCGTCAAAATTATATCGTTCCATCAATAGAATTGTGAACCTTCTCCTTATTGTAAAGTCAGTTAAAAATACTGTACCTAATTGTTTAATGTTATCGGTCTTGCGCGATAGCAATAAAATTACATATTTTCCCAATTACAACAGTCATAAAACCGTACAAATTTTCACAATCATGCCTAATGAGTGTACGCTGTGTACGGTATGAGCAATAAGTAAAGTTCGCAATTTGCGAGCGAACATGTTGTAATGTGCTTCAAGTAAATAATGTTTTATCTACGGTATGTTGCATGTGGCAACTGAGGGTGACTCAGCCGAGCGTTATTTGACTTCTTGATTACAAATATTGTATTGCCAGCTTGTCGTTTGTGAGCGTTTTTTTATGAGGGAGTTGCCTTTAATTCTTAAAATTAAGGTAAGCGATAATTATCAATCCACACTAATACTATAAATGCAAGTGTGATTTATTATTACCTCTTTGCTTTTATTTCACTTAGTTTATTTCATTTAGTGGCAGCATCGTCCACGCAAATGTACTTTAGCATTTGTATAGCATGCTCAAATATTGAAACCACCTTGAAACATAAAATTGTAATGATATATTGACTCTTTGACAGCAAAACTGTTAGATCAACATTAATTAGAGCCATTTTTGTTCTCTATTATCAGCTTTGCAAAGCCTCAACATCTTTGTATTTTACATTCTAAGCGTTCCGTCTAGCGCTACAGCTTTCCTTCAAAACAAGGCATTGTATAACACCTCCAATTGTAGTTGGGATTATTAACCTGCGAAAGCCTTACTAGTAGAGCACAAGTCAATTTAGTTAAACAATAGGATGTACAATAACAATAGGGTGAGGTATATTGTTTATTGTTTGCGTCTACTCGATACGACCTTCAACTTTAAGAGACCTCGGGGGACAGACTATCGTCGAGTCTATTCAATCGATGACAGCTTATAACTTTGAATTTAATCAGTACTGAGATAGAATGTAGTGATATAAAATAAAGAGATAGAGAATGAAAACGCTAAGTCACATAAAGCTATTCTTCTTCTCTCTTATAAAACTATTTGGCTTGCGGCGTTTACAAGTATGTGCGTGTGGTATCCTATGGTGGCTTGTCATACTACTCTGAGGGAGATTCAGAATAATACCAGTTGAGGACTCCACGGTAACTATAAATACCTAGGTCGAACTTGATGCGAAAGTCGCGCATTTTCACTCCACTATGCTCCAATGTGCCAAAGTCAACTTGGAGTGATGAGGAAAAAATTATCTACCGCAAGATAAAAAAAACACAAAGTCTCTGAGTTCAAAAAGCAATCAGATCTTATATTACTAAGGCTATAGGTAGCGTTATATACTTTTACATTTAGGTTTTTATGTTATGTAGGTACACAGATGTACAGCGATGCAGCATTTTGTAGTTGGATAGCAGTATAATTGGAAAACCTAACTATCTTTATGCGTAACCACATTCCTCTGCCGGGTACGACGCCTTTTCACGTACCTACTATCAAGCTAAATAAAACATATTTTATCCAGATATTATGCCAGATGTAGCTTGCTTCATACTTTTGTAAGTTCCTTGCATTTCTGTACGTAATTTAATTATTTTGTATTAATTAGTTCCAATGAAGGAGGTTTTATTTGAGGACATTTTCTATAAATTATCTCCCTCAGATGTGACACCTACGGTCGTATTCTTGTACGTAACTGAAAAATAATAAGCATCTTTCACCTCCTATGAGAACCCTTGAAGTTTTATTTTGATCTCGTATGTCTGTTTATTTTTTTTTTTAATTTATATATTTTTATTTTTATTAAATTCAGGCTCTAGACTGTAACCTGACGTTTACTGAGCTGCTTACGCTCTGTCAGATCTGGACATGCCCAAAGGTAAACACACTATTGCATTTGTAATTTTAATTAATAGCAATATCATTTTAAAGCCCTATAACCATTTCTTTTTGTGTGCCTAAAACTGGGTAAGCAACGAACGGTTATTTTATAACATAATCGTTCGCAAATTACACGATCATTAGAGACGTTTCATATGTACAGTCAGCAAAGATAGTAACGTAGGTAATTCTTTTTTAAGGACATTAAATTTGTAGATGTCAGTCCTTTCGTAACCTAAATCTTATAACAATCACATCAGAATTTTTATTTTCACAAATAGGTACGAGTAAAGTGCATCTCGAAGAAGATGGTACCAAACCCTTAAATTGTTTTTGTCCTTTTTATGGGACATGTTATAAAAGTGCACACAAATATAATATGAGTAGACGCTCGCGCCAGTCGTCACGTACATCGCGTCTAATAGGTCTTCCTTGTCACACTCGTACCGTTGATACGCTGTCACACTCGATCGACGTTGATCATATGAAATATTGCAACGGCCGGAGAAGTCTCGCACTTATCAAAAATATAGTTTTTAGGTAAGTATTTCATTGATTTGTATTCTATTTACGTTTAGTATCGTTAGAATAATGATAAATCAACAGTATTCAATTGTTTTTACTACCGTAGAATTCATATTTTTTCTTCAATTTGCAAATAAATCTTAATGTCACTTGTAACGGACATCGCCACTTAGTCTCACAAGGAGTACCTTTTATGTTTGTCTCTTGTAACGGACATTGCCAGATAGCTGTTAGTAGAATCTAAGTGATTTTAGTATGATGTTATTTACATAGTTACTAAGATGTTATGTAAATAACATCATAGTATTATAATATACATATATCTAAAATGAGTACAATAAAAGTTTTAAAATAAACGACATAGATTTCAGTAATTTGGCGAGTAAAGCATGGAGATCGAAGCAAATTCTTGCGCTTTTATCACCAATTACGCAAGACGCGATTCTGAAGATCCAGAGATTGAATCTGAAGATGATGAAGAGAGAAGAATATTAGCACGTTAGTACTTCAAAAAGAATCATACCGGTTCTTACACTTCATCATCGGTGAGAAGCATTTTACCATGACATTAAAGCATGACCTAATGCAGGACCTCAGTGATTTTAAAAAACCAGAAGCAGATTTGGAGGATTTTGAACTAAAAAACCGCCTAGAACAACATGAGTCACTGCCAATGATATCAGTATCATCATTAGTAACTAGACCTCAAGATTTACCAACTTGCATTGTACCAGAAACCCCATTGACCAGTTCTCTAAGATCTCCGTTTACACCAAATACATTCAATAGGTACACGTCGTCGTACCAGATAAATCCTTAATAATGATTCATCATCTATGCCATCTTTATCCGCAGAACGTGTTGTAAAAAAGCGTGTACTAAAATAATTTGAATTTACATTTAAAAAATCTAAATATACAGGAGCCATGGAAGTGGATACAAGTTAATTTTGCAGACAAGTATCAATTGCAGTCTCCACTGCAGTATTTCAAAATATTTCTAGTGACGATCTGTTAAGAGTACATTGTTGATAAATGACTTATTTATATTCAGTTCAACAACGAGGCAAATCTATCAGTACATACATACATACATACATAACGTCACGCCTTTTATCCCCGAAGGGGTAGGCAGAGGTGCATTTCTACACCCACTTTTCGCCAGATATACTTTAGTCCCACGTAATAAGGGGCGAGCCTATTGCCGTACCGGGCACATTTCCAGACTCCGTGCAGCTACTAAGAATTTCGTGACAGAAAAACCCAATAATACTGCCCGACCCAGTAATCGAACCCGGGACCTCCCGATCCCACGCGCACATCTATGCCGCGAGACCAACGAGGCAGTCGTACAGGGTTTGATGTCGAGTTCTCCGTCTCTACGCAAAGATGGTATTTGCGTCGTGTTATCCCTAAGTCGTCTCTTACGACACCCACGGGAAGATAGGGGGTGGTGACACTTGTATTCTATGCCGTCAACCACACGGCATCTATCAGTGTGACTAGAAAAGAAATAGAAATAGTAGAAATTATAGAAATAGAAATAGTAGAAATTATGTATCGAAATTATAATGGGAATTGTAAAGATGCTAGCAATTGAAGACTATTGGAGTAATAATCTTACATTCGAACCAATCGCATCTGCTATGAGTATAAAACGTTGTAGATCTATCAAACGTTTTTTACATTTTTGTTGTAATACAAATGTTCATAAGCATGACAGCTATCACAAAGTGTCTGCCGTGATGGAGCTTGTCCGGCAGCAGTGCCTCAAAATTGAAGAAGAGAGATCATTTGCTGTTGACGAAATGCTTATACCTTACAAAGGCAAAAAAGCTGGCAATCGTAAGCAATATAATCCAAAAATAGCCTCATAAATGGGGATTTGTCCGTGTGGTGACGGATTAAGAATACGGAATGTCACCACCCCATATCATCCCATGGGTGTCGTAAGAGCCGACAGAGGGAACGTATTATGCAGAGAACATCACTGTTAGAGAAGGAAAACTTGATACAAACCCTGTACCAACCCGTTTGGCCAGCGTGGTATAGCAGGCCAATTCCTCCTTTCAAAGGCGACGCCTAGTCCAGCAGTGGACTGTTAAAGGCTGATGATGATGAAATGAGGATTTAAATTCTTAGTTTGTGCCGGCAACTCCAGGATAGTGTATGAGTTTTGTGCCTATGATGGGGCAAATTCTTTTCAACAAGTTCATTTTTCAGAATGGGAACAAACTTCCATCCCATCTCCAAACATTTCATACCCTGTCCTGTCGATGAATCACGACTTGATTGTTTCGATCACTTTCCCGTTTATGCATCTCAGGGACGATGCCGTTTATGTAAGAACAGAAAGAAGATGGTCATATGTTCAAAATGTGAACAAAGACTTTGCTTTACTGTTAAAAAACTGTTTCTCATTATTTTCTTAAAAATAACTAACTGTTTTGTTTATATTTGTTTTAATAAATGAATTTTTATAACCAAAAGTGGATAAGTTTATTTTGCCGCCAGTAATAAGATTTTATTTTGTTGATTGTGAGTAGCATTTATAATTGCTATGGTTCCTAAATTGTAACTTTTAACTCAAAATTAGTTGTAAGTCTAAAGTTTTGATATAATTTTACGTTATTTGGTATTATTTTGTCGTCTAGTTAAATTCGCAATGTACGTTTTATGATTATATTACATTTGACTGAAGAATTTGGTTCTAGGATTATAAGTCATTTATAATTTTAAACCATTCGATTCACATCACATTGATATTTGGATCTGTGTTTTGGTTGTGTGAATATAAATATATATGTCTTTTGGGTACAGTTTCCATTTGTGTGTGCTACTGGGAATTTCCAATGCAGCCACCCCAGTTGCAAATCACCTTACACGAGAATATCTTTTGTACCTAACGATCGGTGATGGGCTTAAACTTATATTTCTGGACTATCGAATAGTTTACTAAGGCACTAAAGAGAAAAGAGCATTGTACGTAGAAACTACAAAAAGTAACCTACATGAGCGAGTGTTATGTATGTATATTTGGATGTATATAGGTATAGTACTATACATTATGTATGTATTCTAGCCCTTTATTGTACTACATTTCATTTAAAACCATTAATAACTAAATGTTATCATTAAAATGCACCTACCACTTTTATCTGCTCCACCTTAAGGTTGACAGGTAGAAAATGCCTTATGGCATGTTTGGACATGCTGTACATGGTTGGCCATGTACACCTTGGTTGTGCAAAATTTAAATAAATAAATAAAACTCTCGGCTTATGACTTGCGTATAAGTCATGCAACAACGTATAATACGATACATACGTAGTAATCTTTATATATAAAATCCTTGCGTTAGACTGACTGACAGACAAGCTACAGCTCAAACTCCTGGGCGCAAGAGGCTGAAACTTGGCATTTATGTTCCTTGGCGACCATAGGGGTGCACTAAGAAGGGATTGCCCAAAATTCCCACGGGATCCGGCAAAACAGGTAAATTACAAAAACGTGCGGGCGTAGCCGCGAGCATCCTCTAGTTGTCACTATTTCTCACTTTTGTCACCTGTTAAAAAAGTATCACACTTATAGATTTAGCGAATTTGATGATGATGAGACTGCATAAGATATATACATAACTAGACATATGCAGTTATTTTTATTCATCCGTTTCTATACGATCTCGTGAGAATTTCGGGAAAGCTCTTCTTAGTGCACCCGCGCTCCTTAAGGAATACGCATTCCAAATTTCAGCTTCTTGCGTACAGTAATTTTGGCTGTTGCGTTATCTGTTAGTCAGTCAGTTACACTAGAAATTTATATATTTAGATGATTGATAGTCAAAAAGGTACGCGCCTCTCCTCTAGCTCAACTTGCACTACTCATCGAGCAATCCATTGCAACACATTTTCACATACAATTTTGCTCGGTTTTGAGCTGCATTTAGCGTTATCACATATAGAAATTACAATATGTAGTATATACAAATATACAGTGTGTCACAAGACCCATCACCAAGCCGAAGTCTCTCGTTTTGGACATCATGCCAAGTCATACTAAGCAAAAATAAAACCTGGGAAACGATATTTTTTTAAGGAAACACTATTTTTAATCCGCAATTAAAAGTACACGCGTGCACTTTTCGAAATCCCTACTTATCCATGGGTGCATAGAACATCTATAGCACAGGTTGGCAGAGTAAATGCATCCATATTATACCTAATTGCAACAATTTCATAGTAACTTTGGGCCTCAATATCTCCGGAACCAGTAATTTCCCAGGTATGGTAGAGAGGTTGGAGAGTACAGAGAAGGAGTTTTCGTTAAGGGTTCTTTTTACACCCTGTATTTTGCGTGAATGAAGCAAACAGTAAAGACAATACCGTGCCGTTCTAAGGAAATTGGTGGTTACAAAAACCGTTTCACATTTTTGACTTTCATGTAATATTACGAAGTATAAGATCGTCAATACAGGGAGTCATGGCTTTACAGTCCTACATTATAGACACACAAAGCTTAATGTTTGATACCCCTACGTAATTTGAGTTTGTTGGAACAATGAAAAGTAGGATCCTTTTACTTTGTAGTATTTATGATACTTTCTAAGAGGTTTTATATGTTACAAAAACAGCTTAGTAATATTGTGAACAATGAGACCCACGTCATTTGTTACTGATGTGGTTCGGTAACGTTAATGTATATGAATTAATATTAATGATTACCTTATGTAGTATATTCATTCTTGATAGCTTTTTTTGTATTTTTGCTTGTGATATGGCTTGTGTGCTTGTGACCTTTTGGTACAAGAGAACAATATCCCCTAGACAAATGATTGGTTATCGCTTCGCTAGCAGAGCGAGACCAATCATTTGTCTATGAATATGCCGTACCTTTCAAGTCTAGAAGAGACTGTATGTCAAATGAGATTTGGTTGATCCACCGTCCTTTCACGAATTGGCAACAGTAGCGACAAAATTAATATGGATACAAAAATATACTAAGCAAGTGATTTATCAATTAACATACTGGAAATATGGAAAAAACATAAGTATTTATTTATTTTATTTATTTATAGTCTCACGCCTTTTATCCCCGAAGGGGTAGGCCGACGTGTAATATTACACCCACATTTCGCCATGAATTTTTGGTTCCACGTAATAGGTGGCGAGCCTATTGCCGTTACCGGGCACATCACCAGACTCCGTGCTGATACTGAGAATTCGGAAAACCCAGTAACACTTTTGCCCGACCCGGGAATCGAACCTGGAACCTCCAGTCAGCAGACGCATACGCTATCCACTGGACCACGGAGGCAGTTTTATATTTGAAATTACTTAATTTAATTAATTTATGCGATCGAGACCCGTTTAATAATTTTGTATGATGTAGACAAAGCGCATAAGTTTAAAAGCATTAATTAAATATAAATATGATGATCTGCCTTATCATCTATAATAATTTCGGAATGTAATATCACACGAACTTTGATAACGACCGTAGTATAGCTCGTTATCAAAATGTTTTAAGACCTACAATTTTCTACTCCTCCCCTTATTCCCTGAAAAGATGTTTTTTATATTTGAAACTTTTACATGTAGCCGAGTACTGAAAGTATTTGTCTTTATTGAGCAGCGCCTGAGGAAAACAAAGGTTCAATGAACTGATACAATATTGCTTACGACGACGCGAGTTACGGTAATATTGCCAGTCAATTTCCAAATACAAAGTAATGGATCTAGTATCTTTCATAGATAATTATCTTGTTTACTTTATCTGGCTTTTGTCAACGTTGATAAAGGTAATAAAATTTGGAATCTTATTATTTTCTTAATAAATTGGAAAATACTTATAAATTTCAAAACTTTAATGGCTGAGGGTTGCTGGTGCCTATATACTGCAGTATATAGGCATATCGGCCAGCTCGGCCAAGGTATGCAATTACACTCACAGTAGTTTCACAGAAGAATAAGGAAAATTAGCATTAATTGCAGATCTAAGTCCCTTACAAGACCCTTTTTCATTTTGCATAAAGAGTAGGAAATGAAGTTTGAGACATTAGACTTCCTTCTTCTCTCTTCCTTCGGATTAGCAATGCCTCGTACATCACTGCTATAGAAGTATTACGGTTAGCCTTAGCTAATTCGTTATGTCGTGATAGAAGGTACTCCACCGCGAGTACGCTGGTGATGTTACAGACAGAAGCTAATTCGACACATAGCAACTAAACAAACTCATTTAAGTAGGTTATAGAGCTGCTTCAAGCAAAACGTCTAGCAGCTTCTATTATGAACTTAACGTTCAGTAACAGCTATATTAAAGTTAATGCGTCTATTTCCTTCAGGAAGTACACGAGTTCGTTAAGTCGTTGCATTAAATGAACTAAATATGGTAATGTTTTGGACGAGCTACTTTCTGTTTACCATCCAGATGTTCTGGTTGCAAAGTCTTGTTCGTAGCTAATGAAGAATAATTTGAAATTTATCATAGCTTAGCGTTAATTTAAATAACTAACAGCGATAATTTAGTATCCTTTTCGAACCCTTATATTAAGTTGCTCGAGCAGGTAGTATTATGACTCATATAAAAAAGGATTTTTCGGAATATAAATTTATGACTTTCCATAGAACATTTGGCTTTTATAGTAATCTGAAGTCATTAGCTTCTAACCCTAGGGTGTAAAACAGGGGTTAAAAGTTTGTTCAAAATCTGTTAATCTTAAAATTAGCATTATGAAAATGTCGGACACCAAGAATCTACTATACAATACCTACGAATGTTCCAGAACACTCCATGAACGTTCAATCCTTACAAAGCATTCGTTCCATTGTCCTACATCCAGTCTAGAGCCCCTAGAAACTGATGGATGAACTCTCGCGTAACGGACGTTTAGTAGGTGGACACACTAGCTGTCACTGCAATCCTTGTAAAATGCGCCCCGTGATTAACGACGTTGTGGACCCAGCTTTATCCACGTCACGTGTCGGGGCATCTGCTCCCTTAAACTAATAGCTGAGGGGAATAGGTGTCGCATTCTTCGTTGAAAATTGTGGTCTGCAAAAATTTAATGTCACTTGCAAAGTTCATTAATCAATCAGTCAGTAGTAGTTAGAAGTTTCAATACTGTGTTTAAATATAAAAGCAAATCATACAGATTTTGTAATAAGAACGACGAACCTCCAACAAATTCAAACACTTGATTTAAAGCTTTTATATAGCACTAATGAAATATTTCTCTAGATCTTTTGAGGTTTTCATTACCATTATTATCTATCAATGGCAGGAGAGCTTAATAGCTCGTGTAAAATCTGTGACTTTTTAGATTTGTTGCTTTGCAAGCCATTATTCATTATCTATTAGAAGGATCAAGCTCGATTACAGCGCAAACTAAGCCGAAGATTATGAACCAACGGTCATCAATAGCTAACGGTAGGTAAATAGATGTGCACTGACTTGTTTGTCTTAGCCTTAGGCAATAAGCCCGGCTTTGTCTTCACGACAGTCAACTAATTGGATCGCTGCTAAACGCTCACGGCGTGTACTGTGTTAATATTGGGTCAAAATCTTTAGTTGATTTGCGTAAGTGAACCGCTATAAACTATTTATAATTATGTCTACTATACTTAGGTTTACTATGTACTTGGACATATGCGGATTTAGGAGGAATTCCTGATCCATGGCCTAGCATTATGGAGATGATGATGATGATATACACTAAACAAATTCATGTATCGGATCTTAATAGCGTCAATAAATTAGTATAAAGGTTTTTTAAATAAGTGCCCATGCTTATTAAAAAAAAACCGTTTAAACTAACTTTTATGATGTACTCAAATCGTGAGAGATAAATTATTCATGTATTTTACTATTCAGGAAAAAAACAAAACCAAAAATGTTTCTTTGTTTGTATAAGGTCAGAGTTTTACTTATTTTGCGTTTTATTTTCCAAAACAGTTGGCACGTGATAATAATCTATAATGCAGTTCAGTGTTATTTCTGTTCTGAAATTAGAGCTAGGTATGTGTAAGCATTCATGGTATCTATTGACCGCCAATCTTCTCCCGGAATAGCTCGAAGTTTGCTCATACCGATAAAATATTTAAAAAAAATAAGGAAATATTCCTCATAATTTATACCGAATTATTGTTGACATTGTCCAATTATTTCAGGTAAGTAATTCGTTCTTTTGTTCCTTAAATATAATTTATACTAGAGGATGGCAGCTACGCCCACACATTTTTCTTAATTTAACTTGTTCGAGTAGTTTCGAGAGAGACAGATTTATTTTTTTCTTAGGGCACCTCTGCGGTTCCCAAGGAGCATACCACCATGCTAAATTTCAGCTTTTTGCACCCAATAGTTTTGACTGTGCGTTGTTTATCAGTCAGCCAGTAATTAAACGATCACAGACAGAATTATGTAGTTCCATATTCATACTCAGATGGCTTTTGCTGCTTGCAGTTTAAAAATGTTCATCTGTTTTGTGTTGAACTGTGACTTATAAAACTGGTGTACTGTAAAATTTGAGCGAATAACAAATATACAAAGTTGCAGACAGACATGTCATGTTCGTTCCACAGTCGTAAATCATGCTTGAAATATTTTCGACGTTTATGACCGACGGGACGTTTCAACTATGGCAATGTCGGAGCACAAATGATAAAGTATTTTGTCACAACCATTTTTCATAGCTTAGAAAGTATGCTTTGATCAAACTTTGTAAGTTTTTAACTTTATTACACACATGTGAGAGGTATTCCTAAAAGCGCAACTACTCGTATTTTTAAGCGCAACTAAAAAAGCGCAACTACTTTATTCCACAAAGCGCAACCGCGTCGAAAAATAGTGAAGGGGCATAATAGATTCATAAAGGACTGTTTATGATTATCGATAGAACTGTTAAATCATCTGCCCACATTGATTTAAATACTATCTGCCCATTTTTTATTTATTATATTATGGCGATCGTTTTCAAAAGTACCAAGATAACAGAAATGAACAGAGGTTAGAAGTGTTTATAGAATCTGGTAACAAAGTTATCAATCAGTAAAATGTTTTGATAAGTGCCAGGGTAACATAAATGAACAGAAGTTAGTAGCCTAATAAAAACCTGGTTTTAGGGTCATGAATCAGAAATAAGACACTGCATGGTATATGTAAGACTCAGGCGTACAGCAATAGCTCTGTCCTGTGGTCACTGCTCCCCGCACCGCACCCTACTCTCCGCTGCATTGTATTATTTTTATATCCATAAAATGTCATAAAGTATAATAAAATGTCCTGTCATATCAACTATCGATATTTTCCGTTTGGTATAAACCAGCACTATTGCACCTTGATATTTAGTTGCGCTTTGTGGAATAAAGTAGTTGCGCTTTTTTAGTTGCGCTCAAAAATAGTTGCGCTTTTAGGAATACCCCACATGTGATGTCACAGTTTGAAGTAAATTCGTAAGTATGGGGGAGGGGGTGGGGGGGGGGGGGGTTTAAGGAGCGTGGACGTATATTGCTTGTAAGGCGGAAATAACGATTTTTATTAAGTTCTTTGAGTGCAAGTAAGCCTACGGCGCATCTAAGATGACTAATGTTGACTATCTCGGCATTAAAAGAAGTGATGAAAATCAATAGATCCAAACAGTATAAAACGTGTATACTCGTTATTTTCCATTCATTACTACCAGGTTTTAACCGAGATTTCTCTGGAATCTGCACCTTGGAATTACGCTACGTGCGTCATGATTGCTTCGATTCGCTGGCATTGAATCAGACAATAAGTAGAATTATTTCAGCGCTACTCTTAAATAAACATACAGTACTAAAAGATAAAGAAGAATCTCAAAGTATATGCGTTAGAATGTATATTCATTATTTCGTATTGAAGCGGAGTTTGTAAATGTTTGATGTCAAACTTGTCGCAGCTAATTGCCTCACGCTCACCCTTCACTTTCCATCAATTCATTAATTATGCAATGAGTCAATCAGACCCAGGACAATCAGTTTGTTGAAATGGTTCGCGCATGCGATTAGTAACAAAATATGAACACCATTGAATGGTATGATAATGCGTGTGGTAGACAAATTTGAAAATGATTAAAAGTGATTCTACATCAAGTGAGGAGGTACCCTTTGTGTGCAATGCTAAAAAGCTAATAAGACAAGTTATAACAGGCACTATGGAGGCCTAGAATGCAAGATAGCTGGAGACATTCCTTTAAAAAATAAAAGATTGAACTAGCCGACTAACTTATGCGTTATTCTAGATCGTAGCTCGAGCAAAAGAAAGCTCGGGACTCGAAGGAGTTTTAAGGTAGTTCCAATAATTCCCGAGTATAATATAAAAATGATTAACAGCCATTTAATAAAAACGATATCAGGTTCTACATTCTATTTGTTGTTATCTTATTAGCAAGGATGTAAATATTTACAAGAAAATTTATTCAATTATCTAACAAAGACTCGGTTTATCTTGTTGTATTTGCAGCAATAATTTATGAAACACGAAAAAGAAAATCACGATTAAAGGATTAATTTATGGACACATTTATTCATATTCCAGCAGCAAGAACCTTATCAACTTATTTTACCAATTAGATATACGAAATTAATTTTCCGGCGACATCGTTCGGTTTCGTTCATCAAAGGTTTTGTATATTTCTTTTTGCGAGTGAGATTTATGTACAAACAGTATGTCTTTTCTACCTAACAGCCATTTCGAATGCGAAAGGGATGTGTTTTATTACGGGTATGTAATTCATATGAGACCTGTTTTAAATTGAAGTCATTATTTATTTTAGGGATGTGTTTCCTTGTCACATGTTTATAAAAGATTTTCAAACCAAAAACGCAATAGACCTCTTTAAGCTTTTATGGTAATTAACCTGAGCTATACAGTATATTTTGTGATATGGAATACTGATATTTCTGCACTGCTGCAAGTGCCACTAAAAAAGTAGGTACCTACGGTGTCCATACATTAAGTCACAACTTGATAGGTACTTTGGTGTAGTACGGTGTACTTTACATATTTACATGAATCGATGTTTGACAAGACTTTTTTTTATATAGTAATAGGCGGCATACGAGCAGACGGATCGCCTGATGGTTAGCAATTACCGCCGCACATAGAACCCTGGGGGCGGGAAAAGGGATAGGATGAGGAGTGGGATGAGGGAGAAGGAATAGGGGATAGGGCCTCCGGCACTCTCACTCACCGAACGAAACGTACTTTACATCGATTTTCTGTGAGATGGTAGTACTTCCCCGGTCGAGCCGGCCCATTCATGCAGAAATCAGCAAGGCTCTACTACTTGTAAGCTAAATAATTGCCCCTATCCAGTTGCTGCGGGGGTAAAGTTTATTTGTCAAACCAAAAACTGCCTAAAATAACTCTGACATATAACTGAATAGTACTGTACCACGCAGGATTTTGCTCCGGAGTCTTAAAACATCCACACAACAAACTATCGCCATCATCATCATGTCAGCCTAGAGACGTCCTCTGCTGGACATAGGCCTCCTCCAAGGTTCTCCACACGGACTGATTTTGAACCGCCCGCATCCAACAAAATCTAATTATAATTTATCCATCCAAAATCAAATAACCAGTGCAATCTCATTAATACATTATCTTAATATCGTCCATAGAACTACACGTACTAATATTAATTAGTATATTTATTCATGTAACAAATATAGTAAAACCTTATAAGCGTCCCATACAAATGGCGGGCCGCGTTGGTATTATAATATCGGTGTATGTACAAAGACTGACCCCGGGGGTATGCTGTGTACTTCATTTATAACGAGCCTACATTGATTCAGTTTTAATAGGTTTGTTTGAGCTTTATTGATGTAACAGATACGGTCTGCCTTTTCGGTTTAAAGGCATATATTTTTTTGATTCCCTAGCTAGCATGTAGTGAAGTCAAGTGAAGTACTTGAGCCGAATATGGCTTTGGACTAAGTGATTCTTACTTTCTTTGCAATATGAATATGTGAACTGTTAAATTAATGTTTTTGTTTACATACCAGAAGATTTTCTATTCAAATCTGATAGTTATGAATATCCACCTCACCTGATTCTTACAAAGGGTTAACGATTTATCTCCAAGTTGTATTAAATACACGTAACTTAGTAGTTGCAATATCTGAAATTCGAATCGTGTCGGTATATTTTAGAAGCATTTGATATTTACGAGTGCTAATAGCATAATTAAAATTAAATTGCCCGCAGCTCCACCTGCGTAGCGTGTGTCTCTTTTTGCTGTACCAAAGCTAGCCAATGCAGGTATAGGTACTATTCTGATACACAAACTGTATTACTTCAAAGTTATATCTCAGACCGTTTAGTAATTTTTACGTGAAAGAATAACAAGCAGCCATCCATCATCACAAACTTTCTCGTTTATATAGTAGAACTAAAGACGAAGTAAGTCAAATAAAATATCTGACCAATGAAATTTACCTTTGAATAATTACCATCTGAATTCAGTAACAACTTCATGGAAGTTGAACAACTAAACAATGTAACTAGAGGTTGTTGTTGAAGAAACAGATGCCAACAAACAATTAGTATTGTTGTTAGAAGCTTGTTCAGACGGTGTAGCGTTTGTTTCTGTCATTCTACTAGTAACATTAACTTTGCTTTTATTGGTGAGCTATTTTGTGGAGTAATTTAATGTGATTGATATGATGTAAAGATTTTGAAGGAAAGGTATGGTGTTACCATCTGTAATAACAAATTTCAACGTTGTCTATGGGCGGCTGTGATCACTTAACATCCGGGGACCCGCTTGCTTGTCGGTCTTCCTATGCAATAAAAAAAATATTGAGTCTCATCCTATCTTACATATAGCCAGTCTTAATATTCAACATAATTATCTTCTCCAGAAGAATATTTAGTACTAAAATTTTTAATATTATAGTAAATTAAATGGAGTACATTATAACGATCTTAATCTAATTAAAATGTTAAGCGTCTGCATCTTGAAAATGAACGGAGCACTTTCTCGAAACTCAGAACTAGCGTATCAAAAATCCTCTCATCTCGAAACTTTTAAACTATAGACTTCTGTCTCTACAGCTTCAACATTTTAAGTATTATGTAAGATCTTACAAAGTTTCGGTATTGCATGAGATTATTCCAGTTCACGAAATGGATGCAACCAAGAATGCAGTATCCAACTGTCTTACATTTTGCGATTTCAACGCGGTCAATTTATGAATTTTCTGAGTTTTATTTTTGTTCAAGTAGTTTACAAGTAGTACGTTTTTTGGTCCGTGTGGTGACGGATTAGGAATACGGATTGTCACCACCCCATTTCATCCCATGAGTGTCGTAAGAGCCGACAGATATTATATACATTTTACGCAGAGAACAGCACTGTAAGAGAAGGAAAACTTGATACAAACCCTATACCAACCCGTTTGGCCAGCGTGGTAGTAGGCTAATTCTTCCTTTCAAAAGAGACCTAGTCCAGCAGTGGACTGTTAAAGGCTGATGATGAAGTATGTTTTCGAAAATTAGAGGCCGTTTATTGAGACATCGCTACATCATCACATAAAATCGTCTATATAGAATCACTTACCCTGACTGAAACATCATCACAGTGCCTTTATTAATGCTAGAATATGAAATTTGTACAGTGGGTCCTTATTGAGTGTAAACCCTTGCAAGGACTTTTTTAAATTGTGAAATATTAAAAAGATCCTTAAGAGATCCCTCTTTTTAATGCACCACAATATTCCATAAGACGATTATTTTAACATTCCACAGGAGTTCAAGTATGTTTGAAAACCTTTTATTTTAGAATTAGCTAGCATTATGAAAATGCGGGATACTGCTTTACATGTGTGTGTTGTTCCTTGAAGAAAAGAAAACACCCCGCTATTTATCAATTTTTTTTTGCAATGAGTATTTTTTATTTATACTTATACATTATAGAAACATAATTTTATAAACTATATGAAGCTTAAGCTAATCTTAATGTCTAAGTAGTATATGTACCAAAAACCGTAAAAAAGAAATTAAAAATTGAAAATATTATTTATCTAATTGACAAAAAACACAAACATCGACTGCTGTAATGACAGTCACTGTAGCATTTCAGCGTCTCATTGAAGAAATATAATACAATGCGGTATTGCTACGTTAAGTCTAGTAGACTGTTCTCTTCCATCCGGGGCGCGCCAGTAAAATCCCATCCTTAATTAAGGACTTTTTATTGTACTGTGTAGCATTGTTTGAGTTATAAATGCAAATAACAATCACATGCAACTACAGACTGAACTACTTTGAAGCTTCAAATACATAATTCTTATAACGTCACAAATTATCGACCCCATTTATATTTCTTTATATTAACGCCTGTATTCCCGAATGAGTAAGCAGAGGTGTAATAATATATTACATCCACATTTCTTCATATTATGCATTTTAGGTCTCACGTAATAGGGGGCGAGCCTATTGCCGTTATCGGGCACAATGCCATGATCCCCTATTTTTGTGATAGTTAAATTTAATAAATCTACAAAACGGTATTTAAATTCAGACATCTATTTCTCTGTCTGAATAAAAAGATATAAGAACGGCTTGAATTAGATAATGCAAGAGAGTAGCCAAATTCATTATTCATTAATATTCCGGGCACACCTAGAACTTTTGCGGCTGCGTAGAAGACGCTTAGGGTCAACATCAACGCTGCTGTGGAGAGCTTTCTTAGTCGGAACTGTGTTTAAATAATCTTTACGATACTTATTATTTTAAAGATAACTTCCGCTCTGCAAAATGAACCCCATTTCACAGTAAACTTTACAAACATACAATCAAAAGACACTCAGACCCGAAACAACAATAATGTATAACACAAAGTTTTGTCTCGTGTTAGGACGAACGAACACTTGAGGTGTAAAGCGGCGAGGTCGCCGCTTAGACCACTACGCCAACCGTGCATTCTCTAAGAATCGTTCATCGCTTATGAATATATGAAAGTTACCGAAGTTCTTATAAACGGCAGGATCTATTTTGATTACATTCATGTTTAATTGGTTTATATCTTTGCCTGACTTGGAGTTACTTACCAAATTCTAGTAGAGCAAATTTCGCAGTATGACGTCTGTTTGTGGTGAGTTCTAGCATTTATAAATGAGTTGTTTATGTTGAGCTAGTACAAGAGAAGGTGAGGAAACCCGACACGTTTAGTTACGTGCATATAGTTGAAGCTAATGAATGTACTGTGTGACGGTGCGACCGAACATCTGTAAATAAACTTGTCTTATATTTGCTCGAGGAAAGACACCAAGAGAAACAAATAGAGTGTGTTCAAGTTGATGTAGATTTGCGATTTAATTTAAGTCGCTTTTCTCAGCTTCTTCCTTATTTTACACCTTCTTGATTAATGACTAATGAGATGCAAAGCTGATTTTCGTTGCAGCAAAATATCTATTAGTTGATAAAGCTATACGTTCTACCAAGTTTAAGAAGTGCTAAACACATTATGGATAACTTTCAGACATTCAGGATGCTCACAATATTTGCCGATCATTCACGATTGTGTCACGCACGTGTTGGCTTTAAGACCAAAACTCTCTGCTTATTTAAAGTCTTTTGATCTCGCCACTAGGTATCGCTGCATTATCACCCTTTTATTTTTCATGTAATAAACATACTTCCTAAATATAAAGCTAGGATTTATAATATACGAAACTCTTTTCATATTTAGAAAACAATGCAGTTCACAAACAAACTGAACTGCTTTATTTTAGTGATGCGCTTTGTCATAAGCAGCACATTTTTTCTCATCTTAAAAAAATAACGCACTTTGGAAACAAATAGCTTACTCTCGGTATACGTAGTCACATTTTGTTAAGATTTGTAAAACTTGAGAGAACGTGCGTCGTTTCCGCATACGTGGCGCGCAACCTCATTTTCATATCTATCAAATAAAAAAAAACCGGTCAAGTGCGAGTCGGACTCGCGCACCGAGGGTTCCGTACAAACCTGTAGGTATATAAGTAAAAGTTCACCAGTCATAGTTATCGTATTTTATTGCCAAATGAAATCCATAACATTACAGTATGGAAAGCTGGAGGAGCATAAATTAAAGAAAAAGGGGTCTTTGTCGTTTGTAATCAGGCATCCTTTATTTTATATTAACATAATATATATCGCTTATTTTATAATATAACTTAAATACCTATACTAGCCTTGCAGCAGCCTTGCAAAAGTCTGCTGATGAATGTTGGTAAGATTTTTTATCAAAGTTGATTTACAAAGTTTTTAGTGACTATTAGAAATCTGTTACAAAAATACTTATAAAGTACAGAATAATAATTAGCAAAAAGGTTTGCAGACTATGTAATTATTTGAAATCTCAATCTCAATCAGCCTATCGCAGTCCACTGCTGGACATAGGCCTCTCCCTACACGCACCACACCGTCCTCAGCCTTCCGCATCCTGTATCTGGGCTATAAGACGTGTGCTTCGTACCAAATTTCAAGATTTTGAGTTCACGGGAAGTACCCTGTAGGTTTTGATTCCCTTGCGAGTAGTCGCGAGTTTCAAATATGATTAAATTGCTCTTTCTTTTTATTGCGTAGACATAGAAGTTTGATTTTGTTACAGCCTAACGGTGTTATATACTTGAGTATTTGCTATGAATTTCAATTTAATACCTCTACGCGTTCAAGAGTAAGGGGTAGTAACTTTAAATTTATTAAAAATATTTTTCTTATATGATGTAACAAAAAATTTACGGTTTTCGCAATTTTTCCTGTATAAATGATATAAGAAGTTGCTTCGTACCAAATTTCAAGATTCTAAGCTCACGGAAAGTACCCTGTAGGTTTTGATTCCCTTGCGAGGAGTCGCGAGGTTGAAAAAGTGCTTATATTGCTCTTTCTTTTGATTGCGTTGACATAGAAGTTTGATTTTGTTGCAGCCTAACGGTGTTATATACTTGAGTATTTGATATGAATTTCAATTTAATACCTCCACGCGTTCAAGAGAAAGGGGTAGTAACTTTAAATTAATAAAAAAATATTTTTTATTTGCTGTAACAAAAAAATTACGGTTTTCGTAATTTTTTCTTCATATGTGATATAAGACGTTACTTCATACCAAATTTCAAGATTCTGAGTTCACGGGAAGTACCCTGTAGGTTTTGATTCACTTGCGAGTAGGCGCGAGTTTGAAAATATGCTTATATTGCTCTTTCTTTTGATTGCATTGACAAAGAAGCTTGATTTTATTGCAGCCTAACGGTGTTATATACTTGAGTATTTGATATGAATTTCAATTTAATACCTCCACGCGTTCAAGAGAAAGGGGTAGTAACTTTAAAGTTATAAAAAATATTTTTTTATATGCTGTAACAAAAAATTTACGGTTTTCGCAATTTTCCCTTCATATGTGATATAAGACGTTACTTCGTACCAAATTTCAAGATTCTGAGTTCACGGGAAGTACCCTGTAGGTTTTGCTTCACTTGCGACTAGGCGCGCGTTTGAAAATATGCTTATATTGCTCTTTCTTTTGATTGCGTTGACATAGAAGCTTGATTTTGTTGCAGCCTTACGGTGTTATATACCTGATTATTTGTTATAAATTTCAATTAAATACCTCCACGCGTTCAAGAGAAAGGGGTAGTAACTTTAAATTTATTAAAAATATTTTTTTATATGCTGTAACTAAAATTTACGGTTTTCGCAATTTTTCCTTTATGAGTGATATAAGACGTTGCTTTGTACCAAATTTCAAGATTCTGAGTTCACGGGAAGTACCCTGTAGGTTTTGATTCAAATGCGAGTTTGAAAATATACTGCAATTTGCAGCATATACGGCTGTATCTTTTGATTGCTTTGGATTTTTAGTTTCATTTTTTTACAGCTCTTTGGAGCCGTAGATTCGAGTATTTAGTATAAATTTCAGTTTGATACCTCCACGCATGCCGGAGAAAAAGGGTCTTGAGAGACGGACGGACAACAAAGTGATCCTATAAGGGTTCCGTTTTTTCCTTTCGAGGTACGGAACCCTAAAAAGATAACGGGAAGAAATATGGCTGACAGAATTTTGAGCCCCACCTTTTAGAGCAGATTTACATATTTGCACATCGAGGTAAATTTGATTGCTCTGATGGCTCAACTTTATTTGATTTATTATGTTAATAAAATGAACAGAGAAATGCGAATGGTGATAGTGATTCTCTTTATGTGTTTAGTCTACAGATTAGCATTTTTTAAATTTTAAAATGTGATATGTATTATATGCAACTATGACGCAATCGCTGCTGCCAGCGATTGTCAAGATTAATTTACGGAAATTACAATAGATTTTGTTGAATTATAGCGTGTTTTCTATAAGCAAGTTTACATAAATATATAAACATAAATATTCGTACACCTCTGTAATTATAAACCATAGCAGCCTTTGGCACTGCTGGAAATAGGCCTCTCCTAATTTATGTCACAATAACTTGTAAATCTAATCTAATACTAATATATAAAGTTGAAGAGTTTGTTTGTTTGGTTGAACGCGCTAATCTCAGGAACTACTGATCCGATTTGAAAAATTATTTCAGTGTTAGATAGGTCATTTATCGAGGAAGGCTATAGGCTATATAACATCACGCTTTGAGCCACGGGAGCGGAGCAGTAGCCTAAAATAACGCGGGTGTAACCGCGGGCATCATCTAGTCAGCATTATGAAGATTTAGCGTATTATACCACTCTGACCAGACGGGTTGTTATACGGTTTGATGTTGAGTTGTCCGTCTCTTCCTAGACAAACAATTTGTATATTCTACAACACTCACGGAATGAAATGGGGTGGTGACACTTGTATCACGCGGACTTAATTGATACCAAATTACAAATGAGTGAGTACAATTTTAATGTATTTTAGCATTTCGGTAGGTACGAATATTTTATATATGTTACTTAGCTAAAAAGTTTACTCGTTCGAATAGAAATTACAAATGAAAATGGAAATATAATTCCAGCTTGCAAATCGGACCCTTTGCAATCTGGCGCAAATGTAGACCACGAAACCAAAGCAATGCCTCACACAAAACAATATCCATCGTGTTTAGTGAGTAACGGACATCCACGCCATATGTCCCGCACGTAGCAAACACAGGAATTGGGAACCAGTTTTTCAGCAACACTATTCGGAAAACATAACGAGAGCCCATAAGCTTGTCCCGTCGGAACGATCAGGGACTTGTAATCGTAAACTGGACGTACGTAATGTTTAGTGTGAAACAACGCGACCTCTGGAGGCCAATGGTGTCGAAATAAAATATACACAGCTTACGGTGAATAATGTAATTCTTATTTTTATAAAAATAGAGGACACAAAGGATCGTTATCAGTCTTTGAATGATTTTAAATTTAGATTTCAAACTGCGGATCAGGATTATCGAAATCCGTTCAGCAATAATTAATTACATAATATAAATAAATTCCAAATTCTCAGTAGCAGAACGGAGTCTGGTTAAGTGCCCGGTAGCGTATTTCCATTTCCGTATTCAATAGGAGGCAGTACTGCCTTGAAACCCGCACGGGTTTGTGGCGCTAACAGTCTTTACAAAATCGTGCTCAATTCAAGGCATGTGTCCTCCAATCGCGCACGGGTTTACAACACCAACTGTTCTACTAAACACGTGTTCAAGGCGATGCTTAGAACTTTGCCATGAAGTTCGCTAGGCGACTGCTTAAACCTCTACGCCAACCGTGCAGTTTAGGTTATGTTAGGTCTTCTTGTGACCCTGCATCCGAAAATAGGAGCCCTGCGAAGCAGGGCTCCGTCGACATATGTTTTAGACGAATTAGGCATCAATATAAAATACTTTCACACCAAGCTATGGTCGCAAGACTTGCAAGTACTGATAGATACCTAGTCCTTCGAACACACACGGATTTGTGACGCTTGATCAAGGCAAACTCCTTGCAAATTGGATGACGCGTACCCTGAATTGAACACGTGTTTAGTAGAACACTTGGTGTTGCAAACCCGTGCGCGATTGGAGGACACATGCCTTGAATTGAGCACGATTTTGTAAAGTCTGTTAGCGCGACAAACCCGTGCGTGTTTCAAGGCAGTACTGCCTCCTATTGAACACGGAAATGGAAATTCGCTGCCCGGTAACGGCAATAGGATCGCCTCCTATTACTTGGGACCTAAAAATTCATGGCGAAGTGTGGGTGTAATATTACACCTCTGCCTACCCCTTCGGGGATACAGGCGTGAGTCTATAAAAAAAATATACATACATACATACATATCGTCACGCCTTTTATCCCCGAAGGGGTAGGCAGAGGTGTATTTCTACACCCACTTTTCGCCAGATATACTTTAGTCCCACGTAATAAGGGGCGAGCCTATTGCCGTACCGGGCACATTTCCAGACTCCGTGCTGCTACTGAGAATTTCGTGACAGAAAAACCCAATAACACTGCACGACCCAGGAATCGAACCCGGCACCTCCCGATCCCACGCACACATTTATGCCGCGAGACCAACGAGGCAGTCGTATAGGGTTTGATGTCGAGTTTTCCGTCTCTACGCAAAGATGGTATTTGCATCGTGTTATCCCTTAGTCGCCTCTTACGACACCCACGGGAAGATAGGGGGTGGTGACACTTGTATTCTATGCCGTCAACCACACGGTCAAAAAAAATAAAAAATAATAAGTACCAAAGCTCAAAAGTAATTTGCATCAAGTAAATATAAACTTTCTTTAAACTAGTTAATGGATAAGTTATCTACTAAGATACAATGTATTTTTATGTTTCAAGAATATCTTTAACCCTTTTTTTATTAAACGCACGAAAACGATGGAAATTGTGCGAGAACTAAAGTTCCGTGTATTAACGAACAACACCGACAGCTTCAGCGGGTAAGCTTATATTTACTCTAAAATTAATGTTTTAATAAAAGCTGCATAAATGTTCTAATTTATTTATGTAACAATTCTTAATCACGTAGTTGGTAATACGTTCTACGTAGAATCTGTCGATTACACCAGCTTTGGTCTCAGGATGAAGCATTTGATAATATAATAATATATTCACTAATGCTAACAATCGAAATTAATTCATTTTCTAATCAAAACACTCTTGAGACAACGTCGAGCTTCTGTAATCAGTGCACGTTTCACTTGTGTTAACCATATTATGTTATAATTTATATATATCGTGCATCTCGCGTAGTGGTTTATAATTAGTTTAGTGGTTTATAATTTTATATATACATATATATATATGTACATAAATTAATGCTGATTGAGGCAGACAGCTTCTCTAAGTAGGTCTGACAAGCCTGCAGATATTAAGGAATAATGCCAAAGAGATCATTCAGGTTAGAAAGACCGAAGAATGACAGGCCAGTACACGTATCCCTAACCTTGTACGACATCCAAGCAACAATAAGCACTCCGTCAGAATATCGTACTGTTGATGATATCTAGGTTACGTTCCAGTTGCTCTACCAGGGGGTCCAAACTGAAAGCTACGAAGTTGTAGTTAGTGACGTCACGACTAAAGCGTAGCGTGTTCGTGTAGCGAAAACCATAAGTGAACCTTGCATTTGCCGGATTCCGTAACTGAAAGAACAGATTTCTGCAGCTTCTGTCATAACCGTATTATCATCATCATGTCAGCCTATAGATGTCCACTGTTAGACATAGCCCTCCTCCAAGGTTCTCCACACAGACGAATCTTGAACCGCCCGCGTGTAAACCCTTTCCGCGATCTTAACCAGATCATCGGTCCACCTTACGGGAGGCTTACCCGTGCTGCGCCGTCCACTACGTGGTCACCACTTAACCATATAATAATAATAAATTATGCGTTCAGTCACGCTGGTTAACCATTAATGGATAAGCATCAAACTCTCGTAGAAGACAGACATACAGTAGCAATATTCATACGGTTGGGTTTCATTTGGTTGGTAAGAGCGACAGAAACCCAAGCCAAAAATATACAGATGCACACATCTTCAATTCCTTTTTTTTTTTTTTTTGGTGTCGGGTTGGAAAATCCTCATGGAGTCCCTTCGCCCTGGGGGGGAAGGACGAAGGGGACTGTCAGACTCTTACTGACTAAAAACCAACCCGTGCTCCTCATGTACCCATGTGTCGGAGGGTAGGGTTTCACCAAAGCATTCCTCGCTACCCCCCGACGGGCATTGGCCCGCCAGATGGTCAGGCGGGCCCCGAACGAAACCCCCTTGGCGGCGGATGAAGGTGTTGGGCTCCGCCGCCAAAACACCCAGCGGCCGCAGAGGATAGCGAGGACGGCAACGCAGCACCGCATCTCCTGTTCCTCTGCGGCCCCACCGCGACGCAACAATGGTGCGCCCCCATTTGGTCGCGGGAGATAGGGCGCGCGGCAACGCAAAACCGACGCGCCTCTTCTCCCGCGACCGCACCCAACTGCGAGGGACAGACAGAACTGTCCCCCGCACCCGCACCTATGGACGCATCCTACGCAGGCCTCACGCAAGCCCACGTGGAGCGTCCCCTCCCGGGATCCCGCTTAGCTTCACCGTGGGAGAAAATCAAATCCACGGTTACTAAGCCCCCCCACCACGACAAGGTGGAGATCCCACGGGGGGGACATCTTCAATTCCTATTCAGATAATTTTAACGAACTCGAAGAAATCCTATGCATAACTAATTACCAATCCTCGAACTATTAAATATTAATTTATTACTACTATTAAATATTAATTTATATCGAAAATCTGTTCAAACTTAGCAATTCTGAGTTGATACTTATGCACGCTCCGTCTTGTACAAAGAGCTCATAAAAAGCTTTAAAAAAATCAATTCGCTCGAACTGTTATAAAACACATGTAAAAAAATAAAAGACTTGTTCTGAAGGACTTTTACTTGTAAAGTTGTATTTGTAAAAGCTCCCCGTAAAGGACTGGAAATTTTGCATGTTGGTTTATCTTTGAAAACATACCTACTGCGTTTGCGTTAAGATGTATGTATTTTTCTTTAGTTTTGTAGTTATTGAGAATTACCTACTTTAGATAGAGGAGTAATAAAAAATATCACAGTTTAAGCCTGTCCCAGTGATGGACACAGGCCTCTTCACACTATAATAAGGCTCAGGCGCCGGATCAACTGCGTCGTCCTAGTGCGGATATAGACTATGGACAGTTGTCCATAACGTTTTCAGAAGAAATTCCAGATACGCAGCTTACTACAGCTTGCTTTAGCTCACTTTATTTTCTTTTACGGTTTTATTAATCAATACAATATGAAAATAAATTTAAAAGGTTTTGGGTGTGGCGTGGCTTTCAACTCGAGACGCTTGGCGTACGAATCTGTTACTCTTACCTCCTTTCTAAAATTAAAACAGTGCCATCTAGACTGCAAAACTACTACTCTTAAATAGCAAGACATAGGTGTGGTTATAAAATAATGTATGGGATTATGTAATTGTACTAATATAGTATTATACTGTCTGTGTTCCAAGTAAACTATCACTGATCTGTAGACGAGCCTTGGATTTTATTTAGTACCTTTGCACAAAATATAGCCGTTATTACCCTCAACCTTTCTGTGATATAGAGCCGTGATTTTACGTTTATGTTTCATGTAAAAGCCTTTTCTGTTCACACGGGTTAAACACGGATTAACTTACCGTACCTTCGAGAACTCGAAAGATATTTTCGGTTAGCCGTCGACCCCAGCTGTCATGAACATGTATGACAGATGATAAGGAGTCAGTGCCCTCGACGATTCTGCTTTTATATTAGAATATCGTTGAACTTTTGTGTAGCGGTCACAGATTACGTGGCAGCCGTCCCTTGGCGAATATTGTATCGTAAAAGGGCTGAATAGAGCTAAACTTTATTGGCATATATGTTTCATTGTATTTTGTGTTCGGTTAGGGTTGCGTACCTTTGGAAGTGTAAAGGTAAACGACTGACAGTCTGTCTAGACAGTTTCTGAAGAAATTATGTATCGATTTGAATTTTATTTTGATATTAAACGCCCTCCTCTCCCAATTAGAAAGCCCAGTGTAGTAATAAATAGCAACTGAACCGTTCCTATTAGAATATATACTCGTATTAATTCAAGCTTGACGATGTGGAACGTCCATGTTTGTCACAGAGGAGCGGCGACCTACTGCGCTGTTCGGCTGTTTAGTTATCGCCCGAGGCGCGGTATTATTAGCCGACGTATTCGATATTCCACAAATAGCAGCACCTGATTATTTCTTGTGTTCTTGTGTGCTCAGCCGTTTCTGTTGTTTGAGACTGATACGATTACTACATAGTAGTTTCAAATCCATTTTAAGTTTTTGCTTTAGAGAGCTGGTGAAGGAAGGTTTTATCTAGGAAAAAGCTATAAAGTAAAGTGTTTGGAAGAAAACAGAAGCTTTAGGGTTTGGGGAGGGCCTTCCTCACCTTATCTCTCCTCCACCGAATCTGCCTGTCAACATCGTAATGCATTTTGAGGCCTTGTAAATAAACAGCTCTAAATGACAGCTAAATTACAAACATACTGTTATCGTCTCATAAACAGACGTCGCAAAACAGTGTTAGTTGCACAAAGTTGTGAATAAAGCAATAACAATTTTATGTAAATTTTAAGGATGTCTGTACTGCGAGCACGCAGCGTAAATTGCATATCATATTTCAAAGTAAACGATCCACCGAAGCAACTCTAATGAGAAATAACCACAACGATAAAGGAAATAAACTACAGAACTATAACGAAAACAAATAAAACATGTTTATTTAACTCTCAGTTTGTAGAAAAAAGCATTAAGCTTCTGCTTTGCGATATTTCAGAGTAATTTCTTTAAGAGAAAGTGTAGTAAAAAGCTTGAATACAAAGTGCAAAGGATCTTTCGTACATGCGTTATAGAACCTTTGTTCGCATTTGTGTTATCTGTAGACTTTTAATAATACAAACGATAGCAGACTTTACGCGTAACGTAATAGCTTAAAGTGGTTGCCTTGCGACGGCTTTGTGGGCTAATGTTTGAGGGCCACAAATTTCTTTGTTTGGTGGGCGTACTTCGTATCGTTGCTTATGAATTTAACAGTTATCATTGTTATCCATCATTTCAGTATAGAGACGACCATTGCTGGATTTAAGGCTCTCTCTTACATTATAACAGGTATAACTACTGGATAATGTCAAGGACTGACTGATTAACAGATTAATTTAAATCTAATTAAACTGTCAAAAATATCTACATATTCTTAAGTACCTTTTAACTAAATTATTATACACTACAAAAAATTACATCCAAAGATCAAAATTAAGTAATCGTATTCATCAAGCAAAGATTTGTCTTGAATGAGAAACGAACACAAAATTCTAGTAGATCAATAACACCGCGTTCTCTGGAACAAAATCTTATTGATTCTCACAAGTATATAAGCCGTACCTACGTATTTATAATACAAGACCACTGAGTTGATCAATATTTTTGGTAAATGAATAAGCAAAACAAAAAGTTACCTTATTTTAAATTATGCAAATCCACGCCTTGTTGTGGCCGCGTTCTTCTTAATACGCGACAGATAAAAAAATGTATTCAATAACGTCGAGTTTTAAGCAAAGTGGTCCAGCTTCCGACAACATTTTCATTGCGCCGTGTTGTAAGCGCAACTCGTTAGTACTACGGGTTCCCAAGTTTTACATGAAGTAGTTTAAAATCATACACACTCCCTCAGATTGAAGCTTCGGGCGGTAAAGAGGACTCTGATGATTTGTCCGTCAATAGGTGATCAATATAATAAAACAAAGAAAATTGCTATTTCATAATTTGATAATTCATAACTTGTCACAGTGGATTTAATTTCCTTATAAAAGGACACCAAAATCACAATTCAAAAGACGTAACGACGGACTACATAAAACAGCTGGTAAAAAAACGACTCAAAGGTTCTTACTCCTTCTGTTGTTAATCTGTTCAGCAGATATTTACACTATATATTTAGGTACATACGTAAATTGTCAATATCTTTTTTTTTTTTGGTGTCTGGCTGGAAAATCCTCATGGAGTCCCTTCGCCCTGGGGGGGAAGGACGAAGAATTTGGTCGCGGGAGATAGGGCGCGTGGCAACGCAACACCGACACGCCTCTCCAACCGCGACCGCATCCGACTGCGAGGGACAGACAGAACTGTCCACCGCACCCGCACCTTGGGACGCATCCTACGCAGGCCTCACGCAAGCCCACGTGAAGCGTCCCCTCCTGGGATCCCGCTTAGCTTCACCGTGGGTGTACCTCAAACCCACGGTTACTGAGCCCCCCACCACGACAAGGTCTGACGGGGGGGAAATTGTAAATATCAAATTTAATAACAACATAAGTTTGTAGCACCCAACGTATAAAAAACAATAATATGAAGCCGGAGTTGGTTAAAATAATGAATAATAAATTAAAATTTAATAAAAACAAAGATACTGAACTATGCATAATTACAAATAAACGTTCAGTTGCAATATTCAACGCCTCATTTGTTGCCTTGATCTTGTTTATAAAACGGCTCTATAGAGATTTATCGGAATCTCATTTATTTATCTGCAGTCTATTTCTAACAGGATATAGCGAAATACCAACCGGCAACAAAAATAAACAGCGTACCGATTGAGAAACAAGTAACTTATCAAAAGATCAGATTTTTTAGATTCAACCTGTTTTTCTAATTTTTTTCTATCATGGTATTAAAAACAACTGCCACTGAAAACGAATCGTTTTTTAGTTTAGATCGTTTAGACTCACGCCTGTATCCCCAAAGGGGTAGGCAGAGGTGTAATATTACACCCACATTTCGCCATGAATTCTTTAGGTCCCACATATTAGGGGGCGAGCCTATTGCCGTTACCGGGCACATCACCAGACTCCAATATTTAAAATTAAAATTAGTCATGGATAGGAGCTTTGCAAATATATAATTTTTTCAATACCGCAACTGAAACTCTACTTATATAATTTATTGGCATAAATATTTGATTTATTTTCCTGTTTTTTTTTTAAATTGGATTTGATAATTACAAGAAAATTAAATATCTAGAAATTACAAGAAATGATAATTAAACAGATTTGGACAGCGTGCCTGATGTTTTCAAATCAAGGTACCAGGCAAAAAAGATACCCAACTGGGTTGTATAAGTTACCTATCTTAATCTATAACCCTTTATCACTAACCCTTAATAGCTCTACATTATACAACAAATATGTAAGTAGGCGGCACTGTAAAATACTTGGCGAATCAAAAGTGGTAAATATGTAATGTTTATGGGATTACAGCGTATAAGTGATAATATTCATGGAAATATTCTTGGCAATAAACTAGTACCACTGCCTCGCGCGCTGCGGCGAATACTTATACAATATCATGGTAGAGTATTAACGTAAATGAAGGCTCGTGTACTGCTATCTAGCTTGTTCTTTGGTTATAATAGCTTTAATAAAGATAGGGTAACATTTGAAATTAAAGATCTTATTGCAAATCCGATCCTACTACTAATTAAATAAGATAGTTTGTGTATCCATCATGGATAGAAGTTAGACTATAGACCGGCTATTTTATACACATATTGTCTATCTTTTGCCGAAGACTGACACCCTTGCGAAGCCAAGCGAACGGTAAAGACGAATTTGTTACCGAGTATAATAATTTTCACATAAAAAATAAGTTTATAATTTGCATATTGGCCTAACGTTGTCCCTTTCGGCTCTACAGCCGCTTGCCAATTGAACCAGATTTCACTAAATAATATTGGCTTTTCTATGGCACGAGTATTATTGTCTGACCTCGATACTAGTAAAAATAGCTACAATTTACTGATTCAACTAGTATATCCTGAAAATTTGACACCACTGAAAGTAATGCATGTTGTGGCTTTGAAACTTAATCCTCTACGTCTTTTGGTCTTCTCACTAGGCTACCGTTTCTTTGCATGAACCCATAAGAGTTCCGTTTATTTGTCATTTAAAATGGGCACAGATATTTAATACCCATATTACAAAATAATGTTAAAAACTACTTGACACACATTAACTTTATTTAATTAAGAGCACGATTTATAGCTTAGACAATCTACTCATTATTTTAACATAATTACTTCCTCGTTATACCCACATTAATTGAATTAACTCCTGATAGCCGTTAAATAAATGGGCTCGTGCTCCAAACTTATCCACTAACTGTTTAAGGTCACACCCTGATTCAGAATGCTCCACTTGAAATATATTATAAAGTTAATGATGATCCGTTTTTTGTGCAAAGAAAAAGATAAAAGCATTAGTCAAATAACATTTGGTCGTTGAAGCCCAGCAGTTAGTGAGTAAAGTTGTGAAAATTTAATTTATTCAGGCTTTGTGTAACACACACAGTCTAATGTGAAAGCTGATTGATACCAATAAACTGATAGTGTGATAAAATTGTCGTATTGGTCCAGACCAATACCACAGTGTTAATTATCTGTATATATAAAATTCTGGCGCTACCTACTGACTGACTGTCAGACAAGCCACAACTTACTCGTAAACCACACTGGGCGCAAGAAGCTAAAATTTGGCATGTTTTTTTTTTATAGTCTCACGTCTGTATCCCAGAAGGGGTAGGCAGAGGTGTAATATTACACCCACATTTCGCCATGAATTTTTAGGTCCCACGTAATAGGGGGCGAACCTATTGTCGTTACCGGGCACATCACCAGACTCCGTGCTACTACAGAGAATTCGGAAATACCCAGTAACACTTTTGCCCGACCCGGGAATCGAACCCGGCACCTCCGATCAGCAGTCGCATACGCTATCCACTGGACCACGGAGGTAGTCCGGAGGAGTTTGGCATGTATGTATGAAATTCCTACGACATTTTGAAGAAACGGTTCACTAACAAAATGCGCAGGTGTAACTGCGAGCATTCTCTAGCTAGTAGGTACTCGTATAATTAATACATATGACTTTTAGAGATTTTTCAATATTTTTTGTCTTGTGTCAGCAGGTCGACCCCATCTCTCTACGATTAGAGTTTGCTTTTGGCGACAGAGGTGTACGAGACTCTTGCTTATGGAGTAGCAGCTTACTCACTAGAACCACCGCGGTGTCCTCAAATTCCTCTACCGATGAGGACACGTGAAGGGTGGTTACCATTCGTCAGCTCTTCTCTTTAACATATTTAATGTAAAATCATATTTATTGAAATCTTCAACTAAATACGCCAACATGACAATAAAATTTAATAAAAATACTTAGAATTCAAAGCCACCATGAATCGATAATGATATCTCCTACAGACGCACCTACGCTTCGTGGGTGAACAAAATGAAGATTCAATTACAATATTGCCTGAGACTCTTATGATGTACGTGGGACTAGTTCTAATGTTCACAAATACATTGCAGAGGAGTGCATTCAGACATCGCGTATTTGTCTGAACGATCCTTTTTTATCCTGCTTCGTTCAGTTTACTCATGTTCTCGAACAAGTTAATTAAGAGAAATAAATCCTCACATTTCAGCTGAGTGTGCTGTGTTTTCCAATAGATAAATAGTTCTAGGTATTCATGTTGATGTAAATAGGTTAAGATACAACGGCAAAAGGCTGTCTCGCCAAGTCCTTCTCGTTTATTTTATTATGCGACACATTGGCGATACGGTGTGTTACACAGATGCTTTAAACAGTTTGTTACACATTATAAAACATCTGTACTTTAAGAGGATTATAATCTATTTCAGCTATGAACTATTAAACCCTTGGTTTAATAATATTGCTGTACTCGCAGTTCAGAACGGCCTCGAGTGTTGTGTGCTTGTCGTCCACACGAGACTATACTTTGAGTGATCATCATCATCATCAGCCCTAGATATAAACTGTCCCACTGCTGGGCACGGGTCTCTTGCACGATGAGAAGGGTAAGGCCATAGTCCACCACGCTGGCCAAGTGCGAGTTGGCAGACTTCACATGTCTGAGAGTTCTCCATAATGTTCTCGAAAACATTATGGAGAACTCTCAGACATGCAGGTTTCCTCACAATGTTTGCCTTTATACGCACACTTTGAGTGATACATAAATTTTATTCTTGTTTTTGGTCTCCGTATTCCTTATGTCCGTTGGTCGTATTTTTGTGAAGTTCCCATGAAAGTCATAATTATTATGATTTATATCTATTTTAAGTAAGTAGTTCTTAATTTTCTTAATTAGTTCATAATTTTTATCTAGATGTTTCGCTGGGTAGGGTTTTGGTTCCGGTCTGATTATAAATAAAATGAGGAACGTCATTTAAGTTGGCATTTGAGAAGGGTCTGCCTCTCTGGTTATTGTTCTGTGGTTATCGTTCTGTATTTATATCTTTATTGTTGTATTATAATATTACTTTGGAGTCACTTTTAGTAGTAGTTAGCTTAAGTCATTTATTGCGGCACGTAATTGATAGCATGGTACTCCTTGTTCATTTACAAAAAGGAAAGTAATATTAACAACAACAACTATTTCTGCGGTAGCTGTCGGTTTGGAGACAGGATTTTTATACCTGCTTTGAAGCCTATCTTGCTTCTTTCTTATATAAATATTATAACTTTTCTAAAATAAAAGGTTAAGGTTTACCTACTTGTAATTATTATACTAAAATTGCATATTTCTGTCACCTGTTGTGTGTAGGCGATATTCCTAATGGTTAGATATTCAATATTGTCTAATGATAACTTTGAAGATCAAGACGGAAACCAACAAAGCCATATTCCCCGATGTTTCTATTACACTAATCGTAAAGAACGCTAGAACTTTGATATAGCAACAGAATATATTTGTGGCTGAGCCATAAGTTCTATTGGCGTATGATTAGTGGCTGCGGTCAATAAAATATTTCACTTCGTCCTCTATATTTAGATATCATATTAATAACATTTATTAGCGATCGACTTAGAACACGGTGCCAGTATCAATAAATATTAAAATAAAATAAATATTTAACCTATCGCTCATATTTATAAATAAAATGCAAGATTTGCAAAGATAAACCTTTTGGCGAATTATAAAAATATTAAGAAAAGCAAATACTTTCCATACTTGCGAGGGACATTGATTTGACATTTGACACGCATGCTGTGACACCTTAAAATGTTGTACATTTACCTTTGTTACTGCAAATATGTATGTTTAGATGTAAGAATAATGTAACAGCTACTGGTAGTCCAAAAATAAATAAATAATAAAACCAATTTGCGATTATGACATATTTTGTTTGTTCACAAAATCCCTTGAAAGGTTAGTGGCATGCGCAATGTTTTTTCTGTCTTTCAATGTTTCTTATTCTTTTCGTTTTAAAACAATCTTCAAGATTTTGAACTCAACGCTTAAATTTAAAAGCAAGAAACCAAAGTATGTACAAATATTTAAATCTCAGCAGACCTGCCATTCGTCTCAATGATTAGCCAGACGCCTCCCAAAACGGTATAAAAGCCAAGCACAAAACAGTAAAACAAAGAGATAACAGCATAAAACGATAAATACAACCCACGTCCTTTAATCTCAGTTTTAGTATGGTATTTAAAACAACAATGTTGCAAAAGACCTAAAAGATACGGTTTTTATATGACCGTAAAGTGTAACAACCGCGGGACATGGCTTTACTTCGGTCATTTCATGTCTTTCGAAATATTATGATGCGACTTGACATGTCTTTTATATTTGAGTAGACGTAGCTTCTACCAATATTTACGTAACGAGTCTCAATTATCTATAAATATAAAATTATTGCGTTCCTGACTGACAACGCATAGCCAAAAATATAATGCGCAAGAAGCTGAAATTTGGCATGTATGATCCTTGGGGACCATAGGAGTGCACTAAGAAAGGATTTCTCGATCACGAGAACGGTTAAATTTAAATAAAATTTGCCGACGTGCCTGCGGCCATCCTCCAGTTTGAAAATAAATTTGGAATACGTTATTATTTAACCAAGACGTTTCGTACTGGGTGTCACGGTATCTAGATTGAGTCGTGGTCACGGGATGGCTATGTTCGTATGGCTTTTCATGATTAGAATGAGGTAATTGAAAAATTAAACACAAAATGATACGCGCCTGTTACATGCCGTCTTTCTTTTCTAAGAATTGGAAAGATGTAAGGAAAGCAATAGTTGGAAATATAAAGGCGAACTTCTATAATGTTTAGGTGCTTGCCTAATTGATTATAATGATTTATTATTATCTATTGTTAACTATTTTGGCAATTTAAGGACTATAAAGACTCTATGACGATAATAATTCGGAATGAAATCATATCTAATTTCATCCGACGACCGGTTGGCGCAGCGGGAGTGTAAGCGACTGCTATGCCGAAGGTCGCGGGTTCGATTCCCGCACAAGTCAAACATTTGTGTGCATGAACATGGATGTTTGTCTTGGTCTGGGTGTTTCTATGTATAATATGTATGTATTTACAAAAAAAAAACTATATATGTATGTTTATCCATTATCTAGTACCCATAACACAGGCTCTGCTTAGCTTGGGACTAGATGGTGATGTGTGTATGTGGTAGAATATTATTATTATTATTATTATATTATCCTAAAATTTGGTAGGCCAAGAGATGACGTCTTTGTTTATAAATAATTTTCTTTACCTTTAACCTTTCGTTGTTTAAAGAAGCAGCTGCAAAAGGCTCGTCTCATTAATGGGACGGCCCTTTTTTCGTTGACCGAGTATACTTACAGATAGCTGTTTCTTAGAAATTGTATGGTACTTTAAATACTTTGAAGTAAAACCTTATGATTGGCTTGTATTTATTTTCTTTGTAATTTTTCACAAATGGCAGGCTTTTATAGATGATAGAAGGTTAGAGGGTTTGCCCGTTACAATAAGACAATATTGCTGGCGTAAGAAGTAGAATATATACGGGTATTGGCATATCATAGTTATCAGGACCAAGGTAGTCGACTGAAAATTAGAGTGCAGCGAATTCTTGATCAGCTTTTGAATTATAAGCGTTACATGTAATAATTTTTTTCGGGCAATATTAACGGAATACCTCGAATTTTATTGGTAAAGAGGTATACAAAAACAAAAAAGCGTGTATGTTTCATAATATCCCTCTATTCCTGCTTCCAAGATTGCGTGCTATTTTGGAATTTAGGTACTTCTCTGTCGTAAACAATAGAATACAACAAAATTACCACGGCAATATGAGAGCGTGGAGGGTACAAGTGCACTTGTGGCTTGCTGACATGACCCGTGAGTGTTTACTTGACTGAGGAGCAGCGATAGATGAGATGTTAGTCGACAATGTACGAGCGTCGATGATATATTTTACTAGCCGAGCGTGTGAGCATAGCAACAAGGCATACACGTTGCTTTATTGTACGTTTTGATAGATATATTTTTGTAGTGGCGATCAATTGTGTCTGCCTACCCCGGCAGGAAAAAGGCGTGAGACTGAGATGACTTAGCGATTTGGACATTAAGGCAGCCGTCCGTGCTCAAACCACTTATAATCCAGCAAGGCTATATAAGAGCGAATTTGTAATGGAATCATATCCAGTTAGTTGTATCATTTTTATTGCTTTTTAAATAATTAGCCGGATATTCAGTTACCAGTAAAATAATACTAAATAGGTTTAGCCATGCTGGAAAAAGAACAACACAAGTCTCAACGCAATACACCCTATTCCAATTATATAAGGAATAGGTGAATTAGCATAAAGGTTCTGAAGAGATACAGTGCAATCAGTTCCTATTCCGGGTCTTCGTCGGTGTAATACAACCTGGATTTACCCATGTAACCTGTATATAAATACTTTATACGATAGGATCGTCAACTACGGAGTTAGTTTGTTTGGTTTTAGTTCGAGTCGTCGCTTTGGGACGTAGATTAGCGTTGAGGAGAGCCGGTGATTGTAAAACGAGTTGATCTGATACGATACGACCGAGTGGGACTCTGATTTAATATAGAACTACATGTATGTAAATTGCAGCTAGTGTACATATTTATATTATCTTAATATATAAAATCCTTGCGTTACTGACTGACTGACAGACACGCTACAGCCGAAAATATTGGGCGCAGGAAGCTGAAATTTGGCATGTATGTTCCTTGGGGACCGTAGGGGTGCACTAAGAAGGGATTTCCCGAAATTCCCACGGGATCGGCCGAAACGGGTAAATTTAAAAAAAATGCAGGCGTAGCTGCTGGCGTCCTCTAGTATACATATAATAATCATTCAGATAGCGGCGATAGCCCAGTGGTATGCGTAACGGACTGCCGAGACGATGGTCTCGGGTTCGATCCTCAGGTACCCCGGGCACACATCTCTGACTTTTCAAAGTTATGTGTGTATTAAAAACGTTAATTATCGCTCGCTTAATAATGTGCCTGGTAGATGGCAATAGGCTCGCCCCCTATTACATTGGGACCGAAACATAACTGGCGAAAAGTGGGTGTGTAATACACCTCTGTTTACCCCTTCGGGGATAAAAGGCGTGGAGTTAAGTATGTACTATAATAATCATTATGAGAGCGCTACCTCAATGCAAAAATGTGACAAATAAACTCAACAGCACGGAATGTGGCCGAACTTAAACAGAGCGATTTAGATGATTTCCACCAGCGTTTTATCACGATGTGAAGCTAAGTTCTTATTTAACGCGTAATTAGTAGTCACTTCAATAGAAATCAAGCCTGTTACCATGTGATTGCAAGATATAAACTACGTTTTTTCTAAGGTGATTTATGAAGGTTTAGCTTCCTTTTTCTTTAGTTGCGTCGCCATTTTGCAATGAATATCAAACCCCGGGATCAACAAGAAAAACCTTTTCCTTATAGTTTATCCGATTTATTACCCGCTTTAGACGTTTTGGTAATTATCGGCGTCCATACTTGCGGACTTAAATAATAAATCACAAAATTTTCCTCAACTAAGTGTACTTATAATATGAATGGAGCAAAAATCTACAGCGGACTTTTAACTTGAGTTACGGGAGTTGAGTAAGTTTACTCATTAAAGTTTCGTACCTAGTCAAATATGAAATCTATGTTAGGAGTTAACATTGTAACAGATGCTGTGCAGTTTCTTAAACTATAGAGCTATATTTCGAAATTGTATGCTTAGCTTTCATGATTACAATAACATTATAAGTATACATACATTATACATAGTCTCACGCCTATATCCCCGAAGAGGTAGGTAGAGGTATATTACTACACCCACTTTTCGCCAGATTTATTTTAGTCCCACGTAATAGGGGGCAAACCTATTGCCATACCGGCCACATTACCAGACTCCGAGCTGCTACTGAGAATTTCCAAAAGGAATAAAAGGAAAAACCCAATAACACTTTGCTCGACCCGGGGATCGAACCCGAGACCTCCAATCCCACGCGCACATTTATGCCGCGAGACCAACGAGGAAGTTATAATTATGAAGAATCTAAAATCAGTTTTCAGCAGGTGTGGCCATATTTTGCGTTATGTAGGTCGATAGTTCGACCAGGCCTAAATTATGTAGGTAGCTTAACTTGCCTAAGGTTAACTAGATTTACTTTATCGTCCTTTCGTTACAGCGTCTAACACAATAAAATTATACTTAAAATAAGTCCATTAACATATGCTACTTAACATGAGTAGTCTGCCTCCGTAGTCCAGTGCATAGCGTATGGGACTGCTGATCGGAGGTCCCGCTCCCCGTTTTTCCGAATTCTCAGTAGCAGCCCGGGGTCTGGTGATGTACCCGGTAACGGCAATAGGCTCCCCGCTATTAAATGAAATGTGGGTGTAATATTACACGTCTGCCTATCCCTTCGGGGAAAACAGACATGAGTCCATATGAGTCTATATCATTAGAACTCCTAAGCCAGAAACAGTGGGTTCTTTTGATAAATCAGACAAAGAAAGATATGTAGCGGCTGCTGGTCACGCTTCAAATTATATACAAGGCGCGCTATTGTGTATGCGGAGCAGCAGTCGCCTCCCAGCACTCATATTGCTAGGTCGTAGTATTCGTAGTATGTAGTTTACTTATTATAATCAATATGTGGTACCCCAGCAAAGCATATATATTTCGTATTCTGGATTTCTTTATTTATCTCTTCATACAACATCTTTTTCATACCCTTACAGATATTTTAATTTTGCAAAAGCGTAAAATTAGGGTTGAGAGATTTTTTGAAAGTTAGATGATTTTGTAAAGGACTTTTAAATAAAAATGTCAGCATCCAATATAGTACAGCGTAAGCCCATTTAGAAATATGCTATCGGATTTTATTCTTATTAAGAATAAAATATTATTATATTACATCTTTTATAACAAATATCCGATGCTTTTTACGTTACATTTTTCAAAGGGCCGCACTGCCCAGCAACATAAATTACCACATCAAAGCGATTTGGAACGATACACAATACTGCATTAATGTATATAAATCTCCATTCTTTGTCGATAGTTCAAAGCTACCAAAAGTTGTTAATGGTCCATTGGGACTTCTTTTTATTTCAGACCTAGAACGGGTATTAGCCGTGACAAAGTATGTTGATCTTCTGAGAAGTACGCAGTGTGGATACCTACTATATTGTAAGCTAACGTTGTATAAAAGACAACGACAAATTAAGAACTAATTTTAGAAGTATGGAATAGTTATGAATGTTTACCTTAATTCTAAAATTAGTTATTAGCTCTTTATTTCGGTTTACTAATGTTTGCCATAATTTAAAATGCCATAATTTCATATGCCATACTGGTATTCGCTATAATTTCATTAGAAATAACGATTCAGTTGTCATAATCGTGATATGACATAAAATGACTTTCACTAATTCCATTGGTCATAATCGATCAAGTGTTAAAATAATTTAAATCCATAAATATATTTGCTACAATTTTCGTTTTCAATAATCTTAGAAGAACTAAACTGAAGTTGAACAACTTCAGTTAATTAAACTAGTGTGAAGAATTTGGACTAAGTTGACGGAGCTCTGCTTCGCAGGGCTCCTATTTTGGGGTTAAGGGTCAAAAGAGAACCCTAACCTAACCTAACCTATTCGAGTCGGATTGCTTTGGTTTGTTGGTCGAGGTGTTGACGATAATTAATTCAACTTCAGTTAATTAAAGTAGTGTGAAGAATGTGGACTAAGTTGACGGAGCCCTGCTTCGCAGGGCTCCTATTTTTGGGTTAAAGGTCAAAAGAGAACCCTAACCTAACCTATCCGAGTCGGAATGCACTGAGTCGGGGTGTAAACGATAATTAATTTCGACCTAACAATATTATGTTTTATTTTCATAATTATATGAAATTTTGATTATGACAAGAGTCGATTATGAGATGTGTTACTTATGGAAACTAATTATTATGATATAATATATGTTGTTATAGAAAGTCATTTTATGGCAAATAAAAGTTATCACTGTTGAGAATACCCTTTATTTCGGTATTCTCTCGTTTTCCATATATTCATTTGCACTAATATTGTTTGCCATAATCATCCCCGATCATAATATTTACTTGCACTATTATCATTTATACTAATAACGTTTGCCTTAACAACTCACAGTGATAACTTTTATTTGTCATAAAATGACTTTCTATAACAACATATATCATAATAATTAGTTTTCATAAGTAACACATCTCATAATCGACTCGATTATGTCAAATAATCAAAATTTGATATAATTATGAAAATAATACATAATATTGTTAGGTCGAAATTAATTATCGTTAACACCCCGACTCAATGCAATCCGACTCGGATAGGATAGTTTAGGTTAGGGTTCTCTTTTGACCCTTAAGCCAAAAATAGGTGCCCTGCGAAGCAGGGCTCCGTCAACTTAGTCCACATTCTTCACACTAGTTTAATAAACTGAAGTTGTTCAAATTCAGTATATTCTCTATTTTCTTCTTAGATTATTGAAAGCGAAAATTATAGCAAATACATTTATGGATTTAAATTATTATGACACTTGATCGATTATGAATTTATGACCAATGGAATTAGTGAAAGTCATTTTATATCATTTCACGATTATGACAACTGAAGCGTTATTTCTAGTGAAATTATGGCAAATACCAGTATGGTATATGAAATTATGGCATTTTAAATTATGGCAAACATTAGTAAACCCTTTATTTCAGCTATCAGCCTACATAATTATTTTCTATCGTATTTTTCAGTGCAAAATGTAGGTGGAATAATACTCCTCTGCTTACTCGTTCGGGGATACAGCTATGACGCTATTAAAAAAAGAAAAAAATCTGATGGAAAATCTCGCCCCTTATTACGTGCGACCTTAAATTCAAAACATGTGAAGTGTGGGTTGTAATATTACACCTCTGCCTAATAATTTGTGGATACAGTTGTTAATGTATAAAAAACATCCTGTGCTAGGTCCGGAATACTTATTACTTACCTTAATTCCGTGTCGATTATTTTTGCTGTGTCGACATATTCTCTAATTTTGTCATACTATCCTATGCTAGGTTAGCAGTAATTATTTCGTATGTCAAATACCGTTTCGGCTGTCGTCGACCTTATCAATATATTCTCTAATTTTGTCATACTATCCCGTGCTAGGTCCGCAATACTTATTACTTACCTTAATGCCGAGTCGACTGTCTTTGCCCTTATCAATATATTCTCTAATTTTGTCATACTATCCCGTGCTAGGTCCGCAATACTTATTACTTACCTTAATGCCGAGTCGATTGTCTTTGCCCTTGTCGATATATTCTCTAATTTTGTCATACAGTCCCGTGCTAGGTCCTCAGTACTTATTACGTATCTTAATTACGTGTCGTCTGTCGTCGACCTTGCGTGGTCTACGTGCCTACGAGTTAATACCCGCGTGGGGGACGTTATGGCGATGACTCTGTTATTACATTGCTCGTACATAAATTAATCTTTTCGCCCTTTCTATGGCTTTATTGCGGGATGCCAGAGGGAGATGCTATACATCATACAATTTTATTGAAACGGGTCTTATTCGCGATCGCGAATAAGACCCGTTTCAATAAAATTGTATGATGTATAGAAATCGCGAAAGTTTAAAAAGGAGATGCTATACTTTAGGTCTCATATCCTTATTGCGTATAGTAGGGTATTGTAGGTAGATCTCTCCCACATGGTAAGTAATCTGTAGGTAATCTTTGTTTTTAGTCAAATAATGTGGTTTACATCTAGAACATGATATTTTTGCAGTCAGCAGTTTTCATTGTGTCCGTTGGTTGTATGTCTGTAAAGTACTCCGCGGCATAGGATTTATTCCTAGTGCAGGAGTTATCATTTTAATGAAGGAAGAAAGAAAGAGTCTGGTAGAGTCTGTTTAGAATTACATTTTGCATTAATCAAATTTAAATTATTTTAACTAAAATAGTAAGGTCTGGAACTGCAAGTATAAAATGAAGGTAATTATTCAAATTACATTGCATATGATATTAAAGCAATAATTTGTTGATTTGAGTACTTTGTAATAATGTGATAACTACTGTTAAACAAGAAATTTTTGCTGATGCTGTAATATATCAATATTTTCAATATATTTATTGTATGTTGGACCTCCATCAATAAGTATAAAGTTCAATAAGATTTTCAAGTTGTTTTGAATAAAACGAACAAGCTCGTTTAGAACGACTCCCTCACGTAACGCCTACAACGTGGAGATCTTTGTATAGGTATAAGGTTGTACCTACTGATATTACTTTGGGAAACTTTGAAAATTATGCAAACGGGGGATTATATCTGTTTTACAAGCGGAGGTAGTACAGGTAGTTTTTATCTCAAAGCACTGATTGAATTTTTATATTATCATGTGTTCCTGTTACTTAGGGAAATTTCCCTGGTACGCAAAAGTTTAAAAAAGTACACTGTTCTATAGAAAAGACAGCTTTTTTACACTTGCGATTCATGCATGTTTTAATATCTACTAACATTTGTTTTAAGATTATAAATCGCTAAATCGCGATATTAAAAAAGGACAAAGTATTTTCATGCAGGTATAATTACTTATATAAGACGCTTTGCACGTACCGAAAAAAAGTCATTACAATATAGTGTCTGGAAACCAGTCTAGTCTTAACTGGTTTAAAGTATGTATACAACTATGGCACGTACAGTTGAACAACTTCCCGCTAGACCACCATAAGGGCGAGAATCGCTCAGCAAGACATCGACGCTTTCAGTGCTACTTTCAGAGAGGTTGGACTAGGTTTTAATAAGGTTATATTTCTTTGGCTACTTTACACTGTCATTGACAATCGTATACATAACTAGTTTCTAGTGAGCTTCGACTCTATGAGCGAGCCAAGGGATTTATTTTCAAACTGGACCACCGCCGATTTGTTCGATTGTACATTACACATGAGAAGTGATACACTGCACCGAATAGGTAATTGCAGTATGAAGTCTATCAAAAGCAGCTCTGGTACCGATCATCTGTGGCCGTCACTTTATTGATCATTTAGTTCCTAAACGGTTTATTTACGACTAGTGGACGCCCGCGGCTACGCCTGCACATTTTACCCGTTTGGCCCGATTTGCCCGATTCCGTGGGAATTTCGGGAAACCCCTTCTTAGTGCACCCCTACGGTTCCCAAGGAACATACATATCAAATTTCAGCTTCCTGCGTCTAATAGTTTAGGCTGCAGCTTGTCTGTCAGTCAGTCAGTAACGCAAGGATTTTATATATACAGATATTGATATCGATGCAATTTGTTATTGAATAAGGTAGAAGCGAGAGAGAACATTAGATTCATACTTTTCATTTTTAAATATCACTCTTTCTCTCTCTTTGCAGTTTGTTTTTAGTATGGTAATTACTCATTAGGTATTAATCAATCTTCCTCAATTTGCTCAGTCCTCGACTCTCGAGTTCTACTGTTCATTTCACACTACCTAAGTCACAATTTTAACTAAAAACTGACTCCATTGGTTCCTATATTTAGTTAAATTTTGCAAACTCCATGTAGTATATACTATTATGTACAGAGGCCTACTTACACTTGAAATCTCCCCATGCTCCATGCAAAGTGACGACCGGTTGGCGCAGCGGGAGTGTAAGCAACTACTACGCCGAAGGTCGCGGGTTCGATTTTTTTTTTGTTAAGAAAGACAATTCCCGCATTAGGACTAAATCCTGTGTCGCGGGGGACTTTACAAACATACAACTAACGGACACAATGAACACTCAGATTTGAAACAACAATTTATGAATCACACAAAGTGTTGTCTCGTGTGGGGATCGAACCCACACACACACACATCGAACACTTAGGCGCAGTGTCAAGCGGTGCGGCGGCCGCTAAAACCACTGCGCCAACCGTGCAGTCAAATATGTATCTAATCTCCTAACCCATGGATAGATTAAATATCGGGCCCGGCCGTTAATATCTATAGTATTATCTACCTTTTCTATCGGATTATGTTTCTGTTGGTTAGGTTTACTGCCTTTAGGTGACACAGGATACAAATATACCGAGTGAATTTAATATCCCTGAACTTGATTTATTATATATTTGGAACTACTGGTCCGATTTGAAAAATTCCTTCAGTGTTAGTTAGCCCATTTATCGAGAAAGGCTATAAGACTATATAACATCACGCTCCGTAGTAGCCTTAAATAAATCGGGTGTAACCGCGGGCTCATCTAGTACCTACTAAATAATATTTATTTTATTTATTTATTTATTTAATTAATCTTAGGAAGACCAACAGCATATAGTTATTAAATAAAAATGTAAAATATGTCACATATAGCCAATTATAGGTCTCCACGCTTAGCTATTGTATATAAGATATAATGCGTGAACATTGTTTATAGCAACATATTGAACATTAGGTATAATATTATGTTAGATACATTTTATAGTTCAGCTAAGGAATAAAGGTAACATTAATTCTAGTTCAAACAGTTGTAGATTGTGTCTTTAAATGCGACTTTAAAGAACACTAATTACATAACCTCGCTTTGTTGCGACGTGAGGAACAGATAAACTAACAAACAAACTTTCGCATCTTTAATATTACTATAGATTACTGCAATATCTCACTAATAAAATATATAACATACGTACTCATTGTTTTGATACGTGATAACGGCATAAACAAGCGTAGCAAGTCCTGTCATTTCATATTATATTGAACATGTTTACTTAACTAACTAATAGTTATTTGATCGTCAAATAACAATGATCAACAATGTGAAACTAGAGCAATTAATTCGTTAGATAATATGTACCTGTACGATAATTTGTCTCCTTATTTTTCAATTTGTAGGTAGCTCTTGTTTTGTAGATCCAATTCATTACAAACAAAAGAAAAATCTTTCCATGGTAGGTATGAATAATTTAATCTTATTGATATAGAGGAACAGCTTTTACAAAATAATTTATTGTTTGAAGTATAATTGCAACAGTCATTTGTAATTCTCGTATTCATGTAAGTTGCAATATGCAGAAGTCATACAGGTACATTCAGCTTTTAACTTTAGTGAGTTATAATATGCCTGTCATTTTATTCAGCTCTTTGTGTCTTTGTGTCTTCTGGGGAGCCTCTTTGAGAGCCACATACCAGGAACATTTACAATTTTCTAACTATTGAGAATTATCTCTTCAAAAAACCAAGAACCCTTCGTCTATCCCAGAAACACTTCAGAATATCGCGATCCTATGTAAACATAATCTAAAACTGACACCATCGGGGCATTCGCCTAGAAACAATTTTAGAATATTTCGATATATAAAACAATTTAAATTACCAATATCAGAATCTATTTACCTACTTTCATCGTTTTTCGAACGTAATAGCAGCAGCAGTAAAACTACACCAGGAAAAACTTTCAGAAAAACGAGTTTGTAATAACATATAACCAACAATTTTCAGTAAAACGAACCCAAACTGGACTCGAGAATATAACAGTAAAAAGCCTGCGAAAGTTTATTCCCGTTTTTATGGATACCTCGGTATTGGGAATATATCCTCTTAAATTTCACGTACATATTTCGGAATACGTTTATGTATCAAATTTACGATCCTGTGAAGTACATCATTTACGTCCAGGAAGCTATTTCGACCTGTCTTGTTAAGTTACGCTCTTTCAGTAACAACCGGTTGGAAATTTAATAAAAACATACCCTGATTACATGTTATTCTTTTAAAATATAATGTTTATGGTAGGGTCATTGAAGTGCCGAAGGTTTTGAACTTTCTTTCCCTCTAGGTGTAACTGTAAAAAAATGGCAGCGAGGTCTAAAAGGATTTTTGTCGTGTTTAAGGCATTTTGGTATATCCGTTGTTTCATTTTTAGAAAAGTAGAAAACAAATAGTGAAGAAATTATAACCTTATGTTCTACGAGAGCTAAAAGCAGCAGATGTAACAATTGCTTGCATTGTATAACAATTGATTTACATTGCATTATGTCGCTTACGCAAGAGAGGTACTAGCATCTAGAAACCTACTTTATATAAAACAAAAATTAGATTTTATAATTATTTACGTATGTACCTTATATCAAAAATATATTTTTAAAACTCTCTAACATTTCTATTCTGCATAAATTAGACAGGTATAATTTAAGAAGACAACAAATTTACTGTTAATGGCCAGCCAATGGACTGATTTGACAGGTTTAAGATAGCCCATCCTTATTATAGTGTTTGTTAACTAAAAAACTACCATATATAAAATGAATATATTATAAAATGAAGACCCTCGCGTTCCTGTCCGTCTGATTTAGACAGATAAACTCAAAAACTACCAAACGGATTTCACCAATAGATAGTGTTATTCCTGGGGGAGACTTAGATGTACCTATAATTCAACCTGTAGGCTAGTTGTGTTGTTAATTCAAAACTATCGTTTTAATTATGACTTGCAGCATATTTATCCATTCATCTGTCCCATCCATAATAAGAAGCGTATTTATTTATTTAGTCAAGGGGACCAAAGAATGAAGTCTTAACTCAAGTGAGAGTATTCATCAACAAAGTTTCAGTTATGTGTTAGATAATGCGGTGGCAAGCCGCGGCAGGTCATGAATTCTCTACAATATGGCTGAAACTCCGTTGATAACGCTCACAGTGTCATAAAATGTGCAAACGTTCCTGGAGTTTTGTCATTACCTTCTTAGCGGTTTTTTTGTGAACGCTTCCAAACGGATTCTAACTTGAATTGCTCTTGTTCAATAAAGGGGTTATTTTTTTTTCGAATGATTTAATTTGTTCTTTAGTTAAATGTAGTTTATGGTTTTAGCATTCGTCTTTTATTTTCTTTTAAACGTTCATGCATGTTTGATTGCATAAGATGACATAGGAGTATTAAGGGTGGCTGATGTTTAGAATGATTGCACATTAAAATTACTACAATACTTGTATTGTGCATAGGGTTCCCACCAAGAACTTAGGGTCCCAAGCCAACCTCACCTGCAAGTGGTGCACCTGCCGATCAACGGACGAGGCTCTCGCAAACAAAATGTCCCAATAAGCGGCAGTAGGCTCGCCACCTATTACGTGGGATCAAGACACTGGCGAAAAGTGGGCGTTTAATATGCCTCTGCCTACCCCTTCGGGGAAACAGGCGTGAGTCTATGTATGTATGTATGTACAATACTTATTTTAATTGGATATTGATAATTTAGATTAATAAGAAATTTAGTTCTATAAAAATACAACTCATAATTTTAACACCAAAATAATACCAGAGCCTCTCTTTGGGACAAAAAAAAATGTAACTAATTTAAGGCGATAGGCTCAGCCCCCATTACGTGGGACCTAAAACTTCATGGCGAAATGTGGGTGTAGCATTACACCTCTGCCTATCCCTTCAGGGATACAAGCTTGAGTCTATTAAAAAAATATATAAAAAGACTGTAACTTTATGCTAATAAATGAAAATTATTTCATTGTATAGATGTGCTAGAATATTTAGTATAAAATACTAAACTATTATTACCGTCATTCAACAGCAGTAATAAATATCACTCCTTAATCGTCCATATTAAACGACACACAATAACAGTTTCAAGCTTGCTTAACAAGTAAAAGACGCACCCCCACACACTCGCTCAAGAACAAACGAATTACCATTTACGCACCGAGTTTACTCCAAGAGGGTGCCGAGGGTGTGGAGGCGCCAATTTGTATACACTTCACTAGTTTATAATACAAGGGACGTCGTGAGAAGGAACACCATTGAACAAAGACATTAATACCTGGCATGTGTGGGGCTGCTAAAATATACAACCTCTTTATGCCGCCCCATTAGATCCCTTAATCTTGTCCTCGCTAAGAAAATATTTGTTGCCTGTGGTGCCTGCAATTTAGATTGTTTGTTATCTACCGAATTTTGGTGGCGTAATGAACATCGTGAATTGTGGTGAAGAAATAGAAGTAGATGTGTAAATAGAGGGCAAAGAATCGATAAATATCTGACATTCTGTAAGAAAATGTCTAGATGCTGTCTTATTCAATGAAATCTAGACAAAGATTAAACCTACGAAAAGAGAAAAAGTTTTAAAAGGCTCTAAGTGCGTTAGGACTTCAATAACTAGAGTCAATGAGATAAACAGCAGCAGACAGACGGTCATGACGCTAGTGGAAAGGTCCTTAGTTCACTACAGTACCCTAAAAAATAACCTAATACAGATTAACTGAGAGTTCTTTAGAAATTGTGTAATCCTACTCAAGACAAGAAAAAAAAAATTTTTGAATAAAACCTTCAGTGAAATAGAGCTTCCTCACCATCAAACCAATTCTTTGATACTAACGTTTCTACTGTCGAGAGGCCCAGTGACCAAAGACTGCTGTCAAAACTTTGGCTTTATTTAGGCCTGGTAACCTAAACAATACATTTTCTATGGTTTGCTGTATCTTCGAAGTGTATAAACTTTATTCAGAAATATAAAAATCCAATGTTATACCGAGACGGCTTCCTATACTGTCCATGTACTAACGCAAAGGCCATCAAATATGCATCTGTATTTGGAATATGTCGTTGTGCATACAAAAGGGTATGTACGGAGTAGCTGCACACCTCGGTGTCAAACAAGCTTCGTGAAAATATTCGTAGAATTGTTAACTACATTGGGGCCACTCAAATCAAGCCAGTTTTTAGAAATACTGGTATCTATTCTTCACCTGGGAAATATGTTTCTGAACTTACGCGAGACGTATTATATAAAAACCAATGTCCTTGTTCATAGGAATTACCTACCTATTGAGAGCTTCGAAAAAATAATCCTTTTTGCCTAATCAGCTTGATCCATCATCAAAGGACTATATAACTTTCAACGTTTTTTCTTCGTGGTAACAATCCAAATTACACGAACGGGTTTATGGGAACTCTCCTCGACCGGGCAATAAAACCAATAAGATATCAGAAGATGTCCCTTAGCGGCGGTGTCATCCTAGTAACATCAAATCTAGCATTAAATGGAATAAAAACTGCTTAACTAGAGCAATATTACCGACCTGTATTATAGTCTAATTCTGTTCTAGTTCGAAAGTTTTTTTATCTTTCGATTGTGAAAACGGCCGCGCACTCAAGGATGACAGATTGCATTAAAAGAACATGAATTTATAAGTTAAGAACGAAACCTGTAAGTAAAAAGTAAGGTAACATTTCCATTATTAGCTCTGTTAGTCTGTGCTTGAAAACTCCTCCTTCTACAGTTTCATTTCATTTATACGTGAATGTGTGGCCAACTCTAATGGCGGTTTTTATTTACCGTTTAAAGACCAGACCTCCGACATCGTCTAATGATTTTTGACCTAAGACCAGCAGAACTGGACCCGACAGATTTGGGAGTACTCCGAAGCAAGCTACCACTCTTATGTAAATGCCACCCATCCAAATCGCGACCTCTGTAAACGTTGCTTAACTTTGTAAAGGTATTACGAACGGTGACTCAAGTCACGCAATTAGCGCTACAACCTTTAAGTAGAATGGGCGGATAATATTTCCATTGTTTGCTTAGCTGTCCTTGAAAACTGCGCCATCTAACGTGTTTTATGAAGGGAAAAGTGGCGTGCGACGGGAATGGCGCCGTTCCGCCCTCCATTGCTTATGACATCATACTGTGGTTAACCGTACCCTTCTTGTTAATCTGTGGTTATGGTGCTCGGTCCCTGATGACTTTGTGAGATGTTTGTAGTTATGGCCAAGGGTATGTACAATTTCCGAAATAGGATTATGGTGTGATTGAATTGAAATGTAATTTTGTGGTTAGTTGTGTGATCTATGTATGTATAGGTACTGTTTATGTTTTACAAATTTTTCGTCATAGGCACTGGAGCTTGTAATCCACTGGAAACACTTCAGATTTTGTAATGCTACAGAATGTCACTCTAAAATCAGATAATTATAGAATTTCATCATAATAGATGATATTGGTATCTTATATATTTAGCTATACATGGTTTGGCTTTTTGTGCCTTGATGCCTAATAAAAGATGAACATAAGATGAGATGCCTAAACAAAGTTGGGTTGATAGATGACCTTAATTTACTCATGGAATTAATAAGCTCTAGTCTAAAATCTTGCTTCTGCAACGAAACTGTGATGTATTATAACATTCTGTATATACCTACAAATGCATTACAAATTTGCTAAGGGCGGTTTCAGATAAGCGTTTTATACGCGCGTACAAGTTCGTTTTTGGAAGCGCATGTAGGCGCGAATTGGCGCGCCTTTTGGCACACGCGCAACTCCTACGAGCGTTGACGCCCTTCTAAACCCGTATAAGCACGAGCCGTCAGAATCCATGTTGACACTGACAAGATGTTACTACCGTTTCGAGCGAACACGCCGAAATATGCCCGTTTACGCGAGTCCGGTTTTCTGAAGCGCGTAATGTAGCGCGCGTGTAAGCGCGTATGCGGAAACGACCGCATATGCGCAAAAAAATACGCTTATCTGAAACCGCCTTTAAAGTGCGTCATTTGTTTTCGTGTGAAACAGAATGTCTATTTACAATATTATCGTAGTTCTACGCCAACTTACACATAACTAAAGTAAGTAATATTTTTAAACCTGCGTAACTAGTTTCAATTCCAACAACACCACTTAGCTATGAGCTCATAGCTAAGCGGCCTGAATTATCAGGACTTGACGTCAAACATGTAACTCAACCATCTAAAACCATTTATGGTATTATTTCTAAATATGCACAAAAGTTTATTAATTATTAACGACTGCTTTATAGTACGCTTTCAATCGTGAACAGAAATAAATAAAGCTTATAAATATGAAAGTGTCATCTCAAACGGTAAATGATGCAATACTCGTAGATGTTACCCGCATTTTTAAAGCGCTAGATTCAAAATCCAAAGAATTTCAAATAAATTTCCAAGCAATATAATTTTTTTATCTCTTTAGGAGCGAAATATATTAGAAATATATCCTTAAGCATGTGTCATAAAAGAAACCCACTGACCGCTTTTCATATTTATAGCTTTGGTACTTTAGCCTCTGCGATGATATATCAGAAAAGACAAGTGATTCTATATACCTACTCTTACATATATATTGTTTTCTCTAGCCAAAGAAAAATCAATTTAATCAAACATATCCACATAGTCTCAACAGAAAGATGATCTGGAAGTATCAAGATCACACCATCACATTTAATTAACGTACACGAAGACTTCTAATACATAATAGTGGAGAGGTTCGCCCTGATTCCTTGGATTTCTTTTGTTCTTCGTTGTGTTACTCTTGAGACCAACTTTGATAACGGTATTGCGGTCGTGAGAGTAATAATAAGTATAGAAATTGGAACGAATATTCTATACTAATATAATAACAACTACTGTAGACATCTTTTGGGATTAAGTCCACGTGGTGCTGGAAGAAAATAATCAAGTTGTGGATTAGTGGTTTCTGTACTACGTACTGTTGGGCAACTCCAAACCACAGAATAGATATGTCCAAACTTATAAGCCTATGACGCGAAGAAACTTAGAACAAAATACAACGTAGATACTCTCACACATTTTAAGTAGGCAAGCGTGCAAGGATGTGATATGAATAACATAAATGAGGCAAATGAGTGTGGCGCGTAATAACAGGAAACAGGTACTGACCGCCTTTTTATACACAAATATAGTTATACAAATGCACCTTATTTATGTGTCTTTTGAAGCGTGTAACGAAGTTGTATAGAATTAAGGAAGTACGACATGACTATGTTAATGTAATAATAATTATAAGACTAAGTATAAAACTACTGGTTTCATATATCATATTTTTACCGGAGTTGTTTGAAAGCCGTAAGGAGCCTAAAATAAAGAGCAATTGACCGGAAAATTAAATAAAAGAAGTTTAAAATCTTTTTAACCAAAGTCATCACTATTAGAAAAAACTAAATCCTGTTAGCTATTAGATATCATAGTAAAAAAATTGCGGTTATATTTACATCTTATTCTAACCGCCGCGTACCTTCCTCATAGTTAATTATGAACCTAAAACTTTGTGACTGTGGCACAGTCAGCGATTCTACCATCGCCAAGGGCTCTTGTTTCACTTTAGTCAAAAGCCAATTATTTTTCTAAAACGACTTATACCTGGCACGTTCAGAAACTCGTTAACGTAAAGTAAACATTGAATTTGTTGTCTATTTTAGATCTATGTCCTTCCTTAACAGTGACGACAGTCTATGGATTTTGCTCTGAATATGACTGAAATATATTTGTTGTTGCGATGTCAAGTAAACAATGACAACATCTTATCACAATGTAAATATATTAAGTTATGCTAGAGTTTGCTCGAGGCGAAATGCTGATTTTTGTACGTTGGGATTGAGGTAATTTTATAAGCTCTTACTTTCAAGTAATGTGTAGAACGTAACGTAGTTTATCGGAATAAGACATCATTTTGAAGTACGATCCCGCAACGTGCATTTTTTACAACCTTTGTCAACTTCGATAAACTTTATTAAGTATACAGTAGGTAGTATAACTATTGTACAATGTCGAATACATCTAGCCACATACACTAAGGTGATACATATATAAGTAACGAATATAGGTAAATAATACAACATTTTGTCAACGCGCGAAATATTAGCATGCTCAAACAATTTCGTCGCCTTTACAACAAACTTGTTATTTAAATTATAGCTACTTTTTGTCGGCGACTTTAAGTAGCATAAAATATTAAGCATTCGTACGTTATACTTACAAGATTTAGTACATTAAAAAACAACCGAATATAATTATAATAATATAGTAATAATCTGTATAGTGTGGAAATTATTTCTATCTCTTTTTCAATTCTTTACGATATCCCTTTTTCAATATCTGATATTAAAATCCTTATATTTTATACATATGAAACAATTGTTACCAGATATTTAGCTAACAAATTTTCGTTAAAACAAAACCCTTAATTAATAAAAATATTTTTATTCCAAAGAAAACTGGAACGAATTCACAAAGCGTCGGCAAAAGGTTCTTTAAATTTAAAATAAAAATACTGAAGACTGACCCGGAGAACTACTGTGTTGCATCTCTCTAGAGGATGAATAATAATTAAACAGTTTTTGTGCTACTCTATAATATTTTACTTAGTTTTTTTTTATAATTCGTTGTGTTTATACCGGTGTACCTATATTGCAACCTTGGTGAAGCAGAATATTCTATTACTGAGTCACATCAAGCATAAACGGTAGTTACAGTTCATCATCAGCCTTTAACAGTCCACTGCTGGACTATTACTACAAATTTCTGTTATGGCGGGTCTAAGACTTATGTTTTAAAAAATATGGTATTTTCTCTTGTTTTGCTTTGGGCAATATCTAGTCAACCATTTAGAACGTACTGTGTATCGTATGTGATACACACATAATAAATGAGAACAAACAATCCAGTACGTGCAGTTCTCTGAAACACGAAAGACATGCATAAAATAGAGACACGATGCAGTGTACGTCTAGTCAGCGTCGTAATTCTTTCAAAGCAAATCTAATTAGTTTCTTTTCATTCGCTTTGGCTATAATAATAATAATAATCATTTAAATTTTCTGCTATAAAAAAAAAGATTCTTATATTTAGAAGTTGCAAAACATTATGAGAATTAATAACATTTAACATTACTACACTTTGTGATATAATTCAAACCTAACTGTATTTAGCTGTTATAATTATAAAAAAATTAATGTAATGTCAATATACAATAATAATTGTCAATAAATTAATGTCAATACAGTATCAATGTCAATATTATAATAGAAATGTCAGTGTGAAAAGAAAAAAAAATAAAGGTCAAAGTTATACATATATTCATAAAAAATAAAATATATACTTATATATTTGTAATGTCAGTCAATTTAATTAAGTTATTACAATGATTACATTAATTAAGACCCATTAATTCATTAATCGAATAAAAACTTTCATTATTAGCCACTTTTTAAGTTTCTTGTAAAATTTTTGTATTGGTAGGTTTTTAATATCTTTAAGAATTTTGTTATAAATCAGTCCACACATAGCATAATTTTTTTTTAATAGTGTTGTTCTGGGGATCTTACGTAGAACAATTCTATCTGGGTCACGTGTATTTCTATGCTAGCGTAGGCAAAGTATTTATGTGTCAGCAGAGTGTCTGGTCTGTTAATTAACTTATTCTTTGAAGCGATATCTTCTACGGCTTCGTCTCCTCTTTTTCTTCGCTTTATTAATCTTGTTCTTTATTGGAGATCAGTTTAAGGCTTCTGCAGGTCTTTGCCCAGATGTGTGAACTATAATTTGAAATAAATGAAAGTATTATAATGGCACTTTAAACTAGATTTTAAAGTCACTAGTAGTGTCAATAGTTAAGAACTGAGTATATCTCACGCCGTTACCAAAAATTACGCAAATTTGCCAAAAATTTGCTCGAACTTCATATGAAAGTACTACTATACTTTGCTTGAACATTATGTAATTTGACTATACCAACTTCAATCATAGTGCGTCATTGTTACCTTGCTGGTATGAAATATATAGTAAAGAAAATGTGATAGAGCAAGAAGTGTTAATTTACTCGCCAAGTCGAGTGCGATATACATATGGGCGCAAATTAATATATAATGATTATATTGTTACGAAAATGTTAATAATATTTAAGATTGATATTTAAATAACTATTTGTGAACACAGAACTGAGAAATTCACTACTTTACAATATTAGACACTGTATTGGCTGCTTAACTGTTTTATTAAGATTGGGTATTTAATTTATCGCTTAGTTATTAAGATAACTCCAGAAACTTTCAAAGTAAAATCAATTAGTATTAAATAACATTATTCCGACAATTATTTTTACGGTAATAAATAACATGCGTTTATGTTTGCATCCTGTTGAGCGCCATCTGTTGACAATGTTGTAAAGCAGCGTTTGGTTAATAAAATAAATTTGTTATTCGTGTAAAATAAATCATTTGGTGTTGTTCAAAATTCATTACAATATTAATGTCGATTTTTGATTAGTTACAATTAATTATAATGTTGAAAAGGAAGTGGCAGTTGTTAAACATTTAAGTGTAATGACGGTTAGTGTATAAAAAGGACTGTAGGTCACATTTTAATTCAATTCTGTGCTAGAAATCAACTGATAATAAACCAAGTAATATTACGTGAGTGTTTTTATTATGGAGTCTGGACACCATAACCCTGGCGTATCGCCGACATACACAATCAGAAACATCTTTAATCTCTAAAATATAACATAAAACATAATAACAATATTCAACACCAAGACTTCAACGGTTCAGCGGTTGAGCGACACAAGTCGGTCAACCACTCAAAATGATATACTATCTGCGAACAGCCAGTATTTACACAAATATAGTAAGTGCTCAAAGCTCAAAGTGAGAATTGCCAGTAAGACGGACGTCCTCTGGCCGGCCGCGGCATGGCGGCGTCATTAATGTCCCGACACTGACAAACAGGCCGCGTTCACCCTTTAATTTCCTTTGCAAGTTTTCCCTCGGAATTTTGAATTTAATGAGGCTCTCAAGTTAATTAGCACTTCTATTTGATGATCTGTCAAATCGGTTTTCTTGTCTTGGAATGGACAACTGGTTTATATTAATTTTTTGTTGCATACATTGTTTCATGTATTATTGTAATATCATTATTTCTGTGTGCCTAGGTAAGAAACAGGTAGTATGGTTTTTGAATACTGCTATATTTGCATTTGTATTATTTTATATACTGTAATAATTTTATGTTCCTTTAAGTTTTATGGCACGGTTGACAGGACTTAGTAGCTTGCAATGTGACTTGACTATTTTTCTAATGAATCGCTAAAGTAACCTTTCGTTAACTGACTACTTGTACAAGAGCGCGTTTATATCAAGTGGATGCTAGAGCTGGCTTAAAGAACAAAATGAGAAGGAATTTGGTGTTGGTAGCAAAACAAACAAAGGCAACCAACGCGTCAGCCAATAAAACTCATAATTATCGATCTAACATGAATAATAAACACACTCACACGAAAAACAAAACAAAATAATAAACACGGCACGTATACAGGATAGTATGCATAATGGTATGCATAGTTATGCATCCAGCAAAGCATTTTGTACTACCATCGACAACCAGAACACTCAGGTAATTTACAGTTAAATCCAACAGACGTGCGGGCTATCATTCATACTGCAGGCAAACATGCATTTTCCATCACGTAAAAATGACAGATTTTTCTGCACTGGCCTCATGCCTGTATAAAACCGGATAATGTGTTTCTGCAACGTAGCTTTATTTTGAAAGTAAGCATTTTATAGAAATGTAACGGGTCTACGTCGCGCAATTATTTGAAAATATAGGTTAAATAGACCTAGACTAAACTTAGACCCAATACCTAAATATTACTAGGTATGTGTACAACTCGCGAAAGTTTAAAAAAGTTAAGCCATTTTCAATACTTAACTATAATTTTGCATTATAGCCTCATTTAAGAAGCCCAATATTACATTATACGTTCTCAACATTTTCATAACTACTGACAATATTTGGCAATCAGCAATCAAGTTACACAAACAGAACAGTAAATTATGTACTACTATTAGATAGTACAATTCAGTTTAATCGTTTTCATGTGAAAATAAAGACAATAGATTTCTTGTGTATAGGTATTATAGTATAATGTTTTGAAGCAAGGGAGTACTTGAGAACGGCAACAGATATCTTTGTATTTTACGATAAGAAACTTTAATAAAGATATTTTATATTTTCATCTATGAAATTGTTGATTGTTAATGTATTTGACCAAACAACTTTATCTTTGTATGTATTAAGTTGATATTTTGATAACGGAATATCACGATATTTGTCGTCGTTAGATGGCTCGAAGATAATTCTTTTGTAAAGGGACGAGAATTATTTTTGAAAAATGTCCGTTAAGAGAATTGAAAGCCGAGAAGCACTGGGGTAAAAGTACAGTTGTTTAATATGTTAGTTTCCTGTTGCGATATTGATTTTAAGTGTTACTGAAGTGTCAGAACAGTCTTAATTTTACCGGCCGATACAACCATTTACATCATTTTTGTTAGTAATTTCAATGGCAGGTTATTGGGTACTCTCACATAATTGTGATTTTGTGCTAGTATTTTAAAACGGGTTACAGGAAATCCGAATCTGAGCTTATGGCACTTCAAAGACAGGTAGATAATGCGAATGGATTCTAAAGAGGATAGCGTTTGACATTACTTAACGTACTGCTTTGTTTGATGCCTGCTGACAAAACTAATCATGTGTACACAGTATAATGATGTAATTTATGATAACATCGGTCAAATCTAATGTACTATCGAAGGGGTAAAATCTGTATATTCATGAATGATGTTGGCACGCTTAACCGCTATGCGTTGTGTCAAAGCGTAGCGTTGTTTTGTACACAATACTTAATGAGGTCATGATTTTAGTCTCGTTACTACCGAAATACAATGTGAATTTACTTTCTTAACTAAGATAGCGTTATCCTCACAAATAATATATGGGTAAAGTCCTTCTTTTCGGTTTCATACAGGAAGACAGAAGACTAATCTTATCCCACTACCGTTACACAGGAGAAAGTTTGTCACGATGATGGATAGATTTGATGAAACTTTAGGCTTATACATCAAGTCAGCGAAAGCCTACTTCCAAGTTCAACTTTTACACTGGCAAGGCATGGCTCAAAAATAGTAAACGAATGTACTAAAATGACTGTTAGTAGGTTACAAAAAATATTTGCTTCGTGACGATAGAATCTATTGTACTAGTACAGACAAGGGGCATTTTTAATTTATTTTTGAGTCCGTAAACAATTACGAAAGTAATAAAGTAAAACAAAATAAGTAAGTTACACAAAGCTGACTGTGAATACAGTAAATTTATTAAGGCTACTAATCCATACGCCAGATGCATTCCCGCCGCGTCGGACGGGCGATAGAACGTTGTTCACAGTGTTTGTGCAATATAGATTCCTGTTTTCCAAAACAGTGCCACGTCATAAGCCGCTCCGCTGCGGATTATTGCTATAATAGCTCAGTTAATAATATATTTGTACGTTTTATACCGTCTGATACCTGATTTAGATAGAGTTCAAATATGTTATACAGTACTGTAATGTAAGACTTATGATGATTTGGATTGAATACTAGTATTAGAAGGATTTGTGGTTTCAAATGTTTCTGTGTGGGGAAGGGTGGTGATTACCTCTATCGTTCTTACACATACAACATAACGGGAAGACTACTGTTCTCTGTTCTTTTATATCGATACTAGCCGTGTTCCACGGTTTCGTCTGCCACACCTCGTGATCTCGAGGATGCCACTGTTTCGCACATTATTAAATCCTCTCTGCGTTCTCTTTTTAGGAATTCGTAGCCAAAATAGGTAAAAAACGGAAACCTTAGAGATTCACCATGTCGGGCTGTCTGTCCGTCCGTATGTCACAGCAATTTTATTTTATGTTTATCTCTTACGGGTCAAATAGTAGTAGATTGTACAAAAAAGCTTTTCATTTTTATAAAAATCCGTGCTCATGTGCTCTCTTTCGGACTCCCCCATTAATGTTAAAATCTTCAGTATTCGCGGACCTAAGGTCAAAATTACAAATATTACAAGACCATGAAAAATACAAACAAAAATATAGTCTACTGAAACAACAACACACAGGTAAATTAATACAATTACTTGTAAGTAATGAGCACGTATGATATAGTGGTTGTTTGCTCGCGATGCATTACCGCGCGCAGTCTAATGGAGAACCGATACCCGTGACTGTATAGTATTGTTTACCTTTAGCGAATGGAAGGTCTCATTTATTTAAGGTTGTACTTTCTTATACAAAGTCTAGTTGTTCTTGACATGTATGAATATGTTTAAGGAAAATCGTGATGCTAGGAAAACTAGGTCGCCCATATCAGAAATCATCAATGTTACACCAGAGGTTCAATTCTCCTAATTATACACCGTGTTTTTTAAGTCAGTGTTTTCCCGAAAAGTATGTACTCAGCCCATGATATAGAAGCTACCTATAATGTTTATTTGATAAAATTTGTAAAAATATTTTTTTTTCGATTTTTTTTAGTTCGTGGCACGTGTGAATGTGTAGGGGCACCATGATAAGAAGACTGCGGTTTTTGTACAGGATTTTTATTTTTTATTTTATTCATAATATTTTTCTCTACAAATGGTTTAGAGGGTTAAGCAGCTGCGTCACGGTTTATCATAATGCGAAGTGTTGTGAAATCAATGCACACGCAAGGCAACACGTTTTGTGATACGAAATGAATGATCGACACGGTTTTGTGTGTTTTTATGTCTGACAGAATGTTTCTGGAGTCACCTGCGAAACAGGATTTATGCGTACTGTACGAGAACTACAAAATTTCCTTTTGAAACAATAAAATATAATATGGAATTATTTCTGAAGGATCATAGTACCTTTAGAATAAGAGTTCCTTGATCAATGAGTTTGTGGATAAATCAAAACGTCAAGTACATATAAGTAGAAACTCAACAGGAAAAATGGTACCGTCGATAAAATTTAATTTTACTGAAATTCTGCTTGAAGTGCAAGCGATTACGTCAAATAATCTGTGCCCGGGTCAGTGAATTGACTGAATAGTCCAATCAGTTCAGGCAATGACGCCATAGCATAATATGTTTTAAGTACGGTATTCTATATTATTTTATTAAAACAATTTTCTTAGAACGATCTCCGGACGGTAAAATTTAGTAAGAGGTATTTTATCTCTATTTTCAATCTTATATGATATAGACTTGGTATATTAAACATTAAAATATCTACTAAGCACAGTCTACAATGTTCTCGAATACCCTCAAACTTAAATACCTGGACCAAACATTGGCCACATAATTTCAATGAAATTTTCTTAATAGAGCTAGTTTATACAATGTACCTTAGGCCCCAGCTATTAAATTTTCAAATGAAGTGCATACATTTAGTAAGTGGAGTACGAGTCGCAACCAAAGAGAATTCCAATGAGGAGAAATATTTGCATGACAACCGACCGATATTGATGAGTGGGCTGCCCATCACAACGTCCAACAGCGAACGGCCAACTATTTGCCAAACCTAGAGCATGGGGTTATCAGCAAATAAATAAACAAACCTGATTGTGTTACGTCAGCTTGTGTTTGGCCCCAATGTTTGTTCCCACATGTTTGCATTGTGTTTCCATTTTTGTCACAATTTCCTGTTGGGGTGTGGACGGATTAATCGCCAAGGTTCACCATATTGAGTTATATACCTTCCGGTATACGGATATTATTAAGTTATACGAATCGCTCCCAAGAGTCGCCATGTATGTCGAAGACAAATATTTGTATTGAATGTTTATTGACTTCGAAATTTTACTAAGAAAGTCTAGTAGTATCTTTCGCTAAAGTTACTGTGGAAATTAACTGTCGTTTATCTGAGTTTTTTTATTGAGCATTTATATTATTTCTTATTTTTCAGCTGAACTTGAGAAAAGTCTGCAAATAAATAAAGTGTACCGAAAAGGTAATTCAATGAACAAATTAAATAGATTTTAAGCCTCAGTTATAGCTTGGAATAAATCCAACCATTGCTTTGTACAAAATAAAACTCCGAAAGTGCTAAACAACATTGTTTAGATCTTACTCGCAATATATAAAAAATAAAAAACTATTCATGTGATACTATCTCAATAGTCCCCCGCGTAAAATAAAATACAATCCAATACATTTGCTACAAAATATCCAAACATTTTTACTACAAATATAAAAGTAATAAATAATAAAACACTGATTGGTTAAGCTAATACGCTTTCATCCATATTTTTATCTATATACGCATGTGGAGCAAATAATCTAAATTTATTAAGTCTCTGGCAATCCCTGGAAAATAATTTATGATGTAGTTGGGAGCGAGGCTCAGTAAATGATATGTAACGCGGCTTGAATTGTTCACGAACTCATGGTCTTGTTACGGTTCGGTGTGATGCGCAGCCGTTTTACTAAACGTTGCCTACCGTCGAAGTACGGAGTCGTTTGTCGCGGACTGTGCTGATTTAATTCGAGCTAACAAGAGCTCGTACAAAAGAGACTATTTTTTGCGTGGATTGTTTATTTAATTAGGAACTTACGCTGGATTTTTGACTATTATTTTTAATAATAGCAGCCTTTTATAGAGATAGTTTGTGTTGCATGATCTTCTTTTATAGTACAAATATCTTTCAGCCTGCCAAAACAAGATAAAATATTCCTTTGACAAAGCATAAGTCCTTCACTCAATGTAATCACAATAGGTTTAGTTTGGGACGAGTGTTAGGGCAAAGGTTTTCCTCATTCTCTTAGTGAACTGTTTTCTCGTTCATAATACCATTATATCTAGCTCACTTCAGTTAGTATACAACACACCTCTGCCAGAAAGTGCTTCTACATTTTTCTAAGTGGCACTCGCACATTTTCACCGACATTTTTGCGCAAAATGTAAAATACTTTTAGACGAGATATTATTTTATGGGAAATGTGAAACTTACTAGAACTTTTTCCACTAATTTTGATTTTTTGTTACTTCAATAGTACTTATTGATGATAAAAATTATTCTATTACTTAAGCTTAGGAATTAAACAATTTGCATAACCATGTATCGTATATAGGCACTGGCTATAGGACTTAATAAAGTAGCGATAGCTGAGTGGAGAGACTGACCGACTGCTACGCAGAGGGTCTCGTGTTTGAATCCACGGCACGCACCAATGACTTTTCGAAATTTAGTGTTGCTTATCGGTGAAGGAAAACATCGTGAGGAAACCTGCATGTCTGAGAGCTCTCCATAATGTTCTCGAAAGACATGTGAAGTCTGCCACCCCGCACTTGGCCAGCGTGGTGGACTATGGCCACCCTTCTCATAGTGAGAAGAGGCCCGTGCCCAGCAGTGGGACAGTATATAAGGCTGATGATGATGATGATGATGATGATGATAGGACTTAATAAAACATCACTATTATCAAATCACAGACAGGCTCATCGATTTTAAACTATTTCTATACAGATACGTAAAGACGTCTCGACAGGTGGAGTGAGAAAACGCACATTTTGTCTCACAACTGAGAGCTACCAAAGACATTATCTTTCACACAATAACAAGCACTAAAAAATATCCTTCTTTTAAAACGTTAAAACTAAACATTAATACGTAGTGGATGAAGTTATGACCGACATACATACATATACATATCGTCACGCCTTTTATCCCCGAAGGGGTAGGCAGAGGTGTATTTCTACACCCACTTTTCGCCAGATATACTTTAGTCCCACGTAATAAGGGGCAAGGGGCGAGCCTATTGCCGTACCGGGCACATTTCCAGACTCCGTGCTGCTACTGAGAATTTCGTGACAGAAAAACCCAATAGCACTGCTCGACCCAGGAATCGAACCCGGGACCTCCCGATCCCACGCGCACATTTATGCCGCGATACCAACGAGGCAGTCGTATAGGGTTTGATGTCGAGTGTTTTATTATGTGTTTAAAGTGATTCGTTTCATAACATGTTTTTGTCAATCTTGCTCAAGAATAGTTAATACTAATGTATCCTAATATCTATGCTGAAGAGATTCGTTGGTTTGAATTTCTTGTTGAACGTGCTTATCTTAGGAATGACTGATTGGATTTGAGTCATTGTTTTTGTGTCTTTTAGCACATTCATCAGAGAAGGCTATATTTTATATTATTATAACATCAAGCTTTCAGTCAAGAGTGGGTAAAGGTAGCACTAAATAACGCGGGTGTAAGAGTATGCTCAGCTAGCATATCACATGTCTATGTATGTAGCTTTTTCATGACGATTCGTAGCTTAAGTTTAGAGATTTATTTTTTAATTATATTTGACATGCATGTTTTGATAATTCTTTGATTCAATATCCAGAATACTAAAACATAAAGTCAAATACATAATTCTTTCTACGAATACTAACAACAAAACAAGCTTCAATATATGTTCTAAAGAGAACTTCGTACATACAATACGAGAGTTTGTTACGGAGGCAATAACGAGTTCATTGACCCGCGGCCATTGACGGCGCCCGTCCCGTTCGCTCTTTAAGCCCAGATAAAACAACTCTAGTACTACCCTCGCGTTTCTAGCCCAGTTTCAACCAATAAAGGTCAAATTGGTTTTAGTCTGTTGAAGAGTTTGATTGTAATTTTCCTTTCTTTTTGTTTCAGGGTAAGCTGTGTGAGAGTGACAGAGAGGCTTAGATTGACGGCTGCGGTATTGCGGTAAATACTAAATTTAATGGCTATGGTTTTCTATAGCAGCTAGATGTAGATTCGTTTTCGAGTCTAGTAAATTTTAATCAGTTTGTAACTCTATTGAAAATGCGTGTAACACAAATCATATTCAGATTTAAAAATCGTGTAAAATGTAGATTCTAATAAAATATCCAACCAACCAACCAACCAATTAACTAAGCAAACTCACTTGAACTGCCAATGCATAATGTTGTTATTGAAATTTTCAACGGCAAACATTGCTTTTATTCATAACATTCAGAATACATAGTTTTAAATGTTGGTGATTTCGTACAATAATATTTACGCAATTTTGACCATCTATTTAAGTGAAGGTACTTATAGAGCAAGTCAAAATTTGATTGCGTTAGTATTAATTCAGCATTGCTTAGCCGTAGCAATCATGGATGACATATCCATGATTGTTGTTGTTGTTACGGCTAGATATACTAACACTAGATGAGCCTGTGGTTAAACCCGCGTTATTTAAGGCTACTGCTCCGCTCCCGTGGCTCATAGCGTGATGTGCTATCAAACACTGAAAGAATTTTTCAAATCGGACCAGTAGTTCCTAAGATTAGCGCGTTCAAGCATACAAACAAACAAACAAACAAACAAACTCTTCAGCTTTATATATTAGTATAAGATTAGATAATGCTGTAATGAAGTGGCCCTTTAAAATGGGTCAAAAGAGGAAATACGCGGTGGTTTAAGTACGTAAGCCCGAATTCCACTTGAAGTTTCTAACTGACCTCTTTCATCGAACGTAAACGTAGGAGCAATGCAAATAAATGTATTTCTGATTTTCTTTAAAATATTTTCGAAACAGTGACCCGTTATATACACGGCCGTTATAGACAACAACAAATACGAGCAGGGAAAAATAATTAAGAACTTGAATTGTGAAAATTGCTTCCAAAGAAATTTGTGCAACGACTGTTTAGCAATCGATTACATTTTTAAATTTTGAACATCGACACGAGTCAACACTTTGTGTGATCCGCAAATTGTTGTTTCGTGTCTGGGTGTTCTTTGTGTCCGTTGCTTGTATGTTTGTAAAGTCCTCCGCGACACAGAAAATTCTTCCTAGTGCGGGAGCTGTCTTTATATAAAAAAAAATTGTTGAAAAATTTAATGTTCATGAAATAAATCTCTAAAATTAAGTTGGCCCATGGTGGGCACACCAAAGGATGTTCTACCGCTACAAACCCCAGAAGTCTATAAAATCAACTGCAGCTGCGGAAGCTCTTACATAGGGCAAACGAAGCGGACTATCGCTGAATGTATAAAGGAGCACATCGCAGCTGTAAAGAACCGTCAAACGAACAAATCGGCGATTACGGAACATTTACTTCAACCGGGCACCAATCACTGGATTGAATTTCATCGTCCCCAAGTCCTCTCCACGGAACGCCATTCTTACCCAAGAGTTGTGCGTGAAGCGATCGAAATTAGAAAACATAAAAATTTTAATCGGGAAGAGGGCTTCAAATTGTCCTCGGCGTGGAATTCAGTGATTCGGCTAAGAACACCCCACTTTAATGCGCAGTCGGTGAATGTTCAATATACAGATACGGTTAGTGTGTTTTGCGCCGGTACTTCGAAAATAAACGACCCGGGGATAGAAATGGAAGCTTCTACCTCGCACTCGGAGACGTGACATCGCTACACCAGTCAGCTTGCGACCACGGGACGTGCAACCGTCTCATAGGTATTTTTAAACATGCAACGCGAGTGTTTAAAAGTTTCTTAATTAGTCTTTACCATTCTTGAGCATGATTGGCAATAAACATGTTATGAAACGTAATATACACTAACATTTCGAAGAAATACCTACTGGAAAATCCTCGTGGAGTCCCTCCACCCTGGGGGAAGGGCGAAGGGGACTGTCAGACTCTTACTGACTTAAAACCAATCCGTGTTCCTCATGTACCCAAGTGTCCGAGGGTAGGGTATCACCGAAGCATTCCTCGCTACCCCCCCATGGGTATAGACCCGCCAGACAGACAGAGAGGGCAGACAGAACTGTCCCCCGCACCTACGTACCCACGTGGAGCGTCCACTCCCGGAATTCCTCTTCCCACCATGACAAGGTGGAGATCCCACGGGAGGAAGAAGAAATACCTACTGCTTCCTTGTTGGTAAAGCATTTTAGACCGAAGAATCGATTACATTTTCAAATTTTGAACATCAACTTGTTTCAATATTTTTATTTTTTTATATAAAGACAACTCCCGCACTAGGAATAATTTTCTGTGTCACGGGGGACTTTAAAAACATCCAATAAACAGACACAAAGAACACCCAGACTCGAGACAACAATTTGTGGATCACACAAAGTGTTGTCTCGTGTGGGAATCGGATCGATTCCCACACGAGACGCGGCGCAGTACCAGACGGCAAGGCGACCGCTACGCCAACCATGCAGTCAAAAAATATATTAGATATAATATAATTTATTATACAAATATCTCTGACTAGAAGTAATGGGTCTATCATATTATTTTTAAATATTTTGTTTAAGCCTATAAGATTGTCATGAAATATTAATAAAAAAAGACCTCATCAGGCCTGTACAACAATTTTCTTCGCAGTCTGAATCGATTTCTCAGTACGCATGAAGGTTCAAAGTTAAATGATTTATTCATTTACGCCACAAAGTAAAGATGCGAACATCAAAAGTTACATTTAATAACTTACTTTGAGGTCTCGATGGATAAATACTACCTTTATGAAAATAAACTCTCACAAAACAATACTCCAGATTAATCCGACTTACAATTTTAATGTACCTGCGTCTAGCTTATGACAGCAAGCGAAATTATTGATTATATAATATGTTAGTAAACGTTTATACATGTCTGCCAATCCGTTCGGACGAAATGACTAGAACCAATGAATACAGATTAATACACTACATTTCACATTAGATAGAAGCGCAGTTCTTAAGGATTTTGTGTGCCGATGCCAAATGGAGACTATCTCCAGTTTAATTCGTAGTTGGCGCCGTTGGCGGCGCTGGCGTCGTTCTCCGTCTCTATTGCTCTCGTAGTTAAGATACACAGGAGGAACGTTCGTCTCTCTTGCTCTCGTAGAGACAGCTGTTTCAGCGCGACTGCCTCGCCACCAAATGGCAATTAGGGTAACGGTCAGAAAGTTTGTCTACAGAACGCCTATAGGAAATGCGCCTCTATGTATCTGAGCTCTTTGCTAGAACCCTTTAAAATTAACAAAGACGCTGTGCCCATCAGTGGGACAGTGACAAGATTAATTTAAGGTCTCTGTCTTTAAGTTTTCATTGTCTATGAGAGACACAATAGAAAATACATCGTTAAGTTACCTATGTATCATGTATGACACATATCCAAAGTAACTGTTAGTCTAACACAATGCTCAAACAGTTTTAATTTACTTGTTTTATAAGAAATACAACTCAAAATAGAAAATAGAGGAAGTTTCAAAACATAATCATGACCATCATGTGAGCAAAAGACGTCCACTGTTGGATATGGGCATGCTCTACATCTTTCCTATAGATCTTTAGTCGCTGGCAATCTACCGAGACAAGATAATATTTTTAAACTATAAGTATTATTGTCAGTTAAGGTCTACAAAATTTAAAAGTAGATTAATTAACTTTAAAATTGTATGTTCACAAGCGTCAAATTGTGAATAAATTATTTACTTTTGACATTTTTCTTTTATCGTTTTTGTCTAGTCAAATTCACAATTCCAACCTAATTAAAGCAGCTAATAAAACTACAAAGATTCCAAGTCAGGGTATACCTACCCGCGGTTATTGTTCTGTTTCCAACCCACCGGGTGCTCGCTAATTCCGCCCTCGCCATCCGCTTGGAACGAATGATTGGGTAATTGGAACGAACCGCTGTAAAAGTTCCCGTTTAAGGGTTAATATGACCGAAGAATACAGGGTGTTAACGTTTTACCACCGCGCTGGATACTTCTGGGATTTTTACGAGCCGTATAATGTTAGTACACGGATTATTGGGCTTAAAGACGACCTTGACTTACAGGTTTTTGGGTAAAAGTGACGTTTAATCACGACGTCTATCTAAACCACGCGCTGTGCCGCTAAACCGAAAATATGTATGCGTTAGATTAACAGCGTCTGCTGTTATTCGTAGGTTAAATAAGGTGTTTTCTTAAAAGGAATAGCTGCCTATTTAGGTTTTGAATTGTTTGTAGTCTTAGTCTCGGTAAGCTAAGTTGTAGGAATTTATTTGGAATAGGAGCTGTAGGCAATAATTATAAGGTCAGATAATGATTTAGTTGCTTCCGTTTGAAACCACGCATAAATTAATATAAAACACCTCAAATCTAACAAAATGAGGTCACCCATCAGAATGGTAACCGCCGCATGCGTTGCTTAACCTAGCGTACCCATTATAAATGGCAAATTAATCCGCTTATGGACGAAAAAGTAGTTAAACATAGCATAATTACGCTTGCCGATAAACCAGCTACGAATGGTTAATGCACTTGCTACGCCGTACGTGTAGCTTGAGATCCCGTAGCATGAGCCTACGTGAACTTATGCTACGGTTACGGCTCTTGCTACGAATACGTTTATTACTCTTCCCGCGTGGACCATAGTTGTTAGTAAAGTTGATAGAACTTGTAACAGTGAAACCTTATCTTTGTAACGTGAACGGTATGATACGCGAATAGTCACTGTCTAACTCGAAATGTATTGCTTTACTAATATAACCATTTGATATTTGCTCATGTATTTGTTCAAAGTTGCTTAATATTACCTATATGAAACGAAACTTTGTGACATGCATAACTATCACCGTCCTCACGATATTCTAGTTACATCCAAGACTTTTCGCCTTGGAGCGATGTCCACTGGAGCGACGGCTTAACGTCCTCTTCGAGGCACGTGGCAAGCGATAATTAACAATTTTATACGCACATGACTTCGAAAAGTCAATGGTGAGTATCGGGTACCCTGATACCCTGCGTATGGCAGTCTGTTGGAATCTCTACTATGGCTATCGTTGCCTCCAAAATTTGTGAACATAACAAAAGAACAAGATAGATACAGCAAAACTCATATAGCGACTGAAGCCAAGAAAGGAAGACTTATTCTCAAGTGATCAGTGGGCTTACCCTTCTCATGCTGAGAGGACTCCCGTAACCAGCAGTGGGTCATTAACAGGATTCTCGTTATATATTTTAGAACACATATGCACATAATTATCACGTATGAATTGAACATGTCTTATGACGTCACTTGATGTGGCCTGTAACGTGGGCGTCGCGCATGCCAAACATTAACTGTAATTGGCACTCGCTTTAAGCGAGCACGCTAATTACGCAGGCAATGTACGCAACATTATAATTAATGCTGTATAATAACAATGTTATTACGTTGTTGTTGAGTGTATCGGTAATGACATTAATTGTAGGTCGACCGTGTCCGCACGAGCTCTAGGCAATGATTTATTTGTCTTTGCATACATACATACATACATATACTCACGCCTATTTTCCCGTCGGGGTAAGCAGAGACAACGGAACGCCACTTGCTTCTATCCTTACCGACCTCACGCGCTTCCACTACACTCATTACTCTTTTCATACATGCTTGCCGGTTTCGAGTACTTCGGACCTTGCCGTTTTTTAGGACGTGCCCAATTTGGTCGAGGAATATCCGACGAGGTCTGCCGCGACGACTTGCCCACACACATATTTTGCCTTATAGACCCGTTTCGTCATTCTTTCTTCACTCATTCGCTCCACGCGTCCAAACCACTTCAGCATTCCTTTCTCAATCCCAGTCACCACATCTTTGCATATTTATTTATTTTATGGTTACATTATGAATACTTTTAAACTTTCGCGACTTGTTATACACGTAGTAATATTTATGAAACGGTTCTATGTCGCGTAATTATTTGAAATTTGGGTTACCCATGCCGAACGTCGAGGAAAATATAAGGTACTTTACTTATATTTTCAATTAATTACGCGACATAAGCCTGTTTCATAAATATTACAATTGTTACATTGTCTCCGACAATGCAATTGATAGCACTGACATTTTGTGTGATACATATGTTTTGACTGCCTCGTTGGTCTCGCGGCATAAATGTGCGCACGGGATTGGGAGGTCTCGGGTTCGATTTCCGGGTCGGGCAAAGTGTTATTGGGTTTTCCGTTATGAAATTCTCAGTAGCAGCACGGAGCCTGGTAATGTGCCCGGTACGGCAATAGGCTCGCCACCTATTACGTAGGACTAAACTAAATCTGGGGAAAAGTGGGTGTAGCAATATACCTCTGCCTACGTCTTCGGGGATATAGGCGTGAGACTATGTATGAATGTATGTACATATATTTTGTTTCGAGTCTGAATGTTCTTCTATGTTTCCGTTGGTTGAATATTTGTAAAGTTCTCCGCGATACAGATGTATCCGTTTTGCGGAAGACGTCTTTTTTAAGAATTAGTGCGTCATCCACTATGGCGCCAAAAACCATACAAAAAATTATGAATTTTTTTCGTGGTCATTATTACATTACTGATTGGCTTGCATTATGCAGACAATACGGTATGATACGACATGGTATATGCATGAGCGTAACAAATGCCCTGTGGCATGCCGGTAAATGCCGAAGCGGAGCATCTTGCACGACGCTCCAGTATAACACTACGAAATAAAAGAACGTCAGTGCAACAAGCCTTGATCTAAGGTCAAAAATCATGGAAATATAATTTGCCACGGCATGCCACGTAAGTGCGAGTAGGTACTAGGCCATACTATGTATAACACACAAAATACAGGAGTGAATTACCATATTCTGTAACTGTGTGTCCCATTCAGCTTGCACTTATGTAACTCGATTGTGGTTTTGTTGTTTTTATTGCTGGTGTCATTAGGTTTCCTTGTTAAGAAACAAGCAGTAAAAACATCAAGACGAGCTGTAAAAAGTTTCTCGCGTGTTTTCTGTTAGCGGAAGGCAAGCCGTTAAACTGGAATTGTCTTGCGGAGTTTTCTTTTACTTTAGAGAGTCACCTACTATAGCAAGAGGTATTTTCTTTGTTTAAATTACTCAATAGCATGATCCAAATTATTTACTTATAAGCATAATGTAAATAAAACTGCGATATTTTCATCCTTTGTACCCTCCTATAAAATGTATTGTCACACGTAGGGATCGAACCCACAACACACAGCGCAGAGTTGAACAGCTAAGTGAAACCATAAACCAATTCGCCATCTGTGCAATCAAAATCAATTATAACATCGCTTTATGTATGAAGCAATCGTATGCTTTTAAGTATATTAAAATTGCACTCCACCATAAGCTATCATGACTATAAGACCTCTTCATTTAATGGGTTCGGCGATGTTTTCTCACTTAATCCTCTTAAAGCCTCAGAACACGAATTAACCAAAGCTAGATTCCCGTTTACAGAGCAAATATCAATATTGTAGTCCTAGTAAACATTAAAACTTCTCCTTAAAACATTTCCAATATGATTGATACGAATATTTTCGAATAATAACTTATAATATCAAAGTTTTCTTGGGAAATATTATATATTCCGGAACAAGCCTCCGGGGGCCATTTTTGGATGTTACTGACATTATATTTGGATGTAAAATGTCAGTCATCCTTCTTGCGAATACGTGGGTGGGATGATGAGTAAGATTATCTAGCGGATTAAGCTTTTTTTCTTATCTATTCAACGATAATTATTTGTGAAACGGTTCTATATATATAGCGTCATTATTTGAAGACGAGTATCTTATATTTGCGCCAAAGTTTTAGCGTGTGATACTATTTGAACATTTAAGATTATTTCATTACTGACTGACAGACATGCTACAGCCAAATAAACGCAAGAAGGTGAAATTTGGCATGTATGATCCTCGGGCACCGTGGGATCGGGCAGAAACGGTTAAATCAGAAACAAAGTGCGGCTGTGACCAAGCGCATCTCCTAGTGTTCTACAAAGGGAGTCAGTATTATTCAGATTATTCGTAGAGTTCAAAATCCAATATTTCTTGGGATGAAACTTGCACAGTAAAACAACAAATAAGTAAAATCGGAAAAAATGTCAAAGACCTTTTTCTACATTTCGTAAAAATCATTCCAGCAAAATATAGCTCAGCTATAAGTTTCAAGGAATAAGCTTACCCGGTTTAATGGAAATAGTTCAGTAAGCTTTATCGGTCATTGACCTCTTCTGCGAATGCCTCGACATCCGCATTGAGTGTTCGTATTCTACAAGATCAGATCCGATTCCGGGCGTAGTAGTCGCCTCTGATTTGTATGATTATGAAACTCAGTGATACTGTTATAAAAAGTTATTTTCCTAAAAGTAGTTTCAAAAGTTGTAAATTATTTTTAGACTTTGTTTCGCAATAATTAAGGTATATTATAAAAACGTATTTTTATATACTATCTGAGTGATATTTTTGTAACGTATTTTATAATGTTTGTCGTATAAAAATATTATCAAAAGTCCTATTGGTTATAGGGCTTTTCCCAGTATAAGAAAATGTTCAAAAGAAATTAAGAATATTTTTTTTTTTAGATAGGTATCAAAAACCACCAAAAAACGTAATCAAGTTTAGGTAAGGGCAGTTGTAGACTAAAAATTAAAAAAGTTATTTATATCTTGTTTTAGTTTTATAAAAGCAAGAGAAGTTAAATTATCCATTTTAAGGCACACGTAATAGATACACAGTAACTGACCCAAATAGTGATTTATTTACGAAAGAAATGGAAAGAAAAATCCATACTTTGGCGGTAAAACATCGCTGCATTGCACATGGACTATACTCTTTTTCTTTTGCTTTTAGTACAGACCGATCGCATGAATGTATGACTTAATGCTCAGACAAATGAAAAATGATATTCTTTGTTAATTTGCTTTGGCTGAGCGGGGAACAATGGTTTTTTGCCTTTGTGATTATGTTATAAGGCTTCGGCGGGGATTGGTGCAGACTGAAAAACAGTTTAATTATGTGTATATATCATAGCATTGTTGAAAAAAATACGTCTGTATTTTTAACCATTATATATGGCACCTTTAGTAACATTTTGTACTGATAAATAGAGATTAAATGTACATATATTTTTTAAATTATCTATCAGCCTTTATTATACTTTAGTTAAAAATACATGTAATATGCAGAAATTAATGATTCTATTATATTAAAATTACACTATTTAATGCATTGCTTGTGTCCGTAAAAAAGTCAGTGGATGTTTAGACGCTCTGAATTTTAGTAAATGAGTATATCCTTTTTATTTCACATTTACAACAGCATTTAGCTACAACCAAGATTTGTTTTCTGCTTGAAGCATTTTTTATAAGAACGAATCTTCATTACGCGACCTTCGTATCTAACGACCGATGTTGATAAATGGGTCGTCATTCGATCCATCACCGTCAGCGAAGTGACATAGGCTAAGAGCAATTACTGCCACGAGATTTTACTTGATACTACTGGCACAATTCGATCTACATATTTTTTCTATAGACATTGTAACAATTCTATACCGACAAGGAAAAGGGATTTAAAAGGGTATTTAAATGAAAATATTCGAAATAGACGATTTTTGAATGTCTTTGTACTTTTTAAGATTAGGTACCAAGTATTGCCAATTCGGCATAAAACTACTTAACAATCTTGGATCTCAGATTCTTCAGTTGGGGCATGTTTGGAGTGGACTTTCACGAAGCCTCAATTCATAACTGCACGTTTAGCACTGAACAGAGTGTTATTGGTTCTTTCTTCCGACTTTCCGTTGATTGAACATTTGTAACGTCCCCCGCCAGTGTGGCCGTAGCCCTACCTGTCTGTATATATAAAATGCTTGAGTTAGTGACTGACCGACAGACAAGATACAGCTTAAACTTTCGGTTGCAAGAAGCTGAAACATGGCATGTGTGTTCCTTGGGGGCTGTAGCGATGCACTAAGGGGGGTTTTCTGATTTTCCCACGCGATCGGGAAGAAACGATTCAATAAAAAAATATGCGGACGTAGATGCGAGCATCCTCTACATATAAAATGAAAAACATAATTAAAAACCTTGAATGACTATCGCTCACGTCTACTCATAATCATTAAAATCTCTAGTCACAACAGGGCACAAAACCATAAACGTAAGTCCAGAAATAAATGGAAGGAAAAAACTCAACTATCGAAGTCCACCGAGCGAACATCTTAGTTTACTTGCCAACGTATTTCTTAAGCCTTTACCCAACTTTCGGGACTTGGCGGAAGGTTTATGAGCTTCCAGTGAAAGCTTTCCATTTCGTTACAGTTTTACGAGATATTTTACCGTTCGCCATTTTTGTGCTTTACTTCGTTTTAATGGCGGTATTTGCACGCAATAATGAGCTGAGTCTTCAGTTTAGGTGTATTGGGTAATCTTAGGTCCTGTGGGTTCTTGTTGTTTATTTTCAGTAGATATGCTTTGGTGCAGGCCTATGTTAAGCAGTGGCAGTCTATAGGGTAATATACATACATACATACATACATACATACCTACATACATAGACTCACGCCTGTCTCCCCGAAGGGATAGGCCATGTCAAATGAATTGTAAAGTTCTGCACTATTTATATATCTGATCGTAACTTATACCGTTTTTTTTTTTGGTGTCGGGTTGGAAAATCCTCATGGAGTCCCTTCGCCCTGGGGGGGAAGGACGAAGGGGACTGTCAGACTCTTACTGACTGAAAACCAACCCGTGCTCCTCATGTACCCATGTGTCGGAGGGTAGGGTTTCACCTAAGCATTCCTCGCTACCCCCCGACGGGTATTGGCCCGCCAGATGGTCAGGCGGGCCCCGAACGAAACCCCCTTGGCGGCGGATGAAGGTGTTGGGCTCCGCCGCCAAAACACCCAGCGGCCGCAGAGGATAGGGAGGACGGCAACAAAACACCGCATCTCCTCTTCCTCTGCGGCCCCACCGCGACGCAACGATGGTGCGCCCCCATTTGGTCGCGGGAGATAGGGCGCGCGACAACGCAACACCGACACGCCTCTCCTCCCGCGACCGCACCCGACTGCGAGGGACAGACAGAACTGTCCCCCGCACCCGCACCTATGGAGGCATCCTACGCAGGCCTCACGCAAGCCCACGTGGAGCGTCCCCTCCCGGGATCCCGCTTAGCTTCACCGTGGGAGAAAATCAAATCCACGGTTACTAAGCCCCCCCACCACGACAAGGTGGAGATCCCAGGGGGGGTAACTTATAACGCTGGAAAATCTATTCATCTGCGCTTTACTTTGTTCACGTCAGAGATAGTAACTAAAAGTTACCCCCTTTTGACTGATAGTTTATTTTATTTTGTCTGATAATAAATGCTGGCAAACCAATAAAGTTTCCCAATATTGATACATTACTTATTCAGTTTCACAACTTTGTTTCAAGCAGACTAATGCTGTTACCAATTTGGCAATTCACGAACAAGATTGTTTTGGCAAACAAACCAAATTTAATAAAACAAAAGTTTTCTAGAAGCAAACAAACGAAATTACAACAATTACAAGCAATTTGTGCAGACGTTAATACAATAAAAAGGTGACACAAGTTTGTGAGACTCAATAAGAAAGTTTTAGAAAACTTTAATGTTTAGAAATGGTGAAAAACAATCAATTACTAATGTTTACGAAAACATACTTAGACAATAATAATAACATTCTATCACATTCTCACAACACCATCTAGTCCCAAACTAAGCAGAGGTTATAGTATGGGTATTGGACAATAGATAAACATACGGGTAACTATTTATTTGTAAATACATTCATAATTATTATACATAGAAACACCCAGAACAAGAAAAATACGCATGTTCACGCACACAAATGTTTGACTTGAGCGGTAATCAAGCCCTCGACCTTCGGCGTGGCAGGCGTTAACATAGCCGCAACGCCACCGAGTAGTCATAGGTATTATGCGTTTTACATACTTTCTTCTTTAGAAGACTGAAGAAGATTCTTGCGCTAGTGCTTACAAAAAATCAAGACAAATGTATAGTCAATCAAATATAACATAAAAATGAAGTCATTGCGTTTTCAGACAAAATATAAACATAGTTAAAATTGAGGACAGGACTGTTGGCCAGACCGTTTTTCCGGCACCGGAAGGCATATAAAACAACTTTTCCGGCAGACAATGCAACTGAATGCCGACAGACGGCTACCTCCATTGTCGCCGAAACATTACGTTTCTGACTGTCGGCTCCGCGACTAACCTCGGTGTAACTTAACACTATGCAGTTGCAAGTTGTAGGTATTTTTTTTGTTTGGTAATAAGACGACTGTACTGCTACTAATTCTACTGTAATTATCAACATTGACAGTTTGTGAGGACGTTTGTTACTTTTGCACGCAAAAACTACTAAATGGATTTTGATGAAACTTTTCAAAATAGGATATTGGCTACCTTTTTGTCCCAGTAACCCACCCATGGAGAGCGGTTGAAGCTGTGGGCAAAACCTATTGTGATCGTTAAAGCTTTTCTGTCTCCGCGTAGGGGTAGATCGCTAAGACGTGAAAGACACGTTCGCATTGTGTGAATAGATAATTAGGACGCTGAAAATTATAGTCTATTTTTATCTCGGCATCTGACTCCCACGCGGCCAGAACCACGGGAAAGTCTAGTTAGAAGAATCATTATCCAACATCCCTTAAAGAAAGTCGTTGGATGAAATTGGTTTCACCCACTCCGCAGTTCCTTTGGAGCCGTATGTTTCCAAGAAAAACGCTCGTATACTCTCCCAGTATAAGCCATATACCACGCTTCATTTCAACTGGTTAAGTTGTTCACAAAAATGTTCGTTGAAAGTTTTCATTTAAGCTAACTTGTCTCTTGGGAACATACTGTTCTTATATTCGGAGTATTACTAAAAACATTTGTTTTTATACTTACACATTGTATTAGCTGAGTAAACCTGCTATAGTACGAGGTTTTGAAATTCGTGAGTGAACAATAGTTTTGTCAGCGTAATCTCTTAATGCCTTTACTAAGGTTTATGTTATATCAAAATTGAAACGTTATTGATAAAATCATTTCCATAGTTTTATTTTCATATAAAGAAAGGTCCATAACAGTTTCCCAAGGGCATGAAATTTATTATTTTTTTAAACAAAAAGAAAACTTTGTATTCGTGCAAGCAAAATAGTGTAAGATTTGGAATAATTAAAGATTACAGGAGTTGTCGTCACATGGGATGGGAAAAGGATGGGATGGGAGGATGAGGAGCGAGATGAGGGAGAAGTAAAAGGGAAATGAGCCTCCAGTACCACTCACCGCAACAGTTCAACAAACATTATGTCGAAATTCTGTTATAGGTAATCCCCAGTATAGGCCCGGTCGAGCGGGCCTATTTATACTGAAATCAGCAAGGCTTTGTCGAATGTCCAGATATTACAATTAACAAGATTATTTCTAATTGTCTGCCTCCGTGGTCCAGTAGATAGCGTATGCGACTGCTGATCGGAGGTCCCGGGTTCGATTCCCGGATCGGGCAAAGTGTTACTGTTTTTTTCGAATTCTTAGTAGCAGCACGGAGTCTAGCTGTTACTATGAAAACCCAGTAACACTTTGCCATAATTTATAGACTTACGCTTGTATCCCCGAAGGGGCAGGCAGAGGTGTAATATTGCACCCACATTTTGCCTTGAATTTTTAGGTCCCTCGTGATAAGGGGCGAGCCTATTGCCGTTACCTGGCACGTCACCAGACTCCGTGCTACTGATATTTCGGAAAACCCAGTAACACTTTTGCCCGACCCGGGAATCGAACCCGGGACCTCCGATCAGCAGTCGCATACGCTATCCACTGGACCACGGAGGCAGTCACTTAAATGTGTAACGTTTAAAAAGTGCTTCTGTCAACTGTGAGTCAGTGATCATTATCAGCTTGCCGTAGTCCACAACTGGATATAGGACTATTCTCATACTACTATATTAATGTGATGATTACATAATAAAAGCCTTCTCGCAGTATGCTTGAAATGCAAAAACGAAATACCTATTCACAAGAGCGATGGTATCACTTTCAGGACAAATACCAGTAATGGTATAAACTTTTGTTCCGCCAGTTAAATTGGTTTCAATGTTTGTTTCTTTGTGCGTGCAGTTGACCAGCATCCCAATGTTTGGTCCAATATGCTTTGGTCTTACTGTAATAGCTTCACGTTTGTAATTTACTAAGGGTATTCCCAGAGCATAGATTTACGTGGACTATCTGACATCTGCACATTATTACCTTGGGTTTCGTTTTATTTCCGTCACGAAAATAATAAATGTGTGTATGATATAAAATAGTGTGAGCAGAATAATAGATAATGCAGTATTTAGCAATTTATGAAAATGGACATCGTTAAAACATTATTGTAGTATTATGTGTATCGTAACATAACAACACTCCTATTCAACGATAGCTCGCTTCGCTAATTAGATTACATTCCCATGTATAAAGCATGGAATAAGTTCATTTGTGGATGTTCTATTGTGAATGTTTCTAAACAATACAGTAAGCAGAGGCTTATTTATAGTTATGTCGACAGTATTAAAGTCTAATGGATAATTTGTAATCTAAAAGTATTGTACCTACTGCCATAGATTACATTACTAATTTAATAATCTTCATCTTCAGCCCCATACAGTCCACTGCTGGACTAGGCCTCTCCTTTGAAAGGAGGAATTGGCCTACTATACCACGCTGGCCAAACGGGTTGGTATAGGATTTGTTTCAAGTTTTCCTTCTCTTACAGTGCTGTTTTCTGCATAGTATGGTCCCTGTGTCGGCTCTTACGACACCCACGGGATGATATGGGGTGGTGACATTCCGTATTCTTAATCCGTCACCACACGGATGACTAATATAATACCTAAGTCATATGTCACACTAAGGGTAACTCGGTTAACCTGTTAATAAGCTCATATTGTGTACACAGCAGAATAGAAAAATATATTTTGCAGTTTATAAACCAAGATTAGACGGAATCTTAGATTTCACGTCTCTAAATCTATTGATATTATAATGTATTTAATTGAAAAGTAATATAGATGTCTATAAGTATGTAAATCTTTAATAATATTATATAATTTGCTCAAAAAAATGTAAATGTAAATACAACAAAATTCTTTATGATTTAGGTAATATATCACATTGCTCCGCCTGAAAAAGGCACTAAGTCTAAAGTTCATCATCAATGTATACCACCTAATGTACACTTAGTTTGCAATATCAAAAAAAAAAAAATACGCGCAGAACACGTCGTTCGTTGATATAGCTTCTGTTTAATCATCTCGCCGTCGCCTTTCGAAAGCATGAATGCTTGACTTTTTACTGAATACGTTTTACTGATATGAATTTTGACAAAATAATAATAATGAAATGCAGTTAGAAGAGCTGGATAGAAGATTACTGTTTCTTTGAATAGCTTTCCAACAGTGCGTTGATAATCGCCTTGCCTTTTGATGCAAATATAGCACACACCAAGAAGTATTTTTTTTCTGTGAAATATAGATTCTCATCGTTGTTAGTACCTAAATGTTAAAATAATTTACAGACTAACAAACCAGCTGTACAAAAATATGAAAAAAAATCCTACACCTCAAAATATGCGTTAAAGTAGAGCTTCAACACGAGTCCTTTAATTTGTAACTACCATTCAAATATTTGAGACTAAGCCGTTCAATACTTACGAAATTGGAAATCCCGGTGTCAAAAATGGCGGGCCAGATTTAATAAGAGTAAAATGTCAATCACGACAACGTAGGCTCCCTAATTTGATTTAATGGTTTGTGGTACGCGACCTATCTTTCAATGTTTATTATACTATCAGGTTTCAGTTGTTCCGACTTATCCTAAGTCAAATTAGGGTCAGGAATGTTACTCAAGTGTTGTCGGGGAATTCATTGATTTCTTGTGAAATCGTCAAAGACGCTCTGAGGGTTTTATTGTTCTCACTGAATGGTAAGATGACTGTGGCACTTCAAGATTGACGATGGGTTGGATTGAAGTCAGTTTTATGTGACTTTTGCAAGCTTTGGAACAGCCATTTTTGTAGTAAACGAGATTTAGTAGGTGTCGTGACTGGACGGTTTTGATGAAGATTTATGATCGTTTTTTGGTGCAACTCGTATGTTGTAGGTTTTCATCTTTATTGTGACGTTCTGTAGTTTGTTTTGGTTAGATGAAAATGGCTCTGAAAAAATCTTGCGGATATGGTTCGTTTATGATTGATAGGCGTTTTTATGTATCATTTCATTTATCATTGTATAATATGTAGTGATCGCGATTTTAGACGCAGAAGCCATTCTTTTAATTTAAGAGTATATGAGGGTTCTGTATGATTATACGAAATAGCTACAGTGGGTTACAGTATATTACAGTATTTCAATTATTTTGTATAATATACTCATTTTTGATGTCTCTAAAATATTACGTCATTTTTTATGTGTTTTATCTTTGAAGGACGAGCCCTACAGAGATAATACAGAAATAATTTTATTTAAATATCGAGTATTAATACAATTTTGTTAAGTCTCCTAGCTATTAGCAGCTGGGAAGTAGTTCCAAGAGAATTAAAAGGAAAACTGCGTTTGATATCGTTAAAAGCTTTTAGTGAAAGGACCGTTTCTAACGACTTATAGTTCAGGCAGGATTAGCGCAAACTTTATGCAACACCTTGTACGCTTAAATAAGGATACTGGCTCTTATTTATATAGTTTTTGTTATATTTCTTTTTTTGCAAAGCAGCGGTGGAACGTATGCTTTGTTACCCGTTACTTTTGAAGATATGTTCTTTCAATGGCGTAGTAGTTTAAGGAGTAATGCCCGCGCTGTTCGCCGCGCCCACTTGCCCAATGCGGACACTCCAAAATATCTTCATATGTTTGAGTTCGCCGCGTCACTCTGGCCGAGCACTTAAAGTGTTACACGACTTAAAAGTTTAATTGCGGTTTATTTTATTTATACATTTAAACCGAAATGTCTATCGAAAATATAATTATATTGATACTGGTATAAAACAGGATATTAGAATCTCTTTAGATTGCGTAGATCAGACGACAGTCACTTCAACATATTTTGCAAAATGTAGTTGGTCTACAAAGCAGACTTGTATCACTGTGTTAACGCTAAAATCAAGAGTACAATATAAATACAATTAAACTATTACATTTCTAAAACCATAATTATTATTGAAAGGGTATACGCCATGATTAGATAAACATTTCTGTGATAAAACAACAAAGCCCGACCGTCTTCAAAATTATCGACATTTACGTTCGAAAATTTTGTTACAATCAAAACAATGTGGACTGATGAAGTAATTTTATTATGCCGCGGTTACGAACTCACTTGAGTGAAGGTATTTACGTGTGCCTGTGTCAAATCGTGTTACTTGCTTGATAATTATGAAGGCCGAACTCAAACCAACTTCAAATTAGATTGTTACAAACACGCCAGAATATATTATTCCTAGTCGCCACATGTTCCTCTTGTAAGATACGTAATTTGAAGGTGAGTCACTTTCAAGTTTCATAACTCGAATCTTTGTTAAACTTGCTAATAGTTGCACTTGACTTCATCCACATTGGAAAGATGATACAACTTTCGCGTTGACGTCGTGAAATAACTTCGCAGCGTGCAGAGTTGTGAGTTTACATTCAAATCTCACATCAGTAGTGTGACTGCCGGAATGATGAGTCATCACTTTAAATATCTAACACTTCTTCCCTTAGTAAACTTTACCATAAGCCCAAAGTATCTACAACCCAAAATAAAGTGATTTACACAAGAACATGTCACTACAGTTTGCCCCTGATCTAAAGTACAATGTGACTGCGGTTAACAATCCCTTCACTCAAAGGGTCCGACAATATTTGAGAAACACTGTCCAGTAAAACTTTCAAAGAGACCGCAAAACTCAATTAGGCCTATTTAGTATAATCACAGCGTCTCGTAATCCACGCCACCATGCAGTCAGTTTGACATCGTCCAATTAACCGATTGTCCCTGAACGCCGAATTTCAGTTACTAGCCAAGCTTATGTCGAATTAAACTACTCACGATTATGAGACTCCACAAACAGTCCAAAGGCCTCAATGGTTTTTCTTCCCCTTATCAGTAATCTGGGTAGAAAGCTCTTTGTGGTAGACCGCAGATTGAAATAGTTTTACGTAAATACGTCTTTTAATTAGTTCTTTAGAGTGGTTCTGTTCACTTGTTTCCGTTACTATAATATTATACTTAACAAATTCAAATCTTAAATTCTAATTCTATTCATTAACAATTTTTACATTATGTTTGAATGCATTGTGTTTCGTAGTATCATAATCGCTAATAAATTAAGTAAATATTGTACTCTCATAATGTAATGTGATGTCGCTATATTTTGGATGCTTGACACATTTTTCTATTCAGACGTGCGTTTATCAGTTTTTGTCTTCAACATAACTTCTGCTTTGGTTATCTGGTTACTTCAGTCATCATTGTCCCTTATCTTGGTGAAAGGCCGAAACTATATTCAGTGGATCATTTAGCTCTATTATTAGACTTTGCCTTCTTTACTTGCATTGCATCATTGGCCACGCCCCGCGCGCACTAACGTGGCGCTCACAACAAACACCACGTCTCAATTCCTACTTTAAAAACCATTCTCAGATTTCTCCACGTAAAGTATTTGCTTCCATTTTATCTAACTGCTAAACAAATACTTGGAGCGAGTCGTTCGTGGACAACTAGGTCGGTAGCTAAATGGGTTACTCCGAAAACGATTTGTACCGGCGCCGACGATTTAGCGGCTTCACTGTTACAAAATGTCGGTTAATCCTGCATCACATTTGTCAATGATTTTAAACTAGCACCGGTTTGTTCTGATGTTTGAGGCTGAGTTATGGCCGCTGTTGCGAATGTGACCGGCGTGAAATTGGATGCAGCTGAAACTATGTGCGGATCAATTTTATTCTAACATGTCAGATCGTTTGCGGTTCTTCAGTATTGCGGTCCCCGTGGTGTGTTGTTGGTGAAGCTGTTATTCTAGTTTTATTACATTTCATGCAGACACATAAACTTGTGACAACAGTTATAGCTAGTAAATCAAATCAATCCTTATCCTAATAAAATTGATACAAGCATTTTCATAGTGTTAGATTGCCGCAACAACGGATTTTCAAACTCATTTTCAACCCCTATTAACCCTACAATATGAATCCAAACTTTGTTGAAATTTTCAGTCGTTTTGGCTTTACGACGAAATGTCATGATGATAACTTTCGAAATATTGAGCATAAATCTATACTATAATAAAACTGTAGAGGTGAAAAAGTCTGTACATTAAAGATAATTTGACGAAAATTAGCTAAAAAATCTAGGAAAATGCTAAAAAGCAATACTTGATAATTTTTAGAATTTATGTCTGTCTGTCTGTCCGACGTCTTTCCCTATGTTGCTAAAGATCTCTAAAATGGCGAAATTGATTTCAATAAAACTTACACTCATGTACAAAAGATACTCAAACCTATAAAATAGTATATGTTAAATCACAATCGGTTGAGTGGTTTTCGGTGTGCAGCTTGACCTCTCCTTTGTACGTAGTCCCAAACAAAACAGGGATCATCCAAAACTGGTTATATATGTGATGCTATCTATGATCATTATAAGTTTGTTAGTAAAAGTATAATTAGTCTAAAAAGGTACCTTCGAAGTGTTTTATGGCTATTTACCCGACTTTAGAAAATTTCGTCAGTATATTTTTACGTATTTTCGATAAATAAATTATTGGAACCGAGGATATTTATAGTTATCCTTCCGACCGATAGATGTCACTATTTTCAAATACTTTTCTAGCAAAATAAATGTTTCTTGAAAAAAAGACAATAATTATGTGTATCTTTCGGTTATTAAAAAGTAATAGAGTATAATATTCGGCACTTTCATAAACAAAAAGTGTCTGTGTCAAAATTTATTACAATGTCCACTTAGGTAATTTAAACGGTCAATCTCATTTATTTAAAATTATTATGTTTATATAATAGTTATAGAATCATTTCATTTTATTTTAAATGATAAAAACAATTACTATAGATCCTTTTTTTAATAAATTGTCGATTAGTCCATATTATTTTCTATCTTGGTCGGTTTGTATATGTAAACATAGATGGCGTTTTCTGAATGGCGGTGTTAAGATTTGCCTTGGATTGATGAGGTTCTCGGTTAATTTTCTTTCGTTTTGTCGGATTGGTGTCTTAGTCGTTACTTTTGAATAATGAATGTGGATGTGTTTCCTTGATTTCTTTCGTTCGTTCGTGTTCTGTACTTATACAGGTGACTCATTATTCCCAAATTCCCACACCTCACGTACGTGGGAATCCGTGGGTGGGAGACTGAGGCCTGAATTCAGATAACTCTTGAGTAACTCAACGGGGCTATCTTACTTTCGGCAGGGCTGAATATTCGTAGCCCTGTGTGCATTTTGTAAATAAATCGCAGGGACAGACTTGAAACAGCTGGAATCGACCCCCAAACATGTTGCTTTCACATGGTCAGTTATATGTGGCATGTTCACGAGTAAGCGGTAAAAATAATTTTGTACATTTTCTATATGAAGGTGGTAAAACAGTTAGATAATGTTGTGTATAAAGAAAGTCTCTAATGATATCCCTACTATCCCTACTTCCCTTCTAATATTATAAATTCGAAAGTGTGTATGTATGTATGTTCCGGTTTCACGCTAAAACGGCTGAATCGATTTTGTTGAAATTTAATCCTACAAATATTATAAATGTGAAAGTTTGTGAAGATGCATGTATAAATGGATGGATGGATGGATGAATGTATGGATGGATGGATGTATGGATGGATGTTTGTTACTCTTTCACGCAAAAACTACTGAACGGATTTGGATGAAACTTTAGAGTAATATAGTTTATACATCAGAATAACACATAGCCTACAATTTATAAAGATTTTGTATAATGTTGCCATAATATACGGAAAAGTATCAACTAAGTCGGCAAAAATCCAGAACACTGAAAGCTGTCTTCACGTGCGTTGCCTAAACCGTAAAAGTTACTTGAAGATAATGTACGGTGAAATTGTATATCATAGAGGCTCACTATGAAGAATTCAAGATGGCTGCCGTCACAAAATGGCGGATTACTTATTTTCCACAAAATACCTGAATACGGGTATCATATAAAAGGGCTTGATTCGTAGAATAGAGCTCACTATAAAAAAACCAAGATGGCTGTCGCCGCAAAATGGCGGATTACATATTTGCCACAAATACCTCAATATGGGTATCGAATGAAAGGGCTTGATTGGTAGAATAGGCTCACTATGAAAAATCCAAGATGGCCGTCACCACAAAATGGCGGATAACTTATTTTCCCCAGATACCTCAATATGGGTATCTAATGAAAGGGCTTGATTGGTAGAATAGACCTCACTATGAAAACAGAATGAGAAGTATTAACAAACAAAACTAAAAACTTGAAAATAAAATAAACTAAAAAAACACAGATATGAGAATTAGTATCAGATAGAGCGCATTCGTCCAACTAAGCGTGGCACGTTGACAGCTATGTGTGCGTGACCTTTGGCGACTGGCACTGTACGGACACGCGCGTCTATGTGTGTGAAAAGTTGCCAGATTATGAATAATCTCCCAGTATTTTGCATATAGTTATGTAATATTCTTATATTCATTTGCGGTTTTGAAGAATTTACCATGGATTTAATTAATGCTTTTATAAATACATTTCTTAAATGTAGGTACCGAGTAAAGTTTTAACTACTTCGTAAATCTGTATATATAAAATCCTTGCGTTACTGATTGACTGACAGACAAGCTACAGCCGAAACTACTCGGCGCATGAAGCTGAAATTTAGCATGTATGTTTCTTGGGAACCGTAGGGGTGCACCAAGACGGGATTTCTCGAAATTCCCACGGGATCGGGCAAAACGAGAAATAAGAAAATATGTGCGTGCGAAGCCGCTGGCGTCGATTAGTTGAGAAATAAATAGTCTGTATGTACACACGGCACCAAGTCAAGCTAAACAGTTGCTGTACGATTTTGATACTTATTCCCTACGCCATAAGTATGTATGTACACACGGCGCCAAGTCAAGCTAAACAGTTGCTGTACGATTTTGATACTTATTCTTTACGCCATAAGAACGGTGCAAAGGACAAAGTGTATAAGCTTGACGAGTAGCAGGGTGTACACGAATATTAGAATATCGTTTGGGGATCGAACTCAAAACAATATAATGTAAGGTATATACTAATGGAAATTGAAATTCTATTACTATATTTATGAGAAAGAAGATATATCTACAATATACTTTTATAATACGGTAATGTATTTTTCATTAACATGACAATCATTATCACATAATCAATTGACAAGTGCATTTTCCCTAATTCAGGCAGAACGGCGTCGACAAAAACTGGCAACACTTACATATTTCTAGCACAAATACGAATTTTATCGAAATTAAATTAGGAAACAGTTAAATTATCAATAGTTACCTGTGAAAAGATATTCCATTTTCCTGTTTTTGTTTTTAGGAACAACTTTTACAGTGTTTAAGAACACAAGACGGCATTTTGAGAATTTAAAAGTTGAAGTGATCGTGACGCGTGAACTGTACGATGCTTCGTAGCGCACTGAGACGAGTTTGTATTCGCTTTTCAATTTTGTATTTGCTTTAGTGGCCGCACGCAACTGTGCCGCGCGTTCCATCTGACTAATTCTCATATCTGTGAAAAAAAACCTTTATGTTAATTTTGGGCGTAGCGTATCATATAGAAATTTCACTTGCCCAACGATTTTATATTTGTCTGATCAATACCCCAGATTGATGAGAAGTTTGGTGCGATCTGGCAGCTAGGACTTACCGAATTACTTTTTAGCTTTTGGTACATAACCTAACTATAGTATTTTCGCTGTATGATGGTATGCATGAAGGTTCTCATTTTACGTATCACGCATACTACTTTCAACTTATGAAAGTAAATTGCCAAAAGAAAACAATAACTAAAAAAAACTATCTATTAAAAATTACAAAGTAAATTGATACTAGTATGTCTCTCTCTATTTTTATAATTATTATAAACTGTAAATAAATTATTTAAATATAATAAAATATAATCCTCAAAATGTCAGATGCATGAAACGAACCCTCTGTCAGTAGAGATTGACACCATTGAATCGGCATGAAATCGATGAATAGGAGCGGCCATATTGTGATTGAATACGTCTACGAGTACGAGCGCCTTGTATGCGGTTAGTGATTCTGCCTGTTTGGCGTGTTATTTTTTTGTTGTCTTATATTTGGTATGTACAATGCCAAAAATAACAAAAAAGATAGTTTTAAACTCGCAAAGCCGTGAGTTAGTGCTTCGTTTGAGGACGTTCTTTGAACAAGAGCGTGCAAACGGGGGCCCGGTAATACCGATCGACAGTGTTGATTACAGAGTTGCGGCAGCTCAGCTCTGGACATCGGCAAGGCTTCAGTTTCTCGAATATCTAATGAAAAATTTGGATTAAGACTAACTCCCTTAAGCACCCTACACCACCAATACCCTCAAGTTCGGGCGACTCGTTTCGAAACCCAATCCGACAATATTTACAGACTGGGATAAATATGTCCACCTCGACCGAATTTGAGATCAGCAAATAATTATCTCTGTTGGAGAAGATTCAGATATGAGGTTTTAGTTCATCGATAAAAAAAATATTTTGAAATTACTGCGTTTTATTTGTGAATATAATTGCCAAAACACTTTTAAAATGAATTTTATTTCGAAGATATAAAATCGGTAACTACGTACGATTCCATGTCGTTTGCCAATTAATTCGATATTTATAAATAATCGATTAAATTTCCTTAGGTTACATCACTTTAATTGTCAGTCATGAACTATCATGCATATCATTATACAGCGAAAATACTATAGCTAGTGAGTGAGGAATCCGCATCATCATAGAACATGTAGTACGATTAAATTTTTAGGTTTCCGTATCTAAAAGGTGAAAACGGGACCCTATTACTAAGTCTCCGCTGTCTCTCTGTCTGTCCGTCTATCTGTCTGTCTGTCACCAGGCTGTATCTCAGAAGACAAGAAGCTGTCCACTCCGAAGAAACGTGAGCGTAAAGCTTCAATAACTGACATAGATGGTTCCGATGTGGTGGCAATACGAAATCCCTACATTGATAAAATTAATCAGTCGTTGAAATAACACAATCGACAATATGGTAAAGGTTTCGAAATACGTCGCCGTTTTTAGGGGTTGTGAGTGATTGGGAGGTGAGAGGGGTAGGTCTCGCAACCCCCCTCACCATTTTCACTTGCCGGAAATACTTGGTTTCCTCTAAAAAAAAAAAAAACTCCAAACATCGGTCTGTATGGCACTGCCAACTTCCACATTATTCACACTAGTTTAATAAACTAAGGTTGACGGAGCCCTGCTTCGCAGGGCTCCTATTATCGGATTAAGGGTCAAAAGAGAACCTACTATAACCTATTTAGTTACTCATTACAGGACCCTAAGTACTCGAAAGCAATGAGGGCAATGACGCACAAATTTGACGTTACCTGTCAATATCATTCACACAAGATGGCGGTTGCGTTTCGTATCACATTTTTTCACATAAAACCTAAATATCGCTTTTATTGATTCCACTAGTTTAATAAAGTGAGGTTGACTGTAGTTAAGGGTCAAAAGAGAACCGAACACACCTATTTAGTTACTTTCACATAAAACCTAAAATTACGTTCCGTTTTGCATATATGAATGAAGAATTGTTGGAAATTGTTTAAAAATATTTAGACGCAACTCCGGCAGCCAAAATTACTTTTAGGGGATTAAGACTAACTCCCTTAAGCACCCTACACCACCAATACCCTCAAGTTCGGGCGACTCGTTTCGAAACCCAATCCGACAATATTTACAGACTGGGATAAATATGTCCACCTCGACCGAATTTGAGATCAGCAAATAATTATCTCTGTTGGAGAAGATTCAGATATGAGGTTTTAGTTCGAGTGACTGTGACTAATAATAAAAAAAATATTTTGAAATTACTGCGTTTTATTTGTGAATATATTTGCCAAAACACTTTTAAAATGAATTTTATTTCGAAGATATAAAATCGGTAACTACGTACGATTCCATGTCGTTTGCCAATTAATTCGATATTTATAAATAATCGATTAAATTTCCTTAGGTTACATCACTTTAATTGTTAGTCATGAACTATCATGCATATCATTATACAGCGAAAATACTATAGATCATTTTTATTGTAATAAAACAGTGTAACACAAAAAATATGTTTTTTACAATGCTCATTCTAGAGTAGTGTAGTTATCAAATTGTTTTCAAAATTGATAGATTTATTGCCTTTAGCATTTAATGTAGATGATCTTTGACTTTACAGTAAGTAGTTTGGACGAAAAGTTTAAAAGTTATCACGATATGATTGATATAAGCGCAGCGTCATTCAAAGCGCTTACTATGAGTTGGCGCTCAAGCGCAGCGGGGCAGAGGGGCGGTCTGATTATGTACTTTGTGGTAATGCTTTAAGTTTTTATTTTTGCTGCTATTCTATTCAGTAGATACACAAGCTCTTCAATAACTTTAATAATATACCTACATACTAATCTTTACCTAAAGTTTGACGACTATGAAAACAAAAGTAATTTTAAGTAGGTATTATTTGTTTATATGTATGCTACACGGCTAATGTGCAGATCCGTTTGTGATGAAATTTGATATGGATAGTCTGAAAACTGGGGAAGTACAAAGGTTACTCTTTATTAAAATTTCATGCGGGCGAAGCCGCGGGCGAAAGCTAGTAATAATATAAAATATTTAATTCAACAGCAATTACCAAATTATTGTGCAAATAATGTGGCATTAAAATAACTATTTATACGTAATGAAAAACCAATCCGGATTGATTGAGCAACCGGGTTGACATATGACGCGACATTTAATCCCGCTATGGACAAAGTAAACAGTCTATATAAAGGGTAGTTAATAAAACAAGCGCGGTGTAGCTCGTTAACTGCAGCAAAGTTACCAGAATAGCTCAAGTAACACTCACAACTAATGTTTAGTGAGACAAGCGAATGTCTTTGCTCGACTTGTATATTGCACATGCTACGTATACTTGCCAACAATTCAGGGTATTTTTTGTTTGGTGACACAGAACTTTAATGTGAACTGTTCAAGGTTTTAAATGAGGTGGAAAAATATCATTGTATCTAAACTGAAATATGAAAAAAGCCTAGATGGAAAATAAAGAATGAAAGCATTAAGACCAATGCCGGGCCATAATTTGTTTTTTGAGACTGGGTGTTCCACGATACAGGATTTATCCCTAGGGCGGGTCGTCTTTAAAAAAAATACAAATAAGGCCTTGTAATCGAATGACTTTCTTCAGCTGCTATAAATTATCATAATCATATTTTTCAAACACTAAAATTATCTTATTGAGGTTGGTCTTTATATAATATATTTTGGACTTCTTTGACTTCCATTTTCACCGTTGACTCTGTCTCTGTTTTCAATGTTGAATACTAAAAATGGAAACTGGAAAATAAAAGCTTGCGAAGCTTATACGAGACTACATGTACAGTAATATTACTAGAGTACGTTTTACTAAGAGAGTCACAGCCTCACAGGTCAGAGTTGAATGAAGTCCCAAATGAATTTGACATAATTCCCTAAAAAGTTTACTGGGTTAAGGGATTAACTTGGAACAAAGTTGCAGCTTTATGCCGCTAGGGACGCTACTACCGCAAACAGTAGAAATAAGTGCCGTTGCTGTGTGTATTACTTTTATTTTTATACGAACAAATGTAGTGAATAGATAAGTAGCTACGGATTCATTATTCTCAGAATAGTTATATTATAAACTGTCTCTTGTGTTACCTTCAAATGTTTTTAGTTTTCTTATTTAATGAACATCTCTAAATTTTGACAATGTTCAGAAAGCAAAAGAAAATTAATGTCGTAATTGTCTTTTTGCATAGGTAAATACTTGAAGTCTAATGTCCTTCTCTATGTCAAATAAAATTAGCTTTATTCATAAACAAGTTATAAAATAAAAGTCATGAAAGTGTGACGTATTGAATTAAATATCAACATTTCAAACTATAAAGTGAAACTATTCGCATCGTGCAGGCTTCACACCAGGTTTATGCAAACTTTTCGCATTTTATTTGCATCCTACCACTCAATAAACAACAGAGTCAAGAGTTCTCGGCTTTAAAACTATTCAGAGCATCTGTTGCCTTGCATACACACACGTACATGTACTTCACACACACACAAATCATGAAGCTTTCATGAAAATGCTTTAACATTCTCGGGTTGAGTTCATGCGACCTTTTTAAGACCGTCCTTAAGAAATCGGAATAAATTTAAAGCCAAGATAAGCTTTACAGCGGTTGTAAGATGAGGAGGTAACTTAAGATGCTTAGTTGAGCAAAGAGTACGGCTAGTTAAGAATTTCTGGAGTCCAAGTTGCCTTCACGTCGGCTATTGAGATGCAAAACCGCAGAAGCTAATGAGTTTTCACCTTGCAACAAGAATTTGCGGTTAATATTGGAGCGCGTCACAGAGAGGCAGCCGGCTATTTGAGTGGTAAATGTTCTGATTAAGATATCTTAGAGTATGAGATTTTAGCTCTATAATTTTTTATAGAAAAAGCAGCTAGTAGATTTTGCAACGTTTTATGGTTTGTTTGATTTAGTTTTAAGACCTAAATGGAAAGATAACTTTTGTCATTAGTCAATCTTCAAAATGTATGATATAGACTCCAAACCAGTGTCAAGACCAAACAACTGACTGGCTTTCTAATTATATTTGCTGTATTAAGTTACTCTTTATGAACTTTTCTTGAACTATTGGTAGTAGAGCCTTGCTGATTTCAGCATGAATGGGACGGCTCGACCGGGGAAGTACTACCCTCTCACAGAAAATCGACGTAAAGTACCTAACGGTACCTAAACTGTTGCGTTTCGTTCGGTGAGTGAGAGTGCCGGAGGCCCTATGGGGATAGATATTCCTTCTCCCTCATCCTATCCCCATTCCCAACCCCAAGGGGCGGCAACACACTTGTGACTCCTGTGGTGTTGCTTGTGTCCATGGGCGGCGGTAATTGCTTACCATCAGGCAATCCGTATGCTCGTTTGCCGTCTATTAACATAAATATAAAAAAAACCTTACTTTAGTTTAAATATTTTAAGAATGACAGTGATAATGATTATACATCTCAAGAAAAATTATCTCGTATTTTTTCAAAGTGTCAGAATATTTGAGCAGGCTGTCTAACGAGTTGGTCTATCGTCTGGCACTGTGTGTACACGTGTGCAAATGAACATCCAGCGTGGGGTTGTATTTTAGTTTGTTTGAATTAAGTATTTTACCCCTAATAGTTTGACAATAAAACGTCGCATTTTGTATGACGATAAGAATACATACCTATGTTCATAATTACAGATGACTCGGGTTTTGTGTGACGTTTATATTTTTTGTTACTAAATAAGTTTTCCAAAATAGGGGAGTTATCCCCTATTTTATCTATTGAGTATTGAGTATTTATGTTATTCCTATTAACTATCAGAACTACATAGTTTGTCAACAGAGACAAGTTGACAAGTTTCCGATGGAATTTAATGACATTTAAACTAAGAGGGAACCAACATATTATCAATGAATACAGATGATTTACATTAAAGAAGCTTATTTCATAAGGATATCATGTGCCGATTAAAGTTGGCGTATTGACGGTTGTTATTAGTGTAGTTCGGTGTTGGCGCTGTTGGCGGCGCTGGCGTCTTTCGCCATCTGTCTTGCATTGCTTTGGCGTAAGAAATAGACAGCTGTTGCACTGACACTCACGCGACTCTTACGCCGCCAAGCGGCAATTTGGGTCGCAGAAAGTTTGTCTTAAAAGCGGCAATAAGAACAACATCTCTATAAATAAATATCTATGCTCTATGATATTATTTTGTAATAAAAGCCTCTTTATAAAAAAAAATAAAGTCAAAGTCAAGTCAACAGACAGTTTTGGACATGACTTGGTTAAAATAAAATTTAGAACCGATGAAATAGTTAATCGAGAAAAACAAATCTTTTAAGCAAAACTTTGCGCCCCAGTTAGTTCGTAAGAAGATCAGACGACGTCAATTTATAAATTTTTAATTTTCGCTTGTAAAATTGATACCATCTTGTTATCAAACAGCTAGTACAGTTGAGTCTGCCGTCGGACGTCGTGTAATCTTATCTTATTGAAGTGGTCCCGGAGGCTTTGATAGTATCCTTGCAGTATTAAATTTATATACTTTTATGGTACTAGGAGTATCTAGAGTAGGTAAGTTACAAATAAAGCCAACAACACTGAATTTAGAAAATTTTGTAACGATTCTCGACGTGTAACATGAAAATAATTATTAATGCCTTTATAGAGACATAAACTTAAAAAAATATTTGTCTAAAGCTTAAATTTTCGACGCGTATCTAAAACTTAGTGCTAGTGTGAATTATATTACAATTCACTGTACAGCCAATCGTGCTCGGTTCATAAATACTAATCCTTCTAGTCCTATGCATCAAAACATATACATACTTACGTAGTATATACTCACTCGTCTATTATACATTTATGTGTAAACCGCAGCTCGGCTGATACAAATGTGTGAATCGCTTTCTTTCTGGTTAAAATTGATTGATATGCCTCAATCAATTTTAACCAGAAATCCCAATTTCAAATCATGGTTTAAATTTTTTATTAGTAAATGCTCAGATAATATAATAATTATGATTTGTGCATTATATCTGGCCACAAAACAGTGGTCTACTATTCGTTCAACAAAATAATATAATTATGTTTTATCAAGCTCATGTATGTAAAATATTTATTCTGTGCGTAATGCGAGTGTGAGTCAATATAGTTTTATGATTAATTAAGCAAGGCTATAACGAATTTTGTAAATTGGTTTAGCTTTTGAGATAGATGCATGATTGGATATAAATAATTCAAGCATGGGATGTATTGTGTTTTGAATATTTCTTGTTTTATTCGAAAGGCATCGATTTAATCTTAATATATAAAATCCTATCGTTACTGACTGACTGACAGACAAGCTACAGCCGAAACTATTGGGCGCAGGAAGCTGAAATTTGGCATGTATGTTCCTTGGGGACCGTAGAGGTGCACTAAGAAGGGATTTCCCGAAATTCCCACGGGATCGGCCAAAGCGGGTAAATTAAAAAAAATGCGTAGCTGCTGGCGTCCTCTAGTACAATAATAAATATTGTATGCTGATTATTGTCGCAACTAAGTCCGATTATTGATCTACTTCAGAAAGTTTTAGCGATCTATATATATCTCTCTCTCTCTCTTCACATAATTATAATAAAATAGAGGTCCCCTTTTCATCTTGTCTGTCTGTATGAATTCTATAAAATCAAATAACACCGAACGATTTTTTGTACGGTTTCCATCAATAGGTAGATAGCGTGGTCCCTGAGAACGGATTAGGTGTATTACTTACACTGACGGAGCCGCGGGCGAAGTCTCGTATATCTACAAAATTATCCTTGCGTTACTGACTGACTGACAGACACGCTACAGCCGAAACTATTGGGCGCAGGAAGCTGAAATTTGGCATGTATGTTCCTTGGGGACCGTAGGGGTGCACTAAGAAGGGATTTCCCGAAATTCCCACGGGATCGGCCAAAACGGGTAAATTAAAAAAAATGCAAGCGTAGCTGCTGGCGTCCTCTAGTTTTGTAATAAAATAGCATTGTGTGAGACGTCCTAAGCTATCATTATCGAAATAAATTCTCAGTCGAATGATGTTCTTTTTTTAAACAGATATCGATGATTGCGCGTTTTTCAATGTGTTATGCTTATGCTACACATATTCCATTTTTGAAACCAGCCATGCCCTTTTATCATTGTTTTTTAAATTTTATCTGAAATCTTTTTATTTACATATCATATTGGATTTCCCGAAATTTCCACGGGATCGGCCAAAACGGGTAAATTAAAAAAAAAATGCAAGCGTAGCTGCTGGCGTCCTCTAGTTACATTATAAAACGATATCAGTAACTACGGTTTTGAAAGCAGCGATGGAATTCGAGCTGAAACTTTTCGTTAAAACTTTACCTTTACAATGTAATATACAAGATATTTTATGCCTAGCGACAGCCATAATGAAGAAAAATCTGTTAAAAAATTAAGCAATGGATCGTTGAATCGGTACGCGGTGAAATAAATTAACATTTAAATTTGAAAACGTAGTCTCGAATGTTCCACGGAAACGTGTTGGTTGGATTTTGTTGTCAAGTTTGCAAAAGCAGTCTTCCGTGACCACGGTTCCTGTAAAGTAGCCGAAAAGACGGATTATAATAAATGTAATATTAGTAAAACTTGGTTGTGATAAAATACAAAAACAGTAAGATAATGTAAATGTGTAACATTCGTTTAAATGAAAAGAAAATAATTTGTAAAAGTCGTTTAGGCAATGTGTATGAAAAATAATGCCATTGTTAGCCGGCCGAAACATTAAGTAATATTTAAACCTGAAATCAATTAGTTTAAACTTGTTTGATATAATATATATTAATCGCATAAGTTTAAAATCACTTATTGCTTCTGTTTAAATGCGTTTTGCAGTCCACTGCTGCACATAATCCCATTTTGCGTCAAAATTATAGCGTTCCATTAATAGAATAGGCTAGTTGACAAAAAAAATATTTATAAGTCCGTCCTTTAGATTATTCAAAAATAAGCGATACGTATTTTTTTTTTGTAAATTAAACCAAAAATGACCAAGATATAGCTCTTTAAAGTTACGTATAACGTCACGCCGTGCTGCATTTTTTCGCACTTGGTGACGTCACACGTAACTTTAATGGGCTATATCTTTGTTATTTTTTAATTAATCGAAAAAAGAAAAAATCGTGTCCAATATTTTTTTATAATCTAAAATACGGACTAAATAAAATGTAATTATTTTGACCCTGGACACTACCCTATTGTGAACCTTCTCCTTATTGTAAAGTCAGTTAAAAATACTGTACCTAATTGTAAAATGTTATCTGTCTTGCGCGATAGCAATAAAATCACATATTTTCCCAATTACAACAGTCATAAAACCGTACAAATTTTCACAATCATGCCTAATGAGTGTACGCTGTGTACGGTATGAGCAATGAGTAAAGTTCGCAATTTGCGAGCGAACATGTTGTAATGTGCTTCAAGTAAATAATGTTTTGCATGTGACAACTGAGGGTGACCCAGCCGAGCGTTATTTGACCTCTTGATTACAAATATTGTATTGCCAGCTTGTCGTTTGTGAGCGTTTCTATGAGAGAGTTACCTTTAAATCTTAAAATTAAGGTAAGCGATAATTCTCAATCCACACTAATACTATAAATGCAAAAGTGTGATTTATTATTACCTCTTTGCTTTCATTTCACTTAGTTTATTTTATTTAGTGGCAGCATCGTCCATGCAAATGTTCTGTAATGGTATAGCATTTGTATAGCATGCTCAAATATTGAAACCACCTTGAAACTTAAAATTGTAATGATATATTGACGCTTTCACAACAAAACAGTTAGATTAACATTGATTAGAGCCATTTTTGTTCTCTATTATGAGCTTTGCAAGCCTCAATATCTTTGTATTTTATATACTAAGCGTTCCGTCTAGCGCTACAGCTTAACTTCAAAACAAGGTATTGTATAAAACCTCCAATTGTAGTTGGGATTATTAACCTGCGAAAGCCTTACTAGTGGAGCACAAGTCAATTTAGTTAAACAATAGGATGTACAATAACAATAGGGCGAGGTACATTGTTTATTGTTTGCGTCTACTCGATTCGACCTTCAACTTTAAGAGACCTCGGAGGACAGACTATCGTCGGATCTATTCAATCGATGACAGCTTATAAATGGATTTAATCACTGCTGATATAGAATATAGAGATATACCAAATACAAAGAGATAGATAATAAAAATGCTAAGTCGCAAAATAGCTATTTTGTCTGCGAAATTTGTATAAGCGTGTAGTGTCCTAGTAATATCGCGCATATCGTACCACTCGCGTGGAATTTCGCGTGATTTCGCTATTAATTTGAAGACACCGCAGTGGATATTATTGCGTAGGTCGAACTTGATTCTGCAGTCGCGCATTCCCTCTTCACTAGCCTCTAATGTTCCAAAGTCAACTTGGGGTGCTGGAGGGAAACAAAATTATCTATCGCAACATAAAAAAAATTGGGCAAGTGCGAGTCGGACTCGCGCACGAAGGGTTGCGTACCATCATCTATAAAAGAAAATCACGTTCGTTGTATGTATACTTAAATACTTCATAAGTGTCTACCTGTTTATTAATATCGAGTAACAAATTGCTTAAAAATTACGTTTGTTGTATGGGAGCCCCCCTTTATTATTTACTTTTTTTAAATTTAATTATTTATTTTGAAAGGTAACATACAACTACATATTCTGTAAAAATTTAAAGCGTCTACCTATTACAGTTAGTAATTTTGAACAAAAATACAAAAAAAAACACGTTTTTTGTATGGGACCCCCCCTTAATATTTAATTTTTTTTATTTTTAGTATTGTTGTTATAGCGGCAACCGAAATACACAATTTGTGAAAATTTCAGCTTTCTAGCTATCATGGTTTATGAGATACAGCCTGGTGACAGACAGACAGACAGACAGACAGCGGAGGCTTAGTAATAGGGTTCCGTTTTTTACCTTTTAGGTACGGAACCCTAAAAAGCAAAGTCTTTGTGTTCATAAAGCAATTAAACCTATTTACTTTGAGGCAGCGCAATGTACTTCGGTTTTTATGCTACCTAGGTATCACAGCTGTACAGCGATGCAGCATTTTGTAGTTGGAAAACCTAATTATCTTTATGCGTAACCACATTTCTCTGACGGGTACGACGCCTTTTCACGTAATATAAAGCTTAATAAAATGTATTTTATCCAGATGTTATGCCAGATGTAGCTCGCTGTAGGTATATCGAGTTTTGCATATTTAAATATATTTTGTAAGTTTCTTGCATTTCTGTACGTATTTTAATTATTTTAATATTAATTAGTTCGAATGAAGGAGGTTTTATTTGAGAACATTTCCAACAAATTATCTCCCTCATATGTGACACTATGTAGGTCATATTTTGTACCTAACTTAAGAATAATAAGCATCATTCACCTCCCATTGTAAGAGCGGTTTCAGACTAGCGTTTAATACGCGCGTATAAGCTCGTTTTTGGAAGCGCGTGTAGGCGCGCCTTTTGCGTATCAACATGGATTCTGACGGCTCGCGCTTATACGAGCTCAGAAGCGCGTCAACGCTCGTAAAAGTTGAATGTGTGCCAAAAGGTGCCTATACGTGCCTACATGCGCTTCCAAAAACGAGCTTATAGGTACGAGCGTATGAAACGCTAATCTGAAACCGCCCTAAGCGCGTAAGCTGAAACGACCGTATATGCGCAAAAAATACACTAACCCTTGAAGTTTTATTTTGATAGCGTATGTATGTTTCCTAGGTTAACAAACTCAAACGCTAGACTGTAATCCGACGTTTACTGAACACGAAAGAGCCGCTTGCACCCTGTCATGCTCCTGCTACACCTGCATCTTAAAGAGTTAATTTAGGCGCTACGTAGATGTGGCCAATGTTTTAAAGCGATAAAATACAAATTGTCAAGGAGAATCTTTAACGCGTTAGTCAACGCGTTGTTGGCCATTGCTGTTAACGCTAACGCAGGTGTAGCAGTAGCATCAGATCAAGACCTGCCCAAAGATAAACACACTATAGCATTTGTAATTTTAATTAGTAGGAATATCACTTTAAGCAGTGCAATATGATGAACACAATTTTGTTGGACACCTCCGCACAAATGAATCTTTAAAACTTTTATATAACAAGGTCTGTTGTATTAAGTATCAGAAATTTCAACGCATCAACGAAATGTTTTTGAACAGCGATTTAAAAGTTTTATTTTGATGTCTGTGACTCAAAAAAACAAAAACCCTGATGTTGGTCCCTATAACCAATTCTTTTTGTGTGCCTAAAGCTGGGTATGCAACGAACGGTTATTTTAAAACATAATCGTTAGCAAAATACACGATCATTAAAGAAATGTAATATGTAGAGTCAGCAAATATAGTAATGTTATTTTGTTTATTATTTTAAGGGCATTAAATTTGTAATTAAATAAAGTGTTATTGGATTTTTCTGTCACGAAATTCTCAGTAGCAGCACGGAGTCTGGAAATGTGCCCGGTACGGTAATAGGCTCGCCCCTTATTACGTGGGACTAAAGTATATCTGGTGAAAAGTGGGTGTAGAAATACACCTCTGCCTACCCCTTCGGGGATAAAAGGCGTGACGATATGTATGTATGTAAATTTGTAAATGTCAGTCCTGTTATAACCTAAATATATTAGCAATACAAAACTACGCAAATACATATCTTACAATTGTTGGAGAAATATATTTTCCAACATATACGAGTAAAACGGCTCTCAAAGAAGATAATGCAAAATTAATGTTTACAGGCGCAAAATAAAATTAGAGGAAAAGCTTGTTATTGCATTAGGTGCTTCCTAAAACTAATACCCGTGACAAAAAAGTAGGTAATACATCAAGTGTCTGCAGTTTTCGATCAAGGGAGTCCCATATAAGATTGCTTACCTTTGTTCAAATTACATTTTACTGAACAATCCAGTTCTAAGATTAGTCGGTTATAAGCCATTCAAAATTGTAAACCATTTTATCCACATCACATTGATATTTGACATCTGTGTTTTGGTAGTGTGAATATAACAGTCTGTCAGCTACAGTTCCCATTTGTGTGTGCTACTGGGAATCTCCGATGCAGCCACCCAAGTTGCAAATCACCTTACACGAGAATATTTTTTGTACCTAACGATCGGTGATAGGCTTAAACTTATATTTCTGGACTATCGAATATTTTATTAAGGCACTAAAGAGAAAAGAGCATTGTAGGTACGTACATAAACAAAAAATCCTGCATGAGCGAGAGAGATATGTGTATTTGATGTAATGAGGTTGCATAAGATTTATACATAACTAGACGATGCCCCTTTATACATAATTGGACATGCGTACATTTTTAATCTAACCATTTTACTTGGTCCTGATAATTTCGGGAAATCCCTCCTTGCGTCCCAAGAAACACACGTGCCAAATTTTAGATTCTTGCGCACAATAGTTTCGGCTTTGCGTTGTGTGTCAGTTAGTCGGTAACGCTAGCCTTTTATATATAAAGATGATTGATAGTCATAGAGGTAGGCGCAGTTTTTCTAATTTAACTTGCATTACAACGGACTATCTATTGTAACATACTTCAAATCAAAACCTTGCTCGGTTTTAAGCTGCGAGTAGTAGTAGTTTTCACACGAACAAAATACACTCACAAATATATTTTGGTAAATTCCTCGTGAATGAAGCAAATAGCAAAAGCAATACCGGGCCGTTCTAAGGAAATTTGTGGTTACAAAAACCGTTTCATATTTTTTACTTTCATGTAATATTACGAAGTAAGCTTATATCGGCAATACAGTGCTGTCGTTTCTTTACAGTCCTACATTATAGACACACAAAGCCTAATGTTTGATACCCCTACGTACATTGAGTTTGTTGGAACAATGAAAAGTAGGATCCTTTTACTTTGTAGTATTTATGATACTTTCTAAGAGGTTTTATATGTTACAAAAACAGCTTAGTAATATTGTGAACAAAGAGACGCACATCATTTGTTACTGATGTGGCTCGGTAACCTTAATGTGTATGAATAAATATTAATGATTACCTTATGTAGTATATTCATTTTTGTTAGATTTTTTTATTATTTTAGCTTGTGATATGACATATTGTGGGCTTGTGACCTTTTGATACAAGAGAAGAATATGCCGTAACTTTCAAGTCTAGAAGATACTGTATGTCAACTGAGATTTGGTTGATTCACCGTCCTGTCACGACTTGGCAACAGTAGCGATAAAATTAATATGAATACAAGAATATACTAAGCAAGTGATTTAACATGCTGGAAATATAGAAAAACATAGGTATTTATATCTTAAATAACTTAATTTTAACCTAATGGAAGAAAAGAGGAACCCACCACGCACCCTCGGTTTGACCACCCCAACTATTGCAATAGAAAAAGGTTGACAATACCGCAAATGCATACAGCGGGATACTGCAAGTCAGGTATCTTCCTGGAACCCATACCATTCCTATATCCCTTATCCTTTTAGAGGAGTTCGGTATTGTCAACCTTTTTCTATTGCAATAGTTGCGGTGGTCAATCCGAGGGTGCGTGGTGGGTTCCTCTTTTCTTCCATTAGGTGACAATGGAGTTCCGCCAAGTAACGCCTGATTCAATCAACTGTACTTAATTTTACGCTATCGATACCCGTTTAATAATTTTGTATGATGTCGACAAATCGCAAAAGTTTAAAATCGATTACCCTCAGTCCATAGTCTTTGTCTGCTGTTTGAGCTAATGAATAAATCATAAGCATCTGATTGCATTAATAATATAATAATATTATCTGTTTTATCATCTATCATAATTACTGAATGTATTATCACACGAACTTTCATAGCGACCGAAGTATCGCTCGTTATGAAACGCTTTAAGACCTGCAATTTTCGAATCCTCCCCTTATTCCCTGAAAAGATGTTTTTTACATTTGAAACTTATATATATGTAGCCGAGTACTGAAAGTATTTGTCTTTATTGAGCGGCGCCTCGCAGTGCGAACTAGCAGGAAAATAAACGAGGAAAACAAAGGTTCAATGAACTGATACAATATTGCTTACGACGCCGACGACGCGAGTTACGGTAATATTGACAGTCAATTTTCAAATACAAAGTAATGAATCTAGTATTTTTCATATATTGGTATCTTGTTTACTTTATCTGACTGCTGTCTAATTTTCTTCTTATTTTTCTCAATAAACTGTAATTGTAATATTCTAAACGGCTCAGCGATGCTGGTTGCTACATACATAGGCTAGTTCGAGCAAGGCATAGAATTACACTCACAGTTTTATTGACATGCGATGAATTTTTCGCAGTCCACTGCTGGACTTATTTATTTTATTTATTTAAGACTCACGCCTATAATTCCGAAAGGGTAGGCAGAGGTGTAATATTTTCGCCATACAATTTTAGGTCCCATATAATAGGGGGCGAGCCTATTGCCGTTACCGTGCACATCACTAGACTCCGTACTGCTACTGAGAATTGGGAAAAACCCAGTAACACTTTTGCCCGACCCGGGAATCGAACCCGGGACATCCGATCAGCAGTCGCATACGCTATTCACTGGATCACGGAGGCAGTACTAGCCTGTTTTGCTCCACAGTGGCACTGTGAGTCAATAGGAGGGTTTGTCCTACAGTACCACGCAGGCCAAACAGATTGGTGCAGACTGCTGAAACTCTGGGGTAATAATTTATAGTTATCAAGATAGAAGGCGGCGATAGCCTAGTGGAGATAGCCAACAAGCTGCCATGTATATAGTATCGGGTTCGAATTCGGTGTGCACCAGTGATTTGTTATGTGCATCTTGCATATCCTAGACTGTCCTAGAGCATGAAAAGCCGTCGGTCCCGGCTGTCATTAAAATCATTGAATAAACTGGCATTAGTCTAAACCTTGGCATATCGCTATCCCTTTGGGTTACGGAGGTCAGACAGGTAGCGGTTGCTTTGTGCAAAAGTTAAAATTCAGTTTAATCCACTTAGATTGGTAAGTGGACCTCGGGCTACATTTGGGATCACGTAAGATAATACTCACGCGGTTAGAGTTACAGACAGAAGCTAATTCGACATATAGCAGCTAAACAAACTCATTTAAGTAGGTCATAGAGCTCTTTCAAGCAAAACGTATAGCAGCTTCTATTATGAACTTAACGTTCAGTAAAGGCTATATTAAAGTTAATGCGTCTATTTCCTTCAGGAAGTACACGAGCTCTTTAAGTCGTTGCATTAAATGAACTAAATATGGTAATGTTTTGGAGTATCTGTTTACCTTCCAGATGTTCTTGTTACAAAGTCTTGTTCGTAGCTAGTTAAGAATAATGTGAAATTTATCATAGCTTAGCGTAAATTTAAATAACTAACGTCGATAATTTAGTATCCTTTTCGGACACATATAGTACGTTGCTCCAGCAGGGAGTATTATAATTCATTTGATATGACTTGACTTAGAACAATTGCCGTTTTAATCGTAATTTGAAGTCATTAGCTTCTAACCCTAGGGTGTAAAACAGGGGTTAACAGTTTATTTAAAATCTGTTAATCTTAAAACTAGCATTATGAAAATGCGGACACCAACAATCTACTATACAATACCTAAGAATGTTTCAGAACATTCCATGAACGTTCAATCCTTACAAAGCATTCGTACCATTGTCCTACATCCAATCTAGAGCCTCTAGAACCTGATGGATGAACTCTCGCGTACCGGACGTTTAGTAGGTGGACACACTAGCGGAACATCTGGCTGTCATTGCAATCCTTGTAAAATGCGCTCCGTGATTAACGACGTTGTGTACCCAGCTTTATCCACGTCAAGTGTCGGATCTGCTGCTCCCTTAAACTAATAGCGGAGGGAAATAGAGGCCGCATTGTTAGTTGAAACTTGTGGTCTGCAAATGAGTAATGTGACTTGAAAAGTTCATTAGTCAATCAAGTAGTTTAAATTTAAAAGCAAATCATTAAGAAAATATTTTAAAATAAAAAAGCTACTATTTATACAAATATCTCTATCAAAAGCAAACACTTGACCTCAATCTTTTACATACTTGTGGAAATGGTCTGTAAATGTGATGTTACTTGAAAAGTTAACTAAATTTTACTAGTTTAAATTTAAAAGCAAATGATTTAAAAAGAAATTTAAAATATTTAACTTTATTCTTTTATATAATGGCGATTTCATTTTCTAAATCTTCAGTTTGCAATCTATAGCCCATTTTCTATTAGTTGGCTCAAGCTAGATTACAGCGCAAACTAAGCCGAAGATTATGAACCAACGGTTATCAATAGCTAACGGTAGGTAAATAGATGCGCACGGACTTGTTTGTCTTAGCCGTAGGTAATAAGCCCGGCTTTGTCTTCACGACAGTCGACTAATTGGATCGCTGCTAAACGCTCAAGGCGTGTACTGCGTTAATATTGAGTCAAAATCTTTAGTTGATTTGCGTAAGTGAACCGCTATAAACTATTTATATGTCTTCTATACTTAGGTTTACTATGTACTTGGACATGTGGATTTAGGAGGGATTCCTGATACATGGCCAGATGAAAAATTGCTACCGGGACAGCGCTATAATTATGGAGATGATGATTATGATATACACTTAGAGATATATACCTGTTGCTCGTTTTGAAATGGCTATGTACATATATCTCAATAAATACATCGTGACGTTAAAATGGCCTCTTTATTTGACATACAGGTCGGTCAGTAAACATAAAATACTGCAACTAAAGCATTTTTCGGAAAATAAATTTATTTAAATTAAATGTCACACTGCATATGGTACGTCGGCGGATGATGATACCTAGAGAATCTAAGGATTGGTAAAGTACATGAATGAATTTGTATCAGAATATGGTAGTGATTTATGTATTTCACTAAACGAGTTCATGTTTATTTTTTTTTATTTATTTATAGACTCACGCCTGTATCCCCGAAGGGGTAAACAGAGGTGTAATATTACACCCACAGTTCATGTATCGGATCGTAATGGCGTTAATAAATTACTATAAAGGTATAAGAACCCTAACTTGATATATAGAGATAACTTATTCCTTCTTTGTAAAGTCAGAGTTTTATTTATTTTGTATTTTATTTTTCCAAAACAGTTGGCACGTTATAGCAATCTACGTACAGTGCAGTTCAGTAATATTTCTCTTCTGAAATTATTGCTAGGTATTTGTGAGCATTCACGGTATTGACCGCCAATCTTCTCCCAGAATAGCTCGATGTTTGCTCACACTGATAAAATATTTTAGAAAATTATTATTCCTTATAATTTATTGTTGACATTGTCTAATTATTTCGGGTATTTGGTTCTTTTGTTCCAAAATATAATTTATACTAGAGGATGGCAGCTACGCCCACACGTTTTACCTAATTTAACTTTTTCATCCCGATCATGTAGGAGTTCCGACAGAGAGAGAGAAAATCTATTCTTAGTGCAGATCTGCGGTTCCCAATAAACATACCACCATGTTAAATTTCAGCTTTTTGCGACCAATAGTTTTGACTGTGCGTTGTCTGTCAGTCAGCCAGTAATTAAACGATCACAGACAGAATTATGTAGTTCCATATTCATACTCAGATTGCTTTTGCTGCTTGCAGTTTAAAATGTTCATCTGTTATGTGTTGAACTGTGACTTATAAAATCGGTGTACTGTAACATTTGAACGAATAACAAATTTACAAAGTTGCAGACAGACATGACATGTTCGTTCCACAGTCGTAAATCATACTTGAAATATTTTCGACGTTTATGACCGACGGGACGTTTCAACTATGGCAACGTCGGAGCACAAATGATAAAGTATTTTGTCACAACCATTTTTCATAGCTTAGAAAGTATGCTTTGATCAAACTTTGTAAGTTTTTAACTTTATACACACATGTGAGAGGTATTCCTAAAAGCGCAACTACTCGTATTTTTGAGCGCAATTAAAAAAGCGCAACTACTTTATTCCACAAAGCGCAACCACGTCAAAAAATAGTGAAGGGGCATAATAGATTCATAAAGGACTGTTTATGATTATCGACAGAATTTTTAAATCATCTGCCCATTTTTTATTTATTAAATTTTGGCGATGGTTTACAAAAGTACCAAGATAACAGAAATGAACAGAGGATAGAAGTGTTTATAGAATCTGGTAACAAAGTTATCAATCACTAAAATGTTTTGAAACGTACCAGGGTTAACATAAATGAACATAAGTTAGTAGCCTAATAAAAACCTGGTTTTAGGGTCATGAATCAGAGATAAGGCATTGCATGGTATAGGTAAAACTCAGGCGTACAGCAATAGCTCTGTCCTGTGGTCACTGCTCCCCGCACCGCACCCTTCTCCCCGCTGCATTGTATTATTTTTACGTCCATAAAATGTCATAAAGTACAATAAAATGTCCTGTCATATCAACTATTGATATTTTCCGTTTATAAACCAGCACTATTGCACCTTGATATTTAGTTGCGCTTTGTGGAATAAAGTAGTTGCGCTTTTTAGTTGCGCTCAAAAATAGTTGCGCTTTTAGGAATACCCCACATGTGATGTCACAGTTTGAAGTAAATTCGTAAGTATGGGGGGGGGGAGGTTTAGGAGCGTGGACGTATATTGCTTGTAAGGCGGAAATAACGATTTTTATTAAGTTCTTTGAGTGCAAGTAAGGCTACGGCGCATCTAAGATGACTAATGTTGACTATCTCGGCATTAAAAGAAGTGATGAAAATCAATAGATCCAAACAGTATAAAACGTGTATACTCGTTATTTTCCATTCATTACTACCAGGTTTTAACCGAGATTTCTCTGGAATCTGCACCTTGGAATTACGCTACGTGCGTCATGATTGCTTCGATTCGCTGGCATTGAATCAGACAATAAGTAGAATTATTTCAGCGCTACTCTTAAATAAACATACAGTACTAAAAGATAAAGAAGAATCTCAAAGTATATGCGTTAGAATGAATATTAATTATTTCGTATTGAAGCGGAGTTTGTAAATGTTTGATGTCAAACTTGTCGCAGCTAATTGCCTCACGCTCACCCTTTACTTTCCATCAATTCATTAATTATGCAATGAGTCAATCAGACCCAGGACAATCAGTTTGTTGAAATGGTTCGCGCATGCGATTAGTAACAAAATATGAACACCATTGAATGGTATGATAATGCGTGTGGTAGACAAATTTGAAAATGATTAAAAGTGATTCTACATCAAGTGAGGAGGTACCCTTTGTGTGCAATGCTAAAAAGCTAATAAGACAAGTTATAACAGGCACTATGGACGCCTAGAATGCAAGATAGCTGGAGACATTCCTTTAAAAAATAAAAGATTGAACTAGCCGACTAACTTATGCGTTATTCTAGATCGTAGCTCGAGCAAAAGAAAGCTCGGGACTCGAAGGAGTTTTAAGGTAGTTCCAATAATTCACGAGTATAATATAAAAATGATTAACAGCCATTTAATAAAAACGATATCAGGTTCTACATTCTATTTGTTGTTATCTTATTAGCAAGGATGTAAATATTTACAAGAAAATTTATTCAATTATCTAACAAAGACTCGGTTTATCTTGTTGTATTTGCAGCAATAATTTATGAAACACGAAAAAGAAAATCACGATTAAAGGATTAATTTATGGACACATTTATTCATATTCCAGCAGCAAGAACCTTATCAACTTATTTTACCAATTAGATATACGAAATTAATTTTCCGGCGACATCGTTCGGTTTCGTTCATCAAAGGTTTTGTATATTTCTTTTTGCGAGTGAGATTTATGTACAAACAGTATGTCTTTTCTACCTAACAGCCATTTCGAATGCGAAAGGGATGTGTTTTATTACGGGTATGTAATTCATATGAGACCTGTTTTAAATTGAAGTCATTATTTATTTTAGGGATGTGTTTCCTTGTCACATGTTTATAAAAGATTTTCAAACCAAAAACGCAATAGACCTCTTTAAGCTTTTATGGTAATTAACCTGAGCTATACAGTATATTTTGTGATATGGAATACTGATATTTCTGCACTGCTGCAAGTGCCACTAAAAAAGTAGGTACCTACGGTGTCCATACATTAAGTCACAACTTGATAGGTACTTTGGTGTAGTACGGTGTACTTTACATATTTACATGAATCGATGTTTGACAAGACTTTTTTTTATATAGTAATAGGCGGCATACGAGCAGACGGATCGCCTGATGGTTAGCAATTACCGCCGCACATAGAACCCTGGGGGCGGGAAAAGGGATAGGATGAGGAGTGGGATGAGGGAGAAGGAATAGGGGATAGGGCCTCCGGCACTCTCACTCACCGAACGAAACGTACTTTACATCGATTTTCTGTGAGATGGTAGTACTTCCCCGGTCGAGCCGGCCCATTCATGCAGAAATCAGTAAGGCTCTACTACTTGTAAGCTAAATAATTGCCCCTATCCAGTTGCTGCGGGGGTAAAGTTTATTTGTCAAACCAAAAACTGCCTAAAATAACTCTGACATATAACTGAATAGTACTGTACCACGCAGGATTTTGCTCCGGAGTCTTAAAACATCCACACAACAAACTATCGCCATCATCATCATGTCAGCCTAGAGACGTCCTCTGCTGGACATAGGCCTCCCCCAAGGTTCTCCACACGGACTGATTTTGAACCGCCCGCATCCAACAAAATCTAATTATAATTTATCCATCCAAAATCAAATAACCAGTGCAATCTCATTAATACATTATCTTAATATCGTCCATAGAACTACACGTACTAATATTAATTAGTATATTTATTCATGTAACAAATATAGTAAAACCTTATAAGCGTCCCATACAAATGGCGGGCCGCGTTGGTATTATAATATCGGTGTATGTACAAAGACTGACCCCAGGGCTTTGCTGTGTACTTCATTTATAACGAGCCTACATTGATTCAGTTTTAATACGTTTGTTTGAGCTTTATTGATGTAACAGATACGGTCTGCCTCTTCGGTTTAAAGGTTTATATTATTTGATTCCCTAGCTAGCATGTAGTGAAGTCAATTGAAGAACTTGAGCCGAATATGACGATGCTTACTTTCTTTGCAATATGAATATGTGAACTGTTAAATTAATATTTTTGTTTACATACCAGAAGATTTTCTATTCAAATCTGATAGTTATGAATATCCACCTCACCTGATTCTTACAAAGGGTTAACGATTTATCTCCAAGTTGTATTAAATACACGTAACTTAGTAGTTGCAATATCTGAAATTCGAATCGTGTCGGTATATTTTAGAAGCATTTGATATTTACGAGTGCTAATAGCATAATTAAAATTAAATTGCCCGCAGCTCCACCTGAGTAGCGTGTGTCTCTTTTACTGTACCAAAGCTAGCCAATGCAGGTATAGGTACTATTCTGATACACAAACTGTATTACTTCAAAGTTATATCTCAGACCGTTTAGTAATTTTTACGTGAAAGAATAACAAGCAGCCATCCATCATCACAAACTTTCTCGTTTATATAGTAGAACTAAAGACGAAGTAAGTCAAATAAAATATCTGACCAATGAAATTTACCTTTGAATAATTACCATCTGAATTCAGTAACAACTTCATGGAAGTTGAACAACTAAACAATGTAACTAGAGGTTGTTGTTGAAGAAACAGATGCCAACAAACAATTAGTATTGTTGTTAGAAGCTTGTTCAGACGGTGTAGCGTTTGTTTCTGTCATTCTACTAGTAACATTAACTTTGCTTTTATTGGTGAGCTATTTTGTGCAGTAATTTAATGTGATTGATATGATGTAAAGATTTTGAAGGATAGGTATGGTGTAACCATCTGTAATAACAAATTTCAACGTTGTCTATGGGCGGCTGTGATCACTTAACATCCGGGGACCCGCTTGCTTGTCGGTCTTCCTATGCAATAAAAAAATATTGAGTCTCATCCTATCTTACATATAGCCAGTCTTAATATTCAACATAATTATCTTCTCCAGAAGAATATTTAGTACTAAAATTTTAAATATTATAGTAAATTAAATGGAGTACATTATAACGATCTTAATCTAATTAAAATGTTAAGCGTCTGCATCTTGAAAATGAACGGAGAACTTTCTCGAAACTCAGAACTAGCGTATCAAAAATCCTCTCATCTCGAAACTTTTAAACTATAGACTTCTGTCTCTACAGCTTCAACATTTTAAGTATTATGTAAGATCTTACAAAGTTTCGGTATTGCATGAGATTATTCCAGTTCACGAAATGGATGCAACCAAGAATGCAGTATCCAACTGTCTTACATTTTGCGATTTCAACGCGGTCAATTTATAAATTTTCTGAGTTTTAGTTTTGTTCAAGTAGTTTACAAGTAGTACGTTTTTTTGGTCCGTGTGGTGACGGATTAGGAATACGGATTGTCACCACCCCATTTCATCCCATGAGTGTCGTAAGAGCCGACAGATATTATATACATTTTACGCAGAGAACAGCACTGTAAGAGAAGGAAAACTTGATACAAACCCTATACCAACCCGTTTGGCCAGCGTGGTATAGTAGGCTAATTCTTCCTTTCAAAAGAGACCTAGTCCAGCAGTGGACTGTTAAAGGCTGATGATGAAGTATGTTTTCGAAAATTAGAGGCCGTTTATTGAGACATCGCTACATCATCACATAAAATCGTCTATATAGAATCACTTACCCTGACTGAAACATGTGTGTCTTGTGCCTTTATTAATGCTAGAATATGAAATTTGTACAGTGGGTCCTTATTGAGTGTAAACCCTTGCAAGGACTTTTTTAAATTGTGAAATATTAAAAAGATCCTTAAGAGATCCCTCTTTTTAATGCACCACAATATTCCATAAGACGATTATTTTAACATTCCACAGGAGTTCAAGTATGTTTGAAAACCTTTTATTTTAGAATTAGCTAGCATTATGAAAATGCGGGATACTGCTTTACATGTGTGTGTTGTTCCTTGAAGAAAAGAAAACACCCCGCTATTTATCAATTTTTTTTTGCAATGAGTATTTTTTATTTATACTTATACATTATAGAAACATAATTTTATAAACTATATGAAGCTTAAGCTAATCTTAATGTCTAAGTAGTATATGTACCAAAAACCGTAAAAAAGAAATTAAAAATTGAAAATATTATTTATCTAATTGACAAAAAACACAAACATCGACTGCTGTAATGACAGTCACTGTAGCATTTCAGCGTCTCATTGAAGAAATATAATACAATGTGGTATTGCTACGTTAAGTTTAGTAGACTGTTCTCTTCCATCCGGGGCGCGCCAGTAAACTCCCATCCTTAATTAAGGACTTTTTATTGTACTGTGTAGCATTGTTTGAGTTATAAATGCAAATAACAATCACATGCAACTACAGACTGAACTACTTTGAAGCTTCAAATACATAATTCTTATAACGTCACAAATTATCGACCCCATTTATATTTCTTTATATTAACGCCTGTATTCCCGAATGAGTAAGCAGAGGTGTAATAATATATTACATCCACATTTCTTCATATTATGCATTTTAGGTCTCACGTAATAGGGGGCGAGCCTATTGCCGTTATCGGGCACAATGCCATGATCCCCTATTTTTGCGATAGTTAAATTTAATAAATCTACAAAACGGTATTTAAATTCAGACATCTATTTCTCTGTCTGAATAAAAAGATATAAGAACGGCTTGAATTAGATAATGCAAGAGAGTAGCCAAATTCATTATTCATTAATATTCCGGGCACACCTAGAACTTTTGCGGCTGCGTAGAAGACGCTTAGGGTCAACATCAACGCTGTGGAGAGCTTTCTTAGTCGGAACTGTGTTTAAATAATCTTTATGATACTTATTATTTTAAAGATAACTTCCGCTCTGCAAAATGAACCCCATTTCACAGTAAACTTTACAAACATACAATCAAAAGACACTCAGACCCGAAACAACAATAATGTATAACACAAAGTGTTGTCTCGTGTTAGGACGAACGAACACTTAAGGTGTAAAGCGGCGAGGTCGCCGCTTAGACCACTACGCCAACCGTGCATTCTCTAAGAATCGTTCATCGCTTATGAATGTATGAAAGTTACCGAAGTTCTTATAAACGGCAGGATCTATTTTGATTACATTCATGTTTAATTGGTTTATATCTTTGCCTGACTTGGAGTTACTTACCAAATTCTAGTAGAGCAAATTTCGCAGTATGACGTCTGTTTGTGGTGAGTTCTAGCATTTATAAATGAGTTGTTTATGTTGAGCTAGTACAAGAGAAGGTGAGGAAACCCGACACGTTTAGTTACGTGCATATAGTTGAAGCTAATGAATGTACTGTGTGACGGTGCGACCGAACATCTGTAAATAAACTTGTCTTATATTTGCTCGAGGAAAGACACCAAGAGAAACAAATAGAGTGTGTTCAAGTTGATGTAGATTTGCGATTTAATTTAAGTCGCTTTTCTCAGCTTCTTCCTTATTTTACACCTTCTTGATTAATGACTAATGAGATGCAAAGCTGATTTTCGTTGCAGCAAAATATCTATTAGTTGATAAAGCTATACGTTCTACCAAGTTTAAGAAGTGCTAAACACATTATGGATAACTTTCAGACATTCAGGATGCTCACAATATTTGCCGATCATTCACGATTGTGTCACGCACGTGTTGGCTTTAAGACCAAAACTCTCTGCTTATTTAAAGTCTTTTGATCTCGCCACTAGGTATCGCTGCATTATCACCCTTTTATTTTTCATGTAATAAACATACTTCCTAAATATAAAGCTAGGATTTATAATATACGAAACTCTTTTCATATTTAGAAAACAATGCAGTTCACAAACAAACTGAACTGCTTTATTTTAGTGATGCGCTTAGTCATAAGCAGCACATTTTTTCTCATCTGTAAAAAATAACGCACTTTGGAAACAAATAGCTTTCTCTCGGTATACGTAGTCACATTTTGTTAAGATTTGTAAAACTTGAGAGAACGTGCGTCGTGTCCGCATACGTGGCGTGCAACCTCATTTTCATATTTATCAAATAAAAATGATAACGGGAAGAAATATGGCTGACAGAATTTTGAGCCCCACCTTTTAGAGCAGATTTACATATTTGCACATCGAGGTAAATTTTATTGCTCTGATGGCTCAACTTTATTTTGATTTATTATGTTAATAAAATGAGCAGAGAAATGCGAATGGTGACGAACCTGTGACGGTGATTCTCTTTATGTTAGTCTACAGGTCTGTTATTTTTTATTTAAAAATGTAATATGTATATGACGCAATCGCTGCTACCAGCGATTGTGTTAAATACTGTCAAGGATCATTAACGGAAATTACAATAGATTTTGTTAAATTGTAGAGTGTTTTCTTTAAGCGAGTTTACTTAAATATTTTACGAATATTTTATACGAACATTTTATATAACTATATAAAATGTTCGTATTCTATATAAACGTTCGTATATATTTTATATAATATGTTACCTAACTAAAAAGGTTTACTCGTTCGCATAGCAATTAAAAATGAAAACTGCAATATAATTCCAGCTTAAAAAAATGCAAATGTAGCCCAGGAAACAAAAGCAATGCCTCATGCAAAACAATATCCTCTTAAATTCCGGCGGACACAATTCCTCAGCAACGTGTGAATAACGGACATCCACGCCATATGTCCCGCACGTAGCAAACAGGAATTTGGAACCAATTCTTTCAGCAACACTATTCGGAAAACATAACGAGAGCCCATAAACTTGTCCCGTCGGAACGATCAGGGACTTGTAATCGTAAACTGGACGTACGTAATGTTTAGTGTGAAACAACGCGACCTGCGGAGGTCAATGATGTCGAAATAAAATATACACAGCTTACGGTGAATAATGTAATACGTATTTTTTATAAAAATAGAGGACACAAAGGATCGTTATCGGGCTTTGAATGATTTTAAATTTAGATTTCAAACTGCGGATCAGGATTATCGAAACCCGTTCAGCAATAATTTATTACATAATATAAATAATTTCCAAATTCTCAGTAGCAGAACGGAGTCTGGTTAAGTGCCCGGTAACGGCAATAGGATCGCCCCCTATTACGTGGGACCTAAAAATTCATGGTAAAATGTGGGTGTAATATTATACCTCTGCCGAACTCTTCGGGGATACAGGGGTGAGAATATAAAAACAATAATAATATAAAAATAAATTTTAAGTACCAAAGCTCAAAAGTAATTTGCATCAAGTAAATATAGACTTTCTTTAAACTAGTTAATGAATAAGTTATCTACCAAGATACTATGTATTTTTCTGTTTCAAGAACATCATTAACCCTTTTTTTATTAAACGCACGAAAGCGATGGAAATTGTGCGAGAACTAAAGTTCCATGCATTAACGAGCAACACCGACAGCTTCAGCAGGTAAGCAATATTTGCTCAAAAATTAATGTTTTAATAAAAGCTGCATAAAGTTCTAATATATTTATGTAACGATTCTTAATCACGTAGTTGGTAATACCTTCTATTTACCGCGAGGTTTTACTGTAGATTAAACCAGCTTTGGTCTCAGGATGAAGCATTTGATAATATAATAATATATTCACTAATGCTAACAACCGAAATTAATTCATTTTATAATCAAAACACCATTGAGACAACGTCGAGCTTCTGTAATCAGTGCACGTTTCACTTTTTTTTTCAAATTCAAATTCAAATTCAAATTCAAATTATATTTATTTTGTTAAACACAGGTAATAAAAAGATCTTACAAAATAAAAGTACAGTGCAACGCTGTGTCTTGCCAATACTATTGGCGTACAAAAATTCATGGATAAAAAAAATAAAAAATAATTAAAAGTAATAAAATCAATTAAAAACATTTTGAGACGTGTCATTTAGAAAATCGGTAATCGAATAATAGCATCTTTCACATAAAAACATATTAAGCTTTTTCTTGAAAAGTTTTAAATTTAATTCTTTGTATGCCTCCGGTATCTTGTTATAGATCTTTGGAGCTAGACAAAACATGCTGTTCCATAAGAGGGCAGTATTAGCTTTTCGAATACATAAATTATTTTTGCGCCTATTACGTATGATAACATCAGATAAACTGGGAAACAAATGAGGATTTGCTTTAACAAATAAAGCTACTTCAAAAATATACAAAGACGGAAGTGTTAGAATTTTGTGTTTGATAAAATATGATCTACAGCTGTCAGTCACTCGAAGACCAAACATAGCCCTTATACATCTTTTTTGTGCTTTGAACGCAATCTCCCTATGTGCAGAGTTGCCCCAAAAAATTATTCCGTATCTAAGTACGGATGCAACAATGCCATGGTAAGCAGTTAGTAGAGCTTCTGTGTTAACTGTATGTTTGAGTTTATAAAGAGCATAGGACGAACTACTGATTTTTTTGCAAAGAGTCTCTATATGTTGTTTCCAATTAAGCTGATTGTCAATCGTCAGTCCAAGGAATTTTGTATTATTTGTTTCACATATATTATTATTCTGATATTTGATATTCATTTGATAACAAGAGCGTTGTCTTTGACAGAAATGCATAATTTGAGTCTTGCCTAGATTTATCTTCAAATTATTATTATTCAACCATACAATTATTGAGCTGATTGTGGTATTAATATCCGATTCATACGAATCGGGTTTATCACAAGCTATAGTCACAGTACTGTCATCGGCAAATAGTGTTAAGGGATGTTTAATTGCTTGAGGTAAATCATTTATGTATATGATGAACAACAAAGGCCCCAATACACTGCCCTGGGGCACTCCGAATAATACTTTACGTTCCTTAGATAAGTATATATCTTGTCTTTTTGTCTTGAAATTTAACTTATTTATTGCAATTACCTGTTTTCTGTTTGTTAAATAAGATTTTATTAAATTATTTACATTGCCTCTTAAGCCATAAGCGTCAAGCTTTTCAAGTAGAATATTATGATCGACGTAGTCAAAAGCTTGTGTCATATCACAATAAACGGCACATATAGGTATTCTTTTATCAACATTCATCATTACCACATTTAAAAACTCATATATAGCCATATTTATGGTGTTATCTTTACGAAAACCTTTTTGTTCTTTACATAATATATTGTTTTTTTCAAGGTATGAATATATTCTGTGATTTATATATTTTTCAAATATTTTTGAAAAGATTGGCAGAAGTGAGATCGGTCTATAATTATCAATAAGCTCTTTATTTTCTTTTTTGTGTAAAGGCTTTATAATCGATACTTTTAGTTGGTCAGGAAATACACCATGGCAAATACATAGGTTTAAAATGTAACTGAGATGTTCAGATATTAAATCTCCAACAGATTTTACTATTTTGGTAGAGATTTCATCATAGCCCACACTATTTTTATTTTTCAAATCCTTAATAATATTAAGTACATCGTTAGATGTACTTGGTATCAAAAACATTGAATTTAAACATTTTTTTATGTACTTAGTAGGATTCTGTCCTGATTCTGGTAAAGGTACAATTTTATCAACAAAATAATCATTAATTTTATTTGCAATAATTTGTGGTTCAACATGAACTTTATCATTTATAACAATTTTACTTATAGAATCACTAGGTACACGCATTTTAGAGGAATTTATTATTTGCCATGTAGTTTTATTTTTATTCTTAGAATTATTAATATTATAGATATTTTGAGATCGTTTAGTTAAGTTTATAATTCTTTTTAATAACTTCGAGTAACTACTGTATTTGAATTTATTACTAAATGTAGGCTTAAGTCTAGCCTGCCATAACAATTCTCTTTTTTTAGAACTACACAATTTGATTCCACGGGATATCCATTTAGACTTTTTATTGACTTGTATTGTAATAAATCTTAGAGGAAAGCATAAATCGTAAAATAACTTAAATGTTTCAAAGAAGCAATTATATGCTTCATTTGGGCTGTCAGTGGCAAAGACGTCAGAGAAAGATAAAGCTTTTAAACAGGATCTGAATTTTATAATATTTTCATTTGAATACTCTCTTTGAAGAGAATGCCAATAATTAAACATGCATTTTTTGACTACGGGACATTCAAGCAACTGTGCAGTATGATCAGACAAGGCTAATTCGAGCACTTCCGTCTTACAACCCTTACAGAAATTATGAGCAATGTTGTCCAAACAGGTTCGACTATTTAACCTAGTAGGCTGCTCTATAGATAAGGATAAATTAAAACTTTTCAATAGACATTTAAGTTCAAGTGTAACATTGTTATTTTTTAATACATCTATATTTATGTCTCCTGCTAAAATAATGTGTTCATATTTTCTTTTACATATTTTAATTAATAACTCCTCTAATTTACAAAAAAATATCCGAATGTTTCCATTAGGTACTCTGTATACACAAACAATAATTATTTTATAATGAGTTAATTCGATTGCGCAACATTCAAAGTTATTAACTAATGAAATCAATGAAGCATCTGGAATATCTTGCCAAACAAGGCCATTTCGTACCAGTATGCAAGCTCCACCTCTTTTGCAATGTTGTCTACTATAATACGCTGCCAAAGTATAGTTTTGTATACATAAATAGGTCTCATGGCCGGACATCATAAAATGTTCGGTTATACATAATACATCTACAGTTTGTTTTTTTTCTGATAACTCATGTAGACAAACAGAAAGCAAGTCTGCTTTGTTCACAAGACCGGCAATATTTTGATGAAGTACATATAGATACTTATTTTTGACGAAAACAATTTGTATCGTTATAATATTCCATAGATTTATCTGCAACACTATTATTACATATGGTCTTAATAGCTTTAGTATTGGTTAACTTATGAAAATAGTAGGGAATAGTACCAGGCTTAAATTGATTACTGCTCTTACGTTTGTTACTTTCTATTGCAATATCATTGTTATTATTATTACAAATTTCATCATTATAGAAACTGTTCAAAAAGATTATGTATTTCTGTAAGTGTTGAAAAATGTTTACTATAGCGTCATTATTTATTTTCCCAGTATTTTTTGAGAACATTTTATAAGAGTATTCCAAATGTTTGTTAGTATCAAACAAGTACGCAAATTCATAGTTCTTGTTACTTTGATATAATAGTCTATTGAAAGCTTCCACTCTTTTATTAAATAAATTAGTGTAATAACCTACTTTAAAATTAGGAGAACACAGAATTACATTTGTGTGTGTGATATTTTCTAACTTACCTTTAATATGGTAAATCAAACTTTCATAATTTTTTGACACTAAAAAGTCCTTTTCACCCATAAATATAATACAAAAATCCTTAGTAGTAAAATTTACTAACTTTTTATCTAAGTTATCAATAATTTGTAACATACCCGCATTTGGTGAACAATAGTGACATATTTTTGAATGGGGAAAGAACCTTTCAGCGTGGCCAAGAATATTATTTACGTTATTATCGCTAAATATATACATTTTATTTAATATTATCTTATCATCGGTACACCGGTTATTTGACTTCGGTTGAAATATATAATCTGAAGACGCGCCATCTTTCGTCGAAGTATGGCACTTGGAAGAGTTATTATTTACCATCTCAGTACTATTTTTATCTGTTTTGTAGGATCCGTCGCAATCTAAACTTTTCAATACTGTATCTTCTGTCTGAATATTCTGTTTCTGGCTTATTGATGTGCATTGGTCATTCATAATTTTCTTTGGTGGTATTGTTTTAGACTTGTTTCGGGGCGTAGACGTTTTTAAACTTTTATTGCTGGATTCAATATCAGAAGTTAGATATTTTGTAGCCTTTTTTAGTACTTCATGTTTTGCCGATAACATCTGAATGGTTTTTTTTAGTTCTTGGTTCTCTATAGAAATGTTATTTATTTCCTCATGAGCTGCATTTAGTTGTTGAGTAAGCTGGTTAATATGTTCTTTTAACTTTTGAATCTCTGCATTATTTTCCTCAGTGGATATGTTAGGAAGACTACTAGTGGTGCCATCTAGTTTGGAGCTATTTAGACTTTTTTCATCATCACTAATAATCTCTGTATCTGTCATAGATCGAGTACGTGTCTTTCTGAACGTTATGTTATCAAAGAAATTCATATTTAAAATTTCTGAATAAACCTCAAAAAGCGTGTCCAATAACTAAGATTCGATCTTGAGCCTCACGTAGTAAGCGCAGGGGTATTATCCACTATGCTAACAGAACAGCTAGTATAACTGTCTAAATAGGGCTTCTGTATTAAATACTCTGCTGGTTGGGACACAATGCGAATGAAGTGTTTTGATTGGTCAGAACTTTGTCGGTGCACAAGTTTGAATAAAATTAACGAGCACTTTTTTTCACAGTTTTGTATTCACTGATTTTAGTTGTATTTTCACAGTTTAAATACTATAATGTTTGCACTAATGTTTTAAGATTGTTATTTGAATATAATTTAAACTATTAAATTTACTTTTGTTTAGTAACTCACTGTTTTGATGTTAGTTTGGATTTCCGCTTTTTTATTTTTAAACCACTTTGTATATACTTTCACAAACGATATACGGTGCACGTTATATAGTTTTATACATATATTAAACATAAAAAGTCACGATAATCAATATTTAGTATTTTTAATAACTAAAAATCACAGAGCTGATGCAAACACGGCAACTAGCGCCACCTGTCCTCGAAAGTCAACTAGCGCCACCTGTCCTCGAAAGTCACTTGTGTTAACCATATTATGTTATAATTTATATATATCGTGCATCTCGCGAGATGGTTTATAATTAGTTTAGATCACAATATAGTTGCATAAATTAATGCTGAATGAATCAGACTTCTGTAGGTAGGTACTAGCGAGCTTGCAGACATGAAGAGATAATGCCAAAGAGACTTATTCAGGTTAGAAAGGCCGAAGAATGACAGATCAGTACACGTGTCCCTAACCTTGCACGTTATCAGAGTAACCATGACCACTCGGTTAAGAATGTACAGTTGACGTGATTTGTAGGTTACGTTTAAGTTGCTCTAACAGGGAGACCAAACAGACTGCTACGAACCTATAGTTAATGACCTCATAGCCACAGTGTAGCGTGTTAATGTAGAGACAACGATGGATGAACCTTGCATTAGCCCCAGCAACGTACCGTAACTGAAAGAACAGGTTTCTGCAGCTCCTTGAACCGTATCATCATCATCATGTCAGCCTGAAGACGTCCACTGCTGGACATAGGCCTCCCCCAAAGTTCTCCACACAGACCGATTTTGAGCCGCCCGCATCCAACCGCTTCCCGCAATCTTAACCAGATCGTCGGTCCACCTAGCGGGAGGCCTTCCCCTGCTGTGCTATCCGGTACGTGGTCACCACTTAACCATATAATAATATAATATATGTTGTGTAAACAAAATTATGCGTTCAGTCACGCTGGTTAACCATTAATGGATAAGCATCAAACTCTCGTAGAAGACAGACATACAGTAGCAATATTCATACGGTTGGGTTTCATTTGGTGGGTAAGAGGGACAGAAACCCAAGACAAGAATATACAGATGCACACATCTTCAATTCCTATTCAGATAATTTTAACGAACTCGAAGACAGCCTATACATAACTAATTACCTATCCTCGAACTATTAAATATTCATTTATATCGACAATCTGTTCAAACTTAGCAATTCTGTTGATACTTATGCACGCTCCATCTAGTACAAAGACCTCATAAAAAGCTTTAAAAAATTCATTCGCTCAAACTGTTATAAAACACACGTAAAAAAATAAAAGACTTGTTTTAAAGGACTTTTACTTGCAAAGTTGTATTTGTAAAACGCTCCCCGTTTTTAAAGGACTGGCAATTTTGCATGTTCGTTCTATCTTTGAAAACATACCTACTGCGTTTGCGATAAGATGTACCTATGTATTTTGTTTAGTTTGTTAGTTATTGAGAATTACCTACTTTAGATAGAGGAGTAATAAAATCATCAAAGCCTGTCCCAGTGATGGACACAGGCCCGCCTGTCCCAGTGATGGACACAGGCCTCTTCACACTATGATAGCGCTTAGGTGCCGGATCTACTGCGTCGTCCTAGTGCGGATGTAGACTATAGACAGTTGTCCATAACGTTTTCAGAAGAAATTCCAGATACGCAGCTTACCTCACTTTATTTTCTTTTACGCTTTTATTAATCAATACAATATGAAAATAAATTAAAAAGGTTTTGGGTGTGGCGTGGTTTTCAACTCGAGACGCTTGGCGTACGAATCTGTTAGTCTTACCACCTTTCTAAAATTAAAAACAGTGCCATCTAGACTGCAAAACTACTACTCTTAAATAGCAATACATACGTGTGGTTATAAAATAATTTATGGGATTGTGTAATTTTACTAGTATAATACTATATTGTCTGTGTTCTTATTAAACTATCGCTGATCTGCAGACTAGCCTTGGATTTTATTTAGTACCTTTGCACAAAATATAGCCATTATTACCCTCAACCTTTCTGTGATATAGAGCCGTGATTTTACGTTTATGTTTTATGTAAAAGCCTTTTCTGTTCACACGGGTTAAACACGGATTAACTTACCGTACCTCCGAGAACTCGAAAGACATTTTGGGTTAGTCATCGACCCTAGCTGTCATGAACATGTATGACAGATGATAAGGAGTCAGTGCCCTCGACGATTCTGCTTTTATATTAGAATATCGTTGAACTTTTGTGTAGCGGTCACAGATTACGTGGCAGCCGTCCCTTGGCGAATATTGTATCGTAAAAGAGCTGAATAGAGCTAAACTTTATTGGCATATATGTTTCATTGTATTTTGTATTCGGTTAGGGTTGCGGACCTTTAGAAGTGTAAAGGTAAACGACTGACAGTCTGTCTAGACAGTTACAAAAGAACTTATGTATCGAATTGATTTTATTTTATTATACATCAAGCATGTTCAATACCTTGAATGGACGAAAGCGAAGATTGATATAAAATGCATTTATTACATATCCAATCCATATTTAATACAAATCCAAAGATATAACGCAAGCCAAAAAATTAGTCCTCGAGTAAATGCACACGTTTGTAACAACGTTAAAGTAGAATAATGTACATAACACACAGTAAATAGAGGTCCCTATTACTTTCACAGCTTCACTTGCAATATTGACTACTAAATAATACACTGATGAAAAAGAAAATATACACATACGTTCAGTAGCCACATTTCATCATCAACGTCCTAGCGTTATTCCGGTTACATCCAATACTTTTGCCTCAAAGCCGGAGTGTCGCTTTCTGGTCTACCCAGAAATAACAAAATATGATTTTTCCATACAGTGACTACCGTCTGAGCTACTCAACCCAATAGAGAATAAACTATCGTTCCTATTAGAATATATACTCGTATTAATTCAAGCTTGATGATGTGGAACGTCCATGTTTGTCACAGAGGAGCGGCGACCTACTGCGCTGTTCGGGTGTTTAGTTATCGCCCGAGGCGCGCTATTAATAGCCGACGTATTCGATATTCCACAAATAGCAGCACTTGATTATTTCTTGTGTTCTTGTGTGCTCAGCCGTTTCTGTTGTTTGAGACCGATACGATTACTATACAGTAGTTTCAAATCTATTTAAAATAATTTTGGAGCTTTTGTAATGAATTTGAATAAGAAACGACAGAATAGTAGGCACGTAGTAGGTATAATTTATTCATCATCATCATCGTCCTAGCGTTATCCCGGTTGCATCCAAGACTTACACGCCTTGGAGCTCGAGGTCTGCTCACTGGTCTAACCAGGTCTTGACTGCACGGTTGGCGTAGTGGTTTAAGCGGCCACCTCGCCGCTTGACACTGCGCCGAGTGTTGTGGGTTCGATTCCCACACGAGACAACATTTTGTGTGATCCATAAACTGTTGTTTCGAATCTGGGTGTTCATTGTGTCCGTTGGTTGTATGTTTGTAAAGTCCCCCGCGACACAGGATTTATGCCTTGTGCAGGAGTTGCCTTATGAAAAAAAAAGGAAAAAGATATGACAGAATTTCAGTAGTTTAGTAGGTATAATTATTGTGCCCGAATTATTGTTACTACAAAAATTGATTACACATGACCGCAAAAAATCTTTATTATTAATGCATACAGCATTTCTATTAGTTCTATTGACGCAAGTCCGCTCCTCTACTCTCCGGTGGACAGCCAGCCTTAAGCAGAAGTCCGTACCGTTCCATTCTAAACTACTCCGAAGGGAACATGAAGGTGTCTGACACAGGCTGGCGGCCTGCGCACGTATTAATAATTATAATCATTAAGTTCCTCCATCGACACGACCGTTACACAACCTAGTATAGGACAAATATGAATGATTCAAAAATATATATTACTAAAGGATTCCAGCAGCTACGCCTGCAATTTTTTTTAATTTACCCGTTTTGGCCGATCCCGAGGGAATGTCGGGAAATCCCTTCTTGGTGCACCCCTACGGTCCCCTAGGTACACACGTGCCAAATTTCAGCTTCCTGCGCCCAATAGTTTCGGCTGTAGCGTGTCTGTCAGTCAGTCAGTAACGCAAGGATTTTATATATTAAGATAAGGCGTTTTCTGTTTAGAGTGCTGGTGAAGGAAGGTTTCATCTAGGAAAAAGCTATAAAGTAATATGTGTTTCGAAGAAAACAGAAGCTTTAGGGTTTGGGGAAGGCCTTCCTCACCAACAACATCGTGTCAACATCGTAATGCATTTTGAGGACTTGTAAATAAATAGCTCTAAATGACAGCTAAATTACAAACATACTGTTATTGTCTCATAAATAGACTTCGAAAAACAGAGCACAAAGTTGTGAATGCAGCAATAACAATTTTATGTAAATTTTAAGATTGTCTGTACTGCGAGCAGGCAGCGCAATTGCATATCATATTTCATAGTAAACGATTCACCGAAGCAACTCTAATGAGAAATAACCACAACGATAAAGGAAATAAACTACAGAACTATGACGAAAACAAATAAAACATGTTTATTTAACTCTCAGTTTGTAGAAAAAAGCATTAAGCTTCTGCTTTGCGATATATCAGAGTAATTCCATTAAGTTTGAATACAAAGTACAAAGGATCTTTTGTACATGTGCTATAGAACCTTTGTTCGCATTTGTGTCATCTGTAGACTTTTAATAATACAAACGATAGCAGACTTTACGCGTAACGTAATGGCCTAAAGTGGTTGCCTTGCGTCGGCTTTGTGGGCTAATATTTGAGGACCACAAATTTCTTTCTTCGATATGCGTACTTCGTATCATTTGAGTTCGTTGCTTCTGAATTTAACAGTTGTCATTGTTATTCATCGTTTCAGTATAGAGACGACCATTGCTGGATTTAAGGCTCTCCCAAGGCTTATAACAGCCATAATTACTGGCTAATGTCAAGGACTGACTGATTAACAGATTAATTTAAATCTAATTAAACTGACAAAAATATCTACATTCTTAAGTTCCTTTATATTTAACAAAATTATTATACACTACAAAAAATTACATCCAAAGATCAAAATTAAATCATCGTATTCATCAAGTAAGATTTATCTTGAGTGAGAAACGAACACAAAATTCTAGTTGACCAATAGATAACACCGCGTTCTCTGGAACAAAATCTTATTGATTCTCACATATGCCGTAATGCCGTACCTACGTGTTTATAATACAGGACCACTGAGTTGGTCAATATTTTTGGTAAATGTATATACCTAAATGAATAAGCAAAACAAAAAGTTACTTTATTTTAAATTATGCAAATCCACGCATTGCTGCGGCCATAACTCTTCTTAATACGCGACAGATTTTAAAATATACTCAATAACGTCGGGTTTTAAGCAAAGTGGTCCAGCTTCCGACAACGTTTTCATTGCGCCGTGTTGTAAGCGCAACTCGTTAGCACTACGAGTTCCAGACTTTTGTATGAAGTAGTTTAACATCATACAAACTCCCTCAGCTTGAAGCGTTGGGCGGTAAAGAGGACTCTGACGATTTGTCCGTCAATAGGTGATCAATAGAATAAAACAAAGAAAATTGCTATTTCATAATTTAATAGTTCATAACTTGTCACAGTGGATTGAATTGGACGACCGGTTGGCGCAGCGGGAGTGTAAGCGACTGCTACGCCGAAGGTCGCGGGTTCGATTCCCGCTCAAGTCAAACATTTGTGTGCATGAACATGGATGTTTGTCTTGGTCTGGGTGTTTCTATGTATAATATGTATGTATTTACAAAAAAAAAGTATATAAGTATGTTTATCCATTATCTAGTACCCATAACACAAGCTCTGCTTAGCTTGGGACTAGATGGTGATGTGTGTATGTGGTAGAATATTATTATTATTATTATTATTATAATTTCCTTACAAAAGGACACCAAAATCACAATTCAAAAGACGTAACGACGGCCTACATGAAACAGCTGAAACAAAAAGACTCATAAGATACTTACTCATACTTCTGTTGTTAATCTGTTCAATAGGTCATATTTAGGTACATACGTAAATTGCAAATATGAAATTTAATAACAAGATAAGTTTGCAGCACCTAACGTATAAAATAGAATCTTAAATTAATATATAAAGCTGAAGAGTTTGTTTCTTTATTTGTTTGTTTACTTGAACGTGCTAGCTAGTAGCTCCCATTATTGTGTAAATGTCAAACCTGTTGTGTATTTATATAATCTAATACGTGACGGGACACCTACGAAGGAGCTTCCATAACTGCACTATTGAGTCATGAATTAACCGCAGTAGAAGTAGGATTTTTGCTTGTTGTTTGAATAGTAATCACAGGGCCGAGCCGTCCATATGTGCAATGTGCGCGGCGCACACAGGCGCCAAGGTGCTAATCTCAGGAACTACTGGTCCGATTTGAAAAATTATTTCAGTGTTAGATATTCCATTTATCGAGGAAGGCTATAGGCTATATAACATCGCGCTATGAGCAACGGGAGCGGAGCAGTAGCCTTAAATAATGCGAGTGTAACCGCGGGCATCCTCTAATAAGATAATATGAAGCCAAAGTTGGCTAAAATAATGAATAATAAATTAAAATTTAATAAAAACAAACATACTGAACTATGCATAATTACAAATAAACGTTCAGTTGCAATATTCAACGCCTCATTTGTTGCCTTGATCTTGTTTATAAAACGGCTTTATCGAAATGTATCGGAATCTCATTTATTTATCTGCAGTCTATTTCTAACAGGATATAGCAAAATACCAACCGGCAACAAAAATAAACAGCGTACCGATTAAGAAACAAGTAACTTATCAAAAGATCAGATTTTTTATATTTAACCTGTTTTTCTTATTTTTTGTATCGTGGTATTAAAAACAACTGCCACTGAAAACTAATCGTTTTTTTTATTTATTTATAGTGTCACGCCTGTATCCCCGAAGGGTTAGGCAGAGGTGTAATATTACACCCACATTTTGCCATGAATTGTTTAGGTCCCACGTAATAGGGGGCGAGCCTGAAACCGTTACCAGACTTCGATATTTAAAATTAAAATTAGTCATTGATAGGAACTTTGCATATATATAAATTTTTCAATACCGCAAATGAAACTTTAGTTATATCATTTATTGGCATAAATATTTGATTTATTTTCCTGATTTTTTAAATTGGATTTGATAATTACAAGAAAATTAAATATCTATTACAAGAAATAATAATTAAACAGATTTGGGCAGCGTGCCCCTAGTTTTCAAATCAAGGTACCTCATCATCACCATTAGCCTGCCGTAGTCCACTGCTGGATCCTCAGTAGCCTGTCCAACGGCACGCCACTGAGCTCGATTTGCAGCTCTTCGTGTCCAGCCGCTGCCAGCCACTTTGCGTATATCGTCACTCCACCTAGCCGGAGGGCATCCTACACTACGTTTGCTAAGGCGCGGTCTCCACTCTAGAACACGACTACTACATCAGTTATCGGTTCTGCGACAGATGTGACCAGCCCACTGCAACTTCAACGTGCTAATTCTCTGAGCTATGTCGATTACCTTGGTTCTCTGTCAGATCACTTAATTACGAATTCAATCCTCCACCTTCAGAAAGGTACCTACCAGGAAAAAAGATACCCAACTTGGTTGTATAAGTTACCTATCTTAATTTATCACTAACCCTTAATAGCTCTACATTATACAACAAATATGTAAGTAGGCGGCACTGTAAAATACTTGGCGAAACAAAAGTGATAAATATGCAATGTTTATGGGATTGCAGCGTATAAGTGATAATATTCATGGAAATATTCTTGGCAATAAAAGCCTCCTGGTACCACCGCCTCGCGCGCTGCGGCGAATACTTGTACAATATCTTGGTAGTGTATTAAACTAAATGAAGGCTCGTGTACTGCTATCTAGCTTGTTCTTTGGTTATAATAGCTTTAATAAAGATAGAGTTAACATTTGAAATTAAAGATCTTATTGCAAATCCGATCCTACTACTAATTAAATAAGATAGTTTATGTATCCATCATGGATAGAAGTTAGACTATAGACCGGCTATTTTATACACATATTGTCTATCTTTTGCCGAAGACTGACACCCTTGCAAAGCCAAGCGAACGGTAAAGTCGAATTTGTTACCGAGTATAATAATTTTCACATAACAAATAAGTTTATAATTTGCATATTGGCCTAACGTTGTCCCTTTCGGCTCTACAGCCGCTTGCCAATTGAACCAGATTTCACTAAATCATATTGGCTTTTCTACGACACGAGTATTATTGTCTGACCTCGATACTAGGAAAAATAGCTATAATATACTGATTAAACTAGTATATCCTGAATATAATATCCTGAATATTTGACACCACTGAAAGTAATGAATGTTGTGGCTTTGAAACTTAATCCTCTCCGTCTTTTGGTCTTCTCACTAGCCTAAGTTTAACTCACGGAACTCTTATGGGTACATGAAAAGAAACGGTTTTCTTTTCATGTACCCATAAGAGTTCCGTTTATTTGTCATTTAAAATGGGCAGAGATATTTTATACCCATACAACAAAATAATGTTAAAAACTACTTGACACACATTAACGTTATTTAATTAAGAGCACGATTTATAGCGTAGATAATCTACTTACTCATTATTTTAACATAATTACTTCCTCGTTATACCCACATTAATTGAATTAACTCTTGATAGCCGTCAAATAAATGGGCTCGTGCTCCAAACTTATCCACTAATCACAGTCACACCCTGATTCCGAATGTTCTACTTGAAATATTTAATAAAGTTTATAATCCTACCGTTTTTTGTGAAAAGAAAAGGATGAAAGCTTTACTCAAATAACATTTGGCCGTTGAAGCCCAGCAGTTGGTGAGTAAAGTTGTGAAATTTTAATTTATTCAGGCTGTGTGTTACACACAGTCTAATGTAAAAGCTCGTTGATACTAATAAACTGACAGTGTGACGACCAATACGATTGTGTTAATTATTTATATATATAAAATTCTGGCGTTACCTACTGACTGCCAGACAAGCCACAGCTAAAACCACTGGGCGCAAGAAGCTGAAATTTGGCATGTTTTGTTTATAGTCTCACACATGTATCCCCGAAGGGGTAGGCAGAGGTGTAATATTACACCCACATTTCGCCATAAATTAGGTCCCACGTAATAGGGGGCGAGCCTATTGCCGTAACCGGGCACATCACCAGACTCCGTGCTGCTACTGAGAATTCGGAAAAACCCAGTAACACTTTTGCCCGACCCGGGAATCGAACCCGGGACCGCCAATCAGCAGTCGCATACGCTATGCGGACTGGACCTCGGAGGTAGTCCGGGGGAATTTGGCATGTATGTATGAAATTCCTACGACATTTTGAAGAAACGGTTCACTAACAAAAATGCACGGGTGTAACTGCGTGCATTCTCTAGTACTCGTATAATTAATACAGATGACTTTTAGAGATTTTCATTTTTTATTTGTCTTGTGTCAGCAGATCGACCCCCATATCTCTACGATTAGAGTTTGCTTTTGGCGGCAGAGGTGTACGAGACTCTTGCTTATGGAGTAGCAGCTCACTCACTAGAACCACCATGGTGTCCTCAAAATCCTCTACTGATGAGGACACGTGAAGGGTGGTTACCATTCATCAGCTCTTCTCTTCAACATATTTAATGTAAAATAATATTTATTCAAATCTTCAACTAAATGCGCCAACATGACTAAATAATTTAATAAAAATACTTAGAGTTCAAAGCCACCATGAATCGATAATATTATCTCCTACAGACGCACCTACGCTTCGTGGGTGAACAAAATGTAAATTCAATTACGATATTGCTTGAGACTCTAATGATGTACGTGGGGGGATTAGAACTAGTCTAATGTTCACAAATACACTGCAGAGGAGTGCACTCAGACATCGCGTATTTTTCTGAACGAGCATTTTTAATCCTGTTTCGTTCAGTTTACTCATGTTCTCGAACAAGTAAATTAAGAGAAATAAATCCTCGCATTTCAACTGAGTGTGCTGTATTTTTCAATAGTTAAATTGTTCTAGGTATTTATGTTGATGTAAATAGGTGTAGATACAACGGTAAAAGGCTTTCTCGCCAAGTCTTTCTCGTTTGTTTTATTATGCGACACATTGACGATACGGTGTGTAATGTACACATTATAAAACATCTGTACATTAAGAGGACTATAATCTATTTCAGCTTATGAACTATTAAACCCTTGGTTTAATAATATTGCCGTACTCGCAGTTCAGAACTGCCTCGAGTGTGGTGTGCTTGTGCTCCACACGAGACTATACTTTGAGTGATCATCATCATCATCATCAGCCTTTATCAGTCCACTGCTGGACTAGGCCTCTCCTTTGAAAGGAGGAATTGGCCTACTATACCACGCTGGCCAAACGGGTTGGTATAGGGTTTGTATCAAGTTTTCCTTCTCTTACAGTGCTGTTTTCTGCATAATATGCTCCCTCTCTCGGCTCTTACGACACCCATGGGATGATATGGGGTGGTGACAATCCGTATTCTTAATCCGTCACCACACGGATAATCAGCCCTAGATATAAATTGTCCCCCTGCTGGGCACGGGTCTCTTGCACTATGAGAAGGGTAAGGCCATAGTCCACCACACTGGCCAAGTGCGGGTTGGCAGACTTTACATGTCTTTTGAGAACATTATGGAGAACTCTCCGACATGCAGGTTTCCTCACGATGTTTTCCTTCACCGCTAAGCAAGCGATAATAAACAATTTAATACGCATACTTTGAGTGATACATAAATTTTATTCTTGTTTTTGGTCTCTGTATTCCTTATGTCCGTTGGTTATATTTTTGTAAAGTTCCCGTGAAAGTCATATTATGATTTATTCCTAGTCGTCGTTTTAAGTAAGTAATTAGTTCATAATTTTTATGTAGATGTTTCGCTGGGTCGGGTTTTGGTTCCGGCCTAATTATAAATAAAATGAGGAACGTCATTTCAGTTGGCATTTGAGAAGGGTCTGCCTCTCTGGTTATTGTTCTGTGGTTATCATTCTGTATTTATATCTTTATTGTTGTATTATATTACTTTGGAGTCACGTTTAGTAGTAGTTAGCTTATGTCATTTATTGCGGCACGTAATTGGCAGCATGGTACTCTTTGTTCATTTAGAAAAAGGAAAGAAATATTTTCAACAACAACTATTTCTGCGGTAGCTCTCGGTTTTGAGGCAGGTTTTTTATAATAAAGCCAAGCACAAAACAGTAAAACAAAGAGATAACAGTATAAAACGATAAATACAACGCACGTTCTTTAATCTCAGTTTTAGTATGGTATTTAAAACAACAATGTTGCAAGAGACCTAAAAGATACGGTTTTTATATGACCGTAAAGTGTAACAACCGCGGGACATGGCTTTACTTCGGTCATTTCATGTCTTTCAAAATATGATGTGACTTGACATGTCTTTTGTATTTGAGTAGACGGAGCTTCTACCAATATTTACGTAACGAGTTTCAATTATCTGTAAATATAAGATTATTGCGTTCCTGACTGACAACGCACAGCCAAAAATATAGGGCGCAAGAACCTGAAATTTGGCATGTATGTTTCTTGGGGACCATAGTAGTGCACTAAGAAAGGATTTCTCGTTAACGAGAAAAAACGGTTAAATTTAAATTAAATTTTCACCACAGCAGCTCAAACATGCCGCTTTTGCTGCGAGACAACAGTGAACAAAACGCGATTTTGATTCGAGCGTGAGGCAAAGTAGCTTTTTAATTTTTCAATCTTCTGTGCCACGAATTGACATTGTTCAGCCACAAATTTGAAACATTCGAATTTTACTGTGCTCTGTCTCTTTCACATGCATATAAAAAGTGAGTGAAAAAACAAACCCCCTTCGAATTCGAAATTCGATTTTGGAATTCGACCTCAAAGAAAACACCTACGGCAACGCAAAAAAAAAAGAATAAAGAAATCACTTTTTTTATATGTTATTGTTTACATGTTTAATTTATTATTGGATTTTAATAAAAATAAGTCTAATTAATAGTATAAAATTAGTATTTAACCAATACATTTTTATTTAGAATTACAACAATGATACATTTGAAAAATAAACATCAGGGACGCGGTATTAAAACGCGATTTAAAAAAGTAGCGGGAATAAAAATTTCGCTGATGCTGATACAGTAGGTATAGCGTAACGTGTTAAATTTATATTAATATATAAAATAATCTAAAAAGATAAGTGAAACTAGCGATGATGACTGTACTTTAACACCAGAAAAGTTAAATCAACAAGTGATTATGCAGAATTCAATCTATTCCTGTTCATTTCTATGTCTCCTAAGTAATATGTGTTCTCACTGCTGTGGTGAAAAGTTAAGTGTGCTACACGAGAGCAAAGTTTTTTGTATCTCGTGCTGTTGAGTCCCTCACCACGCTCAGGATTCTAACTTTGATTCACTCGCTACGCTCGTGAATCAATCATAGAATCCTTCGCTTGCTCGGGACTCAAAATCAGCACTCGAAACAAAAAACAACTTTGCTCTCTTGTTGCACAAATAACTATTGCTAGCGTGTCTGCGGACAGTCTCCAGTTTGAAAACAAATTTGGAATACGTTATTATTTAACCCAGACGTTTCCTTCTAGGTGTCACGGGATCTAGATTGAGTGTTCACGGGAGTGGTCACGGGATGGCTATGTTCGTATGGCTTTTCATGATTAGAATAAGGTAATTGAAAAATTAAAAACAAAATTATACGTGCCTGTTACACGCCGTCTGTCTTTTCTAAGAATTGGAAAGATGTAAGGAAAGCAATAGTTGGAAATATAAAGACGAACTTCTATAATCTTTAGGTGCTTGACTAATTGATTATAATGATTTATTATTATCTATTGTTAACTATTCTGGTAATTTAAGGACTATAAAGACTCTATGACGATAATAATTCGGAATGAAATCATATCTAATTTTCTCCAAAAATTTTGACAGGCCAAGAGATGACGTCTTTGTTTATAAATAATTTTCTTTACCTTTAACCTTTCGTTGTTTAAAGAAGCAGCTGTTTAAGGCTCGTCTCATTTAATGGGACGGTCCTTTTGTCGTTGACCGAGTACACTTATAGATTGTTGTTTCTTAGAAATTGTATGGTACTTTAAACACTTTGAACTAAGACCTTATGATTGGCTTGTATTTATTTTCTTTGTATTTTTTTCACAAATGGCAGGCTTTTATAGATGATAGAAGGTTAGAGGGTTTGCCCATGACAATAAAACAATATTGCTGGCGTTAGAAGTAAAATACATACGGGTATTGGCATATCATAGTTATCAGGGCCAAGGTAGTCGACTGAAAATTGGAGTGTAGTGAATTCTTGATCAGCTTTTGAATTATAAGCGTTACATGTAAGAATTTTAGTGGTAAAGGGGCTGTAGTCTTCAAAAACAAAAATGCGTCTATGTGTCTTAATATCCCTCTATTCCTGCTTCCAAGATTGCGTACTTCAGACGCACGTAATTTTCAATTTATTTCCCTGTCGTAAGCAATAGAATACAACAAAATTACCACGGCAATATGAGAGCGTGGAGGGTACAAGTGCACTTGTGGCTTGCTGACATGACCCGTGAGTGTTTACTTGACTCATAAAGTGGGGAGGCGATAGATAGGAAGTTAGCCGACAACGTGCGAGCGTCGATGACATATTTTACTAGCCGAGCGAATGAGTATAGCAACAAGGCGTACCCCTTGCTTTAATGTACGTTTTTATTGATTTATCTATATTAGTATAGTGAAATAATAGAGATAAATTATTATTTGAACAGTTGCTTCTCAATTGACAAAAGCGTTATGCGTAAAGGCTGTTAGAATATGTTTTTGGAAGAGCCAAAGAGATTTTTGTCAACCTTTTAAGTGCTTGTGTCGCATTTATGCGACAAATATTTCCGTGTCACTACCGCCCGTGTCGTATTTCTGCGACGGTAAACATACATGATTTATTTTTTTCTGTTGCGTCCTCTGAACTGCGTGGTACTTCTAAAATAATTATTCAATAAATATAATATCTTTTGAAATTAAACTACAGTTTACGGATTTTATCGCGTTATATTGGTTTCACTGGTTATTCGTTGACTGACTATTGGGCGCAGTGGAGCATTTTCTTTGTGTATTTTCGGTAGACCATACAATTGAGGAGGTTTTGCACATGGTATTAAGTATCTCACGTCCAGATTCAGTTGTTCGGAGTATTTCTTCACAATGTCACTCGTTTGCTTGAGTATTTTGTTGGTAGGGTCCGTCTTAACCAATTTATATGTACTTTTATCCGACAAAAGGTTTTCCATTTTTCGTTTATAATCGGACGTGTCCATCACTACCGTTGCATTTCCTTTATCTGCTCGTAGTACGGTTAGTTCAGGTCTAGCCCGTAGGTTCTTCAGTGCGAAACACTCTGGTTTTGGTAGATTCCTTCTCGGCACTTTTGACTGACGCACAGTGTTTTATGAAGACCATTTTTCGGACACCGTCTTTTTATTAAAGAAGCTAATAGATATATTCAATAAAAATAAATATTTCGTATCCCCATTAAGCTAGCATCTCTAGTTTTTTAGAAAAACTTTTTTGAAAATCTTCATATTTTAAAGCGGATATTTAGAAAAAAAGATATTCCTCTTAAACTAAGCATGATACGCAATAATAATGTTACAAGCACCGATAGCGTCTCTTTCACTGCACATTTTACAGTTAAAATGAACCTCATAACTTGACTAGATTCAAATTTAAGCGAGATTTTGGATTTTTAGATTTTCTTACTTTTCCCGAAGATACTACCAAATGTGGAAAAGTTATATATACAGAAAGGATGCTCTTTACTTTCCTCATCTACTCAATAAATTTCAGACCCCAAATCCATGGAATCTAGAAGTTATTTCATATAACTGTTTTTGCTATTTTTTTCATATTTATATTCTGGATTTTAATGATTAAATTTTTATTCGATATTGATTTCTTTACAACATATAATTAAGTTATAAAATCAATATCGAATAAAAATTTTATCATTAAAACCCGGAATACAAATGTGAAAACCCTAGCAAAAACAGTTTATTTGGAATAACTTCTAGATTCCATGGATTTGGGGTCTGAAATTTATTGAGTATATGAGGAAAGTAAAGAGCATCATTTCTGTATATATAACTGTTCCACATTTGGTAGAATCTTCGAGAAAAGTAAGAAAATCTAAAAATCCAAAATCTCGCTTAAATTTGAATCTAGTCAAGTTATGAGGTTCATTTTAACTGTAAAATGTGCAGTGAAAGAGACGCTATCGGTGCTTGTAACATTATTATTGCGTATCATGCTTAGTTTAAGAAAAATATCTTTTTTTCTAAATATCCGCTTTAAAATATGAAGATTTTCGGGAAAGTTTTTCCAAAAAACTAGAGATGCTAGCTTAATGGGGATACAAAATATTTCTTTTTATTGAATATATCTATTAGCTTCTTTAATAAAAAGACGGTGTCCGAAAAATGGTCTTCATAAAACACTGTGTGACGCAATACAGCAGAAACGTCCTGACGTGTGGCCTCGAAATCTTCCTTACACACATTTTTCTTGACTAGACAATCCTCAACGTTGCAAATAATGGTCTCATACGGTATTCTGGATGGAGTTATCGCATAATTTAAACCTCTGCTTAGTACTTTTTCGGTGTTTGGATCTAACGTGTGTTTTGACAGATTGACAACTGTTTGTCTATGATCGGCGGACGGTAGCGTGTGATTGGTCCGTGCAAAAACGTTCTGTTTAATTTTGTACTGGTCATTTGATTTTTGTTGTAATTTTTCAAATTTTTCTGTTTTGTTACGTTTACACGCGTAATATTTTGATGTTTCTCTGTTATTTATTGCATCGATGCATTTTTCAAAATCAAATGGAGTTATCAATTTGTATATTTCGTTATACAAATTCTCAACATTTCTATTTATTCTGCGTAAGTCAGCGCGGTGTTCGTGTATCTTTTGAATGAGTAACTTTTGACTTGCCTGTTTTAAGATCTTAGCGCTCGCACGTATGTCCTTCTTGGATGATATTTTGCAGCATGTAGGGATGAGATCGTGATCACGGCATCTCTTCAAAAAATTTAAAGATGTTATGTATCTTGCGCGCTTGGTTTGTAGATCTTCTAACCGGCGTATTTTTGTTGCTGTTTCCAGTCCGTACTGGTTAACATAATATTTTCTTGGGTTTACGCGAATGTTACACATTGAAATTAAACTACAGTTTACGGATTTTATCGCGTTATATTGGTTTCACTGGTTATTCGTTATTACATTTGAACCGAAAGATCTAGAAACTACATTTTTATTACTAGCTGACGTATTGAATTCTTTACAGGATTCATGTTCACGGCAGACTGAGGTGATATTTGTCTTTGTCTTGAATTTAAAAGTTATCTCAAAGTACCCGAACATTTTTCAACTATTGGTGTTACTATCTACGTAGAATGTGCTCATTGTGTCTTGATGTCTTCTGGTGAATTTGTCCTTCTTGGGTTTCATTAGCCTTGTAACGGATGCCAGGAATCGAACCTTTGCTAGTAGTGTGTAACTGGCGAATATTCCTACGACGATGCCCTTCTATCAGTGTGTTCTTCTATGTGTGTGGACTGTATGGCTTCGATCTATTCGGGGCTTCAGAAACAAAACATCTTCATACGTTGAGAGCGATGCTGTTCAGGTGTTCGGTGCTTGATAGTTACATATGGTTACTTGGTCACGAGATGGTGGTTGGGATGCCAACGAACTGACCGAATACATGGTCGCTAAGGTACTTCGAAACTTTACCTTAACGACGACCATCGCACCGAACACGTGCACAGAGAATCTTTTATTTATTTCTATTTTCGATAAGGTACAAATGTGTATTTATCTTAGGTACTATGACACATACATATATGTTCTATACATAGTTAGATAGGTCTCAAAAATTTCTATCTATCGTATACAATACCTAAACCTAACTGCTTGCGTCACTAAACTATTCTAGAAAAACTGTTGAAAAATGTCGTCACACAAGGGCCTGCCCACAATATTTTCTATTGAAAAACTATTAAATACTATAGTTATATATGTAATTTTGGTAGGCCGTTATGTGCAACTATATGGGGCATCTATTAATACAAACACCATGAAAATATCTTTATTCAATTCGAAGTTATTACATGAAAACCTATGATGCATAAGAAAAAATACAGATTTTCTTAAGTAAACACTATAAACAAAGTTTATGATAAACATGCAAATGTTTGTTATTATGTTTATTTTACTATATAAGGTAATAACTAGCAATAAGAAAGTATCTAGACATGATTTCAAGCCTATACGAAGCTAAAAAACACTTATAAACAAAACAGCTGTTTATCAACTATTAGTTCTTATCTATTACAACTGATAACACTATTTATGATCGATATCTAGGTCCCTACAGTTAGCACAAGTTTTAAACTAATGTTCACCTACTGTGTAGTACTTCTTATTGACGATTTAACTATTTTCACTATTTTAGCATTATTTTAACACTTTGACGCGTCCGGGAACCGAACCCGGTGTACCGCACGATTAGATAGCACTGATTTTATACGATTTTCACTCGCGGTTTCGAATACACTATTCACTGTCATAGTTTTTTAATGTCTGTCGCGAACAAGCCTGATAACAGGGTCCCAAGCTGGAGGAACATTCCAACCATCTTCCCTATTGAAATTAGGATGTTTTTTAATTTCAATAGCTTCACGTATCATTCTTGGAATAAAGCGGTGTTCTTTTGCAAGTATCTGTGGTTTATCAAATCGCAGGTAATGGTTGGTTCCTTGTTCTACATGTTCACACACAGCAGACTGCGTCGAGCGTTTGTGTTTAATGTCAAGATTGGCTACATCTTGAAGCGAGCTTCAATCAAAACTTTCTACAAGCCGCCAACGAAGATAAGCCAATTGTTACCATCTGTCAAGAGTCAGTTACCCTTACAAGAGGCCGGGGTTTTCAAGATAGACTGTGAGTGTGGGCTCTCATACATTGGACAAACCAAGAGAAGCATAGGCATTCGACTAAAGGAACATATAGCTGACATTAAACACAAACGCTCGACGAAGTCTGCTGTGTGTGAACATGTAGAACAAGGAACCAACCATTACCTGCGATTTGATAAACCACACAGGCTAATGAAACCCAAGAAGGACAAAGTCACCAGAAGACATCAAGACACAGTGAGCACATTCTGCGTAGATAGTAACACCAATAGTTGAAAAATGTTCGGGTACTTTGAGATAACTTTTAAATTCAAGATAAAGACAAATATCACCTCAGTCTGCCGTGAACATGAATCCTGTAAAGAATTCGAAACGTCGGCTAGTAATAAAAATGTAGTTTCTAGATCTTTCGGTTTAAATGTAATAACGAATAACCAGTGAAACCAATATAACGCGAAAAAATCCGTAAACTGTAGTTTAATTTCAATGTAACATTCGCGTAAACCCAAGAAAATATAATAATTATTATCATTAAGAGCAGTAACTAAAAATTGTTTTATAGCTCCAAGTATTGAAAAAGTTTATTAAAAATATAAGTTATTATTTCGTCGATTCGTAGTTGGGCGCCAGGGGCACGGCAATTGTTATTTATCCAAGCGCTTAAAAGGCTAAATGACGAATGGTATCGTGGAGACTCTACAAAACTTCAATCAATAGTCACTCAGTACACATAGACGTGAAACAATAATTTGTAGATCACAGAAAGTTTTGTTTGATGTAAGTATAAGCTACAGCCCTCAGCATAGTGTTAAATGGCGAGATGACCGCGTAAACCAATACGCCATCCCAGTGCAGTCACGCTGTATTTATTGTCCAAGTTTAGTAGTTCTTAGTATCTTATTCATTAGTGAGGCAGCGATAGCCTAGTGGAGAGACCGACAGACTGCTACGCAGACGGTCCGGGTTCGAATCCACGGCGCGCACTAATGACTTTTCGGAGTTAAGTGTGAATTAAATTGTTAATTATCGCTTGCTAAACTGGGAAGGAAAACATCGTGAGGAAACCTGCATGCCTGAGAGTTCTCCATAATGTTCTCGAAAGACATGTGAAGTCTGCCAACCCGTACTAGGCCAGCGTGGTGGACTATGGCCTTACCCTTCTCATAGTGAGAAGAGGCCCGTGCCCAGCAGTGCGACAATATATATATACAGAGCTGATTATGAAGTTGTACCCTATTCTAACTTATCAGTGCTGAAACCAGTAGGTACTAAACTGGCATTGCTATCATTATCAGAACCACGTTTATGGTAGAATCACATCCATCCAGCTTATGGGTTTTTTACTCTGCTTTGACTATTTAACCGGACCTTTTGTTAATTTTTAAATTATGCGCCAGATCTTGAGCGGCTTGTAGCAAGACTGTATTTAAATAATTTTGCTGGACAAGAAACAAGTCTCAACGCAATACACCCTATTCCAATTATATAAAGAATAGGTGAATTAGCATAAAGGTTCTGAAGGGATACAGTGCAATCAGTTCCTAATCCGGGTCTTCTGTGTAATACAACCTGGATTTACCCATGTAACCTGTATATAAATACTTTATACGATAGGATCATGAACTACGGAGTTAGTTTGTTTGGTTTTAGTTCGAGTCGTCGCTTTGGGACGTACTCGTAGGTTAGCGTTGAGTAGAGCCGGTGTCTGTAAAACCAGTTGAGCTGATACGACCGAGTGGAACTCTGATTTTATATAGGACTATATGAGTGTAAATAATTGTAGCTGGTGTACATGTTTATATTATATACATAGAATAATAATTTAGAGACTGCTACTGAAACTCAACGGCACGGAATGTGGCCCAACTTAAACATAGCGATTTAGATGATTTCCACCAGCGTTTTGTCCCGATAAGAAGCTAAGTTCTTATATAACGCGTAATTAGTAGTCACTTAAATCGAAATCAAGCCTGTTACCATGTCATTGCAAGATATAAACTACGTTTCTTCCGAAGGTGATTTATGAAGGTTTAGCTTCCTTTTTCTTTAGTTGCGTCGCCATTTTGCAATGAATATCAAACCCCGGGATCAACAAGAAAAACCTTTTCCTTATAGTTTATCCGATTTATTACCCGCTTTAGACGTTTTGGTAATTATCAACGTCCATACTTGCGAGCTTAAATAATAAATCACAAAATTTCCCTCAAGTTAGTGTACTCATTATTTTAATGGAGCAAAAATCTACAGCGGACTTTTAACTTGAGTTACGGGAGTTGAGTAAGTTTACTCATTAAAGTTTCGTAGTCAAATATGAAATCTATGTTAGGAGTTAACATCAGGGCCGTGAAAGCTCCCTACATGGGTAAATTTCATATAAATCAGCACCATCTACCAATGATTGTAAAAACTAAAGAAAAAGCAACAACTGAACGGTAATTTCGCCAACTTTCTCAAGATCTATGTGGTGCAGTGGAAAGCGTGCTGGGCTCATACCAAAGAAGTCCGTGGATCGAATTCACGCTTACTACGAACTACATTTTGTGATTTTTATATTTTTTTACTTTTAAATTGCATATTTTACATAACAGTTGTCATTTACTTATTTATTACGCCGAAATTAAACATTTATTTTATTCTGAAAAATGAATCCACTACTAACGCCATCTATACGATCGAATAAAAATACAATTGATTTGTACGCCATCTAGAGTCGAGGTCAGTCGAGGATGCCTATTGAACTTCAATTTCGAACTGAGAGTTGCGCATCTATACCAGTATAAGTGTATAATCTATGGTTAACATTGTAACAGATGCTGTGCAGTTTCTTACACTATAGAGCTATATTTCGAAATGGTATGCTTAGCTTTCATGATTACAATTATAATAATAAAGCATGTTAAATCAGTTTTCAGCAGGTGAGGCCATATTTTGCGTTGTGGAGGCCGATATCTATAACTTGCCTAAGATTTACTTTATAGTCCTTTCGTTACAGCGTCTAACAAAATAAAATTATACTTAAAAAAAATTACCTACATGTTAGTTATAATGAGTAGTCCAGTGCATAGCGTATGGGACTACTGATCGGAGGTCCTGGGTTCGATTCCCGGGTCGGGTAAAAGTGTTACTGGGTTTTTCCGAATTCTCAGTAGCAGCCCGGGGTCTGGTGATATACTGGGCAGTAACGGCAATAGGCTCGCCCCCTATTACATGGGACCTAAAAATTCATGGCGAAATGTGGGTGTAATATTGCACCTCTGCGGGGAAAACAGGCGTGAGTCTATATGAGTCTATATCATGAGAACTACTAAGCCAGAAACATTCAAGTTGAACAGTGGGTTCTTTAGATAAATTTTAAGCAAAGAAAGATATGCAGCGGCTGCAGGCGCTACAAATTATATACAAGGCGCGCTATTGTGTAAATGCGGCGCAGCAGTCGCCTCTCAGCACTCATATGGCTAGGTCGTAGTATTCGTAGTATGTAGTTTATTTATTACTAGAGGACGCCAGCAGCTACGCCTGCATTTTTTTTAAATTTACCCATTTTGGCCGATCCCGTGGGAATTTCGGGAAATCCCTTCTTAGTGCACCCCTACGGTCCCCAAGGAACACACATGCCTAATTTGAGCTTTCTGCGCCCAATAGTTTCGGCTGTAGCGTGTCTGTCAGTCAGTCAGTAACGCAAGAATTTTATATATTAAGATAATCAATATGTGGTACCACAGTAAAGCATACTTATATATTTAGTATTCTGGATTTCTTTATTTATCTCTTCATAAAACATCTTCTCCATATACAGGTATTTTAATTTTCCAAAAGCGTAAAATTAGGGTGGAGAGATTTTTTTAAAGTTCGATGGTTTTGTGACGGTCTTATAAATGAAAATGTCAGCATCCAATATAGTACAACGTAAGCCCATTTAGCGATATGCTATCGGAATTTATGGTTATTAAGAATAAAATAATATTACATTAAATCTTTTATAACAATTATCCGATGCCTTTAACGTGAAATTTTTCAAAGGGCCGCACTGCCCAGCAACATCAAAGCGATTTGGAACGGTACACAATACTGCATAAATGTATATAAATCTCCATGATAAGTGTTTGTCGATAGTTCAAAGCTACCAAAAGTTGTTAATGGTCCACTGGGTCTTCTTTTTATTTCAGACCTAGAACGGGTATTAGCTGTGACAAAATAATATATGTTGATCTTCTGAGATGTACCTAGTTAGGATACCTACTATATTGAAAGCTAGCGTTGTGTAAAAGACAATGACAAATTAAGAACTAATTTTAGAAGTAAGGAATAGTTATGAATGTTTTCCTTACTTCTAAAATTAGTTATTAGCTCTTTATTTCAGGTATCTGCCTACATAATTATTTTGTACCGTATGTTTCAGTGCTAAGTCTGCAGTATTTATTAGGTATTTAATTTCGTGTCGACTGTCGTCACGCTTGTCGATATATTCTGGTACTATCCAGTGCTGGACCAGACTGCCTTCGTGGTCCAGTGAATAGCGTATGCGTCTCCAGATCTGTAGGTCTGAGTTCAATTCGCGTTTCGGACAAAAATGTGACTGAGTTTTCCCGAATTCTCAGTAGCAGCACGGAATCTGGAAATTTAACGGTAACGGCAAAAAGCTCGCCCTACGTGGGACCTAAAATTCATAAGCCAAAATGTAGGTGTAATAGTATTATTACACATACTTCCTGTGCTTACTCCCCCGGGGATACAGGTATGACGCTATTAAAAAAAGAAAAAAATCTGATGGAAAATTTACGGCAATAATCTCGCCCCTTAATACATGCGACCTAACTAAATTCATAACATGTGAAGTGTGGGTTGTAATATTACACCTCTGCCTAATCATTTGTGGATACAGTTGTGAGTGTATAAAAAAACATCCTGTGCTAGGTCCGGAATACTTATTACTTATCTTAATTCCGTGTCGACTATTTTTGCTGTGTCGATATATTCTCTAATTTTGTCATACTATCCTATGCTAGGTTAGCAGTAATTATTTCGTATGTCAAATACCGTGTCGGCTGTCGACGACTTTATCAATATATTCTCTAATTTTGTCATACTATCCCGTGCTAGGTCCGCAATACTTATTACGTATCTTAATTCCGAGTCGACTGTCTTTGCCCTTGCCGATATATTCTCTAATTTTGTCATACAATCCCGTGCTAGTTCGTCAGTACTTATAACGTGTCTTAATTGGGTGTCGTCTATCGTCGACCTTGCGTGGTCGACGTGCCTACGTGTTAATACTCGCGTGGGACGTTATGGCGATGACTCTGTTATTACATTGCTCGTACATATATTAATCTTTTCTCCCTTTCTATGGCTTTATTGCGGGATGCCAGAGGGAGATGCTATACTTTAGGTTACATATCCTTATTGCGTATTGTAGGGTATTGTAGATAGATCTCTCCCACATGTTAAGAAACCTGTAGGCAATCTTTGTTTTTAGTCAAATAATGTTGTTTCATCTAGAACATGATATTTTTGCAGTCAGCAGTGTTCATTCTCGTAAAGTCCTCCGCGGTATAGGATTTATTCCTAGTGCGGGAGTTATCATTTTAATGAAGGAAGAAAGAAAGAGTCTGGTAGAGTCTGTTTAGAATTACATTTTGCATGAATCATACATATATACATAGCCACGCCTGTTTCCCTGTTGTAGGCAGAGGCATATTAAACGCCCACTTTTCACCAGTGTTTTGATCCCACGTAATAGGTGGCGAGCCTATTGCCGCTTATCGGGATATTTTGTTTGCCAGAGCCTCGTCCGTTGATCGGCAGGTGCACCACTTGCAGGTGAGGTTGGCTTGGGACCCTAAGTTCTTGGTGGGAACCCTATGCACCCTTGCATGAATCAGTTTTAAATGATTTTAACTAAAAAAAGAAAGGTCTGGCACTGCAAGTATAAAATGAAGGTAATTATTTAAATTACATTGCATATGATATTAATCAATAATTTATTGATTTGAGGAGTACTTTAACTTAGTAATGTATTAGCTATTGTTAAACAAGAATTTTTTGCTGATGCTGTAATATATAATTTTTTAATATAATTATTGTATGTTGGACCTCCATCAATAAAGTATAAAGTTCAATAAGATTTCAGGTTGTTTTGAATAAAACGAACAAGCTCGTTTAGAACGACTCTCTCACGTAACGCCTACAACGTGGAGATCTTTGTATAGGTATAAGGTTGTACCTACTGATATTACTTTGGGAAACTTTGAAAATTATGCAAACGGGGGATTATATCTATATTACAAGCGGAGGTAGTACTGGTAGTTTTTATCTCAAAGCACTGATTGAATTTTTATATTATCATGCGTAGGTACCTGTTACTTAGGGAAATTGCCCTGGTACGCAAATGTTTAAAAAAGCACACTGTTCTATAGAAAATACTGCTTTTTTACACTTGCGATTCATGCATGTTTTAATATCTACTAACATTTGTTTTAAGATTATAAATCGCTAAATCGCGATGTTAAATAAGGACAAAGTATTAAACATAACATAACATAACTTCACGCCTTTTATCCCCGAAAGGGTAAACAGAGGTGTATTACACACCCACACTTCTCCAGTTATGTTTCAGTCCCAATGTAATAGAGGGCGAGCCTATTGCCATCTACCGGGCACATTGTTAAGCGAGCGATAGTTAACATTTCTTTAATACACACGTAACTTCGAAAAGTCAGAGGTGTGTGCCCGGGGTAACTGGGGATCGAACCTGAGACCATCGTCTCGGCAATCCGTTACGTATACCACTGTGCTATCGCCACTTTTCTTGACAAAGTATTGTCATGTATAATTACTTATATAAGTGTATGTAGGCAGCGATAGCCTAGTGGAGATACCAACAGACTGCCATGCAGAGGGTATTGGGTTCGAATCCTAGGCGCGCACCTCTGACTTTTCGGAGTTATGTGCGTCTTGAATTATTGCTTGCCCCGTGCCTCGGAGAGCACGTTAAGCCGTCGGTCCCGGTTGTCATGAAGATCTTTGACAGTTGTGGTAGGGAGTCAGTACCTATCTCTGAATAAACTGACACTAGTCTAAACCATGGAATATCGCTATCCCTTTGGGTTGCGGAGGTCAGACAGGCAGTCGCTCCATGGAAAAGCTAATATTCAGTCAAATCCGGTTAGACTAGTAAGCGGACCTCGCGTTGAAATTGGGAAAACGCTAGGAGAAAGAAGAAGAATTACTTATATAAGACGCTTTGCACGTACCGAAAGAAAGTCATTACAATGTAGTGTCTGGAAACCAGTCTAGTCTTAACTGGTTCCAAGTATGTATACAACTATGGCACATATATTACACATGAGAAGTGACCCAAATGCACCGAATAGGTTATTGCAGTATGAAGTCTATCAAAAGCAGCTCTTGAACCGATCATCTGTGACCGTCACTTTATTGATCATTTAGTTCCTAAACGGTTTATTTGCAATATTGATATCGATGCAATTTATTATTGAATAAGGTGGAAGCGAGAGAGGACATTAGATTCATACTTTTCATTTTTAATATTACTTCAATAACTCACTAATGAAATATATAATATACGTACTCATATATTATGGTGTTATGATTATTATAATAATATTGTTTTAATACGTGAAAACGGCATTAACAAGCGTAGCAAGTTGTGTAATTTAATTTTATATTGAACATGTTTACCTAACTAATTAATAGTTATTTGATCGTCAAATAACAATGATCAACAATGCGAAACTAGAGCAATTAATTCGTTAGATAATATTTACCTGTACGATAACTTCTCTCCTTATTTTTCAATTTGTAGGTAGCTCTTGTTTTGAAGATCAAATACATTACAAACAAAAGAAAAACTTTCCATGGTAGGTATCAATAAATTGATCGTATAGGTAGCTATAGTCAATTCCGAGGAACAGCTTTTAAAAATAATTTATTCTTTGAAGTATGATTGCAACAGTCATATTTTGTAATCGTCTCGTATTCATGTAAGTTGCAATATGCAAAAGTAACACAGGTACAATTAAAGAAGTCGGCGCTGGACCAGTTTGAAAAATATTCCCTTGGCTCGCTCATATCACATGCTCATATAGTCGAGGCACCCTAGAAACTGGTTTTGTATACGAGTGTCAATGTGCGTGTAAACTAGCACAGGAAGCGACGATGTCTTGCTGAGCGATTCTCGCCCTTACGGTGGTCGAGCGGGAAGTTGTTCGACTGTACATCATACAGTCATACAGCTTTCAACTTTAGTGAGTTATAATATGCCTGTCATTTTATACAGCTCTTTGTTTCTTAGGGGAGCCTCTTTGAGAGCCACATACCAGGAACATTTACAATTTTCAAGCTATTGAGAAGTATCTCTTCAAAAACCAAGAATCCTTCGTTTATCACAGAAACACTTCAGAATATCGCGATTCTATGTAAACATAATCTAAAATTGACACCATCAGGGCATTCGCCTAGAAATCATTTTAGAATATTTCGAAATATAAAACAATTTAAATTACCAATATCAGAATCGATTTACCTACTTTCATCGTTTTTCGGACGTAATAGCAGCAGCAGTAAAAGTACATCAGGAAAAACTTTCAGAAAAACGAGTTTGTAATAATATATAACCAACAATTTTCAGTAAAACGAACCCAAACTGGACTCGAGAAAATAACAGTAAAAAGCCTGCGAAACTTTATTCCCGTTTTTATGGATACGTCGGTATTGGGAATATATCCTCTTAAATTTCACGTAGATATTCCGGAATATATTTATGCATCAAATTTACGATCCTGTGAAGTACATCATTTACGTCCAGGAAGCTATTTCGACCTGTCTTGTTAAATTACGCTCTTTCAGTAACGACCGGTTGGAAATTCAATAAAAATATACCCTGATTACATGTTATTCTTTTAAATTATAATGTTTATGGTAGGGTCATTTAAGTGCCGAAGGTTTTGAACATTCGTTTCCTCTAGGTGTTACTGTAAAAAAATGGCAGCGAGGTCTAAAAGGATTTTTGTCTTGTTTAAGGCATTTTGGTATATCCGTTGTTTCATTTTTAGAAAAGTAGAAAACAAATAGTGAAGAAATTATAACCTTATGCTCTACGAGAGCTAAAAGCAGCAGATGTAACGATTGCTTGCATTGTACAAAAATTGATTTACATTGCATTATGTCGCTTACGCAAGACAGGTACTAGCTTCTAGAAACCTATATATAAAACAAAAATTAGATTTTATAATTATTTACTTATGTACCTTGTACCAAAAGATATTTTTAAAACTCTAACATTTCTTTTCCGTATAAATTAGACAGGTATAATTTAAGAAGACGACAAATTTACTGATAATGGCCAGCCAATGGACTGATTTGACATGTTTAAGATGGCCCATCCTTATTATTGTGGTTGTTAACTAAAAATATGTCATGAGGTGTGAATAACTGCAGAATTCATCTATACATATTATAAAATGAAGTCCCCTCGCGTTCCTGTCCGTCTGAATGAGAGAGATAGACTCAAAAACTACTAAACGGATTTCACCAATAGATAGTGCTATCCCTGGGGGAGATTTAGATGTACCTATAATTCAACCAGTAGGCTAGTCTTGTTGTTAATTCAAAACTATCGTTTTAATTATGTCTTGCAGCATTTTCATCCATTCATCTGTCCCATTCATAATAAGAAGCGTATTTATTTATTTAGTCAAGGTGACCAAAGAATGAAGTCTTAACTCAAGTGAGAGTATTCATCCACAAAGTTTCGGTTAAGTGTTAGATAATGCGGTGGCAAGCCGCGGCAGGTCATGAATTCTCTACAATATGGCTGAAACTCCGTTGATAACGCTCACAGTGTCATAAAATATGCAAACCCTCCTGGAGTTTTGTCATTACCTTCTTAGCGGTTTTTTTGTGAACGCTTCCAAACGGATTCTAACTTGAATTGCTCTTGTTCAATAAAGGGGTTACTTTTTTTTCGAATGATTTAATTTGTTCTTTAGTTAAATGTAGTTTATGGTTTTAGCATTCGTCTTTTATTTTCTTTTAAACGTTCATGCATGTTTGATTGCATAAGATGGCATAGGAGTATTAAGGGTGGCTGATGTTTAGAATGATTGCATATTAAAATTACTACAATACTTGTATTGTGCATAGGGTTCCCACCAACCTCACCTGCAAGTGGTGCACCTGCCGATCAACGGACGAGGCTCTGGCAAACAAAATGTCCCAATAAGCGGCAGTAGGCTCGCCACCTATTACGTGGGATCAAGACACTGGCGAAAAGTGGGCGTTTAATATGCCTCTGCCTACCCCTTCGGGGAAACAGGCGTGAGTCTATGTATGTATGTATGTACAATACTTATTTTAATTGGATATTGATAATTTAGATTAATAAGAAATTTAGTTCTATAAAAATACAACTCATAATTTTAACACCAAAATAATACCAGAGCCTCTCTTTGGGACAAAAAAAATGTGACTAATTTAAGGCGATAGGTTCAGCCCCCATTACGTGGGACCCAAAACTTCATGGCGAAATGTGGGTGTAGCATTACACCTCTGCCTATCCTTTCAGGATACAAGCTTGAGTCTATTAAAAAAGTATATAAAAGACTGTAACTTTATGCTAATAAATGAAAATTATTTCATTGTATAGATGTGCTAGAATATTTAGTATAAAATACTAAACTATTATTACCGTCATTCAACAGCAGTAATAAATATCACTCCTTAATCGTCCATATTAAACGACACACAATAACATTTTCAAGCTTGCTTAACAAGTAAAAGACGCACCCCCACACACTCGCTCAAGAACAAACGAATTACCATTTACGCACCGAGTTTACTCCAAGAGGGTGCCGAGGGTGTGGAGGCGCCAATTTGTATACACTTCACTAGTTTATAATACAAGGGACGTCGTGAGAAGGAACACCATTGAACAAAGACATTAATACCTGGCATGTGTGGGGCTGCTAAAATATACAACCTCTTTATGCCGCCCCATTAGATCCCTTAATCTTGTCCTCGCTAAGAAAATATTTGTTGCCTGTGGTGCCTGCAATTTAGATTGTTTGTTATCTACCGAATTTTGGTGGCGTAATGAACATCGTGAATTGTGGTGAAGTAAAATAATATAAAATAAAATAAAAGAAATAGAAGTAGATGTGTAAATAGAGGGCAATGAATCGCTAAATATCTGACATTCTGTAAGAAAATGTCTAGATGCTGTCTTATTCAATGAAATCTAGACAAAGATTAAACCTACGAAAAGAGAAAAAGTTTTAAAAGGCTCTAAGTGCGTTAGGACTTCAATAACTAGAGTCAATGAGATAAACAGCAGCAGACAGACGGTCATGACGCTAGTGGAAAGGTCCTTAGTTCACTACAGTACCCTAAAAAATAACCTAATACAGATTAACTGAGAGTTCTTTAGAAATTGTGTAACCCTACTCAAGACAAGAAAAAAAAATATTTTTTGAATAAAACCTTCAGTGAAATAGAGCTTCCTCACCATCAAACCAATTCTTTGATACTAACGTTTCGACTGTCGTGAGGCCCAGTGACCAAAGACTGCTGTCAAAACTTTGGCTTTATTTAGGTCTGGTAACCTAAACAATACATTTTCTATGGTTTGCTGTATCTTCGAAGTGTATAAACTTTATTCAGAAATATAAAAATCCAATGTTATACCGAGACGGCTTCCTATACTGTCCATGTACTAACGCAAAGGCCATCAAATATGCATCTGTATTTGGAATATGTCGTTGTGCATACAAAAGGGTATGTACGGAGTAGCTGCGCACCTCGGTGTCAAACAAGCTTCGTGAAAATATTCGTAGAATTGTTAACTACATTGGGGCCACTCAAATCATGCCAGTTTTTAGAAATACTGGTATCTATTCTTCACCTGGGAAATATGTTTCTGAACTTAAGCGAGACGCATTATATAAAAACCAATGTCCGTGTTCATAGGAATTACCTACCTATTGAGAGCTTCGAAAAAATAATCCTTTTTGCCTAATCAGCTTGATCCATCATCAAAGGACTATAACTTTCAACGTTTTTTCTTCGTGGTAACAATCCAAATTACACGAACGGATTTATGGGAACTCTCCTCGACCGGGCAATAAAACCAATAGGATATCAGACGGTGTCCCTTAGCGGCGGTGTCATCCTAGTAACATCAAATCTAGCATTGAATGCAATAAAAACTGCTTAAGTAGAGCAATATCACCGACCTGTATTTTAGTCTAATTCAGTTCTAGTTCGAAAGTATTTTCTTTATCTTTCGATTGTGAAAACGGCCTTGCACTCAAGGATGACAGATTGCATTTAAACAACATGAATTTATAAGTTAAGAACGAAACCTGTAAGTTACAAGGAGGGTATAATTTCCATTATTAGCTTTTCAAGTCTGTGCTTGAAAACTCGTCTTTCAAAACAGTTTCATTTCATTTATATGTGAATGTGTCGCCAACTCTAGTGGCGGTTTTTATTTGCCGTTTAAAGACCAGACCTCCGACATCGCCTAACGATTTTTTCCTAAGATCAGCAGAACTGGACCCGACAGATTTAGGAGTCCTCCGAAGCACGCTACCACTCTAATGTATACGTCACCCATCCAAATCGTGACCTCTGTAAACGTTGCTTAACTTTGCAAAGGTATTACGAACGGCGACTCAAATCACGCTACGAGTGCTGCAACCTTTAAGTAGCATAGGCGGATAATATTTCCATTGTTTCCTTAGCTATTCTATCCTTGAAAACTGCGCCATCTAACGTGTTTTATGAAGGGACAAGTGGCGGCCGACAGGAATGGCGCCGTTCCGCCCTCCATTGCTTATGACGTCATACTGTGGTTAACCGTACCCCTCTTGTTAATCTGTGGTTATGGTGCTCGGCCCCTGATGACTTTGTGAGATGTTTGTAGTTATGGCCAAGGGTATGTATAATTTCCGAAATAGGATTATGGTTTGATTGAATTGAAATGTAATTTTGTGGTTAGTTGTGTGGTGTATGTATGTATAATGTTTATGTTATACAAATGTTTCGTCATAGGCATTGAAACTTGTAAACCACTGGATGCCTAATAGTTAGATATAATATTCTGTATATACCTACAAATGCATTAAAAAATTGCTAAGGGCGGTTTCAGATTAGCGTTTTATACGCGCGTATAAGTTCGTTTTTGGAAGCGCATGTAGGTGCGAATTGGCGCGCCTTTTGGCACACGCGCAACTCCTACGAGCGTTGACGCCCTTCTAAACTCGTATAACCACGAGCCGTCAGAATCCATGTTGACACTGACAAGATGTTACTACCGTTTCGAGCGATCACGCCGAAATATGCCCGTTTACGCGAGTCCGGTTTTCTGAAGCGCGTAATGTAGCGCGCGTGTAACGCGTATGCGGAAACGACCGCATATGTGCAGAAAAATACGCTTATCTGAAACCGCCTTTAAAGTGCGTCATTTGTTTTCGTGTGAAACAGAATGTCTATTTACAATATTATCGTAGTTCTACACCAACTTTCACATAACTACTAAAGTAAGTAATATTTTCTAGCCAGCGTGACTAGTTTCAAGTCCAATAGCACCACTTAGCTATGCGCTCATAGCTAAGCGGCCTGAATTATCAGGACTTGACGTCAAACATGTAACTCAACCTCCTAAAACCATTTATGGTATTAATTCTAAAGATGCACAAAAGTTTATTAATTATTAACGACTGCTTTATATTACGCTTTAAATCGTGAACGGAAATAAATAAAGCTTATAAATATGAATGTGTCATCTCAAACGTTAAATGAAGTAATAGATGCTACCCGCATTTTTAAAGCGCTAGATTAAAAATCCAAAGAATTTCAAATAAATTTCCAAGCAATATAATTTTTTTATCTCTTTAGGAGCCAAATATATTAGAAATATATCCTTAAGCATGTGTCATAAAAGAAACCCACTGACCGCTTTTCATGTTTATAGCATTGGTACTTTAGCCTCTGCGATAATATATCAATAAAGACAAGTGATTCTATATACCTATTCTTGCATAGATATTGTTTTCTCTAGCCAAATTTTTATTTTCTCTAGACAAATCAATTTAATCAAACACATCCACATAGTCTCAACAGAAAGATGATATGGAAGTATCAAGATAACACCATCACATTTAATTAACGTACACGAAAACTTCTAATACATAATACAGTGACGACAGTCTATCGATTTTGCTCTGAATATGACAGAAATATATTCGTTGTTTGCGATGTCAAGTAAACAATGACAACATCTTTTCACAATGTAAATATATTAAGTTATGCTAGAATTTGCTCGAGGCGAAATGCTGATTTTTGTACGTTGGGATTGTTGTAATTTTATAAGCTCTTATTTTCAAGTAGTGTGTAGAGCGGAACGTACTTTATCGGAATAAGTCGTCGTATTGAAGAACGATCCCGCAACGTGCGTTTTTTACACGCTTTGTCAACTTCGATAAACTTTATTATATATACAATAGGTATAACTACAGTTAGTGTAACTATTGTATAACGTCGAATACATCTAGTCACGTACACCAAGGTGATACCTATATAACTACTTTTATACTACCACAATTTGTGACATACTAATGATTGCGACCCCGAACACTTAGATAGTGAGCTCACACATGTTCGGGAGGTACTCAAGCAAAACGGTTACAAACACAATATGCGAAGTTCAAGGAAAAGGTCGAGACTGACTGGAGTGAACAGAGCGCCAGCGTTCATGCCCTACATAAAGGGAGTAACGGATAAAGTTGGAACGGTACTACAAAAATACTCCATTAAGACTGAATATAGTCCGTACTCCAAAGTAGCAAATCACCTGCGTACTCCAAAGGATGTCATCCCTGTCAAACACCAGGCGTGTACAAGGTGGATTGCAGCTGTGGTAGGTCCTACATCGTGCACACAAAAAGGACCATCGCCGAACGAGTTAAGGAACACATCACGCCCGTAAAAACCGACAAGCCACCAAGTCAGCCATAGCTGAGCATTTGTTGGAGTCAGGATCCAAACACTGGATTGAGCTACATCGGCCTCAGGTCCTCACCATCACTATTTTTCAAGAATAGCATGGGAAGCGGTTGAAATCAAAAAGCACGCAAATTTCAACCGGGAGGACGGTTACCGTTTATCTACATCTTGGAATCCTGTCATCAGCAAATGTATGTCGAAGTACCGACAGTTCCGAACTTATAAATGTAAATAATTGTGAAGAGCAAGTGAGGGTAGGTTCTGAAACCCACACTTCTCGGAGACAGCGCGGACGGACATCAGTCATCCCGTGACCACGGCTGGTGTAACCCATGCCGAAACGTCGGGGCAAATAGAAAGGTATTTCATCTTTCTTTTAGTTAAAGCGATTCAGACCCGTTACATAATCATTAGTATGGATACCTATATTAGTTACGAATATATGTAAATAATACAACATTTTGTATATTGTGAAATATTAGCATGCTCAAACAATTTCGTCGCCTTTACAACAAACTTGTTATTTAAATTATAGCTACTTTTTGTCGGCGACTGTAAGTAGCATAAAATATTAAACATTCGTACGTTATACTTACAAAATTTAGTATATTAAAATAACCGAATATAATTATATAATAAAGTAATAATAAATAGTGTGGAAATAATTTCTATCTCTTTTTCAATTCTATAAGATATCCCTTTTTCAATATCTGATATTAAAATCCTTATATTTTATACAGATGAAACAATTGTTACCAGATATTTAGCTAACAAATTTTCTTTAAAATAAAACTCTTGTATAAATAAAAATATTGTTATTCCAACGAAAACTGGAACGAAATTCACAAAGCGTCGGCAAAATGTTCTTTAAATTTAAAATTAAAATACTGAAGACTGATCTGGAGAGCTACTGTGTTGCATCTCTCTAGAGGATGAATAATAATTAAACAGTTTTTGTGCTATAATACTTTACTTAGCTTTGTTTATAATTTGTTGTGTTTATACCGGTGTATATTGCAACCTTGGTGAAGCAGAATATTCTATTACTGAGTCATATTATATTGTGAGCATAAACGGTAATTACAGTTAATCATCAGCCTTTGACAATCCACTGCTGGACTAGGCTTCTCCCTTGAAAGGAGGAATTGGCCTACTATACCACGCTGGCCAACCGGGTTGGTATAGGGTTTGTATCAAGTTTTCCTTCTCTTACAATGCTGTTCTCTGCATAATATGGTCCCTCTGTCGGCTCTTACGACACCCACGGGATGATATGGGTTAGTGACAATCCGTATTCTTAATCCGTCATCACACGGACTCGTAGTTACAGTACGCCGTATTATAGTGTTAATGAAACTTAAAGAGAAAACCAAATACAAGTCTGCTTAATAGTTTTTGAATTAGTAATTGTATTGTATTTTGTTCTATATTTCGTAAGTATAGCAATGGTTTCTCATATCAATACTATCTGAATAATAAGATACTCAGTAGAGTCCCATAAACCAAGTGACTGAGAAACGCCCTTGCTCCAAACATGTAATAAAATAATACGATATATTCATAACATGGAGTATACATAAAGCTATATTAGTTTTCGGATTACATCCCTCCGTATTCTATTTAATGTCAAGCGGGTAGAAGACAAACATTTGAATGTGAATCCAATGTATGTGGTTATAACTTCTCAGACGTTTTAGAAACTTGGTTTATAGGTATTTGTGAGAATATGTCATAGTCTTTCGTTGAAGGATTTATGGCTTCGAGTTTGACGTAAAAAGAATTTGAAAGAATTACTTAAATAATTTAAAAGTTTACATTTCTATTTTGATGCGTAGTTTCTTGTCTTCGCAGGCATTCTGATCATTTTTATGAGTAATATGCTCACGTTAGTAAACGATCGAGAAGGATTGCTCTTTTCAAAATAAATAAAATAAACAAATGTTGATTTTTAGCGGATTTCAAATTTGTTTAAGATTATTGTATTTGTTCTTATCCATCTTTGGGCAATATCCAGTCAACAATTTAGATCGTACTGTGAATCGTATGTGATATATACACACATATAGCAAGTAAGAACAACCAATTCAGTACGTGCAGTTCTCTGAAACACGAAAGACATGCATAAAATAGAGACATGATGCAGTGTTCTACGTCTAGTCAGCGCCGTAATTCTTTCAAAGCAAATCTAATTAGTTTCTTTTCACTCGCTTTGGCTAGCGTAGGAAAAGTATTTTATGTGTCAGCAGAGTGTCTGTTCTGTTACCTAATTAACTTATCCTTTGACGCGATATCTTCTACTACGGCTTCGTCTACTTTTTTTCTTCGGCTTTATTAATCTTGTTCTTTATTGGAGATCAGTTTATGGCTTCAGCAGGTCTTTGCCTAGATGTATGAACTATAATGAGAAATAAATGAAAGTATTATAATGGCACTTTAAACTAGATTTTAAAGTCAGTAGTGACAATAAAATAAATTGAAAACTTCAACTATCGCGCGACATTGTCACCGTGTCAGTATGAAACTATAATAAATAAAATGTGATAGAGTACGAAGTGAGAAAGAAGTGTTAATTCACTCCCCATAGTCAAGCGCGATCTACACAATCAGGAAAGGTAATATTATATTCTTTAAAAAAGAACAGTTTCGTGATAACAATATTCAAGACTACGTGTAATCGGTCAACCACTTAAAATGATATACTACCTGTGAACATCCACCATTTACACAAATATAGTAAGAGCTCAAAGTGAGAATTGCCAGTAAGACGGACGTCCTCTGGCCGGCCGCGGCGTGGCGGCGTCATTAATGTCCAGACACTGACAAACGGGCCGCGTTCACCCTTTAATTTCCTTTCCAAGTTTTCCCTCGGCATTTTGAGTTTAATGAGGCTCTTCTCAAGTTAATTATCACTTCTACTTGATGTACTGTCAAATCGGTTGTCTATGGAATGTACAACTGGTTTATAATAAATATTGCATTTGTTGCATATATTGTTACTTATATATTATAACATCGTTCTTGTGTGTCAAGGGAAGAAACGGATAGTATGGTTTTTTGAATACTGCTATATTTGTATATGTATAAAATATAAACTGTAATAATTTTATGTTCTTCCTCCTTTGAGCTTTATGGCACGGCTGACAGGACTTTATAGGTTGCAGCTTAAAGTAAGGATGGCTCGTAATGTGATTTAACTTGGCGTTTGTAATGGATCGCCAAAGTAACCTTTCATTATAAATCAAGTGAATGCCAGAGCTGGCTAAAAGAACAAATTGAGTAGGTATTTGGTGTTAGTAGCAAAACAAAAAACCAAGCAAAGTGTCTAGAAAAAAAATCTCGCACATATAATTCATAATTAACAATCAAAGCAATGGATCAATATTAACACGGTACGTATACTGGATAGTATTGACGTATTGTATATACAGGATGCTTTTGTGAATGCATAACTATTTTATTTTATTTTTATTTTATTTTACAGTTTTAGGAAAACTAGCTACATTTTAGCTACATTTTAATATAACAGAATTGAATACAAAAAAAGAAGGCCAATTAAAAGTTTTCACGGATAGCAGCTAACATAAGTGATTATAAATAATGTATAAGTTGACAGTGAGGGACAAATCAATTTAATCAAACACATCCACATAGTCTCAACAGAAAGATGATATGGAAGTATCAAGATAACACCATCACATTTAATTAACGTACACGAAAACTTCTAATACATAATACAGTGACGACAGTCTATCGATTTTGCTCTGAATATGACAGAAATATATTCGTTGTTTGCGATGTCAAGTAAACAATGACAACATCTTTTCACAATGTAAATATATTAAGTTATGCTAGAATTTGCTCGAGGCGAAATGCTGATTTTTGTACGTTGGGATTGTTGTAATTTTATAAGCTCTTATTTTCAAGTAGTGTGTAGAGCGGAACGTACTTTATCGGAATAAGTCGTCGTATTGAAGAACGATCCCGCAACGTGCGTTTTTTACACGCTTTGTCAACTTCGATAAACTTTATTATATATACAATAGGTATAACTACAGTTAGTGTAACTATTGTATAACGTCGAATACATCTAGTCACGTACACCAAGGTGATACCTATATAACTACTTTTATACTACCACAATTTGTGACATACTAATGATTGCGACCCCGAACACTTAGATAGTGAGCTCACACATGTTCGGGAGGTACTCAAGCAAAACGGTTACAAACACAATATGCGAAGTTCAAGGAAAAGGTCGAGACTGACTGGAGTGAACAGAGCGCCAGCGTTCATGCCCTACATAAAGGGAGTAACGGATAAAGTTGGAACGGTACTACAAAAATACTCCATTAAGACTGAATATAGTCCGTACTCCAAAGTAGCAAATCACCTGCGTACTCCAAAGGATGTCATCCCTGTCAAACACCAGGCGTGTACAAGGTGGATTGCAGCTGTGGTAGGTCCTACATCGTGCACACAAAAAGGACCATCGCCGAACGAGTTAAGGAACACATCACGCCCGTAAAAACCGACAAGCCACCAAGTCAGCCATAGCTGAGCATTTGTTGGAGTCAGGATCCAAACACTGGATTGAGCTACATCGGCCTCAGGTCCTCACCATCACTATTTTTCAAGAATAGCATGGGAAGCGGTTGAAATCAAAAAGCACGCAAATTTCAACCGGGAGGACGGTTACCGTTTATCTACATCTTGGAATCCTGTCATCAGCAAATGTATGTCGAAGTACCGACAGTTCCGAACTTATAAATGTAAATAATTGTGAAGAGCAAGTGAGGGTAGGTTCTGAAACCCACACTTCTCGGAGACAGCGCGGACGGACATCAGTCATCCCGTGACCACGGCTGGTGTAACCCATGCCGAAACGTCGGGGCAAATAGAAAGGTATTTCATCTTTCTTTTAGTTAAAGCGATTCAGACCCGTTACATAATCATTAGTATGGATACCTATATTAGTTACGAATATATGTAAATAATACAACATTTTGTATATTGTGAAATATTAGCATGCTCAAACAATTTCGTCGCCTTTACAACAAACTTGTTATTTAAATTATAGCTACTTTTTGTCGGCGACTGTAAGTAGCATAAAATATTAAACATTCGTACGTTATACTTACAAAATTTAGTATATTAAAATAACCGAATATAATTATATAATAAAGTAATAATAAATAGTGTGGAAATAATTTCTATCTCTTTTTCAATTCTATAAGATATCCCTTTTTCAATATCTGATATTAAAATCCTTATATTTTATACAGATGAAACAATTGTTACCAGATATTTAGCTAACAAATTTTCTTTAAAATAAAACTCTTGTATAAATAAAAATATTGTTATTCCAACGAAAACTGGAACGAAATTCACAAAGCGTCGGCAAAATGTTCTTTAAATTTAAAATTAAAATACTGAAGACTGATCTGGAGAGCTACTGTGTTGCATCTCTCTAGAGGATGAATAATAATTAAACAGTTTTTGTGCTATAATACTTTACTTAGCTTTGTTTATAATTTGTTGTGTTTATACCGGTGTATATTGCAACCTTGGTGAAGCAGAATATTCTATTACTGAGTCATATTATATTGTGAGCATAAACGGTAATTACAGTTAATCATCAGCCTTTGACAATCCACTGCTGGACTAGGCTTCTCCCTTGAAAGGAGGAATTGGCCTACTATACCACGCTGGCCAACCGGGTTGGTATAGGGTTTGTATCAAGTTTTCCTTCTCTTACAATGCTGTTCTCTGCATAATATGGTCCCTCTGTCGGCTCTTACGACACCCACGGGATGATATGGGTTAGTGACAATCCGTATTCTTAATCCGTCATCACACGGACTCGTAGTTACAGTACGCCGTATTATAGTGTTAATGAAACTTAAAGAGAAAACCAAATACAAGTCTGCTTAATAGTTTTTGAATTAGTAATTGTATTGTATTTTGTTCTATATTTCGTAAGTATAGCAATGGTTTCTCATATCAATACTATCTGAATAATAAGATACTCAGTAGAGTCCCATAAACCAAGTGACTGAGAAACGCCCTTGCTCCAAACATGTAATAAAATAATACGATATATTCATAACATGGAGTATACATAAAGCTATATTAGTTTTCGGATTACATCCCTCCGTATTCTATTTAATGTCAAGCGGGTAGAAGACAAACATTTGAATGTGAATCCAATGTATGTGGTTATAACTTCTCAGACGTTTTAGAAACTTGGTTTATAGGTATTTGTGAGAATATGTCATAGTCTTTCGTTGAAGGATTTATGGCTTCGAGTTTGACGTAAAAAGAATTTGAAAGAATTACTTAAATAATTTAAAAGTTTACATTTCTATTTTGATGCGTAGTTTCTTGTCTTCGCAGGCATTCTGATCATTTTTATGAGTAATATGCTCACGTTAGTAAACGATCGAGAAGGATTGCTCTTTTCAAAATAAATAAAATAAACAAATGTTGATTTTTAGCGGATTTCAAATTTGTTTAAGATTATTGTATTTGTTCTTATCCATCTTTGGGCAATATCCAGTCAACAATTTAGATCGTACTGTGAATCGTATGTGATATATACACACATATAGCAAGTAAGAACAACCAATTCAGTACGTGCAGTTCTCTGAAACACGAAAGACATGCATAAAATAGAGACATGATGCAGTGTTCTACGTCTAGTCAGCGCCGTAATTCTTTCAAAGCAAATCTAATTAGTTTCTTTTCACTCGCTTTGGCTAGCGTAGGAAAAGTATTTTATGTGTCAGCAGAGTGTCTGTTCTGTTACCTAATTAACTTATCCTTTGACGCGATATCTTCTACTACGGCTTCGTCTACTTTTTTTCTTCGGCTTTATTAATCTTGTTCTTTATTGGAGATCAGTTTATGGCTTCAGCAGGTCTTTGCCTAGATGTATGAACTATAATGAGAAATAAATGAAAGTATTATAATGGCACTTTAAACTAGATTTTAAAGTCAGTAGTGACAATAAAATAAATTGAAAACTTCAACTATCGCGCGACATTGTCACCGTGTCAGTATGAAACTATAATAAATAAAATGTGATAGAGTACGAAGTGAGAAAGAAGTGTTAATTCACTCCCCATAGTCAAGCGCGATCTACACAATCAGGAAAGGTAATATTATATTCTTTAAAAAAGAACAGTTTCGTGATAACAATATTCAAGACTACGTGTAATCGGTCAACCACTTAAAATGATATACTACCTGTGAACATCCACCATTTACACAAATATAGTAAGAGCTCAAAGTGAGAATTGCCAGTAAGACGGACGTCCTCTGGCCGGCCGCGGCGTGGCGGCGTCATTAATGTCCAGACACTGACAAACGGGCCGCGTTCACCCTTTAATTTCCTTTCCAAGTTTTCCCTCGGCATTTTGAGTTTAATGAGGCTCTTCTCAAGTTAATTATCACTTCTACTTGATGTACTGTCAAATCGGTTGTCTATGGAATGTACAACTGGTTTATAATAAATATTGCATTTGTTGCATATATTGTTACTTATATATTATAACATCGTTCTTGTGTGTCAAGGGAAGAAACGGATAGTATGGTTTTTTGAATACTGCTATATTTGTATATGTATAAAATATAAACTGTAATAATTTTATGTTCTTCCTCCTTTGAGCTTTATGGCACGGCTGACAGGACTTTATAGGTTGCAGCTTAAAGTAAGGATGGCTCGTAATGTGATTTAACTTGGCGTTTGTAATGGATCGCCAAAGTAACCTTTCATTATAAATCAAGTGAATGCCAGAGCTGGCTAAAAGAACAAATTGAGTAGGTATTTGGTGTTAGTAGCAAAACAAAAAACCAAGCAAAGTGTCTAGAAAAAAAATCTCGCACATATAATTCATAATTAACAATCAAAGCAATGGATCAATATTAACACGGTACGTATACTGGATAGTATTGACGTATTGTATATACAGGATGCTTTTGTGAATGCATAACTATTTTATTTTATTTTTATTTTATTTTACAGTTTTAGGAAAACTAGCTACATTTTAGCTACATTTTAATATAACAGAATTGAATACAAAAAAAGAAGGCCAATTAAAAGTTTTCACGGATAGCAGCTAACATAAGTGATTATAAATAATGTATAAGTTGACAGTGAGGGACAGTATGCACGCAAGAAATAAACACAATTAAATCCTATAACTAGATACCAAAGAAGGAGTTACACAGATTTTTTTTAAGTTTGGTACTGCTAGTTGTAAACAAGTCTATATCAAATCAAATGCAGTTATGCATTCACAAAAGCATCCTGTATTACCATCGACTACCAGAACACCCAGGTAATTTAAAGGCAAATCCGACAGACATGTGGGCTATCATTCACACTGCAGGCAAACATGCATTTTCCATCACGTGAAAATGACTGATTTTTATGCACTGGCCTCATGCCTCTATCAAACCGAATGAATATGTATACTTCTGCAACGTAGCTTAATTTTTAAAGTAAGCATTTTATAGTAATGTAACGGGTCTTTGTCGCGTAATTATTTGAAAATATAGGTAAACTATATGTACTATATATATAGACTAAACTATGTGTACTAGTCGCGAACGTTTAAAAGAGCTAAGCCATTTTCAAATCGTTACTGTAAATTTGCATTACCTCTATAGCCTCATTTAAGAAACTCAATATTACCGTATACACACTCAATATTTTCATAACTATTGTCAATGTTCGACAATCAGCGATCAAGATACACAAACAGAGAAGAAAGTAATGTACTAGAGATAGAACAATAAGTTTAATCGTTTTCAGGCGAAAACAATGACAATAGATTTCTTGTGTATTTAGTAGTATAATATTTTGAAGCAAGAAAGTACCTGAGATAGCCAGCAGATATCTTTGCGTTTTACGATAAGGAACTTTAATAAAGATATTATATATTTTAAAACAACTTTATCTCGATATGTATAAGGTTGATATTTTGATAACGAAATATCTCGATGTTTGTCGTCGTTCGATGCCTCGAAGATAATTGTGAATGAGTTAATTCCTTTTGTAGAAGGAGGAGAAATCTTTGAAAGATGTCCGATGAGAGAGTGGAAAGCCGAGAAACACCGGGATAAAAGTACCGCATGAAAAATCGCTTTGAATTGCAGTTGTATAGCACATCCCCTTTAATCACTTTATTTGCCATTGCGATACTGATTTTATGTTTTAATCGTATGACAGCACGGTCCTCATTTTGCTAGCCGATGAGCGTAACCTAACCATATGTAATTTGCGCTAGTAATTTGAATGGCAGGTTATTCAGTTCTATCATATATTATGTAATTTTTGCTAGTAGTTTAAAAGGGTTTCAAAGTAATCCGGGCTTATCGCTCTCCGAATACCTATACACTACAAGTGGGTAATGAAATTGATTCTATAGAGGATAGTGTTTGACTTTACTTAGCGTACTGCTTTGCTCGATTGCTGCTGACAAAACTCGTAATGTAATGATATGAATAGAAATGAATGAAATTATATGAATAAAATATAATATGAATAGGTACCTAATTTATAATACAATTGGTTTTCAGTTCATAGTGACGAGACAAAACTAGTACTTAATGTGTACCTACATATGTAGTATAATTGTGTAATTTATGATAACATCGGTCAAATCCAGTTCATAGTGTAGTATCAAAGGGGCAAATTCTGTCTATGTATAAATGATGTCCGCCCACTAGTCGCTACGCGTTGTGTCAAAGCGTTGCGTTGTTTTGTACACAACACTTAATGAGGTCACGATTTTAGTCCCTTAATTAAACCATCGAAATACAATATGAATTTACTGTCTTAACTAAGATAGTGTTATCCGCATAAAGAATATTTGAGATGGACTTTCCTTCACTTCGATTACATACAGAATGAAATTTTTTTGTGACGATTAACTCTATCGTACTAGTACAGACAAGGGGTATTTTAATTTTTTTTTGAGTCCGTAAACAATTACGAAAGTAATAAAGTAAAACATAATAAGAAAGTTATGCAAAGCTGACTGAAGGCTACTAATCCGTACGCCAGATGCATTGCCGCCGCGCCGTGTCGGACGGGCGATAGAACGCTGTTCAGTGTTTGTGCAATATAGATTCCTGTTTTCCAAAACGGTGCCGCGTGATAAGCCGCTCCGCAGCGGATTATTGCTATTATATCATCATATCAGCCAAACGACGTCCACTGCTGGACATAGGCCTCCCCCAAGGTTCTCCACACAGACCGGTCTTGAGCCGCCCGCATCCAACCTCCTCCCGCGATCTTGACAAGATCGTCGGTCCACCTTGCGGGGGGCCTACCTCTGCTGCGTCGTCCGGTACGTGGCCGCCACTCCAGAACCTTTCTGCCCCAACGGCCATCGGTTCTTCGAGCTATGTGCCCTGCCCACTGCCACTTCAGCTTGGCTATCCGGAGAGCTATGTCGGCGACTTTGGTTCTACTGCGGATCTCCTCATTTCTGATTCGATCTCGCAGGGAAACTCCAAGCATAGCTCTCTCCATCGCCCTCTGAGTGACCTTGAGCCTTCTGATAAGGCCCATAGTGAGCGACCACGTCTCTGATCCGTAAGTCATCACTGGCAACACACACTGGTCAAAGACTTTCGTCTTGAGACACTGCGGGATATCGGACGAGAAGATATGTCGTAGCTTCCCGAACGCTGCCCAACCGAGTTGGATTCGACGATTGACCTCCTTCTCGAAGTTGGACTTACCTAATTGGACTACTTGTCCCAGGTAGATATACTTGTCGACAACTTCGAGCGTAGAGTTCCCAACCTGAATAGGAGCAGGTACAACATGGACGTTCGACATGATTTTCGTCTTGTCCATGTTCATCTTAAGACCTACTTGTTGGGAGACTCTACAGAGGCCATCGAGCATTGTGCCTAGGTCTTCCATGGTCTCAGCCATGACTACGATATCGTCTGCGAATCGAAGGTGAGTGATGTACTCGCCGTTGATGTTGATGCCGAGTCCATTCCAGTCCAGAAGCTTGAAAACATCCTCCAGCGCAGTGGTAAACAGTTTCGGGGATATGACATCCCCCTGTCTCACCCCTCGCTGGAGTTGAATAGGTTTCGAACTCTGGTCCTGGAGGCGGACTGACATAGTGGCGTTTTCATACAAACACTTCAGCACTTCGATATATCGGTAGTCAATGCGGCACCGTTGGAGAGACTGTAGCACCGCCCAGGTTTCGATCGAATCAAAGGCTTTCTCATAGTCCACAAACGCCAAGCATAGGGGCTGGTTATACTCCTCGGACTTCTGTATAACCTGCCGCAGCGTATGTATGTGGTCTATGGTACTATAGCCTTTACGGAAACCGGCTTGTTCGGGAGGCTGGAAGTCGTCTAGCTTGCTCTCGAGACGATTCGTGATGACCCTCGAAAACAGCTTGTAGACGTGGCTCAGAAGTGTGATGGGTCTGTAGTTCTTCAAGAGGGTTTTATCCCCTTTCTTAAAGAAAAGCACCACCACACCTCTGTGCCACGCCTGTGGCGTTTTACCCTCGAGAATGACAGAATTAAAGAGCTTCCGGAGGGCTTCTCTAGCGGGTGCACCGCCGGCCTTCAGAAGCTCACTCGTAATTCCGTCATCACCCGGCGCCTTGTTGTTTTTAAGCTGTTTGAGAGCCACACTAATCTCGTGCATGCTGACGTCCGGGATATCTTCGGTATAGTGTCGGGTCAATCCAGCTCTAGGGTCTGGCGCTGGAGTGCTTGCGGGTTGTTGCGTTGTCGTGTATAGCTGTCCATAGAACCTTTCGATCTCCTCCAAGAGCTCAGGCTTGGACGATACGATTCTGCCATTCTCCGTCTTCAGCTTTGTCAGCTGACTCTGCCCAACAGACAGATCCCTTTGGAACACTTTGGATCCCTTATTCCGCTCGATCGCCTCACGAACACATTTTGTGTTGTATTGGCGGAGATCGCGAGTCAGAGAGATTGCTATTATAGCTCAGTAAATATATGTGCGTAATATAGAGCCTCATATCTGTTTTAGACAAGGTTTAGATATGTATTATACACTTATACAGTACTGTAATGTAAGTCTTACAGTGATTTTGATTGAATATTAGAAGGTTTTCTGGTTTCAAAAGTTTCTGCATAGGAAAACAACAATTACGTATATCGCTCTCACTCATATAACTCAAGAGGAGAGGAAGAGTAGCGTTGTTTTATGTTCGATGATTATAGCCGCGTTCTGCGGTTTCATTCGCCACCACCCGGCCTTTGAACCACCACTGTAACGAATCTCTAGCCCAAGCTATTAAATGCTTCTGGCGTTCTATTTTTTTTATTTTACCACTAAGGTTTGTATGGCTATAGCTTGCTTACCTACAACTTGCTTCAATAATGTATACAATCATAATCATAAGGCTTATCTTTTCCATAGTAGATAAATCCTATGAGTGCTCCCTTTTTCGAAGTCACCCATTTATATTGAAATCATTAATGTTATACCAGACATAAAACTCAATATTAAAAATTTTATAAGACCAAGAAAGAAAAGTTACAAAAATACTGTCTTCGCAAACAACAACAAACAGGTAAATTAATACAATTACTAGTAAGTAATGAGCACGTACGTATAGTGCTTGTTTACCAGCGATGCATTACCGCGCGCAGTCTAATGGAGAACCGATACCCGTGACTGTATAGGATTGTTTACCAGCGATAGGATTGTTTAGCGAATGGAAGGTCTCATTCATTTAAAGTTGTGTGTTATTATATCTAGTAGTTCGTGACATGTATGAATATGTTTAAAGAAAACCTCGATGCTAGGAAAACCGTCACCCATTTCAGTTGAAATCGTCAATGTTATATCAGACCTAGAACTTAAAATTCAAAATATTACAAGACCATGAAAAATACAAACAAAAATACTGACTACTCAAACAGCAATATCCAGGTAAATTAATACAACTACTAGTAAGTAATGAGCACGTTCGTATAGTGCACTGTATGCTCGCGATGCATTACCGCGCAGTCTAATGGAGAACCAAAACCCAAACTGTATAGAATTGTTAACCTTCAGCGAATGGAAGATCTCGTTCGTTTAAGGTAGTGTACCACTATATGTACCTAATGTACTCCTTTAGTTCGTGGCATGTGTGAATGTGTTAAAGAAACATCGTAATAAGTTGACTGCGGTTTTTGAACTTGAACATTTTGTTGTAATTTTATATTATTGTACCTCATAGATGATAAGATATTAGATCACTATGACCAGTATTATGGATTCGATGTACACGCAAGACAACACGTTTTGTGATACGAAATGAATCATCTACACAATTTTATGTATTTTGTATATCACCTGCGATACATGATTTATGCGTACAGGACGTGTACGAGAAATACGAAAATTCCTTTTAAAACAAAAAAATATAATATGAATTTATTTCTGAAGGATCATAGAATAATGGCTCCTTGGTCTTGCTCGTGGTTTCATCGAGTTTGTGGAAAATCAAAACGTCAAGTATAAGTAGAAACTCAACAGGAAAAATGGTACCGTCGATAACACATTATTTAATTTTATTGAAATTTTGCTTAAAGTGCACGCGATTACGTCTAATAATCTGTGCCCGGGCCAGTGCATTGACTGAATAGTCCAATCAGTTCACTAGTCCGGCAATGAAGCCAAAGCATAATAATGTTTTAAGTACGGTATTCTATATTATTTTATTAAAACAATTTTCTTAGAACGATTTCCGGACGGTAAAATTTAATAAGAGGTATTTTACCTCTATTTTCAATCAATTACATGATATAGACTTGGTATATTAAACATAAAAATGTCTACTAAACAAAGTCTACAATGTTCTCGAATACGCTCACACTTAAGAACCTGGACCAAACATTGGCCACATAATACTAATTTCAATAGAATTTCCTTAATAGAGCTAGTTTATACAATGTACCTTTGTCCCCAGCTATTAAATTTTCAAATCAATTGCATACATTTAGTAAGTGGAGTACGAGTCGCAACCAAAGAGAATTCCAATGAGGAGAAATATTTGCATGACAACCGACCGATATTGGCGAGTGGCACTAATGACTTTTTCCAAGTTAAATGCGTATTAAATAGTTAATAAGCGCTTGCTTATCGGTGAAGGAAAACATCGCAAGGAAACCTGCATGTCTGAGAGTTCTCCATAATGTTCTCGAAAGACATGTGAAGTCTGCCAACCCGCACTTGGCCAGCGTGGTGGACTATGGCCTTACACTTCCCATAGTGAGAAGAGGCCCGTGCCTAACAGTTGGATAGTATAAAGGACTGATGATGATATAGACTCGGAATATTAAACATTAAAATATCTACTAAGCAAAGTCTACAATGTTCTCGAATACGCTCAAACTTAAATACCTGGACCAAACATTGGCCACATAAGTTCAATGAAATTTTCTTAATAGAGCTAGTTTATACAATGTACCTTTGTCCCCAGCTATTAAATTTTCAAATGAAGTGCATACATTTAGTAAGTGGAGTACGAGTGGCAACCAAAGAGAATTCCAATGAGGAGAAATATTTGCATGACAACCGACCGATATTGGCGAGTGGGCCGCCTATCACAACGTCCAACTGCCAACGGCCAACTATTTGCCAAAACCTAGAGCATGGGATTATCAGCAAGTAAATAAACAAACCTGATTGTGTTGCGTCAGCTTGTGTTTGGCCCCAATGTTTGTTCCCACATGTTTGCATTGTGTTTCCACTTTTGTCACAATTTCCTGTTGAGGTGTGGACGGATTAGTCGTCAAGGTTCACCATATTGAGTTATAAACCTTATGGTATGTGGATTAAGTTATACGAGTCGCTCCCAAGAGTCGCCATGTATGCCGAAGATAAATGTTTGTATTGAATGTTTATTGACTTCGAAATTATATTAAGAAAGTGTCTAGTAGTACCTACGGTAAAGTTACTGTGGAAATTAACTGTCGTTTATATGAGATATTTTTACTATTTTTCCAGCTGAACGGGAGAAAAGACTACTAATAAAAAAGTGTTTTGCAGAGGTGATTCAAACATACATACATACATATGTTCACGCCTTTTTCCCGTCGGGGCAGGCAGAGACAATAGAACGCCACTTGCTTGTATCCTTACAAACCTCACGCGCTTCCTCTACATTCATTACTCTTTTCATACATGCTCGTCGGTTACGGGTGCTTCGGATTTTTCCGTTTTCAAGACGTCCCCTATTTGGTCGACGAACGTCTTACGGGGTCTGCCGCAACCGACTTGCCAACACACATCTGCCTTATATATTTGATTCGTCAATCTTTCTTTACTCATTCACTCTACGTGTCCAAACCATTTCAGCATTTCTTTCTCAATCCTTGTCACGACATCTTCTTTCAGCCCACATCGCTCCCGTATTACTGCATTCAGAATTCTATCAATCAGTCTCACCCCACACATACTACGCAGCAATTGCATCTCAACTGCGTAAATTCTGCTTTCGTGCTTTTTCTGCCATACCCAACACTCACTTCCATACATCAGGGTAGGCACCAGCACTCCATTTTGATCCGCGCATTCACACAGTTCCCCGCAGTCACTCTCTTTTCAATATCTCCTTCACATCTTCCGTCTCTTGTAAAAATGCTTCCCAAATATACAAATCTTTCAACTGGTTCTACATTTTCATTTTCATGTTGTACTCATACTCATGTCATGGTGATTCAAAATACATATTAAATAGCTTTAAAGCCTCAGGTACAGCTTGAAATAAATCCAATCATTGCATTGTACAAAATAAATTTACTCCGAACGTGCTAAACAACCTTGTTTAGATCTCACTCGCAATATAGAACGAATAAAAACCGATTCACGTGATACTATCTCAATAGTCCCCAGCGCAAAATAAAATACCGTCCAATACATTTACTACAAAATATCCAAACATTTTTACTACAAATATAAAAGTAATAAATAATAAAACACTGAACGGTTAAGCTAATACGCTTTCATCCATATTTTTATCTATATACGCATGTGGAGCAAATAATCTAAATTTATTAAGTCTCTGGCAATCCCTGGGAAATAATATATGATGTAGTTGGGAGCGAGGCTCAGTAAATGAGATGTAACGGGGCTTGAATTGTTCATGAACTCAAGGTCTCGTTACGGTTCGGTGTGATGCGCAGCCGTTTCACTAAACGTTGCCTACCGTCGAAGTACGGAGTCGTTCGTCACGGACTGTCTTGATTTAATTCGAGCTAACAAGAGCTCGTTCAAAAGAAACGTTTTTTTACTACGTGGATTTTTTATTTAATTAGGAATTTACTCTGGATTTTTGACTATTATTGCTTTTTTTTTTGTTTGCGTAGCACGGTCTTCTTTCATATTACAAATGTCATTCAGCCTGCCAAAACAAGATAGAATATTCCTTTGACAAAGCATAAGTCCTTCACTCAGTGTAATCACAATAGGTTTAGTTTGGACGAGTGCTAGGGCAAAGCTTTTCCTCATTCTCTTAGTGAACTGTTTTCTCGTTCAAAATACCATTATATTTAGCTTGCCTCAGTTAATATACAACGCAACTCTAGCAGAAAGTGTTTCTACATTTTCCAAATGGCACTCTCACATTTTCACCAACATTTTTGCACAAAATTTAAAATACTCTTAGACGCGATATTATTTTATGAAAATGTGAAAGTTACTAGAACTTTAATTCCACAAGATTTGCTTATTTGAAATTTTGATTATTATTTTTTTATAATCAAGAATTGTAATTTTATTACTAAAGCTTAGGACGAAAAGAGTAGAATGTAGAAAGGTATTTTTAAACAATTGTCATTATCATGTATCGTATTTAAGCACTAGCTATAAGCACTTAATAAGACATCACTATTTTCGAATCACAGACAGATACATCGATTTTAGTCACAACAGATGAAGTGAGAAAACGCTTATTTTGTCTCACAGCTGATCAGAGACATTTATAATCTTTCACACAATAATAAGCCCTAGAAAAATATCCTTTATATTAAACGTTGAAACTAAATATTATTGCGTACTGGATGAACTTCTAACCGAATAATTTAAAATAATAAGCGATGAAGCTATTTTTTATGTGCAAACATGCATTTGTTTGCTTTTAATTTAACTAAAATTATTTACAGAAACATTTTTGTTTCATCTGCGGTCTGAAATGCTTAACCAGCCTGGAAGCAGTATTCATCATATCAGCCAAACGACGTCCACTGCTGGACATAGGCCTCCCCCAAGGTTCTCCACACAGACCGGTCTTGAGCCGCCCGTATCCAACCACCTCCCGCGATCTTGACGAGATCGTCGGTCCACCTTGCAGGGGGCCTACCTCTGCTGCGTCGTCCGGTACGTGGCCGCTACTCCAGAACCTTTCTGCCCCAACGGCCATCGGTTCTTCGAGCTATGTGCCCTGCCCACTGCCACTTCAGCTTGGCTATCCGGAGAGCTATGTCGGCGACTTTGGTTCTACTGCAGATCTCCTCATTTCTGATTCGATCTCGCAGGGAAACTCCAAGCATAGCTCTCTCCATCGCCCTTTTAGTGACCTTGAGCCTTCTGATAAGGCCCATAGTGAGCGACCACGTCTCTGATCCGTAAATCATCACTGGCAACACACACTGGTCAAAGACTTTCGTCTTGAGACACTGCGGGATATCGGACGAGAAGATATGTCGTAGCTTCCCGAACGCTGCCCAACCGAGTTGAATTCGACGATTGACCTCCTTCTCGAAGTTGGACCTACCTAATTGGACTACTTGTCCCAGGTAGATATACTTGTCGACAACTTCGAGCGTAGAGTTCCCAACCTGAATAGGAGCAGGTACAACATGGACGTTCGACATGATTTTCGTCTTGTCCATGTTCATCGTAAGACCTACTTGTTGGGAGACTCTACAGAGGCCATCGAGCATTGTGCCTAGGTCTTCCATGGTCTCAGCCATGACTACGATATCGTCTGCGAATCGAAGGTGAGTGATGTACTCGCCGTTGATGTGGATGCCGAGTCCATTCCAGGCCAAAAGCTTGAAAACATCCTCCAGCGCAGTGGTAAACAGTTTCGGGGATATGACATCCCCCTGTCTCACCCCTCGCTGGAGTTAAATAGGTTTCGAACTCTGGTCCTGGAGGCGGACTGACATAGTGGCGTTTTCATACAAACACTTCAGCACTTCGATATATCGGTAGTCAATCCGGCACCGTTGGAGAGACTGTAGCACCGCCCGGGTTTCGATCGAATCGAAGGCTTTCTCATAGTCCACAAACGCCAAGCATAGAGGCTGGTTATACTCCTCGGACTTCTGTATAACCTGCCGCAGCGTATGTATGTGGTCTATGGTACTATAGCCTTTACGGAAACCGGCTTGTTCGGGAGGCTGGAAGTCGTCTAGCTTGCTCTCGAGACGATTCGTGATGACCCTCGAAAACAGCTTGTAGACGTGGCTCAGAAGTGTGATGGGTCTGTAGTTCTTACAGAGGGTTTTATCCCCTTTCTTAAAGAAAAGCACCACCACACCTCTGTGCCACGCCTGTGGCGTTTTACCCTCGAGAATGACGGAATTAAATAGCTTCCGAGGGACTTCTCTAGCGGGTGTACCGCCGGCCTTCAGAAGCTCGCTCGTAATGCCGTCATCACCCGCCGCCTTGTTGTTTTTAAGCTGTTTGAGAGCCACACTAATCTCGTGCATGCTGACGTCCGGGATATCTTCGGTATAGTGTCGGGTCAATCCAGCTCTAGGGTCTGACGCTGGAGTACTTACGGCTTGATGCATTGTCGTGTATAGCTGTCCATAGAATCTTTCGATCTACTCCAAGAGCTCGAGCTTGGACGATACAATTCTGCCATCTTCCGTCTTCAGCTTTGTCAGCTGACTCTGCCCAACAGACAAATCCCTCTGGAACACTTTGGGTCCCTTATTCTGCTCGAAGCAGTATTATTTTGACATATTAGTGTATTAATTTCATAATATGATTATCATCAATTTTGTCTTTTAATCTATCCCATTTAATTTTATCATTTAATTTTCCTTTCTTTTTTTTTTCTTTTAATGTATTTTAAGTTATTTATCTATGCCTATACTTATGCTGCAGATATTGTTTATTTGGTTCGCGCTAATCTTAGGAACTACTGATTTGATTAGAATAATTATATAAATATTTTTGTTCGATAGCCCATTTATTGAAAAAGGGTTTTATTAAGGAAAGAATAACATCAATCTATGAGCCACGAGTGGGGACCAGTAAGTAGCTCTAAATAACACACAGTAGGGGTCAGCTAGTACATATATTACAGCCTTTCATGACGATTCGTAACTTTATTTTGGAGATACATTTTTATATAAAGTCTTACATGCATGTATTGGTCATTCTAATATTCAATATCGAGAATATTGAAACATAAACACATAGTTATACATAATTCTTTTTACGTATTCTAACAACTAAACCAGCTTCAATATACGTTCTACAGAGAGAACGTGTTAAATACAATACGAGAGCTTGTTACGTAGGCAATAACGAGTTCATTGAGCCGTGGCCATTGACGGCTGTCGTCCCTTCGCTCTTGAAGCCGTTTCTAGCCCAGTTTCAACAAATAAAGGTCAAATTGGTTTTAGTCTGTTGAAGAGTGTGATTGTAATTGTCCTTTCTTTTTGTTTCAGGGTAAGCTGTGTGAGAGTGACAGAGAGGCTTAGATTGACGGCTGCGGTACTGCGGTAAATACTAAATTTAAGGGCTATGGGTTTCTATAGCAGCTAGATGTAGATTCGTTTTCGAGTCTAGTAAATTTTAATCAGTTTGTAACTCTATTGAAAATGCACGTAACAAAAATGTATAGATTCTAATAAAATATCCAACCAACCAATTAACTAAGCAAACTCACTTAAACTGCCAATGTATAATGTTGTTATTGAAATTTTTAACGGCAAACTTTGCTTATTATTCATAGCATTCAGAATACATAGTTTCAAATGTTGGCGATTTCGTTCAATAATATTTACACAACAAGCTGTGCCCGCGACTCCGTTCGCGCGGAATTTGTCTTTTCATTAGGCTACAGAATTGATACCCAAAATATTTTAAGTTTCATATAATACCTATATTGAAAAGTGTAGATGTAGACGTCCTGAAAATAGCTCAAATGACTTTCACTTGTTTGTGCGAGTCCACACCGCGAAGTTACCAATCGCGAGTAAAAGATCAAAGAATTCCTGTGCATGTTCGTTGCCTCATAATCATGCTCGCATATTTGATGTCAAATGCATAGCGGTAATATAATCCCATAGTTATGAACTCTTTAGACAGGCTTTAATTTCATCAGCTCTTGTCTCATATTGTATGGTGGTATAACAGACAGATTCTAACGAAAACCGTCACGAAAAAGAACTGTTAAACCGCCCATGAGTTCGTCATTTTGCCTGATTTCCCTTGGTTTGCGATCTACATGGTTAGACCGCTTCACGGTTTGCCATCGCATATTCATCTCATATGATAAGATGGCAATAACGTTAATTCTTGGCTTTGTCACTGCTTTTAGAGATATAACAAACAGAACTCTACGTGGTCCAAGTCGATCGGAATTTTAAACATTGTAGGCACTTTTTAGGATTCTTTATCCAAAAATGGCAAAACCGGAACCCTGATAGATTCGCCATATCTGTCTGTCTGTACCTCCGTATGTCACAGCCATCTTATACTGAAACCATTAAGACTACATCATTGAATATTTTTAGAAAGATGACGTATTCTGTGAACCGCTGCCCGACTTGTATAAACATAAAAAAGGAATGACAATTAAGGGGTCCTCTACATACATGGAGCTAACGTGAAAATATTTTTACTTTTAACTTTAATTTCTCAAAGTCAATCGTTTGAAAGATGGACGCTTCCAAAGTGGTTAAATGAGTATCGTTCCCCCGCCCCTCCGTTCTCAAACTTTTGAAGTAAGAGAGGGACAAATCTAAATAAGATATGTTGTAGATCGTAATAAAAACTTCCAATCAAAATTAGTTTGAACGATATGTGATCGGCCGGTTTTATATAAAAAAACCGCAAATATAACTTGGTCGTTAATACAAACACTGTGTAACACAGTTATGTGTACCGGTCAAAAAATGATAGTGGTATATGGTTAGGTGAAGATAATGTGTATGTTTAGTGTATACCTCTAGCACAGAGCCCTTCATGGGCGAGTCCGACTCGCTCTTAATTCAATTATTCATCCTTGCAACAATGTGGCTGTTTCCTGTCTGTACTCGTATATATTAAATCATTGCGTTACTGATTGACTGACAAACAACGTGCAGCCAAAATATTGGGCGCAGAAAGCTGAAATTTCGCTTGTATGTGCCTTGGGGACCGTCGGGGTGCACTAAGAATGGATTTCTTGAAATACCTACGGGATCAGTCAAAACAGATAAATTAATAAAAAATGTAGGCGTAGCCGCTGGCGTCCTCTAGTTGTTTATACAATTACTTCATATGTGTGTATAAGTGTAGATACAATAACTATAAAATAAATAAGTATAACAATATCCCTGAGTTGAAGTAATGGAAAACACGTCTATCATATTAAAATTTTCAACGACTCTTTCAATACCGCTTTTTTATGTTTAAGCCTATAAGATTATCGTGAATTAATAAAAGAACCTTTACAATCATCAGGCCTGTACAACATAAACTCAACAATTTTCTTCGCAGTCTGAATCGATTTCTCAGTACGCATGAAGGTTCAAAGTCAAATGATTTATTCATTTCAGCCACAAAGTAAAGATGCGAACATCAAAAGTTACATTTAATAACTTAACCTTGAGGTCTCGATGGATAAATACAAGCTTAATGGAAGGAAAGAGGAACCCACCACGCACCTATGCGCCGACTAAACACGTGTCGAAGCATAGTCGGCGCATAGAGCGGGATACTGCAAGTCAGGTATTTTCCTGGAACCCATTTCCGCATTATTCCATCTATCCCTTATCCTTTGTCATTAGAGGAGTTCGGTATTGTCAACCTGTTTCTATTGCAATAGTTGCGGTGGGCAATCCGAGGGTGCGTGGTGGGTTCCTCTTTCCTTCCAGTAGGTTACAATGGAGTTCCGCCAAGTAACGCCTGATTCAATCAACTATATAAATACAAGCTTTATGACAAAGAAACTCTCACAAAACAATACATACATACATATCGTCACGCCTTTTATCCCCGAAGGGGTAGGCAGAGGTGTATTTCTACACCCACTTTTTGCCAGATATACTTTAGTCCCACGTAATAAGGGGCGAGCCTATTGCCGTACCGGGCACATTTCCAGACTCCGTGCTGCTACTGAGAATTTCGTGACAGATAAACCCAATAACACTGCCCGACCCAGGAAGCGAACCCGGGACCTTCCGATCCCACGCGCACATTTATGCCGCGAGACCAACGAGGCAGTCGTATAGGGTTTGTTGTCGAGTTTTCCGTCTCTACGCAAAGATGGTATTTGCATCGTGTTATCCCTTAACAAAACAATACTGGAGATATAAGTCTGACTTATAATTTTAATGTACCTGCGTCTAGCTTTTGTCGCTGAGCAAAGTTATTGATTATTTATTTAAGTAAATAATTATAATATACCTAAATGCTAATCCGCGAGGACGAAATTACTAGATCCATTTTATATTAACGACGACAAGATAAGATGGGTTCTTCTCTAAGTTTCATTGTCCAACGAGAGATACAATAGAAAATCCACTGTTGTATCATGTATGACACATATCCAAAGAAACTATTAATCTCACACTATGCTCGAACAGTTTTAATTTACTTGTTTTCATAATAAATACAACTCAAAATAGAAAATAGAGGGCGTTTTATAACGTATTCATCACCATCATGTCAGGTAAAAAACGTCGACTGTTGGATATAGGCCTCCCCCAAGGTTCTTCGCTGATTGATCTTGAGCCGCCCACATCCATCCAAGGCAAGATAACATTTTGGTTTAACACACCATCCCGTAAGTAAACGTCTTCAAAACGTAAATGTACATGGATTCATTAAGTAAATAATTTAAAAAATTGACGATTGTTCATAAGAGTCACAGCCTATACGAATAAATCATTTTATTTTTGACTTTTATCATATTTGTCTCGTCAGACTCAGAATTCCAACCCAATCAAAGCAACTTATAAAACTACAAAGATTCCAAGGCGGGGTATATCCATGGCTTGGTTATTCTTCTGTTTCCAACCCAGCGGGTGCTCACTAATTCCCACTCACCATCCGCGTGGCACGAACGATTGGGTAATTGGGACAAACCGCTGTAAAAGTTCCCGTTTAAGGGTTAATATGAGCGGAGAATACAGGCTGTTAACGTTTCACCACCGCGCTGGATACTTCTGGGATTTTTACGAGCCGTATAATGTTAGTACACGGATTATTGGACTTAAAGACGACCTTGACTTACAGGCTTTTGGGTAATAGTGGCGTTTAATCACGACGTCTATCTAAACCACGCGCTGTGCCGCTAAACCGAAAATATGTACGCGTTAGATTAACAGCGTCTGCTGTTATTCGTAGGTTAAATAAGGTGTTTTCTTAAAAGGAATAGCTGCCTATTTAGGTTTAATTTTTTTGTAGTCTTATTCTCGGTAAGCTAAGTTGTAGGTATTTATTTGGAATAGGAGCTGTAGGCAATAAATATAAGGTCAGATAATGATTTAGTTGCTATACTCTGTTTGAAACCACGCATAAATTAATATAAAACACCTCAAATCTAACAAAATGAGGTCACCCATCTGAATGGTAACCGCCGCATGCGTTGCTTAACCTAGCCTACCCATTATAAATGGCAAATTAATCCGCTTATGGACGAAAAAGTAGTTAAACATAGCATAACTACGCTTGCCGATAAACCAGCTACGAATGGTTACTGCACTTGCTACGCCGTATGTGTAGCTTGAGATCCCGTAGCATGAGCCTACGTGAACTTATGCTACGGTTACGGCTCTTGCTACGAATACGTTTATTACTCTTCCCGCGTGGACCATAGTTGTTAGTAAAGTTGATAGAACTTGTAACAGTGAAACCTTATCTTTGTAACGTGAACGGTATGATACGCGAATAGTCACTGTCTAACTCGAAATGTATCGCTTTACTAATATAACCATTTGATATTTGCTCATGTATTTGATCAAATGTAACGGGTTCTGTAGTATAGAAACGCAGTAGAGGTTTTAGATGCGTTTATTGCAGAGTATTGTCTCACTTCCCTTGCCACGAGTATGACCGACTAACAACACGACACTGGCCTGAACACTAAGGGCTGTAGTCTCCCACGCTGTTCCCTCCGGTAGTGTGTAGGCAGGTTGCTCGAAGGCTGTGCGTAGCGGTACAGGCCCTCGCTGACGTTGGCTCAGCTGGCAGACGCCGGCGGTGTGAGTACGATGAGCAGGGCAGGCCAGACTCTTCGCCAGAGGTGAAGCCGAAGGCGATGCAGGAAAGTGTACCGGTCTAGGAGCGTCGCCGGAGTCTTAACGTGAACCTGGAACCTGAAGGAAAGCAGCATTAGGAGAGCCACAACCAATAGAGTCAGGCAGGCGGCGTCAGCCGGCCTCAGCTAGCAGGTAGAGAGATGGGCAGTACGCTAACGCAGTAAATGTAGTGCTTACCCGTAGCTGGGACCGGGATACACGTAAATACGACGTAGGGTCAGTAGGTACGCTTAGTTATAGTAGAAGCGACGTTAGAGTAGCGGTGCCGGCCATCTCCATCAGGCTGAGAGTCCGTTTATGACCATATTTGGTCAGGCTTTGCGAGTGCGGACGATGGCTTTCTCTGATTGGCCGAGCGTATGGGCGGTACTGTGACGCAACGCGGTGAGTACCGGACATACGTTACACAAAGTTGCTTAATATTACCTATATGAAACGAAACTTTGTGATATGCATAACTATCACTGTCCTCACGATATTCTAGTGACATCTAAGACTTTTCGCCTTGGAGCGATGTCCACTGGAGCGACGGTGTAACGTCCTCTTCGAGGCACGTGGCAAGCGATAATTAACAATTTTATACGCACATGACTTCGAAAAGTCAATGGTGAGCGTCGTGGTACCCTGATACCCTGCGTATGGCAGTCTGTTGGAATCTCTACTATGGCTATCGCTGCCTCCAAAATTTATGAACATAACAAAAGAACAAGATAGATACAGCAAAACTCATATAGCGACTGAAGCCAAGAAAGGAAGACTCATTCTCAAGTGATCAGATGATGATGCTTACCCTTCTCATGCTGAGAGGACTCCCGTAACCAGCAGTGGGTCACTAACAGGATTCTCGTTATATATTTTAGAACACATTTGCACATAATTATCACGTATGTATTGAACATGTCTTATGACGTCACTTGATGTGGCCTGTAACGTGGGCGTCGCGCATGCCAAACATTAACTGTAATTGGCACTCGCTTTAAGCGAGCACGCTAATTACGCAGGCAATGTACGCAACATTATAATAAATGCTGTATAATAACAATGTTATTACGTTGTTCTTGAGTGTATCGGTAATGACATTAATTGTAGGTCGACCGTGTCCTCACGAGCTCTAGGCAATGATTTATTTGTCTTTGCATACATACATACATACATATACTCACGCCTATTTTCCCGTCGGGCTTCCACTACACTCATTACTCTTTTCATAGATGCTTGCCGGTTTCGGGTACTTCGGACCTTGCCGTTTTTTAGGACGTCCCCAATTTGGTCGAGGAATATCCGACGAGGTCTGCCGCGACGACTTGCCCACACAGATATTTTGCCCTATAGACCCGATTCGTCATTCTTTCTTCACTCATTCGCTCCACGCGTCCAAACCACTTCAGCATTCCTTTCTCAATCCCAGTCACCACATCTTTGCATATTTATTTATTTTATGGTTACATTATGAATATTTTTAAACTTTCGCGACTTGTACACGTAGTAATATTAATGAAACGGTTCTTTGTCGCGTAATTATTTGAAATATAGGTTACCCATGCCGAACGTCGAGGAAAATAAGAGGTACTTTACTTATATTTTAATTAATTACGCGACATAAACCCGTTTCATAAATATTACAATTGTTACAATATGTCTCCGATAATGCAATTTGATAGCACTGAAATTTTGTGTGATACATATATTTTGACTGCCTCGTTGGTCTCGCGGCATAAATGTGCGCGTGGGATTGCGAGGTTTCGGGTTCGATTCCCGGGTCGGGCAAAGTGTTATTGGGTTTTCCCGTTACGAAATTCTCGGTAGCAGCACGGAGTCTGGTAATGTGCGTCTATCTATTCTGTGCCGGTACGGCAATAGGCTCGCCCCCTATTACGTGGGACTAAACTAAATCTGGCGAAAAGTGGGTGTAGAAATATACCTCTGCCTACCTCTTCGGGGATATAGGTGTGAAACTATGTATGTATGTAAGTATGTATATACATATATTTTGTTTCGAGTCTTGGAGTTCTATGTTTCCGTTGGTTGAATGTTTGTAAAGTCCTTCGCGATACAGATGTATCCGTTTTGCGGTCTTTCTTAAGAATTAGTGCGTCATCCACTATGGCGAAAAAACAATACAAAAAATTATGAATTTCTTTCGTGCTCATTATTACATTACTGATAGGCTTGTGTATTGCAGACAATACGGTATGATAGGATATGGTATATGCATGAGGCATGCCGGTAAACGCCAAAGCGGAGCGTCCTCCACGACGCTCGAGTATAACATTATAAAATAAAATAACGTCAGTGCAACGAGCCTTGATATAAGGTCAAAAATCATGGAAATATAATTTGCCGCGGCATGCCGCGTAAGTGCGAGTAGGTACTAGGCCATACTATGTTTAACATACAACATACAGGAGTAAATTACCATATTCTGTAACTGTGTGTCCCATTCAGCTTGCTGTAACTCGATTGTGGTTTCGTTGTTTTTATTGCTGGTGTCATTAGGTTTCCGTGTTAAGAAACAAGCAGTAAAAACATCAAGATGAGCTGTAAAAAGGTTCTCGCGTGTTTTCTCTTAGTGGAAGGCAATCCGTTAATATGGAATTGTCTTGCGGAATTTCTTTTATTTTAGAGCGTCACCTACTTTAGTGGTAAGAGGTATTTTCATTGTTAAAATTACTCAATGGCATGATCCAAATTATTTACTTATAAGCATAATGTAAATAAAACTGCGATATTTTCATCCTTTTTAACCTCCTGTAAAATGTATTGTCCCACGTAGGGATCGAACCCACAACACAGAGTGCAGTGTTTAACAGCTTAGTGAAACCTTAAACCAATATTCCATGCGTGCAATCAAAATCAATTATAACATCGCTTTATGTATGAAGCAATCGTATGCTTTTACGAATATTAAAATTGCACCACTGCTATCGTAACCGTAGCACCTCTTCATTTAATAGGTTCGGCGATGGTTTCTCTCTTAATCCTCTAAAAGCCTCAGGACGCGAATTGAGCAAAGCAAGATTCACGTTTACAAAGCAAATATCAATATCGTATTCCTAGTACACATTAAAACTTCTCTTTGAAAAATTTCCAATATGATTGATACGAAAATTTTCGAATAATAACTTATAATATCAAAGTTTTCTTGGGAAATATTATATATTCCGGAACAAACCTCCGGGGGGCATTTTTGGATGTTACTGACATTATATTTGGATGTAAAATGTCAGCCATCCTTCTTGCGAATACGTGGGTGATGTATAAGATTATCTAGGGGATTAAGCTATTTCTTATGTATTCGCCGATTGTTTGTGAAACGGGTCCTTTACGTGTAATTATTTGAAGATAAATCTCTTCTATTTGCGCCAACGTTTTAGCGCGTATTTTATATATTATACTATGTGTATATATAAAATTCTTGCGTTACTGACTGACTCACAGACAAGCTGCAGCCAAACATATTAGACACAAGAAGGTGAAATTTGGCATGTATGATCTTCGGGGACCGTGGGATAAGACAGAATCGGTTAAATTAGAAAAATGTGCGGGCATAGCTGCGGTCATCCTCTAGTGTTCTATAAAGGGAGACAGTATTATTCAGCATAGAGTTCAAAATCCAATATTTCCTGGGATGAAACTGGGCACAGTAAAACAAAAAATAAGTAATATCGCAAAAAAATGTCAAAGAGCTTTTTCTACATTTCGTAAAAATAATTCCAGCAAAATACAGTTGAGCTACGAGTCTCAAGGAATAAGCTTACCCGGTTTAATGAAACTAGTTCAGTAAGTGCCATCGGACATTGACTCCTTCTACCAATGCCTCGACATCCGCATTGAGTGTTTGTGTTCTACAAGATCTGATCCGGCTCCGGGCGTATTAGGTGCCTCTGATTTGAATATTTATGAAACTCAGTGATACTATTAGAGAACGTTATTATGCGAAAATCTCTCATAAGTACCAGGTTATTTTACAACTTTGTTCCAAATAAATAATAGTAAAGATATATTCAATATTATAAAAACGTTCAATATTTTTAAACTTATTGGTGCGCTATTTTTGTAACTTATTTTATGACACTTATTGTATAAAGTATATTAAGTAACAAAAGTGCCTCAAGTTACAGGATTTTTCCCGGGACAAGAGAAAATGTTCAAAAGAAATTACGAATTTTTAATCTTTTAGATAGGTAATGCATCAAAGAACGTAATTAAGTTTAGTTAAGGGGAGTTGCGGACTAATTAAAATTAAAAATTAATTTATGAAAGAGAAGTAAAATTAACCATTTTACGTGACACGTAATAGATACACAGTAACTGACCCAAATAGTTATTTATTTACGAACGAAATTAAAAGAAAAATCCATCCTTTAGCGGTAAAACATCGCTGCATTGCACATGGACTTTACTAATTTAATTTCCTTTTTACAGACCGATTGCATGAAAGCCATGAATGCTAAGACAAACGAAAAATGATATTCTTTTTTAATTTGCTTTGGCTAAGCGGTGAACAATGGTTGTCATTATGTTATAAGGCTTCGGCGGGGATTGGTGCAGACTGAAAAACAGTTTGTGTGTATATATCATTGCATTGTTGAAAAAATACGTCTGTATTTTTTAACCATTATGTATGGTAGCTTTAGTAACATTTTGTACTGATAAATAGAGAATAAGTGTACAGATATTTTAAATCACCTATCAGCCTTTGTAATATTTTAGTTAAAAATACATGAAATATGCAGAAATAAATCATTATTATATTAAAATTTAACTTCATAATGCATTGCTTGTGTCCGTAAAAAAGTCAGTTGATGTTTAGACACTCAGAATTTTAGTAAATGAATATATCCTTTTTATTTCACATTTACAACATCATTTAGCCAAAACCAAGATTTGTTTTCTGCTTAAAGCATTTTTTATAAGAACAAATCTTCACTATGCGACCTTCGTATCTAACGACCGATGTTGATAAATGGGTCGTCATTCGATCCATCACCGTCAGTGAAGTGACATAGGCTAAGAGCCATTACTGCCACGAGATTTTACTTGATACTACTGGCACAATTCAATCTACATATTTTTTCTATAGACATTGTGACAACTCTATACCGACAAGTAAAAGGGATTTAAAAGGGTATTGAAATGAAATGATTCGAAATAGTCGATTTTCGAATATCTTTGTACTTTTTAAGATTAGGTACCAAGTATTGCCAATTCGGCATAAAATTACTTAACAATCTTGGCTCTCAGATTCTTCAGTTGGGGCATGTTTGGAGTGGGCTTTCACGATGCCTCAATTCATAACTGCACGTTTAGCACAGAGCAGAGTGCTATTGGTGCTTTCTTCCGACTTTCCGTTGATTGAACATTTGTAACGTCCCCCGCCAGTGTGGCCGTAGCCCTATCTGTCTGTATATATATAAAAGCCTTGGGTTAGTGACTGACCGACAGACAAGATACAGCTTAAATTTTCGGGTGCAAGAAGCTGAAACTTGGCATGTGTGTTCCTTGGGGGCTGTAGCGATGCACTAAGGTGGGTTTTCTGATTTTCCCACGCGATCGGGAAGAAACGATTCAATAAAAAAATATGCGGACGTAGATGCGAGCATCCTCTACATATAAAATGAAAAACGTAATTAAAAACCTTGAATGACTATCGCTAACGTCTACTCATAATCATTAAAATCTCTAGTCACAACAAGGGCACAAAACCATAAACGTAAGTCCAGAAATAAATGGAAGGAAAAAACTCAACTATCGAAGTCCACCGAGCGAACATCTTAGTTTACTTGCCAACGTATTTCTTAAGCCTTTTACCCATCTTTGGGGACTTGGCGGAAGGTTTATGAGCTTCCAGTGAAAGCTTTCCATTTCGTTACAGTTTTACGAGATATTTTACCGTTCGCCATTTTTGTGCTTTAATTCGTTTTATTGGCGGTATTCGCACGCAATAATGAGCTGAGTCTTCAATTTAGGTGTATTGGGTAATCTTAGGTCCTGTGGGTTGTTGTTGTTTATTTTCAGTAGATATGCTTTGGGGCAGGCATATGTTAAGCAGTGGAAGTCTATAGGGTAATATAATGCGATGTCAAATTAATTGTAAAGTTCTGCACTATTTATTTATCTGATCGTAACTTATACCGCTGGAAAATCTATTCATCTGCGCTTTACTTTATTCACGGCAGAGATAGTAACTAAAAGTTACCCCCTTTTGACTGGTAGTTTATTTTATTTTGTCTGATAATAAATGCTGGCAAACCAATAAAGTTTCCCAATATTGATACATTACTTATTCAGTTTCACAACTTTGTTTCAAGCAGTCTAATGTTGTTACCAATTTGGCAATCCGCGAACAAGATTGTTTTGGCAAACAAACCAAATTTAATAAAACAAAAGTTTTCTAGAAGCAAACAAACGAAATTACAACAATTACAAGCAAATTGTTCAGACGTTAATATAATAAAAAGGTGACACAAGTTTGTGAGACTCAATAAGAAAGTTTTAAAAACTTTAATGTATAGAAATGGTACCGAACAGAATAACAATCAATTACTAATGTTTACGAAAACATACTTAGACAATGATAATAATATTCTACCACATTCTCACGACACCATCTAGTCCTAAACGAAGCAGAGCTTATAGTATGGGTATTGGACAATAGATAAACATACGTGTAACTCTTTATTTGTAAATACATTCATAATTTTTATATATAGAAACACCCAGACCAAGAAAAATACCCATGTTCACGCACACAAATGTTTGACTTGAGCGGTAATCGAACCCTCGACCTTCGGCGTGGCAGGCGTTTACACAGCCACCACGCCACTGAGTAGTCACAAGTATTTATATAACGCGTTTTACACACTTTTTTCTTTAGAAGACCATTCTTGCACTAGTGCTTACAAAAATCAAGACAAATGTATAGTAAAATATAACATAAAAATGAAGTCATTGCGTTTTCAGACAGAATATAAACATAGTTACAATTGACGACAGGACAGTTGGCCAGACCGTTTTCCCGGTACCGGAAGGCATATTAAGCGACTTTACCGACAGACAATGCGACTGAATGCCGACAGACGGCTACTTCCATTGTCACCAAAACCACAGTATAAAGAGCATACAGTAGTTTGACGCCTTTGATCTCGAAGAAAAAGCCGACAACGTCTAGACAAGGGTAAGGAGGCTAGGGCTGCCACATGTAAACAATACCTACTTATTCAAATACCGTCTATTTATTTTAGAAAAAATAAACAATTGTTACGTTACATGAATATTATACTGTAAATCACTTATTTATTATATTACAATAATTAACGATAAATAATTATTATAAAACTGTTTTGCATTTTTTCATCCGGTGACAGCTTTGCATTCACAGTCAGTTCCTAATTCATCCCACAGGTGTCGTGGGAGGCGGTTAAGAAAATGAAGCATTTTTCATTTGGTCTTTATCATACAAACCAAGTTAAAATAAAGCGATTGACAAAGCGGTCGTTTAATGGATGGGTAACCGTGGGATCAGCTTGCAGAGCCTATATCGATATGAAGTATTTTGCAGATTTATTTTCGTGCAAACTACGTCAAGGTAAAGCAACAGATACCACGGTCATTTACTGGATGGGTCTCCAGGCTATGAGGTTACGGAGAACATGTGTGGGGTTTATAAAAAGGGGCCAAAAATATGGTTATTTTTGAGCTAAGCCGCGCCGTTACCAAGATACATAAAAATATGTGATACTTACCTAATACGAAAATACTAGGTACTTATTGCAAGAAATTAAAATCACACTTGAATCGAATATTTCCTTAAAACGCATATTTTCTAACGTCTGCCTTGTTGTTTACGCACAGTAATAACTACTTTATTCTGTGACTGGGCCAAACATGAGATATCGTAAAATGTCAGTAGATTAGTAGGTACGTGCATATTATTTTAAGTGGTTATAGGTAAATACATTTCAAAATAATTTAAAGGTGTAAGTAAATTGATGAAATCGCAGATTTTTTAAATCCTTATTTCTTTAAATCTTTAAGCAGCATAAAGCATTGCAATGTCTCACAGTACAATTCGTATGCAGCATCTAAATTAATATTCATAAGCAAATAAATAAGTAACGAACAAAAAACTAGCACGCGCCAGCCCCCAAAAATATGTACCTAGTTGGGAACTAAGGCGCCATACGTAAGTAGGTACCGCTCTTCCCGCGTCTCACCTCTTGCCCCCCGCACGATTGACCCGTCTAGACGCGTTCGTCGAACGACTGTATGGATTATTTGACTGTGCCAAAACATTACGTTTCTGACTGTCGGCTCCGCGACTAACCTCGGTGTAACTTAACACTATGCAGTTGCAAGTTGTAGGTATTTTTTTGTTTGGTAATAAGACGACTGTACTGCTACTAATTCTACTGCAATTATCAACATTGACAGTTTGTGAGGACGTTTGTTACTTTTGCACGCAAAAACTACTAAATGGATTTTGATGAAACTTTTCAGAATAGCATATTGGCTACCTTTTGTCCCAGTAACCCACCCACGGAGAGCGGTTGAAGCTGTGGGCAAAGCCTATTGTGATCGTTAAAGCTTTTCTGTCTCCGCGTAGGAGTAGATCGCTAGGACGTGAAAGACACGTTCGCATTATGTGTATAGATAATTAGGACGCTGAAAATTATAGTCTATTTTTATCTCGGCATCTGACTCCCACGCGACCAGAACCACGGGAAAGTCTTATAAGAAGAATCATTGTTCAACATCCCTTAAAGAAAGTCGTTGGATGAAATTGGTTATTGCCACTCCACAGTTCCTTTGGAGCCGCATGTTTCCAAGAAAAACGCTCGTATACGCTCCCAGTATAAGCCATATACCACGCTTCATTTCAACCGGTTAAGTTGTTAACAAAAATGTTCGTTGAAAGTTTCCATTTAAGCTAACTTGTCTCTTGGGAACATACTGTTCTTATGTTCGGAGTATTACTAAAAACATTTGTTTTTATACATATTGTTTTAGCTCAGTAAACCTGCGATAGTACGAGGTATTGAAATTTGTGGGTAAACAGTTGTTTTGGCAGCGAAATCTCTTAATGCCTTTACTAAGGTTTATTTTATATCAAAATTGAAACGTTATTGATAAAGTCATTTCCATAGTTTTATTTTCATATAAATAAAGGTCCATAACAGTTTCCTAAGGGCATGAAATTTATTATTTTTTGAAACAAAAAGAAAACTTTGTATTCGTGCTAGCAAAATAGATTTGGAATAATTAAAGATTACAGGAGTTGCGTCACATGGGATGGGAAAAGTATAGGAGGATGAGGAGCGAGATGAGGGAGAAGTAAAAGGGGAATGGAGCCTCCAGCACTCTCACTCACCGCAACAGGACAACAAACATTATGTCGATATTCTGTTATAATCCCCAGTATTTGTCCGGTCGAGCGGGCCTATTTATGCTGAAATCAGCAAGGCTTTGTCGAATGTTCAGATATTACAAATTAACAAGATTGTTTCTAATTGTCTGCCTCCGTGGTCCAGTGGATAGCGTATGCGACTACTGATCGGAGGTCCCGGGTTCGATTCCCGGGTCGGGCAAAGTGTTACTGGGTTTTTCTGAATTCTCAATAGCAGCACGGAGTCTGGTTATGTGCCCGGTAACGGTAATAGGCTTGCCCCCTATTACGTGGGACCTATATATTCATGGCGAAATGTGGATGTAATATTACACCTCTGTCTACCCCTTCAGGGATACAAGCGTGAGTCTATAAATAAATAAAAAATAAGGTTATTTCTACAAGGTGGTGAATCTCTTTTCACGTCAAACGGCCATCAATAATATTCATACATTTTAAGAAAATCTGTAATAAATTAATATTTTAAAGGTACGTTTGTAGCGATAACGAGCTTCACATAATTTTATATACATTTATCGTTACAAGCGTTTCAAGTGGAGCCGGCTGGTAACTGAGAAAATTTAACATACAAATGTCTATCCACCCATCTCCGTTATAATGAATCCAAATCTTTACACGTGGAAAAAATATCTTAAGCAAACTCGAGCTTGTCAACATAAATCATGTAAGAAAGAGTAGGTGAAAATATTCGCTTAGCTTTGAAAGTGTAAGATAAATTATGGAATTAAAGGTGCTCAGTGTGCTTTCACAAATTTAATCAATTAGCAGACACCTACTGAGACTGTGTTTTCGGGAAATATCACGTTTGATTCATTTAGTAGAGATTGGCTGAGGAATATTTATGGATACGGCGAATTTCCAGCACACGTGCAAGTTTTGTCCCAGTTATTTGATGTGATGAAACTTGAATAATAGTACGTTAGTTTTTTATTAGTAAGGTATAAATAATCAGCAAATTAATGCCTTATAATTTTATTTATCGTACTTAACCAATTCGCACTAAAATTAAATTCAATTTTAAAATACATCGCGCCAAAATGTTTCAACATTGTTTTAAAAAGCTTTCAAAAGAAGATATCCTCATGAATAAAGATCAGCTGAACCAACAATTATCTAACTACTATGAATGCCTTAGCGTGGACGAGTTAGATGTCGAAGAACAATATGACAAAATAGTAACGGGAATAACAAAAAGTATTAAGAAGATAAAAATAGACAGAAAAAAAAATAAAAAGCTATCACCCACCACACTTGAATTGTTAGAAGTAAGAAGTAAATATACAATAGGCAGTTTACAGTATAGAACAACCGATAAACTAGTAAAGCGAAGCATCAGAAAAGACATAAGAAATTACAACTCTCATTTAGTGAAAATAGCATTAGAAAAACATACATTTAGTGAAAATAGCATTAGAAAAACATACATCCTTACGAGTAGCTAAACAAGGCATCACTAAATCTAAATTTTAAATAAATATCATTAAAGACGACCACGGAACAAAACACCACAATAGACATAAAATTGTAGAAATTTGCACAGAATACTATAAATAACTTTATTCAGATGCCAATAAAACAGTTTCTCACTTTGATTATACCTTATCTCATGATATACCTCCTATATCGTACTCAGAAGTTGTGAACGTGCTAAACAAAATGCCCTACAACAAAGCTTCCGGAGAAGACCATATTACCACAGAAGCTCTTAGACTTGGGTCTCCTTCTTTATTACCCCATATTACCAATCTTTTCGATACCATTTTAAAAACAGGAAAAATACCTTCCATGATGTGTCACTCCAATATAATTCTTCTTCACAAAAAAGGAGACAGAGCAGAAATCAGCAATTACAGACCCATTAGTCTAATATCTCACCTATACAAACTTTTTGTTAAAATTATTCACGATCGAATAGACAGCAAGCTAGATTTGCATTAACCTCCTGAACAGGCCGACTTTCGTCCAAGTTTTTCCACCATCGATCACCTACAGACCATAAACCAAATAATAGAAAAACACAGCGAATATAGTATACCTCTTTATGTAGCCTTTATTGACTACACTAAAGCATTCGACAGCCTTACTCATAATTCAATATTTTCAGCTCTGACAAAACAAAACATTGATTTAAATTATATTGACATACTCCATACAATATACTGTAATAGTAAGGCAAATATTAAAACAGATAAAATAGGCCCATCATTTGACATAGAAAGGGGTGTAAAGCAAGGAGACCCACTATCCCCCAAACTTTTTACAAGTGCTCTAGAGGAAGTATTTCAAACACTAAAAGATTCATGGACATCTAAGGGTATTATGCTTGGTGACAAAAGGCTCACAAATCTTCGTTTCGCAGACGATATTGTAATTTTCGCATCATCTGCCCAAGAAATACAGAATATGCTTCAAGAGCTAAGCATAGCAAGCCTTGAGGTTGGACTGATGATGAATCGGTCAAAAACAAAAGTTATGTCTAACACCTGCAAACGTAAGGTCGAGGTAGACGGGCAAGTAATACATTATGTCGATGAGTACATTTACATGGGCCAGATAGTCTCGTTCGAGAACAGGCAAGAAAAAGAAATCGACCCCCGGGTCGAAAATGCCTGGAAGACCTTCTGGTCCCTAAAAGCGTTATTAAAGAGCAATCTTTCAATGACACATAAACGCAGACTCATCGACATGTGTATCTTGCCCGTCCTAACTTACGGAGCTCAAACATGGTCCCTGACCGAGTCGCAAAAGTTCAAGCTCGGGGTTTGTCAACGCGCAACGCGCAATTGAAAGGAGCGTATTAGGTTTAAAACTTAGTGATCGAATTCGCAACACCGTAATACGCTCCAAGACGGGCATCATAGACGTGGGCATTAAAGCTGCTAAACTGAAGTGCCGAATGAATCCCGAAAAGTGGACAAGTATTGCCACAAGGTGGAAACCAGAGTGTCGTCGTCAAAGAGGCAGGCCGAGAAAAAGATGGCGCGATGATTTGGACAATATTATTAAAGACTGGCAAGATATGGTAAAAGACAGGGACCAGTGGAAGAATGTGGAGGAGACCTTTGCCCAACATTGGGACAGCAATGGTTTAAAAAAAAAAAACTTAACTAAGAATCTTTTACTTAGCAGTGGCACTGAATGTAATTTTAGAATATTTAATCAATTATTATTTTTTTTAATTTTACGTCTAAAAGCGTCGCATTGTGACATAACTGGATAAAGTATTTTTACTTTGATTTAACGCAGCGACCAGAACAACACTACACTTAACTTGGTTACAAATATAGTAATTTTATAAAAAGCGAACCCAAATTCATCCGCCAAAACTTTAAAAATATTTTTACCTATAACAAGTTGACAAATATTCTGCCTTTTCTCATTACTCTGGCGAAAATAAATTAAAGAACAGCCTTACTGAGGACGAGTAAATAATTGTACACGTTTAAAAAAGACGTTCAAAGGCGTCGGTTGCACGTAAAGGAATTCCGTCGGCCTGTAAAATTCTTGGCACTCTTTACTAGTGTTATTGACTTGTTCTAGGTTGTAAGAATACGGGTAATGTGGAGCTCATGACAGTGGCTGTAAAGCTGATATTTTAGTACGGATGTATACTTTTTTATTAGTTCTGTGTACGTATGGGTACCGGTATATGGGTTGTTTCCATAGCATTAGCCATTGAAACAACTTAGGTCATTATTAAATGACCTAAGATCTTTTCTTGTATCTTTGTAACTTACCCGAGTTAGAAAAATCTGAGGAGCAGATTTTTCTAACTCGGGTACTTTTATGCGTTGAAAACCGATATTTATATCAAAGAAGTAATTCAAAATGGAGTTCATTTTTACCATAAGCCTGTACCATAATAACTAGACAGCTGTCACACTATATTTTGACGGAATCGTCCTCACCATCTATCATCACCTTAGCGAAAAGACGTCCACTGAACTGGCTGTACATAAACCTACCTAAAGCTCTCCACGTCTTGGACCACCCGCATCTAAACGCTGCCCACGATATCACCATGTTTGTTCCACCTTTGCTTATATGTCTGAGATTTTACACTGTCTACTAGAACTTGATTTATTCAACATCCTACAGTCAAGGCAAGAAGTACTTAGTATTTATTTGTGATAAAATAATTATATTATCTCTTATCACGTCGCTATAGTTTACATAAATCCACTGAAGCTAATTAATGCAATAAGTATAAAAAATAAACCATCCAATTAATGATATTACACACATAACAAGTGCAGTTGAAAGCGCTATCAGATATATTAATACAAAAAGCGAAAGTAATATTCCGAAATCGGATCTTGTTGATATTAAGTATTTCGCATTTAATATTTGCTAGCATTATTAATACGAATTGAATGTAATTGTTAAAGGCAATTATATATGTATTTATTATTCCTTTGTTTCTCTTTCATGGGTATTATTCTAATTGGTTAGAACAATACCCGGTCCTTCGGCAGGCGTACACGGAGACTTAGGTCCAACGCGCAGAGGCCTTTTGAGAGTTTTAATCTAGAATATGATGGGACACTTACTGAGGAGCCTCCATAACTGCACTATTAACGTACACAGTCACGGGTTAGCCGCAGCAGGTGAGAGACTATTGCTACATTTATGGAAACTAATTACTCTGGGCTATTGGGATGGGTGTTAAATGGATTGGTTTAGATGAAAACTATAGATGAATGCCTGCGCCTGCCCTAATTACTCTTATAGTACGTCGAAAAGGGGCAGACGGTGACTCGCCAACTCACTAGATGGGCCCTCTCTAAATAGCCGCCAAGGCAAACAAACTCTACAATAAAGGCAACAAGAGGGCAACATCGGTGTGAGCGGTTTTATTATTATATTTATTAAGCATTTAAATTACTGTATTTCAGTTTAAATTGAAATGGTATTTACTTATTTTTTGTTCATAGTATGTGCGTTACGGCGCTTGTACAGGGTAAGAAAATACGCCGGGCCTATGCAAGAATTCGTGTCGTAACTAGAAAAGAACTGTGTACACTGCTCGCAGTGGTGCACGAAAAAAATCTTATCTGCCCAAGACACGACGCGTCGAACGTTGTTGCGGAGCGGTGGGGGCGGAGTAGTAGGGTTCACACAGCCAAGTATGTAGTGATCTGTGGGTAGCTTTTGTTGTGCGTTTGGTGTGGACGTGTATTGCAGCGTAAAGTACAAAATGGCTGATGAGTTACTTATAACTTTAGTAGAGGGACAACCGGTATTATGGGACAAAACTTCAACAACTTATTTTCATGCGAAAATAATCTACAATTTTTCCTCATGTTGTCGCATTAGACGGTAAAGGGTAATGAACCCACCAAACTCATTTTTCTCTTGAATAATTGGATGAACCCAGTAAATTCTCTTGTTTTTTGTTTCCTTTTTCATTGTGTTATAATAATAATATGCAATTATCATTCATTTTTGCTTTATAGTTAACATTTTTATAAATGAACGAAAATGATTATCAGACTTGTTATTACTTGCGCACCCTACGCCCGACTGACGACTGCACGAAAAAAAACCTGTCGTGTACACGTTCCGATTGGTCTTGTCTGCGGAAGACACGAAAGTTTCCGTGTGTAGAACATACAAAATTCTTGTCGTGTACACGAAGAATTTGTTTTGTCTGCCGCAGACACGGTAAATTTTCTTAACGTGTACAAGCGCTCTTATTGTGATAAAACAAGCAAGTTTTATCACAATAACGAATGTAAGTTGTTCTTGATGTTCTCGAGAGACATGTTAGTCTGCCAACCCGCACTTGGCTGGCGTTGGTGACTATGGGTTTACCCTTCTCATAGTTAGAAGAGGTTCGTATCAGGCAGTAACACGGTTTTTATACAAAACTGATGATGATTTGTTGTAGGTGATCTGTTTTGTCCACTAGGTATTATTTTTATGTTTTAATAATTTATTCACCGTAGTCTTTTTTTACTTTTAACCTTTCCACAACTATATTTCGAAGGAACATTCGATGTCCATGTAAATCATGAAACGTACCAATTAATTGAGATATTCTTAGATTATCTTTGTAAAATTTATTCCTTGTAAAAATTCGCATTTTAGAAAGCGTCATTGTCCATTAATCGAGTTAAATTCTTATAGTGATCCACAAATTGTTATTTGAGACCGAATGTTATTTCCGGTGATTGTAAGATCCCTGAAATATTTTAGAGAGATTTTATGCCTGGTTTGCGATGGCTTTCTAAAGAAAAGGAAAATGCAATAAGTAGTAAAATATTGACCCCATCCAACCATGCATTCCCTGCACTATGGTCAGTCGTGGTCTAGTAGCTCCAGTAAAAAAGATTTTTCCAAAACCTTTGCAACTAGATTTATTATTTTAATCGGAAATCGTTAGCTGGCAGCCTAAGGCTTCCAAGGCGCACTGCTCCCGTTATCGGAAAAATAAATCTTACTGTTAGTTCAAACTATCTGTTATTTGTGACTTTGTTACTTTGTCCGAGACCATTGGTTTATTTTTCTTCTGCCTTATACATAATATATATTGTGGTAGCATTATTTGTATTCCGTAAGATCTCGAATAAAAAATCCCATGACATTTGAAGACTACTCTCTTTGGCTAGCCAAATGTGTGGACATGCGATGAAAAGACAATATATGAAATAGTTGACTATGGTGACCCTATTACATTGGGACCGAAACATATCTGGCGAAGTGTGGGTGTGTAATACACCTCTGCCTACCCCTTCGGGGATAAAAGGCGTGAAGATATGTTATGTTATGTTGACTATGGTGGACGACCCAAAGATTCAGGTAAATTAAGATATAAAACAGTCTATTAATCAAAATCAATTTAGCCCTCGATTCTCAACATTTTATACGATTGCACATTATTTATTGCCGCCTTAATCGCGTAGAGGGTTACTGTAAGAGCCGAAATACTACTTTTAATCCTGACGTTTCTTCCGGTTGAAATGGATTCGGGTCACTGTATTTTCGTATTTTTGGTATTATGACTCGGTTAAGCCACTGTTCTGTGGTTAAATCATTACGACATGTTTCCAGTTATTCAGTACACAATCCAGTACAAAGGAGGTTATCCTTTTGTTATTTCCATACGTTAACTATATTATTGCATACTAATATTTATATAACGGGCGTATATCGCGTTATTACTTGAATTTAAAGGTGTCCTCATTTAGCTCCGACGTTTCGAGATTGGTACTCTAGGTATGGCAAGTGTATATTAGTTTGAAAGTATCCATACTATTGCAGTCTCATCAAAAGCCATTCAGCGATAGAGAGTAACAAACATCCAGACATCGATCCTCACAAGCTTTTGCTTTTATAAAAGCAGAAGGACCAGGCAGAAGGACTTAGCTGGTCCCAAAAAAATTTATGAGTATCCGTCGTCTTGTACCCAACCAGAAATTAACGCGGCCCCTAATATCATTAATCAGACTAATGCTACACAATTTGTTACGCAGCACTTTATCAGTAGCGTCTCATCCATCAATCGGGTTCAATAACCCAGGTGGTTTCGTCTCAGATTTATTTATCACTCAATCTGGCATGGGCTCCTTAACGAGGGATCCCATAAATCCTATAAATGTGACCTCGAAATGCAACAATGCTTTGATCTCTTATTGCGAGTTCCTGTGCTCATAACAATTTTGCTTATCATTTTAATTTTCGCTGTTAATTTTTCGCTTGCTGGGTGACGATGATTTAATTAGCGTCAAATTTTTAGCAACGTGCTTCTTTGTGTGTATTTTAGTAATGTAAATAGATTGTAATTTAGGTGTAGTAATGGAATAATTTAATAAACGTTTGCGGGCTTTTGAATATTATTCCTAACTATTACGTAAATAAATATTGTCGTTCACAATTAACAGCAGGTACTGTAAAGACATTTAAATACTAAAGATTATTAATAGATCATTAAAATGTTTCACAGTTTCATTTAGGATTAAAAAATCTCAAGAAATGTTCACACGACTTAACTAAATATAATAAAATATACCTTACAAAGTAAAACAAGAATGTTTGTGAACTTCTTATTAGGATTTTTCAAAGAGATTATGGCAAAATATTACATAACTATTTTGAAAAAATAGGTTGAGTTTCGAAACGAGTTCTACGTTCATTCATAGCATAAAAAATATTACGCCAAACATGGAGCTACGCTAAATATTCTTATAACATGCCAAAAAGAATAAACTTTTTAATAAAACAAAATAGACAAAGCAATAAACTACTCGCTCTGCTGAAAAATAAATCGCGCTCCTTTGAAATTGCCTGAACTTTTCCAGGAAAATTGAATTTGTTTGGACTTTTTCCATAAATAATATACTGCGAATCTTACTTTGCGCCCAAATCCAATTTATCTAACTGTCTTTTCATGTTTATAAAAGACATTAATATACAATCAACTGTTAATAATGTTTGTCAAAGACTGTCTTGGACAAATTACATTCAAGATGTTAGTTAGAAGGTCAACTGTCTAGGCATCTAATTATGAGAGCTAATTATTTATTTACGACTATGGTTGGTCACAATGCTCAGTAGAAAGGAGAAAAGGCTACAGATATTTCTTTACTTTCTTATAGTATGAGAACCTCTCAATTAGTACTACTGATGCTAATGGCGCTGATACACTTGAACATTCAACATATTCATTATTTTTATACCAGCTATATATATATGTATATTAAATACTTTCGTTACTGAAAGACAACGCAAAGTCGAAACTGCTGAACACAAGAAGCTGAAATTTGGTATGTCTGTGTTCCTTGGTTTCCCACGCTATCCGAAAAAAATCAATTTTAAGTCAAAACTACGAATAATAACAACCAGTAATTTCATTAGTAGTTTACGTATGATTCATAATTCGAAAAAGTGATTCGTAATTAATCCCCTACCGTAAAGGTAACAAAAAGGGTCATCATGCGGCATAAATCCCTCAAAATTCACAAATTTTATTGTCGGCTTGGGAAGCAGGACACGTCGTTATTCCCATTTAATTGACGAACTTCGCGCCAGGACTCCAATCAAAACGTATTATTCTCCGCAAATTACATTACGAACTACCAACTATTGAATATTAATTGTACAAGTTTGTAGCGACAGGTATTCGGGATTTCATTGAAAATCAGTCATGAGTGTGATTTTGTATAACTGCTATCCGGTTTCTATAACCACGAAAGTTAAGGCTATAATCATTTAAATACAACTAAGGGCGTTATCATACTAGCGGTTTGGGAGCGGTTGCGGGGCGGGGCGGACGCGCAGCGAATGCGTCGCAAACACGCCGCGGCTGCGCAGCGAAGACGTCGCGGACGCGTGGCGAATACGCTAAGTTTTTGTCGCGTGTTTGTAGCAAATTATCGACGTACAATACATCCAGTAACAAAATGGATTCCGACGAGGAAACACTGCTGTTGGCTTTATTACTTTTACTCGTTGAGCGTCGGTTTTTACTCGTTACGCGTCCCCAACGAATTCGTTGCGCATGCGCGGCGTGTTCGTTGTGAGCCCGTAACGAATTCGTTGCGCGCCCGCTTCGCTTTGAGGACGTTCGCAATCCGCTAGTATGATAAGGCCCTAAGACTTGAACTAAACTTCGAGGTATATGTAAATTACAAATACTTATGAGCCAAAATATACAGTATCCATGGATCGCAGACATTAGTTTCTCGTTAACATTTCTACATAATTATGTGAATATGTTCACGTGTGGAAGAGAAAAATAGTCTATACAGACGGATGGACCGTCGGACGAATGGACTACAAAGTAATACCGTTAAAAAGGTCCAGTTTGACCATTTTAGAACGTCTCTACGCGTTAATCAATATTATTGAGTAGTTGTCTATCAAAATCAGAGGCATACAATCAGATCTGTCTGTATATATAAGTCTTGCGTTACTGACTGACTGACAGACAACGCACAGCCTAAACAATTGAGCGTGTGACGCTTAAATTTGGCATATAATATGTTCCTTGTGTATCGTGCACCAAGAAAGAATTTCAAAATTCCCATGGGATCGGGGAGAGACGTATTAAAATAAACTGTGTGGGCGTGGCTGCGGCCATTATCTAGGACCCATTGATACTATAAAATACCAGCACATATTATAAATAGATACAGTGGTCCAGTGGATAGCGTATGCGACTGCTGATCGGAGGTCCCGGGTTCGATTCCCGGGTTGAGCAATAGAGTTACTGGGGTTTCCGAATTCTCAGTAGCAGCACGGAGTCTGGTGATGTGCCCGGTAACGGCAATAGGCTCGCCCCCTATTACGTGGGACCTAAAAATTCATGGCGAAATGTGGGTGTTATACCTATTACGCCTCTGTCTACCCCTTCGGGGATTCAGGCGTGAGTCTATAATATACAGAGAATTTTTATTATTTACACAAAACAAAAACAACAAAAAGTCTTTCATATTGAAATATGGTCAGGTTTCCAATCAAGTTTCAGCTTGGGAACGGACGTTTCAATGGTGGATATGTAACAATGTAATCAAGTTATCGCAACAGTCATCCGTCGACAGATCGATACGAGGCTCGCACATAATTTACTACCCATCTACGTGCAGATAGATGGATGAAATTCGATTATCGCCACCGCAAGGTTAACAACCAATGAGTAATGAATGGCTGCCATGTATTGATGACGGAGTTTTTCGTACATCGTCTTAGAAATACGTACCTACCTACTGGAACTATTGTTCAGACTCGGATCAACGATATTACAAAATAGCTTTTCCTCGCTACTTCGCCCGTGTGAATGTCACTTGGAGTAACTATAACCGGTTGTACACACGTATTATTTTTGGTTGGAGTAGGCGTCGGGCGCCAATCCGACGCCGACGCAGACGGTTCGCTGCTCATGAATAAGGACCTCCGTATGGTCGGAAACTAGTCGGGCTACTCCGACCAAAATAATACGTGAGTACAACCGGTTATAGTTACTCTAATTATGATAACTCACGATAATTTTTACTCGAATGTCACTTGGTTAAAAAGTTTCATAGAGACTCTGATTAACCTTTTGAATTGCCAAAAATCTTCTCTTAGTGCTTGAGTGTTCCATTCACTTCTGAAGGAACACTCAAGCCAAATTTCAGCTTCTTGTGCGGAGTAATATTGGTTTTGCCTTTTCTGTGAGTCAGTCAGTACCGCAAGAATTTTATAAATTCAAATGGTCATCATTCTCTTAGCGTTATCCCAGTTTCAATCTGGGGTCCGCTTACTAGTCTAACCGGATTTGGCTGCATATTAGCTTTTCCACAGAGCGACTGCCTGTCTGACCTTAAGCTCCTTAGCCTCCGCCTCTTTGTAGTGGTGATAAACTACCCCTCTAGATTGGCCCGTGTATAAAACTAATAAAAAAGAAACAAACAGCGGTGTACCAATGCATAGTGCCCGTTCGTAATAGATCAGCAAAGTTAAGCAACGCTTGCACAGGTCGCCACTTGGATGGTTGACCGCGTGTGGCATTTACACCAGAGTGTTATTGTGTTTCGGATCTGTCGATCCCGGTTTTTGTCTTGAGGAAAGAATTTTTAGGTCTTCGAGCGGGGTGAAAACTGATACCCGAGATGGCCACACCCTCAGACAAAAAGAAAAGTAAAGACCAATGCGATTAATTTTTCACAATTACAAGTAATGACACGAAAACAAATAACACATTTGTGGAGTAGACAAGACTGTTATATATTTAAATGTTAACGTTTTCCCTGCTGGTTACATAGATAGGTACATACACTTATTTAATTTATGCACCGGATAACAAGAACATGATACGTTAACCGCACGGAGTTAAAATTACTTTTTTGAACATTTCTCTGGAGTAGAATGCTGCGTTAAACGCTTGTTAATGTAATTATGTTTGCGGGAAAAGTGGATAAATATATTTTGTATCTTTACTAAATAAATTCGAGGAATTCTTGCGGCTTGGAATATTAACGTTCTTCTGTTACTCAAGGTAATCTTAATTCGACGACGCCTATCTATTTTTAAATATATCGATACATAGTTATAGAGAGAAAGAGTTTTATAATTGTAGATTTTACTTAAAAAAATGGATTTCTAATGGTAAAGAGCTCTGATAATTATAAGGCAACTACAGAACTTGGATTGCGGCGCAATATTTTTAAGTCAAAAAGAGTTATATTAGATGTAAAATAATGTGCCAGCGAAATTCAATATGATATTACACCATTGTACTTTTCATGAAGAAAATTGTTGAAAAGCGGTTGGTAACAGCTACTACCGTAACATTTTAGGGGACAAAATGTATTTAGAAATTACCCTTTGAAGCAATAATAAGCACAAAACCCCATTGAACAAGGCAACTGAGACAGTTTGCAAATAATATAAAAACATTGTAGTAGGCAGTAATATTGGTTCTTATTAAAATATTTTCAAGTACCAAGGAAGATTACAGTCGCGAGAAAAAATTCTACTTCTTTATGATGTATAAAATGTAATGTTATGTATTTTTTCGTGCTTGGAAGATGCTGAGCTGTCAATGAGACATCTTGGTTTTTACTATATTATGATGTGTAATGTGTTAAGTTTTTATAATGGTTATCATCATCAGCCCTATATACTGTCTCACTACCGGGCACAGGCATCTTCTAGCTATCAGAAGGGTAAGGCCATAGTTCACCACGCTGGACAAGTGCGGGTTGGCAGACTTCACAAGTCTTTCGAGAAAGTTATGGAGAACTCTCAGACATGCAGGTTTCAGGAAAAGTCACTGGTGCGTGCCGTGGATTCGAACCAGAGACTCTCTGCGTGGCAGTCTGTCGGTCCCTCCACTCGGCTATCGCTGCTTGGCTTATATAGTTTAGCATTATGGTTGAGAGTGTGTCACTGATATCATTACTGTTGTACAGTCATGTCATCAGTTTGTAGGTAAATCACTTAAGATTAGACTTAGTATTAAATTTAGATACCTTTTATAGTTCCGTAGCAACCGCAAATAAACCCTCATAGTTTTGAGTCCAAAAAGGAATTAAATCTTAGAATAGTTTAACGGGATAAATTGCCGTTTATTTATATACCGTTTAATAGCTAAAATCAATATCTATTTTAGACTGACAATTCTGACACTGGATCATTTTGCATCGTATAATCTGTTTCACTGTTAAACACCTTTTTTTTTTCATTATCAGTTTAAACGTGAGCCCTTCACGATAGTCAAGAGCGGGCAAGTCTTCATAACTATTTCGAGAGTATTATGAACAATTCTTAGACTTGCAGGTTTCTTCACTTGGCTATCACTGACTGTCCATCATTCTAAGGTGCTGGGAAACTACTGTAAGAAAATAAAGAGAAAGACCTTGGCATATGGAACGATTCGGATACGAGCCGACACATCAGCGCACTGTTTAGCTTGTATAAAGTCCATAAAACTCTACTAAAACACCAAAAGGGACTCTAACCTCTTAGTAAACTTAGAAAAAACTAAACATAACATCAATACTCACCTATTACTTAGATATAAAATTCTATCCATAAAAAGGTTCCATTAATATTTTATAGTAATAAAGTGAAGAGCATTGTTACAATATTCATGTTTTTGTGTCTTAGCAATATGTGAGGTGGGTGGGTAGTAGCACTCCGTCGGAAAATACAACGCTGAGTCAGCGATTTTCGTAGATGCCTATCGCTTGTGCGTCGAGATGTTTCGAGGACTTGTTTATTGTTGGGGAGATATCGGCTGGCAAGTTTTACTGATTGAGCTTGTATGTGGAAGCTGTTTTGTTTGAGATTATGTATTGCTGAAGGGTCTTGTAGAAGTCTAGCGGTGTTGTAACCTCGTGGGGTAACGATGCTGCCTCTGTGCTAGTGTAACTTTTACTACATAAATGTGGCCATCTTATGAAAATACATTTTTGCTCTTTTTCCACTTTCTTTATACTTATTTGCCTAGTAACCGAATATCTTATTTCTCCTTTTCAAACTAAAATTTTGTTATTTAGAATACAGATTTACGAACAACTGTAACAAAAATGGTTGAAAATCTAAAACAATACGTTCCCGCTAAGTTGTGCCGTGTTTAGGATCAAATCCACATCTTGGCCAAGTAATTTCGCTTCAAGCCTCACCTTTTCACACTTTTATTGTATTTTATAGAAACTGTTTCATTAAACTAATGCAGTCTTATCATATCCGAAGAAACGAAAAAAATCTTTACCGAAGAGAATCTACGATAAAGATTTTGTATAAAAATTCAAATGCACTTTTACAACTGAATTTTACAGTCGCAAATTGATAAAAAGCAGTTCTCTCTTAAAAACAAAATAGCTCAGTATAATCTGGTTGTTAAAAGTGTTCCTTTTAATTCAATCCGGGACGTCACGGCTGCTTGAAGCCTGAACAGAATCTCATTACTGTACGTAGTTGTTCCACTCTGTTGCCTTCATACCCGTGCGTGAATACTGCCTTTAATGTGCTTGTATGTAATTGAAAATAACATTATTTATTTTATTTTATATTTTATTGTACACCAGAAATACAATATAGGATATCATACAATATAAGCGAAGTACAATGGGCGGCCTTATCGCTTATAGCGATCTCTACCAGGCAACCTTTGGATGGAAATATTATTGGTCGGAAAATAGTGGTAGTTGTAGGTGTAACAATTATAATATATAGATATCTATAAACACATACATATATACCTATTCATAAACTCTACTCTATATACCTACATACAAATACATATATACATAAACATACAAAACATCTATATATATAAAAGAAAGTCGTGTTAGTTACACTATTTATAACTCAAGAACGTCCAAACCGATTTGGCTGAAAATTGGTGGGGAGGTAGCTCAGAAACAGGAAAAACACATAGGATACAATAAAATGCAAAAAATAATCTGTGAGGGATTTTAGAGAGGGTCGAAGTTTGTAGGGACAAACCTCCTACCTATTGACAATAATAACGCATGCGCTGTAATAATTGAGTTGCTGCGCATGTGCTATATCTGTCAGTACTGTCATATTATACATTGACATAATTATGATGCACTGTTTTTACTTTGTTCGCTTTTAAGGTTCGCTTACTTAATTAAACTAATAATAATTATTGTAACAGCCTTGGCTAATCCCTACTAATATTAGGTACTAGCTGTGCCCGCGGCTTCGCCCGCGTGGAAATCGGTATCCCTTAAATATCCCTTTCTGTGGCCTTGATAATGTAAAATAACATAATGATTGGTTGATGAAACTCACACTCATATTTAAGTTTCTTACTTACTGTATTAGAGAAGTAGTAACCTGTACCTGCCACCTAAATTCTTAGCTCTTTCTTTTAATAAATACTATCTGGCCGGATTACATAATTATTAGTTAATGTGAATCTTTGCACTCAAAAAGTAACACTCGAATAGTAAGTCTACGATGCTCTATGTAAAGGTTTGTAATGTGTATGTTCAATGTTCTAGGTAAGTATCACTGTGTGTGCGGGGTTCTCTCAGGTCAGGATATAAAAGGTGTGTTCATCAGTACTAATGCGTGATCTATTCAAGAACAATTACACGTTTACATTGTACTCGCACCGGGAAACGACTGGCGAGCTTAGCCTAAGTGCTGTGGCACTACAAAGTACAAACATGCATTGTCATCACAATGTGTGGGGCCGCTACACTCTACTATCTATAATTCTATACTAATATAATAAAGCGGAAGAGTTTGTTTGTTTGTTTGAACGCGCTAATCTCAGGAACTACCTACCGGTCGGATCTAAAAAAACTTTTTGTATACGATAGCCCAGTTATCCTGGAAGGCTATGGGCTATATAAGATAACGCTTCGACCCTTTGGGCCGGGTAAAAGGCTAAAAAGGCTAAAAGATAATGTCGGCTAATCTCAGGAACTAGCAGTCGGATTTAAAAAATTGTTATGATAGCCCAATTATTCCGAAAGGCTATATAAAATTACGCTACAATCTTTAGGGGCCAGACAAAAATAATAAAATGGTCAAACGAGAAGGGGGAGGGTTGGGTCAAAGGCAAAAAAAGGCTAAACGAATAGGATACAATCTATATGGGTATCGTTTTCGAGATTTTCGGGACGCTGATAAATAATAATATGAAATTTATTTAGTGATCCAAGATGGCGGATGAGAAAATTTAAAAAATCAATATGGGTATCGCCTTCGATAATATAAGGGGTGGGGAATCGAAATACAACATCTATTTCATGATCAAAGATGGTGGATGGGAAAACAAAGATGGTGGAGAGGAAAATTTTAAAAAATCAATATTTGTATCGTCTGCGATGTTAAAAGGGATGGGGAATCCAAATACAACATCTGTTTCGTGATTCAAGATGGCGGATGGGCAATCAAAAATGGCGGAAGGAAAAAATTTAAAAAATCAGTATGGGTATCGTCTCTGATGATTTAAAGGTTGGATAATCCAAATACAACATCTGTTTCGTGATCAAAGATGGTGGATAGAAAATCAAAGATGGCGGACGGGATATTTTTAAAGTCGTTAAGGGTATCGTCTCCGATATTTTAAGGAATGGGGAATTCAAAAAAACCATATATTTCGTGATCAAAGATGGCGAATGGGATTTTTTTTTAAATCGATATCGGTATCGTCTCCAATATTTAAAGGGATGGGGAATCCAAATACAATATCTATTTCGTGTTCAAAGATGGCGGATGGGAAATCAAAGATGGCGGATGGAAAAAAAATTAAAGTCAATATGGGTATCCTCTCCGATGTTTTAAGCTATGAGGAATGCAAATACAACATCTATTTCGTGATCAAAGATGGCAAATGGGAAATCTAAGATGGCGGACGGTTTTTGCTGGGTCATCTATCTATACATAAAGGTATATAAAATTCAATCTTCGTTTGTTTGTATACCTTTGTAAACTCTGAAATTTTAGATTAAGCATTGGTGGCTTTGGTAACTTTGTTCAGAATTTCCTGGAAAAGTTGTAAAAAAAAAAGGTATAAGCAAAAAGACCTTTAAAAGGCGATACAGGGTTCGCCGGGACAGCTAGTATTTAAATAAAGGACATAATTATACACACATAACTTACAGCAATGCCTTAATTATAGAATATTTTAGAATGGACAGTAAATTATAATGAGAGATAATAATCCTTCACTAAAGATTTAAATTTAGCTACCGTCTTAGCTTGCCTAATGTGCAGCATTAATATTATAAGACGGAAAATTTTTAATTTAAACGTATTTTAGGTCGGTTAGGTTTTGTTTGTAGGATATAATTTGGGGGAAAGGCATTAAAGTTATTACCAATTTATTAAATGGGGTATAGTATGTTTAATTTTAAGTAGGTAGATGTTTCATTCTTAAATGTACCTGCCTTATATACACACATACACCAATTCCTTCAATATGGGAATGCACACTGTATTATTATTTAAACTTTTATATCCGTGCAAAACTGAATTCCAGTTAAAAAGAAAATATAATAATCCTTTTGGACTGCTAAAACTAATCTTAATTCCTATATACAAAATTCCACTAAAACGTCGACGATATAATTTTAATAATATTTGGAGTGTTGAGATCATCATCAGCCCTTTATACTGTCCCACTGTTGGGCACGGGCCTCTTCTCACTATGAGAAGGGTAAGGCCATAGTCCACCACGCTGGCCTAGTGCGGGTTGGCAGACTTCACATGTCTTTCGACAACATTATGGAGAACTCTCAGACATGCAGGTTAATTTCCTCACGATGTTTTCCTTCACCGTTCAGCAAGCGATAATAAACAATTTAATACGCACTTAACTCCGAAAAGTCATTGGTGCATGCCGTGGATTCGAACCCGAGACCCTCTGCGTAGCAGTCTGTCGGTGTCTCCACTTAGCTATCGCTGCCTTTAGTGTAGAGATCAGTAACACATATATTTACATATTTATACAGGAACAAAATATTGCGTGAAATACGCATATGATTATCTTTTTGCGACAGATTAATTCATAAAGCTTGCCAACATGTCGGTATACGCCTTACGCATATCCTGTATCGTACAAAATAGCGTGCGAAGCGTAGCGCGTTTTATGGAGTCAATATTTAGTTTATTTCCGAAATAGTTTTTTCGAATTTCAGATTCTTTGTTTACTGGCCACTAACGTTATTGTTTGAGCAACTAAAATAATAAAAAGGTGCGTATATTTTGCATGTATACCGTGTCGCCTATTTCGGTATATTTATTCATAAACCGAGCTCAAAGGAAAAGCTGTCATTGTTTAAATATATCCATACTAATATAATAAATGCGACAGTGTGTTCATCTGCTTGTTTTTCTGTCACGTAGCAATGTAGCAATTTTTAATATAATATTTTTTGTGTTTGGAAATAGTTAAAAAGCTGGAGAGTGTCATAAGCTAATTCTTACCGCCATAACCGATCCTAGCAGGTGGAGCCACGAGTGATATTAGTACATGAAATCAGAATTTATTTGAGATAGGTGCCTTTCCGCCTCAAATCAATAAAGAGCCTCAATTTTACAATGTGCCTACAATGTGATAATACAAAATACATATGTGCCTATTGCCTATTTGGTATGTTGTGGAAATAAATACTTTTTACTTTACTTTTACTTTAAATCATAAGTTATTTTTAAGCTTCGATCAAACAATACACAGGTAGGTACTATATAATTCAATATCCAGCAACGGAAAATAATCACGAGCTCACCTCAATAACAGTGTAGTTCCCTTTCCCTTTGTTGTTCGCGTCAAAACAAGTGACGGCGCGCTCAACCATTGAGATGAGATTATCAGTTGTTTCAACCGCCGCTGCCTCTGACCCGATTAACGACGTAACCAGAATGTAATACACCCCAGAGGTGACTGTACCGCTGTATAGTTTGGTTACGATACGAGTGCTTCATTTTATTATTAAGATATAGAGAATTATTTTCAGTGGGTTTTGAATATTGTGATTTTATTTTCCGTACTTACCTACATTTATTAACGACTTTGCATTTACGTGAATTGATTCATAGTATCCAGATTTCTTACCCTAAGCGTGGCTAAAAGTTCTACCGAACATAGGGCAACGTACGCTGTTTGATTGGCATATAGCTAGACTTTAGGGCGCTTATAAGAATATTTTCAGAAATAAAAATAATACCATGCCTGTGTATAACAAATCAATCGAATTATTTTTGATCTGGATATACACATTAAATAATTTTCAATGTATTTTAGGGTTTTTTTTGTGTTTAGTGTTTATTCTGTCACTTATTCCTATTTATGGAGATGCAGATTGGTCAGTAAAAAATAATTAAACAAATTCGTTAAATTACTAACGCATTATCACCTACTAGTTCATAATAAATAAACAAGTAAACAAAATAATCGTTAGCATAGCACCTTCTAGCAGAGTAAACCCCAAGAGAAAAATAGGATAATACAATGTACAAGAAATCCTTTTGCTCACTTAAATTACATAACTAAGTTACCGTATTTCATTTTCTCACCACACTTAAACCTTTTCGTCTAGATGGAGGAGAGACGAGAGGGCAAATAAACGATTCTTCAAACTCATTTCTTTCCTAATGCTACCTGCATTGGGAAAGTAATGCAAAGACGACGGGAGTGCTGAGTAAGCACACTGTCAGCGGTTTACCTCTACAGTACCTTTAAGTAGTTGTAGAGTCTATTAGGGCAAAGACAGTAAAATTATGCGCAAATACATATTATATTATTGCGTTTTTTTTTTAATTTTCTCTATTCCTATATTTACTTTTATAAACGCAAATGTTTCTGAGGTTGGATGTTTGTTACTCTTACCCATAAAGAAACGGATTTCGAAGAAGAGCGAGCTACGTATTCGTCAAATTTAATTTCGATCGCCTAATGATTTAAAAATGAAGTTGAAATACTGCGTTTAAGCACGGGTTAAACGGGTTGACTGAAATAAATATTGGTACGACTATAAGCAGAAATTACGAAAGTTTGAAAGCATTATTGGATTGTTGAAAGTGACGAGCTACGAAGAAAATATATGATCAATATTAATAGCTGTGACGTGACAGCTTCTCTGTTCAGATGCAGCGTATATTTTAAATGCTTTTTCTTACATCTGTTCGTCATCTATCAAAGCAACGAAATTCTTTCTTACATTGATTTTTATTTGTTTTATCGCAGACAGACATCGTGGACGTGTAAACGACCTAGCCGACGCGTTTGTTCTAGAATCAATCGGACTTAGTTCAAGCTTACGAAAATAATGTAAGATGCGCCGGTAAATCTGAGCGAATATTCTGGCAGGCACAGTTAAAGGCAAATTATAGTCATATCAACAGAGCTGTAAAAAATCAGTATTTAGTACCTAATTTATATTACAAACAACTAAGGCGGTGGTCTGTAACAAACGCCGTAGGTTGCGTCCGATGGCGTCAGGCGTCTGCTGACTCTGGACGCGGTTTCCAGCGTTGTTTGCGATGGTCATTCAGGATTTTAGTTTCTCGCATGCGCTCAATGTGAATAGACGTGAGTGATTTAAATATGGATGAACAGACCAATCTAAGAGTTCTTCTTGAATTGATGACGTTGAATTCTTGAGTATGATGACGATCTCGTTTTACAAATGTTATTAAAACAAGAGAGAAGAAAAAGGCGTCACGATCTTTTCGTGAAGAGAGAGATCGAGGGTTGTTTTAATACGTTGATAAAAAATATTTATATTCTATTATGGTCTTTATCGCTGGCATCAAATAAAATTCTGTTTAGTTTAACTACTTCTATCATTAATTCGTCTTGCTACTTTGTAAATTTCACCATTTTTATGTCATAAACGCGACGTCCGTATCGCCAGAATGCCCTGAAATGGCGGCGTACAACCTATGGATGCGGCGCACGGCGCTTGTGCGCTGCGTCGGGCGTATGAGAGAGACCACTATAGTGCATTATCATAGCAAGCATTCCTAGGCCGCGTACAGCGTCCCGTCGGACGCGACCTACGGCGTTTGTTACAGACCACCGCCTAATATGAGTAACTAATATGGTAGAGACTTTAAGGGGTACGAATCATATAAACAATGGAACGTAATTTGTTAGATGCACTGGATGTTCAGTAAATATATTTTTATAAAATATTACCTACCTGCGTTGCACGAAATAGATTAGTAGTTCAAGCTTAATATGACCAACCTGACGTTTTCTAATGTCGTGTTGCTTATTTACTAACTATGCACTTCTCTAAACTACAATCCTATGCGTTACAGAAGTCTACAGCAAAGCAAAGCAAATATACATAACCTATAGGTGCCTTAAACAAATGAATAACAAAATATCAGATGAAACTAAAACACATAAGCCTTTGATGACGTCACTAGCAAAAAAGTGTGTTTCTATCCACGCTCCGTGCGTTTCGGTGTGTTTACCTCCAGCATACATTGCCACGTCAATGTCGACTGACGCCCTTTGTGGTGCAAATGCTCGATAAAGAGAATATTTTATAGCTTTGCGTGTAAAAAAGAACGTAGCTAACGGAACAAGTGTGTCGGTAAAAAGGCTTACAAGCTTTGTGGTAAATTGCTGTTGCGAATGAGTTTAGTTTTCTGAATTAAAAAAAAAGTTTGTATTTTGTTTTTACAGTAAGTGGCTGTATTTTTACTGGCATCGTAAACTGTGCCTGTGGACGCAAACTGCCTCTCTAAATGAGAATTAATAGGTATGGTTCACGATGTCGGTCTTATATGAGATCGAGAATCATTATAGATAATTATCTTGACTTTTCAACCCTACTACTACGAAATCCTAAACTTCAAATTCATGGAAAGGTCACATATTGAAACCGGTCGATAGTCTTAAATTCATGCATCTTATATTGCTTTGTTTATTTTTTGAGGCATAATAATGTAATGACTAAAAATGAGTCATATATGTCATATCTTAACTAGATGGAAACTACTTATACCTACTAAGGCGGGTTTCAGATTAGCGTATTTTACTGCGCGTATACGGTCGTTTCAGCATACGTGCTTAAGTGTGCACTATATTACGCGCTTCACAAAACCGGACTCGCGTAAACGGGCATACTTTGGCGTATTTACTCGAAATGGTAGTGACATCTTGTCAGTATCAACATGGATTCTGACGGCTCAGTGCGTCAACGGCCGTGCGAGTTGCGCGTTTCCAAAAGGCGCGCCTATACGCGCCTACATGCGCTTCCAAAAACGAGCTTATGCGCGCGTATAAAACGCTAATCTGAAACCGCCTTTAAACAAATAATGTACGTTTCTAGAAATATTCCAGATTAAAAACTTAGCTGGAGGTCGCAGTTATCTAACATTGTTGAGGTTTCACGAACACGTTTGTATTGCGAGATTGTTTGCAGTCGGTGAGTTCTCTAAAATATTACGTTTCCCCTTAGAGGGAATTCATTGCTTTATACGGAGTTTCTTGAGGCAGGATAGGACGGTTTATTTACGGAAAAGTAAGAAGTTGCAGTATCGTTATGCAAAAGTTTACGTGAATATCAGTAGGTATGACAATTTTGTTGTATCTTCATTCTTTTAAAGTTTATATGTAATTGATATATGCAAAAACTATAATATACAAATATTAACTTATTCTTGTATTGTTAAAACTTGTAGTATCAAAAAGAGGATTTGGGCAAGACGAAAGTCCTATATCGCCGAAATAACGTTACGACTGTAAAGATTTTAAATCAGCATAGTCCGTTGAAAAAAAGTGCCAACGCAATAAAATCTAGAAAAAATATTTTTAAATAAAAAAAAACCGACTTCAAAAACACTAAGGAACTAAAAAACAAAAAATAATTTGTTTTGGAGCAAACATTTTTGGAGTCGGTGCCAAGCCAAGAATTTCTGATCGGACTATAAAACCTCTACACATTTTTATATAACTTTTGTTGTTGATAGAATAGGTAGTTTGTGATTTAGTAACTTTTTGCGTAAGGGCTTGGCACCGACTCCAAAAATGTTTGCTCCAAAACCAATAATTTTTTTGGTATACTAATAAAAAAAAGTAATAGGTGGTAAGTAGGTACATAGGATAGTGTAGGTGGTACATGATGGGGAGACCTTCCTTACGTGCCTCAATTCTGAAATGTGGACCTGTACTTTTCTGGCAATTTTAAGTATTTTTTTTGTTTTCAACTATCTAGCCTAAACACATTTGTTTCAGTCCCATCATCAGATCCCGGAAATCATCCAATACCAAAGTGCTTGCCGAGACAAAACAAACGAGCCTAAACACGATGAGATTGCATTATTGTATTACAAAGATCCCATGGCCACCTTCCAGCTCTATCATCAGAGTTTGGTAAACATTCAGCACTAAAGTCCATGTAAAGACGAATCCAACGAGCCCAAACTCAATGGGATTGCGTCATTGTATTACAAAGATCCCATGGCTACCTTCCTGCTCCATCATCGGACCCTGGAAAACATCCAGTACCAAAGTCCATGTAAAGACCAATCAAACAACGCTAAACTCGATGAGATTGGCTTACCTTCCTGCTCTATCATCAGACCATGAAAATCATCCAGCATCAAAGTCTATGTAAAGACGACTCAAACGAGCCCAAACTCGACGGCATTGGTTTGTTATCGTCAAATCGCTTCAAGTGTGCTTATAAAATTTGAAGAGTTCCTTCGATTTTTCAGGATTCCATGATCAGATCCTCACCTGATGATCATGGGACCAACTAAAAAGTATACTCTTTCAATCAAAACAAGAATTTTTGAAATCGGTCGAGGCGTCTTAGAGAAATCGTGGAACATACATAAAAAAAAGATTACGACGAATTAAGAACCTCCTCCTTTTTTTGAAGTTGGTTAAAAAATAAATAGTATTACACAGGTTTCCATTATTTACCACTGATACCAAAATGTCTTTTTGCTACTTATCCACTGAAAAAGGGCAAACCAATGCTGAGTAATCTTCGCAGATTTTGCGTCTAAAACTGCAATACATTTAATATACTTATTCATCAAAAAGCCATTTGCGCAAATTTCAAACCAGACTTAGAATTATTTACGGCCAGGATTATTTATTGAGTGAATGGTGATTGAGGGACAAAAAGATTCAATATTTTATTCTAAATCCCTAGAGTTTTCGTTCGAGATAAAAAATGGCCAACGTCCTTTAAAGTGGCGTAAGCTTTCTCACCGAGACACCGTTAATTTTAGTACCCTAATCAACCCCTGAATTTATAATGTTGCTGAAAATAGCTAATATAATGCATTGATTTTAGTTAAGGGTTGATTTAATAACGATTAGAATGATAAAGTATTTTTACACTTTTAATTCAATTGGACTTTCGTTTTCGTTAAAATTGCAGGCAACTGCAGTTTAGTTAATTTAGACCGTATACTTTTTTGATTTTTCAACTAAGCATATGATTGTGTTGAAAGCGGTGTTGATGAGATGCCATGTGAATCCTGTCTATTTACCTATTTAATATCTTCTACGTTAATCTTGCTTTATTAGAATAAATTATAACATTTGCTGTTAGGTTACCTAAAGATTTAACGTCATAAATCGTATACGGGGTGATTCACAGCCGATTTCTGCTGCGATGTGCATCGTAACCCAAAGCGAATAGCGAAAAGCGGTATATTACGAGATGTCGTGTCACGCGTGTTTTTTACTCCTAGCGAAAGTCCCAATAATTGATCTATTCAAGGATACATCATCATCATCATCAGCCTGCCGTAGTCCACTGCTGTATATAGGCCTCTCCAATGGCACGCCACTGAGCCCGATTTTCGGCTCTTCGTGTCCAGCCGCTGCCAGCCACTTTGCGTATATCTCACTCCACCTAGCTGGAGGGCGTCCTACACTACGTTTGCCAAGGCGCGGTCTCCACTCTAGAATACGACTACTCCAACGGTTATCGGTTCTGCGACAGATGTGACCAGCCCACTGCCACTACAACGTGCTAATTCTCTGAGCTATGTCGATTACCTTGGTTCTCTATCGGATCAAGATTCAAGGATACATTTTTGACATGTTATTATTTTGTATGGAGCTTATATAGCCAAATCTATGGATCTATAGATCAGAGATTGGGACCAGCCGTTAGTCACATCTGAGAAATATTATTATTCTGTGGCTTTCATTGTTTCACAGTTAACCGCGTAATTGACTACTCCAATATTTGAATTCGATTGAGCCAATATTTTCTCACGAAATAAACGCTAATATTATGAAAACCGTGCTTCATTTGCTCAGCTCTATTGAGTTAGTAACACAAGTAAAATAAGTCGAGCTGTGTATAAGCTTTTTTTTTAGACTCACGCCTGTATCCCCGAAGGGGTAGGCAGAGGTGTAACATAATACCCACATTTCGCCATGAAATTTTAGGTCCCACGTAAGAGGGGCTTGATGTAATTGAAATATAATTGATACTTTAGATATTAGCTGTCATGGTAATTAGGTCCTATTTTGGGAGCACAAATGATGTTTTGATTAAAGTTATAGCCTAGCCTTGTCACTAGTAAAACAAGAGCTAAACGTTCAATAAAATAATTTGTACTAAAAAACCCGTGTTTTTATAAATACACTAGACTTCGACCACGACTCCGCCCGCGAGGAACTATTGTACTCATTTAGGCTGGTTATTTTGATAAATCCATTAGTACTGCACCACTATGCACCTCAAAAACATACATGCCGAATTTCAGTTTCTTGAACCCAGTAGTTTCGGCTGTGCGTTGTCTGACAGTCGGACAGTAACGCGAGAATTTTATATAATTACATTGTTTTTTTTTTTGGGACGGTCTTCTATCTGGTATGCCGGATCTGGTTTACTTTGTACGGTTTTATAAAAGAACTTTTGATCATGACTAACCGAGAATATAATAAACTGGATGACGCTTGCAACTGCACCCGCAAGTTCCTTTTTCATTTAAACGGTCATCTCTATACCTTCTTAGTGCACCTCTACGGTTCTCAAGAAATATACATGCCAAAGTGCACAATCTTGCGCCAGAATAGTTTTAACGTGCGTAGTGACAGTCAATATCATTAGCGTTTTATATATACAGATATATAAGCAAATGCAATGAATGCCATGGGATCAAAAAGGGTACCCATTGCATTTATTTCCTTTTAAACTTTTGCATATTGTCCCAAAAGGAAATAAAGTAGCCATTTGGTGGCTTCACAAAAACGTCTGTTTCGGAATTTTCCGAATCCCAACATTAAACTTCTGCTCTACAAGCAAATATTTACCGAGAACTTGAGTTGTTAAAGCCTGTTTCACAACTCTTCTATGTTTTCTATCCCGTTGGTCATTTCGTAATTTGTATTGGTTTACTCACATATATGTATTACTTGCTGAAACCGGGCAGGGTTATAACACGTTGCAGGTCGCGTTATATAGGTATGCTCATAGCGTGAGCTTCCTCAGCAAACGGGCTGTGCAACATAAAATAATCTTATTTTTATCGAACTAGTAGTTTCTCATATTAGCCCGCTCATTTCAGAGATATATATTTAACATAGGCTCCATAAAAATATGTCAAATATTCATTTATATCAAGATAACAAGTATTCACCGGTGTAAAATATTAAATAGTATGTTCATCGGCTAGGCAATGTCGGTGATCATTTCATTCGTTCCACTTACATGAGTCCTGGTCCCGTATGAATGAATTTATGTACATTTTCCTCCGCATTCGTCCGTGCTTCAACATCAAAATTAACGCTGCAACGAATAATGAGTAATTTGAATGTTGAAACTTTAATGTGATGGAATTTATTACTGAACAGGCATGAGATAACCCTTATTTTAATTCCAAATAATTGCAAAAATATTGTAGCTCTCATAGAGTGGCTTAGCTCGTCTTTCGTAATAGTTCGACAAACTTAAGCAAAGTTTTGACAGGTCACCACTTGGACGGGTGACCGCGTGTGGCATTTAACCCTTTGACTGCCCATGTCGACCACTGGTCGACATGCGTTTTAGTCCGTTGCTTGCCCGTGTCGACTACTGGTCGACATGGCACCCGCGCTCCAATTCATGTAATATATTCGTCTTTGTCGTTCTAAGGTCAATGTGTATTATATATCTCGCTTCTCCGTTAAATTTTCTACCATAATATACAAAGCCAAGTATCCAAACCAAGGAGAGAAATATAAAAAAAGCTTTTGACAGTTGACTGCTTGAGTATTGCGTCTGTGGCATTGCAATTGTTTTTTGTTTACGTTTGAACATATTTTGTACAATGTGTGTGTATTACAATATACAAGTGTGATACTTTTTTGGAAAGAGCATTAAGCATTTTGTGCCACGCTAATTGCTATTTTTGTATTATATAATATGTAAAACAAAAAGATCAGAACGGCTACATTGTGACACGGCCACTGATATCACTGTGGGAATGGGAATTGTTGTACTAATTTTCATATTTCTTAATCGTGGTGAATTATATCGCTATGTTTTTTTTTATTTTAAGAGAATATTAGACCGTTTATGTTGTAATATTTTTATTTCAAGCCTAAAAGTGGTATTTGTGCATCTAAGCCTTGTGCAATTTAACAGAAATTACGCCGCGTGGCGCCAAATTATTGTTCATAATCAAGGGTTCTAAAATAAATATTTTTGTTTGGACGAGTGTATGTTTCTATTTCTCATCTTATTACGTACTATATAAGTAACGTAATTTTAAATTAAAAACCCTATGTCATCGATTTCATTTTTGAGTTATAATCCTTTAAATTCATCACAAAGTTCAAATCGCGCCATCACAAAGTTCAGCGCATCATAACTCAACACAAAAGTAATTATATGACAAACAAAATAATATAACATCTTATAGCTTAACTCATAGTTAAGATAAAAAACATAACACTTGGTAGTGTTACAAAAACAATGTAGGTCTAAGAAACGATTTACTACTCCGCGCCAGGCGGTTGCAGGAACGAAAGTCGGCGGGGCAAGCGAGGGATATTGTACGTTCTCTTTAGCGGGCAATCGACTTACAAAGCGCGTGATGCCGCGGGCAAGTGGCGACTGATTTACGACATCGCGCGGGCAGCCAAGCGGTTATATCAGAGCGCTACTATCCTTCGTAAGGCAGGTAAAGCTGTCGGTCCTTGTTCTTTACGACCGGTTGGCGCAGCGGGAGTGTAAGCGACTGCTACGCCGAAGGTCGCGGGTTCGATTCCTGCTCAAGTCAAACATTTGTGTGCATGAACATTGGATGTTTGTCTTGGTCTGGGTGTTTCTATGTATAATATGTATGTATTTCCAAAAAAAAAAGTATATATGTATGTTTATCCATTATCTAGTACCCATAGTACAAGCTCTGCTTAGTTTGGGACTAGACGGTGTTGAGTGAATGTGGTAGAATATTATTATTATTTAGTCAAGACAAGATTCGTTCGGCCATGTCAAAGACCTTCGGGCGGTCTGAAAACTGCGATACCAGAGTTTGCCAAACACTCACAGGAAAAGGAAACAAGAAAGTGGAGATAAAGTCATATTGCTTAAAAAATACACCTGTATTCTTAATCAAATAAGAAGCTTAGGAATAAAAGTAATGTCCACAAGAACACCCAGACTTGAACACAATACATGAATAACTAACTGTGATTGATTGCAGCTCAGAGGAAATTGCAGACGGGTAGACCACCTTTGTGACAACACAGTATACAATCAAATTCAATTGATTACGTTTCAATTATGCCTCAATATAAGAGTTTCATAATAACAAGCTTTTAAGCTTTTTACTTTATTATTGCCACAGCAAAGCATGCTCATATTTTTGCTCGACATACTCACAAAATTTAACGCTGAAACCCACTTACGCTTAATAAAATTTACTGAGCTGTTTCGGTCCGTACACACAAATTCCCTTGTAACATACACCTACATAGACATTAATTTGCAAACACTTGTTCAGACATACACTTATGCACACATGCGCCGACAATACATACGAGTATAAGTTGGGTAAAACTAATTTCAGTGGGTAGCGATGCGGGCACTTTTCTCCTATAATCCATCAAAAAGCTTCGTTCCATCTAGTGGTGTTAAGTCAGTTGTACACTAAACCAAACGGTCTGCAATAGCTTTTTATATTTTTTTTATTTTATTTATAGTCTCACGCCTGTATCCTCGAAGGGGTAGGCAGAGGTGTAAATATTACACCCACATTTTGCCATGAATTTTTAGGTCCCTTGTAATAGGGGGCGAGCCTATTGCCTTTACCGGGCACATAACCAGACTCCGGGCTGCGACTGAGTATTCGGAAAAATCCATTAACACTTTTGCCCGACCCGGAAATCGAACCCGGGACCTCCGATCAGCAGTCGCATACGCTATCCACTGGACGTAACAACAGCTTTTTTTTCTGGAGGTAACAACAGCTTTATTCGGCCTTATTGTAAAACGAAGTTTAGGCTTAACCTTATCTGTGTAAAACTTATTGTACTAAGACTAAAGACACATTTTTTTAAAGCTTATTTCATATTCATAAACACAGAACCCTATTATTCTATCCGCTTGGATTCTTGTATTTGAAGGACAAGTGAAACAGCTTAGCAAATATATAGACATATTTTACTCGTATCTAAGTGAAAAAAGTAAAGTTAATCCGCGTTTGCATCCAGTGATGGAGATGAGATGGGTAAGGCCATAGTCCACCACGCTGGCCAAGTGCGGGTTGGCAGACTTCACATGTCTTTCGAGAACATTATGGAAAACTCTCAGACATGCAGGTTTCCTCACGATGTTTTCAATCACAGTTTAGCAAGCGATAATTTACTATTTAATCCACACATAACTCCGAAAAGTCATCGGTGCGCGCCGTGGATTCGAACACGGACCCTCTGCGTAGCAGTCTATCGGTCTCTCCACTAGGCTATCGCTGAAATATTCATTGATACATAATTATACGGGTATCAAATACCAGCTGTAGTTTTGTAGTTGCAATATTTCAGCATCGAGTAAAGCGTTTGCAACAGTGCCGAAATATCGGGTTCTCAAGAATAAAATAGGTGGTTTACCTACTGCATCAAAAAATAAAATTAAGTCCTCTTGCCTTCCTGTCTCTATGAACGCGATAAAAACCAAAACTACCGAACGGATTTTTGTATAGCTTTTTTTATTTATAGTTTCACGCCAAGGGTAGGCAGAGGTGTAAATATTACACCCACATTTGGCCATGAATTTTTAGGTCCCACGTAATAGGGGGCGAGCCTATTGCCGTTACCGGGCACATCACCAGACTACGGGCTGCTACTGAGTATTCGGAAAAACCCAGTAACACTTTTGCCCGACCCGGAAATCGAACCCGGGACCTCCGATCAGCAGTCGCATACGCTAGCCACTGGACCACGGAGGCATTTTTGTATGGTTTTCACCAATAAATTGTATGATTCCTGAGATAGGTTTAAGTGTGTGTGTGTGTGTGTGTGTGTAGGTGTGTGTGTGTATGTATGCGGATTTACCAGTCGCGGCAACAGTCTAATAAATTTTATGAAAAAGAAACATTTAACCATCGTTATTAGCCTGATTAAAAAGTAAGAACGGAGAATAAGTTATCTAAAGCCATTCTTAAGCAAAACACGAGGTAATAAATGTATCCATTAAATATTTTTAACGTTAGGAAACAAGCTTTGCCGTAGATCACGTGGCTTAACATAATTAATCACATGGATCCAGATTGTTCATTCGGTGTTTATTTCTGTCTTAGCATTTTTTCAGCACAGTTTGAAACATTTGCAAGTAACTTTATAGGTTTTCTGGCGGTCAATTTTCTTTTGTATAATTTGTCTGCATTTATAATGCTTCTAGTGCGTAACGAGAAATTGAGACAATATGTGTATATTGTATTCCAGATTGCGATGTTATTAATTTTGATTATATCAGAAGGCAAATATATGAATTCCATACATAAAATAGGTGCCTATAAATTTCGGGTAAGTCCATTTATGTGTATTTATGCTGACATAAGCAGCGATAGCCGAGTGGAGAGACCGACAGACTGCTCTACGCAAACGGTTTCGGGTTCGAATCCACGGCACGCACCAATGACTTTTCGACGTTAAGTGCGTATTAAATTGTGGATTATCGCTTGCTTTTCGGTGAAGGAAAACATCGTGAGGAAACCTGCATGTCTAAGAGTTTTCTATAATGTTCTCGAAAGACATATGAAGTCTGGCAACCCGCACTTGGCCAGGGTGGTGGACCATGGCCTTACCCTTCTCATACTGAGAAGAGGCCCGTGCCCAGCAGTGGGACAGTATAAAAGGCTGATGATGATGCTGACAGAAGTACAACCACCTAGAGTAAATCAAGTCATGACTTATAATGATGTTATTTTTTTTAGAAATCACACTATCCAGCGGTAAAAACCGTACAAAACTTCGTTCGGTAGTCTTGAGTACATCGCGTTTATTTAGACAGACAGGACGCGGCGACGACTTCATTTTCTAATAAGTATTGAAACTATTTCAATAATTAAATAACAAAATACGTTATCAAATCATTGTCCGCGGTATAACAAGCGTTTGACCTATAGGTATTAATTTTTTTTTTCTGCTTCTAATAAATATGGATTCTTTTGAGTCCATGTCAAGTATTTTATTACAACGTATAGCTAACCAGATTTACAGGTACTACAAACCTTCTGAACCATAAAACTCTGAAGCCAATGAAAGCAAAGGGTATCCTAACCTTTGGCGAAAGGATCAAATGTTGGTCGGTAGCTTATCCCTTTCGTATTTGCAATCCGAATAGAGAATTCCAGATATTTCGTATAAAAGATTCGCGAAAGACTATTCACGAAAATTTACTGCGAATTGAGACTATCTACTTACTTTGTATTGACGACCCCGTGGCGTAACTGGTGTGTAAACGATTGTTACGCAGAAGGTTGCGGGTTCGATTCCCGCTAGAAGCATTCTGTGTGCGTGCACATCGATGTTTGTATATGTGTGTATTTAAAAAGAAAAAATATACTATGTATGTTTATCTATTGATTAGTACCCATAGTACAAGCTTGTGTTGTTTATAATATATTGTAGAAATATTTTTAACATTATACAGGCTGTTGATATGCATTTGCAAAATATTTTCAGATGTGAATATAATACTATAACTGAATAAAAATACATGAAAAAATAAGTAAAAAATTTAAAAAAATTTTTCGCAGTCATGCATTTTAAAAATCAGCCCAGTGTATTGAGCGCCGCCGTCGCTCAGCTGATCGCCGCGAGCTCGCTATACAGCTACCTAACACACACAAGCACACGTTCTCACCGTGCAGTCTTATTCTGCATCTTTCAACAGTTTATTTTGATTTATTGTCGAAGTAAAATTTAATAAAAAAATTCTCTTATATTATCGCGCACTGTTGAAATAATTTTGGGTGAATTAGTATAATGTATTGATGCACTACTAAAATATTTTGCAAATGCATATCAACAGCCTGTATTAGATAATATTATTACATTTATCAGAATGTAATAAATTATATTAAATATATCTGCAGTTTGCTGCAATGAAATTGTGAAATAATCCTCTTACGTAAATTAAATTTAAACAACATGAATATGTCGTATTCATTGGATAGTTATTGTGTTTGTTTGAGTGATGAATTACAAATGGTTTATCTTATAATTACTAATACGAGTATATAAAGCTGAAGAGTTTGTTTGTTTGAACGCGCTAATCTCAGGAACTACTGGTCCAATTTGAACAATTCTTTCAGTGTTAGATAGCCCATTTATCGAGGAAGGCTATAGGCTATATAACATCGCGCTATGACCGACGGGAGCGGAGCAATAGCCTTAAATAACGCGGGTGTAATCCTCTAGTATACAATATTCCTGATAATATTGCCACAAATTCATGTGCAATGTTTCATTAACATTGTATAAATAATGTTTATTCATGTTAAATCCTTGGAAAATAATTTTCCCTACAAATATTTTTTTGGAGATAAATACGTTTAGAAAAACATTTCATATACTTTATAGTTAATTACTATCTGGGTCTTATGAAGAGAAAAATAATAAAAAACATAAAATAGAAGTAAAAATTGAAGAATTAATCACCAATAATCTTAAACTACCATGTCCTGTTAAACTATGTCTCGTTTGTTTGCCAAGCTGGGTAGAAATGAGCTTGTATGGAGGTTTTAATTTACTATTTAAACAGGTGAGTATTCAGTGTTTACTAAAATTTAAATGTAATATTGAATGGCAGACAGCACAACTTGCCTTAAAACTCCGCCAATAATATAATTTGCTGCCGTTGCAAATCAATCGCTCCAAGTAATAAATTGTGGAGCAAGTTTATGTTGCCCTTTATGTTCATTCCAATTCAATTTGTCCTAATCGGTTTCTGATTTATAAATTTAATCATCCATAAATCTGAACTGTCGAATTCTCAGACATTGATTGATGTATGTTTATTTTACTTTTGCATGTTCACAAAACTTGATTTGCTTATTAATCACCTAGTCAGCAAAAATATAGTTGAATTCCTTCTCGTTTTTCTCCATAGAAATTAAATAGGGCTGATTCCTGCTGTTAGTAAAATGAACTATATAAGTTCTTTAATGTAGTAAAACATGTTACAATCATGTCAGTTTTATTCTTCAATTAATTTTAAAACTCTATTTTACATTTGTTACTGATAATTAGTATTCTATGAGACCGCTAAAATCTATAGCTTCAGTAGTAAATATTTTTATTGACATATCATTAAAAGTGTCTCATTTGGCAGGTTGGAATCATCCGAATTCTCTCTAAAAATACATTAATCTACTCTAAGATTAAATGTATTTTTATCAAATTATTTTAATTATAATAATGTATTAAATTGTTAATTATCGCCTGCTAATCCGTGAATGAAAACATCGTGAGGAAACCTGCATGTCTGAGAAGTCTGCCAACCCGCACTTGGTCAGCGTGGTGGACTATGGCCTTACCCTTCTCATAGTGAGAAGAGGCCCGTGCAGCAATGGGACAATATAAAGGGCTGCTGATGTGAATGTGTATACAAATATATTTTCATTAATTACATATTGATCTTTCGGGCTGTGCTCTACGTATTTCATTTAGAGTAGTCAATATTTCAGTACTGTGTAAGAGTCATGATCAGATGCTCATGAATAACGGATAATGTAGTATGGTTCAAAAGATTTAAATTAACAAATTAACATTGTTACTATACGGAATTTGCTGACATCTTTAATAATCAAAATCATACTAATGGATGCTCGCGGTTACACCCGCGTTATTTAAGGCTACTGCTCCACTCCTGTCGCTCATAGCGTGACGTTATGTAGCCTATAGCCTTCTTCTATAAAGGGGCTATCTAACAGTAAAAGAATTTTTCAAATCGGACCAGTAGTTCCTGTGATTAGCGCGTTCAACCAAACAAACAAACAAACAAACAAACTCTTCAGCTTTATATCTTAACTAGCTGACCCAGCGAACTCCGTATCGCCTTTTTAAGAGTTTTTATTTAATTCCCTTTTTCCAAGCCACTTTTCCAAAGTTACCATTGACTTAGCGCTTAATCTCTTATTATTCCAGGGTCTATAAGTGATGCAAAAACCAACATAGATTTTTATATAATATTGAATTCCCCATCCCTTTAAATATCGGCGACGATACCCATATCGACTTTAAAAATAATCCCGTACGCCATCTTTGATTTCCTATCCGCCATCTTTGATCACGAAATAGATGTTGTATTTGGATTCACCATCCCTTAAATCATAAGAGACGATACCCATATTGATTTTAAAATTTTTCCCATCCGCCATTTTTGATTTCCCATCCACCATCTTAAATCACGAAATAGATGTTGTATTTGGATTCCCCATCCCTTTAAACATCGGAGACGATACCAATATTGATTTTTTTAAATTTTCCCATCCGCCATCTTTGATTGCCCATCCGCCATCTTTAATCTATCTATACTAATATAATAAAGCGGAAGAGTTTGTTTGTTTGTTTGTTTGTTTGAACGCGCTAATCTCAGGAACTACCGGTCAGATCTGAAAAATTCTTTTTGTATACGATAGCCCAGTTATTCCGGCAGGCTATAGGCTATATAACATAACGCTACGACCCTTTGAGGCCGGGCAAAAGGCTAAAAAGGCTAAAAGATAATGTCGGCTTATCTCAGGAACTAACAGTCGGATTTTAAAAATTGTTATTGCCTATGATAGCCCAATTATGCCAAAAGGCTATAGGCTATATAAAATTACCCCACAACTTTTAGAGGCCAGACAAAAATAATAAAATGGTCAAACGAGAAGGGGGAGGGTTTGGTCAAGGGCAAAAAAAGGCTATAGTGTGGCCATTAGTGCTGTGCACTCCCTGAGGTATGCGCGGCGAGGTGGGAGGCGAAGAAAAAAGTGCATGAGTTCACATGAGATCGATACATGTCGGACAGATCTTACGATATCAGTTTGCATTTCTAAGGCAAGACTTGTGGCGGGACGATGGTCGGAGGCTATCTATCTGTAATATATTATACTTACTTAGTTGGTTAAAATGTAACCCAAATATACTCATATTTTATTAAAAATATGTAGGTGATAAAAAAGAACTAGACTTGTTTTATTGAACATTTTTTATATTTACAAACAATTATATATTCTAACGAAAGTTATTCTGACATCGATTCTGTTTCAACTTCATCTTTCATTTCGTCATCATCTTCATCTTCCACTTCGCCACCGGAACTTGAATCAGAGTCTTGCAAATTTATTATGAATGAATCGATAACATTATCGAACCTACTATCGCGAGTCCAGTAATCATTTTCATTTTTCTGGACATGATCGTCGCATCTCTGCCATTTTTCCGTCGTGAATTCCGAAAACAATTTATTCAATAAGATTATCTTTTCGTCTAGAGACGAATTAATATAGTTTTGGGCTATGTTGTTTTTAATATCAGCCCAGACCAACTCAATTGGATTTAAATCTGGATGGTACGGAGGTAAACGAAGAACAGTGTGTCCACTGGCTTTCAGGAGTTCGTCAATTCTATACACGGGTTCTTTTTGTTTTTTTTTTATAAGAAGTAGGAGTTGAGCCTTTGACATGGTTCCTGAAAATTCTACATTATGGCGTAGCAACCAGTTCTGCATTTCACTTTTGAGGCTTGATATAGTTGGTTTCTTCTCAATCTGAACGCTGTGGTAAGACGCGTTGTCCATTACAACCACAGAATTCGGCAACAACTGATCTTTTAACTTTTCATCTACCCATTTATAAAAAGGAGGTCCGCTCATATCTCCATGATAGTCACCGGTTCTAGCATCTGATTTGAATATAGTCAATGCATCATCCACTAAGCCATTTCGACACCCAGCTTGGAGAATTACCAATCGCCGTCCTTTCCCAATATCAGCATGAATTCCGGGTTCTGTCGATGATTGGCATGGTGACTGGCGTTGATGTATGTTTCATCAAGAAAATATATGTTGCGGTTTTGCGTTCTGTAATTTCTGATTTGTGTAAGATATTTTTTCCGCCACACTGTAATATTAGGCTGCTCTATAAGGAGATGTCTCTTTGATTTGCATTTTTTGAAACGGTAGCCCATTTTGTGTAAAAGCTGTCTTAAATATTCCCGTCCACAATTCAAAATGCCATCCTGTCTCAAACTTGATAGTAACTTACGGACACTTGGTATTCTTTTTTCAACTTCGTAAAACTGATGAATTTTTCTTCTGATAACTCCAAGGTCAAATTCATCCACAACGTGTTTTTTCTTTAGAACTTTTGGATTTTTTGGCGATTGAAATTTTAATTGGCTTGAATTTTCAATTGATAAATAACCCGCAGAAATCACATTATGCACGGTTCTTTTGCTGTACCCCGTAGCCGCCGCAACGATTTTAGCAATATTCACGTCATTTTTAAATTCAAAGCTTTCTTTGTCTGCTTTTCTTTTCTTAAAATATTCAGCCACCTTAAAAATTACAGTCTTCATATCACGAGATAACGCACGACCCATATTTGAATATGTATCTCATGTGCGTCTGACATTGACAGTCCGATACATGCGTCGGAATCTTGCCTACATTAATGTAAAATCATTGAAACTAGCTCCCTCTTTATTCTTCGCACGTAACTAAATTCGTGCCTGAATGTTCGTGAGTACATGGATTTCGATACATTATTGATGAAAAATAAACATAGCAATAGTCTTGCACCTGCTGCGGCTAATCCGTGACTACACTTAATAGTGCAGTTATGGAGGCTCCTCAGTAGGTGTCCCATCACATTCTAGATTAAAACTCTCAAAGGGCCTCTGCGCGTTGGACCTGTCTCCGTGTAAGCCTACCAATGGGCCGGTTTTTGTTCTTACATCATAAGTTTGAAGAATAACCGAGAAAGAGAAACAAAAAAAATAATAATAAATAATACCCCTCTGGGGCAGTCGTTATCTCACCATGAGACTAACGCAATCTCAGTGGGCAGAGTAACAGCTTTCAAACATCACCTTCATCCTGCGATATAAACAAAAAATGTATTACAAGCTGAAAAGAAAGCTTACAAACTCGATTTTTTCAGTTTAGTCAGATAACACCTTTGTCCACTAACCCCTTCAATTAGTTTTCATAAAAGTAGCAATAGTCCCTCACCTGTTGCGGCTAATCCGTGACTGTACTTAATAGTGCAGTTATGGAGGATCCTAAGTAGGTGTCCCATCACATTCTAGATTAAAACTCTCAAAGGGCATCTGCGCGTTGGACCTATGTCTCCAAGTACGCCTACCAAAGGGCCAATTATTTTTCTAACAAGAATAATACCCGTGAAAGAGAAACAAATATAAATAACATATATAATTTTAAGCTTTGCTAAATTAACACAAATTTTATGAAATATAGTACGAACTGGAACCAGTGTCTGCCATTAAGTTTTTCTTTAAAAATATATATATATATATATATATATATATATATATATATATATATATATATATATATATATATATATATATCGCGGAAGACTTCTTGCGTCATTTCAAAGTCGAACCTTCTGGCGTCCACCACTGTCAATAAGATTTCAATTGTTATTTGTGCGAATATAGGTACACTTTAATCATGTGAATTCAATTATCAACAAGAAATTTTGATTAAACACGAAATGAAGATATTCAATTTTAAATAATTCTCGCTGGTTTCTGGCGTCCGTTCATGATGGAAATAATGTGACGCACTGTATATTTCTGAATATGTTCTATGTGTATTACAGATTATCCTACATCCATCTAAATTTAAGTTTATATCGGATCCGTATATTTTCCTGTATTTAATATAAGCATTCCATTAATTAAATGACTTCCTACTACATTAGAGGTTATATTGATACCGAATATATCTGTATATAGTCCATATATTGTGTTGAGAATGCTGCTTCCTCCTAAACTGATATATTTATCGATACCGTACACTCTCGTGTTCCAGTCGTCATGACAGTTTCGAATGGCACCTACCATTAGTTGCCATATTAGTTTGATCTCACAACTATATACTGAAGAACTGTTGCTAAGTTGCAAGTTGTTGTTCTTTTTACATGCAATGTTTTTGTTAAAATCTCACTTCTTTTTGCTTGTGATGGTTTTTATCAAACATCTCTCCTCATGAGGTGTTATTCTACCCTGCACCCCACCGTGACCACCATACGGATGGGGTACGGATGGAAGTTAAAAAAAAAAAAACAAAATCATTTATTCATCTAGGCCACAAAGTGACGCTTATGAACGTCAAAATTTAAGTTAATTACTTAATGATTCTACATTTACATTTACTGCCACGTTCGCAATGCAATAGGTAGAACCACGAGAAAGAACGGGCAATAAAACTCATGGCCACTCTTTTCAAACAATTATAATGGTGGTACATTTTATTTTTGTAAGGAGCTGCAACTGTTTCACATTGTAGACATCTACTGGTAAAATTTTTAGTAGGTAGCTATTGATATCATACTCAAGCAGTAAATGATGTTCATATGGTAAGCCTCCCAAAGTAAATATGGTGAAACAGGAGCATCCACTTACGTCTTTTTAATGTAGGCAACTCGCGAACATGGTCAGAACTATGGTAGAAGTGAATGAAGCAGAAAGTAACGGTATTATGAAATCAAAGCAATCGACAACCTATTAGTTAGCCCATGACCACGAGTTACCCACATTTTACTAATCCGCAAAGTTATAATGAAAGTATGGAACATGAATGCAAAGTATGAAATGAGAATATCGTAATTAGCTACACTATAAAATAAAACTACTAATTATTGACCTAGTCAAAAGCGAACAACTACTTCCAAGCGCTCCTGTCATCAAAATAATCCTTCAAACTGTAATATGCCTTATTTATAAGATTCTTTTTAACTTCTGCCTGAAACGAACTTAATGGCAAGTCTAAAATATAAGTTGGTAATTTATTGTATATGCGAATACTGAGCCCAATAAAAGAGCTATGCGTTTTGTGCAAACGAAAATACGGAACACATAATTTATGTCTATTTCTAGTATTGATATTGTGTCTGTCACTATTCATTTTATAAGAATTTATGTTTAGTCTTACATGCATAACACTGGCATAAATATATTGTGACGCTACAGTAAGAATACCAATAGTTTTAAATTTTTCTTTGAGTGAGACTCTTGTCTTTAACTGGTAAATGGCCCTAACTGCCCGTTTCTGCAATATAAAAATATTTTGGATATCAGCAGCTCTACCCCATAACAATATGCCATGTGACATAACACTATGAAAATAACTAAAATAAACCAATCTAGCCGTATCGACATCGGTCAACCTACGAACCTTCTTAACGGCATAAGCAGCTGAGCTAAGTTTCCCTGAGAGATATGTAACATTCGCACCCCATTGTAACTTCGAATCAAGTGTTAATCCTAGAAATAATGTGGATTCAGTTGTTTCGAGTACATTGTCATTTAAAACTATGTTAGGACCAAGGTTTCTGACATTAGGCAGAGCAAACTTAACATATTTTGTTTTTTTGGCGTTCAGTACTAGATTGTTTACATTAAACCATTTAGTCACTTGAATGAGTGCACTGTTTATTTCGTTAAAGTGTTCCTTATTTCTATCTTCTTTAAATATCAAAGAATTCATCCGTGAACTTCCATCCGTACCCCATCCGTGCCCCCAACGGTGCCCACACCCGTGAACCCTCACCCGTGCTCTCACCCGTAAACCCCCACCCGTGCCCTCACCAGTGAACCACCACCCATGGCCTCACCCGTGTACCCCCACCCTTGGCCTCATCCGTGAACCCCTACCCTTGCCCTCATCCGTGAACCCCTACCCGTGCCTACACCCGTGAACCGCCACCCGTACTCCCACCCATGAGTTAGCACCTACATCCCCACTTATGTACTCCACCCGTGAACCCCCCCGTGCTCTCACCAGTGAACCGCCACCCTTGTCCTCACCCGTGAACCCCCACCTGTGTCCTCACCCCGTGAAACCCCAACCTATGCCCTCCACCCGTGAAACCCCACCCCCCGGGCCGCGACTTATGCACCTCCACCCGTGCTCCTCGCTGGTCCCTTCCCGGTGCCTGCCCGATCCCTACCCTGATCCTACCCTACGAGTACTTCTAGATAGCCAAAATATTTGAATCTAGTAGGGACATAAACTGAATTCCGAATTCTAAACCGCAAAGTTATCTTGGTGGAGTAATTAATACCTAATCCACGTACGACAAAGGTTCGCAAACTTATTTGTGTAGATTCTAAAATATGAAAACTAGACCAAAATTAAAAAGGTACATTTGTTTGAATTTTTCCTAAAGGTTTAAGGATTTTTTTTATTTTTTTTAGGCTTAATGATAATGATCATCAAAATTACAAGCTAGTACCTATGTCTGCTAGAAATACCTTAGCATTTTATGAAGACCGTTGAGTGAGTGTGACAATCAATAATGTTAAAGTACTAGTTCGATTTGGATGAAACCCTGTAATATATTTTTCATCCCTTCTATTCGAAAAGTGTCGCTTTGTTCCTCTTTTAGTTGGAGCAAAATAGCTCTTTTCTGTTAAGCACTTTTTAGCGAGCGGAAAAGTGATTTGAATTTGGAACGTATATCATTCATAGAAATTGAATGTAAATTGTATAAATAACTGGCTGATACGTGTTGGCTGCACGGGCGTGACTCGCGCTAACAAAAAAAACAGCGCGCAAATTACGACTCTGTTCTCGTAATCAGCAGGTACATACTTTATTGAATTTTGCAAAAATAATTAGTTCTATGTCGAATTGTAAAAGGGAAAATATAAATTTGTAATTGTTTTAACTTATATTCACACGTCTAATTTTATAAAATATATTCATTAATTACATAACACCGTCTCTTATTTATTTTCTCATAGAAAGGGGATGGAAAGTAGAGTATATGACTCGAGAGCAAATTATTTTTTCCACGGGCAATGTATTTTGAACCCCTCGCTGCGCTCAGGATTCTACGTTAGAACCCTTTTCTTCGCTCGTGGTTCAAAGTAGCGCCCTCGCCGTAAAAATACCATTTTGCTCCCTTGTCATAAAATCTACTATTATTATAAAGATTTTCTCTTGATAATGAAATGTTCAGATGTCTAGCTTTATCCAGAACAAAGTTACAGAGACTTGAAAATGGCCTGAATGGCTTCGGTAAAAGTAAAACTAACGACTGAGCTTTTTTCCTCGACTTCTTTGGGTTCAATGCCATGCACCCTGATTAAATACGAGCCTTATCTAGGATAAAAAAGCTTATTACAGTCATAATTGAGTTGGCATTTTTGTTCTAACCATATCAATGTACTACGTACTGCCTGATGTTAAGCAAATATGTTGTCGAGGTTGTAGCACACTAACGCAGAAGATACCTGCCTACTCGAGATTGGATAACCTTCTTCTCGCGTTGGTTTCATCATCGCTGAGGGTCGTGACCACCTCGTGGAAACAGTCTATTGCGGACCACTTCCTGCCATCTATTCCTATCTGCTGCTGAGTGGAGAGCGATCCGCACGACTCTTAACACCACGGTGCACGATACCATGGTGTTAAGAGTCGTGCGGATCTGGTCCATCCAACGTATCGGGCTTCTGCCTCTCGGTCTTTTTACTTCCACTTTGCCAGTGATTATTAACTTTGCCAAATTATCACTGTCTTTCCTCGCAATGTGCCTGAAGTACTTTAGAACTCTGCGCAGGCAGATGGTGGAAAGCCTCGTCTGGATCTTGAGCTCCTGTATGATCGATACGTTGGTGCGGTGTGCTGTCCAGGGGATGTCCAGCATCTTCCTCCAGCACCACATCTCGAAAGCATCAGTGCGATCACGGTCATCTTTTTTCAAGGTCCATGTCTCTGCGATACAAGATTGATCTCGGTTTTCAGAGAGATATTCTTGACATATCTTTGACAGCAGTGCCATGGCTCCTTTTGCCATTCCGATCCTTCTTTGCACCTCAGATTCACAAGAACCATTATTACTTATGCTTGAACCCAGGTATATAAAGCTGTAAACCGTCTCTAAATTGAGTGACCCAGTGGGCTCAAGCTTGCCTGTGCGATCTATGACCATGATCTTCGTTTTGGACCTGTTTTTAGAGAGACCTAGTTCACCGCTGATGCGCTCCATCCTATCCAGTAAGGTGATCATCTCGGCGTCATCTGACGCTAGCAAGGCGCTGTCGTCTGCATAACGCAAATTACAGATTTTGCGTCCACCAACGGTGATACCTCCCTCCCAGCTATCGCAAGTACGCCTCACTATATATTCACCGTTTATATTGAATAGGATGGGTGAAAGGACGCAGCCATGTCAAACTCCTTTTTCAAAACTGAATGGTTTAGATTTCCTACCGTCAATCCTCACCACACTTTGGTTCTTGTGATATTAAGATTGCAGAAGTGCAATCAAGTGATGAAGTACACCCAGTTCTGATAAGACCCTCCATAGAAAAATTATGTATGTACGGATTTGGTGGACCAATCTACAAGTGGATAAAATCATACTTAAGCTATCGTGACTCCAAAGTTGTATTGAATGGCTTCAAATCATCCACACGCTTCATAACTTCAGGAGTGCCTCAAGGATCACACTTAGGGCCATTATTATTTAATATGTTTATCAATGACCTGCTGGACTGCTTTCACCCCTGCCCTGCTATTCGCATATGACCTTAAAATCTTTAAGCCTGTAGAGTCACTTAATGAGGCCCTACTTCTTCAAAAAGATCTGGATTCGTTGTCTTTATGGTGTCATAACAATGGTATGCAATTGAATCCAAATAAATGTCAGTTTATGAAGTTTACTCGTGAGATTGACCAAATAACACCAAAATACTCGATCAACGGCGTAGAATTAAATTAATGTGATTGTGTCAGAGATTTAGGCGTTTTGTTAGACAAAAAGTTAAGCTTTGTACCTCATTTGGAAATAATCATTAGGAAAGCATCTAGATCTCTGGGCTTTATTGTAAGAAATGGAAAGGATTTTCGCAAGCCTCATACAACATTTTTGTTATACAATAGTTTTGTGAGAAGTCAGTTAGAATACTGTAGTGTAGTTTGGCGACCGCATAATGCCGTTCATTATTTTAAGGCTAGAAAGAATTCAAAAAAGATTTCTGTGCCACTTGTCGCCCCCGCGTTTCCCGAGAATGGTTTCTTATCAGGATAAACTTAAAAAATACAGAATGGAAACTCTTGAAAAGAGAAGAAAATATTTAGACCTGGTTTTCTTATATAAACTTGTCCGCAACAAAATTGACTGTACACAACTCCTTCATAGAATAAATTTTAGAGTGCTATACAAATATCCTAGAGCATTCATCAGTCTCCTTTATCCGCCACCCAGAAAAACTGTTTCAGGCTCTACCTCTCCTGTCCCTCGCATGTGCAAGCTACTTAACCTCTGCAATCACGATGTTGATATATTTGCTGATTCTCTTACTAATATCGCAAAACTATAAAATGTAATACTTTCTTATAAATGTATTTCTGTATGCTTGGCGAATTTTTGTATCAGGAAAAGGTATGCTATGTAAAAAAAAACTGAATTGTAATCCGTATTTTTAAACTTGTTATTAGTAATACTTACTTATGTTTGTTATTGTAAGTGTAAGTGGTGTTTGCTTATAATTGGATGTAACTGTTACTCTAGATCGTAAGATGTTTATAATATTTGCTTGTATGACTGATACAATTGTTAGCAAACCTAAATAAATAAAAAAAAAAGTCCCAGTTGACACAGTCAAATGCCTTACTATAGTCAACGAAGCACATTATGACAGGTGTGTCGAACTCGTAGCATTTTTCCACAACTTGCCTGACGTTTAATATTTGTACACGCGTGCCTTTTCCCTTGACAAAACCGGCCTGTTCTTGCGGGATCTGCCAGTCAAGATAATACCGGACCTGGTTGTTTATGATGTCTATCAGGAGCAGGAGCAAGCAAAGGCTTGCGTGACAAATTAAAGCGAGTGTGCGATGATTATCACATTTTTTGATCGAACCTTTTTTATGGGCCTTGGGCCACTTGCCGTTCCACTATACGTGGTTGCAGATGTTGTGCAGTGTGTCAACACCTTTTTCACCCAGAGCCTTCAACAAACTTTGTTAGTTTTTAATGATCCAATGGCCGATACTATCTCCGATCTTAGGATGTCGGGTTCCAGGTGCAATTTAGCCCATATGGATAACCTAGACGTCTGAATGTTTAATAACTAACTAAGAGAATATCGTATGACGAGGTACATTTTCAAATTTCATTTAAATCGTACTAGTAGTTTAAGAATTATATTGCAAGTCAAAGTTATTTGATTTATAATCCACTTGAAGAAGGAGGTTATCAATTCGACTGTATGTTTTTTTGTATATTTATTTCGCGGATTACTCCGCCAATAAGGAACAGTTTTCAATGGTTCTTTTTTTCATAGGTCATACTTCAATGTTGGTCTCTTTCAAATTTTATCGAAATCAGCTGAGCTGTTTTTGAAAAATTAAATATATATATGTATATACTACTCAAAACAAAATAAGGGCCACTAAGATTTTTTGCTGTACCATGAAAACAATAAAGACAATTGTTTAACTCATGTAACTACAAAATAATGTTATTGGTTGTAATATAGGCTAACAATTGTTTAAAATAATTATCAGGAATTGTTTTGTAAGTCCATAATGAAATTGGTCATATTGAATGAAAAACATGAACAAAAGAAATCACCGAAAAAATACAAAATACTGTTCTTGTCACTTTTGTTTCTTCTTTTTAGTAACGAGTATGTCCTTTTCTCTTAGCAATACACTCCAGAAGCCTTGTGTGCATACTCTGGATCAAATTCCTCACTTTTTCATCTGGAGTCTCTTTCTAGGCACGTTTTAAAGCGTCAATCAGTTGCTGTTGATTGTAGGCCCTTGCTCATTCAATCTAACCCTTCGTTTCAATTGGTCCCACAATTGCTCGATTGGAATTAAATCCGGACTGTTAGCTGGCCATGGTAATACCTCAATATGAGACCCTTCTAGGACAGTTTGGATCGATTGAGCTGTGTGTGCACGGGTATTGTCTTGCTTCACGATGAATCCAGGCTCCACTCGCTGTGCAAATGGGATCACTTGAGGCCTGATGACATCCTCGATGTAACGTTCTGCAGTTACGGTACCTGCATTTAAAATGGTAAAATGGAGCTCGGTTTTACCGTGTAAACTAATCCTTCCCCAAACCATTACGTTGGGACCACCAAAACGGTCAACTTCGTGTATGCAGGACTTCGTAAACCGCTCGCCGCGTGGTCTCTACACCCTAACACGCCGATCATCATTGAAAAATTTTACTTTGCATTCGTATGTAAAAAAGCACCTTGCCCCACTGATTAATCCCCCACTTCAAATACTGACGAGAGAATCTTAAACGCTTTGCACATTGAACCCTGGTCAGAGGAATTAGAACAACTCTTCGTCTTGACATTTGCTGATCTTCGTGCAATCAATTACGTATTGTTTGATCACTGACACGGGTACCCGTTGTCAGCCGTAGGCGGTGTTGTGACTTACGGCCCGTAACTGTACGATCACGACGAGCACTTAGTGGATGTACCGATCCTCGTGCGCCGTTGTTACACGAACTCTACCTGAACCGGGTCTCCTAGCAGCACTGCCAGTCTCTAGGAAGCGATTCCATACATTTTGGACAGCTCTTCAAGAAAATCCCAACTGCAAACCCACGTAACGATGAGAACGGCCTTCTTGAATCATAGTAATGGCTCTGGTTGCCGTAATTGTATCCATGTGCCTTCGTAATGGTGGCATGATTAACGCGAGGTGATAAATGAATCAATTAAAATTGAAAAGTAAAACTTTTTTCCTAAAATAACTGAGACAAGTTAAGAAGACAATCGAAGAAAAATTTAAGAATAACATTTATTTTTTTTCTTTGAATGATGACCAATACTTTTCAAATTAGGAACACGAACACCAGCATAAAAGACATCAAACACCAAAGAGTTCGTAATATCAATATAATGCTACTTATCAGCCACTTTCAGTTTACTAAAATTCACTTAAATATAAATTAACTAGTGGCCCTTATTTTGTTTTGAGTAGTATATATATAAACTCGAGTGAACTATTCGAATTTTGTACACGATTAAAATCGGTTGTGTGCCATCTTTGGTGAAAAATAATTAGTCACCGACAACTGACCCACTCACTCCACGATCATCATAACAGGTTAGACGAGTAAAAAATATATATAAAGACAACCAGTGGATATCGGGCGAGGCATCAAGGGAAGCAACCAGAAAATAATAAGGGACGTATAGGCCGCGCCACACAAGTTGGTGAATGTGAAGTTAGCTACAAGCTGCGCAATATCCAATCCTGACTGAACCTCACATAAAGCTGCGCGTTGATTGGATATTGCGCAGCTTGTAGCTTATTTAACATCCGCTAACTGGTGTGGCGCGACATCAAGGGAAGTAACCAAGGGCCATCAAGGGGCCCAACTAAGGAAGCGTCAAAAGTAAGAAATTGTATCGGTAATACCATCAAGCTTTATTTTTTTCGAGTTATTAAGTACAATATTAAGACTATAATCATAAAATTACAATTTTTTTCACGATTCAATCAAGTCAATCAACAACACTAGACATATTTTTGTTGTAAATTTGACCCAAACAAACAAACTGGTCAAGCTAAATAAAACCGAAAAAAATGGGTAAAATAAAATTAATTCTTTTTTTATGTTAAACGGTTTATAAAATAAAATCGTTGGGCGTAGCGCATCCAGAGTAAACATTTTGATAAAAATTTCACGCGCCCAACGATTTTATATTTACCTAATCAATACCCCAGATTGATGAGAAGATTGGTGCGATCTGGTAGCTAGGACATGCCGAATTATTTTTTAGCTTTTAGTACATAACCTACATAGTTTTTTATTGTAAAACCGTTTAACATAAAAATGTTTTTATTTTATTTTATTTTCAAGTTTTTAGTTTTGTTGTTAGTTCATAGTGAGTCCTATTCTACCAATCAAGCCCCTTTCATTCGATACCTATATTGAGATATTTGTGAAAAATACGTAATCTGCCATTTTGTGGCGGAAGCCATCTTGGATTTTTCATAGTGAGCTCTATTCTACCAATCAAGCCCTTTCATTTGATACCCATATTGAAGTATTTGTGAAAATATAATTCGCCATTTTGTGGCGGCAGCCATCTTGATTTTTTCATAGTGAACTCTATTTTACCAATCAAGCCCTTTCATTTGATACCCATATCGAGGTTGTTGTGAAGTAATGTGTGATCCGCTATTTTGTATCGGCGGCCATCTTGAATTTACATGATTGTAAATTCTCAATAATATCCTTATGATTAAGGAATATATTATGTTGTATTGTCATCAAGATTAAGAGTGTGTACCAAATATCAGATCAACCTGTCATCAGGAAGGGGGTGAAATTCCAATTACTAAATTTGACCCAATCAAATAAACAGGTCAAGCGAAATAAAACCGTTTAATAATTAATAATAAAACCGTTTAATTAATAAAAATTTGAGGTGAAAGTAGGTTTTCTTACAAATGCACCCTTTCACTTAAAGAAGGAATATTGTTACATCGTTTGATAGTTATGTTTATTATTGTCAATTATATGTAAAGCTTTTCTTGATAGCTTTACCTAATTTAGCAAAAAATTGTTTTAGAATAGAATAGAATAGAATAGAAAAAGGTTTATTAGATCACAATACAATATAGGTCGAATGGTTAATTTAAAAACAAGCAATAATTAATATATAAATTATACAATGATTCAACTTAGATATTTCCTAATTAAAATTAAAATTTAAAAATATTTCCTTTTTTTTAGGTGGGTAGGTAGATAATATTGATACGAGCGCTCGCACTTCACTGCGCCCGAGTATCGCATCGCGGCTCGTGCATAGATAAATATACATATAATACTTGGGCTCGTGCGGTGATAACTGTGAGTGTGTACACATTATCGTATCTCGCACACAGCGATCCATTACTCGGGCACGCAACAAAAAACACAGATGTATACAAAGACACGCGTCTCGCTAGGTTCGGTGCAGTATTGTGTCTAAAAGGCTATAGCTCAACATATGCTACAATTTAAGAACTGTAGCGTTGATTTTCAGCTATAGCCATAATGGCTAGGCAGTATGAGATAAATATATTATACTAGAATAAATTAATTGAGAATAATAGTGTTTGAAAATAACAATTGCATGTCCAAATATATCGCTTTAAAATAATGTCACAAAGAAAAATTAAAGAAAAATTAAAATAATTATTGTTATAGTAATATTATCATGTCACTATATTGTATGGTCCGTGTACAATAATAATATTTATAAAATACGAAAATTAGGTGAGTCAGAGATAGAAATAATATTAAGTGATAATGTCAAATAAGTATCAATTAAAATAATAAATTATGTGCAATTCACTACAATATAGGTGTTAAATCAATAATCGATATAAAAAATAATAAATCATTAATCAGGACAGTCCGATGTTTAAATACATAATTGTCGAAAAAACATGTTGGGTGTAAGATAGTACAAGTAGTAGAATAAAAATAGAAGAAGATACTAAAGCTATCAAGTGCTGGTTTTTTGGGTTTCTAGTAAAAAATTCTTTACTTTTACTTTAAATGTATTTGCGCTAACTACCTTGCGCAGAGGAGGGGGGATGTCATTCCAGCACTTGGAGGCACTGTATTTAAAGCTTCCTCTAAACGCCGTAGTTTTATGAGGTGGAATGCGTAAAGGTGGACATATGCCTCGTGCGGGAAACTTGCGATTTAGGCTTATATATACCAGTTTACTTCTGAGATATATTGGATTGTTGTGTTTTAGCACACCAAACAGTAGGTTTGCCAAATGTAACTGGCGTCTAAATTTCATTTTTAAAATATTGTGCTTGTTCATAAAAGGAGTTACGTGGCTTCTAGGAGGGATGTCATAGCAAAAGCGGGCGCATGCATTTTGAACTTTCTGCACAACATTGGCTGTTTTTGCTAATAGTCTGGGTCCATACACCGTATCCAAGTAGTTAAACTTAGACAGGACAAGTGAATCAACCAACTGCTCACGCAGAGTAATGGAGAGATGCCGGCGTATGTTGTACAGAATTTTCAAGCGATAAAAGCAGTTTTTTGCAATTTCCGCTACATGTTTTTCAAATCGCAAATTAGAGTCCATCACCAGACCCAGGTTACGCGCTTCGTACACTCGTTCGACAGATTCACCACCCAAACATATGGTAGGATTGTAACTATCAATTTTATCTACAAGCTTCTGCGTGCCCAATAGCAAATATTTTGTTTTTCTAGCATTAAGAATAAGGGAGTTATCGTAAGCCCATTTGTTAATACTTGCCAAGTCCTCATTAATTAGGTCAATTGCTTCACGAGTATTATGTGGATGGAATGATAGGTATATTTGTATGTCGTCTGCGTATATGTGGTACTGGCAATGCTTAATAACGCGAGTAATATCAGCACTATACAAAATAAATAGCAAAGGCCCAATTACTGATCCTTGTGGAACACCTCTACTGACAGTTTCAGTGCTTGAACGATGGACAGTACCGTCATCATTCCGAATCTCAACGAGCTGCGAACGACCGCTGAGGTAAGAGTCAAACCAACTAATAGAATTGCTGTCAAAGCCATAATACCTCAACTTTGAAAGGAGAAGCGGAATATTCAAGCAGTCGAAAGCCCTTAAAAAATCAAGCAGAACGAGCAGCGTTCCTTTAGCTTCATCCTGAGCCGATAAAACATTGTCCACCACATCCAGAAGCGCAGTTGTGGTACTTCGTCCTTTTCTGAATCCAGACTGTTGGTCTGGTAGGATATTGTTAGTCTCTAGGTATTGCATTAACTGAAAACTCACAACCTTTTCTAGAACTTTTGAAAAGCATGGCAAAATGCTGATTGGACGTAGTTCCCTGATAGTACTAACGCTGGAGTTCTTAGGAATTGGCCTTACTACTGCCGTTTTCCAACCCGAAGGAAATTTTGACGTCATTATCGAGGTATTTACAATTGTAGTCATTATTCCTAATACATGAGGCATCAGCTTCGTAAACATATTTAAAGTAATCTCGTCAATGCCCGCCGCGTTGGATCTAAGGTCACTGACAATTTTGAGAATGGAAAAACTGTCGACGGTTCTCAAACTAAAAGTGGCTGAGCCAAATCTATTGAACTCATAAAATGTCAGACAGGAAATTGCTATATCTGAGTTACCCGGCACATCCAGAAAGTGAGTGTTCATATTATTAGGGTCGTTTAGATGGATAGGTAGATCCCGCGATTTTTGTGGTAATACTTTTGATTTTAAATTTTTCCACAGCTCCTTAGGATTATTTAAATTGTTGTTTATATGACTCTCAAAATATGCCCTCTTTTCATTATATATGGCAATTTCAACCTGTTTTTTCATATCTTTATAATATTGCCTATTCAAGCCCGTGCGCCTTAGCCTGTTCAACGCCGTATCCCGCAAACGCATCATAAATTTTACGTTTGGAGTGAGCCAAGGGGCAGGTAGTTCCTTTATGACACAGCGTTTTATTGGCGCGTGAAGGTCATACAATAACTTTACGGCACGTGTGAATTCGAAAACCATAGAGTCAATATCCCCCATTAGGCCAATACTGTCCCATTTAATGTTCTTGGCATGCCCACTAAAGATATCATTATCTATGTCGGCTAACGGCCTATATGTAATAGTTCTAGGCTGAAATTTGGGTTTCTTAAATAAAAAATCACACGTGACGTAAGCATGACCATTCGCCACTCCTAATGAGTCAACCATGACATGTCTAGTTAAAGCATTAGTGCATATTACATCTATTAAAGAAGAAGAGCTTGCTGTAAAATGGGTTGCCGTTTTGACCACTTGAGTAAGGCCAGTACACGACAAGAAATTGTTCAAAATGGTGCATTTTACGTCTGAGGCGTCTAGCAAATTAATATTAAAATCTCCCAAAACCATTATAAAGTCATATTCTGTGAGTGTACCGATTGTATCCAACATCGCGTCAAAAAACATCTGCGCATTTAACCATGGTGGACGATAAGCCGTGCCTATTATAATTCGATTATTATTAATTTTCAAATTTAACCACATCTGCTCAACATTATCATGCACAGGATGCGGGCAGGTTCGCACGTTTAGACCTCGCCGAATGTAAAATCCTACTCCCCCCCCTCGACCTCCACGAATTTCGGCGGGACGGGGAACGTGCTTCAGACGATACTCAGGAACGGAAGGAGAACGCCCCTCCTCGCCCTTTCGAAGCCAAGTTTCATTAATTGCCATAATATCAGGTTGGTGTCGTAACATGGCCGCAATAAAGTTGTCATGATTGGTACCTAAAGATCCAGCATTTAAGAGTCCGACTTTGAAAGATAGGGTTTTGGTCATTGGTAATCAGTAATACGAGTGATTACAATAAATACTTTTTTCCGATATACCAATAAATATGATGTCTTATTATTAATAAATAGTGTCATTGGCTGAATTGACTTTAAAAAGATTAGTTGATAGTTGCTAATACTCGCGTTTATAAAGCAAATAAACTCAGAAGTTTTGTTTTGAAGCGATAGATACCAATAACAATAATATACCGAGAAAGTATGGACACCACTGCACCGAACCCGCGTCATAACATAGCATAAAGTGACATTGTAATATCGTCTGACATACACTGTAACCATTAGAAACAACGACTTGACTGAAAAACATAACAATATGATTATTATATATAAAACTTTTATAAATGTTCTATACTTAGTGACAAAACAACAAAGATTACTAGTTATTGAGCATTTCTTACATAAAGCGTCAAACGGCACTGTTACCAAAAACACGATTAAGGTCATCCTCGGATCGGATTACATAGGAAGGTTTGCCATCATCCTGCCTGACGAATATCCTGCCACGTTTCGTCCAGACAAACCGCCATTGTAGGTGTGCTCGAGCCTCCCTGGCTTTGTAAAGAAGCATCTTATGGTGCCTTGTGAGTCGCTCGTTTACGTAAAACGGGCGCGACTCCACCGCCAAACCGAAGTCCGCCGTATCTGCACCTCGACGCACGCGCATACTTCGTAGAAGCTGATCTCTCAGCGCGCGTCGTGTTAGTCGCACGATAATCGCCCGCGGACGTGGACGTGCGGCCGTACCGCTATCTCCACCGCGGGGCTGCTTCGGTCCCACTCGTTCTGCACAGACAATATCACGGTCCTCGATTGGGACTCCGAGTTTAGTTGCTATTAGGACGACGAGGTGATTCGGGTTCTCAGCGCTGCTTTCCGGGACATTTGTTATTTCAATGTCGTTTGCCAACAGTTCTTGTTCCCTATCGTTGAGCTCCAGTTTTAAATTAGAAATCGTCGCTTCGAGACGGTCGGCAGTGTCACGCTTCACCATGAATTCCTTTTCCAAGTTCTCAACCTTTCCCTCCAACGTGTCGATACGCAAGGTGTTACCAGCCAAGGTGCAGCGCAAATCCTGGAAGTCCTGCCGTAGCATATTTATCCCTTCCTGCATAGAAGACAGCTGCTCCCGAAACAGACGTAATTCCTGAGCCAAATCTAACGTGATGGTGTCCTGCCTTGTATTCATGATTGTAAGGGTTGGAGTGTCAGCGCAGTCAACGTTTCCCGAGACAGTATCCAGACATCCCTTTACTGGCGTTTCAGGGCGATTGTCCCTTGGCTTATTTTTAGAGCATTCAGGGCAAAGCCAGTTAGGTGATTTAGCAGTGGCCTTGACCCTACCCAAACAGGCCGTATGGTAAGCTAGTGGACAATTAGAGCACGAAACACTATCCGTCTTATTCATAAATCGTCCACACGTGCTACAGTTAACCATTGTGTATTATCAGTTGCTCAGTGTTATTGTGTACGGGATGATTATCGGTGTATCAAGAAAGTGACTCAGTGAGATCAAGACAGCACTATCAGTCCACCCGGCGGAGTCAGCCGGTTGATCAGCTGATTTTACAGACAGGTTAGTAATAAACAAGTTCTATAGACACACCCACTCAACTGTTTATAGATTTTTCTGCTGATTGAAAAATTCACTAACTAGTGTACTTAGGGCACAAATTGTCATGAGAAAAACACGTACAGTACCTTTTGAGACTTTTCGTTTCACTTATTTAGTTGGTTTCACAATATAAGTATTTTATTTTTGAAGTTGTTATGAGTATGAATAGCAAGTCATACTGCAGTCGCTATCACTTTCGTTTATAATGTACATATCACTTTGAAAATAACAGGCGTTGCACTTTATAGGTTTATAGTTCACGGGATTGTAATTACGATTACTTTTATATGATATTTAAACAACAATAATTATTTTTTGTTTAACACTGTACATATACGTCAACAATCGATGGCAGCGCGCAATATTTTATTGAAGGAAGTACGAGTTACGTAAACAAAACATACTCTACATTTCTTGGTATATTTTCAAGAAATATAATATTTATTTTTTGCCGTGTGGTTGACGGCATAGAATACAAGTGTCACCACCCCCTATCTTCTCGTGGGTGTCGTAAGAGGCGACTAAGGGATAACACGATGCAAATACCAACTTTGCGTAGAGACGGAAAACTCGACATCAAACCCTATACAACTGCCTCGTTGATCTCGCGGCATAAATGTGCGCGTGGGATCCGTTCCACTTCACACCACAAGCGTTTTTGCATCCGCCCCGGCTGGCTAGTCAAAACGGTGTAAACAAAATTACGCTGCGGGCCTCTAACAGGCTGCAACCCGCGTGCTAACTTCGCCCCCGCACACTAGCCATCTCCGTTTTTGCGCCGTTTTGTTGGACGCAATTAAATCGCTAATAAGAATTGATAAAAACTTTTTATTATACTGAATAAGAATTACGGAAGCAATATTATCGGCATGATGTATGTAACCACAATAATGAATATACGCCATTAATATACATCTCTCAGTAGCGGCCTCTAAAATTCGCGCGGCGCACTGCGGAACTAAAAAATACGCCGAATTTCACTCTCGTGACAAAACTACGTCCATGCCAATATTTCACCCATGCATTGTACTGATCTTTTGATGGCTCCTGGCTGAATTTGAGAGATGGTCAATCTTGCGTCCGTATACAGGACGCAACAAGTCAGTCGGATGCAACATCATCGGTAAAAACCGCCATGTAGGACGCAATATCAACATGGGGATGTATATATATATATATATATATATAATTTACTTTAAGTATAAAAACGGCAGACATGCTGTGAACACGTTTTGAAAGTTGATTTTTATGCTTTTCGACTTCTAGGCACGCCTAAAGGAACCCTCTATTGGAATAGTGAACCCCCATTTGATCTACGGCAGATGAATTAGTACAACTAGCATTAATATGAACTTTGCTACTATACCGTAAGTCTGCGGAACACTGGCTCTTAGACTAATACAAAACAAATTAAATATATGATTAAAGTTAAATAAATAAAATAATAAACAAATTAATAAATGGGTATATCATTTTTTTTATTTGGTGATTATTTATATTTATATTATTTTATTTATATTTCTAAAATAATTTTGACTATAATTATAATACTTGACTAACACAAACAACCTCTAGCGGCAATTTTTGTAAAACAGACGGCAAAAAGTAGCCTGTAAGTTAAAAAGGTGGCGCTTGCGTCGCCTAAAATGTCATAGTTGCCAGTCTAAAAAAAACAATATGGGTATCGTCTCTGATGATTTAAGGGATGGTGAATCCAAATACAACATCTATTTCGTGATCAAAGATGGCGGATAGGAAATCAAAGATGGTGGATGGGAAAATTTAAAAAAATCAATATTGGTATCGTCTCCGATGTTTAAAGGGATGGGGAATCCAAATACAACATCTATTTTGTGATTCAAGATGGCGGATGGGAAATAAAACATGGCGGATGGGAAAAATTAAAAAAAAAACAATATGGGTATCGTCTCTGATGATTTAAGGGATGGTGAATCCAAATACAACATCTATTTCGTGATCAAAGATGGCGGATAGAATCAAAGATGGCGGATGGGAAAATTTTAAAAATCAATATGAGTATCGTCTCCGATATTTTAAGGAATGGGGAATTCAAAAACACCATCTATTTCTTGATCAAAGATGGCGGATGGTAATTTAAAAAAACATCAATATGGGTATCGTCTCCGATGTTCAAAGGGATGGGGAATCCAAATACAACATCTATTTTGTGATTCAAGATGGCGGATGGGAAATCAAACATGGCGGATGGGAAAAATGAAAAAAATCAATATGGGTATCGTATCTGATGATTTAAGGGATGGTGAATCCAAATACAACATCTATTTCGTGATCAAAGATGGCGGATGGGAATTTAAAAAAAATCAATATGGGTATCGTCTCCGATGTTTAAAGGGATGGGGAATCCAAATTCAACATCTATTTCGTGATTCAAGATGGCGGATGGGAAATCAAAGGTGGCGGAAGGGAAAATTTTTAAAAATCAATATGGGTATCGTCTCTGATGATTAAAGGGATGAAGAATCTAAACACAACATCTATTTCGTGATCAAAGATGGCGGATAGGAAATCAAAGATGGCAGACGGGTTTTTTTTTAAAGTCGATATGGGTATCGTCTCCGATATTTTAAGGAATGGGGAATTCAATATTATATATTATTGAATCACATCAAGATGGCGGATGGGAAATAAAACATGGCGGATGGGAAAAATTAAAAAAAACAATATGGGTATCGTCTCTGATGATTTAAGGGATGGTGAATCCAAATACAACATCTATTTCGTGATCAAAGATGGCGGATAGAATCAAAGATGGCGGATGGGAAAATTTTAAAAATCAATATGAGTATCGTCTCCGATATTTTAAGGAATGGGGAATTCAAAAACACCATCTATTTCTTGATCAAAGATGGCGGATGGTAATTTAAAAAAACATCAATATGGGTATCGTCTCCGATGTTCAAAGGGATGGGGAATCCAAATACAACATCTATTTTGTGATTCAAGATGGCGGATGGGAAATCAAAGATGGCGGATGGGAAAAATTAAAAAAATCAATATGGGTATCGTCTCTGATGATTTAAGGGATGGTGAATCACAATACAACATCTATTTCGTGATCAAAGATGGCGGATACGAAATCAAAGATGGCGGATGGGTAAATTTTAAAAAATCAATATGGGTATCGTCTCCGATATTTTAAGGAATGGGGAATTCAAAAACACCATCTATTTCGTGATCAAAGATGGCGGATGGTAATTTTAAAAATAATCAATATGGGTATCGTCTCCGATGTTGAAAGGGATGGGGAATCCAAATACAACATCTATTTTATGATTCAAGATGGCGGATGGGAAATCAAACATGGCGGATGGGAAAAATTAAAAAATCAATATGGGTATCGTCTCTGATGATTTAAGGGATGGTGAATCCAAATACAACATCTATTTCGTGATCAAAGATGGCGGATAGGAAATCAAAGATGGCGGATGGGAAAATTTTAAAAAATCAATATGGGTATCGTCCCCTATATTTTAAGGAATGGGGAATTCAAAAACACCATCTATTTCGTGATCAAAGATGGCGGATGGGAATTAAAAAAAAAACAATATGGGTATCGTCTCCGATGTTTAAAGGGATGGAGAATCCAAATACAACATCTATTTCGTGATTCAAGATGGCGGATGGGAAATCAAAGGTGGCGGAAGGGAAAATTTTTAAAAATCAATATGGGTATCGTCTCTGATGATTAAAGCGATGAAGAATCTAAACACAACATCTATTTCGTGATCAAAGATGGCGGATAGGAAATCAAAGATAGCAGACGGGTTTTTTTTTAAAGTCGATATGGGTATCGTCTCCGATATTTTAAGGAATGGGGAATTCAATATTATATAAAAATCTATGTTTGTTTGTTCATCATTTATAGACTCTGAAATGATAAGAGATTAAGTGCTAAGTCAATGGTAACTTTGGAAAAGGGGCTTGGAAAAAAGGGAATTAAATAAAAACTCTTAAAAAGGCGATACGGAGTTCGCTGGGTCAGCTAGTCACGAAATATATGTTGTATTTCGATTCTCCACCCCTTAAAATATCGAAGGCGATACCCATATTGGTATTTAAAATTTTCTCATCCGCCATCTTTGATTTCCCGTCCGCCATCTAGGATCACTAAATAAATTTCATATTATTAATCAGCGTCCCGAAAATCTCGAAAACGATACCCATATAGATTGTATCCTATTCCTTTAGCCTTTTTTTGCCTTTGACCCAACCCTCCCCCTTCTCGTTTGACCATTTTATTATTTTTATCTGGCCCCTAAAAGTTGTGGCGTAATTTTATATAGCCTATAGCCTTTCGGAATAATTGGGCTATCATAGGCAATAACTATTTTTAAAATCCGACTGCTAGTTCCTGAGATTAGCCGACATTATGTTTTAGACTTTTTAGCCTTTTGCCCGGCCCCAAAGGGTCGAAGCGTTATGTTATATAGCCTATAGCCTTCCGGAATAACTGGGCTATCGTATACAAAAAGAATTTTTCAAATCCGACCGGTAGTTCCTGAGATTAGCGCGTTCAAACAAACAAACAAACAAACAAACAAACTCTTCCGCTTTATTATATTAGTATAGATATATAAAATCCTTGCGTTACTGACTGATAGACACGCTACAGCCGAAACTATTGGGCACAGGAAGCTGAAACATGTACGTTCTTTGGGGACCGTAGGGGTGCACTAAGAAGGGATTTCCCGAAATTCTTCGGGATCGGCCAAAACGGGTAAATTAAAAAAAAAATGCTGCGTAGCTGCTGGCGTCCTCTAGTATTAGTATAAGATTGTAAGTGATTAATGTCTGCAGACATTAATCACTTACAATCTTATACTAATTTAATTAATTGCCATACGTGGCGATAAGATCGCTACCTATATCATTGTGTGGTAATTCTTTTGTATGTTTTATAACTGGTATATCGAATGTACAATATGTTACGTACAGCATAACATGATCTTTTTTTAGATACTCAAGAGCGGAATGTTCCTTAATATTATATGTTGTTTTTCGAAGATTGTGTTCGTTTTTTGCTTCTTTATTCTTATACGTCGTAGGCCTTTGTTATTTTTACTTGGGACGTTCTACCCTCATTCTCACTGTTATATAATTTGTGTGGGTAGCAGTGTCACTGCTAGACAAAAAAGAATTTTTAAAGACGTGCTTTCTTATAACAAAACACGCACTATATGTAAATGGAAGCTTAAAGTTAAACTAACCTGTATAACTTTTTTATACGTAGACTATAGACACACTTTTAAAATAAAAAATAAAAATAAATGAAATTTTGCCTTTTGCAAAACTATTGTCACTTAAATTCGTTGGAACAAATGTCACATTAAATAAATAATAACCTTCTTCAAAAGACTTTTAAATTGACAATCAATTACTAAATCTGCTATTATATATATTTAGAGCATATTTTGTAATTATATCTATGAAGTCTCTATCCTGAAACCCATAAGAATGAAAGCACAAGTATGCTGGAGAAGTTGACAATGCGTTGTAGGTATTTTTATACGATCTTAAATGCTTGAGTTATACAAACTAAAGCAGAAAATCATCATTTATGTATAGTATGTATGTACTTACAGAAAATTTGTATAATTATGTATGTTTATCCACTGATGTCTTGTAGCCATAGAACAAACCCTGTTTAGTTTGAAACTAGATGGTGTTGTGACGTGACGTAGTAGAAGACTATTATTAATATCTGCAATTTCTTTTGTAACATATTTGGGATACCTACCTCTCAGTGTGCCATTCCCCTAACAGTCGAGTTACCCTACGTGTTCGATCTTCATTCGCTTCGTCGTGGAGCTTGATTAGTTTAGCGCAGCGGCCGCCGGCGTCCGATGGCTTTCACTTGTGTTTTACTATCCCACTGTAATCTACACTGGGTACATTCATGCATATTTATCTGTTAGTTTTATGTTGCCGTCATTCACCTAGTTTTGGAACTGTTTAGAAAAGGGATATTTTTCCATTTGATTAGCCCACTAATCATTTGATAAAAATTAGTTTCTAGTGTATATTCTGCATCTGAATATAATAAAGCTGAAGAGTTTGTATATTCGGTTGGTTGAACGCGCTTAAAATTAATAAAAGTAGGAAATTTAGTATTGTCTGCGACGATACAAAAATACGAGACATTTTTATAATTTTTATCTCGGAAACTCGGAGTCCTGAACAAGGTGAGGAGGTTTTTCACACCGGAGCAGTTGTGTCTGTTATACAAGACCCAGGTTCGCTCCTGCGTGGAATACTGCTCTCACCTTTGGAATGGCTCCACTCAGTACTTATTGGACGCCCTCGATAGGTTGCAGCGGCGTGCTGTCCGTATCATCGGGGATCCAGAGGCCACTAAGACTCTTCAGTCACTGCAATTACGCAGAGACGTGGCCTCAATGGCTGTCTTCTATCGCATTTATCACGGTGAGTGCTCCGAAGAGCTCTTTCAACTAATCCCACCCTCTCCTTTCCTATCCCGAACGACACGTGCTGGGTTGAGGTGCCACTCTTACACGGTAGAACAGATACCGTCACGCACCAAACGGTTCGGCGCCTCTTATCTCTGCCGTACCATTAAGATGTGGAACTCTTTACCAGCCCACATGTTTCCCTCCACTTATGATCCTGGGTCCTTTAAGCGGGGCGTGAAAAAGCTTTTCTCAAGGCCGTCAAGGTGAGGGCTATCATGCCATATTGCCATGCTGGCTGCTGGGATGATGGCCATCACTATAGGACTTCACTGACTGCTTAACATCAGGCAGCATGGAGTCAATTTGTTCAGCAGAAAAAAAAACAAAAAAAAATCATATCTAGTATCAATATAATCGCAACTAACATTACAACTTTTACGAAAGTTATTGAAACATAAGCCCAACGTTATTTAAATTCAACTTCCATACAAAAGATATTGAATAAGGATTTTATCCGTTACAATAAAGCCAAAGATGTTGTCATATTAAGTTTGGTACATGCGAAACGTTTTGGTCATAAATTACATGACTTGTTCTACCCTCGGCCGCGTTTTTATACCGCATGACACGAATATGGTTTAGAATAAGATCGGTACGGAACAACGGGATGGGATCACGACTCAGCTATATTCAGGCGAATTTAATAACTCATAAGGCTAGTACGGTATATCAGTAGGACAATTGCCTAAATAATTTTAGTTAAAAATAAATTTGAGTAAAACCATAATGACAGCAGCAACATAGTATGTAATTATATTCAAATTAAGATAATCGTTTAATATTTTTAATACAGAGGTGGATTTAAGACGATGTGACATTACTTCATTCGAACTTCATCTGCAAGTGCCCCATTTTTTATCGTTCAGCACGAATAGTTTAAATCTCCTATTCCGTACCTAGCTATAAAATCATAAAGGTTCTGCGACGTTACGAAAAAAAGCATCTGTGCCATATATTCTAAAAAGACCCTTGAATTGAAAAATTGAATGCACCAGAGCAAAAGTTATTCTTAATTTATTGAGAACAATCTACCTTTTCTTTTTTTTTTTTTGTTCACTACGGTGGTAAAACTCTCCTTATGAGTCATCTCAACTCCGCCAACCCAGCCATTAGAACGGCTAGGCTTGGGACTGGCGGAGGAGGTATGTGGAGGCTCTCCCCTAAAGGCGTTCGGGGCATACCCACTAAAAACCACCGCGGTGTCCCTACGGGTCCCGTGTGTTGGCGGGGTCACGCGATTCGCGATTAGCATACTTTCTCGCGACCCCACGAGAACAATCTACCTAACAGATTGGCATTAAACTAAAAACAGCGTTGTAGATTTGTCAGGAGTAAATATTGGGATCAAATAGTTTTGCCAATTAAATGTATAACGAAAATAAATTAACAACTCTAATGATTAGCGTGAATTATTCAGATATCAAAGAAGACTGGCGGAAATTGCTACAATTTTGGAATGTAGAATGAATGTTTAATTTTGAAAATAGGGATGAATTTGTGAAAACTCAAATGCCAGTGTGTAAAGCTTTGTTTGCGTTTATTCGTACACAATAATAGCAGAACTAACTTCAGTGATTGTAGAACAATATGTTTTATATTATACGATTATAAAAGCTGTTATTTTTGCAAAAATGGCATCATTGCAGAGATTTTGTACTATTAAATTTGTACTGAAAGATGCGTTCAGTTTTTCAAATAAACATTATTACGCATTTTTATTAATGCATAATAAAAAAAATAGGTTAGGTAAATGAGTAAAAGTATACACCTTCCTTCCGCGAATCGTGTGAATATCTATATAGAAATAGGTTAAGAGAAGTCTGTTTTCAGTAAAAATTTAAGCCTACGTACTAAGAAAACAGGTTTTGGAGAAAAAGAAGAATAAAGTGTTCACATCTCGACTATACCTCTCTACACCGGTTCTGAAATGCCAGCTTAGTCTGTTGGTAATACATACTGTAAGTCGAGGTGGCAAATATCGTCCATGTCTTACCCAATCAAATTTCACGTCTTCAAAACAAAAGGAGAGACCAGAGCTAACACTAGTTATTGGAATTTAAGTACAGTTTCATATATTTATTGCATTTGAAGATGAGCTTAATAAAATGCCCAAATAATGTTTTTCATTCCAACCTTAAAAGATATAAAAGCAAATTAAGAGCTTACCCAATATACCGTAAAGCTGAGAGTATTACTATGAGCGTTGTTCACGGTCTGGTACTCATCGATTTCGAAAGTAAATTATTTTCTATTAATTATCAAAGAGCAATTTTCAATTAGCAAGACGGAAAGACTAACGTAAGCCCTTTAGTAAGTGGGCCGAAGTTACAGCTTCATTAACCCCGTAGCGGGTGAGCCTCAATCGAGGATTTCAATTATCTCAAGGCTTTTAATATTAAAGTAAAACGCAGGCAAGCGACCGCAAAGGACGTGGGGAAAAATGTACCCTTTAAAAGTATGTAGCACCACAGGGTTAATGGATTCCTAGACCCACGAATTTCGCTTTTCATACGCTACGAATGAAGGTCTTTGATGTTGTCATGAGTAATGAGGTGTGCGCAGTACTGACAATTCATTACCAACGAAATGAGCTACCTCGAAGTAAATTTTTCAGTGTCGGTTAGATATTACGATTATTTGTCAAAGTTTTAGCATTTGTTGAGAGTATTGAATTCTGAATGTTTGTATAGATAATATTGCTATTGTTTTAATTCCGGTTACGGTTACAAAGTTTCATTCATTCAATCATCTTAATATATAAAATCTTTGCGTTACTGACTGACTGACTGACAGACAGGCTACGGCCGAAACTATTGGGCACAGGAAGCTGAAATTTGGCATGTATGTTCCTTGGGGACCGTAGGGGTGCACTAAGAAGGGATTTCCCGAAATTCCCACGGGATCGGCAAAAACGGGTAAATTTAAAAAAAAATGCAGGCGTAGCTGCTGGCGTCGACTAGTAAGTAATATTAGTCTATACTTGTATCCCTATACCCCTGACGATTCAGAAATAAAGTAGGTGCACATGTTCCTTGCTAGAACGTGATTTACCTTAACTTTTAGCATATTTAGGGTAACAAAAACTTGAATAGCACCGCCAACCTAGCTCAGTTTTAGAAAAAGGCACACAATCTCGCCAGTATGTGAAAATTATTCATACATGAAATGAGAAAATTCCGTTTATCTGCCCGAATTATATATTTATATCCGAAATTTGAAAGATATCTAGTTAAAATATTTATCCTATACCTAGTAAATAAGGTACAAATTCATATTTTCCTTTACAAGAAAACCACTGTAGAGTAAAAAATGGGTAACTTTCCATTAAAGTCTTTTTTGCTGATTCTGGCAGCAAGAAGCTTTTAATCCAAGGATTTTTTAACCACATTTGTTTATACACTCACGCCTGTATCCCCGAGGGGGTAGGCAGAGACATTACACCCACATTTCGCTATGAATTTTAAGGTCCCACGTAATATGGGGCGAGCCTATTGCCGTTACCGGGCACATCACCAGACTCCGTGCTGCCACTGAGAGTTCGAAAAACTCAGTAACACATTTGCTCGACCCGGGATTCGAACCCGGGACCTCCGATCAGCAGTCGCATACGCTATCCACTGGACCACGGAGCTGTAAAAATCTGATGTACTACTTTCGTATTCGCTGTAAAGTTCTTTGTTTTATAATTGTGCATTGATATGATTATTCTGTTGTTTGCATTGTGATCATGACTAGATTTACATGTTAATAATATATTAGTGGTCATATGATCATAGCAGTGATATCGATTATCGTAGCGACTACTATCACACAATATTTGAAGTGTAGTTGGAGCCTTTTGACGAGATAATCAAAATAATGTAGAGTTGTGTAAAAGCCTTTGCCTTGGCATACTTGTCTGGGAACTCAAATGTAATAATTATCCTTATGCCTAATGGTATAATATAATTATGTAAATGTATTTATGGCCGAAAAAATCTTTAAAACGTTAAGTATTATCAAGTTATTCTCTAAACTCATCACAGCCAGCTCAGAGGAGCTATGAAACCTCCATGGAATTAAACAATACATACTCATATGTGATGGTAGCTTTGGCCCGGAACCGACATACATTTAGTTTTTTCACGCGCTCAAACTTCCAACGAAACGAAGGCTAGCTGTGCTTGAATTTTTTATATCTATTCTCGCGGCCGTCCTACAGGCTAATTGGATATCTTTTTTACTCGCGACTCTTTGAAGCTGAGCTTTTTATAGCCTAACAAGATCGCCTCTTTGGTAAAAGAAATGATGTTAAATATTACTTGGTAGTTTGCAATATTGATATTTAGTGGCAGACTGTGAATGCTCTCTTAAAGAGTGTTGACGTTTAAATTCCATTTTTGAATGAGTCGTTTTATTTTCTTTTAAAATAATTATTCAAACTTGTGATGTGTTGACAAAACTTTTAGGGGTGGTTTTTCCGCTGTCTGATAAGTTGCTGTTAAATGAATATGTCAGATAAGATAACACATTTAAATTTAGTTCCAATTTTGGATTTATCTGGAAGATAATCCTATAATAATATATATTATACAGTAGGATAAATCCAGAAGTGATGACACCGAGCCAAGCTCGTAAAGTAATTGTAATAGTTTCACAACTGTCTCGTTGGTCTCGCGGCATAAATGTGCACGTTGGATTGGGAGGTCTCGGGTTCGATTCCCGGGTCGGGCAAAGTGATATTGGGTTTTTCCGTTAGGAAATTCTCAGTAGCAGCACGGAGTCTGGTAATGTGCCCGGTACGGCAATAGGCTCGCCCCCTATTACGTGGGACGTACGTTACGTTACGTAAATAAATCTGGCAAAAAGTGGGTGTAGCAATATACCTCTGCCTACCTCTTCGGAGATATAGGCGTGAGACTATGTATGTAGTTTCACAACAGCGAGAACCTAAACTTTTGCCATTCGTTATTTAAAAGCACGTGTATATTTACATATTCTGTAACGCTCGCTTGTATTGCTCAAACTCTCACTTGTAGTTTAATTATGTAAATAATATATGTATTTGTATATACTATCTTATTTTATACTAATATATAAAGCTGAAGAGTTTGTTTGTTTATTTTTTTGGGTTCCGTACCTCACGAGGTAAAAAAAGGAACCCTTATAAGATCTCTTTCTTGTTTTGGTTGAACGCGCTAATCTCAGGAATTACTAGACCGATTTCAAAAATTCTTTCAGTGTTAGATAGCCCATTTATCGAGGAAGGCTCTAAGCTATATAACATTACGCTATGAGTCACAGGAGTGGAGCAGTAGCCTTCAATAACGCGGGTGTAACCGCGGGCTCATCTAGTAATGTATATAATCTCTAATAACAAAACAGTCTAATATCTTATGTTATTTTATAGCCTTACTCTGTCTACCTACGATTCTCAAATGAAAGTTTTCGTCTGTAAACTTAGACTGAAAATCGACTTGGCTTAATGGTTTATATTACAACTAGAGGACGCCAGCAGCTACGCCTGCATTTTTTTTAAATTTACCCGTTTTGGTCGATCCCGTGGGAATTTCGGGAAATCCCTTCTTAGTGCACCCCTACGGTCCCCAAGGAACATACATGCCTAATTTCAGCTTCCTGCGCCCAATAGTTTCGGCTGTAGCGTGTCTGTCAGTCAGTAACGCAAGGATTTTATATATTAAGAAGATTAATGAGTACCCTCTGAATATTAAATATAAAGTGTTTCAGGCAGTCTAGAATAACTGGGACTTGTATTTATTGAAATATAATTTGTATAGAGCCTTTTCTTTAGAATATCATACCTACATAGTTTACGATGAAAATATTATTGCAGAAATCGGTGGAATTGTATTGCAAAATGTCTCTCAGTACATATATTTTTTAGTAATGAGACTACCGTTTTAAATAAGCATTACTTACGTATTTTTTTTATATAATAGACGGCAAATGAGATGGCGAATCGCTTCTAATCAGACCTTTATACTGTCCCACTGCTGGGCACGGGCCTCATCTCACTATGAGAAGGGTAAGGCCATAGTCCACCACGCTGGTCAAGTGCGGGTTGGCAGACTTCACATGTCTTTCGAGAACATTATGGAGAGTGGTCTCTCCACTCGGCTATCGCTGCTTGCTTGCTTGGCGAATTGCCTGATCGTAAGCAACTGCCGCCACCCGTGGAGACAAGCAATACTAAAGGAGTGCACCAATGCGTTGCCGTCTTTTGGAAAAGGAAAAAGGAATATGATGAGGAGCGGAATGAGGCAGAGGGAGGCGATGGGGCTTGCGGCACTCTCTCTCATCGAACGAAACGCAGTGGTATACATAGATTATAGGTAGTAGATGATTTCAGCATGAATGGGCCGGCCAGACCGGGGAAGTACTACCCTCTTACAGAAAATCGATGTAAAGTAACAGTACCTAAGCTGTTGCGTTTCGTTCGGTGAGTGAGAGTGCCGGAGGCCCTATCCCCTATTCCTTCTCCCTCATCCCACTCCTCATCCTATCTTTTTTCCCAACCCCAAGGGGCGGCAACGCACTTGTGACTCCTGTGGTGTTGCTAGTGTCCATGGGCGGCGGTAATTGCTTACCATCAGGCGATCCATCTGCTCGTTTGCCGCCTACTTACTATAAAAAAGAGAAGAAAATATACTGTTACTTTTCTTCCCCAGTCGAGTCGGCCCATTTATGCTATAACTAGCTAGGCTCTACCTACCTACAATACTGTTCAGCCATTGCCAATTGCGGTTATAGGTCAATACGTGGTTAACCACTAAACAACTAAGTACACTCAAGTGTATTGATTGACTATTCCATCCACCTTTGGCTAATAGCTACGAGATGCCTCTGCCTACCCTGCCGAGAATATGTATGTACAAGCAAAAATCAATTCAGCGTTATAAACCGCTGACGTCACTCATTTTAACGAGTCAATAGAACTTTATGTATGCGACAGGAACAGTACCATAAAACCAACTTCTAAAGGAATAAGAATAAAATTCCACAAACGGTAATAATATTTATTCATTTGATACTTTGCGGCGCAATGTTGGCAGAAGTGCGCATTAAAAATTCATGAAATAATAAATATGCCCCAATTGAATGAACGAATTTTGAATAACAATTCGATGGTCAATAATAAAATTATTCAAGAACTCTTCAGACGGTTTCGTTTTGTAAAGTTGGGAGGTCATTACAGTGGCCATAATACACGAATTTAATATTAGGTATATAGATAATGGTCTTACTATAATAAACGCGAAAGTTTGTGAAGATGGATAGATAAATGTATTTTATTCTTCTACGCAAAAACTACCGAATGGAATTTAATGAAACTTTACAATGATATAGTAGACTTTATATACTTATACATCATTTTGGCACATAGGTTACTTTTTTCGCATTATCACACATTTACAAACCATAGAGGTTTTTTAATACCATGTAAGGTTTAAAGCTCGATCAAGATTGCTAGAACCCGTAGAAATACAGTGTTCTTTGTAACTTGTAAATTACCACAACTGCGTCTGTCAACTATCTATTATACGTTTGATAGTGCGTGCATTACGCAGTCTATTAACGGCCCAGTTAACAGGCAGGGAGCAATTAATCTGGGATACTAATGACATGCGCTTCTAACACAGTCGATACACACATAACCATGAATATATTAGACATATATATGTCACCCAGTCTTAAGATAATGTAGTGCAAGCTCTACTATGCTGCTACTACATAAGTATGATAATGACATAAAATTGTGAGAATGGATGAACGTTTGTGACTGTTTCACGCAAAAACTACTTCACGGATTTTGATAAAACTTTATAGTATTATAGCGTATACATCATCCCATATCTTTTGTACAAAAATACATACCTATACGTCGTCAGCTTTTGTTGCAATAGTCGAAACTCAAGAGCAGTCGAGCCAAATCTATGTAGTAGTTAGTAAGCTTATAGATTGATACTACTTGAACACTAACTGCGATGATCGTAACTTAGCTGAAAAATAAGAACAAGAATTGGTAGCTCATTGCTCAGAACAGCACGTAGTCTAAAAAATTGTTTAGCAGACGGCATCCGGCAAACACTCGTCGCGTACGGCATTTTATTAAAAAAACATAGCTTGCAATAAGTGGTTGTACCCATATTTTGCTAGCAGATAAAGAGATTTACACCTTAGTAGCATACATATAAGTAACAAATTCCATTAAAATCTGTTTATTAGTTTCCTATAAAGGACAGCGCAAGTTTATATGGAATGCTGGGCTCCGTGAATTCTCTAAAAGTATCTATAAACTACTAGGCTATTCTGTTTAAATGTATAGAAACTATAAGTGCGTATAGAGAAAGGACTTTAGGGAATATACCCAAAATAATCTTGTCTGATCCGATGATTAATCTAGCCTTACTAGGAGGGATTAATGAACAAAGCCTATACAAGATGTAACTTAAGGGTGTAGCTATTAAGGGTCGGACAAACAAGAAGGAAAAACTAATGGCGAGTTAATAGTGTACTAAAGTCTTCTTAGGATTCTAAAAACACGATTTATTCACATAACTTTCTTACAGTCCCTCTTTAGCACAATATTTATAGGTATTACGTTTTTGTCTTGTATTATTATGACAAAGGTTCACAGGGAAAGATTTTGCATAAAATGATGAACAGCATGTGTACCGTGGGTCATCATCATTATCCTAGCGCTGTCCCGATTGCGTTCCAAAGCCTACGCCTTGAAGCCCGGGCGCTTTTTTCCGGCTGTATCTCCTCTACTTCGCACGGTCTTCAGCATCCCTGGTGGTTAGTCGATTGGCACGTACATCATCTCCTACAACGTCAAGCCAGCATTTTTTGGCCTTCCGCGTTTACCAGGGCGCGGCGGAGTTAGCATGGTAAGACATTTGTTACCCACGTAAGATGCCGGTTAACGTAAGACGTGGCCGCACCAGCGTAACATGTGTACAGTAGGTATCTTCGGTAAATGCACCGGGCTCGGCTTCAATCAAGGAGATCATATTAATATAATTTCTTAAAATAGAAAATTCAAAATTATTAATATTACTAGGCTGCTACAACTAACCAAACCGCAACTAAACTGCATAAATTAACGTTTAAATAACAGTGTTGCCACAATAGTGCCGTTTTACCCTCACAGTGTTACAAGTTACGGTATAGAGCGTATTTCCCACGGGATATCCGTCTATATTAAGAAATAAAGCCCATTTGTGGGAGCCCACGCGATTGCTTTTCGTGATTCTCAGCGATTTTCTCGAATAATATATTAATACCATGGCAGTGGTATGTTAAAATGGAGTCAACATTTTGTTTGCTTTTTAGTAAAATGATTTTTCAAAAATACGTGTAAAGCCCAGATGTGCACCAAAAATAAGGCGGAGTTGTTTTAAATCGAAAATTAATATGTAACAATACGTTACTAATACGTGTCATTATTGTTCGTATTCTATATTGTCAAGAGTTTTAAAAGCCTTGTTAGTTGAGAGTCGGAATATTAAATGGTACTGTCTCCCCACAACGACTATCAAAGATCTTCATGACAGGTCCAACGGCTCAAGATGCACGCTGAAGCAGAGGGTAAGGTTAGCGATCATAAATTAAAAAGTGATGTGCAACGTGCGTTTGTTTGAACCCCATACTCTCTGCAGAGCAGTCTGTTGATATTGATGACGGCCAGTGGGCGTAGCGGGAGTGTAAGCGACTGCTACGTCGAAGACCGCGGGTTCGATTCCCGCTCAAGTCAAACATTTGTGTGCACGAACATGGATGTTTGTCTTGGTCTGGGTGTTTCTATGTATAACATGTAAGCATTTACAAAAAAAAGTATATAATTTGTATGTTTATCCATAATCCAGTACCCACAGCACAAGCTCTGCTTAGTTTGGGACTCGATGGTGTTGTGTGAATGTGGTAGAATATTATTATTATTATTATTTCCACCAGGCTAAATATGCCTCAAATTTGTCTTTTATCGTACTGTGTTGCATAAAACATAACAATAGCTTATGAGTGTAACAACCATAGTGCCTAAGAAGTGTCAAATCAGTGCTAGACGAAAAGATTCATCACTCTCGTGAAAATGAACTCACATTTTCTGTTTAGTTTCTTTATCATAAGAAATCCCTTTTGATATATTTTCTACATATACATTTTTCTAGTCACATGCATAATATTATATTATGTTAAAATACAACTTTCTTATACGCATATTGCTGTCTGTACAACCAGCCGTCGAGACTTGACAAGGGAAAGTAGAAATATTGAAATAGCCTTTGCTCTCACGATATTAAGTTTTCTCTTGTATTAATATGAAGAACTCAGACAGCTTTGTGTTTTAGCTTTTGATAAACTGAAGAAGGCATTATTTCGCGACGGGTTAGTGAAACTATAAATTGGAGGAAAATCTATTCCTTTTCGATGTCGACAATATCTTCACAAATACTTTTTTATTTTTCGTACAATCGTCTTCAATCGTAACCAATATAAAATAAATGTTACTGTTTGTTTGAACATGAAAAGATGGTTGACTTTTATTATTATTATTTTATGTCGTTGAATTATTGGAGTCATAAGACATATTGATAATAATTATGTTCTTAGTTTTAAGTGTTTTTACCTTTGATTTCTTTTATTTTCTTTATTTTTCGATGCAATCTAACGTTGCTGAAAACTTTATATGCTTACTCTGTTTTATTTATAAAAGTATTAAAAACATTGTTGGAAGCCACAGAAAGCATTAAAATTTGCTCAGGCTTTTCAAAACTGTACTCTAAATTAGACAACTCAAGAGATTTTCCCGCAGGAAACAAAAACACAACATCTCCTTTCTCTCTGTATACATTAACATCATAGCCACGATATTCATCATGGAACGAATACAATTAACTCTTACTCACAATATTAATCAGTCTATCGGGCCCGCCGCCTCACAAAATTTATTAAAGTTAAAGACCCCTTTATAGAGTGACGGCGTGATTTTGCGTCAAATTGTGTTTCAAAGTCAATCTCGATTGTAATCACGGGCTGGAGGCTCTAGCCTAGTGATTATGTCAAGTATAGGTGCTCGAACTACTGACGATTTGTCTAGTAATTATCTTCTTAGCTAGCCGCTTCGAATTTCGAGTAAAGGTTGACTGGAACACAGCCACGTGCCGCAAGGTATTACATAGATCATTTTTGCTTTGATTAAAGAATTGTCAGGTATTTTTGTCGATGTAAAGTCAGAATCAATGAGTGAATAAGTAATGAAAGGACTATAACTTAATCACACAAAAAATCATGATGTACAAACTTGAGTCACTATTTTTTTAAACATATAAAAAGGGGCTTTAGAGATAATAGAGATGGGAGACGTATTTTAACTCACTGGAATACACAAAAGTTCCATATTTAAAAACCATGTTGTTCTTGTGCGATACGTATTTAAAAGTGTGTTGCCAATATTTGTGATAACTATCAACACTTACTTATTCTTGGCGCATTTAGCAATGTTATTCATATCCTTTTTAATCTGTTTTTAAAGAGAGTTGTCTGCAACTCGTCGTACATTAAACTGCTATTATTGTGTATGACACTCACGATTTCCGTTTCTGTCAAAAAATTGAAGCGCATTAAGCTCGCAATCGCCAGAAATACGATTTTATCTATTGATGCAATTATTTTGAATCACCTGCAAGTAGATATATTATTTTTCTTCGTGTTAATAAAGTTAGAGACTGAGAACTCTGGAGAAGTGTAAAATGTGTCCCCCTCTGACCGACAATGGGATAATACAGATTAAGACAAAAATAAAACTGTCAGATTATATCTGTTGGTGATGTGGAGGAATGAAGTGACGGCTTATGTTAGTGCGTCTCGACGTCTGTCGTCTAAAACTAGAACTAGTGTGACACTTTATATAATGTGATTTTGAATCGTAAAACTTGTATTATATATTGTATATTATCATGTCACCAATGTCTTCGCCATTCCCACGGTGCCTGGTTTTGCGGAAGAGGCGATCAGCACTTTTTTTACCCGAATCGCGGTGAAACTTATTATCAAAGGGTCGGGCCGCAAAATATCAATATCTAGCTACTGCTGCCGTTCAAATGTGATTAGCGCCATCATAATATAATATGTACCTATAGGTATGATATCTATTTGCTATCTACAATTATGACGGCAGCTTCTTTCTATTTAAGTAAGTGTATGTTTAACAACCCCGACAAGCTTATAAAACACATTTACAAACAATACTTCAGACAACAGTTACCGTCAAGTAATGTTCCTGTTGAATTGACACAGCGATATAACCAGATTACTCCAGTTCGAACAAGTTTTAGTGAGATGCCGCGGTAACGTATAAATGTCGGGATTATCCTCTAACTTACGGCGTGTAATTGTACCTACGTGACAGCGGCAAAGATCACTTTATAAGGACTAACCCCTATTATATCATTAAATTAATCTAGAAGAAGAGAGAATTATTAAATTAAATAGCTGACTCAAGGGACTCTTTTGGCGATGAAATATATAAATTGATACATACTTCTTAACTTAGCTGTACTATAACATTTTGGACGCATTTCCTGGTAATTTATTTTTATTTTCTTTTTACAAAGTTTCTCTTTTTACAATTTACAAAGTTGACAATACGCGTGTTTACCTAAGGCAAGCTTCTAGAGAAGCAAAAATCAGAGAGAAAGCTTTCTTGTCTAAGAAATATCTGATATGTAATAAGTTCTGACCTTCCAAAGGTCACGTTGATAACTTTATAGTAAAAGGCTAAGGTCGTTAAATCTACGATACAAATATCATGATTTTCGTACAATTTTATTATTATTTATTTAAAATCAAACTTTAATGATTATAAGACCGTGTCGAAGGGGCGCGACAGATTGCCATTCAATTGGATATTAAAGAACTTGGCTCATTATTGTCAACCCGTGCGGATCATTGCACAATATTTTTTCAAACTGATGCTAACTTAAATATACAAGGATAAATACAATTTTAGGTAGGTATTTCTACCTATGTAATACCAATGTTTTCGCATAAGGTATTTATGACAAAACTTGTATTTTTACTTAACAGTTATCTCGCTGTCTGTCTATTCCGGCTAATTGCGGTTAAAATCTGAATAACATTGGTTATTATTATAAATGTAAGTATCATGTATTTCCCAATGCAAAAATAGCGCGGGAAAACCTAAAGAAAACCTAGATAATTATAAAGATCTCGACTAAAAAGGTCTATCAGGTTGATTGAATCAGGCGTTACTTGGTGGAACTCCATTGTTACCTAATGGAAGGAAAGCCACAGACCCTCGGATTGACCACCTCAACTATTGCAATAGAAAAAGGTTGACAATACCGAACTCGTCTGAAAGAATAAAGCCACCCTCACATTGGGCGTCAGCGTCAACGCAGCGGCACCGCGTCAGCCGAGCGTTCTTTAAAAGACGAGCGAATCAGTTTCCGCTGTGTTGACGCCCTATGTGAGGGTGGCCTAAGGGATATATAGGAATGGTATGGGTTCCAGGAATATACCTGACTTGCAGTATCGCGCTGCATGCGCCGACCAAATTTTGACACGTGTTTCGCTTCTGCACGAGGCATCCTCAGGAGCGATGGGCAACCACTGAGCTGCTCAGTCGTTGTCCATCGCGGTGGTCAATCTGAGGGTGCGTGGTGGGTTCCTCTTTCCTTCCATTAGATTAGGTCTATCACGTTTATCTGACATACACATCCAACTTTGCTACACCATTTTATCACAACTTTTGCCTTGAAAACAACACGTGAGTGTGTTTATAAGGTTTCTTTCATTTGGTAATTACTTTCGTTCATTTATGGTATCTTTATAACATTGCTCTTGAGAATAACACTCGAACTTTTAGCTTACTCTCTCAGCTGCAATACTAAACTGATTTAATTTCTGAGCTAGTCTAGTAACTCAAAGTAGAATAATTAAATCACAGACTAGTAAGAGGATACTACGTATAATGAAATTATCAGTGTGAAAGCAAGAAGTGTAGATGAAGTGCGCCAGGTAGGCAATAGGCGCGCCTACATACTAGTAAATTGGGACCGAAACATATCTGGCGAAGTGTGGGTGTGTAATACATCTCTGCCTAACCCTTCGGGAATAAACGGCGTGAAGTTATGTATGTGAAGGCAAGCTCGGTATGAACGCCCGCTTGTGAGTTCTACGTTTTTATCTAAATCTGTTTTAACAAAGACTCGTATTGTGGAGCTTAGCTATCTCCTTTGAGACACTTTTACATAAATATTTTTACCGGATTGCGCTGGCGATGTTTCTGTTTGTTCACATGTCTGTAACGTGGTGTTAGGGATAAGAGAAAATATATCTACGATCTTATTTCTACTTTAGATGCTGCTTCGTGGAAAATTTATTTCTTTTGCGTCTACCACTTTGTACGAGATAGGAAAAAGTGTTTCTTTGATTTTGTTTACTGTTAGTTTTTGATAAATAAATTAATGTGTGTGTTGAGGTGTCCGATAGTCTTTTAAATTTAGAAACCAATTACTAATAATAATATAATAATAGATCCTATTCAAGGTTGTAAAAAGCAGTTGAACTGCTGCGTGTCCGGTATTTTGTTACTTGTAAACATCCCTCTTTTTCTGGATAGGTTCGAAATCTATCAATCTTCTTGTATTAAAAAGAAGGCCATGCTCAGCAAAGGTTAAGTGACTACCGTTGTCACGTCACTCACAATTCTTAGTAAAACAAAATCTCAGCATACTTCAAAATTTGCATATAGAAAAAATCTCAGCTGGAACTTTTCACGTTTCTCTTGACAACTCAATTATCTGATTCTCGAGGGTGTATATAGTTTCACGTCGGGCACACGCGTTTATATAATTGTTTAATTTGCCACCAATTAGCAGTGAATACCTATGTTATTTGAGATTCAAAAGCCTTCGGCGTAAGTTGAACGTTGTAATTGATGAAGTCTATTTGTCTTATTTGATGAGTTCACATATCTGTACTTTTTCGCAGTAGATTTATTTTCATTAGTTTATCGCATGTGGTAATAAATTTTCTTGATTAATAATTGAAATGGATATTTTACCCCTATATCAGTGTAAGTAAGTGTAAAGTAAAATAGTTGATTGAATCAGGCGTTACTTGGTGGAACTGCATTGTAGCCTAATGGAAGGAAAGAGGAACCCACCACGCACCCTCGGATTGACCACCACAACTATTGCAATAGAAAAGGGTTGACAATACCGAACTCCTCTAAAAGGATAAGGGATAAAGGAATGGTATGGGTTCCAGGAACATACCTGACTTGCAGTATCCCGCTGTATTCGCATACATACACACATGTATTGTCAACCTTTTTCTATTGCAATAGTTGGGGTGGTCAATCCGAGGGTGCGTGGTGGGTTCCTCTTTCCTTCCATTAGGTTAAAGTAAAATACTATTTCAAGTTACTTTAGGTCAGTTCAAAAAACAAATATGCTACCTTTTAAGGTTGAGTGATGAATACTTTTGATAATATCTTCTATTTTCTGTGTAAAGGCCACCAACACCATGAAACGCTAAAATATTTATATTCTTAACGAATAAGAATAAAATATTGAATGAACCCTTCATTTAAAATCCAATTAATTGGTCATTAAAAATCCACCAGTGATCTCTAGCCGCCGACCAGTTACTTACAAGACTTATCAAACGGCCAAAATTTTCAAACGGTCGTGACGTTCGAAAATCAAATTTGAAAAAGCCGCGCATAAATTGGGTTTGACAGTATCTGCGGTCTCATCACCTTTATTCAAATTGTTTTTAACAGATTTCTTTAATATCCATAAGGGCTTTTTCGCGAAAGTTTAAGCTGATGTGACACTGGAGGCACCTTAATTGTTCTTGAGCTTCGAAACTTCCTGTTATTGTGTAAAATTTAGACGTCTTTTGACTTACAGCAACACTTCACTTCACTCTTGAGGCAGTTATGGAAATGTATACATACCTACTGGGCGGATTCGTAATTGAAGTGAGATTGATGGGAAGACGGCAATCGAAGGTACAATATATCCCGTTGTTTGGAGCATATCTTGAAATTCATATACTTACAGATTTAAATATAGGTACATACCTATGTATAAAGGAATGATACTGTCTGACATACGCTGGTTAAAAACCTGCATTTTTATGACAAATCATTTGTTATTTTCGCAATATCTATCCATCTCGATTCATTAACCCAACATGTATCAATTGCTTTTCGAAAGATAGGTATATTTTATTTAGATATTTTTGTAATATTTTACAAAATGTTTCAAATATAGTAGGTACGTAAATAAAAAGTTTCGTATAAATATTTGAATACAAATCAACCAAAGAGGGCTTTCAAAAACAATTTTATAAATGAAGTGTCAGTTTCATAGTGGCTTACACATTTTTTGCATGACGTGAAAATATTCGTAGTTTACTCATCGAAACAATTTTTTAATCAGCCGAGTGCAGTTTAGATTTCAGATAGATGGTTCAGAATAATCCTTCGATACATTTGTAATATTGACGTGGCAAGCAGACTGGAAAATACTGTAACCTATTAATTTAAAAAATAATATGCGTGCTTGCCTTTTGGAAATAAGTAAGAATCATATTTTGATTCAATATTCAATGTATAAAAAACTGATGTTAGTCATTGAGTTAGCAGAAATAAGACATAATCTTAATACATAAAATCCTTGCGTTACTGACTGACTGACAGACACGCTACAGCTGAAACAATTGGGCGCAGGAAGCTGAAATTTGGCATGTATGTTCCTTGGGGACCGTAGGGGTGCACTAAGAAGGGATTTCCCGAAATTCCCACGGGATCGGCCAAAACGGGTAAATATAAAAAAATGCAGGCGTAGCTGCTGGCGTCCTCTAGTATTATATAATAATCAATTCTGTTTATAAAAACTAAAAATAACACAGTGGGCATACTAGCTGTAGGCATTCCAAGGTTTCTTTTCCCGCCTTCGAGGCTTACTATCAGACCAGCTTAATGGTACCTTATTATTGTATTGACACCTCATTTTGTCGATGATATATGAAATGGAAGTGGGCAAAATTCGCCTTCTTAGATTTTATTACATTACAAGTTTATTTTAACTGGAGGACGCCAGCAGCTACGCCTGCATTTTTTTATATTTACCCGTTTTGGCCGATCCCGTGGGAATTTCGGAAAATCCCTTCTTAGTGCACCCCTACGGTCCTCAAGGAACATACATGCCAAATTTCAGCTTCCTGCGCCCAATAGTTTCGGCTGTAGCATGTCTGTCAGTCAGTCAGTAACGCAAGGATTTTATATATTAAGATTACAGCTAAGCATATAAACAGGCGTCTTAAAATGAACAACTTCCTTACACTTAAGTGGTTCATTCCGAACAAACACCGTAAAATATTCGCGCCAAAAAGTTAAGATGGCCGGTACCTATTATGTGCCGGTGTATTAGCGTGGAGGGAGATTATACCATAGCGTCTGATACAATGAAACCAAATTGGATAAAGGAGCTTCCATTTTGTATCCCGGATGTATTGTAGTACTTTATAGTTCGTAAAGATTATGCTGTAGTAGTTTTTACAAAGAGTCGCGTTCAGGATAAAGGACTGATGATGATATAGACTCGGAATATTAAAATGTACAATGTTCTCGAATACGCCCAAACTTAAATAACTGGACCAAACATTGTCCACATAATTTCAATGAAATTGAATGAAAGAGCTCTAGTTTATACAATGTACCTTTGTCCTTTGTTTGTTTAGCTATTAAATTTTCAAATTTAGTGCATACATTTAGTAAGTGGAGTACGAGTCGCAACCAAAGAGAATTCCAATGAGGAGAAATATTTGCATGACAACGGACCGATATTGGCGAGTGGGCTGTCCATCACAACGTCCAACAGCCAACGGCCAACATTTACCAAACCTAGAGCATGGGATTATCAGCAAATAAATAAACAAATCTGATAGTGTTGCGTCAGCTTGTGTTTGGCCCCAGTGTTTGTTCCCACATGTTTGCATTTTGTTTCCAGTTTTGTCACAATTCCCTGTTCGAGTGTGGACGGATTAATCGTCAAGGTTCACCATATTGAGTTATATACCTTTCGGTAGACGGATATTATTAAGATATTAAGACGGATATAATTTTATTAAGAAGTCGTCTTGTAGTACCTACGTAGTTTCTGTGAAAATGAACTGTCGTTTATATGAGTTTTTTTATTGAGCATTTATTCTTCAGCTGAACTCGAGAAAAGTCTGCAAATAAATAAAGTGTTTTGCAGAGGTGATTCAAAGTACATATTAAATAGCTTTTAAGCCTCAGGTATAGCTTGCAATGAATCCAATCATTGCTTTGTGTCAAATAAATTTTACTCCGAGAGAGCTAAACAACATTGTTAAGATTTCGCTCGCAATACACAACGAACAGAAAAACGATGAATGCGATACTATCTCAATAGTCCCCAGCGTAAAATAAAATACCGTCCAATACATTTGCTACAAAATATTCAAAAATTTTTATTACAAATATAAAAGTAATAAATAAACACTGAACGGTTAAGCTAAGACGCTTTCATCCATATTTTTATCTATATGTGTGGAGCAAATAATCTAAATTTATTAAGTCTCTGGCAATCCCTGGAAAATAATTTATGATGTAGTTGGGAGCGAGGCTGAGCAAATGAGATGTAACGCGGCTTGTATTGTTCATGAACTCAAGGTCTTGTTACGGTTTGGTGTGATGCGCAGCCGTTTCACTAAACGTTGCCTACTGTCGAAGTACGGAGTCGTTCGTCGTTAATTCGAGCTAACAAGAGCTCGTTCAAAAGAAACATTTTTTTTACTAGGTGGATTTTTTATTTAATTAGGAATTTACGCTGGATTTTTGACTATCATTGTTAATAATGTCAGCCTTTTATATAGATAGTTTGCGTTGCATGGTCTTCTTTTATAGTACAAATGTTATTCAGCCTGCCAAAACAATATAGAATATTCCTTTGACAAAGCATAAGTCCTTCACTCAGTGTAATCACAATAGGTTTAGTTTGGACGAGTGTTAGGGCAAAGCTTTTCCTCATTCTCTTAGTGAACTGTTTTCTCGTTCATAATACCATTATATTTAGCTAGGCCGTGTGGTTGACGGCATAGAATAAAAGTGTCACCACCCCCTATCTTCCCGTGGGTGTCGTAAGAGGCGACTAAGGGATAACACGATGCAAATACCATCTTTGCGTAGAGACGGAAAACTCGACATCAAACCCTATACGGGGGGCTAAACCCTATACCCTATATGGGATCGGGAGGTCCCGGGTTCGATTCCTGGGTCGGGCAGTATTATTAGGTTTTTCTGTCACGAAATTCTCAGTAGCAGCACGGAGTCTGGAAATGTGTCCGGCTCGCCCCTTATTACGTGGGACTAAAGTATATCTGGCGAAAAGTGGGTGTAGAAATACACCTCTGCCTACCCCTTCGGGGATAAAAGCCGTGATGATATGTATGTATGTATTTAGCTAGCCTCAGTTAATATACAACGCAACTCTGGCAGAAAGTGCTTCTACATTTTCTAAGTGGCACTCGCACATTTTCACCAAAATTTTTGCGCAAAATGTATAATACTTTTAGACGAGATATTATTTTATTGAAAATGTGAAACTTACTAGAACTTTGATTCCACTAGGTTTGCTTCTTTGAAATTTTGATTATTTTTTTATAATCAAGAATTGTAATTTTATTACTTAAGCTTAGGACGAAGAGAGTAGAATGTAGAAAGATATTTTTAAACAATTATCATTATCATGTATCGTATTTAAGCACTAGCTATAAGCACTTAATAAGACATCATTATTTTCGAATCACAGACAGATAGGTACATCGATTTTATTTATATTTGTATTGTATAGATATACAGATACCCAAAGATGTCACAACAGATAGAGTGGGAAAACGTTTATTTTGTCTCACAACTGATAGGTATCAGAGATATTTATTCTCTTTCACACAATAACTAGCGCTAGAAAAATATCCTTTATAAACGTTGAAACTAAATATTATTGCGTAGTGGATGAACTTCTGACCGAATAATTTAAAATAAGAAGCGGTGAAGCAATTTTTTATGTGCAAACATGCATTTGTTTGCTTTCAATTTAACTAAAATGATTTACAGAAACAATGTTGTTTCATCTGCGGTCTGAAACGCTTTACCAGCCTGGAAGCCGTATTTTTTGACATATTAGTGTATTAATTTCATAATGTGTTTATTGTCAATTTTGTCTTTTAATCTATGACTATACTTATGCTGCAGATATTGTTTATTTGGTTCGCGCTAATCTTAGGAACTACTGATTTGATTAGAATAATTATATAATTATTTTTGTTCGATAGCCCATTTATTGAAAATGGGCTTTATTGAGGAAAGTATAACATCAAACTATGAGCCACGAGTGGGGACCAGTACATATATTACAGCCTTTCATGACGATTCGTAACTTTATTTTGCAGATACATTTTTAAATAAAGTCTAACATGCATGTATTGGTAATTCTACTATAATTCAATATCGAGAATATCGAGAATAAACTTTATTTTGGAGATACATTTTTAAATAAAGTCTTACATGCATGTATTGGTCATTCTATTATTCAATATCGAGAATATTGATACATAAAGACATACTTATACATAACTCTTTCTACGTATTCTAACAACTAACCGGCTTCAATATACGTTTTACAGAGAGAACTTGGTAAATACAATACGAGAGCTTGCTAAGTAGGCAATAACGAGTTCATTGACCCGTGGCCATTGACGGCTGTCGTCCCTTCGCTCTTGAAGCCCAGATAGTTCTACCCTCGCGTTTCTAGCCCAGTTTCAACAAATAAAGGTCAAATTGGTTTTAGTCTGTTGAAGAGTGTGATTGTAATTGTTCTTTCTTTTTGTTTCAGGGTAAGCTGTGTGAGAGTGACAGAGAGGCTTAGGTTGACGGCTGCGGTACTGCGGTAAATACTAAATTTAAGGGCTATGGGTTTCTATAGCAGCTAGATGTAGATTCGTTTTCGAGTCTAGTAAATTTTAATCAGTTTGTAACTCTATTGAAAATGCACGTAACAAAAATGTATAGATTCTAATAAAATATCAAACCAACCAATTAACTAAGCAAACTCACTTAAACTGCCAATGTATAATGTTGTTATTGAAATTTTCAACGGCAAACTTTGCTATTATTCATAGCATTCAGAATACATAGTTTCAAATGTTGGCGATTTCGTTCAATAATATTTACACAACAAGCTGTGCCCGCGACTCCGTTCGTGCGGAATTTGTCTTTTCATTAGGCTACAGAATTGATACCCAAAATGTTTTAAGTTGCATATAATACCTATATTGAATAGTGTAGATGTAGACATCTTGAAAATAGCTCAAATGACTCACTTGTTTGTGCGAGTCCACACCGCGAAGTTACCAATCGCGAGTAAAAGATCAAAGAATTCCTGTGCATGTTCGTTGCCTCATAATTATGCTCGCATATTTGATGTCAAATGCATAGCGGTAATACAATCGCATAGTTATGAACTCTTTAGACAGGCTTTAATTTCATCAGCTCTTGTCTCATATTGTATGGTGGTATAACAGACAGAGTCTAACGAAAACCGTCAAGAACTGTTAAAGCGCCCATGAGTTCTTCATTTTGCCTCATTTCCCTTGGTTTGCGATCTACATGGTTAGACCGCTTCACGGTTTGCCATCGTATATTCATCTCATATGATAAGATGGCAATTACGTTAAATCTTAGCTTTGTCACTGCTTTTAGATATATAACAAACAGAACTCTACGTGGTCCAAGTCGATCGGAATTTTAAACATTGTAGGCACTTTTTAGGATTCTTTATCCAAAAATGGCAAAAACCGGAACCCTGATAGATTCGCCATATCTGTCTGTCTGTACCTCTGTATGTCACAGCCATCTTATACCGAAACCATTAAGTACTTCACTGAATACTTTTAGAAAGGTGACGTATTCTGTGAACCGCTGCCCGACTTGTATACATAAAAAAGGAATAACAATTAAGGGGTCTTCTCCATACATGGAGCTGACGTGAAAATATTTTTACTTTTAACTTTAATTTCTCAAAGTCAATCGTTTGAAAGATGGACGCTTCCAAAGTGGTTAAATGAGTATCGTTCCCAAGCCCCTCCGTTCTCAAACTTTTGAAGTAAGAGAGTGACAAATCTAAAAAATATATGTTGTAGATCGTAATAAAAACTTCCAATGCAAATTAGTTTGAACGATATGTGATCAGCCGGTTTTATATAAAAAAACCGCAAATATAACTTGGTCGTTAATACAAACACTGTGAAAAACAAAGTTATGTGTACCGGTCAAAAAATGATAGTGGTATATGGTTAGGTGAAGATAATGTGTATGTTTAGTGTATACCTCTAGCACAGAGCCCTTCATGGGCGAGCCGACTCGCTCTTGATTCAATTATTCATCCTTGCAACAATGTGCCTATTTCCTGTCTGTACTCGTATATATTAAATCATTGCGTTACTGATTGACTGACAGACAACGTGCAACCAAAACTATTGGGCGCAGGAAGCTGAAATTTGGCATGTATGTTCCTTGGGGACCGTCGGGGTGCACTAAGAAGGGATTTCTTGAAATACCCACGGGATCGGTCAAAAGAGATAAATTAAAAAAAATTGTAGGCGTAGCTGCTGGCGTCCTCTAGTTGTTTATAAAATTACTTCATATGTGTGTATAAGTGTAGATACAATAACTATAAAATAAATAGGTATAACAATATCCCTGAGTTGAAGTAATGGAAAACACGTCTATCATATTAAATTACGGTTCTTCGCTGATTGATCTTGAGGCGCCCACATCCATCCGAGACAAGATAACATTTTGGTTTAACACACCATACCGTAAGTAAACGTCTTCAAAACGTAAATGTACATGGATTCATTAAGTAAATAATTAAAAAAATTGACGATTGTTCATAAGAGTCACAGCCTATATGAATAAATAATTTTATTTTTGACTTTTATCATATTTGTCTCGTCAGACTCAGAATTCCAGCCCAATCAAAGCTACTTATAAAACTACAAAGATTCCAAGGCGGGGTATACCCATGGCTTGGTTATTGTTCTGTTTCCAACCCACCGAGTGCTCAATAATTCCCACTCACCATCCGCCTGGCACGAACGATTGGGTAATTGGGACAAACCGCTGTAAAAGTTCCCGTTTAAGGGTTAATATGAGCGGAGAATACAGTGTGTTAATGTTTTACCACCGCGCTGGATACTTCTGGGATTTTTACGAGCCGTATAATGTTAGTACACGGATTATTGGGCTTAAAGACGACCTTGACTTACAGGTTTTTGGGTAATAGTGACGTTTAATCACGACGTCTATCTAAACCACGCGCTGTGCCGCTAAACCGAAAATATGTACGTGTTAGATTAACAGCGTCTGCTGTTATTCGTAGGTTAAATAAGGTGTTTTCTTAAAAGGAATAGCTGCCTATTTAGGTTTTGAATTGTTTGTAGTCTTATTCTCGGTGAGCTAAGTTGTAGGTATTTATTTGGAATAGGAGCTGTAGGCAATAATTATAAGGTCAGATAATGATTTAGTTGCTTCCGTTTGAAACCACGCATAAATTAATATAAAACACCTCAAATCTATCAAATGAGGTCACCCATCAGAATGGTAACCGCCGCATGCGTTGCTTAACCTAGCCTACCCATTATAAATGGCAAATTAATCCGCTTATGGACGAAAAAGTAGTTAAACATAGCATAACTACGCTTGCCGATAAACCAGCTACGAATGGTTACTGCACTTGCTAGGCCGTACGTGTAGCTTGAGATCCCGTAGCATGAGCCTACGTGAACTTATGCTACGGTTACGGCTCTTGCTACGAATACGTTTATTACTCTTCCCGCGTAGACCATAGTTGTTAGTAAAGTTGATAGAACTTGTAACAGTGAAACCTTATCTTTGTAACGTGAACGGTATGATACGCGAATAGTCACTGTCTAACTCGAAATGTATTGCTTTACTAATATAACCATTTGATATTTGCTCATGTATTTGATCAAAGTTGCTTAATATTACCAATATGAAACGAAACTTTGTGACATGCACAACTATCACTGTCCTCACGATATTCTAGTTACATCCAAGACTTTTCGCCTTGGAGCGATGTCCACTGGAGCGACGATTTAACGTCCTCTTTGAGGCACGTGGCAAGCGATAATTAACAATTTTATACGCACATGACTTCGAAAAGTCAATGGTGAGCGTCGTGGTACCCTGATACCCTGCGTATGGCAGTCTGTTGGAATCTCTACTATGGCTATCGCTGCCTCCAAAATTTGTGAACATAACAAAAGAACAAGATAGATACAGCAAAACTCATATAGCGACTGAAGCCAAGAAAGGAAGACTAATTTTCAAGTGATACGCTCGACGAGCGTGTTGGACAGTGGGCTTACCCTTCTCATGCTGAGAGGACTCCCGTAACCAGCAGTGGGTCTCTAACAGTATTCTCGTTATATATTTTAGAACACATATGCACATAATTATCACGTATGAATTGAACATGTCTTATGACGTCACTTGATGTGGCCTGTAACGTGGGCGTCGCGCATGCCAAACATTAACTGTAATTGGCACTCGCTTTAAGCGAGCACGCTAATTACGCAGGCAATGTACGCTACATTATAATAAATGCTGTATAATAACAATGTTATTACGTTGTTGTTGAGTGTATCGGTAATGACATTAATTGTAGGTCGACCGTGTCCTCACGAGCTCTAGGCAATGATTTATTTGTCTTTGCATACATACATACATATACTCACGCCTATTTTCCCGTCGGGGTAAGCAGAGACAACGGAACGCCACTTGCTTCTATCCTTACAGACCTCACGCGCTTCCACTACACTCATTACTCTTTTCATACATGCTTGCCGGTTTCGGGTACTTCGGACCTTGCCGTTTTTTAGGACGTCCCCAATTTGGTCGAGGAATGTCCTACGAGGTCTGCCGCGACCAACTTGCCCACACACATTTGCCTTATAGATCCGATTCGTCATTCTTTCTACACTCATTCGCTCCACGCGTCCAAACCACTTCAGCATTCCTTTCTCAATCCCAGTCACGACATCTTCTTTGCATATTTATTTATTTTATGGTTACATTATGAATACTTTTAAACATTCACGACTTGTACACGTTTACTACTAATTTATGAAACGGTTCTTTGTCGCGTAATTATTTCAAATATAGGTACTTACCTATATTTTCAATTAATTACGCGACATAAACCCCTTTCATAAATATGTATTACAATTGTTACATTGTCTCCGATAATGCAATTTAATAGCACGGACATTTTGTGTGATACATATATTTTGACTGCCTCGTTGGTCTCGCGGCATAAATGTGCGGGTGGGATAGAGAGGTCTCGGGTTCGATTCCTGGGTCGAGCAAAGTGTTATTGGATTTTCCCGTTAGGAAATTCTCAGTAGCAGCACGGAGTCTGGTAATGTGCCCGGTACGGCAATAGGCTCGCCCCCTATTACGTGGGACTAAACTAAATAAGGCAAAAAGTGGGTGTAGCAATATACCTCTGCCTACCTCTTCGGGGATATAGGCGTGAGACTATGTATGAATGTGTGTACATATATTTTGTTTCGAGTCTGGCTGTTCTATGTTTCCGTTGGTTGAATGTTTGTAAAGTCCTCCGCGATACAGATGTATCCGTTTTGCGGGAGAAGTTTTTCTTAAGAATTAGTGCATCATTCACTATGGCGCCAAAAACAATACAAAAAATTATGAATTTCTTTCGTGCTCATTATTACATTACTGATTGGCTTGCATATTGCAGACAATACGGTATGATACGACATGGTATATGCATGAGTGTAGCCAATACCCTGTGGCATGCCGGTAAACGCCAAAGCGGAGCATCCTCCAAGACGCTCCAGTATAACATTATGAAATAAAAGAATGTTAGTGCAACGAGCCTTGATATAAGCTCAAAAATCAAAATATAATTTGCTACGGCATGCCGCGTAAGTGCCAGTAGGTATTAGGCCATACCAATACTATGTATAACGTACAAAATACAGGAGTAAATTACCATGTTCTGTAACTGTATGTCCCGTTCAGCTTATACTTATGTAACTCGATTGTGATTTTGTTGTTTTTATTGCTGGTGTCATTAGGTTTTCTTGTTAAGAAACAAGCAGTGAAAACATCAAGACGAGACTGTAAAAAGGTTCTCGCGTATTTTCTCTGAGTGGAAGGCAATACGTTAAGCTGTAATTGTCTTGGAGAGTTTTCTTTTATTTTAGAGTGTCACCTACTTTAACAAGAGGTATTTTCATTCTCAAAATTACTTCGTATTACTCAATGGCATGATTCAAATTATTTACTTATCAACGTCTAATATCTAATCTTAATATATAAAATCCTTGCGTTACTTACTGACTGACAGACACGCTACAGCCAAAACTATTGGGTGCAGGAAGCTGAAATTTGGCATGTATGTTCCTTGGGGACCGTAGGGGTGCACTAGGAAGGGATTTCCCGAAATTTCCACGGGATCGGCCATAACGGGTAAATTTAAAAAAAATCGCAGGCGTAGCTGCTGGCGACCTCTAGTGCTAATATATAAAACTGAAGAGTTTGTTTGTTTGTTTGCTTGAACGCGCTAATCTCAGGAACTACTGTTCCGATTTGAAAAAGATATTTCAGTGTTAGATAGCCCATTTATCGAGGAAGGCTATAGGCTATACAACATCACGCTAGGAGCCACGGGAGCGGCGCAGTCGCCTTTAACGACGCGGGTATAACCGCGGGCTCATCTAGTGTAATAAAACTGCAATATTTTTATCCTTTTAACCCTCCTGTAAAATACATTTTACTTACAATACATTGTCCCACGTAGAGATCGAACCCACAACACACAGCGCAGTGTTGAACAGCTAAGTGAAACCTTAAACCAATCATTAAATCAATTATAACGTCACTGTGAAATGAATGAAAGAATGAAGCAATCCTATGCTTTTCCAAATGGTAAAATTGGTGCACCATAAGCTATCGTGAATATAGCATCTCTTCATTTAATTGGTTCGGCGATGGTTTCTCACTCAGAACACGAATTGAGCAAAGCAAGATTTCCGTTTACACAGCAAACATCAATATCGTATTCCTAGTACACATTTAACTTTTCCTTAAAACATTTCCAATATGATTGACACCAATATTATCGAATAATAACTTGTAGTATCAAAGTTTTCTTGTGAAATATTATATATTCCGGCACAAACCTCCGGGGGCTACTTTAAGATGTTACTGACATTAGGTATATTTGGATGTAAATTGTCAGCTATCCTTCTTGCGAAAACGAGTGTGGGATGATGTATAAAAGTATCTAACGGATTAAGCTTTTTTGTTATGTATTCGCCGATTGATTATGAAACGGGTCTATATTGGGTAATTATTTGAAGATTGGTTAAGTGACCTTATATTTGCGCCAACGTTTTAGCGTAGGATACTATCGGTATATATAAAATTCATGTGTTACTGACTGACTGACAGACAAGCTACAGCTGAAACTATTAGACGCAAGAAGGTGAACCTTGGGATTAGACAGATAACAGTTAACTTAAAAAAATGTACGGGCAAACCTGCAAGCATCCTCTAGTGTTCTATAAAGGAAGACTGTATTATTCTATTATTCAGCGTACTTGCTTTCATATATATAGTCTAAGTTGCTTTCGTAGTGTTCAAAATCCAATATTTCCTGGGATGAAACTTAGCCCGGAAAAAAAAATACTACAGTTATTATGCGAAAGGTACTCTCATAAGTACCAGGTTATTTTACAACTTTGTTCCAAAATAATAATTTTAAAGATATATTCAATATAAAAACGTACAATATTTTAAAACAATATAAAATAATGCAATTTATTTAACAGGAATTTTTATAATAACATTACAGATGATTAATTATAACTATATACATTACTATCTTAAATAATCATAATTTCTAAGAATATAAAACTTATTCGTGCGCTACTTTTGTAACTTATTTTATGACACTTATTGTATAAAGAATATTAACAAAAGTGCCCCACGTTACAGGATTTTTCCCGGGACAAGAGAAAATGTTTAAAAGAAATTTCGAATTTTAAATCTTTTAGATAGGTAATGCATCAAAGAACGTAATTAAGTTTAGTTAAGGGGAGTTGCGGACTAATTAAAATTAATTTATGAAAGAGAAGTAAAATTATCCATTTTAAGTGACACGTAATAGATACACAGTAACTGACCCAAATAGTGATTTATTTACGAAAGAAATGAAAAGAAAATCTATCCTTTAGCGGTAAAAAATCACTGCATTGCACATGGACTTTACTAGTTTAATTTCCTTTTTACAGACCGATCGCATGAAATCCATGAATGCTCAGACAAATGAAAAATTATTTTCTTTTTTTTTTGCTTTGGCTGAGCGGTGAACAATAGTTTTTTGCCTCTGTAATTATGTTATAAGGCTTCGGCGGGGATTGGTGCAGACTGAAAAACAGTTTGTGTGTATATATCATTGCATTGTTGAAAAAATACGTCTGTATTTTTTAACCATTATATATGGTACCTTTAGTAACAGTAGTAACAGTGATAAAAAGAGAATTAGTGTACAGATATTTTTGAAATTACCTTTATTATATAAAATACATGTAATATGCAGAAATTAATGATTATATTATATTAAAATTAAACTTCATAATGCATTGCTTGTGTCCGTAAAAAAGTCAGTGGATATTTAGACACTCTGAATTTTAGTAAATGAGTATATCCTTTTTATTTCACATTTACTACATCATTTAGCTACAACCAAGATTTGTTTTCTGCTTAAAGCATTTTTATAAGGACGAATCTTCATTATGCGACCTTCGTATCTAACGACCGATGTTGATAAATGGGTCGTCATTCGATCCATCACCGTCAGTGAAGTGACATAGGCTAAGAGCCATTACTGCCACGAGATTTTACTTGATACTACTGGCACAATTCGATCTACATATTTTTTCTATGGACATTGTAACAACTCTATACCGACAAGTAAAAGGGATTTAAAAGGGTATTTAAATGAAAATATTCGGAAAAGTCGATTTTCGAATGTCTTCGTACTTTTTAAAGTATTGCCAATTCGGCATAAAATTACTTAACAATCTTGGCTCTCAGATTCTTCAGTTGGGGCATGTTTGGAGTGGGCTTTCACGATGCCTCAGTTCATAACTGCACGTTTAGCACTGAACAGAGTGTTATTGGTGCTTTCTTCCGACTTTCCGTTGATTGAACATTTGTAACGTCCCCCGCCAGTGTGGCCGTAGCCCTATCTGTCTGTATATATATAAAAGTCTTGGGTTAGTGACTGACCGACAGACAAGATACAGCTTAAACTTTCGGGTGCAAGAAGCTGAAACTTGGCATGTGTGTTCCTTGGGGGCTGTAGCGATGCACTAAGGTGGGTTTTCTGATTTTCCCACTCGATCGGGAAGAAACGATTCAATAAAAAAATATGCGGACGTAGATGCGGGCATCCTCTACATATAAAATGAAAAACATAATTAAAAACCTTGAATGACTATCGCTCACGTCTACTCATAATCATTAAAATCTCTAGTCACAACAGGGCACAAAACCATAAACGTAAGTCCAGAAATAAATGGAAGGAAAAAACTCAACTATCGAAGTCCACCGAGCGAACATCTTAGTTTACTTGCCAACGTATTTCTTAAGCCTTTTACCCAACTTTGGGGACTTGGCGGAAGGTTTATGAGCTTCCAGTGAAAGCTTTCCATTTCGTTACAGTTTTACGAGATATTTTACCAATCGCCATTTTTGTGCTTTACTTCGTTTTAATGGCGGTATTCGCACGCAATAATGAGCTGAGTCTTCAGTTTAGGTGTAATGGGTAATCTTAGGTCCTGTGGGTTCTTGTTGTTTGTTTTCAGTAGATATGCTTTGGGGCAGGCTTATGTTAGGCAGTGGAAGTCTATAGGGTAATATAATGCGATGTCAAATTAATTGTAAAGTTCTGCACTACTTATTTATCTGATCTTAACTTATACCGCTGGAAAATTTATTCATCTGAGCTTTACTTTATTCACGTCAGAGATAGTAACTAAAAATTCCCCCTTTTGACTGGTAGATTATTTTATTTTGTCTGATAATAAATGCTAGCAAACCAATAAAGTTTCCCAATATTGATACATTACTTATTCAGTTTCACAACTTTGTTTCAAGCAGACTAATGTTGTTACCAATTTGGCAATCCGCGAACAAGATTATTTTGGCAAACAAACCAAATTTAATAAAACAAAAGTTTTCTAGAAGCAAACAAACAAAATCACAACAATTACAAGCAATTTGTTCAGACGTTAATATAATAAAAAGGTGACACAAGTTTGTGAGACACAATAAGAAACTTTTAGAAACTTTAATGTATAGAAATGGTGCCGAACAGAATAACAATCAATTACTAATGTTTACGAAAACATACTCAGACAATAATAATAATATTCTACCACATTCTCACAACGCCCCCTAGTCCCAAACACAGCAGAGCTTATAGTATGGTTATTGGACAATAGATAAACACTTTACTCTTTATTTGTAAATACATTCATAATTATTATACATAGAAACCCAGACCAAGAAAAATACCCATGTTCACGCACACAAATGTTTGACTTGAGCGGTAATCGAACCCTCGACCTTCGGAGTGGCAGGCGTTTACACAGCCGCCACGCCACCGAGTAGTCAAAGGTATTTATATTATGCGTTTTACATAGGTACTTTCTCCTTTAGAAGACCATTCTTGCACTTGTGCTTACAAAAAATCAAGACAAATATATAGTAAAATATAACATAAAAATTAAGTCATTGCGTTTTCAGACAAAATATCAACATAGTTTCAATTGAGGACAGGACAGTTGGCCAGACCGTTTTCCCGGCACCGGAAGGTATATAAAGCAACTTTTCCGGCAGACAATGCGCCTGAATGCCGACAGACGTCTACCTCCAATGTCGCCGAAACATTACGTTTCTGACTATCGGGTCCGCGACTAACCTCGGTGTAACTTAACACTATGCAGTTGCAAGTTGTAGGTATGTTTTTTACTAAGTAATAAGAGGACTGTACTGCTACTAATCTTACTACAATTATCAACATTGACAGTTTGTGAGGACGTTTGTTACTTTTGCACGCAAAAACTACTAAATGGATTTTGATGAAACTTTTCAGAATAGCGTATTGGCTACCTTTTGTCCCAGTAACCCACCCACGGAGAGCGGTTGAAGCTGTGGGCAAAACCTATTGTGATCGTTAAAGCTTTTCTGTCTCCGCGTAGGAGTAGATCGCTAGGACGTGAAAGACACGTTCGCATTATGTGTATAGATAATTAGGACGCTGAAAATTATAGTCTATTTTTATCTCGGCATCTGACTCCCACGCGGCCAGAACCACGTGAAAAGTCTAGTAAGAAGAATCATTGTTCTGAAAAACATCCCTTAAAGAAAGTCGTTGGATAAAATTGGTTTCCCCCTCTCCGCAGTTCCTTTGGAGCCGTATGTTTCCAAGAAAAACGCTCGTATACGCTCCCAGTATAAGCCATATACCACGCTTCATTTCAACCGGTTAAGTTGTTAACAAAAATGTTCGTTGAAAGTTTCCATTTAAGCTAACTTGTCTCTTGGGAACATACGGTTTTTATGTTTGGGGTATTACTGAAAACATTTGATTTTATACATACATACATACATAGACTCACGCCTGTTTCCCGGAGGGGTAGGCAGAGACTACGGAACGCCATTTGCAACGATCCTGACATACCTCACTTGCTTCACTCACTCCCATCAAGTTTCTCATGCATGCTCTTCTGTTAAGGGTACTTCTGACTTGTCCTTTTTTCAGGATGTCTCCAATCTGGTCAGAGAACGTTCTCCTAGGTCTTCCCCTTTGTCCTGTCCCATTCATACTAGCCTGATATATCTTCTTTGTCAGTCTATCGTCATTCATCCTCTCCATGTGCCCAAACCATCTTAACATGCCTTTCTCAATGCTTGTCACTACATCTTCTTTTACCCCACACCACTCTCGTATCACACAATTCTTTACTCTGTCGGTCAAAGACACACCACACATACTTCTCAGTGCTCTCATTTCTACAGCATTTATTCTACTTTCAAATCTCTTCTGCCAAACCCAACTTTCACTACCATACATAAGGGTAGGCACTAACACACCTCTATGTACAGCCAAACGTGCCTTTTTGGACACGTTTTGACTGTTCATAAACGCCTTCAGAGCTCCATTCACACAATTACCTGCATTAACTCTCCTTTCAATATCTGCTTCATTCTTACCATCTCTTGTAAACAACGTACCTAAGTAAACAAACTCATTCACTTGTTCCACTCGCTGTCCATCGATCAAAACATTACAAGCCGTAACGCATTCCTCCTTTTCAAAAACCATAACTTTCGTTTTACTTACATTCACTTTCATTCCTTTCCTTTCTAACGCACGATGCATGATTGTTACCATCTCCTGCAACTCCTCCGTTGAAGATGCAAGTATAACCTGATCATCAGCATAAAGGAGGCATTTGACGAGTAACCCATTCATCCTTAATCCGCAGTCACTATGTTTTAAATCTTGCAAACAACTGTCCATGAAGAGGTTAAACAGCCACGGCGACGCTACACATCCCTGTCTAACACCTTTATCGATGGTAAACCAGTCAGTGTATGCCCCGTTTATCCTCACACAAGCTCTAGAATCCTCATAAAGGGATTTCAGAGCTCGAATGAGGCTGCTGTCCACCCCATTCATTGACAGCACCGACCACATTTCATTCCTCACCACTTTATCGTAAGCCTTTTCCAAATCCACAAATGCGCAATAGACCTTTTGACCTTTGGCCAAAAATTTTCCGGCTATGCTTCGCAAGGAAAAAACCTTATCCGTGCATCCCATACCCTTTCGGAATCCCGCTTGTACATCCCATATTTTCTTGTCGGTCACTTCCATAACTCTTTCAATAAGTACCTTTGCATACAATTTGCCAACAATGCTGAGAAGGCTAATGCCTCTATAGTTTTTGCAGTCTTGTTGCGAGCCTTTTCCTTTATAAAGAGGCACAACTACAGCTGTGGTCCAGTCATTAGGTACTCGGCCGGTGTTCCAACACAAGTTATATAACCGCTGCAACTGACCAACTATGATGCCCTGTCCAGCCTTCAGCATTTCGACTGTAATCCTATCATATCCTGCAGCCTTACCTACTTTCATACTTCCCAGTGCCTTCACGATCTCATCCACGCCAATAACGCTTTCATCATTGCTATCATTACAGTTCACTTCAGCTATCGGTGTCTCTATCGCCGTTCTTTCGAATAAACTTTCAAAATACTCTTTCCATCTCTTCAGCACGCACAATTCACCATTTACTATACTTCCATTCTCGTCTCTGATGGATGTGTGTTCTGAGGATTGAGTTCTTCCTCGAACTGCACGAACAGATTTCCAGAAAAACTTAATGTTCCTCTGGAAATCGTCAGATAATCTGCTATCAAACTCATCTTTCTTTTCCTCTTTTTTCCTTTTAACCATTTCTTTCACTATTCTTTTTGACCTAACAAACTCCTTTTTTGCTTCATCTATGTCTACACTCGTTGCTTTTCCCATTCTTTCATTTGCTCTGGCAGCCAACCAATCTGACCAAGCTTTCTTCTTCTCTGACACTGCTGATTGTACATCCTTGTCCCACCATGTATTCTTAACCTTTCGTATTTTCCTTCTCTTGATCATACCACATACTTCAGACGCTACACATACTACCTCTTCTTTAAAGGCCTGCCATAATTCTTCCATATCATTTATGCCATCGAATTTCTCAAATCTTGCTATCAATCTTCGTTTATACTCATCTTTCACATCTTTCTCTTGTAGATTTTCAACTTTTATTCTTTCCAAGACCCTATTTTCATTATGCTCTCGGTGTCGCCATCCTTTAAAGAGCCCACTTATCCGGCTCAACACCAAGAAGTGGTCTTTGTGGATGCCGATCCCTCGATATACTCTTGTATCCAACACATTCTTTCTCAATCGTTCATCTACTATCACAAAATCAATCATACTTCTTCTAACATTTTTCGCCTCTCGCGTATACATATGTATCCTTTTATGATCAAACATGGTGTTTGTCACACAAAGGCTCCACTCCAAACAAATCTCAAGCAGTGCTTTTCCATTTTCGTTCACACTCTCATCACCAAATGCACCTAACACCCTTTCAAATCCATCTCGCTTTACTCCCACCCATCCATTGAAATCCCCTAACAAGATCAATCTTTCATTATCCTTGCAGTTCTTCAAAATCTCTCTTAAACTCTCCCAAAACTCCTGCCTTTCGTCTTGCTCATGTTGCGACATACCCGTAACTATATTGACCGGGGCGTACACCCCCACAATAAAGAGACGAGTAAGTCCTACTTTCATTCTCATCCACAGTAGCCTAGCATTTACACATTCAAACTCTTTTACGCACTCATTCATTCGCGCAGACAGTACTACACCAACTCCCTTACAGGCTCTGGTGGTACTATCTACCCCAGACCAATACGCCGTATATGCACCATGCTTGGTGGTGTCAAACCCTTTTTTTTTTGTTTCATTCACACAAAGAACATCAATCTTTCTATCATCCATCATCTGACATACTTCATCCAATTTGCCGTTCATTCCTCCACCAACATTCAATGTCGCAAACCTGCTTTCCGTAGGCCGCTTTTCGTCCTCGCGGGAAACGAGACGTGACGGGTTGCGAACCGCGTCGCCGCCGTATGGAGAAGAATAAGTTTTTGTTCCCATAGCGTTCCCACGAGATTTAGGGATCTAGACGGTCCATCCCCGCAGAGCCCTTTACGGGGGTAAGGCGGAATATCAGCTGTGCCCTGTGACCACCAACACAGGCACCCTCCGTTTACGACCAGCTTGCCCTCTGGCCACGAATCCCTCGGCACGGGTCGGTTCACACCTTAGATCGGGGTTTTGTTTCGGGTATGCTCCCTGAAAGTTGGTTTAAATTCGGAGTTTTCCTTCTCCTAGACAGGTTGCCAACCAAGGCTAACGAGGCCCATCTCCCCGAACGTTTGGTTTAATTTCGGCGTTTTCCTTCTCCTAGACAGGTTGCCAACCAAGGCTAACGAGGCCCATCTCCCCGGATAATCAATGATTTTATACATAATATTGTTTTAGGTCATCTGCTATAGTACAAGGTATTGAAATTCGTGGGTAAACAGTAGTTTTGTCAGCGTAATCTCTTAATGCCTTTACTAAGGTTTATGTTATATCAAACTTGAAACGTTATTGATAAAGTCATTTCCATAGTTTTATTTTCATTTAAATAAAGGTCCATAAAAGTTTTCTAAGGGAATGACATTTATTATTTTTTGAAACAAAAAGAAACGAGTCGAACCCGGGACCTCCGATCAGCAGTCGCATTCGCTATCCACTGAACCACGGAGGCAGTCACTTAAATGTGTAACGTTTAAAAAGTGCTTCTGTCACTTGTGACTTTGTGAGTCAGTGATCATTATCAGCTTGCCGTAGTCCACTACTGGATATAGGACTATTCTCATATTACTATATTAATGTGATGATTACATAATAAAAAGCCTTTTCGCCGTATGCTTGAAAGGCAAAAACGAAATACCTATTCACAAAAGCGATGGTAGCACTTTCAGGACAAATACCAGTAATGGTATAAACTTTGTTCCGTCAGTTAAATTAACAACCGAAATGATATTGGTTTCAATGTTTGTCTGTTTGTGCGTGCAGTTGACCAGCCTCCCAATGTTTGGTCCAATATGCTTTGGTCTTACTGTAATAGCTTCACGTTTGTAATTTACTAAGGGTATTCCCAGAGAGATTTACGTGGACTATCTGACATCTGCACATTATTACCTTAGGTTTTGTTTTATTTCCGTCACGAAAATAATAAATGTGTGTATGATATAAAATAGTATGAGCAGAATAATAGATAATGCAGCGTTTAGTAACTTATGAAAATGGACATCGTTAAAACATTATTGTAGTATTATGTGTATCGTAACATAACAACACTCCTATTCAACGATAGCCCACTTGGCTAATTAGATAGAAATGTATGCAGCATGGAATATAAGTTCATTTGTGGATGTTCTATTGTGAATGTTTCTAAACTATACAGGAAGCAGAGGCTTATTTATAGTTATGTCGACAGCATTAAATTCTAATTGATAATTTAAATCTAAAACTAGTGTATCTACTGCCATAGATTCCATTACTAATGTAATACCTGTGACCCTAAGTGTGACTTATCACACTTAGGGTAACTTTAGGTTAATCTGTTAATAAGCTCATGTTGTATTTTTTTGTTTTTTTGTGGTAATAGGCGGCAAACGAGCAGACTGATCGCCTGATGGTAGCGTAAGCAATTACCGCCGCCCATGGACACAAGCAACATCACAGGAGTCACAAGTGCGTTGCCGCCCCTTTGGGTTGAGAAAAGGGATAGGATGAGGAGTGGAATGAGGGAAAAGGAATAGGAGATAGGGCCTCCGGCACTCTCACTCACCGAACGAAACGCAACAGTTTAGTTACTGTTACACAGCAGAATAGAAAAATATATTTTAAAGTTAATAAAAACAGGATTAGACGGGATCTAAGATTTCACGTCTTAAAATACGCGCGGAACACGTGGTTCGTTGACATAGCTTCTGTCTAATCATCTGTCGCCTTTCGAAATGCTTGAGTCCGTTTTACTGATGTGAACTTTGACAAAATAATAATAATGAAATACAGTTAGAAGAGCTGGATAGAAGATTACTGTTTCTTTGAATAGCCTTCCAACAGAGCGTTGACTATCGCCTTGCCTTTTGATGCAAATCACACACCAAGAAGTAAATTTGTTCTGTGAAATATAGACTCTCATCGTTGTAAGTAAATGTTAAAATAATTTACAGACTAACAAAACAGCTGTACAGAAATGTGAAAAAAAAATCCTACACCTCAAAATATGAGTCACAGAAGAGCTTCAACACGAGTCCTTTAATTTGTAACAACCATTCAAATATTTGAGACTAAACCAATACTTACGAAATTGGAAATCCCGGCGTCAAAAATGGCGGACCAGATTTAATCCGAGGAAAATGTCAATCACGACAACGTAGACTCCCTAATTTGACTTAATCGTTTGTGGTACGCGACCTTTTCTTTCAATGTTTATTATACTATCAGGTTTCAGTGGTTCCGACTTAGGATACTTCAAATTAGGGTCAGGAATGTTACTCAAGTGTTGTCGGGGAATTCATTGATTTCTAGTGAAATCGTCAAAGACGCTCTGATGGTTTTATTGTTCTCACTGAATGGTACGATGACTGTGGCACTTCAAGATTGACGTTGGATTGGATTGAATTCAGTTTTATGTAACTTTTGCAAGCTTTGGAACATCCAATTTGTAGTAAACGAGATTTAGTAGGTGTCGTGATTGATGGTTTTGATGAAGATTTATGATCGTTTTTTGGTGTAACTCGTATGTTGTAGGTTTTCATCTTTATTGTGACGTTCTGTAGTTTGTTTCGGTTAGATGAAAATGGCTCTGAAAAAATCTTGCGGATATGGTTCGTTTATGATTGATAGGCGTTTTTATGTATCATTTCTTTTATATATTATTTTTTATAGTAGTGATCGCGATTTTAGACGCACAAGTACGTTCTTTTAATTTAAGAGTATATGAGGGTTCTGTATGATTATACGAAATAGCTACAGTGGGTTACAGTATATTACAGTATTTCAATTATTTTGTATAATATACTCCTTTTTGATGTCTCTTAAATATCACGTCATTTTTTATATGTATTTTATCTTTGAAGGACGATGCCTACAAGGATAATACAGACATAATTTTATTTAAATATCGAGTATTAATGCAATTTTGTAAAGTCTAGTGGCTATTAGCAGCTGGGAAGTAGTTCCAAGAAAATTGAAAGGAAAGCTGCGTTTGATATCGTTAAAAGCTTTTAGTGAAAGAACCGTCTCGAACGACTTATAGTTCAGGTGGGATTAGCGCTTTATGCAACATTTGATACACTTAAGTAAAGAAACAGCCTCTTATTTATATAGATTTATTTTTTGTTCTACATACAGCAGTAATAAGTATTTTTTAGCTGTCTCTTTCGTAGAGATTTACAAGTTTAATTGCGGATTATTTGAATTATACATTTAAACCGAAATGTCTATTGAAAATATAATGACTTACCTATCTTGATACTGGTATAACACAATAGGATATTAGAATCTCTTTAGATTGCGTAGATCAGACGACAGTCGCTTCAACATACCTATTTTGCTAAATGTAGTTGGTCTACAAAGCAGACTTGTATCACTGTTTTAACGCTAAAATCAAGAGTAAAATATAAATATAATATAATAATAATAATATAATATTCTAGTCCCAAACTTAGCAGAGCTTGTACTATGGGTACTAGATAATGCATAAACATACATAGATACATATGACGACGGGTTTGATGATTCGGATTAACAGTTGACGTCCCGTACTCATGACCATTCCCATTCCATTCTCATAAATGTTTTGGAAATACATACATATTATACATAGAAACACCCAGACCAAGACAAACATCCATGTTCATGCACACAAATGTTTGACTTGAGCGGGAATCGAACCGGCGACCTTCGGCGTAGCTGTCGCTTACAATCCCGCTGCGCCAACCGGTCGTCTAAAATACAATTATAGTATTACATTCCCAAATCCATAATTATTATCGAAAGGTTACACCATGATTAGATAAACATTTCTGTGATAAAATGACAAAGCCCGACCGTCTTCAAAATTATCGACATTTACGTTCGAAAATGTTGTTACAATCAAAACAATGTGGACTGATGAAGTAATTTTATTATTCCGCGGTTACGAACTCACTGGAGTGAAGGTATTTACGTGCGCCTGTGTCAAATCGTGTTACCTACTTGCTTGATAATTATGAAGGCCGAACTCAAACCAACTTCAAATTAGATTGTTGCAAACACACCAGAATACATTATTCCTGATCGCCACATTTTCCTCTTGTAAGATACGATATTGTAAGGTGCGAGCGTACCTTCGAGTTTCATAACTCGAATCTTTGTTAAACTTGCTAATGGTTGCACTTGACTTCATCCACATTGGAAAGATGATACAACTTTCGCGTCGGTGTCGTGAAATAACTTCGCAGCGTGCAGAGTTGTGAGTTTACATTCAAATCTCACATCAGTAGTATGACTGCCGGAATGATGAGTCATCACTTTAAATATCTAACACTTCTTCCCTTAGTATCCCTTAACTTTACCATAAGTCCAAAGTATCTACAACCCAAAATAAAGTGATTCACACAAGAACTTGTCACTACTGGGGGCTTATTCACTATGACCACTGAAATACCATGTTCAAGACGTGTGTCGTCGTGACGTGCACTAGACGTAAACGTGTTTCAGTAACGTGACGTACCTCGACAATCAAAATATTGTATTCAGTACATTGACATATATTCTAAAGATAGACGTAACATTCCATATAAAAACATTGTCCAAGCTGTCTTAGGTTTGACGTTTAATCGCACATGCGCAACACGCATATGCACGTAGCGCCAATGGAATACAGCGCTTATTTATCATATTATAGCCAATCAGCTACGGCTAACCGGGTATCTTACCTATGAGCAGCGAGTAGTACTTTAATGCTACTGGGTCGTTATTGACATTTGTATAGATTATTTGCACAGAAGATCGGAAAATAGATAAGTTTTGTGCCTATTTGTGAAAATAAAAGTAATTAATTGCCGTGGTTTTATTTCAGTAAAATAATAAAAAGTATAATCATATTTAGTTAATTTTATAATTAAATAGAAAATGTATTCGTTGGCGTAAGTTCAAGACATGTATCAGGAACAAACAATTATACTTAATTTTTAAAAGTTTAAATTTATCTTGGCATGAGGCCAACTCAGAAATTTCTTATTATACATAATTATAAGGCAGCATTGTTTTGACAATCTGTTATAATGTCCTTTCTGACCACATAGTTCTATACACACACACACATTTGGCAAATGGGACATTATAATTACGTGAACCAACCATTACGAATAATCATTTTATGATGAAGTGGCCCGAATAGCTTAGTCGATACAGCATTGACATCATCATCGTCGTGGTCGCGGGTTCAAGTCGTGCCCCAGGAATTTATTTTTATAGCTTTAAATAAATTGCAATTCAATCTACCCTAGCATAAGAAATGCTCAAAAATATATTTTAATACCTAATCCATTACCATCAAACACCATTAATTTCGTAGGTTTTTGTCTCTTCGTCAGATAATAAAAATCAGGATGTTTGGCCTTATTTTCAATGGCCAATGGTATATTGATTTAGTATATTTTTTACGTATTTTTCTATAACCGCAAATTTGTGATATGTACTATGATGAAGTATAAGTGTATCTACTGTTTTTAAAGTACCTAGGTATGTGTCACAAATATTTTATTTGAAATATTCATTAATATAGTAATTACAATCAATGTACTAAAAAGAAAACACAAATTAGTGTTATACAAAATCAAATGGGTTTTAGAACATTAATCAAACTACAACACTTTTAAAACCAATGCCTTCATCAAGTCTGTTCTTAGACATATCTATATTTTTACCTACAATCACTTCCAATCGATGTCTGCATAGTAGTTAGTCTATGGTGGTAAATTACGTCACATAAAAATAAATAAATACATTGTTATGTGGTAATATGATAAAATTAACTTTTTTTATTACTTAAATAATAAATAATATGAACTAGCGCTACTACAGATTCCAGTTCTGATTTGAATTAACCGATATATCGTCGTTACACAATTAATAAACGAAGCAGACCCACACCGCCGGCAAGTCAAAGTGACACTAGATTGCTTTGCCGGTATGTTCATGCAAAGCATTTGAACACAGTAAATGTTCTGAATGCTACATCTATAGTTGGTGCCACGAGAAGATAGACTTTTTGTAAACAAACATTCAGGGCTTCACAACCTTTTTTCAAACAGGTGTGATTTTATACTTTTTGAATAGTCTTTTTTTTCAATGCCTAATTATGCGACTATGTCTTTAAATTTATATTGTTAAATTTTACTGAAATAAAAATTTTAGGATTTTGTGTTTGAATGGTCGAATGTTCATACATTTGCCGATTTTTTTTGTCGTTTTACATGTAATTTATTCTGTAAATTAAGTTAAAATAGAGTACCATGTATGTAACTCATAGAGTACTTACATGTTACTCTATTATTCACATGATATTTTTAAATCATAGACAATAAATCATTTGCAAAGTAGCCTACCTACCCTAAAATATTAAATTATCGACCATCAATTTATTATTAATATTACAGATAACTAGCTAGTACATTGCAGAAAAAATTCTAGGCATGGAGATTTTACGTTGTCTGTGAAAGAAATCTTCAGAATGAACTTAAACAAAATCCATTAAAAGTTACGGTAGTCTGAAAACGCAATTTTTTTTTTAGGTAGGTTATAGGTATAAATAATTTTCAGAATGACTAATAGTTTGCCATCTGCTATTCTGCACCTGCTTTTTCGAGATGCTGGCAGCGGGAAGAGCCTTGCGATCCTATAAACTTGTATTTTACTTTATATTTACCCCTTCTTGATAACTTTTTTTTTGTTTTGTCCTCTGATAATGCATGTTAAGCCCAAGAATGTAACATTTCAATGAACTAACGCCAAATGTTGACAGTCTATGCGTCAGTACCTCAAAACATCAAAAAATCCTGTTGACAGCGCATAATATCGATAAAAACCCGATCTATTGACATATTAGTTTCCAATGACACGTATCTATGTACCGTTGCGCTCATTGGATTTGACCTTATTTGTTTTTGACAGAACTATCGCTAAGTCACTTAGTAGAAATTCTTTGTTTACAAAAAGTCTATGTTCTCGTGGCACGGGCTATATATGGATTTGACAAGCAAATGATAATACCGTGACAGACCGAGATAATGACATACAGAAATACATAAGAGTAAAAGAGACAAAGATAGCATTTTTTGTCTTTGTCAGAGTTTTCGTTTTTTTTGTTGGTCACAACTGAATATTGTGACCAACAAACTGTTGAGCTCTCGATAATATCCGCGAAATATTGTGTTATTATTGTTATTATTTGTGAATGCTTAGTGAAAACATCATTGGATCACATTTATTATGGTAATTTGTTACATTTTAGGCTGTAAAAGCCGTAGTGAGCGGAAATGTGAGAACATAACCTGTCATTCGTAAGTACGATATTTTAGTTATAATATCTTTTTATACATGCAAATATTGATAGAATGATACAAATAGCGTATTATGACATAAGGAAACATGTCTAAATTACATCAATAAACCAAAAAAAAAGGCTATTTTATTATCACCGCAATGTTAGTATTACACAATCGAATTCAATAGGTAGTTGAATGTTGAGCTAACCAAACGTCATCGATACTTTTTAATTTTTCAGCGTTAATTTTTTTTTAGGGATACCACAGAAGCGTTTGGGGAATTACCCAAATTTTGGGTAATATGCCGTTATTTAGTTTGATATGAACCTAAGATTAATTATTTATTTTAATTTGTTTTCCGATTCTTTGTAGTAATGAAATTATTTGTTTATAGATTCCCAAAGGACTGCACTATCCGACAATTGTGGATACGTGCAACAGGACGAGAAAACTGCATACACACATACACATACATATGTAGACTCACGCCTGTTTCCCCGAAGGGGTAGGCAGAGGCATAATAAACGCCCACTTTTCGCCAGTGTTTTGATCCCACGTAATAGGTGGCGAGCCTATTGCCGCTTATCGGGATATTTTGTTTGCCAGAGCCTCGTCCGTTGATCGGCAGGTGCACCACTTGCAGGTGAGGTTGGCTTGGGACCCTAAGTTCTTGGTGGGAACCCTATGCACCTCACCACACGAGAAAACTGGGATCCGAATAAATATGCAAGAGTATGCTCTAAACACTTTGAACAAAAGTGTTTTAGGAAAACCAACCATTTTCACCATTATTCGCTTTTGATTAAAACTGTTTGTAAAAAGTATTTGAATGTGCATATTCATTATGCCACAAAATCTTTGTGTGATAATTGTGATAAAGGAGAGAAAATAAGAAATTTGTACACAAAATTTATTTTGTTCAAAGGACAGTTTTGAGTGTGAAATAATATAATAAAAGATATATAACTCTGAGCCTCATGTTTATTTGGCGAGTGAAGCCAGTCCCTCCTATTCGACATTTTTGTTATAGGTACATAATAATATTAAGTATAAAAAATACTTATCGCACACCTTATGGATGGAATTCAATTCAACTCAATTCAGGTTTGATACAATGTTACTTAAAAGTTAATATGTACTTCGTAGAATTGTAGGGTAAACATTTACAACATCTGGTAACACCAACTCGGGATGTACTCTATATCTGTCCTTTACGGGTGTACGCACATGTCGAGTCCATTTGATTCTTGGTCCTAGAGTATGCCATACGACAGCTTGTCTTTGCCTAGTTATCAATTTCACAACATTCGTTCATTAATCTTAATGCCGGTTTGCCGGCTCAATTTCGATTTTATAAATATTATTTTACTAACTTGTAATTTTCACTAAAATCTACAGTACAAATAGAAAAGGCTAATAAAACCTAAATTATATTATTTTAGTTCAATTTACTCAAAATAAAAAAAAGATCTTCAAAGTTTAGTTCATCTTTTGTACTTAAGTCAATTTTTGAACGAAAACATAATGATGACATTGATGACAGACATGAAAGTTGCAGTCGCGCTACAATATAAAAAAAATATAAGTGCGGTTAGTGCAGCAAATAGCCCCATTCTAACAGAATCTAATAAATCATAATGGATTTATTATTTATCCGAAGACGAGTGAGACGCTGGCGCCAGCGAGAGGCGTCAATTTTCATAAAACATAATATTTAATTAAATAACTTTGACACGGACACTGGTAAATAAAAAAGCAAATAAACTTAGCATTTACCCACTAACGGACACTGAAAATAATATAAAACAAATAAACTTAGTACTTATTTATCCTCTATCGTTTTACAATAAACGCGTTACGTGCATGTTACGTGACCTCTTAGCTCACGGAATTTTGACAACTTAAACCGTGTCCGAAACGTGCTACCGTGCTTGTCAAACTTGAAGTTGGCATAGTGAATACCGTTTAAGCCAATAACGTGCCGACGTGGGTAACTAGCACGTTAAAACACGTTAAGACTTCAAAATGGTCATAGTGAATAAGCCCCCTGTTTGCCCCTGATTTAACCGCTTGACCGCGCACAAGTGACTATTCTCCCTTTTTCGAAATGCCGTAGACCGCACACAAGTGACTATTTTCCCTTTTTGGTTACAGCGCTATACTCGGTCTGAATTTACTGTTTCTTTCTATTACGTAATGTTTTAAATTATTTTTCTCTGTTCTATTCAAATCATTGAACATTTCTCCATGCTAAAAATACGAAGCGAGTCTTAAAATCGTTAAACCGGAACGAAAAAATAATGTCAAATGCCACTCTTTGTTTCGCGCGCTCCGTGATTACGTGCTTATCGTATGCGTGTAATTAAATATTTTTATACTATGATACATGTTTTTTTTATTTAATTCGGTGTAGATATAATCCCTCTACAGTTAAAACTCATAAAATATGTATGTCATCGATATACTTTTTAAAATAATCCTGTTTAAAATACACAAAGTGTTTTTTTCAACGATAGTCAATGTTCGCTGCTAAGTAATTACGTGCTTATCGTATGCGTGTAATTAAATATTTTTATACTATGATACATGTTTTGTTTTATTTAATTCGGTGTAGATAAAATCCCTCTACAGTTAAAACTCATAAAATATGTATGTCATCGATTTACTTTTTAAAATAATCCTGTTTAAAATACACAAAGTGTTTTTTTCAACGATAGTCAATGTTCGCTGCTAAGTATAATAAATTAGAAAGTAAATATCAACAAAGAATTCATACGACTTGAAAGAATCATTTATAAGGTTGAAGAAAAACATCACTTCAACTTACTCATGTTAACAACTTATCAACAATAAATGTTTATGTTAGCGCGCCCATCTGGCGAGCGGCGGCGGCGGCGCGACATTTTGTTTAGAACGTGAGCGGTCAAGTGAATTCGGCGAATTGGCGCTAGCGGTCAAGCGGCTAAAGTACAATGTGACTGCGGTTAACAATCCCTTCACTCAAAGGGTCCGACAATATTTGAGAAACACTGTCCAGTAAAACTTGCAAAGAGACCGCAAATCTCAATTAGGGTCTATTTAGTATAATCACAGCGTGCCGTAATCCAAGCCACCATGCAGTCAGTTTGACATAGTCCAATTAACCGATTGTCCCTGAACGCCGAATTTCAATTACTAGCCAAAGCTTATATCGAATTAAACTACTCACGGTTGAGACTCCACAAACAGTCCAAAGCCTTCAATGGTTTTTCTTCCTCTTATCAGTAATCTGGGTTTGCTTCTTTGTGGTAGACCGTAGATTGAAATAGTTTTACGTAAATATGTCTTTTAATTAGTTCTGTAGACTAGTTCTATTTACTTGTTTCCGTTAATATATTATACTTTACAAATTCAAAACTTAAATTCAAACGTTATTCATTAACTATTTGTACATTATGTTTGAATGCATTATTTTTCGTAGTATCACAATAGCTAATAAATTAATTAAATATTGTACTCTCATAATACGAGTATAATGTGATGTCGCTATATTTTGGATGCTTGACACATTTTTCTATTCAAACGTTTGTTTAATTATTAGTTTTTGGCTTCAACATATCGTAAAGACAAGGCATTTAAACTCTTAGCATTTCTGCTTTAGTTATCTGGTGACTTCAGTCATCATTGTCGCTTATCTTTGTGAAAGGCCGAAACTATATTCAGTGGACCGTTTAGCTCTATTATTAGACTTTGCTTTCTTTACTTGCATTGCATCATTGGCCACGCCCCGCGCGCACTAACGTGGCGCTCACGACAAACACCACGTCTCCATTCCTACTTTAGAAACAATTCTCAGATTTCTCCACTTAAAGTATTTGCTTCCATTTTATCTAACTGCTAAACAAATACTTGGAGCGAGTCGTTCGTGGACAACTAGGTTGGTAGCTAAATGGGTTAGTCCGAAAACAATATGTACCTACCGGCGCCGACGATTTAGCGGCTTCACTGTTACAAAACGTCGGTTAATTCTGCATCACATTTGTCAATGTAAATAATGATTTTAAACTAGCACCGGTTTGTTCTGTTGTTTGAGGCTGAGTTATGGCCACTGTTGCGAATGTGACCGGCGTGAAATTGGTTGCAGCTGAAACTATGTGCGGATCAATTTTATTCTAACATGTCAGATCGTTTGCTGTTCTTCATGTATTGCGGTCCCCGTGGTATTTTGTACTCGAACCCTAGTTTTATTACATTTCATGCAGACATATAAACTTGTGAGAACAGAATCCTTATCCAAATAAAATTGATACAAGCATTTTCATAGTGTTAGATTGCCGCAATAACTGATTTTCAAACTAATTTTAAACCCCTATTAAACCTTCAGTATGAATCCAAATTTTGTTTCTATTTTCAGTCGTTTTGGCTTTACGACGAAATATCAAGATGATAACTTTCGAAATATTGAGCATAAATAATAATATAAAATATTTAATTCAACAGCAATTACCAAATTATTATGCAAATAACTGCATCAATTGAACCAAATTTCATCACCAATGTGGCATTAAATTATCTTTTTATACGTAATGAAAAACCAATTCGGATTGAGTGAGCGACCGGGTTGACATATGACGCGACGTTTAATCCCACTATGGACAAAGTAAACAGTCTATATAAAAGGTAGTTAATAAAACAAGCGCGGTGTAGCTCGTTAACTGCAGCAAAGTTACCAGAATAGCTCAAGTAACACTCACAACTAATGTTTAGCGAGACAAGCTCGACTCTTTGCTCGACTTGTATATTGCACATGCTACATATACTTGCCAACAATTCAGGGTATTTTTATTTTATGTATTTTTTTTGTTTGGTGACACAGAACTTTAATGTGAACTGTTCAAGGTTTTAAATGAGGTGGAAAAATATCCTTGCGTCTACACTAAAATATGAAAAAGGCTAGATGGAAAATAAAGAATGAAGGCATAAAGACCAATGCCGGGCCATAATTTGTTGTTTTGAGACTGGGTGTTCCACGACACAGGATTTATCACTAGGTCGGGTCTTTAAAAAAAATATAAACAAGGTCATGTAATCGAATGACTTTCTTCAGCTGCTATAAATTATCATAAGCATATTTTTGAAACATGTTATCTTATTGAGTTTGGTCTCTATATAATATAATTTGGACTTGTTTGACTTCCATTTTCACCACTGACTCAATGTTGAATACTTAAAATGGAAACTGGAAAATAAAAGCTTGCGAAGCTTATACGAGACTGCATGTACAGTAATATTACTAGAGTACGTTATACTAGGAGAGTCACAGCCTCACAGGTCAGAGTTGAATGAAGTCCCAAATGAATTTGACATAATTCCCTAAAAAGTTTACTGGGTTATGGGATTAACTTGGAACAAAGTTGCAGCTTTATGCCGCTTGGGACGCCACTACCACAAACAGTAGAAATAAATGCCGTTGCTGTGAGTATTACTTTTATTTTTATACGATCAAATGTAGTGAATAGTTTAGTAGCTACGAATTCATTATTGTTATGATAGTTATGCATTTTTGCTTTGTTATAAACTGTCTCTCATCTTCCAAAATAATAATACCCTTTACAAGTTTTTGGTAATTTCTTATTTAATAAAAATCTCTACATTTCGAGAGATTCAGAAAGCAACTTACTGTCGTAGTTGTCTTTTTGCATAGGAAAATACTTGAAGACTAATGTTTGACTCTATGTCTAATAAAATTAGCTTTATTCATAAACAAGTTATAAAATAAAAGTCATGAAAGTGTGACGTATTGAATTAAATATCAACATTTCAAACTATAAAGTGAAACCATTCGCATCGTGCGTGCTTCACACCAGGTTTATGCAAACTTTTCGCTTTTTATTTGCATCCTACCACTCAATAAACAACAGAGTCAAGAATTCTCGGCTTTAAAACTATTCAGAGCATCTGTTGCCTTGCATACACACACGTACAAGTACTTCACACACACATAAATAACGAAGCTTTCATGAAAATGCTTTAACATTCATGGGTTGAGTTTATGCGACCTTTTTAAGACCGTCCTTAAGAAATCGGAATAAATTTAAAGCCAAGATAAGCTTTGACAACGGTTGTAAGATGAGAAGGTAACTTAAGATGCTTAGTTGAGCAAAAAGTACGGCTAGTTAAGAATTTCTGGAGTCCAAATTGCCTTCACGTCCGCTATTGAGATGCAAAACCGCAGAAGCTAATGAGATTTCACCTTGCAACGGAGAATTTGCGGTTAATATTGGAGCGCGTCAAAGAGAGGCAGCCGGCTATTTGAGTGGTAAATGTTCTAATTAAGATATCTTAGAGCATGTGGTTTTGCTCTTTATTTTTCTCATAAATAGAAAAAAAACTGCTAGCATATTATATACCTTTTTATGCTAAGTTTATTTAGTTTTATGACCAGGGTGGAAGTGGATTATTTCGATGGCGATGAAGTTTCGTCAATTTTGAATTGCTGCGAAAGTCATCTTTACAACAATTTTTAACAATCGTCCTTGGCAACGTTCAAGTTTTTTTTTGAGATTTAATTGTTTTCTGTTTTTTTATAATTATCTGTAAATCTAGTTCTTATACACTTTTCTAGACCTTACTAATTCTTAAATATTTTAGGAATGACAGTAATAATGATAATAGGTACATATGATTATACATTATAAGAATAATATTCTTGTATCTTTCAAAGTGTGAGAATATTACAGCAGACTGTCTAACGAGTTTGTCTATTGTATGCATGTCTGGCACTGTGTACCTAACGTGTGCAAAGCACATCCAGCGCGGAGTTTAATTTTAGTTTGTTTGAATAACGTTTTTACACCTAATATTACGGCAATAAAGTAACGCGTATTGTATGACGATAGGGGTACGTTTATATTTATTTCATTTAATTTTTGCAAACGCATGTACTAAACTTGAGTGTTCAATTCGAGAGTCCACTGATATAGATTTCTAACTAGTCTTATATTATGGAAAAAATTACATCTGGAAAGGCCAGCCAGGGCCACTTTCGCTAATGAATAGGCAATCGACTTGTGTTTGTTAGTTTATTGAAGTTTTGTCTTAATTGTAGCCATTTTTTTGTGCAACTTTTGGCTATTTTGGCAGTTAACATCGATATCGAGAAGCAAATTACTTACAGACTTTTTCGCTTAAGCTTTAAAGTTAGTACGGCGACCAGTAGACGTCAATTTATGAATCTTTAATTTTTGCTTGTAAAATTGATACCATCATCATCATCATCCTAGCGCTGTCCCGGTTGCACTCCAAAACCCACGCCTTGGAGCCCGGGATCCGCTTTCCGGCTGTGTCTCCTCCATTTCGCACGGTCTTCAGCATCCCTGGTGGTTAGTTGGTTGGCACGCATGTCATCCCTTATGACGCACACTGGCGATAATTTGCAAAAATCTGGACATTACATGATTTTAAAATATTGTCGATAGAACAGTTTTATAACACTTATCTTAAACCTCAATAAATGACACAATTTTTGAGCATTTTTTTATATATTTAATAGGGTACAATTCTATAACAATCTGCCTACGAAGTTGACCAAAAATATCGTGCTTAAATCTGATGATTTCCAAGTCGCATGTTATCGCTCGTTGTGATAACAACTGTAAATATTTGGGGTTTTTCTGTTATGGATTCTATTTTTAGAGGTATTTATAATTGCTATCAGATGTTACTATTTTCTAAAATAAATCTTTACACCAATACCCTTGCCTTGAAATTGATAGTATATTTTACTAACGTAAGTAGAAAGAATAAGGGAAATCGTACGATATTCTTCTATATTCCGAGAAATATGCTGTATTAAATTGTAGCATATAATGCTAGTATTTAGTTTATTTTAGATTTGGCTGCCGATATCTGCCTAGTGATTAGTTTTTACTAGCTTTAAGTCCCGGTATTTATGCGTATATGTTGTCGTCGGATATTTTTAGGTCTTTAACTTGTGTTCATTCTTTTGATAAGTGGTTTTAAAAATGTTAGTATCTATCTAAAGATGCACAAGAGTCAAGAAATAAGGATATAAATAAATATCGCAGAGACTTTACAAGAAAAACGCCCCATATTTAAACTACAAATGAGACATTTATATCAAAGACTTTGCGTTTCTTCAGACCCTTTTTTCTCAAGTTTAATAAATCGTCCAGAAAGTAAAATATGCAGTTGCCCCTGGATGCAATTTAACTAATAAAAGAACCTGAAATAGAATATTTTATATTTAAACAAAGTTAGGTATCAACACTATCAAAATTGCACACCATATAGTTTGTATATCTCTGATCATTCATGTTTCTTAGTTATGAATATTATTAATTTATAGTAGGTACATGGTTAATTAAATACTTGTTTATCTCTCATATATATACTTACTATTATCCTACGATAGTTTGTTAATTATCAATATCATAAAGTCATTTTTTATGTAACAAATTTATGAAACAAAGGCCTCTTTTCATAAAATAATAATAATTCATAGTTCAAAAGGTTTGCATTTAATTTCAATAGGTTTATTTAAAGCATTTTTACCATTAAAACATTTTGGCCATCTTTTTGGTAATATTCGCCAGTGTGCGACGTCAAGCCAGCATTTCTTTGGCCTTCCCCGTTTACCGGGGCCCGGCGGAGGTAGCATGGCAAGACATTTGTTACCCACGTAAGATGCCGGTTGACGTAAGACGTGGCCACACCAGCGTAGGCGACACTCTTGCAGTTTGTCAGCAATGTCACGGATATGAAGGCAACCCCGGATGCCTCCCGCATCCGGGGTTGCCTTCATATCCGTATCATTCTAATGCAGTCCTTCCGCGTGACTCCACACATCCAGCGCAGCATGTTCATCTCCGTGACACGCAGACTCTGCTTGTGTCGCTCAAGCACAGGCCACGTCTCACTGCCATATAACAGGACAGGTCTAATGATGGATTTATAGACTTGTCCTTTGAGCTTAACCGGCATTTTGGGGTCACAAATGACACCGCTCACCTCATGCCATTTGGCCCAGGCTGCCGAAATACGTGCCTTGACGTCGCAATCGATGTCACCAGACGCGTGCAGTACTGATCCCAGGTACTTGACCAGGTCCTTTCGCTTGACAATGTCTCCGCCTATACGAATTGACGCGGGATCTGTACTGTTGCAGGCCAAGTACTCGGTCTTCGCCACGTTTATTTTCAGTTCCATCTTGTTATCAAACAGCTAGTACAGTTGAGTCTGCCGTCGGACGTCGTATAATCTTATCTTATTGAAGTGGTCCCGGAGGCTTTGATAGTATGCTTGCGGTATTAAATTTATATACTGTTATGGTAGGTACTAGGAGTGCCTATCTAGAGTAACAAGTAAAGCCAACAGCAGGAGGAGGCTCTCGACGTGTAACATTAAAATAATTAATAATGCCTTTATAGAGAATAAACTTAAAAAAATATCTGTCAATAGCTTAAATTTTCGACGCGTATCTAAAATTTAGTGCTAGCGTGAATTATATTACAATTCACTGTACTGCCAACCGTGCTCGGTTCATAAATACTATCCTTCTAGTCCTATGCATCAAAACATATACATACATACGTAGTATATACTCACTCGTCTATTATACATTTATGTGTAAACCGCAGCTCGGCTCATACAAATGTGTGAATCGCTTTCCAGGCAAATCAATCAATTTTAACCAGAAACCGCAATTTCAAATCATGGTTTAAATTTTTTAGTAGTTAATGTTCTGATAATTTAATAATTATGATTTGTGCATTATATCTGGCCACAGAACAGTGGTCTACTATTCGTTCATCATTATTAATATAATTATGTTTTATCAAGCTCATGTATGTACAATATTTATTCTGTGCATAATGCGATGTCAGTATAGTTTTATGATTAATTATGCAAGGCTATAACGAATTTTATAAATTGGTTTAGCTTTGATGATTGAATATAAATAATTCAAGCATATGATAAATTATGTTTTAATTGAAAATTGATTGTTTTATTGGGATGGCCGCTCATCGATTTATTAAAATAATAATTAATATTGAATGCTGATCATTTTCGTAACTAAGTTCAAATTTTGATCTTCTTCAGAAAGTTCAAGCAATCTATCTCTATATACGCATCATTATTATAAAATAAAAGTCCCATTTTCATCTTGTCTGTCTGTATGAAATCAATAAACTCAAATAACACCGAACGATTTTCTGTACGGTTTCCATCAATAGGTAGTGTGATCCCTGAGAACGGATTAGGTGTATTACTTACTCAGACGGAGCCGCGAGCAAATACTTGTATATCTATAAAATTATTAGTACAATACAAAACACGGTAACAGTAACTACTGCTTTGAAAGAAGCGATGGAATTCGAGAAAAAAAAATCGGTCAAACTTTACCTTTAAAATATAACTGTAAGATAAAATGTCGACTGTTGATTCTTTTCCCATTTAGGTCACAATACAATATCTCATATTATAAAAGTCAGAAGTGGCGAACGCCTAGATGGAACGGTTTGATAGAGTACAATTTTATCCACAACATCTACCCCATACTTTGAACTATTGTAAAATGATAGTTCATCAGGTTTTTCCTTGTATGTACCAGTTTCTATTTGAATACCTGGGTGCATAGTGCTAAAGAGAACATTTTTATTGTGCTATCCTTGATATACTGTTAAAGTGATATTATCTTTTAGTACCACAGTACCACTGTAAGTTTTCTTATGCAAATGCTGTAAGTACTCTTATTTTGCTTGGTTTTCGCAAGCAGGTAAAGCCCGACGAGCTTTATTTATTGTACCAACAATACTTTTTCCATTTAATTTTAGATTTTCAGCAAGGATAGACGAGAAAAAGTAACTTACAAGTGATATGTTTTCCTTTCTTTAGGCCATATCTAAATGGCCATACCCTGCATAATTATTTTTAGGGTGCAATGACACCCCTCCATTCCTACACCCACGTATTCCTTCACCGCGTATATATTTTAGAGCATAAATACCTACATTGACCAATCACGACATGTTTTTATTAACTTAGAAGAAATATAAAGTCAAACTCTGATATCCATGACTGGGTCAAAATTGGCACAGTCGTGCTTAGAGGTAAAATTGGGATAAAAAAATATTTATTTTTCATTTACGTGCTTGAGGTCCCGCATAAATATTAATCATCATATTTCATGAAAATTCATAAAAAGTTACAATTATACGCACAATAAAATATAAGCAGAAAGAAAATCAAAATGCGTCAAATTTGGAACGCCCGCACTTCTAGTGTTAAGGAATATTTAAACCTGAAATCAATTAGTTTAAACTTGTTTGATATAATATATATAAATAGCATAAGATTAAAATCACTTATTGCCTCTGTTTAAATGCGTTTTGCAGTCTACTGCTGCACATAATCACATTTTGCGTCAAAATTATAGCGTTCCATTAATAGAATTGAATTGTGAACCTTCTCCTTATTGTAAAGTCAGTTAAAAATACTGTACCTAATTGTAAAATGTTATCTGTCTTGCGCGATACCAATAAAATTACATATTTTCCCAATTACAACAGTCATAAAACCGTACAAATTTTCACAATTATGCCTAATGAGTGTACGCTGTGTACGGTATGAGCAATGAGTAAAGTTCGCAATTTGCGAGCGAACATGTTGTAATGAACTTCTTGTAAATAATGTTTTATCTACAGTATGTTGCATGTGACAACTGAGGGTGACTCAGCCGAGCGTTATTTGACCTTTTGATTACAAATATTGTATTGCCAGCCTGTCGTTTGTGAGCGTTTTTATGAGAGAGTTGCCTTTAAGTCTTAAAATTAAGGTAAGCGATAATTCTCAATTCACACTAATACTATAAATCCAAAAGTGTGATTGATTATTACCTCTTTGCTTTCATTTCACTTACTTTATTTCATTTAGTGGCAGCATCGTCCACGCAGATCTACTATAATAATATAATGGTATACCATGCTCAAATATTGAAACCACCTTGAAACATAAAATTTTAATGATATATTGACTCTTTCACAACAAAACTGTTAGATCAACACTAATTAGAGCCATTTTGTTCTCTATTATCAGCTTTGCAAAGCCTCAACATCTTTGTATTTTACATACTAAGCGTTCCGTCTAGCGCTACAGCTTTCCTCCAAACAAGGCATTGTATAACACCTCCAATTGTAGTTGGGATTATTAACCTGCGAAAGCCTTACTAGTGGAGCACAAGTCAATTTAGTTGAACAATAGGATGTATAATAACAATAGGGCGAGGTATATTGTTTATTGTTTGCGTCTACTCGATTCGACCTTCAACTTTAAGAGACCCCCGAGGTCTCCCGAGGACAGACTATCGTCGGTTCTATTCAATCGATGACAGCTTATAACTTTGGATTTAATCACTACTGAGATAGAATATAGAGGTATAATAGAAAGAGATAGATAATAAAAATACTAAGTCGCAAAATACTTATTTCGTCTGCGAAATTTGTATAAGCGTGTAGTGTACTAGTAATATCGCGCATATCGTACCACACTGGTGGAAATTCGCGTGATTCCGCTAGTAATTTGAAGACACCGCGGTGGATATTAATGCGTAGGTCGAACTTGATTCTGCTGCCGCGCATTCCCTCTTTACCATCCTCAAATGTTCCAAAGTCAACTTAGGGTGGCGGAGGGAAACAAAATTATCTATCGCAACATAAAAAAAGCAAAGTCTTTGTGTTCATAAAGCAATTAAACCTATTTACTTTGAGGCAGCGCAATGTACTTCGGTTTTTATGCTACCTAGGTATCACAGCTGTACAGCGATGCAGCATTTTGTAGTTGGAAAACCTAATTATCTTTATGCGTAACCATATGCCTCTGACGGGTACGACGCCTTTTCACGTAATATAATGCTTAATAAAACGTATTTTATCCTGATGTTATGCCAGATGTAGCTTGCTGTAGGTATACAGAGTTTTGCATATTTAAATATGTTTTGTAAGTTTCTTGCATTTCTGTACGTAGTTTAATTATTTTAATATTAATTAGTTCGAATGCAGGAGGTTTTATTTGAGAACATTTCCAACAAATTATCTCCCTCATATGTGACACTATGTAGGTCATATTTTGTACCTGACGGCTCGTGCTTATACGAGCTCAGAAGCGCGTCAACGCTCGTAAAAGTTGAATATGTGCCAAAAGGTGCGCCTATACCTGCCTACATGCGCTTCCAAAAACGAGCTTATAGGTACGAGCGTATGAAACGCTAATCTGAAACCGCCCTAAGCGCGTAAGCTGAAACGACCTTATATGCGCAAAAAAATACGCTAACCCTTGAAGTTTTATTTTGATAGCGTATGTATGTTTCCTAGGTTAACAAACTCAGACGCTAGACTGTAACCTGACGTTTACTGAACACGAAAATGTCGCTTGCGCCCTTTCATGCTCCTGCTACACCTGCGTCTTAACGCGCTAATTTAGGCGCTACGTAGGTGTGGCCAATGTTTTAACGCGATAAATTACAAATTGTCAAGGCAAACCTTTAACGCGTTCATCAGTAGCATCAGATCTAGACCTGCCCAAAGATAAACAGACTATTGCATTTGTAATTTTAATTAGAAGCAATATCACTTTAAGCAGTGCAATACTATGAACACAATTTTGTTGGACACCTCCGCACACATGAATCTTTAAAATTTTTATATAACAAGGTATCTTGTTTTAGATATCAGAAATTTCAACGCATTAACACCATTAAAACTGAGGACACGAAATGTTTCTGAACAGCGATTTAAAAAAATATTTTGCTGTCTGTGACTCAAACAAACAAAAACCCTGATGTTGGTTCCTATAACCGTTTCTTTTTGTGAGAAGCTGGGTATGCAACGAACGGTTATTTTAAACCATAATCGTTCGCAAAATACACAATCATTAGAGACGTTTCATATGTACAGTCAGCAAAGATAGTAACGTAGGTAATTATTGTTTTAAAGGGTATTAAATTTGTAGATGTCAGTCCTATCGTTACCTAAATCTTATAACAATCACTTCATAATTTTTTTTAACAAATAGATACGAGTAAAGTGCAAGATGGTACTAAATTAATGTGCGCATGTAAGCGCATAATAAAATGAGAGAAAAAGCTTGTTATATTGCATTAGTTATTTGTTATAAGAGCAAAACAGAAAACGACTCGTGTCAAGAAAAGTATATAATATATAAAGTGCATGCAATTTTCAAACATGTGAGTCCCATAAAAATAACTTACCTATTTCAAATACATTTGACTGAAGAATCTGGTTCTAGGATTATAAGTCATTCATAATTTTAAACCATTCGATTCACATCACATTGATATTTGGATCTGTGTTTTGGTTGTGTGAATATAACAGTCTTTTGGGTACAGTTTCCATTTGTGTGTGCTACTGGGAATTTCCAATGCAGCCACCCCAGTTGCAAATCACCTTACACGAGAATATCTTTTGTACCTAACGATCGGTGATGGGCTTAAACTTATATTTCTGGACTATCGAATATTGTACTAGGGCACTAAAGAGAAAAGAGCATTGAACGTAGAAACTATAAAAAGTAAGCTACATGAGCGAGAGAGATAATCATGTGTTAGGCAAGAAAACTCTCGGCTTATGACTTGCGGATAAGTCATGCATGTCATACGTATAACAATACGTAAAAATAATAAATATATATATATACATATATATATAAAATATTAAGGAATACGCATTCCAAATCTCAGCTTCTTGCGCCCTGTAATTTTGGCTGGTGCGTTATCTGTTAGTCAGTCAGTTACACTAGAATTTTGTATATTTAGATGATTGATAGTCACAAAGGTACGCGCCTCTCCTCTAGCTCAACTTGCACTACTCATCGAACAACCCATTGCAACACATTTTCACATAAAATTTTGGACGGCTAAACGCAGCTCAAAAGCTGCGTTTAGCGTTATCACATATAGAAAATACAATATGTAGTATATACAAATATATTTTGCGTGAATGAAGCAAACAGTAAAGACAATACCGGGTCGTTCAAAAGAAATTACTGGATACAAAAACCGTTTCATACATATATTTGATTTTCATGTAATATTACGAAGAAAGATAAAATCGTCATTACAGCGCAGTCGTGGCTTTACAGTCCTACATTATAGACACACAAAGCTTAATGTTTGATACCCCTACGTAAATTGAGTTTGTTGGAACAATGAAAAATAGGATCCTTTTACTTTGTAGTGTTTATGATACTTTCTTAGAGGTTTTGTATGTTACAAAAACAGCTTAGTAATATTGTGAACAAACAGACCCACATCATTTGTTACTGATGTGGCTCGGTAACGTTAATGTGTATGAATTAATATTAATGATTACCTTATGTAGTATATTCATTTTTGTTAGATTTTTTTTAGTATTTTAGCTTGTAATGTGGCACATTGTCTGCCTGTGACCTTTTGGTAGAAGAGAACAATATGCCGTAATTTTCAAATCTAGAAGAGACTGTATGTCAACTGAGATTTGGTTGATTCACCGTCCTGTCACGAATTGGAAACAGTAGCGACAAAATTAATATGGATACAAGAATTTACTAAGCAAGTGATTTAACATGCTGGAAATATGGAAAAAACATAGGTATTTATATTTTAAATTACTTAATACTTAATTTTAACCTAATGGAAGGAAAGAGGAACCCACCACGCACCCTCGGATTGACTAACCCAACTATTGCAATAGAAAAAGGTTGACAATACTGAACATGCATAATGCATACAGCGGGATACAGCAAGTCAGGTATCTTCCTGGAACCCATACCATTCCTATATCACTTATCCGTTTAGAGGAGTTCGGTATTGTCAATGATTTTCTATTTCAATAGTTGGGGTGGTCAATCCGAGAGTGGGTGGTGGGTTTCTCTTTCCTTCCATTAGGTTACAATGGAGTTCCGGCAAGTAACGCCTGATTCAATCAACTTTACTTAATTTTAGGCTATGGAGACCCGTTTAATAATTTTGTATGATGTAGACAAATCGCAAAAGTTTAAAATCGATTATCCTCAGTCCATGGTCTTCGTCTGCCGTTTGAGCTAATGAATAATTAATAATAAGCATCTAATTGCATTAATTATACTTATAATAATATTATGATCTGTTTTATCATCTATCATAATTACGGAATGTATTATCCCACGAACTTTCTTAACGACCGTAGTACAGCTCGTTCTGAAACGCTTTAAGACCTACAATTTTCTAATCCTCCCCTTATTCCCTGAAAATATTTTTTTTTAAATTTGAAACTTTTACATGTAGCCGAGTACTGAACGTATTTGTCTTTATTGAGCAGCGCCTCGCAGTGCGAACTAGCAGGAAAATAAACGAAGAAAACAAAGGGTCAATGAACTGATACAATATTGCTTACGACTCGAGTTACTGATATTGCCAGTCAATTTTCAAATACAAAGTAATGAATCTAGTATTTTTCATAGATTATTATCTTGTTTACTTTATCTCGCTGCTGTCTAATTTTTCTTCTTATTTTTCTCAATAAACTATAATTGTAATTTTTTAAATGCTCAGCGATGCTGGTTGCTGCTTAAATAGGCTAGCTCGAGCAAGTTATAGAACTACACTCACAGTATTATTGACACGCGATAAAACTGAAAAAGTGACGACCGGTTGGCGATTCCCGCTCAAGTCAAACATTTGTGTGCGTGAACATGGGTGTTTGTCTTGGTCTGGGTGTTTCTATGTATAATATGTATGTATTTACAAAAAAATGTATTTAGGTATGTATGTTTATCCATTGTCTAGTACCCATAGTACAAGCTCTGCTTGGTTTGGGACTAGACGGTGTTGTGTGAATGTGGTAGAAAAAAAAATTCGCAGTTCCCTGCTGGAATTAAGCCTGTAAATTTGCTCCAAAGTGGCACTTTGAGTCATTAGGAGGATTAATTGTCCTACAGTACCACGCAGGCCAAACAGATTGGTGCAGACTGCAGAAACTTTGGGGTAATAATTTAGGTATAGTCATCAAGATAGAAGGCGGCGAAAGCCTAGTGGAGATAGCCAACAAGCTGCCATGCATATAGTATCGGGTTCGAATTCACGGTGTGCACCAGTGACTTTTCGGAGTTATGTGCATTTCGCATATCTTAGAGCATGAAAAGCCGTCGGTCCCGACTGTCATTAAAAGCTTAATATATAAAATCCTTGCGTTACTGACTGACTGACAGACACGCTACAGCCGAAACTATTGGGCGCAGGAAGCTGAAATTTGGCATGTATGTTTTTTGAGGACCGTAGGGGTGCACTAAGAAGGGATTTCCCGAAATTCCCACGGGATCGGCCAAAACGGGTAAATTAAAAAAAATGCAGGCGTAGCTGCTGGCGTCCTCTAGTCATTAAATAAACTGGCACTAGTCTAAACCTTGGCATATCGCTATCCCTTTGGGTTACGGAGGTCAACAGGCAGCTGTTGCTTTGTGCACAAGTTAAAATTCAGCCTAATCCAGTTAGATTAGTAAGTGGACCTCGGGCTGCAACTGGGATCACGTTAGATGAATACTCACGCGGTTAGAGTTACAGACAGAAGCTAATTCGACATACAGCAGCTAAACAAACTCATTTAAGTAGGTCATAGAGCTGCTTCAAGCAAAACGTCAAGCAGCTTCTATTATGAACTTAACGTTCAGTAACGGCTATATTAAAGTTAATGCGTCTATTTCCTTCAGGAAGTACACGAGTTCGTTAAGTCGTTGCATTAAATGAACTAAATATGGTAATGTTTCGGACAAGATACTTTCTGTTTACCTTCGAGATATGCTTGTTGCAAAGTCTTGTTCGTAGCTAGTGAAGAATAATATGAAATTTATCATGGCTTAGGTTAAGTCTAAATAACTGACAGTGATAATTTAGTATCCTTTTCGGATCCATATATTACGTTACTGAAGCAGGGAGTATCATCATTAATTTGATATGACTTAGAACAATTGCCGTTTTAATCGTAATCTGAAGCCATAAGCTCTAACCCTAGGGTGTAAAACAGGGGTTAAAAGTTTGTTTAAAATCTGTTAATCTTAAAACTAGCATTATGAAAATGGCGCACACCAACAATCTACTATACAATACCTACGAATGTTCCAGAACATTCCATGAACGTTCAGTCCTTACAAAGCATTCGTTCCATTGTCCTACATTCAGTCTAGAGCCCCTAGAACCTGATGGATGAACTCTTGCGTATCCACCGGACGTTTAGTACACACCAGCGCAACATCTGGCTGTCACTGCAATCCTTGTAAAATGCGCTCTGTGATTAACGACGTTGTGGACCCAACTTTATCCACGTCAAGTGTCGGATCTGCTGCTCCCTTAAACTAATAGCTGAGGGAAATAGGTGCCGCATTGTTAGTTGAAACTTGTGGTCTGCAAAAGAATAATGTGACTTGAAAAGTTCATTAGTCAATCACGTAGTGTAACTTTAAAAGCAAATCATTTAGAAAATATTTTATAATAAAAAAACTACTATTGATACAAATACTTATCTCTATCAAAAGCAAACACTTGACCTCAATCTTTTACATACTTGTGGAAATGGTCTGTAAATGTGATGTTACTTGAAAAGTTTATTATTAAATTTTACTAGTTTAAATTTAAAAGCAAATTATTTAGAAACAAATTTAAAATATTTGACTTTATTCTTTTATATAATAGCGATTTCATTTTCTAAATCTTCAGTTTGCAAGCTATAGCCCATTTTCTACTAGTTGGCTCAAGCTCGATTACAGCGCAAACTAAGCCGAAGATTATGAACCAACGGTCATCAATAGCTAACGGTAGGTAAAAAATAGATGCGCACGGACTTGTTTGTCTTAGCCGTAGGTAATAAGCCCGGCTTTGTCTTCACGACAGACGACTAATTGGATCGCTGCTAAACGCTCATGGCGTGTACTGCGTAAATATTGGGTCAAAATCTTTAGTTGATTTGCGTAAGTGAACCGCTATAAACTATTTATAATTATGTCTACTATACTTAGGTTTACTATGTACTTGGACATATGCGGATTTAGGAGGGATTCCTGATACATGGCCCGATGAAAAATTGCAACCGGCACAGCGCTAGCATTATGATGATGATGATATACACTTAGAGATATGTATGTACCCGTTGCTCGTTTTGTAATGGCTATATACATATATCTCAATAAATACATCGTGACATTAAAATTGCCTCTTTATTTGACAAACAGATGGGTCACTAAACATAAAATACTGCAACAAAAAAACATTTTTCGGAAAATAATCCGTGTAGTTGACGGCATAGAATACAAGTGTCACCACCCCCTATCTTCGCGTGGGTGTCGTAAGAGGCGACTAAGGGATAACACGATGCAAATACCATATTTTCGTAGAGACGGAAAACTCGACATCAAACCCTATACGACTGCCTCGTTGATCTCGCGGCATAAGTGTGCGCGTGGGATCGGGAGGTCCCGGGTTCGATTCCTGGGTCGGACAGTGTTATTGGGTTTTTCGGTCACGAAATTCTCAGTAGCAGCACGGAGTCTGGAAATGTGCCCGGTACGGCAATAGGGTCGCCCCTTATTACGTGGCACAGTGTTTTATGAAGACCATTTTTCGGACACCGTCTTTTTATTAAAGAAGCTAATAGATATAATCAATAAAAAGAAATATTTCGTATCCCCATTAAGCTAGCATCTCTAGTTTTTTAGAAAAACTTTTTTGAAAATCTTCATATTTTAAAGCGGATATTTAGAAAAAAATATATTCCTCTTAAACTAAGCATGATACGCAATAATAATGTTACAAGCACCGATAGCGTCTCTTTCACTGCACATTTTACAGTTAAAATGAACCTCTTAACTTGACTAGATTCAAATTTAAGCGAGATTTTGGATTTTTAGATTTTCTTACTTTTCCCGAAGATACTACCAAATGTGAAAAAGTTATATATACAGAAAGGATGCTCTTTACTTTCCTCATCTACTCAATAAATTTCAGACCCCAAATCCATGGAATCTAGAAGTTATTCCATATAACTGTTTTTGCTAGTTTTTTCATATTTATATTCTGGATTTTAATGATTAAATTTTTATTCGATATTGATTTCTTTACAACATATAATTTAGTTATAAAATCAATATCGAATAAAAATTTTATCATTAAAATCCGGAATACAAATGTGAAAACCCTAGCAAAAACAGTTAATTTGGAATAACTTCTAGATTCCATGGATTTGGGGTCTGAAATTTATTGAGTATATGAGGAAAGTAAAGAGCATCATTTCTGTATATATAACTGTTCCACATTTGGTAGAATCTTCGAGAAAAGTAAGAAAATCTAAAAATCCAAAATCTCGCTTAAATTTGAATCTAGTCAAGTCATGAGGTTCATTTTAACTGTAAAATGTGCAGTGAAAGAGACGCTATCGGTGCTTGTAACATTATTATTGCGTATCATGCTTAGTTTAAGATGAATATCTTTTTTTCTAAATATCCGCTTTAAAATATGAAGATTTTCAAAAAAGTTTTTCTAAAAAACTAGAGATGCTAGCTTAATGGGGATACGAAATATTTCTTTTTATTGAATATATCTATTAGCTTCTTTAATAAAAAGACGGTGTCCGAAAAATGGTCTTCATAAAACACTGTGCGTGGGACTAAAGTATATCTGACGAAAAGTGGGTGTAGAAATACACCTCTGCCTACCCCTTCGGGGATAAAAGGCGTGACGTTATAAATGTATGTAAAGGTATTTTAAATAAGTGCCCATGCTTATTAAAAAAAAAACGTGAGAGATAAATTATTCATGTATTTTACTATTCAGGAAAAAAAAACAGTGCCAAAAATGTTTCTTTGTTTGTATGAGGTCAGAGGTTTACTTATTTTGCGTTTCATTTTTCAAAACAGTTGGCACGTGATAATATAATAATCTATAATGCAGTTCAGTGTCATTTCTGTTCTGAAATTAGTGCTAGGTATGTGTAAGCATTCATGGTATTGACCACCAATCTTCTCCCAGAATAGCTCGATGTTTGCTCATACCGATAAAATATTTTAGAAAAATAAGGAATTATTCCTCATAATTTATACCGAATTATTGTTGACATGGTCCAATTATTTCAGGTAAGTAATTGGTTCTTTTGTTCCTAAAATATAATTTATACTAGAGGATGGCAGCTCCGCCCACACATTTTTCTTAATTTAACTTGTTCGATGAGTTTCGAGAGAGACAGATTTATTTTTTTCTTAGGGTACCTCCGCGGTTCCCAAGGAGCATACCACCAAATTTCAGCTTTTTGCACCCAGTAGTTTTAACTGTGCGTTGTTTATCAGTCAGCCAGTAACTAAACGATCACAGACAGAATTATGTAGTTCCATATTCATACTCAGATGGCTTTTGCTGCTTGCAGTTTAAAATGTTCATTTGTATTGTGTTGAAGTGTGACTTATAAAACTGGTGTACTGTAACATTTGAGCGAATAACAAATATACAAAGTTGCAGACAGACATGTCATGTTCGTTCCACAGTCGTAAATCATGCTTGAAATATTTTCGACGTTTATGACCGACGGGACGTTTCAACTATGGCAACGTCGGAGCACAAATGATAAAGTATTTTGTCACAACCATTTTTCATAGCTTAGAAAGTATGCTTTGATCAAACTTTGTAAGTTTTTAACTTTATACACACATGTGAGAGGTATTCCTAAAAGCGCAACTACTCGTATTTTTGAGCGCAACTAAAAAGCGCAACTACTTTATTCCACAAAGCGCAACCGCGTCGAAAAATAGTGAAGGGGCATAATAGATTCATAAAGGACTGTTTATGATTATCGATAGAATTGTTAAATCATCTGCCCACATTGATTTAAATACTATCTGCCCATTTTTATTTATTATATAATGGCGATCGTTTTCAAAAGTACCAAGATAACAGAAATGAACAGAGGTTAGAAGTGTTTATAGAATCTGGTAACAAAGTTATCAATCAGTAAAATGTTTTGAAAAGTACCAGGGTAACATAAATTAACAGAAGTTAGTAGCCTAATAAAAACCTGGTTTTAGGGTCATGAATCAGAAATAAGACACTGCATGGTATAGGTAAGACTCAGGCGTACAGCAATAGCTCTGTCCTGTGGTCACTGCTCCCCGCACCGCGCCCTACTCCCCGCTGCATTGTATTATTTTTATATCCATAAAATGTCATAAAGTATAATAAAATGTCCTGTCATATCAACTATCGATATTTTCCGTTTGGTATAAACCAGCACTATTGCACCTTGATATTTAGTTGCGCTTTTTTAGTTGCGCTCAAAAATAGTTGCGCTTTTAGAAATACCCCACATGTGATGTCACAGTTTGAAGTAAATTCGTAAGTATGGGGGGGGGAGGTTTAGGAGCGTGGACGTATATTGCTTGTAAGGCGGAAATAACGATTTTTATTAAGTTCTTTGAGTGCAAGTAAGGCTACGGCGCATCTAAGATGACTAATGTTGACTATCTCGGCATTAAAAGAAGTGATGAAAATCAAAAGATCCAAACAGTATAAAACGTGTATACTCGTTATTTTCCATTCATTACTACCAGGTTTTAACCGAGATTTCTCTGGAATCTGCACCTTGGAATTACGCTACGTCCGTCATGATTGCTTCGATTCGCTGGCATTGAATCAGACAATAAGTAGAATTATTGCAGCGCTACTCTTAAATAAACATACAGTACTAAAAGATAAAGAAGAAACTCAAAGTATAGGCGTTAGAATGAATATTAATTATTTCGTATTGAAGCGGAGTTTGTAAATGTTTGATGTGAAACTTGTCGCAGCTAATTGCGTCACCCTTTACTTTCCATCAATTCATTAATTATGCAATAAGTCAATCAGACCCAGAGACAATCAGTTTGGTGACATGTTTCGCGCATGCGATTAGTAACAATAAAATAATTAACACCATTGAATAATATGATTATGAGTGTGGTAGACAAATTTGAAAATGATTAAACGTGATTGTACATCAAGTGAGGAGGTACCCTTTGTGTGCAATGCTCAAAAACTAATAAGACAAGTTATAACATGCACTATGGATGCCTAGAATGCAAGATAGCTGGAGATATTCCTTTAAAAAATACCAAGATTGAACTAGCTTACTAACTTATGCGTTATTCTAGATCGTAGCTCGAGCTAAAGAAATCTCGGCACTCGAAGGATTTTTAAGATAGTTCCAATAATTCCTGACTATAATAAAAAAATGATTCACAGCCATTTAATAAAAACGATATCAGGTTCTACATTCTATTTGTTGTTATCTTATTAGCAAGGATGTAAATATTTACAATAGGCTTGTGTCCACTAAGAATAAATCGGTTTGATTGTAGTATCTATAGATTCATTATGATTTTAAGATGTCAATAAAGTTTATTATTTATTATTAAAAGGTAAGATTAATGTTATTTTTAGGATTCTAAAACTAAAAATAATGTATTTATTCTTGTGACAGTGAACACCAATCAGAGAGCATTACGTCAAACAGTACGTCCGCCATTCATGTTGTTGACGTTTTAGTAGTAAATACAACTAAAACGTCAAACTTTCTACTTGTCATATCGAATATAACAAAATAAAAGTGGGTACATCAGACCAGACTTCATTCACGGTTTGTTTTGTTTTGCACTTTGTGATATCACTCAACCGCCATGATGGTTTACAGCGTTTTCGTGTCAAATTCAAAAAGGTTTTTAAAAATTCGTAATAAGTAATGTTGCTGATCGATTTTTGAAGAAAAAGTCAGGTATTTCAGTTTAACATCTAATAAACGAACGAATCAATCGCTAATTACATTTTAGGACACAAGCCTATTACCTAACAAAGCCTCGGTTTATCTTGTTGTATTTGCAGCAAATATGTATGAAACACGAAAAAGAAAATACGATTAAAGGATTAATTTATCAACACATTTATTCATATTCCAGCAACAAGAACCTTATCAACTTATTTTACCAATTAGATATACGAAATTAATTATCCGGCGACATCGTTCAGTTTCGTTCATCAAAGGTTTTGTATATTTCTTTTTGCGAGTGAGATTTATGTACAAGCAGTATGTCTTTTCTACCTAACAGCCATTTCGAATGCAAAAGGTATGTGTTTTATTACGGGTATGTAATTCATATGAGACCTGTTTTAAATTGAAGTCATTATTTATTTTAGGGATGTGTTTCCTTGTCACATGTTTATAAAAATCCTAATAATTCTCGTAGCACAAAAAATGTGTTCTAAGATAGTTACTTTTAAGCTTATCTCCTAAGTAGGGCACAATGAAGAATTATTGAGATATATGTCTAAAAAAGTATTAAAGATTTTTAAACCAAAAACGCAATAGACTTTGTAATTGAAGCTTTTAAGGTAATTAACCTGAGCTATACAGTATATTTTGTGATATGGAATACTGATATTTCGGCACTGCTGCAAGTGCCACTAAAAAAGTACCTACGGTGTCCATACATCAAGTTGTGACAATCATACTTTACACATTTACATAAATCGAAGTCTGACAACACAATTCCCTCTATCCAATTGCCGCGGGGGTAAAGCCGTTTATTTGTCAAACCAAAAACTGTCTTAAATAACTCTGACATATAACTGAATGGTACGAAGGTTTTGCTCCGGAGTCTTAAAAAATCCACACAACAAACTATCGCCATCATCATCATGTCAGCCTAGAGACGTCCACTGCTGGACATAGGCATCCCCCAAGGTTCTCCACACAGACTGATTTTGAGCCGCCGGCATCCAACAAAATCTAATTATAATTTATCCATCCAAACACAATTACCAGTGCAATCTCATTAATACATTATCTTAATATCGTCCATAGAACTACACGTACTAATATTAATTAGTATATTTATTCATGTAACAAATATAGTAAAACCTTATAAGCGTCCCATACAAATGGCGGGCCGCGTTGGTATTATAATATCGGTGTATGTACAAAGACTGACCCCAGGGCTTTGCTGTGTACTTCATTTATAACGAGCCTACATTGATTCAGTTTTAATACGTTTGTTTGAGCTTTATTAATGTAACAGATACGGTCTGCCTCTTCGGTTTAAAGGTATATATTATTTGATTCCCTAGTTAGCATGTACTGAAGTACTTGAGCCGAATATGGCTTTGGACTTAGTGATTCTTACTTTCTTTGCAATATGAATATGCGAACTGTTAAATTAATTCATTTTGTTTACATACTAGAAGATTTTCTATTCAAATCTGATAGTTATGAAAACCCACCTCACCTGATTTTTACAAAGGGTTAACGAATTATCTCCAAAATGTATTAAATACACATAACTTGGCAGGCGCAATATCTGAAATTCGAATCGTATCGGTGTATTTTAGAAGCATTTGATATTTACGAGTGCTAATAGTACAATTAAAATTAAATTGCCCGCAGCTCCACCCGCGTAGCATGGGTCTCTGTTACTGTACCAAAGCTAGTCAATGCAGGTATAGGTACTATTCTGATACACAAACTGTATTACTTCAAAGTTATATCTCAGACCGTTTAGTAATTTTTACGTGAAAGAATAACAAACACCCATCCACCATCACAAACTTTCTCGTTTATGTAGTAGAACTGAAGAGGAAGTAAGTCTGACCAATGGAATTTACCTTTGAATAATTACCATCTGAATTCAGTAACAACTTCATGGAAGTTGAACACCTAAACAATGTAACTAGCGATTGTTGTTGAAGAAACAGATATGCCAACAAACAATTAGTATTGTTGTAAGAAGCTTGTTCTGACGGTGTAACGTTTGTTTCTATCATTCTACTAGTAACATTCACTTTGCTTTTATTGGCGAGCTATTTTGTGGAGTAATTTAATGTGATTTGAATTGACGACCGGTTGGCGGAGCGGGAGTGTAAGCGACTGCTACGCCGAAGGTCGCGGGTTCGATTCCCGCTCAAGTCAATCATTTGTGTGCGTGAACATGGATGTTTGTCTTGGGCTGAGTGTTTCCACGTATAATAAGTATGTTTCTATGTATAAAAACGTTTATCTTATGTATGTTGGAAATCCATTATCTAGTACCCATAGTACAAGCTCTGTTTAGTTTGGGACTAGATAGAGTTGTGTGAATGTGGTAGAATATTATATATACTCGTATAATGTGAAGACTTTGAAGGAAAAGTATTGTGTAACCATGTGAAATAACAATTTTCAACGGTGTCTATGGGCAGCGGTGATCATTTAACATCCGGGGACCCGCTTGCTTGTCGGTCTTCCAATACAATCAAAAAAAAATTGAGTCTCATCCTATCTTACATATAGCCTGTTACATATAGTCTTAATATTCAACATAATTATCTTCTACAAAAGAATATTTAGTACTAAAATTTTAAATAGGTACTATAGTAAATTAAGTGGAGTACATTATAACGATTTTGCATACTTACAATATAAATCTAATTAAAATGTTAAGCGTCTGCATCTCGAAAATGAACAGTGAACTTTCTGGAAACTCAGAACGAGCGTATCAAAAATCCTCTCATCTCGAAACTTTTAAACTATAGACTTCTGTCTCTACAGCTTCAACATTTTAAGTATTGTGTAAGATCTTACAAAGTTTCGGTATTGCATGAGATTATTCCAGTTCACGAACTGGATGCAACCAAGAATGCAGTATCCACCTGTCTTACATTTTGCGATTTCAACGCGGTCAATTTATGAATTTTCTGAGTTTTATTTTAGTTCAAGTAGGTAAGTATGTTCTTTTTTTGGTCCATGTGGTGACGGATTAAGAATCCGGAAAGTCACCACCCCATATCATCCCATGGGTGTCATAAGAGCTGACAGAGGGAGCATATTATGCAGGGAACACCACTGTAAAGGAAGGAATACTTGATACAAACCATATACCAACCCGTTTGGCCAGCGTGGTATAGTAGCCTAATTCCTCCTGTCAAAGGAGAGGCCTAGTCCAGCAGTGGACTGTTAAAGGCTGATGATTAAATATGTTTTCGAAATATTACAGTCCGTTTATTGAGAAATCGCTACGTCATTACATAAAATCATCTATATAAAATCACTTACCCTGACTGAAACATCATCACAGTGCCTTTATTAATGTTAGGATATGAAATTTGGACAGTGGGTTCTTTTTGATAAAGTAAGCTCTTGTAAGGACTTTTTTAAAATTGTGAAGTATTAAAAACATCCTTAGGAGATCCCTCTTTTTAATGCTCCACAATATTCCATAAGACGATTATTTTAACATTCCACAGGAGTTCAAGTATGTTTGAAAACCTTTTATTTTAGAATTATCTAGTATTATGAAAATGCGGGATACAGCTTTACATGTGGGTGTTGTTCCTTGAAGAAAAGAAAACCCCCCGCGATTTATCAATTTTTTTTGCAATGAGTATTTTTTATTTATATACGTTAAAGAAACATTATTTTATAAACTATATGAAGCGTAATCTAATCTTGTCTAAGTAGTATATGTACAAAAAACCGTTAAAAGAAATTAAAAATTGAAAATATTATTTATCTTATTGACAAAAAACACAAACATCGACTGCTGAAATGACAGTCACTGTAGCATTTCAGCGTCTCATTGAAGGAATATAATACAATGTGGTATTGCTACGTTAAGTTTAGTAGACTATTCTCTTCCATCCGGGGCACTCCAGTCAAACCCCATCCTTAATTAAGGATGCCGTTGTACTGTGTAGTATTGTTTGAGTTATAAATGCAAATAGCAATCACATGCAACTACAGACTGATCTACTTTGAAGCTACAAATTCATAATTGTTATGACGTCACTAATTAGATTTATGATCCCCTTTTAACTTCTTTTTATAGACTCACGCCTGTGTCCCCGAATCGGAAGGTAGAGGTGTTATATTATATACACATTTCGCTGTATTATGAATTTTAGGTCCCACGTAATAGTGGGCGAGCATATTGCCGTTATCGGGCACAATGCCATTATCCCCTATTTTTGCGATTGCTCCTAGAGCTTAAGATACTAATTGAATTTAATAATTCTTACAAAAAGGTATTTAAATTCAGACATATTTCTCAGTCTGAATAAAAAAGTATAAGAACGGTTTGAATTAGATAATGTAAGAGAGTAGCCAAATTCATTATTCATTAATATTCCCGGCACAGCTAGAACTTTTGCGGCTGCGTAGAAGACGCTTAAGGTCAACATCAACGCTGTGGAGAGCTTCCTATGTAGGTACTGCGTTTAAATTATCTTTATGATACTTATTTTTTTAAAGATAACTTCCGCTTTGCAAAATGAACCCCGTTTCACAGTAAACTTTACAAACATACAATCAAAAGACACCCAGACCCGGGACAACAATTTATGTATAACACAAAGTGTTGTCTCGTGTTAGGGCAAACGTACAACACTTGGCGAGGTGTAAGGCGGCGAGGTCGCCGTTTAGACCACTACGCCAACCGTGCATTCTCTAAGAATCGTTCATCGCTTACGTATGTATGGAAGTCACCGAAGTCCTTATAAACGGCAGGATCATGTTTAATTGGTTTATATCATTGCATGACTTAGAGTAACTTACCAAATTCTAGTCGAGCAAATTTCGTAGTATGAAGTCTGTTAGTTCTAGCATTTATAAATGAGTTGTTTATGTTGAGCTAATACAAGAGAAGGTGTGGAAACCCGACACGCTTAGTTACGTGCATACAGTTGAAGCTAATGAATGTACTGTGTGACGGTGCGACCGAAAATCTGTAAATAAACTTCTAATATTTGCTCGAGGAAAGACACCAAGAGAAACAAATAGAGTGTGTTCAAGTTGACGTAGATTTGCGATTTAATTGAATTCGCTTTTCTCAGCTTTTTTCTTATTCTACACCTTTTTGATTAATGACTAATGAGATGCAAAGCTGATTTGCGTTGCATCAAAATATCTATTTGTTGATAAAACTACACGTCCTGCTAAGTTTAAGAAGTGCTAAATACATTATGGATAACTTTCAGACATGCAGGATGCTCACCATATTTGCCGATCCTTCACGATTGTGTCAAGCACGTGTTGGCTTTAAGACCAAAACTCTCTGCTTATACCTAAGTCTGTTGATCTCGCCACTAGCTATCGCTGCATTATTACTTTTTTTTATTTTTCATGTAATAAAAAGAATTCCTAAATATAAAGCCAGGATTTATAATATACGACACTCTTTTCATATTTAGAAAACAATGCAGTTCACAAACAAACTGAACTGCTTTATTTTAGTGATGCGCTTTGTCATAAGCAGCACATTTTTTGTCATCTTTAAAAAATAACGCACTTTGGAAACAAATAGCTTACTCTCGGTATACGTAGTCATATTTTGTTAAGATTTGTAAAACTTGAGAGAACGTGCGTCGTTTCCGCATACGTGGCGGGCAACCTCATTTTCATATCTATCAAATAAAAAAGATAACGAGAAGAAATATGGCTGACAGAATTATGAGCCCCACCTTTTAGAGCAGATTTACATATTTGCACATCGAGGTAAATTTTATTGCTCTGATGGCTCAACTTTATTTTGATTTATTATGTTAATAAAATTAGCAGAGAAATGCGAATGGTGACACACCTGTGACGGTGATTCTCTTTATGTTAGTCTACAGGTCTGTTATTTTTTATTTAAAAATGTGATATGTATATGACGCAATCGCTGCTACCAGCGATTGTGTTAAAGACTGTCAAGGATCATTAACGGAAATTACAATAGATTTTGTTAAATTGTAGAGTGTTTTCTTTAAGCGAGTTTACTTAAATATTTTACGATTATTTTATACGAACATTTTATATAACTATATAAAATGTTCGTATTCTATATAAACGTTCGCATATATTTTATATAATATGTTCCCTAACTAAAAGGGTTTACTCGTTCGCATAGCAATTAAAAATGAAAACTGCAATATAATTCCAGCTTGAAAAATGCAAATGTAGCCCAGGAAACCAAAGCAATGCCTCATACAAAACAATATCCTCTTAAATTCCGGCGGACACAATTCCTCAGCAACGTGTGAATAACGGACATCCACGCCATATGTCGGGGCAAACAGGAATTGGGAACCAGTTTTTTCAGCAACACTATTCGGAAAACATAACGAGAGCCCTTAAACTTGTCCCGTCGGAACGATCAGGGACTTGTAATCGTAAACTGGACGTACGTAATGTTTAGTGTGAAACAACGCGACCTCTGGAGGTCAATGGTAACGAAATAAAATATACACAGCTTACGGGGAATAATGTAATTCGTATTTTTATAAAAATAGAGGACACAAAGGATCGTTATCGGGCTTTGAATGATTTTAAATTTAGATTTCAAACTGCGGATCAGGATTATCGAAATCCGTTCAGCAATAATTGATTACATAATATAAATAAATTCCAAATTCCCAGAAGCAGAACGGAGTCTGGTTATGTGCCCGGTAACGGCAATAGGATCGCCCCCTAGGCCCCTATTACGTGGGACCTAAAAATTCATGGCGAAATGTGGGTGAAATATTACACCTCTGCCTACCCCTTCGGGGATCTATAAAAAAAAAAAAAATTAAGTATCAAAGCTCAAAAGTAATTTGAATCAAGTAAATATAAACTTTTTTTAAACAAGCGTTAATGAATAAGTTATCTACTAAGATACTATGTATTTTTATGTGTCAAGAACATCTTTAACCCTTTTTTTTACTAAACGCACGAAAGCGATGGAAATTGTGCGAGAATTAAAGAAAAGTTCCATGCATTAACGAACAACACCGACAGTTTCAGCTGGTAAGCTTATATTTACTCAAAAATTAATGTTTTAATAAAACCTGCATAAATGTTCTAATATACATATTTATGTAATTATTCTTAATCACGTAGTTGGTAATACCTTCTATTTACCGCGAGGTTTTACTGTAGATTACACCAGCTTTGGTCTCAGGATGAAGCACTTGATAATATAATAATATATTAACTAATGCTGACAATCGACATTAATTCATTTTATAATCAAAACACCCTTGAGACAACGTCGAGCTTCTGTAATCAGTGCACGTTTCACTTGTGTAAACCATATTATGTTATAATTTATATATATCGTGCATCTCGTGAGATGGTTTATAATTAGTTTAGATCACAATATAGTTACATAAATTAATGCTGAATGAATTAGACTTCTGTAGCGTACTAACGAGCTTGCATACATGAAGAGATAATGCCAAAGAGACTTATTCAGGTTACAAAGGCCGAAGCATGACAGGTCAGTACACGTGTCCCTAACCTTGTACGCTATCAGAGTAACCATGACTACTCTGTTAAGAACGTACAGTTGACATGATTTGTAGGTTACGTTTAAGTTGCTCTAACAGGGAGACCAAACAGACTGCTACGAACATATAGTTAATGACCTCATAGCCACAGTGTAGCGTGTTAATGTAGCGACAACGATGGATGAACCTTGCATTAGCCCCAGCAACGTACCGTAACTGAAAGAACAGGTTTCCTTGAACCGTATCATCATCTTCATGTCAGCCTGAAGACGTCCACTGCTGGACATAGGCCTCCCCCAAAGTTCTCCACACAGACCGATTTTGAGCCGCCCGCATCCAATCGCTTCCCGCGATCTTAACCAGATCGTTGGTCCACCTAGCGCCCTAGGCCTACCCCTGCTGTGTCGTCCGATACGTGGTCGCCACTCAACTCAAAAATTGTGTAAATATGCATTTTTTCACTGCTGCTGGTTAACCTATAAATGGATGAGCACGAACTACTTATAGAACGGATGGACGGACATAAGTTGCAATTATTAACATTTATCCAAAGTGCGCTAGAAACCCATGCCCAAAAAATACAATCACACTTAAGAGGATTTTCAATTCCTATTCAGATCATTTTAACGGCTTGTCTTCACAGGCCGTGAATTACTAATAACCTACCAACCCTAAGCTGTTCAATATTAATCAATATCGAGAATCTGTTCAAACTTAGCAATTCTGCCATGATACGTTTGCGCGCTCCGATAGGTACAAAAAGACCTCATAAAAAGCTTTAAAAAATTCATTCGCTCAAACTGTTATAAAACACACGTAAAAAAATAAAAGACTTGTTCTGAAGGACTTTTACTTGTAAAGTTGTGTTTGCAAAACGTTCCCCGTTTTTAAAGGACTGGCAATTTTGCATGTTCGTTCTATCTTTGAAAACATACCTACTGCGTTTGCGTTAAGATGTATGTATTTTGTTTAGTTTTTTACTTATTGAGAATTACCTACTTTAGATAAATTAGGTATTTAGTAATAAAAATCATCACAGTTTAACCTTTAATTAAGGACGTCACATTTTTATAACATTACCGTGGACGTGTAGTCTCACAGACTCCTACACTTCCTAGTGTTTTTTTAACAATTAAACTTCTTTTTATTGAATTCCAACGCACACTGGCTTGTTGGACACAAATGTGGGTAGTTATTCTAGCATTCTTTTCAGGAAAAATTCTACATGCATTTCCTGTCCTTTTTTATGAGTGATAGTGACTGGTCATCCACTGTTACCATATCACCTATTGAACATATTTTATACCGTAGTCATAGATAAATATAATACTATACCCGTAGTTATGGACGTGTAGCCTGACAGGCTACAGGTAATTTTTAAATAAAGATCACTCACGTGTTTTTCATAGAATGATGCAACCTCGTCTTTTACTGATCGTTTCGTTACTAAAACTGATGCTACTGAGCAGGTTAAGTAAGGCCAAGTTCACAAAACTTAGAAACCAAAATTCGTCCGGAGCCTGTGAGGCTCCATACTTAAAGGTTAAGCCTGTCCCAGAGATGGCCAAAGGCCTTTTCACACTATGATAAGATTTAGGCGCCCGATCTACAGCGTCGTCCTTTTGCGGATTGGCATTTTTTTCTGAAAACACCATCGACAGTTGTCCATAATGTTTACAGAAGAAATACCAGATACACATTGCCGGTCCTTACGTCACTTTATTTTATTTTACTGTTTTACTAAGCAAAACAATATGCAAATAACTTAAAAAGGTTTTGGGTGTGTGGCGTGGTTATCAACTCGAGACGCTTGGCTTTTAGTCTTACCACCTTTCTAAAATTAAAAACAGTGCCATCTAGACTGCAAGACCACTACTATCAAATAACAAGACAGGCGTGGTTATAAAATAATGTATGAATGATTGTGTAATTGTACTAGTATAGTATTATATTGTCTGTGTTCCTATTAAACTATCACTGATTTGCAGACGAGCCTTGGATTTTATTAAGTACCTCTGCCCAAAATATAGTCATTATTACCCTCAACCTTTCTGTGATATAGAGCCGTGATTTCACGTTTATGTTTTATGTAAAAGCCTTTTCTGTTCACACGGGTTAAACACGGATTAACTTACCGTACCTCCGAGAACTCGAAAGACATTTTGGGTTAGTCATCGACCCCAGCTGTCATGAACATGTATGACAGATGATAAGGAGTCAGTGCCCTCGACGATTCTGCTTTTATATTAGAATATCGTTGAACTTTTGTGTAGCGGTCACAGATTACGTGGCAGCCGTCCCTTGGCGAATATTGTATCGTAAAAGGGCTGAATAGAGCTAAACTTTATTGGCATATATGTTTCATTGTATTTTGTGTTCGGTTAGGGTTGCGTATATTTAGAAGTGTAAAGGTAAACGACTGACAGTCTGTCTAGACACTTTCTAAAGAACTTATGCATCGATTTGAATTTTATTTTGATATTAAACGCCCTCCTCTCCCAATTAGAAAGCCCAGTGTAGTAATAAATAGCAACTGAACCGTTCCTATTAGAATATATACCTACTCGTATTAATTCAAGCTTGACGATGTGGAACGTCCATGTTTGTCACAGAGGAGCGGCGACCTACTGCGCTGTTCGGGTGTTTAGTTATTGCCCGAGGCGCGCTATTATTAGCCGACGTATTCGATATTCCACAAATAGCAGCACTTGATTATTTCTTGTGTTCTTGTGTGCTCAGCCGTTTCTGTTGTTTGAGACCGATACGATTACTACATAGTAGTTTCAAATCTATTTAAAATAATTTTGGAGCTTTTGTAATGAATTTGAATAAGAAACGTCAGAATAGTAGGTAGGTACGTAGTAGGTATTACTTATTCATCATCATCATCGTCCTAGCGTTATCCCGCGGTTGCATCCAAGACTTACACGCCTTGAAGCTCAAGTTCTGCTCATGGGTCTAACCAGATATGACAGCATTTCAACTTTTCCACAGTTAGTAGGTATAATTATTGTGACCGCAAAAAATCTTTATTATTAATGCATACAGCATTTCTATTAGTTCAATTGACACAAGTCCACTCCTCTACTCTCCGGCCAGCCATAAGCAGACATCCATACCGTTCCATTCTAAACTACTCCGAAGGGAACATGAAGGTGTCTGACACAGGCAGGCGGGCTGCGCACGTATTAATACAATTATTAAGTTCTCTACGACACGACCGTTACACAACCTAGTAGAGGGCAAATATGAATGATTAAAAAATATAAATTGTAAGGCGTTTTTGCTTTAGAGAGCTGGTGAAGGAAGGTTTCATCTAGGAAAAAGCTATAAAGTAAAGTGTTTGGAAGAAAACAGAAGCTTTAGGGTTTGGGGAAGGCCTTCCTCACCTTATCTCTCCTCCAACGAATCTGCCTGTCAACATCGTAATGCATTTTGAGGCCTTGTAAATAAACAGCTCTAAATGACAGCTAAATTACAAACATACTGTTATCGTCTCATAAACAGACGTCGCAAAACAGTGTTAGTTGCACAAAGTTGTGAATAAAGCAATAACAATTTTATGTAAATTTTAAGACTGTCTGTACTGCGAGCGTCATATAGAGCGAACATAGTAAACGATCCACCGAAGCAACTCTAATGAGAAATAACCACAACGATAAAGGAAATAAACTACAGAACTATGACGATAACAAATAAAACATGTTTATTTAACTCTCAGTTTGTAGAAAAAAGCATTAAGCTTCTGCTTTGCGATATTTCAGAGTAATTCCTTTACGAGAAATAAAGTGTAGTGAAAAGCTTGAATACAAAGTACAAAGGATATTTCGTACATGTGTTATAGAACCTTTGTTCGCATTTGTGTCATCTGTAGACTTTTAATAATACAAACGATAGCAGACTTTACGCGTAACGTAATGGCTTAAAGTGGTTGCCTTGCGACGGCTTTGTGGGCTAATGTTTGAGAGTCACAAATTTCCTTGTTTGATGTGCGTACTTCGTATCATTTGAGTTCGTTGCTTATGAATTTAACAGTTATCATTGTTATTCATAATTTCAGTATAGAGACGACTATTGCGGGATTTAAGGCTCTCCCAAGGCTTACACCAGGTAGAATTACTGGATAATGTCAAAGATTGATTGATTAACAGATTAATTTAATTTAAATCTAATTAAACTATCAAAAATATTAACATATTCTTAAGTACCTTAATATTTAACAAAATTATTATTCACTACAAAAAATTACATCCAAAGGTCAAAATTAAATCATCGTTCGACGACTGGTTGGCGTAGCGGGAGTGTAAGCGACTGCTAAGCCGAAGGTCGCGGGTTCGATTGCCGCTCAAATGAAACATTTGTGTGCAAGAACATGGATGTTTGTCTTGGTCTGGGTGTTTCTAAGTGTAATATGTATGTATTAACAAAAAAGTATATATTATGTATGTTTATCCATTATCTAGTACCCACAGTTCAAACCGTTTATTTTGGGACTAGATACCACCACCCTCTAGTATTAGAATATTAATCGTATTCATCAAGCAAAGATTTGTCTTGAATGAGAAACGAACACAAAATTCTAGTAGATCAATAACACCGCGTTCTCTGGAACAAAATCTTTTTTTTTTCTTTATTTATTTAGAGGCTTCTAACCAATAGGATATGTAAGCCCCATCATACCCTAAACTTACCAACTACACAATATAATAAAATTATACAATTCTAGGAACAAAATCTTATTGATTCTCACAAGTATATAAGCCGTACCTACGTATTTATAATACAGGACCACTGAGTTGGTCAATATTTTTGGTTAATGTATATAAATTAATAAGCAAAACAAATAGTTACCTTATTTTTTAAATGTGCAAATCAACGCATTGTTGCGGTCGTAACTTCTTAATACGCGACATATTTAAAAATGTACTCAATAACGTCGGGTTTTAAGCAAAGTGGTCCAGCTTCCGACAACGTTTTCATTGCGCCGTGTTGTAAGCGCAACTCGTTAGCACTACGGGTTCCCAACTTTTGCATGAAGTAGTTTAACATAATACACACTCCCTCAGATTGAAGCTTCGGGTGGTAAAGAGGACTCTGACGATTTGTCCGTCAATTGGTGATCAATATAATAAAACAAAGAAAATTGCTATTTCATAATTTTATAGTTCATAACTTGTCACAGTGTATTTAATTTCCTTACAAGAGGACACCAAAATCACAATTCAAAAGACGTAACGACGGACTACATTATATACAATACATAATAAACAGCTGAAAAAAAAACGACTCAAAGGTTCTTACTCATACTTCTGTTGTTAATCTGTTCAGTAGGTATTTCCACTATATATTTAGGTAAAATCAAACAAGTCGGCGCTGGACCAGTTTGAAAAAAATCCCTTGGCTCGCTCATAGAATCGAGGCACACTAGAAACTGGTATTGTATACGAGTGTCAATGTGCGTGTAAAGTAGGACTGGAAGCGATGTGTCTTGCTGAGCGATTGTCGTCCTTATGGTGGCCTAGCGGGAAGTTGTTCGACTGTAGGTACACACGTAAATTGTAAATATCTAATTTAATAACAAGATAAGTTTGCAGCACCCAACGTATAAAAAAATAAGATAATATGAAGCTGGAGTTGGCTAAAATAATGAATAATAAATTAAAATTTAATAACAACAAACATACGGAACTATGCATAATTACAAATAAACGTTCAGTTGCAATATTCAACGCCTCATTTGTTGCCTTGATCTTGTATATAAAACGGCTTTATCGAAATTTATCGGAATCTCATTTATTTATCTGCAGTCTATTTCTAACAGGATATAGCGAAATACCAACCGGCAACAAAAATAAACAGCGTACCGAATAAGAAACAAGTAACTTATCAAAAGATCAGATTTTTTAGATTCAACCTGTTTTTCTTATTTTTTTCTATCATGTTATTAAAAACAACTGCCACTGAAAACTAATAGATTTTTTTAGTTATTTATAGTCTCACGCCTGTATCCCCAAAGGGGTAGGCAGAGGTGTAATATTACACCCACATTTCGCCATGAATTGTTTAGGTCCCACGTATTAGGGGGCGAGCCTATTGCCGTTACCGGGCACATCACCAGACTCCAATATTTAAAATTAAAATTAGTCATGGATAGGAGCTTTGCAAATATATAATTTTTTCAATACCTCAACTAAAACTCTACTTATATCTTTTATTGGCATAAATATTTGATTTATTTTCCTGTTTTTTTTAATTGGATTTGATAATTCCAAGAGAATTAAATATCTATTACAAGAAATGATAATTAAACAGATTTGGACAGCGTGTCTGATGTTTTCAAATCATGGTACCTACCAGGCAAAAAAGATACCCAACTGGGTTTTATAAGTTACCTATCTTAATTTATCACTTTAATAGCTCTACATTATACAACAAATATGTAAGTAGGCGGTACTGTAAAATACTTGGCGAAACATAAGTGATAAATATGCAATGTTTATGGGATTACAGCGTGTAAGTGATAATATTCATGGAAATATTCTTGGCAATAAAAGCCTTCGGGTACCACCGCCTCGCGCGCTGCGGCGAATACTTATACAATATCATGGTAGTGTATTAACGTAAATGAAGGCTCGTGTACTGCTATCTAGCTTGTTCTTTAGTTATAATAGCTTTAGTAAAGATAGAGTTACATTTGAACTTCAAGATCTTATTTCAAATAAATCCTACTACTAATTAAATAAGATAGTTTGTGATGATGGATAGAAGTTAAACTATAGATCGGCTATTTTATACACATATTGTCTATCTTTTGCCAAAGACTGGCACCCTTGCGAAACCGCTAACGGTAAAGTCTAATTTGTTACCGAGTATAATTATTTTCACATAACAAAAAGTTTATAATTTGCATAATTGTCCCAACGTTGTCCCTTTCGGCTTTACAGCTGCTTGCCAGATTTCACTAAATAATATTGGCTTTTCTATAGCACGAGTATTATTGTCTAACGTCGATACTCGGGAAAATAGCTACAATTTACCGATTAAACAAGTATATTCTGAATATTATATCCTGAATATTTGACACCACTGAAAGTAATGCATGTTGTGGCTTTGAAACTTAATTCTCTACATCTTTTGGTCTTCTCACTAGGCTACCGTTTCTTTTCCTGTACCCATAAGAGTTCCGTTTATTTGTCATTTAAAATTGCAACCACAAAATAATGTAAAAAATACTAAAAACACATTAGCTTTATTAAATTAAGAGCACGATTTATAGCGTATATAATCTACTCATTATTTTAACATAATTACTTCCTCGTTATACCCACATAAATTGAATTAACTCCTGATAGCCGTTAAATAAATGGGCTCGTGCTCCAAACTTATCCACTAACTGTTTAAGGTCACACCCTTATTCAGAATGTTCTACTTGAAATATATTATAAGTTAATGATGATACCGTTTTTTGTGCAAAGAAAAAGATGAAAGCATTAGTCAAATAACATTTGGTCGTTGAAGCCCAGCAGTTAGTGGAAGTTGTGCAATTTTAATTTATTCAGGCGGTGTGTTACACACACAGTCTAATGTAAAAGCTGATTGATACTAATAAACTGATAGTATGTTAAAACTGTCGTATTGGTCTCGACCAATACGACAGTGTTAATAAGGAAGTTTTCTGCAAGTGAAATAAATTAGACAAGTAAAACTGTCGTATTGGTCTCGACCAATACGACAGTGTTAATAAGGAAGTTTTCTGCAAGTGAAATAAATTAGACAAGTAAAACTGTCGTATTGGTCTCGACCAATACGACAGTGTTAATAAGTAAGTTTTCTGCAAGTGAAATAAATTAGACAAGTAAAACTGTCGTATTGGTCTCGACCAATACGACAGTGTTAATAAGGAAGTTTTCTGCAAGTGAAATAAATTAGACAAGTAAAACTGTCGTATTGGTCTCGACCAATACGACAGTGTTAATAAGGAAGTTTTCTGCAAGTGAAATAAATTAGACAAGTAAAACTGTCGTATTGGTCTCGACCAATACGACAGTGTTAATAAGGAAGTTTTCTGCAAGTGAAATAAATTAGACAAGTAAAACTGTCGTATTGGTCTCGACCAATACGACAGTGTTAATAAGGAAGTTTTCTGCAAGTGAAATAAATTAGACAAGTAAAACTGTCGTATTGGTCTCGACCAATACGACAGTGTTAATAAGGAAGTTTTCTGCAAGTGAAATAAATTAGACAAGTAAAACTGTCGTATTGGTCTCGACCAATACGACAGTGTTAATAAGGAAGTTTTCTGCAAGTGAAATAAATTAGACAAGTAAAACTGTCGTATTGGTCTCGACCAATACGACAGTGTTAATAAGGAAGTTTTCTGCAAGTGAAATAAATTAGACAAGTAAAACTGTCGTATTGGTCTCGACCAATACGACAGTGTTAATAAGGAAGTTTTCTGCAAGTGAAATAAATTAGACAAGTAAAACTGTCGTATTGGTCTCGACCAATACGACAGTGTTAATAAGGAAGTTTTCTGCAAGTGAAATAAATTAGACAAGTAAAACTGTCGTATTGGTCTCGACCAATACGACAGTGTTAATAAGGAAGTTTTATGCAAGTGAAATAAATTAGACAAGTAAAACTGTCGTATTGGTCTCGACCAATACGACAGTGTTAATAAGGAAGTTTTCTGCAAGTGAAATAAATTAGACAAGTAAAACTGTCGTATTGGTCTCGACCAATACGACAGTGTTAATAAGGAAGTTTTCTGCAAGTGAAATAAATTAGACAAGTAAAACTGTCGTATTGGTCTCGACCAATACGACAGTCTTAATAAGGAAGTTTTCTGCAAGTGAAATAAATTAGACCAGTAAAACTGTCGTATTGGTCTCGACCAATACGACAGTGTTAATAAGGAAGTTTTCTGCAAGTGAAATAAATTAGACAAGTAAAACTGTCGTATTGGTCCCGACCAATACGACAGTGTTAATAAGGAAGTTTTCTGCAAGTGAAATAAATTATACAAGTATTTTTATCTAGTGAATCATGTCAAAATAATAGTAGTTTCATTCATCAATTAATGTTAAATCTTTATTTAACATATTTTTTATAGTCAATTTATTGATAATAAGTATTCTACTTGACAGCAAAACACTATGAGGTCACTATGTCATATTTCATACAAAACCCTTGGCAAAGGTAGTTTTTGACATTTCATTAAAAGTGCTTGATTTGACTAGTTGGAAACAATCCTCTTAATAAAATTATCTGTATATAAAAAAATCTGGCGTTACCTACTGCTGCTGAAGCTGCTATTGGCCTTCATAACGAAAAATATGGCCACACCTGCCGAAAACTGATTTTTGTTTCTTCATAATTATAATTTATTGTAATCGTGAAAGCTAAGAATGGACAGAATTAGGAATGATTACGTTAGAGGTGGTATGAAAGTGGCGCCCATAGATTAAACTTAGTCGATTGGCCTGGTATGGACATGTTATGCGGAGAGATGAGATGTATGTAGGTAAAAAAGTGATGAAGGGAGAGGACTGCCAAGGAAAAGATGGATGGACTGTGTGAGGATGGATATGAAAGAGAAAAGGGTAAACGATCGGATGACTGGTGACAGAGAAGTATGGAAGCAAAGGACATATTGCGCCAACCCCAAATAAATTGGGACCAGGGCCAGACAATGATGATGAAAGCTAAGCAAACAATTTTGAAATATAGCTCTATAGTTTAAGAAACTGCACAGCATCTGTTACAATGTTAACTCCTAACATAGATTTCATATTTGACTACGAAACTTTAATGAGTAAACTTACTCAACTCCCGTAACTCAAGTTAAAAGTCCGCTGTACATTTTTGCTTCATTCAAATTATGAGTACACTAACTTGAGGAAAATTTTGTGATTTATTATTTAACTCCGCAAGTATGGACGCTGATAATTACCAAAACGTCTAAAGCGGGTAATAAATCGGATAAACTATAAGCAAAAGGTTTTTCTTGTTGATCCCGGTGTTTGATATTCATTGCAAAATGGCGACGCAACTAAAGAAAAAAGAAGCTAAACCTTCATAAAGCACCTTAGGAAGTAACGTAGTTTATATCTTGCAATCACATGGTAACAGGTTTGATTTAAGTGACTACTAATTACGCGTTAAATTAGAACTTAGCTTCTTATCGTGACAAAACGCTGATGGACATCATCTAAATCGCTATGTTTAAGTTGGGCCACATTCCGTGCTGTTGAGTTTTTTTTGTCGCATTTTGCATTGCGGTAACAGTCTCTAAATTATTTATTATATTATATTATTATTCTAGGTATATAATATAAACATATACACTAGCTGCAATATACATACATGTAGCTCTTTATAAAATCAGAGTTCCACTTGGTCGTATCAGCTCAACTGGTTTTACAAACACCGACTCTCCTCAACGCTAATCTACGTCCCTAAGCGACGACTCGAACTAAAACCAAACAAACTAACTCCGTAGTTCACGAATCTATCGTATAAAGTATTTATATACAGGTTACACGGGTAAATCCAGGTTGTATTACACCGAAGACCCGGATTAGGAACTGATTGCACTGTATCCCTTTAGAACCTTTATGCTAATTCACCTATTCCTAACATAATTGGAATAGGGTTTATTGCGTTGAGACTTGTTTCTTGTCCAGCAAAATTATTTAAATACAGTTTTGCTACAAGCCACTGAAGATCTGGCGCATAATTTAAAAAGTAACAAAAGGTCCGGTTAAATAGTCAAAGCAGAATAAAAAATCCATAAGCTGGATGGATGTGATTCTATCATAAACGTGGTACTGATAATGATAGCAATGCCAGTTTAGTACCTACTGGTTTCAGCACAGATAAGTTAAATTAGGGAAGTACTACTGTTGGATAAAATACTAACGTTGTACAATAAATACAGCGTGACTGCACTGGGATGTCGTATTGGTTTACGCGGTTATCTCGCCATTTATTAACACTATGCTGCAGCTAACTGTAGCTTATACCTACATCAAACAATACTTTTTGTGATCTACAAATAATTGTTTCATGTCTATGTGTACTGAGTGACTATTGATTGAAGTTTTGTATTGTCTACCCGATACCACACGTCATTTAAACAAAAATCTCTTTGGCTCTTCTAAAAATATATTCTAATAGTATTTACGCTTACAAAAGCTACTGTCAGTTGAGAAGCAACTGTTCAAATAATAATTTATCTCTATTATTTCACTATACAGACATAGATAAATCATTAAAAACGTACATTAAAGCAAGGTGTACGCCTTGTTGCTATGCTCACACGCTCAGCTAGTAAAATATGTCATCGACGCTCGTACGTTGTCGGCTAACTTCCTATCTATCGCCTCCCCTCCGTCAAGTAAACACTCATGGGTCATGTCAGCAAGCCACAAGTGAACTTGTACCCTCAACGCTCTCATATTGCCGTGGTAATTTTGTTGTATTCTATTGCTTACGACAGAGAAATAAATTGCAAATTACGTGAGTCTGAAGTACGCAATCTTGGAAGCAGGATAAGAGAGATAATACGACACATACACGCATTTTAAACCGACTTCAAAAAAAGGAGGTTCTCAGTTTGACCTGTATGTATGTATGTTTGTCCGCGATTATCTCGCGTTTGGCTCAACCGATTTTGATGCGGTTTTCAGAAAAGTATTTGTTATACTTAGGAGAAGGTTTTAGGCTCTTAACCGACTTAAAAAAAAAGGTTCTGAGTTTGACCCGTATATATGTAAAGTTGCCCACGATTAACTCGAGTTTGGCTAAACCGATTTTTATGCGGTTTTCAGAAATAAAGTACTTGTTACACTTATGAGAAAGTTTTAGTACTTATTTTAACCAACTTCAAAAAAAGAAGGTTCTCAGTTTGACCCGTATACACTTGGTTCTTAGTATGTTTGTATGTATTATGTGTGTGTGTTTGTACGTGTGTACGTGTGTGCGCGCACGCGCGCGTGTGTGTGTATTTGTATGTGTACGTGTGTGTGTACGAGTGTGTGTGTACATGTGTACGTAATGCTCTGTCTCTGCGATTAACAAAAAACAAAGAAAGTCGGTGAAAGAATCTAATGCGAGAGCACATTTCTCATTCTTGTCACTTCGGATAAGGCTTTGTTGTCGTGGGGATGGTTGAGTAATTTGTTCGAGTCAATATCACTTAAAGCCATGCCTTTTAGGGATTTGACCCGCCTCAAGGCAACATAGCATTGGCCTATAGCAAAGATTTTAGGCCCTAGGTCCGCGGAACTAAGTGTACATCCTAGCAACTTGTGTACCGTCACAGCCCAACTCAATATGACTGGCAACATCTGCCTCTCGATATCACCATAACCGCGATTGCCTTGATAGGTTGCTGGCACTCGAGCTATGGACATGTATCCATCGTCATCTTTATATCGCAATGCTATTAATGGATCATCAAATAATATCAAAATTGCATCAGGCAGTTCACCTGGCTCAAGTTGATCTCTTCGTAGTGCCGGCCATTTAAATCCTTTAGGAACACCCATTGCCCCGTTCGCTAAGCCATCCGTTATTGACATATTTCTCCGGAGCATAATACGAGAGCTCACAGCCAATTCAATAGTATGTACAAGTCCACCTCATTTGTTTGGATCAGCCGTAGCAGCATTTGCGGATGGCGTCCTTCCGTATATGGCTGATTCCCTAGACTCATCTCTCTCTTCCAGCATCAAGCCTAAGCCCATAGGCACACAGAATAAAAGTAGGTACCTATGTCAAAGTCATGATTACAGACTGATACTAGCAGAAAACTTATCACTAAAATAATTGAATCCAACTATAAACAAACTATCTACTAATTAGCCCAAAACTTAAAGTAAATGGAGTACCTATCACTAAAAAGTATGAAATAAATAAAAGAGTAGTTAGAGTAGTTAACACAAAACCTGAAGTAAACGAACGAAGTATCTAACACTAAAAAGTATGAAATAAAAATAATAAAAAAAAAACAAAACGAAAATGAAGACATAAAAATCGCACCAAAAATGTTTACTGGGTATTTAGTTTCTTTTTTTAAAAAAAAGGCTGTTCGCCTTCAAAAAATCGAGCCACTGAAAAGTACGAAATAATTTTTACATACGCTAATACATAGTATAAAACTTATACAAAATACTTAGTTTTTGAAGTCGGTGCCAAACCATCAAAAACAAAAAAGAATACTGGCAAACAGAGAAAATAATACGACGAATATATCAAATCAATAAAGCCTCAATAAAATATCTGAATTAATAAAATTTTAAATAATCTACCTATATACTCTAAAAAGCAACAAATATAATTATAAAAAGTATCAAATAAATAAAATAATTATACTTCTTAGCTATTTTGGGCTGTAAATACTATGTAGATTGAATGTGCTGGTTTGGAAAGGATGACGACAAGCAATAGGCTTTTAGAGGGATTTGGTTTGGCACCGACTTCAAAAACTAAGTATTTTGTATAAGTTATATAGGTACTATGTATTAGCGTATGTAAAAATTATTTCGTACTTTTCAGTGGGTCGATTTTTTGGAGGCGGTTCTCTTTTTTTAAAAAAGAAACTAAATACCTAGTAAACATTTTTGGTGCGATTTTTAAGTTTTCATTTTGTTTTATTTTTTTTTTGTTTTTGTAGACTACTACCCCTTTACCACTAAAATTTCAGGTATTCCGTTAATATTGCCCGAAAAAAATTATTACATGTAACGCTTATAATTCAAAAGTGGATCAAGAATTCACTACACTCTAATTTTCAGTCGACTATGGTATTTTCGCTGTATAATGATATGCATGACAGTTCATCACTGACAATTATAATGATGTAACCTAAGGACATTTTAGCGATTATTTATAAATATCGAATTCATTGGCAAACCCATTTTACATCTTCGAAATAATTTCATATTAAAAGTGTTTTGGCAAATACATTCACAGATAAAACGCAGTAATTTTATAATACTTTTTTATTATTCATCACTGTCACTCGAAGTAAAACCTCATATCTGAATCGGAATCTTCTCCGACTGAGAGAATTAATTGCTGATCTCAAATTCGGTCAAGGTGGACATATTTATCCCAGTCTGTAAATATTGTCGATTGTGTTATTTCTACCACTGATTAATTTTATTAAAGTAGGGATTTCGTATTGCCACCACATCTATGTCAGTTATTGAAACTTTACGCTCACGTTTCTTTGGAGTGGACAGCTTCTTGACTTCAAAAATAGTTTCTCCCAATTTTTCTTTGGTTATTCGAGAAACTGAAGCCTTGCCGATGTCCAGAGCTGCCACAACTCTGTACACAACATTGTCGATCGGTATTACCGGGCTCCCGCTTGCACGCTCTCGTTTAAAGAAGGTCCTCAAACCAAGCTACTCACGGCTTTGAGAGTTTAAAACTATCTTTTTAGTTGTTTTTGACATTGTACGTACCAAATAAAACACAACAAAAAATAATAAATAACACGCCAAACAGGCAGAATCACAAACCGCGTACAAGGCGCTCGTACTGACGTATTCGATCACAAGATGGCTGCTCCTATTCATCGATTTCATGTCGATTCAATGGTGTCAATCTCTACTGACAGAGGGTTCGTTTCATGCATCTGACATTTTGTTGATTATATTTTATTATATTTAAATAATTTATTTACAGTTAATAATAATTATAAAAATAGAGAGAGACATACTAGTATCAATTTACTTTGTAATTTTTAATAGATATTTTTTTTAATAATTGTTTCTTTTTTGCCAATTTATTTTCATAAGATGAAAGTAGTATGCGTGATATGTAAAATGAGAACTGTCATGCATATCATCATACAGCGAAAATACTATAACTTAGCCCTGATAACTATGATATGCCAATACCCGTATGTATTCTTCTTCTAACGCCAGCAATATTGTCTTAGTGAGTGGGCAAACCCTCTTACCTTCTATCATCTATAAAAGCCTGCCATTTGTGAAAAATACAAAGAAAATAAATACAAGCCAATCATAAGGTCTTACTTCAAAGTATTTAAAGTACCATACAATTTCTGAGAAACAGCTATCTGTAAGTATACTCGGTCAACGACAAAAGGGCCGTCCCATTAACTGAGACGAGCCTTTTGCAGCTGCTTCTATAAACAACGAAAGGTTAAAGGTAAAGAAAATTTTATATAAACAAAGGCGTCATCTCTTGACCTATCAACATTTTTTTAAGAAAATTAGATATGATTTCATTCCGAGCTATTACCGTCATAGAGTTTATTGTCCTTAAATTACCAAAATAGCTAATAAAAGATAATAATAAATAGTTATAATCAATAAGTTAAGCACCTAAAGATTATAGAAGTTCGCCTTTATATTTCCAACTATTGCTTTCCTTACATCTTTCCAATGCTTAGAAAAGACAGACGGCGTGTAACAGGCGCGTATCATTTTGTGTTTAATTTTTCAATTACCTCATTCTAATCATGCAAAGCCATACGAACAAAGCCATTCCGTGACCACGACTCAATCTAGATCCCGTGACACCCAGAACAAAACGTCTGGGTTAAATAATAACGAATTCAAAATTTATATATATATAAATTTATTATTTACGCCGGCAAATTTTATTTAAATTTAACCTTTTTTTCTCGTTTTTTTAATTTATTTGTTATGTTAACAGGCGGCAAACGAGCAGACGGATTGCCTGATGGTAAGCAATTACCGTTGCCCATGGACACAAGCAACACCACAGGAGTCACAAGTGCGTTGCCGCCTCTTGGGGTTGGGAAAAGGCATAGGATGAGGAGTGGGATGAGGGAGAAGGAATAGGGGATAGGGGATAGGGCCTCCGGTACTCTCACTCACCGAACGAAACGCAACAGTTTAGGTACTGTTACTTTACGTCGATTTTCTGTGAGATGGTAGTACTTCCCCGGTCGAGCCGGCCCATTCATGCTGAAGTCAGCAAGGCTCTACTACCTTACTTCTGGTTATCGAGAAATCCTTTCTTAGTGCACTCCTATGGTCCCCGAGGAACATACATGCCAAATTTCAGCTTCTTGCGCCTTATATTTTTGGCTGTGCGTTGTCAGTCAGGAACGCAATAATTTTATATTTACAGATAATTGAAACTCGTTACGTAAATATTGGTAGAAGCTAGCTACGTCTACTAAAATATAAAAGACATGTCAAGTCGCATCATAATATTTCGAACTAGGACCAAGAATCAAATGGACTCGACATTTGCGTACACCCGTAAAGGACGGACATAGAGTACATCCTGAGTTGGTGTTACCAGATGTTGTTAATGTTTACCCTACAATTCTACGAAGTACATATTAAAAAGTTATTCCTACTTGGTCGAAAAAAATATAGAAATATATTTTAGCCTAGTTTGCAAATAATTAAGTGTGTATAATTATTGAATTATGTAACAAGACAGACGGACGCCAAAACAATATGAATGATTTTCTTAATGAACATGGTGTACAGTGCTATATTAAGTTCCGTAATCATTAATAAAGACTAATTGTCATTTAAGACTATTATAATATTATAATAAATCAATAAATATATAAATACAGAACGAGAACCACAGAGAGGCAGACCCTTCTCAAATGCAAACTGAAATGACGTTCTTCATTTTATTTATAATCAAGCCGGAACCAAAACCCGACCCAGCGAAACATCTACATAAAAATTATGAACTAATTACTTACTTAAAACGACTACTAGGAATAAATCATAATATGACTTTCATGGGAACTTTACAAAAATATAACCAACGGACATATGGAATACGGAGACCAAACAAGAATACATACATACATACATAGTCTCACGCCTATAACCCCGAAGAGGTAGGCAGAGGTGTATTTCTACACCCACTTTTCGCCAGATATACTTTAGCCCCACGTAATAAGGGGCGAGCCTATTGCCGTACCGTGCACATTTCCAGACTCCGTGCTGCTACTGAGAATTTCATGACAGAAAAACCCAATAACACAACCCGACCCAGGAATCGAACCCGGGACCTCCCGATCCCACGCGCACATTTATGCCGCGAGACCAACGAGGCACTCGTATAGGGTTTGATGTCGAGTTTTCCGTCTCTACGCAAAGATGGTATTTGCATCGTGTTATCACTTAGTCGCCTCTTACGACACCCACGGGAAGATAGGGTGTGGTGACACTTGTATTCTATACCGTCAACCAAAAACAAGAATAAAATTTATGTATCACTCAAAGTGTGCGTGTATGTGTATTATCGCTTGCTTATCGGCGAAGAAAAACAACGTGAGGAAACCTGCATGTCTGAGAGTTCTCCAAAATGTTCTCGAAAGACATGTGAAATCTGCCAACCCGCACTTGGCCAGCGTGGTGGACTATGGCCTTACCCTTCTCATAGTGCAAGAGACCCATGCCCAGCAGTGGGATAGTTTATATCTAAGGCTGATGATGATGATGATCACTCAAAGTGTAGTCTCGTGTGGAGCACAAGCACACAACACTCGAGGCAGTTCTGAACTGCGAGTACGGCAATATTATTAAACCAAGGGTTTAATAGTTCATAAGCTGAAATAGAATATTGTCCTCTTAATGTACAGATGTTTTATAATGTATAACAAAGTGTTAAAGTATCTGTGTAACACACCGTATCGTCAGTGTGTCGCATAATAAAACAAACGAGAAATACTTGGCGAGAAAGCCTTTAACCGTTGTACCTACACCTATTTATCTTAATATATAAAATCCTTGCGTTACTGACTGACTGACAGACACGCTACAGCCGAAACTATTGGGCGCAGGAAGCTGAAATTTGGCATGTATGTTCCTTGGGGACCATAGGGGTGCACTAAGAAGGGATTTCCCGAAATTCCCACGGGATCGGGCAGAAACAGTTAAATTGAAAAAAAAATTGCGAGCGAAGCTGCGGGCGTCCTCTAGTATCTACATAAATATCCAGAAAAAATTATCTGTTGGAAAATACAGCACACTCAGCTGAAATGCGAGGATTTATTTCTCTTAATTTACTTGTTCGAGAACATGAGTAAACTGAACGAAACAGGATAAAAAAGGATCGTTCAGACAAATACGCGATGTCTGAGTGCACTCCTCTGCAATGTATTTGTGAACATTAGAACTAGTCCCACGTACATCATTAGAGTCTCAGGGAATATCGTAATTGAATGTTCATTTTATTCGCCTACGAAGCGTAGGTATAGTGCTGTAGGAGATATCATTATTGATTCATGGTAGCTTTTGAACTCTAAGTATTTTTATTGAATTATTTTGTCATGTTGGCGTATTTACGTAGTACGTAGAACTGATGAATGGTAACCACCCTTCACGTGTCCTCATCTGTAGAGGACTTTGAGGACTCCGTGATGGTTCGAGTGAGTAAGCTGCTACTCCATAAGCAAGAGTTTCGTTCACCTCTGCCGCCAAAAGCAAACTGTAATCGTAGAGATGGGAGTCCAACTGCTGACACAAGACTAAAAAAAATTAAAATTCACTAACAGTCATCTGTATTAATTATACGAGTACTAGAGGATGCCCGCAGCTACGCCCGCGCATTTTTGTTATTGAACCGTTTCTTCAAAATGTCGTATGAATTTCATACATACATGCCAAAGAGCTATGGCAGATTTTATTTCAGTGCATTAAAAGCGTCTTAAAAACTCATTACAACCAAAATTCATGAAATATTTTTATACGATTTTCTATATTTTAGTCTAATTTAGATAAGGCTGGGTAAAAAAGTATAAAATTAAAAATAGCTATTATGTTAATTGATTGCCGGATTTTCGTAATGGCCATGTCTTCGGTTTGTCAGTAAGGTACAAGGTTGCCAGTTAAATAATTATTTATACAAAATAGAACCTTGAATTTTTTTTTATATAGATTAAGAGATTTAAATTGTTCATTAATATTAATAATACTATTTTTTGCTTGTTACGTTTATTTTTATGCGGATTTTAAATAAAGTACAGTATTAAAAACTCCTTTCGACATTTAAAGTAGGACTGGGCGCTGGCTAAAAGATGGCCATTCAGAGCTATAAAAAAATACAACATGACATCACAGAGTACCTTAGCTTTGTATATAGGAGAATAGAGGCGTCACTCAAGCTATTAGCGCTACCTGGCGGCCTTTTCAAGCATTTTTTAACTATAGTACCTACTTTATTAGATAAATTTATTTTATTATGGTTCAATAACATATACATCCCTAAGTGAAAACCATGGTTTTCGCTTACGGATGAAGGTGCATAGGGTTCCCACCAAGAACTTAGGGTCCCAAGCCAACCTCACCTGCAAGTGGTGCACCTGCCGATCAACGGACGAGGCTCTGGCAGACAAAATATCCCGATAAGCGGATTGCCGCTTATCGGGATATTTTGTCTCGCCACCTATTACGTGGGATCAAAACACTGGCGAAGAGTGGGCGTTTAATATGCCTCTGCCTACCCCTTCGGGGAAACAGGCGTGAGTCTATGTATGTGTATGTATGTATGGATGTACATGCTACTGAATCATTTAATTTTCACCAGGTATGTAACTGCGTACTGTAAAATTATATAAAATAAAACATTGATTTAATAGCACCCTTTATTTTACAAAACGTTTTTTACAATATTCATAACAATTTTGTTGTATCTGAGATTTTTGATCATAGTCAATTCTGGTCCAGACCGGTCTAGCCCAGTCAAAACTTTATTGATGACTTTACACCAAGTAAAAATAAATAAGTTGGTGCATATTACTTCAAAATTTTAGAGTTTTTGATTCAAGATGCGTGAGTTCCTAATGCAGTCCTTCATATTTCTTAAAAAAAAATTGAGATTTTTTTATTCAAGATGCGTGAGTTCCTAATGCAGTCCTTCCGCGTGAATCCACTCATCCAGCGCAGCATATTCATCTCATTGACACGCAGGCTATGCGATACAATCGCTGGCAGCCATAGTTCGGCTAATAACCTGTGTTGCACATTTTACTTTCATGTTTGATATTTTCTTTGGATTCACATGATATATTACTTTTGGCACTAAGCAAAGTCCTTGATATGCAGGATTTTCACTTTATAGAAGCATAATATGTTTCCTTTTGCGAAATTTTCTTGCCCATTATTAATTAAGGCAAGGTACTGATGCCTTAAAATGACTGCCCATTACTTTAAGGAAACTTTACATACAAAACGATATCCTTAAGATCAGTAGATGACTTGTGGCTTTAGTTACAAATGTTATTACAGTTTCAAACACAACATTTTCTTGTGGACATTGCTGTGAATGTGGCTGAATTCCAGTGTAATGCAAAATTTCTCGAGTAAGATGGGTACCTATAGTCGTATTTTTTATTAGACGAAGCTAACTGACGTTTACTGTGTTGTCAGTTTATGATGAAATAAAAATAGTGTTGTGACAAAGTGAATGATTGTAAAAACTCTGGAATGAATGAAATTGCCTCGATTGTCTAGTAAATAGTTAGTGTGCCTAACGGCCGATATCGGGTACGGTGTTCGAGTTTTCGAAGACTATGATCCTATAGTATTTACCTATACTGAATACCGAGTGTTTTAAACATTAAGGAAAACATTGCGAGGAAACTTGTAAGACTGTTCTATTTTCAATACATCATGTAGTTGAAACTAAAGATGTATAAAATATAACAATTTATAGGTAGGTTATGAAAATAAAAACATCGCTTACTACATAATTTGCTTTTATTCATCATCAGATAAAAAAACATCACTATCGCTTGCGGTGACATTAATTATAAATCTGTCTGAAACATTGTCGATCATGTGGTCGAGACCATAGTTACATTTTGTCTTCTTCTTTAATTATATGAGACACGCAGCTACTCCATTTTTTAGGAGTGATATGTTGAAGTCCTACTTCAAAAAGTTTTTTTACTTCTGTCATTTAAAAGGTTTTGTTATTTCTTGCAACATATCCTTTAGCCTGCGCCCATACCAACTCAATGGAATTGAGCTTACAGTGGTATGGAGGCAGACGTAAAACAATTATCCCATGCTGTGCTGCCATCTCGTCCACAACATACATATGTACGAAACAATATAGCAACAAATAAACACAACAATTACCGGAAACACAACGTAACGGAAAACTTAACAAAAACAATAACTAAATACTAAACAGCGTGAGCGCAGAAAAAACATTCTTGCTATCAGACCAGAGGTTAGAACGCGCACCGCGCTTTGTAATTAGTCATCAATAAACTGATGTAACTACCTACATAACTATTAGTAACTTACATCAGAGCACTTTTATTGTAAAATAGAAATAATATTATTTTATACTTAGTTTGAAATGATTAACTATTCACACTCATTGTTCGTTCATCTGATTGAACGAGAACTAAACGCATCACTATTACTTTATATATGACTAGCTTTCGCCCGCATGAAATTTTAATAAAGAGTAGCCTTTGTACTTCCCCAGGTTTCAGACTATCCATATCGAATTTCATCACAAAACGGATCTGCACATTAGCCGTGTAGCATACATATAAACAGATAATACTTAAAATTAAGGAATGACTACGTTCGAGGTAGTATGAAAGTGGCGCCCATTGATGAAAAGGTAAAAGGGAGTCGACTGGCCTGGTATGGACATTTTATGCGGAGAGATGATATGTATGTAGTTAAAACAGTGATGAATATGCATGTAGAAGGACGAAAAGGGAGAGGACGGCCAAGGAAAAGATGGATGGTCTGTGTAAGGATGGATATGAAAAAAAAAGATTCCGACGAATTGAGAACCTCCTCCTTTTTTGAAGTCGGTTAAAAAGAAAGGGGTAAACGATCGGATGACTGGTGACAAAGAAGTATTGAAGCGAAGGACATACTGCGCCGACCCCAAATAAATTGGGACCAGGGCAAGACAATGATGAGTCATCAAACTTCAGGTAAAGATTAGTATGTAAGTATATTATTAAAGTTATTGAAGAGCTTATATACCTACTGAAGAGAATAGCAGCAAAAATAAAAACTGAAAACATTACCACAAAGTACATAATCAGACCGCCCCCTCCGCCCCGCTGCGCTTAAGCGCGCCAACTCATAGTAAGCGCTTTTAATAACGCTGCGCATAGGTCAATTATATCGTGATAACTTTTAAACTATTCACCCAAACTACTTACTGTAAAAGACAACGTTCATCTACATTAAATACTGAAGACAATAAATTTATCAATTTTGAAAACAATTTGATTACTACTCTAGAATGAGCATTGTAAAAAAGTATCAAATTTAATTATTTTTACGGACCACTTTTTAGTGTATATTGGCTTCTACATAAAAGGTAGGTATATGCTGCCGCGGACTTTTATTTAGAACTTTTTAAGATAAACAATATCACCGTACATTATGTTCATGTAACTTCAACGGTTTAGGCAACGCACGCGAAGATAGGTTTCAGAGCTCAGGATTTTTACTGACTTAATTGATAATTTCCCTTATATTATGGCAACATTACACAAAATCTTTATAAATTGTAGCCTATGTGTTATTCTGATGTATAAACTATATTACTGTAAAGTTTCATCCAAATCCGTTCAGTAGTTTTTGCGTGAAAGAGTAACAAACATCCATACATACATCTTCACAAACTTTCGCATTTATAATATTAGTAGGACAACATTATTTTACAAAGTGACATTAGCTACTGTCAGTTGGCTTCGTCTAATTAAAAATACGACTATAGGCGAAGAGTGCGGGCATCAGAGTCCAATATGTTGCCACAGTAGTTGATGAAAGAAGGATCGTCAGAATCACAAGCTGGGTCGTCGTAAAGAAATAAGAAGCATATTATCCATTCACACAAAAGAAAATAACGAAGATTTTTAAATTTTCAAAAGCTTTTATGTCAAAATTGGCATACATGTCTGACATGGACAATGTAGTATTACCACAGAGTATTACTTTACTCTATGGTTTGACATCTGCTCATCGTTTGAAAATCAGGAAATTGAGAATCATTAACATTTAAATGTTGTTTTCAAATTAAAAATTGTTGTTTAAAGATATTTTTATGCAGAAAAATTTAAGATTTTTTTTGGATTTAGAAATAAATATTATAAGAATAATTAAACGTGAGTATAAGTAATTATGTAAAAAAGTGAGTTCTACTGTCATCTAGCGCTCATTTTATGTAAATAAATGAGGTTATATTCAACTTTGTTCCAAGTTTTAAAACCATGCATGACATTTCGATTTTTTTCACATCTCGCTGTCGCGCGCGCTTGTTTGTTCTGAGTGTTTTCGCTGCTTTTTCCCTGTTTTCTGTATTTTTTACTCGGATTGCCCAAGGACTCTGTTTTCGCTTCTTGTTTTATGACTCGAACTGTTTATGGACTTTGATATTGCCTCTTTGTGACTTGTGCGTGCTTAAGTATTCCGATACTGCCCTGTTTTTTGGATATTGTTGTGTACCCGGTTTCTACAGCCAAAATGTGTGGTCGTGGCCACGGCAGATCCTTTATGAGCACACGGATTTTATGTGTTAACTGTAACATATGTGTTAATACGCTATGCCTTTATCCGGCCTAAGACTTGAATCTAGATCAAGCAAGCTCGGTCGTATTATGGTGAGCATCACAGATGAGAGAATTAGTCTCAGATAGAGCGCATTCGTCCAACTAAGTGTGGCACGTTGACAGCTATGTGTGCGTGACCTTTGGCGACTGGCACTGTACGGACACGCGCGTCTATGTGTGTTTAAAGTTGCCAGATTATGAATAATCTCCCAGTATTTTGCATATAGTTATGTAATATTCTTATATTCATTTGCGGTTTTGAAGAATTTACCATGGATTTAATTAATGCTTTTATAAATATATTTCTTAAATGTAGGTACCGAGTTAGGTTTTAACTACTTCTTAAATCTTAAATCTGTATATATAAAATCCTTGCGTTACTGACTGACTGACAGATAAGCTACAGCCGAAACTACTCGGCGCATGAAGCTGAAATTTAGCATGTATGTTTCTTGGGAACCGTAGGGGTGCACTAAGACGGGATTTCTCGAAATTCCCACGGGATCGGGCAAAACGAGAAATACGAAAATATGTGCGTGCGAAGCCGCTGGCGTCGATTAGTTGAGAAATAAATAGTATGTATGTACACACGGCACCAAGTCAAGCTAAACAGTTGTTGTACGATTTTGATACTTATTCCCTACGCCATAAGTATGTATGTACACACGGCGCCAAGTCAAGCTAAACAGTTGCTGTACGATTTTGATACTTATTCCCTACGCCATAAGTATGTATGTACACACGGCGCCAAGTCAAGCTAAACAGTTGCTGTACGATTTTGATACTTATTCCCTACGCCATAAGTATGTATGTACACACGGCGCCAAGTCAAGCTACACAGTTGCTGTACGATTTTGATACTTATTCCCTAAGCCATAAGTATGTATGTACACACGGCACCAAGTCAAGCTAAACAGTTGCTGTACGATTTTGATACTTATTCCCTACGCCATTAGTATGTATGTATACAGGGCGCCAAGTCAAGCTAAACAGTTGCTGTACGATTTTGATACTTATTCCCTACGCCATAAGTATGTATGTACACACGGCGCCAAGTCAAGCTAAACATTTGCTGTACGATTTTGATACTTATTCTTTACGCCATAAGAACGGTGCAAAGGTCAAAGTGTATAAGCTTGACGAGTAGCAGGGTGTACACGAATATTTGGATCGTTTGGGGATCGAACTCAAAACAATATTATGTAAGGTATATACTAATGGAAATTGAAATTCTATTACTATATTTATGAGAAAGAAGATATATCTACAATATACTTTTATAATACGGTAATGTATTTTTCATTAACATGACAATCATTATCACATAATCAATTGACAAGTGCATTTTCCCTAATTCAGGCAGAACGGCGTCGACAAAAACTGGCAACACTTACATATTTCTTGCACAAATACGAATTTTATCGAAATTAAATTAGGAAACAGTCAAATTATCAATAGTTACCTGTGAAAAGATATTCCATTTTCCTGTTTTTGTTTTAGGAACAACTTTTACAGTGTTTAAGAACGCAAGACGGCATTTTGAGAATTTAAAAGTTGAAGTGATCGTGACGCGTGAACTGTACGATGCGTCGTAGCGCACTGAGACGAGTTTGTATTCGCTTTTCAATTTTGTATTTGCTTTAGTGGCCGCACGCAACTGTGCCGTGCGTTCCATCTGATACTAATTCTCTCATCTATGGTGAGCATATACGATTCCATGGAGGGTACATAATTGAAGTCCGTAAGGAACATATAGAAACGACTGAATATAATCTCAGAGGCAGTGATGACGCTATTTTACTAAGAGGTAGAATAAAATCAAGACACATAAGTCGGAAACAATATTATGTTTATGTTTTGATTGAAAATAATATACCTGGACGGATAGGAATCACTGAATATTGCTGTAGTTGCCTCGTTGGTGATGAATAATAATATTGTAAAATGAAATCTTGTGTTTTTACTATTCACCCTAACTTTTCCATACATTAGGCAACCTGGAACATCTTTTTATCCTTGGTAATCCTATGTAAGTAACACGTTAGGAAACCGTTGTTAGCTCATGATTTACTACTATTTTACACGACTGCCCAAAAAAGTAGTGTAAGTATTGTTTTTTTTATAATCATAAATCATATTTCATTTATTCATGCACCATTAAATATATATTACGGTTATCCGCAATAGGCTTCCTCAAAATTTCACAGAGAATTGCTATACAGCAATATGTTTCGTCAAGTGGGTTTAGAGTTCATGTATGTGAGTTTCTTTATTCCGCCATAACTTCTAAATGGCTGAACCGATTTCGATGAGTGGGCTATTGTTAGAATCCTCACGTGACATAGGCTATATATTTTTGGGAAATCAGTCGTGTTTTATTTTTCTTTGAAAAACGTTCAGTAGGTATGTAAATAAATAGTCAATATTGATAGCAGATCTTTAAAGCTGCATAAGAGCATCTGATGACGACTGATATCTCTGTATGCCATGATAATAGACTTGTCTCTCTATGCACAGAGGAGCTTAAGATATTTTTCACCACAGCAGCTCAAACATGCCGCTTTTGCTGCGAGACAACAGTGAACAAAACGCGATTTTGATTCGAGCGTGAGGCAAAGTAGCTTTTTAATTTTTCAATCTTCAGTGCCACGAATTGACATTGTTCAGCCACAAATTTGAAACATTCGAATTTTACTGTGCTCTGTCTCTTTCACATGCATATAAAAAGTGAGTGAAAAAACAAAACCCTTCGAATTCGAAATTCGATTTTGGAATTCGACCTCAAAGAAAACACCTACGGCAACGCAAAAAAAAAAGATATTTGTAATAAAGAAATTACTTTTTTTTATATGTTATTGTTTACATGTTTAATTTATTATTAGATTTTAATAAAAATAAGTCTAATTAATAGTATAAAATTAGTATTTAACCAATACATTTTTATTTAGAATTACAACAATGATATATTTGAAAAATAAACATCAGGGACGCGGTATTAAAACGCGATTTAAAAAAGTAGCGGGAATAAAAATTTCGCTGATGCTGATACAGTAGGTATAGCATAACGTGTTAAATTTATATTAATATATAAAATAATCTAAAAAGATGAGTGAAACTAGCGATGATGACTGTACTTTAACACCAGAAGAGTTAAATCAACAAGTGATTATGCAGAATTCAATCTATTCCTGTTCATTTCTATGTCTCCTAAGTAATTAATATGTGTTCTCACTGCTGTGGTGAAAAGTGATGTGTGCTACACGAGAACAAAGTTTTTTTTATCTCGTGCTGTTGAGTCCCTCACCACGCTCAGGATTCTAACTTTGATTCACTCGCTACGCTCGTGAATCAATCATAGAATCCTTCGCTTGCTCGGGACTCAAAATCAGCACTCGAAACAAAAAAACAACTTTGCTCTCTTGTTGCACAAATAACTATTGTGGTCACAAATCCAAGTGATTGCTTGACTTGCGTAATCGTTAGTAATGTTTACTAGTGGGCATAAATAGTATTATGCTATCGAGCTCCTTCAGTTTTATATACCAATAAATTATTATTTGATGCAGCAATATACTAAATAGATAGTAATAATGACATAACCTATAAAACTTCTATAATAACTCAAAAACCAGGCCTCCTATAGTTACGATTTTTTACCTTTAGAATCAGCAATATATATTCTATCAAACAAGGTATATATCATTTTCAGACGCTAACTTTGGTGATTAACTAAAATGATGTATGGGATGTAGCTTAGGTTGCTTAAGGTTAACTAGATTTACTTTATCGTCCTTGCGTTACAGCGTCCAACAAAATAAAATTATGCTTAAAAAAGTCACTTAATGTATTACTTATCATGAGAACTACTAAGCCAGAAACATTCAAGTTGAACAGTGGGTTCCTTTGATAAATTAGGCAAAGAAAGATATGTAGCGGCTGCTGACGCTACAAATTATATACAAGGTGCGCCATTGTGTATGCTGCGCAGCAGTCACCTCCCAGCACTCATATGGCTAGGTCGTAGTATTCCTAGTATGTAGTTTATTTATTATAATCATTATGTGGTACCACAGCAAAGCATATATATTTCGTATTATGTATTTCTTTATTTATCTCTTCATACAACATCTTTTCCATACCCATACATATATTTTAATTTTGCAAATGCGTATAATTTGGGTTGAGACATTTTTTGAAAGTTCTATGATTTTGTAAAGGACTTTTAAATAAAAATGTCAGCATCCAATATAGTACAACGTAAGCCCAGCATATTTAGAAATATTCTATCAGATTTAATTGTTATTAAGAATAAAATATTATTATATGAAATCTTTTATAAAAAATATCCGATACTTCTTATGTTAAATTTTTCAAAGGGCCGCACTGTCCAGCAACATAAATTACCACATCAAAGCGATTCGGAACGATACACAATACTGCATAAATGTATATAAATCTCCATTATTTTTCGATAGTTCAAAGCTACCAAAAGTTTTTAATGGTCCATTGGCACTGGCGTTCTTTTTATTTCAGACCTAGAATGGGTATTAGCCGTGACAAATTATTATGTTGAGAAGTTCGTAGTGAGGATACCTACTATATTGAAAGCTGGCATTGTTTAAAAGACAATGACAAATTAAGAACTAATTTTAGAAGAAAGGAATAGTTATGAATGTTTGCTTTACGTCTAAAATTAGCTATTAGCTCTTTATTTCAGCTATCAGCCCACATAATTATTTTCTATCGTATTTTTAGTGCAAAATGTAGGTGTAATAATACTCCTCTGCTTGCTCCTTCTGGGAGACAGTTATGATGCTATTAAAAGAAGAAAAATCTGATGGAAAATTAATGACAATAATCTCGCCCCTTATTACGTGTGACCTTAAATTCATAACATAGAGAAGTGTGGGTTGTAATATTACACCTCTGCCTAATCATTTGTGGATACAGTTGTGAGTGTATAAAAAAACTTTCTGTGCTAGGTTCGGAATACTTATTACTTACCTTAATACCGTGTCGACTATCATTGTCGTGTCGATATATTCTCTAATTTTGTCATACTATCCTATGCTAGGTTCTCAGTAAATATTACGTACCTATGTCAATACCGTGTCAGCTGTTCTCGACCTTATGAATATGTTCTCTAATTTTGTCATACTATCCCGTGCTAGGTCCGCAATACTTATTACTTTCCTTACTTCCGAGTCGACTGTCTTTGCCCTTGAGATATATTCTCTAATTTTGTCATACTATCCTATGCTAGGTTCTCAGTAAATATTACGTACTTATGTCAATACCGTGTCGGCTGTTCTCGACCTTATGAATATATTCTCTAATTTTTTCATACTATACCGTGCTAGGTCCGCAATACTAATTACTTTCCTTACTTCCGAGTCGACTGTCTTTGCCCTTGAGATATATTCTCTAATTTTGTCATTAAATCCCGTGCTAGGTCCTCAGTACTTATTACGTGTCTTAATTCCGTGTCGTCTGTCGTCGACCTTGCGTGGTCGACGTGCCTACGTGTTAATACCCGCGTGGGACGTTATGGCGATGCCTCTGTTATTACATAAATTAATCTTTTCTCCCTTTCTATGGCTTTATTGCGGGATGCCAGAGGGAGATGCTATACTTTAGGTCTCATATCTTTATTGCGTATTGTAGGGTATTGTAGGTAGATCTCTCCCATGTGGTAAGAACAATGTAGGTAATCTTTGTTTTTAGTCAAATAATGTTGTTTACATCTGGAACATGATATTTTTGCAGTTAACAGTGTTCATTGTGTCCGTTGGTTGTATGTCTGTAAAGTCCTCCGCGGCATAAGATTTATTCCTAGTGCGGGAGTTATCATTTTAATGGTGAAAGAAAGAAAGAGTCTGGTAGAGTCTGTTTAGAATTACTTTTTGCATTAATCAATTTTAAATTACTTTAACAAAAAAATTAAAGGTCTGGAACTGCAAGTATAAAATGAAGGTAATTATTTAAATTACATTGCATATGATATTAAAGCAATAACTTAATTTGAGGAGTATTTTGTAATAATATAATAGCTACTGTTAAACAAGAAATTTTCGCTGATGCTGTAATATATCAAAATGTTCAATATATTTATTGTATGTTGGACCTCCATCAATAAGTATAAAGTTCAATAAGATTTTCAGCTTGTTTTGAATAAATCGAACAAGCTCGTTTAGAACGACTCCCTCACGTAACGCCTACAACGTGGAGATCTTTTTGTATAGGTATAAGGTTGTACCTACTGATATTACTTTGGGAAACTTTGAAAATTATGCAAACGGCTGATTTTATACAAGCGGAGGTAGTACAGGTAGTTTTTATCTCAAAGCACTGATTGAATTTTTATATTATCATGTGTTCCTGTTACTTAGGGAAATTTCCCTGGTACGCAAAAGTTTAAAAAAGCTCACTGTTCTATAGAAAAGACTGCTTTTTTTACACTTGCGATTCATGCATGTTTTAATATCTACTAAAATTTGTTTTAAGATTACAAATCGCTAAATCACGATATTAAATTAAGGACAAAGTATTTAAACATAACATAACATAACTTCACGCCTTTTCTCCCCGAAGGGGTAGGCAGAGGTGTATTACACACTCACATTTCGCCAGTTACGTTTCGGTCCCAATGTAATAGAGGGCGAGCCTATTGCCATCTACCGGGCACATTGTTAAGCGAGCGATAGTTAACATATTTTTAATACACACGTAACTTCGAAAAGTCAGAGGTGTGTGCCCGGGGTAACTGGGGATCGAACCTGAGACCATCGTCTCGGCTATCCGTTACGTATACCACTGTGCTATCGCCACTTTTCTTGACAAAGTATTGTCATGTATAATTACTTATATAAGTATATGTAGGCAGCGATAGCCTAGTGGAGATACCAACAGACTGCCATGCAGAGGGTATCGGGTTCGAATCTACGGCGCTCACCTCTGACTTTTCGGAGTTAGTGCGTATTGAATTATCGTGCCTCGGAGAGCACGTTAAGCCGTCGGTCCCGGTTGTCATGAAGATCTTTGACAGTCGTGGTAGGGAGTCAGTACCTATCTCTGAATAAACTGACACTAGTCTAAACCATGGAATATCGCTATCCCTTTGGGTTGCGGAGGTCAGACAGGCAGTCGCTCCGTGGAAAAGCTAATATTCAGTCAAATCCGGTTAGACTAGTAAGCGGACCTCGGGTTGAAATTGGGAAAACGCTAAGAGAAAGAAGAAGAATTACTTATATAAGACGCTTTGCACGTACCGAAAGAAAGTCATTACAATGTAGTGTCTGGAAACCAGTCTAGTATTAACTGGTTCCAAGTATGTATACAACTATGGCACATATATTACACATTAGAAGTGACCCAAATGCACTGAATAGGTTATTGCAGAATGAAGTCTATCAAAAGCAGCTTTGGAACCGATCATCTGTGACCGTCACTTTATTGATCATTTAGTTCCTAAACGGTTTATTTGCGATATTGATATCGATGCAATTTGTTATTGAATAAGGTAGAAGCAAGAGAAAGAACATTAGATTCATACTTTCACTATTACTATACTACTTACTGCAATAACTCACTAATAAAATATGTAATATACGTACTCATATATTATGGTGTTATGATTATTATAATAATATTGTTTTAATACGTGAAAACGGCATTAACAAGCGTAGCAAGCTGTGTCATTTAATATTATATTGAACATGTTTACCTAACTAATTAATAGTTATTTGATCGTCAAATAACAATGATCAACAATGCGAAACTAGAGCAATTAATTCGTTGGATAATATTTACCTGTACGAAAATTTGTCTACTTTTTTTCAATTTGTAAGTAGCTCTTGTTTTGTAGATCAAATACATTACAAACAAAAGAAAATCTTTCCACGGTAGGTATGAATAAATTAATCTTATAGATATAGTCAAGTCCGAGGAACAGCTTTTACAAAATAATTTATTCTTTGAAGTATGATTGCAACAGTCATTTGTAATTCTCGTATTCATGTAAGTTGCAATATGCAAAAGTCATTCAGGTACAATCAAAGAAGTCGGCGCTGGACCAGTTTGAAAAAAAATCCCTTGGCTCGCTCATAGAGTCGAGGCACACTAGAAACTAGTTTTGTATACGAGTGTCAATGTGCGTGTAAACTAGCACTGGAAGCGATGATGTCTTGCTGAGCGATTCTCGCCCTTATGGTGGTCGAGCGGGAAGTTGTTCGACTGTACATCATACAGCTTTCAACTTTAGTGAGTATGTCTGTCATTTTATTCAGCTCTTTGTGTCTTAGGGGAGCCTCTTTGAGAGCCACATACCAGGAATCATCATCATCTTCTTGCCCTGGTCCCAATCTATTTGGGGTCGGCGCAGTACGTCCTTCGCTTCCATTCTTTTCTGTCGCCCGTCATCTGATCATTTACCCCTTTCTCTTTCATATCCATCCTCACACAGCCTATCCATCTTTTCCTTGGCCTCCCTCTCCCTTTCCATCCCTCTACCTTCATATTCATCACTTGCTTACCTACATACATATCATCCCTTCGCATAATATGTCCATACCAAGCCAAACGACTTCCTTTCACTTTCTCGTCTATAGGCGCCACTTTCAGACTACCTCTCACGTATTCATTCCTAATCTTATCCATTCTCGTAACTCCACACATCCATCGCAACATTCTCATCTCTGCCACATGTAATCGTTTTTCATCCATCTTCTTAGTAGCCCAACACTCAGCTCCATACAATACGACAGGCCTTATAACCGCCTTATATATGCGTCTCTTGAATTTCAAAGGCATTTTAGGATCGCATATTGTGCCCGAGACCTGTCGCCATTTCATCCATCCTGAGTTGATCCTTTGCCGAACATCTCGGTCAATTTCGCCGTCGTGTTGCAGGAGTGAACCGAGGTAGCGAAAGTCGGAGCATACTGGTAGGGGTATACCGCCGAGTGTAACCGGGCTTGGACTAGAGAGGCCGCCAAAGTCACAGAACATGTATTCAGTTTTGGTTCTGCTTATCCTAAGGCCTACGTTCTCCAGTCTCTGCCGCCACTCTTCCAGCTTGCTCTGCACCTCCTGTCCACTTTCGGCTACCAGGACGATGTCGTCGGCAAACAGCATGCACCAGGGTGCCTCTTCCTGTATGTTCGATGATATGGCATCCATAATCAACAAGAAGAGGTAAGGACTAAGAGCCGACCCTTGGTGCAAGCCTACAGCCACATCGAATCTGGCTGTGATTCCAGCTGCGGACCGGACTTGCGTGTGGCATTCAGCATACATAGCTTGGATCTACTTCAGGTACTTTTCAGGCACTCCTTTCTTCTTGATGGCCCACCACAAGACTTCACGCGGTACCCGGTCATATGCCTTTTCGAGGTCAACGAATACCATATGCAAATTTTTATGCGCCTCCCTGTATTTTTCACAAATTTGGCGAAGTGCAAAAATGGCATCCACCGTACCTCGACCAGCAGAAACCGAATTGGTTACGTGAAATCTCACTCTCTGCTCGCAAACGTCGCTCAATTACTCTCTCCCATACTTTCATACTATGAGGCATTAACTTTATTCCCCGATAATTGTTGCATTCTTGGACATCTCCCTTATTTTAAAAAATGGGCACTAGGTAACTCCTGCACCATTCCTTGGGTACTGTCTCCTCATGCAACATCTTATTGAAGAATAAAGTCAGCCACGCCCATCCATCCTCCCCTAACACCTTCCATGCTTCTACTGGTATTCCATCTGGTCCTAATGCTTTCCCATTCTTCATTCCACTCACAGCCCGTCTTACCTCATCCTTACTTATTACATTCACTAGTCCAATATTCTTCGCCTTGTTCTCAAGCATTTTGCACCAATCATTCTCTTCATTCATTAATTTTTCAAAATATGTTCTCCATCTTTCTTTAATCCTATCATCATCCGTAAGAACCACTCCTGTTTCATCTTTCATACACTTGATATGGGATACATCCCTCGCCTTTCTCTCTCTAGCCTTAGCCAGTCGGTATAAATACTTACCTCCGGCTTCTCAATGAATCCGTATATATTGTTAAGGGCTTTTGCTCTAGCTAAGGCAACGGCTTTTTTGGCTCTTTTCTTACATTCATTATACTTCTTTTTCTTACTCTCTTTCAACGAGTCATTACCTTCTTTCATCAGCTGCCATTCCTTAAACCTTGCTTTCTTTTCCTTGAGCACACTCTGTACTTCCTCTGTCCACCACCAGGTATCCTTATCTTCCATACGTTTTCCTTTCGATTCTCCTAAAACATCGTTTGCCACGCACTTCATACATTTACTCATCTCCTCCCAACTCTCATTCACGCTGCAATCCTTCATATCGCCCATCTCAATCATTTTATCTACCACTCTATTTCTGAACTCTACTGCACATTCATTCTTCTCTAACATATGCCATTTTACTTTTGGGGGTAGCTGCTCCTTGGTTCTTTTCGAGCTCAGCCGAATTTTTTATTCGACCACCAGGAGTCTGTGCTGTGAGACTAAGTCTTCTCCCGGTACCACCTTACAGTCTTTGACCCAGTTGATACGTTTACGCCTTAGCAGAAAATAATCAATCTGGGTCATATGGTGGCCACTGTTGTAGGTTACCAAGTGTTGCTCTTTTTTTTGGAACCAAGTGTTAGCCACTACAAGATCAAAAGCGGCAGCAGCTTGGAGAATTGCTTCTCCCTCGCTATTTCGGCTGCCGAAACCCCAGCCTCCATGTACTCTTCCATACTCTCCACTTGTTCGTCCCACATGACCATTAAAATCTCCTCCCACAATTATCTCTTCATTCTCCGGAATATCCGTCATCATGCTATCGAAATCCATCCAAAAATTATCTTTCTCACAATCATCACATCCTACCTGAGGGGCATACACACTTATCACATTCAGAATAATATCTTGCAATATTACTTTCACAGCAATCAATCTGTCATTAATTCTATTTACACATGTCACACCATCTTTCAGATTTTCGTCTAACACAATTCCCACACCATTTCTTTTCCCATCACTTCCACAATAATAAAACTTGTATCCTTCTCCGATCTCCCTAGCTTTCGTACCTTTCCATCTTGTTTCCTGCAAACATGCCACATTTATTCTTCTTCTTTTCAAAACATCAGCTAACTCTCTAGGCCTTCCAGTCATCGTACCTACATTCAAACTTGCATACCTCACCCTTACGTCACAGGTTCGCTTCTTACGTTGCACTCGCCCGGAGTAGTGCAACAACCCTTGCATACTTCTCGCAGGTGCCGGGTGCTGCCCCTGCGCGTCGCTTGCGGGGAACGCCCTAAGCCTATCGCACTCCTTAACATATGTAGCCATACTGCAAATATGTTTTGGCATGGATTTTACTAGCCGGCCGCCTGCCTGACGCCAACCCTCCTTGGGAATGTTATCGTTATAAAGGAGGGGGGATAGGAGAAACGGGGTAAATGGATAGGATGTATGATGAGGAATAAAGGGTTTGTAGGTGGGGGTACTGTAGTCACTGGAAGGATATAGGGTAGTGACTACAGTAGCTCGGAGAGCCGGGAGCGCGTACCCGAAGCCCTGTCTAATAGTCGGACAGACCAATAGACAGAAACACCCTCTGACTTAATATACCAGGAACATTTACAATTTTCTAACTATTGAGAATTATCTCTTCAAAAACCAAGAACCCTTCGTCTATCCCAGAAACACTTCAGAATATCGCGATCCTATGTAAACATAATCTAAAACTGACACCATCGGGGCATTCGCCTAGAAACAATTTTAGAATATTTCGATATATAAAACAATTTAAATTACCAATATCAGAATCTATTTACCTACTTTCATCGTTTTTCGAACGTAATAGCAGCAGCAGTAAAACTACACCAGGAAATACTTTCAGAAAAACGAGTTTGTAATAACATATAACCAACAATTTTCAGTAAAACGAACCCAAACTGGACTCGAGAATATAACAGTAAAAAGCCTGCGAAAGTTTATTCCCGTTTTTATGGATACCTCGGTATTTGGTATATATCCTCTTAAATTTCACGTAGATATGCCGGAATATGTTTATGTATCAAATTTACGATCCTGTGAAGTACATCATTTACGTCCAGGAAGCTATTTCGACCTGTCTTGTTAAATTACGCACTTTCAGTAAGGACCGGTTGGAAATTTAATAAAAACATACTCTGATTACATGTTATTCTTTTAAATTATAATGTTTATAGTAGGGTCATTGAAGTGTCAAAGGTTTTGAACATTCGTTCCCTTTAGGAGTTACTGTAAAAAAATGGCAGCGAGGTCTAAAAGGATTTTTGTCGTGTTCCAGCCATTTCAGTAGCTTCAAGTAAACAATGAATAGCGAAGAAATTATCTCCTAATGTGCTACGAGAACTAAACGCGGCAGATATAACAATTGCTTGAATTAAGTAACAATTAGTAGTCGCATGCGCAAGAGAAACAAAAAAATAGATTTTATAATTAATTACGGATGTAATGTAAACGTTAATAATTATAAAATCTATTTTTGTGTCACAAAGATATTTTTAAAACTCTCTAGCATTTCTTTTCCGTATAAATTAGACAGGTATAATTTAAGAAGACGACAAATTTACTGTTAATGGCCAGCCAATGGACTGATTTGACAGGTTTAAGATGGCCCATCCTTATTATTGTGGTTTTTAACTAAAAATATGTCATGAGGTGTGAATAACTGCAGAATTCATCTTTACATATTATAAAGTGAAGTCCTCTCGCGTTCCTGTCCGTCTGAATTAGACAGATAAACTCAAAACACCAAACGGTGTTCACCAATATATAGGTGTTATTCCTGGGGGAGATTTAGATGTACCTATAATTCAACCAGTAGGCTAGTCTTGTTGTTAATTCAAAACTATCGTTTTAATTATGTCTTGCAGCATTTTCATCCATTCATCTGTCCCATTCATAATAAGAAGCGTATTTATTTATTTAGTCAAGGTGACCAAAGAATGAAGTCTTAACTCAAGTGAGAGTATTCATCCACAAAGTTTCGATTAAGTGTTAGATAATGCGGTGGCAAGCCGCGGCAGGTCATGAATTCTCTACAATATGGCTGAAACTCCGTTGATAACGCTCACAGTGTCATAAAATGTGCAAACCCTCCTGGAGTTTTGTCATTACCTTCTTAGCGGTTTTTTTGTGAACGCTTCCAAACGGATTCTAACTTGAATTGCTCTTGTTCAATAAAGGGGTTATTTTTTTTTCGAATGATTTAATTTGTTCTTTAGTTAAATGTAGTTTATGGTTTTAGCATTCGTCTTTTATTTTCTTTTAAACGTTCATGCATGTTTGATTGCATAAGATGACATAGGAGTATTAAGGGTGGCTGATGTTTAGAATGATTGCATATTAAAATTACTACAATACTTGTATTGTGCATAGGGTTCCCACCAAGAACTTAGGGTCCCAAGCCAACCTCACCTGCAAGTGGTGCACCTGCCGATCAACGGACGAGGCTCTGGCAAACAAAATGTCCCAATAAGCGGCAGTAGGCTCGCCACCTATTACGTGGGATCAAGACACTGGCGAAAAGTGGGCGTTTAATATGCCTCTGCCTACCCCTTCGGGGAAACAGGCGTGAGTCTATGTATGTATGTATGTACAATACTTATTTTAATTGGATATTGATAATTTAGATTAATAAGAAATTTAGTTCTATAAAAATACAACTCATAATTTTAACACCAAAATAATACCAGAGCCTCTCTTTGGGACAAAAAAAAATGTAACTAATTTAAGGCGATAGGCTCAGCCCCCATTACGTGGGACCTAAAACTTCATGGCGAAATGTGGGTGTAGCATTACACCTCTGCCTATCCCTTCAGGGATACAAGCTTGAGTCTATTAAAAAAATATATAAAAAGACTGTAACTTTATGCTAATAAATGAAAATTATTTCATTGTATAGATGTGCTAGAATATTTAGTATAAAATACTAAACTATTATTACCGTCATTCAACAGCAGTAATAAATATCACTCCTTAATCGTCCATATTAAACGACACACAATAACATTTTCAAGCTTGCTTAACAAGTAAAAGACGCACCCCCACACACTCGCTCAAGAACAAACGAATTACCATTTACGCACCGAGTTTACTCCAAGAGGGTGCCGAGGGTGTCGAGGCGCCAATTTGTATACACTTCACTAGTTTATAATACAAGGGACGTCGTGAGAAGGAACACCATTGAACAAAGACATTAATACCTGGCATGTGTGGGGCTGCTAAAATATACAACCTCTTTATGCCGCCCCATTAGATCCCTTAATCTTGTCCTCGCTAAGAAAATATTTGTTGCCTGTGGTGCCTGCAATTTAGATTGTTTGTTATCTACCGAATTTTGGTGGCGTAATGAACATCGTGAATTGTGGTGAAGAAATAGAAGTAGATGTGTAAATAGAGGGCAATGAATCGATAAATATCTGACATTCTGTAAGAAAATGTCTAGATGCTGTCTTATTCAATGAAATCTAGACAAAGATTAAACCTACGAAAAGAGAAAAAGTTTTAAAAGGCTCTAAGTGCGTTAGGACTTCAATAACTAGAGTCAATGAGATAAACAGCAGCAGACAGACGGTCATGACGCTAGTGGAAAGGTCCTTAGTTCACTACAGTACCCTAAAAAATAACCTAATACAGATTAACTGAGAGTTCTTTAGAAATTGTGTAATCCTACTCAAGACAAGAAAAAAAAATTTTTTTGAATAAAACCTTCAGTGAAATAGAGCTTCCTCACCATCAAACCAATTCTTTGATACTAACGTTTCGACTGTCGAGAGGCCCAGTGACCAAAGACTGCTGTCAAAACTTTGGCTTTATTTAGGCCTGGTAACCTAAACAATACATTTTCTATGGTTTGCTTGTCACGGATATAAGACGTGAACAAAGAATTTGGAAGAAATAAAACTAAGTTTTGAAATTAAAAAAAAATTAAGGTATATTAAAAAAAAAAATTGTAAGGTTCGGCCTAGGTCGTTGCGCACTTGTCTAGCCTTCCACACTTCCCTGGCGAGGTCCCGTCCTCCAGGCGTAGTCCAGGTCAGCTCGGACACTCCACTCAGGCGATGAAGAAGACTGGGAATCCGGTTACGTCAGTTGAACCGTGACGTAATTCCTAGGAACAAAGGCCGAATCATTAAGCTGCCGGTATAAGGGGCGCACGGGAAACGCTAGGATGCATGGCAAGAACTAGATTGGCAATTTAGGGCTTATAATGGCGGAAGAATTCTAAGTGTGAAAAATCTAAATTAATAGTAAATGTAAGCAAGCAGAGACGGTTACAAACGTTGAGCTTTGAAAGTTTAAGTATAACATAGTGGAAGAAAGGCAACTATAAGCATTACACACAGGATAGAATAAAGCTACAATATTTAGTCGGACTCGTACCTCTAAAATTAACACAAAGAATATAATACAACAGGTAGGTAACGGCCGTTAGAAATCTTTATAAATAAATGTGCACAACTTACCCAAGTTTGGGAATCACGATCACTAAATTAATAATTACAACAGTTTTAAGTATATGGAGAAAGGCAATCCACTCTTAAGTTGATATTAAAGTTTTAAAATATTCGTAAATAACTTTACGTTCAAGATTGATATTTCGTAATGACGGTTAACCAGTGAGAAAATTAGTCAAGGCGACAGCGTTCGTGCCTCGAGAGGTTCGGCTACGGACTGCCTGTGATAGCTAGGTGCGCGCGCGGCATGCGGCCGCTGGCGGGCGGCGATGAGGAACCGGTACTTCGGTATATATATAAAATAATGTGGTTGTCCGCATTGCTTGCCGTTTTTTCTTTTTTTTCATAGTTATATTTAAATTGTTTAGTATGTAAATAGTTTAAATTCATTTGTTTATTTTGTAAATAGTATAAATTAAATTGTTTATTTTTAAGTTGTTTTCTTTTGTTGATTTTTAAGATATATATTTTTTTTAATTAGTACTAAAGGACATTTATGTACACAATGTTACATTACCCCTCTTCCCAGAAAAAGGATTTCAACTTATTGAAATCCGAAAAAAAAATGAATTAACTTACTACGGGTATCTCTTAAGCTTGAGATCCTTAACATGCCAAACGCCAAGGTCGCGACCATTCATGTCTTCTAGAACGTAAACTAATGGTGATCGTTTAACTTTTACCCGGCATTTTTGAAATTTAGGGGCTAACTTCTTACTAAAATGAGCATCTTTATCGCTCTGGAAGTAGCAACGCTTCCAAACTATATCGCCCACACTAAACTCGGCATGTTTGCGGCGCAAGTTATAATGCTGTGTATTTTTTACATGAGCTTCCCACAAAGCAACCTGAACTTTATCGAATATTGGCGATAATTGACCTAAGTTTGCAGCATAAGCATCGCGTGGTAGAAATATAAGGTCTGCTGGATCTGGGTATTCGATGTAATGAGAACCACAAACGACTAACTCTCTTCCGTGTACCAAGAAGGATGGAGTATACCCCGTGCTTTCGTTAACAGAATTATTAATGGCGAATTGGATTTGTGGAAGGTTGGTGTCCCAAGATCTATGATCCCCATCTACGAAACTGGAAACAGCAGTTATTATTGTTTTGTTATATCTTTCCACTGTATTGATTTGTGGAGTGTACTTGGGAGTAAAATGTATGCTAGGAATTTTGTACTTTTTGAAAAGATTATCCAAATCTCGGCTAATAAACTGACTTCCATTATCAAGAATAATAGTTTGAGGTATTCCGTGAACGAGAAAGACGTCATCCTCTAGGTGTTTGACTATCAAATTTGAAGTAGCTCGACGAAGTGGAAAAAGAAGGCAATATTTAGAAAAGCAGCAAGTCACAACGAAAATAAACTGATTCTGTTTCCGAGAAGAAGGCAATGGACCAACCAAGTCGATTGATAGAACCTGGAAGGGACGAGAAACGTCTTTAGGCCTACCCATTTTTCCAGAGACACCATGGGTAGAATGCTTATGAGCTAGACACGTTTCACAGTTAGAAACAAATTGAACTACGCTAGAATACATACCGGGCCAATAAAAACGAAGTGCTAAGCGCTTATATGTCTTAAACACGCCGAAATGACCAGAAATAGGTTCAGAGTGGCACTGAATTAAAATGTCTGCTTGTTGTTCTTTAGGAATAACCTTCTTCCAAGCAAATTCAACCGTAAGGTCAACCTTAGTTTTCATGTACCTATATAATTCATTATTTTCCACCTTGTAATTTGGGAAAGGAGATGTACCATTTGGCCATACATTATGGGCCTGGCACGGCCAAACACAACACCATGTGTGTTTTGAAGATAAATGACTACTCTATTAACCTGTATAATTTCTTTTTAAATAACTTTTGGTGGAAATAAGATACGAGATATTTGAAATGGAAATTATTCCGCAACTAAATATACCTCAAACTTGAATTTTAACATAAATATAATACCTAGATGTAAATAAAAGTATGTCTTTGCGTCTTAAAGAACAAAAACTACATAAAGAGTGGCCAATAATAATGAATAATCACCTGTGTACTAGGGAACCTCGTACTATGTATACTCGTCCAAAAAAACTAACCACAATCACAAACACCGCTGCATATTCTTAGCATGGGTAGAAGGTACTGATCATTATTATTGAATTCATATTCAATTACATTACATTAAAACCGTACGAAGACACCAACAAATCAGAGCAAAATATTTACGATACACAGTAGCAACACGAATGACATAACAGATAAAAAAGTGTTGCAAATGGTTTGAAAAAATATTTCTACTATCGATTAAAAAACAAAACGATTTTTACCGATTATTAATAATGGAATGTATAGTAAATTATATATTTCTTGATTCTTTTTACAAATATACTTATAAAGTAAATAAAATATATTGTTTTCTAATATAGTAATAAAAATATTATTTCCTTAAAACAATTTCTGCCTACCATACTTCATTTTATTTTTTATGCTGGCAACATAAGACATTCATCCGCTATTACCATAGCTTATTCAAAATAATTAATCTTTAAAAACTAAATTCTTTCACCGATACTCTATCAAGAAACGAAAACGATGTAAAATTTTTAAAAATTATATGTTTAATTTCAACGATTCACAACTTTCTGGCCGCTACAGGCCGTATTTGGTCTTTCTCCTTTATAGGATTAGACTGGCAGCCCTGGAAGATCTTCAGATACCAAGAATCCTGAGTATCAGGGCCTGAAGCCGCGGAAACATCGTCGTTTGAAATAACGTCAACTGGAAGACATCTAGAAAGGGCGTCCGGGATAATATTTTCCTTGCCACGGCGGTGTCTTATTTCAAAATTAAAAGAAGAAAGGCGAACTCCCCACCTTGCAAGCCGACCAGTTGGATTAGTGAGAGACATAAACCATTTAAGCGAAGAATGGTCAGTGTAGACTAAGAAGGTTTTGTCGGTCTCAAGGTAACAGCGCCAGTATTCAAGAGCAGTAAGAACGGCAAGAGCCTCCCGTTCTGTTGTGCTGTAGTTCCTCTCCGGTTTACTTAAAGAACGGCTCATGTACGCAATTGGATGTTCCACACCATCAATAGTTTGAGCTAACATTGCACCGATACCAAAATTGCTAGCATCAGTGTGTACCTCAAAAGGAAGGTTAAAGTCAGGACAAGCAAGGACAGGTGCTTGAACTAGTTTGGATTTTAATTCTAGAAAAGCCTTGTCAGCATCCGGGTTCCATTGAAACGCAGAGGCGTTCTTTTTATTAGAAGTAAGCTTATTTAGAGGACCTGCTACGGTACTGAAATGTGGAATAAAACGCCTATACCAAGACGCTGTACCCAGAAAACGTTTAACCTCCTTCCTATTGGTAGGAGTGGGAAAGTCTAATATGGCTTTGACCTTATCGGGGTCAGTCCTTAAGCCATGAGCATCCACAATGTAGCCAAGATAACGTAATTGACTTCGGAAGAAGTGACACTTGTCCAGGTTGACAGTGAGATTAGCCGAACGTAATTTTTGGAAAACCTTCTGAAGCAGTTCTACGTGTTCCTCGAAAGTTCTGCTAATGATAATTACATCATCTAAATAAGCAAAGACTTTGAGCTCGAACTCAGGCCCGAATAAGAGATCAACAAGTCTCTGTTGCGTAGCAGGGGCATTGGTAAGTCCAAAAGCTGTGACTTTGAACATAAAAGTTCCTCGACCAGGAACATAAAACGCAGTCTTCTCTCTGTCCTTTTCATCGATTAATATCTGCCAAAAAGCTTTAGATAAATCAATGCTAGTAAGATAACGCGCATCTTTTAGATTATCCAATATTTCAGACACATATGGCAGCTTATATGCGTCCTTCTTTGTAACGGCATTAAGTTTACGACTGTCTAAGCAGAAGCGGGGCTTTCCATCCTTCTTGCCGACCACTAACACCGGAGAAGACCACGGGCTCTCACAAGGTTCAATAACGTCTAGCGCTAACATCTCATCAACCTGTTCAGCAACAATACGTTGCTTTTCTGGTGACATGCGGTAGTATCGCTGTCGAATAGGTTCAGCATCACCAGTATCTATACGATGTTTTATGACGTGAGTACGACCTAAACCTCTCTCTGCGTACGAAATGTCCTTAAAATTAGTAACGACATTGTCAGCTAACAGTTTTTGAGAAGAGTTCAAAGTGTCATAGCCACACAGATGATGAGTAGATGACGAAGAAATTTCCGAGAGCCCGGGATCAGTTAAGAATAAGTTTTCTTTCTCTGATAAATACTTAGGGCACAGGTTGAATGTGTTCCAAAAATCGATTCCTAAGATTAAAACGGTTTCGATCGCTGGAATAACGTGCGCCTTAATAATAGAAAATTTATCTTCGAAGGTCAAGGGTAGAAGAATATAACCAAGGGATGTTATCCTTTGACCTCCTGCTGCAGTAACAGTTATTCTCTCATCGTTGCATAAAATCAGACCTAATCTTATTAAAAGTTCATGAGAGTTCTTACCTAGGATAGTGACGGCGGAACCAGAATCCAACAAACCATACAAAAACAAATCCTTATTGATTCTTACCTTCGCATAAGGCCTAGGGTCATTACTCGGTTTGACATTGAAAATTGTAGAAATATGTTTCCTAGAAAAGAAGTTTTTTACAAACATGAGCCAATCATTCCAGTTCGAGCTATCTGTATGACTAACCACATGCTTCCTACAATTTTCAGAAACTAGTTTTTTGGTTTGCAGTTTGGACACTCTGGTGTGCGAACTTCCTTCATGCCACACTTAAAGCAAAAGACTTTACGCTCAGCTGTGCAGTCTTTCATAGAGTGCGTATTAACACGGCAACGGTGACAGTAGGGAACTTTGGAGATAGCCGAAGTTTCGACTTCAGGAGCCTGAATTTCAGAGACTTTTTGTGACCCTTGATGGTGAGCACCGTCGTACCTATTACGAGCGTAAAAATTACCTTGGCTACTAGTCGTCGACTTACGCTTTGAAGACTGGTAGCCAAATTCCGGAGCCAATGTATTAGCTGAAACCGAAGGTGGTTCCTTAAAAAATTCTGAACGAACCTTTATGCGTTCATAATTCTTGCAAATTAATTTTAAGTCTTCCAGTGATTTAATATTAGTACTAGCAGCTATGATAGTTGAGTAGCAAGGACGAATATTATGCAGAATGATTTCGAGTTTAACGTCTTCCTCTAAAGGTTTACTTAGCCTGGAGAACATGCCTTGCATTATAGATAAATAAATTGTTATGTTCTCTTCTTCGCCTTGCGTACGCTGACGAATTTCTGAAACCATGCGATAATCGTAGTCGGGGACGTCGAAATCATTCTTTAACGCAATTAGTACCTCATTCCAACTACCGATACTGCCCCTAATGTTACGGTACCAATGAAGTGCATCGCCAATGAAAATATCGGTAGCAGAACTTAGCATTTTATTTTCAGTTATATTTTTAGACGTACGGAATTCTTCAACTTTCTGTATAAATGATCTGACACAAGATTTTCCGTCATATTTTAACTTATTCAGTTCTCCTATTAACCCGCGATCACACGAAACTGCAATATTCATCCCGGATAAATTAGGTTTATTTAAAAAATCCTCTTCAGAAATAACTGAAGACGTGGACTGCTTCTGGTCTTTGACCTTTGGCTTATCAAGGCTCAAAAGCATCTCATAATACCCCTCGTAAATTTTCTTTATTTTATCTAATTTCGATATATCATCAGCCGCCTGCGGTTTTTCAATACGTTGAAGCCTATAATATAAATGATGTAGAAGAGACTTAGTTCTATTAAAAAGAGATTCATCAAAGTTAAGTTTTAAGGCATCCAGATTAGCCTTAACCTTCTCTAGTGTCTCTTGAGAGCCTTTACTATCCTCTGAAAACTGGAAAACCGAATCGATTATGTCATCAGACGAATATAATTGCGTTAATTTAGTGACTTGACGTCTTAAACCCGCTACGTTGTCAGAGGGAAGTTCTCCACGGATAGCAACTTCATACATGAGCTCAGATTTCTGAAGCTGTAAATATTTTATTGGAATTGCCATATTGTTATTTAAATAAAAAAATAAAGTAAAAGAACTGGGTAGGTTATGCACAATTTACAAACATAAATCAAGTAAAATCCGCTCTGTTACAATTTATTTGGGAACAAAAACCAAACATAAAATAATGAGACAGGTGAAGTCAGGTGAAATACACTAAGTTACATTTATTTAAGCGACTCAAAATTTTATAACTACAGTTTAACATAATAGAAATAACGGTAAACTACACAAAGTCTATGTAAATAAACCTATTATTTAAATGACGAAATTACTTAAAGTTCTAAGAAATTTAAGACAAGTAGACAAACACTACTAAAGCCACCACCACATAAAACCACTAAAAAGACCAAAACCAAGTGCGAAAGACCTTAAACCACGTTTTTGGGCGCCATTGTCACGGATATAAGACGTGAACAAAGAATTTGGAAGAAATAAAACTAAGTTTTGAAATTAAAAAAAAATTAAGGTATATTAAAAAAAAAAATTGTAAGGTTCGGCCTAGGTCGTTGCGCACTTGTCTAGCCTTCCACACTTCCCTGGCGAGGTCCCGTCCTCCAGGCGTAGTCCAGGTCAGCTCGGACACTCCACTCAGGCGATGAAGAAGACTGGGAATCCGGTTACGTCAGTTGAACCGTGACGTAATTCCTAGGAACAAAGGCCGAATCATTAAGCTGCCGGTATAAGGGGCGCACGGGAAACGCTAGGATGCATGGCAAGAACTAGATTGGCAATTTAGGGCTTATAATGGCGGAAGAATTCTAAGTGTGAAAAATCTAAATTAATAGTAAATGTAAGCAAGCAGAGACGGTTACAAACGTTGAGCTTTGAAAGTTTAAGTATAACATAGTGGAAGAAAGGCAACTATAAGCATTACACACAGGATAGAATAAAGCTACAATATTTAGTCGGACTCGTACCTCTAAAATTAACACAAAGAATATAATACAACAGGTAGGTAACGGCCGTTAGAAATCTTTATAAATAAATGTGCACAACTTACCCAAGTTTGGGAATCACGATCACTAAATTAATAATTACAACAGTTTTAAGTATATGGAGAAAGGCAATCCACTCTTAAGTTGATATTAAAGTTTTAAAATATTCGTAAATAACTTTACGTTCAAGATTGATATTTCGTAATGACGGTTAACCAGTGAGAAAATTAGTCAAGGCGACAGCGTTCGTGCCTCGAGAGGTTCGGCTACGGACTGCCTGTGATAGCTAGGTGCGCGCGCGGCATGCGGCCGCTGGCGGGCGGCGATGAGGAACCGGTACTTCGGTATATATATAAAATAATGTGGTTGTCCGCATTGCTTGCCGTTTTTTTCTTTTTTTTCATAGTTATATTTAAATTGTTTAGTATGTAAATAGTTTAAATTCATTTGTTTATTTTGTAAATAGTATAAATTAAATTGTTTATTTTTAAGTTGTTTTCTTTTGTTGATTTTTAAGATATATATTTTTTTTAATTAGTACTAAAGGACATTTATGTACACAATGTTACATGCTGTATCTTCGAAGTGTATAAACTTTATTCAGAAATATAAAAATCCAATGTTATACCGAGACGGCTTCCTATACTGTCCATGTACTAACGCAAAGGCCATCAAATATGCATCTGTATTTGGAATATGTCGTTGTGCATACAAAAGGGTATGTACGGAGTAGCTGCACACCTCGGTGTCAAACAAGCTTCGTGAAAATATTCGTAGAATTGTTAACTACATTGGGGCCACTCAAATCAAGCCAGTTTTTAGAAATACTGGGAAATATGTTTCTGAACTTACGCGAGACGTATTATATAAAAACCAATGTCCGTGTTCATAGGAATTACCTTTTGAGAGCTTCGAAAAAATAATCCTTTTTGCCTAATCAGCTTGATCCATCATCAAAGGACTATAACTTTCAACGTTTTTTTTTCGTGGTAACAATCCAAATTACACGAACGGGTTTATGGGAACTCTCCTCGACCGGGCAATAAAACCAATAGGATATCAGAAGATGTCCCTTAGCGGCGGTGTCATCCTAGTAACATCAAATCTAGCATTAAATGGAATAAAAACTGCTTAACTAGAGCAATATTACCGACCTGTATTATAGTCTAATTCTGTTCTTTGTCTGTGTTTTTTTATCTTTCGATTGTGAAAACGGCCGCTCACTCAAGGATAACAGATTGCATTAAAAGAACATGAATTTATTAGTTAAGAACGAAACCTGTAAGTAAAAAGGAAGGTAACATTTCCACTACCTCGTTGGCCTCGCGGCATAAATGTGCGCGTGGGATTGGGAGGTCTCGGGTTCGATTCCCGGGTCGGGCAAAGTGTTATTGGGTTTTCCGTTAGGAATTCCCAGTAAAAGCACGGAGTCTGGTAATGTGCCCGATACGGCAATAGGCTCGCCCCCTATTACGTGGGACCTAAAAATTCATGGCGAAATGTGGGTGTAATATTACACCTCTGCCTACCCCTTCGGGGATACAGACGTGAGTCTATAAAAAAAAAAAAAAAACATTTCCATTATTAGCTCTGTTAGTCTGTGCTTGAAAACTCCTCCTTCTACAGTTTAATTTCATTTATACGTGAATGTGTGGCCAACTCTAATGGCGGTTTTTATTTACCGTTTAAAGACCAGACCTCCGACATCGCCTAATGATTTTTGACCTAAGACCAGCAGAACTGGACCCGACAGATTTGGGAGTACTCCGAAGCAAGCTACCACTCTAATGTAAATGCCACCCATCCAAATCGCGACCTCTGTAAACGTTGCTTAACTTTGTAAAGGTATTACGAACGGTGACTCAAGTCACGCAATGAGCGCTACAACCTTTAAGTAGAATGGGCGGATAATATTTCCATTGTTTGCTTAGCTGTCCTTGAAAACTGCGCCATCTAACGTATTTTATGAAGGGACAAGTGGCGTCCGACAGGAATGGCGCCGTTCCGCCCTCCATTGCTTATGACGTCATACTGTGGTTAACCGTACGCCTCTTGTTAATCTGTGGTTATGGTGCCCGGTCCCTGATGACTTTGTGAGATGTTTGTAGTAGTGTTGGGCAACTCCAAACTTATAAGCCTTTGACGCGAAGAAACTTAGAACAAAATATAACGTAGATACTCTCACACATTTCAAGTAGGCAAGCGTGCAAGGATGTGATATGAATAACATAAATGAGGCAAATGAATTGAGTGTGGCGCGTAATAACAGGAAACACGTACTGACCGCCTTTTTATACACAAATATAGTTATACAAATGCACCTTATGTGTCTTTTTGAAGCGTGTAATGAAGTTGTATAGAATTACGGAATTGCGGCATGACTTTGTTAACATAATAATAATTATAAGACTAAGTATAAAACTATTTGTTTCATATATCATATTTTTACCACAGTTGTTTGAAAAACGTAAAGAGCCTAAAATAATGATCAAGTGACCGGAAAATTAAATAAAAGAAGTTTAAAATCTCTATAACCAAAGTCATCAGTATTAGAAAAAACTAAATCCTGTTAGCTATTAGCAATATATCATAGTAAAAAAATTGCGGTTATATTTACATCGTATTCTAACCGCCGCGTACCTTCCTCATAGTTAATTATGAAGCGAAAACTTTGTGACTGTGGCACAGGCAGCGATTCTATCATCGCCGAGGGCTATCGTTTCACTTTAATCAAAAGCCAATTAGTTTTCTAAAACGACTTATACCTGCCACGTTCAGAAACTACGTACGTCCTTCCTTAACAGTGACGACAGTCTATCGATTTTGCTCTGAATATGACTGAAATATATTCGTTGTTGCGATGTCAAGTAAACAATGACAACATTTTTTTACAATGTAAATATATTAAGTTATGCTAGAGGTTGCTCGAGGCGAAATGCTGATTTTTGTACGTTGGGCTTGAGGTAATTTTGTAAGCTCTTACTTTCAAGTTGTGTGTAGAGCGGAACGTAGTTTATCGGAATAAGACATCGTTTTGAAGTACGATCCCGCAACGTGCATTTTTTACACGCTTTGTCAACTTCGATAAACTTTATTATACAGTAAGTAGTATAACTATTGTACAACGTCGAATACATCTAGCCACATACACTAAGGTGATACCTATATAAGTAACGAATATAGGTAAATAATACAACAATTTCTCAACGCGCGAAATATTAGCATGCTCAAACCATTTCGTCGCCTTTACAACAAACTTGTTATTTAAATTATAGCAACTTTTTGTCGGCGACTGTAAGAAGCATAAAATATTAAACATTCGTACGTTATACTTACAAAATTTAGTATATTAAAAAACAACCGAATATAATTATAATAATATAGTAATAATCTGTATAGTGTGGAAATAGAGATGTAAAGAACTCAAGTCTTTTGAGTCCTAAATTTTAGGCTCAGCTGACAAATTGCACAGCTCGACTCGTTACAAGAAGACCCTCAGACTAGAACACTTAAGTTTACATAGAGACTCGAGCGCAACATGGCGCTCAGGTCTTGATTTGAGCTCGTGTCGTTTTACGCGACGAGTCGCGCTCAAGTTCTTTTCCATTTGGAGTCCCTTATAAATAAACAGGGAATAAAATATAAGTCGCAATAAAAATAATATAGGAATATAATATAGAATAATAATAATATAGAAGTAAAAATATAATATAGAAGAATATAATATAGGAATATAATATAGGAAGCCGCGTGAAAACCTTGATACGCTCAAGACTCGATACACTCGAGCTCTTTTTAAGACTCGAGTTCTTTTTGAGACGTGAGCTTCTTTTTAAAGACTCGAGCTCTTTTTGAAATACGAGTTCTATTTTGGCGCTCGAGTTTTCAAGAAAGGACTGGAGCTCGGCTCGACTCAAGGCTCTGAGTTTTGTTAGTACACCGAGCCCTGTAAAATTGAGCCGAGTCTATCGAATTAAGATTCAAAAACTCGACTCGACTCGTTCTTTACATCTCTATGTGGAAATAATTTATATCTCTTTTTCAATTCTATAAGATATTCCTTTTTCAATATCTGATATTAAAATCCTTATATTTTATACAGATGAAACAATTGTTACCAGATATTTAGCTAACAAATGTTCGTTAAAATAAAACTCTTGTATAAATAAAAATATTTTTATTCCAACTAAAACTGGAACGAATTCACAAAGCGTCGGCAAAAGGTTCTTTAAATTTAAAATTAAAATACTGAAGACTGACCTGGAGAGCTACTGTGTTGCATCTCTCTAGGGGATGAATAATAATCAAACACTTTTTGTGCTACTCTATAATATTTTACTTAGCTTTGTTTATAATTTGTTGTGTTTATACCGGTGTATATTGCAACCTTGGTGAAGCAGAATATTCTATTACTGAGTCACATCAAGCATAAACGGTAGTTACAGTTAATCATCAGCCTTTAACAGTTCACTGCTGGACTAGGCCTCTCCCTTGCAAGGAGGAATTGGCCTACTATACCACGCTGGCCAAACGGGTTGGTATAGGGTTTGTATCAAGTTTTTCTTCTCTTACCATTGTAAGAGAAGAAAAACTTGATACAAACCTCTGTTCTCTGCATAATATGCTCCCTCTGTCGGCTCTTACGACACCATTTGGATAATATGGGGTGGTGACAATCCGTATTCACACGGACACGTAGTTACAGTACGCCGTATAATAGTGTTAATGAAACTTAAAAAGAAAACCACATACAAGTCTGCTTAGTAGTTTTTGAGTTAGTAATTGTAATGTATTTTGTTCTATAATTCGTAAGTATAGCAATGGTTTCTCATATCAATACTATCTGAATAATAAGATACTCAGTAGAGTCCCATAAACCAACTTACTGAGAAACGCCCTTGCTCCAAACATGTAATAAAATAATACGATATAATCATAACATGGAGTATAGGTACATAAAGCCATATTAGTTTTCGGATTACATCCCTCCGTATTCTATTTAATGTCTAGCGGGTAGAAGACAAACATTCGAATGTAAATCCAATGTATGTGGTTTATAACTTCTCAGACGTTTTAGAAACTTGGTTTATAAGTATTTGTGAGAATATGTCATAGTCTTTCAAAGATTTATGGCTTCGAGTTTGACGTTAATTGATTGGATGATGGCTGGAATTAAATAATTGATTCATTTAGGTATATTTTTATTTCACTGCGTAGTTTCTTTTAAAAATATTCGTAAGCATTCTGATATTTTGTGTCAATAGTATGTTCAGTTTAGTAAACGATCGCGAAGGATGCCTATTTTCTAAATAAACTTTAATTTCAAACAAATTTCTGTTATGGCGGGTCTAAGACTTATGTTTTAAAAAATATGGTATTTTCTCTTGTTTTGCTTTGGGCAATATCTAGTCAACCATTTAGAACGTACTGTGTATCGTATGTGATACACACATAATAAATGAGAACAAACAATCCAGTATGTGCAGTAGTAGTATAACACGAAAGGCATGCATAATATAGAGACACGATGCAGTATTCTATGTCTAGTCAGCGTCGTAATTCTTTCAAAGCAAATCTAATTAGTTTCTTTTCACTCGCTTTGGCTAGCGTAGGCAAAGTATTTTATGTGTCAGCAGAGTGTCTGTTCTGTTAAAACTTATCCTTTGAAGCGATATCTTCTACGGCTTCGTCTACTCTTTTTCTTCGCTTTATTAATCTCGTTCTTTATTGGAGATCAGTTTAAGGTTTCAGCAGGTCTTTGCCCTCGAAATGTTGAGTTTAATGAGGCTCTCAAGTTAATTAGCACTTCTATTTGATGTACTGTCAAATCGGTTTTCTTGTATTGGAATGGACAACTGGTTTATATTTATTTTTTGTTGCATACATTGTTTCATGTATTATTGTAACGTCATTTCTGTGTGCCTAGGTAAGAAACAGGTAGTATTTTTTTTTAATACTGCTATATTGGCATTTGTATTATTTATAAGCTGTAATAATTTTATGTTCTTCCTCCTTTAAGTTTTATGGCAAGGTTGACAGGACTTACATAGTAGCTCGCAATGTGACTTGACCTGGCGTTTGTAATGAATCGCCAAAATAACCTTTCGTTAAGTGACTACAAGTACAAGAGGGCATATAAATCAAGTCAAATCAACAAACAAAGGCAACCAAGGCGTCAGCAAAAAACTCATAATTATCGATCTAAGTAATGGATTAATAAATAAACAAACACACACCAAAAACAAAACAATAAACACGGCACGTATTCAGGATAGTATGCATAATGGTATGCATAGTTATGCATTCAGCAAAGCATTTTGTACTACAATCGACAACCAGAACACTCAGGTAATTTACAGGCAAATCCGACAGACATGTGGGCTATCATTCACACTGCAGGCAAACATGCATTTGCCATCACGTGAAAATGACAGATTTTCATGCACTGGCCTCATGCCTGTAAACCGATGGAAAAAAAACCGATGGATATGTACATATTTTGCAACGTAGTTTTATTTCAAAAGTAAGTATTTTATAGTAATGTAATTATTTGATAGGCAGGTAAAATGGACCTAGACTAAACTACATACACTACATAAATATTACTATGTGTACAAGTCGCGAAAATTTAAAAGTTTAATTTGTGCTCGTAGTTTAAAAGGGGTTACAAGTAATCCGACTCCGTACGTATCACAGTTCATAGACAGGTAGATATGTCTATGAAGTGTGATAAGTACGGAGTCGGATTAATTACAAACGCTATTCTATAGAATAGCGTTTGCCTTTATTTGATTGCTACTGACAAAACTAGTTTAGTGTACATAGTATAATGATGTTATTTATAATAACATCGGTCAAATCCAGTTCATAGTGTAGTATGAAAGGGGCAAATTCTGTCTATTTATAAATGATGTCCGCCCACTTAGTCGCTACGCGTTGTGTCAAAGCGTTGCGTTGTTTTGTACACAACACTTAATGAGGTCACGATTTTAGTCCCTTCATTTAACCATCGACATACAATATGAATTTACTGTCTTAACTAAGATAGTGTTATCCGCATAAATAATATTTGAGATGGACTTTCCTCCTCTTCGCTTACATACAGGAAGACATTTTTTTTGTGACGATTAACTCTATCGTACTAGTACAGACAAGGGGCATTTTTAATTTATTTTTGAGTCCGTAAACAATTACGAAAGTAATAAAGTAAAACATAATAAGTAAGTTACACAAAGCTGACTGTGAATACAGAAAGTTTATTACGGCTACTAATCCGTACGCCAGATGCATTGCCGCCGCGCCGCGCGCCGCCGCATCGGACGGGCAATAGAGCGCTGTTCACAGTGTTTGTGCAATATAGATGCCTGTTTTCCAAAATGGTGCCGCGAGATAAGCCGCTTCGCTGCGGATTATTGCTATGATATCTCAGTAAATATGTGTGCGTAATATAGAGTCTCATACCTGTTTTAGACAAGGTTTAGATATGTATTGTACAGTAGGTATTGTAATGTAAGTCCTACACTGATTTTCATTGAATATTAGAAGGCTTTATGGTTTCAAACGTTTCTGTATAGGAAAACAACAATTATGTATATCGCTCTCACTCATATAACTCAATAGGAGAGTAAGAGTAGCGTTGTTTTATGTACGATGATAACAGCCGCGTTCTGCGGTTTCATTCGCCACCACCCGGCCTTTGAACCACCACTGTAACGAATCTCTTGCCCAAGCTATTAAATGCTTCTAGCGTTCTACTTATTTTTATTTAACCACTAAGGTTTGTAGGGCTATAGCTAGCTTACCTATAACTTGCCTCCAAAATGTATACAATCATTAAAAGGCTTATCTTTTCCATAGTAGATAAATCCTATGAGTGCTCCCTTTTTCGAAGTCACCCATTTATATTGAAATCATTAATGTTATACCAGACGTAAAATTTAAAATTCAAAATATTACAAGACCAAGAAAGAAGAGTTACAAAAATACTGTCCACGTAAACAACAAAATCCGGGTAAATTAAAACAATTACTAGTAAGTAATGTGCACGCACGTTATAGTGCAGTGTTTGCTCGCGATGCATTACCGCGCAGTCTAATGGAGAACCGATACCCGTGACTGTATAAGATTGTTTACCTTTAGCAAATGGAAGGTCTTATTCATTTAAAGTTGTGTTTTCTTATATCTAATAGTTCGTTACATGTATGAATATGTTTAAAGAAAACCTTGATGCTAGGAAAACCGTCGCCCATTTCAGTTGAAATCGTCAATGTTATATCAGGCCTAAAACTTAAAATTCAAAATATTACAAGACCATAAAAATGCAAACGAAAATAATGTATACGCTAAATTAATACAATTAATAATAAGTAATGAGCACGTACGTTATAATGCAGTGTTTGCTCGCGATGCATTACCGCGCAGTCTAATGGAGAACCGAAACCCAGACTGTATGGGATTGTTTACCTTCAGCGAATGGAAGGTCTCGATCATATAAGGTTGTGTTGTCCTTTAGTTCGTGCCATGTGTGAGTGTGTTTAAGGAACATCGTTATAAATTGACTACGGTTTTTGAACTTGTACATTTTGTTGTAATTTTATATTATTGTACCTCATAGATGATAATATATTAGATCACTATGACGAGTATTATGGATTCGATGCACACGCAAGACACGACGTTTTGTGATACGAAATGAATCATCTACACAGTTTTATGTATTTTGTATATCACCTGCGATACATGATTTATGCGTACAGGATGTGTACGAGAAATACGAGAATTCCTTTTAAAACAAAAAATATGGGCGAGCGTGCGAGCGTGCGTGCGTGCGTGCGTGCGTGCGAGCGTGCGTGCATGTGTATGTGTGTGTGTACGTATGGTGTGAGTGCAGTCAGTTTAAGAAGTAATGTGCATCAGGTTTCTGTCTCGTCGTAACTAAGAGATTTCAACCAGGCTGTGACCACCTTTTTGCATTTGTAACGAGTAAGTGAGTAAATGCTGAGCTCTTTGTTAATTTGGTTATATAAGTAACCACCTAAAAATCCAAAAATTGTCGATGAGAACTCTGTGTTTCACCGGGCATTTAGGATGTCACAAGTGTGATAATTTCTACATTTATCTTTTAGCTTTGTAGGGTCGAAAGTAAGTTTGGCATGCTGTTTGAGAACGATCCCTAAAACAAACAATTGCCTCACAGTCAGGACGTCAATTAACCGATACAGGTCCTTGGTAGAAAAGAGGAAGGCAAGGACCGACTTACTTTAAGGACTGCTCTTTGCGCTCTCTCAATTTTGATCAAGCTATTCTTACAAGAATAATGGCTCCTAGGTCTTGTTCGTGGTTTCGTCGAGCTTGTGGAAAATCAAAACGTCAATAATAAGTAGAAACTCTACAGGAAAAATGGTACCGTCGATAAAACAATATTTAATTTTACTGAAATTTTGCTTGAAATGCAAGCGATTACGTCAAATAATTTGTGCTCGGGTCAGTGATTTGACTGAATAGTCCAATCAGTTCACTAGACCGGCAATGACGCCAAAGCATAATAATTCTTTAAGTACGGTATTCTATAACATTTTATTACAACAATTTTCTTAGAACGATCTTCGGACGATAAAATTGAATAAGAGGTATTTTATCTCTATTTTCAATCAATTACATGATGTAGACTTGGTATATTAAACATTAAAATGTCTACTAAGCAAAGTCTACAATGTTCTCGAATACGCTCAAACTTAAATACCTGGGCCAAACATTGCCCACATAATTTCAATGAAATTTTCTTAATAGAGCTAGTTTATACAATGTACCTTAGTCCCCAGCTATTAAATTTTCAAATGTAGTGCATACATTTAGTAAGTCGAGTACGAGTCGCAACCAAAGAGAATTCCAATGAGGAGAAATATTTGCATGACAACCGACCGATATTGGCGAGTGGGCCGCCTATCACAACGTCTAACAGCCAACGGCCAACTATTTGCCAAACCTAGAGCATGGGATTATCAGTAAAATAAATAAACAAACCTGATTGTATTGCGTCAGCTTGAGTTTGGCCCCAATGTTTGTTCCCACATGTTTGCATTGTGTTTTACTTTTGTCACAATTTCCTGTTGGGGTGTGGACGGATTAATCGTCAAGGTTCACCATACTGAGCTATATACCTTTCGGTAGACGGATATTATTAAGTTATACGAGTCGCTCCCAAGAGTCGCCATGTATGACGAAGAGAAATGTTTGGATTGAATGTTTATTGACTCCGAAATTTTATTAAGAAAGTCTAGTAGTACCTTCGCTAAAGTTACTGTGAAAATTAACTGTCGATTATCTGAGTTTTTTTATTGAGCATTTATATTATTTCTCCAGCTGAACTCGAGAAAAGTCTGCAAATAAATAAATTGTTTTGCAAAGGTGATACAAAGTACATATTAAATACCTTTTAAGTATAGCTTGCAATGAATCTAATCATTGCTTTGTGTCAAATAAATGTTACTCCGAGAGCGCTAAACAACATTGTTAAGATTTCGCTCGCAATACATAGCGAACAAAAAGCGATTCATGTGATACTATCTCAATAGTCCCCAGCGTAAAGTAAAATCCGTCCAATACATTTGCTACAAAATATCCAAACATGTTTACTAATAACATAAAAGTAATAAATAATAAAACACTGAGCGGTTTAGCTAAAACGCTTTTATCCATATTTTTATCTATATACGCATGTGGAGCAAATAATCTAAATTTATTAAGTCTCTGGCAATCCCTGGGAAATAATATATGATGTAGTTGGGAGCGAGGCTCAGTAAATGAGATGTAACGCGGCTTGAATTGTTCATGAACTCAAGGTCTTGTTACGGTTCGGTGTCATGCGCAGCCGTTTTACTAAACGTTGCCTACCGTCGAAGTACGAAGTCGTTCGTCGCGGACTGTGCTGATTTAATTCGAGCTAACAAGAGCTCGTTCAAAAGAAATGTTTTTTTACTACGTGGATTTTTTATTACATTAGGAATTTACGCTGGATTTTTGACTATTATTGCTAATAATAGCAGCCTGTTATATAGATAGTTTGTGTTGCATGGTCTTCTTTTATATTACAAATTTCATTCAGCCTGCCAAAACAAGATAGAATATTCCTTTGACAAAGCATAAGTCCTTCACTCAGTGTAATCACAATAGGTTTAGTTTGGACGAGTGTTAGGGCAAAGATTTCCTCATTCTCTTAGTGAACTGTTTTCTCGTTCATAATACCATTATATATAGCTCGCCTCAGTTAATATACAACGCAACTCTGGCAGAGAGTGCTTCTACATTTTCTAAGTGGCACTCGCACATTTTCACAAATTTTTTTGCACAAAATTAAAATACTCTTAGACGAGATATTATTTTGTGAAAAATGTGAAACTTACTAGAACTTTAATTCCACCAGGTGCTTCTTTGAAATTATGATTATTTTTTTATAATCGAGAATTGTAATTTTATTACTTAAGCTTAGGACGAAGAGAGTAGAATGAAGAAAGATATTTTTAAACAATTATCATTATCATGTATCGTATTTAAGCACTAGCTATAAGCACTTAATACGACATCATTATTTTCGAATCACAGACAGATACATCGATTTTATTTATATTTGTATTGTACATATAGATATACAGATATAAATTAAAACCACAGATGGAGTGAGAAAACGCTTATTTTGTCTCACAACTGATAGGTATCAGAGATATTTATTCTCTTTCACACAATAACAAGCGCTAAAAAAATATACTTTATATTAAACGTTGAAACAGTGAAACTAAATATTATTGCGTAGTGGATGAACTTCTGACCAAATAATTTAAAATAATAAGCGATGAAGCTATTTTGTATGTACAAACATGCATTTGTTTGCTTTTAATTAATCTAAAATTATTTGCAGAAACATTTTTGTTTTATCTGCGGTCTGAAATGCTTTACCAGCCTGCACGCAGTATTTTTTTGACATATTAGTATATTAATTTCATAATATATTTATTGTCAATTTTGTCTTTTAATCTATGACTATACTTAAGCTGCAGATATTGTTTATTTGGTTTGTGCTAATCTTAAGTAAGAACTGATTTGATTAGAATAATTATATAATTATTTTTGTTCGATAGCCCATTTATTGAAAAATGGTTTTATCGAGGAAAGTATAACATCAAACTATGAGCCATGAGTGGGGACCATAAGCTATTAATAACACAGAGTAGGCCTCAGCTAGTACATATATTACAGCTCTTCATGACGATGCGTAACTTTATTTTGGGGATAAATTTTTAAATAAAGTCTTACATGCATGTATTGGTCATTCTACTATTCAATATCGAGACTATTGAAACATAAACACATACTTATACATAATTCTTTCTACGTATTCTAACAACTAAACCAGCTTCAATATACGTTCTACAGAGAGAACTTGGTAAATACAATACGAGAGCTTGTTACGTAGGCAATAACGAGTTCATTGGCCGTGGTCATTGACGGCGGTCGTCCCGTTCGCTCTTGAAGCCCAGATAAAACAACTCTAGTACCACCCTCGCGTTTCTAGCCCAGTTTCAACCAATAAAGGTCAAATTGGTTTTAGTCTGTTGAAGAGTGTGATTGTAATTGTCCTTTCTTTTTGTTTCAGGGTAAGCTGTGTGAGAGTGACAGAGAGGCTTAGATTGACGGCTGCGGTATTGCGGTAAATACTTAATTTAAGGGCTATGGTTTTCTATAGCAGCTAGATGTAGATTCGTTTTCGAGTCTAGTAAATTTTAATAAGGTAACTCTATTGAAAATGCGCGTAACACAAATTGTATTTAGATTTCAAAATCGTGTAAAATGTATAGATTTTAATAAAATATCCAACCAACCAATTAACTAAGCAAACTCACTTAAACTGCCAATTATTGAAATTTTCAACGGCAAACATTGCTATTATTCATAGCATTCAGAATAAATAGTTTCAAATGTTGGCGATTTTGTTCAATAATATTTACACAATTATTTTGACCAACTATATATGCATGTGTATTTAAAGAGCTAGTAAAAAATGTTATGGCGTTAGTATTCATTCAGCATTGGATGGTCGTAGCAATCATGGATATGTCAAACTAACATAATTTTGTAATGAAGTGCCCCTTTACAATGGGTTAAAAGAGGAAAACCGCAGTTGTCTAAGTATGTAAGCCCGAATGCCACTCGAAGATTCTCACTGTCCTCTTCCATCAAACGTCAACCTAGGGGCAAAGCAAAAACGTATTTCAGCTTTTCTGAAAAATCTTTTTAGAACTATGACCCGTTATAATATCAAATTAAAGGTACTAATACGAGTCATCATCATCAGCCTTTAACAGTCCACTGCTGGACTAGGCCTCTCCTTTGAAAGGAGGAATTGGCGTACTATACCACGCTGGCCAAACGGGTTGGTACAGGGTTTGTATCAAGTTTTCCTTCTCTTACAATACTGTTCTCTGTATAATATGCTCCCTCTGTCGGCTCTTACGACACCCATGGGATGATATGGGGTGGTGACAATCCGTATTCATAATCCTTCACCACACGGACATACGAGTAGACAAAGAAAAATTAAGAACGTGAATGGTGAACAAATGATTCTGAAAGAAATTCGTGCAACAACTAGGTATTTAGCAATCGATTACATTTTAAACTTTGAAGATCAACTTGTTTCTACATTAAAATATATCAGATATCATATTTTACCTACTACAGTTTATTCCCGACCAATAATATCCATATAAAGGTTGCCTGGTAGAAATCGCTCTCAGCGATCCTTTGTGCTTAATCTTATACTAATATATAAAGCTGAAGAGTTTGTTTGTTTGGTTGAACGCGCTTATCTCAGGAACTACTGGTCCGCTTTGAAAAATTATTTCAGTGTTAGATTGCCTATATATCGAGGAAGGCTATAGGCTATAAAACATCACGCTTTAAGCCACGGGAGCGGAGCAGTAGCCTTAAATAACGCGGGTGTAACCGCAGGCTCATCTAGTCATCTATAAAAGAAAATCACTTTTGCTGTATGTATACTTAATTTTTTTTTTACTTACTATCTGTTTATTAAGATCGAGAAAAAAATTGTCTAAAAATTACGTTTGTTGTATGGCCCCCCTTTATTATTTACAATAGAAAATCCACTGTTGTATCATGTATGACACATATCCAAAGAAACTATTATAGAGGGCGTTTTATAACGTATTCATCACCATCATGTCAGCTAAAAAACGTCGACTGTTGGATATAGGCCTCCCCCAAGGATCTTCACTGATTGATCTTGAGCCGCCCGCATCCATCCGAGACAAGATAACATTTTGGTTTAACACACCATACCGTAAGTAAACGTCTTCAAAACGTAAATGTACATGGATTCATTACGTTTTATCTTAATATTTTTTTGTGTCATGTTTTATCTAAATAATTTAAAAAATTGACGATTGTTCATAAGAGTCATAGCCTATATGAATAAATCATTTTATTTTTGACTTTTATCATATTTGTCTCGTCAGACTCAGAATTCCAGCCCAATCAAAGCAACTTATAAAACTACAAAGATTCCAAGGCGGGGTATACCCATGGCAAGCCAAGGGTATATATTTATTGTTCTGTTTCCAACCCACCGGGTGCTCACTAATTCCCACTCACCATCCGCCTGGCACGAACGATTGGGTAATTGGGACAAATCGCTGTAAAAGTTCCCATTTAAGGGTTAACATGATCGAAGAATACAGGGTGTTAACGTTTTACCACCGCGCTGGATACTTGTGGGATTTTTACGAGTCGTATAATGTTAGTACGCGGATTATTGGGCTTAGAGGCGACCTTGACTTATACGTTTTTTGGGTAATAGTGACGGTTAATCACGACGTCTATCTAGACCACGCGCTGTGCCGCTAAGCCGAAAATGTGTACGCGTTACATTAAGAGTCTCGGATTTTATGAGTAGGTTAAACGAGGTGATTTCTTAAAAGGAATAGCTTCTACTATTTAGGTTTCAAATTGCTCGTAGTCTAGTTTTCGGTAAACTAAGTTATATGCCGGTTTCCACTAGAATAAGAGCTGTAGGCAATCATTTTTAATTTGAAAAAGGCTGTCATTATAATATTAACAGCTGGCATGATTATTTAGCTGTCACCGTTTAACACCATACATAGATTGCTATAAATCACCGCAAAATTAAACTAAAGGTGGTCACCCATCCAAGTGGTAACCCCGCATGCATTGCCTTACCTAGCCTCCACCGATTAAAAACGGCAAATTAATCCTTTCATGGATGAAAAAGTAGTTAAACTGTGAATACTTCGCTTGACGATAAAACTGCTACTTGCTACGCCGTACGTGTAGAGTAAGTTCCCGTAGCAGTAGTCTACGAGAACTTATGCCACGGTGCATGTAGCTTGAGCATGTTAAGGCACTTGCGCGGGTTATATGCACGGTAAACATATCGTTTAAACAAATGTGCGGGTCCAGCGACTCGAGCATGTACCAAAGCGGGCCACCCGCGCAAGTAATTCGCGTGCTCTGGGCGCGCGCGAGTCACTCGCGCATGTTACCTGTTAAAATTACATTTTTAACATATGATTTTAAAAGAATTTTCGTTCGTCGAGACATTTTGATGCGATTCAAGTCATAAAGCTACCGCGCGAATAGCATGCACATGTACATAGCTCTTGACCACGAACAAATAACTTGTACATACAGCTTGCGCAAGTAGCCCGCGTCTTTACTTGCTCCAGTTATTTGCACCATGTATAAGTACATGCGAGTAACTTGAACAAGTAGCTTGCGCATATTACTCACGCGTGTAACCCGCATCTTTACTTGCTCCAGCTACATGCACCGTGTACAAGCACCCTTACTCTACCCGCGTGGACCATAGTTGTTAGTAAAGTTGATAGAACTTGTAACAGCAATGGTAGAAAAGTGAAGCCTTATCTTTGTAACGTGAACGGTATGATAAGCAAATAGTCACTGTCTTACTCGAAATGTATTGCTTTACCAATATAACCATTTGATATTTGTTCATGTATTTAATCAAAGTTGCTTAATATTACCTATATGAAACGAAACTTTGTTATATGCATAACTATCACTGTCGTCAAGTTATTCTAGTTACATCCAAGAATTTTGCCTTGGAGCGATGTCCACTGGAGCGACGGTTTAACGTCCTCTTTGAGCACGCGGCAAGATAATTAGCAATTTTATACGCACATAACTTCGAAAAGTCAATGGTGAGCGTCGTGGATTTGATCCTGATACCCTCTGCATGGCAGTCTGTTGGAATGCTGCCTCCAAAATTTGTGATCACAACAAAAGAACAAGATAGATACAGCAAAACTCATATAGCGACTGAAGCCAAGAAAAGAAGACTCATTCTCAAGTGATTCACTCGACGAGCATGGTGGACTGTAGGCTTACCCTTCTCATGCTGAGAGGACTCCCGTAACCAGCAGTGGGTCACTAACAGGATTCTCGTTATATATTTTAGAACACATATGCACATAATTATCACGCATGAATTGAACATGTCTTATGACGTCACTTGACGTGGCTTGTGACGTGGGCGTCGCGCATGCCGAACATTTACTGTAATTGGCACTCGCTTAAAGCGAGCACGCTAATTACGCAGGCAATGTACGCAACATTATAATATATGCTGTATAATAACAATGTTATTACGGTGTTGTTGAGTGTATCGGTAATGACATTAATTGTAGGTCGACAGTGTCCTCACGAGCTCAAGGCAATTGCTATTTGTCTTTGCATACATATATATACTTACTCCTTTTTCCCGTCGGGGTAGGCAGAGACAGCGGAACGCCACTTGCTTCTATCCTTACAGACCTCACGCGCTTCCTCTACACTCATTACTCTCTTCATACATGCTCGCCGGTTTCGGGTACTTCCGACCATGCCGTTTTTTAGTACGACCCCAATTTGGTCGAGGAATGTCCGACGAGGTCTGCCGCGACCAACTTGCCCACACACATGTTATGCCTTATAGATCCGATTCGTCATTCTTTCTTCACTCATTCGCTTCACGCGTCCAAACCACTTCAGCATTCCTTTCTCAATCCAAGTCACGACATCTTCTTTGCATTTTTATTTATTTTATGGTTGTTACATTATGAATACTTTTAAACTTTCGCGACTTGTACACGTAGTAATATTTATGAAACGGTTCTTTGTCGCGTAATTATTTGAAATATAGGTTACCCATGCCGAGCGTCGAGGAAAATACAAAGTACTTACCTATATTTTCAATTAATTACGCGACATAAGCCCGTTTCATAAATATTACAATTGTTACTTTATGTCTCCGACAATGCAATTGATAGCATGGACATTTTGTGTCATACATATATTTTTTGACTGCCTCGTTGGTCTCGCGGCATAAATGTGCGCGTGGGATTGGGAGGTCTCGGGTTCGATTCCCGGGTCGGGCAAAGGATTATTGGGTTTTTCCGTTAGCAAATTCTTAGTAGCAGCACGGAGTCTGGTAATGTGTCCGGTACGGCAATAGGCACGCCCCCTATTACGTGGGACTAAACTAAATCTGGCGAAAAGTGGGTGTAGCAATATATCTCTGGCTACCTCTTCGGGGATATAGGCGTGAGACTATATAATTATGTATGTATGAATGTATGTACATTTATTTTGTTTCGAGTCTGGGTGTTCTATGTTTCCGTTGGTTGAATGTTTGTAAGGTCCTCCGCGATACAGATGTATCCGTTTTGCGGGAGACGATTTTCTTAAGAATTAGTGCGTCATCCACTATGGCGCCAAAACAATACAAAATATTATGATTTTTTTTCGTGGTCATTATTACAATATTGATTGGTTTGCGTATTGCAGACAATACGTTATGATACGACATGGTATATGCATGAGCGTAGCAAATACCCTGTGGCATGCTGGTAAACGCCAAAGCGTATAACATTATGAAATAAAAGAACGTCATAGTATCTTCTTGGGTTTACGCGAATGTTACACATTGAAATTAAACTACAGTTTACGGATTTTATCGCGTTGTATTGGTTTCACTAAGTTATTACATTTGAAACTAAAGATCTAGAAACTATATTTTTAATTTATTACTAGCCGACGTTTCGAATTCTTTACAGAATTCATGTTCACGGCAGACTGAGGTGATATTTGTCTTTTTCTTGAATGTATAAGTTATCTCAAAGTACCCGAACATTTTTCAACTACTGGTGTTACTATTTACGCAGAATGAGCTCACAGTGTCCTTAGGTCTTCTGGTGACTTTGTCCTTCTTGGGTTTCATTAGCCTTATGACAGGGTCCCAAGCTGGAGGAACATTCCAACCATCTTCCCTATTGAAATAAGGGTGTTTTTTAATTTCAATAGCCTCTCGTATCATCCTTGGAAGAAAACGATGTTCTTTTGCGAGTATCTGTGGTTCATCAAATCGCAGGTAGTGGTTGGGTCCCTGTTCCACATGTTCACACACAGCAGACTTTGTTGAGCGTTTATGTTTTATGTCAGCTATATGTTCCTTGAGTCGAATGCCTATGCTTCTCTTGGTTTGTCCAATGTATGAGAGCCCACATTCACAGTCAATTTTGTAGACACCGGCCTCTTGCAAGGGTAACTGACACTTGACAGATGGTAATAATTGACTGATCTTCGTTGGCGGCTAGGATGATGTATCTCTATGGATTTGACAAGCAAATAATAATACCGTGACAGACAGAGATAATGACATACAGAAATACATAAGAGTAAAAGAGACAAAGATAGCATTTTTTGTCTTTGTCAGAGTTTTCGTTTTTTTTGTTGGTCACAACTGAATATTGTGACCAACAAACGTTTGAGCTCTCGATAATTTCCGCGATAAATTGTGTTATTATTGTTATTAATTGTGAATGCTTAGTGAAAATATCATTGGTTCAGATTTATTATGATGATTTGCTACATTTTAGGCTGTAAAAGCCATAGTGAGCGGAAATGTGAGAACATAACCATTTATTCGTAAGTACGATATTTTAGTTATAATATCTATTTATACATGAAAATATTGAGAGAATGATACAAATAGCATATCATTACATAAGGAAATAATTTCTAAATTACATCAATAAACCAAAAAATGCTATTTTATTATCACCGCGATTTTAGTATTACACAATCGAATTCAATAGGTCATTGAATGTTGAGCAAGCCAAAAGTCATCGATACTTTTTAATTTTACAGCGTTAAATGTTTTTTAGGGATACCACTTTTGGGAAATTACCCAAATTTTGGGTAATTTGCCGTTACTTAGTTTCATATGAACCTAAGATTTATTATTTAATTTGTTTTCCGATTCTTTGTAGTAATGAAATTATTTGTTTATAGATTCCCAAAGGACTGCACGATCCAAAAATAATTGTGGATACGTGCAACAGGAGGAGAAAACTGGGATCCGAATAAATATGCAAGAGTATGCTCTAAACACTTTGAACAAAAGTGTTTTAGGAAAACTCCCCGCAATAGGTACTTATTTGGAATCATTCTCGAATGATAAAGAAGAGATAATAAGAAATTTGTATACAAAATTAACTTTGTTCAAAGGACAGTAAAGTTGAGTGACAAATAATATAATAAAAGCTATATAACTCTGAGCCTCGTGTTTGTTTGGTGAGTGAAGCCAGTCCCACATATTGGACACTTTTGTTATACATAATAATAATATTAAGTATAAAAAATACTTGTCGCTTCAATACTTCTCGGATGGATTTAAACCTCCTTGTAAGGTTAGCTATATTTTTATTTTTTTATTGGGCTGTAAATTATATTGTAATATAGATGTTTGTTACTATTCGTTGCAAAAGTACCTAAACGGATATTGATGGAACTTCTCGAGTTAGCTCATAAATTCATCGAAATACCAAATTGATCAAAAATTATAGGAGAACGCGGTCTCAGATGTCTGGTAAGGTATTCAATTCCGGAACCACCGGTTGGCGCAGCGGGAGTGTAAACGACTGCTACGCCGAAGGTCGCGGGTTCGATTCCCACACGAGTCAAATATTTGTGTGCATGAACATGGATGTTTGTCTTGGTCTGGGTGTTTCAATGTATAATATGTATGTATTTACAAAAAAAAGTATATGAGTGTGTTTATCCATTATCTAGTACCCATAGTACAAGCTCTGCTTAGTTTGGGACTAGATGGTGTTGTGTGAATGTGGTAGAATATTATTATTAGTATTATAATTCAGGTTTGATACAATGTTACTTAAAAGTTAATATGCACTTCGTAGAATTGTAGGGTAAACATTTACAACATCTGGTAACACAGACTCAGGATGTACTCTATGTCCGTCCTTTACGGGTGTACGCAAATGTCGAGTCCATTTGATTCTTGGTCCTAGGTTGGCGGCTTGTAGTAAGTTTTGATAGAAGCTCGCTTCAAGATGTAGCCAATTTTGTCGGTCACGCCCTTGATGTATGGGAGGACAGCAGGTTGTCTTTCTACTGTGGCTGTGCCAAAAGTTACTCATACAAAAGATCCATGAACACCGAGCTGACTTACGCAGAATAAATAAAATTGTTGAGAATTTATCAAACGAAATATACAGATTGACAACTTCATTTGATTTTAAACAATGCATAGATGCAATAAACAACAGAGAAACATCAAAATATTATGCGTGTAAACGTAACAAAATTCAAAAATTTGAAAAATTACAACAAAAATCAAATGACCAGTACAACATGAAACAGAACGTTTTCGCACGGACCAATCACACGCTACCGTCCGCCCATAGACAAACAGTTGTCAATCTGTCAAAACACACGTTTGATGAAAATACCGAGAGAGTACTTAACAGAGGGTTAAATTACGCGATAACTCCATCAAGAATACCGTATGAAACCATTATTTGCAACGTTGAGGATTGCCTAGTCAAGAACAATGTGAGTAAGGAAGATTTCGAGGCCATACGACAGGACGTTTCTGCTGTATTACGTCAATCGAAAGTGCCGGCAAGGAATCTACCTAAGACCGAATATCTTGCACTGAAGAACTTACAAGCTAGGCCTGAACTTACAGTACTCCGAGCAGATAAAGGAAATGCAACGGTAGTGATGGACACGTCCGAGTATAAACAAAAAATGGAACATCTTTTGCTGGATGAAAGTACCTACAAGTTGGTTAAGTCAGACCCTACGAACAAAATACTCAAGCAAACTTGTGATATTGTTAAGAAATACTCCGAAAAACTTAATTTGGACGTGAAATATTTAATACCATCGTGTGTAAAACCTCCTCAAATGTATGGGCTACCAAAAATACACAAGGAAAACGCTCCTCTGCGCCCGATAGTTAGTCAGATAGGCGCACCAACTTACAGACTGGCTCAACACATGGCAAAGATTCTCTCACCCCTCAGAGGCAACACGAGAGCACATGTGAAAGATTCCTACCATTTTGCAAGTGAAATCAAACACCTACATCTCTCTGACAAGGAAACTATGGTTAGTTTTAATATACAGTCATTATTCACATGCATACCAGTACATGACTGTGTAGAAATTACTAGAAGGAAGCTGACGGAAAACAACATGCCTGAGGAATATGCAGAAATACTCAAACACTGCCTGACAACGGGCTATCTGTTATAGGACAAGAAATACTACATACAAGTAGACGGTGTAGCAATGGGCTCTCCAGTATCGCCTGTTGTCGCTGACATCTTCATGGAGGACTTCGAGGCGCGAGCCCTGCAGACTGCCACCATCACACCGAGGTTCTACAAGCGGTATGTAGATGACACTTTCACAATTTTACCAACAGATAGTGTTAATGCTTTCCTAAACCATCTTAATTCTATTAATAACCAAATACAATTCACAATGGAATTAGAGGCAAACAAGTCTTTAGCTTTCTTAGATGTACTTGTCATCAGGAATAAAAACAACTCCTTAAGCCATACTGTGTATAGGAAAAAGACCCATACAAATAGGTACTTAAACGGTGAATCTCACCACCATCCTAAACAGTTAGCTACTGTAGGAATGTCTCTGTTTCAGAGAGCCCGCGGGATCTGTGACAAGAAACACCTGGACGCTGAGCTTCAACATGTCAGGCAAGTTCTGCAAGACAACGAGCTCCGACCGCCGCGCCACTGTCACAGATCCCAGAAGAAAGAAAAACCAGCCACAGTAGAAAGACAACCTGCTGTCCTCCCATACATCAAGGGCGTGACCGACAAAATTGGCTACATCTTGAAGCGAGCTTCTATCAAAACTTACTACAAGCCGCCAACGAAGATCAGTCAATTATTACCATCTGTCAAGTGTCAGTTACCCTTGCAAGAGGCCGGTGTCTACAAAATTGACTGTGAATGTGGGCTCTCATACATTGGACAAACCAAGAGAAGCATAGGCATTCGACTCAAGGAACATATAGCTGACATAAAACATAAACGCTCAACAAAGTCTGCTGTGTGTGAACATGTGGAACAAGGACCCAACCACTACCTGCGATTTGATGAACCACAGATACTCGCAAAAGAACATCGTTTTCTTCCAAGGATGATACGAGAGGCTATTGAAATTAAAAAACACCCTAATTTCAATAGGGAAGATGGTTGGAATGTTCCTCCAGCTTGGGACCCTGTCATAAGGCTAATGAAACCCAAGAAGGACAAAGTCACCAGAAGACCTAAGGACACTGTGAGCTCATTCTGCGTAAATAGTAACACCAATAGTTGAAAAATGTTCGGGTACTTTGAGATAACTTATACATTCAAGAAAAAGACCAATATCACCTCAGTCTGCCGTGAACATGAATTCTGTAAAGAATTCGAAACGTCGGCTAGTAATAAATTAAAAATATAGTTTCTAGATCTTTAGTTTCAAATGTAATAACTTAGTGAAACCAATACAACGCGATAAAATCCGTAAACTGTAGTTTAATTTCAATAAAAGAACGTCAGTGCAACGAGCCTTGATTTAAGGTCAAAAATCATGAAAATATAATTTGCCGTGGCATGCCGCGTAAGTGCGAGTAGGTACTAGGCTATACTATGTAAAACACGCAAAATACAGGAGAAAATTACCATATTCTGTAACTGTGTGTCCCATTCAGCTTGTACTTATGTAACTCGGTTGTGATTTTGTTGTTTTTATTGCTGGTGTCATTAGGATTCCTTGTTAAGAAACAAGCAGTAAAAAACATCAAGACTCGCTGTAAAAAGGTTCTCGCGTGTTTTCTGTTAGCAGAAGGCAATCCGTTAAACTGGAATGGTCTTGCGGAGTTTTCTTTTACTTTAGAGAGTCACCTTCTATAGCAAGAGGTATTTTTATTGTTAAAATTACTCAATGGCATGATCCAAATTATTTACTTATAAGCATAATGTAAATAAAACTGCTATATTTTCATCCTTTTTAACCTCCTGTAAAATGTATTGTCCCACGTAGAATCGAACCCACAACACAGCGCAGTGTTGAACAGCTAAGTGAAACCTTAAACCAATACGCCATCCGTGCAATCAAAATCAATTATAACATCGCTTTATATATGAAGCAATCGTACGCTTTGATGAATATTAAAATTGCACAACTGCTATCGTAACTGTAGCAGCTCTTCATTTAATTGGTTCGGCGATGGTTTCTCACTTAATCCTATAAAAGCCTCAGGACACGAATTGAGCAAAGCAAGATTTACGTTTACAAAGCAAACATCAATATCGTATTCCTAGTACACATTAAACTTTTCCTCAAAACATTTCCAATATGATTGATACCAATATTTTCGAATAATAACTTATAGAATCAAAGTTTTCTTGAGAAATATTATATATTCCAGAACAGACCTCATTTTGGGATGTTACTGACATTATATTTGGATGTAAAATGTCAGCCATCCTTCTTGTGACTACGTTGGTGGGATGATGTATAAAATTATCTAGCGGATTAAGCTTTTTTTCTTATCTCTTTCTCTTTCTCCTAGCGTTATCCCAGTTTCAACCCGGGGTCCGCTTACTAGTCTAACCGGATTCGACTGAATATTAGCTTATCCACGGAGCGACTGCCTGTCTGAACTCCGCAACCCAAAGGGATAGCGAGATTCCATGGTTTAGACTAGTGTGAGTTTATTCAGCGTTAGGTACTGACTCCCTATACCGACTGTCAAAGATCTTCATGACAACCGGGACCGACGGCTTAACGTGCTCTCCGAGGCACGGGACAAGCGATAATTAATAGTTCAATACGCACATAACTCCGAAAAGTCATTGGTGCGCGCCTAGGATTCGAACCCGATACCCTCTGCATGGCAGTCTGTTGGTATCTCCACTAGGCTATCGCTGCCCTTCACTCGGCTATCGCTGCTTTTTTTCTTATCTATTCAACGATAATTATTTATGAAACGGTTCTATACAGCGTCATTATTTGAAGACGAGTATCTTATATTTGCGCCAAAGTTTTAGCGTGGGATACTATTTGAACATTTAAGATTATTTCGTTACTGACTGACAGACATGCCACAATAATCGATTTTAAACTTTCGCGATTTGTACACATCATACAAAATAAATTAGCGAGTCTTAATCGCGTACAATTAATTTATTTGAGGTATAAATACCTATTTGTTAAACCTATTTGTTAAAATAAGCTCGCTAATTTTTTCGCTAATTTATTTTGTATGAGACATGCTACAGCCATGAGCCAAATAGACGCAAGAAGGTGAAATTTGGCATGTATGATCCTCGGGCACTGTGGGATCGGGTAGAAACGGTTAAATTATAAAAAATGTGCGGCTGTAGCCACGGGCTGTAGCCTACAAAGGGAGACAGTATTATTTAGATTATTCGTAGAGTTCAAAATCCAATATTTCTTGCGATGAAACTTGCACAGTAAAACAACAAATAAGTAAAATCGGAAAATATGACAAAGACCTTTTTCTACATTTCGAAAAAATCATTCCAGCAATAAACAATACAGTTGAGCTATAAGTTTCAAGGAATAAGCTTACCCGGTTTAATGAAACTAGTTCAGTAAGCTTCATCGGTCATTGACATCTTCTGCGAATGCCTCGACATCCGCATTGAGTGTTTGTGTTCTACAAGATCAGATCCGATTCCGGGCGTATTAGTCGCCTCTGATTTGTATGATTATGAAACTCAGTGATACTGTTATAGAAAGTTATTATCCGAAAAGTACTTTCAGAAGTTGTAAGTTATTTTAAGACTTTGTTTCGCAATAATTAAGGTATGATACAATATTATAAAAACGTATTTTTTATATAACATCGGAGTGATATTTTTGTAACGTATTTTATAATGTTTTTCGTATAGAAACAATTTTAAAAATCCTATAGGCTATAGGGCTTTTCCCAGGATAAGAAAATGTTCAAAATAAATTAAGAATATACATTTTTAAGGTAGGTATTAATAACCATCACAAAACGTAATAAAATTTAGGTAAGGGCAGTTGTAGACTAAAAATTTAAAAAAGTTATTTATATCTTGTTTTAGTTTTGTAAAAGCAAGAGAAGTTAAATTATCCATTTTAAGTCTTACGTAATAGATACACAGTAACTGACCCAAATAGTGATTTATTTACGAACAAAATGGAAAGAAAATCAATCCTTTGGCGGTAAAACATCGCTGCATTGCACATGGACTTTACTCTTTTTATTTCCTTTTAGTAAAGACCGATCGCATGAATGTATGACTTTAAGCCATGAATGTTCAGACAAATGAAAAATGATATTCTTTGTTAATTTGCTTTGCCTGAGCGGTGAACAATGGTTTTTTGCCGGTGTGACTACAACGGGGATGGAGCATACATAGATAGGATTTAATTGTATGTATCTATCATTGCATTGTTGAAAAAAGATACCTCGATATTTTTTATTATTATGCATGGTCAGTTTGTAACATTTTGTACTGAAAATATATACTTGTTAAAGAAAGGGCCATAACAGTTTCCTAAGGGCATGAAATGTATTATTATTTGAAACAAAAAGAAAACTTTCTATTCGTGCAAGCAAAATAGTGTAAGATTTGGAATAATTAAAGATTACAGGAGTTGCTGTCACATGGGATGGGAAAAGGATAGGGGGATGAGGAGCGAGATGAGGGAGAAGTAAAAGGGGAATAGAGCCTCCAGCAGTTTCACTCACCGCAACAGTACAACAAACATTAAGTCGAAATTCTGTTATAGGTAATCCCCAGTATTTGCCCGGTCGAGCGGGCTCATTTATGCTGAAATCAGCAAGGTTTGGTCAATTGTCCAGATATTACAATTAACAAGATTATTTCTAATTGTCTGCCTCCGTGGTCCAGTGGATAGCGTATGCGACTGCTGATCGGAGGTCCCGGGTTCGATTCCCGGATCGGGCAAAGTGTTACTGGGTTTTTCCTAATTCTTAGTAGCAGTCGCATACGCTATCCACTGGACCACGGAGTCAATCACTTAAATGTGTAACGTTTAAAAAGTGCTTCTGTCAACTGGGTGCATAGGGTTCCCACCAAGAACTTAGGGTCCCTAGCCAACCTCACCTGCAAGTGGTGCACCTGCCGATCAATGGACGAGGCTCTGGCAAACAAAATGTCCCAATAAGCGGCAATAGGCTCGCCACCTATTACGTGGGATCAAAACACTGGCGAAAAGTGGGCGTTTAATATGCCTCTGCCTACCCCTTCGGGGAAACAGGCGTGAGTCTATGTATGTATGTATGTATGTATGTCAACTGTGAGTCAGTGATCATAATCAGCTTGCCGTAGTCGACTACTGGATATAGGACTATTCTCATACTACTATATTAATGTGATGATTACATACTATTCACAAGAGCGATGGTAGCACTTTCAGGACAAATACCAGTAATGGTATAAACTTTTGTTCCGCCAGTTAAATTGACAACCGACGTGGTATTGGTTTCAATGTTTGTCTCTTTGTGCGTGCAGTTGACCAGCATCCCAATGTTTGGTCCAATATGCTTTGGTCTTACTGTAATAGCTTCACGTTTGTAATTTACTAAGGGTATTCCCAGAGCATAGATTTACGTGGTCTATCTGACATCTGCACATTATTACCTTGGGTTTCGTTTTATTTCCGTCAAAAAAATAATAAATGTGTGTAAGATATGAAATAGTGTGAGCAGAATAATAAATAATGCAGCATTTAGTAATTTATGACAATGGACATCGTTAAAACAGTATTGTAGAATTATGTGAATCGTAACATAACAACACACCTATTCAACGATAGCCCGCTTGGCTAATTAGATAGAAATGTATGAAGTATTGATTATAAGCACGTTTGTGGATGTTCTTTTATGAACAATTCTAAACAATACGGTAGAAAGAGGCGTATTTCATTTATATCGAGAGCATTAAAATAGGATAGTTTTAATACCTATGTTACAATTAGGTTAAAATTAAGGCAAATATTATGTTTTGAAGCTTATAGAAATTCAAATCAACGGTTACACACATCTCACGCGCAAAAGACCTCGTTACTTGCAAGGAGAATTGCTAAAATAATATTTATCAAAAGAAGTTCCATTAGATCGGTAGTAGATTACTGTTTCTGCGAAAAGCCTTCCACCAGTGGGTCATCTCTCATCTCATCGCCTCTTGATGCAAATACGAGTACAGATTCTCGTTGTTGCTAGTAAGTGTTTTTAAGTATTATAATATTAGACAGACTAACAAAACAGCCGTACAAAAATATGAAATATATTCCTGCACCTCAAAATATGCGGAAAAGAAGACCTTCAACGAGTTCTTTAATTTGTAACATCCATCCAAATATTTGAAACTAAGCCTTTCAATACTTACGAAATTAGAAATCCCGGTGTCGAAAATGGCGGACCAGATTTAATCAGAGGAAAATGTAAATCACGACAACGTAGGCTCCCTAATTTGATTTAATGGTTTGTGGTACGCGACCTTTCTTTCAATGTTTATTATACTATCAGGTTTCAGTTGTTCCGACTTAGGATACTTCAAATTAGGGTAAGGAATGTTAATCAACTGTTGTCGGGGAATTCATTGATTTCTAGTGAAATCGTCAAAGATGCTCTGAGGGTTTTATTGTTCTCACTGAATGGTAAGATGCCAGTGGTACTTCAAGATTGACGTTGGATGGGATTGAAGTCAGTTTTATGTGACTTTTGCAAGCTTTGGAACAGCCATTTTTGTAGTAAACGAGATTTAGTAGGTGTTGTGACTGGTCGGTTTTGATGAAGATTTATGATTGTTTTTTGGTACAACTTGTATGTTGTAGGTTTTCATCTACATATATTGTGACGTTCTGTAGTTTGTTTTGGTTACATGAAAATGCTTCTGAACAAATCTTGTGGATATGGTTCGTTTATGATTGATAGGCGTTTTTAAGTATCATTTCATTTATCATTGTATTTATAGTGATCGCGATTTTAGACGCAGAAGTCCGTTCTTTTAATTTAAGAGAATATGAGGGTTCTGTATGATCATAAGAAATAGCTACACTGGGTTACAGAATATTACAGTATTTCAATTATTTTGTATAATATACTCCTTTTTGATGTCTCTAAAATACTACGTCATCTTTTATATGTATTTTATCTCTGAAGGACACGCCCTACAAGGATAATACATACATAATTTTATTGAAATATCGAGTATTAATACAATTTTGTTAAGTCTTGTGGCTATTAGCAGCTGGGAAGTAGTTCCAAGAAAATTGAAAGGAAAACTGCGTTTGATATTGTTAAAAGCTATTATAGTGAAAGGACCGTCTCGAACGACTTATAGTTCAGGCAGGATTAGCGCAGACTTTATGCAACACTTGATACACATAAATAAAGAAACAGCCTCTTATTTGTATAGATTTGTTTTTTTTTTTTTGTAAATACAGCAGTAATAGTTTTTAGCTGTCTCTTTTGTAGATATATTCTTTGAATGGCGCAGTGGTCTAAGCTGCCGCCACGCTACATTGCGCTGAATGTTGTGGGTTCGATCTCCTCACACGGGACAACACCACAAACTCTTGTGTCGAGATCTTTGCTTGAATGTTGAAAAATTCGCAAGTGACACAGGATTCATTCATAATGCCTTGTTTTCATTTTCATCCTGTTATTAAAATCTTAAAGTGTTACACGTCTTACAAGTATAATTGCGGTTTATTTTGTACATACATTTAAACCGAAATATCTATCGATTTCAAGAGAGGATATAATTATCTTGATACTGGTATAAAACAATGGGATATCAGAATCTCTTTAGATTGCGTAGATCACACGACAGTGACTTCTACATATTTTACAAAATGTATTTGGTCTACAAAACAGACTTGTATCACTGTGTTAACGCTAAAATCAAGAGTAAAATATAAATACAATTAAACTATTACATTTCTAAAACCATAATTATTATTGAAAGGGTATACGCCATGATTAGATAAACATTTCTGTGATAAAACAACAAAGCCCGACCGTCTTCAAAATTATCGACATTTACGTTCGAAAATTTTGTTACAATCAAAACAATGTGGACTGATGAAGTAATTTTATTATGCCGCGGTTACGAACTCACTCGAGTGAAGGTATTTACGTGTGCCTGTGTCAAATCGTGTTACTTGCTTGATAATTATAAAGGCCAAACTCCAACCAACTTCAAATTAGATTGTTACAAACACACCAGAATACATTATTCCTAGTCGCCACATTCTCCTGAAGGTGAGTCACTTTCGAGTTTCATAACTCGAATCTTTGTTAAACTTGCTAATGGTTGCACTTGACTTCATCCAAATTGGAAAGATGATACAACTTTCGCGTCGGTGTCGTGAAATAACTTCGCAGCGTGCAGAGTTGTAAGTTTACATTCAAATCTCACATCAGTAGTGTGACTGCCGGAATGATGAGTCATCACTTTAATTATCTAACACTTCTTCCCTTAGTAAACTTTACTATTAGCCCAAAGTATCTACAACCCAATATAAAGTGATTCACACAAGAACTTGTCACTACAGTTTGCCCCTGATCTAAAGTACAATGTGACTGCGGTTAACAATCCCTTCACTCAAAGGGTCCGACAATATTTGAGATACACTGTCCAGTAAAACTTTCAAAGAGACCGCCCGCAAATCTCAATTAGGGACTATTTAGTATAATCACAGCGAGCCGTTATCCACGCCACCATGCAGTCAGTTTGACATCGTCCAATTAACCGATTGTCCCTGAACGCCGAATTTCAATTACTAGCCAAGTTTATATCGAATTAAACTACTCACGATTATGAGACTCCACAAACAGTCCAAAGCCTTCAATGGTTTTTCTTCCCCTTATCAGTAATCTGGGTAGAAAGCTTCTTTGTTGTAGACCGTAGCTTGAAATAGTTTTACGTTAATACGTCTTTTAATTAGTTCTGTAGACTGGTTCTATTTACTTTAATAGGTATTAACGTTGGTCTCGCGGCATAAATGTGCGCGTGGGGTTGGGAGGTCTCGGGTTCGATCCCCGGGTCGGGCAAAGTGTTATTTAGTTTTTCCGTTAGAAAATTCTCAGCAGCAGCACGGAGTTTGGTAATGTGCCCGGTACTAGGCTCGCCCCCTTTTACGTGGGACTAAAATAAATCTGGCGAAAAGTGGGTGTAGCAATATACCTCTGCCTACCTCTTCGGGGATGTAGGCGTGAGACTATGTATGTACAAATTCAAAACTTAAATTCAAACTTTATTCATTAACAATTTTTTTATTATGTTTCGTAGTATCATAATCGCTAATAAATTAAGTAAATATTGTACTCTCATAATATAATGTGATGTTGCTATATTTTGGATGCTTGACACATTTTTCTATTCAGACGTGTGTTTATCAGTTTTTGTCTTCAACATATCGTAAAGACAAGGTATTTAAACTCTTAGCATTTCTGCTTTAGTTATCTGGTTACTTCAATCATCATTGTCCCTTATCTTTGTGAAAGGCCGAAACAATATTCAGTGGACCATTTAGCTCTATTATTAGACTTTGCTTTCTTAACTTGCATTGCATCATTGGCCAAGCCCCGCGCGCACTAACGTGGCGCTCACGACAAACACCACGTCTCCATTGCTACTTTAAAAACCATTCTCAGATTTCTTCACTTAAAGTATTTGCTTCCATTTTATCTAACTGCTAAACAAATACTTGGAGCGAGTCGTTCGTGGACAACTAGGTCGGTAGCTAAATGGGTTAGTCCGAAAACGATTTGTATACCGGCGCCGACGATTTAGCGGCTTCACTGTTACAAAACGTCGGTTAATCCTGCATCACATTTGTCAATGTAAAGAATGATTTTAAACTAGCACCGGTTTGTTCTGTTGTTTGAGGCTGAGTTATGACCGCTGTTGCGAATGTGACCGGCGTGAAATTGGATGCAGCTGAAACTATGCGCGGATCAATTTTATTCTAATATGTTAGATCGTTTGTGGTTCTTCATATATTGCGGTCCCTGTGGCTCGTTGTTGGTAAAGCTGTTATTCTTGTTTTATTACATTGCATTCAGATATATAGACTCGTAGCAAAAGTTATAGCTGGTAAAATTCATACAAGCGTACTTTAATACATATATATCGACTAGAGGCCGCCAGCAGCTACGCCTGCATTTTTTTTTTATTTACCCGTTTTGGCCGATCCCGTGGGAATTTCGGGAAATCCCTTCTTAGTGCACCCCTACGGTCCCCAAAAAACATACATGCCAAATTTCAGCTACCTGCGTCCAATAGTTTCGGCTGTAGCGTGTCTGTCAGTCAGTCAGAAACGCAAGGATTTTATATATTAAGATGATACAAGCATTTCCACAGTGTTAGATTTTTGCATTATCGGATTTTCAATATAATTTTTAGAGATGGGCCGAGTACTCGTTTGATACTCGGTACTCGGCGTACTCGGCGGGTTTTTTGATACTCGTACTCGGCCGAATAACTCGGTTTGAATGCCGAGTATACTTTGTTTAAGAAAAGCAATATATTAAGGTAGAAATAATTAAAACAACAGTGTTAATCAAAATGTATTTATTACTAATTTAAGAAGTCTTTGACAATCTCAACTAAAAAAATGAATATTATCTGCTGAAAAGGGTTTGCTGTATTTTCATTGTATTCGATTGCAACGATTACGTTGATGCTACTGGCTCACGATTTTGATATATTTCCCGCAAAGTTTCAGTTTCCAAATTTTTTAACTCCTCTGTGTGTTTTATTTTATTTTTTTTAACATTGCCGTCGTAGAAGCTTTTCGTCCAACACCACTACGTGAAATTACAGAATTGCATAAAGTACATTTCACTTTGCTGTATCTTCTACAATCTCGGTATAAAACGCCCAAATTCGGGATCTTTTACGTGAAGTCATTATGTCAACAATCACTGATCAGGTACTACACACAGTCAATCGTTAATTAACAAACTTTTTCAATGATTTATCTACTATGACGCGCAACGTGAAGTATTTGTTTGAAAACTATCAAGCGACTAGTAGTTGAAAGGCGCGGACGGGCGGGGTAAGGGGTGTATTAACACGAACCTGTTTGTACTTGTTTACGCGCGCGAAATGAGAATTTGATTGAACCGAGTTACTCGGCCGAGTACTCGGTTGAAAAAAAATTGAGCCGAGTAAAACTTGTTACTCGTTACTCGGCAAAAGTGTAACTCGGCGCATCTCTAATAATTTTCAACCCCTATTAACCTATATTATGAAAATCCACCATCCGCATTTTGTTTCTATTTTTATAGCTTTGGCTACGCGATCAAATATCATGCTAATGATTTTCGAAATATTGAGCATAAATAATAATATAAAATATTTAATTCAACAGCAATTACCAAATTATTGTACAAACAGGTAACTGGATCAATTGAACCAAATTTCATCACCAATGTGGCATTAAAATAACTATTTATACGTAATGAAAAACCAAAGCGGATTGATTGAGTAACCAGGTTGACATATGACGCGACGTTTAATCCCGCTATGGACAAAGTAAACAGGCTATATAAAAGGTAGTTAGTAAAACAAGCGCGGTGTAGGTCGTTAACTGCAGCGAAGTTACCAGAATAGCGCAAGTAACACTCACAACTAATGTTTAGCGATACAAGCTAATGTCTTTGCTCGACTTGTATATTGCACATGCTACGTATACTTGCCAACAATTCAGGGTATTTTTTGTTTGGTGACACGGAACTTTAATGTGAACTGTTCAAGGTTTCAAATGAGGTGGAAAAATATCCTTGCATCTACGCTGAAATGTGAAAATGTCCAAGTTCGAAAAATATAGAATGAAGGCATAAAGACCAATGCCGGGCCATAATTTGTTTTTCGAGACTGGTGTTCCACGATACAGGATTTATCCCTAGGACGGGTCGTCTTTAAAAAAAATACAAACAAGGCCTTGTAATCGAATGACTTTCTTCAGCTGCTATAAATTATTATAATCAAATTTTTGAAACATATTATCTTATTGAAGTTCGTCTTTATATAATATATTTTGGACTTGTTTAACTTCCATTTTCACCATTGACTCAATGTTGAGTACTAAAAATTGAAACTGGAAAATAAAAGCTTGCGAAGCTTATACGAGACTACATGTACACTTGTACAGTAATATTACTAGAGTACGTTTTACTAGGAGAGTCACAGCCTCACAGGTCAGAGTTGAATGAAGTCCCAAATGAATTTGACATAATTCCCTAAAAAGTTTACTGGGTTAAGGGATTAACTTGGAACAAAGTTGCAGCTTTATGCCGCTAGGGACGCCACTACCACAAACAGTAGAAATAAATGCCGTTGCTGTGTGTATTACTTTTATTTTTATACGACCAAATGTAGTGAATAGATTAGTAGCTACGGATTTATTATTCTCAGAATAGTTATAAACTGTCTCTCGTGTTACTTTCAAATGTTTTATAGTTTTCTTATTTAACTAACATCTCTAAATTTCGACAATGTTCAGAAAGCAAGTTACCATCGTAGTTGTCTTTTTGTATAAGAAAATACTTGAAGTCTAATGTCCTTCTGTATGTCAAATAAAATTAGCTATATTCATGAACAAGTTATAAAATAAAAGTCATGAAAGTGTGAAGTATTGAATTAAATATCAACATTTCAAACTATAAAGTGAAACTATTCGCATCGTGCATGCTTCACACCAGGTTTATGCAAACTTTTCGCTTTTTATTAGCATCCTACCACTCAATAAACAACAGAGTCAAGAATTCTCGGCTTTAAAACTATTCAGAGCATCTGTTGCCTTGCATACACACACGTACATGTACTTCACACACACACAAATAACGAAGCTTTCATGAAATGCTTCAACATTCACGGATTGAGTTTATGCGACCTTTTTAAGACCGTCCTTAAGAAATTGGAATAAATTTAAAGCCAAGATAAGCTTTACAACGGTTGTAAGATGAGGAGGTAACTTAAGATGCTTAGTTGAGCAAAAAGTACGGCTAGTTAAGAATTTCTGGAGTCCAAGTTGCCTTCACGTCGGCTATTGAGATGCAAAACCGCAGAAGCTAACGAGTTTTCACCTTGCAACGAGAATTTGCGGTTAATACTGGAGCACGCCATAGGCAAGCAGCCGGCTATTTGAGTGGTAAATGTTCTGATTAAGATATCTTAGAGTATGAGGTTTTAGCTCTATAATATTTTATAGAAAAAGCAGCTAGTAGATTTTGAAACGTTTTATGGTTCGGTTTATTTAGTTTTAAGAGCTAAATGATAACTTTTGCCATTCGTCAATCTACAAAATTTATGATATAGACTCCAAACCAATGTTAAGACAAAACAACTGACTGGCTTTCTAATTATATTTGTTCTATTAAGTTACTCTTTATGAACTTTTCTTGACCTTACTTTAGTTTAAATATTTTAAGAATGACAGTGATAATGACTATACATTTTAAGAAAAATAATCTCGTATTTTTCAGTGTCAGAATATTTCAGCAGGCTGTCTAACGAGTTTGTCTATCGTCTGGCACTGTGTACCTAACGTGTGCCAGTGAACATCCAGCGCGGGGTTGAATTTTACTTTCTTTGAATTAAGTTTTGTACCCCGAATATTATGACAATAAAATGACGCATTTTGTATGATCAGAAATGAAATATCTAATATAAAATGGAATGATATCCTTAGTAATTTAAATGCTGAAGACGCTGTTAATACTTTCTACAACTCTCTTATTGGTATTATCAAGAAACATGTGCCTCAAATAATGTGTAAAAATTATTCTTTTCCTATTTGGTTCAGTCAACCTTTAATTAAATTATTCAAAAATAAATCTAAAGCTTGGAGACTATGAGCAATTCTCATTATACACGCGACGTTTCCGTAAAGAATGTGCCCAGTGCTATGCACATTACCTTAACAATGTCGAACAAAGTGTGTTTAAAAACCCTAAATACTTCTGGACTTATGTTGCTAATAAGAGAAATAATTCAGGCATCCCTAATAACATGTGCTATGAAAACTTGTCGAGTAGCGACCCTCGCGAAATATGTCAGCTGTTCTCTTTATATTTTAGATCAGTTTATGAACCATCTACATTAGACTTGCAAACGTGGATCCCACCGTCACACTATAATGTTAACTGTGATATAATAGGGTATTTGACTAAAAAAATCGAATTAGTCCGTCAGATAGATTTCCAAAAAATATTTTACACGTATATTTTCTTTAGTCACGTAAACAAAAAATGAAGACGACAAACTTCGCTGAAAACTCGTGTGACGTCACTTGCCAGTACACTTTTTACTGGCAAGTGACGTTACAAGCCCCCACTCTTAGGCGTTTCTCCATCGTTGATGCTTTTTATCTTCGTAGTTTTTTACTGATTTGATAAAACAAAAAATACGTATCCAATATTTTCGATAATCTAACTGACGGACTAATTCGATTTTTTTAGTCAAATACCCTATTTCAGATATTGAAATCAGTGCCTTCAAAGTTCGTAGGGAATTAAATTCATTGGATCCAACTAAGGGACCGGGTCCAGATGGACTGCCAGTATTGTTTTTAAAAAATATTGCTGACCATATTTGTTTGCCAGTTCATTTATTGTTCCGCAAGTGTTTGGACGAAGGTCATTTACCAGCTATCTGGAAAGAGGCTAACTTGACGCCGATCTCCAAAAAGGGTTCCAAGAACGACGTAGAGAATTATCGTCCCATCTCTATATTGTTCACTTTATCAAAAGTCCTTGAAAGATTGATTCGTAATGAAATTTACCCACTTCTACACAAGATCATAATGAAACAACAACACGGTTTTGTTAAAAATAGATCAACAGCTACCAATCTAACCAGTTTTGTAAACTATATTTTCGAAAATATGGACAATCGCTGCCAAACTCATGCCGTCTACACGGATTTCCAGAAGGCTTTCGATAAGGTGGACCATGGGTTGCTACTACATAAAATCGCCTTTAACGGCATACGTGGAAACCTTTTAAGATGGTTTGTATCCTACATAACCAACCGTACGCAAAAAGTAGTTCTTAACGGATTTCAATCAGACCAAATTTTTGTCACATCTGGAGTCCCACAAGGCTCTATTTTGGGACCTTTATTGTTCGTTTTATTTATTAACGACATAGATACCTGTTTTTTACATTCAAACATTCTTTTGTACGCAGATGACCTAAAAGCCTATAAAACTATAAATAACCTTAATGACTGTCTACTGTTCGAAGATGATCTAAATCGGCTAACAAAATACTGTAGAGACAATAAACTCTTCCTTAGCTTGCCGAAATGTAATACAATATCCTTTACAAAGAGTACAAAAGAATACAACTATACTTATTTCTTAAATGATCAACCTTTAACCAAAGTATCCTCCGTTAGAGATCTCGGCGTAGTTCTGGACTCGAAACTGCACTTTGACATTCATGTCGATAATATTATAAGTTCAGCCTTTAGAATGTACGGTTTTGTAATGCGTCACTCAAAGGATTTCAAAAACCCAAATACTAGTAAATATTTATATATCACGCTTGTGAGACCTTGTCTTGAGTTTGCCACGATGATCTGGAACCCATATTATAATAAATATGTCGAAGCTATAGAAAACGTCCAAAAGAAATTCTTGCGAACACTTAATTATAGATGCTGCCAAGGCTATCTGTCATATGATCACCTACTTCAGAAATACAACCTGTCGTCATTGGAACACAGGAGGCTCCTTCTCGGCACAATGTTCTTGCATGGCATTGTTCATAACAGATATGATTGCCTTGAATTATCAAGTAAACTGTGCTACATTGTGCCCAGAACAGTCATGCGTAGGCAGGTGCGACCACATCGACTCTTAGCGATTAACACGAACAGTAATCATGCTCCTAAAACGAACGCAGGCCTGAGAACACCTTTGAGACAGCTTGTAGACAATTATAATGCCTATTTTAGTAGTACGGATATTTTTATGTATTCCGCAATCAGATATAGAAAATGTTTACTGAATTCTATGAGTAACAGTGTAACTGCTTCCAAGTCTTAAATATTGTAATGTCATCGCACAGAAATCTCTTCCTAAATAACCATTTAATTTCCTTGTTTTCTTTCTTTTATGTTAATTTATACGAAAAAATAATAATATAATAATAATAATAAATTTATTTATCAACAAGTAATGATACAGCTTGTACAAAACAAGATTATAGTTGATCGACAGAATCACATTAACTATGATAAAGCTGCTAATATCATACACGAAAATAGCACTGTGCCTTAAACTAGGTTATACCTGTATCTTAAGGAACAGTTTTAAAATATACTATACCTACTTTACATTTATGACATATAGCGAGTGTGAAGCAAATGTTGTACAACTAAAGATTATTTATTATGTTTTGCTACAAGTCTAGAAAATAAGTATAAAATATGTATTTGTTTTATGTAAGTTATGTAGGTACAGTCCTCATTACTTGTCTGTATTTCTTACATAGTTATGTCACATCGCTTAGCATGCTCCTTTAACAGTAATATTGTGTATAGTAATCTGTGGATAATGCTGTTAGTAGTATAATTAGCACATAGTACGTCATACATAATATGTAACTCTAAACTACTTTATTTTACTACTGTTTGTTATCCCAAATATAAAAATAAATAAATAAATAAATAAATGACGATAAGAATACATACCTATGTGCATACTTACAGACGACACGGGTTTTGTGTGACGTTTATATTTTTTGTTACTAAATAAGTTTTCCAAAATAGGGGAGTTACCCCCTATTTCATCTATTGAGTATTGAGTATTTATATTATTCCTATTGAGTATCAGAACTACATAGTTTGTCAACAGAGACAAGTTGACAAGTTTCCGATGGAATTCCGATGGAATTTAATGACATTTAAACCAAGAGGGGACTACTAACATATTATTTTGTAATAAAAGCCTCTTTATAAATATAGATTTACAAAATAAAGTCAAAGTCAAGTCAACTCACAGTTTTGGGACATGTTTTGGTTAAAATAAAATTTAGAACCGATGAAATAGTTTATCAAGAAAAACAAAGCTTTTAAGCAGAACTATGCGCCCCAGTTAGTTCGTAAGAAGATCAGACGTCAATTTATACATTTTTAATTTTTGCTTGTAAAATTGATACCATCTTGTTATCAAACAGCTAGTACAGTTGAGTCTGCCGTCGGACGTCGCGTAATCTTATCTTATTGAAGTGGTCCCGGAGGCATGAAGTGGTCCCGGAGGCTTTGATAGTATCCTTGCGGTATTAAATTTATATACTGTTATGGTACTAGGAATACCTATCTAGAGTAACAAATAAAGCCAACAGCAGGAGGAGGCTCTCGACGTGTAACATTAAAATAATATTATAGAGACCTTTATAGAGACATAAATTTAAAAAAATATATGTAAATAGCTAAAATTTTCGACGCGTAACTAAAGCTTAGTGCTAGTGTGAATTATATTACAATTCACTGTACAGCCAATCGTGCTCGGTTCATAAATACTATCCTTCTAGTCCTATGCATCAAAACATATACATACATACGTAGTATATACTCACTCGTCTATTGTACATTTATGTGTAAACCGCAGCTTGGCTCATACAAATGTGTGAAACGCTTTCCAGGCAAATCAATAAATTTTAGACCGAAATACCAATCCCAAATCATGGTTTAAATTGTTTAATAGTAAATCCTCAGATAATATAATAATTATGATTTGTGCATTATATCTGGCCACAAAACAGTGGTCTACTATTAGTTGAACAATAATAATATAATTATGTTTTATCAAGCTTATGTATGTACAATATTTATTCTGTGCGTAATGCGAGGTGTGAGTCAATATAGTTTTATGATTAATTATGCAAGGCTATAACGAATTTTGTAAATTGTTTTAGCTTTTGAGATAGATGTATGATTGGATATTAATAAGTCAAGCATGTGATGAATTATGTTTTAATTGAATATTTATTGTTTTATTCGAAAGGCTGCTCATCGATTTAATACAATAATAAATATTGTATGCTAATTATTGTCGTAACTAAGTCCGATCATTGATCTACTTCAGAAAGTTTTAGCGATATCTCTCTTTCTCTCTTCACATAATTATAATAAAATAGAGGTCCCCTTTTCATCTTGTCCGTCTGTACGAATTCTATAAAATCAAATAACACCGAACGATTTTTTGTACGGTTTCCATCAATAGGTAGATAGGGTGATCTCTGAGAACGGATTAGGTGTATTAGGTATTTACACAGACGGAGCCGCGGGCGAAGTCTCGTATATCTATAAAATGATTAGTACAATCTTATACTAATATAATATATGTCTAAAGCTGAAGAGTTTGTGTGTTTGGTAGAACGCGCGAATCTCAGGAACTACTGGTCAGATTTCAAAAATCTTTCAGTGTTAGATAGCCCATTTACCGAGGAAGGCTATAGGTTTTATAACATCACGCTACGAGCGACGGGAGCAGAGCAGTAGCCTTAAATAACGCGAGTGTAACCGCGGGCATCATGTAGTCAGCAATATGAGGATTAAGCGTATTATACCACGCTGGCCAGACGGGTTGTTATACGGTTTGATGTCGAGTTGTCCGTCTCTAAACTACTAACTACTAACCGCGAGCATCCTCTAGGACATTATAAAACGGTGTCAGTATCTACGGCTTTGAAAGAAGCGATGGAATTCGAGAAAAACTTTTCGTTCAAACTTTACCTTTAAAATATAATATACCTACAAGATACTTTATACCTAGCGACAGCCATAATGAAGAAACAGCTGTAAAAAATTAAGCAATGGATCGTTGAATCGGTACGCGGTGAAAGAAATTAACATTTAAATTTGAAAACGTAGTCTCGAATGTTCCACGGAAACGTGTTGGTTGGCTTTTGTTGTCAAGTTTGCAAAAGCAGTCTTCCGTGACCACGGTTCCTGTAAAGTAGCCGAAAAGACGGATTATAATAAATGTAGGTAATATTAGTAAAACGTGGTTGTGATAAAATACTAACACAGTAATGTAAATGTGTAACATTCGTTTAAATGAAAAGTAAATAATTTGTAAAAGCAGTTTGGGAAATGTGTCTGAAATATAATGCCATTGTAACCCAGCCGAAACATAAGGGACATTTAAACCTGAAATCAATAAGTTTAAACTTGTTTGATATAATATATATAAATCACATAAGTTTTAAATCACTTATTGCTTCTGTTTTAATGCTTTTTGCAGTCCACTGCTGAACATAAACCCATCCTAATTTGCGTCAAAATTATAGCGTTCCATTAATAGAATTGTGAACCTTCTCCTTATTGTTAAGTGAGTTAAAAAGACTGCACCTAATTGTAAAATGTTATCTGTCTTGAGCGATAGCAATAAAATTACATATTTTCCCAATTACAACAGTCATAAAACCGTACACATTTTCACAATCATGCCTAATGAGTGTACGCTGTGTACGGTATGAGCAATGAGTAAAGTTCGCAATTTGCGAGCGAACATGTTGTAATGTGCTTCAAGTAAATAATGTTTTATCTACAGTATGTTGCATGTGGCAACTGAAGGTGACTCAGCCGAGCGTTATTTGACCTCTTGATTACAAATATTGTTTTGCCAGCTTGTCGTTTGTGAGCGTTTTTATGAGAGAGTTGCCTTTAAATCTTGCCTTTAAATTCTCAATCTACACTAATAATACTATAAATGCAAAAGTGTGATTGATTATTACCTCTTTGCTTTCAATATAGGATTTTTTTTATTTCTTTGCTTTCATTTTACTTAGGTACTTTATTTGATTTAGTGGCAGCATCGTCCACGCAAATCTTAATATATAAAATCCTTGCGTTACTGACTGACTGACAGACACGCTACAGCCGAAACTATTGGGCGCAGGAAGCTGAAATTTGGCATGTATGTTCCTCGGGGACCGTAGAGGTGCATTAAGAAGGGATTTCCCGAAATTCTCACGGTATCGGCCAAAACGAATAAATTTAAAAAACTGCAGGTTTAGCTGCTGGCGTTCTCTAGTTTACTATAATAATATAAAGGTATAGCATGCTCAAATATTGAAACCACCTTGAAACATAAAATTGTAATGATATATTGACTCTTTCACAAGAAAACTGTTAGATTAACATTAATTAGAGCCATTTTGTTCCCTAGTATCAGCTTTGCAAAGCCTCAATATATTTGTATTTTACATACTACGCGTTCCGTCTGGCGCTACAGCTTTCCTTCAAAACAAGGCATTGTATAACACCTCCAATTGTAGTTGGGATTATTAACCTGCGAAAGCCTTACTAGTGGAGCACAAGTCAATTTAGTTGAACAATAGGATGTACAATAACAATAGGGCGAGGTATATTGTTTATTGTTTGCGTCTACTCGATACGACCTTCAACTTTAAGAGACCTCGGAGGACAGACTATCGTCGCGTCAGGTCTATTCAATCGATGACAGCTTATAAATGGATTTAATCACTACTGAGATAGAATATAGAAAAAAATAATAGTAGATTCGTAGTTCCCCGGCTTCTGCCGGGCGGTATTAGATTTGGCGATAGACAATTTGGCTTCACAGTAGGTAAATCGACAGTCGACGCAGTTATATCGGTTAGGAAGATAGTCTCGTCATCAACACAACAATATGTGCTAGGTGTATTCTTAGATATATCTGGCGCTTTCGACAACGCATGGTGGCCAATGCTTTTACTTAAACTAAAGTCTTGTGGATGCTTTTGTAACATATATTCCCTCATTTATACGCATTTCCTACATGGAACAGCAAAGTTAAAATTAGGCTACCATGCTGTGTCGAAGGTGCTGATCCTGGGTTGTCCGCAGGTATCAGTGTTAGGCCCGTATTTATGGAACCTAGGTTTTGATGACTTTCTAAACATACAACTACCACCAGGTTGCTCATTGACCAGATACGCAGATGACGGTCTTTTGCTTATTCAATCTAATACTAGGGTAGGACTTGAAAGGTTAGCTAATCAATGTTTAGACTTAATCAACAATTGGGGTGAACGCAATCGGTTATATTTTTCTCTACAGAAAACGTTTCAATTACTTTTGAAAGGAGACTTAAAAACACCGCCACAAAAATCAAATTCAATAACATCACCATTAAAAACAAAGAATCAGTTTGTTATTTAAGTTTGCCTTAGGAAGAAATTTTTCATTAATTGTCGAGCACATTAAAACAGTAGGTGAAAAATCTAAAAGAAGTTTTTACGCCTTGTCAAAGATATCAACTGCGACATGGGGGCTTTCGTTCAAAACTTTAATAGAAATTTATGCTGCAACATATCTGGGTTGTATGTGTTATGGCGCGCCTGCATGGGATGATAGAGCTACCTATTATCGGTGCTGTACGACGTAAAATGCTACAAAGTCAACGTCTCGCGTTGATATTTTTGTGCAAGGCTTATAGGACAGTTAGTACTGAAGCTTTGCCAGTACTGGCAGGTGTATTTCCAGTCGATCTTGAGGCACAAAGACGAGCAGCAATGTAAAACGTAACACGAGATAACATGGATCTAAATTTTCTAGTTCCGCGCGACAGACGTATGATCGCTAGATTGTTGAACCATAAATCCAGTCTATAACGATCTTATTGATGAATGGCAATGTCGCTGGAACACATCAACTAAGGGCCGTCACCTCTACCAGTTCTTTCCATGCTTCCGAGAGCGACTGGCGAGGAACTGGTTGGAGGTGGATCACTGTGTTGCCCAATTTCTTACAGGTCATGGTAACTTTAAGAGCAAGTTGTATTCATTAAAGCTAGTTGATTCACCTTTATGGCAATGTTCAACATCTGGCAACAATTATGAACAATCTGCTCATCACATTCTATGGGAGTGTAGTCTTTGGCAAATCGAACGTAATATCATGCTTAACGAATTAGAGGTAACTTCAGGAGTAGTGTACTATACGGATCTTGTGGCAAGTAGGACGAATTTCCGTGCCTTTAGGCGTTTCTGCCATACATATATTTAACTGGAAACTGGTATAGTTCACTATTTAGGCCCCCTTAATGCTCATATCCGTGGTGCCTATCTTTTCTCATCATTAATTCATTATATCTCTTCGTTGCTTGTCTCCCACTTTGTTAAGGAGGGAAGTGGGTTGTTTATTTTCCAACTCCTCCAATATACTTCTGATTAAGTTCGTTGCGGGTTCTAAGACAGTTTAAGTTTCCCCGGGACTTCACGAGTATCAAAACTCGTTGTCATCAATGCTCACTGCTGCTGAACTTGGCTACACAAGTGACACAGTAGTGGGAATGAGGATGGGACTAGTCCCAATATAAAAATAGTAGAAAGAGATAGAGATAGAGAATCTGACCAGATTGGAGACATTCTAAAAACAGGACAGGTTAGAAGTACCCTCAACAGAAGAGCATGCATGAGGAATCAAAAAGCAAGAGAGAAATATCAGGATCGTTGCAAATGGCGTTCCGTAGTCTCTGCCTACCCCACCGGGAAACAGGCGTGAGTCTATGTATGTATGTAGATAGAGATTAAAACGCTAGGTCTTGGCATGCGGCAGTTATAAGTATATGCATGTTATATGGTAGCATGTCATACCACTCTGAGAGAGATTCGGGTGATTCCGCCTTTAAGATCAGTTGAGGACAGCAGGGAGGATCTTAATGCGTAAGTGGAACGGGTAAAGTAAAAGATTCAGCAGTTATGCATACTCACTTCACCAGGCTCAAAACTCAACTTAAAGTGGTGGTCAGAGACAATATTACACACCTCAAAAAATAAAAAAAGATCTTTGTGTTCAGGAAGCAATAAAATCTAATATTACCGAGGTAGCGTAATGTACTTCGGTTTTAATACTAAGTAGGCATCACAGCTGTACAGCGATGCAGCATTTTGTAGTTAGATAGCAGTATAATTGGAAAATCTAAGTATCTTTAAGCGTAACCTCATTCCTCTGCCGGATACGACGCCTTTTCACGTAATATAAAGCTTAATAAAATGTATTTTATCTAGATATTATTCCAGATGTAGCTTGCTTCATACTGAGTTTTACATATTTAAATATGTTTTTGTAAACTAAAGTTTCCTGAATTTCAGTACGTATTTTATTAATTTTATATTAAATATTTCGAATGAAGGAGGTTTAAATTGAGAACATTTGCAACAAATTATCTCCCTCATATGTACTATTTAGGTCATATTTTTGTAACTTACTTAAGAATAATACATTTTTGGAAGCGCATGTGCGTAAACGAGCTTATAAACGCGCGTATGAAACACTAATCTGACACCGCCCTAAGCGCGTGTGCTGAAACGACCGTATATGCGCAGAAAAATACGCTAATCTGAAACCGCCCTAACCCTTGAAGTTTTATTTTGATAGAGTATGTATGTTTCCTAGGTTAACAAATTCAGACGCTAGACTGTAATCTGATATTTACTGAACACGAAAGAGCCGTTTGCGCTCTGTAAGATCTAGACCTGCCCAAAGATTTATACACTATAGCATATTTTATCATTTTAATTAGTCGCAATATCACTTTAGGCAGTGCAATATGATGAACACAATATTGTTGGACACCTTCGCACACATAAATCTTTAAAACTTTTATATAACAAGGTCTGTTGTATTAGGTATCAGAAATTTCAACGCATCAACAATTAAAACAGATGACACGAAATATTTCGCAACAGCGATTTAAAAGTTTAATTTTGTTGTCTGTGACTCAAACAAACCTATAAAAATTTCTTTTTGTGTGCCTAAAGCTGGCTGTGCAACGAACGATTATTTTGAAACATAATCGTTGGCAAATACACGATCATTAAAGAAATGTAGTAAGTAGAGTCAGCAAAGATCGTAATGTTATTTTTTTTGAAGGGAATTAAATTTGTAAATGTCAGTCCTGTCATAACCTAAATCAGTTAACAATACTAAACTACGCAAATACATATCTTACAATTGTTGAAAAATATATTTTTTCAGCTTTCAGATAATGCAAAATTAATGTTTACAGGCGCAAAATAAAATTAGAGGAAAAGCTTGTTATTCCATTAGGTGCTTCTTAAAAATAATACCCGTGACAAAAAAGTAGGTAATACATCAAGTGTCTGCAGATTTCAATTAAGGCAGTCCCATATAAAGTAGTTTACCTTTTTTTCAAATTACATTTTACTGAACATTCCAGTTCTAAGATTAGTCGATTATAAGCCATTCAAAATTTTAAACCATTCTATCCACATCACATTGATATTTGAGATCCGTGTTTTGGTTGTGTGAATATAACAGTCTTTCAGGTACAGTTCCCATTTGTGTGTGCTACTGGGAATCTCCGATGCAGCCACCCAAGTTGCAAATCACCTTACACGAGAATATTTTTTGTACCTAACGATCGGTGATAGGCTTAAACTTATATTTCTGGACTATCGAATATTTTATTAAGGCTCTAAAGAGAAAAGAGCATTGTAGGTACGTACATAAACAAAAAAACCTACATGAGCGAGAGAGATATGTGTATTTGATGTGATGAGGTTGCATAAGATTTATACATAACTAGACGATGCCCCTTTATACATAATTGGACATGCGTACATTTTTAATCTAACCATTTTACTTGACCCTGATAATTTCGGGAAATCCCTCCTTGCGTCCCAAGAAACACACGTGCCAAATTTTAGATTCTTGCGCACAATAGTTTCGGCTTTGCGTTGTGTGTCAGTCAGTCGGTAACGCTAGCATTTTATATATTAAGATGATTGATAGTCATAGAGGTAGGCGCAGTTTTTCTAATTTAACTTGCATTACAACGGACTATCTATTGTAACATACTTCAAATCAAAACCTTGCTCGGTTTTAAGCTGCGAGTAGCGTTTTCACACAAACAAAATACACTCACAAATTTATTTTGGTAAATTCCTCGTGAATGAAGCAAATAGCAAAAGCAATACCGGGCCGTTCTAAGAAAATTTGTGCTTACAAAAACCGTTTCATATTTTTGACTTTCATGTAATATTACGAAGTAAGCTTATATCGGCAATACAGTGCAGTCATTTCTTTACAGTCCTTCATTATAGACACACAAAGCCTAATGTTTGATACCCCTACGTACATTGAGTTTGTTGGAACAATGAAAAGTAAAATCCTTTTACTTTGTAGTATTTATGATACTTTCTAAGAGGTTTTATATGGTACAAAAACAGCTTAGTGATATTGTGAACAAAGAGACGCACATCATTTGTTACTGATGTGGCTCGGTAACGTTAATGTGTATGAATTAATATTAATGATTACCTTATGTAGTATATTCATTTTTGTTAGATTTTTTTAGTATTTTAGCTTGTGATGTGGCACATTGTGTGCTTGTGACCTTTTGGTACAAGAGAACAATATGCCCCTAGACAAATGATCGGTTATCGCTTTGCTAGCAGAGCGAGACCAATCAATTGTCTATGAACATGCCGTACCTTTCTAGTCTAGAAGAGACTGTATGTCAACTGAGATTTGGTTGATTCACCGTCCTGACACGAAATGGCAACAGTAGCGACAAAATTAATATGGATACAAAAATATACTAAGCAAGTGATTTAAGTTAACATACTGGAAATATGGAGAAAACATAAGTATTTATTTATTTATAGTCTCACGCCTTTTATCCCCGAAGGGGTAGGCAGAGGTGTAATATTACACCCACATTTCGCCATAAGTTTTTGGTTCCACGTAATAGGTGGCGAGCCTATTGCCGTTACCGGGCACATCACCAGACTCCATGCTGATACTGAGAATTCGGAAAACCCAGTAACACTTTTTCCCGACCCGGGAATCGAACCCGGAACCTCCAGTCAGCAGACGCCTACGCTATCCACTGGACCACGGAGGCAGTTTTATATTTGAAATTACTTAATTTAATTAATTTATGCGATAGAGACCCGTTTAATAATTTTGTATGATGTAGACAAAGCGCATAAGTTTAAAAGCATTAATTAAATATAAATATGATGATATGCCTTATCATCTATAATAATTTCGAAATGTAATATCACACGAACTTTGATAACAACCGTAGTATAGCTCGTTATCAAAATGTTTTAAGACCTACAATTTTTTAATCCTCTCCTTATTCCCTGAAAAGATGTTTTTTATATTTGAAACTTTTACATGCAGCCGAGTACTGAAAGTATTTGTCTTTATTGAGCAGCGCCTCGCAGTGCGAACTAGCAGGAAAATAAACGAGGAAAACAAAGGGTCAATGAACTGATACAATATTGCTTACGACGCCGCGAGTTACGGTAATATTGCCAGTCAATTTCCAAATACAGAGTAATCAATCAAGTATTTTTCATAGATTATTATCTTGTTTACTTTATCTGGCTTTTGTCAACGTTGATAAAGGTAATAAAATTTGGAATCTTATTATTTTCTTAATAAATTGGAAAATACTTATAAATTTCAAAACTTTAATGGGTGAGGGTTGCTGGTTGCAGTATATAGGCATATCGGCCAGCTCGGTCAAGGTATGCAATTACACTCACAGTAGTTTCACAGAAGAACAAGGAAAATTAGCATTCATTGCAGATCTAAGTCCCTTACAAGACCCCTTTTCGTTTTGTGTTAAGAGCAGGCAGTGGGGTTTGAGACATTAGACTTCCTTTTTCTCTCTTCCTTCGGATTAGCAATGCCTCGTACATCACTGGTATACAAGTATTACGGTTAGCCTGAGCTAATTCGTTTTATCGTGATAGAAGGTACTCCACCGCGAGTACGCGGGTGATGTTACAGAAAGAAGCTAATTCGACACATAGCAGCTAAACAAACTCATTTAAGTAGGTTATAGAGCTGCTCCAAGCAAAATGTCTGGTAGCTTCTATTATGAACTTAACGTTTAGTAACGGCTATATTAAAGTTAATGCGTTTATTTCCTTCAGGAAGTACACGAGCTTTTTAAGTCGTTGCATTAAATGAACTAAATATGGTAATGTTTTGGACGAGCTACTTTCTGTTTACCTTCCAGATGTTCTTGTTGAAAAGTCTTGTTCGTAGTTAGTGAAGAATAATATGAAATTTATCATGGCTTAGCGTAAATATAAATAACCAACAGCGATAATTTAGTATCCTTTTCGAACCCTTATATTAAGTTGCTCGAGCAGGGAGTATTATGACTCATATAAAAAAGGATTTTTCGGAATATAAATTTATGACTTGCCATAGAACATTTGGCTTTTATAGTAATCTGAAGTCATTAGCTTCTAACCCTAGGGTGTAAAACAGGGGTTAAAAGTTTGTTCAAAATCTGTTAATCTTAAAATTAGCATTATGAAAATGTCGGACACCAACAATCTACTATACAATACCTACGAATGTTCCAGAACACTCCATGAACGTTCAATCCTTACAAAGCATTCGTTCCATTGTCCTACATCCAGTCTAGAGCCCCTAGAAACTGATGGATGAACTCTCGCGTAACGGACGTTTAGTAGGTGGACACACTAGCTGTCACTGCAATCCTTGTAAAATGCGCCCCGTGATTAACGACGTTGTGGACCCAGCTTTATCCACGTCACGTGTCGGGGCATCTGCTCCCTTAAACTAATAGCTGAGGGGAATAGGTGCCGCATTCTTCGTTGAAAATTGTGGTCTGTAAAAGTGTAATGTCACTTGAAAAATTAATTATTTAATCAAGTAGTTTCAATACTGTGTTTAAATATAAAATCAAATCATACAGATTTTGTAATAATAACGACGAACCTCCAACAAATTCAAACAATTGATTTGAAGCTTTTATATAGCACTAATGATTTATTTGTCTAGATCTTTTGAGGTTTTCATTACCATTATTATCTATCAATAGCAGGTGAGCTTAATAGCTCGTGTAAAATCTGTGACTTTTAGATTTGTTGCTTTGCAAGCCATTACTCATTTTCTATTAGAAGGATCAAGCTCGATTGCAGCGCAAGCTAAGCCGAAGATTATGAACCAACGGTCATCAATAATAGCTAACGATAGGTAAATAGATGCGCCAGGACTTGTTTGTCTTAGCCGTAGGTAATAAGCTGGGCTTTGTCTTCACGACAGACGCCTAATTGGATCGCTGCTAAGCGCTGACGGCGTGTACTGCGCTAATATTGGGTCAAAATCTTTAATTGATTTGCGTAAGTGAACCGCTATTAACTATTTATAATTATGTCTACTATACTTAGGTTTACTATGTTCTTGGACATATGCGGATTGAGGAGGGATTCCTGATCCATGGTCCGATGAAAAATTGCAACCGAGACAGATGGAGATGATGATTATGATATACACTTAGAGATAAATACCCGTTGCTCGTTTTGAAATGGCTATACATATATTTCAATAAATACATCGTGACGTTAAAATGGCCTCTTTATTTGACAGGTTGGCCAGTAAACATAAAATACTGCAACTAAAGCATTTTTCGGAAAATAAATTTATTTAAATTAAATGTCACACTGCATATGGTTCGTCGGCGGGTGATGATACCCAGAGACTCTAAAGATTGGTAAAGTATATGAATGAATTTGTATCAGAATATGATAGTGATTTATGTATTTTACTAAACGAGTTCATGTTTATTTTTTTTATTTATTTATAGACTCACGCCTGTATCCCCGAAGGGGCCAGCAGAGGTGTAATATTACACCCACAGTTCATGTATCGGATCTTAATAGCGTTAATAAATAACAATAAAGGTATAAGAGCCCTAACTTGTTTGATGTACACAAATCGTGAGAGATAACTTATTCCTTGTTTGTAAAGTCAGACTTTTATTTATTTTGTATTGTATTTTTCCAAAATAGTTGGCACGTGATAACAATCTATGTACAGTGCAGTTCAGTAATATTTCTGTTCTGAAATTATTGCTAGGTATTTGTGAGCATTCACGGTATTGACCGCCAATCTTCTCCCAGAATAGCTCGATGTTTGCTCACACTGATAAAATATTTTAGAAAATTATTATTCCTTATAGTTTATTGTTGACATTGTCCAATTATTTCGGGTATTTGGTTCTTTTGTTCCAAAATATAATTTATACTAGAGGATGGCAGCTACGCCCACACGTTTTACCTAATTTAACTTTTTCATCCCGATCATGTAGGAGTTCCGACAGAGAGAGAGAAAATCTATTCTTAGTGCAGATCTGCAGGTTCCCAATTAACATACCACCATGTTAAATTTCAGCTTTTTGCGACCAATAGTTTTGACTGTGCGTTGTCTGTCAATCAGCCAGTAATTAAACGATCACAGACAGAATTATGTAGTTCCATATTCATACTCAGATTGCTTTTGCTGCTTGCAGTTTAAAATGTTGATCTGTTATGTGTTGAACTGTGACTTATAAAACTGGTTGTACTGTAACATTTGAGCGAATAACAAATATACAAAGTTGCAGACAGACATGTCATGTTCGTTCCACAGTCGTAAATCATGCTTGAAATATTTTCGACGTTTATAACCGACGGGACGTTTCAACTATGGCAACGTCGGAGCACAAATTATAAATGATAAAGTATTTTGTCACAACCATTTTTCATAGCTTAGAAAGAATGCTTTGATCAAACTTTGTAAGTTTTTAACTTTATACACACATGTGACGTCATAATTTGAAGTAAATTCGTTTGCAAGGGCTGGTGGGAGCTTTGGCGTACATTGGTTGTACGGTGGAAATAAATCACGATATTTATGAAGTCCTTTGAGTGCAAATAAGCAAATGAATCATCTAATAGGGCCAAAAAGTGTTTAAGTAGCTTTTGTAATCCATCAAATTGATATTCTATAGGACCTACTTCTTCCATTCTAATCCAGACGTCAATTTTCATTCATTACTACCAGGATTTAACCGGGATTTCTCTGGAATCAGCACTATGGAACAAGTAATTCCGCTACGTGCGTCATGATTGCTCCGATTCGCTGGCATTGAATCAGACAATACGTAGAATTATTGCAGCGCTACTCTTAAATAAACATACAGTACTAAAAGATAAAGAAGAATCTCAAAGTATATGCGTTAGAATGTATATTAATTATTTCGTATTGAAGCGCAGTTTGTAAATGTTTGATGTGGAACTTGTCGCAGCTAATTGCCTCACCCTTTACTTTCCATCAATTCATTAATTATGCAATGAGTCAATCAGACCCGGGGACAATCAGTTTGGTGACATGTTTCGTGCATGCGATTAGTAACAAAATATGAACACCATTTAATAATATGATTATGAGTGTGGTAGACAAATTTGAAAATGATTAAATGTGATTGTACATCAAGTGAGGAGATACCCTTTGTGTGCAATGCTCTAAAGCTAATAAGACAAGTTATAACAGGCACTATGGATGCCTAGAATGCAAGATAGCTGGAGACATTCCTTTAAAAAATACCAAGATTGGACTAGCTGACTAACTTATGCGCTATTCTTGATCGTAATTCGAGCAAAAGAAATCTCGGGACTCGAAGGATTTTTAAGGTAGTTCCAATAATTCCCGAGTATAATATAAAAATGATTAACAGCCATTTAATAAAAACGATATCAGGTTCTACATTCTATTTGTTGTTGTCATAATAGCAAGGATGTAAATATTTACAAGAAAATTTATTCAATTATCTAACAAAGCCTCGGTTTATCTTGTTGTATTTGCAGCAAATATTTATGAAACACGAAAAAGAAAATCACGATTAAAGGAATAATTTATATACACATTTATTCATATTCCAGCAGCAAGAACCTTATCAACTTATCTTACCAATTAGATATACGAAATTAATTTTCCGGCCACATCGTTCGGTTTCGTTCATGAAAGGTTTTGTATATTTCTTTTTGCGAGTGAGATTTATGTACAAGCAGTATGTCTTTTCTACCTAACAGCCATTTCGAATGCGAAAGGGATGTGTTTTATTACGGGTATGTAATTCATATGAGACCTGTTTTAAATTGAAGTCATTATTTATTTTAGGGATGTGTTTCCTTGTCACATGTTTATAAAAGATTTTCAAACCAAAAACGCAATAGACCTCTTTAAGCTTTTATGGTAATTAACCTGAGCTATACAGTATATTTTGTGATATGGAATACTGATATTTCTGCACTGCTGCAAGTGCCACTAAAAAAAATAGGTACCTACGGTGTCCATACATTAAGTCACAACTTGATAGGTACTTTGGTGTAGTACGGTGTACTTTACATATTTACATGAATCGAAGTCTGACAACACTTTTTTTTATATAGTAATAGGCGGCATACGAGCAGACGGATCGCCTGATGGTTAGCAATTACCACCGCACATAGAACCCTGGGGGCGGGAAAAGGGATAGGATGAGGAGTGGGATGAGGGAGAAGGAATAGGGGATAGGGCCTCCGGCACTCTCACTCACCGAACGAAACGTACTTTACATCGATTTTCTGTGAGATGGTAGTACTTCCCCGGTCGAGCCGGCCCATTCATGCAGAAATCAGCAAGGCTCTACTACTTGTAAGCTAAATAATTGCCCCTATCCAGTTGCTGCGGGGGTAAAGTTTATTTGTCAAACCAAAAACTGCCTAAAATAACTCTGACATATAACTGAATAGTACTGTACCACGCAGGATTTTGCTCCGGAGTCTTAAAACATCCACACAACAAACTATCGCCATCATCATCATGTCAGCCTAGAGACGTCCTCTGCTGGACATAGGCCTCCCCCAAGGTTCTCCACACGGACTGATTTTGAACCGCCCGCATCCAACAAAATCTAATTATAATTTATCCATCCAAAATCAAATAACCAGTGCAATCTCATTAATACATTATCTTAATATCGTCCATAGAACTACACGTACTAATATTAATTAGAATATTTATTCATGTAACAAATATAGTAAAACCTTATAAGCGTCCTATACAAATGGCGGGCCGCGTTGGTATTATAATATCGGTGTATGTACAAAGACTGACCCCAGGGCTTTGCTGTGTACTTCATTTATAACGAGCCTACATTGATTCAGTTTTAATACGTTTGTTTGAGCTTTATTCATGTAACAGATACGGTCTGCCTCTTCGGTTTAAAGGTATATATTATTTGATTCCCTATTTCGCATATAGTGAAGTACTTGAGCCGAATATGGTGTTGGACTAAGTGATTCTTACTTTCTTTGCAATATGAATATGCGAACTGTTAAATTAATTAAGTTTTGTTTACATACCAGAAGATTTTCTATTCAAATCTAAGTTATGTTAAAGTTATGAAAACCCACCTCACCTGATTTATACAAAGAGTTAACGAATTATCTCCAAAATGTATTATATACACATAACTTGGCAGGCGCAATATCTGAAATTCGAATCGTGTCGGTATATTTCAGAAGCATTTGATATTTACGAGTGCTAATAGCATAATTAAAATTAAATTGCCCGAGGCTCCACTCGCGTAGCGTGTGTCTCTGTTACTGTACCAAAGCTAGCCAATGCAGGTATAGGTACTATTCTGATACACAAACTGTATTACTTCAAAGTTATATCTCAGACCGTTTAGTAATTTTTACGTGTAAGAATAACAAGCAACGATCCATCATCACAAACTTTCTCGTTTATATAGTAGAACTAAAGACGAAGTAAGTCAAATAAAATGTCTGACCAATGAAATTTACCTTTGAATAATTACCATCTGAATTCAGTGACAACTTCATGGAAGTTGAACAACTAAACAATGTAACTAGAGATTGTTGTTGAAGAAACAGATGCCAACAAACAATTAGTATTGTTGTAAGAAGCTTGTTCTGACGGTGTAGCGTTTGTTTCTATCATTCTACTAGTAACAATAACTTTGCTTTTATTGGCGAGCTATTTTGTGGAGTAATTTAATGTGATTGATATGATGTAAAGATTTTGAAGGAAAGGTATGGTGTAACCATCTGAAACTAACAAATTTCAACGGTGTCTATAGGCAGCGGTGATCATTTAACATCCGGGGATCCGCTTGCTTGTCGGTCTTCCTATGCAATCAAAAAAAATATTGATTCTCATCCTATCTTACATATAGCCAGTCTTAATCTTAATATATAAAATCCTTGCGTTACTGACTGACTGACAGACACGCTACAGCCGAAACTATTGGGCGCCGGAAGCTGAAATTTGGCATGTATGTTCCTTGGGGACCGTAGGGGTGCAGTAAGAAGGGATTTCCAGAAATTCCCACGGGATCGGCCAAAACGGGTAAATTAAAAAAAAAGCAGGCGTAGCTGCTGGCGTCCTCTAGTATTCAACATAATTATCTTCTCCAAAAGAATATTTAGTACTAAAATTTTAAATAGGTACTATAGTAAATTAAATGGAGTACATTATAACGATCTTGAACCATGTTTGATAATTCTCCTTTACATACTTACAATATAAACAAAATGTTAAACGTCTGCATCTCGAAATTGAATAAAGAACTTTCTCGAAACTCAGAACTAGCACATCAAAAATCCTCTCATCTCGAAACTTTTAAACTATAGACTTCTGTCTCCACAGCTTCAACATTTTAAGTATTGTGTAAGATCTTACAAAGTTTCGGTATAGCATGAGATTATTCCAGTTCACGATCTGGATGCAACCAAGAATGCAGTATTCAACTGTCTTACATTTTGAGATTACAACGCGGTCAATTTATCAAATTTCAGAGTTTTATTTTTGTTCAAGTAGGTAAAAATGTTTTTTTTGGTCCGTGAGGTGACGGATTAAGAATACGGAAAGTCACCACCCCATATCATCCCATGGGTGTCGTAAGAGCCGAGAGGGGCATTATGCAGAGAACACCACTGTAAAGGAAGGAAAACTTGATACAAACCCTATACCAACCAGTTTGGCCAGCGTGGTATAGTAGGCTAATTCCTGCTTTCAAAAAAGAGGTCTAGTCCAGCAGTGTACTGTTAAAGGCTGATGATGAAGTATGTTTTCGAAATATTACAGCCCGTTTATTGAGACATCGCTACGTCATCACATAAAATCGTCTATATAAAGTCACTTATCCTGACTGAAGCATCATCACGGTGCCTTTATTAATGCTAGAATATGAAATTTGGACAGTGGGTCCTTTTTGAGTGTAAACCCTTGCAAGGACTTTTTTAAATTGTGAAATATTAAAAACATCCTTAAGAGATCCCTCTTTTTAATGCTCCACAATATTCCATAAGACGATTATAAGTATTTTAACATTCCACAGGGGTTCAAGTATGTTTGAATACCTTTTATTTTAGAATTAGCTAGCATTATGACAATGCTGGATACAGCTTTACATGTGTGTGTTGTTAGTTGAAGAAAATAAAACCCCCCGCTATTTATCCAATTGACAAAAAACACAAACATCGACTGCTGAAATGACAGTCACTGTAGCATTTCAGCGTCTCATTGAAGGAATATAATACAATGTGGTATTGCTACGTTAAGTCTAGTAGACTGTTCTCTTCCGTCCGGGGCGCTCCAGTCAAATCCCATCCTTAATTAAGGATCCCGTTGTACTGTGTAGTATTGTTTGAGTTATAAATGCAAATAGCAATCACATCCAACTACAGACTGAACTACTTTGAAGCTACAAATACATAATTCTTATGACGTCACAAATTATCGACCCCATTTATCTTTTTTTATATATATAGACTCACACGCTTGTATTCTCAAGTAAGTAGGCAGAGGTGTAATAATATATAACATGCACATTTCTTCATATTATGAATTTTAGGTCTGACGTAATAGGGGGCGAGCCTATTGCCGTTATCGGGTAAATTCGGATACAATGCCATGGTCCCTTATTTTTGTGGTTGCTCTGAGAGCTTAAGATACAAATTAAATTTAATAAATCTTACAAAAAGGTATTTAAATTTAGACATATTTCTCTGTCTGAATAAAAAGGTATAAGAACGGTTTGAATTAGATAATGCAAGAGAGTAGCCAAATTCATTATTAATTTATATTCCCGGCACGGCTAGAACTTTTGCGGCTGCGTAGAGGACGCTTAAGGTCAACATTAACGCTGTGGAGAGCTTCTTATGTAGGTACTGCGTTTAAATAATCTTTATGATACTTATTTTTTTAAAGATAACATCCGCTCTGCAAAATGAACCCCGTTTCGCGGTAAACTTTACAAATATACAATCAAAAGACACTCAGACCCGAAACAACAATTAATGTATAATACAAAGTGTTGTCTCGTGTTAGGACGAACGTACAACACTTGGAGAGGTGTAGAGCGGCGAGGTCGCCGCTTAGACCACTACGCCAACCGTGCATTCTCTAATTACTTATCGCTTATGAATGTATGAAAGTTACCGAAGTCCTTATAAACGGCAGGCTCTATTTTGATTACATTCATGTTTAATTGGTTTATATCTTTGCATGACTTAGTGTTACTTACCAAATTCTAGTAGAGCAAATTTCGCAGTATGAAGTCTCTCAGTTCTAGCATTTATAAATGAGTTGTTTATGTTGAGCTAGTACAAGAGAAGGTGAGGAAACCCGACACGCTTAGTTACGTGCATACAATTGAAGCTAATGAATGTACTGTACGACGGCGACGGTGCGACCGAACTTCTGTAAATAAGCATGTCTAATATTTGCTCTAGGAAAGACACCAAGAGAAACAAATAGAGTGTGTTCAAGATTTTCTCAGCTTTTTTCTCATTTTACACCTTTTTGATTATATACACACACACACCTTTTTGATTACATATGAATCACACAAAGTGTTGTGAAATTCTCAATAGCAGCACGGAGTCTGGAAATGTGCCCGGTACGGCAATAGGCTCGCCCCTTATTACGTGGGAGTAAAGTATATCTGGCGAAAAGTGGGTGTAGAAATACACCTCTGCCTACCCCTTCGGGGATAAAAGGCGTGACGATATGTATGTGTATGTAAGTACAAAGTGTTGTCTCGTGGGGGTATCGAACCCGCAACACTCGGCACAGTGTCAAGCGGCGAGGCGGCCGCTTAAACCAATGCCAGGCCTCCTTCACTCGGCCGTACCTACAGGGATAAGTACTTACACTTTCGCGCGGCTTCCACACCGCGTGGTCACCGCTCGCTTGCAGGCCTTGCTAATAACGTGAATTTTAATAGTGAACAACAAAAATGTCTCATCACAAGTCTGGTGCAAAGTATTGCTCATTTAACGGATGTGTGTCAAAAGCAACTTGAAAATTTGATTTTATTTATTTTACGAGAGCAACTTGAAAATTAACGATTATGGTGTTAAATTAAAGATCTAGTTTAAAAAACCATTTTATCTTTTTGAATCGTGGCCAAGACTGTCGACGGCTTCACCGCAGTGACAGCGATGCGGAGAATTGCAAACAGCTCCCAAGCGTAGGCAAGAAGCGATGCGGAAAGTTGTATCGTCCAACATAGTAACTATGTTGGACGATACTACGATGGAAGTGCTTGAAGCCATAGCCCCGATTCCCACTCTCCCACAGCCAACAAACGGGCGCGCTCTGCAACACGGGATGCAGTACTTAAAAGATATTCTCTCATCTTGCTACAGAGCGGCCCGTCCCATTGCCTCTGGGAGGATAGATATCGGGGTAAGTCAGAGCTCGGGCAAGCCATTTTCCAAGCGTTAATGGCATCAGTCTTGCACGGCACCTCAGAATTAACCAGTGTGGGTTCTTGAATTTTCCTGGTCAATTCCTCAGTGCCGTGGACCGAGGCCAAAAACGCTGGGAGGCTTACATCGGTAATTTTGCGAACGCCGAGGCCGCCCATACGAACAGGTAAAGTCGCTTGAAGCCACACTCGGTCGTTCATGTCAAGATTTAGAATTTTGCTCAAGGTGTGCCGAATAATATTATCAATGTTTTCCAATAGGGATAAATGTACTATGTACTGTAGGATACTTATAGGATAATAAATTATTATCCTATAAGTATCCTATCCCACTATTTGAGCTTGTAGAACAAAAACCACAAAAATTATGGTCATTTTCATTATACTAATTCTTAAGTAAAAGCTGCATAAACGTATATATTTATGTAACGATTCTTAATCACGTAATTGGTAATACCTTCTATTTACCGCGAGGTTTTTCTGTAGATTACACCAGCTTTGGTTTCAGGATGAAGCATTTGATAATATAATAATATATTCACTAATGCTAACAATCGAAATTAATTCATTTTCTAATGAAAACACTCTTGAGACAACGTCGAGCTTCTGTAATCAGTACACGTTTCACTTGTGTTAACCATATTATGTTATAATGTATATACATATATCGTGCGTCTGTGATCACAATATAGTTACATAAATTAATGCTGAATGAATCAGACTTCTGTAGGTAAGTACTATCGAGCTTGCAGACATGAAGAGATAATGCCAAAGAGACTTATTCAGGTTAGGAAGGCCGAAGACTTCTGTAGGTAAGGCATAACGAGCTTGCAGACATGAAGAGATAATGCCAAAGAGACTTATTCAGGTTAGGAAGGCCGAAGACTTCTGTAGGTAAGTACTAACGAGCTTGCAGACATGAAGAGATAATGCCAAAGAGTTATTCAGGTTAGGAACGCCGAAGAATGACAGGTCAGTACACGTGTCCCTAACCTTGTAAGCTATCAGAGTAACCATGACCACTTGGTTAAGAATGTACAGTTGACATGATTTGTAGGTTACGTTTAAGTTGCTCTAACAGGGAGACCAAACATAGTGCTACGAACCTATAGTCAATGACCTCATAGCCACAGTGTAGCGTGTTAATGTAGCGACAACGATGGATGAACCTTGCATTAGCCCCAGCAACGTACCGTAACTGAAAGAACAGGTTTCTGCAGCTACTTGAACCGTATCATTATCATCATGTCCGCGATCTTAACCAGACCGTTGGTCCACCTAGCGGTAGGTCTACCCCTGCTGCGTCGTCCGATACGTGGTCGCCACTCAATATATGGAAAATTGTGTGTAAATATGCATTTTGTCACGCTGGTTAACCTATAAATGGATGAGCACGAACTACTTATAGAACGGATGGACTGACATTAAGTAGCAATTATTAACATTTATCCAAAGTGCGCTAGAAACCCATGCCCAAAAAATACAGCCGCACTTAAGAGGATTTTAAATTCCTATTCAGATCATTTTAACGGTTTGTCTTCACAGGCCGTGAATTACTAATTAGCAACCAACCCTGAGCTGTTCAATATTAATCAATATCGAGAATCTGTTCAAACTTTGCAATTCTGCCATGGTACGTTTGCGCGCTCCGATAGGCACAAAAAGACCTCATAAAAAGCTTTAAAAAATTCATTCGCTCAAACTGTTATATAACACACGTAAAAAAATAAAAGAATTGTTCTTGTAAAGGAATGTTACTTGTAAAGTAGTGTTTGTAAAACGTTCCCCGTTTTTAAAGGACTGGCAATTTTGCATGTTCGTTCTATCTTTAAAAACATACCTAAGTACTGCATTTGCGTTAAGATGTATGTATTTTGTTTAGTTTTTTAGTTATTGAGAATTACCTACTTTAGATAAATTAGGTATTTAGTAATAAAAAATCATCACAGTTAACCTTTAAGTATGGGCGTCACATTTTTATAACATTACCGTGGACGTGTAGTCTCACAGACTCCTACACTTCCTAGTGTTTTTTTTAACAATTAAACTTCTTTTTATTGAATTCCAACGCACACTGGCTTGTTGGCCACAAATGCGGGTAGTTATTCTAGGATTCTTTTCAGGAAAAATTCTACATGCATTTCCTGTCCTTTTTTATGAGTGATAGTGACTGGTCGTCCACTGTTACCATATCACCTATTGTACATATTTTATAACGTAATGAAATGAAATGAAATGATTTATTTTCGCAGAAAACACTGTTACAATGATGTTAACAAGTAGATACATATATATGTCTCAAGTGTTTCGGCCTGGCGGCATGCAAAATTCTCATAGATTTTATATGTACTCAGAATATAAAATTAATTTAAATAATTACATATTTAGAAATAACACTTGATTAAAACAAATTCATTAAGTACATATTTAAAAAATTTAAAGACACATTATTAACATAAATTCATTGCATATTTAATCATTAATTAGAGTCAAACCTAGTCAAACATAATTAATTATTGTAATTAAGACTATCATTCAAATAATCATCTAAAATTTAAATCATAATAACATTTATTTAGTAATAAGACTTTAAGTTTTTGAATAATTTAAGATTCATAGCTTTTATGTCAGTTGGTAATTTATTATACATTACAGGTGCCATATGAAATATGCTTAAGTGTATGTATGCTTAATTGTGCATTAAGGCTGTACTGGTCTGCCACATACAAAGGCGATATATGTCACGTTGCTTTCTGTTATAAGTTGTTGACGCTAAATTATAAAAGTTTGGGTTCGCTTTAACAAAATTAGATCATAAATATATAGGCATAGCATTGTGAGTAACTTATATTTTAGGAAAAATGCCTTACAAGAGTCAGTAATTATCGACGTGTAGCCTGACAGGCTACAGGTGATTAAAAATCATAAAGATTACTCACGCGCATCGAATGAGGCAACCTCGTCTTTTACTGATCGTTTCGTTACTAAAACTGAAGCTACTGAGCTGGTTAAGTAAGGCCAAGTTCACAAAACTTAGAAACCAAAATTCGTCCGGAGCCTGTGAGGCTCCATACTTAAAGGTTAAGCCTGTCCCAGTGATGGCCATAGGCCTTTTCACACTATGATAAGATTTAGGCGCCCGATCTACTGCGTCGTCCCATTGCGGATTGACATTTTCTTCTGAAAACACCATCGACAGTTGTCCATAATGTTTTCAGAAGAAATGCCCGATACACGTTGCCAGTCCTTACCTCACTTTATTTTATTTTACAGTTTTACTAAGCAATACAATATGCAAATAACTTAAAAAGGTTTTGGGTGTGTGGCGTGGTTTTCAACTCGAGACGCACGGCTTTTAGTCTTACCATCTTTCTAAAATTAAAAACAGTGCCATCTAGACTGCAAGACTACTACTCTCAAATAGCAAGACATAGGCGTGGTTATAAAATAATGTATGAATGATTGTGTTATTGTACTAGTATAGTATTAAATTGTCTGTGTTCCTATTAAACTATCGCTGATCTGCAGACGAGCCTTGGATTTTATTAAGTACCTCTGCCCAAAATCTAGCCATTATTACCCTCAACCTTTTTGTAATATAGTGCCGTGATTTTACGTTTATGTTTTATGTAAAAGCCTTTTCTGTTCACACGGGTTAAACACGGATTAACTTACCGTACCTTCGAGAAGTCGAAAGATATTTTCGGTTAGCCATCGACCCCAGCTGTCATGAACATGTATGACAGATGATAAGGAGTCAGTGCCCTCAACGATTCTGCTTTTACATTAGAATATCGTTGAACTTTTGTGTAGCGGTCACAGATTACGTGGCAGCCGTCCCTTGGCGAATATTGTATCGTAAAAGAGCTGAATAGAGCTAAACTTTATTGGTATATATGTTTCATTGTATTTTGTGTTCGGTTAGGGTTGCGCACCTTTAGAAGTGTAAAGATAAACGACTGACAGTCTGTCTAGACACTTTCTAAAGAACTTATGTATCGAATTGATTTTATTTTATTATACATCAAGCATGTTCAATACCTTGAATGGACGAAAGCGAAGATTGAAATAAAATGCATTTATTACATATCCAATCCATATTTAATACAAATCCAAAGATATAACGCAAGCCAAAAAATAAGTCCTCGAGTAAATGCACACGTTCGTAACAACGTTGAAGTAGAATAATGTACATAACACACAGTAAATAGAGGTCCCTATTACTTTCACAGCTTCACTTGCAATATTGACTACTAAATAATACACTGATGGAAAAGAAAATATACACATACGTTCAGTAGACACATTTCATCATCAACTTCTTAGCGTTATGTGGATGTAACCGGATCCAATAGTTTTGCCTCAAAGCCGGAGTGTCGCTTTCTGGTCTACCAAGAAATAACAAAATATGATTTTTTCATAGAGCGACTACCGTCTAAGCTACTCAACCCCATAGAGAACAAACTATCGTTCCTATTAGAATATATACTCGTATTAATTCAAGCTTGACGATGTGGAACGTCCATGTTTGTCACAGAGGAGCGGCGACCTACTGCGCTGTTCGGCTGTTTAGTTATCGCCCGAGGCGCGCTATTAATAGCCGACGTATTCGATATTCCACAAATAGCAGCACTTGATTATTTCTTGTGTTCTTGTGTGCTCAGCCGTTTCTGTTGTTTGAGACCGATACGATTACTATACTGTAGTTTCAAATCGATTAAAAAAAAATTTGGAGCTTTTGTAATGAATTTGAATAAGAAACGACAGAATAGTAGGTACGTAGTAGGTATAATTTATTCATCATCATCATTCGTCCTAGCGTTATCCCGGTTGCATCCAAGACTTACACGCCTTGGAGCTCAAGTTCTGCTCATTGGTCTAACCAGATATGACAGAATTTCAACTTTTCCACAGTTAGTAGGTATAATTATTGTTACTACAAAAATGTATTACACATGACCGTAAAAATCTTTATTATTAATGCATACAGCATTTCTATTAGTTCTATTGACACAAGTCCGCTCCTCTTCTCTCCGGTGGATAGCCAGCCTTAAGCAGACGTCCGTACCGTTCCATTCTAAACTACTCCGAAAGGAACATGGAGTTGTCTAACACATGCAGGCAGCCTGCGCACGTATTAATATAATTATTAAGTTCTCCATCGACACGACCGTTACACAACCTAGTATAGGACAAATATGAATGATTCAAAAATATAAATTACAAAGCGTTTTTGGTTTAGAGAGCTGGTGAAGGAAGGTTTTATCTAGGAAAAAGCTACAAAGTAATATGTGTTTGGAAGAAATCAGAAGCTTTAGGGTTTGGGGAAGGCCTTCCTCACCTTATCTCTCCTCCACCGACTCTGCCTGTCAACATCGTAATGCATTTTGAGGCATTGTAAATAAACAGCTCTAAATGACAGCTGAATTACAAACATACTGTTGTCTCATAAACAGACTTCGCAAAACAGTGTTAGTTGTACAAAGTTGTGGATAAAGCAATAACAATTTTATGTAAATTTTAAGATTGTCTGTACTGCGAGCACGCAGCGCAAATTGCATATCATATTTCATAGTAAACGATCCACCGAAGCAACTCTAATGAGAAATAACCACAACGATAAAGGAAATAAACTACAGAACTATGACGAAAACAAATAAAACATGTTTATTTAACTCTGTTTGTAGAAAAAAGCATTAAGTTTCTGCTTTGCGATATTTCAGAGTAATTCCTTTAAGAGAAATAAAGTGTAGTAAAAAGCTTGAATACAAAGTACAAAGGATCTTTTGTACATGTGCTATGGAACCTTTGTTCGCATTTGAGCCATCTGTAGACTTTTAATAATACAAACGATAGCAGACTTTACGCGTAACGTAATGGCCTAAAGTGGTTGCCTTGCGACGGCTTTGTGGGCTAATATTTGAGGACCACAAATTTCTTTCTTCGATATGCGTACTTCGTATCATTTGAGTTCGTTGCTTCTGAATTTAACAGTTGTCATTGTTATTCATCGTTTCAGTATAGAGACGACCATTGCTGGATTTAAGGCTCTCCCAAGGCTTATAACAGCTATAATTACTGGATAATGTCAAGGACTGACTGATTAACAGATTAATTTAAATCTAATTAAACTGTCAAAAATATCTACATATTCTTAAGTTCCTTTATATTTAACAAAATTATTATACACTACAAAAAATTACATCCAAAGGTCAAAATTAAATCATCGTATTCATCAAGCAAGATTTATCTTGAGTGAGAAACGAACACAAAATTCTAGTAGATCAATAACACCGCGTTTCCTGGAACAAAATGTTATTGATTCTCACAAGTATATACCTACGTATTTATAATAGAAGACCACTGAGTTGGTCAATATTTTTGGTAAATGTATATAAATGAATAAGCAAAACAAAAAGTTACTTTATTTTAAATTATGCAAATCTACGCATTGTTGTGGCCGTAACTCTTATACGCGACAGATTTAAAAATGTACTCAATAACGTCGGGTTTTAAGCAAAGTGGTCCAGCTTCCGACAACGTTTGCATTGTGCCGTGTTGTAAGCGCAACTCGTTAGTAGGTACTACGGGTTCCCAACTTTTGCATGAAGTAGTTTAACATCATACACACTCCCTCAGATTGAAGCTTCAGGTGGTAAAGAGGATTCTGATGATTTGTCCGTCAATTTATAAAGGTAGTAGAGCCTTGCTGATTTCAGCATGAATGGGCCGGCTCGACCGGGGAAGTACCTCTCACAGAAAATCGACGTAGAGTAACAGTACCTAAACTGTTGCGTTTCGTTTGGTGAGTGAGAGTGCCCGAGGCTCTATCCCCTATTCCTTCTCCCTCATCCCTCTCCTCATCCTATCCCTTTTCCCAACCCCAAGGGGTGGCAACGCACTTGTGACTACTATGGTGTTGCTTGCGTCCATGGGCTGCGGTAATTGCTTACCATCAAGCAATCCGTCTGCTCGTTTGCAGCCTAGTAAAATAATAATAAAAAAAATTGGTGATCAATATAATAAAACAAAGAAAATTGCTATGTCATAATTTGATAGTTCATAACTTGTCACAGTGTATTTTAATTTCCTTATAAAAGGACACCAAAATCACAATTCAAAAGACGTAACGACGGACTACATAAAACAGCTGAAAAAAAAAACGACTCAAAGGTTCCTACTCATACTTCTGTTGTTAATCTGTTCAATAGGTATTTACACTATATATTTAGGTACATACGTAAATTTTAAATATCTTATTTAATACCAAGATAAGTTTGCAGCACTCAACGTATAAAAAAACAATAAGATAATATGAAGCCGGAGTTGGTTAAAATAATGAATAATAAATTGAAATTTTATAAAAACAAACATACTGAACTATGCATAATTACAAATAAACGTTCAGTTGCAATATTCAACGCCTCATTTGTTGCCTTGATCTTGTTTATAAAACGGCTTTATCGAAATTTATCGGAATCTCATTTATTTATCTGCAGTCTATTTCTAACAGGATATAGCAAAATACCAACTGGCAACAAAAATAAACAGCGTACCGATTGAGAAACAAGTAACTTATCAAAAGATCAGATTTTTTAGATTCAACCTGTTTTTCTTATTTTTTGTATCGTGGTATTAAAAACAACTGCCACTGAAAACTAATCGTTTTTTTTATTTATTTATAGACTTAGCCTGTATCCTCAAAAGGGTAGGAAGAGGTGTAATATTACACCCACATTTCGCCATGAATTGTTTAGGTCCCACTTATTAGGGGGCGAGCCTATTGCCGTTACCGGGCATATCACCCGACTCAGCTATTTAAAATTAAAATTATTCTTGGATAGGAGCTTTGCAAATATATAAATTTTTCAATACCGCAACTAAAACTCTAGTTATATCAATTATTGGCATAAATATTTTATTTATTTTCCTGATTTTTTATTGCGATTTGATAATTACAAGATAATTAAATATATTCCTATTATGTACAAGAAATGATAATTAAACCGATTTGGACAGCGTGCCTGATGTTTTCAAATCAAGGTACCTACCAGGCGAAAAAGATACCCAACTGGGTTGTATATAAGTTACCTATCTTAATTCATCACTAACCCTTAATAGCTTTACATTATATAACAAACTAGTCGACGCCAGCGGCTTCGCACGCACATATTTTCGAATTTCCTGTTTTGCCCGATCTCGTGGAAATTTCTAGAAATCCCGTCTTAGTGCACCCCTACGGTCCCCAAGTAACATACATGCTAAATTTCAGCTTCTTGTGCCGAGTAGTTTTGGCTGTAGCTTGTCAGTCAGTCAGTCAGTAACGCAAGGATTTTATATATATACAGACTAGTCGACGCCAGCGGCTTCGCACGCACATATTTTCGAATTTCCCGTTTTGCCCGATCCCGTGGGAATTTCTGGAAATCCCGTCTTAGTGCACCCCTACGGTCCCCGAGAAACATACATGCTAAATTTCAGCTTCTTGCGCCGAGTTGTTTTGGCTGTAGCTTGTCTGTCAGTCAGTCAGTAACGCAAGGATTTTATATATTAAGACATGCTAAATTTCAGCTTCTTGCGCCGAGTTGTTTCGGCTGTAGCTTGTCTGTCAGTCAGTCAGTAACGCAAGGATTTTATATATTAAGATATGTAAGTAGGCGGCACTGTAAAATACTTGGCGAAACAACAGTGATAAATATGCAATGTTTATGGGATTACAGCGTATAAGTGATAATATTCATGGAAATATTCTTGACAATAAAAGCTTGCTGGTACCACCGCCTCGCGCGCTGCGGCGAATACTTATACAATATCATGGTAGTGTATTAACGTAAATGAAGGCTCGTGTACTGCTATCTAGCTTATTGTTTGGTTATAATAGCCTTAATATAGATCGACTTACATTTGAGAGTAAAGATTATTCTATATCCTATCCTACTACTAATATAAATGTGAATGTTTGTGAGGATGTATTGATGGATAGATCTTAAACTGTAGACTGGCTATTTTATAAAAGTTTTGAGTAACATAATTTATACACATTTTGTCTATCATTTGGCGCGATGACTGATCACCTTCCGAGTGAAGCCGCGAGCGAAGTCTAATTTGTTATCAAATATATTCGACGGGAACAATTTTCATACATTTCCTAAATGCGCCCCCTAGCGGACTCTATTCATCGCTACTGTCCTTTAGGAGTACTTTTAGATAATGTATGGAAATTGTTCCCGTCGACTAGTCTATCGTCACCGTGACGATGGAGCGCAAAACTCGTGGTAGACTCTCAGTATCAGGCAAATGCGTACTACATTGAATACCTCATACAATTTTATTAAAACGGGTCTTATTCGCGATATTCAAAATAATGCAAAAACTACTAAAAGCACAGTCATCATCATTATCATCAGCTTTTAACAGTCCACTGCTGGACTAAGCCTCTCCTTTGAAAGGAAGAATTGGCCTACTATACCAAACTACTGGCCAAACGGGTTGGTATAGGGTTCGTATCAAGTTTTCCTTCTCTTCCAGTGCTGTTCTCTGCATAATATGCTCCCTCTGTCGGCTCTTACGACACCCATGGGATGATATGGGGTGGTGACATTCCGTATTCTTAATCCGTCACCACACGGACAAAACCACGTTAACTTTATTTAATTAAGAGCACGATTTATAGCTTAGATAATCTACTCATTATTTTAACATAATTACTTCCTCGTTATACCCAAATTAATTGAATTAACTCCTGATAGCCGTTAAATAAATGGGCTCGTGCTCCAAACTTATCCACTAACCGTTTAAGGTCACACGCTGATTCAGAATGTTCTACTTGAACTATATTAAACAGTTTATGATGATACCGTTTTTTGTGAAAAGAAAAAGATGAAAGCTTGAGTCAAATAACATTTGGCCGTTGAAGCCCAGCAGTTAGTGTGTAAAGTTGTGAAAATTTAATTTATTCAAGCTTTGTGTAACACACACAGTCTAATGTGAAAGCTGATACTAATAAGCTGACAGTGTGATAGACTCTTGCTTATGGATTGCTCTGCTTATGGAGTAGCAGGTTACTCACTAGAACCACCACAGTGCCCTCAAAGTCCTCTACCGATGAGGACACGTGAAGGGTGGTTACCATTCATCAGCTCTTCTCTTCGGTATATTTAATTTAAAATCATATTTTTTGAAATCTTTAACTAAATACGCCAACGTGACAAAAATTATAAAAATACTTAGAGTTCAAAGCCACCATGAATCGATAATGATATCTCCTACAGACGCACCTACGCTTCGTGGGTGAACAAAATGAAGATTAAATTACAATATTGCCTGAGACTCTAATGATGTACGTGGGACTAGTTCTAATGTTCACAAATACATTGCAGAGGAGTGCACTCAGACATCGCCTATTTGTCTGAACGATCCTTTTTTATCCTGCTTCGTTCAGTTTACTCATGTTCTCGAACAAGTAAATTAAGAGAAATAAATCCTCGTATTTCAGCTGAGTGTGCTGTATTTTCCAATAGATAAATTGTTCTAGGTATTTATGTTGATGTAAATAGGTTTAGATACAACGGTAAAAGGCTTTCTCGCCAAGTCTTTCTCGTTTGTTTTATTATGCGACACATTGACGATACGGTGTGTAATGTACACATTATAAAACATCTGTACATTAAGAGGACTATAATCTACTTCAGCTTATGAACTATTAAATCCTTGGTTTAATAATATTGCCGTACTCACAGTTCAGAACCTCGAGTGTTTTGTGCTTGTGCTCCACACGAGACTATACTTTGAGTGATCATCATCATCATCATCAGCCCTAGATATAAACTGTCCTACTGCTGGGCATGGGTCTCTTGCACTATGAGAAGGGTAAGGCCATAGTCCACCACGCTGGCCAAGTGCGGGTTGGCAGATTTCACATGTCTTTCGAGAACATTATGGAGAACTCTCAGACATGCAGGTTTCTTTACGATGTTTGCCTTCATACGCACACTTTGAGTGATGTTTGTTGTTTGTTTTTCGTGTGAGTGTGTGGCCAACTCTGGTGTCGGAGTTTTCAGACCGCCCAAAGGCCTCCGACATGGCCTAACGACCCTTATCCTTAGACAAGAGCCGGGACCGACAGCTTTACGTGCCCTCCGAAGCACGGTAGCGCTCAGATGAAAATGCCACACACGGTCACCCATCCAAGTGGCAACCTGTGCAAGCGTTGCTTAACTTTGCCGATCTGTTACGAACGGCAAGCCAAGTCTCGCTATGAGCGCTACAACTTTGAGTGATACATAAATTTTATTTTTGTTTTTGGTCTCCGTATTCCTTATGTCCGTTGGTTGTATGTTTGTAAAGTTCCCATGAAAGTCATATTATGATTTATTCCTAGTCGTCGTTTTAAGTAAGTACCTAATTAGTTCATATTTTTTATCTAGATTTGCTGATTTCGCTGGGTCGGGTTTTGGTTCCGGCCTGATTATAAATAAAATGAGGAACGTCATTTCAGTTGGCATTTGAGAAGGCTCTGCCTCTCTGGTTATTGTTCTGTGGTTATCGTTCTGTATTTATATCTTTATTGTTATATTTTAATATTATAATAGTCTTAAATGACAGTTAGTCTTTATCAATGATTACGGAACTTAATTGGGAGCACAGTACACCATGTTCATTAATAAAATCATTCATATGGTTTTAGCGTCTGTCTGTCTTGTTACATAATTCAATAATTATACACACTTAATTATTTGCAAACTAGGCTAAAATATTTTCTTTATTTTTTTCGAACAAGTAGGAATAACTTTTCTAGTAAAACCAAAAAGGTTAGGTTTGACCAAGTTGTAATTATTATACCAAAATAGTTATGTTATCTCAATGACTAAAATTAGGCATTTTTGCACGTGTTGTGTGAAGAAGGATATTCAATGTTTTCTAATAATAACTTTGAAGATGACCAACAAAGCAATATTCCTCGATGTATCTATTACACTAATCGTAAAGAACGCTACAACTTTGATAGCAACAGAATATGTTTGTGGCTGAACCATAAAGTCTATTGGCGTATGATTAGTGGCTCCGGTCAATAAAATATTTCTATTACGAGAACCAGATTGCACTTCGTCCTCTATATTTAGATATCATATTAATAAAATTTACTAGCGATCGACTTTGAACACGGTGCTAGTATCAATAAATATTAAAATAAAAGAAATATTTTTACGTTGCCACACCCATCGCTCATATTTATAAATAAAATGCAAGATTTGCAAAAATAAACATTTTAGCGAATTATAAAAATATTAAGAAAAGCAAATGCTTTCCATACTTGCGAGGGACATTGATTTGACATTTGACATGCATGCTGTGACACCTTAAAATGTTTAACATTAATTACCTTTGTTACTGCAAATATTTATGTTTAATTGTAAAAATAACGTAACAAGCTACTGGTAATTCAAAAATAAATAAATAATAAAACCGATTTGCGATTATGACATATTTTGTTTGTTCACAAAATCCCTTGAAGGGTTAGAGGTATGCGCAATGTTTTTCTGTCATTCAATGTATCTTATTCCTTTCGTTTTAAAACTATTTTCAAGACTTTGAACTTAAGGCGCTGTGCTAAGCGACTGTTTTGGTAAATGAGGGGGTGAAGCAGGGGAGGTGAAGGGAGCTTAGCTCCGTCTACTGCGGGGCGCCCCCCTTCATTCTTGTCGTGTGCGGCCGTATTCTGGCGACATCCGTAATCCAATATTTCAAAATCGCAAGCAAAACGTTTTAGCATATTGAATTGAGATACTGATATTAAAATTTATATAACATACATCAATCTGTTTGTACAATATAGGCATAGCGCAATTTTTGTTCTCAGGGCAGCCATGAGCAAAATTGGTTTACATTAGACGTTATAGGTATTAATTGTTGACGAAAGTAGGTAAATACCTACGTGCCGTAAGATGTTCAAAATAATTAAGTCAGTTCCATGTATGGAGAGGCCATTATTAAGTTTGTTTTGTTTTTGTATAAAAATAGTGAAGCAGTTCATAGAATACCTACATCTAATTCCATTCCTGCCAGTTTTCAAATCTGTTTTGCAATAAATTGGCTGTGACATACGGGCGGACAGACAGACAGACATTGCGAATCTATAAGGGTTCCGTTTTTACAATTTTTGGCTACGGTACCCTAAAAAACACAATACTGCTCTACTAAGCGCAAAAGCCGTATCTCAACTAAAGCAAGTTACGAGATAATTGAAGTTTAGTAAAAGTTGATTTCTTTTATTTATTTATGGATGTTTATTGTTATTATAGGTATAATTATTATGGTAAAGGTTTCGAAATACGTCGCCGTTTTTAGGGGTTGTGAGTGATTGGAGAGAGAGGAGGGGAGGTCTTGAAACCCCCCCTCACCATTTTCACTTGCCGGAAACACTTGGTTTCCTCTGAAAAAAAAATCTCCAAACATCGGTGTCATGGCACTGCCAACTTCCACATTCATCACACTAGTTTATTAAACTAAGGTTGACGGAGCCCTGCGAAGGGCTCCTATTTTCGGATTAAGGGTCAAAAGAGAACCTAACATAACCTATTTAGTTACTTATTACAGTCGCACCTAACCCTAGGCACTCGAAAGCAATGACGCACAAATTTGACATTAGCTGTCAATATGATCATTCCAAGATGGCAGTTTTGCGTTTCGTTTCACGTTTTTCACATAAAACATAAAATAAACATTTGTAAAACTGTACTTAAGTATTAAAACTACGTTCCGTTTTGCATAATTGTCGAAGTATTAATGAAATTTTGGAAATTGTTTAAAAATATTTAGACGCAACTCCGGCAGCCAAAATTACTATTAGGTGATTAAAACGCATTCCCTTAAGCCCCCTACACTACCAATACCCTCAAATTCAGGCGACTCGTTTCGAAACCCAACCCAACATTATTTTTCAAAATAGATAAAACATCAAAAATATACGTGGATATAACCTTATTCATGAGATACTGCTATATCGCTTAGAAAATTATAGAATTAGAATTTGAGTTACTGCTTTTTCGTTAGCTCTCGTCATGCATGTTTGTATGGAAAAATTCTTTCGCTTCAAATATGTGTTGTTTCAAAGAAAATAAATATTAAAAGATATTTATTTATATTCATTTATAATTTATTAACGAAATACAGAGTTTACAGCTCATCAAAAGTTAGCTGTCTGCTACAACCCGGCAGGTTTTCTTTATTCTCATCGAATGTTAAAGGCAGTGTGTGAGGTGATAAGACTTATTATTTGCTGTTGCTCACGAGGCACTGTTTCATTTACTTTCCTTTTACGGCTTGGTAATGTAGAAATTTCAAGCACTGATGAAACATTTTCCTCTCCGTGATCTCGCAATGCCATCCCTTGAGCTTGACGAGAATCAACAATTTCAGGCAACTGCCAATTCATATAAAACGCCACAAGCTTCTCCCAGAAAACATCATCTCTTTCTATAATTTCTATTTTTAGTGGTATACTTTCGCCACTCCACACAGCAAATAAACACTTTTGTTTGCGTGTAACGTGGCGTTGCCCCTGAATTTGGTAATAACAATTACAATATTTGTTTAGACTAGTCAGTTCACTTTTTTATCATGTTTCCATATTTGTATTTTATTTGCTCTTATACTATTCTCCAGGCCATTCTTATAAGCAACTTTAGAATATTAAATTTCCACAATCGTGTTTGGACCTATTAATCCATCTGGCGTGGCACCAATAATTGAATAATCCACAAGGCTCGATTGTTACATTTTCTTGCTTCACCAGTTGTTGCAAAGCCAGTTGTTCATTTTAGATTCCATGCGCAACTGATTTTACATTGCAAATATTTTATTTGTACAAAATATTTTTTACTAAGTTGGCTTTACTGCTGTTATCTCTTCTTTTTACCACTATACAAAAATTTCAATCTGCCAACATATTCTTACGCAATTCGAACCAGTCACTGCTATCCCTCTTGTAATTTTTGCTTATCACTACGGAATTTGAGTCGAATTTGTTAAAAAGAAATTTTGACATTTCTTGGCTAGCTCTTGAACACATCGTGTTAGGAATGACTGCAGTCAAATGTGTGTAAGACGTTGCAGAACTGTTATCTTTAACTTCACTGTAATTACAATAATGATAATTAGTTACGTACTTTATTATTAAAAAAATACTATATCTTGTGTTGCAAACAGAGAAATCACCTTCTTACTTATAAATGATTGATTTTAGAAATTAAAAAGATATTAGATGTACTGAGACATACCTAATAGTTTATGAATAATCAAAGTTATACCCAATGTACCTAAAAAGGTTTATGTTCAAAACACAATAATACAACATTCGTTACCGCTTGTGTGCGGATTGCGGAGCGCCATATTAGCGCTGTCATCATTATTGTTTGCCGTGACGGCATCTAAGCGCTCCAGGCGCTCTGACAAGCTAATGAATTTGAAATATAGGTACATAAAATGATTCGATTTTATGTTATTACTCTTTCAAAAATTTAAAACTGTGGCAGCTATGTATTGTGAGAATAATTTATATAATTATATTATGCATAATCGATAATATATAAGTAACAAAGTTAGTCATAAAAGACTCTTATGAAAATAATTTGTGTAAAAATGTTACATATTTCATAATCACTTGGCCATGGATGAATTTCTATTTTATTACGACGCTTTCTTGTACAAATCCTTCGTAGTACTTCATTTCTCTAATTGTCCATATTTTATTCTTTTAATTATATATTTATAAGCACAGAAACAATAACACATTAAACGCAACAAGAGTATAAACTTAGGTCCTAATTATATGTGCCCATAGTTACATGAAAAGCCTATTTGATTCAAAGTATTCAGTCTATAACATAAAACATGAAATTACGAACTCAAATCGGCGTATTATAATAACAAACAGGTTTACGTAAAATTTCGTGGAGCGGAGACGCAAGCGACATGACCTATCTCTCACAGGGCTCATAGCCGAATGATGAGGTCTGGGCGGGGCGTAAACTAGCAACTGACACTCAGTACACCGCTTATGCTAATAAGGTTTAAATTGCTGAAACGTTTGATACTGATGGGATCTACCGAGCGTCAAAATCATAGACGTTTGGCAGATTTTATTTAATTTTACAAAATATACAGGTATAATATGAAAATAAATAGGGTAATTCTTTAGTTCATTAGATTTCCTACAATATTATCAAAAAAAAATACGACAGCTTACGATCAAAATATTGCAAACAGTGAGACGAAAGATTATTTTCTGCCTCGATTTTGTGATTTTTTTACCGTGATTCTATTTTACGTACATGAAAAATTCTTTCAAAAGTCTTTTGTTCAGACTTTTGACTTTAAGCTCTAATTTTTGCTAGTTTGTAATATGTACCGTTATGGCTAGATGCGCGACGAAAAATTAGGAGTTTCACGGCTTCTGAGGTATAACAGCGCCTTAACGCTTAGGTTTAAAAGCACGAAACCAAAGTATGTACAAATATTTAAATCTCAGCAGACCTGCCATTCATCTCAATGATTAGCCAGACGCCTCCCAAAACGGTATAAAAGCCAAGCACAAAACAGTAAAACAAAAAGATAACAGCATAAAACGATAAATACAACGCACGTCCTTTAATCTCAGTTTTAGTATGGAATTTAAAACAACAATGTTGCAAGAGACCTAATAGATACGGTTTTTATATGACCGTAAAGTGTAACAACCGCGGGACATGGCTTTACTTCGGTCATTTCATGTCTTTCGAAATATTATGATGCGACTTTACATGTCTTTTATATTTTAGTAGACGTAGCTTCTACCAATATTTACGTAATGAGTCTCAATTATCTGTAAATATAAAATTATTGCGTTCCTGCCTGACAAAGCACAGCCAAAAATATAAGGCGCAAGAAGCTGAAATTTTGCATGAATGTTCCTTGGGGACCATAGGAGTGCACTAAGAAAGGATTTCTCGATAACCAGACAAAACGGTTAAATTTAAATAAAATTTGCCGGCGTGCCTGCGGACATCCTCTAGCTTGAAAATAAATTTGGAATACGTCATTATTTAACCCAGACGTTTCGTTCTAGGTATCACGGGATCTAGATTGAGTCGTGGTTACGGGATGGCTATGTTCATATGGCTTTTCATGATTAGAACGAGGTAATTGTAAAATTAAACACAAAATGATGCGCGCCTGTTCCGTCTGTCTTTTTTAAACATTCGAAATATGTAAGGAAAGCAATAGTTGGAAATATAAAGGCGAACTTCTATAATCTTTAGGTGCTTGAGTAATAGATTACAATGATTTATTATTATCTATTATTAACTATTTTGGTAATTTAAGGACAATAAACACTCTATGACGGTAATAACTCGGAATAAAATCATATCTAATTTTCTTCAAACATTTTGATAGGTCAAGAGATGACGTCTTTGTTTATATATAATTTTCTTTACCTTTAACCTTTCGTTGTTTAAAGAAGAAGCTGCTTAAGGCTCGTCTCATTTAATGGGACGGCCCTTTTGTCGTTGACCGAGTATACAAACAGATAGCTGTTTCTTAGAAATTGTATAGTACTTTAAATACTTTGAAGTAAGACCTTATGTTTGGCTTGTACCTATTTATTTTCTTTGTAGTTTTACACAAAGGGCAGGCTTTTATAGGTGATAGAAGATTAGAGGGTTTGCCCATTACAATAAGACAATATTACTGGCGTTAGAAGTAGAATACATACGGATATTGGCATATCATAGTTATCAGAATTCTTAATCAGCTTTTGAATTATAAGCGGTACATGTAATCATTTTTTTCGGGCAATACCTATTAAAAGAGTACCTAGAATTTTAGTGGTAAAGGGGCTGTAGTCTTCAAAAACAAAAATGCGTGTATCTGTCGTAATATCCCTCTATTCCTGCTTCCAAGATTGCGTACTTCAGACTCACGTATTTTGGAATTTACTTCTCTGTCGTAAACAATAGAATACAACAAAATTACCACGGCAATATGAGAGCGTTGAGGGTGAAAGTGCACTTGTGTCTTGCTGACATGACCCGTGAGTGTTTACTTGACTGAGGGGAGGCGATAGATAGGAAGTTAGGCGACAACGTACGAGCGTCGATGACATATTTTACTAGCCGAGCGTGTGAGCATAGCAACAACGCGTACACGTTGCTTTATTGTACGTTTTAATAGATATATTTTTGTAGTGGCGTTCAATTGTGTCTGCCTAAACCAGCAGGAAATAGACGTGAGACTGAGATGCCTTAAGAAACGATTTTGACATTGAGACAGCAGCCTTTGCCTGTAAGAGCCTTTCATGCCCAAACCACTTATAATCCAGCAAGGCTAAATCAGAGCGATATTAATTTGTAAGGGAATCACATCCAGCTAGTTGCATAATTTGTTTATTTCTTTTTAAGTAATTGATCGGATTTTCAGTAACCAGAAAAAATTAAATAGGTTTTAACCATGCTGGACAAAGAACAAGACAGGTCTCAACGCAATACACTCTATTCCAATTATATAAGGAATAGGTGAATTAGCATAAAGGTTCTGAAGGGATACAGTGCAATCAGTTCCTAATCCGGGTCTTCGGTGTAATACAACCTGAATTTACCCATGTAACCTGTATATAAATACTTTATACGATAGGATCGTGAACTACGGAGTTAGTTTGTTTGGTTTTAGTTCGAGTCCTCGCTTTGGGACGTAGATTAGTGTTGAGGAGAGTCGGTGTTTGTAAAACCAGTTGAGCTGATACGATACGGCCGAGTGGAACCCTGATTTAATATAGGACTACATTTATGTAAATTGCAGCTATAATAGTGTACATGTTAATATTATATACCTAGAATAATAATTTAGGGACTGCTACCGCAATGCAAAATGCGACAAATAAACTCAACGGCTCGGAATGTGGCCCAAACTTAAACGGAGCGATTTAGATGATTTCCACCAGCGTTTTGTCATGATAAGAAGCTAAGTTCTTATTTAATGCGTAATTAGTAGTCACTTAGATGGAAATCCAACCTGTAACCTTGTGATTGCAAGATATAAACTACGTTACTTCCTAAGGTGATTTATGAAGATTTAGCTTCCTTTTTCTTTAAAAAAAGGCAGCGATAGCCTAGTGGAGATACCAACAGACTGCCATGCAGAAGGTATCAGGTTCAAATCTACGGCGCGCACCAATGACTTTTCGAAGTTATGTGCGTATTGAATTGTTAATTATCGCTTGTCCCGTGCCTCGAAGAGCACGTTAAGCCGTCGGTCCCGGTTGTCATGAAGATCTTTGACAGTCGTTACAAGGCGTCAGTACCTTCTAAATAAACTGACACTAGTCTAAACCCCGGAATATCGCTATCCCTTCGGGTTTCAGAGGTCAGACAGGCAGTCGCTCCGTGGAAAAGCTAATATTCAGCCAAAACCCGGTTAGACTAGTAAGCGGACCCCAGATTGAAAACTGGGATAATGCTAAGAGGATGATGATGAGCTTCCTTTTTCTTTAGTTGCGTCGCCATTTTGCTATGAATATCAAACCCCGGGATCAACAAGAAAAACCTTTTCCTTATAGTTTATCCGATTTATTACCCGCTTTAAACGTTTTGGTAATTATCAGCATCCATACTTGCTGACTTAAAAAATAAATCACAAAATTTCCCTCAAGTTAGTGTACTCATAATTTGAATGGAGCAAAAATCTACAGCGGACTTTTAACTTGAGTTACGGGAGTTGAGTAAGTTTACTTATTAAAGTTTCATAGTCAAATATGAAATCTATGGCAGGAGTTAACATTGTAACAGCTGCTGTGCAGTTTCTTAAACTATAGAGCTATATTCTGAAATTGTTGTGCTTTCATCATCATTGTCTTGCCCTGGTCCCAATTTATTTGGGGTCGGCGCTATATGTCCTTTGCTTCCATACTTCTCTGTCACCAGTCATCCGATCGTTTACCCTTTTCTCTTTCATATCCATCCTCACACAGTCCATCCATCTTTTTCTTGGCAGTCCTCTCCCTTTTCGTCCTTCTATATGCATATATATTCATCACTTTTTTACCTACATACATCTCATCTCTCCGCATAACATGTCCATACCAGGCCAATCGACTAATTTTAATCTATGGGGGGCACTTTCATACCACCTCTAACGTAATCATTCCTAATTCTGTCCATTCTTAGCTTTCACGATTACAATAAATTATGATTATGAAGAAACTAAAATCAGTTTTCGGCAGGTGTGGCCATATTTTTGGTTATGAAGGCCAATAGTTCAACCAGGCATAAACTATGTAGCTTAGGTTGCTTAAGGTTAACTAGATTTACTTTATCGTCCTTGCGTTACAGCGTCCAACAAAATAAAATTATGCTTAAAAAAGTCAATTAATGTGTTACTTATCATGAGAACTACTAAGCCAGAAACATTCAAGTTGAACAGTGGGTTCCTTTGATAAATTAGGCAAAGAAAGATATGTAGCGGCTGCTGACGCTACAAGTTATATACAAGGTGCGCTATTGTGTATGCTGCGCAGCAGTCACCTCCTAGCACTCATATGGCTAGGTCGTAGTATTCGTAGTATGTAGTTTATTTATTATAATCATTATGTGGTACCACAGCAAAGCATATATATTTCGTATTCTGTATTTCTTTATTTATCTCTTCATACAATATCTTTTCCATACCCCTACATATACGAGTATTTAGGGTTGATATGATATTTTGGTATAATTAGGGTTGAGAGATTTTTTGAAAGTTCGATGATTTTGTAAAGGACTTTTAAATAAAAATATCAGCATTCAATATAGTACAACGTAAGCCCAGCAAAGTAATCTCGTAATCTGATAGAATATTTAGCAATATTCTATCAGATTTTATTGTTATTAAGAATAAAATATTATTATATTAAATCTTTTATAAAAAATATCCGATAATTCTTACGTTAAATTTTTCAAAGGGCCGCATTGCCCAGCAACATAAATTACCACATCAAAGCGATTCGGAACGATACACAATACTGCATAAATGTATATAAATCTCCATTATTTGTCGATAGTTCAAAGCTACCAAAAGTTGTTAATGGTCCATTGGGACTTCTTTTTATTTCAGACCTAGAACGGGTATTAGCCGTGACAAAATATGTTGATCTTCTGAGAAGTACGCAGTGAGGATACCTACTATATTGAAAGCTAACGTTGTATAAAAGACAGACAAATTGAGGGAATAGGTATGTGGGAATGTTTGCCTTACTTCTAAAATTAGTTATTAGCTCTTTATTTCAGCTATCAGCCTACATAATTATTTTCTTTTGTATTTTTCAGTGCAAAATGTTGGTGGAATAATACTCCTCTGCTTACTCCTTCGGGGATACAGTTATGACGCTATTAAAAAAAGAAAAACATCTGATGGAAAATTAACGACAATAATCTCGCCCCTTATTACGTGCGACCTTTAATTCATAACATAGAGAAGTGTGGGTTGTAATATTACACCTCTGCCTAATCATTTGTGGATACAGTTGTGAGTGTATAAAAAAACATTATGTGCTAGGTTCGGAATACTTATTACTTACCTTAATTCCGTGTCGACTATCTTTGCCGTGTCGATATATTCTCTAATTTTGTCATACTATCCTATGCTAGGTTCTCAGTAAATATTACGTACCTATGTCAATACCGTGTCGGCTGTTCTCGACCTTATGAATATGTTCTCTAATTTTGTCATACTATCCCGTGCTAGGTCCGCAATACTTATTACTTTCCTTACTTCCGAGTCGACTGTCCTTGCCCTTGAGATATATTCTCTAATTTTGTCATACTATCCTATGCTAGGTTCTCAGTAAATATTACGTACGGTCGCGGTCTAAAAATGTTTACCACTTTACAAATTACATTCTTTGTCACGCTGGTTTCAGCAAGGTCTAAAATGCTATATCTGAGTACTTATTACTTTTCAATCATTGGTAAGGCATCGATTCAAACAAAAAGAGTATGAATATTTTTAGGTCGATGAAATAATTTGACATAATGACAGAATTGCATTTATGCTGTGGCTGCTGAAGGAGGCTATATTCGTTATTAAAACTTTTATCAACAAAAAATATGTGTTGAATTTATATTTGATGATTTCTGCCTATTTTTTTATAAAGCACGATTCGCCTGGTTAAGGGCACACACTATCTAAACAAAAGATCACTTATGTGATCAGCATGCGCTTTAACGTGACTAGCATACCATCCACTATCATTATAGCTTACAGTCTGACCGCGCCCTGATTTTCGCTAGACGATATCATCATCATCATCACCCTAGTATTTTCTTAGTTGCATCCCAAGCTTGCACTTCGGAGCCCAGGGCCTGCTATTTCTGGTCTACCGAGATTTGACTGGATATCAGTTTTTACACGGAGCGACTGCCATCTAACATCATTCTAAGGTTAGACCAGTAGTCAGTAGGTATATTTGAGGGCATTGACTTCCCACTAATGACTGCCATAGATCATGACAGCCGGGACTGCTTAACGTGCTTTCTGATGCACGGGGTTGAAACACCGCCAACATTGGGCTAATTATTAAGAATTTCTTGACAGAAATTCCTAATAAATTGTCACTTAGAAATTCTTAACAGAAAAGCTTAGCAACATTTTCCGAGCCTGACCTGCGAAATGAACCCGAGACCTCATGATCAGCTGTCGTATGCACTACCGCTAGACCAACGAGGCAGTCTTACGCTAGACGATATAAATAATATTGTATTTTTTTCAAAAAGGTTTTATATTCAGGATGTCGTATTTTCGCCATCCATCGCCATCCCTTTCATTATAATCTGTCAATGTAAAAGTCATTTGATAAACTTATTCATTACAAATACCAAAATCGTAAATATCAAGTTTAAAATAACATTATTTGAAGACTACAAATATTTTAGTTTTATTGTAAATATCACGCTTGTAATAAAATGAACGTACATATATTATAAATGTGGAATAATAAATCGTTATTGACACCAGTTGCTACGCAACGCATGTTATCATAGATTGGTTGCCTAGTACAATATCGTCGTCCTTGTGTCATTGATGTGTTCATGCAATTATAAGCCTTAAGGTGGTAAACACTTTCAGACCGCGACTGTACCTATGTCAATACCGTGTCGGCTGTTCTCGACCTTATGAATATATTCTCTAATTTTTTCATACTATCCCGTGCTAGGTCCGCAATACTTATTACTTTCCTTACTTCCGAGTCGACTGTCTTTGCCCTTGAGATACATATATTCTCTAATTTTGTCATTAAATCCCGTGCTAGGTCCTCAGTACTTATTACGTGTCTTAATTCCGTGTCGTCTGTCGTCGACCTTGCGTGGTCGACGTGCCTACGTGTTAATACCCACGTGGGGGACGTTATGGCGATGACTCTGTTATTACATTGCTCGTACATAAATTAATCTTTTCTCCCTTTCTATGGCTTTATTGCGGGATGCCAGAGGAAGATGCTATACTTTAGGTCTCATATCCTTATTGCATATTGTAGGTTATTGTAGGAAGATCTCTCCCACATGGTGAAAAATGTAGGTAATCTTTGTGTTTAGTCAAATAATGTTCTTTACATCTAGAACATGATAATTTGCAGACAGCAGTTCATTGTGTTCGTTGGTTGTATGTCAGTAAAGTACTCCGCGGCATAGGATTTATTCCTAGTGCGGGAGTTATCATTTCAATGAAGGAAGAAAGAAAGAGTCTGGTAGAGTCTGTTTAGAATTACATTTTGCATTAATCAATTTTAAATAATTTTAACTAAAAAAAAGGTCTGGAATTGCAAGTATAAAATGAAGGTAATTATTTAAATTACATTACACATGATATTAAAGCAATAATTTATTGATTTGAGGAGTACTTTGTTATAATGTAATAGCTACAGTTAAACAATAATTTTTCGCTGATTCTGTAATATATCTAATTTTCAACATATTTATTGTATGTTGGACCTCTATCAATAAGTATAAAGTTCAATAAAATTTTCAGCTTGTTTTGAATAAAACGAACAAGCTCGTTTAGAACGACTCTCTCACGTAACGCCTACAACGTGGAGATCTTTGTATAGGTATAAGGTTGTACCGACTGATATTACTTTGGGAAACTTTGAAAATTATACAAACGGGGGATTATATACAAGCGGAGGTAGTACAGGTAGATTTTATCACAAAGCACTGATTGAATTTTTATATTATCATGCGTACCTATTACTTAGGGAAATTTCCCTTGTACGCAAAAGTTTAAAAAAAGCACTCTGTTTCATAGAAAAGACTGCTTTTTTACACTTGCGATTCATGCATGTTTTAATATCGACTAATATTTGTTTTAAGATTATAAATCGCTAAATCGCGATATTAAATATTAACGGAATACCTCGAAGTTAAGTGGTAAAGGGGTCTACAAAAACAAAAATGCGTCTATGTGTCATAATATCCCTCTATTCCTGCTTCCAGGATTGCGTACTTAAGGCTCACGTATTTTGCAGAACCGTGTGAAAAGTGACCCAAGTTGGGTCACTTCACCACTGACTCAACTGCACCGAATAGGTTATTGCAGGATGAAGTCTATCAAAAGCAGCTCAGGAACCGATCATCTATGGCCGTCACTTTATTGATCATTTAGTTCCTAAACGGTTTATTTACGATATTGATATCGATGCAATTTGTTATTGAATAAGGTAGAAGCGAGAGAAAACATTAGAATCATACTTTTCATTTTTAAATATCACTCTTTCTCTCTCTTTGCAGTTTGCACTTAGTATGGTAATTAGGTAGTACCACCCCCTCACAGAAAATCGACGTAAAGTAACAGTACTTAAACTGTTGCGTTTCGTTTGGTGAGTGAGAGTGCCGGACACCCTATCCCCTATTCCTTCTCCCTAATCCCACTCCTCATCCTATCCCTATTCCCGTCCCCAAGGGGCGGCAACGCACTTGTGACTCCTGTGGTGTTGCTTGTGTCCATGAGCGGCGGTAATTGCTTACCATCAGGCGATCCGTCTGCTCGTTTGCCACCTATTAGTATAAAAAAAGGTATTAATCAATCTTCCCCAATTTGCTCGGTCCTCGACTCTCGAGTTCTACTGCTCATTTCACACTACCTAAGTCACAATTTTAACTAGAAACTGACTCCATTGGTTCCTATTTAGTTAAATTTATTAAACTCCATGCAGGAATATTATTATTATGTACAGCGGCCTACTTACACTTTAAATCTCCCCATGCTTCATACAAAGTATGTTTTTTATGTTTTTTAGGGTTCCGTACATCAAAAGGTAAAAAAGGAACCCTTATAAGATCACTTTCTTGTCCGTCTGTCTGTCTGTCCGTGTGTCACCACCGATTTTCTAAGAAACGGGTGGACCTAGCAAATTGAAATTTATACCAGATACTAAGGTCTATGTTTCCTATTAGGTGTATAAAAATCAGGGTTCTGGGTCAACCCGATAAAAAGATATGGTCATAATTAGATTTTTGCGAAAATTGTAAGTACGAAAATTAACCTTAATTTTCAACTTTTTTTGATTTTCGGAATTTTTCCTTTACTTGTGCTGTAAGACCTTGGTTTGAACCAAAATTGACAATTCTAGGTCAACCGGAAGTACCCTATAGATTTTCGGTCGAAAACCTATATGGTAGTTCCCGTTGAACTAGAATCACGAAATTTGGCCAAAAGCAGGGTCTTATAGCACAAGTAAAGGAAAAATTACAAAAAATTAAAAAAGTGGAAAATTTAAGGGTGTCCTCATACATGCATAGTAGACTCCATTTAAGATAGTCCTCTAAGTTGTACGGGCGCTCATACAGATTTAGAGGACTAGCGTAATTAGCACCAACCTCAAATAAGGTAAAATGCGTACGGAACCCTCGGTGCGCGGGTCAGACTCGCACTTGCCCGAATTTTTTTTATAAGGCATCTCCCTCATTAGGACTAAATCCTGTGTCGCGGGGGACTTTACAAACACACAACTAACGGACACAACGAACACCCAGACCCGAAACAACAATTTATGAATCACACAAAGTGTTGCCTCGTGTGGGGGTCGAACCTACAACACTTCGGCGCAGTGTCAAGCGGTGAGGCGGCTTAAACCAATACGCCAACCGTGCAGTCAAATATGTATCTAATCTCCAGATCGATGGATAGATCAAAATATCGGGACCGGCCGTTAATATCTATGGTATTGTCTACCTTTTCTATCTGATTATGTTTCTGTTGGTTAGGTTTACTGCCTGGTGATACACAGGATACAAATATACCGAGGGAATTTAATATACCTGAACTTGATTTATGTATGACTAGACTAGAGCAGCGATAGCCGAGTGGACCGACAGACTGCTACGCAGAGGGTCTCGGGTTCGAATCCACGGCACGCACCAATGACTTTTCGAAGTTTAGTGCGTATTAAATTGTTAATTGTCGCTTGCTAATCGGTGAAGGAAAACATCGTGAGGGAACCTGCATGTCTGAGAGTTCTCAATAATGTTCTTGAAAGACATGTGAAGTCTGCCAACCCGCATTTGGCCACCGTGGTGGACTATGGCCTTACTCTTCTCATAGTGAGTAGAGGCTCGTGCCCAGCAGTGGGACAGCATACATGTAGAAGTCGGTTATCGCACCGGCTCCTATCTATACATATACTAAATAATATTACATAACCTCGCTTTGTTGCGACGTGAGAAACAGACAAACTAACAAACAAACTTTTGCATTTTTAATATTTCTACAGATCACTGCAATAACTCACGAATAAAATATATAATATACGTACTCATATATTATGGTGTTATGATTATTATAATAATATTGTTTTGATACGTGAAAACGGGATAAACAAACGTAGCAATTTGTGTCATTTAATATTATATTGAACATGTTTACCTAACAAATTAATCGTTTTTTGGATCGTCAAATAACAATGATCAACAATGCGAAACTAGAGCAATTAATTCATTAGTTAATATTTACCTGTACGATAATTTGTATCCATATTTTCAATTTGTAGGTAGCTCTTGTTTTGTAGATCAAATTCATTACAAACAAAAGAAACAACTTTCCATGGTAGGTATGAATAAATTAATCTTATAGATATATAGTCAATTCCGAGGAACAGCTTTTACAAAATAATTTATTCTTTGAAGTATGATTGCAACAGTCGTTTGTAATTATCGTATTTATGTAAGTTGCAATATGCAAAAGTCATACAGGTATAATTAAAGAAGTCGGCGCTGGGACAGTTTGAAAAAAAAATCCCTTGGCTCGCATTAGCGAGCCAACGGAGTTTCTAGAGTGCCTCGAATCTATTAAGATTCGAGGCACTCTAGAAACTATGTAAACATAATCTAAAACTGACACCATCGAGGCATTCGCCTAGAAATAATTTTAGAATATTTCGAAATATAAAACAATTTAAATTACCAATATCAGAATCTATTTACCTACTTTCATCGTTTTTCGAACGTAATACTAGCAGCAGTAAAACTACACCAGGAAAAACTTTCAGAAAAACGAGTTTGTAATAACATATAATCAACAATTTTCAGTAAAACGAACCCAAACTGGACTCGAGAAAATAACAGTAAAAAGCCTGCGAAAGTTTATTCCCGTTTTTATGGATACCTCGGTATTGGGAATATATCCTCTTAAATTTCACGTAGATATTCCGGAATATGTTTATGTATCAAATTTACGATCCTGTGAAGTACATCATTTACGTCCAGGAAGTTATTTCGACCTGTCTTGTTAAATTGCGCTCTTTCAGTAAAGACCGGTTGGAAATTTAAGAAAAATATACCCTGATTACATGTTATTCTTTTAAATTATAATGTTTATGGTAGGGTCTTTGAAGTGCCAAAGGTTTTGAAAATTCGTTCCCTCTAGGTGTTACTGTAAAAAAATGGCAGCGAGGTCTAAAAGGATTTTTGTCGTGTTTAAGGCATTTTAGTATCTCCGTTGTTTCATTTTTAGAGAAGTAGAAAACAAATAGTAAAGAAATTATAACCTTATGTTCTACGAGAGCTAAAAGCTGCAGATATAACAATTGCTTGCATTGTATAACAATTGATTTACATTGAATTATGTCGCTTACGCAAGAGAGGTACTAGCATCTAGAAACCTACTTTATATAAAACAAAAAATAGATTTTATAATTATTTACGTATGTACCTTATATCAAAAAGATATTTTTAAAACTCTCTAACATTTCTATTCTGCATAAATTAGACAGGTATAATTTAAGAAGACAACAAATTTACTGTTAATGGCCAGCCAATGTACTCATTTGACAGGTTTAAGATGGCCCAACCTTATTACTGTGGTTGTTAACTAAAAATATGTCATGAGGTGTGAATAACTGCAGAATTCATCTTTAGATATTATAAAATGAAGTCCCCTCGCGTTCCTGTCCGTCTGAATTAGAGAGATAAACTCAAAAACCAAACGGATTTCACCAATATATAGTGTTATGCCTGGGGGAGACTTAGATGTACCTATAATTCAACCAGTAGGCTAGTCGTGTTGTTAATTCAAAACTACCGTTTTAATTATGACTTGCAGCATTTTCATCCATTCATCTGTCCCATCCATAATAAGAAGCGTATTTATTTATTTAGTCAAGGTGACCAAAGAATGAAGTCTTAACTCAAGTGAGAGTATTCATCAACAAAGTTTCAGTTAAGTGTTAGATAATGCGGTGGCAAGCCGCGGCAGGTCATGAATTCTCTACAATATGGCTGAAACTCCGTTGATAACGCTCACAGTGTCATAAAATGTGCAAACGCTCCTGGAGTTTTGTCATTATCATTACCTTCTTTGCGGTTTTTTATGAACGCTTTTAAATTGATTCTTACTTGAATTGCTCTTGTTCAACAAAGTGGTTAATTTTGTCGAATGATTTAATTTGTTCTTTAGTTAAATGTAGTTTATGGTTTTACTATTCGTCTTTAATTTTACTTCTTTTAAACGTTCGTTACTTAATCGTTCATATTAAACGACACTCAATAACATTTTCAAGCCTACTTAGCAAGTAAAAGACGCACCCCCACACACTCACTTAAGAACAAACGAATCACCATTTACGCACCGAGTTTACTCCAAGAGGTTGCCGAGGCGCCAATTTGTATACACTTCACTAGTTTATAATACAAGGGACGTCGTGAGAAGGAACACCATTGAACAAAGACATTAATACCTGGCATGTGTGGGGCTGCTAAAATATACAACCTCTTTATGCCGCCCACTTATATCCCTTAATCTTGTCCTCGCTAAGGAAATATTTGAGGGCCTGCAATTTAGATTGTTTGTTATCTACTGAATTTTTGTTGCGTAATGAAAATTGTGAATTGTGGTGAAGAAATATAAGTAGATGTGTAATTAGGGGGCAATGAACTTATATCGGTAAATATGTGACATTGAGACTGCCTCCATGGTCCAGTGGATAGCGTATTCGACTGCTAATCGGAGGTCCTGGGTTCGACTGGGTGAAAGTGTTACCTACTGGGTTTTCCAAATTCTCAGTAGCAGCACGGAGTCTGGTGATGTGCCCGGTAACGGCAATAGGCTCGCCCCCTATAACGTGGGACCTAACAATTCATGTCGAAATGTGGGTGTAATATTACACCTCTGCCTATCCCTTCAGCGACACAGGCGTGAGTCTATAAAGAAAAAAAATGTGACATTCTGTAAGAAAATGCTATCTTTTTCAATGTAATTTAGACAAAGATTGAAACTGAGACAAATGAAAAAGTTTAAAAGGCTCTAACTGGGTTAGGACTTCAAAACTAGAGTGAACGAAATACACTCTAGTGGACAGACACACGGTCATGACGCGAGTACAATGGTCCTTATTTCAGTACCGTTCCCCTCAAAAAGAACTGTAACAGAGATTAACTGAGGGTTATTTAAAAACCTTGCAACCCTACTCAAGACTAGAATAAAACGCAATAATTTTTGTTTAAGTCCTTCTAAGAAGCAGAGCTTACTCACAAACCAATCAATTCTTTGATCTTATTTTTTTTATTTTGCCTGTTTTTTGGCACGGTAGTCACCGATACAATTGCCAGGGTCTTTGCTGTACCTTCGAAAAGTATTACATTTATTCTGAAGCATAAAACTCCAATTTTATACCGAGACGGCTTCCTATAACGTCCATGTACTAAAGCAGAGGCTATCAAATATGCATCTGTATTTACAATATGTCGGTGTGCATACAAAAGGGTATGTGCGGAGTAGCTGCGCACCTCGATGTCAAACAAACTTCGTGAAAATTTGTTTTTTTTAAATTTAATTCGTAGAATTGTTAACTACGTTGGTGAACTCACAACATGCCCGATTTTAGAAATACAGGTATCTATTCTCTGCCTGGGAAGCCTGTTTGTAACCCTAAGCGAGGAGTTTAATATAAAATGTCGAACATTATATTTTATATTAAACAGAGTTCATATTAAAGTTCTTCGGAAGCATTCACAGACTCCAAAATATATTTTTTCCATCCACTCAGCTTGATCTTGAAAGGATTATAACTTCAACGTTTTTTATTTACAGCAGTAACCCAAATTACGGGTCCATCGTGAAGACGCTCTTCTACCTGAACAATAAAGCCAATGAGGTATCCGTGGAAGTCCCGTAGCGCTAAATCTAGCACTGAATGCAACTAAAAATGTTCCACCAAAGAAATATTACAGACCTATATCATAGTCTCATTCTGTTCTAGTTTCAAAGTATTTTTTTATTTTTACATAGTGAAAACGGCCTCGCCCTCAAGGATGACAGATTGCATTAAAATAACATTTTATACGTTAAGAACGAAACCTGTAAGTAAAGTGGGAGATATTATTCCCATTATTAGCTTTCCATGTATAAAGTAGCCTAGCTAGTCAAGGATAGCCTTGACAATTGCCTCATCTACCGTTCTATACTATTTTCGTGTGAGCATATGGCTCTAATTCTGGCTTTTATAGACCGTACCTCTGACATAACCTTACCAATCTTGACCCAAGACCAGAAATAGATTCTACTATACGTGTTCTCCGAAACACCATACGCTACCTGTATAATGTAAACGCCACACAAGGGATCACCCATCCAAATCGCGACCTCGGTGATCATTGCTCAACTTTACCAATCTATTGCGAACGGCGACCGTGACTATGTGACTACAGACAGGCAATAAGCGCTACAACATTTAAGCAGTATGGGTGGATAATATGTATTTCCATTGTTTGCTTAGCTATTTTATCCTTGAAACTGCGCCATCTAACGTGTTTTATGAAGGGACAAGTGGCGTGCGACAGGAATGGCGCCGTTCCACCCTCCATTGCTTATGACGTCATACTGTGGTTAACCGTACCCCTCTTGTTAATCTGTGGTTATGGTGCCCTGTCTCTGATGACTTTGTGAGATGTTTGTAGATGTTTTTTATGGCCAAGGGTATGTACAATTTCCGAAATAGAATTATGGTTTGATTGAATTGAAATGTAATTTTGTGGTTAGTTGTGTGATGTATGTATGTATAATGTTTATGTTATACAAACTTTTCGTTATAGGCATTGGAGCTTGTAATCCACTGGAAACACTTCAGATTTTGTAATGCTACAGAATGTCACTCTAAAATCAGATAATTATAGAATTTCATCATAATAGATGATATTGGTATCTTATATATTGTCCTATACATGGTCCGGCTTTTTGTGCCTTGATGCCTAATAAAAGATGAAAATAAGATAAGATGCTTAAACAAAGTTGGGGTTGATATGTAGACGACCTTAATTTACTTATGGAATTAGTAAGCTCTAGTCTAAAATCTTGCTTCTGCAACGAAACTGTGATATACTATGACATTCTGTGTATACCTACAAATGCATTACAAATTTGCTAAGGGCGGTTTCAGATTAGCGTTTTATAGGCGCGTATAAGCTCGTTTTTCGAAGCGCATGTATGCGCGAATTGGCGCGCCTTTTGGCACACGCGCAACTCCTACGAGCGTTGACGCCCCTCTAAATCCGTATAAGCACGAGCCGTCAGAATCCATGTTGACACTGACAAGATGTTACTACCGTTTCGAGCGAACACGTCGAAATATGCCCGTTTACGCGAGTCCGGTTTTTTGAAGCGCGTAATGTAGTGCGCGTGTAAGCGTATGCGGAAACGACCGTAAACGCGCAGAACGATACGCTAATCTGAAACCGCCGGCGTCATTCGTTTTCGTGTGAATTAAAATGTCTATTTACAATATTATCGTAGTTCTACACCAACTTTCACATAACTACTAAAGTAAGTAATATTTTCTAGCCTGCGTGACAAGTTTCAAGTCCAACAGCACCACTTAGCTATGCGCTCATAGCTAAGCGGCCTCAATTGTCAGGACTTGACGTCAAACATGTAACTCAACCTCCTAAAACCATTTATGGTATTAATTCTAAAGATGCACAAAAGTTTATTAATTATTAACGACTGCTTTATATTACGCTTTAAATCGTAAACAGAAATAAATACAGCTTATAAATATAAAGGTGTCATCTCAAACGTTAAATTATGTAATAGATGCTACCCGCATTTTTAAAGCGCTAGATTAAAAATCCAAAGAATTTCAAATAAACTTCCAAGCAATATAATTTTTTTATCTCTTTAGGAGCCAAATATATTAGAAATATATCCTTAAGCATGTGTCCTAAAAGAAACCCACTGACCGCTTTTCATGTTTATAGCTTTGGTACTTTAGCCTCTGCGATGATATATCAGAAAAGACAAGTGATTCTATATACCTACTCTTACATAGATATTGTTTTCTCTAGCCAAAGACAAATCAATTTAATCAAACATATCCACATAGTCTCAACAGAAAGATGATCTGGAAATATCAAGATAACACCATCACATTTAATTAACGTACACGAAGACTTCTAATACATAATAGTGGAGAGGTTCGCCCTGATTCCTTGGATTTCTTTTGTTCTTCGTTGTGTTACCCTTGAGACCAACTTTGATAACGGTATTGCGGACGTGAGAGTAATAATAGGTATAGAAATTGGAACGAATATTCTATACTAATATAATAACAACTACTGTAGACATCTTTTGGGATTAAGTCCACTTGGTGCTGGAAGTAAATAATCAAGTTGTGGATTAGTGGTTTCTGTACTACGTAGTGTTGGGCAACTCCAAACTTATAAGCCTTTGACGCGAAGAAACTTAGAACAAAGTATAACGTAGATATTCTCACACATTTTCAGTAGGCAAGCGTGCAAGGATGTGATATGAATAACATAAATGAGGCAAATGAAATGAGTGTGGCGCGTAATAACAGGAAACACGTACTGACCGCCTTTTTATACACAAATATAGTTATACAAATGCACCTTATTTGTCTTTTTGAAGCGCGTAATCAAATTGTATAGAATTACGGAAGTGCGGCATAATTTTGTTTACATAATAAATAATAATAAGAATAAGTATTTTTTTTATAGTATAGGAATACAAACGAACAAGCGGGTCACCTGATGGTAAGTAATCAAATCACCGCCGCCCATAGACACCTGCAATGCCCGAAGGATCACAAGTGCGTTGCCTACCTTTTAAAAAGGAATATGCTCGCTTCTTAAAGATTCCAATGTCGAACTGGTTTGGAAATACCACTGCAGCTAGCTGGTTTCACAGTTTGGCTGTACGAGGCAGGAAATGGAGTGTGAATCGTACGGTAGAAGAACGCCACTCATCAAGGTGGTGACGGTGAAATTTTAATTTGTGGCGAGTTGTTCGGTGGTGAAATTCTGCAGCGGGTATCCGACCAAACAACTCCTCAGAACACTCCCCATGATAACATAAAACTATTTGTTTCATATATCATATCTATATATATAAAAAAGTCGTATTAGTTACACTATTTATAACTTAAGAACGGCTGAACCGATTTGGCTGAAAATTGGAGGGGAGGTAGCTTAGAAACAGGAAAAACACAAAGGATATAATTAGTTGCAAAAAATAATCTGAGAGGGATTTTAGAGAGGGTCGATGTTTGTAGGGAAATACTAGCTACCTATTGACAGTAAGAACGCATGCGCTGTAATAATTGAGTGCTGCGCATGTGCTATCGATCTATATCTGTCAGTACTGTCACATTATACATTGCCATATGGTGCACTGTCATTACTTCGTTCGCTTACATAAATAAACTAATAATTATTAAACTGACTGACAGACATAGCGCGTCTATAAGGATTCCGTGTTTAGCCATTTTTGACTACGGAACTCAAAAATACTGTTTACAGAAATGTTTTAAATACTTCTTGCGATTATATTTCTTATTAGTCCCTATGAAATAAAAAGAAAATTACTATCAAACGATGAAGGAGTTCTGTGTTACCCCGAATTTAACGTGAGTGAAGCCGCGGGCAAAAGCTAGTTTATCATATTTATTCATATTCATGGTGAAATGTGGGTGTAATATTACACCTCAGCCTTCGAAGATACATGCGTGAGACTATAAATAAATAAAAAAACATATTTTTACCGGGGTTGTTTAAAACACGTAAAGCGCCTAAAATAAAGACAAATTTACCAGAAAATTAAATAGAAAGGAGTTTAAAATACAAGTGTAACACTTTCATCACGATTAGAAAAATAAAATCCTATTAGCTATTAGATATAGTAGTAAAAATATTGCGGCTTTATTTACATTGTTTTCTATTTATAATTTCTAACCACCCCGAAACTTCCTCACAGTTAATTATGAACCTGAAACTTTGTGACTGTGGCACAGGCAGCGATTCTACCATCGCCAAGGGCTCTTGTTTCACTTTAATCAAAAGCCAATTAGTTTTCTATACCTGGCACATTAAAGTAAACATTGAATTTGTTGTCTATTTTCGATGTACGTCCTTCCTTAACAGTGACGACAGTCTATCGATTTTGCTCTGAATATGACTGAAATATATTCGCTGTTGCGATGTCAAGTAAACAATGACGACATCTTTTCTCAACGTAAATATATTAAGTTATACAAGCGTTTGCTCGAGACAAAATGCTGATTTTTGTACGTTGGGCTTGAGGTAATTTTGTAAGCTCTTACTTTCAAGTAGTGTGTAGAGCGCAACCGTAGTTTATCGGAATAAGATAATTATCGTTTTGAAGTACGATCCCGCAACGTGCATTTTTTACACGCTTTGTCAACTTCGATAAACTTTATTATACAGTAGGTAGTATAACTATTGTACAACGTCGAATATATCTAGCCACATACACTAAGGTGATACCTATATAAGTAACGAATATAGGTAAATAATACAACAAGTTGTCAACGCGCGAAATATTAGCATGCTCAAACAATTTCGTCGCCTTTACAACAAACTTGTTATTTGAATTATAGCTACTTTTTGTCGGCGACTGTAAGTAGCATAAAATATTAAGCATTCTACGTTATACTCGTACTTACAAAATTTAGAATATTAAAAAAACACCTGAATATAATTATAATAATATAGTGATAATCTGTATAGTGTGCAAATAATTTCTATCTCTTTTTCAATTCTATAAGATATCCCTTTTTCAATATCTGATATTAAAATCCTTATATTTTATACAGATGAAACAATTGTTACCAGATATTTAGCTAACAAATTTTCGTTAAAATAAAACTCTTGTATAAATAAAAATATTTTTATTCCAACGAAAACTGGAACGAATTCACAAAGCGTCGGCAAAAGGTTCCTTAAATTTAAAATTAAAATACTGAAGACTGACCTGGAGAGCTACTGTGTTGCATCTCTCTAGGGGATGAATAATAATCAAACAGTTTTTGTGCTACTCTATAATATTTTACTTAGCTTTGTTTATAATTTGTTGTGTTTATACCGGGGTATGTTGCAACCTTGGTGAAGCAGAATATTCAATTACCTATTGAGTCACATCAAGCATAAATAGTAGTTACAGTTAATCATCAGCCTTTAACAGTCCACTCCTGGACTAAACCTCTCCCTTGAAAGGAGGAATTGGCCTACTATACCACGCTGGCCAAACGGGTTGGTATAAGGTTTGTATCAAGTTTTCCTTCTCTTGCAATGCTGTTCTCTGCATAATATGTTCCCTCTGTCGGCTCTTACGACACCCTTTGGATAATATGGGGTGGTGACAATCCGTATTCTTAATCCGTCATCACACGGACTCGTAGCTACAGTACGCCGTATAATAGTTTTAATGAAACTTAAAGAGAAAACCACATACAAGTCTGCTTAGTAGTTTTTGAGTTAGTAATTGTATTGTATTTTGTTCTATAATTCATAAGTTTAGTATAGCAACGGTTTCTCATATCAATACTATCTGAATAATGAGGTACTCAGTAGAGTCCCATAAACCAACTTACTGAGAAACGTCCTTGCTCCAAACATGTAATAAAATAATACGATATATTCATAACATGGAGTATACATAAAGCCATATTAGTTTTCGGATTACATCCCTCCGTATTCTATTTAATGTCTAGCGGGTAGAAGACAAACATTTGAATGTGAATCCAATGTATGTGGCTTATAACTTCTCAGACGTTTTAGAAACTTGGTTTATAAGTATTTGTGAGAATATGTCATAGTCTTTCAAGGATTTATGGCTTCGAATTTGACGTTAATTGATGGGATGATGGCTGGTATTAAATCATTTATTAGTTTATATTTTTATTGTTTATAGTTTCTTTTAAAAATATGCGTAAGCATTCTGATATTTTGTGTCAGTAGTATGTTCAGTTTAGTAAACGATTGCGAAGGATGCCTATTTTCTAAATAAACTTTAATTTCAAAGTAATTTCTGTTATGACGGGTTTAAGACTTATGTTTTAAAATATATGGTACTTTCTCTTGTTCTTCTTTGGGCAATATCTAGTCAGCCATTTAGAACGTACTGTGTATCGTATGTGATACACACATAGCAAATAAGAACAAATAATTCAGTACGTGCAATTCTCTGGAACACGAAAGACATGCATAAAATAGAGACACGATGTAGTGTTCTACGTCTAGTCAGCGCCATAATTCTTTCAAAGCAAATCTAATTCGTTTCTTTTCACTCACTTTGGCTAGCGTAGGCAAAATATTTTATGTGTCAGCAGAGTGTCTGTTCTGTTAATTAACTAAACCTTTGACGCGATATCTTCTACGGCTTCGTCTACTCTTTTCTCTTAGGTTTTATTAATCTTGTTCTTTATTGGATATCAGTTTAAGGCTTCAGCAGGTCTTTGCCCAGATGTGTGAACAATAATGAAAAAAAAATGAAAGTATTATAATGGCACTTTAAACTAGATTTTAAAGTCACTAGTAGTGTCAATAGTTAAGAACTGAGTATATCTCACGCCGTTACCAAAAATTACGCAAATATGCCAAAAAATTGCTCGAACTTCATATGAATGTACTAATATACTTCGCTTGAACTTTATGTAATTTGACTATACCAACTTCAATCATAGCACGTCATTGTTACCTTGCTGGTATGAAATATATAGTAAAGAAAATATGATAGAGCAAGAAGTGTTAACTCACTCGCCAAGTCGAGTGCGATATACACAATCAGAAACATTTTTAATCTCTAAAATGTTACATAAAACATAATAACAATATTCAACACCAAGACTTCAACGGTTCAGCGGTTGAGCCACACAAGTCGGTCAACCACTCAAAATGACATACTATCTGCGAACAACCAGTATTAACACAAATATAGTAAGTGCTCAAAGCTCAAAGTGAGAATTGCCAGTAAGACGGACGTCCTCTGGTCGGCCGCGGCATGGCGGCGTCATTAATGTCCCGACACTGACAAACAGGCCGCGTTCACCCTTTAATTTCCTTTGCAAGTTTTCCCTCGAAATGTTGAGTTTAATGAGGCACTCAAGTTAATTAGCACTTCTATTTGATGTACTGTCAAATCGGATTTCTTGTATTGGAATGGACAACTGGTTTATATTTATTTTCTGTTGCATACATTGTTTCATGTATTATTGTAACATCATTTCTGTGTGCCTAGGTAAGAAACGGGTAGTATGTTTTTTTGCATACTGCTATATTGGCATATTTTGTATTATTTTATAAAGTGTAAAAATTTTATGTTCTTCCTCCTTTAAGTTTTATGGCACGGTCACAGGACTTAGTAGCTCGCAATGTGACTTGACCTGGCGTTTGTAATGAATCGCAAAAGTAACCTTACGTTAAGTGACTACTAGTACAAGAGGGCATATAAATCAGGTGCTGAGCTGGCTAAAACAACAAATTGAGAAGAAATTTCGTGTTAGTAGCAAAACAAAAAAACCAAGCAAAGTGGCTACGAAAAATCTCGCACATATAATTCTTAATTATCAATCTAAGTTATGGATGAATAATAAACACGGTACGTATATCGGATAGTATGCATAGTTATACATTCACAAAAGCATCCTGTATTACCATCGACAACCAGAACACTAAGTAAGCATTTTATAGTAATGTAACGGGTCTTTGTCGCGTAATTATTTGAAAATATAGGTAAAATAGACCTAGACTAAACTATGTGTACTAGTCGCGAAAGTTTAATAGAGCTAAGCCATTTTCAATACGTTACTGTAAATTTGCATTACTAGTATAGCCTCATTTAAGAAGCCCAATATTACTTCTGAAGGATCATAGAATAATGGCTCCTTAGTCTTGTTCGTGTTTTCGTCGAGTTTGTGGATAAATCAAAACGTCAAGTATAAGTAGAAATTCAACAGAAAAAATGGTACCGTCGATAAAACATTATTTAATTTTACTGAAATTTTGCTTGAAATGCAAGCGATTACGTCAAATAAATATAATTTGTGCTCGGGTCAGTGATTTGACTGAATAGTCCAATCAGTTCACTAGACCGGCAATGACGCCAAAGCATAATAATACTTTAAGTACGGTATTTTATAATATTTTATTACAAAAATTTTCTTAGAACGATCTCCGGACGGTAAAATTTAATAAAAGGTATGTTACCTCTGTTTTCAATCAATTACTTACATGATAAAGACTTGGTATATTAAACATTAAAATGTCTACTAAGCAAAGTCTACAATGTTCTCGACTACGCTCAAACTTAAATACCTGGACCAAACATTGGCCACATAATTTCAATGAAATTTTCTTAATAGAGCTAGTTTATACAATGTAACTTAGTCTCCAGCTATTAAATTTTCAAATGAAGTGCATAAATTTAGTAAGTGGAGTACGAGTCGCAACCAAAGAGAATTCCAATGAGGAGAAATATTTGCATGACAACCGACCGATATTGATGAGTGGGCTGCCCATCACAACGTCCAACAGCCAACGGCCAACTATTTGCCAAACCTAGAGCATGGGATTATCAGCAAATAAATAAACAAACCTGATTGTGTTGCGTCAACTTGTGTTTGGCCCCAATGTTTGTTCCCACATGTTTGCATTGTGTTTCCATTTTTGTCACAATTTCCTGTTGGGGTGTGGACGGATTAATCGCCAAGGTTCACCATATTGAGTTATATACCTTCCGGTATACGGATATTATTAAGTTATACGAGTCGCTCCCAAGAGTCGCCATGTATGCCGAAGACAAATGTTTGTATTGAAAGTTTATTGACTCCGAAATTTTATTAAAAAAGTCTAGTAGTACCTACGCTAAAGTTACTGTGAAAATTAACCGTCGTTTATATGAGTTTTTTTATTGAGCATTTATATTATTTCTGATACTTCAGCTGAGAAAAGTCTGCAAATAAATAAAGTGTGCCGAAAAGGTAATTCAGTGAACAAATTAAATAGATTTTAAGCCTCAGTTAAAGCTTGGAATAAATCCAATCATTGCTTTGTACAAAATAAATTTACTCCGAAAGTGCTAAACAACATTGTTCAGATCTCACTCGCAATATAGAACGAATCAAAAACGATTCATGTGATACTATCTCAATAGTCCCCCGCGTAAAATAAAATACAATCCAATACATTTGCTACAACATATCCAAAATTTTTACTACAAATATAAAAGTAATAAATAATAAAATACTGAGCGGTTAAGCTAATACGCCTTCATCCATATTTTTATCTATATGTATGGAGCAAATAATTTAAATTTATTAAGTCTCTGGCAATCCCTGGCAAATAATATATGATGTAGTTGAGAGCGAGGCTCAGTAAATGAGATGTAACGGGGCTTGAATTGTTCATGAACTCAAGGTCTAGTTACGGTTCGGTGTGATACGCAGCCGTTTCAATAAACGTTGCCTAACGTCGAAGTAGAGAGTCGTTCGTTGCGGACTGTGCTGATTTAATTCGAACTAACAAGAGCTGGTTCAAAAGAAACGTTTTTTACTACGTGGATTTTTTATTTAATTAGGAATTTACGCTGGATTTTTGACTATCATTGTTATTAATAGTATAAAAAGAAGACCATGCAAGGCAAACTATGTATACATAGTTTGCATTGCATGGTCTTCTTTTATATTGCAAATGTCATTCAGCCTGCCAAATCAAGATAGACTATTCCTTTGACAAAGCATAAGTCCTTCACTCAGTGTAATCACAATCCGCCTTATTACAAAACATGGACTAAATATAAATCGAGGTTTAGCCCTAAGCTTACCTGCGTAAAATTGATTTTACGTGCACTATAAACACATTTTTCTAAAACTATTGTCATTAAAATTCTTTGGAACAAATCTCGAACAAAAATATGTAATTATTTGCCTCAAAAAGTCCTTTTAAAAATTCTCCATCAAGGTCTAAAGCTGGTATTATTTTTAAACCATGTTTTGTAATAAGGCCCAATAGGTTTAGTTTGGACGAGTGTTAGGGCAAAGCTTTTCCTCATTCTCTTAGTGAACTGTTTTCTCGTTCATAATACCGTTATATCTAGCTCACTTCAGTTAGTATACAACACACCTCTGCCAGAATGTGCGTCTACATTTTCTAAGTGGCACTCGCACATTTTCACCAACATTTTTGCGCAAAATGTATAATACTTTTAGACGAGATATTATTTTGTTGAAAATGTGAAACTTACTAGAACTTTGATTCCACTAGGTTTGCTTCTTTGAAATGTTGATTATTTTTTTATTATCAAGAATTGTAATTTTATTACTTAAGCTTAGGACGAAGAGAGTAGAATGTAGAAAGATATTTTTAAACAATTATCATTATCATGTATCTTATTTAAGCACTAGCTATAAGCACTTAATAAGACATCATAATTTTCGAATCACAGACAGATACATCGATTTTATTTATATTTGTATTGTATAGTTATTACAGACAGATTTCCAAAGACGTCACAACAGATGGAGTGAGAAAACGCTTATGTTGTCTCACAGCTGATAGGTATCAGACATATTTATTCTCTTTCACACAATAACAAGCGCTAGAAAAACATCAATATCATTACGTAGTGGATGAACTTCTGACCGGATAATTTAAAATAATAAGCCGTGAAGCTATTTTTTATGTGCAAACATGCATTTGTTTGCTTTTAATTTAACTAAAATTATTTACAGAAACATTTATGTTTCATCTGCGGCCTGAAATGCTTTACCAGCCTGGAAGCAGTATTGTTTCGACATATTAGTGTATTAATTTCATAATATGTTTATTGTCAATTTTGTCTTTTAATATATAGAAAAGAAAAAAAAAAAGAAAAGAAAAGAAAAATTTATTTTGAAACAGCACATAGGACACATAATAGAAAGCAAGTAGGTAGGTACATATACAACAATTAGTAAACATAGAACATTTATATAAAAGAAAATAAATAAATAAAAACCAAAAAAAAAAAAACAAAAAAGAAACAAAAACCAATTACAATATAATATAGTGGGGTATGTGTCCCATCGCTGGCCAAAAAAGGTGGCTGGATCAGCACTATGTCCAGTGATGCTAGTGCATACCGGACGCTGGTATTCTTCCAGCCCCTTCCGGACATCCCGGATGCGCAACCATCGCCGCCTATACTTATGCTGCAGATGTTGTTTATTTGGTTCGCGCTAATCTTAGGAACTACTGATTTGATTAGAATAATTATATAATTATTTTTGTTCGACAGCCCATTTATTGAAAAGGGGCTTTATTGAGGAAAGTATAACATCAAAATATGAGCCACGAGTGGGGACCAGTAGCTCTTAATAACACACAGTAAGGCTCAGCTAGTACATAGGTATATTACAGCTCTTCATGTCGATTCGTAACTTTATTTTGGAGATACATTTTTATATAAAGTCTTACATGTATGTATTGGTCATTCTACTATTCAATATCGAGAATATTGAAACATAAACACATAATTATACATAATTCTTTTTACGTATTCTAACAACTAAACCAGCTTCAATATACGTTCTACAGAGAGAACTTGTTAAATACAATACGAGAGCTTGTTACGTAGGCAATAACGAGATCATTGACCCGTGGCCATTGACGGCTGTCGTCCCTTCGCTCTTGAAGCCGTTTCTAGCCCAGTTTCAACAAATAAAGGTCAAATTGGTTTTAGTCTGTTAAAGAGTGTGATTGTAATTGTCCTTTCTTTTTGTTTCAGGGTAAGCTGTGTGAGAGTGACAGAGAGGCTTAGATTGACGGCTGCGGTACTGCGGTAAATACTAAATTTAAGGGCTATGGGTTTCTATAGCAGCTAGATGTAGATTCGTTTTCGAGTCTAGTAAATTTTAATCAGTTTGTAACTCTATTGAAAATGCACGTAACAAAAATGTATAGATTCTAATAAAATATCCAACCAACCAATTAACTAAGCAAACTCACTTAAACTGCCAATGTATATTGTTATTGAAATTTTCAACGGCAAACTTTGCTATTATTCATAGCATTCAGAATACATAGTTTCAAATGTTGGCGATTTCGTTCAATAATATTTACACAACAAGCTGTGCCCGCGACTCCGTTCGCGCGGTATTTGTCTTTTCATTAGGCTACAGAATTGATACCCAAAATGTTTTAAGTTGCATATAATACCTATATTGAATAGTGTAGATGTAGACGTCCTGAAAATAGCTCAAATGACTTTCACTTGTTTGTGCGAGTCCACACCGCGAAGTTACCAATCGCGAGTAAAAGATCAAAAAATTCCTGTGCATGTTCGTTGCCTCATAATCATGCTCGCATATTTGATGTCAAATGCATAGCGGTAATATAATCCCATTGTTATGAACTCTTTAGACAGGCTTTAATTTCATCAGCTCTTGTCTTATATTGTATGGTGGTATAACAGACAGAGTCTAACAAAAACCGTCACGAAAAAGAACTGTTAAACCGCCCATGAGTTCGTCATTTTGCCTGATTTCCCTTGGTTTGCGATCTACATGGTTAGACCGTTTCACGGTTTGCCAACGCATATTCATCTCATATGATAAGATGGCAATAACGTTAAATCTTAGCTTTGTCACTGCTTTTAGAGATATAACAAACAGAACTCTACGTGGTCCAAGTCGATCGGAATTTTAAACATTGTAGGCACTTTTTAGGATTCTTTATCCAAAAATGGCAAAACCGGAACCCTGATAGATTCGCCATATCTGTCTATCTGTACCTCCGTATGTCACAGTCATCTTATACTGAAACCATTAAGACTACATCATTGAATATTTTTAGAAAGATGACGTATTCTGTGAACCGCTTCCCGACTTGTATAAACATAAAAAAGGAATGACAATTAAGGGGTCCTTTCCATACATGGAGCTGACGTGAAAATATTTTTACTTTTAACTTTAATTTCTCAAAGTCAATCGTTTGAAAGATGGACGCTTCCAAAGTGGTTAAATGAGTATCGTTCCCCCGCCCCTCCGTTCTCAAACTTTTGAAGTAAGGGAGTGACAAATCTAAAAGATATGTTGTAGATCGTAATAAAAACTTCCAATGAAAATTAGTTTGTACGATATATTATGATCAGCCGGTTTTATATTAAAAAAACCGCAAATATAACTTGATCGTTAATACAAACAGTGTGAAAAACAAAGTTATCTGCACCGGTCAAAAAGTGATAGTGGTATATGGTTAGGTGAAGATAATGTGTATGTTTAGTGTATACCTCTAGCATAGAGCCCTTCATGGGCGAGTCCGACTCGCTGTTGATTCAATTATTCATCCTTGCAACAATGTGCCTATTTCCTGTCTGTACTCGTATATATTGAATCATTGCGTTACTGATTGACTGACAGACAACGTGCAGCCAAAACTATTGGGCGCAGGAAGCTGAAATTTGGCATGTATGTTCCTTGCGGACCGTCGGGGTGCACTAAGAAGGGATTTCTTGAAATACCCACGGGATCGGTCAAAAGAGATAAATTAAAAAAAAATTGTAGGCGTAGCTGCTGGCGTCCTCTAGTTGTTTATAAAATTACTTCATATGTGTGTATAAGTGTAGATACAATAACTATAAAATAAATAGATATAACAATATCCCTGAGTTGAAGTAATGGAAAACACGTCTATCATATTAAATTACGGTTCTTCGCTGATTGATCTTGAGCCGCCCACATCCATCCGAGACAAGATAACATTTTGGTTTAACACACCATACCGTAAGTAAACGTCTTCAAAACGTAAACGTACATGGATTCATTAAGTAAATAATTAAAAAAAATGACGATTGTTCATAAGAGTCACAGCCTATATGAATAAATAATTTTATTTTTGACTTTTATCATATTTGTCTCGTCAGACTCAGAATTCCAGCCCAATCAAAGCAACTTATAAAACTACAAAGATTCCAAGGCGGGGTATACCCATGGCTTGGTTATTGTTCTGTTTCCAAACCACCGGGTGCTCACAAATTCCCACTCACCATCCGCCTGGCACGAACGATTGGGTAATTGGGACAAACCGCTGTAAAAGTTCCCGTTTAAGGGTTAATATGAGCGGAGAATACAGGGTGTTAACGTTTTACCACCGCGCTGGATACTTCTGGGATTTTTACGAGCCGTATAATGTTAGTACACGGATTATTGGGCTTAAAGACGACCTTGACTTACAGGTTTTTGGGTAATAGTGACGTTTAATCACGACGTCTATCTAAACCACGCGCTGTGCCGCTAAACCGAAAATATGTACGCGTAAGATTAACAGCGTCTGCTGTTATTCGTAGTTTAAATAAGGTGTTTTCTTAAAAGGAATAGCTGCCTAATTAGGTTTTGAATTGTTTGTAGTCTAATTCTCGGTAAGCTAAGTTGTAGGTATTTATTTGGAATAGGAGCTGTAGGCAATAATTATAAGGTCAGATAATGATTTAGTTGCTTCCGTTTGAAATCACGCATAAATTAGTATAAAACACCTCAAATCTAACAAAATGAGGTCACCCATCAGAATGGTAACCGCCGCATGCGTTGCTTAACCTCGCATCATCAGCCTTTAATAGTCCACTGCTGGACTAGGCCTCTCCTTTGGAAGGAGGAATTGGCCTACTATACCACGCTGGCCAAGCGGGTTGGTATAGGGTATGTATCAAGTTTTCCTTCTCTTACAGTGCTGTTCTCTGCATAATATGCTCCCTCTGTCGGCTCTTACGACACCCATGGGATGATATGGGGTGGTGACAATTCGTATTCTTAATCCGTCACCACACGGACAATGACTTGAATGCTTAACCTAGCCTACCCATTATAAATGGCAAAATAATCCGCTCATGGACGAAAAAAAAGTTAAACATGGCATAACTACGCTTGCCCATATCAACCTGCTACTAATAGTTACTGCACTTGCTACGCCGTACGTGTAGCTTGAGATCCAGTAGCATGAGTCTACGAGAACTTATGCTACGGTTACGGTTCTTGCTACGAATACGTTTATGACCATAGTTGTTAGTAAAGTTGAACTTGTAACAGCAATGGTGGAATAGTGAAGCCTTATCTTTGTAACGTGAACGGTATGATAAGCAAATAGTCACTGTCTTACTTGAAATGTATTGCTTTACCAATATAACCATTTGATATTTGCTCATATATTTAATCAAAATTGCTTAATATTACCTATATGAAACGAAACTTTGTGATATGCATAACTATCACTGCCCTCACGTTATTCTAGGTAGTAAAGAATAGAATAGAATATATTTATTGTAAAACATGAGTATACATCAAACAATATGAGCGAGGTCTTAAAAATAACTGGTAGATCTGCATGTTTTGCCATTAATGGTGTACAATAACAATAGTACATCCAAGAGTTTTCGCATTGGAGCGATGTCCACTGGAGCGACGGTTTATCGTCCTCTTCTAGGCACGCAGTAAGCCATTAATAACAATTTTATACGCACATAACTTCGGAAGGTCAATGGTGAGCGTCGTGGATTAGATCCTGATACCCTCTGTATGGCAGTCTGTTGAAATCTCTACTATGACTACCGCTGCCTCCAAAATTTGTGATCACAACCAAAGAACAAGATAGATACAGCAAAACTCATATGACGACTGAAGCCAAGAAAGGAAGACTCATTCTCAAGTGATACACTCGACGAGCGTGTTGGACTGTGGGCTTACCCTTCTCATGCTGAGAGGACTCCCGTACCCAGCAGTGGGTCATTAACAGGATTCTCGTTATATATTTTACATATCACGCATGAATAGTACATGTCTTATGACGTCACTTATCATGGCTTGTGTCGTGGGCGTCGCGTATGCCGAACATTAACAGTAATTGGCACTTGCTTAAAGCGAGCACGCTAATTACGCAGGCAATGTACGCAACATTATAATATATGCTGTATAATAACAATGTTATTACGTTGTTTTTGAGTGTATCGGTAATGACATTAATAAAATTGTAGGTCGACCGTGTCCTCACGAGCTCTTCGCAATGATTTATTTGTCTTTGCATACATACATACATATACTCACGCCTTTTTCCTGTCTGGGTAAGCAGAGACAACGGAACGCCACTTGCTTCTATCCTTACAGACCTCACGCGCTTCCACTACACTCATTACTCTTTTCATACATGCTCGCCGGTTTCGGTTACTTCGGACCTTGCCGTTTTTTAGGACGTCCCCAATTTGGTCGAGGAATGTCCGACGAGGTCTGCCGCGACCGACTTGCCCACACACATATTTTGCCTAATAGATCCGATACGTCATTCTTTCTTCACTCATTCGCTCCACGCGTCCAAACCACTTCAGCATTCCTTTTCTCAATCCCAGTCACGACATCTTCTTTGCATATTTATTTATTTTGTGGTTTTTACATTATGAATACTTTTAAACTTTCGCGACTTGTACACGTAGTAATATTTATGAAACGGTTCTTTGTCGCGTAATTATTTGAAATATGGGTTATCCATGCCGAGCGTCGAGGAAAATACAAAGTACTTCCCTATTAGCCCAAGAGCCCACGATTGCCAGACCTTCGTTATTTTATAAAAGCTGAAAGTTTGCCTGTGCATGCCCCCTAAAAAGGTAAGAACGACCACCGATTATAGAGTTTGGGCTGTGGTTACTTTGGCAGTTATCAGGTAGTAAAGGTGGATAAAATGGTACCTAAAACTTGTTATAGTTTAAAAGCTAAATTTTATATATGTTACTTGTAGACCTATAAAAAGATGTTAGCCTTACAGCCGGACAGTTTCAATGGTTTTAACATCTTGCCAGACACTTTGAAAGTCCGCTGTAGGTACGAGCGCGAGAGCTTAGCCGATTGCGATCTTTTAAGATATCCAATAAAATAATAATTATTACGTTTATAGCTATGTTAAATAAAGTAAAAATGTTATTTAAGTATTATAAAAATCTAAAAAGAGTATTACAACATGTAAAAAAATATTTTACTGTTCATAAAATTATTGTCGTCAACATTTTTATTTATTCATTTTAGCCCTACCCTTCGAATCGATGGCATGACAGTCTTATGGATATTTAAATAAAACACGTACACGTACACGTAAACAGCCCATAGCCTAGTGGAGATACCAATAGACTGCCATGCAGAGGGTATCGGGTAGTTAGTTCCCACCAGTTTATGCTTATTCCTTGTGTTCACTTTGTGCAAATCACTATTTATGCGGTATAGAATTAAGTTTTTCTTAATGTACATTAAGTTAGCATATATATATTGCGATGCAACTGTCAATATATCTACTTCTTTAAATTTATCACGTAAAGAATCTCTAGCACCTAACTTATAAATTGCACGTATATATACAGGGTGGCGCTACCATAGGGGCACTTTTTAAACAGAGGCATAGCGTACAACATTCTGAAGCCTTGTACCAAAAATCAATTAAATCGGTGCAGTAGTTTAGCCACAATATCGATTTTAAGTTCCGCAATTTTTGCACTTGCTTTGAATTCCACAGAGCTGATACAAAACGGTCAACGACCCTACATTGCGCGCTGCGACTCGCTACGACGCGGGCGCCGACTCGACGCCGCGCGAGGATTCCCGCGTATCTTCGAGGACGCGCGAATGTTTTTTATCAGGTTCATTTATGCACTTTATTGTAAAAAAAATTAAGTTTATTTTCAAGTGCGTTAATAAAATCCTCTCCACTGCGCTCCTTTTTATCTGCGCTGAGCCTAACTTCGGATGACGTCAAGGCGTCGCGTCGTAGCGAGTCGGGGCGCACAATGTAGGGTCGTTGACCGTTTTGTATCAGCTGTGTGGAATTCAAAGCATGTGCAAAAATTGCTGAACTTAAAATCGATGTTGTGGCTAAACTACTGCACCGATTTAATTGATTTTTGGTACAAGGCTTCAGAATGTTGTACGCTATGCCTCTGTTCAAAAAGTGCCCCTATGGTAGCGCCACCCTGTATATAATCTTTTGAATGACAAAAATAGTCTGTATATCAGCAGCTGTACCCCATAACATTATTCCGTAAGACATTACGTTGTGAAAATAACTAAAGTAAACTAGTCTAGCAGTATCTATATCTGTGAATTCCCTAACTTTTCTAACTGCAAACGCTGCAGAACTAAGTTTTACTGCGAGACAGGATATTTGGGCGCCCCACTGAAGCTTACAATCTAAAGGTACACCTAAGAATACGGTTGATTCGACTAGTTGAATTGTTTCCTTATTTAAAATTATATTAGTAGGAACACTTTTGACATTAGGCAAAGCGAATTTAACACATTTGGTTTTGCTTGAGTTGAGTACCAAATTATTTGTCGAAAACCAATCTAATACTTGTGCAAGAGTGTTATTGACGGTATCAAAGTTACTTAAATTACGATCAACTTTAAAAATTAGTGACGTATCGTCGGCAAACAAAACAATATCACATAAATTTTATACAAAGAACGGCAAGTCATTAATATATATTAAAAAAGAAATGGACCGAGAATAGAGCCCTGTGGAACGCTCATTCCTACTGGCAAACCTAGGGACCTACTCCCATTAACATCTACATACTGGATTCTATCACTAAGGTAGCTGGCAACAAGATTGAGTGCGGTATCTCTAATACCATAAAGTTTCAATTTACGTAAAAGTGTATTATGTTCCACACAGTCAAAGGCCTTTGATAGGTCACAAAAAACACCAATGGCATCCTTCAAGTTTTCCCAAGCATTAAAAATATGCTTTAACAAAGTTACACCGGCATCAACGGTGGAGCGACCCTTAGTAAAGCCATACTGTTCACTGTGAAATAAATTATTGGTGTGAAAGTGGCTCTCTAGTGGATGCAAAATAATCTTTTCAAAAATTTTACTAATAGCAGGCAAGATAGAAATTGGCCGGAAATTATTAGGGTCGCTCTTGAATCCCTTTTTGAATAATGGTATTACTTTATTGTGTTTCATTAGATCAGGAAATAATATGCATAGGGTTCCCACCAAGAACTTAGGGTCCCAAGCCAACCTCACCTGCAAGTGGTGCACCTGCTGATCAACGGACGAGGCTCTGGCAAACAAAATGTCCCAATAAGCGGCAATAGGCTCGCCACCTATTACGTGGGATCAAAACACTGGCGAAAAGTGGGCGTTTAATATGCCTCTGCCTACCCCTTCGGGGAAACAGGCGTGAGTCTATGTATGTATGTATGTAGGAAATACTCCTGTATCTACGCATCTGTTGAATATTGCAGCTAAATATGGAGCTAAGCTAGAAATAATTTGTCGCACAAGTTTAACAGAAATGCCCCGTAAGTCAACAGATTTTTTATTATTGAGCGTCTTGAATAACTTCAATATGTCATTGGTGTCAATATATTTAAAATTAAAAAGCACATCACACTCATTCACATTGCCCCTAACCAACATTTCTGCTTTGCTTGGACATGAATCTAGACAGCTGGTTGTGTTTACTGGTATGTTTATGAAGAAATTGTTAAATGTCTGAGCAACATCAGTTTTCCTAGTAATAATTTCACCATTAAATTTTAATTCATAATTGTTATCTACCAATTTAGCTCGACCAGTCTCATTGTTAATAATGCTCCAAGTAGTTTTAATTTTGTTCTTAGATTCTTTGATTTTATTGCTTAAATATAAGGATTTGGTTAAAGCACATGTCCTTTTAAAAACCTTTGAATAATTTCTAACATATTGAATAAATTCAGGATTAAAATTGTATTTCTTCATACCATATAGATCATACAACCTAGCTCTACTTTTGTATATACCTACTGTTGCCCAATCACAAAAAATAACTTTAATGCTCCTTGCAAACGTCTTTTGTTTAAAAATTTTATTGTACTCATCATTAACAATTTTAAATAAGCATTTATATAATTCATCAGGATCATCAACGGTTAAGTCAATACTGGCGATCTTGGCAGCAACATCATTACTAAAGTGTTTGAGGCGAGCAGAGGTCATTGGCCTACATGTTATTTCTGGTACTTTAGGGGTTGTATTAGTTGGAATTACAACCTTTTGCCCGCAGTGATCCGATGTCAAGTCAGTTAAAACAGCCTTACCTAAATAAAGACAATTGCAAAAAACATTATCTAAGCATGTAGACGAATGTGAGGTTATTCTGGTTGGTTCAGAGAACAAAACATTTAAATTAAATGACCTAAATAAGCTAACTAACCTAGTACAAATTGGTGATTTTTCTAACAAATTGACATTAAAATCGCCACATACAATTATAGACTTCCTACTAGAAATTATGTGTTTTAAGACATCCTCTATAATGCTTTCAAACTGAGTAAAGTCACTTTGTGGTGGTCGATACACACACTATATATAGGCGGAGAACTCTGTATGTATGTATGAATGTACGTACGTATATTTTCGTTTCGAGTCTGGGTGTTCTATGTTTCCGTTGGTTGAATGTTTGTAAAGTCCTCCGCGATACAGACGTATCCGTTTTGCGGACGTTTTTTTAAGAATTAGTGCGTCATCCACTATGGCGCCAAAAACAATATAAAAAATTATGAATTTCTTTCGTGGTCATCATTACATTACTGATTGGTTTGCGTATTGCAGACAATACTGTATGATACGACATGGTATATGCATGAGCGTAGCAAATACCCTGTGGCATGCCGGTAAACGCCAAAGCGGAGCATCCTCCACGACGCTCCAGTATAACAACATGAAATAAAAGAACGTCAGTGCAACGAGCCTTGATATAAGGTCAATAATCATGGAAATATAATTTGCTACGGCATGCCGCGTAAGTGCCAGTAGGTACTAGGCCATACCAATACTATGTATAACATACAAAATATAGGAGTAAATTACCATGTTCTGTAACTGTATGTCCCATTCAGCTTGTACTTATGTAACTCGATTGTGGTTTTGTTGTTTTTATTGCTCGTGTCATTAGGTTTCCTTGTTAAGAAACAAGCAGTAAAACATCAAGACGAGCTGTAAAAAGGTTCTCGCGTGTTTTCTGTTAGCGGAAGGCAAGCCGTTAAACTGGAATTGTCTTGCGGAGTTTTCTTTTACTTTAGAGAGTCACCTACAGTAGCAAGAGGTATTTTCTTTGTTAAAATTACTCAATGGCATGATCCAAACTATTTACTCATAAGCATAATGTAAATAAAACTGCGATACTTTCATCCTTTTTAACCTCCTGTAAAATGTATTGTCCCACGTAGGGATCGAACCCACAACACACAGCAGTGTTAAACAGCTAAGTGAAACCTTAAACCAATACGCCATCCGTGCAATCAAAATCAATTATAACATCGCTTTATATATGAAGCAATCGTACGCTTTGATGAATATTAAAATTGCACAACTGCTATCGTAACTGTAGCAGCTCTTCATTTAATTGGTTCGGCGATGGTTTCTCACTTAATCCTCTAAAAGCCTCAGGACACGAATTGAGCAAAGCAAGATTTACGTTTACAAAGCAAACATCAATATCGTATTCCTAGTACACATTAAACTTTTCCTCAAAACATTTCCAATATGATTGATACCAATATTTTCGAATAATAACTTATAGAATCAAAGTTTTCTTGAGAAATATTATATATTCCAGAACAGACCTCATTTTGGGATGTTACTGACATTATATTTGGATGTAAAATGTCAGCCATCCTTCTTGTGACTACGTTGGTGGGATGATGTATAAGATTATCTAGCGGATTAAGCTTTTTTTCTTATCTCTTTCTCTTTCTCCTAGCGTTATCCCAGTTTCAACCCGGGGTCCGCTTACTAGTCTAACCGGATTCGACTGAATATTAGCTTATCCACGGAGCGACTGCCTGTCTGAACTCCGCAACCCAAAGGGATAGCGAGATTCCATGGTTTAGACTAGTGTGAGTTTATTCAGCGTTAGGAACTGACTCCCTATACCGACTGTCAAAGATCTTCATGACAACCGGGACCGACGGCTTAACGTGCTCTCCGAGGCACGGGACAAGCGATAATTAATAGTTCAATACGCACATAACTCCGAAAAGTCATTGGTGCGCGCCTAGGATTCGAACCCGATACCCTCTGCATGGCAGTCTGTTGGTATCTCCACTAGGCTATCGCTGCCCTTCACTCGGCTATCGCTGCTTTTTTTCTTATCTATTCAACGATAATTATTTATGAAACGGTTCTATACAGCGTCATTATTTGAAGACGAGTATCTTATATTTGCGCCAAAGTTTTAGCGTGGGATACTATTTGAACATTTAAGATTATTTCGTTACTGACTGACAGACATGCCACAATAATCGATTTTAAACTTTCGCGATTTGTACACATCATACAAAATAAATTAGCGGGTCTTAATCGCGTACAATTAATTTATTTGAGGTATAAATACCTATTTGTTAAACCTATTTGTTAAAATAAGCTCGCTAATTTTTTCGCTAATTTATTTTGTATGAGACATGCTACAGCCATGAGCCAAATAGACGCAAGAAGGTGAAATTTGGCATGTATGATCCTCGGGCACTGTGGGATCAGAAACGGTTAAATTAGAAAAAATGTGCGGCTGTAGCCACGGGCATCCCCTAGTGCTCTACAAAGGGAGACAGTATTATTCAGATTATTCGTAGAGTTCAAAATCCAATATTTCTTGCGATGAAACTTGCACAGTAAAACAACAAATAAGTAAAATCGGAAAATATGTCAAAGACCTTTTTCTACATTTCGAAAAAATCATTCCAGCAAAATACAGTTGAGCTATAAGTTTCAAGGAATAAGCTTACCCGGTTTAATGAAACTAGTTCAGTAAGCTTCATCGGTCATTGACATCTTCTGCGAATGCCTCGACATCCGCATTGATTGTTTGTGTTCTACAAGATCAGATCCGATTCCGGGCGTATTAGTTGCCTCTGATTTGTATGATTATGAAACTCAGTGATACTATTATAGAAAGTTATTATCCGAAAGTACTTTTCGGTTTTTAGTAGTTGTAAGTTATTTTAGGACTTGGTTTCGCAATAATTAAGGTATGATACAATATTATAAAAACGTATTTTTTATATAATACTGAGTGATATTTTTGTAACGTATTTTTTATATTATTATATAATATTTGTCGTATAAAAATATTATCAAAAGTCCTATAGTTTATAAGAAAATGTTCAAAAGAAATTAAGAATATGAATTTTTTTAGATAGGTATCAAGAACCATCAAAAAACGTAACAAAGTTTAGGTAAGGGCAGTTGTAGACTAAAAATTAAAAAAAAGTTATTTATATCTTGTTTTAGTTTTATAAACGCAAGAGAAGTTAAATTATCCATTTTAAGTCACACGTAATAGATACACAGTAACTGACCCAAATAGTGATTTATTTACGAACAAAATGGAAAGAAAAATCCAACCTTTGGCGGTAAAACATCGCTGCATTGCACATGGACTTTACTAATTTTATTTCCTTTTAGTACAGACCGATCGCATGAATGTATGACTTTAAGCCGTGAATGCTCAGACAAATAAAAAATTATATTCTTTGTTAATTTGCTTTGGCTGAGCGGTGAACAATGGTTTTTTGCCTCTGTGATTATGTTATAAGGCTTCGGCGGGGATTGGTGTAGACTGAAAAACAGTTTAATTATGTGTATTATCATAACATTGCTAAAAAAAAAATCTGTTTTTTTAACCATTTTAGTGAAAGGACCGTTTCTAACGACTTATAGTTCAGGCAGGATTAGCGCAAACTTTATGCAACACCTTGCACGCTTAAATAAGGATACTGGCACTTATTTATATAGTTTTTGTTTTAGTTGTTATATTTCTTTTTTTGCAAAGTAGCGGTGGAACGTATGCTTTGTTATCTGTTACTTTTGAAGATATGTTCTTTCAATGGCGTAGTAGTTTAAGAAGTAATCCCCGCGCTGTTCGCCGCGCCCGCTTGCCCAATGCGGACAGTCTTATTTTCATATGTTTGAGTTCGCCGCGTCGCGCCCGCGCTCGGGCTCCCTTTTCATACTGGCTGAGCACTTAAAGTGTTACACGACTTAAAAGTTTAATTGCGGTTTATTTTATTTATACATTTAAACCGAAATGTCTATCGAAAATATTATTATCTTGATACTGGTATAAAACAATGGGATATAGGAATCTCTTTAGATTGCGCAGATCAGACGACAGTCACTTCAACATATTTTGCAAAATGATGTCTACAAAGCAGACTTGTATCATTATGTTAACGCTAAAATCAAGAGTAAAATATAAATACAATTAAACTATTACATTTCTAAAACCATAATTATTATTGAAAAGGTATACGCCATGATTAGATAAACATTTCTGTGATAAAACAACAAAACCCGACCGACTTCAAAATTATCGACATTTACGTTCGAAAATCTTGTTACAATCAAAACAATGTGGACTGATGAAGTAATTTTATTATGCCGCGGTTACGAACTCACTGGAGTGAAGGTATTTACGTGTGCCTGTGTCAAATCGTGTTACTTGCTTGATAATTATGAAGGCCGAACTCAAACCAACTTCAAATTAGATTGTTACAAACACGCCAGAATACATTATTCCTAGTCGCCACATGTTCCTCTTGTAAGATACGTAATTTGAAGGTGAGTCACTTTCGAGTATCATAACTCGAATCTTTGTTAAACTTGCTAATGGTTGCACTTGACTTCATCCAAATTGGAAAGATGATACAACTTTCGCGACGGTGTCGTGAAATAACTTCGCAGTGTGCGCAGAGTTGTGAGCTTACATTCAAATCTCAGTTCAGTAGTGTGACTGCCGGATAAAAGTTTACATCCAATAAAAAACTACGCAGGGTATAATGATGGCATATCAAAGTAAACCTTATGGCAACATTCATTTAATATTCTGATAATAGGATTAAAACTCTTCATAATAACGTCATCACCTTTATCCTAAAAATAGAAAATAGTACATACATACATACATAGACTCACGCCTGTTTCCCCGAAGGGGTAGGCAGAGGCATATTAAACGCCCACTTTTCGCCAGTGTTTTGATCCCACGTAATAGGCGGCGAGCCTATTGCCGCTTATTGGGACATTTTGTTTGCCAGAGCCTCGTCCGTTGATCGGCAGGTGCACCACTTGCAGGTGAGGTTGGCTTGGGACCCTAAGTTCTTGGTGGGAACCCTATGCACCAATATATAAAATAGTATAATAATACTTATAATTTTTTTTTTATCAATAACCTGAACTCTCCCACGGCTTGGCAAAGACCTCTCTCAAATCTTTCCATGCTTTCTTCCCACATGCAATCTCAAACCAGATCTTGTGGTAGGCATCTGGGTCATCTCGCGTCTCGCCACCTCCTGCGGGGCCGGCCGTCCATCTTCTGGAACCCACAGTGTCGAGATTTTTGCCTAACGACCTTCGTGCATACGGCTAACGTGGCCCGCCCAGTTCCGTTAAGACTGGCAGCCTTAGGTATGGAGCTGGTGCACCTGAGCATGCACTAGTAACATAACCGAACAATTAACAGAGCCACGAACATTTTCACGACCTTTCTAGCGAGCACTCTAATCCGTAGAATAAAGAAAAATATAGAAACTGCAATACAACAGCAGTCTTACCCAATATATTTACTTCACTTTGATATGTGAATTCTTTCTAATGTAAGCGCAGGAATTTTCGTATGTTGTCACTAATTTAAATTTGACTAATAATGGGTTTACTCATCATGAATATCGAGATAATATCGATATTGTTTAAAATAAATCCTCATATCTAGTTTATTCAGAATAAATTTCAATAGAATGTTGATAAATCTTCGATATCGATAAACATAATTTAACGTAGCATCATTCTTTTGTGTGATTAATAAATCTGTTTTAATTAAGATCTGCACTTTATTATTTAATTCAACCAAGTCAGCAACAAATAAGCAAATTGTGCTTATAGCTAATATATTTTGGAAGATTTTAGAAAAACACTTGATGATATCGCCTAGCAAGCGATAATTATCTAAATAATAAGCTTATTTGTATATTTTATCTTTCTCTTAAATTAGATAAAAATCATAAGTCAAAATTAAGTTAATATATTGCGCTTAGCAACCGTTGTAACGCGGTTTCTATGTATTTTCTATATTCTAAGGCACGCCAGAATATGCTTTAGAATGCTCGCTAAAACACACTCGTTTGTTTTTCTATTTTGTAACATTCGCACGATTGCTCATTACAGGTGAATGCTCAAGTGTATCAGCGCCATTATAATTAATAAAATATAATTTGTATTTCATTGTAATTTGTTTAAGATATACCATTGATAATTATAACATTTTACATACAAAATTATCTAATCGAATATTTTACTGCAATATATAGTTTTTTTGTATATGTATGCGTACTTGCACTGGCGGATTTATAATCTATTTACTATGGATTCGTAACCTAGAATTAAGCACTCATAGAACTTGCCAAGCTTTTAGAGAAAAATACAAGATGTTTATAATACTCGCTCAATGATGAGTCATCACTTTAAATATCTAACACTTCTTTCCTTAGTAAACTTTACCATTAGCCCAAAGTATCTACAATCCAAAATAAAGAGATTCACACAAGTACTTGTCACTACTGTTTGCCCCTGATCTAAAGTACAATGTGACTGCGGTTAACAATCCCTTCACTCAAAGGATCCGACAATATTTGAGATACACTGTCCAGTAAAACTTTCAAAGAGACCGCAAAACTCAATTAGGCCTATTTAGTATAATCACAGCGTCTCGTAATCCACGCCACCATGCAGTTAGTTTGACATCGTCCAATTAACCGATTGTCCCTGAACGCCGAATTTCAATTACTAGCCAAGTTTATATTGAATTAAACTACTCGCGATTATGAGACTCCACAAACAGTCCAAAGCCTTCAATGGTTTTTCTTCCCCTTATCAGTAATCTGGGTAGGAACCTTCTTTGTGGTAGACCGCAGATTGAAATAGTTTTACGTAAATACGTCTTTTAATTAGTTCTTTAGACTGGTTCTATTTACTTGTTTCGTTAATAATTATACTTAACAAATTCAAAACTTAAATTCAAATTTTATTTACAACAACAATTTTTAACAATTTTTACATTATATTTGAATGCATTGTGTTTCGTAGTATCATATTCGCTAATAAATAAAGTAAATATAGTACTCTCATAATATAATGTGATGTCGCTATATTTTGGATGCTTGACACATTTTTCTACTCAGACGTGTGTTTATCAGTTTTTGTCTTCAACATAACGTAAAGACAAGGAATTTAAACTCTTAGCATTTCTGCTTTAGTTATCTGGTTACTTCAGCCATCATTGTCTCTTATCTTGGTGAAAGGCCGAAACTATATTCAGTGGACCATTTAGCTCTATTATTACACTTTGCTTTCTTTACTTGCATTGCATCATTGGCCACGCCCCGCGCGCACTAACGTGGCGCTCACGACAAACACCACGTCTCCATTCCTACTTTAAGAAGCATTCTCAGATTTCTCCACGTAAAGTATTTGCTTCCATTTTATCTAACTGCTAAACAAATACTTGGAGCGAGTCGTTCGTGGATAACTAGGTTGGTAGCTAAATGGGTTAGTCCGAAAACGATATGTACCGGCGCCGACGATTTAGCGGCTTCACTGTTACAAAATGTCGGTTAATCCTGCATCACATTTGTCAATGTAAAGAATGATTTTAAACTAGCACCGGTTTGTTCTGTTGTTTGAGGCTGAGTTATGGCCGTTGTTGCGAATGTGACTGGCGTGAAATTGGATGCAGCTGAAACTATGTGCGGATCAATTTTATTCTAACATGTCAGATCGTTTGCGGTTCTTCAGTATTGCGGTCCCCGTGGTGTGTTGTTGGTGAAGCTGTTATTCTAGTTTTATTACATTTCATGCAGACACATAAACTTGTGACAACAGTTATAGCTAGTAAATCAAGTCAATCCTTATCCAAATAAAATTGATACAAGCATTTTCATATTGTTAGATTGCCGCAATAACGGATTTTCAAACTCATTTTCAACCCCTATTAATCCTACAGTATGAATCCAAACTTTGTTTCAATTTTCAGTCGTTTTGGCTTTACGACGAAATGTCATGATGAACTTTCGAAATATTGAGCATAAATAATAATATAAAATATTTAATTCAACAGCAATTACCAAATTATTCTGCAAATAACTGCATCAATTGAACCAAATTTCATCACCAATGTGGCATTAAAATAACTATTTATACGTACTATTTATACGTAATGAAAAACCAATGCGGATTGATTAAGCGACCGGGTTGACATATGACGCGACATTTAATCCCGTTATGGACAAAGTAAACAGGCTATATAAAGGGTAGTTAATAAAACAAGCGCGGTGCAGCTCGTTAACTGCAGCAAAGTTACCAGAATAGCTCAAGTAACACTCACAACTAATGTTTGGTGAGACAAGCTCGACTCTTTGCTCGACTTGTATATTGCACATGCTACGTATACTTGCTAACAATTCAGGGTATTTTTTGTTTGGTGACACAGAACTTTAATGTGAACTGTTCAAGGTTTTAAATGAGGTGGCAAAATATCCTTGCATCTACACTGAAATATGAAAAAGACCAAGTGCGAAAAATAAAGAATGAAGGCATAAAGACCAATGCCGGGCCTTAATTTGGTTTTTTGAGACTGGGTGTTCCATGATACAGGATTTATCCCTAGGACGGGTCGTCTTTAAAAAAATATAAACAAGGCCATGTAATCGAATGACTTTCTTCAGCTGCTATAAATTATCATAAGCATATTTTTTTAACATATTATCTTATTGAGGTTGGTCTCTATATAATATATTTTAGACTTGTTTGACTTCCATTTTCACCACTGACTCAATGTTGAATAATAAAAATGGAACTGGAAAATAAAAGCTTGCGAAGCTTATACGAGACTACATGAACAGTAATATTACTAGAGTACGTTTTACTAGTAGTAATATTAGAGTACGTTTTACTATACCGTGTGGTTGACGGCATAGAATACAAGTGTCACCACCCCCTATCTTCCCGTGGGTGTCGTAAGAGGTGACTAAGGGATAACACGATGCAAATACCATCTTTGCGTAGAGACGGAAAACTCGACAAAAAAGCCCTACACGACTGCCTCGTTGGTCTCGCGGCATAAATGTGCGCTTGGGATCGGGAGGTCCCGGGTTCGATTCCTGGGTCAGGCAGTGTTATTAGGTTTTTCTGTCACGAAATTCTCAGTAGCAGCACGGAGTCTGGAAATGTGCCCGGTACGGCAATAGGCTCGCCCCTTATTACGTGGGACTAAAGTATATCTGGCGAAAAGTGGGTGTAGAGATGCACCTCTGCCTACCCCTTCGGGGATAAAAGGCGTGACGATATGTATGTATGTACGTTTTACTAGGAGAGTCACAGCCTCACAGGTCAGAGTTGAATGAAGTCCCAAATGAATTTGACATAATTCCCTAAAAAGTTTACTGGGTTAAGGGATTAACTTGGAACAAAGTTGCAGCTTTATGCCGCTAGGGACGCCACTACCGCAAACAGTAGAAATAAAAGCCGTTGCTGTGTGTATTACTTTTATTTTTATACAACCAAATGTAGTGAATAGATTAGTAGCTACGGATTTATTATTCTCGGAATAGTTATAAACTGTCTCTCGTGTTACTTTCAAATGTTTTTTAGTTTTCTTATTTAACTAACATCTCTAAATTTCGACAATGTTCAGAAAGCAAGTTACCATCGTAGTTGTCTTTTTGTATAAGAAAATACTTGAAGTCTAATGTCCTTCTCTATGTCAAATAAAATTAGCTTTATTCATAAACAATTTATAAAATAAAAGTCATAAAAGTGTGAAGTATTGAATTAAATATCAACATTTCAAACTATAAAGTGAAACTATTCGCATCGTGCATGCTTCACACCAGGTTTATGCAAACTTTTCGCTTTTTATTAGCATCCTACCACTCAATAAACAACAGAGTCAAGAATTCTCGGCTTTAAAACTATTCAGAGCATCTGTTGCCTTGCATACACACACGTACATGTACTTCACACACACACAAATAACGAAGCTTTCATCAAATGCTTCAACATTCACGGATTGAGTTTATGCGACCTTTTTAAGACCGTCCTTAAGAAATTGGAATAAATTTAAAGCCAAGATAAGCTTTACAACGGTTGTAAGATGAGGAGGTAACTTAAGATGCTTAGTTGAGCAAAAAGTACGGCTAGTTAAGAATTTCTGGAGTCCAAGTTGCCTTCACGTCGGCTATTGAGATGCAAAACCGCAGAAGCTAACGAGTTTTCACCTTGCAACGAGAATTTGCGGTTAATACTGGAGCACGCCATAGGGAAGCAGCCGGCTATTTGAGTGGTAAATGTTCTGATTAAGATATCTTAGAGTATGAGGTTTTAGCTCTATAATATTTTATAGAAAAAGCAGCTAGTAGATTTTGAAACGTTTTATGGTTCGGTTTATTTAGTTTTAAGAGCTAAATGATAACTTTTGCCATTCGTCAATCTACAAAATTTATGATATAGACTCCAAACCAGTGTTAAGACAAAACAACTGACTGGCTTTCTAATTATATTTGTTCTATTAAGTTACTCTTTATGAACTTTTCTTGACCTTACATTAGTTTAAATATTTTAAGAATGACACTGATAATGACTATAGATTCTAAGAAAAATAATCTCGTATTTTTCAGTGTCAGAATATTTCAGCAGGCTGTCTAACGAGTTTGTCTATCGTCTGGCACTGTGTACCTAACGTGTGCCAGTGAACATCCAGCGCGGGGTTGAATTTTACTTTGTTTGAATTAAGTTTTGTACCCCTAATATTATGACAATAAAATGACGCATTTTGTATGACGATAAGAATACATACCTATGTGCATACTTACAGACGACACGGGTTTTGTGTGACGTTTATATTTTTTGTTACTAAATAAGTTTTCCAAAATAGGGGAGTTACCCCCTATTTCATCTATTGAGTATTGAGTATTTATATTATTCCTATTGAGTATCAGAACTAGGTACATAGTTTGTCAACAGAGACAAGTTGACAAGTTTCCGACGGAATTTAATGACATTTAAACCAAGAGGGGACTACTAACATATTATTTTGTAATAAAAGCCTCTTTATAAATATAGATTTACAAAATAAAGTCAAAGTCAAGTCAACTCACAGTTTTGGGACATGTTTTGGTTAAAATAAAATTTAGAACCGATGAAATAGTTTATCAAGAAAAACAAAGCTTTTAAGCAGAACCATGCGCCCCAGTTAGTTCGTAAGAAGATCAGACGTCAATTTATACATTTTTAATTTTTGCTTGTAAAATTGATACCATCTTGTTATCAAACAGCTAGTACAGTTGAGTCTGCCGTCGGACGTCGTGTAATCTTATCTTATTGAAGTGGTCCCGGAGGCTTGAAGTGGTCCCGGAGGCTTTGATAGTATCCTTGCGGTATTACATTTATATACTGTTATGGTACTAGGAATACCTATCTAGAGTAACAAATAAAGCCAACAGCAGGAGGAGGCTCTCGAAGTGTAACATTAAAATAATATTATAGAGACCTTTATAGAGACATAAACTTAAAAAAATATATGTAAGTAGCTAAAATTTTCGACGCGTAACTAAAGCTTAGTGCTAGTGTGAATTATATTACAATTCACTGTACAGCCAATCGTGCTCGGTTCATAAATACTATCCTTCTAGTCCCATGCATCAAAACATATACATACATACGTAGTATATACTCCCTCGTCTATTATACATTTATGTGTAAACCGCAGCTTGGCTCATACAATTGTGTGAATCGCTTTCCAGGAATATCAATAAATTTTAACCAGAAATCCCAATTTCAAATCATGGTTTAAATTTTTTGTTAGTAAATGCTCAGATAATATAATAATTATGATTTGTGCATTATATCTGGCCACAAAACAGTGGTCTACTATTCGTTCATCATTATTAATATAATTATGTTTTATCAAGCTCATGTATGTAACAATATTTATTCTGTGCGTAATGCGAGTGTGTGTGTCAATATAGTTTTATGATTAATTTTGCAATGCAATAACGAATTTTGTAAATTGCTTTAGCTTTTGAGATAGATGCATGATTGGATATTAATAATTCAAGCATGTGATGAATTATGTTTTAATTGAAAATTTATTGTTTTATTGGGATGGCCGCTCATCGATTTAATAAAATAATAATGAATATTGTATGCTGATCATTTTCGTAACTAAGTTCGATTATTGATCTACTTCAGAAATTTTAAGCAATCTATCTCTATCTACACGTATAATAAAGTCCTATTTTCATCTTGTCTGTCTGTATGAAATCAATAAACTCAAATAACACGAGACTGATTTTTGTACGGTCTTCACCAATTGGTAGTGCGATGCATGAGGACGGTTTAGCTTACTTAGTTACTTACATGGGCGAAGCCGCGGGCGAACTCTCGTATACAATAAATATTATAAGTATTCTCGAAAACAAATAAAACATGTTTATTTAACTCTCAGTTTGTAGAAAAAACTATTAAGCTTCTGCTTTGCGAGATTTCAGAGTAATTCTTTTAAGAGAAATAAAGTGTAGTAAAAAGCTAGAATACAAAGTACAAAGGATCTTTCGTAGATGTGTTATAGAACGTTTGTTCGCGTTTGTGTCATCTGTTTCGTTTTAATAATAGAAACTATCGTTTCTTTCTATTCGTTTCGCTATCGCAGACTTTACGCGTAACAGAATAGCTTAAAGTGGTTGCGTTGCAACGGCCTTGTGGGCTAATATTTGAGGGCCACAAATTTCTTTGTTTGGTGTGCGTACCTACTTCGTATCATTTTAGTTCGTTGCTTATGAATTTAACAGTTATCATTGTTATTCATAATTTCAGTATAGAGACGACCATTGCTGGATTTAAGGCCAAGGCTTATAACATGTATAATTATTACTGGATAATGTTAAAGACTGACTGATTAACAGGTAAATTTAAATCTAATTAAACTGTGAAAAATATCTACATATTCTTAAGTACCTTTAAATTTAACAAAATTATTATACACTACAAAAAATTACATCCAAAGATCAAAATTAAATCATCGTTCGACGACCGGTTGGCGTAGCGGGAGTGTAAGAGACTGCTAAGCCGAAGGTCGCGGGTTCGATTGCCGCTCGAATCAAACATTTGTCTGCAAGAACATGAATGTTTGTCTTGGTCTGGGTGTATCTATGTGTGTAATATGTATGTATTTACAAAAAAGTATAATACATGTATGTTTATCCATTATCTAGTACCCATAGTACAAGCTCTGTTTAGTTTGGGACTAGATGGTGATGTGTGTATGTGGAGAATATTAGAATATATAAAATTCTTGCGTTACTGACTGACTGACAGACAAGCTACAGGCAAAACTACGGGACGCAAGAAGCTGCAATTTGGCATATCAGTTCCTTGGTGACTATAGGGGTGCACTAAGAAGAGATTCCCAAAACTCCCACGGGATCAGGCAGAAACAAAATGTGCGGGCGTAGAGGCGGGCACCCTCTAGTATTAGAATATTAATCGTATTCATCAAGCAAAGATTTCTCTTGAATGAGAAACGAACACAAAATTCTAGTAGATCAATAACACCGCGTTCTCTGGAACAAAATCTTATTGATTCTCACAACTATATAAGCCATAGTACCTACGTATTTATAATACAGGACCACTGAGTTGGTCAATATTTTTGGTAAATGTATGTAAATGAATAAGCAAAACAATAAGTTACCTTATTTTAAATTATGCAAATCTACGCATTTTTGCGGCCGTAACTCTTCTTAATACGCGACATATGTAAAACTGTACTCAATAACGGGTTTTAAGCAAAGTGGTCCAGCTTCCGACAACGTTTTCATTGCGTCGTGTTGTAAGCGCAACTCGTTAGTACTACGGGTTCCCAACTTTTGCATGAAGTAGTTTAACATCATACACACTCCCTCAGATTGAAGCTTCGGGCGGTAAAGAGGACTCTGACGATTTGTCCGTCAATTTATAAAGGTAGTAGAGCCTTGCTGATTTCAGCATGAATGGGCCGGCTCAACCGGGGAAGTACTACCCTCTCACAGAAAATCGACGTAAAGTAACAGTACCTAAACTGTTGCGCTTCGTTTGGTGAGTGAGAGTGCCGGAGGCTCTATCCCAGTGGCGGCTCGTTCAAAGGAGCGCTGGAGCAGTGAACTCCCAAAATTATAAAATATATGTACCTATACAACGCATATAAACTTTTTCTATAAACATACTCAATATTTTAATACACAGCTATTCTCTTTTCTATAATGCATATCCACAAATAAGTATTTGACTAGGTACTAAGCTGTTTATCATAATTTTGTCAACAGTCTTGAAACATACCTACATAGGTATTTTTGTTGAGGGGAGCGCTCATACCAGCGCTCTTCGTTGACGAAAGCTTAGTACAACGCTTAATACTGAAATGTAATGAGTGCGAAAGAGAGAGCGTTCTATGCGCTGGGCGCGTGAGACAAAAGATTTGTATGAGAAATAAGCCAAATACGGAGCGCCGCTCCTGGCTAGCTTGACGAGGTGCGCATGCGCGAATATATTACCCGACTAAATGATATGACCATTTGTCACGAAGAAAAATTAAAACGTGTGCGCCTTTTTTTTAATAGTGTTTTGTCGGTATCATTTGAATGTAAACAAAAGCAAAACATTTCTCTGCAAGTGTGTTGGTAATTAGAAAAGGATTGGTGTTTAAAATATAGTTAATTGTATGTGTGATTGTGTGTATATGTTTAAGAAAGACAGTTAAATCGTATAACTAATATGGAATATAACAGCGTAAACTTTATAAAAAACTGTGAAAAACCTAAAAAATACGACCAATATGATAAAACGCTTTGGTTATGTGGTTGCGAAATTGCGAAGGAAGTAAGAAGCTGTTTTGTTTTCCGTGTATTTTGTTTAGTGGCGCCGGAGTTGATACTGCGTGGACGGTTCAGGTAGGTATCGATGATTTAGCACGTCATCTTTCTTATTATTTAATTGTAAAAGCATTCACAAAATAAATGGTAAGCAGTTTCATCTTTTTTTTTAGTGAACACCCAATATAATCTTTCACGAGCCGCCTCTGCTCTATCCCCTATCCCTTCTCCCTCATCCCTTTCCTCATCCTATCCCTTTTCCCAACCCCAAGGGGTGGCAACGCACTTGTGACTCCAATGGTGTTGCTTGCGTCCATGGGCGGCGGTAATTGCTTACCATCAGGCAATCCGTCTGCTCGTTTGCAGCCTAGTAAAATAATAAAAAAAAAATTGGTGATCACTATAATAAAACAAAGAAAATTGCTATGTCATAATTTGATAGTTCATAACTTGTCACAGTGTATTTAATTTCCTTACAAAAGGACACCAAAATCACAATTCAAAAGACGTAACGACAGACTACATAAAACAGCTGAAAAAACAAAACGACTCAAAGGTTCTTACTCATACTTCTGTTGTTAATCTGTTCAATAGGTATTTACACTATATATTTAGGTACATACGTAAATTTTAAATATCTTATTTAATAACAAGATAAGTTTGCAGCACCCAACGTATAAAAAAAAAAGATAATATGAAGCCGGAGTTGGTTTAAATAATGAATAATAAATTGAAATTTTATAAAAACAAACATACTGAACTATGCATAATTACAAATAAACGTTCAGTTGCAATATTCAACGCCTCATTTGTTGCCTTGATCTTGTTTATGAAACGGCTTTATCGAAATTTATCGGAATCTCATTTATTTATCTGCAGTCTATTTCTAACAGGATATAGCGAAATACCAACCGGCAACAAAAATAAACAGCGTACCGCTTGAGAAACAAGTAACTTATCAAAAGATCAGATTTTTTAAATTCAACCTGTTTTCTTATTTTTTGTATCGTGGTATTAAAAACAACTGCCTCTGAAAACTAATCGATTTATTCATTTATTTATTTATAGACTCACGCTTGTATCCCCGAAGGGTTAGGCAGAGGTGTAATATTACACCCACATTTTGCCATGAATTGTTTAGGTCCCACGTAATAGGGGGCGAGCCTATTGCCGTTACCGGGCACATCACCAGACTTTGATATTTAAAATTAAAATTAGTTATGGATAGGAGCTTTGCAAATATATAAATTTTTAAATACTGCAACTGAAACTCTACTTATATCATTTATTGGCATAAATATTTGATTTATTTTCCGTTTTAGGGTTCCGTACCTCGAAATGAAAAAACGGAACCCTTATAGGATCACTTTGTTGTAATTGGGTTTGATAGTTACAAGAGAATTAAATATCTATTACAAGAAATGATAATTAAACAGGGGCCCAATTCTGCTCAATAAATATAGTTTCGATATCATGCCAGTGTCATACTTACGTCACAAAAAGCGTATTCTTCTAAATTATCTGATAATTGAACGAAGTTGTAACGAGATTGTAAATTGAAACAAGTGTCAAAATATGTGTCAACGACGAACTGTTTATTTCAAATTATACTATAATGCCATTAGGTTATCAGAATACCGCTTTTGAGTCCATTCAAAATATAATATCAATGTCATATAAAAATAGGAGAATTGGTCCCCTACAGCGTGCCTGATGTTTTCAAATCAAGGTACCTACCAGGCAAAAAAGATACCCAACTGGGTTTATAAGTTACCTATCTTGATTTATCACTAACCCTTAATAGCTCTACATTATATAACAAATATGTAAGTAGGCGGCACTGTAAAATACTTGGCGAAACATTAGTGATAAATATGCAATGTTTATGGGATTACAGCGTATAAGTGATAATATTCATGGAAATATTCTTGGCAATAAAAGCCTGCTAGTACCACCGCCCCGCGCGCTGCGGCGAATACTTATACAATATCATGCTAGTGTATTAACGTAAATGAAGGCTCGTGTACTGCTATCTAGCTTGTTCTTTGGTTGTAATAGCTTTAATAAAGATAGAGATAACATTTGAAATTAAAGATCTTATTGCAAATCCGATCCTACTACTAATTAAATAAGATAGTTTGTGTATCCATCATGGATAGAAGTTAGACTATAGACCGGCTATTTTATACACATATTGTCTATCTTTTGCCGACGACCGACACCCTTGCGAAATCGTGAACGGTAAAGTCTAATTTGTTACCGAGTATAATTATTTTCACATAAAAAAAAGTTTATAATTTGCATAATTGTCCCAACGTTGTCCCTTTCGGCTTTACAGCCGCTTGCCAATTGAAACAGATTTCACTAAATCATATTGGCTCTTCTATAGCACGAGTATTATTGTCTGACCTCGATAATAGGAAAAATAGCTACAATTTTTTCATTAAACTAGTGTATCCTGAATATTTGTCACCACTGAAAGTAATGCATGTTGTGGCTTTGAAACTTAATCCTCTACGTCTTTTGGTCTTCTCACTAGGCTACCGTTTCTTTTCATGTACCCATAAGAGTTCCGTTTATTGGTCATTTAAAATGGGCAGAGATATTTCATACCCATATAACAAAATAATTTTAAAAACTACTTGACACACATTAACTTTATTTAATTAAGAGCACGATTTATAGCGTAGATAATCTACTAATTATTTTAACATAATTACTTCCTCGTTATACCCACTTTAATTGAATTAACTCCTGATAGCCGTTAAATAAATGGGCTCGTGCTCCAAACTTATCCACTAACCGTTTAGGTCACACCCTGATTCAGAGTGTTCTACTTGAAATATATTATAAAGTTTATGATGATACCGTTTTTTGTGCAAAGAAAAAGATGAAAGCTTTAGTCAAATAACATTTGGCCGTTGAAGCCCAGCAGTTAGTGAGTAAAGTTGTGAAATTTTAATTTATTCAGGCTATGTGTTACGCACACACAGTCTAATGTAAAAGCTGATTGATACCAATAAACTGATAGTGTGTTAAAACTGTCGTATTGGTATCGATCAATACGACAAGTTTCCTGCAAGTAAAATAAATTATACAAGTATTTTTATCTAGTGAAACATGTCAAAATAATAGTAATTTCATTCATCAATTAATGTTATAACTTTATTTAGCATATTTTTATCGTCAATTTATTGATAATAAGTATTCTACTTGATAGCAAAACACTATGACGTCACTACTAGTAGTTGTATACTCTTTGGTCATTACGTAATATTTCATACAAAACTACATACAAAACCCTTGGCAAAGGTCGTTTTTGACATTTCATTAAAAGTGCTTGATTTGACTAGTTGGAAACAACCCTATTAATTATCTGTATCTATAAAATTCTGGCGTTACCTTTTGACTGACTGTCAGACAAGCCACAGCTAAAACCACTGGGCGCAAGAAGCTGAAATTTGGCATGTATGTATGAAATTCCTACGACATTTTAAAGAAACGGTTCAGTAACGAAAATGCGCGGGTGTAACTGCGGGCATTCTCTAGTATTCGTATAATTAATACAGATGACTGTTAGATATTTTTCAATTTTTTTTATGTCTTGTGTCAGCAGGTCGACCCCTAGATCTCTACGATTAGAGTTGTCTTTTGGCGGCAGTGGTGTACGAGACTCTTGCTTATGGAGTAGCAGCTTAGTCACTAGAACCACCACGGTGTCCTCAAAGTCCTCTACCGATAAGGACACGTGAAGGGTGGTTACCATTCATCAGCTCTTCTCTTCGACATACTGTATCGACATAATGTAAAATCATATTTATTGAAATCTTCAACTAAATACGCCAACATGACAAAATAATTTAATAAAAATACTAAGAGTTCAAAGCCACCATGAATCGATAATGATATCTCCTACAGACGCACCTACGCTTCGTGGGTGAACAAAATGAAGATTCAATTACGATATTGCCTGAGACTCTAATGATGTACGTGGGACTAGTTCTAATGTTCACAAATACATTGCAGAGGAGTGCACTCAGACATCGCGTATTTGTCTGAACGAGCCTTTTTAATCCTGTTTCGTTCAGTTTACTCATGTTCTCGAACAAGTAAATTAAGAGAAATAAATCCTCGCATTTCAGCTGAGTGTGCTGTATTTTCCAATAGATAAATTGTTCTGACTATTTATGTTGATGTAAAATAGATGTGTACCTACACCTATTTACATCAACATAACTGTAAAAGGCTTTTTCGCCAAGTATTTATCGTTCGTTTTATTGTGCGACACATTGACGATACGGTGTGTTACACAGATGCTTTAAAAATTTGTTCATCATCATCTTCAGCTCTGTGCATCATCATCAGCGCTGTATATAAACTGTCCCACTGCTGGGCACGGGCCTCTTCTCACTACGAGAAGGGTTGTTACACATTATAAAACATCTGTACATTAAGAGGACTATAATCTATTTTAGCTTCATCATCATCAGCCTTTAACAGACCACTGCTGGACTAGGCCTCTCCTTTGAAAGGAGGAATAGGCCTAGTATACTACGCTGGCCAAACGGGTTGGTATAGGGCTTGTATCAAGTTATCCTTCTCTTACAGAGCTGTTCTCTGCATAATATGCTCCCTCTGTCAGCTCTTACGACCACCTACACCCATGGGATGATATGGGGTGGTGACATTCCGTATTCTTAATCCGTCACCACACGGACCATGAGTATTTCAGCTTATGAACTATTAAACCCTTGGTTTAATAATATTGCCGTACTCGCAGTTCAGAACTGTCTCGAATGTTGTATGCTCGTGCTCCACACGAGACTATAATTTGAGTGATCATCATCATCAGCCCTGGACATAATCTGTCCCACTGCTGGGCACTGGCCTCTTCGCACTATAAGAAGGGTAAGACGCTGGCCAAGTGCGGGTTGGCAGATTTCACGTCTTTCGAGAACATTATGGAGAACTCTCAGACATGCAGATTTCCTCACGATGTTTTCCTTCACCGTTAAGCAAGCGATAATAAACAATTTAATACGCACACTTTGGGTGATACATAAATTTTATTCTTGATTTTGGTCTCCGTATTCCTTATGTCTGTTGTTTGTATTTTTGTAAAGTTCCCATGAAAGTCATAATTATTATGATTTATTCCTAGTCGTCGTTTTAAGTAAGTAATTAGTTCATAATTTTATCTAGATGTTTCGCTGGGTCGGGTTTGGGTTCCGGTCTGATTATAAATAAAATGAGGAACGGCATTTCAGTTGGCATTTGAGAAGGGTCTGTTTCTCTGGTTAGTGTTCTGTGGTTATCGTTCTGTATTGATATATTTATCATTGTATTATTTTACTATGGAGTCTTTTTTAATGGTAGTTAGCTTATTTAATTTATTGCGGAACGTAATTGACAGCATGGGTACCATGCTGTCAATTAGAATACCTACCAATTACCTTGTCCATTTAGAAAAAGGAAAGTAATATTTTCAACAAATATTTCTGCGGTAGCTGTCGGTTTTGAAGCAGGTTATTTATACCTGCTTTGACACCCATCTTGCTTCTTTCTTATATAATTATTATAACTTTTCTAAAATAAAAAGGTTAAGGTTTACCTACTTGTAATTATTATAGTAAAATTGCATATTTCTGTCACCTGTTGGATATAGGAGATAGTTTTAGTAGTTAGATATTCAATAGTGTCTAGTAATAACTTTGAAGATGACCAACAAAGCCATATTCCCCGATTTTTCTATAACACTAATCGTAAAGAACGCTACAACTTTGATAGCAACAAATTATATATTTGTGGCTAAACCATAAAGTCTATTGGCGTATGATTAGTGGCTCCGGTCAATAAAATATTTCTATTACGAGAACCAGATTGCACTTCGTCCTCTATATTTAGATATCATATTAATAAAATTGATTAGCGATCGACTTTGAACACGGTGCCAGTATCAATAAATAGGTATTAAAATAAAATAAATATTTTTATGTTGCCACACCTATCGCTCATATTTATAAATAAAATGCAAGATTTGCAAAGATAAACATTTTGGCTAATTATATAAATATTAAGAAAAGCCAATGCTTTCTATACTTGCGAGGGACATTGATTTGACATTTAACATGCATGCTGTGACACCTTAAAATGTTATATAATATTTACCTTTGTTACTGCAAATGTATGTTATGTTTAGATGTAAGAATAATGTAACAGCTACTGGTAGATAGTCCAAAAATAAATAAATAATAAAACCGATTTGCGATTCTGACATATTTTGTTTGTTCACAAAATCCCTTGAAAGGTTAGTGGCATGCGCAATGTTTTTTCTGTCTTTCAATGTTTCTTATACTTTTCGTTTTAAAACAATCTTCAAGATTTTGAACTCAACGCTTAAATTTAAAAGCACGAAACCAAAGTATTTACAAATACTTAAATCTCAGCAGACCTGCCATTCATCTCAATGATTAGCCAGACGCCTCCCAAAACGGTATAAAAGCCAAGCCCAAAACAGTAAAACAAAGAGATAACAGCATAAAACGATAAATACAACGCACGTCCTTTAATCTCAGTTTTAGTATGGAATTTAAAACAACAATGTTGCAAGAGACCTAAAAGATACGGTTTTTATATGACCGTAAAGTGTAACAATCGCGGGACATGGCTTTACTTCGGTCATTTCATGTCTTTCGAAATATGGTGCGACTTGACATGTTTTTTATATTTTAGTAGACGTAGCTTCTACGTCTTCTAAAGTATAAAAGTTTTCTACGATTGCGTTCCTGACTGACATTGCACAGCCAAAAATATAGGGCGCAAGAAGCTGAAATTTGGCATATATGTTCCTTGGGGACCATAGGAGTGCACTAAGAAAGGATTTCTCGATAACGAGAAAAAAAGGTTAGATTTAAATAAAATTTGCCGGCGTGCCTGCGGACATCCTCCAGTTTGAAAATAAATTTAGAATACGTTATTATTTAACCCAAACGTTTTGTTCTGGCTGTCACGGGATCTAGATTGAGTCGTGGTCACGGGATGGCTATGTTCGTATGGCTTTTCATGATTAGAATGAGGTAATTGAAAAATTAAACACAAAATGATACGCACCTGTTACACGCCGTCTGTCTTTTCTAAGAATTGGAAAGATGTAAGGAGAGAAAGACTCTATGACGATAATAATTCGGAATGAAATCATATCTAATTTTCTCCAAAAATTTTGATAGGCCAAGAGATGACGTCTTTGTTTATATATAATTTTCTTTACCTTTAACCTTTCGTTGTTTAAAGAAGCAGCTGCTTAAGGCTCGTCTCATTTAATAGGACGGCCCTTTTGTTGTTGACCGAGTACACTTACAGATTGCTGTTTCTTAGAAATTGTATGGTACTTTAAATACTTTGAAGTAAGACCTTATGATTGGCTTGTATTTATTTTCTTTGTAGTTTTTCACAAATGGCAGGCTTTTATTGACGATAGAAGGTTAGAAGGTTTGCCCATTACAATAAGACAATATTGCTGGCGTTAGAAGTAGAATACTTACGGGTATTGGCATATCATAGTTATCAGGACCAAGGTAGTCGACTGAAAATTAGAGTGTAGCGAATTCTTGATCAGCTTGTGAATTATAAGCGTTACATGTAATCATTTTTTGGGCAATATTAACGGAATACCTCGAATTTTAGTGGTAAAGGGGTTGTAGTCTACAAAAACCAAAATGCGTGTATGTGTCGTAATATTCCTCTATTCCTGCTTCCAAGATTGCTTACTTCAAACTCCCCTATTTTGGAATTTATTTCTTGTCGTAAGCAATAGAATACAACAAAATTACCACGGCAATATGAGAGCGTGGAGGTACAATTGCACTTGTGGCTTGCTGACATTACCCGTGAGTGTTTACTTGACTGAGGGGAGGCGATAGATAGGAAGTTAGGCGACAACGGACGAGCGTCGATGACATATTTTACTAGCCGAGCGTCTCACACGCTCGGCTAGTAAAATATATAGTAAAATATATAGCAACAAGGCGTACACGTTGCTTTATTGTACGTTTTAATAGATATATTTTTGTAGTGGCGATCAATTGTATCTGCCTACCCCGGCAGGAAAAAAGCGTGAGACTGAGATAACTTAGCGATTTGGACATTAAGACAGCAGTCCTTGCCTGTAAGACCCGTCCGTGCCCAAACCACTTATAATCCAGCAAGGCTATATCAGAGCGAATTTGTGATGGAATCATATCCAGTTAGTTGTATCATTTTTTATTGCTTTTTAAATAATTGACGACCGGTTGGCGCAGCGGGAGTGTAAGTGACTGCTATGCCGAAGGTCGCGGGTTCGATTCCCGCTCAGGTCAAAGATTTATGTGCATGAACATGGATGTTTGTCTTGGTCTGGGTGTTTCTATGTATAATAAGTATGTATTTACAAAAAAAACGTATGTATGTATGTTTATCCATTATCTAGTACCTACCCATAACACAAGCTCTGCTTAGCTTGGGACTAGATGGTAATTTGTGTATGTTGTAGACTATTATTATTATTAATATTATATTCAGTTACCAGTAAAATAATACTAAATAGGTTTAGCCATGCTGGACAAAGAACAAGGCAAGTCTCAACGCAATACACCCTATTCCAATTATATAAGGAATAGGTGAATTAGCATAAAGGTTCTGGAGGGATACAGTGCAATCAGTTCCTAATCCGGGTCTTCGGTGTAATACAACCTGGATTTACCCGTGTAACCTGTATATAAATACTTTATACGACAGGATCGTGAACTACGGAGTTAGTTTGTTTGGTTTTAGTTCGAGTCGTCGCTTTGGGACGTAGATTAGCGTTGAGTATAGCCGGTGTTTGTAAAACGAGTTGAGCTGATACGATACGACCGGGTGGGACTCTGATTTAATATAGAACTACGTGTATGTAAATTGCAGCTAGTTAACATGTTTATATTATATACCTAGAATAAAAATTTAGAGACTGCTACCGCAATCCAAAATGCGACAAATAAACTCAACGGCACGGAATGTGGCCCAACTTAAACATAGCGATTTAGATGATTGCCACCAGCGTTTTGTCACGATAAGAAGCTAAGTTCTAATTTAACGTGTAATTAGTAGTGACTTTGATCAAACCTGTAACCATTTGATTGCAAGATATAAACTACGTTACTTCCTAAGGTGATTTATGAAGGTTTAGCTTCCTTTTTTTTTAGTTGCGTCGCCATTTTGCAATGAATATCAAACCCCGGGATCAACAAGAAAAACCTTTTCCTTATAGTTTATCCGATTTATCACCCGCTTTAGACGTTTTGGTAATTATCAACGTCCGTACTTAAATAATAAATCACAAAATTTCCCTCAAGTTAGTGTACTCATAATTTGAATGGAGCAAAAATCTACAGCGGACTTTTAACTTGAGTTACGGGAGTTGACTAAGTTTACTCATTAAAGTTTCGTAGTCAAATATGAAATCTATGGCAGGAGTTAACATTGTAACAGATGCTGTGCAGTTTCTTAAATTATAGAGCTATATTCCGAAATTGTTGTGCTTTCATCATCATTGTCTTGCCCTGGTCCCAATTTATTTGGGGTCGGCGCTATATGTCCCTTGCTTCCATACTTCTCTGTCACCAGTCATCCGATCGTTTACCCTTTTCTCTTTCATATCCATCCTCACACAGTCCATCCATCTTTTTCTTGGCAGTCCTCTCCCTTTTCGTCCTTCTATATGCATATATATTCATCACTTTTTTACCTACACACATCTCATCTCTCCGCATAACATGTCCATACCAGGCCAATCGACTAATTTTAATCTATGGGCGCCACTTTCATACCATCTCTATTCTTCCGTTATCTTAATATATAAAATCCTTGCGTTACTGACTGACTGACAGACACGCTACAGCCGAAACTACGCGGCGCAAAAAGCTGAAATTTTGCACGTATATTCCTTGGGGACCGTAGCGGTGCACTAAGACGGGATTTCCCGAAATTCCCACGGGATCGGGCAAAACGGGAAATTTGAAAATATGTGCGTGCGAAGCCGCTGGCGTCGGCTAGTCATTCCTAATTCTGTCCATTCTTAGCTTTCACGATTACAATAAATTATAATTATGAAGAAACTAAAATCAGTTTTCGGCAGGTGTATATTTTTCGTTATGAAGGCCAATAGTTCAACCAGGCATAAACTATGTAGCTTAGGTTGCTTAAAGTTAACTAGATTTACTTTATCGTCCTTGCGTTACAGCGTCTAACAAAATAAAATTATGCTTAAAAAAGTCAATTAATGTGTTACTTATCATGAGAACTACTAAGCCAGAAACATTCAAGTTGAACAGTGGGTTCCTTTAATAAATTAGGCAAAGAAAGATATGTAGCGGCTGCTGACGCTACAAGTTATATACAAGGTGCGCTATTGTGTATGCTGCGCAGCAGTCGCCTCCCAGCACTCATATGGCTAGGTCGTAGTATTCGTAGTATAAAGTTTATTTATTATAATCATTATGTGGTACCACAGCAAAGCATATATATTTCGTATTCTGTATTTCTTTATTTATCTCTTCATACAACATCTTTTCCATACCCCTACATATATTTTAATTTTGCAAAAGCGTATAATTAGGGTTGAGAGATTTTTTGAAAGTTCGATGATTTTGTAAAGGACTTTTAAATAAAAATGTCAGCATCCAATATAGTACAACGTAAGCCCAGCATATTTAGCAATATGCTATCAGATTTTATTGTTATTAAGAATAAAATATTATTATATTAAATCTTTTATAACAAATATCCGATGCTTCTTACGTTAAATTTTTCAAAGGGCCGCACTGCCCAGGAACATAAATTATCACATCAAAGGGATTCGGCACGATACACAATACTGCATAAATGTATATAAATCTCCATTATTTTTCGATAATTCAAAGCTAGCAATAGTTGTTAATGGTCCATTGGGACTTCTTTTTATTTCAGACCTAGAACGGGTATTAGCCGTGACAAAATATGTTGATCTTCTGAGAAGTACGTAGTGAGGATACCTACTATATTGAAAGCTAACGTTGTATAAAAGACAATGAAAAATTGAGAACTAATTTTAAAATTAAGGAAAAGTTATGAATGTCTGCCTTACTTCTAAAATTAGTTTTTAGATCTTTATTTCAGCTATCAGCCTACATAATTATTTTCTATCGTATTTTTCAGTGCAAAATGTAGGTGTAATATTACTCCTCTGCTTACTTCTTCAGAGATACAGTTATGACGCTATTAAAAAAAGAAAAATCTGATGGAAAATTAACGACAATAATCTCGCCCCTTATTACGTGCGACCTTAAATTCATAACATGTGAAGTGTGGGTTGTAATATTACACCTCTGCCAAATCATTTGTGGATACAGTTGTGAGTGTATAAAAAACATTCTGTGCTAGGTTCGGAATACTTATTACTTACCTTAATTCCGTGTCGACTATTTTTGCCGTGTCGATATATTCTCTAATTTAGTTATACTATTCTATGCTAGGTTCTCAGTAATTCTTACGTATGTCAATACCGTGTCGGCTGTTCTCGACCTTATAAATATATTCTCTAATTTTGTCATACTATCCCGTGCTAGGTCCGCAATACTTATTACTTTCCTTACTTCCGAGTCGACTGTCATTGCCCTTGAGATATATTCTCTAATTTTGTCATTAAATCCCGTGCTAGGTCCTCAGTACTTATTACGTGTCTTAATTCCGTGTCGTCTGTCGTCGACCTTGCGTGGTCGACGTGCCTACGTGTTAATACCCGCGTGGGGGACGTTATGGCGATGACTCTGTTATTACATTGCTCGTACATAAATTAATCTTTTCTCCCTTTCTATGGCTTTATTGCGGGATGCCAGAGGAAGATGCTATACTTTAGGTCTCATATCCTTATTGCATATTGTAGGTTATTGTAGGAAGATCTCTCCCACATGGTGAAAAATGTAGGTAATCTTTGTGTTTAGTCAAATAATGTTCTTTACATCTAGAACATGATAATTTGCAGACAGCAGTTCATTGTGTTCGTTGGTTGTATGTCAGTAAAGTACTCCGCGGCATAGGATTTATTCCTAGTGCGGGAGTTATCATTTCAATGAAGGAAGAAAGAAAGAGTCTGGTAGAGTCTGTTTAGAATTACATTTTGCATTAATCAATTTTAAATAATTTTAACTAAAAAAAAGGTCTGGAATTGCAAGTATAAAATGAAGGTAATTATTTAAATTACATTACACATGATATTAAAGCAATAATTTATTGATTTGAGGAGTACTTTGTTATAATGTAATAGCTACAGTTAAACAATATTTTTTCGCTGATTCTGTAATATATAAAATTTTCAACATATTTATTGTATGTTGGACCTCCATCAATAAGTATAAAGTTCAATAAGATCTTCAGCTTGTTTTGAATAAAACGAACAAGCTCGTTTAGAACGACTCTCTCACGTAACGCCTACAACGTGGAGATCTTTGTATAGGTATAAGGTTGTACCTACTGATATTACTTTGGCAAACTTTGAAAATTATGCAAACACTTATAGCTGTATTACAAGCAGAGGTAGTACAGGTAGTTTTTATCTCAAAGCACTGATTGAATTTTTATATTATCATGTGTTCCTGTTACTTAGGGAAATTTCCCTGGTACGCAAAAGTTAAAAAAAGCACACTGTTCCATAGAAAAGACTGCTTTTTTACACTTGCGATTCATGCATGTTTTAATATCTACTAACATTTGTTTTAAGATTACAAATCGCTAAATCACGATATTAAATTAAGGACAAAGTATTTAAACATAACATAACATAACTTCACGCCTTTTATCCCTGAAGGGGTAGGCAGAGGTGTATTACACACTCACATTTCGCCAGTTACATTTCGGTCCCAATGTAATAGAGGGCGAGCCTATTGCCATCTACCGGGCACATTGTTAAGCGAGCGATAGTTAACATTTTTTTAATACACACATAACTTCGAAAAGTCAGAGGTGTGTGGCCGGGGTAACTGGGGATCGAACCTGAGACCATCGTCTCGGCAATCCGTTACGCATACCACTGTGCTATAGTCACTTTTCTTGACAAAGTATTTTCATGTATAATTACTTATATGAGACGCTTTGCACGTACCGAAAGAAAGTCATTACAATGTAGTGTCTGGAAACCAGTCTAGTCTTAACTGGTTCAATGTACGTATGTGTACAACTATGGCACGGCGGTCCACCGCCAACTTGTTTGATTGTACATTACACATGAGAAGTGACCCAACTGCACCGAGTAGGTTATTGCAGTATGAAGTCTATCAAAAGCAGCTCTGGGGCTGATCATCTGAGACCGTCACTTTATTGATCATTTAGTTCCATAACGGTTTATTTGCGATATTGATATCGATGCAATTTGTTATTGAATAAGGTAGAAGCAAGAGAGAGAACATTAGATTCATACTTTTCATTGTTAATATTACTATACTACTTACTGCAATAACTCACTAATCTAATATATAATATACGTACTCATATGTTATGGTGTTATGATTATTATAATAATATTGTTTTGATACGTCAAAACGGCATAAACAAGCGTAGCAAGTTTTGTCATTGATTATTATATTGAACATGTTTACCTAACTAATTAATAGTAATTTGTTCGTCAAATAACAATGATCAACAAAGCAAAACTAAAGCAATTAATTCGTTAGATAATATTTACTTGTACGATAATTTGTCTCCTTATTTTTCAATTTGTAGGTAGCTCTTGTTTTATAGATCGAATACATTACAAACAAAAGAAAGAAACTTTCCATGGTCTTTGGTATGAATAAATTAATATTATAGATATATAGTCAATTCCGAGGAACAGCTTTTACAACATATAATTTATTTTTTGAAGTATGATTGCAACAGTCATTTGTAATTCTCGTATTCACGTAAGTTGCAATATGCAAAAGTCATACAGTTACAATCAAAGAAGTCGGCGCTGGACCTATTTGAAAAAATCCTTTAGCTCGCTCATAGATCCGAAGCACACTAGAAACTGGTTTTGTATACGAGTGCCAATGTGCGTGTAAAGTAGCACTGGAAGCGACGATGTCTTGCTGAGTGATTCTCGCCCTTATGGTGGTCGAGCGGGAAGTTGTTCGACTGTACATCTTACAGTCATACAGCTTTCAACTTTAGTGAGTTATAATATGTCTGTCATTTTATTCAGCTCTTTGTGTCTTAGGGGAGCCTCTTTGAGAGCCACATACCAGGAACATTTACAATTTTCTAGCTATTGAGAATTATCTCTTCAAAAACCAAGAACCCTTCGTTTATCACAGAAACACTTCAGCATATCGCGATCCTATGTAAACATAATCTAAAACTGACACAATCGGGGCATTCGCCTAGAAATAATTTAGAATATTTCAAAATATAAGACAATTTAAATTACCAATATCAGAATCTATTTACCTTCTTTCATCGTTTTTCGAACGTAATAGCAGCAGCAGTAAAACTACACCAGGAAAAACTTTCAGAAAAACGAGTTTGTAATAACATATAACCAACAATTTTCAGTAAAACGAACCCAAACTGGACTCGAGAAAATAACAGTAAAAAGCCTGCGAAAGTTTATTCCCGTTTTTATGGATACCTCGGTATTGGGAATATATCCTCTTAAATTTCACGTTGATATTCCGGAATATATTTATGTCAAATCAATATCAAATTTATGATCCTGTGAAGTACATAATTTACGTCCAGGCTATTTCGACCTGTCTTGTTAAATTACGCTCTTTCAGTAACGACTGGTTGGAAATTTAATAAAAACATACCCTGATTACATGTTATTCTTTTTAACCGACTTCAAAAAAAGGAGGAGGTTCTCAATTCGTCGGAATCTTTTATTTTTTTTGTATGTTCCCCGATTTCTCTTAGACGCCTGGACCGATTTAAAAAATTCTTGTTTGGATTGAAAGAGTATACCTCCCAGTTGGTCCCATGATCATCAGGTCAGGATCTGATCATGGAATCCTGAAAAATCGAAGGAACTCTTCAAATTTTATAAGCACACTTGAAGCGATTTGACGATAACAACCCAATGCCGTCGAGTTTGTGCTCGTTTGAGTCGTCTTTACATAGACTTTGATGCTGGATGATTTCCATAGTCTGATGATGGAGCTGGAAGGTAACCATGAGACCTTTGAGATACAACAACCCAATCTTATCGAGTTTAGGGTCGTTTGATTCGTCTTTACATGGACGTTGGTACAGGATGTTTTCCATGGTCTGATGATGGAGCAGGAAGGTGGCCATGGGATCTTTAACATAAAATAATATAATTCTCGCCTTTTATCACCGAAGGGGTAGGCAGAGGTGTATACACACCCACATTTCGCCAGTAATGTTTAGGTCCCAATGTAATAGGGGGCAAGCCTATTGCCATCTACCGGGCAGATGGGATCTTTGTAATACAAAGACGCAATCCCATTGAGCTTGGGCTCGTTTGATTCGTCTTTACATGGACTTTAGTGCTGAATGTTTACCAAACTCTGATGATGGAGCAGGATAGTAGCCATGGGATATTTGTAATACAACTACGCAATCTATAATATATCTAATACGAGTTTGGACTCGTTTGATTTTTCTTTACACGGACTTTAGTGCTGAATGTTTTCCTAAGTCTGATGATATAGCAGGAAGGTGGCCATGGGATCTTTGTAATACAATAACGCAATCTCATTGAGTTTAGGCTCGTATGTTTTTCTTGGCAAACACTTTGGTACTGGATGATCTTCGGGATCTGATAATGGAACTGAAACGAACGTGTTTAGGCTAGTTGAAAACAAAAAAAAATACTTAAAATTGCCAGAAAGTTACAGGTCTACATTTCAGAATTGAGGCAAGTAAGGAAGGTCTCCCCATCATGTACCACCTACACTATCCTATGTACCTACTTACCACCTAATACAATTTTTTTATTAGTATACCACTAAAAAGCAAAAAATAAAATTATTTTTAAATAAAAAAGAACCGACTTCAAAAACACTAAAGAACTAAAAAGCAAAAAATAATTGGTTTTGGAACAAAACTTTTTGGAGTCGGTGCCAAGCCAAGTATTTCTGATGTGTCTATAAAACCTCTACAATTTTTTATATAACTTTCGTTGTTGATAGAATAGGTAGTTTGTAGTTTAGTAACTTTTTGCGTAAGGGCATTGGCACCGACTCCAAAAAGTTTTGCTCCAAAACCAATTATTTTTTGCTTTTTGGTTCCTTAGTGATTTTTGAAGTCGGTTTTGTTTTATTAAAAAAAAAAAATTGCTTTTTAGTTCTTTAGTGTTTTTGAAGTCGGTTCTTCTTTATTTAAAAATAATTTTAGAAATTATAATGTTTATGTTAGCGTCATTGAAGTGCCGAAGGTTTTGAACATTCGTTCCCTCTAGGTGTTACTGTAAAAAAATGGCTGCGAGGTCTAAAAGGATTTTTGACGTGTTCAAGGCATTTTGGTATCTCCATTGTTTCATTTTTAGAGAAGAAGTAAAAAAATAGTGAAGAAATTATAACCTAATGTACTACGAGAGCTACAAGCGTTAGATGTAACAATTGCTTGCATTGTACAACAATTGATTTACATTGCATTATGTCACTTACGCAAGAGAGTTACTAGCTTCTAGAAACCTACTTTATATAAAACAAAAATTAGATTTTATTAATTATTTACGTATGTACCTTGTCGATCAAAAATATATTTTTAAACCTCTCTAACATTTCTATTCCGTATAAATTAGACAAGTAAAATTTAAGAAGACGACAAATTTACTGTTAATGGCCAGCCAATGGACTGATTTGACAGGTTTAAGATGGCCCATACTTATTATTGTGGTTGTTAACTAAAAATATGTCATGGGGTGTGAATAACTGCAGAATACATCTATACGTATTACTAGCCGTTTCCCGCGGTTTTACCCGCGTACCGAGGTAACTACTTCACGTACCCGAAAAACCCAACTATCTTACGGACCCCTATTTTTCTAAAATAAAATATAGCCTATGTTACTCGCAGATAATGTAGCTTTCTAATGGTGAAATATTTTTTAAAATCGGTCCAGTAGTTTTTGAGTTTATCCATTACAAACAAACAAACAAAAATGCAAATTTTTCCTCTTTATAATTTTATTAGTGTAGATAAAATTAAGTCCCCTTGCGTTCCTGTCCGTCCGAATTAGAGAGATAAACTCAAAAACTACCAAACGGAATTCACCAATAGATAATGTTATTCCTGAAGGAGATTTAGACGTACCTATAATTCAAGCAGTAGGCTAGTCGTGTTGTTAATTCAAAACTATCGTTTTAATTATGACTTGCAGCATTTTCATCCATTCATCTGTCCCATTCATAATAAGAAGCGTATTTATTTAGTCAAGGTGACCAAAGAGTGAAGTCTTAACTCAAGTGAGAGTATTCATCAACAAAGTTTCAGTTAAGAGTTAGATAATGCGGTGGCAAGCCGCGGCAGGTCATGAATTCTCTACAATATGGCTGAAACTCCGTTGATAACGCTCACAGTGTCATAAAATGTGCTAACGCTCCTGGAATTTTTTCATTATCATTACCTTCTTAGTGGTTTTTTGTGAACGCTTTTAAATTGATTCTTACTTGAATTGCTATTGTTCAACAAAGTGGTTATTTTTTTCGAATGATTTAATTTGTTCTTTAGTTAAATGTAGTTTATGGTTTTACTATTCGTCTTTAATTTTACTTCTTTTAAATGTTCGTTACTTAATCGTTCATATTAAACGACACTCAATAACATTGTCAAGCCTACTTAACAAGTAAAAGACGCATCTCCTCACATTCGCTCAAGAACAAACGAATTACCATTTACGCACCGAGTTTACTCCAAGAGGGTGCCGAGGCGCCAATTTGTATACACTTCACTAGTTTATAATACAAGGGACGTCGTGAGAAGGAACACCATTGAACAAAGACATTAATACCTGGCATGTGTGGGGCTGCTAAAATATACAACCTCTTTATGCCGCCCCCTTAGATCCCTTAATCTTGTCCTCGCTAAGGAAATATTTGAGGGCCTGCAATTTAGATTGTTTGTTATCTACTGAATTTTTGTTGCTTAATGAAAATTGTGAATTGTGGTGAAGAAATATAAGTAGATGTGTAATTAGGAGGCAATGAACTTATATCGGTAAATATGTGACATTGAGACTGCCTCCATGGTCCAGTGGATAGCGTATTCGACTGCTAATCGGAGGTCCTGGGTTCGACTCCCGGGTCGGGCGAAAGTGTTACCTACTGGGTTTTTCCAAATTCTCAGTAGCAGCACGGAGTCTGGTGATGCGCCCGGTAACGGCAATAGGCTCGCCCCCTATAACGTGGGACCTAACAATTCATGTCGAAATGTGGGTGTAATATTACACCTCTGCCTATCCCTTCAGCGACACAGGCGTGAGTCTATAAAGAAAAAAAAGGTGACATTCTGTAAGAAAATGCTGTCTTTTTCAATGTAATTTAGACAAAGATTGAAACTGAGACAAATGAAAAAGTTTAAAAGGCTCTAACTGGGTTAGGACTTCAAAACTAGAGTGAACGAAATACACTCTAGTGGACAGACAAACGGTCATGACGCGAGTACAATGGTCCTTATTTCAGTACCGTTCCCCTCAAAAAGAACTGTAACAGAGATAAACTGAGGGTTATTTAAAAACCTTGCAACCCTACTCAAGACTAGAATAGAACGCAATAATTTTTGTTTAAGTCCTTCTAAGAAGCAGAGCTTACTCACAAACCAATCAATTCTTTGATCTTATTTTTTTTTATTTTGCCTACTTTTTGGCATGGTAGTCACCGATACATTTGCCAGGGTCTTTGCTGTACCTTCGAAAAGTATTACATTTATTCTGAAGCATAAAACTCCAATTTTATACCGAGACGGCTTCCTATAACGTCCATGTACTAACGCAAAGGCTATCAAATATGCATCTGTATTTACAATATGTCGGTGTGCATACAAAAGGGTATGTGCGGAGTAGCTGCGCACCTCGATGTCAAACAAACTTCGTGAAAATATTCGTAGAATTGTTAACTACGTTAGTGAACTCACAACGTGCCCGATTTTAGAAATACAGGTATCTGTTCTCTGCCTGGGAAGCCTATTTGTGCACCTACGCGAGAAGTTTAATATAAAATGGCGAACATTATATTTTATATTAAACGAAGTTCATTTTAAAGTTCTTCGGAACCATTGATAGCCTCCAAAATATCAATTATTTTTGCTTCCACTCAGCGTGATCCATCATGAAAGGATTATAACTACAACGTTTTTTCTTTACAGCAGCAACCCAAATTACGGGTATATCGTGAAGACGCTCTTGTACCTGAACAACAAAGCCAATGGGGTAGCCGTGGAAGTCTCGCAGCGCTAAATCTAGGATTGAATGCAACTAAAAATGTTCCACCAAAGAAATATTACAGACCTATATCATAGTCTCATTCTTTTCTAGTTTCAAAGTATTTTTTATCTTTACATAGTGAAAACGGTCTCGCACTCAAGGATGACGATTGCATTAAAATAATATTTTATACGTTAAGAACGAAACCTGTAAGTAAAGTGGGAGATTATTCCCATTATTGCCTTTGGAAATATAAAGTAGCCTAGCTAGTCAAGGATAGCCTTGACAATTGCCTCATCTACCGTTCTATACCATTTTCGTGTGAGCATATGGCTCTAATTCTGGCTTTTATAGACCGTACCTCTGACATGGCCTAACGACTCTTGACCAAGACCAGAAATAGATTCGACTATACGTGTTCTCCGAAGCACCATACGCTACCTGTATAATGTAAACGCCACACAAGGGATCACCCATCCAAATCGCGACCTCGGTGATGATTGCTCAACTTTACTAATCTATTGCGAACGGTGACCGACTATGTGACTAAAGACTCGCAATGAGCGCTACAACCTTTAAGCAGTATGGGCAGATAATATTTCCATTGTTTGCTTAGCTATTTTATCCTTGAAAACTGCGCCATCTAACGTGTTTTATGAAGGGACAAGTGGCGTCCGACAGGAATGGCGCCGTTCAGCCCGCCATTGCTTATGACGTCATACTGTGGTTAGCCGTACCCCTCTTGTTAATCTGTGGTTTTGGTGCCCCGTCTCTGATGACTTTGTGAGATGTTTGTAGTTATGGCCAAGGGTATGTACAATTTCCGAAATAGGATTATGGTTTGATTGAATTGAAATGTAATTTTGTGATTAGTTGTGTGATGTATGTATATGTATAATGTTTATGTTATACAAATGTTTCGTCATAGGCATTGGAACTTGTAAACCACCGGATGCTTAAACAAAGTTGGGGTTGATATCTAGATGACCTTAATTTACTTATGGAATTAGTAAGCTTTAGTCAAAAATCTTGCTTCTGCAACGAAACAGTGATATAAAATAACATTCTGTATATAATTACAAATGCATTACAAATTTGCTAAGGGCGGTTTCAGTTTATCGTTTTATACGCGCGTATAAGTTCGTTTTGGAAGCGCATGTAGGCGCGAATTGGCGCGCCTTTTGGCACACGCGCAACTCCTACGAGCGTTGACGCCCTTCTAAACTCGTATAAGCACGAGCCGTCAGAATCCATGTTGACACTGACAAGATGTTACTACCGTTTCGAGCGGTCACGCCAAAATATGCCCGTTTATGCGAGTCCGGTTTTCTGAAGCGTGTAATGTAGCGCGCGTGTAAGCGCGTATGCGGAAACGACGGTATACGCGCAGAAAAATACGCTAATCTGAAACCGCCCTTAAAGGGCGTCATTTGTATTCGTGTGAAACAGAATGTCTATTTACAATATTATCGTAGTTCTTCACCAACTTTCACATAACTAAAGTAAGTAATATTTTCTAGCCTGCGTGACTAGTTTCAAGTCCAACAGCACCACTTAGCTATGCGCTCATGGCTAAGCGGCCTGAATTGTCAGGACTTGACGTCAAACATGTAACTCAACCTCCTAAAACCATTTATGGTATTAATTCTAAAGATGCACAAAGGTTTATTAATGATTAACGACTGCTTTATATTACGCTTTAAATCGTGAACAGAAATAAATAAAGCTTATAAATATGAATGTGTCACCTCAAACGGTAAATGATGTTATAGCTGCTACCCGCATTTTTAAAGCGCTAGATTCAAAATCCAAAGAATTTCAAATAAACTTCCAAGCAAGATAAATTTTTTATCTCTTTAGGAGCCAAATATATTAGAAATATATCCTTAAGCATGTTTCATAAAAGAAACCCACTGACCGCTTTTCATGTTTATAGCTTTGGTACTTTAGCCTCTGCGATGATATATCAGAAAAGACAAGTAATTCTATATACCTACTCTTACATAGATATTGTTTTCTCTAGCCAAAGACAAATCAATTTAATCAAACATATCCACATAGTCTCAACAGAAAGATAATCTGGAAATATCAAGATAACACCATCACATTTAATTAACGTACACGAAGACTTCTAATACATACCTAATAGTGGAGAGGTTTGCCCTGATTCCTTGGATTTCTTTTGTTCTTCGTTGTGTTACCCTTGAGACCAACTTTGATAACGGAATTGCGGTCGTGAGAGTAATAATAAGTATAGAAATTGGAACGAATATTCTATACTAATATAATAACAACTACTTTAGACATCTTTTGGGATTAAGTCCACTTGGTGCTGGAAGAAAATAATCAAGTTGTGGAATAGTGGTTTCTGTAAGTGTTGGGCAACTCCAAACTTATAAGCCTTTGACACGAAGAAACTTAGAACAAAATATAACGTAGATACTCTCACACATTTTAAGTAGGCAAGCGTGCAAAGATGTGATATGAATAACATAAATGAGGCAAATGAAATGAGTGTGGCGCGTAATAACAGGAAACACGTACTGACCGCCTTTATATACACAAATATAGTTATACAAATGCACCTTATTTATGTGTATTTTGAAGCGTGTAACGAAGTTGTATAGAATTAAGGAAGTACGACATGACTATGTTAACGTAATAATAATTACAAGACTAAGTATAAAACTATTGGTTTCATATATCATATTTATACCGGGGTTGTTTGAAAGCCGTAAAGAGCCTAAAATAAAGAGCAATTGACCGGAAAATTTTAAAATCTTTATTAACAAAGTTAGTACGGCAATAGGCTCGCCCCCTATTACGTGGGACCTAAAAATCATGGCGAAATGTGGGTGTAATATTTACACCTCTGCCTACTCCCTCGGGGAGACAGGCGTGAGATTATAAATAAATAAAAAATAACCAAAGTCATCACTATTAGAAAAAACTAAATCCTATTAACTATTAGATATGGTAGTAAAAAAATTGCGGTTATATTTACATCGTATTCTAACCGCCGCGTACCTTCCTCATAGTTAATTATGAACTTAAAACTTTGTGACTGTGGCACAGGCAGCGATTCTACCATCACCAAGGGCTCTTGTTTCACTTTAATCAAAAGCCAATTAGTTTTCTAAAACGACTTATACCTGGCACTTTCAGAAACTCGTTAACTTAAAGTAAACATTGAATTTGTTGCCTATTTTCGATGTACGTCCTTCCTTAAGTCTATCGATTTTGCTCTGAATATGACTGAAATATATTCGTTGTTGCGATGTCAAGTAAACAATGACAACATCTTTTCACAATGTAAATATATTAAGTTATGCTAGAGTTTGCTCGAGGCGAAATGCTGATTTTTGTACGTTGGGATTGAGGTAATTTTATAAGCTCTTACTTTCAAGTAGTGTGTAGACCGGAACGTAGTTTATCGGAATAAGACATCGTTTTGAAGTACGATCCCGCAACGTGCATTTTTTACACGCTTTGTCGACTTCGATAAACTTTATTATACAGTAGGTAGTATAACTATTGTACAACGTCGAATACATCTAGCCACATACACTAAGGTGATACCTATATAAGTAACTAATATAGGTAAATAATACAACAATTTGTCAACGCGCGAAATATTAACATGCTCAAACAATTTCGTCGCCTTTACAACAAACTTGTTATTTAAATTATAGCTTCTTTTTGTCGGCGACTGTAAGAAGCATAAAATATTAAACATTCGTACGTTATACTTACAAAATTTAGTATATTAAAAAACAACCGAATATAATTATAATAATATAGTAATAATCTGTATAGTGTGGAAATAGAGATGTAAAGAACTCGAGTCTTTTGAGTCCTAAATTTTAGGCTCAGTTGACAAATTGCACAGCTCGACTCGTTACAAGAAGACCCCCAGCTGACAAATTGCACAGCTCGACTCGTTACAAGAAAACCCCCAGACTGAGACTCGAGCGCAACATGGCGCTCAGGTCTTGATTTGAGCTCGAGTCGTTTTACGCGACGAGTCGCGCTCAAGTTCTTTTCCATTTGGAGTCCCTTTATAAATAAACAGGGAATAAAATATAAGTCGCAATAAAAATAATATAGGAAGAATATAATATAGAATAATAATAATATAGAAGTAAAAATATAATATAGAAGAATATAATATAGGAATATAATAAAGGAAGTCGCGTGAAAACCTTGATACGCTCAAGACTCGATACACTCGAGCTCTTTTTAAGACTCGAGTTCTTTTTGAGACGTGAGCTTCTTTTTAAATACTCGAGCTCTTTTTAAAATACGAGTTCTATTTTGGCGCTCGAGTTTTCAAGAAAGGACTGGAGCTCGGCTCGACTCAAGGCTCTGAGTTTTGTTAGTACACCGAGCCCTGTAAAATTGAGCCGAGTCTATCGAATTAAGACTCAAAGACTCGACTCGTTCTTTACATCTCTATGTGGAAATAATTTATATCTCTTTTGCAATTCTATAAGATATTCCTTTTTCAATATCTGATATTAAAATCCTTATATTTCATACAGATGAAACAATTGTTACCAGATATTTAGCTAACAAATTTTCATTAAAATAAAACTCTTGTATATATAAAAATATTTTTATTCCAACGAAAACTGGAACGACTTCACAAAGCGTCGGCAAAAGGTTCTTTAAATTTAAAATTAAAATACTGAAGACTGACCTGGAGAACTACTGGGTTGCATCTCTCTAGGGGATGAATAATAATTAAACAGTTTTTGTGCTACTCTATAATATTTTACTTAGTTTTGTTTATAATTTGTTGTGTTTATACCGGTGTATATTGCAACCTTGGTGAAGCAGAATATTCTATTACTGAGTCACATCAAGCATAAACGGTAGTTACAGTTCATCGTCAGCCTTTAACAGTCCACTGCTGGACTAGGCCTCTCCCTTGAAAGGAGGAATTGGCCTATTATACCACGCTTGCCAAACGGGTTGTTATAGGGTTTGTATCAAGTTTTCCTTCTCTTACAATGCTGTTCTCTGCATATTATGCTCCCTCTGTCGGCTCGTACTTTGGATAATATGGGGTGGTGACAATCCGTATTCTTAATCCGTCATCACGCGAACTCGTAGTTACAGTACGCCGTATAATAGTGTTAATGAAACTTAAAGAGAAAACCACATCCAAGTCTGCTTAGTAGTTTTTGTGTTAGTAATTGTATTTTGTTCTATAATTCATAAGTATAGCAACGGTTTCTCATATCAATACTTTTTGAATAATGAGATACTCAGTAGAGTCCCATAAACTAAATGACTGAGAAACGCCCTTGCTCCAAACGTGTAATAAAATAATACGATATATTCATAACATGGAGTATACATAAAGCCATATTAGTTTTCGGATTACATCCCTTCGTATTCTATTTAATGTCTAACGGGTAGAAGACAAACATTTGAATGTGAATCCAATGTATGTGGTTTATAACTTCTCTGACGTTTTAGAAACTTGGTTTATAGGTATTTGTGAGAATATGTCATAGTCTTTCGTTGAAGGATTTATGGCTTCGAGTTTGACGTAAATTGAATTTGAAAGAATTACTTAAATCATTTAAAAGTTCACATTTCTATTTTGCTGCGTAGTTTCTTTAAAAGTCTTCGCAGACATTCTGATCATTTTTATCAGTAGTATGCTCACGTTAGTAAACGATCGAGAAGGATTGCTATTTTCAAAATAAATGAAATAAACAAATGCTTATTTTCAGCGGATTTCAAATTTGTTTAAAAATTATTGTATTTGTTATTATCCATCTTTGGGCAATATCCACTCAATAATTTAGATCCTACTGTGTATCGTATGTGATATTTACACACATTATAACAAGTAAGAACAACCAATTCAGTACGTGCAGTACATGATGCAGTATTCTAGGTCTAGTCAGTGCCGTAATTCTTTCAAAGCAAATCTAATTAGTTTCTTTTCACTCGCTTTGGGTAGCGTGGGCAAAATATTTTATGTGTCAGCAGAGTGTCTCTTCTGTTACCTAATTAACTTATCCTTTGACGCGATATCTTCTACTACGGCTTCGTCTACTCTTTTTCTTCGGCTTTATTAATCTTGTTCTTTATTGGAGATCAGTTTATGGCTTCAGCAGGTCTTTGCCTAGATGTATGAACTATAACGAGAAATAAATGAAAGTATTATAATGGCACTTAAACTAGATTTTAAAGTCAGTAGTGACAATAGCTTAGAACCGAGTATCTCATGACGTAAGGTAACGTAAAAAACGTAGGCATAATTTTACTTTGAAAACTTCAACTATCGCGCGACATTGTCACCGTGTCTGTATGAAAGTATAATAAATAAAATGTCATGGAGTACGAAGTGAGAAAAAAGTGTTAATTCACTCCCCATAGTCAAGCGCGATCTACACAATCAGGAAAGGTAATATTATATTCTTAAAAAAAAAACAGTTTCGTGATAACAATATTCAAGACTACGTGTAAGTCGGTCAACCACTTAAAATTATATACATGTGAACATCCAGCATTTAAACAAATATAGTAAGAGCTCAAAGTGAGAATTGCCAGCAAGACTAACGTCCTCTGGCCGGCCGCGGCGTGGCGGCGTCATTAATGTCCCGACACTGACAAACGGGCCGCGTTCACCCTTTAATTTTCTTTGCAAGTTTTCGCTCGAAACGATGAGTTTAATGAGGCTCTCAAGTTAATTAGCACTTCTATTTGACGTACTGTCAAATCGGTGGTCTATGGAATGTACAACTGGTTTATAATAAATATTGCATTTGTTGCATATATTGTTACTTATATATTATAACATCGTTCTTGTGTGTCAAGGGAAGAAACGGATAGTATGGTTTTTTGAATACTGCTATATTGGTATATGTTTAAAATATAAACTGTAGGTAATAATTTTATGTTCTTCCTCCTTTGAGCTTTATGGAACGGCTGACAGGACTTTGTAGCTCGCAGCTTAAAGTAAGGATGGCTCGCAATGTGATTGGTGGGCTTGGCGTTTGTAATGGATCGCCAAAGAAACCTTTCATTAAGTGACTACTTGTACTAGAAGGGCATATAAATCAAGTGGATGCCACAGCTGGCTGAAAGAACAAATTGAGTAGGTATTTGGTGTTAGTAGCAAAACAAAAAAACCAAGCAAAGTGTCTACAAAAAATCTCGCACATATAATTCTTAATTATCAATCTAAGTTATGGATGAATAATAAACACGGTACGTATACCTGATAGTATACATAGTTATGCATTCACGAAAGCATCCTGTATAACCATCGACAACCAGAACACCCAGGTAATTTACAGGCAAATCCGACAGACATGTGGGCTATCATTCACACTGCTGGCAAACATGCATTTTCCATCACGTGAAAATGACAGATTTTTCTGCACTGGCCTCATGCCTCTATTAAACCGAATGAATATGTATACTTCTGCAACGTAGCTTTATTTTTAAAGTAAGCATTTTATAGTAATGTAACGGGTCTTTGTCGCGTAATTATTTGAAAATATAGGTAAAATAGACCTAGACTAAACTATGTGTACTAGTCGCGAAAGTTTGAAAGAGCTAAGCCATTTTCAATACGTTACTGTAAATTTGCATTACTATTATAGCCTCATTTAAGAAGCCCAATATTACCGTATACACACTCAATATTTTCATAACTATTGTCAATATTCGACAATCAGCGATCAAGATACACAAACAGAGAAGAAAGTAATGTACTAGAGATAGAACAATAAGTTTAATCGTTTTCAGGCGAAAACAATGACAATAGATTTCTTGTGTATTTAGTAGTATAATATTTTGAAGCAAGAAAGTATCTGAGATAGCCAGCAGATATCTTTGCGTTTTACGATAAGGAACTTTAATAAAGATATTATATATTTTAAAACAACTTTATCTCGATATGTATAAGGTTGATATTTTGATAACGAAATATCTCGTCGTCGTTCGATGCCTCGAAGATAATTTTATTGTGAATGAGTTAATTCCTTTTGTAGAAGGAGGAGAAATCTTTGAAACATGTCCGATGAGAGAGTGGAAAGCCGAGAAGCACCGGGGTAAAAGTACCGCATGAAAAATCGCTTCGAATTGCAGTTGTTTAGCACATTCACTTTATTTGCCATTGCGATACTGATTTTATGTTTTAATCGTATGACAGCACGGTCCTCATTTTGCTAGCCGATGAGCGTAACCTAACCATATGTAATTTGCGCTAGTAATTTGAATGGCTGGTTATTCAGTTCTATCATATAATTATGTAATTTTTGCTAGTAGTTTAAAAGGGTTTCAAAGTAATCCGGGCTTATCGCTCTCCAATACCTATACACTACAAGTGGGTAATAAAATTGATTCTATAGAGTGTTTGACTTCACTTAGCGTACTGCTTTGCTCGATTGCTGCTGACAAAACTCGTAATGTAATGATATGAATAGAAATGAATGAAATTATATGAATAAAATATAATATGAATAGGTACCTAATTTATAATACAATTGGTTTTCAGTTCATAGTGACGAGACAAAACTAGTACTTATGTGTACCTACATATGTAGTATAATTATGTAATCTATGATAACATCGGTCAAATCCAGTTCATAGTGTAGTATCAAAGGGGCAAATTCTGTCTATTTATATATTATGGTGTCCGCCCGCTCGCTACGCGTTGTGTCAAAGCGTTGCGTTGTTTTGTACACAATACTTAATGAGGTCACGATTTTAGCCCCTTAATTAAACCATCGACACACAATATGAATTTACTGTCTTAGCTAAGATTAAGAATATTAGAGAGGGACTTTCCCTCTCTTCGGTTACATACAGAAAGACATTTTTTTTGTGACGATTAACTCTATCGTACTAGTACAGACAAGGGGCATTTTTAATTTATTTTTGAGTCCGTAAACAATTACGAAAGTAATAAAGTAAAACATAATAAGTAAGTTACACAAAGCTGACTGTGAATACAGTAAGTTTATTAAGGCTACTAATCCGTACGCCAGATGCATTACCGCCGCGTCGGACGGGCGATAGAACGCTGTTCACAGTGTTTGTGCAATATAGATTCCTGTTTTCCAAAGTGGTGCCGCGTGATAAGCCGCTTCGCTGCGGATTATTGCTATGATATCTCAGTTAATATGTGTGCGTAATATAGAGCCTCATACCTGTTTTAGACAAGGTTTAGATATGTATTATACAGTAGGTACTGTAATGTAAGTCCTACACTGATTTTGAATGAATATTAGAAAGCATTCGGGTTTCAAACGTTTCTGTATAGTAAAACAACAATTATGTATATCGCTCTCACTTATATATCTCAACAGGAGAGGAAGAGTAGCGTTGTTTTATGTTCAATGATGTTAGCCGCGTTCTGCGGTTTCATTCGCCACCTCCCCCCGGCCTTTGAACCACCACTGTAACGAATCTCTAGCCCAAGCTATTATTTAATAGCTAAAAATAGGACGCCAGAAGCATTTGCTTCTGGCGTTTAATTTTTTTTTATTTTACCACTAAGGTTTGTAGGGCTATAGCTAGCTTACCTATAACTTGTTTCAATAATGTATACAATCATAATCATAAGGCTTATCTTTTCCATTGTAAATAAATCCTATGAGTGCTCCCTTTTTCGAAGTCACCTATTTATATTGAAATCACTAATGTTATACCCTTAGACAAATTATTGGTATCGCTTCGCTATACTAGACACCGCACTGCCTAAGAAAAATAGGTCCATAAGTGAGGCAACTCATCATGACAGTATGTGTCAATCAAAAGCATCAAGACGCATGCGTGAAAAATTGTGCTGTCAGCTTCTCAACAGTTACCCGAGTTAATAGGAACATATTTTATAATGTGGTCTATTGGATAAGTAACTGGTTATAAATGTAGGTACAAAATTTACAATTATTTAAAAGCATCAATTTATTCGTGTATGGGTTAGGCGCAGGTTTCATCATCGAAAAAATGGTGGGTATGGTTGTAACATAATTATGATATTTACAAATTATTATGTATTCAAAATAATCTTGTAAGTTATTTAGAAAATAGTGCATTCTATTTCCATTCTAGCCGTCAATTGTTAGTTACACATTATTTAGTACGTATACCAATTTGACCTTTTAAGTTTTACTAAGGTTTATTTACTGTTAATAGTCATGTAGACACCAAAACTCACAAGTAACGATAAACAATATTAACAGACTGCCATGTAGACGGTTTCGAGTTTGAATCTACGGCGTGTTCGCGTGCACTATTGTCTTTTCAAAGATATGTGCCTATTAAATTGCTAATGATCGCTTGCCCCGTGCCTCAAAGAGTATGTTAAACCGTCAGTCTCGGCTTTCATTAAGATCTTTGAACTTCTTTACGGGGATTCAGTCCCCTCAAACAAACTGATACTGGGCTAAACCCATGGAATATCGCTATCCCTTTGGATTACGGAGTCAGACGGCAGCCGCTCTGTGGAAAAGCAGACATTCTGTCATATTTGGTTGGACTAGTATGTAAGCGGACCCTAGGCTCCAAGTCGCAAGGTCTTGGATGCAACTGGGAAGACACTAGGACGATGATGATGGTGAATGACTGCGATACGGATATACCTAATTATTCTAATAGCATCTACGTTTAATGAGTAGCTGAATGTGAGGAAGTGGAGTGTGTGCCAAAAGATATTTATTCTGTAACCACGAGAAGATACTGCGTACACTGTTCAACTTTTTTAGATTTTTTACTAATAATTAAAATAGATAAAATTGTTCTAGGTACCAAATTGTGTTGAAAGATTTTAAATTACTTTTTAAGGAATCTTATCTTATCTTTATTGCTAAAACTGAAGTCCAAACGCATGTGCGACCTATCACTACTGTTACTTTGTAGTACAATATGAGCTCACATTTGTTCAAGATGACTGCCTTATATATTTACTTTAACACTTTATGAATATAAATTACTAATGTTAACATTAAACAATACATAAATATGTAAAATAAATAATAAGGTTAGATAAATGCAATAGATTATATTATAAAATACAATAACAATACATTTATATTATAAAAATCTCAACTACGAGGAAATTGTTCTTCTACGCGCAGCAACACTGAATGAAATTTTTGGTTTAATGTAATTTTAGGGTGAAATTTCAAATTTATTGTTATGTTACGGATGGTATATGATCCCAGAGTCCTTCTTATTGCTTTTTGACTTATTTTTACACGGGATAAAAGCGCAACTTGGCATTGTACAGCAAATTATTTGCATAATTAATTTGGTGGATATATGAACCTGACACACGGCTGTCAGTGTGACAGCCTCAAACCATGCCAGCAGGCATGGTTTTTTCTGCCTCATTTTACAAGTATGAGGGCTCCGTCTAGTAGAGCAGAGCGAGACCAATCATTAGTCTATGGTTATACCAGACATAAAACTCAATATTAAAAATTTTATAAGACCAAGAAAGAAAAGTTACAAAAATACTGTCTTCGCAAACAACAACAAACAGGTAAATTAATACAATTACTAGTAAGTAATGAGCACGTACGTATAGTGCTTGTTTACCAGCGATGCATTACCGCGCGCAGTCTAATGGAGAACCGATAGCCGTGACTGTATAGGATTGTTTACCTTTAGCGAATGGAAGGTCTCATTCATTTAAAGTTTTGTGTTCTTATATCTAGTAGTTCGTGACATGTATGAATATGTTTAAAGAAAACCTTGATGCTAGGAAAACCGTCGCCCATTTCAGTTGAAATTGTCAATGTTATATCAGACCTAGAACTTAAAATTCAAAATATTACAAGACCATGAAAAATACAAACAAAAATACTGTCTACTCAAACAACAATATCCAGGTAAATTAATACAACTACTAGTAAGTAATGAGCACGTTCGTATAGTGCACTGTTTGCTCGCGATGCATTCCCGCGCAGTCAAATGGAGAACCAAAACCCAGACTGTATAGAATTGTTAACCTTCAGCGAATGGAAGATCTCGCTCGTTTAAGGTAGTGTTTTTTTATATGTACCTAATGTACTCCTTTAGTTCGTGGCATGTGTGAATGTGTTTAAGGAACATCGTAATAAATTGGCTACGGATTTTGAACTTGAACATTTTGTTGTATTTTATATTATTGTACCTCATAGATGATAAGATACTAGATCAATATGACGAGTATTATGAATTCGATGCACACGCAAGACAACACGTTTTGTGACACGAAATTAATCATATACACAGTTTTATGTATTTTGTATATCACCTGCGATACATGATTTATGTGTACAGGATATGTACGAGAAATACGAGAATTCCTTTTAAAACAAAAAATATATATTTAAATCTGTAGGATCATAGAATAATGGCTCCTTGGTTGTAGAAAATCAAAACGTCAAGTATAAGTAGAAGCTCAACAGGAAAAATCATACCGTCGATAAAACATTATTTAATTTGACTAAAATTTTGCTTGAAATGCAAGCGATTACGTCAAATAATTTGTGCTCGGGTCAGTGATTTGACTGAATAGTCCAACTAGACAGGCAATGATGCCAAAGCATAATAATGCTTTAAGTACGGTATTATATATTATTTTATTACAACAATTTTCTTAGAACGATCTCCAGACGGTAAAATTTAATAAGAGGTATTTCACCTCTATTTTCAATAAATTACATGATATAGACTGAGTATATTAAACATTAAAATGTCTACTAAGCAAAGTCTAAAATGTTCTCGAATACGCTCAAACTTAAATACCTGGGCCAAACATTGGCCACATAATTTCAATGACATTTTCTTAATAGAGCTAGTTTATACAATGTACCTTTGTCCCGAGCTATTAAATTTTCAGATGAAGTGCATACATTTAGTAAGTGGAGTACGAGTCGCAACCAAAGAGAATTCCAATGAGGAGAAATATTTGCATGACAACCGACCGATATTGGCGAGTGGGCTGCCCATCACAACGTCCAACAGCCAACGGCCAACATTTGCCAAACCTAGAACATGGGATTATCAGCAAATAAATAAACAAATCTGACTGTGTTGCGTCAGCTTGTGTATGGCCCCAATGTTTGTTCCCACATGTTTGCATTGTGTTTCCATTTTTGTCACAATTTCCTGTTGGGGTGTGGACGGATTAATCGCCAAGGTTCACCATATTGAGTTATATACCTTCCGTATACGGATATTATTAAGTTATACGAGTCGCTCCCAAGAGTCGCCATGTATGCCGAAGACAAATGTTTGTATTGAATGTTTATTGACTTCGAAATTTTATTAAGGAAGTCTAGTAGTACCTTAGCTAAAGTTACTGTGAAAATTAACTGTCGTTTATCTGAGTTTTTTTATTGAGCATTTATATTATTTCTCTAGCTGAACTTGAGAAAAGTCTACAAATTAATAAAGAGTACCGAAAAGGTAATTCAATGAACTAATTAAATAGATTTTAAGTCTCAGTTAAAGCTTGGAATAAATCCAATCATTGCATTGTACAAAATAAATTTACTCCGAAAGTGCTAAACAACATTGTTCAGATCTCACTCGCAATATAGAACGAATAAAAAACGATTCATGTGATACTATCTCAATAGTCCCCCGCGTAAAATAAAATACAATCCAATACATTTGCTACAAAATATCCAACATTTTTACTACAAATATAAAAGTAATAAATAATAAAATACTGAGCGGTTAAGCTAATACGCCTTCATCCATATTTTTATCCATATGTATGGAGCAAATAATTTAAATTTATTAAGTCTCTGGCAACTCTGGCAAATAATATATGATGTAGTTGAGAGCGAGCCTCAGTAAATGAGATGTAACGGGGCTTCATGAACTCAAGGTCTAGTTACGGTTCGGTGTGATACGCAGCCGTTTCACTAAACGTTGCCTAACGTCGAAGTAGAGAGTCGTTCGTTGCGGACTGTGCTGATTTAATTCGAGCTAACAAGAGCTCGTTCAAAAGAAACGTTTTTTACTACGTGGATTTTTTATTTAATTAGGAATTTACGCTGGATTTTTGACTATTATTGTTAATAATAGCAGCCTTTTATATAGATAGTTTGCGTTGCATGGTCTTCTTTTATAGTACAACTGTTATTCAGCCTGCCAAAACAAGATAGAATATTCCTTTGACAAAGCATAAGTCCTTCACTCAGTGTAATCACAATAGGTTTAGTTTGGACGAGTGTTAGGCCAAAGCTTTTCCTCATTCTCTTAGTGAACTGTTTTCTCGTTCATAATACCATTATATTTAGCTCGCCTCAGTTAATATACAACGCAACTCTGGCAGAAAGTGCTTCTACATTTTCTAAGTGGCACTCGCACATTTTCACTAAAATTTTTGCACAAAATGTAAAATACTCTTAGACGAGATATTATTTTGTGAAAAATGTGAAACTTACTAGAACTTTAATTCCACAAAGTTTGCTTCTTTGAAATTTTGATTATTTTTTATAATCAAGAATTTTGATTTTATTACTTAAGCTTAGGACGAAGAGAGTAGAATGTAGAAAGGTATTTTTAAACAATTATCATTATCATGTATCGTATTTAAGCACTAGCTATAAGCACTTAATAAGACATCACTATTTTCGAATCACAGACAGATACATCGATTTTATTTATATTTGTATTGTATAGATATACAGATTTCCAAAGATGTCACAACAGATGGAGTGAGAAAACGCTTATGCTGTCTCACAGCTGATAGGTATCAGAGATATTTATTCTCTTTCACACAATAACAAGCGCTAGAAAAATATCCTTTAAATTAAACGTTGAAACTAAATATTATTTTGTAGTGGATGAACTTCTGACCGAATAATTTAAAATAATAAGCGGTGAAGCTACTTTTTTATGTGCAAAGTTGCAAACATGCATTTGTTTGCTTTTAATTTAACTAAAATGATTTACAGAAACATTTTTGTTTCATCTTCGGTCTAAAATGCTTTACCAGCCTTGAAGCAGTATTATTTTGCCATATTAGTGTATTATTTTCTTAATATGTTTATTATCAATTTTGTCTTTTAATCTATGCCTATACTTATGCTGCAGATATTATTTATTTGGTTCGCGCTAATCTTAAGAACTACTGATTTGATTAGAATAATTATATAATAATTTTTGTTCGATAGCCCATTTATTGGAAAATGGCTTTATTGAGGAAAGTATAACATCAATCTATGAGCCATGAGTGGAGACCAGTAGCTCTAAATAACACACAGTAGGGCTCAGCTAGTACATATATTACAGCTCTTCATGACGATTCGTACTTTATTTTGGGGCTATTTTTTTATATAAAGTCTAACATGCATGTATTGGTCATTCTACTATTCAATATCGAGAATATTAAAACATAAACACATACTTATACATAATTCTTTCTACGTATTCTAACAACTAACCGGCTTCAATATACGTTCTACAGAAAGAACTTGGTAAATTCAATACGAGAGCTTGTTACAGAGGCAATAACGAGTTCATTGACCCGCGGCCATTGACGGCGGTCGTCCCGTTCGCTCTTGAAGCCCAGATAAAACAACTCTAGTTCTACCCTCGCGTTTCTACCCCAGTTTTAACCAATAAAGGTCAAACTGGTTTTAGTGTGTTGAAGAGTGTGATTGTAATTGTCCTTTCTTATTGTTTCAGGGTAAGCTGTGTGAGAGTGACAGAGAGGCTGCGAAAGATTGACGGCTGCGGTACTGCGGTAAATACTAAATTTAAGGGCTATGGTTTTCTATAGCAGCTAGATGTAGATTCGTTTTCGCGTCTAGTAAATTTTAATCACTTTGTAACTGTATTGAAAATTCGCGTAACACAAATCGTATTCAGATTCCAAAATCGTGTAAAATGTATAGCTTCTAATAACTTATTTGTCCTTTTTTGAATTATCACATTAAGCCACTATTGATGCAAGAACAACACGGATTTCGAAATAGGATGTCTACCTCTTCCAATATTGACCATTACGTAAGTGAAATATCGGATTCCTTGGATAAATCATTGCAAGTAGATGCCGTTTACACAGATATAAGCAAGACTTTTGATAGAGTGAATCACAAACTTCTTATCACTAAGTTATCAAATATTGGAGTATATGGACCACTTCTTTCATGGTTCTCATCCTATTTAATTTCAAGATCGCAAAAGGTTGTGATTGGTGGCCATGAGTCTGAGAGCTATAAGGTCACATCTGGAGTGCCACAGGGCTCTCATTTGGGCCCATTGTTATTTTCCATTTTTATAAATGATTTAGGCACTCAAATAAAATTTTCAAAATACTCACTTTTTGCGGACGACCTCAAATAGTATAAGCTTATCAAAGGTATTGAAGACAGTAAGCAATTGCAAGATGATCTAAATGCTATTGCTTACTGGACAAAAGTAAATAAACTTCCGTTAAATAAAACTAAATGTAAGCATATAAAATTTCATCGCAAACGTAACTATTTACACACATCTTATGTTATAGAACACTTTAATCTGGAAGAGGTTCAAATGCGGGTCCTAGGCGTGCTTTTAGACGCAAAATTAACGTTCATTCCTCATATAGATAGTGTTGTTACAAAATCGTACCAAATGCTGGGGTTTATATGGAGGAATTGTAAAAATTTTAAAACCAGAACTGCTCTAGTAAATGCATATAACGCGCTAGTGCGAAGTAGATTGGAATACTGCAGCAGTGCCTGGAATCCTCACTATCAATGCCATATTGATAGAATTGAAGGAGTTCAGAAGCGCTTTCTTTTTCTTTTAACCGTTCACGCTAGAGAACTACAATCTCTCCATAGTTATCATGATAGATTAGATTTTTTCAAAATTAATTCACTTGTGGATCGTCGGTGGGTTGCAGATCAAGTGTTTCTGTTTAAAATTTTGGCAGGAATTCTCGATTGTCCATTACTACTAAAAAAAATTAACTTATCGATACCACGCACTGGTCACAGGTTAGTTAACTTCCGTCCTTTCGCCATTAATCATTATGTAACAAATATTGGTTATAATAGTGTAATTCCTCGAATCTGTCGCGAGCACAATGCCTTTTATAAATGTGAAAAGGTCGATATCTTATCAGTGTCCTTACTGTCATACAAAAAATCTTTATACAAATTTCGTGGCAATTGTCATAGTTAATTAAGTTATTTTTGTTTTTTAGTTATTTAATTTCTGTTAGTTATTTAATTTCTGTTGTTTTCTTTTTTGATTTTATTGTTATTTTATTTCAATTTGGTGTAGACTGTAGAGTACCTGATTGATAGTGCAATCTGAGTGCATGCCGAGTTTGCCTATAATTGGATTTGCGTTCTGTTCAAGACAGATATATGCCTTTGTTAGTTTATAAGTTTAAAATGTAAAATCTGTTGGCGAACCTTATAATAAATAAATAAATAAAATACCCAACCAACCAATTAACTATGCAAACTCACTTAAACTGCCAATGTGTAATGTTACAGAAATTTTCAACGGCAAACATTGCTATTATTCATAGCATTCAGAATACATAGTTTCAAATGTTGGTGATTTTGTTCAATAATATTTACACAATTTTGACCAGCTATATATGCATGTGTATTTAAAGAGCTAGTAAAAATGTTATTGCGTTAGTATTCATTCAGCATTAGTTGGTCGAAGCAATCATGGATATGTCATACTAACATAATTCTGTAATGAAGTGCCCCTTTACAAAAGGTCAAAAGAGGAAAACCGCAGTTGTCTAAGTATGTAAGCCCGAATTCCACCCGAAGATTCTCACTGTCCTCTTCAATCAAACGTTAACGTAGGGGCAAAGCAAAAACGTATTTCAGCTTTTCTTAAAAGCTTTGTAGAACTATGACCCATTATCATATCAAATTAAAGGTACTAATGCGAGTAGTCAAAGAAAAATTAAGAACGTTAACGGTGAACATTGGATTCTGAAAGAAATTCGTGCAACGACTAGGTATTTAGCAATCGATTACATTTTCATTTTTACAACTTTGAAGATCAACTTGTTTCTGCATAAAAATATATCAGATGTCATATTTTACCTACTACCATTTATTTCCGACCAATAAAATCCATCCAAAGGTTGCCTGGTAGAAATCGCTCTCAGCGGTAAGGCCGCCTTTTGTACTTAATTGTTTATAAAATTACTTCATATGTACGTATAAGTGTACAATAACTATAAAATAAATAAGTATACCAATATCACTGAGTTGCAGTAATGGAAAACACGTCTATCATATAAGATTGTCGTGAAATATTAATCAAAAAGGACCCTTACAATCATCAAGCCTGTACAACATAAACTCACCAATTTTCTTCGCAGTCTAAATCGATTTCTCAGTACGCATGAAGGTTCAAAGTCAAATGATTTATTCATTTCAGCCACAATGTAAAGATGCGAACATCAAATGTTACATTTAATAACTTACCTCGAGGTCTCGATGGATAAATACAACCTTAATAAAAAGAAACTCTCACAAAACAATACTCGAGATATAAATCCGACTTATAATTTTAATGTACGCAGGTACATTAAAAGTAGGTACATTAAAAGTCTAGCTTTTGTCGCTGAGCAAAGTTATTGATTATTTATTTAAGTAAGTAAATATTTATAATATAAAGGTCTGCCAATCCGAGTGAACAAAATTAATGTATCCATTTAATATATACGAAGACGTACATACATCAATGGAACAATGATAACATGGGTTTAGGCTCTGTCTTTGAGTTTGCATCGTCCACGAGAAACACAATAGAAAATCCACTGTATTTTCATGTATAATACATATCGAAGGAAACTGTTAGTCTTACACAACGCTCGAACAGTTTTAATTTACTTGTTTTTATAAGAAGTACAACTCAAAATAGAAAATAGAGGGAGTTTTATTACGTATTCAACTCTGACAACTTCGGCTGACATCATTACCATCATGTCAGCCAAAAAATGTCAACTTTTGGATATAGGCCTCCCCCAATGTTATTCACTGATTGATCTTGAGCCGCCCGCATCCATCCGAGACAAGATAACATTTTGGTTTAACACCCCATACCGTAAGTTATCGACTTCAAAACGTAAATGAACATGGATTCATTAAGTAATTAACTTAAAAAATTTACGATTGTTCATAAGAGTCCCAGCCTATATGAATAAATCATTTTATTTTTGACTTCAGACACAGAATTCCAACCCAATCAAAGCAGCTTATAAAACTACAAAGATTCTCGGGTATACCTACCCGAGGTTATTGTTCTGTTTCCAACCCACCGGCTGCTCGCTAATTCCCACTCGCCATCCGCGTGGCACGAACGATTGGGTAATTGGGACAAACCGCTGTAAAAGTTCCCGTTTAACGGTTAATATGACCGAAGAATACAGGATGTTAACGTTTTACCACCGCGCTAGATACTTGTGGGATTTTTACAAGCCGTGTAATGTTAGTACACGGATTATTGGGCTTAAAGGCGACCTTGACTTACATGTTTTTTGGGTAATAGTGACTGTTAATCACGACGTCTATCTAGACCACGCGATGTGCCTCTAAGCCGAAAATGTGTACGCGTTAGATTAAGAGTCTCGGATTTTATGAGTAGGTAATACTACTATTTATGTTTCAAATTGCTCGTAGTCTAGTTTTCGGTAAACTAAGTACTATGCCGGTTTCCACTGGTATAAGAGCTGTAGGCAATCATTTTGGATATGCAAAAAGCCTTCAATATAATATTAACAGCTGACATGATTATTTAGCTGCCATCATTTAAAACCATACATAGATTGCTAAAATCACCTCAAAATTAAACTAAAGGTGACCACCCATCCAAGTAGTAACCCCGCATGCATTGCCTAACCTAGCCTCCACCAATTAAAAACGGCAAATTAATCCTCTCATGGATGAAAAAGCAGTTAAACTGGGAATACTACGCTTGACGATAAACCTGCTACTTGCTACGCCGTACGTATAGCGTAAGTTCCCGTAGCAGCAGTCTACGAGAACTTATGCTACGGTTACGGCTCTTGCTATGAATACGTTTATTACTCTTCCCGCGTGAACCATAGTTGTTAGTAAAGTTGATAGAACTTGTAACAGCAATAGTAGAAAAGTGAAGCCTTATCTTTGTAACGTGAACGGTATGATAAGTAAATAGTCACTGTCTTACTCGAAATGTATTGCTTTACCAATATAACCATTTAATACTTGCTCATGTATTTAATCAAAGTTGCTTAACATTACCTGTATGAAACGAAACTTTGTGATATGCATAACTATCACTGTCCTCACGTTATTCAAGTAACATCCAAGACTTTTCGCCTTGGAGCGATGTCCACTGGAGCGACGGTTCAAAGTCCTCTTCGAGGCACGCGGTAAGCGATAAATAATAATTTTATACGCACATAACTTCGAAAAGTCAATGGTGAGCGTCGTGGATTCGATCCTGATACCCTGTGTATGGCAGTCTGTTGGAATCTCTACTATGGCTACCGCTGCCTCCAAAATTTGTGATCACAACCAAAGAACAAGATAGATACAGCAAAACTCATATGGCGACTGAAGCCAAGAAAGGAAGACTCATTCTCAAGGGATACACTCGAAGAGCGTGGTGGACTGTTGGCTTACCCTTCTCATGCTGAGAGGACTCCCGTACTCAGCAGTGGGTCACTAACAGGATTCTTGTTATATATTTACATATCACGCATGAATTGTACATGTCTTATGACGTCACTTATCATGGCTTGTGTCGTGGGCGTCGCGCATGCCGAACAGTAATTGGCACTCGCTTAAAGCGAGCACGCTAATTAGGCAGGCAATGTACGCAACATTATAATAACAATGTTATTACGTTGTTGTTGAGTGTATCGGTAATGACATTAATTGTAGGTCGACCGTGTCCTCCCGAGCTCTAGGCAATGATTTATTTGTCTTTGCATACATACATACATATACTCATACTTTTTTCCCGTCGGGGTTGGCAGAGACAACGGAACGCCACTTGCTTCTATCCTTACTTGTACACGTAGTAATATTTATGAAACGGGTCTTTGTCGCGTAATTATTTGAAATATAGGTTACCCATGCCGAACTTCGAGGAAAATGTAAGGTACTTTCATTCAATTCATTCAATTCAATTCATTTATTAATTTGCGAAATATGGGTACAATAAAGATGTTATAATTGGACAAGTCTCACCATAATCAGCTAAATTGGCATGCAAATATAGATTGAGATATAAATTCAAATTAATAATGTTAATACAAATCAAAAGTAATAGTAATTCGAATGAGCCAATGCAAAACTAAAGTAATATGAAATTAGTGTCAAATAAAATTAAAATATTATAGTCTTGCATACATTAAATAACAATATTACATAATACATGTCACTGATAAAACCAAAACAAAATAAAATATGTCCTTGAGAATAGTATTTACATGATGTCAATATTTAAGTATGTCAGGAAGAATATTTAATAAACAGTATAAATTTAAATTAATTGATTACACCAATATAATATAAAAAAAATAAATGTTATAGGAAAATTACATAATGGTATGCCTAAATTAACAAAATTTTGTCCTCAAGATACTCTTTGACACTGTAGTAACCTTTGTTGAGAAGTAGTTTCTTAACACTGCTTTTAAATGAATAAAAATTGGTTTCCTCAAGAACGGTATTAGGTAAATGATTATAGATTCGAGGAATCACACACAAAACACTCTTATTCATTAGTGAAGTCTTGTTAGTAGGAAATCGAATTCGCAAATTGTGTCGCCGGCTATGCAATGTTTCAAATAAGTGATTTTTTTTTAACAAAGAGCACTACTTCCAGAATATAAATACATGGCAGCGTAAGTAAGTTAAGTTCTTTAAAAAAGGGTCTACAGCTATCGGTTTGCTTCAGTCTACAAATAGCCCTCACGCACCTCTTTTGCGCCCTAAATGCTGTTTCCTTATCTAAAGAGTTACCCCAGAACATTATTCCATACCTCAAAAGAAGTGTAACATGCCCCTGATATGCTGTAATAACAGCTGCTCTGTTAACTGTTTTAGACAAAACATATAACGCGTAAGAGAACTGATTTAGTTTAGAGCATAATGAGTCTATGTGTGCAGTCCCATCTAAGTGCGAGTCAAGGAATATTCCTAAGAATTTTGTCACTTCAACTTCTTCAATATAGTGTCCTAAGTAGTTAATGTTCATGTTACCCAGTTTATTTATTTTATTTCTAAATATCATATATTTCGTTTTTGCAAGATTAATACTTACATTATTCGATCTCAACCAGCCAATGACTCCTGTCAATGCAGAATTTATATTATGTTCAATCTCAAGGCTGTCATTGCCAGTAAATATGATCGTGCTATCATCTGCGAAAAGTACAGTTGTATAATTTATACATCTTGGCATGTCATTAATATATAAAATAAACAAAAGCGGGCCTAGCACACTTCCCTGAGGGACCCCAAAAGTTACCTTTTTATGTGCCGACATATAATTTGTTAGTCGCTTTGTGGCAGGGCATATTCTAGTGATCTGTGTTGCCTGACTTCTATTTTCAAGATATGACCAAATTAAGTTCTGTACGTTACCTCGGATACCGTAGGCATACAGTTTATCCAATAATAGTTTGTGATCCACGTGATCAAATGCTTTAGTGAGATCCATAAACAGAGCGCATGACTGATTTCCTTTATCTAATTTAGAATTAATAGTATTAAGAAAACTATATATTGCCATATTAATGCATTTATTTTTTCGAAAACCAACTTGTTCATCACATAAGAGGTTGTTGATTTCTAAAAAACTGTATATGCTATTGTATATAACTTTTTCAATTATCTTTGAAATGACTGGAACAAGTGCAATAGGGCGGTAACAGCTCATATTGTGCTTGTCATCTTTTTTAAATAAGGGTTTGACTATGGTAAATTCTAAGATTTCTGGAAATACACCATGTAATATGCATAGATTTATTAAATGACTAAGCACATGTGATAGTTTCAGAGACACATATTTCAATATTTTAGCAGATATATCGTCAAAACCAGTACTATTTGTGCTTTTTAAGTTCATGATAATTTTATTGATGTCATTTGGGGTTGTTGGTGTCATAAATATTGATCGAGGATAGTTTGGAATGATTACTTGGGGTTGGTCAGGAACTAACTGCATAACTTGATTTACAAAGAAGTCATTAAATTTATTGGCAATTTCTATAGGATCACTTATAATATTATCATCGTTGATAATAATATGCTGAATGTAGTCATTCGGTGGTTTTAGTTTATTACTATTTATTACAGCCCAAGTTGCTTTACATTTGTTTTTGGCCTTATTAATATAGTCATTGTTTTGAAACTTTTGTGTTAGTTTGATAATTTTGTTCAATCGTGATGATAATGTCATGTATCTTGCTTTATTAGCTTTAGTTGGTGTTTTTCTGTATTCCCATAGAAGTCTTCTCTTACGTTTACAGCATAGTCTTATACCTTTAGTAAGCCAATAAGGACGGACTCTTGAAGATACTTTTATTAGTATTCTTGGAAAACAAAGATCGTAAAATAATCGAAACAGGTCATAGAAATTATCGAAAGCCATGTTAGGATCTTCATTATCTATAGCATCAGAGAAGCTCAGAGAATTTATGTAATATTGAAATTTAATAATGTTCTCCATGCTATAATCTCGCCTTTCGGTGTACCAGTACTTATAAGAGCAAGTTTCTTTCACCGGAAAGGTTAACAATTGCGCTGTGTGATCAGACAAAGCAAACTCAGTACCTATACCTATTTTTCAGTACCTATATTTTCAATTAATTACGCGGCATAAACCCGTTTCAAAAAGATTACAATTATTACATTATGTATCTGCCAATGCAATTGATAGCACGGACATTTTGTGTGATACATATATTTTGACTGCCTCGTTGGTCTAGCGGCATAAATGTGCGCTGGGATTGGGAGGTCTCGGGTTCGATTCCCGGGTCGGGCAAAGTGTTATTGGGTTTTCCCGTTAGGAAATTCTCAGTAGCAGCACGGAGGAGTCTGGTAATGTGCCCGGTACGGCAAATAGGCTCGCCCCCCATTACGTGGGACTAAACTAAATCAGGCAAAAAGTGGGTTTAGCAATATGCCTTTGCCTACCTCTTCGGGGATATAGGCGTGAGACTATGTATGTATGTATGTACATATATTTTGTTTCGAGTCTGGGTGTTCTATGTTGCCGTTGGTTGAATGTTTGTAAAGTCCGCCGCGATACAGATGTATCCGTTTTGCGGGAGACGTCTTTCTTAAGAATTAGTGCGTCATCCACTATGGCGCTAAAAACAATACAAAAAATTATAAATTTCTTTCGTGGTCATTATATTACATTACTGATTGGCTTGCGTATTGCAGACAATACAGTATGATACGACATGGTATATGCATGAGCGTAGCAAAAACCCTGTGGCATGCCGGTACACGCCAAAGCGGAGCATCCTCCACGACGCTCCAGTATAACATTATCAAATAAAAGAACGCCAGTGCAACGAGCCTTGATATAAGGTCTAAAATCATCAATATAATTTGCCACGGCATGCCGCGTAAGTGAGAGTAGGTACTAGGCCATACTATGTATAACACACAACATACAGCAGAAAATCACCATATTCTGTAACTGTGTGTCCCATTCAGCTTGTACTTATGTAACTCGATTGTGGTTTTGTTGTTGTTATTGCTGGTGTCATTTGGTTTCCTTGTTAAGAAACAAGCAGAAAAAACATCAAGACGAGCTGTAAAAAGGTTCTCGCGTGTTTTCTGTTAGCGGAAGGCAATAAACTGGAATTGTCTTGCGGAGTTTTCTTTTACTTTAGAGAGTCACCTAATATAGCAAGAGGTATTTTCATTGTTAAAATTACTCAATGGCATGATCCAAATTATTTACTTATAAGCATAATGTAAATAAAACTGCGATATTTTCATCCTTTTTAATCTCCTGTAAGATGTATTGTCCCAGGTAGGGATCGAACCCACAACACACAGCGCAGTGTTGAACAGCTAAGTGAAGCCTTAAACCAATACACCATTCGTGCAATCAAAATCAATTATGACATCGCCTTATGTATGAAGCAATCGTATGCTTTTACGAATATTAAAATTGCACTACTGGTGCACCATAGGCTGTTGTTACTACCTATAGCACCTCTTCATTTAATTGGTTCGGCGATGGTTTCTCACTTAATCCTCTAAAAGCTTCAGAACACGAATTGAGCAAAGCAAGATTCACGTTTACAAAGCAAACATCAATATCGTATTCCTAGTACACATTAAAACTTCTCCTTAAAACATTTCTAATATGATTGATACGAGTATTTTCGAATAATAACTTATAATATCAAAGTTTTCTTGGGAAATATTATATATTCCGGAACAAACCTCCGGGGGCCATTTTTGGATGTTACTGACATTATATTTGGATGTAAAATGTCACCCATCCTTCTTGCGAATACGTGAGTGATATATAAGATTATCTAGGGGATTAAGCTATTTCTTATGTATCCGCCGATTGTTCCTTAACGTGTAATTAATTGAAGATAAATCTCTTCTATTTGCGCCAACGTTTAAGCGCGGTATTTTATATAATATACTATCTGAATAAATAAAATTCTTGCATTACTGACGGACTAACAGACAAGCTGCAGCCAAATATATTAGACACAAGAAGATGAAATTTGGCATGATCCTCGGGGACCGTGGGATAAGACAGAAACAGTTAAATTAGAAAAATGTGCGGGCATAGCTGCAGTCATCCTCTAGTGTTCTATAAAGGGAGACAGTATTATTCAGCGTAGAGTTCAAAATCCAATATTTCATGGGATGAAACTGGGCACAGTAAAACAAAAAAATAAGTAATATCGCAAAAAAATGTCAAAGAGCTTTTTCTACTTTTCGTAAAAATAATTCCAGCAAAATACAGTTGAGCTATAAGTTTTAAAGAATTAGCTTACCCGGTTTAATGAAACTATGAAACTTATTGTATAAATAATATTAACATAAGTGCCCCACGTTACTTTTTTGCCGGGACAAGAGAAAAATGTTCAGAAGAAATTACGAATATTAAATATTTTAGATAGGATGTGCATGAAAGAATGTAATTAAGTTTAGTTAAGTCAGCCAGTTGCAAACTAATTAAATTCATAAAATAATTTATATCCTATGTTAAATTTATAACTGACTGCCTCGTTGGTCTCGCGGCATAAATGTGCGTGTGGGATTGGGAGGTCTCGGGTTCGATTCCCGGGTCGGGCAAAGTGTTATTGGGTTTTTCCGTTGGGAAATTCTCAGTAGCAGCACGAAGTCTGGTAATGTGCCCGGTACGGCAATAGGCTCGCCCCCTATTACGTGGGACCTAAAAATTCATGGCGAAATGTGGGTGTAATATAACACCTCTGCTTACCCCTTCGGGGATACAGGCGTGAGTCTACACATTAATTTTATAAAAGCAAGAGAAGTTAAATTATCCATTTTAAGTCACACGTAATAGATACACAGTAACTGACCCAAATTGTGATTTATTTACGAAAGAAATGGAAAGAAAAATCCATCCTTTGGCGGTAAAACATCGCTGCATTGCACATGGACTTTACTAGTTTAATTTCCTTTTTACAGACCGATCGCATGAAAGCCATGAATGCTCAAACAAATGAAAAATGATATTCTTTTTTTAATTTGCTTTGCCTGAGCGGTGAACAATGGTGTTTGCCTCTGTGATTATGTTATAAGGCTTCGGCGGGGATTGGTGCAGACTGAAAAACAGTTTGTGTGTATATATCATTGCATTGTTGAAAAAATACGTCTGTATTTTTTAACCATTATGTATGGTACTTTTAGTAACATTTTGTACTAATAAATAGAGAATAAGTGTACATATATTTTAAATTACCTATCAGCCTTTGTTGTATTTTAGTTAAAAAATACATGTCATATGCAGAAATAAATTATTATTATATTAAACTTAAACTTTATAATACATTGCTTGTGTCCGTAAAAAAGTTAGTTGATGTTTAGACACTCAGAATTTTAGTAAATGAATATATCCTGTTTATTTCACATTTACAACATCAATTAGCCAAAACCAAGATATGTTTTCTGCTTAAAGCATTTTTTATAAGAACGAATCTTCATTATACGATCTTCGTATCTAACGACCGATGTTGATAAATGGGTCGTCATTCGATCCATCACCGTCAGTGAAGTGACATAGGCTAAGAGCCAATACTGCCACGAGATTTTACTTGATACTACTGGCACAATTCGATCTACATATTTTTTCTATAGACATTGTGACAACTCTATACCGTCAAGGAAAGGGATTTAAAAGGATATTAAAATAAAAATATACGAAACAGACGATTTTCGAATGTCTTTGTACTTTTTAAGATTAGGTACCAAGTATTGCCAATTCGGCATAAAACTACTTAACAATCTTGGCTCTTATATTTTTCAGTTGGGGGTTCATGTTTGAAGTGGGCTTTCACGAAGCCTCAATTCATAACTGCACGTTTAGCAATGAGCAGAGTGTTATTGGTTCTTTCTTCCAATTTTCCGTTGATTAAACTTTTGTAATTTCCTTGCCAGTGTGGCCATATCTGTCTGTATATATAAAATTTTTGCGTTACTGACTGACTAACAGACAAGATACAGCCTAAACTTTTGGGTGCAAGAAGCTGAAACTTGGCATGTGTGTTCCTTGGGGGCTGTAGCGATGCACTAAGAAGGGTTTTCTGAATTTCCCACGAGATCGGGAAGAAACGATTCAATCAAAAAATGTGCGGGCGTAGATGCGGGCATCTTCTACATATAAAATGAAAAACATAATTAAAAAGCTCGAATGACTATCGCTCACATCTACTCATAATCATTAAAATCTCTAGTCACAACAAGGGCACAAAACCATAAACGTAACTCCAGAAATAAATGAAAGGAAAAAACTCAACTATCGAAGTCCACCGAGCGAACATCTTAGTTTACTTGCCAACGTATTTCTTAAGCCTTCTACCCAACTTTGGGGACTTGGCGGAAGGTTTATGAGCTTCCAGTGGAAGCTTTCCATTTGGTTACAGTTTTACGAGATATTTTACCGTTCGCCATTTTTGTGCTTTATTTCGTTTTAATGGCGGTATTCGCACGCAATAATGAGCTGAGTCTTCAGTTTAGCTGTATTGGGTAATCTTAGGTCCTGTGGGTTCTTGTTGTTTATTTTCAGTAGATATGCTTTGAGGCAGGCCTATGTCAAGCAGTGGAAGTCTATAGGGTAATATAATGCGATGTCAAATTAATTGTAAAGTTCTGCACTACTTATTTATCTGATCGTAACTTATACCGCTGGAAAATGTATTCATCTGCGCTTTACTTTATTCACGTCAGATATAGTACATAAATACATACATAGACTCACGCTTGTTTGCCCGAAGGGGTAGGCAGAGGCATATTAAACGCCCACTTTTCGCCAGTGTTTTGATCCCACGTAATAGGTGGCGAGCCTATTGCCGCTTATCGGGATATTTTGTTTGCCAGAGCCTCGTCCGTTGATCGGCAGGTGCACCACTTGCAGATGAGGTTGGCTTGGGACCCTAAGTTCTTGGAGGGAACCGTATGCACCTCTTGGAGGGAACCCTATGCACCTCTTGGAGGTGAGGAAATCAGAGACCAGAGGAAATCAGAGATAGTAACTAAAAGTTATCTCCTTTTGACTGGTAGATTATTTTATTTTGTCTGATAATAAATGCTAGCAAACCACTAAAGTTTCCCAATATTGATACATTACTTATTCAGTTTCACAACTTTGTTTCAAGCAGACTAATGTTGTTACCAATTTGGCAATCCGCGAACAAGATTGTTTTGGCAAACAAACCAAATTTAATAAAACAAAAGTTTTCTAGAAGCAAACAAACGAAATTACAACAATTACAAGCAATTTGTTCAGACGTTAATATAATAAAAATGTGACACAAGTTTGTGAGACTTAATAAGAAAGTTTTAGAAAACTAACTTTAATGTTTAGAAATGGTGGCTAACAGAATAACAATCCATTACTAATGTTTACGAAAACATACTCAGACAATAATAATAATATTCTACCACTTTCTCACAACACCATCTAGTCCCAAACTAAGCAGAGCTTATAGTATGGGTATTGGATAATAGATAAACATACCTACGTGTAACTCTTTATTTGTAAATACATTCATAATTATAATACATAGAAGCACCCAGACCAAGAAAAATACCCATGTTCACGCACACAAATGTTTGACTTGAGCGGTAATCGAACCCTCGACCTTCGGCGTGGCAGGCGTTTACACAACCACCACGCCACCGGGTTGTCATAAGTGTTTATATTATGCGTTTTACATACTTTCTTCTTTAGAAGGCCATTCTTGCACTAGTGCTTACAAAAAATCAAGACAAATGTATAGGTAGTTAAATATAACATAAAAATGAAGTCATTGCGTTTTCAGACAAAATATCAACATAGTTTCAATTGAGGACAGGACAGTTGGCCAGACCGTTTTCCCGGCACAGGAAGGCATATAAAGCAACTTTTCCGGCAGACAATGCGCCTGAATGCCGACAGACGTCTACCTCCAATGTCGCCGAAACATTACGTTTCTGACTATCGGCTCCGCGACTAACCTCGGTGTAACTTAACACTATGCAGTTGCAAGTTGTAGGTATGTTTTTTTACTAAGTAATAAGAGGACTGTACTGCTACTAATCTTACTACAATTATCAACATTGACAGTTTGTGAGGACGTTTGATACTTTTGCACGCAAAAACTACTAAATGGATTTTGATGAAACTTTTCAGAATAGCATATTGGCTACCTTTTGTCCCAGTAACCCACCCACGGAGAGCGGTTGAAGCTGTGGGCAAAACCTATTGTGATCGTTAAAGCTTTTCTGTCTCCGCGTAGGAAGAGATCGCTAGGACGTGAAAGACACGTTCGCATTATGTGTATAGATAATTAGGACGCTGAAAATTATAGTCTATTTTTATCTCGGCATCTGACTCCCACGCCGCCAGAACCACGGGAAAGTCTAATAAGAAGAATCATTGTTCAACATCCCTTAAAGAAAGTCGTTGGATGAAATTGGTTTCCCCCACTCCACAGTTCCTTTGGAGCCGTATGTTTCCAAGAAAAGCGCTCGTATACGCTCCCAGTATAAGCCATATACCACGCTTCATTTCAACCGGTTAAGTTGTTAACAAAAATGTTCGTTGAAAGTTTCCATTTAAGCTAACTTGTCTCTTGGGAACATACTGTTCTTATGTTCGGAGTATTACTGAAAACATTTGTTTTTATACACATTGTTTTAGCTGAGTAAACTTGCTATAGTACAAGGCATTGAAATTCGTGGGTAAACAGTAGTTTTGTCAGCGTAATCTCTTAATGCCTTTACTAAGGTTTATGTTATATCAAAATTGAAACGTTATTGATAAAGTCATTTCCATAGTTTTATTTTCTAAAGAAAGGTCCATAACAGTTTCCTAAGGGCATGAAATTTATTAAAAAGAAAACTTTGTATTCGTGCAAGCAAAATAGTGTAAGATTTGGAATAATTAAAGATTACAGGAGTTGCCGTCACATGGGATGGGAAAAGGATAGGAGGATGAGGAGCGAGATGAGGGAGAAGTAAAAGGAGAATGGAGCCTCCAGCACTCTCACTCACCGCAACAGTACAACAAACATTATGTCGATATTCTGCTATAATCCCCAGTATTTGTCCGGTTGAGTAGGCCCATTTATGCTGAAATCAGCAAGGCTTTGTCGAATGTTCAGATATTACAATAACAAGATTATTTCTAATTGTCTGCCTCCGTGGTCCAGTGGATAGCGTATGCGACTGCTGATCGGAGGTCCCGGGTTCGAATCCCGGGTCAGGCAAAGTGTTACTGGGTTTTTCCGAATTCTTAGTAGCAGTCGCATACGCTATCCACTGGACCACGGAGGCAATCACTTAAATGTGTAACGTTTAAAAAGTGCTTCTGTCACTTGTGAGTCAGTGATCATTATCAGCTTGCCGTCGTCCACTACTGGATATAGGACTACTCTCATTCTACTATATTAATGTGATGATTACATAATAAAAAGCATTTTCGCCGTATGCTTGAAATGCAAAAACGAAATACCTATTCACAAAAGCGATGGTAGCACTTTCAGGACAAATGCCAGTAATGGTATAAACTTTTGTTGTGCCAGTTAAATTGACAACCGAAATGATATTGGTTTCAATGTTTGTCTCTGTGTGCGTGCAGTTCACCAGCTTCCGTTGTTGGCTCTTGTTTGGTCCAATATGCTTTGGTCTTACTGTAACAGCTTCACGTTTGTAATTTACGAAGGGTATTCCCCGAGCATATATTTATGTGGACTATCTGACATTATTACCTTGGTTTCGTTTTATTTCCGTCACAAGAATAATAAATAATGTGTGTATGATATAAAATAGTGTGAGCAGAATAATAGATAGTGCAGCATTTAGTAATTTAGGAAAAGGGACATCGTTAAAACATTATTGTAGAATTATGAGAATCGTAACATAACAATCCTATTCAACGATAGCTCGCTTGGCTAATTAGATAGAAATGTATGAAGTATGGAATATAAGTTCATTTGTGGATGTTCTATTGTGAATGATTCTAAACAATGTAGGATGAAACTAGTGTAAAACTAAAACTAGTGTATCTACTGCCATAGATTCCATTACTAATATAATACCTGAGTCCTATGTCACACTAAGGGTAAATCAAGTTTAACCTGTTAATAAGCTCATGTGTTGTACATAGCAGAATGGAAAAATATATTTTGAAGTTTATAAAAACAAGATAAGACGGAATCAAAGATTTCTCGTCTCTAAATACGCGCGGAACACATCGTTCCTTGACATAGCTTCTGTCTAATCATCTCGCCGTCGCCTTTCGAAAGCATGAATGCTTGACTCCGTTTTACTGATGTGAATTTTGACAAAATAATAATAATGAAATGCAGTTAGAAGAGCTAGATAGAAGATTACTGTTTCTTTGAATAGCCTTCCAACAGTGCGTTGAATATCGCCTTACGTTTTGATGCAAATATAGCATAGACCAAGAAGTAAATTTGTTCTGTGAAATAAAGATTCTCATCGTTGTTAGTAAATGTTAAAATAATTTGCAGACTAACAAAACAGCTGTGCAAAAATATGAAAAAAATCCTACACCTCAATATATGCGTCAAAGAAGAGCTTCAACACGAGTCCTTTAATTTGTAACTACCATTTAAATATTTGAGACTAAGCCGTTCAATACTTACGAAGTTGGAAATCCCGGTGTCGAAAATGGCGGACCACATTTAATAAGAGGAAAATGTCAATCACGACAACGTAGGCTCCCTAATTTGACAATGGTTTGTGGTTCGCGACCTTTCTTTCAATGTTTATTATACTATCAGGTTTCAGTGGTTCCGACTTAGGATACTTCAAATTAGGGTCAGGAATGTTACTCAAGTGTTGTCGGGGAATTCATTGATTTCTAGTGAAATCGTCAAAGACGCTCTGAGGGTTTTATTGTTCTCACTGAATGGTACGATGACTGTGGCACTTCAAGATTGACGTTGGATTGGATTGAATTCAGTTTTATGTAACTTTTGCAAGCTTTGGAACAGCCAATTTGTAGTAAACGAGATTTAGTAGGTGTCGTGATTGATGGTATTGATGAAGATTTATGATAGTTTTTTGGTGTAACTCGTATGTTGTAGGTTTTCATCTTTATTGTGACGTTCTGTAGTTTGTTTCGGGTAGATGAAAATGGCTCTGAAAAAATCTTGCGGATATGGTTCGTTTATGATTGATAGACGTTTTTATCTCTCATTTAATTTATCATTGTATATGTAGTGATCACGATTTTAGACGCACAAGTCCGTTCTTTCAATTTAAGAGAATATGAGGGTTCAGTATGATTATACGAAATAGCTACACTGGGTTACAGTATATTACAGTATTTCAATTATTTTGTATTATATACTCCTTTTTGATGTCTCTAAAATATTACGTCATTTTTAATATGTATTTTATCTTTGAAAGACGAGGCCTACAAGGATAATACAGACAAAATTTTATTTAAATATGGAGTATTAATGCAATTTTGTAAAGTCTAGTGGCTTTTAGCAGCTGGGAAGTAGTTCCAAGAAAATTGAAAGGAAAACTGCGTTTGATATCGTTAAAAGCTTTTAGTGAAAGGACCGTCTCGAACGACTTATAGTTCAGATGGGATTAGCGCAAACTTTATGCAACACTTGATACACTTAAGTAACGAAAAAGCCTCTTATTTATATAGATTTGTTTTTTGTTGTACATACAGCAGTAATAAGTATTTTTTAGCTGTCTCTTTCGTAGATATATTCTTTGAATGGCGCAGTGGTCTAAGCGGCCGTCTCGCTACATTGCGCTGAGTGTTGTGGGTTCGATCTCCTTACACGAGACAACAACTCAAACTCTTGTGTCGATTTCATTGCTTGACTGTTGGAAAAGTCCGTATTTTATTTTCGTGCCGTTACTAATGTCTTAAAGCGTTGCACGACTTACAAGTTTAATTGCGGTTTATTTTAATTATACATTTAAACCGAAATGTCTATTGAAAATATAATTACTTACCTATCTTGATACTGGTATAGCACAATAGGATATTAGAATCTCTTTAGATTGCGTAGATCAGACGACAGTCAGTTCAACATATTTTGCAAAATGTAGTTGGTCTACAAAACAGACTTGTATCACCGTGTTAACGCTAAAATCAGGAGTAAAATAAAAATACAATTATACTATTACATTCCCAAATCCATAATTATTATCGAAAGGGTATACGCCATAATAAGATAAACATTTCTGTGATTAAACAACCGAGCGTCTTCAGAATTATCGACATTTACGTTCGAAAATGTCGTTACAATCAAAACAATGTGGACTGATGAAGTAATTTTATTATGCCGCGGTTACGAACTCACTCGAGTGAAGGTATTTACGTGTACCTGTGTCAAATCGTGTTACTTGCTTAATAATTATAAAGGCCAAACTCCAACCAACTTCAAATTAAATTGTTGCAAACACACCAGAATACATTATTCCTAGTCGCCACATTCTACTGAAGGTGAGTCACTTTCGAGTTTCATAACTCGAATCTTTGTTGAACTTGCTAATGGTTGCACTTGACTTCATTCAAATTGGAAGGAAGATACAACTTTCGCGTCGACGTCGTGAAATAACTTCGCAGCGTGCAGAGTTGTGAGTTTACATTCAAATCTCACATCAGTAGTGTGACTGCCGGAATGATGAGTCATCACTTTAAATATCTAACACTTCTTCCCTTAGTAAACTTTACCATAAGCCCAAAGTATCTACAACCCAAAAAAAAGTGATTCACACAAGAACATGTCACTACAGTTTGCCCCTGATCTAAAGTACAATGTGACTGCGGTTAACAATCCCTTCACTCAAAGGGTCCGACAATATTTGAGATACACTGTCCAGTAAAACTTTCAAAGAGACCGCAAAACTCAATTAGGCCTATTTAGTATAATCACAGCGTCTCGTAAGCCACGCCACCATGCAGTCAGTTTGACATCGTCCAATTAACCGATTGTCCCTGAACGCCGAATTTCAATTACTAGCCAAGCTTATGTCGAATTAAACTACTCACGATTATGAGACTCCACAAACAGTCCAAAGCCTTCAATGGTTTTTCTTCCCCTTATCAGTAATCTGGGTAGAAAGCTTCTTTGCGATAGACCGCAGATTGAAATAGTTTTACGTAAATTCGTCTATTAATTAGTTCTGTAGACTAGTTCTATTTACTTGTTTCCGTTAATATATTATTATACTTAACAAATTCAAAACATAAATTCAAACTTTATTCATTAACAATTTTTACATTATGTTTGAATGCATTGTGTTTCGTAGTATCATAATCGCTAATAAAATAAGTAAATATTGTACTCTCATAATATAATGTGATGTCGCTATATTTTGGATGCCTGACACATTTTTCTATTCAGACGTGTGTTTATGTGACTGCCTCCGTGGTCCAGTGGATAACGTATAAGACTGCTGATCGGAGGTCCCGGGAATCAAACCCGGGACCTCCGATCAGCAGCCTTGATCCTCGATCAGTCGTCGGGAAAAAGTGTTACTGGGTTTTTCGGAATACTCAGTAGCAGCCCGGAGTCTGGTGATGTGCGCCCTATTACGTGGGACCTAATAATTCATGGCTAAATGTGGGTGTAATATTTATACCATTGCCTACCCCTTCGGGGATACAGGCGTAAGAGACTACGTGTGTTTATCAGTTTTTGTCTTCAACATATCGTAAAGACAAGGTATTTAAACTCTTAGCATTTCTGCTTTGGTTATCTGGTTACTTCAATCATCATTGTCCCTTATCTTTCTGAAAGGCCAAAACTATATTCAGTGGACCATTTAGCTCTATTATTAGACTTTGCTTTCTTTACTTGCATTGCATCATTGCCCACGCCCCTCGCGCACTAACGTGGCGCTCACGACAAACACCACGTCTCCATTCCTATTTTAAACACCATTCTCAGATTTCTCCACTTAAAGTATTTGCTTCCATTTTATCTAACTGCTAAACAAATACTTGGAGCGAGTCGTTCGTGGACAACTAGGGCGGTAGCTAAATGGGTTAGTCCGAAAACGATTTGTATACCGGCGCCGACCATTTAGCGGCTTCACTGTTACAAAACGTCGGTTAATCCTGCATCACATTTGTCAATGTAAAGAATGATTTTAAACTAGCATCGGTTTGTTCTGTTGTTTGAGGCTGAGCTATGGCCGCTGTTGCGAATGTGACTGGCGTGAAATTGGATGCAGCTGAAACTATGCGCGGATCAATTTTATTCTGATATGTTAGATCGTTTGCGGTTCTTCAAATATTGCGGTCCCTGTTGCTCGTTATTGGTAAAGCTGTTATTCTTGTTGTATTACATTGCATTCAGATATATAGACTCGTAGCAAAAGTTATAGCTGGTAAAATTCAGTATTTAATAGATACAAGCGTACTTTAATACATATATTATATCGATGATACAAGCATTTCCACAGTGTTAGCTTTTTGCATTATAGGATTTTCAATATAATTTTCAACCCCAATTAACCTAACCCCTATATTATGAAAATCCACCATCCGCATTTTGTTTCTATTTTTATAGCTTTGGCTACGCGATCAAATATCATGCTGATGATTTTCGAAATATTGAGCAAAAATAATAATATAAAATATTTAATTCAACAGCAATTACCAAATTATTGTGCAAATAACTGCATCAGTTGAACCAAATTTCATCACCAATGTGGCATTAAAATAACTATTTATACGTAATGAAAAACCAATGCGGATTGATTGAGCGACCGGGTTGACATATGACGCGACGTTTAATCCCGCTATGGACAAAGTAAACAGTCTATATAAAGGGTAGTTAATAAAACAAGCGCGGTGTAGCTCGTTAACTGCAGCAAAGTTACCAGAATAGCTCAAGTAACACTCACAACTAATGTTTAGTGAGACAAGCTAATGTCTTTGCTCGACTTGTATATTGCACATGCTAAGTAGGTATGCTTGCCAACATTCAGGGTATTTTTTGTTTGGTGACACGGAACTTTAATGTGAACTGTGCAAGGTTTTAAATGAGGTGGAAAAATACCCTTGCGTCTACACTGAAATATGAAAAAAGGCTAGATGGAAAATAAAGAATGAAGGCATAAAGACCAATGCCGGGCCATAATTTGCTCTTTCGAGACTGGGTGTTCCGCGACACAGGATTTATCCATAGGGCGGGTGTCTTTAAAAAAAATATAAACAAGGCGATGTAATCGAATGACTTTCTTCAGTTGCTATAAATTATCATATTCATATTTTTTAAACATTAAAATTATCTTATTGTGGTTGGTCTTTAAATAAGATATTTTGGACTTGTTTGACTTCCATTTTCACCACTGACTCAATGTTGAATACTAAAAATGGAAACTGGAAAATAAAAGCTTGCGAAGCTTATACGAGACTACATGTACACGAGTCACAGCCTCACAGGTCAGAGTTGAATGAAGTCCCAAATGAATTTGACATAATTCCCTAAAAAGTTTACTGGGTTAAGGGATTAACTTGGAACAAAGTTGTAGCTTTATGCCACTAGGGACGCCACTACCACAAACAGTAGAAATAAATGCCGTTGCTGTGTGTATTACTTTTATTTTTATACGACCAAATGTAGTGAATAGATTAGTAGCTACGGATTTATTATTCTCAGAATAGTTATAAACTGTCTCTCGTGTTACTTTCAAATGTTTTTTAGTTTTCTTATTTAACGATCATCTCTAAATTTCGACAATGTTCAGAAAGCAAGTTACCATCGTAGTTGTCTTTTTGTATAAGAAAATACTTGAAGTCTAATGTCCTTCTCTATGTCAAATAAAATTAGCTTTATTCATAAACAAGTTATAAAATAAAAGTCATGAAAGTGTGAAGTATTGAATTAAATATCATCATTTCAAACTATAAAGTGAAACTATTCGCATCGTGCATGCTTCACACCAGGTTTATGCAAACTTTTCGCTTTTTTATTAGCATCCTACCACTCAATAAACAACAGAGTCAAGAATTCTCGGCTTTAAAACTATTCAGAGCATCTGTTGCCTTGCATACACACTCGTACATGTACTTCACACACACACAAATCACGAAGCTTTCATGAAAATGCTTTAACATTCATGGGTTGAGTTTATGCGACCTTTTTAAGACCGTCCTTAAAAAATCAGAATAAATTTAAAGCCAAGATAAGCTTTACAACGGTTGTAAGATGAGGAGGTAACTTAAGATGCTTAGTTGAGCAAAAAGTACGGCTAGTTAAGAATTTCTGGAGTCCAAGTTGCCTTCACGTCGGCTATTGAGATGCAAAACCGCAGAAGCTAATGAGATTTCACCTTGCAACGAGAATTTGCGGTTAATATTGAAGCGCGTCACAGGGAAGCAGCCGGCTATTTGAGTGGTAAATGTTCTGATTAAGATATCTTAGAGTATGGGGTTTTACCTCTATAATATTTTATAGAAAAAGCAGCTAGTAGATTTTGAAACGTTTTATGGTTCGTTTGATTTAGTTTTAAGACCTAAATGGAAAGAACACTATGATAACTTTTCGTCGATCTACAAAATGTATGATATAGACTCCAAACCAGTGTTAATACAAAACAAGTGACTGGTTTTTTAATTATATTTGTTCTATTAAGTTACTCTTTATGAACTTTTCTTGACCTACTTTAGTTTAAATATTTTAAGAATGAAAGTGATAATGACTATACATTTTAGGAAAAATAATCTCGTATTTTTCAAAGTGTCAGAATATTTCAGCAGGCTGTCTAACAAGTTTGTCTATCGTCTGGCACTGTGTACCTAACGTGTGCAAATGAACATGCAGCGCGGGGTTGAATTTTAGTTTGTTTGAATTAAGTTTTTTACCCCTAATAGTTTGACAATAAAACGACGTATGTTGTACGACGATAAGAATACATACCTATGTGCATACTTACAGTTGACACGGGTTTTGTGTGACGTTTATATTTTTGTTACTAAATAAGTTTTCCATAATAGGGGAGTTATCCCCTATTTTATCTTTTGAGTATTGAGTATTTATACATACATACATACATACATAGACTCACGCCTGTTTCCCCAAAGGGGCAGGCAGAGGCATATCAAACGCCCACTTATATTATTTATATTAGTGTATTTACATTATTCCTATTGAGTATCAGAACTACATAGTTTGTCAACAGAGACAAGTTGACATGTTTCCGATGGAATTTAATGACATTTAAACCAAGAGGGGACTTACATAATATTATAATGTAATAAAAGCCTCTTTATAAATAAAGATTCAAAAAATGAAAGTCACACTCAAATCAACACACAGCTTTGGGACATGTCTTGGTTAAAATAAAATTTAGAACCGATCAAATAGTTTAGCAAGAAAAACAAAGCTTTTAAGCAGAACTATGCGCCCCAGTTAGTTCGTAAGATCAGACGACACCAATATATAAATTTTTAATTTTAGGCGGCGATAGCCCAGTGGTGTACGTAACGGACTGCCGAGACGATGGTCTCGGGTTCGATCCCCAGTTACCCCGGGCACACACCTATGACTTTTCGAAGTTATGTGTGTATTAAAATAAAAATATTAATTATCGCTCGCTTAAAAATGTGCCCGGTAGATGGCAATAGGCTCGCCCCCTATTACATTGGGACCGAAACATATCTGGCGAAGTGTGGGTGTGTAATACACCTCTGCCTACCCCTTCGGGGATAAAAGGCGTGAAGATATGTTAATTTTTGCTTGTGAAAATGATACCATCTTGTTATCAAACAGCTAGTACAGTTGAGTCTAAGAGTTGGGCAAAATGTAATCAAATTAATGATTACAGATTATGATTAGAATGTGTAATCATTAATCATGATTAAAGATTACAAAAAGTAATCAAAAATGTAATCTACATTGGTGATTAATGATTATAAATCTGTAATCATAATCTTGATTACTATTTTTGATTACTATTTTTGATTGATAAAGGCGAACACTGAAAATAAATTAAAAATAAAAACAAATTATATAACAATAAATCATCTTTATTTTTAATCAGTCTCATAAATTGCAATATTTGGATTAATTATTTCACCAAAAAATGTACCTGATCTTTGTGATTTATTATATGCGGTTTAAATTAGATTTCAATAAAACCCTCTTCTCAAACATTTCATCTGAAAGTCTATGTGCCTTTGGTGAATTGGTCATAGTTGCATATGAGAAAAGTCTTTCAACTGGACCCGAGGATGGCAGAGGCGTATTATATTTCTTGAAAACATTTTTTATTTCAGGGTACCTATCTATTTAGCATGGATATATCTTTATCTTTATCTTAGAGTGAGAAATAATGGCATCAGCTTTAGATCGTTGTATTTGGTGCGTATCTCCCGTTGAGTCAGTTTCAGACGAATCAGTATCAAACTCAAAATAGCTGTCTTCAAATTTGTTACTTGGTGTCTTGATAATTGACTTAACTTTGGAATGATGTTGTATGTTCAAACAAGCAATCCATTTGTCCTTAAATCTAGGATAAGACATGGCAGCAATTGCAGCGTTGTGAGCTACCTTTGAGGAGACTGTAAAAAAACTCATCAAATCGCTCTTCCACGCTTTCTAAATATTTCTCTGTTAACTTGTGCATCTTGTCGTCATGACAATGAACTCCTAAATTTTAATTCAAGTCAATAATAATCATGTAATCTTGATTACTAACTACTGTAATCAAGATTAAAGATTACATGTGTAATTTTGATTATAAGTAATCATGATTATTTCAATCTGATTAAAAGTAATCATGATTATTTTTAATCAGATTATTAATCCGATTACAAAAGTAGTTGATTACGCCCAACTCCTACCGTCGGACGACGTGTAATCTTAACTTATTGAAGTGGTCCCGGAGGCTTTGATACTATCCTTGCGGTATTAAATTTATATACTGTTATAGTACTAGGAGTATCTAGAGTAAGTAACAAATAAAGCCAACAGCACTGAATTTAGAAAATTTTGTAACGATTCTCGACGTGTAACATTAAAATAATTATTAATGCCTTTACAGAGACATAAACTTAAAAAAATATATGTAAATAGCTAAAATTTTCGACGCGTATCTAAAACTTAGTACTAGTTTGAATTATATTACAATTCACTGTACTGCCAATCGTGCTCGGTTCATAAATACTATCCTTCTAGTACTATGCATCAAAACATATACATACATACGTAGTATATACTCACTCTATTATACATTTATGTGTAAACCGCAGCTCGGCTCATACAAATGTGTGAATCGCTCTTATCCAGGCATATCAATCAATTTTAACCAGAAATCCCAATTTCAAATCATGGTTTAAATTTGTTATTAGTAAATGCTCAGATAATATAATAATTTTGATTTGTGCATTATATAATTATGTTTTATCAAGCTCATGTATGTACAATATTTATTCTGTGCATAATGCGTGCGTGTGTGTGTGTGTGTCAATATAGTTTTATGATTAATTTTGCAAGGCTATAACGAATTTTGTAAATATACTATGATACTTTACACCTAGCAACAGCCATAATGAAGAAATATCAGTAAAAAATTAAGCAATGGATCTTTGAATAGGTACGTGGTGAAATAAATTAACATTTAAATTTGAAAACGTTGTCTCGAATGTTCGACGGAAACGTGTTGGTTGGCTTTTGTTGTCAAGTTTGCAAAAGCAGACTTCCGTGACCACGGTTTCTGTAAAGTAGCCGAAAAGACGGATTATAATAAATGTAATATTAGTAAAACGTGGTTGTGATAAAATACATAAACAGTAGGATAATGTAAATGTGTAACATTCGTTTAAACGAAAAGAAAATAATTTGTAAAAGCTGTTTGGGAAATGTGTCTGAAAAATAATGCCTTTGTAAGCCGGCTGAAATAAATTAGTTTAAACTTGTTTGATATAATATATATAAATCGCATAAGTTTAAAATCACTTATTGCTTCTGTTTAAATGCGTTTTGCAGTCCACTGCTGCACATAATCCCATTTTGCGTCAAAATTATAGCGTTCCATTAATAGAACTGTGAACCTTCTCCTTATTGTAAAGTCAGTTAAAAATACTGTACAGGCGTGAGTCTATAAATAAATAAATAAAATAAATAAAGTTTAAAATCACTTATTGCTTCTGTTTGAATGCGTTTTGCAGTCCACTGCTGGACATTAGCCCATCCTAATTTGCGTCAAAATTATATCGTTCCATCAACAGAATGTGAACCTTCTCCTTATTGTAAAGTCAGTTAAAAATACTGTAGCTAATTGTAAAATGTTATCTGTCTTGCGCGATAGCAATAAAATTACATATTTTCCCAATTACAACAGTCATAAAACCGCACAAATTTTCACAATCATGCCTAATGAGTGTACGCTGTGTACGGTATGAGCAATGAGTAAAGTTCGCAATTTGCGAGCGAACATGTTGTAATGTGCTTCAAGTAATGTTTTATCTACAGTATGTTGCATGTGGCAACTGAGGGTGACTCAGCCGAGCGTTATTTGACGTCTTGATTACAAATAATGTATTGCCAGCTTGTCGTTCTTGAGCGTTTTTATGAGAGAGTTGCCTTTAAATCTTAAAATTAAGGCAAGCGGTAATTCTTAATCCACACTAATACTATAAATCCAAAAGTGTGATTGATGATTACCTCTTTGCTTTCATGTCACTTACTTTATTTCATTTAGTGGCAGCATCGTCCACGCAGATCTACTATAATAATATAATGGTATAGCATGCTCAAATATTGAACAACTTTGATATATAAAATTGTAATGATATATTGACTCTTTCACAACAAAACTGTTAGATCAAGATCACAAAATGGCTCTAATCCATTTTCGTTCCTTATTATCAGCTTTGCAAAGCCTCAACATCTTTGTATTTTACATACTAAGCGTTTCGTCTAGCGCTACAACTTTCCTTCAAAACAAGCTATTGTATAACACCTCCAATTGTAGTTGGGATTATTAACCTGCGAAAGCCTTACTAGTGGAGCACAAGTCAATTTAGTTGAACAATAGGATGTACAATAACAATAGGGCGAGGTATATTGTTTATTGTTTGCGTCTACTCGATTCGACCTTCAACTTTAAGAGACCTCGGAGGACAGACTATCGTCGAGTCTATTCAATCGATGACAGCTTATCAATGGATTTAATCACTACTGATATAGAATATAGAGATATAATAGAAAGAGATAGATAATAAAAATGCTAAGTCACAAAATAACAATATAATATCGCGCATATCGTACCAGTCTGGTGCAATTTCGCGTGATTCCGCTAGTAATTTGAAGACACCGCGGTGGATATTATTGCTTAGTTCGAACTTGATTCTGTAGCCGCGCATTCCCTCTTCACCAGCCTCCAATGTTCCAAAGTCAACTTGGGGTGGTGGAGGGAAACAAAATTATCTATCGCAACATAATAAAGCAAAGTCTTTGTGTTCATAAAGCAATTAAACCTATTTACTATGAGGCAGCGCAATGTACTTCGGTTTTTATGCTACCTAGGTATCACAGCTGTACAGCGATGCAGCATTTTGTAGTTGGAAAACCTAATTATCTTTATGCGTAACCACATTCCTCTGACGGGTACGACGCCTTTTCACGTAATATAAAGCTTAATAAAACGTATTTTATCCGGATGTTATGCCAGATGTAGGTTGCTGTAGGTATACCGAGTTTTGCATATTTAAATATGTTTTGTAAGTTTCTTGCATTTCTGTACGTATTTTAATTATTTTAATATTAACTAGTCGACGCCAGCGGCTTCGCACGCACATATTTTCGAATTTTCCGTTTTGCCCGATCCCGTGCGAATTTCGGAAAATCTTCAAAAAATACGGTCCTCAAGGAACATACATGCTAAATTTCAGCTTTTTGCGCCGCGTAGTTTCGGCTGTAGCGTGTCTGTCAGTCAGTCAGTAACGCAAGGATTTTATATATTAAGATTAGTTCGAATGAAGGAGGTTTTATTTGAGGACATTTTCTACAAATTATCTCCCTCAAATGTGACACCTACGGTCGTATTTTTGTACCTAACTGAAAAATTATAAGCATCTTTCATCTCCTATGAGAACCCTTGAAGGTTTATTTTGATAGCGTTTGTCTGTTTTTTAGGTTAACAAATTCAGACTCTAGGCTGTAACCTGACGTTTATTGAACACAAACACACTATTGCATTTGTAATTTTAATTAGTAGCAATATCACTTTAAGCAGTGCAATATGATGAACACAATTTTGTTGGACACCTCCGCACACATGAATCTTTAAATATTTTATATAACAAGGTCTGTTGTATTAAGTATCAGAAATTTCAACGCATCAACACCATTAAAACTGAGGACACGAAATGTGAACAGCGATTTAAAAGTTTTATTTTGATGTCTGTGACTCAAACAAACAAAAACCCTGATGTTGGTCCCTATAACCATTTCTTTTTGTGTGCCTAAAGCTGGGTATGCAACGAACGGTTATTTTAAAACATAACCGTTAGCAAAATACACGATCATTAGAACGTTTCATATGTAGAGTCAGCAAATATATTAACATAGGTAATTTTTTTAAAGGGTATTAAATTTGTAGATGTCCGTCCTGTTGTAACCTAAATCTTATAACAATCACATTTTTTTTTCTCAAATAATAATAATAATAATTTATTTCATCCAATTACATTTTGTACAATTTTTTCTATCTTAATTTAAACATGTAAAGACAATATATTTATAGAATAGTAGGTACACGTGAAAGATAGAGTTTAACGACGGTGTCTGAGCTAGTAAAAACTGTGTTACAGACACCGACGCCATTCCCCACAAATAGGTATACAGGTCAGAATTATACTTAGTGGTATCAAAGAATATAAAATTAGTTTGAATTTAGTACAAGATGTTTTACATAAAAAATATACAGTTGTGAACTTATTAGGATAAAATTAAATTTTGTAAAATAACTAATATAAAGCATGCCGCACAGAGAGGATGTGTGTTAGATTGTGTGATTGTGTGTGAGTTTGTGAGTGTACCTATATGTATGTATGTGAGTTTGTGAGTGTTCATGTATGGGAGTTTGTGAGTGTATATGTATGTGAGTTTGTGAGTGTTTATGTATGTGTACAAGAACGTGTGTCGTAAATGTTGAAATGAGAAAGTGTAATGTAGGTTTTTTTTTTTTTACCATCACGTGATACACCAGTGCATGGAGCCGGTCAGAGGTCAATCTCAAATAGTATTTCGGTCTCTTCATATGTTAGGGTTTGAAGGCCTGTTGTTAGCACTTTTTTGCATACGTGTTTGGATAGAGAGAATATATCGAATCTCTTATTGACTTTATTGTACAGTCGGCAGCTAAGGTTTTGAAAATGTCGTCCAGCCACGGCAGTCCGGATTCTTGATGCGCTACACACATGGAATTTACGACGCTTGTTAGCCCGTAAGCAAACATAGGTTATTGATGAGTGTTTACGTAGGACGATTTGGAGCAATGCAAGTTGCCTGACAGTGAGCACTGAGAAGTCTTTGTAGAGCTGTGTAGTGGGATAGTGGAAAGGCTTCTGTAACAAAACCTTTATGACAGCACGTTGAGCTCTCTCGAGACGTAGCATAGAGGTTTTGTAAGTGCCACCCCAGACCACTATGCAGTATGTTATCAGAGACTGCACTAACGCAAGGTAAATGTTTTTTAATAGTGGAAGGTCAGCCACACACCTTAGTTTTTTAAGAGGATACATTAGTTTGCGCACGCGAGCAGAGGTGAGTTCTATATGTTTGTCCCAACTGAACTATCTGAACACCCAAATATCTGACGTCAGAAGCTCTTCGTATTGATGGGCATTTACAGGTGCTTGGTGACGTATTTGAGCAGCTGTGTACTTTTAGGTTAATGTCCACGTTGGTTGGGTGGCGAGGTTAGCTGAAAATGCGATGAACAGAGTCTTTGCAACATTTAATGTGAGTAAATTTTCATTTAGCCAATCTGTAATGAGTCTTAATGCGGTTTCTGCAGATTGGATTGCACTACTCCAAGAGTTGCCACTTACTATAAGAGTAGTATCGTCAGCATACGATAGTATTTTGCAGTTAGGGATAGATAGCATACACATTATATTTACATAAATAAGGAAAAGAGTCGGACTTAACACGCTGCCCTGTGGAAGACCAAAAGTGAGAATTTCGTCGTTGCTCACGCTATTTTCAATCTTTATACGTTGGCTACGGTTAGTAAGATAGTCACAGAAAATATTTAGGGCAACATCTCTCACTCCTATGCTCTCAAGCCTTTGCAAAAGTATATGTGTAGAGACTGTATCAAAAGCCTTGGCCAGATCTAGAAATATGCCTATAGTTTTAGTCCCAGTATCAAGATTTTCAACAATAGTGTTCGACAATTCCAATAGTGCATCTTCAGTAGATTTGTTTTTCCGGAAGCCATACTGATTTGGGGCCAGAGCGTTATTGTGTTCTAGGTAGTTCAGTAATCTTTTATTTAGAACTTTTTCTAGAATTTTTGATAGAACACTTAGCACGAATATTGGTCTATAGTTTTCGATACGGTCTCTTGCACCACTTTTGAAAATAGGGTGTACAAGTGCCGTTTTAAAAACTTGAGGGAAAACTCCTTTTGATAAGCAGAGGTTGCAGATGTGACTAATCGCAGGAATTAGGATATGTCGAGCGGATTTGATAACAGACACAGGGATTTCATCGTAGCCGACAGCACAATTGTTCTTTAGGCCCGTAATAATTGTGTCAATTTCCGCAAAATCAGTGTCTAGTAGAACTAAGGAATTGCCCTGTGGATTAGTTATGCTGTTTACTTGGAAGTTGTGACGTGTGTGGCTTTGATTTTGTTGTATATTCAGGGCCAGACTGGCTCCAACGTTAGCAAAATATTTGTTTATGTAATCAAGAGAGGACCGTATATCACCACGCATGTTAACAAGATACTAGTAAAGTGCATCTCGAAGGCACCAAATTAATATTTACATGCGCATAATAAAATAAGAGCAAAAGCTTGTTATACCCACAGCATTAGTTATTTGTTATTAGAGCAAAACAGAAAACGACTCGTGTCAAGAAAAGTCGACACATAAAGTGTTTGCAATTTTCAAACATGTGAGTTAAAATAATTTACCTATTTCAAATTACATTTGACTGAAGAATCTGGTTCTAGGATTATAAGTCATTTATAATTTTGAACCATTCGATCCACATCACATTGATATTTGGATCTGTGTTTTGGTAGTGTGAATATAACAGTCTGTCAGGTACAGTTCCTATTTGTGTGTGCTACTGGGAATTTCCGATGCAGCCATCCCAGTTGCAAATCACCTTACACGAGAATATCTTTTGTACCTAACGATCGGTGATGGGCTTAAGCTTATATTTCTGGCACTTAAGGGAGCATTGTACGTAGAAACTACAAAAAGTAACCTACATGAGCGAGAGAGATAATGTGTTAGGCAAGAAAACTCTCGGCTTATGACTTGCGGATAAATCATGCAACAACGTATAACAATACGTAGTAAATGTTACTATTTCTCACTTTTGTCTGTTAAAAAGTATCACACTCATAGATTTAGCGAATTTGATGTGATGAGACTGCAATGAAGTGCGTATTAAATTGTTAATTATCGCTTGCCCCGTGCCTCGGAGAGCACGTTAAACCGTCGGTCCCGGCTGTCATGAAGATCTTTGACAGTTGTTACGGGGAGTTAGTACACTCAAATAAACTGATACTGGTCTAAACCATGGAATATCGCTATCCCTTTGGGTTGCGGAGGTCAGACGACAGTCGCTCTGTAGAAAAGCTGATATTCAGTCAAATCTGGTTAGATTAGTAAGCGGGCTCCACGGCGAAAAGTCTTGGATGCAACTGGGATAACGCTACGACGATGATGATGATGATGATGAGACTGCATAAGATATATACATAACATATGCAGTGATTTTTATTCACCCGTTTCTATACGATCTCGTGAGAATTTCGGGAAATCTCTTCTTAGTGCAGCCGCGCTCCTTAAGGAATACGCATTCCAAATTTCAGCTTCTTGCGTACAGTAATTTTGCCTGTTGCGTTATCTGTTAGTCAGTCAGTTACACTAGAAATTTATATATTTAGATGATTGATAGTCAAAAAGGTACGCGCCTCTCCTCTAGCTCAACTTGCACTACTCATCGAGCAATCCATTGCAACACATTTTCACATACAATTTTGCTCGGTTTTGAGCTGCGTTTAGCGTTATCACATATAGAAATTACAATATGTAGTATATACAAATATACAGTATGTCACAAGACCCATCACCAAGCCGAAGTCTACTCGTTTTGGACATCATGCCAAGTCATACTAAGCGAAAATAAAACCTGGGAAACGATATTTTTTTTAAGGAAACACTATTTTTAATCCGCAATTAAAAGTACACGCGTGCACTTTTCGAAATCCCTACTTATCCATGGGTGCATAGAACATCTATAGCACAGGTTGGCAGAGTAAATGCATCCATATTATAGCTAATTACAACAATTTCATAGTAACTTTGGGCCTCAATATCTCCGGAACCAGTAATTTCCCAGGTATGGTAGAGAGGTTGCAGAGTACAGAGAAGGAGTTTTCGTTAAGGGTTCTTTTTACACCCTGTATTTTGCGTGAATGAAGCAAACAGTAAAGACAATACCGTGCCGTTCTAAGGAAATTGGTGGTTACAAAAACCGTTTCACATTTTTGACTTTCATGTAATATTACGAAAAATGATAAGATCGTCAATACAATACGGAGTCGTGGCTTTACAGTCCTACATTATAGACACACAAAGCCTAATGTTTGATACCCCTACGTACATTGAGTTTGTTGGAACAATGAAAAGTAGAATCCTTTTACTTTGTAGTATTTATGATACTTTCTAAGAGGTTTTATATGTTACAAAAACAGCTTAGTAATATTGTGAACAAAGAGACGCACATCATTTGTTACTGATGTGGTTCGGTAACGTTAATGTGTATGAATTAATATTAATGATTACCTTATGTAGTATATTCATTCTTGATAGCTTTTTTTGTATTTTTGCTTGTGATATGGCATATTGTGTGCTTGTGACCTTTTGGTACAAGAGAACAATATCCCCTAGACAAATGATTGGTTATCGCTTCGCTAGCAGAGCGAGACCAATCATTTGTCTATGAATATGCCGTACCTTTCAAGTCTAGAAGAGACTGTATGTCAAATGAGATTTGGTTGATCCACCGTCCTGTCACGAATTGGCAACAGTAGCGACAAAATTAATATGGATACAAAAATATACTAAGCAAGTGATTTATCAATTAAAAACATAAGTATTTATTTATTTTATTTATTTATAGTCTCACGCCTTTTATCCCCGAAGGGGTAGGCAGACGTGTAATATTACACCCACATTTCGCCATGAATTTTTGGTTCCACGTAATAGGTGGCGAGCCTATTGCCGTTACCGGGCACATCACCAGACTCCGTGCTGATACTGAGAATTCGGAAAACCCAGTAACACTTTTGCCCGACCCGGGAATCGAACCTGGAACCTCCAGTCAGCAGACGCATACGCTATCCACTGGACCACGGAGGCAGTTTTATATTTGAAATTACTTAATTTAATTAATTTATGCGATAGAGACCCGTTTAATAATTTTGTATGATGTAGACAAAGCGCATAAGTTTAAAAGCATTAATTAAATATAAATATGATGATCTGCCTTATCATCTATAATAATTTCGGAATGTAATATCACACGAACTTTGATAACGACCGTAGTATAGCTCGTTATCAAAATGTTTTAAGACCTACAATTTTCTACTCCTCCCCTTATTCCCTGAAAAGATGTTTTTTATATTTGAAACTTTTACATGTAGCCGAGTACTGAAAGTATTTGTCTTTATTGAGCAGCGCCTCGCAGTGCGAACTAGCAGGAAAATAAACGAAGAAAACAAAGGGTCAATGAACTGATACAACATTGCTTACGACGACGCGAGTTACGGTAATATTGGCAGTAAATTTTCAAATACAAAGTTATGGATCTAGTATTTTTCATAGATTATTATTTTGGTTACTTTATCTGACTTTTCTCAACGTTGATTGAGGTAATAAAATTTGAAATCTTGTTATTTTCTTAATAAATTGGAAAATACTTATAAATTTCAAAACTTTAATGGCTGAGTGATGCTGGTTGCAGCATAAAGGCACATCGGTCAGCTCGGCCAAGGTATGCAAAATTTACACTCACGGTAGTTTCACAGAAGAATAAGGAAAATTAGCATTCATTGCAGATCTAAGTCCCCTACAAGACCCTTTTTCGTTTTGTGTAAAGAGTAGGAAATGGGGTTTGAGACATTAGACTTCCTTCTTCTCTCTTCCTTCGGATTAGCAATGCCTGTACATCACTGGTATACAAGTATTACGGTTAGCCTTAGATAATTCGTTTTGTCGTGATAGAAGGTACTCCACCGCGATTACGCGGGTGATGTTACAGACAGAAGCTAGTTCGACATATAGCAGCTAAACAAACTCATTTAAGTAGGTCATAGAGCTGTTTCAAGCAAAACGTCTAGCAGCTTCTATTATGAACTTAATGTTCAGTGACGGCTATATTAAAGTTAATGCGTCTATTTCCTTAAGGAAGTACACGAGCACGTTAAGTCGTTGCATTAAATGAACTAAATATGGTAATGTTTTGGACGAGCTACTGTCTGTTTACCTTCCAGATGTTCTTGTTACAAAGTCTTGTTCGTAGCTAGTGAAGAATAATATGAAATTTATCATGGCTTAGCGTACATTTAAATAACTAACAGCGATAATTTAGTATCCTTTTCGGACCCGTATATTACGTTACTCCAGCAGGGAGTATTATCATTAATTTGATATGACTTGACTTAGAACAATTGCCGTTTTAATCGTAATCTGAAGTCATTAGCTTTTAACCCTAGGGTGTAAAACAGGGGTTAAAAGTTTGTTTAAAATCTGTTTATCTTAAAGCTAGCATTATGAAAATGGCGGACAATCTACTATACAATACCTACGAGTGTGCCAGATCATTGCATGAACGTTCAATCCTTACAAAGCATTCGTTCCATTGTCCTACATCCAGTCTAGAGCCCCTAGAAACTTATGGATGAACTCTCGCGTATCCACCGGACGTTTAGTAGGTGGACACACTAGCGCAACATCTGGCCGTCACTGCAATCCTTGTAAAATGCGCCCCGTGATTAACGACGTTGTGGACCCAGCTTTATCCACGTCACTTGTCGGGGCATCTGCTCCCTTAAACTAATAGCTGAGGAAAATAGGTGCCGCATTGTTCGTTGAAACTTGTGGTCTGCAAATATTTAATGTCACTTGCAAAGTTCATTAATCAATCAAGTAGTTTCAATACTGTGTTTAAATATGAATCAAATCATACAGATTTTGTAATAAGAACGACGAACCTCCAACAAATTCAAACAACTGATTTGAAGCTTTTATATAGCGCTAATGATTTATTTCTCTAGATCTTTTGAGGTTTTCATTACCATTATTATCTATCAATAGCAGGCGAGCTTAATAGCTCGTGTAAAATCTGTGACTTTTAGATTTGTTGCTTTGCAAGCCATTAAGTACTCATTTTCTATTAGAAGGATCAAGCTCGATTGCAGCGCAAACTAAGCCGAAGATTATGAACCAACGGTCATCAATAGCTAATGGTAGGTAAATAGATGCGCCAGGACTTGTTTGTCTTAGCCGTAGGTAATAAACCGGGCTTTGTCTTCACGACAGACGCCTAATTGGATCGCTGCTAAGCGCTGACGGCGTGTACTGCGCTAATATTGGGTCAAAATCTTTAATTGATTTGCGTAAGTGAACCGCTATAAACTATTTATATGTCTACTATACTTAGGTTTATTAAGTACTTGGACATAAGCGGATTTAGGAAGGATTCCTGATCCATGGCCCGATGAAAAATTGCAACCGGGACAGCGCAGAAATGGCTATATACATATTATATCTCAATAAATACTTCGTGACTTTAAAATGGCCTCTTTATTTGACATACAGGTCGGTCAGTAAACATAAAATACTGCAACTAAAGCATTTTTCGGAAAATAAATTTATTTAAATTAAATGTCACACTGCATATAGTTCGTCGGCGGATGATGATACCCAGAGACTCTAAAGATTGGTAAAGTATATGAATGAATTTGTATCAGAATATGATAGTGATTTATGTATTTTACTAAACGAGTTCATGTTTATTTTTTTTTTATTTATAGACTCACGCCTGTATCCCCGAAGGGGTAAGCAGAGGTGTAATATTACTTCCACAGTTCATGTATCGGATCTTAATGGCGTTAATAAATTAGTATAAAGGTATAAGAGCCCTAACTTGTTTGATGTACACAAATCGTGAGAGATAACTTATTCCTTGTTTGTAAAGTCAGAGTTTTATTTATTTTGTATTTTATTTTTCCAAAACAGTCGGCACGTGATAGCAATCTATGTACAGTGCAGTTCAGTAAGATTTCTGTTCTGAAATTAGTGCTAGGTATTTGTGAGCATTTACGGTATTGACCGCCAATCTTCTCCCAGAATAGCTCGACGTTTGCTCATACTGATAAAATATTTTAGAAAATTATTATTCCTTATAATTTATTGTTGACATTGTCCAATTATTTCGGGTATTTGGTTCTTTTGTTCCTAAAATATAATTTATACTAGAGGATGGCAGCTACGCCCACACGTTTTGCCTAATTTAACTTTTTCATCCCGATCATGTAGGAGTTTCGACAGAGAGAGAGAGAGAAAATCTATTCTTAGTGCAGATCTGCGGTTCCCAATTAACATACCACCATGTTAAATTTCAGCTTTTTGCGACCAATAGTTTTGACTGTGCGTTGTCTGTCAGTCAGCCAGTAATTAAACGATCACAGATAGAGCTACATAGATACATACATAGACTCACGCCTGTTTCCCGGAGGGGTAGGCAGAGACTATGGAACGCCATTTGCAACGATCCTGACATATCTCTCTTGCTTCATTCACTCCCATCAGATTCCTCATGCATGCTCTTCTGTTCAGGGTACTTCTAACCTGCCCTGTTTTTAGGATGTCTCCAATCTGGTCAGAGAACGTCCGCCTAGGTCTTTTCCTTCGTCCTGTCCCATTCACACTTGCCTTATATATCTTCTTTGTCAGTCTTTCGTCATCCATCCTCTCCATGTGCCCAAACCATCTCAACATGCCTTTCTCGATGCTTGTTACTACAGCTTCTTTTACCCCACACCACTCTCGTATCACACATTTCTTTACTCCGTCGGTCAAAGAGCTACAGCATTTATTCTACTTTCAAGTCTCTTCTGCCATACCCAACTTTCACTACCATACATAAGGGTAGGCAGTAACACGCCTCTATGCACAGCCAAACGTGCCTTTTTGGACACCTTTTGACTATTCCTAAACGCCTTCAGCAGAGCTCCATTCACACTATTACCTGCATTAACTCTTCTTTCAATATCTTCTTCATTCTTACCATCTCTTGTAAGCAACGTACCTAAGATAACAACCTGATTCACTTGTTCCACTCGCTGTCCATCGATCAAAACATTACAAGCCGTAACGCATTCCTCCTTTTCAAAAACCATAACGTTCGTTTTACTTAAATTCACTTTCATTCCTTTCCTCCCTAAGCACCATGCATGATTGTTATCATCTCCTGCAACTCCTCCGCTGAAGACGCAAGTATTACCTGATCATCAGCATAAAGGAGGCATTTGACGAGTAACCCATTCATCCTTAATCACCAGTCACTATGTTTTAAATCTTGCAAACAACAGACAGAGTTATGTAGTTCCATATTCATACTCAGATGGCTTTTGCTGATCGCAGTTTAAAATGTTGATCTGTTTTGTGTTGAACTATGACTTATAAAACTGGTGTACTGTAACATTTGAGCGAATAACAAATATACAAAGTTGTAGATATACAGACATGTCATGTTCGTTCCACAGTCGTAAATCATGCTTGAAATATTTTCGACGTTTATGACCGACGGGACGTTTCAACTATGGCAACGTCGGAGCGCAAATGATAAAGTATTTTGTCACAAACATTTTTCATAGCGTAGAAAGTATGCTTTGATCAAACGTTGTAAGTTTTTAACTTTATACACACATGTGAGAGGTATTTCTAAAAGCGCAACTACTCGTATTTTTGAGCGCAACTAAAAAAGCGCAACTACTTTATTCCACAAAGCGCAACCACGTCGAATAATAGATTCATAAAGGACTGTTTATGATTATCGATAGAATTTTTAAATCATCTGCCCATTTTTTATTTATTATATAGAATGATACAGAAATGAACAGAGGTTAAAAGTGTTTATAGAATCTGGTAACAAAGTTATCAATCAGTAAAAAGTTTTGAAAAGTACCAGGGTAACATAAATGAATAGAAGTTAGTAGCCTAATAAAAACCTGGTTTTAGGGTCATGAAACAGAAATAAGGCACTGCATGGTATTGGTAAAACTCAGGCGTACAGCAATAGCTCTGTCCTGTGGTCACTGCTCCCCGCACCGCACCCTACTCCCCGCTGCATTGTATTATTTTTATATCCATGAAATGTCATAAAGTATTATAAAATGTCCTGTCATATCAACTATCGATATTTTCCGTTTGTTATAAACCAGCACTATTGCACCTTGATATTTAGTTGCGCTTTGTTCAATAAAGTAGTTGCGCTTTTTTAGTTGCGCCCAAAAATAGTTGCGCTTTTAGGAATACCCCCACATGTGATGTCACAGTTTGAAGTAAATTCGTAAGTATGGGGGGGGGGAGGTTTGTAGAAGCGTGGACGTATATTGCTTGTAAGGCGGAAATAACGTAATTTTTATTAAGTTCTTTGAGTGCAAGTAAGCCTACGGCGCATCTAATATGACTAATGTTGACTATCTCGGCATGAAAAGAAGCGAAGAAAATCAATAGATCCAAACGGTATAAAACGTGTGTACTTACACGTTATTTTCCATTCATTACTACCAGGTTTTAACCGCGATTTCTCTGGAATCTGCACCTTAGACTTACGCTAGGTGCGTCATGATTGCTCCGATTCACTGACATTGAATCAGACAATAAGTAGAATTATTTTAGTGCTACTTTTAAACAAATATACAGTACTGACAGATAAATAAGAAACTCAAAGTATAGGCGTTAGAATGTATATTAATTATTTCGTATTGAAGTGGAGTTTGTAAATGTTTGATGTGAAACTTGTCACAGCTAATTGCCTCACGCTCACCCTTTACTTTCCATCAATTCCTTAATTATGCAATGAGTCAATCAGACCTGGGGACAATCAGTTTGGTGACATGTTTCGTTCATGCGATTAGTAACAAAATATTAACACCATTGAATAATATGATTATGAGTGTGGTAGACAAATTTGAAAATGGTTAAACGTGATTGTACATCAAGTGAGGAGGTACCCTTTGTGTGCAATGCTCAAAAGCTAATAAGACAAGTTATAACATGCACTATGGATGCCTAGAATGCAAGATAGCTGGAGACATTCCTTTAAAAAATACCAATATTGAACTAGCTGACTAACTTATGCGTTATTCTAGATCGTAGCTCGAGCAAAAGAAATCTCGGCACTCGAAGGATTTTTAAGATAGTTCCAATAATTCCCGAGTATAATATAAAATTATTAACAGCCATTTAATAAAAACGATATCAGGTTCTACATTATATTTGTTGTGTTGTTGTGTATGTAAATATTTACAAGAAAATTTATTCAATTACCTAACAAAGCCTCGGTTTATCTTGTTGTATTTGCAGAAAATATGTAGAAAACACGAAAAAGAAAATCACGATTAAAGGATTAATTTATTAACACATTTATTCATATTTCAGCAGCAAGAACCTTATCAACTTATCTTACCAATTAGATATACGAAATTAATTTTCCGGCGACATCGTTCGGTTTCGTTCACCAAAGGTTTTGTATATTTCTTTTTGCGAGTGAGATTTATGTACAAGCAAAATATGTCTAGCAAAGTATGTCTTTTCTACCTAACAGCCATTTCGAATGCGAAAGGGATGATTACGGGTATGTAATTCATATGAGACCTGTTGTAAATTGAAGTCATTATTTATTTTAGGGATGTGTTTCCTTGTCACATGTTTATAAAAATCCTAATAATTCGCGTAGCACAAAAAATGTGTTCTAAGATAGTTACTTTTAAGCTTATCTCCTAAATAGGGCACAATATAGAAAACAATGAAGAATTATTGAGATATATGTCTGAAAAACTATTAAAGATTTTCAAACCAAAAACGCAATAGACCTCTTTAAGCTTTTATGGTAATTAATCTGAGTTACAAAGCATATTTTGTGATATGGAATACTGATATTTCTGCATTGCTGCAAGTGCCACTAAAAAAGTAGGTACCTTCGGTGTCCATACATCAAGTTGTGACTTAATGTATGGACACCGTACTTTCGTGTAGTATGGTGTACTTTACATATTTACATGAATCGAAGTCTGACAACACTTTTTTTTATATAGTAATAGGTGGCATATGAGCAGACGGATCGCCTGATGGTTAGCAATTACCGCCGCACATAGAACCCTGGGGGCGGGAAAAGGGATAGGATGAGGAGTGGGATGAGGGAGAAGGAATAGGGGATAGGGCCTCCGGCACTCTCACTCACCGAACGAAACGTACTTTACATCGATTTTCTGTGAGATGGTAGTACTTCCCCGGTCGAGCCGGCCCATTCATGCAGAAATCAGCAAGGCTCTACTACTTGTAAGCTATATAATTGCCCCTATCCAATTGCTACGAGGGTAAAGTTTATTTGTCAAACCAAAAACTGCCTTAAATAACTCTGACATATAACTGAATAGTACTATACCACGCAGGTTTTTGCTCCGGAGTCTTAAAATATCCACACAACAAACTATCGCCATCATCATCATGTCAGCCTAGAGACCTCCACAGCTGGATATAGGCATCCCCCAAGGTTCTCCACACAGACTGATTTTGAACCGCCCGCATCGAACAAAATCTAATTATAATTTATCCATCCAGACACAATTACCTACCAGTGCAATCTCATTAATACATTATCTTAATATCGTCCATAGAACTACACGTACTAATATTAATTAGTATATTTATTCATGTATCAAATATAGTAAAACCTTATAAGCGTCCTATACAAATGGCGGGCCGCGTTGGTATTATAATATCGGTGTATGTATAAAGACTGACCCCAGGGCTTTGCTGTGTACTTCATTTATAACGAGCCTATATTGATTCAGTTTTAATACATTTGTTTGAGCTTTATTGATGTAACAGATACGGTCTGCCTCTTCGTTTTAAAGGCTATTTTATGCTACCCTGACATGCAGTAGGGTTCATGGGCTGACTATGGCTGCAGACAAACTGATTTTTACTTTTTTTTTAATAAACTTAGGCACTCTGTACATTTTCTGATCAGATACAAGTGAATATTCTCTTCAAATTAGCTGAATATGAATTTGCACTAGTTATTTGTAACGGTTGTTGTATCAAATACAAGCACCCAAATTAGTATTTGTAGTTTATGAAATTCGAATCACTTATATTTTACACTATATGATATTTATCGCTGCTAATATCATACCTTTACTAAAAATTTAATATTATTTTCTGTCTGCAGCTACACACGTGTAGTTGTCTGTTGTTGCGACAAAAGTTAGCCAGTGAACCTACACTTCATTATTCCGATACAGAAGCTTTATTACTTCAAAGTTATATCTCAGACCGTTTAGTAATTTTTATGTGAAAGAATAACAAACACTCATCCATCATCACAAACTTTCTCGTTTATATAGTAGAACTAAAGACGAAGTAAGTGAAATAAAATGTCTGACCAATGAAATTTACCTTTGAATAATTACCATCTGAATTCAGTAACAACTTCATGGAAGTTGAACAACTAAACAATGTAACTAGAGATTGTTGTTGAAGAAACAGATGCCAACAAACAATTAGTATTGTTGTAAGAAGCTTGTTCTGACGGTGTAGCGTTTGTTTCTATCATTCTACTAGTAACAATAACTTTACTTTTATTAGTGAGCTATTTTGTGGAGTAATTTAATGTGATTCATATGATGTAAAGATTTTGAAGGAAAGGTATGGTGTAACCATGTGAAACAACAAATTTCAACGGTGTCTATGGGCAGCGGTGATCATTTAACATCCGGGGACCCGCTTGCTTGTCGGTCTTCCTATGCAATCAAAAAACATATTGAGTCTCATCCTATCTTACAGTTACCAGTCTTAATATTCAACATAATTATCTTCTCCAAAATAATATTTAGTACTAAAATTTTAAATACTTAAATTAAACGTATTTAATTTGTATTTAAATTAAACGTAATTAACGTAAATTAAATGGAGTACATTATAACGATCTTGAAACATGTTTGATAATAAAATTCTCCTTTGCATACTTACAATATAAATCTAATTAAAATATTAAGCGTCTGCATCTCGAAAATGAACGTAGAAGTTTCTCGAAACTCAGAACTAGCGTATCAAAAATCCTCTCATCTCGAAACTTTTAAACTATAGACTTCTGTCTCCACAGCTTCAACATTTTAAGTATTGTGTAAGATCTTACAAAGTTTCGGTATTGCATGAGATTATTCCAGTTCACGAACTGGATGCAACCAAGAATGCAGTATCCAACTGTCTTACATTTTGCGATTTGAACGCGGTCAATTTATGAATTTTCTGAGTTTTATTTTTGTTCAAGTAGGTAAGTATGATTTTTCGGTCCGTGTGGTGACGGATTAAGAATACGGAAAGTCACCACCCCATATCATCCCATGGGTGTCGTAAGAGCCGACAGAGGGAGCATATTATGCAGAGAACACCACTGTAAAGGAAGGAAAACTTGATACAAACCCTATACCAACCCGTTTGGCCAGCGTGGTATAGTAGGCTAATTCCTCCTTTCAATGGAAAGGCCTAGTCCAGCAGTGGACTGTTAAAGGCTGATGATGAAGTATGTTTTCGAAATATTACAGTCCGTTCATTGAGACATCGCTACGTCATCACATAAAATCGTCTATGTAAAATCACTGACTGAAACATCATCACAGTGCCTTTATTAATGTTAGATTATGAAATTTGGACAGTGGGTGCTTTTTGATAACGTAAGCCCTTGCAAGGAAGTTTTTTTAATTGTGAAATATTAAAAACATCCCTATGAGATCCCTCTTTTTAATGCTCCATAATATTCCATAAGACGATTATTTTAACATTCCACAGGAGTTCAAGTATGTTTGAAAACCTTTTATTTTAGAATTAGCGAGCATTATGAAAATGCCGGATACAGCTTTACATGTGTGTGTTGTTCCTTGAAGAAAAGAAACCCCCCGCTATTTATCTAATTGACAAAAAACACAAACTTCGACTGCTGAAATGACAGTCACTGTAACATTTCAGCGGCTCATTGAAGGAATATAATACAATGCGGTATTGCTACGTTAAGTTTAGTAGACTGTTCTCTTCCATCCGGGGCACTCCAGTCAAATCCCATCCTTAATTAAGGATGCCGTTGTGCTGCATCATATTGTTTGAGTTATAAATGCAAATAACAATCACATGAGACTGCAGACTGAACAACTTTGAAGCTATAAAGTCATAATAGTTATGACGTAACTAATTAGATTTACGATCCCCTCTTATCTTTTTATAGATTCACGCCTGTATCCCCGAAGGCGTAGGTGTAATATTACAACCACATTTCGCCAAATTGCCAAATTATGAATTTTTGGTCCCACTTAATAGGTGGCGAGCCTATTGCTGTATCGGGCACAATGACATGGTCCTTTATTTATGCGATTGCTCTTAGAGCTTAAGATAAAATTAAATGAAAAAAACCTTACAGCATTGAAGTATTACCATTCGGACATATTTCTCTGTCTGAATAGAAAGGTATAAGAATGGTTTTAAATAAGATAATGCAAGAGAGTAACCAAATTCATTATTCATTAATATTTCCGGCACGGCTGAAACTTTTGCGGCTGTAGAAGACGCTTAAGGTCAACATCAACGCTGTGGAGAGCTTCCTTGGTAGGTACTGCGTTTAAATAATCTTTATAATTCTCATTTTTAAGGTTCCTTAGCTAAAAATGGCAAATAACGGCACCCTTACAGATTCGCCATGTCTGTCTATCAGTCCGTATGTTACAGCAACTTTATTTAAAGGCTCTAGAAATAAATACTGTTTCGCGGGGGACTTTACAAACACACAACTAACGGACACTAAGTACATCTAGGACCGAGACAACAATTAATGGATAACAGAGTATTGTCTCGTGTGGGGACGAATCTACAACAGTCGGCACAGTGTCAAGCGCCGAGTTCGCCGCTCAAACAACTACGCCAACCGTGCCGTCGCTTATAATCTTATGTTCTACATACATACATACATAGACTCACGCCTGTTTTCAAGAGGGGTAGACGGAGACTACGGAACGCCTTTGCAACGATCTTGACATATCTCCCTTGCTTCATTCACTCCCATTAGATTCCTCATGCACGCTCTTCTGATCAGGGTACTTCTAACCTGTCCTGTTTTTAGGATGTTAGTTGTTGTTTTTAGGATGGACGATCTTATGTTCTTATCGGTTATAAACGTATGTATGCCACCGAGGTCAACTGTTATATCTATTTTAATGACATTTATGTGTAGTTGTTTGTATTTGCATGACTTATAGTCTCTGTAACCAAGTTCTAGTAGCTCAAATTTCGCAGTATCAAGTCTGTTACTTCTAGCATTTATAAATGAGTGGAGTAAACCCGACGCGCTTCGTAACGTGTATTTACAGTTGAAGCTAATGAATATACTGTACGACGCGACGGTGCGACCGAACATATGTAAATAAACATGTCCAATATTTGCTCGAGGAAAAACCCAGAGTAACAGCTAGAATGCGTTCAAGTTGACGTCGATTTCTGGAAATTGAATTGATGGATGCGCTTTTAGCAACCTTTTCGTATCTAAGTATTTGAGTAATGAGATGCATACCTTATTGTGTTATTACTTGTTGTAATACGACGCTTCCTGGTTATTTTATTGCGCTTGTTAGTTTGTAAGCTTTAGCCACAATATTCAATGTTAAGATTAGGTGAGTGAAAAAAGATATTTAGTGTCAGGGACTTTGAAATCTTCGGTTTTATTTTTATTATCAGTAATAATAATATCATTCTCTTTACATCGATCCACCCACAGAACACTCACAAACGTCCTCTGGGGCACGGTCCTCTTCTCAAGTTCTTACTATGATGAAGACATACCCACGCTGGCCATGTGCGGTTTACAGACTATACATCTATTAAGAAAAAAATATGATGAACTCTCAGACATGAAGGTTGCCATGATAGTGTTACGCACGTTGCTGACTTTGAAACCAAGACTCTCTGCTTAGAAATCTGTTTATCTCGCTTCAGAGCTATCGTTGCATTGCTTTCCATTTTTCACGTAATAAAAGAAACGTCATAAATGACACGGTATGTACTACACTATATACACATATTATAAAATAACGCAGTTTAGAAACAAATTTAAAAAACTGCTTTATTTTTGTGATGTGATTTGTCAAGCAGCACATTTCTTGCATATTTTAAAAATAACGCACCTTAGAATCAAATGGCTTACTCTCGGTATACGTATTCACATTTTGTTAAGATTTGTAAAGCATGAGAGAACGTGCGTCGTTTCCGCATAAGTGGCGTGCAACCTCATTTTCATATCTTTCAAATAAAAAAGATAACGGGAAGGAATATGGACGCCAGAATTTTGAGGCCCATCGTTTATAGCAGATTTACATATTTGCTCGTCGATGTAAAATTTGATTACTCTAGCTCAACTTTATTTTGATATAATGTGTGAATAAAAGGAGCAGAGAAATAAGAATGGTGACGAATCTGTGACGGTGACCCTCTTTATATGGTAAGTCTACTGATTCAATTATATTATTATAATTTAGAAATATGATATGTGTATGCAATTATGACTGGAGGAGCACTGCTACCAGCCAATGGTTAAATACTGTTCAATAAGTTGGTGCCAGAGTTACAGAACTATATAAACATACATGGACATACACCTTAATAAATACATATCATAACAGCCTTTTGCAGTCCACTGCTGCATAGGCCTCTTCTAATTCGCATCACAGTAGCTTGCCAGTGAATAGCCTAGAATACCTTGCTGGCCAGAATGGTTGGTATAGGCTTTGATGTCCGTCGATGTCGATGAGTTGTCCGTCTCTTTATAAAGATACGATATTTTGCTAAGTAGATTTTCCTAAGTCTCTCAGCCTCTTACAACACTCACGGGATGAAATGGGGAGACGACACTTATTGTAAACTGTATTCTTAATCCGTTTCCACACAGACGTAATTAATACCTACCAAATAACCAATGAGTGAGTACAAATGTATTTTTGCATTTCAGTAGGTACCTACCCATATTTTATGATCCTACCTTTCAATTGTAATTCCTATTCGAATGACAAAAGCATTCGAATAGGAATAACAAATGAAAACGGAAATATAATTCCAGCTTGCCAATCGGACCCTTTGCAATTTGGCGCAAATGTAGACCACGAATCCAAAGCAATGTCTCATACAAAACAATATCCCCTTAAATTCCGGCGGACATAATTCACAACGTGTGAGTAACGTACATCCACGCCATATGTCCCGCACGTAGCAAACACAGGCATTGGGAACCAGATTTTTCAGCAACACTATTCGGAAAACATAACGAGAGCCCATAAACTTGTCCCGTCGGAACGATCAGGGACTTGGAAGCGTAAACTGGACGAACGTACTGTTTAGTGTGAAACAACGCGACCTCTGGAGGTCAATGGTGTCGAAATAAAATATACACAGCTTACGGTGAATAATGTAATTCGTATTTTTATAAAAATAGAGGACACAGAGGATCGTTATCAGGCTTTGAATGATTTTAAATTTAGATTTCAAACTGCGGATCAAGTTTATCGAAATCCATTCAGCAATTGATCTAAGTGCCCAGTACCAAAGCTCAAAAGTAATTTGCATCAAGTAAATATAAACTTTCTTTAAACATGAGTTAATGAATAAGTTATCTACTAAGATACTATGTATTTTTATGTTTCAAGAACATCTTTAACCCTTTTTTTATTAAACGCACGAAGAGATGAAAATTGTGCGAGAATTAAAGAAAAGTTCCATGTAATAACGAACAACACCGACAGCGCCGCTTCACCGCGACGTTTTACTGTAGATTACACCAGCTTTGTTCTCGGGATGTAGTATTTGATAATAATATATATTTACTGATGATGACAATCGAAATTAATTCATTTTCTAATCAAAACACTCTTGAGACAACGTCGAGCTTCTGTAATCAGTACACGTTTCACTTGTGCTAACCATATTAAGTTATAATTTATATATATCGTGAATGTCGCGAGATGGTTTATTTAAAATAAGTTTAGATCACAATATATGTAGTTACATAAATAAATGATGATTGAGTCAGACTTCTGTAGGTAGGTACTAACGAGCTTACAGAAATTAAGAGATAATGCCAAATAGATTCATTCAGGTTAGAAAGACCGAAGACACACTCGGTTAAGAACGTACAGTTGAGATAATTTGTAGGTTACGTTTAAATTGGTCTACCAGGGAGTCCAAACAGACTGCTTCGAAGTTGTAGTTAGTGACGTCACGGTTAAAGCGTAGCATGCTTATATAAGTAGCGAAAACGATAAAAGAACCTTGCATTTGCCACCTATTGCAATTCAAATAACAGATTTCTGCAGCTCTTGAAACAGCCTTATCATCATCATCATCATGACAGCCTAGAGACGTTCCCTGCTAGACATCGGCCGCCCCCAAAGTTGTCCACACTGATCGATCGCATCCAATCGCTTCCGCGATCTTTACCAGATCATCGGTCCACCTTGTGGGAGGCCTACTCCTGCTGTGCTATCCGGTATGTGGTCGCCACTCGACGTATAACAATATAATATATGACATATGTTGTGTAAACATAATTATGCGTTCAGTCACGCTGGTTAACCACTAATGGATGAGCATCAAACTCTCGTAGAAGACAGATATACAGTAGCAATATGCATACGGTTGGGTTTCATTTGGTGGGTAAGAGCGACAGAAACCCAAGCCAAAAATATACAGATGCACACATCTTCAAATCCTCCAATTCAGATCATTTTAACAAACTCGAAGACTATATACTATATATATAACTATATATATAAGCCTATGCATAACTAATTACCAATCCTCGAACTATTAAATATTAATTTATATCGACAATCTGTTCAAACTTAGCAATTCTGAGTTGATACTTATGCACGCTCCGTCTAGTACAAAGAGCTCATAAAAAGCTTTAAAAAAATCATTCGCTCAAACTGTTATAAAACACACGTCAAAAAATAAAAGACTTGTTCTGAAGGACTTTTACTTCTAAAGTTGTGTTTGTAAAACGCTCCCCGTTTTTAAGGGACTGGCAATTTTGCATGTTTTTCTATCTTTGAAAACATACCTACTGCGTTTGCGTTAAGATGTATGTACCTATTTTGTTTAGTTTTTTAGTTATTGAGAATTACCTACTTTAGATAGAGGAGTAATAAAAATCATCACAATTTAAGCCTGTCCCAGTGATGGACACAGGTCTCTTCACACTATGATAAGGCTCAGGCGCCGGATCAACTGCGTCGTCCTAGTGCGGATATAGACTATGGACAGTTGTCCATAACGTTTTCAGAAGAAATTCCAGATACGCAGCTTACTACAGCTTGCTTTAGCTCACTTTATTTTCTTTTACGGTTTTATTAATCAATACAATATGAAAATAAATTTAAAAGGTTTTGGGTGTGGCGTGGCTTTCAACTCAAGACGCTTGGCGGACGAATCGGTTAGTCTTACCACCTTTCTAAAATAAAAACAGTGCTAGACTGCAAAACTACTACTCTTAAATAGCAAGACAAAGGTGTGGTTATAAAATAATTTATGGGATTGTGTAATTTTACTAGAATAATATTATATTGCCTGTGTTCTTATTAAACTATCGCTGATCTACAGACGAGCCTTGGATTTTATTTAGCACCTTTGCACAAAATATAGCCATTATTACCCTCAACCTTTCTGTGATATAGAGCCGTGATTTCACGTTTATGTTTTATGTAAAAGCCTTTTCTGTTCACACGGGTTAAGAACGGATTAACTTACCGTACCTTCGAGAACTCGAAAGACATTTTCGGTTAACCATCGACCCCAGCTGTCATGAACATGTATGACAGATGATAAGGAGTCAGTGCCCTCGACGATTCTGCTTTTATATACGAATATCGTTGAACTTTTGTGTAGCGGTCACAGATTACGTGGCAGCCGTCCCTTGGCGAATATTGTATCGTAAAAGGGCTGAATAGCGCTAAACTTTATTGGCATATATGTTTCATTGTATTTTGTTTTCGGTTAGGGTTGCGTACCTTTAGAAGTGTAAGGGTAAGCGACTAACGTCTGTCTAGACACTTTCTAAAGAACTTATGTATCGAATTGATTTTATTTTATTATACATCAAGCATGGACGAAAGCAAAGATTGAAATAAAATGCATTTATTACATATCCAATCCATATTTAATACAAATCCAAAGATATAACGCAAGCCAAAAAATAAGTCCTCGAGTAAATGCACATGTACGTAACAACGTTGAAGTAGAATAATGTATATAACACACAGTAAATAGAGGTCCCTATTACTTTTACAGCTTCACTTGCAATATTGACTACTAAATAATACACTGATGAAAAAGAAAATATATACACAGTAGACACATTTCATCATCAACGTCTCAGCGTTATTCCGGTTACATCCAATACTTTTGCCTCAAAGCTTTCTGGTCTACACAGAAATAACAAAATATGATTTTTCCATAGAGCGACTACCGTCAGAGCTACTCAACCCAATAGAGAACAAACTATCGTTCCTATTAGAATATATACTCGTATTAATTCAAGCTTGACGATGTGGAACGTCCATGTTTGTCACAGAGGAGCGGCGACCTACTGCGCTGTTCGGGTGTTTAGTTATCGCCCGAGGCGCGCTATTAATAGCCGACGTATTCGATATTCCACAAATAGCAGCACTTGATTATTTCTTGTGTTCTTGTGTGCTCAGCCGTTTCTGTTGTTTGAGACCGATACGATTACTATACAGTAGTTTCAAATCTATTAAAGAAAATTCTGGAGCTTTTGTAATGAATTTGAATAAGAAACGTCAGAATAGTAGGTAGGTACGTAGTAGGTATTATTTATTCATCATCATCATCGTCCTAGCGTTATCCCGGTTGCATCCAAGACTAACACGCCTTGGAGCTCAAGTTCTGCTCATTGGTCTAACCAGATATGACAGAATTTCAACTTTTCCACAGTTAGTAGGTATAATTATTGTTACTACAAAAATTTATTACACATTACCGCAAAAAAACTTTATTATTAATGCATACAGCATTTCTATTAGTTCAATTGACACAAGTCCACTCCTCTACTCTCCGGTGGACAGCCAGCCTTAAGCAGACGTCCGTACCGTTCCATTCTAAACTACTCCAAATGGAACATGAAGGTGTCTGACACAGGCAGGCGGCCTGCGCACGTATTAATATAATTATTAAGCTCTCTACGACACGACCGTTACACAACCTAGTAGAGGACAAATATGAATGATTCAAAAATATAAATTGTAAGGTGTTTTTGGTTTAGAGAGCTGGTGAAGGCTAGGAAAAAGCTACAAAGTAATGTTTGGAAGAAAACAGAAGCTTTAGGGTTTAGGGAAGGCCTTCCTCACCTTATCTCTCCTCCACCGAATCTGCCTGTCAACATCGTAATGCATTTTAAGGCCTTGTAAAGAAACAGCTCTAAACGACAGCTAAATTACAAACATACTGTTATCGTCTCATAAACAAACGTCGCAAAACAGTTTTAGTTGCACAAAGTTAAAGCAATAACAATTTTATGTAAATTTTAAGATTGTCTGTACTGCAAGCACACAGCACAAATTGCATATCATATTTCATAGTAAACGATGCACCGAAGCAACTCTAATGAGAAATAACCACAACGATAAAGGAAATAAACTACAGAACTATGACGAAAACAAATAAAACATGTTTATGTAACTCTCAGTTTGTAGAAAAAAGGATAAAGCTTCTGCTTTGCGATATTTTAGAGTAATTCCTTTAAGAGAAATAGAGTGAATAAAAAGTACAAAGGATCTTTCGTAGATGTGTTATAGAACCTTTGTTCGCATTTGTGTCATCTGTAGACTTTTAATAATACAAACGATAGCAGACTTTACGCGTAACGTAATAGCTTAAAGTGGTTGCGTTGCGACGGCTTTGTGGGCTAATGTTTGAGGGCCACAAATTTCTTTGTTTGATGTGCTTACTTCGTATCATTTGAGTTCGTTGCTTATGAATTTAACAGTTATCATTGTTATTCATAATTTCAGTATAGAGACGACTATTGCGGGATTTAAGGCTCTCCCAAGGGTTATAGCAGGTATAATTACTGGATAATGTCAAAGACTGACTGATTAACAGATTCATTATTTAAATTTAATTAAACTGTCAAAAATATCTACACATTCTTAAGTACCTTTACATGTTACAAAATTATTATACACTACAAAAAATACATCCAAAGATCAAAATTAAATCATCGTATTCATCAAGCAAAGATTTGTCTTGAATGAGAAACGAACACAGAATTCTAGTAGATCAATAACACCGCGCTCTCTAGCACAAAATCTTATTGATTCTCACAAGTATACAAGCCGTACCTACGTATTTATAATACAGGACCCCTGAGTTCGTCAATATTTTTGGTAAATGTATATAAATGAATAAGCAAAACAATAAGTTACCCTATTTTAAATTATGCAAATCCACGAATTTTTGCGGCCGTAACTCTTATTAATACGCGACAGATTTAAAAAAGTACTTAATATCGGCGGATTTTAAGCTTCCGACAACGTTTTCAATGCACCGTGTTGTAAGCGCAACTCGTTAGTACTACGAGTTCCCAACTTTTGCATGAAGTAGTTTAACATCATACACACTCCCTCAGATTGAAGCTTCGGGCGGTAAAGAGGGCTCTGACGATTTGTTCGTCACTTGGTGATCAATATAATAAAACAAAGAAAATTGCTATTTCATAATTTGATAGTTCATAACTTGTCACAGTGGATTGAATTTCCTTATAAAAGGACACCAAAATCACAATTCAAAAGTGGTAACGACGGACTACATAAAACAGCTGAAATAAAAACGACTCAAAGGTTCTTACTATACCTCTGTTGTTTATCTGTTTATACCTACATTTACACTAAATATTTAGGTAAAATCCAACGACAACCCAACCTACTAGACGCCGCATGTAAGGCGAACACTTTCGGACAACACAGTCGACTTATACGTCTTATATAAGACCAATTTCGACCAATCCCAACACTAGATATGAATTATGACGTTCCGCAAATTTGAACCGGCCAATTAGAATGCATTTTTGTCGCCCCCTCTTGCCCCGCATACCTCACCACTTTGACAGAATTTTTTGTTTGTAGAAATGAAAACATTAGGTGTCTAGTAGGCTGTGTTGTCGTTGGTAAAATCAAACAAGTCGGGGCTGGACCAGTTTTAGTAAAACCCTTGGTTCGCTCATAGAGTCGAGGCACACTAGAAACTGGTTTTGTATACGAGTGTGAATGTGTGTGTAAAGTAGCACTGGCAGCGACGATGTCTTGCTGAGCGATTGTCGTCCTTATGGTGGTCTAGCGGGAAGTTGTTCGATTATACATACGTAAATTGTAATTTAATAACAAGATAAGTTTGCAGTTTATAAAAAAACAATAAGATAATATGAAGCCGGAGTTGGCTAAAATAATTAATAATAAATTAAAATGTAATAAAAAAAAATATACTGAACTATGCATAATTACAAGTAAACGTTCAGTTGCAATATTCAACGCCTCATTTGTTGCCTTGATCTTGTTTATGAAACGGCTTTATCGAAATTTATCGGAATCGTATTTATTTATCTGCAGTCTATTTCTAACAGGATATAGCGAAATACCAACGGGCAACAAAAATAAACAGCGTACCGATTGAGAAACAAGTAACTTATCAAAAGATCAGATTTTTTATATTTAACCTGTTTTTCTTATTTTTTGAATCGTGTTATTAAAAACAACTGCCACTGAAAACGAATCGATTTATTTATGTATTTATAGACTCACGCCTGTATCTCCGAAGGGGTAGGCAGAGGAGTAATATTACACCCACATTTCGCTATGAATTGTTTAGGTCCCACGTAATAGGGGCCCGCCTATTGCAGTTACCGGGTACATCACCAGACTCCGATATTTAAAATTAAAATTAGTCATGGATAGGAACTTTGTATATATATAAATTTTTCAATACCGCAACTGAAACTCTACTTATATAATTTATTGGCATAAATATTTAATTTATTTTCCTGTTTTTTTTTATTTGGATATGATGATTACAAGAACATTAAATATCTATTACAAAAAATGATAATTAAACAGATTTGGGCAGCGTGTCCCTAGTTTTCAAATCAAGGTACCTCATCATCATCATCAGCCTGCCGTAGTCCACTGCTGGATCCTCAGTAGCCTCTCCAACGGCACGCCACTGAGCTCGATTTTCAGCTCTTCGTGTCCAGCCGCTGCCAGCCACTTTCCGTATATCGTCACTCTACCTAGCCGGAGGGCGTCCTACATTACGTTTGCCATGGCGCGGTCTCCACTCTAGAACACGACTACTACATCAGTTATCGGTTCTGCGACAGACGTGACCAGCCCACGGCCACTTCAACGTGCTAATTCTCTGAGCTATGTCGATTACCTTGGTTCTCTGTCAGATCACTTCATTACGAACTCAATCCTCCACCTTCAGAAAGGTACCTACCAGGAAAAAAGATACCCAACTTGGTTGTATAAGTTACCTATCTTAATTTATCACTAACCCTTAATAGCTCTACATTATACAACAAATATGTAAGTCGGCGGCACTGTAAAATACTTGGCGAAACAAAAGTGATAAATATGCAATGTTTATGGGATTACAGCATATAAGTGATAATATTCATGGAAATATTCTTGGCAATAAAGGCCTGCTAGTACCACCGCCTCGCGCGCTGCGGCGAATACTTATACAATATCATGGTAGTGTATTAACTTAAATGAAGGCTCGTGTACTGCTATCTAGCCTGTTCTTTGGTTATAATAACTTTAATAAAGATAGAGTTACATTTGAAATTAAAGATTTTATTCCAAATAGATCCTACTACTAATTAAATAAGATAGTTTGTGATGATGGATAGAAGTTAAACTATAGACCGGCTATTTTATACACATACTAGAGGACGCCAGCAGCTACGCCTGCATTTTTTTGAATTTACCTGTTTTGGCCGATCCCGTGGGAATTTCGAGAAATCCCTTCTTAGTGCACCCCTACGGTCCCCAAGGAATATACATGCCAAATTTCAGCTTCCTGCGTCCAATAGTTTCGGCTGCAGCGTGTCTGTCAGTCAGTCAGTAACGCAAGGATTTTATATATTAAGATTGTCTATCTTTTGACGCGAAGACTGACACCCTTGCGAAGCCGCGAACGGTAAAGTCTAATTTGTTACCGAGTATAATTTTTTTCACATAAAAAATGTTTATAATTTGCATATTGGCCTAACGTTGTCCCTTTTGGCTTTACAGCCTTTTTTGGCTCTTCTATAGCACGAGAATTATTGTCTGACCACTACTAGGAAAACTAGCTACAATTTTCTGATTAAACTAGTATATCTTGAATATAATATCCTGAATATTTGACACCACTGAAAGTAATGCATGTTGTGGCTTTGAAACTTAATCCTCTACGTCAGCGGTCGGCAACCTTTTGGTAGGCAAGGGCCGCAAGGAGACAAAATAAACTAAAGGCGGGCCGTACTTTTGGTAATAACTAGACAGCAAGTCTTGCAGCAATTCTGCCACTGAATCATCAGCAAAGCGGAGATCTCCGTTAGCGTTGGTGAAGAGTTTCGGGGATATATGTTGTGTCACTTCGTGCTATCTCATGAAAATATTGAATGGTTTTTTTGTTGTTCAGGGCTCGTACAGAAATTATTGACATTTGGTTCTCCTCTTAACACCTCTGTCATTTAAAATGGGCAGAGATATTTTATACCCATACAACAAAATAATGTTAAAACTACTTGACACACTTCTACTTGAAATATATTACAAAGTTTATGATGATACCGTTTTTTGTGAAAAGAAAAAGATGAAAGCTATAGTCAAATAACATTTGGCCGTTGAAGCCCAGCAGCTAGTGTGTAAAGTTGTGAAACTTTAATTTATTCAGGCTGTGTGTAACACACACAGTCTAATGTAAAAACTGATTGATACTAATAAACTGATAGTGTGTTATAAAGGAAGTTTCCTGCAAGTGAAATAAATTATACAAGTATTTTTTTCTAGTGAAACATGTCAAAATAATAATAGTTTCATTCATCAATTAATGTTAAAACTTTATTTAACATATTTTTTATCGTCAATTTATTGATGATAAGTATTCTACTTGACAGCAAAACACTATGACGTCACTACTGGTATTTGTATACTCTTTGGTCACTACGTCAAAATTTCATACAAAACCCTTGGCAAAGGTCGTATTTGACATTTCATTAAAAGTGTTTGATTTGACTAATTGGAAACAACCCTATTAATTATCTGTATATATAAAATTCTGGCGTTACCTACTGACTGGCTGTTAGACAAGCGACAGCTAAAACCACTGGGCGCAAGAAGCTGAAATTTGGCATTTATGTATGAAATTCCTACGACATTTTGAAGAAACGGTTCAGTAACAAAAATGCGCGGGTGTAGCTGCGGGCATCCTCTAGTACTCATATTATTAATACAGATGACTGTTAGAGATTTTTCATTTTTTTTGTCTTGTGTCAGCAGATCGACCTCCATATCTCTACGACTAGAGTTTGCTTTTGGCGGCAGAGGTGTACGAGACTCTTACTTATGGAGTAGCAACTTACTCACTAGAACCACCACGGTGTCCTCAAAATCCTCTATCGATGAGGACACGTGAAGGCTGGTTACCATTCATCAGTTCTCTTCGAAATATTTAATGTAAAATCATATTTATTGAAATCTTCAACTAAATACGCCAACGTGACAAAAATAATAAAATACTTAGAGTTCAAAGCCACCATGAATCGATAATGATATCTCCTACAGACGCACCTACACTTCGTGGGTCAACAAAATGAAGAATCAATTACGATATTGCCTGAGACTCTAATGATGTACGTGGGACTAGTTCTAATGTTCACAAATACATTGCAGAGGAGTGCACTCAGACATCGCGTATTTGTCTGGGCGTTTTTTATTCTTTTTCGTTCAGTTTACTCATGTTCCCGAACAAGTAAATTAAGAGAAATAAATCCTCGCATTTCAGCTGAGTGTGCTGTATTCTTCAATAGATAAATTGTGCTAGGTATTTATGTTGATGTAAATAGGTGTAGATACAACGGTAAAAAGGTTTCTCGCCAAGTCTTTCTCGTTTGTTTTATTATGCGACACATTGACGATACGGTGTGTTACACAGATGCTTTAATACTTAGTTACACAAAATAAAATATGAATATAGAAACAGATAAAACACCTAGAAACATCCTTGTGTGATAAGAGAGTGTTGTGGGGTAAAATAAAATGTAGTGATAACCATTGAGAAAGGCAAGCTAAGGTGGTTTGGGCACGTGGAGAGGATGGATGACGAAAGATTGACCAAGCAGATATACAAGGCAAGTGTTAATGGGACAGGGTGAAGGGGAAGACCTAGGCGGACGTTCTCTGACCAGATTGGAATCTGATGGGAGTGAATGAAGCAAGACAGATATGTCAGGATCGTTGCAAATGGCGTTCCGCAGTTTCTGCCTACCCCTCCGGGAAAAAGGCATGAGCCTATGTATGTATGTATAAAACATCTGTACATTAAGAGGACTATAATGTTATTCAGCTTATGAACTATTAAACCCTTGGTTTTATAATATTGCCGTACTCGCAGTTCAGAACTGCCTTGAGTGTTGTGTGCTGGTGCTCCACACGAGACTATACTTTGAGTGATACATAAATTTTATTCTTGTTTTTGGTCTCCGTATTCCTATGTCCGTTGGTTGTATGTTTGTAAAGTTCCCATGAAAGTCATATTATGATTTATTCCTAGTCGTCGTTTTAAGTAAGTAATTAGTTCATAATTTTTATCAAGATGTTTCGCTGGGCCAGGTTTTGGTTCCGGCCTGATTATAAATAAAATAAGGAACGTCATTTCAGTTCGCATTTGAGAAGGATTGGGAGCACTGTACACCATGTTCATTAATAAAATCATTCATATGGTTTTAGCGTCAGTCTGTCTTGTTACATAATTCAATAATTATACACACTTAATTATTTGCAAACTAGGCTAAAATATTTTCTTTATGTTTTTCGAACAAGTAGGAATAACTTTTCTAGTAAAACCAAAAAGGTTAGGTTTTACCAAGTTGTAATTATTATAGCAAAATTAAGCATATTCGTGTTGTGTAAAGAAGGATACTCAATGTTTTCTAATAATAACTTTGAAGATGACCAACAAAGCCATATTCCTCGATGTTTCTATAACACTAATTGTGAAGAACTTTGATGGCAACAGAATATATTTGTGGCTGAGCCATAAGTTCTATTGGCGTATGATTAGTGGCTCCAGTCAATAAAATATTTCTATTACGAGAACCAGATTGCACTTCGTCCTCTATATTTAGATATCATATTAATAAAATTGATTAGCGATCGACTTTGAACACGGTGCCAGTATCAATAAATATTAAAATAAAATAAATATTTTTACGCTGCCACACCTAATTATAAATAAAATGCAAAGATAAACATTTTGGCGAATTATAAAAATATTAAGAAAAGCAAATGCTTTCCATGCTTGCGAGGGACATTGATTTGACATTTGACACGCATGCTGTGACACCTTAAAATGTTGTACATTTACCTTTGTTACTGCAAATATGTACCTATGTTTCGATGTAAGAATAATGTAACAGCTACTGGTAGATAGTCCAAAAATAAATAAATAATTAAACCCATTTGCGATTATGACATATTTTGTTTGTTCACAAAATCCCTTGAAGGGTTAGTGGTATGCGCAATGTTTTTTCTGTCTTTCAATGTTTCTTATTCCTTTCGTTTTAAAACAATCTTCAAGATTTTGAACTCAACGCTTAGGTTTAAAAGCACAAAACCAAAGTATGTACAAATATTTAAATCTCAGACCTGCCATTCATCTCAATGATTAGCCAGACGCCTCCCAAAACGGTATAAAAGCCAAGCACAAAACAGTAAAACAAAGAGATAACAGTATAAAACGATAAATACAACCCACGTCCTATAATCTCAGTTTTAGTATGGAATTTAAAACAACAATGTTGCAAGAGACCTAAAAGATATGGTTTTTATATGACCGTAAAGTGTAACTACCGCGGGACATGGCTTTACTTCGGTCATTTCATGTCTTTCGCAATATGATGCGACTTGACATGTCTTTTAATATTTGATTAGACGTAGCTTCTACCAATATTTACGTAACGAGTCTCAAATATCTGTAAATATAAAATTATTGCGTTCCTGACTGACAACGCACAGCCAAAAATATAGGGCGCAAGAAGCTGAAATTTGGCATGTATGATCCTTGGGGACCATAGTGCACTAAGAAAGGATTTCTTGATAACGAGAAAAAACGGTTAAATTTAAATAAAATTTGCCGGCGTGCCTGCGGACATCCTCCAGTTTGAAAATAAATTTAGAATACGTTATTAACCCAGACGTTTTGTTCTGGGTGTCACGTGATCTAGATTTAGTCGTGGTCACGGGATGACTATGTTCGTATGGCTTTGCATGATTAGAATGAGGTAATTGGAAAAAATAAACACAAAATGATACGCGCCTGTTATACGCTGTCTGTCTTTTCTAAGCATTGGAAAGATGTAAGAAAAGCAATAGTTGGGACTATAAAGGCGAACTTCTATAATGTTTAGATGCTTGCCTAATTGATTATAATGATTTATTACTATCTATTGTTAACTATTTTGGTAATTTAAGGACAATAAAGACTCTTTGACGATAATAATTCGGAATGAAACCATATCTAATTTTCTCCAAAAATATTGATAGGCCAAGAGATGACGTCTTTGTTTATAGATAATTTTCTTTACCTTTAACCTTTCGTTGTTTAAAGAAGCAGCTGCTTAAGGCTCGTCTCATTTAATGGGACGGCCCTTTTGTCGTTGACCGAGTATACCTACTTACAGATAGCTGTTTCTTAGAAATTGTATGGTACTTTAAACACTTTGAAGTAAGACCCTATGATTGGCTTGTATTTATTTTCTTTGTAGTTTTTCACAAATGGCAGGCTTTTATAGATGATAGTAGGTTAGAGGGTTTGCCCGTTACAATAAGACAATACTGCTGGCGTTAGAAGTAGAATACATACGGGTATTTGCATATCATAGTTATCAGGGCCAAGTTATTCGTCTGAAAATTAAAGTGTAGCGAATTCTTGATCAGCTTTTGAATTATAGGCGTTACATGTAATCATTTTTTTCGGGCAATATTAAAGGAATACCTCGAATTATAGTGGTAAAGGGGTTGTTGTCTAAAAAAACAAAAATGCGTGTATGTGTCGTATTATCCCTCTATTCCTGCTTCCAAGATTGCGTACTTAAGGCTCACGTATTTTAAAATTTATTTATCTGTCGCAAGCAATAGAATACAACAAAATTACTATGGCAATATGAGAGCGTTGAGGGTACAAGTGCACTTGTGGCTTGCCGACATGACCCGTAAGTGTTTGCTTGACGGAGGGGCAGCGATAGATAGGAAGTTAGTCGACAACGTGTGAGCATAGCAACAAGGCGTACCCCTTGCTTTAATGTACGTTTTTAATGATTTATCAATGTCTGTATAGTGAAATAATAGAGATAAAATATTATTTGAACAGTTGCTTCTCAATTGACAATAGCTTTTGTAAGCGTAAATACTGTAAGAATATATTTTTGGAAGAGCCAAAGAGATCTCTGTTGAATGACGTGTGATATCGTGGAGACTATTATATATTTATAGGTAGAGCCTTGCTAATGTCAGCATGAATTAGCCGGCTCGACCGTGGAAGTACTACCCTCTCACAGAAAATCGACGTAAAGTAACAGTACCTAAATTGTAGCGTTTCGTTCGGTGATTCACAGTACCGGAAGCCCTATCCTATACATTTTCCCAACCCCAAGGGGCGGCAACACACTTGTGTCTCCTGTGGTGTTGCTTGTGTCCATAGGCGGCGGCAATTTCATACCATCATCCGTCTGCTTGTTTGCCGCCTATTACTATAAAAAAAAAGATTCTACAAAATTTCCATCAATAGTCACTCAGTACACAAAGACATAAAACAATAATTTGTGGATCACAGGAAGTGTTGTTTGATGTAAGTATAAGCTACAGCCCGCAGTACAACGTTAGTATTTTATCCAACAGTAGTACTTCCCTATTTTAACTTATCTGTGCTGAAACCAGTAGGTACTAAACTGGCATTGCTATCATTACCAGAACCACGTTTATGATAGAATCACATCCATCCAGCTTATGTATTTTTTTTATTCTGCTTTGACTATTTAACCGGACCTTTTGTTACTTTTTAAATTGTGTGCCAGATCTTCAGCGGCTTGTAGCAAAACCGTTTTAACCTTTAACTACTGACGTGGGTGTCTCACAGACGACGAGTTCACAAAAATGAGTCTTATTTCAAGGCTTTTAAAGTTAACCTCGCGCCCTTCCCTGTACCTTCGAGATCTAACATGTTCATTAATCAGTCTAACGCTCACTAGCGGTGCGATAACACATTCGGCTGTGGAGCTGCGCAGTGTCTCTCAGACGTAAGGTTAGTATTAGTGTTGTGGGTCAAAAACAATGGAAACTGTGAGGGAAAATGTCAAAAGTCAAGCAATCGCTGTCTAAGCATTACTATTATTAACACTAATGTTTCAAATATAAGAAATTTTCCAAAAAAAATCTAAATAACTTTTTTATCGTTTACATTATAACTTACATTTTTTAGGTTAGCGAATCATTGGTTACGTAATTTCTACCAAATAAATACTGATCTCGTATAAAAAGGTTGTTGTTTTCTTACTGACTTCATAAAATAATAATAAACGAATCCTAATACAATTAAACAATTTGCAAATCAGTAAATAGAAATGATCTATTTCGACTATTTACTAAGCTCTCTGGGAGACTTCACGGCGCCATTTACGCTATGACTAAACCACGTCAGTACTTGAAGGTTAAATAATTTTGCTGGACAAGAAACAAGTCTCAATGCAATACACCCTATTCCAATTATATAAAGAATAGGTGAATTAGCATAAAGGTTCTGAAGGGATACAGTGCAATCAGTTCCTAATCCGGGTCTTCGGTGTAATACAACCTGGATTTACCCGTGTAACCTGTATATAAATACTTTATACGACAGGATCGTGAACTACGGAGGTAGTTTGTTTGGTTTTAGTTCGAGTCGTCGCTTTGGGACGTAGATTAGCGTTGAGGAGAGCCGGTGTTTGTAAAACGAGTTGAGCTGATACGATACGACCGGGTGGGACTCTGATTTAATATAGAACTACGTGTATGTAAATTGCAGCTAGTGTAGGTACGTGTTTATATTATATACATGTAATAATCATTAAGAGAGCGCTACCTCAATGCAAAAATGCGACAAATAAACTCAACGGCACGGAATGTGGCCCAAACTTAATCCTAGCGATTTAGATGATTTCCACCACAATTTTGTCACGATAAGAAGCTAAGTTCTTATTGAACGCGTAATTAGTAGTCACTTAAATGGAAATCCAACCTGTAACCTTGTGATTGCAAGATATAAACTACGTTACTTCCTAAGGTGATTTATGAAGGATTAGCTTTCTTTTTCTTTAGTTGCGTCGCCATTTAGCCATGAATATCAAACCCCGGGATCACCAAGAAAAACCTTTTCCTTATAGTTTATCCGATTTATTACCCGCTTAAGACGTTTTGGTAATTATTAAATCACAAAATTTCCCTCAAGTTAGTGTATTCATAATTTCAGTGGAGCAAAAATCTACAGCGGACTTTTAACTTGAGTTACGGGAGTTGAATAAGTTTACTCATTAAAGTTTCGTAGTCGAATATGAAATCTATGTTAGGAGTTAACATTGTAATAGATACTGTGCAGTTTCCTAAACTATAGAGCTATATTTCGAAAGTGTATGCTTAGCTTTCATGATTACAATTATAATTATACATACATACATACATAGTCTCACGCCTATATCCCCGAAGAGGTAGGCAGAGGTATATTGCTACACCTACTTTTCGCCAGATTTATTTTAGTCCCAGGTAATAGGCGGCGAGCCTATTGCCGTACCGGGCACATTACCAGACTCCGTACTGCTACTGAGAATTTCCTAACGGAAAAACCCAATAACACTTTGCTCGACCCGGGGATCGAACCCGAGACCTCCCAATCCCACGCGCACATTTATGCCGCGAGATCAGCGAGGCAGTTATAACTATGAAGAGTCTAAAATCAGTTTTGAGCAGGTTTGGCCATATTTTGCGTTATGTAGGCTGATAGTTCGACCAGGACTAAACTATGTAGCTTAACGTGCATTAAGGTTAACTAGATTTACTTTATCGTCCTTTCGTTACAGCGTCTAACAAAATAAAATTATACTTCAAATAAGTCAATTAACATGCTACTTATCATGATTAGTCTGCCTCCGTGGTCCAGTGCATAGCGTATGGGACTGCTGATCGAAGGTCCCCGCTTCGATTCACGGATCAGGTAAAAGTGTTACTGGGTTTTTCCAAATTCGCAGTAGCAGCCCGGAGTCTGGTGATGTGCCCAGTAACGGCAATAGGCTCCCCCTATTATGTGGGACCTAAAAATTCATGGCGAAATGTGGGTGTAATATTACACCTCTGCCTATCCCTTCGGGGAAAACAGGCGTGAGTCTATATGAGTTTAAATCATGAGAACTACTAAGACAGAAACATTCAAGTTGAACAGTGAGTTCTTTTGAAAAATTAAGCAAATAAAGATATGTTGCGGCTGCTGACGCTACAAATTATATACAAAGCGCGCTATTGTGTAAATGTGGCGCAGCAGTCGCCTCCCAGCACTCATATGGCTAGGTAGTAGTATTCGTAGTATGTAGTTTATTTATTATAATCATTATGTGGTACCACAGTAAAGCATATATATTTCGTATTCTCGATTTCTTTATTTATCTCTTCATACAACATCTTCTCCATACCCATACAAATATTTTATTTATGCAAAAGCGTAAAATTTTAGGGTTGAGGGATTTTTTGAAAGTTCGATGATTTTGTAACTGACTTTTATATGAAAATTTCAGCATCCAATATCCAACGTAAGCCCATTTAGCAATATGCTATCGGATTTTATTGTTTTTAGGAATAAAATATTACTATTTTAAATGTTTTATAACAAATATCCGATGCTTTTTACGTTACATTTTTCAAAGGGCCGCACTGCCCAGCAACATCAAAGCGATTCGGAACGATACACAATAGCGCATAAATGTATATAACTCTCCATAGTAAGTGTTTGTCGATAGGTCAAAGCTACCAAAAGTTGTTAATGGTCCATTGGGACTTCTTTTTATTTCAGACCTAGAACGGGTATTAGCCAGTATTAGGTGACAAAATATGTTGATCTTCTGAGAAGTACGTAGTGAGGATAGGTATCCTCACTACGTACTTCTACTACTATTAGTTCTCTTTATTCATTAGAGTAGGTACTCTAATGAATAAAGAGAACTAATTTTAAAAGTAACGAATAGTTATGAATGTTTGCCTTACTTCTAAAATTAGTTATTAGCTCTTTATATTAGCTATCAGCCTACATAATTATTTTCTATCGTATTTTTCAGTGCTAGGTGCGCAGTATTTATTAGGTACTTATTTTCGTGTCGACTCTCGTCACGCTTGTCGATATATTCTGATACTGTCCAGTGCTGGTCCAGACTGCCTTCATGGTCCAGTGGATAGCGTATGCTTCTGCTGATGGGTAGGTCTGAGTTCAATTCGCGTTTCGGACAAAAATGTGACTGAGTTTTCCCGAATTCTCAGTAGCAGCACGGAGTCTGGCAATTTAACGGTAACGGCAATAGGCTCGCCCTACGTGGGACCTAAAATTCATAAGGCTAAATGTAGGTGTAGTATACTCCTCTGCTTACTCCTTCGGGGAAACAGGTATGACGCAATTAAAAATAGAAAAAAATCTGATGGAAAATTAACGGCAATAATCTCGCCCCTTATTACGTGCGACCTTCATTTCATAACATGAAGAAGCGTGGGTTGTAATATTACACCTCTGCCTAATAATTTGTGGATACAGTTGTGAGTGTATAAGAAAACATCCTATGCTAGGTCCGGAATACTTATTACTTACCTTTATTCCCTGTCGACTATCTTTGCCGTGTCGATATATTCTCTAATTTTGTCATACTATCCTACGCTAGGTTCTCAGTTATTATTACGTATGTCGATACCGTGTCGGCTGTTCTCGACCTTATCAATATATTCTCTAATTTTGTCATACTCTCCCGTGCTAGTTCCGCAATACTTAGTACTTTCCTTACTTCTGAGTCGACTGTCTTTGCCCTTGAGATACATTCTCTAATTTTGTCATTAAATCCCGTGGTAGGTCCTCAGTATTTATTACGTGTCTTAATTCCGTGTCGTCTGTCGTCGACCTTGCGTGGTCGACGTGCCTACGTGTTAATACCCGCGTGGGGGACGTTATGGCGATGACTCTGTTATTACATTGCTCGTACATAAATTAATCTTTTCTCCCTTTCTATGGCTTTATTGCAGGATGCCAGAGGGAGATGCTATACTTTAGGTCTCATGTCCTTATTGCGTATTGTGGGGTATTGTAGGTAGATCTCTTCCACATGGTTAAAAATGTAGGTAATCTTTGTTTTTGGTCAAATAATGTGGTTTTCACCTAGAACATGATATTTTTGCAGTCAGCAGTGTTCATTGTGTCCGTTGGTTGTATGTCTGTAAAGTCCTCCGCGGCAAAGGATTTATTCCTAGTGCGGGAGTTATCATTTTAATGAAGGAAGAAAGAAAGAGTCTGGTAGAGTCTGTTTCGAATTACATTTTGCATTAATCAATTTTAACTAAAAAAAAAGGTCTGGAACTGCAAGTATTAAATAGAGGTAATTATTTACATTACATTGCATATGATCTTAAAGCAATAATTTATTGATTTGAGGAGTACTTTGTAATAATGTAATATCTACTGTTAAACAACAAATTTTTGCTGATGCTGTAATATATCAAATTGTTCAATATATTTATTGTATGATGGACCTGCATCAATAAGTATAAAGTTCAATAAGATTTTCAGGTTGTTTTGAATAAAACGAACAAGCTCGTTTAGAACGACTCCCTCACGTAACGCATACAACGAGGAGATGTTTGTATAGGTATAAGGTTGTACCTACTGATATTACTTTGGGAAACTTTGAAAATTATGCAAACGGGGCATTATATCTGTATTACAAGCTGAGGTAGTACAGGTAGTTTTTATCTCAAAGGACTGATTGAATTTTTATATTATCATGTGTTCCTGTTACTTAGGGAAATTGCCCTGGTACGCAAATGTTTAAAAAGGCACACTGTTCTATAGAAAAGACTGCTTTTTTACACTTGCGATTCATGCATGTTTTAATATCTACTAACATTTGTTTTAAGATTATAAATTGCTAAATCGCGATGTTAAATAAGGACAAAGTATTTTCATGTATAATTACTTATCTAAGACGCTTTTCACGTACCGAAAGAAAGTCATTGCAACGTAATGTCTGGAAACCATTTGAACCAGTTAAGACTGGACAGTCTTAACGGGTTAAAAGTATGTATACAACTATGGCACGTACAGTCGAACAACTTCCCGCTAGATCACCATAAGGGCGAGAATCGCTCAGCAAGACATCGACGCTTCCAGTGCTACTTTACACCGACATTGACAATCGTATACATAACTAGTTTCTAGTGAGCTTCGACTCTATGAGCGAGCCAAGGGACTTTTTTTTTCAAACTGGTCCACCGCCGATTTGTTCGATTGTACATTACACATGAGAAGTGACCCAACTGCACCGAATAGGTAATTGCAGTATGAAGTCTATCAAAAGCAGCTCTGGGGCCGATCACCTGTGACCGTCACTTTATTGATCATTTAGTTCGAGTTTATGATATTGATATCGATGCAATTTGTTATTGAATAAGGTAGAAGCGAGAGAGAACATTACATTCATACTTTTCATTTTTAAATATCACTCTTTCTCTCTCTTTGCAGTTTGTACTTAGTAGGGTACTTAGGTATTAATCAATCTTCCCCAATTTGCTCGGTCCTCGACTGTCGACGTCTACTTTACTTTAACTCGACGTCTACTTTACTTTAAGTCGACGTTTACTTTAACTAAAAAACTGTCAATTTATTAAACTCCAAGCAGGAATAGGTATATTATTATGTACAGAGGCCTAATTACACTAGAAATATCCCCATGCTCCAAACAGAGTAAGTTTTTTTTTAAGACCATTCACGCATTAGGACTATATATATATATATATATATATATCTTTGTGTCTAAGGGGAGCCTCTTTGAAAGCCACATACCAGGAACATTTACAATTTTCTAACTATTGAGAATTATCTTTTCAAAAACCAAGAACCCTTCGTCTATCCCAGAAACACTTCAGAATATCGCGATCCTATGTAAACATAATCTAAAACTGACACCATCGGGACATTCGTCTAGAAACAATTTTAGAATAATTCGAAATATAAAACAATTTAAATTACCAATATCAGAATCTATTTACCTACTTTCATCGTTTTTCGAACGTAATAGCAGCAGCAGTAAAACTTACAGAAAAACGAGTTTGTAATAATATATAACCAACAATTTTCAGTAAAACGAACCCAAACTGGACTCGAGAAAATAACAGTAAAAAGCCTGCGAAAGTTTATTCCCGTTTTTATGGATACCTCGGTATTTGGAATATATCCTCTTAAATTTCACGTAGATATTCCAGAATATGTTTATTTATCAAATTTACGATCCTGTGAAGTACATCATTTACGTCCAGGAAGCTATTTCGACCTGTCTTGTTAAATTACGCTCTTTCAGTAACGACCGGTTGGAAATTTAATAAAAACATACCCTGATTACATGTTATTCTTTTAAATTATAATGTTTATGGTAGGGCCATTGAAGTGCCGAAGGTTTTGAACATTCGTTCCCTCCAGGCGTTACTGTAAAAAAATGGCAGCGAGGTCTAAAAGGATTTTTGTCGTGTTCCAGGCATTTTGATAGCTTCAATTAGACAATGAATAGCGAAAAAATTATCACCTAATGTGCTACGAGAACTAATCGCGGCAGATATAACAATTGCTTGATTTAAGTAACAATTAGTAGTCGCCTGCGCAAGAGAAACAAAAAATTGATTTTATAATTAATTACGGATGTAAGGGGTACATACGTAAATAATTATAAAATCTATTTTTGTGTCACAAACATATTTTTAAAACTCTCTAGCATTTCTTTTCCGTATAAATTATACTGGTATAATTTAAGAAGACGACAAATTTACTGTTAATGACCAGCCAATGGACTGATTTGACAGGTTTAAGATGGCCCATCCTTATTATTGTGGTTGTTAACTGAAAATATGTCATGAGGTGTGAATAACTGCAGAATTCATCTTTACATATTATAAAGTTAAGTCCCCTCGCGTTCCTGTCCATCTGAATGAGAGAGATAGACTCAAAAACCAAACGGATTTCACCAATATATAGTGTTATTCCTGGGGGAGACTTAGATGTACCTATAATTCAACCAGTAGGCTAGTCGTGTTGTTAATTCAAAATTATCGTTTTAATTATGACTTGCAGCATTTTTATCCATTCATCTGTCCCATCCATAATAAGAAGCGTATTTATTTATTTAGTCAAGGTGACCAAAGAATGAAGTCTTAACTCAAGTGAGAGTATTCATCAACAAAGTTTCGGTTAAGTGTTGGATAATGCGGTGGCAAGCCGCGGCAGGTAATGAATTCTCTACAATATGGCTGAAACTCCGTTGATAACGCTCACAGTGTCATAAAATGTGCAAACGTTCCTGGAGTTTTGTCATTACCTTCTTAGCAGTTTTTTTGTGAACGCTTCCAAACGGATTCTAACTTGAATTGCTCTTGTTCAATAAAGTGGTTATTTTTTTTCCGAATGATTTAATTTGTTCTTTAGTTAAATGTAGTTTATGGTTTTAGCATTCGTCTTTTATTTTATTTCTTTTAAACGTTTATGCATGCTTGTTGGCATAAGATGGCATAGGAGTAATAAGGGTGGCTGATGTTTAGAATGATTGCATACTAAAATTACTACAATACTTAGTTTAATCGGATATTGATAATTAAGATTAATAATAAATTTAGTTCTATAAATATACTACTAGTAATTTTAACACCAAAATAATACCGGTGTCTTTCATTTCTGACAAAAAATACTGTAACTAATATAAGGCAATAGGCTCGCCCCCTATTACGTGGGACCTAAAACTTCATGGCGAAATGTGGGTGTAATATTACACCTCTGCCTATCTCTTCAGGGATACAAGCGTGAGTCCATAAAAAATATATATAAAAAACTGTGACTTTATGCCAATAAACGAAAATTATTTCATTGTATAGATGTGCTAGAATATTTAGTATGAAATACTAAACTATTATTACCGTCATTCAAAAGCAGTAAATTTATCACTCCTTAATCGTCCATATTAAACGACACACAATAACATGCTCAAGAACAAACGAATTACCATTTACGCACCGAGTTTACTCCAAGAGGGTACCGAGGGTGTGGAGGCGCCAATTTGTATACACTTCACTAGTTTATAATACAAGGGACCCTCGTGAGAAGGCACTCCATTGAACAAAGATATTAATACCTGCCATGTGTATGCTAAAATATACAACCTCTTTATGCCGCCCCCTTATATCCCTTAATCTTGTCCTCGCTAAGGAAATATTTGAGGGCCTGCAATTTAGATTGTTTGTTATCTACTGATTTTTTTGTTGCGTAATGAAAATTGTGAATTGTGGTGAAGATGAGGTTGATGTGTAAATAGTGGGTAATGAACTTATATCAGTAAATAGCTGACATTCTGTAAGACAATGTCAATGCTGTCTTATTCAATGAAGTCTAGACAAAGATTAAAACTAAGACAAAAGAGAAAGTTTTAAAAGGCTCTAAATGCGTTAGGACTTCAAAACCTATAGTTAACGAGATAAGACAGACGGTAATGATGCGAGTAGAAACGTCCTTAGTTCACTACCGTTCCCCTCAAAAAGAACTGTAACAGAGATTAACTGAGGGTTCTTTAAGAACCTTGCAACCCTACTCAAGACTAGAATAAAACGCAATAATTTTTCTATCTTCAATGAAGCAGAGCTTACTCACAAACCAATCAATTCTTTGATCTTATTTTTTATTTTGCCTGTTTTTTGGCACGGTAGTCACCGATACATTTGCCAGGGTCTTTGCTGTACCTTCGAAAAGTATTACATTTATTCTGAAGCATAAAACTCCAATTTTATACTGAGAGGGCTTCCTATAACGTCCATGTACTAACGCAAAGGCTATTAAATATGCATCTGTATTTACAATATGTCGGTGTGCATACAAAAGGGTATGTGCGGAGTAGCTGCGCACCTCGATGTCAAACAAGCTTCGTGAAAATATTCGTAGAATTGTTAACTACGTTGGTGAACTCACAACGTGCCCGATTTTAGAAATACAGGTATCTATTCTCTGCCTGGGAAGCATGTTTGTAAACCTACGCGAGGAGTTTAATATAAAATGTCGAACATTATATTAAACGGTTTTCATATTAAAGTTCTTCGGAAGCATTGACAGACTCCAAAATATCAATTATTTTTGCTTCCACTCAGCTTGATCCATCATGAAAGCATTATAACTTCAACGTTTTTTCCTTATAGTAGCAACCCAAATTATGGGCCCATCGTGAAGACACTCTTGTACCTGAACAACAAAGCCAATGGTGTATCCGTGGAAGTCCCGTAGCGCTAAATCTAGGATTGAATGCAACTAAAAATGCTCCACCTAAGAAATATTACAGACCTATATCATAGTTTCATTCTGTTCTAGTTTCAAAGTATTCTTTAATCGTTACATAGTGAAAACGGCCTCGCACTCAAGGATGACAGACTGCATTAAAATAATATTTTATACGTTAAGAACGAAACCTGTAAGTAAAGTGAGAGATATTATTTTCATTATTAGCTTTGCGAGTATAAACTAGCCTAGCTAGTCAAGGATAGCCTTGGCAATTTCCTCATCTACCGTTCTATACCATTTTCGTGTGAGCATATGGCTCTAATTCTGGCTTTTATAGACCGTACCTCTGACGTGGCCTTACGAATCTTGACCAATACCAGAAATAGATTCTACTATACGTGTTCTCCGAAGCACCATACGCTACCTGTATAATGTAAACGCCACACAAGGGATCACCCATCCAAATCGCGACCTCGCTGATCATTGCTCAACTTTACCAATCTATTGCGAACGGCGACCGTGACTATGTGACTACAGACAGGCAATAAGCGCTACAACATTTAAGCAGTATGGGCAGATAATATGTATTTCCATTGTTTGCTTAGCTATTTTATCCTTGAAAACTGCGCCATCTAACGTGTTTTATGAAGGGACAAGTGGCGTGCGACAGGAATGGCGCCGTTCCGCCCTCCATTGCTTATGACGTCATACTGTGGTTAACCGTACCCCTCTTGTTAATCTGTGGTTATGGTGCCCCGTCTCTGATGACTTTGTGAGATGTTTGTAGATGTTTCTTATGGCCAAGGGTATGTACAATTTCCGAAATAGGATTATGGTGTGATTGAAATGTACCTAATTTTGTGTTTAGTTGTGTGATGTATGTATGTATAATGTTTATGTTATACAAATGTTTCGTCATAGGCATTGTAACTTGGAAACCACTGGATGCTTAAACAAAGTTGGGGTTGATATGTAGATGACCTTAATTTACTTATGGAATTAGTAAGCTCTAGTCTAAAATCTTGCTTCTGCAACGAAACTGTGATATAATATAACATTCTGTATATACCTACAAATGCATTACAAATTTGCTAAGGGCGGTTTCAGATTTGCGTTTTATACGCGCGTATATAGTTCGTTTCGTGGAAGCGCATGTAGGCGCGAATTGGCGCGCCTTTTGGCACACGCGCAACTCCGACGAGAGTTGACGCCCTTCTAAACTCGTATAAGCACGAGCCGTCAGAATCCATGTTGACACTGACAAGATGTTACTACCGTTTCGAGCGAACACACCGAAATATACCCGTTTACGTGAGTCCGGTTTTCTGAAGCGCGTAATGTAGCGCGCGTGTAAGCGCGTATGCGGAAACGACCGTATACGCGCAGAAAAATACACTAATCTGAAAGGGCGTCGTTTATTTTCGTGTGCAACAGAATGTCTATTTACAATATTATCGTAGTTCTACGCCAACTTTCACATAACTAAAGTAAGTAATATTTTCTAGCCTGCGTGACTAGTTTCCTCCTAAAACCATTTATGGTATTAATTATAAAGATGCGCAAAAGTTTATAAATTATTAATGACTGCTTTATATTACGCTTTAAATCGTGAACAGAAATAAATAAAGCATATAAATATGAATGTGTCATCTCAAACGGTAAATGATGTAATAGATGCTACCCGCATTTCAAAATCCAAAGAATTTCAAATAAACTTCCAAGCAATATAATTTTTTTATCTCTTTAGGAGCCAAATATATTAGAAATATATCCTTAAGCATGTGTCATAAAAGAAACCCACTGACCGCTTTTCATGTTTATAGCTTTGGTACTTTAGCCTCTGCGATGATATATCAGAAAAGACAAGTGATTATATATACCTATTCTTACATAGATATTGTTTTCTCTAGCCAAAGACAAATCAATTTAATCAAACATATCCACAAAGTCTCAACAGAAAGATGATCTGGAAATATCAAGATAACACTATCACATTTAATTAACGTACACGAAGACTTCTAATACATAATAGTGGAGAGGTTTGCCCTGATTCCTTGGATTTCTTTTGTTCTTCGTTGTGTTACTCTTGAGACCAACTTTGATAACGGTATTGTGGTCGTGAGAGTAATAATAAGTATAGAAATTGGAACGAATATTCTATACTAATATAATAACAACTATTGTAGACATCTTTTGGGATTAAGTCCACGTGGTGCTGGAAGAAAATAATCAAGTTGTGGATTAGTGGTTTCTGTACTACGTAGTGTTGGGCAACTCCAAACTTATAAGCATTTGACGCGAAGAAACTTTGAACAAAATATAACGTAGATACTCTCACACATTTTAAGTAGGCAAGCGTGCAAGGATGTGATATGAATAACATAAATGAGGCAAATGAGTGCGGCGCGTAATAACAGGAAACAGGTACTGACCGCCTTTTTATACACAAATATAGTTATACAAATGCACCTTATTTATGTGTCTTTTGAAGCGTGTAACGAAGTTGTATAGAATTAAGGAAGTACGACATGACTATGTTAATGTAATAATAATTATAAGACTAAGTATAAAACTACTGGTTTCATATATCATATTTTTACCGGAGTTGTTTGAAAGCCGTAAGGAGCCTAAAATAAAGAGCAATTGACCGGAAAATTAAATAAAAGAAGTTTAAAATCTTTTTAACCAAAGTCATCACTATTAGAAAAAACTAAATCCTGTTAGCTATTAGATATCATAGTAAAAAAATTGCGGTTATATTTACATCTTATTCTAACCGCCGCGTACCTTCCTCATAGTTAATTATGAACCTAAAACTTTGTGACTGTGGCACAGTCAGCGATTCTACCATCGCCAAGGGCTCTTGTTTCACTTTAGTCAAAAGCCAATTATTTTTCTAAAACGACTTATACCTGGCACGTTCAGAAACTCGTTAACGTAAAGTAAACATTGAATTTGTTGTCTATTTTAGATCTATGTCCTTCCTTAACAGTGACGACAGTCTATGGATTTTGCTCTGAATATGACTGAAATATATTTGTTGTTGCGATGTCAAGTAAACAATGACAACATCTTTTCACAATGTAAATATATTAAGTTATGCTAGAGTTTGCTCGAGGCGAAATGCTGATTTTTGTACGTTGGGATTGAGGTAATTTTATAAGCTCTTACTTTCAAGTAGTGTGTAGAGCGGAACGACGTAGTTTATCGGAATAAGACATCGTTTTGAAGTACGATCCCGCAACGTGCATTTTTTACACCCTTTGTCAACTTCGATAAACTTTATTATACAGTAGGTAGTATAACTATTCTACAACGTCGAATACATCTAGCCACATACACTAAGGTGATACCTATATAAGTAACGAACATAGGTAAATAATACAACAATTTGTCAACGCGAAATATTAGCATGCTCAAACAATTTCGTCGCCTTTTCAACAAACTTGTTATTTAAATTATAGCTACTTTTTGTCGGCGACTGTAAGTAGCATAAAATATTAATAAGCATTCGTACGTTATACTTACAAAATTTAATATATTAAAAAACAACCGAATATAATTATAATAATATAGTAATAGTCTGTATAGTGAGGAAATAATTTCAATCTCTTTTTTCAATTCTATACGATATCCCTTTTTCAATATCTGATATTATAATCCTTATATTTTATACAGATGAAACAATTATTACCAGATATTTATAAGAATATATATTATATACGGGAATTAACGCGAACATGCATTAGGTATTTACATACCTTATTCTGCTTGACGTTTCGAGACGGTTACACGTCCCGTGGTCGCAAGCTGACTGGTGTTGCGATGTCACGTCTCCGAGTGCGAGGTAGATGATTCTATTTCTACCCCCGGGTTGTTGATTTTCGAAGTATATAAGTAAAATATTTAGCTAACACATTTTCGTTAAAATAAAACTCTTGTATAAATAAATAAAAAAAAATCCAACGAAAACTGGGACGAATTCACAAAGCGTCGGCAAAAGGCTCTTTAAATTTAAAATTAAAACACTGAAGACTGACTTGGAGAGCTACTGTGTTGCATCTCTCTAGGGGATGAATGATAATTAAACAGTACTTGTGCTACGCTATAATATTTTACTTAGCTTTGTTTATAATTTGTTGTGTTTATACCGGTGTATATTGCAACCTTGGTGAAGCAGAATATTCTATTATTGAGTCACATCAAGCATAAACGGTAGTTACAGTTAATCATCAGCCTTTAACAGTCCACTGCTGGACTAGGCCTCTCCCTTGAAAGGAGGAATTGGCCTACTATACCACGCTGGCCAAAAGGGTTGGTATAGGGTTTGTATCAAGTTTTCCTTCTCTTAGAATGCTGTTCTCTGCATAATATGTTCCCTCTGTCGGCTCTTACGACACCCTTTGGATAATATGGGGTGGTGACAATCCGTATACTTAATCTGTCATCACACGGACTCGTAGTTACAGTACGCCGTATAATAGTGTTAATGAAACTTAAAGAGAAAACCAAATACAAGTCTGCTTAGTAGTTTTTGAGTTAGTAATTGTATTGTATTTTGTTCTATAATTCGTAAGTATAGCAACGGTTTCTCATATCAATACTATCTGAATAATAAGATACTCAGTAGAGTCCCATAAACCAACTTACTGAGAAACGCCCTTGCTCCAAACATGTAATAAAATAATACGATATATTCATAACATGGAGTATACTTAAAGCCATATTAGTTTTCGGATTACATCCCTCCGTATTCTATTTAATGTCTAACGGGTAGAAGACAAACATTTGAATGTGAATCCAATGTATGTGGTTATAACTACTCAGACGTTTTAGAAACTTGGTTTATAGGTATTTGAGAATATGTCATAGTCTTTCGTCACGGTAATAATATCTAACAGTATTGTAACTCCATACAATCGCACGAAACTCGAGTTATACCTACGCGCCTCGAGCAGAGTACCCATTAGACTGGGCGGACTGTGCCTACAGTACCCGCAGCCGCTATCGTGCCGCAGCTCGCATGCGGCGCGTCTGGTAGGTATATAACTCACGAAGACGGCCGAGTTACAATACTGTTAGATTATATTACCGTGCTTTCGTTGAAGGATTTATGGCTTCGAGTTTGACGTAAATTGAATTTGAAAGAATTAATTAAATAATTTAAAAGTTTATATTTCTATTTTGCTGCGTAGTTTCTTTAAAAGTCTTCGCAGACATTCTGATCATTTTTATCAGTAGTATGCTCACGTTAGTAAACGATCGAGAAGGATTGCTATTTTCAAAATAAATAAAATAAACAAATATTTATTTTCAGCGGATTTCAAATTTGTTTTAAAATTATTGTATTTGTTTTTATCCATCTTTGGGCAATATCCAGTCAATAATTTAGATCGTACTGTGTATCGCATGTGATATTTACATACATTATAACAAGTAAGAACAACCAATTCAGTACGTGCAGTACTTTGAAACACGAAGTCAGTAGTCAGCGCCCTAATTCTTTCAAAGCAAATCTAATTAGTTTCTTTTCACTCGCTTTGGCTAGCGTAGGCAAAGTATTTTATGTGTCAGCAGAGTGTCTGTTCTGTTACCTAATTAACTTATCCTTTGACGCGATATCTTCTACTACGGCTTCGTCTACTCTTTTTCTTCGGCTTTATTAATCTTGTTCTTTATTGGAGATCAGTTTATGGCTTCAGCAGGTCTTTGCCTAGATGTATTAACTATAGTGAGAAATAAATGAAAGTATTATAATGGCACTTTAAACTAGATTTTAAAGTCAGCAGTGACAATAGCTTAGAACCGAGTATCTCATGACGTAAGGTAACGTAAAAAAACGTAGGCATTATTTTACTTTGAAAACTTCCACTATCGCGCGACATTGTCACCGTGTCAGTATGAAAGTATAATAAATAAAATGTGATAGAGTACGAAGTGATAAAGAAGTGTTAATTCACTCCCCATAGTCAAGCGCGATCTACACAATCAGAAAAGGTAATAACATATTCTTTATAAAAAAACAGTTTCGTGATAACAATATTCAAGACTATGTGTACTTACACGTAGTCTTGACGGTCAACCACTTAAAATGATATACTATCTGTGAACATCCAGCATTTACACAAATATAGTAAGAGCTCAAAGTGAGAATTGCCAGCAAGACTAACGTCCTCTGGTCGGCCGTGGCGTGGCGGCGTCATTAATGCCCCGACACTGACAAACGGGCCGCGTTCACCCTTTAATATCCTTTACAAGTTTTCCCTCGAAATGTTGAGTTTGATGAGGCTCTCAAGTTAATTAGCACTTCTACTTGATGTACTGTCAAATCGGTTATCTATGGAATGGACAACTGGTTTATAATAAATATTGCATTTGTTGCATATATTGTTACTTATATATTATAACATCGTTCTTGTGTGTCAAGGGAAGAAACGGATAGTATGGATTTTTGAATACTGCTATATTGGTATATGTATAAAATATAATCTGTAATAATTTTATGTTCTTCCTCCTTTGAGCTTTATGGCACGGCTGACATGACTTTGTAGCTCGCAGCTTAAAGTAAGGATGGCTCGCAATGTGATTTAACTTGGCGTTTGTAATGGATCGCCAAAGTAACCTTTCATTAAGTGACTACTTGTACTAGAAGGGCATATAAATCAAGTGGATGCCAGAGCTGGCTAAAAGAACAAATTGAGTAGGTATTTGGTGTTAGTAGCAAAACAAAAAACCAAGCATAGTGTCTAGAAAAAAAATCTCGCACATATAATTCATAATTAACAATCAAAGCAATGGATGAATATTAACACGGTACGTATACTGGATAGTATTGACGTATTGTATATATGGTTATACAGGATGCTTCTGTGAATGCATAACTATTTTATTTTATTTTTAATTTATTTTACAGTTTTAGGAAAACTTACAGCTACATGTTAATATAACAGAATTGAATACAAAAAAAGAAGGCCAATTAAAAGTTTTCACGGATAGCAGATAACATACTCGAAAGTGATTATAAATAATGTATAAGTTGACAGTAAGGGACAGTATGCACGCAAGAAATAAACACAATTAAATCCTATAACTAGATACCAAAGAAGGAGTTACACAGATTTTTTTTAAGTTTGGTACTGCTAGTTGTAAACAAGTCTATATCAAATCAAATGCAGTTATGCATTCACAAAAGCATCCTGTATTACCGAACACCCAGAACACCCAGGTAATTTAAAGGCAAATCCGACAGACATGTGGGCTATCATTCACACTGCAGGCAAACATGCATTTTCCATCTTGGAAAATGACTGATTTTTATGCACTGGCCTCATGCCTCTATCAAACCGAATGAATATGTATACTTCTGCAACGTAGCTTAATTTTTAAAGTAAGCATTTTATAGTAATGTAACGGGTCTTTGTCGCGTAATTATTTGAAAATATAGGTAAACTATATGTACTATATATATAGACTAAACTATGTGTACTAGTCGCGAACGTTTAAAAGAGCTAAGCCATTTTCAAATCGTTACTGTAAATTTGCATTACCTCTATAGCCTCATTTAAGAAACCCAATATTACCGTATACACACTCAATATTTTCATAACTATTGTCAATGTTCGACAATCAGCGATCAAGATACACAAACAGAGAAGAAAGTAATGTACTAGAGATAGAACAATAAGTTTAATCGTTTTCAGGCGAAAACAATGACAATAGATTTCTTGTGTATTTAGTAGTATAATATTTTGAAGCAAGAAAGTACCTGAGATAGCCAGCAGATATCTTTGCGTTTTACGATAAGGAACTTTAATAAAGATATTATATATTTTAAAACAACTTTATCTCGATATGTATAAGGTTGATATTTTGATAACGAAATATCTCGATGTTTGTCGTCGTTCGATGCCTCGAAGATAATTGTGAATGTGTTAATTCCTTTTGTAGAAGGAGGAGAAATCTTTGAAAGATGTCCGATGAGAGACTGGAAAGCAGAGAAGCACCGGGGTAAAAGTACCGCATGAAAAATCGCTTCGAATTGCAGTTGTTTAGCGCATCCCCTTTAATCACTTTATTTGCTATTGCGATACTGATTTTATGTTTTAATCGTATGACAGCACGGTCCTCATTTTGCTAGCCGATGAGCGTAACCTAACCATATGTAATTTGCGCTAGTAATTTGAATGGCAGGTTATTCAGTTCTATCATATAATTATGTAATTTTTGCTAGTAGTTTAAAAGGGTTTCAAAGTAATCCGGGCTTATCGCTCTCCGAATACCTATACACTACAAGTGGGTAATGAAATTGATTCTATAGAGGATAGTGTTTGACTTTACTTAGCGTACTGCTTTGCTCGATTGCTGCTGACAAAACTCGTAATATAATGATATGAATAGAAATGAATGAAATTATATGAATAAAATATAATATGAATAGGTACCTAATTTATAATACAATTGGTTTTCAGTTCATAGTGACGAGACAAATCTAGTACTTAATGTGTACCTACATATGTAGTATAATTGTGTAATTTATGATAACATCGGTCAAATCCAGTTCATAGTGTAGTATCAAAGGGGCAAATTCTGTCTATGTATAAATGATGTCCGCCCACTAGTCGCTACGCGTTGTGTCAAAGCGTTGCGTTGTTTTGTACACAACACTTAATGAGGTCACGATTTTAGTCCCTTCATTTAACCATCGACATACAATATGAATTTACTGTCTTAACTAAGATAGTGTTATCCGCATAAAGAATATTTGAGATGGACTTTCCTTCTCTTCGCTTACATACAGGAAGATTTTTTTTTGTGACGATTAACTCTATCGTACTAGTACAGACAAGGGGCATTTTTAATTTATTTTTGAGTCCGTAAACAATTACGAAAGTAATAAAGTAAAACATAATAAGTTAGTTACACAAAGCTGACTGTGAATACAGTAAGTTTATTAAGGCCACTAATCCGTACGCCAGATGCATTGCCGCCGCGCCCGCCGCGTCGGGCGGGCGATAAAACGCTGTTCACAGTGTTTGTGCAATATAGATTCCTGTTTTCCAAAATGGTGCCGCGCGATAAGCCGCTTCGCTGCGGATTATTGCTATGATATCTCAGTAAATATGTGTGCGTATTATAGAGTCTCATACCTGTTTTAGACAAGGTTTAGATATGTATTATACAGTAGTGTAATGTAAGTCCTACAGTGATTTTTATTGAATATTAGAAGGCATTCGGTTTTCAAACGTTTCTGTATAGGAAAACAACAATTACGTATATCGCTCTCACTCATATATCTCAACAGGAGAGTAAGAGTAGCGTTGTTTTATGTACGATGATAATAGCCGCGTTCTGCGGTTTCATTCGCCACCACCCGGCCTATGAACCACCACTGTATCGAATCTCTTGCCCAAGCTATTAAATGCTTCTGGCGTTCTATTTATTTTTAATTTACCACTAAGGTTTGTAGGGCTATAGCTAGCAATACTAGCATACCTATAACTTGCCTCCAAAATGTATACAATCATAATCATAAGGCTTATCCTTTCCATAGTAGATAAATCCTATGAGTGCTCCCTTTTTCGAAGTCACCCATTTATTTTGAAATCAATAATGTTATACCAGACATAAAACTCATTATTAAAAATGTTATAAGACCAATAAAGAAAAGTTACAAAAGTACTGTCTACGCAAACAATAACATCCAGGTAAATTAATACAATTACTAGAAAGTAATAACCACGTATGTAGTGCTTGTTTGCTCGCGATGCATTACCGCGCAGTCTAATGGAGAACCGATACCCGTGACTGTATAGAATTGTTTACCTTTAACGAATGGAAGGTCATTTAAAGTTGCCTTTTCTTATATCTAGTAGTTCGTGACATGTATGAATATGTTTAAAGAAAACCTTGATGCTAGGAAAACCGTCGCCCATTTCAGGTGAAGTCGTCAATGTTATATCAGGCCTAGATCTTAAAATTCAAGATATTACAAGACCATGAAAAATGCAAACAAAAACACTGTCTACTCAAACAACAACAACATCCGGGTAAATATTTATTCAGACAAGTAGGAGTAACATAATTATTTACAATAAAATAAAACTAATTATATAACTAAAATATCCTAAATTATAAAAAAGCAAAAGTGGCAATAATAAGTATGAAAAGAAAAGTAAATAAAAAAATTGCCAACTACGACGCGACAAAAAATTCCTCCGCAACGCTAGCGTATCCAGAAGGCTGGCAGCATTGCCACGTTGAATGGCAATGCTTATTCTCTCAGCGATATATAAACCAGCCCTCTGGTCACGGGAAGCATCGATCTGCCTTCTGGCGATTTCTTTATATAATGCGCGTGCACTAGGGCCCCATGGCCCCAGCGTTTCGACCCCAAACGGCTCAAAAACGTAAATAAATACAATTACTAGTAAGTAATGAGCACGTACGTTATAGTGCAGTGTTTGCTCGCGATGCATTACCGCGCAGTCTAATTTATTAATTAATTTATTTATTTATTTCATTTAAACAATATAAGCTTACAGTATAGAACCAAAACGCTTAAATGCTATTTATTATACTACATCATCACAACATTTTATTATTATATAATTTGAACATTATTATTTTGAGCCGCATCATATTCATCATTAAATTATAACATTAGAAATAATATTGAATATAAAATAAATACATTTGAAAATGGATGAAATAAGGATATAATTATGATTTATGTCAAACTGAAATAGTGCTTGTGAACCTATTGCTAACTATTGCCAATGTACTGTCAAAAAAATAATTATGTCAACTTTGTGATTAGTTATGTCAAATATAACAATTGAATAATAAATATAATAAAATTAATGAAATAATAAACACAGTATTCATATGGGCATGTTACTAAATATAAATAAATATTATTATGGATTATTTAAATACAGTAATATGTTTGTGGTCATAGTGCGAATACTATCAAAAAAAATATCCACATTCTGGTTACACATAAAAAAATCGTTGATTAATGTTATGGTTCGTCCAGTAGGACTATTATTGGCATAGGGAATCCGCCACGATGATGGACAGGCCAGCAATCTGTGTTGCCGTCGACTAGCACCACGAATATAGTTATTGGGAACATATAAATTAACGCACTCTCGTATCGATGGATTGTCCACTCTCTCTGTCAACAGCAAATAATAGTGAACTATTTGTGTTAACTGTCGTCTGAGTTCCAATGTATCGAGACCGACCATCCCCAAAACAAACATTGAGGGATATAAAAACGGATAATATCCGTATTCATGCTTGTACACAAATCTAGCAAACTTTCTCTGAATTTTCTCTACGCAATGAATATACTTTTTTTCCTGTGGTTGCCACACAATTGCATTGTACTCTAATTTACTGCGTACATACGCATTGTAAAGCATTTTTATGGTTTTGATATTTCTCAAATCAGATGAATTTCTCATTATAAATACCAGACTTTTATTAGCACTCTTACATATATCCTCTATATGTTCGTGGAAATTTAACTGAACGTCAAGGGTTAGTCCAAGATCGCGTATTGTGGTCACTCGCTGTAACGGTGCATCAGCTAACGCGTATGTGGCAGCGATTGGAGAACGTGACCTCGTAAATGTTATAATTTTGCACTTGGACACATTAAAGGATAGTTTGTTTTTTAAACTCCAATCGACCACCGCATCAATATCTGATTGTAGCTCTGCACAGTCACTAGCACTGTTAACCGTTTTGTAAAGTTTGAGATCATCGGCGAACATAAGGCATTCTGATTTAGATAGTACAGCCGGTAAATCATTTATCATGATAAGGAACTGAGTTGGTCCAAGGGTACTGCCCTGACTCACCCCGGACCTTGTATAATATTCATGGGATTGGTATCTACCCATTTTCACGAACTGTTTTCTATCTTTAAGATAATGGCCCATGAATTTCAGGAGAGGTGTACAGAAACCAAGCGATGCAAACTTAGATAATAGAATGTCATTATCAACTAAATCAAAAGCCTTTGTGAAATCAAAATATGCTGCGTCAATCTGAGTAGCCCCCATCATATTAGTTTTCACATAGTCGACAAAATTGATGTGATTAGTTAAAGTAGATCGGGCTGGCCGGAATCCATGCTGCGCGTTAACAAGTCGTCTGCTAATTTGCTGGAAGATAGAGCTATTCAGAATCGACTCAAATATCTTACCAAATATGGACAGGATAGCAATAGGCCTAAAATTTGTAACGTCGGTCGATGAACTACACTTGGGCACGGGTGTGACCCTTGAGACCATCCATTTACTGGGATACTGACACTGTTTAATGGACAAATTGTAAATGTGAAGAAGTGGATTCTCTAAAGCAGACAAACAATCTTTTACGAGGAACGTAGGTATACTATCAGGACCATGAGCTGATGACGATTTGAGGCGGCGTACTGCCCTCCGTAACTCCACGCTTTCGATATTACCTATTGTAATTGCCGACACATAACCTAAATCATTTGCATCACGCTGGGCTCTTACGGGATCTAAAAAAGGAGCATTTGCATAAAAAACCGAACTAAAATGGTTTGCGAAGGCCTCCACGGCTTCCTGTCCTTCGACTGTCTTATTGTTGTAAACATAATTTGTGTTTTGTTGTCTACTTTTACGTTTGTTCTTTACAAATTTCCAAAAATATGATGGGTCGGTTGAGATATTATGTTCGATTTTATTCAAATATTCTTTGTAAGCTATATTAAGCTATATTAAATATACTATTGGAGAACCGAAACCCAGAATGTATGGGATTGTTTATCTTCAGCGAATGGAAGGTCTCGATCATATAAGGTTGTGTTTTTTATATGTACCTTATGTACTCCCTTAGTTCGTGCCATGTGTGAGTGTGTTTAAGGAACATCGTTATAAATTGACTACGGTTTTTGAACTTGTACATTTTGTTGTAATTTTATATTATTGTTCCTCAAAGATCATAAAATATTAGATCACTATGACGAGTATTATGAATTCGATGCACACGCAAGACAACACGTTTTATGACATGAAATTAATCATATACACAGTTTTATGTATTTTGTATATCACCTGCGATACATGATTTATGCGTACAGGATGTGTACGAGAAATACGAGAATTCCTTTTAAACCAAAAAATTTTTTTTATATTTTTTATAGACTCACGCCTGTATCCCCGAAGGCGTAGGCAGAGGTGTAATATTACACCCAAATTTCGCCATGAATTTTTAGGTCCCACGTAATAGGGGGCGAGCCTGTTGCCGTACCGGGCACATTACCAGACTCCGTGCTGTTACTGGGAATTTCCTAACGGAAAAACCAATAACACTTTGCCCGACCCGGGAATCGAACCCGAGACCTCCCAATCCCACGCGCACATTTATGCCGCGAACCAACGAGAAAAACCAAAAAATATAATATGAATTTTTTTCTGAAGGATCATAGAATAATAGCTCCTTGGCCTTGTTCGTGGTTGCGTCGAGTTTGTGGATAAATCAAAACGTCAAGTATAAGTAGAAACTCAACAGAAAAAATGGTACCGTCGATAAAACATTATTTAATTTTGCTGAAATTTTGCTTGAAATGCAAGCGATTACGTCAAATAAATATAATTTGTGCTCGGGTCAGTGATTTGACTGAATAGTCCAATCAGTTCACTAGACCGGCTAAATGACGCCAAAGCATAATAATGCTTTAAGTACGGTATTTTAAAATATTTTATTACAACAATTTTCTTAGAACGATCTCCGGACGGTAAAATTTAATAAGAGGTATTTTACCTCTATTTTCAATCAATTACATGATATAGACTGAGTATATTAAACATTAAAATGTCTACTAAACAAAGTCTACAATGTTCTCGAATACGCTCAAACTTAAACACCTGGACCAAACATTGGCCACATAATTTCAATGAAATTTTCTTAATAGAGCTAGGTTATACAATGTACCTTAGTCCCCAGCTATTAAATTTTCAAATCAATTGCATACATTTAGTAAGTGGAGTACGAGTCCCAACCAAAGAGAATTCCAATGAGGAGAAATATTTGCATGACAACCGACCGATATTGGCGAGTAGGCTGCCCATCACAACGTCCAACAGCCAACAGCCAACTATTTGCCAAACTTAGAGCATGAGATTATCAGCAAAAAAATAAACAAACCTGATTGTGTTGCGTCAGCTTGTGTTTGGCCCCAATGTTTGTTCCCACATGTTTGCATTGTGTTTCCATTTTTGTAACAATTTCCTGTTGGGGTGTGGACGGATTAATCGTCAAGGTTCACCATATTGAGTTATATACCTTTCGGTATACGGATATTATTAAGTTATACGCGTCGCTCCCAAGAGTCGCCATATATGCCGAAGAGAAATGTTTGTATTGAATGTTTATTGACTCCAAAATTTTATTAAGAAAGTCTAGTAGTACCTTCGCTAAAGTTACTGTGAAAATTAACTGTCGTTTATATGAGTTTTTTTATTGAGCATTATTTCTCCAGCTGAACTCGAGAAAAGTCTGCAAATAAATAAAGTGTTTGGCAAAGGTGATGCAAAGTACATATTATTGCAATGAATCCAATCATTGCTTTGTGTCAAATAAATTTTACTCGCAGAGCGCTAAACAACATTGTTAAGATTTCGCTCGCAATACACAACGAACAAGAAACGATTCATGTGATACTATCTCAATAGTCCCCAGAGTAAAATAAAATACCGTCCAATACATTTGCTACAAAATATCCAACATTTTTACTACAAATATAAAAGTAATAAATAATAAAACACTGAACGGTTAAGCTAATACGCTTTCATCCATATTTTTATCTATATACGCATGTGAAGCAAGTAATCTAAATTTATTAAGTCTCTGGCAATCCCTGGGAAATAATATATGATGTAGTTGGGAGCGAGGCTCAGTAAATGAGATGTAACGGGGCTTGAATTGTTCATGAACTCAAGGTCTTGTTACGGTTCGGTGTGATGCGCAGCCGTTTCACTAAACGTTGCCTACCGTCGAAGTACGGAGTCGTTCGTTGCGGACTGTGTCGATTTAATTCGAGCTAACAAGAGCTCGTCCAAAATAAATGTTTTTTTTACTACGTGGATTTTTTATTTAATTAGGAATTTAAGCTGGATTTTTGACTTTTATTGCTAATAATAGCAGCATTTTATATAGATAGTTTGTGTAGCATGGTCTTCTTTTATATTACAAATTTCATTCAGCCTGCCAAAACAAGATAGACTATTCCTTTGACAAAGCATAAGTCCTTCACTCAGTGTAATCACAATAGGTTTAGTTTGGACGAGTGTTAGGGCAAAGCTTTTCCTCATTATCTTAGTGAACTGTCTTCTCGTTCATAATACCATTATATTTAGCTCGCCTCAGTTAATATACAACGCAACTCTGGCAGAAAGTGCTTCTACATTTTCTAAGTGGCACTTGCACATTTTCACCAAAATTTTTGCACAAAATGTAAAATACTCTTAGACGAGATATAATTTTGTCAAAAAAATGAAACTTACTAGAATTTTCATTCCACAAGGTTTGCTTCTTTGAAATTATTTTTTATAATCAAGAATTTTAATTTTTTAACTTAAGCTTAGGACGAAGAGAGTAGAATGTAGAAAGATATTTTTAAAAAACTATCATTAAAAAATTATCATTATCATGTATCGTATTTGAGCACTAGCTATAAGCACTTAATAAGACAACATTATTTTCGAATCACAGACAGATACATCGATTTTATTTATATTTGTATTATATAGATATACAGATTCCCAAAGATGTCACAACAGATGGAGTGAGGAAACGCTTATTTTGTCTCACAGCTGATAGGTATCAGAGATATTTATTCTCTTTCACACAATAACAAGCGCTAGAAAAATATCCTTTATATTAAACGTTGAAACTAAATATTACTGCGTAGTGGATGAACTTCTAACCGAATAATTTAGAATAAAAAGCAGTGAAGCTATTTTTTATGTGCAAACATGCATTTGTTTGCTTTTAATTTAACTAAAATGATTTATAGAAACATTTTTGTTTCATCTGCGGTCTGAAATGCTTTGCCAGCCTGGAAGCCGTATTTTTGTGACTTATTAGTGTATTAATTTCGTAATATGTTTATTGTCAATTTTGTCTTTTAATCTATTACCATACTTATGCTGCAGATATTGTTTATTTGGTTCGCGCTAATCTTAGGAACTACTGATTTGATTAGAATAATTAATTTTGTTCGATAGCCCATTTATTGAAAAAGGGTTTTATTAAGGAAAGTATAACATCAAACTATGAGCCATGAGTGGGGACCAGTAGCTCTAAATAACACACAGTAGGGGTCAGCTAGTACATATATTACAGCCTTTCATGACGATTCGTAACTTTATTTTGCAGATACATTTTTTAATAAAGTCTTACATGCATGTATTGGTAATCCTACTATAATTCAATATCGAGAATATCGAGAATAAACTTTATTTTGGAGATACATTTTTAAATAAAAACTTACATGCATGTATTGGTCATTCTACTATTCAATATCGAAAATATTGAAATATAAACACATACTTATACATAATTCTTTTTACGTATTCTAACAACTAAACCAGCTTCAATATACGTTCTACAGAGAGAACTTGCTAAATACAATACGAGAGCTTGTTACCGAGTCAATAACGAGTTCATTGATCCGCGGCCATTGACGGCGTCGTCCCGTTCACTCTTGAAGCCCAGATAAAACAACTCTAGTACTACCCTTGCGTTTCTAGCCCAGTTTCAACCAATAAAGGTCAAATTGGTTTTAGTCTGTTGAAGAGTGTGATTGTAATTGTCCTTTCTTTTTGTTTCAGGGTAAGCTGTGTGAGACTGACAGAGCTAGAGGCTTAGATTGACGGCTGCGGTATTGCGGTAAATACTTAATTTAAGGGCTATGGTTTTCTATAGCAGCTATATGTAGATTCGTTTTCGAGTCTAGTAAATTTTAATCAGTTTATAACTCTATTAAAAATGCGCGTAACACAAATCGTATTTAGATTTCAAAATCGTGTAAAATGTATAGATTCGAATAAAATATCCAACCAACCAATTAATAAGCAAATTCACTTGAACTGCCAAAGTATAATGTTGTTATTGAGATTTTCAACGGCAAACTTTGCTATTATTCATAGCATTCAGAATACATAGTTTCAAATGTTGGCGATTTCGTTCAATAATATTTACACAATTTTGACCAGCTATATATGCATGTGTATTTAAAGAGCTAGTAAAAGATGTTATTGCGCTAGTATTCATTCAGAATTGGTTGGTCGTAGCAATAATGTTTATGTCATACTAACAGAATTCTGTAAGGAAGTGCCCCTTTACAAAATATCAAAAGAGGAAAACCGCAGTTGTCTAAGTATGTAAGCCCGAATGCCACTCGAACATTCTCACTGTCCTATTCAATCAAACGTTAACGTAGGGGCAAAGCAAAAGCTTCTTCTTTCAGCTTTTCTTAAAAATCTTTTTGGAACTATGACCCGTTATCATATCAAATTAAAGATACTAATACATGTACACAAAGAAAAATTAAGAACGTGAATGGTGAACAATTGATTCTGAAAAAATTCGTGCAACGACCAGGTTCGACGGGTTGACCAGCAATCGATTACATTTTTAAACTTTGAAGATCAACTTGTTTCTACATTAAAATATATCAGATATCATATTTTACCTACTACCATTTATTTCCGACCAATAATATCCATCCAAAGGTTGCCTGGTAGAAATCGCTCTCAGCGACCCTTTGTGCTTAATCTTATACTAATATATAAAGCTGAAGAGTTTGTTTGTTTTTTGTTTGGTTGAACGCGCTAATCTCAGGAACTACTGGTCCGATTTGAAAAATTATTTCAGTGTTAGATAGCCTATTTATAGAGGACGACTACAGGCTATAAAACATCACGCTATAAGCCACGGGAGCGGAGCAGTAGCCTTAAATAACGCGGGTGTAACCGCAGGCTCATCTAGTCATCTATAAAAGAAAATCACGTTTGTTGTATGTCCCCCCTTTATTATTTACAATAGAAAATCCACTGTTGTATCATGTATGACACATATCCAAAGAAACTATTAATCTCACACTCTGCTCGAACAGTTTTAATTTACTTGTTTTCATAAGAAATACAACTAAAAATAGAAAATAGAGGGAGTTTTATAACGTATTCATCATCATCATGTCAGCCAAAAATATAGGCCTCCCCCAAGGTTCTTCACTGATTGATCTTGAGCCGTCCGCATCCATCCGAGACAAGATAACATTTTGGTTTAACACACCATACCGTAAGTAAACGTCTTCAAAACGTAAATGTACATGGATTCATTACGTTTTATCTTTTTTTTGTGTCAAGTTTTATCTTAATAATTTAAAAAATTGACGATTGTTCATAAGAGTCACAGACTATATGAAAAAATCATTTTATTTTTGACTTTTATCATATTTGTCTCGTCAGACTCAGAATTCCAACCCAATCAAAGCAACTTATAAAACTACAAAGATTCCAAGGCGGGGTATACCCATGGCTTGGTTATTGTTCTGTTTCCAACCCACCGGGTGCTCACTAATTCCCACTCACTATCCGCCTGGCACGAACGATTGGGTAATTGGGACAAACCGCTGTAAAAGTTCCCGTTTAAGGGTTAATATGAGCGGAGAATACAGGGTGTTAACGTTTTACCACCGCGCTGAATACTTCTGGGATTTTTACGAGCCGTATAATGTTAGTACACGGATTATTGGGCTTAAAGACGACCTTGACTTACAGGTTTTTGGGTAATAGTAACGTTTAATTACGACGTCTATCTAAACCACGCGCTGTGCCGCTAAACCGAAAATATGTACGCGTTAGATTAACAGCGTCTGCTGTTATTCGTAGGTTAAATAAGGTGTTTTCTTAAAAGGAATAGCTGCCTATTTAGGTTTTGAATTGTTTGTAGTCTTATTCTCGGTAAGCTAAGTTATAGGTATTTATTTGGAATAGGAGCTGTAGGCAATAATTATAAAGTCAGATAATGATTTAGTTGCTTCCGTTTGAAACCACGCATAAATTAATATAAAACACCTCAAAGCTAACAAAATGAAGTCACCCATCAGAATGGTAACCGCCGCATGCGTTGCTTAACCTAGCCTACCCATTATAAATGGCAAATTAATCCGCTTATGGACGAAAAAGTAGTTAAACATAGCATAACTACGCTTGCCGATAAACCAGCTACGAATGGTTACTGCACTTGCTACGCCGTACGTGTAGCTTGAGATCCCGTAGCATGAGCCTACGTGAACTTATGCTACGGTTACGGCTCTTGCTACGAATACGTTTATTACTCTTCCCGCGTGGACCATAGTTGTTAGTAAAGTTGATAGAACTTGTAACAGTGAAACCTTATCTTTGTAACGTGAACGAAATGATACGCGAATAGTCACTGTCTAACTCGAAATGTATTGCTTTACTAATATAACCATTTGATATTTGCTCATGTATTTGATCAAAGTTGCTTAATATTACCTATATGAAACGAAACTTTGTGACATGCATAACTATCACTGTCCTCACGATATTCTAGTTACATCCAAGACTTTTCGCCTTGGAGCGATGTCCACTGGAGCGACGGTTTAACGTCCTCTTCGAGGTACGTGGCAAGCGATAATTAACAATTTTATACGCACATGACTTCGAAAAGTCAATGGTGAGCGTCGTGGTACCCTGATACCCTGCGTATGGCAGTCTATTGGAATCTCTACTATGGCTCTCGCTGCCTCCAAAATTTGTGAACATAACAAAAGAACAAGATAGATACAGCAAAACTCATATAGCGACTGAAGCCAAGAAAGGAAGACTCATTCTCAAGTGATACGCTCGACGAGCGTGTTGGACAGTGGGCTTACCCTTCTCATGCTGAGAGGACTCCCGTAACCAGCAGTGGGTCACTAACAGGATTCTCGTTATATATCTTAGAACACATATGCACATAATTATCACGTATGAATTGAACATGTCTTATGACGTCACTTGATGTGGCACTCGCTTTAAGCGAGCACGCTAATTACGCAGGCAATGTACGCAACATTATAATAAATGCTGTATAATAACAATGTTATTACGTTGTTGTTGAGTGTATCGGTAATGACATTAATTGTAGGTCGACCGTGTCCTCACGAGCTCTAGGCAATGATTTATTTGTCTTTGCATACATACATACATATACTCACGCCTATTTTCCCGTCGGGGTAAGCAGAGACAACGGAACGCCACTTGCTTCTATCCTTACAGACCTCACGCGCTTCCACTACACTCATTACTCTTTTCATACATGCTTGCCGGTTTCGGGTACTTCGGACCTTGCCGTTTTTTAGGTCGTCCCCAATTTGGTCGAGGAATTTCCGACGAGGTCTGCCGCGACCGACTTGCCCACACACATTTGCCTTATAGATCCGATTCGTCATTCTTTCTTCACTCATTCGCTCCACGCGTCCAAACCACTTCAGCATTCCTTTCTCAATCCCAGTCACGACATCTTCTTTGCATATTTATTTATTTTATGGTTACATTATGAATACTTTTAAACGTTCGCGACTTGTACACGTAGTAATATTTATGAAACGGTTCTTTGTCGCGTAATTATTTCAAATATAGGTTACCCATGCCGAGCATCGAGTAAAATACACGGTACTTACCTATATTTTCAATTAATTACGCGACATAAACCCCTTTCATAAATATTACAATTGTTACATTGTCTCCGATAATGCAATTTAATAGCACGGACATTTTGTGTGATACATATATTTTGACTGCCTCGTTAGTCTCGCCGCATAAATGTGCGCGTGGGATTGGGAGGTCTCGGGTTCGATTCCCGCGTGGGGCAAAGTGTTATTGGGTTTTTCCGTTAGGAAATTCTCAGCAGCAGCACGGAGTCTGGTAATGTGCCCGGTACGGCAATAGGCTTGCCCCCTATTACGTGGGACTAAACTAAATCAGGCAAAAAGTGGGTGTAGCAAAATACCTCTGCCTACCTCTGCCTACCTCTTCGGGGATATAGGCGTGAGACTATTTATGAATGTACATATATTTTGTTTCGAGTCTGGGTGTTGTTTGTTTCCGTTGGTTGAATGTTTGTAAAGTCCTCCACGATACAGATGTATCCGTTTTACGGGTGACGTCTTTCTTAAGAATAAGTGCTTCATCCACTATGGAGCCAAAAACAATACAAAAAATGATGATTTTATTTCGTGGTAATTATTACATTACTGATTGGCTTGTGTATTGCAGACAATACGGTATGATACGATATGGTATATGCATGAGCGTAGCAAAAACCCATGCCTGGCATGGCATGCCGGTAAACGCCAAAGCGGAGCATCCTCCACGACGCTCCAGTATAACATTATAAAATAAAAGAACGTCAGTGCAACGAGCCTTGATATAAGGTCAAAAATCATGGAAATACAATTTGCCACGGCATGCCGCGTAAGTGCGAGTAGGTACTAGGCCATACTATGTATAACACACAAAATACAAGGAGGAAATTACCATATTCTGTAACTGTGTGTCCCATTCCGCTTGTACTTATGTAACTCGATTGTGGTTTTGTTGTTTTTATTGCTAGTATCATTATGTTTTTTGTTAAGAAACAAGCAGTTAAAACATCAAGACGAGCTGTAAAAAGGTTCTCGCGTGTTTTCTCTGAGTGAAACGCAATCCTTTAAACTGGAATTGTCTTGCGGAGTTTTCTTTTAATTAAAATTACTCAATGGCATGCATGATCCAAATTATTTACTTATAAGCATAATGTAAATAAAACTGCTATATTTTCATCCTTTATACCCTCCTGTAAAATGTATTGTCCCACGTAGAGATCGAACCCACAACACTCAGCGCAGTGTTGAACAGCTAAGTGAAACCTTAAACCAATACGCCATCCGTGCAATCAAAATCAATTATAACATCGCTTTATGTATGAAGCAATCGTATGCTTTTATGAATATTAAAATTCCACTACTGGTGCTCCATAAGCTATCGTGACTATAACACCTCTTCATTTAATTGGTTCGGCGATGTTTTCTCACTTAATCCTCTTAAAGCCTCAGAACACGAATTGACCAAAGCTTGATTCCCGTTTACAAAGCAAATATCAATATCGTATTCCTAGTACATACACCTTCCTAGTACAACTCCTCCTTAAAAAAAATCCAATATGATTGATATGAATATTATCGAATAATAACTTATAGTATCAAAGTTTTCTTGAGAAATATTATATATTCCGGCACAAACCTCCTGGGGCCACTTTGGGATGTTACTGACATTATATTAGGATGTAAAATGTCAGCCATCCTTCTTGCGAATACATGGGTGGGATGATGTGTAAGAGTATCTAGCGGATTAAGCTTTTTTTCTTATTTATTCAACGATAATTATTTATGAAACGGTTCTATATAGCGTCATTAGTTGAAGACGACTATCTTATATTTGCGCCAAAGTTTTAGCGTGGGATACTATTTGAACATTTAAGATTCTTGCGTTACTAACTGACTGACAGACAAGCTACAGCTGAAACTATTAGACGCAAGAAGGTGAAAGAAGGTGTGCGGCTGTAGCTACGGGCATCCCCTAGTGTTCTACAAAGGTAGACAGTATTATTCAGATTATTCGTAGAGTTCAAAATCCAATATTTCTTGGGATGAAACTTGCACAGTAAAACAACAAATAAGTAATATCGAAAAAAATTGTCAAAGAGCTTTTTTACATTTCAAATTAAAATATCATTTATTTCGACCCATTTCGATCATATGTTGTACAATGTTATAATAATAATTAATAGTTCAAATTAAAATTAAAATCATAAATAAAATTAAAGTGCAAGTAAAATTAACATGAATATCAAATCAAAAATAAAATTAAAATAAAATTTACACGTCAAAATTTCAAAAAATAATTCCAGCAAAATACAGTTTAGTTATAAGTTTCAAGGAATAAGCTTACCCGGTTTAATGAAACTAGTTCAGTAAGCTTCGTCGGACATTGAACTCTTCTGATAATGCCTCGACATCCGCATTGAGTGTTTGTGTTCTACAAGATCAGATTCGGCTCCGGGTGTATTAGGCGCCTCTGATTTGTATGTTTTTGGAACTCAGTGATACTGTTATATAAGGTTGTTATGTGAAAGGTACTACTCTCATAAGTACCAGACTATTTTACAACCATGTTCCAAAATAATTATTGTAAAGTTATATTCAATATTATAAAACTTATTTGCGCGCTATGTTTGTAACTTATGACACTTATTGTATAAATAATATTAACAAAAGTGCCCCACGTTACAAGGGTGTAGAAGTAACCACCCAGGGTAAGAGTAAAAATGTAAAAAAGAAATTGCGAATATTGAATCTTTTACATAGGTGCACTACCTATGTAAAAGATTCAATATTCGCAATTTTTCAATAATAAAAGAACGTTATTAAGTTTAGTTAAGGGCAGTTAAAAACTAATTTTAAATTGAAAAGTTATTTATATCCTATATTAATTTTATAAAAGCAAGAGAAGTAAAATTATCCATTTTAAGTCACACGTAATAGATACACAGTAACTGACCCAAATTGTGATTTATTTACGAAAGAAATGAAAAGAAAATCCATCCTTTGGCAGTAAAACATCGCTGTATTGCATATGGACTTTACTCATTTAATTTCCTCTTAGTACAGACTGATCGCATGAATGTATGACTTTAAGCCGTGAATGCTCAGACAAATGAAAAATTATATTCGTTGTTAATTTGCTTTGGCTGAGCGGCGAACAATGGTTTTTTGCCTCTGTTATTATGTTATAAGGCTTCGGCGGGGATTGGTGCAGACTGAAAAACAGTTTAATTATGTGTATATATCATAACATTGTTGAAAAAGATATGTCTGTATTTTTTTAACGATTATATATGGTACCTTAAGTAACACTTTGTACTGAAAAATAGAGAATAAGTGTACGGATATTTTTTAAATTACCTATCAGCCTTTGTTATATTTTAGTTCAAAATACATGTCATATGCAGAAATAAATGATTATTATATTAAAATTAAACTTTATAATGCATTGCTTGTGTCCGTTAAAAAGTCAGTTGATGTTTAGACACTCAGAATTTTTGTATATGAGTATATCCTTTTTATTTCACATTTACAACATCATTTAGCTACAACCAAGATTTGTTTTTTGCTTCAAGCATTTTTTATAAGAACGAATCTTCATTATGCGACCTTCGTATCTAACGACCGATGTTGATAAATGGTCATTCGTCATTCGATCCATCACCGTCAGTGAAGTGACATAGGCTAAGAGCCATTACTGCCACGAGATTTTACTTGATACTACTGGAACAATTTGATCTACATATTTTTTCTATAGACATTGTAACAACGCTATACCGACAAGGAAAAGGAATTTAAAAGGGTATTTAAATGAAAATATTCGAAACAGACGATTTTCGAATGTCAAAGACTACTTACTTACTACTTTTTATGATTAGGTACCAAGTATTGCCAATTCGGCATAAAATTACTTAACAATCTAGGCTCTCAGATTCTTCAGTTGGGGAATGTTTGGAGTGGGCTTTCACGAAGCCTCAATTAATATTCTACCACATTCACACAACACCATCTAGTCCCAAACTAAGCAGAGCTTGTACTATGGATACTAGATAATGGATAAACATAATTATTTACTTTTTTTTTTGTAAATACATACATATTATACATAGAAACACCCAGACCAAGACAAACATCCATGTTCACGCACACAAATGTTTGACTTGAGCGGGAATCGAACCCGCAAAAATTCATAACTACACGTTTAGCAATGAGCAGAGTGTTATTGGTTCTTTCTTCCGATTTTTCGTTGATTAGACATTTGTTATTTCCCTTGCCAGTGTGGCCGTAACCCTATCGTTACTGACTGACCGACAGACATGACACAGCCAAAAATTTTGGGTGCAAGAAGCTGAAACTTGGCATGTGTGTTCCTTGGGGGCTGTAGCGATGCACTAAGGTGGGTTTTCTGATTTTCCCACGCGATTGGGAAGAAACGATTCAATCAAAAAATGTGCGGGCGTATATGCGGGCATCTTCTACATATAAAATGAAAAACATAATTAAAAAGCTCGAATGACTATCGCTCACGTCTACTCATAGTCATTAAAATCTCTAGTCACAACAGGGCACAAAACCATAAACGTATTCCAGAAATAAATGAAAGGAAAAAAACTCAACTATCGAAGTCCACCGAGCGAACATCTTAGTTTACTTGCCAACGTATTTCTTAAGTCTTTTACCCAACTTTGGGGACTTGGCGGAAGGTTTACGAGCTTCCAGTGAAAGCTTTCCATTTCGTTACAGTTTTACAAGATATTTTACCGTTCGCAATTTTTGTGCTTTACTTCGTTTTAATGGCGGTATTCGCACGCAATAATGAGCTGAGTCTTCAATTTAGGTGTATTGGGTAATCTTAGGTCCTGTGGGTTGTTGTTGTTTATTTTCAGTAGATATGCTTTGGGGCAGGCATATGTTAAGCAGTGGAAGTCTATAGGGTAATATAATGCGATGTCAAATTAATTGTAAAGTTCTGCACTACTTATTTATCTGATCGTAACTTATACCGCTGGTAAATCTATTCATCTGCGCTTTACTTTATTCACGGCAGAGATAGTAACTAAAATTTACCCCCTTTTGACTGGTAGTTTATTTTATTTTGTCTGATAATAAATGCAGGCAAACCAATAAAGTCTCCCAATATTGATATATTACTTATTCAGTTTCACAACTTTGTTTCAAGCAGACTAATGTTGTTACCAATTTGGCAATCCACGAACAAGATTGTTTTGGCAAATAAACCAAATTTAATGAAACAAAAGTTTTCTAGAAGCAAACAAACGAAATTACAACCATTACAAGCAATTTGTTCAGACGTTAATGTATTAAAAAGGTGACACAAGTTTGTGAGACTCAATAAGAAAGTTTTAGAAAACTTTAATGTTTAGAAATGGTGCCGAACAGAATAATAATCAATTACTAATGTTTACGAAAACATACTTAGACAATAATAATAATATTCTACCACATTCTCACAACACCATCTAGTCCCAAACGAAGCAGAGCGCCTATACGGGTATTGGACAATAGATAAACATACGTGTAACTCTTTATTTGTAAATACATTCATAATTATTATACATAGAAACAGCTTGAGCGGTAATCGAAGCCTCGACCTCAGGCGTTTACACAGCCACCACGCCACCGAGTAGTCATAGGTATTTATATTATGCGTTTTACATACTTCCTTCTTTAGAAGACCATTCTTGCACTAGTGCTTACAAAAAATCAAGATAAATGTATAGTAAAATATAACATAAAAATGAAGTCATTGCGTTTTCAGACAAAATATAAACATAGTTACAATTGAGGACAGGACAGTTGACCAGATTGTTTTGGTTTTTAGTCAGTAAGAGTCTGACAGTCCCCTTCGCACTTCCTCCAGGGCGGAGGGACTCCATGAAGATTTTCCAACCCGACATCAAAAAAATAAAAGACCGTTTTCCCGGCACCGGAAGGCATGCAAAGCAATTTTGCCGGCAGACAATGCGTCTGAATGCCAACAGACGGCTACCTCCATTGTCGCCGAAACATTACGTTTCTGATTGTCGGCTCCGCGACTAACCTCGGTGTAACTTAACACTACGCAGTTGCAAGTTGTAGGTATTTTTTTGTTTGATAATAAGACGACTGTACTGCTACTAATCTTACTACAATTATCAACATTGACAGTTTGTGAGGACGTTTGTTACTTTTGCACGAAAAAACTACTAAATGGATTTCGATGAAACTTTTCAGAATAGCATATTGGCTACCTTTTGTCCCAGTAACCCACCCACGGAGAGCGGTTGAAGCTGTGGTCAAAACCTATTGTGATCGTTAAAGCTTTTCTGTCTCCGCGTAGGAGTAGATCGCTAAGACGTCAAAGACACGTTCGCATTGTGTGTATAAATAATTAGGACGCCGAAAAGTGATATATTCTATATTTATCTCAGCATCTGACTCCCACGCGGCCAAAACCAGGGGGAAAAGTCTAGTAAGAAGAATCATTGTTCTGAAAAACATCACTTATAAATGCTACGATAACTGTAGCATTTACATTGTCTATGTTATTGAGTCAACTTTTGACCATAAAAAGATTACCAATGATTGATTTACGTGATGTTTATAATGGACTGGACAGCGTTAGTGTCTCCTCGTCGTACACATGCTCTATAGATGACTGTACTAAGCTAATAAAACCGAGTAATGCCTTAAATGTTTTACACATCAACATTAGAAGTATATCAAAAAACTTTAACGAATTTATATGTCTTCTCGTAGCAATTAAAATTAACTGTGACGTACTTATACTTACCGAATGCTGGCTTAATAAAACATCTACGGTCCCCACACTACAAAACTATGTATCTCATCAAACAAACAATCTTATAAACCAGAATGACGGCATTGTTATTTACGTTAAAGAAACACTAAATTGTAACATAACAGAGCCACTTTTCATAGACGCCAGCTGCTTAATCTGCAATATTGATAATCACTTCGCAATTATAGCAATATATAGACCACCTTCACAAAATAATATAGTCAACTTCCTGGGTAGCCTGGATAGCACTCTCATCACGTACAGAAATTACAATAATATATCAATCATAGGAGATATCAACTTAAATATTGCCGTAAATAACAATGACCCTCGCTCCCAACAATATTTGGATCTCACGGTTTTACATGGCTTACTTCCAGCACACATAATGCCCACACGTTTGAACAACTGTTTAGATCACGTCCTTTTAAAAACAAACAAGAAGGCAACTACACTAATTATAGACGCACATATCACTGATCATCTGCCAATACTCTTGAATTTAGAAATGTCTTCCACAAAAACCTCTAACAAATCATTTAAAGGAGCACATATAAATTATTCCAATGCCATTGCCGATATAGAAAACTGTGACTTTTCTAAAATCTATACACTTAACGATCCTAACCAAGCTATGGATATACTTTTACAAATGTTGTCAACTACACTTTCTAACAACCGTATTGCTAGACATATTCCGTCAAAATTTAGAATTATCAAGCCCTGGATCACGATTGGTCTGCTGAGATGTATACGTAACCGGGACAACATGCATCGGAAATGTAAGAGGGAACCAAATAATATTATTTTAAAGGTCACATATGCGCGCTATCGTAACTTTTGCAATAATTTGCTTAAGAAACTCAAAACAGAGCATGAAAGAAAAGTCTTTGCAAACGCAAAAAATAACCCAAAAAAGATGTGGGAAGCCATACGAAGTGTAGCTGATATTAGCAATAAACCTCGCTTACCCTTAGAACTCCTAAATACGGCTGACAGCACATCGAGCTCTATAAATTCTGTGAACTCATATTTTGCAAACGTAGGTAAAATGTTAGCAAACAAAATTCCACCACTTATACTACGCAACCAACCTCCCATTAACTCGCCGACTATGCCAAATTCTTTTGTTTTACTGGAGACAGACGTAGAAGAAGTAGAGAGCATCATAAAAGACCTTCGCTCTGATTGTGCCTCTGGATGGGATAACATCTCCCCTAAGTTCCTGAGGTCCACAAGCCACATCTTATCTTCTCCCATTGCACATATCTGTAATCTTGCAATCACTACGGGTGTATTCCCCAGATCTCTAAAACGAGCTACGGTTCATCCAATATACAAAACAGGGGACAGAGATAGCATCTCTAACTATCGACCTATTTCCATCTTGCCAGCCATCTCCAAAATTTTAGAACGCATCATGTGTAAAAGTCTTGTCAAGTACTTAAATAAATACGGTATAATATCCAGAAACCAATTTGGATTTAAAAAAGGAATAGCAACAGAAGATGCTGTAATTACTTTACTGGACTTCCTTGTTAGGCAAATAGACAAAAAGCAGAAATGCTTAGGAATATTCTTAGACCTCTCCAAGGCATTCGATACCATCTCTGTACCGATCCTACTTAAAAAGCTAGAGCAAATAGGGATACGTGGCACTACTCTTAACCTATTTAAGAGCTTCCTATCAGACAGGACACAGTGTGTCAGAATAGGTGAGCACGTAAGTAGCATAGAAACCTTGGAGTTTGGCCTCCCGCAAGGCAGCTTGCTTAGTCCTGTTCTGTTTCAGATTTACTTAAACGACCTTTGCCAAATCTCTTTCGCATCTTCGCGTATAATAGCATATGCTGATGACACGGTAATTCTCACCACTGCGGACGATTGGGAGACAGCTAGAGAAAAATCTGAAACAGCGTTGTCGACGGTAATGGCATGGCTGGCAGAAAATAGCCTCACGTTAAACCTGAGCAAAACCAATTTCGTGACATTTGGCATCAGACCATCCACATTGCCCCCCACAAACTTTAAGCTCAAAGCACACGTATGTGCAATCGGAAGTGCTCAGTGTGCTTGTATCTCATTGGCCAGAGCCGAGGTGGTAAAGTACCTAGGACTACAGGTTGACGCCTGTCTCTCCTGGAATGCCCAAATAAAAAGCCTGTCTACGCGTATGCGTAAACTTATATTCGTATTTAAAAAATTAAGACTATCCGCCCATATAGACATCCTACGCACGGTTTATAGCGCTCTATGTGAATCAATTCTAAGCTATTGTATCACAGCTTGGGGAGGCGCTGCAAAAACTACTATTATCCAAGCAGAACGAGCGCAACGAGCAGTACTCAAAGTAATGCTAACAAAACCTTTCAGGTACCCCACGAAGCAATTGTACGCAGAATGTAAAGTACTAACGGTTCGACAAATGTACATTTTGCGAACAATAGTACGAAAGCATTTAAATCTGCCTTTGCGGCAACACACTCACAGCAATTTAAGTACAAGAACTAGAAGAAGACCTGAACCAATATGTCCCAAAATATACACCTACACAACCTTCGCACAACGTCAACACCAATACTATAGCGCGTTGTTATACAACAAATTTCACAGTATGCTACACATACATACCCTAAATAATTTTCAATGCAAATCCAAGGTAAAAGACTATCTGCTCTCTTTAAATTATGACGACACTGAAGAGTTGCTAAAACCATAACAAACACACACAGACACACACACACACACACACACACACGCACACACACACACACACACGCGCACACACACACAAACACACACGTTCCGTACCCTCTTTTAATTTTTAATTTTTATTATATATTTCTTTTTTTTACTACATACCTAAAGGCATCGTACTTTTGAATTTACCTGTAGTAACTTGTATCAACCCTGTTTAATTTATAGTGTAACAGATTGTAAGATGGAAGGATGTCCCCCGTAACACAGGAATTTCCTAGCTCGGGGGGCATTGATCAAATTGTATCTATCGAACCCAAACAAAAGTATTTAATTTTAAGATATGTATACAGCTTTGTACTTATGTCTGATGCCAATAAATATTATTATTATTATTATTATTATTATTACTTAAAGAAAGTCGCTGGATGAAATTGGTTTCCCCACTCCAGAGTTCCTTTGGAGCCGTATGTTTCCCAGAAAAACGCTCGTATACGCTCCCAGTATAAGCCATATACCACGCTTCATTTCATCTGGTTAAGTTGTTAACAAAAATGTTCGTTGAAAGTTTCCATTTAAGCTAACTTGTCTCTTGGGAACATACTGTTCTTATGTTCGGAGTATTATTAAAAACATTTGTTTTTATACTTACACATTGTTTTAGCTGAGTAAACCTGCTATAGTACAAGGTATTGAAATTCGTGGGTAAACAGTAGTTTTGTCAGCGTAATCTCTTAATGCCTTTACTAAGGTTTATGTTATATCAAAATTGAAACGTTATTGATAAAGTCATTTCCATAGTTTTATTTTCATATAAATAAAGGTCCATAACAGTTTCCTAAGGGCATGAAATTTATTATTTTTTGAAACAAAAACAAAACTTTGTATTCGTGCAAGCAAAATAGTGTAAGATTTGGAATAATTAAAGATTACAGGAGTTGCCGTCACATGGGATGGGAAAAGGATAGGAGGATAAGGAGCGAGATGAGGGAGAAGTAAAAGGGGAATAGAGCCTCCAGCACTCTCACTCACCGCAACATTACAACAAACATTATGTCGATATTCTGTTATAATCCCCAGTATTTGTCCGGTCGAGCGGGCCTATTTGTGCTGAAATCAGCAAGGCTTTGTCGAATGTTCAGATATTACAATTAACAAGATTATTTCAAATTGTCTGCCTCCGTGGTCCAGTGGATAGCGTATGCGACTGCTGATCGGAGGTCCCGGGTTCGAATCCCGGGTCGGGCAAAGTGTTACTGGGTTTTTCTGAATTCTCAATAGCAGCACGGAGTCTGGTTATGTGCCCGGTAACGGTAATAGGCTCGCCTCCTATTACGTGGGACCTAAAAATTCATGGCGAAATGTGGGTGTAATATCCCCTGATACACGCCTTTATAGAGTCTATAATATAGTCATAATATAATATAGTCTATAATTATAATAAATAAATAAGTTTATTTCTATAAGGCGGTGAATCTCTTTTCACGTCAAACGGCCATCAAAATATTCATACATTTTAAGAAAATCTGTAAAAAATTAATATTTTAAAGGTATGTTTGAAGCGATAACGAGCTTCACATAATTTTAAATACATTTATCGTTTCATGCGTTTTAAGTGGAGCCGGCTGGTAACTGAACAAATTTAACATACAAATGTCTATCCACCCATCTCCGTTATAATGAATCCAAATCTTTACACGTGGAAAAAACATATTAAGCAAACTCGAGCTTGTCAACATAAATCATGTAAGAGTAGGTGAAAATATTCGCTTAGCTTTGAAAATGTAAGATAAATTATGGAATTAAAGGTGCTCAGTGTGCTTTCACAAATTTAATCAATTAGCAGACACCTACTGAGACTCTGTTTTCGGGAAATATCACGTTTGATCCATTTAGTAGAGATTGGCTGGGGAATATTTATGGATACGGCGAATTACCAGCACACGTGCAAGTTTGGTCCCAGTTATTTGATATGATGAAACTTGAATAGTACGTTAGTTTTTTTTATATTTTTGCATATTAATGCCTTATTATTTTATTTATCGTACTTAACTAAGAATCTTTTACTTAGCAGTGGCACTGAATGTAATTATAGAATATTTAATCATTTTTTTATTTTACGTCTAAACGCGTCACATTGTGACTTAAATGGATAAAGTATTTTGACTTTGACTTAACGCAGCGACCAGAACAACACTACACTTAACTTGGTTACAAATATAGTTATTTTATAAAAAGTCTACCCAAATTCATCCGCCGAAACTTTAACAATATTTTTTCCTATAACAAGTTGACAAAATATTCTGCCTTTTCTCATTACTCTGGCTAAAATAAATTAAAGAAACAGCCTTACTGAGTACGAGTAAATAATTGTACACATTTAAAAAAGACGTTCAAATGCGTCGGTTGCACGCAAAGGAATTCCGTCGTCCTGTAAAATTCTTGGCACTTTTTACCAGTGTTATTGACTTCTTCTAGGTTGTAAGAATACGGGTAATGTGGAGCTCACGACAGAGGCCGTAAAGCTGATATTTTAGTACGGATGTTTACTTTTAGGGTTCCGTACCTCGAAAGGAAAAAAACGGAACCCTTATAGGATCACTTTGTTGTCCGTCCGTCTGTCAAGACCCTTTTTCTCAGGAATGCGTGGAGGTATCAAACTGAAATTTATATTAAATACTCGAATCTACGGTTCCATAGAGCTGTAAAAAAATCAAACTTCTAACCCAACGCAATCAAAAGATACAGCCGTTTATGCTGCAAATTGCAGCATATTTTCAAACTCGCATTGGAATCAAAACCTACAGGGTACTTCCCGTGAACTTAGAATCTTGAAATTTGGTACGAAGTAACGTCTTATATCACTTATAAAGGAAAAATTGTGAAGACTGTAAATTTTTAGTTACAGCATATAAAAAAATATTTCTAATAAATTTAAAGTTACCACCCCTTTCTCTTGAACGCGTGGAGTTATTAAATTGAAATTCATTTCAAATACTCAGGTATATAACATCTTTAGGCTGCAACAAAATCAAACTTCTATGTCAACGCAATCAAAAGAAAGAGCAATATAAGCATATTTTCAAACTCGCGCCTACTTGCAAGTAAATCAAAACCTACAGGGTACTTCCCGTGAACTCCGAATCTTGAAATTTGGTACGAAGCAACGCCTTATAGCACATATAAAGGAAAAATTGCGAAAATCGTAAATTTTCAGTTACATCATATAAGAAAAATATTTTTTATAAATTTAAAGTTACCACCCCTTTCTCTTGAACGCGTGGAGGTATTAAATTGAAATTCATATCAAATACTCAAGTATATAATACCGTTAGGCTGCAATAAAATCAAGCTTCTATGTCAACGCAATCAAAAGAAAGAGCAATATAAGCAGATTTTCAAATTCGCGCCTACTCGCAAGTGAATTAATACCTACAGGGTACTTCCCGTGAACTCCGAATCTTGAAATTTGGTACGAAGCAACGCCTTACAGCACATATAAAGGAAAAATTGCGAAAATCGTAAATTTTTAGTTACATCGTAAACGTAATGTTATGGATTTCATTTTGCAATAAAAATTACTATGACTGGTGAACGTTTACTTATATACCTACAGGTTTGTACGGAACCCTCGGTGCGCGAGTCCGACTCGCACTTGACCGGTTTTTTTTTTATTAGTACTGTGTACGTACGGGTACCGGGATATGGGTTGTTTCTATAGCATTAGCTATTGAAACAACTTAGGTCATTATAAAATGACCTAAGATCTTTTCTTGTATCTTTGTAACTTACCCGAGTTACAAAAAATCTGCGGGCACCTCTTTATGCCTTGAAAACCGATATTTATATCAAACAGGTAATTCAATATGGAGTTTATTTTTACTGTAAAGTAAAAAGTGTAAGCCTGTACCATAATAACTAGACAGCTCTCAAACTTTATTACGACGGAATCGTCATCACCATCTATCATCACCTTAGCCAAAAGACGTCCACTGAACTGGCTGTAAACCTACCTAAAGCTCTCCACGTCTTAGACAACCCGCATCTAAACTCTGCCCACGATATCACCATGTTTGTTCCACCTTTGCTTTTATGTCTGAGATTTACTAAATAAATCTATAATATAATATAATAATATTCTACCACATACACACATCACCATCTATCATCACCTTAGCCAAAAGACGTCCACTGAACTGGCTGTAAACCTACCTAAAGCTCTCCACGTCTTAGACAACCCGCATCTAAACTCTGCCCACGATATCACCATGTTTGTTCCACCTTTGCTTTTATGTCTGAGATTTACTAAATAAATCTATAATATAATATAATAATATTCTACCACATACACACATCACCATCTATCATCACCTTAGCCAAAAGACGTCCACTGAACTGGCTGTACATAAACCTACCTAAAGCTCTCCACGTCTTAGACAACCCGCATCTAAACTCTGCCCACGATATCACCATGTTTGTTCCACCTTTGCTTTTATGTCTGAGATTTAATAAATAAATCTATAATATAATATAATAATATTCTACCACATACACACATCACCATCTAGTCCCAAGCTAAGCAGAGCTTGTGTTATGGGTACTAGATAATGGATAAACATACATATTATATACTTTTCTTTTTGTAAATATGTACATACATATTATACATAGAAACACCCAGACCAAGACAAGCATCCATGTTCATGCACACAAATGTTTGACTTGAGCGGGAATCGAACCCGCGACCATCGGCGTAGCAGTCGCTTACACTCCCGCTGCGCCAACCGGTCGTCTATCTTACAAATTAATACATTTCTAAACAAATACTCGTGCTTATGGCACTAAGATCACGATGACTGGCGGTAAGACGTCTGGCTTACCGCTTAGCAGTCATGTTTACACTGTCCACTAGACCTTGATTTATTCAACATCCTACAGTCAAGGCAAGAAGTACTTAGTATTTATTTGTGATAAAATAATTATATTGTCTCTTATCACGTCGCTATATTTTACATAAATCCACTAAAGCTAATTAATGCAATAAGTATAAAAAATAAACCATCCAATTAATTTTATTATATTACATTATTAAGTGCTATCAGATATTATTTTAAAAGCGAAAGTAATATTCCGAAATCGGATCTTGTTGATATTATTTCGCATTTAATATTGTTACGAGCTGGGGTTCGTGATAAATTATATACACTATGCCAGAAAAACTGCACTTTATTCACTAACACAATAACACTAGATACACACACTTATTTTCACAACACTAATAAAACACACTATTCACACCACTAGAACAGCACTAAACACTTCCGACTTATTTCTCTTCGCTTCTTGATCGCTGTCGATTCTTCCAATTGTAACTGTCCTGTCTCGCGCGCTCTCGCTCTATTTATACTGGCCGGATGACATCACTAGCGCATTCTAGACTCTTCCACAAAACTGTCGAAATAATCTCGAACAGTCGATTATTCGATACAGCAACGCCATCTAGTACAGAGTAGCTGAATTACCTTTAAACCACCGATACATTCAATCTCTCCTAGTACCCCCCATTCACCGATAGATGGCGTAACAATATTTGCTATGATTATAAATACGAATTACGTTTAAATTCATTGATAGTTATTTCACTTACTATGAAGCATTTGTGTCGTTGGTTTTAGGGTTCCGTACCTAAAAGGTAAAAAACGGAACCCTATTACTAAGCCTCCGCTGTCTGTCTGTCCGTCTGTCTGTCTGTCTGTCTGTCTGTCCGTCTGTCTGTCACCAGGCTGTATCTCATAAACCGTGATAGCTAGAAAGCTGAAATTTTCACAAATTATGTATTTTGGTTGCCGCTATAACAACAAATACTAAAAATAAAAAAATGAAAATATTAAGGGGGGTCCCATACAAAAACGTGTTATTTTTCGTATTTTTTGCTCACAATTACTAACTGTAACAGGTAGACGCTTTAAATTTTCACAGAATATGTAGTTTTATATTACCTTTCAAAATAAATAATTAAATTAAAAAAAAAGTAAATAATAAAGGGGGCTCCCATACAACAAACATAATTTTTAAGCAATTCGTTACTCAATCTTAATAAACAGGTAGAAACTTCAAAAGTATTTAAGTATACATACAACGAACGTGATTTCCTTTTATAGATGATGGTCCGGAACCCTTCGTGCGCGAGTCCGACTCGCACTTGCCCAATTTTTATTTATTAAAGCAACACAACGTATACAGGCGGACTTAATGCCATGGGCATTATCTCCCAGCCTACCTTAGAGTGGTGCAGAGAGAAAAGAAGTAGGTGTAATATAAAGAAAATGAATTTGAAATAACACAAATAGGTAATAAAAAACTAAAGATACATTCACATTAAAAACATATATACATTAGTAACATATAATATAAACATACATAATATAGATGTAATATAGAGCTACATACAAATATACACATATAAGAATATATAAATATATATACGTACATATGGTATAGATACATATTAAACCAATATGAAATTTAAACGACTTATGTTATGATACATATATGTTTTCAATCGAATCGAAATGGAATGCAAATCTGATATGCGCTTATTAATTAGTGGGAATTCGATTCTTTATAACAGAAATATAAGAATTGAATGTGATTGTTGAAGGCAATTATATATGTATTTATTATTTCTTTGTTTCTCTTTCATGGGTATTATTCTAATTTGTTAGAACAATACCCGGCACTTTGGCAGGCGTACACGGAGACATAGGTCCAACGCGCAGAGGCCTTTTGAGAGTTTTAATCTAGAATGTGATGGGACACCTACTGAGGAGCCTCCATAACTGCACTATTAAGTACAGTAACGGGTTAGCCGCAGCAGGTAAGGGACTATTGCTACATTTATGAAAACTAATTACTCTGGGCTATTGGGATCGGTATTAAATGGATTGGTTTAGATGAAAACTATAGATGAATGCCGGCGCCTGCCCTAAGTACTCTTATAGTAGGTAAGTCGAAAAGGGGCAGACGGTGACTCGCCAACTCACTAGATGGACCCTCTCTAAATAGCCGCCAAGGCAATCAAACTCTACCATAAAGGCAACAAGAGGGCAACACCGGTGTGAGCGGTTTTATTATTCTATTTATTAAGCATTTAAATTACTGTATTTCAGTTTAAATTGATCGAAAGACATGTTAGTCTGCCAACCCGCACTTGGCCGGCTTTGCTGACTATGGGTTTACCCTTCTCATAGTTAGAAGAGGTTCGTGCCCGGCAGTGAGACGTTTTTAATACAAAACTGGTGATGATTTGTTGTAGGTGATCTGTTTTGCCCAATATTACTTTGTAAGTTTTAATAATTTATACACTGTAGTCTTTTTGACTTTTAACCTTACCACAACTACAGTTTGCAAGGAACTGTAACGGCTTCGATGTCCATGTAAATCACGAAACATACCAACTAATTGAGATATTCTAGATTTTCTTTGTAAAATATATTCTTTGTAAAAATTCGCATTTTAGAAAGCGTCATTCTTAATTAATCAAGTTAAATTCTTAGTGGGTTCCACAAATTGTTATTCGAGGCCGAATGTTATTTCCGTTGATTGTAAGATACCTGAAACAGACCTTTTTTTCCTTGTTTGCGATGTCTTTTAAAAGAAAAGGAAAATGTAATAAAGTAGTAAAATGATGAAATTTCTTTTTTTTTTGGTATCGGGTTGGAAAATCCTCATGGAGTCCCTTCGCCCTGTGGGGAAGGACGAAAGGGACTGTTAGACTCTTACTGACTAAAAACCAACCCGTGCTCCTCATGTACCCATGTGTCGGAGGGTAGGGTTTCACCTAAGCATTCCTCGCTACCTCCCGACGGGTATTGGCCCGCCAGATGGTCAGGCGGGCCCCGAACGAACGAAACCCCCTTGGCGGCGGATGAAGGTGTTGGGCTCCGCCGCCAAAACACCCAGCGGCCGCAGAGGATAGGGAGGACGGCAACGCAACACCGCATCTCCTCTTACTCTGCGGCCCCACCGCGACGCAACGATGGTGCGCCCCCATTTGGTCGCGGGAGATAGGGCGCGCGGCAACTCAACACCGACACGCCTCTCCTCCCGCACCCGCACCTATGGACGCATCCTACGCAGGCCTCACGCAAGCCCACGTGGCGCGTCCCCTCCCGGAATCCCGCTTAGCTTCACCGTGGGAGAAAATCAAATCCACGGTTACTAAGCCCCCCCACCACGACAAGGTGGAGATCCCACGGGGGGGACCCCTTCCAACCATGCATTTCCTGCACTATCGTCAGTCGCGGTCTAGTAGTTCCAGTAGAGAATCTTTTTCCAAAACCTTTGCGACTAGATTTATTATTTTAATCGGAAATCGTTAGCTGGCAGCCTAAGGCTTCCAAGGCGCACTGCTCTCGTTATCGGAAAAATAAATCTTACTGTTAGTTCAAACTATCTGTTATTTGTGACTTTGTTACTTTGTCCGAGACCATTGGTTTATTTTTCTTCTGCCTTATACATAATATATATTGTGGTAGCATTCTTTTTATTCCGTCAGATCTTGAATAAAAAATTCCATGACATTTGAAGTCTACCAACTCTCTTTGGCTAGCCAAATGTGTGGACATGCGATGAAATGACTACTTAAGAAACAGTGGACTATGCTGGACGACCCAAAGATTCACGTAAATTAAGATATAAAACAGTTTATTAATCAAAATCAATTTAGCCCTCAATTCTCAACATATTATACGATTGCACATTATTTATTGCCGCCTTAATCGCGTAGAGGGTTACTGTAAGAGCCGAAACACAACTTTTCATCCTGACGTTTGTTCCGGTTGAAATGGGTTCGGGTCACTGTATTTTCGTATTTTTGCTATTTTGACTCGGTCAAACCACTGTTCTGTAGTCAAATCATTATGACATGTTTCCAGTTATTCAGTAGACAATCCAGTACAAAGGAGGTTATCCTTGTGTTATTTCCATACGGTAACTATATTATTGCATACTAATATTTATATAACGGGCGTATATCGCGTTATTACTTGAATTTAAAGGTGTCCTCATTTAGCTCCGACATTTCGGAATTGGTACTCTAGGTATGGTACGGCAAGTGTATATTAGTTTGAAAGTATCCATACTATTGCAGTCTCATCAAAAGCCATTCAGCGATAGAGAGTAACAAACATCCAGACATCGATCCTCACAAGCTTTTGCTTTCATAAAAGGAGAAGGACCAAGCAGAAGGACTTTGCTGGTCCCAAAAAAAGTTATAAGTATCCGTCGTCTTGTACCCAACCAGAAATTAACGCGGCCCCTAATATCATTAATCAGACTAATGCTACACAATTTGTTACACAGCACTTTATCAGGAGCATCTCATCCATCAATCGGGTTCAATAACCCAGGTGGTTTCATCTCAGATTTATTTATCACTCAATCTGGCATGGGCTCCCTAACGAGGGATCCCATAAATCCTATAAATGTGCCCTCGAATCCTCGAAGTGCAACAATGCTTTGATCTCTGATTGCGAGTTCCTGTGCTCATAACAATTTTGCTTATCATTTTCATTTTCGCTGTTAATTTTTCGCTGGCTGGGTGACGATGATTTAATAAGCGTCAAATTTTAGCAACCAGATTCTTTGTGTGTATGTTGGTTATTTATTTTTTATTTTTTAAAGAGACTACTCCCGCATTAGATCTAAATTCTGCGTCACGGGGGACTTTACAAACATACAACTAACAGACGCAATTAACACCCAGACTCGAAACAACAATTTGTGCATTACACAAAGTGTTGTCTCGGGGATTGAACCCACAACACTCGGCGCAATGTCAAGCGGCGAGGCGGCCGGTTAAACCACTACGCCAACCATGCTGTCAATTAGGGGGATAACATTTTTACCGTAGTTGTGACATATTTTTTAAAAGATTGTGACATTACGAATAATTTTTGAATCGACTTCGTAAAGAAAGAAAAATTTTTGGAATTTGAAAAAACCCAGTTACACTTTTACCCGAACCGAGAATCGAACCCGGGACCTCCGATCAGCAGTCGCATAGCGTATTTCTTTTTTTTATTATTCACTGGACCATGGAGGTAGTCGACTTCTTAACAAAATATAATAAAATATACCTGAAAATAAGACAAGAATGTTTGTATTCTTAATGAGATTTTCAAAGAGGTTATAGCAAAATATTACATAGCCTCTTTGAAATCTTGGGTAGAGAGTTTCGAAACTTGTTCTGCGTTCATTCATAGCATAAAAAATATTACGCCGAACATGGAGCTACGCTAAATATTCTTATAACATGCCAAAAAGAATAAACTTTTTAATAAAACAAAATAGACAAAGCAATAAACTACTCGCTCTGCTGAAAAATAAATCGCGCTCCTTTGAAATTGCCTGAACTTTTCCAGGAAAATTGAATTTGTTTGTACTTTTTCCATAAATAATATACTGCGAATCTTACTTTGCGCCCAAATCCAATTTGTCTAACTGTCTATTCATGTTTATAAAAGACATTAACGTACAATCAGCTGTTAATAATGTTTGTCAAAGACAGTCTTGGACAAATTACATTCAAGATGTTAGTTAGAAGGTCAACTGTCTAGGCATCTAATTATGAGAGCTAATTCTTTATTTACGACTATGGTTGGTCACAAGGCTCAGTAGAAAGGAGAAAAGGCTACCGATATTTCTTTATTTTCATTTATAGTCTGAGAAGCTCTCAATTAGTACTACTGATGCTAATGGCGCTGATAAACTTGAACATTCAACATATTCAATATTTTTTACCAGCTGTATATATATAAAATACTTTCGTTACTGACAGATAACGCAAAGTCGGAACTACTGAACATAAGAAGTTGTTTGGTATGAGTGTGTTCCTTGGTTTCCCACGCGATCCGAAAAATTGCCATTTTTAAGTCAAAACTACGAAAATAACAACAAGTAATTTAGTACGTATGATTCATAATTCGAAAAAGTTATTCGTAATAAATCCGCTACCCGATCCTTGCGGTAAAGGTAACAAAGAGTGTCATCATGCGACATAAATCCCTCAAAATTCACAAATTGTCGGCTTGGGAAGCAGGACACGTCGTTATTCCCATTTAATTGACGAACTTCGCGCCAGAGCTCCAATCAAAACGTATTATTCTCCGCAAATTACATTACCAACTACTAACTATTGAATATGAATTGTACAAGTTTTATGGGACAGGTATTCGGGATTTCATTGAAAATCAGTCATGAGTGTGATTTTGTGTAACTACCATCCCGTGTATAACCACGAAGGATAAGGCTATAATAATTTTAATACAACTAAGACTAGAACAAAACTTTGGAGTATTGTTGTTGAATTATGGAATTAATATAATTATGGAATTATTTAAATTTTTGATTAATTACAGAAAATAAACTCGTAAGCCATATAATTTACAGCACTTATGTGACTTTAGTGTCTCGAAAAAAATATTTTCTACACGATATGTTGAAGTGTTGGAGAGAAAACGGTGTTTACAGACGGACCGACGGAAGAACGGACAACAAAGTAATACCATTGAAAAGGCACCGTTATACCCTTTGAGTTATGCTGCTCTAAGAATACCAGTAATTTTAGGACGTCAATATGCGTCATTCAATATTGTTGACGACTTGTTAATCGAAAGCAGATGCATCCAAAATCTGACCATATAATTATATACAATTCTTGCAGAAATTACTGACAGCCAAAATATAAACTTAAACTTAAAATTTGGCATCTTGAATATCGTGGAGGCGCGCTAAGAAGGGACTTGTAAATTTGGTTCAATCGTTCATTTAAAATAAAATGTGCGGGCATACCTGCAGGCATCTTCTAGAACTAAATAATTCTACAAAACTCACCACCGTATTATAGCTTGATACAGAATTTTATTATACACACAAAACAAAAGCAACAAAAAGTCTTTCATATTGAAATATGGTCAGGTTTCCAATCAAGTTTTCGCTTGGGCGCGGACGTTTCAATGGTCGATAATATGTAACAATGTAATCCAGTTATCGCAGCAGTCATCCGTCGACAGATCGATACGACGCTCGCACATAATTTATTACCCATCTACGTGCAGATAGATGGATGAAATTCGATTATCGCCACCGCAAGGTTAACGGCCAATGAGTAATGAATGGCTGCCATTTATTGATGAGGAAGCTTTTCGTAGATGTCTTAGAAATACGTACCTACTAGATCAATCTTTCATACTCGGATCGAGGCTATTACAAACTAGCTTTTGCTCGATACTTCGCCAATGTGAATGTCATTTGGTTCAAATGTTTCATACAGACTCTGATCAACCTTTTAAATGTCCAATAAACTTCTCCTAGTGCTAACATTCACTTCTCAAAGAAGACGCATGCAATTTGTCAGCTTCTGTTACCCAGTAATTGAGCTTTGCGTTGTCTGTTAGTCAGTTATTTTATATATAAAAATAGTAGATTACTGCGGCTTTTATTATACACGAAGCGGAAAAAAGAAGAACGCTAATAAATTTATTACACACGCACAATATAGCGAGACAAGCTTATGCTCCTTTGCCCTTCCCTCCCCGTGATGAACTCCTGTATAAAAGTAATAAAAAAGAAACAAACAGTTGTATGCTAATGTGTAGCGCTGGTGGGTTGCCGTAAGTAATAGGTCAGCAAAGTTAAGCATCGCTTGGACGGGTCGCCAGTTGGATGGGTGATCGCGTGTGGCATATACATCAGAGCGCTACCATGCTTCTGAGTAAAGCCTCCGTTTGTCTCAGGCAAGAATTGTAGGACCATTTTGGAGCCTATCGGGTGGTCTGAACACACCAACACCAAACACACTCCCACAAAAAAGAAAAAGAATACCAATATTCTTGTTTTTCCACAATTACAAAACAAATATTGACACGAAAGCAGCAAACATATTTGTGTAGTAGACAAAACTGTAATATAATAATATTTAAACGTTAACGTTTTTTTCTGGCGGTTACATATTTACACTTATTTAATTTATGCAACGAATAACAAAACATGATACGTTAACCACACGAGGTTAAAATTACTTTTTTGAGTATTTCTCTGGAGTAGAATACTGTGTTAAATGTTTGTTAATGCAATTATGTTTGCGGGAAAAGTGGATAAATATATTTTGTATTTTTACAGCGAAATTCTAGGAATTCTTACGGCTTGGAATATTAACGTTCTTCTGTTTTTTAAGGTAATCTTAGTTCGACGACGCCTATCTATTTTTAAATATAATCTATATATAGTTGTAGAGAGAAAGGGTTTTATAATTGTAGATTTTACTAAAAAAAATGGATTTACCTAATTAATTAATAACTGATTTCTAGCTCTGAAAATTATAAGGCAACTACAGTACTTGGATTTGTGGCGCAATATTTTTAAGTCAAAAAGAGTTATATTAGATGTAAAATAATGTGTTAAGCAAAATTCATTATGATATTACACCATTGTACTTTTCATGGAAAAAATTTTTGAAAAGCGGTTGGCAACAGCTGCTATAATATTTCAAGGTGATATTAGGGAGAAAAATGTATTTAGAAATAACCCATAGAAGCAATATGTATAAATAATAAGCACAAAACCCCATTGATCAAGACAACTGAGACAGTATGCAAATAATATAAAAATATTGTTGTAGGCAGTAATATTAGTTCCTATTAAAATAATTTTCAAGTACCTAGGAAGATTACAGTCGCGACAAAAATGTCTACTGTCTTACGGTGTAAAGAAAGGAGAGGATATAATTAATTTTGTCGTGCTTGAAAGATGCTGGGCTGTCAATAAGACATGCTGTGTTTTCTGTGTTATGATGTGTAATGTGTTACGTTTCTATTATGGTGATAGTTTAGCATGTTCCTATGGTTGAGAGTGTGCCACTGATACCATTACTGTTGTACAGTCATGTCGTCAGTTTGTAGGTAAATAACTTGTAATTAGACGCAGTACTTATATATAAGTATTTTTAGGGTGATGTAGTAACTTACAAGAAACCCTTATAGTATTGGGGCCGAAAGAGGAATTAAGCCTTTGAATAATTTATTGGGATAAATTACCGTGTATTTATCGCTTCGTTTAATAGCTTAAATCAATATCTGTTTTAGACTGACCTATTCTTACAGGCACTGGATGACTGTGCAATAAAAATAAATTTCTAATTTATGAACTTTTTCACTGGTGATTACGTGCCAATTTTCACTATCATGAGATTTATGCTTTAGTTCACCGTGCTGGCTTAGCGCATGCAAGATTTCACGTATATTTCGAGAACATTATGGATAACTCTCTAACATGCAGGTTTGTCCTCTAGACCATAAAAGACTAACTAAAGTGCTAGTTACTGACAGCAAAAAAGGAAGAAGACCTGGGCATGGAACGATCTCGGATTCGATCTGACCGATCGGCGCATTGTTTATTTCGTATAAAGTAAAAAATGAAGTAAAACTTTACTACTAAGCTTATAAAAAGACTAACATCTTTCGAAACTTAGGAAAAACAATAGACCCATAAGATAAAAACTCACCTATTACTTAGATATAAAATTCTATCCATAAAAAGGTTCCATACATATTTTATCGTAATAAAGTGAAGAGCATTGTTACAATATTCATGTTTTTGTGTCTTAGCAATATGTGAGGTAGGTGGGTAGTGGCACTCGGTCGGAAAATACAACGCTGAGTCAGCGATTTTCGTAGATGCCTATCGTTTGTGCGTCGAGATGTTTCGAGGACTTGTTTGTTGTTGGGGAGATATCGGCTGGCAAGTTTTACTGATCGAGCTTGTAGATGGAAGCTGTTTTATTTGACATTGTGTATTGCTTAAGGGTCTTGTAGAAGTCTAGGGGTATTGTAAAGGTAACTATGTTGCGTTTCTGCTAGTGCTCCTTTTACTACATAAATGTGTCCACCTTTTGTATGTACTTCCATACTGCCTGTAGGTGTAATCGAAAACAATATGTTCCCACCAAGTATCGTGCCGTATTATTGATCAAACCTACAATTGCCAGCGGCAAGGCGTAAAGGCAAGACTTATTTATTAATTTTGCTACAGGCCTCACCTCTTGCATTTGCAGCAACCATTTCATAAATCCAAAGCAATTATATCTCATCTGATTTGTTCAGAAAGTAACGATTTTCTATAAAAAATCAAATGCACTTTTCTATCTGAATTTTACAGTCGCAAGTTGATAAAAATCAGTTCTCTCTCTAAAATACAAAATAGCTCAGTATAATCTGGTTGTTAAAAGCTTTCCTTTTAATTCAATCCGGGACGATACGGCTGCTTGAAGCCTGAACAGAATCTCATTACTGTACGTAGTTGTTCCACTCTGTTGCCTTCATACCCGTGCGTGAATACTGCCTTTAATGTGCTTGTATGTACTTTAAAATAACATTAATATTATAAGACGAGAAATCTTTCATTTAAAGTGATTTTAGGTCGGTTAGGTTTTGTTTGTAGGATATAATTTGGGGGAAAGGCATTAAAGTTATTACCAATTTATGAAATGGGGTATAGTATTTTTAATTTTAAGTAGGTGTTTCATTCTTAAATGTACCTGCCTAATATACACATAAACTACTTAATTAAAACACACAACTATTAAAAACACTGTATATTATTTAAACTTTTATATTCGTTCAAAAATCATGATAATGATGATGATCATGATGATGATGATTCGTGCAAAAACGGGATTCTGGTTAAGAAGAAAAAAAATATAATCCTAATGGACTGCTGTGAAACTAATCTTAATTCCTATATATAACATTCCACTAAAACGTCGACAATCATTTTAATATCGTTCGATTCCCGGCTCAAGCAGTGCTAATGAGTTTTCCGAATTCTCAGTAGCAGCTCGGAGTCTGGCAATGTGCCCGGTGACGGCAATAGGCTCGCCCCCTATTACGTGGGACCTTAAAAATCATGACGAAATGTGGGTGTATATTAGACCTCTGTCTACCCCTTCGAGGATACAGGCGTGAGTCTATAAATAAAAAAATAAAAAATATTTTATTATTATGTGGAGTGTAGAGATGATACACATATTTACATATTTATACAAGAGCAAAATATTGCGTGAAATACGCATATGATTATCTTTTTGCGACAGATTAATTCATAAAGCTTACCGACATGTCGGTATACGCCTTAGGCATATTCTGTATCGTACAAAATAGCGTGCGAAGCGTAGCGCGTTTTATTCAATATTTAGTTTTTTTCCGAAATAGTTTTTTCGAATTTCAGATTATTTGTTTACTGGCCACTAACGTTACTGTTTAAGCAACTAAAATAGTAAAAAGGTGCGTATATTTTGCATGTATACCGTGTCGCCTATTTCGGTATATTTATTCATAAACCGAGCTCAAAGGAAAAGCTGTTATTGTTTAAATATATCCATACTAATATAATAAATGCGACAGTGTGTTCATGTGTTTGTTTTTCCTGTCACGTCGCAATGTAGCGATTTTATATTTTTTTTTATGTTTGGTAATAGTTAAAAAGCTGGAGAGTGTCATAAGCTAATTCTTACCGCCATCAACCGATCCAAGCAGGCGGAGCCGCGGGTGACATTAGTACATGAAATCAGAATTTATTTGAGATAGGTACCTTTCCGCTTCAAATCAATAGAAAGCCTCAATGATGACCTCAATTTTACAAAGTGCCTACAATGTGATAAAACAAAATATGTGCCTATTGCCTATTAAAATTTGGTATGTTGTGGAAATAAATACCTTTTTACTTAACTTTTACTTTAAATCATAAGTTATTATTAAGCTTCGATCAAACAATACACAGGTACTATAAAATTCAATATCCAGCGAGCAACGGAAAATAATCACGAGCTCACCTCAATTTTCCCTTTGTTGTTCGCGTCAAAACAAGTGACGGCGCGCTCAGCAATCGAGATGAGATTGTCAGTTGTTTCAACCGCCGCCGCCCCTCATCCGATATACGATATAACCAGAATGTAATATAACCTAGAGGTGGCTGTGGGCTTGTATAGTTTGGTTACGATATCGGTAGTGCTTCATTTTACTTATTAGGTTATATTGTCGGTGAGTTTTGAATATTGTGATTTTATTTTCCGTACATTTATTAACGATGTATATAGGGTGCATAGGGTTCCCACCAATAACTTAGGGTCCCAAGCCAACCTGACCTGCAAGTGGTGCACCTGCCGATCAACGGACGAGGCTCTGGCAAACAAAATATCCCGATAAGCGGCAATAGGCTCGCCACCTATTACGTGGGATCAAAACACTGGCGAAGAGTGGGCGTTTAATATGCCTCTGCCGACCCCTTCGGGGAAACAGGCGTGAGTTTATGTATGTATGTATGTATGTATGTATTTATTAACGGCTTTGCAGTGACGTGAATTGGTTCATAGTATCCAGATTTCTTACCCTAAGCGAGGCTTGTAGTTCTACGGAACATAGGGCAACGTACGCTGTTTTATTGGTATATATGTATATAGCTACACTTTTCTTGGCGGCGGATTAAGGTGTTGGGCTCCGCCGCCAAAACACCCAGCAGTTGCAGAGGATAGGGAGGACGGCAACGCAACACCGCATCTCCTCTTCCTCTGCGGTCCCACCTAGATGCATCGAATGGTGCGCCCCCATTTGGTCGCGGGAGATAGGGCGCGCGGCAACACAACACCGACACGCCTCTCCTCCCGCGACCGCGCCCGACTGCGAGGGACAGACAGAACTGTCTCCCGCACCCGCACCGTTGGACGCATCCTGCGCAGGCCCCTCTAAGCCCAAGTGGAGCGTCCTCTCCCGGGATCTCTCTTAGCTTCACCGCGGGTGTCCAATCCACGGTTACTGAGCCCCTCCACCACGACAAGGTGGAAATCCCACTTATGTACGGATTATCACCTACTAGTCTACACTTAAAATATTATAAAGAGGAAAAAATTGTATTTTTGTTTGTTTGTAATGGATAAACACAAAAACTACTGGACCGATTTTAAAAATTCTTACACCATTAGAAAGCTAAATTATCTGCAAGTAACATAGGCTATATTTTATTTTAGAAAAAATTGGGGTCCGTAAGATATTTGGGTTTTTCTGGTACGCGAAGTAGTTCCCTCAGGACGCGGGTGAAACCGCGGGAAATGGCTAGTATATAATAAATAAACAAGTAAACAAAATAATCCTTAGCATAGAACCTTCTAGCAGAGTAAACCCCAAGAGATAAATAGGATAATAAAATGTAAAAAAATATACTTTTGCTTACTTAAATGACGTAACTAAGTTACCGTATTTCATTTTCTCACCACACTTAAACCTTTTCGTCTAGATGGAGGAGAGACGAGAGGGCAAATAAACGATTCTTCAAACTCATTTCTTTCCTAATGCAGGTAATGCAAAGACGACGGGAGTGCTGAGTAAGCACACTGTCAGCGTTTTACCACTACAGTACCTTTAAGTAGTTGTAGAGTCGATGAGGGCAAGGATAGTAAAATTATGCGCAAAGACATATTTTATTTATTTTTTTATTTATATATTTTTTCAAGGCTACGCCTGTATCCCCGAAGGGGTAGGCAGAGGTGTAATATTACACCCACAGTTCGCCATGAATTTTTAGGTCCCACGTAATAGGGGGTGAGCCTATTGCCGTTACCGAACACATCACCAGACTCCGTGCTGCTACTGAGAATTCGGAAAAACCCACTAACACTTTTGCCTGACCCGGGAATCGAACCCGGGACCTCCGATCAGCAGTCACATACGCTTTCCACTAGACCACGGAGGCAGTCCAGTACATATTATATTAATGAGCATTTCTTCTTGAATTGTCTCTGTTCCTACTATTTACTTTAAGAAACGCAAATGTTTCTGAGGATGGATGTTTGTTACTCTTACCCGTAATGAAATGGATTTCGAAGAAAAGCGAGCGACGTATTCTTCAAATTTAATTTCGATCGCCTAATGATTTGAAAATAAAGTTGAAATACTGCGTTAAAGCATGGGTTAAACGGGTTGACTAAAATAAATATTGGTACGAGTATAAGCAGAAATTACGAAAGTTTGAAAGCATTATTAGATTTTTGAAAGTGACGAGCTACGAAGAAAATATATGATCAATATTAATAACTTTCACGGGACAGCTTCTCTGTTCAGATGCAGCGTATATTTTAAATGCTTTTTCTTACATCTGTCCGTCATCTATCAAAGTAACGAATTTTTTTCTTACATTGTTTTTTGTTTGTTTTATCGCAGACAGACATCGTGGACGTGTAAACGACCTAGCCGACGCTTTTGTTCTAGAATCGATTAATTCTAGAACACTTACTTAGTTCAAGCTTACGAAAATAATGTAAGATGTCTGCGCCAGTAAATCTGAGCGAATATTCTGGAAGGCACAGTTCCGCACTAATATCGAAATAATAATAATAAAAAAATTGACTATTAATATGAGTAGTGGTAGTCTTCAAGAGATGTTATATGATTTGTAGAGCATATAAACAAAGGAACAGAATTTGTTACAAGTGCTAGCTGTTCAGTTAATTTATTTTTCTGAAATATTACCTACCTGCGTCGCACCAAATAGAATAGTAGTCATAGACAATTAAGTCTAGAGTCATTCGGGGCAACTGTGCGCACTTTTGCCTCTCAGATATTACTATGCTTTAAATATTAAAGCTAGAGAAATAAAACAACTATCTTTGAATAGAGCATTTATTTACCTGTAAATAAAAATAGAAAATTAAACAAATTAAAAGTATATCTTTTTGTAATAAGGAATTATAGAGAAAAAAGTCGGAATGCGTTCACTTGCCCTTTATTGCGGGTAACCGTGCGCACTCCTGTGGGGTAAGTAATGGCATATGGGGTAAGTAAACGCATTCCTTAGTATTATACAAAAACAATTCGAAAATAATATTTTTTGTCAACATTTTTCTCGAAGCTCCTACTGTTAACTTGGTCTTAATTTTCAGTCACAAAAGTATTGAGTTAACTTATATATTTGAGGTCAATCTCCTTTATCTTAATCACAAAGTTCAGTCAGTTTGCTTTGGCGACCAAATCAGCGACCCATTGAATCTACAGCTCTAACCAGTTTAAGTCTTTTGGACAGACAGGATTCACTGATACCAATGGCAGCTGCAGCAGCTCTCTTACTTTTTCCATTTCGGATATATTATGCTCTTTAGCCCTAGCAATTTGGTTATCTGTCACTGGTGCTAGTTCAGGTTTTTTCCTAATATATGTTCGCGGCATGATGATCAACATATAAAAATAAAATTAGTAGTATTAAGTACCTTGAAGATTTATATAAATATCTTACTTTACTCAGTAAATTAATTAAGATTTTCTGTATCTTTCTAAAATATTGCTCATGGGGGTAAGTGTACGCGTGCGCCTACTTACCCGCGCACACAAGTTGGTCCGTGTGGTGACGGATTAAGAATACGGAATGTCACCACCCCATATCATCTCATGGGTGTCGTAAGAGCCGACAGAGGGAATATACTATGCAGAGAACAGCACTGTAAGAGAATGAAAACTTGAAACAAACCCTATACCAACCCGTTTGGCCAGCGTGGTATAGTGGGCCAATTCCTCCCTTTTAAAGGAGAGGCCTAGTCCAACAGTGGACTGTAAGGGGCTGATGATATATATAAGTTTAGGAACCAAACATAACTTCAGAATAACTTCTCACAGATTTACAAGGATATGCTAATTATAAAGAGAAATATTACTTACCATTACTGGATCACAAACGTGGACGTGACAGGATTTGCCAAAATGCTAAAAATTACCAATTAAACTAGGAAACGTAATTATCTTAATATATAAAATCCTTGCGTTACTGACTGACTGACAGACACGCTACAGCCGAAACTACGCGGCGCAAAAAGCTGAAATTTAGCATGTATGTTCCTTGAGGACCGTAGGGGTGCACTAAGACGGGATTTCCCAACATTCCCACGGGTTCGGGCAAAACGGGAAATTCGAAAATATGTGCGTAGCTCACATGGCGTAGTGTCGTGTCGCAACTAGTTTGCCATTTTGGGGTCCTTGTTTCACCCGAATGAACCACCTCTCTCCCGCAACCCGTTCCGGAGATATCCACAGTACGCGCACATACCCACTGCGTACGGTTACCCCGAATGACTCTAATGAGATAATAAGACCAATCTCACGTTAGTAATTATTTAATCTCGTGGTGCTTATTACTCACAGTGCACTTCTCCAAACTTCAATATTGTGATTATGTCAATGACGTATTATAATATAGACGCGCCATACTTCCAAAAATCGACTCTGAAAAACGGCTACAAATACCAATTAATATCTTGTATGAATAAAGAAAGAGAAAGTAAATAAATACTACTATAGGGGACACCTGTTGTTAGAGAGCGATAATTTTAGTTGTTTTTTTAATTCTTACACACAAATTATTGTTACGGAGCGTACTATCACAACACAGGTTCGCACGTAACTAAACGGAATGGCGGCAATTGCCTTCATTTCAGTTTGCCATTACAGTGTGCGGGCAACGCATCAATAGTTTTTATATATCTTTGGGTTATGTCTGTACATAACTTCACAAAAAACCTAAATATACTGTTGGCATTAACCTGAAAACAAATCAATATAAAAATGTCACATGAAACTAAAACACATAAGCCTTTGATGACGTCACTAGCACAAAAGTGTGTTTCTATACACGCTCCGTGCGTTTCGGCGTGTTTACCTCCAGCATACATTGCCACGTCAATGTCGACTCCCTTTGTGATGCAAACGCTCGATAAATAGAATATTCTATAGCTTTGCGTGTAAAAAAAGAATGTAGCTAACGGAACAAGTGTGTCGGTAAAAACGCTTACAAGCTTTGTGGTAAATTGCTGTTGCGAATGAGTTTAGTTTTCTGCATTAAAAAAAAAGTTTGTATTTTGTTTTTACAGTAAGTGGCTGTATTTTTACTGGCTTCGTAAACTGTCTCTGTGGACGCAAACTGCCTCTCTAAATGAGAAGTAATATGTATGGTTCACGATGTCGGTCTTATATGAGATCGAGAATCATTGTACATAATTATATCGACTTTTCAACCCTACTAGCATGAAATCCTAAACTTCAAACCCGTAGTATCTTAAATTCATGCATCTTATATTACGAATCGTCCGTGTGGTGACGGATTAAGAATACGGATTGTCACCATCCCATATCATCCCATGGGTGTCGTAAGAGCCGACAGAGGGAGCATATTATGCAGAGAGCACTGTAAGAGAAGGAAAACTTGATACAAACCCTATACCAACCCGTTTGGCCAGCGTAGTATAATAGTAGGCCAATTCCTCCTTTCAAAGGAGAGGACTAGTCCAGCAGTGGACTGTTAAAGGCTGATGATATTACGAATATCCATAATTTTATTGTTTTTTTTTTCTTTTTAGGCATTATAATGTAATGAGTAAGAATGGGTCATATATGTCATATCTTTACTAGATGGAAACTACTTATACATATTAAAACAAATAATGTACGTTTCTAAAAATATTCCAAATTAAAAACTTAGCTGGAGTAGGCAGTTATCTAACATTGTTGAGGTTCCACGAACATGTTTGTATTGCGAGATTGTTTGCAGTCGGTGAGTTCTCTAAAATATTACGTTTCAGAGAGAGAGGGAATTCATTCCTTTATAATACGCAGTTCCTTGAGGCAGGATAGGACGGTTTATTTACGGCCAAGTAGGATTCAGTATCGTTATGCAAAAGTTTGCGTGAATATCAGGTATGACAATTTTGTTGTATCTTGGTTCCTTTACAGTAGATGTAACTGATATATACAAAAGCTATTATATATGTATATTCATGGACGTCGCCAAAGGAGGGCAGAGGTGGGCAGCTGCCCCCCCTAGAGATTAAAAAAACCCTACAATGTATTATTTTCTCAATACTTTTCTCATTTTCCATGTCAAATTGTCCCCTTTAGGCCATCGGTTGGCGTCCTTGCCCATAGGCAACCGGCTTGCGACGCTCATGTGCATATTGTTTTATTAAAACTTATAGAATCGAAAAGAGGACTAAGGTGAGATGAAAGTCGTATATCGCCGAAATAAAGATACAAGCATTTTAAATCAGCATAGTCTGTTGAAAAAAAGTGCCAACGCATCTAGACGTGAAAAAAATAAATAGTATTACATAGGTTTCCATTATTTACCACTGATGCCAAAATATCTTTTTGATACTTATCCAGTGAAAAAGGCAGACCTTAACGCTGAGTAATCTTCGCGGATTTTGCGTCTAAAGTAAAAGAAACTACAATAAAAATATACTTATTCATCAAAAAAGCCATTTGGGCAAATTTCAAACCAGACTTAGAATTATTTACGGCCAGGATTATTTATTGAGTAAATGGTGATTGAGGGACAAAAAGATTCAATATTTTATTCTAAATCCCTAGAGTTATTCGTTCGAGATAAAAAATGGCCAACGTCCTTTAAAGTGACGTAAGCTTTCTCACCGAGACACCGTTAAGTTTAGAACCCTAATCAACCCCTGAATTTAAAATGTTGCTGAAAATAGCTTATATAATGCATTGATTTTAGGTAAGGGTTGATTTAATAACGATTTGAATGATAAAGTATTTTTACAGTTTTAATTCAATTGGACTTTCGTTTTCGTTAAAATTGCAGCCAACTGCAATTTAGTTATTTTAACCGGGTTCTTTTTTCATTTTGCAACTAAGCATATGATTGTGTTGAAAGCGGTGTTGATGAGATGCCATGTGAATCCTGTCCATTTACACGTCATAAATCGTATACGGCGTGATTCACAGTCGATTTTAGCTGCGATGTGCATCGTAACTCAAAGCGAACATATGCTACGAGATGTCGTGTCACGTGTTTTTTACTCCTAGCGAAAGTCCCAGTAATTGATCTATTCAAGGATACATCATCATCACCATCAGCCTGCCGTAGTCTACTGCTGTATATAAGATTCTCCAGTGGCACGCCCCTGAGCCCGATTTTCGGCTCTTCGTGTCCAGCCGCTGCCAGCCACTTTGCGTATATCGTCACTCCACCTAGCCGGAGGGCGTCCTACACTAAGTTTGCAAGGCGCGGTCTCCACTCTAGGACACGACTACTTGAACGGTTATCGGTTCTGCGACAGATGTGACCAGCCCAGTGCCACTTCAACGTGCTGATTCTCTGAGCTATGTCGATTACCTTGGTTCTCTGTCGGATCAAGATTTAAGGATACATTTTTGACATATTATTATTTTGTATGTAGCTTATGTAGCCAAATCCATGAATAGATAAAAGATTGGGACCAGCCGTTAGTCACATCTGTGTTGCCGTCATACGTAAAACATACTTAGTCTGAGGCTTTCATTATTTCACAGTCTACCGCGTAATTGGCTACTCCAATATTTGAATTCGATTCAGCCAATATTTTCTCACGAAATAAACGCTAATATTATCAAAACCATACTTCATTTGCTCAGTTCTATTGAGTTAGTAACACAAGTAAAATAAGTTGAGCTGTGTATAAGCTTGATATAATTGAAATATAATTTATACTTTAAATATTAGCTGTCATGGTAATTAGGTCCTATTTTGAGACCTCAAATGATGTTTTGATTAAAGTTATAGCCTAGCCTTGTCGCTGGTAGAACATAAGAGCTAATGGTTCAAGACAAATAATTTATACTAAAAAAACGAGGTTTTATAAATACGGCTTCGCTCGCGAGGAACTATTGTACTCATTTAGGCTGGTTATTTTGATAAATCCTATCCTATAACTACTGCACCTCTATGCTCCTCAAAAACATACATGCCGAATTTCAGTTTCTTGGACCCAGTAGTTTCCGCTGTGCGTTGTCTGACAGTCAGACAGTAACGCGAGAATTTTATAGGTCCCTCATGTCTGAGGATCGTGGTCAGCATCAGGGTTACATCTGGAGCGGATGATCTGCCTTCATCGGTTTCTGTTCAGCGCGTCCCTCACGACAGTGTAGAATTTGGTGGACGACGAGACTTTAATTTGATCTGTCCATCTTGTTGGTGAACGACCGCGCGATCTTTTGCCTTCGGTGTTCCCAACCAGAATGAGTTTTGTTAAATTTTCGCCGCCTGCGTACTGTGTGGCCAAAGTAAGAAAGAATGCGTTGTTGGCATATGGTGGACAAGCGAGTTTTTATTTGGATCGGGGTGAGGATAGATGCATTGGTGCGTCTGGCAGTCCAAGGTATTCTTAGCATTCGTCTCGAGCACCACATCTTGAAGGCATCGATCCTTTGTTTTTCTCGGGCTAGGATTGTTCATGTTTCCACGTCATATAGGAAGATAGGGAACACCAGTGCTTGTATCAATCGGATCTTGGTTTTGATACCAATTCCTCTTTTCTTCCAGATCTTGTTTAGACGGGTTATAGCATCCTTTGCCATCGCGATTCGCCTTTTTAGCTCGGCGACACAACTACCATTATTGGATATTTGAGAGCCTAGGTACATATAGCAGTCGACGATATTAATGCCAGGGATATTGCTTGTAGCATTTGTTAGCTTTCCGGCTCGATCCACTATCATCAGCCTGGTTTTCGCTCTGTTCACTGCTAATCCGATGTGGCCATTCTCTAATTCGAGTCTATGGAACAGCTCACTCATATCTTCCATGGATGTTGCCAGAAGAACTAATTGACTGCAGCTCCGAGGAAATTGCAGACGGCAAGAGCACCTTTGTGACAACGCCATGTATATGTCGGCGATACGCCAGGGTTATGGTGTCCAGACTCCGTAATAAAAACACTCACGTAATATTACTTGGTTTATTTTCAGACGATTTCTAGCACAGAATTGAAATAAAATGTGACTTACAGTCCTTTTTATACACTAACCGTCATTACAACTGTCACTTCCTTTTCAACATATAATTGAAATTACTGTACAATTCATTATCAAAAACCAACATTAAAATTGTAATGAATTTTGCACAACACCAAATGATTTATTTTATACGAATAACAAATTTATTTTAATAGCCAAACGCTGCTTTACAACATTCAGTCAACAGATGGCGCTATCAACAGGATGTAAATATAATAGCATGTTATTTATTACCGAAAACATATAATAAGTGTCAGAATCATGTTATTTAATGCTAATTGATTTTATTTTGAAAGTTTCTGGAGTTATCTTAATAATTAACCGATAAATTAAATACCCAATCTTTATAAACAGTTAAGCAGCCAATACAGTGCCTAATATTGTAAAGTAGTGAAGTTCTCAGTTCTGTGTTCACAAATAGTTATTTAAATATCAATCTTAAATATTATTAACATTTTCGTAACAATACAATCATTATACATATATTAATTTGCGCCCATATATACAATCAAATTCAATTGAATCACGATTCAACTATGCCTCAATATAAGAGTTTCATAATAACAAGCTTTAAAGCTTTTTACTTTATTATTGCCACAGCATGGAGTGCTCATATTTTTTCTCGACATACTCACAAAATTTAACGCTGAAACTCACTTACGCTTAACAAAATTGACTGAGCTGTTTCGGTCCATACACACAAATTCCATTGTAACATACGCACACATAGACATTCATTTGCAAACACTTCTTCAGACATACACTTATGCACACATGCGCCGACAATACATACGAGTATAAGTTGGGTAAAACTAATTTCAGTGGGTAGCGATGCGGGAACTTTTCTCCTATAATCCATCAAAAAGCTTCGTTCCATCTAGTGGAGTTAAGTCAGTTGTACACTAAACCAAACGGTCTGCAATAGTATCACGCCTTTATCCTCGAAGGGGTAGGCAGAGGTGAAAATATTACACCCACATTTCGCCATGAATTTTTAGGTCCCACGTAATAGGGGGCGAGCCTATTGCCGTTACCGGGCACATCACCAGACTCCGGGCTGCTACTGAGTATTCGGAAAAACCCATTAACACTTTTGCCCGACCCGGGTATCGAACCCGGGACCTCCGATCAGCAGTCGCATACGCTATCCACTGGACCACGGAGGTAGCAATAGCTTTATTCGGCCTTATTGTAAAACGATGTTCAGGCTTAGCCTTATCTTTGTAAAACTTAATGTAGTAAGACTTAAGATTCATTTTTGTAAAGCTTCTTTCATATTCATAAACAGTGATTTTTATTATTCTATCCTCTTGGACTCTAGTATTTGAAGGACAAGTGAAACTGCTCAGCAAATATATAGACATATTTTACTCGTATCTAAGGGCGGTTTCAGGTTAGCGTTTAATACGCGCATATAAGCTCGTTTTCGGATGCGCATGTATAGGCGCGCCTTTTGGCACACGCGCAACTCGTACGAGCGTTGACGGGCTTCTAAATAGGATTGAGGCGTATTTATCGTAACAGTTAAAAATAACAGGTATCATAAAATAGCAGTCTGTAACTGTGACTAACTAACTGAAAAAACAGTTCCTGTTCCAAGCGATAGCAAAATGCCTAATAATCACAGTCACAAGCTTTTCTCTATTCATGCTTATGATAGTAACCGTTGTTATAATGAGATAAAAACTGTTATTTGTTATATTTGTCACAAGCTCTTTCCTTTTCTCGCAAACGTTCAATACATAAGCTTGAAAGAGAAGGAATGTTTTCAGTAGGTACTATCAAGCTAATTCAAATTTTCTATGGTATTTATGTTATAACACATATTTTTATTTTACCATCTAAGCTATGATTGTAAAATGCTACTAAAGAACCAAGTTTTACAATGCAGGTTAAATCGTGAGTAAAATGTTTGTATCTGTGATACTGATAACACTGATAACAGAGAACACACAATGACTAAACTTACTACTATATGGTATGAAATAACAGACTGTTATTTTGTAACAGATATTTGGAACTGTTATTTATGTATAACAGGAACAGAGGTAACAGATACGCGATTTTACCTGTTACGACCCACTCCTACTTCTAAACTCGTATAACCACGAGCCGTCAGAATCCATGTTGACACTGACAAGACGTCACTACCGTTTCGAGCGAGCACGCCCGTTTACGTGAGTCTAGTTTTTGAAGCGCGTAATGAAGCGCGCTTGTAAGCGCGTATACTGAAACGACCGTATACGCGCAGAAAAATACGCTAATCGGAAACCGCCCTAAGTAAGAAAAGTAAAGTTTATCCGCGTTTGTTGCTAGGCATAATTGAAATATTAATTGACGCAGAATTATATCAACTACCAGCTGTAGTTTTGTCTTTGCAATATTTCAGCATTGAGTAAAGCGTTTGCGACAGTGCCGAAATATCGGGTTCACAAGAATAAAATAGGTGGTTTATTGCATCAAAAAATAAAATTAAGTCGTCTTGCCTTCCTGTATCTATGAACGCGATAAAAACAAAAAGTTCTGAACGGATTTCTGTATGGTTTCACCAATAAATAGGTAGTGTGATTCCTGAGATAGGTTTAAGTGTGTGTGTGTGTGTGTAGATGTATGTGTGCGGATTTACCAGTCGCGGCAACAGTCTAATAAATTATACAAAAAAAACATTTAATCATCGCTATTACCCTGATTAAAATGTAAGAACGGAGAATAAGTTATCTAAAGCCATTCTCAAGCAAAACACGAAGTAATAAATGTATCCATTAAATATTTTTTAACGTAAGAAAACAAGCTTTGCCGTAGATCACGTGGCTTAACATAATTAATCACATGGATCCAGATTGTTCATTTGGTGTTTATTTCTGTCTTAGCATTTTTTAGCTCAGTTTGAAACATTTGCAAGTAACTTTATAGGTTTTCTGGCGGTCAATTTTCTTTCGTATAATTTGTCTGCATTTATAATGCTTCTAGTGCGTAACGAGAAATTGAGACAATATGTATATAATATATTCCAGATTGCGATGTTATTAAGTTTCATTATCTACGGAATTCAATATTCGAACTATAGATATAGGTCGGTTCACGAAAGATGACCACTGCGCAGAAATCATTTTTAGGTCCCCGTGGAGGTGCGGGGTGAGATGCGGGTAGAATGCCAATGGTGTGGCTCCGTTCTTGACGCATTCCCTAAATGCGTCAAGAATGGAGCCACGCCATTGGTGCACGAATGTACATATGCGCGACGGCCGCCATTTGTGGTCAACTTTCGTGAACCGACCTATAGATCTGTAGTTTTTAGATTCGTTTTTGACATAAGCTCCATACAAAATTTGTCAAACACGAATGTCGAATCTCAAAATCCATGTATGGATCGCACATTGAAAATGGCCGTAAATCAGGAGGCAAATATATGAAGTGTTTTCCATACATGAAAAAGGTGCCTATAAATTTCGGGTAAGTCCATTTATGTGTATTTATGCTGACATAAGCAGCGATAGCCGAGTGGAGAGACCGACAGACTGCTACGCAGAAGGTCACGGGTTAGAATCCATGGCACGCACCAATGACTTTTTGAAATTAAGTGCGTATTAAATTGTTGAATACCGCTTGCTAATCAGTGAAGGAAGACATCGTGAGGAAACCTGCATGTCTGAGCAGTTCTCCATGATGTTCTCGAAAGACTTATGACGTCTGCCAACCCGCACTTGGCCAGCGTGGTGGACTATGGCCTTACCCTTCTCATATTGAGAAGAGGCCCGTGCCCAGCAGTGGGACAGTATAAAGGGCTGATGATGATTCTGACATAAGTACAACCACCTAGAGTAAATCAAGTCATGACTTCTAATGGTGTTAATTTTTCTTAGAAATCACACTATCCAGTGGTGAAAACCGTACAAAACCTTGTTCGGTAGTCTTGAGTACATCGCCTTTATTTAGACAGACAGGACGCGGCGACGACTTCATTTTCTAATAAGTATTGAAACTATTTCAATAATGAAGTAACTAAACACGTTATCAAATCATTGTCCGCGGCATAATAAGCGTTTGACCTTTATTTTTTTCTGCTTCTAATAAATATGGATTCTTTCGAGTCCATCTCAAGTATTTTATTACAATGTACCTATAGTTAACCAGATTGACAGGTACTACAAACCTTCTGAACCATTAAACTCTGAGCCAATGAAAGCAAAGGGTACCCTAACCTTTGGCGAAAGGATCAAATGTTCGTCGGTAGCTTATCCCTTTCGTATTTGCAATCCGAATAGAGAATTCCAGATATTTCATATAAAAGATTCGCGAAAGACTATTCACGAAAATTGACTGCGAATTGAGACTATCTACTTACTTTGTATGGACGAACCCGTGACGTAACTGGTGTGTAAACGAAGAAGGTTGCGGGTTCGATCCCCGCTAGAAGCATTATCTGTGCGTGCACATCGATGTTTCACTTGTTCAGAGGATTTCTATGTATAATATGTGTGTATTTACAAAAAAATATATATATATACTTACTACGTATGTTTATTTATTGATTAGTACCCATAGTACAAGCTTGTGTTGTTTGTATATTGTAGAAATATTTTTAACATTATACAGGGGGTTGATACGCATTTGTAAAATATTTTCCGAGGTGAATATACTACTATAGCTGAATAGAAATACATAAAAATATGTATATTGTAGAAATATTTTTAAAATTATACAGGGTGTTAATACGCATTTGTAAAATATTTTCCGAGGTGAATATACTACTATAACTGAATACAAATACATAAAAATAAGTCACTTAAACTTAAAAAAATTTTTTTCGTAGTCATGCATTTTAAAAATTACCCCAGTGTATTGACGGTCGCCGTCGCTCAGCCGATCGCCGCAAGCTCGTTATACAGTTTGTCGAAGTAAAATTTTATAAAAATAGGCTCTTATATTATCGCGCACTGTTGTAATAATTTTAGGTGAATTAGTATAATGTCTATTGTCTATAGTGTACTACTAAAATATTTTGCAAATGCATATCAACACCCTGTATTATATGATATTATTACGTTTATCAGAATGTATTATATTAAATTAAATATATCTGCAGCTTGCTGAATTTAAATTGCGAAATAATCCTCTTACGTAAATTAAATTTAACCAACATGAATATGTCGTATTCATTGGATAGTTATTGTGTTTATTTGAGTGATGAACTAATGAATTTATGGCAAATGGTTTATGGTTTGTATAAAATATTCCTGATAATATAGCAATTCATATGGAATGTTTCATTAACTTTGTATAAATAATGTTTATTCATGTTAAATCCTTGGAAAATAATTTGCCCAACAAATTATTGTTAGGGATAAATACGTTTAGAAAAACATTTCATATACTTTGTAATTAATTAATATCTGGGCCTTATGATGAGAAAAGTAATTAAAAACATAAAATAGAAGAAAAATTGAAGAATTCATCTATACCAATAATCTTAAACTACTTTGTCCTGTTAAACTATTGTCTCGTTTTATTGCCAAGCTGGGTAGAAATGAGCTTGTATGGAGTTTTAATTTACTATTAAAACAGGTGAGTATTCAGTGTTCACTAAAGTTATAAATGTAATATTGAATGGCCGACAGCACAACTTGCCTTAAAACTTCGCCCATAATATAATTTGCTGCCGTTGCAAATCAATCGCTCCAAGTAATAAATTGAGGAGCAAGTTTATGTTGCCCTTTATGTTCATTCCAATTCAATTTGTCGTAATCGGTTTCTGATTTGTAAATTTAATCATCCATAAATCTGAACTGTCGAATTCTCAGACATTGATTGATGTATGTTTATTTTACTTTTGCTATTCACAAAACTTGATTTGCTTATTAATCACCTAGTCAGCAAAAAAATAGTTCAATTCCTTCTCGTTTTTCTCCATAGAAATGAAATAGGGCTGATTTCTGCTGATAGTAAAATGAATTATATACGTTCTTTAATGAATTTAAACATGTTACAATAATGGCAGTTCCATTCATCAATGCATAAAATATTAAAACTCTATTTTACATTTGTTTACCGCTTAAGACTATAAGATCAGTAGTACATATTTTATTGAAATATCATTGAAAGTGTCTCATTTGGCAGGTTGAAATCATCCGAATTATATCTGGCTACTCTAAAATTAAATGTATTTTTATCAAATTAGTTTCATTATAATAATGTGTATACAAATACATTTTCATTAATTGCATTGTGATCTTTGGGCTGTGCTCTACGTGCGTCCATTTAGAGTATTAAATATTATGCTTTCCGTTTGACGTCCGAAGTCCTTTATGAGAGAGTACATCGATTCTTTCACCTCGCCTGGTCGCTAAATGTCGCTACTTCCGTTTCCTAGATGCACCTACAGCGCCATCTACCGCTTCCGGTCTGCAACTAAACTACCTCCCAAATACAAGCCGCCATCTTTGTTGCGTCGTTTTTCGAACCGAGCACATGGTCGTTACGAAAAAAATCTACATTTATTAGATTAATTTTGTCACAAAATTTTATATTATTTTAATTAGTTTTCGAGATTTAAGTAGAAAATTAATTTAATACATTATTAGTTTGTCTTCCGTTACCTGTAACCTCTTTGATAAAAATGAGTGATAAAGAGGTCATCGCGCCTAATTCAAGTGATAGTGATAGTGATAATTCTTCGGATTGTTCGTCGGATCAAGAAGGGCCACCAAGAAAACGACAAAGGCGTACCGGTCCACGGGATCTGGAGGAAAGGTTTGGCATATTGTCACAACAATTGGTGAGTCATTTGAATATTATTTTAACGGCCAAAATCACTTCATATACGGAGACCCCACCGTTAAACGTGCAAATACCCTTATCTAATTTGATTGGTTTGCCTCTAAGGAAATTCAGCTTAATGCGTCCTATATTTATGAAAAGTTAAACAGTTATTTGGTAATGAAAAAATCCGCCGTCTTGCGAGTACATGTTTGACTCCGGTCAGTTGTCACAGCCCCCATCTTCTACCCGAACCCGGGCAAAAATCGCCAGAGCCCTCGACCTCCTCTGCTGACGCAAAGCCGTTTCGGGGTCAGCCGAATAACAATAATAAACCCAAACGGGCCGAAAACAAAGATTCCGAACGATTCATTCATGCCGACGAACCACGTCATCACCGACGCGTCGCAATAACTCATCAGCCAAGAAGAGGGGAGGGGGCGGGTTTTAGAACTCGACAGGGTGTTTAGGCGGCTGTCTAAGACGCTTGGGGCTTTTTTCAATCCACCAGAATCAATATGGAAATTGATAACAGGTCTCAGAATACCATTCAGCAAGACACCGTCTTTTATCTCGCCTATATTCATAATTCCGAAATTCAACGGGAAAAGTCGAAAAATTTTCAATCTCTAAAAGCATTTCCATCTGTTCCACCATCACCAAGTGCCAAATTTTCTACAACGCGGAGGTTAGATGGTGAAACTGGACTTAAGTCAGGCCTATTACCACCTGCCAGTAAAAGATCGACACAGAAGGTTCTCCAGATCAGCTATCAAAGTCAACTGCTACAGATGACGTGTCTACCGTTCGCCCTGCAGCAGCACCACGGATTTTCGCCTCGGTAACGAACTGGACCGCAGAAATACTCCGCATAAAAAGGACTGAGATTAGTGGTATATTTAGACGATTTTCTGGTAGTACATCAGGACAGAAATACGCTTACAGCACAGATAGAAATCGCAATACAGTTTTTGACCAGTCTGGGTTGGTGGATAAATATGAAGAAATCGGTAACATCACCGAGGTTAATCGATTTCGGAGTCACGTGGGACACCAAATTCAACACGAAGTCCCTACCCTTAGAGAAAATACATCGAATTCGTCAGATGTTGCGAGTGCAATTCGAAGCCGGCAGTTGGAACCTAAAACAGACGCAACGCCTATTAGGTCATCTCAACTTTGCAACCTTCATCACCCACCGGGGAAGGTTGCATTGCCGCTTACTGCAGCGACACAGCAAAAAGTTCATGAAGTCACGTGGGACACCAAATTCAACACGAAGTCCCTAACCTTAGAGAAAATACAACGAATTCGTCAGATGTTGCGAGTGCAACTCGAAGCCGGCAGTTGGAACCTAAAACAGGCGCAACGCCTATTAGGTCATCTCAACTTTGCAACCTTCATCACCCACCGGGGAAGGTTGCATTGCCGCTTACTGCAGCGACACAGCAAAAAGCTCATGAAGGAGAATATCAGTCAGAAGTCAGCGATTCATCCCCAAAGAATGCCGACGAACCACGTCATCACCGACGCGTCGGACATTCAATGGGGAGTCCTGGTGAACAACGACATGATAAAAGGCCTATGGGAGCAACACCAGACAAAATGGCATTGCAATCTGAAGGAAATGTATGCGGTGATAGCCGCTATATCATCCAAAGCAATGGAGGTCCAGAATTCTACAGTGATTCTTCAGAGCGACAACAAAACAGTTGTCTCCTATATAAAAAACGAAGGAGGAACAAGATCGCGTCAATTGCTAGATCTGACCCAACAGTTGCTGGAACTGATGGACCACCTCAACATTGTGCTTCGGCCTCACCACCTACCAGACCTGTGCCACACCGAAGCAGATCACCTCTCACGAAATCGCACCGCAGCCGAGTGGCACCTCACAGGCGAGGCAACATCGAGACTGTTCGCCATGTGAGGCACGCCAGAAGTAGACCTCTTTGCGTCACAGACAGCACATGTCGTAGCAAACTATGTTTCGCTAGACTTGTCGGACTCGAACGCTTACTTTCACGACGCGTTCAGCAGATCCTGGCATTACCGACTTGCATGGCTGTTCCCGCCACCCAGCCTAATACCCAGGGTACTCGATCACCTAAATTCAGCCTCAGGTCAGTACATTCTAGTAGCACTCAAGTGGACGAAGTCTTTTTGGAGGCCAGACCTGAAGAATCGTGCTCTGAAACGTCCCGTGAAACTCGGAAACCTTGAGAAGACGCTGGTGGACACAGCGACAATGCTACCGCCGGCACAAGTTGGAAAGTTACACCTGGAAGCCTGGCTCATTTCGGGTGGGATGCCCGGACGGATACATGGACGCCGCAAGAGAAACAGTTATTGTCATCGTGTTGGAGGCAGTCTACAATAAAGACTTATGCCCCTATTTGGAGTAAATGGGTGAGATTTTGTCAAGGAAATAGCATTAATTTTCGTTTACCGTAGCCAGAAAACGTAGCTAGGTATCTCGATTATCTATTTTTGACCAATGGTTTTCTTACAGAACGATCCTTGTTCATAAATCGGTTATTGCATCCGTTTGCGAAGCAATATCTTATGTTAAAATTACCGCAAATCCGATAGTAAAACACATACTGAAAACTATTTCCATGGAAAAAACCGGCGCCCTCTCAATTACCGATTTGGGATGCAAAGATTTTGATCAGATTCTTAAAGAATTGCAATATAAATTTAAATAGTTTATATCAAGTATCTAGACACACAGCTGCTATTCTACTGTTATCTTCTGGCCGTAGAGTACATGATCTTACTCTTTTACATACTGATAGACAACATTTTGTAGGTAACACTAATCACTAATTCTATTACCTTGTTACCCGCTTTCGGGTCGAAAACTGAGTCATCCTCATATCAACAATCTAGCTGGACATTTTTAGCCGCACCGGATAAAAGCATCGATGCAGTATATTGGTTACGTACACTTAGTAAATATGACACAAGGGACCCGGGAAAATATTACAAATTTATTCTTAGCAACTAGAAGGCCTACAAGGCCAGCTACTGCAGCTATGATGGGTGGTTGGATAAAGAGGCTTCTAGCTGAGGCTGGCATTCAGGCTTCAGCTGGAAGCTGTAGATTAGCAGTCTCATCTTTAAATTGGGTAGAAAATTACCATATTAATGATATCTTAGCTAAGGCAAATTGGCAGCATTATAAGTACTTTTAGAAAGTTTTGAAACAAATCAATAATTCTAACAGGGAAATTAGGTCAGAAAAATCTCTATCGCAATATTTTCAACCTGATTCATAATACCTATAGAGAAATGTTTTGATTTGTACCTAGCATCTTAGGCAATGTGCATTTAAATTCACATTATATTTATGTTCAATCAAATTGTTGCGTTTTAATGTCAATATCAAAAATACAAGCCACCAGGAGATAACAAACACTCTCTCATAAAGGACTTCGGACGTCAAACGGAACGCATAATATTAAAATTTTACCTTCCAATAAAATTTGTATTATGCTTCCAATGACGTCCGAAGTCCCAGTAATGTCTTCCTGGGGCTATACCATTATGAGCCGTACAATGACAAAGATGGCGGCTTGTATTTGGGAGGTAGTTTAGTTGCAGACCGGAAGCGGTAGATGGCGCTGTAGGTGCATCTAGGAAACGGAAGTAGCGACATTTAGCGACCAGGCGAGGTGAAAGAATCGATGTACTCTCTCATAAAGGACTTCGGACGTCATTGGAAGCATAATACAAATTTTATTGGAAGGTAAAATTTTAATATTTCATTAATGTGTAAGAATCATGATCAGATACTCACGGATAACGGATAAATGTAGTAAGGTTCAAAAGATTTAAATTAACAAATTAACATTGTTACTATACGGAATTTACTGCCATCTTTAATAATCAAAATTAGACTTATCACATACAAGAGGATGCCCGCGGTTACACCCACGTTATTTAAGGCTACTGCGCTTCCGTCGCTCATAGCGTGATGTTATATAGCCTATAGCCTTCCTCGATAAAGGGGCTATCAAACAATAAAATATTTTTTCAAATCGGACCAGTAGTTCCTGAGATAAAGGCGTTCAACCAAACAAACAAACTCTTCAGCTTTATATATTAGTATAAGATTGTAAGTGATTAATGTCTGTAGACGTGTATTAATTGCCATACACCTGTGGCGATAAGATCACTTTATCAATGTGTGGTAATTCTTTTGTATGTTGCATACAATATGTTACCTACAGCATAACATGATCTTTTTTTAGATACTCAAGAGCGGAAAGTTCCTAAATATTATATGTTGTTTTTCGAAGATTGTGTTCGTTTCTTGCTTCTTTATTCTCATACGTCGTAGGCTTTTGTTATTTTTACTTGGGACGTTACACCCACATTCTCATTATTATATAATTTGTGTAGGTAGCAGTAGCACTGCCAGACAACAAAGTTTTTTTTACAAAACACGCACTATATACATATAAATAGACGCTTAAAGTTAAACATAGCAGTATAACTTTTTCATACGTAGACTATAGACACACTTTTGTAAAACTATTGCCACTTAAATTCATTGGAACAAATGTCACATTAAATAAATAATAACCTTCTTATTTTTATTTATAGACTCACGCCTGTATTTCCGAAGGGGTAGGCAGAGGTGTAATATTACACCCACAAATGTGGGTGTAACCTTCTTCATAAGACTTTTAAATTGACAGTCAATGACTAAATCTGCTATTAAATATATTTAGAGCATATTTTGTAATAAGATCTATGAAGTCTCTATCCTGAAACTCATAAGAATGAAAGCACAAGTATGCTGGAGAAGTTGACAATCGGTTGTAGGTATTTTTATACGATCTAAAAATGCTTGAGTAATACAAACTAAGGCAGAAAATCATCATTTATGTATAGTATGTATGTACTTACAGAAAATTAGTATAATTATGTATGTTTATCCACTGATGTCTAGTAGCCATAGAACAAACCCTGTTTAGTTTGAAACTAGATGGTGTTGTGACGTGACGTGGTAGAAGACTATTATTAATATCCGCAATTTCCTTTGTTACATATTTGGGATACCTACCTCTCAGTATGCCATTCCCCTAACAGTCGAGTTACCCTACGTGTTCGATCTTCATTCGCTTCATCGTGGAGCTTGATTAGTTTAGCGCAGCGGCCGCTGGCGTCCGATGGTTTTCACTTGTGTTTTACTATCCCACTGTAATCTACACTGGGTACATTCATAGAATATTGAGGTGATAGTTTTGTGTTGCCATCGTTCACCTTGTTTTGGAACTGTTCAGTCGGGAGGATATTTTTTCCGCTTAATTAGCCTGCTAATCATTTGACAAAAATTAGTTTCCAGTTTATATTCTGAAGCTGAATAGGTATAATAAAGATAAAGAGTTTGTATATTCGGTTGGTTGAACGCGCTTATAATTAATAAAAGTAGGAAACATAGTATTGTCTACGACGATACAAAAATACGAGACATTTTTATAATTTCATATCTAGTATCAATAAAATCGCAACTAACATTACAACTTTTTACAAAAGTTATTGAAACGTAAGCCCAACCTAATTTAAATTCAACTTCCATACAAAAGATATTGAATAAGGATTTTTTCGGTTACAATAAAGCTAAAGATGCTGTCATATTAAGTTTGGTACATGCGAAACGTTTCGGTCATAAATTACATGAGTTGTTCTACCCTCGGCTGCGTTTTTGTACCGCATGACACGAATATGGTTTAGAATAAGATCGGTACGGAACAACGGGATGGGATCACGACTCAGCTATATTCAGGCGAATTTAATAACTTTTAAGGCATGTACGGTACCTATATCAGTAGGACAATTGCCTAAATAATTTAAGTAAAAATATAAAATTGAGTAAAACCATAATGACAGCAGCAACATAGTATGTAATTATATTCAAATTAAGATAATCGTTTAATATTTTTAATACAGAGGTGGATTTAAGACGATGTGGCATTACTTCTTTCGAACTTCATCTGCAAGGGATCCCACCAAGAACTTAGGGTCCCAAGCCAACCTCACCTGCAAGTGGTGCACCTGCCGATCAACGGACGAGGCTCTGGCAAACAAATTATCCCGATAAGCGCCAATAGGCTCGCCACCTATTACGTGGGATCAAAACACTGGCGAAAAGTGGGCGTTTAATATGCCTCTGCCTACCCCTTAGGGGAAACAGGCGTGAGTCTATGTACGTATGTATGTAACTTCATCTGCAACTGCCCCATTTTTTATCGTTCAACACGAAAAGTTTAAATCTCTTATTCCGTAGCTATAAAAATCATAAAAGTTCTGCGACGTTACGAAAAAAAACATCTGTGCCATATATTCTAAAATGACCCTCGATATTTATTTCGTGAGCATCAATGCACCAGAACAAAAGTTATCCTTAATTTATTGAGAACAATCCACCTAACAGATTTGCACCAAACTAAAAACAGCGTTGTAGATTTGTCAGGATTAAAATTATATTTTGGGATCAAATAGTTTTACCAATTAAAAGTATAACGAACATAAATTTACAACTCTAATGATTAGTCGGAATTATTCAGATATCAAAGTAATAAAGCCTGGCAATGTCAAATTGCTATAATTTTCTGCTGTTGCTTTGGAATGTAGAATGAATGTAAAATTTTGAAAATACGGATAATTTGCGAAAACTCAAATGCCTCAAGTTTTTGGAATAAACATTATTATTATATAAAAAATATATTTAGTTAAATGAGTAAAAGTATAACTACCTATTTGATTTCAAAGCTAGATCATACACCTTCGTTCCGCGAATCGTGTGAATATCTATATAGAAAAAGGTTAAGAGAAGCCTGTTTTGAGTAACAATTTAAGCCTACGTACTGAGAAAACGTTGTTAAAACTAATAGAAAATCGGAGAGGGAAGATGATTGGCCACTTGATACGACACGACAACTTCTTCAAAATAACACTGGAAGGCAAAATAGAAGGGAGAAGACGAAGAGGTCGGCCACGACGTACCTATGTGACACAGCTGAAGGAAAAAGTTGGAGTCGGGTCGTATCAACAGGTCAAAGAAAAGGCAGAAAACCGAAGCCAATGGCAATTGCTCCACCGACAAGAGCTACCTAGCTTTTAAATGGAAGAAGATACTGAGAAAACATGTTTGGAGAAAAAGAAGAATAAAGTGTACACATCGCGACTATACCTCTCTACACCGGTTCTGAAATGCCAGCTTAGTCTATTGGTAATCCATACTATTAGTCAAGTTGGCAAATATCGTTCTTGTCATCCCAATCAAATTTCACGTCTTCAAAGCAAAATGAGGGACCAGAGCTAACACTAGTTATTGGAATGTAAGTATAGTTTCATATATTTATTGGATATGCACGGTTTTGAAGATGAGGTAAATAAAATGCCCAAATAATGTTTTTTTTCAACCTTAAAAGATATAAAAGCAAATTAAGAGCTTATCCAAGATACCGTAATAATAAGCTGGTACTCATCGATTTCAATAATAAATTACTTTCTATTAATTTTCAAAGAGCAATTTTCAATTAGCAAGACGGAAAGACTAACGTAAGCCCTTTAGTAAGTGGGCCGAAGTTACAGCTTCATTAACCCCGTAGCGGGTGAGCCTCAATCGAGGATTTCAATTACCTCAAGGCTTTTAATATTAAAGTAAAACGCAGGCAAGCGACCGCAAAGGACGTGGGGAAAAATGTACCCTTTAAAATTATGTAGCACCAGAGGGTTAATGGATTCCTAGACCCACGAATTTCGCTTTTCATACGCTGCGAATGAAGGTCTTTGATGTCGTCATGAGTAATGAGGTGTGCGCAGTACTGACAATTCATTACCAACGAAATGAGCTACCTCGAAGTAAATTTTTCAGTGTCGCTTAGATATTACGATTATTTGTCAAAGTTCTGCGCATTTGTTGAAAGTATTGAATTCTGAATGTTTGTATAGTTAATATTGCTATTGTTTTAATTCCGGTTACGGTTACAAAGTTTCATTCATTCAATCATAAGTAATATTAGTCTATACTTGTATCTGTATACCCCTGACGATTCAGAAATAAAGTAGGTGCACATGTTCCTTGCTAGAACGTGATTTACCTAAACTTTTAGCATATTTAGGGTAAGAAAAACTTCAATAGCACCGCCAACCTAGTTCAGTTTTAGAAAAAGGCACACAATCTCGCCAGTATGTGAAAATTATTTATACATGAAATGAGAAAATTCCGTTTATCTGCCCAAATTATATATTTATATCCGAAATTTGAAAGCTATCTTGTTAAAATATTTATCCTATACCTAGTGAATAAGGTACAAATTTCATATTTTCCTTTACAAGAAAACCACTGTAGCGTAAAAAATGGGTAACTTTCCATTAAAGTCTTTTTTGCTGATTCTGGCAGCAAGAAGCTTTTAATCCAAGGATTTTTTAACCTCATTTGTTTATAGACTCACGCCTGTATCCCCGAAGGGGTAGGCAGAGGTGTAACATTACACCCACATTTCGCCATGAATTTTAAGGTCCCACGTAATATGGGGCGAGCCTATTGCCGTTACCGGGCACATCATCAGACTCCGTGCTGCCACTGAGAGTTTGGAAAACCCTAATAACATTTGCCCGACCCGGGATTCGAATCTGGGACCTCCGATCAGCAGTCGCATACGCTATCCACTGGACCACGAGCTGTAAAAATCTGATGTACTACTTTCGTATTTCGCTGTAAAGTTATTTGTTTTATAATTGTGCATTGATATGATTATTCTGTTGTTTGCATTGTGATCATGATTATATTTACATGTTAACTAGCTGACCCAGCGAACTCCGTATCGCCTTTTTAAGAGTTTTTATTTATTCCCTTTTTTCCATGCCCCTTTTCCAAAGTTACCATTGACTTAACGCTTAATCTCTTATCATTTCAGAGTCTATAAATGATGAACAAACAAACATAGATTTTTATATAATATTGAATTCCCCATTCCTTAAAATATCGGAGACGATACCCATATCGACTTTAAAAAAAAATCCCGTCCGCCATCTTTGATTTCCTATCCGCCATCTTTGATCACGAAATAGATCTGATGTTGTATTTGGATTCACCATCCCTTAAATCATCAGAGACGATACCCATATTGATTTTTTAAATTGTTCCCATCCGCCATCTTTGATTTCCCATTCGCCATCTTGAATCACGAAATTGATGTTGTATTTGGATTCTCCATCCCTTTAAACATGATACCATACCTACCAATATTAATTTTCAAAAAAAATTCCATCCGCCATCTTTGATCACGAAATAGATGTGTGTTTTTGAATTCCCCATTCCTTAAAATATCGGAGACGATACCCATATCGCCTTTAAAAAAAATCCCGTCAGCCATCTTTGATTTCCCATCCACCATCTTGAATCACGAAACAGATGTTGTATTTGGATTCCCCATGCCTTTTAACATCGCAGACGATACCAATATTGATTATTAAAAATTTTCCAATCCGCCATCTTTGATTTCCCATCCGCCATCTTTGATCACGAAATAGATGTTGTATTTCGATTCCCCACCCCTTAAAATATCGAAGGCGATACCCACATTGATTTTTAAAATTTTCTCATCCGCCATCTTTGATTTTCCGTCCGCCATCTTGGGTCACTAAATAAATTTCATATAATTACTCAGCGTCCCGAAAATCTCGAAAACGATACCCATATAGATTGTGTCCTATTCGTTCAGCCTTTTTTTGCCTTTGACCTAACCCTCCCCCTTCTCGTTTGACCATTTTATTATTTTTAATTGGCCCCTAAAAGCTGTGGCGAAATAATTGGGCTGTCATAGGCAATAACATTTTTTTAAATCCGACTGCTAGTTCCTGAGATTAGCCGACATTATCTTTTAGCCTTTTTACCCTTTTGCCCGGCTCCAAAGCCTATATATAGACTTTCGGAATACCTGGGCTATCGTATACAAAAAGATTTTTTCAGATCCGACCGGTAGTTCCTGAGATGATTGCGTTCAAACAAACAAACAAACAAACTCTTCCGCTTTATTATATTAGTATAGATGTCGTTTTAACTGTTTAAGAAATATAACTGCAAAAAGTATTTACACATACAAACTGCTTAGTACTAAGACATAGTAGTATAGGTACTCAAAATGCTTTATGTCAAAATGTTATCCGGTGACGTTTCGCTAGGAGTGGCCAATATGGCGACTGCGATTTGTCTGTCAGAACCATTAGAATCTAACAAAATACTCGACAATCCGAATTTTGCGCATATATGTTGTCGACTCGAAATCTTTATTTTTTAATGTTTTATTATTCAGGTAAGGTTTCGATGTATCCTTGACGAAATTATTAATATAAGATTTGACACTGCGATAGCAGCGCAGTCCGTCGGTTCCAATGTGAAACATTCCAAAATCTACAACTACTTACAAATTAAAAATTATGTAAATAAAACATTTTCCAGAGGACTAAATTGTGAATCTAAACCATTCTCAAGTCCCCTTGAACTCACACAAAAAATTTCATCAAAATCGGTCCAGTCGCTTAGGAGGAGTTCAGTGACATACACACGCACACAAGAAATATATATATATATATTAGTGGTCATATGATCATAGCGGTGATAATCTATTATCGTAGTGACTACTATCACGCCATATTTGGAGTGTAGTTGGAGCCTTTTGACGAGATAATCAAAATAATGTAGAGTTGTGTAAAACCTTGGCATACTGGTCTGAGGAACTCAAATGTAATAATTATCCCTATACCTAAATGTATAAAATATTTATGTAAGTGTATTTTTTTATGGCCGTAAAAAGCTTTAAACCGTTATGTATTATCAAGTAATTCTCTAAACTCATTACAGCAAGCTCAGAGGAGCTATGAAACCTCCATGGAATTAAACAATGCTCATATGTGATGGTAGCTTTGGCCCAGAACCGACATACATTTAGTTTTTTCACGCGCTCAAACTTCCAACGAAACGAAGGCTAGCTGTGCTTGAATTTTTTATATCTATTCTCGCGGCCGTCCTACAGGCTAATTGGATATGTTTTTTACTCGCGACTCTTTGAAGCTGAGCTTTTTATAGCTTTACAAGATCGCCTCTTTGGTAAAAGAAATTATGTTGAATATTACTCGGCAGTTTGCAATATTGATCTTTAGTGGCAGACTGTGAATGCTCTCTTAAAGAGTGTTGACGTTTAAATTCCATTTTCGAATGAGTCGTTTTATTTTCTTTTAAAATAATTATTGAAACTTGTGATAAGCTTTAAGGGGTGCTTTTTCCGCTGTCTGATAAGTTCCTGTTAAATGAATATGTCAGATAAGGTAACACATATAAATTTAGTTCCAATTTTGGATTTATTTGGAAGATAAGGTCTAACCAGAAGTGTGACACCGAGACAAGCTCGTAAAGTAATTGTAATAGTTTCACAACTGCCACGTTGGTCTCGCGGCATAAATGTGCACGTGGGATTGGGAAGTCTCGGGTTCGATTTACGGGTCGGGCAAAGTGTTATTGGGTTTTGCCGTTAGGAAATTCGCAGTAGCAACACGGAGTCTGGTAATGTGCCCGGGCTATATAATAGGCTCGCCCCCCGCGGGACTAAAATAAATCTGGCGAAAAGTGGGTATAGCAATATACCTCTGCCTACCTCTTCGGGGATATAGGCGTGAGACTATGTATATATGTATGTAGTTTCACAACAGTGAGAACCTAAACTTTTGCCATGAGTTATTTAAAGGCACGTGGAAGGAAGAAGGAAGGAAGGAAGGAAGGCTCTAGGCTATATAACATTACGCTATGAGCCACGGGAGTGGAGCAGTAGCCCTAAATAGCCGCGGTTACACCCGCGGGCTCATCTAGTAACCATCAACACATCTAGTAACCTGTGCTCTGCGCGCTCTCTACCGTCTAAGGAGCATACTACCATCCGAGACAAAGACAATGCTTGTGCAGACCTTAATATGCCCCCTCATTGACTATGGTGATGTATGTTACTTTGACCTGAATGCAGATCTCCTTGATAAACTTGACCGTCTTCTAAATAACTGCATTCGATTCATTTTCAATCTTCGCAAGTATGACCATGTGTCTACTTATCGTTCCCAATTAAAGTGGCTTCCCATACGTCAACGCCGTAGTTTGCGTGCTCTCACTACCCTCTTTACTATTCTTACATCTTCAACCTCTCCCCAGTATTTATCTTCCTACTTCCAATATTTATATTCCAACCATGAACGAAACCTCCGTTCATCTCATAATCTTCTCCTCACGGTACCTCCTCACAACTCTAACTTTCTTCATTCCTCTTTTACTATTCAATCTATCCTTCTCTGGGATGCCCTCCCTCTTGAAATCAGGATGGCCAAGACGAAGAACACTTTCAAGTTCAAGGTGAAGGAGCTTCTATTGGCTGAGTCGGCGATTGTATCTTAAGCCGTTTAAGTTCAATGTGGTTTAATATGTATGTATGTGTTTATGTATTTATAGTATATATATTTATATATACCTTTGTGTATTTATGTACGAGTAGTTTTATAACATATCTATATCATGTATGTTTATATTATATTATGTACCTAACGTATATATGTTTATATAACCTAACGTATTTATTTGAATGTATCATTTAGATCTATAATATACTTAGTTATAATTTATATAAGTTCAAATTAGTTTTCATTATATTACACCTACTTACTTCTTTTCTCTCTGCACCACTCTAAGGTTGACTGGGAGATAATGCCCATGGCATTAAGTCCGCCTTTATACTATTGTGTATATAAAGATTAAATAAATAAATAAATAGTAATGTATATAATCTCTAATAACAAAACAGTCTAGTATCTAATGTTATTGTATAGCCTTACTCTGTCTACCTACGATTCTCAAATGAAAGCTTTCGTCTGTAAACTTAGACTGAAAATCGACTCGGCTTAATGGTTTATATTATAATTAATGAGTACCCTCTGAATATTAAATATAAAGTGTTCCAGGCAGTCTAGAATAACTGGGACTTGTATTTATTGAAATATGATTTGTATAGAGCCTTTTCTTTAGAATTTCGTCTGGTATTGAAAGATTTAGAAGGATATTACCTACATAGTTTACGATGAACATATTATTACAGAAAGCGGTGGAATCGGATTGCAAAATATCTCTCAGTACATATATTTTTTTAGTAATGAGACAACCGTTTTAACTAAGCATTACGTAATTTTTTTTTATATAATAGACGGCAATCAAGCTGGCGATTCGTCTGATGGTAAGCAATAGCCGCCAACCGTGGACACAAGCAATACTAAAGGAGTTTGTTTGTTTTTTGTGTGAGTGTGTGGCCAACTCTGGTGTAAGAGTTTTCAGACCGCCCGAAGGCCTCCGACATGGCCTAACGATCCTTATCCTTAGACAAGAACCGGGACCGTCAGTTTTACGTGCCCTCCGAAGCACGGTCGCGCTCAGATGTAAATGCCACACATGTTCACCCATCCAAGTGTTGACCTGTGCAAGCGTTGTTGCTTAACTTTGCCGATCTGTTACGAACGGCAAGCCAAGTTTTGCTATGAGCACTTCTAAAGGAGTGAATAAATGCGTTGCCGTCTTTTGGAAAAGGAAAAACGAATATGAGGAGGAGCGGAATGAGGGTGAAGGAGGCGATGGGGCTTGCGGAACTCTCTCTCATCGAACGAAACGCAGCAGTATACATGGATTATAGGTAGTAGAGCCTTGTTGATTTCAGCATGAATGGGCCGGCTCGACTGGGGAAGTACTACCCTCTCACAGAAAATCGACGTAAAGTAACAGTACATAAACTGTTGCATTTCGTTCGGTGAGTGAGAGTGCCGGAGGCCCTATCCCCTATTCCTTCTAACTCATCCCACTCCTCACCCTTTCTCTTTTCCCAACCCCAAGGCGCGGCAACGCACTTGTGACTCCTGTGGTGTTGCTTGTGTCCATGGGCGGCGGTAATTGCTTACCATCAGGCGATCCGTTTGCTCGTTTGCTGCCTATGACTATAAAAAAAAGAAAATATACTGTTACTTTTCTTCCCCAGTCGAGCCGGCTCATGTATGCTATAATAAAATTAGCAAGGCTCTACCGACCTACAATGCAGTACGTCTATTGCCAATTGCGGTTATAAGTTAATAAGTGGTTAACCACTAAACAACTAAGTAGACTCAAGTGTATTGATTGACTATTCCATCCATGTTTGGCTAATTGAGAGATGCCTCTGCCTCTGCCTACCCTACCCTCCTGATGCCTCTGCCTACCCTCCTGATGCCTCTGCCTACCCTCCCGACAATATACAAGTATAAATCAATTCAGCATTAAAAACCGCTGACGTCACTCATTTTAACGAGTCAATAGAACTTTATGTAGGCGACAGAAACAGTACCATAAAACAAACTTCTAAAGGAATACGAATAAAATTCCACAAACGGCAATAATATTTATTCATTTGATACTTTGCGGCGGAATGTTGGCAGAAGTGCGCATTAAAAATTCATGAAATAATAAATATGCCCCAATTGAATGAACGAATTTTGAATAACAATTCGGTGGTCAATAATAAAATTATTCAAGGACTCTTCGGACGGTTTCGTTTTGTAAAGTTGGGAGAGCATTACTGTGACTGGAGTGCCCACTGCTCAGCACATCTCGTAGTCTTAAAAATTGCTCTGTAGACGGTAGCAGGCAAACACTCGCATCGCACGGTATTTTATTAAAAAACGTAGCTTGCGATAAGTGGTTGTATCGCACCCACATTTTTCTAGTAAGTAAAAAGATTTACACCCGCTATATTTAAGAACCAAATTCCATTAAAATCTGTTTATTCCTTTCCTATAAGAGACGGCGAAAGTTTATATGGAATGCTGGGCTCCGTAAATTCTCTAAAAGGATCTATAAACTACTAGGCTATTCTGTTTAAATGTATAGAAACTATAAGTGCGTATAGAGAAAGGACTTTAGGGAATACACCCAAAGTAATCTTGTCTGATCCGAGGATTAATCTAGCCTTACTAGGAGGGATTAATGTACAAAGCCTATACAAGATGTAACTTAAGGGTGTGGCTATTAAGGGTCGGACTAACAAGGAGGAAAAACTAATATTTGTAAGACAATATCAATATAGTTCGGGCGAGTTAATAGTGTACTAAAGTCTTCTTAGGATTGTAAAATCACGATGTATTCTCATACTTTTCTTACAGTTCCTCTTTAACACAATATTGAAATAGCCTTTGCTCTCACGATATTATGTTTTTCTCTTACTATTCTATTATTATGACAAATTGTATATTGCCTCCGGTGTCCAGTGGATAGCGTATGCGACTGCTGATCAGAGGTCCCGGGTTCGAGTCCCAGTTCGAGCAAAACTGTCATTTGGTTTTCCAAATTCTCAGTTGCAGCACGGAGTCTGGTGATGTGCCCGGTAACGGCAATAGGCTCAATGTGCTGGCGAAATGTGGGTGTATATTACACCTCTGCCTACCCCTTCGGAGATACAGGCGTGAGTATATAAATATATATATATATATATATATATATATATATATATATATATATATATATATATATAATATTAAAAAACTTTTATTAAAATGCTGATAAAGATAAAAAAGAACAAAATGCATCTCGTGGTCAGTGCCCCGAAGAAAAATGATCTGTGACGAATAAAGGTTCATAGGAAAAGATTTTGCATAAATTATGAACAGCATGTGTACCGTTGGTCATCATCAACATCCTAGCGCTGTCCCGGTTGCTTTCCAAAACCTACGCCTTGGAGCCCGGGGTCCGCTTTCCGGCTGTATCTCCTCCACTTCGCACGATCTTCAGCATCCCTGGTGGTTAGTCGATTGGCACACACATCATCCCCTACGACGTCAAACCAGCATTTCTTTGGTCTTCCCTGCTTACCGGGGCCCAGCGGAGTTAGCATGGTAAGACATTTGTTACCCACGTAAGAACGGTTAACATAAGACGTGGCCGTACCAGTGTAGCATGTCTACAGAAAAGGTATCATCGGTAAATGCACCGGACTCGGCTTCAATCAAGGAGATCATAATAATATAATTTCTTAAAAATAGAATATTCAAATTTATTAATTTTACTAGGGGCTGCTAAAACTAACCAAACCGCAACTAAACTGCATAAATTAACGTTTAAATAACAGTGTTGCCGCAATAGTGCCGTTTTACCCTCACAGTGTTACAAGTTACGGTATAGAGCGTATTTCCCACGGGTTATCCGTCTATATTAAGAAATAAAGCCCACTTGTGGGAGCCCACGCGATTGCTTTTCGTGGTTCTCAGCGATTTTATCGAATAATATATGAATACTATGCCAGCGTTATGTGAAAATGGGATGAACATTTTGTTTGCTTCATTTGTAAAATGTTTTAATAGTATTGGTACAAAATAGATTTTAAATATTTATTTATTTATAGTCTCACGCCTGTATCCCCGAAGGGGTTGGCAGAGGTGTAAATATTACACCCAGATTTTGCCATGAATTTTTAGGTCCCACGTAATAGGGGGCGAGCCTTTTGCCGTTACCGGGCACATCACCAGACTCCGTGCTGCTACTGAGAATTCGGAAAAACCCAGTAACACTTTCGCCCGGCCCGGGAAACGAACCCGGGACCTCCGACTATCAGTCGCATACGCTATCCACTGGACCACGGAGGAGATTTTAAATATATTATTTATAAAATACGTACAAAGCTCAAATATGCACAAAAGCAAGATGGAGTTGTTTTATATCGAAATTAAATGTGATAATACGTTACTAATATTATACGTGTCATTATTGTTCGTAATCTATATTGATCTATATTATCAAGAGTTTCAAAAGCCTTGTTAGTTGAGAGCCAGAATATTAAATGGTACTGAGTCCCCATAACGTCTATCAAAGACCTTCATGACAGGTCCATCGGCTCGAGATGTACGCTGAAGCACAGGGTAAGGTCAGCGATCATGAATTAAAAAGTGATGTGCAACGTGCGTGGGTATGAACCCCATACTCTCTGCAAAGCAGTGTGTTGATATTTCCACTAGGCTCATATTTGCTCGTATTGTATCTATCTATCTATCGTCACGCCTGTCTCCCATTGGGATAGGCAGAGACTATGGAACGCCAAATGCTCCGGTTCAAACACACCTCTTTCGCTTCCTCGACATTCATGAACCTCATATACATGCACGCTGGTTATGGGTACTTTTAATATAGCCCTTTTTTAGTACGTCACTTATTTCGTCAGCGTACGTCCGTCTTGGGCGTCCCCTACCAACATCTCCATTCATACTTACACGATACACTTCTTACGTATTTCTTCTTTCATCCATCCGTTCCAAATATCCAAACCATCGCAACATTCCTTTTTAGGGTTCCGTACCTAAAAGGTAAAAAACGGGACCCTATTACTAAGCCTCCGCTGTCTGTCTGTCTGTCTGTCACCAGGCTGTATCTCATAAACCGTGATAGCTAGAAAGCTGAAATTTTAACAAATTATGTTTTTCGGTTGCTGCTATAACAACAAATACTAAAAATAAAAAAATGAAAATATTAAGGGGGGTCCCGTACAAAAAACGTGTTTTTTTCGTATTTTTTGCTCAATATTACTAACTGTAACAGGTAGACGCTTTAAATTTTCACAGAATATGTAGTTGTATGTATATTACTTTTCATATACATTTCATATACATTTTTACCATTCCAAATAAATAATTAAATAAAAAAGTAAATAATAAAGGGGGGCGAACTACAACAAACGTAATTTTTAAGCAATTTGTAACTCGATCTTAATAAACAGGTAGAAACTTAAAAAGTATTTAAGTATACATACTACCAACGTGATTTTCTTTTATAGATGATGGTACGGAGCCCTTCGTGCGCGAGTCCGACTCGCACTTTATCAATTAAAATTTATTTTTATCAAATACGCCCAATTTTATTCAATTCTTGTCAGTACATCTTCTTTTAGACCACAATTCTCTCGTATCACACTGTTTTTCACTTTATCTAGTAGCCTTACTCCGCACATACTCCTTAGAGCTCTCATCACCACAGCATTGATTCTACTTTCATGCTTCTTCTGCCATACCCATGATTCGCTACCAAACATCAGTGTTGGCGCCAAAACTCCCTGCAGTACAGCAAGGCAAGCCTTACTTGGGATAATTTCGTTACTGATGATGGATGGATGCTCGTATTGTGTTGCATAAAATATAACAATAGCTTATGAGTGTAACAACTACAGTGCCTAAGAAGTGTCAAATCAGTGCTAGACGAAAAGATTCATCACTCTCGTGAAAATGAACTCACATTTTCTGTTTAGTTTCTTCATCATAAGAACTCCCTTTTGATATATTTTCTTTACATATAGTTTTCTACTCACACAAGTAATATTATGTTAAAATACAACTTTCTTATACGCATATTGCTGTCTGTACAACCAGCCGTCGAGACTTGACAAGGGAAAGTAGAAATATTGAAATAGCCTTTGCTCTCACGATATTAAGTTTTCTCTTGTATTATTAAGAAGAACTCAGACAGGACAGCTTTGTGTTTTAGCTTTTGATAAACTGAAGAAGGCATTATTTGGTGGCGGGCTAGTGAAACCGTAAGTTGGAGGAAAAATCTATTCCTTTTCGATGTCGGCGATATCTTCACAAATACTTTTTTATTTTTCGTACAATCGTCTTCAATCGTAACCAATATAAAGTAAATGTTAGTGTTTATTTGAACATGAAAAGATGGTTGACTATTATTATAATTTTATGTCGTTGAATTACATAAGACATATTGATAATAATTATGTTCTAAGTTTTTAGTGTTTTTACTCCTACTCCTTTGATTTCTTTTAGTGTGGGTGTGTAATACACTTCTGCCTACCCCTTCGGGGATTAAAGGCGTGAAGTTATGTTATGTTATGTTATTTCTTTTATTTTCGATGCAATCTAACGTTACTGAAAACTTTAAATTCTTACTCTGTTTTATTTATAAAAGTATTAAAACATTGTTGGAAGCCACAGAAAGCATTAAAATTTGCTCACGCTTTTCAAAACTGTAATCTAAATTATAAAACTCAAGAGCTTTTCCCGCAGGAAACAAAAACACAACATCTCCTTTCTCTCTGTAAACATTAACATCATAGCCACGAAATTCATCGTGGAACGAATGCAATTAACCCTTACTCACAATATTAATCAGTCTATCGGGCCTGCCGCCTCACAAAATTTATTAAAGTTAAAGACCCCTTTATAGAGTGACGACGTGATTTCGCGTCAAATTGTGTTTCAAAGTCAATCTCGATTGTAATCACGGGCTGGAGGCTCTAGCCTAGTGATTATGTCAAGTATAGGTGCTCGAACTACTGACGATTTGTCTAGTAATTATCGTCTTGGCTAGCCGCTTCGAATTTCGAGTAAAGGTTGACTTGAACACAGTCACGTGCCGCAAGGTATTACATAGACCAATTTTGCTTTGATTAAAGAATTGTCAGGTATTTTTGTCGATGTAAAGTCAGAATCGATGAGTGAATAAGTAATGAAAGGACTATAACTTAATCAAACAAAAAAAATTATGTACAAACTTGAGTCACAATTTTTTAAATCATATAAAAAGGGGATTTAGAGATAATAGATATGGGAGACATATTCTAACTCACTGGAATACACAAAAGTTCCATATTTAAAAACCATGTTGTTCTTCTGCGATACGTATTTAAAAGTGTGTTGCCAATATTTGTGATAACTATCAACACTTAGTTATTCTTGGCGCATTTCACGTTATGCACTTAACAATGTTATTCATATCCTGTTTAATCTCTTTTTAATGAGAGTTTTCTGCAACTCATTGTACATTAAATTGCTATAATTGTGTATGACACACGATTTCCGTTTCTGTCGAAAATTGTAGCGCATTAAGCTCGCAATCGCCAGAAATACGATTTTATCTATTGATGCAATTATTTTGAATCACCTGCAAGTAGATATTATGTTAGTTTTCTTCGTCTAAATAAAGCTAGAGACTGAGAACTCTGGAGAAGAGTAAAAGGTGTCCCCCCTCTGCCCGATAATGGGATAATACAGATAAGACAAAAATAAAACTGTCAGTCAAAAGGTCGGGCCGCAAAACATCAATATAATTAACTAGCTACTGCTCCCGTACATATGTGATTAGCGCCATCATAATATATTTATATGATATCTACTTGCTATCTACAATTGTGACGGCAGCTTCTTTCCATTTAAGTGTATGTATAACAAGCGCGACAAGCTTTTAAAACACATTTTCAAACAATATTTTAGACAACAGTTACGATTAAAGTAATGTTCCTGTTGAATTGACACAGCGATATAACCAGATAATTCCAGTTAGAACAAGTTTTAGTGAGATGCCGCGGTTACTTATAAATGTCGCGATTATTCTCTAACTTACGGCGTGTAATTGTACCTGCGTGACAGCGGCAAAGATCACCTAATAAGGACTAACCCCTATTATATCATTAAATTAATCTTGAAGAAGAGAGAAAGAAGTATTAAATTAAGTAGCTGACTCAAGGGACTCTTTTGGCGATGAAATATAATTAATTAATACATACGTCTTAACTTAACTGTACTATAACATTTTGGACGCATTTCCTGGTCATGTTTTCTTTTATTTTCTTTTTACAAAGTTTCTCTTTTTACACTTTACAAAGTTGACAAATTCAAATTCAAAATCCTTTATTCATTTTGGTCACAATGTGACGCTTATGAACGTCAAAATAATAAATTTATAAAATAATTACTTAAAGACTCTACATTTACATTTACTGCCACGTTCGCAAAGCAATAGGTAGAACCATGAGAAAGACCGGGCAATAAAACTCACGGTCACACTTTTTCATCGCCAGGTTTTGCATAATACACATAATTTACATTTTGTAAGGTGCTGCAACTGTTACACCTTCTATATCACTTGTATATATTTACTGTACATAATAATACTCATGCATAATACTTTTGATGTTCATTTGGTTAGCCTCCTCAGAATAGACGTGGTGAAACAGGAGCATCCACTTACATTATATATACCTAATAATGCAGGCAATTCGCGAAAGTGATCAGACCCATGATGGAAATGATGCAGTTAAATATTAAAATCTAATACCAGCCTGCAAGACCGTCATCGACCAGTCATCGCAAGTAGCACCCGTTCACGAGTATGACGCATGTGCCAGCCATCATCCGTCTCGCCCTATTAGTGGGACAGGGATGACCCGACACACAACGCCACCACAAGAAATGACATTTTAGTGAGCATGACGATAACGGTATACGAACCGGCAGTAAGAAACAATCTATTGGTATACTGACCAAGACCGCCAATTACCTCCATTTTCCAGATCGTTATTATTAACATAAATTAGTGGAACGCGTGAAGGAATGCAAATGTAGAAAGAATTTTGTGAAGGTGACAAGTGAACAACTTAAACTACATTCAACAAATCATAATAATATCCTAATCCTGCAAAAATCATGTGTTCACGAGGCACCTCCACTTAACATGTTACTAATTAAGAATAGAGTATTTCACACAGTCATAAAAATAACAATAATGGTGAATTTAAAAAACGCAACTAGACCCATGATGTCTTGTCATCTAGAAATTCTTTAATAGTGTAATAACCCCTTTTTAAAAGAAAATTCCTAGTAGTGGTTTTAAATTTGTGCAGAGGTAAATTCATTATTTCCAGAGGTAATTTGTTGAAGAATTGTATACCGAGTCCCGCAAATGAGTTATGAACTTTATGAAGACGGTAGTTAGTGCCCACTAGTTTATGCTTATTCCTTGTGTTCACTTTGTGCAAGTCACTATTTTTATGGTAAAGAGTTAAGTTTTTCTTAACGTACATTAAATTAGCAAATATATACTGCGATGCAACTGTAAATATTTCTACTTCTTTAAATTTATCTCGTAAAGAATCTCTAGCACCTAACTTATATATTGCACGTATGGCCCTCTTTTGAATAACAAAAATTATCTGAATATCGGCCGCCGTACCCCATAATAGTATCCCGTAAGACATTACACTGTGAAAGTAACTAAAGTAAACTAGTCTAGCAGTATCTACGTCTGTGAATTGGCGAACTTTCCTAACTGCAAATGCTGCAGAACTAAGTTTGACTGCCAGACAGGATATTTGGGAGCCCCACTGAAGCTTACAATCTAAAGTTAAACCTAAAAATACAGTTGAATCAACTAGGTTAATTGTTTCGTTATTTAAAATTATATTAGTAAGAACATTTTTGACATTCGGCAAAGTGAATTTCACACATTTTGTTTTGCCAGAGTTGAGTAGCAAATTATTTGTCGTGAACTAATGTAGTACTTGCGCAAGAGAATTATTTACGCTATCAGTGTTACTTGTGTTACGATCAACTTTAAAAATAAGTGAAGTATCGTCAGCAAAAAGAACAATATCACATAGATTTCTAACAAAGAATGGCAAGTCATTAATATATATTAAAAAAAGAAACTGACCAAGAATAGAGCCCTGTGGAACGCCCATTCCCACTGGCAGACCTTGGGACCTACTTCCACTAACATCTACATACTGAACTCTATCTCTAAGGTAACTGGCAACAAGATTGAGTGCGCTATCTCGAATACCATAATGGTTGAGTTTACGTAAAAGTGTATCATGTTCAACACAATCAAAAGCCTTTGACAAGTCGCAAAAAACACCAATGGCATCCTTCGAATTTTCCCAAGCATTAAAGATATGTTTTAATACAGTTACACCGGCATCAACGGTGGAGCGACCCTTAGTGAAGCCATACTGCTCACTGTGCAATAAATTATTTGTGAGAAAGTGTCTCTCTAACTGATGCAAAATAACCTTTATAAAAATTTTACTGATTGCAGGCAAGATGGAAATTGGCCGAAAGTTACTAGGGTCGCTCTTGGATCCTTTTTTGAAAAGTGGTATCACCTTGCTGTGTTTCATTAAATCAGGAAATACCCCTTTATCCACGCATCTATTAAATATTGCAGCTAAATATGGAGCTATGATAAAAATGATTTGGTGAACAAGACTCACTGAAATACCCCATAAGTCAATAGATTTCTTAATATTGATGGTCTTGAATGTCTTGAGCATGTCATTGGTGTCAATGTATTTAAAATTAAACAGCACATCACACTCATTCACATTGCCCCTAACTAATATCTCTGCTTTGCTTGGGTATGAGTCTAAACACTTGGTTGTTTTCACTGGTATGTTTATGAAGAAGTTGTTAAAAGTCTGAGCAACATCAATTTTCTTTGTAACTATTTCTCCATTACATTTTAATTCATAGCTATTATCTACTAATTTAGCTCGACCAGTCTCACTGTTAATAATGTTCCAAGTTGTTTTTATTTTGTTCTTGGATTCTTTAATTTTATTACTTATAAATATAGACTTAGCTGAAGCACATGCTCTCTTAAAAACTTTTCAGTAATTTCTTACATATTCAATAAATGAAGGATTTAAATTGTATTGCTTCATACCATACAGATCATACAACCTAGATCGACTTTTGTTTATTCCTACTGTTGCCCAATCACAAAATGTAACTTTAGAGCTCTTGGCAAATGTCTTCTGCTTAAAAATTTTATTGTACTCATTTTTAATAACATCAAATAACCACTTATATAATTCATCTGGATCATCGTGAGTTAAGTCAATGCTGGCGATCTTAGCAGCAACATCATCATTAAAGCGATTAAGGCGAGCAGAGGTCATAGGCCTACATGTGATTTTTTGTACTGTAGGGGTTGTATTAGTTGGAATTACAACCTTTTGTCCACAGTGATCCGATGTCAAGTCACTCAAAACAGCTTTACTTAAGTACAAACGATTGCAAAAAATATTATCTAAGCATGTAGAAGAATGTGAGGTAGTTCTGGTTGGTTCAGAAAATAAAACATTCAAATTAAATGACATAAATAAACTAACTAACCTAGTATAAGTTGGTGATTGTTTTAACAAGTTAACATTAAAATCACCACATACGATTATTGACTTCCTGCTGGAACTTAAGTGTTTTAAGACGTCCTCCATGATGCTTTCAAATTGGCTAAAGTCACTTTGCGGTGGTCGGTATACACAGACTATGACGTGTTGCTCAAGTTCAACACAAGATATCTCAGCGGTGCGCTCGATAGAAAGTTTGGCTATGTCCTTTCGTCTTTTACATTTAATACTATTACAAACATATATGAGAAAGCCACCACGAATAGCGTTCTTTCTTACGAATGCACTAATCACTGTATAAAATTCATTATTGAATATTAATTGGTCACCTCTTAACCAATGTTCCGTAATGCATAATACATGCAACTTATGTTTCTTTAAAAATAAATCTATCTCTAATTCTTTGCCAGATAGGCCTTGTATGTTTTGATGAGCTAAGTTTAAAACACATGAATGCCTATCTGTTGTCTCATCTAGTAGTTTAAACTAATAGATTTGTCAATACTACCATTGGTATAACTATTATCTACCAAATTCCTAAGTGCTCTAGTAGTACTGCGTTCACTATGTAAATTAAATGCTAATAATTTAGCAAGTTGTCGCCTATATATAAAAGAGAGATACATAGTATCTTTTGTTAAAAAGAAATTACTAATAAAAATATTAGAGTCGAAAAATAAAATATGGTCACTATGACTACAAGTGCTATTATATAATAATAGATTCAATTTACCTATCTGGTTATTTTTTTTTATAAGATAAGTTATTGGAATATGATAATGCACAGACAATAAAATTGCACCCCACTTTAGAACTTTGTTCTATCATAATATCTGATAAAGCTAATATTTCTTTCTTGGTAAGAAGTAGGCTATCCCCATATAAAATTATATCTGTAGAATGTTTATTTAGTCTAGCATACTTTAATCTATTAATTAACATAGACATTCCTTGTCCTGGTGAACAAATATTTTGTATTGACCGATCAGTATAATTAACTATTAATCAGGCTACCCATACCAATTCCTAATTGGTCAGAAAAAAATAAAACATTGTTATCTAAAACCTTATTATTTTCAATATGTAACAATGTGTCAGAACCTGAACCGTGACATGTTTTCGAAGGATATTCATCTTGAAAGTCACTATATAACTTGGTTGTACAGTTAGGTGAAGCCTCTAACTTATGATTTGAATAATTTAAACAGTTACTGTTGTTGGTCATAGAGAGCAGTTGTTTTAGATTTTCTCTACCAACTCTACTAATTTCATCATATTTCAATATATATTCCTGTGTTTCACTTTGATGATCTATTATCAATTTATTGAGCTGTGCATTTAATGATGTGATTTGTGTTTGCAGCTCACATGTGTGTTGTTCATATTGTAACTCCATGATGCGACTGAGCTGCCTCATATATGTATCATCGCAGCTACTATATGATCTGACTTCTTCCTGCAGTCTGTCCCGCTGGTCCAGAATGTCCATAAGTTCTATGTGGAGTTCCGTCAATTGTGCTTTCAGTTGTGAGACTTTGTCATTAACATACTTAACTTCCTCTTCACTGTCAATTCGTTCCTTCAACAGTTGACTGTGATCTTCCTTATATTTCTTGAGTTCCAGTAGTGCAATCTTTAACTTGTGCTCCGTTTCCTTTGCTAAAGCCTTACGGGTCATCATAGTGTGTGTAGACATATTTTGTACCCAAATTACCTTAAAAGAAGAAAAATAAAACAGCTGAATTATTTGAAAAATATTATAGGGTATGGGGAAAGGGATGTTAATATATAAATATAACAAATACTCAGTAAAAGTTGAAAGACAGAAATATTTTAAGAAAGTACAGTGATGTAGGTATGTTGACAAAAAAAAATAATAATAAGAAAAGTTATACAAATTGAACAGAAAAAAGAATAACAAAGGAACTAGAAAGGTAATTTGATTACTAGATATATTACTTATAATATCTTAGTTTCTTGGACAATCTTAAGTAAACTAGGTAAGATAGCTGTAGGCTGTAGCTATTATTATACTAGGTACTAATTATATTCAAATAAATCAACTGGAAATTGATGCATATACACTTAAAATAATAATTGTGAAGTGTGATTAGTGTAGTGGGTGTTTGAATGGGGCATTTGTTCAGTCCTCGATTTTGCTTCCACTTTTGTCAAGCAAAAAGAGACAGAAACTGTGCCAGTGTGTGATGGACGAAGCTCACGTTATGTGAGCCGAGTAAATATGTGATGAGGAGTGTAAGTTAATAAGTAAAATACTCCCCGGGTTTCAGGATGATGATTTGAAATCCGTCCGTTGACACTGGGTAGTTGATCTGTCCGCCAAGAACTGTCGGCAGCGAGGTTTCAATCCTTTTCAAACACCAAACTCAATGTCTTTCACACTTCTTTTGACATAAATACAACTTTAGTGAAACATAAACCTTTAATATTGATTTAAACTTTATTAAAAAATTTAAAATCACGGAGCTACGTAATTTTACGTCTGACGTTTTTAGTGTTGCCAGCAAAAAAAGACAGACAATACGCGTGTTTACCTAAGGCAAGCTTCTAGAGAAGCAAAACTCAGAGAGAAAGCTTTCTTGTCTAAGAAATATCTATAAGATATGTAATAAGTTCTGCCCTTCCAAAGGTCACGTCGATAACTTTATAGTAAAAAGGCAAGGGTCGTAAAGTCTACGCTACAAATATCATTATTTTCGTACAATTTTATTATTATTTATTAAAAATCAAACTTTAATAATTATTAGACCGTGTCGAAGAGGCGCGACAGATTGTCATTCAATTGGATATTAAAAACTTTGATCATTATTGTCAACCAGTGCGGATCATTGCACAATGTCTTTAAAAGAGAGAGATAAGAGATAATTTACTTTTCAAACTGATGGCTACTTAAATACACAGTACAAAGATAAATACAATTTTAGGTAGGTATTTGTTTGTAATAGGTACTTACCAATGTTTTCGTTTGTATAAGGTATTTAGTACATAACTTATATTTGTACCTAACACTTATCTCGCTGTCTGTCTATTTCAGCTTATAATGCGGTTAAAATCTGAATAAAATTGGTAATTATTATAAATGTATCATGTATTTCCCAATGCAATAATAGCGCGGGCAAAACTAAAGGCGAAAAGACTACATAATTATATAAGCATAGATCTTGACTAAAAAGGTCTATCACGTTTCTCTGACATACACATCCAAATTTGCTACATCATTTTATCACAATTTTTGTCTTGAAAACAACACGTGAGTGTGTTTATAAGGTTTCTTTCATTTGGTAATTACTTTCGTTCATTTATGGTATCTTTATAACATTGCTCTTAAGAATAACACTTTAACTTTTAGCTTGCTCTCTCAGCTGCAATACTAAAGTGATTTCAATTTCTGAGCTAGTGTAGTAAGGCAAAGTAGAATATTTAATCAGTGTGAAGACAAGGAGTGTGCCCGGTGGTCGGCAATAGGTTCGCTCCCCTATTACATTGGGACCGAAACATAATTACTGAAGTGTGGGTGTGTAATACTCTGCCTATCCCTTCGGGGATAAAAGGCTTGAAGTTATGTATGTGAAGGCAAGCTCGGTATGAACGCGCGCTTGTGAGTTCTACGTTTTTATCTCAATCTGTTTTAACAAAGAGTCGTATTGTGGAGCTTAGCTATCTCCTTTGAGACACTTTTACATAAATATTTTTACCGGATCGGCTGGCGATGTTTCTGTTTGTTCACAGGTCTGTAAGGTGGTGTTAGGGATAAGAGAAAATATATCTACCATCTTGTTTCTAATTTAGATGCTGCTTCGTGGAAAATTTATTTCTGTTGCGTCTACCACTTTGTACGAGATAGGAAAAAGTGTTTCTTTGATTTTGTTTACTGTTAGTTTTTGATAAGTAAATTAATGGGTGTGTTGAGGTGTCTGATAGTCCTTTAAATTTAGAAACCAATTACTAATAAAAATATAGTAATAGATCCTAATCAAGGTTGTAAAAAGCAGTTGAACTGCTGCGTGTCCGGTATTTTGTTACCTATAAACATCCCTCTCTTTCTGGATAGGTTTGAAATCTATCAATCTTCTTGTATTAAAAAGAAGGCCATGCTCACCAAAGGTTAATTGACTACCGTTGTCACGTCACTTACAATTCTTGCAAAAACACACTCAAGTAAAACAAAATCTCAGCATACTTCAAAATTTGCATATAGAAAAAATCTCAGCTGGAACTTTTCACGTTTCTATTGATAACTCAATTATCTGATTCTCGAGGGTGAATATAGTTTCACGTCGGGTACACGCGTTTATATAATTGTTTAATTTGCCACCAATTAGCAGTGAATAACTATGTTATTTGAGATTCACACACCTTCGGCGTAATTTGAACGTTGTAATTGATGAAGTCTATTTATCTTATTTGATGAGTTCACAAAGCTGTACTTTTTCGCAGTAGATTTATTTTCATTAGTTTATCGCATGTGGTAAATTTTTTTTTAGATTAATAATTGAACATTCATACATACATACATATCGTCACGCCTTTTATCCCCGAAGGGGTAGGCAGAGGTGTATTTCTACACCCACTTTTCGCCAGATATACTTTAGTCCCACGTAATAAGGGGCGAGCCTATTGCCGTACCGGGCACATTTCCAGACTCCGTGCTGCTACTAAGAATTTCGTGACAGAAATACCCAATATCACTGCCCGACCCAGGAATCAAACCCGGGACCATTTATGCCGCGAGACCAACGAGGCAGTCGTATAGGGTTTGATGTCGAGTTTTCCGTCTCTACGCAAAGATGGTATTTGCATCGTGTTATGCCTTAGCGCGGCTTCAGATTAGCGTTTTATACGCGCGCATAAGCTCGTTTTTAGAAGCGCGTGTAGGCGCGTATAGGCGCGCCTTTTGGCACAAGCGCAACTCGTACGAGCGTTGACGCGCTTCTAAGCTCGTATAACTACCAACCGTCAGAATCCATGTTGACACTGACAAGACGTCACTACCGTTTCGAGCGAACACGCCCGTTTACGTGAGTCTGGTTTTTTGAAGCGCGTAATATAGCGCGCGTGTAAACGCGTATGCAGAAACGACCGTATACGCGCATAAAAATACGCTAATCTGAAACCGCACTTAGTCGCCTCTTACGACACCAACGGGAAGACAGGGGGTGGTGACACTTGTATTCTATGCCGTCAACCACAAGGCAAAAAAATAATAATAATTGAAATGGGTATTTTATCCCTATATCAGTGTAAGTGTAAAGTAAAGTACTATTACAAAGTTAGTTTAGGTCAGTTCAAAAAACAAATATGCTACCTTTACGGATAAGTGATGAACATTTTTGAAAATATCTTCTATTTTCTGTGTAAAGGCCACCAACACCATGAGACGCTAAAATACATTTTTATATGCTTAACGAATTAGAATGAAATATTGAATGAACCCTTCATTTAAAATCCAATTAATTGATAATTAAAAATCCACCAGTTATCTCTACCCGCCGACCAGTTACTTACAAGACTTAGGTATCTAACGGCCAAAATTTTCAAACGGTCGTGACGTTTGAAAATCAAATTTGAAAAAGCAATCGCATAAATTGGGTTTGACAGTATCTGCGGTCTCATCACCTTTATTAAAATTGTTTTTTAACAGATTTCTTTAATATCCATAAGGGCTTTTTCGCGAAAGTTTAAGCTGATGTGACCCTGGAGGCACCTTAATTGTTCTTGAGCTTCGAAACTTCCTGTTATTGTGTAAAATTTAGACGTCTTTTGACTTACAGCAACACTGAGGCAGTGATAGAAATGTATACATACCTACTGGGCGGATTCGTAATGGAAGTGAGATTGATGGGAAGACGGCAATCGAAGGTACTATATATCCCGTTGCTTGGAGCATATCTTGAAATTCATATACAGATTTAACTACAGGTACAGATAAAGGAATGATACTGTCTGACATATGCAGGTTAGCAGGTTAAAAACCTGCATATTTATGATAAATTATTCTTTTATTTTTAACCGATTTCAAACAAAAAAAAAGGAGGAGGTTCTCAATTCAGCCGGTATATATTTTTTTTCGATGTATGTACACCGATTTCGCCGAGATTTCTGAACCGATTTACGTAATTCTTTTTTTGTTTGATGCGGAATAGTGTCGATTGGTCCCATAAAAATATGGTTTATGTGGGCCCAGTAGTTTTTATTTTATGAGCATGTTTTTATTTATTTTCACCTATCCTTAAGGCTGAAATTAATAAAATTGTGACGGCCGGTGTTATGTCAACTTGTCATCACTACCGTCGTCAAGGACTACTGACGTCTACGTCTATACGACAAACTGGCTGGTCGTCTAACATAATAATTAACAAAAAGGTTTGAAGACTAGTTCATTATTTGGAAATGACAGTTTTAAGTTAGATGAAGTAAACACTCTGTCAAGTGTTCGCTAAATTCGCCACTAAATGGCAACAAGGCGATGGCCGTATGGATAATACATCCGCTTTACGTTCTGACGGCGAGTGTTCAAATCCCAGTCATAACAGTTATGTGGATTTTTTATGAAATTTGGAAAATGTTTCAAGGACAGGGGTAATGCCAATTTTTTTACGGTATGCTTCTAAACAAGTGAATATAGAACAAAACTAAGGATTGAATGAAACAAGACTGACTCCATCAGGATAGTTCTTCAAAATTTAATTCTATAACTGATTCATCTGGCCATAATTAAATTGCACTTTCAGCTCTGTAATACATGCTCATAATTATGGAAATAAGAATACCAAAGAACATATTAAATATTTGAATGAAATTTTTTTATTATAAAGTAGTTTTCAAGATATCAACATTCAAATATTTTGTGCCCAGATGGATCAGAATTTGTTACTTGAAAAACTTTATTAAGATAACCATTATATTTTAACAACTACTATAATCTTTTTTTATAAAAACAATTATCAGTGATCATATCACGGAAGTAACACTTCTGAAACTCTAAAACAGTGTATATTAATTATTTTATTGTATGGCCAAGCGAGAATATTGTAAGATTACAAAAAATAAACCTTTTGCTTAAATTTGTAATACAATCAATTCTTATAGGTACAAAAAATATCATATTTAATTGCTACATTTATGATACATACATATGGTGTTATGACCATGTGAATTAGGCACAGATGAATCAAGATTTTGCCTATAATCATGTATAACACATCATACATACAGACTTTACTATTGACACTTTCCTACACCAATCTATAACTAGACGCTTTTAGTCTCTCGAAACGCAGACTGAAGTTGCAAAATAATAAAATAAATTTTATAAAATAGGCATTGTAATCAAAATGTCGAAGACGAATGAAATATTTACCTTCGTAACACCAGGATCTTAGCCATCCAGACCCAGGTACACCTAGCTCGTCCGTAGCACGACTAGCTTCCCCCCCACCACGGGAAACCAGACTCTCATAATCTTTACCCAACCAAGTACGGTCAAGCGTCTTTTACGCTGTATTAATCACTTCATATTTACTTATTTATAAACACATTAAGGTATTTATAACTAATACATATTATTTTTCTCAGAGGGCTATTCATTTCCTCTCGTTAATATAATAATAAAATTTATATTGATTTATGAAAGGGAAAATGCGATATCGACTATTTCATTTCGGACAATGGCAGACGGACACGACATATAAATCAGAAAAACGAAGTTAAATACTTTTTTTGTACTTAGATAGACTGCAATTATTTCAAATATATAATTTGGCCAATATGCGGATTAAACTAAACTGTACAATAAATTTCAGATAGTTTTGTTAGTTGGTTAAAGTGTTGTCTCTTAAGAACTATCCATAACCAATTTACAAGATGAATTATAGGAAAATTACAGGCGAAAGATTGAAGAGGGAATGAAAAAAAACATACATACATATACTCACGCCTTTTTCCCGTCGGGGTAGGTAGAGACAACGGAACGCCACTTACTTCTATCCTTACAAACCTCACGCGCTTCCTCTACATTCATTACTCTTCTCATACATGCTCGCCGGTTTCTAAATCGGAATCCTATCAATCAGTCTCATCTCAAATATATTACGCAGTGATCGCATCTGAACTGCGTTAATTCTGCTTTCATGAAAAAAAATCACGTATAAAAAAAAACATGATTCCATCATGTCTTTTTTAATTTTATTAGTTAATTATAAAAAATAATTTTGATTTAACTGTCTCAGACGTTGCATTTCCTGTAGTGCTTTGCTGTCATGTGGTCTGATGACTTAGATGGCTCTAAACATTGATTTATTATAAATCACTTAATGCGATACCATCTAAATTCTTCACTCGACTTAAAGCTACATATATCTGACCTTTCGCGAATTCTTTTTCCCAAGATCTATCACTGCCCTCTCCAATGTTGTACCATAGAGCATATATATTTAAAGAGAGGCACATTTCTTATGGGCGCTCTGTAGACAAACTTTCTGTGACCAGTGTGACCCATATTGCCGCTTGGCGGCGTGGCAGTCGCGCTGTGACAGCTGACTCTACGAGTGCAAAAGAGACGAAAGTTTCTCCTGTGTATCTTAACTACGAGAGCAAGAGAGACGGAGAACGACGCCAGTGCCGCCAACGGCGCCAACTACGTACTACACTGACAACCGTCAACACGCCAGTTGGAATCGGCACACGAAATCGTTAAGAAATGCGCTTCTATTATGTAAATCTGTATTCATTGGTTGTACCTTGGAGCTTGTGAACAGTCACAGCCCAACTTAAAATTTGCGGGAACATTAACCTCTCAACATCACCGTAACCTTTATTCGCTTGAAAAGTTGCGGATGCTGGTGTGATTGATACTAGACCCTCCGCATCTTTTACCCTAATGCCCACAGTTGGATCATCAAATTTAATGAACACTGCTTCGGGCAGTTCACCTGCTTCTAGTTGATCACGTCGAAGGGCTGGCCACTTTATTTGTTTAATAATTCCCATTGCACCGTTGACTAGTCCGTCTGAGACTGCCATATTCCTTCTTAACATCCGCCACACTTGTTTGATTTTTAACCGACTTCATTATATTTATTTTCTAACTTTCATTTTAACCCGTAAACCTAACTTTAAAAAAAGTTGACCAAAAAAGTTATGTACTTCTTAACTTAAAAGGTAAGAAAATTGTAATGTTTTGACTAAATTTAAAAAAATACTCGCTTAGTATATATGCTTCTCATTAATTTTATAAAAATAAATCTGCATGAAAATTATCAATTCTCTAATAAATAAATAACGAATTTATTGGGGACCTAGCTTCCCCACGTGTATATATGTGTTGCTAGAAATCGCGTGTGTCGCTAAGGGTTAATATTTATCTATGACTTTCTGATGTGTCCAAAATTTGTTTTTTACATTTTTATGGAAATAATTATATATGAGTTTGAGTTTACACTAAAAAGTATTAAATAAACATAACTACGTTAAAAAAACCGACTTCAAAATCTAAAAAGGAAAACATAATAAAGATTTAATATTAATTAAATACCTATTATTTATACTTATGTGCTATTTACTAATAGGCTTGAAGTCGGTGCCAAGCCTTAAACAAATAATGATATTTTAATCACTTAAATGAATACGAGCAAATTCATGATCATCATCATCAGCCTGCCATCCACTGCTGGATATAGGCCTCTCCAATGGCACGCCACTGAGCCCGATTTTCGGCTCTTTGTGTCCAGCCGCTGCCAGCCACTTTGCGTATATCTTCACTCCACCTAGCCGGAGGGCGTCCTACACTACGTTTGCCAAGGCGCAGTCTCCACTCTAGAACACGACTACTCCAACGGTTATCGGTTCTGCGACAAATGTGACCAGCCCACTGCCACTTCAGCTTGCTAATTCTTTGAGCTATGTCGATTACCTTGATTCTCTGTCGGATCACTTTCTTACGAATTCGATCCTTCAGAAACTCCGAGCATAGCCCTCTCCATAGCTCGCTGAGCAACCTTAAATTGGTGGACTAGTCGCACCGCCAGTGTCCACATCTTGGCACTGTAAGTCATTACGGGTAGGACGCACTCGTTGAAGACCTTTGTCTTAAGCCTTTGCGGTAGGGAGGACGAAAATACTTGACGGAGTTTTAAGGCTTGGCACCGACTTCAACCCTATTAGTAAATAGCACATAAGTATAAATAATAGGTATTTAATTAATATTAAATCTTTATTATTTTTTCCCTTTTTGAATTTGAAGTCGGTTTTTTTTACGTAGTTATGTTTATCGCAATATCTATCCATCTCGATTCATTAACCCAACATGACGTATCAGTTGCTTTTCGAAAGATATATTTTATTTAGATATTTTGGCTCCATAATATTTAAAAAAAATGTTTCAATATATAGTAGGTACGTAAATAAAAAGTTTCGTAAAAATATTTGAATACAAATCAACCAAAGAGGGCTTACAAAAACAATTTTATAAATGAAGCGTCAGTTTCATAGCGGCTTACACATTTTTTGCATGACGTGAAAATATTCGTAGTTTACTCATCGAAACAATTTTTTTATCAGCCGAGTGCAGTTTAGATTTCAGATAGATGATCCAGAATAATCCTTCGATACATTTGTAATATTGACGTGATAAGCAGAGTGGAAAATACTGTAACCTATTAATTTAAAAAATAATATGCGTTGCTTGCCTTTTGGCAATAAGTAAGAATCATATTTTGATTCAATATTCAATGTATAAAAAACTGACGTTAGTCATTGAGTTAGCAGAAATAAGGCATAATATATTATAATCAATCCGGTTTATAAACAGCAAAATAACATACTGCTGTAGACATTCCAAGGTTTCGTTTCTCGCCTTCAAGCCTTACTATCTATCAGACCAGCTTAATGGTACCTTATTATTGTATTGACACCTAATTCTGTCAATGATATATGAAATGGAAGTGGGCGAAATTCGCCTTCTTAGATTTTTATTACATTATTACAGCTAAGCATAATATATACAGGCGTCTTAAAATGTACAACTTCCTTACACTTAAGTGGTTCATTCCGAACAAACACCGTAAAATATTCGCGCCAAAAAGTTAAGATGGCCGGTACCTATTATGTGCCGGTGTATTAGCGTGGCGCGAGATTATCCCTTAGCGTCTGATACAATGAACCAAATTGGATAAAGGAGCTTCCATTTTGTATCCCGGATCTATTGTAGTACTTTATTGTTCGTAAGGATTATGCTATAGTAGTTTTTACAAAGAGTCGCACTCAGGATAAGCTTATTGTTGCTAGGAAACGTAGTCAACATGAAAGGACATCAAGATTTTGGTAAGGGCGGTTTCAGATTAGCGTATTTTTCTGTGCATATACGGTCGTTTCAGCATACGCGCTTACAAGCGTGCTACACGCTTGAATAAACCGGCCTCGCGTAAACGAGCATATTTCAGCGTGTTCGCTCGAAACGGTAGTGACATCGGGAGGGAGGCGCCTCTCGCGGCTCGCGCTTTATGAGCTTAGAAGCGCGTCAACGCTCGTACAAGATACGCGTGTGCCAAAGGGCGGGCCTATACGCGCCTACATGTGCTTACAAAAACGAGCTTATAAATCGCAAGTCTAAAACCGCTCTAAGACACCTTTGTTCTCTGTCTATCTCAAGACGCTTTGATTTATTCATTACTTCTTACAACTTCTTTGATTGTACAACCTGAAAGGTTTTGTTTATCTCGCAGATGAATATTATATTTGATACTTATTAAGTTTACAAGGAAAAGTAATTTGCTCTTAATCGGATCTTTTGGTATTGATCTCATTAATTTTACTTTTGTATGGTTTCATCTGAATTCAGGTTGAGTAAAGTCAAATTTGAATAATGTTTATTAATATTTATCTCGCTTGGTTTTTATGTACGAGTACATTTCGAATTTGATACGTTTTTGAGTCCTGAAAACACGGTTAATATGACTATTTTGCTCCTGATCAAATTACAAAATACCTATGTGTTCGAGTGAGCTAAATAATTCACAAACATTTACAAAGACGGCGAATAATTGTCAGAAAGACGCTTCTAACAAATATTTTATGTGACTTATTAATAACATAGCATAGCATATGATGTGAATATTCTATCTGTAATTGGCTTAAAGAAGAAAAATAAGGTTGGAATTTAACAAAACGACTAAACTTAATCTGACATTTTGTTTACAACTCCAAGATGATACACTCATTGAGAGCACACGGCAAACGGAATGTCACTCCATAGAAATGATTTATTTCGATAACAACAGTCGCCCTTGAGGGAACTCAACCGGTTCATTCAATAACGAGCGACTCAGTCAACTCTTTGCCCGTTCACTCGTTCATTCAACTATACACGCGTTGGACGTAAATTATTATCTTTTGTGTTTTCACGTTAAGGTGGCCGAACAATTTCCAGTGGCTCGATCCTTGTTATATATTTTTTATTAAAATTGCCGATGAAAATGTTTTGCTTGAATAGAGCTGCTGCTAAGAAGATACACGGTTTAAAGGATAGTGTATTCTAATAATAAAATATAAGAAATTGAATTTTGTTTAAACGTAAAACGCGAAGCATATTTTACTATTCGATAACTGATAGTTTGGATGGCCACTATGTTAAATCTATAGAGTGTTCATTGTGACCATTAGCTATATGTTTGTAAAGTCTGAAACCAGACACAGGATACTAGTGCGAGAGTTGTCTTTTTAAACACAATAAACAATTAAGTGCATCATGTTGTTGGTAGCTATGCTATCTATCATGAAAGAATGACTGTAAAATATTTGTTCGGTTCGCTTGGGTTCAAACACATACAACAACAGAAATTTCAGAATAGCACCTGCATTATACTTTATATATGCCGGTGTAACTTTGTTAAAGCATATTTTTAATGCTTGGGAAAACTCGAAGGATGCCATTGGTGTTTTTTGTGACCTATCAAAGGCCTTTGACTGTGTGGAACATAATACACTTATACTTAAATTGAAACTTTATGGTATTAGAGATACCGCACTCAATCTTGTTGCCAGCTACCTTAGTGATAGAATTCAGTATGTAGATATTAATGGGAGTAGGTCTCTAGGTTTGCCAGTAGGAATGGGCGTTCCACAGGGCTCTATTCTCGGTCCAATTCTTTTTTTTATATATATTAATGATTTGCCGTTCTTTGTACAAAATTTATGTGATATTTTTTTTTGTTTGCCGACGATACGTCACTAATTTTTAAAGTTGATCGTAATTTAAGTAACTTTGATACCGTCAATAACACTCTTGCACAGGTATTAGATTGGTTTTCGACTAATAATTTGGTACTCAACTCTAGCAAAACCAAATGTGTTAAATTCTCTTTGCCTAATGTCAAAAGTGTTCCTACTATTATAATTTTAAATAAAGAAACAATTCAACTAGTCGAATCAATATATTCTTATGGCGCTGATACACTTGAGCATTCACTTGTAACAGAACAGCGAGCATTCGTTGTTTTCTGTTTTTTCGAACCGAACATTTTCACGATCATTCTAGCGATCATTCTAAATTCAAATAGTCCTTAGAATATAGAAAAAATATAGAAATCGCACTACAACAGCAGTTATACCCAATATATTTACTTCAGTTTTACTTATGATTTTTTTCTAGAATAAGAGTAAGATACATAAACAAATGACGTTTCTAAATAATAAAATGCAGATTTTAATTTGAACATGTTTAATAAATCACACAAGTGTCTGTTCCTACGTTCAAATGTATTTATCGATATTGAGAGTTTATCAACATTATATTGAAATTAATTCTGAGTAAACCAAATCTAAGGATTTATTATAAACATTATCGATATTTATTCTGAGTAAGCCCATCACTAGTCAAGTTAAAATTAGTGACAAACTACGAAGATTCTTCCCTAGATTGAAATCATATCTCAAAGTGAATATCAAAAGAAAGTCAAAAAAATGAACTAAATATATTGGGTTTAACCGCCATTGTAGTGCGAATTCTATATATTTTCTATATTCTAAGGCTCGCCCGAATATTTGTGAGAATGCTCGCTGAAACACACTCATTTGTTTTGTAATATCCGCGAGAATGCTCATTACCGGTGAATGCTCAAGTGTATCAGCGCCTTTAGGTGTAACTTTAGATTGTAAGCTTCAATGGGGCGCCCAAATATCCTGTCTCGTAGTAAAACTTAGTTCTGCAGCGTTTGCAGTTAGAAAAGTTAGGGAATTCACAGATATAGATACTGCTAGACTAGTTTACTTTAGTTATTTTCACAGCGTAATGTCTTACGGAATAATGTTATGGGGTACAGCTGCTGGTATACAGACTATTTTTGTCATTCAAAACGTACGTGCAATTTATAAGTTAGGTGCTAGAGATTCTTTACGTGATAAATTTAAAGAATTAGATATATTGACAGTTGCATCGCAATATATATATGCTGACATAATGTACAATAAGAAAAACTTAATTCTATACCGCAAAAATAGTGATTTGCACAAAGTGAACACAAGGAATAAGCATAAACTGGTGGGAACTAACTACCGTCTACATAAAGTTCAGAACTCATTTGCGGGGATTGGTACACGATTTTTCAACAAATTGCCTCTTGAAATAATGAATTTACCCATGCACAAATACAAACGGACAATTAGGAACTTTCTTGTACAAAGGGGTTATTACACTTTTAAGGATTTGTTTAATGATAAGACACCGTGGGGATAGGCTTAGTCTTGTTTAACTCACGATTATTTTATTACATGTTAAGTGGAGGTGCCTCGTGAACACATGATTTTTGCAGGATTTGGATATTTTTATGATTTGTTGAATGTAGTTTAACATTATTTATCCCTGATCATATCATTGTTCACTTGTCACCTTCACAAAATTCTTTCTACATTTGCATTCCTTCACGCGTTCCACTAATTTATGTTAATAATAACGAACTGGAAAATGGAGGTAATTGGCGGTCATGGTCAGTATACCAATAGATTGTTTCTTACTGCTAATTCGTATACCGTTGTCGTCATGCTCACTAAAATGTCATTTCTTGTGGTGGCGTCGTGTGTCGGGTCATCCCTGTCCCTCTAATATGGCGAGAGGGATGATGGCTGGCACATGCGTCATACTCGTGAACGGGGGCTACTTGCGATGACTGGTCGATGACGGTCTTGCGGGCTGGTATTAGATTTTAATATTTAACTGCATCATTTCCATCATGGTTCTGATCACTTTCGCGGATTGCCTGCATTATTAGGTATATATAATGTAAGTGGATGCTCCTGTTTCACCATGTCTATTCTGAGGAGGCTAACCAAATGAACATCAAAAGTATTATGCTTGAGTATTATTATGTACAGTAAATATATACAAGTGATATAGAAGGTGTAACAGTTGCAGCACCTTACAAAATGTAAATTATGTGTATTATGCAAAACCTGGCGATGAAAAAGAGTGACCGTGAGTTTTATTGCCCGTTCTTTCTCATGGTAATACGCCCTTGCTTTGGGAACGTGGCAGTAAATGTAAATGTAGAGTCTATAAGTAATTATTTTATAAATTTATTATTTTGACGTTCATAAGCGTCACATTGTGACCCAAATGAATAAAGGATTTTGAATTTGGATATAATGATCGACGATATTTCAAATTTAACACTTGAAAATACATAATAAAATTTTATAAAAGTAAGTATTAAGATAATATTGGCTTACGAAACTTACGAATACTTAAAACAAACCCCTCCAAAGTGTATCATGTTTCAAGCACTGACCAAGAACTTCAAATCGGCCTCGAACTGTATTTATTTGATACGTAGGTATTTTATAATGGGAATGACAATTAATTATGAACAAAATATGTTAACAAATACTGAAAGCATCGGGTTTTGTCATAAATACTATTTTATTTCAAACCAGAGGTATTTTTTATTGTATTAGGCGGCAAACGAGCAGATGGATCGCCTGATGGTAAGCAATTACCGCCGCCCAATGACACAAGTAACACTACAGGAGTCACAAGTGCGTTGCCGCCCCTTGGGGTTGGGAAAAGGGATAGTATGAGGATTGGGATGAGGGAGAAGGAACAGAGGATAGGGCCTCCGGTACTCTCACTCACCGAACGAAACGCAACAGTTTAAGTACTCTTACTTTACGTCGATTTTCTGTGAGAGGGTTTCATGCTGAAATCAGCAAGGCTCTTCCACCTGTGAAGGTTATACTTTCACATTTTATTTTAATTTAAGCGTCTAAGCCTTATCCCGTGGGAATGTTGGGAAATCCCTTCGAAGTGCAACCCTCCCCAAGTAACATAAGTACATTCCTAATATCGACTACTTGCGCCCAATATTTTGGCTGTGTGTTCTTTGTCAGTCATTCAGTAACGTAAGAATTATATAGGTATACCTATACATATTGAGTGACGAATAGAAAACTTGTTTATGTCTGCTCAGCGTAAAGCGTTGGCGTGAGTGTATTTCTAGGAGACGCGCATCACCGAGGAAATGCCGCGAAAATTTATGATATCTTCCTTCACGGCTTGTGGTATTTATATTAATGGTCCGCAATATATGGGGTAATCGAGATATGTAATATATTGCTTGTTTATATACTATAATCACATTTAAAATGTGAAGAGGTCAGGCGAACCTACTTTCTGTGAAAGAAAGTATTTACATACGACATTTAATTTTAAATTATAGAAAATGTTGCTGACGCAAAAAATAATGATCGATTTTTATTATGTTATCTTAGTAAAACTATTTTCTCTAGCGTTGAAATCTTTCCTGTTCCACTCTTTACTATTTCATTTGCAAATTGTTTAGAGTATGGAGTTATTGGAGATACAATCCTTAAATATAACATTACTAGATGTCGCCAGTGGCTTCACCTGCGTCAATTATAGATATAAACCTTCCTCTTGATTCATTCTATCTATTAAAAAAACCGCATTACAATCCGTTGCGTAGTTTTTAAGTTTTAAGCATACATAGGAACAGACAAACAGAAGGCAGACTTTATTTTATACTATGTAGTGATGAAGAGGTGACGAAAAGGTTAGGGTACTAGACCAGTGCAAATAATTTTTGAAACGAAATAAAATAATAGTAGGATGAAACCCATTGGAGAAAGGAGAGAATGTAACAAAAATTAAAGGAAAAATAAATTACGGGCGATCTGAGGTCGGGAAGTGGATGTAGAGGACAACCTCATACACTTGTCGACCGCAGTCGAGTTTCATCCTATTATTATTTTACTTCACTTTTGACTATTTTCTAACGTATCTGCACTGGTCTATACGTTAAAAGAGTGATTGAAAAATTGGTACAACGAGAAAACTATTCAAATCGCTTATAACAGGTAGCAAATTATTGTCTGAAGAGATTTTATACAATGTAATATCAACATAAACAAAATACAATGGACGACAAAAATAAAGGCGATACTAGTACATAAAACGTCAATTAGAAAAATTAGCAATCAAAATAAACACCATGTTTTATAACAGATATCAAAACAGATACTCCAATTTCAAACCATACTAATTTTGAATTTGGAATACAAACAAAAATATTGGCTTTGCAGCCAATTAAATTTTTGTACCGTAATTTAGCCTCTCTGTGGCATGTATACAAATCACGTCCCAGCTCTGAGGGATCATGAACACAACATTGCAATTCAGTTCACTATTGCTCTTTCAATACGGATTTTTATAAAATATTATTTGAAACATCCATTTCATACGTAAATTATTTATGTATTTAAAATGTTTGTATGCAAATTCTAGTGAGTATATACGAGCATTACTAGCTTGTGGAGCCAATGGACATTTTACTTCTTTTTTGAAATTCACCGAGCGGTATTTCGGGATTCTGTTTTTCTTTCGAAAAAAAAAATTATAATACTAGCTGACCCGGCGAACTCCGTACCGCCATATATGCATTATACATAAAAACCTTCCTCTTGAATCATTCTATCTATAAAAAAAACCGCATTAAAACCGTTGCGTAGTTTTACAGATTTAAGCATACATAGGGACAGGCAGACAGAAGGCAGACTTTATTTTATACTATGTAGTGATTCGTTGTTTCAATAAATTTCACGTTTTGCTAATGACACTATTAACAAAAACACGGTTTGTTTTCTTTTTCGTAAATTTTCTTATTTGAAAATAATTCTATTCTATTTTGATAAAATTAAAGACGGTGTGTGATTCGTCATCCGAAAATTTGGCAATCCCTACAATAAATGTTGATAGATAACATCTGTAAAACATCACAAATAGGTCATGTCAACAATTCTCTATTCCCGGTGAAAATGAAGTCACAATTTAATTATTTGACAGAACACAGTCATTAGCTTTGTGCGCCTTTTTGCCTATATCTAATATTGATAAATTCTATGATATCTACTTTAGTGGTTCGCTTTGTTGTTCCACCAAAGTCTAATTTGACTTTTTATTACCGTTATCATCAATTTGATAAAGGAATGTGTGATAACAAATTTAATATTAAGTATAAGTATTAGAAAAACTAAAATTTATGTAGTGTGTGAAAACTTTTATAATACTAGTAGAAATGCCAATTTGGCAGACTTGGATCACAATTGGAAAATTAATCAAGATCAAATCTAAATGTGAGTTGAATGCTGTCTGCCAAATCGGAAATCGGTGTATTAAATATAGACATAAAAAAAACATAAAACAAACCGTAGAAACGGAATTATTTCATAAACTACTTTTTCACTTTTTATATTTATTCAATTTTATTTTACGTTCCAAATTTAAAACTGACAGTAAATAAAAAAGAACTTGAGTAAATAAAATTCCATGCAACCAGTCTATTCGCAGATTTTTTGATATTGGAAAAGTATAAAATTTTTATGTCATGCTACTGTTGGCATCGCACTCCTACACAAATGCAAATACTCACCCACACAGACAGGCGTCATGGTTTATGACGTCACATCGTTTTGGCAAGATGAAGCTAATTGTTTTCGTATGTGTAGTGTATGTTGTTGGCACCAGGTGAATCATGATATATTTTTTTCTATATTTGTTTTTTTTGTCTGATAGAATTTTATTTTTGATTTAAGTATCTAAATAGTTACCTAAATTGCAATGACTTTATTTTCACTGTCAAATCAACGCCAAAATATTTTTTGTGGAAAATTATCTTCAGACAGCTGTTCCCGTGAGGATTTCGTCTTTGCCTTTCTCAGCAGACCCACAATTGGTGTTGTTGGAATAAATTATTACCAAAAATAATTATTATAGTCATCGTCGTAAAATATAAAATTTAAATGAAGGGTGTAGAAATACACCTCTGCCTACCTCTTCGGGGTTATAGGCGTGAGACTATGTATGTATGTATATGAAGTCTGAACATTGTTGAAGATGAACAGTTATTTTATTGATTAAGTTTCTACGATTGACTTTACAAGATTTCAAAGCCACAGCTGACACATGTCACTTAAAGCAAGACAATAGCGCTTAAATTTATTATAAATAATTTAAAAATGTACCGTCGATTGCAACTTTACTGAACATATGAATACAATACATGAAACATGAACATATGAAAACGTAAAACAATAATATACCGCGGTTGTTAACAACGATTAAATCTGAGGGCCAATTCTGGTAATTATATTTGTTCAAATTCCAATATCGATCTAGTCTCGGCGTCATAAATGGTATTCTCGTAACTTAACTGACACTTGAATGAGATCGGGACTACATCGAAAGTTGAACCAAGTGTGAACTAGTGTGAACGGTATTCTGCTAATTATTAGTAGAGCAGGTAAGGTATTTCTAGTTTTTTCACAATGATACCATCGTACATAATATAACCATATGAGTAAATAAACCGAACAGAGAAACAGCTTCTTAAGAGCTTGTAAATTTGTTACCTATTTTGGTAGAGTTGTCACAATAGGTTAAGACAAATCGCTTGTTCGGTATACGACATATTCTGGAATGGACAGATTCGTGATTCGGCAGATTCCCAACTCGACAGATTCGTGAATTGCGCAGATTCTTGGACTCGAGCGATTCGCTATACGGCAGAAGTACAGTTGTAAATAAAATAGCGAGTGGAACCAAAAAAGCATGCACCTGATACTTTTAAAAGCACGGAATAAAAATATACATTTGTTACCAAGGACACGACGTGATGACGTGATTTATTTGACATTCCCAACGATACCACTAATAGTGTTGAATATTTTTCTGGTAATATTTATGATCTATTTTGCTAATAAACATAGGAATCGCCTTTAGCTATTATGTGCCACTAGTTTTACCACGGGGATAGGTATCTAAAATAAGTTTAAAAAGAAATTGTGTAAGACAAATTCATGTCTACAAAACAAATGACTATAAAATGATCAACCATCGATAGGGCTTACAAAAAACAGGTGCATGCGATTTTCGACCTTATTGACAATTCATGATAAACTTCTTTTTGGTATTTTCTTGCTTTCTGACATTGATACGTTATTCAAATTATAAATTCTGAGTTACGTCAATAAGGTCGAAAATCGCATGCACCTGATTTTTGTAATCCCTATCGATGGCTGATAACTTTCTGATAGTCACTGGTTTTGTAAACGTTAATTGCTTTTATACAATTTCACAACGAATGAGTTCACGAGGATCCTCTGGGGGATCTGGCTAGGAGATCCTGGTGGACAACATGCAAACATGTTAAGTATTTCGTTGCCAGCATTGACAATATTTATTTCAAGATCGAAATATTCGCGAAACTTTTGCTCGAGAAATTCAACAAATGAGATAAAATTATCAGGAGGGAAAAACGAATTAAAAAACCCAATTGTACGTTACCATCGTTAAAATCTTTATAATGTCTGAATTATTTCTATTATTGAATATTAATTTTTTTAATTATTGAATACCTATTGAAAATAATTCACACGATCCAAGGAACCAATATATTTACTTACCGAAATTTTATTACATAGTTGTATATTAATTTTAATTTGGCATGTAAACGTATTGGCATCCAATATGTAACCATTCCTATTAATGTATTTTCCCATACAATGGCAAAATTCATGTTTTTGTTTTTGAGTTTTTGACATTACCTCTAAGATCAACAAGAGATTATAAATTGATTATATCGAAATTATACTATAAGGAGATTAAGTGGAGCAGAATACCAATTGTGAGTCAATTCAAAATTAAATCGCAGTTCAGTCAAAATTCAGTGTCAGTCTCTGTTAAATACGAGAATTGGCCTTCTGATATTAAAAGCGGCAGCGCGTACTCGCAAACTCTAAACTCCATCTTAAAATATCTTCTACGTCATAGTACCTTATGCCAATGACATTGAGGCTAACTACATTCCTGTTTAAAATGTACCTACATAAAATCATTTGTGAAAAGTAAAAGCGGTAGCACTGGCCAGCTGTTTAAAAAGTATTGTGAATCCCCTATTTTCTCTGCTGGCAGTCGTAATCGTAAGAAATAAGAATTAATGTGAATATTTAGTCACTTTCGTTCCTCCTGTGAGTGTGGTCGCGTTAACACAGGCGAAATTTTGAATTTGGAAAATCACATGACGCTTATTTTTCTGTGATGGCAATTTCATGTGATGTGGAAGGCTATTCATTGTGAAATATTAGTGATTCTACTCCTTCTGTGATGCACATATTGTGAACAGCAAATCGTGTGAACGTAAGTCGTATATGTGTTCATTGATTTTGTTTGCACGGATGAATGATCGCACATCTTTATCGCAGGTAAATTATTTGTAGGCTGAAATATACGTGTGGGTCTTAATCGACTAATCTGCATGAAAATCTGATAAGAATGTCTGTATCCTCAATGAAGTGTGCATCCGTAATCTTCCTTTACAGCTCTGCGAGTTAGAAATAATTCGCAACAATGGTTATTTAATTTATCAAAAAATCATCGAAATAGGTTACGTAAATAGAGTCTGTTGTTTTGATTTGGCGATATAAAATTAAAATAAAATGACTTTACGACTCGCCTGATTATCAAGTTCTTAAAGCAAATAACGTCTTACAAACTGATTGATTTATATTTAAATGTGAATCACGAAGGGATTTTCCACAAGGTCAAAACAACGACAATTTTAATGCACCGACTTAGGTACCCAGTGAAACCGTACACATATTTTCGCCAAATCGTCCCAAAAATAAGATATTACCTCACTACTAAAATATTAATTGTGTGTTACGATATGAAAATCTTCAATGAAATAATTTCACCAATACGTCATACAACTTCATGCTAACTTCTTACAGTTACAAAACAATTTTAAAACACTCACAACACATTTGTATTAAAAACAGACAGTCATTCATAAAAAATATTAATTTTAAAAATAGTCACAGATAAAAAAAATAAATAAGTTTTCATTGAACGCTCGTATTCCAGTTTCAACTTCATTCACTAAACGCGCGTGAGTACGCGTCATTGCTTCCAAATTCGAACAAGGTTGCCAAAGTGGCGTTTCTTCGAATCGATTATTTTTAGATAAGTGGCAAGCGATCGAAAAGTTTTGTCATCCGCTCGGAATCTACTTTCCTCGCGATTTATCAATAATCTCAACTTTTCCAAGTATTCGGAACGCTATTTGCGGAGTGCGGAGTAATTTTTTTAAATGTATCTATCTACGTAATATCTATGCGATCCGTATGCATCACTGGCGCTATAAACAAGTTAATTCTATCCAATCCATCTGTGAATAGATTTAAAACCTTTGGTGAAGGTTATGTGTACCCTAAACATCTCCTTATATGAACATCATCACCCTTTCTAAGGAAACTTTTTCGTTTTGTATACTGTACGTCGTCCGAAGTCATAAAACTATCTTAATATGGTCAGAATGAAAAACAGTCTTCATATTGATTGCCAATCGTTATCGTATTTGACATTTCAGATTGCGGTATTACGTTTAATTTACATGTTAACGAAGTCCCCGAGGCCATAAGTCTTAGTCAAACTTAAAACCAATCAACATTCCAGTGACCCTAAGACGAGTTTGACATAGTGAAACAAAGGTGACGATACCGCTGTTAATCTTGATATATTAAGGTGCTTACTCATTGGTTATTAATGGAATAGTTATAGAGAGTTTGTGTTGATACGCAAGACGGTGAGATGTGAAGTAACTCTTAGTAAGAATTGAAATATGGCAAGTCAAAATCGTCGTTCATGTTTCTTCGTTTCGTAATTTTTAATAGTGACAACGTATTTGAATCGTACGTAGATGTTTTGAAGCGAATTATATTTTTCTAGAACATTTTCTGATTTACATCCGCGCGTTTTGTTTTACCTACTACACGCGGACTTATCTAGTCCAGTATTCCAAAACTCAATAATTACGACGTATTCGAACCTGAGACACAAACGGAATCAAGTCGATTAAAAGTCAGTTACAGGTTGCAACCTGAAGCCCCAATACTCGTAATTATATTTGTTCAAAATACATTTTCGATCTCATCTCGGTATCATAAATAGTTTCATCCTTGCATGAACGTGTTTATGTGAGTGTAGAATAGGTACATTCTGTCACGTTGCGGTGTACTTCTGTATTTGTGTATTGTGTACCTACGTTATTGTGAATGAATCGAAATAGGTACTACACATGCATGCGTCATACAGATAGTATGTGTTCTATGCACCAGATGTTCCATTTCACTTTGGAACGTATATACAATAGAACACATAGTAGGTAAGTATATAGAAATTGGCAAATAATCAAATTCACGCGTAGTATTATTATTATGCTTTCGATTTTGTTACTATGAAACATATAGTACACATGACGAGAGACGTGACTTAAAAAAGAGATGCTTCTCTCTTTTCTGTAAACAATTACAAGAATTTCGCACATCAACAGTAGCGTCATTGGTCCCGTACCCAATTGCTTGGAATGTGCCTAGCGCGCCGAACTTTGGTAAGACGCCCGAAGGCAGTAAACTAACGCCTTAAGTATCTCACATAACTAGATGTAAATATCTGGGTAGTAGTATGAAACACTTATAGTGTGACTTGGTTTCCCGTTCGTTATAGATGGGCAAAGTTAAGCAACGCTTGCACAGGTCACCAAATGGATGGGTGACCGCGTGTGGTATTTACATTAGAGCGCTTCCGTGCTTCGGCGGGAACAAAAACTATCGGCTCCAGTTTTTATCACCAGACAAGAATCGTTAGGCCATGTCGGAGGCCTCCAGCCGCCCGGTCTGATAACTCCAACACCAGAACTAGCCACACCGTACCCGAAAAATTACTACAGGTAGCAGAGCCTTGCTGATTTAAGCATAAATGGGCCGGCTCGACCGGGGAAGTACTACTCTCTCACAGAAAATCGACGCAAAGTAACAGTACTTAATCTGCTGCGTTTCGTTCGGTGAGTGAGAGTGCCGGAGGCCCTATCCCCTATTCCTTCTCCCTCGTCCCACGCCTCATCCGATCCCTATTACCATCCCCAAAAGGTGGCAACGGACTTGTGACTCCTGTGGTGTTGCTTGTGTCCATGGGTGGCGGTAATTGCTTACGATCAGGCGGTCCGTCTGCTCGTTTGCCACCTATTACTATAAAAAAAAAAGAAAATATAGTGTAACTTTTCTTCCCCAGTCGAGCCGGCTCATGTATGCTATAATAAAATTAGCAAGGCTCTACCTACCTACAATGCAGTACGTCTATTGCCAGTTGCGGTTATAGGTTAATAAGTGGTTAACCAGTAAACAACTAAGTACACTCAAGTGTATTGATTGACTATTCCATCCATCTTTGGCTAATTGATACGAGATGCCTCTGCCTACCCTCCCGACAATATACAAGTATAAATCAATTCAGCATTAAAAACCGCTGACTTCACTCATTTTAACGAGTCAATAGAATTTTATGTAGGCGACAGGAACAGCACCATAAAACAAACTTCTAAAGGAATACGAATAAAATTCCACAAACGGTAATAATATTTATTCATTTGATACTTTGCGGCGGAATGTTGGCAGAAGTGCGCATTAAAAATTCATGAAATAATAAATATTTGAATAAACGAATTTTGAATAACAATTCGATGGTCAATTAAAATTATTCAAGAACTCTTCGGACGGTTTCGTTTTGTAAAGTTGGGAGGTCATTACAGCGGCCATAATACACGAATTTAATATTATATAGATAATGGTCTTACTACAACAAGAAGTGTGTGTGAAGTTGTGAAGATGTATAGATAAATGTCTTTTATTCATTCACGCAAAAACTACTGAACGGAATTTAATGAAACTTTACAATGATATAGTAGACTTTACATATACATCATTTTGGCACATGGGTTACTTTTTTCGCATTATCACACATTTACAAACCATAGAGGTTTTAATACCATCTAAGGTTTAAAGCTCGATCAAGATTGCTAGAAACCGTTGAAATACACGCTTTGTAACTTGTAAATTACCACAACTGCATCTGTCAGCTATCTATTATACGTTTTATAGTGCGTGCATTACGCAGTCTATTAACGGCCCAGTTAACAGGCAGGGAGCAATTAATCTGGGATACTAATGACATGCGCTTCCGACACAGTCGATACACACATAACCATGAATAATAATAATAATATTCTACCACATTCACACATCACCATTTAGTCCCAAACTAAGCAGAGCTTGTACTATGGGTACTAAACAATGGATAAACATACATAGATTTTTTGTAAATACATACCTACATATTATACATAGTAAAATATACATGACAGCCAGTCTTAAGGTAATATAGTAAGCTCTACTATCCTACTTCTATGATAAACGCGGAAGTTTGTATGTGTCTGTTCTTAATATGTTTTTCCACAAAAGCTACTGAATGGAATTTGATACAACTTTGAAATACTTACTATAGTTTATACAGAAAAACATGTAGACTACCAGCTTTTGCCACGATAGTCGAAACCAAAGTGGACAGATCAACAGAGCCGCGGGTTGAATTTATCACTTTACTGGTTAGTAGGCATAGAAAAGAGGTTGATAGATAACGAAGATTGTTCCTCAGCTAAATACCATAATGAACTGGTTGGAGTGCCCACTGCTCAGCACATCTTGTAGTCTGAAAAATTGCTATGTAGACGGTAGCAGGCAAACACTCGCATCGCACGGTATTTTATTTAAAAAACATAGCTTGCGATAAGTGGTTGTATCGCACCCACATTTTGCTAGTAAGTAAAATGATTTAAACCTTAGTAGCCTACATTTAAGTAAAAAATTCCATTAAAATCTGTTTATTCCTTGCCTGTAAGAGACAGCGAAAGTTTATGTGGAATGCTGGGCTCCGTAAATTCTCTAAAAGGATCTATAAACTACTAGGCTATTCTGTTTAGATGTATAGAAACTATAAGTGCGTATAGAGAAAGGACTTTAGGGAATACACCCAAAGTAATCTTGTCTGATCCGATGCTTAATCTAGCCTTACTAGGAGGGATTAATGTACAGAGCCTATACAAGATGTAACGTAAGGGTGTGGCTATTAAGGGTCGGACAAACAAGAAGGAAAAACTAATATATGTAAGACAATATCATTAAAGTTCGGGCGAGTTAATAGTGTACTAAAGTCTTCTTAGGATTCTAAAAACACGATTTATTCTCATACTTTTCTTACAGGCCCTCTTTAACACAATATTGAAACAGCCTTTGCTCTCACGATATTATGTTTTTCTCTTACTATTCTATTATTATGACAAATTGTATATTGCCTCCGTGGTCCAGTGGATAGCGTATGCGACTGCTGATCAGAGGTCCCGCGTTCGATTCCCGGTTCGGGCAAAAGTGTCATTTGGTTTTCCAAATTCTCAGTTGCAGCACGGAGTCTGGTGATGTGCCCGGTAACGGCAATAGGCTCACACCCTATTACGTGGGACCTAAAAATTCATGCCGAAATGTGGGTGTAATATTACACCTCGGCCTACCCCTTCGGAGATACAGGCGTATGTATATAAAAATATATATATAATATTAAAAACACTTTTATTAAAATGCTGATAAAGATAAAAAAGAACAAAATGCATCTCGTGGTCAGTGCCCCGAAGAAAAATGATCTGTGACCAGTAAGGGTTCATAGGAAAAGATTTTGCATAAAATTATGAACAGCATGTGTACCGTGGGTCATCATCATCATCCTAGCGCTGTCCCGGATGCGTTCCAAAATCTACGCCATAGAGCCGGGGGTCCGCTTTCCGGCTGTATCTCCTCCACTTTGCACGGTCTTCAGCATCCCTGGTGGATAGTCGATTAGCACGCACATCATCCCCTACGACGTCAAGCCAGCATTTTTTGGCCTTCCCCGTTTACCGAGGCCCGGCGGAGTTAGCCTGGCAAGACATTTGTTACCCACGTAAGAACGGTTAACGTAAGACGTGGCGGCACCAGCGTAGCATGTGTACAGTAGGTATCGTCGGTAAATGCACCGGACTCGGCTTCAATCAAGGAGATCATAATAATATAATCTTTTTTTAATAAAAAAATGCTGCTACAACTAACCAAACCGCAACTAAACTGCATAAATAAACGTTTAAATAACAGTGTTGCCGCAATAGTGCCGCTTTACCCTCACAGTGTTACAAGTTACGGTATAGAGCGTATTTCCCACGGGATATCCGTCTATATTAAGAAATAAAGCCCACATGTGGGAGCCCACGCGATTGCTTTTCGTGATTCTCAGCGATTTTCTCGAATAATATATTAATACCATGGCAGTGGTATGTGAAAATGGAGTGAAAATTTTGTTTGCTTTTTAGTAAAATTATTTGAAGAACTTTAGTACTAAATACGCTTTTAAAAAGATAATTTCGAAAATACGTGTAAAGGCCAGATGTGCACCAAAAATAATGTGGAGTTGTTTTAAATCGAAATTAAAATTTTACAATACGTTACTAATACGTGTCATTATTGTTCGTATTCCATATTGTCAAGAGTTAAAAAAATTATATATTGCCTTGTTAGTTGAGAGTCAGAATATTAAATAGTACTGTCTCCCCACAACGACTATCAAAGATCTTCATGACAGGTCCAACGGCTTAAGATGCACGCTGAAGCAGAGGGTAAGGTTAGCGATCATGAATTAAAAAGTGATTTGCAACGTGCGTGGGTATTACTATTATACCCCGTACTCTCTGCAAAGCAGTGTGTTAATATTTCCACTAGGCTCATACTTGTCTTTGCTCGTATTGTGTTGCATAAAATCTAACAATAGCTTATGAGTGTAACAACCATAGTGCTTAAGAAGTGTCAAATCAGTTCTAGACGAAAAGATTCATCACTCTCGTGAAAATGAACTCACATTTTCTGTTTAGTTTCTTTATCATAAGAAATCCCTTTTGATATATTTTCTATATATAAATTTTTCTAGTCACATTCATAATATTATATTACGTTAAAATACAACTTTCTTACACGCATATTGCTGTCTGTACAACCAGCCGTCGAGACTTGACAAGGGAAAGTAGAAATATTGAAATAGCCTTTGCTCTCACGATATTAAGTTTTCTCTTGTATTAATATGAAGAACTCAGACAGCTTTGTGTTTTAGCTTTTGATAAACTGAAGAAGGCATTATTTCGCGACGGGCTAGTGAAACCGTAAGTTGGAGGAAAAATCCATTCCTTTTCGATGTCGGCGATATCTTCACAAATACTTTTTTATTTTTCGTACAATCTTCTTCAATTGTAATCAATATAAAGTAAATGTTAGAGTTTGTTTGAACGTGAAAAGATGGTTGACTATTATTATTTTTGGTATTATTAGTTATTGGAGTCTTAAGACATATTGATAATAATAATGTTATAAGTTTTTAGTGTTTTTACTCCTACTCCTTTGATTTCTTTATTTTTCGATGCAATCTAACGTTGCCGAAAACTTTAAATGCTTACTCTGTTTTATTTATAAAAGTTTTGAAATCATTTTTGTAAGCCACTGAAAACATTCAAATTTGCTCACGCTTTTCAAAACTGTAATCTAAATTAGACTACTCGAGAGCTTTTGCCGCAGGAAACAAAAACACAACATCTCCTTTCTCTCTGTAAACATTAACATCATAGCCACGAAATTCATCGTGGAACGAATGCAATTAACCCTTACTCACAATATTAATCAGTCTATCGCCCGCCGCCTCACAAAATTTATTAAAGTTAAAGACCCCTTTATAGGGTGACGACGTGATTTCGCGTCAAATTGTGTTTCAAAGTCAATCTCGATTGTAATCACGGGCTGGAGGCTCTAGCCTAGTGATTATGTCAAGTATAGGTGCTCGAACTACTGACGATTTGTCTAGTAATTATCGTCTTGGCTAGCCGCTTCGAATTTCGAGTAAAGGTTGACTGGAACAGAGCTACGCTCCACAAGGTATCACGTAGAGCATTTTTGCTTTGATTAAACATTTGTTAGGTTTTTACTCTCGAATTAAAGCCAGAATCGATGAATAAATAAGTGATGTAACGACTATGACTTGTGATTATAACATAAAAAAACATTTGAGTAATAATTTTTCAAATAAATAACCAGTAGTTCCTGAGATTAGCGAGTTCAAGAAAAAAAAGAAAGAACCCTTCAGCTTTATATAAGTACTAGATTTATAATTTCTCCCACTGCTGGAAACAGGCCTATTCTCGTTTTGAGAAGGGCTAGGTGTGAGGTGACAGACTTCACATGTCTTTCGAGAACATTATGGAATACTCTCAGTAGGTTTTCTCACGATGCTTTCCGTTACCATTTAGCGGGCAATAATTAACAATCTAATTCGTACTTAACTTCGGACATTCATTGGAGCAAGCCGTAGAGTCGATACCAAATAATATATAGTAATAGTAATATAAATAAGCGTGATAGAATGCGCGTTCAAAGTCACTGGAAACGCTAAGTTCCATATTTAAAATCCATGTTGTTCTTTAAAAATAGGTATTTAAAAGTGTGTTGCCAATATTTGTGATAACTATCAACACCTAATTATTCTTGGCGCATTTAACAAAGTTATTCATATCCTGTTTAATCTGTTTTAATGAGAGTTTTCTGCAACTCATTGTACATTAATGTGATTTTGAATCGTAGAACTTGTATTCATAGTTGCATTGGTTGGTGCCCAGCATATTATTATGTCACCAATGTCTTCGCCATTGTATGTTAAGCCGGCTTCTCACAGTGCCTGGTTTTGCGGAAGAGGCGATCAGCACCTTTTTTATCCGACTCGCGGTGAAACTTAAATTCAAAGGGTCGGGGCGCAAAACATCAATATAATTATCTAGCTACTGCTGCCGTACAAATATGATTAGCGCCATCATAATATATATAATATTGTTACGAATTGAAAATAACGCCATCTATCAGTGAATGGGAGAACTACATGAGATTAGATGTATCAGTTGTTTCAGGCTGTTTCATCTATCCTCTAATAGATGGCGTAGGTGTAAATAGAACATTTACGCAATTCTAGAAACACCTTACACGTTTCCAGAAATATCGTGAGTCGTCTCGAAAAGCCTAGTGATGTTATCCGGCCAGTATAAATAGAGCGAGAGCGCGCGAGGCAGGACAGTAACAAGTGAATAAGGAAGCGATCAACAAGAAGCGAAGGGAAGTAATTCGAAAGTGTTTAGTGTTGTTCTAGTGGTGTGAATAGTGGTGTTTTTATTAGTGAAGTGAAAATTAAGTGTGTTTTTACTAGTTGTGTAAATAAGTGTGTGTATCTAGTGTTATTGTGTTAGTGAATAAAGTGCAGTTTTTCTGGCATAGCGTATATAATTTATCACGAACCCCAGCTCGTAACAAATTGGTGTCAGAAGAAAGGGATAAATTATGCCGGTTATGCCGAAAGAAGAAACTGAAGGAGTGCGTACCAGGAACCAGCGCCAGCAAGACCTGGACCAGAGACGCTTCGGAGACGTTCCTACTCCATCGTCTGGTGGACCAGGCGACTCCGCGGCTGCAGTGGAGCCTGCAAGCGCCACACACTCCGTGACGGTGCCCGACATCGCGGCTCTGATGGCGTTCATGCAGGAGCAGGCCCGCCGTCAGGAGGAGCAGGCCCGCCGTCAGGAGGAGCACGCGCGCCGCATGGAAGAACAGCGACAGCGCGACAAGGAGGAGCAGGCCCGCCGTCAAGAGGAGCAGGACCGTCGTCAACAGGAGCAGGCTCGCCGTCAAGAGGAGCACGCGCGCCGCCTAGAGGAACAGCTGCAGCGCGACAAGGAGGAGCAGGCCCGCCGTCAAGAGGAGCACGCGCGCCGCCTAGAGGAACAGCTGCAGCGCGACAAGGAGGAGCAGGCCCGCCGTTTGGAGGAACAGCTGGTGGTGATGAAAGACCTCAGCGCCGCTGTAGGGAAGGACCTGAAGGTGGTAAAGGAGGAGCTCCAGCAGCACGAGGCTCGTATCAGCGACGTGGAGAAGCTCGTACACGACCAGCTTGAGACTCGCGTCGCCTCTATAGAGAAGCGTGTACACGACCATCACGACACCTGTGTCGCTGAAGTGGAGAGGAGATTGCGTGGGCTCGGATCCAACGAAGTGACATCTGCGACTGTAGTGCCCTCACCTCGTGGGTTTAAGGTTCCACCATTTGATGGCTCGTCATCATGGTCTGCATACAAGATCCAGTTTGAGGCTGTGATGCGATCGAATGGGTGGACCAAAGAACAGGCCTTAACCGCCCTAACCTTGGGCCTTCGCGACCGGGCCCTGACAGTGTTAGAGGCACTCGGACAAGACGTCACCTACGAGAAGCTTCTTGAGGCGCTGGAGGCGAGGTACGGAGACGCGCACCTCGAACATGTGTATCGTGCTCAGCTGAAGGACAGGACACAACGCAACGGAGAAACTCTGCAGCAGTGGGCTCTAGAGGTGGAAAAGCTGGTCAGGAAGGCATACCAGTCGTCTCCTGCGCTTATTGATGGGAACCTCGTACAGGCGTTTACGGATGGGATCCGGGACCTGGAGGTAAGAGCAGCAGTGAGGCTTGGGCACTTCAAGGACCTCAAGGACGCCTTAGCCCACGCTCTGGAGGTGGAAGCAGTGCGACGCGACGACCGAGGTCACCGCATCAGGGAAGTTGTGTCGTCACCTCGGTGCTACAACTGCGGAGAAAGAGGCCATATCCGCTTGAGCTGCCCAAAGCGTAGGCAGCCTGGTGACACCCTGTCTCCACCAAAGGGGTCGCCTGATGTGCCTGCCAGGCAGCGAGAGCAGGGAAACGAGTAGAAGCCAGGACTGCGGGGCGGGTGCTGGCTGGTAATGGAAGAGCCCCAAGTATCTCGATCTCGCAATCATGCGACGGGAACAGCCTGATCATCAAAGGCGAAATTAACAGAACACCATGCAAGCTGACATTGGACACGGGTGCTTCTCGGACAGTCGTCGGTTTCCATCTGGCAAGACGGGTTCTTCGGGGCTGCTTCAGGAACAATGAATGTGTGAATCTGAGAACAGCTACCGGTCAGCACATAACCGTCCGAGGTGAAATGGAGGTGGATCTGAAGCTAGGCAACAAAATTTACCGTCACAAAGTCATCGTGGCCGATATAGTGGACGACTGCATCTTGGGCCTGGACTTCATGCGGAAGTATCGCTGCGAGATCGATGTTAACCAGGGAGTGTTGAAGTGTGGCTCGGAAGAAGTCTTCATGGAAGGTGCAACTTCAGGAAAAGTGTACTGCCTGAAGAATGTCATTCTTCACCCGCGGACGGAAACTGTTGTACCAGTTTGTTTACCAGGGAATTCTGGTCGAGGGAACCGCTGCGTACTAATCGAAGGTCTAGAGAAAGAGGCCTCCTGGAAGATTGCACGAACCTTGGTAAGGGGTACAAAAGTTTCATCAGTACGCGCACTGAATGCAGGTGACAAGGAAGTGTCGCTCAAGAAAGGGACGGAATTGGGCACCTATGAAGGAGCGGCTTGGATGCGTAGATGTCAAGAGCAACCTACCAGCGCCAAGGTTCAGGGTGCACGATTCGACGTGTCTACTCTTTTAGAGGACTGCGAAAGTACCCTGTCGGAGGAAGAGAAGACCGAGGCTCAGAAGATGTTGAACCGGTTCGGGGATATTTTCTCGACCAGTGATGCCGACATAGGGAAGACAGCACTAGTCCAGCACAAAATAAACACGGGAAGTGAAGCACCGATTCGCCAGCGACCAAGACGTGTGCCAGTAGCACGAGAACGTGAAGTGGAAGCTATGATCGACGGTATGGTGAACGAAGGCGTAATCGAGCCTTCGTCCAGCCCGTGGTGCTCTCCGGTTGTCCTAGTTAAGAAGAAGGATGGCAGCATGCGCTTCTGTGTAGACTACCGCCGATTGAATGACATCACGAAGAAGGACAGCTACCCGCTGCCAAGGATCGATGATACACTGGATACGCTGACGGGGATGAAGTGGTTTTCTACCTTAGACCTAAAAAGTGGCTACTGGCAGGTGGAAATAGATCCTCGAGACAAAGAGAAGACGGCATTCTCCACAGGCAAAGGACTGTGGCAATTTAACGTCATGCCCTTTGGATTGTGCAACGCTCCGGCTACTTTTGAGAGACTGATGGAGCGAGTGCTTATGGGACTGATTGGAGACGCCTGTTTGGTCTACCTGGATGACATCATCATCGTGGGGCGCACCTTCCAGGATCACCTTCGAAACTTGGAGCAAGTGCTGTCAAAGATACGAGGAGCTAATTTGAAGCTGAGTCCGAAGAAATGCGCGTTATTCAGACGGCAAGTGAACTTTCTAGGACATGTGGTCTCGGAGAACGGTATTCAAACTGACCCGGATAAGATCATTGCCGTGAAGGAATGGCCAGTTCCAGAGAACAAAACGCAGGTCAGAGCATTCCTCGGATTATGCTCCTACTATCGACGGTTTGTGAAGAACTTTGCTGACATTGCTCGACCTCTTCATAAGCTCACCGAAGACAGAGTGCAGTTCTGTTGGAATGAGAGCTGTGACGTTGCATTCCAGAAGCTTAAGGAACATCTGTGTACTGCACCTATTCTAGGCTACCCTGACAATGAGCATGAATTCATAGTTGACACAGATGCCAGTAACACCGGAATTGGCGGCGTGCTGTCACAGAAGAAGGGTGATCAAGAAGTTGTTATAGCATACTTCAGCAAGGCCTTATCCAAACCCGAAAGAAACTACTGCGTCACCAGGCGGGAACTCTTGGCTGTAGTAAAGACATTGCAGCATTTCAACAAATACTTGTTGGGCCGTAAATTCCACCTGCGAACCGACCATGCAGCGCTGAAATGGCTACTTCAATTTAAGGATCCAGAAGGACAAGTAGCTAGATGGATTGAACTACTGCAAGAGTTTGATTTTGTAATACAACATCGCAGCGGCAAGTCCCATGGTAACGCAGATGCCCTATCGCGTAGGCCGTGTCCCGACCAGTGCAAGCACTGTAGCCGACAGGAAGCAAAGCAGGCAGCGCTAGTGAGGATGTTAAAGACGGATCTAAGCGACGAATGGAGAGAAGCTTTGCAGAGTGCTCAGCGAGATGACAAGGATGTACAGCCGATTCTTGAATGGAAGAAATCAGGCGCTCCTAGGCCCAAATGGAGTGATATCGCAGCAATGAGCCCTATCACCAAGAGTTATTGGGCACAGTGGGAAAGCTTGGTCGTCCAGGATGGAGTTCTGTGCCGCAAATGGGAAAACGCTCGCGGTAACCAGTGCCATTTGCAAATGGTAGTGCCCAAAACTAAGGTGCCGGAAGTCTTGCAGCTCTATCACAATGGTGCTTCGGGAGGTCACATGGGAGTTAAGAAGACCCTTACTAAGATCCGGGAGCGGTTTTATTGGCTCCACTGTCGGGATGACGTCGAGGATTGGTGCCGCAAATGCACAAGTTGTGCGGCTGTCAAGGGGCCACATACTCGAAGCAGAGGTGCATTAAAGGTGTACAATGTGGGAGCCCCATGGGAGCGCATAGCGTTGGATGTCGCTGGGCCGTTTCCTGAGAGCCAGGATGGAAACAAATACTTCTTGGTTGTGATGGATTACTTCACGAAGTGGCCTGAAGTGTTTGCGATCCCAAATCAAGAAGCTACCACAGTGGCCGATAAGCTGGTGCATGAAGTCTTTTGTCGGTTCGGGGTGCCCTTGGAAATCCACAGCGATCAAGGCCGGAACTTCGAATCTGAGGTGTTCAAGGAGACTTGTCGCGTAATGGGTGCACATAAAACCAGGACCACGGCTTATCATCCGCAATCAGATGGCATGGTTGAACGGTTTAACCAATCACTGGAAAGGTACCTGGCGAAGGTGGTGGAGAGCAAACAAAGAGATTGGGACAAGCACATCCAACCATTTCTCCTGTCATATCGCAGTGCGGTCCACGAAACTACAGGAGTAACACCAGCTTTTGCTAATTTCGGTAGAGAGCTCCGTTTACCTGCAGACCTTATCACCGGTATTCCACCAGAATCTCCACACAATATAACGGATTACGCAACCGAGCTACGCAACAGGATGAACGACGTATACGAGCACATCAGGGAATCTGGACAACAGATGTCTGAGAAGATGAAGACTCGCTACGACCGGAAGGCAAACAACAAAGGCTTCGATGAGGGATCATTGGTGTGGCTTCATAACCCAGTACGAAGCAAAGGAAAATCGCCTAAGTTACAAGCCAGATGGGACGGGCCATATCGCATAATTACCAGGATGAACGACGTCACCTATCGAATCCAGAAGGGGTCGCGAGGTGCACCGAAGATAGTTCATGTGGACCGGTTGGCTCGTTACTATGGGTCTAACGATGTTCGAGACGAACACGTTTAAGAGGGAGGCCGTGTTACGAATTGAAAATAACGCCATCTATCAGTGAATGGGAGAACTACATGAGATTAGATGTATCAGTTGTTTCAGGCTGTTTCATCTATCCTCTAATAGATGGCGTAGGTGTAAATAGAACATTTACGCAATTCTAGAAACACCTTACACGTTTCCAGAAATATCGTGAGTCGTCTCGAAAAGCCTAGTGATGTTATCCGGCCAGTATAAATAGAGCGAGAGCGCGCGAGGCAGGACAGTAACAAGTGAATAAGGAAGCGATCAACAAGAAGCGAAGGGAAGTAATTCGAAAGTGTTTAGTGTTGTTCTAGTGGTGTGAATAGTGGTGTTTTTATTAGTGAAGTGAAAATTAAGTGTGTTTTTACTAGTTGTGTAAATAAGTGTGTGTATCTAGTGTTATTGTGTTAGTGAATAAAGTGCAGTTTTTCTGGCATAGCGTATATAATTTATCACGAACCCCAGCTCGTAACAATATCTATTTGCTATCTACAATTATGACGGCAGCTTCTTTCTATTTAAGTGTGTGTTTAACAACCGCTTCAAGCTTTTAAAACACATTTACAAACAATATTTCAGACAACAGTTACCATCTAATATTGACACAGCGATATAACCAGATTATTCCAGTTCGAACAAGTTTTAGTGAGATGCCGCGGTAACGTATAAATGTCGGGATTATCCTCTAACTTACGGCGTGTAATTGTACCTACGTGACAGCGACAAAGATCACTTTATAAGGACTAACCCCTATTATATAATTACATTAATCTAGAAGAAGAGAGAAGTATTAAATTAAGTAGCTGACTCAAGGGACTCTTTTGGCGATGAAATATAATTAATTGATACATACTTCTTAACTTAGCTGTACTATAACATTTTGGACGCATTTCCTGGTCATGCTTTTTTTTTATTTTCTTTTTACAAAGTTTCTCTTTTTACACTTTACAAAGTTGACAGTGCGCGTGTTTATCGAAGGCAAGCTTCTGGAGAAGCAAAAATCAGAGAGAAAGATTCTTGTCTAAGAAATATCTATAAGATAGCTATGTAATAAGTTCTGACCTTCCAAAGGTCACGTTGATAACTTTATAGTAAAAAGGCTAAGGTCGTTAAATCTACGATACAAATATTATGATTTTCGTAAAATTTTATTATTATTTATTTGAAATCAAACTTTAATCATTATTAGACCGTGTCGAAGAGGCGCGACAGATTGCCATTCAATTGGATATTAAAAAACTTGGCTCATTATTGTCAACCCGTGCGGATCATTGCACAATGTCTTTTTAAACTGATGCTAATTTAAAAACACAGTACAAAGAAAAATAAAATTTTAGGTAGGTATTTGTTTGTAATACCTACTTACCAATGTTTTCATTTGTATAAGAAATTTAGTACCAAACTTATATTTGTACCTAACACATATCTCGATGTCTGTCTCGATTCCGGCTAATTGCGGTTAAAATCAGAATAAAATTGGTTATTATTATGAATGTATCATGTATTTCCCAATGCAATAATAGCGCGGGAGAAACTAAAGGCGTACCTACATCTTAATATATATATATATATATATTTATTGTGTGCGTGTGTATGTCACTGAACTCATCCTGAACGACTGGACCGATCTTGATGAAAGTTTTTGGGTGTGTTCTAGGGGACTTGAGAATGGTTTAGATTTAGAATTTAGTCCACTGGAGATTGACTTTTTACTTAATTTTTAATTTGTAAATAGTTGTGGATTTTGGAACGTTTCACATTGGAACCGACGGTCTGCGCTGCTATCGCAGTGTCAAATCTTATATTAATAATTTCGTCAAGGAGTACATCAAAACCTTACCTGAATAATAAAACATTAAAAAATAAAGATTTTGAGTCGACAATAAATATGCGCAAAATTCAGATTGTCGAGTATTTTGTTAAATTCTAATGGTTCTGACTGACAGACAAATCGCAGCCGCCATATTGGCCACTCTAGCGAAACGTCACAGATAGCGGATAAAATTTTGAGTACCTACTAAGTCTTAGTACTAAGTAGTTTGTATGTGTAAATACTTTTTGCAGTTATATTTCTTAAACAGTTAAAACGACAATAATAGAAGTATCCGCCCAATAACGGAGATTCGTGCTACCTCGAACATAGATGTTTTACAATAACTAGAGACCCCCGAATTTACGCGAGCAAAGCCGCGGGTAAAAGCTAGTAATTATATAGATCTCGACTAAAAAGATATATCACGTTTTTCTAACATACACATCGAACTTTGTTACACCATTTTATCACAATTTTTGCTTGAAGCGAACACGTGAGTGTGTTTATAAGGTTTCTTTCATTTGCTATTTACATTCGTTCATTTATGGTATCTTTATAAAATTGCTCTTGAGAATAAATCTTGAACTTTTAGCTTTGGTCCCTCAGCTGTAATAATAAACTCATTAAATTTCGAAGCAAGTTTAGTAAAATAATGTAGAATAATTAAATTAGCAGGTTGAAGACAAGAAGTGTGCCCGGTAGATGGCAATAGGCTCGCCACCTATAACATTGGGACCGAAACATAATTAGCGAAGTGTGGGTGTGTAATACTGTGCCTATATCTTCGGGGATAAAAGACGTGAAGTTATGTATGTGAAGACAAGCTCGGTATGAACGCCCGCTTGTGAGTTCTACGTTTTTATCTAAATCTATTTTAACAAAGAGTCGTATTGTGAGGCTTAGCTATATCCTTTGAGACACTTTTACATAAATATTTTTACCGGATTGCGCTGGCGATGTTTCTGTTTGTTCACAGGTCTGTAAGATGGTGTTAGGGATAAGAGAAAATATATCTACGATCTTATTTCTACTTTAGATGCTGCTTCGCGGAAAATTTATTTCTTTTGCGTCTACCACTTTGTACGAGATAGAAAAAGTGTTTCTTTGATTTTGTTTACTGTTAGTTTTTGATAAGTAAATTAATGTGTGTGTTGAGGTGTCCGATATTCCTTTAAATTTAGAAACCAATAACTAGTAATATAATAATAGATCCTAATCAAGGTTGTAAAAAGCAGTTGAACTGCTGCGTGTCCGGTATTTTGTTACCTATAAACATCCCTCTCTTTCTGGATAGATTTGAAATCTATCAATCTTCTTGTATTAAAAGGAAGGCCATGCTCAGTAAAGGTAAATTGACTACCGTTGTCACGTCACTCACATTCAATTCTTAGTAAAACAAAATCTCAGAATACTTCAAAAATTGCATATAGAATAAATCTCAGCTGAAACTTTTCACGTTTCTCTTGATAACTCAATTATCTGATTCTCGAGGGTGTATATAGTTTCACGTCGGCAACACGCGTTTATATAATTGTTTAATTTGCCACCAATTAGCAGTGAATAGCTATGTGATTTGAGATTCACAAGCCTTCGGCGTAATTTGAACGTTGTAATTGATGAAGTCTATTTATCTTATTTGATGAGTTCACAAATCTGTACTTTTTCGCAATAGATTTATTTTCATTAGTTTATCGCATGTGGTAAATTTTTTTCTAGATTAATAATTGAACATACATACATACATACATATCGTCACGCCTTTTATCCCCGAAGGGGTTGGCAGATGTGTATTTCTACACCCACTTTTCGCCAGATATACTTTAGTCCCACGTAATAAGGGACGAGCCTATTGCCGTACCGGGCACATTTCCAGACTCCGTGCTGCTACTAAGAATTTCGTGACAGAAAAACCCAATAACACTGCCCGACCCAGGAATCGAACCCGGGACCTCCCGATCCCACGCGCACATTTATGCCGCGAGACCAACGAGGCAGTCGTATAGGGTTTGATGTCGAGTTTTCCGTCTCTACGCAAATATGGTATTTGCATCGTGTTATGCCTTAGTCGCCTCTTACGACACCCACGGGAAGATAGGGGGTGGTCACACTTGTATTCTATGCCGTCAACCACACGGCAAAAAAAAATTAATAATTGAAATGGGTATTTTACCCCTATATCAGTGTAAGTGTAAAGTAAAGTACTATTACAAAGTTAGTTTAGGTCAGTTCAAAAAACAAATATGCTACCTTTACGGATAAGTGATGAACATTTTTGAAAATAATTTCTATCTTCTGTGTAAAGGCCACCAACACCATGAGACGCTAAAATACATATTTATATGCTTAACGAATTAGAATAAAATATTGAATGAACCCTTCATTTAAAATCCAATTAATTGATAATTAAAAATCCACCAGTTATCTCTACCCGCCGACCAGTTACTTACAAGACTTAGGTATCTAACGGCCAAAATTTTCAAACGGTCGTGACGTTCGAAAATCAAATTTGAAAAAGCAATCGCATAAATTGGGTTTGACAGTATCTGCGGTCTCATCACCTTTATTAAAATTGTTTTTTAACAGATTTCTTTAATATCCATAAGGGCTTTTTCGCGAAAGTTTAAGCTGATGTGACCCTGGAGGCACCTTAATTGTTCTTGAGCTTCGAAACTTCCTGTTATTGTGTAAAATTTAGACGTCTTTTGACTTACAGCAACACTTCAGTCTTGAGGTAGTTATAGAAATGTATACATACCTACTGGGCGGATTCGTAATGGAAGTGAGATTGATGGGAAGACGGCAATCGAAGGTACTATATATCCCGTTGCTTGGAGCATATCTTGAAATTCATATACAGATTTAACTACAGGTACAGATAAAGGAATGATACTGTCTGACATATGCAGGTTAGCAGGTTAAAAACCTGCATATTTATGACAAATTATTCTTTTATTTTTAACCGACTTCAAACAAAAAAAAAGGAGGAGGTTCTCAATTCGGCCGGTATATTTTTTTTTTTCGATGTATGTACACCGATTTCGCCAAGATTTCTGAACCGATTTACGTAATTCTTTTTTTGTTTGATGCGGAATAGTGTCGATTGGTCCCATAAAAATATGGTTCATGTAGGCCCAGTAGTTTTTATTTTATGAGCATGTTTTTATTTATTTTCACCTATCCTTAAGGCTGAAATTCCTATGAATAATAATAAAATTGTGACGGCCGGTGTTATGTCAACTTGTCATCACTACCGTCGTCAAGGACTACTGACGTCTACGTCTATACGACAAACTGGCTGGTCGTCTAACATAATAATTAACAAAAAGGTTTGACGACTAGTTCATTATTTGGAAATGACAGTTTTAAGTTAGATGACGTAAACACTCTGTCAAGTGTTCGCTAAATTCGCCACTAAATGGCAACAAGGCGATGGCCGTATGGATAATACATCCGCTTTACGTTCTGACGGCGAGTGTTCAAATCCCAGTCATAACAGTTATGTGGATTTTTTATGAAATTTGGAAAATGTTTCAAGGACAGGGGTAATGCCAATTTTTTTACGGTATGCTTCTAAACAAGTGAATATAGAACAAAACTAAGGATTGAATGAAACAAGACTGACTCCATCAGGATAGTTCTTCAAAATTTAATTCTATAACTGATTCATCTGGCCATAATTAAATTGCACTTTCAGCTCTGTAATACATGCTCATAATTATGGAAATAAGAATACCAAAGAACATATTAAATATTTGAATGAGGGACTCGTTTTTATTATAAAGTAGTTTTCAAGATATCAACATTCAAATATTTTGTGCCCAGATGGATCAGAATTTGTTACTTGAAAAACTTTATTAAGATAACCATTATATTTTAACAAGTACTATAATCTTTTTTTATAAAAACAATTATCAGTGATCATATCACGGAAGTAACACTTCTGAAACTCTAAAACAGTGTATATTAATTATTTTATTGTATGGCCAAGCGAGAATATTGTAAGATTACAAAAAATAAACCTTTTGCTTAAATTTGTAATACAATCAATTCTTATAGGTACAAAAAATATAATATTTAGTTGCTACACTTATGATACATACATATGGTGTTATGACCATGTGAATTAGGCACAGATGAATCAAGATTTTGCCTATAATCATGTATAACACATCATACATACAGACTTTACTATTGACACTTTTCTACACCAATCTATAACTAGACGCTTTTAGTCTCTCGAAACGCAGACTGAAGTTGCAAAATAATAAAATAAATTTTATAAAATAGGCATTGTAATCAAAATGTCGAAGACGAATGAAATATTTACCTTCGTAACACCAGGATCTTAGCCATCCAGACCCAGGTACACCTAGCTCGTCCGTAGCACGACTAGCTTCCTCCCCACCACGGGAAACCAGACTCTCATAATCTTTACCCAACCAAGTACGGTCAAGCGTCTTTTACGCTGTATTAATCACTTCATATTTACTTATTTATAAACACATTAAGGTATTTATAACTAATACATATTATTTTTCTCAGAGGGCTATTCATTTCCTCTCGTTAATATAATAATAAAATTTATATTGATTTATGAAAGGGAAAATGCGATATCGACTATTTCATTTCGGACAATGGCAGACGGACACGACATATAAATCAGAAAAACGAAGTTAAATACTTTTTTTGTACTTAGATAGACTGCAATTATTTCAAATATATAATTTGGCCAATATGCGGATTAAACTAAACTGTACAATAAATTTCAGATAGGTTTGTTAGTTGGTTAAAGTGTTGTCTCTTAAGAACTATCCATAACCAATTTACAAGATGAATTATAGGAAAATTACAGGCGAAAGATTGAAGAGGGAATGAAAAAAAACATACATACAAACCTCACGCGCTTCCTCTACATTCATTACTCTTCTCATACATGCTCGCCGGTTTCTAAATCGGAATCCTATCAATCAGTCTCATCTCAAATATATTACGCAGTGATCGCATCTCAACTGCGTTAATTCTGCTTTCATGAAAAAAAATCACGTATAAAAAAAACATGATTCCATCATGTCTTTTTTAATTTTATTAGTTAATTATAAAAAATATTTTGATTTAACTGTCTCAGACGTTTCATTTCCTGTAGTGCTTTGCTGTCATGTGGTCTGATTAATAACTTAGATGGCTCTAAACATTGATTTATTATAAATCACTTAATGCGATACCATCTAAATTCTTCACTCGACTTAAAGCTACATATATCTGACCTTTCGCGAATTCTTTTTCCCAAGATCTATCACTGCCCTCTCCAATGTTGTACCATAGAGCATATATTTAAAGAGAGGCACATTTCTTATGGGCGCTCTGTAGACAAACTTTCTGTGACCAGTGTGACCCATATTGCCGCTTGGTGGCGTGGCAGTCGCGCTGTGACAGCTGACTCTACGAGTGCAAAAGAGACGAAAGTTTCTCCTGTGTATCTTAACTACGAGAGCAAGAGAGACGGAGAACGACGCCAGTGCCGCCAACGGCGCCAACTACGTACTACACTGACAACCGTCAACACGCCAGTTGGAATCGGCACACGAAATCGTTAAGAAATGCGCTTCTATTATGTAAATCTGTATTCATTGCTTGTACCTTGGAGCTTGAGAACAGTCACAGCCCAACTTAAAATTTGCGGGAACATTAACCTCTCAACATCACCGTAACCTTTATTCGCTTGAAAAGTTGCGGAAGCTGGTGTGATTGATACTAGACCCTCCGCATCTTTTACCCTAATGCCCACAGTTGGATCATCAAATTTAATGAACACTGCTTCGGGCAGTTCACCTGCTTCTAGTTGATCACGTCGAAGGGCTGGCCACTTTATTTGTTTAATAATTCCCATTGCTCCGTTGACTAGTCCGTCTGAGACTGCCATATTCCTTCTTAACATCACCCTGGAGCCTACGCCTATTTTTATGCTGTGTAACAATCCGCCACACTTGTTTGATTTTTAACCGACTTCATTATATTTATTTTCTAACTTTCATTTTAACCCGTAAACCTAACTTTAAAAAAAGTTGACCAAAAAAGTTATATACTTCTTAACTTAAAAGGTAAGAAAATTGTAATGTTTTGACTAAATTTAAAAAAATACTCGCTTAGTATATATGCTTCTCATTAATTTTATAAAAATAAATCTGCATGAAAATTATCAATTCTCTAATAAATAAATAACGAATTTATTGGGGACCTAGCTTCCCCACGTGTATATATGTGTTGCTAGAAATCGCGTGTGTCGCTAAGGGTTAATATTTATCTATGACTTTCTGATGTGTCCAAAATTTGTTTTTTAAATTTTTATGGAAATAATTATATATGAGTTTGAGTTTACACTAAAAAGTATTAAATAAACATAACTACGTTAAAAAAACCGACTTCAAAATCTAAAAAGGAAAACATAATAAAGATTTAATATTAATTAAATACCTATTATTTATACTTATGTGCTTTTTACTAATAGGCTTGAAGTCGGTGCCAAGCCTTAAACAAATAATGATATTTTAATCACTTAAATGAATACGAGCAAATTCATCATCATCAGCCTGCCATCCACTGCTGGATATAGGCCTCTCCAATGGCACGCCACTGAGCCCGATTTTCGGCTCTTTGTGTCCAGCCGCTGCCAGCCACTTTGCGTATATCGTCACTCCACCTAGCCGGAGGGCGTCCTACACTACGTTTGCCAAGGCGCAGTCTCCACTCTAGAACACGACTACTCCAACGGTTATCGGTTCTGCGACAAATGTGACCAGCCCACTGCCACTTCAGCTTGCTAATTCTTTGAGCTATGTCGATTACCTTGATTCTCTGTCGGATCACTTTCTTACGAATTCGATCCTTCAGAAACTCCGAGCATAGCCCTCTCCATAGCTCGCTGAGCAACCTTAAATTGGTGGACTAGTCGCACCGCCAGTGTCCACATCTTGGCACTGTAAGTCATTACGGGTAGGACGCACTCGTTGAAGACCTTTGTCTTAAGCCTTTGCGGTAGGGAGGACGAAAATACTTGACGGAGTTTTAAGGCTTGGCACCGACTTCAACCCTATTAGTAAATAGCACATAAGTATAAATAATAGGTATTTAATTAATAACATATCTTCACGCCTTTTATCCCCGAAGGGGTAGGCAGAGGTGTATTACACACCCACACTTCGCCAGATATGTTTCGGTCCCAATGTAATAGGGGGCGAGCCTATTGCCATCTACCGGGCACATTTTTAAGCGAGCGATAATTAATATTTTTATTTTAATACACACATAACTTCGAAAAGTCATAGGTGTGTGCCCGGGGTAACTGGGGATCGAACCCGAGACCATCGTCTCGGCAGTCCGTTACGTACACCACTGGGCTATCGCCGCCGCTATTAAATTATTATTTAATTAATATTAAATCTTTATTATTTTTTCCCTTTTTGAATTTGAAGTCGGTTTTTTTTACGTAGTTATGTTTATCGCAATATCTATCCATCTCGATTCATTAACCCAACATGACGTATCAGTTGCTTTTCGAAAGATATATTTTATTTAGATATTTTGGCTCCATAATATTTAAAAAAAATGTTTCAATATATAGTAGGTACGTAAATAAAAAGTTTCGTAAAAATATTTGAATACAAATCAACCAAAGAGGGCTTACAAAAACAATTTTATAAATGAAGCGTCAGTTTCATAGCGGCTTACACATTTTTTGCATGACGTGAAAATATTCGTAGTTTACTCATCGAAACAATTTTTTAATCAGCCGAGTGCAGTTTAGATTTCAGATAGATGGTTCAGAATAATCCTTCGATGCATTTGTAATATTTACGTCGCAAGCAGAGTGGAAAATACTGTAACCTATTAATTAAAAAAATAATATGCGTTGCTTGCCTTTTGGCAATAAGTAAGAATCATATTTTGATTCAATATTCAATGTATAAAAAACTGATGTTAGTCATTGAGTTAGCAGAAATAAGGCATAATATGTTATAATCAATCCGGTTTATAAATAGCAAAATAACATACTGCTGTAGACATTCCAAGGTTTCGTTTCTCGCCTTCAAGCCTTACTATCTATCAGACCAGCTTAATGGTACCTTATTATTGTATTGACACCTAATTCTGTCAATGATATATGAAATGGAAGTGGGCGAAATTCGCCTTCTTAGATTTTTATTACATTATTACAGCTAAGCATAATATATACAGGCGTCTTAAAATGTACAACTTCCTTACACTTAAGTGGTTCATTCCGAACAAACACCGTAAAATATTCGCGCCAAAAAGTTAAGATGGCCGGTACCTATTATGTGCCGGTGTATTAGCGTGGCGCGAGATTATCCCATAGCGTCGGATACAATGAACCAAATTGGATAAAGGAGCTTCCATTTTGTATCCCGGATCTATTGTAGTACTTTATTGTTCGTAAGGATTATGCTATAGTAGTATTTACAAAGAGTCGCACTCAGGATAAGCTTATTGTTGCTAGGAAACGTAGTCAACATGAAAGGACATCAAGATTTTGGTAAGGGCGGTTTCAGATTAGCGTATTTTTCTGTGCATATACGGTCCTTTCAGCATACGCGCTTACAAGCGTGCTACACGCTTGAATAAACCGGCCTCACGTAAACGAGCATATTTCAGCGTGTTCGCTCGAAACGGTAGTGACATCGGGAGGGAGGCGCCTCTCGCGGCTCGCGCTTTATGAGCTTAGAAGCGCGTCAACGCTCGTACAAGATACGCGTGTGCCAAAGGGCGGGCCTATACGCGCCTACATGTGCTTACAAAAACGAGCTTATAAATCGCAAGTCTGAAACCGCTCTAAGACACCTTTGTTCTCTGTCTATCTCAAGACGCTTTGATTTATTCATTACTTCTTACCACTTCTTTGATTGTACAACCTGAAAGGTTTTGTTTATCTCGCAGATGAGTATTATATTTGATACTTATTAAGTTTACAAGGAAAAGTAATTTGCTCTTAATCGGATCTTTTGGTATTGATCTCATTAATTTTACTTTTGTATGGTTTCATCTGAATTCAGGTTGGGTAAAGTCAAATTTGAATGATGTTTATTAATATTTATCTCGCTTGGTTTTTATGTACGAGTACATTTCGAATTTGATAAGTTTTTGAGTCCTGAAAACACGGTTAATATGACTATTTTGCTCCTGATCAAATTACAAAATACCTATGTATTCGAGTGAGCTAAATAATTCACAAACATTTACAAAGACGGCGAATAATTGTCAGAAAGACGCTTCTAACAAATATTTTATGTGACTTATTAATAACATAGCATAGCATATGATGTGAATATTCTATCTGTTATTGGCTTAAAGAAGAAAAATAAGGTTGGAATTTAACAAAACGACTAAACTTAATCTGACATTTTGTTTACAACTCCAAGATGATACACTCATTGAGAGCACACGGCAAACGGAATGTCACTCCATAGAAATGATTTATTTCGATAACAAAAGTCGCCCTTGAGGGAACTCAACCGGTTCATTCAATAACGAGCGACTCAGTCAACTCTTTGCCCGTTCACTCGTTCATTCAACTATATACGCGTTGGACGGAAATTATTATCTTTTGTGTTTTCACGTAAAGGTGGCCGAACAATTTCCAGTGGCTCGATCCTTGTTATATATTTTTTATTAAAATTGCCGATGAAAATGTTTTGCTTGAATAGAGCTGCTGCTAAGAAGATACACGGTTTAAAGGATAGTGTATTCTAATAATAAAATATAAGAAATTGAATTTTGTTTAAACGTAAAACGCGAAGCATATTTTACTATTCGATAACTGATAGTTTGAATGGCCACTATGTTAAATCTATAGTGTTCATTGTGACCATTAGCTGTATGTTTGTAAAGTCCCTCGACACAGGATACTAGTGCGAGAGTTGTCTTTTTAAACACAATAAACAATTAAGTGCATCATGTTGTTGGTAGCTATGCTATCTATCATGAAAGAATGACTGTAAAATATTTGTCTGGTTCGCTTGGGTTCAAACACATACAACAACAGAAATTTCAGAATAGCACCTGCATTATACTTTATATATGCCGGTGTAACTTTGTTAAAGCATATTTTTAATGCTTGGGAAAACTCGAAGGATGCCATTGGTGTTTTTTGTGACCTATCAAAGGCCTTTGACTGTGTGGAACATAATACACTTATACTTAAATTGAAACTTTATGGTATTAGAGATACCGCACTCAATCTTGTTGCCAGCTACCTTAGTGATAGAATTCAGTATGTAGATATTAATGGGAGTAGGTCTCTAGGTTTGCCAGTAGGAATGGGCGTTCCACAGGGCTCTATTCTCGGTCCAATTCTTTTTTTTATATATATTAATGATTTGCCGTTCTTTGTACAAAATTTATGTGATATTTTTTTTGTTTGCCGACGATACGTCACTAATTTTTAAAGTTGATCGTAATTTAAGTAACTTTGATACCGTCAATAACACTCTTGCACAAGTATTAGATTGGTTTTCGACTAATAATTTGGTACTCAACTCTAGCAAAACCAAATGTGTTAAATTCTCTTTGCCTAACGTCAAAAGTGTTCCTACTATTATAATTTTAAATAAGGAAACAATTCAACTAGTCGAATCAATATATTCTTATGGCGCTGATACACTTGAGCATTCACTTGTAACAGAACAGCGAGCATTCGTTGTTTTCTGTTTTTTCGAACCGAACATTTTCACGATCATTCTAGCGATAATTCTAAATTCAAATAGTCCTTAGAATATAGAAAAAATATAGAAATCGCACTACAACAGCAGTTATACCCAATATGTTTACTTCAGTTTTACTTATGATTTTTTTCTAGAATAAGAGTAAGATACATAAACAAATGACGTTTCTAAATAATAAAATGCAGATTTTAATTTGAACATGTTTAATAAATCACACAAGTGTCTGTTCCTACGTTCAAATGTATTTATCGATATTGAGAGTTTATCAACATTATATTGAAATTAATTCTGAGTAAACCAAATCTAAGGATTTATTATAGACATTATCGATATTTATTCTGAGTAAGCCCATCACTAGTCAAGTTAAAATTAGTGACAAACTACGAAGATTCTTCCCTAGATTGAAATCATATCTCACAGTGAATATCAAAAGAAAGTCAAAAAAATGAACTAAATATATTGGGTTTAACCGCCATTGTAGCGCGAATTCTATATATTTTCTATATTCTAAGGCTCGCCCGAATATTTGTGAGAATGCTCGCTGAAACACACTCATTTGTTTTGTAATATCCGCGAGAATGCTCATTACAGGTGAATGCTCAAGTGTATCAGCGCCTTTAGGTGTAACTTTAGATTGTAAGCTTCAGTGGGGCGCCCAAATATCCTGTCTCGCAGTAAAACTTAGTTCTGCAGCGTTTGCAGTTAGAAAAGTTAGGGAATTCACAGATATAGATACTGCTAGACTAGTTTACTTTAGTTATTTTCACAGCGTAATGTCTTACGGAATAATGTTATGGGGTACAGCTGCTGGTATACAGACTATTTTTGTCATTCAAAACGTACGTGCAATTTATAAGTTAGGTGCTAGAGATTCTTTACGTGATAAATTTAAAGAATTAGATATATTGACAGTTGCATCGCAATATATATATGCTGACATAATGTACATTAAGAAAAACTTAATTCTATACCGCAAAAATAGTGATTTGCACAAAGTGAACACAAGGAATAAGCATAAACTGGTGGGAACTAACTACCGTCTACATAAAGTTCAGAACTCATTTGCGGGGATTGGTACACGATTTTTCAACAAATTGCCTCTTGAAATAATGAATTTACCCATGCACAAATACAAACGGACAATTAGGAACTTTCTTGTACAAAGGGGTTATTACACTATTAAGTATTTGTTTAATGATAAGACACCGTGGGGATAGGCTTAGTCTTGTTTAACTCACGATTATTTTATTTACATGTTAAGTGCAGGTGCCTCGTGAACACATGATTTTTGCAGGATTTGGATATTTTTATGATTTGTTGAATGTAGTTTAACATTATTTATCCCTGATCATATCATTGTTCACTTGTCACCTTCACAAAATTCTTTCTACATTTGCATTCCTTCACGCGTTCCACTAATTTATGTTAATAATAACGAACTGGAAAATGGAGGTAATTGGCGGTCATGGTCAGTATACCAATAGATTGTTTCTTACTGCTAATTCGTATACCGTTGTCGTCATGCTCACTAAAATGTCATTTCTTGTGGTGGCGTCGTGTGTCGGGTCATCCCTGTCCCTCTAATATGGCGAGAGGGATGATGGCTGGCACATGCGTCATACTCGTGAACGGGTGCTACTTGCGATGACTGGTCGATGACGGTCTTGCGGGCTGGTATTAGATTTTAATATTTAACTGCATCATTTCCATCATGGTTCTGATCACTTTCGCGGATTGCCTGCATTATTAGGTATATATAATGTAAGTGGATGCTCCTGTTTCACCATGTCCATTCTGAGGAGGCTAACCAAATGAACATCAAAAGTATTATGCTTGAGTATTATTATGTACAGTAAATATATACAAGTGATATAGAAGGTGTAACAGTTGCAGCACCTTACAAAATGTAAATTATGTGTATTATGCAAAACCTGGCGATGAAAAAGAGTGACCGTGAGTTTTATTGCCCGTTCTTTCTCATGGTAATACGCCCTTGCTTTGCGAACGTGGCAGTAAATGTAAATGTAGAGTCTATAAGTAATTATTTTATAAAATTAATATTTTGACGTTCATAAGCGTCACATTGTGACCCAAATGAATAAAGGATTTTGAATTTGGATATAATGATCGACGATATTTCAAATTTAACACTTGAAAATACATCATAAAATTTTATAAAAGTAAGTATTAAGATAATATTGGCTTACGAATACTTAAAACAAACCCCTCCAAAGTGTATCATGTTTCAAGCACTGACCAAGAACTTCAAATCGGCCTCGAACTGTATTTATTTGATACGTAGGTATTTTATAATGGAAATGACAATTAATTATGAACAAAATATGTTAACAAATACTGAAAGCATCGGGTTTTGTCATAAATACTATTTTATTTCAAACCAGAGGTATTTTTTATTGTATTAGGCGGCAAACGAGCAGATGGATCGCCTGATGGTAAGCAATTACCGCCGCCCAATGACACAAGTAACACTACAGGAGTAACAAGTGCGTTGCCGCCCCTTGGGGTCGGGAAAAGGGATAGTATGAGGATTGGGATGAGGGAGAAGGAACAGAGGATAGGGCCTCCGGCACTCTCACTCACCGAACGAAACGCAACAGTTTAAGTACTCTTACTTTACGTCGATTTTCTGTGAGAGGGTTTCATGCTGAAATCAGCAAGGCTCTTCCACCTGTGAAGGTTATACTTTCACATTTTATTTTAATTTAAGCGTCTAAGCCTTATCCCGTGGGAATGTTGGGAAATCCCTTCGAAGTGCAACCCTCCCCAAGTAACATAAGTACATTCCTAATATCGACTACTTGCGCCCAATATTTTGGCTGTGTGTTCTTTGTCAGTCATTCAGTAACGTAAGAATTATATAGGTATACCTATACATATTGAGTGACGAATAGAAAACTTGTTTATGTCTGCTCAGCGTAAAGCGTTGGCGTGAGTGTATTTCTAGGAGACGCGCATCACCGAGGAAATGCCGCGAAAATTTATGATATCTTCCTTCACGGCTTGTGGTATTTATATTAATGGTCCGCAATATATGGGGTAATCGAGATATGTAATATATTGCTTGTTTATATACTATAATCACATTTAAAATGTGAAGAGGTCAGGCGAACCTACTTTCTGTGAAAGAAAGTATTTACATACGACATTTAATTTTAAATTATAGAAAATGTTGTTGACGAAAATAATGATCGATTTTTATTATGTTATCTTAGTAAAACTATTTTCTCTAGCGTTGAAATCTTTCCTGTTCCACTCTTTACTATTTCATTTGCAAATTGTTTAGAGTGTGAAGTTATTGGAGATACAATCCTTAAATATAACATTACTAGATGTCGCCAGCGGCTTCGCCCGCGTCAATTATACATATAAACCTTCCTCTTGAATCATTCTATCTATTAAAAAACGCATTGAAATCCGTTGCGTAGTTTTTAAGATTTAAGCATACATAGGGACAGATAGACAGAAGACAGACTTTGTTTTATACTATGTAGTGATGAAGAGATGGCTAAAAGGTTAGGTTACTAGACCAGTGCAGATAATTTGTGAAACGAAAAAAATAATAGTAAGACGAAACCCACTGCAGAAGGAAGAGGATATAACAAAAATTATAGGAAAAATATATTACGGGCGATCTGAGGTCGGGAACTGGATGAGGTTGTTATTTTAAAACGGTAAAAAATGGTTTATCTCGTTTACCGGCAAAACTACAAGTCCTATGGAAAAAAGGTTAATGCAAAGTTGTAGGTAATAAAGAGATGTACCTACAACTTTTGTATTTAAGTACACTTTTTTCACATTACCTACTTCAAAATATTATGTAAAAATTCAAATAACCATGTTTTTGGTTTTTTATTTTTATCTTTTACAATCAAAATATTTTTTTCACAAAATTTGGTGAAAACATAGCTTTTTATGTTTCAAATACACTGTAATCTGTTTTCTAACGTATCTGCACTGGTCTATACCACAGATAACTAAATAGTTACTTCGTAAGAGTGATTGAAAAATATCTACTACGAGAAAACTATTCAAATCGCTTATAAGTAGCAAATTATTGTCTGAAGAGATTTTATACAATGTAATATCAACAAATATAGATACATAAAACGTCAATAGTAAAATTATCAATCAAAATAAACGCCATGTTTTATAACAGTTAACAAAACAGATAGGTACTCCAATTTCAGACCAAACTAATTTTGAATTTGGAATACAAACAAAAATATTGGCTTTGCAGCCAATTTAATTTTTTAACCAAAATAAAACCCTGTAATTTAGCCTTTCTGAGGCATGTATACAAATCACGTCCCAGCTCTGAGGGATCATGAACACAACATTGTAATTCAGTTCACTATTACTCTTTCAATACGAATTTTTATAAAATATTATTCGAAACATCCATTTCCTACGTAAATTATTTTTGTATTCAAAATGTTTGTATGCAAATTCTAGTGAGTTATACGAGCATTACTAGCTTGTGGAGCCAATGGACATTTTACTTTCGAAAAAAAAGATTATAATACGAGCTGACACGGCGAACTTCGTACCGCCATATATGCATTATACATAAAAACCTTCCTGAATCATTCTATCTATTAAGAAAAACCGCTTTAAAACCGTTGCGTAGTTTTAAAGATTTAGGCATACATAGGGACAGACAGACAGAAGGCAGACTTTATTTTATACTATGTAGTGATTCGCTATTTCAATAAATTTCACGTTTTGTCAGTACACTATTCACAAAAACACGGTTTGTTTTCTTTTTCGTAAATTTTCTTATTTGAAAATAATTCTATTCTATTTTGATAAAGTGAAACACTGTGTGTGATTCGTCATCCGAAAATTTGGCAATCCCTAGAATAAATGATAACATCTGTAAAAACGAATCACAAATAGGTCATGTCAACAATTCTCTATTCCCGGTGAAAAGGAAGTCACAATTTAATTATTTGACAAAACACATTAGCTTTGTGCGCCTTTTTGCCTGTATCTAATATAGATAATTAACAGTCTAATTTAAAGTCTAATTTGACTTTCTATTATCGTTACGAACAATTTGATGAAGGAATGTGTGATAACAAATTTAATATTAAGTATAAGTATTAGAAAAACTAAAATTTGTGTAACTACTATTATAATACTTGTAGACATAGCAATTTGGCAGACTCGGATCACAATTAGAAAATTAATCAAGATCAAATCTAAATGTGAGTTCAATGCTGTCTGCCAAATCAGAAATCGGTGTATTAAATATAGACATTTAAAAAAAAACATAAAACATACCGTAGAACCGGAATTATTTCATAAACGACTTTTTCACGTTATTCAATTTTATTTTACGTTCCAAATTTAAAACTGACAGTAAATAAAAAAGAACTTGAGTAAATAAAATTCCATGCAGCCAGTCTATTTGCAGATTTTTTAATATTGGAAAAGTATAAAATTTTTATGTCATGCTACTGTTGGCATCTCACTCCTACGCAAATGCAAATACTCACCCACACAGACAGGCGTCATGGTTTATGACGTCACATCGTTTTGGCAAGATGAAGCTAATTGTTTTCGTATGTGTAGTGACCATTGTATTGAACAGCGAGATGTTGTTGGCACCAGGTGAATCATGATATTTTTTCTATATTTGTCTTTTTTGTCTGATAGATTTTTATTTTTGATTTATCTAAATAGTTACCTAAATTTTCACTGTCAATTCAACGCCAAAATATTTTTTGTGGAAAATTATCTTCAGACAGCTGTACCCGTGAGGATTTCATCTTTGCCTTTCTCAGCAGACTCACAATTGGTGTTGTTGGAATAAATTATTACCAAAAATAATTATTATAGTCATCGTCGTAAAATATAAAATTTAAATGATGGGTGTAGACATACACCTCTGCCTACCTCTTCGGGGTTATAGGCGTGAGACTATGTATGTATGTATGTATATGAAGTCTGAACATTGTTGAAGATGAACATTTATTTTATTTATTAAGTTTCTACGATTAACTTTACAAGAGTTCAAAGCCACAGCTGACACCTGTCACTTAACGCAAGACGATAGCGATCAAAATTATTTTAAATAATTTAGAAATGCGCCATCGATTGCAACTTTACTGAACATATCAGTACAATATATACCGCGGTTGTTAACAACGATTAAATCTGATATTAAAAGCGGCAGCGCGTACTCGCAAACTCTAAATTCCATCTTAAAATATCTTCTACGTCATAGTACATTATGCCAATGACATTGAGGCTAACTACATTCCTGTTAAAGATGTACATAAAATAATTTGTGAAAAGTAAAAGCGGTAGCACTGGCCAGCTGTTTAAAAAGTATTGTGAATCCCCAGTCGTAATCGTAAGAAATAAGAATTAATGTGAATATTTAGTCACTTTCGTTCCTCCTGTGAGTGTGGTCGCGTTAACACAGGCGAAATTTTGAATTTGGAAAATCACATGACGCTTATTTTTCTGTGATGGCAATCTCATGTGATGTGGAAGGCTATTGATTGTGAAATATTAGTGATTCTACTTCTTCTGTGATGCACATATTGTGAACAGCAAATCGTGTGAATGTAAGTCGTATATGTGTTCATTGATTTTGTTTGCACGGATGAATGATCGCACATCTTTAGCGCAGGTAAATAATTTATAGGCTGAAATATACGTGTGGGTCTTAATCGACTAATCTGCATGGAAAATCTGATAAGAATGTCTGTATCCTCAATGAAGTGTGCATCCGTAATCTTCCTTTACAGCTCTGCGAGTTAGAAATAATTCGCAACAATGGTTATTTAATTTATCAAAAATTAATCGAAATAGGTTACCGTTGCCGTGTGGTTGACGGCATAGGATACAAGTGTCACCACCCCTATCTTCCCGTGGGTGTCGTAAGAGGCGACTAAGGGATAACACGATGCAAATACCATCTTTGCGTAGAGACGGAAAACTCGACATTAAACCCTATACGACTGCCTCGTTGGTCTCGCGGCATAAATGTGCGCGTGGGATTGGGAGGTCTCGGGTTCGATTCCCGGGTCGGGCAGTGTTATTGGGTTTTGCTGTCACGAAATTCTCAGTAGCAGCACGGAGTCTGGAAATGTGCCCGGTACGGCAATAGGCTCGCCCCTTATTACGTGGGACTAAAGTATATCTGGCGAAAAGTGGGTGTAGAAATACACCTCTGCCTACCCCTTCGGGGATAAAAGGCGTGACGTTATGTATGTATGTATGTGTCATCGAAATAGGTTACGTAAATAGAGTCTGTTGTTTTTATTTGGCGATATAAATTTAAATTAAAATGACTTTACGACTCGCCTGACTATCAAGTTCTTAAAGCAAATAACGTCTTACAAACTGATTGATTTATATTTAAATGTGAATCACGAAGGGATTTTCCACAAGGTCAAAACAACAACGACAATTTTAATGCACCGACTTAGGTACCCAGTGAAACCGTACACATATTTTCGCCAAAACATCTCACAAATAAGATATTACCTCACTACTAAAATATTAATTGTGTGTTACGATATGAAAATCTTCAATGAAATAATTTCACCAATACGTCATACAACTTCATGCCAACTTCTTACAGTTACAAAACAATTTGAAAACGCTCACAACACATTTGTATTAAAAACAGACAGTCATTCATAAAAAATATTAATTTTAAAAATAGCCACAGATAAAAAAATAAATAAGTTTTCATTGAACGCTCGTATTCCAGTTTCAACTTCATTCACTAAACGCGCGTGAGTACGCGTCATTGCTTCCAAATTCGAACAAGGTTGCCAAAGTGGCGTTTCTTCGAATCGATTATTTTTAGAGAAGTGGCAAGCGATCGAAAAGTTTTGTCATCCGCTCGGAATCTACTTTCCTCGCGATTTATCAAGAATCTCAACTTTTCCAAGTATTCGGAACGCTATTTGCGGAGTGCGGAGTAATTTCAACATTTAAAATGTATCTATCTACATAATATCTATGCGGTCCGTATGCATCACTGGCGCTATAAACAAGTTAATTCTATCCATCTGTGAATAGATTTAAAACCTTTGGTGAAGGTTATGTGTACCCTAAACATCTCCTTATATGAACATCATCACCCTTTCTAAGGAAGCTTTTTCGTTTTGTATACTGTACGTCGTCCGAAGTCATAAAACTATCGGTATGGTGTACTTATGGTCAGAATGAAAAACGGTCTTCATATTGATTGCCAATCGTTATCGTATTTGACACTTCAGATTGCGGTATTACGTTTAATTTACATGTTAACGAAGTCCCCGAGGCCATAAGTCTTAGTCAAACTTGAAACCAATCAACCTTCCAGTAACCCTAAGACGAGTTTGACATAGTGAAACAAAGGTGACGATAGCGCTGTTAATCTTGATATATTAAGGTGCTTACTCATTGGTTATTAATGGAATAGTTATAGAGAGTTTGTGTTGATACGTAAGACGGTGAGATGTGAAGTAACTCTTAGTAAGAATTTAAATATTGGAAGTCTAAATCGTCGTTCATGTTTGTTCGTTTTGTAATTTTTAATAGTGACAACGAATTTGAGTTGTACGTAGATGTTTCGAATCGAATTATATTTTTCAGAAACAGTTTGATTTACATCCGCTCGTTTTGTTGTACTACACGCGAACCTATCTAGTTCAGTGTTAAAGCTCATTACGACGTATTCGAAACTGAAACCTAAAAACACAATTAAGTCGATTAAAAGTCAGTTACTAGTTGCAACCTGAAGCCCCAATACTCGTAATTATATTTGTTCAAACTACATTTTCGATCTCATCTCGGTGTCATAAATAGTTTCATCCTTGTATACACGTGTTTATGTGAGTGTAGAATAGGTACATCCTGTCACGTTGCGGTGTACTTCTGTATTTGTGTATTGTGTACCTACGTTATTGTGAATGAATCGAAATAGGTACTACACATGCATGCGTCATACAGATAGTATGTGTTATATGCACCAGATGTTCCATTTCACTTTGGAACGTATGATATATATATACAATAGAAGATATAGTAGGTAAGTGTATAGAAATTGGCAAATAATCAAATTCACGCGTACTATTATTATTATGCTTTCGATTTTGTTAGTATGAAACATATAGTACACATGACGAGAGGCGTGACTTAAAAATGCGATGCTTCTCTCTTTTCTGTAAACAATTACAAGAATTTCGCACATCAACAGTTGCTTCGTTAGTCCCCTACCCAATTGCTTGGAATGTGCCTAGCACCCCGAACTTTGGTAAGACGCCCGAAGGCAGTAAACTAACGCCTTAAGTATCTCACATAACTAGATGTAAATATCCGGGTAGTGGTCGAAGAAGAGTGAATTGGTTTGCCGTTCGTCATAGATACATATATACATAGACTCACGCCTGTTTCCCGGAGGGGTAGGCAAAGACTACGGAACGCCATTTGCTACGATCCTGACATACCTCTCTTGCTTCATTCACTCCCATTAAGTTTCTCATGCATGCTCGTTATAGATGGGTAAAGTTAAGCAACATCAAATGGATGGGTGGCTGCGTGTTGTATTTATATCAGAGCACTACTGTGCTTCGGCGGGCACATAAACTATCGGCTCCGGTTTTTATCACCAAACAAGAATCGTTAAGCCATGTCGGAGGCCTCCGGCCGGTCTGAAAACTCCAACACCAGAAAAGAAAATGTGTAATACGTTTTGTTAGTTTTTTTTTATAGTCTCACGCCTGTATCCCCGAAGGGGTAGGCAGAGGTGTAATATTACACCCACATTTCGCCATGAATTGTTTAGGTCCTACGTAATAGGGGGCGAGCCTATTGCCGTACAGGGCACATTACCAGACTCCGTGCTGCTACTGAGAATTTCCTAAGGGAAGAACCCAATAACACTTTGCCCGACCCGGGAATCGAACCCGAGACCTCCCAATCCCACGTGCACATTTATGTCGCGAGACCAACGAGGCAAGTATTGTTAGTACTTTTGCTTAAACCTCTAAATAACAACAGGTATTCATACCTGCTCCATTGAACAGGTAGACTGAAAATACCCAATCATATTTAAAGAAAAGCTGACCACGCTTTTTAATTTCCATAAAACAAAATATTTAATAACAATTAAGCGTAATTAATTATGACAGTAACTGTTTAACGCGTTCATAATTATATTATGTAGTGGTTCGTAATTTGCTTGAACCAATATTGGTATACTGATTATATCGCAAATGTATTTCGTGCTGAGAATCTAAAATATTGCTTATTTTAATACGGACCATGTATATTTATAAACTGTTACACTACTAGGCATTCGCTTCACACTAGTAGACGGTCTAGGTATTAGACCAGTATGCTGACCATGTGCGGGTTGGCAGACTTCACATGTATTATGAGAACATTATGGAGAACTCTCATCCATGCAGGTTTCCTCGCGATGTTTTACGTCACGTGATAATTAACAATTGCACGACCATAAAACTGCTAAAAGTCAATGGTGCGCTCCTTAATCAAGACCTTCTGAGTAGCTATCCCCTGGACTATCAGAGCCGTTTCACTGTCATATTATTATTATAGACTCACGCCTGTATCCCTGAAGGGGTAGGCAGAGGTGTAAAATTACACCCACATTTTGCCATGAATTTTTAGGTCCCACGTAATAGGGAGCGACTCTATTGCCGTTACCGGGCACATCACCAGACCCCGGGCTGCTACTGAGAATTCTGAAAAACCCAGTAACACTTTTGCCCGACCCGGGAATCGAACCCGAGACCTTCGATCAACAGTCGCATACGCTATTCACTGGACCACGGAAGCAGTCATATTATTAAGAGTATGCTTGTATTGACCAATTTTTCTCTCTTGTTTCAGGCTTGGGATACATACATCAAAACGAAATGACAGGGCCTTTATGATACAGTAAACAACACCATCTTTCTTTCACAAATCGTCATTTTAGTCGTAATGTGTCAAATTTTAGTGTAACTTGTAAATTAAATGTTTTGATATAAATATAATTACGCTAATATATATTCAAACTTATAGTAAAAAGTAAGAAAAGTAAATAGTTTATCGTAAATTTTGATACAACAATAACTAAATGAAAATAGTGTTAGTGTGTGCAGTTGTTGTGCCATAAAATATGACGGTGCGGCATTGATTGCGCCAGATACATCCGTTCATATCCGACTGAATATATATCGCGGAGAATCGTTCAGTAAGCCAAAATGTCGTCGCGTACCGGCCAGCGCGGAACTTCTGTGGCGACGAGCCAACGGAAACACCGCTCTAGGTCTACCACGAGGTACGACATGGAGAAGAAACCAAAGAAGAAGGACTTCAGGACCTCGGGGACCACTAGCTTGGTGTCCATACCCAATAGCATCAAGCTGCCCATGCTCAACAGCGGCCTCATCTCTCTTGGTAAGTCCAAACTATTTGCTCTTTCTTTCTTTTTGTTTTGTTTTATCTGTTTCGTACGTGTAATAAAAACAAACAACAGCAGTTAAGCTAATTGAAAGAAATTGCCATTGTTCATGTAACGATACATTAAATAAATTAAATATACTTATAATAAAAATGTGCGACTATATTTCGGCACGTTACGTGGTTTGCTCAATTATTATTGGAAATGAAATTAGTTTTTTGTTGTTCTGGTAATTTATTTTTTTGTCAGACAGTATAAAAGTTCATTCTATGCAGAATTGTAGATCTAAGAACATACCATCGATTTGATCTTATTTACATTTAAAACATTGTTAAATTAAAGCTATTTTGTTCCATTATATCTTGAAAAAAAAAAACTTTCTCGGTGTTTCTTTGCCATTATATTATTTTAAGAAATATAGAGCAATATATAAAATTTATACCCATTACTCTACTAAGACTGAACATCCAAAAAATTAAAGTAATTATTTTTATCTTCAGGAGCTTAAGACAATTTGTCAGACTTAACTATTTAAGTTTCACCACAATTACTTTACTGAGGCATTGTTCTTTTGCTGCCCAAAATTTTTAAGTTCATGTTTAAAATAACCACGTTTTAAAATATCACGGAGAAACGTTGTTTTTATCTATCTAAATGGGACAAGCTGACTCAGAATAGAGCTTTAGTCTTGCGTTAATAAGAACGTAAGACATATTATATAGAAATACATACATACATACATACATAACGTCACGCCTTTTATCCCCGAAGGGGTAGGCAGAGGTGTATTTCTACACCCACTTTTCGCCAGATATACTTTAGTCCCACGTAATAAGGGGCGAGCCTATTGCGGTACCGGGCACATTTCCAGACTCCGTGCTGCTACTGAGAATGTCGTGACAGAAAAACCCAATAACACTGCCCGACCCAGGAATCGAACCCGGGACCTCCCGATCCCACGCGCACATTTATGCCGCGAGACCGACGAGGCAGTCGTATAGGGTTTGATGTCGAGTTTTCCGTCTCCATGCAAAGATGGTATTTGCATCGTGTTATCCCTTAGTCGCCTCTTACGACACCCACGGGAAGATAGGGGGTGGTGACACTTGTATTCTATACGACTTGTTAGTTGGCACGGCAGATATTACAAACAAATTAAATTTAATTGAAATATTATTTGACCTTAAATTTGTGCTTTAAAATTCGGCAGTCTCAGTTTTGTTGTTAGTTTATTTGCTTCGATTTGAACTTTAACACGCATTTCAATTAAATAAATTCAGTAATTCAATATGAATTCGCGAAGTTATTATCGCTACAATATTGATATAAATTAATAAAATTTAATACGTAGTATCGTACTTATATCGTATAAGCACGGCAAGTATAAGGCAATCTGAACTCAGCTCGTAACTTTGTTTGATACGCAAACAGTTTAGTGTAATTTCCCACAGTGAAAAAACGGCAGTTGAACAAAAATACAAGATGACACTATATCGAAGTCTCAAATCGAAGAACTTTGTTTTTAAACGTAATGTTAGAAACGTTTACAGATTTCCCCAATTTCTGACTTGTTTTAATTGAAATGTTTACAGGATTCCCCAATATGATACTTGTTTTGAATCGTAATGTTTACAGAGTTCCCCGATTTGTGTCACTAATCGTAAACAGCCCCAAGGTTCGAAATAATTATCCCCGGATTTTCCATAGTATTCTTGTTACAAGTTGACACAGATTCATAAACAGTACTTCGTTCAGATATAAATAAAGGATGAGCCGTGTTGTCGTTCTCCATTCATCCTCGCATTACCTTGAATTGTTTTTCTTTCAGCGGGTATTTTCCGAATAATAAGCAAATAAAGTGCTTTTCAATGTCGTCATCATTTATGTATTTGAGTATAGGTCTCGAGTATATCATAATACATCATCAATTTTTATAATGTGTATCTACAGTTAGGTGAATTGTACAGACCTGGGATAATAATAACAATAATAATATTCTACCACATACACACATCACCATCTAGTCCCAAGCTAAGCAGAGCTTGTATTATGGGTGCTAGATAATGGATAAACATACATATATACTTTATTTTTTTGTAAATACATACATATTATACATAGAAACACCCAGACCAAAACAAACATCCATGTTCATGAACACAAATGTTTGACTTGAGCGGGAATCGAACCCGCGACCTGCGGTGTAGCAGTCGCTTACACTGCCGCTGCGCCAACCGGTCGTCATAATGCTTGAACAGTAACAATTATCTGAAGAAGACATCTGGGAATATAGCTATTACTTTAAAAATGTCATAGAGCTTTCTTTAGGCAACAATTGTAAAGCCAAAAAAAATCTGTTTCTAGAAAATATAAAAAGTACCTATTAGAAGAACCCAATCAACTTTCGTTTGGCTAACGACATCGCTCACAGGATTTTCCCTTGTCTTTTGTCTAATCAAAAATTAAAAAGCTCTAAAGCTGAGTTTTAACGAAGTTTTTTGTTGGCTGTGAAAAAGTTATCTTAGATAAAGTTACATCAACTTGAGTGTGATTTTCCGCATAAGTTAGATCAAGTAAAGAAGGTAATAAAATACGAATGAATAGTCTCGAGTTGTCTACTGCGCATTTGGCTGAGACTCTTATTCTTAAGAGCTTCATTCGATGTACGACCAGGTAACCTGGCCTGAATGCGTACGTATACTCCATAACCAAAATATAAAAGAACTGATATTTTGCTTCATAAAACTAGAGCTCCCAAAAACAATATCTATGTTGGTATATCCGATATTTCACATCTCTGTCATATTTTACAACTTTTGCACAACTTCCAAATGTACAACTATTCACAATAATAGGCAATAAAATCGCACGTGTCATGTCATCTAGACAACAGATCCTTACACGTAATATAGTACCAAGAATAAATGTGAATGCGATGTCGGAGCTCAACGAAGCGAATACGTACATAGAACATATGTGTACGTATGTGTGTGTTTGTATGCATACACATTTAAAAATAGCATGTGTGGAGCGAATTTTCCACTGCAATACATCCGCCTTTGAGAGCGCGTTTCGAGCGCGTCAACAATACAGATAAGTCGTGCAAAGGCCAGTTTCTGTTCTATTTGCAAATCCATGCTGTTTAATGCATTTCTCTCTCTATATATAAAATCGGAATCTTTGACACAAAAGCGCTGACAGAGGAAAATATTTCGCATGCATTGCGTATTGCAGCTGTAAGATTCTTATTGATTTGTTTGTGTAGTTTTTGTTTACAAACCTGCGTCAGGTTTTGAAATTATAATTATGACGCAATAATAAATGTTGATAGTGTCAGTGGTAAAGCTTCTCCATGGTAATCTTTTACGCGAGGTATTTATAACTCTGTCTATGAAAACTATGTTTTATATCACCTTGACCTATATTTACTTCCTTGATAAAAGAGCGCTGTCTCGCGTTGTCAACAGCCGTTTTCTGTAATGTCAACGTCTGTTGACATTATTACAATGGCTGTCTAGCCATTAAAAAATGATATATGTATAGATCAGAAAATACATCCGTCGGACATCAGACACAGTTGGTGATAACACCAAGAGACACACCCTACCGTGTCTTGAAAAGCCGTCTGTTTCAACTGTCATGGACTTCTATAATAGTGCTTACGAGAAGTTACCAGCCAGTAACCCTGCCTATATTCAAAAATATACATACATACATAGTCTCACGCCTATATACCCGAAGAGGTAGGCAGAGGTATAATGCTACACCCACTTTTCGCTAGATTTATTTTAGTCCCACGTAAGAGGGGGCGAGCCTATTGCCGTACCGGGCACATTACCAGACTCCGTGCTGCTACTGAGAATTTCCTAACGCGAAACCAAATAACACTTTGGCCAACCCGGGAATCAATTCCAATCCCACGCGCACATTTATGCCGCGAGACCATCGGGGCAGTCCAACAATATAGATTATGGCTATTCCTTTGCTAAAAATCAGACAGTCGTCACTCTATAGGTAAAAATTATTCAGTCAAATCTCTTTAGACTAGAAAGCGAGCCCCGGCTTTTAAAGTGACAATCTTAGGTGCATTTGGAATAACAATTATAACTTTTTTATTAGGCAGTTCATTGTCATCTATTTTTTTTTATGGTAATAGGTGGCAAAAGGGCAGACGGATCGCCTGATGGTAAGCAATTACCGCCGCCCATGGACACAAGCAACACCACAGGAGTCACAAGCGCGTTGCCGCCCCTTGGGGTTGGGAAAAGGGATAGGATGAGGAGTGGGATGAGGGAGAAGGAATAGGAGATAGGGCCTTCGGCACTCTCACTCACCGAACGAAACGCAACAGTTTAGGTCGTGTTACTTTACGTCGATTTTCTGTGAGACGGTAGTACTTCCCGGGTCGAGCCGGCCCATTCATGCTGAAATCAGCAAGGCTCTATTACCTTTATAAAATATCTATATTTGTCCTTCCCTCTTTGACAATAATGCCTCTTGTAGACATCAATCTTTCCCGTCAGATTGCTTTAACAATCTGTCTAAAATTAAAATTCCATTAAATAACAAAGATAAGGTGTTAAATCGTAAGATATTGGAACATTCACCAGCTATACTTAGTGTCAAACTTCGATCGGTTATCACGGGAACATCTGATTAATATCTGTAGGTAAGTGATAAATGGTTGTCATGCTCGTTACATAGTAGACCGAGTACTCAGAATAATTTATAGCCAACATAAACCTAAAATATCGCTTCTTATAATATATTTTTCATCATAATAATTTATTCATTAAAATTAAATGCTATATTCAGATTTCTGTGTAAAATTGTAGATTGAAATAAATTGTTCTTGTGTTTTATTAAAGGAGTAATTAGAAATATATATTTCGCAATGTAATAATAAATATATATTTAAATTAAATGTAGAAGTTGGGCTGTTATATTTTCTATTGAATTAAATTGTTGTTATTTCAATATTGAAGGTATTTTGTTTATTATCCGTTTGGTATCTTCATCATAATAATTTGTTAATTGATTTTAAATAAGAACAATAAATTATTAGGACTCTTCAATTATATATTTCATAGAATAGTTTAAAAACGTAGTAATAATTCACAGAAACCATTTAACTGCACATATTAAAAAATCTTTAATTGTGTTTATTGTCAAAACCAATATCAATCAGTATCAAAATTAAATGCCACTTTCTCCTTTACGATAATAATAATATAAAAATAAGGCAGTGATAGCCTAGTGGAGATACCAAAAGACTGTCATGCAGAGGGTATCGGGTTCGAATCCACGGCGCGCACCAATGACTTTTCGGAGTGCGGATGTGCGTATTGAATTGTTATTTATCGCTTGTCCCGTGCCTCGGAGAGCACGTTAAGCCATCGGTCCCGGTTGTCATGAAGATCGTTGACAGTCGTTACAGGGCTACAGTACCTTCTAAAATATTCTAAATAAACTGACACTAGTCTATGCCATGGAATATCGCTATACCTTCGGGTTGCGGAGGTCAGACAGGCAGTCGCTTTGTGGAAAAGCTAATATTCAGCCAATTCCGGTTAGACTAGTAAGCGGACCCCAGATTGAAGCTGGGATAACGCTAAGAGTATGATTTCTCCTTTACGATAATACTCGTAGGACAGAAAATAATGTCGAATAAAATCGTAACGCAAATGTTGGCATAGCTAATAACCAACATTTTAACAGATAAATAATGCGAAAATTACGCATTACATCCAGCCTTCTTATTATATGAAACGAAAAGTTTGTGAAGGTCGTTGGATGGGTATTTCTTACTCTCACACAAAAACTACCTACTGGATGAAACTGTATAATAATATCGCTTATACATCAGAATCGGTTACCTTTAATTATCCTGACAACCAACCAACCAGAAACAAGTGGCAATGCTAGGTACATGTCTTCACTATACACCGCTTTACCCATCTCAGCTGTATACGTATCTTAAATACAACATACAAACATATTTTAGGTGAGGCTATTGGCCCGGCTAGGTCAAGAGTAAAGTGAAATGACGCGACGTTTATTTACAATCTTAGATGTAGATGTGTTCTACAGTTTTAACCATGTGTCATAGGAGAAAGCTTTTGTACGGAATAGTGCCAAGATATTAGTTGGATGTATTTGAACCAACTGTGCCTATTAATATCAATGATAAAATTAAAATCAGATGTTAGGTATTTAAAATATTTTGCTTATTTCATTTATTTTGTAGACTTTATCCATTTGGTTTGGGCACGTGGAGAGGATGGATGACGAAAGATTGACCAAGCAGATATACAAGGCAAGTGTGAATGGGACAGGACGAAGGGGAAGACCTAGGCGGACGTTCTCTGACCAGATTGGAGACATCCTAAAAACAGGACAAGTTAGAAGTACCCTGAACAGAAGAGCATGCATGAGGAATCTGATGGGAGTGAATGAAGCAAGAGAGATACGTCAGGATTGTTGCAAATGGCGTTCCATAGTCTCAGCCTACCCCTCCGGGAAACAGGCGTGAGTGTATGTATGTATGTGTGTATGTCTATTCCTTTCTTTTGATAGCATGGCCCGTGCTTATGTTTTGTGAACTATCATATTATTGTATACTCGTAGATTACTAGTTATGCTTATGGTAACACCTGCGTCATTTACTGCTACTGCTCCGCACACGTCACTCATAGCAAGATGTTATATAGCCTGCCTCGATAAATGAGCTATCCGACACAAATAATTATTCAAATCGTAGTATTAGTTGCTGAGCTTAGTGCGTTCAACCAAACAAACAAACTATTCAGTTTTATTATAATATTATATGTTATTTTAATATATGTAGTGTATCTAAAAATAGGTATCTACCTATGGCATTTATTTTTGTAATTATTCGTGTCTTTCCTAATAAATTGTGTCTGTTAACTATTTATCGCCAATATTTCCTTCGTTAATCCAAAAAGTAGCAAATTGTCGTACAGTTTTCCTCTCACCAAATAATTTTAGTTACACTGTAAGCGAAATTTGACATCATTCTGGACAAACATTCAGTGAACTGAAAAATTGAGGTAAAAGCCCCGATCGACTTTTGTCGTTTTTATTGATAGCTTTTAAACACAAACTATCAGGCCTACCTGCTTCCAATACATCGTATATATACAAATAGTCATTGAACATGATATGAGGAAGAATTTGAAAAGGAAAACATTTTATTTGCTTTTCAAATCATGCAGAACTTTGAACTGTGAGTTTGTGATGACATTTTTCGTTGTATTGCTACATAGTTGTTAAACCTAGTTTTCTGAGAAGCCTGGTTGTTTTAATGGTGCGTAAAGCCTTCAATCTCTCTTCCATTAGCATTTTATCACCAGGCGAGCTGCTGTACCTTGTATGCCGCAAATATTGAATAGGAAAAAGACCTGATCTATAAATACTTTGAATGATTAATCACACATTAGTTACCACTATCCCCGCCTTCAGGTACAAGTATACATTACACACTCACTAACAACATACTCACTACAAAAACAGTCCATAAAGAACGGCGGTCGAACACACAGAGACACAAGATACATCTCAAAGTACAGGGCGTCGGTACTACGGCATCGATTACGTAAAGCTACCCTTAATTGGAGCCAGCTGCTGAACAAATAAGACGTGACCGACACTGCCGTTATTTATGTCTAAACCTTCCCTTATTTATGTATCTACTTATTACTTTAGTGTTTAGCCGGACGCTTGAAACATTAAGTTGAATACTTTTACTTAGATAGGACAATCGTGACTGTGGTATTAGGCTTATCTGAAATGTTTGTTTAAACTTTCGATGAGATAATTTTGCTTGTTAGCAAAAGATTACGTTTACATCCGATCGGGAAATGACTTTGCCTCTCGAATCTGAAACTGTTTTGCAAGTTTCTTAAGTAGATAATCGTACTGGTACGAGATTTGGAAGTACATGACATTATTAATATTAGATGCATATGTTCCATTTAATTCGGACGTTGCAGTTGTAGCTAGTTATTGTGTTTTCTACGTCAAATTAATTAAGGGTTCGAAATAAGTACTGCGCACCTTTGTTAAACGCTGACTCTTGAGGACAAAATCGTATTTCTATAATGTTTGATTATTTAATAACCAACAACTCACAGCAATTTGAAACTTATTACAATGGATTAAATATGAGTTAGCGTTGTAATGTTTAAAAATTTGTCTACTTCCCATTTGGCTGAGACTCTTAAAGTATTCACAGACGATCGAACTTGGTTCGGAACGGACCACGAACCGTACGGTGCGGTCTACACAACAGACAAGCGCACCAGACTCCGAACCGTCCAGTCGCGTTGTGCTAGCGTTGCGTGAACACGTCTCCTCGACATGCCGCCTATTCTATTAAAACAGGCCAAAATTGCATTAGTTGCGGCAACTATCGTTGCTACATCGCCATTACAAAACCAACGAAAAAAAGAAAATGGAAAATGGGCAAAATTTTATCTCAGAAACAGACAACAGTACAGTCATATGAATCTCATTAAAGATCTCGATGATAAAGATTTTCGTATATATCTTCGAATGAGTTCCGAAGCAATTATTGAATTGTTGGATCTTGTGAAACCACATATAACTACCACATATAACTGTCTGTGAACACGTTGCGACGTGTTGCGCGTACGGTGGCACAACAGCGACTAGACCGAAATTTGGTTCGGTGCGCCGTCCATACGATCGAATCGGTTCGGAACGCACCGCGTTCGATGTGCAAGCGCTCCGAGCCAGCCGTACCGATATTAATAATAATAATGTCCGGCGGACCGTGCGCCACACGATCGAATTTGGTTCAAACCGCACCATGTTCGTGGTCCGTTCCGAACCAAATTCGATCGTCTGTTACAGCTTTTACTCTCAACAGCTTGATTCGATGTTCGACCTGGTAACCTGGCCTAGATGCGTATACCTACTCCATAACCAAAATATAAAAGAATTGATATTTTGCTTGATAAAACTAGAGCTCACAAAAACAATATCTATGTTGGTATTTACGATATTTCACAACTCTGTCATATTTTACAACTTTTGTACAACTTCCAAATTTACAACTATTCACAATAATAGGCAATAAAATCGCACGTGTCATGTCATCTAGACAACAGATCCTTACACGTAATATAGTACCAAGAATAAATGTGAATGTGATGTCGGAGCTCAACGAAGCGAATACGTATATAGAACATATGTGTACGTATGTGTGTTTGTATGCATACACATTTAAAAATAGCATGTGTGGAGCGAATTTTCCACTGCAATACATCCGCCTTTGAGAGCGCGTTTCGAGTGCTTCAACAATACAGATTAGGCGTGCAACGGCCAGTTTCTGTTCTATTTGCAAATCCATGCTGTTTAATGCATTTCTTTCTCTATATATAAAATCGGAATCTTTGACACAAAAGCGCTGACAGAGAGAAAATATTTCGCATGTTTTGCGTATTGTTTTTTTTTATTATTATAGACTCACGCCTATATCCCCGAAGAGGTGGGCAGAGGTATATTGCTACACCCACTCTCGCTAGATTTATTTTAGTCCCACGTAAGAGGGGGCGAGCCTATTGCCGTACCGGGCACAATACCAGACTCCGTGCTGCTACTGAGAATTTCCTAACGGAGAAACCCAATAACACTTTGCCCGACCCGGGAATCGAACTCGGGGCCTCCCAATCCCACGCGCACATTTATGCCGCGAGACCAACGAGGCAGTCCAACAATATAGATTATGGCTATACCTTTGGTAGAAAGCAGACAGTCGTCACTCTATAGGTAATAATTATTCAGTCAAATCTCTTTAGACGAGAAAGCGAGCATTGAAAGTGACAATCTTAGGTGCATTTGGGATAACGATGAAAACCTTTTTATTAGGCAGTTCATTCTCATCTGTCCTTCCCTCTTTGACAATGATACCTCTTGTAGACATCAATCTTTCCCATCATATTGCTTTAACAATCTGTCTAAAATTAAAATTCCATTAAATAACAAAGATAAGGTGTTAAAACGTAAGATATTGGAACATTCACCAGCTATACTTAGTGTCAAACTTCGATCGGTTATCACGGGAACAAAGATTAATATCTGTAGGTGAGTGATAAATGGTTGTCATGCTCGTTACATAGTAGACCGAGTACTGAGAATGATTCATAGCCAACATTAACGTAAAATATCGCTTCTTATAATATATTTTTCATCATAATAATTTATTAATTAAAATGTTATGTTCAGATTTCTCTGTAAAATTGTAGATTGAAATAAATTGTTCTTGTGTTTTATTAAAGGAGTAATAAGAAATATATATTTCGCATTGTAATAATAAACATGTACTTAAATTAAATGTAGAAGTTGGGCTGTTATATTTTATATTGAATTAAATTGTTATTGTTATTTAAATATGTAAGGTATTTTGTTCATTATCCGTTTGGTATTAATATATTTTCATCATAATAATTTGTTAAATGGTTTTAAATAAGAACAGTTAAATAGATTAGGACTCTTCAATTCATATATTTCATTGCATTGTTTAAAAACGTAGTAATAATTCACAGAAATCATTTAACTGCACATGTTAAACAGTCTTTATATGAGTTTATTGTCAATACCAATATCAATCAGTATCAAAATTAAATGCTACCTTCTCCTTTACCATAATACTCGTAGGACAGAAAATAATGTCGATTAAAATCGTAACGCAAATGTTGGCATAGCCAATAACCAACATTTTTACAGATAAATTGTGCGAAAATCAATGAAGTGACGCATTACATCCAGCTTTCTTAGTGTATGAAACGAAAAAGTTTGTGAAGGTGATTGGATGGATATTTCTTACTCTCACACAAAAACTACTGTACGGATTTTGATGAAACTGTATAATAATATCGCTTAAACATATTCCTAAATAAATACAGATTCGATATCATGTCAGTGTCATACTTACGTCACGAAAAGCGTATTCTTAATTATCTGGTATTTTAATGAAATTGTAACGAGATCGTAAATTGGATCGTGTCAAAATATGTGTCAACGACGAACTGTTTATTTCAAATTATACGATAATGACATTAGGTTATCAGAATACCGCTTCTGAGTCAATTCAAAATATAATTTCAATGTCATATAAAAATACGAGAATTAGGCCCCAGAATTGGTTACCATTAATTGTCCTAACAACCAACCAACCAGAAGCAAGTGGCAATGGTAAATAAATGGTACATGTCTTCACTATACACCGTTTAACTCATCTCTGCTGTATACGTATCCTAAATACAACATACAAAAATAGTCTAGTTAATAGCTATTGGCCCGGCTAGGTCAAGAGTAAAGTGAAATGACGCGACGTTTATTTACAATCTTAGATGTAAATGTGTTCTACAGTTTTAACCATGTGTCATAGGAGAAAGCTTTTGTACGGAATAGTGCCAAGATAATAGTTGGATGTATTTGAACCAACTGTGCCTATTAATATCAATGATAAAATTAAAATCAGATGTTAGGTATTTAAAATATTTTGCTTATTTAATTGTAGACTTTATTCATTGGGTTTGGGCACGTGGAGAGGATGGATGACAAAAGATTGACCAAGCAGATATACAAGGCAAATGTGAATGGGACAGGACGAAGGGGAAGACCTAGGCGGACGTTCTCTTACCAGATTGGAGATATCCCTAAAAACAGGATAGGTTAGAAGTACCCTGAACAGAAGAGCATGCATGAGGAATCTGAGAGAAGTAAATGAAGCAAGAGAGATATGTCAGAATCGTTGCAAATGGTGTTCGGTAGTCTCTGCCTACCCCTCCGGGAAAAAGGCGTGAGTGTATGTATGTATGTATGTTTATTCATTTCTTTTGATAGCATGGCCCGTACTTATGTTTTGTGAACCATCATATCATTGTATAGACTACTAGCTGAGCTTATGGTTACACCTGTGTCATTTACTGCTGCTGCTCCGCATACGTCACTCATAGCATGATGTTATTTAGCCTGCCACGATAAATGAGCTATCCGACACAAATAATTATTAAAATCGTAGCATTAGTTCCTGAGCTTAGTGCGTTCAACCGGACAAACAAACTCTTCAGTTTTACCATAATATCATATCTTATTTTAATATATGTAGTATAGATTATGGCATTTATTTTTGTAATTATTCGTGTCTTTCCTAATAAATTGTGTCTGTTAACTATTTATCGCCAAAATTTCCTTCCTTAATCCAAAAAGTAGCAAAATGTCGTACAGTTTCCTCTCACCAAATAATTTTAGTTACACTGTAAGCGAAGTTTGACATCATTCTGGTAGTACATTCAGTGAACTGAAAAATTGAGGATAAAGCTCCGATTGACTTTTGTCGTCTTTATTGGTAGCTTTTAAACAAAAACTATCAAGCCTACCTGCTTCCAATACATCGTTTATATACAAATATTCAATGAACATGATATGAGGAAGAATTTGAAAAGGAAAACATTTTATTTGCTTTTCAAATCATGCAGAACTTTGAACTGTGAGTTTGAGATGACATTTTTCGTTGTATTGCTACATAGTTGTTGAACCTAGTTTTCTGACAAGCCTGGTTGTTTTAATGGTGCGTAAAGCCTTCAATCTCTCTTCCATTAGCATTTTATCACCAGGCGAGCTGCTGTACCTTGTATGCCGCAAATATTTAATAGGAAAAAGACCTGATCTATAAATACTTTGAATGATTAATTACACATTAGATACCATTATTCCCGCCTTCAGGTACAAGTATACATTACACACACACTAACAACATACGCACTACAAAAACAGTCCATAAAGAACAGCGGTTGAACACACAGCGACACAAGATACATCTCGAAGTACAGGGCGTCGGTACTACGGCGTCGGTTACGTAAAGCTACCCTTAATTGGAGCCAGCTGCTGAACAAATAAGACGTGACCGACACTGCCGTTATTTATGTCTAAACCTTCTCTTATTTATGTATCTACTTATTGCTTTAGTGTTTAGCCGGACGCTTGAAACATTAAGTTAAATACTTTTACTTAGATTGGACAATCGTGACTGTGGTATTAGGCTTATCTGAAATGTTTGTTTAAACTTTTCGATGAGATTATTTTGCTTGTTAGCAAAAGATTACGCTTACATCCGATCGGGAAATGACTTTGCCTCTCGAATCTGAAAATGTTTAGCAAGTTTCTTAAGTAGATAATCGAACTGGTACGAGATTTGGAACTACATCAGATTATTAATATTAGACGCATTTCCAATTTAATTCAGACTTAAATATGAGTTAGAATTAAACAGGATTAAATATGAGTTAGCGTTGTAATGTTTTAAAAAGTAATGTTTTTATTCAATCGTTTGCTAGAGGTGCCTTTGTATAATAAAAGTATCTATTGGAGAAGGCACCTATCATCATAGGCCTGCCGAAGTTCACTGCTGGATATAGGCCTCTCTTATGGCACGAAATTTATTTTGGGCTTTTCGTTTCGAGCCATTGCTAGCTACTTTACGTATATCGTCATCGCACTTAGCCTTCTTTGTAAATAATATACACTAAAATATATTAAATTTATAAACATAGGTAAATCAAAAGTTTTATACGTGACGTGAGGTGCTGTTTAGTTAGCTGTAAGTGTTTTTTTTTTAAAGACAACACCCGCATTAGGACTTAATCCTGTGTCGCGGGGTACTTTACAAAAATACAACTAACAGACACAATAAACACCCAGACTCGAAACAATAATTTATGAATCACACAAAGTGTTGTCTCGTGTCGGAATCGAACCCACAATACCCGTGTAGCGTCACTAGCGTCAAGCGGCGAGGCGGCTGCTTTAACGCCAACCGTGCAGTCCAGTCAATGACGATATAATTATCCAAGTAGCTGATGGCAAACGGCTGAACCTGAAGTGCTGGCAATTGTTCTCAGTGGCGTGCCATTGGACAGCCCTAAGATCAGGAGTTGACTGCAGCTGATTGATGTTAAAATATCTCTAACAACTACCACTTTATCGCTAACAATCTCACTATTCATTTAATTGTTGAATTTCTATAACTTGAGTTCAGTCCTTGCCAACATTAATACAAACTGTATTTGAATTAAACGTAAACAAATATTATTTTTCGTATTCGTATTATGGCCGTTTATAGCAGATAACCGTGTTTTATTACCTATAAAGCAGTATTACATTATTCACGTTTGCTTCTAGTAGGATAAGGGTGGAACATGGAATAAATTTGGATGTTTGTGTTATTTATTACGTACCTACTTATTCCGACAATAATTTATTGTAATTTTATAAAAGTTATTAGGATTTGTGATGAATTATTCCTATGCTCTCAGTAAGGCTAGTTTCACTGTTATCTGAATCAAAGACATTTCGTTCCAATGTTGAGTTTATTTGTAAAATAAAGCCTATCCAATAGTGGTGTTACTGGGGTCAAAAAGTCGAAAGTCCTCTTAAACTTTATATACTCGGTCTAAAGCAGGCAAAGACTGCACCTGGTTAATGCCAAATATAATTAGAAAAGACCTGAAAGAGGAAATGAGGGAGGGAGAAACCTTAAAACCCAAATACGTGTTAGGTACATATGTTAGTAATTATTATAATTATGTAAATGTTAACTAAAATATTATGTACATTAAATCATTTTAAAATCCAATAGCAGTGTTACTTCAACAATATTCTAGCAAATCATTAAAAGAAAGCAAAAAATATTCTGAAAAATGAATACACTTAAAGAAAAGTTGTTCCATGAAAATAAATAATTTAAAACATCGTTTTATTTGAATCACAGTTATCCTATTAACTTACGAAAACAAAGGAGGAAAAATATTATGTCTGACAAAGGTTACACACATTATACACACATTTTTAAATACATACATTTTTAAAGACAGGCTGTTTGACGTTTCGTCCTTTGCTTTCACTTATAATTTTATTTATGGAAGAATAAAAAATGATTTCATTTTATTGAAGATAGGCGATGGCAGTTTCGCCGGTTAATCCGGTTGTCGAGGGACCGGTTATCCTTTTTCGGGAAGTAATATTATTGGCAGTTCGAGACCCCTTTTAGCTTTTATGTGACATTATAATCATAAAGAGTGCGTAGAAAAGTGTTCCACATTTAAGCACTTGTTAAGTAAAAATGATAATAGCATTTTATGCCTACATTCATGTAAGGATACTTTTGGTTGCCAACCAACAAAGAATGAGCATGTCCGGTTTAAAAATGTGATCAGACGCGTCAGTAACGCAAGAATTTTATTTTTAAACGGTTATTGATGATGATTGGTAATTTACAACTGCATTTTAGTATCGTCCGTGTGGTGACGGATTAAGAATACGGATTGTCACCACCCCATATCATCCCATGGGTGTCTTAAGAGCCGACAGAGGGAGCATACTAGGTATGCATATAACAGCACTGTAAGAGAAGGAAAACTTGATACAAACCCTATACCAACCCGTTTGGCCAGTGTGGTATAGAAGGCCAATTCCTGCTTTCAAAGGAGAGGCCTAGTCCAGCAGTGGACTGTTAAAGGCTGATGATGATGATTTAAGTGTTTCTTAAAACGATATGTAGTTCAATCTAGCAATCAATATAAATTCTGATAAAATTTGTTTCTGTATTTGAAAGAATAAAAGTATACTGTAGTTACTGATGTTTGTAAATCATTCTCGTTTATATACATTAATTTGAGGCAATTAATTAATATTCTATAAAACACAAAATTCGCCAAATAACATTTATGATAAGAGTTATGTTTAAAGTAATTCATTATCGTGAATGGCAAACACAAAAAATAATTAGATTTTGAACAAGCTTTGGGTTGAAAGGTTCTTACTCTTTGTTTTTGGTAATGTAGAAGTTGTTTTGCAATAATTTCATATTGCTTCTAGAGTTGTATGTAGGTATACTTTGATGCCAAATTTTGTCCAAAAAATAAATTCTGGGAGGAACAAACCGATGACGGTGGGCTTCATTGGTTTGTTTTATAAATAACATACGACCTATTTTCAGAGCTTACGCATAGCTTGATTATTCCCAATTAGGCCCACTGTGCAAAAAAGCCACCTATCGGTTAGCAAATTGCTATTTACGAAAATGTGGGTTCACTTCTGAAGCATATTAAATATTCCAACTCAGACTGTCCACTTAATCCTTCCAGTGGCCGTCAGGAAGGTTCCATATTGAGGTCGTGTTATTAAGTTATACATAATTGTGAGGGGCCAGGGATCGGAGTGGATAGGTACTTAGGCGACAGATAAAACGGAGCTCATAGCAGCCAATGTTCCGTTAAAACCGAGGTACGAATTCAGATATTATCTGATCCGGAAGTATTTAAACAGCGGTTCAACAATGTGCTGAGTGTTACTGGTTACTTGTTGGCACGATAATGGAGGTTAGGCAGTGACTTTAAGTATAGGGTTAAGTTTGCGAAGCAAGTTTGTAATACTTACCATTGAAATACTTTGTGTGCCGATAACGATCATTAATTTGTACTAATGTCACCCTAGGTTAGGCAGTTACTAAGTATAGCCTAGTGGCGAGACCGACGGACTGCTACGCAGAGGGTCTCGAGTTCGAATCCACGGCGCGCACCAATTGCTTTTCGAAGTTATGTGTGTATTAAATTGTTAATTATCGCATGCTAAACGGTGAAGGAAAACATCGTGAGGAAACCTGCATATCTGAGAGTTCTCCATAATATTCTCGAAAGACATGTGAAGTCTGCCAACCCGCACTTGGCCAGCGTAATGGACTATGGCCTTACCCTTCTCATAGTGAGAAGAGGCCCATGCCCAGCAGTGGGACAAATTATATACAGGGCCGATGATGATGAAGTATAGGGTCAGGTTTTCGTAGCAAGTTTATTTGTACTACAGTACTTATTGCAATTGTTTATTCCAATCAAGATCATTCATGTGTACTAATGTGGTCTTACCTAAACCAAAAAAGAAATGTCATGTCTAGTAATTTTGTTGATGTACATGATATCTTAATATATATATTTCTTGTGTGCGTGTATGTCACTGAACTCCTCCTAAACGACTGGACCGCTCTTGATGAAATTTTTTGTGTGTGCTCAAGGGAACCTGAGAATGGTTTAGATTCACAATTTAGTTCACTGGAAAATCGTTTTTTACTTAATTTTTAATTTGTAAGTAGTTGTGGATTTCGGCATGTTTCACATTGGAACCGACGGACTGCGCTGCTATCGCGGTGTCAAATCTTATGTTAATAATTTCGTCAAGGAGTACATCGAAACCTTACCTGAATAATAAAACATTAAAAAATAAAGATTTCGAGTCGACAACATATATCCGCAAAATTCGGATTGTCGAGTATTTTGTTAAATTCTAATGGTTCTGACAGACAAATCACAGTCGCCATATTGGCCATTCTCGCGAAACGCCACAGATAGGTACCGGATAACATTTTGAGTACTACTAAGTCTAAGTACTAAGTAGTTTGTATGTGTAAATACTTTTTGCAGTTATATTTCTTAAACAGTTAAAAACGACAACAGAACTATGGAAGTATCCACCCAATAAAGGAGATTTGTATCAAATATAAAAAAAAAGTATTAAAATATATTTCAATACATATTCACGCGCTATAATGTACATGTAATGACGTTAGATATGAACTTTTTAACAATATTTTTCATCAAAACGGTCCAGATTGTTATAGCTTATTAAAAAAGTTTCAAATTAAAGACGCGTGTACAGGACAACGTCTGTCGGGTCCGCTAGTTAATTATAAATTAGGTAACCTGCACTGACGGCGCTTACTTAGTGACTTATTTATTTTTATGCTATGTGTTTCTTGAAAATCGGTTAACCAACTCAAATAAAAAATTATATTGAGAAATGTTTTCACTTTGTTCATTGGTCACAGCAGTCAACCATTCAGCCACCAAAGACCTTTTCGTTAAGAGCAATAAATCGCAAAACATTTACCTCCGTTTTCCATAAGCTGTTTTTGTCTTATAGCAATATATATTTGACTTATAGCAATTTTTGTATAATATAAACGTAACAGTGGTAATACAATTTGAGTGAATTAAGTGTATGCCTGTGTGTACGTAAGGATATGTGTGTTAATGTTATATTGTTTGTTGCAGCAATATCTCTATGTCCTCATATGTGAGAAGTTTTATCCATTTCATTAACATTTCTTTTGATTCTGTGTACGGTTTTGATAAGAAATTCTGTGAGTATTGAGTAGTTTATAAAGATCACGTGTACAACAGCATAATATTTTCCTTTATCTCGTATCCCTTCCTCGGCACGTTCCAAATATTCTAAAACATTCGCTATGGCCTCGAATGCTATAAAACTACATCGGCAATATTTTCTCATCGCTCAATCACATCGTTACATATAAATCTAGAGTGTATCCGCCCAACGAATTTAGTGCGACATTCGTAATCCGCGGTATTGAGATTGATAGATTATCAATCATTCATATGTACTAGACCGATGACAGTATAGTGCTCCGGGGTTGCCGACCGATATCTAATAAAGTGTGCCATTTGTTAGAGCGTTTCCATTTTCTGGGTGTTCCGTTTCTTTCTATGTTGTGTTGACGTTTACAGATAACTCCATTATGTGACGCACCAAAAGAAATTGGGGTTTCGATTTCACAAGTTACTCGGGATCTTGTGTTAACCATTTTACTTTAGGTACCTACCTACGTATTTTTCTTGAGGTCGGTTTTCTTCAAGGATTTCACGGTACCTTCTACACATTTGCTACAACCCTTTCTGTATGCAAAAACTATCTAGCCGTCTTGGGATTTACGAAAACATTTGTATGCGATGTTATGAAGTATTTTTTTCATATATTTTAGGTATGTAACGTCTGAAAGGCGTTGAATGAAAAGATCATAAAATTACTGTCACTTACAAAAATGTGATAACTACGATACTATTCTTAAAAAATATAATATATCGTAAAAATAATTTCAATTTCCGCAAAACGACGCTGTAATAATTATTCTTAATTGTAACATCAAAAGAAAGTTTAGGTACAAATAAAAACAATTGTCTGTCAAATTTCCCGCGCGAACGAGAGCTGTCAATGCAGATTTTTACGGCGCGCGCCAATGACGAATGCTACCGAAATAATCTGGCTTGTTTATGGCAGAATGGCGCGCGACTGACATATCCGATGACGTCTTCGCGTATCAATTTAAATCGCTTGTCTTAGTGACAGCTCTTTTGCATTACGCTGTTATTGAGTTTGTGGGTTCAAAATCATATTCGTTTATTTTTGTTTTACATGCATCGTAAAAAGCAAATTAATATACTTGAACTAGTCTTGTGGTTACCTACTTTTGCGTATAGTTTAGATTTGTAAGTTCTAAGTTTGTCAGTACGGTTAACACTTTAAAAACATGCAGACTGTTATCACACTGCGCCATTGAATACCGTAGAAGCCATTTCACTGAAGCTATAAACACCCCAAAATGACAACACACTGCCGCAACGTGTATTATTAGATGAATTAGATCTTCCAATTTACCTATAATACTATCTAAAATCGCAACAATAGCTGAATGCCCGCATTTTCCCCAAAATATTACAATAAAAAGACAATACAGTTATTTTCTCTCTTTTACTAAAAAGAGTTGTCGACAAGTAAATCTAGATAACGCGCTTTTCTTTTTTTGGGGCCTTACACCAGTTATTTCACCTGGTAACATTTCTATTTACATTCCATACCTATCAATATCTGACCTCTTTTTAATCTTCCGCATCAAATGTCGAAAGCTCATAATACTTAAAGTTTGACGAGTGGAAGATTAATAAAACATGTTAGTTTTGCAGACATGAAAATATATTAAGTAATCCGGTTACCATGCTTCTTGACAAGACAGTGAAAAAACTATGACATTCTTGACTAAAGTAAACAACAGTGACATTCTACATTTAAAATAAAAAATCATAGTATAAAAGCACCACGAAGAAAAAGAAACATATCAGCCTAGAAATACAAAGAGGTTTCATATCGCTACTTCAACACCTTCTCTCGATGTGTAGACCTAGCTGTTCTTGTAGGCTGATAAGCCTCGGCCTAGCCAGTGGCTTTGTGAAAAGATCTGCCAGCTGCTTCTCAGTGCTGATCCTATTCACCTTCATTTCTCCAGCAGTCACCAGTTCTCGCACAAAGAAGTGGCGTATTCGAATGTGCTTAGTTCTTCTATGGAACTCAGGATTCTCAGCTAATCTCACAGCCGCTTCGTTATCCACATAGAGAACAGGTGAAGCCTCCATCTTCGTCATGCCTTGCAATAGACGAGCTAGCCAAATGCCTTCTTTCGCTGCCTCACTAGCTGCGACAATCTCGGCTTCTGTAGTGGAAATAGCCACACTGGGTTGTCTCTGGCTCAACCATGACACGGCGCCTCCAGCATAAATGCATACAACTCCAGTAGTTGACCTGCCTGTTGTCAGATCTCCACCGTGATCTGCATCACTGTAACATTCCAGAACACCTCTCCTGTAATCCTTCTTATACAGAATTCCCATATCTGGAGTGTACTGTAGATATCTTAGCATGCGCTTCAACCGAACACAATCCGTGTGAGTCGGGTTTTCCAAGCTTCTGGATACTACACTGACAGGATATGCTATGTCAGGCCTTGTGCACACTATCAGATAAGCAAGAGCACCTACTACTTGTCTATAATTCTTCAGAAAGTAGTCATCAACCTTCTCTGTTTCCTGTGGTACAGGGTCCTTTACCATAGGAGTGCTTACTGGTTTGCAGTTTTCCATACCAAATCTCTTCAAGATTTTCTTTACATAAGAAGTCTGGTGTATTTTAATATCACCGCCTTCTCTGACTTCAACCTCCATACCCAAGTAATATGATACAGGTTTATAAGTCATCGCAAACTTCTTTTTCAATTCCTTAATGAATTCATCAATCAGTCCTTCATTTGAACCAGTTATAAGACCGTCGTCGACGTACAGAGCAACTAATAATTTCCCATTAGATCTCTCTCTCTTAAATAGGCAGGGGTCAGCTTCACTGACTTCAAAGCCAATTTCCTTGAAGTAGTTTATGATCGTCGTGTTCCAACATCGTGGAGCCTGTTTTAACCCATACAAGCTTTTCTTAAGCAAGCATACTCGTCCGCTACCATCATCATATCCTTCCGGTTGCCGCATGAATATCTCTTCCTCAGTCAACGAACCATATAAAAAGGCTGTACAGATGTCAAACTGACGTAGTGCCATCCCTTCATTAGCTGCTAAGCTCAGCACCGCTCTAATAGTTGCCATCTTAGCTACAGGGCTAAAGGTCTGATCATAATCTTCCCCTTTCTTCTGTCTAAAACCTTTTACGACAAGACGTGCCTTATATTTATCTACTGAACCATCTGGGTTTAATTTCACTTTATAGATCCATTTACAAGGTATTGCTTTCCGATTCTTAGGCAATTTCTCAAGAACCCACGTTCCATTTGCTTTTAAGGATCCAATCTCGCAATCCATAGCTTTGCGCCAAAGGTCTTTATCTGGGCAATCTATAGCTTCCTTGTAAGTTCCTGGTTCGTAGTAACAATCATCGCTGGTATTGACATGAGAAACGTAATCATTGAATTTCAATGGTCGCTGCAGGAGTGATCGATCTCTGAGCTGCATACCTTGCCTGCCCAATTCAATAGATTCGTCTTCCAACTCCTCTATACGCGCATCTTCAAATTCTTCTTCATCACCGCTAGTAACAGGACCCTCAATAACATCCGTGTCCTCCGAGAGTTCAACTTCGTTATTTGTCTCAATTGGTCTTCCTCTGTCTTCTTCAGCTGTGACTGGTTTCGGTATCTCATTATCATGTCGTTCCTTCCTTACATATATTGGAACTTCTATGTCAGCTGTCTCTGTTACTTGTGAACGTTCAGTATCCTCAGGTTCTTCACTTCCTAAATTAGTCTCCAGTGGTCTCTCATCAAATGTGACATCTCTGGATCTAACTATAGTATCCGACTCTCTGTACCAGAGTCTATAACCGTCATCATTGTCATAGCCAACCAAGTAACACTTCTTTGCTTTCTTCTGCATCTTCTTCCTTTTCTGCTTCGGAATATGCGCGTAGCAAGTCGAACCAATGATCCTCAAATGTTTGATTTGCGGCTTCTTCCCAAACCACAACTCGTACGGAGATTTGTGTTTCACAGAAGTTGGTCCTGTTCTATTCAGAATATACGTCGCTGTATTTACCAACTCTGCCCACAGTTCTTGAGGAAGCTCTTCATGAGCATGCATCATTGCTCTGGCCATTTCAACAATCGTACGGTTTTCTCTTTCACTGCACCCGTTCTGTTTTGGAGTATAGGGCATAACTAACCGTTGATGTATTCCGTACTTCTGTAATTCTTTTTTGACTTCCGCATTGTCGAATTCCCCTCCATTGTCACTTAGAAACTCCTTAATCGTGTGTCCAACTGCCTTTGCTTCATCTAACATCATTCGCAACTTTGCAGGGACTTCTGACTTCTGTTTCATACAATAGACATATCGATAGCGAGTGTATTCGTCTTTAAAGAGTACAAAGTATCTAAACTTAGAGCCTGAATGTGGGAACGGACCACAGACGTCCGAATGTATGCGTTCTCCTGGACTACTTGCTTTTTCTCTAACACCAAACTTCTTCCTATGTGTTTTCCCGAAAATGCATCCTTCGCATAACGTCCCATCATTCTTAGTTTTCACATTCAGCTCTTTCTCTATTACATCCTTCACATGACGTTTATCCTGGTGACCCATACGTTCGTGGTAAAGCTGCAGTGTATCAACCGTATTAACAACAACGCTTCTATTTGGTTGTATCGCCTTGCAGTTTAGCTTGTATAGTCCACCATATCTCCGTCTATCTCCAGTAACGGTTACTGTTTTATTAACTTTCAATGAGCAGGTAATCATTCGTGACTGAAACACGCTTCTCGGATTCATGTCCTGCGCTGCTAGTACCGAAAACAGGTTTGTAGTAATCTGAGGAACATACCAAACATTTCTCAAATAAAACGATACCTTATTCTTGGTTTCCATCAAAATGCTTCCTTTACCCAAGGCATCAACTTGCTTTCCATTAGCTGTTGTCACTGTACATGGTTCCGTAAAGCGTTCAAATTCCTCAAACAGGTCGCCTCGCATTGTAATATGGTGTGTGGCTCCGTTGTCAACATACCAATCATCACGATGTTGAGCGCAATCTGTCGCATTAACCTTTACTGCCAACATACTTGTTGTAGGACCTTTCTCTCGAACCTGTTCTTTCTTAGGACAGTCCTTCTTAAAGTGCCCGACTTCCTTACAAATGTGACACCCAAAAGCCTTTTTGTTCTTCTCTTTACTACCTTCACCATTACCCTTCTTGGTGTTTCTACCTTTCTTGGTACCTTTCGCAACTAACACATTCTCTGACGTAGACTCAGACATGTTCTCCTTAGCTAACAATGCCTTCTCGTGAGTACATAACTGACTAGTAAGGTTCTCCACGGTTCTATCCTTCTTAGACATGAGTAACCAGCTCGATTTAAAGTTGAAATAGCTTTCTGGCAGGGTCTCCATAATCTTGCATATCAATAACAATTCTGGTAATTCTTTACCTTCGTCTATGATAAGCTCCTGATTTAAGCTGTGCCATAAGTTTTTCATCTTTGAAATATGAGCTTTCATATCATTTCCTGAAGTAGATTCCCATTTGTATTGAAAGAATTCCATACATTTCCTGTATAAATGGTCTTCAGATACACCATCGTACAATCTATGTAGTTCATCCCATAATTCCTTAGGATTCGTGAACCTTATAACTTTGTCGAGAGTCTCGTCTAACAAATTGTTCGTAATCAATAAGAGAGCTGTACTTTCCAACTTGTAGTACTCGGCTAAGTTCGTTCGATATGTAGCCATCGCCGCTTCAAAAGCTGTACCTTCCATAGTATCACTCTTTGCAGGCTTCTCTGGTTTACTTATCTTTCCCTGAACAATATCCATGAGACCGTCCATGCCACGTAACATCGCCGACATGCGGTACTTCCATGATACCCAATTTTTGCCGTCAAGTTTCGAAATCTGAATTTTCGATAGCTCCATTATTTACAACAATTCTCGTGTAGGGCGCATAACCACTTAAAGTTTACAATAATTCCCCTCGTGCTGGGCCCATAACCACTTAAAGTTGATACAATAAGTATCAACTTGGTTTAAGCTACTTCAACAATAATAAAAGTTTATTAGGCAGTCTGAATGATATTTAAAATATAGCGTTGTTTTGGCAGCTCTGCTTATAAACTCTATGGTAAAATTGTTTTTTAGAGTTTGTGGCATACATAAAACTTGGTATAATTATGACTCTAGCGAGACTGTAGCGAATTAAATAGCCAGTTTCACCGCTTTCTGATGAGTTCCGGTAAAAATATTTTTGTGATTTTTATTGCAATGACAAAATTAGAATCTAATATTTCTAATAACTGTATACCACAAACAACAAATAAAAAAGAAATAGCTATCAGAATCTGGCATTGCACATACAGAACCTGATCCGCAAACAAAGAGCTCTAGTTATATTACGTACGGTCAACGCTCATTAGAGCCACCCGGCACCCACTCCGCACGGCGTCCACGAGTGGACGTCGCGCGGTCAACTAGCGGACCGCGCGCCGTCAACGAGTGAACGCCGCGCGGTCAACCAGCGGACCGCGCGCCGTCAACGATTTTTATAATTATTTAATACTTTTATTCAGAAATTATTCTTCCAAAAGTTCTTGCTCGTAAATCGACGAAGTCATTTTATTCATTTATCTTTTGGCGGGAGTAAATAAATACAGTTACCATTATTTTCTCCGAAAGGATTGTTGTCAAAATGTGAGTCAAAATATTTCCCTATAAGGTCTTCGTAATTAATTTATTTCTTTTTCTTGTTTAATTTATTTCTTTTTCTACTTTAATTTATTTCTTTTTCTAGTTTTTATATCAATTAACTTTTTCAAGTAATGCAATGACCACACACAACTAGATACTAAACTTTCGTCTATGAATACACCTACTAACTACAAATTTTAACATAGCGTATGCTCATGAAAAACACTACCTAATATATTTTTAATTCTGCCGGATTATATTACCTGCAAAGTAATGAAATCGTTAATGATTTCCCCGACATCACCAACTGCGACAGCCAGTGTTGCCAATAAAGGATTACTCGTAAGAACATAATATATTTTTGAGTAAAAATAAGAGTATCATTTACACGGTAACACACTTCGGACCCGCGCGTTGGCGACGAGCCGTCAACGCGCGGCAAGCATGCGAGCAGCGAGTTGCCACCGAGCCGTCCACGCGCGGACGGCGGGTGGACCACCCGCCGCCCGCGCGTGGACGGCTTACGACAGAGGCGATCCGGTGACGCTACGGAGTTGATGTAGTGAGCGCATACCCATACAAATCCATATAAAGAATACTAATCGCACGAGGCGAGGCGGTGCGGAGTGGGTGCCGGGTGGCTCTAATGAGCGTTGACCTTAATGAAGTTAAACACAAACCAATAAATTTCACGCTACCCCTCACATATTTGTTCCTATAATAATGTCGATTAAAATCGTAACGCAAATGTTGGCATAGCAAATAACTAACATTTTAACAGATAAATTTTGCGAAAATTAATGAAGTGACGCATTACTTCCAGCCTTCTTGTTATATGAAACGAAAAAGTTTGTGAAGGTGATTGGATGGATATTTCTTACTCTCACACAAAAACTACTGTACGGATTTTGATGAAATTGTATAATAATATCGCTTATACATCAGAATTGGTTACCTCTAATTGTCCTGAAAACCAACCAACCAGAAGCAAGTGGCAATGTAGGTACATGTCTTCACTATATACCGCTTAACTCATCTCTGCTGTATACCTATCCTGAATACAACATACAAAAATAGTTTAGGTAAGGCTATTGGCCCGGCTAGGTCAAGAGTAAAGTGAAATGACGCGACGTTTATTTACAATCTTAGATGTAGATGTGTTCTACAGTTTTAACCATGTGTCATGAGAAAAAGCTTTTGTTTTAGAAGACAGACTAGTGCCAAGCTTCGATGGATTGGAAGCAACTGTGTCTATACTCAATGATAAAATTATAATCATATTTAGGTATTTAAAACATTTTGTTAATTTAATTTGTTTTGTAGACTTTTTCATTTATTTTAATAGCCACTGTAAAATAGTTTTACGAGATTCCTTTTCATCATTTCATTCATTCCTGAGATTAGCGCGTTCAACCAAACAAATAAGTACTAGTATAAATATGACATTTATTTTCATAATTATTCGTATTTTAGTAATAACCAATAGTTTTAGATTGTATCTGTTACACACTGATCGCGGCAATTTAAATAGATACGTTCAAAAAGCAGCAAAGGAAATAGTACAGTTTTCCTCTCACCTAACAATTTTAGTTACACTGTAACCGAAGTTTGACATCATTCTGGTAGTACATTCAGTGAACTGAAAAATTGAGGTAAAAGCTCCGATTGACTTTTGTCGTCTTTATTGATAGCTTTTAAACACAAACTATCAAGCCTACCTGCTTCCAATACATCGTTTATATACAAATATTCAATGAACATGATATGAGGAAGAATTTGAAAAGGAAAACATTTTATTTGCTTTTCAAATCATGCAGAACTTTGAACTGTGAGTTTGTGATGACATTTTTCGTTGTATTGCTACATAGTTGTTAAACCTAATTTTCTGAGAACCCTGGGTGTTTTAATGGTGCGTAAAGCCTTCAATCTCTCTTCCATTAGCATTTTATCACCAGGCGAGCTGCTGTACCTTGTATGCCGCAAATATTTAATAGAAAAAAGACCTGATCTATAAATACTTTGAATGATTAATCACACATTAGGTACCATTATCCCCGCCTTCAGGTACAAGTATACATTACACACACACTTACAACATACGCACTACAAAAACAGTCCATAAAAAACAGCGATTGAACACACACAGACACAAGATACATCTCAAAGTACAGGGCGTCGGTACTACGGCATCGATTACGTAAAGCCACCCTTAATTGGAGCCAGCTGCTGAACAAATAAGACGTGACCGACACTGCCGTTATTTATGTCTAAACCTTCCCTTATTTATGTATCTACTTATTGCTTTAGTGTTTAGCCGGACGCTTGAAACATTAAGTTGAATACTTTTACTTAGATTGGACAATCGTGACTGTGGTATTAGGCTTATCTGAAATGTTTGTATAAACTTTTCGATGAGATAATTTTGCTTGTTAGCAAAAGATTACGCTTACATCCGATCGGCAACCGATTTTGGCTCAGAAAATTTTTAATAATTTGTTTAAGTAGCTAATCTTTAGTACCGGTACGAGATTTGAAACTGTAGGGGATTATGAAAACAAGATCCATTTTCTATTTGTTACGTGGCAGTTATTTTGTCTTCTGCCATAGAATAAAGAATATTCATATTATATTATCTATGTCTACTGCCACACATGAATTATTAGCAGTTAGAAATAAATACTGACTAAACGCTGACTTTGGATGACATTCGTGTTACTATAGCGTTTGGTTATTTAGGAAGCACCCACCGGAAAAAAATCATTTTTGTTAGTAGATTAAATTTGAGTTAGCGTTGGACTGGATGTGGAAGGCGGAGGACCGTTTACTATGGCGCGTGTTAGGAGAACACTATGTCCAGCAGTTGAGTGCGATAGGCTGCTTGATATTGACATAGTATTGTAATATTTTAACGCAAGTAACTTATTTAATACTGGCATCAGTTACATCTAGTTCATAAAAATACCTATTTAAGTAAATGCCTATGTAACTTCTTTCTCTTCTTTTTGAAGAAGAAGTAGTTAGTTATAATATCTAACTATTCATTAAAATATACTAAATGTGTGCATATAGGTAAATTTGTCACACCGTACGACGCTCTCTGCACAGAACTCTCAAGCTCTTGAGCCAGCCGTTGTCTACCACTTAGCATAATTATATCTTATACGCAAAGTAGTAGTCGACGGCTAGCCACGAAGAGTCGGAAATCCAGAGTGGTCTACAATAGGCTGAAGATGGTGTTAAGTTTGTTTGTTTAGAGCAATAACTATCTCACTTTTTATTTATTTATCTTTTTTAAGACTCACGCGTGTATTTCCGAAGGAGTAGGCAGAGGTGTAATATTACATCTATATTTCGCCAGGAATTGCTAGGTCCCAAGTAATAGCGGGCGATCCTATTGCCGTATCGGGCACATTACCAGACTCCGTGCTGCTACTGAGAATTTCCTAACGGAAAAACCCAATAACACTTTGCCCGACCCGGGAATCGAACCCGAGATCCCAATCCCACGCGCACATTAATTTATGACGCGAGACTAACGAGTCTTATGTTTAGTTTTTATTTAATTAATAATAAGATTAACAGAAGACAAAGAGACTTTTGAAGAGAGGTCCACTATACTATACTTGAATGTTTACCTTACTTGAATTACACTTGATATTTCAAAAACATTAATTTGCGACGTTGCCATTGAAACACTCTATAATATGAACTATGTTTGGAGCAAAACGCAAACAAATATTATTTTTCGTAATCGTATTATGGGAGTTTATAGGAGATAATCGTGTTTTATTACCTATAAAGCAGTATTACGTTATTCACGTTAGCCTCTGTAGTAAGATAAGGGTTGAACATGAAATAAATTTGCCTGTTCGTGTTATTTATTACGTTCTTATTTCTGATAATAATTTATCGTAATTTTATAAAAGTTATTGAGATTTCTGATGAATTATTCCTATACTCTCAAGGCCAAGGCCCTATAAGTAAGACGTTTCACTATTGCCTTCTATATCCGGCTTAATTATTTCGCAGATAACATTATAGAAATTACAATTTCAAACGTAAGGTGATGCCTACAGAAGGTGATTTCGAGATTGAAAGTCGAGAGCATAGTATTTGTATACTCTTTGGTCGAGAGTCCTGTCAAAGTTTAATACTCGGTTTAAAGAAGGCACATGCTGCAGCTGGTAAATGCCAAGAAATAGAAAAAAACCTGAAAGAGGGAAAGAAGGATAGAGAAACCTTAAGACTCAAATAAGTGTTAGGTCATGTACTTACTTACCTAACACGTATTTGGGTCTTAAGGTTTTCCCCTCCTTTTAACGTTTCAGGTTTTGTAAGTAATTATTATAATTATGTAACTGTTTAATAAAATATATTAAATAATTTTAAAATTCAATAACAACTGCCTTCAACAATATTCTAGCAAATCATTAAAAGAAAGCAACAAATATTCTGTTAAGTAATACTGAAAAGAAAAGTTGTTACATGAAAATAAATAGTTAAAAAATATATAGTCGGGGCCACGAGAAGATAGACTTTTTGTAAACAAACATTCAGAGCTTCACAACCTTTTTTCAAATAGTTGTTTTATATTTTATACTTTTTGAACAGTCTTTTTTTTTCAATGCTTATTACTATGCCACTATGTTTTTAAATTTATATTGTTAAATTATACTGAAATAAAAATATTTGATTTTGTGTTTGAGTGGTCGTATGTTTATAAATATGCCGATTTATTTGTCGTTTTACACGTAATTTATTCTGTAAATTAAAGAAAAATAGAGTACCTACCATGTATGTTAATGATTGAGTACATACATGTTACCTACTCGATTATGGACATGATTTTTTTAAATCATAGCCAATAAATCATTTGCTCAAAGTAGCCTAGCTATCCTAAAATATTAAATTATTGACAATGAATAATATTACGATAACTAGCTAGTACATTGCATAAAAATGTAGGCATGGATATTTTACGTTGTCTGTGAATGAAATCGTCAGAATGAACTTAAACAAAATCCATTAAATTTACGGTAGTCTGAAAACGCAATTCCTTTTTCAGGTATAAATAATTTTCTGTGGTACTAATAGTTTGCCATCTATATTTCATCTCTATTATTCTGCATCCGCTTTTTCGAGATGCCGGCAGCGGGCAGAGCGTTGCGATCCTATAAACTTGTTATTTAACTTTACATTTAACCCTTCTTGACAACAAAAAAAAATAATTTTGTCCTCTGATAAATGCATGATAAGCCTAAGAATGTAACATTTCAATGAACTAACGCCAAATGTTGACATTCTAGGCGTGGCGTCAGTACCTCAGAACATTAAAAAATCCTGTTGACAGCCCATATTATCGATGCAAACCCGATCCATTGACATATTAGTTTCCAATGACACGTATCTATGTACCGTTGCGCTCATTGGATTTGACATTATTTGTTTTTGACAGAACGATCGCTAAGTCACTCAGTAGAAATTCTTTGTTTACAAAAAGTCTATGTTCTCGTGGCACGGACTATAGTTTTATTTGAATCACAGTTAGTCCTATTAACTTAAAAACAAAGGAGGAAAAATATTATGTCTGACAAAATTATTTTTAAAGACAGGCTGTTTGTCGTTTCGTCCTTTGCTTTCTCTTATATTTTATTTAGGTATGGAAGAATAAAAAATGATTTCATTTTATTGAAGATAGGCGATGGCAGTTTCGCCGGTTAATCCGGTTGTCGAGGGACCGGTTATCCTTTTTCGGGAAGTAATATTATTGGCAGTTCGAGACCCCTCTTAGCTTTTATGTGACATTATAATCATAAAGAGTGCGTAGAAAAGTGTTCCGCATTTAAGCACTTGTTAAGTAAAAATAATAATAGCATTTTATGCCTTCATTCATGTAAGGATACTTTTACCATAGTGTAATAAAATCTAATTTTATTAGATTTTATTACACTATGCTTTTACTGTCAATAAGTGGTTGTCAACCAACAAAGAATGAGCATGTCTGGTTTAAAAAAGTTATTAGGTATAGGCGTCAGTAACGCAATTTTTTTATTTTTAAGCAGATATTGATGCTGATTGATAATTTACAACTGTATATAAGTATTTCTTGAAACAATAATTATGTAGTTCAATCTAGCAATCAATATAAATTCTGATAAAAAATTCTTTCTGTATTTGGAAGAATAAAATTATACTATGTTTGTAAATCATTCTCGTTTATGTACATTCATTTGAAGCAATTAATTAATATTCTATAAAAACACAAAATTCTACAAATAACATTTATAATAAGAGTTATGATTAAAGTAATTCATTATCGTGAATGGCAAACACAAAATATAATTAGATTTTGAACAAGCTTTGCGTTGAAAGGTTCTTACTCTTTGTTTTTGGTAATATAGAAGTTGTTTTGCAATAATTTCATATTGAAACATACTTTGATGCCAAGTTTTGTGCAAAAAATCAATTCTGGGAAGAACAAACCGATGACGGTGGGCTTCTTGGTTTGTTTTATAAATAACATACAGCCTATTCTCCTAAATAAATTTAGTTTCGATATCATGTCAGTGTCATAGTTACGTCACAAAAAGCGTATTCTTCTAAACTATCTGATAATTGAACGAAGGTGTAACGAGATCGTAAATTGAAACAAATGTCAAAATATGTGTCAACGACGAACTGTTTATTTCAAATTATACGATAATGACATTAGGTTATCAGAATACCGCTTCTGAGTCAATTCAAAATACAATATCAATGTCATATCAATGAATACAAATTTATAATAATAGGAGCGTATTTCTTAAGGATGTCGTGTGCCGATTAAAGTTGGCATATTGACGGTTGTCAGTGTAGTAACTACACTGACAACCGTATGCCAACTTTAATCGGCACACGACATCCTTAAGAAATACGCTTCTTATCTAAATCTGTATTCATTGGTCATATGAAAATAGGAGAATTGGCACCTCAGACCTTACGCATAGCTTGATTATTCCCAATTAGGCCCACTGTGCAAAAAAGCCACCTATCGGTTATCAAATTGCTATTTACGAAAATGTGGGTTCACTTCTGAAGCATATTAAATATTCCAACTCAGACTGTCCACTTAATCCTTCCAGTGCCCGTCAGGAAGGTTCCATATTGAGGGACCCAGGGATCGGAGTGGATACTTAGGCGACAGATAAAACGGAGCTCATGCCAGCCAATGTTCCGTTAAAACCGAGGTACGAATTTAGATATTATCTGATCCGGAAGTATTTTAACAGGCGATTTAACAATGTGCTGAGTGTAACTGGTTACTTGTTGGCACGATAATAGGGGTGACTTTAAGTATTGGGTCAAGTTTGCGGAGCAAGTTTGTAATACTTACCATTAAAATACTTTGTGTGCCACTTACGATCATTAATTTGTACTAATGTCACCCTAGGTTAGGCAGATACTAAGTATAGGGTCAAGTTTTCGTAGCAAGTTTATTTGTACTTCAGTACTTATTGCAATTGTTTATTCCAATCAAGACCATTCTTGTGTACTGTGTGGCCTAACTTATACCAAGAAAGAAATGTCATGTCCAGTTATTTTGTTGTTGTACATGACATCAGCTGTCTGTACATATAAAATCCTTGCGTTACTGACTGCCTGACAGACAAGCTACAGCTAAAACAACTGGGCGCAAGAAGCTGAAATTTAGCATGTGTGTTCCTTGGGGATCGTAGGGGTATACTAAGAAAAGATTTCCCGAAAATCCCGCGGGATCGGAAAGAAAACGGTAAAATTAAAAAAATGCGACCGTAGCTGCGGGCGTCCTCTAGTTAATTATAAATTAGCTAACCTGCACTTACGGCGCTTACTTCGTGCCTTTTTTTATTTTAATGCTATGTGCATCTTGAAAACCGTTCTCAGATAAAAAATTGTATTGAGAAATGTTTTCACTTTGTTCATTGGCCTCAGCAGTCAAACATTCAGCCACTCAAGACCTTTTCGTTAAACGCAATAAATCGCAAAACATTTACCTCCGTTTTCCTTAAGCTGTTTTTATTTTGAATTATAGCAATTTTAGTGTAATATAAACGTAACAGCGATAATAGGTACAATTGGAGTGAATTCCGAAAGACATATCTGCCAAATATTTTTCTTTTCGACATTTTTCCTTATGCGGTGTCATACCACAGTGTTGAGGTTTAGTGATTTATAATCGTTCATATCAATAAATAATGGTAGTAAAGAGACTGTGTGTGAGACTAGACTATATGTTGGTTACTGTAAGACACGGTGGGTATACATATGTGCATAAAGTAAAAAGAGTGTCTGCGTGCTTCAGGTGGCACGCAAAGTCGTTGGGTTCGATTTTAGTCTCAAAACAAGAATTGTTACATTAGGCTATGTCGAAGGCCTTCGGGCGGTCTAAGAATCCCGACATATTGCCACAGACACACCCGATAAAGAAAAACTACACTGGTCTAATTATTTTCTGCATTCTTGAAAAAGATAACAACAGCTTCAGTTACCAATAGCACCAGTAAATATTTACCAAAAATTCTGTGAGTATCTTGTTATTAAAGTGATGCATTAAATCTCCATTGTCATAAAAATCACCATTTATAAGGTTTCAATAGATACTTTCCTATGGCTTGTATCCCTTCCCAGGTACGTTACAAATATTCTAAATTTAAAAAATTCGCTAAAGCCTCGAGTGCTATAAAACTACACCAGCAATATTTTCTCATCGCTCAATCACATCGTTACATTTAAATCTAGAATGTACCCGTCCAACGAATTTAGTGCGACATTCGTACTCCGCGGTATTGAGATTGATAGATTACCAATCATTCTTATGTACTAGACCGATGACAGTATAGTGCTCCGGGGTTGCCGACCGAAATCTAATAAAGTGTGCCATTCGTTAGAGTGTTTCGATTTTCTTGGTGTTCCGTTTCTTTCTATGTTGTGTTGACGTTTACAGATAACTCCATTATGTGGCGCACCAAAATAAATTGGGGTTTAGATTTCACGAGTTACACGGGATCTTGTGTTAGCAATTTTTTTATTCGTATTTTTTCTGTCGGTCGGTTTTCTTCACGGATTTCACGGTACCTTCTACATATTTGTTAGAAAACCTTTTCTGTATGCAAACACTATCTAGCCGCCTTGGGACTTACAATAACATTTGTAAGCGGTGTTATGAAGTATTTTTTTCATATATTTTAGGTATGTAACGTCTGAAAGGCGTTGAATGAAAAGATCATAAAGTTACTGTTACTTACAAAAATGTGATAACTACGATACTATTCTTAAAAATTATAACATATCGTAAAAATAATTTAAATTTCCGCAAAACGACGCTGTAATAATTATTCTTCATTGTAAAATCAAAAGAAAGTTTAGGTACAAATAAAAACAAATGTCTGTCAAATTTCCCGCGCGAACGAGAGCTGTCAATGCAGATTTTTACGGCGCGCGCCAATGACGAATGTTACCGAAATAATCTGGCTTGTCTATGGCAGAATGGCGCGCGACTGACATATCCGATGACGTCTTCGCGTATCAATTTAAATCGCTTGTCTTAGTGACAGCTCTTTTGCATTACGCTGTTATTGAGTTTGTGGGTTCAAAATCATATTCGTTTATTTTTGTTTTACATGCATCGTAAAAAGCAAATTAATATACTTGAACTAGTCTTGTGGTTACCTACTTTTGCGTATAGTTTAGATTTGTAAGTTCTAAGTTTGTCAGTACGGTTAACACTTTGAAAAACATGCAGACTGTTATCACACTGCGCCAATGAATGCCATAGAAACCATTTCACTGAAGCTATAAACACCCCAAAATGACAACACACTGCCGCAACGTGTATTATTAGATGAATTAGATCTTCCAATTTACCTATAATCTTAATATATAAAATCCTTGCGTTACTGACTGACTGACAGACACGCTACAGCCGAAACTATTGGACGCAGGAAGCTGAAATTTGGCATGGATGTTCCTTGGGGACCGTAGGGGTGCACTAAGAAGGGATTTCCCGAAATTCCCACGGGATCGGCCAAAACGGGTAAATTTTAAAAAATGCAGGCGTAGCTGCTGGCGTCCTCTCGTACTATCTAAAATCGCAACAATAGCTGAATGCCCGCATTTTTCCCAAAATATTACAATAAAAAGACAATACAGTTATTTTCTCTCTTTTACTAAAAAGAGTTGTCGACAAGTAAATCTAGATAACGCGCTTTTCTTTTTTTGGGGCCTTACACCAGTTATTTCACGTGGTAACATTTCTATTTACATTCCATACCTATCAATATCTGACCTCTTTTTAATCTTCCGCATCAAATGTCGAAAGCTCATAATAAAAGTTTATTAGGCAGTCTGAATGATATTTAAAATATAGCGTTGTTTTGGCAGCTCTGCTTATAAACTCTATGGTAAAATTGTTTTTTAGAGTTTGTGGCATACATAAAACTTGGTATAGTTATGACTCTAGCGAGACTATAGCGAATTAAATAGCCAGTTTCACCGCTTTCTGATGAGTTCCGGTAAAAATATTTTTCTGATTTTTATTGCAATGACAAAATTACATACATACATAGATAGACTCACGCCTGTTTCCCCGAAGGGGTAGGCAGAGGCGTATTAAACGCCCACTTTTCGCCAGTGTTTTGATCCCACGTAATAGGTGGCGAGCCTATTGCCGCTTATTGGGACATTTTGTTTGCCAGAGCCTCGTCCGTTGATCGGCAGGTGCACCACTTGCAGGTGAGGTTGGCTTGGGACCCTAAGTTCTTGGTGGGAACCCTATGCACCCTACGTCTCACCCACAAAATTACAATCTAATATTTCTAATAACTGTATACCACAAACAACAAATAAAAAAAGAAATAGCTATCAGAATCTGGCATTGCACATACAGAACCTGATCCGCAAACAAAGAACTCTAGTTATATTACGTATAATGAAATTAAACACAAACCAATAAAATTCACGCTACCCACACATATTTGTTCCTATAATAATGTCGATTAAAATCGTAACGCAAATGTTGGCATAGCAAATAACTAACATTTTAACAGATAAATTGTGCGAAAATTAATGAAGTGACGCATTACTTCCAGCCTTCTTGTTATATGAAACGAAAAAGTTTGTGAAGGTGATTGGATGGATATTTCTTACTCTCACACAAAAACTACTGTACGGCTTTTGATGAAACTGTATAATAATATCGCTGAAATATCTTCCTAAATTAATACAGTTTCGATATAATGTCAGTGTCATACTTACGTCACGAAAAGCGTATTCTTCTAAATTATCTGGTATTTTAATGAAATTGTAACGAGATCGTAAATTGGAACAAGTGTCAAAATATGTGTCAACGACGAACTGTTTATTTCAAATTATACGATAATGACATTGGGTTATCAGAATACCGCTTCTGAGTCAATTTAAAATATAATTTCAATGTCATATAAAAATACGAGAATTAGGCCCCAGAATTGGTTACCATTAATTGTCCTGACAACTAACCAAAAAGAAACAATTGGCAATGGTAGGTACATGTCTTCACTATACACCGTTTTACTCATCTCTGCTGCATACGTATCCTAAATACAACATACAAAAATAGTTTAGGTAAGGCTATTGGCCCGGCTAGGTCAAGAGTAAAGTGAAATGACGCGACGTTTATTTACAATATTAGATGTAGATATGTTCTACAGTTTTAACCATGTGTCATGGGAGAAAGCTTTTTTTTGGAAGACGGACTAGTCAAGATTCGATGGATTGGAAGCCACTGTGTCTATACTCAATGATAAAATTATAATCATATTTAGGTATTTAAAACATTTTGTTACTCTAATTTGTTTTGTAGACTTTTTCGTTTATTTTAATAGCCACTGAAAAATAGTTTTACGAGATTCCATTTCATCATTTCATTCATTCCTGAGATTAGCGCGTTCAACCAAACAAATAACTTTTGCAGCCTTATTGTTTTAGTATAGATATGTCATTTATTTTCATAATTATTCGTATTTTAGTAATAACCAATAATTTTTAGATTGTATCTGTTACACACTGATCGCGGCAATTTAAACAGACACTTCTAAAAAGCAACAAAATAGATAGTCCTACAAGTTTTCCACTCACCAAATAATTTTAGTTACACTGTAAGCGAAGTTTGACATCATTCTGGTAGTACATTCAGTGAACTGAAAAATTGAGGTAAAAGCTGGGATTGACTTTTTTCGTCTTTATTGATAGCTTTTAAACAAAAACTATCAAGCCTACCTGCTTCCAATACATCGTATATATACAAATATTCAATGAACATGATATGAGGAAGTATTTGAGAAGGAAAATATTTTATTTGCTTTTCATGCAGAACTTTGAATTGTGATTGTTTGTGATAACATTTTTTGTTGTATTGCTACATGGTTGTTAAAATTGATTTTCTGAGAAGCCTTGTTGTTTGTTGTCATTAATTGCGTGTGAATCCCACCATGAGAGTTTTATCACCAGGCCAGCTCTACTTCGCATACCGCAAATATTTAATAGGAAAAAGACCTGATCTATAAATACTTTCAACGATTAATCACACATTAGGAGCCATTCTCCGCACTAGCTCGATACATATGTATAAGAAGACATTACACACACACTAACAACATACGCACTACTAAAACAGTCCATAAAGAACAGCGGTTGAACACACAGCGACACAAGATACATCTCAGAATACAGGGCGTCGGTACTACGGTATCGATTACGTAAACCTATCCTTAATTGGAGCCAGCTGCTGAACAAATAAGATGTGACCGACACTGCCGTTATTTATGTCTAAACCTTCTCTTATTTATGTTATTGCTTTAGTGTTTAGCCGGACGCTTTAAACATTAAGTTGAATACTTTTACTTAGATTGGACAATCGTGACTGTGGTATTAGGCTTATCTGAAATGTTTGTTTAAACTTTTCGATGAGATTATTTTGCTTGTTAGCAAAAGATTACGCTTACATCCGATCGGGAAATGACTTTGCCTCTCGAATCTGAAAATGTTTAGCAAGTTTCTTAAGTAGATAATCGAACTGGTACGAGATTTGGAACTACATCAGATTATTAATATTAGACGCATTTCCAATTTAATTCAGACTTAAATATGAGTTAGAATTAAACAGGATTAAATTTGAGTTAGCGTTGTAATGTTTAAAAAAGTAATGTTTTTATTCAATCGTTTGCTAGAGGTGCCTTTGTATAATAAAAGTATCTATTGGAGAAGGCACCTATCATCATAGGCCTGCCGAAGTTCACTGCTGGATATAGGCCTCTCTTATGGCACGAAATTTATTTTGGGCTTTTCGTTTCGAGCCATTGCTAGCTACTTTACGTATATCGTCATCGCACTTAGCCTTCTTTGTAAATAATATACACTAAAATATATTAAATTTATAAACATAGGTAAATCAAAAGTTTTATACGTGACGTGAGGTGCTGTTTAGTTAGCTGTAAGTGTTTTTTTTTTAAAGACAACACCCGCATTAGGACTTAATCCTGTGTCGCGGGGTACTTTACAAAAATACAACTAACAGACACAATAAACACCCAGACTCGAAACAATAATTTATGAATCACACAAAGTGTTGTCTCGTGTCGGAATCGAACCCACAATACCCGTGTAGCGTCACTAGCGTCAAGCGGCGAGGCGGCTGCTTTAACGCCAACCGTGCAGTCCAGTCAATGACGATATAATTATCCAAGTAGCTGATGGCAAACAGCTGAACCTGAAGTGCTGGCAATTGTTCTCAGTGGCGTGCCATTGGACAGCCCTAAGATCAGGCGTTGACTGCAGCTGATTGATGTTAAAATATCTCTAACAACTACCACTTTATCGCTAACAATCTCACTTTTCATTTAATTGTTGAATTTCTCTAACTTGAGTTCAGTCCTTGCCAACATTAATACAAACTGTATTTGAATTAAACGTAAACAAATATTATTTTGACGTGACAACGTCTTATAAATTGGTTTGCCGGGTGACACTTCAAGAAACTGCGTTACGCTCCGCTCACGTTATGCGCTCACAATGAGAGCGAGTGAGAGGCACGCGTCCCGCCTAAGAGCGAGAGAGACAGACATAAAAAGTGAAAGGCACGCGTCTTTCATCCTTCTTCCTACTATACGAATGAATATTCACATTAAAATTATTTTACCACTCAAAGTCGTTGTCACGTAAAACTTTCGCCCGTATACCGACTTTACAGGCAACCAATTATTTTTCGTATTCGTATTATGGCCGTTTATAGCAGATAACCGTGTTTTATTACCTATAAAGCAGTATTACATTATTCACGTTTGCTTCTAGTAGGATAAGGGTGGAACATGGAATAAATTTGTATGTTTGTGTTATTTATTACGTACCTACTTATTCCGACAATAATTTATTGTAATTTTATAAAAGTTATTAGGATTTGTGATGAATTATTCCTATGCTCTCAGTAAGGCTAGTTTCACTGTTATCTGAATCATAGAAATTTCGTTCCAATGTTGAGTTTATTTGTAAAATAAAGCCTATCCAATAGTGGTGTTACTGGGGTCAAAAAGTCGAAAGTCCTCTTAAACTTTATATACTCGGTCTAAAGCAGGCAAAGACTGCAGCTGGTTAATGCCAAAAATAATTAGAAAAGACCTGAAAGAGGAAAAGAGGGAGGGAGAAACCTTAAAACCCAAATACGTCTTAGGTACATATGTTAGTAATTATTATAATTATGTAAATGTTAACTAAAATATTATGTACATTAAATCATTTTAAAATCCAATAGCAGTGTTACTTCAACAATATTCTAGCAAATCATTAAAAGAAAGCAAAAAATATTCTGAAAAATAAATACACTTAAAGAAAAGTTGTTCCATGAAAATAAATAATTTAAAACACCGTTTTATTTAGATCACAGTTATCCTATTAACTTACGAAAACAAAGGAGGAAAAATATTATGTCTGACAAAGGTTACACACATTATACACACATTTTTAAATACATAAATTTTTAAAGACAGGCTGTTTGACGTTTCGTCCTTTGCTTTCACTTATAATTTTATTTATGGAAGAATAAAAAATTATTTCATTTTATTGAAGATAGGCGATGGCAGTTTCGCCGGTTAATCCGGTTGTCGAGGGACCGGTTATCCTTTTTCGGGAAGTAATATTATTGGCAGTTCGAGACCCCTTTTAGCTTTTATGTGACATTATAATCATAAAGAGTGCGTAGAAAAGTGTTCCACATTTAAGCACTTGTTAAGTAAAAATGATAATAGCATTTTATGCCTACATTCATGTAAGGATACTTTTGGTTGCCAACCAACAAAGAATGAGCATGTCCGGTTTAAAAATGTGATCAGACGCGTCAGTAACGCAAGAATTTTATTTTTAACGGTTATTGATGATGATTGGTAATTTACAACTGCATTTTAGTATCGTCCGTGTGGTGACGGATTAAGAATACGGATTGTCACCACCCCATATCATCCCATGGGTGTCTTAAGAGCCGACAGAGGGAGCATACTAGGTATGCATATAACAGCACTGTAAGAGAAGGAAAACTTGATACAAACCCTATACCAACCCGTTTGGCCAGTGTGGTATAGAAGGCCAATTCCTGCTTTCAAAGGAGAGGCCTAGTCCAGCAGTGGACTGTTAAAGGCTGATGATGATGATTTAAGTGTTTCTTAAAACGATATGTAGTTCAATCTAGCAATCAATATAAATTCTGATAAAATTTGTTTCTGTATTTGAAAGAATAAAAGTATACTATGTTTGTAAATCATTCTCGTTTATATACATTAATTTGAGGCAATTAATTAATATTCTATAAAACACAAAATTCGCCAAATAACATTTATGATAAGAGTTATGTTTAAAGTAATTCATTATCGTGAATGGCAAACACAAAAAATAATTAGATTTTGAACAAGCTTTGGGTTGAAAGGTTCTTACTCTTTGTTTTTGGTAATGTAGAAGTTGTTTTGCAATAATTTCATATTGCTTCTAGAGTTGTATGTAGGTATACTTTGATGCCAAATTTTGTCCAAAAAATAAATTCTGGGAGGAACAAACCGATGACGGTGGGCTTCATTGGTTTGTTTTATAAATAACATACGACTTATTTTCAGAGCTTACGCATAGCTTGATTATTCCCAATTAGGCCCACTGTGCAAAAAAGCCACCTATCGGTTAGCAAATTGCTATTTACGAAAATGTGGGTTCACTTCTGAAGCATATTAAATATTCCAACTCAGACTGTCCACTTAATCCTTCCAGTGGCCGTCAGGAAGGTTCCATATTGAGGTCGTGTTATTAAGTTATACATAATTGTGAGGGGCCAGGGATCGGAGTGGATAGGTACTTAGGCGACAGATAAAACGGAGCTCATAGCAGCCAATGTTCCGTTAAAACCGAGGTACGAATTCAGATATTATCTGATCCGGAAGTATTTAAACAGCGGTTCAACAATGTGCTGAGTGTTACTGGTTACTTGTTGGCACGATAATGGAGGTTAGGCAGTGACTTTAAGTATAGGGTTAAGTTTGCGAAGCAAGTTTGTAATACTTACCATTGAAATACTTTGTGTGCCGATAACGATCATTAACTTGTACTAATGTCACCCTAGGTTAGGCAGTTACTAAGTATAGCCTAGTGGCGAGACCGACGGACTGCTACGCAGAGGGTCTCGATTCGAATCCACGGCGCGCACCAATTGCTTTTCGAAGTTATGTGTGTATTAAATTGTTAATTATCGCATGCTAAACGGTGAAGGAAAACATCGTGAGGAAACCTGCATATCTTCTGCATAGTTCTCCATAATATTCTCGAAAGACATGTGAAGTCTGCCAACCCGCACTTGGCCAGCGTAATGGACTATGGCCTTACCCTTCTCATAGTGAGAAGAGGCCCATGCCCAGCAGTGGGACAAATTATATACAGGGCCGATGATGATGAAGTATAGGGTCAGGTTTTCGTAGCAAGTTTATTTGTACTACAGTACTTATTGCAATTGTTTATTCCAATCAAGATAATTCATGTGTACTAATGTGGTCTTACCTAAACCAAAAAAGAAATGTCATGTCTAGTCATTTTGTTGATGTACATGATATCTTAATATATATATTTCTTGTGTGCGTGTATGTCACTGAACTCCTCCTAAACGACTGGACCGCTCTTGATGAAATTTTTTGTGTGTGCTCAAGGGAACCTGAGAATGGTTTAGATTCACAATTTAGTCCACTGGAAAATCGTTTTTTACTTAATTTTTAATTTGTAAGTAGTTGTGGATTTCGGCATGTTTCACATTGGAACCGACGGACTGCGCTGCTATCGCGGTGTCAAATCTTATGTTAATAATTTCGTCAAGGAGTACATCGAAACCTTACCTGAATAATAAAACATTAAAAAATAAAGATTTCGAGTCGACAACATATATCCGCAAAATTCGGATTGTCGAGTATTTTGTTAAATTCTAATGGTTCTGACAGACAAATCACAGTCGCCATATTGGCCATTCTCGCGAAACGCCACAGATAGGTACCGGATAACATTTTGAGTACTACTAAGTCTAAGTACTAAGTAGTTTGTATGTGTAAATACTTTTTGCAGTTATATTTCTTAAACAGTTAAAAACGACAACAGAACTATGGAAGTATCCACCCAATAAAGGAGATTTGTATCAAATATAAAAAAAAGTATTAAAATATATTTCAATACATATTCACGCGCTATAATGTACATGTAATGACGTTAGATATGAACTTTTTAACAATATTTTTCATCAAAACGGTCCAGATTGTTATAGCTTATTAAAAAAAGTTTCAAATTAAAGACGCGTGTACAGGACAACGTCTGTCGGGTCCGCTAGTTAATTATAAATTAGGTAACCTGCACTGACGGCGCTTACTTAGTGACTTATTTATTTTTATGCTATGTGTTTCTTGAAAATCGGTTAACCAACTCAAATAAAAAATTTTATTGAGAAATGTTTTCACTTTGTTCATTGGTCACAGCAGTCAACCATTCAGCCACCAAAGACCTTTTCGTTAAGAGCAATAAATCGCAAAACATTTACCTCCGTTTTCCATAAGCTGTTTTTGTCTTATAGCAATATATATTTGACTTATAGCAATTTTTGTATAATATAAACGTAACAGTGGTAATACAATTTGAGTGAATTAAGTGTATGCCTGTGTGTACGTAAGGATATGTGTGTTAATGTTATATTGTTTGTTGCAGCAATATCTCTATGTCCTCATATGTGAGAAGTTTTATCCATTTCATTAACATTTCTTTTGATTCTGTGTACGGTTTTGATAAGAAATTCTGTGAGTATTGAGTAGTTTATAAAGATCACGTGTACAACAGCATAATATTTTCCTTTATCTCGTATCCCTTCCTCGGCACGTTCCAAATATTCTAAAACATTCGCTATGGCCTCGAATGCTATAAAACTACATCGGCAATATTTTCTCATCGCTCAATCACATCGTTACATATAAATCTAGAATGTATCCGCCCAACGAATTTAGTGCGACATTCGTAATCCGCGGTATTGAGATTGATAGATTATCAATGATTCATATGTACTAGACCGATGACAGTATAGTGCTCCGGGGTTGCCGACCGATATCTAATAAAGTGTGCCATTTGTTAGAGCGTTTCCATTTTCTGGGTGTTCCGTTTCTTTCTATGTTGTGTTGACGTTTACAGATAACTCCATTATGTGACGCACCAAAAGAAATTGGGGTTTCGATTTCACAAGTTACTCGGGATCTTGTGTTAACCATTTTACTTTAGGTACCTACCTACGTATTTTTCTTGAGGTCGGTTTTCTTCAGGGATTTCACGGTACCTTCTACACATTTGTTACAACCCTTTCTGTATGCAAAAACTATCTAGCCGTCTTGGGATTTACGAAAACATTTGTATGCGATGTTATGAAGTATTTTTTTCATATATTTTAGGTATGTAACGTCTGAAAGGCGTTGAATGAAAAGATCATAAAATTACTGTCACTTACAAAAATGTGATAACTACGATACTATTCTTAAAAAATATAATATATCGTAAAAATAATTTCAATTTCCGCAAAACGACGCTGTAATAATTATTCTTAATTGTAACATCAAAAGAAAGTTTAGGTACAAATAAAAACAATTGTCTGTCAAATTTCCCGCGCGAACGAGAGCTGTCAATGCAGATTTTTACGGCGCGCGCCAATGACGAATGCTACCGAAATAATCTGGCTTGTTTATGGCAGAATGGCGCGCGACTGACATATCCGATGACGTCTTCGCGTATCAATTTAAATCGCTTGTCTTAGTGACAGCTCTTTTGCATTACGCTGTTATTGAGTTTGTGGGTTCAAAATCATATTCGTTTATTTTTGTTTTACATGCATCGTAAAAAGCAAATTAATATACTTGAACTGTAACTGTTGTGTAAACAAACATATAACAATCACCTTAGGATTGAGTGATAATAGTGAAATAAACGCCATAAATAGTGTAAACAAACAATATTAGACAATAATTGTTCAGTGAGTGACTTAATATTAAACCAATAAACGTTTGAGACACGTTAAATAATATAATTAATACAGGAATGAATATTGGAAGACGTTAAGAAAATATTACAATTTGAAAACATACTACTAGTGACACTATTACTCCTGGTGGTCGATAGCTACATTATCACATACGACAACTACTGCCGTTCTCTCATTCTGCGGCTGATAGCTGAACTAAAATAAATGTCACTAACGTCATTTAAGAACTGTCATTGCTGTCACATACGTCATTTAAACATTGAAGATGTTGACTCGCAAAGCAGCTGTTAAGAATATAGATGACAAGCTTAGGGCAACGCTGATAGAACTGGAGTCCACAAAAACTCTTTGTAACCAACTGATACAGGAAAGGGATGACAACGAGGTGGAAGTGAAGAAAGTTGTAGACAGGAACACCGCGCTCAAGAATCAATTGACTGACCTGCATAACCAGCACATGGACTTATTGGATCGACACAACCAACTTCAACAAGTAGTTGCCTCATTTCAAGAATGCAGTAACACACATGAGTTGGCATTACAGCGAATAGTAAATCTTGAAATTGAATTAGGCGAGGCTCACAAGACTATCTGCACATATGAGTCCTCTAAAGCTAGGGAGCAGGATAATGACACCCAGTGCTTGTATGATGAGTTGGTAGGCTGTTCGTCCAAGTCTATGTGTGAACCAGGGCAAACAATTGACTTGACTGGTGATGATACCATTACGCAATGTCCATTGTTTTTAAGTAGGAGAAAACTAAAGAAGTATATTAAAATTAAAAAAATGACTAAAAGGTACCAATCTGCCTTGAAACTGTATAACTCAATCAAAAGTAATGTTAACCTTCGTAGGGACCGCTATAGATTAATTAGACAATTGAGCTTATATACTGACGAAATGGAGAAAAACAAGAATATCTATGATTTAAATATACAACGCTTGGAAAATGGTTTGCTAGAAAAGGAAAATTTTATTACAGACATTTTTGCTAGGTATCAAATGTCACAAAACCAACTAAGTGAGCGCTTACAGGAGGCCACTGAGCTGGTGGAATTAGTGAAATGCAATGCTGAAAGATATGAGTCCCTTACCAATAATTTTGCATGTAATTGTGTTCACCTAGATCGGTGCACTGACCTTCAGCCTGTTGTACCGTTACCTGAGGTAGTTCAGATTAATGAAAGCTCTGATATGACACCTACTCAGACATTAGTATTTAGCGATAGATTAGGTGTAGGATTAGCTCCTTTCCTGAGTAATAATTTAAGCACTACTTTCACTAATATTTGTTATTCAAATTTAAACTATAATATGATAATTAAAAAAATTGCAAACTGCTCTCTAATTAATAATAAAACCATAGTAGTGTTGTTAATAGGAAATAGTGTCGGTCTCCAGAAAAGGGACTTTGTGGATGGTATTAACACCTTATTAAAATTAAATATTTATAAAATATTTTTATGTGCATTACCATATAGTGACTCTTTTTCTGAAAATCAAAATAGACATATATATAACTGTAATACAATTATTCACACATTGACTTGTCGTCATAGTGACAAATTATTATACTTTGATACTAATAAGTTTATTAGTGGATTTAGGTTAAGTCGGGGAGTTACATTTCTTCCCAAAAAATACAGACATGATATTGCTATATTGTTAGCTTATAATATTAATGCAGTCATAGATAGTATGACAAAGCTTAGTTTAAGTGACGAATCAGTATTGCTTAGTTGTTCTAACAATGCTGTGACAAATTCTTTAAACTTCTAGAACCGACAATAGAGAAGCATTTACATGACATTATACTATATCATCAGAATATTAATAGCTTTTCTAGCAAGATATTAGACATTGAACTTTTAGTGGATAAGTATCATATTGACATCTTATGTCTTTGCGAGACATGGCTAAAGCCAGACAGAATGCAGTTTAGTATATGTAATTTTTTAGTTGCCAGTGCGTTCAATCGTCTCTCAGCTGTTGGAGGAGGAACAATAATTCTCTGTAGGAATAGTCTAAAATTTAAGGAAAGAAAGGATATTAGCTTATTATCCATTGATCGCTTATGTGAGGTAGCATGTGCAGAAATAGAAAATCATATTATATTATGCGTGTACAGACCACCTGGGTCCAATTTTTCTTCTTTTATTACAGCCTTGGAAGAAGTCTTGGGGAAAGTTTTTAAGAGTAATAAATTTGTTTTTGTCTGTGGAGATTATAATGTAGATATTTCAGTTGATACACCTGATAAGCACAAATTGTTAGCATTATTTAGCTCTTTCAATTTAAGTCATCTAATAAATCAACCCACTAGAATTACCCCCACTTGCAGTACATGTTTAGATAACATTTTTACAAATCGTGACACAAATCTCGTTACCTTATTAAGTGGTATTAAGTCAGACCACTTGGGTCAACTAACTAGTTTTAAAGTTCACAATGGGTCTCAGAGTACTAAATCAATTAAAACTAGGCCACTTACTAAAAATAAAATGAAATTGCTTCATGATAAGATAGAGGATCATTTATCTGTAACTAAATTTACTTCTAAAGATCCTAACATAAATTACAATAAGTTGTTTAGCCTGATATGTAAAGAATTTAATAAAGCATGTCCCATCAGGAATTTTAAATTAAATGATAGGTGCTGTTTTAATGAATGGGCTACAAGGGGCATAAGGATAAGTAGGGATACCTTATATAATTTATATTATAAAAGGTCATTTACATCCGATCCTTCATTTCACAATCATGTTAGAATCTATTCAAAAGTTTTTAAAAGGGTTTGTAAAGTTGCGAAATCGAAATTAATAAGCAACAAGATAAGTAAAGCTAGTAATAAGATAAAAGCCGTGTGGAAGATAATAAATACAGAAACGGGACGAACTAGGAACCGAGATACTGATTTTATTCTGAGGGCTGAAGGTAAGCTAATATCGGACAAGGTTGAGGTTGCTGACACATTTGAACGCTTTTTTGTGAACATTCCAATTGAAGTGACTCACTCACTAAACTCGTCATCTTCATTGGCAGAAACACTTCTGAAAAAATATCTTGTTAAAGACATCTCTTGCTTTGAATTTACATACGTCACTGACTATACAATTCGGAAAGCTTTTAAAAATTTAAACATTAAGAATACTGAAGACTTATGGGGCATTTCTGTAAAAGTACTTAGTTCTGTTATTGACCAGATAGCTCCCGCTCTTGCAGATATATTCAATCAATGTGTAGATATAGGCACCTTCCCTGATCTGATGAAGCAAAGTAAAGTTATTCCAGTTTTTAAAACAGGTGATAAACAGAATCCCTCAAACTACAGACCGATTTCAGTTCTACCATCCTTGAGTAAGGTCTTCGAAAAAATCATGCTTGACCAAATGATGTCTCATTTTCATAGAAACGAGGTTTTACACGATCAGCAATTCGGTTTCACGAGAGGTAGGTCGACTGTTGATGCAGGTGCAAAATTAATTGCTAACATCCTGGAAGCATGGGAAGAATCGCGAGATGCCATTGGCGTCTTCTGCGATCTTTCCAAAGCTTTTGATTGCGTTGATCATGATACACTCATTTGCAAACTTAGACACTACGGTGTTCGTGGACGTTCTCTCGAACTAGTTACCTCGTATCTTTCTCAGAGACGGCAAAGGGTAGGTATAGATGGAACAACCTCTTCAGGGTCTTTAGTTAGGATGGGTGTTCCTCAGGGTTCCATTTTGGGTCCTTTTCTGTTCCTTGTTTATATAAATGATCTTCCTTACATGATGTCGGCCATATCTAATATTATTCTTTTTGCAGATGATACTTCTCTTACATTTAAAATTGATAGAAAAGACGTAAACCAACACACAGTAAATGCTAGTTTATTATCCTTATCAGAATGGTTCAGCGCAAACAATCTATTGCTAAATGCTACAAAAACGAAATGTTTAAGATTTTCTTTACGAAACGTTTCTCAGGAAGGTTTAGACATAATGCTTGAAGATAACAAGTTGGATATTGTGGAAGAAACAGTATTCCTAGGTATTACAATAGACTCGAAATTACAATGGGGAGCTCATATTAATTCTTTATCTAGTAGATTAAGCTCTGCCGCGTTCGCTGTTAGAAAAATAAGACAACTTACTGACGTTGCTACTGCTAGACTTGTTTATTTCGCTTACTTTCACAGTTTAATGTCTTACGGGGTCTTGCTATGGGGGGCGGCGGCCGATCGTGACTCAATATTTATTTTGCAGAAAAGAGCTGTCCGTGCTATTTATGATATGGGTCCACGAGAGTCTCTCAGAGAAGTCTTTAAAGAAATTAACATTCTTACTATGCCCTCTTTATACATTTACGAAAACATCATGTTTGTACGTAGGAATCTTTCAATGTTTGACACTTTAAGCAACATTCACAATATCAACACCAGAAATAAACAAAAATTGGTAGTACCTAGATTTAGACTAACCAAAACTAATAAATCATTCCTAGGTAATTGTGTACGTTTCTATAACAAACTGCCTAAAGCAGTTACAGATCTTACTGACGGGAGATTTAAAAAACATGTTAAGATGGCTCTCATTAAAAAAGCATATTATAAGATAAGTGATTACATTGACGATAGGGATGTATGGCGTTAGTTGTTTTCTGCACATGCGGCTTCCCTGGCAACTAAGTAACCTTAGGTATTATTGAAGTCTTAGTATTTATTAGTAAAATTTATTTGTAAGTAACCGGACCTAGAAAGTTTATTTTCTCTACTTTATAGCAGGTATCCCAGTTTTGCCTTTTTCAGCATGTAGGTTATTATATTAATCGTTTTTAAAGTAATCTACTTTGTAAAGTGAGCACAATGTTAGCTGATAATACTATGATCGTCAAAGTACCTATCTCTCATATAAAAGTCCAGATCTTTAATCTGGCAAACTACTGCTCACAGTTAATTTATATATTTGCTAATCTACATTGTGCTCGCTTTTTCTTTTTCTTGACAATATATTGTAACTCTTAAAACAAAATTGTAAAAAACCAAAGATTTTAAAAGAGTGTCCAGAGGAGTTTCTTGCCGGAGTCTTCTCCCTGGGCCTACCTTTTGGAACCGGCAACTAGAGTCAGTGACGTTTCAAAAGAGTATGTAAATTACCAACTTCAAATAAAAAAATATTTGAATTTGAATTTGAATTTGAACTAGTCTTGTGGTTACCTACTTTTGCGTATAGTTTAGATTTGTAAGTTCTAAGTTTGTCAGTACGGTTAACACTTTAAAAACATGCAGACTGTTATCACACTGCGCCATTGAATACCGTAGAAGCCATTTCACTGAAGCTATAAACACCCCAAAATGACAACACACTGCCGCAACGTGTATTATTAGATGAATTAGATCTTCAAATTTACCTATAATACTATCTAAAATCGCAACAATAGCTGAATGCCCGCATTTTTCCCAAAATATTACAATAAAAAGACAATACAGTTATTTTCTCTCTTTTACTAAAAAGAGTTGTCGACAAGTAAATCTAGATAACGCGCTTTTCTTTTTTTGGGGCCTTACACCAGTTATTTCACCTGGTAACATTTCTATTTACATTCCATACCTATCAATATCTGACCTCTTTTTAATCTTCCGCATCAAATGTCGAAAGCTCATAATAAAAGTTTATTAGGCAGTCTGAATGATATTTAAAATATAGCGTTGTTTTGGCAGCTCTGCTTATAAACTCTATGGTAAAATTGTTTTTTAGAGTTTGTGGCATACATAAAACTTGGTATAATTATGACTCTAGCGAGACTATAGCGAATTAAATAGCCAGTTTCACCGCTTTCTGATGAGTTCCGGTAAAAATATTTTTGTGATTTTTATTGCAATGACAAAATTAGAATCTAATATTTCTAATAACTGTATACCACAAACAACAAATAAAAAAGAAATAGCTATCAGAATCTGGCATTGCACATACAGAACCTGATCCGCAAACAAAGAGCTCTAGTTATATTACGTACGGTCAACGCTCATTAGAGCCACCCGGCACCCACTCCGCACGGCGTCCACGAGTGGACGTCGCGCGGTCAACTAGCGGACCGCGCGCCGTCAACGAGTGAACGCCGCGCGGTCAACCAGCGGACCGCGCGCCGTCAACGATTTTTCTAATTATTTAATACTTTTATTCAGAAATTATTCTTCCAAAAGTTCTTGCTCGTAAATCGACGAAGTCATTTTATTCATTTATCTTTTGGCGGGAGTAAATAAATACAGTTACCATTATTTTCTCCGAAAGGATTGTTGTCAAAATGTGAATCAAAATATTTCCCTATAAGGTCTTCGTAATTAATTTATTTCCTTTTCTTGTTTAATTTATTTCTTTTTCTACTTTAATTTATTTCTTTTTCTAGTTTTTATATCAATTAACTTTTTCAAGTAATGCAATGACCACACACAACTAGATACTAAACTTTCGTCTATGAATACACCTACTAACTACAAATTTTAACATAGCGTATGCTCATGAAAAACAATACCTAAAAAAATTTTAATTCTGCCGGATTATATTACCTGCAAAGTAATGAAATCGTTAATGATTTCCCCGACATCACCAACTGCGACAGCCAGTGTTGCCAATAAAGGATTACTCGTAAGAACATAATATATGTTTGAGTAAAAATAAGAGTATCATTTACACGGTAACACACTTCGGACCCGCGCGTTGGCGACGAGCCGTCAACGCGCGGCAAGCATGCGAGCAGCGAGTTGCCACCGAGCCGTCCACGCGCGGACGGCTTACGACAGAGGCGATCCGGTGACGCTACGGAGTTGATGTAGTGAGCGCATACCCATACAAAACCATATAAAGAATACTAATCGCACGAGGCGAGGCGGTGCGGAGTGGGTGCCAGGTGGCTCTAATGAGCGTTGACCTTAATGAAGTTAAACACAAACCAATAAACTTCACGCTACCCCTCACATATTTGTTCCTATAATAATGTCGATTAAAATCGTAACGCAAATGTTGGCATAGCAAATAACTAACATTTTAACAGATAAATTTTGCGAAAATTAATGAAGTGACGCATTACTTCCAGCCTTCTTGTTATATGAAACGAAAATTGGATGGATATTTCTTACTCTCACACAAAAACTACTGTACGGATTTTGATGAAATTGCATAATAATATCGCTTATACATCAGAATTGGTTACCTCTAATTGTCCTGACAACCAACCAACCAGAAGCAAGTGGCAATGTAGGTACATGTCTTCACTATATACCGCTTAACTCATCTCTGCTGTATACCTATCCTGAATACAACATACAAAAATAGTTTAGGTAAGGCTATTGGCCCGGCTAGGTCAAGAGTAAAGTGAAATGACGCGACGTTTATTTACAATCTTAGATGTAGATGTGTTCTACAGTTTTAACCATGTGTCATGAGAAAAAGCTTTTGTTTTAGGAGACAGACTAGTGCCAAGCTTCGATGGATTGGAAGCAACTGTGTGTATACTCAATGATAAAATTATAATCATATTTAGGTATTTAAAACATTTTGTTAATTTAATTTGCTTTGTAGACTTTTTCATTTATTTTAATAGCCACTGTAAAATAGTTTTACGAGATTCCTTTTCATCATTTCATTCATTCCTGAGATTAGCGCGTTCAACCAAACAAATAACTTTTGCAGCCTTATTATACTAGTATAGATATGACATTTATTTTCATAATTATTCGTATTTTAGTAATAACCAATAGTTTTAGATTGTATCTGTTACACACTGATCGCGGCAATTTAAATAGATAGGTTCAAAAAGCAGCAAAGGAAATAGTACAGTTTTCCTCTCACCTAACAATTTTAGTTACACTGTAACCGAAGTTTGACATCATTCTGGTAGTACATTCAGTGAACTGAAAAATTGAGGTAAAAGCTCCGATTGACTTTTGTCGTCTTTATTGATAGCTTTTAAACACAAACTATCAAGCCTGCCTGCTTCCAATACATCGTTTATATACAAATATTCAATAAACATGATATGAGGAAGAATTTGAAAAGGAAAACATTTTATTTGCTTTTCAAATCATGCAGAACTTTGAACTGTGAGTTTGTGATGACATTTTTCGTTGTATTGCTACATAGTTGTTAAAACTAGTTTTCTGAGAAGCCTGGTTGTTTTAATGATGCGTAAAGCCTTCAATCTCTCTTCCATTAGCATTTTATCACCAGGCGAGCTGCTGTACCTTGTATGCCGCAAATATTTAATAGGAAAAAGACCTGATCTATGAACACTTTGAATGATTAATTACACATTAGATACCATTATCCCCGCTTTCAGGTACAGTATACATTACACACACACTAACAACATACGCACTACAAAAACAGTCCATAAAGAACAGCGGTTGAACACACAGAGACACAAGATACATCTCAAAGTACAGGGCGTCGGTACTACGGCATCGATTACGTAGAGCCACCCTTAATTGGAGCCAGCTGCTGAACAAATAAGACGTGACCGACACTGCCGTTATTTATGTCTAAACCTTCCCTTATTTATGTATCTTCTTATTGCTTTAGTGTTTAGCCGGACGCTTGAAACATTAAGTTGAATACTTTTACTTAGATTGGACAATCGTGACTGTGGTACCTATTAGGCTTATCTGAAATGTTTGTTTAAACTTTTCGATGAGATTATTTTGCTTGTTAGCAAAAGATTACGTTTACATTCGATCGGGAAATGACTTTGCCTCTCGAATGTGAAAATGTTTAGCAAGTTTCTTAAGTAGATAATCGAACTGGTACGAGATTTGGAACTACATGAGATTATTAATATTAGATGCATTTTCAATTTAATTCGGACGTTGCAGTTGTAACTAGTTGTTGTGTTTTCTACTATAAATTAATTATAAATACTGCGCCTTTGTTAAACGCTGACTCTATAGGACAAAATCGTATTTCTATAATGTTTGATTATTTAGGAACCAACTACTTACAGCAATTTGAAACTTATGACAATGGATTAAATATGAGTTAGCGTTGTAATATTTTAAAAAGTAATGTTTTTATTCAATCGTTTTGCTAGAGGTGCCTTTGTATAATAAAAGTATATATTTGAGTAGGCACCTATCATCATAAGCCTGCCAAAGTTCACTGCTGGATATAGGCCTCTCTAATGGCAAGAATTTGATTTTCGGCTTTTCGTTTCGAGCCATTGCCAGCCAATTTACGTATATCGTCACTCCACTTAGCCTTCTTTGTAAGTAGGTACCTAAATATTACACTAAAATATATTAAATTTATGAACGTAGGTAAATCAACAGTTTTATATGTGACGTGAAGTGCTGTTTGGCTAGCTGTAATGACATTTTTCCTTAAAAAAAAATACTACTCCCGCATTAGGACTCAATCCCGTATCGCGGGGTACTTTACAAACATACAACTAACGGACACAATAAACACCCAGACTCGAAACAACAATTTATGAATCACACAAAGTGTTGTCTCGTGTAGGAATCGAACCCACAACACTCGCGCAGCGTCAAGCGGCGAGGCGACTGCTTTAACGCCAACCGTGCAGTCCAGTCAATGACGATATATCCAAGTAGCTGATGGCAAACGGCTGGACCTGAAGTACTGGCAATTGTTCTCAGTGGCGTGCCATTGGACAGCCCTAAGATCAGGCGTTGACTGCAGCTGATTGATGTTAAAATATCTCTAACAACTACTACTCTATCGCTAACAATCTCACTTTTCATTTAATTGTTGAATTTCTATAACTTGATGAACTCAAGTTATAGAAATTCAGTCCTTGCTAACATTAATACAAACTGTATTTGAATTAAACGTAAAAAAATATTATTTTTCGTATTTGTATTATGGCCGTTTATAGCAGATAATCGTGTTTTATTACCTATAAAGTAGTATTACATTATTCACGTTAGCTTCTTGTAGGATAAGGGTGGAACATGGAATAAATTTGGATGTTTGTGTTATTTATTAGGTACTTATTCTGATAATAATTTATTGTAATTTTATAAAAGTTATTGGGATTTGTGATGAGTTATTCCCATGCTCTCAGTAAGGCTAGTTTGACTATTATCTGATTTATTCGGTTAAATTATTTGGTAGCTATAATAATAGAAATTTGGTTCCATGCTGAAGAGATGGAAGGAGTATTTTGAAGGTTTATTTGAAAGAACGGCGATAGAGACATCGATCCACGAAATGAATGGTAATAATAGCAATGATGAAAGCGATTTTGGTGTGGATAAGATTGTGAAGGCGTTGGGAAGTATGAAATTAGGTAAGGCTGCAGGATATGATAGGATTACAGTTGAAATGCTGAAGGCTGGACAGGGCATCATAGTTGGTCAGCTTCAGCGCTTATTTAACTTGTGCTGGAGCAGCGGCCGAATACCTGATGACTGGGCCACAGCGGTGGTTGTGCCTCTTTATAAGGGAAAAGGCTCGCAACAAGACTGCAAGAACTATAGAGGCATTAGCCTTCTCAGCATTGTTGGCAAATTGTATGCGATGGCACTGATTGAAAGAGTTATGGAAGTAACCGACAAGAAAATATGGGATGTACAAGCAGGATTCCGAAAGGGTATGGGGTGCACGGATCAAGTCTTTTCCTTGCTTCCTTGCGGTGCATAGCCGAAAAATTCTTGGCCAAGTTCAAAAGGTCTATTGCGCATTCGTGGATTCGGAAAAGGCTTACGATAAAGTGGTGAGGAATGAAATGTGGTCGGTACTGTCGATGTATGGGGTGAACAGCAGCCTCATACGAGCTCTGAAATCCCTTTATGAAGATTCTAGAGCTTGTGTGAGGATAAATGGGTCGTACACGGATTGGTTTACCATCGAGACAGGTGTTAGACAGGGATGTGTAGCGTCGCCGTGGCTCTTCAACCTTTTCATGGACAGTTGTTTGCAAGATTTGAAAAATAGTGACTGTGGATTAAGGATGAATGAGTTACTTGTCAAATGCCTCCTTTATGCTGATGATCAGGTTATACTTGCGTCTTCAGCGGAGGAGTTGCAGGAGATGGTAACAATCATGCATGATGCGTTAGAAAGCAAAGGAATGAAAGTGAATGTAAGTAAAAGGAGGAATGCGTTACGGCTTGTAATGTTATGACCGATGGACAGCGAGAAGAGCAAGTGAATGAGTTTGTATATTTAGGTACGCTGTTTACAAGATGGTAAGAATGTAGAAGATATTGAAAAAAGAGTTAATGCAGGTAATAGAGTAAATGGAGCTCTGAAGGCGTTTATGAATAGCCAAAACGTGTCCAAAAAGGCACGTTTGGCTGTGCATAGAGGGGTGTTAGTACCTACTCTTATGTATGGTAGTGATAGTTGGGTATGGCAGAAGAGTCATGAAAGTAGAATAAATGCTGTAGAAATGAGAGCACTTAGAAGTATGTGTGGTGTTTCTTTGACTGACAGAGTAAAGAATTGTGTGATAAGAGAGTGTTGTGGGGTAAAAGAAGATGTAGTGACAAGCATCGAGAAAGGTATGCTAAGATGGTTTGGGCACGCGGAGAGGATGGATGACGAAAGACCGACCATGCAGATATATAAGGCAAGTGTGGAAGGGACAGGACGAAGGGGAAGACCTAGGCGGACGTTCTCTGACCAGATTGGAGACATCCTAAAAACAGGACAGGTTAGAAGTACCCTGAACAGAAGAGCATGCATGAGGAATCTGATGGGAGTGAATGAAGCAAGAGAGATATCTCAGGATCGTTGCAAATGGCGTTCCGTAGTCTCTGCCTACCCCTCCGGGAAACAGGCGTGAGTCTATGTATGTATGTATGTATGTGAGATTGTTTGTAAAATACAACCTATCCAATAGTGGTGTTACTGGGGTCAAAAAGTCGAAAGTCCTCTTACTACGGAATTCAATATTCGAACTATAGATAGATCTGTAGATTTTAGATTCGGTTTTGACATAAGCATAGAGCATAGATATTTATATAGAGGCGCATTTCTTATGGGCGCTCTGTAGACAAACTTTCTGTGACCCAAATTGCCGCTTGGCGGGGTGGCAGTCGCGCTGTGACAGATGTCTCTATGAGTGCAAGAGAGACGAACTGACGACACCCGCCAACACGCCACTTGGAATCGGCACACGAAATCCTTAAGAAATGCGCTTATATTATGTAAATCTGTATTCATTGACATAAGCTGTATACAAAATACGTCAAACACGAATAAAAAATCTACAGATCTATCTATAGTTCGAGTATTGAAAATGGCCGTTAAACTTTATATACTCGGTCTAAAGTAGGCAAAGGCTACAGCTGGTTAATGCAAAAAAATATATAAAAATAAACTTAAAGAGGAAAAGAGGAAGGGATAAACCTTAAAACCCAAATAAGTGTTAGGTACATGTGTTAGTAATTATTATAATTATGTAACTGTTAACTAAAGTATTATGTACATTAAATAATTTTAAAATCCAATACAATAATTATATACAATACAAACAATATTCTAGCAAATCATTAAAAGAAAGCAAAAAATATTCTGAAAAATAAATACACAAAAAAAATGTTCCATGAAAATAAATAGTTAAAAAACATCGTTTTATTTGAATCACAGTTAATCCTATTAACTAACGAAAACAAAGGGGGAAATATATTATGTCTGACAAAGGTTACAATATTATTTTTAAAGACAGGCTGTTTGACGTTTTGTCCTTTGCTTTCTCTTATATTTTATTTACGGAAGAATAAAAAATGATTTCATTTTATTGAAGATAGGCGATGGCAGTTTCGCCGGTTAATCCGGTTGTCGAGGGACCGGTTATCCTTTTTCGGGAAGTAATATTATTGGCAGTTCGAGACCCCTCTTAGCTTTTATGTGACATTATAATCATAAAGAGTGCGTAGAAAAGTGTTCCGCATTTAAGCACTTGTTAAGTAAAAATGATAATAGCATTTTATGCCTACATTCATGTAAGGATACTTTTGGTTGTCAACCAACAAAGAATGAGCATGTCTGGTTTTAAAAAGTGATTAGACCCGTCAGTAACGCAAGAATTTTATTTTTAAACAGTTATTGATAATGATTGGTAATTTACAACTGCATTTAAGTATCGGCCGTGTGGTGACGGATTAAGAATACGGATTGTCAACACCCCATATCGTCCCATGGGTATCGTAAGCGCCAACAGAGGGAGCATATTATCATAGTAAAAACAGAATAGTAAGCTAGCTAAGGCCGCTCGGCGAGTTAATTGCCTACTCTTGCGATGACGCACGGGTTGTCACGTGTTTACACCGCGGCGCCGCCGGCTTTGTAGGCGCGCGCTATTTCGCCGATTTTTTAAGTGATTGCGCTGAATACTACAGAATTTAAGTTTGCATATATTTTTTTTCAAATACCTGCTGACTAGCTAAGCGTTATATAACTATCTAAATGCCCTTTATAGCGAGAAAAATGTAACAAGTTTAATTTACTGTCGTTTAACACATTGTATAATATTAATAACGTTTATTACAAAACTGAATGTACATAAACAATGGTCGCGGGCGAGCAGTGTAGTACCTACATGCATGCGCGCGATCAGACGCGCGGCGCATCCCGTACTGAATCCGCGCCGAGCGTTCCGCGCTCGTGAGATTGTGTGCGTGAAAAGTGCGTGCGTACACGCCGCCGCGCCGCCCCGGCGACTCACGCATACATTCACACCAGCGCGGCGGCGGCGGCGGCCGATTTGTATGAAGCTATCCTACTATTCTGTTTGTACTATGATATTATGCATATAACAGCACTATAAGAGAAGGAAAACTTGATACAAACCCTATACCAATCCGTTTGGCCAGTGTGGTATAGTAGGTCAATTCCTCCTTTCAAAGGAGAGGCCTAGTCCAGCAGTGGACTGTTAAAGGCTGATGATGATGATTTAAGTATTTCTTAAAAAGATATGTAGTTCAATCTAGCAATCAATATAAATTCTGATAAAAATTGATTCTGTATTTGAAAGAATAAAAGTATACTATGTTTGTAAATCATTCTCGTTTATATACATTAATTTGAGGCAATTAATTAATATTCTATAAAAACAAAAAATTCTTCAAATAACATTTATAATAAGAGTTATGATTAAAATAATTCATTATCGTGAATGGCAAACATAAAATATAATTCGATTTTGAACAAGCTTTGGGTTGAAAGGTTCTTACTCTTTGTTTTTGGTAATATAGAAGTTGTTTTGCAATAATTTCATATTGAAACATACTTTGATGCCAAGTTTTGTGCAAAAAATAAATTCTGGGAAGAACAAACCGATGACGGTGGGCTTCTTGGTTTGTTTTATAAATAACATACCTACAACCTATTCTCCTAAATAAATTTAGTTTCGATATCATGTCAGTGTCATAATTACGTCACTAAAAGCGTATTCTTCTAAATTATCTGGTAATTAAACGAAGTTGTAACGAGATCGTAAATTGAAACAAGTGTCAAAATATGTGTCAACGACGAACTGTTTATTTCAAATTATACGATAATGACCTTAGGTTATCAGAATACCGCTTCTGAGTCAATTCAAAATACAATATCAATGTCATATGAAAATAGGAGAATTGGCACCTCAGACCTTACGCATAGCTTGATTATTCCCAATTAGGCCCACTGTGCAAAAAAGCCACCTATCGGTTATCAAATTGCTATTTACGAAAATGTGGGTTCACTTCTGAAGCAAATTAAATATTCCAACTCAGACTGTCCACTTAATCCTTTCAGTGCTCGTCAGGAAGGTTCCATATTGAGGTCGTGTTATTAAGTTATACGTAATTTTGAGGGCCCAAGGATCGGAGTGGATACTTAGGCGACAGATAAAACGGAGCTCATGCCAGCCAATGTTCCGTTAAAACCGAGGTACGAATTTAGATATTATCTGATCCGGAAGTATTTAAACAGGCGATTTAACAATGTGCTGAGTGTAACTGGTGACTAGTTGGCACGATAATGGGGGTTACTTTAAGTATTGGGTCAAGTTTGCGGAGCAAGTTTGTAATACTTACCATTAAAATACTTTGTGTGCCAATTACGATCATTAATTTGTACTAATGTCACCATAGGTTAGGCAGATACTAAGTATAGGTTCAAGTTTTCGTAGGAAGTTTATTTGTACTACAGTACTTATTGCAATTGTTTATTCCAATCAAGATCATTCATGTGTACTGTTTGGTCTTACTTATACCAAGAAAGAAATGTCATGTCTTGTCATTTTGTTGTTATACATGATATTAATAATAAATTAGCTAACCTGCACTGACGGCGCTTACTTCGTGCCTTTTTTTATTCTAATGCTATGTGCATCTTGAAAACCGTTTTCAGATAATAAATTGTAATGAGAAATGTTTTCACTTTGTTCATTGGCCTCAGCAGTCAAACATTCAGCCACACAAGACCTTTTCGTTAAACGCAATAAATTGCAAAACATTTACCTCCGTTTTCCTTAAGCTGTTTTCATTTTGACTTATAGCAATTTTAGTGTAATATAAACGTAACAGCGATAATACAATTGGAGTGAATTTAGAAAGAAATATCTACCATATATTTTTCTTTTCGACATTTTTCCTTATGCGTGTCATACCACAGTGATGAGGTTTAGTGATTTATCATCGTTCATATCAATAAATAATGGTAGTAAAGAGACTGTGTGTGAGACTAGACTATATGTTGGTTACTGTAAGATACGGTGGGCAAAATCAAAATTTAATTTTAATATACATATGTGCATAAAGTAAAAAGAGTGTCTGCGTGCTTCAGGTGGCACGCAAAGTCGTTGGGTTCGATTTTAGTCTCAAAACAAGAATTGTTACATTAGGCTATGTCGAAGGCCTTCGGGCGGTCTAAGAATCCCGACATATGTGGCGATATGTCGGGATTCTAGACACACCCTATAAAGAAAAACTAGAATGGTCTAATTATTTTCTGCATTCTTGAAAAAGATAACAACAGCTTCAGTTACCAATAGCACCAGTAAATCTTTACCAAAAATTCTGTGAGTATCTTGTTATTAAAGTGATGCATTAAATCTCCATGGTCATAAAAATCACCATTTATAAATACCAAGTGTTCAACAGATACTTTCCTATGGCTCGTATCCCTTCCCAGGTACGTTACAAATATTCTAAATTTAAAACATTCGCTATAGCCTCGAGTGCTATAAAACTACACCGGCAATATTTTCTCATCGCTCAATCACATCGTTACATATAAATCTAGAATGTATCCACCCAACGAATTTAGTGCGACATTCGTACACCGCGATATTGAGATTGATAGATTACTAATCATTCTTATGTACTAGACCGATGACAGTATAGTGCTCCGGGGTTGCCGACCGAAATCTAATAAAGTGTGCCATTTGTTAGAGCGTTTCCATTTTCTGAGTGTTCCGTTTCTTTCTATGTTGTGTTGACGTTTATAGATAACTCCATTATGTGGCACACCAAAAGAAATTGGGGTTTAGATTTCACGAGTTACACGGGATCTTGTGTTAGCCATTTTCTATTCGTATTTTTTCTGTCGGTCGGTTTTCTTCACGGATTTCACGGTACCTTCTACACATTTGTTACTAAACCTTTTCTGTATGCAAAAACTGTCTAGCCGCCTTGGGACTTACAATAACATTTGTAAGCGGTGTTATGAAGTAATATTTTATATCTGCTATTTAACATCTGACAAGCGTTGAGTTAATAAATCATAAAATTACCGTCACTTTCAAAGATGTCATAACTAAGATACTAATCTTAAAAATTATAAATTTTAACATATCGTAAAAATAATTTCAATTTCCAGAAAATGACGCTGTAATAATTATTCTTCTTTGTAACATCAAAAGAAAGTTTAGTAATAAAAACAAATATCTGTCAAATTTCCCGCACGGATGAGAGCTGTCAATGCAGATTTTTACGGAGCGCGCCAATGACGAATGTTACCGAAATAGTCTGGCTTGTCTATGGCAGAATGGCGCGCGCGACAGACATATCTGAGGACGTCATCGCGTATCAGTTTAAATTGCTTGTCTAAGTGACAGCTTTTTTGTATTACGCTGTTATTGAGTTCGTGGGTTCAAAGTCATATTTGTTTCTTTTTGTTTTACATGCATGCTAAGTTTGTCAGTACGGTTAACATAAAAAAGCAAGCTGTTATCCCACTGCGCCATTGAATGCCGTAGAAACCATTTTACTGAAGCTATAAACACCCCAAAATAACAACACACTGCCGCAACGTGTATTATTAGATCTTCCAATTTACCTATAACACTATCTACAATCGCAACAATAGCTGAATGCCCGCATTTATTTCCAACATATTACAATAAAAAGACAAAACATTTTTTTCTCTCTTTCTACTAAAAACAGTTGTTGACAAGTAAATCTAGATAGCGCGCTTTTCTTTTTACGGGGCCTTACACCAGTTATTTCACATGGTAACATTTCTATTTACGTTCCATATCAATATCTGTCCTCTTTTTTATCTTCCGCATCAAATGTCGAAAGCTCATAATAAATAGTTTATTAGGCAGTCTGAATGATATTTAAAATATAGCGTTGTTTTGACAGCTATGCTTATAAACTCTGTAGTAAAATTGCTTTTTATAGTGTGTGGCATACATAAAACTTGGTATAATTGTGTATAATTATTACTGTAGCGAGACTGTGGCGAGTTTAGCGGCCAGGTTCACCGCTGTCTGATGAGTTCCGGTAAAATAAGTATATTTTTTTTATTGTAATGACATAATTAGAATCAAATATTATTACTTCTCATAACTGCATACCACATACAACAAAGATATAAAAACTATCTGATGCAATCGCGCACTGGACATACAGAGCCTAAGCGGCAAACACAGAACTCTAGTTATATTAGGTATGTATACTAAAATAAAATACAAACCAATAAAAAATACCGTTTACGTTACCCCTCAAATATCTGATATTACATAATCCACGAGGGAGTCCTGGAGAAAATTTTCATACGAGATGGATAATTCACAATGCCCTTAGCCCCATTTTGTCCGGTCGTATCCATCTCAAGAATAGCAGGAACTAGTAGTGTGGTGAAAGAGAAAATAAAAAGGCGAGATGCAAGGTCGGAGGAGGGTACGGCAGAGTACGTCCTTGAGCCGGTACGCGTGATGGGATTTCCTGTTTCCCTCCATTTAAGATTGAGGTTTATGTTTTTCTTACTGGCAGAATATTTGACTTTTATTTTGCAAAATGCAGCCCGTAGTTTCTTTATAGGGTATTTATTATGTCGCCATTTTCGTGTTGAATTTAATTTATTTGTTGACTGTTTTAATTGGTACCCATTTCAGAACTTGTCTCAGTCAATAAAATGGTAACGTTTCTTATAAACATTTGTCCTTATGGTTTTTGAATCTAGATTTGATTGTCATTTCAGATATTTGAAATGTCCTGTACTTAATTTTTAAATAATACCTATCCTGAGTCTGTTTTATTAGAAGCTGCCGTAGAGCTCGTTAAATTATATGCTTATTAAGCTCTCAATGCATAAACCATAGTTCCTAAACCTGCTGTAATACCACGGTCTTAATATAATGCCTCAATATACTGATAATGAGTCGATCCTTGTCGGTCCCTATTAGGAACTGTTCCACACTAATTTCGGTAGACAATCTAATAATTTATGAATGAGCGAATTCACGGTCACTGATTTATGATTGCTAAGAAAATCTCTTTTACCCAGTTCTATTCGGTTCGACCGCCAAAGGTCTCAGTATAATGTACTGAATCACTGGTATCAGTTTTCGGTACACCGTCCCTTACACCCAGTATAGAGCTTCTCTAATACATTTGTCGGACTATAGTCCTGGCACGATCACGTACCCTGGTCGAAGGATCCTCCCTCTAGTTTGAGGAACTCCACATTTTATACCTACACACCGCACTTTTCCCTTTAAAGTCAAAAAATAATCGCCGAATGCATAAAGATAAAGAAAATCGCAAACCGCAATTTTCTCCGTCGTCGCTTCATTTCAATTATTCCTGTTGAAGTTGTTCGAAGTTACCGACAGTTCACGCAGAATGTTTTGGAGAACAAAAGAGTACGGATACACGATCGAGTGTAAGTAATACAGTTACAAACCAAAGTTAAACCGAGCCCGCGTGCTATGGTTACCATGGATTAACGATGTATACGATTTAACCCCCCATAGTTATAAAAGGAATGATTTTATGGCCAGGAACGCTGTTGTACTTTCATCTTCACTACGAATTTTAGATCCATAATACGATACTCGTCGTTAGAAAGCTTAGCCTAATTATCGACCAGTTCCACCGCTGAGTGATAAGCATATTCCGTTCTAATATTCAATTTGTCTGGCAGATAATGCTCATCCAGAGGTGAAACTGACCCTATATCTTATTTCGTCACTGAGTCTTAGGTGTTGGGTTCTAAACGTTAAGGATTTTACTAGAAACGGGCTGAAGCGTAGAAATATGCATAAGATATTTATATGTTATGCTTAATTAATATATCTAATCTAAATACTTTATATCTGAAATCTCGATACTCTGTATCGAAAATTGATTAATGAATATACAAAACAAGTAGAATTTAAGTAAGTGCTTGTGGGATTTAAGTTTCAAAAACAAATAAAATTTAGTAAGTTTAAACACCCATCTAAGTAATAATAATGAGAATATGAGTTTCTGAATTAAAAGGTTAATGCATATTGCCGAAAAATTGATCGTTTGCATCTTTAAACTATAATTAAAACCCTGGTAAGTGATGTAATTAGTAAGTTGTAAAATTAAGGACAATCCAGATTCTAAGCGGTACATAGAAAACTATGTGAAATATTTAAAACTCGATATTGATACCATGGAAATTTAACGTATATCATTACAATAACACGCTTTTCGAAGCTGCCATAAAATAAAGTATCATTAACTACCTATTATAATTTTACTAGAGGACGCCAGCAGCTACGGCTGCATTTTTTTTTAATTTACCCGTTTTGGTCGATCCCGTAGGAATTTCGGGCAATCCCTTCTTAGTGCACCCTTACGGTCCCCAAGGAACATACATGCCAAATTTCAGCTTCCTGCACCCAATAGTTTCGGCTGTAGCGTGTCTGTCAGTCAGTCAGTAACGCAAGGATTTCATATATTAAGATTATAAGCTAGATTTTTGATCAAATGCTCTATATTTTTTTAGACACGTTTAATAAGAAACTAATCTGGAAAATGGATGGATGAGATTTTCACAACGTTCATTGGCCACAGCAGACAACCATTCAGCCACGTAGCACCTTTTATAAGAAAATAAATTTTAAACACATTCTCTTTGGAAACCATAAATCAAAAAACATTTACATTCGTTTTCCTTAAGCTGTTTTTGTTTGAGTTATAGGAAATTTAATATAATATTAACGAAACAGCGATAATACAATTGGAGTGTATTTAGAAACAAATATATCTCCCATATATTTTTCTTTGGCGACATTTTTCCTTATTCGGTGCCATATCCCAGAGTTGAGGTTTAGTGATTTATTGTCATATATATATATATATATATATATATATATATATATATATATATATATATATATACCAATAAAAAATGCAAGTAAAGAGACTGTGCGTAAAATAAGAATATATTATGTTGGTTACTATAAGGCACGTTAATAACAATCATAATTGTCGTGCCTTATGAAGCACGGAGGTACTATTTTTAGATCATAACCTAAAAACAGTGCCTATGTGCTACAGGAGGCACGACAAGAATCGTTACGTTCGGACTGCCTAAAATCTCCCACACCACAGACATGTTAAAGAAAACTAGAATAGTCTTAATATTTATTGTATTATCTAAATTAATGAAATTACAGCTTTAGTTACCAAAAAGCATCAGACCCAGATCTTTACACAGAATTCTGTGATAATTGTATTGTTAAAGCGACGCATTAAATCTCTATCGTCATAAAAAAAACACCATCTTTAAAGACCACAAGTGCATAACGGCATAATATTTTCCTATGTCTCGTATCTCTTCCTCGACACGTTAAAAATATTCTAAATGTAAAACATTCGCCATGGCTTCGAATGCTATAAAACTACACTGGCAATATTTTCTCATCGCTCAATCACATCGTTACATAATATAAATCTAGAATGTATCCACCCAACGAATTTAGTGCGACATTCGTACTTCGCGGTATTGAGATTGATAGATTATCTATCATTCCTATGTACTAGACCGATGACAGTATAGGGCTCCGGGGTTGCCGACCGAAATCTAATAAAAGGTGCCATTTGTTAGAGCGTTTCCATTTTCTGGGTGTTCCGTTTCTTTCTATGTTGTGTTGACGTTTATAGATAACTCTATTATGTGACGCACCAAAAGAAATTGGGGTTTAGATTTCACAAGTTACTCGGGATCTTATGTTTACCATTTTACTATAAGTACGTTTTTTTCTTGAGGTCGGTTTTCTTCAAGGATTTCACGGTACCTTCTACTTATACATTTGTTACAACCCTTTCTGTATGCAAAATCTATCTAGCCGCCTTGGGACTTACAATAACATTTGTACGCGATGTTAAGAAGTATTTTTTTATATCTTTTATGTAACATCTGACAAGCGTTGAGTTAATAAATCATAAAATTACCGTCACTTTCAAAGATTTTATAACTTAGATATTATTCTTAAAAATTATAAAATTTAACATATCACTCAAAAATAATAAAATATAAACACCCCAAAATAACAGCACACTGCCGCAACGTGTATTATTAGTTCTTCCAATTTACCTATTACACTATCTACAATCGCAACAATAGCTGAATGCCCGAATTTATTCCCAACATATTAGAATAAAAAGGCAAAACATTTCTTTTCTCTCTTTCTACTAAAAAGAGTTGTCGACAAGTAAATCTAGATAGCGCGCTTTTCTTGTTTCGGGGCCTCGCTCTAGTTATTTCACCTGGTAACATTTCTAGCCCTTTGAACAAACCGGACATACCTAAAATCAGTCAGGTGATTCAAATTTAGTTCATTCAACTATGTATGTCTTTTGAGCTAAGTTGACGGAGTCCTGCTTCGTAGGGCTCTTATTTTTGGGTACAGGATCACAAGAAAACCAAGGCTCGCGAAGCAGAGCTCCGTCAACTTAGAATCTGTTATTTTATTAAATGACTAGGTTTCACTAAATGACGTTCTTCCAAGACGGTGAACGGTACTTTCAACGACTTCTCGAGTTGTCCTTTAGTCATTCAATAATAATATGTCGACATTCAATGAACGCGCTAGTCATTCAATCAAATAGCAGATTCAACCAGATGATTGCAACATATATGTATAACATGTCGGAAAGCTTCTTTGGCTATCTATACCTCTATGTACCTATACCTTGATTATTCTCAAAAAGACCAACTGTGCAAAGAAGCCCCCTATAGGTTATCAAATACCAAACTACGAAAATGTGGGTTAATTTCTGAAGTACATTACATATTCCAACTCAGACTGTCCACTTAATCCTTCCAGTGCCCGTCAAGAAGATTCAATATTGAGGTCGTGTTATTAAGTAATAAATAATTTTGAGGGCAAGGGATCGGAGTGACCACTTAGGCAATAGACAAAACAGAGGTCTAATGCCAGCCAATGTTCCGTTAAAACCGAGATACGAATTTAGATATTATCTGATCCGGAAGTATTTAAACAGGCGGTTTAACAATGTGTTGAGTGTTACTGGTTACTTGTTGGCACGATAATGGAAGTTAGGCAGTACCTTAAAGTATAGGGTCAAGTTTGCGTAGCAAGTTAAGTTTGTTGGTAATACTTATCTTTTTAGTTCCTAATACCAATCACGGTTGTTACTAATACTAATGTGACCTCATAGCTTATACCAAAATAAACATCATATTTAGTAAAAATTTTTGTACATGATTTTAAGTTATAAAATAGTTCACCTACGCTGATGGCACTTAGCATTTTAATTATTTTTATACTATGTGCATAACATTTGTGGAAATCTTGAAAAGTTGTTTAACCAACTCAGATAAAAAATGGGAATGAGAAATGTTTTCATAACGTTAATTCACCCACCTAAGACCTTTTCGGTGGGAGCAATAAATCGCAAAACATTTACCACCATTTTTCTTAAGCTATTTTGTTTGACGTATAGCAAATTTAGTGTAATATAAACGTTACAGCAATAATACAATTTGAGTGAATTCATAAATAAATACTAATATATTTCATATATTTTTCTTTAGTGAAATTTTTCCTTATGCGGCGGCGTCATACCACAGTTTAGGTTTAAAGATTTATCATCATTCATACCAATAAATAATGTTAGTAAAGAGACTGTGCGTAAGATTAGATTGTATGTTGGTTACAGAAAAGGCACGATGACGGGCACAATCAAAATTTAATTTTAATATATTTTCATAAAGTGAAAAGAGTGTGTGCGTGCTTCAGAGGGCACGACAAGTCGTTGGTCTCGATTTTTATCACAGCACAAGAATTAGGCAACAAAGTTCGAACAATATTCGTCAAATAAAAGGCTATGTCGGGCCTTCGGTTGGTCTAAGAATCCCGACACGTGGCCACAGACGCATCAGATAAAAAAAAACTGGTATTGTCTAATTATTGTCTTATTCCCTTGAAAGATAATTACAGCTTCAATTACCAATAGCACTAAATATCTTTACCAGATATTATGTGAGTATCTTATCATTAAAACGATTCATTAAATCTTAAAATCTCGGGTGCATAGGGTTCCCACCAAGAACTTAGGGTCCCAAGCCAACCTCACCTGCAAGTGGTGCACCTGCCGATCAACGGACGAGGCTCTGGCAAACAAAATGTCCCAATAAGCGGCAATAGGCTCGCCACCTATTACGTGGGATCAAAACACTTGCGAAAAGTGGGCGTTTAATATGCCTCTGCCTACCCCTTCGGGGAAACAGGCGTGAGTCTATGTATGTATGTATGTATGTTAAAATCTCGTGTAAAGCATAATATTAACCGATGTCTCTCATCCCTTCCCCTACACGTTACGAATATTCTAAATGTAAAACATTCGCTAGGGCCTCGAATGATATAATAATATAATAATAATAATATTCTATCACATTCACACAACACCACCTAGTCCCAAACTAAGCGGAAGCTTGTACTATGGGTACTAGATAATGGATAAACATACATATATCCCGTTTTAATTGTAAATACACACATATTATACATAGAAATACCCAGACCAAGACAAACATCCATGTCTACGCACACAAATGTTTGACTTGAGCGGGTATTGAACCTGCGGCCTTCGGCGTAGCAGTCGCTTACACTCCTGCGGCGCCAACTGGTCTTCAGCTATAAAACTACACCGGCAATATTTTCTCATCGCTCAATCACATCGTTACATATAAATCTAGAATGTATCCGCCCAACGAATTTAGTGCGACATTCGTAATTCGCGGTATTGAGATTGATAGATTACCAATCATTCTTATGTACTAGACCGATGACAGTATAGTGCTCCGGGGTTGCCGACCGAAATCTAATAAAGTGTGCCATTTGTTAGAGCGTTTCCATTTTCTGGGTGTTCCGTTTCTTTCTATGTTGTGTTGACGTTTATAGATAACTCCATTATGTGACGCACCAAAAGAAATTGGGGTTTCGATTTTACAAGTTACTCGGGATCCTGTGTTAACCATTTTACTATAAGTACGTTTTTTTCTTGAGGTCGGTTATCTTCAAGGATTTCACGGTACCTTCTACTTATACATTTGTTACAACCCTTTCTCTATGCAAAAACTATCTAGCCACCTTGGGATTTACGAAAACATTTGTACGCGATGTTACGAAGTATTTTTTCATATCTTTTAAGTAACGTCTGAAAGGCGTTGAATTAATAAATCATAAAATTACTGTCACTTTAAGAAATGTGATAACTAAGATACTATTCTTAAAATTATAAAATTTTACACATCGTAAAAATAATTTCAATTTCTGTAAAGCGACACTGTAATTATTCTTCTTTGAGTAACATCAAAAGAAAGTTTACTAATAAAAACAAATCTCTGTCAAATTTCCCGCACGAATGAGAGCTGTCAATGCAGATTTTTATGGCGCGCGCCAATGACGAATGTTACCGAAATAATCTGGCTTGTCTATGGCAGAATGGCGCGCGAATGACATATCCGATGACGTCATCGCTTATCAATTTAAATTGCTTGTCTTATGTAGTGATTCGGTTTATTTACTCATGTGGTGATAGCTCTTTTGTATTAGGCTGTTATTGATTTAGGGGGTTCAGAGTCATATTAGTTTATTTTTGTTTTACATGCATCGTAAAAAGCAAATATACTTGAACTAGTCTTGTGGTTACCTACTTTAGCGTATAGTTTAGATTTTTAAGTTCTAAGTTTGTCAGAACGGTTAACACTTAAAAAAATGCAGGCTGTTATCCCACTGCGCTATTGAATGCCGTAGAAACCATTTTATTGAAGCTATAAACACCCCATAATAACAACCCACTGCCGCAACGTGTATTATTAGATCTTCCAATTTACCTATAATAACAACCCACTGCCGCAACGTGTATTATTAGATCTTCCAATTTACCTATAATAACAACCCACTGCCGCAACGTGTATTATTAGATCTTCCAATTTACCTATAGTAGGTACTATCTACAATAGCAACAATTGCTGAATGCCCGCATTTATTCTCAGCGCATTACAAAACAAAGACAATACATTTATTTTCTCCCTTTCGACTAAAAATAGTTGTTGACAAATAAATCTAGATAGCGCGCTTTTCTTTTTTCTGAGCCTAACATTAGTTATTTCACCTGGTAACATTTCTATTTATGTTCCATATCAATATCTGACCTCTTTTTTATCTGCCGCATCAAATGTCGGAAGATCATAATTAAAAGTTTATTAGGCAGTCTGAATGATATTTAAAATATAGCGTTATTTTGACAGCTCTGCTTATAAACTCAATGGTAAAATTGCTTTTTATAGTTTGTGGCATACACAAAACTTGGTATAATTTAAGTCTATGAATTATTATGACTCTAGCGAGACTGTGGCGAGTTAAGCGGCCAGCCGCTGTCTGATAAGTTCCGGTAAAAATAATTATCTCTTTTTTATTGCATTTGTCATTGCCTGCCTCGTTGGTCTCGCGGCATAAATGTGCGCGTGGAATTGGGAGGTCTCGGGTTCGATTCCCGGGTCGCGCAAATTGTTGGGTTTTCCGTTAGGAAATTCTCAGTAACAGCACGGAGTCTGGTAATGTGCCCGGTACGGCAATGGGCTCGGCCCCTATTACGTGGGAGTTAAAAAATTATTGCGAAATGTGGGTGTAATATTACATCTCTGCCTACCCCTTCGGGGATACAGGCGTGAGTCTATAATAAAAATAATAATAAAATTGTCAGTGCATATAGAGAATAATATAGAATCAAATATTTCTTATTACTGTAGTGTATACAGACCACAGACAACAAATGCAAAAGAACTAGCTATCAGAATCTCACATAGCACATACAGAAACTAAGTAGCAAACTCTAGTTATGATTCGTATAATAATATAAAACACAAACCAATAAACTTTACGTTACCCCTAACATCTATTCCTACATACTCCACGAGGGAGTCCTTGGGAAATTTTTATACGAGATTGACAGTACACAATGCCCTTAGCCTCGTTTTGGTCCGGTCGTATCCATCTCAAGGATGGCGGAAACTAGTAGTGCGGTGACACAGAAAATAAAGAGGGGAGATGCAAGGTCGGAGGAGGGGTACGGCAGAGTACGTCCTTGAGGCCGCACGCGTGATGGGATTTCCTGTTTTCCTCCATTTAAGAGTGAGGTTTATGTTTTTATTATTGGCCGAATATTTGATTTTGTTTTAGAGCAAATATAGAATTAAATTTCTAACTGCAGCCCGTAGTTTGTTTTATTGAGTATTTATTATGTATCTTTTTTATTAAAAGATTGTGTAGAATTAATTGTATTTGCTTAATGTTTTGTATTATTGTTCAATGAAATGGTAACGATTCTTATGAACATTAACGGTATTTCTTTTTTTGTAATAAATTTTAAATCTAGAATTGGTTGTCATTTCAGATATTTAAAATGTCTTGTTATTTTTAAAACAATAACTAACCTGAGTCTGTGTTACTAGTGATAGCCGTCAAGCTGGTTAACTTATATCCTTATTACACTCACAATGCAAAAACCATAGTTCCTAAAACCGCAGTAATTCCACGGTCTTAATATAACGCCTCAATATGCCGATAATGAGGCGATCCTTGTAGGTAATTATTAGGAACTGTTCACTAATTTCGGTAGACAATCTAATAATTTATTAATGAGCGAATCCACGTTCATTGATTTATGATTGCTAAGAAAATCTCTTTTACCCTGTTCTATTCGGTAAACTGACTCCATTGTAGCGATAGAGCTACAAACCACTGAGGCCATCTATCGTATGACGGCAAAGATAATAAACACGGTGACATCTAAACTCAATCACGCAAGCAGAGCTCGCGCACGCGGTGACCATATTATATAGATCTTCTCAAATACATCTGTTGTCGGACTGTAGTCCAGGCATGATCACCTACCCTGGTTGAAGGATCCTCGCACTAGTTGGAGAAACTCCAAATTTTATACCTCCACACCGCACTTTCTCCTTAAAGTCAAGAAATATTCGCTGAACGAATAAAGATAAAGAAAATCGCAAACCGCAATTTTCTCCGTCGCTTCATTTCAATCATTCCTGACGAAGTTGTTCGAAGTTACCTACAGTTCACGCAGAATGGTCTGGAGCATAAAAGCGTACGTACGGATACACGATCAAGTGTGAGTAATATAGTTACAGACAAAAGTTGAAGCGATCCCTCGTGCTATGGGTTGTGGGATTACACGATGTTTACGATTTGACCCGCTATCCAACTATATATGGAATCATTTTGTGGCCCAGAACGCTGATGCACTCTTATCGTCATGAAAATTTAATTTTTAATTTCTAGGCCTACATATATTCGTTATATGATGGCTTAGATTATGTCTTATTGGAGATGCTAAGATTCTAACTAGCGAATTTAGCGGCGAAATTTAGAAGTCGCCAATGTACGACTCTCTCACAGATCACTACTATTTTTGACACTTTTGACAGCTCTTAATATAATTACCACCATAACCTTGAAGCAAAGTTGTATTGAAAGCTATCAAAAGTGTCGTATCTGGACAACTTTCAAATTTCGCCGCTAGATGCGCGCGGATAATCTTTACATCGCCAATTTAGTTACTGAGTTTTAAGAGTAGGTATCTAAACTCAAAGGTGTTAAATAGAAACATGCTGTATCTATGATACATATAATACCTAAAATTTTAAATTTATGAAGGGAAATATAAAACACGTGAAACAAGTAGAATGGAAATACAGTATGTATGTGGGTTGAGTTCCACAGACAAAATTTATAATTTGTTGACGTCTGTTATATGTAAATTAACATTGAACCCTTACTAAATAAGTAATCTGTAAATAATCCGCCACGACCAGAACCTTTGTAAGCTGATTGAAACGTCGAAGAAAACAGTTAGATATATATACTGTTAACAAATTAGTAAACAAGATTAAAACCGTTGAATAAGCTTGTATGACGTAAACAAATCGATCAAATATTACCGTATCCTTTCTCTGAAACAGTTTTCCTATAAAACCCCATTCGATTTTCCCTTTCCTGACATAAAGGAACTGGTGTAGAAACCTAGCTATCAAGCATCTAGGTAAAAGCTTCAGCCCATATCCGTATCCTGTCCCTTCCTGCGGAAGGCATTCTTACCGTCTATGAAGATGTGGCCTTTTTGCGATGGATAGAGCCTCAGAGAGCACGCATTTACTCCATTTGATTTTGTTATGGCTCTTGGTTTTACTCGTCCAATATTTGAGGAATGTTTTTGCCAGTTACATATTATTAAAATTATTAGATATCTCTCTCAATTTGTGTATGGATGGTATGGTATAATTTGTTGTGGTATGGCTGTGATAACTGATGGGGGTTGAACTCATTTGTATCTCAGCAAATATAGGACACCTCACTTTGCCAGCAGAATACTGTGGTTGTACTTTTATTAACAGAAACCTTATTGATTGATCTTTGTGTGTTTCTTACAAATTTAAAGTGTTGACGACAATTTGTTGTCACATTTACAATTACCTATCTAAGTTCAAAATATACTGTTTTATTAATAATATAATCAATTCATCAGTAATATTGTATGGATTCTGAATCGTGTATTTTAACAGTAATAGATATTATTATTCAATGTGTTTTAATTCGCTGTTTGATATTATAGTTCGAAAATGTAGACCCAAATAGTGTTATAACCGTCGAAGTTTCATAGAACTACGTTACAACCGATACCTATCGGAATTCCACTCGTGTTTTAAGCACCCAGTTTCCAACGGCCCATTCTTACAGTTCACTACACCACGTTTCATACCCGCTGACTGCCTACCCTCGGCTAAAATTACGCGGATGAACGCTCACTAACCCCGTGCGTTTGAAATAGATCGTTACTTAAACATATTTCAGTTTTTGCTCACATTCTTTATTGATTTGCTTTAAAGCTTGATCATAAATGGAACTATAACTTTGTTGTCCCATTACTTTAGTCACATTTACGAATCAATATTTTGTAAATTTTTATCCATCTCCTCAGCTGCTTTTGGCGAGAATGTCGCTACCCTGGCGTTTTACCGAGAAGATGAAAATGGAGATTTATCATCCTAGGATTGTACTGGTTGCAAATGACGTCCATAGACTAGACCGCGTGGCCCGGCATGTATTTATATCTCATTTAATTCGCACGAGCGTATCTGTTATTAAGAGTTCATTGACCCGTATAATTATCATTTCTTGGTCAAGTAAGCATTTCAAAAGTTTACCCCGTTTACCGGTGGTGAAAAAAATATGAATGCAAAAGCATCCAGCATATCAAAGCATTTGTTGGCCATTTATCATGGCAATTTTTGTAAGACATGCCAGAATCAGAACAGATGCCACTTTTGCAGCTTACCTGCTTTGTCACGGATATGGAGGCTGCAGCGAATGTAAGTGCCTTATGCGGTCCTGCCGCTTTACTCTGCACATATATTGCAGTATAATCAGCATACATATATGCAGCAGATATAATACGTATAGAAATTGTCTACTAGTCATGCCACTCACGTTTGCATTCAAACCATGCAAAAGAGGAAATGAGTGATGAGAGTGCATTGCATGCAATCTCTTTCCTCTTTTGCATTCTTTGCTAAGAAAATCTGTGGTAAATTCTGATGTTTTCTTTATTTTAGGTAATAACCAAATACTTTTCATTAAATAGCCATCTGTCAAATACGTACATAAAGCTAAAACACATCCGCCATACTCCATGTACTACTTTTATGTTCGGTTTTATTTCGATGTCACTGAGAGTCTGAAACTTCATGTTAAAACGCTTTTAGTTGCCAAATCGTGAATGTACCGCTAAAATGCAAGCTTTTAAGGAAAAACATACGTTTCTAGTTTAGTGATATACGAGCTACTGCTTTTAGGAGATCATATATCATGCGGTATCTAACATCATGTACATATACTATGTTAATATATAAAATCCTTGCGTTACTGACTGACTGACAGACAGGCGAAACTATTGGGCGCAAGAAGCTGAAATTTGGCATGTATGTTCCTTGGTGACCGTAGGGGTGCACTAAGAAGGGATTTCCGTAAGGGATTTCAGTATTGTGCAAATAAAAACCACAACAAGCAGTATATTATGCTAGTTTAGTACTTTTATATTATTATTATAAAACCTTATTAATTGACAACAACATTATAGACACACCAGCTCATAATCAGCTGAAAAATTCAATGTAGTTACTAAGTTTTTAAATTGTATAGAATCAAGACGAAGAAAAGAGTGGCCCGGAGTTTCTTGCCTGATTCTTCTCACGAGGCTCTACTTTCTGAACAGGCATTTTTTTTTCAATGCTCAACTATGTTAATATGCATTTAAAGTAACTTTTTTATTTTTTTATTTGTTTTACCTTCTGACGTGTCCAAAAAATTTTAATTTTTTATGGAAATAAACATGTTTGAGTTTGAGTTGAGTACGAGAGTTTGCAGTTGGATTCCAGATCCACTACAGACGAAAATCCGTGGCCACACTTGAGTGATTTTGTTAATTTTGTATTCAGATCGAATGACATGAAATAAAAAGACTCCTTCGACGATGCGGCATTTCTCGGGGAACAGATATTCATAGATCTGTTTATTAAATATAATACTGTTATACCCTCAAGCTCTGCAGTTGTACGTCTTTTTTCCACGGGCAAAGATATTTTAACGCCAAGACGAGCTTCGCTTTCAGACGAGAACTTCAACATATTAATGTTCATGAAGGCAATACCCACACTATACCGGATGACTAAATTACACACTCTATATACACGTGGTTTTTTTTCCTAACCTGTTAATTCCCAAAACTGTAACCAACAGTTCTTATACAATTCTCATGAAAATTGTATTTTTACCATGTGTTAACGGATTAACGATTAACGTTAACTTGCGTTAACTCGTCCCAAAGGTAGCGCTTTAACGTTTAACGAAGTTAACTTTTTTAGTAACGGATTAGCGATTAACGAAGTTAATTATTTGATTAACGATGCCCAGCTATGCATATTACGCTGTTATTGAGTTTGTGGGTTCAAAGTCATATTTGTTTATTTTTGTTTTACATGCGTCGTAAAAAGCAAATATACTTGAACTAGTCTTGTGGTTACCTACTTTTGCGTATAGTTTAGATTTGTAAGTTTTAAGTTTTAGTACGGTTAACACTTAAAAAAAGCATGCAGACTGTTATCCCACTGCGCTATTGAATGTCGTAGAAACCATTTTACTGAAGCTATAAACACCACAAAATAACAACACACTGCCGCAACGTGTATTATTAGATCTTCCAATTTACCTATAACACTATCTACAATCGCAACAATAGCGAATGCCCGCATTTATTTCCAACATATTACAATAAAAAAACAATACATTTCTTTTCTCTCTTTCTTCTAAAAACAGTTGTTGGCAAGTAAATCTAGATAGCGCGCTTTTCTTTTTTCGGGGCCTTACACCAGTTATTTCACCTTGTAGCATTGCTATTAACGTTCCATATCAATATCTGACCTCATTTTTATCTTCCGCATCAAATGTCGATAAATGTTTATTAGGCAGTCTGAATGATATTTAAAATATAGCGTTGTTTTTACAGCTCTGCTCATAAAGTCTATGGTAAAATTGCTTTTTATAATCTGTGGCATACATAAAACTTGGTATAATTAAGTATAATTATGACTGTAGCGAGACTGTGGCGAGTTTAGCGGCCAGTTTCACCGCTGTCTGTTGAGTTCCGGTAAAATTAATTATCTATTTTTATTGCAATTACAAATTAGAATATTTCTTATAACTGTATAATACAAACACAAAATAAAAAAGAACTATCTAATACAATCGCGCTCTGCACATACAGAACCTGAACCGCAGACACAGAACTCTTGTAGTATTACGTTTAGTAAAATAAAACACAAACCAATATTTACGTTAGCCCTAACATCTATTCCTACATACTCCACGAGGGAGTCCTTGAGAAAATTTTCATACGAGATTGACAATACACAATGTCCTTAGCCTCATTTTGGTCCGGTCATATCCATCTCAAGGATAGGGGAAACTAGTAATGCGGTGACACAGAAAATAAAAAGGGGAGATGCAAGGTCGGAGGAGGGGTACGGCAGAGTACGTCCTTGAGGCCGCACGCTTAATGGGATTTCCTGTTTTCCTCCATTTAGGAGTGGGGTTTATGTTTTTCTTATTGGCCGAATATTTGACTTTGTTTTAGAGCAAATATAAAATTACATTGCAAACTGCAGCCCGTAGTTTGTTTTAGTGAGTATTTATTATGTATTTTTTTTTATACAAAAGTTGTGTTGAATTTATTGTATTTGCTTAGTGTTTTGTATTATTGTTCAATGAAATGGTAACGATTCTTATGAACATTAACGGTATTTCTTTTTTTCTAATAAATTTTAAATCTAGAATTGTTTGTCATTTCAGATATTTAAAATGTCTTGTTATATTTAAAAGAATAACTAACCTAAGTCTGTGTTACTAGTGGTAGCCGTAAAGCTGGTTAACCTATATCCTTATTACACTCACAATGCAAAAACCATAGTTCCGAAGCCCGCGGTAATTCCACGGTCTTAATATAACGCCTCAATATGCCGATAATGAGGCGATCCTTGTAGGTCCCTATTAGGAACTAATTTCGGTAGACAACCTAATAATTTAGTAATGAGCAAATTCATGATCACTGATTTATGATTGCTAAGAAAATCTTTTTACCCTGTTTTATTCGGTAAACGGACTCCATTGTAGCGATAGAGCTACAAACCACTGAGGCCATCTATCGTACGACGGCAAAGACAATAAACATGGTGACGTCTAAACTGAATCTCGGAAGCAGATCACGCGCACGCGGTGAGCACATATTATAAAGCTTCTCAAATACATCTGTCGGACTGTATACAGGCATGATCACCTACCCTGTTCTATGGATCCTCCCTCTAGTTGAAGAAACTCCACATTTTATACCTCCACATCGCACTTTTCCCCTTAAAGTCAAGAAAAAATCGCCGAACGGATAAAGATAAAGAAAATCGCGAACCGCAATTTTCTCCGTCGCTTCATTTCAATCATTCCTGACGGAGTTGTTCGAAGTTACCTACAGTTCACGCAGAATGGTCTGGAAACAAAACCGTACGTACGGATATACGATCAAGTGTGAGTAATACAGTTACAGACAAAAGTTGAAGCGATCCCTCGTGCTATGGGTTGCATGGATTACGCGATGTTAACGATTTGAACCGCTATCCAACTATACAGGGTGTCACAAGACCCATCACCAGGCCGAAGTCTACTCGTTGTGAACATCATGCCAAGTCATACGAACCAAAAAGAATACCTGGGACACGATTTTTTTTTGAGTTTTCACATTTTTTTAACCGCAATTAAAAGCGCGCAAATGCAATGCTCGAAATATCTACTTATCCATGAGGTTATACGGCATCTAAAGAACATATTGGCGGAATAAATGCATCGATTTTGTACCTAATTAGAAAAATTCCATACTAACTTTGAGCCTCAATATCTCCTGAACCAGTAATTTCCCAGGTATGGTGCCGAAGTAAAAAATGGTCGTAGTGATTGGTACAACATGGGATTTCAGTTTTCGTTAAGGGTCTGTTTACACCCTGTATATAGAATCATTTTGTGGCCCAGAACGCTGTTGTACTCTTATCGTCATGAAAATTTAGTTTTTAATTTATAGACCCACATATATTCGTTATTTGATGGCTTAGATTATGTCTTATTGGAGATGCTCAGATTCTAACTAGCGACTCTAGCGGCGAAATTTAGAAGTCATCCATGTACGACTCTCTCACAGATCACTACTATTTTTGAAACTTTTGACAGCTCTCAATATAATTACCACCATAACCTCGAAGCAAAGTTGTATTGAAAGCTGTCAAAAGTGTCGTACCTGGACAACTTTCAAATTTCGCCGCTAGAGGCGCGTGGATAATCTTTATATCGTTAATTTGGTTACTGAGTTTTAAGAGTAGGTATCTAAACTCAAAGGTGTTTAATAGAAACATGCTGTATCTATGATACATATTATACCTAAAATTTATGAACTTATGAAGGCAAATATAAAACATGTGAAACAAGTAGAATGGAAATACAGTATGTGGGTTGAGTTCCACGGACAAAATTATAATTTTTTGACGTCTGTTATATGTAAATTAACATTGAACCCTTACTAAATAAGTAATCTATAAATAATCCGCCACGACCAGAACCTTTGTAAGCTGATTGAAACGTCGAAGAAAACAGTTGAATATATATACTGTTAACAAATTAGTAAACAAGATTAAAACCGTTGAATAAGCTTGTATGACGTAAACAAATCGATCAAATATTACCGTATCCTTTCTCTGAAACAGTTTTCCTATAAAACCCCATTCGATTTTCACTTTCCTGGCATAAAGGAACTGATGTTGAAACCTAGCTATCAAGCAACTAGGTAAAAGCTTCAGCCCATATCCGTATCCTGTCCCTTCCTGCGGAAGGCATTCTTACAGTCTGTGAAGATGTGGCCTTTTTGCGAAGGATAGAGCACGCATTTACTCTATTTCATTTTTGTTATGCTCTTGGTTTTACTTGTCCAATATTTGAGGAATATTTTTTACCAGTTACATATTATTAAAATTGTTATCTCTCTCAATTTGTGTATCTACAGTACAGTATGATTTTTGTGGTATGGCTGCGATAACTGATGGGGGTTGAACTAATTTGTATCTCAGCAAATATAAGACACCTCACTTTGCCAGAACACTGTGGTTGTACATTTATTAACAGAAACCTTATTGTTTGATCTGTGTGTGTTTCTTACAAATTTTAAGTGTTGACGACAATTTTTTGTCACATTTACAATTAGCTAATGTCAAAATATACCGTTTGGCGTTTAATTAGTAATATAATCAATTCATCAGTAGCATTGTATGGATTCTGAATCGTGTATTTTAACAGTAATAGATATTATTATTCAATGTGTTTTAATTCGCTGTTTGATATTAAAGTTCGAAAATGTTGACCCAAATAGTATTATAATCGTCGAAGTTTCATGGAATTACGTTACAACCGATACCTAGCGGAATTCCACTCGTGTTTTAAGCACCCAGTCTCCAACGGCCCATTCTTACAGTTCACTACACCACGTTTCATACCCGCTGACTGCCTACCCCTGGCTAAAATTACTCGGATGAACGCTCACTAACCTCGTGCGTTTGAAATAGATCGTTACTTAAACATATTTCAGTTTTTGCTCACATTCTTTATTTATTTGCTTTAAAGCTTGATCATAAATGGCACTATTACTTCGTTGTGCCATTACTTTAGCCACATTAACAAATCAATGTTTTTGTAAATTTTTATCTATCTGCTCAGCTGCTTTTGGCGAGAACGTCGATACCCTGTCGTTTTACCGAAGATGAAAATGGAGATTTATCATCCTAGGATTGTACTGGTTGCAAATGAAGTGCATAGACTAGATCGCGTGGCCCGGCATGTATTTGTATCTCATTTAATTCGCACGAGCGTATCCGTTATTAGGAGTTCATTGACCCGCATAATTATCATCTCTTGCTCAAGTAAGCATTACTTAAGTTTACCCCGTTTACCGGTGGTGAAAAAACATGAATGCAAAAGCATCCAGCATTTGTTGGGCATTTATCATGGCAGTTGCTGTAAGACATGCCAGAATCAGAACAGATGCCACTTTTGCAGCTTACCTGCTTTGTCACGGATGTGGAGGCTGCAGCGAATGTAAGTGCCTTACGCGGTCCTGCCGCTTTACTCTGCACATATATTGCAGTATAATATGTATAGAAATTGTCTACTAGTCATGCCAAAATGAGTGATGAGAGTGCATTGCATGCACTCTCTCTCCTCTTTTGCATTCTTTGCTAAGAAAATCTGTGGTAAATTCTGATGTTTTCTTATTTTAGGTAATAACCAAATACATTTCATTATATAGCCATCTGTCAAATACGTACATTAAGCTAAAACATATTCGCCATACTCCATGTACTACTTTTATGTTCGGTTTTATTTCGACGTCACTGAGACTTCATGTCAAAAACGCTTTTAGTTGCCAAATCGTGAATGTACCACTAAAATGCAAGCTTTTAAGGAAAAACGTACATTTATCTAGTTAAGTGATATACGAGCTACGACATTTAGGAGATCATATATCATGCAGTATCTAACATCATTTACATATACTATTATAAATATTACCTACATTACCAGATAGAGGATATCTGCAGCTACACCCGTACATTATTTTTTAATTTAATCACTTCTGCCCAATTCCATGGGAATTACGCACAATCCTTCCGTAGTGTATCCTTACGTCCCCAAGAAGCATACATGCCAAATTTCATCATCTTGCTCCCAATAATTTCAGTCAGTAACGCAGGCATTTTATATATAAGTACTGACTGTTGGCCGCGGTTTGATCCGCGTCCTGAAGAAACTACTTCGCGTACCCGATTAATTTATAGCCTAAGTTACTCCTTGGCACATCAGCTATCCGCCAGTGAAAGTCCCGTCAAAATCGGTCCAGCCGTTCCAGAGATTAGCGGGAACAAACAGACAGACAGACCGACAGACCGACAAAAATTGTAAAAAATGTCATGTACCGTGTATACATCCATATGCATTAAGTAAAAACCGGTTATTTTAATATTACAAACAGACACTCCAATTTTAACTATATGTAGGTATAGATGTAAAACTATGTATTAGTAAGTACGGTATATAAGTAGGTACCTAAGTACACAGTCATGTAAAAATTATATGCAAAATACAAAGTATCATGTGGTAATAGGCTCGCCCCCTACTACATTGGGACTAACATATAGGTAACTGGCGAAGTTTAGGTGTGTAATACACCTTTGCCTACACCTTCGGGGATAAAGGCGTGAAGTTATGTCATGTTGTTAAGTTAATGTGGTATTTATCTCTTCAGATGCTTGCCTCATTAATTTTCATACATTTTAATTAATGGTGGTTATATCATTATCTCTTATTACAAACCTGTAAGCTTATTGCATCCAACGGAGGCTCATTAAATCGAATTCATCGAATTTGTCGCGGTTTATTTCAATGCAACGTTTGATATTTACATTGGCCATTATATGTATAGAGATACATATCTTATACTAATATGTATATAAAGCTGACGTTTTGTTTGTTTGTTTGTTTGGTTGAAAGCGCTAATCTCAGGAATTACTGGACCGATTTCAAAAATTCTTTCAGTGTTAGATAGCCCATTTATCGAGGAAGGCTATAGGCTACATAAAGTCACGCTATAAGCCACGGGAGCGGAGCAGTAGCCTTAAATAACGCGGGTGTAACGCGGGCTCATCTAGTTGGACATAAACTCTATACAATATATGATAAATACGCATCTCTAGTAGCCAATCCATATATAACATATCAAATATGAAGACGAGACATAATGAACTGAAACAAATGCTTTTAATTTTTAACAAATAAATTATTCTGATTCAAATATCACATCCGTAGTGCTCATGGCGAGACTTGGCTTGCCGTTCGTAACAGATCGGCAAAGTTAAGCAACGCTTGCACAGGTCGCCACTTGGATGGGTGACCGTGTGTGGCATTTACATCTGAGCTATACCGTGCTTCGGATGGCACGTAAAGCTGTCGGTCCCGGTTCTTGTCTAAGGGTAAGGATCGTTAGGATCGTTTAGTATTATAATTTTATTTTAAGTTTATATCTTAAGGTTGTGTAAACTTTTTCACTCGCCTTTCTCCTCCTCCCCCTCAAGAGAGTTGGAGAAGAAAAGCGGAAGGTCTACGCATCAAAGTAACAATTTTCACCAAATCAATCCAACCGTGTTGACATTCAAACTGGGTCCTCACAATGTAACAAACAAACAAAGTTTAACCACCAAATTTATATCATGACATTAATCTTTATATTTACCATCCATCAAATACGAAACAACAGTTTAAACCGCTACAAACAGATGAAACTAGTAATCGTATAACGGCCCGTTCACGACCTACAGCAGCAGACGACAGCAGCAGCGTTTCGATGTACATGGCGCGCTTCGGCCGAGGTTGTATCAGAGTAAACGCGCCATGTATGTTGAAATCGCTGCCGCTACCGCTACCGCTGCCACCCGCCGCTGTAAGTAGTGAACGGGCTGTTACAGGGAGGGTAATTGGCGGTGCCGCGCCGGAATGAAGCGTACGGCCACCTTCCGCTCTCGCTGAAAGCAGTCTCGGCTATACATTATGTTGTGCCGGATAAATGCCAACGTTTTGGCGTTGGACACTGAATTTAGTTATTCAAATTCTGCGGGGAAATACTAAGTGTATTTACTTAGTATTTGATGTTCAAGCGATCTTTTTAATAATGTCCTAGGGCAACTAACGCGGTTATCTGATCCCAAATTAAGTAGAGCTTGTGTATATGTAAAATAAATACTCACAATAAATAAATAACACCGGAAAAAAGATCGAATAAGCCTACTCATCACACATTTTTTTGTCCTCGTCGTGGAGCAAACCCACTACCTCCAGCCAGGAAGTGTGAAAGCTTGAGAAATTAGTAGCTTTTTGCCAATCTTTCAATTAGTAAATATAGCTCCAACAACCTCTCTCTAAACATACTTATAATACTATCCATAACAACGTCTGAATATCGATTACCATAAGAGGCAAACAAGAGCGTTGTTACCAACACATAAATTATCCCATCCTGCTGCGTGACTTATAGTTCTATTTACGCGAACTGGGGGGCACCAAAGCCCCCACACAACGTTACATGCAATCAGTCAAGACCATCAAGGCGGGATATCGACTCCCCAGCTTTCAAGAGATTTGTTTACGTTAGAATCCCCAACGTCTTGTTTGTACTTCGATCCCAGGGCGCAATTTTCACCTGTGAACCTTAAGTAAAAGTAAGATACACCTTGTCCTATCAATAGGTATAGGTATTAGCCTTGGCTAAGTATAGCGCACCGAATTTTGTCTTGTCAAACTATTATGGATATATTCTCATTTTTAATAGTGGCCAAAATCAATTCAATCCTTATAGGTGAAATGTTTCACATAATTGCGGGAGAAGCCGAAAAAGGAAGACAATAAATACACGTGTTAGCAAGCTACACAGCACGACACTACATTAAATTCACTTACACAATTACAGATTTGCATAATTTGAAGAGCGGATTCACTTTTTATTCACAGTAATCAATCTGCCTTATTTAACTTGATCTTAGGTATCAACGCGAGTGCTTGGGGTCTTCCTTTTACGGCTTCACTCCTAACACAAATTGTGATACCTAGACTAGGTATCTACTTTATGAAATTTTTGAAATCCAAAACTAGTCCCATTTTCAATATCGATAAGTAATTAATTTTCACATCGCTTTCATTCGACTCCAGTCAGTTGTTAATTGGGTACAAAACTTTCAAATGGAATTTCTGTTTATATTAGAATCAATAGTTAATGGAAAACTTTTAAATCGCTTCAGTTCACTAAAAGCTTTCAAATTGCTTTAGACTGCGCAAAATTGGATAAATTTGGCATGCACAGCGACAATTGTAATTAATTTTCAACTTTACGTTACTTTAGTTTTAAGTAGGTATAATATTCCATTTCTTTAGATGCCAATTGTGACTTATTTCATTAATGTATTATTATAATTATCACATCTCTAAATGGCAGCATAGGTAGCTCAAAAAGTGTCTATATTATTCTTATTCCTTATTCAAATACCTATAAATGGATATAATGTTATTGTCAATACAGGTTCATCTACATTCGAAAAATTACTGGAAACTTTATCCAAATTATATAAACCCAAAAAGAGGGTACTCTAGCCAGCCATTCTTATTGCAAGTTATAGTTTTTGAGGTTTTACTTTTTAAGCTGCCTCCATGGTCCAGTGGATAGCATATGCGACTGCTGATTGGAGGTCCCGGGTTCGATGCAAAAATGTTACTGGGATTTTCCGAATTCTCAGTAGCAGCACGGAGTCTGGTGACGTGCCCAGTAACGGCAATAGGCTCACCCCCTATTACTTGGGACCTAAAAAAATATGGCGAAATGTGGGTGTAATATTACACCTCTGTGTGAGTCTATAAAAAAAAAATTAAGCGTTACTCTCAAAAAGTGAAATCTTAAATTATGAATAACATAGTCGATTATTTATAGATATCTATCGTAAATACACATATCAAAAAGCAGTATTGCTCTTTTCTGAAAATTTTGTATTTTGAGTTACATACCGGGGTTTTCATTTAGGTTTTTGATATGTTCATTGACAATAATTTGCTTTTATTCGTTCTTTGATATTCTGTAGAGAAAAAGGTAGGGGAGGTCAGCTTAAAGCGGCCACCTTAACTTTAAGTTTAAAAAAAATCTAATAAATGATAGACTTTTGAAGATAATTTAATACTAATAGCCAGAAAATTTATTAAACTTTTATGATGTGAAACTCAAAATCGTTTAAATTTAAAAATTACTATGTGATATGTGAATTACGAAAACTTGTCCAAAAACCGCTTTGCCCGAATGGTCGCCCAAAGCGGCCATGGGTTACCCCCATGGGCAATGTGGCCACCCTAAATTACATATGAAAGTATTGGAAAAGTATCGTACCTGACGAAATAAAAATACCAAAAATATGAGTAATTAATTATTTTTATATAATAATCTACCTTTTGTGCTTTCTTATAACATATTTTAATCACAATCAGTCTTGAGAATGTAAAGTTATTTGCTTCAGCATATTGAATCACGAGCTACAGGAAATCTTCCTTCGTGAGGCCAAAAATAAGATTGTCCATATGAAACAAGTACACTAAGAGTTCTTCTTCCTGCTGTAAATACTGTTGTAAAGAGAGAGATTTGTGCGAGGGATACCATACCGATTTGATTTCGATACCATTCACGAGGCATCACATTTTCTTCCCAAGACACCTGGGTAGATTTTCTAGTTGTTTAATACCAACTAAATAAAATAATTAAGCATTATCTATCAAATTATAATGATTTATCTTAGGGCAAAGCGGTCAGTTGGCCGCTTTACCCGAGCCGCTTTGCCTTTTTCGGCCATTTTGTTTCAATAACTAACTATTATCACATTATTTATTATCCTTCAAAGAGAACAGAACACAAACATAGCTAAATAGATAAGCAACAGTAAACATGTAATAAACTCATTGAAATATAACGAACTTTGACCAAAGCAGGTAGAACTTACCTTGCATTTTTTTAACAAAACAGCCAAAATATTATATTTCGTCACTGCAACCACGCGCTCGGTCCTTTCGCTACCGAATGGCTGATCGGTGTAGGACGGAAGATTGGTAATGCGGACAGATCGACAACGCCACGCTATAATTACAAATAAGTGAATAATAAAGCGTGACCGCTTTGCCTCCTGTGGCCGCTTTGAGCTGACTTCCCCTAGATATTATTGGCATTTCCGTCAGGAAATTCTCGGGAACACCGCAATATCTGTAAGTTTGCTCGGGACATAATAAGATCATTTACTCTTGCGTAGGATCTCAGTATTATTTGCGAAATGTGGTTGCGTTAAATCAGCTTAACTGTCTAGGGTTTCGTTTTCAAGTTCCGATATGTTGTGGAGTAGACAATGAAGTAACTCCTTGTACTGTACTTTGAACAGGTTCTTCGTCTTGTTAAAGCACTTTGAGCGTTCTCGTCTTTAGTACCCGAATAGTGCTGAAACTTTGAAACGCATACCGAAGATAAGTTCTTGTCTATTATAATTAATTAAATCAGGCATTACTTAGAACTTCTAGCAGTAATCTAGATTACTTGTTAATTGCTCTTAATTCCAAATTCTCGTTTTGGAAGAATAAAGTAAACTCATTAAAAGCATGGGCAGTTCCAAATTTAACGTTCGTGCCTATTACCATCGCCATAAAGAATCCATTAGCTAAATACAAGCAATAAACAGACTAGAAGCCTATAATCTAGTAATAAATGAGATTCTGATGTCTGTTAGTAAGCCTGGATCGAAACGCCCTCTATTTGCCGGTCATGGTCACCTTAGGATGTTTGAAATCGCATAACAATGCAAATAAATCGCTTCGCAGTACAAACTATTTTGCATTGATTGATCGCTACGATTGCAATTAATTTAAATGGTATTATAATAGCATGAATAAGGCCTGGGGCAAAGTAGTAACTGTATGAATATATTGATTCGTGTTACAAAACTAGAAATTATTCTAGTTTATTCGTATAAACGCACACGGACGAAAACAGCTGTAGCCTGGTGAAGAGGCTAAGAATTGCTGTGAATCGGTTCTACCTGCAAACTTATTGACAGATCATAAACAATGATCACGAACAATGAAGACGACTAGTCGTAAAAAGACACGGCAAAGGGGGTACCTTTGCCGTGCCTATTTACGCCAGAAAGCACGTAAAATCTTTGACAGTTGCTATCTTATTCCCATGCCTGCACTGCTTGAAATGAGTTAGTTTTCTAAGAATAAGTTCTTAATTATACAGTTCACTACTACGCTTTCGTTCTGTATATTTAATCCCTGAAGGTAAACTAAGAAAGTGAAAACTAAAAAGGTGGAACAAAAGATGTGAAGAAATGTGGACTAGACCTATCGGTGAGGCCCTGACACAGACCGTATCCGTAACCTTGTCACTACAATATAGTTAGTATAATAAAAAGCAAGCTCGCGATATCGTTCTAAGTGCTTGCCTTGTTCTTATAATGTACATCAAACATAGTAAGGTTATCGATACAGTTAAACACTAAGAGCGTTTGTGCACGCATGTACATCTAGTGTACAGACACTACAGACAAATGACATGTTCTTGGAAACTAAATAAACATCACTAGATATTTAATACATGGCAACATTGTTACTACGAATTATTCGAATCATCACCAATATCAATCAGCCTTATTACATGTCGCACTGCCGAACTCACTTACGAGAATATGCATTCTCGTAAGGGAGAGGCTAAGTCAGACTGGCCAAGTCCGGGTTAATAGATGTCTTTCAAGAGCATTGTGGCGAAGTCTTTCCTAAGAAAACTGAGATCAGATTCGTCAGGATGTTTTCCTTCACCGTTTAGCAAGCATGGCTTAACAATTATATTAATACGCAATTCAGGAATTCAGTAGTGCACTGCGTGGGTTCGAACCTGAGACCATCTGCGTAGCAGTGTATTGGATTCATTAGGGCATCACTGCCCAAATGAGAACTTAATAAATGAATTTTATTTGCCAAGCATGACATAAAATTCATTTATTAAGTTCCAAAAAAGCTCACACTTTAATAACATAAAATAACTTTTAATAGTTCTATCAAAATTTTCATTTAGTTAAACAAACATGTAGCTGTGAATTTCATAAATGCTACCTTAAAAGTGTTTTCGTTCTAGTCAAAGGTATCTAAGTAATTTAATATTAAACTCTCAAAATGCCAGACCAAGCAAAAGTTACAAAGCAGTCCATTAATTCTATGTATTTCAACAAAGGTGCATCTCAAACGCTTGTGTATCTAAGTTTGATAATAAAACTCCAATTATTTAAATGTAAGTGAACTTAATGTTCGCTAAGCGAAGCTTTTCGAAGTAGTATGTTATTACTTCACAGTTTCTTTGAAATAACGAGCTGTTTTACTTGATGGAAATACAGCTTTTGTTTTAATTTCATAACTTTGAACTAAACGGCTGTTCTTTTAGAATCTACAGTGAAAAAGACTTTGTTACCTACGTAGAAGCTACCCAGTATTTTTTTGGTATGAGTGTGTGGCTTACTCCGGCATTGGATTTCATAGGCCGCCCGAAGCGTGCCAAACTTTCTAATCCTGAAACAAGAAATGGAACCGACGGCTTTATGTAGTACCTCTGAACCGCTGCTGCGCTCTGATGTTAAGGCGAGGTTGCAGTACAGTGCGTAGCTCGATCTCACCCCCCGCAAAAACAAAAACACGGCGATGGCGTCAGCGAGTGAGCGGGGGGAGGGGAGGGGGGGTTTCGTGTGTGCGTGTGCCACAGCGCAGCGTAAAAAAAACCGTAGATGAGTTATGCGAACTTCAAAAGTGGCACATTGAAAACAGGCTAAATGTCTCATTTGGCTTTAGTCGCGTACGCGCTGCGATCGGAAGCGCTCGCTCTTTTACTCGCGTGTGTGTACGTTACATTTGAAAATGCCGTCGTGTGTAATGAGATTTTGCACAAACTATAGTAGGCAAATGACTAAAAGTTATGGAATCTCTTCTCATTCATGAGTATTACAATATTACAACGTTTTATTTACAATTTATAATAAATTCTGTATCACAAATAATAGAGTGAATAAAAACATTGGCATTTAGCGAGTGTAAAAGAGAAGCAGTATTGTGCGTGTTCAAAGACTAAAAAACAAAGTATCCAGATGGGACATTCGTAATAATAAAATACTTATGTGTGTTTTTGTCAAGTAATAAAAGTGATTTGAGGCTGAATCAACACAATATATTATTATTATAGAAATACAAAATCATACGTAAGTTACAAACATTGACGGATCATCAAAGTCCATTCACTTGTTCTTGTTTTTCTCCTTAAGTACATTGTACTGCACAGCTTTCGCTGCCGACCCACCGTACCCCTGGCAGAACCCCTGGGGGTATGGTGGGTCTTTCAAAGCTTAACCGTACTCCCAGATAATATTGTTGTGTAATAAGTTTATTAATTTCAAGTTCTACTATTTTGTGGGATTATTCCCAGTAGCCCTATTGAACAGTTCTATGATAGAACTGTCCTAATTCTATTAGCACAACTTAATGGGATAAGTAATAGGAAACGTCCTAGTCTAGTTCTATGTATGTTTTTACAAGGGTATTCAATAGAACTACTGGGAATGATCCGTAGTGTCACGACATCGCGCTCATATATCCGAATGAATATGTTTTGTAGACGTTCATTTGTTTAAGGTGTAAAACAAATGAACGTCTACAAAACAAATGACTACCAGAAAGTGATCAGCTATCGATAGTGATTGCAGAAAACAGGTGCATGCTATTTTCAACCTAATTGACATTAGTCAGAATTTATAATTTTATTACCTTAATAATGCCAGAAAGCAAGAAAAAACAAAAAAATATTTGTGATGAATTGTCAATAAGGTCGAAAATCGCATGCACCTGTTTTTTGCAATCACTATCGATAGCTGATCACTTTCTGGTAGTCATTTGTTTTGTAGACGTTCATTTGTTTTGTAGACGTTCATTTGTTTTGTAGACGTTCAATTGTTTTGTAGACGTTCATTCGTTTAACACATTTTTATACATACATATTTATTCGGATATGTGAGCGCGATGTTGTGACACTACCCTTGTAAAACATCCATAGAACTAGTGGAAAATTTCCTATAACTGTTTCCCATTAGTTCTATTCTTCTCATCAAGTTGTGCTAATAGAACTAGTGGGAATGATCCGACAGCACTAAGATGATGATGATGACGGGTCTTCAACAGTACCACAGAATATACCTATAATATACAAAGCATTATAACCATTAGCAGTAATACCTAAACGTTTTATTCTCTAATTTATCTCCTTGTTGCACTATATCATCGTACTAGCGCTTGTCTTCGCTTGTCTAAAAACACAAAAACGTGAGTAGTAAGTCATTATCATACGAGAGATAACACTCTTCAGTTTAATGTCCACGTAGCACGTTGGAACAACACTACGAGCATTTCAGCCAGGAGTACGGTTAAGCTTTAAAAGACCCACCATACCCCCAAGGCACAGTGTTATTATTGCCTCGAAAAACGGACATCACCAAAATATTAACTTATCCGATAGAACAGGTTACTTCAAAAGTAAGAGTAAAATACCCGTGTGACAATTTTGTCCCAATCTAGAGATATAATTTTTTCAATTTTTTTCTATAGTTTCCATAAAAACCATAGAAATTGCAATAACTTTAGATCCAAACCCTTTTTGTTATGTCTTTGATCGCAATTACTTGATGCTTTACATAAGGTTAATTATCAAGCAAATGCTCATTTTTTATCATTAACCGGTGGTGAGTTACATTGAATTTCACATATTTTCGATTTTATTTTTTTATGAGCTTATTTCATGGTATTTGGATTCAATATCGAGACAATGTTTTGCTTTGGCACTAAGAAGTACTGATTTAAAATATCATATGCAAATCTTAAGTTGTTTAGAATATACAGGTCTCTGAAATTTAGGCACTAGGGTTGGCACAACTCGTATATTTTCAAGTTGTTTTTTTTTTTTAATAATTACGTAATAATAGGACCTTCTACCGATACCGAAGGGGTCCACCCTCGTTAGACTTAAGGCATAGCCATGTACCTATACATATTGCCTGGAAGAACGGGGGTGAGGCACCATGGAGCCGCAAAAGACCCATGGCGCCACTTTGCCTCAACAGGACTTGACCCGAACTGTTGAGGGATGTCTGTCCGGGCTCCGACCGGCTGACTATAATTATGCTATGATAAAATAAAATCCAACATAAAATTTAAATCTACAAACAAAAATATTATTTCTTTGTGAAGTGATGACCCTAAAATCAGAATTATCAAAATAAACTTTAGAAGTTAATAACTCCTAGACAGCGTGAGATTTTTTGGTTTTTTTTTCTCGTGTTTGGTTGGGGACTATACATAGTGCACCATAAATATGGAACCCAACTAAGCAAAACACAACCATGAAAAATCTAAATCTAAAAACACAAAAATAGCATATTTCTTCACATCTGTACCAGTTAGTGCTCGTATGTATTTTTTTTTAAATACCTTTAATATTGTTTTATTACACATAATAAAGAAAAAGGGAGAATAATGCGTATTTTTTTTGTTATTAATTAATTTAGAAAAGCTAAAAAAAATACAAACTTTTTTTTACTCGTGTTTGGTGTAAAATTGTCACACGGGTATTTTACTCTTACTTTTGAAGTAACCTGTTCTATTGGATAAGTTAATAAAAACGGGATGTCCGTTTTTGGAGGGAAAAATAACACTGTACAAGGGTATTGCCAGGGCTACGGTGGGTCCGCAGCGCACAATTTTTATATTAACGTACTCTTTTAGGTTTCCATTGAATGAAATGAGAAGAATAAAATGTACTTTTTTAATAAATGTTATAAATAAATCACATCGACTTTTTATTTCCCTACCTTAAATCAATTAATCAAATTTACTTTGAGGCGAATTGAATTTACTCAAGACAGACAACGTGATCATGTCGCATCTGAGTCAAATTATTGTTTGTGAAACGGTCAGCATGATGTCACAATGCGCGTCGGTACAGAGAGTATATGTTTATCTCTTTTTCGCGCTTGCGATTAGATGTGCTATCTCACTTACACTTCTTATCTAATTCTTAGTGTGTCGTTTTGACATAATATTTATATTTGTATGCATACCTTTTTCGCGATGCGTGCCACTCGTAAGCGACGGTTACCGTGTCAGTAACCTGTCTACGGTTTCTTACTAGTATGTCTATGGTTTGAACGATTGAGTTTGGAATACGAATTACTTTGTACTTTTGCGAAAACGTAAATGCGGGGGTGGAGGGGGATTTTGCGGAGCAACGACGTACGTCCGCCCTCAATCACGCCTAGACAGGCACTGATGAACGGCCGGCGAGCGATATAATGCCAACATTTTGACTATTTTTTTTCTTGGAGAAAAATGATAACGAAATTACGAAATCTGTTTTTACCATTTATTTTAAAATAAAGAGCTGTTTCTATTGATAGTACTTTCATATAAATTCATTATGGAATCTCTAAGCCGTACACGTTTAAAATTGTGATTTAGTGCCATGTTTGACATTTTTTTTTATCGAGCCAATCATTCCAAATCGTGTTTCTATCTTTACGATTTACTAGAAGATATGTTCAACTTTTATACTTTAATTTTTATTCATTAAAAATATCATAGTTCATGGGACTTTCAGACGTTCAAAAATCTTAAAAAGTACTGCAACCTCGCCTTAATGGCGCAACAAGCGGTAAGCCATCTGTAGCCGTTTGTAGGTAGTAGAGCCTTGCTGATTTCAACATGAATGGGCCGGCTCGACCGGGGAAGTACTACCCTCTCACAGAAAATCGACGTAAAGTAACAGTTCCTAAACTATTGCGTTTCGTTCAGTGAGTGAGAGTGCCGGAGGCCCTATTCCCTATTCCTTCTCCCTGATCCCACTCCTCATCCTATCCTTTTTCTCAACCCCAAGGGGCGGCAACGCACTTGTGACTCCTGTGGTGTTGCTTGTGTTCATGGGCGGTGGTAATTGCTTACCATCAGGCAATCCGTCTGCTCGTTTGCCGCCTATAACCATAAAAAAAAAATCTTATGCCGCCCGAGTACAATGTACACCAATATTTTCCTCAAAATTTTTCACTGTCTATAGGTGAAAACTGTTCCGTAGATTTAATCTTATTGCGTTCATACAATCACTTGATTGCATAATATGACAAGTATAGATAAAAGTTTGTATTCTGTAGGTAAATATAATTTTTTTTCAAACTATCCAGCACAACTCGTCAGTTGTACAATTCATTTCCATGAATAAGACTGCAGCTTTGTTCTTCTTTGCAAATCGACGGCAGAATTACTTTGAATACAACGCAAATACAATTCCTAAGCAAACTAATTTCGGTAAAAAAAATGTTAAAGTAGTAGTCTCACTATCGTTGCTGTCACTTTACCCAGGTTTAATAAGTTTTGCAACTGATTGTATAGAACAGCAAATTGTTTTTCTTTTTAAGTGAAATGTGAAAGAGACTCTAAAAAACTAAAATTATATTAATCTGATATAAATTTTCTTACTGCAAGTGAGTTAGTTTCCTTAGAAGATAAATTTTCTTTCAGTCAGTGTTTGAATGATCCAAAAAATATTTCAATGCTATGTATGTAATGGTAAAGCCATACCAAAAACACACATGTTGTGTGATATGTGTGTTTTTGGTAGTAAAAAGGATTGAAATTGAAAAAAAACTTCTTATTAATGCGACTTGCGAGAAAGATAGCACTACCCGTTATGTAACTAGACTTTGTCCTCGGCTCTGCCTTTCGAGTCTAGGTATCGTGTTGATACAGACAGAGAGAGACTTGGTTTGCCGTTCGTAACAGATCGGCAAAGTTAAACAACGCTTGCCTGTGCACCATTTGGATGGGTGACCGTGTGTGGCATTTAGGTACATCTGAGTGCTACCGTGCTTCGGAGGGCACGTAAAGCTGTCGGTCCCGGTTCTTGTCTTAGGATAAGGATCTTTAGGTCGTGTCGGAGGCCTTCGGGCGGTCTGAAAACTCCGACACCAGTGTTGGCCACACACTCACACGAAAATCAAACAAAAATACAGACAGACATTAAGGAAAGGGAACTTCGTTTTATATTATTATAGATATATTATTTCTACTGTTAATTGCTTTTAGTTTGTCTAGAGCCCTTTGTATGAGTTTCTTTGGAAACTTTTTTAGTGACTGCCATGGATTGAGCTTCAAAAATTCAGTTTGTTAAATATCGTGGAGAGCAAACTTTGGCAGAATATGTTGAATAATATATTGTTTCTTATGAGTATTCATAAATTGCAAATTTCACGTGACTAGAACAGTTAGTACCTATTCCGGAGGAAAAGCGCACTTTCAATCAACGTTACAAAGCACAACAAAATTCAAAAGAACGATATATGGATACCTTAAGTGCTTTGTCGTATAGTGATCGAACGCACAACACTTGGGCCTGTATTAAAAAGCGAAGCAGCTGTTTCATCCACTGTGCTTTCGTTCGAATGCTATGTTGTAAAAGTATGTCATGATTGCTTTAATATGTAAATCAAATAATTAATGTGCAACTAAGAAACAGTCGTGAAACACACCTTTTCACAGTGTTAGAAGACATTTCGTCCCGTAATGTATTCAAGGCACCTTCCACGCACTATGTCTAAACTTCACCCAACAACAGCCTTGAAAGATAAAGTTTACTGCATACAGTTTTAAAATCATCTACTTAAATATATACAAATCCGTTTTCAACATTCGCTTGCCTCGCTACTATACCTGTAACTGTCTCTTAAAAAGCAATCACAATAAACTTGGATAGAGATTCAATAAGGTTGTATTTTTTACGATGTCCCGGGCCGATCCAAGGTAACAATCGAGTTTACTCTCACATCAGAACTTTATACATCAAACAAACCCGAATTGATTAGAAATTGTTCTCAAATAAAAGTGCGATTGTCCTGGTATATGACTGAGTATTATGAAAATTAACGAAAATACGATATTTATATATATTGGCACTTGAATTTAATTATATACAAATGAAAATTCTCAAAATGACTGTAAAACGGCGTGAATTTTATAAACGCTTTAGTATCTTAGAAGACAAGTAGGTATTACTTATAATTTTCCGTACTATTTCCAAACTAGTTATACTTTATTCATTGTTTTTAAATTGTATTAGATTTTATTTTGTGTGTCTACATAAATACAATAATACTTTATGAGCACATACCTACTTAATATTTATACATCTACCTAATACAATAAACATGAAAGTTGAAACTAAGTGAAAGTTTGAGGGAATGGATTGATGGATGTACGAATGTTTGTTACTTTTTATCGCACACAGCAGTGTGGCATATTGGCTGCTTTTTGTCTCGATAACCTATACACCATGTTTTTTAAGTCAGTGTTTTCCCGAAAAGTATGTACTCAGCCCATGATATAGAAGCTACCTATAATATTTATTTACAAAATAGGTATACAAAAAATCTATTAAATATATTCTCTAAATTAGCATTTCATAGGACTAAAATGTGTGAACGAAGGGTGAGCTTTTAGATTATAAATAAAGTGCATTGGCCTTACGCATCGACCGTCACGTTGTTATGCTATGAAAAAATAATTTTGGCGAAAATTCTTTTCGGAAAAATATTTCTTTTTTACAAATTTTGTAAAATAAATATTATAGGTAGCTTCTATATCATGTGCTGTGTACATAGTTTTCGAGAAAACACTGACTTAAAACACGGTGTATAATTATATACTCCTAACTTACAAGTAAAATACTCATTTATTGATTAAAATCTATTCTATAGTTAAAGCCAAACATAATGTTGGGCCTGTAATGACCCCAACGCCTTAAAGATTCTATTAGCTTAATACCAGCAATAAACAGACTGCTGAACCTTCCCTTGGTAATAAATAAGACGATGATGTCTGAAAGCCTCATTCCAAATGGTTTGGTGTTTATCGGACACGCTCACTTTGAAAGATTTTGCAAAATTATAAAAAAATAATATAAATAATAAGCTGTAATTGCAACCCCGATTTTATGTCTCAGTTTTTTTAATGTAATCTGTGGCAGCTTCCATGTAACCCATTGATATTCAACAATATATTCTAGAATATAGAAAATAGTCTGCCTACAGAAAACAACAAGCAAATGCAATGAACAAATTGGCATGGTACCTATGTAACCACTCAAAAACCTTGTAAAAGTAAGGAGTTATTAACACATGTAGTAATGAAACTTCAGAACAATAAAGCTTTGAAGAAACTATCCTCGCGCGGATTTCCAAGAACCATTTTAATAAAAAAACTTGTCATAAGTCTGTTTACTATTCGCCCTAATGCTATACTCTGATGACAAACCTTTAAAGTAATGTCATCATTGGAGGTTTCAATAATATTTAATTATTTATGAAATATATAATATCTTTAGTCCAATCTTAAACGGCCTCTTAAATATGCCATGAATTTCAACGAGTCATCTTATATTTTACTTCTAAATCTCCAATTCGGAATTTACGAGTAAAATCTTTACATTATTCATCCAACCGTATGTTAAAATATGGGTTAGGAAGGTCATCGATTCCATTGATTGTGATGAATAAAATTTTTTACGTCGTTGGCGTCGCTAAATCTCTCCTTCACAATTGAGTGGCTTTGGATGCATTTTAGTGCCGACATAATAGTATTTTATCGGAAATGCACCACCGAGAGAAATGTCAATTCATAAAATCTGATTATTGAAATGAAAGTCGAGACTTATAATGGATTTTATTACTGTAATTTCAGGTGTAATGGCTAAAGCTCTATCCTTGTTTGTACGCCGTTGGTTTGTGCTTACTAGAAGTGTCCTTAATTGTAATTGGGTATTCGTCAGGAGCTGCCCAGAATTCAGTGTAATACTAGTTTCTGCCCGCGTCTTGGTTTTCTCGAGAAAAGGTAGCCTGCCTGTTATTCTGATGTATTGCCTGTTTTACTGCAAAGTTTCATCGAAAATCAATTTTGATGAAGGAGTAGCAAGCTTCTGTCAACTCTCACAAACTTTCGCAATTATAATAGTAGTAGAATGTTTTGAACAGTTATGATGAGCTGATGGAAATATGTAATTGGTATTGCCCGTTCTTTCTCGTGGTTCTACCTCTTGCATTGTGAACGTGGCAGTGCCTAAATGCAAATGCTGAATGCTGAATTTTATCCCCGAAGGGTTAGGCAGAGGTGCATTTCCCAACCACACTTCGCCAGTTATGTTTCGGTCCCAATGTAATAGGGGGCGAGCCTATTGCCATATGCCGGGCACATCATTAAGCGAGCGATAATTAATTAACAATGCACACATAACTTCGAAAAGTCAGAGATAGTATTTAGTAATAAACTTTAATGTTATTCTACATAAGCGTGACCTAAGTGAATGAATGATTTTGAGTTTGACACGGTACACATTGTCCGTGTGGTGACGGATTAAGAATACGGAATGTCATCACCCCAAATCATCCCATGGGTGTCGTAAGAGCCGACAGAGGGAGCATATTATGCAGAGAACAGCACTGTAAGAGAAGGAAAACTTGATACAAACCCTATACCAACCCATATGGCCAGAGTGGTATAGTAGGCCAATCCCTCCTTTCAAAGGAGAGGCCTAGTCCAGCGGTGGATTGTTAAAGGCTGATGATGACGGTGCACATAGGCCCACACTTTTTTTATACACAGATAAATGTTATAAATCTAAAAACATGCCTGTGAACGTAACCGTAGCCATAAACATTGTAAGTCAAAGCACAGAATAAACAGTACTTACGTACAGAAGCACCACTTGTCAAACCAATTCATTGAAATTGCGACTCTTGCTACTAAGCAACAAAGTGCAATTCAGCTCTCATAAGCACTCAGTGCCTACTGCGATATTAACCTAACCTTTCCCGCTCTTTTCTAACATATAACGCTGTCGCTGTCTGGCGCGGAGTGACGCGCTAGCTGTCGCGCTAGGGTTGTCGACTTGCCGCTGCTACTATAATATTTATTCATCGTCTATCTACCTACTTGACCACGTACCTAATAATAAATAATCATCCTATAAGTATCCTATCCCACTATTTGAGGTTCTAGAACAAAAACCACAAAAATTCTGGTCGTTTACATTTTCACTATACAAATTCTTAGTTATTTCCTAAACGCGTGGACCGATTTACATGATTCAAACAGATAGAATGGTTTTTGGCATGACGACCGCATGACGAGACGTGGACACTGTTTTGATTTTTTATACGCAAGATGCAAGCATTCGTCTTGCAATCTTCAATTGACGAAAGCGTGCGCATGACGTGCGGTTTGCGTGGATAATAGGCCTAACTAATCGTATTATCCCTGTTGACCTTTCAACTAAGCTGTCCTCGGATCGAATGACGTCAATATCGTATTGTGCTTTGAATCAAAGGTCATCTTTAATCCCCTTACTATTCTCTATTGTAGTTCCTTTTATAAGTTCTTTAATGTATTTCTTTTATTAAATATTCTTAGTTTTGCTTTTATAGGTATCAATAAACCGCACAAGTTGCGAATATGATTTACCTTTTCACATTTTTAAACGACTATTATTTTGTGTGTTATTAGAAGAGCTGAAATTATTGTATACAAAGTTACGCTTATACTATAAAGACGTTTAAAAGGATTAATGCCTCTCTACAAAGTGCGTAGAGTTTTAATAAATGGAATATCTAGGTTTGCAGTTATATAGTGCCTGATTATTAAGCCTCAGCCTTAGAGAAAAAGCTTAATATACCTATATCTTCTTCTTTCTCTTAGCGTTATCCCAGTTTCAGTCTGGGGTCCGCTTTCTAGTCTAACCGGATTTGGCTGAATATTAGCTTTTCCACGGAGCGACTGCCTGTCTGACCTCCGCAACCCGAAGGGATAGCCATATTCCATGGTTTAGACTAGTGTCAGTTTATTTAGAAGGTACTGACGCCCTGTAACGACTGTCAAAGATCTTCATGACAACCGGGACCGACGGCTTAATGTGCTCTCCGAGGCACGGGACAAGCGATAATTAACAATTCAATACGCACATAACTCCGAAAAGTCATTGATGCGCGCCGTGGATTCGAACCTGATACCCTCTGCATGGCAGTCTGTTGGTATATCCACTCGGCTTAATATACCTATATAAACTAATTCAATTTTTGTGAAGCATTCATCTCCCCTCCTAGATCACTTGTGACCTTGAAGATTGGCTGTCACTAATTTTTACTTGGCAGTAAGAGTTCATTGCAGCAAATGTTGAATAAAAATAAATAACAACCTTCTCTAAGAAACTTTTTAAAGGCTGCCTTTTCAACAGACTGAGGTCAATACTACCAATAGTAATACGTGAAAACCGCCCAAAGATTGTATTGATACAGCTCTACTCCAATCCAGTGGGCAGGCAGTCTAAAGGTCTATATATCGAGCGAAGCCTGGTGTTATATTGTCAATTATTTTGTGGTCTTTGTGATGCCAGGTAACATTAAGGACCTTGTTGATGTCTTGTTTATCTCTGTTCGTCTACAATCAATCACAAAAATGTGACTTTGCGCATGTTACATTTTTGTGTTCCGATAAATTATTGCAGGGTGAAAATAAAAGAGGTGACAATGTGCATTATTTAGATAAGTACTATTGGTACCTCAATCATGCGGTGTCGTACTTTTGGCGACTAACTACATTAACTCGATTTCTGCCACAATTTTACAGCTCAACACAAGAAACAGTGAATTCAATTCCTTACACATGAAATGTTGACAATATATTACAAAACGCTAATTGTCGAATCATTATCTAGTTGCAAAACAATGGTGGAAGCTGTAATCCGCGTGACCCGTCACGGAGCGTGATTAATGTTTAGTGACGTCATTGAAACATTATGTACTAAGTGTCTCAGAGTATGTTAGATGCTATATAGCTATAGGGGAAACGTTTGTTAAGCAGATGCCAACAGTTTAATCCCACTGGATGAATACAATTTACAGGAATTCTTACAGTCTTAAAGTGTGAAAATAATGTTAATTGTAGGTATTTTCAGAGATTTTATGTTTGGGTAGGTAGTAGGTTATGAAAATGCAGCAGGCCCTTATACTTTGATGTTACTAATCTTAAACACTAATGTTTGTCTGTATGTATAAAATTATTGCGTTATTGGCTGACTGACAGACATCATACAGCCGAAACTATTAGGTGCAGGCAGCTAAAATATGGTATTTTTTCCTTTGATGGTAGGTAGGTAACACTAAGAAAAGATTTTTGGCAATTCTCACCCTAAAAGGGTAAAATGTATATAATTTAATTAACTTAAGTACGTTTTTTTATAGTCACACGCCTGTATCCCCGAAGGGGTAGGCAGAGGTGTAATATTACACCCACATGTCGCCAGGAATTTTTTTGGTCCCACGTAATAGGGGGCGAGCCTATTGCCGTACCGGGCACATTACCAGACTCCGTACTGCTACTGAGAATTTCCGAACGGAAAAACCCAATAAAACTTTGCCCGACCCGTAAGTAGTTGTTAAGAACGTTTGAATATATAAAAGTACTTAAAACTAGTTAGAGAACTTGTTAAACCCACAGCATAAGTATGTGGAAAATGCAAGAACTCAAAGTTAAATTTACTTTTCAAATATATCAGACTAGAGGACGCCAGCGGCTTCGCACGCACATATTTTCGAATTTCCCGTTTTGCCCGATCCCATGGGCATTTTGGGAAATCCCGTCTTAGTGCACCCCTACGGTCCCCAAGGAACATACATGCTAAATTTCAGCTTTTTGCGCTGCGTTGTTTCGGCTGTAGCGTGTCTGTCAGTCAGTCAGTAACGCAAGGATTTTATATATTAAGATTATACCAGTCAAAGGACCCGTAGCTCCGTTGAATCTAGATGTTCCTAGTGCTCACTCAAAGAAACAATTACTATAGAACATGTTACTACGTATTGAACAAGTTTGTATGTGTGTGTTAAGTGGTAGTTGGGGCCGATTTAGTACTGAAACGACTTTAATGGAATGGACTAGAGGGTATGCTTAAAGTTCTTGTAAAGTACATGGTTAGTACATAGAACTATTTTTCTTTAACTGGGTCTTTAATGAGTAAACTAAATTATATGTGGACGAAGCTTGGCCAGCAGTTCCAAACAGAGATAGTTATGGAAAGAAATTTTAATGATAAGACTAACAGTTTTGTCATGTCGCCACTACGCTCTATAACCATAGATAAAAACAAAATAAAGGGAAATTATATCCATATTCTCACACCAGTATTTATATTCTCATCCTTGTGATTCAACATAGGTGTGTACAAAAATAAACGAAATGGGTATTCTATAAAGCACAAGTAACAAAAGGCAAGCGCATATTTTCGCCTTACCCGCCATTTGCAATATTATGCTCCTGAAAGTTGCCCTTCAGGAAACGCCATCCCGAATATTTAAATGGAAATATTACAATTATATACAAGTTCAAGGGAAATCGCCATACAGCCTTTCGCATTCCACTGCTGGACAAAGGCCTCCAAAGTGCCTCAAGGGCACAGGCCAATAGCGATAAGGTGTAACGCAGACAATACAGACTCGATCGCACAAAAGTGCGTCATCTATGCTGAACCTAAACGTAATGGTGTCAAGCAAAAGACGAAGGCAAGCCACACAACAAAAAAACATCGCTTATTCGAGAGACTGTCTAATCATCACTTAAAACAAGTCCAAAATTAAGGCTTATTCGTTAAAATCTAGTCAAGTACCAACCTTACAAAATACACAACTCTTTACAACACATTGGGCATAACTGAAGCACATTTAAGCACAATGTTTGAGCTCGTATAATCGAATCTTACTCGCGCCATTTTGCGCAGTTCTTCGCGAGTAAACGCACATTAATAATTGCGTTCTAAGTATTAAGGGATTGCAATGTGGTCTTGTAAAACGAAATTTATTTATTCAGCTGTAAATTCGCCTCTGTAAGATTAAGGTATTACAGCTGGAAAAATAGGATTGGTTTGTTTGTAGCTGGCCCCGTGGCGGTGTTGGTGTCGTTCTCCGTCTCTCTTGCTCTCGTAGTTAAGATACACAGGAGGAACGTTCGTTTCTCTTGCTCTCGTAAAGATAGCTGTCACAGCGCGACTGCCACGCCGCCAAGCGGCAATTTGGGTCACAGAAAGTTTGTCTTCAGAGCGCCCATAGGAAATGCGCCTCTATGTAAATATCTGAGCTCTTTGAACGAAGCAAATAATAGTAGATATTTTTAGCAAGAGACAGATAAACTCGACGTCAAACCTTACATTTAACCGTCTGGCTTGCGTGGTGACCCTCAATGGGCTCATAATGCTATTGTTGTAATTAGAATAGGCCTATATCCAGCAGTGGATTGTGAAATGCTGTATGTTGACTATGAAATGCTGGCAATAGCTAGTAAAATACTATATTATTTTCGTTTAACACAACAACGAACATTTTACAAGTTGTTTATATCGCAGCGAAACACACGCATCGCCCACTCATCCGATCGAATCGGTCAATGAATAACCGTTTTATTACATCCATAAACCATCACAGAAATTACTATTGACCAAAATATTCCCGGTAAACATTCCTTTTATATCGCGTCAGCTAATCAGTGTCAATGATGTCATCATATATTATGTTCGAAAGGCATAGCAACCCTCATAAAACATAATCCTTTTACGTTGAGTGACTGCGAATTGATTGTACGTCAGATGTAGAAAATGGGTCTGATATTCATTAGATTTGCTTTTATGACGGTTATAATGGATATTAGGAATGAATGGATGAAAGATGAAATACGAAAGAAGTGTATCGTGTACAAATGAAAGGAGATGTCGGTAGAAACACCCAAGACAAACCTACGCCGAATAAATTATTGGGTAAGTGCTTAATAGGGCCAATTTAAAGTCCTGACCGACAAGCATGCACGATAAGGTTAATGAATGTCGAAGTAGCGAAAGTGGTGTGTTAGAACCGGAGAATTTTACGTTCCATAGTTTACAGATTCAGATTCCGTGGACTGCTTTCCAAACTAATGAATCCATCCTTCGGGTACTTGGCATCAAAACAAGGCTCTCTACTATTTGCCTGCGGAAGATTTTGGAATTCTTTGACCATATTGCCCGGAAAAAAGGTGAAAACTTGGAACAACTTATGGTGACTGGAAAGTTGACGGCAAACACCCAAGAGGACGTAGTCACATAAGATGGTCTGACCAGGTCCGCACAGCGTTGAACACCAAACTGCATAACGTTCTCCATGACGCCAAGGACAGACACAAATGGCGAAACATATTGAAGCAAATAGTTGCATCCTAGCAGGGGAATCACGACCATCAGTCATGAGAGAAGAGTCTCTACCTACCCCAATGGGAGTCAGGCGTGACGTTCAGATTAAGCTAGTAGTTTTTAAATTAATATAGAAAAGCCACGGACAAAAAAAAATATTTTAGATTTGCGGTAATTAACGAAATCTCTTGCGTCCTTCTTTCAATAATAAGTCGTTTTGACTCGTGATGTTGACGATTACATTGGTTTACTATTGTTTAACAAAAAACGTATGACAAAAGATCATTTTACAAACAACGTTTTAAAAACTAATCATTTGACAAACTTTCATTTCGCAAACGTATTACTTTAAAAACAATCATTTGAAATAATACAGGTTTCGCAAATGTTTTACTTAGGAAATAAAAACTGTTTAAATAATATTTTAAAAATAATCACATGACTAAATAATTTGTTTGCCAAATTGGTGATAGTACAAAAATTTACAAGATAAATTATTAGTTTTTAAAAATAACTAATTTTTAACCAATACTTACGCGAAATTTAGAAAATATTAAATTTCATGCTTGCAATTTTCATCTTGGGCAGATTATTTATAGGCAAGTAATAATTTTGTTTTAATACTAATTCCATAGGAACTTTAAAAAAACTAGGTCTTTAAAAAAATACACACTGCCTGTATTAAGTGAAATAAGTAGAATTCGGTTCTTCGTTGTGGTCGCAGTTCTAACCTAACCTAACCTGCCATTATTTCAGTTGACTCTACACAAAGATTGTTGTATTAACGTAAATTTTGGTTAGTAAAATATTTACCAAGCAATGAATTTTGTCAAATGTTATTTATGCTTTACGTTGTTTTGCCAACTAACATGTTTAAAAAAATAATCAATTTGTAAATTAATGGTTTAGCATAATATTTTTTTTAGTAAATATATTGTCTAATGAGTAGTTTATGAAACAATAGTTTGTAAAATAATGAATTTATCAAGTATAATTTTGTCAAATGTTATTTTTCAAATGAAAATTTGTTATTAAATTTGTTTTTTTGTCAAATGATTGGACATTGATTAAATTTATGTTATTTAGTCACTATTAATATCATTGCTATTTAGGTAACGAAATTTTTCTTAAAATTGACAACACTTTTTGGATTGTGTATACCCACCCAGCAAGTGTTATAAAATGGTTTGCAGAATATTCAAATACATTAAATAGATAGTTTAAATTTTTTGCTCCCATAATTCCTCTCTATGCCACTTTTCAAAAATCTTCTTGTTCAATACATGTTTTAATTTTTTTTTTAATTACATCTAGAAAAAGCTACGACTCCACTATACATAATATAAACATCTTATATTATGTATAGTGGATTTTTTTATTGGTTGTTGTGTTCAGTGTAAATACACTGAACACAACAACGATGTTCATTTTTAAAAGTAAAAGCTAAGAGTCACTGACCCTGATAATGAGTGAACAACGCGTGGTTCTTTGTGCTGTAAATCGGTAAAAAACATTTGTTTTAGACATTGACATAGGTACAATAGAAAGCAAGATACCTCTACTAAACTTGAAAATGTTGAAAGAGAAGCAGCCAAGCTTTGTCTGTCGTTTAAATGCTTTCAGCATAAAAAAATAAGGCTTGTGTAAAAAAAATTGCTTTACGATCTTGCTAACTAAAGAAGAATTTATCTTCTTTTGTTCAAATTAAATTTCTAGCTTGTATTAGTCTCGTTAGTCGTGCATGTAGTAATTGTGTGGGAATCGAGTCCAAGGCTTTTAAGCTCTTAAGACGTTTAAGTCAACTTAATCCATTAGGACAAGGTCTCTTTGCCATGACACAATTTTAGCACGGTTAAACCCGTAGGTTTACATTCATAGAAATTAAATAATTACTATTTGATTTACTTTTCCCAAATATTCTAAATATTGAATATATCTTAGAGTATGTGTATTTAATAAAAATATATAAAGACAATCCGCCAAAATTTGAACTACTCTGAAGCACTAGAGTGGAGTGCTCTTTGGCGGGTCAACACCGAAGCTCGAGTGTCCTTGTCTGGTCTATCTCCGCGCCGTTCGGTGGACAAATTAATTGTTGTGCTCCATTTTGTTTTGACCTTCTTCACTTCAAAGCAAAAATATGTAGTACTTATCGATCTGATTGGATTCAATGAAATACCGATGTATTTCATTGAATCCAATCAGATCGATGTTTCACGGGTAAATTCGAGAATATTAATAAAAGTCAAATATACATTTCCCTTATATTGATTATTAATAAAGTTCCAAAATAATTATTATAATTTTATTATTTAAAGTCACATAGGTACAAAGTTACATATAATTTTAATACTGTGTCAAGTTTTTATCAGGCATTTTAGTTCTAGTCAACGTATATTTTGTATTAATTGCCGCAATATGTATAAAACTATAAAATAAATATAATAAAGTCAATAAGCATCAGTCCACTTATTAATAGTATTTCAAAGTTTCATCACATAGGCTATAATATGTACCTATTACAAAACGTATCTATTAAAGCGTCACTCCACAGTACAAAGGAGCATAGAATTAATATCAACAAATCCAGCATATTATCATAGAAGTACGTTACACTATTATCACACAAGTGACTAAATAAGCTATCAAGTTCCCTGACATCCGAATGCAAGGTTAGTCCATGATCAAAGGCCATTGTCATATACCTCCCTTAATTAACTATCAGCATCGCAATCAGCAATGTCCAACTGTGTGTGCCCGTATAATTACCACCCACTTCCCATGGATTCCGTACATAAACGTATAGCGAGCTGTATTTCTGGCCTTTAAGGTCTTTGCCACATGGTGCGTTTAACCACTAAGCAAATAAATGTTTAATAATTATTTTCGTTAGTAAAGGAATACCTTCATAAAGGCTAACCAAAGGAAGATAATTTAATAAACTAAACTAATTGCTAAAATCATCATCATCAGCCTTTAACAGTCCACTGCTGGACTAGGCCTCTCCTTTGAAAGGAGGAATTGGCCTACTATACCACGCTGTCCAAACGGGTTGGTATAGGGTTTGTATCAAGTTTCCCTTCTCTTACAGTGCTGTTCTCTGCATAGTATGGTCCCTCTGTCGGCTCTTACGACACCCATGGGATGATATGGGCTAGTGACAATCCGTATTCTTAATCCGTCACCACACGGACGATTTTAAATTGCTAAACACTACTAGGTAATTAAGAAGGTAGGTAACAGTTGCAGCTCCTTACAAAAATCCGTAAGGATCTGTCTGTTTGTCATTTTAAGAAATATTTGATGATTAAGAGAGGTATTCCTACGGCTATACGTCTTTGAATTGGAAAAGTGACACTAATTGCAAATATTCCTCCATAAGCATCACACAAAGACTTAAGTGGATAAATGTTTCATTTTTATAACGTCCCGCCTGTATTCCCGGAGGAGTGGGTAGAGGTGTAATGCTACACCCATATTTTCGCGAACTTATGAATTTTAGATCCCACGTAATAGAGTGCTAGCCTATTGCCGTTGCCGGCACATTGCCAGACGCCGTCGTGCTACTAAGAATTCGGAAAAGCTCAGTAATACTTTCGCCCGACCCGGGCATCGAACCCTGGACCTCCCAATCAGCAGACGCATACGCTACCTACTTGACGGAGGCAGTCCAGTGGATAAATGTTCTTTTTTAAATAGCCGTTGTGCTCATCACACGGGTGCCGTAGCGAATTCCGAACAAAGGCCAAAGCGAAAACTGTTAACTAAGTTTGGTGCAAGTTACATTCGTTGGTTGATCTCACCTGTGCAATTCTACTCTCCTCGAAAGTTCCGTACGTCTGATACGTGTTCCGTATTAGCTGCCGTAATCAGAACATGTTTACCATTTACTGTGAGTGTAATATATTTTTTTACTTTCCATTGCTCGATGTATGAAATTTTACATACCTGCAACATGATTTTTTGTCGAATGCAATTTCAATATGAGATGCGGCTGTTATAAAGATCTTTGACAGTCGTTATGTAAAGTCAGTAGGTACCTCTGAATGAAACTGATACTAGTCTAAAACTTGGAACATCACTATCCCTTTGGGTTACGGAGATCAAACAGGCAGCCGCTCAATGAAAAGCTAATATTCAGTCAAATCCAGTTAGACTATTAAGTGGTCAACGGATTGGAATTGGGATAACCCTAGGAGTATGATGATAATCACATAATTAGGTATCAACTAGCTTTCGCCCGCGGCTTCGCCCGCATAAAATTGTAATAAAGAGAAGCCTTTGTACTTCCTCAAGTTTCAGACTATCCATATCAAATTTCATCACAAACCGCTCTGCAGATTAGTCGTGTAACATTCATTTATACACAAAATACTTTTGAAAACAAAAGTATTTTACTTTTGTTTTCATAATCGTCAAACTTCAGGTAAAGATTAGTGTGTAGGTATATTATTGAAATTATTGAAGAGGTTATATACCTACCGAATATAACAGCAGCAAAAATAAAAACTGAAAGCATTATCACAAATACCGCCTCTCCGCCCCGCTACGCATAGGGGTGCTTGTACACGGCGCATGTAGCTTGAGCATGTTGAGGCACTTGCGCGGGTTACATGCACCGTTAACATATCGTTTAAAACAATGTGCGGGTCCAGCGACTCGAGCATGTACCAAAGCGAGCCACCCGCGCAAGTAATTCGCGTGCTCTGCGACGCGAGCGGGTCACTCGCGCATGTTATCTGTTAAAATTACATTTTTAACATATGATTTTAAAATAATTTTCGTTCGTCGAGACATTTGACGCGATTCAAGTCATAAAGCTACCGCGCGAATAGCATGCACATGTAGCTCTTGACCACGAACAAATAACTTGTACATAGGTACAGCTTGAGCAAGCAGCCCGCGTCTTTACTTGCTCCAGTTATTTGCACCATGTACAAGTACAAGCGAGTAACTTGATCAAGTAGCTTGCGCATATTACCCACGCGTGTAACCCGCACCTTTACTTGCTCCAGCTACATGCACCGTGTAGAAGCACCCTAAGCGCGCCAACTCATAGTAAGCGCTTCTAATAGCGTTGCGCTAATTATTCTGTGGTTGCGCTTAGGTCAATTATATCGTAATAACTTTTAAACTATTCGTCCAAGCTACTTACTTTAAGTTCATCTACATTAAATAATGAAGGCAAAAAATCTATCAATTTTGAAAACAATTTGATAACTACTCTAGAAAGAGCATTGTAAAAACGTATCAAATTTAATTATTTTTATGGATCACTTTTTAGTACCTATATATTGGCTTCCACGTAAAAGGTAAATGTTGGCGCGGACTTTTGTTTAGATTTTTTTAAGATAAAGAATATCACCAGCACATTATCTTCATGTATCTTCAACGGTTTAGGAAACGCACGCGAATATAGCTCTCAGAGCTCAGCAATTTTGCCGACTTAGTTGATACTTTTCCTTAAATTCTGGCAACATTACATAAAATCTTTATAAATTGTAGCCTAAGTGTTATTCTGATGTATAAACTATATTACTTTAAAGTTTCATCCAAATCCGTTCAGCAGTTTTTGCGTGAAAGAGTAACAAACATCCATACATACATCTTCACAAACTTTCGCATTTATAATATTAGTAGGATATTCTATATCATATTTATAAATTTTTCAGTATTGTTAATTATTAAAAACACAGACACGATTCTAAAACATCGTTATCTTTATTTTGCAATATACTTTTTGTTAGTAGAAAGTCCCCGTGCACTCATTTGTAAAAAAAACTGCCATGGCGTCCGCAATTTTTATTATTCCCGCGTTTATTAATTTAAGTACCTACTCGTTTTGTTTACAGAATCGTGACAACGAGTATTCATTTTAATTGTCCTTATTACTTGCAGGTATTTTGTATTCCCTATGGTCAAGTAAAATAATTATTTATGTTGAAAAAAAGACTATACTGGGACAATACAATACATAATAATGTTATAGAATTATGCAATTGTTTATAAGAGATGGTAATATGGAACTTATGCATGAATAAGTATAAAGCACTATAGAGTGCTACCTTATCGTTGGATTATACAAAAGTATAATTGTGGTTACATCCTTTCAGGTAATAGGTTCAAGTTTCATGCATTAAATAAGTTACTTGAGAAACACAATTGCACAATAAAACAACTATAAAACGACTTTCACGTTATACCTACATAAGACCGTGATAGCATGTTAAATACTTTAAAATAATTGTAATGAAACCGCAGCAAACTTTTGGAGGGAAATAATTTCTGCTACCAAGAATTTGCGTTAGTTGCAATCCACCTATGTGTTTTCTGTGAGTATTTCACAGAAAACCTCTAGTCTCTTTGTAACACTTTTTATCACCTTTACAAAAATTTTATTCTAAGTTTTAAAGCTTTCTAATTTAATTTTTAATTTAATTTTATTACAAACCCTGATCTAAACACAGGCCGAAGTTCAGTCCTAGCCTTACCTGCCCCTATATCTGTTGAAGTAAGTTTTAAATTATAATTAATTACTACTTTCTTCAAAAAGTCTTAGGAAATATCTAAATCTAGGACTTAAAGACACGTTCATGTTGCACCCTAACGATAATTTTGACGTTGAACGACTATCGTGAATCTGTGATCACTGCAAAACTCAACTTAGAAATTTTGAACTCATTTTGTGATGAGGCCCAAAATCTACAACTATTTTTCTAGACATGGTTAAGAATAACTATAATATACCTACTGTTATAGAGTTGTCCTAGACAGGTGGGAATTGTTGCAGAAGGCAGTGGAAGCTAATTTACGCCCACTTGACCAAGGCAAACAAAAGTCTGTCATATATTGACTGAGTTACTCAGCGCTAACATCAAATACAATATGTACGTTACCTTGAACTTCATTGGTGTCAGTCCTGGAGCCAAGCTAGACACACAAAACTAAAGCAGCGACGATAGATTGAATGATATATCTACTACTTAACTGCCATACTCCAAAAGTGATGTCTTCAAGGCACGAGGCGAGGCACGATGGCACATAATTCACAATTTTACAAAATGTCAATAGTTTCAATGTAATATCTCAAAATTATCATCGAGGGCTGACTGAACCGTGCCGGACAAATCAAATAGCGGCAATTTTACAAAAGGGTTCTCAAAATTCACTTTGCGTAGCTGGTTTTACAACAGGCGAGTTCCAAACGGAAGAAATGAATGTGACCAGTGTCAAAATTAATTACCATAGATAAAAAAAAAGTTACTAAACTGATATTCTCGTTCTAATTATCATAGACAATATATCTATTTCAAACACCTACTTTAAGACAATTAGTGTGTGACACAGTTCATGCATTGCAACAAGCCTGAGCACTGCAAAAATTGTAACACAAAGAACTTTATATAAGGAACCTGTAAAAGAAATAAGCCGAAGATAACATGCATTCTCTTTTTCTTTGAGCAGGAATATTGAGTAGAGCTGCCAAAAATCTTTGACATATTTTACGATCAGTACCCATACTAACAACCAAACAACTATAATCAGAAATAACGAATATTACTGCTGCATGCAACGATTACCAGCAGATTGATTAAAAGGTGAAATCGACAGACTGAAGTCTTCGTATTGCTTCGTGTCAGTGAGTACTTACCGGTGCGCGGTGAGCAATAAAATTTCGAGACGCCTGTCTTGTTAGAGATTCTTGAAGGTGCGAATAATGTGCTTAGGTGCATTGGAATTTCAAATACCTTATTCTTATAAAGAGCTGCGATGTAGCCTAAATGGGCTTCTAGGTACTGCAACTGACGTTATCGAATATTGATCGCTTTTTGATCAATTTAATCGTATAGTCACTTTATATTTTTTCGAGCCTCGTATGGCATTTTCTAGACAATAATTGTTCTTTTTCCTTTATTACATTTAAGTATTACAACATGTGATTGGTTATGTCTCTAGCGTATGTATCATTATCATCATCATCAGCAATATATATTTGTAAATTCCGTCCCACTGTGGGGAAAAAATCTCACTGTATGGAAAGAGTAATATCATATTCCACGGTAGTGGCCGAGTGCGGGGCTGCTAGGCAAACTTAATAGGCATGTATTCACTTTAACCAGTCGCATGTTCTCATTCACGACAGACTATAGCTATCTATCATATTTTCTACTCTAGGTAGTAGTGTGCCTTATGATATATTTAGTTATTTAGGTCATGAGCAGATCAGCATACCGTGTATGCACCGTGTGTGCACGCATAAGGTAGTTTATCATCTTACATTTGAAAGAACATAGTTCTTATACTGAAACTCAACTGAAAGTTCATTCTCATTAAATGAAGATTCTATGAATGTACAGTCACGTTCTTGTACAAAAAATCAACTGAAATTGCGTTCTAATAGAAATAAGATTCTTTGAGTACAGTCACACAATTTACGTCTTAATTTATGTACGCAATAACGAAGTGTTATTAAATCTATATCGCCGCAGCATTCGCGCACACAAATTTTCCATTTGATCCCGGCGACACAGTAAGATGTGAAAATTGTAAGATATTTAACATGTGTCGCGGTAACCTCGGCAGTGTTCACTGAGTACATCGGTGTGTACGTAAAATCGCTATTTACATGGTAACTGGGTGTTTATTCGGGGAGGCGCCGGTGTTCGTCGGGAAACTGCTTAGGGTTTGCCGTAGGGATAAGCGATTCGCGGTTATAGTTGTTTTATTGTTATACTAGACGTCACCAGCGGCTTTGCCCGCGACAATTATACATATAAACCTTCCTCTTGAATCATTCTATATATTAAAAAAAACTGCATTAAGATCCGTTGCGTAGTTTTTAAGATTTAAGCATACCTACATAGGGACAGACAGACAGAAGACAGACTTTGTTTTATACTATGTAGTGATAATTCTAGCGGCTTTGCTCGCGGTCGATTATTTGAAAAGTGCCATGTGCTATTCTGATTTAAAAAAAAGGTTTTATATTACTTCAGAGTTTAATCAATTTGCATTCAGTAGGTTTTGCGTAAGAATGCAAAAACATCTAATAAATCGTCTACCCTTACAAAGTTAATCACAGCTACGCCGGCAAATTTTATTTAAATTTAACTGTCTCCGGCCGATGCCGTGGGAACTTCTCCAAATACCTTCTTAGGCTCTCACAGTCTCCAAGGAACATATATTTATGTTAAAAATCAGTTACCTATACCCCATTGTTTTGGTGCATATCACAAGAATTTTATACACACAGATTTCATGTGTCTTGGATCACCGAGTCACCGCGTACCTCAAAATTAAAATGTCACTGAAGTTACGTCATACTTACACTAACGTTGAAGAAAATAAAATAGAAATCTATCTTATCTCTTGTACCATCCACCAAGGGTAGATACAAAGAGGGTCGGCCGGCGCCACTGCGGCGCGATGTCCGTGAAAAAACATTCGCATCAAATTCCAACATCTCAAAACTCTATGGAAATTATTGTTATCTTTATGTCCACCTTTTCATTCTCTTAAGAGAGGCTTATTCTGGTTTGTTACGTTTTGTTTTTGTTATTCGATCTGGTTGCAAGCGAAATTATAAGCTTAAGTTTAAGGAGATCTAAGTGTATATGTATAATTGGAGAACTATTTATTTTTGCAGTCGATTTATTTTACTTATATTCTTCCTGATTCGAAACTTCGATTTAGAAATGCCACAAAATTCTATCTCGCATGGGAATCGTGCCTGCAGTTGCTTGCGCTGTTAGTACACTTACGCAATCGCATGCGTCAACGAAACTACGAAATATCTGTCATTTGCATGAAAACGTTTTGTATATGCTATGTCCCGCTCTATTACACAGCAAGATTAATAAGTTGCATCCTTGTCACTACTGTTCCGCAAATAACTGCGAAATTGTCGTTACACCAGACGCAGACGTTTTGACAGAACATGCGTCAAGTTTTTCTTGTTGTTTTGACAGTTTCGCACATGTTTCGTCGCCGCAATAGTTCCGCAAAAGTTTCGCAGGCGTAGTATGCATACGTGTAGGTATACTAACAGCGTTACATAGACGTTTTTTACAGAATATGCGTCAAGTTTTATCTAGTAGTTTTGACAGTTCCACACATGTTTCGTCGGCGCAATAGTTCCGAAAAAGTTCGCGAACGCGTGACTGTACTAACAGCGTTGAATATCTAGGCCACCCAGCCGGATCCAAGTTTATATGCAGTAATAAAATTTATCAATAGCATTTCGTCAGTAGATTTTATACTTAATAATTTCTTTCTGCTCACGACGGCAGCGATAGCCGAGTGGATATACCAACAGACTGCCATGCAGAGGGTATCGGGTTCGAATCCACGGCGCGCAGCAATGACTTTTCGGAGTTATGTGCGTATTGAATTGTTAATTATCGCTTGTCCCGTGCCTCGGAGAGCACGTTAAGCCGTCGGTCCCGGTTGTCATGAAGAGCTTTGACAGTCGTTACAGGGCGTCAGTACCTTCTAAATAAACTGACACTAGTCTAAACCATGGAATATCGCTATCCCTTCGGGTTGCGGAGGTCAGACAGGCAGTCGCTCCGTGGAAAAGCTAATATTCAGCCAAATCCGGTTAGACTAGAAAGCGGACCCCAGATTGAAACTGGGATAACGCTAAGAGAAAGAAGAAGAAGAATTTCTTTCTGCTCAATTTATATTTTATGTACTTTACGATACAGAAACGTTTATTCCACTACGTTTTTTAAAACGTAAGAACGTATTTTCCATAAACATATTTCAATATTTATTTCACACTGTAAAATAAATTTGGATTAAAGCGAATGTAAGGCAAAAATACCAGTCCATTTATTTGTATAAGCAATAACTTCCAATAATATTCATGTGACTCGCGTAGTTGCATTCAATTTATCAACAGAAAATCGATGAGGGTATAATCCACTGGATTAATTTTGTCTAACCTAACGAATAGTTGAACAATGTTCTGGTACTTTAAGATAGCTTCTACATTCGATACAAAGACAAATGTCACCTTAGTTTTCCATGCCGTCGATTCATGTAAAGTAATTGAAACGTCGTATTATTATAAGTAATGTTTCTAGATCATTCAGTTTAAACATAATTTCAGTGAAACCAATATATCGGGATAAAATTCGGAAACTGTTGCTTAATTTAAATGGGATTTTATATAAAAAAATACAAATAACGGACACAAAGCATACCCAGTACTCAGTCGATTACATCAAGTGAAGTCCAAGAAATCGAACCCGCAACACGTGGCGCACTCGCAGTGGCACTAAACAATTTGTGAAATGTATAGGTTAACTTTATACATTTGGTAAACAAATAATAAACGGAAAGGCAGGTGAAAATTAAATTTAGTTTCTTACACTGTCATGCAGAAGCTACTATAAGCAGTGCCTTCCTAAGTCTAGATTTTCTCGAAGTGAAATGATTTTACGTTGCCTCTTAAGTCACCGAAAAAAAGCTGTACTGCTCAGTTTATCTTCAGCGCTCTCTGGCACTCGTCGTGTAGAGCAGCTGCTTAGTTTAGCATAATAATATGGACAGGGTGCACCCGACTGTAAGAATTTTGATACAACTTTGCAGTAATATCCACTACTGTTCTAGAGTTACCCTAGACAGGTGGGAATTGTTGCAGAAGGCAGTGAAAGCTAATTTACACCCACTTGACCAGGGCAAACAAGAATCTGACATTTATTGACTCTGTTACTCAGCGCTAAAAATCTAATACAATACATCATTTTACAATGTGCTTTTCAACAGGAAGAATGACTTGTCAGTTCTTACAAATGTGAACAGTGTCAAAAATAATTACCATAGATAACAAATGTTACTAAACTGATATTCTCGTTCTATACTAATTGTCATGGACAATAATTTATTTCAAACAACTACTATCAATGTATAACGGTGTATTTCTATAGCCGTGGCCGACATTCACGGGGGCGGGGTCGTGAGCAGACTTCTAGTACTTTATATAATGTATTTAAATAGAGGTACACACACAGGCCAGTATCGCTGCGCTTATACGAAACTCTAAAACTTTAACCCCACAGCCTTCATAGCTCTTGTTTACAGTACTTGTTTCTTACTTCTTTGCCATTACAATATTTCACAGTTCATAAAATATTTTACGTATAACCATACATTGCTACTGCAATCGCTTTACTTTTTAAACTTACAAGTTTAAAATTAAGGGAAGTGGAACCATGTTTTTAATTTAAATGTCGTTTTTTTATGTTTAGGTATAAAAATTGGATAGTGGCTTTTATGATTTATTTTTATTATAGACTCACGCCTGTATCCCCGAAGGGGTAGGCAGAGGTGTAATATGATTAAGGTATGGCTTTTATGATTAAGGTTTATTAATTTTCCACTCGGTTTTAAAATATGGTTTGTTTGAACCTCCATTGATTTCAAGCTTGTACGATGAAAAAGCAGGCTACAGGCTGTTATATATAAATTTTAGCGGACGCTAACTTTACTTGCCTGTGGAATAAAAATCTGACATATTAACCCAAACGAAATTGAAAATTTAGACCTAAAGAAGTAGACCAGCGTCAATACTATTTCACAAACTTTTTTACATTTTTTTTGTCTGTAATGTAATCCTGCAAGATAAATTTCATCCGCTTCCCGGTTATCTATTGAGCTGAAATTTGTGCATGCACATAAAATATTTCGCGTGACAATAATATTGATTATAATGCCACGGAGCTGATCAAAAGGCCATGTCTCGTATTTTATATGACATTGAAATTACAATTTGAACGAAATGTGATTCGATTTTGAATTCACTCAGAATCGGTAATTCTGCTAATTTAATGTCATTATCGTCTAACACCATTTGTGACATGAGTATGACACTGACATTAGATTGAAACTGTATTTGAAAAATATAATTAACTGAATTGGGCCGCTGATGATGGAGCTGAAAGGTAGCCTTCGGAACTCTGCAATGTAACGAAACAACCCCAGCTTGGGCTCGTTTAGTTCGTATAGACGAGTACTTAGGTCCTATATGTTTAGCGCATATGAAAGCTTATTTTTAAAAGTTGTGAAGTTTTGTATTATTATTTTTCAAAGCTAAAACCATTGTTAGATATTATATAACAAATTTTTATGTAGTAGCAACATTGACGAGAAGAGAAAGGCAGGCATATAACCATTATTATATTATCATACTGCCAAATCAACAAACAAAGTAATATCTCCCCTTCATAGGATATAGAGGGGAGAGAGTAGTTTGTTTATTACATTTATCTGTTCAAATAGTACTTACATAATTTTCTTTCACTTATAGTCGATTTTCGACAACAAAGCATAACAACTACACAAGCAAGCAAGCAAAAGGTTGTTCTTTCATCCTGTTTTTCAAAACGCAAACTAGATAGAGTACTTTCTATTTACAGTGCGATCAAAAAACCTTTGCCTAATTATTATTAAACCTTCCTCAGGATTTTATGCTATTATCATCTTCGGCTAGGTACCTACTATCGATTTTATCTATCACTTGTTGTTATGAATAAAAATAGGTTGTCGAATAAGTAAAAAAAATTGTCGGTGTATTAACAATACTAATCCAAAATATATTGAATGGTGATACATTCAATATCTTTTAGGAGTTATACCAAATCTAAACCAAATACTTCTGTATTATGAACACATACATTATAGCAACACAAATGGGCACAAAAGGCAGACAAATACCAATATGGCGCAACCACAGATAGGTCAATCAAATATTTGTATTCTGCGGGATTGTGCTTACTGTGTATAATTCAGTAAGTACGCTACTGACCACTAAACCGCTATGTCATTGGGTAGGAAGGATTTATTATTCTATGCTGGCAATTATTTGCGTCGCGATCATGTCGCAAATATTGGTGCTGCAATCCCCCATTCAGCAGACTTATTTGCATTTTTCAAATCCTTTTTGTAAGGCAGCTTGAGCACTTGTTATAAATCCGATGTCGTGAGGGACTTCAGGGTTCAGCTCTATATACTGTCCCACTGCTGGGCACGAGCCTCTTCTCACTATGAGAAGGGTAAGGCCATTGTCCAAAATTTTGCCAACGAAAAACAAAGAACACCTAGAACAATTTGTGGATCACACGAAGTGTTATCCCGTGAGGGGATCGAACGGTGCAGTTTTAAAGACAGTTAGTAATGGTTACCAAGGCAAATGATATTGTTTTAACTACAAATTATCTGTCTTTTTGTTTATTATTATATTGTCCTAGGCAATCAGCAATCTCAAGGTGCAATTTCAATATCGAGGGTTGTGACAAACTTTATCTTTATCCTTAGTCTGAAGAAAGCAACTTGAATTATGCTTTCATTTGGTTGAGTCGACTGTTCATAGAAAATATCAAAATGTATTTATTTCGCCTATATTCAGACCAAGGATAAAGTTTGTAAGCTTACCACTAGGTTAGCTTTTTAAATCATCATCATCATTGTCTTGCCCTGGTTCCAATTTATTTGGGGTCGGCGCAGTGTCCTTCGCTTCCATACTTCTCTGTCACTAGTCATCCGATCGTTTATCCTTTTCTCTTTCATATCCATCCTCACACAGTCCATCCATCTTTTCCTTGGCCGCCCTCTCCCTTTTCGTCCTTCTACGTACATATTCATCACTTTCTTACCTACGTACATCTCATTTCTTCGCATAACATACCAGGCCAATCGACACCCTTTTACCTTTTCATCAATGGGCGCCACTTTCATACTACCTCTAATGTAATCATGCCTAATTCTGTCCATTCTTGTGAACATGCAATCGTTTCTCATCCATCTTCTTTGTAGGTTAGATTTTTAAATACCTTGCAGTATTTTAATTTAAATACCTTGCAGTATTTTAATGCATATCTGTATTTATCTACGATCTTCAATACTACGTGTGGATATACAACAAAACTTATAATTACTTATTTTTGTTCCATGTACGTGCTGATCGGCAACACAGGTAAGTGAAAACTAACAACAACACTCATGTCTCGCAGAAAAGTGTGCAGTAACATGCACTTCAGCAAGTTGCAACTTTGAGGGTAAAGTTTGTAGAAAACGTAACAATGCGCAAAGGTATTATGTATGTACCTATCCTGTACGATAAGTGGCTTAGCAGCAATGTTTCAAAATCGCCACGAATCTCTAGTTATAGTATATCATCTATGGCCACGAATTCAAAATGTTGGTAGATTTAATATTAGTTTTAGATATCAAACTCGTTTGACAACAACTGATTGTTCGAAATATATAAACCTGCCAGAACGACATTAGAATCTGCAAACACTTTTTTTGTAGCACATAAACGTAGAATGAAAGAAACGGCCATAATTAAAACATTGTTTTTATGGTTGGCACTATGGTTTGTATTTAATACAAACAAAATTTTCTTCTTTGAAAGCAATGTTATAAAGAATGGCCCAGTGTTTTAGATTAGCCAACCCTGTATGAGTAAAACTACATTAAAGAAATAGATGGTTTAGCTAGATGTGTTATCAATAGATATTATAGAATTTAGATCGTAGTACAAATCAAAACTATTTTTTTATATTTGTTACGATACACAAAAAAGTTATTTTAAGTATTAACGAGACAGGGAAAATAACGTTTTACGGGCAAAGGATTAACGGACTATTTTATTTATTATTTCAGAACGAGTCACATTTAAACCGGAGAGTAAGTTAAAGGTTTTGAAAGAAATATTTGTGTTTAGAAAGCCTTAGGCTTTTGGACGAAGAAAATTCGTTGTTTCACACATTCAGCCAACGAATTGCAAAAATAAAATTAGACTTTAGAATGTTTTCAGCCAGTGTGAAATGGGGAATTTTCTTAAGAGGTCCAATAAAAGCCAGAGCTTACAATTGCTAGAATAGCAGCACTAATGCTTACATTGTTGCCTTCGTAGATAAAGTGTGTACTACGGTACATAATCACTATGTATGTGTCACATGAAAACAGAATAAATTGAAAACAATAATAGTATAGACAACTTACACAACATGTTAACCACACTTTAAAAGTAATGAAGATATATTTTAAACACATGTAGACTTTTACATGTGCAGTTTTTTATATGACTGAGTTGTTGCAAAGGTCTTAAATCTCAATAAGCAAATAAGCGTTTTTCTTCTAGGTTGTTGATAACTTTTATTTTGTTATATGACTTATAATTTGTATGATAATCATTTTTTTTATAAACTTCACATATTATTTTTCGATTTATGATGATACGCTTAAGAATAAAATATGGTATTTTTATACAAACTGGATTGGGATCCATAAACGTTTTATGAAAATAATTATAACATGCATGGCACTGAAAACACCATATCTTGGTATCCATGCATCACTTTGTTTTAGAAATTATAAAGGAAAAGTTTTATTACCATAATTTCAACACTGCATTAATTTTGTGAATATTTGCATGTAACTCAAAACATCATACCACGGTGTTCGTGCATTATTTTGTTTTTGAAAATCTACACGAGAGCTTAAAGTTTTACCCGGATACCTGATCCAGAAATTCACAAGAGACAAACCCACACTAAGTTTATCTTAAACTAAACCATGATTTATTACTAATAACTAAATAAATTACATATGTATTTCTCATTTACATGCGTTATACCCTTAATGCACTTAATAGAGAAATATTTAAAACCAGCGAAGGCAACATATTAACTGTTTTTCAATGCAAATTAGATAGAAGCTTCGGATAACGAACTCATAGCTACTAACATAGATATATCGCGGTCGGAACTAGGTCATCCTACGATACATACGGGATGCTTTGTGTAGCGCGACAATTAGACAATCATCGCCTAATCTGAAATAGTGCAACCGATAATCGCCGGGATATTCTTAGGCCATTTATTGACTACAATTGCGTAATAATGAAATTTGCATTTTATGAAACGGAAAATGATTCATAAAATTTGAGGATGATGGATATTTGAGGTTCTGACATGTATTGCTGGCGTAAAACGTACAAATCTTACAAATAAGATTTTCGCGGACAATTCATGCTACTCGTAGTTGTTTACCAAATGAACTAGGAATGTGTCATTTTTACATACCGCAGGTAATGATACGTAAATAGGTGCTAATACTTCTATAGTAATGATTGCGACGCGATAGGTTGAGATATTCTCTCCAAGATTCGACAAAGTAATTACAGAAAATGCAAGCTTATATAGTACACACAGCTACTTGTCAAGATTGACACTTCGAACTTTGTACCATTCGTATGGTATAGGATATAAGCAAAGAGCTCAGATATTAACATAGAGGCGCATTTCCTATGGGCGCTCTGAAGACAAGCTTTCTGTGACCCAAATTGCCGCTTGGTGGCGTGGCAGTCGCGCTGTGGCAGCTGTCTCTACGAGAGCAAGAGAGGCGAACTTTTCTCCTGTGTATCTTAACTACGAGAGCAAGAGAGACGGAGAACGACGCCAGCGCCGCGCCGCCAATGGTGCCAACTACGAACTAAATTGGAGACAGTCCCCACTTGGAATCGGCAAAAATCCTTAAGAACTGCGCTTCTATGTAAATCTGTATTCATTGATAATTATGTATGTATCAAAATCGTACTGCAACTGTCAAGTTTGATTTGTAACCATAATTATGTACAATAAAAACGTTTAGGAATTGTAGGCTAGTAAAATTTGTTGATATGATTAAAATGATGTGAGCTCTTTTATATGGTTGATAATGTTGATGAAAAGTTGTCAGTCTGCAGTGGCCACGAAGCCACGTGCACATAGTTCGTACAAAACATGTCAAACCAAAAGCTAGTACAATCTTAATATATAAAATCTTTGCGTTACTTACTGACTGACAGATACGCTACAGCCGAAACTATTGAGCGCAGGAAGCTGAAATTTGCCATGTATGTTCCTTGGGGACCGTAGGGGTGCACTAAGAAGGGATTTCCCGAAATTCCCACGGGATCGGCCAAAATGGATAAATAAAAAAAAATTGCAGGCGTAGCTGCTGGCTTCCTCTAGTTTTATGTAAAAGTAAACATCTCTATTATAGTATTTAGGTCAAGTTCTTTGTGGTTTTTTTTTTCATTTATTTATCTACGTCTGTGTGGTGACGGATTAAGAATACGGATTGTCACCACCCCATATCATCCTATGGGTGTCGTAAGAGCGGACAGAGGGAGCATATTATGCAGAGAACAGCACTGTAGAAAAGGAAAACTTAATACAAACCCTATACCAACCCGTTTGGCCAGCGTGGTATAGTAGACCAATTCCTCCTGTCAAAGGAGAGGCCTAGTCCATCAGTGGACTGTTAAAGGCTGGAGATGATGATTTATCTAATATCTCTTTAGTGCTGTATTTGAGTCGCAATCACTAGTAGACTCCAGTCGTAGCATTATAGATTTTTGGATTGATGATTTTTGTTTCCTGATAATGTACTTTCCAATAATGCAAAATAACAATATTGCAAGTGACATTATTGGGAGCTCAATTAAAAAGAATATATACTCAATTGTTTTTAGTCTATACATTTTATCTGTATCTAGAAATTATAGTAAATATTGAGGTTATTTTTAATAGCATAAACCCATTCTTATTGTAGGTTTACATTGAATCAGTATTGCTCAGATAATTTGAATTTTTACCAATAAATTCAGCGTATTCTGCTGGCGTAAATAGAATGCTTTCATTGATTCCGGTTAAGATTAATAGTAATCTTAACCGGAATCAGTGAAATCAAATCTGAATGTTTAGACGACGCCGTTGTTTGTTGACAATAGATACTATCCAAATTTTTGTCGTTAACAACTGCGTCTAAAAAGTTCGAAGGTAATAAATAAAGTCTAAAACGGTACAATCAGAAAACCAATACGTCAAACTTCCTTACAGCATTCAAAGTATTGATTGGGGAGCAAAACTTTTTTTTCACAAAGTCTTGAACACTTTTTATTGGTATTTCTTTAAGACATGTTACCAAGTTTAGCACAAGCTTTAAAGCAGCTTTGCACCATGATGCTTCCCGGGGCGCAAAAAGTTAGAGCAGCTTATCACACATTGGCATAGTGTTCGCAAATATTTTAGATTTATTAGACATTTTTATCAACATATTTTTTCTACCTGAACATATTTTTCTTACGACGAAATAGATTACGTTTTATGAGCTGTGTGGCATGAGTCGACATGACACAGCATAAAACATTTTGATGATCGTGCTTAAATATTCGGTATATATTTTCACAGTCTGCATATAGTGCAGTTTGTATGAATACAAAAAAAATGCTTAAATAGAACTGCAAGAATAAGAATTTTTTAAACTTTATTCATAAGCCGATATTACGTTTAAAAAACGTGATAAATAGTATGTGTTTCTTATTAGGCATTATCGTTGTAAGGTACAAAATTATATTTTATTTATTGATAGCTCGGTACTAATAACGGTAGTTTTAGATCTAGCGGCTGAGCTTCGCTTATTGTATAAGTCCGTTTTAGTATGGTTTTCAATCTAACAAACAACGCTTAGTAGATCGCTCATAACACTTTTGAATACAATAAAACTAAATTAACAGCTTATAGATCGTAGTTTTGAATTATTAATAGTTATTAATCAGTAGTTTTACAATTATATTATTTGAAAATTGAAATATGTGAACATTATTAACTTCGTAAAAAATATAGGACTCTAGGTAGGTATTTTGTAATGTTTAATCATAACTATATTATAATTTATATTTTTAACTGAAAGCTCAAAACGCGCCAAATTTACTACAACTAATAGGGGCTAATATTATAATGGAAACTAATTAATTAAAGTTTTATAAATATCAAACTTCGAATAGCTATGTATGGAATTGATATTTTAGATAGACAAATTTTAGTTTAAGTTTAACTGACTACATTATAATTTTAATTAAATGTGGATACCATAATAAAACCATTCACTATGAAAACATTATTATAATATATATGGACAACATAATCATCTCTATTATTTTAATTGATGTTCTGCTTTTCAACAACGATGTAGTGTTACAAGTACCAGTGCAGTTTACATGCGAGTATAATTTAAGCCACACCACATGACACTTTAAATTGTAGTTCAGATCTGCGTTTGAACGGCGCTTTTCATATTCCATTGCCATTTAAATCACCAATATCTGTATCTCTTGTAACATCATTTGGTATTGTATCCTCATTATTGATAATATTGTCTAGTATAGGATAACGAGCAATATGTTTACAACTAGCCACAAAAATATTACAAATCCCATCTTCAGAAACGTAAGTAAATTTATCTTATAGCGAAGTAAATTTTTCATGAAAACATTTGTTTTCGTCGTACATTTTATCCGCTCATTTTAGTTTCCGATGGAAAATATGAACGCAGTCGCTTTAAGACGATTGGGTAAGGTAACGGACTTATTGCTCGCGTGATTTATACCATACATTTCCTCTGTTGATTGAATTTCATGATCATTTCATTTAATATGCTAAGTTATATTATCGTTTAGGACTTCACTCCTTATGTAGCAACAATAACTTTAATTAAAGATATTTTTAAGAACCTCTTTAATACTAGGTATTTTATGACATAAGTACGTTCATATCAGAGGATCTATATTACGTCATCAACACTTACAATGTTGCCTTATTTTTCCAAACTTTCTTTGTCACTGACACAGTCACCCTAGAAGCTTCCGTCAAGCAACATTAAGTACTTGTCTGGCTTGGAGCCAATATTCCGGTGCAGTCACAACGGTCTCCGCGGGACCTCCGCTCAGACTGGAAGCTTTTCACTCCATTGTCGATTTCTGATTGGTTGACTCGATTTATCTACACCAATAACTCAACGCGTAACGTCTGCTTTGTCTGTCATTTGCTTTCCTTTTATACATATAAATGTCTTATACTGTCTTCATTCAGACAGGATTTAGATATATTATTACTTTATTGTTGTCTTTCTGTGAAGGCAAATACATAAACAATCCCTAGAGACTCGTTATTGATATTAAGTTATAGGTATGTTTGACTAAGTATTGTATTATGCAAGCCCACTGTTGGAAACTAGATGCAGCGATATAGTCTAAGTGGATTCCCAAAGCTTCAGATATAATCTTCGAGAGCTATATCTACGCAGAGTAATGCTCGTGGCAAAGCTCACATGCATAATGTGAACATGACGTTACTTAGAAGCATAGTGTACGTAAGTATCTTGTTGTGTAATATTCTCAATTATATTGGGATTATAATATGGAGACACATGAATTACTTGATAAAAAAATTATGTAACTATGTAGGTACTAAAGCGTTTAAAAAAGTGTGTGATGTATAAAATGTATGTACTTAATTTTCTAAGTCGTTTAGAAACACTTAATAAAGAACAATGCCCATTTCTGGCCCAGTTTGGAACTCATGAACAGCACAATAAAGTTTCAATTAGTTGTTGAATAATCCTTTTTATTTATAACTTAATTTATAGGCATTACTAAAGGTGTGCTGAGAAACTTATTCAATAAATAGGTTTATAGAGATGTGTTAACGTCTAAATAGCCAACACGTAATAGATCAGAAATTGCCAGTAAAGAAATCATAATATCAAATCGATTATCACTTCTTCTTTATCGATTTTACGTTTTCTCTACTCAAAATGATTTGAGTTAATAGCAAAACCCTACTTGGTCCTTAAACATTTAAAATGTGTGTATTTTTAAGGTATATGCGATTAACTACAAATAAGTTCGATTTTGAACCAAATATATAGATAACCAATGTCCGAAATCCATATCGATTAATCAATATCATTTAAAACTGTAAAATGGCAGCACTTTTTTGCCTCTTAAGTAAATGTCAATAATGTCATATTCAGTTTATTTTGTTTGTTACCTATTTGTTTTGCTCGTGCACATTGTGAATGCTTTTTATGTTTTTGGATCTTTTACGACTACTGGCTTTTTCTTTCGGATTTCGACCCTTACCAAATGATTAACTCATTCCTTACTACGCAAAACTACGAAATACTTTAACCATCCTAATAAAAGTGGGTACACACCTAATGTTTTGTGAGCATATAAATGTACTTCTTGTAATAAATCTATGAATGTGATGGACCTCTAATCAATCTCAAAATTCTAGTTTAACACTCTTTTATCGAATGCAATAACAACTACTACGATTTTTGACTGTCCACATCTGGGCCGGCGTCTCTAAGAAAATGGGCATTGTTCCTTAGTTACTTTACATAAACGGTATTTTTCAATCACTAAGTGTGATTTTATTACAGTTCCATGAAAGACAATTAATTTCCACCTTGATTGTGTTTTAATGAAATGAATGAACAAAGAGCTGCAAGAGTAATTTGATACAAATTAATTGAAAAATTGAGTTATTTTTACTAGTTTGAATGTAGTTTTAATATTCATAAGCGCACGATATTTCTTGTTTGAAGCCTTTTATGTTCGAAATCAATCAGTAAATGCATTCAGCTTAGTAATAGTGTGAATCTAGTAATAACAATTCGTGTTATTAGAAATCATTAGCCACGCAAAGGCCCAAATGAAAAACAAAATAATATCTGTTTCCATCAAATACATAAACAAAATAAATAAAAATTAAATAGGTCTGTTACTGTGAAGTAAACAACTACCCGCGTATAATCATTAAGAGGAAAAAAGCCGTCATTAATATTAATCCCGCGATACGGGAAATAATATTTATTCAATATAAAATATAATTTATCAACACGAAGCCAGCGGCCCAGTTTTCCGTTGCAATATTCCCAGCGGCTGTCAAAGCGGTGACATGTCGGACGCTACACGTCGCCGCCATGTTGGCCGCCATTTTCTCTCAACGACGTATTGCGACATCTCTCCCCGCGGACACAACTTGCGGGAGTTGAGGCTTCCATTTTCAAAGTTTCAAATCGTATAAGTGAAACTTTGACAGAAATGACGTTTCAATTTCGATTTTTGAATTTCAATAGTCTCTAAGCGGTGCTTTGCAAAGTTCGATCGTTGAAACATTGAAGTTGCCAGTTTTAGCTTTGTTTTGTGTTGAGATATTGTCTGTTATAAAATAAATGTTATCTCAAAGTAAAACTGTATTTCACGAAATAAAGGAGTTCAGGAATCTTGTAATTATTAGATTGCGTTAGTGCATAGTTTATGTATGGAATATTACTTTTAGTATTTTCATATTGTTACAACTGTCGGTGACACTAATCAAAAAGTAACATTAACTAATAAAATATACACGCAGTACTTAGCTCACCTAAGATCTAGTAGTACCCTACAAGTTATCCCAATCTCACAGGTCACATGTTTATGAAACCCAATCCTTTCAAAGTTCCGATGAGACAATCTAATCGTCCGTGCCTAAAGATAGTTGAGCTTATCCGTCATTAGCCGTGGCTCCACGTCCACTTGTTTATCCAAGACTTTCGATAGCAGAGTTAATCAGATTCGGGGATAGGGTTTCGTAATTGGACTATGTTGTATCTTCGATCTGAGTTCTTACGGGCAACGGATTCATGTAAGTACAAAGGACAGTATTAAATCAGCATTTTTGTAAGAAAGCCTAAAGGGATTTAAATTTGAAAAAAAATCTCCATGACTTGCTGCTAAAGGAATAAATTCTACTACTAAGTAGATGAAACTATAAACATATCCTTCGCTTTGATTCCGTGTTGAGCTTTGCTCATACCGAATGTCATCAAAATCAATTGATCAAACTGTTACTATACAGAATGGCAATACCATCAAATATGGAACCGGTTTTGTTAAGATTTGTGTCGGATTAATATAGGCTTTAAAAAAAACATAAGTGATGCACTGTATAAAATATCATCTTAAATATAAGGTGCAGCTGCTGTATAGATATTTCGCTTAGATTATTATTTTCATAGGCTTAGCTAATCAAAGAAATACATAACAGAGCAATATAATAGCAGCCTAAACGTACATAACCCAGTTGTAAACAAACTACAAGTTAAATGGAGCGTAGCACTTGGCTCATACATTCTAATCGCAACTTTTGAAGAGGATATTGGCAAAGTTCATACATTTGATATAACTTAATGGAATCATCTCAGCCCTGCTAACAAGCACCTGCATCCGATAACAAGACTGAAGGCAAAAGAAGCCGATTACAAATTTGTATGGATAAGAGATGGCAGAATCTTTGCCAGAAAGACGGAGGGAAGTCAAGCCATACACATCCGTAATTCTGATAGTCTATTATTGTTGAAATAATCTTAGTAATCTGTCAATGTATTTTGTATGCAGCATTAAAATTCAACAATTTTCTTAAAATATATTATCAGAATGTACGCGGATTGCGCACTAAGACAAACGAAGTCTACAACAACATTTTGTTAAGTAATTATGATATGATAAAATTTAGTGAAACATGGTTAAATTCAAATATAAAAGATCGTGAAATAATTGATGATCGATACATAGTTTACCGTGATCACAATCCAACACAATCTTTGAAATTTGACGGTGGAGGTGTTTTGATAGCTATATCAAAGCATATTCTTTCCTCTCGTATAGCTAAATGGGAAGGCAATAGTGAAGACATCTGGGTAGTCATTGAAGTTAAAGCAGCAATAGAGTTAGGAAAATTGCTATTTGCGTTGTTTATTTCTCCCCTCCTCTAAAACTAAATAATTTGAATGAATTTTTAGATAGTGCACTAATGGTCTCGGAAACAGTAGACGATATTATAATTTTAGGAGATTTTAATTTAGGTTGTGTTAGCTGGTCTAAGGACAGTAGTCAGTCTCATTTGATCGCGAGTTTAAACTCAAGTAACAATAAAAATAATAACTGTCAACATAGGTTAATGTATACACTTTCAGACTTTATAGCACTAAGTGGTTTACAACAGACCAATACCATTGTCAATCATGACCAAAGAATTTTGGACTTGGTTTTAACTAATGTAAACTGCACTGTTAGCAAGTCTGATAACATATTGTGCAAAATTGATAATTTTCACCCACCTTTAGATACATACATACATGCATAGACTCACGCCTGTTTCCCGGATGGGTAGGCAGAGACTACGGAACGCCATTTGCAACGATCCTGACATACCTCTCTGGCTTCATTCACTCCCATCAAGTTTCTCATGATGCTCTTCTGTTTAGGGTACTTCTGACCTGTCCTTTTTTTAAGATGTCTCCAATCTGGTCAGAGAACGTCCGCCTAGGTCTTCCCCTTCGTCCTGTTTCATTCACACTTGCCTTATATATCTTCTTTGTCAGTCTTTTGTCATCCATCCTCTCCATGTGCTCAAACCATCTTAACATGCCTATCTCGATGCTTGTCACTACATCTTCTTTTACCCCACACCACTCTCGTATCACACAATTCTTTACTCTGTCGGTCAAAGACGGTGTGTCTTCATACTTCTCAGTGCTCTCATTTCTACAGCATTTATTCTACTTTCAAGTCTCTCCTGCCATACCCAACTTTCACTACCATACATAAGGGTAGGCACTGACACCCCTCTATGCACAGCGAAACGCGCCTTTTTGGACACGTTTTGACTGTTCATAAACGCCTTCAGAGCTCCATTCACACTATTACCTGTGAAGATGAGCACGGCGATGTTTTCCTGCATTAACTCTTCTTTAAATATCTTCTTCACCTTTAGATGTTTTACTTGATTTAACATTGCAGTCATCGTCAGTTAGCAATTGTAGGCTAGGTTATAACTTTTACAAAGCTGACTACGATAAAATAATTCCCTGCCTAGCGTATGTCATCATATCAGCCAAACGACGTCCACTGCTGGACATAGGCCTCCCCCAAGGTTCTCCACACAGACCGGTCTTGAGCCGCCCGCATCCAACCGCCTCCCGCGATCTTGACGAGGTCGTCGGTCCACCTTGCGGGGGGCCTACCTCTGCTGCGTCGTCAGGTACGTGGCCGCCACTCCAGAACCTTTCTGCCCCAACGGCCATCGGTTCTTCGAGCTATGTGCCCTGCCCACTGCCACTTCAGCTTGGCTATTCGGAGAGCTATGTCGGCGACTTTGGTTCTACTGCGGATCTCCTTATTTCTGATTCGATCTCGGAGGGAAACTCCAAGCATAGCTCTCTCCATCGCCCTCTGAGTGACCTTGAGCCTTCTGATAAGGCCCATAGTGAGCGACCACGTCTCTGATCCGTAAGTCATCACTGGCAACACACACTGGTCAAAGACTTTCGTCTTGAGACACTGCGGGATATCGGACGAGAAGATATGTCGTAGCTTCCCGAACGCTGCCCAACTGAGTTGGATTCGACGATTGACCTCCTTCTCGAAGTTGGACCTACCTAATTGGACTACTTGTCCCAGGTAGGTATACTTGTCGACAACTTCGAGCGTAGAGTTCCCAACCTGAATAGGAGCAGGTACAACATGGACGTTCGACATGTTTTGCGTCTTGTCCATGTTCATCTTAAGACCTACTTGTTGAGAGACTCTACAGAGGCCATCGAGCATTGTGCCTAGGTCTTCCATGGTCTCAGCCATGACTACGATATCGTCTGCGAATCAAAGGTGAGTGATGTACTCGCCGTTGATGTTGATGCCGAGCCCATTCCAGTCCAGAAGCTTGAAAACATCCTCCAGCGCAGTGGTAAACAGTTTCGGGGATATGACATCCCCCTGTCTCACCCCTCGCTGGAGTTGAATAGGTTTCGAACTCTGGTCCTGGTGGCGGACTGACATAGTGGCGTTTTCATACAAACACTTTAGCACTTCGATATATCGGTAGTCAATCCGGCACCGTTGGAGAGACTGTAGCACCACCCAGGTTTCGATCGAATCGAAGGCTTTCTCATAGTCCACAAACGCCAAGCATAGGGGCTGGTTATACTCCTCGGACTTCTGTATAACCTGCCGCAGCGTATGTATGTGGTCTATGGTACTATAGCCTTTACGGAAACCGGCTTGTTCGGGAGGCTGGAAGTCGTCTAGCTTGCTCTCGAGACGATTCGTGATGACCCTCGAATACAGCTTGTAGACGTGGCTCAGAAGTGTGATGGGTCTGTAGTTCTTTAAGAGGGTTTTATCCCCTTTCTTAAAGAAAAGCACCACCACACCTCTGTGCCACGCCTGTGGCGTTTTACCCTCGAGAATGACGGAATTAAATAGCTTCCGGAGGGCTTTTCTAGCGGGTGCACCGCCGGCCTTCAGAAGCTCGCTCGTAATTCCGTCATCATCCGGCGCCTTGTTGTTTTTGAGCTGTTTGAGAGCCACACTAATCTCGTGCATGCTGACGTCCGGAATATCTTCGGTATAGTGTCGGGTCAATCCAGCTCTAGGGTCTGACGCTGGAGTGCTTGCGGGTTGTTGCGTTGTCGTGTATAGCTGTCCATAGAACCTTTCGATCTCCTCCAAGAGCTCAAGCTTGGACGATACGATTCTGCCATCTTCCGTCTTCAGCTTTGTCAGCTGACTCTGCCCAACAGACAGATCCCTCTGGAACACTTTGGAACCCTTATTCTGCTCGATTGCCTCACGAACACGTTTTGTGTTGTATTGGCGGAGATCGCGAGTCAGAGACTTAGAGATCTGTCTGTTGAGGTGCCGATATTTCGGCATGTCGTCGGAGGATAGCAGAGCCATCTTGCGCCTTTCCTCTAACAGCTCGAGGGTCGGATCCGAGATCTTGCTGGTTCTCTTGCTTTTCTGCCTAGCGTATGTGGAATGGTTAAAACTGTTCGCGAACTGTCAAAGCGTAAACGATATGGTTAGCATGTTTTATGATAAAGTTAATACAATAATTGATGAATTTGTGCCAAAGCGAAAACGGCGTAAAGCTTCGTACCCTATTTGGTTTACCAGTGATCTAATTAAGCTCTTAAAAGAGAAGAATAAACTCAGACGTAGGTTTCGTAATCATAAAAACCCAAGGGACAAACTTGAATTTGAGATATTAAGGAAACGATGTGATAAACTTGATCGTGAATGTTATAACAACTATATTAATTCTATTGAAAATAACTTGAAAAAGAATCCTAAATATTTTTGGAGCTTCATCAAACATAAGGAGTCAAAGAAAGTCACATTACCATAAGGAGATAACAGTGATGTCAGGAATTACAGGCCAATAGCAATTCTTTCTAGCTTTTCTAAAATTTTAGAGTCCTTAGTTTCATCTGTATTAACCAAGCATACAAGACTACTAATCCGACCAGAGCAACATGGCTTTCTAGATAAACAATCCGTCCTTACCAATTTGGTCTTCTACATTACTCCTATTATTGAGAGTGTAGATAACAATCAGCAAGTAGATTCAGTTTATACAGATTTTGCTAACGCCTTTGACAGAGTTGATCATCAAATTTTACTTTGCAAGCTTCAACGTCAGTATGGAGTATGTAGTGAATTGCTGAGTTGGTTTGAGTCTTACCTGGTGGACCGTGAGTACGTTGTGGTAGTAAATAATACGGAATCTAAAAAGTACTTTGCAAACTCTGGTGTTCCCCAGGGATCTCACCTTGGACCAATTCAGTTCTTATTATTCATAAATGACATAGTTATGCAAGTGCAACATTGTCAGTGTTCTCTCTATGCTGATGATATGAAAATATCGCGTCAGATTAACTCTGTAGATGACGAGAAGTTACTACAAGATGATCTTGATCGAATTTATCAATGGTTTTGTGATAATAAAATGTTACTGAATGCTGCAAAATGCCAACATATTCGATTCACTCGAAAACCGAATATTATTCAAACTTGTTTTCACATCAATAACAATCTGATTACCACAGTCCATCAAGTGCGAGATTTGGGTATTATTTTAGACTCTAAAATTTCTTTTATTCCTCAGTTTGATAACATTGTTAACAGAGCTGTCAAAATGCTTGGATTTTTAAAACGAAATACCAAGGATTTCAAACGTACCACATCAAGAATTTTACTTTATAATGCACTTGTGAGGAGTGTATTAGAATTTGGCAGTGTTGTTTGGAAGCCCCGGTATACAGTTCAGACACAACGCATTGAGTCGATCCAAAGAGCATTCACTAGGCATCTGGCGTTTATTACGCCTGGCTTTTGTCTTAGATGTCCATAATTATAGTGATCGCTTAGCAAATTTTAAATTAAACACGCTTAAAGATAGGAGAATGATGTTGGACCTTTGCTTCCTACAGAACATAGTAAATGGGTTGTCACAGACACAAGGACTGCTTGAGCGTATACAGATATGCGTACCTAGGCCCAATGCTCGGATAAGGAATAATTTTCCCTTTTTCAAGGTTCCGACTCACCGAACCAACATAGGTGCACAAGGTCCTATAACTAGGCAACCTGCTTCGTATAATAACTGCTGGCGAAGATTAAGCCTCGACATCTATAATGACAATCCCAGCCATTTCAAGCATAAAATATTGAAAAAACATTGCTCATAATCATAACTCTATCTATTTTACTTTTATCATATAAGTTCATATATAACTTAATTTAATTATTATTGTTTGTCCTATTTTTATGTGAATGTTGTGCATATTTAATAATTAGAGTAGCATCTGCATTTTGTTGTTTTGAATTTTTTTTTCCAATGTTTATGTTTACTCTGTAAATATGCCCTAAATAAATAAATAAGCAACGCCAAGCTACTTCGAAGCACATTCATGTATATGAATTCGAAAACAGCTATGCGATTTTAATGCAGACGTGTTATGGAGCGCAAGGCATTGAGTGGCATTTACTGCCTGACGAAATTCGGTACGGTATTCTATAGTATCAGCTTGTGTGGCATTCTTGAAAATTTTGATAATGTAGAAAATTTTTGATCCTGGTTCGTCAAGTTATTCACAAATTATGTGAGATGATTTTATTAATTAGGAAACGGTTTGTTTATATGTGTGCTACAAAGGTCTTTACGCATTTTTATCCGTTAAATTGCACACATACAGTAATGTTCAGGGCAACTACAATACCAGACCAGAAAACCATCCGCGCTACATACAACTCAAAATGAGTTTTTATGTGAAACTGACTGCAGTGTAAACCGCACGTTATTTATAAGAGAACACACAACACAAAATACGCCACATTCAACTCGTAAAATTACGCTGGTTTGGTCTCAGTACGGCTTTACGTAACCTCGTAGTTTCCAATACTTCATATTTATGGTTCTGAAATATCATTACAAAATCTACGATAGTATAAAAATCGTAACACTATTAACTTACGTGAACCTGTCCAGATATCCAAGTTAATTGTCCAATTTAACTTGCCCAGCAGTTACCCAATTACAATGTGAAAATTAAGCAGAGCTTAACTAATTTCGTACGTTATTTTAAACACTGTTATTGTGAAAATACATAGCGTTTTATTGGACCGCCAGATTTACTCGCTGACCGTATGAAATTTCTGAATCAGACGAATATTTCTCACTCCATTTCAATAGCGAACTTTAACCAATATTGCATACAGGTTTTATTTTACTACGTTTATTGGAGAATATTGATGTCATAGTATTTTATGTAAAGCGAGTCAGCGAGAGATTACAATGGCGAGGTCAAAAGACTTCTAAATCAATGTGCTTTGAGCCCATAAATTATTCACTATAGGAATTTAGGTGTCAGCAACGTCTAGTGGTAGCACTTGCTTTATATGTTACCTGCATACTAGATAAGTGGCAAGAAGGCAGCGATAGCCTCATGCAGATACCACAGGACTGCCATGCAGAGGGTATTGGGTTCAAATCCACGGAATGCACCAATGACTTTTCTTAAGTTATGTACGTTTCAAATAGTTAATTATCGCTTGCCTCGAGCCTTTGTTCCGGCTTGCATGAAGATATTTGAAAGTCTTTATGGGAGTTATATAGTACCCTCAACAGACTGATACATGTCTAAGCCATGGAATATCGCTAATTCGCTATCCCTTTAGGTTGCGAAGTTCAGACGGCAGTCGCTCTGTGGAAAAGCTGATATTCTGTCATATCTGGTTGGACTAGTAAGCGGATCCCGGGGTCCAATGCTTAAGTCTTAGATGCAACGGGGATAACGCTAGAAGGATGATGATAACGGGATATGTGACAAGTGAGTGGTTGGTTTGGGACTTGGGTCCATCTGAATGGTACCACCTACTCACAGAATGACAATTTTGGGTAGGCGCTTTATATCAGCTGAATGTTAACTAGCTTGCTCTAAGCAGCGGTTTTCTGAGATATATATCTTTTTAGCATGGCTTTTTATTTCTTCGTGTAGGATCACCTAGCCCGGTCTGAGGATCCTCCCTTTAGTTGAAGGTTTGCCTTCACCTTATACCTCAATAACTACAATACCTATCATCGCCATGTTTTCACCAAACTTGTCTTCATCCACTTATTATTAATTGTAATTTACTCTTAAATTGAAAATATATTCTCAGTAATTCTTCAAGATTTCAAACGTGCTGTTGCTCTACTTCACACATGTATATGCTCTTTAAATGCATGCAAGTTTCATATTCGCGAGGTTCGTGGAAAATAAACTATGAACACGTGAGAAACTATAATTTTATTACACTTCCTCGTGTATTTTAGTGTCCTACTTCCAATTCTTCGCTCTGAAATTCTTGAATTTTATCGTTCCGTTTGAATGTGTTTCTTAAAAATGCATTGAAACATATGATATTATAAACAACGATATAATTTTGCTTTTAAGACTTACCATTATATATATTTTATGCAAAATACTTACATAATTTTGCATTATGTTTAATGTAACATAAGAATAGGATACGCACTTCATAGAGTAAAGAATTGTGTGATAAGAGAGTGTTGTGGGATAAAAGAAGATGTAGTGACAAGTATCGAGAAAGGTACCTATGCTAAGATGGTCTGGGCACATGGAGAGGATGGATGACGAAAGACAGACCAAGAAGATTTAAGGCAAGTGTTAATGGGACAGGACGAAGGGGAAAACCTAAGCAGACTTTCTCTGACTAGATAGATACATCCTTAAAAAGTACAGATCGCATAGTACCCTAAACAGAAAAGCATGCATGAGAAACGTGATGGGAGTGAATGAAGCAAGACAGATATGTCAGGATCGTTGCAAATGGCGTTCCGTACTCTCTACCTTTCCCTCCGGGGAACAGGCGTGAGTCTATGTATGTATGTATGTTTATTCCCAATAATCAAAATGAATTAACTTCTTCAATTGTAAATTTATTTATGAGAAATTCTCTTTTATTATAAAGTCTTATATTAAAAAATGATATGGAATTGCAAATTTTAAGGTGTAAGTTATATACTATAACTTTAAGGCTTCAAGAATATTTATTTATAAATAATTTTGAAGACTATTAGTTTAAATTAACAAAATTGTATTGTCATGGTAAATTGATTTTTTATTACAATAGTAAGTAAAGGCTTAAACTTAATACAACACATTTGATCTCTGACTCCTAAACTAGGATTATATTCCTGTATCTTAGGATATCAGAAACGCCAGTACGGACTTGACAATTAAGCCAACACAGCATGGTAAACGTTTAAAAATTTAAATCGTTTATGTGTGTGTGTGCGCGCATTTATCAGCTAATAAATCCTCGGTTGCATCATAATTTAGGTTTAACAGAAAATCTTTTATTTTGCTTTTAACTACGTGCTTAGTGAGCTGGGATATGTTAAGGAATTTATTTAGCGCGTTATAAACTTTTGAACTTCTTATATAGTATTGCTGTGCTGCAAAAGTAGTACGGAATTTATCAATTTGGAATACTTTATGTTTAATCCTACCGTTGGACTTACTGTGACTGATATTGCGTGTTGAATGTTTATGAAGGACGGTCAGAAGTAAATATAATTGTCTCACACTTAGTACCTTACATTCTTGGTACAACTTGGAAGATGGATATTTATTTCCTTACACGGGCTGATATGGAATTGATTTGTGCATGCCAATTGAGATGTTCATCAATCTGTACACCTAGATATTTTATAGAATAGGCTTGTGTCCTAAAATGTAATTAGCGATTGATTCGTTCCTTTATTAGATGTTAAACTGAAATACCTGATTTTTCTTCGAAAATCGATCAGCAACATTACTAATTACGACTTTTTAAAAACCTTTTTGAATTTGATACGAAAACGCTGTAAACCATCATGGCGGTTGAGTGATATCACAAAGTCCAAAACAAAACAAACCGTGAATGAAGTCTGGTCTGATGTACCCACTTTTATTTTGTAATATTCGATTTGACATGTAGAAAGTTTGACGTTTTAGTTGTATTTACTACTAAAACGTCAACAACATGAATGGCGGACGTACTGATTGACGTAATGCTCTTTGATTGGTGTTCACTGTCACAAGAATAAATACATTATTTTTTGCTTTAGAATCCTAAAAATAACATTAATCTTACCTTTTTATTATAAATAATAAACTTTATTGACATCTTAAAATCATAGTGAATCTATAGATACTACAATCAAACCGATTTATTCTTAGTGGACACAAGCCTATTTGTCTTATCGATAGAGATACATTCACAAATGTTGTGGTCGGTACAGGTGCGAACATGGGCTTTAAGCTGGAATGATTTCGGTGGACAAATATTGGATCTAATGCCAAAAGCTAAATAATATGTCTTTTGCAAATTAAGAGTGAGTAGATTATCAGACAGCCAGGCCATAATATACCTCATGGCTGCTTCTGCGTTAGTTGAAACTGCTTGCCAGTTGTCTCCATTAATCGTGTGTGGTATCGTCTGCATAGGTAAATATATTGCAATGGGGAATGGCCATGTTGCATAATCCATTTATATAAATCAGGAAGAGGGTAGGTCCCAAGATACTCCCTTGAGGTACACCTTAATTATTAGGCGTAGGGTCACTTTCGTAATTATTGACTTTCACCACCTGAGTTCGGTTAGTCAAATAACTTTTTAATATATCAAGAGGTTTACCTCTAATTCCAATGTTTTCACATTTATTCAGAAGAACTGGCGTATATACGGTGTCAAAGTCTTTGGATAGGTCAAGGAAGATGCCAAGGCATTTCCTTTTCCCATCCAAAACTCTAACTGATTGATCAACAAAAGCCGTCACTGCGTCTTCAGAACTTAGAACAGTATGTAGGAATAGGATGTGCGCATTAAACGGCCACGCGAGATGTGAGAACTTCTCACAGAATTGCTGTATTATATTGAATGTAGCTTAAATCCCATGTGCATATTTAGTGATGAGATATTGAAAGTATTGCAGGAAACATTCCGTGCTGCGACAGAAAAACTCGTAATGGCAAACTGCTTCGTTGATCAGGAATCAGTATTATATTGTTATTTGATATTTTAACTCAAATTAATTTACTCATTTAGGTTACATGGTAGCACTTATGAACATAAAAAAATATTAAGTACTGTTTACATCTATGCAAGACTCAGTGTGGCTTGGGTAGTAAATATGTATGTACGTATGCTTACGACACAAATTATGAGTGATGACGCGAGATACGCAAAAAGTGCAAGAGAGAGAAAATGTAAAATGGCTTTCGTTGCGAACAGTGCACGAACGCCTTTTACTATAATGTTTATTACTACAATTGCCAATTCAATGTTGTTATCTAAATATAGCAAACTGCAGTGTTGGTATCTTGATGTTTTACAAAGCGCTCAAAGTTTTTGCCGTGACCATATAATACAGGTATTCAAGTTATATATTTGAATAACAATCATCAACACCTAATTAGTTGTGTAGTTGAAATCAAAGCCCGAGTACTTGTATGTAGGCGGGTAGATAGAATGTTTGCCGATATAATCACTTCAGAGTTCCTACTTTTCCCGTTCCGACGTGAAATATTATAGTGGCGCTCGCTGGTAACACGCCATCATGTATGTTGTATCTGTAGCTACTATCGGTAAATCTAATATGTAAATAAGTAAACATAATTTATGGGTACTTTTTCTCTCTCCCTCTCTCTCTCTCTTAAATGTGTCTTGATCGTTCACACTCAGCAATATAGGTATAGGTATTTGCTCGATCCGGAACCTTTCAGTATTCATACACCACAAGTAATTCGCATTCAAAACTGTAACTAGTCAGGTGAATATTTTTATAGAATTGCATTGAATGCGATGGAATTTACTCTAAAGCATTAAATTGATATTGAACTGGAATAGTTTCAACATTGGACTTGCTGAAGAAAAAGTTTGTAAGTTGTTATACAATAAAAGACAGGATAGTGTAGAAGATACCATAACCAATAAACAGAATTATTATACAAGGGCAATGCGACACTTACTTCATACCAAAGAGTGTTAATGAAAAGCGCACGAAATTAGAGGGATTTAAAAAGTATTTTCACCTCGTATCCGAAACACCTAAATACTCATTCACGCAATCTCTCCCTAAAACTCTTTACATTAACATCATTGCCAAATGAGTCCATATTTATAACCCACAGCGTGTTCAATCGGAACAACATAACATGCCACGTGTCCACATATCGGTTCGATTATTCATATCAGCCGTCCATAAACGGCACTTGGATCCCGTCCAAATGACGCTGAACCGTTGAGCGGAATCATTTGGCTCCGACGCACGTAAAACCGAGACCGTGTTAATGTACTTAAGGAGTCTACCTTTTAGCGTGAAAATACGAAACTGATACATCCTGTATCAGATTCTCCATTAGGGATTGCTTCACACTGCAGCGTTGACGGACTGAGGATTTTTTTAATATTCTTTTCGCGTTTACTGACAGACAGATAAATACGAGAATAATTTTAGTTATAGTTAATTAAAAATATATTTTCTGTTCACACGTACCACAGGCGGCTGGCGGTAGGCGCTAACTTGTATGAAAATGAATAGCCCTATTCATACGGTCCACATTTTGCAGTCATTATTGACTGAGTGTGTAGTGATACCAATCGCATCACAGTCACGTCGCGACCATAATGCAACTACGGGTAGGTACATACAATATAGCGTGGACGCGAAAACATTGCGCGCACGCTTTAGTACATATATATCGATGTGCGCACGCCTGTTGATGATGTTGATGTTCTTTCTCGATATCGTTGTCGACAGCCATCTGTAAGCCATATCGCTACCATTAGCGATAACGCAACAACAACCATATTTTGTAGGTACAAGAACGCAACTGCAAGAAGTCATTGCAACACTATTCACCCGTAAGGACAGACTGGCCGCATCTTCTCGCGACGATGTCATATTACGTTTGTTGTACGTATGTTTGACGGTGTGTATTGAATCAAGCCTCATACGGTATGATACGATCGGATAGTGTGTCGCCCACCGGTAATTTACAGACAAACTAATCATATGTGCAGTAATTAGATTGGTGGATTAACATAAGGAATGAAAGTGAATGTGAGTAACACGAAAGTTATGGTTTTTGAAAAGGAGGAATGTGTTACGGCTTGTAAAGTTATGATCGATGGACAACGAGTGGAACAAGTGAATGATTTTGTGTATTTAGGTACGCTGTTTACTAGGAATGGTAAGAATGAAGAAGATATTGAAAGAAGAGTTAATGCAGGTAATAGCGTGAATGGAGCTTTGAAGGCTTTTATGAACAGTCATAATGTATCCAAAAAGGCACGTTTGGCTGTGCATAGAGGGGTGTTGGTACCTACACTTATGTATGGTAGTGAAAGTAGGGTATGGCAGAAGAGTCATGAAAGTAGAATAAATGCTGTAGAAACGAGAGGACTGAGAAGTATGTGTGTGGTGTGTCTTTGACTGAAGGATGGATTTGATTGAAGGTAGATCCACTACTGATGCGGGTGTTGCTCTCATAAAACACGTTTATAGTGCTTGGGAGTCATCAAAGAATGCTATTGGAGTGTTCTGTGACCTATCTAAAGCATTTGACTGCGTTCAGCACGACACGCTACTGCGTAAGCTCCGCCACTATGGTGTAGAGAAAACCGCACTTAGTGTTGTCGATTCGTACCTGCGGCAGAGATTTCAGTGTGTCGATGTAAATGGGAATACATCCTCTAAATTACCTATACAGCTAGGCGTTCCACAAGGCTCAATTTTAGGTCCTTTTATATTTCTTGTATATATTAATGACTTACCTTTTTATTTAAAAAACATCTGTGATGTTGTACTTTTTGCAGATGATACGTCACTTATTTTTAAAGTAGATAGGAATAGAAATCAATTTGATGATGTAAATAATGCACTATTACAAGTTACACAATGGTTTACAGCAAATAACCTAGTACTTAATTCTAGGAAAACTAAATGCGTTAAATTTGCTTTACCTAATGTAAGACAACTGGGACCTAATATTATGCTAGATAGGGAGGAACTTGACACAGTAGACTCTACAGTGTTCCTAGGTATTACACTAGATAATAAGTTACAATGGGGTGCACATATAGCATGTCTTGCAGGAAAGCTAAGCTCTGCTGCGTATGCCGTCAGAAAAGTTAGGCAACTTACTGACATCGACACGGCTCGTTTAGTTTATTTTAGCTATTTTCACAGTGTTATGTCCTACGGCATTTTGTTATGGGGCAAAGCTGCGGATATTCAGAATATCTTCGTTCTACAAAAACGAGCGGTAGGAGCAATATACATGTTAGGTGCAAAAGATACTCTTAGGGAACGCTTTAAGTCTATAGGAATTCTTACAGTAGCCTCGCAATTTTTATTTGCTAATATTTTGTACATTAGGCAAAATATAGGTTTATTTACCACAAAAAGCGATATACATAACATAAATACTCGAAACAGGCATAGGTTATATGCCCCTTATCATCGTTTACATAAAGTTAATAATTCTTTTGTAGGGCTAGGTATTCGTATATACAATAAAATACCAATTAGTCTTTTAGAATTACCATTTAGAACATTTAAAACTAAAATAAAAGACTGCCTTATTAAGAAAGGTTATTATACTATTAATGATTATTTCAGTGATAAGGATAGCTGGTCACTTACGCTAGACAACTCATGATCTTTATACCTAATTAGAATTATATAGATACTTTGCATTTTTCAGTTAATCTTTATATAATATTTCTAGTTCTTTTAAATTACTGTTCATGTATTATTAGGTCATTCAACTTAGGTACTACATTTACATTTGCATTGTTGTTCCACTAATTTTATTAAAGTTTTACTGCACTGTAAGATGAAGATAACTCGTGATTATGGGCTGTAAACTAATGTTTTAGTAATTTTGTGTATTCATATACAGTCACTTCTGTAACATATATTTCCACCATATAGTTATGAACATGGTCGCGAGTTGCCTACATTATAAGACGTAAGTGGATGCTCCTGTTACACAATATTCACACTGGAAGCAGTTAAATTGGTAACTGCATTAATTATTTAAGTATTATGTATGTTCCTAATTACTATTTACAAGTAATTAATTACAATGTGAAACAGTTGCAGCTCCTTACAAAAGCAAAATATGTAACATAACACTGGCGATTAAAAAGAGTGGCCACGAGTTTTATTGCCCGTTCTTTCTCGTGGTTCTACCTATTGCTTTGCGAATGGGCAGTAAATGTAAATGTAGAAGCATTAAGTAATGTACATTAAAATTTGACGTTCATAAGCGTCACTTTGTGACCTAGATGAATAAATGATTTTTGACTTTGACTTTGACTGACAGAGTAAAGAATTGTATGATAAGAGAGTCTTGTGGGGTAAAAGAAGACGTAGTGACATGCATCGAGAAAGGTATGCTAAGGTGGTTTGGGCACGTGGAGAGGATGGATGACAAAAGACTGACCAAGCAGATATATAAGGCAAGTGTGGATGGGACAGGACGAAGGGGTCTTCCCCTTCGTCCTGTCCCATCCACACTTGCCTAGGCGGACGTTCTCTGACCAGATTGGAGACATCCTAAAAACAGGGCAGGTTAGAAGTATCCTGAACAGAAGAGCATGCATGAGGAATCTGATGGGAGTGAATGAAGCAAGAGAGATATGTCAGGATCGTTGCAAATGGCGTTCCGTAGTCTCTGCCTACCCCTCCGGGAAACAGGCGTGAGTCTATGTATGTATGTATGTATGTTAATCCCAATTGTGTCTTCAGTTTGATGACTGAAGACACATTGGGTTCCTACCCAATATTCGTAATCACTAGTAAATGAATAACTATGAATGAGAGTCATGCATTTCGCTATTTATCGCCGCATTCTATAAGTTCTGCTAATTATATTTTACTAGAGAATGCCCTCATGTACGTCAGTACAATTTTTAATCTTTAGTTTCGACCATAAAACGGAAATGACTGCCGATCCCGTGGGAATTACGGGAATTCTTGATGCACTCCTCTAAGCTCCTCAAGAAACATACATGTCAATCTGCTGTTCTGTTGTCTGTCAGTCAGTCAGTAACGGTAGATTCTTATATATCCACGTTGATAAAAAAACGGCTATATTTTGTAGTCTTAGTAAGGGAGGAGTAAACAAATAGATATGCAATCAACGAACACAATAAAACAATAAGTGGATCATATAAAGTGTTGGTCCGTGTAGTATTAGAACCCTCGACATTTACGCGCAATGTTAAAGTGGTGAGACGATTCCTCATCCGCTACGCCGTCCATATTAAGTCTATTTCATACATTCCTTCTCAGGTATCTGTATCTATTTTGGTATTATTTTTATTTATCGGGATCGATTCCCGCTCAAGTCCAACATTTGTGTGCATGAACATAGATGTTTGGCTTGGTCTGAGAGTTTCTATGTTTAATATGTATGTATTTAAAAAAGAAAGTAAATATGTATGTATATCCATTATCTAGTACCCATAGTACAAGCTCTGCTTAGTGTGGGACTAGATGGTGTTGTGTGAATGTGTTAGAATATTATATTATTATTTACGCGCAATATAAAAATTTGGTAAACAAACATTAGAACCTGGAAAAATACCTAAATTTAAGAAAATAAAAGAACGGGTAGACGAATACCAGAATTTTCTTTCACGGCTATTAAATATCTTAATTACCCAACGCAAAATTCGTATTAGGCAAAAAAATATTTTGTGGAAAATTCTAAAAAGCGTTTCCAAGAATTTATCGCGAGTGCTCAAAGGGTAATAATTTACGTTTTACTACTAACGGCCTAAAACTTCAGTGAACATTATACTTGCCTGCCATCAGTTTGTTGTATAAAATATGGGTTTTTTGTCCCAAATTACGATGAATTCATGTAAGATTGAATATACAGACAGTCGTAGTTATTAGTCGAGTAAGAGGTTTTATATGTACTTATAGTTGAACTTTAAATTGTCTTTGGTGCAATTCAACTACAAAAAGCGCTACCTACAATGATATTAGAAAAGCCGTAGATACGTTATCTACGTAGTAATCAATCTATAGAAACGATACACTAACGCACACATTGATAACTCCATATTTTATTCTAATTTCGGTTGACAAGATCTGTCAGTTTCACTATGACGCCGGCTCACGACGTCACACATACACATATATGTAAGACTTGCCAACTGGCTTATGTTTAACGTCCTGCTTTTGGTACGCCTATAACGTATTTACTTCTTTTTACTTGTAATATCGTTGGCTACGTACCTCAAAATCTATGCCAAGACTTTTAAAAATTAAACCCCCTCGATTATTATTCTTAATTATGACTTATGAGAGTTTTCTTTGTCTAAATATCCATAAAATATTAAGGTCAATCATTATTTGGGATGATAATTATAACCATTCAAAATCGCGTAAGTGTGTTTGGACTTATGTACCTGAGTATACCTTTGAGCCAGGTGTCCGTTATTTCGACATCAAAATGATATGCTGTATATCATGCGAACGGATAATGTATTATTGGTATTTGGAAAGATTTGAACTAATATCAGGTCTTTTGTTGAATAAAACTTGTCATAAATAACGTGAAAAAAACCTATTGAATGTTTCATGAAACTTACATAACGCGTGATCTCTCCAGCAATACAAAGTGAAGGGGCAGGTTTGTGAGCGCATTTTTCTCAACAATTTTGGTTCATACCTTTAAATCAAACTTATTGAGAAAAATGCGCCCACAAACCCTGCCCCTTGATTTGCTTTTAAGGATATAATTACTTCTTTTTGATTCGACATTTATTGCACGTATCAGAAAAGGTTAAAATCATTTATCATAACATTATATCTTTAACCTCTCAATACCCAGGCGGCAAATAATAAAATCACCAAAAGTATAGCCTTACTCATTTGCACAAACAACTCATTTCCGAATCTTCTTATTTTTATATGCACCTATTGGTCATTCGTTTATTTGCGTGAGCCCATTTAAAAGATAGATCAGCGACATTATCTCACAAAAACACATTATCACTGGTACATTAAAGTCACAATTTTCATTGTTAGCGAAACCATTAATATCAATGGGATCCAATACCTATAGCCATTGTTCCATGGATTCGCCAAGTCATTTAAGGGAACGGTCGTGAAATTTGCGTTCCCTTTTATCTTTTTGAACACAATTTCCAGGTTGCTTGAAAAAACACAGATAAAATATGCAAAATTTAAGGAAACGTACCCTGAGGAGGAGTGGCGGCAGAGATTGGAGAACGTAGGCCTGAGAATAAGCAGAACCAAAACGGAATATATGTTCTGTGACTTTGGCGGTCTCTCCAGTCCTATACCGGTTACACTCGGCGGTACACCTCTACCAGTATGCTCCGATTTCCGCTACCTAGGTTCACTCCTGCGAGATGACGGCGAAATTGATTGGGATGTTAGGCAAAGAATCAACGCAGGATAGATGAAATGGCGACAGGTCTCAGGCACAATATGCGACCACAAAATGCCTGTGAAATTAAAGGACCGTATGTATAAATCGGTTATAAGGCCTGTCGTACTGTATGGAGCTGAGTGTTGGGCTACAAAGAAGATGGATGAGAAACGATTGCATGTGGCAGAGATGAGAATGTTACGATGGATGTGTGGAGTGACAAGAATGGACAGAATAAGGAATGATTACGTTAGAGGTAGTATGAAAGTGGCGCCCATAGCTGAAAAGGTGAAAGGGAGTCGATTGGCCTGGTATGGACATGTTATGCGTAGAGATGAGATGTATGTAGGTAAAAAAGTGATGGATATGCATGTAGAAGGACGAAAAGGGAGAGGACGGCCAAGAAAGAGATGGATGGACTGTGTGAGGATGGATATGAAAGAGAAAGGGGTAAACGATCGGATGACAGGTGACAGAGAAGTATGGAAGCGAAGGACATACTGCGCCGACCCCAAATAAATTGGGACCAGGGCAAGACAATGATGACCCTATTTTTAATTGTGCTGAAGATTTTAAATGAAAGTGGTGGTGGATGACGAATTTATTTATCTTGCATTTTTCATTAACCAACCATTATTTTCAAAGATATTCTACATCATTAGATTCGTCATACTCCTATTGGATAATTGCCGTGTCAACGTTACCTCGTATATCGAGTCGGGTCTTACTTTTGCCTATAAATACTAGAAAGCCGTGGACGCGGCTCATAGCGTGATTTATTTATTTATAGTCTCACGACTGTATCCCCAAAGGGGTAGGCAGAGGTGTAATATTACACCCACATTTCGCCATGAATTTTTTTTAAGGTCCCACGTAATAGGGGGCGCGCCTATTGCCGTACCGGGCACATTAACAGACTCCGCGCTGCTACTGAGAATTTCCTAATGGAAAATCCCAATAACACTTTGCCCGACCCGGGCATCGAACCCGAGACCTCCAAATCCCACGCGCACATTTATGACGCTAGACCAACGAGGCGTATTATAGCGTGATATATAACTCATAATCTTTCTCTAAAAATGGAGAAAGCAACCCAAACATATTTTGCGAATCGAATCGAACCGAATCGAATTAGTTTCAGAGCTTGGCGCGTTCAACCAACCAAACAAACTTTTTTTTTATATATACTCACGCCTGTATCCCCGAAGTGGTAGGCAGAGGTGTAATATAACACCTACACTATTCAAAACCTCAAACATTAATTAGTTATCCCAGAGCTCATTGACCAAATCACAAAGCTGCCATCGCTTCTTAACTAATTAGCATATCCCTATTACATGAAATTGTATCGTGTAAAGAAAATGTCAGAAAAACAAAGAATAACGAAGGGCTCACGCTACTTTTAAAGTCGGGTTTTAATTTCACGGGTGCCTGACAACGGAACATTCAAATCTCAAGAAAGATTACGAGATACACGAGAATAATAATTCATTACAATCATTGCTAAGTGAGAACAGAAATTGATCATTTTATTTACGGATGTTGTTTGTAGGTTTATTTTCAAGTTAAACATCGAGTAATTAAGAGTGACTGTGAATTTTGACTTGGGCTCATTAAATAAAATTATATTCATTTTTGTGTTGTACTAAGTAATTGTCGGACAGTGACAGATTTGATGTGACATATTCATGCCCAGAGGCACCAGAATGGACCCTTGTGGCATTCGACCGGTGTTACGTGGTTTTCACACTATAGTTAACAACGCGGTTTACTATAGTGTCTAATATATTACTGTTATATTTTGAGTTTTTTTTTATTATGTTTTTGAACCAAACATAGACGTGATCTATGTAATTACTTTCTTGTTAATCATGACATGTGATTAATTATATGCACTTGCCTACGTTGGAGACGATCGTGAGGTCTCAGTTAATCGGTATAACATGAAGACATCAGCCGCAACGGCCTTCGCTTGCTGACTTTCTGTATTTTCGACAGTTATATTGGTTACGCGACGCTTTGTGTATTAGATAATAGAATAAATAGAAATAAGAGTTGAAAAACGGTCATGCAGGTACTAAAAGTAACCCTTATAAACAATAATTATAATTATTGTTTATTAATAATTATTAAGTCCCGTAAATAACAATCTAATTTACAATCTGTGGGAACAAAGGCAAAAAATAAAACTTTTACATCCAGATGTTTTAGTATATTATCTTATTAAACATCACTGAAAAATTAACAACTTTGTATAATTACGTAATAATTTAAAGCAATTATTTGCTCCAATTTTTCAACAAAATAAACTGAAGCTCTTTTAATCTCTTAAGCACGTAAATTCAAAAATACAACAGGATTAAGAGCTTCCAAGGGATCGCGACGGCAATGGCTTTAGAACGGATAAGATAGTCGTTGCGATGGGTCTAATAAGCGACAGTCAAGTGATGGATGCGCGAAGATGGCGGGAAGTAACCCTTTGTGTTTTGAAACAAGACACTTGTGATATTAAACTCAAACTCAAACTCAAAATCATTTATTCATTTAGGTCACAAAGTGACGCTTATGAACGTCAAAGATTAAAGTTAATTACTAGATGATTCTACATTTACATTAACTGCCACGTTCGCAATGCAATAGGTAGAACCACGAGAAAGAACGGGCAATAAAACTCGTGGTCACTCTTTTTAACTGCCAGTATAATTCTTTTACATGTTATATTTGTAAGGAGCTGCAACTGTTTCACATTGTGAGTTATCTACTATTGCAAAAGTTAATAGTTATTGATATCATACTCAAGCAATAAATTATGTTCATTTAATAAGCCTCCCAAAGTGAATATGGTGAAACAGGAGCATCCACTTACGTCTTTTGATGTAAGCAACTCGCGAACATGACTGTATGTTCCGAAAAGTAATGGTATATGAACCTGCAGCAATTTACAATCTATTAGTTAGCAGTTCATGACCACGAGTTACCCTCACCTTACAAATCCGATAAATTATAATAAAAAGAGTAGAACACGAATGCAAATGTAGTATAAAAGAGAATACGGTAATTAACTACACTATAAAACTGCCTATTGACCTAATAATAAAAATAAATTTACCTAATAAAATAATATTTATTTCCAAGCGTACTTGTCGTCAAGATACTCATTTAAACTATAATATGCCTTTAGTAAAAGATTATTTTTAACAATTGTCTGAAACGACCTTAAAGGCAAGTCTAAAATATTACTTGGTATTTTATTATAAAATCTTATACTAAGCCCAATAAAAGAGCTATGCGTTTTGTGTAAACGGAAATATGGTACACATAATTTGTGCCTGTTCCTAGTATTAATATTGTGAATGTCACTATTCATTTTGTAAGAATTTATATGTAGTCGTACATGCATAACACTGGCATAAATATATTGTGATGCTACAGTAAGAATACCAATATTTTTAAATTTTTCTTTAAGTGAGACACTTGTCTTTAACTGGTAAATGGCCCTAACTGCCCGTTTTTGTAATATAAAAATATTTTCGATGTCAGCGGCCCCACCCCATAATAATATGCCATATGACATAACACTATGAAAATAGCTAAAATAAACCAATCTAGCCGTATCGACATCAGTCAACCTACAAACCTTCTTAATGGCATAAGCAGCTGAGCTAAGTTTCCCTGAGAGGTATGTAACGTGCGCACCCCACTGTAATTTCGAATCAAGTGTTATTCCTAGAAATAATGTAGATTCAGATGTTTCGAGAACATCGTCATTTAGAGCTATACTAGGACCGAGGTTTCTGACATTAGGCAGAGCAAACTTAATACATTTTGTTTTTTTGGCGTTCAGTACTAGATTGTTTACATTAAACCATTTAGTTACTTGAATGAGCGCACTGTTTATTTCGTTAAAATGTTCCTTATTTCTATCTACTTTGAATATCAAAGAAGTATCGTCAGCAAACAGTACAACGTCACAAATGTTTTTCAAGTAAAAAGGTAAATCATTTATGTAAACAAGAAACAAGAAAGGCCCTAGGATGCTGCCTTGCGACACTCCTAAATCAACAGGTAAGCCACTGGATTTTGAGCCGTTTATTTCAACACATTGGATTCTGTCACTTAAGTATGACTTAATGACTTCCAATGCTTTAGTCTATACACCGTAATGTCTAAGTTTGCATAAGAGCGTTTCATGGCAGACACAATCGAATGCTTTCGTAAGGTCGCAAAACACACCAATAGCATTTTGGGCATTCTCCCATGCACTGAATATGTGTTTAAGTAACGCTACTCCTGCATCTGTTGTCGAGTGACCCTTGGTAAATCCATATTGCTCACTATAAAGGAGGCTGTTTAGATTAATATGTCTAAGTAATTGCTTGAGTATGATCTTTTCAAAAATCTTACTAAAGGCAGGTAGTATCGATATTGGCCTATAATTACTAGGATCAGTCTTACTGCCGGATTTGAAAAGAGGTATTATCCTACTGTGTTTCATAAGATCGGGAAAAACACCTGATTCAATACACTTATTAAATAAGTTGCTTAAATAAGGAGCTACTACATCAATTATACTTTTTAAAACCTTAACAGAAATGCCCCAGAGATCAACTGTATTCTTAGACTCTAGAGATTGAAAAGTACTTATAATGTCGGTAGAATTAATACAATGGAACTTAAATAATACATCACATTTTCCTACACTAGATTCTAATAGGTTTTCTGCGACTATAGCTGATGATTTTAATTCTCTAGTAGTAGTAATCGGTATGCTGGCAAAGAATTTATTAAATGTGTGTGCGACTTCTTTGTCATTATGAATTAATCTGTCACTATCAAATAAACTAAAACTATTACCTCTTAGTGTTGTCTTACCTGTTGCTTCATTAATAGCTCGCCAGGTTGCCTTAATTTTATTCGAGGATTGTTCAATTTTGTTCCTAACGAATAATGCCTTAGCTGTATTGCACACTCTTTTAAATATCTTGGAATAATTCCTAACATACTCAGTGAAGTTCGAATCAGAATTGTATCTCTTCATACCGTACAACTCGTAAATCTTTGCTCTGCTTTTGTAAATACCTGCAGTAGCCTACTCACTAAAAGCTCGAGATTCCTTAACTACTTTCTCCTTAGTCCTAAAAGTATTCTGAAATTCCTTGTTAACTACATTAAATAAATTATTGAAATTTTCATTTGGCGAATCAATCTCCATTAAATCAGGACTCATAGCATTCATTCCAATCAAAATTTTATTCCGGAATTCATTCAACTTATGCCTAGGTAATGGCCTAACTAACACTTTCTGTATGATGCTATCACTATAATACGGAAACCTTGCTAATTGACCACAGTGATCCGAAGTTAATTCAGAACTAACTAATTTATTCGAAACTGTACAATTACTAAATATATTGTCAAGACAGGTGGATGATGTTGCTGTAATCCTAGTTGGTTCAAGGAACAAATTTTTTAAATTAAATGATTTAAATAGATTTAAAAATCTAGTAGTCATTACTGAATGATCAAGAATATTTACATTAAAATCACCACAAACTATAATACCTTTCTTATTGCTCCTAATTTTAGTAATTGCATCTTCAATAACTGATTCAAACAAGCTAAAGTTACTTAACGGTGGACGATATACACATATGATAATATGCTGCTCAAGTTCTACACATGACAGTTCCACAGTGCGTTCTATAGACAAACTTGCTATGTCTTTCCGTTCTTTACATGTTAAGCTATTTGAAACAATAATCAAGGATCCACCATGAATAGCGTGTTTCCTAGAGAAGGCACTGTGTACCGTGTATTGCGAGTTATTTAAGAATTTAATTTGGTACTCTTTTAGCCAGTGTTCTGTAATACACATAACTTGTATACTGTGATTTTCTAAATATAAACTTAATTCTAAATCCTTGCCAGATAGACCTTGCATGTTTTGATGTGCTACATTCAGTTGAATTTGTCTACCCTTTGTCCTAGTTTTAAGTTTAAAGAACTTGTGTCAGTATATTCAATAGAAGAATTATTAAGATAGGAACTATTTACAGAAGGTAAATTCTTGGATACTCTAACCTGTGTCATTTTGTAAATTAAATGCTAATAAGTTAGCAACTTGTCTTCTATAAAATAGTGGCAGATACATAGTATCTTTGGTCAATGTAAAATTACTAATAAATTTATTAATGTCAAATAATAAAATAAAATCTTTATATTGCCATGTCAAATTGTATAAGCACAAGTTGAGTTCATGAATATAACTATTCATTGTTTCATTTAAGCTATAAGAATAAGGCAAAGCAAGAGTTATAAATTTGCATTCAAATTTGATATGAAGCGATAACATAACTTCTGTCAAATTAAATATATCCTTTTTAGTCACCGTTGGACTATCACCATATGTGATAATTATTGTAGACTGCCTATCAAATATTGTTGTATTTAATGTATTGTTGTATGTAATTAGATATGTAAACGAAGACCCTGGATAACAATAATTGATAGTATTGTGTTGTGTCAGCTCACAATTTATTAAACTACCTAAACCTACACCAAGCCTATTTGAGAATATATAAACTTTATTTGTGCCAGAATTCTTACCTAAAGAAGACTTACCTGTTCTATTATTCTCTGAACAAGTACTTTTATCACCATCGCAAATAATCTGGGACTCACAATTGGGTAATGTTGGTTTTATGATATTCAAACAACTATTAGTATTTGTTAAGGCCTTTACATATTCTAAATTTTGTCTCCCCACTTGTGCAATCTCATCATATTTCCTAATATATTCCTGAACCTCATTTTTATATTGCGTGTTCATTCTACTTATTTGAGATTGTAAGGAACTAATTTGACTTTTAAGATCCCTAGTATGTTTGTCATATAACGTTTTGCCATTATTCAACTCTGCATTGTATTTGTCTAACTCTATTAACAAATCTGAACGCTCAGAAACTAAACATTTATATTGCTGAGATGTTATCTTAGTTTTCCTATATTGCTTTAGACTAAGAATGAGTTTCCTAATATGTTTATTTAATTTATTATACTTTCTATGCCGTTTCAGACAATTCATGTTTATTTTTAATTGTTTTGAATCTAAGCCTAATCTATTACCTACAACCTCTGAGTAAAGGTTCTGAGTTTTATTACTGTTTAATATCTCTACAGTTTGTTCTAGTGATTTAATCTTAGTGAATGATTGTTCTAAACAGCATTCTAGTTCCCTGATGCGACTTATAGACCATGAATGGTCATCATTGCTAACGGTCAATAAATGAATTTCTTCCTGTAACCTATCTCGCTGGGCCAGTGTGTCCATATACTCAATATGGAGTTCTGCGAGTTGAGCCTTCAGGTTGGAAACCCTATCGTTGACAATCCTGATGTCCTCTTCACAGTCTGCACGCTCCCTCAGTAGATGATTATGCTCCTCCTGGCACTTCTTTAATTCCACCAAGGTTACTCTCAGCTTGTTTTCTAGATCCTTCGCTGTGGCCTTCCTGGTCAACATAGTGCTCATTGTGGAATGGCTCATAGCCAAGGATATGACAAACACCTATGGACAGAAAAAAATCAAGATTTTAGAGAAGAGATAAAACAGTAATGAGTAGAAGTTTATAGATAATAAGTAAATAAATATATATTAAAATTAATTATATTATAGCTAGAAGAACAGTAGATAAACAACAGATAGGGAAAATATTATTTAAAGGAAAGAAATTAAAGATGCTATTCAATTTTTTATTAAGTAGGCAAAATATGTAGGTAGAAAAAAGAAAAATATAATCTTGACAAATTTACTAATTTATACCAATTTTTATATTAAATTCTGAAGATATTATATAAATGGGCCTTGTTCAAGATATAAACACTTAAATAAATGTGAAGTGTAAGTGTAGTAGGTGTTTGTATGGGGCGTTTGTTCAGTCTTCGATTTTGCTTCCACGTTTTTGTCAAGCAAAAGGAGACAGAAACTGTGCCAGTGTGTGATGGACGAAGCTCACGTTTGTGTGAGCCGAGTAAATGTGTGATAAGGAGTGTAAGTTAATAAGTAAAATACTCCCCGGGTTTAAAGATGATTTCAAATCTGTCCGTTGACAGCTGGTAGTAGATCTGTCCGCCAAAAACTGTTTGTATCCAGGTTTCAAACACCAAACTGAATGTCTTTCACACTTTACTTTACTATTTACTTTCTATTTAACAACAATAATGAGATTTAAGCATTAAATATTCATTTAAAATTAAATAAAACTTTTAAAAATTACGGAGCTACGTAATTTTACGTCTGACGTTTCCAGTTTTGCCAGTAGCCCAATATTACATAGATATCTAAACTTTATTTGGTTGAGTCAAAATTGTAAATAGAATAAGGCACATAAATATCAGAATTTGAAGGATGAGATGTTTACGCTTAAAAACATCTTTCGAAAACTATTTACAGTGGCACCATGCTTTACCTATGGTCCATACGATGATGTACTGAAGTAAAAAAAACTCTTTTATTGTACTAATAGCTCTTTTCTTTAATGTAACAATATTTCACCTTTTAAATCTAGTGTTTTATAATATGTTGATCTACATTTACAGTAAAAAACTTTGAAATACCTGCATTATTTATTAATTTTACATGTATGAAATAATTATACAGACATTTTGAAAATATTATCACATTTGTAACAACAAAACTGATCGTGGCTAGTATAATAAGCAACGTTATTCCCTTAAAAATGACGCCCGCAGCAAAACAGCTCTCGACGTGAATGTCTAATACATCCGTCATCGTACGAAGGGTCTGAATGGCACTTAACCCATGCTCATGTTTAGTGAGCTCACAATAACGACCTGCCATTGTCTTTTCAAATAGGTTAGTCGTTACGTGGTCCTATTTTCCTTCGTGTATGTCTAAAGTACTACCATGTTTTGTAATCTTATATTGAGCTTCTTTATACTTAGCATCGGCAGGTCTGGGATTGGTCTACATTTGGGATCCTCAATATTATAGTCTGATGAAATTTCGATTGGTGTATTTACAGCAAACAATTTCTCTTGAGTATTGTTAGGAAAATTCAAACGGACAAAGTCGTTCGAGATCGTGTCATCGCTAGGGAATCATACACCTGTTGAGACGAGACTTTATTATCATAGAACTAAAATTGTATTCCTTTTTGTCTAAGGCAATAAAAAGTAAAAATCTCAAGGGCCTTCAATTATTTCAGCTTGGGGAATAAGATCATCTTAGATGAATCACACAATAGGTTGGTCGACAAGATCACAGGTTGTTGTACTTTGAACTCTTGATCTAACATCAGCTCATTTATCATCTGCAGCGTTGAGATCTTTCATTCATTCTTCGTACTAAAGTGGGCACAATTTTGTGCCATTCACCCTTAATCCGAATTTTCGCCTATGAATCTTCGTTTAATGCGTCTCATTCGCCGAGATTTCGCTAACTCAATTCTTTTACGAGTAAAGTTGTTTTCGTTGAATTTTCATATTTACTTACAAATATTTGTTGTGATTTATGATATTATGTCTACAAAAGATATTTATCTTAAGAGCAGCATTATTACATTACATGAAAGAAACATAAGTATGAGGATTTAAGTATTTTATTATTTTATAGATGGTTGCAATATTGAACACACACTTGCAATATTAAAATTGTTGAGGATAACAATATAATAGTTACAAAATTAATTATTTTTAATGTCGTATAAACAAAGTAGTAGATGATAAAATTAGTAATTGGCGTCAAATAATTAACAAGGAGTGGTGTGGCTTAGAAATATAACAATAACACTTAGATGATTGCACACTAGCTGCTTCACTTAGAACATTTAGATTTATATAACTCAAAAGTAAAATGGAATAAAAACGAGAAGGACAACAACATACTGACAAACAAATATAGAGGTAAGAAAAATATATAAATTTAAAACAATTAGAAATTTCTTCAACCAATAAATATAATTTTCGCTAGGGTCGACAACACGTAAATATTGCGTGGTTAAAATTATTGTCACAATTGGTTTGGTTATAGAAGTCATTTACCCGTTTTAATGAAGAAAACCAATGTATGTTGTTGTCAATCTTTACGCTATATAGATTAGAAACACTTGAAACTATTAAACCACGACTTTAAGTGAACATGTAGCTAATGCAGGCTGACACAGATTACATGTTCATTTGAAGGATTCAAAATTCTACATTGTAAGATCTAATTTGAATGAACAAGCTCTAGGAAATTTTATAATATTTTGGATTACCAAACTTCAGTCATATTATTTAAAAAACGTCTACTATAGATATCAACACAATGTATGAATTTGAACTTTATAAATAAAAACAGGTCTATAATTAGTGAATTAATGTGCTTTGAAAACTTGAGATGAAAGCAAACATATATCCAAAATATTTTAGAATTTTCTAGATCCATGTAACCATAGATATCATGTATGTAATACCATTGTATGTTCTGCAGCCGACGAGAACGGTTCCATATCGGAGACGATACCAGACCGGCCCGTCGAACTGAAGAACTTCCCCAAACTGTGCGACCAAAGAAGAAAATATCCAGTACTATACAAATTAGAATTTCAAGTAAGTATTTCTTTCTTTAAGCAGATATGTTTTTAATTTCAAGGATGTATTAAGCCATTAAGGCTAACCTTGACGATGAAAATAATCAATAAATAATTCAAATAAACAATTACGTAGCGTTTCTCTAGGTAACAAACAAAATATATTCGTATTCGTATTTTAAACAGACGATGGCAGATATTAATAAGATTACTTTAATTTAGAACACGTGATGGTTATGCATGAAGATGACAACAGTAGTTCAAGATAAACAAAAAAAGAAAAGATATTAACATTTTTTAAATCTATATAACTGTATTTTCTTTAATCCTAAAAATGTTAGGCATATATCAACAAATATAAATAATGACAAACGTATTCGATGTTAACGTTATGACAACAATACTAATTGCAAATATTATCATAATTAAAATAAAAATCAAAATGACCTTGATTTAATTATATGTTTTGAAGACATCAAAAGGAATGGCCCGTTATAGACATACTTCCGTAATTCTGTACACAACAAATTCTAATTTGGAATTGTAATTTCTAAGAGAAAAAGCTGATTGTGTTAAGACTTTTATATTATAATATTTGAGTCATTATTTCAAGTTGGGAAAAACAGCTCGCGATAATGAATGAATAATAAATGAATTCTTCGCAAAAGTTAGGCTTCATCATTTTGATGTTTTGAATACAAAATCGTTGTTCTTGCTTGATTATCTTTAGATTCATTTTCCTTAACGGATAACAGTTCTTGGTTATCTCTACTGTTTAGTATTTTAACAATCTACATTCCATATCTGGTTTCAAATTAGTAGTTGGTTTCATATTTAATAAGCAGATAATATGTAGGACATTAATAAGTGGATTTCAAAGAAGTTAAAAACTAAAAGAATTTACAGCCAGTCAAAAATATTACATCGTTTTAAAGACTCAAATTCGGAGTAAAAATTAAATGACCCGAGTTTCCAAACTTGGACAATAAACTAAACAAATTGAATCATAGTGGAAGAGTTTTACGAAATAGATTATGAAGTTGTGGCATAATCCAGTTTCCCAAGTTAATCTTTGGGTTGAGTTTTAAAAAGTAATATTATTTCTTCCTCGGCTCTCGCTCCTTGTACCCCCAACGGCGTGGTAGTTTCAAACTACCTGATATTTTTCATTCTTATTGTGTTATGGAAAATAATAATGCTGTTGTTTTGTTTATTAGAGATTCAAATTGTAGATCGTGAGAAAAGTATATTTTGTATTACAACCATCTATAACATTTTATTTACTGCCTATTATGCTGAAAGAAGTAAGTAAATATTATTCAAGAGGCTACTGAAGTCATTAAATCATCTCCAACTTAGATTAAGTTCAAAAGTCTTCTACTTTTTCTTTATTCGTATCTGAGTTATAATTTTCCGTGGATACACCCGTATACCCTGATATGTAACCTATCTAGAATGTATGTTACAAATAAAATGGGTTTTGGAAGCGTGACAATTTCAAAGAATACAGCGCGAAATATACCTGAAATACGTTCGTCCATTTGAATAGGCAAGTTTTATTTTGAATGATGTATTGAAATACATAGTTTTGCGGTTTACGTCACATTTGTTTCAGATCCGTATTCGATACTGGATTCAATGGATTGGTCTTATTTCTTTAACATTACAATTGTTTTTGATTTGTAATGATATAATTTAATATTGATTTATGTTTAAATAAGTTTATCACTGGAATTTTTGCTAGTGATCAAAACATGATTAAGAATTGGTCATAATATTGTTTTTATTGTATTCGCCGAAGTATTGTTAAATATCCAAATCAAAGTGATTACTTATACTAGATGGCGTTACTGTTTGTAAGTAAGTAGGTAATTCTTTATTGTACACCACAAAAATGCAAATACACGGAAAAAAACAAATTTTAACAATAGATGCACAATTGGCGGCCTTATCGCAAACAGCAATTTCTTCCAGGCAACCAGTCTATGATGGACATAACCGTAGAAGAAGACAAGGTAATTTGATGGTGTAGTGACAGATGAAACATAACATTTGTTTTAACATATACATATATACAAATAAAATACAATAAATACATATACTTATAATACATATACTTATAATACATATCCATATATACATATACACCATATATTTCAATATATATATATATAATCACATATAATCATATAGGGAGTTGAGGGATAATGACGCAATTACATTGACAAATAGTGTTGGTTCAATGCATTTTTGAAAATATTTAGTGTTCTTGCTCGTCTAATTTCAACTGGCAGCGCATTCCACAAACGCACAGCCTGAACAGAGAATGATTTATCATAGAAGTTTGTGGAATGCGGTGGCATCTGCAATCTCAGATCCTCTGACGACCTCAGGCACTTTGAATGTGTGTCATGAAGGAACTTAAAATGTTCTTTGAGATACATGGGTGTGTTAGGATTGAACAATACATTTTATAGTAAGATTAAAATATGAGTATTCCTGCGAACACGAATCGGGAGCCACTTGAGTCTGCTACGAAATTCAGATACATGATCATATTTGCGTAAACCAAATATAAATCTTATACAAAAGTTTTTGAGGCGCTTAAGTTTATCAAGTTGCTCCTCATTAAGGTCAAGATAGCTGACATCGGCATAATCGAGTATTGGAAGAAGCAAAGATTGTGCAAGCGCAGTTTTGGTGGATATGGGAAGAAAGTTCCGCAGCCTACGTAATGAACCTGCTGATGCAAATACTTTACGGCTTGTCTCCTGCATCTGACGGCCCCAGGATAAAGTTCTATCCAGATAAATCCCCAGATTTTTTACATTATCTGCAACTGGTAAAATGTTGCCATCGAACAGAATCTGAGGCAGTAGTGACCAATTGATCTTAGACATCATCCTGGAACTCCAATCAGAATGATCTGAGTTTTGGTTGGATTAACCTTAAGTCCATAATTTTTACTCGACTCACAGATTTGCGCCAAGTCCGTATTAATAGTAGAAAACGCATTAGATATCGATTCTAATGGTGACTGTGAGTATATTTGCAGGTCATCTGCGTAAAGGTGGTAGGACGAAATTAAATGTTTGGAGATAGAATTTATGAAAATTGCGAAAAGTAATGGAGAGAGAACGCCACCTTGTGGTACACCGACAGTCGCATTACACCATGAAGAGTATGATTCTTCAACGCGTATACGCTGACGGCGTCCAAACAAGTAACTACGAAACCAGTCAATTACCGTTGGAGATATGAGATATGTTTGTTTACTCGAAGTATCTATTATGTTTCTGGCTGTTACGAGAACATTCTCGGGACGACTAGAAATGACTAGTTTGTTATCCGGCCGGTATAAATACCGCGTGGACGAGCAAATCAAGTTAGTTACAGTTGAATAATCGGAGCGATCAAGAAGCGAAAGAGTGTGAAGATAGAGTGAGTCGGAAGTGTTTTCTAGTGTTATAATTGGTGTTTTTACTAGCGTGAAGTTTGTTTGTAAAATTAAGTACAGTTTAGTGGCATAGTGCATTTAATTTATCACCGAACCCCAGCTCGTAACAGTATGTTTATGATATCTTTATCAATTATCTATATAACGGCTTTGCCTAGTTTGGGATCATGACTAAGTTTTTATTGGATATTACATCTTTTATTTTTCATTCCTTATTTCGCTCGAACTAGTTTGTCTAAATCTTCAATCTGCAGTAATTCGGACAGCATATCCGAAAATTAAGTCAATGTCTTAAGCAAGGGAGTAAAAGTTCCTAAGTTAAAAATATTTTGCAATGTGCATTGTCGGTGTGCGCCTGGACGGCCATCGCGCTGGGTGTAAAATATCTAGGTTAAGCTCTGCCTGACGCGACCTACTTGTGTAACTTTATTTGGTGCGCAACCGATAACCCTTAATTTTCCAATGGCAACTTAGATAGCGGTGCTGTTGATCAGATTTTGTAATTTATGAGGAACAAAATTTAAAAATAAACTTTAATGACATTTCTGTTAAGATGAATAAGTGGGAATGGGTTTGAAGTTAAACGTTCTGACTCGTATTACACTTGTATTATTTGATTTTTGAGAATGAATACATCTCTTCGCCATCACGAATGACGTGAACCAGTCAAAACAATGAAATTAGAGTATTTAAGCACGCTTCTTTCACGTGAAAAAGGAAGGACTACTAAATAAACTTTTATAATGTATTAAATATCTTAAAATCTTGTTTTGAAAATATCCGAGTTAGCAAGGGCATATTATCCTCTACCATGAAAACACAATAAAGATATAAAATGCTGACTAGAACTAAAATCGACTGTCGAATTCCCGTCACAATGAGACATTTTCAGGACGTCGTACATCCCTATCAGCGTGACCTTCTCAACTATTCTAATACGACAATCAAAACTTCCAACTAGCTGACACACAAAAAGTGAGGAAAAGAAAAATATTCGGGATCTTTGTTAACTTTATCGCATATAATGAGTGAAGTTTTCGCTCCTATGTCACTATGGCAACGTCCGGAAGATAACGTCGAAAAGAAAATAAAGCAAAAAGATTCTTATATTGACCGTCATCGATATGTTTTTTCTCATTTTTGTTTAGTACCAAGATTTAAGTGCCAACATAAATGTATGGTTATGGATACTGTGTGATGTACCTGGCTGCCGAACCCCAAGCACTTTTTATAAGCATAATAACTTAGCAACATAATCTGTTTGTTGAACTCTAGTGCTAAATTACTATAATAATAAATATTATTCCTTAATTTCCTTTAAAATGTTTTACAAAACGACGTGCTAAGGTACATTTCATACTGTACAGGCATGGTAACCGCACAGTTGCAGCACGACACTGTCTCCAATGTTGCGGTAGCAGTAGTGCGTTGACAATCCACCCTTCGTTTATAATATTGACGTTATGAAATGTTATTATGACATACGATTTAGTAGTCATAGAATGGATCCGAGCGCTAGCATAATGTGCCATGACCTTAACGCATTGAAAACGTATCTTGCTGTGCTAGCATAATGTGCCATGACCTTAACGCATTGAAAACGTATCTTGTTTTTTTATTTATTTGTACGTTAAACGACATTTTGCCGCCTAGCAGAAACGTCTAGAATCAGGAATAATATTTCATTAGTCGGGACCGCACTGGACGACCCGAAGCACGCAGGTACACGATCCAAAACAGGCGGGCGGCGTGAAAATGACAATTTTATCATAATTTTACCTCACATTCGAAAAATATAAAATGTATCACCCGTTCAAACTAAGAACCTTTTCTAAACTTGTAGTAAAGTGCGAGGAAAAATTAACATCTTGGTAATAAAATGGTTTTCTGTTTTATAAAAGTTGTGCCCATGTGCTTAATAACAATATTTTTAAAACACTTCAGTTTTATAACATTTGTGCTCGTGTTAAACAAACGATACAATAAACAACATTTTAATAGACTGTGTAAGAAATTATTTTTAGTATTATTACTGACGTGTGTTTTTAAGCGCTCCTATTATCGCAAGAATCTTTTTACCAAACTTCAGCAGCAGTACATAATTTAAAAACGCTTCGTCAGACACGTATCAATTTATTTTGCGAAACAGCACTTTGTTTTGCTCAAATGTAATTTGATATTCTCAAAAAGCTATGCTAGCGAAATGAAAGATTCTTTCACGAATTCAGCGTTATTCCCATATTCTGTATAAGTGAATAAGAAGGGTAATGTATTGTAAGTAAATCTGTGTGTTTCTGTTTCAGACAGCGGTCAAAGTGGAAACGCACTCGTGTCGACACGCTACGAAGAAATCAAATTCACACAAAAACCAAAATCAAAAAGTCATACCTTGTGAGTACCTATTACTTATTTTTTACTTCTTTATGTAAGATATGTTTGTAATATAGAGAAATTATAAATAGCCGTTATCATCCTTGGAGCCGAAGGTTCGCTTTCAAGTTTGATTAAATTCAGCAGTATGGCGTTATACAGTGATCATCCTCCTCCAAAGGAACCACTACGTTCTATAATTTAGATAAGTGTCAGTATATTTAAAGATATTAGTTCTCCTTATCAAGTGTCAAAGATCTTCATGACAACCGTACCTGCCAAAACACGGCACAGCAAACATTAACAATTCAGTGATGTGCGTTATAAGTTCGAGCCTGATCCTTTCTGCAATCTATTGTCTATAGCATTTAACGAAATAGCAAAACAAAAATCGTCAATGACTTTACAAGGAAAAAGTGCCATCAATCTTCGAATATAATTAAATGGAAATCCAGTGGAGCTCTATACCAGGAACAAATAAGAAACATTTCCAATTGGATCGTAATTTGCGTGATGTATTTGATTACCTATATCTACCATTCACAGCAGCGGATATCGAAACGAAGTTTTAAAGATGCAGCGTCATCTGGCGTACCCATGTTAGGCATTACTATAAAGTTATTTTTTTTCATTTTGCCTGCCTTAATTATATTTGGTTTATGTTTCTTGGTGGTTGACGTAAAGTTATTTATATATATTAGTGAATGATGTCTTACCCTATACGATCTTATTTGGACTTGGTACAAAGACATATAATACTTGCACCAATAACCATGTTGATTAGTTTTATTTGAAGTTGTTTTATACATTTTGTATGTCTTTCTTGGTTGCTTACCTATCTGTATTATTAAATCGCAGTAAATGACTTAAATTGGTCCCGAGGCAAAAATATGAACCTATTTCTACGAAACCAACATCACGTCCTTTATGATTTCATAACCTAAATCACACGCTCTTCAGAAGTGTTAGTTTCGAAAAAAACAACAAGAATTAAAAAAAATTAATAATAAAGAAATACTCAAACCAAAATCTATTACTGGAGACTTAAAACAGCAAAAACTATAGCTACATTATAGGGTTATATCTCGGAGTAAAAATATTTAACCCGATATTTCTGCACACAGAAGTTTCATGAAAGGAACTTTAAAGTTCCAAACCGAACCTAACTTCATTTACGTGACTCTCGTACTGTACTACGAAGTCTTGCTCGAATACAAATTAAGACAGGTGTGAGATTACTTCAAGCAATTAGCGTGCATATATACCCCTATGTACCCCCGTTGAAATAACATCATGTTTACAAAGCAAACTGCCGTCACAGAGTTCACGCCAGATAGTTTGCACAAACAGCTTTGTACTACAAAATGAATGCGTGCCGTCAAACCTGTTTATAAACTGTTCTCTACTAAGCCACTTCTCAGAATTTACAGTGCAACTTTGCAAACTCTCAGTAAACTAGATTCCTTCATCACAAAAAGGAGGTTTACAAATGGCTTTTAGTTAAAAGTTTAACTATTAGACTGTGAATTTCCTGACATGAATGCAATGAAAATTATTGCAAATCAGTCTCTAAAATTTGTTCGTATCGCTTGTCTAAATCTATACTAATATGATAAAGCGGAAGAATTTGTTTGTTTGTTTGTTTGTTTGAACGCGCTAATCTCAGGAACTACCGGTCGGATCTGAAAAATTATTTTTGTATACGATAGCCCAGTTATTCCGGAAGGCTATAGGCTATATAACATAACGCTTCGACACTTTGGGGCCGGGCAAAAGGCTAAAAGATTATGTCGGCTAATCTCAGGAACTAGCAGTCGGATTTTAAAAATGGTTATTACCCCAATTATTCCGAAAAGATATAGGCTATATAAAATTACGCCACAACTTTTAGGGGCCAGACAAAAATAATAAAATGGTCAAACGAGAAGGGGGAGGGTTGGGTCAAAGGCAAAAAAAGGCTAAACGAATAGGATACAATCTATATGGGTATCGTTTTCGAGATTTTCGGGACGCTGATTGATAATATGAAATTCATTTAGTGATACATGATGGCGGACGCGAAATCAAAGATGGCGTATGAGAAAATTTTAAAAATCGATATGTTTATCGCCTTCGATATTGGAAGGGGTGGGGAATCGAAATACAATATCTATTTCGTGATCAAAGATGGCGGATGGGAAATCAAAGATGGCGGATGTGAAAATTTAAAAAATACAATATTCGTATCGTCTGCGATGTTAAAGGGGATGCGGAATCCAAATACAAAATCTGTTTTGTGATTCAAGATGGCGGATGGGAAATCAAAGATGGCGGATGGGAAAATTTAAAAAATACAATATTCGTATCGTCTGCGATGTTAAAGGGGATGCGGAATCCAAATACAACATCTGTTTCGTGATTCAAGATGGTGGATGGGAAATCAAAGATGGCGGATGGGAAAATTTTTAAAAATCAATCAAGGTATCGTCTCTGATGATTTAAGGGATGGAGAATCCAAATACAATCAAGGTATCGTCTCTGATGATTTAAGGGATGGAGAATCCAAATACAACATCTATTTCGTGATCAAAGATGGCGGATAGGAAATCAAAGATGGCGGACGAGAGTTTTTTTTAAAGTCGATATGGGTATCGTCTCCGATATTTTAAGGAATGGGGAATGCAAAAACACCATCTATTTCGTGATCAAAGATGGCAGATGGGAATTTTTTAAAATATCAATATGGGTATCGTCTCTGATGTTTAAAGGGATGGGGAATTCAAATACAACATCTATTTCGTGATCAAAGATGACGGATAGAAAATCAAAAATGGCGGACGGGATCTTTTTTAAAGTCGATATGGGTATCGTCTCCGATATTTTAAGGAATGGGGAATTCAATATTATATAAAAATCTATGTTTGTTTGTTCATCATTTCTAGACTCTGAAATGGTAAGAGATTAAGCGCTAAGTCAATGGTAACTTTGGAAAAGGGGCTTGGAAAAAAGGGAATTAAATAAAAACTCTTAAAAAGGCGATACGGAGTTCGCTGGGTCAGCTAGTTAATTATAAACTGAAAATAATTCCTTTTAGATAGAATTAATGTATACCAATTGTGACGGTATCATAGCCCTGTACATCACCAAATACGTTTTTGCTATCTTATTTTTACACTGAACCGTATGTCTCGGTAGTTCACCGGCAGTATAAGCGACTGTGGATCTCGGTATCCCTTGTTCGATGCCCAGGCTCAGGTTCAGTTTGCTGTCAAACAATTTCTAATAGAAACTTAGAGTCAGGCTGGTGGTGTTACACTTCCGTACTTTAAGCAGTAAGCCTAGCACTTCATATCTTCTGTTATGTAGGATTCACCGTCTCATCAGAATATAAGAATAAGGGGAACAGAGAGTACATTTGAGTTTCGGGTCGGGAAGAGTGTTACTGGGTTTATTCCGAATTCTCAGTAACAGCGCGGCGACTGGTGATGTACCCGGTAAAGGCAATAGACTCGCCCTCTATTACGTGGGACCTAAAAATGCATGGCGAAATGTGGGTGTAATATTACACCTCTGCCTACCCCTTCGGGGATACAGGCGTAAGTCTATAAAAAACACTACACCAAATGAGTAGATGCTTTCATGGATAGTAGGTATACATTAATTCTACAACAAAGGAAAATACAAGTATCTATACCCGCCACCTAATAACAACTTCGTAGTATTTGCCACAAATGTTTTTATTTGGACCGCCCACATAAAGCTTGCCATAAAAGTGAAATCTTTTTTACGAGTTCATTGTGGCTTAGTACATTAAACTTAGCTTCCAGACTATTCAAAGCCAAGACGAGTCGTTTGTGACTGCCAAACTTTATTATAATTTAGCTTGGTTTTGACACCATCGTTTTAAGAGTAAATCGCTCTGTTGAAGATGTCAAAGAGATGTAAAGCCACAATTAACTTCAGATGCTAATGCGATCTTTAAATTTACATAACTTAATGAAATCGTTTGAGGTTGGCGCTTTAAACTTTTGCCATCCAATATTATCGTCTTCTATGTAACTATAAAAACACGTTTTGACTGATTCATCATCATCATCATCAGCCCCTTACAGTCCACTGCTGGACAAGGCTTCTCCTTTGAAAGGAGGAATAAGAAATTGAATGATTGCAAAGCCTTAATTATTAAAGCTAGTTTTTTTTTAAATTAAGGCCATAAGTTCCTTTTAAGCATTATGTATAAGTTACCGACCTTCAAGCAATTTTTTTTAATATGCCGCCTCTTAGGAGGCACTTTGATATTATAATTAGAATATTTATACGCTTTTCAAAATAACTTTGAAAATGTGGTTATTACTTAATTGAATAATACGCACTACGCTAACATTATTCATATAATGTATATTTAAATAGGCCCCAAAATTATTAATTTTAACGTAAAGGTCGTCTGGCAAAATAGCACTAAGATTTTCAAAACCCCAAGAATGCCTCCAGCGCCATAATCAAATATGGGAGTCAGGGCAGAAAGTGACTTCAGTGATAGCCTAGCGAGGCAGCGATAGCCTAGCGGAGATAACAGACTGCTATGCAGAGGGAATGGAGTTCGAATCCACGGCGTGCACCAATGACTTTTCGGAGTTATGTTCGTATTGAATTGTTAATCATCGCTTGTCCCGTGCCTCGGAGAGCACGTTAAGCCGTCAGTCCCGGTTGGCATGAAGATATTTTATAGGGCGTCAGTACCTTCTAAATAAACTAACGTTAGTCTAAACCATGAAATATCGCTATCACTTCTGGTTGCCGAGGTCAGACAGGCAGTCGCTCCGTGGAAAAGCTAATATTCAGCCAAAGCCGGTTAGACTAGTAAGCGGACCCCAGGTTAAAACTGGGATAACGCTAGGAGGATGATGAGGGCGGAAAGTGACTGTCCTGTCTGTCCCTTTCATTCGTCATTTACGACGCTCCGATAATTATATCGGTACTATAAATTCGCTACTGCTATAGTAGCGAATTTATAGTACCGATACTTGCATTTTGTCATGTTATGAATTTTTAGACCCTACTTTTAGGGGGCAAGCCGGGCACATTACCAGGCTCCATGCTGCTAATCAGAATTCGGGAAAACCCTGTAATAATTTTACCAGACCTGAGAATCGAATCCATGACTGATCAGCAGACGCAGATACTATCCACTGGACCACGGAGACATAACATGGCGAAATGTGGGTGTAATATTACACATCTGCCTACCCCTTCGGGGATACGGGTGTTATTCTATGAAAAATATGAACTATATCACCGGCGCCTCTTTTTCTCTCTTTCGTAGTAGCACAGTCTACGTTTCTGTGGTGATATGCTACACGATGGCCAAACGTAAATATTTATAACCCCTGAATATCTATCATAGAACGCACATATTTCATTTCGTTCAAAAGTCAATAATTCGTAAAATATTTTGCTGTAATAGGCTTGTGTTCCAAAATGTAGTTAGTGATTTATTCGTCACTTTATAAGATGTTAAACCGCTATTTTTTTTCTTCAAAAATCGATCAGCAACATTACTAATTACAGCTTTTTAAAAAACCCCTTTGAATTTGACGCGAAAACGCTGTAAACTATCATGGCGGTTGAATGACGAAGTGCAAAACAAAACAAACCGTGAGTGACGTCTGGTCTCGTGTGCCCACTTTTATTTCGTTCAATTTAATTTATAAATTAATTTCACGTTTTACAAAAAATATTTTACTTAATGCAGGTACGAAGTTTGGCGTTTTAGTAATGTAATGCTTTCTGATTGGTGCTCACTGTCACAAGAATAAAGATATTATTTTAAGTTTTAAACCCTGAAAATAACATTTATCTTAACTTTTTATAATAAATAATAAACTTAATTGGCAACTACAAATAATAATGAATCTGAAGGTGCTAAAATCAAAGTAATTTATTCTTAGTGGATACAAGCCGTTATTGTATGAAATTTATACCCCAACTGATTCAGGTAACGTGAAATCTCACATTGAAATCTTGGCCAGGCTCTCAGCTATGTCTGTCATATCTTTATTATTATTTAAACCTCTACTCGTATATATGGCAGAACTAACAGTGAGGCATTTATGGGCAAATGCCCATAAATGCCTCTTCGATCTCGTCCAATGACAGATTCCAATGTTGCAATATCCATTGGCGTATTTTATTCAGTTATCGCTAGTTACATCGGTAGTAGGACTATGGCTTGATTCACACGTACCATAAACACACCACACTGCCGCGACAAACTGTTGTCAAGTTGTGGTCAGGTGAGGATAGCGTCGTAGTTGCGTTGTGGTCCCTACATCGTATGGTTGTGGTAACGTTGTCGCTAGTGGTTGCGTAGCGTTCAGACGTAAATCAGCAATTGCATGGAGTAGGCACAGGCGTGTGTTAAACTTCTCTGAGACTCAACGTTGTGGTTGCGACTTGGCTCCTATGTGGTTGGTATCACACTGTGATCGACAAAGATGCAAAATGTGTGAATTGAGCTATTAATTCTCATACATATTAGTGGTCGCTGACGTCATGTGCTTTTGTTGTTTTTGTGGTATGTTTGTGGTACGTGTGAATTATTTTTTATTCAGCGTTCAGTCTGCATCGTTTCTACAACTTGTCGTAAAACACAAAGGTTGTAAGTACAAAAGGAAGTTCAGCGACACAAATTTCTATCACAAAAGCTTTGTTACCGCCGCTGTGGTTTTGTCCAGCAAGTGTTGTATTGATTTGGAAGAAACGTCTGATAATTTGGAAAACGACTTGTACAAAGTGAAGAATGGTTTGTGATTTGTAATTGAGTTTTTGAAACGAATATTGCATTGGCTATTTGGAGTCTGGGTATTCTTAGATGTCGTAGGAGGTGACAAAGGAAAACTATTTGCGAAGAGATGGCATACTTGACATCAAACCTTATAACGACCGGTCTGACAAGCATGGTATAGAAAGCTAAATGCGCCTATTAATTTACAGTACTACTTTGAAGCCAAAGTATATTTCACTATCTGCAATTCCTTTAGTCACAAGTCGCCATTTTCTTAAGTGCTTCTCGCTTGCTGGAGTCTGTGCACTTTCTGTCATAGGCTAGTGTTACAAAGTACGTCGTTGATGTAACTACAGTACCTACTACTACTAGCATAGACTAATATGACTACTAGTATTGACTGTACTAGCAGGTATCATACTTATGTTGCCCAATGTTTCATAAAACCTTCACATTATTTTACTGATACAACTATTTTCTTTCGTCGTATAATTACAAGATGACGGCTGTTTGAGTTTCGCTTGTCTAGAGTACAAAGTGCTTTATAAAATATAATCTTTGTTTTTAAAACCTTAAACTGATGATTAAGTACCCTCATACACAGACTTAAAAGCGGCTAAGCTTAGTCACTTTACAACTACACGCAATATAAAATATTTCAGTAATTTTAAATTTCTTAGATCCTGCAGAATCTGCTTTTATCACAGAAGCCTCGAAATGAAAAGAAAAAAAAAGTAGCGTAGCTGTATTTCTCTGTAAAGTCTTGCGAGGTATCTTAAGCTTAGCATATTTTTATTTCATGGAATTTTCACTTTAAGAGTACGTTCGTTGATTTATATTATATACTAGCTGTATCCCGCGGTTTCACTTCGCGTACCCGGTTAATTTATAGCCAACGTTACTCCTTGGTACATCAGCTATCCGCCAGTGAAAGTCCCGTCAAAATCGGCCCAGCCGTTCCAGCGATTAGCGAGATCAAACAGACAGAGAGACAGATATGCAGACGGACAAAAATTAAAAAAAATGTCATTTCGGTATATGTACTGTGTATACATCCAGATGCATTTAGTAAAAAGCGGTTATTTTAATATTACAAACAGACACTCCAATTTTATTTATATGTATGGAATGTATGGAATAATGGAATTAATGGAATGTATGGATTTAGAACGAGGTACTGTAACGTGTACAGAATAGTATGACACTTTATATGAAGCGTATAATTTCAAAGAGGTTTTCTTTAATACTTGTGAATCGATCGTATAATCAAGTAGAATTATTACATAATTATGTGACGTCGTAGCTGACGCCCCGCTCCCACTACTCCAGTCCGGCCGGCTGTCCTCGTCTCCCGCGCACCCCAACGGCACATACATATATACCTTGGCGCGGCAGTGATCGCCCCTTTCGGATCCTGGACGCCGCTGAAGATAGGTGCCTCTTTCTCTGCTGGAGCACCGAGGTCTCATCAGCCTGCCTGCCTACCCTGCCCTGAGTTTAGTCTTAGCTCTTTAACTAGTTGCTACTTGCTACCGGGTATATTTTGTTGTAACGCTTGCTAATAAATAATATTTTGTAACCAACAAATCAATATTTAATTTATCTCTCTATTTATACCAGCATCACCTAAAATAAACGTTACACTGGCGCCCCACGTTGTAACGTACTAACGTAACTTGTTGTAATGTACGGCAAGCGTTACAACAATATATCTTCAGCGGCGTCCAGGATCCGAAAGGGACGATCGCTGTCGCGCCGCCGTATTTATGTGCCGCTGGGGAGCGAGGCGGCCAGCCAGGAGTAGTGGGAAGCAGCGCGACGACTACCACATCACAATTATACTTCATCATAATCACTACCTGTTTGAAATAGAATTAGTTTTATTATAAGTCAAATCGATTAGATCGATTGAGTAACATTTTGTTTAGTCTATTGAAAATTTCTGACAATGGTCACACTGAACTGTCACTTCCTTCCCGCCTGAAAAATTAACACGTTGTCGTCTCGTACGTAAAATATCGCCTTTTGAATTAACGCGAATTGAATCAACTTGTAATTAACTTAATACGTAATTGCCGTTTTTGACTTCCGGCAAGGTTTGTGACATATTGAACATTTGTGAAAAGTTATTGTGAGCACACCTTTTTGCATTTCGTGTGAATTGATTAATTGAACTAAATTGAGTAAACTCTCGTGAAACTGCCGCTTTTGATTTGTCCGGCACTGATCAGTCCGCAGTGTTGATCAATTTGTGATATTATATATATGGAACACTGACATTTTGAGAAATTGTGAATCCTGTGAACTTGCATCGTGCATTGAAGACGCTGCGTTGGAGTCTGGTAAAGTAAAGATAATTCACTTGCTAATATTGGCCAATTTTAGTCTCGTGTGTGTCTAACTTGCCTCCAGGACTCCACTCAAGAACATCACCAGGAGATATTTGGTAAGACATTTGTTTAATTCTTAGCGCCAAGAAACTTGGTCCATGTGTTTAGATCCTTTGCCTTGGGCTAAGACTGGATGAATTAATCGCTTCCACTGATCTCTGTTAAAAAATACCCATTCTTAACCCGAATTCTACACATAATTTTTGATAGCAAGAGCGTGGTTAACTGTGCCTATATTGTAAACTTGTATCTGAGCTAAGCATCTCATTTCTTAACAGGTTAACAGTGTTGTAGTGTTCTCGGTTCAGTATTGTCTAAAATACATAATATTTAATTGTATAAGTTGACCTAGATAATTTGAAACACATTGTCACACATAACCTCAATCAGTAATTGTTGATTTGTATTGTTGAAAAATCTAACTTAAATTTGTTGTTGCATTAATAAGTCAGTTTGTTTGGATACATAACAGCTGTATGTATCAATAAATTTAGTAAATTTAGTTTATTGCATATATTCATAAACATTATAACAACCAACTTGACCTTGCCACTTGGGCGGGTCACATTAATAAACTTTGTTTTGTTATAATATAGATAATATTGTTAGGTAACACATATTTTGTGCTTACTTACTATTGTATATCTCAAATAATACAGCCAGTCTGTCTGTTGCAAGTAATTAGTTAATTTATTTGAATATTTAACTTCAATTAACTTATTCGAAGGTTCAACTTTTGATAACTTTGACTTTGTTTTGTGTCAATATATATTGAAACTATTAATTTTGTTGGACAGTAGATACCTGTCACTTGCTTGTAACAGCAGTAAACAGGCTAATACTTTGTTGGTTTCAAGGAATTAGGAAAAATTAAGTTTTGATTGTTAATATTATTTAACGCTTGTCCGGGCTCTTTTGAATTTTGATTATGTCAGCTATCAAGGACTTGCGTGCGGCTGCTGGTGCTATTGCATCAGATTTGCGCTGGTTTGCCTCGGCCAGTGCCTTAGTGAACCGGCCTGATCGCCAGCAGGCCTTACTACAAAGGTACGAGCGGATTGACGATCGCCTGGCAAGTGTGGAACAGCAATTCCGCACTTTCAGCACTTGCTGTCTTGAAGTGTCAATCAATGATTTCACCGCTGACCAGCGAAATAAGGTCAGTGAAGACTATGCCCAGGTCTTAGACCTGTATGATGCTGTCTCCAATAGTGCGAGACAACTAGTTGCCGATAGGGAAGGGCAACCCGGCCTGAAGCAGGAGCTTCCTAGGTCAGCACCGGAGCTGGTGAGTAGGCTCCCTACTTTGGACCTCCCCCATTTTGATGGCTGCCTAGGAAGCTACCTGGGCTTCGTTAATTTGTTCGACAGCCTGGTCAATGATAGGGCTGACCTTCGGCCAGCACAAAAATTGGCATACTTAATGTCGGTTCTGGATGGGGAGGCTAAGGGCCTCATCCAGCATCTGCCCGTGTCTGATGAGGCGTACCAGACGGCTCGGGACCTAATCACCCGTAGGTACCATAATAAGCGTGGCCTCGCCGACACGCACATCGAGCAGATTTTGGGTTTGCCGACGCTCACCCGGGTCTCTGGGTTGCGCACCCAACTTTTGAACCCGCTCTTGGTGGCCATCAACGCACTTAAGTGCCTTGACCTGCCCGTAGACCAATGGTCCTATTTATTGGTGCACATTGTGTTAAAGAAGCTGCCTGCCGACCTGAGGTCGCGTTTTGAACAGCGCTTTGGTGGGGATAGCGCGACCCATCTGCCCCCCTTTGCTGACCTGGAGAGGTTCCTGGAGGATGAGTGCCGGGTCTTGGACAACTCCGGTGGTGATACGCCGGCTAAGACGCAGCCGCCCAAGGTCAAGGAGCAGGCTCGCGTTCACACCCGAGCCAGTGTTGACCGGCGCCCTCCTCGCTTTGCAGTCACGCAGAGCCCAGTGGAGTGCTCTTACTGCAAGGTCACGGGGCACAGAACGGCCAGTTGCAGGGCATTTTTGGACCTTCATGTCGCCTCTCGTAGGCGCATCGCGAATGCCCGCCGCCTTTGCTTCTCTTGTTTGGGGTCCCACTACCAGCGAGACTGCCCAAACTCTCGCCCCTGTCCTCACTGTGAAGGACAGCATTTGGACATTCTCTGAATGAATGCCAGAGAGGTTGGCCGCTTGTCCAACCAGCCGACGCCGCGCACGGGCGGGTGTTTTGAAGGTGGCAGCCGAGGCTCACCAGCGCGTAGCCGAGAGTCGCCTCGCTCAATTGATCGCCACTAACCCCGCTTGGAGAACCGTAGCGTGCGCACGCCTCCTCTCTCTCGTGCACCTGAATGTGCTGTTCAGCGTCACCAGCACCATGACTGCTACCCCAGGTATTCCCCTCCTTTGGCGGAGCGTCCCCGCCTTGACTCGCGCCCACCTCGTTTTGGGCGGGTGCGTCACTATGACCCCCCACAGATGGCGCGCGGATCGAGTCATCGCGCTTTTGAGGACTTCAAGCTGCACCCTCATTTTGACTTGCCTGGTCCTGGCCAACGGTCGCCGCCCAGGCAACAATAGGTCATTGACCCCTGCCCTATAACGCCAACCACCCCCATTGAGACCGTTATCCTACCAACGGTTACTGTTAGGGTCTGGGGACCCACGGGGACCTCTGTTGTTGTCCGTGCTATATTGGACACAGGTTCACAAGGTTACATTTTTTCCACTTATTTGGTAGGGCAGGTTAAATTAAATATGGGTTTATTTCCAAATTGTATACGGGGCATAGGTGACGTAGCCTCTAATGTTGAAGGGCAAATTAAGGTTTTGTTTGGCCCTGTTGAATCTTCACACCCGAGGATTAGAACCTCGGCTATTGTGCTGAAGAATATTTTGGGTATGCACCCACAGATGCAGCTATCTGCTGCTGTGGTGAATTTGACATCGGGATTGGAACTGGCAGACCCCAAATTTGACACACCGGGACAAATCGACTTGTTGATTGGCTCTGATGTCCTCGGTGGAATTTTGATTGGTGGGAAACGGGTCTTGGTGCCAAATGGTTTGACTGCCATCCCGACCATATGTGGATTTGCTTTGATGGGACCTGTACCTAGGGACCCCCTTCCACCCGAACTTGATAATTTGTTGGCTGTAGGCTCTGCTCTCTCTGATGCTGTTCAGAGGTTTTGGGAGGTAGAGGAGCCGCCTCAAGCTGCCCGTTTGAATCCAGAACATGAGGAGTGCGAGCTGTTCTTCCAGAACAACACTGGTCGACTCCGTTCTGGTCGGCTCATTACGAAGCTACCTTTTCTGTCTGTTCGGCCTCCGCTTGGTGAGTCACGACCTTTAGCCGAAAAGAGATTGTTGGCTATGGAGCGTCGCATGGGTCGTGATCTGGAGCTCAGACAGAAGTACATTGAGTTCATGCGAGAATATGAAAAATTGGGACACATGTCTGTGTCAAATTTGGATTGGCGTTCGGTGGAGCACTACTTTCTTCCGCATCATGCGGCATTGAAGCCATTGACTGGCAAGCTGCGCACAGTGTTTGATGGTTCTGCGCAGACTTCAACAGGCGTATCCTTGAACCAGTGCTTGCATTCTGGTCCCAAGTTGGTCAAGGACCTTTGTGACGTCATCACCAGCTTCCGACGACATCAGGTTGTCTTTGTGGCTTACATAAAAATGATGTTCAGGCAGACGATTATCCACCCTGATGACCGTCGCTTCCAGCTGATCCTTTGGAGAGAGTCTCCTCGCGATCCCATGGTCGTCTACGAGCTCAATACTAATACGTACGGGTTAAGGTCAAGCCCCTACTTGGCAATACGTTCTCTTTGGGAGCTCGCAGACCGCGAAGGCTTACGTTTCCCACGAGCCTCCGCCATCTTGAAGGACGATATTTACGTCGATGACATTTGCTCGGGCGCCTCCACAGTGGACGAGGCGATCCTCCTGCGGGACGAATTGATAGGTATTTTGGCCTCCGCTGGTTATGAGTTGCGCAAATGGATTTCCAACTCATCAGCGCTTTTGGAAGGCTTGCCAGAGGATCATCAGCAAGATCCACATCTATTTGAGATTGTTGACAACCCCGCCATGATGGCTGTTCTCGGCGTTCAGTACAGACCAGTCCAAGACATCTTTACATATAACGTAGACTTGAAATTGCCCTGTTCTTGGACTAAACGTCTCGTATTGTCTACTGTCGCCAGAACCTTTGATCCGAATGGTTGGATCTGTCCAATTATATTTTGGGCAAAATGCTTCTTGCAGAAGCTTTGGACAGCAGGATTGACCTGGGACGAACCTCTGCACGGCACTCTTGTTGAGGAATGGACCTCCTTTGTATCCTCACTTCCTGCCGTCAACGAGATCTCCTTGCCTCGTCCCATTCTTCCTCCCGGGAAGTACAAGGCCACCCTTCACGGGTTTTGTGACGCCTCGGAACGTGGTCACGCGGCCGTGGTGTACTTGCGCACAGTCAGTGCCTCAGGTCAGGTGAGAGTCTCCCTGATCATAGCGAAGAGCAAGGTAGCACCCCTTCGGACATCTTTGACCATTCCGAAATTGGAGCTCTCGGGAGCAGCACTACTTGTACGCTTATTGAACCACGTGTCTAGTACTTTGGGTAAAAGCATTTGTATTAGTGGGACCTACGCCTGGACAGACAGCCAAATTGTACTTTGTTGGTTGAAGGCGTCTGTCCACACCTTGGAGGTATTTGTCGCTAATCGCGTTTCCCAAATCCAGAAATCCGAAGACAAACTTGTTTGGAGACACGTGCCAGGTGAGCTCAACCCCGCTGATTGTGCCTCGCGCGGATGCTTGACGCCTAGTTTGATAGGTCATTCGCTGTGGTGGGGTCCGGAATGGTTGAGTCGACCAGAAATTGATTGGCCTCGAACGTCAGTTTTGAATACTTCTAATTTGCCGGGTCTACGAACACTCGCTCTTGAGAGGGTAGAATGCGCCTTAGACCCCGATTTCTTGTTGAATCGCTACAGCTCCCTTAACAAGTTGTTAGGTGTTACTGCTAGGATAAAGCTTATTGTTTTTAATTTTAGGCACCCACAACAGAAACGACTGACACCGTTTATCTCACCACAGGAACGACAGGAGTCCCTCACCTTTTGGGTTCGTTCTGTGCAATTGGCGCATTTTGAAAAGGAGATTGCTATCCTTAAATCAGGGAGATCGAAATTGTCGGGAGCTGTCTCTAAATTGAACCCCTTTTTGGACGATACGGGTCTCTTGCGCGTTGGAGAGCGTCTCAAGAACGCCAACCTCCCTTACGGAGCACGTCACCCCCTTTTGTTACCTAAGGATGGTCATTTGGTACGCTTGTTGGTAACTGACCGTCACCTTAAAAATTCGCATGCTGGTTGTAATGCGCTCTTGGCCATTTTGCAACGCGAGTTTTGGATCTTGTCTGCCCGAAGAATTATTCGGAGTGTAGTCTTTCGCTGCATTCCTTGCTATAAGCTCAAGGCTTCTACCATGCAGCCCTTGATGGGGGACTTACCGGCAGATCGCGTAACTGAAAGCAGGACGTTTGATGGTGTTGGCACGGACTTCGCTGGTCCCTTTTTGGTGAAAACGTCGACACTTCGAAACAGCAAGACTGTTAAGGCCTACTTGTGTGTTTTTGTTTGCCTCTCCACAAAGGCCGTACATTTGGAACTGGTCTCCTCGCTTACGACCGAGGCGTTTGTAGCCACATTTGATAGATTTGTATCCCGCAGAGGGCTGCCTTCCTTGATCCGTTCTGATTGCGGCACTAACTTCAAGGGCACCTATAATTATTTGAATGATGTTGTTAATTTCCTTGAAACCAACAAAGCTGATATAGGTGATAGGCTTGCCCGACGTGGGATAAATTAGTTGTTTTCCCCACCAAATTGTCCACACTGGGGTGGTATTTTTGAAGCCGCTGTAAAATCGGCCAAAACACACTTGCGCAGGACAATCGGTGAGTCTGTCCTTACATTTGAGTAACTCGCAACTGTGTTTTGTAAGATTGAGGCCGTTTTTAACTCTCGGCCATTGTGCCCGATCTCCTCAGATCCGAATGATTTGGAGGCCCTTACGCTGGGCCATTTTTTGATTGGTCGCCCACTTGTCGCCTTGCCTGAGTACCCCTCTATTGATACGAGACCTGGTCGTCTCTCGCGTTTTGAATTTGTACGCCAGATTACTCAGAGCTTTTGGAAACGCTGGAATTTGGAATATTTGCACATACTCCAGCAACGCGTTAAGTGGACCGACAAGACCGATCCACCCAAGATTGGTGACCTCGTTTTGATCAAGGAGGCCAACCTTCCGCCACTCAGATGGCGCAGGGGGCGCATCCTTCGTTTGGTAACTGGGGCTGATGGAGTTCCCCGATTTGCTGAGATCTTGGTGGACGGTTTGATTCTGAGGAGAGCGGTTGCAACATTGTCACGTCTACCAACTAATTAGCGGACCGATAGGCCGGTCCGGGGCGGGTGGATGTTTGAAATAGAATTAGTTTTATTATAAGTCAAATCGATTAGATCGATTGAGTAACATTTTGTTTAGTCTATTGAAAATTTCTGACAATGGTCACACTGAACTGTCACTTCCTTCCCGCCTGAAAAATTACCACGTTGTCGTCTCGTACGTAAAATATCGCCTTTTGAACTAACGCGAATTGAATCAACTTGTAATTAACTTAATACGTAATTGCCGTTTTTGACTTCCGGCAAGGTTTGTGACATATTGAACATTTGTGAAAAGTTATCGTGAGCACACCTTTTTGCATTTCGTGTGAATTGATTAATTGAACTAAATTGAGTAAACTCTCGTGAAACTGCCGCTTTTGATTTGTCCAGCACTGATCAGTCCGCAATGTTGATCAATTAGTGATATTATATATATGGAACACTGGCATTTTGAGAAATTGTGAATCCTGTGAACTTGCATCGTGCATTGAAGACGCTGCGTTGGAGTCTGGTAAAGTAAAGATAATTCACTTGCTAATATTGGCCAATTTTAGTCTCGTGTGTGTCTAACTTGCCTCCAGGACTCCACTCAAGAACATCACCAGGAGATATTTGGTAAGACATTTGTTTAATTCTTAGCGCCAAGAAACTTGGTCCATGTGTTTAGATCCTTTGCCTTGGGCTAAGACTGGATGAATTAATCGCTTCCACTGATCTCTGTTAAAAAATGCCCATTCTTAGCCCGAATTCTACACACTACCACACTTAATTAATTTGCGCATATGACATTTGACGTGTTTCACTAGCAGAACATAAAGATTAATTTCTGTAACTTGGAGGCAACGAAAGCCTATTGGAGATACCAACTTAATCAGAACGGACTTTATGCAGAGGGTATCGACTATACATCGTGTTTAAATTTGAAACCTATGACGCGCACCATTGACTTTTAGAAATTATATGCGTATTAAATTATCTCGTACCCAACGCAGTCTTATTGTAGGGCTCGTTAAATCGTCGGTCCCGGGTTTTGTTGAAGATCTTTGACAATCGTTATGAGCAGTCAGAACACTTAAATTATACTGACACTTGTCTAAGCCACCGAATAACGCCTGGCCCTTTGGGTTGCGGAGATCAGACGGGAGTTGCTCTGTAGTAAATGCAAATATTTTTATTTTATATATTTATAGTCTCACGCCTGTATCCCCGAACTGGTAGGCAGAGGTTTAAATATTACACCCACATTTCGCCATGAATTTTTAGGTCCCACGTAATAGGGGGCGAGCCTGTTGAGTATTGCAGTTACCGGGCACAACACTTTTGCCTGACCCGGGAATCGAACGCGGGACCTCCGATTAGCAGTCAAATATTTTGATATATTTTATTAAGAAAGCGGACTACGTGTTCTAAGGCAAAAGACTTGGATGTAACGGGGATGTCGCTAGTATCCTGCTTTATTTCTTCTTAGTATATTCTTTATATCTTAGGATTGGCGGTTCCTTATTCCATATTTTCCCAGTATCAGTTTATTTCATGACGTGTTTTGTTCTCAGATGACTACAACAGAGTGGTGCTAGAGACGGTGGACAGGGAGCCAGACTCCGATTATATTAATGCTTCCTACATAGATGTGAGTATTACTTATATTATTTTTTTCTATTTAAAACATTTACATAGTTAAGTTTTAATTATGTATAACAACTGACAATTTAACAAAACGGTTAAAATGACAAAAGAGAAAAGAAAATATTTATAAAGAACTTAATTTTTTTTTATTAAATAACTTATGAACACAATACATGTCAATATAAAAATCTTGCAGTTGGATCGCTTCATATTAGTAATTGTCTCCGATATCTTTAGCTCTTTAAACCAGCAGCAATTAAATTTCGCTTCGAACTTTACTACTTTTTCGTAAAGTTGATCTTCATAAATAGTCAAAAATGGCCTGACAAGGCCACCATTAACATTGCTCCGAATCTGTGCTCCGAATGTCGTAGGTTGAGGATTGAACCCACAACATTCGCCGCAATTTTAATGGTTATGGTTAATGACGCAAACCAACACTCTGTATGAAATGGCAAATTGTTATTGCAGGTCTGGGTATTCTTTGTATCCATTGGTTGAATAAATCGTCCGTTTTAAAAATATACTCACTTCTCTCCATTAACTATTTATATAAGTAAGTAGATTAAATTTAAAATTCACCTAAATCCTACCAATTTACCCCCATTACGTAAGCAGTTCTTTGAAATAGAACCCAAATATCAGAACTATTCACTAAGAAAGACCCGGAGCCGTGAATTCACCGCTTCAGAAAAACGAGTTTCGACATCTTAAATTCAGTCACGATCGAATGACTGTACGAATTGTTAGGCCGATATGCGTAGAGGACCGAAAGACTCCAAATCGAGTATAGGACCGTCACACAAAGTAGATATTGTGCTCAATTGAAACCGGTTCAAAGATTTTCCGATAAGTATCGAAACTGACCAATTTCGACACAAAAGAAGCAAGACTGGACGTGAAAAGGTTTTATATCTATGAATAGAATCTTTTTTTTTTCATTCTGGGACTGTATTAGACGTTCAAAATTTAATAATGACATATAAATTAAAATAATTTGCCTAATTTTTTTAGCTAAGAGCTAATATTTAAGTCCATTGAAATATTACACTTTTAGGCTTAGCGTGCATTTGTCAGAGGACGTACCTACGTATTTTATTTGATGAATGTCAAGACGGGGTTAGTGTAAAGTTAAAAACAAATTTGTGGGATCGCAGCCCTTGTCCTGCGGCCGCCATCTTGAAAAGAGTGGTACAAATAGGTTTTCTAGTTTATCTGGCATACTATTGGACGTACAGAAAAATTCACAACATGTTAAATTTCAAATTGAATTCTCTACAACTTTGATTCCGTAGCATTAAGTCGTAAAATTAAAAATAACAAAGTTACAAACGATAATCGAATGAAATTTTCAACAAACTTTATTTTAATTTTATAATTTTTTCGTCGTCAGCCATAACAAATACATTTTATTTGTCTTACTTCTTCCAAAACAAGATCCCGTCTTCCAATTTGAGTCTCTGCAAGATCCCCTGCACTCTTTCCAAGATGGAGGCCGAGGGACAAGAGGTACCACCCCATAAATTTGGATCAAACTTTTCATATTTCCTTCAGATTCAGCCTTCCATATTATACTTCTGTAAAATAAAATTGCGTCCTCTGATAAATGCAACCCCAGATATAACTTTTCAATGGACTAATACGGGTTTCATATATAATAACTAGAGGACGCCAGCAGCTACGCCTGCAATTTTTTTAAATATACCCGTTTTGGCCGATCCCGTGGGAATTTGGGGAAATCCCTTCTTAGTGCACCCCTGCGGTCCGCAAGGAACATACATGCCAAATTTCAGCTTCCTGCGCCCAATAGTTTCAGCTGTAGCGTGTCTGTCAGTCAGTCAGTAACGCAAGGATTTTATATATTAAGATTATGTACTTATATCATGTTCTAAAGATAGGTATATAATGCTTGTCTTCTACATATAACGTCTCTAAAGCATAGTAGATTCACAAAAAAATCAATTGCATATCTTAAATAATATGGGCGTGCAGACACGTTAAGTACCTTTGTTTTATACCATTAAGATATGTATTGATTTCAGTGGGTATCTTTAACCGTAATAAAGTCTTTATATTTCCGATAATTCACTTTCAACTATTGGTATCAGCAACCGCAATCATGAAAAGTCTCTACTCGTACTTCCAATAATACACTTTCAACGGAAAATTTCAATAGTTTCTATAAGATGTAAAGCGGAACAGATATTTAATTTCCTTTAACGTCGGCTTCAGTTTTATAAAGTAGGGTATTAAAGCTGCACTTTCAGCGAAACGAAGGATGTAAAACTTTCAAGGAAATGCTTTTACTGGAAACATTTATTATTTATAAACATTATATATGTTTAGCAGCCACATACAGTTTAATACTCGTGTTTCCTAACAACATGGATTTATAAAATGCAGCACTATTTTATTACACCATGCAGTGCGTTATAGTTCCGTTTCATGTGCGATTTTTGATGCCAAACTAAGAACGTTTTTCAATGGAAACGTATAACCGCATCAATCATCAGATGCATGGATTAATCACTCATCCTGAATAAAATATCATCGCACACTCCAAACGAAACCTAAAAACACAAATTTGGACAATGCGTGTTCCTTTCATGACATAGGCTCCCACTAATAAAATTATTTCATATTCCAACCCTGAGGGGATAAAATGGGAAATTAAAGATTGGGCTAGTAAAATAAAATTTGGGACTTGCAAGTAACAGCCAATAATACATTTAGTAAATATCAATCATACAGAGGACAAATTACTGAGCTAATCAGATGACTCAAGGTTTTTACCTTAATGAGAATTGAAGTTTTGGTCTACGGCGTAGCACTTTAGAGTCACCAACAATTAGACCAATAAATTGCCAAGTTTTAGCTCGCTAAATCAAGACCATTTGGAGAGCGTTTGGGAAGGCTATATCCAGCAGTTGCGGTCTAGCGTCTGAAACAATGATCATGAAATAATAATAATAATATTCTATCACATTTACACAACACCATCAAGTCCCAAACTAAGCAGAGCTTGTACTATGGGTACTAGAGAATGGATAAACATACATATAAATATATATTTTGTAAATACATACATATTATACATAGAAAAACCCAGACCAAGACAAAAATCCATGTTCATGCACACAAATGTTTGACTTGAGCGGGAATCGAACCCGCGACCTTCGACGTAGCAGTCGCTTGCACTCCCGCTACGCCAACCGGCCGTCAAATCCTAGTCACGCAGTTAAACCTCAGGCTGACGATCCTATTTTTTATAACCCTGCTTCCCCTTTCACGAGTACATACATATTCAATAAAAAATAAACAATAAAAATATCATACGAGTCATCATTACCGGCGCGAAAATGAGATCTGAGAGTTAATGTGCTCAGATTTCATACGGGGTGACCAGACGAAGATCATTAAAGTTTATCTGCACATAAAAGCCACGTTTAATATCCTACGCAGCCTCCGAGCCGTTATTACTACCCATGTTACGTATATTAACACGTTACTTATGTAGATAACGTGTGAAAGAAATATGTGGTCGTATTGCGAAGGTGACTCTTGATTGTCTAATGGCGATGCTACACCTGAGCATAGAGCATAGATATTTATATAGAGGCGCATTTCTTATGGGTGCTCTGTGAACAAACTTTCTGTGACCCAAATTACCCCTTGGCGGCGTGGCAGTCGCGCTGTGACAGCTGTCTCTACGAGTGCAAGAGAGACGAACTGACGACACGTCCCGCCAAACCGCCACTTGGAATCGGCACACGAAATCCTTATGAAATGCGCTTCAAATTCAAATTCAAAATCCTTTATTCATTTGGGTCACAATGTGACGCTTATGAACGTCAAAAAATAAATTTATAAAATAATTACTTAAAGACTCAACATTTACATTTACTGCCACGTTCGCAAAGCAATAGGTAGAACCATGAGAAAGAATGGGCAATAAAACTCACGGGCACTCTTTTTCATCGCCAGGTATTGCATAATACACATAATTTACACTTTGTAAGGTGCTGCAACTGTTACACCTTCTATATCACTTGTATATATTTACTGAACATAATAATACTCAAGCATAATACTTTTGATGTTCATTTGGTTAGCCTCCTCAGAATAGACATGGTGAAACAGGAGCATCCACTTACATTATATATACCTAATAATGCAGGCAATCCGCTAAAGTGATCAGACCCATGATGGAAATGATGCAGTTAAATATTAAAATCTAATACCAGCCCGCAAGTCCGTCATCGACCAGTCATCGCAAGTAGCACCCGTTCACGAGTATGACGCATGTGCCAGCCATCATCCCTCTCGCCATATTAGAGGGACAGGGATGACCCGACACACGACGCCACCACAAGAAATTACATTTTAGTGAGCATGACGACAACGGTATACGAACCGGCAGTAAGAAACAATCTATTGGTATAATGACCGCCAATTACCTCCATTTTCCAGATCGTTATTATTCACATAAATTAGTGGAACGCGTGAAGGAATGCAAATGTAGAAATAATTTTGTGAAGGTGACAAGTGAACAACGATATGATCAGGGATAAATAATGTTAAACTACATTCAACAAATCATAAAATTATCCAAATCCTGCAAAAATCATGTGTTCACGAGGCACTTCCACTTAACATGTCACTTATCAAAACTAGAATTTAACAGATTTATATAACAATTATATTAAACGGTCAGAAAATAAAATAATCGTGAGTTAAACAAGCCTAAGCCTATCCCCACGGTGCCTTATCACTTAAAAATTCCTTAACATTGTAATAACCCCTTTGTAAAAGAAAGTTCCTAATTGTCCGTTTGTATTTGTGCATGGGTAAATTCATTATGTCAAGCGGCAATTTGTTGAAAAATCGTATACCGATCCCCGCAAATGAGTTCTGAACTTTATGTAGACGGTAGTTAGTTCCCACAAGTTTATGCTTATTCCTTGTGTTCACTTTGTGCAAATCACTATTTTTGCGGTATAGAATTAAGTTTTTCTTAAAGTACATTATGTTAGCATATATATATATTGCGATGCAACTGTCAATATATCTACTTCTTTAAATTTATCACGTAAAGAATCTCTAGCACCTAACTTATAAATTGCACGTATGGCCCTCTTTTGAATGACAAAAATAGTCTGTATATCAGCAGCTGTACCCCATAACATTATTCCGTAAGACATTACGCTGTGAAAATAACTAAAGTAAACTAGTCTAGCAGTATCTATATCTGTGAATTCCCTAACTTTTCTAACTGCAAATGCTGCAGAACTAAGTTTTACTGCGAGACAGGATATTAAGGCGCCCCAGTGAAGCTTACAATCTAAAGTTACACCTAAGAATACGGTTGATTCGACTAGTTCAATTGTTTCCTTATTTAAAATTATATTAGTAGGAACACTTTTGACATTTAGGCAAAGAGAATTTAACACATTTGGTTTTGCTAGAGTTGGGTACCAAATTATTTGTCGAAAATCAATCTAATACTTGTGCAAGAGTGTTATTGACGGTATCAAAGTTACTTAAATTACGATCATCTTTAAAAATTTGTGACGTATCGTCGGCAAACAAAACTATATCACATAAATTTTGTACAAAGAACGGCAAATCATAAATATATATTAAAAAAAGAAATGGACTGAGAATAGAGCCCTGTGGAACGCCCATTCCTACTGGCAAACATAGAGACCTACTCGTATTAACATCTACATACTGAATTCTATCACTAAGGTAGCTGGCAACAAGATTGAGTGCGGTATCTCTAATACCATAAAGTTTCAATTTAAGTAAAAGTGTATTATGTTCCACACAGTCAAAGGCCTTTGATAGGTCACAAAAAACACCAATGGCATCCTTCGAGTTTTCCCAAGCATTAAAAATATGCTGTAACAAAGTTACACCGGCATCAACGGTGGAGCGACCCTTAGTAAAGCCATACTGTTCACTGTGAAATAAATTATTTGTGTGAAAGTGGCTTTCTAATTGATGCAAAATAATCTTTTCAAAAATTTTACTAATAGCAGGCAAGATAAAAATTGGCCGAAAATTACTAGGGTCGCTCTTTGATCCCTTTTTGAATAATGGTATTACTTCTATTATGTAAATCTGTATTCATTGACCTGAGCATTCACTTGTAACGAAACAATGAGCCATCGCCGTTTTTTACATTGTCGAACTGAACAACAAACAGAGCCGAACACTGCTACGACCATTTTCACGATCTTTGTAGCATACGCTCTAATGAGCAAAAAGTTCGAAGCAGATTTACCGTCCATTCGCTAGAATGCTCGCCAGGACGCAAGAATGCTCATTACAGGTGAATGCTCAAGTGTATCATCACCATTACAAGCCTTTGGTTTTCTGTGATGTCATGAGCTCAGCAGGTAAATACTGTTCACTCTTGTGATTTTTACGATTCGATTTTAGTCTATTTTCTATTTGTAACATAAAATGATTAGTTAAGTAGCAATTACAATAATAATTATGAGCAATATATCTGGGAAAACATTTTTATCTAGACCTATGTAAGTCCTTGTCCCTCGTGATATCATCACCCCTTCCTACCTGTGCGAAACACTCAAATATTGGACTAATGAATTGTCAATTTTGTTCGCAGAGTATATTAAAACCAAACGCGTACATAGTAACTCAGGGTCCAACAGAAGACACGGTGGTGGACTTCTGGCGCATGATCTGGCAAGAGCGCGCCGCCGCCATCGTTATGCTTACCAAGACTTTCGACTTCATCAAGGTAAGTTATAGTTTAATGTTTGGTACCTGGATGACAGAGTTGGATAGATTCTTGGTTGTTCTGTTTTTGTAAATTCCTGTTTTCTAAAAATTAATCCTAGCTAGATCGAATTATCGCCTCCGAAACCCCTGCATACTAAATTTCATGAAAATCGTTGAAGCCGTTTTCAAGATTCTGATTAAGTATATTATTACAAGAATCGCTCGTTTAAAGGAATAAGATTTAGTAATAAGGAAGAAAGGTTAAAAAAGTTTATGTATAACTCTTATCTTAGATGGCATAGATTACAAGCCTGAACTTACTTAAAAGTTATTTAGCCTATATAAGGCAATCATGCCTATCTGACTTGTTTCTCCATAAATAATTGTGTCGCTGTGACACCAGCAATAAAACTGTCTGATATTGTTCTTCTATTCTAGAGAATTTGAAACATTACGGCTAACTGCTATTTTTTACATGAAGGCCTATTCAAACCTGAGCGATATTCGCTGACGCTGTGGGTAGAGGTACATACCGCGCGGGTTTCGCTCAGGTATTTAGTATCAAGTCCCGCGGCTAGGGCGACCTGAGCGATATTCGCTGCCGCTGTGGGTAGAGGTACATACCGCGCGGGTTTCGCTCAGGTATTTGGTATCAAGTACCGCGGCGAAACTCGACTATCGTGCGTTATTCTACCCACAAGGTTAGCGAATACCGCTTAGGTCTGAACAGTAATATTACCGCATACCCACTGGGTTTTCTCTGCCGCAGACGGTAGCGAATACCGCTTAGGTCTGAACAGGCCTTTATACTTTCACCCTACAGAATTTAGAGGTGCATATTCCTACCTACTGAAGGTAACACTATAATTCTTGTATCTATGCAAACACAAAACTGTTACGACATTTTCACCATTCAATGGCTAAACAAACGCGATCCAGTATATTTCTCGGGAAATCGATGCAAAAATAAATGTAAATGCTACAGTTACAAGGATTTTTGCTACTTTCAAGGGAGGAACTATATTGTAGACTAGAGGATCCCCGCAGCTACGCCCTTACATTATTTTTAATTTAACCGTTTCCGTCCGATCTCGTGAGAATTTCTGGCGACCCTCTCTTAGTGCACCCCTACGGTTCCCAAGCATAATCAAGCAAGACACCTAAAAAACCATTGTTATATGAAGACCCAAGCCCATCCTAACAGATGATGTATCAAATATGCTACAAATAAATGACGTGTTTGTGTGTCAGTGGATAGCGTATGCGACTGCTGATTGGAGGTCCCGGGTTCGATTCCCGGGTCGGGCAAGTGTTACTGGGTTTTTCCAAATTCTCAGTAGCAGCACGGAGTCTGGTGATGTGCCCGGTAACAAGCGACATTAGGCTTCGAGGATATAGGCGTGAGTCTATAAAATAAAAAAAAAATAAAAATGACGTGTGCGAACTACCTACTTAAATCGTGAATAAGTTTTTTTTATTAGGAAGATAATGTAGAACTGCACCCAAATTAAAAAATATATATTCGTTTAGTCACTCTATTGAAATAGAACCTCAAAATGTTAAAATATGGTAATACGTGCTGTACCTAAGAATTCTGTAGACTAAAAATGTTTTATGGATATATTTATTTTATGGTCCGAAATTCACTTCGGACAAAGTTTTTCTATCTCAACGTCCCGACCAATATTGTCCGTGGTTGCCACCTGCAGCATTCTGACAAATAGAGCGAGAGATATATACTTCATTCTTTTTCAAATCGTAGCCATCTTGTAAAATAAACCGTGTCAATGGCGATGTAAGCCAAGACTGCAAGTCTTTGAACAGTTTTATGTGATAACATTTTGTAAGTTTTATTGCGCGAAAGACATTGGTCGAGTAGTAAAGGCGATTTTCGTTTGGTACGGATTTTTAATAGAACTGGGTCTTGACCCTCAATTACTTCTTTATAGTTTTAGTTATATTGACGCGATATGACCACTTTTATAGTTAGTATGTAAAGCTATTCCCAATGACAAGCACTGACAACACTTTTCAATAAAATTATGTGCTTTAAAGCAACATAGCAATATATGAAATTCACAGATGAAAATACACAACATAGGTACATATCGTACGCCTCGTACAAACGTGAAGAGCTGCCATAACATACCCGAAAACTTCCCCATATATTCTAAAGCAACTCATTGACACGAAATAATTACGGCAAGTTCAAAATAATTATGAAACTTAATCGTTGCAACGTCATGTAATAACGTTGTCCCCTCGAGGTATCTTGCAGCGTCACATGCGCTTAAATGCTTTACATATTTTGCTTGAGTGATGGACGTGTTATGAAGTGTAGGCCAAAACAATTTTGTACGCAGTGCGTCTTCTTTATCCCATTAGCTTGCGAATTTCTCTTCCATTTTGTGCAAGACGAGCGCTTTATAATGTCGCGTTGGTTGGTCACTTTGGGTTAAAAAATCAATTATTGGTATTAATCAACCTCAAAAGATCTTATATAGCCCGGCTGGCTATTTATCAGCTAGCTTCGTTTTAGCTCCGATAGTTTGTCAAGCAAAGCACGTGAAGTTGCTTTAACATTTTTACTACACTGACCTAAATAGTGCTGTAATGTCTAAATTTTGATTGTCTTTTTTATGTATTGCTTTTATTTGTTAGTTATTTAAGTGTAGAATTAATTATAGTTTTATTTTATGTCACTTAGTTATAGTTATTTTTAATTAAATTGTAAATAAAGTTTCAATATAATGTCTTAGGCTCAGATATTATGCAAGAATTAGATTTATGGAGTTTCCTTATTTTACCACACTTCTAAATGGCAAAACAGATTTGGTCGTATGGTCAACAATCAAGAAGTCAGAAATCGTTAAAATCCTATCCATCATCCCGAGTGTCCTAGTCTGTATTTTTCTGAACATGGCGGGTCTGTGGCCCCATTTTCTAATGCTGAATAACTTCTTTATCGCAAAGGGCCTTATATGTTTATTTCACAGATCACTAAAATTTAATAAACAGTAGGAATGGATTAAAACTTTTCGTAGAACATTTCTAAATTGGCTATTTCTTCTAGGTTCTTTGAATTATTTTTGGTGATTAATTTGTTCAAATATCCATCAAGAAATGATATCTACTTAAAATAGCCAATTATTCATAAATTATTTGACTACACTCATTTAAATTGATTGACGGTCCAATTTCATATGCCACACATATGGGCATCTTACTTAGTTCTATCTAAAACAACTATTGGCAGCAAATGAAGTACCTAATTAAACAGCTTTTACGTTATACAAACCTTTTGCCAGGCTTTGATCCCTTTGTGTGGTTCGTTTCTACTCATCATCCTAATTAACTTCCAGCTAAAACGTTCACTAAATGTAATTACTAAAAGCATTTAAATTAGCAATGCTATCAGCTGGGTGCATAGGGTTCCCACCAAGAACTTAGGGTCCCAAGCCAACCTCACCTGCAAGTGGTGCACCTGCCGATCAACGGACGAAGCTCTGGCAAACACACAAAATATCCCGATAAGCGGCAATAGGCTCGCCACCTATTACGTGGGATCAAAACATTGGCGAAAAGTGGGCGTTTAATATGCCTCTGCCTACCCCTTCGGGGAAACAGGCGTGAGTCTATGTATGTAGTATGTATGCATGCTATCAGCAACGTTTTTCAACGTTATTGTTCAAGTTTGTCTCTATTTAATCTTTTGTTCTACGAGAATTTTAAAGAGCTTTTGACAGCCTTAAAAAAGCATATATAAAATCGCACAAATTCGGCAATTATTAAAGCTATTGCTAAATTTTGTATCCTATGCCCAATTTAGATACAAAATATATATGTACATAATTAAACTTATTTTAGGAATAAACAAGTTACCATCCACGACCTCGAGCACGTTAAATAACATCATAATCTTTATATATAAAATCCTTGCGTTACTGACTGACTGACAGACACGCTACAGCCGAAGCTATTGGACGCAGGAAACTGAAATTTGGCATGTATGTTTCTTGGGGGTTTGGAGGTTTGCACTAAGAACGGATTTCCCGAAATTCCCACGGGATCAGCCAAAACGGGTAAATTAAAAAAAATGCAGTCGTAGCTGCTGGCGTCCTCTAGTTACGTATAAAGTTACTATAATGATTGTTATCTCTATTAAATTATGTTTGCATCATACAATAGGATGAATTGTGTGACGGCTAATAGAATATAAAAGCAAGAAATAATCGTTTTCCCTTTCGTATATTAGATAATTTAATCAAATTCAATTCTGAAGCGAAATGCTAATATAATATAATATTATTTACTTTTGTGATCTCTTAAACATATAAAGTGCTGTGTTTAAAAATACTGTGATCACGGTCTTTACAGTATTATTACGTCTGACCCTCTTCTAAATCTGCGACAAAATTCATGAAATCAAATTTTTAGATTTCTCTCAACACTGCGTTTTGCACTATTTTGCTAAGCAAACTTGATAGCAAGGCCGGTAAAAGTGTACCTTTTCATAACAAGTCCATTTATTTCAAAATCATTTAACAGTCCATAATACTGAACTCGATATCAAGATTCAATTTGATCCCTATAGCCACAATCTTGAATAAGGACACCTTTTACAAAACCTAAACGAAAGTACCTACTCATATCGAATTTAGAACATAGACCTAAATATTGGTCTATTAGGATAATCGTTAAACCAGGCAAAGTTTAACTGACATAAATAATGTCTATACAAATATAAATAACATTTAATATGCATAACAAATTAAGAAACGCGGCCAAAATCAATAACAATAAACATTCGAATTCCCTGTCAATTCTCTATACTGGCGTTTCAAAGTTCAGCAAAGTTGGGTCCCCTGACAAGAAGTGCCTCAGCAAATCACAAAGCGATCAAACAACAGGCTCGCAATTCCCTGGCTGCTTGTTTGTTTAATAACCCGGATTTACCGGAATAAGATGACGCGACACCTGCGAGGATTAACAAAAGGCTTTAATAGTAGTGGCGTTATTCGATTTCTGAACATTTTGTTTCCAAACTGAAACATGAGACTCGAATACGAAGAAGTTTCCTATTCAAGTATAGTTTTTTGAGAAAAACATAGTATTGGAATTATGTTTAGACAAATAAACAATGCCGGGATCTCGCTAGGATATGTTTTTTTATTACGTGTTTTCCGTGCTACGGGGGTTCAGTAGGTTTGCGAGTAATGAGTGTTGTTAACTATTTAATTTTGCAGTTCTTAAGTATCAACCTTATTGTAACAGCCTTATTGCAACTATCTACAACTAGCGAAAATTTACTCGAAATCTGGCCGGATTGGATTTCATGTTCGATAGAATGTATATCAGAATAAGTTCATGTGTAATATAACAACAAATTTCCATATTAATTCTTACATTCTGGTAATACTTGCAGTATCTTGAATTTCTTATTATGATGTTCATTTCCCAACAGGTGATGTGCGTCCAATATTGGCCTCCAAATAAAGAGAAGGACGAGACATATGGAGACATCAGCGTGGGCATCGTGCAAGAGGAAGAGCTGGCCAACTTCCACATACGAACCTTCAGACTGTACAAGAGTGAAAGAGACGTGAGTATACTAACTTTATCACGCTTTTACAGTCCATTGCCAGACTTACGGCCCGGTCACGAACTACAGCGGCAAGCGGCTTAGGTACTCTGGCTTTACTCCACCGTGGCGTGGTTGGTGTAAACGCGCCATGTACAATCAAACAAGTCAGCGCAGGACCAGTTTTAAAGAATCCCATGGCTCGCTCATAGAGTCGAGGCACTCCAGAAACTGGTTTTTTATATGAGTGTCAATGTGTGTGTAAAGTAGCGCTGGAAGCGATGATGTCTTGCTGAGCGATTCTCGCCCTTATGGTGGTCTAGCGGGAAGTTGTTCGACTGTACATCGAAATCGCCGCCGCTGCCGCTTTCCATTGTAGGTCATGACCCTAGGAGAATTTGGTCTTCTATATATCACGCTAGCCAGTCCGGTTGGTGCATGATATCAAATTTTCCATCTCTTCGCCAAGCTACTATTTGCTTCATATTTTTCTTTAGTCGCCTTTTGCGATACCCACGGAATGAAATGGAAAAAAAAATCATAATCCGCCATCACATTTACCTATCTAATCCAAAAAGAGATACAAGTAGTACAGTTATTTCCTGTAACACACGCCATATAAATTAGTTTCCAATATCAAATATCATGTTGTCAATGGTCTGGAATTGTTGAGTCTGAAAGAGCGAGCCAAGGAGTTGGAATGATTCTGTCTGATAAGATGAATGAGTGTGTGAAAGAATGTGAATGTGTTAACTCCAGGCTTCTTTGGATGCGATTAAAACTTGGCTTAATTAAAGTTTTCATTGTTTGTGTTTATGCTCCGGACATGTCAAAACCATTGAATGTCAGACAGGAATTCTGGAATGGGGTCAGAGATGTGCTTGCTATGTGTGAGAATAATGAAAGAATAATTATGTTAGGCGATTTTAATGGATGGGTGGGTGTGTATCGTGATGGATATGAAAGAGTTCTAGGGCGATTTGGTGACAACAGAGTGAAAGAAAATGGTGAAAGTTTATTGGATATATGTATGGAGAGAAACCTTGTGGTGACAAACACTATGTTTAGGCACAAGAGGATTCACATGTATATATGGCAAAGGCAGACAGAAAGAAGTATGATAGATTTTGTTGTGATAGATGAACGTTTAAAAGCGAAAGTAAAAGATATAAGGGTGTACCGAGGCACAAATGTGGGTACTGATAATTTTTTGGAAGTTAGTCGTATAGCTGGTCTAACCACTAAATGGCGCCATCGTCCTCGCACGCACTTAACTGCCATAGGAAGAGTGAAAGTTGAAAGATTTGAAGAACAGGATGTACGTAGTCACTATAAGGAGGCATTGGAAGAAAGGTTTAAAGAATTGTTTGAGGAAGATGATTGCGAGATAGAAGAATTTTGGTTTAAGAATGGAGTAATAGAAACAGCAACACAAGTATGTGGCGTAAGTATAAGGAAGCATGTTAAAAGGATATGTAATGAATGGTGGGATCTGCAAATAAGTGGTGTGGTTGCGGAACAACGTAACGCATGGATGAACTTGCTGGCCATAACAGCAAACAAAAGGATACAAGGTAGTGTGAATGACAATGAGAGGATTGTAAAAGAAAAGTATGACAGGTTGAAATATAAAGTAAAAGAGACAGTGAGAAGAAAGAAAGAAGAATGTAAGGATAAGTTTGATAGGAAATTTGCTAAGAATTTTCGGGCCAATATTAAATTATTCTGGCACTTGGTTAGAACAGCCCGAGGCAATTCGTCAGGAGACTCGAAGGTTGGGGTGATAAGGGATATGAATGGAAATATTATTAGAGAGCATGGAGATGTTTTGAATCAGTGGAAGGTATATTTTGAAAATTTGTTTGAACAAGGAGAAAGTGTTACCAGGAATATAGTAGCGGATGAGGAACATGATAGTGAAAATAATATAAGTATGGAAGAGATAAGGTATGCATTGAAAAGTATGAAAGCGGGTAAAGCTGCGGGATATGACAGGATATCTGCTGAAATGCTCAAGTTAGGCGCAAGCGTCACGGCAAGCCTGCTGTACCTGCTTTTTAACAAATGTTGGCGGTCCAGTCGTGTCCTAGGTGAACAAGGCAGTAATTGTGCTACTTTACAAGGGCAAAGGGTCTCAGCAGGAATGCAAAAACTACCGCGGTATAAGCCTCCTGAGTGTTGTTGGCAAATCGTATGCAAAGATACTGATCGAAAGAATGATTTCTGAAACGGATAGTAAGATTTGGGATGTACAAGCAGAATTAAGAAAGGGCATGGGATGTACGGATCAAGTCTTTTCCTTAAGGTGCATTGCAGAGAAAATTTTAATGAAACACCAGAAGGTTTTCTGCGCCTTTATTGACTTGGAAAAGACTTACGATCGAGTGGTGAGGGATGAACTTTGGTCAACACTTTCCGTGTATGGAGTGAGCAGCAGTCTGATACGGGCACTTACATCCTTATATAGGGATTCAAGTGCCTGTGTCAGAATGAACGGGGCCTATACGGACTGGTTTAACATTGATCGTGGTTTTAGACAGGGATGTGTAGCGTCTCCTTGGCTGTTCAATCTATTCATAGATAGTTGTTTGACTGATTTGAAAGAGTCTGAATGTGGTTTAAGAATGGGTGAATCTGTGTTTAAGACCCTGCTATAAGCTGACGATCAGGTTCTATTTGCGTCGTCAGCGTCTGATTCACAACAGATGGTCACCGTAATGAATGAGACGTATAAGAAGAAGGGCATGAAAGTGAATGTAAGCAAGACTAAGGTCATGGTCATAGAGAGGGAAGATAGTGTAACTGATTGTGACATAATTATAGGAGATGAAAAAGTGGAACAAGTGAATGAGTTTGTCTATTTAGGTTCATTGTTTACAAGAGATGGAAAATGTGAGGGAGATATTGAAAGGAGAGTGAATGCAGGAAATTGTGTGAATGGCGCCTTACAGATCATTTTTAGCAGTAAAATTATACCGAGTAAGGCTCGCCTTGCTATACTGCAGGGAGTTTTGTTTTGCAGGGAGACTGATGTATGGAAGTGAATCGTGGGTATGGCAGAAGAAGCATGAAAGTAGAATTAATGCTGTGGAGATGAGAGCTTTGAGAAGTATGTACGGAGGAAGAATGGCAGATAAAGTGAGAAATAGTGTTATTCGAGACAGGTGTGGTTTGAAAGAAGATGTAGTGTCAAAGATTGAGAAAGGTATGTTGCGATGGTTTGGACATTTGGAAAAGATGGATGCAAGGAGGTTTACGAAAGATGTGTATCGAGTAAGAATGAATGGAGATGTCGGTAGAGGACGCCCATGCAGGACGAGGTTAATGAATGTCGAAGAAGCGAAAGAGGTATGTTTGAACCGGAGCATTTGGCGTTCCACAGTCTCTGCCTACCCCAATGGGAGATAGGCGTGACGTTTAGATAGAAAGATAGATAGAGATATCAAATATCAGTTCTATTTTTAAGTTAACATAAAACATGCTTTAAAATCCTAGTATTGCAGTGGAGTTTTACATTTTGATTTGATGAAATCAAGGCCTATTAATATTTGTTTTGAAAGGATTCCGTTGAAATTCGTTTCATCATGTAGTTTTATAGCTATTCCACAACATTTCACGAAAAATATACCAAATTGGAATATTTTTCAACTGTTGACCTAATTTGTATACATAAATATAAGCGTTATTTTTTAATATATTAGGTTTGGAATTAACTGTAGTTTTAAATTTGATATGCAAACGCAGTATTTTATAATTTACATTTTAAACAGTTTAATTAAAACTAAAGTCCATGAGAAATACGTACATATTTTCAGCATAGAATCATCTGAAATGTGACGAAATAAAGGCAGAACTGTGCCATGTAACTATTTATTAAGTTTAAAATCATCTCAACTATTAGAACTACTAAGAATGTATTAAAATGTAGCCAAATCATAAGCTCTCCTATATTACAGAGAACACTACGTCTACACAATTTAAAATAATTGTTACCTATTGGTAAAAATATTTATTTGACCAATACTTGATATACGACCAGACGCAGCAGGGGTAGGCCTCCCGTAGGGTGGACCGACGACCCGGTTAAGATCGCGGGAAGCGGTTGGATGCGAGCGGCTCAATATCGGTCTGTGTGGAGAACTTTGGGAGAGGCCTATGTCCAGCAGTGGACATCTCTAGGCTGACATGATGACGTGATATTCTTCTACGTAACATATTTGCAGGTGGTGATAGAAGAGCGCTTCCTCCTCCAGTTCCACTACACCCAGTGGCACTCACACACGTGTCCGTTCAGCAATGCGCTGCTAGAGTTCCGCCGAAGAGTCCGCGCCGTGGTCGGCAGAAGGCTCGCTACCAACCCAGCTGCGGGACCTATGGTCGTGCATTGCAAGTAAGTGAGATTCTTCCATCTTGGAACTGCAAAGATTATTCACTAAACTATTCATAACGCGATCAATTGAGTAAAAATGCAGACATTTATGTAAAAACCTATACAATTTCAACTAAGTCAGATATGATCATAAGTTTAGCTTTTCACGTGATAAAGCGTCTTAGCTTTTTCACGTGAAAAGCTAAACTTATTCTTAATTCTTTTGTTCAACAAGCCTGTAAAATACAGTGCAAATGATAAAAGTTAGTTTTGCGGCAACTCCAAATCTAGAAGAGCACAGATATGATAATAATTATATTTATCTTATTAATTGCAAAAGCATGAACAGCTAACTTTATTTGCGTTTATCTTTCAGCGATGGTGGAGGCCGATCGGGGGTCTATCTAGCTATTGATGCAAATCTCGAACTAGCTGAGGAAGAAGACTGCTTTGACGTTTTTGGATTTTTGAAGAAACTCAGGCAATCTAGGAAAGGCCTTATAGAAAACGAGGTAAGGGCATAAAACATTATATTTCCGTCATCTTCTCTTTCCTGCAGTGTCTGAATATTTTCCTTGCTGTTGCTGACTTCTTGATTGTTGACACTTAGAACTTCTCCAATATCTTAAAAATAATCTCTAAAATGTTTTCGTTTTAGGAACAATACAAATTCGTGTACGACACTCTTGAGGAGCACGTAGTCTGCGGTGTCTCTTGGTTCCCAGTGTCAGAGCTGTCACAAAGACTGAAGCAGAAGTCGCAGCGAGACCCGGTGTCGAAACTCAACGAGTACCAGAAAGAGTACCAGCAGATATGCAAGCAGACCCCTCGGTTCACGATAGGAGACTGCGCTGGAGGGCACAGGGGAGATAATAGGGAGAAGAATCGAGATGTTCTGGTTGTTCCACGTAAGTTTTAACAACATAATTTCAGACATAGCAGCTATCTAATACTGTTTTACGTATACTCATTTTAAATTGTAGATAATTAGATATTGTAGGAATACGTTTTCATATTTTATTTTTGCTGCATTTACTTTTGCCGTTCGAGCCATCAATGAATGTTTCTTACGTTAATAACAAAGTTTCATTTTCTGAAATGTATGACGGCGGATGGCTACTTTTACTTCCAAGCTTTCGTGTAATAATTTTAATGAGCAAATTTCCTTTCAGCTGACAACTTTCGTCCATATTTGACATCTTTCCAAGGGAACAGCTTCACAGATTACATCAACGCTGTGTTTGTAGACGTAAGTAATGTCTATTGAAGCAATCAATATGAGCATATCATGAAAAATACTTGAATATTCAAATTTTAATTTATTTATTATTTCAGGGATACACAAAGCCCCGCGAATACATTGTGACAGAGTGGCCTTTGGTCAGAACGCAAGGAGAATTCTGGTCATTAGTCTATGACTACGAATGCGCAGCTGTTGTGGTATTATGTGTACCACCTAAAAATTCGGTAAGTTTTTCTCATATCTCTTTTATCTTGTTTTTGGTTTATAGATTTCCAAAGCTAAAAATATAATTTTTATGTTTGCAGCAACAATTTCCACCGTTCTGGCCTGAAGGTCGACACTCTAAGAAATACGGACCAGTGTTCACGATAGATCATGTTTCACACAATCACTACACCAACATCAAGACTTGGATATTTAGAATCAATAAGAAGGTAATATTAGCGTCAAGAATTTCGCCTTCCAATATTTATTTATGTAATGTACTTCCAGGTCCAGAATTAAAATTGTTACTTTCTTCTTAGATTATTTCCCTGACTGAGCTGATGGCTGGCGTAAAGGCGCCTACGAAGACAGTGCAATTGTTCCAGCTAACATGCTGGCCCATGGGTCACAAGGTGCCTTCTTCCACCAATTCGCTAGTCGAACTCATGAACATGGTCGAGAGATGGCGACAGCGCACCGACTACGGACCCGTCTGTGTGGTGTCGCCGTGAGTTTCCAGATATAAAAATAAAAAGATATAATTATAGGTAATTGGTAAGTAATGAATCTCATAATATTGCTGTATATTTTTTCTGACACAGGGATGGTCGAAGTCGCGCCGGAGTATATTGTGCAGCCAACGCGTGCATCGAGCAAGTGATCCAGCATGGAGAGGTGGACGTATTCCAAGCAGTCAAGACTGTTCGACGACATCGACCGCAGCTCGTCGAGAACATGGTATGTAACACTACATAAGAAATAAAGTAGTCAAGATAACAGGTCCATCACTAATCTAATTTCGTCTTCACAGACCGAATACAAGTACTGCTACGATCTCGTCCTTCACTACGTGCTGCATTATTTAAACAAGGACATGAATGAAAAGAAGTGAGAGTGCGAACTTAAGGACGAACTCTGGTTCATCGAGTTCGGTCGCGGCGCGGCGCTGCCCACCACGCCCGAGGAGACCAGCCCCGCGGCGGCGCCGCGCGACGCCAAGCGGCAGCAGCGAGCCGCGCGGCCGCGGCGCGGGCTGTCCCTCGACCGCCTGCTGCCCGCCGTGGCGCGGCCGCAGCTGCCGCACGCCTCCACCGTCGCCGAGGCACCGCGCCGTCCGCGCCGCGACCGCCCGCCGCTGCGCCGCTCCTTCCGCCTCGAGGACGACGACGCCGCCGCCGCGGACGAGCGCCGCCGAGTGTTCGGCCGCGGCCCGCGGGCGCCGTCCTTCGACGAGGGTGACGTCAGCGATGAGCACGACGAGTGCGAGTGCGGGCATAGCTCGCTCGAGCGCTCCGGGCCCTCCGCTGAGGCCGAGGAGGACGAGTACGAACCGGAGTTCGCCACCTCCCCACCATGTGCGCGCGAACGCGCGGCGACTGCCTTCCGCGCGGGTTCCTCGGACCGCGCGCTTGCCGAAGCACCGCCGCCGCGCGCTCCTGCGCGCGCCCACTCGCAGGGCGTCTTCGAACGTCGCTTACCTAGAATTTATAAGTTTGGTCTAATGGACAAATCAAAACGTGCGAGCTCGAGTGCTCTATACGAGCGAGCCGAGCGCTCCCCGACCGAAGCGTTCTACAATGCAACCGGATCGACAAGGCTCAGCTCACAGGAACTCTTTGAGAAATTCTGCTCAGAAGAGTTCACGTCGTTATATGGGCGCGAAGATGATCGGCGACGTCGCCCCCCGCACTCCAAGTCGACCGGCAGCAGCGGCTCGGACGTGCGGCACGAGCGCACGTGCTGTAAGCGCCCGCCGCTCGGCTCGCAGCCCGCGTTAGGTCGGCGCCACGTGTGCCATGCTCCGCGCTCCGATCGCTCCACAGACTCGGAGGACACGTCTCCTAGGCGCACCGCACTACGGCCGCTGCCTCTCGATCCGGACGCAGATGGCCACGAAATGGACGATTGTTCTCGGTCCGCTCCTCTTCTTAGTCCAGATCGTTTCGAGGCCCGATTTACGTTTGATATTTCTGAGCGAAGTGAAGTGACGTCAAATCGAGACGAAACTCCCTCAGACGCGACCGAAACGCGAAATCTAACCTTGTACGAAGAGCCACACTCGGATCGTACGAGTCTTTGTGAATTGTACGACGCTGCCTTTTCTTCTCATCGACCGTCATTTCGGAGAGACAGCTCCCGGCGACGCGCCGGTCCTGTAGATCTGAGCACGCTCGATTTCCGTGCCATCGACGACGAGAGTCCTAGAAACAGTAGACGCACGTCACAGCGCAGTGTCGATGATACAATGCGTCAGAACTCGGAGACGCGAAGCTGGGCATCGGACTCTGTGTTCACGACGCCTGAGCGGCGCGCTGCCGACGCATCTCCGTCTTCGAGTGGAACGCAGCGGTCGCTCACCGTGCCGGGAGACTCGCCTCCCCGCGCTGACTCGGCCGCCGCCGATTCTACAGTTGCGGATACAACGATAGCAGATACTACCGTTGTTGAGGAGGATCCGACGAGCGTCATCGAGCGAGCCGAGTACGCGTTGGCACTTCGACTCGGTCGCATCGAACTCGATGACGAGATCTCCGAACGCGCGGCGTCCACGCCGGCTGGCGGCAGCGCGCGCCTGTCGAGTAGGCCGTCGATGCACAAATTAGAGCCTATTGAACCGGAGCGGCTATGGGGCGGCGGGCCGCGCGGTAGCTGCAGTGAGGGCGACGCGGCGAGCATGCGCGGCGCAAATGGCGCGAGAAAGCGACGTGGTGCGTCGGAGCCGCGTCGTTCAGCGCGCTGCTTCCCGCTCTGACTGCGCGCGGCGGCGCCGGCCGGACTGCCGCGCCGCAGCCGGCGCCGCGCCGCCCCGCCCCCCCTCGTGCCTTCCCGCGCGCGGCGGCGCCGGCGCCGCGCCGCGTCCCCGTACGGCGTGTTGCGCGCGCTGCGCCGCTGGCCGCGCCGTCTCCCGCGCCTCTCTAGTCCGGGCGCCGCTCCCCTCCCCCTGTACATTCACTCCCTGTAGTCTTCGCCGGTCACGGGACCGTAACTGCCAAACTTCTAAATGGAACATATATGTATAATTACTTCGACTAGGTAAGTAGTGTAGCGCCGTCTTTTTCGGTATCGTTAGGTAGGCAGTGCCTAAGTCGACTACGTGCGTAGAGCGTAGATTCTAAATCTCGTAGATAGAAATTGCACCCGAGGGTCGCCGCGAGCGCCTCGGTCGCAGTCCACGACTGACACAGGGTCATCGTTTAGCTAATAACACTCGTCGTGCCGCTCGTGCTGATGAACGTGTAGATGTTCACTTCTTTCCTGTCGTACTACACGACACATTGTATAAGTATACCTGTGCACGATTTTCACGACCTTACACTACCTAAGGCTTTGTATTACACTGTATAAAGCAACTTGTACCAAACAAAGCGTCGTCGTGAGTGCGGGCGGCACACGACACATTGCGCATGTAACGAGCGATGTACTAGCTAGTATTATAGTAATTTAAAAATATATTACTTTAGGTAATTTATGTGCTTTTTATAATGAGCTGAATTGACATCGTTGTGATGACGTCACTGGGCACAGCGTCGACTCCAGCAGTTAGACTGATGCAGGTATCGTTCTGTATAAAAGTGTTTAAATATTCAAATATTTTGTATTCTCAGTACGTTTGGTTAAAACGTTTTGGTGTCGTATATGTCGATGTTATTCAATGTTTGTCTAGTTTATTCCAATGTGTTGAATAATTTGTATCGTTATGTATAACGCAAACCTATTTATATTTACTATTGTCGATTATTTGTAGCTTGTAATTTGCTGAAATCGCGGTGATACGCTAATATGAAATATTTGCTAAATCGTATAATGTTAGTTTTATATTTGAAATGTGCCAATTGTTCCATAATATAATTTCTGTTTCTTATTTGTTATGTTGGTTCATTTTGTAATAAACTAAGTATTACTAAGTGAAACATTGTTTTCTGATAAAATTATTCTAATATAATCAACTGTCTTTAATTCATATGGTTAATAATTTTATTTGTTTTACACAGTGAAATATTTGTATTTTGTACCTACTTTCATATACTATAAATATAAATAATATATTATAAAATTGATTAAACTAATTTTGAATTTATATTTTACGGACTCCAAGTCCAATTTTGACGTTTAGGTGCATAAGGTACTTCCATAAAATTATTTTAGAGGACGTATAAATAATAAAATAGCTCATGTTATTGTTGTCCTTCCATTACGCATCTATTAAAATATTTAATATTTTAAATATATGTCTATTATAAATTATAATAAACATTTGAATATTTTTCAGAACGATATTTATGAATATATATATTATACCAAAGCTTATAACTTTGTAGTATTCAATTTATTTCCAATGCGGAAATTGTGTAGCAAAAAAATGTAATTTGCTTTTTGATTGTCCTTATTTTTGTAAGCACGGCTGTTATAATATTTTCTTGAGCCTTTTGAAGTAAATGATGTGCTATAATTATTTATAGTTCGTCTACAATATCTATTTACGCAAAACGTAATTAATTTAACGAATATAACGCACAACCTAAGCCAAACCTAATATTTACTAATGTAAATGATATTGTTCCCCGACCTTTGACTACGGCGTTTTGATAGTGCAATTTTTTGAACAAGTATACGCTTTTCAATGAAACTAGCAGCTAAATTAGGAGAATGAATGTCAATAGTGGACACGGTGATTAAAAATTTGTATCCATAGAATATTTACAATCGTCAAAGCAGCTTTTTTAATATTGTATTACGCTGCCTCTATAATGACATAATGCAATCTTAAACCTATGCATATTAATAAAGGAAATGTCGATACAAATATGACAGTCAACAGCAAACAAGCCAAACCCTTCGTTACATTGTGAATTTTACTATCAGTTAAAATGGTTTATAAAAATTATTAAACATACCTCAAAGATAATCGGAAGAAATTTATAACTGAGTTAGTGTTAATTATTTTCAGAGCGAAATACTATGTTATGTGGCTCTAAATATGTGATAGGTTAAATATGATGTCTAGTCTGTCTCATTATAGTGGTAGTACTATACAATGAATGCGCTTTGCAAACTTTTTCACATTTGTGCTATTTACAATCAATATATACACGATAACAACTGTGTTGGCGACTGTACAACGTTTTTAAAAGACATTATTGAGTGTTCTGTAAGTTTAATATATTATTTTGTAATTATTCGAATGAGGTGGGTAATGCGTTTGTTTATATTTCTCATACGATATCATTCTAACTCTCAGACAAACTTATGTATTTAACTGCTTTATGTATGAGTCAGTCATGTGACGCATTGTTAAACTTCTGCGTATTTTGTACGGCTTCACGTAAATAGAAAGTAAACCATTATTAAACGCTAAATAATGCATGCTAAATAATTATAAAGTAATAAAGTCGGCATTACAGTATTCGATTACAATTCAAATTGCAATCAGCTGGAATGTGTAGAACAACATATTAAGGGGGTTAAATATAATGACCACCATAAAATGCTTTGATAACCTTAGTTCTTTAACTAAAAATATATACTTAATACCAGAAAAATTAAGTGTAAGTCTAAAAAGTACTAGCTATTTTAGTCACAACTGCACTTCAAATTGTATGCGAACACCAAATGTAGTAAATGATCACCAAATAAATAGGTTATGTTAGGTTTTCTTGTGACCCTTAATTAAAAAATAGGAGCCCTGCGAAGGAGGGCTCCGACAACTTAGTTTATTAAAGTAGGTGGTGTAACCAAATCTAATTTATGTGTTGGTCATCAAACAACTAACAAAAAATCTTTGGTTACAATTTTACATTAAAGTGCTGATTTAATTTTGGTGATCATTTACTAATTTTGGGTTAACAATGATTTATTTCGAGTAATTTTGCTTAAATAGGATAGCGAAATGTTAAAACTTTGGTTATAATTTTACATTAAAATGCGGGTTTCATTTTGGTGATCATTTACTATTTTTGTCTGTTACATGTTACTATATCTGGTGGTAAGTTAAACATAAGGCCATATTAAGTTCGGACCTTTTTGTTTTGTTTTTCCTGTAATCGCACATAGTCAAACTATACATGAAAAATACTTTTTTTTTCATGAATACCACAAAAATATAAAAAATGTCAATGTTTTTAAACTTTTTCCGCAATAGAATGACATCTCTCAATCTCATACCGACGAATTCTTTCGACTATTTGCCGATCATACCACAGTTTTTCGATACATATGACTCTTACTGAAAGGTGCTATTACAAGTCATCGTCACCACACAGATGTGTTACCCGCCATGTTCAAAACGTTTCTGTTATATTTATTCATACGATTTAATTTTCTATTTATTGTAAAGGTATGTAGTTTACGGTGTTGTACATGCTTTATTGTAAGTTAAAATTTCATGTGGACCATATTTGATGTTTGTTTAGTATAGTATTTAACATGTGAACAATTTTCTTTGTAATTTAGTAACATTTTTAATATTAAAAAGTAACTTGCCGCACCGACCATCTTTATGTAAATAAATTAGAAAAATAAACTAAATTATGTAGTCGAAAGTACCTACTTATACCAAATTATGAAAATATTGTATACCATATACATAATGAATTGGATTATTTACTAGAAAAGAGGAAATTGTAACTTGACTATTACATGAATTGTATAGCAACATTGTGATTTAAAGTTCTCAACTTCCAAAATATTGTAAATTAACTTATTGAGATATTGTTGTCATGAATGTTATTTAAAAAGGTAATTTTAAAATTTATACATGGAACTTAATGGAAAATATATTTATTTGTTGTATACATCATGTGTTTTATTTTCTTTAATGAATTATTCAAACTACTGCATGCACGCATTTAAATTATTGTTATCTGATGCAATTACCTGATGAAAATTTCGGTACCTTGATCATCGTTTGCTTATGATTTTAGTCACCAGACTTAGACTTGGGTAAATATACTCAACTATAGATAACCCTCAGGCAAAATAACTTTCGTATTTTATTTTACTTCATAAAATAATATTACACTGAAATAGCTAATGTTCTTGGTTTTATATTTCTAAATAATAAACGGAAAGTATTTTTGTCTATTTCCGTGATCACTGAGGTACTACACTTAAGAACACAACTTTGAAAACAATAGCAGCTACTTAGTTCACAAGATTGGAAAGATTTTTAGAGTATTTCAGTGTAGGTACATCTTTCCGAAGCACTATAATCCTCCTATTAGTGAAGTAAAATATACAATACACATCTCTAAGGCGTATGGACTAAAAGCTTATATCTACATTTGGTTAGCCTATATAATTGAGGCCTCTCCCTCTCTCACTGAAATTTAAGTGACAATGCTAAATATTTTAGATCAACTTCTAATTCTTTCAAATGTTAGAACCTTATCACCAGATGTAAAAGCGCTATGCTCACAAAAAGTGATATATACCTAAATGTCATATTGGGTTGTGTGTGTGTCATATTGGTGAGGCAATAGTTAAAATGGTAAGTTTCTGCTGCTGGTGCACTTTGTAGGAGTATGTATATTCGGTATACTGGGTACAATTCCTTTATGAGGCACAAGTAGGTACGTAGAAATCGTAAATTAATGATGATTTTTGTAAATGCAAAGAAATCGTAAATAACACAGTCATTTGTGACCATAATATATGTGCGATAAAATCTTGAGATATTAGAAGGACTATATTATTAGATATCACTAGGAGTGAACAAGATTAAAACTTTAAATCATTTGTATTTAAAGCACATTGGTGGCTGGCTGCACTTCGATTTTTAGGAACTGACTTGCGGCCAACGTCTATACTGCTACCAGTGTTGCATCCGGCGGGCCGCAGCCGCTAGTGCGTTCTGGCTTTACATCTTGTGTGATTCCTCCTATAATATATTTTATCTTGGTATTCGTGGCTTCCATTAAATACCTAATTCTTATTACCTGAACCATAACTGAGAATCCCGTCTACAAAAAAAATCTAAAGTATTTGCGACAAAATATTTCCACTTAATAAAATCCCGAAGCATTATATTTTATTCCGATATAAAACTTGTTAAAAATGTCAGAAGATATTTATGATTGTTTCATTAAATTTTAATTAGAAGGAACCGGCGTCATTGCGTAAACAAAAACTTGTGTACTGTGAAACCTTATCATGTTGTGAGACCGCACAAAATATTAATATGAAATATAACTGCCACAATTTTAAATGCTGTTTATTTTATATTAAGCCTGACGAATATTTCGTTTCATTTGGCTGGCAAACCGTTTCTGTTACGGTGGTCATAGCATAGGTAAACTTGCCTTATGGCATATGAAACCTACTGTTATCGTATGAGCCTTGATCTGTATGAAAATGTACTATGTGAGTACATTTCAATAGACTTGACCTAAAAGCTTGTAAAAAATAACTAAATGTCTACTTCAAGATGAAACTCATTAATTAAAAAATTGATACTGTACGTAAAATGTGAGCGATATTTCCTACATAAGTAGGCACTAGAAGAATTTAATTAATTATTTAAAAAGCGCCTAATGAAAAATCCAATGTTTAAATTTAATTGATTATGACGTGTAAATTACAGAAAACTAGAGACACACTTCCTTAAAAACAATCAAACAAGTAGTAAATATCAAGGAAGTTGAAGTGAGCAAATAGGTTGTGTTTGCAGCATCAACAGCAAAAAATACAACAGATTTTCACTCCACTCGCGTTTCAGTGCACGTACTGTATAAAGTATTTATTTGAATTAGTCACCCCAGCGCGAGCGTCGGGCAAACGTGTTTCAAACAGTATTGTCAGCCGAGCAATGCATACTAGACGAACCCAAACACGACCATTTTCAAAAGGCCTCCGAGAAACTGGTACGTTGTCAAAATTCAGCATAATTCAAGTACTGTTTAGAGCACAAGGGATCAAGTAACACTGGTGGTTTTGTATTGAAGTACTTTGTTTGCTCGTGCATAACCTACTACTAACTACGCGTTGAAACAAAGATGTACCGGCATTCATTTTGATTTAAGTTATTTATGTGCATTTTGATGGCTTCAGTGTTTTGATATGACATGGTATGAAGGCTAGGTGGAAAATATTGTTCATAGTGCAATAACATTAAAGGTATCACGGCAGCCTAGTAAGATCAATTTCAATATATTGTGCATAATAAATGCATGTCGTCCTTACAATCTGTGGCTTTTAATTGCCGCAAAAAATAAGCTTTTACTTTTTTAGTAGTAAAAGCATGTAAAAGCTTAATTTTACCTTATAAAGAAATGAAAATTTACGACTTTCCTAAGTGATACTTCCAGTGGCACGAATTGTGTAATTAATATATGTAGCTAGGGAATTTTACCTCCTACTCTGTGCCCGCAACTTCAACCACGTGGGTGTCGGTTAGAGCAAAAATGTTGCCCATGTCTTATTCTGATGTAATACCTAAGTTATATTACTGAGAAGTTAAAAAAACAATTCAATAGCTTTGCGTAAAAGAGTAACAAACAAGCATCAAATTTTACAAACTTTCGCATTTAACATACATTTGTTGCTAGAGAATCAAGTGTACTCTACATTCGCTAGTAGGTAAGGTCATTGAATTAATACTAAACTTGATTTATTTAGAAAAGTCATATGTATCCAAAAATTTAGAAAAGTTTTTGGATACATATGATTCACAATTACAAGTACGAAAACGAGCAATAGTCTTTCGTGATTTTAACATCGATCTTTTATCTAAAAACAAAACATTAAAAAGGTACAAACAAAGACTACACGAATCGGGACATAAAATACTTAATAAAGTCAACCAAACCTATTGTACACGAGATTCAACTACAAAAAAATCCATCCTGGACCACGTAAGCACAAACTTGAACAATGAAGAATATAATTTTGCAATCATCAACTCGTCTTTCTCAGATCACAAACAAATCTATTTACAACTAAATAAGTGGAAACCTCCAAAACTACGACTAAACTATGAAACTATAGATTACAACAAATTATACATTACTATTGAATCGCATGGACTAGAAAATCCTGCAAACAGTTATGAAGAATTAGAGACAACGTTAATACAATGCATCAAAAGAAATACAATTACCAGAACTAAAATCGTGAATCCACCACGCGAGGAATGGGTTAACAACGAAATTATTATCGGGATCAACTTAATATACTACCTATGGGTGCAGCATAAAAAGGATCAAGAAAATGAGACATTACTAATTGAGTTTAAAAAAATCAGAGACGAAATTGCTAGATTAATACAATTTACTAAAAATTCCTACTTCTATAATCAATTTATGAAATATACTAACACTCCTAAAAAAATATGGACCCTTATAAACAATTTAGCTAACAATAAAATTTATCAAAATAGCGCTCTTTCAAAACTCATTGTTAATTCTGACATTGTTACTGGCACAAAGGAAATATGTGAACTTTTTAATAAATATTTCTCAACCATAGGGTCAGTACTTGCGGAGAAAATACCTAGAAAATTTCATGATTGTTCTAAAATATTAGAATTAAATAAACAATACGATGCCAAAAGTCACTCACTTACAACACTGTAGCCCTGTAATGCTGAAGAAATGATAAAAATTATCAAAGACCTTGATGCCAACTCTAGTAGTGGTATAGATAAAATCAGCATTAAAATTATAAAAAACTTACAAAATCTAATCTCAAATATGCTGGCAAAATGCTTTAATAAACTTATGACTGACGGGGAGTTTCCCAATTCCCTTAAGGTTGCAAAAGTATCACCAATCTATAAATCTGGACCTAAGACCGACCCTGGTAATTATCGACCGATCTCTGTACTGCCAGTCATGTCCAAAATATTAGAAATACTTATACATAGTCGCTTATTAAATTACTTTGATTCCATTAACTTTATATCAGATCGCCAATATGGATTTAGACCTAAAAATAATACTACAGTAGCGACAATAGATCCAGTAACAAAAATCAGAGACAATATAGATAAAAAGAACATTGTTCTGGGTGTATTCATAGATTTAAAAAAAGCATTCGATACTGTAAGCCACACATTACTTTTAAACAAGCTTGAACATGCTGGTATCCAAGGAAACGCACTCAAAATGCTAAATTCTTATTTAACTAACAGACAACAGATAGTTAAGATAAATAACGTCGAGAGTAGTGCTCTACCCGTCACATACGGAGTACCCCAGGGATCCATATTGGGACCACTGTTATTCTTAACTTACATAAATCAGATTGCAGCACTTAATCTTCGTGGTCATATAACTTTATACGCAGACGATACTTGCTTATTTTATTTTGGAAAAAACATACATAATATTATTTCACAAGCCCAAGAGGATTTAGATATATTATTCAAGTGGTTCCAATACAATTTACTATCTATCAATATTTAAAAAACATGTTTTATTATATTCAAAGCTAAAAACAAAAAGATCATAGACCATTAACTATTGATAACATTCCGCTCAAACAAAAACAGTGTGAAAAATACCTTGGCTTAAAAATTGATAGCAATCTTAATTGGAACAACCAAATAGATTATATTAAAGATAAACTCTCGTCACCCACTGGTTCTCTCTACAACTTAAGCAATTGTATACCTAAAAATATTCGTTTTACTATTTATAACTCTCTTGTTAAATCACATTTACTATACCTAATAGAAATTTGGGGCAACTCAGGTAAAACAAAATTGCAAGAACTACAAAGAGTACAAAACAAGATCATTAAAATATTATTTCGCTATCCACATTTGACACCTACTTATAAATTTTTTTGAAGAAACTAAATTGATGAATATTAAGCAACTTTATATGTATACCACTTGTATTCTGATAAGAAAAATTTTAGACAAAAAAATTAAAACCAATTTATCATTTACCAAAATTTCGGAGGTATCTAAACGTAGCAGGCGTCGCCCTAGTTTACTAGTATTACCAAGACCTCGTACAAATTATTCCAAAAGAAACATCACCTATGAAGGAGCAAATATTTATAATAATATACCGGCTAACATTAAAAATGTAAGCTCGAGATATGTTTGTGGCGAACCGAGGGAGCTTTTAAAAAAGACACGATGTTGTCTCCTTGAGCCTTTAATCTCAACTGATTTAATACAGTACAAATTTCTTAGAGCTAACTTATGGTACTACGGTTCTTATCTCTAAAGGGGAGTATATGGTTACAGTTTATTGCTTAATACTATGAATTTACTGTTCGTAACTCCTCCCTTCCTAAAGGGCTGCGTACGGAGGAGGATTGCACGCAGGGCCGACTATGCAAGGGCGAAGCGCTGTGCTGAGGCTCTGCTGCTGACTCCGACGGACGCGGCGCGTAGTCCATCTCCATGGTGACGCACGGCGGCGGTTGAAGTCCCGGGCGTCTGCATAGGCTTGATCTGAGTCGTTTGTAGGCGCAGTATAGTATGAGGGCTAGTACTGCGGCTAATGCGGCGATTGAAGTCCAGCTGGGTTGATTGGCAATGCCGGGGGTGATCGGCGTGATGTTCATCTCGCGGGCTAGAGTAGCAAGCGAGTGTAGTTTATCCAACTGTATGCTTTGCAACTGTATGTTGTGCACAGTGACGTTTTCTTGGGCTATTTCATTTCTAGGCAACGCGACGGAATGGTCTCTGGAATAGTGATAGTACTATGGTGGGTTTGTAGTACTATACTATTTATAGTTATGGTACATCTTTCAGTAGTGGTGAGTAGATAGACTCCTTTTATCCGTTGATAACTGTTCTCGTCGTTGCAGGACGTTTTTATGATGTCTTCCTTCGGGATGACTGCTAGCCAGGTGTTTTCATGAAGTTGTTCTATCTTGTTTTTGCTAATGACGACATGGGCGAACTTGCAATTGGTTGCGGGCGTATGTCGAATGGTTTGCACGATGCAATCGGCTCTCTTGTCGACGTCTTCTAATTTCAGATGATCGCAGATTTGGAGGTCATCGGTGAGGCGGCGACAGGGCTCGTGAAGGTAAGTAAACTTCTTATTACTCAGTATAAAGTAAGGTGCTTCGGGTATACGGGTAAGGTTGTTATGATTAGGAATGGAATATAAGTGTTAAAGGTCAAAGGTAATAGGGCTTATAATAGGTATGTATAATATAAATGTAAGTGACGTTAAGGTACAGTATGCCTTGACCGTAATACTATTTTCTAACAGGTGTATATTTTCTCTTCTAGGTTCAAAAGGTAAGTTAAAGTTTTTACTTATTTTAATTAATTCTGCTAATAGATGTAAAGGGTCTATGATACTAGGATGTAATATACCTAAAGAAGCAAAAGAGATTGCTGTTTCTAATGTGTTTACTCTATCGTAAATTTGTTGAAAACTATTTTCAATTCGAAAGTGGATATGAAGTATATCTATTCGCGAGTTAAGCGAAGTTAAGTTACTGTTAATATTATTTAAGTTAATTGCTAATAAATCTAAGTTATTCTGAACTTTATGTAAACTTTCGGTATATTCATCTATATACTGTTTCATAAGACTAAAAGTATTCTTCTGATTACTTGCTAACGTGAATGTATCTTTCCTTAAACTGTCTATTTCATTTTCAAAACGTAGGGCATCTTCGTTATCTAAGTTTCCACTAATTGATTTTATAATTGAACCTAAACCGTTAATTAAACCACGTCTATTTCTAACACTAGATCTGGGTAAAATGTAAAAGAACTTATTTTCTATTAAATTAATCATAGGTATACTTAATCTGTTCACGATACACGTATCGTTCTGAATACGTGGGTCTCGAGTTTTCGACTAACACTTAACTTATAATACATACTAGTAGTAAATCTAAATAATTCATATACGTAACTAACATTATAAGTGCATATAAGGTTATATGTATCTATCTTATGTAAAACTTTAGCTTCTTTTAAAACTAATAAACCATCTTCGCTAGCTATCGGCTGTACTATGACGTCTGATGCTGCGTGGGTGGTGCTGACGGCGGTGAGCCACCAGAAGACTCTGTAATGGAAGAGGGACGTCTAAGCATCCTACTATGGACTCTAATCGATTTGGAGTTTATATGCTTGCCTTTTATTTCTATAATATTATTAGGGTGTAACTGTATAACTGTATATGGTCCTAAATGCTTTGGCTCGGTCTTCTTACTTCGAGATGACTTAGCTATCTGTTTATATACTATGTCGCCTATCTTAAAAGGTGGAATTTCGCTATTTTTATTGGCTTTTAATATGGTTTTCTCCTTGTCAGATGACAACTTTAATGCGACTAATTTCTGAGCGGTTTCCATTAAGTTTTTGTGTTTTTGCACATAATCTTGATAGAATTCCTGTGTATAAAATAGTTCTAATGGGTTGCGACTATTCGTATGACCATATAGTAGTTCAAAGGGCGTATAACCTGTAGCTGAATCGAGTTATTATAAGCTATAATTGCATTGCGCATGAATTGAAGTGAATCGAGTTATTATAAGCTATAATTGCATTGCGCATTAATATCTTACTATCGCTCTTATCGGTGAGTTTTTGTAATCTAATTAATTCGCCAATGGTAGAATGAAATCCTTCTATTGGGGAGTTTGAATTAGGGTTGTACGGGGTTGTAAAGTGAATATTTATCTTATGCATAGAACATATTTCCTTTATAATTTCGTTATCAAACTTATCGGACAGGTCAGAATCGGTTGTAATCTTGTTAGGGACTCCTATTACTGAGAGTATCTGTAATAAAGCTTCCGCTACGTGAATACTCGTAGTTGCTTGTAAAGGGACGGCTTGCGCGTATTTAGTGAAGTTATCTATAATCGTAAGGAAAGTTTGGCTATCTGAAGTAAAAAGGTCCATGTACATATGTTCCATAGGCTTTGTAGGTGTTTCAGTTAATGCTAGAGGAGGTCGTAAGGGGTTTCTTTCGTATTTTGCTTTAAGACAAGTTTCGCACTCGTTTATATATTTTGAATACTAAGTAAAAGGTTTTTCCAATGGTAGTTTTTTCCGTATTCTGTTATATGTTTCTTGGACACCACGATGGATAGTTTTTCCTTCATGATATCGTTTTATTATTTCTATTTGCTCGGATTTTTCATGTACCAATGTTATTCTAGTTAGGCAACGGATCAGTTTGGGACCGCGTTGATCGAAAACGTTATCATATACTTCGCAAAATAAGGGAAACAATTCTTCGTCATGGAAATATATATGAAACTTTCTATCGGCTATTGTTTGTTCTCGTAAAAATCTAATTATTTCCTCTTTCATATTATTAATGGGTATGTAAACGTATTTAATTGTATAATTATTTTTAGATTTATCCTCTACTCTGTACTCTGTTCCGGGTGACCTTCTAACATGAAACTGCTTTAGCTGTTTATCTATTGCGTCGGGACTATTCGGTATCTTACTGGTATTATTCTCTACAGGCTCGGTATCGGGTGTAGTGGGCATATCTAAAAGCGTTCTTATGTCTATCGCGTTAGGGTCTAAATTTTCGCTTTCTGTCGGTTGTTCCGAAGACCGTGGGAATTCTGAGCTAACCGTGGGAATATTACTGGGTGAAGGTTGCAATGAGTCAATTTCGTTTATTAAATCTACTTGGGGATCAGCAGAGGTGCTTGGTTCTACTAAATCTATCGAGTTTATTACTGCGCGAGATAATGCGTAAATTTTTCGTTTGAATCTTATATTTTGATAGATAAAATCTATTGAAGTTGTTTTAGTATAAAGTTTTTTCTCACTGTAATCTTTTCTACAACCTAAACTGTCTAAAATATCACTTCCTATAAGACCGTGAAACTGTTCGCTGAAATCTACAATCAAAAACTTATGAATACTACCTGATCCGAATATTTCTGGTAACGAAATGTACGCGACGTTCTCATGATATGATTCTCCGTGCGGTGTCGAGATAGTATAAGGTTCCGACTTAACGCAGGCCTTATCAAGATTCTTTATTACTGCGGTACTAATTAATGAGTGAGTGGCTCCGGTGTCGATGAGAAACGGACCACCAAATTCGCGGATGTAAATATGTGGTAATTTATCTACTACGTAAACTATGTTTTTTCCTGTATTATCCAATCCCGGGGACAATCCTGTAAATAATCGTTATCTGGGGAATCGTCTACGTCTTGTTCCTGTTCTGCGGCGTAGGTGTCGCAGCTGACTGACTCGCTACGGTCCTCGCTATTTACTAAATTATGATTTAATATATTTACGGGAACTAACGCCTTTTCTTCCTGTTTAGTAGCAGGTTTTGGGGGATTAAATTGAGTATTTCTGGGGTAATTACTATACTGATTATTGGGGTACTTATTGTATTGATTACTAGAGCTTGGTAAAGCTGGACGTGAGCTAGGTGTATTTGACGGGACGTTTGGTAACAGAGGACTGTTAAATGACTGCTGTGGTCGCACTGGGAAATTACTATTTGGCTTTATGCTAGGTTTCGGAGTGGGTTACGTAATGCTTTTCCTATCTGAACGTTTGATTCGAGCTTCTTCCTGTCTGGCTAACGCTATAGCTTTGACAAGGGTTGTCGGCTGGTTAATACGTACGCCTAAGCCTACGTTGTAATCTAGGTTATCTATAAATGTGCTGATTGCTAGGGTTTGATAGTAACCACTGTCCTTGTTGGTGGACAGGCCTACTCCGCAAAGTGAGTCTAAAAGATCTCCTATTCGTTTACCAAATTGTTCGCACGTCTCGTTTTGGTATTTCGTGCAACGTAATAACTCTTGAAGTAACTGAACTTCGGTTCGGTGTTCACAGAATCGATTAATTAGAGCGGCTTTAATAGATGTCCAATCTTCGATATCAACTTCCAATGAAATAGCTTCTTGAGTTTTGTTAGTTAACTTATTTCTTATGAGACAGATCGCTATTGAATCGTCTGTTGTTATACCATACGCGGTTAATATACTTTCTATACTTCTTATATAAAAGTTCAACGATTTGTTACTGCCATCGTATGACGGAATAAGTTTATTTAATAGTTCGTAATTTGGTTTTGAACTATTTATTACTGAGGCTGCTGCGGCTAGGTCAGCGAGCGCATTGGCGTTCTGAGCCATTGTATAAATTTATAATAAATGTATATAACTAAAGCTAATGTAAGTATGTGTAAGTATCTGGTGTCGATTTTAGATCACACAGATATACACTATATACTTATTTGTATTACCGGTAAAGGCAATTATATACGCACACACAATATAAAATACACAAAGTAATTTTAGTGGTGGGAAATGGCAAAACATGGGATACTGAGTAGTATGAGAGTTTGATCTTACCTCCAGTAGAGCTCCATCTGCCTGGTGAGTTGAGCGGTGACTGGTGACTGTGCTTCTTGCTGCCCAGGGTTCGCGACGGGTTCTTGTTGGGATAGCGGCGCGGACGCAAAGAGTTTGATTCGCGCCGTGTCTTTGCAAATTGTTTGATTCGCTAGGACGACGACTGCCACTATCCTACCGACTGCGCCAGATATGTTCGTGGCGAACCGAGGGAGCTTTTAAAAAAGACACGATGTTGTCTCCTTGAGTCTTTAATCTCAACTGATTTAATACAGTACAAATTTCTTAGAGCTAACTTATGGTACTACGGTTATCTCTAAAGGGGAGTATATGGTTACAGTTTATTGCTTAATACTATGAATTTACTGTACATAACTCTCGTTCAACATTTTTAAATCTCAACTGTCTAAATATATAATAAAAAACTTTTCTTATCCAAAGTTAAATTAATCCAGTCGAGTAATATAAAAAAATTAAAATGTTGAACGGGTACCTATATAACACTACGCATTTTGTCGCTTTTCTTGTTTTAAACTACCCTACCGGCTAGTGATATTACTTATTAAGTCTCTAGTGATGTTACAATTGTGTTACGTAAACAGTTAATTTTACTTACTTATCTCGGTGGCGGTTAATTAGATAATTAAACTAAACGTTATTTTGTATTCTCATGTAAGTGGCGTAAATGTCTTTTTGGGAATAAATGATTTAAACCGAATTTGTCAAAAATATTACTTTAATTACTTCTATTATGTGGCACACTTAGGTGGTTAAAGTTGCATAAAATGATTTGGTAAGTTTTTTGTTGTCGATGTAGACCTTAACTGAGGACTATCGAGTTTTCCAATGGTAGGCCTGGTGGAGGGAGAATGTGCGACTCCCGATAGATTTGGCCTACACACTAACACTGCGATGTCCTCAACTTTCCTTTCGAATCCACCACAGTTTGGTATTTCATACGTGATCACGTGATTCGGTCTGCAGCCTCTAACAGTTTAACCTACCCTGGGAATAGCACGTGAATACTGCACCGCCTGTCATTAGTCAGACTACGAGTAGCCCTTCGGCTCGTTGACTGCAAGCTATTAATCTACGGTAGCTTGAGTCATTACGTGCCTCCCCTACGTCTGTGGTTGGGGAGAGAGGATTGGTACTCTCTGTACCGCTCTGTCGTCTCCTTGCTCAAAATTACTGCCTTTGCCAAAAGGAGTCAGATAAAACTTAAACTCAAATATGTTTACTTCAATAAAAATTTAAAAGCAATTGTGGACACGTTATAAAGTCATAGTTAAAAATATTAGAAACAAGTGACTTAAATGCTTATTTACATAATTACATACATACATAGACTCACGCCTGTTTCCCGGAGGGGTAGGCATAGACTACGGAACGCCATTTGCAACGATCTTGACATATCTCTCTTGCTTCATTCACTCCCATCAAATTCCTCTTGCATGCTCTTCTGTTCAAAGTTAAGGTAAAAGTTTAAATTTACACAATTGAGCATTGAAAAAATGCCTGTTCAAAAAGCGGATGATTCGATGCTCCAGCAGGGGTTTAAATAAGCTGGTCACCTGTAGCGTAGTTCATTCAACTTCGTTAGGCTAAACAAATGAAGTATTTCAATATAATATTACTTACTGATAGCAATTTGTTGCAGGGGTGATTAAACCTTATCTGTGCTGGAATATTATTTATAAATATAAACAAACTCAGTAACGTGTCAACAGTTTATTACTCACAATAATATCACAATATTTACCAAATATACTATGTTTTTCATCTTTAAACTCAAACTCAAATATGTTTATTTCCATAAAAATGTTTAAATTTTTTGGACACGTCAGAAAGTCATACAAATAAAAAATAATAAAAAAGTAACTTTAAATGCATATTAACATAGTTGAGCATTGAAAAAAAATGCCTGTTCAGAAAGTAGAGCCTCGTGAGAAGAATCAGGCAAAAAACTCCGGGCCAATCTTTTCTACGTCTTGATTCTATACAATTTAAAAACTTAGTAACTACATTGAATTTTTCATAGGTATATGAGCTGGTGTGTCTATAATGTTGTTGTCAATTAATAAGGTTTTTTTAATAATAATATAAAAGTACTAACTAGCATAATATAGACACAATAACTCACACTCACATGAAACTTAACACTAATCAAACATAAGTAGCCTGTGGGACCGAGCAAATTAATCCCAAGCATTTTTATCTTCAAAATAATCTAGCACTGAATAGTACCCTTTTTGACAAAGTTGACGTTTTATAATCTTTTTGAATTTATTATAACTTAAATTTTGAATATTGCTTGGCACTTTATTGTAAAAGCGCACACATTGGCCTTGAAAAGATTTTTTTATTTTCTCTAGCCGGGTAGCCGGCACTACTAGCTTACTCTTATTTCTAGTATTCAAATTTTGGATATCACTTTTCTTTGAGTATGAGGCCTTGTTTTGGAATAAATATATTAGGTTGGAATAAATGTACTGGCTTGCAACTGTTAAAATGTTTATTTCCTTGAATTTATTCCTTAACGAAGCCCCATAATCCAAAATATAAATTGCCCGAATAGCTCTTTTCTGCAGAACAAAGATGGTCTGAATGTCGGCAGCATTTCCCCACAGGAGAATACCGTATGACATTATACTATGAAAATAGCTATGATATACAAGCCTGGCAGTGTCAATGTCCGTTAACTGGCGAATTTTCCTGACTGCGTATGCTGCAGAGCTGAGTCTATTCGACAATTTACTAATATGTGGTCCCTATTGCAGCTTAGAATCTAGTGTAATGCCTAAAAATTTGGTGTTATCCACAAGATCCAACACATCATCCTTAACCTTTACTGAGGTGTTCACTTGTTTGACGTTAGGCATCAAAAATCGAATACATTTAATTTTTAGTCTATTTAAAAGCAGGTTGTTAACCTCAAACCAGTGAACCACCTTTGAGATAGCAATGTTTACATCGTCCATATCAATTTGCTGTCATTTTAATTTAAATAAAAGTGAGGTATCATCAGCAAACAGTACTATCCCGTGCTTGTCATTGACGAGGTGTGGTAAGTCATTAATATAAACTAAAAATAAAAAAGGACCGAGAATTGAACCCTGTGGGACGCCCATTTTGACTACAGACCCATGCGAACGCGTCCCGTTGACATCAACTCTCTGAATCCTATTACTCAAATATGAAGTAAGAAGACGCAGAGCAGAACTACTTAAACCATAGTGATGTATTTTGCTGATCAATGTATCATGTTCTACACTATCAAAGGCCTTGGACAAATCACAGAAGACACCTAAAGCATCATGTGAATCCTCCCAGGCATCAAAGATATGTTTTACAAGCTCAACACCGGCATCGGTCGTGGAGCGCCCCTTTGTAAAACCAAATTGTTTAGAGTGTAGAAGCTCGTTGTTATTAAAATAACTTTGCAGTTGGTCTAGTATCAATTTCTCGAAAATTTTGCTAAATGTGGGCAGCACAGAAATTGGCCTATAGTTGGTGGGGTCTGATGTGCTACCTGCTTTGTACAAAGGTATTACCTTGCTATCTTTCATAAGATCAGGAAATACACCACAGTCAATACACTTATTAAATATTAAAGCTAATCTGTTAGCAGCTAAAGCAATAATGGACTTGGTAATAGTAACGGAATTTCCCCACAAGTCTGCAGTCTTCTTTAAATTTATAGTATTAAAAGCTTTTATAACATCATTTGAATTTATATACTGAAATGAGAAATTACTATAGGTTGTACTCATGTTTTCTTTTAAAAGAGATTCCGCTGCATTGGTTGATGAGTCCAAAGATCTAGTAGTAATAACGGGGATATCAGTAAAAAAACTTTCAAACGCCGATGCAACTTTTGAGTCTGATGTAATAGTGTCGTTATCAATGTTCAAACTAAATGTTGAACTTTTACTTTTAACTTTCCCAGTCTCACTGTTTATTATATTCCATGTCATTTTCATTTTATCGTCACTACTCCTAATCCTTGAACTCAGGTAAAGAGACTTAGCTTTCTTGCAAAGTTTCCGAAATATCCTAGCATAGTTTCTAACATAATCCTGAAATTGTTCACTTAAATTAAAGTTTCTCTCGTCATATAGCTCATACAATCTCTTTCTACTTTTGTGAAGCCCAGTTGTTGCCCATTCACAGAAGGTTGCATTACCTCCAACTGTAATCGTTCTAGGTGTGAAAATCGAATTAAAGTCTGTACAAAACGCTTTGAAAAAGCTATTATATAACAAATTAGGGTCACTTTCATCATCTAACAGTGACCAGCTAGTCATTAGTTTACTTTGAAACCTAGCAAAACGAGTTGCAGTTTTAGGTATTACAACTATATTTTGCCTAGAAACATTCTCACTGTTATCATTAAAGGAGATCTGCTGTCCACAATGGTCTGAGTCTAACTGTCTAATAATTTGCTTGTCTCTTACTATGATATCTGTAAATATATTATCTAGGCAAGTAGATGTAGAGGAAGTAACTCTTGTGGGCTCTAAGAATAAGTTCTTCAGATTATATGATAGAAACAGCGCTTTCAATTTTGTACTACGACTACTATCCTCCAATAAATTTACATTAAAGTCACCACACACAACAACATTTTTATTTATTTTTGCAACTTTGTTTAATATCTCATCCATAATACGCTCGAAGCTATCATACAATGCTGAAGGAGGCCTGTATACACTTATTACAATAAATCTCCTCAGTTCCACACAGGCTACCTCAATAGTTCGCTCAACAGACAGTAGTAGTAGACTTTAGTATCCATGTTCCTGATATCCACCGTGTCCACCCTGCCCTGGGAAACCTCCCTGGGTATTATAACCTGACTGTCCTGGATAACCGCCTTGACCATAACCTCCAGGACCATATTGACCAGGACCAAAATTACCGGGACCGGAATTACCAGGGCCATATTGTCCAGGGCCAGAATTACCAGGTCCAAACTGCCCAGGACCGGAATTACCAGGACCGAACTGACCGGGTCCGTATCCAGGTGGTACGGACTGACCGGGGCCATGTCCTCCAGACCCAGGTCCAGGGATGAATCCTGGTCCCGACTGACCGAATCCACTCTGCCCAGTGCCGTATCCACCGGGTCCATTTTGTGGACCAGGGCCGAAACCTTGTTGTCCGTTGTCATGTGCCCCTTTGTGCCATGTTGATATGGGTAACCTGAGCAAAAATAGAGCCTTTAAAATCATGATGGTAATTTACTTCGTAAGTTGGATTTCGTAGCTACAAAATGGTATGATCGTGACATCCTATGTGTGATGTTTATGTAGGCCATAGAAATATAAAAAAGAGATGTAATCCTACCACAAGAGTGTACCTTACAGCCTTTTGCAGTCCGCTGCTGGATTTAGTCTCTCTTCCCTTTGCTTCACAATGACATTGTAAGCCAACAAAAGGATTTGTCCTTCGTATACTACGTGGGCTAGTTGGGACGGGGTTCAATGTCGGGCTACTATTTACTTCGTGTATTTTCCTTAGTCCCACTTACGACACCCGTGAGTCAAAATGGAGTAATAACACTTTGTTTTCTTAATCCGTCACCACACAGACATAGTGTACTCTAAATACGGATAAAAAATTAAATGGCTGTGACATACGGACAGACAGACATAGCGTAACTATAAGGGTTCCGATTTTTGCCATTTTTTGGCTACAGAACCCTAAAAACAGGAGAGCTGTATGTAATATCTACTATGTTCATCCAAATATATATATGTAATAACGTATTCAATGAGCGTGTTATAAAAACTATTATTTACCTTCCATATTCCAACTAAAAACACACTTAATTAATTAATTAATTATTATTTTTAGTAATTCGAACACACAACGCTTCGAAAGCGACACACTCACTTGATAACTATTATCTTAATGAACCAAATAATATAATAATGACATCATTGTATGTCCACAATTAAATTATGAGTATACACATATACATTACCTATGTATTTATAGTTATAAGATTGATGTAATGTCTATTAATAAATCGGGTGTAAACATCTCAAATATTACCAGTAAGTTGAACTTAATGATAACATTACTAAACTTTAGATAGCGTTCGCGTGGGTATGGGTTATCGCGAAAAAAAGGTTGTAGGTGTATAAGTTATTCCTGGTGTGAAAGAAATTTTACTGCGTAGTTGCATTCAAATCCATTCGAAATACAGAGAACGAAAAATATTTTTTTTGTGCCTCCATGGCATTTAAGTTCTTATACGCTACTGGAGAAGCCCTACAGCTACTCCTACACATTTTATTTTAATTTAACCGTCTCTTCTCGATAACGTAGGAATTTTGGGAAATCCTTTATTGGTGCACCCCTACGGTGCCCAAGGAACATACATGCCAAATGTCAGTTTCTTACGCCTAATAGTTTTGGCCGTGTGCTGTCATTCAGTCAATCAGTAACGCAAAAAATAATAAACAGATTAGTTATATAGGTTCAGCAGTCATCATTAGAGAACAAATAAAGTACCAGCGTCAGATCGAATTTGAAGTTGATACTGCAATACGGGTATTCTCGCAGGAACGATATACCATTCCGATATTTTAATAATTTGTAAGTCTATCGTAGTATGTGAATCTTAGTTACATGGCTCTACCTTTTGTAACTGCCCATAGTAGGAAGTTTCCTCATTTAGTGTCACGACAAGAGCGTGTTTAGATTTGAGCACGTTACCCCGCGAGATATATTGATCGCATATAATTCAATTAATATTAAAAATACCGGTGACTTTAAAAATTTAGGTACTATAGTTGAGACTATTGCGCCTTACCTAACTGTAATTTTCAATCAATGCTTTGACCTAGGCGTATTTCCGGATTTGATGAAATTAAGTAAAATTATACCCTTATTCAAATCTGGCAGTAAAAATGAAATTAATAATTTTAGGCCCATATATATCTTGCCGACATTTAGTAAAATATTTGAAAAGATTCTTTTAAAGCAGCTACTAAACCACTTCAATTTAAATAGTCTGCTTCACAAAGATCAATTTGGGTTTACTAAAGGTAGATCCACTACTGATGCGGGTGTTGCTCTCATAAAACACGTTTATAGTGCTTGGGAGTCATCAAAGAATGCTATTGGAGTGTTCTGTGACCTATCTAAAGCGTTTCACTGCGTTCAGCACGACACACTACTGCGTAAGCTCCGCCACTATGGCGTAGAGAAAATCGCACTTAGTGTTGTCGATTTGTACCTGCGGCAGAGATTTCAGTGCGTCGATGTAAATGGGACTACATCCTCTAAATTATCTATACAGCTAGGCGTTCCACAAGGCTCAATTTTAGGTCCTTTTCTATTTCTTGTATATATTAATGACTTACCTTTTTATTTAAAAACATCTGTGATGTTGTACTTTTTGCTGATGATACGTCACTTATTTTTAAAGTAGATAGGAATAGAAATCAATTTGATGATGTAAATAATGCACTATTACCAGTTACACAATGGTTTACAGCAAACAACTTAGTACTTAATTCTAGGAAAACTAAATGCGTTAAATTTGCTTTACCTAGCGTAAGACAACTGGGACCTAATATTATGCTAGATAGGGAGGAACTTGACACAGTAGACTCTACAGTGTTCCTAGGTATTACATTAGATAATAAGTTACAATGGGTTGCACATATAGCATGTCTTGCAGGAAAGCTCAGCTCTGCTGCGTATGCCGTCAGAAAAGTTAGGCAACTTACTGACATCGACACGGCTCGTTTAGTATATTTTAGCTATTTTCACAGTGTTATGTCCTACGGCATTTTTTATGGGGCAAAGCTGCGGATATTCAGAATATATTCGTTCTACAGAAACGAGCGGTAAGAGCAATATACATGTTAGGTGCAAAAGATACTCTAAAGGAACGCTTTAAGTCTATAGGAGTTCTTACAGTAGCCTCGCAATTTTTATTTGCTAATATTTTGTACATTAGGCAAAATATATATTTTGCATATTTTAACCATATGGTTATTTACCACAAAAAGCGATATACATAACATAAATACTCGAAACAGGCATAGGTTATATGCCCCTTATCATCGTTTACATAAAGTTAACAATTCTTTTGTTGGGCTAGGTATCCGTATTTACAATAAAATACCAATTGGTATTTTAGAATTACCATTTAGTACATTTAAAACTAAAATAAAAGACTGCCTTATTAAACTCAAACTCAACTCAAACTCAAAATCGTTTATTCATCTAGGTCACAAGGTGACGCTTATGAACGTCAAATTTTAATGTACATTACTTAATGCTTCTACATTTACATTTACTGCCCATTCGCAAAGCAATAGGTAGAACCACGAGAAAGAACGGGCAATAAAACTCGTGGCCACTCTTTTTAATCGCCAGTGTTATGTTACATATTTTGTTTTTGTAAGGAGCTGCAACTGTTTCACATTGTACTAAATTACTTGAAAATAGTAATTAGTGACAGACATAATACTTAAGAAATTAATGCAGTTACTAAATTAAGTGCCTTAGTTAGCCTTCCAATGTGAATATTGTGTAACAGGAGCATCCACTTACGTCTTGTAATGTAGGCAACTCGCGACCATGTTCAGAACTATGGTGGAAATGTATGTTAAAGAAATGACTGTATATGAATATACAAAATTACAAAAACATTAGTTTACAGCCCATGATCACGAGTTATCTTCATCTTACAGTGCAGTAAAACTTTAATAAAATTAGTGGAACAACAATGCAAATGTAAATGTAGTACCTAAGTTTAATGACCTAATAATACATGAACAGTAATTTAAAAGAACTAGAAATATTATATAAAGATTAACTGAAAAAAGCAAAGTATCTATATAATTCTAATTTGGTATAAAGATCATGAGTTGTCTAGCGAAGTGACCAGCTATCCTTATCACTGAAATAATCATTTATAGTATAATAACCTTTCTTAATAAGGCAGTCTTTTAATTTAGTTTTAAATGTACTAAATGGTAATTCTAAAATACCAATTGGTATTTTATTGTAAATACGGATACCTAGCCCTACAAAAGAATTATTAACTTTATGTAAACGATGATAAGGGGCATATAACCTATGCCTGTTTCGTGTATTTATATTATGTATATCGCTTTTTGTGGTAAATAAACCTATATTTTGCCTAATGTACAAAATATTAGCAAATAAAAATTGCGAGGCTACTGTAAGAATTCCTATAGACTTAAAGCGTTCCCTAAGAGTATCTTTTGCACCTAACATGTATATTGCTCGTACCGCTCGTTTCTGTAGAACGAAGATATTCTGAATATCCGCAGCTTTGCCCCATAACAAAATGCCGTAGGACATAACACTGTGAAAATAGCTAAAATATACTAAACGAGCCGTGTCGATGTCAGTAAGTTGCCTAACTTTTCTGATGGCATACGCAGCAGAGCTGAGCTTACCTGCAAGACATGCTATATGTGCACCCCATTGTAACTTATTATCTAATGTAATACCTAGGAACACTGTAGAGTCTACTGTGTCAAGTTCCTCCCTATCTAGCATAATATTAGGTCCCAGTTGTCTTACGTTAGGTAAAGCAAATTTAACGCATTTAGTTTTCCTAGAATTAAGTACTAAGTTGTTTGCTGTAAACCATTGTGTAACTTGTAATAGTGCATTATTTACATCATCAAATTGATTTCTATTTCTATCTACTTTAAAAATAAGTGACGTATCATCTGCAAAAAGTACAACATCACAGATGTTTTTTAAATAAAAAGGTAAGTCATTAATATATACAAGAAATAGAAAAGGACCTAAAATTGAGCCTTGTGGAACGCCTAGCTGTATAGGTAATTTAGAGGATGTAGTCCCATTTACATCGACGCACTGAAATCTCTGCCGCAGGTACGAATCGACAACACTAAGTGCGGTTTTCTCTACACCATAGTGGCGGAGCTTCCGCAGTAGTGTGTCGTGCTGAACGCAGTCAAATGCTTTAGATAGGTCACAGAACACTCCAATAGCATTCTTTGATGACTCCCAAGCACTATAAAAGTGTTTTATGAGAGCAACACCCGCATCAGTAGTGGATCTACCTTTAGTAAACCCATATTGATCTTTGTGAAGCAGACTATTTAAATTGAAGTGGTTTAGTAGCTGCTTTAAAAGAATCTTTTCAAATATTTTACTAAATGCCGGCAAGATAGATATGGGCCTAAAATTATTAATTTCATTCTTACTGCCAGATTTGAATAAGGGTATAATTTTACTTAATTTCATCAAATCCGGAAATACGCCTAGGTCAAAGCATTGATTAAAAATTATAGATAGGTAAGGCGCAACAGTCTCAACTATAGTACCTAAAATTTTAATTGAAATGCCCCAAAAGTCGCCGGTATTTTTAATATTAATTGAATTATATGCGATCAATATATCTCGCGGGGTAACATGCTCGAATCTAAACACGCTCTTGCATTCAGGTACACTGCTAAGCAAAAAATTTCCAGCGTCTAAAGATGATGATTGTAAACAGCTAGTAGTTGTTAAAGGTATGCTCGCAAAGAAACTATTGAACATATGCGCTACTTGAGTTTTATTGGTGACTAATAAATTGTTTTCTTTTAGTTCAAATTGGTTTTCCCGTGGTCGTGCTCTTCCTGTTTCATTATTTATAATTCTCCAAGTTTCTTTAATTATATTTGTTGAATTCTTAATTTTACTACTAATAAATTTAGATTTTGCCATAATACAAACTTGTTTAAAAATTTTTGAGTACTTTTTTACATAATCTCGAAAAGGTGTGTCAAATCTATGTTGTTTCATACCATATAGTTCAAACAACTTGGCTCTACTTTTGTATATACCTATAGTGGCCCACTGGTTAAAAGATCCCATAGAACCCTTTAGTGTGACTGTTTTACTCTTGAAAGTATTTTGAAACTCATTATTTACTAGTCCAAAAAGTGCGTTATAAATTGTATTTGGATTTTGTGAGTTCAATATTGAGGTATTGAGTTTAGCAACAATATTGGTTTTGAAACGTATTAGACGATTGGTAGTCTGAGGCCTACATTCTACTGTACGTGATTTATCATATGTTGAACAGGGAAAACTAGCTATCTGTCCACGGTGATCAGAAGGGAGAGAACTAATTACTACTGGGTTTGTGGCAGCACAAGAACTAAATATGTTATCCAAACAAGTAGAAGATGTTGCAGATACTCTAGTAGGTTCACAGAATAGGTTCCTTAAATTAAATGACTTGAAAAGATTCAGAAATCTAATACACTGTGAAGAATTCTCTAAAATATTAATATTAAAATCGCCACATACTATAATATTCTTATTACTACATTTAATTTTATTGATAGCATCTTCCATAACAGTCTCAAATAGATTATAGTCACCAGAAGGAGGTCGATATACACAAATTACTATATATAGGTCTAATTCCACACAGGACAACTCAATAGTGCGCTCAATAGATAAATTAACAATATCTTTACGTTCCTTACATTTTAATAAATTTGAAGTTATTATGAGAGAACCGCCTCTAATAGCCTGCATTCTTATATACGAACTCTGCACTGTATAATATTGATTTATAATAATAAGCTCATGGTTCTTTAACCAATGTTCAGTTAAGCACAAAACCTTAACATCATATTTTTCTAGAAATAAACTTAACTCTAATTCTTTGCCAGCTAGGCCCTGCATGTTTTGGTGTACTATATTCAAATACTGCAGCCTAACTGTTGTCCTATCTTGGAGTTTAAATCACAAGACGTGTCAATAAAAACGTTGTTAGTACAAGTACTAACCCTATCAAATAAATTGTCAACACAAGGCTCTCTGCCTTGCTGTAAATTGTATGCTAATAGCTTAGCAATCTGTCTCTTAATATAAAATGGCAGATACATTGTATCTTTTGTTAAAGTAAATTTACTAATAAATTTATTAGCGTCAAAAAATAATATTGCGTCACTATGACGGCAAGTTATATTATACAATAACATATTTAATGTGTGTATGTGCATGTTTTCTGTATGTGTTAAGTTATTTGCGTATGGCAAAGCACATAAAATAAATTTACACCTAAATTTTGAATTAAGTCCTAGTAACACTTCAACACATTCTATGATATCCCGTCTCTTTACAGTTAAACTGTTACCAAACAATAATATGGCTGTACTATTCCCATCTAAGGGGTGTAACCTAATTTGATTCACTAAACTAGTGTAACTATCCCCTGGCCTACAATAATTCATTACACACTGATTTGTATACTCACTGAGAAGACTACCAAAATTATGACCTAGTCTATCAGAAAAGATGTAGGTTTTATTAGTTGATGTAGATAGCCTAGATGTAATCATATTTGATTGCAAAGGCGATTGGTTTTGTAAATTATTAGAAAAATTCTCAGGTAGTATGGTACTCAATGGCTCTGTTGGGATTATAGTGTGAGTACAAGAACATGAGAGCTTATTGGTCAGAGACTCATACATTTCTGCATTACGTCTCACCAAGTCTACGAGCTCACCTGCCTCCACTATACACTTGCTCAGCTCTTGTTGAGAAGCCTGGTATTTGTTGAAAATTTCATTTAAGGCGCTTTCTCTAAGTAACAGTTCTTCCCTCAAGCGATGAGTATCAGTATTATACACTAACCTACTTTGTTCCAAATTACTAGAATACTCAGATAGTTGATTAATTAAGTTTATGCGCTGATTTCTGAGATTTAAATTAACCCTATGCACGTTATATTTCCTTATGGATTTATGACATTTTTTAATTAATTTATTAACTTTAATGTAGCGTTTCAGTTTTTTATGACTAGAAAAGCTGCGTCTCATAAGAATGGTATCCTCCCTGGTCAGATCTATTGTCACAATTGGCTCCCTAATACACACATGATCAGGCTCACTACTAACCAACTCATGATAAAGGCTGCAGGTATTTGCAATCTGTTCACTGTGTTTAATAGTTTTAATGTTGGAGATGGTGTTATGAGCTTCACTCAATTCACGTTCCAGTTCAGCAACACGTGTCAGAGCTTCTTCATGAGTGTCCATGCACTGTTGGAAGTTGGACACTGTCAGTCGCAGTTGCTCATGTTGTTCTAGGATTTCGTGATGGTGAATGTGCATTTCAGCCAGCTGTGCCTTAAGTTCAGTGTTCTTGTCTATAATTTTTTTAACTTCTTCTTCGCTGTCCTCCCTTTCTTGTAGCAGCTGGTTACACAGGATTTTAGAGCATTCCAATTCCTTAAGCGTGGTCTGTAGTCTGTCCTCCAGAACTGCCATTCTGCGGGTCATCATTTCCACAGACTTACCCCGTAGGCACCTGAAATATAAGGAAGAGTGAGTGAAGTCAGCTGAGGGAAACTATGAAATGGGTGGATAGAAAGTTGAGAAGTAAATATTGTAGGTAGATCATAAAAAGAAAAAGAGACTAAAAATTTATAAATTTAGGAACAGCTTATTTTAAATAGGTACTAAGTATTGGGGAATTTGATATTCTATTCATAGAAAAGAAATGAACATAATAAGTTTGATATATTTATAAAACAATAATATGCAATTAAGAAGATGAGTATTACTTATTGGTAATTTATTGTAATTCACTATAAAAAATAATAAAAATACAATGAAAGTTTGAAATATCAATAAAGTTGGAATGTAGGTACTTATATAAATGGGCCTGTGTAACACTACTGTACTTTAATATATTTTATAATAAATAATTATGTATTGTGTATAGTGTGTCATGTAGTATATGGTGTCTGAGGCAAATGTTTTTCATCGATTTTGCTTCCACAAATTGTCAAGCAAAAGGAGACAAACGGTGCCACTGTGTATTGTAATTGACGTCGCTCACATATAATGAGCAGAGTATAAGTGATGTATAGTGTATTTTCGTTAGTAGTAAGTATATACAATAAAACGGTACAGGAGTATGTAAAGAATAATGAAAACAATACTCCCCGGGTTTCCAGATGATTTTAAATCTCGTCTCCGTTATCCGTTACTTTGACAGTTAGTCCGCCACAAATTTTCTAGCGAGGTTTTTTCAGTAGTCCTTTTATCTATAGATACACCAACAATTATTGGTCAGGTTTATGGGTATATACTTCACTTCCCACATGGAATTAATCCTTTTAAACAACATAAAACAATTTTTATCACTTAAATTATATACACGTATTGAAATGACACATATATTAAGAAAGGTTATTCTAGTATAAATGATTATTTCAGTGATAAGGATAGCTGGTCACTTACGCTAGACAACTCATGATCTTTATACCTAATTAGAATTATATAGATACTTTGCATTTTTCAGTTAATCTTTATATAATATTTCTAGTTCTTTTAAATTACTGTTCATGTATTATTAGGTCATTAAACTTAGGTACTACATTTACATTTGCATTGTTGTTCCACTAATTTTATTAAAGTTTTACTGCACTGTAAGATGAAGATAACTCGTGATCATGGGCTGTAAACTAATGTTTTTGTAATTTTGTGTATTCACATACAGTCACTTCTGTAACATACATTTCCACCATAGTTCTGAACATGGTCGCGAGTTGCCTACATTATAAGACGTAAGTGGATGCTCCTGTTAGACAATATTCACATTGGAAGGCTAACTAAGGCACTTAATTTAGTAACTGCATTAATTTCTTAAGTATTATGTCTGTAACTAATTACTATTTTCATGTAATTTAGTACAATGTGAAACAGTTGCAGCTCCTTACAAAAATTAAATACATATGTAACATAATATTGGCGATTCAAAAGAGTGGCCACGAGTTTTATTGCCCGTTCTTTCTCGTGGTTCTACCTATTGCTTTGCAAACGAGGCAGTTAATGTAAATGTAGAAGCATTAAGTAATTCAATTTAAAAAATTAACGTTCATAAGCGTCACCTTGTGACCTAGATGAATAAACGATTTTGAGTTTGAGTTTGAGTTTGATGAAATATGGCTAGGTAAAAAGCTGTAGAATTAGTTTAAGATATATATATTTTTTTTAATTTATAGCCTCACGCCTGTATCCCGAAGGGGTAGGCAGAGGTGTAAATATTACACCCACTTTTCGCCATGAATTTTTAGGTCCCACGTAATAGGGGGCGAGCCTATTGCCGTTACCAGGCACATCACCAGACTCCGGGCTGCTACTGAGTATTCGGAAAAACCCAGTAACATTTTTGCCCGACCCGCATACGCTATCCACTAAACCACGGAGATCCACTAAATTGTAAGGAAATTAGGCTTGTAATACACTTACGTGCAAAAAATCGACCCACCCTGTAAGTTTCGATACGGTACACAACATTTAAAAATTAAGATCAGACAAACAAAAACTAATAATGTAACATGAAGGTATGTTTCATAAACTTTATTTTTACGTACGCTACACTTTTATAACCGGGATTTTGTTAATGATTTTGACTGGTTTACCCGGACACCCTCATTTTTCTTTTTTAATAACGCAATCTCAGTGACATTGCATTGTGCCTAAAGTTAATCAACTTAGGGTTTATTCAATAATTGGTTATTTTTACTGATTTATTAACCATTTACCTTGAATTTAATTGTTTTTAACCTTTGTGAAAATGGATACTACTCCGTCTAAGTGCTCTCAAGCTGTAGCACTGATCCAGGCTGGATTGAGTCAGCGCGTCGTGACCAGACGTCTTCACCTAAGTCGATCAGCAGTAAGAAGAGTGTACCAAAGGTTCTTAGAGACTGGGAATTTCAATAGACGATCAGGTTCGGGAAGAAATCGGGCTACTTCAGAACGAGATGATCGATTTATGGTGTCTACAAGTTTAAGAAATCGTTATTTAATTGGTGTTCAGGTGCAACAGCAACTTCGAAATGTTCGCGGTGTAGCTGTAAGTGAATAGACTATACGACAGAGACTTGCAGACAGTGGATTGCATCCTCACAAACCCGCTAACGGTCCAAAATTAACCCCCGCGCGTCGCCAACCGCGGCTTCGATTTGCTCGTGCTCACGTTGATTGGACACTCGAACAATGGAAGGTCGTACTCTTCTCGGACGAGTGTAAAATTAGTCTTCTAGGAAATTATGGGCGCAGAAAAGTTTACCGAAGAGAGGGAGAACGATTTGCACAGGCCTGTATTGAAGAACGAGTGGCTTTTGGAGGAGGTTCGTGGACTGTTTGGGATGGAATTTCTTTGGAAGGAAAAACGGATCTTCAGTTCGTATCCGGACCTCGTCTAGGCAATCTGACTGCACAGCGATACATTCAGGAGGTACTAGAACAACATGTCATGCCATATGCCGGATTTGTAGGCGAGGGTTTCACGCTAATGCAGGACAACGCTCGACCACATACAGCCGCGGTAGTATTCCAGTACCTACGTGAGGTAGAAATTCTTGTTATGGAATGGCCAGCTAGGAGCCCTGACCTTAATCCCATTGAACATCTATGGGATGAGCTGAAGAGAAGGGTCAGGGCCAGAAATCAGCCCCCAGAAACCCTTCAGGAACTAAAACTGGCTATTCAAGAGGAGTGGGAAGGTATACCCCAAGAATTCATAAAAACATTAATAAGGTCAATGAAAAACAGGATAGAAGCTGCAATAAGAGCACGCGGGGGGAATACAAACTACTAAACACAGTTTTCTTTACAAATTTTACTCATTTTTGATTTTTACCGACAAAATTATTAATAAAAAATTGAGCTATTCTAACCGTTTTTGTTTTTTCAGTCTGTAAAATCAATAAACCAAAAGCTGTTACAGTAAAAACTGGTAAATTGTAAATTTAGACTGGTAATTAACAGACAGTGTGAAAAGTATTCATTAATTAATTTTAGATTTTTATTTATCATGTTTTGGACGAAAGCGTACAAACAAACGAAACAATCTTCTATTAATAAAACGAAACCACACGATCCAAAATAGGAAAATATTCAGATTTTTTAGTGAGCATTATGAATGAATTAGGTATGTTATGTTATCAAAAACACCATTTACAGTATAGACTTTTTTAAAATATCTGTATATCATGCGTTCGCGGTTCCCAGTCATTCATTTAGTATCGATAAGCATAACTATAATAAGAACAAACCAATTACATTCTGTTAAATTATAATTTTATAAAATTCACTGTAAAAATACATCTGTAAGTCTGACGCGGGTACCTGTGGGTGTAATATTGCACCTCTGCCTACCCTTCGGGGATACAGGCGTGAGTCTAGGTATAAATAAATAATAAAACCTGACAATGATGATGACAATTCAGTAACATACAGTAATTAACCGCTGAATTCAATATTCAATCTATCCATTTTTTTGAGATATTAGAAGCGAAGCGGGATTGTAAACGACTGCAACGCCGAGGGTCAAAGGTTTGATTCCCGCTCAAGACAAACGTTTGTGTGCATGAACATGAATGTTTGTCTTGGTCTGGGTGTTTCTATGCATAATATGTATATATTTACAAAAAAAGTATATTATGTATGTTTATCCATTGTCTTCTACCCATACCCAGCTTTGCTTAGTTTGGGACTAGATGGTGTTGTGTGAATGTGGTAGAATAGTATTATAGTATTTATTATTATTTTTGACACAAGCTTCATAGAAAATATTCAAACTAGCTGTTTCCCGCGGTTTCACCCGCGTCCTGAGGGAACTACTTCGCGTACCCGGTTAATTAATAGCGTTTAAGTTACTCCTTGATACATCAGCTATCCGCCAGTGAAAGTGCCGTCAAAATCGATCCAGCCGTTCCAGAGATTAGCGAGAACAAACAGACAGACAAAAATTGTAAAAAATGATATTTCAGTATATGTACCGTGTATACATCCATATGCGTTAAGTATAAAGCGGTTATTTTAATATTATATTTTTATTATACAAACAGACACTCCAACTTTATTTATGTGTATATGTATCACGAATCATGAAAAACATGCAGGCAGGCCAAGGAGGCTCTTCCTGCAGTAGAAAGTAAGATAGCCAAATAAGTCCTCCGGCTGTGCAAGCAACAACTTCGGACAGTCGCGGCCGCCTATACAGGACACGGATCCTTTAATAAGCACCTATTTACTATAGGAATCACCTACAGCCCGCTGTGCAGAGCCTGTATGGCAGCAGACGAGACGGCAGCCCACCTGCTCCTCGACTGCCCTGAGGTCTCACAGTACAGCCAGCAGCACCTGACCAGACTCAGCACCCTGAGGGAAGCAGTGGGCCACACCAAGAGCCTGCTGGCCTTCCTCGAAGTGCTGGGGTCGCTCGAATGATAAGACCGTTCCCACCCGTACGCAAAATACACGCCAAGACGTGGAGTTGCGGAAAACAGCCCGTGCCATCAAGTATCAAGTAAGAAAGTATCACTTAAATTGCCTCAAACCAGCTTGTAAACAAATGAGTAACTTAAAAAATATTGTGTATTTATCAAATGTTGGGAAATACCTTTAATAATAATTCTACGAATTTTATGTGTCATCAATACAATATAAATGAAACTATTTCATGAAACAAAATAAGTTTTATTTTTGTTTTGAAATCTCGCGACAAATACTTGATACCGCTTATTATAAAAACTTGGACTTGTCCATTTTGAACACATACTCACAAAACAGCTGCTATAGAAGACTTGCAAAAAAAGAAATCCAAAATGGTATTCAAGGTTAGTAATGTTGTATCATTGTGTTTTATAACTGCTTTTTCCTTTTTCTATTTATTTATTTTTACTCAAGTAGCTTACTTTGCTATGTCAAGGTTACACATTATAATACTTACATCACTATTAAATAATATTATTGTGCGGATAATTGTTTATTGTTACTCTATACCCATGACTGAAATTCATACTAGTTTCAAATAAAGAAGTTCTTATTTATTTATTTGTTTATTTAAAAACTTTTTGCACATACAAACTATACAATGGTGGACATAATGCCTTATGGCATTCTCTACCTGTCGACCCTTAGGTAGTGCAGAGATAAATGTGGTAGGTGCACAACAGATTTGTGTCTTTTTTGCACGTTTTCCAGTAATTATGAAATATAATAGATAATATTGGTTATAACAATATACCTAACTAAAACATGGGATACTATACATAATATAATAATATAGTACATAGATAAGGAATAATAACATATAATAATAAATTATATAATAATATGATACATACGTATAAATATATACATACACAATACATATAAATACATACTTATAATAATGGATGAGAGGGAGGTGCTGATTCCTGAAGTTCTCATGCCTAAGTTTAAAATTAGTGTTTAAAGTAAGATATTTCTTGTTGTTCCAACAGGTTGCTGGCTTGGTGCTGGCTCTGGCCGTCGTCACGTTTAGTAAGTTATAATAAAACTACATGATGCCCGAGGTTACACCCGCAATATTTTAAGCTACTGCTCCCCTCCCGTGGCGCATAGCGTGATGTTATATAGACTATAGCCTTCCTCGATATATAACCTATCTATCACTGACGAAATTTTTCAAATCAGACCAATAGTTCCTGGGATTAGGGCGTTCAACCAAACAAACAAACTCTTCAGCTTTATATATTAGTATCAGATATGACTATACTTGCTTAGTAAGCCTTGGCTCCCAGAAGGTGGAACAATGATTTGCTACGGGTTAATGGAGGCAATAGGTGTCAGAAAATTCGGGATGTTTACTTCAATACTTTGAATTGTACTTAGTATTTTAGTGAATTTATTTCGGCTTAATGAGGAAATATGTTATTTATAATTTCAGCAAGCACTCATAACGCCTATCAACAGCTGATTGTGAGATAAATTTATATTACAGCAGATGAAACTCAGTAACTTATGCTTTGACATATATTCTTTTCATGCAGGTTTCCCTTATCACATGTCACATTTTATCGACGGAGATCATGGAAACTTTGGTGGCTATGGATTTAGCCACGAAAGCGGTCAACCCAGAGGATTTTACGCAATCGATCAATCTGGTCACGGAAGGTCTGGCATCTTTGGGCCTGGAGGATATAATTCGGCGAATAGATTTAGACATGGACCAATGGAGTCTCAGGAACAAAAATCTGGTGTTTCATGGCCTGTTCAGCCAGAGCAAAGAAAATTTGGTCGTAATTTCCTACATCATAAAGTATCAGCTCCTGAACCATTACCTCCTATACCTGCTGGCGATATTCTCTTTGAAAACCAAAGGTTTCGACCACGGTTACTTTGCTCCTAAACAATTTGGCCGTGGTCACGAAGGTCCAAGAGAATTTGACAGAGAGCCTTTTGAAATTGGACATTTTGCGGATGGTCCATTAGACTTGGAAGAACTTGGTATAAATTCTTTTGACCATGAATATTGAATACTGAATATTCTGGGCCAGCTCCTAATGTCCACGGACCACATGCTCACGGTCCTTTTGTCCATGGAAGTTTGGGCTCTAATTCGTGGAATGCTAGCTTTGACCATAAACAATTTAGGCCTGAAGGCCCTAGACACTTTGACGCTAGGCCTTTTGACACCGATCATCATGGGCGTAGCCATTCAGGTATGGGTTACCCTGGCCCTTATGGAGACATAGGATTTCTCCCAAGAAAATCTGGTCGTAGTTATGCATTCAACGACTTCCTACACCAGAGTAGTCGCCAAGGACCAAGCAGACGTCATAGATATGACTATTAGACGAAGAAAAATAATTTTTGTCATTTTTATTTATAAATAAACGTTTTGATGTTATTATGTAAAGCATTGTGCAAGAAAACATCGTGAGGAGGCGTGCATGGTTGATAGCTTTCCATAATGATTTCGAAAGACATGTGGAGAGTGTCAACTAACTTTTAGTCCCAAATAGCCAATAACGAGAAGAGACCTGTGCCCAGAAGGGGTTCAATTTTATTCTAAAGGTTGCATATTAAAAAATCAAAACATTCTCGTGCAAATTTCAAAAGAACAATAAACGAAATAACAAAATTTAAATGACCAAATGTTTTATTTAGAAAAATGTTAGAATCCCAATGTATGTGACATCAAATGAACGACTGATCAAAAGTTGCTAGATGTAATTTTAAAATATCAAATCATCAAATTTTATAATCACAAATGATTTCTTATTAAGAAGTATGAATTTAAATGTAAGTAGGTATACTTATATTTGAAGTACATCATTAATTTTAACACATTAATTTGTCCAAAAATTATGATTAAAATACAAATAGACGACTTGGACTGTTATTCCGGTAACTAAATAGGTTATGTTAGGTTCTCTTTTGACTCTTAATCCGAAAACGACGAAGCCCTGCAAAGCAGGGCTCCGTCAACTTCAGTTTATTAAACTAGTGTGAAGAATGTGGCCTAAGTTGACGGAGGCCTGCTTGGCAGGGCTCCTATTTTCGGGTTAAGGGTCAAAAGAGAACCTAACATAACCTATTTATTTAGTTCGTCGCACCTAACCCTAGGCACTAGCACTAGGGATTTCGTACTTAAACGATTTGGTCAATAGTGTAACAAATAATAATATAAACATTGATATTCCAGACTTTGGTCAGCTGAACTTTTGATCAAATGACCATCGTTATTTTAAACTTTGTTGATTTGTACGTTGTTCTTTTGAAATTTGATCAGAAAAGTTTTGATTTTCTAATATGCAACCATTCTAAACATGGCTCATAATTATTAAACTACAATCTAAAGAATAAAATACAACTAGAATGAGTTTTGTCGTAGCTATCGGGTAAATATGTCTACTATTACAAAAATGACGGGTATCTTCCAATCAACTATATATTATATAGATGAGCCCGCGGTTACACCCGCGTTATTTAAAGCTACTGCTCTGCTCTCGTGGCTCATAGCGTGATGTTATATAGCCTATAGCCTTCCTCGATAAATGGGCTATCTAACACAGAACTAATTTTTCAAATCGGTTCAGTAGTTCCTGAGATTAGCGCGTTCAACCAAACAAACAAACTCTTCAGCTTTATATATTAAGTATTAGATTAGATACTCATTATTGCAATACCGTGTTGGAGAGCACGAATGAAGAGCGAAGAGCTGTCGGTCCCGGTTCTTGTCTTGTTAGGATATGTCAGGAGCAATTGGATGGTCTGAAAGCTCCGACACCAGAGTTGACCACACTTACCTACAGCTAAAGTAATTACAATAAAATTTTGCCAATATAAATTTAAAGCATAGTAAGTTGGTAAGTGTAACACTAACACTACATAACAGTGAATAGCATCTAACAACCCGATCCTTTTCCCTTAATACATTTCCAATAACATTCATGTTTCATTTTATTTCAGGTTTTAAAAGAGAAAAGTCGAAGCTAAATGGAAACTCTGGCAAATCTAGTTGAGCTAGGATAATGTCCTAGTTTCATTCCAACTGTCCAATGTTCCTAACATTGGTGGTGGCCGAGAAATGTCCTTGCTTTCTTGTTACAATAGGTATATTTTCAATTTATCCAAGGAATATTGATTTTTTAGCTGACTGGGTATTTATATTGGAATATGTTATTATTATTTTCTTCGGCGAGTTTAATATGTAGTTAATTTAGAGGCAGGGCTTGTCAATGGCTAAAATCTATACTTATGGTTCACTTTCAATGGAATGGTGTGAACCAAATTTTTTGGTTAAAACAACAAAAGAAATTGTTAAAACCATCACCTATGTGTAAACCAAACGGCGGCAAAAGTAAAGAAAGAAAGAAAATAAAGAAATCTTTATTTTGCCAAAAATGGCACACACCAAAAATGATAAGCAGAATAAACAACAAAGAGAAAAAAAAGTACAAAAACGACATAATAAAAAGAAAAAACATAAAATAAAAGAAAATAAAAAAGTCACTGTAGTCATCAGTTTATCACGAGCCTCTCCTATATATTTTATTCAAGATATCTAATAGTTGCTTCCTCGTAAAATATATATTAGTACAGATTAAGCTGTAGAGTAAATAGTGTCGTATCTTGGCTAAAATAAAAAAAATACGTATATGTTTCATGCTTGAAACAAAATGAATATTATTATAATATAATAATTTTCATTTTGTTTCAAGCATGAAAGATATTCGTATTTTTTTATTTTAGCCAAGATATGACACTATTTACTAGACAGCTTAATCTGTACTAAGTCTAGCTAAGTCTTGAGATAACTAGCCGTCAAACTTACACATCAATCTAATAGATATGGAACTTGCTCATTTTGGAGTTGTGATACTGCCAGATGTTTGTCCACAACTTCGGCGGAACGTTCTAAGATTGCCTTATTAATTACATAGACGAAAGCAAGTTCATTTCTACGAGAATGTTGAATCGTTGACAAGTTGACAATAATTTTAGATTAGCGTCACACACCATGCAGCGATAACATTAATTAAGCACTAAATGAAGTCCCTGTTATGAAGGATTAAGAAAACAAAGTACCACTACCCCATTTCCACGGGTGTCGTACTAAGGAAAATAAACAAAACCAATTGTTAGTTTTTTTTCTTTGTGAAGAGTCCATATATCACGATTGACGACCGGTTGGCGCCGCGGGAGTGTAACCGACTGCTACGCCGATGGTCGTGGGTGCGATTCCCGCTCAAGTCAAACATTTGTGTGCATGAACATGGATGTTTGTCTTGGTCTGGGTGTTTCTATGTATAATATGTAAATATGTATTTACAAAAAAAAGTATATATGTATGTTTATCCATTAACTACTACCCATAGTACAAGCTCTGCTTAGTTTGGGACTAGATGGTGATGTGTGTATCTGGTAGACTATTATTATTATTATATTATTATCAACCTGTCCGGCCAGCGTGGTCATCGGCATGGTCTGGTATAACTAGCCAGCCACTGCTATTGCCTTACAATGCCATTGTAACGAAAATAAGGAGAGGCTTGAGTTTAGCAGTGGACTATGAAAGGCTATATGATGATGATGATGACGACCATTAGTAGTATTAGAATGTATCTCATTTCTTGCAATACAGTACTTTTCTTTAAATTTATATGTTATTTTAGTCATGAAGTATTTCTAGCCCATGAATGACTGATTGGATGATTTTTATAAAATCTTCCCTCATCCCTTTCCTCCACACACCTTATGAGCGATACACACCATGCATCAACGTGTTTAATCTTAGAATAGATTAAATCGTATAAATGTAATCCATCTATAACTACGTAAGGTACGTCATCTTACCCGAAGACGACCAAAAATAACTCTGACCTTTACGTAGATGGTTTCTTTACACCTAAAAATGATTACCTTACGTCAAACGCATCGATCGAGATACGATTTAATTTTAGATCTAGTCGGTGAGAGGTCTATCTATATTTTCTTTCAAATACTTAATTTGTATGTTCTACTGATGATATTTGACATATCATCTATTTTAAGAGTTGGCTGTATAAGAGATACAGCATATTTTCAAATACCGCAAATTAAACGTCTTCATTCATACAAACTCTTTGAAAACAGAGTTATTTTTGGTGTTGAAAAATCTTAATATATAAAATCCTTGCGTTACTGACTGACTGACAGACACGCTACAGCCGAAACTATAGGGCGCAGGAAGCTGAAATTTGGCATGTATGGTCCTCGGGGACCGTAGGGGTGCACTAAGAAGGGATTTCCCGAAATTCCCACGGGATCGGCCAAAACGGGTAAATTAAAAAAAAATGCAGGCGTAGCTGCTGGCGTCCTCTAGTATAATTATATCCCTAATATCCTTGGCACCACGGAACTCTTCATGGGCGAGCTTAAGTTGCACGTGGCCGCTTTGTTTAAAGTCTAACTTAATTTATTACTTACCTCTAATAATAGGTACCTATTATGTAAGTACGCTTGAGATGTATTATATCAGTTGATCCGGTGAGCACGAAAAACCCAGTTCTGATAATGCTAATAACGACAATAATTATTATTTATATCTATTATTTCGTGTGGGAATCAAGCCCACGCCATGAAGTGCACTACTGGCAAGGCGCTAACTTAGACCATAGTCCACTGCTTGAATATAGACCTCTCCAATGCTACTGAGCCCAATTTTTTGCTTTTCGTGTCCAGCCGCTGTCAGCCACTTTGCGTATGTCATAACTCCACCTAGCCGGAGGGGGTCCTTCAGTACGTTTGTCAAGGCGCGGTCTATACTCTAGAACACGGCTACTCCAACGGTTATCGATTCTGCGATAAATATGACCAGCCCACTTCAGCTTACTAATTATTTGAGCTACATATGTCGATTACCTTGGTTCTCCATCGGATTACTTCATTAAGAAGCGCGCGAACGCGCTATGACTACAACAAATTAATTATCATTACATCCTATGATGTTGTCAGGCGTAGAGACAAGAGTATAGTACACGATTAAAGCCTGCGCAGATGGGACAATCTTCGCCCGTGTCTCGGAGGCATGTAAGAAAAATCGTCGGTCCGGTCATGAAGATTTATGACAATGATTACGGGAAGTCAGTATCTACAAATAAAATGCGCCTGTTTAAATCATACACTTATGGCTACCTCTCAATTGGGACTTATCCCACCCTCAGTCCCACTACTGTGTCACCTGTGTAGCCAGAATCAGCAGCAGTGGGCATTGATGACAACGAGTTTTGACACTCGTGAAGTCCCGGGGAAAGTTAAACTGTCTTGGAACCCACAACGAACTTAATCAGAAGTATATTGGAGGAGTTGGAAAATAAACAATCCACTTCCCTCCGTAACAAAGCGGGAGACAAGCAACGAAGAGATATAATGATGAGAAAAGATAAGCACCACGGACATGAGCATTAAGGGGGCCTAAATTGTGAACTATTCCTGTTTCCAGTAATATGTATGGCAGAAACGCCTAAACGCACGGAAATTCATCCTTCTTGCCACAAGATCCGTATGGTACACTACTCCAGAAGTTACCTCTAATTCGTTAAGCATGTTTTGGTTCGTACTTATGGCTATCTATTAGGGTTGCATGGGATAGACGGCAGTCACTTTACGGAAAATGTAATATTCTGACAGGTTCGATTTCGATCGGTACGTTGAATTGATCACGCTAACATATCGTAGGGTATCATCGCTATACGCTGAGCAATAAGCATTATAGAGACAAACTTTACAATAAGGGCGCCTGCAGAAAATAAATACAATCCGTGGGTCGATTCAAGGCTGTGTGTCAACGTGCCTTTGCTCCTTAAATAAATCCACGACTGGACGAGAGGGTGTATTGGTTTAAACAGCTGCCTCACCACTTAAAACTATGCCGTTTGCTACAAGTTCGATCTCCATTCGTAGACAAATAAAGTGTTATGCAACACAATTTTATTGTAGTCGGAGGTCTATTTCTTTGTATCCATTGTTTGAATGCCTTCAAAGCTTCCCACGATACATAATTATGTTGTGTAGTCTTAAAAGTATATTAATATTATGGTATTTCTTAAAAAAATGAAAACTCCTTACTCAGCCTTCTGATCACACGAGGCGGACCAGTCTCTTTGCGAGATCTCTAAAAAAAAAACTCGCACATGGACCCCATGACCCCAACCTTTTGAACTTCAACGACCCCAAACGGCTAAAGTAATAGGTAAGTAATTTTAAAGAATAGTGTAAATTAAAAATGAGATAGTCATGCCTTTTAAATAAAGTGAAAAAGTGTGTGTAGTTATAAACTTGTTTTGCTACAGGACCGGAAGACAGTCCTTGAAGTTATGATATGGTTTTGCCAGGAAGAAAAGAAAGCCCAACCTTCAATGCGACATTTTAAATTTAAATCTCCAATACGCCACAACAACACTGTCTGGAACTTGGGGTCTGCTCCGTTACCTGTCGGCTATACCCAAGAAGGTGAGTAGGTGTTTGAGGTGAGTACTAGTCACAGATGTGTTAAAAACTGTTTTGAAGTTAGAGAATGGTGCAATGTGAAATTTTCTGTACAAAGTATATATATAAGTATAATTTTAATGGTAAGAAATTGTGCTATAGATATGTATGTATAATAAAGTACTGTAATTAAATATGTATAGAAATTTATAAAGTTAGGTATTTGTAGCTTTTTGTGTTTCTAGCAAATATTTCTTTAGATATACAACAAAGCTATTTTTGGTTTTCAGGCTGCGGATTGGTGGTGGTAGATCATTCCAGCAGTGTGTTGCGGCATACTTGAAACTACCCCTGAATGCAGTAGTCCTGTGCTTGGGCATGGATAGTGGGTTAGTGACTAACCTCACCATGTGCTTCGACTGAGTATCTCTCCAGCATAGCCTGTCATATAGGTATCTTGGTGTTTTGGCTTGTATAACTCCAAAAAGTAAAGATGCCAGAGTGTAACTTTCTTCTGGAAGCAATGGTACGAATATTGTGTTCATTCAGGAAAGGAGTGACATGGCTGCGTCTAGGTATATTTACACAAAATCTTACACAAGCATTTTGTATGCGTTGTGTTAGCCGAGCAGTACGAGATAACAGACATGGCCCATAGACAGCATCGCAGTAATTTAACCTGGCCAGTACCAAACTTTCCACCAGTTGCTTCCTTACAGGTATACTGAGAAATTTTCTGAGGTTATACAGTACTCTAAGCCGGTAAAAGCAGTTACTTGCAATCCTGCCTATGTGGGCCTCAAAGCACAGTTCCGGGTCCATGGTTAATCCAAGATTGCAGACACTGTCTGCTCTCTGTATAGCCTTGTCTAGTATCAGTATTTCCGGATTAGCAGAGAGTATATCCCTGATTTGATTTTTACTACCCAGCACCATATATTTAGATTTTTGGGGGTTTAGGGTGAGAGAATTTTGCTTTGACCACTCAGTGACTCTCTGTAGGTCTTGTCTTCTTTGATATTCTGGACAGCTGACGATATTGTTTTAGGTTTAAAAGACAGATACACCTGCAAGTCATCTGCATAAATGTGATATTTACAGTGTCTGAAGGACTGCACTACATCAGCACTGTAGATTTAACATAAAAGAGGCCCAAGAATAGATCCCTGAGGCACTCCTCTTTTAACAATACGCGGCTCCGAAGGCCTTATACTGCCATGAATCTCCACAATTTGGGTCCTGTTTGATAGGTAGCTATCAAACCACCTCACTGTTTCAACTGAAAAGCCATAGTAGGAGAGTTTGGAAAGTAGCAATGTTGGATCAATTGAGTCAAATGCCCTGGAGTAGTCCAACATGACCAACAGTGTAACTTCCCCCCTGTCACGAGCCTCGAGTATATTTCCCACAACGTCACACAAAGCAGTAGTAGTACCCCTCTTCTTACGGAAACCTGACTGTAGGTCAGGGAGAATGTTGTTGTCCTCTAAATATGTCATTACTTGGGTATATACTACTCTCTCCAGTACCTTGGACAGACATGGCAGTATACTAATAGGCCGTAGATCTTTCATAGACTGTGGACTGGTGGTCTTGGGAATGGGCCGCACTACTGCGCAGCGCCAAAATGCAGGGAATGTGTTAGTGTAAATAGACCTGTTTACTATGTCTGTTATGGTCTGCGCAGTGGCTGGCAGTGTTAGGGAGATCATGTCCATACTAATGCGATCGATACCTTGAGCGTTTGTGCCTATAGTGTTTATAATCTGTACAATAGTCTCTCTTGTCACTGGCTGTAATTTAAAGGTGGCCAGTCCATACCTGTGATGTTCCAGGTATGACAACTGCGAGATATCCACCTTGCACTCTCCAGGTACATCCAAAAAAGCTATATTTATTGCATCAGGGTCGTCAAAAGTTTTGGGTAGGGTTCTTTCTGTGTGGTCCGGTAGTATTTCACATTTTAGATTCTTCCATAGCTGTTTTGGATTATGTAAGTTGTTGTTGATGTGTTTAGTGAAAATGCCTTCTTTTCTGAGTTTAGGGCGAACATGGAATGATGTTTTAGATCCAGGTAGTACTGTTTTTTCTTCTGAGCATGCCTTAACCTATGATATGTTTCTCTGGCTTCATCTCTGAATTTAAATAAGAGTTTAATATTGGGTGTAATCCAGGGTGTAGGTCTGGTCTTAACAACCAGTGTTTTGGTTGGGGCATGTAAGTCATACAAAACCTGGATCCAGTGATTGAAAGTAGAGACCATACAGTTGACATCACACATATCACTGATACTGGACCATGGGATTGAGGCTAGGTCAGTCAGAAAGTACTCTTCCAGTATATCCTTGATAGGGCGGTATACAATCGTTTTTGGGCAAGCTTTTGTTTTTTTAAAGAGTGATTCACAAGTGACAAAAGAGTGATGACCAAGGTCACTATTGGAGTCCACCACTACATTTTGTATGATTAAATCAGTACATATGACATCTATAAGTGTGCTGCTGTCTCCTACATAGTGTGTTGCTGTTGACACAACCTGTCTTAGTTTAAAAGTACACAGAAACTCGTTAAGAGCTCTAGTTTTAGAGTTACTAATATTCAGCTTAACTATATTGAAATCGCCTAAGAGTATGACATTATCATATGGGGCCAATGAGCTAATACTCTCTGTTAGTCCCTCAAAGAACCTGTCAATGTTGAACCAGGGTGGACGGTATGCCGTACCAATAAGTAGCTTATGGCCATTAACTGTTGCAGACAGCCATAATTGCTCGATGTTTGGCTGTTCGGGATGGGGTTTCACTCGCGCATTAGTGCCTGTCCTGATGTAAAAAGCTACACCTCCCCCTCGTCCGGACTTTATGCTGGTTGGTCTCGGAATATGCTTGAGCTTGTAGCCTGGCACACAGGGGGCGCGTCCGTCTTCACCCGGTCGCAGCCACGTCTCATTAACCGCTAGTATGTCAACGGCATGCCGGTCCATAGAAATTAAAAATTCGTCTTGGTTGGTTGAAAGGGAGCCGGCATTGAATAAACCAAACTTCAAACACTTGCTATTTGGCATTTTGTGTGTCTAAAAGATCAATGTACTGTGTGTATAGAGTATAAAGAAGATATGTTTTGTCTGTGTTTGTATTATAGTTGAGAAAAGTAGGCACTTGTAAATATACTGATAAATAGATTGTGTAAATATTATATATATGTTTTAGATAGATGTAAATTGGATAAGTTTTGTGTGGTGACTTGTGGGCATGATGATATAACATTAAGATTATAGTTATAGCTGAATATAATATAATGTGAGTAATATGACTGAGTGTAAATATTATAAGGTAGCATGTACATAGATAGAAAGCATTTTGTTGAAAGTTATAGCTACTAACGAGACACACAAGTTCCATTAAAAAGAAGATATATGATAAATTATTCACATAATGCATAGACAGAATGAAGCCAAACCTCTTATAGTTAATTAAGTTTGAGAAGCTTTTATGGGGACACATTCGTTGACATAAAAACAGTTTGTATGTATGTTTCAGACCGTATATGTTTGGTTGGATCCCCTGGCTTACGGCAAGCGAGTATACGCCCCCGTTTGGTCCACACGAACCTCCACGCTGCGCGCTCTGCAGCTTCCCTGGCTCGACGAAACAACTGGCGATTTGATCTAGTAAGGCGCTCATGAAGATAAAAGCGCTTCGCCGGTCCCGCCAAATCGACCAAATTATCCTTATTACTTTAAAGAGAATTTTAAATGTGGACTTGGACGACCGAGCCTGGCTACAAGCGTCTTTGCCCATACGTTTGGGTGGGCTCGGCGTTCGCAAAATTTCCAGTGTCAGTTTACCGGCGTTTCTGTCTTCGGTTCACAGCACGGAAGAGTTAACTAGGAAAATTTTATCACCTACACTAGTTAACTCAGAAGTGTTGTGCAAAACCGAAGCCATAAACGCCTGGAAAATGGCTTCTCCAAGCACTGATTTGCCTACCAACCAATTCTCCCAAAGACTGTGGGACGCACCGCTTTGTAACATAGTAAGAAAAAATCTTTTGGATACATCTTTAAATGTAACAGAGCGTACTCGCTTGCTGGCTGTGGGAGAGTGGGAGTCCGGTCTATGGCTTCAGGCACTACCATCGTCCAACACTGGAACCATGTTGGACGATGAGACATTCCGTATTGCCATTTGTCTTCGTTTAGGTGCTCCGTGTGTTTCTCCGCATCGATGTCATTGTGGAGAAGACGTCGATAGCCTCGGCCACCATGGGCTATCTTGCAGCAGAAGCGCTGGTAGAATTCCTCGTCATGCCCATCTGAATGATATAATCCGTCGTGCTCTTGTCGCATCTGGCGTACCAGCTGTACTTGAACCAAATGGTTTGGTACGCGACGACGGTAAGAGACCTGATGGTATGTCATTGTTGCCTTGGAAAACGGGTAGGCCTTTGGTGTGGGACGCAACCTGCGTAGACACCCTCGCGCCATCACACGTTCCAAGCACGGGAGGCCATGCTGGCACTGCTGCTGCAACTGCAGAAACCCTCAAACGGCGCAAATACAGTAATTTAGTAAGTAATTACGTGTTTGAGCCGTTTGGGGTGGAAACGCTAGGCTCATGGGGTCCGATCGCTCGTTCTCTATTCCGGGAAATTTCTAAACGGTTAATCAACGTCTCACGTGACCAGAAGACTGGTTTATTCTTTGCTCAGAGAATCAGCATTGCCATCCAGCGTGGCAATTAAAAACATGAAAATGCAACACCATGTAATTTAAGCTGATATTGTAATTATTCTGTTTCTACAGGTCATCCGCATATTGAAGATGGTGGTGGTAATGATCAAAGAAAGATAGAAGACCTTACCAATGATCGAAGTGGACTTAGAAGTGTTCCCGGTGAAGTTCAAGGATTCAGAAGAAGTCAGAGTCAGCTGGGTGGATTCAAAAGTGGTCAGAGTAGTCAAGGTCGTCAAGATGGATCCGGAAGCAATCAAGGTGAATTGGGGGAATTCAGATGTGGCCCTGATGCAGTACAGGGATTCAGAAGTAATCAAAGTCTACTGGGTGGATAAGTGGTAATCAGACACGGGAGCGAGTATCCAATAAGACATACATATACTATGTATGTAAGCCCTATGAGCTACAAGCTGAAATCATTAAAAATGATCCTGTTCAATAAGGATGATTGAATAACAAAACGGCAATCTTAAAAGACACAGCTATGATAGAACGAAAATTTATGACAGTGAAGATGGTACGATAACGAATATCAATCATAGCCAGGATCTTGATCGATATTTTTTAATATAATCAGAACCTCTTAACCCAGTTGTTACTGAAACTAATTTTTGTCTGTTATCTTTCTATTTTTTTGATATTGTTGCCTTGGTGTCGTGAGTAAACACAAAAAAATATTGAAAAAATTCTGAGTTTCTTGGAAAGCTCGGAAAATGAGGATCGTTATAACGATCAGTAGTAATAGGCGGGTAGGTTGACGGTTATACAAGTAGCAATTTATACATTTCATTACCATTTTCAATAAAAATCACTATTAGTATTACGAAAAGTTTTTATCGCCTTGTCGATGCTGTACATTTCTTCTAAAGGAGCCATATCCAGGAAAATTCTGTTTAAAATTTCGAAAAGTGGTCTCAGTTTAGCAAATTTGTCACTTTCAGTAGTAATCTGAGTATTATCACAACAATGAAGGTGGGTCATAATAATAAACCTACCAATGTCATCAAACATGCAGTGAAAATAATACGAAGGCGTCTGGAGATATTTTGGGCCATTGTTTTCTTGCCATTGTGGTCCGTCACGTGGATTACGGCGATTTCTCCAAGTATCTTTCTGATTTTCTGGTACAGATGGGTATATAAAAGGAACGGCTCTCACGCTACAATTAACTGGGCCAGAACTAGATGTTGATGGCTCACATTGATGAGCTTCTTCAATCAGGGAATCTTCGATGATCTTTTTGCTAAAGAAGACAACGGTATACTATCTTCGTCACTGTCTGAGGAATTGAATTCTACTTCTGCAGGAGCTCTTAGCTGAGAACCTAGAATAAATAATATAAACATATCACAATAACTCGTCGTACTAGAAAATGGTAAAGATTTAATAATCCCATGAGATCTATAACATACCTGGAAGATGGTTCAAGGTTACAATCTCTTCATCACCAGAATCTTCATCTGTGAGATCAGCATTAGCGTTATCCGGTGGTAAAATGGTTATACTTCTTGAAAATGAAAAATCGTCATCTAAGTTTTCCAATTCGTCAATGATTTCATTGAGAGACAGTGAATTAGTATGTAATGATCAGAAAATTAAAATGCATCCCCAAATTACTACTGATCGTTATAACGATCATCACATATATAGCTTATTTTTTTTTAGAATTGGGTACTAACAAGTCATGATTTAATTCTTGTCTTGTTTGTGAGATTACAAATTTATAAAAAACAAACATAAAATTAATTTCGATCAAATTAAAATTAGTGAAAACTTTCCGTTTTGCAGACATAATGAAAGTTATTTCCACTTATACTAATCAAAATGCAAATATAATTCAAAATGAGTACTATAAGATAGTGAAATGCACGCTAAAATACAGCTAAATGATCACTTCGAGCAATAAAAGACAAAAAGCTAAAATTTTTCTATCATACATATTTTTTTATTGAGGGTATTTTAAATACATTTTTGTGATCGTTATAACGATCGGTCGCTGTAAATGGGTTAAATAATACATAAGTATAGTAATCAAAGCAATACATTTGTTTGTTTTATTTATGACAAGAATCTTACCTTAATATAGAAATCGTATGTCTGAATCATGTGTGCTAACTTTAGTATTATCACAAGCCTGGATTATACTTTGTAGTATAGCTATAATATCACTTAAAACACACGTTACAATACCACTTACACTCGAGCTATTATGGTGTTACAGCCGTAGTGACCAATATATGTATGTACGTATACGTATCAAGATTTAACACTTTATCTATAATAATAATAATAATCATCTTTATTGTACAAATGCCAAAGAAAGTACAATAATGAATCATAACAAAAAGAAAATAACAGATAGTACAATAGGCGGCCTTATCACTATCAAGCAATCTCTTACAGGCAACCTTTGGATGGATAAGAAAAACACGGATTCAGAAAAGGGTAGTTTGGCGATCTTTACCGATTTAGATTTATAATACAAAAATACTTACACATACCTAAATAAGTACATACATAGATAAATAAATATATACACACATACATAACTATATACATACATGAATAATTATAAAATACATAGATATTTGTATTATTCATTCATAAATTAGTGATAAATAAATGAAAGGAAATAGAAAAATAAGAATTACAACAGTAGTAAGATAAAAGAGACAAAAAGTATTCTTTGAGTAACTTTTTAAACGGTGTTATTGTTTGAGCTTGTTTAATTGGCATCGGAAATGCATTCCACAAGCGAGCAGCTTGGACAGTAAAGGAATTTATTTTTGTAGCACATAAACGTAGAATGAAAGAAACGGCCATAATCAAAACATTGTTTTTATGTTTGGCACTATGGTTTGTACTTATTACAAACAAAATAATCTTCTTTGAAAGCAATGTTATAAAGAATGGTGCAGTATTTTAGATTAGTCAACCTTCTGAGTAAAACTACATTAAAGAAATAGATGGTTTAACTAGATGTGTTATCAATAGATATTATAGAATTTAGATTGTAGTACAAACCAAAACAATTTTTTTACATTTATTACGATATACAAAAAGTTAAGTATTAACGAGACAGAGAAAGTTACGTTTTACGGGGGCCAAAAAGCTATTACAAAGGATTAACGGACTATTTTATTTATTATTTCAGAACGAGTCACATTTAAACCGGAGAGTAAGTAAAAGGTTTTGAAAGAAATATTTGTGTTTAGAAAGCCTTAGGCTTTTGGACGAAGAAAATTCGTTGTTTCACACATTCAGCCAACGAATTGCAAAAATAAAATTAGACTTTAGAATGTTTTAAGCCAGTGTGAAATGGGGAATTGTCTTAAGAGGTCCAATAAAAGCCAGAGCTTACAATCGCTAGAATAGCAGCACTAATGCTTCCATTTGTTGCCTTCGTAGATAAAGTATGTACTACGGTACATAATCACTATGAGTCACATAAAAACACCATAAATTAAAAACAATGATAGTCTAGACAACTTACATAACATGTTAACCACACTTTAAAGGTAATGAAGATTTATTTTAAACACATGTAGCCTTTTACAGGTGCAGTTTTATAAATGACTGAGTAGCTACAAAGCTTAAATCTCAATAAGCAAATAAGCGTTTTTCTTCTAGGTTGTTGATACTTATAATTTGTATGGTAATAATTTTTTTTATAAACTTCACATATTATTTTTCGATTAATGATGATACGCTTAAAAATAAAATATGATAGGTATATTTATTGTATAAATATATCATATTTTGTTTTTGGATTGTTGGATTGCAATCCACCAAAGTTTTATGAATATAATTATAGCATTGCATTCATGTTGTAAATGAGAACATGCATAGAACTGAAAACACTATACCTTGGTATCCATGCATTACTTTGTTTTAGAAATTATAAAGGAAAAGTTTTATGACCATAATTTCAACACTGCATTAATTTTGTGAATATTTGCATGGAATTCAAAACATCATACCACGGTGTTCGTGCATTATTTTGTTTGAAAATCTACAAGAGAGCTCAAAGTTTTACCCTGATACCTGATCAAGAAATTCCCAAGAGACAAACCCACACTAAGTTTATCTTGAACTAAAACATTATTAATACTAATAACTAAATAAATTACATATGAGTTTCTCATTTACATGCGTTATACCCTTGATGCACTTAATAGAGAAATATTTAAAACCAGCGAAGGCAACATTTATTAACTGATTTTCAATGCAAATTAGTTAGAAGCTTCGGATAACGAACTCATAGCTACTAACAAAGATATATCGCGGTCGGAACAAGGTCATCCTACGGTACATACGGGATGCTTTGTGTAGCGCGACAATCATCGCCTAATCTGAAATAGCGCAACCGATAATCGCCGGGACATTCTTAGGCCATTTATTGACTCTACAATTGCTTAATAATGAAAGGACATTGTTCCTCGCCCATACATTGTTCGCCCCAAGGCCGTTAGTTAGGGAAAAATATTTTTGATGTTCTAAATAGCGTAAACATTCGACTCAAATTCAATATAATTAACGGACACTTCAGAGAGAATCGTAAATAATACAAAAATCTTTTCAGTTTTGAGGTAATATTTTTGACAGATATCTTTAGGAGATTGATCAACATTCAACATACAAGGGGAAGCATTATTGTCACTCGGCGCAATAGTATAGCGGCAAGGCGACGCGACCGCTTAAATCACTGCCCCACCAGTGCAGATAAAACATAATACAATGATTTTGAAGAAGAGTTATTCTCAACATCAAAATCAGAGATCTTACTTACCAAACGTGGAGCATTCCATTCGTGTATGCAGTGGAGAATTTGTTCATCTTGTAACATTTTACAACCAGAGGCTGAGCCACAGTTGACACAAAATAAACAATTAAAATCCGAATCTATGTTAGCTCATTGTTAGCTTATCAAATCCGTGTATGCCAAGTTGTCGTTCGTAGGTCCGTAAATCACTGCCAGAGGTCAATATTTCAAGAGACAATCTGTCCGTTGTTCTAGCAAAGTCGTTCTTTATACAAAAACCAAAAGAAACTCGGAAAATCGAAAACACTTAGACGCAGCGACAAGCAACAACGTGAATGAGATCGACGAATGATTGACATGAACATGAATGTCAAAAGAGCAAGTCAAGCGCAGTCAAGCGCTTTAACGCTACATACATTTTATTACCATTAAACGGTCAATAAACCGCAGTTCGCTAAAGCGCTGAAAATGCTAAGAGATTATTTTGTTTTTATTTACAATGGCCGGCAGGTTGAATAGGATACGATAACATCAACGGTCATACTATTTAAAATGTCTATGAGAATCTGAAGTATCCGTTTTATACTGATATTTGATTATTATAGCATAAAATGAGTTAATCTTTATGTTTATAAATTGCATGCCAACGGTGGTGGGGCCAACATTATACATTGTCCTTTGCATTTTATGAAACGGAAAATGATTCATAAAATTTGAGGATGATGGATATTTGAGGTTGTGACATGTATTGCTGGCGTAAAACGTACAATTCTTACAAATAAGATTTTCGCGGACAATTCATGCTAGTTGCTTACCAAATGAACTTGGAATGTGTCATTTTTACATACCGCAGGTAATACCTAAATAGGTGCTAAACAATTCCAGAATAAATAAATACTTCTATAGTAATGATTGCGACGCGATAGGTTGAGATATTCACTCCAAAATTCGGCAAAGTAATTACTGAAAAAAGCAAGCTTATATAGTACACACAGCTACTTGTCAAGCTTGACACTTTGAACTTTGTACCATTCGTGTGGTATAGGATATAAGCAAAGAGCTCAGATATTTACATAGAGACGCATTTCCTATGGGCGCTCTGAAGACAAGCTTTCTGTGACCCAAATTGCCGCTTGGTGGCGTGGCAGTCGCGCTGTGACAGCTGTCTCTACGAGAGCAAGAGAGATGAACTTTTCTCCTGTGTATCTTAACTACGAGAGCAAGAGAGACGGAAAACGACGTCAGCGCCGCCAACGGTGCCAACTACGAACTAAACTGGAGACAGTCCCCACTTGGAATCGGCAAAAATCCTTAAGAACTGCGCTTCTATGTAAATCTGTATTCATAGATAATTATGTATGTATCAAAATCGTACTGCAACTGTCAAGTTTGATTTGTAACCATAATTATGTACAATAAAAACGTTTAGGAATTGTAGTCTAGTAAAATTTGTTGATATGATTAAAATGATGTGAGCTCTTTTATACGGTTGATAATGTTGATGAAAAGTTTTTTTATTTATTTATAATCATCACTTACAACTATTATTACAGGTAAATATCTTAACCTAATGCAATAGTGAAGGCAGAAATATACAATTTAAATTTCGTAACAAACAACATGTAATGTTATTTTACTGAAATCAGACAGTGCACAAGTAAAAATATCCGTCTTTTCCGCTACAAGATTGAGAGTGCGAAGTGCGCGAGTCAGTGGCGCCTCGCTCAACAGATTAGTGCGTGCGCGCGGCACAGCCAGCAACTGGGGCTTGCGTCGTCGCCATATGAATCTGTCTGGTACATTGAAACACACTAGACCTAATATATCGGCATGATATATCTTACCTCTAATTAATTTAAATAAATATAAAACTAATGTGATTTCCCGTCTAACTCTCAGCTCATTATATCCAACCATACCCAATATATACAGAGTCGGATACATGAGTGGGTAAAAAGGATATACACCATACAGCCTCAGATACAAAAATCTAGTAAATTTGTTTTGAATTCGCTCCAGCATGAGACTATATTTAGTCTCATGTGGGGACCAGATAACTGCGTTACACTCTAATTGGCTTCTGACCAATGCATTATATAAGGCTATGATTGCTGTGGTATTGGTAAACCCATGAGCAGTACGTATCATAAAACCTAAATTTCTGTAAGCCTTTTTACAGCACTTGACGATGTGATCGCGAAACGTTAGCTTTGTGTTAAGACTAACTCCTAAGTCTCTAACTTCTGTGACTCTAACCATCGGCATTCCATCAATATTATAATTATATACAAGAGGATTATGTGCCCGCGAGAAGGAGATTGTGACACATTTTTGGGAGTTAAACAGTAAACGGTTCTCCTTACTCCAATTTACTACACTATTAATGGCCATTTGTAAGCGATCACAGTCATTATCTCCTGTCACGGCTAGGGATAACTTTAAATCGTCCGCAAATAGTAAACAATTTGGGCAGGTCATTTATCAGAATTAAAAATTGTAAAGGTCCAAGATTACTACCTTGACTGACACCAGACCACGTAAAGTACGGTTCTGACTTATGCCCCGCGTACTCTACGTATTGCTGCCTATCCCTCATGTATGTGCCGAAGAAATGAAGTAGATGCGGAGTGAAACCAACGCCTGCTAACTTCTTAAGCAAGATGTCATTATCGACCAAGTCGAATGCTTTTTTGAAATCGAAGTAAGCAGCGTCAACTTGTCCCCCACTGTCTACTGTCGGCAACACGTGAGCCATGTAACTAAGTAGATTACTTGCGGTGCTTCTCATCGGTTGAAAACCGTGCTGTGCCTCTGAGAGTTGAGATCTAACTTGCATAAAAATGCTGCTGTACATAGCGCTCTCAAATACTTTTGCCGGTGAAGATAGCACTGCAATAGGCCTATAACCACTGACATTATCGTTGCCGTTGCTTCCTTTTGGTACTGGTACTACACGAGTTGTTTTCCATCTTTCGGGAAACACGGCCGCCTTTAGACTCCTGTTGAATATATGGTGTAATGGTTCACCTAATATATATCTACAGTCCCTAAATATGTAAGGTGGAATACCGTCCGATCCCGTAGACCTCTTCGGCTTAAGTTGTTCAAGCGCCCTTAGCACATCCTTTAGCTGCAATTCATTTAGGTGAACCCGCGCTGCTCCGTTCTCCCCGCCCGCGCCTTCTATCGCCGCGTTAACGTCCAACTCGGCCCGTTTAGGGCTATAAACTGAGTGAAAGTACCGGGCAAACTCTTGGACACTTTGAGCATCTGATAAAACCTTGCCGTCTTTTAAAATCCTTTGTGAAAACCGTCTACCTCTCTTAGAATTTGCGTAGTTCAAAAATGATTTTGGGTCTTTTTGAAGTTGGTTTTGAACCCTATTACGATGTTGTACCTCTGCTTGTCGAATCAACTGTTTTACTTTAGCCCTACACAAAGCGAATGCCTCGTAATCATTTGTAGTGCCACTTTTCTTGTACTGTTTATGGAGAACAGCCTTAAATTTTATGTTGCGAATTATTTCAACAGTGTAATACTCGGGGTAAATGTACTTCGAGTTTACATGACTTCGCTGTTTTCTGGGAATACAGTCATCTATTTTTTCATTAATTTTATCATAAAAATAATCTAAACTCATTTCTAAATTAAGTTTGTAAATTTCAGTCCAGTCTATTGTCGCTATTGACGAGTAAAGTAACAAAAAATCAGCGTTGTTAAAATTCCAACCCGTGGTTACACACTTAGATTCAGACGGGAATGAACCCGCGACACGGCGCGGCCACAACTCAATCAATGCGTTGAGAGGCGGGTGGTACGCATCCACAGGCACGAGCGGCGCCCCCGCCTCGCGCACGTTCACACTCTTCCCGCCGGCAAGCGTACGTAACACTAAATCTAAACAGCGGCCATTACAATTAACGACCGTGTTACATTGAGTAAATCCACAACAAGATAAAAAATATTCAAAATAATTACTTACATCTATATAACAGAAATGCATATTGAAGTCACCTATTACTATAACATCACTATATTTACCACATAATTGTTCTAATATCCTAAACAATATCAGATATTCGCTCTCACTACTGTTTGGAGGAATGTAAACAACACACATTAAAAATAAAAGTCTATTATTTAGATACACGGTAGCACAAACTAATTCGAACACCTGATCGTCAACGTTGACGTCACTAGGGCCGAATACTTGTCGCAGTTCTAAGCGCGGTGTGGCCACGAGACACGCGCCGCCTTGTTTTCGTCCATCGGCGCGATCGCAGCGTATTATGGTATATCCCGGTGGAACAAGTTCTGCATCGTGAATAGATTTGTTGCAGCCTGTTTCAGTAATGGCGAATAAATCAGCTTCCGAAGATGATATACCTGCATAGAACTCTTCCAACTTAGTACGCAAACCTCTCACGTTTTGGTAATAAGTTTCAATAACGGTGTTAGATGTGTGTGTAGTTTTATGTTTTCTGGATTTTTCTACGAAACCACACCCATTCACAAAATTCTATATTTACAGCCCAATTTTCCGATTTGCACAATGTTTCGTAGCTGCTTTCAGGTACACCAATAATAAAGGAAGCGTAATCTCTTTCAGTCCTGTGTTTAATTCTTTCCACCGTAATTGGCACTTCATTTCCACACACAGTCTTTACGTAGCTCTCTAGATTTTCCGACGTAGTTTCTTTCTGAAGACGCCACACACATGTAGAAACTTCTTGCGTTCAGTGCCCTTAATGTAAACTGTTTCCGTGCTTTCACCTTTTTTAACTTCTGTGTTAGGATATCTGCTCCTTTTCTTATTTACAGTTATCCAGTTTCCTTCCTTCTGAGATTCTATTTCCTCCTTCTCTGGGGTTTGATCCAAAGTAATTCTTCCTTTCTCTGGTTCTTTTGTCCCTTTTTCCGCTGTGTTGTTATCGGCTCCTATTTTACTTTTTGTTTTCGTGGCCACACACTCCTTCGTAGGTACTGTATTTCCAGGAACTTTTTGGTCTTGTTTAGTTGCCATGGCAAACGATCGGGTGGGGCCCCTTTGCATATTTGTTATTTCAGTTTTATCAATTGTAGAACTTCTCTCAATTATGCTAACTTGATTGGCACGCGCTGCATTTCCCATATTTGCTTCCAATACCTGTACCAGCTTTTCTTGAATTACCTGCATTTGTTTTCTTTGTTCTTTAAGCTCTGATTCGGTATTCATATATCTGAGAAGCAGTTTTTTATAGTCCTTAGCTTGGTCTGCCATAAGAGCTTGCATCTCCAAAGGAAACTCACGAATCTCTTCCATAATCTCCTCTTTATACACCCTGCTCAAGACATTTGTGTTTCGATTACCGCGCTCGGTGTTCACATAATCACTAGGTGTTGTGAGTGTTTTATCCAATATCTCGTGGCATGTAATAGGCGTATCCATGTTATTCATTTCATATATACACGCATTTGAGACGAATTTATATATTTTGTTTAACCGCGAGTGACACAATTACGTCTAGCACCGCGTATGCGCGTTGACGGGAGGTCGCTATCCGCTGTCGCCTATGGCTTGCGCCACGCCTTATTGTTGCACGTGTTCGACGCAGGTGCACGAGCCGAAGAAATTCGCGGAATCTGAATTTCGTATTTACAAAAATTTGTTATTATTTTAATATAATAATACTGGCGCACGTCCATTCGCTTCCGCGGTCCGAAATGTTATGTTAAGTTGTCCGTCTGCAGTGGCAACGAAGCTACGTGCACATAGTTCGTACAAAACATGTCAAACCAAAAGCTAGTACAATCTTAATATATAAAATCCTTGCGTTACTTACTGACTGACAGACACGCTACAGCCGAAACTATTGAGCGCAGGAAGCTGAAATTTGGCATGTATGTTCCTTGGGGACCGTAGGGGTGCACTAAGAAGGAATTTCCCGAAATTCCCACGGGATCGGCCGAAACGGATAAATTAAAAAAAAAACTGCAGGCGTAGCTACTGGCGTCCTCTAGTTTTATGTAAAAGTAAACATCTCTATTATAGTATTTAGGTCAAGTTCTTTGTGGATTTTTTCCATTTATTTATCTAATATCTCGTTAGTGCTGTATTTGAGTCGCAATCACTAGTAGACTCCAGTCGTAGCATTATAGATTTTTAGATTAATGATTTTTGTTTCCTGATAATGTACTTTCCAATAATGCAAAATAACAATATTTCAAGTGACATTATTGGGAGCTCAATTAAAAAGAATATGTACTCAATTGTTTTTAGTCTATACATTTTATCTGTATCTGGAAATTATAGTAAATATTGAGGTTATTTTTAATAGCGTAAACCCATTCTTATTGTAGGTTTACATTGAATCAGTATTGCTCAGATAATTTGAATTTTTACCAATAAATTCAGCGTATTCTGCTGGCGTAAATAGAATGCTTTCCGATTTAATCGGAATCAATGAAATCAAATCTGAATGTTTAGACGACGCCGTTGTTTGTTGACAATAGGTACTATCCAAATTTTTGTCGTTAACAACTGCGTCTAAAAAGTTCGAAGGTAATAAATAAAGTCTAAAACGGTTAAATCAGAAAACCAATAAGTCAAACTTCCTTACAGCATTCAAAGTATTGATTGGGGAGCAAAACTTTTTTTTCACAAAGTCTTGAACACTTTTAGTTGGTATTTCTTTAAGACATGTTACCAAGTTTAGCACAAGCTTTAAAGCAGCTTTGCACCATGATTTTTCCCGAGGCGCAAAAAGTTAGAGCAACTTGTCACAGATTGGCATCTTTAAATAAAAAGAGTTCGCAAATATTTTAGATTTATTAGACATTTTTTCAACTTATTTTTTCTACGTGAACATAGTTTTCTTACGACGAAATAGATTACGTTTTATGAGCTGTGTGGCATGAATCGACATGACACAGCATAAAACATTTAGATGATCGTGCTTTTATATTCGGTTTATATTTTCACAGCCTGCATATAATGCACTTTGTATGAATAAAAAAAAACATTTGCTTAAATTGAACTGCAAGAATAAGATTTTTTAAACTTTATTTCTAAGACGATATCACTTTTTTTAATTGTTTTAAATAGTATGAGTTTCTTAAGTATTATCGTTGTAAGCTACAAAATTATGTTTTATTTATTGATAGCTCGGTACTAACATCGGTAGTTTTAGATTTAGCGGCTGAGCTTCACTTATTGTATAAGTCCGTTTTAGTATGGTTTTCAATCTAACAAACAACGCTTAGTAGATCGCTTATAACACTTTTAAATACAAAAAAAATAAATTAACAGCTTATAGATCGTAGTTTTGAATTATTAATAGTTATTAATCAGTAGTTTTACAATTATATTATTAGAAAATTGAAATCTATGACTATTATTAACTTCGTAAAAAATATAGGTCTCTAGGTATATTTTAATGTTTAATCATAACTATATTATTATTTGAAAGCTCAAAACGAGCCAAATTTACTACTACAACTAATAGGGGCTAGAATTATAATGGAAACTAATTAATTAAAGTTTTATAACTATCAAACTTCGAGTGGTTATGTATGGAATTGGTATTTTAGTATTGACAAAATTTAGTTTAAGTTCAACTGACTATACTTATGATTTAAATAAAATGTGGTTACCATAGTAAAACCATTCACTATGAAAACATTATAATAGGTATATGGAGAACATAATTTTCTCTTTTATTTTAATTTATGTTCTGCTTTTCAACAACGATGTAGTGTTCCAAGTACCACTGCAGTTTACATGCGAGTATAATTTAAGCCACACCACATGACACTTTAAATTGTAGGTCAGATCCGAATGACTCATTAATACACTGAAATATAACACTACGTTTAAACGTCGCTTTTCATTTTCCATTGCCATTTAAATTACCAATATCTGTATCTCTTGTAACATCTTTTGGTAATGTATCCTCATTATTTATGCCATTGTCTAGTATAGCATAACGAGCAATATGTTTACAACTAGCCACAAAATATTACAAATCCCATCTTCAGAAACGTAAGTAAATTTACCTTATAGTGGAGTAAATTTTTCATGAATACATTTGTTTTCGTCGTACATTTTATCCGCTCATTTTAGTTTTCGATGGAAAATATGAACGCAGTCGCTTCAAGACGATTGGGTAAGGTAACGGACTTATTGCTAGCGTGATTTATATTATATTTTCTCTGTTGATTCAGTTTCGTGACAATATTATTATGTATGCTGAGTTTTATAATCGTTTAGGACCTCGCTCCTTATTTTGCAACAACAACTTTACTTTAAGATATTTTTAAGAATCTCTTTCATACTCGGTATTTTTTGACATAAGTACGTTCATATCAGAGGATCTCCATTACGTCATCAACTGTTACAATGTTGCTTTATTTTTCCAAACTTTCTTTGTCACTGACACAGTAACCCTAGAAGCTTCCGTCAAGCAACATTAAGTTCTTGTCTGGCTTGGAGCCAATATTCCTGTGCAGTCACAACGGTCTCCGCGGGACCTCCGCTCAGACTAGAAGCTTTTCACTCCATTGTTGATTTCCGATTGGTTGACGCGATTTATCTACATCAATAACTCAACGCGTAACGTCTTCTTTGTCTTTCATTTACTTTTCTTTTATATAAATGTTATTTCTATCGTGTTCAGTTAGAAAGGCTTTGGGTATATTTCTATTTTATTCTTTTCTTTTTGTGGAAATCAATATATAAACAATCCCTATAGGCGAGTTATTGATATTAAATGATAGCTATGTTTGACTAAGTATTGTATTATGCAAGCTTACTGTTGTAAACTAGATGCAGGGATATATTCTAAGTGGATTCCCAAAGCTTCAGATATAATCTTCGAGAGCTATATCTACGCAGAGTAATGCTCGTGGCAAAACTCACATGCATAATATAAACATGACGTTAGGTACTTAGAAGCATATTGTACGCCCTCTCGTCAAAGCCTGCAGAGTATCTTGTTGTGTAATATTCTCAATTATATTGGGAGTATAATATGGCGACACATGAATTACTTGATAATAAAATTATGTACCTATGTAGGTACTAAAGCGTTTACAAAAGTTTGTAACGTACAAAATGTATGTACTTAATTTTCTAAGTCGTTTAGAAACATTTACTAAATTTAGTTACTTGACATAAACGGTCTTTTTTAATCACTAAGTGTGATTTTATTACAGTTCCATGAAAGACAATTAATTTTCAACTTGATTGTGTTTTAATGAAATGAATGAACAAAGAGCTGCAAGAGTAATTTGATACAAATTAATTGAAAAATTGAGTATTTTTTACTAGTTTGAATGCAGTTTTAATATTCATAAGTGCACGATATTTCTTGTTTGATGCCTTTTATGTACGAAATCAATCAGTGATTGCATTCAGCATAGTAATAGTGTGAATCTGGTAGTGACAATTCGTGTTAATAGAAATCATTAGCCACGCAAAGGCCCAAATGAAAAACAAAATAATATCTGTTTCCATCAAATACATAAACAAAAAATTAAATAGGTATGTTACTATGAAATAAACAACTACCCGCGTATAATCATTAAGAAGAAACAAGCCGTCATTAATATCAATCCCACGATATTAATATAAAATATAATTTATCAACACGCAGCCAGCGGCCCAGATTTCCGTTGCAATATTCCCAGCGGCTGTCAAAGCGGTGACATGTCGGACGCTACACGTCGCCGCCATGTTGGCCGCCATTTTCTCTCAACAACGTATAGCGACATCTCTCCCCGCGGACATAACTTGCGGGAGTTGAGGCTTCCATTTTCAAAGTTTCAAATCGTATAAGTGAAACTTTGACAGAAATGACGTTTCAATTTCGATTTTTGAATTTCATTAGTCTCTAAGCGGTACTTTGCAAAGTTTGATCGCTGAAATATTGAAGTTGCCAGTTTTAGCTTTGTTTTGTGTTGAAATATTTTGTTATAAAATAAATGTTCATCATCATCAGCCTTTAATAGTCCACTGCTGGACCAGGCCTCTCCTTTGAAAGGAGGAATTGGCCTACTATACTACGCTGGCCAAACGGGTTGGTATAGGGTTTGTATCAAGTTTGCCTTCTCTTACAGTGCTGTTCTCTGCAAAATATCTATGCTCCCTGTGTCGGCTCTTACGACACCCATGGGATGATATAGGGGTGGTGACATTCCGTATTCTTAATCCGTCACCACACGGACAAATATATAATAAAAATAAATGTTACCTCAAATTAAAACTGTATTTCACGAAATAAAGGAGTTCATGAATGTTGTAATTATGAAATTGCATAAGTGCATAGTTTATGTGTTGAATATGTAGGTATCAATTTAGTATTTTCATATTGTTACAACTTTCGGTGACTCTAATCAAAAAGTAACTATAACTAATAAAATAAACGTGCAGTAAGTACTTAGCTCACCTAGCTGCGTGTAGAATAAATTTGGATGTAGTAGTACCCTACAAGTTATTACAATCTCACAGGTCACATGTTTAAGAAACCCAATCCATTCAAAGTTCCGATGAGACAATCAATCGATGCGTGCCTAAAGATAGCTGAGCTTATCCCTCATTAGCCGAGGCGGCAGGTCCACTTGTTTATCCAAGACTTTCGATAGCAGAGTTAATCTGAGTCGGGGATAGGGTTTCGTAATTGGACTATGTTGTATCTACGATCTGAGTTCTTACGGGCAACGGGTTCACGTACAAAGGACAGTATTAAATCAGCGTTTTTGTAAGAAAGCCTAAAAGGATTTATATTTGAAAAAGAACTCCAATTCTACTACAAAGTAGATGAAACTATGAACATATCCTTCGCTTTAATTCCGTGTTAAGCTTTGCTCATACCGAATGTCATCAAAATCAATTAATCAAACTGTTATTATACAGAACGGCAATACCATCAAAAATGCAACCGGTTTTGTTAAGATTTGTGTCGGATAAATATAGGCTTTCAAAAAATGTTTTGCACTGTATAAAATATCGTCTTTAATATAAGGTGCAGCTGCTGTATAGATATTTCGCTTAGATCATCATTTTCATAGGCTTAGCTAATGAAAGAAATACATAACAGAGCAATATAATAGCAACCTAAACGTACATAACCCAGTTGTAAACAAACTACAAGTTAAATGGAGCGTAGCACTTGGCTCATACATTCTAATCGCAACTTTTGAAGAGGATATTGGCAAAGTTTATACATTTGGAATAACTTAATGTAAACATTCAATCAATTCTGCATGTGAAAGTACGTATGTAGCATCATTGTATACAAATACTGGTACTCTACAAAGTTCTTCTTTACAGATGTTAGTGCCCTAACATCTGTAAAGAAGAACTTAGATAAAAGTGTATGAAGCTCACACTTTGTAGCTTTGTTTAGTTTGTGAATAAAACAAATTATACGGCTCTGCTGTTCATGGTAAACTCTTAAGAAGATACGAATTAAGAGAAGAAAGGAATTATAGTAAAAATATTCTTTTGGCTAAATTGGGTTAGGTACGAAAATTCAGGGATTATTTATATAATTTCTTGCAGCTGCATACGAAACTTTCTTAAAGAAAAACCTAAAAGCGTCTTGATAGCCTTGCTCTGCAGAACCTTAGACTGAAACTGGGAACTTTGATACTTTTTTATACTTATTCCAACGTAACGATATTATTATGTTATAACCATAGAAATAATGTATAAATGTAATGTAATGTAATTTGTCTATATGTCTTAAACTCTTTCGTGGCTGACACACAGCAGAGTTTGTCATTCTATGCAAGCTTAAACTGGTAAAAGAAACTGTAATAGTGTAGGTAACTTTCCAACTTTCCACTTTTTCATAATAATATGTATTTATTATATGATCCTATTATATTGTTCGTTTTATTATTATTTCATTAGTTCCCTATATAAAGTTACTTATTTCATATTTATTAATTAACTTTACGCTTTTCTTATGCACCTGCCATGATTGTCTCTGCACCACCCAAAGGTTGACTGGTAGAGAATGCCAATGGCATTAAGTCCGCCTTTGTACAATGATTTATAAATTATGTGCAAGAAGTTTTAAAATAAAATAAAATAAAAATTAATAAATTGTTATGCGTTTGTCAAATAAAATATCGGAATTATCTTTAGTATTTATAAAATACATATTTACATCGAACTTTCGGCCAAATCCTTCCGTGTAATTACATTGTAATTGTGACGTGAATGGCAAATTGGTAAGATATAATAGAGGAATTAAACTTTCGTGTTCATTTAAACTTATTTTAAACTAGAGGACGCCAGCAGCTACGCCTGCATTTTTTTTAAATTTACCCGTTTTGGCCGATCTCGTGGGAATTTCGGGAAATTCCTTCTTAGTGCACCCCTACGGTCCCCAAGGAACATACACGCTAAATTTCAGCGTCCTGCGCCCAATAGTTTCGGCTGTAGCGTGTCTGTCAGTCAGTCAGTAACGCAAGGATTTTATATATTAAGATTGTGCCATAACGCCAAGTTCACTGATTTACTGTTGATTACGTCCATGAACATGGCGCTTGCAACACTGCCAAAATATCGATTACTCCAAACAAAGGTACGTGGTATATATCACGAAAGACAATTTAAAATATGGCAATTTGCTTCACAGCTTCACAGTATCATTATAAGTTGATAGGAGAATTTCCATAGGTAGTAGTTACAAAACCGTAATTATTTGTATAGCTTACCTACTGCTTAACACAACCTTAATATTCTAAAGTCTGAAGATACTACTACAATTCAAACTCAAACTGAGTCGGGTCTTACTCTTGCCTATAGATACTAGAAAGCCGAGGATGCGGCTCATAGCGTTATGTTATAATATAACCTAAATCTTCCTCTATAAATGGGGAAAGCAACACAAAAATATTTTTCGAATCGAACCAGTAGTTTCAGAGATTGGCGCGTTCAACCAACCAAACAAACAAACTATTTTTAATTGGTTTATTATTGATGTGTCTGTCAAAGCTACAACTATTCAAAACCTCAAACATTAATTAGTTATCCTAGAGCTGATTGACCAAATCACAAAGCTGTCATCGCTTCTTAACTAATTAGCATATCCCTATTACATGAAATTGTATCGTGTAAAAAAAATGTCAGAAAAATAAAGAAGAACAAAGGGCTCACGCTACTTTTAAAGTCGGGTTTTAATTTGACGGGTAACAACGTAACATTCAAATCTCAAGAAAGATTACGAGATACACGAGAATATAATTCATTACAGTCATTGCTAAGTGAGAAGAGAAATTAATCATTTTATTTACGGATGATGTTTGTAGGTTTATTTTCAAGTTAAACATCGAGTAATTAAGAGTGACTGTCAATATTTACCTTGGGCTCATTAAATAAAATTATATACATTTTTAGGGTTCCGTACCTTACAAGGTAAAAAAAGGAACCCTTATAAGATCACTTTCTTGTCCGTCTGTCTGTCTGTCTGTCCGTGTGTCACCACCGATTTTCTCAGGAAGGGGTGGACCTATCAAATTGAAATTTATATACTAAGGTCTATGGTTCCTATTAGGGGTATAAAAATCAGGGTCCTGGGTCAACCCGATAAAAAGATATGGTCAAAATTAGATTTTTGCGAAAACTTGTAAGTACCAAAATTAACCTTAATTTTCAACTTTTTTTAATTTTCGGAATTTTTCCTTTAATTGTGCTGTAAGACCTTGGTTTTGACCAAAATTGACAATTCTAGGTCAACCGTAAGTACCCTATAGGTTTTGGGTCGAAAACCTATATGGTAGTTCCCGTTGAACTAGAATCACAAAATTTGGCCAAAAGTAGGGTCTTACAGCACAAATAAAGGAAAAATTACAAAAATAAAAAAAAGGAAAATTTAAGGGTGTCCCCATACATACATAGTAGAACTCCATTTCGCTCATATAGATTTAGAGGACTAGCGTAATTAGCACCAACCACAAAATTAAATAAGGTAAAATGCGTACGGAACCCTCGGTGCGCGGGTCAGACTCGCACTTGCCCGAATTTTTTGTAGACACCTTGCTTGGTTTTTTTGTTTTGCCACTAACACCAAATACCTACTCAATTTGTTCTTTCAGCCAGCTCTGGCATTCACTTGATTTATATGCCCTTCTAGTACAAGTAGTCACTTAATGAAAGGTTACTTTGGCGATCCATTACAAACGCCAAGTTAAATCACATTACAAGCCATCCTTACTTTAAGCTGCGAGCTACAAAGTCCTGTCAGCCGTGCCAAAGTCAAAGTCAAAATCCTTTATTTAGATCAGAAAGAAAGTGACACTTATGAACGTCAAATTTAAAACATTATTACTGTATGCTTCTACATTTACATTTACTGCCACGTTCGCAAAGCAAGGGCGTAGAACCATGAGAAAGAACGGGCAATAAAACTCACGGTCACTCTTTTTCATCGCCAGGTTTTTAATAATACATAACAATTAAACTTTTGTAAGGTGCTGCAACTGTTAATTACTTCTATGTTACTTGTATATATTTACTGTACATAATACTCAAGCATAATCAAGTTAAATTTTGATGTTCATTTAGTTAGCCTCCTGAACATAGACATGGTGAAACAGGAGCATCCACTTACATTATGCAACTAACAATGCAGGCAATCCGCGCAAATGTTCAGAACCATGATGGATATTATGAAGTTAAATATCAAAAACAAAATTATACCAGCCCATAAGACCGCCATCGACCAGTCATCGCAAGTAGCACCCGTTCACGAGTATGACGCATGTGCCAGCCATCATCCCTCTCGCCATATCAGAGGGACAGGGATGACCCGACACACGACGCCACCACAAGAAATGACATTTTAGTGAGCATGACGACAACGGTATACGAACCAGCAGTAAAAAAATTAACAATCTGTTGGTATACCTACTGACCATGAACGCGAATTACCTCCATTTTTATAAAGCCATAAAGCTCAAAGGAGGAAGAACATAAAATTATTATCTACAGTTTATATTTTATACATATACCAATATAGCAGTTTTCAAAAAAACATACTATCCGTTTCTTACCTAGCCACACGGAAATGATGTTACAATAATACATGAAACAATGTAGGTATGCAACAAAAAATAAATGAAAACCAGTTGTCCATTCCAATACAAGAAAACCGATTTGACGGTACATCAAATAGAAGTGCTAATTAACTTGAGAGCCTAATTAAACTCAACATTTCGAGGGAAAACTTGTAAAGGAAATTAAAGGGTGAACGCGGCCCGCTTGTCAGCGTCGGGGCCAAAGGACGTCTTACTGGCAATTCTCACTTTGAGCTTTGAGCACTTACTATATTTGTGTAAATACACGCTGTTCGCAGATAGTATATCATTTTGAGTGGTTGACCGACTTGTGTTGCTCATGCGCTGAACCGTTGAAGTCTTGGTGTTGAATATTGTTATTATGTTTTATGTTAGGTTTTAGAGATTAAAGATGTTTCTGATTGTGTAAGTTAACACTTCTTGCTCTATCACATTTTCTTTACTATATATTTCATAGCAGCAAGGTAACAATGACGCACTATGATTGAAGTTGGTAAAGTCAAATTACATTAAGTTCAAGCAAAGTATATTAGTACATTCACATGAAGTTCGAGCAAATTTTTGGCGTAAAGGCGTGAGATATACTCAGTTCTTAACTATTGACAATACTAGTGACTTTAAAATCTAGTTTAAAGCGCCATTATAATACTTTCATTTATTTTTCACACTATAGTTCACACATCTGGGCAAAGACCTGCTGAAACCTTAAACTGATCTCCAATAAAGAACAAGATTAATAAAGCGAAGAAAAAGAGTAGACGAAGCCGTAGAAGATATCGCTTCAAAGGATAAGTTAATTAACAGAACAGACACTCTGCTGACACATAAAATACTTTGCCTACGCTAGCCAAAGCGAGTGAAAAGAAACTAATTAGATTTGCTTTGAAAGAATTACGGCGCTGACTAGACATAGAATACTGCATCGTGTCTCTATATTATGCATGTCTTTCGTGTTATACTACTACTGCACATACTGGATTGTTTGTTCTCATTTATTATGTGTGTATCACATACGATACACAGTACGTTCTAAATGGTTGACTAGATATTGCCCAAAGCAAAACAAGAGAAAATACCATATTTTTTAAAACATAAGTCTTTAGACCCGCCATAACAGAAATTAGTTTGAAATTAAAGTTTATTTAGAAAATAGGCATCCTTCGCGATCGTTTACTAAACTGAACATACTATTGACACAAAATATCAGAATGCTTACGAATATTTTTAAAAGAAACTACGCAGTTTAATAAAAACATAAACGAATAAATTATTTAATTCCAGCCATCATCCAATTAATTAACGTCAAACTCGAAGCCATAAATCTTTGAAAGACTATGACATATTCTCACAAATACTTATGAACCAAGGTTCTAAAACGTCTGAGAAGTTATAAACCACATACATTGGATTCACATTCAAATGATTGTCTTCTACCCGCTAGACATTAAATAGAATACGAAGAGATGTCATCTGAAAACTAATATAGCTTTATGTATACGCCATGTTATGAATATATCGTATTATTTTATTACATGTTTGGAGCAAGGGCGTTTCTCAGTAAGTTGGTTTATGGGATTATTCAGATAGTATTGATATGAGAAACCATTGCTATACTTACGAATTATAGAACAAAATACATTAAAATTACTAACTCAAAAACTACTAAGCAGACTTGTATGTGGTTTTCTTTTTAAGTTTCATTAACACTATTATACGGCGTACTGTAACTACGTGTCCGTGTGAATACGGATTGTCACCACCCCATATTATCCAAAGGGTGTCGTAAGAGCCGAAAAAGGGAGCATATTATGCAGAGAACAGCATTGTAAGAGAAGGAAAACTTGATACAAACCCTATACCAACCCGTTTGGCCAGCGTGGACTCAGTAATAGAATATTCTGCTTGACCAAGGTTGCAATATACTCCGGTATAAACACAACAAATTATAAACAAAGCTAAGTAAAATATTATAGCGTAGCACAAGAACTGTTTAATTATTATTCATCCTCTAGATAGATGCAACACAGTAGCCCTCCAGGTCAGTCTTCAGTATTTTAATTTTAAATTTAAAGAACCTTTTGCCGACACTTTGTGAATTTCGTTCCAGTTTTCGTTGAAATAAAAATATTTTTATTTATACAAGAGTTTTATTTTAACGAAAATTTGTTAGCTAAATATCTGGTAACAATTGTTTCATCTGTATAAAATATAACGCACCCTTATTCAAAGAAAGAAATAATTCAAATTTACATATTTGTGGAAAAACGGAAATAAAGTTTGACACCTTCGCACATTGTACTTTAAAATTTAATTAAAAATTAACTAAATGACATAAGTTAGTTCTAAAAAAAGAAATGAATGGTTTATTAAACATAGTAATAAATTTTTGTGAAGTATATCTTTATTTATAAAAGGAAGGTTTTTATTTGAATTAACTAAAAAAAAGTTCATACTTATTTCACTTTTTGATAAAAACATTACTTAGTTCATTCTAGATGGTACGATGTAAATTAAAATAATGCAGTTTTATTTTAAAATAATTCATAAGCTTTTTTATTTTTTAACTTTATTTCTGTTTTTGATTGAATATATATGAATTGCTAGAGAACTTTTTGAAATTGATTCAATATAGTGATAATATCGGAAATCATTTTGATGATTTAATAAAACGGTTAATTCAGTCTCCTTTTTTATTTTCAGTCACAAAATCACCAATATGTATGGTGGGTTGGTGGGATATCTAATCAAATCACAGAAATATAATCATGATACTTATAATTAGACAGGTACTCATAGAGTAACAAAAAAAAACACATTCTTAATAAAAGTAAATTAAAAAATCAACAAGAAATAAATAACAAACTAATAATACTTTGTGTTTATCACCATCTTAGGTATCTAGTAGGTAGGACTTAAGAATTAGTCACATTAAAGTAACAATAAATAAACATAACAATCATCTTTATAAATACCTATATGCATGGCACAAAATAGTTTGCTTAAACAATAATGAAACTAAAACCTCTTTACCACCTTACTTTTCGTTCTCCTTTTTTACTTGTATATTAAATTATAGAATTATAAAAATCAGCATAATATGAGGGAATTAAGGATTTTGAGAGAAGCTCTTTAAAATCCTTCTTTTTATTTTCACGTAATTTCTGTTTTGCTGTATAGGCTGCTTTAAGTATCACTTCTGAAATGGGTTTCATCTTCTTTCTCTTATTGCGTGTGTCTATTTCTTTGTAACTTTATTCTTAATACGATGTTTTATACCAAAACATGGTCGGATTGACTTTCTCCATTTTTTTAAATTTTGATATCATTCCAGTTCACGTTTTGTCCATCCGTATTTATCGAAAAAATATACCCTCAGTCTTCTTGCAGGGTTTGTCATGTCGAAGAAAGCCTCATAGCTTAATTCGTGCGTGTCCAAAACAGGTTTCGAGTTTTTGGCATTATTTATTAATGAGATATACTGATCAGGCGTGTATATCGGAGCTGAATTTAAGTTTCTTTTGACTTCCTTTTCTATCAGGCTGTGCACGCTGTCTGCTTCATTTTGCGTATGACATCTAATTAAAATTTATGCGTAATACTTTTAATATTTAGCAAGTTATATATTTATTCTTATTCTGTCCTGCACAGTAGTCAGAGTAGAAAATAACTTCTTTTTCATCATTGCCTTGTTCGCTTAAAGCTTTCAAATACTCCCATACACAGGAGCCGATTTCAATAGCTCCACGTTTTGCGTCACATTCTGACCAAAAATAGCAAAGCACATTTTTGTAGCTCAACTTAGTATCTTTATTGGCCAATTCTGTTATAGTCAAATTATAACAATTTAATTTAGATTTATAATAAAATGATGAAATTTCGCCCTTTGGACATTGTAGTACAGCCTCTAAAATACTCTAAATCACACACAGCAACTCTAGTATTTTTGTTAACTTTTTTGCGATCGTTAAGCTTTTCAACTCTGCTACAATTCTTCTCTTATATAATTTTCTTCCAAAACGTTTGGATTTTTGTTCATCGTTTGAATTATTGTAAGAGGTACATAGATCGCACTGATATTTTTGGGCGCAAAAAATCCAAGGTTAAATTCCGTTGTAAATATTTTATAGTATGTTATGTATGCTCCAGCTTCTTTATTTTCCTGTCGTTGTTGTGATTCAAAATCAATTTATAAATCTTTTATTGTTTTGCTGCCTTCTATGTATTCTTTTGAAGTAGAGGCCCTCAAATAATGCGATTTTATTCTGGGTATGGAATTAATGTGGTTTTTGATGGCAGTTCGTAATTCAGGAGGATTCTTTAGGTAGTAGAGCCTTGCTGATTTCAGCATGAATGGGCCGGCTCGACCGTGGAAGTACTACCCTTTCACAGAAAATCGACGTAAAGTAGCAGTACCTAAACTGTTGCGTTTCGTTCGGTGAGTGAGAGTGCCGGAGGCCCCATCCCTTTCCTTCTCCCTTATCCCACTCCTCCTCCTATCCCTTTTCCCAACCCCAAGGGGCGGCAACGCACTTGTGACTCCTCTGGTGTTGCTTGTGTCCATGGACGACTGTTTTGACGTGTCTGTTCGTTTGCCGCCTTTTAACATAAAAAAAGGATATATTTTCCTATGAAATATTTAGGCTCAATGTCAATAATACACGAATCTACGTATGCTCTTTGCTTTACAAAGTCTCCTAAATCCCAGAAATTACAAAATAACTTATATCTGTCATCAGTATTAATTTTTTCCACGCATTTACGTCTACATTTATCCGTGCAGGTGCTTTGAGGCACTGAGCTGCAACTTTCTTCTCCGATTGTGTAACATACGATTTACCTTTATTACGCAAACGTTTAGTTATGTTTTGTTTCCATTTTGAAGGGTTCTTTGTGGTTCAATTGCAGTAGTGGGATGAGTTTCATACTCCGAGTCCGAACTTGACGATAAGCTAGATGAGGACGAGTCGGTTGATGAACTCGAAGAGGACGAGGTCTTTCAAGATTGAGCCACTATCTCATCATTTTCATTAGTTTTATCGTTATACTATAATTTAGTATCGTCCTTGGAGCACATACTAATGTCACTATCGTCACTATAAGGTACCAGGCTCCTTGTATTATTAGTGCATTGTATGTTAAACATCTGTGATTCCTAAAAATACACGTCATAAATGAACCTTATTGTTACAGTAATTAAATAGGTACACAAAAAAGTCAAATTGAAATTATTAATTTCTTCAAATAATACTTCTTAATAACTAGTGACTTACTTCGCAGTTAGCTTTGATATTGTCGTTACAATTCTCATCCTTTTTTGAATCAGGCAATAATGACGTGTATTGCTGAACTACGATCGATTCCTTAAAACAAACGTAACCTTATTGTCACATTAATTATGTAGGCACACGAATAATGTGAGATAAACTTAATTCAAATAAAAAATAAAATACTATTAATTAATATTTTATAGCTTACTTTAGAGTCAACTTTGGCATTGTCCTTCCAATTCTCGTCCTTTTTTTAATTACCATCAGGTAGTGTGTTTTGCTCAACTAATCCTAATATTTTCCGTGCCCTAGATAAAGATGCCATGCTAAAATAAAGTTTAGATTAAAATTACCATAACTCAAAACAATTAATATTCATATTTATAGTGCTTAATAATGACAATGTATAGAAACTCGACTTTTAAGATTTTAGTTGCATAGTGAATTAATTTAAAGAAATAAAACAATGTTTGCCGTATAGTTAATACTTAACAGAATCAACTCCAAAATCTTCAAAATATTTCGTGAAATAACAGTACAAAAGTGAAACAAGTCTTATTAAACTTCAGTAAATCATTAAATTTTAAAAATAATACTGAACTAAGTTGGAATATGAATTAATAAAGCAGAAAATATATCGCGAAAAACAGAATTAAGTCTAAAATGTAAAGTTAAAGTTACAAAATTTTTAATAATAAAGTGGAATAAGTTTGAATTAATGCACTTTTAGATTAAATAATAGAAAATAGTATAATTACCTGCCAGTAATACACCGAATTATTTTGTTTTATTTCACTATTATTCCTATCAGCAACGATCTGACCTCAAACAAAGCTTGTGCATCACTAAATCTTTCGCTTTACCAGTATCAACTTGTCCGCGCGCCTTAGTAAAAAAGAGGCGGAACACGTCCTGACTCGCTAGACTTGGTCGTATTGCAATGCCTGTTAGAGTGAAATTATTCTCCTTGACGAGTTATTACGCTTTTAGATTAAATCTCGAATAACATGAATTTTGAGTTATTTCTTTGTTTGAATAAGGGTGCGATAAGGATTTTAATATCAGATATTGAAAAAGGGATATCTTATAGAATTGAAAAAGAGGTAGAAATTATTTCCACACTATACAGATTATTACTATATTATTATTATTATATTCGGTTGTTTTTTAATATACGAAATTTTGTAAGTATAACTTACGAATGCTCAATATTTTATTCTTCTTACAGTCGCCGACAAAATGTAGCTATAATTTAAATAACAAGTTTGTTGTAAACGCGACGAAATTGTTTGAGCATGCTAATATTTCGCGCGTTGACAAATTGTTGTATTATTTACCTATATTCGTTACTTATATAGGTATCACCTTAGTATATGTGGCTAGATGTATTCGACGTTGTACAATAGTTATACTACCTACTGTATAATAAAGTTTATCGAAGTTGACAAAGCGTGTAAAAAATGCGTGTTGCGGGATCGTACTTCAAAACGATGTCATATTCCGATAAACTACGTTCCGCTCTACACACTACTTGAAAGTAAGAGCTTATAAAATTACTTACCTCAATCCCAACGTACAAAAATCAGCATTTCGCCTCGAGCAAACTCTAGCATAACTTAATATATTTACATTGTGAAAAGATGTTGTCATTGTTTACTTGACATCGCAACAACGAATATATTTCAGTCATATTCAGAGCAAAATCGATAGACTGTCGTCACTGTTAAGGAAGGACGTAAATCGAAAATAGACAACAAATTCAATGTTTACTTTACGTTAACGAGTTTCTGAACGTGCCAGGTATAAGTCGTTTTAGAAAACTAATTGGCTTTTGATTAAAGTGAAACAAGAGCCCTCGGCGATGGTAGAATCGCTGGCTGTGCCACAGTCACAAAGTTTTAGGTTCATAATTAACTATGAGAAAGGTACGCGGCGGTTAGAATACAATGTAAATATAACCGCAATTTTTTTACTATGATATCTAATAGCTGACAGGATTTAGTTTTTTTCTAATAGTGATGACTTTGGCTGTAAAGATTTTAAACTTCTATTATTAAATTTTTCGGTCAATTGCTCTTTGTTTTAGGCTCTTTACGGCTTTCAAACAATCCCTAGTACCCATAGTTTTATACTTAGTCTTATAATTATTATTACGTAATTAATTCTATACAACTTCGTTACACGATTTAAAATACACATAAATAAGGTGCTTTGTATAACTATATTTGTGTGTAAAAAGGCGGTCAGTACGTGTTGCCTATTATTACGCACCACACTCATTTCATTTGCCTCATGTATGTTATTCATATCACATCCTTGCACGCTTGCCTACTTAAAATGTGTGAGAGTATCTACGTTATATTTTGTTCTAAGTTTCTTCGCGTCAAAGGCTTATAAGTTTGGAGTTGCCCAACAGTACGTAGTACAGAAACCACTAATCCACAACTTGATTATTTTCTTCCAGCACCAAGTAGACTTAATCCCAAAAGATGTCTAAAGTAGTTGTTATTATATTAGTATAGAATATTCGTTCCAATTTCTATACTTATTATTACTCTCACGACCGCAATACCGTTATCAAAGTTGGTCTCAAGGGTAACACAACGAAGAACAAAAGAAATCCAAGGAATCAGGGCGAACTTCTCCACTATTATGTATTAGAAGTCTTCGTGTACGTTAATTAAATGTGATGTTGTTATCTTGATATTTCCAGATCATCTTTCTGTTGAGACTATGTGGATATGTTTGATTAAATTGATTTGTCTTTGGCTAGAGAAAACAATATCTATGTAAGAATAGGTAGGTATATAGAATCACTTGTCTTTTCTGATATATCATCGCAGAGGCTAAAGTACCAAAGCTTTAAACATGAAAAGCGGTCAGTGGGTTTCTTTTATGACACATGCTTAAGGATATATTTCTAATATATTTGGATCCTAAAGAGATAAAAAATTTATATTGCTTGGAAATTTATTTCAAATACTTTGGATTTTGAATCTAGCGCTTTAAAAATGCGGGTAACATCTATTACATCATTTACTGTTTGAGATGACACATTCATATTTATAAGCTTTATTTATTTCTGTTCACGATTAATAGTGTAATATAAAGCAGTCGTTAATAATTAATAAACTTTTGTGCATCTTAAGAATTAATACCATAAATGGTTTTAGGAGGTTGAGTTACATGTTTATTTCGTCAAGTCCTAACAATTCAGGCCACTTAGCTATGAGCGCATAGCTAAGTGGTGCTGTTGGACTTGAAACTAGTCACCCAGGCTAGAAAATATTACTTACTTTAGTAGTTATGTGAAAGTTGGTGTAAAACTACGAAAATATTGTAAATTTAATGTGTGAAATTCACTTTGCCGAATGTCAAAAATGTTCTTACTAATATAACTTTAAATAACGAAACAATTAACCTAGTTGATTCAATTGTATTTTTAGGTTTAACTTTAGATTGTAAGCTTCAGTGGGGCGCCCAAATATCCTGTCTGGCAGTCAAACTTAGTTCTGCAGCATTTGCAGTTAGGAAAGTTCGACAATTCACAGACGTAGATACTGCTAGACTAGTTTATTTTAGTTACTTTCACAGTGTAATGTCTTACGGGATACTATTATGGGGTACGGCGGCAGATATTCAGACTATTTTTGTTATTCAAAAGAGGGCCATACGCGCAATATATAAGTAAGGTGCTAGAGACTCTTTACGAGATAAATTTAAAGAAGTAGAAATATTTACAGTTGCATCGCAGTATATATTTGCTAATTTAATGTACGTTAAGAAAAACTTAACTCTTTACCGTAAAAATATTGACTTGCACAAAGTGAACACAAGGAATAAGCATAAACTAGTGGGCACTAACTACCGTCTACATAAAGTTCATAACTCATTTGCGGGACTCGGTATACAATTCTTCAACAAATTAAATTACCTCTGGAAATAATGTATTTACCTCTGCACAAATTTAAAACCACTACTAGGAATTTTCTTTTAAAAAGGGGTTATTACACTATTAAAGAATTTCTAGATGACAAGACATCATGGGTCTAGTTGCTATTTTAAATTTACTGTTATTGTTCTTTTTATGACTGTGTAAAATACTCTCTTCTTAATTAGTTACATGTTAAGTGGAGGTGCCTTGTGAACACTCATGATGTTTGCAGGGTTTGTATATTTTTAGGGTTCCGTACCTCGAAATGAAAAAACGGAACCCTTATAGGATCACTTTGTTGTCCGTCCGTCTGTCAAGACCTTTTTCGCAGAAACGCGTGGAGGTATCAAATTGAAATTTATATCAAATATTTAAATCTACTGTTCCTTGAAGCTGTGAGAAAATCTAACTTCTAATCCAACGCAATCAAAAGATACAGCCGTTTATGCTGCAAATTGCCGCAAATATTCGAAACTCAAAACCTACAGGGCACTTCCCGTGAACTCAGAATCTTGAAATTTGGTACGAAGCAGTGTCTTATAGCATGCATAAAGGAAAAATTGCGAAAATCGTACATTTTTAGTAACATCATACCATAAAAATATTTTTAATAATTTTAAAGTTATGTCCATTTTCTCATGAACGCGTAAAGGTATTTAATTGAAATTCTTTTCAAATACTCAGGTTTATAATACCTTAAAGCTCTAACAAAATCAAACTTCTATGTCAACGCAATAAAAAGAGACAGCAATTTAAGCCGCATATTTTCTCGCAACTACTCGCAAGCGAATCAAAACCTACAGGGAACTTCCCGTGAACGCAGATTCTTGAAATTTGGTACAAAGCAATGTCTTTTAGCACAAATAAAGGGAAAATTGCGAAAGCCGTAAATTTTTTGTTACATCATATAAAAAAAATATTTGTTTTAATTTTAAAGTGACTACCCCTTTCCTCATGAACGCGTAAAGTAATTAAATTGAAATTCGTATCAAATACTCGGGTTTATTATACCTTTAAGCTGTAACAAAATCAAACTTCTATCTCAACGCAATTAAAAGAAATAGCAATTTTACTATATTTTCCATCTCGCAACTACTGGCAAGGGAATCAAAACCTACAGGGTACTTCCCGTAAACTTAGATTCTTGAAATTTGGTACGAACCATCGTCTTATAGCACAGATAAAGGAAAAATTGCGAAAGCCGTAAATTTTTAATTACAGCATATAATAAAAAAAGTTACTAGCCCTTGCTTTATGAATGCATAGGTGTATTAAATTGAAATTCATATCAAATACTCAAATCTATAATATCTTTAAGCTGTAACAGAATCAAACTTAACTACTAAGCCAACGCAATCAAAAGATACATGTGTTTATGCCGCAAATACTCGCAAATATTCGAAACTCACAAGGGAATCAAAACCTACAGGGTACTTCCTGTGAACTTAGAATCTTGAAATTTGGTACAAAGCCACTTCTTATAACACAGATTAAGGATCTAAATTTTAGTTACATTTTATAATAAAATCATTTTTAAAATTTTAAAGTAACTTCCTCTTTCCTCATGAACGCGTAGCGTTATTAAATTGAAATTCATATCAAATACTTAGGTCTGTAACACCGATAAACTATAATAAAATCAAACTTCTATGTCAACGCAACAGAAACAGCAAAATAATATTTTCAAACTCGCAACTATTCGCAAGGGAATCCAAACCTACAGGGTACTTCTCGTGAACTCAGAATCTTGAAATTTGGTACGAAGCAAACTATTATAGCACAGATAAAGGAAAAATTGCGAAAACCATGATTTTTAGTTACATCATATAATTAAAATATTTTTAATAATTTTAAAGGTGCTACGCCTTTCTTCATGAACCTGTATATGGGTATAAAATTGAAATTCATATCAAAACTCAAGGGTCTCCAGTCAATGTAGAATCTTTAAATTTGGCATAAAGCAACGTTTTATAGCACATAGGAAAAAATGTGAAAACCCAAAAGTCTTTGTTACATCACATATTTTTTAAAATATTTATATATACCTACAGGTTTGTACGGAACCCTCGGTGCGCGAGTCCAACTCGCACTTGACCGGTTATTTGTATTATACTACTACTTAATTGTCGGACAGTGTCACATTTGATGTGACATATTCATGCCTAGAGGCACGAGAATGGACCCTTGTGGCATTCGACCGGTGTTACGTGGTTTTCACACTATAGTCAACAACGCGGTTGACAATATTACTGTTATATTTTAAGTTTTATTAATTATGTTTTTGAGCCAAACATAGACGTGATCTATGTAATTACTTTCTTGTTAATCATGACATGTGATTAATTATATGCACTCGCCTACGTTGGAGACGATCGTGAGGTCTCGATTAATCGGTATAACATGAAGACATCAGCCGCAACGGCCTTCGCTTGCTGACTTGCTGTATTTTCGACAGTTATATTGGTTACGCGATGCTTTGTGTATTAGATAATAGAATAAATAGAAATAAGAGTTGAAAAACGGTCTTGCCGGTACCAAAAGTAATATAATTATGGTGTCACCGGCATCTTTCTGAGCTTAACCAGCTCAGTCTTACTTGGAAAACCGGTCTTACTTTGTCGCTGTCAATGGTTTTCAGTCTAGTATCTACAGTTCAACATCAGGAGTTCCACAAGGATCCCATATTGGGCCAATTCTTTTTAATATCTTCGTCAACGATATCCCTCAATGCTTTCAATTCTCAGATTGCTTTATGTACGCAGATGATCTAAAGTTTTGCAGGGTAATCCAATCGACGAACGATGTTGAATTACTGCAAAAATATCTAAATAGTTTGGTCCGGTGGTGTGTTGACAATGACATGGTTCTTAACACCAATAAATGTCACTTTGTCAAATTCACTAGGAATAGGAATCAGGTGTTGTCAAGATAATTATAGGTAGACCAGACCGGGGAAGTACTACCCTCTCACAGAAAATCGACGTAAAGTAACAGTACCTAAACTGTTGCGTTTCGCTCGGTGAGTGAGAATGCCGGAGGCCCCATCCTCTATTCCTTCTCCCTCATCCCACTCCTCCTCCCATCCCTTTTCCTAACCCAAAGGGCGGCAACGCACTTGTAACTCCTCGGATGTTGCTTGTGTCCATGGGCGACGGTAATTGCTTACCATCAACAGTCGACTCCGTCTGCTCGTTTGCCGCTTATAACATAAAAAAGAAAAGAATCAGACTACATACAAGAGACTGAACAAATTAGAGATTTAGGCGTTTTATGTGATCAGAAACTAACGTTTATACCACACATTGAATGTATCATAGAAAAACCGGCAAGTGCGAGTTGGACTCGCTCACCGAGGGTTCCGTACAACCCTGTAGGTATATAAAATTATTAAAAAAAATATGATACCTAGTTTACACTCTCGCCTCGCGTCTCGCCTCGTACCTCGCCTCGCAGCTCGCGTGTTGTTGCGAGGTAGCGAGTGTGCCTTTTTACACTCTCGCGATGCGTTCAGTTTGCGTTGACCCAGCAACGATGGAAGACGTCGAAGTAATAGCGGCATTAGCTCTAGCCTTAACAAGATTTTACCGAATTTTGACCATCTTAAAAGAATTTTTTTTGTTACTTTGCTCAGAACTCTGCTAGCGGTCTGCACATAACCTCAGAAAATCTTTGCCACGCATCATTTACTTTTTGGGTATTTTTATGCATCTTATTTTTTGTATCCCAAATTATTCGCTCGGCCTGATAGAGTTCCAAGAACTGCAGCGTTTCTTTTTGGAACCAGTCCATTTTAAATTGAAATCGAAGAACACAACCTGCACGGAAGGGCGCCGTAAACAAACTGAAACAAGAGCGCGAGTGTAAACACAACGCTCGCGTCCCTCGCGAGGCGAGCCACGAGCGAGCGTTTACACTCGCGCACCTCGCCGCTCGCCTCGCCGTTTGCGCGAGAGTGTAAACTAGACATGAGATGTAACAAAAAATTTAAGGTTTTCGAATTTTTTCCTATGTGCTATAAAAAGTTGCTTTATGCCAAATTTCAAGATTCTAGATCGACTAGAAGTTCCCTTTAGTTTTGACTAGAGCATTTGATATGAATTTCAATTTAGTACCTCTACGCGGTCATGAGAAAATGGTAATAACTTTAAAATTATTAAAAATAATTTTATGTTATGAATGTTATGATTTAACAAAAAAATAACGGTTTTCCCAATTTTTCCTTTATCTGTGCTATATGATATTGCTTCGTACCAAATTTCAAGATCAAGAGTTCACGGGAAGTACCCTGTAGGTTTTGATTCCCTTGCGAGTTTCGAAATTTGCGGAAATTTGCAGCATAAACAGCTGTGTATATTGATTGCGTTGGTTTAGAAGCTTGATTTTTCACAGCTTCATGGGACAGCAGACTTGATTGACTATTTGATATAAATTTCAGTTTGATACCTTCACGCGTTTCTGTGAAAAAGGGTCTTGACAGACGGACGGACAACAAAGTAATCCTATAAGGGTTCCATTTTTTCATTTCGAGGTACGGAACCCTAAAAAGCTTCTAGAATGCTTGGATTTGTCTTAAGAAATGTAGCACGATTTCGGCGTAGTAAGACTAAAATCGTAATATATAATACTGTAATACGTACTATCTTTGAGTACTGTAGCACCGTGTGGAGGCCGCACTATGCAACTCACTCTCTCAGGATCGAAAGAATACAGAAGCGGTTCATCTGGCATCTAGCATTTTCCTCTGGGATAGCAAAAAAGAAAGCCTCTTACACAAAAAGACTTACGCATTTTGACATGGTATCTGTTTATAATAGATTTAAAGTTATAGACTCCCTTTTCTTGATTAAAATTCTTCAAAACAAAATAGACTGTCCTGAATTATTAGGTTCGATTAAATTTAGAGTTCCTGCCCGATACCCGCGCAGGCCGATTACTCCTCTATGTCCTCCGTTTCGTCGTACTCTTCTTGGCGCGAGCTCACCCATTCCGAGACTTTGCAAACTGTTGAACAGTTGCAGTGACCTAGTGAATGTGCATACTGATTCACTTATCAAGTTCCGTAAGGTAATTAATTCACACGCTAATTAATGATCTGTGCTTAAAACTGTAGTTTGGGTTTATGTAACTTAGTAAATATTTTATGCTTATTTTTAAGGTTAAAACATTACTTGTATCTACACATTTGAATTAGTTTTGTTACTTCTCTATTACTACAATATTTAAACAAAAAATGGTACGTCTTTGCTATAAAGTTGTTTATATAATCAATGTGGTGCTTACCTGTAAATAACTGTGACGCTTGATTATGTTATTAAGTTAGTTGTACCTTATACTATTGTTAGTGTTAACAGTTGTTGGTGAGCCAATAAAATAAATAAATAAAAGTGACCCTTATAAACAATAATTATAATTATTGTTTATTAATAATTATTAAGTCCCGTAAATAACAATCTAATATACAATCTGTAGGAACAGAGGCAACAACTAAAACTTTTACATCCAAATGTTTTACTATCAATCTAATTAAACATCACTGAAAAATTATCAACTTTGTATAAGTACGTAATAATTCAAAACAATTGTTTGCTCTGATTTTTCAACAAAATAAACTGTAGCCCTTTTAATCTCTTAAGCACGTTAATTCAAAAATACAACAGGATTAAGAGCTTCCAAGGGATCGCGACGGCAATGGCTTTAGAACGGATAAGATTATCGTTGCGATGGGTCTGATAAGCGACAATCAAATGATGGATGCGCGAAAATGGCGGGAAGTAACCCTCCGTGTTTTGAAACAGCAGACACTTGTGATATTAGATTTCTAAACTTTATTTGGTTGAGTTGAGTCAAAATTGTAAATAGAACAAGGCATACAGTGGCACTATGCTGTACCTACGGTCCATACGATGACGTACTGAAGTAAAAAAAACTCTTATATTGTACTAATAGCTCTTTTCTTTAATGTAACAATATTTCACCTTTTAAATCTAGTATTTTAATAATATGTTGATCTATATTTACAGTAAAAAACTTTGAAATACCTGTATTATTTAGTAATTTTATAACATATATGAAATATTTATATACAGACATTTTGAAAATATTATCACGTTTGTAAGAACAAAACTGAATATAGCTAGTATAATAAGCAACGTTATTCTCTTAAAAATTACGCCCGTAGCAAAACAACTCTCGACATGAATGTCTAATACATCCGTCATTGTACAAAGGGTCTGAATGGCACTTAACCCATGCACGTGTTTAGTGAGCTTACAATAACCACTTGCCATTGCCTCTTCAAATGGGTTAGTCCTTACGTAGTCCTATTTTCCATCGTGTATGTCTTAAGTACTACCGTGTTTTGTAATCTTATATTGAGCTTCTTCATACCTAACATCGGCAGGTCTAGGATTGATCTAAATTTCATTTGGGATCCTCAATATTGCAGTCTGATGAAATTTGGGTTGGTGTTTTTACATCAAACAATTTCTCTCGAATATTGTTAGGAAAATTCAAACGGACAAAATCGTTCGAGATCGTGTCATCGCTAGGGAATCATACACCCGTTGCGACGAGACTTTATTATCATAAAACTAAAAGTGTATTCCTTTTTGTCTAAGGCAATAAAGTGTGAATATCTCAAGGGCCTTCAATTATTTAAGTTTGGGGAATAAGATCATCTTAGATGAATCACACAATAGGTTCGTCGACAAGATCATAGGTTGTTGAACTTTGAACTCTCGATCTAACATCAGCTCATTTATCATCTGCAGCGTCGAGATGTTTCATTCACTCTTCGTACCAAAGTGGGCACAATTTTGTGCCATTCACCCTTAATCCGAATTTTCGCCTATGAATCTTCGTTTAATGCGTCTCATTCGCCGAGATTTCACTAACTCAATTCTTTTACGAGTTGTTTTGGTTGAATTTTCATATTTACTTACAAATATTTGTTGTGATTTATGTTATTATGTCTACAATAGATACTTATCTTAAGAGCAGCATTATTACATTACATCAAAGAAACAAAAGTATGAGGATTTAAGTATTTTATTATTTTATAGATGGTTAACACAACACATTCTTGCAATATTAAAATTGTTAAGGATAATAATATAATAGCTACAAAATTAATTATTATTAATGTCGTATAAACAAAGTAGTAGATAGTAAAATTAGTAATTGGCGTCGAGTAATTAACAAGGAGTGGTGTGGCTTAGAAATATAACAATAACACTTAAATGATTGCACACTAGCTGCTTCACTTAGAACATTTAGATTTATATCACTCAAAAGTGAAATGGAATAAAAACGAGAAGGACAATAACATACTGACAAACAAATATAGAGGCAAGAAATACATATATATTTAAAACAATTAGAAATTTCTTCAAACAATAAATATCATATTCGCTAGCGTCGACAACACGTAAATATTGCGTGGTTAAAATTATTGTCACAATCGGTTTGGTTATAGAAGTCTTTTACCACTTTTAATGACCAAAAGAAATGTATGTTGTTGTCAATCTCTACGCTATATAGATTATAAATATTTGAAACTATTAAACCACGCCTTTAAGTGAACATGTAGCTGATGCAGGCTGATACGGATTACATGTTCATTTGAAGGCATTAAAATTCTACTATGTAAGATCCGATTTGAACTCTAGGAAATTTTAAATATTTTGGATTTCAAAACATTCAAAACAACATTATAAAAATAATAAAGTGACATTTTTGGTTTATAACCTTGTATTCAATTAACAAAGAACTAAATATAAATTGAAACTACATAAAAAAGCAAATCTAGAATTAGTAAATGTTGTGATTGCAGACTTATGCAAGCCATAGAAGGAGTCCAAAATATTTAGAATTTTCTAGAGCCATGTAACCATAGATATCATGTATGTAATACCGTTGTATGTTCTGCAGCCGACGAGAACGGTTCCATATCGGAGACGATACCAGACCGGCCCGTCGAACTGAAGAACTTCCCCAAACTGTGCGACCAAAGAAGAAAATATCCAGTACTGTACAAATTAGAATTTCAAGTAAGTATTTCTTTCTTTAAGCAGATATGTTTTTACTTTCAGAGATGTATCAGCATAGATAAACATTTTCAGATGAAAATAAACAATAAATAATTTAAAAAAACAATTACGTAGCGTTTCTCTAGGTAACAAATAAAAGATATTCGTGTTCCAAACAGACGATGGCAGATATTAGTAAGATTACTTTAATTTAGAACACGTGCTGGCTATGCATGAAGAAGACAACAGTGGTTCAAGATAAAACGAAAAAAATAGAAATTAACATGTTAGGCATATATCAACAAATATAAATAATGACAAACGTCTTCGATGTTAACGTAATGACAACAATGCTAATTGCAAATGATATTAAAATTCAAACAAAAATCAAAATAATATTAAAATTCAAACAAAAATCAAAATAACCATGATTTAATTATATGTTGCCAAGACATCAAAAGGAATAGCCCGTTAGATAGACATACTTCCGTAATTCTGTACACAACAAATTCTAATTTGGAATTGTAATTTCTAAGAGAAAAAGCGGATTATGTTTAGACTTTTGTATTATAGTATTCGAGTCATTCTTTCAAGTTGGGAAAAACAGCTCGCGATAATAAATGAAGTCTTCTTCGCAAAAGTTAGGCTTCATAATTTTGATGTTTTGAATACAAAATCGTTGTTCTTGTGTGCTTATCTTTAGATTAATTTTCCTTAACGGATAACAGTTCTTGGTTATCTCTACTGTTTAGTATCTTAGCAATCTACATTCCGTATCTGGTTTCAAATTACTAGTTGGTTTCATATTTAATAAGCAGATAATATCCTACATATTATCTGCTTATTAAATATGAAACTTAATAATGGAAAATGCTACTTAATAAGTGGATTTCAAAGAAGTTCGCACATCGTATTAAAGATTCAAACTCGGAGTAAAAATTAAATGACCCGAGTTTCGAAACTTGGACAATAAACTAAACAAATTGAATCATAGTGGAAGAGTTTTACGAAATAGATTATGAAGTTGTGGCATAATCCAGTTTCCCAAGTTAATCTTTGGGCTGAGTTTTAAAAAGAAATATTATTTCTTCCTAGGCTCTTGCTCCTTGTACCCCGGTGTGGTAGTTTCAAACTACCTGATAATTTTTATTATTATTGTGTTGTGGAAAAGGAATGAAGAATAATGCTGTTGTTTTGTTTATTAGAGATACACATTGTGGATTCTGAGAAAAGTAAATATACTATTATGTATTACAACCATCAATCAGATGATATTTACTGTATGTTATGCTGTCAAGATGAAAGAAGTTAATATTATTCAAGAGGCCACTGAAGTCATTAAATCATCTCCAACTTAGATTAAGTTTCAAAGTCTTATACTTTTTTTATTAGTATCTTAGTTGTAATGTTACTTGCATGGAGAAATACACCCTTGACATGCAACATACATAAAATGTATGTTACAAATAAAGTGGGATTTGGAAGCGTGACAATTTTAAAGAATATATCGCGGGGAACCTTGTATATACCTGAAATATGTTCGTCCATTTGAATTGGCAAGCTTAGTTTTGAATGATGTATTAAAATACATAGTTTTGCGGCTTACGTCACATTTGTTTCAGATCCGTATTCGATACTGGTTTCAATGGATCGGTTTTATTTCTTATATGACAATTGTATTTGATTTATAGTGATATAATTTAATATTGATTTATGTTAAAATAGTCGACTGCCTCCGTGGTCCAGTGGATAGCGTATGCGACTGCTGATTGGAGGTCCCGGGTTCGATTCCCGGGTCGAGCAAAAGTGTTACTGGGTTTTTCCGAATACTCAGTAGCAGCCCGGAGTCTGATGATGTACCTGGTAACGGCAATAGGCTCGCCCCCTATTACGTGGGACCTAAAAATTCATGGCGAAATGAGGGTGTAATATTTACAACTCTGCCTACCCCTTCGGGGATACAGGTGTGAGACTATATAAAATAAGTCTGTCACTGGAATTTTTGCTAGTGATCAAAACATGATTAAGAAGTGGTCATAATCATGTTTTTATTGTATTCGCCGAAGTATTGTTAAATATCCAGGTCATAATGTTTTCTCTATGCGCTAAGCCTGTGGTCGTGGGCTAGATTCCACACAAGATACATTTTTATGTGATCAGTGCGATTTAATTTTACTCTATCTTATTTAACTTTAATATGTATAGTATGTTTATGGTATCTTCATCAATTATCTATTTAACGGCTTTGCCTAGTTTGGGATCGTGACTAAGTTTTTATTGGATATTATAATTATATATTTTATTTTTATTCCTTATACTGCTCGTACTAGTTTGTCTAAATCTGGAATCTGTAGTATTTCGGACAGCATATCCGAAAATTAAGTCAATGTCTTAAGCAAGGGAGTAAAAGTACCTAAATTAAAAATATTTTTAAACGTGCCTTGTCGGTTGGCGCCTGGACGGCCATCGCGCTGGATGTAAAATATCTAGGTTAAGCTCTGCCTGACGCGACCTACTTGTGTAACTTTATTTGCCGCGCAACCGATAACCCTTATTTTTCCAATGGCAACTTAGATAGCGGTGCTATTGATTAGATTTTGTAATTCGGCTTTAGACAAAAGATTTCAAGTGAAGATGCAGTTACGTCTCTTAGCACTTTCTTAATAGAACATTTGGATAAAAAAGATAAATGCTTAACTGTATTCATTGACTTAAGAAAAGCATTTGATACCGTCTCTCTGCCCATCCTTATAAAAAAGTTAGAAAAAATAGGCGTCAGAGATAATGAACTCGCTATTTTTAAGGACTACTTGGTCAATCGTAAACAGAAGGTTAAGCTGTAGAAAAATTCTCTAAAAAATTAAATCTGTATCTTAAATCTGTAGAAAAATTGCGTTTCTTAAAATACATGATCTTAATCAAAGCTCTTTGGGATCTTTCAAATTTCTAAAAAGCGAGTTTCACATGATCTACCCAAACGGGAAGACAGTATAAAATCATTGATTGTACAAGTGCTATGTAAATTTGGTTAAGCAGTACATTGGCACCTGTAGTTTCACTCTGAGTTTATAATCATCAAGATTAAAAATGCATAAATCTTTACCGCGTGATGAAATAGATATAGAAACAAAAAGAAGAAAAGACATAGTTGCTAAGGTCCCAATGGTCAGCACAATGTTTGCTAGTGTGCAGTATAGAAAGCGTGCGGCAATCCTTTATAATAAAGTTAACAAAATCCTCACAATATATCCTAAAACTTATCATGATTGTAAAGCTACCGTTACTGAGTGGTTTCGTAAATTATCATACGCCAACACGGAAATCCTCCTAAAATACATTAAATAAAACAACAACATCCATTATTATTTTTATTAGCACGGAGTCTGGTAATGTGCCTGGTACGGCAATAGGCTCGCCGCCTATTACGTGGGACCTAAAATTTCATGGCGAAATGTGGGTGTATTATTACACCTCTGCCTACCTCTTCGGGGATACAGACGTGAGTCTGTAAAAAAAATTGTATATTTTTCTTGGTTGCTTATCTATCTGTATTATTAAATGACAGTAAATAGTCCAGTCAAATTAGGCAAAATTAGGTGCAAATCTCGAAAAATCGACATACCCAGTATATTACCACGTAAAAACGAGATATTTGCCAAAAATATAAAATAAATAGATTTTTGTGACCTTTGACCCCTGAATTTAAAACTTGCGGACATCCAATTATATGTGACTTTTAAGAACAGTTTTAGGATGCCAAAATACAAGTTTTTACGTGGTAATATACTAGGTATGTCGATTTGCCGAGGTCAACTCCTAAATTGACTGGACTAAAATGGCTTAATTAGTCCCGAGGCAAAAACACAAACTTGAAACCAACATCACGTCCTTTGTGTCTGCTTTCATAACTGAAATTTGGCTCTTCAGAAGTGTTACTTTTGAAATGCTTGTTATTTATTAAAACGAGAAGAATTAAAAAAAAAGAAAAAGTAATAACTCAAACCAAAATCTGAAGACTTAAAACAGCAAAAAGTATACAAAAGTAAACAGTTATATCTCGGGGTAAAAATATTTAACCCATATTTCTGCACACAGAAGTTTCATGAAAGGAACTTTAAAGTTCCAAACCGAACCGAAACTTCATTTATGTGACTCTCGTACCGTACTACAAAGACTTGCGTGAATACAAATTAAGACAGGTACCAGAGACAATTAGCGTGCATATATACCCCTATGTATCCCCGTTGAAATAACATCATGTTTACAAAGCAAACTGCCGTCACAGTGTTCACGCCAGATAGTTTGCACAAACAGCTTTATACAACAAAATGAATGCATGCTGTCAAACCTGTTTATAAACTGTTTCACTACTAAGCCAGTTCTCAGAATTTACAAACTCTCAGTAAACTCGATTCCTTCATCACAAAAAGGAGATTTACAAATGGCTTTTAGTTGAAAGTTTAAATATTAGACTGTGAATTTCCTGACATGATTGCAATGAAAATTAATGCAAATCAGTCTCTAAAAATTGTTCGTATCGCTTGTCTAAATTATAAATTGAAAATAATTTCTTTTAGTTAGAATTAATGTACACCAATTGTGACGGTATCATAGCCCTGTACATCGCCAAATACATTTTTGCTATCTTATTTTTACACTAAACGGTTTGTCTCGATAGTTTAAGCAGTATAAGCGACAGTGGATCATGGGATCCCTCGTTCGATGCCCACGTTCAGGTTCAGTTTTCTGTCAAGCAATTTCTACTAGAAACTCAGAGTGAGGCAGTTGGCGGTTTTAATCTACCGTACTTTAAGCAGTAAGCCTAGCACTTCATCTCTTCAGTTATGTAGGGTTCACCGTCTCATCAGAATATAAGGGGGATATATAAGGGCTTAAGATAAGGGGAACAGAAGTACATTTGAGCTTACATATATACTTGTGCATTAGGATTTACATGGCTAATATGTGACAAGATTTGGCGCCGTAATTGAAAAATATCTTGAACGTTCCATGCCTCTGCCTCTTGTTGCAATCCTTATTTTTGTTCTCAATGCAGAAATAGATAGAAAAGGTGGGTCACTAATCACGAGACCAGAATATTCCAATTAACACTGCCTCTATCTCTGTTTTGCTATAAACACAAAATCATTAATAGTAACTGCCTCCGTAGTCCAGTGGATAGCGTTTGCGACTGCAGTCCCGGGTTCGATTCCCGGGTCGGGCAAGAGTGTTACTGGGTTTATTCCGAATTCTCAGTAACAGCTCGGACTCTGGTGATGTGCCCGGTAACGGCTCGCCCCCTATTACGTGGGACCTAAAATTCATAGCGAAATGTGGGTATTATATTACACCTCTGCCTACCCCTTCGGGGATACAGGCGTGAGTCTATTAAAAAAAAATCACTACACCAAATGAGTAAATGCTTTCATGGATAGTAGGTATACATTAATTCTACAACAAAGGAAAATACAAGTATCTGTATCCGCCACCTAATAACAACTTCGTAGTATTTGCCACATATGTTTTTATTTGGGCTGCCCACATAAAGCTTGCCATAAAAGTAAAATCTTTTTTATGAGTTCATTGTGGCTTAGTACATTAAACTTAGCTTTCAGACCATTCAAAGCCAAGACGAGTCATTTGTGAGTGCCAAACTTTATTTAAATGTAGCTTGGTTTTGACACCATCGTTTAGAACTGTAAATCGCTCTGTTGAAGATGTCAAAGAGATGTAAAGTCACTAATAACTTCAGATGCTAAGGCGATCTTTAAATTTACATAACTTAATGAAAACGTTTTAGGTTGTCGCATTAAACTTTTCTCATCAATATTACCTTCAGTCTTTTTTGTATAACAATCCGTCTTGACTGTCTTATGTTTGCAGATCCTAAACAATTGAAGCTAGAAACTTTTTTAGAAAATAAGGCTATAAGTCCTCTTCATGGCATAAGTTACCGACATTTATATAGCATCAGCATCAGCATATTTTTTAATATTCCGCCACTTAGGAGGCAAAATAAGGGCCTTTATAGATTTTTGTACATATATTTAGACATTATGATTAGAATATTTTATACGATTTTGAAGACAATGCGGTCAATAGGTAGTTGAATATAATATACACACTACCATTATTCTTTAAATGTATGTTTCAAATTGTTCATTTTGACGTAAAGATTGTCTGGAAAAATACCTCAAAGATTTGCAATACCACTAGAATGCCTCCAGCGCTATAATCAAATATGAAAGTGACGCTCCTGTCTACGTCCGTTTCCTCCGTTTTCACACATCCACACTATATATTCGCTTCTATAGAATTGATGCCACTTCTTTTTTCTTTCTGCTTCGCAAGTCTCGCGATCCGCGTTTCTGCGTCGTGATGCTACAAGTAAAGATTTATAGTCCTTGAATATCTATCATAGACAGTAGGTATGTGGAAACTTAATTTTATTAAAAATGCAATAGGCAGAACAATATTTTGCTGCAATTACTGTAAGATAAGGTCCGTGTGGTGACGGATTAAGAATACGAAATGTCACCACCCCATATCATCCCATGGGTGTCGTAAGAGCCGACAGAGGGAGCATATCATGCAGAGAACAATACTGCAAGAGAAGGAAAACTTGATACAAACCCTATACGAGTACCAACCCGTTTGGCCAGCGTGGTATAGTAGGCCAATTCCTCCTTTCAAAGGAGAGGCCTAGTCCAGCAGTGGACTGTTCAAGGCTGATGATGATGACTGTAAGATATTTATACCCGTCGCTACTAGGTACATCGTAGGTTACGTGAAATCTCAGATTGAAATGTGGCCAAGCTCTCGGCTATGTCCGTTACATCTTTATCAATATTTATACCTCTATATACGACGGAACTAACAATCCATTTGCCCATAAATGCCTCTTCGATCTCAGTCCAACGACAAATTCCAATGTTGCAATATCCATTGGCGTACCTATTTTATTCAGTTATCGCTAGTTGCATCGGTAGTAAGACTATGGCTTGATTCACACGTACCATAAATACACCACACCGCTACGACAAAATGCGATCATGCTGTAGGCAGGTGTGAATAGCGTCGTTGCGGCGTCTTGCTGTTGTGTTGTGGTGCTTTATCATGTGGTCTTGGTAATATTGTCGCTTGTGGTTGCGTAGCGTTCAGACGTTAATCAGACACACTGTGGTCGATAATGACTACAAACTATGTGAATTGAGCTATAATATTTATTTTCATACAAATCAACACCCGCCGATGCGTGTGGTTGCGTGGTTGCGGAGTGTTTGTGGCTTGATTGTTATTAATTTTCATACATCTTGCGGGTGCCTACGTGGTTTGGTTGTGGTCTACTTGTGGAACGTGTGAATTATTTTTATTCAGCATTCAGTCCACATCGTTTCTACAATTTGTCGTAAAAGTAAGTAAAAAAGGAAGTTCAGCAACACAAGTTCCTAGCACAAAAGCTTTGTTACCACCGCTGTGGTTTGGTCTAGCAAGTGTTGTATTGTTTTGGAAGAAACATCTGATAATTTGGAAAACGACTCGTATAAAGTGGAAACTGGTTTGTAAACATTATTTTAATTGAGATTTTGAAACGAATATTGAATTGGCTGCGCGTATGGCAAAGTGGTTTAAGTTGCTGCCTCGACGCTTTTTACTGGATTGTGTGTTTTGGTTCGATCCCAAAACGAGGCACCTCTTTGTATGATTCACAAATTGTTATTTGGAGTCTGGATATTCTTAGATGTCTTAGGCGGTGACTAAGGAAAACTATTTGCGAAGAGACGGCAAACTCGACTTTAAACCTTATACTGACCCGTCTGACAAGCACGGTATAGAAAGCTAAATGCTTCTAGCGACCAGCTGCCACTGGAGCCACCTATCGGACTAAGATGACAACCATCACAATGCCATCTAACCAATGACCACGGAACTACCTCCACACTCCACCAACTAACAAAAAGCGGGAAAAAATTACAAGATCCTGAATCGCGCAAGAAACTTTCGCAAGCCAAGCGGCATATATACAGCTTCGAAAGTATCTCCGTCCTCCTGCAGGCCACCAAGCACGACCACCCAGCCCGTTTATCTACTCATGTGTCCTAACTTGGTTAGAGGCTCCTCCCTCTAGTTGGAGGAACACCACACCTTTCTTCCTCCACTCAGTGCTACTTTGAATAGAATTATGAAAAGCCTAAGCCCATTGAAGCAAATTATGAAAAGCCTAACTCTAGGAATGAATTGCGAAAAATTATAAAAGAAGTTGTCAATCTTTATGCTTGTCTTTTTAATTTATTAATATAATGATTTCTATTGGTGTAAATGATGTATATCTGAGGATTACCAGCCATCAGGTCACTTATGAAAAATAAAAACTATTGTTTAGAGTGGCTCTGAAGATTTGGAAAACTGCCAAGATGTTGAAATGTAGCCAACAAGTTCAGAACAAATTATATATTCTGGTGGTGTTTCCACGACTATCGGGCGATACAAACTGCAATTGAATTTGATAATATTGGTAGCGGCTACTCCTACGCGTCGCTTGTGAGTGGCCGCCATACATATTCTGCTAGTTTCGCACACGACGAGACGCTATGACGACGCGTTTGATGTCAGTCGCACGCTACCGTCTTGCTGGTCGCACGCTACCCGAGTCGTATACGCGTTGCATTATAAAATGGCGGCGGAATAAACTTTTAATATTAATTTTGTCCAGGAGGTGGAAAATTATCCAAATAATAATATGATACTTATTAAGACATTCTATAAAAATTACGAAATTTCTCGTCATTCTCATGCAGTCCTCCAGCAGCGACGAATGCTCTGCAATTGATATTTTTTCGATGTACGGATGCACCCAGAATTTTCTTTCATATTTTCGTTTATTCTTGTCATATAAATACAGAAGAAAATTGTCTTCATCGGTAGAGTCACTAGACATCGTCGTACGGATGTTGCTCCTCGAATGACAAAAAATAGTCTCATTTGCGTAGCACCGTGTGCGGAATAGAGTAGCATACCAGTCGGTGATCATGCTTTGCATCTCAGTCCCGTAGCATTTGAATAGCTTCGTGAGAGTTGTACCGTTTTCACTTAATAATTTATTCTGCAATTTATGATTCTAGAATAAAGTTTATTTAATGTGCAGGTTTCCTTTAAAAGCTGTGTTTACTTGTCGTTCATAATAATTTAACAAGATCTGCCTGAAGTCTTCGTGCAATTATGGCAATTTTGTCTTCTTTGCGTAAACAAAGATCAGGAAAGCAGTCTGTTATCAGCATTTTGATGTGTTATGTGTGTGCATGAGTTGGCCTCTGACATAATTAACATAATTCTATGGATTTTCAAAGCAGATGTAGGTAGGCGTTTAGAACCATGGTAGGTTTGTGACATCTTTATGCAAAATGCACAAATTACTTTTAAGATTAATATGAGTTGTAACGCTGAGGAATCGACTTGCAAAAAGTATATTTCACTATCTGCAATTCCTTTAGTCACAAGTCGCCATTTTCTTAAGTGCTTCTCGCTTGCTGGAGTCTGTGCACTTTCTGTCTTCGGCTAGATTTACAAAGTACAATCAAACAAGTCGCCGGTGGGCCAGTTTGAAAAAAAATCCCTTGGCTCGCTCATAGAGTCGAGGCACACTAGAAACTGGTTTTGTATACGAGTGTCAATGTGCGCGTAAAGTAGCACTGGAAGCGACGATGTCTTGCTGAGCGATTCTCGCTCTTATGATGGTCTAGCGTTAAGTTGTTCGACTATACGTCATTGATGTAACTCCAGTATCTACTACTACTGGTATTGACTGTACTAGCATATGTTTATAACATCTTAAGGTATCATCACACTTATGTTGCCCAATGTTTCATAAAACATTTACAGTATTTTACTGATACAACTATTTTCTTTCGTCGTAAAATTACAAGATGACAACTGTTTGAGATTCGCGCGTCTAGAGTACAAAGTGCTTTAAAAAATATAGTCTTTGTTTTTAAAACCTTAAACTGATGATTAAGTACCCTCATACAGCCGACTTAAAAGCGGCTAAGCTTAGTCACTTTACAATTACACGCAATATAAAATGTTTCAGTAATTTCAAATTTCTTAGATCCTGCAGAATCTGCTTTTATCACAGAAGCCTTGAAATGTAAAGAAAAAAAGGAGCGTAGCTGTATTTCTCTGTAAAGTCTTGCAAGGTATCTTAAGCTTAGCATAGTTTTCTAAAACGGAAGGTTTGCTTTAAGAGTACGTTCGTAGATTTATATTATATACTAGCTGTTTCCCGCGGTTTCACCCGCGTCCTGAGGGTACTATTTCGCGTACCCAGTTAATTTATAGCCTACGTTACTCCTTGATACATCAGCTATCCGCCAGTGAAAGTCCCGTCAAAATCAGTCCAGCCGTTCCAGAGATTAGCGTGAACAAACAGACAGACAGACAAAAATAGTAAAAAAAAATTCATTTTGGTATATGTACCTACTGTGTATACATCCATATGCATTTAGTAAAAAGCGGTTTTTTAATATTACAAACAGACACTCCAATTTTATTTATATGTATGGATGTATGGACTTAGTACGAGGTACTGTAACGTGTACAGAATAGTATAACACTTTATATGAAGCGTATAATTTCAAAGAGGTTTTCTTTCATAATTGTGAATCGATCGTATAATCAAGTAGAATTATTACATAATTATACTTCATCATAATCACTACCACTATTCATTAATTTGCGCATGTGACTTTTGACGTGTTTCACTAGCAGAACATAAAGAATAATTTCTGTAACTTAGAGGCAACGAAAGCCTATTGGAGATACCAATTAACTTAATCAGAACGGACTTTATGCAGAGAATATCTACTAATACTAGTCGACGCCAAAGACTTCGCACGCACATATTTTCGAATTTCCCGTTTTGCCCGATCCCGTTGGAATTTCGGGAAATCCCGTCTTAGTGCACCCCTACGGTCCCCAAGGAACATACATGCTAAATTTCAGCTTCTTACGCCGAGTAGTTTCGGCTGTAGCTTGTCTGTCAGTCAGTCAGTAACGCAAGGATTTTATATATACAGATTAGATCATATATACATACATAGTCTCACGCCTATATCCCCGAAGAGGTAGGCAGAGGTATATTGCTATACCCACTTTTCGCTTTTCGCACTTCGCCAGATTTACTGTAGTCCCACGTAATAGGGGGCGAGCCTATTGCCGTACCTGGCATTACCAGACTCCGAGCTGCTACTGAGAATTTCCTAACGGAAAAACCCAATAACACTTTGCCCGACCCGGGGATCGAACCCGAGACCTCCCAATCCCACGCGCACATTTATGCCGCGAGACCAACGAGGCAGTCTATATTATATCGTGTTTAAATTTTAAACCTATGACGCGTACCATTGACTTTTCGAAATTATATGGGTATTGTATTATCTCTTACCCCATGCAGTTGTATTGTAGGGCTCGTTAAATCGTCGGTCCCGGCTTTTTGTGAAGATCTTTGACAATCGTTATGAGCAGTCAGCACACTTGAATAATTATACTGACAATTGTCTAAGCCAACGAATAACGCTGGCCCTTTGGGTTGCGGAGATCAGACGGGAGTTTCTCGGTAGTAAATGCAAATATTTTGATATATTTTATTTAGAAAGCGGACTACGGGTTCTGAGGCAAAAGACTTGGATGTAACGGATGGCAATAGTATCCTGCTTTATTTCTTCTTAGTGCTAGATCTTAGGATTGGCGATTCCTTATTCCATATTTTCCCAGTATCAGTTTATTTCATGATGCGTTTTGTTCTCAGATGACTACAACAGAGTGGTGCTAGAGACGGTGGACAGGGAGCCAGACTCCGATTATATTAATGCTTCCTACATAGATGTGAGTATTACCTATATTATTTTTTCTATTTAATTTATTTACATAGTTAAGTTTTAATCATGTATTAGAGCTAACAATTTAACAAAACGGTTAAAAAGACAAAAGAGAAATGAAAATATTTATGAAGAACTAAGTATACATTTTTTTTTATTAAATAACTTATGAACACAATAATATTTACATGAAATATAGAAATCTTGCAGTTGGATCTCTTCATATTAGTAATTCTCTCCGATATGCCGAGCTCTTTAAACCAGCAGCAATTCAATTTCGCTTCCAACTTTACTACTTCTTCGCAAAGTTCGACGTGTTCTTCAAAAACAGTAAAACGAGTATGACCGACCAACAACACGACACTGGCCTGAACACTAAGGGCTGCAGTCTCCCACGCTGTTCCCTTCGGTAGTGTGCAGGGCAGGCTGCTCGAAGGCTGCGCGTAGCGGTGCAGACCCTCGCTGACGTTGGCTTAAGCTGGCAGGCGCCGGCGGCGTGTGTGCGATGAGCAGGGCAGGCCAGACTCTTCGGCATAGGTGACGCCGAAGGCGATGCAGGAAGTGTAGCGGTCTAGGTAGCGTAGCCCGGAGCTTTAAGGTTGACCTGGAACCTGAAGGGAAGCAGCATTAGGAAAGCCACAACCAATAGAGTCAGGCAGGCGGCGTCAGCCGCCCTCAGCTAGCAGGTAGAGAGATGGGCAGTACGCTAACGCAGTAAATGTAGTAACTTACCCACAGCTGGGTGCCAGGATACACGTACAATGTATACGGATAAAGTAGCGGTACTAGTCAGTATAGATTAGCGGTGCCGGCCTCTCTGTCGGCCCCTTTATATACCGGGCCCTCCATCAGAGTTGGAGTCGCTACCTGACCATATTTGGTCAGGCTTCGCGAGCGCGGACGATGGCCTTCTCTGATTGGCCGAGCGTATGGCCGGTATTATGACGCAGACGCGGTAGGTACCGGACATACGCTACAAATGGCCTGACAAGGCCATTAACATTGCTCCGAACGTCTTAGGTAGGTTGAGGATTAAAACCACAACATTCGCCGCAATGTTAATGGTTATGGTTAATGACGCAAACCAACACTATGTATGACCTGGCAAATTGTTATTGCAGGTCTGGGTATTCTTTGTATCCATTGGTTGAATAAATCGTCCGATTTAAAAATATAGTCACCTCTCTCCAGTTACTATTTAAATTTGTAGATTTAATTTAAAATGCACCCAAATCCTACCAATCTACCCCCATTACGTAAGAACTTCTTTGAAATAGAACCCAAATAGCAGAACTATTCACTAAGAAAGACCCGGAGCCGTGAATTCACCGCTTCAGAAAAACGAGTTTCGACATCTTAAATTCAGTCACGATCGAATATAATGACTGTACGAATTGTTAGGCCGATGTGCGTAGAGGACCGAAAGACTCCGAATCGAGTACGGGACCGTCACATAGTAGATATTGTGCTCAATTGAAACCGGTTCAAAGATTTGCCGATAAGTATCGAAACTGAGCAATTTCGGCACAAAAGAAGCAAGACTGGACGTGAAAAGGTTTTATATCTGTGAATAGAATCATTTTTTTTCATTCTGAGACTGTATTAGACGTTCAAAATTTAAAAATGACATATAAATTAAAATAATTTGCCTAATTTTTTGAGCTAAGAGCTAATATTTAAGTCCATTGAAATATTACACTTTTGTGCTAAGCGTGCATTTATCAGAGGACGTAATTTTATTTAATGGATGTCAAGACGGGGTAAGTATAAAGTTAAATCCAAATTTGTGAGATTGCAGCCCTTGTTCTACGGCCGCCATCTTGAAAAGAGTGGTACAAAGGGGTTTTCTAGTTTATCTGGCAATCTGTTGGCTGTACAGAAAAAAATCACAAAATGTTAAATTGAAAATAACAAAGTTACAAACGAAAATCGAATAAAATTTTCAACAAACTTTCTTTTTAATGTTATAATATTTTCGTCGTCAGCCCTAACAAATACATTTAATTTGTCTTAGTTCTTCCTAAACAAGATCCCGTCTTCCAATTTGAGTATCTGCAGTACCACAAGATCCCCTGCACTCTTTGAGGCCGAGGTACAAGAGGTACCATTCCACAAATTTTTTTTCAAGCTTTTCTTATCAGGTTTTACCTTCATATTCAGCCTTCCATATTATACATCTGTGAAATAAAATTGCGTCCTCTGATAAATGCAACCCCAGATATAACTTTTCAATGGACTAATACGGATTTTATATGCAGGGTGAAAAAAGACCCTTAACGAAAAATGAAATACCTGGGAAATGACTGGTTCAGGAGATATTGAGGCTCAATTAATTTAGTATGGAATTTTTCTAATCAGGTACAAAATCGATGCATTTACCCCGACAATATGCTCTTTAGATGTCTTATGACCCCATAGGTATTTTGAGCGTTGCACGCGCGCGCTTTTAATTGCGGTTTAAAAAATGTGAAAACTTAAAAAAGGTCGTTTCCCAGGTATTATTTTTGGTTAGTTAGTGTGACTTGGCATGATGTCCTCAACGAGTAGACTTCGGCTTGGTGATGGGTATTGTGACACCCTGTATATGTACTTATATCATATTCTATACATAGGTATATAATGCTTGTCTTCTACATATAACATCTCTATAGCATAGTAGATTCACAATAAAATCCATAAATAATATGAGCGTGCAGACGCGTGAAGTACCTTTGGTTTATACCATTAAGATATGTATTGATTTCAGTGGGTATCTTCAACCGTAATAAAGCCTTTATATTGCCGATAATTCACTTTCAACTATTGGTTTTCAGAAACCGCATTCATGAGAAGTCTCTGTACTTCCAATAATACACTTTCAACGGAAAATTTCAATAGTTTCTATTAGATGTAAAGCGGAAAAGAAATTTAATTTCCTTTAACGCCGGCTTCAGTTTTATAAAGTAGGGTATTAAAGCTGCAATTTCAGCGAAACGAAGGATGTAAAACTTTCAAGGAAATGCTTTTACTTTAAACATTTATTATTTATAATCATTATTTATGTTTAGCAGCCGCATACAGTTTAATACTCGTGTTTCCTAACAACATGGATTTATAAAATGCAGCACTATTTTATTTCAGCATGCAGTGCGTTATAGTTCCGTTTCATGCGCGATTTTTGATGCCAAACTAAGAACATTTTCCAATAGAAACGTATAATTGACTGCACGGTTGGCGTAGTGATTTAAGCCGCCGCCTCACCGCTTGACACTGCGCCGAATGTTTTTGGTCCGATCCCCACACGAGAGAACACTTTGTGTGATTCATAAATTGTTGTTTCGAGTCTGGGTGTTCATTGTGTCCGTTAGTTGTATGTTTGTAAAGTCCCCCGCGACACAGGATTTAGTCCTAATGCGAGAGTTGTCTTTAAAAAATAAATCGCATCCATCTTCAGATGTATGGATTAATCACTCATCCTGAATAAAATATTATTCCACAATCCAAACAAAACCTGAAAACACAAATTTGGACAGTGACAATCAGATGACTCAAGGTCTTTAACTTAATGAGAGTTGGAGTTATGGTCTGCGGCGTAGCACTTTAGAGTCAAAAACAATTAGACCAATAAATTGCCAAGTATCAGCTCACTAAATCAAGATCATATGGAGAGCATTTGGGGAGGCTATATCCAGCAATTGACGTCTAGCGCCTGATACCAAAGAGCTCAGATATTTACATAGAGGCGCATTTCTTATGGACGCTCTGAAGACAAACTTTCTGTGACCCAAATTGCCGCTTGGCGGCGTGGCATTCGCGCTGTGACAGCTGTCTCTACCAGAGCAAGAGAGACGAACGTTCCTCCTGTGTATCTTAACTATGAGAGCAAGAGAGACGGAGAACGACGCCAGCGCCGCCAACGGCGCCAACTACGAACTAAACTGGAGACAGTCTCCACTTGGAATCGGCACACGAAATCCTTAAGAACTTAGATAGATAGATAGATAATTCTTTATTGTGCAAATGTTGGTACAAATTCGGTGTAAATGACAAGTGTACTACATACATATCAAATGCACAAGGGCGGCCTTATCGCAAAGTGCGATCTCTTCCAGGCAACCTTAGGATGGACAGACTGAAAAGACAAAAAGCTTTGATGTGTAGTGACTAAATATCTGCTTACTATAAATTGGTTTTATTAGCTTATATGTAAATCTGTATTCATTGCTGCTGGCTCATTGCTGGTACGATGAGTATGAAATCCTAGTCTCGCAGTTAAACCTCAGGCTGACGATCATATTTTTATAACCTTTTCACGAGTACATATTAAATAAAAAATAAACAATAAAAATATCACAGGACTCATCAAAACACGCGCGAATATGAGATCTGAGAGTTAATGTGCTCAGATTTCATACGGGGTGACCAGACGAAGATGATTAAAGTTTATCTGCACATAAAAGCCACGTTTAATATCCTACGCAGCCTCCGACCCGTTATTACTACCCATGTTACGTACGCACGTTAGGTACTTATGTAGATAACGTGTGAAAGAAATATGTGGTCGTATTGCGAAGGTGACTTTTTATTGTCTGACATGCCTTTGGAAAATGGTACAATATGAAACACTGCAAAGTATGAAATTAAATACGAAATTATTGCTTTCGCGATCCGATACAGTTTTGAGTTTATTGATGACGTACTAAGAATTAGTCAAATTCAAATTCAAATTCTTTATTTGCTCAAATATCATCATCATCAGCCTTTAACAGTCCACTGCTGGACAAAGCCTCTCCTTTGAAAGGAAGAATTGGCCTACTATATCACGCTGGCCAAACGGGTTGGTATAGGGTTTGTATCAAGGTTTCCTTCTCTTATAGCGCTGTTCTCTGCATAGTATGCTCCCTTAGTCGGCTCTTACGACACCCATGGGATGATATGGGGTGGTGACATTCAGTATTCTTAATCCGTCACCACACAAATTGGTGAAAATGTAGGTACAAAAAAAATGCCACTATATTTTACCTTGCGGCATGCAAAAATTATTTCACATTTAATACAAATCAAATATCATAAACTAATTAAATAAAAGAAAGTATAAAAAGTCAATAAATCTCATTCATAAATTATTACAATACAATATTAAATAACATTTAATTGATAAATGTCAAAGCAAATAATTTTATAGAAAAATGAGACATGTCCTATAAATGAATCATTAATTAAAATTCAATTTTAATGTTATTGTACAATTTCATAATTTAAAAATTCGTGAACCGAGTAATATATTTTTTGAGCAAGAGACATTTTACTCTACTTTTAAATAATATTAGTATTTGCTGTTTCTAATATTGATTCAGGCAAGTGATTGTAAATTTTCGGAGCCATGCAGAATAGTGTATTCTTATTATTTAAGAAACTTGTAGAATTTGATGGACACGAAATTTTTCAAATAGTTGCAAGTAAAAATAGCATTTGCAACAGTATTTTCCTACAACTATTAAGTTGTTTGGAAGTTTATTCTATTATCATGTCTTTAAAAAACAGTAACACTGAGGGCTATGACGAGATATCAACAAAAATTCTTAAAGCTTGTGCAATTGAAATTACACTTATATTGACACACTTAATTAACCATTCATTTAAGAATGGTCGTTTTCCAAGTCCCCTTAAGTTTGCTATTGTAAAACCCTTGTATAAAAAGGGAGATAAGACCACTGTTGGGAATTATAGACCTATATCGCTGATACACATTACATCAAAGGTTTTTGAAGCAGCCATGCATAAACGTCTCACTAGTTTCATTTCGAAGCATAATATCAAACGAAAAGAACAGTATAGCTGCCAGAAAGGTAAATCTACTACCCTAGCATGTTTTGACCTAGTAACCAGAATAATTGAACGCATCGACAACAATAAAATTGTAACTGTAATATTTTTTGACATGACTAAAGCGTTCGATCTTGTATCCCATAAGATACTCATAGAAAAACGTAATAGAAACGGTATTTGGGGACAAGCACTGAATTGGCTTAAAACATACTTACAAAACCGAAAACAATTTGTTCAGATCGATAATATAAATGACAGGAAAGAACTCCAGCCGGTTCAATCAACCCATCTCTTATACAAATACGGTGTTCCCCAAGGGAGCGTCCTCGGACCTTTATTGTTTTTAATTTATATAAATGACCTCCCTGACATGACTAAAAATCCGTTTATCTTATTTGCTGATGACTTTTCTCTTATAATGACATGTGATAAAAAACTGACATTGACAAATTTTCTATTGACATTAATAATAGTATCAATTCTTTAATAACATGGCTTACTGATAATAATCTTCAAGTTAATATTAATAAAACCAAGATCATACAATTCAGTACATACGGTGGACCACAATTAGATTTGAACATTAGTCATAAAGATGAACAAATACAAGAAAGCGAGGATACCACATTTCTAGGAATTGTTATAGATAAACATCTGAACTGGAAATCCCATGTCGAAAAAGTTTGCAGTAAAATTAATAGATATGTATATGTCCTGTATAAACTCCGTAAGACGTCTACAGAAAATACAGTACTAACAGCATACCATGGGTATGTATCCTCCATACTGGTCTACGGTCTTATCATCTGGGGCAAATCAACAAAAGTCCAAAAAGCATTCCTAGCTCAAAAAAATGCATTAAAGCCATAGCAGGGATACCGCCATGGGAGTCGTGCAAACCTTTATTCAAAACATATCGTATATTAACGCTTACAAGAATGTACATCCTTGAGACAGCTAAGTTTGTAAAATTACACCCTCATATGTTTAAAAAAGCTAAAGATCTATATGTTCGAAATACTAGGAATCCAGACAGAATAGTGTTGCCTAAATTACCAAGAACAACGTTGTACTTAAAAAACTGTACTGCGATTTCTGGGCGTATCTATAATGCCATACCTGAGAATATAAAGAAAATGCCTTTTTCCCTTTTCTGTAAAAAGTTAAAATTATGGTTATTAGAAAAAAGGTTTTTACACACTATCAGAATTGTTGAAATAATTATTATATTGCTTATAATATGTACGATTTAAAAGTGACATTTCTTTAATAATTGATATAATTTAGTAATTGTTCTACTTAGTATTAAGGACTTAAAATATTTGCATGTCGTAATATATTGACTAAATGTAAAATCACCTTAACTTTATTCATACTCGATCTATATGTACTGACTTTTTATGCAAATAAATTTCATTTCATTTCAAGTTTTTTCTAACAAATAATGCCGTTGCCTAAATATATATGCATGGTAACGGCAATATTTTTAGCTCTAGAAAGTAGGGTCTGCAACTATCTGTTTGTTTTAGTTGACATAAAGACCTTATGCACTTCTTTTGGGAAATAAATACATTTTCGACATCGGTGGAATTGCCCCAGAATATGACACCATAACTTAGAATCGGCGATACATCTACTGACAGAATTAGACAGCTTGAACATGAGATTTCGAGTCAAATTACCTACTGACAAAATAACAATCTGGCCTTAATGTTTGCTCATCTAAATCCTTTTTTATTCCTTCGTAATTCTTCGTCTCTATTGTCAAAGAAAATCAGTGTAAAAAATACTTTCAGGAAAGACAACTAAATACAGAAAAAGATCCCCCATTCAGAAATATTATATAACAATGCACAGGAATTTAAGTTTTCACGATAGTATTAATGTTAAGTTTTTTGTGATATGTAAGTACAAAGAACTTCTGTTTCATTTACCCAATATGTCGGCGCTGTTGCAAGCGCAATATTCAAGGTTTAGTTTACTTTAGTAGACATGTAAATCGTCAGTAAACCATTGCCATCGACATACTTACATGGTGCACTATTATACTTACTTAACACTTTTGCCCGACCCGGACAGCGAACCCGGGACCTCCGAGCAGCAGTCGCATACGCTATCCACTGGACCACGGAGGCAGTCTTACTAATATGATATTGGACCTTCACTATACTGCTTACTATCAGGCGGCATAGAGTCAGTCAATTTTAGAAACAACAATAAAAATGGACTAATAAAAACTGCATTGTATACTTAATTTATAAAGCATAATAATTCGTCGCAAAATGTATTTAACTAAACCTGTTTACATAACAATTGAACATATCAACAATAAAATCAGAAACCTTTTTTATATATTATGCCTATGTAAGGCCCTGTCCCTCGTGATAACAGCACCTTTTCACTACCTCAGAAAGGCACCCATATATTTGACTAATGAATTGTCCATTTTGTTCGCAGAGTATATTAAAACCAAACGCGTACATAGTAACTCAGGGTCCAACAGAAGACACGGTGGTTGACTTCTGGCGCATGATCTGGCAAGAGCGCGCTGCCGCCATCGTTATGCTTACCAAGACTTTTGACTTCATCAAGGTAAGTTACCTATAATTTCATCTTTATTTAGTTATAATGAAGAAAAGTTAAAAAGGCAGCGATAGCGTAGTGAAGAAACCAACGAACTGCCATTGCAGAGGGTATCGGTTTTGAACCCTGGCGCGCACCATTGACTTTTCGAATTTATGTACGTATTAAATTGTTAATTGTTGCTTTAGGCACGGGGGCCTCGGAGAGTACGTTAATCGTCCCGGCAGTCATGAAGATATTTGACAATCGGTTTAGGGAGTCAGTACATCTGAATAAACTGTCACTAGTCTAAATCATGAAATATCGCTATCTCTTTGTTTTGCTGAAGTCAGACAGGCAGATTCTCTGTGGAAAAGCTAATATTCAGCCAAATCCGGTTAGACTAGGAAGCGGACCCCAGATTGAAAACTGGGATAACGCTAAGAGGATGATGATGTATGTATTTATAATGAAGAAAAGGTGAAGAAGTTGTTACCGTACCTATTTAAGGGCAGCTGCTGCTAACATCAAGTTTTTCGCTTTACTTCCCCATATATACTTAAGCAACTCATTGACACAAAATAATTACGGCAAGTTCAAAATAATTATGAAACCTAATCGTTGCAACGTCATGTAATAACGCTGTTCCCTCGAGGTATCTCGCAGTGTCACATGCGCTTAAATGCTTTACATATTTTGCTTGAGTGATGAACGTGTTATAAAGTGTGGGCCAAAACGATTTTGTAGGCAGCGCGTCCTCTTTATCCCATTAGCTGGCGAATTTCTCTTTCATTCTGTGCAAGACGAGCGTTTTATAATGTCGCGTTGGTCCTGGAGCATTACTTTCCTGGTAATCTTATCGGAATTTGATCTTTGGGTTAAAAAAACAATTATTGGTATTAATCAACCTCAAAAGATCTTATATAGCCCGGCTGACTGGCTGACTATCTGATCTGATCAGCTAGCTTCGTTTTAGCTCCTATAGTTTGTCAAGCAAAGCACGTGGAGTTGATTTAACATTTTTACTACACTGACCTAAAGAGTGCTGTAATGTCTAAATTTTGATTGTTTTTTTAGGGTTTCGTACCTCACAAGGTAAAAAAAGGAACCCTTATAAGATCACTTTCTTCTCCGTCTGTCTGTCTGTCTGTCCGTGTGTCACCACCGATTTGCTCAGGAACAGGTGGACCTAGCAAATTGAAATTTATACCAGATACTGAAGTCTATGGTTCTTATTAGGTGAAAAATCAGGGTCCTGGGTCAACCCGATAAAAAGATATGGTCAAAATTAGATTTTTGCGAAAACTTGTAAGTACCAAAATTAACCTTAATTTTCAACTTTTCTTAATTTTCGGAATTTTTCCTTTACTTGTGCTAATGTTTCCTTTAACTTTGGTTAAAACCAAGGTCTTACAGACCTTGGTTTTAACCAAAATTGACAATTCTAGGTTAACCGTAAGTACCCTAGGTTTTGGGTCGAAAACCTATGTGGTAGTTCCCGTTGAACTAGAATCACGAAATTTGGCCAAAAGCAGGGTCTTACAGCACAAATAAAGGAAAAATTACAAAAAATAAAAAAGTGGGAAATTTAAGGGTGTCCCTATACATACATAGTAGACTCCATTTAAGATAGTCCTCTAAGTTGTATGGGCGCTCATACAGATTTAGAGGACTAGCGTAATTAGCATCAACCTCAAATAAGGTAAAATGCGTGCGGAACCCTCGGTGCGCGGGTCAGACTCGCACTTGCCCGATTTATTTTTATGTATTGCTTTGATTCTGTTAGTTATTTAAATATATAAATTATTGTTTTATTTTATGCCTCTTAGTTCTCTTAGTTATAGTTAGTTTTAATTAAATTGCAAATAAAACTTCAATATAATGTCTTTGGCTCATATATTTTGCGAGAATTAGGTTTCCTTATTTTACCACACTTCTAAATGCCAAAACAGATTTGTTCGTATGGGCAAAGAGCTCAGAGATTTACGCGCTCTGAAGACTAACTTTCTGTGACCCAAATTGCTGCTTGGCGGCGTGGTAGTCGGTCTGTGACAGTTGTCTCTACGAGAGCAAGAGAGACGAACGTTCTTCCTGTGTATACGAGAGCAAGAGAGACGGAGAACGACGCCAGCACCGCCAACGGCGCCAACTACGAACTAAACTGGAGACAGTCCCCACTTGGAATCGGCACACGAAATCCTTAAGAACTACGCTTCTATGTAAATCTGTATTCATTGGTATTGTTAAAATCCTATGCATCATCCCGAGTGACATAGTCTGTATTTTCTGAACATGGCGGTTCTGTGCCGCCATTTTCAATGCTGAATAACTTCTTCATCATAAATGGCCTCATATGTTTATTTTTCACAGATCACCAAAATGTAAAGAACAGGAGGAATGGATTAAAACTTTTAGTAATTACTAAAAGCTTTTAAATTAGCAATGCTATCAGCAACGTTTTTCAACGTTATTGTTCAAGTTTGTCTCTATTTAATCTTTTGTTCTGCGAGAATTTTAAAGAGTGTTTTGACAGCCTTAAAAAAGCATAATATATAAAATCGCACGATTTCGGTAATTATTAAAGCTATTGCTAAATTCTGTATTCTATGCCCAATTTAGATGCAAAATATATATGTAGGTACATAATTAAACTTATTTTAGGAATAAACAAGTTACCATCCACGACCTCGGGCACGTCGAATAACATCATAATTACGTATAAAGTTACTATAATGATTGTAATTTCTATTAAATTATGTTTGCATCATACAATTGAATGAATTGTATGACGGCTAATAGAATATAAAAGTAAGAAATTATCGTTTTCCCTTTCATATATTTGTTAATTCATTCAAATTGAATTCTGAAGCGAAATGCTATATAATTTAATATTATTTACTTTTGTGATCTCTTAATCATAAAAAGTGCTGTGTTTAAAAATATAGTGAACACGGTCTTTACTGCATTATTACGTCTCACCCTCTTCTAAATCTGCGACAAAATTCATGAAGCCTTATAAATTTCTCTCAGCACTGCCTTTTGCACTATTTTGCTAAATAAACTTGTAAATAGCAAGGCCGGTAAAAGTGTAAATTTTGATTTCAAGTCCATTTATTTCAAAATCATTTAACAGTCCCTAATACTGAACTCTATATCAAGATTAAATTTGATCCCTATAGCCACAATCTTGAATAAGGACACCTTTTACTAAATCTTAACGAAAGTACCTACGCTTATTGAATTTAGAACATAGACCTAAATATTGGTCTATTAGAATATCATAATCGTTAAACCAGGCAAATTTTAATTTACATAAATAATGACTATACAAATATAAATAACTTTTAGTATACATAACAAATTAAGAAACGCGGCCAAAATCAATAGGTAACAATAAACATTCGAATTCCCTGTCAATTCTCTATACTGGCGTCTCAAAGTTCAGCAAAGTTGGGTCCCATGACAAGAAGTGCCTCAACAAATCACAAAGCGATCAAACAATAGGCTCCCAATTCCCTGGCTGCTTGTTTGTTTAATAACCCGGATTTACCTGAATAAGATGACGCGACACCTGCGAGGATTAACAAATGGCTTTAATAGTAGTGGCGTTATTCGATTTCTGAACATTTTGTTTCCAAACTGAAACATGAGACTCGAATACGAAGAAGTTCCCTATTCAAGTATAGTTTTTTGAGAAAAACATAGTATAGGAATTATGTTTAGACAAATAAACAATGCCAGGATCTCGCTAGGATATGTTTTTTTATTACGTGTTTTCCGTGCTACGGGGGTTCAGTAGGTTTGCGAGTAATGAGTGTTGTTAACTATTTAATTTTGCAGTTCTTAAGTATAAGCCCTGCAGCCTTGTTGTAACTATCTACAACTAGCGAAAATTGACTCGAAATCTGGCCGGATTGGATTTCATGTTCGATAGAATGTATATCAGAATTAGTTCATGTGTAGTATAACAACAAATTTCTATATTAATTCTAAGATTCTGGTAATACTTGCAGTATCTTGAATTTCTTATTATGACGTTCATTTCCCAACAGGTGATGTGCGTCCAATATTGGCCTCCAAATAAAGAGAAGGACGAGACATATGGAGACATCAGCGTGGGCATCGTGCAAGAGGAAGAGCTGGCCAACTTCCACATACGAACCTTCAGACTGTACAAGAGTGAAAGAGACGTGAGTATACTAACTTTATCACGCTTTCACAGTCCATTGCCAGACTTCCGGCCCGGTCACGAACTACAGCGGCAAGCGGCTTAGGTACTCTGGCTTTACTCCACTATGGAGTGGTTGGTGTAAACGCGCCATGTACAATCAAACAAGTCAGCGCTGGACCAGTTTAAAAAAATCCCATGGCTCGCTCATAGAGTCGAGGCACTCCAGAAACTGGTTTTGTATATGAGTGTCAATGTGTGTGTAAAGTAGCACTGCAAGCGATGATGTCTTGCTGAGCGATTCTCGCCCTTATAGTGGTCTAGCGGGAAGTTGTTCGACTGTACATCGAAATCGCCGCCGCTGCCGCTTTCCATTGTAGGTAAGAAAGAAAGAAAGAAAACATTTATTAGACACACCAATAAAAAGATAACAAAGTTTGACATTAAAAACATAACCAAAATACAAAAAAAAATACAAACAACATTAAAAAAAAAATAGGTATATACTGTGCAGTGTGTCTAAAAGGTCACAGCTCAGCCTGTGCTACGGATGACCGCAGCGCTGTTTTTCAGCTGAAACCCAAGAGCTTGTCACGGACGATTACCATAGTAGGTACAATATATAATAAATACTATATAAGTTAGGCTAGAGAAATATAGGATAACAGTACACAAATAACTATATAACAACAGATAATATTATAGTCAATAATTTAGATATTATAAGTATAATATATAGAATATATAATATATAAATAAGGATGAAAATTACGTGCTGGATTTTTGTTCAGATAAAAACCACTTCTTCAAGTTTCTCCTAAAGTTACCTACACCACCTAGCTACGCAGTGGAGGGGGAGGTCATGACCCTAGGAGAATTTGGTCTTCTATAATATATCACGCTAGCCAGTCCGGTTGGTGCATGATATCAAATTTTCCGTCTCTTCGCCAAGCTACTATTTGCTTCATATTTTTTCTTTAGTCGCCTTTCGCGATACCCACGGAATGAAATGGAAAAAAAAATCATAATCCGCCATCACATTTACCTATCTAATCCAAAAAGAGATACAAGTAGTACAGTTTTTTCCTGTAACACACGCCATATAAATTAGTTTCCAATATCAAATATCATGTTGTCAATGGTCTGGAGTTGTTGAGTCTGAAAGAGCGAGCCAAGGAGTTGGAATGATTCTGTCGGATAAGATGAATGAGTGTGTGAAAAAATGTGAATGTGTTAACTCCAGGCTTCTTTGGATGCGATTAAAACTTGGCTTAATTAAAGTTTTCATCGTTTGTGTTTATGCTCCGGACATGTCAAAACCATTGAATGTCAGACAGGAATTCTGGAATGGGGTCAGAAGTGTGCTTGATATGTGTGAGAATAATGAAAGAATAATTATGTTAGGCGATTTTAATGGATGGGTGGGTGTGTATCGTGATGGATATGAAAGAGTTCTAGGGCGATTTGGTGACAACAGAGTGAATGAAAATGGTGAAAGTTTATTGGATATATGTATGGAGAGAAAGCTTGTGGTGACAAACACTATGTTTAGTCACAAGAGGATTCACATGTATACATGGCAAAGGCAAACAGAAAGAAGTATGATAGATTTTGTTGTGATAGATGAACGTTTAAAAGCGAAAGTAAAAGATATAAGGGTGTACCGAGGCACAAATGTGGGTACTGATCATTTTTGGAAGTTAGTCGTATAGCTGGTCTAACCACTAAATGGCGCCATCGTCCTCGCACGCACTTACCTGCCATAGGAAGAGTGAAAGTTGAAAGATTTGAAGAAGAGGATGTACGTAGTCACTATAAGGAGGCATTGGAAGAAAGGTTTAAAGAATTGTTTGAGGAAGATGATTGCGAGATAGAAGAATTTTGGTTTAAGAATGGAGCAATAGAAACAGCAACACAAGTATGTGGTGTAAGTATTAGGAAGCATGTTAAAAGGATATGTAATGAATGGTGGGATCAGGAAGAAAGTGGTGTGGTTGCGGAAAAATGTAAAGCATGGATGGACTTCCTGGCCATAACAGCTGGTAGCGCCATCTACCTTCCTATCTACAACTAATCGCATCAACATGAATCGTTCCACGCTTGTCTAGTGCGAGCGATATCATATTTACGTCCCTCTCTTTCCCTCTCCCTGGAAGAGGCACTGCCTTGCGCCTGATTTCGTCGCCGCGATCGTGAACGCGACGGACAGTCTCGAACATTCCTCCCGCCGAGAACGCCGTCTCGATACCGCTCCGCGCCGCGCCGCTGTATGTGATTTTGCCGCTTCCACCAAGGAAAACCCGCTCGTGAGTGCTAGTGAAAACAAGCAGCTGCATCGCGTAACCACCAGGAAGACAAGAAACGAAGAAGGCTGAATAAGGTAAGTGCCTTCCATCCTGGAAATATCCTATACTCCCGTATCCATCTCCTCTTCCCTTATTCCTTTCTAGGCGACCCAGAACTCGCCCTAATACAGTCCATTTCCTTTTCCAAGTCGCCTAGAACCCTACCCCACGGTTTCGGCACCACGCCATACCATTTTTTTTTTGATCCATACGAGTCGGATTCATTTACGTTTTATACGTTATACCGCTATACCTAGGCAGTTATAGCACCTAGCTATACTCCTAATATATTCATATAACCGTCACATGGTTATTTCCGCCCGCATTAGTAGGTAAACTTTTATGTAGCTACCTACTTATTAAATTATTATTTCTGCAACTATCATAGTTGTCTTATAAATCTCATATTTCAATCAACTTTTATTTCCTCAGCTCTAAAGTGTTGCCTACTTAGGTAAAATAATAGATACATTAGATATTCTTATTTTGTTTCGTTCTCATTAGCTTATACTTACGTAAGCATGTCACAACAAAAGAAGTCACGCGTGTCGGAAGACAAAGAGATGACAATCTTAGAAGCGAAACGCAATATTTTATTTGAGCGCATACAAAATATCTATGAACGATCAAAAACCGCATCTATGTCTGACAGCAATAGCGAAGCATTTCTCAGTTATTGTATAACAGTAGATAGTATTCGAACAGATTTTCATAAGATGTTAGACGATTATAACGCAAGATTACTTTCTATCAATCCTGATGAAAAACCGAACTATCAGGCGTATACCTCATTCGAAGATCTTTATTGTATTATTAAGCGTATACAATCGCAATTGGAGGGTAAATGTTCAGCAGAGCCCGTTGCCCGCAAACCGAGATTACCGCCAATCGAGATTATGTCGTTTGACGGAGATATACGAAATTGGCCGTTATTCTATGCAAGTTTTAAGTCTACAGTGCACGATAATGGTTCTCTGACAGATGCCGACAGGTTGTACTATTTAATAGGTAAACTGTCACCGAAGGCCCAGTCCGTATTTGCAGGTGTCACACCCAGTGCTGAGAATTATCAGGTCATATTTCAGTCACTACTTGACAGATATCAAGACACGCGCGTTCTAGCGTCTACGTACTTTGACCAAGCTTTAAATCTCAAACTGTCCAGCAACGCGTCTGTCTCGAATTTCCAGCTGTTTATTGATAACTTCGTAACCGCGGTTAATTCTCTTAGGAATTTAAAATTAGAAGATCTTTCCGACTTTATGTTGCTTCAACTCGCTTTAAAAAAGTTTGACACTGATACAATTCGCGCATTCGAGATGACGGAACGCAATAATAAAATACCTACACTAGATAGTTTTATTTCGTTCATCAAAGATCAGTATCGAATATTTCATAATACACAGTCTGGTTCACCTGGCCCGTCTAACACTAACAACAACAAACAAAGGTTGAATAAATCGCGAAATAGTAATAATAACTCAGTCCCTAATCCACAATCTTACGTAACATGTTCGGAATCTAATAGTAATAATTCACAGAAGTGTCTGTGCAGTAATATAGTGCACGACCATTACTATAAGTGTCCCACCTTTAATGATTTAAATCCAATTGCTCGTTTTAAATGCGTAAAAGATAACAAAGCTTGCATTAATTGCTTAAGCATAAAACATAAAACGAGTAATTGTTCCAGTAGAACGAGATGTCGCACGTGTAAACAAAAACATCATACACTGTTACATTATGATAAAAATAACCGGTTGTCAAGCCAATCCGCTAACCTTGACACACTCGCGCCGCAGGTGCAGCAGACCACGGTAGCTGCGCCTTCCGCGTCTGAGGGCGAAGTATCGTTGTGTATGACATCCATTGCGCGGGCGACGCGCACGCGAGGACGGCACTCGCGCATCTATAATGATCCGCGCAGGGCCAAAACGCAGAGTACGGCGTCTAAGACGGTACTGTTAGCGACAGCGCAAGTTATCGTATATGATGTTAATGGGTCGCCGCACATGGTACGTTGTCTGCTAGATAGCGCATCTCAGACCAATCTAATAACATCGGAATGCTTCAAACGCCTCGGATTATGGAATAACTTTAAAAATACTAACTCAACCGTCAAAGGGATAGGCGGATCAGAAAGGCATTGCAGGGGTTCCGTAGATATTAAAATACATTCGCGTTTTGATAGGAATTTTAATTTTAACATTTCTTCGCTTATCGTGGAGCGTATCACGGACGCATTGCCGAACGCTAATGTAGACGTAGCATCACTCACTCATCTCGAATCATTGCCGTTAGCCGACGCGGAGTTTGCGAATCCGGCAGGCATTGATCTTTTGATCGGAGCTTCAATATTTCCGCACTTGCTACTTACTAAAGTGGTACGTAGTGAGCAAAATGATTTACCGCCCGCTATTGAGACGGTACTTGGGTATGTGATTATGGGTACCGTACCTACGTTACATACTTCTCATTGTAATACGTCTTGTTGTTGTTCTGCTCTTCAAGAGATCAAGGTGGGTGCTAAAACTGTGTGTAAGATAAAGCACTAATTAGCTATGCTATGCTATGCTGCGCTATGCTGCGCCATGCTGCGCTATGCTGCGCCATGCTGCGCTTTGCTGCGCCATGCTGCGCTATGCTGCGCCATGCTGCGCTATGCTGCGCCATGCTGCGCTATGCTGCGCCATGCTGCGCTTTGCTGCGCCATGCTGCGCCATGCTGCGCTATGCTGCGCTATGCTGCGCCATGCTGCGCCATGCTTCGCCATGCTGCGCCATGCTGCGCTTTGCTGCGCCATGCTGCGATATGCTGCGCCATGCTGCGCTATGCTGCGCCAAGCTGCGCCATGCAGCGCTATGCTTCGCCATGCTGCGCTATGCTGCGCCATGCTGCGCTATGCTGCGCCATGCTGCGCTATGCTGCGCTATGCTACGCTTTGCTATGCTAAGCTACGCTACGCTACACTATACTATACTACACATCCGCTTTGTATATAGATGACATTGCCTGTAATGTCATATCCGCTCCGCTAGCAATTTCGCTTTGTGAAGAGCTTATTCAGCTTTTCAAGCGAGGCCAGTTTGATCTTGTCAAATGGACAAGCAACTCTAAGGAGGTTCTCGCACGCATACCAGATTCTCATAAAGCTTCTCCAGACATTGAGTTTGAGAAGTCTGTACCGCATAAGGTTCTCGGTTTACGCTGGGACAAATCCTGTGATAGTTTTCGGTTTGACGTCTCACCACCAGATGACAAGTGCGCCAAGCGCACTATGCTGTCCACAGTGGCTCGACTATGGGACATAATGGGTTTGTGGCTCCCACAATTTTGTACGCCAAGCTCTTGATCAAGGAGCTTTGGCTATCAAAGTGTGAGTGGGATGAAACACCCCCTGAACATATTGTCGCCGCTTGGGGCCAGTTTTGTATTGAGCTTATCGCGCTCAATCAAGTTACTATTCCGCGTCATCTTGGGTTGGTAGATGGATGTACCGTCAACTTAATAGGTTTCGCTGACGCCAGCGAGCGTGCTTACGGCGGAGTCGTATATCTGCAAGTCCGCATTGGTTCTAACTACTCGGTGCAGTTAGTTTGTGCCAAGTCTAAGGTCTCGCCTGTTAAAACCATTTCGGTTGCGAGACTGGAGTTGTGCGCGGCCCTTCTGCTGTCTCAGTGCCCCACTACTCTATTAATAAATTATACGCATTTTCCGACTCCAAAGTAGTGCTCGCTTGGATTCGTTCTTCTCTTCACCGCTAGCAGACTTTTGTCGCCAACCGCGTTAGTAAGTTGATTGAACTTGTTCCCGCTACTTGTTTCAATCACGTCGCGGGTTATCGTACTCGTCTTCAGGAAGAACTTTCCATAGATCATATTGACTGGAAGTTTATTCCACCAGCATCACCACATTTCGGTGGATGTTGGGCAAGCATGGTCAAAGTAATTAAAACGCATCTCTTCAAAGTTATAGGTCAACAGATCCTCTCTTACGAAGAGCCTTTAACCGTCCTTGCACAAGTCGAGGCACTGATCAACTCGCGTCCGCTTCCAACTCAGTGAGATCTAGCCTGAAGTTGGACCTACCTCTTAGTTTAAGTATTTAGTTAGTAGTTTTCGCTATTATTGCGTTTGTAGTTTTCGCTAAAGTTAATTTAGATTAATTTTATTGTCATATCGCTGTCTTAGCCTATTGATGGGTTATGCGGTAGTACACCCAACATAGCTAAGTTCAATTCTATTTTTTTTAAAGGCAACCCTTTAGGGCCGGGGGGATATGGTAGCGCCATCTACCTTCCTATCTACAACTAATCGCATCAACATGAATCGTTCCACGCTTGTCTAGTGCGAGCGATATCATATTTACGTCCCTCTCTTTCCCTCTCCCTGGAAGAGGCACTGCCTTGCGCCTGATTTCGTCGCCGCGATCGTGAACGCGACGGACAGTCTCGAACATTCCTCCCGCCGAGAACGCCGTCTCGATACCGCTCCGCGCCGCGCCGCTGTATGTGATTTTGCCGCTTCCACCAAGGAAAACCCGCTCGTGAGTGCTAGTGAAAACAAGCAGCTGCATCGCGTAACCACCAGGAAGACAAGAAACGAAGAAGGCTGAATAAGGTAAGTGCCTTCCATCCTGGAAATATCCTATACTCCCGTATCCATCTCCTCTTCCCTTATTCCTTTCTAGGCGACCCAGAACTCGCCCTAATACAGTCCATTTCCTTTTCCAAGTCGCCTAGAACCCTACCCCACGGTTTCGGCACCACGCCATACCAACAGCCAACAAAAGGATACAAAGTAGTGTGAATGACAATGAGAGGATTGTAAAAGAAAAGTATGACAGATTGAAATATAAAGTAAAAGAGACAGTGAGAAGAAAGAAAGAAGAATGTAAGGATAAGTTTGATAGGAAATTTGCTAGGAATTTTCGGGCCAATATTAAATTATTCTGGCACTTGGTCAGAACAGCCCGAGGCAATTTGTCAGGAGACTCGAAGGTTGGGGTGATAAGGGATATGAATGGAAATATTATTAGAGAGCATAGAGATGTTTTGAATCAGTGAAAGGTATATTTTGAAAATTCGTTTGAACAAGGAGAAAGTGTTACCAGGAATATAGTAGCGGATGAGGAACATGATAGTGAAAATAATATAAGTATGGAAGAGATAAGGTATGCATTGCTTTTTAACAAATGTTGGCGGTCCAGTCGTGTCCCAGGTGAACAAGGCAGTAATTGTGCTACTTTACAAGGGCAAAGGGTCTCAGCAGGAATGCAAAAACTACCGCGGTATAAGCCTCCTGAGTGTTGTTAGCAAATTGTATGCAAAGATATTGATCGAAAGAATGATTTCTGGAACGGATAATAAGATTTGGGATGTACAAGCAGGATTTAGAAAGGGCATGGGATGTACGGATCAAGTCTTTTCCTTAAGATGCATTGCAGAGAAAATCTTAATGAAACACCAGAAGGTTTTCTGCGCCTTTATTGACTTGGAAAAGGCTTACGATCGAGTGGTGAGGGATGAACTTTGGTCAACACTTTCCGTGTATGGAGTGAGATTCTAAATCTCGTAGATAGAAATTGCACCCGAGGGTCGCCGCGAGCGCCTCGGTCGCAGTCCACGACTGACACAGGGTCATCGTTTAGCTAATAACACTCGTCGTGCCGCTCGTGCTGATGAACGTGTAGATGTTCACTTCTTTCCTCTCGTACTACACGACACATTGTATAAGTATACCTGTGCACGATTTTCACGACCTTACACTACCTAAGGCTTTGTATTACACTGTATAAAGCAACTTGTACCAAACAAAGCGTCGTCGTGAGTGCGGGCGGCACACGACACATTGCGCATGTAACGAGCGATGTACTAGCTAGTATTATAGTAATTTAAAAATATATGACTTTAGGTAATTTATGTGCTTTTTATAATGAGCTGAAATGACATCGTTGTGATGACGTCACTGGGCACAGCGTCGACTCCAGCAGTTAGACTAATGCAGGTATCGTTCTGTATAAAAGTGTTTCAATATTCAAATATTTTGTATTCTCAGTACGTTTGGTTAAAACGTTTTGGTGTCGTATATGTCGATGTTATTCAATGTTTGTCTAGTTTATTCCAATGTGTTGAATAATTTGTATCGTTATGTATAACGCAAACCTATTTATAATTACTATTGTCGATTATTTGTAGCTTGTAATTTGCTGAAATCGCGGTGATACGCTAATATAAAATATTTGCTAAATCGTATAATGTTAGTTTTATATTTGAAATGTGCCAATTGTTCCATAATATAATTTCTGTTTCTTATTTGTTATGTTGGTTCATTTTGTAATAAACTAAGTATTACTAAGTGAAACATTGTTTTCTGATAAAATTATTCTAATATAATCAACTGTCTTTAATTCATATGGTTAATAATTTTATTTGTTTTTCACAGTGAAATATTTGTATTTTGTACCTACTTTCATATACTATAAATATAAATAATATATTATAAAATTGATTAAACTAATTTTGAATTTATATTTTACGGACTCCAAGTCCAATTTTGACGTTTAGGTGCATAAGGTACTTCCATAAAATTATTTTAGAGGACGTATAAATAATAAAATAGCTCATGTTATTGTCGTTCTTCCATTACGTATCTATTAAAATATTTAATATTTTAAATATATGTCTATTATAAATTATAATAAACATTTGAATATTTTTCAGAACGATATTTATGAATATATATATTATACCAAAGCTTATAACTTTGTAGTATTCAATTTATTTCCAATGCGGAAATTGTGTAGCAAAAAAATGTAATTTGCTTTTTGATTGTCCTTATTTTTGTAAGCACGGCTGTTATAATATTTTCTTGAGCCTTTTGAAGTAAATGATGTGCTATAATTATTTATAGTTCGTCTACAATATCTATTTACGCAAAACGTAATTAATTTAACGAATATAACGCACAACCTAAGCCAAACCTAATATTTACTAATGTAAATGATATTGTTCCCTGACCTTTGACTACGGCGTTTTGATAGTGCAATTTTTTGAACAAGTATACGCTTTTCAATGAAACTAGCAGCTAAATTAGGAGAATTAATGTCAATAGTGGACACAGTGATTAAAAATTTGTATCCATAGAATATTTACAATCGTCAAAACAGCTTTTGTAATATTATATTACGCTGCCTCTATAATGACAGAATGCAATCTTAAACCTATGCATATTAATAAAGGAAATGTCTATACAAACATGACAGTCAACAGCGAAGAAGCCAAACCCTTCGTTACATTGTGAATTATACTATCAGTTAAAATGGTTTATAAAAATTATTAAACATACCTCAAAGATAATCGGAAGAAATTTATAACTGAGTTACTGTTAATTATTTTCAGAGCGAAATACTATGTTATGTAGCTCTAAATATGTGATAGGTTAAAAATGATGTCTAGTCTGTCTCATTATAGTGGTAGTACTATACAATGAATGCGCTTTGCAAACTTTTTCACATTTGTGCTATTTACAATCAATATATACACGATAACAACTGTGTTGGCGACTGTACAACGTTTTTAAAAGACATTATTGAGTGTTTTGTGAGTTTAATATACTATTTTGTAATTATTCGAATGAGGTCGGTAATGCGTTTGTTTATATTTCTCATACGATATCATTCTAACTCTCAGACAAACTTAACTTTTATTACTTACTTAACTGCTTTATGTATGAGTCAGTCATGTGACGCATTGTTAAACTTTTGCGTATTTTATACGGCTTCACGTAAATAGTAACTAAATTATTATTTAACGCTTTAAAATCTCAACTATATGTAAAAAATATTTGATAATGTAATAAAGTCGGCATTACAGTATTCGATTACAATTCAAATTGCAATCAGCTGGAATGTGTAGAACAACATATTAAGGGGGTTAAATATAATGACCACCATAAAGTGCTTTGATAACCTTAGTTCTTTAACTAAAAATATATACTTAATACCAGAAAAATTAAGTCTATGTATAAAAAGTACTAGCTATTTTAGTCACAACTGCACTTCAAATTGTATGCGAACACCAAATGTAGTAAATGATCACCAAATAAATAGGTTATGTTAGGTTTTCTTGTGTCCCTTAATTAAAAAAATAGGAGCCCTACGAAGGAGGGCTCCGACAACTTAGTTTATTAAAGTAGGTGGTGTAACCAAATCTAATTTATGTGTTGGTCATCAAACAACTAACAAAAAATCTTTGGTTATAATTTTACATTAAAGTGCTTATTTAATTTTGGTGATCATTTACTAATTTTGAGTTAACAATGATTTATTTCGAGTAATTTTGCTTAACTAGGATAGCGAAATGTTAAAACTTTGGTTATAATTTTACATTAAAATGCGGGTTTCATTTTGATGATCATTTACTATTTTTGTTTGTTACATGTACTATATCTGGTGGTAAGTGAAACATAAGCCCATAATAAGTTTGGACCTTTTTGTTTTGTTTTTCCTGTAATCGCACATAGTTCGTCTATGATACATGAAAAATACTTTTTTTTTCATGAATACCACAAAAGTATAAAAAATGTCAATGTTTTTAAAGGTTTTCCGCATTAGAATGACATCTCTCAATCTCATACCGACGAATTCTTTCGACTATTTGCCGATCATACCACAGTTTTTCGATACATATGACTCTTACTGAAAGGTGCTATTTCAAGTCATCGTCACCACACAGATGTGTTACCCGCCATGTCAAAACGTTTCTGTTATATTTATTTATACGATTTAATTTTCTATTTATTGTAAAGGTATGTAGTTTACGGTGTTGTACATGCTTTATTGTAAGTTAAAATTTCATGTGGACCATATTTGATGTTTGTTTAGTATAGTATTTAACATGTGAACAATTTTCTTTGTAATTTAGTAACATTTTTAATACTAAAAAGTAACTCGCCGCACCGACCATCTTTATGTAAATAAATTAGAAAAATAAACTAAATTATGTAGTCGAAAGTACCTACTTATACCAAATTATGAAAATATTGTATACCATATACATAATGAATTGGATTATTTACTAGAAAAGAGGAAATTGTAACTTGACTATTACATGAATTGTATAGCAACATTGTGATTTAAAGTTCTCAACTTCCAAAATATTGTAAATTAACTAATTGAGATATTGTTGTCATGAATGTTATTTAAAAAGGTAATTTTAAAATTTATACATGGAATCATGTGTTTTATTTTCTTCAATGTGCTATATCTGCTTGTGATGCATGCATTGACATATTACTTGATGAAAATTATAGGTTCCTTGGTCATCATTGGCCGAAGACTAAAAAGTCTTTAGACCTGGACAAACCTTTTGAATGAAAACTTATTTATTTATAATTTATTTATACTTTACTGTACACTTATACATACATTTGTAGAAATTTTATGAACAAGTTAGTACAAAGGGCAGCCTTATCGCTGACAGCGATTTCTACCTTACCTTTGGATGGATATTATTGGTCGAAAATAAATGGTAGTTGCCAGTGTACAGTTGTAGAAAAAATGTATTAAATATATAAATTAGTGTAATAACATATATACCTACATACAAATAAATACATATAAATATTAATACATACATACAAATAAGTAAGTATACAATACTTAAATAAATACATACATATAATTATAATGTAGAATGAGAAAAGTTATAATGATAGATAGTGATCCTTTATCATTGCTTTAAATCTAGGATAGTCTGAGCCTGCCTTATATGTAACGGTAGGGCATCCCATAAGCGAACAGCAGTAACTGACAAGGATTTGTCATAAAATGCTGTGGAATGAACCGGCATTATCAGGTTCAGTTAATTTTCTGGTGACCCTAAATAACAGTTATGCGTATCATGAAGGAACTCGAATCTTCCTTTCAGATAGGTGGGAGTAGAAGGGTTAAATAATCTTAATATATAAAATCCTTGCGTTACTGACTGACTGACAGACACGCTACAGCCGAACCTACTGGTCGTAGGAAGATGAAATTTAGCATGTATGTTCCTTGGGCACCGTAGGGGTGCATTAAGACGGGATTTCCCGAAATTCCCACGGGATCGGGCAAAACGAGAAATTCGAAAATATGTGCGTGCGAAGCCACTGGCGTCGACTAGTATATTATAAAGTAGAGAGAGAATGAGAGCATTCCGGCGATGTCGTATGGGTAACCACTTGAGCTGTGCTCGAAATTGTGAAACGTGATCATACATACATACATACATAGACTCACGCCTGTTTCCCGGAGGGGTAGGCAGAGACTACGGAACGCCATTTGCAACGATCCTGACATACCTCACTTGCTTTACTCACTCCCATCAAGTTTCTCATGCATGCTCTTCTGTTAAGGGTACTTCTGACTTGTCCTTTGACCAGATTGGAGACATCCTGAAAAAAGGACAAGTCAGAAACGTGATCATATTTGCGTAATCCAAATTTTCAAAAGCGGCGTTCTCTCTCCTCTGCTCATCTCGATTTTTATCAATTCAATATCTAATTCTATTTCAAGTTCCTACCACCTTTATGCAGATGATCTGAAAATCTATTCACAAGCGAAGCTTGAAAGTTTATCTTTAGGCTTCGCCAGTATTAATCAGGATCTAGTTGCCATATCAGAATGGACTAAAACATATGATGGTCTTAAGGTTAATCCTGTTAAAACCCAGGCTATAATTATTGGCAGCTCTAGACTGATTTCTAGGATTAACTGGTCAAAGCTTGCCCAGGTGTCTTTTGCAGGTGTTTATATTCCTTTTAGTAAAGATGTTAAGAATCTGGGGATAGACATAGACACAACATTTTCGTGGGCCGTCCAGCTGCAATACGTCGGCCGACGTCTTTTTGCTGCCATAGCATCTTTGAGAAGACTGCGTAATTTCCTTCCGAATGGCACTAAAATTGCACTTGTGCAATCTATTCTTCTTCACATTCTTGACTATGCCGATGCCAGCTATCTCGATCTCAATAATGATCAGCTTGACAAACTTGAGCGGCTCCAAAATTTCTGTATACGATTCATATTTGGTTTATGCAAATATGATAATATCTCTGAATTTCGCACGAAGCTCAAGTGGCTGCCAATCCGCCTTCGCCGAAATTCTCACATTCCCTGCCTTCTCTATAATATTCTATACAACCCTTCTTTTCCCATATATCTGAAAACTCACTTTGAATACCTCCATGATACACATACGAAGTGCTTAAGATCATCGGAGAATCTTAGATTGAAAGTTCCTGCACACTCTACGGTTTTCTACGACAAATCTTTTACTGTACAGGCTGTACGATTGTGGAACTCGTTGTCTGAGACAATAAGACAGGCTCAATCGTTGACATTATTTAAGAAACTTGTCACCAAACACTACTTAGCAGATATTCCATGACTACTCTTTTAAACTTGCACTGATATTGTATTTATTTGTGGTATCTATTTATATATTTTATAAAGTATATATTTATGTATGTTGTAATATTAGTATGTAATTACATAGTATTATTATTAGTTTTGTTGAGCTCATTAGGATACACTATTCCATTAGGTAAGTAGGTACACCATTACCTACCCATTCTATCAGTCGCTCAATTATGTATTCCATTCTTGGTTGTCTGGAAGAAATCGCATTTTGCAATAAGACCGCCCTTGTACCACTAGTTTTAAGTTGTTTATAATTTGATCACTATATTCTTGTATCTTTTTGTTTTTCTGGTGTACAATATAGAGTTTTAATCAATCAATCAATACAAATATGAATCGTATACAGACATTATGAAGGCGCTCAAGTTTGTGAAGCTGGTTTTCGGCGATATCTAGATAGCTGACATCTGCATAATCAATAATGGGTAAAAGAAGAGAGTTTGCAAGTGTAATTTTGGTAGCAGTTGGTAGAAAATTTCTTAGTCTTTTAAGTGAACCCGCTGAAGCAAATACCTTGCGACTCACTTCTTGGATCTCCGTTCGCGAAGTAAGAGAAGAGTCTATATTTACACCCAGGTTCTTTACTTTGTCCTGAATGGGAATGACAGTGCTATCAAAGATGACGTGAGGGAGTTGAGACCAGTCAATTTCAGATGTCATTCTTGAATTCCCAATAACAATGACCTGAGTTTTGGAAGGATTCACCTTCAATCTCATAAAATCAGCAAATCTTTTGGGCTACCAAAAAATTTGCTCCAACTGCTGATCAGTGCCAGGTCACTGTTAATACTATTTATAGAAAGTGACAAATCAGCTAATGGCGACTGCGTATAAATTTGGAGAACCGCTGCATAAAGGTTAGGAAGAGTGAAGATTATTTGATTTAGAACTTATAAAAATTGCGAAAAGTAAAGGAGACAATACGCCACCCTGGGGCACGCCAACAGTAGTGTTACACCAAAAAGAAAGTGAATTTTCAACGCGTATACGCTGTCTACGTACTCCCAGGCAAAATTCAGTGGTGGCCCTATAATATTAGACCTTACTCTCATAGCGTATCTTACTTGCCTATCGTAATAGATCAGAGGTAACGTTCACAGAGATTATCGCTAGGATGGGTGACCGCCGGTTATGGCATATACATTAGAGCAGTACCGTGTTTAGGAGGGCAAGGAAAGCTGTCAGTTCCAGACACGAAAAGAAGATTTAAGTATATTGCAATCTATTTAATAAAATAATGTTTAATCCTTATTATTCCCGATCAATAATATTCTCTAAATAGACGTAACTACTGAGCTACTACACATAATAGAACACCACTTTGAAAAAAATACCAGCTACTTAGTTCACCAGAGTGGAAGGATTATTCGGTGCACATCTTGCCGAAGTACTATAATCCTTCTATTAGGGAAGTACAATGTACAATACATCTATGTAAGACGTATGGACTAAAAGCTTATCCCTACATTTGGTTAGTATACATTATTAAGGCTGTGTGAGTGACCTCTACCTCTCTCTCTTCGGCTCTGTCTACTAGTAAAAACAACTTGGATTAAAATTAAAATTACAATATAATAATTATTTTAGATTAACTTCAAATTCCTTCAAATGTTAAAACCTCATCACCAGATTTGGGATCGCAGTGTTTTTATTTAATAACTAGAGTTGGTATACGAATGAGGAATTTCACCTCGTTTGGTCCATTAGTTTTGGAGCTAAATGGCTGAAGTGAACTTGCGACGGAAAGACTTATCTGGGTTTAGTCCTTTTTATTGTTTCGTGTGAAAGCCTTATAAGATTGATATGATAAGGCTACTCTGCTTCTTAGAATTAAATGAGAAATCATTGAATTGCTAAGATGTAATTTTGATGGAGCAATAGTTAGAATGTTTCTGCTTTAAGTTTCCTGCTTGGTACACTCGGCAAAAATATACTCGGTTTACCTATTGTGTTCAATTCCTATAAAAGATCACAAGATACTTCAGAATCACAAATTATTGATGATCACATATAACGTAATGAAATCACCTAAAACACAGATAGTTTTAACCTACAAATTTGTGCGACAGTATCATAAAAAGTAAAGAAAGTTTGTACTATTAATAATTAATATCTAAGAGCCTGAACACACTGACGGTTGCCTGCACTTCGATTTTAATATGAAAATGCATGATTACAGCACAATGACTTGCGGCCAACGTCTATACTCACTTACTCAGCTCAATACATGAGGCGGCCGCATACGGCTAGCTACAGTACTAATGCGTTCAGGCTCTCACTGTGATTGTTCCCAAATTTATTTTCTCTTATTATTCGTGGCTTTCACTTAATACTTCATTCTTATTAAGAACCTGAATCATATCTGAGAATCCCCTCTACAAAAACAATCTAAAGTATTTACCACAAAATATTTCCACTTAATAAAATCCCGAAGCATTATATTTTATTCCTACATAAAACTTGGTAAAAATGTCAGAAGACTTTCATGATTATTTCATTAAATTTTAATTAGAAGGAACCGCCGTCGTAGCGTAAACAAAAAGTTGTGTACTGTGAAACCTTATCATGTTGTGAGACCGCATAAAATATCAGTAAGAAAAATAACTGCCACAATTTTAAATGCTGTTTATTTTATATTAAGCCTGACGAATATCTCGTTTCATTTGGCTGGCAAACCGTTTCTGTTACGGTGATCATAGCATAGGTGAACTTGCCTTATGGCATATGAAACCTACTGTTATCGTATGAGACTTGATCTGTATGAAAATATGAGTACATTTAGATATAAATAGACTTGACCTAGAAGCTTGTAAAAAATAACTAAATATCTACTTGAAGCTGAAACTCATTAAAGACTTCGATTGATACGGTACGTAAAATGTGAGCGATATTTCCTACATAAATAGGCACTACAAGATTTTAATTACTTATTTAAAAAGCGCCTAATGAAAAATCCAATGTTAAATTTAATTGATGATGACGTGTCAATTACAGAAAACTAGAGACACAGTTCCTTGAAAACAATCAAAGAAGTGATATACATCAAGGAAGTTGAAGTGAGCAAATAGGTTGTGTTTGCAGCATCAACAGCAAAAAATACAACAGATTTTCACTCCACTCGCGTTTCAGTGCACGTACTGTATAAAGTATTTATTTGAATTAGTCACCCCAGCGCGAGCGTCGGGCAAACGTGTTTCAAACAGCATTGTCAGCCGAGCAATGCATACTAGACGATCCCAAGCACAACCATTTTCAAAAGGCCCCTGAGATACTGGTTCGCTGTCCAAATTCAGCATCATTCAAGTAGTGTTTAGAGCACAAGGGATCAATTTACACTGGTGGTTTCGTATTGAAGTACTTTGTTCGCTCGTGCATAACCTACTACTAACTACGCGTTGAAACAAAGCTGTACCGGCATTCATTTTGATTTAAGTTATTTATGTGCATTTAGATGGCTTCACTGTTTTGATGACATGGTATTAAAGCTGAGTGGAAAATAATGTTCATAGTGCAATCACATTAAAGGTATCACGGCAGCCTAGTAAGATCACTTTCAATATATTGTGCATAATAAATTAATGTCGTCCTTACTATGTGTGGCTTTTAAGTGCCGCAAAAAATAAGCTTTTACTTTTTAAATAATAAAAGCACGTAAAAGCTTAATTTTACCTTATAAGGAAATGTAAATTTACGACTTGCCTAAGTGGCACGAATTGTGTAATTAATATCATTATGTAGTTAGTCGACTGCACGGTTGGCGTAGTGGTTTAAGCAGCCGCCTCACCGCTTGACACTGTGCGCAGTGTTGTGGGTTCGATCCCACACGAGACAACACTTTGTGTGATTCATAAATTTTGTTTCGAGTCTGTTGATTTAGTCCTAATGCGGGAGTTGTCTTTTTAAAAGAAAAAAGAAAGAAAAGCTAGGGAATTTTACCTCCTACACTGTGCCCGCAACTTCACCCACTTGGGTGTCGCTTAGAGCAAAAAGTTAGCCCATGTCTTATTCTGATGTAATACCTAAGTTATATTACTGGAAAGTTAAAAAATCAATTCAATAGCTTTGCGTAAAAGAGTAACAAACATGCAATTTTACAAACTTTTGCATTTAACATATATTTGTTGCTAGAGAATCAAGTGTACTCTACATTTGCTAGTAGGTCATTGAATTAATACTTTTTTTATCAAAACTATTACTTTAATTGCTTCTATTATGTGGCACACTTGGTTCAAGTTCCATAGAGTGATTTGGTAAGCTTTTTGTTGTCGATGTAGACCTTAACTGAGGACTATCGAGTTTTCCAATGGTGGGCCTAGTGGAGGGAGTACGTGCGACTCCCGATAGATTTGGCCTACACACTAACCCTGCGACGTCCTCAACTTGCCTTTCGAATCCACCACAGTTTGGTATTTCATACCCGTGATCCGGCGGCCTAATTCGGTCTGCAGCCTCTAACAGTTCAACCTACCCTGGAAATTGCACGTGGACACTGCATCACATGTTAGCAGACATACAACGAGTAGCCCCATCAGCTCGTCGACTGCAAGGTATTAATCGAAAATGAAAAAATTGGATCTGGCAACACTGCCGGTTGCCAGATCCAATTTTTGAAATACGGGAGGAGTATCAATAAAAATCCGGGAGATGTATTGCGACATTATGAAAATAATCGGGAGATACATTTTTCCTTAAAATTAAGTCACTCAATAAATGTTTTATTGTGCTTTTCTATCATTTTTTCACTTCACTTCTGCTGGTTGGTTGGTTGTCTTCTTTTAATACGATCTATTTAAAAATACTGTATCTATCCTATATGCTACTTATTGAACTATGCGTCTTAATTGGGCCGGATAATCAAAGCAAAAACCGGTTTGTTTCTCTTTGCAATGTTGCAAAATTAGGAAACTAGAACTGTCAAAACTTTGCTTTAGAATAATCAACTCTAATTCATTACGTTAAAGTATAGTTTGGTCTACGCATTTTACTAAGTAATGTATTTTACATTTTGTTTCGTTTTACGCAGCTTTTTCGTAAAGAAAGTTTAAGCCACGGTTTAAGTTCTTAAAAAATCGGGAGTTTTGAAGGGGAATCCGGGACATCGGGAGATATTACCTAAAATCGGGAGATATCCCGGAAAATCGGGAGACCTGGCAACGCTGATCGACGGTGGCTTGAGTCATAACGTGCCTTCCCTACGTCTGTGGATGAGGAGATTGGTACTCTCTGTACCGCTCTGTCGTCTACTTGCTCAACATTACTGCCTCTGCCAAAAGGAGTCATATCAAACTCAAATATGTTTACTTCCGGAGAAAATTAAAAACAATTGTCGACACGTCATAAAGTCATAGTTAAAAATATTACAAACAAGTAACTTTAAATGCTTATTTACATAATTGACCATTGAATAAATGTCTCTTCAAAAATTGGATGATTTGATGCTCCAGCAGGGTTAAAATGAGCAAGTCAGCTCTAGCGTATCTAGTTCGTTCAACTTTGTTAGGCTAAACAAATTAAATACTTCAATGTATTATTACTTACATTGATAGGAATTTGTTGACGGGGTTATTGAACGTTATCTGTGCTGGAATATTACTTATAAATATAAATAAACTCAATAACGTGTCAACATTTTATTTCTCAAAATAATATCACAATATTTTGCAACTATACTATGTTTTTCATCTTTAGTATCCATGTTCCTGATATCCACCGTGTCCACCCTGCCCTGGGAAACCTCCCTGGGTATTATAACCTGACTGTCCTGGATAACCGCCTTGACCATAACCTCCAGGACCATATTGACCAGGACCAAATTACCGGGACCGGAATTACCAGGGCCATATTGTCTAGGGCCAGAATTACCAGGTTCAAACTGCCCAGGACTGGAATTTCCAGGTCCGAACTGACTGGGTCCGTATCCTGGTGGTACGGATTGACCGGGGCCATATCCTCCAGACCCATGGCCAGGGATGAATCTTGGTCCCGACTGACCGAATCCTCCCTGCCCAGGGCCAAATCCTCCTTGTCCAGGGCCGTATCCACCAGGTCCATTTTGTTGACTGGGGCCGAAACCATTTGGTCCGTTGTCCAGTCCACCGCCCTTTTTGCCATGTTGATATGGGTAACCTGAGTTAAAAAAAAGAAGAGCCTTTAAAATCATGTTGGTAATTTACTTCGTAAGTTGGAGTTCGTGGCTACAAAATGGTATGATCGCGACAACCTATGTTTGATGTTATGCCATGTAGGCCATAGAAATATAAAAAAAGGTGTAGCGCGACCACTAGGGTGGACCTTACAGCGTTTTGCAGTTCTCTCCTCCCCTTGCTTCACAATGGCATTGTAAGCAAACAAGAGGATTTGGCCATTGTATACTACGCGGGCTAGTTGGGACAGGGTTTGATGACGACCTACTATTTACTTTTGTATTTTCTATAGTCCCACTTACGACACCCGTGGGTCAAAATGGGGTAGTGATACTTTGTATTTTTAATCAGTCACCACACAGACAAACATAGTGTACCGACTCTAAATTCGGATAAAAAAATTAAATGGCTGTGACATACGGACAGACAGACAGACATAGCGAAACTATAAGTGTTTCGATTATTGCCATTTTTGGCTACGGAATCCTAAAAACAGGAGAGCTGTATGTCATATCTACCGTGTTCATCGAAATATATGTACTAACTAACGTACTCAATGACCGTGTTATAAAAACTATTATATACCTTCCATATTCCAACTAAAACACACTTTATTAATTAATCAATTATTATTCTTAGTAAATCAAAACACAACGCTTCGAAAGCGACCCACTCACTTGATAACTATTACCCAAATAATATAATAATGACATCATTGTATATCCACAATAATTATTATGAGTATACATATATACATTACCTATGTATTTATAGTTACAAGATTGATGTAATATCTTAATATATAAAATCCTTGCGTTACTGACTGACTGACAGACACGCTACAGCCGAAACTATTGGGCGCAGGAAGCTGAAATTTGGCATGTATCGACTCATCCGTAGAACAAAGTCCGATCTGCATGGATCGCAATTTTCAGTAGAGGCTGTAGAAGTTCTTGACTTGTGTAACTCTTTATAAATCTTATAACGAGAGACTTATAATTAAGATTTTTTGGTATATTACTATAACAGCCCAGCCTAATTAAATGCTCCATAGTGTATGTTTCTAGTCCTTTTATTGTACGAGAAAGTGGGTTCCATTTCGACCTAGGACGTTTTATGGCGGAAGAGCGTGAGTCCGTGGTGAACATCGTGCGTTGTTTTGCGGAAAAATTCGATTTAAAAGACGTTCCATGTCAACAAAGGTTGATTTTTGTTGAAATTTTTCATCCCTACTTCCTTTGTGATCCGTCCTTTGTGAATAATATAAAACATAAAATTAAATCCAATGTCATTTTTTTATAGGAAGGTCTTAAAATTGTTGACAGAACTCTAAGTGGCAAAGATAAGACTTCTTGCATGTATGAGTAATTCCCCCCCGTGGGATCTCCACCTTGTCGTGGTGGGGGGGCCTAGTAACCGTGGATTGGTGACCCGCGGTGAAGCTAAGAGGGATCCAGGAGGGGACGCTCCGCGTGGGCTTGACGGAGGCCTGCGCAGGATGCGTCCAAAGGGGCGGGTGCGAGGGACAGTTCTTCTGTCCCTCGCAGTCGGGTGCGGTCGCGGGAGGAGAGGCGTGTCGGTGTTGCGTTGCCGCGCGCCCTATCTCCCGCGACCAAATGGGGGCGCACCATTCGATGCGTCGCGGTGGGGCCGCATAGGAAGAGGAGATGCGGTGTTGCGTTGCCGTCCTCCCTATCCTCTGCGGCCGCTGGGCGTTTTGGCGGCGGAGTCCAACACCTTAATCCGTCGCCAAGGGGGTTTTGTTCGGGGCCCGCCTGACCATCTGGCGGGCCAATACCCGTCGGGGGGTGGCGACGAGTGCTTTGGTGATGCCCCACCCTCCGACACACGGGTACATGGCGGAAGTCGAGGTGGTTTTTAGTGGAAACACCACATACTCCGGCTCTTATTTCCCCCAAGAGTCGGAGATCCGAAGGGATTTTCCACCTCGTAAAACAAAAAAAAAAAAAAAAAAAAAATGTATGAGTAATTATAATTTTACTACCTAAACACGTCGTGTAATAGTCGTAGTAATTATATTTAATAATTTAAAAATAAACAAATTTATTTAACTTTACATATAATCGTATAAACTTATTTAAAAGTCATCAATTTGTATGTATATTGTAGAACAATTAATAGCCAATAAATGACAAATTGTATCACAAAATTGCAACTACGTACCTATCTACACTGCAGCTCGGGCTTCACGAGCACTCACAAAGTTATTTTATAAGGACCTACTTAATATAAAATAAAATTATGACTATAAAACATATTTATCATCACCTAAACCTAAAGACATCCACTGCTGGACATGGCCTCCCTAAAGGCTGTCCACACAACTCCAATCATGTGCCGCCTGAATTCCACCGCTTCCTGCAATCTTAACCCAATATCTTCTTCTTTATAATATTAGACACGGTGGAAAAAGACCCATCACCAAGCCGAAGTCTACTCGTTTTACACATCTTGCTAAGTCATATTTAGCAAAACAATACCTCGGAAACGATTTTTTTAGTATACACATTTTATAAGCTGCTATGTAAAGTACACGCGTGCAATTCTCGAGATACTTACCTATACAAGGAAAGGTATCCTACAAAGAACAAATTGGCGCGTGAACACGTAACTTTGAGCCTCAATATCTCCTGAAGCAGTAATTTCCAAGGTATGGTGCCGAAGTAAAGAATTTTCGTTAAGGGTCTTTTTACACCTCGTATAAGAATAACAACAATGTTACATCGATTTTACCTAGACGTGGTGCACAATATTAACTAAATAATAGTAAAATACAACTAAACATTAACAAAATTGAAAATCGAGTACTCATACTCATTTTAGTACTTAGCTAAACTATCCTATCGAATCTTATTAGTCTACTAAGCAGACCCTGGGTTAAGGCACAAAGTCGTGGCTGCCACCCGGGTAACGTTGAGACCATTATAATGACACATTTCAGTACTTACGCTACATAAATAACTTAAGCAGCACATGACCTTAATATATTTGAAACACACTTTTCATCACATCATCTATAACGATCTTGTGCCTGTCAAGCCGGCTCCGCCTTTTTTTTTTTTTTTTTTTTTTTTATCGCGGGAAAAATGCTTATGCATACCCCATTTGTTCGGGGGACAAATAAAGGTTATGTGGGACTGCACCCACTAAACAACCCGCGGTGAGCCTTGCACGTCGCCTTGACGGGAGGTCCCGGAACATGTTACGACTTCGGCAACCTCCCAGCGAGACACCCGCACTAGAACGGGCTACCTCTCTTGGGCGATGTCCCGGCTCATCCTAGGACATCAACCCCATTGCGGAATCCTGCAGACGATGGATACCCCCGATCCTTCGCCCGCAGTACCACTTAAGGCGGCATAAGGCGCATTTCAGCGCGCTGACGCCGCCTGGTTCGCCGGCGGCGGATCGAGTCAGGCAAGGCATTTTCCTCCCTGGCTCGCTCCGCCGCTTCCTTCTGCGAGATTACTTCCTCGCAGAAGGTTGCGACCGCCGCCCAATGCCTGTCACTGATAACCATAGCCTGAACTACAGCCGGTAGTGACAGATCAACACCAATGACTGCTACAAGATCCCGTCGGCACACATCCCAAGCTGGGCAGTGCTCGAGGGTATGCTGCGCAGTATCCTCACTGCAGTCGCAGTGGTGGCAGACGGAACTCGGCTCTCTCCTAGCGACCGTGTGCAAGTATTTGCCAAAGCACCCATGATCTGACAAAACCTGCACCAGTCGGAAAGTGAGGGTCCCGTGCTGCCGCCCCGCCCAACAGTCTAAGACTGGCTGGAGCGCTTCCACGGTCCTAATACCGGCTCGCGGGGTCTCCAACCGATCACGCCATTTGACCATAGTGACGTGGTGGGCATTTTCACGCCACCTACGTAGTTCCTCCAGCGATGGAACTGAACCAGTTTCCTTTACCACCGCTGCACGCCAATACATTTCGGCAAGTACTTCCGCCTCCAAGTCCCATGGTGGTGTGCCGGCTAGAACACATGCCGCTTCTGTTGACACAGTGCGGTAGCCCCGTATGACCCTAACTGCCATAACCCTTTGGTGTTTCCAAAGCATAGCCCTTGTTTGGGCGGTTAGGCACTCTGCCCACACTGGTGCACCATATAGTGCCATCGAGCGGATAACACTCGTGTAGAGTCGCCGGCACATGATCGAAGGTCCACCTAAGTTCGGCAGAAGCCGTCCGAGGGCAGACGCTGTGCTTACAAGCCTTGGGGAAAGTTGGCGAAAGTGTTCGCTGAACTGCCATTTTCCGTCCAACATAAGCCCAAGATATTTTATGCTGGACTTGATCGGCACGAGAACCGAGCTGATCGTTATCGAAGCACCAGTGGGTGGCTTACGGCGAGGTCCGTGGAAGAAAAGAGCCTCAGTTTTATTCAGAGACACTGTAAGTCCCAGTGCCTCGATACGCCCCACCACTTCTGAGACTCCTATGTTGGCCAGATGAATCGCTTCATTGAAGCTAGCTCCCTGGGCTGTAACAAGAGTATCATCTGCATAACAAATGATACCCAGCCCGCGACAGTGCTCCCCACGAAGGACCCAGTCGTATCCAATGTTCCACAGGAGAGGTCCCAGCACAGACCCCTGTGGAACACCGCACGTCATACGACTACGAACTATGACTCCATCTCGATTCTCATGCACAATACTTCTACCCTCCAGATAGTCTACCACTAGCCGCACTAGGTAGCTAGGAACTCTATGATAATAAAGTGCCTCCTGAATGCAGCTAAATGGCAGACTATTAAAAGCATTGGCGATGTCAAGAGACACCGCCAATAAAACACCGCCTCTGGTAACCGCATCCTCGGCCGTAGCCTTTAGTCTCATGATAGCGTCAACTGTTGACCGTCCCACACGAAAACCAAATTGAGCATCAGACAGATTTGGGCCGACTTCGTTGAGATGCCGGACGATACGGGTAGCAAGAATTCTTTCGAACAGCTTGCCAACCTCGTCCAGCAGGATAATAGGCCTATAGGCCGTGGCCGAATCAGGGGCTCGTCCTGGCTTCGGCAGAAGTACCAGCCTCCCTGTTTTCCAGCACTCAGGGAACTGTCCAGAGCGAAGACAAGCGTCAAAAAGACCACTAAGGTGATCTTGGAAATGTTCAAATGTCAGAGACAGAACTCGCGCTGGAATACCGTCAGGCCCAGGGGCAGTGTTTTTCGAGCGAATCCTCAGAATAGCTGCCCTAATTTCTGCATCCGTGACAGCTGGGACACTTGATTCTATGTTCCAAGCATCAGGTGGGGACGCCATTGCTGGAGCTGCATATCCAGACCGCTGGGGAAAAAGACTCACGATCACTTCGGAAAGAAAGCTAGGCTGGAGGGTTTCGGTGAGGGGAGGACCTGATGTGTGCAGGTTATTCCGCACCGCGCGGTATGGACGACCCCAGGGATCATTTTCAAGACCCCTCACCATCTCTTCACGGGCGATATCTTTGGCACGACAGATAGCAATTTTCAGAGTTGCACAGGCAGATTGATACACCGCGTATAACTGTGCGTCCCGTTCATCACCGGCATGTCGTCGTCGGCTGCGGGTATAAGACCTTCGAGCACGAATACAGGCTTTACGAAGATCTGCCAATTCCTGAGACCACCAGTACACCTCCTTTTTTGGGTTTCGACGACGGACGCGAGGCATAGCTGCGTCACATATTTCTGTCATTGTATTGCGAAAATGGCCAGCCTCGACATCAATATTCATCCCCTCAGAAGGTGGTGAGGACAGCCAAGAATGAATAACGGCTGCCTCCGCTAGCAAGTTTCGGTCGAGCTTGCGCACAGCCCATCGTGGAAATTTGGGAGTTCTGCTCACTGTATGAACTCTTTGCGTACGGGAGATGCGTACTAAGATATAAAGATGATCCGACAGGGTTTCTACGTCTACTAGTACACGCCAGCTGGTCACACGCTCTGCAACCACAGGAGAAGCAAACGAGAGGTCAACTATCGACCCCCCTTGTCGCCGCACGCAGGTATTTGTGGAACCTGTATTTAGAAGACAGAGGTCCAACGATGACATCCATGCCAAGACAGCCGCACTGCGTACGTCTGTTCTGGGCGATCCCCACGCAACGGACTTTGCGTTAAAATCACCCAGAACTAAAACGCGGCTAGGTGATATCCGTCGTATTGAGATTTCTAGATTATTGAGAAAGATCTCAAAATCCGCCAAGCTACGGTTAGGAGAGAAGTAAACCCCATATATAACCAGTCCGCCCATTCGGCAGCGACATAGCCCGAGCCCTTATCTTTGAGCAGCAAGGGCGGGGAACCCAATGCTGTAGAGGTGACAATTGCCACGGAGCCTTCCCAGTCACTCGCCCAATTACAGCGAGGAGGAACGAAATAAGGCTCCGAGGCTACGGAAGCCGGCTCCGCCTGCCCTTCCTTTAGAATTATACTTTTATCCTGTCTCACCCATGCATACATATCTCATCCATGCAGTCTAGCAACAACAAAATAATATAACCCAAAATGAGTTAAAACAGCATCAGCAGGAACATAGTTTGGCATACTTAAATTTTCTCGCAGTGACTGTCGCTGGGAGCTGTAGTAAATGGCAGACTACTTAAAAGTATGTCTTAATATTTTGTATTATTAGGGCATAATATAATATCGCATGTCGAATGAGCATGTATGTATTTACAAAAATACTACATTTATCCGTTTTACAGTAACTATAATACAAATTTTGCTTATTTTGGAATTAGATGATGTTGTGTGCATGTGGTAGAGTATTTTTTAGTAGGAAACAGCATGTTAGTCAGTACTTAAACTAACTGGGGTAGACCCATGGTTACACTTCTTACTGTTTGAGCTGTATTAACGATGAATTTGAAAAACTTAATAGATTTCCAAAGAAAATTGACTAGGTTGATTACTGTAGACACCTTCGGTAGACTAAATAGACATACCATCCGGTATTGAGCTATTACAGATTCCTTTCCTTTATTTGTCCCATCACGATTGTATAGAATTTCTTCCCATAATATATCAAATTTACGACTGGTTCCTTTGTACTAGGAGGCAAAAACGATTCAAGCCCGTTTAACCTTCACTCGTTACTAAAATATAAAAATTCTTTTGCACAAATAACTTTAATAAAGTATTTTAAGACGTTCTTTGAAACAATAAATTTTGCAATAAATTAAACTTATTTCTAATAAAAAAAATTGGTTGCCTGTAAAGTTTTACGTGTATACGGGCGAAAGTTTTACGTGACAACGACTTTGAGTGGTAAAATAATTTTAATGTGAATATTCATTCGTATAGTAGGAAGAAGGATGAAAGACGCGTGCCTTTCACTTTTTATGTCTGTCTCTCTCGCTCTTAGGCGGGACGCGTGCCTCTCACTCGCTCTCATTGTGAGCGCATAACGTGAGCGGAGCGTAACGCAGTTTCTTGAAGTGTCACCCGGCAAACCAATTTATAAGACGTTGTCACGTCAAAATCTTAATAATTAAAGATCTTTTCACTTGAACAACGTCCTAACTGATTCAACATTTTGAGTAACAACGTCCCATCTTAACATTGAACCCACAAATTGTTTCACAGACTCCGGCGAAATCCGTCCTTTTTTAACTTCAGACGCTTCAAACTTCAATAATGTTCGTAAAAAAACGTCTTAATATTCCATAAGACCTCTACTTTTTGTTGCTCAATATTGCATAAAAATCGATTACTCTGTGAATACTAATTACGGTAATCGTCTTTTTGCGCCAGAGTTGCGTTTCTGAACAACTCCATCGAAAAACATTCTAAATAATCATCGATCGCTATTAACTATGAACTGAGTTAAAAAGTAATAAATACAATAATCTGTGTTAATTTAGGCACTTAAATTTGTATATAGTGAAGTAATACTTGTAAAACATCGTCACTTACCAGAATTGAAATATTGATTTGCAAACGCGGTATGTAAGTTTGAAAACGACGAACTTAGATCAGGCTCTTCTGCATCTACTTGAATCATATTTAGTATTTTGCATTAACCTGATATCTTAAAAAGTATTATTTCTTATGAATATATTGATTTTTTTTAAATATCATGTTAATTTAGCATAGAACACGAAAACGCACCAATTTTCTTCTTCTTCCAATGAATAACGGCCGGACTGATGATCGATCGCTGAGCTCGCGCCACCCGTACTCCCCGTGCGCCGTCTCTTGTACACATTGTGCGTTATTGCGTGGAACAAATATCAGATTAAACGTTATTCGATTCTATATCTCCGGAAGTAAATTAGATACGAAAATTCTAAAAACACAGTTTTGTAGAGTTTGTATTCCTTATCCCATTTAGCTATTTAATGCGATTTTGGTCTATGGTCACATGGAACTCTATTCTACGGATAGGTCGGTATGTTCCTTGAGAACCGTAGGGGTGCACTAAGAAGGGATTTTCCGAAATTCCCACGGGATCGGCCAAAACGAGTTTTAAAAAAATGCAGGTGTAGCTGCTGGCGTCCTCTAGTCTATTAATAAATTGGGTGTATACTATATGGGTATATATCCTACTTAATATTATAAATCTCTATGAAAAATCCAAGACGGCCGCCGCCACAAAATGGCGGATTACCTATTTTCCACAAATACCTCAATATGGGTATCGAATGACAGGGCTTGATTGGTCGAAAGGGGCTGACCATGAAAATAGAATGAGAAGTATCAACTAACAACAAAACTAAAATCCTGAAAATAAAATTAGGTAACTAAAAAAACAATTGTTTTGGGCGTAGCGTATCCAGAGTAAACATTATGATAGAAATTTCACTTGCCCAACTATTTTATATTTGTCTGATTAATACCCCAGATTGATGAGAAGATTGGTGCGATCTGGTAGCTAGCACTTACGGAATAACTTTTAGCTTTTAGTACCTAACATAAAAAAAAACTATTATGTTTTTAACAGTGCTCATTCTAGAGTAGTTAAAATATGTTTTCAAAATTGATATATTGATTGCCTTCAGTATTTAATGTAGATGAACTTTGTCTTTTACAGTAAGTAGTTTCGACATATATTTTAAAAGTTATCACGATATATTTGACCTAAGCGCAGCGTCAATAAAAGCTTTCTATGAGTTGGGCACAGCGGGGTGGAGGGACGGTCTGATATGTACTTTGTGGTAATGCTTTCAGTTTTAATTTTTGCTGCTGTTATATTCAGTAGGTATATAAGCTCTTCATAACTTCTATAATATTCCTACATACTAATCTTTACCTGAAGTTCGACGATTATGAAAACAAAAGTAATTTTTAAGTATTATCTGTTTATACATAATTATGTATGATAGCCGTGTGGTTGACGGCATAGAATACAAGTGCCCCTATCTTCCCGTGGGTGTCGTAAGAGGCGACTAAGGGATAACACGATGCAAATACCATCTTTGCGTAGAGATGGAAAGCTCGACATCAAACCCTATACGACTGTCTCGTTGGTCTCGCGGCATAAATGTGCGCATGGGATTGGGAGGTCCCGGGTTCGATTCCTGGGCCGGGCTGTGTTATTGGGTTTTTCTGTCACGAAATTCTCAGTAGCAGCACGGAGTCTGGAAATGTGCCCGGTACGGCAATAGGCTCGCCCCTTATTACGTGGGACTAAAGTATATCTGGCGAAATAGTGGGTGTAAAAATACACCTCTGCCTACCCCTTCGGGGATAAAAGGCGTGACGATATGTATGTATGTATGTATGATACACGGCTAATCTGCAGAGCCGTTTGTGACTAAATTTGACATGAATAGTCTGAAACCCGGGGAAGTACATAGGCTACTCTTTATTAAAATTTCATGCTGGGTAAGCCGCGGGCGAAAGCTAGTGTATACATATATTAATTATCGCTCGTCCCGTGCCTCGAAGAGCCGGTTAAGCGGTCGGTCCCGGTTGTCATGAAGATCTTTGACTATCGTTATAGGGTGTCAGTACCTCTAAAGAAACTGACACTAGTCTAAACCATGGAATATTGCTATCCCTTCGGGTTGCGGAGGTCTGACAGGCAGTCGCTCCGTGGAAAAGCTAAATTTCAACCAAATCCGGTTAGACTAGTAAGTGGACCCCAGATTGCAACTGGGATAGCGCTAGGAGGATGATGATGAAATTGGGTATATACATCTCAATATTACCAGTAAGTTGAACTTTGTGATAACATTGCCAAACTAAAGGTACTGTCCGCGGGTTAGCACGAGTGTGTATGGGTTATCGCGAAAAAAAAAATGTTGGTATATAACACATACACCTTATATACATTCTGGTGTATAAGTTAATAATATTGCACGGCGAAGTTGCATCCAAATCCAGTCATAAGAAAGAAAATAGAAATTTTTCTTTTGTAACTACATGACATACCTATAAGTTCTTATACACAATTAGAATATGCCTGTCGCTACGCCCGCATATTTTATTTTAATTTAACCATTTCCTCCCGATAACGTAGGCATTTCAAGAAATCCTTACACCCCTACGGTACCAAAGGAGCATACATGCCAAATTTCAACTACCTGCCCTATAGTTTTGGCTGTGCTTTGACTTTAATTTTATGTATAGGTACAGAAGATAAATTACATAAGTTCAGCAGTAATTATTAGAGCGCAAATACGCTACCTGCATCAGCTCGATATTTGAGTTGATACTATAATGGTGGTATTCTTGCAAGATATATACAATTCAGTAGTATTATATTTATGATAAGTACTATTTATGATAAGTCAAATCGATTATATCGGTTAGTAACGTTTTGTTTAGTCTGTTGTAAATTTTGACTATGGTCACACTATGAACTGTCATTCGCTTGCTTGTTCTGGAAAATTCTCTTGACGACACGTTTGAATTTCTTGCGCCCACGCAGTTTTGTAAATTTGTAAGTTTGCGTGTTGAAATTATATTGATCGCCTTTTGGAAAGCTCGTCCTAGTAGCTTCGCGAATTGTTTTGTGTTTGTGATAAAAGATAAACTTATAACCTATTGAACATTTAAAAAACTTGTGTGAATCCGTGCACGTGGTTGGTGCCCAACGACTTCGTTGAAGAAAACCGTGATCATTGGACCGGTATTTATAACGATTTGCTTGTTATTTTGGCCAAAATTATGAGTCTAATCTTATAGGTCCACTCAGGAGCATCAGTGAAGATTTGGTAAGTAAATTAATATTGATAGTCGTAATTCACTGTGCAACGCAGTGCATTGTGTCTAGATCCTTATCTTGTCGTCGTCAGGTAGATGTATTACATCTTCCACTGCGCACTGCTGAACAATTTCCTGCCTGCCTACGGCAACTCTAGACAAAGACGGATTGGGTTTTTTAGGTAAAGGAATAATTTGGGCCTCTTTTCATACGGTGGAAAAAACGCCCCCAGATAGGGAATAATTAAAAATATGACACAGGATGGGAAAGAGTTCATCTAATATGGGAAGAATCATTTTCCGGCTGATACAATCATTACCGACTGCGTTAGATGCAATGGATAATACGCACCTTTTAACATCACACTCAGATAGTTGATTAAAAACGAAAGATGAATAATTGGGTGTTGGAAGCAATGAAGCAACAAAACAATATGTAACCTGTGCCATATAATAAGGTAAAAAAATGTATGTATTATGTTCATGTGTGTTGTGGAAATAAATGCTTTTCTTTTTTTCTTCTTCTTCTTAAAGATTATGCAAAGTGCTAGCTTTGGTAGTCAAATTTAGACGAAGTAGTGAAATTACTATTTAGAGATTAATATCTATTTTATCAGAAGCAAGATCATGTGAAGATTTTCCAACGCCCAAAGTTTTTAGAAACTGCCAGACCTTAGCTAGATCTTCATTCTCAACAGAGCTATGGATGTATTGGCGTTTTGCTTTCTTACACACCTTTTTACAGTGATTTCTGATAGGAATTTAGTTGTCCCAATTGCGAGAAGTAGGTCGACATTTATATTTTGTTTTAGCTTTAGCTTTCTTAGACAACAGAGCTTTAATTTCAGAGGTTAGCCAAGGTGATGGTTATTGTCTAACTCTAATCGCACGGACCTGTGCATGGACATCGTATAGACGAATAATCGCGTTACTGAATAATTGAACTTTCTCGTCAATGGTCTCTGCGCTCTGTAAAGGACTCCAGTCGATCAAACTTGCACATATACATCTAAACACAAAAATAAAATTGGAGTGTCTGTTTTTAATATTAAAATAACCGCTTTTTACTAAATGCATATGGATGTATACAAGGTCCATATACCGAAATGATTTTTTTTTCAAGTTTTTGTCCGTTTGTCTGTCAGTCTGTCTGTCTGTTTGTTCTCGCTAATCCCTGGAACGGCTGGACCGATTTTGACGGGACTTTCACTGGCGGATAGCTGATGTACCAAGAAGTAACTTGGGCTATAAATTAACCGGATACGCGAAGTAGTTCCCTCAGGACGCGGGTGAAACTGCGGGAAACAGCTAGTTATTTATATATCGTGAACGTTAACTGCACGCATAATTCATCACACAATATATTATATACAAAAAAAATATTCAGTTAGGCTTAGAATCAGTAATGGAACAAGAATCTAAAAATATATTCTGTCTGTTTGTCTGTCTGTCTGTCTGTTTGTACACGCTTATCTCCGAAGTTACTAAATGCATTTGAATGAAACTTTTTATGTTATATTGCTATTAGGTTTGGGCAACATATAGGCTATAATTTATTTTGGAAAGTGGAACACTTGATGCAGGACCACAACAGCCCAGCGAAACTATAAGATATAAAAATTGGCGGTTGACAAAAAACATTACGCCTGATGAGCATTTCCTGTTGCGAGATTAAAATTTGAAGATCTTGAACATATGATGTGGAAGTCTAAGAGCCCATCTCATCATCATCAGCCCCTTACAGTCCACTGCTGGACTAGGCCTCTCCTTTGAAAGGAGGAATTGGCCTACTATACCATGCTGGCGAAACGGGATGGTATAGGGTTTGTATCAAGTTTTCCTTCTCTTACAGTGCTGTTCTCTGCTTAGTATGGTCCCTCTGTTGGCTCTTACGACACCCATGGGATAATATGGGGTGGTGAAATTGCGTATTCTTAATCCGTCACCACACGGACATCCAGCAGAGCCCATCTACACTATACCATATACAGACTTGACGTCTTAGCAAAAGTTGTTCAGTCTGATGAGCATTTTCTGTTGACTTGTAAAATTGGAGATCTGTAATATTAGATAAGGGACCATAAGAGCCCATCTACATTATACCATATACAGATCTGACGTCTTAGCAAAAGTTGTTTAGTCTGATGAGCATTTTCTGTTGACTTTTATAAATCGAATATCTGAAACATTTGATGAGGAACTATAAAAGCCCATCTTCACTATACCATATACAGATTTGACGGCTTAGCAAAAGTTATTCAGTCTGATGAGTATTTTCTGTTGACTCATTATCTTGAAAATATAAAACTTTTGTTGTGGAACTTTAACCATTTAAGCGCTTAGCTAAGCAATCGAACCGATGACGAACATAGCATAATGAATATCGATTGCCGTGCCCCTAGCGCCCGGCTACAAGTCGATAAAATAATACCTATAATAATTAGGGAGGTGTATAATTAGGGATAATTGTGGATTTTCGAAAGTAAACCACAATTAGTTCCTCTGAAAATACAAAGAAGTGTTTTTTTTAACACGTATTTACAAATTTATAACAATTATCAGTTTACAACATTACAACATCAATTTATCTCACCTAAAAATACAAAGAAACGACACTTGGAGACATCTGAAGATACCGTCGCACTCTTGCGCACGGAGTTAGACGACGTAAGGTTGTCGATTTAAGTGGGTCACCGGCGCGTAGTAACATCAACACGCGCCGAGGTGCATGCGTCAATACATCGGTCGCAAGCTTCGCGTCAGCAGTTCTGTCGCCGCGTAATATTGTGACTGCTGAGTGTGCTACACAAGCGCCCCGCAGCCCTGACCCCAACCCGCGACTTCTCCGTGTATCGCCGCGCGATCTAAATCAATAAAGGCTCAGCAGGAAACTACGAGTATCCCTGAAGCTGCGAAGTCCAAGCCGGAAAAGGCGACAAAACAGGCTGACGTAGCAGATGATGTTTTTGTGACGGTGCAGAGGAGGAAGCGTCGTCAGAAGACCGCCAAGAACTGTTGCGGCACGGCTCCTGTGGAGCCAGGTACAACCTTACGCGCCGCCGCGCCGAACACACCCGTGTATATCTCTCGCCTGCACTACACCTCTAAGGCGAAGGACATCGCGGCGTACGTGCGCCAAAAGTCGAACTACATGCCGAGAGTTCAGCTGCTGGAGTCGCGACGCAACGTCAACTTCAAGGCGTTTGTGGTGCGGATGCCGACGTGCTTTCTGCCTTTTGTTATGAAGGAGGACTTTTGGCCGAAAGGTGTGGTTTTCCGTCGCTTCCGCGGACAAGTGCCACAAGAACGCACAACAATATCGTGGCCGTAAGTGAAGCAATATTAACATAGTATATAAGTATATTTACTAACAAAAATTGTATATTGTATGTATGTTAGTATGTAAGGTATGTATTTTAATAAAAATATGTATGTCAAGCCATTGTCTAGTACCCATAGCACAAGCTCTGCTTAGTTTGGGACTAGATGGTGATGCGTGTATAATATATGATTTGTGTATGTAATTATTTAAATAAATTGAAAAAAATTGAATTGAACTATAAGGTCTGCTTAGTTTTGTAATTTTTGGACTACCTAGATGGTGTTGTGAGTACGTAGTAGAATAGGATATTTTTATTTTATACATAAAATTGATAAATACTAAACTGATACTTAAAATTCACTAATATCGCTTCGGCAATAAAATTCACAATATAATCATTGCGAGACCACGTATGTCCCACAACGACAGCGCCATATTTCAGTACTTTAAATGACGTTAAAACAATTCCACCATTAAGATTATGACTAGGGATCGGATAATCGGATGCATATTAACCTAAAGTTGAGGTGTTGGCTATTATGGAATGCACTTTTGAATCGAAAAATCTCGGGATTACGGAATCCACAAATTTCGTGTTTTTATTATAGAATCAAATCGGGTGTAGGTAAATTTACTTATTTTAACTTTTGTACCAAAAAAAGCTCTAAAAATAATAAAAGCCTCTTAATTTCCTTCAATTTTCAAAACATTTATCTCAAACGAATAATAAATAAGAATTACAGAGAAAAATCATTCAATCTTTTAATAATTATTAACTTAGATACAACAGCACCCACTGCCTACCATACCTCTTACACTCAACATACTCATAAATTGATGGGGAGCTTAAAATTAACTTCAAGTAAATACACATTAATAATTTTAAAGACGTCATTTCCTCACCATGTTACAGAGTAGTTTCATATTCAGGAATTTTCTGGAATCCCGGGATTTATATTTTAAAAAATATGTTTTAAGAAGCCGCTTCCATAATATCCTAGCCAAAAATGAACTTTAGGTGAATATGCATCCGATTATCTGATCACTGATTATGACCCACTATTGCAAAGTATTTTTTTTGCAAAAATAACGACTGAAACAATTGTTTACCAAAAGTTTGAATTCGCGCGCGTTAGAGTGACGACAGCTCTGCTTTGAAAAACGTGTAGCGATGCAATCTCGTAATTTCACTATATGTTTTATATGTCATTATACTCGGGCACTAATCTAGTTTGCTATAAAATATAGGTAAGATATCAACACTGTTTAAATTATAATGAAAAACTATTTTCAAAACATAATTACCAAAAATGGCCGCAAGTTGTAAATACAACCGTTCGCGTTTGAGTTTTGTAAGATTAGGTACTTAAAAGTCTGTACCATGATTCATAATCTTTCTTATTTATCTCAAAATATTGAGTAAACAATAATAAAATAGTAAACTTATGATTTTGATATTACGAATGTGTGTCTAAATAGGCACAGTTTCGCGCGCGATTATGGTGGCCGTTTCGTATTCCGACGATTGTTGAAACTTTTGTCGATTTATAAAAATATAAGTGAAGTTGATATTAACTGTTGATTAAAATCAATAATTAAGTAAGTGAGGTATGTAAAGTGCTGTGAATAATTGCTGAAATCCTAAATATTTGTGAGATTGTGTGTGTTGAAAGTTTTATTGAAGAGGATTTTTTCGTATTTTCAAGTTTTATTTCAACAAACTGCAGAGAAAAGGTATTTATACATTATATATGTGTAATAAGTTTGCAAAAAATATTTCAGGGATGCAAAAACCGTCGCTATTCTTGTTTTACGTTTAAAACTAACTGAGATATAGGTAAAATAATGAGGCCGGTCAGCTGTTGCTTGGTCAAGAGGTAAAGCAGCCGACACTACCGAACATTTTTTATTTTTCACGCCCGGCGTTGGAGAGGTTAAATCCGCCGGTAGTAGAGCCTTGCTGATTTCAGCATGAACGGGCCGCGTATTTCCAAAGCCTATACTATTTGAGTCACGAGTTAGACTCTAATAGAATAGCTTTTGTTTGTGCATATTACTCGACAATACCTAATCTATTTCAGTAAAAAAATTACTCAAATGGATTAGCTTTTGTGCCTTGATATTTTCAAAGAAAATACACGTACAAAACCTAGTACAGTATGATTCATATTCACTCAAATAGATAAGCCTTTGTCGAGATATTTTTAAACATGGTTTTGGTTTGTTAGGTGCGACTGTATGTAATTCAAGTAACTAAATAGGTTATGTTAGGTTTTCTTTTGACCCTTAACCCAAAAATAGGAGCCCTGCCAAGCAGGGCTCCGTCAACTTAGTTTATTAAAAATTATTTAATTGTCCAATTAAAGTCTATTTACTAATATAATATAATAGACACTATTTTTGGGTTAAGGGTCAAAAGAGAACCTAAGATAACCTATATAGTTACTTGAATTACCTACATACAGTCGCTCCAAACCAACCAACCCTGCACATTGTGGTCCTAAACTTAGACCCAAATAGAATAGCATTTGTTGCTGCAATGTTAGAATGAATTTATCCTACAAAGTCTACGCGATTTCGGTTCATTTCTGTACTAGAATAGACTAGGGTTTCGTCAAGTTTTTGTCAAACAAAAGCTAAGCCAGTTCAGTTTGCACTTTCACTCTAATGGTAAAGGCTTTGTAAATACGCGAACGGGCCGGCTCGACCGGGGAAGTACTACCCTCTCACAGAAAATCGACGTTAAGTAACAGTACCTACCTAAACTGTTGCGTTTCGTTCGGTGAGTGAGAGTACCGGAGGCCCCATCCCCTATTTCTTCTCCCCCTATCCCAGTCCTCCTCCAATCCCTTTTACTTACCCAAAGGGTCGCCACGCACTTGTGTCTCTTCTGGTGTTGCTTGTGTCCATGGGCGGCGGTAATTCTTACCATCAGGTGATCCGTCTGCTCGTTTGCCGCTCATGACATAAAAAAAATCATCAATACCGCCTTTCTTAGAGTCGTGATGATGACTGTGTCGGCCACCGTGACCATCTTTACAGACGTCTCGACCACTGGAGCCACGACCACCAAATCCACCAAAATTGTTACCAGAACCATCAGAGATTCCGCGATTTTGCGGTTGACCTGAGCTACGTACAGTAAAATAAATTCATAGTATTAAGCAACAAACTGTAACCATATACTCCCCTTTAGAGATAAGAACCGTAGTACCATAAGTTAGCTCTAAGAAATTTGTACCTACTGTATTAAATCAGTTGAGAAAAGACTCAAGGAGACAACATCGTGTCTTTTTTAAAAGCTCCCTCGGTTCGCCACGAACATATCTGGCGCAGTCAGTAGGATAGTGGCAGTCGTCTTCCTAGCGAATCAAACTCTTTGCGAAGACACGGCGCGAATCAAACTCTTCGCGTTCGCGCCGCTATCCCAACGCGTGTATGCGCCTTTACAGGTAATACAAATAAGTATATGTATAGTTTATATCTGTGTGATCTAAAATCGACACCAGATACTTACACATGCTTACCTTAGTTTTAGTTATATACATTTATTATAAATTTATACAATGGCTCAGACGCCAACGCGCTCGCTGACCTAGCCGCAGCAGCCTCAGTGATAAATAGTTCAAAACCAAATTACGAACTATTACATAAACTTATTCCGTCATACGATGGCAGTAACAAATCGTTGAACTTTTATATAAGAAGTGCAGAAAGTATATTAACCGCGTATGGTATAACAACAGATGATTCAATAGCGATCTGTCACATAAGAAATAAGTTAACTAACAAAGCTCAAGAAGCTATTTCATTGGAAGTTGATATCGAAGATTGGACATCCATTATAGCTGCTCTAATTAATCGATTCGACGAACACCTTGGAAAGGTACAGAGTTGTGTATGTACAAGACGCTCAAGGACTTTGGAGAGGAATGGAAGTATGGATATAGAACGGAAGTCAGTAAACGAACAGGGTTTGGATTTTTTAGGGATCGGCACTATTTGTGCATCTTTCCACGCGGATGGAAAGACACCGCTGGTAATTGAGTAGTTCAGGATATGACAAAGGACAGAGAGGATTTCATCTAGGATATGTAGGATCATATTTCGACTGATACAGTCGTTATCACAACAGCATTGAATGAGATAGAAATTATGCTCTTTTTAAAATCACAACCGGAAAATTTTGAACCTAGAAGAGAAAATATACACTTGTTAGAAAATAGTATTACGATCAAAGGGTACTGTAAATTAACGTCCCTTACATTTATATTATACATATCTATTATAAGCCCAATTACCCTTGACCTTTTACACTTATATTCAATTCCTAATCATAACAACCTTACCCGTATACCCGAAGTAACTTACCTTATACTGAGTAATAAGAAGTTTACTTACCTTCACGAGCCCTGTCGCCGCCTCACCGATGACCTCCAAATCTGCAATCATCTGAAATTAGAAGACGTCGACAAGAGAGCCAATTGCATCGTGCAAACCATTCGACATACGCTCGCAACCAATTGCAAGTTCGCCCATGTCGTCACTAGCAATAACGAGATAGAACAACTTCATGAAAACACCTGGCTTGCAGTCATCCCGAAGGAAGACATCATAAAAACGTCCTGCAACGACGAGAACAGTTATCAACGGATAAAAGGAGTCTATCTACTCACCACTACTGAAAGATTTACCATAACTATAAATAGTATAGTGCTAAAAACCCACCATAGTACTATCACTATTCCAGAGATCATTCCGTTGCGTAGAAATGAAATAGCCCAAGAAAACGTCACCGTGCACAACATAGAGTTGCAGAACCTACAGTTCGATAAACTACACTCGCTCGCTACTCTAGCCCGCGAGATGAACATGCAACTGGCATCGCCAATAGATAGATAGATAGATAATACACTTTATTGTACACCAACATAAAATCGTACAGTAGGTACATTGGTAAATTAACTAATATCTATGTACAATCGGCGGCCTTTATCGCTAGATGCGATCTCTGCCAGGCAAACTTAGGATGGACAGAAATAATGTAAGCAGGCATGTGTGGCGGTGGAGTAGTTTAATAATGAAATAAAGAAAACCATAATATTAAATAAAAATAAAATATATAAAATAATACATTTAATAACCATATATACTAATATACTATATAACTACTTATATACAATACATACATACACAAATTATTATATATATATATATATATATATATATATATATATATATATATATATATATATATATAAATATAAATACTTATAATATGGAGGACATACTAAGTATATTTGTACCAATAAAAATCAACCCAGCTGGACTTCAATCGCCGCATTAGCCGCAGTAACAGCCCTCATACTATACTGCGCCTACAAACAACTCAGATCGAGCGTATGCAGACGCCCGGGACTTCAACCGCCGCCGTGCGTCACCATGGAGATGGACTACGCGCCGCGTCGGTCGGAGTCAGCAGCAGAGCCTCAGCACAGCGCTTCGCCCTTGCACAGTCGGCCCTGCGTGCAACCCTCCTCCGTACGCAGCCCTTTGGGAAGGGAGGAGTTACGTACAGTAAATTCATATGCAATAAACTGTAACCATATACTCCCCTTTAGAGATAAGAACCGTAGTACCATAAGTTAGCTCTAAGAAATTTGTACTGTATTAAATCAATTGATTGGCCGTGTGGTTGACGGCATAGAATACAAGTGTCACCACCCCCTATCTTCCCGTGGGTGTCGTAAAAGGCGACTAAGGGATAACACGATGCAAATACCATATTTGCGTAGAGACGGAAAACTCGACATCAAACCCTATACGACTGCCTCGTTGATCTCGCGGCATAAATGTGCGCGTGGGATCAGGAGGTCCCGGGTTCGATTCCTGGGTCGGGCAGTGTTATTGGGTTTTTCTGTCACGAAATTCTCAGTAGTAGCACGAAGTCTGGAAATGTGCCCGGTACGGCAATAGGCTCGCCCCTTATTACGTGGGACTAAAGTATATCTGGCGAAAAGTGGGTGTAGAAATACACCTCTGCCTACCCCTTCGGGGATAAAAGGCGTGACGATATGTATGTATGTAAATCAATTGAGATTAAAGACAACAGTCAAGGAGACAACATCGTGTCTTTTTTTAAAAGCTCCCTCGGTTCGCCACGACCATATCTCACTGCAAAATAAATTTGGATTAAAGCGAATGTAAGGCAAAATATACCATTCTATTTATTTGTATAAGCAATAACTTCCAATAATATTCTTGTGACTCGCGTAGTTGCATTAAATTTATCAACAGAATATAATCCACTGGGTTTATACTATTTTGTATATAAAAGCCAGCATTCATTATTGTTAGGCTAATTTTCTCTAACCTAACGAATAATTGAACAATGTTCGGGTGCTTTAAGATAACTTCTACATTTAAGACAAAGACATGTATTGTACCACCTCAGAGTTCCGTGACCAAGATTCCTGTACACTCATTGAAATGTCGGATTTTCATAAGTAATTTGGTTTCTAGATCATTCTGTTGCTTAATTTAAATGGGATTCTATATAAAAAAATACAAATAACGGACACAAGGCATTCCCAGTACTCAGTCGATTACATCAAGTGAAGTTCAAGAAATCGAAACCGCAACACGTGGCGTACTCGCAGTGGCACTAAACAATTTGTGAAATGTATAGGTTCATCATCACCAGCCTTTAACAGTCCACTGCTGGACTAGGCCTCTCCTTTAAAAAGAGGAATTGGTCTACTATACCACGCTGGCCAAATGGGTTGGTATAGGGTTTGTATCAAGTTTTCCTTCTCTTACAGTGCTGTTCTCTGCAAAATGTGCTCCCTCTGTCAGCTCTTACGACACCCATGGCATGATATGGGGTGGTGACAATCCGTATTTTTAATCCGTCACCACACGGACATAGGTTAGCGTTATACATTTGGTAAACAAATAATAAACGGAAAGACATGCCAAAATTATACTGTGTTACTTACACTGTCACGCAGAAGCTACTATAAGCAGTGCCTTCCTAAGCCTAGATTTTCTCGAAGTGAAATGGTTTTACGTTGCCTCTTAAGTCACCGAAAAAGAGCTGTACTGCTCAGTTTATCTTTAGCGCTCGCTGGCACTCGTCGTGTAGAGCAGCTGCTTAGTTTAGCATAATAATATGGACAGGCTGCTACCCACTGTAAGAATGTTGATACAACTTTGCAGTAATCCTCTAAATCCACTACTGCTCTAGAGTTACCCTAGACAGGTGGGAATTGTTGCAGAAGGCAGTGGAAGCTAATTTACATCCACTTGACCAGGGCAAACAAGAATCTGACATTTATTGACTCTGTTACTCAGCGCTAAAAATCTAATACAGTACATCATTTTATAATGTGCTTTTCAACAGGAAGAATGACTTGTCAGTTCTTACATTAATGTGAACAGTGTCAAAAATAATTACCATAGATAACAAATGTTACTAAACTGATATTCTCGTTCTATACTTATTGTCATGGACAATAATATTATATTTCAAACAACTACTATCTATCTATCTATCTATATATCGTCACGCCTGTCTCCCATTGGGGTAGGCAGAGACTATGGAACGCCAAATGCTCCGGTTCAAACACACCTCTTTCGCTTCCTCGACATTCATTAACCTCATCATACATGCTCGCCGGTTATGGTTACTTTTAATTTGGCCCTTTTTCAAACAACTACTATCAATATATAATGGTGTATTTCGTTAGCCGTGACCAACACTCACGGGGGCGGGTCGTGAGCAGACTTCTAGTACTTTATACAATGTATTTAAATAGGGTTACCACAGTATCGCTGCGCTTATACGAAACTGGCAAACTTTAACCCCACAGCCTTCATAGCTGTTGTTTACAGTACATGTTTCTTACTTCTTTGCCATTACAATATTTCACAGTCCTTTAAATATTTTACGTATAACCATACATTGCTACGGCAATCCCTTTACTTTTTAAACTTACAAGTTTAAACAGTAAGGGAAGTGGAACCATGTTTTTAATTTAAATGTCGTTTTTTATGTTTAGGCATAAAAATTAGATAGTGGCTTTTATGATTTATTTTTATTATAAACTCACGCCTGTATCCCCGAAGGGGTAGGCAGAGGTGTAATATGATTAAGCTATGGCTTTTATGATTAAGGTTTATTAATTTTCCACTCGGTTTTAAAATAAGATTTGTTTGAACCTCCATTGATTTCAAGCTTGTACGATGAAAAAGCAGGCTACAGGCTGTTATATATAAATTTTAGCGGACGTTAACTTTACTTGCCTGTGGAATAAAAATCTGACATATTAACCCAAACGAAATTGAAAATTTAGACCTAAACAAGTAGACCAGCGTCAATACTATTTTACAAACATTTTTTACTATTTTTTTTTGTCTGTAATGTAATCCTGCTAGAAAAATTTCACCCTCTTCCCGGTTATCTATTGAGCTGAAATTTGTGCCTGCACATAATATATAACGCGTGACAATCCAATATTATAATGCCACGGAGCTGATCAGAAGGCCAAGTCTCGTATTTTATATGACATTGAAATTACCACTTGAACGAAATGAGATTAAATTTTGAATTGACGCAGAATCGGTATTCTGCTAATTTAATGTCATTATCGTCTAACACCATTTGTGATATGAGTATGACACTGACATTAGATCGAAACTGTATTTGAAAAATATAATTAACTGAATTTGGCCGCTGATGACGGAGCTGAAAGGTACCCTTCGGAACTCTGCAATGTAACGAAGCAACCCCACAGAGCTTGGGCTCGTTTAATTCGTATAGACAATACTTTGGTACTATATGTTTAGCGCATATGAAAGCTTATTTTTAAAACTTTTGAAGTTTTGTATAATTATTTTTCTAAGCTAAGACCCATTGTTAGATATTTTATAACTATCTTTTATGTAATAGGAACATTGACGAGAAGAGAAAGGCAGGCATATAACCATTATTTTACAACCGGATACAGCCAAATCAACAAAAAAGTAATATCTCCCCTTCATAGGATATAGAGGGGAGAGAGTAGTTTGTTTATTACATTTATCTGTTCAAATTATACTTACATAACGTACGTGTACATAATTTTCTTTCACTTATCGTCGATTTTTCGACAACAAAGCATAACAAATACACAAGCAAGCAAGCGAAAGGTTGTTCTTTCATCCTTTTTTTTAAAAAACGAACTAGATAGAGTACTTTATAGTTTCAGTGCGATGAGAAAGTCTTTGTCTAATTATTATTAAACCTGCTATTGATTTTGTGCTAATATCATCTTCGGCTAGGTACCTTTTATCGATTTTATCTATCACTTGTTGTTATAATAAATAAAAATAGTTGAAATTAGTAAAAAAAAATTTTGCTGTATTAATACCACTAATCCAAAATATCTTGAATGATGATACATTCTATATGTTTTAGGAGTTATACCAAATCTAAACCAAATACTTCTGTATTATGAACACATACATTATAACAACACAAATGGGCACAAAAGGCAGACAAATACCAATATGGCGCAACCACAGATAGGTCAATCAAATATTTGTATTCTGTGGGATATAATTCAGTAAGTACGCTACTGACAACTAAACCACTATGCTATTGGGGCAGGAAGGATTTATTATTCTGTGCTGGTAAGTATTTGCGTCGCGATTATGTCGCAAATATAGGTGCTGCAATCTGGCATTCAGCAGACTTATTCGCACTTTTCAAATCGCTTTTTTAAGGCAGCTTGAGCACTTGTTATAAATACGATGTCGTGAGGGACTTCACAAAAAATTAGGCAACGGAAAACAAAGAACACCTAGGCTCGACAATTTGTTGATCACAGAAATTTTTATCTCGTGTGGGGATCAAACGGTACAGTTTTAAACACAGTTACGAATACCGAAGCAAATTATATTGTTTGAACTACAAATTCCTATCTGTCTTTTTGTTAATTATTTTATTGCCCACGGCAATCATCAGCAATCTCAAAGTGCGATTTCAATATCGATGGTTGTGACAAACTTTATCTTTATCCTTAGTCTGAAGAAAGCAACTTGAATTAGGCTCTCATTTGGATGAGCCGACTGTTCATAGAAAAATATCAAAATGTATTTATTTGGCCTACATTCAGACTAAGGATAAAGTTTGAAAGCTTACCACTAGGTTAGCTTTTTAAATACCTTGCAGTATTTTAATGCATATCTGTATTTTTCTACGATATTCAATACTACGTGTGGATATACAACAAAAACTAATAATTACATCTTTTTGTTCCATGTACGCGCTGATCGGCAACACAGGTAAGTGAAACTAACAACAACACTCTTATGTCTCGCAGAAAAGTGTGCAGTAATATGCACTTCAGTAAGTTGCAACTTTGAGGGTAAAGTTTGTAGAAAACGTAACAGCGTGCAAAGGTATTATGTATGTACCTATCCTGTACGATAAGTGGCTTAGCAGCAATGTTTCAAAATCGCCACGAATCTCTAGTTATAGTATATCATCTATGGCCACGAATTCAAAATGTTGGTAGATTTAATATTAGTTTTAGATATCAAACTCGTTTGACAACAACTGATTGTTCGAAATATATAAACCTGACAGAACGACATTAGAATCTGCAAACACTTTTTTGTAGCACATAAACGTAGAATGAAAGAAACGGCCATAATTAAAACATTGTTTTTATGGTTGGCACTATGGTTTGTATTTAATACAAACAAAATTTTCTTCTTTGAAAGCAATGTTATAAAGAATGGCCCAGTGTTTTAGATTAGCCAACCCTGTATGAGTAAAACTACATTAAAGAAATAGATGGTTTAGCTAGATGTGTTATCAATAGATATTATAGAATTTAGATCGTAGTACAAATCAAAACTATTTTTTTATATTTGTTACGATACACAAAAAAGTTATTTTAAGTATTAACGAGACAGGGAAAATAACGTTTTACGGGCAAAGGATTAACGGACTATTTTATTTATTATTTCAGAACGAGTCACATTTAAACCGGAGAGTAAGTTAAAGGTTTTGAAAGAAATATTTGTGTTTAGAAAGCCTTAGGCTTTTGGACGAAGAAAATTCGTTGTTTCACACATTCAGCCAACGAATTGCAAAAATAAAATTAGACTTTAGAACGTTTTCAGCCAGTGTGAAATGGGGAATTTTCTTAAGAGGTCCAATAAAAGCCAGAGCTTACAATTGCTAGAATAGCAGCACTAATGCTTACATTGTTGCCTTCGTAGATAAAGTGTGTACTACGGTACATAATCACTATGTATGTGTCACATGAAAACACAATAAATTGAAAACAATGATAGTATAGACAACTTACACAACATGTTAACCACACTTTAAAATAATGAAGATATATTTTAAACACATGTAGATTTTTACAGGTGCAGTTTTTTATATGACTGAGTTGTTGCAAAGGTCTTAAATCGCAATAAGCAAATAAGCGTTTTTCTTCTAGGTTGTTGATAAGTTTTATTTTGTTATATGACTTATAATTTGTATGGTAATCATTTTTTTTATGAACTTCACATATTATTTTTCGATTTATGATGATACGCTTAAGAATAAAATATGGTATATTTATACAAACTGGATTGCAATCCATAAAAGTTTTATGAAAATAATTATAACATACATGGAACTGAAAACACCATATCTTGGTATCCATGCATCACTTTGTTTTAGAAATAATAAAGGAAAAGTTTTATGACCATAATTTCAACACTGCATTAATTTTGTGAATATTTGCATGTAACTCAAAACATCATACCACGGTGCTCGTGCATTATTTTGTTTTTGAAAATCTACAAGAGAGCTTAAAGTTTTACCCTGATACCTGATCCAGAAATTCACAAGAGACAAACCCACACTAAGTTTATCTTAAACTAAACCATGATTTATTACTAATAACTCAGTAAACAAATTACATATGTATTTCTCATGTACATGCGTTATACCCTTGATGCACTTAATAGAGAAATATTTAAAACCAGCGAAGGCAACATATTAACTGTTTTTCAATGCAAATTAGATAGAAGCTTCGGATAACGAACTCATAGCTACTAACAAAGATATATCGCGGTCGGAACTAGGTCATCCTACGGTACATACGGGATGCTTTGTGTAGCGCGACAATCAGACAATCATCGCCTAATCTGAAATAGTGCAACCGATAATCGCCGGGATATTCGTAGGCCATTTATTGACTCTACAATTGCTTAATAATGAAATTTGCATTTTATGAAACGGAAAATGATTCATAAAATTTGAGGATGATGGATATTTGAGGTTGTGACATGTATTGATGGCGTAAAACGTATAAATCTTACAAATAAGATTTTCGCGGACAATTCATGCTAGTTGCTTACCAAATGAACTTGGAATATGTAATTTTTACATACCGCAGGTAATGATACGTAAATAGGTGCTAAACTATTCCAGAATAAAGAAATACTTCTATAGTAATGATTGCGATGCGATAGGTTGAGATATTCACTCCAATATTCGACAAAGTAATTACTGAAAAAGCAAGCTTATATAGTACACACAGCTACTTGTAAAGATTGACACACCATTCGTTTGGTATAGGATATAAGCAAAGAGCTCAGATATTTACATAGAGGCGCATTTCTTATGGGCGCTCTGAAGACAAGCTTTCTGTGACCCAAATTGCCGCTTGGTGGCGTGGCAGTCGCGCTGTGACAGCTGTCTCTACGAGAGCAAGAGAGACGAACTTTTCTCCTGTGTATCTTAACTACGTGAGCAAGAGAGATGGAGAACGACGCCAGCGCCGCGTCGCCAACGGAGCCAACTACGAATTAAACTGAAGACAGTCCCTACTTGGAATCGGCAAAAATCCTTAAGAACTGCGCTTCTATGTAAATCTGTATTCATTGATAATTATGTATGTATCAAAATCGTACTGCAACTGTCAAGTTTGATTTGTAACCATAATTATGTACAATAAAAACGTTTAGGAATTGTAGGCTAGTGAAATTTGTTGATATGATTAAAATGATGTGAGCTCTTTTATACGGTTGATAATGTTGATGAAAAGTTGTCAGTCTGCAGTGGCCACGAAGCCACGTGCACATAGTTCGTACAAAACATGTCATACCAAAAGCTAGTACAATCTTAATATATAAAATCTTTGCGTTACTTACTGACTGACAGACACGCTACAGCCGAAACTATTGAGCGCAGGAAGCTGAAATTTGGCATGTATGTTCCTTGGGGACCGTAGGGGTGTACTAAGAAGGGATTTCCCGAAATTCCCACGGGATCGGCCAAAACGGATAAATTTAAAAAAAATTCAGGCGTAGCTGCTGGCTTCCTCTAGTTTTATGTAAAAGTAAACATCTCTTTTATAGTATTTAGGTCAAGTTCTTTGTGGGTTTTTTTTTTCCATTTATTTATCTAATATCTCGTTAGTGCTGTATTTGAGTCGCAATCACTAGTAGACTCCAGTCGTAGCATTATAGATTTTTAGATTGATGATTTTTGTTTCCTGATAATGTACTTTCCAATAATGCAAAATAACAATATTTCAAGTGACATTATTGGGAGCTCAGTTAAAAAGAATATGTATTCAATTGTTTTTAGTCTATACATTTTATCAGTATCTGGAACTTATAGTAAATATTGAGGTTATTTTTAATAGCATAAATCCATTCTTATTGTAGGTTTACATTGAATCAGTATTGCTCCGATAATTTGAATTTTTACCAATAAATTCAGCGTATTCTGCTGGCGTAAATAGAATGCTTTCCGATTTAATCGGAATCAATGAAATCAAATCTGAATGTTTAGACGACGCCGTTGTTTGTTGACAATAGATACTATCCAAATTTTTGTCGTTAACGACTGCGTCTAAAAAGTTCGAAGGTAATAAATAAAGTCTAAAACGGTACAATCAGAAAACCAATACGTCAAACTTCCTTACAGCATTCAAAGTAGTGATTGGGGGGGAGCAAAACTTTTTTTTTTCACAAAGTCTTGAACAGTTTTTATTGGTATTTCTTTAAGACATGTTACGAAGTTTAGCACAAGCTTTAAAGCAGCTTGGCACCATGATTCTTCCCGAGGCGCAAAAAGTTAGAGCAACTTATCACAGATTGGCATTTTTAAATAAAAAGAGTTCGCAAATATTTTAGATTTAATAGACATTTTTATCAACTTATTTTTTCTACGTGAACATTTTTTTCTTACGATGAAATAGATTACGTTTTATGAGCTGTGTGGCATGAATCGGCATGACACAGCATAAAACATTTTGATGATCGTGCTTTAATATTTGGTTTATATTTTCACAGTCTGCATATAGTGCACTTTGTATGAATAAAAAAAAACATTTGCTTAAATTGAACTGCAAGAATAAGATTTTTTTAAACTTTATTTCTAAGACGATATCACTTTTTTTAATTGTTTTAAATAGTATGAGTTTCTTAAGTATTATCGTGGTAAGCTACAAAATTATGTTTTATTTATTGATAGCTCGGTACTAACATCGGTAGTTTTAGATTTAGCGGCTGAGCTTCGCCTATTGTATAAGTCCGTTTTAGTATGGTTTTCAATGTAACAAACAACGCTTAGTAGATCGCTCATAACACTTTTAAATACAATAAAATAAATTAACAGCTTATAGATCGTAGTTTTGAATTATTAATAGTTATTAATCAGTAGTTTTACAATTATATTATTAGAAAATTGAAATCTGTGGCCATTATTAACTTCGTAAAAACTATAGGACTCTAGGTATATTGTAATGTTTAATCATAACTATATTATAATTTATATTTTTAACTGAAAGATCAAAACGAGCCAAATTTTCTATAATAAATAGGGGCTAGAATTATAATGGAAACTAATTAATTAAAGTTTTATAAGTATCAAACTTCGAATAGTTATAAGTATATGGAATTGATATTTTAGGATAGACAACATTTTGTTTAAGTTTAACTGACTACATACATACATACATAGACTCACGCCTGTTTCCCCGAAGGGGTAGGCAGAGGCATATTAAACGCCCACTTTTCGCCAGTGTTTTGATCCCACGTAATAGGTGGCGAGCCTATTGCCGCTTATTGGGACATTTTGTTTGCCAGAGCCTCGTCCGTTGATCGGCAGGTGCACCACTTGCAGGTGAGGTTGGCTTGGGACACTAAGTTCTTGGTGGGAACCCTATGCACCCACACCAGATTTTCAACCTAAACACTTATAATTTTAATAAAATGTGTATGCCATATTAATACCATTCACTATAAAAACATTATTATATATGGACAACATAATTATCTACATTATTTTAATTGATGTTCTGCTTTTCAACAACGATGTAGTGTTCCAAGTACCACTGCAGTTTACATGCGAGTATAATTAAGCCACACCACATGACACTTTAAATTGTAGGTCGGGATCCGAATGACTCATTAATTCAGTGAAATATAACACTGCATTTGAACGGAGCTTTTCATTTTCCATTGCCATTTAAATCACCAATATCTGTATCTCTTGTAACATCATTTGGTATTGTATCCTCATTATTGATAATATTGTCTAGTATAGGATAACGAGCAATATGTTTACAGCTAGCTAAATCAAATGTCATCCCAAGATACGTAAGTTTTACCTTATAGCAAAGTAAATTTTTCATTAATACATTTGTTTTCGTCGTACATTGTATCTGCTCATTTTAGTTTCCGATGGCAAATATGAACGCAGTCGCTTCAACACGTTTGGGTAAGGTAACGGACTTATTGATAGCGTGATTTATATTATATTTTCTCTTTTGATTCAATTTCGTGGCAATATTATTATATACCTATGCTGAGTTATATAATCGTTTAGGACTTGCTTTCTTATTTTGCAACAACAACTTTACTCATTACATACGGTATTTTATGACATAAGTAAGCGCGTACGTTCATATCAGAGGATCTACATTACGTCATCAACTGTTACAATGTTGCTATATTTTACCAAACTTTCTTTGTCGCTGACACAGTCACCCTAGAAGCTTCCGTCAAGCAACATTAAGTTCTTGTCTGGCTTGGAGCCAATATTCCGGTGCAGTCACAACGGTCTCCGCGGGACCTCCGCTCAGACTAGAAGCTTTTCACTCCATTGTCGATTTCCGATTGGTTGACGCGATTTATCTACACCAATAACTCAACGCGTAACGTCTTCTTTGTCTTTCATTTTCTTTTCTTATATATACTTGTCTAAATATATACTGTCTTCATTCAGACAGGATTAAGATATCTTATTATTTTATTGTTGTCTTTCTGTGAAGGCAAATACATAAACAATCCCTAGAGACTCGTTATTGATATTAAGTTATAGGTATGTTTGACTGAGTATTGTATTATGCAAGCCCACTGTTGTAAACTAGATGCAGCGATATATTCTAAGTGGATTCCCATAGCTTCAGATATAATCTTCGAGAGCTATATCTACGCAGAGTAATGCTCGTGGCAAAGCTCACATGCATAATGTGAACATGACGTTACTTAGAAGCATAGTGTACGTAAGCAGCCCACTCGTAATATAGCCTGCAGAGTATCTTGTTGTGTAATATTTTCAATTATATTGGGAGTATAATATAGCGACACATGAATTACTTGATAATAAAATTATGTACCTATGTAGGTATCTACTAAAGCGTTTAAAAAACTTTGTGACGTATAAAATGTATGTACTTAATTTTCTAAGTCGTTTAGAAACATTTACTAAATTTAGTTTCTTGACATAAACGGTCTTTTTCAATCACTAAGTGGGATTTTATTACAGTTCCATGAAAGACAATTAATTTTCAACTTGATTGTGTTTTAATGAAATGAATTAACGAAGAGCTGCAAGAGTAATTTGATACAAATTAATTGAAAAATTGAGTTATTTTTACTACTTTGAATGCAGTTTTAATATTCATAAGCGCACGATATTTCTTGTTTGAAGCCTTTTATGTTCGAAATCAATCAGTAGATGCATTCAGCTTAGTAATAGTGTGAATCTAGTAATAACAATTCGTGTTATTAGAAATCATTAGCCACGCAAAGGCCCAAATGAAAAACAAAATAATATCTGTTTCCATCAAATACATAAACAAAATAAATAAAAATTAAATAGGTCTGTTACTGTGAAGTAAACAACTACCCGCGTATAATCATTAAGAGGAAAAAAGCCGTCATTAATATTAATCCCGCGATACGGGAAATAATATTTATTCAATATAAAATATAATTTATCAACACGAAGCCAGCGGCCCAGTTTTCCGTTGCAATATTCCCAGCGGCTGTCAAAGCGGTGACATGTCGGACGCTACACGTCGCCGCCATGTTGGCCGCCATTTTCTCTCAACGACGTATAGCGACATCTCTCCCCGCGGACACAACTTGCGGGAGTTGAGGCTTCCATTTTCAAAGTTTCAAATCGTATAAGTGAAACTTTGACAGAAATGACGTTTCAATTTCGATTTTTGAATTTCAATAGTCTCTAAGCGGTGCTTTGCAAAGTTCGATCGTTGAAACATTGAAGTTGCCAGTTTTAGCTTTGTTTTGTGTTGAGATATTGTCTGTTATAAAATAAATGTTATCTCAAAGTAAAACTGTATTTCACGAAATAAAGGAGTTCAGGAATCTTGTAATTATTAGATTGCGTTAGTGTATAGTTTATGTATGGAATATTACTTTTAGTATTTTCATATTGTTACAACTGTCGGTGACACTAATCAAAAAGTAACATTAACTAATAAAATATACACGCAGTACTTAGCTCACCTAAGATCTAGTAGTACCCTACAAGTTATCCCAATCTCACAGGTCACATGTTTAAGAAACCCAATCCTTTCAAAGTTCCGATGAGACAATCTAATCGTCCGTGCCTAAAGATAGTTGAGCTTATCCGTCATTAGCCGTGGCGGCACGTCCACTTGTTTATCCAAGACTTTCGATAGCAGAGTTAATCAGATTCGGGGATAGGGTTTCGAAATTGGACTATGTTGTATCTACGATCTGAGTTCTTACGGGCAACGGATTCATGTAAGTACAAAGGACAGTATTAAATCAGCATTTTTGTAAGAAAGCCTAAAAGGATTTAAATTTGAAAAAAAATCTCCATGACTTGCTGCTAAAGGAATAAATTCTACTAATAAGTAGATGAAACTATAAACATATCCTTCGCTTTAATTCCGTGTTGAGCTTTGCTCATACCGAATGACATCAAAATCAATTGATCAAACTGTTACTATACATAACGGCAATACCATCAAATATGGAACCGGTTTTGTTAAGATTTGTGTCGGATTAATATAGGCTTTAAAAAAAACATAAGTGATGCACTGTATAAAATATCGTCTTAAATATAAGGTGCAGCTGCTGTATAGATATTTCGCTTAGATTATTATTTTCATAGGCTTAGCTAATCAAAGAAATACATAACAGAGCAATATAATAGCAGCCTAAACGTACATAACCCAGTTGTAAACAAACTACAAGTTAAATGGAGCGTAGCACTTGGCTCATACATTGTAATCGCAACTTTTGAAGAGGATATTGGCAAAGTTCATACATTTGATATAACTTAATGGAAACATCTCAGCCCTGCTAACAACCACCTGCATCCGATAACAAGACTGAAGGCAAAAGAAGCCGATTACAAATTTGTATGGATAAGAGATGGCAGAATCTTTGCCAGAAAGACGGAGGGAAGTCAAGCCATACACATCCGTAATTCTGATAGTCTATTATTGTTGAAATAATCTTAGTAATCTGTCAATGTATTTTGTATGCAGCATTAAAATTCAACAATTTTCTTAAAATATATTATCAGAATGTACGCGGATTGCGCACTAAGACAAACGAAGTTTACAACAACATTTTGTTAAGTAATTATGATATAATAACATTTAGTGAAACATGGTTAAATTCAAATATATTATATAATATAATATTCAAATTGAAATAATTGATGATCGATACATAGTTTACCGTGATCACAATCCAACACAATCTTTGAAATTTGACGGTGGAGGTGTTTTGATAGCTATATCAAAGCATATTCTTTCCTCTCGTATAGCTAAATGGGAAGGCAATAGTGAAGACATCTGGGTAGTCATTGAAGTTAAAAGCAGCAATAGAGTTAGGAAAATTGCTATTTGCGTTGTTTATTTCTCCCCTCCTCTAAAACTGAATAATTTGAATGAATTTTTAGATAGTGCACTAATGGTCTCGGAAACAGTAGACGATATTATAATTTTAGGAGATTTTAATTTAGGTTGTATTAGCTGGTCTAAGGACAGTAGTCAGTCTCATTTGATCGCGAGTTTAAACTCAAGTAACAATAAAATAATAACTGTCAACATAGCTTAATGTGTACACTTTCAGACTTTATAGCACTAAGTGGTTTACAACAGACCAATACCATTGTCAATCATGACCAAAGAATTTTGGACTTGGTTTTAACTAATGTAAACTGCACTGTTAGCAAGTCTGATAACATATTGTGCAAAATTGATAATTTTCACCCACCTTTAGATACATACATACATGCATAGACTCACGCCTGTTTCCCGGATGGGTAGGCAGAGACTACGGAACGCCATTTGCAACGATCCTGACATACCTCTCTGGCTTCATTCACTCCCATCAAGTTTCTCATGCATGCTCTTCTGTTTAGGGTACTTCTGACCTGTCCTTTTTTTAGGATGTCTCCAATCTGGTCAGAGAACGTCCGCCTAGGTCTTCCCCTTTGTCCTGTTTCATTCACGCTTGCCTTATATATCTTCTTTGTCAGTCTTTTGTCATCCATCCTCTCCATGTGCCCAAACCATCTTAACATGCCTATCTCGATGCTTGTCACTACATCTTCTTTTACCCCACACTACTCTCGTATCACACAATTCTTTACTCTGTCGGTCAAAGACGGTGTGTCTTCATACTTCTCAGTGCTCTCATTTCTACAGCATTTATTCTACTTTCAAGTCTCTCCTGCCATACCCAACTTTCACTACCATACATAAGGGTAGGCACTGACACCCCTCTATGCACAGCGAAACGCGCCTTTTTGGACACGTTTTGACTGTTCATAAACGCCTTCAGAGCTCCATTCACACTATTACCTGCATTAACTCTTCTTTCAATATCTTCTTCACCTTTAGATGTTTTACTTGATTTAACATTGCAGTCATCGTCAGTTAGCAATTGTAGACTAGGTTATAACTTTTACAAAGCTGACTACGATAAAATAATTCCCTGCCTAGCGTATGTCATCATATCAGCCAAACGACGTCCACTGCTGGACATAGGCCTCCCCCAAGGTTCTCCACACAGACCGGTCTTGAGCCGCCCGCATCCAACCGCCTCCCGCGATCTTGACGAGGTCGTCGGTCCACCTTGCGGGGGGCCTACCTCTGCTGCGTCGTCCGGTACGTGGACGCCACTCCAGAACGTTTCTGCCCCAACGGCCATCGGTTCTTCGAGCTATGTGCCCTGCCCACTGCCACTTCAGCTTCGCTATCCGGAGAGCTATGTCGGCGACTTTGGTTCTACTGCGGATCTCCTTATTTCTGATTCGATCTCGCAGGGAAACTCCAAGCATAGCTCTCTCCATCGCCCTCAGAGTGACTTTGAGCCTTCTGATAAGGCCCATAGTGAGCGACCACGTCTCTGATCCGTAAGTCATCACTGGCAACACACACTGGTCAAAGACTTTCGTCTTGAGACACTGCGGGATATCGGATGAGAAGATATGTCGTAGCTTCCCGAACGCTGCCCAACTGAGTTGGATTCGACGATTGACCTCCTTCTCGAAGTTGGACCTACTTAATTGGACTACTTGTCCCAGGTAGGTATACTTGTCGACAACTTCGAGCGTAGAGTTCCCAACCTGAATAGGAGCAGGTACAACATGGACGTTCGACATGATTTTCGTCTTGTCCATGTTCATCTTAAGACCTACTTGTTGAGAGACTCTACAGAGGCCATCGAGCATTGTGCCTAGGTCTTCCATGGTCTCAGCCATGACTACGATATCGTCTGCGAATCAAAGGTGAGTTATGTACTCGCCGTTGATGTTGATGCCGAGCCCATTCCAGTCCAGAAGCTTGAAAACATCCTCCAGCGCAGTGGTAAACAGTTTCGGGGATATGACATCCCCCTGTCTCACCCCTCGCTGGAGTTGAATAGGTTTCGAACTCTGGTCCTGGAGGCGGACTGACATAGTGGCGTTTTCATACAAACACTTTAGCACTTCGATATATCGGTAGTCAATCCGGCACCGTTGGGGAGACTGTAGCACCACCCAGGTTTCGATCGAATCGAAGGCTTTCTCATAGTCCACAAACGCCAAGCATAGGGGCTGGTTATACTCCTCGGACTTCTGTATAACCTGCCGCAGCGTATGTATGTGGTCTATGGTACTATAGCCTTTACGGAAACCGGCTTGTTCGGGAGGCTGGAAGTCGTCTAGCTTGCTCTCGAGACGATTCGTGATGACCCTCGAAAACAGCTTGTAGACGTGGCTCAGAAGTGTGATGGGTCTGTAGTTCTTTAAGAGGGTTTTATCCCCTTTCTTAAAGAAAAGCACCACCACACCTCTGTGCCACGCCTGTGGCGTTTTACCCTCGAGAATAACGGAATTAAATAGCTTCCTAAGGGCTTCTCTAGCGGGTGCACCGCCGGCCTTCAGAAACTCGCTCGTAATTCCGTCATCACCCGGCGCCTTGTTGTTTTTGAGCTGTTTGAGAGCCACACTAATCTCGTGCATGCTGACGTCCGGAATATCTTCGGTATAGTGTCGGGTCAATCCAGCTCTAGGGTCTGACGCTGGAGTGCTTGCGGGTTGTTGCGTTGTCGTGTATAGCTGTCCATAGAACCTTTCTAGATCTCCTCCAAGAGCTCAGGCTTGGACGATACGATTCTGCCATCTTCCGTCTTCAGCTTTGTCAGCTGACTCTGCCCAACAGACAGATCACTCTGGAACACTTTGGAACCCTTATTCTGCTCGATCGCCTCACGAACACGTTTTGTGTTGTATTGGCGGAGATCGCGAGTCAGAGACTTAGAGATCTGTCTGTTGAGGTGCCAATATTTCGGCATGTCGTCGGAGGATAGCAGAACCATCTTGCGCCTTTCCTCTAACAGCTCGAGGGTCGGATCCGAGATCTTGCTGGTTCTCTTGCTTTTCTGCCTAGCGTATGTGGAATGGTTAAAACTGTTCGCGAACTGTCAAAGCGTAAACGATATGGTTAGCATGTTTTATGATAAAGTTAATACAATAATTGATGAATTTGTGCCAAAGCGAAAACGGCGTAAACCTTCGTACCCTATTTGGTTTACTAGTGATCTAATTAAGCTCTTAAAAGAGAAGAACAAACTCAGACGTAGGTTTCGTAATCATAAAAACCCAAGGGACAAACTTGAATTTGAGATATAAAGGAAACGATGTGATAAACTTGATCGTGAATGTTATAACAACTATATTAATTCTATTGAAAATAACTTGAAAAAGAATCCTAAATATTTTTGGAGCTTCATCAAACATAAGGAGTCAAAGAAAGTCACATTACCATAAGGAGATAACAGTGATGTCAGGAATTACAGGCCAATAGCAATTCTTTCTAGCTTTTCTAAAATTTTAGAGTCCTTAGTTTCATCTGTATTAACCAAGCATACAAGACTACTAATCCGACCAGAGCAACATGGCTTTCTAGATAAACAATCCGTCCTTACCAATTTGGTCTTCTACATTACTCCTTTTATTGAGAGTGTAGATAACAATCAGCAAGTAGATTCAGTTTATACAGATTTTGCTAACGCCTTTGACAGAGTTGATCATCAAATTTTACTTTGCAAGCTTCAACGTCAGTATGGAGTATGTAGTGAATTGCTCAGTTGGTTTGAGTCTTACCTGGTGGACCTTGAGTACGTTGTGGTAGTAAATAATACGGAATCTAAAAAGTACTTTGCAAACTCTGGTGTTCCCCAGGGATCTCACCTTGGACCAATTCAGTTCTTATTATTCATAAATGACATAGTTATGCAAGTGCAACATTGTCAGTGTTCTCTCTATGCTGATGATATGAAAATATCGCGTCAGATTAACTCTGTAGATGACGAGAAGTTACTACAAGATGATCTTAATCGAATTTATCAATGGTTTTGTGATAATAAAATGTTACTGAATGCTGCAAAATGCCAACATATTCGATTCACTCGAAAACCGAATATTATTCAAACTTGTTTTCACATCAATCACAATCTGATTACCACACTCCATCAAGTGCGAGATTTGGGTATTATTTTAGACTCTAAAATTTCTTTTATTCCTCAGTTTGATAACATTGTTAACAGAGCTGCCAAAATGCTTGGATTTTTAAAACGAAATACCAAGGATTTCAAACGTACCACATCAAGAATTTTACTTTATAATGCACTTGTGAGGAGTGTATTAGAATTTGGCAGTGTTGTTTGGAAGCCCCGGTATACAGTTCAGACACAACGCATTGAGTCGATCCAAAGAGCATTCACTAGGCATCTGGCGTTTATTACGCCTGGCTTTTGTCTTAGATGTCCATATAGTGATCGCTTAGCAAATTTTAAATTAAACACGCTTAAAGATAGGAGAATGATGTTGGACCTTTGCTTCCTACAGAACATAGTAAATGGGCTGTCACAGACACAAGGACTGCTTGAGCGTATACAGATATGCGTACCTAGGCCCAATGCTCGGATAAGGAATAATTTTCCCTTTTTCAAGGTTCCGACTCACCGAACCAACATAGGTGCACAAGGTCCTATAACTAGGCAAACTGCTTCGTATAATAACTGCTGGCGAAGATTAAGCCTCGACATCTATAATGACAATCCCAGCCATTTCAGCATAAAATATTGAAAAAACATTGCTCATAATCATAACTCTATCTATTTTACTTTTATCATATAAGTTCTTATATAACTTAATTTAATTATTATTGTTTGTCCTATTTTTATGTGAATGTTGTGCATATTTAATGATTAGAGTAGCATCTGCATTTTGTTGTTTTGAATTTTTTTTCCAATGTTTATGTTTACTCTGTAAATATGCCCTAAATAAATAAATAAGCAACGCCAAGCTACTTCGAAGCACATTCATGTATATGAATTCGAAAACAGCTATGCGATTTTAATGCAGACGTGTTATGGAGCGCAAGGCATTGAGTGGCATTTACTGCCTGACGAAATTCGGTACGGTATTCTATAGTATCAGCTTGTGTGGCATTCTTGAAAATTTTGATAATGTAGAAAATTTTTGATCCTGGTTCGTCAAGTTATTCACAAATTATGTGAGATGATTTTATTAATTAGGAAACGGTTTGTTTATATGTGTGCTACAAAGGTCTTTACGCATTTTTATCCGTTAAATTGCACACATACAGTAATGTTCAGGGCAACTACAACACCAGACCAGAAAACCATCCGCGCTACATACAACTCAAAATGAGTTTTTATGTGAAACTGACTGCAGTGTAAACCGCACGTTATTTATAAGAGAACACACAACACAAAATACGCCACATTCAACTCGTAAAATTACGCTGGTTTGGTCTCAGTACGGCTTTACGTAACCTCGTAGTTTCCAATTCATATTTATGGTTCTGAAATATCATTACAAAATCTACGATGGTATAAAAATCGTAACACTATTAACTTACGTGAACCTGTCCAGATATCCAAGTTAATTGTCCAATTTAACTTGCCCAGCAGTTACCCAATTACAATGTGAAAATTAAGCAGAGCTTAACTAATTTCGTACGTTATTTTAAACACTGTTATTGTGAAAATACATAGCGTTTTATTGGACCGCCAGATTTACTCGCTGACCGTATGAAATTTCTGAATCAGACGAATATTTCTCACTCCATTTCAATAGCGAACTTTAACCAATATTGCATACAGGTTTTATTTTACTACGTTTATTGGAGAATATTTATGTCATAGTATTTTATGTAAAGCGAGTCAGCGAGAAATTACAATGGCGAGGTCAAAAGACTTCTAAATCAATGTGCTTTGAGCCCATAAATTATTCACTATAGGAATTTAGGTGTCAGCAACGTCTAGTGGTAGCACTTGCTTTATATGTTACCTGCATACTAGATAAGTAGCAAGAAGGCAGCGATAGCCTCATGCAGATACCACAGGACTGCCATGCAGAGGGTATTGGGTTCAAATCCACGGAATGCACCAATGACTTTTCTTAAGTTATGTACTTTTCAAATAGTTAATTATCACTTGCCTCGAGCCTTTGTTCCGGCTTGCATGAAGATATTTGAAAGTCTTTATGGGAGTTATATAGTACCCTCAACAGACTGATACATGTCTAAACCATGGAATATCGCTATCCCTTTAGGTTGCGAAGTTCAGACGGCAGTCGCTCTGTGGAAAAGCTGATATTCTTTCATATCTGGTTGGACTAGTAAGCGGATCCCGGGGTCCAATGCTTAAGTCTTAGATGCAACGGGGATAACGCTAGAAGGATGATGATAACTGGATATGTGACAAGTGAGTGGTTGGTTTGGGACTTGGGTCCATCTGAATGGTACCACCTACTCACAGAATGACAATTTTGGGTAGGCGCTTTATATCAGCTGAATGTTAACTAGCTTGCTCTAAGCAGCGGTTTTCTGAGATATATATCTTTTTAGCATGGCTTTTTATTTCTTCGTGTAGGATCACCTAGCCCGGTCTGAGGATCCTCCGTTTAGTTGAAGGTTTGCCTTCACCTTATACCTCAATAACTACAATACCTATCATCGCCATGTTTTCACCAAACTTGTCTTCATCCACTTATTATTAATTTGTTAATTTGTCATCCACTTATTTGTAATTTACTCTTAAATTGAAAATATATTCTCAGTAATTCTTCAAGATTTCAAACGTGCTTTTGCTCTACTTCACACATGTATATGCTCTTTAAATGCATACAAGTTTCATATTCGCGAGGTTCGTGGAAAATAAACTATGAACACGTGAGAAACTATAATTTTATTACACTTCCTCGTGTATTTTAGTGTCCTACTTCCAATGCTTCGCTCTGAAATTCTTGAATTTTATCGTTCCGTTTGAATGTGTTTCTTAAAAATGCATTGAAACATATGATATTATAAACAACGATATAATTTTGCTTTTAAGACTTACCATTATATATATTTTATGCAAAATACTTACATAATTTTGCATTATGTTTAATGTAACATAAGAATAGGATACGCACTTCACAGAGTAAAGAATTGTGTGATAAGAGAGTGTTGTGGGATAAAAGAAGATGTAGTGACAAGTATCGAGAAAGGTACCTATGCTAAGATGGTCTGGGCACATGGAGAGGATGGATGACGAAAGACAGACCAAGAAGATTTAAGGCAAGTGTTAATGGGACAGGATGAAGGGGAAGACCTAAGCGGACGTTCTCTGACTAGATAGATACATCCTTAAAAAGTACAGATCGCATAGTACCCTAAACAGAAATGCATGCATGAGAAACGTGATGGGAGTGAATGAAGCAAGACAGATATGTCAGGATCGTTGCAAATGGCGTTCCGTAGTCTCTACCTTTCCCTCCGGGGAACAGGCGTGAGTCTATGTATGTATGTATGTTTATTCCCAATAATCAAAATGAATTAACTTCTTCAATTTTAAATTTATTTACGAGAAATTCTCTTTTATTATAAAGTCTTATATTAAAAAAATGATATGAAATTGCAAATTTTAAGGTGTAAGTTATATACTAAGACTTTAAGGCTTAAAGAATATTTCTTTATAAATAATTTTGAAGACTATTAGTTTAAATTAACAAAATTGTATTGTTTTTTTACAATAGTAAGTTAAGGCTTAAACTTAATACAACACATTTGATCTCTGACTCCTAAACTAGGATTATATTCCTGTATCTTAGGATATCAGAAACGCCAGTACGGACTTGACAATTAAGCCAACACAGCATGGTAAACGTTTAAAAACTTAAATCGTGTATGTGTGTGTGTGTGCGCGCATTTATCAGCTAATAAGTCCTCGGTTGCATCATAATTTAGGTTTAACAGAAAATCTTTTATTTTGCTTTTAACTACGTGCTTAGTGAGCTGGGATATGTTAAGGAATTTATTTAGCGCGTTATAAACTTTTGAACTTCTTATGTAGTATTGCTGTGCTGCAAAAGTTGTACGGAATTTATCAATTTGCAATACTTTATATTCAATCCTACCGTTGGACTTACTGTGACTGATATTGCGTATCGAAATATATAAAGCTAAATAATATGTCTTTTGCAAATTAAGAGTTAGTAGATTATCAGACAGCCAGGCCATAATATACCTCATGGCTGCTTCTGCGTTAGTTGAAACTGCTTGCCAGTTGTCTCCATTAATCGTGTGTGGTATCGTCTGCATGGGTAAATATATTGCAATGGGGAATGGCCATGTTGCATAATCCATTTATATAAATAAGGAAGAGGGTAGGTCCCAAGATACTCCCTTGAGGTACACCTTAATTATTAGGTGTAGGGTCACTTTCGTAATTATTGACTTTCACCACCTGAGTTCGGTCAGTCAAATAACTTTTTAATATATCAAGAGGTTTACCTCTAATTCCAATGTTTTCACATTTATTCAGAAGAACTGGCGTAAATACGGTGTCAAAGTCTTTGGATAGGTCAAGGAAGATGCCAAGGCATTTCCTTTTCCCATCCAAAACTCTAACTGATTGATCAACAAAAGCCATCACTGCGTCTTCAGAACTTAGAACAGTATGTGGCCACGCGAGATGTGAGAACTTCTCACAGCATTGCTGTATTATATTGAATGTAGCTTAAATCCCATGTGCATATTTAGTGATGAGATATTGAAAGTATTGCAGGAAACATTCCGTGCTGCGACAGAAAAACTCGTAATGGCAAACTGCTTCGTTGATCAGGAATCAGTATGATATTGTTATTTGATATTTTAATTCAAATTAATTTACTCATTTAGGTTACATGGTAGCACTTATGAACATAAAAAAATATTAAGTACTGTTTACATCTATGCAAGACTCAGTGTGGCTTGGGTAGTAAATATGTATGTACGTATGCTTACGACACAAATAATGAGTGATGACGCGAGATACGCAAAAAGTGCAAGAGAGAGAAAATGTAAAATGGCTTTCGTTGCGAACAGTGCACGAACGCCTTTTACTATAATGTTTATTACTACAATTGCCAATTCAATGTTGTTATCTAAATATAGCAAACTGCAGTGTTGGTATCTTGATGTTTTACAAAGCGCTCAAAGTTTTTGCCGTGACCATATAATTCAGGTATTCAAGTTATATATTTGAATAACAATCATCAACACCTAATTAGTTGTGTAGTTGAAATCAAAGCCCGAGTACTTGTATGTAGGCGGGTAGATAGAATGTTGGCCGATATAATCACTTCAGAGTTCCTACTTTTCCCGTTCCGACGTGAAATATTATAGTGGCGCTCGCTGGTAACACGCCGTCATGTATGTTGTATCTGTAGCTACTATCAGTAAATCTAATATGTAAATAAGTAAACATCATTTATGGGTACTTTTTCTCTCTCCCTCTTAAATGTGTCTTGATCGTTCACACTCAGCAATATAGGTATAGGTATTTGCTCGATCCGGAACCTTTCAGTATTCATACACCGCAAGTAATTCGCATTCAAAACTGTAACTAGTCAGGTGAATATTTCTATAGAATTGCATTGAATGCGATGGAATTTACTCTAAAGCATTAAATTGATATTGAACTGGAATAGTTTCAACATTGGACTTGCTGAAGAAAAAGTTTGTAAGTTGTTATACAATAAAGGACAGGATAGTGTAGAAGATACCATAACCAATAAACAGAATTATTACACAAGGGCAATGCGACACTTACTTCATATCAAAGAGTGTTAATGAAAAGCGCACGAAATTAGAGGGATTTAAAAAGTATTTTCACCTCGTATCCCAAACACCTAAATACTCATTCACGCAATCTCTCCCTAAAACTCTTTACATTAACATAATTGCCAAATAAGTCCATATTTATAACCCACAGCGTGTTCTATCGGAACAACATAACACTTAACATGCCACGTGTCCACATATCGGTTCGATTATTCATATCAGCCGTCAATAAACGGCACTTGGATCCCGTCCAAATGACGCTGAACCGTTGAGCGGAATCATTTGGCTCCGACGCACGTAAAACCGAGACCGTGTTAATGTACTTAAGGAGTCTACCTTTTAGCGTGAAAATACGAAACTGATACATCCTGTATCAGATTCTCCATTAGGGATTGTGTAACGGATGCCAGGAATCGAACCTTTGCTAGTCCGCTACAGTGCGCTGGTAGTGTGCTGCTGACGTGTGCCTACGACGATGCGTGTTCTTCTATGTGTGTGGACTGTATGGCTTCGATGTGTAAGGGCTTCAGAAATGAAACATCTTCATACGTTGAGAGCGATGCTGTTCAGGTGTGCGGTGCTTGATGGTTACATAGGTCACAAGATGGTGGTTGAGACGCCAACAACTGGCCGAATACATGGTCGCTTAAGTACCTCGAAACTTTACCTTATCGACGACCATCGCACCGAACACGTGCACAGAGAATCTTTCGTTTATTTTTATTTCAAAAACAGTACAAATGTTACGTATGTTTCGATCCTATTATACATACATACATGTTCTATACATCGTTAGATAGGTCTCATTAAGTTCTATCTATTGGTATACAATACCTAAACCTAACTATTAGCGTCACTAAGTTATTCCATAAAAACTCCCAAAAATGCTGCCACACAAGGGCCCACCCACTATATTTTCTATTGAAAAACTATCGTATACTAAATTTATATATATAATTTTGGTGGGCCGTTGTGTGCAACTATATGGGGCATCTATTAAAACAAACACCATGAAAATATCTTTATTCAATTCGAACATATTACATGATAACTTTGAAGCATAAAAAATTTAGAGAATTTCTTAAGTAAATACTATCGTAAGTAAACAAATTTTATGATAAACATACGAATGTTTGTTATTATGCTTATTTTAACTATATAAGGTAATAACTAGCAATAAAAAGGTATCTAGACATGATTTCAAGTCTATATGAAGCTAAAAAACACTTATAAAACTATAAAACGAATATGTAAACAAACAGCTGTTTTATGAAGCATTAACTCTTATCTGTCACTACTGATAACGCTAATTATGATTCGATATCTCAGGTCCCTACAGTTAGCACAAGTTTAAGACTAATGTTCATGTATTACATAGTTGTTGTATATTAACAATCTAACCATTTACACTATTTTAGCTATTTTGTAACGTTTTGACACGTCCGGGAACCGAACCCGGTGTACCGCACGATTAGATAACACTGATTTTAACGATTTTCACTCGCGGTTTCGAATACACTATTCACTGTCATAGTTTTAATGTCTGTCGCGAACATCTCTCCCGCCGTGCAGCAACGCGCGTGACCCGTCGTGTGGCGGTGCTGCAGAGCACCCGGTGAGCGACACCTCGTCACTTGGGCAGGGGGACCAGCTTCTTAGCCGGCCGTTTGAGGACGCCTGCTGCTGTGCGCACCTCGACAGTGCGTATGGCGCCGTCGGCGCCCGGGTAGACAGCCACAACTCGACCGCGCGGCCAGGTATTGCGCGGGAGTTGGCCGTCGGCGATCAGGACGGGGTCGCCGACCTCGAGGTTGAGCCCATACCCATGGGGCTCCCGCCGGTGTTGCAGCTCGGGTAGGTACTCGCGCACCCAACGGCGCCAGAACATGTCGGCGAGGATTTGGGCGCGCCGCCAGTGCTTGCTGCTGTTGAGGTCAGCCTCACTGAACTCGCCCAGCGGAGGGAGGCGAGCAGAACCACCGAACAGGATGTGGTTCGGGGTGATGGCCTCGCTGTCTGCTGCGTTGACGGAGACGTGTGTGAGGGGTCGACTGTTTACTGTGTACTCGACCTCACACAGTAGTGTAGCTAGGACTTCTTCGTGCGGATGGCGCTCGTGAAGGACCGTATAGAGGGCGGTCTTCACGCACCTGACGAGGCGCTCCCATGCGCCCCCCATGAATGGCGCTGAGGGGGTGATGAAGCGCCATATGATGCCACGGCGACTCGCTTCCTCGGCGACGGCGTCTCTCATCTCTCGGTCGGCGCCGTGCATGTTGGTGCCGTTGTCCGAGTAGATCTCTGCGGGGCAACCTCGGCGCGCTGCGAACCTGCGCAGCGCCAAGATTGCGGAGTCGGCGCTCAGGCTGGCGGCGACCTCCAGATGTACTGCCCTAGAAGTGAGACATGTAAACAGTGCCACATAACGTTTGTGACGCTGTCTATGTACTATTTTCTTTGTAGTCGGCCGCAGACGAAGAATCCAATAGTGTTGGCGTATTTCATTGATTACCAACTCTGTACCGCTGTGATGTAATTTTCTATGCGTCCAATCTATGTATAGCTGTGTAATACGATGATCACCGTCTAAGATCGGCGGTCTCTTTGTTTGTTCGGAGATTTCTTCTGTAGCTATTATACGACTGCGTAGAGTGATAATTCCGTTGTTCATCTCCACGGGTAACGAATACAGGCGGCTGTCTCTGGCGACACCTCCTCCGCGCCGCAGCTCCCGAAGGTCGGCGCCGAAGGAGTCCTCTTGTACCGCCTTCACAAGAAGGTCCTCGGCGCCGCGGGTGTGTTCTGCGGAGAGAAGCACGAAGTTTCGGGAGTCGGCGGCTGGACGAGGTGCCGCTCTGCCCGACTTGATGTTGTGCTTCGTCTTCGTCACGTGACGCCAATTTGGATCCTTCTGTCTATTTTTCTGCGTTCTTTTATATAGAACCTTCTCTGCGGTTTTCTTACATAATGCTATAAATTGTAGAACTCTTGCTGTCGCTCGTAAGAGCCTCTCCCATTTGGAAAATCTATACGGGTCCGGTACGGCTTCTATAATTCTATGTGTTTGACGTTTCTCTACAGCTGTCAGTGTGCGCTGTTCGCCTGTCGCGTCAGGGGCGATGTGCTTCTCTACGGGCCATAGTGACGGGTCTTCGTACAGGAACGACGGTCCGGTGTACCACTCGTGTTCGGAGTTAAAGCTGTTTGGCACGTCGCGTGTAGCCGCATCCGCCGCGTTCAACTTCGTAGGTACCCAGCGCCAATCTTCAACTTTACTATGCTCTTCTATGGTGGCTAGGCGGTGCGCGACGAATGGTTTGTACGCCCGTGCTCCTTTTTTTATCCACGTTAGTACGGTCTTGCTGTCCGTCCAGTACACGACGGCCTCGGGTTTGACGCGATGTTCTTCTATTACCGCTTGAGCGACTCGCGTACCCATGACGGCGGCTTGCAGTTCGAGTCTCGGGATTGACACCACCTTAAGCGGTGCCACTCTCGCCTTCGCCATAACGAGCGTCACGTGCACACGCCCATCTGGTGTAGTCGCTCGCCAGTACACCGCTGTTGCGTAGGCCACTTCACTGGCGTCCGTAAAGACATGTACTTGGAGTGTACAGGCGTCACTGTACCCGGGGTAACACCGCGGGATGCGTATCGACTTCAACTGTTCTAAATGCTGTATCCACGATGCCCATTGCACTCTGAGGCTTTCGTCAAACTTCTCGTCCCAATTTGTACCGAGTCGCCAGGCTTCCTGTAGTATCTGTTTGGCTCGAACAGTCACGGGCGATGCGAGGCCGAGTGGGTCGTATAGCGACATAACTATTTTCAACGCTTCCCGTTTCGTAGGCGCTTCGGTGCCGATGAGTCCGTCTGGAAGCCGTGCGAGTGTAAGGTTGAAGCTCAGCTCGTCCGCGCTCGTTTTCCACATCAAGCCGAGAATTTTCTCTTCTTGCCCCTTGCTGGCGAGGCCGACTGTCTCCTGACGATGTTGACTTGGTTCTATTGCTTCGATGACGTTTCTAGAGTTCGAGACCCATTTCGTGAGGTGAAAGTGCGCTTGTCTGTGTATGTCTCGCACCCGTGACGCTATACTCGTCGCTTCCTGTTCGTCCCTGAAGCTGTCCAGATAGTCATCCATGTAATGGTTATCTATGATGGCTTCTGCTGCTTCCGGGTACTCTTCTGCGTGCTTGCGAGCGTTCCAATTCTTCGCGAATATAGCTGTACACGGTGAGCTTGCCGCGCCGAAGATAATGGACTTCATACGGTATTCCTGGGGCGGTCCCTCCCGCCGGTCACCTCTCCACAGGTAGCGCAGCGCGTCTCGGTCTTCTGGGCGTACTCTCACCTGCATAAACATCTCTGTTATATCAGCTGAGACGGCAACGCGGTGTCGACGGAACCTCATCAACACCCCCGGCAACGATTGTAGCAAGTCCGGTCCCGTGAGCAGGTAATCGTTGAGTGACATACCTCTGGTCTTCGCGGCGGCGTCGTGAACTATACGAATCTTCTCAGGCTTCATGGGGTTGTGTACATCGAAGTGAGGCAAGTACCAAGTCTTCCCTGGCGTACTATTCATGGGAGCTTCTTCTGCGTATCCCTTTTCTATCAGCGAGTTCATCTGTTCTGTATATCTTGTTTTCAACTCTATGTTTCTATCTAATTTTTTCTCTATGTGTGCGAGCCTCCTTGCCGCGTTCTCGTAACTATCTGGCATGACGATGTCTTCTTGTTTCCACAGAAGAGCCGTCTCTATATGTCTATCTTCTAATTGTTTCGTATGTTTTTCTAACATATCTGTAGCCCGCTTCTCGGGGTCCGAGTTCGGTCGACGTGGGTTCACTATGAGCGATTCCAGTGCGAAATATTCTTTCAGTTGCGCTTCTATGTTTTCATCTATAGCGGAGAGACCGTTGACGAAGTGTACGGTGTTTCCCAAGGTGCGTGAGCGCGCGCCGTGCAGCACCCATCCCAGCGATGTAAGCGACGCCACCGGTTGATCGTTGGGTCCTCTTCGTACTGCGTTCGCTATGAGCAGGTGCCAGTTGTCTTGACCTATTAGCACCTTTGGCACGCCTATGTCATACACCAGCTTCTTCTTGATGCCTTCGAGGTGTTTGCAGTCTATCAGGTCCTCTTCGGCGATCTTCTGCGGCGACAGGTGTAGGCTGGCTACGGTGCGCGCACATAAAGGCACTTGTTTGCTGTCGGCGCCGGCTCCTCGTATTTGTATGTCTACGCGTCGCGACGTTGGCATGTCGAGCGACGTATCGCCTATGGCACGGATCGTAAACGGGTCCAGGCTCCCTTCCGCGCCGACTTCCTTGGCTATGTCTTCGTCTATGAGCGATACGGTGCTTCCGTCGTCGAGTAGGGCGAACGTAGACGCCTCTCCCGCCGGTCCGACTATCTGCACAGGCACTATCTTTAAGTATGCTTGAGCCTTTGCACGTATGCACGAACTGGCGACCGTTTCTTGCTTTTCTATGTTCACGTCTTCGGTCCTATGGGCTCCTCTATCGTAGTGAAGCAACTGGTTGTGTGTAGCGCGGCATCCCTCTACACCGCACTTCTTGGGCTTGCACGAGTGTTCTATTCGGCGTATGCGTAAGCAGCGAAAACACAATCCATGCTGCTTAGCTAGCTGCCATCTCTTCTCTGCGTTGGCGTTACGAAACGTGCTGCAGGCCGACGAGTAGTGTCCTTCGCGTTCACATATCCTGCACTTCGCGTTAGACGTGTCCGTATGCGTTCGCTTCTCCGTCGCCGTCGCCGTGTACGTCCTCTGCACGGTACGTCTGCTTGGCGGCCCATCGGTGATGTTCTCAGCCGGCGCGAACGCGCTACAGTAACGCGCGTACTCTGTCACGAAGTCACTGAATCGGCTGAGGTCCGGCTTCGACTGGCACTTCTCGGTATACGTCTTGTACCACTGCACACGCAGCGAGTTCGGTAGCTTCTCGGTCAACACGCGCACTAGCTCCGCATTGATGAGGTAGTGTTCCTTTTTCAACGCACGAAGTGTGACGACGCCGCTTCTAATCTTGCTCGCGAACGCGCATATGTCCTTGGGTGCTTCGCTACAGCGCGGCAGGGTCCTCAGCTTGTCCGTCTCTGCCTGTGCGATCGAGTCTGGTCGTCCGAACTGCAGCTCCAACTCCTTCATAATCTCATCTGGTCGCGCATGCCCAATCAGTTCAGAGCTAACTGTTTCTAACGCTCTTCCCTTGAGACTTCTTCTCAGTCTCGCTGCCTTCTCCACGTCGTTGAAGAAATTCTTGGTGGTGTCGTATATCGCCTTGAACGACAGCCACTCGGTGTGCGCGCCGCCGAACGTCGGTAGCGTCATGATGACTTTCGAAACCGCCGGGTGTGGTGCAACTATCGATGTTTCCGGTGGCTTCCTGTCGGCGAGCGCGGCGATCGCGGAGGTGAGATCCGTGATGAACGGCTTCAGCGAATCACCTCCCTGTTGATGAACGTCCATCTTCTGTGAGGGCGGTCCATCTTCTATCTTCTGTGCCCCGTCGACGTCCCTCTTCTTAGTGGGCGCCGATATCACTTCTATATCTTCGGGGCCGGGCTGGGGTTCCGGAGCCTCTTCCAACCACGAACGTACGTAGTCTTGTTTCGACTGTCCATCCTCGTCGTAGTCATCGGAGTCCGCCTCTTCTTCAGCCTTCTGTAGTGCTAACTGTGCTAACTGTAGTTTTATCTTCAAAACTTCTTCTCGAGCCAACATCACATTTCTATTGGAGCGTCCCGTAGCTGCTGAGCGTTGGTCGCGTTCCCTCGTTGGCTTCTTTCTATCTCTATTTTCTATTATACTATGTTGCGCTGTACAAACGCTCGATCTATCGGATGGTTGCAACGTCCTTTCCTTGCCATCTTCATTTTTCGACTGCACCTCTGCTCGCTCCCTTGCATCTTGAGTGATGTTTCGTTCGTCCCTCCCCGCGGGGCCGGGGGGGGCCGGCGGCGGCGCGTCGCTCCCGACTGTTGTCGACGGCGATCGCGGTGGCCCGTCGTGACGGACGACCGCGGCGGCTGGGTTGCGGGCAGCGGCGGCGTGGGCAAGGGTACTGGAACTAGGCCCGGCGCCGGCCGCTCCCCCGGCGACCTCGGGAGCACGACCTCTTGAACGCGTCGTAGGCATTCTTCTTCAATCCGGCTCGAAGCGACCAACAAATGTAACGGATGCCAGGAATCGAACCTTTGCTAGTCCGCTACAGTGCGCTGGTAGTGTGCTGCTGACGTGTGCCTACGACGATGCGTGTTCTTCTATGTGTGTGGACTGTATGGCTTCGATGTGTAAGGGCTTCAGAAATGAAACATCTTCATACGTTGAGAGCGATGCTGTTCAGGTGTGCGGTGCTTGATGGTTACATAGGTCACAAGATGGTGGTTGAGACGCCAACAACTGGCCGAATACATGGTCGCTTAAGTACCTCGAAACTTTACCTTATCGACGACCATCGCACCGAACACGTGCACAGAGAATCTTTCGTTTATTTTTATTTCAAAAACAGTACAAATGTTACGTATGTTTCGATCCTATTATACATACATACATGTTCTATACATCGTTAGATAGGTCTCATTAAGTTCTATCTATTGGTATACAATACCTAAACCTAACTATTAGCGTCACTAAGTTATTCCATAAAAACTCCCAAAAATGCTGCCACACAAGGGCCCACCCACTATATTTTCTATTGAAAAACTATCGTATACTAAATTTATATATATAATTTTGGTGGGCCGTTGTGTGCAACTATATGGGGCATCTATTAAAACAAACAACATGAAAATATCTTTATTCAATTCGAACATATTACATGATAACTTTGAAGCATAAAAAATTTACAGAATTTCTTAAGTAAATACTATCGTAAGTAAACAAATTTTATGATAAACATACGAATGTTTGTTATTATGCTTATTTTAACTATATAAGGTAATAACTAGCAATAAAAAGGTATCTAGACATGATTTCAAGTCTATATGAAGCTAAAAAACACTTATAAAACTATAAAACGAATATGTAAACAAACAGCTGTTTTATGAAGCATTAACTCTTATCTGTCACTACTGATAACGCTATTTATGATTCGATATCTCAGGTCCCTACAGTTAGCACAAGTTTAAGACTAATGTTCATGTATTACATAGTTGTTGTATATTAACAATCTAACCATTTACACTATTTTAGCTATTTTGTAACGTTTTGACACGTCCGGGAACCGAACCCGGTGTACCGCACGATTAGATAACACTGATTTTAACGATTTTCACTCGCGGTTTCGAATACACTATTCACTGTCATAGTTTTAATGTCTGTCGCGAACAGATTGCTTCACACTGCAGCGTTGACGGACTGAGGATTTTTTTAATATTCTTTTCGCGTTTACTGACAGACAGATAAATACGAGAATAATTTTAGTTATAGTTAATTAAAAATATATTTTCTGTTCACACGTACCACAGGCGGCTGGCGGTAGGCGCTAACTTGTATGCAAATGAATAGCCCTATTCATACGGTCCACATTTTGCAGTCATTATTGACTGAGTGTGTAGTGATACCAATCGCATCACAGTCACGTCGCGACCATAATGCAACTACGGGTAGGTACATACAATATAGCGTGGACGCGAAAACATTGCGCGCACGCTTTAGTACATATATATCAATGTGCGCACGCCTGTTGATGATGTTGATGTTCTTTCTCGATATCGTTGTCGACAGCCATCTGTAAGCCATATCGCTACCATTAGCGATAACGCAACAACAACCACATTTTGTAGGTTCGAGAACGCAACTGCAAGAAGTCATTGCAACACTATTCACCCGTAAGGACAGACTGGCCGCATCTTCTCGCGACGATGTCATGTTACGTTTGTTGTACGTATGTTTGACGGTGTGTATTGAATCAAGCCTCATACGGTATGATACGATCGGATAGTGTGTCGCCCACCGGTAATTTACAGACAAACCAATCATATGTGCAGTAATTAGATTGGTGGATTAACATAAGGAATGAAAGTGAATGTGAGTAAGAAGAAAGTTATGGTTTTTGAAAAGGAGGAATGTGTTACGGCTTGTAATGTTATGATCGATGGACAACGAGTGGAACAAGTGAATGATTTTGTGTATTTAGGTACGCTGTTTACTAGGAATGGTAAGAATGAAGAAGATATTGAAAGAAGGGTTAATGCAGGTAATAGCGTGAATGGAGCTTTGAAGGCTTTTATGAACAGTCATAATGTATCCAAAAAGGCACGTTTGGCTGTGCATAGAGGGGTGTTGGTACCTACACTTATGTATGGTAGTGAAAGTAGGGTATGGCAGAAGAGTCATGAAAGTAGAATAAATGCTATAGAAACGAGAGGACTGAGAAGTATGTGTGGTGTGTCTTTGACTGACAGAGTAAAGAATTGTGTGATAAGAGAGTCTTGTGGGGTAAAAGAAGATGTAGTGACAAGCATCGAGAAAGGTATGCTAAGGTGGTTTGGGCACGTGGAGAGGATGGATGACAAAAGACTGACCAAGCAGATATATAAAGCAAGTGTGGATGGGACAGGACGAAGGGGAAGACCTAGGCGGACGTTCTCTGACCAGATTGGAGACATCCTAAAAACAGGGCAGGTTAGAAGTACCCTGAACAGAAGAGCAGGCATGAGGAATCTGATGGGAGTGAATGAAGCAAGAGAGATATGTCAGGATCGTTGCAAATGGCGTTCCGTAGTCTCTGCCTACCCCTCCGGGAAACAGGCGTGAGTCTATGTATGTATGTATGTTAATCCCAATTGTGTCTTCAGTTTGATGACTGAAGACACAATTGGGTTCCTACCCAATATTCGTAATCACTAGTGAATGAATAACTATGAATGAGAGTCATGCATTTCGCTATTTATCGCCGCATTCTATAAATTCTGATAATTATATTTTACTAGAGAATGCCCTCATGTACGTCAGTACATTTTTTAATCTTTAGTTTCGACCATAAAACGGAAATGACTGCCGATCCCGTGGGAATTACGGGAATTCTTGATGTACTCCTCTAAGCTCCTCAAGAAACATACATGTCAATCTGCTGTTCTGTTGTCTGTCAGTCAGTCAGTAACGGTAGATTCTTATATATATCCACGTTGATAAAAAAACGGCTATATTTTGTAGTCTTAGTAAGGGAGGAGTAAACAAATAGATATGCAGTCAACGAACACAATAAAACAATAAGTGGATCATATAAAGTGTTGGTCCGTGTAGTATTCGAACCCTCGACATTTACGCGCAAAGTTAAAGTGGTGAGACGATTCCTCATCCGCTACGCCGTCCATATTAAGTCTATTTCATACATTCCTTCTCAGGTATCTGTATCTATTTTGGTATTATTTTTATTTATCGGGATCGATCCCCGCTCAAGTCCAACATTTTTGTGCATGAACATGGATGTTTGTCTTGGTCTGAGAGTTTCTATGTATAATATGTATGTATTTACAAAAAAAGTAAATATGTATGTATATCCATTATCTAGTACCCATAGTACAAGCTCTGCTTAGTGTGGGACTAGATGGTGTTGTGTGAATGTGGTAGAATATTATATTATTATTTACGCGCAATATAAAAATTTGGTAAACAAACATTAGAACCTGGAAAAAAACCTAAATTTAAGAAAATAAAAGAACGGGTAGACGAATACAAGAATTTTCTTTCACGGCTATTAAATATCTTAATTACCCAACGCAAAATTCGTATTAGGCAAAAAAATATTTTGTGGAAAATTCTAAAAAGCGTTTCCAAGAATTTATCGTGAGTGCTCAAAGGGTAATAATTTACGTTTTACTACTAACGGCTTAAAACTTCAGTGAACATTATACTTGCCTGCCATCAGTTTGTTGTATAAAATATGGGTTTTTTGTCCCAAATTACGATGAATTCATGTAAGATTGAATATACAGACAGTCGTAGTTATTAGTCGAGTAAGAGGTTTTATATCTACTTATAGTTGAACTTTAAATTGTCTTTGGTGCAATTCAACTACAAAAAGCGCTACCTACAATGATATTAGAAAAGCCGTAGATACGTTATCTACGTAGTAATCAATCCATAGAAACGATACACTAACGCACACATCGATAACTCCATATTTTATTCTAATTTCGGTTGACAAGATGTGTCAGTTTCACTATGACGCCGGCTCACGACGTCACACACACACATATATGTAAGACTTGCCAACTGGCTTATGTTTAACGTCCTGCTTTTGGTACGCCTATAACGTATTTACTTCTTTTTACTTGTAATATCGTTGGCTACGTACCTCAAAATCTATGCCAAGACTTTTAAAAATTAAACCCCCTCGATTATTACTCTTAATTATGACTTATGAGAGTTTTCTTTGTCTAAATATCCATAAAATATTAAGGTCATAATGATAAAGATGATAATTATAACCATTCAAAATCGCGTAAGTGTGTGTGGACTTATGTACCTGAGTATACCTTTGAGCCAGGTGTCCGTTATTTCGACATCAAAATGATATGCTGTATATGATGCAAACGGATAATGTATTATTGGTATTTGGAAAGATTTGAACTAATATCAGGTCTTTTGTTGAATAAAACTTGTCATAAATAGCGTGAAAAAAACCTATTGAATGTTTCATGAAACTTACATAACGCGTGATCTCTCCAGCAATACAAAGTGAAGGGGCAGGTTTGTGAGCGCATTTTTCTCAACAAGTTTGGTTTAAAGGTATGAACCAAAATTATTACATTAACATTATGTCGCACGGGTGATTGGTTTGTAGGTGGTGAGCCAGACTCAATCACTCGCCGATCAAAAAGGAAGAAAATCAGGTTTTACTTACAAATGAAAACACTTTTAGAATAGTACACTTCACAATATAATTGCCTATATAGGTAGATACAATGCAGCTACTTTAAAACTACGACTTTTACTAATTGAGAACATGAGTAAATTCAGGGCGTGGTCCGACAAGTATAGCTGGTGTTCACTGGTGTTCCGAAGGCCAGGGTCTTGATAGGAAGAAGACTTAACTGGCCGTGAGCTGGAGCAGAGGGCCGATTGAACAGCGTCGCACGCTTATATACGGCGTACGGGGGCGCGCGGGCAGAGGCGCTCCCACTTTCGTTCGACGTCACAGTTCAGACGGAGGGGCACGACGTCACACACCCCCCTCTTTAGGGCAGAATTTTTCCTAGGGAAAATTCTCTGGGCTAGCAGCTAGTTGAGGATTGCCTGTAATCAAGTAGTGGAAGTGGTGTCAGTATTTTAAGTGATCAACCAAACTTACATAACTACATTAGCTATAAATATAATATATTACCCACAATACGCACGCAACAACTGCCCTATGATAAACTAACACACCCGTCATCCATAAAGCCGCCACACACTACATAAGTGCTTAGGCCATAACATAACAACAGAATATGAGAGACAACCATTAAAGGCGTGAAGCGCTTAGCGTAATACACGAGATAAAAGGGACGTCATTAAGAATGAGTTACAGGTAAGAGAAGTTACGTCTAGCCCTACGAATTATTATTCTTGGGTTCGGCACCTTGACCACTAGTTAAACAAAATACTAAGTCATAGTTAGGCACAACTAACAGAATTTATATAAAAGTTAAACAAAAGTGAATTCAAGTTGCAGACTACAAAATGACTACTGAATTACAAAAGAACAACAAAATACATAATTATTTTGCTCAATTTAATTACAAAGACCACGATTGTCCAAGATGAATGAACACTCTATTAAAGTAAACAATGATGAATCATAAGTTCGGTATCTATCTACCAGCGCGTCACTGAATGAGCGCGTGTGCATCGCAATAACAAACTAGATATATTTTAATTAGATAAGTACTATTTGACTGTTCCGAGTTCGCAACGCCCGGTCAATCACACACAATATTGCTTTATAAAAGTACCTATAATAACAATTCGATTATAAAATCGATACAAAATTATGAACAACAACAATAAAAAAAACTTCAGAACAAAGCACAGCGAAAAAAATAATACGCCGACAAAGTAGACATTAAAATAAATAGACTTCCAGAAAAGACCACAAACGAGAATCGAACTTGTTTACTCGGCAGACAGTGACCTTTTAACCGCTGATCCACAGGGTAAAAAAAACAATATAATTATTTAGTTTATGGTAAGTTTTTTTAAAACAATGTTTAACACAACATTTGGGTACATAACTGCGTAGCAATTTAGAAAATAGTGTATTTTACGAGAAAAAATATTTGCTACCCACAACAAAAAATATTAATTTATAGTAGACACTACTACAAACGGTAACATAAATTAGAGAACATTAGTTTGGAAAAATAAACAATGTATAGGTTATAAGTATTCTTTTTTTATTTTATGTAATTATATGTAGGTATCCTTAAATCTTTTATATGCCATTCGCCAAGTGGTTTAACATTCATAACATTTAGTTTTGAAGAATTCTACCGATTTACGGCGAAGATTATAAAATGAACAATTGCGTTGATGAGCCGACAACAGAGCTGAGTGTACCTTCTCGAGAATAGAAGATAAATAGTTCAACGATTCGGCATAAACTTCACATGGCTCATGCACCATATTGGAATTGAATTCCATGTCAATATACTGAGAACCAAAATATCCATTGAGTTTATGCACAATGTGAGGCGTAGGTAGTTAGGTAGGTACCTATACAATGGCGTATAATTTACATTTAGAACACTTCATTTCAACATTAGATTTTAAAATTAGTGCCAATAAATATTAATCATTGTTTATTATAAGATAGATTGTGGATGTAGTAACATGCACAAAAAAAGCAACACATTTTATTTTATCACTTTGTTATTAAAGTTTATGTAGGTATTTATGTATGTTCAACAAACATTTTAAAACAACAAATAGGCATTTATATTGTGAAGGTATTTATGAGCAATAACTCATCGCACGAGTTTATGTAGGTATTTTACAACGAATGCCCGTCACCTGGCAATTAGTGATTACGCGCCACGCGTTAGAATAATATAACACATAAAGAGTTGACCTACAGTGGGCAAAAGATACTGGGTTCTCCAGTAGTGACCCAAAAAGAAAAAAATATATATTTACACATATTATATTATTATATACACTAAGGTCAGACAGAATGACTATCATACGCTAAAATTATTTTGTAAGTGTGGGTTAAAATCTTATATAAAACTACTTAACCCACTTTTTTTTTTTAAACACACGTTTTTTGTTTATTCAATCACACAATTTATTGTTATTACCTGATAGACAACAACATAAGTAGGGTTACCTAGGAACCCTTTTAAACACCAAAAACCTTTAGTCGGAACTTGATCGTTTAAAATGAAATGCCAAGAATCGTTAGTAGAACTTGAACATTTTAAGAACGAGTCTTCACCACGTTAGTATTGTAGTGAAAACAGGTATAGAACAACAAACATATCAGGTAAAAACACTAAAAGACAACAAAAATCATCGATAAATCGACGCAACCCCGCGGTCTAGCCACCGCGGTAATTCAAAGTTAAAACTCCAACGTTTTAAAGAGGCGTTGTCGGTATAAACAACAGACTCCATAACACTTTTAGCCCGACAATGCCCGTTCTTCACAGCAAGAAGAACAGAGAAATATAGCATTCATCTATTGTTTAGCAAGAGCAAAAATACCATTAGAAAATGGCAAAACAGAGCACATACATCAGAATCAGGTAGCAAACAGCACCCAATCTTCTCCCATTTAGCAAGAGAAGGAGACCATTTTATAAACGGCAAAACAGAGCACCATCGGAATCCGACAGCAAAAAGAATTCATGCGCATTTAGCAGCATCCATACGCATTTAGTAGCATCCGTACAGATCTCACATAGCAAATAGGGTCAACACACGGCTAGTAGACGCCGCGTGGACTACAAAGCACTCAGAATTATCAAAACAGCAGAAAATAAAACACCCGATTAAAGGCTAGACAACAGCCCATCAAAGGCTAGCAAAGGCTAGAATAGAATAGCCTTTCCCAAAGCTACCAACTCAGCAAACCAACAGCAAGAGAAAGAAAAATAAAATTAACTTTAGAGGTTAATTCATTGATTAATTACTTTTACAGGTAAATTATTTAGTTATTTATTATTTATGTACCTTCATTAATGATATAAAGATGCGAGATTTTGAGCAAAGTTATTTGTATATAGCATTTATTTAAGCAAGAGTTTAGTTAAGACTTTAAAAAACTTATTTAAAGCTATTTTACAGTTTAATTTACACAATCGCATGAGACAAAATATAACAGAGAAACGAACCCATGAAGAATAATGGCAAAAAATTATAATGAATTACACAGCAATTTTCAGTAAAATTACATCCATACTAGTGAAATAAAATAAATAAAATGCGTAATTGCGTATTGTAGGAAGAGAATATAGTAAAATGTAAAATGCGTCCAAGAAAAATTGCAATTGTAGGTAGGTAAAACACGTGGCTTCGTTCAGCCGGCGCGGCGCGGCGTCGCTCGTACGCCAAGCGGCCGAGAATAAAACGTTTGATAACATTGCGCGATGCAATTTATCTAGCAGATAGTTCAATTAGACATATAATTAGTTAGAGAATACAAATAAGCAGCTTGTGGCTGTCAAGAAAAATATAGGTTACTCCTGGACGAATTTAACACATAAAAATATATAAAAATACACAAAAATATATAAAAATACAGAAAAAAATACCACTCACCTTCGGAACACCAATTTAGCTTTAAAAAGAAATCCTATTGGGCGCCAATGTCGCACGGGTGATTGGTTTGTAGGTGGTGAGCCAGACTCAATCACTCGCCGATCAAAAAGGAAGAAAATCAGGTTTTACTTACAAATGAAAACACTTTTAGAATAGTACACTTCACAATATAATTGCCTATATAGGTAGATACAACGCAGCTACTTTAAAACTTTTACTAATTGAGAACATGAGTAAATTCAGGGCGTGGTCCGACAAGTATAGCTGGTGTTCACTGGTGTTCCGAAGGCCAGGGTCTTGATAGGAAGAAGACTTAACTGGCCGTGAGCTGGAGCAGAGGGCCGATTGAACAGCGTCGCACGCTTATATATGGCGTGCGGGGGCGCGCGGGCAGAGGCGCTCCCACTTTCGTTCGACGTCACAGTTCAGACGGAGGGGCACGACGTCACAATTATATCTTTAACCTCTCAATACCCAGGCGGCAAATAATAAAATCACTAAAAGTATAGCCTTACTCATTTGCACAAACAACTCATTTCCGAATCTTCTTATTTTTATATGCACCTATTGGTCATTCGTTTATTTGCGTGAGCCCATTTAAAAGATAGATCAGCGACATTATCTCACAAAAACACATTATCACTGGTACATTAAAGTCACAATTTTCATTGTTAGCGAAACCATTAATATCAATCGGATCCAATATCTGTAGCCATTGTTCCATGGATTCGCCAAGTCATTTAAGGGAACGGTCGTGAAATTTGCGTTCCCTTTTATCTTTTTGAACACAATTTCCAGGTTGCTTGGAAAAAACAAAGATAAAATATGCAAAATTTAAGGAAACGTACCCTGAGGAGGAGTGGCGGCAGAGATTGGAGAACGTAGGCCTGAGAATAAGCAGAACCAAAACGGAATATATGTTCTGTGACTTTGGCGGTCTCTCCAGTCCTATACCGGTTACACTCGGCGGTACACCTCTACCAGTATGCTCCGATTTCCGCTACCTAGGTTCACTCCTGCAAGATGACGGCGAAATTGATCGGGATGTTAGGCAAAGAATCAACGCAAGATAGATGAAATGGCGACAGGTCTCAGGCACAATATGCGACCACAAAATGCCTGTGAAATTAAAGGACCATATGTATAAATCGGTTATAAGGCCTGTCGTACTGTATGGAGCTGAGTGTTGGGCTACAAAAAAGATGGATGAGAAACGATTGCATGTGGCAGAGATGAGAATGTTACGATGGATGTGTGGAGTGACAAGAATGGACAGAATTAGGAATGATTACGTTAGAGGTAGTATGAAAGTGGCGCCCATAGCTGAAAAGGTGAAAGGGAGTCGATTGGCCTGGTATGGACATGTTATGCGGAGAGATGAGATGTATGTAGGTAAAAAGTGATGGATATGCTTGTAGAAGGACGAAAAGGGAGAGGACGGCCAAGAAAGAGATGGATGGACTGTGTGAGGATGGATATGAAAGGAGAAAGGGGTAAACGATCGGATGACAGATGACAGAGAAGTATGGAAGCGAAGGACATACTGCGCCGACCCCAAATAAATTGGGACCAGGGCAAGACAATGATGACCCTATTTTTAATTGTGCTGAAGATTTTAAATGAAAGTGGTGGTGGATGACGAATTTATTTATCTTGCATTTTTCATTAACCAACCATTATTTTCAAAGATATTCTACATCATTAGATTCGTCATACTCCTATTGGATAATTGCCGTGTCAACGTAACCTCGTATATCGAGTCGGGTCTTACTTTTGCCTATAAATACTAGAAAGCCGTGGACGCGGCTTATAACGTGATTTATTTATTTATAGTCTCACGACTGTATCCCCAAAGGGGTAGGCAGAGGTGTAATATTACACCCACATTTCGCCATGAATTTTTTTTAGGTCCCACGTAATAGGGGGCGAGCCTATTGCCGTACCGGGCACATTAACAGACTCCGCGCTGCTACTGAGAATTTCCTAATGGAAAATCCCAATAACACTTTGCCCGACCCGGGAATCGAACCCGAGACCTCCCAATCCCACGCGCACATTTATGACGCTAGACCAACGAGGCGTATTATAGCGTGATATATAACCCATAATCTTTCTCTAAAAATGGAAAAAGCAACCCAAACATATTTTTCGAATCGAATCGAACCGAATCGAATTAGTTTCAGAGCTTGGCGCGTTCAACCAACCAAACAAACTTTTTTTTTATATATATACTCACGCCTGTATCCCCGAAGTGGTAGGCAGAGGTGTAATATAACACCTACACTATTCAAAACCTCAAACATTAATTAGTTATCCCAGAGCTCATTGACCAAATCACAAAGCTGTCATCGCTTCTTAAGGCGCTGTTATACCTCAGAAGCCGTGAAACGCCTAATATTTCGTCGCGCATCTAGCCATAACGGTACATATTACAAACTAGCAAAAATTAGAGCTTAAAGTCAAAAGTCTGAACAAAAGACTTTTGAAAGAATTTTTCATGTACGTCAAATAGAATCACGGTAAAAAAATCACAAAATCGAGGCAGAAAATAATCTTTCGTCTCACTGTTTGCAAAATTTTGATCGTAAGCTGTCGTATTTTTTTTGATAATATTGTAGGAAATCTAATGAACTAAAGAATTACCCTATTTATTTTCATATTATACCAGTATATTTTGTAAAATTAAATAAAATCTGCCAAACGTCTATGATTTTGACGCTCGGTAGATCCCATCAATATCAAACGCTTCAGCAATTTAAACCTTATTAGCATAAGCGGTGTACTGAGTGTCAGTTGCTAGTTTACGCCCCGCCCAGACCTCGTCATTCGGCTATGAGCCCTGTGAGAGATAGGTCATGTCGCTCGCGTCTCCGCTGCACGAAATTTTACGTAAACCTCTTTGTTATTATAATACGCCGATTTGAGTTCGTAATTTCATGTTTTATGTTATAGACTGAATACTTTGAATCAAATAGGCTTTTCATGTAACTATGGGCACATATAATTAGGACCTAAGTTCATACTCTTGTTGCGTTTAATGTGTTATTGTTTCTGTGCTTATAAATATATAATTAGAAGAATAAAATATGGACAATTAGAGAAATGAAGTTCTACGAAGGATTTGTACAAGAAAGCGTCGAAATAAAATAGAAATTCATCCATGGCCAAGTGATTATGAAATATGTAACATTTTTACACAAATTATTTTCATAAGAGTCTTTTATGACTAACTATGTTACTTATATATTATCGATTATGCATAATATAATTATATAAATTATTCTCACAATACATAGCTGCCACAGTTTTAAATTTTTGAAAGAGTAATAACATAAAATCGAATCATTTTATGTACCTATATTTCAAATTCATTAGCTTGTCAGAGCGCCTGGAGCGCTAAGATGCCGCCACCGCGAACAATAATGATGACAGCGCTAAAATGGCGCTCCGCAATCCGCACACAAACGGTAACGAATGTTGTATTATTGTGTTTTGAACATAAACCTTTTTAGGTACATCGGGTAAAACTTTGATTATTCATAAACTATTAGGTATGTTTCAGAACATCTAATATCTTTTTAATTTCTAAAATCAATCATTTATAAGTAAGAAGGTGACTTCTCTGTTTGCTATAACACAAGATATAGTATTTTTTTAATAATAAAGTACGTAACTAATTATCATTATTGTAATTACAGTGAAGTTAAAGATAACAGTTCTGCAACGTCTTACACACATTTGACTGCAGTCATTCCTAACACGATCTGTTCAAAAGCTAGCCAAGAAATGCCAAACAATTTTTTTAACAAATTTGACTCAAATTCCGTAGTGATAAGCAAAAATTACAAGAGGGATAGCAGTGACTGGTTCGAATTGCGTAAGAATATGTTGGCAGATAGAAATTTTTGTATAGTGGTAAAAAGAAGAGATAACAGCAGTAAAGCCAACTTAGTAAAAAATATTTTGCACAAATAAAATATTTGCAAAGTAAAATCAGTTGCGCATGGAATCTAAAATGAACAACTGGCTTTGCAACAACTGGCGAAGCAAGAAAATGTAACAATCGAGCCTTGTGGATTATTCGATTATTGGTGCCACGCCAGATGGATTAATAGGTCCAAACACGATTGTGGAAATTTAATGTTCTAAAGTTGCATATAAGAATGGCCTGGAGAATAGTATAAGAGCAAATAAAATACAAATATGGAAACATGATAAAAAAGTGAACTGACTAGTCTAAACAAATATTATAATTGTTATTACCAAATTCAGGGGCAACGCCACGTTACACGCAAACAAAAGTGTTTATTTGCTGTGTGGAGTGGCGAAAGTATACGACTAAAAATAGAAATTATAGAAAGAGATGATGTTTTCTGGGAGAAGCTTGTGGCGTTTTATATGAATTGGCAGTTGCCTGAAATTGTTGATTCTCGTCAAGCTCAAGGAATGGCATTGTGAGATCACGGAGAGGAAAATGTTTCATCAGTGCTTGAAATTTCTACAATACCAAGCCGTAAAAGGAAAGTAAATGAAACTGTGCCTCGTGAGTAACAGCAAATAATAAGTCTTATCACCTCACACACTGCCTTTAACATTCGATGAGAATAAAGAAAACCTGCCGGGTTGTAGCAGACAGCTAACTTTTGATGAGCTGTAAACTCTGTATTTCGTTAATAAATTATAAATGAATATAAATAAATATCTTTTAATATTTATTTCCTTTGAAACAACACATATTTGAAGCGAAAGATTTTTTTTATATTTTTCCATACAAACATGTATGACGACAGCTAACGAAAAAGCAGTAACTCAAATTCTAATTCTATAATTTTCTAAGCGACATAGCAGTATCTCATGAATAAGGTATATCCACATATATTTTTGATGTTTCATCTATTTCGAAAAATAATAATGGGTTGGGTTTCGAAACAAGTCGCCTGAATTTGAGGGTATTGGTAGTGTAGGGGGCTTAAGGTAGTTCGTTTTAATCACCTAATAGTAATTTTGGCTGCCGGAGTTGCGTCTAAATATTTTTAAACAATTTCCAAAATTTCATTAATACTTCGAACGGATGCAAAACGGAACGTAGTTTTAATACTTTAGTACAGTTTTACAAATGTCTATTTTATGTTTTATGTGAAAAACGTGAAACGAAACGCAAAACTGCCATCTTGGAATGATCATATTAACAGCTAATGTCAAATTTGTGCGTCATTGCTTTCGAGTGCCTAGGGTTAGGTGCGACTGTAATAAGTAAGTAAATAGGTTATGTTAGGTTCTCTTTTGACCCTTAATCCGAAAATAGGAGCCCTTCGCAGGGCTCCGTCAACCTTATTTTATTAAACTAGTGTGATGAATGTGGAAGTTAGCAGTGCCATGACACCGATGTTTGGAGATTTTTTTTTCAGAGGAAACCAAGTATTTCCGGCAAGTGAAAATGGTGAGGGGGGTTTCAAGACCTCCCCTCCTCTCTCTCCAATCACTCACAACCCCTAAAAACGGCGACGTATTTCGAAACCTTTACCATAATAATTATACCTATAATAACAATAAACATCCATAAATAAATAAAAGAAATCAACTTTTACTAAACTTCAATTATCTCGTAACTCGCTTTAGTTTAAATACGGCTTTTGCGCTTAGTAGAGCAGTATTGTGTTTTTTAGGGTACCGTAGCCAAAAATTGTAAAAACGGAACCCTTATAGATTCGCAATGTCTGTTTGTCTGTCCGCCCGTATGTCACAGCCAATTTATTGCAAAACAGATTTGAAAACTGACAGGAATGGAATTAGGTGTAGGTATTCTATGAACTGCTTCACTATTTTTATACAAAAACAAAACAAACATAATAATGGCCTCTCCATACATGGAACTGACTTAATTATTTTGAACATCTTACGGCACGTAGGTATTTACCTACTTTCGTCAACTATTAATACCTATAACGTCTAATGTAAACCAGTTTTGCTCATGGCTGCACTGAGAACAAAAATTGCGCTATGCCTATATTGTACAAACAGATTGATGTATGTAATATAAATTTTAATATCAGTATCTCAATTGAATATGCTTAAACGTTTTGCTTGCGATTTTGAAATATTGGAATACGGATGTCGCCAGAATACGGCCGCACACGACGAGAATGAAGGGGGGCGCCCCGCAGTAGACGGAGCTAAGCTCCCTTCACCTCCCCTGCTTCACCCCCTCATTTACCAAAACAGTCGCTTAGCACAGCGCCTTAACTAATTAGCATATCCCTATTACATGAAATAGTATCGTGTAAAAAAAATGTCAGAAAAACAAAGAATAACGAAGGGCTCACGCTACTTTTAAAGTCGGGTTTTAATTTGACGGGTGCCTGACAACGGAACATTCAAACCTCAAGAAAGATTACGAGATACACGAGAATAATAATTCATTACAATCATTGCTAAGTGAGAACAGAAATTGATCATTTTATTTACGGATGTTGTTTGTAGGTTTATTTTCAAGTTAAACATCGAGTAATTAAGAGTGACTGGGAATTTTGACTTGGGCTCATTAAATAAAATTATATTCATTTTGTATTGTACTAAGTAATTGTCGGACAGTGACACATTTGATGTGACATATTCATGCCCAGGGGCACGAGAATGGACCCTTGTGGCATTCGACCGGTGTTACGTGGTACGCGGTTTACTATAGTGTCTAATATATTACTGTTATATTTTGAGTTTTTTTTTATTATGTTTTTGAACCAAACATAGACGTGATCTATGTAATTACTTTCTTGTTAATCATGACATGTGATTAATTATATGCACTTGCCTACGTTGGCGACGATCGTGAGGTCTCAGTTAATCGGTATAACATGAAGACATCAGCCGCAACGGCCTTCGCTTGCTGACTTTCTGTATTTTCGATAGTTATATTGGTTACGCGATGCTTTGTGTATTAGATAATAGAATAAATAGAAATAAGAGTTGAAAAACGGTCATGCAGGTAATAAAAGTAACCCTTATAAACAATAATTATAATTATTGTTTATTAATAATTATTAAGTCCCGTAAATAACAATCTAATTTACAATCTGTGGGAACAGAGGCAAAAAATAAAACTTTTACATCCAGATGTTTTACTATATTATCTTATTAAACATCACTGAAAAATTAACAGCTTTCTATAATTACGTAATAATTTAAAGCAATTATTTGCTCCGATTTTTCAACAAAATAAACTGAAGCCCTTTTAATCTCTTAAGCACGTAAATTCAAAAATACAACAGGATTAAGAGCTTCCAAGGGATCGCGACGGCAATGACTTTAGAACGGATAAGATTGTCGTTGCGATGGGTCTAATAAGCGACAATCAAGTGATGGATGCGCGAAGATGGCGGGAAGTAACCCTCTGTGTTTTGAAACAAGACACTTGTGATATTACATAGATATCTAAACTTTATTTGGTTGAGTCAAAATTGTAAATAGAATAAGGCACATACATAGCAGAATTTGAAGGATGAGATGTTTACGCTTAAAAACATCTTTCGAAAACTATTTACAGTGGCACCATGCTTTACCTATGGTCCATACGATGATGTACTGAAGTACAAAAAACTCTTTTATTGTACTAATAGCTCTTTTCTTTAATGTAACAATATTTCACCTTTTAAATCTAGTGTTTTATAATATGTTGATCTACATTTACAGTAAAAAAACTTTGAAATACCTGCATTTTTTATTAATTTTACATGTATGAAATAATTATACAGACATTTTGAAAATATTATCACATTTGTAACAACAAAACTGATTGTGGCTAGTATAATAAGCAACGTTATTCCCTTAAAAATGACGCCCGCAGCAAAACAGCTCTCGACGTGAATGTCTAATACATCGTTCATCGTACGAAGGGTCTGAATGGCACTTAACCCATGCTCATGTTTAGTGAGCTCACAATAACGACTTGCCATTGCCTCTTCAAATAGGTTAGTGTAGTACGTGGTCCTATTTTCCTTCGTGTATGTCTAAAGTACTACCATGTTTTGTAATCTTATATTGAGCTTCTTTATACTTAACATCGGCAGGTCTGGGATTGGTCTACATTTGGGATTCTCAATATTATAGTCTGATGAAATTTCGATTGGTGTATTTACAGCAAACAATTTCTCTTGAATATTGTTAGGAAAATTCAAACGGACAAAGTCGTTCGAGATCGTGTCATCGCTAGGGAATCATACACCCGTTGAGACGAGACTTTATTTTCATAGAACTAAAATTGTATTCCTTTTTGTCTAAGGCAATAAAGTGTAAAAATCTCAAGGGCCTTCAATTATTTCAGCTTGGGGAATAAGATCATCTTAGATGAATCACACAATAGGTTCGTCGACAAGATCACAGGTTGTTGAACTTTGAACTCTTGATCTAACATCAGCTCATTTATCATCTGCAGCGTTGAGATGTTTCATTCATTCTTCGTACTAAAGTGGGCACAATTTTGTGCCATTCACCCTTAATCCGAATTTTCGCCTATGAATCTTCGTTTAATGCGTCCCATTCGCCGAGATTTCGCTAACTCAATTCTTTTACGAGTAAAGTTGTTTTCGTTGAATTTTCATATTTACTTACAAATATTTGTTGTGATTTATGATATTATGTCTTTTTGTAGATATTTATCTTAAGAGCAGCATTATTACATTACATGAAAGAAACATAAGTATGAGGATTTAAGTATTTTATTATTTTATAGATGGTTGCAATATTGAACACACACTTGCAATATTAAAATTGTTGAGGATAACAATATAATAGCTACAAAATTAATTATTATTAATGTCGTATAAACAAAGTAGTAGATGATAAAATTAGTAATTGGCGTCAAATAATTAACAAGGAGTGGTGTGGCTTAGAAATATAACAATAACACTTAGATGATTGCACACTAGCTGCTTCACTTAGAACATTTAGATTTATATAACTCAAAAGTAAAATGGAATAAAAACGAGAAGGACAACAACATACTGACAAACAAATATAGAGGTAAGAAATACATATAAATTTAAAACAATTAGAAATTTCTTCAACCAATAAATATCATTTTCGCTAGGTAGTCAACAACACGTAAATATTGCGTGGTTAAAATTATTGTCACAATTGGTTTGGTTATAGAAGTCTTTTACCCGTTTTAATGAAGAAAACCAATGTATGTTGTTGTCAATCTTTACGCTATATAGATTAGAAATACTTGAAACTATTAAACCACGACTTTAAGTGAACATGAAGCTAATGCAGGCTGACACAGATTACATGTTCATTTGAAGGATTCAAAATTATACATTGTAAGATCTAATTTGAATGAACAAGCTCTAGGAAATTTTATAATATTTTGGATTACCAAACTTCAGTGAATAATAATAGTCATATTATTTTAAAAAAGTCTACTCTAGATATCAACACAATGTATGAATTTGAACTTTATAAATAAAAACAGGTCTATAATTAGTGAATTAATGTGCTTTGAAAACTTGAGATGAAAGCAAACATGTATCCAAAATATTTTAGAATTTTCTAGATCCATGTAACCATGGATATCATGTATGTAATACCGTTGTATGTTCTGCAGCCGACGAGAACGGTTCCATATCGGAGACGATACCAGACCGGCCCGTCGAACTGAAGAACTTCCCCAAACTGTGCGACCAAAGAAGAAAATATCCAGTACTATACAAATTAGAATTTCAAGTAAGTATTTCTTTCTTTAAGCAGATATGTTTTTACTTTCAGAGATGTAAAGCTAACCTTGACGATGAAAATAATCAATAAATAATTAAAATAAACAATTACGTAGCGTTTCCCTAGGTAACAAACAAAATATATTCGTATTCGTATTTTAAACAGACGATGGCAGATATTAATAAGATTACTTTAATTTAGAACACGTGATGGTTATGCATGAAGATGACAACAGTAGTTCAAAATAAGCAAAAAAAGAAAATAAATTAACATTTTTTAAATCTATATAACTGTATTTTCTTTAATCTTAAACATATTAGGCATATATCAACAAATATAAATAATGACAAACGTATTCGATGTTAAAGTTATGACAACAATACTAATTGCAAATATTATCATAATTAAAATAAAAATCAAAATGACCTTGATTTAATTATATGTTGTCAAGACATCAAAAGGAATGGCCCGTTATAGACATACTTCCGTAATTCTGTACACAACAAATTCTAATTTGGAATTGTAATTTCTAAGAGAAAAAGCTGATTGTGTTAAGACTTTTATATTATAATATTTGAGTCATTCTTTCAAGTTGGGAAAAACAGCTCGCGATAATAAATGAATAATAAATGAATTCTTCGCAAAAGTTAGGCTTCATCATTTTGATGTTTTGAATACAAAATCGTTGTTCTTGCTTGATTATCTTTAGATTCATTTTCCTTAACGGATAACAGTTCTTGGTTATCTCTACTGTTTAGTATTTTAACAATCTACATTCCATATCTGGTTTCAAATTAGTAGTTGGTTTCATATTTAATAAGCAGATAATATGTAGGACTGAGGCAGCGATAGCCGAGTGGATATACCAACAGACTGCCATGCAGAGGGTATCGGGTTCGAATCCACGGCGCGCACCAATGACTTTTCGGAGTTATGTGCGTATTGAATTGTTAATTATCGCTTGTCCCGTGCCTCGGAGAGCACGTTAAGCCGTCGGTCCCGGTTGTCATGAAGATCTTTGACAGTCGTTACAGGGCGTCAGTACCTTCTAAATAAACTGACACTAGTCTAAACCATGGAATATCGCTATCCCTTTGGGTTGCGGAGGTCAGACAGGCAGTCGCTCTGCAGAAAAGCTAATATTCAGCCAAATCCGGTTAGACTAGTAAGCGGACCCCAGATTGAAACTGGGATAACGCTAAGAGAAAGAAAGAAAGAAAGAATATGTAGGACATTAATAAGTGGATTTCAAAGAAGTTAAAAACTAAAAGAATTTACAGCCAGTCAAAAATATTACATCGTATTAAAGACTCAAATTCGGAGTAAAAATTAAATGACCCGAGTTTCCAAACTTGGACAATAAACTAAACAAATTGAATCATAGTGGAAAAGTTTTACGAAATAGATTATGAAGTTGTGGCATAATCCAGTTTCCCAAGTTAATCTTTGGGTTGAGTTTTAAAAAGTAATATTATTTCTTCCTCGGCTCTCGCTCCTTGTACCCCCAACGGCGTGGTAGTTTCAAACTACCTGATATTTTTCATTCTTATTGTGTTATGGAAAAAAATAATGCTGTTGTTTTGTTTATTAGAGATTCAAATTGTAGATCGTGAGAAAAGTATATACTATTTTGTATTACAACCATCTATAACATTTTATTTATTTACCTATTATGCTGAAAGAAGTAAGTAAATATTATTCAAGAGGCTACTGAAGTCATTAAATCATCTCCAACTTAGATTAAGTTCAAAAGTCTTCTACTTTTTCTTTATTCGTATCTGAGTTATAATTTTCCGTGGATACACCCGTATACCCTGATATGTAACCTATCTAGAATGTATGTTACAAATAAAATGGGTTTTGGAAGCGTGACAATTTCAAAGAATACAGCGCGATATGTACCTGAAATACGTTCGTCCATTTGAATAGGCAAGTTTTGTTTTGAATGATGTCTTGAAATACATAGTTTTGCGGTTTACGTCACATTTGTTTCAGATACGTATTCGATACTGGATTCAATGGATTGGTCTTATTTCTTTAACATTACAATTGTTTTTGATTTGTAATGATATAATTTAATATTGATTTATGTTTAAATAAGTTTATCACTGGAATTTTTGCTAGTGATCAAAACATAATTAAGAATTGGTCATAATATTTTTTTTATTGTATTCGCCGAATTATTGTTAAATATCCAAATCAAAGTGATTACTTATACTAGATGGCGTTACTGTTTGTAAGTAAGTAAGTAATTCTTTATTGTACACCACAAAAATGCAAATACACGGAAAAAACAAAGCTTTTTCCGTGTATTTTAACAATAGATGCACAATTGGCGGCCTTATCGCAAACAGCAATTTCTTCCAGGCAACCAGTCTATGATGGACATAACCGTAGAAGAAGACAAGGTAATTTGATGGTGTAGTGACAGATGAAACATAACATTTGTTTTAACATATACATATATACAAATAAAATACAATAAATACATATACTTATAATATATATCCATATATACATATACACTATATATTTCAATATATATAAATATAATCACATATAATCATATAGGGAGTTGAGGGATAATGACGCAATTACATTGACAAATAGTGTTGGTTCAATGCATTTTTGAAAATGTTTAGTGTTCTTGCTCGTCTAATTTCGACTGGCAGCGCATTCCACAAACGCACAGCCTGAACAGAGAATGATTTATCATAGAAGTTTGTGGAATGCGGTGGCATCTGCAATCTCAGATCCTCTGACGACCTCAGACACTTTGAATGTGTGTCATGAAGGAACTTAAAATGTTCTTTGAGATACATGGGTGTGTTAGGATTGAACAATACATTGTATAGTAAGATTAGAATATGAGTATTCATGCGAAGACGAATCGGGAGCCACTTGAGTCTGCTACGAAATTCAGATACATGATCATATTTGCGTAAACCAAATATAAATCTTATACAAAAGTTTTTGAGGCGCTTAAGTTTATCAAGTTGCTCCTCATTAAGGTCAAGATAGCTGACATCGGCATAATCGAGTATTGGAAGAAGCAAAGATTGTGCAAGCGCAGTTTTGGTGGATATGAGAAGAAAGTTCCGCAGCCTACGTAATGAACCTGCTGATGCAAATACTTTACGGCTTGTCTCCTGCATCTGACGGCCGCAGGATAAAGTTCTATCCAGATAAATCCCCAGATTTTTTACATTATCTGCAACTGGTAAAATGTTGCCATCGAACAGAATCTGAGGCAGTAGTGACCAATTGATCTTAGACATCATCCTGGAACTGCCAATTAGAATGATCTGAGTTTTGGTTGGATTAACCTTAAGTCCATAATTTTTACTCCACTCACAGATTTGCGCCAAGTCCGTATTAATAGTAGAAAACGCATTAGATATCGATTCTAATGGTGACTGTGAGTATATTTGCAGGTCATCTGCGTAAAGGTGGTAGGACGAAATTAAATGTTTGGAGTTAGAATTTATGAAAATTGCGAAAAGTAATAGAGAGAGAACGCCACCTTGTGGTACACCGAGAGTCGCATTACACCATGAAGAGTATGATTTTTCAACGCGTATACGCTGACGGCGTCCAAACAAGTAACTACGAAACCAGTCAATTACTGTTGGAGATATGAGATATGTTTGTTTACTCGAAGTATCTATTATGTTTCCGGCTGTTACGAGAACATTCTCGGGACGACTAGAAATGACTAGTTTGTTATCCGGCCGGTATAAATACCGCGTGGACGAGCGAATCAAGCTAGTTACAGTTGAATAATCGGAGCGATCAAGAAGCGAAAGAGTGTGAAGATAGAGTGAGTCGGAAGTGTTTTCTAGTGTTATAATTGGTGTTTTTACTAGTAGTTTTTAGTAGTTTAGTGGCATAGTGCATTTAATTTATCACTGAACCCCAGCTCGTAACAGTATGTTTATGGTATCTTTATCAATTATCTATTTAACGGCTTTGCCTAGTTTGGGATCATGACTAAGTTTTTATTGGATATTATAATTACATCTTTTATTTTTCATTCCTTATTTCGCTCGAACTAGTTTGTCTAAATCTTCAATCTGCAGTAATTCAAACAGCATATCCGAAAATTAAATCAATGTCTTAAGCAAGGGAGTAAAAGTTCCTAAGTTAAAAATATTTTGCAATGTGCATTGTCGGTTGGCGCCTGGACGGCCATCGCGCTGGGTGTAAAATATCTAAGTTTATCTCTGCCTGACGCGACCTACTTGTGTAACTTTATTTGGCGCACAACCGATAACCCTTAATTTTCCAATGGCAGCTTAGATAGCGGTGCTGTTGATCAGATTTTGTAATTTATGAGGAACAAAATTTAAAAATAAACTTTAATGACATTTCTGTTAAGATAAATAAGTGGGAATGGGTTTGAAGTTAAACGTTTTGACTCGTATTACACTTGTATTATTTGATTTTTGAGAATGAATACATCTCTTCGCCGTCACGAATGATGTTAACCAGTCAAAACAATGAAATTAGAGAATTTAAGCACGCTTCTTTTACGTGAAAAAGGAAGGACTACTAAATAAACTGTTATAATGTATTAAATATCTTAAAATCTTGTTTTGAAAATATCCGAGTTAGCAAGGGCATATTATCCTTTACCATGAAAATACAATAACAATAGATACCTAAAGATATAAAATGCTGACTAGAACTAAAATCAACTGTCGAATTCCCGTCACAATGAGACATTTTAAGGACGTCGTACATCCCTATCAGCGTGACCTTCTCAGCTATTCTAATACGAAAATCAAAACTTCCAACTAGCTGACACACAAAAAGTGAGGAAAAGAAAAATATTCGGGATCTTTGTTAACTTTATCGCATAGAATGAGTGAAGTTTTCGCTCCTATGTCACTATGGCAACGTCCGGAAGATAACCTCGAAAAGAAAATAAAGCAAAAAGATTCTTATATTGACCGTCATCGATATGTTTTTTCTCATTTTTGTTTAGTACCAAGATTTAAGTGCCAACATAAATGTATGGTTATGGATACTGTGTGATGTACCTGGCTGCCGAACCCCAAGCACTTTTTATAAGCATAATAACTTAGCAACATAATCTGTTTGTTGAACTCTAGTGCTAAATTACTATAATAATAAATATTATTCCTTAATTTCCTTTAAAATGTTTTACAAAACGACGGGCTAAGGTACATTTCATACTGTACAGGCATGGTAACCGCACAGTTGCAGCACGACACTGTCTCCAATGTTGCGGTAGCAGTAGTGCATTGACAATCCATCCTTCGTTTATAATATTGACGTTATGAAATGTTATTATGACATATGATTTAGTAGTCAAAGAATGGATCCGAGCGCTAGCATAATGTGCCATGACCTTAACGCATTGAAAACGTATCTTGCTGTGCTAGCATAATGTGCCATGACCTTAACGCATTGAAAACGTATCTTGTTTTTTTATTTATTTGTACGTTAAACGACATTTTGCCGCCTAGCAGAAACGTCTAGAATCAGGAATAATATTTCATTAGTCGGGACCGCACTGGACGACCGCACGCAGGTACACGATCCAAAACAGGCGCGCGGCGTGAAAATGACAATTTTATCATAATTTTACCTCACATTCGAAAAATATAAAATGTATCACTCGTTCAAACTTAGTACCTTTTCTAAACTTGTAGTAAAGTGCGAGGAAAAATTAACATCTTGGTAATAAAATGGTTTTCTGTTTTATAAAAGTTGTGCCCGTGTGCTTAATAACAATATTTTTAAAACACTTCAGTTTTATAACATTTGTGCTCGTGTTAAACAAACGATACAATTAACAACATTTTAATAGACTGTGTAAGAAATTATTTTTAGTATTATTACTGACGTGTGTTTTTAAGCGCTCCTATTATCGCAAGAATCTTTTTACCAAACTTCAGCAGCAGTACATAATTTAAAAACGCTTCGTCAGACAAAGACGTATCAATTTATTTTGCGAAACAGCACTTTGTTTTGCTCAAATGTAATTTGATATTCTCAAAAAGCTATGCTAGCGAAATGAAAGATTCTTTCACGAATTCAGCGTTATTCCCATATTCTGTATAAGTGAGTAAGAAGGGTAAGGTATTGTAAGTAAATTTGTGTGTTTCTGTTTCAGACAGCGGTCAAAGTGGAAACGCACTCGTGTCGACACGCTACGAAGAAATCAAATTCACACAAAAACCAAAATCAAAAAGTCATACCTTGTGAGTACCTATTACTTATTTTTTACTTCTTTATGTAAGATATGTTTGTAATATAGAGAAATCATAAATAGCCGTTATCATCCTTGGAGCCCAAGGTTCGCTTTCAAGTTTGATTAAATTCAGCAGTATGGCGTTATACAGTGATCATCCTCCTCCAAAGGAACCACTACGTTCTATAATTTAGATAAGTGTCAGTATATTTGAAGATACGAGTTCTCCTTATCAAGTGTCAAAGATCTTCATGACAACCGTACCTGCCAAAACACGGCACAGCAAACATTAACAATTCAGTGATGTGCGTTATAAGTTCGAGCCTGATCCTTTCTGCAATCTATTGTCTATAGCATTTAACGAAATAGCAAAACAAAAATCGTCAATGACTTTACAAGGAAAAAGTGCCATCAATCTTCGAATATAATTAAATGGAAATCCAGTGGAGCTCTATACCTGGCACAAATAAGAAACATTTCCAATTGGATCGTAATTTGCGTGATGTATTTGATTATCTTACTATCTACCATTCACAGCAGCGGATATCGAAACGAAGTTTTAAAGATGCAGCGTCATCTGGCGTACCCATGTTAGGCATTACTATAAAGTTAATTTTTTTTCATTTTGCCTGCCTTAATTATATTTGGTTTATGTTTCTTGGTGGTTGACGTAAAGTTATTTATATATATTAGTGAATGATGTCTTACCCTATACGATCTTATTTGGACTTGGTACAAAGACATATAATACTTGCACCAATAACTATGTTGATTAGTTTTATTTGAAGTTGTTTTATACATTTTGTTTGTCTTTCTTGGTTGCTTACCTATCTGTATTATTAAATCGCAGTAAATGACTTAAATTGGTCCCGAGGTAAAAATATGAACCTATTTCTACGAAACCAACATCACGTCCTTTATGATTTCATAACCGAAATCACACGCTGTTCAGAAGTGTTAGTTTCGAAAAAAACAACAAGAATTAAAAAAATGTAATAATAAAAAATTACTCAAACCAAAATCTATTACTGGAGACTTAAAACAGCAAAAACTATAGCTACATTATAGGGTTATATCTCGGGGTAAAAATATTTAACCCGATATTTCTGCACACAGAAGTTTCATGAAAGGAACTTTAAAGTTCCAAACCGAACCTAACTTCATTTACGTGACTCTCGTACCGTACTACGAAGTCTTGCTCGAATACAAATTAAGACAGGTGTGAGATTACTTCAAGCAATTAGCGTGCATATATACCCCTATCTACCCCCGTTGAAATAACATCATGTTTACAAAGCAAACTGCCGTCACCTAGTTCACGCCAGATAGTTTCCACAAACAGCTTTGTACTACAAAATGAATGCGTGCCGTCAAACCTGTTTATAAACTAAACAGTTGCTAGGCTTAGTAGAGAACTCTACTAAGCCACTTCTCAGAATTTACAGTGCAACTTTGCAAACTCTCAGTAAACTCAATTCCTTCATCACAAAAATGAGGTTTACAAATAGCTTTTAGTTGAAAGTTTAACTATTAGACTGTGAATTGCCTGACATGAATGCAATGAAAATTATTGCAAATCAGTCTCTAAAATTTGTTCGTATCGCTTGTCTAAGTCTATACTAATATAATAAAGCGGAAGAATTTGTTTGTTTGTTTGTTTGTTTGAACGCGCTAATCTCAGGAACTACCGGTCGGATCTGAAAAATTATTTTTGTATACGATAGCCCAGTTATTCCGGAAGGCTATAGGCTATATAACATAACGCTGCGACCCTTTGGGGCCGGGCAAAAGGCTAAAAAGTCTAAAAGATAATGTCGGCTAATCTCAGGAACTAGCAGTCGGATTTTAAAAATTGTTATTACCCCAATTATTCCGAAAGGATATAGGCTATATAAAATTACGCCACAACTTTTTGGGGCCAGACAAAAATAATAAAATGGTCAAACGAGAAGGGGGAGGGTTGGGTCAAAGGCAAAAAAAGGCTAAACGAATAGGATTCAATCTATATGGGTATCGTTTTCGAGATTTTCGGGACGCTGATTGATAATATGAAATTCATTTAGTGATCCATGATGGCGGACGCGAAATCAAAGATGGCGGATGAGAAAATTTTAAAAATCGATATGTTTATCGCCTTCGATATTTGAAGGGGTGGGGAATCGAAATACAATATCTATTTCGTGATCAAAGATGGCGGATGGGAAATCAAAGATGGCGGATGGGAAAATTTAAAAAATACAATATTGGTATCGTCTGCGATGTTAAAGGGGATGCGGAATCCAAATACAACATCTGTTTCGTGATACAAGATGGTGGATGGGAAATCAAAGATGGCGGATGGGAAAAAATTTAAAAATCAATATAGGTATCGTCTCTGATGATTTAAGGGATGGAGAATCCAAATACAACATCTATATCGTGATCAAAGATGGCGGATAGGAAATCAAAGATGGCGGACGGGAGTTTTTTTTAAAGTCGATATGGGTATCGTCTCCGATATTTTAAGGAATGGGGAATGCAAAAACACCATCTATTTCGTGATCAAAGATGGCAGATGGGAATTTTTTAAAATATCAATATGGGTATCGTCTCCGATGTTTAAAGGGATGGGGAATCCAAATACAACATCTATTTCGTGATCAAAGATGACGGATAGAAAATCAAAAATGACGGACGGGATCTTTTTTTAAAGTCGATATGTGCATCGTCTCCGATATTTTAAGGAATGGGGAATTCAATCTATGTTTGTTTGTTCATCATTTCTAGACTCTGAAATGATAAGAGATTAAGCGCTAAGTCAATGGTAACTTTGGAAAAGGGGCTTGGAAAAAAGGGAATTAAATAAAAACTCTTAAAAGGCGATACGGAGTTCGCTGGGTCAGCTAGTTAATTATAAACTGAAAATAATTCCTTTTAGATAGAATTAATGTACACCAATTGTGACGGTATCATAGCCCTGTACATCACCAAATACGTTTTTGCTATCTTATTATTACACTTAACCGTATGTCTCGGTAGTTCAATGGCAGTATAAGCGACTGTGGATCTCGGTATCCCTTGTTCGATGCCCAGGCTCAAGTTCAGTTTGCTGTCAAACAATTTCTAATAGAAACTCAGAGTCAGGCTGGTGGTGTTACACTTCCGTACTTTAAGCAGTAAGCCTAGCACTTCATATCTTCAGTTATGTAGTATTCACCGTCTCATCAGAATATAAGAATAAGGGGAACAGAGAGTACATTTGAGTTTGCACACAAACTTGTGCATTATGATTTACATGGCTAATATGTGACAAGATTTGGCGCCGTAATTAAAAAATATCTTGAACGTTCCATGCCTCTGCCGCTTGTTGTAAGCCTTATTTTTGTTCTAAATGCAGAAATAGATAGAAAAGGTGGGTCACTAATGACGAGGCCAGAATATTCCAGTGAACACTGTCTCTATCTCTGTTTTGCTAAAAACACAAAATCATTAATAATAACTGCCTCCGTAGTCCAGTGGATAGCGTATGCGACTGCTGATCGGCGGTCCCGGGTTCGATTCCCGGGTCGGGAAGAGTGTTACTGGGTTTATTCCGAATTCTCAGTAACAGCGCGGCGACTGGTGATGTACCCGGTAAAGGCAATAGACTCGCCCCCCATTACGTGGGACCTAAAAATGCATGGCGAAATGTGGGTGTAATATTACACCTCTGCCTACCCCTTCGGGGATACAGGCGTAAATCTATAAAAAACACTTACACCAAATGAGTAGATGCTTTCATGGATAGTAGGTGTACATTAATTCTACAACAAAGGAAAATACAAGTATCTGTATCCGCCACCTAATAACAACTTCTTAGTATTTGCCACAAATGTTTTTATTTGGACTGCCCACATAAAGCTTGCCATAAAAGTGAAATCTTTTTTACGAGTTCATTGTGGCTTAGTACATTAAACTTAGCTTCCAGAACATTCAAAGCCAAGACGAGTCGTTTGTGACTGCCAAACTTTATTATAATTTAGCTTGGTTTTGACACCATCGTTTTAAGAGTAAATCGCTCTGTTGAAGATGTCAAAGAGATGTAAAGCCACAATTAACTTCAGATGCTAATGCGATCTTTAAATTTACATAACTTAATGAAATCGTTTGAGGTTGGCGCTTTAAAGTTTTGCCATCCAATATTATCGTCTTCTATGTAACTATAAAAACACGTTTTGAATGATTCATCATCATCATCATCAGCCCCTTACAGTCCACTGCTGGACAAGGCCTCTCCTTTGAAAGGAGGAATAAGAAATTGACTGATTGCAAAGCCTTAATTATTGAATCTAGTTCTTTTTTTTTAAATTAAGGCCATAAGTTCCTTTTATGCATTATGTATAAGTTACCGACCTTCAAGCATTTTTTTTAATATGCCGCCTCTTAGGAGGCACTTTGATATTATAATTAGAATATTTATACGCTTTTGAAAATAACTTTGAAAATGTGGTTATTACTTAATTGAATAATACACACTACGCTAACATTATTCATATAATGTATATTTAAATAGGCCCCAAAATTATTAATTTTAACGTAAAGGTCGTCTGGCAAAATAGCACTAAGATTTTCAAAACCCCAAGAATGCCTCCAGCGCCATTATCAAATATGTGAGTCAGGGCAGAAAGTGACTTCAGTGATAGCCTAGCGAGGCAGCGATAGCCTAGCGGAGATAACAGACTGCCATGCAGAGGGAATGGAGTTCGAATCCACGGCGTGCACCAATGACTTTTCGGAGTTATGTTCGTATTGAATTGTTAATCATCGCTTGTCCCGTGCCTCGGAGAGCACGTTAAGCCGTCAGTCCCGGTTGGCATGAAGATCTTTTATAGGGCGTCAGTACCTTCTAAATAAACTAACACTAGTCTAAACCATGAAATATCGCTATCACTTCTGGTTGCCGAGGTCAGACAGGCAGTCGCTCCGTGGAAAAGCTAATATTCAGCCAAACCCGGTTAGACTAGTAAGCGGACCCCAGGTTAAAACTGGGATAACGCTAGGAGGATGATGAGGGCGGAAAGTGACTGTCCTGTCTGTCCGTTTCATTCGTCATTTACGACGCTCCGATATATCGGTACTATAAATTCGCTACTATAGCACTTGCATTTTGTCATGTTATGAATTTTTAGACCCTACTTTTAGGGGGCAAGCCTATTGACGTTACCGGGCACATTACCAGGCTCCATGCTGCTACTCAGAATTCGGGACAACCCTGTAACACTTTTACCAGACCTGAGAATCGAATCCATGACTGATCAGCAGACGCAGATACTATCCCCTGGACCACGGAGACATAACATGGCGAAATGTGGGTGTAATATTACACATCTGCCTACCCCTTCGGGGATAAGGGTGTTATTCTATAAAAATATGAACTATATCACCGGCGCTTCTTTTTCTCTCTTTCGTAGTAGCACAGTCTACGTTTCTGTGGTGATATGCTACACGATGGCTATACGTAAATATTTATAACCCCTGAATATCTATCATAGAACGCACATATTTTATTTCGTTCAAAAGTCAATAATTCGTAAAATATTTTGCTGTAATAGGCTTGTGTTCCAAAATGTAGTTAGTGATTCATTCGTCACTTTATAAGATTTAAAACCTTTTTTTTTTCTTCAAAAATCGATCAGCAACATTACTAATTACTTTTACATTACTTTACATTACTAATTATAATGAATCTGAAGGTGCTAAAATCAAAGTAATTTATTCTTAGTGGACACAAGCCGTTATTGTATGAAATTTATACCCCAACTGATTCAGGTAACGTGAAATCTCACATTGAAATCTTGGCCAAGCTCTCAGCTATGTCTGTTATATCTTTATTATTATTTAAACCTCTACTCGTATATATGGCAGAACTAACAGTGAGTTATTTATGGGCAAATGCCCATAAATGCCTCTTCGATCTCGTCCAACGACAGATTCCAATGTTGCAATATCCATTGGCGTATTTTATTCAGTTATCGCTAGTTGCATCGGTAGTAGGACTATGGCTTGATTAACACGTACCATAAACACACCACACTGCCGCGACAAACTGTGGTCAAGTTGTGGTCAGGTGAGGATAGCGTCGTAGTTGCGTTGTGGTCCCTACATCGTATGGTTATGGTAACGTTGTCGCTAGTGGTTGCGTAGCGTTCAGACGTAAATCAGCAATTGCATGGAGTAGGCACAGGCGTGTGTTCAGCTTCTCTGAGACTCAACGTTGTGGTTGCGACTTGGCTCCTATGTGGTTGGTATCACACTGTGATCGATAAAGATGCAAAATGTGTGAATTGAACTATTAACTCTCATACATATTAGTGGTCGCTGACGTCATGTGCTTGTGTTGTTTTTTGTGGTATGTTTGTGGTACGTGTGAACTATTTTTTATTCAGCGTTCAGTCTGCATCGTTTCTACAACTTGTCGTAAAACACAAAGGTAGTAAGTACAAAAGGAAGTTCAGCGACACGAGTTTCTATCACAAAAGCTTTGTTACCGCCGCTGTGGTTTTGTCTAGCAAGTGTTGTATTGTTTTGGAAGAAACGTCTGATAATTTGGAAAACGACTTGTACAAAGTGAAGACTGGTTTGTGATATGTAATTGAGTTTTTGAAACGAATATTGAATTGGCTGCGCGTATGCCAAAATGGTTTAAGTTGCTGCCTCGATGCTTTTCACTGCATTGTGTGTTGTAGGTTCGATCTCAATACGAGGCACCTCTTTGTATGATTCACCAATTGTTATTTGGAGTCTGGGTATTCTTAGATGTCGTAGGAGGTGAGAAAGGAAAACTATATGCGAAGAGATGGCATACTTGACATCAAACCTTATACCGACCGGTCTGACAAGCATGGTATAGAAAGCTAAATGCGCCTATTAATTTACAGTGCTACTTTGAAGCAAAAGTATATTTCACTATCTGCAATTCCTTTAGTCACAAGTCGCCATTTTCTTAAGTGCTTCTTGCTTGCTGGAGTCTGTGCACTTTCTGTCATAGGCTAGACTTACAAAGTACGTCGTTGATGGAACTCAAGTACCTACTACTACTAGTATTGACTGTACTAGTATATGTTTATAAAATCTTAAGGTATCATACTTATGTTGCCCAATGTTTCATAAAACATACAGTAATTTACTAATACAAATTTAATCTTTCGTCGTAAAATTACAGGATGACAGCTGTTTGAGATTCGCACGTCTAGAGTACAAAGTACTTTAAAAATAAAGTCTTTGTTTTTAAAACCTTAAACTGATGATTAAGTAGACTTAAAAGCGGCTAAGCTTAGTCACTTTACAACTTCACGCAATATAAAATATTTCAGTAATTTTAAATTTCTTAGATTCTGCAGAATCTGCTTTTATCACAGAAGCCTTGAAATTTAAAGAAAAAAATTAGCGTAGCTGTATTTCTCTGTAAAGTCTTGCGAGGTATCTTAAGCTTAGCATAGTTTTCTATAGTGAAATTTTCACTTTAAGAGTACGTTAGTAGAGTTATATTATATACTTATTTAGAACGAGGTACTGTGACGTCTATTACCAGACTGCCTCGTTGGTCTCGCGGCATAAATGTGCGCGTGGGATTGGGTCTCGGGTTCGATTCCCGGGTCGGGCAAAGTGTTATTGGGTTTTTCCGTAAGGAAATTCTCAGTAGCAGCTCGGACTCTGGTGATGTGCCCGGTGACGGCAATAGGCTCGCCCCTCTATTACGTGGGACCTAAATATTCATGGCGAAGTGTTGGTGTAATATTACACCTCTGCATACCCCTTCGGGGATATACAGGCGTGAGACTATTAAAAAAAAATGCTTTTTAAATTATCTCTTACCCCATGCAGTTGTATTGTAGGCCTCGTTAAATCGTCGGTCCCGGCTTTTTATGAAGATCTTTGACAATCGTTATGAGCAGTCAGCACCCTTGAATTATACTGACACATGTCTTCGCCGTTTGGATGGGTGACCAAGTGGAGGGGAGTTACATCAGAGCGCTACCGTGTTTCGAAGGGCACGTAAAGCTGTCGGTCCTGGTTCTTGTCTCAGGACAAGGGTCGTTAGGCCATGTCGGAGACCTGAAAAAAAAAGAAGGCGGTCTGAAATACTCCGACACTAGAGTTGGCCACACACTCACACGAAAAAAAAAATGCAAATATTTTGATATATTTTATTTAGAAAGCGGACTACAGGTTCTAAGGCAAAAGACTTGGATGTAGGTGGGATGTCGCTAGTATCCTGCTTTATTTCTTCTTAGTGCTAGATCTTAGGATTGGCGATTCCTTATTCCATATTTTCCCAGTATCAGTTTATTTCATGATGCGTTTTGTTCTCAGATGACTACAACAGAGTGGTGCTAGAGACGGTGGACAGGGAGCCAGACTCCGATTATATTAATGCTTCCTACATAGATGTGAGTACCTATTACCTATATTATTTTTTCTATTTAATATATTGACATAGTTAAGTTTTAATCATGTATTACAACTTACAATTTCACAAAACGTTTAAAAAGAGAGAAAAGGAAATATTTATAAATAACTATAAATGTTTTTACTAAATAACTTATGAATACAATACATGTAAACATAGAAATCTTGCAGTCACATCTCGTCATATTAGTTATTCTCTCGATATGCCGAGCTCTTTAAACCAGCAGCAATTCAATTTCGCTTCCAACTTTACTACTTTTTCGTAAAGTTGATCTTCATAAATAGTAAAAAATGGCCTGACAAGGCCATTAACATTGCTCCGAATGTCGTAGGCTGAGAATTGAACCCACCACATTCACCGCAATGGTTAATGACGCAAACCAACACTCTGTATGATCTGGCAAATTGTTATTGCAGGTCTGGGAATTGTTTGTATCCATTGGTTGAATAAATCGTCCGATTTAAAAATATCGTCACGCCTGTTTCCCATTGGGGTAGGCAGAGACTATGGAACGGCAAATGCTGCGGTTCAAACACATCTTTTTCGCTTCATCGACATTCGTTAACCTCATCATATATGTCAGTCACCTATTTGGACGGCGTACGTCTGTCTTGGGCGTCCCCTACCGACATCTCCATTTATTCTTACACGATACACTTCTTTCGTATTTCTTCTTTCATCCATCCGTACCAAATGTCCAAACCATCACAACATTCCTTTTTCAATTCTTGTCACTACATCTTCTTTTAGACCACACTTTTCTCATTTTATTGTTTTTCATTTTATCTATCAGCCTTACTCCGCACATACTTCTCAAAGCTCTCATCTCCACACCATTGATTCTACTTTCATGCTTCTTCTGCCATATAAGTAGATTAAATTTAAAATTCACCCAAATCCTACCAATCTACCCCCAATACGTAAGCACTTCTTTGAAATAGAACGCAAATATCAGAACTATTTACACTAAGAAAGACTCGGAGCCGTGAATTCACCGCTTCAGAAAAAAGAGTTTCGACATCTTAAATTCAGTCACGATCGAATATAATGACTATACGAATTGTAAGGCCGATGTGCGTAGAGGACCGAAAGACTCCGAATCGAGTACGGGACCGACATAATAGATATTGTGCACATATGAAACCGGTTCAAAGATTTTCCGATAAGTATCGAAACTGACCAATTTCGGCACAAAAGAAGCAAGACTGGACGTGAAAAGGTTTTATATCTATGAATAGAATCTTTTTTTTTTCATTCTGGGACTGTATATAAATTAAAATAATTTGCCTAATTTTTTGAGCTAAGAACTAATATTTAAGTCCATTGAAATATTACACTTTAAGGCTTAGCGTGCATTTATTAGATGACGTAATTAACACGCTTTTATTAGGTCGTCGTGTATGTAACTAACTATGTAATGGAATCTAAGCTAACAAATTTAACCATCTTCCAAGACTCGTAGCGTAATGAAAATTGGCAGCTGTATGCAGTTCTGATGAACATGCAATAATATGGTACTGTCAAACTGATCTGATGATGGAGCCGGAAGATATGATGAAAAAACGTATCATAGCTGTTTTGGATTTCTTATAAAAGTCTTGTAATAAACTTTGACTACAATTAGGTTTCAAGGTCTGATGATAAAGCCGGAAGATAGGCACTGGCATTCCATGATGGAATATCGTATCATAGTGGTGTTTGCACTTGTGAGAAAGGCCACGTAGTGAACTTTGACTTCAATTAGGTTTCTAGGTCTGATGATGAAGCCGGAAGATAGGCACTGACATTCCGTGATGGAATATCGTATCATAGTCGTGTTTGCACTTGTGTGAAAGGCCATCTAGTGAACTTTGACTACAATTAGGTTTCAAGGTCTGACGATGAAGCCGGAAGATAGGCACTGGCATTTCATGATGGAATATCGTATCATAGTCGTGTTTGCACTTGTGAGAAAAGCCACCTAGTTAACTTTGACTTTAATTAGATTTCTAGGTCTGATGTCTGGCTTAAATCATGTTGCGATCCAATATAGACGTGGAGAAGGGGCTAGTAAAATGGGAGCATCGGATTCATCTCGGACATCGTCTGGCCGCACTTTAGACGTGACCAAATGTATGAAACCGACATACCATCCATCAAAGTTAATTTTGGAAACGACGGTGAGCACCTAATTCAGCCTATAGTCATCCAGTATCTGGCCAAGTATATCTACGGTACGGTGGAAAGGCGCAAGCTCCCAGTGATTTTAAGTTGGGCATCTACCGTCCACAAGATGCAAGGCTGTACGGTAGACCACGCAGTGGTGTACTTAGGGATCCGTACTTTTGCGGCTGGACAGGCGTATGTGGCCCAAAGTAGAGTAAAATGCTTAGTGGTCTCCAGATTGAAGAGCTAGATTGTTCTAAGTTGACATTTAAAACACCATGCAATACAGATGCACTGGCGGAGATGGAGAGGATGCGGGCTCATTCGCCTGCTTAAAATAAATGTTTGTTAAAAATATTTCATTATCAAAGACTAAAAAGTACAAAATAAATTAATAGTTAAAAAAAACACTAGAAAAACACGCTTTTATAAATGCACGTAAAAACAAACAATAAATTATGGATCCTTCAAGTTGTCTCTATTTCTGGGCTAAACTATGTGTTTTATTTATTGTTTGAAATAGAATTCGTTTTTATTATAAGACAAATCGATTAGATCGATTGAGTAACATTTTGTTTAGTCTATTGAAAATTTCTGACTTCGCTCCCTTGAGAAATTACCACGTTGTCGACTCGTACGTAAAATATCGCCCTTTGAATTAACGCGAATTGAATTAAATTGAGTAAACCGCTTTGAACGCCGCCTGATCTAGTGCTGGCAACGGTAAATTGATTGTGAACTATTGATTGATATTTGTGAAAATTGTGAATCTGGTATCGACTTCCACGTGCCAACGTGTCCTGAAAACGTCGCGTTTGAAGCTTAATAGCTAAGTATAAGATACTTCATTCATTTATTTTGGCCAATATACTTGTATGAATGTGTCTAATTTAGCTCAAGCCTGACATCAGCAAGGATAGCGGGTAAGTGAAACACAATATTGATATTGATTGATTTCAATTTATCGCTGTGCAACGCAGTACATTTATGTCTGAGATTTGTTGTGGCTGACAAGGGCTGATGAACAGAGTCACGCTTCCACAAATCTGCTGCAATTAATCCCAGCTCGTTCTAGCCAAATTCTAGACATAATTTTTGGTAGCAGAGCGTGGTTAACTGCCTATATTGCAAATTTGTATCTTAGCCGTTGATTGTATCTGAACTCAGATTGGTATGAGCTTGTATCTTATTACCTTGTAGACAGTATTGTAGTGTTTGTCAGGTCAGTTATTGTCTAAAATACATAATATTTAATTGTATAAGTCGACCTAGATAATTTGAAACACATTGTCACATAACCTCAATCAGTAATTGTTGATTTGTATTGTTGAAAAATCTAACTTAAATTTGTTGTTGCATTAATAAGTTAGTTTGTTTGGATACATAACAGCTGTATGTATCAATAAATTTAGTAAATTTAGTTTATTGCATACATTCATAAACATAACAACCAACTTGACCTTGCCACTTGGGCGGGTCACATTAATAAACTTTGTTTTGTTATAATATAAAGATAATATTGTTAGGTAACACATATTCTGTGCTTACTTCCTATTGTATATCATAAATAACACAGTTAGCCTGTCTGTTGCAAATAATTAATTAATTAAGTTGAAGTTTCAACTTTATTAATTTGTTATAAGTTATAACTTTGATAACTTTTGTGTTTGTTTCAATATACTGAAACCTTTAATTTTGTTGGGCAGTAAATACCTGTCACTTGCCTTCACTTGCAGTAAACAGGCTAATACTTTGTTGGTTTCAAAGAATTAAGAAAAATTAAGTTTTGATTGTTAATTTTATTTAGCGCTTGTCCGGGCTCTTTTGAATTTTGATTATGTCAGCTATCAAGGACTTGCGTGCGGCTGCTGGTGCTATTGCATCAGATTTGCGCTGGTTTGCCTCGGCCAATGCTTTAGTGAACCGGCCTGATCGCCAGCCGGCCTTACTTCAGAGGTACGAGCGGATTGACGATCGCCTGGCAAGTGTGGAACAGCAATTCCGCACTTTCAGCACTTGCTGTCTTGAAGTGTCAATCAATGATTTCACCGCTGACCAGCGAAATAAGGTCAGCGAAGACTATGCCCAGGTCTTAGACCTGTATGATGCTGTCTCCAATACTGCGAGACAACTAGTTGCCGATAGGGAAGGGCAACCCGGCCTGAAGCAGGAGCTTCCTAAGTCAGCACCGGGGCTGGTGAGTAGGCTCCCTACTTTGGACCTCCCCCATTTTGATGGCTGCCTAGGAAGCTACCTGGGCTTCGTTAATTTGTTCGACAGCCTGGTCAATGATAGGGCTGACCTTCGGCCGGCACAAAAGTTGGCCTATCTAATGTCGGTTCTGGATGGGGAGGCTAAGGGCCTCATCCAGCAACTGCCCGTGTCTGACGAGGCGTACCAGACGGCTCGGGACCTAATCACCCGTAGGTACCATAATAAGCGTGGCCTCGCCGACACGCACATCGAGCAGATTTTGGGTTTGCCGACGCTCACCCGGGTCTCTGGGTTGCGCACCCAACTTTTGAACCCGCTCTTGGTGGCCATCAACGCACTTAAGTGCCTTGACCTGCCCGTGGACCAATGGTCCTATCTATTGGTGCACATTGTGCTGAAGAAGCTGCCTGCCGACCTGAGGTCGCGTTTTGAACAGCGCTTTGGTGGGGATAGCGCGACCCATTTGCCCCCCTTTGCTGACCTGGAGAGGTTCCTGGAGGATGAGTGCCGGGTCTTGGACAACTCCGGTGGTGATACGCCGGCTAAGACGCAGCCGCCCAAGGTCAAGGAGCAGGCTCGCGGTCACACCCGAGCCAATGTTGACCGGCGCCCTCCTCGCTTTGCGGTCACGCAGAGCCCAGCGGAGTGCTCCTACTGCAAGGTCACCGGGCACAGAACGGCCAGTTGTAGGGCATTCTTGGACCTACATGTCGCCTCTCGTAGGCGCATCGCGAATGCCCGCCGCCTTTGCTTCTCTTGTTTGGGGTCCCACTACCAGCGAGACTGCCCAAACTCTCGCCCCTGTCCTCACTGTGGAGGACAGCATTTGGACATTCTCTGCATGAATGCCAGAGAGGTAGGCCGCTTGTCTTACCAGCCGACGCCGCGCACGGGCGGGTGTCTTGAAGGTGGCAGCCGAGGCTCACCGGCGCGTCGCCGAGAGTCGCCTCGCTCAATTGATCGCCACTCACCCCGCTTGGAGAACCGTAGCGTGCGCACGCCTCCTTTCTCTCGCGCACCTGAATGTGCGACCGCCCAGCGTCACCAGCACCATGACTGCTGCCCCAGGTATTCCCCTCCTTTGGCGGAGCGTCCCCGCCTTGACTCGCGCCCACCTCGTTTTGGGCGGGTGCGTCATTATGATCCCCCACAGATGGCGCGCGGATCGAGTCATCGCGCTTTTGAGGACTTCAAGCCGCACCCTCATTTTGACTTGCCAGGTCCTGGCCAACGGTCGCCGCCCAGGCAACAATAGGTCATTGACCCCTGCCCTATAACGCCAACCTCCCCCATTGAGACCGTTATCCTACCAACGGTTGCTGTTAGGGTCTGGGGACCCACGGGGACCTCTGTTGTTGTCCGTGCTATATTGGACACAGGTTCACAAGGTTGCATTGTTTCCACTTATTTGGTAGGGCAGGTTAAATTAAATATGGGCTCTTTTCCGAATTGTATACGGGGCATAGGTGACGTAGCCTCTAATGTTGAAGGGCAAGTTAAAGTTTTGTTTGGCCCTGTTGAATCTTCACACCCGAGGATTAAAACCTCGGCTATTGTGCTGAAGAATATTTTGGGTATGTATCCACAGAAACAGCTACCCGCTGCTGTGGTGAATTTGACATCGGGATTGGAACTGGCAGACCCCAAATTTGACACACCGGGACAAATCGATTTGTTGATTGGCTCTGATGTCCTCGGTGGAATTTTGATTGGTGGGAAACGGATCTTGGTGCCAAATGGTTTGACTGCCATCCCGACCATATTCGGACTTGCTTTGATGGGACCTGTACCTAGGGACCCCCTTCCACCCGAACTTGATAATTTGTTGGCTGTAGGCTCTGCTCTCTCTGATGCAGTTCAGAGGTTTTGGGAGGTAGAGGAGCCCCCTCAAGTTGCCCGTTTGAATCCAGAACATGAGGAGTGCGAGCTGTTCTTCCAGAACAACACTGGTCGACTCCGTTCTGGTCGGATTATCACGAAGCTGCCCTTTCTGTCTGTTCGGCCTCCGCTTGGTGAGTCACGACCTTTAGCCGAAAAGAGATTGTTGGCTATGGAGCGTCGCATGGGTCGTGATCCGGAGCTCAGACAGAAGTATATTGAGTTCATGAGGGAATATGAACAGTTGGGACACATGTCTGTGTCAATTTTGGATTGGCGTTCGGTGGAGCATTACTTTCTCCCGCATCATGCGGTATTGAAGCCATCGACTGGCAAGCTGCGCACAGTGTTTGATGGTTCTGCGCAGACTTCAACAGGCGTATCCTTGAACCAGTGCTTGCATTCTGGTCCCAAGTTGGTCAAGGACCTTTGTGACGTCATCACCAGCTTCCGACGACATCAGGTTGTCTTTGTGGCCGACATAAAAATGATGTTCAGGCAGACGATTATCCACCCTGATGACCGTCGCTTCCAGCTGATCCTTTGGAGAGAGTCTCCTCGCGATCCCATGGTCGTCTACGAGCTCAATACAAATACGTACGGGTTAAGGTCAAGCCCCTACTTGGCAATACGTTCTCTTTGGGAGCTCGCAGACCGCGAAGGCCTACGTTTCCCAAGAGCCTCCGCCATCTTGAAGGACGATATTTACGTCGATGACATTTGCTCGGGCGCCTCCACAGCGGACGAGGCGATCCTCCTGCGGGACGAATTGATAGGTATTTTGGCCTCCGCTGGTTATGAGTTGCGCAAATGGATTTCCAACTCGCCAGCGCTTTTGGAAGGCTTGCCAGAGGATCATCAGCAAGATCCACATTTGTTTGAGATTGTTGACAACCCCGCCATGATGGCTGTTCTCGGCGTTCAGTACAGACCAGTCCAAGACATCTTTACATATAACGTAGACTTGAAATTGCCGTGTTCTTGGACTAAACGTCTCGTATTGTCTACTGTCGGTTGGATCTGTCCAATTATATTTTGGGCAAAATGCTTCTTGCAGAAGCTTTGGACAGCAGGATTGACCTGGGACGAACCTCTGCACGGCACTCTTGTTGAGGAATGGACCTCTTTTGTATCCTCACTTCCTGCCGTCAACGAGATCTCCTTGCCTCGTCCCATCCTTCCTCCCGGGAAGTACAAGGCCACCCTTCACGGGTTTTGTGACGCTTCGGAACGTGGTCACGCCGCCGTGGTGTACTTGCGCACAGTTAGTGCCTCAGGTCAGGTGAGGGTTTCCCTGATCATGGCAAAGAGCAAGGTTGCACCCCTTCGTACATCTTTGACCATTCCGAAATTGGAGCTCTCGGGAGCAGCCCTACTTGTACGCTTGTTGAACCACGTGTCCAGTACCTTGGGTAAAAGCATTTGCATTAATGGGACCTACGCCTGGACAGACAGCCAAATTGTTCTTTGTTGGTTGAAGGCTTCTGTCCACACCTTGGAGGTATTTGTTGCTAATCGCGTTTCCCAAATCCAGAAATCCGAAGTCAAGCTTGTTTGGAGACACGTGCCAGGTGAGCTCAACCCCGCTGATTGTGCCTCGCGCGGATGCTTGACGCCTAGTTTGATAGGTCATTCGCTGTGGTGGGGTCCGGAATGGTTGAGTCGACCAGAAGTTGTTTGGCCTCGAACGCCAGTTTTGAATACTTCTAATTTGCCGGGTCTACGAACACTCGCTCTTGAGAAGGTGGAATGCGCCTTCGACCCCGATTTTTTGTTGAATCGTTACAGCTCCCTCGACAAGTTGTTAGGTGTCACTGCTTGGATAAAGCGTTTTGTTTTTAATTTTAGGCACCCACAACAGAAACGACTGACACCGTTTCTCTCACCACAGGAACGACAGGAGTCTCTCACCTTTTGGGTTCGTTCTGTGCAATTGGCGCATTTTGAAAGGGAGATTGCTATCCTCAAGTCGGGGAAATCGAAATTGTCGGGAGGTGTATCTAAATTGAACCCCTTTTTGGACGAAACGGGTCTCTTGCGCGTTGGAGGGCGTCTCAAGAACGCCAACCTCCCTTACGGGGCTCGTCACCCCCTTTTGTTACCTAAGGACGGTCATTTGGTACGCTTGTTGGTAACTGACCGTCACCTTAAAAATTCGCATGCTGGTTGTAATGCCTTGTTGGCCATTTTGCAACGCGAGTTTTGGATTTTGTCTGCCCGAAGAATTATTCGGAGTGTAGTCTTTCGCTGCATCCCTTGCTATAAGCTCAAGGCTTCTACCATGCAGCCCTTGATGGGGGACTTACCGGCAGATCGCGTAACTGAAAGCAGGTCGTTTGACGGTGTTGGCACGGACTTCGCTGGTCCTTTTTTGGTGAAAACGTCGACACTTCGAAACAGCAAGACTGTCAAGGCCTACTTGTGTGTTTTTGTTTGTCTCTCCACAAAGGCCGTACACTTAGAACTGGTCTCCTCGCTAACGACCGAGGCGTTTGTAGCCACATTTGACAGATTTGTATCCCGCAGAGGGCTGCCTTCCTTGATCCGTTCTGACTGCGGCACTTACTTCAAGGGCACTTATAATTATCTGAATGATGTTGTTAATTTTCTTGAAACCAACAAAGCTGATATAGGTGATAGGCTTGCCCGACGTGGGATAAATTGGTTGTTTTCCCCACCAAATTGTCCACACTGGGGTGGTATATTTGAGGCCGCCGTAAAATCGGCCAAAACACACTTGCGCAGGACAATCGGTGAATCTGTCCTTACATTTGAGGAACTCGCAACTGTGTTTTGTAAGATTGAGGCCGTTTTGAACTCTCGGCCATTGTGCCCGATCTCCTCAGATCCGAATGATTTGGAGGCCCTTACGCCGGGCCATTTTTTGATTGGTCGCCCACTTGTCGCCTTGCCTGAGTACCCCTATATTGATACGAGACCTGGTCGTCTCTCGCGTTTTGAATTGGTACGCCAGATTACTCAGAGCTTTTGGAAACGCTGGAACTTGGAATATTTGCACATACTCCAGCAACGCGTTAAGTGGACCGACAAGACCGATCCACCCAAGATTGGTGACCTCGTTTTGATCAAGGAGGCTAACCTTCCGCCACTCAGATGGCGCAGGGGGCGCATCCTTCATTTGGTAACTGGGGCTGATGGAGTTCCCCGATTTGCTGAGGTCTTGGTGGACGGTTCGATTCTGAGGAGAGCGGTTGCAACATTGTCACGTCTACCAACCGATTAGCGGACCGGAAGGCCGGTCCGGGGCGGGTGGATGTTTGAAATAGAATTCGTTTTTATTATAAGACAAATCGATTAGATCGATTGAGTAACATTTTGTTTAGTCTATTGAAAATTTCTGACAATGGTCACACTGAACTGTCACTTCCGTTCGCTCCCTTGAGAAATTACCACGTTGTCGACTCGTACGTAAAATATCGCCCTTTGAATTAACGCGAATTGAATTAAATTGAGTAAACCGCTTTGAACGCCGCCTGATCTAGTGCTGGCAACGGTAAATTGATTGTGAACTATTGATTGATATTTGTGAAAATTGTGAATCTGGTATCGACTTCCACGTGCCAACGTGTCCTGAAAACGTCGCGTTTGAAGCTTAATAGCTAAGTATAAGATACTTCATTCATTTATTTTGGCCAATATACTTGTATGAATGTGTCTAATTTAGCTCAAGCCTGACATCAGCAAGGATAGCGGGTAAGTGAAACACAATATTGATATTGATTGATTTCAATTCATCGCTGTGCAACGCAGTACATTTATGTCTGAGATTTGTTGTGGCTGACAAGGGCTGATGAACAGAGTCACGCTTCCACAAATCTGCTGCAATTAATCCCAGCTCCTTCTAGCCAAATTCTAGACGATTATAATATTTGATTGTAAAAGCGTGGGGCGCTGGAACAGGAAAGACTTTCTTGACGTAACAAATACTAATACTATCTACTTCCTGGCGGAAGCTGCATGAGGTCGCACAAGAGCATAACGTTTATGCCGCCAAAAAGTTACCAAAGGGAACCCAAGATATCTCATCCATGAACAGGAACTCTAAATTTTGCAACTGTTGACGCATTACTCTTATGTAGGTACTTAATTTCCTGAAAGAAGAGGCGTTAAAATGTTGGTGAATGTCGTCTCCCCTTGCTGCTGGCGCATGTTTTGTCTGAGTTCAACAAACTGATACTTTGAACAGACTATTTAATGTAGAGCCACCGCCATGCTGTAACTCCAGTTAGAGCGCCAATCTGAGTTACCTGCTTACCGTAGCATCTGTTCACTTGATATTTCAAGAAGTTAAACAAGAACGTCTTTCTGTTGCAGCGCCCCACGCTTTTACAATCAAATATTATAATTAAAACACATAGTGTAGCCCAGAAATAGAGACAACTTGATGGATCCATAATTTATTGTTTGTTTTTACGTGCATTTATAAAAGCGTGTTTTTCTAGTGTTTTTTTAAGCTATTAATTTAATTTATTTATTTAATAAATTTATTTATTTTTAACAAACATTTATTTTAAGCAGGCGAATGAGCCCGCATCCTCTCCATCTCCACCAGTGCGTCTGTATTGCATGGTGTTTTAAATGTCAACTTAGAACAATCTAGCTCTTCAATCTGGAGACCACTAAGCGTTTTACTCTACTTAGGGCCACATACGCCTGTCCAGCCGCAAAAGTTCGGATCCCTAAGTACACCACTGCGTGGTCTACCGTACAGCCTTGCATCTTGTGGACGGTAGATGCCCAACTTAAAATCACTGGGAGCTTGCGCCTTTCCACCGTACCGTAGCTATACTTGGTTGGATACTAGATGCCTATAGGCTGAATTAGGTGCTCACCGTCGTTTCCAAAACTAACTTTGATGGATGGTATGTCGGTTTCATACATTTGGTCACGTCTAAAGGGCGGCCAAACGATGTCCGAGATGATTCCGATGCTCCCATTTTACTAGCCCCTTCTCCACGTCTATATTGGATCGCAACATGATTTTAGCCAGACATCAGACCTAGAAACCTAATTGAAGTCAAAGTTAACTAGGTGGCTTTTCTCACAAGTGCAAACACGACTATGATTCCATCATGGAATGCCAGTGCCTATCTTCCGGCTTCATCATCAGACCTTGAAACCTAATTGTAGTCAAAGTTCACTAGATGGCCTTTCACATAAGTGCAAACACGACTATGATACGATATTCCATCACGGAATGCCAGTGCCTATCTTCCGGCTTCATCATCAGACCTAGAAACCTAATTGAAGTCAAAGTTCACTACGTGGCCTTTCTCACAAGTGCAAACACCACTATGATACGATATTCCATCATGGAATGCCAGTGCCTATCATCCGGCTTTATCATCAGACCTTGAAACCTAATTGTAGTCAAAGTTTATTACAAGACTTTTATAAGAAATCCAAAACAGCTATGATACGTTTTTTCATCATAAAGTTCTAGGTCATATCTTCCGACTCCATCATCAGATCAGTTTGACAGTACCATATTATTGTATGTTCATCAGAACTGCATACAGCTGCCAATTTTCATTACGCTACGAGTCTTGGAAGATGGTTAAATTTGTTAGCTTAGATTCCATTACATAGTTAGTTACATACACGACGACCTAATAAAAGCGTGTTAAAAAGACCCTTAACGAACTTTTTACTTGGGCACCATACCTGGGAAATTACTGGTTCAGGAGATATTGAGGCTCAAATTTAGCATGGAATTTTTCTAATCAGGTACAAAATCGATGCATTTACCCCGCCAATATGTTCTTTAGATGTCTTATGACCCCATGGATAAGTAGGTATTTCGAGCGTTGCACGCGCGCGCTTTTAATTGCGGTTTAAAAAATGTGAAAACTTAAAAAAGTCGTTACCCAGGTATTATTTTTGGTTAGTTAGTGTGACTTGGCATGATGTCCTCAACGAGTAGACTTCGGCTTGGTGATGGGTCTTGTGACACCCTGTATATGTACTTATATCATATTCCATACATAGGTATATAATGCTTGTCTTCTACATATAACATCTCTATAGCATAGAAGATTCACAATAAAATCCATAAATAATATGAGCATGCAGACGCGTGAAGTACCTTTGTTTTATACCATTAAGATATGTATTGATTTCAGTGGGTATCTTCAACCGTAATAAAGTCTTTATATTTCCGATAATTCACTTTCAACTATTGGTTTTCAGAAACCGCATTCATGAGAAGTTTCTGTATTTCCAATAATACACTTTCAACGGAAAATTTCAATAGTTTCTATAAGATGTAAAGCGGAACAGATATTTAATTTCCTTTAACGTCGGCTTCAGTTTTATAAAGCAGGGTATTAAAGCTGCACTTTCAGCGAAACGAAGGATGTAAATGCTTTTACTGGAAACATTTATTATTATTTATAATCATTATTTATGTTTAACAGCCGCATACAGTTTAATACTCGTGTTTCCTAACATCATGGATTTATAAGATGCAGCACTATTGTATTACACCATGCAGTGCTGTATAGTTCCGTTTCATGTGCGATTTTTGATGCCAAACTAAGAACGTTTTTCAATAGAAACGTATAATCGCATCAATCATCAGATGCATGGATTAATCACTCATCCTGAATAAAATATCATCGCACACTCGAAACGTAACCTAAAAACACAAATTTGGACAATGCGTGTTCCTTTCATGACATAGGCTCCCACTAATAAAATTATTTCATATTCCAACCCTGAGGGGATAAAATGGGAAATGAAAGATTGGGCGAATAAAATAAAATTTGGGACTTGCAAGTAACAGCCAATAATAAATTTAGTAAATATCAATCATACACATGTCAAATTACTGAGCTAATCAGATGACTCAAGGTCTTTAACTTAGTGAGAATTGAAGTTTTGGTCTACGGCGTAGCACTTTAGAGTCACCAACAATTAGACCAATAAATTGCCAAGTTTTAGCTCGCTAAATCAAGACCATATGGAGAGCATTTGGGGAGGCTATATCCAGCAGTTGACGTCTAGCGCCTGAAACAATGATCATGAAATAATAATAATAATATTCTATCACATTTACACAACACCATCTAGTCCCAAACTAAGCAGAGCTTGTACTACGGGTACTAGAGAATGGATAAACATATATATATATATATATATATTGTAAATACATACATATTATACATAGAAACACCCAGACCAAGACAAAAATCCATGTTCATGCACACAAATGTTTGACTTGAGCGGAAATCGAACCCGCGACCTTCGACGTAGCAGTCGCTTACACTCCCGCTACGCCAAACGGCCGTCAAATCTAATGTCGCGTTTCCACGCAAGGCTCGACAAGCATCTGCAAGCCCCAAGCGTCCACAAATCTCGCTTGGCATTTGGAAGTCGTTTACACGCTTGTGAATGCGTCAGTGTGCTACGTACATCCGAGCAAGGCGGACACCGAACTTGTATCGGCTATTACGTATGTTTTTTTATATATTTAAGTAAAGACTCACGCATGTATCCCCGAAGGGGTAGGCAGAGCTGTAATACTACACCCACATTGCGCTATAAATTTCTAGGGCCCACATACTCCACATACCCCACATAATAGAATAGCAGTCGCATACGCTATCCACTAGACCATGGAGGCAGTCACGTTTGGTTTAATTTACTTTTATTTGAAATACAAGTAAAGCAAAGAAAAAGCAAGGAAAAAACAGGCAAAAGAAGTTCAACTAGCCACTCATTTTGAGACAGAAGTAGACGTGCGTTCGTCGCGAGATCACAGCGGCTACTAAACAAACGCGTGCCAACGTGTGAACGCATTGTAAGCGCTTGCCGCAAGCGCCCTTTGAGCTGTGTCCAAAAACCGGCACTAGACCGGATCCTGTTCAAGCGTCCACAAGCTCACGCAAGCCAAGCCAAACGCCCTCTTTACACGCTTGTGCTTGTGGATGCTTGTCGAGCCTTGGCAAGCGTGGAGACGCGGCATAAGGCTGACGATCATATTTTTTATAACTCTGCTTACGATTTCACGAGTAACGAGTATTTCACGTTTAATACAAATCAAATATCATAAACTAATTAAATAAAATAAAAATAAAAAAAGTTAATAAAAGTCAATTAATCACATTAATAAATTATAACAATACAATAATAAATTCTGACTGCCTCGTTGGTCTCGCCGCATAAATGAGCGCGTGGGATTGGTCTCGGGTTCGATTCCCGGGTCGGGCAAAGTGTTATTGGGTTTTTACGTTAGGAAATTCTCAGTAGCAGCACGGAGTCCGGTAATGTGCGAAATGTGGGTGTAATATTACACCTCTGCCTACCCCTTCGGGGATACAGGCGTGAGACTATAAATAAAAAAAATAAATAAAAAGATAATAATTTTCATTTCAATAACATAAAATTGATAAATGTCAAAGCAAATAATTTTATAGAAAAACTAGCTTTCGCCCGCGGCTTCGCCCGCATGAAATTTTAATAAAGAGTAACCTTTGTACTTCCCCAGTTTTCAGACTATCCATATCAAATTTCATCACAAACGGATCTGCACATTAGCCGTGTAGCATACATATAAACAAATAATACCTACTTAAAATTACTTTTGTTTTCATAGTCGTCAAACTTTAGGTAAAGATTAGTATGTAGGTATATTATTAAAGTTATTGAAGAGCTTGTGTATCTACTGAATAGAATAGCAGCAAAAATAAAAACTTAAAGCATTACCACAAAGTACATAATCAGACCGCCCCTCTGCCCCGCTGCGCTTGAGCGCCAACTCATAGTAAGCGCTTTGAATGACGCTGTGCTTATATCAATCATATCGTGATAACTTTTAAACTTTTCGTCCAAACTACTTACTGTAAAGCCAAAGATCATCTACATTAAATGCTAAAGGCAATAAATCTATCAATTTTGAAAACAATTTGATAACTACACTACTCTAGAATGAGCATTGTAAAAAACATATTTTTTGTGTTACACTGTTTTATGACAATAAAAATGATCTAGTTAGGTTATGTACCAAAAGCTAAAAAGTAATTCGGTAAGTCCTAGCTGCCAGATCGCACCAAACTTCTCATCAATCTGGGGTATTGATCAGACAAATATAAAACCGTTGGGCAAGTGAAATTTCTATATGATACGCTACGCCCAAAATTAACATAAATGTTTTTTTTAGTTTATTTTATTTTCAAGTTTTTAGTTTTGTTTGTTAATACTTCTCATTATGTTTTCATAGTGAGGTCTATTCTACCAATCAAGCCCTTTCATTCGATACCCATATTGAGGTATCTGGGGAAAATAAGTTATCCGCCATTTTGTGGTGGCGGCCATCTTGGATTTTTCATAGTGAGCCTATTCTACCAATCAAGCCCTTTCATTCGATACCCATATTGAGGTATTTGTGGCAAATATGTAATCCGCCATTTTGCGGCGACAGCCATCTTGGATTTTTTATAGTGAGCTCTATTCTACGAATCAAGCCCTTTTATATGATACCCGTATTCAGGTATTTTGTGGAAAATAAGTAATCCGCCATTTTGTGACGGCAGCCATCTTGAATTCTTCATAGTGAGCCTCTAAGATATACAATTTCACCGTACATTATCTTCACGTAACTTTTACGGTTTAGGCAACGCACGCGAAGACAGCTTTCAGAGTTCAGGATTTTTGCCGACTTTGTTGATACTTTTCCGTATATTATGGCAACATTATACAAAATCTTTATAAATTGTAGCCTATGTGTTATTCTGATGTATAAACTATATTACTCTAAAGTTTCATCCAAATCCGTTCAGTAGTTTTTGCGTGAAAGAGTAACAAACATCCATCCATACATCCATCCATCCATACATTCATCCATCCATCCATCCATTTATACATGCGTCTTCACAAACTTTCACATTTATAATATTTGTAGGATTAAATTTCAACAAAATCGATTCAGCCGTTTTAGCGTGAAACCGGAACATACATACATACATACATACACACTTTCGAATTAATAATATTAGAAGGGAAGTAGGGATAGTAGGGATATCATTAGAGACTTTCTTTATACACAACATTATCTAACTGTTTTACCACCTTCATATAGAAAATGTACAAAATTATTTTTACCGCTTACTCGTGAACATGCCACATATAACTGACCATGTGAAAAACAACATGTTCAGGGGTCGATTCCAGCTGTTTCAAGTCTGTCCCTGCGATTTATTTACAAAATGCACAAAGGGCTACGAATATTCAGCCCTGCCGAAAGTAAGATAGCCCCGTTGAGTTACTCAAGAGTTATCTGAATTCAGGCCTCAGTCTCCCACCCACGGATTCTCACGTACGTGAGGTGTGGGAATTTGGGAATAATGAGTCACCTGTATAAGTACAGAACACGAACGAACGAAAGAAATCAAGGAAACACATCCACATTCATTATTCAAAAGTAACGACTAAGACACCAATCCGACGAAAACGAAAGAAAATTAACCGAGAACCTCATCAATCCACGGCAAATCTTAACACCGCCATTCAGAAAACGCCATCTATGTTTACATATACAAACCGACCGAGATAGAAAATAATATGTACTAATCGACAATTTATTGAAAAAAGGATCTATAGTAATTGTTTTTATCATTTAAAATAAAATGAAATGATTCTATAACTATTATATAAACATAATAATTTTAAATAAATGAGATTGACCGTTTAAATTACCTAAGTGGACATTGTAATAAATTTTGACACAGACACTTTTTGTTTATGAAAGTGCCGAATATTATACTCTATTATTTTTTTAATAACCGAAAGATACACATAATTATTGTCTTTTTTTCAAGAAACATTTATTTTGCTAGAAATTTTTTTGAAAATAGTGACATCTATCGGTCGGAAGGATAACTATAAATATCCTCGGTTCCAGTAATTTATTTATCGAAAATACGTAAAAATATACTGACGAAATTTTCTAAAGTCGGGTAAATAGCCATAAAACACTTCGAAGGTACCTTTTTAGACTAATTATACTTTTACTAACAAACTTATAATGATCATAGATAGCATCACATATTTAACCAGTTTTGGATGATCCCTGTTTTGTTTGGGACTACGTACAAAGGAGAGGTCAAGCTGCACACCGAAAACCACTCAACCGATTGTGATTTAACATATACTATTTTATAGGTTTGAGTATCTTTTGTACATGAGTGTAAGTTTTATTGAAATCAATTTCGCCATTTTAGAGATCTTTAGCAACATAGGGAAAGACGTCGGACAGACAGACAGACATAAATTCTAAAAATTATCAAGTATTGCTTTTTAGCATTTTCCTAAATTTTTTAGCTAATTTTCGTCAAATTATCTTTAATGTACAGACTTTTTCACCTCTGCAGTTTTATTATAGTATAGATGAGACATAAATAAATCATTAATTAAAATTCAATTTTAATGTTATTATAACAATGTTATTATACAATTTCATCATTTAAGAATTCGTGAACCGAGTAATATATTTTTTTGAGCAAGAGACATATTACTCTACTTAAATTAAAAATTTAATAATATTAGTATATTTTGCTGTTTCTACTTAATATTGATTTAGGCAAGTGATTGTAAATTTTTCGGAGCCATGCAGAATACACTCATATTTAAGAAACTTGTAGAATTTGATGGACACGATATTTAAGGTTATGTCTCTTACTTATAAATTTTTCAAACAGTTGCAAGTTTTGTCTAACAAATAATGCCGTTGCCTAAATATATATGCATGGTAACGGCAATATTTTCAGCTCTAGAAAGTAGGGTCTGCAACTATCTGTTTGTTTTAGTTGACATATAGACCTTATGCACTTCTTTTGGGAAATAAATACATTTTCGACATCGGTGGAATTGCCCCAGAATATGACACCATAACTAAGAATCGGCGATACATCTACTGGCAGTTTTAGACAGCTTGAACATGAGATTTTGAGTCAAATTACCTACTGACAAAATAACAATCTGGCCTCAATGTTTGCTCTTCTGAATCCTTTTTTATTTCTTCTTAATTCTTCATCTCTATTTTCAAAGAAAATCAGCGTACATATGCAAAAAATACATTCAAGAAAGACAATAAAATACAGAAAAAGATCCCCCATTCAGAAATACTATATAACACTGCATAGGAATTTAAGTTTTCACGATAGTTCAAATTAATGTTAAGATTTTTGTGATATGTAAGTACCAAGAACAGTCGCGCGCGGGCGCTTGTTATTATCGGACGCGGTGGCTAGTTGTATCGATAGCAAACCGGTTTGTCCGCTCGCAAGTCGTCAATAGCGTTCACTGCTTATTTTATTTATATGAACGGATGCGAAATAAATAATGATATTGAGCAAGACCGTTTGGATGATTTTGCGGTATTAATGCAGCGTTATAGTGAAAGAGTAAACAGTAATATGAATGAGTGCGATATGTAGGAAGACGTGGAAGGAGATAATAGCCAGAGGGAGATGAGAAGTTTATTATCGAAGAGGAATAGAGAAATAAATGATGAAGAGGTGTGGCAGACAGTGGGAAGAAAGGGAAAAGTGTTTGCTAAAGGGACGGGCACTAACAATGTTACAAGAATCCCGGAGGACAAAATTGCGATATGCATTACTTGCAACGAGAAACTACCTAGGCAGTTTAAACTGGCAAAAATGTTAAAATCTGAAAATATACAGAATGTTTCTTATATCAAATATACTAACCACTTTAAGGTGTTACTACAATTTAGCAAAGAGGAAAGCGCAGAAGCCCTGTGCAACAGCAAATTATTTAATGAAAGCGGATACAGATGTCAAAAAACATTCGAGATAAACCAATCGTACGGGGTGATGAAAAATATCGACCTTGACCTGTCGGAGGAGGAAATTTTAGACAGCTTAAAATGTAACTCGGCGGTAAACTTAGGGGTCAAAAGGCTTAAACGAAGGAATACGGTGGATGGTAAATGGCAAGACGGGGAGTCGATTAGAGTTTGTTTTGAAGGATCTTCTTTGCCTTCATATGTCACCGTCTTTGACGTTCGAGTCAATATAGACCCTTACGTGTTCCCACTAACACAGTGCTCAGTTGCGCGCGACACGCGACGGGAAGCGCACGCGCAGTTGACTGTTAGTGCGATCGTACGCAACTTTTTTCACAACTACCCCCGGCGTTTTGATTTTCATGTTTTATTACGATGAGTGTTTTTGGAGATAATTTGGACTTTTGCGACTCGAGTGGGAGTGATATTATGGATGAAGAGGTCCCAATTTGCGAGCAACAAGTCAGTGTAGAAGTTCATAACGAGGATGTTTGTAATACAAGTATAATACAGAGAAATATTGAAAAGAGGACAAGAGAGGACAGCGATGAGATTATCGAAGAAGATGAAGGCTTTATTACGGTAAGAAAGGGAAAAAAACGTTTGACTAGAAGTGATTCCAAGACATCAGATAATACGAAAACATTAAATCCAGGTGTTGAAGGAAATAAAGACCCGATGATCATTATAACGTCAAAAGACTGTTTACCTAAACAATTCGGAATGGCCAAATTACTTAAATCTGAGAGCATCGAACATGTATTACGAATTCAATATAAGAGTCCCTTTAAGGTATTAATACAGTTTGAAGACAAAGATAGCGCAAGAAAATTATTGAATTGTGAAAAAATTAAAACTTTGGGATACAGGTGCCAAATGATAGATGAAATTAACTTGTCTTATGGTGTATTACGAGACATGGACCTAGACGTTGAAGAAAAAGAAATTAGTGATAGTCTGGAATGTGAGTACGAGATCATGTCCGTAAAAAGGTTGAAACGCTTAAATGATTTGAACAACTGGGTTGACAGTGGAACCCTACGATTATGTTTTAAAAGCTCCACTTTGCCGGCATACGTATATGCGTATGGGTGCAGGTTTAAAGTGGAACCGTACACTTTCCCGGTTTCGCAATGTTCAGGATGTTGGAGTTTTGGACACCAGTTAAAATATTGCCCTACCAAAAAGATAATTTGTCCAAAATGTGGCGGTCATCATGCAAATTGTGAAATTACAGAATATAAATGCGTGAATTGCAAGGGCGCTCACATGGCTCTAGATAAAATATGTCCCATGTTTATCAAAGAAAAGGAGATAAGGAAAACTATGTGTGCACAGAACTGTACTTATCGACAAGCTTTAACAATATGGTTGGAGAGTAAAAAATCGCAGAAGAAAGACAACAGGACCAGTAAAGAGGGGGAATGTATAACTGAGATAACAGAAAATAGAACAATAGGTACACCAAAGCCTTATAGAGATGCGATTGTCAGCAACACATTTGATACGTTGCCGTTGGACAACGAGGTGCAAGAGACTAATTCTCAAGCGGAGGAGCATTCAACTGACTACTCCCAAGTTCAATCAAAAAAAGGAAATTCTAACAAGAAAAAGAATAATAATAGTCGAGTTCTTACAGAAGATAATGCAAGTAGTAGTTTAGTTGAGGAAACTGGCCTTGTAACAAATAATGACAACACACATCGGCAAAAGTCAGAGAACATAAACGTTACAAGATTAATGAATAAGTTAAGGGAAATTTGGTTTTCTAATTACTGTTATGAAGAAAAAGTAAAGATGTTTTTCAGTTTTCTTGTGACAGAGTGTATTGAATTTATAGTGGAATATGTGCAAAAACAAGGTTTCTTTACAAAATGTATGGCATTTTTTACCAATGGCTAATAAGAAAAAAGATTTTGTTTTGAATATTATGCAATGGAACGCACAAAGCTTAAGACCAAAACTCGTTGACCTAAAACTTCTGTTGTCTCATGATAAAATTCACATAGCCTTAATATGCGAGACTTGGCTAGAGCCTGAGTCTAGTCTACACGTAAGTGGTTACCAACTATATCGTAATGATCGAGATGACGGGTATGGCGGTATTTGTCTAATGGTGCACAACTCAATTAATGTCGAGGTATGTAACATTGATCTAATTAATCCGGGTATAGAAGTGATAAGTATTAAATTATTTAACTGTGGTCAAATTAAATATTTGACAATGGTATACTGTCCGCCAGCAATTCATACTACACAATCAGACTGGGACATACTTTTTTCAAATTTCAAACGTAATTGTATAGTAGCAGGTGATTTTAATGCTCACCACACTATCTGGTCGAGCAAAAATGACACCCGTGGAGTACAAATATATGATGCAAGCTTGGAGAACTTTATGCCGCTTAATAATGGTCATCCCACTAGGATTAAACTAGTTAATAATGTGATCCACAAAACATCGCCAGATGTAACGTTCATCTCGAACGATATAGCTTTTAGTTGTGATTGGCATGTGTCGAATGATAATCTCGGAAGTGATCATCAAATTATTAAGTTAAAGTATAAATTTAAAGACATAATACGCGTTCATAAAAAACGCAATTTTAAATTAGCGAATTGGAACGAGTACACTAAAGTTCTTCATAATTACTACTCCACTGACCATCGTGAAGAAGACAATGTTCAGATAGCGTACAGTAATTTCATTCGTAAATTGAGTGACACGGCAGACTTATATATCCCAATGAAGAAAGAATTTAATAACCCTAATAGTAACTTTCGACCTCAGCCATATTGGAACCCATCACTTTCCAAGTTAGTCGCGCAGCGCAGGCAAGCTCTTAGCCAGTTTCGGCAGAACCCCACACCATCTAATCTTAACCATCTTGAAAAGATCAGTCATCAGACAAAGGTAGCTATCCAGCGAGCTAGGAGACAAAATTGGCAGAAGTACTGCGACAGTATTAATGAATCAATTTCTATATCGGAAATGTGGAATACGCTCAGATGGTCGAAAGGATACAAATCAGCTAGGATATATGTTCCTGAACACAGAAAGAAAGAGCTTTTAAATAGTTTGGCTCCACACTATGTCAGCCCGCCCCCACCCGAGATAAGCTCAAGTAACGAGTTACTAGAAAAAGACTTTTCTTTTCAAGAACTACAGAATTGCTTAAAGAAGAAGGATAGTGCTCCAGGTGAGGACGGGATAGCATATTCAATGCTCTATTACTTACCCAATTGTGCTAAGTTTCATTTATTAAAACTTTATAATTTAATTTTCTTAAGTGGCGAGATACCTACGCAGTGGCGCAACATTCTTATAGTTCCAATTCCAAAAAGAGATAACTTATCAAATAATAATTTTAAGCTACGCCCTATTTCTTTAATATCGTGCGTCTGTAAAACTTTACACGCCATGATAACAAAACGCTTAGAGTGGCATATTGAGAAAAATGAGCTGTTATCGTGTTATACAACGGGTTTTCGGAAGGGACAGTCATGCTACGAGAATTTAGTCCGTCTTGTCACTCAGATACAAATGGGATTTACTAATAGAATGCCAACACTTGCCTGTTTTTTGGACCTAGAAAATGCGTATAATAATATACTTCTTAGTGAATTAATATTAAACCTTGATAAAATGGGAGTGGGCAAAAGATTGTGTTCGTATCTGTGGAATATTCTGTCGGAAAGACATTTAAGAATTAAAAATGAAGTTGATGAACATAATAACCTTTTACGGTACACTAGCAGGGGCCTTGCACAAGGTGACCCCATGTCTCCTATTCTTTTTAATATAGCTACAGCAAAAATCTGTCTTGAAATAAATAACGTGTTTGTCTGCCAGTACGCAGATGATTTCGTATTATATAGTTGTAAAAGTAACTTGGCAGAAAGCATTAGTAGTATTCAGATTGCCCTTAACGCTGTAATTATTATACTAGATAAATTAGGCCTCTCATTGTCAATCAATAAAACCAAATTGTGTCTATTTAGCAAAGGTCGAAAAAAGCGTCAGGTACAAATAACAGTTGATAACAAATGTTTGGAGCTAGTAGGATCGTATAAATATTTAGGTGTTTGGCTCGACAGTTCCTTAAGATGGGGTAAGCATATAAATGAATGCTGCCAAAAAACTGAAAAGCATCTTAACTTAATTAAAGTTCTAGCGGGATCGACGTGGGGCGTGCACCCAAAACATCTGCGTAAGCTATATCTGTCTTTAGTCAGAAGCCGAGTTGACTATGGTTCATTTTTATATAACAACAGTGCCAAAATACACACATACAAACTAGTAAAAGTGCAGAACCAAGCATTAAGGATCATAGGTGGATTCATAAGAAGCACACCAATCCACGTGATGGAGTCTGAGCTCTGCATTCCACCACTGCACATACGTAGGCAATATTTAGCATGTAAATTTTTACTAAAGATGTTATCTCAATCTAACAATGTCACAACCATTTTACTGTCCGAACTGAGCTCCCTTAGTAATAACAGTTATTGGCGCGGAAAACAGAAACCTTTGCTAGTTGAAATCTTTGACTTAATGAAAAACGAAATTGTGTACTCACCCTCAATACTAAAGATGTTTTCTCTACCAATTTGGGTAACAAATATTAAAGTATATAATGTATTAGAATATAAATTAGATAGTTTAAGGTGTGCTAAACGTGATTGTATTCCTTTGACTTTAAAACATAATGTCACTGAAGAGTTAGCTATGAAATATCCTAACTGGTATACCATATACACAGATGGGTCTAAAAGCCCTAGTGGCCGCGGAGCCGCATTCTACGATCCTAATGTATCATATAATAATTGTTTTAAAACGTCTAATGAATTGTCCACTATGTCGATGGAACTTATTGCCATTTTACAAGCACTTTTGTACGCTCAATTAATTTCCTGTAGTCAAATACTAATTTGCACGGATAGCAAAAGCGCTTTATATCATGTGGCTCGATGCGCCTCTGGATACAGAGGTGCATCGATAGCTTACGATATACTAGCCAAAATAAATGAATTTGATTCGCGGGGCGTGAGCTTGAAGTTGCAGTGGATTCCATCACATATCGGTCTTCAGGGTAACGAGGAGGTTGACAAATTGGCAAGGAAAGCAGCAGTAGACGGATATGAAATCCGTATTTCACCACACTACACAGAGCTGTTACCAAAATACAAAACACATTGTTATGACAAGTGGAAAGAATATTTCGATGAAACATCCACAGAAAAGGGTATTTGGTATAAAACGCTGCAATGTGAACCTCCTCGCATACCTTGGTTTCATAATATTAAATTACAAAGGAAATATATTGTAACAGCATTCCGTTTGAGATCTGGACACATGCCGTTGACAAAGTTTGCTTTTTTGATGCATAAATCAGAATCTCCTAACTGTGTGATATGTGGTGTGTTAGATGACGTGCATCACCTGTTAACGGAATGTGTCCGGTATGAAACGGCCCGGGAGTCATTGATGAGGGCTCTTAACCTCAACAGACTAAATATTGGCATGTTTCATAGTTTGCTATCATCACCTCTCTCCGAAATGTCAATAAACATGTTTATGGTTTTTAGCCCGCATCAATGAAGTTAGGTTATTAGTTATTAAAATAATTTATTTTTGTATACTGCATGTATTAGGTTACGATGGAATTGGCATATACACTAATGTATAAAAATTCCTTAAATAAATAGAAAAAAAATAAAAAAAAAATAAAATAACACAGTGCTCGCGGTGTTGGCGTTATGGGCACGTAGTGAAAGTCTGTCCATCATATAAAATAGTTTGCCCCAAGTGTTCGGCAAATCATGAGAATTGTGACACTACAAAGTTTAACTGTAATAACTGTGGAGGCAAGCATATGGCTTTATCTAAGGCGTGCCCTGTTTTTGCTCGGGAGAGGAAGATACGTGAACTAATGGCGGAGTTTAACTGTTCGTACAAGCGAGCACTCACTCTATACGTGCCACCTACCCCGACCGCCTCACCCCGGCAAGTAGAGGACTTCCCAGAATTACGGTCCAGAAGCGAACAAGATGAGAATTGTAACAGATCCTCGTCCGTAGCCCCAGAGGTCTGCGAACCCCCAGAGCAAAGAGAATCATATGCCAATATTATCAAACAAACGAAAAAAAGAAATAATAAGAAAAGTAACAAGGAAAAAAGGAATAGCATCGAAGATATTATTCTAGATACTATTTCGGAAGAAAGCATGGATGAAAGCAAGTCACAGGCAGACCCTTCGTCACAGGAACGTTTAGAAAATGAAGCAAAGATGTCATGGAAAATATTGTGGAAAAAAATAAAACAGAAATTTACAGAAAACAATTTGTCATGTGGAGAAACGATAAAAGGATGTGTTGAAATTATTTATAACTATGTAGTATCTTTTTTGTAGTGCAATACCTGTCAGACTTGCCGTGCTTTGTATTCCTCTAACAACATGGGTGGTATTAACTTAAATATATTACAGTGGAATGCACAAAGTCTTCGTCCAAAAGTTTCCGAACTAGAAGTAATTTTAAACCGGGAAAAAATTCATGTTGCAGTCATTTGTGAGACTTGGCTAGATGACAATGACTTTCGCCTGAGCGGGTATAACGTATTTAGGAGGGATCGTTACGATGGTTATGGCGGAGTGGCGATACTTCAATGAGTGGTCAATTCAAGTCCAGGAAGTAAACATTGCACATCCTAACACACAATTTGAAATAATACAAATCAGAATTCATAATTGTGAGTTCATTGAAAATATTGTGAGTGTATACTGCCCTCCAAATATAAGAACATCTGCAAGGGACTGGGACCGTTTATTTGGCCAATTTAACACAAAATCACTAATAGCCGGCGACTTTAATGGGCACCTCTCTAATTGGTCGTCTAAAACGGACACACGAGGTGATGCAATATTTCACAGTGCGATTGATAACAACTTTGTCTCCCTAAATGACGGCAGTGCTACACGCATTAAACTGGTTAATGGAATCCTTCAAAAGACTGCGCCGGATATTACTTTTGCCTCAGCTGACGTCGCATTGAAATTTGACTTGAAGATAATAAGCGAAAGCCTTGGCAGTGACCACATAATGATTAAATTCAATATAGAAATGTTATCATCACCGCACTATAGGGTGGTGAGACTTTTTAAGAAAGCTAATTGGGCTGAATACAAAGTTAGAATAGAAGAGAGACTGCAAGTTACAACACTTCCTTTGGACCTACAATTAGCTTATGATAGTTATATAGACATAGTGGATCAAGCAGCCGCAGATTTTATCCCTGTCTCGAAGATTTGTAATAACCCTCTGAGAGCACAACGTTTTGTTCCTAAGCCATTCTGGAATCAAGACCTGTCTAGACTTGTTGCAGAGAGGCGCTTAGCCTTGGCTAAATTCAGGCAGAACCCAACCCCTGACAACCTCAGTGAGCTACAAAGGAAAGTAAAAACAGCGCGATCTGCAATTCGTCGAAGCAAAGCGAAATCGTGGCAGTCTTTCTGTAACAATATAGACAGTACAACTTCCTCGAATGAAATGTGGAGACGAATGAGGTGGCTTAAAGGGTATAGGAAATTTAGACCATGCGTAGATAGAGAAAAATCCGAAACTTTGTTGTGTAGCCTTGCTCCGGACTTTGCGTCACCTCAAAAACCTAACTTTGTATCATCTGATAATGTTCTGTGTGATCCAATCTCGGTGAGCGAACTGAACAACTTCATCAAGCGGTCTGATACGGCACCAGGTTTGGACAACATCTCTTATTCAATGATAAGCAATCTACCAAACACAGGTAAACAGGTCCTCGTTTCCTTATATAACAGATTTCTAGCGTCTGCTTTCGTGCCGAGACAGTGGAAACAGGCTAATATAGTTGCGGTTCCGAAACCAAGTAGTGTGAGCGGTCAGTCATCAGGTATCAGACCAATAGCCCTTTTGTCTTGTCCGTGTAAAATCCTACATACAATAATAACCCGTAGACTTGAGTGGTTCCTCGAGAGAAACGGACTTCTCTCCGAGGAAACGACGGGATTCAGACGCTCAAGATCCTTTTGTTTCCCGTATACAAATCGGATTTACAGAAGGAGCGCCTACTGTCGGATGCTTTTTAGATATCGACGGAGCTTATAATAATGTAAATGTAATAAGCATGTTAAATATGTTGGAGTGTCTCGGTGCGGGTGCTACTTTGTGTAATTATCTATGGGAAGTTTTACATGACAGGGTACTCTCTATTCAAATAAACAACAGAGATTCTATCAAGCGTAATACAGGAACGGGAATAGCCCAAGGCGACCCGTTGTCACCGATTCTGTTTAATATTGCCACTGTTAAAATTTGCCAGAATATTGAACAAATATTTATTTCACAATACGCTGACGATTTTGTAATTTATAGTTCGAACAAAAATGTATCTCAAGCAATTAGTAATATTCAAAGTGCGGTATAAAGTTTTTGTACTCTAATTAAGGAGATAGGGCTCAGCATTTCACACAGGAAATCAAAATTTTGTATTTTTAGCAGAGGCAGAAGGAATACTAACGTAAATCTAGATTTAGGCAATAATATATTTATTCAGAGTGTAGATAGTACTAAGTACTTAGGTATGTGGTTAGACAGGAGTCTGAAATGGGGCAGACATATCAACGAAATCAGAGCGATATTGCTTAAATATATTAACGTGTTTAAAGTATTAGCCAGCAGTAATTGGGGAATTCACCCGAGACACCTTAGACGTTTATATATTTCGATTATTCGCAGTAGACTCGATTACGGCAGTTTCTTATACGATAGTAGCACTAACAGCCATTTACAGAAACTGGAAAGGATTCAAAATCAGGCTATGCGCGTTATCGGAGGTTTTATTAAAACGACACCCATCCACGTTATACAAAGCGAGTTGTATTTGCCGCCATTACAAACTCGCAGAATGTACCTTGTTGGAAAGTTTTGGATGAGAGCAAAATCTTTCACTAATAATGTAACGATCCAGGCGATAGAACACCTTAACACATGTTGTGAGCAAGCATACTGGAGAAATAAGAAACTGCCTTTATTGATATCTGCCCACAGAAGATATTTTGATTACCCCATGTACAACTCAGACAAGTTGTTAATATACTCTTTAGATAAGTGGATAACTTATTTTGATTTATCAGAAATTATAAGAATAAATATAGATGGAATTGCCAAAGCTAAAAGATTAACTAATATCACCAGGTTAAGAAATCAGTGTAATACATTTATGTTTAAGGCATATAACCATTATTATCATATCTTTTCGGATGGATCCAGAGAAGAGGCGATCTCTGGAGCAGCTTTTTTCGATCCGCAGCTTGATGTGAGAATGAGATTCAGCATTCATACTAATATATCCATAATGCACACTGAGTTAATAGCGATTTCTGAATCTTTATCTTATATCCTGTCGGTGGCTCATAGCAAAAAATTTGTTATTTTTTCTGACTCCAGAAGTGCGCTTCAACACTTGGCTCGGATATCCTCGAATTTTCGAGGTCTACCGATAGCCTACTCTATCCTGGAAACCATTCGTGAGATTCAGAATTCGGGTAAAACTATTGTCATTCAGTGGGTGCCCTCTCATGTCGGTATCGTGGGTAATGAGGAGGCGGATCGAACTGCACGCCAGGCAATAAACGACGGTATACGCTATAACTGTTTGTCATATTATAGTGAAGCTTTATTCCTAGTAAAAAATGCATGCCATCAATCATGGTCTGAATATTTCGATGAGCGGTCGCGTTCTATTGGTATTTGGTATAAAACTATACAGTTCGACTTTCCTCGTTACCCATGGTTCGATCAGACTAATATAGATAGGAAATACATAGTTGGGTTGCTTAGATTGCGCTCCGGACACATTCCAACAAATAAGTTTAAATTTCTTATGAAGCTGTCCAACTCTCAGAACTGTTCTCTATGTGACAAAGTGATGTACACCACGTTTTGATGGAATGTGTTCGGAGTGCTGCCCTGCGGCGCAGATGTTTGTTTCCTAATGATAGTAATGTGGGAACTTGTAGTAGCTTCTTGGCCTCACCGTTGTCAGATGAGGCCAAGAAGCTACTCAAGATATATTATACTTCCTTAGAAGATAGATAAGTTAAAGTAGGTACCTTAGTTCTAATATCTTATGTAATAAATACTTACCTAGGCTGATACATATAAAAGTACAATTGTAAGCTTTTGAATTACGGGGGTGACATAGTCACTGTTTGACTAAAACCCCTATATTAAAAAATAAAGAATAAAAAAAAAAACCAAGAACTTCTGTTTCATTTACCCAATATGTCGGCGCTGTTGCAAGCGCAATATTCAAGGTTTAGTTTACTTTAGTACACATGTAAATCGTCAGTAAACCATTGCCGTCGACATACTTACATGGTGCACTATTATACTTACTTACTATACGCTCTTTTCGAATTTATGTCGTACAAAGATAGGTAAATAGTTAGGTATTTAAAGAATATTGAGTATTAGACATTATAATAAATTATCTGATGTTGCATTTCATATGGTATTTAAATTGTTTAAATTATAATTATAAGTAAAACTAATTATTTTTTATATTAAAAAAATAATTATATAGTTATTAATGGAATTAGTGATAGAATGTAATTTATGAATATGTTTAATTGATTTATAGTTGAAATGTATGTGATAATTCTGTATATTAAATGTATGTGTTATGTCTGTAATACTGTTACGATTATTATAATGCGGGTTAATGTTATGTATATGTAGTAATGATCATAATATATGTAATGTTACGATTAATTGAGTGGGTACTTAATTACTCATTATTTTTTGCATGCCATTTATATGATGAGACATGTAGTACAAATCTTTTCTGTAAGACCTTTATAACCGTGTTTCTGGTAAATAAAGTATCTTATCTTATATACCCTTCGATCGCTTGTGGACTTTCATACCATATAGACAAGTCATACGGTCGAATTAATTAGGACATATACACTAAGGAGGCGTGAAAAAGCTGTACTCTAGACCAGCAAGGAGAGAACCATAATGCCATACTTATTAATTTTATTTTATTTATAGACTGACGCCTATATCCCCGAAGGGGTAGGCAGAGGTGTGAGATTACACCCACATTTCACCATGAATTTTAAGATCCCTTGTAATAGGGGGCGAGACTATTGCCGTTACCGGGCACATCACCAGACTCTTCGTGCTGCTACTGAGAATTCGGAAAAACCAAGGTGTTCATTGTGTCCGTTGGTTGTATGTTTGTAAAGTCCTCCGCGACACAGGATTTATTCCTAGTGCGGGAGTAGTCTTTAAAAATAAATATATCAACAATAAAATCAGAAACCTCTTTTATATATTATGCCTATGTAAGGCCCTGTCCCTCGTGATATCAGCACCTTTTCACTACCTCAGAAAGGCACCCATATATTTGACTAATGAATTGTCCATTTTGTTCGCAGAGTATATTAAAACCAAACGCGTACATAGTAACTCAGGGTCCAACAGAAGACACGGTAGTGGACTTCTGGCGCATGATCTGGCAAGAGCGCGCCGCCGCCATCGTTATGCTTACCAAGACTTTCGACTTCATCAAAGTAAGTTATAGTTTAATGATCGGTACCTGGATGACAGAGTTGGATAGATTCTTGGTTGTTCTGTTTTTGGAAATTCCTGTTTTCTAAAATTAATCCTAGATAGATCGAATTATCACCTCCGAAACCCCTGCATACTAAATTTCATGAAAATCGTTGGAGCCGTTTTCGAGATTCTGATTAAGTATATTATTACAAGAATTGCTCGTTTAAAGGCATAAGATTTAGTAATAATGAAGAAAGGTTAAAAAAGTTTATGTATAACTCTTATCTTAGAAGGCAGAGATTACAAGCCTGAACTTACTTAAAAGTTATTTAGCCTATATAAGGCAATCATGCCTATCTGACTTGTTTCTCCATAAATAATTGTGTCGCTGTGACACCAGCAATAAAACTGTCTGATATTGTTCTTCTATTGTAGAGAATTTGAAACATTACGGCTAACTGCTATTTTTTACATGTTATACTTTCACCCTACAGAATTTAGAGGTGCATATTCCTACCTTTCCTTATTCCTGCCTATTCTTGTATCTATGCAAACACAAAACTGTTACGACATTTTCACCATTCAATGGCTAAACAAACGCGATCCAGTATATTTCTTGGGAAATCGATGCAAAAATAAATGTAAATGCTACAGTTACAAGGATTTTTGCTACTTTCAAGGGAGGAACTATATTGTAGACTAGAGGATCCCCGCAGCTACGCCCTTACATTATTTTTAATTTAACCGTTTCCGTCCGATCTCGTGAGAATTTCTGGCGACCCTCTCTTAGTGCACCCCTACGGTTCCCAAGCATAAACAAGCAAGACACCTAAAAAACCATTGTTATATGAAGACCCAAGCCCATCCTAACAGATGATGTATCAAATATGCTACAAATAAATGACGTGTTTGTGTGTCAGTGGATAGCGTATGCGACTGCTGATTGAGGTCCCGGGTTCGATTCCCGGGTCGGGCAAGTGTTACTGGGTTTTTCCAAATTCTCAGTAGCAGCACGGAGTCTGGTGATGTGCCCGGTAACAAGCGGCATTAGGCTTCGAGGATATAGGCGTGAGTCTATAAAATAAAAAAATATAAAAATGACGTGTGCGAACTACCTATAGTCCGTGCCACGAGAACATAGACTTTTTGTAAACAAAGAATTTTTACCAAGTTACTTAGTGATAGTTCTGTCAAAAACAAATAATGTCAAATCCAATGAGCGCAACGGTACATTGATACGTGTCATTGGAGACTAATATGTCAATGGATTGGGTTTTTATCGATATTATGTGCTGTCAACAGGATCTTTTGATATTTTGAGGTACTCACGCCTAGAATGTCAACATTTGGCGTTAGTTCATTGAAATGTTACATTCTTGGGCTTAACATGCATTTATCAGAGGACAAAATTATTTTTTTTAGTTATCAAGAAGGGGTAAATGTCAAGTAAAATACAAGTTTATAGAATCGCAACGCTCTTTCCGCTGCCGGCATCTCGGAGAAGCGGGTGCAGAATAGCAGATCGTAAAATATTAGTCGCGGAGAAAATTATTTATACCTTAAAAAGAAACTGCGTTTTCAGACTACCGTAACTTTTAATGGATTTTGTTTAAGTTCATTCTGACAATTTCATTCACAGACAACGTAAAATCTCCATGCCTAGAATTTTTTATGCAATGTACTAGCTAGTTAACTGTAATATTATTCATTTTTGGTCAATAGTTTAATATTTTTGGATAGGTAGGCTACTTTGTAAATGATTAATTGTCTATGATTAAAAAAATATCATGTCAATAATAGAGTAACATGTATGTACTCTATCATTTACATACATGGTACTCTATTTTTCCTTAATTTACAAAATAAATTACGTGTAAAATTACAAAAAAAATCGGAAAATTTATGAACATTCGACCATTAAAACACAAAATTAAATATGTTTATTTCAGTAAAATTTAACAATATAAATTTAAAAACATAGTGGCATAATTAGGCTTTGAAAAAAAAAAGACTGTTCAAAAAGTATAAAATCCAAAACACGACTGTTTGAAAAAAGGTTGTGAATCCCTGAATGTTTGTTTACAAAAAGTCTATCTTCTCGTGGCACCAACTATACTTAAATCGTGAATAAGTTTCTATTGGTATTAGGACGATAGTGTAGAACTTCACCCAAATTAAAAAATATATATTCGTTTAGTCACTCTATTGAAATAGAACCTCAAAATGTTAAAATATGGTAATACGTGCTGTACCTAAGAATTCTGTAGACTAAAAATGTTTTATGGATATGTTTATTTTATGGTCCGAAATTCACTTCGGACAAAGTTTTTCTATCTCAACGTCCCGACCAATATTGTCCGTGGTTGCCACCTGCAGCATTCTGACAAATAGAGCGAGAGATAAATACTTCTTTCTTTTTCAAATCGTAGCCATCTTGTAAAATAAACCGTGTCAATGGCGATGTAAGCCAAGACTGCAAGTCTTTGAACAGTTTTATGTGATAACATTTTGTAAGTTTTATTGCGCGAAAGACATTGGTCGAGTAGTAAAGGCGATTTTCGTTTGGTACGGATTTTTAATAGAACTGGGTCTTGACCCTCAATTACTTCTTTGTAGTTTTAGTTATATTGCAGCGATATGGCCACTTTTATAGTTAGTATGTAAAGCTATTCCCAATGACAAGCACTGACAACACTCTTCAATAAAATTCTGGGCTTTAAAGCAACATAAAGCAACTTAACTGTTTAGCAACTGCTTATAGCAACATAAGAAATTCACAGATGAAAATACACAACATAGGTACATATCGTACGCCTCGTACAAACGTGAAGAGCTGCCATAACATACCCGAAAACTTTCCCATATATTCTAAAGCAACTCATTGACACAAAATAATTACGGCAAGTTCAAAATAATTATGAAACTTAATCGTTGCAACGTCATGTAATAACGTTGTCCCCTCAAGGTATCTCGCAGCGTCACATGGGCTTAAATGCTTTACATATTTTGCTTGAGTGATGGACGTGTTATGAAGTGAAGGCCAAAACAATTTTGTACGCAGCGCGTCTTCTTTATCCCATTAGCTTGCGAATTTCTCTTCCATTTTGTGCAAGACGAGCGCTTAATAATGTCGCGTTGGTCCTGGAGCATTACTTTCCTGGTCTTCTTATCCGAATTTGATCTTTGGGTTAAAAAATCAATTATTGGTATTAATCAACCTCAAACGATCTTATATAGCCCGGCTGGCTGGCTGACTATTTATCAGCTAGCTTCGTTTTAGCTCCTATAGTTTGTCAAGCAAAGCACGTGAAGTTGCTTTAACATTTTTACTACACTGACCTAAAGAGTGCTGTAATGTCTAAATTTTTATTGTCTTTTTTATGTATTGCTTTTATTTGTTAATTATTTAAGTGTAGAAATTATAGTTTTATTTTATGTCACTTCGTTATAGTTATTTTTAATTAAATTGTAAATAAAATTTCAATATAATGTCTTAGGCTCATATATTATGCAAGAATTAGGTTTATGGAGTTTCCTTATTTTACCACACTTCTAAATGGCACGACAGATTTGGTCGTATGGTCAACAATCAAGAAGTCAGAAATCGTTAAAATCCTATCCATCATCCCGAGTGTCCTAGTCTGTATTTTTCTGAACATGGCGGCTCTGTGGCCCTATTTTCTAATGCTGAATAACTTCTTTATCGCAAAGAGCCTTATATGTTTATTTCACAGATCACTAAAATTTAATAAACAGGAGGAATGAATTAAAACTTTTCGTAGAACATTTCTAAATTAGCTATTTCTTCCAGGTAAAGGTATATTTTAATTAATTTTGGTGATTAATTTGTTCAAATATCCATCAAGAAATGATATCTAATTAAAATAGCCAATTATTTATAATTTATTTGACTACACTCATTTAAATTGATTGACGGTCCAATTTCATATGCCACACATATAGGCATCCTACTTAGTTCTATCTAAAACAACTATTGGCAGCAAATGAAGTACCTAATTTAACAGCTTTTACGTTATACAAACCTTTTGAAAGGCTTTGATCCCTTTGTGTGGTTCGTTTCTACTCATCATCCTAATTAACTTCCAGCTAAAACGTTCACTGAATGTAATTACTAAAAGCTTTTAAATGAGCAATGCTATCAGCACCGTTTTTCAACGTTATTGTTCAAGTCTCTATTTAATCTTTTGTTCTGAAAGAATTTTTGACAGCTTTTAAAAAGCATATATAAAATCGCACGAATTCTGTATCCTATGCCCAATTATGATACAAAATATATATGTACATAATTAAACTTATTTTAGGAATAACCAAGTTACCATCCACGACCTCGATCACGTCGAATAACATCATAATTACGTATAAAGTTACTATTTATTTATTTATTTAGGACAACCAGTAGTTGTTACATTGTAATTAATGATAAAAAACAAAATTAATAAGACAATAACTAAATGTACAACATTTTAAGGTGTCACAACAAGCACCAAAAGGTAACATTCACGTATAGATATAAAAGAAAAACAGACAATTAAATATTAAGTAACTACTAAATTGAAAAACAATGAGAAAAGAAATGAAAAAAGACAATTAGACAATTTTAATAATAAACTTAAATTAATCTTAATAACCTTAGAAGTTTTGTTTTAAATGTGGAGAGCTTGTCCGCAAATATATCAACTTTACCCGATATGGCATTGTATGCTTTGGATACAATGCCATACTATAATGATTGTAATCTCTTTTAAATTATGTTTGCATCATACAATAGGATGAATTGTATGACGGCTAATAAAATATAAAAGGAAGAAATAATCGTTTTCCCTTTCATATATTAGATAATTTAATCAAATTGATTTCTGAAGCGAAATGCTATATAATATAATATTAGGTATATACTTTTGTGATCTCTAAAACATATAAAGTGCTGTGTTTAAAAATACAGTGAACACGGTCTTAATAATCTGACCTTCTTCTAAATCAGCGACAAAATTCATGAAATCAAATTTATAGATTTCTCTCAACACTTCGTTTTGCACTATTTTGCTAAGTAAACTTGATAGCAAGGCCGGTAAAAGTGTAACTTTTCATTACAAGTCCATTTATTTAAAAATCATTTAACAGTCCATAATACTGAACTCGATATCAAGATTAAATTTGATCCCTATAGCCACAATCTTGAATAAGGACACCTTTTACAAAACCTAAACGATAGTACCTACTCTTATCGAATTTAGAACATAGACCTAAATATTGGTCTATTAGGATAATCGTTAAACCATGACCCTCTTATAACTCAGTGACAAAATTCATGAAATCAAATTTATAGATTTCTCTCAACACTGCGTTTTGCACTATTTTGCTACGTAAACTTGATAGCAAGGCCGGTAAAAGTGTAACTTTTCATTACAAGTCCATTTATTTAAAAATCATTTAACAGTCCATAATACTGAACTCGACATCAAGATTAAATTCGATCCCTATAGCCACAATCTTGAATAAGGACACCTTTTACAAAACCTTAACGAAAGTACCTACTCTTATCGAATTTAGAACATAGACTTAAATATTGGTCTATTAGGATAATCGTTAAACCAGGCAAATTTTAACTGACATAAAAATGTCTATACAAATATAAATAACTTTTAATACAAAACAAATTAAGAAACGCGGCCAAATCAGTAACAATAAACATTCGAATTCCCTGTCAATTCTCTATAATGGCGTCTCAAAGTTTAGCAAAGTTGGGTCCCCTGACAAGAAGTGCCTCAACAAATCACAAAGCGATCAAACAATAGGTTCCCAATTCCCTGGCTGCTTGTTTGTTTAATAACCCGGTTTTACCGGAATAAGATGACGCGACACCTGCGAGGATTAACAAAAGGCTTTAATAGTAGTGGCGTTATTCGATTTCTGAACATTTTGTTTCCAAACTGAAACATGAGACTCGAATGCGAAGAAGTTCCCTATACAAGTTTAGTTTTTTGTGAAAAACATAAATAGTATTGGAATTATGTTTAGACAAATAAACAATGACAGGATCTCGCTAGGATATGTTTTTTTATAACGTGTTTCCGTGCTACGGGGGTTCAGTAGGTTTGCGAGTAATGAGTGTTGTTAACTATTTAATTTTGCAGTTCTTAAGTATCAACCCTACAGCCTTATTGTAACTATCTACAACTAGTGAAAATTGACTCGAAATCTGGCCGGATTGGATTTCATGTTCGGTAGAATGTATATCAGAATAAGTTCATGTGTAGTATAACAACAAATTTCCATATTAATTCTTACATTCTGGTAATACTTGCAATATCTTGAATTTCTTATTATGACGTTCATTTCCCAACAGGTGATGTGCGTCCAATATTGGCCTCCAAATAAAGAGAAGGACGAAACATATGGAGACATCAGCGTGGGCATCGTGCAAGAGGAAGAGCTGGCCAACTTCCACATACGAACCTTCAGACTGTACAAGAGTGAAAGAGACGTGAGTATACTAACTTTATCACGCTTTCACAGTCCATTGCCAGACTGACGGCCCGGTCACGAACTACAGCAGCAAGTGGCTTAGGTATTCTGGCTTTACTCCACTGTGGCGTGGTTGGTGTAAACGCGCCATGTACAATCAAACAAGTCGGCGCTGGACCAGTTTTAAAAAATCCCATGGCTCGCTCATAGAGTCGAGGCACTCCAGAAACTGGTTTTGTATATGAGTGTCAATGTGTGTGTAAAGTAGCACTGGAAGCGATGATGTCTTGCTGAGCGATTCTCGCCCTTATGGTGGTCTAGCGGGAAGTTGTTCGACTGTACATCGAAATTGCCGCCGCTGCCGCTTTCCATTGTTGGTCATGACCCTAGGAGAATTTGGTCTTCTATATATCACGCTAGCCAGTCCGGTTGGTGCATGATATCAAATTGTCCGTCTCTTCGCCAAGCTACTATTTGTTCATATTTTTTCTTTAGTCGCCTTTCGCGATACCCACGGAATGAAATGGAAAAAAAAATCATAATCCGCCATCACATTTACCTATCTAATCCAAAAAGAGATACAAGTAGTACAGTTGGGTCCACTGCTTTATAATATATATATTAATGATTTCCCAAAAGTGACAAATTACAACACAATATTATTTGCTGACGACAGTACAATTATATTTACTGGAAAAGACAAGCTACATATAGAGCAAGAAATTAATTTGACATTGAATAATATTATTAATTGGTTGACATTAAATCATTTGAATATTAATTTAGGTAAAACTCATTTAATGACATACAGAAATAGACTAAGTACATTGACGAACATGGATATTCGGTATTTGGACCAAAAAATTTAGGAAGTGGGGGTTACGAACTTTTTAGGCTTAAATATTGATAATAACCTTAACTGGAAACAGCATATTGATACATTGTGTCTCAAACTAAATACATATGCATATGCACTTTATAGGTTAAAGAAAACAGCGAGTATTACAGCTGTTTTAACTGCTTATTATGGGTATGTTTAATCTCTTCTAAGGTATGGTGTTATGTTCTGGGGCAATTCTACTGATAATGAAACTGCTTTTAAGGTGCAAAAGAAATGCATACGGGCAATATTCAGTATTAAAACTACAGATAGTAGTAAATCATATTTTATAAATTTTAAAATTCTAACACTACCATGCATTTACATATTGGAAACTGTCGTATTTCTGCGCAAAAATATTAATCTATTTAAAAATCTTAACAGTAAGAGGCGAGACCTGGAAATTTGTATGCCCAGAAATAAAACAGCCTTATTAAATAAGAGTGCACTTTGCATGGCTGTTCGATTGTACAATCGTTTACCTAAAACAGTGCTCGATATCTCAGATAGCGTGTATACATTCAAAAATAAAGTGAAACAAATATTACTTGAAAAGAGTTACTATTCGGTAAACGATCATTTAATTGATAAGTAATATAATGTAAGCATGTACATATTTTATTAATAATAAACAAATTTTAATTCAATTTAATTCATATTCAAGTAATAATTATATAAACAGCATGTATTTATGAATTTTCTGAATATAATCCATAATATTATCTCGTGTTAATTTTGCATGCTGCTGTGACAGCAGAATATGATGAGACTAATATCATTGTAAGAGCTTTTATACCTACTCATGTTCTGCAAAATAAAGATTTGATTTGATTTGAGTTATTTCCTGTAACACACGCCATATAAATTAGTTTCCAATATCAAATATCATGTTGTCAATGGTCTGGAGTTGTTGAGTCTGAAAGAGCGAGCCAAGGAGTTGGAATGATTCTGTCGGATAAGATGAATGAGTGTGTGAAAGAATGTGAATGTTTTAACTCCAGGCTTCTTTGGATGCGATTAAAACTTGGCTTAATTAAAGTTTTCATTGTTTGTGTTTATGCTCCGGACATGTCAAAACCATTGAATGTCAGACAGGAATTCTGGAATGGGGTCAGAGATGTGCTTGCTATGTGTGAGAATAATGAAAGAATAATTATGTTAGGCGATTTTAATGGATGGGTGGGTGTGTATCGTGATGGATATGAAAGAGTTCTATGGCGATTTGGTGACAACAGAGTGAATGAAAATGGTGAAAGTTTATTGGATATATGTATGGAGTGAAAGCTTGTGGTGACAAACACTATGTTTAGTCACAAGAGGATTCACATGTATACATGGCAAAGGCACACAGAAAGAAGTATGATAGATTTTGTTGTGATAGATGAACGTTTAAAAGCGAAAGTAAAAGATATAAGGGTGTACCGAGGCACAAATGTGGGTACTGATCATTTTTTGGAAGTTAGTCGTATGGCTGGTCTAACCACAAAATGGCGCCATCGTCCTCGCACGCACTTACCTGCCATAGGAAGAGTGAAAGTTGAAAGATTTGAAGAACAGGATGTACGTAGTCACTATAAGGAGGCATTGGAAGAAAGGTTTAAAGAATTGTTTGAGGAAGATGATTGCGAGATAGAAGAATTTTGGTTTAAGAATGGAGTAATTGAAACAGACACAAGTATGTGGCGTAAGTTTTAGGAAGCATGTTAAAAGGATATGTAATGAATGGTGGGATCAGGAAGTAAGTGGTGTGGTTGCGGAAAAAGGTAAAGCATGGATGGACTTCCTGGCCATAAGAGCCAACAAAAGGATACAAGGTAGTGTGAATGACAATGAGAGGATTGTAAAAGAAGAGTATGACAGGTTGAAATATAAAGTAAAAGAGACAGTGAGAAGAAAGAAAGAAGAATGTAAGGATAAGTTTGATAGGAAATTTGCTAAGAATTTTCGGGCCAATATAAAATTATTCTGGAACTTGGTCAGAACAGCCCGAGGCAATTCGTCAGGAGACTCGAATGAGATGTTTTGAATCTGTGGAAGGTATATTTTGAAAATTCGTTGGAACAAGGAGAAAGTGTTACCAGGAATATAGTAGCGGATGAGGAACATGATAGTGAAAATAATATAAGTATGGTAGAGATAAGGTATGCATTGAAAAGTATGAAAGCGGGTAAAGCTGCGGGATATGACAGGATATCTGCTGAAATGCTCAAGTAAGGCGAAGGCGTCACGGCAAGCCTGCTGTACCTGCTTTTTAACAAATGTTGGCGATCCAGTCGTGTCCCAGGTGAACAAGGCAGTAATTGTGCTACTTTACAAGGGCAAAGGGTCTCAGCAGGAATGCAAAAACTACCGCGGTATAAGCCTCCTGAGTATTGTTGGCAAATTGTATGCAAAGATACTGATCGAAAGAATGATTTCTGAAACGGATAGTAAGATTTAGGATATACAAGCAGGATTTAGAAAGGGCTTGGGATGTACGGATCAAGTCTTTTCCGTAAGGTGCATTGCAGAGAAAATCTTAATGAAACACCAGAAGGTTTTCTGCGCCTTTATTGACTAGGAAAAGGCTTACGATCGAGTGGTGAGGGATGAACTTTGGTCAACACTTTCCGTGTATGGAGTGAGCAGCAGTCTGATACGGGCACTTACATCCTTATATAGGGATTCAAGTGCCTGTGTCAGAATAAACGGGGCCTATACAGACTGGTTTAACATTGATCGTGGTGTTAGACAGGGATGTGTAGCGTCTCCTTGGCTGTTCAATCTATTCATGGATAGTTGTTTGACTGATTTGAAAGAGTCTGAATGTGGTTTAAGTATGGGTGAATCTGTGTTTAAGACCCAGCTATACGCTGACGATCAGATTCTATTTGCGTCCTCAGCGTCTGATTTACAACAGATGGTCACCGTAATGAATGAGGCGTATAAAAAGAAGGGCATGAAAGTGAATGTAAGCAAGACTAAGGTCATGGTCATAGAGAGGGAAGATAGTGTAACTGATTGTAACATAATTATAGGAGATGAAAAAGTGGAACAAGTGAATGAGTTTGTCTATTTAGGTTCATTGTTTACAAGAGATGGAAAATGTGAGGGAGATATTGAAAGGAGAGTGAATGCAGGAAATTGTGTGAATGGCGCCTTACAGACCATTTTTAGCAGTAAAATTATACCGAGTAAGGCTCGCCTTGCTATACTGCAGGGAGTTTTGTTTTGCAGGGAGACTGATGTATGGAAGTGAATCGTAGGTATGGCAGAAGAAGCATGAAAGTAGAATTAATTCTGTGGAGATGAGAGCTTTGAGGAGTATGTACGGAGGAAGAATGGCAGATAAAGTGAGAAATAGTGTTATTCTAGAAAGGTGTGGTTTGAAAAAAGATGTAGTGTCAAAGATTGAGAAAGGTATGTTGCGATGGTTTGGACATTTGGAATGGATGAATGCAAGGAGATTTACGAAAGATGTGTATCGAGTAAGAATGAATGGAGATGTCGGTAGAGGACGCCCAAGACGGACTTACGCCGACCAAATTGGTGACGTACTGCGGAAGGGCCAAATCAAAAGTACCCGTAACCGACGAGCATGCAGGACGAGGTTAATGAATGTCGAAGAAGCGAAAAAGGTATGTTTCAACCGGAGCATTTGGCGTTCCACAGTCTCTGCCTACCCCAATAGGAGACAGGCGTGACGTTTAGATAGAAAGATAGATAGATAGATATATCAAATATCAGTTCTATTTTTAAGTTAACATAAAACATGCTTTAAAATCCTAGTATTGCAGTGGAGTTTTACATTTTGATTTGATGAAATTAAAGCCTATTAATATTTGCTTTGAAGGGATTCCGTTGAAATTCGTTTCAGCATGTAGTTTTATAGCTATTCCACAACATTTCACGAAAAATATACCAAATTGGAATATTTTTCAACTGTTCACCCAATTTGTATACATAAATATAAGCGTTGTTTTTTATATATTAGGTTTGGAATTAACTGTTATTTAAATTTGATATGCAAACGCAATATTTTATAATTTAAATTTTAGACAGTTTAATTAAAACTAAAGTCCATGAGAAAGGGCATACGTACATATTTTCAGCATAGAATCATCTGAAATGTGACGAAATGAAGGCAGAACTGTGCCATGTAACTATTTATTAAGTTTAAAATCATCTCAACTATTTGAACTACTAAGAATGTATTAAAATGTAGCCAAATCATAAGCTCTCCTATATTACAGAGAACACTACGTCTGCACAATTTAAAATAATTGTTACCTATTGGTAAAAATATTTATTTGACCAATACTTGATATACGACCAGACGCAGCAGGGGTAGGCCTCCCGTAGGGTGGACCGACGACCCGGTTAAGATCGCGGGAAGCGGTTGGATGCGGGCGGCTCAAAATCGGTCTGTGTGGAGAACTTTGGGGGAGGCCTATGTCCAGCAGTGGACATCTCTAGGCTGACATGATGACGTGATATTCTTCTACCTAACATATTTGCAGGTGGTGATAGAAGAGCGCTTCCTCCTCCAGTTCCACTACACCCAGTGGCACTCACACACGTGTCCGTTCAGCAATGCGCTGCTAGAGTTCCGGCGAAGAGTCCGCGCCGTGGTCGGCAGAAGGCTCGCTACCAACCCAGCTGCGGGACCTATGGTCGTGCATTGCAAGTAAGTGAGATTCTTCCATCTTGGAACTGCAAAGATGATTCACTAAACTATTCATAACGCGATCAATTGAGTAAAAATGCAGACATTTATGTAAAAACCGATGCAATTTCAACTAAGTCAGATATGATCATAAGTTTAGCTTTTCACGTGATAAAGCTTCTTAGCTTTATCACGTGAAAAGCTAAACTTATTCTTAATTCTTTTGTTCAACAAGCCTGTAAAATACAGTGCAAATGATAAAAGTTAGTTTTGCTGCAACTCCAAATCTAGAAGAGCACAGATATGATAATAATTATATTTATCTTATTAATTGCAAAAGTATGAACAGCTAACTTTATTTGCGTTTATCTTTCAGCGATGGTGGAGGCCGATCGGGGGTCTATCTAGCAATTTATGCAAATCTCGAACTAGCTGAGGAAGAAGACTGCTTTGACGTTTTTGGATTTTTGAAGAAACTCAGGCAATCTAGGAAAGGCCTTATAGAAAACGAGGTAAGGGCATAAAACATTATATAGAGTAATATTTGTTGACGTCCGTCATCTTCTCTTTCCTGCAGTGTCTGAATATTTTCCTTGCTGTTGCTGACTTCTTGATTGTTGACACTTAGAACTTCTCCAATATCTTAAAAATAATCTCTAAAATATTTTCGTTTTAGGAGCAATACAAATTCGTGTACGAAACTCTTGAGGAGCACGTAGTCTGCGGTGTCTCGTGGTTCCCAGTGTCAGAGCTGTCACAAAGACTGAAGCAGAAGTCGCAGCGAGACCCGGTGTCGAAACTCAACGAGTACCAGAAAGAGTACCAGCAGATATGCAAGCAGACCCCTCGGTTCACGACAGGAGACTGCGCTGGAGGGCACAGGGGAGATAATAGGGAGAAGAATCGAGATGTTCTGGTTGTTCCACGTAAGTTTTAGCAACATAATTTCAGACATAGCAGCTATCTAATACTGTTTTACGTATACTCATTTTGAATTGTAGATAATTAGATATTGTAGGAATACGTTTTCATATTTTATTTTTGCATTCACTTTTGCCGTTCGAGCCATCAATGAATGTTTCTTACGTTATTAACAAAGTTTCATTTTCTGAAATGTATAACGGCGGATGGCTACTTTTACTTCCAAGCTTTCGTGTAATAATTTTAATCAGCAAATTTCCTTTCAGCTGACAACTTTCGTCCATATTTGACATCTTTCCAAGGGAACAGCTTCACGGATTATATCAACGCTGTGTTTGTAGACGTAAGTAATGTATATATTGAAGCAATCAATATGAGCATATCATGAAAAATACTTAAATATTCAAATTATAATTTATTTGTTATTTCAGGGATACACAAAGCCCCGCGAATACATTGTGACAGAGTGGCCTTTGGTCAGAACGCAAGGAGAATTCTGGTCATTAGTCTATGACTACGAATGCGCAGCTGTTGTGGTATTATGTGTACCACCTAAAAATTCGGTAAGTTTTTCTCATATATCTTTTATCTTGTTTTTGGTTTATAGATTTCCAAAGCTAAAAATATAATTTTTATGTTTGCAGCAACAATTTCCACCGTTCTGGCCTGAAGGTCGACACTCTAAGAAATACGGACCAGTGTTTACGATAGATCATGTTTCACACAATCACTACACCAACATCAAGACTTGGATATTTAGAATCAATAAGAAGGTAATATTAGCGTCAAGCATTTCGCCTTCCAATATTTATTTATATAATGTACTTCCAGGTCCAGAATTAAAATTGTTATTTTCTCCTTAGATTATTTCCCTGACTGAGCTGATGGCTGGCGTAAAGGCGCCTACGAAGACAGTGCAATTGTTCCAGCTAACATGCTGGCCCATGGGTCACAAGGTGCCTTCTTCCACCAATTCGCTAGTCGAACTCATGAACATGGTCGAGAGATGGCGACAGCGCACCGACTACGGACCCGTCTGTGTGGTGTCGCCGTGAGTATTCCAGATATAAAAATAAAAGATATTGGTAAGTAATGAATCTCATAATATTGCTGTATATTTTTTCTGACGCAGGGATGGTCGAAGTCGCGCCGGAGTATATTGTGCAGCCAACGCGTGCATCGAGCAAGTGATCCAGCATGGAGAGGTGGACGTATTCCAAGCAGTCAAGACTGTTCGACGACATCGACCGCAGCTCGTCGAGAACATGGTATGTAACACTACATAAGAAATAAAGTAGTCAAGATAACAGGTCCATCACTAATCTAATTTTGTCTTTACAGACCGAATACAAGTACTGCTACGATCTCGTCCTTCACTACGTGCTGCATTATTTAAACAAGGACATGAATGAAAAGAAGTGAGAGTGCGAACTTAAGGACGAACTCTGGTTCATCGAGTTCGGTCGCGGCGCGGCGCTGCCCACCACGTCCGAGGAGACCAGCCCCGCGGCGGCGCTGCGCGACGCCAAGCGGCAGCAGCGAGCCGCGCGGCCTCGGCGCGGGCTGTCCCTCGACCGCCTGCTGCCCGCCGTGGCGCGGCCGCAGCTGCCGCACGCCTCCACCGTCGCCGAGGCACCGCGCCGTCCGCGCCGCGACCGCCCGCCGCTGCGCCGCTCCTTCCGCCTCGAGGACGACGACGCCGCCGCCGCGGACGAGCGCCGCCGAGTGTTCGGCCGCGGCCCGCGGGCGCCGTCCTTCGACGAGGGTGACGTCAGCGATGAGCACGACGAGTGCGAGTGCGGGCATAGCTCGCTCGAGCGCTCCGGGCCCTCCGCTGAGGCCGAGGAGGACGAGTACGAACCGGAGTTCGCCACCTCCCCACCATGTGCGCGCGAACGCGCGGCGACCGCCTTCCGCGCGGGTTCCTCGGACCGCGCGCTTGCCGAAGCACCGCCGCCGCGCGCTCCTGCGCGCGCCCACTCGCAGGGCGTCTTCGAACGTCGCTTACCTAGAATTTATAAGTTTGGTCTAATGGACAAATCAAAACGTGCGAGCTCGAGTGCTCTATACGAGCGAGCCGAGCGTTCCCCGACCGAAGCGTTCTACAATGCAACCGGATCGACGAGGCTCAGCTCACAGGAACTCTTTGAGAAATTCTGCTCAGAAGAGTTCACGTCGTTATATGGGCGCGAAGATGATCGGCGACGTCGTCCCCCGCACTCCAAGTCGACCGGCAGCAGCGGCTCGGACGTGCGGCACGAGCACACGTGCTGTAAGCGCCCGCCGCTCGGCTCGCAGCCCGCGTTAGGTCGGCGCCACGTGTGCCATGCTCCGCGCTCCGATCGCTCCACAGACTCGGAGGACACGTCTCCTAGGCGCACCGCACTACGGCCGCTGCCTCTCGATCCAGACGCAGATGGCCACGAAATGGACGATTGTTCTCGGTCCGCTCCTCTTCTTAGTCCAGATCGTTTTGAGGCCCGATTTACGTTTGATATTTCTGAGCGAAGTGAAGTGACGTCAAATCGAGACGAAACTCCCTAAGACGCGACCGAAACGCGAAATCTAACCTTGTACGAAGAGCCTCACTCGGATCGTACGAGTCTTTGTGAATTGTACGACGCTGCCTTTTCTTCTCATTGACCGTCATTTCGGAGAGATAGCTCCCGGCGACGCGCCGGTCCTGTAGATCTGAGCACGCTCGATTTCCGTGCCATCGACGACGAGAGTCCTAGAAACAGTAGACGCACGTCACAGCGCAGTGTCGATGATACAATGCGTCAGAACTCGGAGACGCGAAGCTGGGCATCGGACTCTGTGTTCACGACGCCTGAGCGGCGCGCTGCCGACGCATCTCCGTCTTCGAGTGGAACGCAGCGGTCGCTCACCGTGCCGGGAGAATCGCCTCCCCGCGCTGACTCGGCCGCCGCCGATTCTACAGTTGCAGATACAACGATAGCAGATACTACCGTTGTTGAGGAGGATCCGACGAGCGTCATCGAGCGAGCCGAGTACGCGTTGGCACTTCGACTCGGTCGCATCGAACTCGATGACGAGATCTCCGAACGCGCGGCGTCCACGCCGGCTGGCGGCAGCGCGCGCCTGTCGAGTAGGCCGTCGATGCACAAATTAGAGCCTATTGAACCGGAGCGGCTATGGGGCGGCGGGCCGCGCGGTAGCTGCAGTGAGGGCGACGCGGCGAGTATGCGCGGCGCAAGTGGCGCGAGAAAGCGACGTGGTGCGTTGGAGCCGCGTCGTTCAGCGCGCTGCTCCCCGCTCTGACTGCGCGCGGCGGCGCCGGCCGGACTGCCGCGCCGCAGCCGGCGCCGCGCCGCCCCGCCCCCCCTCGTGCCTTCCTGCGCGCGGCGGCGCCGGCGCCGCGTAGCGTCCCCGTGCGGCGTGTTGCGCGCGCTGCGCCGCTGGCCGCGCCGTCTCCCGCGCCTCTCTAGTCCGGGCGCCGCTCCCCTCCCCCTGTACATTCACTCCCTCTAGTCTTCGCCGGTCACGGGACCGTAACTGCCAAACTTCTAAATGGAACATATATGTATAATTACTTCGACTAGGTAAGTAGTGTAGCGCCGTCTTTTTCGGTATCGTTAGGTAGGCAGTGCCTAAGTCGACTACGTGCGTAGAGCGTAGATTCTAAATCTCGTAGATAGAAATTGCACCCGAGGGTCGCCGCGAGCGCCTCGGTCGCAGTCCACGACTGACACAGGGTCATCGTTTAGCTAATAACACTCGCCGTGCCGCTCGTGCTGATGAACGTGTAGACGTTCACTTCTTTCCTGTCGTACTACACGACACATTGTATAAGTATACCTGTGCACGATTTTCACGACCTTACACTACCTAAGGCTTTGTATTACACTGTCTAAAGCAACTTGTACCAAACAAAGCGTCGTCGTGAGTGCGGGCGGCACACGACACATTGCGCATGTAACGAGCGATGTACTAGCTAGTATTATAGTAATTTAAAATATATTACTTTAGGTAATTTATGTGCTTTTTATAATGAGCTGAAATGACATCGTTGTGATAACGTCACTGGGCACAGCGTCGACTCCAGCAGTTAGACTGATGCAGGTATCGTTCTGTATAAAAGTGTTTCAATATTCAAATATTTTGTATTCTCAGTACGTTTGGTTAAAACGTTTTGGTGTCGTATATGTCAATGTTATTCAATGTTTGTCTAGTTTATTCCAATGTGTTGAATAATTTGTATCGTTATGTATAACGTAAACCTATTTATAATTACTATTGTCGATTATTTGTAGCTTGTAATTTGCTGAAATCGCGGTGATACGCTAATATGAAATATTTGCTAAATCGTATAACGTTAGTTTTATATTTGAAATGTGCCAATTGTTCCATAATATAATTTCTGTTTCTTATTTGTTATGTTGGTTCATTTTGTAATAAACTAATTATTACTAAGTGAAACAATGTTTTCTGATAAAATTATTGTAATATAATCTACTGTTTTTAATTCATATGGTTAATAATTTTATTTGTTTTACACAGTGAAATATTTGTATTTTGTACCTACTTTCATATACTATAAATATAAATAATATATTATAAAATTTATCAAACTAATTTTGAATTTATATTTTACGGACTTCAAGTCCAATTTTGACGTTTAGGTGCATAAGGTACTTCCATAAAATTATTTTAGAGGACGTATAAATAATAAAATAGCTCATGTTATTGTTGTCCTTCCATTACGTATCTATTAAAACATTTAATATTTTAATTATATTATAAAATATAATAAACATTTGAATATTTTTCAGAACGATGTTTATGAATATATATATTATACCAAAGCTTATAACTTTGCAGTATTCAATTTATTTCCAATGCGGAAATTGTGTAGCAAAGAAATGCAATTTGCTTTTTGATTGTCCTTATTTTTGTAAGCACGGCTGTTATAATATTTCCTTGAGCCTTTTGAAGTGAATGATGTTCTATATTTATTTATAGTTCGTCTACAATATCTATTTACGCAAAACGTAATTAATTTAACGAATATAACGCACAACCTAAGCCAAACCTAATATTTACTAATGTAAATGATATTGTTCCCCGACCTTTGACTACGGCGTTTTGATAGTGCAATTTTTTGAACAAGTATACGCTTTTCAATGAAACTAGCAGCTAAATTAGGAGAATTAATGTCAATAGTGGACACGGTGATTAAAAATTTGCATCCATAGAATATTTACAATCGTCAAAACAGCTTTTGTAATATTGTATTACGCTGCCTCTATAATGACAGAATGCAATCTTAAACCTATGCATATTCATAAAGGAATGTCTATACAAATATGACAGTCAACAGCGAAGAAGCCAAACCCTTCGTTACATTGTGAATTATACTATCAGTAAAAATGGTTTATAAAAATTATTAAACATACCTCAAAGATAATCGGAAGAAATTTATAACTGAGTTACTGTTAATTATTTTCAGAGAGAAATGTTATGTAATGTTATGTAGCTCTAAATATGTGATAGGTTAAAAATGATGTCTAGTCTGTCTCATTATAGTGGTAGTACTAGACAATGAATGCGCTTTGCAAACTTTTTCACATTTGTGCTATTTACAATCAATATATACACGATAACAACTGTATTGGCGACTGTACAACGTTTTTAAAAGACATTATTGAGTGTTTTGTAAGTTTAATAATTATACAATTTTGTAATTATTCGAATGAGGTGGGTAATGCGTTTGTTTATATTTCTCATACGATATCATTCTAACTCTCAGACAAACTTATGTATTTAACTGTTTTATGTATGAGTCAGTCATTTGACGCATTGTTAAACTTTTGCTTATTTTGTACGGCTTCACGTAAATAGAAACTAAACCATTATTAAACGCTTTAAAATCTCAACTATATGTAAAAATATTTGATAATGTAATAAAGTCGGCATTACAGTATTCGATTACAATTCAAATTACAATCAGCTGGAATGTGTAGAACAACATATTAAGGGGGTTAAATATAATGACCACCATAAAATGCTTTCATAATCTTAGTTCTTTAACTAAAAATATATACTTAATACCAGAAAAATTAAGTGTAAGTCTAAAAAGTACCAGCTATTTTAGCCACAACTGCACTTGAAATTGTAAGCGAACACCAAATGTAGTAAATGATCACCAAATAAATAGGTTATGTTAGGTTTTCTTGTGTCCCATAATTCAAAAATAGGAGCCCTGCGAAGGAGGGCTCCGACAACTTAGTTTATTAAAGTAGGTGGTGTAACCAAATCTAATTTATGTGTTGGTCATCAAACAACTAACAAAAAATCTTTGGTTACAATTTTACATTAAAGTGCTGATTTAATTTTGGTGATCATTTACTAATTTTGGGTTAACAATGATTTATTTCGAGTAATTTTGCTTAAATAGGATATCGAAATGTTAAAACTTTGGTTATAATTGTACATTAAAATGCGGGTTTCATTTTGGTGATCATTTACTATTTTTGTCTGTTACATGTTACTATATCTGGTGGTAAGTTAAACATAAGCCCATATTAAGTTCGGACCTTTTTGTATTGTTTTTCCTGTAATCGCACATAGTCAATCTATGATACATGAAAAATACTTTTTTTTTCATGAATACCACAAAAATATAAAAAATGACAATGTTTTTAAACTTATTCCGGATTAGAATGACATCTCTCAATCTCATACCGACGAATTCTTTCGACTATTTGCCGATCATTCATACCACAGTTTTTCGATACATAATTATGACTCTTACTGAAAGGTGCTATTACAAGTCATCGTCACCACACAGATGTGTTACCCGCCATGTTCAAAACGTTTCTGTTATATTTATTTATACGATTTAATTTTCTATGTACTGTAAAGGTATGTAGTTTACGGTGTTGTACATGCTTTATTGTAAGTTAAAATTTCATGTGGACCATATTTGATGTTTGTTTAGTATAGTATTTAACATGTGAACAATTTTCTTTGTAATTTAGTAACATTTTTAATATTAAAAAGTAACTCGCCGCACCGACCATCTTTATGTAAATAAATTAGAAAAATAAACTAAATTATGTAGTCGAAAGTACCTACTTATACCAAATTATGAAAATATTGTATACCATATACATAATGAATTGGATTATTTACTAGAAAAGAGGAAATTGTAAACTTGACTATTACATGAATTGTATAGCAACATTGTGATTTAAAGTTCTCAACTTCCAAAATATTGTAAATTAACTTATTGAGATATTGTTACAGCCAGAAAATGTCGAAAATGGTCATTTAAATGTTATAGATAATTAGTTGTCCAGCTTCTGTAATTGTTGCGAACATTTTTAAATTTGTTGCTTGTAGTTTTTTAGTTATTTCACAAAAACATTTCCTGCTGGGGTAACGTACGTTCATTTAATTACGATTTTGGTATTTGTAATTAAATAAGTTTATCAAATGTTGACAGATTATAATGAACGGGATGGCGAAAATACGACATCCTGAATATAAAACCTTCTTGAAAAAAAAATACAATATTTATATCGTCTAGCGTAAGACTGCCTCGTTGGTCTAACGGTAGTGCATACGACAGCTGATCATGAGGTCTCGGGTTCGATTCGCGGGCCGGGCTCGCAAAATGTTGCTAAGGCTTTCTGTTAAGAATTTCTTAGTGACAAATTATAAGAATTTCTGTCAAGATATTCTTAATAATTAGCCCGAATTTGGCGGTGTTTCACGAAAAATTTTTTTTGTTGAAAGCACGTTAAGCAGTCCCGGCTGTCATGATCTATGGCAGTCATTAGTGGGAAGTCAGTGCCCTCAAATATACCTACTGACTACTGGTCTTACCTTAGAATGATATAAGATGGCAGTCGCTCCGTGTAAAAACTGATATTCAGTCAAATCTCGGTAGACCAGTAATAGCAGGTCCCTGGGCTCCGAAGCGCAAGCTTGGGATGCAACTAAGAAAATGCTAGGGTGATGATGATGATGATGATATCGTCTAGCGAAAATCAGGTCGCGGTCAGACTGTGAGCTATAATGATAGTGGATGGTATACTAGTCACGTTAAAGCGCATGCTGATCACATAAGTGAGCTTTTGTTAAGATAGTACCATTTTATTACAATAAGTAAGTGTTTTTATAATAATATTTTACAGCAAAATAAATGCAATTCTGTCATTACGTCAGATTATTTCATCAACCTAAAATTATTCATACTCTTTTTGTTGGAATCGATGACTTACCAATGATTGAAAAGTAATAAGTACTCAGATATAGCATTTTAGACCTTGCTGAACCCAGCGTGACAAATAATGTAATTTGAAAAGTGGTAAACATTTTTAGACCGCGACCGTACATCTTGTTGAAGTACTATAATCCTCTTATTAGAGAAGTACAATGTACAATACACCTATGTATCTACATTTCGCTAGCATACATAGTTGAGGCCGTGAGTCTCTCTGTGTGACTCTTCGGCTCTTGTCTTCATGTTATAACAGTAGGTATCGATTGAAATCAAAGTGACAATGCTAATTATGTTAGATCAACTTCAAATTCCTTCAAATGTTAGAACCTTATCAACAGATTTGGGAACGCTGTGTTTAAAAAAAAGTCTTTATACGAATGCGAAATTTCCTCTCATTTGGTCAGTAATTCTGGAGAAAATGGCTGAAGTATTGCGATGGAAAGACACACAAATGATGCTATGTGGGTTTCGTCTTTTTATAATTTTCGTATGAAACCCTAAAAATATTGATATGCTAAGGCTGCTCCGCGCCTGAGAATTCAATGAGAAATCATTGAATTGTTAAGATATAATTGTGATAGAGCAATCGTTAGAATGGTAAGTTTTCTGCTGCCGGTAGGTACACTCGGTAGAAATATAGTCAGTATATTGGGTTTAATTCTTGTAAGAGTCACAAGGTACCTACTTAGGAATCACAAATTATTGATGAGCTTTTTAATAATGCAATGAAATTACCTATAACATAGGCATTCCTGAGCTAGTAACATGTGCGACAATATCTTGATAGATTAAGAAAACACATTGGTGGCTGGCTGCACTGGCTGATTTTTATACGAAAACGCACGATTTCAACGCACGGACTTGCGGCCTACGTCTATAGGTACTGCAACCAATGCTTCATCCGGCGGGCTGCATTACAGCCAGCCGCTAGTGCGTTCTGGCTTTACAACTTTTGTGATTCTTCCAATAATATATTTTATCTTGGCTTCCATTAAATACTTAATTCTTATTCCCTGGACCATATCTGAGAATTCCGTCTTGACTTTAAACTTGTTTTACTTCTAAATCGGAAAATAATTGACGTATCGAAGTAATTCTTTCACTAGTATTTTTTATTATTGACAGAGAATATGGAGTGCTAATAATCAAAATTAGTTAACATTCTTCATTCAATAGGCTTGACCTAGAAGCTTGTTAAAAATAACTAACATCCTTGAAGATGAATCCTATTGAACACTTCTATTGATACAGTACGTAAATGTGAGCGATACTTCCTACGTTAGTAGGTAGGTACTAAAAGAATTCATTTACTTATTTAAAAAATGTTTAGGTACAGCTAGCCACAAAAATATTACAAATCGCATCTTCAGAAACGTAAGTAAATTTATCTTATAGCGAAGTAAATTTTTCATGAATACATTTGTTTTCGTCGTACATTTTACCCGCTCATTTTAGTTTCCGATGGAAAATATGAACGCAGTCGCTTCAAGACGATTGGGTATGGTAACGGACTTATTGCTGGCGTGATTTATATTATACATTTCCTCTGTTGATTCAATTTCATTTAATATGCCAAGTTATAATTATTATCGTTTAGGACTTCGGCTCCTTATTTTGCAACAACAACTTTACTTAAATATGTTTTTAAGAATCTCTTTCATACTCGGTATTTTATGACATAAGTACGTTCATATCAGAGGATCTCCATTACGTCATCAACTGTTACAATGTTGCTATATTTTTCCAAACTTTCTTTGTCGCTGACACAATCACCCTAGAAGCTTCCGTCAAGCAACATTAAGTTCTTGTCTGGCTTGGAGCCAATATTCCAGTGCAGTCGCAACGGTCTCCGCGGGACCTCCGCTCAGACTAGAAGCTTTTCACTCCATTGTCGATTTCCGATTGGTTGACGGTTTATCTACACCAATAACTCAACGCGTAACGTCTTCTTTGTCTTTCATTTTCTTTTCTTTTATATAAATGTCTAAATATATACTGTCTTCATTCAGACAGGATTTAGATATATTATTATTTTATTGTTGTCTTTCTGTGAAGGCAAATACATAAACAATCCCTAGAGACTCGTTATTAATATTAAGTTATAGGTATGTTTGACTAAGTATTGTATTATGCAAGCCCACTGTTGTAAACTAGATGCAGCGATGTATTCTAAGTGGATTTCCAAAGCTTCAGATATAATCTTCGAGAGCTATATCTACGCAGAGTAATACTCGTGGCAAAGCTCACATGCATAATGTGAACATGACGTTTCTTAGCCCACTCGTAATGTACTCTGCAGAGTATCTTGTTGTGTTATATTCTTTATTATATTTAGAGTATAATGATAACACATGACTTACTTGATAATAAAATTATGTACCTATGTAGGTACAACAGCGTTTAAAAAAGTTTGTGACCTATAAAATGTATGTACCTACTTAATTTTCTAAGTCGTTTAGAAATATTTACTAAATTTAGTTACTTGACATAAACGGTCTTTTTCAATCACTAAGTGTGATTTTATTACAGTTCTATGAAAGACAATTAATTTTCAACTTGATTGTGTTTTAATGAAATGAATGAACAAAGAGCTGCAAGAGTAATTTGTTACAAATTAATTGAAAAATTGAGTTATTTTTACTAGTTTGAATGCAGTTTTAATATTCATAAGTGCACGATATTTCTTATTTGCTGCCTTTTATGTTCGAAATCAATCAGTAATTGTTTTCAGCATAGTAATAGTGTGAATCTGGTAATGATAATTCGTGTTATTGGAAATCATTAGCCACGCAAAGGCCCAAATGAAAAACAAAATAATATCTGTTTCCATCAAACACATAAAAAAAATAAAAAATATCGGAGTGCCTTTTTAAATAAACCTGTTACTGTGAAATAAACAACTACCCGCGTATAATCATTAAGAGGAAACAAGCCGTCATTAATATCAATCCCGCGATACGGGAAATGATATTTATTTAATATAAAATATAATTTATCAACACGCAGCCAGCGGCCCAGTTTTCCGTTGCAATATTCCCAGCGGCTGTCAAAGCGGTGACATGTCGGACGCTACACGTCGCCGCACGTACGACGTATAGCGACATCTCTCCCCGCGGACACAAAATGCGGGAGTTGTGGCTTCTATTTTCAAAGTTTCAAATCGTATAAGTGTAACTTTGACAGAGATGACGTTTCAATTTCGATTTTTGAATTTCAATAGTCTCCAAGCGGTGCTTTGCAAAGTTTGATCGCTGAAATATTGAAGTTGCCAGTTTTAGCTTTGTTTTGTGTTGAGATATTTTCTGTTAGAAAATAAATGTTATCTCAAAGTAAAACTGTACCTATTTCACGAAATAAAGGCGTTCACGAATGATGTAATTATTAGATTGCATAAGTGCATAGTAATGTTTATGTATTGAATATGTATAATTTTAGTATTTTCATATTGTTACAAATGTCGGTGACTCAAAAAGTAACTATAACTAATAAAATATACGTGCAGTACTTAGCTCACCTAGCTGCGTGTAGAATAAATTTAGATGTAGTCTTATATGTCACATGTTTAAGAAACACAATCCTTTCAAAGTTCCGATGAGACAATCAATCGATCCGTGCCTAAAGATAGCTGAGCTTATCCGTCATTAGCCGTGGCTGCACGTCCACTTGTTTATCCAAGACTTTCGATAGCAGAGTTAATCAGAGTCGGGGATAGGGTTTCGTAATTGGAATATGTTGTATCTTCGATCTGCGTTCTTATGGGCAACGGATTCATGTACAAAGGACAGTATTAAATCAACATTTTTGTAAGAAAACTTACAAGGATTTAAATTTGAAAAAAAAAATAAGCAGATGAAACTATAAACATATCCTTCGCTTTAATTCGGTGTTGAGCTTTGCTCATACCTATACTAATTGGACTATGTTGTATCTACGATCTGAGATCTTACGGGCAACGGGTTCACGTACAAAGGACAGTATTAAATCAGCGTTTTTGTAAGAAAGCCTAAAAGGATTTATATTTGAAAAAGAACTCCAATTCTACTACAAAGTAGATGAAACTATAAACATATCCTTCGCTTTAATTCGGTGTTGAGCTATGCTCATACCGAATGTCATCAAAATCAATTGATCAAACTGTTACTATACAGAACGGCAATACCATCAAATATGGAACCGGTTTTGTTAAGATTTGGGTTGGATAATAAAAGGCTTAAAAAAAAATCATAAGTGATGCACTGTATAAAATATCGTCTTTAATATAAGGTGCAGCTGCTGTATAGATATTTCGCTTAGATCATTATTTTCATAGGCTTAGCTAATCAAAGAAATACATAACAGAGCAATATAATAGCAGCGTAAACGTACATAACCCAGTTGTAAACAAACTACAAGTTAAATGGAGCGTAGCACTTGGCTCATACATTCTAATCGCCACTTTTGAAGAGGATATTGGCAAAGTTTATACATTTGGAATAACTTAATGGAAACATTGAATCTATTCTGCATATGAAAGTACGTATGTAGCATCATTGTATACAAATACTGGTACTTCTGTAATACTATGCTACACTACTATCTTAGATAAAAGTGTATCAAGCTCACCATTTGTAGCTTTGTTTAGTTTGTGAATAAAACAAATTATACAGCTCTGCTGTTCATGGTAAACTCTTAAGAAGATACGAATTAAGAGAAGAAAGGAATCATAGTAAAAATATTCTTTTGGCTAAATTGGGTTAGGTACGAAAGTTCAGAGATTATTTATATAATTTCTTGCAGCTGCATACGAAATTTTCTTAAATAAAAACCTAAAAGCGTGTTGATAGCCTTGCTCTGCAGAACCTTAGACTGAAACTGGGAACTTTGATACTTTTTTATACTTATTCCAACGTAACGATATGCTATAACGATAGAAATAATGTAATAATAATAAACGTATAGGCAGATATTCCCAGAATCTCACATTCCACAAGGATGAAAGGTGGGTGTATAGAAATTGGGAGCGTCCCGGTCTAGGTGTGGATGATGGAGGTCTACCAGATGATGAAACTACATACGTTCTGGAGTAGCATCTGGTCGACCCCCGTTAGCCACACGGAGGGTGGTTGGTTTAGGGATGTCGAGCGATCATGTGCAGCAATCCCTAATATGGATGCCGTAGCTATTACAGCTACAGATGTTAGTTGTGCAGTCCGTCCGTTACCAAACTGGAAACCGGCAGGTCCGGACGGATTGCACAACTTTTGGTTAAAGTGGCTGCGTAGTGCACATGCTCGTTTTGCGTCCCAATTCCAATCATCTCTAGAATCAGGGACGCTGCCAATTTTCTTGACAAACTGGCATTACCCACCTGCTCTTTAAAACAGGAAGTACCACGGATCCAAAAAATTATAGACCTATAACCTGCCTACCGACGGTCTATTTTGAGAACCAAACTGGCCAAACATATATATACTAACAAAATCATGTCCAGTTCTCAAAATGGATGTAAAAGTGGGTCACATGGTACTAAAGAGCTACTCCTTATAGACATGACCATTAGCCAACAGGTTCACCGTAGCCGAAAGGATCTAGCGACATGCTGGATAGATTATAAGAAGGCCTACGACTCTGTGCCACATACATGGCTCTTAAGAGTGCTAGAGTTGTACAAAGTGGATCCAACTCTATGCACTTTCCTGAAGACGTGTATGGGGCAGTGGAGTACGGTTCATCGCTATCCAGGATGTCGACGGACTCTCGGATGCGGCAATCCTATAAAGATTCAACGAGGAATCTTCCAAGGTGACAGTTTGAGTCCCTTATGGTTTTGTCTAGCACTGAATCCTCTTAGCACTTTGCTCGAGAATTCAGGGCAAGGCTATCGGTTGCGCAGCAGAGGTCAAGTAATATCTCACCTTCTTTTCATGGATGACTTAAAACTATTTGCCTCCACTGACCTCCAGTTGACAGAGTTAATAAAGGTAACTGAAAACTTTAGTGAGTCTATCAAGATGGAGTTCGGTGTAGATAATATATAGTTTTATTTATTACTCTCAAAAAGGTACATTACAAGTTCTTAAACATAGGGCTGCATAAATAAAAACCTTAATGAGAGCTGGAGTTTGTACTAGGTACGAAACCTGTGTGACAGATCTCCAGGCTCTCTCCACGGGTGACATACGGTAATGCAGAACTAGTGTTTAGAAGCGTTTCCAAACAATTGTACGTAAAAGGAAGGAAAGGAATAACAAATAATAATGTATAAAAGATAAGCTACAATTATATAAAGCAAAATATAGCCAAGACTAAAATAACTAGGTAAGTAATGGAACACTAATTGGTAGGATGTCAGTAGGTAAGTACAAAGAATGCGATAAAACTTAAAAATGTAGGACACTAGGTGGGTACCATCAGAATATAACATAACTAAGTAGTGTGGGTATTTCGGAAAAAATGTTTCACCAGTACAATACTTAATGACAAAACTAGTAATCGTTTGGGGTGTGGTACAAGTGACAAGGGTACGTCGACTTATTGGGTTAAGATTATAATTATATATGTTTGTATCTTATCATTAACTATATTATTATTATTAATTGTTGGTATAGACATGGTAAATGTGCGGTTGTGGAATCTGATGGTATAGAACTTTCAGATTTCACACAACTTTGATCACTATCTGCAACCGAAACCTACAAATATCTAGGTTTGTCGCAGGCACTAGGTATTGCTGAGGCTGGCATGAAACGGACGTTGCAGGAGCGCTTCTTTGGCCGTCTGAGAAAAATCTTAAATAGGTTTTTATCAGGCGGCAACAGGGTGCGCGCCTGTAACGGTTGGGCCATGCCAGTCATAATGTACTCCTTCGGCATACTTAGATGGACTCAAACAGAACTTGATGCCTTGGATAGAAAAGTCCGTTGTCTACTGACTACATACCGGATGCATCACCCGCGGTCGTCTGTAAAGAGATTGTACATCCCGCGGAAGTGCGGGGTCGCGGCTTTTTAAGTGCCAAGACCCTCCATAACCGCGAGGTATGCAATCTCAGGGAATATTTTCTCAGCATTGACGCGGGTGTCCACCGTGATTTGGTCACTGTGGACAACGGGCTTACCCCGTTGGGTCTGACTAAAGAGAACTGGCGCAAACCTGCCGTACTTGGTGTTGAGGAGCGCAAGGAGGTATGGGAAGGTAAAGAGCTGCATGGACGTTTTTATCGGGCCCTGCATGGACCCGATGTAGACTTACCAGCTTCTGTGTCCTGGCTTCGTTTTGGCGATCTGTTCGCCGAAACAGAAGGTTTTGTCTTTGCGATTATGGACGAGGTTGTCATGACGAATAACTACCGGAAGTATATCCTGAGGGATGGGACGGTTGACATATGTCGGGCATGTCACCAGCCTGGTGAATCTCTCAGACATATAGTATCTGGTTGTTATCGTCTTGCCAACGACAAATATTTGCATAGGCACAACCAAGTAGCTAGGATCATCCGTCAGCAACTTGCCTTAAAGTACAATCTTGTAGACTCTGAGATACCGTACTACAGGTATGTGCCCGACCCAGTTCTTGAAAATGGTCGTGCCACCATGTATTGGGATCGATCTATCATTACTGAAAGAACTATTGTGGCTAACAAGCCAGATATAGTAGTGATATATCGATCTAAGCGCCTTGCAATGATCATCGATGTCACCATTTCCCATGACGAGAATCTCGTGAAAGCCGAGAAAGATAAACAAATAAAATATTAGGATTTGGCTCACGAGATTGTCGACATGTGGGATGTGGACTCGGCGATCATTGTACCGATAGTCGTGTCAGTTAATGTTCTCATTGCCAAGAGCCTCGATCACCGCCTCAAGAGGCTCGCGTTAGACGATTGGATTAAGTCCTCTATACAGAAGGCAGTATTGCTGGCCACGGCGCGTATCGTCAGGAGGTTCCTCTCTCTGGAGCCCTAACCACCGGTAACTTGGTCCCTGAACCCGATACCGGTGAGCCCCGTAATTTTATTTTATATTTTTATATTGTTTTTTCTAAATCACATAAAAATGTAAAATATAATTTATGAGAGAATGTTTAAATAAAGAAAATAATAATAATAACTTTATTGGGATAATAATAAGGTTGACAGCTGTTCGTTGAAGCTCTGACTCCTGAGCTAGGTTTAAACCTGTGTTATAGAAGTCAGTGACCCCTCACAATTTTCATGTTCACGTAAATTATTATTATCCAATATTGAACCTTAAACTAGATAATTATAATTTTCAGAAGTAAGGTAAAGGTAGACAGGTGTTTGTGTGAGTGGATGTATGTATGTATGTATGTGTGTGTGTTTTGTGTTTGCGTATGTGTGTACGTGTAAGTACGTGTGTTTGTGTATATGGGAGTGTGTGGGCGTGCGTGTGTTTATATGCGTGTTGATGTTTGAGTGCCTGCGTGGACTGTATAAAATGGAACCTTTCCTAGGAGTAATGTTTCTGTTTGCGTATAATCTAACCCTTGTAACCATTCTTTAGTTTTACGCGTCATTTCGTTATATGTCAGAGGGTTAATGCTTAGTTTTCTGTTTATTTTATTGTACATATAGGAGCTGAGGAATATGTATTGTCGTCGTGCGGATGCAGTGGTACATTTGACGGTTATACAGACATTGTGCACTGTACGTCTTAAAGCAGCGTACTTGTCAAAAGGCGTGAAAAGATGTTGTTTTCGTAGGAGATGGAGAAGGTACAGCTGCTTTACTGTTAGGACTTGACAGTTTTGGTATCGTTCTGTAGTAGGAAAACGGAATGGTTTGAAGGTCATAACTTTGAGCAGTGATCGCTGAGCTCTTTCGAGACGTATTATATGGGTTTTGCATGCCCCTCCCCAGGCCACAATACAATAGCCCATCACTGATTGTGCGAATGTATAGTACACTATTCTAAGCAGATTATAATCACCAACATGCCTTAGATTTTTGAAGTTTTCTCGTGCGACATGTGATAAGGTCAATGTGATCATACCAGCTAAGTTTTTCGTCCAAAATAACGCCCAGATATTTAACTGTAGCTGATTCCGGGATATATACCACGTACCTTTGTTTGGAGCATGGGGTCTCATTCCTTAGAACGTTTTCCGTCATTCTTAACTCTCTCAACAGATGGCTTTACTAGTATCGATTGTTATTGATGGCTTTCATGCATAAATAAGAAAATAAAGTTCTAAAATATGATATTTATTAATTAAAAAATCCCTTTATTACGATTAAATAAAAAAATGAAACATTTAATTGAATATGAATATTTTTGCAAAATATGATGTGCACTTCGTTGCTCTGGTGGCCAAAATACGTACTAGCTTGTAGTAAAACGTTACAATGAGTTAACTTTCACTCGGCATTCATAGATGGCGCTTTTACGTATGTATATATTTATTTTTATTTAATTTGGTATTAATCTGTAGATGGTAAAATAAATAAATATTTATTAAATAAACATCAAATATTTGAAAAAGTAAGATATTATGTTAACCAATGAACGGCCATGAGCATTTATTTTAAAAAGTACCTGTATAGGTACCTAGTCGAGCGATTGCGTTTTGTTTTTACATTTAAGTACGTCAAAGTAGTGTAATTTAAATTTTATACATAATAACAACTTACTGTGTTTGTAGTAGTATTATATAATAAATTTTCATAAATTATGTTAATCAATATGCGTCTTACATTTATAGGTACCTACCTACCTATAGTCTGTTCAAGATACGAAAAAATAAAATGTAAACAAACCATAAAATGGTTCTTATAATGTCGCCTTCGCAACAAAAGTAGATTTAAGTTAAATACTCCAAGCGAAAGATGCAGTTAGTTTTACAAAAATACGCCTGTCCCTTCAATTCATAAATGATACTGTATATTTTTTACCTTTTATTTTTTTCGTAGGTATCTTGAACAGACAATAGCAACTAATAAACAGTTAATGTTGAGTATGTTGTAAATCAAGCTAATGAAAAAACAAAACGCATTTTTAAACTTTGATAGCCGACTTCTCTAGAAGTCTAGAACTCATTCGCTTGGTTCCCGATAGGTATAGTATTAAATTTATCTATGCCGATAGTCATGACTTCACGAGTCGCACAATTGCAAAATCGCGTACCAAGTACACCAAGTGCGTCTCTATAAAAATACCAGGGTCGAAAACCAGGTATCAATATACTTGCAAGTTTTTGGGCACTCGAGTATAGAAAACTTCGTGTGACGCCCTGGTAATGCAAGTTTGTATTGAAAAATAAACCTTATCTTAATATGAGTAAGGATGTTTATCGCAAAATTTGGTAATGGACTTTTCTAAATACTTTCATGGAAATTTATTCCTTACTGCCATATATTTAAGGAACTTTGTCGCGCAAAACCTTGCAATTTTTATATTCCTGAGTACTCAAAATACTTTCAAGTATTTTAGTGTTTTGTGCGATAAAGTTCCGTAAATGTATGGCAGTAAGGAATATTATTTCATAAAAGTATCTGTAGGGTAAATACGCCATACGTCGGCCCCTCCCCAAACTTCGGCAGTCTGCACATTTTCGGCTTGCGTTCATTTAAAACGTATTGAAGTTACAAATTTGCCACTCGAATTACAATCTTAGTTCATAATCTATATGTACAACCGTTACTTTCCGATTACGTTACACACTCTTCGCACACTGAGCGTCAGTAGCGATTGCGCCGTTGAAGCGTCAATTTCATATTTAAAGTACCTTACTTGCTGTGAATACCCACACTTCCGGGATTGATATTAGAACGGTCAGACATTCCTTTTTTATTGTTTTAAGCATTATTATTAGTAATTAGTGATTTTTACTATATTTTGAGATAGATTTTTCAATGTTTAACGTATTGTTTTAAGGGAAAATAGGAGGCCGCCAATAGAATACCAATTTTGAATTAAAACCGGATTCTCGGCCGTGGCCGACTGAAAGTAAATGCAGTCTGTTTATAATTTCCAATTGTACTAATTCCATTGCCTTAATAAGAGAATTTGCAACGCATATAGGCAAATAAATCTATTTTACGTTTAATCGCCAAATACCGGCCGGGGTGATATTAGTTGAATCTCCAGAAATAATGTACACAAAATAGAGGCTGGCTTTAGAAACATTAAAGATCGTAATGTCGACCAGCCTCGAATTCGAGCCCAACTATACAGGGTGATTACTTTTCTTATTTTCTCAAAATTAAATATTTATTATACGTTTATTTATTTATAATATAAAGAGTTAAGTTTAAATGTAGGAGTTGATATTATTGAAAACATTTATATTAGCTTATTATGGTATGGAAATATAAGATATAAATTGCTCTTTGGAACTTGCTACCTTAACCCATGTTAATTACGTAGCTTAAAAATATAAATATATTCAATAATGATACTCTGGGCCAAAAATGGTATGAATTATTTTTGAAAAGATATCCAGAACTAATTATAATTATTTTGATGTTTAGTTTGTTATAAATTGTAATACTTACCTAACGTATACGACTGCCTCGTTGGTCTCGCGGCATAAATGTGCACGTGGGATCGGGAGGTCCCGGGTTCAATTCCTGGGTCGAGCAGTGTTATTGGGTTTTTCTGTCACGAAATTCTCAGTAGCAACACGGAGTCTGAAAATGTGCCCGGTACGGCAATAGGCTCGCCCCTTATTACGTGGGACTAAAGTATATCTGGCGAAAAGTGGGTGTAGAAATACACCTCTGCCTACCCCTTCGGGGATAAAAGGCGTGACGATGATTTACCTAACGTTATTTAAGTGCAAATAAAAAAATACTTTACCTACTATTAAACAAATATGATTAATAACGTATACTTAGTGAGACTCCTGCCAAAATAAATCATATTAATAATATTTATCCGTCTTAATTTAAAACATCCTAGACCCGGCCGATATTTGGGAAAAACGCGACCGACCATGGCCCGTGAATGGCCGACTTTAGGGATTTTTCGTTCTCGACGCATATAAACCTTAGTACTTTTTCCTTGTAGTAGAAATGTCAACCTTATGCCCATAAACATGAAATAGATTTATCAAACTATCCAAAACCGCATCGGAAGCTATCCTTTCGTTGCAAATTGATGGTGCCAGACCGATTCCAAAACAGAAAAACCGTAAGGATGCCGACATTTAGCGTCTTTACCCTACTACGTTACGGTCGGGAGTCGGTAATACGCGAAACGTGTTCGCGTACGTTCAAGTAAAAACAAATATTTTAGTGTTTTGCGCGACAAAGTTCTGTAAATGTATGGCGGTAAGGAATAATATCCCATGAAAGTAAAAGTACTCCGTTACGATCGTGGATCGGCAAAACGCGAGACGCGATCGCGTACGTTTAATTCAAGTAAGAAATACTTTGAAAGTGTTGCAAGTATTTAAAAAAAAATCGTTACAATCAGCTTCAAAATTACGAATCCTACAAAATAAATTATTTTATAATAGTTAAATTTAGTTTTTTATCTAATTCTGTTTATCCACTTTAATGGAGGAATAAAAAACGACCTAATTTATCAATTTAAAAATATTAATTTGCCAACATCTGGATTTGAGTTAATTATCTAAATAACTAACTTGCACGTTTGCATAACTTGCTTGTAAGGCCGAATTAATAAACCAATTGTAATGACTAGCTTTTGCGCGCGACTTCGTTCCCGTGAAAGTTGAAGAGAAAAAATTCCAACGTTTTTGCAAGATTTTTTGTTAGTTGACGAGGTATCATGGTTTCATAAATAAAAAAATAAAATGAACTGTTGTTTCATTTCTACATTTTAATAGTTACCTACCTATTCCCCTTTTGCAATCTCGACGTTCGCTTCGGCAGGGGTTCGCCATTTAGGTTAGGTACATTAATTTCGCCTGAATACCAATTTAATTAAGAATATAATAATACAAATAAAGAATAACAATTTTCACGAAGCAGAACTCAAAGGAAAGCACTACCTAGTATAGTAATGTACCTATTATATTATCTGTAGCATGCACCACAGACCCTGGGACCACCGACCATCAGACCAAGGCAACCTCACAAGGTCATAGGTTTTGTCAAGTCTATTCAAACTAGCCCAAACACTACTAGTTTCTCATGTGTAGTTTAGGAGTTTCATTGACCACCTGCCGGCTTCATCATCAGACCAAGGCAACCTCACAAGGTCCATAGATATTGTCAAATCTATTCAAACGAGCCCAAACACTAATAGTTTATCATGTGTAGTTTAGGAGTTTCTGTGACCACCTGCCGGCTTCATCATCAGACCAAGGCAACCTCACAAGGTCATAGGTTTTGTCAAGTCTATTCAAACTAGCCCAAACACTACCAGTTTCTCATGTGTAGTTTAGGAGTTTCAGTGACCACCTGCCGGCTTCATCATCAGACCAAGGCAACCTCACAAGGTCCATAGATATTGTCAAATCTATTCAAACGAGCCCAAACACTAATAGTTTATCATGTGTAGTTTAGGAGTTTCTGTGACCACCTGCCGGCTTCATCATAAGACCAAAGCAACCTCACAAGGTCATAGGTTTTGTCGGTTTTATCAAGTCTTGTCAAACGAGCCCAAACACGACTAGTTTATCATGTGTAGTTTAGGAGTTCCTGTGACCACCTTCCGGCTTCATCATCAGACCAAGGCAAACTCACAAGGTCATAGGTTTTGTCAAGTCTATTCAAACGAGTCCAAACACTACTAGTTTATCATGTGTAGTTTAGGAGTTCCTGTGACTACCTTCCGGTTTCATCATCAGACCAAGGCAACCTCACAAGGTCATAGGTTTTGTCAAGTCTATTCAAACGAGCCCAAACACTACTAGTTTATCACGTGTAGTTTAGGAGTTCCTGTGACCATCTTCCGGCTTCATCAACAGACCAAGGCAACCTCACAAGGTCATAGGTTTTGTCAAGTCAATTCAAACGAGCCCAAACACGAGTAGTTTATCATAATATGTAGTTTAGAAGTTCCTGTAACCATCTTCCCGGCTTCATCATCAGACCAAGGTGCATTCACAAGGTCATTCATCACTGCACCATTTCAATGTTACCGTAACATAGCCACCAAACTTACGTAAGTATGTCAAATATCAGCTTTATGGAACAGTGTACAAAGTGCATTCCGAATTTTGAACGGAAAGACACGAAGTCATAAAAATATCGCTAGATGTTTTAACGCCACCGGTACATACGTAAAATAGGTACCTACTAGATCGGTTGATCGTGTTATAACCTTGAAATGAGGCACACTTGGGTGACAAGGTGAAATATCATAATATTTCTACATTTTAGACAGAATGCTTTTTTATTATAGCGCCATCTCTTCTTTTTAATTTAAAATAACATTGCTTACAAAATGAGACGTAAGATGTCGCTACCATCGACTCCCATTTTTTCGTCGCTAGCGCCATCTGTTGTATTATTTACGGTATTAACAAGTACTTATAAAAATAAAGGTCTAATTTTAAGGATCTAACGTGGCCAATTTTTATGGACGACTTGCGGCATCTGTACTGTAAAGTATTATATTTATCTATGGTTTGGAGTAACCGATATTTCGGCACTGTTGCAAGCACCATGTTCACGTCTACACTGAGTACATACTACTAGTACATAGTACTTTTTTATAGAACAAGAATTACAAACTAGCCCCGGTTGGCCTGACTGCAAGAAGTCATCACTAACGCGTCGCCAATCCCAAGCAATGACATAGATGACTAAAAATTATCTAACATGCTCCTTTTTTCAAAGCCTTTTCACCGCCTCATACATGAAAATCTTCTTCTTAAATATAGGAAAAAAATGCCCTGGGCTCCTTCATCATGCATGCAGAACTCTCCCTCATCAAACGAAACGCAAGGTTTTGACTACTGCTAGCCAAGGTCCATCTCTTAGGAGGGAGTATAACCCTCTAGTGGTATTTAATACTATTAAGAGCTGGCTCACAACCGATCCCATTCATTGATGTTAGTGATTAGTTTAAATAACCATTTAAGGACATACTGCCTTAATAAATTGTTATGCGTTTTTTCAAATAAAATGTCGGAATTATCTTTAGTATCTATAAAATACATATTTACATCGAACAGTGTTTAATTCTGCAATATTTGCTGTATTTATACTAAATCGTTATCATATACATCTTAAGAATAGGATACCAACAATGATGTGATGAAAAATATTGCAAGAAACTTATTTTAATTATTGAAATACATTTTACAAAAATATACGTCTTACTTGCGTAACAATTTTACTGGCCTCAATCAAAAGTTTGAATTGAAGTACAATGGTTTAATAATATTTTTTTTAGGTATATTCAGAATTTATAAATAGCCATTTTTACTGTCCAAGTATTCAAGGGACGCTGAGTTCCCTTAAAGTATTCTAAAAGGATGCTTTTTAACTTCAACTGAAGTCTCGGATCTGCTTCGCTACGCTAAGATAATAGTAATGAATGTAGAGTAAGCGCGTGATGTTTGTCAGGATTGAAGCAAGTGGTGTTCTATTATCTCTGCCTACACCGATGGGAAAATACGTGAGTGTATAACTGATCTATTTTGAGTTTTTTTTATTATGTATTTGAACCAAACATAGACGTGATCTATGTAATTACTTTCTTGTTAATCATGACATGTGATTAATTATATGCACTCGCCTACGTTGGAGACGATCGTGAGGTCTCAGTTAATCGGTATAACATGAAGACATCAGCCGCAACGGCCTTTGCTTGCTGACTTTCTGTATTTTCGACAGTTATATTGGTTACGCGATGCTTTGTGTATTAGATAATAGAATAAATAGAAATAAGAGTTGAAAAACGGTCTTGCAGGAACTGAAAGTAACCCTTATAAACAATAATTATAATTATTGTTTATTAATAATTATTAAGTCCCGTAAATAACAATCTAATTTACAATCTGTGGGCACAGAGGCAAAAATAAAACTTTTACATCCAAATGTTTTACTATATTATCTAATTAAACATCACTGAAAAATTAACAACTTTGTATATTTACGTAATAATTCAAAGCAATTATTTGCTCTGATTTTTCAACAAAATAAACTGTAGCCCTTTTAATCTCTTAAGCACGTAAATTCAAAAATACAACAGGATTAAGAGCTTCCAAGGGATCGCGACGGCAATGGCTTTAGAACGGATAAGATTGTCGTTGCGATGGGTCTGATAAGCGACAATCAAGTGATGGATGCGCGAAGATGGCGGGAAATAACCCTCTGTGTTTTGAAACAAGACACTTGTGATATTAGATTTCTAAACTTTATTTGGTTGAGTTGAGTCAAAATTGTAAATACAATAAGGCACATAAATATTAGAATTTGAAAGATGAGATGTTTATGCATAAAAAAAACTTTCGAAATCTATTTTCAGTGGCACTATGCTGTACCTACGGTCCATACTGTGACGCACTGAAGTAAAAAAAACTCTTATATTATACTAATAGCTCTTGTCTTTAATGAAATAATATTTTACCTTTTAAATCTAGTATTTTAATAATATGTTGATCTATATTAACAGTAAAAAAACTTGGAAATACCTGAATTATTTAGTAATTTTACATGACTGTATGAAATATTTATATACAGACATTTTGAAAATATTATCACATTTGTGAGAATGTAGCTAGTATAATAAGCAACGTTATTCCCTTAAAAATGGCGCCCGTAGCAAAACAGCTCTCGACATGAATGTCTAATACATCCGTCATCGTACGAAGGGTCTGAATGGCACTTAACCCAAGCTCGTGTTTAGTGAGCTCACAATAACGACTTGCCATTGCCTCTTCAAGTGGGTTAGTCGTTACGTGGTCCTATTTTCCATCGTGTATGTCTAAATTACTACCATGTTTTGTTATCTAATATTGAGCTTCTTCATACTTAACATCAGCAGGTCTGGGATTGGTCTTAATTTCATATGGGATCCTCAATATTATAGTCTGACTTTCGATTGGTGTTTTTACAGCAAACAATTTCTCTCGAATATTGTCAGGAAAATTCAAACGGACAAAATCGCTCGAGATCGTGTCATCGCTAGGGAATCATTCACCCGTTGAGACGAGACTTTATTATCATAAAACTAAAATTGTATTCGTTTTTGTCTAAGGCAATAAAGTGTAAATATCTCAAGGGCCTTCAATTATTTCAGCTTGGGTAATAAGATCATCTTAGATGAATCACACAATAGGTTCGTCGACAAGATCATAGGTTGTTGAACTTTGAACTCTTGATCTAACATCAGCTCATTTATCATCTGCAGCGTTGAGATGTTTCATTCACTCTTCGTACTAAAGTGGGCACAATTTTGTGCCATTCACCCTTAATCCGAATTTTCGCCTATGAATTTTCGTTTAATGCGTCTCATTCGCCGAGATTTCGCTAACTCAATTCTTTTACGAGTTGTTTTCGTCGAATTTTTATATTTACTTACAAATATTTGTTGTGATTTATGATATAATGTCTACAATTATATATATTTATCTTAAGAGCAGCATTATTACATTATATGAAAGAAAGATAGGTATGAGGATTTATGTATTTTATTATTTTATAGATGGTTGCAATATTGAACACACACTTGCAATATTAAAATTGTTGAGGATAACAATATAATAGCTACAAAATTAATTATTATTAATGTTGTATAAACAAAGTAGTAGATAATAAAATTAGTAATTGGCATCAAATAATTAACAAGGAGTGGTGTGGCTTAGAAATATAACAATAACACTTAGATGATTGCACACTAGCTGCTTCACTTAGAACATTTAGATTTATATAACTCAAAAGTAAAATGGAATAAAAACGAGAAGGACAACAACATACTGACGAACAAATATAGAGGCAAGATATACATATAAATTTAAAACAATTAGAAATTTATTCAATCAATAAATAACATTTTCGCTAGGGTCGACAACACGTAAATATTGCGTGGTTAACTTTATTGTCACAATTGGTTTGGTTATAGAAGTCTTTTACCCGTTTTAATGAAGAAAACCAATGTATGTTGTTGTCAATCTTTTCGCTATATAGATTAAAAATACTTGAAACTATTAAACCACGACTTTAAGTGAACATGTAGCTAATGCAGGCTGACACAGATTACATGTTCATTTGAAGGATTCAAAATTCTACTTTGTAAGATCTAATTTGAATGAACAAGCTCTAGGAAATTTTATAACATTTTGGATTACCAAACTTCAGTGAACAGTACTAGTCGTATTATTAAAAAAAAGTCAACTCTAGATATCAACACAATGTATGAATTTGAACTTTATAAATAAAAACAGGTCTAGAATTAGTGAAATGTGCTTTGAAAACTTGAGATAAAAGCAAACATATATCCAAAATATTTTAGAATTTTCTAGATCCATGTAACCATAGATATCATGTATGTAATACCGTTGTATGTTCTGCAGCCGACGAGAACGGTTCCATATCGGAGACGATACTAGACCGGCCCGTCGAACTGAAGAACTTCCCCAAACTGTGCGACCAAAGAAGAAAATATCCAGTACTATACAAATTAGAATTTCAACTAAGTATTTCTTTCTTTAAGCAGATATGTTTTTACTTTCAGAGATGTATTAAGCCATTTACTTACATACATACGGCTTACTTTGACGATTATGGATATAGATATTGACATACACATAAGGCTAACTTTGACGATGAAAATAATCAACAAATAATTCAAATAAACAATCACGTAGCGTTTCTCTAGGTAACAAACAAAATATATTCGTATTCGTATTTTAAACAGACGATGTCAGATATTAATTTACTTTAATTTAGAACACGTGATGATTATGCATGAAGATGACAACAATAGTTCAAGATAAACAAAAAAAGAAAAGAAATTAACGTTTTTTAAATCTATATAACTGTATTTTCTTTAATCTTAAAAATATTAGGCATATATCAACAAATATAAATAATGACAAACGTCTTCGATGTTAACGTTATGACAACAATACTAATTGCAAATATTATTATAATAAAAATAAAAATCAAAAAGACCGTGATTTAATTATATGTTGCCAAGACATCAAAAGGAATGGCCCGTTATAGACATACTTCCGTAATTCTGTACACAACAAATTCTAATTTGAATTGTAATTTCTAAGAGAAAAAGCTGATTGTGTTAAGACTTTTATATTATAATATTTGTGTCATTCTTTCAAGTTGGAAAAAACAGCTCGCGATAATAAATGAAGTCTTCTTCGCAAAAGTTAGGCTTCATCATTTTGATGTTTTGAATACAAAATCGTTGTTCTTGCTTGCTTATCTTTAGATTCATTTTCCTTAACGGATAACAGTTCTTGGTTATCTCTGTTTAGTATTTTAACAATCTACATTCCATATCTGGTTTCAAATTAGTAGTTGTTTTCATATTTAATAAGCAGATAATATGTAGGATATTAATAAGTGGATTTCAAAGAAGTTCAAAACTAAAAGAATTTACAGCCAGTCAAAAATATTACATCGTATTAAAACTCAAATTCGGAGTAAAAATTAAATGATCCGAGTTTCCAAACTTGGACAATAAACTAAACAAATTGAATCATAGTGGAAGAGTTTTACGAAATAGATTATGAAGTTGTGGCATAATCCAGTTGCCCAAGTTAATCTTTGGGTTGAGTTTTAAAAAGTAATATTATTTCTTCCTCGGCTCTCGCTCCTTGTACCCCCAACGGCGTGGTAGTTTCAAACTACCTGATATTTTTCATTCTTATTGTATTGTGGAAAAGAATAATGCTGTTGTTTTGTTTATTAGAGATACCAATTGTAGATTGTGAGAAAAGTATATACTATTTTGTATTACAACCATCAATAACATCTTATTTACTGCCTGTTATGCTGAAAGAAGTAAGTAAATATTATTCAAGAGGCTACTGAAGTCATTAAATCATCTCCAACTTAGATTAAGTTCAAAAGTCTTCTACTTTTTCTTTATTAGTATCTGAGTTATAATTTTCCTTGGATACACCCTTGACATGTAACCTATCTAGAATGTATGTTTCAAATAAAGTGGGTTTTGCAAGCGTGACAATTTCAAAGAATACAGCACTAGGAGGATATACCTGAAATATGTTCGTCCATTTGAATTGCCAAGCTTAGTTTTGAATGGTGTATTGAAATACATAGTTTTGCGGATTACGTCACGTTTGTTTCAGAACCGTATTCGATACTAGATTAAATGGATCGATCTTATTTATTTTATATTACAATTGTCTTTGATTTGTAATGATATAATTTAATATTGATTTATGTTAAAATAAGTTTGTCACTGGAATATTTGCTAGTGATCTAAACATGATTAACATGGTCATAATCATGTTTTTATTGTATTCGCCGAAGTATTGTTAAATATTCAAGTCATAATGCTTTCTCTACGCGCTGAGCCTGTTATCGTGAGTTATAGTCTAAAATCCCGCGACAAATTAGTGCGCTCATCGAGTTTTCGCTAAAAACAAATTTTTTATATAAATTTATGATTAGGAGAATATAAATACTTACTAGGTTGCCTATTAAAATGTGGCCGCAAGTATTTTAAACAAATTTTTTGGTAATTGATTTTTGGGAAAAGGTTTCGTTCACTTGTTTTTTAAATAAAATATCGTCGACATCACGACAATGTATTATACAGATTCAGAAAAATCACGGTTGCCTATCATATATTATATATATCGAAATCATACCTGTTTATACCTGGCTGCGAAGAGGTGCGGCCAAGTGACAAACGGCAATATATGTATATTCTCCTAATCATAAATATACAAAAAAAAATGGTTTTTAGCGAAAACTCGATGAGTGCACTAATTTGTCGCGGGATCTCTTACTATTAGATTCCCACCCAAGATACATTTTTGTGTGATCAGTACGATTAAATTTTACTCTATCTTATTTATCTTTAATAATTATGTATACTATGTTTATGGTATCTTTATCAATTATCTATTTAACGGCTTTGCCTAGTTTGGGACCGTGACTAAGTTTTTATTGGATATTATAATTACATCTTTTATTTTTTTTATTCCTTATATTGCTCGTACTAGTTTTTCTAAATCTGGAATCTGTAGTTATTCGGAAAGCATATCCGAAAAGTAATGTCAATGTCTTCAGCAAGGGAGTATAAGTTCCTAAATTAAAAATATTTTGCAATGTGCATTGTCGGTTGGCGCCTGGACGGCCATCGCGCTGGGTGTAAAGTATCTAGGTTAAGCTCTGCCTGACGCGACCTACTTGTGTATCTTTATTTGGCGCGCAACCGATAACCCTTATTTTTCCAATGGCAACTTAGATGGCGGTGCTGTTGATCAGATTTTGTAATTTATGACGAACAACATTTAAAAATAAACTTTAATGACATTTCTGTTCAGATAAATAAGTTGGAATGGGTTTGAAGTTTAATGTTTTGACTCGTATTACACTTGCATTATTTGATTTTTGAGAATGAATGCATCTGATTATACGTGTTATTGCTAGTCTCTTCGCCATCACGAATGACGTTAACCAGTCAAAACAATGAAATAAGAGTATTTAACGCTTCTTTCACGTGAAAAAGGAGGGCAGGTAAATAAACTTTTATATTGTATTAAATATCTTAAAATCTTGTTATGAAAATATCCGAGTTGCCAAGGGCATATCATCCTTTACCATGAAAACACAATAAAAATATTCTAGGTACCTAAAGATATAAAATGCCGACTAGGACTAAAATCAACTGTCGAATTCCCGTCACAATGAGACATTTTCAGGACGTCGTACATCCCTATCAGTGTGACCTTCTCAACTATTCTGATACGACAATCAAAACTTCCAACTAGCTGACACACAAAAAGTGAGGAAAAGAACAATATTCGTAACCTTTGTTGACTTTATCGCATAGAATGAGTGAAGTTTTCGCTCCTATGTCACTATGCCAACGTCCGGAAGGTAACCTAGAAAAGAAAATAAAGCAAAAAGATTCATATATTGACTATCATTCATTTGCTTTTTCTTATTTTTTGTTTAGTGCCAAGATTTACTAAGTGCCAACATAAATGTATGGTTATGGATACTGGGGATGTACCTGGCTGCCGAACCCCAAGCATTTTGTATAAGCATAATAACTTAGCAACATAATCTGTTTATTGCATTCTAGTGCTAAATTACTATAATAATAATGTTTATTCCTTAATTTCCTTTAAAACGTTTTACAAAACGTCGTACTAAGGTACATTGCACACTGTATGGTATGGTAACCGCACAATTGCAGAACGACACTCTGTCTCCAATGTTGCGGTAGCGGTAGTGCGTTGACAATCCACCCTTTGTTTATAATATTGACGTTATGAAATGTTATTAGGACATACGATTTAGTAGTCAAAGAATGGATTCGAGCGCTGCTGTTGCTGTGCTAGCATAATGTGCCATGACCTTAACGCATTTAAAACGTATCTTGTTTTTTTATTTATTTGTACGTTAAACGAAATTTTTCCGCCTAGTAGAAACGTCTAGAATGAGGAATAATATTCCATTAGTCGGGATCGCACTCATGGACGACCGCACGCAAGCACACGATCCAAAACAGGCGGGCGGCGTGAAAATGACAATTTTGACATAATTTTACCTCACTTTCGAAAAATATAAAGTTTATCACCCGTTCAAACTTAGTACCATTTCTAAACTTATAGTAAAGTGCGAGGAAAAATTAACATCTTGGTAATAAAATGGAATAATTTTCTGTTTTATAAAAGTTGTGCCAGTGTGCCTAATAACAATATTTTTAAAACACTTCAGTTTTATAACATTTGTGCTCGTGTTAAACAAACGATACAATAAGCAAATTTTTAAAACACTGTACGAAATTATTTTTACTGACGTGTGTTTTTAATAAGCGCTCCTTTTATCGCAATCATCTTTTTACCAAACTGCAGCAGCAGTACATAATTTAAAAATGCTTTGTCAGACAAAGGCGTATAATAGCATCAATTTATTTTGCGAAACAGCACTTTGTTTTGCTCAAATGTAACGGTCAAAGTGGAAACGCACTCGTGTCGACACGCTACGAAGAAATCAAATTCACACAAAAACCAAAATCAAAAAGTCATACCTTGTGAGTATTACTTATTTTTTACTTTTTTATGAGATGCTTGTAATATAGAGAAATTATAAATAGCCGTATCATCCTTGGAGCCCAAGTCACTTTCAAGTTTGATTAGATTGAGCAGTATGGCGTTACTCAGTGATCATCCTCCTCGAAAGGAACCACTACGTTCTATAATTTAGATCATCATCAGCCTTTAACAGTCCACTGCTGGACTAGGCCTCTCCTTTGAAAAGAGGAATTGGCCTACTATATCATGCTGGCCAAACGGGTTGGTTTAGGGTTTGTATCAAGTTTTCCTTCTCTTACAGTGCTGTTCTATGCATAATATGCTGCCTCTGTCGGCTCTTACGACAACCATGGGATGATATGGGGTGGTGACAATCCATTTTGTTATTCCGTCACCACATGGATCAACTATATATAATTTAGATTAGTGTCAGTATATTTGAAGATACGAGTTCTCCTTATCAAGTGTCAAAGATCTTCATGACAGCCGGTATCGACGTCTTAAGACATTTCCAATTGTATCGTAATTTGCGTGATGTATTTGATTATCTTACAATCTACCATTCACAGCAGCGGATATCGAAACGAAGTTTTAAAGATGCAGCGTCATCTGGCGTACCCATGTTAGGCATTACTATGCAGTTTAACTTTTTATTTTTTGTCTGCTTGAATTCAATTTGGTTTATGTTTTTTGCTGGTAGTAAAGTGATGTAGTTAATGATGACTTACCCTTTACGATCTTATTTGTACCAAACAAAGGCAAATTATACTTGCGCCAATTGCCAATAACTTTGTTGAGTAGTCCAAAAGAAACGGGAGGATTTATTTGATGATTTTTTTTATTCATTTTGTATCTGGACTGCCTCGTTGGTCTCGCGGCATAAATGTGCGCGTGGGATTGGAAGGTCTCGGGTTCGATTCTCGGGCTCGGGTCGGGCAAAGTGTTATTGGGGTTTTTCCGTTAGGAAATTCTCAGTAACAGCACGGAGTCTGGTAATGTGCCCGGTACGGCAATAGGCTCGCCCCCTATTACGTGGGACCTAAAATTTAATTGCGAAATGTGGGTGTATTATTACATCTCTGCCTACCTCTTCGGGGATACAGGCGTGAGTCTATAAAAAAAAATTGTATGTCTTTCTTGGTTGCTTATCTATCTGTATTATTAAATGACAGTAAATGGCTTAATTAGTTCCGAGGCAAAAACGTAAACTTGAAACCAACATCACGTCCGTTGGGTCTGATTTCATAACCGAAATTTGGCTCTTCAGAAGTGTTACTTTTGACATGCTTGTTATTTATTAAAACGACAAGAATTAAAAAAATTGAAATAAGTAATTACTCAAACCAAAATCTGAAGACTTAAATCAGCAAAAACTATAGCTACATTATAGGGTTATATCTCGGGGTAAAAATATTTAACCCATATTTCTGCACACAGAAGTTTCATGAAAGGAGCTTTATAGTACCAAACCGAACCGAAACTTCATTTACGTGACTCTCGTACCGTACTACAAAGTCTAGCCTGAATACAAATTAAAACAGATGTGAGACTCCTTCAAATAATTAGCGTGCATATATACCCCTAAATACCCCCGTTGAAATAACATCATGTTTACAAAGCAAACTGTCGTCAGAGTTTACACCAGATAGTTTGCGCAAACAGCTTTATACTGCAAAAAGAATGCGTACTGTCAAACCTGTTTACAAACTGTTCTACTGTTAAGCCACTTAGAAAATGACAAAAAGCCACACAGAATTTACAATGCAACTTTGCAAACTCTCAGTAAACTCGATTCCTTCATCACAAAAAGGAGGTTTACAAATGGCTTTTAGTTGAAAGTTTAACTATTAGACTGAATTTCCTGACATGAATGTGTCAGAATCAGGGAAACTTCCTATAATGTAGAGACAGTTTTGATAAATAAAAGACAACTATCAAATCATACTTTCATTTATTCAGTTTGGCACAAGGATATATCTTTAGATTACGTCGTGATTCTACATTTACATTTACAGCCCAGTTCGCAAAGCAAAGACATAGAACCAAGAGAAAGAACGGGCAATAAAACTCTAGATCATTCTTTTCAATAACTAACTAATAATTAACAAACAGTGGTACAGCCAATTTATATCAAATATCAATGTTGTGGGTAGTTTTATATTACTAGAAAGGTCTGTCTTACAACAGAACATAATAAGCATTATTTAGCATCAATACAATTTACTAAATGTTTAGCACAGGTATATACCTAATGAATCTCATTGATACGACTTGATCCACAGTATATTATTCTATCCTATATTACAATCTATAATATCTCACAAACGATCAAACTACCCACAACACAATATCAATAAGATAATGATTACACTATCTTACATTGTTTCCTAGATGATGAAAAACAAAAGAACAAGCAACACAGAATATTGGAACACAGTGGCAATTAAATAGTCAGAACCATATCGTACCTGAGCCGTCGTCGAAGGAGAATAGGACGAGCTAGCTGAGCCTGTCGACTTATATAGGTACACCTTATTTACACGTTTGACAGTTTAACCGTCAAACGTCATGTCAGTGTCATTTAGTTGCCACTATCCTCTTACATATTATGTATAAATAATTGGATATCAGTAATTTCAGCCCAAAGCCTAGATATTATTACATATCTCTCACGGCCAGACTGGCAATTACTTCGTCCTCGAAGTACAATAAATTAAATAACACTTTACTAAACAATCGCCCGACGGGCGCCCTGTATTATGTAACAATGAATTCTTACCATATTGATTAAAGCCATCTAAAAACTATAGTATCGTTACGTCCGCTACGGCTATACTGACTTACGTCGTCATCTAAGTAAGTTCAATTATAAGAATAGTATCACAACAATCCATTTGTACGAAACAATTACACAAAAATAAACTGGACTCATATTTACAGTAATTACGGTTTCATTTTGCGAGTCTAGAAATAAGTTCTGTGTCAGCTGCTTTGATACCATTGTTACAAATTGTATTTACTATTCTATGAAGGGATCATTAACATTCGCAATACACATGTTACATAGAAGTACAGTTTAATTTTACAATATTACACCACTGCATTATCCATCCACAAATTGATAAAAATAATATAGTACAAAAGGAGCCACTACGAAGCATAAAAATTTAAGTAAAGGTTTTAAGAATAAAAAAATAAAATTGGTAATTCTGCTTATGGCTGATAAATAAATGAAATAAAATAAATAATTTAAATTCACAACCGAGTTAAATAATTAAATTCGATTTCACTAATTTACAAGTATACAGGTACCAACTTGTATGATAACAGTAGTGTAATACTAGGACAATACTTTCATTCTAATACACTCATTGCCATTGCCTTTCCTTTCACATTAAATAGACAAGTAACAACGGTCAATCTCCTTGATACTATCTAGCCCCACACCTGCTGCACATGAGTCCAGGCTAGAACAAGGCGAAAGACTTCAGCAGTTTGTAGGCAATATGATCAATATCATCAACATCAAAATCATCATCAAATCATCATCAAATCATCATCAAATCATCATCAAATCATCATCAAATCATCATCAAATCATCATCAAATCATCATCAAATCATCATCAAATCATCATCAAATCATCATCAAATCATCATCAAATCATCATCAAATCATCATCAAATCATCATCAAATCATCATCAAATCATCATCAAATCATCATCAAATCATCATCAAATCATCATCAAATCATCATCAAATCATCATCAAATCATCATCAAATCATCATCAAATCATCATCAAATCATCATCAAATCATCATCAAATCATCATCAAATCATCATCAAATCATCATCAAATCATCATCAAATCATCATCAAATCATCATCAAATCATCATCAAATCATCATCAAATCATCATAAAATCATCATAAAATCATTATAAAATCATTATAAAATCATTATAAAATCATTATAAAATCATTATAAAATCATTATAAAATCATTATAAAATCATTATCAAAATCACATCAACATGGTCATCATTGCCAGCATTATCATCAACTTCTTAACCATCGGTAAGTTAATCATCAATAATAATTCAATCATCGTCAACTTTTTAATCATCAATGAATAAATCGATGTTATCACATTATTATAGATATTTACAGATACCTTTATATCATCACTGCTACCTACATTATCGATCCTTGTTTAGAAGAAGTTTATATGTAATGCTGTGTATGGTTATCAGAACCTCTAACCTATAGTAAGACCGCCATTTTATTTTCTTTGTATATGTATTTTAAAATTTAACTTAAATACTTTAGTAAGAAAACAAAAAAAATGTTATCTGTAAAATCTACTATGTCATCAAAGAATATCTAAACGTTATTAATCTATAAATCGTAGCTATCTAAAAGTACAAAGTTCTTTATTATATTCCACAAAAATTAACTGTAGGAATATCTATAAATAATAATAATAATATTCTACCACATTCACACAACACCATCTAGTCCCAAACTAAGCAGAGCTTGTACTATGGGTACTAGAGAATGGATAAACATACATATATACTTTTTTTTTTGTAAATAAATACATATTATACATAGAAACACCCAGACCAAGACAAACATCCATGTTCATGCACACAAATGTTTGACTTGAGCGGGAATCGAACCCGCGACCTTCGGCGTAGCAGTCGCTTACACTCCCGCTGCGCCAACCGGTCGTCACTTGTCAAATGTAACTTATCATAATCAAAATTGATATCTATATTAATAATACACTAAAATGTTATCAATTTAGAATAAAAAATGCAGCAGACCCTATTAAAGCATGTTACTATAATACATCTTTTAACTATAATATATCAAATGCACCTAGGTATAATATATAGACTATTATAGTATATTACTAAACTGCTCCTCTCTCCAAAAAGTGTTCCATAATAATTGTTTCCTAATTATTGTAAGTCTACCACCCGTAAATATACAGTATGGAATGCTATAAACTGAATTGACCTGAATGTATTGCAGGTACAAACAGTACAAAAGTATAAATAAATAACTAGTAATCAAGAATGAACCAATTAAGTTAATAGTTTATTTATGTTACCAATAGTCAGTGAACTGCCTAAAGTTAAACTAGACGCCAATGCCAGTAAAAGTACTCTTGGTAAGAAACGGTATAATAAATAGTCGTGTAGAAAGTCAAACCAGACTAGTTAAAATAAGTTAAAATTCGGACCAGTCGGTTAATATTTCAATATCTATAAGTCTACCTAGATTTATTAATTTAGGTCGCAACACTTAAAAACATCAATGTACTTATACAAATACTTATTATATTAAGCAGAATATCTTATTTAATTTAATCAATTTCAGTTTAATTTATCAATTGTATCATGTGATTGTGGCTATTTTCATTCCATTTACACAATCAGAACACTGACATCGTTTTCAATTCGTTTTTTTTACGTATTACGTTAGGTATCTGGTTCATTCAGTTTCATTATAATTAATATTTGACGATTCGAAAGAGGTTTGGTATAAAAATAGTAAGCTTACATGTAAGTAGGTATTGTTTAAAATAAATAAACAAAACCCTTCAAGCACCTATAATGATTAAATACCATTTTAATCATTATTGCCATGGTCTCCTACAATTGAACCACACAAAGTACATGTACACATATATCTTTGCATAAAAAATATCTCTAAATAGCTTATCTATCGCAGTGAGATACTAAATTGATAAGATAGTTCATTACCGAGAGCTAATCCTAAGATTGATTATTACTATAATTATGGTCTAAATAGGTTTACAGTTTAACACATGGCACTTCATAATAAAAATACATAATTTCAATGAATAAAAGCAGATAAAAATAAATACCGTCTCATATTTTATTAATTTATTGAATTTGTTTGTATTATTTCCGAGAATGTATAAATAAAGTATGAGGATGTTTTCGAAAAAAAAGTCAGTGATGTAATTTGGAACTATTTTCAAATTGAATCAATTTAGTTGAATAGCTTATTTCAGATCCATTTAATTAGACAGATGGCTGCATTTATTACACATTTCATTTTAACTATTTTATCTGCTATTATCGTTATAAATAACAGGAAATTATCAACCAAAATAACACTACTTGAAAATATTGGATACACTGCCATCTAACAGTGCCAGACATAAGCAAAATGATGTCACTTTCTTTAACAAGTCAATTTAATCCTATGTAATATAAAAACATTCTTCAACAACCACTTTTTAATAAAAATACCTTGAGCTATATATTTAGACGTAGCATATATGACCCCTCAGGCCTCAGGAGGATGAGGTATGTTTAAAAAATAAAAGGAAATAGTTACTAAACGAAACTATCATTTTATCGATATGATCTAGCTAGACACAGACCCGCTTGATATAATATAGAATATTTCTGTACCTACACACAAAAGTTCGCTTGTAGTAATAGTTATACAAAACTCTTAGGTTATCTTTACAACATGTCATTCAAATGTGGTGCCTCTGAGACAAATGGAAGCTATTTGGTTTTGTTCTTCCAATAGTAATCAAAGTGACAAAATCATAAGTATGTCTATTGCAAGTAAACTGGTGGAAATTATCTGGGAACATGACAATTACTCACTACACAATTATAGAAAGTGCATTATTAATTGTAAATCTATACACAAATTTTTGCGCCATAAACAATTATTAACCAGTTAAAAATACGAGTAAGTGTATTTCAAAGATATGTTGAAGATAAATATACAGTTTCGTATTCTTATCTCCAGGGCAACACATTCATCCTCTCGCTCCCGGCCGTAGTTCTGTCTATGGTCCGGAGTGAGAGGTCTTGGAACGCCGTCGCCTCTTTCTGCGAAGCAGTCATGCTGAGCAAGGAGGCGGCGGAGCGGGAGAGGGAAATACATCGCCCTCTCCCCAACCGTAGGTCCGGGCGTCGGGGACGTCGAACTAGAGACGACCTCCGACCACCGTAAATTTATTGCCTGCGGACGGTGAGCGCTGGGGCTGCTCCCTGTCCGCCAAAAGGCGGGAGGCGGCGCGTGTCCTCGCCGCCTCCCAAGTAGCTTTGTGAGGTGATGGATGCCAGAAGTTTGATGTATGCAAGAAGTTTGATGGATGATTGCGAGATCATAACGAGACGGGGCCCGCCAACACCAACGGCGGGCCAATCCCGGGCGGGGTCGCGAGAAAGTATGCAAATCGCGAATCGCGTGACCCCGCCAACACACGGGACCCGTAGGGACACCGCGGTGGTTTTTAGTGGGTATGCCCCGAACGCCTGTAGGGGAGAGCCTCCACATACCTCCTCCGCCAGTCCCAAGCCTAGCCGTTCTAATGGCTGGGTTGGCGGAGTTGAGATGACTCATAAGGAGAGTTTTACCACCGTAGTGAACAAAAAAAAAAAAAAAAAGGGCAACACATTCAAGAGCTTAACATTAAAATATTCTTATTTTTTTTTCTTTCATTATAGTTTGGATCCGATTTAATAAAACTATATAGCATGAACTGATTAATTTGGTAATTGTGGCAAAAATTTAACAACAGCTTATGGAACAGAGCTAAGGCACATTCCTACACCGCAATATTGGTCTGTATGTAATAAATACACAGCCAACAAAATTAATGAAGAAATCTCTGAAATGTATTCTACCTACCATCATTTCATATTCGACTTGTAATGAAAAGATTCTTCAGAGCACTTAACTCTTGGAATTCAAATATGCAGGACGATTACGCTAATCAGTACTAACACAAAAGAGTTATCAACAAAACACAACACATCCAATGCTCATACCGAGTCTCTGTCAATCACTACAAATGTTGCCTATTTAAATCCCAACAGATTAGAACAATATCGGCTACTATAAAAATCTATTATACATTTTCTGTAACTTTTTCGCTATTACCTACATAGTTTTATACTCAGATACATTTTTGATGAACATGTTAAAATAACCTGGTACAACAGTCATATTTTTCGACCATTCATGGCTATAATCTTGGTGGAAGTACATTACCAGCGTTTGCAGTTGGTTGTTGCTGTTGGCTTCAGCATACTGTTGCAGATCGTTAAGATATGTAGTCGGTACTCATCCACCGGCTTGCTCTCGGCAACGTTGCTACTGGATCGTAGGGCAATCGTTCTCCGTCGTCAGCTGAACGGTGCAGTGACGGGCTTAGGCAGAATCATGGCATCACGATGAGGAGACTCTGGAACTTGCAATTGGATGTATTAGTATTGTGGGCGCAAATTTATCACACTTCTGATGTCAGAATCAGGGAAACTTCCTATAGTGTAGAGACAGTTTTGATAAATAAAAGAGACAACTATCAAATCATACTTTCATTTATTCAGTTTGGCACAAGGATATATCTTTAGATTACGTCGTGATTCTACATTTACATTTACAGCCCAGTTCGCAAAGCAAAGACATAGAACCAAGAGAAAGAACGGGCAATAAAACTCTTGATCATTCTTTTCAATAACTAACTAATAATTAACAAACAGTGGTACAGCCAATTTATATCAAATATCAATGTTGTGGGTAGTTTTATATTACTAGAAAGGTCTGTCTTACAACAGAACATAATAAGCATTATTTAGCATCAATACAATTTACTAAATGTTTACCACAGGTATATACCTAATGAATCTCATTGATACGACTTGATCCACAGTATATTATTCTATCCTATATTACAATCTATAATATCTCACAAACGATCAAACTACCCACAACACAATATCAATAAGATAATGATTACACTATCTTACATTGTTTCCTAGATGATGAAACAAAAGAACAAGCAACACAGAATATTGGAACACAGTGGCAATTAAATAGTCAGAACCATATCGTACCTGAGCCGTCGTCGAAGGAGAATAGGACGAGCTAGCTGAGCCTGTCGACTTATATAGGTACACCTTATTTACACGTTTGACAGTTTAACTGTCAAACGTCATGTCAGTGTCATTTAGTTGCCACTATCCTCTTACATATTATGTATAAATAATTGGATATCAGTAATTTCAGCCCAAAGCCTAGATATTATTACATATCTCTCAAATGCAATGAAAATGAATGCAAATCAGTCTCTAAAAATTTTTCATATAGCTTGTCTAAATTATAAATTGAAAATAATTCCTTTTAGATAAAATTAATGTACACCAATTGTGACGGTATCATAGCCCTGTACATCACCAAATACGTTTTTGCTGTCTTATTTTTTCACTGAACCATATTTCTCGGTAGTTCAACGGCAGTATAAGCGACTGTGGGTCATGGGATCCCTCGTTCGATGCCCAGGCTCTGGTTCAGTTTGCTGTCAAACAATTTCTAATAGAAACTCAGAGTCAGGCTGGTGGTGTTACACTTCCGTACTTTAAGCAGTAAGCCTAGCACTTCATCTCTGCAGTTATGTAGTATTCACCGTCTCATCAGAATATAAGAATAAGGGGAACAGAGAGTACATTTGAGCTTGCACACATACTAAACTTGTGCATTATGATTTACATGGCCAATATGTGACAAGATTTGGCGCCGTAATTGAAAAATATCTTGAACGTTCCATGCCTCTGCCTCTTGTTGCAAGCCTTATTTTTGTTCTAAATGCAGAAATAGATAGAAAAGGGGGGTCACTAATCACGAGGCCAGAATATTTCAATGAACACTGTCTCTATCTCTGTTGTGCTTAAAACAAAAAATCATTAATAATAACTGCCTCCGTAGTCCAGTGGATAGCGTATGCGACTGCTGATCGGCGGTCCTGGGTTCGATTCCCGGGTCGGGAAGAGTGTAACTGGGTTTATTCCGAATTCTCAGTAACAGCGCGGCGACTGGTGATGTACCCGGTAAAGGCAATAGACTCGCCCCCTATTACGTGGGACCTAAAAATGCATGGCGAAATGTGGGTGTAATATTACACCTCTGGCTACCCCTTCGGGGATACAGGCGTACAACACAGTCTATAAAAAAAACACTACACCAAATGAGTAGATGCTTTCATGGATAGTAGGTATACATTAATTCTACAGCAAATGAAAATATAAGTATCTGTATCCGCCACCTAATAACAACTTCGTAGTATTTGCCACAAATGTTTTTATTTGGTCCGCTCACATAAGGCTTACCATAAAAGTGAAATCTTTTTTACGAGTTCATTGTGGCTTAGTACATTAAACTTAGCTTCCAGACCATTCAAAGCCAAGACGAGTCGTTTATAACTGCCAAAATTTATTATAATTTAGCTTGGTTTTGACACCATCGCGCATCGCTTTAAAGATTAAATCGCTCTATTGAACATGTCAAAGAGATGTAAAGCCACAATTTAGTTCAGATGCTAATGCGATCTTTAAATTTACATAACTTGATGAAAACGTTTTAGGTTGTCTCTTTAAACATTTCTCATCCAATATTATCGTCTTTTATGTATAAAAACACGTTTTGACTGATTGCAGAGCCTAAACTATTGAGGCTGGAAATGTTGTTAGAAATAAAGGCCATGAGTTCCGTTTATGGCATAAGTTACCGAACTTCATGCAATGCTTTACTTACTAACGACACTTAGGGAGGTAAAATAAGAACTTTTGAAGATATTTGTACTTAAACTTAGACATTATAACTAGAATATTTATACCTTCAGAAGAAGGTAACTACGTATATGCGGTGAATACTTAGTTGACTGTAATATCCACTGGACCACGGAGGCAGAAAATTATTTTAGTTGCCTAGGTATTTTGTTGTCGCTTTATTATTGATGGCGACATCTATTGAAGCAACTTTAAACTACTATATCAACAATGTTGTCGGTTAAAAATGATAATGAACGGTGACATCTTTTTTATTATAAAGAAACATAATAAAGGCAAATTATAATGTGTAATCGTAAAAATCGCACTACGCTAACTTTATTATTAAAATGTAAGTTTTAACACGAGTCACAATTATTCATTTGAACGTAGAGGTCGTCTGGTAAAATAGCACAACGATTTTCAAAACTCCTAAAATGACTCCAGCGCCATATTCAAATATGTCTGTTAGAGCAGAAAAAGACGCTCCTGTCCGTTTCGTTCATCATTTACGACACGACTCGATGTATTAATAGTACAGATTCACTACTGTAGCACCCGTATCACACCCGCATTTTGCCTTGTCATGATTTCTAGGTCCCACTTTATAGGGGGCGAGCCTATTGCCGTTACCAGGCAACTTGCTAGACTCTGAGAATTCGGACAAACTCAGTAACACTTTTCTTGACCCGGGAATTGAATCCGGGGCCTCCGATCAGCAGACGACCACGGAGGAGCTATAACATGGAGAAAAGTGGTTGTAATATTACACCTCTGCCTACCCGTTCAGAAATACAGACATGAGTCTATAAAAAAAACATTAACTTACCCTAGTTATTAGGTGGTGTAAGATTGCGCATTTTAACTTTGAGGCCCCATGAAAAATAAAATGTCATATTTAGAAAAATCAACATTATTTATTTATAATCTCTATATATTTGATAGCAAATTATGGAACAACAAATTCTAGTTACGCCATTCATTAAAGGATGAACTGAAGAAATATAAAAAATGAAAATTGCGCACTCTTATACACCCGGGTGTACAAGAGTGCGCGGCGGGTTGTACAAGAGTGCGCGCATCATCAATACGTGTATCCCGTAGGTGTGTCAATAAATGGCGAGTTTAATTCAACTGAGCCACTTGTTGGTGGTTGTGGCTATGGATCTGGCTCTGAAACCACAGGTGCAGACGACTCTAGATCTCTGTCTGTTACTGAACTTGCTAAAAAATCAGCTTCGATAAAAACATCGGGATCGTAGGTCTCAATGCCAGTAACTTTGAAACTTTGTGCTGTACACGATAGTGTTGCAGCTTTTAAGTATGCTGGTGTAAAAATTCTAACCATTTGGAACACAGTGTCTGCTCTGCCAGGATGGATATACAACCACTTTTCACATTAATTGGCATAGTATTTTCTTAGGTCAGTATGAAAGCCACAGTCAAGGGGCTGCATTTTATGACTGGCATTCTGTAAATACATGAAAAATATTTAGTTTGTAAAATTACACTTTATTTTACTCACAATCTCCATAAGGAAAATAAATGTTGTCTAAGAGTGCGTGCGCAATCTTATACACACACACCGTGCGCACTCTTATACACCTCGCCCTTCACGAAGTTATTGAACCCCCTGCCCCATCTATTGAAAGAAGTGCGAAGTTTTTCGTACGAATCGGTTAGCCAAGTACATACGTTACTTGGATAATTAATAAATATTCTTATTCAAATAATAGTTTAGGAGCAGAAATCCCTGCAAGTCGCAAGAAAATTAGATCAAAATGAGCAAAAATCTATTGACTAGCCTGGTGTCTCCGTGTTTTAACCAAATTCCATTTTTTTCGGCAGCGCAACCGTTATCATTGTTGGACCTAAACACAACTAAAGGTAGCCGCAAATCTCACACAGGGTCGGCGTAAAGTTCGATGCGTACTCTTATCGATCTCTTCTCTTATCGCGCATTCTTGCACCACCTTACCCTATATAACCACTTCCCCTTCTTCTGTCTTGCGTAGTCACAGTCCACGCTTCTGCGGTGATATGCTGTGTGCATACGCTTCACGATGGCTACACGTAAAGATTTATAGCCCTTGAATGTCTATTATGGACAGTGTGTCAATAAAAATACAATATATTATGCTGCAATCTCTATAAGATATTTTATTCCCCCAAATGGTCCAGGTTACAAGAAATCTCACATTGAAATCTTGGCTCAGCTCTTAGTCACGACAGAACTAACAAAGCATTTGCCCATAAATGCCTCTTCGATCTCAGTCCAACGACAGATACCAATGTTGCAATATCCATTGGCTTATTTTATTCAGTTATCGCTAGTTGCATCGGTAGTAGCACTATGGCTTGATTTACACGTACCATCACTACACCACCGCGACCCTGTGGTCAAGTTGTGGTCAGGTGAGGATCGCGTCGCAGTTGCGTTGTGGTCAAGGCAAGGCGTGTGGCAAAATGAGTGAATTGAGCTATTAATTCTCATACATATTAGTGGCCGCAGACGTCATGTGATTATGTTATTATTAAACGGTTTTATTTAGCTTGACCTGTTTGTTTGGGTCAAATTTAGTAATTGGAATTTTACCCCCTTCCAGATGACAGATTGATCTGATATTTGGTACACACTCTTAATCTTGATGACAATACAACATAATATATTCCTTATGATTGCAAATCCAAGATGGCCGCCGATACGAAATGGCGGACCACATATTACTTCACAACAACCTCGATATGGGTATCAAATGAAAGTGCTTGATTGGTAGAATAGAGCTCACTATGAAAAATCCAAGATGGACGCCGATAAAAAATGGCGGATCGTATATTTCTTCACAAAAACCTCAATATGGGTATCAAATGAAAGGGCTTGATTGGTAAAATAGAGCTCACTATGAAAAAACCAAGATGGCCGGCGCCACAAAACGGCGGATTACATATTTTTCACTAAAACCTCAATATGGGTATCAAATGAAAGGGCTTGATTGGTAGAATAAAGCTCACTATGAAAAATCCAAGATGGCTGCCGCCACAAAATGGCGGATTACATATTTTTCACAAATACCTCAATATAGGTATCGAATGAAAGGGCTTGATTGGTAGAATAGGGCTCACTGTGAACTAACAACAAAACTAAAAACTTGAAAATAAAATAAAATAAAAAACCTTTTTATGTTAAACGGTTTTATTACAATCAAAATTATGTAGTTAGGTTATGTACTAAAAGCTAAAAAATAATTCGGCAAGTCCTAGCTACCAGATCGCACCAATCTTCACATCAACCTGGGGTATTGATCAGACATAAAATCGTTGGGTGTAGCGTATCCAGAGTAAACATTTTGATAGAAATTTCACGCGCCCAACGAGTTTATGTCTGATCAATACCCCAGGTTGATGTGAAGATTGGTGCGATCTGGTAGCTAGGACTTGCCGAATTATTTTTTAGCTTTTAGTACATAACCTAACTACATATTTTTGATTGTAATAAAACCGTTTAACATAAAAATGATTTTTATTTTATTTTATTTTTGTGGTATGTTTGTGGTACGTGTGAATTATTTTTATTCAGCGTTCAGTCTGCATCGTTTGTACGATTTGTCGTAAAATACAAGGGTAGTAAGTACAAAAGGAAGTTCAGTGACACAAGTTTCTAGCACAAAAGCTTTGTTACCGCCGCTGTGGTTTTGTCTAGCAAGTATTGTATTGTTTTGGAAGAAACGTCTGATAATTTTGAAAACGACTTGTGTAAAGTGGAAACTGGTTTGTGAATATTATTTTAATTGAGTTTATGAAACGATTATTAAATTGACTGCGCGTATGGCAAACTAGTTTAAGTTGCAGCCTCGACGCTTTTCACTGCATTGTGTGTTGTACGTTCGATCCCAATACGAGGCACCTCTTTGTATGATTCAAAAATTGTTATTTGCAGTCTGGGCATTCTTAGATGTCGTAGGAGATGACAACAGAAAACAATTTGCGAAGAGATGGCATACTTGACATCAAACCTTATACCATAAGACACGTCTGACAAGCACGGTATAGAAAGCTAAATACTCCTATTAATTTACAGTTGTAGCGACCAGCTATCACTGGAGCTATCTATCGGACGAAGATGACAACCATCACAACGCCATCTAACCAATGACCACGGAACTACCTCCATACTCCACCAACTAACAAAAGGCGGGAAAGATTTACACGATCCTGAACCGCGCAAGCAACTTTCGCAAGCAAAGCGGCATATATACAGCATCGAAAGTATCTCCGTCCTCCTGCAGGCCACCAAGCACGACCACCCAGCTTGTTAGAGGCTCCTCCCTCTAGTTGGAGGAACACCACACCTTTCGTCCTCCACTCATTGCTACTTTGAAGAGAATTATGAAAAGCCTAAGCCCATTGAAGCAAATTACGAAAAGCCTAACTCCAGGAATGAATTGCGAAAAATTATAAACGAAGTTGGCAATCTTTATGCTTGTCATTTTAATTTATTAATATAATGATTTCTATTGATGTATATGACGTATATCTGAGGATTACCAGCCATCAGGTCACTTATGAAAAATAAAAACTATTGTTTAGGGTGGCTCTGAAGGTTTTTTATAACTACCAAGATGTTATAATGTAGCCAACAAGTTGAGAACATATACATTATATATTCTGGTGGTGTTTTCACGGTTATCGGGCGATGCCGTAGTGAAAACTGCACTTCTATTTTATAATATTGGTCCTTACACGTTGCCGCTCTTACAGCAATAAGCAACAGCTTACCAACTGAATCTGCTATTTTACTTTTCTAATCTATTTATTTGTGTTCCTAAGAATAAAAAAAAAAATTATACCTAGCTTGTTGACATCACTATAATGGCATGTCGTATTTCGTTGTGATATATTTTATGGTATATAAGTTGGCTATAAATCTTCTTATCTCTTCAACTTATTCGTTAGAATATCACAGTCTTTTTATCGCGGTACCCGATACTTATGGGAGAGAATTCGTATTACATAATCATTTAGACGTGTGAATTGTGTCATAAATGTATGACAAAATTTTCTATACTTCCTCGTTAAAATATATATTATAATGTAAATAACTGTTGTACCTTTATACCTAACTTCTAGGTATATTTCTAAGTTCCTAGAATTGAACAGGAGAGGAAATAGAAAATGTCAAGTACGACTTAGGCCCTTCTCTCACGAAGCGACTCTCAAGTGATTTGTGTTTCGTACGCGTATCCTACGCGTCGCTTGTGAGTAGCCGCCATACATATTCAGCTAGTTTCGCACACGACGAGACGCGTCGACGACGCGTTTGATATCAGTCGCACGCTACCGTCTTGCTGGTCGCACGCTACCCGAGTCGTATACGCGTTGCATTATAAAATGGCGGCGGAATAAACTTTTAATATTAATTTTGTCCAGGAGGTGGAAAATTATCCAAATAATAATATGATTCTTATTAAGACATTCTATAAAAATGACGAAATTTCTCGTCATTCTCATGCAGTCCTCTAGCAGCGACGAATGCTCTGCAATTGATATTTTTTCGATGTACGAATGCACCCAGAATTTTCTTTCATATTTTCGTTTATTCTTGCCATATAAATACAGAAGAAAATTGTCTTCACCGCTAGAGTCACTAGACATCGTCGTGCGAATGTTGCTCCTCAAATGACAAAAAAATGTCTTATTTGCCTAGCACCGTGTGCGGAATAGAGTAGCATACCAGTAGGCGATGATGGTTTGCATCTCAGTCTCGTAGCATTTGAATAGCTTCGTGAGAGAAGGGCCTTACGGTCTTGTACCGTTTTCACTTAATAATTTCTTCTTGCGATTTATGATTCTAGAATAAGGTTTATTTAATGTGCAGGTTTCCTTTAAAAGCTGGGTTTACTTGTCGTTCATAATAATTTAACAGGATCTGCCTGAAGTCTTCGTGCAATTATGGCAATTTTGTCTTTCTTTGCGTAAACAAAGATCAGGAAAGCAGTCTGGTATCAGCATTTTGATGTGTTATGTGTGTGCATGAGTTGGCGTCTGACATAATTAACATAATTCTATGGATTTTCAAAGCAGATGTAGGTAGGCGTTTAGAACCATAGTAGGTTTGTGACATCTTTATGCAAAATGCACAAATTACTTTTAAGATTAATATGAGTTGTAACACTGAGGACTCGACTTGCTAAGAGTATATTTCACTATCTGCAATTCCTTTAGTCACAAGTCGCCATTTTCTTAAGTGCTTCTCGCTTGCTGGAGTCGGTGCACTTTCTGTCTTCGGCTAGAGTTACAAAGTACAATCAAACAAGTCGGCGGTGGACCAGTTTGAAAAAAAAACCCTTGGCTCGCTCATAGAGTCGAGGCACACTAGAAACTGGTTTTGTATATGAGTGTCAATGTGCGTGTAAAGTAGCACTGGAAGCGACGATAACGATGAAGCAGACTTAAAAGCGGCTAAGCTTAGTGACTCTACATCTACATGCAATATAAAAATTAATGTAACAGTAATTTTAAATTTATAAGATCCAGCAGAATCTGCTTTTATCACAGAAGCCTCGAAATGTAAAGAAAAAATAGTAGCGTAGCTGTATTTCTCTGTAAAGTCTTGCGAGGTTTCTTAAGCTTAACATAGTTTTCTATTATGAAATTTTCACTTTAAGACTACTTTCGTAGATTTATATTATATACTACCTGTATCCCGCGGTTTCACCCGCGTCCTGAGAGAACATCGCACTTCGCGTACCTTGTTAATTTATAGTCTAAGTTACTCCTTGGTACATCAGCTATCCGCCAGTGAAAGTCCCGTCAAAATCGGTCCAGCGGTTCCAGAGATTAGTGAGACCAAACAGACAGATATACAGACGGACAAAAATTGTAAAAAATGTCATTTTGGAATATGTACTGTGTTATAAAAATGTAATTTCAAAGAGGTTTTCTTTAAAACTTGTGAATCGATCGTATAATCAAGTAAAAATTATTACATAATTATACTTCATCATAATCACAACCACTATTAATTAATTTGCGCATGTGATATTTGACGTGTTTCACTAGCAGAACATAAAGATTAATTTCTGTAACTTGGAGGCAACGAAAGCCGATTGGAGATACCAACTTAATCAGAACGGACTTTATGCAGAGGGTATCTACTATATATCTTGTTTAAATTTTAAACCTATAACGCGTACCATTGACTTTTCGAAATTATATGCGTGTTATATTACCGTTAAATCGTCGGTCCCGACATTTTATGAAGATCTTTGACAATCGTTATGAGCAGTCAGCACACTTGAATAATTATACTGACGCTTGTCTAAGCCAACGAATAACGCTGGCCCTTTGAGTTGCGGAGATCAGACGGGAGTTGCTCTGTAGTAAATGCAAATATTTTGATATATTTTATTTAGAAAGCGGACTACGGGTTCTAAGTCGGGACTATGGGTTCAGTATTGGATGTAACGGGGATGGCGCTAGTATCCTGCTTTATTTCTTTTAGTATATTCTTTATATCTTAGGATTGGCGATTCCTTATTCCATATTTTCCCAGTATCAGTTTATTTCATGATGTGTTTTGTTCTCAGATGACTACAACAGAGTGGTGCTAGAGACGGTGGACAGGGAGCCAGACTCCGATTATATTAATGCTTCCTACATAGATGTGAGTATTACCTATATTATTTTTTCTATTTAAAACATTTACATAGTTAAGTTTTTAAACATGCATTACAACTAGCAATTTAACAAAACGGTTAAAAGACAAAAGAGAAAATTTATAAAGAACTAAGAATACATTTTTTTTTATTAAATAACTTATCAACACAATAATATTTACATGAAATATAGAAATCTTGCAGTTGGATCTCTTCATATTAGTAATTCTCTCCGATATGCCGAGCTCTCTAAACAAGCAGCAATTCAATGTCGCTTCCAACTTTACTACTTCTTCGTAAAGTTCGACGTGTTCTTCAAAAACAGAAAAAAATGGCCTGACAAGGCCATTAACATTGCTCCAAATGTCGTAGGTTGAGGATTGAACCCACCACATTCGCCGCAACGTTAATGGTTATGGTTAATGACGCAAACCAACACTGTATCATCTAGCAAATTGTTATTGCAGGTCTGGGTATTCTTTGTATCCATTGGTTGAATAAATCGTCCAATTTAAAAATATAGTCACCTCTCTCCATTAACTATTTAAATTTGTAGATTTAATTTAAAAATCACCCAAATCCTACCCCCATTACGTAAGCACTTCTTTGAAATAGAACTCAAATATCAGAACTATTCACTAAGAAAGACCCGGAGCCGTGAATTCACCGCTTCAGAAAAGCGAGTTTCGATATCTTAAATTTAGTCACGATCGACTATAATGACTGTACGAATTGTTAGGCCGATGTGCGTAGAGGACCGAAAGACTCCGAATCGAGTACGGGACCGTCACATAGTAGATATTGTGCTCAATTCTAACCGGTTGTAAGATTTTCCGATAAGTATCGAAACTGACCAATTTCGGCACAAAATATATAATAATAATAATATAATATTCTACCACATTCACACAACACCATCTAGTCCCAAACTAAGCAGAAGCTTGTACTATGGGTACTAGATAATGGATAAACATACATATATACTTTTTTTTTTTGTAAATACTTACATATTATACATAGAAACACCCAGACCAAGACAAACATCCATGTTCACGCACACAAAATGTTTGACTTGAGCGGGAATCGAACCCGAGACCTTCGGCGTAGCAGTCGCTTACACTCCCGCGGCGCCAACCGGTCGTCAAAAGAAGCAAGACTGGACGTGAAAAGGTTTTATATCTATGAATAGAATCTTTTTTTCTATGCTGGGACTGTACTAGACGTTCCAAATTTAAAAATGACAAATTAAAATAATTTGCCTAATTTTTTGAGCTAATATTTAAGTCCATTGGAATGTTACACTTTTTAGGCTTAGCGTGCATTTGGCCGAGGACGTAATTTAATTTAATGGATGTCAATAGTGTAAAGTTAAATCCAAATTTGTGGGATCGCAGCCCTTCTTGTACAAATGGGTTTTCTAGTTTATCTGGTAAACTACTGGTCGTACAGTAAAAAATCACAACGTGTTAAATTGCAAATTGAATTCTCTACAACTTTGGTTCCGTAGCATTTAGTCGTAAAATTAAAAATAACAAAGTTACAACGAAAATCGAATGAAATTTTCAACAAACTTTCTTTTTAATGTTATAATTTTTTCGTCGTCAGCCATAACAAATACATTTAATTTGTCTTAGTCCTTCCAAAACAAGATCTCGTCTTCTTATTTGAGTCTCTACAGTACCACAAGGTCCCCTGCACTCTTTCCAAGATGGAGGCCGAGGGACAAGAGGGACCAAGCCACAAATTTGGATCAAGCTTTTCATATTTCCTTCATATTCAGCCTTCCATATTATACAGTGATTGGCGGATCATAATCTAAGCAAACTAAAGGTAAATGAAGACTTATTAGCTACAAAAATCAAGCGTAGGCAGATTTTGAATTCCTTTTTTATGCAACCAACGGATGAATGCGAGATTGAATCACTAATCCTTTCCCTTCAAAATGACAAGGCACCGGGTATTGACGATCTTACAAACGTCCTTTTGAAGGATATTAAGGAGGCTATCTTGCAGCCATTAACTATAATATTTAATTCCAGCTTGGAGCAGGGGGTCTTCCCGGACATTTGGAAAATTGCTTCCGTGTCGCCCATTCATAAGGATGGAGATAAAGACCAAATTGAAAACTATCGGCCAATTTCACTTCTGCCGGCTTTTTCTAAGCTACTGGAAAAGATCGTGAATAACAGGCTGGTGAATTATTTAGAAAATAATAACCTTATATCCAATAGACAATTCGGTTTTAGAAGGGGCAAATCGACGGAAGATGCTGTTAATCTTTTAACATCGACAATATCAGCCCATCTTGACAGAAGTAAGGCCTGTTTGGGGGTATTTCTCGACTTGGCGAAGGCCTTTGACACCGTATCAATCCCAATACTGGTAAGAAAATTGGAATGCCATTTTGGTGTCAGAGGCCTAGCCTTAAATTGGTTTGAGAGCTACCTAACAAACAGAAAACAGAGTATAAAGGTCTGCGGCATTAGAAGTGAAGTACGATCCACTAATTTCGGCGTCCCTCAAGGTAGTGTTTTGGGACCGACATTGTTTATAATGTATATAAACGATATACATGAAAACATTAACGCAGAAGCAATTTGCTATGCAGACGATACTGTTATCGTTTATCATGGTTCTACTTGGGGGGATGTATTTTCTGATGTGGAAAACGATATGATACAGGTAACATCTTGGTTGCAACGAAATTTGCTTACCTTGAATGCTAGAAAAACCAAATATATATGTTTTCATAAAACTAAGGTATCGGCTCCAAGCAAAAACCTAAGCATTAAAATACATGAATGCATAGAACGCAAACAATCTTGCAGCTGCGATGAACTCACGAAGACTAGTAGTATTAAGTATCTTGGCGTGATAGTCGATCAAAACCTTAATTTTAAAGAACATATAAGCTCACTCTCGTCCAGGATTCGAAAAACTGCAAATATACTCAAGTTGCTTCGGTCATCTGCGAACATTGACATCTTGAAGACTGTTTATTATGCATTAAGTCAATCTCTAATTACGTACTGCATAAGTTGCTGGGGCAGAGCACCAAAAACAACAATGATACAAATAGAGAGAGCACAACGCTCGGTACTAAAAACAATGTACAAAAGACCATTTCGATACCCTACAACAGAACTTTACAGGGAAAGCCAAGTTTTGAATGTTCGCCAGCTTTTTATTTTAAAAACTGTTCTGGTGCTGCACAGAAAAGTCATTGCATCGGAGAACTACACAAATCTGCAACAACTAAGAGTATACAGATTGCCCTTACCTAAAATTAAAACTAGTTTCGCGAGACGTTTTAGCCCGTTTAAGGACGTATTCATCTATAACAAGGCAGCGAGTACTTGTGAGCTGAAGCCGTGCACAGTGAGAGAGGCAAAATTAAAAGTTATAAAATGGCTTGCTTCTCAATCGTACGATTCAACGGAAAATCTTCTAGTACCCATATCATAAAACGCACACTGTAACTTACGTACCTATATAATATTATTTAATACTTATTACATAATATATGTATATATATATATATATATATATATATATATATATATATATATATTTATGTATTCCCGTAATATATAATTATATGAATTGTTATTTATCTACGTATTATTAACATTAACATCATGCACACCTACATCAACTTCACTTCTTTACAACTTCACTTCAATCGAGACCAATGTACTCTTTATTGGTATTTTAATTTTCGTATGTTATAATAATATGTCAGACTATTTTTGTTTTTTAATTTATAAGCCTTAGAAATACTGTAAGAAGCTGCCCGAATTAATCATTAATAGTACCTTTGTAATAAGAATGACGCTAGTCGTGTCAGGTACCCACAGGACAGGCTTTGCCTAGTGTGGGGCCACAGGATATAGCTTATAAAATTGTTAATACTTTTATGGCAATAAATGCTTTTTATTTTTATTTATAATTAAAGTAAGTATCATATACATCTGTAAAATAAAATTGCGTCCTCTGATAAACGCAACCCCAGATATAACTTTTCAATGGACTAATACGGGTTTCATATATATGAACTTATATCATGTTCTAAACATAGGTATATAACGCTTGTCTTCTACATATAACATCTCTAAAGCATAGTAGATTCACAATAAAATCCATTGCATATCTTAAATAATATAAGCGCGCAGACGCGTGAAGTACCTTTGTTTTATACTATTGAGATAAGTATGTATTGATTTCAGTCGGTATTTTCAACCGTAATAAAGTCTTTATATTTCCGATAATTCACTTTCAACTATTGGTTTTCAGAAACCGCATTCATGAGAAGTCTTTGTATTGCCAATAACACTTTCAATGGAAAATTTCAATAGTTTCTATAAGATGTAAAGCGGAACGGATATTTAATTTCCTTTAACGTCGGCTTCAGTTTTATAAAGTAGGGTATTAAAGCTGCACTTCCAGCGAAACGAAGGATGTAAAACTTTCAAGGAAATGCTTTTACTGCAAACATTTATTATTTATAATCATTATTTATATTTAGCAGCCACAAACAGTTTAACCCCTTGTATGCCGGAACGCAGATCTACGCGAGACACAATAGCTTTTTAATTGTATCTGGCATTCCGGCATACAAGAGGTTAATACTCATGTTTCCTAACAACATGGATTTATAAGATGTAGCACTATTTTATTACAGCATGCAGTGCGTTATAGTTCCGTTTCAGGCGCGATTTTTTATGCCAAACTAAGAACGTTTTTCAATAGAAACGTATAATCGCATCAATCATCAGATGTATGGATTAATCACTCATCCTGAATAAACTATCATCGCACAATCCAAACGAAACCTAAAAACACAAATTTGGGCAGTGCGTGTTCCTTTTATGACATATGCTCCCACTATGAAAGATTATTTCATATTCCAACCCTGAGGGGATCAAATGGGAAATTATAGATTGGGCTAGTAAAATAAAATTTGGGACTTGCAAGTAACAGCCAATTATACATTTAGTAAATAACAATCATACAGAGGACAAATTACTGAGCTAATCAGATGGCTCAAGGTTTTTAACTTAATGAGAATTGAAGTTTTGGTCTACGGCGTAGCACTTTAGAGTCACAAACAATTAGACCAATAAATTGCCAAGTTTTAGCTAGCTAAATCAAGACCATTTGGAGAGCATTTGGGAAGGCTTTATCCAGCAGTTGCGGTCTAGCGCCTGAAACAATGATCATGAAATAATAATAATAATATTCTATCACATTTACACAACACCATCAATTCCCAAACTAAGCAGAGCTTGTACTATGGGTACTAGAGAATGGATAAACATACATATATATCGGAATGGTCATCAGTATAGGACGTCAATTGACTACGAAACGGAAGTGCGAAGATTGCGCGCTTCGACAGAGTCTACGCGTCACGTTCACTACAGTCGAAGAGGGGGGATGACGGTTGACGTTTAACGGAGCAACGACAACTATCACTTCTCTTGGAGACTCCGGGCGGGCAACAAGTACCTAGAAACTGTCACTCGCTTCGTGTTCAGTAATACAAAATAGTTATAGTCAGTTTTGTTAGATTTGATTTGGTGTGAACTTATAACGAACTGTGATGTGAAGTGTTGATACCGGCCAAGAACCAAGCACGCAGCTGTCATCAGAAGTGGGATCATGGACCAGCGCGACCACAAGGCGCGAGCGAAGGCGACTGCTAATGCTGCTATGGTGGTGAATCAGCTGAGCTTGCAACTGCCACTGTGGTGAGCGTATTTTGTCTGATTTTTTTTTTGGTACTGCCAATTTTGTTTGGTGGCAGTAGTAGTAAAACATTACGCATTCAACCTTGGAAATGTCATAATCGTTGTGGTGATATCGCCATCACATCGTACTGAGTTTTGTAGGTTCGATTCCTACACGAGACACTGAGTTGTAGAACCGTTTGACTTTTACGGTGTCGTGGTTCCCATAGCATGATCTCATGAATAATCTTATTTTTAATAGCTTAAAGAAGAAAGACAAAAAAATGTGGGTAGTAATGATTTAATTGTGACCTTTGCCGTATTTTAAGTTAGCATATGGTTGTCTGACTACCACAGTGATCTAGCTATAGCGTAGATTGTGAACGGAGGTTTTGAGTTTGATACGCCAGTTAAAAAGAAAGCGATTATTTTATTTCTTAATGCGAGGGTGGCTTGCACTCACGAACTTTGTGATCATATTATTATGCTTGCTTGCAAAAAGATTATCTTGTCTCGGTCTTACTTTGTGGACTTTAATAGTAACGAGAGTGAGCGTACAGGCTGACTTGCATTATTCCAAGCAAGTGCGTTTGAGTCAAACGTGCTAGTTATTGTTCTAGTGCAGTTGTAATATTGGTTTTAGAACCAACACCCAGCTGGTTGGTTTTCTGCTAAATCTAGAACAAAAGCACCGGTCTAGACTATCCTTCGCAGGGCAGCGGCGCTAAAGTTGGTAAACTAATCGAATCGTACATACTAAGTTCATAGTGTAAGACTGTGCGGGGCTATTGCTTCTGACTGTGCTAATTTTGTGTAGAACAGCTTGTAGCTTTTACTTCTTAAATAGACGTGTGAACTGCAGTGCTGTCTAGACGAGTGCGGTTGGTTGGTTAGTGTAACCTGACCATAGTCAAAAGATATAACTAGCGCCATTATTTTATCGACTCGTGGTGTTGATAATACGTGACGGTTTTCGTTTAAACGTGATCAGAGCCTAAGTAAAAAGTGACACTGTTACTCGTTGTAATTCTGAGTTGTACAGACGATCTCAATGTTGCAATTACACCTGCTTTTTTTTTGTGTGTGCATACATTTTTAACATGACACATTAAAATGTTCCGTACTCAGATTATTAGATGGCACCACTAGTAAACTTAAATTCAATTTTAAGATTTTACGCGTGAACATTACCTACTGTGTTTTTTTTTTAAATTCATGTGATACGCTGGGAATTTTTATCAAGTGCCCCGAGTTCTCAGGCCAATTCCAAGTTATGCTTAGGACGTTTAAGAGTGATAGTGATTCTAGTAGAAGCTGTTAAACTCGGTTATCAGACGTAGAAAAAAATGATTGAGTTATCATCGTAGTGCGTTACGATATTCAGTTTCAGAGATTTTAATTTTCATCGTAGGTAGAACTAGGTTAGTGATCGTTAGTGATTGATGATTGGATGATTGTGTGCTTAACCTTATTCTCATTAAATGGGTGCTTTGTTAGTCGTTGTTGTGATAATTTTGTGGTACCCACGTTACCGTCAGTGATTTGCATAAACTTTATTACTTATTGATCATAGTATCATAAACGTTGTCCATCGTCTTGAACGCGAAAGATCCGATGCTGTATCGCTAATGATTAGGTTAGGATAAGCTTCGTATTTAGACTATTCATGACAAAATTATAAGGCTATAAAGAATGGTTGGATACTTGGTAGTAAACTTAACATAAGACTATCAGCCTAGTAAGATTATTTTTTTTTAGTTTGCTATGTGATAAGGAAAACCAATGAAATGTGTTGAACAAACCTAGTTTAAGATTACTTTGTTAGACGCTCGAAATGATTATCTGGGTGGTGTTGTGTATCCGGATGGAGGTTTTATATCGTGATGTTGAAGACCCGATGGATGTCAGAGTATGAGCAATGCAATATTTTAATGAGTTTCCTATTATTTGAGCGAGTACGTGTTGCTCAACATGTCAGCTTCGAGAGAAAGAGTTAGTTGTGATTTTCATTAAAACCTGTAATGATTTTGATCAGAGTAGGTACCTTTTATTGCCCACCGACTTGTGCCAGGAATGGCCGAACGACTAGGATTGCTGTTAAAGAATTTTCTCTTAATCCTAGAGCGAAGTACATTAAAGTGTGGTTGTTGATTGCAATCACGGATACCCTGCTACTCAAGTAGCTCTCTTTTGATTTTTGATCGCCAATATTATCTACCTCTGGTTTCTGTGTTGTATGAAAAGAGTGTGTTGCGAGAATCTGAAAGTACTCAGACTGTCGATTGGCTATCTCAGAACTGTAGTCGTTACCTCTATGTAGCCAAAGTAAATCAGTTTGTCCGAAAGTAGCTTATCAGTTCTCGCCATGTTCGCATTTGGTTTTAGTTTTTGTCAGTGGTCAAATCCAGTTTTGACATAGCTCATTGAGAGAATGGACGGGAGTTACGTTCTGTGCAGTTGTGAAGATGTAAACGAATTTGATAATTCGCTTAAAATTTACGAAGTGCGGACGTTGAATTAGTCTGAAAGATCGGATACTCTAGTTAGTGCGTATACACTGAGACGAATCTTTGAAATACTAATGGTAGATTTATTTCCTTTTTGGGTAATCCTGGTGGCTAGCGCGGCCTGGCGGCCGGCGCGGTCTGGCGGCCGGCGCGGCCTGGTGGCGAGTGTGTATGTGGCGCGCGGCCCGTGTGTGGCGCGAGGCCTGTGTGAGGCCTGTATGTGGCTTTGAAGAATTGAAGAGCCTGGTAACTGGTATAGCTAAAACATATCTGGCCGAACCTGGCAATGAAAGTGAAGTAGTTTATTAAAGGTTAGAAGATGTTGAGTCCAAAGACCTTGGCTTAAATGTTTTGGTTAACTTGGTTTGAAAAATCTTAAAGTGTAAAGGCCCATTTGAGGTCACAGAAGTTCTTTACGATGATCTTTATAATCGCAAAGCCCTTAATTCTAAGCGTTACTGTAAGTTCGCCCTCGACAGGTTGCGAAAAATGCCTGAAGGTCAAAGTACAACTGACGAAATTGAGGTGAAACAAAGTAGTTCTGATATTGAAGAAAGTGTTTAAGTTTACATGATGATCGGATCGGACTGTACCAGAGGCTGACGTGTAGCCGTAGTTTGGTAGAAATCGGCGTCTACTAACTTAGTAGTCCGTGAGTAGGCGGTATTGCAGTCGGCTCTGGTGGAGGTCGGGTTTCAGTGGCGTTCCCATGTGGGGTTCGCAGAAAGTAGAGTAACTGGAGGTTACTGGGCTATGCATAGCCATGATCACAATACATGTAGAGCTTAAATGTTATGGTTTACTTGGTTTGAAATAATATCTTGAGAGATACAGCGATAGTGAAATGTCGGTTTTACTTTGAGTTTCCTGATTATTGATTTTGATACTGAAACTTTGTGCCAGAGGATCAGAGCATAACTGACGATCTTAAAGAGAAAAAAATTGTGAACCTTAATACTGACGAGACAGTAGAAAACTGGGCTTACATGTTGATTGGTTGTGTGATTTAATGTCAGAGGTTCGGTTTGTAGCCGTAATAGCCGTAAATCAGTACAAATCGGATTCTATACAACTGTGAAGGCAGTTGTCCGTGAGTACACGGTAGGTACGCAGACGACTCCGATGTTTGATTGGCGCAGACAAATGGGTGGCAACCGAGTGACTGGTGTAAGGCCTGGTTTAGTAACTGGAGGTTACTGAATGGGGGCAATCGAGTGGCTGGTTGAGTGCCGGGTTTAGTAACTGGAGGTTACTGAACGGTTATGAATCACATGTAGAGCTTTAGTTATTTGATTTGATTATAGCGTGAGTCTATGCCCTATGGTAATTGACTGTATTGTTAGTGATGCTCTGAATCCAGCTCCTATAATAGAATGTAATGTAGGAGGTAATTTTGTAGAAAATTTGATTGGAATCCTAACACTGTTTTGATGTAACCCTTACCTGGGTTAAGTCAGGAGTGACCGAGCAATGTGATACTGTGCGTGTCAAATTTTGTTACAGATTAACACACAGGGACGTGTGTCTTGTAGGATGGCCGTATCGGAATGGTCATCAGTATAGGACGTCAATTGACTACGAAACGGAAGTGCGAAGATTGCGCGCTTCGACAGAGTCTACGCGTCACGTTCGCTACAGTTGAAGAGGGGGGATGACGGTTGACGTTTAACGGAGCAACGACAACTATCACTTCTCTTGGAGACTCCGGGCGGGCAACAAGTACCTAGAAACTGTCACTCGCTTCGTGTTCAGTAATACAAAATAGTTATAGTCAGTTTTGTTAGATTTGATTTGGTGTGAACTTATAAAGAACTGTGATGTGAAGTTTTGATACCGGCCAAGAACCAAGCACGCAGCTGTCATATAAATATATATATTTTGTAAATACATACATATTATACATAGAAACACCCAGACCAAGACAAAAATCCATGTTCATGCACACAAATGTTTGACTTGAGCGGGAATCGAACCCGCGACCTTCGACGTAGCAGTCGCTTGCACTCCCGCTACGCCAACCGGCCGTCAAATCCTAGTCACGCAGATAAACCTCAGGCTGACGATCCTATTTTTTATAACCCTGCTTACCCTTTCACGAGTACATACATATTCAATAAAATATTAACAATAAAAACATCATACGAGTCATCAAAACCGGCGCGAATATGAGATCTGAGCGTTAATGTGCTCAGATTTCATACGGGGTGACCAGACGAAGATCATTAAAGTTTATCTGCACATAAAAGCCACGTTTAATATCCTACGCAGCTTCCGAGCCGTTATTACTACCCATGTTACGTATATTAACACGTTACTTTACATAAGTAATATATGAAAACGTGTGAAAGAAATATGTGGTCGTATTGCGAAGGTGACTCTTGATTGTCTAATGGCGATGCTACACCTGAGCATAGAGCATAGATATTTATATAGAGGCGCATTTCTTATGGGCGCTCTGTAAACAAACTTTCTGTGACCCAAATTACCGCTTGGCGGCGTGGCAGTTGCGCTGTGACAGCTGTCTCTACGAGTGCAAGAGAGACGAACTGACGACACGTCCCGCCAAACCGCCACTTGGAATCGGCACACGAAATCGTTATGAAATGCGCTTCAAATTCAAATTCAAAATCCTTTATTCATTTGGGTCACAATGTGACGCTTATGAACGTCAAAAAATAAATTTATAAAATAATGACTTAAAGACTCTACATTTACATTTACTGCCACGTTCGCAAAGCAATAGGTAGAACCATGAGAAAGAATGGGCAATAAAACTCACGGTCACTCTTTTTCATCGCCAGTTTTTGCATAATACACATAATTTACACTTTGTAAGGTGCTGCAACTGTTACACCTTCTATATCACTTGTATATATTTACTGAACATAATAATACTCAAGCATAATACTTTTGATGTTCATTTGGTTAGCCTCCTCAGAATAGACATGGTGAAACAGGAGCATCCACTTACATTATATATACCAAATAATGCAGGCAATCCGCGAAAGTGATCAGACCCATGATGGAAATGATGCAGTTAAATATTAAAATCTAATACCAGCCCGCAAGTCCATCATCGACCAGTCATCGCAAGTAGCATCATCCCTCTCGCCATATTACAGGGACAGGGATGACCCGACACACGACGCCATTATGAATAAAATAAATTGCAACTGTACACGCATAGAATTAGTTAATACATTTAGATATCTGGGACTAACTGTGGATAGAAATTTCAACTGGAAACCGCATGTGGATGAGGTAAGTAGATCTGTGCTAGGCAAACTGTTCCAACTTAACAATGTCATCGACAAGCGTACAATGTTAATTATTTATTATGCCCTTGCTGACTCAGTACTGAGTTATGGTCTTAGTGTGTATGGACGCACATTCTTAACATATATCAGGCAAATTCAAAGTATACAAACAAGACTAATTAAATACTTAGTAAGTAAAAAAGTAAAAACAATGTGTAACAAAGACTATGAAAAATTGTACCCAATATGTAAAATATTGCCAGTTCATGTAAAAGTAGACTTCTTAATAGCCACAGAATATTATTATACAGACAAGTATGAAAGAAAAACTGATAATCCACACCATACAAGAAATGTAACAAAAGGAGAGCTGTTTCAGCCAAGAGCTAATAATTATTACGGAGCGAGAATGAACAAGTATCTGGTGCCAAAAATATTTAATGAAATAGAACTGTTAAGAACACAACCTAACTTATGTAAAACCCGATTAAAACTAAAGCTGAAGGCTATGATGCTCGGTGAATGTGACAATACTATTAGCGAGGTCCATTCCCGAGATACAAAAGATTATGTAAGTAGGGTTTAGTATAATAACTAACGAAACACTACACAGTTAATTTAATTAATTAATTTTAAGGTGTTGTACTTTTTATATTTTAATATTTTAATTTAGTTTTATTTAAATTCATATGTCAACGAGCGTATCTCGCCAACAAGCTGTTGGAGCTTGGCGAGAGTAATGTCATTTTATATTTTACTATTAAAAATAAATAAATAAATAAAAAAACAAGAAATTACATTTTAGTGAGCATGACGACACGTACATATGTTAATTTAGTTAATTTAATTAATTAATTTTAAGGTGTTGTACTTTTTATATTTTAATATTTTAATTTAGTTTTATTTAAATTCATATGTTAACGAGCGTATCTCGCCAACAAGCTGTTGGAGCTTGGCGAGAGTAATGTCATTTTATATTTTTACTATTAAAAATAAATAAATAAATAAAAAAACAAGAAATTACATTTTAGTGAGCATGACGACAACGGTATACGAACCGGCAGTAAGAAACAATCTATTGGTATACTGACCATGACCGCCAATTACCTCCATTTTCCAGATCGTTATTATTAACATAAATTAGTGGAACGCGTGAAGGAATGCAAATGTAGAAATAATTTTGTGAAGGTGACAAGTGAACAACGATATGATCAGGGATAAATAATGTTAAACTACATTCAACAAATCATAAAATTATCCAAATCCTGCAAAAATCATGTGTTCACGAGGCACTTCCACTTAACATGTCACTTATCAAAACTAGAATTTAACAGATTTATATAACAATTATATTAAACGGTCAGAAAATAAAATAATCGTGAGTTAAACAAGCCTAAGCCTATCCCCACGGTGTCTTATCACTTAAAAATTCCTTAACAGTGTAATAAACCTTTTGTAAAAGAAAGTTCCTAATTGTCCGTTTGTATTTGTGCATAGGTAAATTCATTATGTCAAGCGGCAATTTGTTGAAAAATCGTATACCGATCCCCGCAAATGAGTTCTGAACTTTATGTAGACGGTAGTTAGTTCTCACCAGTTTATGCTTATTCCTTGTGTTCACTTTGTGCAAATCACTATTTTTGCGGTAAAGAATTAAGTTTTTCTTAATGTACATTAAGTTAGCATATATATATTACGATGCAACTGTCAATATATCTACTTCTTTAAATTTATCACGTAAAGAATCTCTAGCACCCAACTTATAAATTGCACGTATGGCCCTCTTTTGAATGACAAAAATAGTCTGTATATCAGCAGCTGTACCCCATAACATTATTCCGTAAGACATTACGCTGTGAAAATAACTAAAGTAAACTAGTCTAGCAGTATCTATATCTGTGAATTCCCTAACTTTTCTGACTGCAAATGCTGCAGAACTAAGTTTTACTGCGAGACAGGATATTTGGGCGCCCCACTGAAGCTTACAATCTAAAGTTACACCTAAGAATACGTTTGATTCGACTAGTTCAATTGTTTCCTTATTTAAAATTATATTAGTAGGAACACTTTTGACATTAAGGCAAAGAGAATTTAACACATTTGGTTTTGCTAGAAATGGGTACCAAATTATTTGTCGAAAACCAATCTAATACTTGTGCAAGAGTGTTATTGACGGTATCAAAGTTACTTAAATTACGATCATCTTTAAAAATTAGTGACGTATCGTCGGCAAACAAAACAATATCACATACATTTTGTACAAAGAACGGCAAATCATGAATATATATTAAAAAAAGAAATGGACCGAGAATAGAGCCCTGTGGAATGCCCATTCCTACTGGCAAACCTAGAGACCTACTCCCATTAACATCTACATACTGAATTCTATCACTAAGGTAGCTGGCAAAAAGATTGAGTGCGGTATCTCTAATACCATAAAGTTTCAATTTAAGTAAAAGTGTATTATGTCCCACACAGTCAAAGGCCTTTGATAGGTCACAAAAAACACCAATGGTATCCTTCGAGTTTTCCCAAGCATTAAAAATATGCTGTAACAAAGTTACACCGGCAACAACGGTGGAGCGACCCTTAGTAAAGCCATACTGTTCACTGTGAAATAAATTATTTGTGTGAAAGTGGCTCTCTAATTGATGCAAAATAATCTTTTCAAAAATTTTACTAATAGCAGGCAAGATAGAAATTGGCCGAAAATTACTAGGGTCGCTCTTTGATCCCTTTTTGAATAATGGTATTAAACCCAAGAAAATATAATGGTATTACTTCTATTATGTAAATCTGTATTCATTGACCTGAGCATTCACTTGTAACGAAACAATGAGCCATCGCCGTTTTTTACATTGTCGAACTGAACAACAAACAGAGCCGAACATTGCTACGACCATTTGCAAGATCTTTTTAGCACACGCTCTAATGAGCAAAAAGTTCGAAGCAGATTTACCGTCCATTCGCTAGAATGCTCGCCAGGACGCAAGAATGCTCTTTACAGGTGAATGCTCAAGTGTATCATCACCATTACAAGCCTTTGGTTTTCTCTGATACCATGAGCTCAGTAGGTAAATACTGTTCACTCTTGTGATTTTTACGATCCGATTTTAGTCTATTTTCTATTTGTAACATAAAATGATTAGTTAAGTAGAAATAACAATAATAATTATGAGCAATATATCTGGGAAACCATTTTTATCTAGGCCTATGTAAGTCCCTGTCCCTCGTGATATCATCACCCCTTCCTACCTGTGCGAAGCACTCAAATATTTGACTAATTTATGTACAATTTGTCCGCAGAGTATATTAAAACCAAACGCTTACATAGTAACTCAGGGTCCAACAGAAGACACGGTGGTGGACTTTTGGCGCATGATCTGGCAAGAGCGTGCTGCCGCCATCGTTATGCTTACCAAGACTTTCGACTTCATCAAGGTTAGTTACCTAATTTCATCTTTATTTAGTTATAATGAAGCAAATTTAAGAAGGCAGCGATACCGTCGTGAAGAAACCAACAAACTGCCATTGCAGATGGCGGGGTATAACCACTAAAACCACCGCGGTGTCCCTACGGGTCCCGTGTAGTGGCGGGGTCACGTGATTTGCGGATAGCATACTTTTCCGTGACCCTGCCCGGGATTGGTCTGCCGTTGGTGTTGGCGGGCCCCGTCTCGTTATAACTTGTGAGGCGGCGGGGACACTACGTTGCCTCCTTGCCTTTTGGCGGACGGGGAGCAGTCCCAGCACTTGCCATCCGCAGGCTCTAAAACGGCCGCTTTTGGACTCTGGCGCCCACCATTGACTTTTGGAAGTTATGTGCGTATTAAATTGTTAATTATTGCTTTAGGCACGGGGGCCTCGGAGAGTACGTTAATCTTCCCGGCAGTCATGACGATATTTGACAATCGGTCTAGGGAGTCAGTACCTCTGGATAAACAGTTACTAGTCTAAATCATGAAATATCGCTATCCCTTTGTGTTGATGAAGTCAGACAGGCAGATTCAAGCTGATACGAGTATTCATTCAAATATCGTTACACTAATAGGCGAACCTCGGTGTGCAACTGGGATAACGCAAAGATGATGATAGAGATATTTTTAGAATAGAATAAGGGTAAGCAGACAGTCTAAGATCGCTTCAATATTTAGTTATAGAAGCAAGACTAGACAAAATCAGCTTGAAGAATAGAACACCATACGCACTCATATGTAAATTGTTAAGCATCGCTTGTGTCGTGCCTTGGAGAGAAAGCTGTTGATCCTGGCTGGCTTGGCGATCTTTGGCAGTCATTATAGGGAGGCAGTACCCGTGACCATACTAAAACTGGTATTTCGGGTTTTTGCTGTTTTGGGTTGCAGAAGTCAGACGGCAGTTGCTTGTGTTAAAACTGGGATCCCTATGTCACTGCGAAAGTTGTTGGTTCGATTTTCATTATATCGAACACGGTATGTCGATAGTTTAGTTGTGCGATGTTTCATTGCATTAGTTCGATAGTATAGGTTATTATTATATTGCCTTATCTTCCTGGAACCCATACCATTCCTACATCCCTTATCCCTTTAGAAGAGTTCGGTATTGTCAACCTTTTTCTATTGCAATAGTTGGGTGGTCAATCCGAGGGTGCGTGGTGGGTTCCTCATTCCTTCCATTAGGTCACAAAGATAACAAGACAATATCAGTGACCACTTGCTAACCAAATGCCTGATACCCTGAGAAATCAAACCCTACCTTAGCCATTTATTTAGATATGAACGGAAAAAAAGAAATTATCAATAATATATAAATGGTTTATTTTCAATCAACAATTGTACAAGAAATATATATCGGTACCTACCTAAACTTGGATCTAATCATCATACATACACCAAGAAATAAACAAAAAATTAATCATAAAATGAAAAATATCGTGAATATATTTTACATTTTATTGTAACACATTACATAAAAGCAATGAATACGTATACATATAAAAAAAAGGTTATTATAATTCTATATGATTAGCTAATGCTCTTAAAAAAGGAAGAACTTCCATTTTACTACCCCGAGTCCCTTCGCCCTGTGGGGGAAAGACGAAGGGGACTGTCAGATTCTTACTGACTAAAAACCAACCCGTGCTTCTCATGTACCCATGTGTCGGAGGGTAGGGTTTCACCGAAGCATTCCTTACTACCCACCGACGGGTATTGGCCCGCCAGATGGTCAGGAGGGCCCCGAACGAAACCCCCTTGGCGGCGGATTAAGATGTTGGGGTCCGCCGCCAAAACACCCAGCGGCAGCAGGGGATAGGGAGGACGGCAACGCAACACCGCATCTCCTCTTCCTCTGAGGCCCCACCGCGACGTAACGATGGTGCGCTCCTATTTGGTCGCGGGAGATGGGAGGGCGCGCGGCAACGCAACGCCGACACGCCTCTCCTCCCGCGATCGCACCCGACTGCGAGGGACAGACAGAACTGTCCCCCGCACCCGCACCTTGGGACGCATCCTACGTAGGCCTCACGCAAGCCCACGTGGAGCGTCCCCTCCTGGGATCCCGCTTAGCTTCACCACTACAAGGTGGAGATCCCACGGGGGGGTGTCCAAGCTAGCCTGTGCCTTCTCAACTATGTGATTGGTACTATATCATATGATCTCAGAATCGGGATCAGAATCTCGTTTATGTATCTCATTTTTTGTATAATAATTTTAAATTTACTTTATTGTGGAATACTTACTTAGGTAGACTAGGATTATTTAAATGCATTGAAATATAATTCATTCATTCAAATTCAAATCTTTTATTTTGCGAAATATGGGTATTACAGGTCTTAAAAGCAAAAGTACATAGTGTCACCATATTCAACCTTAACGGCATGCAAAAAATAGACAAAATGTCACATAGTAGGCAGCATAATTATTAATTTTATTATGTTCACAAAATTATATAAGAATAAGTAGGTATACCAAACTGAACAAATACAATTAATAGTTTAAAAATGTTATGTATGTATGTCAAATAATAAAAAACTAGCTCAATGCAATAGAAATAAGTCAACTGAGTTATGTAATATAAATTCAAAATGTCAATCATCAATAATATTATAATATACAATATAAAATTAAATAATGTTTCGATTTTAAGTGTTGTTACAATCATGTCCTAGATCTTGTCATCAAGGTAATTTCTAACAGAATAATATGCTTTATCAATTAAAAATGAAAACAATTCTTTTTTAAATTTATTTACACTATTTGCCTGTCGAACATTCAGAGGAAGATGGTTAAAGACTTTAGGAGCCATTACAAAAACGCTATTGTGATAAAGAGTAGTTTTACTAGAAACTAGATGTAATTTATCTGCCCTTTGCTGACTACTAACTTTAGAAAATTTTACAATATTTGCTTTGGCAAAAACTGCAGTCTCATAGATGTACAGACAGGGCACTGTCAGAATCTTTAATTTCTGAAAATACGACTTACAACTATCAAGTCTGTGCAGTTTGCATATTGCGCGTATGCACTTCTTTTGGGCTACAAAGACACGCTCTATACCAGTGGCATTACCCCAGAATATGATACCGTATCTTAAGGTAGAGGCAACCAATCCATGATATGCTGTGAGTAATACTGACTGGTTCACTGTTTTACTTAATTTTGTAGCATTAGTTTCTTTTATCTTAGTTCCTTTATAATTTATGTTCAAAGTTTCGTCATTATTATTGCTCTTTTGTCCAAATCTCATTATAATTGTTTTATCTAGATTGAATGTCAAATTATTTAATGTCAACCAATTAATTACAGAATTTATATTATCATTTATGTCACTTTCAATCTTTCCTACTTCATTGCTATTAAAAATCAGTGTGCTGTCATCAGCGAACATAATCATGGGATATGGTGAAACAGAGGGTAAATCATTTATATAGATAATAAATAATAGAGGTCCAAGTATGCTACCTTGCAGTACCCCATATTTTATAGTTCTTTGGCTCGATTTGTATGTCATTTCAGTCTTATTGTGAACACTATTAATTAAAGTAATTTGCTGTCGATTTTGTAAATATGATTCGATTAACTTCGACACATTACCCCGGACGCTATATGAATTTAGCTTTTTTATCAGAATTTTGTGATCCACACAGTCAAACGCACGAGTCATGTCCACATATAGTTCAAGAATAGGTAATTTTTTATCTACTTTTGTGGTTACAATACTTAAAAAGTCATATATTGCCATATTAATAGACATATTTTTCTAAACCCTTTCTGATTTTCAACGATTAAATTATTTTTTTCGAAATATGAATTAAGACTCCGATGTATCACTTTTTCAAATATTTTTGAAAATATGGGAACCAACGCTATGGGTCTGTAACAAGCCATGTTTTCTTTATTATCTTTTTTAAACAATGGCTTAATCGTGATAATTTTTAATTTGTCTGGAAAAATACCATCAACTATACACATATTGATAATGTGACAAAGTACTGGTGAAATAATATCTGCTACATGTTTTATAACTTTTATTATTTTATGTATGTCCAGTGGTATCGTAGCAGGCATAAACATAGAACTAGAGGTACTTGGCAAAGTGTTTCCGTAATTAAATTTAGACGTATTTACTGGTTGTGACGGATTAAGAATACGGATTGTCACCACCCCATATCATCCCATGGGTGTCGTAAGAGCCGACAGAGGGAGCATATTATGCAGAGAACAGAACTGTAAGAGAAGGAAAACTTGATACAAACCCTATATCAACCCGTTTGGCCAGCGTGGTATAGTAGGCCAATTCCTCCTTTCAAAGGAGAGGCCTAGTCCAGTAGTGGACTGTTAAAGGCTGATGATGATGATGATGATGACTGGTTGTGACTGGTCGACAAAGAAATTGTTAAAGGCTTCAGCAATTTTTTGAGGATCTGTTATTGTTTTATTATTTAAAGTAATTCGGCGTACTGTCTCATTTGGTAGGCTTATTTTCTGTTTGTTTATTATTTGCCATGTAGCCTTAGATTTATTTTTGGCTGTCTGAACTGCGTGATTATTTTGGGATTTTTGTGTAAGACGTATAATTTTATTGTACCTTTCATTAAATTGCTTAAAATTAATCCTGTTAGACTCATTAGGTTCAAGTCTATATTTCCACAATAAAAGACGCTATTTTATGCTACATACCCTAATACCATTACTTAACCATTTAGATTTAGACTTAGTCGATATTTAAATTTTAACGTCTGGAAAGCATAAATCATAAAGAAGTTTAAACATATCGCAAAATATATCGAAACATTTTGAACCCTCTTTCCCTTGATATACTTCGCTAAAACTAATACTTGCAAGGTATTCATTAAATCTTTTTAAATTTTCTTTGGAGTAATTTCTTTTTGTTACGAACCAATAATTTAGCCGACACGTTCACTTAACAGGACACTTAAGAATTTGTGCTGTGTGGTCAGAAATGGCCAGTTCCAATATTTCACCTTTACATCCACGTATATTGTGTATGAAATTGTCTATACATGTGCCACTGCTCAGACGAGTCGGAGATATAATTTCGAATTTGAGATTAAATTCTGTAACTAGTTGTTGGAATTGAGTAGAATAGGTAGTCTTTTTTAGCAAATCTATGTTGAAATCTCCACAGACGATTACCTTTTTGTTTTGTCTATAGCAATAAGTACTAAGGATTTCACTTACGTTACATACATACATACATATCGTCACGCCTTTTATCCCCGAAGGGGTAGGCAGAGGTGTATTTCTACACCCACTTTTCGCCAGATATACCTTAGTCCCACGTAATAAGGGGCGAGCCTATTGCCGTACCGGGCACATTTCCAGACTCCGTGCTGCTACTGAGATTTTCGTGACAGAAAAACCCAATAACACTGCCCTACCCAGGAATCGAACCCGGGACCTCCCGATCCCACGCGCACATTTATGCTGCGAGACCAACGAGGCAGTCTTATAGGATTTGATGTCGAGTTTTCCGTCTCTACGCAAAGATGGTATTTGCATCGTGTTATCCCTTGGTCGCCTCTTATGACACCCACGGGAAGATAGGGGGTGGTGACACTTGTATTCTATGCCGTCAACCACACGGCTAACTTACTCACTTAGATTATTTATAAATATATCAAACTTTCTTTTAGCGTCTTTACTCTGCGGGCTTCTATATAAGCACATTATTAGTATATTATGTTCGATAAGCTCAATGGCGCAAATTTCAAATAATGTTGATATACAGTATTTGGATAGAGTATCAATTGTTTTATATTTTAGGTCACTTTTAATTATTATACAAGTACCACCACGTCTTGTTTGCCTTGTGTAAAAAGCAGCTACTGTAAAATTTTGTATATTTAAAAGACTGATATCAGGCAAGGTCATATTGCGCTTGGATAAACAGATCACATCAACTGTATTGAATTTGTTTATTATGTCATGCAATGCAACAGTAAATATATCTAGTTTATTTATCAAACCATTTATATTTTGATGTAAAATATTTATATTATTATATACGAAAAAAGCCTGTGTTTGTAGTATTTGTCATGTCACCTTTTTCAACCGTCATATTATTAATTATATGATTTACAAAGTCAGAATCAATCTTGGATTGTTCATCAGTTTGAGTACAATTGTCTATGAATTTACTGTAATTATTTGGCATGTCAGAATAATATTTATTAAATTTACTATGGTAATCAATTTTTCAAATTTCTTTCAAAATATGTCGACAGATATATAAAGGTCTTCCTGTTCTATATGGCAAAAATGTATTATAATTCATGTCAATAAGCGTAACGTGTTCAAACTTATTGCATATAAATCGCAGCTCATAGTTAAGCATATTCTCATTTAAAGATCTATTATAGGGTATCTCACTTATAAGGATATTGGGTTCTGTTACAGATTTAAAAAAATATTGCAATAAATATTTAAATTGCCAAGGATCAACCTCGTTAATACCACCAAGCACTATAATGTAATCGTCTTTAGTTAACGTGGATATTTCATCTGTGTTTAATATTTCGGCGACGGTTGCAAATGGTTTCCAGAAACATATAACAGCATACCTCGAACCCACCAGTTTCTGCAATGTTCTCTGAATAAACTTTCCCTGTTGATCGGCTAATACTATAATCCTATATTTCTTAAGTTCAGTTGTGTGACTCTTTTGCATGGAAGATATAGAGCATTTATATGTTTGTGATGCTGCGATTCAGTAGACATACATTTTTTTTCTACTCGATTTTCAGTTTCTTTTTTTTTTTTTCGTTATACTTTCCGGATTACGTGAAGATTTTGGGCTCTCGGTTGTAACTATCAAAGATTGTTTTATTGCGTGGATATTAAACTGCTGCTTATCTCTATTTTTTCGAAGGTAATTGAAAAGGTTATACATAATAATCTTTACTCCTATTTCGAAAGTAATAAAATCCTTACAATGGAACAATATGGTTTCAGAAAACATAGATCAATAAACCGGGCCATATATGAGGTTATGTCTAAAATAATAACAAACGTTGACAAGAAGATTCCTGTTGCATCACTCCTAATGGACATGACGAAAGCATTTAATCACGTGGACCATGAAATATTACTGTGTAAGCTTGAGAGATATTGGGTGCGCGGAAAAGCGATATATTTTTTTTTTTTTTCATTTTTTTTTTTAAATTGCACAAAACAAATTACAATCTTATTATAAATTAAAAACAATCAAAGCTTATGTTTAGATCTAGATTGCAACTCAACACATGTGCATACATTGAAACAATTAAACATCAAGTTAACAGACAGAAGAGATGTACAAACATACACGTGTTACGAAATTAAATATAAATAAGAAAATATAGGTTTAATTTCGTAACACAACAACAACAATACTATATCTTAAGAAATATTTAACTATTTTACTTCTATTTGGGATAGAGGATATCCTTTAGAATTTTTAGAACTAATCAAGTCTTATCTAAAAAACCGCACGCAAATAACTTCTATCAATAGTATATGTCTAAATACAAAACTAGAAACAACATATATGTCGCAGGCCAGATACAGTACGATGTCTATTCCACAAGGCAGTATACTAGGTCCGTTATTATTTATTATATATTTAAACGATATGCCAAGATGTACTGAACACCAAATGCTCTTATTTGCGGACGATAGTACCCTTATCTACTCGGGCGAAGAACTTAACAATTATGAAGGCGATATAAATTGTGCTCTCAAAAATATAATTATATGGCTAATCAAAAATAACTTAAAAATAAATCTAGACAAAACGAAAATTATGACATTTTATAATAAAATTAATAAGCTTGACATTAAATATATATATATATATATATATATATATATATATATATATATATACATATATATATATATATATAAATTATAATAATACCAGAATAGCCGAAACTGATAAAGCCAAGTTTCTTGGACTATACCTAGACAGTAACTTAACGTGGAAACATCACATAGGTATGCTGTGTAATAAATGAAATCAATTTGCGTATGCTCTCTATAAGCTATCAAGGATATTCAACCGCTCGACTGTTCTAGCTGCCTATAATGCGTTCGTTGCCTCGAATATAAGGTATGGTATCATATACTGGGGTTATTCCACTGACAAGGATTTTGCGTTTAGAGCTCAAAAAAAAAAAAAAAAGCCTTGGCAAAAGCCTGATGGGAATGGCTCCTAAAATATATAATAACATACCGAATGTGATACGTAATTCTGAGAACCTACACACATTTAAAAAACGCCTTTATGAATTCTTAACAGCAAAATGTTATTACTCTGTCACTGAATACATAAATGATAAACACAAATAGTTCGGTATGTCTGACCTGCCACAAAAAAGGAGTATAATATGTAAATATAATTAGAAATAAGTTCTCATCAATTATGAATTATATATGGTATTGTTTAATGTGACAGGTACTTAACGATAAAATAATGTACAAGCTTATATTGAAAGGTAAAATTAAGTAATAATGGTACCTACATCTAATACTTTCCTTTAATTTTGAATGTGAAAGGATTATGATCATTACATTCATCAGGTACAACAGTACCTGATGAATGTAATGATCATAATCCTCAAGTAATAATCTATGTATTTGACTATGTATGTATTAATTATTTAATTTAATTTGTAATTATCAACCCTAATTTGTAAGATTTAACTGACATAACCTAACAACATTATGTATTAATTTGAATGAATTTTTAATATGGAATTATTATACATAAATTAATTTGTACGCCAAGAATTGGCAGACATAGCGATCTAAGAGCACTGTTATATCCAACTATGATCTTAGTCTTCACTTTCTTTGTTCGTTTAGAATTAGGGATGGCACATCTTGGGCTTCCTACTTCTAACTTCTTATAGAGTTCAATAATTTTATTTGATTTTTCAACCTCTAATTTTAACCGTATGTTTTCAGTTAGAAAATTATCTACTTCTTGAAGTGCGCTCTGTAGTTCAGCAGACAATATATTAATTTGTTCTGTTAGTGCGGCTACTCCTTCATCGTCATGGAATGTATCATCGGGCATGCTCATCATGGTAGTGTCAAACATGGAATTTTCCGAGACAGAAGAAGATGTGTGTGGTTTTCTAAACGTGATATTATCATTTTCCATTTTTCTGTATTACTTAAATTTTATATTTATATATTTTTTTCTTATATTGTACCAAAATTCTTCTAAGTATATTTTAATTGATTAGTATGGCATCCCTATGTAAAACGGAACGGAACGTGGCCTTAAAATGCTAGTACTCAAAGACGGATTACATACATTACAAACACACAACATTATTTAGTAGTCAGTTTTCCGGACGAATGTCAAGTGTCAGAATTTAATTTGTGTGTTTTGATTGGTCAATACTTCCTATAATGAAGGTGATTTTCCACCAGAGGGGCGAGACGAAGCGAGGCGGGGAGAGAATTGAAATCGCACTGACCCTTTTCCACTAAAATAGCCATCGCGAGCTCGCGCGAGCTCGCGCGTGACCGCCGCGCCACCCATAGGCTGCATTACATAAAGATATAGGTACAGTGATGTTTGAGTTCGTCATAGGTACAGTGATGTTTGAGTGTCGTTTCCACCGAGTGGCGAGACGAGACTAGGCGAGAAGAGAATTGAAATCATCATCATCATCATCCTAGCGCTGTCCCGGTTGCGCTCCAAAACCCACGCCTTGGAGCCCGGGGTCTGCTTTCCGGCTATGTCTCCTCCACTTCGCACGGTCTTCAGCATCCCTGGTGGTTAATTGGTTGGCATGCATATCATCCCTTACGACGTCAAGCCATACCAGCGTAGACGACACTCTTGCAGTTTGTCAGCAATGTCACGGACATGAAGGCTACCCCGGATACGGGAGTTCCTAACGTGGTCCTTCCGCGTGACACCACACATCCAGCGCAGCATGTTCATCTCCGTGACACGCAGACTCTGCTTGTACGCTCAAGCACAGGCCACGTCTCACTGCCATATAACAGGACAGGTCTAATGATGGATTTATAAACCTGTCCTTTGAGCTTAACCGGCATTTTGGGGTCACAAATGACACCGCTCACCTCACGCCATTTGGCCCAGGCTGCCGAAATGCGTGCCTTGACGTCGCAATCGATGTCACAAGACGCGTGCAGTACTGATCCCAGGTACTTGACCAGGTCCTTTCGCTGGGCAATGTCTCCGCCTATACGAATTGACGCGGGATCAGTACTGTTGCAGGCCAAGTACTTGGTCTTCGCCACGTTTATTTTCAGACCGACCTTCCACGCATTCACACGCCGCACCAAGCGTCCCCTGTCCGCATCCGCCAGCGCGATATCATTAGCATACATGAGCAGCCACGGGGACTGCTCATGTGAGTCTCTGAAGCTGTCTGAAAGTACATCTAATATGACACTGAATAGGTACGGACTAAGGGCGGCACCCTGGTGGACCCCGGCGGTGATGGGAAAGGTTCTTGTGTCGCCAACAGCAGTCCGAACTACGGAATCGGAATTGGAGTACATGTCTCGGATGATGTCAATATATGCTTCTGGTACACCTTTGGATCTTAGCGCCCACCAGATCATCTGTCGCGGCACACAGTCGAAGGCCTTCTGCATGTCTAGAAACAGAAGATGCAGAGGCGTGTTCTTCGACCTGTATCGCTCCATGACGATCCTGAGGGCGAAACTTGGGTCCATGGTGGCGTGACCAGGGTGAAACCCATATTGACACTCCGAGACTGTGGTCTCCTGTCGGATCCGGGAGTCGATATAATAAACACTATAGAGAGATAGCGATATAATAAACACTATACACTAACAAGCTTTTGCCCGCGGCTTCGCACGCGTTAAATTCGGGGTAATACAAACCTACTTTCAGTCTTAATTTGTTTGAAGACACTCCTGATTACTCTAAACACTCCTGATTACTTCAGAAACAATATAGGGTACAAAGTAACTCGGTAAATGTCCATGAGATTAGTAGATAATAACATCAACTTGCTTACAGACAAATGTCAAAGCCATGTTCCAATACATGTCCAATATATGTATATCTATGAAAACTTTTGCATTTATTATTTAAGTTGAGAAAATCGTTTCAGCCGTTTAAGCGTAGTATATAATTACTAGCTTTTGCCCGCTGCTTCGCACGCGTAAATTAGGATTAGATAAAATATTTTGTACAAACATCCTCTTCAAGGAACATACATGCTAAATTTAACCTTCTGGCGCCCAGTAATTTTGGCTGTATTGTGTCAGTCAGTCAGTAACGAAAAGATTTTATATACACAGATTGAAGTGATTCCATTGAAAAAATAAAAGTTTATACACAAACTCTGAGTCCCTTTACCACCCTCTTAGGGGAAATTTTCCTAAATAAATGTCTTTGTGTTCGGTAACGTCATTTGTGGATCCAATAAACAAAGTACGAAGTTAATCCCTTGAAGGCATAAAAGGTTCTATGCAAATTATGACTCCCCTTTTTATCCACTTAGGGTAAGAATTTCCAAAAAGACTTTCTTATTGTTCACTAACTTCATTTGAGGAACCAATAGGTTTACAAAGTTTGAAGTTAATCCATTGAGGGTATAAAAAGTTGCATACAAATTCCGACAACCAGTTTAACCCCTTTAGGTGAGTGTGCCCCTACACACCTCAAGGAACATACATGCTAAATTTCATCTACTTGCACTCAGTTGTTTCGGTTGTAGCATGTCTGTCAGTCAATCAGTAACGCAAGGATTTTATATACAGACAGATTATACAAATAAATAATATTTGACTGCCTCCGTGGTACAGTGGATACCGTACGCGTCTGCTAAACGGGAGGCCTCAGGTTCAATTCCCGGGTCGTGCAAAAGTATTACTGAGTTTGCCGAATTCTCAGTAGCAGCACGGAGTCTGCCAATGTGCCCGGTAACGGCAATAGGCTCCTACTACGTGGGACCTAATATGCAACATGGCGAAATGTGGGTATAATATAACACCTCTACCTACCCCTTCAGGGATGAGGCTATAAAAAAAAAAAACAAACTGTCTGTAATCTCAAAAAACTGCATTGCATATTGTTGCTAACCCGTTTCCAGTACTCTAATGATTTATTTAGATTGTTTTTCTGTCTGTCTATTTATTCAGTGTAATCTTAAAAATGGCTGAATCCATTTAGATGTGTATTTTACTAATGGTTCATGAAAACACTCAAAAAAACTATGAAATTTTCATTTAGGCATAGCTGCTTGCAAAAGCTAGTTAAAATTAAATTAGTCAAGAATTCCGTAGCAGTATACATTTGTATATCTCAGCGACATTGTAAAAAATTTTAAATAAATTATCCAAATTCAAAAACCCTTTCTCAGTATTTTAGGTTAAAGAAATGAGAGAAGCCTTGGTAAGCAGTTGGACAAAGCCGATAACTGATAAAAAGTGCTTATCTGCTTAAAATAAATAAAAATAGCAAAATAACGGTTCTAAGTATTTTGGCTTCTATTGGTCATATAAAGTACCATCCTACCTTTTAGTTAGAGAAGATGAAGAGCGCTTAGATGAGAGCCAGTCGCATAAATTTAAATTAATGAAAAATAAATGCACATCAGGGACGATGAAAAAAAATCAAGTGAAGGAATTAAAAGTTTTATACAAACTGGGACCCCTTTTTGAACTCCTCGTTTTAGTGGTGAATTCACCAACGTCGCTTGAGGAAACGATATTATACAAAGTTTCAAGTGAATCCATTGAAGTTTTTTTTTAATTACAATGAAGGAATAAAAAGTTTCATACAATCTTTGACTCCCAGTTTTACCCTCTTAGGGATGGAATTTACAAAAATCCTCTCTTATTGCTACGCTATACTCCTCAAGGAATATACATACTAAATTTCATCTTCTTGTGACCAGTAGTCTCTGCTGTAGCGTGTCTGTCAGTCAGTCAGTAACGCAAGGATTTTATATATTAAGATGACAACTTGTGACACTCAACTAATGACACTACTGACCACGATTTGCCTAAATCGTGATACAAAGTTTCTTTTGGTGTCGTAGGATGAAAACATGGAACTGCACTAAAATTTACAAAAATACATTAGTTTGGACACTATTGAAATAGAACTTCAAACATTAAAAAATATGGCAATACTTACCTGAAGCTGCTGTAGACTAAAAATGTTAGATAAATTTATTTCGGTGTCCGAAATTCACTTCGGGCAAAGTTTTTCTATCTCATCGTCCCGGCGACCAATATTGTCCGTGGTTGCCACCTGCAGCATTCTCTTAATAGAGCGAGAGATAAGTACCTCTTTCTTTTTCAAATCGTAGCCATCTTGTAAAATAAACCGTGTCAATGCCAATGTAAGCCAAGCCTGCAAGTCTTTGAACAGTTTTATGTGATAACATTTTGTAAGTTTTATTGCACGAAAGACGTTGGTCGAGTAGTAAACGCGGTTTTCTTTTGGTACGGATTTTTAATAGAACTGGGTCTTGAACCTCAATTACTTTTTTGTAGTCTTAGTTTGTCCGTGTGACGGATTAAGAATACGAATTGTCACCACCCCATATCATCACATGGGTGCCGTAAGAGCCGACAGAGGGAGCATATTATGCAGAGAACAGCACTGTAAGAGAAGGAAAACTTGATACAAGCACTATACCAACCCGCTTGGCCAGCGTGTTATAGTAGGCCAATTCCTCCTTTCAAAGGAGAGGCCTAGTGCAGCAGTGGACTGTTAAAGGCTGATGATGAGTCTTAGTTATATTGAAGTGATATGGCATTAAAGTGTTCATAGTTAGTATGTAAAGCCATTCCCAAAGGCCAGCACTGACAACACTCTTCAATATAATTCGGTGCTCTAAGTAACATAAGATATTCACAGATAAAAACACACTACATACATATCGTACGCCTCGTACAAACGCGAAGAGCTGCCATAATATACCGGAAAACTTCCCCATATATTCTTAAGCAACTCATTGACACCGAATAATTACAGCAAGTTCAAAATAATTTTGAAACTTAATCGTTGCACCGTCATGTAATAACGCTGCCCTCTCGAGGTATCTCGCAGCGTCACATGCGCTTAAATGCTTTACATATTTTGCTTGAGTGATGGACGTGTTATGAAGTGTAGGCCAAAACAATTTTGTACGCAGCGCGTCTTCTTTATCCCATTAGCTGGCAAATTTCTCTTTCATTTTGTGCAAGACGAGCGTTTTATAATGTCGCGTTGGTCTTGGAGCATTACTTTCCTGGTAATCTTATCCGAATTTGATCTTTGGTTAAAAAATCAATTATTGGTAATAATCAACCTCAAAAGATTGTTTTCTTAGTAACAGGTCTGAAGTTGAAATATAGTCAACAATAATTTCTTATAATGGCCCGGCTGGCTGGCTGACTATTCATCAGCTTTTATATTTTATATTCGTTTTAGCTCCTTTATTTTGTCAAGCAAAGCACCTGGAGTTGCTTTAATATTTTTAGTTTTTACAACACTGACTACATAATGTCTAAATTTTGTTTTTTTTTTATGTATTGCTTTTATTTGTTAGTTATTTAAGTGTAGAAATTATTGTTTTATTTTATGTCACTTAGTTATAGTTATTTTTATTTGAATTGTAAATAAACATTCAATATAATGTCTTAGGCTTATATATTATGCAAGAATAGGGAAGTTTCCTGCAGGTGAAATAAATTATACAACTATTTTTATCTAGTAAAACATGTCAAAATAATAGCAGTTTTATTCATCAATTAATGTTTAAACTTTATTTAACATTTTTTATTGTCACTTTATTGATAATAAGTATTCTACTTGACAGCAAAACACTATGACGTCACTACGACATATTTCATACAAAACCCTTAGCAAAGGTCGTTTTTGACATTTCATTAAAAGTGCTTGGTTTGACTAGTTGGAAACAACCTTATTAGGTTTATGGAGTTTCCTTATTTTACCTCACTTCTAAATGCCAAAACAGATTTGGTCGTATGGGTATCGTCAAAATCCTATCCATCATCCCCAGTGATATTGTCTGTATTTTCTGAACATGGCGGTTCTGTGGCGCCATTTTCTAATGCTGAATAACTTCTTCATCGCAAAGGGCCACATACGTTTATTTCACAGATCACTACAATAAAAAAAACATGAGGAATGGATTAAAACTTTTCGTATACAATTTCTAAATTGGCTATTTCTTCTAGGTAAAGGTATGTTTTCATTATTTTCGGTGATTAATTTATTCAAATATCCATCAACAAATGATATCTACTTAAAATAGCCAATTATACATAAATTATTTGACTACACTCATTTAAATTGATTGACGGTCCAATTTCATATGCCACACATATGGGCATCCTACTTAGTTCTATAACAACAATTGGCAGCAAATGAAGTACCTAATTTAACAAATTTTACGTTATACAAACCTTTTGCCAAGCTTTGATCCCTTTGTGCGGTTCGTTTTTACTCATCATCCTAATTAACTTCCAGCTAAAACGTTCACTAAATGTAATTACTAAAAGCTTTTAAATTAGTAATGCTATCAGCAACGTTTTTCAACATTATTGTTCAAGTTTGTTTCTATTTAAGAGCGTATACGCCTCGAGCGGCGGCTCGAGTTTAGGTTTTTATAGTACCGCGGTCGCCCGCGCACCGCGGATGTGTGACCCGGCGCACTACGACAGTATCGCGTGGAATAATAATCTTGATCCTTCTTGCCATACATGAACAGTATTCGTTTATGTAATACGTCGATTATGATATGAAAGTATTCAAATTAATTATTTTCAATGCACATGCATTTAAAGGTATCAAATAAAGATAGATATTACATATTTGTTTAGTAGGATGATGTTCCTCAGGATAACAACGAGCGACTATTTATAATAATTTGGTGCAGTTTTATTTTTAAAAGTTATATTTAAAAATAATTTATAATTGTCATCTACATAATTGTCACATTTCAAATATACATCTATTTCGTTATTATTGCATGAAAACACACGAAAAACACTAAATACAAAACCAAAAGAGTCGGGTTAAAGAAAATACTTTATTAATTAAAAGAAAGAAAAAAATATACAATATGTTGATTTGCAATTACAAAATATTGTAATTATACAATATATATTCACCTAAAATTATTTCACACAGTGTGCGATAATATAAGTCTCTCTTTTTATAAAATGTTACTTAGATAGTAAATAAGAAGGCCAATTCTCGTATTTTATATGATATTGAAACTATATTTTGAACGAAATGAGATTAGATTTTGAATTGACTCAGAATTGGTATTCTTCTAATTTAAATGTCTTTGTCATCTAATTTGACTTCTATTGTTCGATGTTGACACATTGTTTAATTAACAACAGGCAGCGATAGCCTTCTGGAGATACCAACGGACTGCTATGCAGAGGGTATCGGGTTCGAATCCACGGTATGCTAGAACGATGATGATGATGATGACATTGTTCAATTAACGATCTAGTCACGATAACATTCGAATATGAGTTTATTTAGGAGAATACCATTTGTGACATGAGTATGACACTGACATTAGATCGAAACTGCATTTTGAACAAATATAGTTAGAAGAATTGAGTCTCAAAATAGACTGTTAACTGGTGCAGAATAAGACTGCACGGTAGGTACGTGTGCTTGTCACATACAAGCACACGTACCTACCGTTTAGGTACCTGCAATGCGAGCTCGTGGGGATCAGCTGAGCTGCGGTGGTCAGTACACCGAGCTGATTTTTAAAGTGTATGATTACGAAAATAATTACGATTTGGAGAGTTATGTTTTCATGTATTTGTATTCAGTTATAGTAGTATATTCATCCGTGAAAATATTTTGCAAATGCATTTCTACAGCCTGTAAATTGTGGGTGCGAATGGTGCGACCCCAACACGATACAACACTTCTTTGTGATACAAAAATAACTTTTTAGAGTCTGATTGTGTACTTAAATATAATTATGAATATCTGTAAAGTCTCAAACGCTACACACGCTCAATAAACTGTGTCTCTTAGAGGCATTGACCGCGCCTTTGGGAACCTACAATATTAATTTTGCTGTCATATTCTGACTTCAAATAACACACCATCACAGTTAGTGCGCTGGTCCTGTAGGTCAAATCTCATAATGTTTCACAGCCTAACACGATGAATACAAACACTATAATTATGTACAGTGCAAAACTAATGATGGCAATCGGACTGGGAGTTCCAGGGATTATTGTATTCAACCAAACTAAACAAGTCTTCAGCTTTATAATTATCACGGTCTAATAATCCATAGTCCTTAGACGAACGTATCTAGACAGGTCTATAGTACGGGAAGAGCGAGCTCTTATAGTTCCTCATCAGATGGTTCAGATCTTCGATTTTTATAAGACAACAGAAAATGCTCATCAGACTAAAAACTTTTGCTAAGACGTCAAGTCTGTACATGTGATAGTGTGATAGTTATAGCCTATATGTTGCCTAGACCTAATAGCAACATAACAAGAAAAGTTTATTTTAAATACGTCCAGTAACTTCGGAGATAAGCGTGAACAAACAGAAAAACTATATAGATATACATACAGACAGTTTTTTTTTTAATCCTTGCTCCATTACTGTTTCTTAGTCTTCCTGAATTTATTTTTTGTAAATATATTCAATGTTCCGAAATACTTTTTTTTTACTGTTTTATTATATGTTTCAAGGCACCATATTAGGTAAATTATAAAGTGGTCCGTTTACGTCAGTCTCACCTAGCCCCTATTTGACCGCGCTACTATACTAACCAGTAACCACTAGACTCCAGATGCCTAGACCAACACGTTAGTTTAATATGTACGTAATACATAAATAAAGTTACATCAACTTTACATATTTATAAACAAATACGCTGAAAAAAAAAGGATCAAGAGGCTTTAGCCGCGCTATAAACCTTTTGGAATGCCATATTTACGTAAAATGGCGGATGCGGACGCGAGCGACAGGTCCATCCTCTGAGAGCGCTCAGTGCTGAATAGCGGACATAGCATCGAGCTTCGAGCTTTATAGGTCTTTTTAAAAAAAATATATTAATTACAAAAAAAAAGTTTAGATTCCAATTTTTTAATATGATTTAAAATTAATCTTAAGGTTTCTAAATATGTATAAATCTTTTTAATAATAACAGTAGCTTTTTAGAAATAAATGCAAATTTGCGGGCTAAAATTAAGCAAAATGCACTGTTTTGATCTCCGATTTTATTGGAAATTATGAATGAAAGTACAATTTTTATTTTAAGCACTCGCTTTTATAACTTCTGCTTGTACAGTTTACATTTAAAGAATTATAGAACAATAAGTTTTCATAGCACTAGCGACCATTAATATTGGCCTCAACTACAGAAATGACGAAAATGAGATATTTTAATTCATCCGTTTTAAAGTAATTACCATAGTAACCCATACATTTTTCTTTAGCACTCTCTTAATAAAGAACTGAACTTTCATATATTCTATATCTTTAACATTAATTGTTATTTATCCGAAACGTAATAGAACAATAAAATCCGCAAAATCGCCACCGACGGAATAAACGCTCTTAATCATTTGTTCTGCGAGAATTTTAAAGAGTTTTTGACAGCCATAAAAAAGCATATATAAAATCGCACGTATTCGGCAATTATTAAAGCTATTGCTGAATTCTGTATCCTATGCCCAATTTAGATACAAAATATATATGCACATAATTAAACTTATTTTAGGAATAAACAACAGCACGTCGAATAACATCATAATTACGTATAAAGTTACTATTATGATTGTAATCTCTATTAAATTATGTTTGCATCATACAATAGGATGAATTGCATGACGGATAATATAATATAAAAGGAAGAAATAATCGTTTTCCCTTTCATACATTAGATAATTTAATGAAATTGAATTCTGAAGCGAAATGCTATATAATATAATATTATATTCTTTTAAGATCTCTTAAACATATAAAAGTGCTGTGTTTAAAAATACAGTGAACACGGTCTTTACAGTATTATTACCTCTGACCCTTTTCTAAATCGGCGACAAAATTCATGAAATCAAATTTATAGATTTCTCTCAACACTGCCTTTTGCACTATTTTGCTAAGTAAACTTGATAGCAAGGCCGGTAAAAGAGTAACGCTTCATTATAAGTCTATCTATTTAAAAATCATTTAACAGTCCATAATACTGAACTCGATATCAAGATTAAATTTGATCCCTATAGCCACAATCTTGAATAAGGACACCTTTTACAAAACCTAAACGAAAGTACCTACTCTTATCGAATTTAGAACATAGACCTAAATATTGGTCTATTAGGATAATCGTTAAACCAAGCAAATTTTAAGTGACTTAAATAATGTCTATACAAATATAATAGTAGATTAGTAGCCAAGGGCTGTAAGGCATCAATTGCAGCCCGAGATATTTAGGCGCACGAGCGCAGCGAGGGCGCCTATAGTTCGAGGGTGCCATTGGTGCTTACACCTGAGCTAACTATTCTGCTTTACATCTCGATTGTGAGGTAAGTAGAAAAAAACCGGCATTGCAAGAATAAAAGTATGTTAAGAATACAGTCTCGGATAAAGACTTTACTCGTTTTACTGTTCGCCACTTTATGAAATCGTCGTAAGTTTTCAAATATCTCTCTTTAGAAGTTACAGGCAAAATATTATTAATTGCTGCTTCAGCTTCCATTTTCATTGAATCGGGAGTGCAGCTTTATCTTCATCACTTGAAGAACGCATGTTTTTTCCTAATTAGCACGTAATTATAAAAAGTCCCAAAAACAAAGAATATTTAAAGTAAATGTTTTCTATTCCCGCCTTTTTTCATTAAAAAGAATCAAGTAAAGAACTTTTAAATTTTTTTTCAAGAACGAAATTGAGCTTCGCCGTTATTTAAAATTGATGACTATTATACTCACACGAAGACAAGGCTGAATAGCAAAGCGACCTCTTTGGTCATTGGGCTGAATGCATGATGTCTATTGCCAGTATGATGGTTAGATGTACGCGAACTTTTTGAAAGAAAGAAGTGTTTTTTTTAATTACTTACCGCCCTAGGGCTTTTCTAGCTACATTATTACCGTAGAGCGCTAATTAGTCACCTCCAAGCCCCATTTGGAGGTAATAAGAACCTACTTACCGAACATGAGAGATGTAAATAACATTTCATATGCATAACAAATTAAGAAACGCGGCCAAAATCAATAACTATAAACATTCGAATTCCCTGTCAATTCTCTATACTGGCGTCTCAAAGTTCAGCAGAGTTGGGTCCCCTGACAAGAAGTGCCTCAACAAATCACAAAGCGATCAAACAACAGGCTCGCAATTCCCTGGCTGCTTGTTTGTTTAATAACCCGGATTTACCGGAATAAGAAGACGCGACACCTGCGAGGATTAACAAAAGGCTGCAATAGTAGTGGCGTTATTCGATTTCTGAACATTTTGTTTCCAAACTGAAACATGAGACTCGAATACGAAGAAGTTTCCTACTCAAGTATAGTTTTTTGACAAAAACATAGTATTGGAATTTATTTATTTATTTATTTAAACTTTATGTACAATACACACTGTAAGTACAATAGCGGACTTAATGCCATCGAGGCATTTTCTACCAGTCAACCATAGGGTGATACAGAGATAATTGTGGTAGGTGTACAAATTAGTTTAAAGAGCTTAATATATGTATATGACAAGTAACATAAATATACAATACATACATATTTTATACAATATGACTACATATATACATTCAAGATAAATATATATTTAAATCATATATATAATCACCTGTATATATAAATATACATAATATATATATAAGTATACAATTTTATTGATGTGAAAAATTATGATGATTGTGCCAATAACTCTTTGCGAATATGCTAGCGTGCCTTAACGTTGAACGTCCAACGATTAGCAGCCATCTTGATCTCCAGAGACAGGTAATTCAAAAAAAGAACTGGTTGGACAGTGAAGGAAGAGTGCACAAGGCCAGAAGTGTGAGAAGGGCATGAAAGTAAGAGATTGTTAGAAGAGCGAAGATATTTTGAATGAATCGAGCTTAAGTATTGAATATTAGACATTAAGTATACGGGAGGACTTGGGGAATGAAGAAGAGAAAAAAGAGTCGTGAGAGCGCGCAACCTTCGGCGCTGACTAATGGGCAACCAGCGAAGTTCGGACATGGTCATACTTGCGAAGATTAAAAATAAATCGAATGCAGTTATTGAGAAGACAATTTATCGAAAAGGTCTGCATTCAGGTCGAAATAACAAACATCACCATAATCGATGACCGGGAAGAGTAAAATTTGCACCAGCGTTACCTTTGTCTTGACGGGAAGAAAATGTCTTAAGCGATAGAGAGTTCGCAGGGATCCAGTAATACGCTTACTCACGTTCGTGACTTGAGCTTGCCAACTAAGAGATTCGTCGATATGCAATCCTAGGTTTTTGACACTCGAAGTTACCTTTATTACAGTTCCATTAAATCAAATTGATGGAAGAGATAGTGCCTTAACTCTGCTCATCATACGATTACTTCCTATAATAATAGCCTGGCATTTTGAAGGGTTGACATGAAGTCCAAACCTATCGGACCAATGTTTAATAGCAGTCAAATCATTATTCACAGCGTCAATGGCAGCAGTAAGATTATCTACCGTGGCCTGAGAGTATAACTGCAAGTCATCAGCATACAAATGATACGTACACCGAAGGTCATGGGTCAGGAGATTAATGAAAAGAGCAAAAAGAAGAGGAGATAAAATACCGCCCTGTGGAACGCCAGAGTCGAGAACTCGCCAAGATGATAATGATTCATCAATGCGAACCACCTGCTGATGCTCCCGAAGATAAGAGGAAAACTAATCCAGTGCATCAGATGAGACCATAAGATGGGAGAGGATGGATAGGAGAATATCGTGACTGACGGTATTAAAGGCGTTCGAAAAGTCAACCAAGACTAACACAGTAACCTTGGAATCCTCAACGCTCGCCCTAATATCGTCAGTCACTTTTAACAGGGCAGAGGTAGTGCTGTGTCCTGGCCTAAACCCTGACTGAAGAGGATTTAAAAAATTGTTGACATGTACAAAGTGAGATAATTGTTTATGGACATAGGCTTCCAGCACTTTGGAGAGGTATGGAAGTATGGAAATGGGACGGAAGTGGCTGGGTAATGACGGATTGGGGATCTTAGGTAAGGGTCGGATAAAGGCTTTACGCCATAAGGAGGGAAAGACACAAGAATTTAAGGAAAAGTTAATTATGTGGGATACTGCAGGTAAGAGTTGGTCTAAAATTGGCATGACCATTTGTCGACCAATGTCATCGTATCCCACAGCCTTAGTTTTAATGGACAGGATAATCTTCTTGATCTCACCTGATGCAACTGGAGAAAACTGAAATGGATCTATGTTAACCCGGTGCAAATTTGCCACGTATTCGACCGTCCGATCCCGGGTTAGATGACAAATTGAAGGAGTAGTGGCGAAATGACAATTAATATCATCTAAGCCGATATTATTCGGAAAGTCGAATCGCTGCTGTTTGCCGATGCCAAGAGTTCCAAGGAACTTCCAAGTAGCAGCTGGAGAGCTGGGGACAATGTTTTCAAGAATATGGCGGCGTTTGGCGTTACGTACCATCTGGTTACACCGATTCCTTGCAACTTTGAAAGAGGCCCAATTGTCGTCCGAACGATCTCTTTTATATTTGCGGAATGCTCGGTCCCTGCGTCTCATTGCCATTCTTACCCCTATGGTCATCCACGGGGCTGGAGGGCGTTTCAATTTAACCCTTCTAACTGGGGCATGGACATTATACAAAATGACTAGTACATTATTGAAGATAACAACCTTGTCATCTATAGTGCCAGCCGCCAGCAAAGACTCCCAATTAATATGAGAAGCATCTTCTACCAACTTATTTACATCCATCCGAGCAAAGTTACGCAGGTGCAACACTTTAGGCTTGGGTTTGGGTGGTTTGAGGATATACGACAGGAATATGAGGTCATGGTGGGAAAACCCGGGAGCAGGATATTGGCCATGACAGGATATAAGGGAAGGGTTGGAGGTAAGAATTAAATCAAGCCAGGTGTCTTCCCCATTGTTGTTTTGGTGAGGGGCTTGAAGTGGTGAATTATGAAGACTGGCTGATTCAATAATTTGGAGGAGCTTACGTGAACGAGGAGAGTGGGGAGAGAGGAGATCGGTATTAAAGTCACCCATTATTATGTGATGTGTTTATTCCGACCCTAAAGATTCCAGAATCGCTTCGAAGCTGGAGAAGTAGTCAACAGCTGGGGGACAATAGACAACACACAAAATAGTTTTTACACCCTTGACAATAACCTCCAAAAAGAGATATTCCATCGAGGTGAAGGAGGTAGAAGATGGAGCAACAATTTTGAAAGGAAAGTCGCTACGAATGTAGATTGCAACACCACCACCCCTCCTGTCAACCCGATCATTCCGGATAAGAATAAATCCAGGCAGAGGATAAGCAGTGGAGAGCAGCTGTGGCTTAAACCAAGTCTCGGAGATCAGAACAGCGTGAACATTGACATTACTGAAGGCTTCTAACAGGTCGCTATAGTGGCTTCGCACGCTTTGAGCGTTTTAATGACATACATTAAAATTTAGCGACTGATTAGACTTGAGGTTAAATGTGTCACGCACAAATTCACCAAGAGTTCTATCGGGCACCGAACAAAAACTCTCATTAAATGATTCATTGGCAGAACAAAACGATATATCATCATCGGAACTCATTTGCAAAAATAATAAATAAAAAATATACTAAATATGAATACTATTATAAATATATATACTAAAATTAAAAATAACATATATTATAATCATACACAATCAAAAAATAAATTTAAGATAAGAAGAAAACTGAAGCAATTTATGTACCCAAGTACAAAGCTAATCATCTCTGGAATTATGTTTAGACAAATAAACAATGCCAGGATCTCGCTAGGATATGTTTTTTTATTACGTGTTTTCCGTTCTACGGGGGTTCAGTAGGTTTGCGAGTAAATGAGTGTTGTTAACTATTTAATTTTGCAGTTCTTAAGTATCAACCCTACAGCCTTATTGTAACTATCTACAACTAGCGAAAATTGACTCGAAATCTGGCCGGATTGGATTTCATGTTCGATAGAATGTATATCAGAATAAGTTCATGTGTAGTATAACATCAAATTTCAATATTAATTCTTACATTCTGGTAATACTTGCAGTATCTTGAATTTCTTATTATGATATTTATATTCCAACAGGTGATGTGCGTCCAATACTGGCCGCCAAATAAAGAGAAGGACGAGACATATGGAGACATCAGCGTGGGCATTGTGCAAGAGGAAGAGCTGGCCAACTTCCACATACGAACCTTCAGACTGTACAAGAGTGAAAGAGACGTGAGTATACTAACTTTATCAGGCTTTCACAGTCCATTGCCAGACTTATAGCCCGGTCACGAACTACAGTGGCAAGCGGCTTACTCTGCCTTTACTCCATCGTGGCGTGGTTGGTGTAAACGCGCCATGTACAATCGAACAAGTCGGCGCTGGACCAGTTTGAAAAAATCTCTTGGCTCGCTCATAGAGTCGAGGCACTCCAGAAACTGGTTTTTATATGAGTGTCAATGTGTGTGTAAAGTAGCACTGGAAGTGATGATGTCTTGCTGAGCGATTCTCGCCCTTATGGTGGTCTAGCGGGAAGTTGTTCGACTGTACATCGAAATCGCCGCCGCTGCCGCTTTCCATTGCAAGTCATGACCCTAGGAGAATTTGGTCTTCTATATATCACGCTAGCCAGTCCGGTTGGTGCATGATATCAAATTTTCCGTCTCTTCGCCAAGCTACTATTTGCTTCATATTTTTTCTTTAGTCGCCTTTGGCGATACCCACGGAATGCAATGAAAAAAAAATTATAATCCGCCATCACATTTACCTATCTAATCCAAAAAGAGATACAAGTAGTACAGTTATTTCCTGTAACACACGCCATATAAATTAATTTCCAATATCAAATATCATGTTGTCAACGGTCTGGAGTTGTTGAGTCTGAAAGAGCGAGCCAAGGAGTTGGAATGATTCTGTCGGATAATTTGAACGAGTGTGTGAAAGAATGTGAATGTGTTAACTCCAGGCTTCTTTGGATGCGATTAAAACTTGGCTTAATTAATGTTTTCATTGTTTGTGTTTATGCTCCGGACATGTCAAAACTATTGAATGTCAGACAGGAATTCGGGGATGGGGTCAGAGATGTGCTTGCTATATGTGAGAATAATGAAAGAATAATTATGTTAGACGATTTTAATGGATGGGTGGGTGTGTATCGTGATGGATATGAAAGAGTTCTAGGGTGATTTGGTGACAAAAGAGTAAATGAAAATGGTGAAAGTTTATTGGATATATGTATGGAGAGAAAACTTGTGGTGACAAACACTATGTTTAGACACAAGAGGATTCACATGTAGGTATACATGGCAAAGGCAGACAGAAAGAAGTATGATAGATTTTGTTGTGATAGATGAACGTTTAAAAGCGAAAGTAAAAGATACAAGGGTGTACCGAGACACAAATGTGGGTACTGATAATTTTTTGGTAGTTAGTCGTATAGCTGGTCTGAGAAGAAGAGAGAAGAAAGGTTTAAAGAATTGTTTGAGGAAGATGATTGCGATATAGAAGAATTTTGGTTTTAGAATGGAGTAATAGAAACAGCAAAACAAGTATGTGGCGTAAGTATTAGGAAGCATGTTAAAAGGATATGTAATGAATGGTGGGATCAGGAAGTAAGTGGTGTGGTTGCGGAAAAACGTAAAGCATGGATGGAATTCCTGGCCATAAGAGCCAACAAAAGGATACAAGGTAGTGTGAATGACAATGAGAGGATTGTAAAAGAAAAGTATGACAGGTTGAAATATAAAGTAAAAGAGACAGTGAGAAGAAAGGAAGAAGAATGTAAGGATAAGTTTGATAGGAAATTTGCTAAGAATTTTCGGGCCAATAATAAATTATTCTGGCACTTGGTCAGAACAGCCCGAGGCAATTCGTCAGGAGACTCGAAGGTTGGGGTGATAAGAGATGTGAATGGAAATATTATTAGAGAGCATGGAGATGTTTTGAATCAGTGGAAGGTATATTTTGAAAATTTGTTTGAACAAGGAGAAAGTGTTACCAGGAATATAGTAGCGGATGAGGAACATGATAGTGAAAATAATATGAGTATATATGGTAAGGTATGCATTGAAAAGCATGAAAGCGGGTAAAGCTGCGGGATATGACAGGATATCTGCTGAAATGCTCAAGTTAGGCGAGAGCGTCACGGCAAGCCTGCTGTACCTGCTTTTAACAAATGTTGGCGATCCGGTCCTATCCCAGGTGACTGGAACAAGGCCGTAATTGTGCTACTTTACAAGGGCAAAGGGTCTCAGCAGGAATGCAAAAACTACTGTGGTATGAGCCTCCTGAGTGTTGTTGGCAAATTGTATGCAAAGATACTGATCGAAAGAATGATTTCTGAAACGGATAGTAAGATTTGGGATGTACAAGCAGGATTTAAAAAGGGTATGGGATGTACGGATCAACTCTTTTCCTTAAGGTTCATTGCAGAGAAAATCTTAATGAAACACCAGAAGGTTTTCTGCGCCTTTATTGACTTGGAAAAGGCTTACGATCGAGTGGTGAGGGATGAACTTTGGTCAACACTTTCCGTGTATGGAGTGAGCAGCAGTCTAATACGGGCACTTACATCCTTATTTAGGGATTCAAGTGCCTGTGTCAGAATAAACGGGGCCTATACGGACTGGTTTACCATTGATCGTGGTGTTAGACAGGGATGTGTAGCGTCTCCTTGGCTGTTCAATCTATTCATGGATAGTTGTTTGACTGATTTGAAAGAGTCTGAATGTGGTTTAAGAATGGGTGAATCTGTGTTTAAGACCCTGCTATACGCTGACTATCAGGTTCTTTTTGCGTCGTCAGCGTCTGATTTACAATAGATGGTCACCGTAATGAATGAGGCGTATAAGAAGAAGGGCATGAAAGTGAATGTCAGCAAGACTAAGGTCATAGAGAGGGAAGATACTGTAAGTGATTGTAACATAATGATAGGAGATGAAAAAGTGGAACAAGTGAATGAGTTTGTCTATTTAGGTTCATTGTTTACAAGAGATGGAAAATGTGAGGGAGATATTGAAAGGAGAGTGAAAGCAGGAAATTGTGTGAATGGCGCCTTACAGAGCATTTTTAGCAGTAAAATTATACCGAGTAAGGCTCGCCTTGCAGGGAGTTTTGTTTTGCAGGGAGACTGATGTATGGAAGTGAATCGTGGGTATGTCAGAAGAAGCATGAAAGTAGAATTAATGCTGTGGAGATGAGAGCTTTGAGGAGTATGTACGGAGAAAAAATGGCAGATAAAGTGAGAAAAAGTGTTATTCGAGAAAGGTGTGGTTTGAAAGAAGATGTAGTGTCAAAGATTGAGTAGGGTAGGTTGCGATGGTTTGGACATTTGGAATGGATGGATGCAAGGAGATTTACGAAAGATGTGTATCGAGTAAGAATGAATGGAGATGTCGGTAGAGGACGCCCAAGACTGACTTACGCCGACCAAATTGGTGACGTACTGCGGAAGGGCCAAATCAAAAGTACCCGTAACCGACGAGCATGCAGGACGAAGTTAATGAATGTCGAAGAAGCGAAAGAGATATGTTTGAACCGGAGCATTTGGCGTTCCAGTCTCTGCCTACCCCAATGGGAGACAGGCGTGACGTTTAGATAGAAAGATAGACAGATAGAGATATTAAATATCAGTTCTATTTTTAAGTTAACATAAAAGATGCTTTAAAATCCTAGTATTACAGTGGAGTTTTACATTTTCATTTGATGAAATCAAAGCCTATTAATATTTGCTTTGAAGGCATTCCGTTGAAATTCGTTTCATCATGTAGTTAGCATGTAGCTATTCCACAACATTTCACGAAAAATATACCAAATTGGAATATTTTTCAACTGTTGACCCAATTTGTATACATAAATATAAGCGTTATTTTTTTATATATTAGGTTTGGAATTTATTATTTTATAATTTAAATTTTAGACAGTTTAATTAAAACTAAAGTCCATGAGAAAGGGCATACGTATCATCTGAAATGTTAAAGGCAGAACTGTGCCATGTTTATTAAGTTTAAAATCATCTCAACTATTTGAACTACTAAGAATGTACCTATTAAAATGTAGCCAAACCATAAGCTCTCCTATATTACAGAGAACACTACGTCTACACAATTTAAAATAATTGTTACCTATTGGTAAAAATATTTATTTGACCAATACTTGATATACGACCAGACGCAGCAGGGGTAGGCCTCCCGTAGGGTAGACCGACGACCCGGTTAAGATCGCGAGAAGCGGTTGGATGCGGGCGGCTCAAAATCGGTCTGTATGGAGAACTTTGGGGGAGGCCTAAGTCCAGCAGTGGACATCTCTAGGCTGACATGATGACGTGATATTCTTCTACGTAACATATTTGCAGGTGGTGATAGAAGAGCGCTTCCTCCTCCAGTTCCACTACACCCAGTGGCACTCACACACGTGTCCGTTCAGCAATGCGCTGCTAGAGTTCCGGCGAAGAGTCCGCGCCGTGGTCGGCAGAAGGCTCGCTACCAACCCAGCTGCGGGACCTATGGTCGTGCATTGCAAGTAAGTGAGATTCTTCCATCTTGGAACTGCAAAGATTATTCACTAAACTATTCATAACGCGATCAATTGAGTAAAAATGCAGACATTTATGTAAAAACCGACGCAATTTCAACTAAGTCAGATATGATCATAAGTTTAGCTTTTCACGTGATAAAGCTTCTTAGCTTTATCACGTGAAAAGCTAAACTTATTCTTAATTCTTTTGTTCAACAAGCCTGTCAAATACAGTGCAAATGATAAAAGTTAGTTTTGCGGCAACTCCAAATCAAGAAGAGCACAGATATGATAATAATTATATTTATCTTATTAAATGCAAAAGTATGAACGCTTAACTTTATTTGCGTTTATCTTTCAGCGATGGTGGAGGCCGATCGGGGGTCTATCTAGCTATTGATGCAAATCTCGAACTAGCTGAGGAAGAAGACTACTTTGACGTTTTTGGATTTTTGAAGAAACTCAGGCAATCTAGGAAAGGCCTTATAGAAAACGAGGTAAGGGCATAAAACATTATGTAGAGTAATATTTCTTGACGTCCGTCATCTTCTCTTTCTTGTAGTGTCTGAATATTTTCCTTGCTGTTGCTGACTTCTTGATTGTTGACACTTAGAACTTCTCCAATATCTTTAAAATAATCTCTAAAATTTTTTCGTTTTAGGAACAATACAAATTCGTGTATGACACTCTTGAGGAGCACGTAGTCTGCGGTGTCTCGTGGTTCTCAGTGTCAGAGCTGTCAAAAAGACTGAAGCAGAAGTCACAGCGAGACCCGGTGTCGAAACTCAACGAGTACCAGAAAGAGTACCAGCAGATCTGCAAGCAGACCCCTCGGTTCACGATAGGAGACTGCGCTGGAGGGCACAGGGGAGATAATAGGTAGAAGAATCGAGATGTTCTGGTTGTTCCACGTAAGTTTTAGCAACATAATTTCAGACATAGCAGCTATCTAATACTGTTTTACATATACTCATTTTGAATTGTTGATAATGAAATATTGTAGGAAAACATTTTCATATTTTATTTTTGCTGCATAAACTTTTGCCGTCCGAGCCATCAATGAATGTTTCTTACGTTATTAACAAAATTTCATTTTCTGAAATGTATGACGGCGGATGGCTACTTTTACTTCCAAGCTACTACGTGTAATAATTGTAATGAGCAAATTTATTTTCAGGTGACAACTTTCGTCCATATTTGACATCTTTCCAAGGGAACAGCTTCACGGATTACATCAACGCTGTGTTTGTAGACGTAAGTAATGTCTATTGAAGCAATCAATATGAGCATATCATGAAAAATACTTGAATATTCAAATTATAATTTATTTGTTATTTCAGGGATACACAAAGCCCCGCGAATACATTGTGACAGAGTGGCCTTTGGTCAGAACGCAAGGAGAATTCTGGTCATTAGTCTATGACTATGAATGCGCAGCTGTTGTGGTATTATGTGTACCACCTAAAAATTCGGTAAGTTTTTCTCATATTTGTTTTATCTTGTTTTTGGTTTATAGATTTCCAAAGCTAAAAATATTTTTTTTATGTTTGCAGCAACAATTTTCACCGGTCTGGCCTGAAGGTCGACACTCTAAGAAATACGGACCAGTGTTCACGATAGATCATGTTTCACACAATCACTACACCAACATCAAGACTTGGATATTTAGAATCAATAAGAAGGTAATATTAGCGTCAAGAATTTCGCCTTCCAATATTTATTTAAATAATGTACTTCCAGGTAAAGAATTAAAATTGTTACTTTCTTCTTAGATTATTTCCCTGACTGAGCTGATGGCTGGCGTAAAGGCGCCTACGAAGACAGTGCAATTGTTCCAGCTAACATGCTGGCCCATGGGTCACAAGGTGCCTTCTTCCACCAATTCGCTAGTCGAACTCATGAACATGGTCGAGAGATGGCGACAGCGCACCGACTACGGACCCGTCTGTGTGGTGTCGCCGTGAGTATTCCAGATATAAAAATAAAAAGATATTGGTAAGTAATGAATTTCATAATATTGCTGTATATTTTTTCTGACGCAGGGATGGTCGAAGTCGCGCCGGAGTATATGGTGCAGCCAACGCGTGCATCGAGCAAGTGATCCAGCATGGAGAGGTGGATGTATTCCAAGCAGTCAAGACTGTTCGATGACATCGACCGCAGCTCGTCGAGAACATGGTATGTAACACTACATAAGAAATAAAGTAGTCAAGATAACAGGCCCATCACTAACCTAATTTTGTCTTCACAGACCGAATACAAGTACTGCTACGATCTCGTCCTTCACTACGTGCTGCATTATTTAAATAAGGACATGAATGAAAAGAAGTGAGAGTGCGAACTTAAGGACGAACTCTGGTTCATCGAGTTCGGTCGCGGCGCGGCGCTGCCCACCACGCCCGAGGAGACCAGCCCCGCGGCGGCGCCGCGCGACGCCAAGCGGCAGCAGCGAGCCGCGCGGCCGCGGCGCGGGCTGTCCCTCGACCGCCTGCTGCCCGCCGTGGCGCGGCCGCAGCTGCCGCACGCCTCCACCGTCGCCGAGGCACCGCGCCGTCCGCGCCGCGACCGCCCGCCGCTGCGCCGCTCCTTCCGCCTCGAGGACGACGACGCCGCCGCCGCGGACGAGCGCCGCCGAGTGTTCGGCCGCGGCCCGCGGGCGCCGTCCTTCGACGAGGGTGACGTCAGCGATGAGCACGACGAGTGCGAGTGCGGGCATAGCTCGCTCGAGCGCTCCGGGCCCTCCGCTGAGGCCGAGGAGGACGAGTACGAACCGGAGTTCGCCACCTCCCCACCATGTGCGCGCGAACGCGTGGCGAACGCCTTCCGCGCGGGTTCCTCGGACCGCGCGCTTGCCGAAGCACCGCTGCCGCGCGCTCCTGCGCGCGCCCACTCGCAGGGCGTCTTCGAACGTCACTTGCCTAGAATTTATAAGTTTGGTCTAATGGACAAATCAAAACGTGCGAGCTCGAGTGCTCTATAGGAGCGAGCCGAGTGCTCTCCAACCGAAGCGTTCTACAATGCAACCGGATCGACTAGGCTCAGCTCACAGGAACTCTTTGAGAAATTCTGCTCAGAAGAGTTCACGTCGTTATATGGGCGCGAAGATGATCGGCGACGTCGTCCCCCGCACTCCAAGTCGACCGGCAGCAGCGGCTCGGACGTGCGACACGAGCGCACGTGCTGTAAGCGCCCGCCGCTCGGCTCGCAGCCCGCGTTAGGTCGGCGCCACGTGTGCCATGCTCCGCGCTCCGATCGCTCCACAGACTCGGAGGACATGTCTCCTAGGCGCACCGCACTACGGCCGCTGCCTCTCGATTCGGATGCAGATGGCCACGAAATGGACGATTGTTCTCAGTCCGCTCCTCTTCTTAGTCCAGATCGTTTCGAGGCCCGATTTACGTTTGATATTTCTGAGCGAAGTGAAGTGACGTCAAAGCGAGACGAAACCCCTTCAGACGCGACAGAAACGCGAAATCTAACCTTGTACGAAGAGCCTCCCTCGGATCGTACGAGTCTTTGTGAATTGTACGACGCTGCCTTTTCTTCTCATCGACCGTCATTTTGGAGAGACAGCTCCCGGCGACGCGCCGGTCCTGTAGATCTGAGCACGCTCGATTTCCGTGCCATCGACGACGAGAGTCCTAGAAACAGTAGACGCACGTCACAGCGCAGTGGCGATGATACAATGCGTCAGAACTCGGAGACGCGAAGCTGGGCATCGGACTCTGTGTTCACGACGCCTGAGCGGCGCGCTGCCGACGCATCTCCGTCTTCGAGTGGAACACAGCGGTCGCTCACCGTGCCGGGAGACTCGCCTCCCCGCGCTAACTCGGCCGCCGCCGATTATACAGTTGCGGATACAACGATAGCAGATACTACCGTTGTTGAGAAGGATCCGACGAGCGTCATCGAGCGAGCCGAGTACGCGCTAGCACTTCGACTCTGTCGCATCGAACTCGATGACGAGATCTCCGAACGCGCGGCGTCCACGCCGGCTGGCGGCAGCGCGCGCCTGTCGAGTAGCCGTCGATGCACAAATTAGAGCCTATTGAACCGGAGCGGCTATGGGGCGGCGGGCCGCGCGGTAGCTGCAGTGAAGGCGACTCGGCGAGCATGCGCGGTGCAAGTGGCGCGAGAAAGCGACGTGGTGCGTCGGAGCCGCGTCGTTCAGCGCGCTACTTCCCGCTCTGACTGCGCGCGGCGGCGCGGCGCCGGCCGGACTGCCGCGCCGCCTCGCCCCCCCTCGTGCCTTCCCGCGCTGGCGCCGGCGCCGCGCCGCGTCCCCGCACGGCGTGTGGCGCGCGCTGCGCCGCTGGCCGCGCCGTCTCCCGCGCCTCTCTAGTCCGGGCCCCGCTCCCCTCCCCCTGTTCATTCACTCCCTCTAGTCTTCGCCGGTTACGGGACCGTAACTGCCAAACTTCTAAATGGAACATATATGTATAATTACTTCGACTAGGTAGTGTAGCGCCGTCTTTTTCGGTATCGTTAGGTAGGCAGTGCCTAAGTCGACTACGTGCGTAGAGCGTAGATTCTAAATCTCGTAGATAGAAATTGCACCCGAGGGTCGCCGCGAGCGCCTCGGTCGCAGTCCACGACTGACACAGGGTCATCGTTTAGCTAATAACACTCGTCGTGCCGCTCGTGCTGATGAACGTGTAGATGTTCACATCTTTCCTGTCGTACTACACGACACATTGTATAAATATACCTTTGCACGATTTTCACGACCTTACACTACCTAAGGCATTGTATTACACTGTATAACCCTTAATAGGGCATGGGCAAACTGAGGGTGATTGAAACAAAAACGCAGTCAATTTGGCATTATGTGTGTATAGTGAAGTAGGATTGTAAATCTTTTCATCCCCAAGTGTTTTCAGTTTTTCAGGAAAACTTGTGGGGAAATAATTCCTCTTGCCCATTTAGATCATCACATGTAAGTGTTATGTGGGAAATTATTTCCCTACCTATGGGAAATATATTTCATACACATCCGGTAGTAGGGGCAAGAAAATAACATATTGTGATTATTTTATAACAGGATAATATTTTATGTATATAAAACACAAATAAATGTAAATATTTATTTATTGGTGGAACATTTCAAGCAAGGAGCAGCACACAAAGAACCCTTACAAATTTTGCAAATGTATTTGCTGTGTTGTTCCTTTGCATGTGTACTGAACATCCTACACCTCCGAAAGGAGATGTACCATTTGGCCATACATTATGGGCCTGGCACGGCCAAACACGACACCATGTGTGTTTTGAAGATAAATGACTACTCTATTAACCTGTATAATTTCTTTTTAAATAACTTTTGGTGGAAATAAGATACGAGATATTTGAAATGGAAATTATTCCGCAACTAAATATACCTCAAAATTGAATTTTAACATAAATGTAATACCTAGATGTAAATAAAGGTATGTCTTTGCGTCTTAAAGAACAAAAAGTACATAAAGAGTGGCCAATAATAATGAATAATCACCTGTGTACTAGGGAACCTCGTACTATGTATACTCGTCCAAAAAAGCTAACCACAATCACAAACACCGCTGCATATTCTTAGCATGGGTAGACGGTACTGATCATTATTATTGAATTTATATTCAATTACATTACATTAAAACCGTACGAAAACACCAATAAATCAGAGCAAAATATTTACGATACACAGTAGCAACACGAATGACATAACAGATAAAAAAAGTGTTGCAAATGGTTTGAAAAAATATTTCTACTATCGATTAAAAAACAAAACGATTTTTACCGATTAATAATTATGGAATGTATAATAAATTATATATTTCTTGATTCTTCTAACAAATATACTTATAAAGTAAATAAAATATATTGTTTTCTAATATAATAATAAAAATATTATTTCCTTAAAACAATTTCTGCCTACCATACTTCATTTTATTTTTAATGCTGGCAACATAAGACATTCATCCGCTATTACCATAGCCTATTCAAAATAATTAATCTTTAAAAACTAAATTCTTTCACCGATACTCTATCAAGAAACGAAAACGATGTAAAAATTTTAAAAATTATATGTTTAATTTCAACGATTCACAACTTTCTGGCCGCTACAGGCCGTATTTGGTATTTCTCCTTTGGACAATTCTGGCATGTGCGATCCAACATCCGCTTTTCTTAGTTCCTCGGGTACTGCAGTGGCACCTCCTTTTTTGGTTTTGAATACTGGAGCAATTTTTTTTTCGTGACCTCATCTTCTGACGAACATAACAGCGCGGGCAGTTGGGTTTCAATATCTGAATCGCGAAGATGTTTCTGAAAGAAAAAAAAAACACTACCTTCAGTCTGATTGTGTAACATAAACATTCCTTGCAGGAAAATATTTCCCACAATATGATAAATATTTAAACCTAAACGGGCAACAAGCTAATATTTCCCACGTAGTTTTGAGGCCTAAATTCAGTCACTCATTGTTTTTCATACTAATTTATTACATAAACAAGTAACATGACCCTTTATCTAATAAAAGAAATCAATAGTAAACACTTACCGGATTTTTTTTCGCCATTATCACATTTTTTATCCAAAATCACACAAAAAACGGTGATCTGTTTGATAAAATATTGAAAGTAAAACTTTGACAGCTCATTTTTTTTACTTCGTTCGTTTTGGATACGTGTCTTTTGGCTAATGTTGTAGGTTACCTCATAAAGAAAAAAATGACAGTGACATTTTGTGGGAACATTTACACATTTGACCGTTTACAACAAAAAAATGATGTGGGAATAATGTTCATCTTGCCCTATTAAGGGATAAAGCAACTTGTACCAAACAAAGCGTCGTCGTGAGTGCGGGCGGCACACGACACATTGCGCATGTAACGAGCGATGTACTAGCTAGTATTATAGTAATTTAAAAATATATTTCTTTAGGTAATTTATGTGCTTTTTATAATGAGCTGAAATGACATCGTTGTGATGACGTCACTGGGCACAGCGTCGACTCCAGCAGTTAGACTGATGCAGGTATCGTTCTGTATAAAAGTGTTTCAATATTCAAATATTTTGTATTCTCAGTACGTTTGGTTAAAACGTTTTGGTGTTGTATATATCGATGTTATTCAATGTTTGTCTAGTTTATTCCAATGTGTTGAATAATTTGTATCGTTATGTATAACGCAAACCTATTTATAATTACTATTGTCGATTATTTGTAGCTTTTAATTTGCTGAAATCGCGGTGATACGCTAATATAAAATATTTGTTAAATCGTATAACGTTAGTTTTATATTTTAAATGTGCCAATTGTTCCATAATATAATTTCTGTTTCTTATTTGTTATGTTGGTTCATTTTGTAATAAACTAATAATTACTAAGTGAAACATTGTTTTCTGATAAAATTATTCTAATATAATCAACTGTTTTTAATTCATATGGTTAATATTTTTATTTGTTTTATACAGTGAAATATTTGTATTTTGTACCTACTTTCATATACTATAAATATAAATAATATATTATAAAATTGATTAGACTAATTGTGCATTTATATTTTGCGGACTTCAAGTCCAATTTTGACGTTTAGGTGCATAAGGTACTTCCATAAAATTATTTTAGAGGACGTATAAATAATAAAATAGCTCATGTTATTGTTGTCCTTCCATTACGTATCTATTAAAATATTTAATATTTTAAATATATGTCTATTATAAATTATTATTATAAACATTTGAATATTTTTCAGAACGATGTTTATGAATATATATATTAAAACTTTGCAGTATTCAATTTATTACCAATGCGGAAATTGTTTAGCAAAAAAAAGTAATTTGCTTTTTGATTGTCCTTATTTTTGTAAGCACCGCTGTTATAATATTTTCTTGAGCCTTTTGAAATGAATGATGTTCTATATTTATTTATAGTTCGTCTACAATACCTATTTACGCAAAACGTAATTAATTTAACGAATATAACGCACGACCTAAGCCAAACCTAATATTTACTAATGTAAATGATATTGTTCCCCGACCTTTGACTACGGCGTTTTGATAGTGCAATTTTTTGAACAAGTATACGCTTTTCAATGAAATTAGCAGCTAAATTAGGAGAATTAATGTCAATAGTGGACACGGTGATTAAAACTTTGTATCCATGGAATATTTACAGTCGTCAAAACAGCTTTTGTAATATTGTATTACGCTGCCTCTATAATGACAGAATGCAATCTTAAACCTATGCATATTAATAAAGGAAATGTCGATACAAATATGACAGTCAACAGCGAAGAAGCCAAACCCTTCGTTACATTGTGAATTATACTATCAGTAAAAATGGTTTATAAAAATTATTAAACATACCACAAAGATAATCGGAAGAAATTTATAACTGAGTTACTGTTAATTATTTTCATTGCGAAATACTATGTTATGTAGCTTTAAATATGTGATACTCGTAGGTTAAAAATGATGTCTAGTCTGTCTCATTATAGTGGTAGTACTATACAATGAATGCGCTTTGCAAACTTTTTCACATTTGTGCTATTTATAATCAATATATACACGATAACAACTGTGTTGGCGACTGTACAACGTTTTTAAAAGACATTATTGAGTGTTTTGTAAGTTAAATATACTATTTTGTAATTATTCGAATGAGGTGGGTAATGCGTTTGTTTATATTTCTCATACGATATCATTCTAACTCTCAAACAAACTTAGGTACGTACTGCTTTATGTATAAGTCAGTCATGTGACGCATTGTTAAACTTTTGCGTATTTTATACGGCTTAGCGTAAATAGTAACAAAATTATTATTAAACGCTTTAAAATCTCAACTATAATATGTAAAAATATTTGATCATATAATAATGTAGGCATTACAGTATTCGAATACAATTCAAATTGCAAACAGCTGGAATGTGTAGAACAACATATTAAGGGGGTTAAATATAATGACCACCATAAAATACTTTGATACCCTTAACCCCTTGTATGCCGGAACGCAGATCTACGCGAGACACAATAGCTTTTTAATTGTGTCTGGTATTCCGGCATACAAGAGGTTAATTCTTTAACCAAAAATATATACTTAAAACCAGAAAAATAAAGTCTAAAATTACAATAGTACTAGCGATTTTAGTCACGACTGCACTTCAAATTGTATTCTAACACCAAACGTAGTAAATGATCACCAAATAAATAGGTTATGTTAGGTTCTCTACTAGGAGCCCTACTTCGCAGGGCTCCGTCAACTTAGTTTATTAAAGTAGGTGGTGTAACCAAATCCAATTTATGAGTTGGTCATCATACAACTAACAAAAAAATTTGGGTTATTATTTTACATTTAACTGCTGGTTTAATTTTGGTGATCATTCACTACTTTTGGGTTAACAATGATTTATTTGGAGTCATTTTGCTTAAATAGGGTAGCGAAATATTAAAACTTTGGTTATAATTTTACATTAAAATGCGGATTTCATTTTGGTGATCATTGACTATTTTTGTCTGTTATATGTTACGATATCTGGTGGTAAGTTAAACATAAGCCCATATTAAGTTCGGACCTTTTTGTTTTGTTTTTCCTGTAATCGCACATAGCCAATCTATGATACATGAAAAATACTTTTTCATGAATACCACAAAAAAATAAAAAACCTAAATGTTTTTAAACTTCTTCCGCATTAGAATCACATCTCTCAATCTCATACCGACGAATTATTTAGACCATTTGCCGATCATACCACAGTTTTTCGATACATATGACTCTTACTGAAAGGTGCTATTACAAGTCATCGTCACCACAAATTTGTTACCCGCCAAGTTCAAAACATTTCTGTTACATTTATATATACGATTTAATTTTCTATTTATTGTAAAGGTATGTAGTTTACGGTGTTGTACATGCTTTATTGTAAGTTAAAATTTCATGTGGACCATATTTGATGTTTGTTTAGTATAGTATTTAACATGTGAACAATTTTCTTTGTAATTTAGTAACATTTTTAATATTAAAAAGTAACTCGCCGCACCGACCATCTTTATGTAAATAAATTAGAAAAATAAACTAAATTATGTAGTCGAAAGTACCTACTTATACCAAATTATGAAAATATTGTATACCATATACATAATGAATTGGATTATTTACTAGAAAAGACGAAATTCTAACTTGACTATTACATGAATTGTATAGCAACATTGTGATTTAAAGTTCTCAACGTCCAAAATATTGTAAATTAACTTATTGAGATATTGTTGTCATGAATGTTATTTAAAAAGGTAATTTTAAAATTTATACATGGAACTTAATGGAAAATATATTTATTTGTTGTATACATTATGTGTTTTATTTTTTTGATTGTGCTGTATCTGCTTGTGATGCATGCATTGACATATTACCTGATGAAAATATGAGTTCATTGATCAACGTTTGCCGAATGATTTTAGTGTCCAGACCTAGACGTGGGCAAGACTAATTGGTGGAAGCTTAATGCATTAACTCAACTCTACATAACTCCCAGACAAAACTTAATTGGTTAGCCCTATTTTATTACAGGTAGCGCTCAAAGCGTGTTTTGATTTGCCGATCGTATTAGGTCAAAAGTAATGCAATGTTGTCAATGGCAGCGATAGCCCAGTGGAGAGACCGACGGACTGCTACGCAGAGGGTCTCGGGTTCGAATCCACAATTACTTTTCAAACTTATGTGCGTATTAAATTGTTAATTATCGCTTGCTAAACGGTGAAGGGAAACATCGTAAGGAAACCTGTATGTCTGAGAGTTCTCCATAATGTTCTCGAAAGACACGTGAAGTCTGCCAACCCGCACTTGGCCAGCGTGGTGGACTATTGCCTTACTCTTCTCATAGTGAGAAGAGGTCCTTGCCCAGCAGTGGGACAGTATAAAGGGCTAATGATAAATGCAATTTAAGGCAACTTTTACAGAGTCGCTTGAATGGGTGACCGCTGGTTGTGGCGTGTGCGTTACCCCAGCCAGAAAATGTCGAAAATGGTCATTTAAATGTTATATGTAATTAGTTGTCCAGCTTCTGTAATTGTTGCGAACATTTTTAAATTTGTTGCACTTGTAGTTTTTTAGTTATTTCACAAAAACATTTCCTGCTGGGGTAACGTACGTTCATTTAATTACGATTTTGGTATTTGTAATTAATAAGTTTATCAAATGACTTTTACATTGAGAGATTATAATGAAAGGGATGGCGAAAATTCGACATCCTGAATATAAAACCTTTTTGAAAAAAAATACAATATTTATATCGTCTAGCGTAAGACTGCCTCGTTGGTCTAGCGTAGTGCATACGACAGCTGATCATGAGGTCTCGGGTTCGATTCGCGGGCCGGGCTCGCAAAATGTTGCTAACGCTTTCTGTTAAGAATTTCTTAGTGACAAATTATTAGGAATTTCTGTCAAGAAATTCTTAATAATTAGCCCGAATTTGGCGGTGTTTCACCCCCGTGCATCGGAAAGCACGTTAAGCAGTCCCGGCTGTCATGATCTATGGCAGTCATTAGTGGGAAGTCAGTGCCCTCAAATATATCTACTGACTACTGGTCTAACCTTAGAATGATATAAGATGGCAGTCGCTCCGTGTAAAAACTGATATTCAGTCAAATCTCGGTAGACCAGTAATAGCAGGTCCCTGGGCTCCGAAACGCAAGCTTGGGATGCAACTAAGAAAATGCTAAGGTGATGATGATTATGATATCGTCTAGCGAAAATCAGGACGCGGTCAGACTGTGAGCTATAATGATAGTGGATGGTATGCTAGTCACGTTAAAGCGCATGCTGATCACATAAGTGAGCTTTTGTTTAGATAGTACCATTTTATTACAATAAGTAAGTGTTTTTATAATAATATTAAAATACACAACTTTTACAGCAAAATAAATGCAATTCTGTCATTATGTCAGATTATTTCATCAACCTAAAAATATTCATACTCTTTTTGTTGGAATCGATGACTTACCAATGATTGAAAAGTAATAAGTACTCAGATATAGCATTTTAGACCTTGCTGAACCCAGCGTGACAAATAATGTAATTTGAAAAGTGGTAAACATTTTTAGACCGCGACCGTACATCTTGTTGAAGTACTATAATCCTCTTATTAAAGAAGTACAATGTACAATACACCTATGTATCTACATTTCGCTAGCATACATAGTTGAGGCCGTGAGTCTCTCTGTCTCTCTGTGTGACTCTTCGGCTCTTGTCTTCATGTTATAACAGTAGGTATCGATTGAAATCAAAGTGACAATGCTAATTATGTTAGATCAACTTCAAATTCCTTCAAATGTTAGAACCTTATCACCAGATTTGGGAACGCTGTGTTTAAAAAAAAGTCTTTATACGAATGCGAAATTTCCTCTCGTTTGGTCAGTAATTCTGGAGAAAATGGCTGAAGTATTGCGATGGAAAGACACACAAATGATGTTATGTGGGTTTCGTCTTTTTATAATTTTCGTATGAAACCCTAAAAATATTGATATGCTAAGGCTGCTCCGCGCCTGAGAATTCAATGAGAAATCATTGAATTGTTAAGATATAATTGTGATAGAGCAATCGTTAGAATGGTAAGTTTTCTGCTGCCGGTAGGTACACTCGGTAGAAATATAGTCAGTATATTGGGTTTAATTCTTGTAAGAGTCACAAGGTACCTACTTAGGAATCACAAATTATTGATGAGCTTTTTAATAATGCAATGAAATTACCTATAACATAGGCATTCCTGAGCTAGTAACATGTGCGACAATATCTTGATAGATTAAGAAAACACATTGGTGGCTGGCTGCACTGGCTGATTTTTATACGAAAACGCACGATTTCAACGCACGGACTTGCGGCCTACGTCTATAGGTACTGCAACCAATGCTTCATCCGGCGGGCTGCATTACAGCCAGCCGCTAGTGCGTTCTGGCTTTACAACTTTTGTGATTCTTCCAATAATATATTTTATCTTGGCTTCCATTAAATACTTAATTCTTATTCCCTGGACCATATCTGAGAATTCCGTCTTGACTTTAAACTTGTTTTTCTAAATTTTTTTATCAAAGCAAAATACCCAACGAATGTCGTACTTATTGGAAGAATGCAACTCAAATAGTAGAAGTACCTACCTACCATTAAATTTTTACATTAAAGACAACAAATATGTATTATAGTTTTGTAGCTATAGGTAGGTACGTATGAATATATAGGTACCGCTCTTCTTAGTAAATTTAAATAAATACGCCAGCAGCTTCGCCGGCGTTTCCCTCGGGAATTGTACATTTTCCCAGGATTAAAAGTAGCCTATGTGTTATTGCTGACGTCATCCAGATCCATTCAGTAGTTTTTGCGTGAAAGATAACAAACACACACACTCACCAACTTTCGTATTTATAATATCTTGTAGGAAGTAGGATAAGTACCTAGGATGTAGATGTAGTGGTTGAACGTTACAGATGTACTTACTAAATCTTTTTTTTATTTGTACTTTTTTACTAACAAAATACGTAAGGCCAAGGTAATTTTTAATTCAAACTTATTTCTATGCATTGCTATTGGTTATGTTCAAGTAAAAAGAGTAGGTGATGTATGTACGGTTAAATGTAGAATCACGTCAGAAGAACACCGCGTACGTACCACACACAGAAATAAATAGTATTATTTATGTGGTACCACACCTTATCATTGCAGTATAGAATGCAATGAAAAGGATCAAGAAGTTTTAAATGTAACCTGCGAAGATTGTGCCGCCAGCAGGGGTGGCTGTAAACATTTTTAATGTGGCTACATCATCGAAGCGAGGAGCCTTCAACGACTGCTACCAAGTGATTAAAGCTAAAGATTTTGGTCCAAGTGGAAGAACACGTCATTTAGCCGGTCAGAATGGAAATATTTTTTTTGACAAAGTACTATTAAAACTTAGAGAGCTTCAAATACAGTGTTCTATTTCATATTTTATATGTGAAAATGAAAAAAGAAGTTGAAAAGATGTCTATTCATTATTTAATTAATCGTTTATCTCCAAATGGATCTAACCTCTTCATAGCTTTTCTAAATTTTTCCGCATTTTAACGTCCTTTGTAACTATAAAAAACAACTTTTTCGGCAAATTGTAGTTGTATTTTTACGTTTAGGCACAACACATGATTTCCTAGTATTTGGATTGGCCATTTTTAAAAGTATTTAGGTATAATTTCGACGGCAAGGGTACGCGACCGCGAGCGGACTGAGTGAGCCAGACTGAGCGTGTTGTGCGATGACGTCACACCCTCACCGGCAGCCCGCGTCGTGCGGTTAACTTGTTTTACTTCTAAATCGGAAAATAATTGACGTATCGAAGTAATTCTTCCACTAGTATTTTTTATTTTTGACAGAGAATATGGAGTGCTGATAATCAAAATTAGTTAACATTCTTCATTCAATAGGCTTGACCTAGAAGCCTGTTAAGAATAACTAACATCCTTGAAGATGAAACCTATTGAACACTTCTATTGATACAGTACGTAAATGTGAGCGATACTTCCTACGTTAGTAGGTAGGTACTAAAAGAATTCATTTACTTATTTAAAAAATGTTTAGGTACAGCTAGCCACAAAAATATTACAAATCGCATCTTCAGAAACGTAAGTAAATTTATCTTATAGCGAAGTAAATTTTTCATGAATACATTTGTTTTCGTCGTACATTTTACCCGCTCATTTTAGTTTCCGATGGAAAATATGAACGCAGTCGCTTCAAGACGATTGGGTAAGGTAACGGACTTATTGCTGGCGTGATTTATATTATACATTTCCTCTGTTGATTCAATTTCAATTTCATTCAATATGCCAAGTTATAATTATTATCGTTTAGGACTTCGGCTCCTTATTTTGCAACAACAACTTTACTTAAATATGTTTTTAAGAATCTCTTTCATACTCGGTATTTTATGACATATTTAAGTACGTTCATATCAGAGGATCTCCATTACGTCATCAACTGTTACAATGTTGCTATATTTTTCCAAACTTTCTTTGTCGCTGACACAGTCACCCTAGAAGCTTCCGTCAAGCAACATTAAGTTCTTTTCTGGCTTGGAGCCAATATTCCAGTGCAGTCGCAACGGTCTCCGCGGGACCTCCGCTCAGACTAGAAGCTTTTCACTCCATTGTCGATTTCCTATTGGTTGACGGTTTATCTACACCAATAACTCAACGCGTAACGTCTTCTTTGTCTTTCATTTTCTTTTCTTTTATATAAATGTCTAAATATATACTGTCTTCATTCAGACAGGATTTAGATATATTATTATTTTATTGTTGTCTTTCTGTGAAGGCAAATACATAAACAATCCCTAGAGACTCGTTATTAATATTAAGTTATAGGTATGTTTGACTAAGTATTGTATTATGCAAGCCCACTGTTGTAAACTAGATGCAGCGATATAGTCTAAGTGGATTTCCAAAGCTTCAGATATAATCTTCGAGAGCTATATCTACGCAGAGTAATACTCGTGGCAAAGCTCACATGCATAATGTGAACATGACGTTTCTTAGCCCACTCGTAATGTACTCTGCAGAGTTTTTGTTGTGTAATATTCTCAATTATATTTAGAGTATAATGATAACACATGACTTACTTGATAATAAAATTATGTACCTATGTCGGTACAACAGCGTTTAAAAAAGTTTGTGACCTATAAAATATATGTACCTACTTAATTTTCTAAGTCGTTTAGAAATATTTACTAAATTTAGTTACTTGACATAAACTAAACTTAAACATAAACTAAACTTTTTCAATCACTAAGTGTGATTTTATTACAGTTCCATGAAATACAATTAATTTTCAACTTGATTGTGTTTTAATGAAATGAATGGAAAAAGAGCTGCAAGAGTAATTTGATACAAATTAATTGAAAATTGAGTTATTTTCAAACTAGTATTGAATGCGGTTTTAATATTCATAAGTGCACGATATTTCTTATTTGCTGCCTTTTATGTTCGAAATCAATCAGTAATTGCATTCAGTATAGTAATAGCAGAGACGTTCTTACTCGTCTCTGGTAATAGTGTGAATCTGGTAATGATAATTCGTGTTAATGGAAATCGTTAGCCACGCAAAGGCCCAAATGAAAAATAAAATAATATCTGTTTCCATCAAACACATAAACAAAATAAAAAATATCGGAGTGCCTTTTTAAATGAACCTGTTACTGTGAAATAAACCCGCGTATAATCATTAAGAGGAAATAAGCCGTCATTAATATCAATCCCGCGATACGGGAAATGATATTTATTTAATATAAAATATAATTTATCAACACGCAGCCAGCGGCCCAGTTTTCCGTTGCAATATTCCCAGCGGCTGTCAAAGCGGTGACATGTCGGACGCTACACGTCGCCGCACGTACGACGTATAGCGACATCTCTCCCCGCGGACACAAAATGCGGGAGTTGTGGCTTCTATTTTCAAAGTTTCAAATCGTATAAGTGTAACTTTGACAGAGATGACGTTTCAATTTCGATTTTTGAATTTCAATAGTCTCTAAGCGGTGCTTTGCAAAGTTTGATCGCTGAAATATTGAAGTTGCCAGTTTTAGCTTTGTTTTGTGTTGAGATATTGTCTGTTAGAAAATAAATGTTATCTCAAAGTAAAACTGTACCTATTTCACGAAATAAAGGCGTTTACGAATGATGTAATTATTAGATTGCATAAGTGCATAGTAATGTTTATGTATTGAATATGTATAACTTTAGTATTTTCATATTGTTACAAATGTCGGTGACTCAAAAAGTAACTATAACTAATAAAATATACGTGCAGTACTTAGCTCACCTAGCTGCGTGTAGAATAAATTTAGATGTAGTCTCATATGTCACATGTTTAAGAAACGCAATCCTTTCAAAGTTCCGATGAGACAATCAATCGATCCGTGCCTAAAGATAGCTGAGCTTATCCGTCATTAGCCGTGGCGGCACGTCCACTTGTTTATCCAAGACTTTCGATAGCAGAGTTAATCAGAGTCGGGAATAGGGTTTCGTAATTGGACTATGTTGTATCTTCGACCTGAGTTCTAAAGGACAGTATTAAATCAACATTTTTGTAAGAAAGCTTAAAAGGATTTAAATTTGAAAAAAAATAAGCAGATGAAACTATAAACATATCCTTCGCTTTAATTCGGTGTTGAGCTTTGCTCATACCTATACTAATTGGACTATGTTGTATCTACGATCTGCGATCCTACGGGCAACGGGTTCACGTACAAAGGACAGAATTAAATCAGCGTTTTTGTAAGAAAGCCTAAAAGGATTTATATTTGAAAAAGAACTCCAATTCTACTACAAAGTAGATGAAACTATAAACATATCCTTCGCTTTAATTCGGTGTTGAGCTTTGCTCATACCGAATGTCATCAAAATCAATTGATCAAACTGTTACTATACAGAATGGCAATACCATCAAATATGGAACCGGTTTTGTTAAGATTTGGGTCGGATAATAAAAGGCTTTAAAAAAAATCATAAGTGATGCACTGTATAAAATATCGTCTTTAATATAAGGTGCAGCTGCTGTATAGATATTTCGCTTAGATCATTATTTTCATAGGCTTAGCTAATCAAAGAAATACATAACAGAGCAATATAATAGCAGCCTAAACGTACACAACCCAGTTGTAAACAAACTACAAGTTAAATGGAGCGTAGCACTTGGCTCATACATTCTAATCGCAACTTTTGAAGAGGATATTGGCAAAGTTTATACATTTGGAATAACTTAATGGAATCATTGAATCTATTCTGCATATGAAAGTACGTATGTAGCATCATTGTATACAAATACTGGTACTTCTGTAATACTATGCTACACTACTATCTTCTTTACAGATGTAAGGGCACTCACATCTGTAAAGAAGAACTTAGATAAAAGTGTATCAAGCTCACCATTTGTAGCTTTGTTTAGTTTGTGAATAAAACAAATTATACAGCTCTGCTGTTCATGGTAAACTATTAAGAAGATACGAATTAAGAGAAGAAAGGAATTATAGTAAAAATATTTTTTTGGCTAAATTGGGTTTGGTACGAAAGTTCAGAGATTATTTATATAATTTCTTGCAGCTGCATACGAAACTTTCTTAAATAAGAACCTAAAATCGTGTTGATAGCCTTGCTCTGCAGAACCTTAGACTGAAACTGGGAACTTTGATACTTTTTTATACTTATTCCAACGTAACGATATGCTATAACGATAGAAATAATGTAATAATAATAAACGTATAGGCAGATATTCCCAGAATCTCACATTCCACAAGGATGAAAGGTGGGTGTATAGAAATTGGGAGCGTCCCGGTCTAGGTGTGGATGATGGAGGTCTACCAGATGATGAAACTACAAATACGTTCTGGAGTAGCATCTGGTCGACCCCCGTTAGCCACACGGAGGGTGGTTGGTTTAGGGATGTCGAGCGATCATGTGCAGCAATCCCTAATATGGATGCCGTAGCTATTACAGCTACAGATGTTAGTTGTGCAGTCCGTCCGTTACCAAACTGGAAACCGGCAGGTCCGGACGGATTGCACAACTTTTGGTTAAAGTGGCTGCGTAGTGCACATGCTCGTTTTGCGTCCCAATTCCAATCATCTCTAGAATCAGGGACGCTGCCAATTTTCTTGACAACTGGCATTACCCACCTGCTCTTCAAAACAGGAAGTACCACGGATCCAAAAAATTATAGACCTATAACCTGCCTACCGACGGTCTATAAACTTTTTACATCCATTTTGAGAACCAAACTGGCCAAACATATATATACTAACAAAATCATGTCCAGTTCTCAAAATGGATGTAAAAGTGGGTCACATGGTACTCAAGAGCTACTCTTTATAGACATGACCATTAGCCAACAGGTTCGCCGTAGCCGAAAGGATCTAGCGACATGCTGGATAGATTATAAGAAGGCCTACGACTCTGTGCCACATACATGGCTCTTGAGAGTGCTAGAGTTGTACAAAGTGGATCCAACTCTATGCACTTTCCTGAAGACGTGTATGGGGCAGTGGAGTACGGTTCATCGCTATCCAGGATGTCGACGGACTCTCGGATGCGGCGATCCTATAAAGATTCAACGAGGAATCTTCCAAGGTGACAGTTTGAGTCCCTTATGGTTTTGTCTAGCACTGAATCCTCTTAGCACTTTGCTCGAGAATTCAGGGCAAGGCTATCGGTTGCGCAGCAGAGGTCAGGTAATATCTCACCTTCTTTTCATGGATGACTTAAAACTATTTGCCTCCACTGACAGAGTTAATAAAGGTAACTGAAAACTTTAGTAAGTCTATCAAGATGGAGTTCGGTGTAGATAATATATAGTTTTATTTATTACTCTCAAAAAGGTACATTACAAGTTCTTAAACATAGGGCTGCATAAATAAAAACCTTAATGAGAGCTGGAGTTTGTACTAGGTACGAAACCTGTGTGACAGATCTCCAGGCTCTCTCCACGGGTGACATACAGTAATGCAGAACTAGTGTTTAGAAGCGTTTCCAAACAATTATACGTAAAAGGAAGGAAAGGAATAACAAATAATAATGTATAAAAGATAAGTTACAATTATATAAAGCAAAATATAGCCAAGACTAAAATAACTAGGTAAGTAATGGAACACTAATTGGTAGGATGTCAGTAGGTAAGTACAAAGAATGCGATAAAACTTAAAAATGTAGGACACTAGGCCGGTACCATCAGAATATAACATAACTAAGTAGTGTGGGTATTACGGAAAAAATGTTTCACCAGTACAATACTTAATGACAAAACTAGTAATCGTTTGGGGTGCGGTACAAGTGACAAGGGTACGGCGACTCATTGGGTTAAGATTATAATTATATATGTTTGTATCTTATTATTAACTATATTATTATTATTAATTGTTGGTATAGACATGGTAAATGTGCGGTTGTGGAATCTGATGGTATAGAACTTTCAGATTTCACACAACTTAGATCACTATCTGCAACCGAAACCTACAAATATCTAGGTATGTCGCAGGCACTAGGTATAGCTGAGGCTGGCATGAAACGGGCGTTGCAGGAGCGCTTCTTTGGCCGTCTGAGAAAAATCTTAAATAGGTTTTTATCAGGCGGCAACAGGGTGCGCGCCTGTAACGGTTGGGCCATGCCAGTCTTAATGTACTCCTTCGGCATACTTAGATGGACTCAAACAGAACTTGATGCCTTGGATAGAAAAGTCCGTTGTCTACTGACTACATACCGGATGCATCACCCGCGGTCGTCTGTAAAGAGATTGTACATCCCGCGGAAGTGTGGGGTCGCGGCTTTTTAAGTGCCAAGACCCTCCATAACCGCGAGGTATGCAATCTCAGGGAATATTTTCTCAGCATTGACGCGGGTGTCCACCGTGATCTGGTCACTGTGGACAACGGGCTTACCCCGTTGGGTCTGACTAAAGAGAACTGGCACAAACCTGCCGTACTTGGTGTTGAGGAGCGCAAGGAGGTATGGGAAGGTAAAGAGCTGCATGGACGTTTTTATCGGGCCCTGCATGGACCCGATGTAGACTTACCAGCTTCTGTGTGCTGGCTACGTTTTGGCGATCTGTTCGCCGAAACAGAAGGTTTTGTCTTTGCGATTATGGACGAGGTTGTCATGACGAATAACTACCGGAAGTATATCCTGAGGGATGGGACGGTTGACATATGTCGGGCATGTCACCAACCTGGTGAATCTCTCAGACATATAGTATCTGGTTGTTCTCGTCTTGCCAACGACGAATATTTGCACAGGCACAACCAAGTAGCTAGGATCATCCGTCAACAACTTGCCTTAAAGTACAATCTTGTAGTCTCTGAGATACCGTACTACAGGTATGTGCCCGACCCAGTTCTTGAAAATGGTCGTGCCACCATGTATTGGGATCGATCTATCATTACTGAAAGAACTATTGTGGCTAACAAGCCAGATATAGTAGTGATATATCGATCTAAGCGCCTTGCAATGATCATCGATGTCACCATTCCCCATGACGAGAATCTCGTGAAAGCCGAGAAAGATAAACAAATAAAATATTAGGATTTGGCTCACGAGATTGTCGACATGTGGGATGTGGACTCGGCGATCATTGTACCGATAGTCGTGTCAGTTAATGGTCTCATTGCCAAGAGCCTCGATCACCACCTCAAGAGGCTCGCGTTAGACGATTGGATTAAGTCCTCTGTACAGAAGGCAGTATTGCTGGCCACGGTGCGTATCGTCAGGAGGTTCCTCTTTCTGGAGCCCTAACCACCGGTAACTTGGTCCCTGAACCCGATACCCGTAAGTGAGCCCCGTAATTTTATTTTATATTGTTTTTTCTAAATCACATAAAAATGTAAAATATAATTTATGAGAGAATGTTTAAATAAAGAAAATAATAATAATAACTTTATTGGGATAATAATAAGGTTGACAGCTGTTCGTTGAAGCTCTGACTCCTGAGCTAGGTTTAAACCTGTGATATAGAAGTCAGTGACCCCTCACAATTTTCATGTTCACGTAAATTATTATTATCCAATATTGAACCTTAAACTAGATAATTATAATTTTCAGAAGTAAGGTAAAGGTAGACAGGTGTTTGTGTGAGTGGATGTATGTATGTATGTGTGTGTGTTTTTTGTTTGCGTATGTGTGTATGTGTAAGTACGTGTGTTTGTGTATATGGGAGTGTGGGCGTGCGTGTGTTTATATGCGTGTTGATATTTGAGTGCCTGCGTGGACTGTATAAAATGGAACCTTTCCTAGAAGTAATGTTTCTGTTTGCGTATAATCTTACCCTTGTAACCATTCCTTAGTTTTACGCGTCATTTAGTTATAATTATGTCAGAGGGTTAATGCTTAGTTTTCTGTTTATTTTATTGTACATATATGAGCTGAGGAATATGTGTTGTCGTCGTGCGGATGCAGTGGTACATTTGACGGTTATACAGACATTGTGCACTGTACGTCTTAAAGCAGCGTATTTGTCAAAAGGCGTGAAAAGATGTTGTTTTCGTAGGAGATGGAGAAGGTACAGCTGCTTTACTGTTAGGACTTGACAGTTTTGGTATAGTTCTGTAGTAGGAAAACGGAATGGTTTGAAGGTCATAACTTTGAGCAGTGATCTCTGAGCTCTTTCGAGACGTATTATATGGGTTTTGCATGCCCCTCCCCAGGCCACAATACAATAGCCCATCACTGATTGTGCGAATGTATAGTACACTATTTTAAGGAGATTATAATCACCAACATGCCTTAGATTTTTGAAGTTTTCTCGTGCGACATGTGATAAGGTCAATGTGATCATACCAGCTAAGTTTTTCGTCCAAAATAACGCCCAGATATTTAACTGTAGCTGATCTGTGAATAGAGAGACAGGAGCAGGGATTACTTAGGTCCTGAGTTTTGCAGGAATGAACCTTAAAGTTCAAGTCCGGTGACTTTACTTTGGCAAAGGTGAAGTTTATGTAGGTGGTCTTTGCGGCACTGAGAGTAGATTCATTTCTAACCACTCGTTGATTTTACGAAGTCCCGACTCAGCGAAGGATTTCGCCTCGTCCCAAGTCCCTCCATGAAATACAAGAGCTGTGTCATCTGCATATGTGAATATTCTACCGTTAACAAGAGTCTGCTGACACAGGTCATTAATGTAGATCAGGAAGAGACGAGGCGAGGGCACTTCCCTGTGGAACTCCGTAGTCAACTCTATTTTCAGAACTGATGTGCTCACGAATCTTTACTCACTGCGTACGATCACACAGAAAGTCTTTGAAGATTTCATGAGCTTTTCCCCGAATTCCCACACGCTCTTATTTATTCACAAGGGTTGGAATACAGACAGTATCAAAAGCCTTGGCTAAATCGATAAAAACTCCAATGCATTTTTGTTTAGCATCCACTTTTGACGTCACATAGTCTACCAATTGAGCTACAGCGTTTTCCGTGTTTTTCCTTTCCTAAATCCGAATTGAGAATCAGCTAGAATTTTATTATATTCTAGATATTTTACTAGTCTGTTATTTAGTACATTTTCTAGTATTTTGGATAAGGCGGATAGTACCGATATTGGCCTGTAATTTTGTATATTGTCTGCGTTCCCTCCCTTGTGAACGGGAGTTATAATGGATTTTTTGAATACTTGAGGGAAAACGCCTTCTTCCAAACATAGTTGTATGATTTTGGTGAGGGGTGGCAATATAATATTCTTTCCTAGTCTTAGAAATTTGACTGGTATAGAGTCCCAACCCGTAGCACAGACATTTTTCAAACTCATAATTAGCGACTCGATTTCTGATTCATCTGGTGAGAGCAGTACTATAGAGTCACGATATCGAGGCAAGTCCGCTTTATATGCACTATTTTTAGTTTTTCGAGATGTGATTATTGTACCCGCTAGCTGTTTGCCTGTAAAATGTATAAATGTAATGTAATGTGTCTATATGTCTTAAACTCTTTCGTGGCTGACGCACAACAGAGTTTGTCATTCTATGCAAGCTTAAACTGGTAAAAGAAACTGTAATAGTGTAGGTAACTTTCCAATTCTCTAATTGATAAAATAAACTTCAACTAGTTGAATAATAAAGAGGATCTCCTCCCACCTATTATCGCAATTTACGGCAGTTTATTGGATTCCTCGAAGACTTTAATTCTTCTTTACAATAAGTACATTCACTGCTAGAAAGTTTCCCTGAAGTGCTGACTACCAAAGTTTTAGTTATTACCTTGTCAAATGTTACAAAATGTGTTCCAAAGCTAAAAAGCAAGTACCCCTAACGACACCTCAACGTAATGAGTTCTTAGTCAGTAATGTTGATTCATCATAAGTTATGCATGGGTTTAGTACGCTTTCATGCAAATAAGAAGGCCTTAGTTAAATTGGAACAAGAATTTGAAGGCAGAGAGCCTGTAACCAAAGTTTCAAATGTTCCCGGCGAATATGTGAACCATCCACGAGTATGACTTTATGTTGAGCTTCAGTAGTTTAATAGTTGCATCAGCATTCAGTATACCGTAGCAGGTGATAAAAAGGCGAACTAGATGTATGGACTTTCTTCACAAAATGTCCATGACAACAATTATTTACTTATAAAGTCTAGTTAATTTGCTTACCCCGTGCCTTCGATAACACGTTCAGTCCTGGCTGACATGAAGATCTTTGATAGTCGTTTGAAGTCAGCACTTCTGAAAAAACTGACACTGGTCTAAACAGACAGGCAGTTGCTAATTTCAGTCAAATTCGGTTATACTAGTATGCAGACCCTGGTATCAACTAAAAGAACGTCATGAACATGAGGATGAAAGTCTGCAAGAATACAGGAGCGTTATATCCTCCACTCCGATGGTAGTTAACGACATCTAGTCCTAATTCCTTAACTCAGTACTGACTGGTTGATCCTAAATCTTTGTCAGCCATGTCGTAAGCAGATGCGAATATAATCACATAGTACAAGAAAAAGAAAGAAAATAGTTAAGGATATTGTGACGTAGCATTGTAAAGCTCCGAGCCAGGTCGTGGCTGTATTGGAATTTTGACATAAACCAAATTGGAACGTAACCGTAGAGCGCATCTCACATTGGCACACGTATCGTTTGATACAGAAATTATTTTGTTGTTCCTCTTCTCGCAGTCACTATGTTGAACATAATAATATTTTACTGTACTAATATTGAATTGGGCAATAAGATATTGAATAGAAAATTTTAATATTTATCGATTTTAAGCTTTATCGATAGCTACGCTGCGCCGCCGTTCGATATGCCGCCAACAAAATGTATAGCTTGTGCGAGGTTTTTATCTCCGCAAGATGCCGCAAGATGTCGTACATGCAAAGGAACATTTCACCGAGCTTTCGGGGCCTTATCCCTTACTGGTAATATTGCGCCTAATTGGTCTTGCCCGGAATGTAAAAGGAAGGAAGGCGGACAGCAGAGGTCTGAGGAGGTTTCAGGAAAAGACGATAGCTTTGACAGCACCAAGGACATGAGTCCAAACATGTCCAGATGGATCAACGAGGAGATGCGGAGAGTACTGAAAGAGGAACTGCGCACTGAATTTCACAATATGCGTACAGATTACCAGGCCGAGTTTCAGGGGTTACGCGCCGAAATAATTAAGCTGCAAGCCGACAAAGACAAGCTTATAGAAAGAGTTGGTATACTTGAGAACCAATTGAAAATTTCATCTGAAGTGGCCGAGGATGTCGCACAATTGAAAAATCAAATTAACGAGCGAGACCAGCAGCTTTTGAGCAATGAGATAGAAATAAGTAATCTCCCGGAAACGACCAATGAGAATCTGTCTCACATCGTTCAACTGATAGCAACAAAGCTTAACGTTACTCTGACGGATTACGATGTAACCAGCGTAAACCGCGTCGGCGCTAGACATCTGAACGCGACGAGCGCCGCGGGACCAGTGGAGACTCGCGCGCGTGCGGTCGTCGTGCGGTTTGCAAGGCATGACGTACGTAACGAGTTTCTTCGATGCGCACGGGTTCGGCGGGGAGCGGACACGTCGGATCTAGGAATTAATAAGCCAACAACTAGATTTTATGTCAACGAAAGGCTTACAAGAGTAAATCGACAGTTGTTTCGGCGAGCGCGGGATGTTGCCAAACAACACGGATGGCAATATGTGTGGACCAGAAATGGTCGCATTCTTGCCCGGCGCAAGCCCGGTGAGTCAACGTTCTCCATACGTAATGAGACAGATCTTGCATGTATGCAGTAATATGTATAATGTTTCACATATACGGTATTTATCTCTATTGAATATAGTTTCATCTTATTGTTATTTTATGTTAGGAAATATATCGCCAATCCCTTGTGTCATACCATGTTTGCGGTACTTTATTATTTTGTATAACGTTTCTTCGTGTGTTATGTTCAGAAATATTATACTGCGATTGCCTTATATTGGTGTATCTGCACATTATAGGAATAGCATTTTGATTTGTCAAAGACATGAGTTGCCTGACATTATATTTATGCGCTCGGTATGCAAATGTAATTTTGTCTGTTTAAGATGTATATATTTGTGTAATGAGATTTATGTTGTAACTTTGTGTATTCATATATATTATGGCCAATGCCTATGTTTTGAAATTGAGGTGATGACATGTACCTACACAAGTGCCATTTCAAAAAGTATTTATTTGTTTGTTCTTAACCATCAATGCCGCGAAATAAAATAATTAAGTTTGGTCTGCTTAATGCGGGGTCACTGGCAACGAACCATGACGAATTCATCATAGCAATGAATAACCACTCCGTTGATATCATGGCGATCAACGAGACATGGCTGCGCAGGGGGGAAGAAGGGCGAGCACCGGTCGTACCAGGCTATCGGTTACGTCACATTGCGCGTTCGGAAACAATCCGCGATGGCCGAGGGGGGGGTGTCGCATTCTACATAAAAAATGGCATGGCTATCCGTGTAAAGTCACACCCGCACCACGACCAAGTTGAGGAAATGTGGATGTCGATTAAGTCGAATTCAAAAATATTACTAATTGGCACTGCTTACCGGCCACCATGGTTAGACGTTAACATATTTCTAGACGCAATTTCGGATAGTATTTGCGCATTATCGCCGTTCGACAACATCATATTACTGGGAGATTTAAATGTTAATCTACTTGATACAAATGATTATAAAACTAAGCAACTCACCGCATTCTTAAGCTATAGTCATTTGAATCAAATAGTAACAACGGCTACTCATTTTGTTGGTGACAGTGCAACGTTAATTGATGTGATCTGCACAGACGCACAGTGCCGGGTGGTCTCGGTAGATCATATACCAGAACTCGGTCATCATTCGTTCGTCTCATGTGAGCTTTTATTTAAAAAAGTAAACCCTGTAAAAAAATATGTTACTTTCAGACCGTTTAAGGACATAATACCAGAATACTTTAATATGGATCTGAATGAGATCCCATGGGGGGAAATAGGTCAACTATGTGACGTAAACGAAATGGTAGGTCTTTTTAACTATTACATAAATTCCCTATTTAACATTCATGCACCGTATAAAACCAGATTATTTAAGGGTCCACCAACACCTTGGATCACAGACAACATCAAATTCATGTTCAAATTACGGAACGATGCTCATAGTAGGTATCGCCAATCCCGTCTCGAAGTACACAAGCGATACTATTTAGACCTTAAACACCAAACAGCACTAGCATTATACAACGAAAAAAAGGCATTTTTCAATAACCATATTAATGAAAACAAAAACAATTCAAAATTATTATGGTACAATTTGAAAAAACACGTACTTCCAGCAAGCACAGACGATGGAATGCTTGTAGGGCAATTTGAGGATCCTGAGGGTTTGAATGCGGCATTCTTGGATGTTCCAGGGGAACCCAACGTTAGCATCTCACATCTTTCTTATTTCGAGTTTAATCGATATAGTACAGCAACCTTTTCCCTGCAACCCACAAACAGCCAAGCGGTTTATAATATAATTAGAGATATTAATACAAACGCGCGTGGAATAGATGACATCTCTAAAGAGATGATATCCCTTACCTTGCCACAATCACTTACCGCCATAACAGACATCATAAATAAATCCATCACCTCGTTCTCATTTCCCAGGTTATGGCGGAGTGCTATTGTTAGACCAATTTCAAAAAATAATAATCCGCTAAATTATAAAGATCTTCGCCCTATAAGCATTTTACCTTGTCTGTCCAAGGTGTTGGAGAGGGTGGTTTATGTTCAAGTCATGAATTACTTAGAAAAAAACGGCATTCTACCCGACCTTCAGTCTGGGTTTAGAAGAGGACGTGGTACAGCAACAGCTTTAGCGGATGTCGTGGGTAATATCCTCGAGGCTCGCGATCGTGGGGAGGGTACGATACTAACCCTGCTTGATTATTCGCGCGCTTTCGAATGCATAAATATTTCGCTGTTACTTTCAAAGCTTTCGTACTATGGTTTTGAACCGCATACAATCAGATGGTTTGAAAGCTATTTAACAGGCAGGCTGCAGCAAGTCGAAATACGCAAAAATGACGGATCAGTGATGATGTCGACTCCGCGATCGGTACCTCGAGGTGTTCCCCAGGGATCACTTTTGGGACCACTCCTGTTTGTTTTATACACTGCCGACATAACAACTAACTTCAAAGACTGCTTGTACCACATGTATGCCGATGATACGCAATTGTATCTATCATTTAACCCTAAAAATACGGCGACTGCTGTAGCCACCATTAATGCGGAGCTTGACAGAATAGCGGCGTGGTCCGAGCGTAACGCTCTGGTTCTCAACGCACATAAATCAAAATTTTTGGTTATGGGCAGCAAACACCAAATTAACTTAATATCATCTTTTAAACCCAAGATCGAAATAATGGGTGATGAAATACAACAAGTGCAATCTGCGCGTGACCTTGGTTTATTGATTGACCCTGAGCTGCGTTTTGAGGATCACATCAATGGCGTTGTAAGAAACTGTTTCTATAGACTCAAGATTCTATACCGAGTAAGAAGCTATCTCAGCCTCACTCTGAGAAAGAGGCTTGTAGATGGCTTGGTGCTGTCGAGACTTAATTATTGTGATACTGTGTATGGTCCCTGTATCTTGACCAGGACGCAACATTTAATACAGCGTGTACAGAATGCGTGTGCTCGATATTGCTTAAATATACCCCGAAGAAATCATATCACACCTCACTTAAATAATAATGATATACTCAAAATGTCAGCGCGGCGTAAACTACATTTGGCAACTTTATTATTTGGAGTTTTGAGTACGGGAGAACCTAAATACCTTTACAATAAATTAAATTGGCGACAGGATCACTACAGCTACTCCACTCGCTCCACCGCCAGACCGCTATCCATCCCTCGGTACAAAACCACAGCCTTCAAAGGGTGCTATAAATATGCGGCTACTCATATTTGGAATGACCTACCTCCACCAATAAGGTCCCTGAGAACAAAAAGAACGTTTCAAATTAATCTTAAAAAACATCTCCTGCAAGAACAAAAATGCGACCAGGCGAATCAGTACAAATAAATTTTACACAAACATCAGTACCAAATACTTACATTTTGTTTTGACCACTGGGTAGTATGCCGGACGCTCTTGACAGATGTGTTTATGCGGTTGGAGTGTGTCTTCGATATACTCGAGCTATACTTGCGCGCTTTTCTGTTCGGTAACGAACGTAACGTGCTTAAGGAGCGAGGTGGCGAAACTGTTGTAGTTTTGTCATCGGGCTGGGCTGGGGTGGATCTAGTGAAGGGCTGAAAGAAATATAGGCAATAAAAATGTATATATATATATATGTATGTATATATGTGCATATATATCTATATACATGTGCATATTATTGTGTATAATATGTATGTAACTGTCTCAGTATGTATAGGTGAAGTAATGTTGCAGGTGTATAAATGTCTACATATTGTTATAATAATATATGCACATACCTTTTAATACGTACCTCTTTTCCACTGAATATTTGGGATTTTCGTGGCAACAAACATGTTCTCCTTTTTTGTGTCTTAGTATAAGTAAACATAGTCTTAATATATACTACTATGTCTTCGTACAGATGCCCGTGGCTGTTAATATTTTAAAATTGTTCTTTTTGGTCGCGCGGCAGCCATTCTCGGGCAGCGCAAAGGCTGAATGATGGTCGAGTGGTTCTCTCGCAATTCGCCGTTGCATAATCGTATAAACGAGACGAAACTGTGTGCATAAGCGAGATGCATTACTGGCCAAACCAATATTCGAAAACCGGTAGCGTTACTGAAAAACAGCATGCTATATTGTTTACGCCAAATGCATGTTTTTATTATTTTAATTATGTTTTTCTGTTTATGTTGTAAGTCTGATATCTATGATCGTCACCTGGGGTTACCACCTAAGATCAGGGTTGATTTATGGTCTTCGCCATAATCAACATAAGCCTGAGTGGTAACCTCGTTTTTATAGCATACCTGCTTGTTATTTTGTAGTGTCTGTGTTTATGTAATTATTTAACTGTTGTGTATGTTATAAAAATAAATGCATTTTCTTCTTCTCTTCTTCTTCTTCTTTTAATAATAATTTACCGTCAAGCCACTATTGCTTTCTAATAACTTCAACTTTTCTTATTGGTCTCGTAGGTAACATAATTAAAAAACACCCAAGATGGAAAGGCTATTGAACTATTTAAGTACGCTTATGCACATATAACACAGTAATATCACAATATCAAATACATCGTTGAATAACTCCATATGCTTTTCTCATTTTGACGTGATTTCTTTTGTAAGAGCAGGCTAGTAAAACCAATTCAGTCATAGCACCATCGTGGTAGTAAGCCAATGCGTAATTTAGAAATATCAAGATCGTTATCAATGCGCAGCTCGGGTTTACATTATAAACATACCTATTCTCTCATTCATACATCTTCCCATGTGAGTTATAACACTCAGTTCTAAAGCTGATATTACAATACCTCAACCCAGATGTTTGAGCTTTATCTTTGACTCAACAAAGCAATACGATATAATACAGTTAGCCACTATACGAGCTGGTAGCTCTCAGTTTAATTTCCTCGCAGTAATTACTGGCACTGAAACTGCTACGTAAGTTAAATTAGACAACTATCCTCGCTACAAGACTGTTATTTAACGAATTTAAAGTAAACCTGAATTATGTTGCGGTATTCTGAATTAGCAAAGTTTATTGAATTGATTCATGTCAGCTTATACGGAGGATTTATGTAATTTGAGCCTGGGCTCTGACGTAACTCACACACGAACACACCCTGTGTTTGCTTCATAGTTTAGGAAAGTATTATTAAGGGCTGAGTGATGCACTAATTTTGTGTGTTGGTACTGATTGTGGAGTCTAAGTACAGGCGAGAAGTGTCTTTAAAAGGGAAAAACACAGAAAATGTTAGGTATGTCTTTTTTCTAAAATAAAATTATTCTGTATCGAATTATATCGAAAATATTTTTTTTACATTTATCCAGCAGAGTAATCTAACATTTTAAAAAATGGAGCATAAACAATTTTTTTTGAGATTACATTACGTAATTTTCATTTACTTTAATTTATCTTTACTAAACCAGGTGTCTATATAAAAAAATCTGTTGTCGGAATCATTACGCTTTTTCAGTAACATGCGTAGCTTTTTAAAACCCAATCAATACCCACACAATATGTTTCGTATTACATTACCACAGCATACCTCGAGCGACGCCAAATTGATTTTTAATACAAATGTATGTGATTACACTTTATGCAGTGCAGTATTGGCAAGAATGTGACGCTGACGTAAGAATCCGGGTGCTTACAACATAAGCAACGCCAAGTTACTTCGAAGCACATTCAGATACCTATACCTATTTTTTTTTTTTTTTTGTTTTACGAGGTGGAAAATCCCTTCGGATCTCCGACTCTTGGGGGAAATAAGAGCCGGAGTATGTGGTGTTTCCACTAAAAACCACCTCGACTTCCGCCATGTACCCGTGTGTCGGAGGGTGGGGCATCACCAAAGCACTCGTCGCCACCCTCCGACGGGTATTGGCCCGCCAGACGGTCAGGCGGGCCCCGAACAAAACCCCCTTGGCGACGGATTAAGGTGTTGGACTCCGCCGCCAAAACGCCCAGCGGCCGCAGAGGATAGGGAGGACGGCAACGCAACACCGCATCTCCTCTTCCTCTGCGGCCCCACCGCGACGCATCGAATGGTGCGCCCCCATTTGGTCGCGGGAGATAGGGCGCGCGGCAACGCAACACCGACACGCCTCTCCTCCCGCGACCGCACCCGACTGCGAGGGACAGACAGAACTGTCCCCCGCATCCGCACCGTTGGACGCATCCTGCGCAGGCCCCTCCAAGCCCACGCGGAGCGTCCCCTCCTGGATCCCTCTTAGCTTCACCGCGTCTTCCACGGTTACTGAGCCCCCCCACCACGACAAGGTGGAGATCCCACGGGGGGGGGATACCTATACCTATGAATTCATACACAGTTATGCAATCTTAATGCAGGCGTCTTATGGAGCGCGAGGCATCGTGTGGCATTTACCGTCTTAACAAAATTTTATGTGATATTCTATAGTATCATTTTGTATGACATTCTTGAAAGTTAACATGCTTTAGAAAATTATTTTTTTTGGCACACATAAAGTAATGTTCCGGGAAACTACAACACGCACGCGATACTCTGGCGCTGATCAGAAAACCATCCGCACTCCCACGCAGCTGAGTATCACACAGTGTGTCCTATGCGTAATTTTTTATTTTTTATTTAAAAGGACAACTCCCGTACTAGGACTAAATTCTGTGTCGCGGGGGGCTTTACAAACATACAACCAACGGACACAATGAACACCCAGACTCGAAACAACAATCTAATGATCACACAAAGTGTCGTCTCGTGTGGGGATCGAACCCACATGACACACAAAACTGACAATGAGTTTTTATATGAAACTGACAGCAGTGTAAACCGCACTTCATTTTTCGAGAACACACAACGCAAAATACTCGACACTCATCTCGTAAAATTACGTTCCTTTGTTTGGTTTCAGTACGGTTTTTCATACCATAGTAGTTTCCAATACTTCATATTTATGTTTTTTGAAATATCATCACAAAATCTACGATTGTTATAAAAAGTTTATATCATAAACAGTTCTATTAGCTTACATGAAACTGCCCAGATATCCAAGTTAATTGTCCAATTTAACTAGCCCAGCAGTTTCCCAGTTACAATGTGAAAATTAAGCAGAGCTTCACGAACTTCGTACGTTATTTTAAACACTGTTATTGTGAAAATACATAGCGTTTTATTGGACCGCCAGCTTTGCTCGCTGACCGTATGAAATTTCTGAATCAGACGAATATTTCTCACTCCATTTCAATAGCGAACTTTAACCAATGTTGCATACAGCTTTTATTTTACTATGTTTATTGGAGAATATTGATGTCATAGTATTTTATGTAAAACGAGTCTATTACAATAGCGAGGTCAAAAGACTTCTCAATCAATGTGCTTTGAGCTCATAAATTATTCACTCTAGGATTATAGGTGTCAGCAACGTCTAACGGTAGCACTTGCTTTATATATTACCTGCATACTAGATAAGTGGCAAGAAGACAGCGATAGCCTCGTGCAGATACCACAGGACTGCCATGCAGAGGGAATTGGGTTCGAATCACCGGTATGCATATACCAATGACTTTTCTAAGTTATGTGCGTTGTTTAGAGTCTGGGCTAAAATTGGGTAGTTTGCAGAAGACAGTGGAAGCGATTAATTCATCCAGTCTCAGCCCAGGGCAAAGGTTTAAACACTATTACTCTGATTGCACAGTGAATTACAAGATTACAATATTAATTTACTTACCAAATCTTCACTGGATGTCAGGCTTGGAGCTAAGTGAAACACACACAGATCTAAAATTGGCCAATATTAGCTGGTGAATTATCTAAATACTAATTATTATATATAGCTATTAGGCTGCAAACGCGACGTCTTCAAGACACGATGGCACGTGGACGTCGATACCGGATTTACAAAATTTTCACAATGTTCAATATGTTACAAAATTTCAATAGTTCACAAGTTTGACTTTTATCACAATATACCGGTGCCGGTTATAGATCAAAGAAGCGGCATTCACTCGGGTTCCAATTTTACTTTAATAGCACAAAGCACGCGAGAGTACAAGATACGGCGTGGGCGGGAAAACCGACAATGAACGAATGGATTGACAGTTCATAGTGTGAGTCACACTATGAACTGTCAATCCATGTGTGACCATAGTCAGAAATTTTCTATAGACAAAGTAACACGCAACTAAATTGATATAATCGATTTAACTTGTCACAAACAATATTTCTATTTCAAACATGCGTATTAAATAGTTAATTATCGCTTGCCTCGAGCCTTTGTTTCGGCTTGGATGAAGATTTTTGAAACTCGTTGTGGGAGTTAGTACTCTCAAATAAGCTGATACTTATTTTTATGTCGGGTTGGAAAATCCTCATGGAGTCCCTCCGCCCTGGGGGTGAAGGGCGAAGGGGACTGTCAGACTCTTACTGACTAAAAACCAACCCGTGTTCCTCATGTACCCGTGTGTCGGAGGGTCGGGTATCGCCAAAGCATTCCTCGCTACCCCCCGATGGGTATTGGCCCGCCAGATGGTCAGGCGGGCCCTGAACAAAGCCCCCCTTGGTGGCGGATGAAGGTGTTGGGCTCCGCCGCCAAAACACCCAGCGGCCGCAGAGGATAGGGAGGACGGCAACGCAACATCGCATCTCCTCTTCCTCTGCGGCCCCACCGCGACGCAACGATGGTGCGCCCCCATTTGGTCACGGGAGATAGGGTGCACGGCAACGCAACACCGACACGCCTCTCCTCCCGTGACTGCGCCCGACTACGAGGGACAGAAGAACTGTGCTCCGCACCTGCACCATTGGACGCATCCTTCGCAGGCCTCCGTCAAGCCCACGCGGAGCGTCCACTCCTGGGATCTCGCTTAGCTTCACCATGGGTGACCTAACCACGGTTACTAAGCGCCCCCACCACGACAAGGTGGAGATCCAACGGGGGGGAAATAAACTGATACTGGTCTAAGCCATGGAATATCCTGAACTACTCAATTACCAGCGGTGTCTTTCCATCCGCGTGGAAAGATGCACAAGTAGTACCGATCCCTAAAAAATCCAAACCCTGTTCCTTTACTGATTTCCGTCCTATATCCATACTTCCATTCCTCTCCAAAGTCCTTGAGCGTCTTGTACATACACAACTCTGTACTTTCCTTTCCAAGAATGCTCTCCTGAATCCATTCCAATCTGGTTTTCGTCCTGGTCATAGTACTACTACAGCATTGGTTCATATCACTGATGAGATAAGGCTAGGCATGGATGGTGGAAAACTCACGCTTTTGTCCCTACTTGATTTTAGCAACGCATTTAACACCGTGGATTTCCACATCCTGCTTGCCATACTCCGCTCTATTAACATATCTCCAACGGTAATTGACTGGTTTCATAGTTACCTGTTTGGACGCCGACAGCGTATACGCGTTGATGAGTCGTACTCGTCATGGTGTAGCACAACTGTCGGTGTACCGCAGGGTGGCGTGCTATCTCCATTACTATTCGCAATTTTCATAAATTCTATCTCTAAGCACTTACTTTCGTCCTACCACCTTTACGCAGATGATTTACAGATATACTCACAGGCACCACTAGAAGCGATTTCAGAGGCGTTCTCTAATATAAACTTTGACCTGGCGCAAATTTGTACGTGGAGTAAAAATTATGGCCTTAAAGTAAACCCATCTAAAACACAAATTATTCTGATTGGCAGTTCCAGAATGATCTCCAAGGTCAACTGGCCGCAGTTACCTGAGATTCAGTTCGACGGTAAAATATTAACAATCTCAGATAACGTAAAAAACCTGGGGATCTATCTAGATAAAACTTTATCTTGGGGATGTCAAATACAGGAGACAAGTCGAAAGCTGTTTGCCTCAGCTGTGTCATTACGTAGGCTACGGAACTTTCTTCCCACGACCACCAAGATTGCGCTTGCACAATCCTTGCTTCTCCCAATACTCGATTATGCCGATGTCAGCTATCTTGATCTTAATGAGGACCAACTTGACAAACTTGAGCGTCTCCAAAACTTCTGTATAAGATTCATTTTTGGTTTACGCAAATATGATCATGTATCTGAATTTCGATCCAGACTCAAGTGGCTCCCAATTCGTCTTCGCCGGAATACTCATATTCTTATGCTACTGTATAATGTGCTGTTTAATCCTAATAGCCCCATGTATCTCAAAGAACGTTGATGAAGAATGACACACATTCAAGGACCTTGAGGTCGTCAGTGGATCTGAGACTGCAGATGCCGACACATTCCACAAACTTCTACGATAAATCCTTTGCTGTTCAGGCTGTACGTTTGTGGAATGCACTGCCAATTGAGATTAAGCAAGCAAAATCACTTAATATATTTAAAGACGCATTAAAGAAGCACTACTTGTCATTATAATCGAAATTGATATCATTATATGTATATGTATGTATTATATAGCTATGTATTATATGTATGTATAATTATATATGTATTATATGTATAGTTAGTATGTATATTACGTATTATTTGTACCTATGTATAGGTAATATATACCTACTCATCTATGTACATTATATTTAAATAACTATTAGTGTCCATATATATATGATCACTACACCATCAAACTTCTCTTTTTCAGTCTGTCCATCCTAAGGTTGCCTGGAAGAGATCGCACTTTGCGATAAGGCCGCCTTTGTGCATTTACTATTTGTATACCTACATATAAGTTATTATACCTAATTTGTACCAACTGTATTTGCACAATAAAGATTTATCTATCTAATATCGCTATCCCTTTAGGTTGCGAAGTTCAGACGGCAGTCGCTCTGTGAAAAAGCAGATTTTTTTTTGTTTTTATTTTTTTTGACTCTGTCAAAATTATCTGGTTGGACTAGTAGGCAGGCCTCAGGCTCCAAGGCGTAAGTCTTAGATGCAGCCAAGATAACGCTAGTAGGATGATAATGACTGGATAAGTGGTAATTGAGTGGATGGTTTGGGTCCATCTGAATGGTACCACCTACTCACAGAATGACGATTTAGGGTAGCAGCTCTATATCAGCTGAATGCTAACTCGCTTGCTTTAAGCAGCGTTTTGCTAAGGTATCTATATGTTTTTAGTATCGCTAGCCTGTAACCTAGCCTGGTCTGAGGATTCTCCCTTTAGTTGAAGGATTGCCTTCACCTTATACCTCAATACCTACAATACCTAGTATCGCCATGTTTTCACCAAGCTTGTTTACATCCATTAATTAATTCTAATTTTCTCGTTAAATGAAAATATATGCTTAGTAAAATTTAAAGATTTCAAACGTGCTCTTGCTCTACTTCACACATGTATATGCTCTTTAAATGCATGCAAGTTTCATATTCGTGTGGTTCGTGGAAAATAAACTATGAACACGTGAGAAACTATAATGTTATTCAAATTCTTTTATTTCGGACATAATCCATTTAGTTAGTATACAAACATCTTAAACACTAGTGTTAGTACTTACAACTACCATTACAAAAAATATTTATAGGGTTATTATACGCCACAGTTGCATGTTGGCGTATCCAATGCCCCAGTATGGGGCTGTCCCACCTGTCCGCCACGGTACTCAGGATGCTGTTGGGGCTGACGCGTACCCTGCGCATGATGGAGGCGCATCGTTTGCGTATGATGGCGTGAAAACCATCAATGCCCGCTTGTGCAAACATGCCAGAGGCACTGCAGTAGCGCGGCAGCCCCAGCAGCAGCCTGAATGCATTGTTATATTGAACGCGCAGAGCGCTGTATGCCCTCTGCGTGTAGTTGACCCACAGACTACATGTATAGAAGGACTGACAATACGCTGTAAACAGCGTAGCCTTCACGTCAGTCGAGCATCTCGCAAATCTGCGAGCCAACATATTGCAGCGGACAGCCAACGCTCTGCGCTCGCGCTCAATGTCCAGGCTATCTTTTAGGTCTTCGGAAACCCAGTGGCCCAGATACTTGAAAGAGGTGACTTGGTTCAAGGGGCTGCCGCAAAGAGTCAGTTGTGTTGCTATCGGATAGGTTTTAGTGCCAGCCTTAAATACCATTACTTCACTCTTCTTAACATTGTATCTGAGCCCATGGGCCTCCGCGTACCTCTCACATATAATGAGCAGGCCCGTCATTGAGCTAATCGATGGGCTCAGCAGCACCATATCATCAGCGTAACTAATGTTGTTGACACATACTCCGTCTACATAACAACCTGTATATGTGCTGCTGAGCTCAACGATCAACGAGTTTATGTACAGATTGAAGAGACGAGGAGAGGTCAGGCCGCCCTGTCTCACCCCGCACTCCAACCTATACGCGTCCGATAACGAGCCTGCCCACCGTACACAGTTGATCTGGTTGTTATACCAATACCTTAGTATTGATATAACTCCCCTATCAACCGTCGTATCATTTAATAGTTTCTTCCACAGCAAGTCGTACGACACCAGGTCGAATGCTTTAGATAGATCTAGGAAACACGCGTTAACAGGTGTTTTCCTAGACGTATAATACTGGACAGCATGCTTGAGAGACAGTATAGCACTTTCTGTAGAGAGACCAGGTCTAAAACCGAACTGCGCATCATGCAATTCAATGCGGGTTGCCATATGCTTATCAAGCAAGCTGTCCAGCACCTTAGCAATGACAGTAGCAAGCGATATAGGTCTATAATTTGCGAGATCTGATGGGTCCCCAGTATTATCCTTTATTACAGGCACAACCACAGTTTTCATCAGATCACTGGGCAGATGAGCGTGGCTTAGACAGAGTGAGAAGAACATGGCCAGCACCCTGGACACATGAACTCCTGCATGCTGCAGGTGCTCGATGCTGAGGTTGTCATGTCCCGGAGACTTCCCCCTAACCATACGTTTAATAACCGAGGCAACATCCTGCGTTGAGAAAGTGACGTCTAGCTCCATCAGACACTCCTCAGCATCGACCGCCTGCGATGTTGATCTAAGAGAGGATTCGACTCTAAAATGGTTTACAAACAAGTTTGCTATAGCAGTAGGCTCATACTGCCCCACGACACTCACAGGGACGCCCGGCCTCAGATTCAATCTTTTGGTGTTCTTCCTCGTGTATTTTAGTGTCCTACTTCCAATTCTTCGCTCTGAAATTCTTGAATTTTATCGTTCCGTTTGAATGTGTTCGCTCTTAAAAGTGCATTGAAACATATGGTATTATAAACATCGATATAGTTTTGCTTTTAAGACTAAGCATCATAATATTTTTTGCAAAATACTTGCCTTCTTGTTTATGTAGGTATACCTACTCAAAATCTCATTTATAGGTATATGTATCAAAGAGAAGCAAAATAATATTGCATAATGTTTAAGAATTTTAATGTGAGGAAGGATATCCACAGCTACGCCCGCACATTTTGAATGAAAATCATCATGGAATTAGCAAAATCGAGCCCCAAGCACTTGGATGCCATCCATGATGTATTAGCAACAACTGATGGGAAGCCTCAATTAAATAAATAAGTTAAAATCAGCTATGTAATGATTTATTTTCTGTCTCTCTCTCTCTCTCTCTCTCTCTCTAGCATGTGTCTTGCTCGTTCAGACTCAGCTATATACTTAAAGCTATTTGCTCGCTACGGAACCTTTCAGTTCATATTCATACACCGCAAGTAATTCGCATTCAAAACTGTAACTAGTCAGGTGAATATTTCTAAAGAATTGCTTTGTTGGGGAGAAGTTATTCAAAAGCATTAAATTGATATTGAACTGGAATAGTCATTTTCTACATTGACCTTACTAAAGACAATTTCTGTGAGTAGTTAGTAAAGAAGACACTACGATCAGTAATTAGAATCAATAATATATATTATTCAACAATGGAAGAATATATGGAATGCGAGGCATGGTACTGCGGACTCATATACGAGTACAAATTACAATACACAAGTATAGAAAATCGTTTACGTCGATATGTCGCATTCAAAATAAAACATCATAAAAAGATGTTGTGTTGTTGTTACGTATTGAACCTAACATGATAAAGATTTGAAAAGTAACTTCACCACACATCCCCACCGTCATTCACCACACATTCACGCAATTACTCCCTAAAACTCTTTACATCAACATCATTGCCAAATAAGTCCATATTTATAATCCACAGCGTGTTCAATCGGAACAACATAACACTTAACATGCCACGTGTCCACATATCGGTTCGATTATTCATATCAGCTGTCAATAAACGGCACTTGGATCCCGTCCAAATGACGCTGAACCGTTGAGCGGAATCATTTGGCTCCGACGCACGTAAAACCGAGACCGTGTTAATGTACTTAAGGAGTACACCTTTTAGCGTGAAAATGCGAAACTGATACACCCTGTATCAGATTCTCCGTTAGGGATTGTTTCACACTGCAGCGTTGACGGAGTGAGGAATTTTTAAATATTATTTTCGCGCTTACTGACAGACATACGAGAATAATTTAAGTTATAATCAATAAAAACAAAAGTTCTATTTTACGTGCCAATCTTTTATCTATTGAATTAAACAATTAGGTATGGGCATTATAATATATTTTAAGAAGCTGTTCACACGTACCACGCAATATGCTAACTTGAATGAAAATGAATAGCCCTATTCATACAGTCCACATTTTGCAGTCACTAGCGACTTCGTGTGTAGTGATACCAATCGCATCACAGTCACGTCGCGACCATAATGCAACTACGGGTAGGTACATACAGCGTGGACGCGAAAACATCGCGCGCACGCCTGTTCTTTCTCGATATCGTAGTCGACAGCCATCTGTAAGCCACGTCGCAACCATTAGCGATAATGCAAGAACAACCACATTTTGTAGGTACGAGAATGCAACTGCAAGAAGTCATAGCAACAGTATTCGATTCAGATGTGACAGTGTATATTGAATCAAGCTTCCTACGATCAGATAATGCGTCGCCCACCGGTCATGTACAGACAAACCAACCGTATGAGCAATTACATTAATGGATTAACATATTAATATTGTCAGGCTGAAGACACAATAGGGTTCCTACCCAATATTCGTAATCACTGGTAAATCAATTAAAGCTATGAATGTGAGTCATGCGTTTCGCTATTTATCGCCGCGTTCTATAAGTTCCGATAATTATATTTTATTAGAAGATCATCTACATCAGCACATTTTTTAGCTCTAAGCTAAATAAGAAACATACTTGCCAATCTGCTGTTCTGTTGTCTGTCAGTCAGTCAGTCAGTAACGGTAGATTTTTATATATCCACGTTGATAATAAAACGGCTATATTTTGTAGTCTTAGTAAGGGAGAAGTAAACAAATAGGTATTCAATCAACGAACACAATACAACAATAAGTGGATCATATAACATTTTGGTCCGTGTGGTATTCGAACCCACTATATTTGCGCGCAATGCTAAAGTGGTGAGACGATTCCTCAGCCGCTACGCCGTCCATATTAAGTCTATTTCATACAATCCTTGTCAGGTATCTGTATCTATTTTGGTATTATTTTTATTAACGCGGAATATAAAACTTTGGTACACACACATTAGAAACTGGAAGAAAAACCTGAATTTAAGAAAATAAACGAACCGGTTGACTGCCTGCGTGGTCCAGTGGATAGCGTATGCGACTGCTGATCGGAGGTCCCGGGTTCGATTCCCGGGTCGGGCAAAGTGTTGGTGGGTTTTTCCGAATTCTCAGTAGCAGCACCGAGTCTGGTTATGTGCGCGGTAACAGCAATAGGCTCGCCCCCTATTACGTGGGACCTAAAAATTCGTGGCGAAATGTGGGTATAATGTTACACCTCTGATCACCTCTGCCTACCTCTTCGGGGATACAGGCGTGAGACTAATAAAAAAAAAGAACCGGTTGATGAATACAAGAGTTTTCTTTCATGGCTATTAAATGTCTTAATTACCCAGCTGCGAAATTCGTATCAGGCAAAAAAATATTTTGTGGAAAAGTCTAAAAAGCGTTTCCAAGAATTTATCGCGAGGGCTCAAAGGGTAATAATTTACGTTTTACTACTAATGGCCTAAAACTTCAGTGAACATTATACTTGCCTGCCATCAGTTTGTTGTATAAAATATGGGATTTTTGCCCCAAATTACGATGAATTCATGTAAGATTGAATATACAGACAGTTGTAGTTATTAGTCGAGTAAGAGGTTTTATTTCTACTTATAATTGAACTTTAAATTGTCTTTGGTGCAATTCAACTACAAAAGACGCTACGTACAATGATATTAGAAAAGCCGTAGATACAGAACAATATACAGATATAATCCATAGAAACGATACACTAACGCACACATAGATAATTCCATATTTTATTTTAATTTCGGTTGACAAGATGTGTCAGTTTCACTATGACGCCGGCTGGCGACGTCACACACACATATATGTAAGACTTGCCAACTGGCTTATGTTTAAAGTCCTGCTTTTGGTCCGCCTATAACGTATCTACTTCTTTTTACTTGTAATATCGTTGGCTACGTACCTCAAAATCTATGCCGAGACTTTTATAAATTAAAACTCCTCGATTATTACTTATGAAAGTTTTCTTTGTCTAAATATCCATCAAATATTAAGGTCAATCATTATTTGGGATGATAATTATAACCATTCTAAATCGCGTAAGTGTGTATGGACTTATGTATGTACCTGAGTATCGAGTCTTTGAGTTAGGTATCCGTTATTTCGACATCGAAATGATATGCTGTAAGTATATCATGCAAACGGATAACGGATAATGTATTATTGGTATTTGGACAGATTTGAACTAATATCAGGTCTTTTGTTGAATAAAAATTGTCATAAATAGCATGAAAAAAACGTATCGATGTTTTATGAAAGGATACGTAATGAGTGATCATTCTAGCAATACAAAGTCAAGAGGCAGGGTTTGTGGGCGCTTTTTTCTCAACAATTTTGGTTTATAGGTAGGTACTTGATTTGCTTTGCTTTTACTTTAAAGGTACATTTTGCTACCTGATAAGCCTTAAACGCGTAGGTACATATTTTAAGGAAATAATTACTTCTTTTTGATTCGACATTTATTGCACGAATCAGAAAAGGTTAAAATCATTTATCATAATATTGTATCTTTAACCTCCCAACACCCAAGCGGCAAATAATAAAATCACCAAAATTATAGCCTTACTCATTTGCACAAAGAACTCATTTCCGATTTTCTTATTTTTATATGCACCTATTGGTCATTCGTATCTTTGCGCAAGCCCATTAAAAAGATAGATCAGCGACATTATCTCACAAAAACACATTATCACTGGTACATTAAAGTCACAATTTTCATTGTTTGCGAAACCATTAATATCAATGGGATCCAATATCTATAGCCATTGTTCCATGGATTCGCCGAGTCATTTAAGGAAAGGGTCGTGAAATTGGCGTTTCCTTTTATCTTTTGGAACACAATTTCCAGGTTGCTTGGAAAAACAAAGATAAAATATGCAAAATTTAAGGAAACGTACCCTATTTTTAATTGTGCTTAAGGTTTTAAATGGAAGTGTTGGTTGATGACGAATTTATTTTTCCGGCATTTTTCATTTACCAAGCATTATTAAAGATATTCTTTATCATTAGATGCGTCATACTCCTATTGGATAATTGCCGTGTCCACGTAATGTCTTTCGGGATATATACCACGTATCTTTGTTTGAAGTAACCGATATTTCGGCACTGTTGCCAGCGCCATGTTAACGTCTACACTGAGTACATTCTACTAGTACATATTAGAGTATATGTCAATGTACATAGTACTTTTTTATATAACAAAAATTACAAACTAGCCCCGGTTGGCCTGACTGCAAGAAGTCATCACTAACGCGTCGCCAATCCCAAGAAATGACATAGATGAGTCAAAATTATCTAACATGCTCCTTTTTCAAAGCCTTTTCACCGCCTCATACATGAAAATCTTCTTCTTAAATATAGGAAAGAAAGTGTCCTTCATCGTGCATGCATCGTGAACTCTCCCTCATCAAACGAAACGCAAGATTTTGACAACTGCTAGCCAAGGTCCATCTCCAATGAGGGAGTATATCCCTCTAGTGGTATTTAATACCATTAAGAGCTGGCTCACAACCGATCTCATTCATTATGATGAGTTTTAATAAACATTTTAAGGACATAGGTACTGCCTTAATAAATTGTTATGCGTTTATCAAATAAACTGTCGGTATTATCTTTAGTATCTATAAAATGTATATTTACATCGAACGGTGTTTAATTCTGCAATATTTGCTCTATTGATACTAAATCGTTATCATTAATATTAGAATAGGATACCAACGATGACGTGATGAAAAATATTGCAAGAAACTTATTTTACTTATTGAAATACATTTTACAAAAATATACGTCATTGCGTAACAATTTTATTGGCCTCAATCAAAAGTATGAATTGAAGTACAATGGTTTAATATTCTTTTTTTAACTTTATTCAGAATTTATATTGTCCAAGAAGTACAGTCCTATTTTTACTGTCCAAGTATTCAAGAGACACTCCCCTTAGAGTATTTTAAAAGTATGCTTTTTAACTTCACACTGAAGTCTTGGACTGTTCACTACGCTAAGATAATAGTAATGAATGTAGAGGAAGCGCGTGATGTTTGTTAAGATTGAAGCAAGTGGTGTTCTATTATCTCTGCCTACATCAATGGTAAAAATACGTGAGTGTATTTATGTATGAGATAATAATGATGTGACTGTATATTGATGTGGAGTGAAGGTACGACTTGTTTTATCCGCGTAATGACGGATTAAGAATAAGATGAGGCACTACCCCATTACATTCCGCGGGTTTTGTAACAGGCGATTATGTAAAATACACGAAACAAAATGTATCTTAGAGACGCGACGGAAAACTTGACGTGAAATCCTATATTAATCCGTCCCCCCTGCGTGGGATCATAGGCTTAACCCTCCTGACTTCATTTTATAATGTGTATAAAAGTATACCTATGCCAGACAATACTACACCATTCAATTTTAAACATTAATTAGATATCTTATAGTTGATTGACCAAATCACAAAGCTGCCATCGCTTCTTAACTAATTAGCATATTCCTATTACATGTTTCATGTAAATTTTTTTTTGAAAATAAAGAAAAACGAAGGGCTCACGCTACTTTCAAAGTCGGGTTTTAATTTGACGGGTGCGTGACAACGTAACACTCAAATCTCAACAAAGATTACAAGATACACGAGAATATAATTCATTACAATCTTTGCTAAGTGAGAGGAGAAATTAATCATTTTATTTACGGATGTATGTTTGTAGGTTTATTTTCAAGTTAAACATCGAGTAATTAAGAGTGACTGTGAATAATTACCTTGGGCTCATTAAATAAAATTATATACATTTTTGTATTGTACTACTACTTAATTGTCGGACAGTGTCACATTTGATGTGACATATTCATGCCTAGAGGCACGAGAATGGACCCTTGTGGCATTCGACCGGTGTTACGTGGTTTTCACACTATAGTCAACAGCGCGTTTGACTATAGTGTATAATATATTACTGTTCTATTTTGAGTTTTTTTTATTATGTTTTTGAACCAAACATAGACGTGATCTATGTAATAACTTTCTTGTTAATCATGACATGTGATTAATTATATGCACTCGCCTACGTTGGAGATGATCGTGAGGTCTCGGTTAATCGGTATAACATGAAGACATCATCCGCAACGCCCTTCGCTTGCTGATTTGCTGTATTTTCGACAGTAATATTGTATTAAAAAATAAGAGTTGAAAAACGGTCTTGCAGGTGCCAAAAGTGACTCTTATAAACAATCATCATCATCAGCCTTTAACAGTCCACTGCTGGACTAGGCCTCTCCTTTGAAAGGAGGAATTGGCCTACTATACCACGCTGGCCAAACGGGTTGGTATAAACAATAATTATAATTATTGTTGATTAATAATTATTAAGTCCCTTAAATAGCAATCTATTAAGTCCCGCAGAGGCAAAAAATAAAACTTTTACATTCTAATGTTTTACCATAAATCTAATTAAACATCACTGAAAAATTAACAACTTTTTATAAGTACGTAATAATTCAAAACAATTGTTTGCTCTGATTTTTCAACAAAATAAACTGTAGCCCTTTTAATCTCTTAAGCACGTAAATTCAAAAATACAACAGGATTAAGAGCTTCCAAGGGATCGCGACGGCAATGGCTTTAGAACGGATAAGATTGTCGTTGCGATGGGTCTGATAAGCGACAATCAAGTGATGGATGCGCGAAGATGGCGGGAAGTAACCCTCTGTGTTTTGAAACAAGACACTTGTGATATTACATAGATATCTAAACTTTATTTGGTTGAGTTGAGTCAAAATTGTAAATAGAATAAGGCATATAAATATCAGAATTTGAAGGCTGAGATGTTTACGCTCGAAAAAATATTTCGAAAACTATTTACAGTGGCACTATGCTTTACCTATGGTCCATACAATGATGTACTGAATTAAAAATACTCTTTTATTGTACTAATAGCTCTTTTCTTTAATGTAACAATATTTCACCTTTTAAATCTAGTGTTTTATAATATGTTGATCAACATTTACAGTAAAAAAACTTTGAAATACCTGGATTATTTATTAATTTTACATGTATAAAATAATTATACAGACATTTTGAAAATATTATCACATTTGTAACAACAAAACTGATTGTAGCTAGTATAATAAGCAACGTTATTCCCTTAAAAATGACGCCCGTAGCAAAACAGCTCTCGACGTGAATGTCTAATACATCCGTCATCGTACGAAGGGTCTGAATGGCACTTAACCCATGCTCTTGTTTAGTGAGCTCACAATAACTACTTGCCATTGCCTCTTCATATGGGTTAGTCGTTACGTGGTACTATTTTCCTTCGTGTATGTCTAAAGTACTACCATATTTTGTAATAAATTGAGCTTCTTCATACTTAACATCGGCAGGTCTGGGATTGGTCTAAATTTCATTTATGATCCTCAATATTATAGTATGATGAAATTTCGATTAGTGTATTTACAGCAAACAATTTCTCTTGAATATTGTTAGGAAAATTCAAACGGACAAAATCGTTCGAGATCGTGTCATCGCTAGGGAATCATACACCCGTTGAGACGAGACTTTATTATCATAAAACTAAAATTGTATTTCTTTTTGTCTAAGGCAATAAAGTGTAAACATCTCAAGGGCCTTCAATTATTTCAGCTTACGGAATAAGATCATCTTAGATGAATCACACAAGGTTCCTCGACAAGATCTCGGACGAAGAACTCTTGATCGAACATCAGCTCATTTATCATCTGCAGCGTTGAGATGTTTCATTCATTCTTCGTACTAAAGTGGGCTCAATTTTGTGCCATTCACCCTTAATCCGAATTTTCGCCTATGAATCTTCGTTTAATGCGTCTCATTCGCCGAGATTTCGCTAATTCAATTCTTTTACGAGTTGTTTACGTTGAATTTTTATATTTACTTACAAATATTTGTTGTGATTTATGATAATCTGTCTACAAAAGATATTTATCTTAAGAGCAGCATTATTACATTATTACATGAAAGAAACATAAGTATGATGATTTAAGTATTTTATTATTCTATAGATGGTTGCAATATTGAAAACACTTTTGCGATATTGAAATTGTTGAGGATAACAATATAATAGCTACAAAATTAATTATTATTAATGTCTTATAAACAAAGTAGTAGATAATAAAATTAGTAATTGGCGTCAAGTAATTAATAAGGAGTGGTGTACGTGGCATAGAAATATAACAATAACACTTACGGCCATCTTTAACCCCTTGTATGCCGGAACGCAGATCTACGCGAGACACAATAGCTTTTTAATTGTGTCTGGTATTCCGGCATACAAGAGGTTAATATTCGATCCATACATGGATTTCGAGATTCGTGTTTGACATATTTCAAGTAAGTATTTCTATCTATTAGCAGATATGTTTATTACTTTCAGAGATGTATCAGAATAGCTAAACATTTTCAGATGAACAATGAAAATTTACATTTGCCATTAAGTCTAACATTGCCGATGAAAATAATCAATAAATAATTCAAATAAACAATTATGTAGCGTTTCTCTAGGTAACAAACAAAAGATATTCGTATTCCAAATAGACGAAGGCAGATATTTATAAGATTACTTTAATTTAGGGTGCATAGGGTTCCCACCAAGAACTTAGGGTCCCGAGCCCACCTCACCTGCAAGTGGTGCACCTGCCGATCAACGGACGAGGCTCTGGCAAACAAAAGTCCCAATAAGCGGCAATAGGCTTGCCACCTATTCCGTGGGATCAACAAAAAACACTGGCGAAAAGTGGGCGTTTAATATGCCTCTGCCTACCCCTTCGGGGAAACAGGCGTGAGTCTATGTATGTATGTATGTATGTATGTATGTATGTACTTTAATTTAGAACACATGATGGCTATGCATAAAGAAGACAACATTAGTTCAAGATAAAACAAAAACAAAATACATTTTTTAAGTTAAGTTCCCACCAAGAACTTAGGGTCTCAAGCAAACCTCACCTGCAAGTGGTGCACCTGCCGATCAACGGACGAGGCTCTGGCAAACAAAATATCCCGATAAGCGGCAATAGGCTCGCCACCTATTACGTGGGATCAAAACACTGGCGAAAAGTGGGCGTTTAATATGCCTCTGCCTACCCCTTAGGGGAAACAGGCGTGAGTCTATGTATGTATATATGTATATACTTAACTGTATTTTCTTTAATATTGAAAATATTGGCATATATCAATAAATATAAATAATGACAAACGTCTTCGATGTTAACGTTAGTCAGCAATGCTAATTGCAAATGATATTAAAATTAAAACAAAAATAAAAATTACCGTGATTTAATTATATGTCAAGACATCAAAAGGAATCGCCCGTTATATAGACATACTTCCGTAATTCTGTACACAACAAATTCTAATTTGGAATTGTAATTTCTAAGAAAAAAAGCGGATTGTGTTAGGACTTTTGTATTATAATATTTGAGTCAGTCTTTCAAGTTGGGAAATACAGCTCGCGATAATAAATAAAGTCTTCTTTGCAAAAGTTAGGCTTCATAATTTTGATGTTTTGAATACAAAATCGTTGTTATTGCTTGCTTATCTTTAGATTCATTTTCCTTAACGGATAACATTACTTGGTTATCTCTACTGTTTAGTATTTTTCACAATCTACATTCCATATCTGGTTTTAAATTACTAGTTGGTTTCATATATTTTAATAAGCAGATAATATGTAGGTACTTAATAAGTGGATTTCAAAGAAGTTAAAAACTAAAAGAATTTACAGCCAGTCAAAAATATTACATCGTATTAAAGACTCAAACTCGGAGTAAAAATTAAATGACCCGAGTTTCGAAACTTGGACAATAAACTAAACAAATTGAATCATAGTGGAAGAGTTTTACGAAATAGATTATGAAGTTGTGGCATAATCCAGTTTCACAAGTTAATCTTTGGGTTGAGTTTTAAAAAGTAATATTATTTCTTCCTCGGCTCTTGCTCCTTGTAGGTCCAACGGCGTGGTAGTTTCAAACTACCTGATACTTTTCATTCTTATTATGTTGTGGAAAAGGAATGAAGAATAATGCTGTTGTTTTGTTTATTAGAGATACATAATGTGGATTCTGAGAAAAGTATATATACTATTATGTATTACAACCATTAATCAGATGTTATCTACTATCTGTTATGCTGTCAAGATGAAAGAGGTTAATATTATTCAAGAGGCCACTGAAGTCATTAAATCATCTTTTCAAAGTCTTATGATTCTCAAAGTCTTGTACTTTTTCTTTATAAGTATCTTAGTTGTAATTTTACTTGGATGGAGAAATACACCCTTGACATGCAACATACATAAAATGTATGTTACAAATAAAGTGGGATTTGGAAGCGTGACAATTTTAAAGAATACATCGCGGGGAACCTTGTATATACCTGAAATATGTTCGTCCATTTGAATTAGCAAGCTTAATTTTGAATAATGTATTGCAATAAATAGTTTTGCGGATTACGTCACATTTGTTCCAGATCCGTATTCGATACTGGATTCCATGAATCGGTCTTAATTCTTTTATATTGCAATAAAATTGTCTTTGATTGACATTGATATAATTTAATATTGATTTATGTTAAAATAAGTTTGTCACATGAATTTTTGCTAGTGATCAAAACATAATCATTTTTTTATTGTATTCGCCGAAGTATTGTTAAATATCCAAGTCATAATGTTTTCTCTATGCGCTAAGACTGTATTCGTGACTTAGATTCCCACCCAAGATACATTTTTGTGTGATCAGCACGATTAAATTTTACTCTTTCTTATTTATCTTTAATATGTATAGTATGTTTACGGTATCTTTATCAATTATCTATTTAACGGCTTTGCCTGGTTTGGGATCATGACTAAGTTTTTATTGGATATTACAATTAAGTATATCTTTTATTTTTTTATTCCTTATATCGCTCGGACTAGTTTGGCTAAATCTGGAATCTGTAGTAATTCAGACAGCATATCCAAAAATTAAGTCAATGTCTTAAGCAAGGGAGTAAAAGTTCCTAAATTAAAAATTTTTTGCAATGTGCATTGTCGGTTGGCACCTGGACGGCCATCGCGCTGGGTGTAAAATATATAGGTTAAGCTCTGCCTGACGCGACCTACTTGTGTAACTTTATTTGGCGCGCCACCGATAACCCTTATTTTTCCAATGGCAACTTAGATAGCGGTGCTGTTGATCAGATTTTGTAATTTATGAGGAATAGATTTTGAAATAAGCTTTAATGACATTTTTGTTCAGATTAATAAGTTGATATGAGTTTTAAGTTAAACGATTCGATGCGCCGTATCATACTTATAGTATTCAATAGATTTTTATTTGACTTATGATAATAAATACATCCGATTATACCTGTGTATATAACGCTAGTCTATTCACGACCACGAATTAATCAGTCAAAATAATGAAAAAACAGAATTTAAACTGTCTTCACGCGAAAAAGCAAGTTAATAAATGTGTACAATGTATAAAAGTCGCGAATGCTTAAAATCTTGTTATGAACTCAGCTGCTTTATTTATTTATGCTTTATTGTACACCAGTAACATAACTTAGGAGATCTTATCATTATTATCTTTATCTAAGATAGCAAGGGCATATTACCCCTTACCACGTAGACACAATGATTGTAGGTATGAATATAAAATTCTGAGTGGAACTAAAATCAACTGTCGAATTCCCGTCTCAATGAGACATTTTCAGGAAGTCGTACATCCCTATTATCGTGACCTTCTCAACTATTCTGATACGACAATCAAAACTTCCAACTAGCTGACACACAAAAAGTAAGGAAAAGAAAAATATTCGGGACCTTTGTTAACTTTATCGCATAGAATGAGTGAAGTTTTCGCTCCTATGTCACTATGCTAACGTCCGGAAGATAAACTCGAAAAGAAAATAAGGCAAAAAGATTCTTATATTGACCGTCATCGATATGTTTTTTCTCATTTTTGTTTAGTACCAAGATTTAGTAAGAGCCTACATAAATGTATGGTTACGAATACCGTGTGATGTACCTGGCTGCTGAACCCCAAGCACTTTTTATAAGCATAATAACTTAGCAACATAATCTGTTTGTTGCATTCTAGTGCTAAATTACTATAATAATAGTGATTGTTCCTTATTTTCATTTAAAACGTTTTACAAAACGTCGTACTAAGGTACATTGCACACTGTACAGGCATGGTAACCGCACAGTTGCAGCACGACACTGTCTCCAGTGTTGCGGTAGCGGTAGTGCGTTGACAATCCACCCTTCGTTTATAATATTAACGTTATGAAATGTTATTATGACATATGATTTAGTAGTCAAATAATGGATCCGAGCGCTAGCATAATGTGCCATGACCTTAACTCATTGAAAACGTATCTTGTATTTTTTATTTATTTGTACGTTAAACGACATTTTCCCGCCTAGCAGAAACGTCTTGAATGAGGAAAAATATTTCATTAGTCGGCACCGCAGGACGACCGCACGCAGGCTTACGACCCAAAGTATATATCACATAATTTTAAGTCACTTTCGAAAAATATATAATTTATCATCCGTTCAAACTTAGTACCTTTTCTAAACTTGTATTTACTACAAGTGCGAGGAAAAATTAACATATTGGTAATAAAATGGATTAATTTTCTTTTTTTATAAAAGTTGTGCCCGTGTATTTAATAACAATATTTTTAAAACTCTTCAGTTTCATAACAATTGTGCTCGTGTTAAGCACACGATACAATAAACAACATTTTAAAACACTGTGTAAGAAATTATTTTTACTGACGTGTGTTTTTAAGCGTTCCTATTATCGCAATCATCTTTATAGCAAACAGCAGCAGCAGTACATAATTTAAAAACGCTTTGTCACAAAAAGACGTAGGTATAACAGCATCAATTTATTTTGCGAAACTGCACTTTGTTTTGCTCAAATGTAATTTGATGTTCTCAAAAAGCCATGCTAGCAAAAATGAAAGATTCTTTCACGGTTTTAGCGTTATTTCCATATCTTAATATATAAAATCCGTGCGTTACTGACTGAATGACAGCCACGCTACAGCCGAAACTATTGGGTGCAGGAAGCTGAAATTTGGCATGTATGTTCCTTGGGAACCGTAGGGGTGCACTAAGAAGGGATTTCCCGAAATTCCCACGGGAACGGCCAAAACGGGTAAATTAAAAAAAAAATGCAGGCATGACAACCGTACTTGCCAAAACACGGCACAGCAGACAATTAACAATTCAGTGATGTGCGTTATAGGTTCGAGCCTGATCCTTTCTGCAATCTATTGTCTATAGTATTGAACGAAATAGCAAAACAAAAATCGTCAATGACTTTACAAGGAAAAAGTGCCATCAATCTTCGAATAGAATTAAATGGAAATCCAGTGGAGCTCTATACCAGGAACAAATAAAAGACATTTCCAATTGGATGTTCATAAACTGTTTCACTACTAAGCTACTTCTCAGAATTTACAATGCAACTTTGGAGACTCTCAGTAAACTCGATTCCTTTATCACAAAAAGAAGATTTACTAATGGCTTTTAGTTAAAAGTTTAAATATTACACCGTAAATTTTGACATGAATTGCAAATCAGTCTCTAAAAATTGTTCGTATCGCTTGTATAAATTATAAATTGAAAAGAATTCCTTTAAGTTAGAATTAATGTACACCAAATGTGACGGTATTTAGGGTATATACGGCCCTGTACATCGCCAAACACATTTTGCTATCTTATTTTTACACTGAAGTGTTTGTATCGATAGTATAAGCAGTACCTATAAGCAACTGTGGATCACGGTATTCTCTTTCGATGCCCAAGTTCAGGTACAGTTTTCTGTCAAGCCATTTCTAATAGAAACTCAGAGTGACGCAGTTGGCGGTGTTCACTTCATCTCTCCAGTTATGTAGGATTCACCGTCTCATCAGAATATAAGAATAAGGGGAACAGAGGGTACACTTGAGCTTGCGCACATACTTGTGCATTATGATTTACATGGCTAATATGAGACAAGATTTGCGCCGTAATTGAAAAATATCTGGTCGTCTGTCGTGGTGGGGGGGCTCAGTAACCGTGGGTTTGAGGTACACCCACGGTGAAGCTAAGCGGGATCCCGGGAGGGGACGCTCCACGTGGGCTTGCGTGAGGGCTGCGTAGGATGCGTCCCGAGGTGCGGGTGCGGGGGACAGTTCTGTCTGTCCCTCGCAGTCGGGTGCGGTCGCGGGAGGAGAGGCGTGTCGGTGTTGCGTTGCCGTGCGCTCTATCTCCCGCGACCAAATGGGGACGCACCATCGTTGCGTTGCGGTGGGGCCGCAGAGGAAGAGGAGATGCGGTGTTGCGTTGCCGTCCTCCCTATCCTGTGCGGTCGCTGGTTGTTTTGGCGGCGGAGCCTAACATCTTCATCCTCCGCCAAGGGGGTTTCGTTCGGGGCCCGCCTGACCATCTGGCGGGCCAATATCCGTCGGGAGGTAGCGAGGAATGCTTCGGTGAAACCGGGTAGGGTTTTCGACACATGGGTACATGAGGAGCACGGTATTGGGTCAAAAACACAAAATCATTAATAATAACTGCCTCCGTGGTCCAGTGGATAGCGTATGCGACTGCTGATCGGAGGTCTCGGGTTCGATTCCCGGGTCGGGCAAGAGTGTTACTGGGCTTTTAAGGATTCTCAGTAACAGCTCGGACTCTGGTGATGTGCCCGGTAATGGTTCTCGCCCCCTATTACGTGGGACCTAAAATTTATAGCGAAATGTGGGTATAATATTACACCCCCCCCCTATCTTCCCCTATCTACCCCTGCCGTGTGGTTGACGGCATAGAATACAAGTGTCACCACCCCCTATCTTCCCGTGGGTGTCGTAAGAGGCGACTAAGGGATAACATGATGCAAATACTATCTTTGCGTAGAGACAGAAAACTCGACATCAAACCCTATACGACTGCCTCGTTGGTCTTGCGGCATAGATGTGCGCGTGGGATCGGGAGGTCCCGGGTTCGATTCCTGGGTCGGGCAGTGCTATTGGGTTTTTCTGTCACGAAATTCTCAGTAGCAGCACGGAGTCTGGAAATGAGCCCGGTACGGCAATAGGCTCGCCCCTTATTACGTGGGACTAAAGTATATCTGGCGAAAAGTGGGTGTAGAAATACACCTCTGCCTACCCCTTCGGGGATAAAGGGCGTGACGTTATGTATGTATGTATGTAATATTACACCTCTGCCTAGCCCTTCGGGGATACAGGCATGAGTCTATAAAAAAAATTAATAATAAATCACTACACCAAATGAGTAGATGCTTTCATGGATAGTAGGTATACATTAATTCTACAACAAAGGAAAATACAAGTATCTGTATCCGCCACCTAATAACAACTTCGTAGTATTTGCCACAAATGTTTTTATTTGGGCTGCCCATATAAAGCTTGCCATAAAAGTAAGATCTTCTTTATGAGTTCATTGTGGCTTAGAACATAAAGCCAAAACGAGTCGTTTGTGACTGCCGAAGTCCGAACTTTATTATAATTTAACACTATCTATAGCATTTAACGAAATGACAAAACAAAACTCGTCAATCACTTTACAAGGAAAAATGCCATCAATCTTCGAATAGAATTAAATGGAAATCCAGTGGAGCTTTATACTAGGAACAAATAAAATACATTTCCAATTGGATCGTAATTTGCGTGATGTATTTGATTATCTAACTATCTACCATTCGCAGAAGAGGATATTGAAACGAAGTTTTAAAGATCCGTCATCTGGCGTACCCATGTTAGGCATTACCATGCAGTTTAACTTTTTATTTCATGTCGGCCTGGATAAAATTTGGTATATGTTTTTTGGTGGTAGTAAAGTGATGTATAATAGTGAGTGATGACTTACCCTTTACGATCTTATTTGGACTTGGTACAAAGGCAAATTATAATTGCCAATAACTTTGTTGAGTAGTCCAAAAGAAACTGGAGGATTTATTTGATGTTTTTTAATACATTTTATATGTCTTTCTTGGTTGCTTATCTATCTGTATTATTAAATAGTAAATGGCTTAATTGGTCCCGAGGCAAAAACGTGACCTTATTTCTATGAAACCAACATCACGCCCTTTGTGCCTGCTTTCATAACCGAAATTTGGCTCTTCAGAAGTGTTACTTTTGAAATGCTTGTTATTTATTATAACGACAAGAATTAAACATGTAAAAATAAGTAATTACTCAAATGGCAATCTATTATTGAAGACTTAAAACAGCAAAAACTATAGGTACATTAAAGTGTTATTTGTCGGGGTAAAAATATTTAACCCATATTTCCGCACACAGAAGTTTTAAAACAGTGAAAGGAAGCTTAAAGTTCCAAACCGAACCTAACTTCATTTACGTGACTCTCTTACCGTACTACGAAGTCTTGCTCGAATACAAATTAAGACAGGTGTGAGACTCCTACAAGCAATTAGCGTGCATATATACCCCTATGTACCCCGTTGAAATAACATCATGTTTACAAAGCAAACTGCCGTCACAGAGTTCACGCCAGATAGTTTGCACAAACAGCTTTATACTACAAAATATGTAAATGCGTACTGTTGAACCTGTTTATAAACTGTTTCAATACTAAGCTACTTCTCAGAATTTACAATGCAACTTTGCAAACTCTCAGTAAACTCGATTCCTTCATCACAAAAAGGAGATTTACAAATGGGTTTAAGTTGAAAATTTAACTATTAGACTGAGAATTTCCTGACATGAATTGCAAATCAGTCTCTAAAAATTGTTCGTACCTAACGCTCGTCTAAATTATAAATTGAAAAGAATTCCTTTAAGTTAGAATTTTATTAATGTACACCAATTGTGACGGTATCATAGCCCTGTACATCGCCAAACACATTTTGCTATCTTATTTTTACATTGAACTATTTGTATCGATATTATAAGCAGTAGGTATCTATAAGCGACTGTCGATCACGGTATCCCTCGTTCGATGCCCAAGTTCAGGTACTGTTTTCTGTCAAGCAATTTCTAATAGAAACTCAGAGTCAGGCAGTTGATGGTGTTACACTTCCGTACTTTAAGCAGTAAGTGTAGCACTTCATCTCTCCAGTTATGTAGGATTCACCGTCTCATCAGAATATAAGAATAAGGGGAACAGAGAGTAAGTACATTTGACCTTGCGCACTTACTTGTGCATTCTGGTTTTACATGGCTATTCTGCGACAAGATTTGCGACGTAATTGAAAAGTATCTTGAATGTTCCGCCTTTGCCTCTTTTTGCAATGCCTTCTTTTTATTCTAAATGCAGAAAAAGCTAGAAAAGGTGGGTCACTAATCACGAGACCAGAATAATAATAATAATCTTAATATATAAAATCCTTGCGTTACTGACTGACTGACACACTACAGCCGAAACTATTGGGCGCAGGAAGCTGAAATTTGGCATGTATGTTCCTTGGGGACCGTAGGTGTGCACTAAGAAGGGATTTCCCGAAATTCCCACGGGATCGGCCAAAACGGGTAAAGTAAAAAAAAATGCAGGCGTAGCTGCTGGCGTCCTCTAGTATAATATAATATTCTACCACATAATGTGTGTAACATCACATGATGTGTGTAACATCACCATCTAGTCCCAAACTAAGCAGAGCTTGTACTATGGGTACTAGATAATGGATAAACATACATATATACTTTTCTTTTTTGTAAATACATACATATTATACATAGAAACACCCAGACTAAGACAAACATCCATGTTCATGCACATATTATTTCAATGACCACTGTCTATATCTCTTTTTTGCGAAAATCACAAAATCATTAATAATAACTACCTCAGTGGTCCAGTGGATAGCGTATGCGACTGCTGAGCGGAGGTCCCAGGTTCGATTCCCGGGTCGGGCAGCAGTGTTACTGAGTTTTTTCCGGATTCTCAGTAACAGCTCGGACTTTGGTGATGTGCCCGGTAACGGCTCGCCCCCTATTACGTGGGACCTAAAATTCATAGCAAAATGTGGGTATAATATTACACCTCTGCCTACCCCTTCGGGGATACAGGCGTGAGTCTATTAAAAAAATAAAAATAAATCACTACACCAAATGAGTAGATGCTTTCATGGATAGTACGTATACATTAATTCTACAACAAAGGAAAATACAAGTATCTGTATCCGCCACCTAATAATAACTTCGTAGTATTTGCCACAAATGTTTTTATTTGGACCGCCCACATAAAGCTTGCCATAATAGTAAAATCTTTTTTACGAGTCAGTTCTTATTCGGGGAGATGGGCCTCGTTAGCCTTGGTTGGCAACCTGTCTAGGAGAAGGAAAACTCCGAAATTAAACTAAACGTTCGGGGAGATGGGCCTCGTTAGCCTTGGTTGGCAACTTGTCTAGGAAACGGGAAAACTCCGAAATTAAACCAACTTTCAGGGAGTATATCCGACACAAAACCCCGATCTAAGGTGTAAACCGACCCGTGCCGAGAGATTCGTGGCCAGAGGGTAAGCTGGTCGCAAACGGAGGGTGCCTGTGTTGGTGGTCACAGGGCACACGTGATATTCCGCCTTACCCCCGTAAAAGGCTCTATGGGGATGGACATTTAAAAACCCTAATTCTCGTGGGAACGCAATGGGAACAATAAATAATATTTCCTCACACGGCGGCGACACGGTTCGCAACCCATCACGTCTCGTTTCCCGCGAGGGCGAAAAGCGGCCTACGGAGAGCAGGTTTGCAACATTGAATGTTGGAGGAGGAATGAACGGCAAATTGGATGAAGTATGTCAGATGATGGATGATAGAAAGATTGATGTTCTTTGTGTGAATGAAACAAAAAGAAAAGGGTGTGAAACCACCAAGCATGGTGCATATACGGCGTATTGGTCTGGGGTAGATAGTACCACCAGAGCCTGTAAGGGAGTTGGTGTAATACTGTCTGCGCGAATGAATGAGTGTGTAAAAGAGTTTGAATGTGTAAATGCTAGGCTACTGTGGATGAGAATGAAAGTAGGACTTACTCGTCTCTTTATTGTGGGGGTGTACTCCCCGGTCAATATAGTTACGGGTATGGCACAACATGAGCAAGACGAAAGGCAGGAGTTTTGGGAGAGTTTAAGCACAGAATAGATAGTTCTTACGAACAGAAGCACCACTTCGCAAACCAATTTAAAGAAATGGCGACTCTTGCTACTAAGCAAGAAAGTGCAATTCAGCTCGCATGAGCATTCAGTACCTAACGCGATATTGACCTAACTGTTCCCGCTGTTTTTTCTAACACATAACGCTGTCGCTGTTTGGCGCGGAGCGGTGCGCTAGGGTTGTCGACTTGCCGCTGCTACTATAATATTTATTAATCGTCTATCTACCTACTTGACCACGTACCTAATAATAAATATTTATACTATAAGTATCCTATCCCACTATTTGTGCTCGTAGAACGAAAACCACAAAAATTCTGGTGGTTTACATTTTCACTATACTAATTCTTAGTTATTTCCTAAACGCGTAGACCGATTTACATGATTCAAACAGATAAAATGGTTTTTGAACTAGATCTTTAATTTGACACCATAATCGTTGAGATATCTCAACAAATAAAAAGTACAATTTTCAAGTTGCTCTCGTAAAATAAATAAAATCAAAATTTCAAGTTGCTTCCGACACACATCTGTTAAATGAGCAATACTTTGCACCAGACTTGTGATGTGAACATTTTTATTGTTCACTATCAAAATTCACGTTATTAGCTAGCCCTGCGCGCGAGCGGTGACGACGCGGCGTGGAAGCCGCGCCAAAGTGTAGGCACTTATCGCTGTAGGTACGGCCGAGTGAAGGAGGCCTGGTTTAAGAGAGATTTTGAGGAACTGCAAGGATAATGAAAGATTGATCTTGTTAGGGGATTTCAATGGATGGGTGGGAGTAAAGCGAGATGGATTTGAAAGAGTGTTAGGTGCATTTGGTGATGAGAGTGTGAACGAAAATGGCAAGGTACTGCTTGAGATTTGTTTGGAGTGGAGCCTTTGTGTGACAAACACCATGTTTGATCATAAAAGGATACATATGTATACGCGAGACGCGAAAAATGTTAGAAGAAGATGATTGATTTTGTGATAGTAGATGAACGATTGAGAAAGTATGTTCAATTCAATTCAATTCAATTTATTGCATTTCATAATGTACATTTAAAGGTGGTATACTTAGAATTAAGAAACAATTATGGACCCTATTGGGCACAGCACTTTTAGGAGGGAGGAGAAGCGGTTTTGATAATATGCTTAAAATATAATAATATGTGTTGGATACAAGAGCATATCGAGGGATCGGCATCTACACAGACCACTTTTTGGTGTTGAGCCGGATAGGTGGGCTCTTGAAAGGATGGCGATACCGAGAGCGTAATGAAAATAGGGTCTTGGAAAGAATTAAGGTAGAAAATCTACAAGAGAAAGATGTGAAAGATGAGTATAAACGAAGATTGATAGCAAAATTTGAGAGGTTCGATTGCATAAATGATATGGAAGAATTATGGCAGGCCTTTAAAGAAGAGGTAGTATGTGTAGCATCTGAAGTATGTGGTGTGATCAAGAGAAGGAAAATACGAAAGGTTAAGAATACATGGTGGGGCAAGGATGTACAATCAGCAGTGTCAGAGAAGAAGAAAGCTTGGTCAGATTGGTTGGCTGCCAGAACAAATGAAATAATGGGAAAAGCAACGAGTGTAGACATAGATGAAGCAAGAAAGGAGTTTGTTAGGTCAAAAAGAATAGTGAAAGAAATGGTTAAAAGGAAAAAAGAGGAAAAGAAAGATGAGTTTGATAGCAGATTATCTGACGATTTCCAGAGGAACATTAAGTTTTTCTGGAAATCCGTTCATGCAGTTCGAGGAAGAACTCAATCCTCAGAACACACATCCATCAGAGACGAGAATGGAAAGATAGCAAATGATGAATCGTGCGTGCTGAAGAGATGGAAAGAGTATTTTGAAAGTTTATTTGAAAGATCGGCGATAGAGACACCGATAGCTGAAATGAATGGTAACGATAGCAATGATGAAAGCGTTATTGGCGTGGATGAGATCGTGAAGGCACTGGGAAGTATGAAAGTAGGTAAGACTGCAGGATATGATAGGATTACAGTCGAAATGCTGAAGGCTGGACAGGGCATCATAGTTGGTCAGTTGCAGCGGTTATATAACTTGTGCACCGGCCGAGTACCTAATGACTGTGCCACAGCTGTCGTTGTGCCTCTTTATAAAGGCACTTATGTAAATGTAATTGTATGCAAAGGTACTTATTGAAAGAGTTATGGAAGTAACCGACAAGAAAATATGGGATGTACAAGCGGGATTCCGAAAGGGTATAGGATGCACAGATCAGGTTTTTTCCTTGCAAAGCATAGCCGAAAAGTTTTTGGCCAAAGGTCAATATGTCTATTGCGCATTCGTGGATTTGGAAAAGGCTTACGATAAAATGTGGTCGGTGCTGTCAATGAATGGGGTGGACAGCAGCCTCATTCGAGCTCTGAAATCCCTTTATGAGGATTCTAGAGCTTGTGTGAGGATAAACGGGGCATACACTGACTGGTTTACCATCGAGAAAGGTGTTAGACAGGGATGTGTAGCGTTGCCGTGGCTGTTTAACCTCTTCATGGACAGTTGTTTGCAAGATTTAAAACATAGTGACTGCGGATTAAGGATGAATGGGTTACTCGTCAAATGCCTCTTTTATGCTGATGATCAGGTAATACTTGCATCTTCAGCGGAGGAGTTGCAGGAGATGGTAGCAATCATGCATGGTGCGTTAGAGAGGAAAGGAATGAAAGTGAATGTAAGAAAAACGAAAGTTATGGTTTTTGAAAAGGAGGAATGCGTTACGGCTTGTAATGTTTTGATCGATGGACAGCGAGTGGAACAAGTGAATGAGTTTGTTTACTTAGGTACGTTGTTTACACGAGATGGTAAGAATGAAGAAGATATTGAAAGGAGAGTTAATGCAGGTAATAGTGTGAATGGAGCTCTGAAAGCGTTTATGAACAGTCAAAACGTGTCCAAAAAGGCACGTTTGGCTGTACATAGAGGTGTGTTAGTGCCTACACTTATGTATGGTAGTGAAAGTTGGGTATGGCAGAAGAGATTTGAAAGTAAAATAAATGCTGTAGAAATGAGAGCACTGAGAAGTATGTGTGGTGTGTCTTTGACCGACTGAGTAAAGAATTGTGTGATACGAGAGTGGTGTGGGGTAAAAGAAGATGTAGTGACAAGCATTGAGAAAGGCATGTTAAGATGGTTTGGGCACATGGAGAGGATGGATGACGAAAGACTGACAAAGAAGATATATAAAGCAAGTGTGAATGGAACAGGACAAAGGGGAAGACCTAGGTGGACGTTCTCTGACCAGATTGGAGACATCCTGAAAAAAGGACAAGTCAGAAGTACCCTTAACAGAAGAGCATGCATGAGAAACTTGATGGGAGTGAGTGAAGCAAGTGAGGTATGTCAGGATCGTTGCAAATGGCGTTCCGTAGTCTCTGCCTACCCCTCCGGGAAACAGGTGTGAGTCTATGTATGTATGAATGTATGTATGTATGTTTTTTACGAGTTCATTGTGGCTTAGTACATTAAACTAAGCTTCCAGTCTATTCAAAGCCAAGACAAGTCGTTTGTGACCGCCAAACTTTATTATAATTTAACACTATCTATAACATTTAACAAAATAACAAAACCAAACTCGTCAACCACTTCACAAGAAAAAAATGCCATCAATCTTCGAATAGAATTAAATGGAAATTCAATGGAGTTTTAAAGATGCTGCGTCATCTGGCATAGCCATACTATGCAGTTTAACATTTATATTTTTTGCCTGTATTATATTTGGTTTATGTTTCTTGGTGGTAGTAAAGTGATGTATATTAGTGAGTGATGTCTTATCCTTAACGTTCTTATTTATACTTGGTGTATATATAAGAAAAGTTATATTTGCATCAATTTCAAGAAGTTTTTTGAGTCCAAAAGAAGCCAAGTCAAGTCCAAAGGAAGATCTCAGGGGTTAAGTAGTTTTTATTTGACGATGTTTTTATAGATTTTGTGTACCACTCCTGCTAGTTTATCCATCTTTATTATTTAGCCATTATAAACTGACTCATTAGCCCACGTCAAAAACGTGAACTTATTTCTATGAAGTAATATCACGTCCTTACTGCCCGGTTATGTAACCTAAATCCGGGTTTCAAACGTGTTTCCTTATATAATGCTTGTTATTTATTAAAACAAAATGGAAAAGATAGTACTTACCTATCCTTTCCATTTTGTTTGCTTAGTAGGACCAAAGTGTATACTCTCACTATACTCAAGATATAATACAGCATAAACTAGAGCTACCTTAAAGTATTATTTCTCGGGCTAAAAATATTTAACCCGATATTTCTGCACACAGAAGTTTCATGAAAGGAACTTTAAAGTTCCAAACCGAACCTAACTTCATTTACTTGACTCTCGTACCGTACTACGAAGTCTTGCTCGAATACAAATTAATACAGGTGTGTGACTACTTCAAGCAATTAGCGTGCATACCCCTATATCCCCCCCTTGGAATAACATCATGTTTACAAAGCAAACTGTCGTCAGAGTTTACACCAGATAGTTTGCGCAAACAGCTTTATACTACAAAATGAATGCGTATTGTCAAACCTGTTTATAAACTGTTTCACTACTAAGCCACTTCTCAGAATTTACAATGCAGCTTTGCAATCTCTCAGTAAACTCGATTCCTTCATCACAAAAAGGAGGTTTGGCTTTTAGTTGAAAGTTTAACTATTAGACTGTGAATTTCCTGACATGATATTGCAAATCAGACTCTAAAAATGGTTTGTATCGCTTGTCTTAATTATAAATTAAAAAGATATCCTTTTAGTTAGGATTCATGTACACTAATTATGACGGTATCATAACCCAACATCACCAAATACATTTTTGCTATCTTACTTTTACACTGAACGGTTTGTCTCGATAGTATAAGCAGTATAAGCGACTGTGAATCATGGTATCTTTCGTTCGATGCCTACGTTTAGGTTCAGTTTTCTGTTAAGCAATTTCTAATAGAAACTCAGAGTCAGGCAGTTGCTGGTGTTACACTTCAGTACTTTAAGCAGTAAGTGTAGCACTTCATCTCTCCAGTGATGTAGGATTCATCGTCTCATCAGAATATAAGAATAAGGGGAACAGAGGGTACACTTGAGCTTGCGCACATACTTGAGTATTATGATTTACATGGCTAATATGAGACAAGATTTGCGCCGTAATCGAAAATATCTTAAACGTCTCTCTCTCTCATGCCTCTGCCTCTTGTTGCAATGCCTTCTTTTTGTTCTAAATGCAGTTTTTTTTTATTTATAGTCTCACGCCTGTATCCCCGAAAGGGTAGCAGAGGTGTAATATTACACACACATTTTGCCATGAATTTTCAGGTCCCACGTAATAGGGGGCTAACCTATTGCCGTTACCGGGCACATCACCAGAATCCGGGCAGCAGCCCGACAGCCACGAAAAGAGTTACTGGGTTTTTCGGATACTCAGTAGCAACTGAGTATTCGAAAAAAACCAGTAACACTATTGTCCGACCCGGGAATCGAACCCGGGACCTCCGATCAGCAGTCGCATACGCTATCCACTGGAGCACGGAGGCAGAATTAGATAGAAGAGGTGGGTCACTTATCACGAGGCCAGAATATTCCAATGATTACTGTCTCTGTCTCTGTTTTGCTAAAAACACAAAATCATTAATAATAAATCACTACACCAAATGAGTAGATGCATTCATGAATAGTAGGTATACATTAATTCTACAACAAAGGAAAATACAAGTATCTGTATCCGCCACCTAATAACAACTTCGTAGTATTTGCCACAAATGTTTTTATTTGGGCCGCCCATATAATGCTTGCCATAAAAGTGAAATCTTTTTTCGAGGTCATTGTGGCTTAGTACATTAAACTTAGCTTTCAGACCATTCAAAGCCAAGACGAGTCGTTTGTGAGTGTCAAACTTTATTATAATTTAGCTTGGTTTTGACATCATCGTTTTAAGAGTAAATCGCTCTGTTGAAGATGTCAAAGAGATGTAAAGCCACAATTAACTTCAGATGCAAATGCGATCTTTAAATTTACATAACTTGATGAAATCATTTGAGGTTGGCGCTTTAATCTTTTGTCATCCAATATTATCGTCTTCTATGTAAGTATAAAAACACGTTTTGACTGATTCATCATCATCATCATCAGCCCCTTACAGTCCACTGCTGGACTAGGCCTCTCCTTTGAAAGGAGGAATTTGAAATTGAACTGAACTGAATTGAATTGAACTTATGGCCTTAATTAAAAAAAACTAACTATATTATAATTAAAGCTTTGCAATCAGTCGCAAAGCTTTAATTATAATATAGTTAGTTTTTTTTAATTAAGGCCATAAGTTCCTTTTATGCATTATGCATAAGTTTCTGACCTTGAAGCAATTTTTGTTTATATTCCGCTTCTTACACCTTGATATTATAATGAGAATATTTTTATACGCTTTTGAAAATAACTTTGGAAATGTGGTTATTACTTAATTGAATACAACACACGCACTACGCTAACATTATTCATAAAATGTATATTTAAATAGGCCCCAAAATTATTAATTTTAACGTAAAGGTCGTCTGGCAAAATAGCACTAAGATTTTCAAACCCCAAAACTGCCTCCAGCGCCATAATCAAATATGTGTGTCAGGGCGGAAAGTGACTCTCCTGTCTATCCGTTTCATTCGTCATTTACGACGCTCCGATGTATCGATACTATAAATTCGCTACTATAGCACTTGCATTTTGCCATGTTATAAATTTTTAGACCCTACTTTTAGGGGACAAGCCTATTGAAGGTACCGTGTGCATGTGCCCACATTACCAGGCTCCATGCTGCTACTCAGAATTCGGGGAAAACTCTGTAATACTTTTACCTGACCTGAGAATCGAATCCATGATCGATCAGCAGACGCAAACGCTATACATTGAACACATCTGATTAATATTACACATCTGCCTACCCCTTCGGGGATACGGGTGTTATTCTGTAAAAAATATAAACTATGTCACGCGCCCCTTTTCTCTCTTTCCTAGTAGCACAGTCTACGTTTCTGCGGCGATATGCTACACGATGGCTACAAGTAAACATTTAGGGTGCTTCTACACGGTGCATGTAGCTGGAGCAAGTAAAGGTGCGGGTTACACGCGTGGGTAATATGGGTATGCGCAAGCTACTTGATCAAGTTACTCGCTTGTACTTGTACATGGTGCAAATAACTGGAGCAAGTAAGGACGCGGGCTACTTATGCAAGCTGTACCTATGTACTAGTTATTTGTTCGTGGTCAAGAGCTACATGTGCATGCTATTCGCGCGGTAGCTTTATGACTTGAATCGCGTCAAATGTCTCGACGAACGAAAATTATTTTAAAATCATATTTTAAAAATGTAATTTTAACAGATAACATGCGCGAGTGACCCGCGCGCGTCGCAGAGCACGCGAATTACTTGCGCGGGTGGCTCGCTTTGGTACATGCTCGAGTCGCTGGACCCGCACATTGTTTTAAACGATATGTTTACGGTGCATGTAACCCGCGCAAGTGCCTCAACATGCTCAAGCTACATGCGCCGTGTACAAGCACCCTTATTGCCCTTGAATATCTATCATTGACAGCACATATTTCATTTTGTTCAAAAGTCAATAATTCGTAAAATATAGTGCTGCAATAGGCTTGTGTTCTAAAATGTAGTTAGTGATTGATTAGTCACTATATAAGATGTTAAACCGAAATAACAATTTTTTCTTCAAAACCGGCCAAGTGCGTGTCGGGCCACGCGCAATGTAGGGTTCCGTAGTTGCCCATAATGGCCATTATTAATAATAACTTCTGTTTCACATGGGACTAAAAACGGCTGTTTATTTTGCTGTAATAATTATAATAACACTATTATAAGAACCTAAGTTTTGTTTAGAAAAATACTAGGTATGTATCCAGTTATGTATTGTTTACATAAAATGTGGTTTCCAAGATATACTACTACTATACATACGTAGTACCGTAGTACATTACATACCAAAGTACGTATATCTTTAAGATTAAGCCAGCGCGCCCAATGTAAACTCACAGAAATACATACATACATACAGACATAGACTCACGCCTGTTTCCCCGAAGGGGTAGGCAGAGGCATATTAAATGCCCACTTTTCGCCAGTGTTTTGATCCCACGTAATAGGTGGCGAGCCTATTGCCGCTTATAGGGATATTTTTTTTGCCAGAGCCTCGTCCGTTGATCGGCAGGTGCACCACTTGCATGTGAGGTTGGCGTGGGACCCTAAGTTCTTGGTGGGAACCCTATGCACCCTATGCACTCACAGAAATAGGTATTTATAAATTAACCGACGATTACTCGTAAACTAGTGATGTCTACTTAGCTGTGATAGTTTTCCTTTTAAATTCGTTATATGTACTACATTTGTGATTTTTTTCACCTCTTCCAAATTAATAGTTTAGCCGACAGAGGGGGGGGGGGGGGGGGACACTTGAGTCTAACAATTTTTTTCACTTCAAAGCTTGATATTTGACAAACCAGTCACTTGATAGAAAAATGATTTGAACAAACTAAGCATATTTTTTTAAAACCTATCCAATGATACCCCACATAATGGGGTACTCAACAAAAAAAAATTCAACCCCACTATATATGTAGGGGAGATACCCTTAAAAAAATATTTTCCTAAATTTTATTCTACAGTTTTGTTGCAATATCTTATCATGTCAAATATCAGCTTTATAGCACCAGGCGTCTTTGAGCTAGGCTGCGGACGGACAGACGGACGGACATGACGAAACTATAAGGGTTCCTTGTGGACTACGGAACCCTAAAAATCGATCAGCAACATCACTAATACAGCTGTTTAAATCTTTGAATTTGACGCGAAAGCGCTGTAAACTATCATGGCGGTTGAGTGACAACACGAAGTGCAAAACAAAACAAACCGTGAGTGACGTCTGGTCTAGAGTACCCACTTTTATTTCTTTCCATTCAATTTATAAATTTATTCCAATTTTTACAAAAAATATTTTACTTAATGCAGGTACGATGTTTGGCATTTTAGTTGTATTTACTACCAAAACGTCAACAAGAACAATGGCGGACGCACCGTGTGATGTAATCGAGCTTTCTGATTGGTGCTCACTGTCACAAGAATAAAGATATTATTTTAAGCTTTAAAACACTGAAAATAACATTAATCTTAACTTTTTATAGTAAATAATAAGCTTAATGGGCATCTTCAAATAATAATGAATCTATAGATACTAAAATCAAAGCAGTTTATTCTTAGTGGGCACAAGCCGACCGTCGACAAGGGTAGCATACCTTGTGATCAGACTCACCAAGAGATATACTCTCAAGGTTATCCAAGTGTATGCACCGACCTTGGCATACTCGGATGATGAAGTGGAAGAAATGTACGAAGACATTTCCAGGGCCTTACACAACACCCAAAAGGCCCACTTTAATGTTGTCAGGGGAGACTTCAACGCCAAAGTGGGAGTACATACTTGCGGCGAATCGGTAGTAGGACCACACGGATTTGGTAGGAGAAATCATAGGGGGCAGATGCTCGTCAACTTCTTAGAGAAGGAGGGGCTATTCTTAATGAACTCATTCTTTAAAAAGCAGCCTCAAAGAAAGTGGACGTGGCGAAGCCCCGACACTATGACAAAAAATGAGATAGGCTTCATTATGGTGGACAAAAGGCGAATATTTAGGGATGTCTCCGTGATCACTAGGTTCAACACCGGAAGTGATCACCGACTTGTACGAGGCACTCTGAATATCGATTATAAGCTTGAACGCGTTCGCCTTATGAAGTCTACGCTCCGGCCAAATTTCCTCCAATCCGTGGTTGGATCTGAAACACTCCAGCTAAAACTGGAAAACCGGTTCGCTGCCTTGGAAACCGCAATAGACGCTGATACGGACCAGGAACTCGATAAAGTGGTGGAAATCCTTCGGGATGACGGGACGAAACTCTTTAAGACGCAGCACACCGGCAGGAGATCTCAACTTTCGCGAGAATCTCTGCAGCTAATAGAGACGCGACGAGAAAACCCGGCAGGCACTTCGTCAGCTCTAAATAAAAAGATCTTCAAGCTCAAGACGTGAACTCCTTAGCTCCAATACACGCTCTATACAAGATGCGATCGAGCGAAATCGGGGATCAAAAGTTTTTACTCAGCATCTAGGTCGAAGTCATCTGACATCAGACGTCAGACGGGAAAGTCGCCACTTCTAGGCCGGAGATTCTTGCGGAGGTTCAGAGCTTCTACGGCAAACTCTACACCTCGAAAGCGTCCCGTCCCCAACCCGACTCCGAGGATTCAAGAGCCACTTTAACCCGCCACTTCACGGAAGAGTTGCCAGACGTCAGCCAAGACAAAATCGTGGTGGCCCTGAGGCAGCTTAAAAATGGAAAAGCCCCCGGGGAAAATGGAATTACGACGGAGCTGCTAAAGGCAGGTGGAAAACCTATACTGGTGCAGCTACAACGCATATTTAATTCTGTCCTGTTCTCGGGGAGAACTTCAAGGGCGTGGAGCAAGAGCATAGTCATTTTGTTCTTCAAAAAGGGAGACAAAGCTCTTTTGAAGAACTATCGACTCATCTCACTCTTGACGTCTATAAGCTGTTTTCCAGGGTCATCACGAACCGTCTCGCGCGTAGACTCGAAGAGTTTCGGTTTTCGAGGAGGACATGGCACCATAGACCACATCCACACAGCGCGGCAGTTTATACAGAAGACAGAGGAGTATAATCAGCCCCTGTGCTTAGCGTTTGTGGACTACGAGAAGGCCTTTGACTCGATCGAAACCTGATCTGTTCTGGAGTCTTTGCAACGGTGCCAAATCGATTGGCGGTACGTCCAAGTGCTGAGAGGTCTGAATGACGCCGCGACTATGACCGTCCAAGTACAGAACCAGCAGTCTGAACCTATCCACCTGCATCGAGGCGTGAGACAAGGGGATGTTATCCCCCCCAATGTTCACAAATGTAATGGAGGATAAAGAACAAGACGCTGCACTGGAAAGGACGCGGTATTAACATAAACGGCGATTACCTCTCACACTTGAGATTTGCAGACGATATCGTTATCGTGGCTGAAACTGTGCTAGGCTTGCAGTATATGCTGAGCAGCCTGGCTGATTCTTCTGCTCGCATCGGTCTCCGGATGAACTTGGATAAAACCAAGATAATGTTCAATGAACATGTCTCTCCGGAACCGATTATCCTGAATGGGGTCCTGGGGTCCCTCTCGAAGTTGTTCAGGAGTACGTCTACCTTGGGCAAACCTTACAGTTGGGTAGAAACAACTTCGAGAGGGAGGCTTGCAGAAGAATACAGCTCGGCTGGGCGGCATATAGGAAATTCCGTCGGGTCTTTTCGTCATCCCTACCGCAAAGCCTTATGACAAAAGTCTTCAACGAGTGCGTCCTATCGGTTATGACTTACGGTGCCGAGACGTGGACACTGACGGTGCGACTAGTCCACCAATTTAAGGTCGCTCAGTGAGCTATGGAGAGGGCTATGCTCGGAGTTTTTCTGAAGGATCGAATTCGTAATGAAGTGATCCGACAGAGAACCAAGGTAATCGACATAGCTCAGAGAATTAGCACGTTGAAGTAGCAGTGGGCTGGTCACATCTGTCGCAGAACCGATAACCGATGGAGTAGTCGTGTTCTCGAGCGGAGACCGCGCCTTGGCAAACATAGTGTAGGACGCCCTCCGGCTAGGTGGAGTGACGATATACGCAAAGTGGCTGGCAGCGGCTGGACACGAAGAGCCGAAAATCAGGCTCAGTGGCGTGCCATTGAAGAGGCCTATATCCAGCAGTGGACTACGGCAGGCTGATGATGATGATGATGGGCACAAGCCTGTTACTGTATGAAATTTACCTATACCCCAACTGATTCAGGTTACGTGAAATCTCACATTGAAATCTTAGCCAAGCTCTCAGAAGCTATGTCCGTTATATCTTTATCAATATTTATACGACAGAACTAACAATGCATTTGCCCATAAATGCCTCTTCGATCTCGTCCAACGAGCGATTCCAATGTTGGAATATCCATTCGCGTATTTTATTCGGTTATCGCAACTTGCATCGGTAGTGCCACTATGGCTTGATTCACACGTACCGCAACTAAACTACACTGTCACGATAAAATACAGTCAAGTTGTGGTCAGATGAGGATAGTGTCGTTGTTGCGTTGTGGTCCCTACAAAGTAAGGTTCTAGTAACGTTGTCGTTACTGGTTGCGTAGCGTTCAGACGTAAATAAGCAATTGCATGGAGTAGGCACAGGCGTGTATACAGCTTCTCTGAGACTCAACGTTCGCGTTGTGGTTGCGACTTGACTCCTATGGGGTTGGTATCACAATGTGGACGATAATAACAGCAAAATGTGTGAATTGAGCTATAATAATAATTAAATACATATCAGCGCCCACCGACGGGTATGGTTGCGGAGTGTTTGTACCTTGATTGTGATAAATTGTCATACATCTTAGCGAGCGCCCACGTGGTTTGGTCGTTGTCTAGTTGTGGTACGTGTGAATTATTGTTTATTCAGCGTTCAGTCTGAATCGTTTCTACAACTTGTCGTAAAACACAAAGGTAGTAAGTACAAAAGGAAGTTCAGCGACACAAGTTTCTACACAAAAGCTTTGTTACCGCCGCTGTGGTTTTGTCTAGCAAGTGTTGTATTGTTTTGGAAGAAACATCTGATAATTTGGAAAACGACTTGTATAAAGTGGAAACTGGTTTGTGAATATTATTTAAGTGAGTATTTGAAACGAATATTGAATTGGCTGCGCGTATGGCAAAGTGGTTTAAGTTACTGCCTCGATGCTTTTCACTGCATTGTGTGCTGTAGGTTCGATCTCAATACGAGGCACCTCTTTGTATGATTCAGAAATTGTTATTTGGAGTCCGGGTATTCTTAGATGTCGTAGGAGGTGACTAAGGAAAACTGTTTGCGAAGAGATGGAAAACTCGACATCAAAGCTTATGACGACCCGTCTTATAAGCACGGCATAGAAAGCTCAATGCTCCTATTAATTTACAGTTGTAGCGACCAGCTACCACTGGAGTCATCTATCGGACGAAGATGACAACCATCACAACGCCATCTAACCAATGACGACGGAACTACCTCCACACTCCGCCACCTAACAAAAAGCGGGAAAGATTCAAACGATCCTGAATCGCGCAAGCAACTTTCACAAGCCAAGCGGCATATTTGTTGTACAACTTCGAAAGTATGTCCGTCGGCCTGCAGGCCAGCAAGCACGACCACCCAGCTTGGTTAGAGGCTCCTCCCTCTAGTTGGAGGAATACCACACCTCTGTTCCTCCACACAGTGCTACATTGAAGCAAATTATGAAAAGCCTGTCCAGCAATGAATTGCGAAAAATTATAAACGAAGTTGACAATCTTTATGCTTGTCTTTTTGATCTATTAACATAATGATATGTCTATTGATGTATATGATGTATATCTGAGGATCACCAGCCATCAAGCCACTTATGAAAAATATAAACTATTGTTTAGGGTGGCTCTGAAGCTTTTGTATTACTACCAAGATGTTGTAATGTAGCCAACCACCTCAGAACAAATTATATATTCTGGTGGTGTTTCCACGGTTATCGGGCGATGCTGTAGTGAAAACTGCACTTCTATTTGATAATATTGGTCCTTACACGTTGCCACTTAAGAGTGGCAACGTGTAAGCCAATATTATCAATGCTGTAAGCAGCAATAAGCAACAGCTTACCAACTGAATCTTCTATTTTAGTTTTCCTAATTTCTTTATTTTTGTTTCTAAGAATAAAAGCAATTTTTATACCTAGCTTGTTGAAATCACTATAATGGCATGTCGTATCTCGTTGTGATATACTTTATGGTATTTATGTTGGCTATAAATCTTCTTAACTTTACAACTTATTCGTTAGAATATCACAGTTTTTTATCGTGGTACCCAATTATTTTGACGTAAGAATTGTATCATATATTTGTAAAATTTCCTTAATTTCCACGTAAAAATATATATTATAATGTACCTTTATACGTACCTAGTAAAACATCAAGGCATATTTCTAAGTTCCTAGAATTGACCAGGAGAGAAAATATAAAACGACAAGTACGACTTACGGTCTTGTACCGTTCTCACTTAATAATTTCTTCTGCGATTTATGATTCTAGAATAAAGTTTATTTTATATGAAGGTTTCCTTTAAAAGCTGTGTTTACTTGTCGTTCATAATAATTTAACTCGATCTGCCTGAAATCTTCATGCAATTATAGCAATTATGTCTTTCTTTGTGTAAACAAAGATCAGGAAAGCAGTCTGTTGTCAGCATTTAGATGTATTATGTGTGTGCAGGAGTTGGCCTCTGACATAATTAACATAATTTTATGATTATTCAAAGCAGATGTAGGCAAGCGTATAGAACCATAGTACAAGGTTTGTGACATTTTTAAGCAAAATGCACAAATTACTTTTAAGATTTATATGAGTTTTAACGCTGAGAACTCGACTTGCAATAAGTATATTTCATCTATCTGCATTTCCTTTAGTCATTTTCTTAAGTGCTTCTTGCTTACTGGAGTCTGTGCACTTTCTGTCATAGGCTAGAGTTCAAAAGTACGTCGCTGATGTAACTACAGTACCTACTACTACTAGTATTGACTGTACTAGTATTATGTTTATAAAATCTTAAGATATCATACTTATGCTGCCCAAATGTTTTATTTTACTGATACAACTATTTTCGTTCGTCGTAAAATTACAAGATGACGGCTGTATGAGTTTCGCGTCTTTGTTTTTAAAATCTTAAACTGATGTATAAGTACCCTCATACAGCAGACTTAAAAGCGGCTAAGCTTAGTCACTTTACAACTACACGCAATATAAAATGTTACAGTAATTTTACATTTCTTAGATTCTGCAGAATCTGCTTTTATCACAGAAGCCTCGAAATGTAAAGAAAAAAGTAGTGTAGCTGTATTTCTCTGTAAAGTCTTGCGAGGTTTCTTAAGCTTAGCTTGACGGCTTTCAATAGAAATTTGCTTCGAAGTTATAGTGGTAATTGTATTGAGCTGTCAAAAGTGTCGTACCTGGACAACTTCCAAATTCGCCGCTAGAGTCGCTAGTTAGAATCTTAGCATCGCCAATCCTTCATCATAATCACTACCACTATTAATTAATTTGCGCATGTGACATTTGACGTGTTTCACTAGCAGAACATAAAGATTAATTTATGTAACTTGGAGGCAACGAAAGCCTATTGGAGACACCAACTTAATCAAAACGGACTTTATGCAGAGGGTATCTTCTATAAATCGTGTTTAAATTTTAATCCTTTGACGCGCACCATTGCATTGACTTTTCGAAATTATATGCTTATTAAATTATCTCTTACCCCATGCAGTTTTATTGTAGGGCTCGTTAAATCGTCGGTCCTGGCTTTTTATGAAGATCTTTGACAACTGTTATGAGCAGTCAGCACACTTGAATTGTACTGACACTTGTCTAAGCCACCGAATAACGCTGGCCTTTTGGGTTGCGGAGATCAGACGGGAGTTGCTCTGTAGTAAAAACAAATATTTTATTTTTTATTTTTATATATTTATAGCCTCACGCCTGTATCCCCGAAGGGGTAGGCAGAAGTGTAACATTACACCCACATTTCGCCATAAATTTTTAGGTTCCACGTAATAGGAGGCGAGCCTATTGCCGTTACCGGGCACATCACCAGACTCCGGGCTGCTACTGAGTATTCGAAAAAACCTAATAACACTTTTGCCTGACCCGGGAGTCGAACCCAGGACCTCCGATCAGCTGTCGCATACGCTATCTACTGGACCACGGAGGCAATCTTACTCTGTAGTAAATACAAATATTAAAGCGGACCACGGGTTTTAAGGCAAAAGACTTGGATGAAACGGGGATGGTGCTAGTATCCTGCTTTATTTATTCTTAGTGCTAGATCTTAGGATTGGCGATTCCTTATTCCATATTTTCCCAATATCAGTTTATTTCATGATGTGCTTTGTTCTCAGATGACTACAACAGAGTGGTGCTAGAGATGGTGGACAGGGAGCCAGACTCCGATTATATTAATGCTTCCTACATAGATGTGAGTATTACCTATATTATTTTTTCTATTTAATTTATTTACATAGTTAAGTTTTAATTATGTATTACAACTAACAATTTAACAAAACGGTTAAAATGACAAAAGAGAAAAGAAAATATTTATAAAGAATTATTTTATTTTTATTAAATAACTTATGAACACAATACATGTCAATATAAAAATCTTGCAGTTGGATCGCTTCATATTAGTAATTGTCTCCGATATCTTTAGCTCTTTAAACCAGCAGCAATTAAATTTCGCTTCGAACTTTACGAATTTTTCGTAAAGTTGATCTTCATAAATAGTAAAAAATGACCTGACAAGGCCACCATTAACATTGCTCCGAATGTCGTAGGTTGAGGATTGAACCCACAACATTCGCCGCAATTTTAATGGTTATGGTTAATGACGCAAACCAACACTCTGTATGAAATCGCAAATTGTTATTGCAGGTCTGGGTATTCTTTGTATCCATTGGTTAAATAAATCGTCCGTTTTAAAAATATACTCACCTCTCTCCATTAACTATTTAAATAAGTAAGTAGATTTAATTTAAAATTCACCCAAATCCTACCAATTTACCCCCATTACGTAAGCACTTCTTTGAAATAGAACCCAAATATCAGAACTATTCACTAAGAAACACCCGGAGCCGTGAATTCACCGCTTCAGAAAAACGAGTTTCGACATCTTAAATTCAGTCACGATCGAATATAACGACTGTACGAATTGTTAGGCCGATGTGCGTAGAGGACCGAAAGACTCCGAATCGAGTATAGGACCGTCACACAAAGTAGATATTGTGTTCAATTGAAACCGGTTCAAAGATTTTCCGATAAGTATCGAAACTGACCAATTTCGGCACAAAAGAAGCAAGACTGGACGTGAAAAGGTTTTATATCTATGAATAGAATCTTTTTTTTTCATTCTGGGACTGTATTAGACGTTCAACATTTAAAAATGACATAAATTAAAATAGTTTGCCTAATTTTTTGAGCTAAGAGCTAATATTGAAGTCTATTGAAATATTTCACTTTTGGGCTTAACGTGCATTTGTCAGAGGACGTACCTACGTATTTTATTTGATGAATGTCAAGACGGGGTTAGTGTAAAGTTAAATCCAAGTTTGTGGGATCGCAGCCCTTGTCCTGCGGCCGCCATCTTGAAAAGAGTGGTACAAATAGGTTTTCTAGTTTATCTGGCATACTATTGGACGTACAGAAAAAAATCACAACATGTTAAATTTCAAATTGAATTCTCTACAACTTTGATTCCGTAGCATTAAGTCGTAAAATTAAAAATAACAAAGTTACAAACGATAATCGAATGAAATTTTCAACAAACTTTATTTTAATTTTATAATTTTTTTGTCGTCAGCCATAACAAATACATTTTATTTGTCTTACTTCTTCCAAAACAAGATCCCGTCTTCCAATTTGAGTCTCTGCAAGATCCCCTGCACTCTTTCCAAGATGGAGGCCGAGGGACAAGAGGTACGACCCCATAAATTTGGATCAAACTTTTCATATTTCCTTCATATTCAGCCTTCCATATTATACTTCTGTAAAATAAAATTGCGTCCTCTGATAAATGCAACCCCAGATATAATTTTTCAATGGACTAATACGGGTTTCATATATAATAATTATGTACTTATATCATGTTCTTAACATAGGTATATAATCCTTGTCTTCTACATATAACATCTCTAAAGCATAGTAGATTCACAATAAAATCAATTGCATATCTTAAATAATATGGGCCTGCAGACACGTGAAGTACCTTTGTTTTATACCATTAAGATATGTATTGATTTCAGTGGGTATCTTCAACCGTAATAAAGTCTTTATATTTTCGATAATTCACTTTCAACTATTGGTATCAGAAACCGCAATCATGAGAAGTCTTTGTACTTCCAATAATACACTTTCAACGGAAAATTTCAATAGTTTCTATAAGATGTAAAGCGGAACAGATATTTAATTTCCTTTAACGTCGGCTTCAGTTTTATAAAGTAGGGTATTAAAGCTGCACTTTCAGCGAAACGAAGGATGTAAAACTTTCGAGGAAATGATTTTACTGGAAACATTTATTATTTATAAACATTATTAATGTTTAGCAGCCACATACAGTTTAATACTCGTGTTTCCTAACAACATGGATTTATAAAATGCAGCACTATTTTATTACACCATGCAGTGCGTTATAGTTCCGTTTCATGTGCGATTTTTGAGGCCAAACTAAGAACGTTTTTCAATAGAAACGTATAATCGCATCAATCATCAGATGTATGGATTAATCACTCATCCTGAATAAAATATCATCGCACACTCGAAACGAAACCTAAAAACACAAATTTGGACAATGCGTGTTCCTTTCATGACATACGCTCCCACAAATAAAATTATTTCATATTCCAATCCTGAGGGGATATATTGGGAAATTAAAGATTGGGCTAGTAAAATAAAATTTGGGACTTGCAAGTAACAGCCAATAATACATTTAGTAAATATCAATCATACAGAGGACAAATTACTGAGCTAATCAGATGACTCAAGGTTTTTACCTTAATGAGAATTGAAGTTTTGGTCTACGGCGTAGCACTTTAGAGTCACCAACAATTAGACCAATAAATTGCCAAGTTTTAGCTCGCTAAATCAAGACCATTTGGAGAGCGTTTGGGAAGGCTATATCCAGCAGTTACGGTCTAGCGCCTGAAACAATGATCATGAAATAATAATAATAATATTCTATCACATTTACACAACACCATCAAGTCCCAAACTAAGCAGAGCTTGTACTATGGGTACTAGAGAATGGATAAACATACATATAAATATATATTTTGTAAATACATACATATTATACATAGAAACACCCAGACCAAGACAAAAATCCATGTTCATGCACACAAATGTTTGACTTGAGCGGGAATCGAACCCGCGACCTTCGACGTAGCAGTTGCTTGCACTCCTGCTAGCGCAGTTAAACCTTAGGCTGACGATCCTATTTTTTATAACCCTGCTTACCCTTTCACGAGTACATACATATTCAATAAAAAATAAACAATAAAAATATCATACGAGTCATCAAAACCGGCGTGAATATGAGATCTGAGAGTTAATGTGCTCAGATTTCATAGGGGATGACCAGACGAAGATCATTAAAGTTTATCTGCACATAAAAGCCACGTTTAATATCCTACGCAGCCTCCGAGCCGTTATTACTACCCATGTTACGTATATTAACACGTTACTTATGTAGATAACGTGTGAAAGAAATATGTGGTCGTATTGCGAAGGTGACTCTTGATTGTCTAATGGCGATGCCACACCTGAGCATAGAGCATAGATATTTATATGGAGGCGCATTTCTTATGGGCGCTCTGTGAACAAACTTTCTGTGACCCAAATTACCGCTTGGCGGCGTGGCAGTAAGAGAGACGAACTGACGACACGTCCCGCCAAACCGCCGCTTGGAATCGGCACACGAAATCCTTATGAAATGCGCTTCAAATTCAAAATCCTTTATTCATTTGGGTCACAATGTGACGCTTATGAACGTCAAAAAAATAAATGTATAAAATAATTACTTAAAGACTCTACATTTACATTTACTGCCACGTTCGCAAAGCAATAGGTAGAACCATGAGAAAGAATGGGCAATAAAACTCACGGTTACTCTTTTTCATCGCCAGGTTTTGCATAATACACTTAATTTACACTTTGTAAGGTGCTGCAACTGTTACACCTTCTATATCACTTGTATATATTTATTGAACATAATAATACTCAAGCATAATACTTTTGATGTTCATTTGGTTAGCCTCCTCAGAATAGACATGGTGAAACAGGAGCATCCACTTACATTATATATACCTAATAATGCAGGCAATCCGTGAAAGTGATCAGACCCATGATGGAAATGATGCAGTTAAATATTAAAATCTAATACCAGCCCGCAAGTCCGTCATCGACCAGTCATCGCAAGTAGCACCCGTTCACGAGTATGACGCATGTGCCAGCCATCATCCCTCTCGCCATATTAGAGGGACAGGGATGACCCGACACACGACGCCACCACAAGAAATTACATTTTAGTGAGCATGACGACAACGGTATACGAACCGGCAGTAAGAAAGAATCTATTGGTATACTGACCATGACCGCCAATTACCTCCATTTTCCAGATCGTTATTATTCAAATAAATTAGTGGAACGCGTGAAGGAATGCAAATGTAGAAATAATTTTGTGAAGGTGACAAGTGAACAACGATATGATCAGGGATAAATAATGTTAAACTACATTCTACAAATCATAAAATTATCCAAATCCTGCAAAAATCATGTGTTCACGAGGCACTTCCACTTAACATGTCACTTATCAAAACTAGAATTTAACAGATTTAGATAACAATTATATAAAACGGTCAGAAAATAAAATAATCGTGAGTTAAACAAGCCTAAGCCTATCCCCACGGTGTCTTATCACTTAAAAATTCCTTAACAGTGTAATAACCCCTTTGTAAAAGAAAGTTCCTAATTGTCCGTTTGTATTTGTGCATGGATAAATTCATTATGTCAAGCGGCAATTTGTTGAAAAATCGTATACCGATCCCCGCAAATGAGTTCTGAACTTTATGTAGACGGTAGTTAGTTCCCACCAGTTTATGCTTATTCCTTGTGTTCACTTTGTGCAAATCTCTATTTTTGCGGTATAGAATTAAGTTTTTCTTAAAGTACATTATGTTAGCATATATATATTGCGATGCAACTGTCAATATATCTACTTCTTTAAATTTATCACGTAAAGAATCTCTAGCACCTAACTTATAAATTGCACGTATGGCCCTCTTTTGAATGACAAAAATAGTCTGTATATCAGCAGCTGTACCCCATAACATTATTCCGTAAGACATTACGCTGTGAAAATAACTAAAGTAAATTAGTCTAGCAGTATCTATATCTGTGAATTCCCTAACTTTTCTAACTGAAAATGCTGCAGAACTAAGTTTTACTGCGAGACAGGATATTTTGGCGCCCCAGTGAAGCTTACAATCTAAAGTTACACCTAAGAATACGGTTGATTCGACTAGTTAAATTGTTTCCTTATTTAAAATTATATTAGTAGGAACACTTTTGACATTTAGGCAAAGAGAATTTAACACATTTGGTTTTGCTAGAGTTGGGTACCAAATTATTTGTCGAAAATTAATCTAATACTTGTGCAAGAGTGTTATTGATGGTATCAAAGTTACTTAAATTACGATCATCTTTAAAAATTTGTGACGTATCGTCGGCAAAATTAACAATATCACATAAATTTTGTACAAAGAACGGCAAATCATTAATATACATTAAAAAAAGAAATGGACCGAGAATAGAGCCCTGTGGAACGCCCATTCCTACTGGCAAACATAGAGACCTACTCCCATTAACATCTACATACTGAATTCTATCACTAAGGTAGCTGGCAACAAGATTGAGTGTGGTATCTCTAATACCATAAAGTTTCAATTTAAGCAAAAGTGTATTATGTTCCACACAGTCAAAGGCCTTTGATAGGTCACAAAAAACACCAATGGCATCCTTCGAGTTTTGCCAAGCATTAAAAATATGCTGTAACAAAGTTACACCGGCATCAACGGTGGAGCGATCCTTAGTAAAGCCATACTGTTCACTGTGAAATAAATTATTTGTGTGAAAGTGGCTCTCTAATTGATGCAAAATAATCTTTTCAAAAATTTACTAATAGCAGGCAAGATAGAAATTGGGCAAAAAATACTAGGGTCGCTCTTTGATCCCTTTTTGAATAATGGTATTACTTCTATTATGTAAATCTGTATTCATTGACCTCAGCATTCACTTGTAACGAAACAATGAGCCATCGCCATGTTTTACATTGTCGAACTGAACAACAAACAGAGCCAAACATTGCTACGACCACTTTCACGATCTTTGTAGCACACGCTCTAATGAGCAAAAAGTTCGAAGCAGATTTACCGTCCATTCGCTAGAATGCTCGCCAGGACGCAAGAATGCTCATTACAGGTGAATGCTCAAGTGTATCATCACCATTACAAGCCTTTGGTTTTCTGTGATGCCATGAGCTCAGCAGGTAAATACTGTTCACTCTTGTGATTTTTACGATCCGATTTTAGTCTATTTTCTATTTGTAACATAAAATGATTAGTTAAGTAGCAATTACAATAATAATTATGAGCAATATATCTGGGAAAACATTTTTATCTAGACCTATGTAAGTCCCTGTCCCTCGAGATATCATCACCCATTCCTACCTGTGCAAAGCACTCAAATATTGGACTAATGAATTGTCAATTTTGTTCGCAGAGTATATTTAAACCAAACGCGTACATAGTAACTCAGGGTCCAACAGAAGACACGGTGGTGGACTTCTGGCGCATGATCTGGCAAGAGCGCGCCGCCGCCATCGTTATGCTTACCAAGACTTTCGACTTCATCAAGGTAAGTTATAGTTTAATGTTTGGTACCTGGATGACAGAGTTGGATAGATTCTTGGTTGTTCTGTTTATGTAAATTCCTGTTTTCTAAAAATTAATCCTAGCTGGATCGAATTATCGCCTCCGAAAGCCCTGCATACTAAATTTCATGAAAATCGTTGGAGCCGTTTTCGAGATTCTGATTAAGTATAGTATTACAAGAATTGCTCGTTTAAAGGAATAATATTTAGTAATAATGAAGAAAGGTTGAAAAAGTTTATGTATAATTCTTATCTTAGAAGGCAGAGATTACAAGCCTGAACTTACTTAAAAGTTATTTAGCCTATATAAGGCAATCATGCCTATCTGACTTGTTTCTCCATAAATAATTGTGTCGCTGTGACACCAGCAATAAAACTGTCTGATATTGTTCTTCTATTCTAGAGAATTTGAAACATTACGGCTAACTGCTATTTTTTACATGTTATACTTTCACCCTACAGAATTTAGAGGTGCATATTCCTACCTTTCCTTATTCCTGCCTATTCTTGTATCTATGCAAACACAAAACTGTTACGACATTTTCACCATTCAATGGCTGTCTAGAATTACCGTAGGCTTACTGGGAATTGGTTGTAGGCACAGTGGAAGCTAATTTATATTCATCCAGTTGGCCTAAAGTAATCAAATGTCTGACACATATTGCTGAGATTCTCAGCGATGACAAATTATAATGTAGTTATATGAAAATTTTACCTTATAGCTCCTGGTGATGTTCTTGAAGTGGACCTATAGATTAACTTATAATTTTGGCCAAAATAACAAGAGAATCAATAGATACCAGTATACAATTCGGCGAAGTCGTTCTCCAGACCACGATGCACTTTTGCGGTTCACAAACTTTTCACAAATGTTCAATATGTCATCAATTTACAACAAACTTTGCCGGAAGTCAAAAGCGGCAATTACGTATTTCACAAACTATTCGCGTAGCTACAAGGATGTGCTTTTCAAAAGGCGATCAATTATTTTACGTACGAGACGACAACGTGGTAATTTTTCAAAGCGGGAAGGACGGAAGTGACAGTTCAGTGTGACCATTGTCAGAAATTTTCAATAGACTAAACAAAATGTTACTCAATCGATCTAATCGATTTGACTTATAATAAAAACTAATTCTATTTCAAACATCCACCCGCCCCGGACCGGCCTACCGGTCCGCTAATCGGTTGGAAGACGTGACAATGTTGCATCCGCTCTCCTCAGAATCGAACCGTCCACCAAGACCTCAGCAAATCGGGGAACTCCATCAGCCCCAGTTATCAAACGAAGGATGCGCCCCCTGCGCCATCTGAGAGGCGGAAGGTTAGCCTCCTTTATCAAAACGAGGTCACCAATCTTGGGTGGATCGGTCTTGTCGGTCCACTTAACGCGTTGCTGGAGTATGTGCAAATATTCCAAGTTCCAGCGTTTCCAAAAGCTCTGAGTAATCTGGCGTACCAATTCAAAACGTGAGAGACGACCAGGTCTCGTATCAATATAGGGGTATTCAGGCAAGGCGACAAGTGGGCGACCAATCAAAAAATGGCCCGGCGTAAGGGCCTCCAAATCATTCGGATCTGAGGAGATCGGGCACAATGGCCGAGAGTTCAAAACGGCCTCAATCTTACAAAACACAGTTGCGAGTTCCTCAAATGTAAGGACAGATTCACCGATTGTCCTGCGCAAGTGTGTTTTGGCCGATTTTACGGCGGCCTCAAATATACCACCCCAGTGTGGTCAATTTGGTGGGGAAAACAACCAATTTATCCCACGTCGGGCAAAACTATCACCTATACCAGCTTTGTTGGTTTCAAGGAAATTAACAACGTCATTCAAATAATTATAGGTGCCCTTGAAGTTAGTGCCGCAGTCAGAACGGATCAAGGAAGGTAGCCCTCTGCGGGATACAAATCTGTCAAATGTGGCTACAAACGCCTCGGTCGTAAGCGAGGAGACCAGTTCTAAGTGTACGGCCTTTGTGGAGAGACAAACAAAAACACACAAGTAGGCCTTAACAGTCTTGCTGTTTCGAAGTGTCGACGTTTTCACCAAAAAGGGACCTGCGAAGTCCGTGCCAACACCGTCAAACGTCCTGCTCTCAGTTACGCGATCTGCCGGTAAGTCTCCCATCAAGGGCTGCATGGTAGAAGCCTTGAGCTTATAGCAAGGGATGCAGCGAAAGACTACACTCCGAATAATTCTTCGGGCAGACAAGATCCAAAATTCGCGTTGCAAAATGGCCAACAAGGCATTACAACCAGCATGCGAATTTTTAAGGTGACGGTCGGTTACCAACAAGCGTACCAAATGACCGTCCTTAGGTAACAAAAGGGGGTGACGTGCCCCGTAAGGGAGGTTGGCGTTCTTGAGACGCCCTCCAACGCGCAAGAGACCCGTACCGTCCAAAAAGGGGTTCAATTTAGAGACAGCTCCCGACAATTTCGATCTCCCTGATTTAAGGATAGCAATCTCCTTTTCAAAATGCGCCAATTGCACAGAACGAACCCAAAAGGTGAGGGACTCCTGTCGTTCCTGTGGTGAGAGAAACGGTGTCAGTCGTTTCTGTTGTGGGTGCCTAAACTTAAAAACAAAACGCTTTATCCAAGCAGTAACACCTAACAACTTTTCGAGGGAGCTGTAACGATTCAACAGGAAATCGGGGTCGAAGGCGCATTCTACCTTCTCAAGAGCGAGTGTTCGTAGACCCGGCAAATTAGAAGTATTCAAAACTGGCGTTCGAGGCCAATCAATTTCTGGTCGACTCAACCATTCCGGACCCCACCACAGCGAATGACCTATCAAACTAGGCATCAAGCATCCGCGCGAGGCACAATCAGCGGGGTTGAGCTCACCTGGCACGTGTCTCCAAACAAGTTTGACTTCGGATTTCTGGATTTGGGAAACGCGATTAGCGACAAATACCTCCAAGGTGTGGACAGAAGCCTTCAACCAACAAAGAACAATTTGAAAGAAAGAAAGAAAGAAAGTCTTTATTGCTATACAGCATATAAGTGGGAACAATATGTACTTAATAACTATAAACAAACAAAAAAGCGAATAAAAACAAAGAATAACAAAATGAGTAATAAACACATGCGTCCCACAGCCATAGCAATCAGGTCTCCAGTTCAGCATATGCCAGGTCACAAGGACCGGACGCTGGTCTTCCACTGGAGCCTGTCTGTCCAGGCGTAAGTCCCATTAATACAAATGCTTTTACCCAAAGTGTTAGACACGTGGTTCAACAAGCGTACAAGTAGGACTGCTCCCGAGAGCTCCAATTTTTGGATGGTCAGAGATGTCCGAAGGGGTGCAACCTTGCTCTTCGCCATGATCAGGGAAACTCTCACCTGACCTGAGGCACTGACTGTGCGCAAGTACACCACGGCCGCGTGACCACGTTCCGAGGCATCACAAAACCCGTGAAGGGTGGCCTTGTACTTCCCGGGAGGAAGGATGGGACGAGGCAAGGAGATCTCGTTGACGGCAGGAAGTGAGGATACAAAAGAGGTCCATTCCTCAACAAGAGTGCCGTGTAGAGGTTCGTCCCAAGTCAATCCTGCTGTCCAAAGCTTCTGCAAGAAGCATTTTGCCCAAAATATAATTGGACAGATCCAACCGTTCGGATCAAAGGTTCTGGCGACAGTAGACAACACGAGACGTTTAGTCCAAGAACAAGGCAATTTCAAGTCTACGTTATACGTAAAGATGTCTTGGACTGGTCTGTACTGAACGCCGAGAACAGCCATCATGGCGGGGTTGTCAACAATCTCAAATAGATGTGGATCTTGCTGATGATCCTCTGGCAAGCCTCCCAAAAGCGCTGGTGAGTTGGAAATCCATTTGCGCAACTCATAACCAGCGGAGGTCAAAATACCTATCAACTCGTCCCGCAGGAGGATCGCCTCGTCCACTGTGGAGGCGCCCGAGCAAATGTCATCGACGTAAATATCGTCTTTCAAGATGGCGGAGGCTCTTGGGAAACGTAAGCCTTCGCGGTCTGCGAGCTCCCCAAGAGAACGTATTGCCAAGTAGGGGCTTGACCTTAACCCGTACGTATTAGTATTGAGCTCGTAGACGACCATGGGATCGCGAGGAGACTCTCTCCAAAGGATCAGCTGGAAGCGACGGTCATCAGGATGGATAATAGTCTGCCTGAACATCATTTTTATGTCGGCCACAAAGACAACCTGATGTCGTCGGAAGCTGGTGATGACGTCACAAAGGTCCTTGACCAACTTGGGACCAGAATGCAAGCACTGGTTCAAGGATACGCCTGTTGAAGTCTGCGCAGAACCATCAAACACTGTGCGCAGCTTGCCAGTAAATGGCTTCAATACCGCATGATGCGGGAGAAAGTAATGCTCCACCGAACGCCAATCCAAATTTGACACTGACATGTGTCCCAATTGTTCATATTCTCTCATGAACTCAATGTACTTCTGTCTGAGCTCCGGATCACGACCCATGCGACGCTCCATAGCCAACAATCTCTTTTCGGCCAAAGGCCGTCACTCACCAAGCGGAGGCCGAACAGACAGATAAGGTAGCCTCGTAATAATCCGACCAGAACGGAGTCGACCAGTGTTGTTCTGGAAGAACAGCTCGCACTCCTCATGTTCTGGATTCAAACGGGCAGCTTGAGGGGGCTCCTCTACCTCCCAAAACCTCTGAACCGCATCAGAGAGAGCGGAGCCTACAGCCAACAAATTATCAAATTCGGGTCGAGGGGGGTCCCTAGGTACAGGTCCTATCAAAGCAAATCCAAATATGGTTGGGATGGCAGTCAAACCATTTGGCACCAAGACCCGTTTCCCACCAATCAAAATTCCACCGAGGACATCAGAGCCAATCAACAAGTCGATTTGTCCCGGTGTGTCAAATTTGGGGTCTGCCAGTTCCAATCCCGATGTCAAATTCACCACAGCAGCAGGTAGCTGTTTCTGTGGATGCATGCCCAAAATATTCTTCAGCACAATAGCCGAGGTTCTAATCCTCGGGTGTGAAGATTCAACAGGGCCAAACAAAACCTTAACTTGCCCTTCAACATTAGAGGCTACGTCCCCTATGCCCCGTATACAATTTGGAAAAGAACCCATATTTAATTTAACCTGCCCTACCAAATAAGTGGAAACAATGCAACCTTGTGAACCTGTGTCCAATATAGCACGGACAACAACAGAGGTCCCCGTGGGTCCCCAGACCCTAACAGCAACCGTTAGTAGGATAACGGTGTCAATGGGGGAGGTTGGCGTTATAGGGCAGGAGTTAATTACCTATTGTTGCCTGGGCGGCGACCGTTGGCCACGACCAGGCAAATCAAAATGGGGGTGCGGCTTGAAGTCCTCAAAAGCGCGATGACTCGATCCGCGCGCCATCTGTGGGGGGTCATAATGACGCACCCGCCCAAAACGAGGTGGGCGCGAGTCAAGGCGGGGACGCTCCGCCAAAGGAGGGGAATACCTGGGGCAGCAGTCATGGTGCTGGTGACGTTGCGCGGTCGCACATTCAGGTGCGCGAGAGAGAGGAGGCGTGCGCACGCTACGGTTCTCCAAGCGGGGCGAGTGGCGATCAATTGAGCGAGGCGACTCTCGGCTACGCGCCGGTGAGCCTCGGCTGCCACCTTCAAAACACCCGCCCGTGCGCGGCGTCGGCTGGTTGGACAAGCGGCCAACCTCTCTGGCATTCATACAGAGAATGTCCAAATGCTGTCCTCCACAGTGAGGACAGGGGCGAGAGTTTGGGCAGTCTCGCTGGTAGTGGGACCCCAAGCAAGAGAAGCAAAGGCGGCGGGCATTCGCGATGCGCCTACGAGAGGCGACATGTAGGTCCAAGAATGCCCTACAACTGGCCGTTCTGTGCCCCGTGACCTTGCAGTAAGAGCACTCCGCTGGGCTCTGCGTGACCGCAAAGCGAGGAGGGTGCCGGTCAACATTGGCTCGGGTGTGAACGCGAGCCTGCTCCTTGACCTTGGGCGGCTGCGACTTAGCCGGCGTGTCACCACCGGAGTTGTCCAAGACCCGGCACTCATCCTCCAGGAACCTCTCCAGGTCAGCAAAGGGGGGCAGATGGGTCGCGCTATCCCCACCAAAGCGCTGTTCAAAACGCGACCTCAGGTCGGCAGGCAGCTTCTTCAGCACAATGTGCACCGATAGATAGGACCATTGGTCCACGGGCAGGTCAAGGCACTTAAGTGCGTTGATGGCCACCAAAAGCGGGTTCAAAAGTAGGGTGCGCAACCCAGAGACCCGGGTGAGCGTCGGCAAACCCAAAATCTGCTCGATGTGCTTGTCGGCGAGGCCACGCTTATTATGGTACCTACGGGTGATTAGGTCCCGAGCCGTCTGGTACGCCTCGTCAGACACGGGCAGATGCTGGATGAGGCCCTTAGCCTCCCCATCCAGAACCGACATTAGATAGGCCAACTTTTGTGCCGGCCGAAGGTCAGCCCTATCATTGACTAGGCTGTCGAACAAATTAACGAAGCCCAGGTAGCTTCCTAGGCAGCCATCAAAATGGGGGAGGTCCAAAGTAGGGAGCCTACTCACCAGCCCCGGTGCTGACCTAGGAAGCTCCTGCTTCAGGCTGGGTTGCCCTTCCCTATCGGCAACTAGTTGTCTCGCAGTATTGGAGACAGCATCATACAGGTCTAAGACCTGGGCATAGTCTTCGCTGACCTTATTTCGCTGGTCAGCGGTGAAATCATTGATTGACACTTCAAGACAGAAAGTGCTGAAAGTGCGGAATTGCTGTTCCACACTTGCCAGGCGATCGTCAATCCGCTCGTACCTTTGTAGTAAGGCCTGCTGGCGATCAGGCCGGTTCACTAAGGCACTGGCCGAGGCAAACCAGCGCAAATCTGATGCAAAGGCACCAGCAGCCGCACGCAAGTCCTTGATAGCTGACATAATCAACATTTCAAAAGAGCCCGGACAAGCGTTAAACAATATTAACAATCAAAACTTAATTTTTCTCAATTCTTTGAAACCAACAAAGTATTAGCCTGTTTACTGCAAGTGCAGGCAAGTGACAGGTATCTTCTGTCCAACAAAATTAATAGTTTCAATATATATTGACACAAAACAAAGTCAAAGTTATCAAAAATTATAACTTATAACAAATTAAAAGTTGAAACTTCAAATTAATTAATTAATTATTTGCAACAGACAGACTGGCTGTGTTATTTGAGATATACAATAGTAAGTAAGCACAGAATATGTGTTACCTAGCAATATTATCTATATTATAACAAAACAAAGTTTATTAATGTGACCCGCCCAAGTGGCAAGGTCAAGTTTGATTATTACAATGTTTATGAATATATGCAATGAACTAAATTTACTAAATTTATTGATACATACAGCTGTTATGTATCCAAACAAACTGACTTATTAATGCAACAACAAATTTAAGTTAGATTTTTCAACAATACAAATCAACAATTACTGATTGAGGTTATGTGACAATGTGTTTCAAATTATCTAGGTCAACTTATACAATTAAATATTATGTATTTTAGACAATAACTGACCTGACAAACACTACAATACTGTCTACAAGGTGATAAGATACAAGCTCATACCAATCTGAGTTTATACTCAGTAATGCAACAGCGGCTAAATTTCAACTACAGCTCTGCAACCAAAAATATGTCTAGAATTACCGTAGGCTTACTGGGAATTGGTTGTAGGCACAGTGGAAGCTAATTTATATTCATCCAGTTGGCCTAAAGTAATCAAATGTCTGACACATATTGCTGAGATTCTCAGCGATGACAAATTATAATGTAGTTATATGAAAATTTTACCTTATAGCTCCTGGTGATGTTCTTGAAGTGGATAGATAGATAGATAGATAGATAAATCTTTATTGTGCAAATACAGTTGGTACAATAGCTTAAAATGTAGGTAATTGGTATACAAATAGTAAATGCACAAAGGCGGCCTTATCGCAAAGTGCGATCTCTTCCAGGCAACCTTAGGATGGACAGACTGAAAAAGACAAATTTGATGGTGTAGTGATCAGATATATACGGACACTAATAGTTATTAAATAGAATATACATACATGTGTACTATACATACAAATACCTAATACTTAATATACATACAACCAATACTTATAAAACATATAAAATTATACATACTCGTACAAACCATACATATAATACATAGCTATACATACATACATATCCATATTATAATGATATCAATGCAAAGTACAGAACCAATAAATAAATAAATACATCGAGAGAATTTCGATTAAAATGACAGGTAGTGCTTCTTTAGTGCGTCTTTAAATATGTTGAGTGATTTTGCTTGCTTAATCTCAATTGGCAGCGCATTCCACAAACGTACAGCCTGAACGGCAAAGGATTTGTCGTAGAAGTTTGTGGAATGTGTTGGCATCTGCAGTCTCAGATCCACTGACGACCTCAAGGTCCTTGAATGTGTGTCATGAAGGAACTTAAAACGTTCTTTGAGATACATGGGGCTATTAGGATTGAACAGCGCATTATACAGTTGCGTAAGAATATGAGTATTCCGGCGAAGACGAATTGGGAGCCACTTGAGTCTGGATCGAAATTCAGATACATGATCATATTTGCGTAAACCAAAAATGAATCTAATACAGAAGTTTTGGAGACGCTCAAGTTTGTCAAGTTGGTCCTCATTAAGATCAAGATAGCTGACATCGGCATAATCGAGTATTGGGAGAAGCAAGGATTGTGCAAGCGCAATCTTGGTGGTTGTGGGAAGAAAGTTCCGCAGCCTACGCAACGACCCAGCTGAGGCAAACAGCCTTCGACTTGTCTCCTGTATTTGACATCCCCAAGATAAAGTTTTATCTAGATAAATCCCCAGGTTTTTTACGTTATCTGAGATAGTTAATATTTTGCCGTTGAACTGAATCTCAGGCAACTGTGACCAGTTGACCTTGGATATCATTCTGGAACTGCCAATCAGAATAATTTGTGTTTTGGATGGGTTCACTTTAAGGCCATAATTTTTACTCCACGTACAAATTTGTGCAAGGTCAAAGTTTATATTAGAAAACGCCTCTGAAATCGCTTCTAGTGGTGCCTGTGAGTATATCTGTAAATCATCTGCGTAAAGGTGGTAGGACGAAAGTAAGTGCTTAGAGATAGAATTTATGAAAATTGCGAATAGTAATGGAGATAGCACGCCACCCTGTGGTACACCGACAGTTGTGTTACACCATGACGAGTACGACTCATCAACGCGTATACGCTGTCGGCGTCCAAACAGATAACTATGAAACCAGTCAATTACCGTTGGAGATATGTTAATAGAGCGGAGTATGGCGAGCAGGATGTGGAAATCCACGGTGTTAAATGCGTTGCTAAAATCAAGTAGGGACAAAAGCGTGAGTTTTCCGCCATCCATGCCTAGCCTTATCTCATCAGTGATATGAACCAATGCTGTAGTACTACTATGACCAGGACGAAAACCGGATTGGAATGGATTCAGGAGAGCATTCTTGGAAAGGAAAGTACAGAGTTGTGTATGTACAAGACGCTCAAGGACTTTGGAGAGGAATGGAAGTATGGATATAGGACGGAAGTCGGTAAAGGAACCGGGTTTGGATTTTTTAGGGATCGGCACAACTTGTGCATCTTTCCACGCGGATGGAAAGACACCGCTGGTAATTGAGTAGTTCAGGATATGACAAAGGACAGAGAGGATTTCATCTAGGATAGGTAGGATCATATTTCGACTGATACAGTCATTACCAACAGCATTGGATGATATTGAGATTATGCTCTTTTTAACATCACAACCGGAAAATTGCTCGAAAACAAAAGGTGAGTAGCTGGGAGATGGGATACGTGAAAGATCTTGTAACGTGTTTGTTTTTCTTGTCCCATCAAAGTTGGACGAAGCAGTGAAATGTGCGTTAAGCGAATCTATATTTATATCTTTGGGGATTGCGTCATTGCGCGACTTGCCAACTCCCAGTGTTCTAAGAAATTTCCAAATTTTAACTGGATCTCCGCATTCAACCGAGTTGTGAATATGCTGGCGTTGTGATTTCCTACACACCTTATTGCAGAGATTTCTGGCACGTATGTATTTTTCCAAATTTACAGGGTTTGGACGACATTTGTACTTCGCATTGGCAGCCGCTTTCTTTGACATAAGAATTTTGATTTCGTCAGTAAGCCAAGGTGCAGGTAGGTGTTTTAATTTAATGGCACGGATTGGTGCATGCACATCGTACAGCTGAATTAACTTATCTGTAAACATTTTGACTTTGTTATCTACACAGTCTGATGAATACAAGGGAGACCAATCTATGCTACGGGCATCTGCGCAGAGCTTTACACTATCCATCCCACCGAAGTTGCGTTGCATAATAATTCTCGGTTTTGCCTTTGGTGGGCGTATTTTATATGAAAGATAGATTAAATCATGGTAAGAAAAAGTGTCTGCAGAGCACTGACCATGCTTGGATACAAAAGTAGGGGAAGAAACGAAAATGAGGTCAAGAAGAGAAGGTACAGAGTTTGGGAAATGATGTGTAGCATGAAGAGGAAGAATAGATAAATTGCTGGAATTTAAAATACGCCTAAATGTGGTGGAACGATTATCCTGCTTTAAAAGGCAGGTGTTAAAATCACCCATTATAATTGTGTGACTGTAAGAAGGTACCAAAGTTTCTAGGATGTGTTCAAAAGAAGGAAAAAAAATTATACGTAACGAAGGGGAATAATAAACACCTAGAAGAACTTTAGCACGATTTAATTCCACTTCTAAGAATAGATGCTCGCCGGCATTCGAGGGTGGAGGTTGCGGCGAGATGCTTACAATACGGTACGGAATTTGAGCACGTAGGTAAATAGCAACACCGCCACCCCCACCAACCGCACGATCATTTCTTATTAGGTGGTACCCCGGAAGAGAATATGAAGTTGATGGGAGACATGGTTTGAGCCATGACTCTGAAACGAGAATAGCATGAATGTTCCTACAGTCAAAGGTTGCCAGCATATCAGGGTAATGAGCTGGAATACTTTGGGCATTTATATGGACTACATTTAAGTTCCCCGCGACATCAGAGAACTGAGACTGAAGAATCTCTGCAAGTGAAGGCAAACTGGTAAAACTATCATTGAGACTACTAGCAGTTAAAAAGCTGTCATCGTCACTATTTGCATCTAACATAATATGTCGACTATATAAAATAATAATATATTAATAATATATAAAAATAATTAAATATATCGATATAATAAAAAGTTATATATATTATATAGAATAATTAAATAAAAATATATTGTAAAGTGGTGTAAAGTCAAATGTCCACCCGCCAGTTGCGTGTTACAAGAAGACTATTGTAAATGTAAATAACACACAGCTTTATAGAAAAGAGAAACAAAGCATAAAAAAGAAAAAAATAAATTAAATTAAAATGCGTAATGAGATTTGAAACAGGTGAATATGTTGTTAACATAATTATAAAAAAAAAAAACATAGCTTGAAGATAAAATACCAATGATTCAAATCGGCAGTACATGTACGTCATGCAAATGACATAATTGACATATGATATTAGCATTGGTACGTCAAACTTCAAAGTGAAAAATATTGTGTAAGTAAGTTATCAAGTTATGAAGAAGGTAGAAAAATAATACAAATTCACCCACTCACAAAAACAAACAAACAAGAAACCTATTTTTTTGAAGCCGCGGTCCGCTTGGTTTTCGCAGCAGCCTTCCCCGCAGGTTTCTCTGGGTCTGCGACTTTAATCTTGTTGAGGTCGCCCAAGCACAGCACCCGATGCCGATGACCATCCGCGCCAAGGACGAATACCGAGCCCTCCCTGGTCCAGCACTTCGTCACGCCAAACTTCTCCCGCGCTGCCATGAACGCCATATGTCGCGTTCGGGTCAAAAACTCAGACAGCGTTACACCGGATCCCTTCAATTTAGTTTTGGCGAACCATATGCTGTCTCGAACTGATGTGCTCCGGAACTTGACGAGAATAGGTCTAGGCTTATTTGCTTGGTGACGGCCCATTCGATGACAACGCTTGATATCGTCTGTAGTGAATGTATCAAACTTCAGCCGTTGCTTCACCACTTGGACGACCATCTGAGCTGTATCCTGACTCTTCTCCTCCTCAACGCCATGCAGAAGAATCATATTTCGACGGCTGCGTGTCTCCATACTGTCCACAGTGCGGGCGACGGACTCCAACTGTTGCGAGAAGGACTTAAGTGACTGGATTATGAAGTCCTTGAAGGCCCCAAATTCTTCTGCCAAACCGCCCGTACCAGTAGAGCTCTTCTTGAGGAGATCCGCTTCGAACTTGGCCATCCTTTCCTCAAAATATTGTTGTATATTATGGATAGAGGATTCCATGCTGCAGCGTGTGACTGTGTTAGTGCTATTAATGTTGTGTATATATGGAGATAACACTAGACTGGCAGGTATTCAACCTCAACTATGTTTATATGACATTAAATATATTTATACTTTATTTAAACTATTTTATTTAAAATAATTTTAACAGCTGTTTTAAACCAGGTGTTTACTCAACTACCCACCAATGTGATTATCTGAAGTGGACCTATAGATTAACTTATAATTTTGGCCAAAATAACAAGAGAATCAATAGATACCAGTATACAATTCGGCGAAGTCCTTCTCCAGACCACGATGCACTTTTGCGGTTCACAAACTTTTCACAAATGTTCAATATGTCATCAATTTACAACAAACTTTGCCGGAAGTCAAAAGCGGCAATTACGTATTTCACAAACTATTCGCGTAGCTACAAGGATGTGCTTTTCAAAAGGCGATCAATTATTTTACGTACGAGACGGCAACGTGGTAATTTTTCAAAGCGGGAAGGACGGAAGTGACAGTTCAGTGTGACCATTGTCAGAAATTTTCAATAGACTAAACAAAATGTTACTCAATCGATCTAATCGATTTGACTTATAATAAAAACTAATTCTATTTCAAACAATGGCTAAACAAACGCGATCCAGTATATTTCTTGGGAAATCGATGCAAAAATAAATGTAAATGCTACAGTTCAAGGATTTTTGCTACTTTCAAGGGAGGAACTATATTGTAGACTAGAGGATCCACGCAGCTACGCCCATTATTTTTAATTTAACCGTTTCCGTCCGATCTCGTGAGAATTTCTGGCGACCCTCTCTTAGTGCACCCCTACGGTTCCCAAGCATAAACAAGCAAGACACCTAAAAAACCATTGTTATATGAAGACCCAAGCCCATCCTAACAGATGATGTATCAAATATGCTACAAATAAATGACGTGTTTGTGTGTCAGTGGATAGCGTATGCGACTGCTGATTGGAGGTCCCGGGTTCGATTCCCGGGTCGGGCAAGTGTTACTGGGTTTTTCCAAATTCTCAGTAGCAGCACGGAGTCTGGTGATGTGCCCGGTAACAAGCGGCATTAGGCTTCGAGAATATAGGCGTGAGTCTATAAAATAAAAAAAATATAAAAATGACGTGTGCGAACTACCTACTTAAATCGTGAATAAGTTTCTATTGGTATTAGGACGATAATGTAGAACTTCACCCAAATTCAAAAATATATATTCGTTTAGTCACTCTATTGAAATAGAACCTCAAAATGTTAAAATATGGTAATACGTGCTGTACCTAAGAATTCTGTAGACTAAAAATGTTTTATGGATAGGATATGTTTATTTTATGGTCCGAAATTCACTTCGGACAAAGTTTTTCTATCTCAACGTCCCGACCAATATTGTCCGTGGTTGCCACCTGCAGCATTCTGACAAATAGAGCGAGAGATAAATACTTCTTTCTTTTTGAAATCGTAGCCATCTTGTAAAATAAACCGTGTCAATGGCGATGTAAGCCAAGACTGCAAGTCTTTGAACAGTTTTATGTGATAACATTTTGTAAGTTTTATTGCGCGAAAGACATTGGTCGAGTAGTAAAGGCGATTTTCGTTTGGCACGGATTTTTAATAGAACTGGGTCTTGACCCTCAATTACTTCTTTGTAGTTTTAGTTATATTGCAGCGATATGGCCACTTTTATAGTTAGTATGTAAAGCTATTCCCAATGACAAGCACTGACAACACTCGTCAATAAAATTCTGTGCTTTAAAGCAACATAAAGCAACTTAACTGTTTAGCAACTGCTTAAAGCAACATAAGAAATTCACAGATGAAAATACACAACATAGGTACATATCGTACGCCGCGTACAAACGTGAAGAGCTGCCATAATATACCCAAAAACTTCCCCATATATTCTAAAGCAACTCATTGACACAAAATAATTACGGCAAGTTCAAAATAATTATGAAACTTAATCGTTGCAACGTCATGTAATAACGTTGTCCCCTCGAGGTATCTCGCAGTGTCACATGGGCTTAAATGCTTTACATATTTTGCTTGAGTGTTGGACGTGTTATGAAGTGAAAGCCAAAACAATTTTGTACGCAGCGCGTCTTCTTTATCCCATTAGCTTGCGAATTTCTCTTCCATTTTGTGCAAGACGAGCGCTTAATAATGTCGCGTTGGTCCTGGAGCATTACTTTCCTGGTCTTCTTATCCGAATTTGATCTTTGGGTTAAAAAATCAATTATTGGTATTAATCAACCTCAAAAGATCTTATATAGCCCGGCTGGCTATTTATCAGCTAGCTTCGTTTTAGCTCCTTTTTTTTTTTGGTGTCGGGTTGGAAAATCCTCATGGAGTCCCTCCGCCCTGGGGGGAAAGGGCGAAGGGGACTGTCAGACTCTTACTGACTAAAAACCAACCCGTGTTCCTCATGTACCCGTGTGTCGGAGGGTAGGGATTCGCATAAGCATTCGTCGCTACCCCCCGACGGGTATTGGCCCGCCAGATGGTCAGGCGGGCCCCGGACAAAACCCCCTTGGCGGCGGATTAAGGTGTTGGGCTCCGCCGCCAAAACACTCAGCGGCCGCAGAGGATAGGGAGGACGGCAACGCAACACCGCATCTCCTCTTCCTCTGCGGCCCCACCGCGACGCATCGAATGGTGCGCCCCCATTTGGTCGCGGGAGATAGGGCGCGCGGCAACGCAACACCGACACGCCTCTCCTCCCGCGACCGCAACCGACTGCGAGGGACAGACAGAACTGTCCCCCGCACCCGCACCGTTGGACGCATCCTGCGCAGGCCCCGTCAAGCCCACGCGGAGCGTCCCCTCCTGGATCCCTCTTAGCTTCACCGCGGGGTTCCAAGCCACGGTTACTGAGCCCCCCCACCACGACAAGGTGGAGATCCCGCGGGGGGGTTCGTTTTAGCTCCTATAGTTTGTCAAGCAAAGCACGTGAAGTTGCTTTAACATTTTTACTACACTGACCTAAAGAGTGCTGTAATGTCAAAATTTTGATTGTCTTTTTTTTATGTATTGCTTTTATTTGTTATTTAAGTGTAGAAATTATAGTTTTATTTTATGTCACTTAGTTATAGTTATTTTTAATTAAATTGTAAATAAAATTTCAATATACTGTCTTTGGCTCATATATTATGCAAGAATTAGGTTTATGAAGTTTCCTTATTTTACCACACTTCTAAATAGCACGGCAGATTTGGTCGTATGGTCAACAATCAAGAAGTCAGAAATCGTTAAAATCCTATCCATCATCCCGAGTGTCCTAGTCTTTATTTTTCTGAACATGGCGGCTCTGTGGCCCCATTTTCTAATGCTGAATAACTTCTTTATCGCAAAGGGCCTTTTATGTTTATTTCACAGATCACTAAAATTTAATAAACAGGAGGAACGGATTAAAACTTTTCGTAGAACATTTCTAAATTAGCTATTTCTTCCAGGTAAAGGTATATTTTAATTATTTTTGGTGATTAATTTGTTCAAATGTCCATCAAGAAATGATATCAACTTAAAATATTTGACTACACTCATTTAAATTGATTGACGGTCCAATTTCATATGCCACACATATAGGCATCTCACTTAGTTCTATCTAAAACAACTATTGGCAGCAAATGAAGTACATAATTTAACAGCTTTTACGTTATACAAACCTTTTGCCAGGCTTTGATCCCTTTGTGTGGTTCGTTTCTACTCATCATCCTAATTAACTTCCAGCTAAAACGTTCACTGAATGTAATTACTAAATGACGGCTAATAAAATATAAAAGGAAGAAATAATCGTTTTCCCTTTCATATATTAGATAATTTAATCAAATTGAATTCTGAAGCGAAATGCTATATAATATAATATTAGGTATATACTTTTGTCATCTCTAAAACATATAAAGTGCTGTGTTTAAAAATACAGTGAACACGGTCTTAATAATCTGACCCTCTTCTAAATCAGCGACAAAATTCATGAAATCAAATTTATAGATTTCTCTCAACACTTCGTTTTGCACTATTTTGCTAAGTAAACTTGATAGCAAGGCCGGTAAAAGTGTAACTTTTCATTACAAGTCCATTTATTTAAAAATCATTTAACAGTCCATACAGCCAGACATAGCGAAACTATAAGGGTCCCGATTTTTGCCATTTTTGGCTACGGAATCCTAAAAACAGGAGAGCTGTATGTCATATCTACCGTGTTATAAAAACTATTATTTACCTTCCATATTCCAACTAAAAACACACTTTATTAATTGATTAATTATTATTCTTAGTAATTCGAACACACAACGCTTCGAAAGCGACACACTCACTTGATAACTATTATCTTAATGAACCAAATAATGTAATAATGACATCATTGTATGTCCACAATATTATGAGTATACACATATACATTACCTATGTATTTATAGTTATAAGAGTGATGTAATATCTATTAATAAATCGGGTGTACATCTCAAATATTACCAGTAAGTTGAACTTTACGATAACATTACTAAACTTTAGATAGCGTTCGCGTGGGTATGGGTTATCGCGAAAAAAAGGTTGTAGGTGTATAAGTTATTCCTGGTGTGAAAGAAATTTTACTGCGTAGTTGCATTCAAATCCATTCGAAAGACAGAGAACGAAAAATATTCTTTTTGTGGCTCCATGTCATTTAAGTTCTTATACGCTACTGGAGAATCCCTGCAGCTACGCCTACACATTTTATTTTAATTTAACCGTTTCTTTTCGATTACGTAGGAATTTTGGGAAATCTTTTATTGGTGCACCCCTACGGTGCCCAAGGAGCGATACATGCCAAATGTCAGTTTCTTACGCCCAATAGTTTTGGCCTTGTGCTGTCTGTCAGTCAATCAGTAACGTAAAAAAGAATAAACAGATTAGTTATATAGGTTCAGCAGTCATCATTAGAGAACAAATAAAGTACCAGCGTCAGCTCGAATTTGAAGTTGATACTGCAATGCTGGTATTCTCGCAGGAACGATATACCATTCAGTTATTTTATTAATTTGTAAATCTATCGTAGTATGTGAATCTTAGTTACATGGCTCTACCTTTTATAACTGCCCATAGCAGGAAGTTTCCTCATTTAGTGTCATGATGAAATATGGCTAGGTAAAAAGCTATAGAATTAGTTTAAGATATATATATTTTTTTATTTATAGCCTCACGCCTGTATCCCGAAGGGGTAGGCAGAGGTGTAAATATTACACCCACTTTTCGCCATCAATTTTTAGGTCCCACGTAATAGAGGGCGAGCCTATTGCCGTTACCGGGCACATCACCAGACTCCGGGCTGCTACTGAGTATTCGGAAAAACCCAGTAACATTTTTGCCCGACCCGGGAATCGAACCCGGGACCTCTGATCAGCAGTCGCATACGCTATCCACTGGACCACGGAGGAGGTTTAGGATATAGCGCGTAAAATTTATCTGTATATATACTTTCGTTACAGACTGGCTGGCAGACAACGCACTGCCAAAACTTTTGAGCGCAAGAAGCTAAAAGTTGGCATGCATGGTCCAAAATTCCCATGAGATCGGGAATAAACTATAACATTTAAAAGAATGTGCGGGTGCAGCTGCGGGCGTCCTCTAGTTCTTCTATAGATAAATATAGGCCGTTGAAATACAAACACAATATATCGACGTTTGATGGCGTCAAAGTAGATTAATTGACCTACGATAGCATGCACCTTTTATTTATAAAGTATTACTTACCGTAAGAAACAACAGCTATAGCTAAGATTAAGCAAGCGACCTGTGAACAAATGTAAATAAGTATATTTAATTAAACAAAATGACGGGCGACAGAAAAGAATGGAAGCGAAGGACGTACTGCGCCGACCCCAAATAAATTGGAACCAGGGCAAGAAGGAGAGATAACGAAGATGATGATGATTTAATTAAACACTGCAGATCCAACATCCAGTGGATGTCCATGAGACTATAAGCCGAAAACTAGTACGTAGTTGGTACAAAAATATCCTCTTGCGAGCCAAGACTTGTTGGTCAAAAGGCAGAGTCACTATGTCCACACCAACAAGTGAATCAAACTTTACCAGTACCACACCAGAAACATTAGGACACAGATGATTATTATAATCGAAAAGTTGTATTTTAATATCTACACAGAAAAATAAAAGCAAAAATACGGGAATGGTCGCGTGTAGCATTTTACATTAGAGCGCTACTGTGCTTCATAGGGTACGTAAGCGCTTCGTAGGTTCTTGTCTCAGGAGAGGAATCGTTGGGGCATGTTGGAGGCCTTCGGGCGATCTAAATCTCTGGCATAGGAATTGGTCACTAACGCACAAAATAGCCATAGACAGGTGACCATGATGGAAGCTCACAGTTTGTCAATTAATGTATGTATATTTAGTTTTTAAGATTCAACTAACTTGTTTAAAGAAACTTTTTTTGCTCGCGCCCGTAAAATATTTATTTTATTTATTATTAATTTGTTTATAAAAACTGTCCCAACAGAATACCAGCGCCATTTTGTGTCACAAGATGGCAATATGCTGAGTTGGGACCGATTCTATTTTGGTTAAGTTTGTTTAAGTTTTTATGTTACTTTCTGTTAAAACCTAAGCAGAATAAATGAGTTTCTTCTTTCTTCTTGTTCTTCACACAACAAAGAAAATAATAAGCATACAATTATGTTTGTAAATACTTACTTTGAACGCCATATTGTGAAGTGGTTTAATAAGTTTAAGGAGGTCTTATTTAGCACTGCTGTAACTTGTGTAATCGTCGAACGCCAATGATCACTAGTTAAATACTACATTAATATCATCCGACTTCAGTACATGACTTCACGGAGATGTTATTAATCGTTGATAACAAACAGTAAACAATAACGGCTTATCTATCTTCGGCGAAGTGTGGATGTTCACTGAGATGTGTAATTAACCTAATATTTTGATTGAAAATTCTTAGAATCTGTTTACAAATGGACTACTGTTTTGTGCTACATAGGCGAAATGTGACTGAATGTATGGATTCCTAGAAATTGTACGGAAATTGGGCTTGTAATATTATAGAGTTTGGTTGGAAATAATCTTCTCTTAATAAAACAAAGTATGTCATGCGTTCGCGGTTCCCAGTCATTCGTTTAGTATCGATAAGCATAACTATAATAATAACAATTCAATTACATTCTGTTAAATAATAATTTTATGTAAAGGCACTGTAAAAATACATCTGTAAGTCTGACGCGGGTACCTGTGGGTGTAATATTGCAACTCTGCCTACCCCTTCGGGGATACAGGCGTGAGTCTATAAATAAATAATAAAACCTGACAGTCATGATGATGACAATTCAGTAACATACAGTAAGTAACCGCTGAATTCAATATTCAATCTATACATTTTTTTGAGATATTAGAAGCGAAGCGGGATTGTAAATGACTGCAACGCCGAAGGTCGAGGGTTCGATTCCCGCTCAAGTCAAACATTTGTGTTCATGAACATGAATGTTTGTCTTGGTCTGGGTGTTTCTATGTATAATATGTATATATTTACAAAAAAAGTATATTATGTATGTTTATCCATTGTCTAGTACCCATAGTACAAGCTTTGCTTAGTTTGGGACTAGATGGTGGTGTGTGAATGTGGTAGAATAGTAGGTATTAAAGTATTTATTATTATTTTTGACACTAGCTTCATAGAAAATATGTCAAACTAGCTGTTTCCCGCGGTTTCACCCGCGTCTTGAGGGAACTACTTCGCGTACCCGGTTAATAAATAGCGTTTGAGTTACTCCTTGGTACATCAGCTATCCGCCAGTGAAAGTGCCGTCAAAATCGATCCAGCCGTTCCAGAGATTAGCGAGAACAAACAGACAGACAGACAAAAATTGTAAAAAATCACAATTCAGTATATGTATCGTGTATACATCCATATGCATTTAGTAAAACGCGGTTATTTTAATATTACAAACAGACACTCCAACTTTATTTATGTGTATAGATATGTATCACGAATCATGAAAAACATGCAGGCAGGCCAAGGAGGCTCTTCCTGCAGTAGACGGTAAGATAGCCAAACAAGTCCTCCGGCTGTCCAAGCAACAACTTCGGACAGTCGCGGCTGCCTATACAGTACACGGATCCTTTAACAAGCACCTATTTACTATAGGAATCACCTACAGCCCGCTGTGCAGAGCCTGTATGGCAGCAGACGAGTCGGCAGTCCACCTGCTCCTCGACTGCCCTGAGGTCTCACAGTACAGGCAGCAGCACCTGATCAGACACAGCACCCTGAGGGAAGCATCGGGCCACATCAAGAGCCTGCTGGCCTTCCTCGAAGAGCTGGGGTGGCTCGAATGATAAGATCGTTCCCACCCGTACGCAAAATACACGCCAAGACGTGGAGTTGCGGAAAACAGCCCGTGCCATCAAGTATCAAGTATGTAAGTATCACTAAAATTTCCTCAAACCAGCTTGTAAACAAATGAGTAACTTAAAAAATATTGCGTATTTATCAAATGTCGGGAAATACCTTTAATAATAATTCTACGAATTTTATGTGTCAATACAATATAAATGAAACTGTTCCATGAAACAAAATAAGTTTTATTTTTGTTTTGAAATCTCGCGACAAATACTTGATACCGCTTATTATAAAAACCTGGACTTGTCCATTTTGAACACATACTCACAAAACAGCTGCTATAGAAGACTTGCAGAAAAAGAAATCCAAAATGGTATTCAAGGTTAGTAATGTTGTATCATTGTGTTTTAACTGCTTTACTTTTTCTATTTATTTATTTTTACTCAAGAAGCTTACTTTGCTATGTCAATGTTACATTATAATACTTACATAACTATTATATAATATTATTGTGCGGATAAATTGTTTATTTTATTAATGATTGCTAAACTTTGAAGCAGAACATCGTGAGTTCTCCATAATGTTCGCGAAAGACAACTAAGTACGCTTACACGCATTTCGCCATTGTAGTTTTCTATGACCTATATGGCAGATTGATACATACTCTATACCCATGACTGAAATTCATACTACTTTCAAATTAAGAAGTTCTCATGCCTAAGTTTAAAATTAGTGTTCTAAAGTAAGATATTTCTTGTTGTTCCAACAGGTTGCTGGCATGGTGCTGGCTCTGGCCGTGGTCACGTTTGGTAAGTTATACTAAAATATGACTATACTTGCTTAATAAGCCTGGGCTCCCAGAAGGTGAAACAATGATTTTCTAAGGGTTAATGGAAGCAATAGGTGTCAGAAAATTCGGGATGTTTACTTCAATACTTTGAATTGTACTAAGTATTTTAGTGAATTAATTTCGGCTTAATGAGGAAATAATATGTTATTTATAATTTCAGCAAGCACTCATGACGCCTATCAACAGCTGATTGTTACATAAATTTATGTTGCAACTGATGAAACTCAGTAATTTATTCTTTGACATATATTCTTTTCATGCAGGTTTCCCCCATCACATGCCACATTATATCGACGGAGATCATGGAAACTTTGGTGCCTATGGATTTAGCCACGAAAGCGGTCAACCCAGAGGATTTTACGCAATCGATCAATCTGGTCACGGAAGGTCTGGCATCTTTGGGCCTGGAGGATATAATTCGGCGAATAGATTTAGACCTGAACCAATGGAGTTTGAGGAACAAAAATCTGGAGTTTCGTGGCCTGCTCAGCCAGAGCAAAGAGAATTTGGTCGTAATTTCCTACATCATAAAGTATCAGGTCCTGAACCATTACCTCCTATACCTGCTGGTGATATTCCCTTGGAACACCAAAGGTTTCGACCATTAGAACATGTAGAATTCGACCACGGCTACTTTGCTCCTAAACAATTTGGCCGTGGTCACGAAGGTCCAAGAGAATTTGCCAGAGAGCCTTTTGAAATTGGACATTTTGCGGATGGTCCATTAGACTTGGCAGAACTTGGTATAACTTCTTTTGACCATGAAATATTTCTTCCCAGGGCATTTGCTGAGCTTGAATATTCTGGGCCAGCTCCTGATGTTCACGGACCACATGCTCACGGTCCTTTTGTCCATGGAAGTTTCGGCTCCAATTCGTGGAATGCTAGCTTTGGCCATAAACAATTTAGGCCTGAAGGCCCTAGACACTTTGAGGCTAGGCCTTTTGGCACCGATCATCATGGGCGTAGCCATTCAGGTATAGGTTATCCTGGTCCTTATGGTGACATAGGATTTCTCCCAAGAAAATCTGGTCGTAGTTATGCATTCAACTACTTCCTACACCAGAATAGTCGCCAAGGACCAGGCAGATATTATAGATATGACTTTAGATGAAGAAAAAGAATTTTTTACATGTTTGTTTATAAATAAACGTTTCGATGTTATTATGTAAAGCATTTTGATTGTATTATATTTCAAATAACCGCTTACCCAGAAATTATAATAGGAATTGTTGTAATTTATAATTTATACATAGAAATACCCAGACCAAGACAGACATCCATGTTCATACACACAAATGTATGCCTTGAGCGGGCATCGAACCCGCGACCCTCGGCGTAGCAGTCGCTTACACTCCTGGGGCGCCAACCGGTCGTCGAGATATGACAGAATATCAACTTTTCTACAAAGCGACTGCCGTTTGACCTCCGCAACCTAAAGGGATAGCGATATTCCATGGTTTAGATCAGTATCAGTTTATTTGAGGCTACTGACTCCACGTTACGACTGTCAAAGATCTTCATGACAGCCAGGAAAGGTACTCTGTGGGTTTAACGTGCTCCGAGGCACGAGGCAAGTGGTACAATTAACAATTGAATACGCACTTAACTTTGAAAAGTCATTGGTGCGTGCCGTGGATTCGAACCCGATACTCTCTGCATGGACTATAATGCTTTCGAAAGACATGTGGAGAGTGTCAACTAACTCTTAGTCACAAATAGCCCATAACGAGAAGAGGCCTGTGCTCAGAAGTGTGACAATTATAAACATGGCTCTTAGTTATTAAACTACAATCTAAAACAATAAAATGCATTTAGAATGAGTTTTGTCGTAGCTATCGGGTAAATACAAAAATACTATTACTACATACATACATACATACATACATACATACATATACTCACGTCTTTTTTCCGTCGGGGAAGGCAGAGACAACAGAACGCCACTTGCTCCTATCCTTACAAACCTCACGCGCTTCCTCTACACTCATTACTCTTTTCATACATGCTCGCCGGTTTCAGGTACTTCGGACCTTTCCGTTTCTTAGGATTTCTCCAATTTGGTCGACGAATGTCCGCCGAGGTCTGACGCGACCGACTTGCCCACACACATTTGCCTTATATATCTGATTCGTCATTCTTTCTTCACTCATTCGCTCCACGTGTCCAAACCACCTAAGCATTCCTTAGGTGGTTTGGACACGCACTATTACTAAATGAGTACTATTACAAAAATGACGGGTATCTTCCAATCAATTATATTATATACTCATTATTGCAATACCGTGTTGGAGGGCGAAGAGCTGTCGGTCCCGGTTCTTGTCTTGTTGGGTCTTGTCAGGAGGAATTGGATGGTCTAAAAAATTCGACAACAGAGTTGACCTCACACTTACAGCTAAAGTAATTACAATTTAGCCTATATATTTAAAACATAGTAAGTTAGTAAGTGTAACACTACATAACAGAGAGAAGCTAGCTAACAACCCGATCCTTTTCCCTTAATTCATTTCCAATAACATTCTTGTTTCATTTTATTTCAGGTTTTAAAAGAGAAAAGTCGAAGCTAACTGTCCAATGTTCCTGATATTTGTGGTGGCCGAGAAATGCATTCTTTAACCCTTGTTTTCTTGTTACAATACATATTCAATTTATCCCAGGAATATTGATTTTTTAGCTGACTGGGTATTTATATTGGAATATGTTATTATTATTTTCTTCGGCGAGTTTAATATGTTGTTAATTTAGAGCAGGGCTTGTCAATGTCTAAAATCTATACTTATGGTTCACTTTCAATGGAATGGGGTGAACTTTTGAGACCATCACCTATCTGTAAACCAAACGGCGGCAAAGTCATCAGTTTACCTCGAGCCTCTCTTATATCATCATCATCAGCCCTTTATACTGTCCCACCGCTGGGCACGGGCCTCTTCTCATTATGAGAAGGGTAAGGCTATAGTCCACCACGCTGGTCAAGTGCGGGTTGGCAGACTTCATATGTCTTTCGAGAACATTATGGAGAAGACATGCAGGTTTCCTCACGATGTTTTCCTTCACTTATTAGCAAGCGATAATTAACAATTTAATACGGTCTTAACTCCGAAAAGTCATTGGTGCGTGCCGTGGATTCGAACCCGAAAAGGGTCTCGGATGCAGAGGGCTGCATAACAGTCCGTTGGTCTCTCCATTCAGCTATCGCTATATTTTATACAAAATATCTAATAGTTGCTTTCCTCGTAAAATATTTATAATAATACAATTCATTATGTTTCAAGCATGAAAGATATAAGTTTTATTTTTATTTTAGCCTAGATGCGACGATGTTTACTAGACAGCTTAATCTGTACTAAGTTTGGCTTAGTACTATTAATTATTCTGTGGTTTGGCTAAGTCTTGAGACGACTAGCCGTCAAACTTACACATCAATCTAATATGGAACTTATACATTTTGGAGTTGTGATACTGCCAGATGTCTGTCCACACTGACACACAGACTGTTTGTCCACAACTTCGCCGGAACGTCCATAGATTGCTTTATTAATTAAATAGACGAAAACAAGTTCATTACTACGAGAATGTTGAGTCGTTGACAAATTGACTATAATTTTAGATTAGCGTCATAAAAAATGCAGCAGTAACCAATTAAGGTCGAAAGTGCCAAATAAAGACCATGTTGTTATGGATTGAGAATACAATGTGCCAATACTCCATTTCACGGGTGTCGTACTAAGGAAAATAAACAATACCAATTATTATTTTTTTTGTCTTTGCGAGGAGTCCATATATGAACCTGTCCGGCCAGCGTGATCATCAGCATGATCTGGTATAACTAGCCAGCCCCTGCTTTTGATTTCTTTTTTTATACATATCATTATGATGCTATTTTGACGGAAATAAGGAGAGGCTTGTGTTCAGCAGTGGACTATGAAAGGCTATATGATGATGATGAATATTAGTAGTATTAGAATATATCTCAATTCTTGCGATACACTACTTTTTCTTTTTATTTATTTGTTATTTTAGTTACGAAGTATTTCTAGCCCATTGAATGATTTTTATAAAATCTTCCTTCACCCTATCCTCCATCCCTATACACACCATAAATCAACTGTGTTTAATCTTAGAAAAGATTAAATCGTGTAAATTTTATACATCTATAACTACGTAAAAATAACTCTGACCTTTACGTAGATGGTTTCTCTGCACCTCTGAAATTTATTTATTTATTACCTTACGTCAAACGCATCGATCGAGACACAACTTAATTTTCGAGCTAATCCGAGAGAGGTCTATCAATATCTTCTTTCAAATACTTAATTTGTATGTTCTACTGATAATATTTGACATATCATCTATTTTAAGAGTTGGCTGTATAAGAGATACAGCGTATTTTCAAATACAGCAAATCAAACTTCTTCATTCATACAAACTCTTTGAAAACAAACTTATTTTTGGTGCTGAAAAATATAATTGTAATCCCTTATATACTTGGCACCACGGAACCGTTCATGGGCGAGCCCAAGTCACACGTGGCCGCTTTCTTTAAAGTTCTAACTTAATTTATTACTTACCTCTATTATTAGGTATTATGTAGGTACGCTTGAGATGTATTATATCAGTTGATCCCGTGAGCCCGAAAACCCCAGTTCTACGCTTGCAAAGTCAAACTGCACTCATTATATTAAAGCATTATTGATAACGACAGTAATTATTATTTATATTATTTCGTGTGGGCATCAAGCCCACGCCATTAAGTGCACTGGCGGTAGTAGCAAGGCGCCTCTCCAATGCCACTGAGCCCAATTTTCTTTGGCTTTTCGTGTCCAGCCACTGCCAGCCACTTTGCGTATGTCATCACTCCACCTAGCAGGAGGGCGTCCTTCCCCCCGTGGGATCTCCACCTTGTCGTGGTGGGGGGGCTCAGTAACCGTGGATTAGTCACCCGCGGTGAAGCTAAGAGGGATCCAGGAGGGGACGCTCCGCGTGGGCTTAGAGGGGCCTGCGCAGGATGCGTCCAACGGTGCGGGTGCGGGGGACAGTTCTGTCTGTCCCTCGCAGTCGGGTGCGGTCGCGGGAGAAGAGGCGTGTCGGTGTAACGTTGCCGCGCGCCCTATCTCCCGCGACCAAATGGGGGCGCACCATTCGATGCGTCGCGGTGGGGCCGCAGAGGAAGAGTAGATGCGGTGTTGCGTTGCCGTCCTCCCTATCCTCTGGCGGCCGCTGGGCGTTTTGGCGGCGGAGTCCAACACCTTAATCCATCGCCAAGGGGGTTTTGTTCGGGGCCCGCCTGACCATCTGGCGGGCCAATACCCGTCGCAGGGTGGCGACGAGTGCTTAGGTGATGCCCCACCCTCCGACACACGGGTACATGGCGGCAGTCGAGGTGGCTTTTAGTGGAAACACCACATACTCCAGCTCTTATTTCCCCCAAGAGTCGGAAATCCGAAGGGATTTTCCACCTCGTAAAACAAAAAAAAAAAAGGAGGGCATCCTTCAGTACGTTTGCCAAGGCGCGGTCTATACTCTTGAACACGGCTACTCCAACGGTTATCGATTCTGCGACAAATGTGACCAGCCCACTTCAGCTTACTTATTATTTGAGCTATGTCGATTACCTTGTTTCTCCGTCGGATCACTTCATTAAGAAGCGCGCGAACGCGCTTTGACTACAACAAATTATTTATCATTACATCCTATGATGTTGTCAGGCGTAGAGACAAGAGTATAGTACACGATTAAAGCCTGCGCAGATGGGACAATCTTCGCCCGTGTCTCGGAGGCACGTAAGAAAAATCGTCGGTCCGGTCATGAAGATTTATGACAATGATTACGGGGAGTCAGTATCTACAAATAAAATGCGCCTGTTTAAATCATACACTTATGGCTATCTCTTAATTGGGACTTATCCCACCCTCAGTCCCACTACTGTGTCATCTGTGTAGCCAGGTTCAGCAGCAGTGGCCATTGATGACAACGAGTTTTGACACTCGTGAAGCCCCGGGGAAAGTTAAACTGTCTTGGAACCCGCAACGAACTTAATCAGAAGTATATTGGAGGAGTTGGAAAATAAACAATCCACTTCCCTCCGTAACAAAGCGGGAGACAAGCAACGAAGAGATATAATGATGAGAAAAGATAAGCACCACGGACATGAGCATTAAGGGAGCCTAAATTGTGAACTATTCCTGTTTCCAGTAATATGTATGGCAGAAACGCCTAAACGCACGGAAATTCGTCCTACTTGCTACAAGATCCGTATGGTACACTACTCCAGAAGTTACCTCTAATTCGTTAAGCATGTTTTGGTTCGTACTTATGGCTATCTATTAGGGTTGCAGGGGTTAGACGGCAGTCACTTTACGGAAAATGTAATATTCTGACAGGTTCGATTTCGATCGGTACGTTGAATTGATCACGCTAACATATCGTAGGGTATCATCGCTATACGCTGAGCAATAAGCATTATAGAGACAAACTTTACAATAAGGGCGCCTGCAGAAAATAAATACAATCCGTGGGTCGATTCAAGGCTGTGTGTCAACGTGCCTTTGCTCCTTAAATAAATCCACGACTGGACGAGATGGTGTATTGGTCTAAACAGCTGCCTCACCACTTAAAACTATGCCGTTTGCTACGAGTTCGATCTCCATTCGTAGACAGATAAAGTGTTATGCAACACAATTTTATTGTAGTCGGAGGTCTAGGTCGTCTTTGTATCCATTGTTTGAATGCTTTCAAAGCTTCCCAGGATACATAATTATGTTGTGTAGTCTTAAAATATATATATATATTATAGTATTTCTTAAAAAAATGAAAACTCCTTACCTAGCGTTCTGATCACACGAGGCGAACCAGTCTCTTTGCGAAATCTCTAAAAAAACTCTCGCACTAAGACCCCATGACTCCAACCTTTTGACGTTCAACGACCCCAAACGGCTAAAATACGTAATCCCCTACTAGGTTTACGTATTTGCACTGTTTTCTAAATTTTAGAATAATCAGGTTGAAGTACTCAGACTAACTAATCACTTCATTAATTTTGTTTTATTGAATAACCTACTCGTTTTCATGCTTAATTTTTTACTTTTTGTCTTCCAGATCGCGTGCATATTTTTTGTTCTGACTGAAGTTTGTAACGGTAAGTAACACCACTTTATTCACATTTTATTAAATAAACGTTTTAAAATGTTTGTCTGTTGTTTGTTTATCTTTTCACTGAATGATAGAAAACTTTGTACACAGGACTACATACAGGCAAGGGCCGTCGCCCTTGCCTGTATCTAGTCAAGGAGGGATCAGGGAGTTTCAGCTGACCTCCTGCCCTAGAGATTAAAAAAAGTTTTCTTTTATTGTAAGTTTTACGCGTTGGACTTTGTAACGGTAACTAGGCTCGTACTACAAGTGAGAAGCTTCATGTGCTCCCGACGTTGTCTACAATTCATACTTTTATTATTCTGCATATATCAACTTAAATACCTCCCCCCTCCCTAAGCCATCAGCTAGCGACGACTTTGCATATAAACTGTTTGACCCGGTAGGTGCCGCGGTAGGCGAGATATCGAAAATAACTCTGGTGAAGCCGCGGGAACCAGCTAGTCATCATAACTGTAAAATTACTGAGATTTCATGGGATCCTAAACTGCTGACGAAAAGCTAGAAAAAGGAAATTTTGGAAGGTGAGTTTATTTTCTTACGCAGATAAGTATATATTTATTATTTATTTTAGGTATTTAATAATAAGGCAGATTTTTTAATATTCCATGCTTGAAGGTATAATAGAGGTTGGAAATTAAAAACATGAAAATGCAACACCATGTAATTTAAACTGATATTGTAATTATTCTGTTTCTACAGGTCATCCGCATATTGACGATGGTGGTGGTAATGATCAAATAAAGATAGAAGACGTTACCAATGATCGAAGTGGACTTAGAAGTGGTCCCGTTGAAGTTCAAGGATTCAGAAGAATTCAGAGTCAGCTGGGTGGATTCAGAAGTGGTCAGAGTAGTCAAGGTCATCAAGATAGATCCGGAAGCAATCAAGGTGAATTGGGGGAATTCAGAGGTGGCCCTGATGCAGTACAGGGATTCAGAAGTAATCAAAGTCTACTGGGTGGATAAGTGGTAATCAGACACGGGCGCGAGTATCCAATAAGACATACATATACTATGTATGTAAGCCCTATGAGCTAAAAGCTAAAATCATTAAAAATGATCCTGTTAAATAAGAATGATTGAATAACAAAAGGCAATCTTAAAAGACACAGCTATGATAGAACGAAAATTTAAGACAGTGAAGATGGTACGATAATGAATATGAATCATAGCCAGGATCTTGAAAGATATTTTTGAATATAATCAGAACCAATATATGTACGTATACGTATCAAGATTTAACACTTTATATAATAATAATAATAATAATAATAATCATCTTTATTGTACAAATGCCAAAGAAACTACAATAATGAATCATAACAAAAATAAATATAACAGATATTACAATAGGTGGCCTTATCACTATCAAGCAATCTCTTACAGGCAACCTTTGGATGGATAAGAACAACACGGATTCAGAAAAGGGTAGTTTGGTGATCTTTACCGATTTAGATTTATATTACAAAAATACTTACACAATAAGTACATACATAGATAAATAAATATATATACACATACATAACTATATACATACATGAATAATTATAAAATACATAGATATTTATATTATTCATTCATAAATTAGTTATAAATAAATGAAAGGAAATAGAAAAATAAGAATTACAAGAGTAGTAAGATTAAAGAGACAAAAAGTATTCTTTGAGTAACTTTTTAAACGGTGTTATTGTTTGAGCTTGTTTAATTGGCATCGGCAATGCATTCCAAAAGCGAGCAGCTTGGACAGTAAAGGATTTTTTTGTAGCACATTAACGTAGAATAAAAGAAACGGCCATAATCAAAACATTGTTTTTATGTTTGCCACTATGGTTTGTACTTATTACAAACAAAATATTCTTCTTTGAAAGCAATGTTATAGAGAATGGTGCAGTATTTTAGATTAGCCAACCCTCTGAGTGAAACTACATTAAAGAAATAGATCGTTTAACTAGATGTGTTATCAATAGATATTATAGAATTTAGATTGTAGTACAAACCAAAACAATTTTTTTAAATTTATTACGATATACAAAAAGTTATTTTAAGTATTAAGGAGACAGAGAAAGTTACGTTTTATGGGGGGCAAATAGCTATTACAAACACAGATTACAAAGGATTAACGGACTATTTTATTTATTATTTCAGAACGAGTCACATTTAAACCGGAGAGTAAGTTAAAGGTTTTGAAAGAAATATTTGTGTTTAGAAAGCCTTAGGCTTTTGGGCGAAGAAAGTTTCACACATTCAGCCAACGAATTGCAAAAAATAAATTAGATTTTAGAATGTTTTCAGCCAGTGTGAAATGGGGCATTTTCTAAAGAGGTCCAATAAAAGCCAGAGCTTACAATCGCTAGAATAGCAGCACTAATGCTTCCATTTGTTGCCTTCGTAGATAAAGTATGTACTACGGTACATAATGATCTATGTGTCACATAAAAACACAATAAATTAAAAACAATGATAGTCTAGACAACTTACATAACATTTTAACCACACTTTAAAAGTAATGAAGATATATTTTAAACACATGTAGCCTTTTACAGGTGCAGTTTTATATATGACTGAGTAGCTGCAAAGCTTAAATCTCAATAAGCAAATAAGTGTTTTTCTTCTAGGTTGTTGATACTTATAATTTGTATGGTAATCATTTTTTTCATAAACTTCACATATTATTTTTCGATTAATGATGATACGCTTAAAAATAAAATATGATTTATTTATTGTATAAATATATCATATTTTATTTTTGGATTGTTGGATTGCAATCCACCAAAGTTTTATGAATATAATTATAGCATTGCATTCATGTTGTAAATGAGAACATGCATAGAACTGAAAACACTTTACCTTGGTATCCATGCATTACTTTGTTTTAGAAATTATAAAAGAAAAGTTTTATGACCATAATTTCAACACTGCATTAATTTTGTAAATATTTGCATGGAACTCAAAACATCATACCACGGTGTTCGTGCATTATTTTGTTTCAAAATCTACAAGAGAGCTCAAAGTTTTACCCTGATACCTGATCCAGAAATTCACAAGAGACAAACCCACACTAAGTTTATCTTAAACTAAAACATAATTTAATACTAATAACTAAATAAATTGCATATGTGTTTCTCATTTACATGCGTTATACCCTTGATGCACTTAATAGAGAAATATTTAAAACCAGCGAAGGTAACATTTATGAACTGTTTTTCAATGCAAATTAGTTAGAAGCTTCGGATAACGAACTCATAGCTACTAACAAAGATATATAGCGGTCGGAACAAGGTCATCCTACGGTACATACGGGATACTTTGTGTAGCGCGACAATCATCTCCTAATCTGAAATAGCGCTACCGATAATCGCCGGGATATTCTTAGGCCATTTATTGACTCTACAATTGCTTTATAATGAAATTTGCATTTTATGAAACAGAAAATGATTCATGGATATTTGAGTTTGTGACATGTATTGCCGGCGTAAAACGTACAATTCTTACAAATAAGATTGTCGCCAATAATTCTTGCTAGTTGCTTACCAAATGAACTTGGAATGTGTCATTTTACATACTGCAGATGATACGTAAATAGGTGCTTAACTATTCCAGGATAAAGAAATATTTCTATAGTAATGGTTGCGACGCGATAGGTTGAGATATTCACTCCAAAATTCGGCAAAGTAAAAATAAGCAGAAATAAGCAAGCTCATATAGTACACACAGCTACTTGTCAAGCTTGACACTTTGACCTTTGTACCGTTCGTATGGTGTAGGATATAAGTATCAAAATCGTACTGCAACTGTCAAGTTTGATTTGTAGCCATAATTATGTACAGTCGAACAACTTCCCGCTAGACCACCATAAGGGCGAGAATTGCTCAGCAAAACAACTTCGCTTCCAGTGCTACTTTACACACACGTTGACACACGTATACAAAACCAGTTTCTAGTGTGCCTCGACTCTATGAGCGAGTCAAGGGATTTTTTTCAAAGTGGCCCATCGCCGACTTGTGTGCTTGTACAATAAATACGTGTAGGAATTGTAGACTAGTAAAATTTGTTGATGTGATTAAAATGATGTGAGCTCTTTTATACGGTTGATCAATAATGTTGATAAAAAGTTGTCCGTCTGCAGTGGCCACCAAGCCACGTGCACATAGTTCGTACAAAACATGTCAAACCAAAAGCTAGTACAATTTTATGTAAAAGTAAACATCTCTATTACAGTATTTAGATCAAGTTCTTTGTGTTTTCTTTTTTCCATTTATTTATCTAATATCTCGTTAGTCCTGTATTTGAGTCGCAATTACTAGTCATCAATCTAAAAATCTATAATGCTAGACTCCAGTCGTAGCATTATAGATTTTTAGATTGATGATTTTTGTCACAGATATGAGAAGTATCAGATGTAATGCACGGCACAGTTGCGTGCGGCCACTAAAGCAAATACAAAATTGAAAAGCGAATACAAACTCGTCTCAGTGCGCTACGAAGCATCGTACAGTTCACGCGTCACGATCACGTCAACTTTTAAATTCTCAAAATGCCGTCTTGTGTTCTTTAAACACTGTAAAAGTTGTTCCTAAAAACAAAAACAGGAAAATGGAATATCTTTTCACAAGTAACTATTGATAATTTGACTGTTTCCTAATTTAATTTCGATAAAATTCGTATTTGTGCAAGAAATATGTAAGTGTTGCCAGTTTTTGTCGACGCCGTTCTGCCTGAATTAGGGAAAATGCACTTGTCAATTGATTATGTGATAATGATTGTCATGTTAATGAAAAATACATTACCGTATTATAAAAGTATATTGTAGATATATCTTCTTTCTCATAAATATAGTAATAGAATTTCAATTTCCTTTAGTATATACCTTACATAATATTGTTTTGAGTTCGATCCCCAAACGATCCAAATATTCGTGTACACCCTGCTACTCGTCAAGCTTATAAACTTTGACCTTTGCACCGTTCTTATGGCGTAAAGAATAAGTATCAAAATCGTACAGCAAATGTTTAGCTTGACTTGGCGCCGTGTGTACATACATACTTATGGCGTAGGGAATAAGTATCAAAATCGTACAGCAACTGTTTAGCTTGACTTGGCGCCCTGTGTACATACATACTAATGGTGTAGGGAATAAGTATCAAAATCGTACAGCAACTGTTTAGCTTGACTTGGTGCCGTGTGTACATACATACTTATGGCGTAGGGAATAAGTATCAAAATCGTACAGCAACTGTTTAGCTTGAATTGGTGCCGTGTGTACATACATACTATTTATTTCTCAACTAATCGTAGCCAGCGGCTTCGCACGCACATATTTTCTTATTTCTCGTTTTGCCCGATCCCGTGGGAATTTCGAGAAATCCCGTCTTGGTGCACCCCTACGGTTCCCAAGAAACATACATGCTAAATTTCAGCTTCATGCGCCGAGTAGTTTCGGCTGTAGCTTGTCTGTCAGTCAGTCAGTAACGCAAGGATTTTATATATACAGATTTACGAAGTAGTTAAAACTTAACTTGGTACCTACATTTAAGAAATGTATTTATAAAAGCATTAATTAAATCCATGGTAAATTCTTCAAAACCGCAAATGAATATAAGAATATTACATAACTATATGCAAAATACTGGGAGATTATTCATAATCTGGCAACTTTTCACACACATAGACGCGCGTGTCCGTACAGTGCCAGTCGCCAAAGGTCACGCACACATAGCTGTCAACGTGCCACGCTTAGTTGGACGAATGTGCTCTATCTGATACTACTTCTCATATCTGTGATTTTTGTTTCCTGATAATGTACTTTCCAATAATGCAAAATAATAATATTTCAAGTGACATTATGTGGAGCTCAATTAAAAAGAATAGATAATTGTTCTTAGTCTAAACATTTTATCTGTATCTGGAAATTATAGTAAATATTGAGATTAATTTTAATAGCATATACCCATTCTTATTGTAGGTTTACATTGAATCAGTATTGCTCAGGTAATTTGAATTTTACAAATAATTTCAGCATTTTTTTACTGGCAAAAATAGAATGCTTTCCGATTTAATCGGAATTAATTAAATCAAATCTGAATGTTTAGACGACGCCGTTGTTTATTGACAATAGATACTATCCGATTTTTTGTCTTTAACCACTCCGTCTAAAAAGTTCGAAGGTAATAAATAAAGTCTAAAAAGGTACAATCAGAAAACCAATACATCAAACTTCCTTACAGTATTCAAAGCATTGATTGGGGAGCAAAATACTCTTTACAAAGTTTTGAACACTTTTTATTGGCATTTCTTTAAGACATGTTACCAAGTTTAGCACAAGCTTTAAAGCAGCTTTGCACCATGATTCTTCCCGAGGCGCAGAAAGTTAGAGGAACTTATCATAGATTGGCATCTTTTACTAAAAAGAGTTCGCAAATATTTTAGATTTATTACACATTTTTATCAATATATTTTTTCTACGTGAACATAATTTTTCTTACGACGAAATAGATTACGTTTTATGAGCTGTGTGGCGTGAGTCGACATGACACAGCATAAAACATTTTGATGATCGTGCTTTAATATTCGGTATATATTTTCAGTCTGCATATAGTGCAGTTTATATGAATACAAAAAAAATGCTTAAACAGAACTGCAAGAATAGGATGTTTTTAAACTTTATTCAAAAGCCGATATTACGTTTAAAAACGTGATAAATAGTATGTGTTTCTTATTAGGCATTATCGTTGTAAGGTACAAAATTATATTTTATTTATTGATAGCTCGGTACTAACAACGGTAGTTTTAGATCTAGCGACTGAGCTTCGCTTATTGTATAAGTCCGTTTTAGTATGGTTTTCAACCTAACAAACAACGCTTAGTAGATCGCTCATAACAGTTTTAAATACAATAAGACTAAATTTACAGATTATAGATCGTAGTTTTGAATAATATTTTTTTATTAATCAGTAGTTTTACAATTATATTATTATAAAATTGAAATCTGTGACCATTATTAACTTCGTAAAAAATAAAGGACTCTAGGTATATTGTAATGTTTAATCATAACTATATTATAATTTATATTATAATATAGTTATTAATTGATTATTTAACATATAAGTTAGTATATATTGATTCAATAGTGACAAGAAGTTATTGTTAAAATTGTGTTTGTAAAAAGTATAATAACTACACGGCCAAAGTTCGAGCAAACAGAACGGAGACTTGGTGTCAACGGATGGATTTGAATTCACATCTGCTACGACTTAAACCCGGGGAGTATAATACTTATTAAAACTTATACAACACTCCACAACACCCAATTACTCGGCTCACCCCCGTGTGAGCTACGCCCAACACACATCTGGCTCAGTTCTGTCTCCTTTTGCTTGACTATATGTGGAAGCAAAATCGAGGACTAAACAACAGCCCCAGACAAACACTATCTACACTTCACAATTACTACACTGTTTATTCTTGTCTGTACTTCATATATTTGTGTACTTTTCTGTATTAGCTATTATTGGTTTAAACTTGTAACTTGTATACCTACTTACATTTTATTAATAAGTTGATTAAGTTCATCAGCTGAGATATTTCAATAGAAACCTTGTAAAAGTATTAGATAATTACTCTAAAGTATTCAAATTACCTAAATTGTTCTCAAGTTCTTAGTTTCTACAATGAATTAATTTAATATATTTTTTATTCATATACCCCCCTTTTCTTTTGTCACTTTTCTTATTTATTCTGTCTATACAATAATACTCAAACCCCATCACATCTCTTCTCTTCTTTGACTTTGCTCAGCTGTTTTCTTATTTTTTAGGTAATTTGTAATCCTTGGCAATGTCTACCCATATGCAACGGCCAAGGAGGCGGAAAATAAATTAAGAATAACTCTGCTCGAGTTAAAGAAGTACAAGGATGACAACAGTCAACTATTAAGGGAACGCGTTGACTGTGAAGAAGAAATTAAAATTGTGAATGACCGTATATCTGAGCTGAAGACACAACTCACGGAGCTGCATATAGAGCATATGGATGTCTTGGATCAATGGGACAGACTACGAGAAGAAGTTAGGTGTTTCAGCAGCTGCGACGAAATTTACTCCAGACAACTTAGCCGCAATGCGGAGTTAGAAGCAAGTCTCAATGAGGCTTATGGCAGAATTTCAACTCTAGAAGACACAATTGCGGCCTTTAACAGTACTGCTACTCACAACTTATTCTCTGAGCTCCTGGGTGACAAAATTAATGTGCTAAAAGCTCTTAAATGTAACTGTTTCAAAAAATGTCTTAGTAAGAATAAATTTAGAAAATTGTTTAAGTTAAATAAATTAATTAAGAAACTTAGATCTGGTCCTAAGTGGTCTACCAAATTGAGTCAGTATGCACAAGATAACTGTAAATTAAATAAAGAGTGTGAGTCTCTTTTATTAAAGCTTGAGGAAACAAATGAAGAATTAGTTTCTGGTAGGTTGTTATATGAACAACACACAAGTGAGTTGCAAGCACAAATATCAAATCTACAAGCTCAACTCACTAGAACTATAATGGAACACCAGAATGAGACACATGAATACATCTTAAAATATGAAGAAATTTCAAGAGTTGGTCGAGAAAATTTAAAACAACTTATCTCATTATCCAACTCTAATAATTACTGTTTCAGTTGTACAACTAAGTGTGCGACTACACCTGCTGAATCAATAGAATTGAATGCACATGGATATCAGTATAATACACAAAACAAACTGCATCCAGTAAAGACTGACAGTAAGAATGTAATAATTTTTTCAGACCAACTGGGAGTGGGTTTAGGAGAGGGAGGGAGCTTAATTAATCATTACACTGAGCGACCAGTAGAGAACTTTTGTTCACCTAGAGCTCAGCCTTGTACCCTGGTTGATAAGATTAAGAATGCCGACTTGAATGCACAAACTACTGTCATCATATTGTATGGTGACAGCTCATTAGTCTCCAAAAACAGTCTCATAGAATTAACAGACTTAATGATAGATGTTAGCACAAAAATAGGATGTAGCTTTATTATTTGTGCATTGCCTTATTCATATGCTCTCACAGATGACCAAAACAGGCAGATAGGCCAATTAAATTTATTATTGTACAATAGGACATGTCATAGTGACAGTATTTTATTTTTTGACACTAATATTTTTATTAGTAATTTCTTTTTAACAAAAGATACTATGTATCTTTCTTATGCCTTATTACGCCTATGTAGGCGACAAGTTGCTAAATTATTAGCATTTATATACTGACAGGAGTACTACTAGAGTATTTAGAAATTTGGTAGATAATAGTTATACCAATAGTAGTATTGACACATATTTTAGTTTAAACTATTAGATGAGACAACAGATAGGCATTCATGTGTTTTAAACTTAGTTCATCAAAACATACAAGGCCTATCTGGCAAAGAATTAGAAATAGATTTATTTTTAAATAAACATAAGATTGATATCTTATGTATTACGGAACATTGGTTGCAAGGTGACCAATTAATATTTAACAATCAACATTACTCAGTTATAAGTGCATTCGTAAGAAAGAAGGCTATTCGTGGTGGCTCTCTAATATATGTATGTAATAGTTTGAAATGTAAAGAACGTAAGGATATAGCTAAACTTTCTATCGAGCGCACTGCTGAGATTTCTTGTGTTGAGCTTGAACAACATATTATAGTGTGTGTGTATCGACCACCACAAAGCGACTTTACGCAGTTTGAAAGCATTACAGAGGGTGTCTTAAAACACATAATTTCTAGTAGGAAGTCTATAATCGTATGTGGCGATTTTAATGTCAATTTGTTGGAAAAATCACCAATTTATACTAAGTTAGTTAGCTTATTTAGGTCATTTAATTTAAATGTTTTGTTCTCTGAACCAACCAGAATAACCTCACATTCGTCTACATGCTTAGATAATGTTTTTTGCAATTGTCTTTATTTAAGTAAGGCTGTTTTAACTGACTTAACATCGGATCACTGCGGGCAAAAGGTTGTAATTCCAACTAATACAACCCCTAAAGTACAAGAAATTACATGTAGGCTAATGACCTCTGCTCGCCTCAAACACTTTAGTAATGATGTTGCTGCCAAGATCGCCAGTATTGACTTAACCGTTGATGATCCTGATGAATTATATAAATGCTTATTTAAAATTGTTAATGATGAGTACAATAAAATTTTTAAACTGAAGACGTTTGCAAAAAGCATTTAGGTAAATTTTTGTGACTGGGCAACAGTAGGTATATACAAAAGTAGAGCTAGGTTGTATGATCTATATGGTATGAAGAAATACAATTTTAATCCTGAATTTATTCAATATGTTAGAAATTATTCAAAGGTTTTTAAGAGGACATGTGCTTTAGCCAAATCCTTATATTTAAGCAATAAAATCAAAGAATCCAAGAACAAAATTAAAACTACTTGGAGCATTATTAACAATGAGACTGGTCGAGATAAATTGGTAGATAATAATTATGAATTAAAATTTAATGGTGAAATTATTACTAGGAAAACTGATGTTGCTCAGACATTTAACAATTTCTTCATAAACATACCAGTGAACACAACCAGCTGTCTAGATTCATGTCCAAGCAAAGCAGAAATGTTGGTTAGGGGCAATGTGAATGAGTGTGATGTGCTTTTTAATTTTAAATATATTGACACCAATGACATACTGAAGGCATTCAAGACGCTCAATAAAAATCTGTTGACTTATGGGGCATTTCTGTTAAACTTGTGCGACAAATTATTTCTAGCTTAGCTCCATATTTAGCTACAATATTCAACAGATGCGTAGATACAGGAGTATTTCCTGATCTAATGAAACACAGTAAAGTAATAACATTATCCAAAAAGGGATCAAAGAGCGACCCTAGTAATTTTCGGCCAATTTCTATCTTGCCTGCTATTAGTAAAATTTTTGAAAAGATTATTTTGCATCAACTAGAGAGCCACTTTCACACAAATAATTTATTTCACAGTGAATAGTATGGCTTTACTAAGAGTCGCTCCACCGTTGATGCCGGTGTAACTTTGTTAAAGCATATTTTCAATGCTTGGGAAAACTCGAAGGATGCCATTGGTGTTTTTCGTGACCTATCAAAGGCCTTTGACTGTGTGGAACATAATACACTTTTACTTAAATTGAAACTTTATGGTATTAGAGATACCGCACTCAATCTTGTTGCCAGCTACCTTAGTGATAGAATTCAGTATGTAGATGTTAATGGGAGTAGGTCTCTATGTTTGCCAGTAGGAATGGACGTTCCACAGGGCTCTATTCTCGGTCCATTTCTTTTTTTAATATATATTAATGATTTGCCGTTCTTTGTACAAAATTTATGTGATATTGTTTTGTTTGCCGACGATACGTCACTAATTTTTAAAGTTGATCGTAATTTAAGTAACTTTGATACCGTCAATAACACTCTTGCACAAGTATTAGATTGGTTTTTGACAAATAATTTGGTACTCAACTCAAGCATAACCAAATGTGTTGAATTCTCTTTGCCTAATGTCAAAAGTGTTCCTACTAATATAATTTTAAATAAGGAAACAATTCAACTAGTCGAATCAACCGTATTCTTAGGTGTAACTTTAGATTGTAAGCTTTAGTGGGGCGCCCAAATATCCTGTCTCGCAGTAAAACTTAGTTCTGCAGCGTTTGCAGTTAGAAAAGTTAGGGAATTCACAGATATAGATACTGCTAGACTAGTTTACTTTAGTTATTTTCACAGCGTAATGTCTTACGGAATAATGTTGTGGGGTACAGCTGCTGATATACAGACTATTTTTGTCATTCAAAAGAGGGCTATACGTGCAATTTATAAGTTAGGTGCTAGAGATTCTTTACGTGATAAATTTAAAGGAGTAGATATATTGACAGTTGCATCGCAATAAATATATGCTTACTTAATGTACATTAAGAAAAACTTAATTCTATACCGCAAAAATAGTGATTTGCACAAAGTGAACACAAGGAATAAGCATAAACTGGTGGGAACTAACTACCGTCTACATAAAGTTTAGAACTCATTTGTGGGGATTGGTATACGATTTTTCAACAAATTGCCTCTTGAAATAATGAATTTACACATGCACAAATACAAACGGACAATTAGGAACTTTCTTTTACAAAGGGGTTATTACACTATTAAGGAATTTTAAAATGATAAGACATCGTGGGGATACGCTTAGGCTTGTTTAACTCACGATTATTTTATTTACATGTTAAGTGGAGGTGCCTCGTGAACACATGATTTTTGCAGGATTTGGATATTTTTATGATTTGTTGAATGTAGTTTAACATTATTTATCCCTGATCATATCATTGTTCATTTGTCACCTTCACAAAATTCTTTCTGTATTTGCATTCCTTAACGCGTTCCACTAACTTATGTTAATAATAACGATCTGGAAAATGGAGGTAATTGGCGGTCATGGTCAGTATACCAATAGATTGTTTCTTACTGCTGGTTCGTATACCGTTGTCGTCATGCTCACTAAAATGTCATTTCTTGTGGTGGCGTCGTGTGTCGGGTCATCCCTGTCCCTCTAATATGGCGAGAGGGATGATGGCTGGCACATGCGTCATACTCGTGAACGGGTGCTACTTGCGATGACTGGTCGATGACGGTCTTGCGGGCTGGTATTAGATTTTAATATTTAACTGCATCATTTCCATCATGGTTCTGATCACTTTCGCGGATTGCCTGCATTATTAGGTATAAATAATGTAAGTGGATGCTCCTGTTTTACCATGTCTATTCTGAGGAGGCTAACCAAAAGTATTATGCTTGAGTATTATTATGTACAGTAAATATATACAAGTGATATAGAAGGTGTAACAGTTGCAGCACCTTACAAAATGTAAATTGTGTATTATGCAAAACCTGGCGATGAAAAAGAGTGGCCGTGAGTTTTATTGCCCGTTCTTTCTCATGGTTCTACCTATTGCTTTGCGAACGTGGCAGTAAATGTAAATGTAGAAGCATACAGTAATAATGTTTTAAATTTGAGTATAAGTAATTATTTTATATATTTATTATTTTGACATTCATAAGCGTCACATTGTGACCCAAATGAATAAAGGATTTTGAATTTGAATTTATTTTTAATTGAAAGCTCAAAACGAGCCAAATTGACTTCACTTAATAGGGGCTAGAATTATAATGGAAACTAATTAATTAAAGTTTTATAAGTATCAAACTTTGAATAGATGGAATTGATATTTTAGATAGACAAATTTTAGTTTAAGTTTAACTGAATACACTTATAATTTTAATACAAATACAATTTTAATAAAACCATTCACTGTGAAAACATTATTATTAAGGAGAACATAATTATCTCTATTATTTTAATTGATGTTCTGCATTTCAACAACGATGTAGTGTTCCAAGTACCACTGCAGTTTACATGTGAGTATAATTTAAGCCACACCACATGACACTTTAAATTGTAGGTCAGATCCGAATGACTCATTAATTCACTGAAATATAACACTGCGTTTGAACGGAGCTTTTCATTTTCCATTGCCATTTAAATCACCAATATCTGTATATCTTGTAACATCATTTGGTATTGTATCCTCATTATTGATAATATTGTCTAATATAGGATAACGAGCAATATGTTTACAACTAGCCACAAAAATATTACAAATCCCATCTTCAGAAACGTAAGTAAATTTATCTTATAGCGTAGTAAATTTTTCATGAATACATTTGTTTTCGTCGTACATTTTATCCGCTCATTTTAGTTTTCGATGGAAAATATGAACGCAGTCGCTTCAAGACGTTTGGGTAAGGTAACGGACTTATTGATAGCGTGATTTATATTATATTTTCTCTTTTGATTCAATTTCGTGACAATATTATTATATATGCTGAGTTATATAATCGTTTAGGACTTGCTTTCTTATTTTGCAACAACAACTTTACTCAAAGATATTGCTGAGAATCTCTACAATACTCGGTATTTTATGACATAAGTACGCGCGTACAGTCATATCAGAGGATCTACATTACGTCATCAACTGTTACAATGTTGCTATATTTTACCAAACTTTCTTTGTCGCTGACACAGTCACCCTAGAAGCTTCCGTCAAGCAACGTTAAGTTCTTGTCTGGCTTGGAGTCAATATTCCAGTGCAGTCACAACGGTCTCCGCGGGACCTCCGCTCAGACTAGAAGCTTTTCACTCCATTGTCGATTTCCGATTGGTTGACGCAATTTATCTACACCAATAACTCAACGCGTAACGTCTTCTTTGTCTTTCATTTGCTTTCCTTTTATATAAATGTCTTATACTGTTTTCATTCAGACAGGATTTAGATATATTATTATTTTATTGATGTCTTTCTGTGAAGGCAAATACATAAACAATCCCTAGAGTCTCGTTATTAATATTAAGTTATAGGTATGTTTGACTAAGTATTGTATTATGCAAGCCCACTGTTGTAAACTAGATGCAGCGATATATTCTAAGTGGATTCCCAAAGCTTCAGATATAATCTTCGAGAGCTATATCTACGCAGAGTAATGCTCGTGGCAAAGCTCACATGCATAATGTGAACATGACGTTACTTAGAAGCATAGTGTACGTAAGTATCTTGTTGTGTAATATTCTCAATTATATTGGGAGTATAATATGGAGACACATGAATTACTTGATAATAAAATTATGTGGGTACTAAAGCGTTTAAAAAAGTTTGTGACGTATAAAATGTAGGTATGTACTTAATTTTCTAAGTCGTTTATAAACATTTACTAAATTTAGTTACTTGACATAAACGGACTTTTTCAATCACTAAGTGTGATTTTACTACAGTTCCATGAAAGAAAATTAATTTTTAACGTGATTGTGTTTTAATGAAATGAATGAACAAAGAGCTGCAAGAGTTATTTGATACAAATTAATTGAAAAAATGAGTTATTTTTACTAGTTTGAATGCAGTTTTAATATTCATAAACGCACGATATTTCTTGTTTGATGCCTTTTATGTTCGAAATCAATCAGTAATTGCATTCAGCATAGTAATAGTGTGAATCTGGTAATGACAAGTCGCGTTAATAGAAATCATTAGCCACGCAAATGAAAAACAAAATAATATCTGTTCCCATCAAATACATAAACAAAATAAAAAATATAGGAGTGTCTTTTTAAATAGGTCTGTTACTGTGAAATAAACAACTACCCGCGTATAATCATTAAGAGGAAACAAGCCGTCATTAATATCAATTCCACGATACGGGAAATGATATTTACTTAATATAAAATATAATTTATCAACACGCAGCCAGCGGGCCAGATTTCCGTTGCAAAATTCCCAGCGGCTGTCAAAGCGGTGACATGTCGGACGCTACACGTCGCCGCGCCGCCATGTTGGCCGCCATTTTCTCTCAGCGACGTATAGCGACATCTCTCCCCGCGGACACAACTTGCGGGAGTTGAGGCTTCCATTTTCAAAGTTTCAAATGTTATAAGTGAAACTATGACAGATATGACGTTTCAATTTCGATTTTTGAATTTCAATAGTCTCTAAGCGGTGTTTTGCAAAGTTTGATCGCTGAAATATTGAAGTTGCCAGTTTTAGCTTTGTTTTGTGTTGAGGAATTGTCTGTTATAAAATAAATGTTATCTCAAAGTAAAACTGTATTTCACGAAATAAAGGAGTTCACGAATGTTGTAATTATGAGATTGCATAAGTGCATAGTTTATGTGTTTAATATGTAGGTATCATTTTAGTATTTTCATATTGTTACAACTGTCGGTGACTCTAATCAAAAAGTAACTATAACTAATAAAATATACGTGCAGTACTTATCTCACCTAGCTGCGTGTAGAATAAATTCAGATCTAGTAGTACCCTACAAGTTATCCCAATCTCACAGGTCACATGTTTAAGAAACTCAATCCTTTCAAAGTTCCGATGAGACAATCAATCGATCCGTGCCTAATGATAGCTGAGCTTATCCGTCATTAGCCGTGGCGGCACGTCCACTTGTTTATCCAAGACTTTCGATAGCTAAGTTAATCAGAGTCGGGGATAGGGTTTCGTAATTGGACCATGTTGTATCTACGATCTTAGTTCTTACGGGCAACGGGTTCACGTACAAAGGACAGTATTAAATCAGCATTTTTGTAAGAAAGCCTAAAAGGATTTAAATTTGAAAAAGAACTCCATGACTTGCTGCTAAAGGAATGAATTCTAATACAAAGTACATGAAGCTATAAACATATCCTTCGCTTTACTTCCGTGTTGATCTTTGCTCATACCGAATGTCATCAAAATCAATTGATCAAACTGTTATTATACAGTACGGCAATACCATCAAATATGGAACCGGTTTTGTTAAAAAAATCATAAGTGATGCACTGTATAAAATATCGTCTTTAACATAATGTGCAGCTGCTCTATAGATATTTCGCTTAGATCATCATTTTCATAGGCTTAGCTAATCAAAGAAATACATAACTGAGCAATATAATATTTAAAAAAGTTATATCTAAAAACGTTATTGTTTAAAAAGCTTCTGGTGATGAAATATATAAAATTATAAGCAAATTAAACTCTAACAAGGCACCCGGGACAGATAATATTAATGTATCGCATATTAAAATGACAGGACAGGACGTTGCAAATCCTATAGCTAAATTGGTAAACTGTAGTGTGACAACAGGTTTATATCCCGATGAGTTGAAATTAGGTTGCGTTAGACCACTTTATACAAAAAAGGTAATCGAGATGACTGCACAAATTATCGCCCCATAACGTTACTTTCGACTATTGACAAAATCGTGGAAAAATATGTTTGTCAACAAATACAAGCTTTTTATAAAAAAACACGATGTCATTTATCCTAACCAATGCGGTTTCCAAACAGGAAAAGGTACATCACAGTTGTTATCTAAATTTGTTGACGAGGTAAATAAGCATCTAAATGAGAAATGGGTTGTTTTAGCAATGTTTATTGATTTTTCACGTACTATTGATACCCTAGATCACAACCGACTTATTTATAGGTTAGATAGCTGTGGCATACGCGGCCCCTTAAAGAACTGGTGCGAAAATTATCTTAAAAACCGAAAATATGTCGTAAGGATAGGTGATTCATTGAGCGACCCAATTGATCTCACGGGCACAGCACAAGGATCCGTGCTTGGACCTATTCATTTCATTACGTATGTCAATGACATGAGCAGTAGTATCCAACACTGCTCATGTTACCAGTTTGCAGACGACACATGTCTCGTTATTGGAGATCAAGATCCTCATAAAGCCCGTAATCTTCTGCAAAGAGACCTTATCTCATTGCTAAAATGGTGCCACGATGCCGGTCTAGTAGTCAACAGCAGTAAAACAAAACTATTATTAGTAAAATCACCACACATAAAGTGCCTCGAGCCTAAAAGTGTAGTCGCACATAACTACAAGTGTCTGCTTAATGCAACAAATTCAACGTGCACCTGTCCTATCATAGATGTTGTTCTTTCTCACAGATATTTAGGATTAGAAATAGACTGTAAGTTTAATTTTAGTAATCATATCGAGGGCGTTTGTAATAAGTTAAGACAGTTTTTAGCTAACATAATAACTCTCAAGAATGGAATACCGTTCAAAGTAAAACTAATGTTATATAACTCACTAGCTGAATCATACATTCAATATGCGCTTAGTAGTTATGGTCGCACATATACAAATCGTATCTCGATAAAATATATAAACTACAAGTAAAAATATTTAAGAACATAGTTCCTGAAAATATAAAAAATCAGTTCTTAAACGACGAAAATTTACTTTTTAAGCATTGTAAAATACTACCTATACATACTCAATTTAAATACATCATTCTCAAAGAACATTATTTCAATAATGATTTAAAAAACGAAATATAACATTCTGTATATACGCGGGCCATAGCCTACAACCGGCTCCGCACGGTCGGCGCAAATAATAACTACGGTGAAGGTACAACATCATTCTTAATTCCGAGGCTTATTAACAACTTACCTTCTGATTTGCGAAACAACATCACATCACAAAATATTAAATATAGGCTAAAGTCGCACTTTCTCCAGAAACTAACTCACCGTGTTGATAATGCTGTTACCAACTTCCACAATCCTTATTTTGTTTATTTATTAACACTTACCAACAAAGTTTACATTCGATGATATAGCCAACCTTTTGTTTGTTTGTTTATCTGAATGCCATGTTCTGAATAACATGTTCGATCTAGTAGCATTTAATTACAAACCTTAGAGGTTTCATAATGCTATAATATCTGTTAATTGTAAGTATGTATTTTTATATTTGTAAAAAAATTAAAAAAATAAAATAATAGCAGCCTAAACGTACATAACCCAGTTGTAAACAAACTACAAGTTAAATGGAGCGTAGCACTTGACTCATACATTCTAATCGAAACTTTTGATGTAAACATTGAATCAATTCTGCATATGAAAGTACGTATGTAGCATCATTGTATACAAATACTGGTACTTCTGTAATGCTACACTACTTTCTTCTTTACAGATATTAGGGCACTAACATCTGTAAAGAAGAACTTAGATAAAAGTGTATCAAGCTCACACTTTGTAGCTTTGTTTAGTTTGTGAATAAAACAAATTATACGGCTCTGCTATTCATGGTAAACTCTTAAGAAGATACAAATTAAGAGAAGAAAGGAATTATAGTAAAAATATTCTTTTGGCAAAATTGGGTTAGGTACAAAAATTCAGAGATTATTTATATAATTTCTTGCAGCTGCATACGAAACTTTCTTAAAGAAAAACCTAAAAGCGTCTTGATAGCCTTGCTCTGCAGAACCTTAGACTAAAACTGGGAACTTTGATACTTTTTTATACTTATTCCAACGTAACGATATTATTATGTTATAACCATAGAAATCCCTACTAGTCCCTACTAATCCCTACTAATATTATAAATTTGAAAGTGTGTATGTATGTATGTTCCGGTTTCACGCTTAAACGGCTGAACCGATTTTATTGAAATTTAATATAGAGATATATTGGACCATGGAGACGGACATAGGCTATCATAAGTTGCAAAAATTAAACTGGGAGGGATTGTAGGGAGGGTAGAAGTTTGTACGGCACAAATTTACCTCTTGGAAGTAAGAACGCATGCGCTAATAATTGAGTGTTGCGCATGTGCTAACATATCTGTCAGTACTGTCACGTCATACATAATGTCATATTGTGCACGTTGAAAAACCAGCCAGATACATTCAGTACAGCTAATAGACTGAGAGCCAGTATTCCGCAGACTTACGGTATAGTAGTAAACTCCATATTAATGCTAGTTATACTAATTTAACTGCTGTAGATCAAATGGGGGTTCACTATTCCCATAGAGGGTTCCTTTAGGCGTGCCTAGAAGTCGAAAAGCATGAAAATTGACTTTCAAAACGTGATCGCAGCATGTCTGCCGTTTTGATATCTTAAAATATTTAGTTTTTTTTATAGAAACTTAATGGCAGACACTTGTTCCGGTTCCAAATATATTTTATATAGTATCAAAGTTTCCAAATTTTCATAAAATTTACGTTATTTTAGCAAAGCTAAAAATTATATATGTTGTTTATATTATTATTATAAACATATATTCACAAAGGCAGACACATAGGTCGGTTCTGACACGCGGGCAGACCATTCGATACTTTCTCAGTCGTGCTATTGAAGTTGCATGATTTTGATTTTCTCACTCTTCATTTCGCAGGGAACTAGTGTTTCAGCAAAGCTGCAATTTATGTATGTTTTTTACATCATTATTATACATGTATATCTAAAAAATTGTGCAAGTGCGAGTCGGACTCGCGCACGAAGGGTTCCGTACCATCATCTATAAAAGAAAATCAACTTTGTTGTATGTACATAAACGTAAATACTTTTAAGTTTCTACCTGTTTATTAAGATCGAGTAACAAATTACTTAAAAATTACGTTTGTTGTATTGGAGCCCCCCGTTATTATTAACTTTTTTAAATTCATTTATTTATTTTGAAAGGTAATATACAATTACATTTTCTGTGAAAATTTAAAGCATCTACCTGTTACAGTTAGTAATTTTGGGCAAAAAATACGAAAAAAATCACGTTTTGTATGGGACCCCCCTAATGTTTTCATTTTTATTATTTATATACATAATTTGTGAAATTTTCAGCTTTCTAGCTATCACAGATTATGAGATACAGCCTGGTGACAGACAGACGGACAGACAGACAGCGGAGGTTTAGTAATAGGGTCCCGTATTTTACCTTTTAGGTACGGAACTCTAAAAACTAGACAGATAGGTCGGTTCTAAAATGCAGGCAGACTACATAATAGTTTCGCAGTCATGCTAAATGGAGATAGGTACACGATATTGACTTTCTCTTCATCTCACAGGGATTCAGTATTCAAGCACCGTTGTAAAAACGATGGACAAGGTTTATTGAATATACGCTATTCATTTCGGAAACTATTTGAATAAAATAAATGTTTTCCCTGCAATTTAATAGGATAGTTACCTGAGGGACTTGGAAACAAATAACTTGCCTTGTTTCAATCAACGAAAGTTTGCAGTTCTGACGAAGAACAGTGAATCATTTTGATTTTTTGTAGCCAACATTAAATTTATTTATTCTGTATTTGAATTTCGAGTTGTATGTTTTGTTAGAACAAAAGAAATAGCAAATCATTATTATTGTAAGAGATAAAAAATTTAGATTTCGTTATAAAAACTTATATGTTTATGATTGAAAATAAGAGTTGTAAAAAAAATTTTAAAACACTGTTCACATGTATTCATACTCATTCGCTGTCATTGCCAGTAAGAGTGAGAAAGTCAATATCGTGTATCTCCATTAGCATGACTACGAAACTATTATGTAGTCTGCCTGCATTGTAGAACCGACCTATCGGTCTGGTTTTTTAGATATACATGTCTGCCGTCCTTTAACTAGAACCCCGTTAACCCTCAAATGGTCGATTTTGAGTTTTGAATGCAAAGTATTACAGTTTTAAATTCTCTATCTTTCTGTCTAAGAACCATATCTCTATCACTTACAGTTATAGAGATATTGAAACATGATTTACCGTTAAATGACAAAATATGCAACAAATGCTTGACTATAAACTGACTATACCACGCTTCTTAGCTTAATGCACGTTTAAGTACCTTAGTTTCGAAATTCGCCTCATATTTTTTACATTTTTTATTAGCTTAAACCACTTTAATTGAATATTCTTGACTACAAATACACTAAGAGCGTATAACTTGTTTATAGTTAAGGATCAATTTTGATAATATAGGAATACAAACAACGCTATAAACTATTTATGATGAAAACCTTATCTTAATTCTGGTTAGACGACCATAACGATATTTTTGCCAAGTAATCGTAATAAGGCGATTTTCTCAAACCAATTTGTAAAAAAAGCGTTATTTATTTCTAACATGGAATTTATTCCAAAAAATATTAGTCATTCTTAACTTAATAACGGCTAGCCCACGTTCCCTAACTAGAAACACGTTATCCATTTTTCGCGCTTCATTAATTCCCGGAGTGTGCGGGGATGCCACATGCACGCGAGGATGGGATATGCGCGCAGGGAGGTTTGCCTTTCTGGTCGGAGAGCTTATAACGTGCAAGCGTGCGTCATCGCATCGTGTTCCCGCCAAAACTCAAATATGTTGGGGAACATTACGAAAAAACATTCGGTAAAATTTGATTTTTTTGTGTAATAATTAATATTATCTTCCTTAATATGTCCACCGAGTTTGAGGGAAGAATAGCAGACCAACGAAATACTCATATTTATAAAATTATTATGACTGCCTTGTTGGTTTGCTATTTCCTTTGACGGGCAGGAACTGGATAAGAGTAAACGCGGATCCACCATTGCAGCCAGTCAACCGGAAGATGGTGGTCAAACCATCCAAAGTAAGGCGAAAGTAAAAGGCAAGATACTATATAGGCAGAAGCGTTAAGTACCAAAGAATTCCGCCACTACGATCGCCAATCCGTCTGCCAAGCGTGGCGATCAAAACAAAATCTCCCAAAAATTAGCCACACACGAAAAAAACAGCCTCCATTCCCCAGCGGCCTCGCTGTTTCTGACTCAGATAGCGGCCATAGTAACGGCAGGGCAAGGGGTGCGATAAGTTTCCGGCAGATATTCGACGCGATATTCATTGAAGATCATACAGGTATACGCTCCGAATTTGTCACACTCCGATGAGGAGGTAGAAGCTATGTATGAGTACATATCTCGGGCTATATACATAGCTTCAAAACCCATTACACCGTTATCATAGGAGATTTTAACGCGAAACTAGGTAAACGAGCGGTCATGAGCTGAGGGTGGAGCAATTTGGATATGGTAACTTCATGATGAATTCCCTTTTTCAAAAAGCGAGAATGCCGAAAGTGGACTTAGATAAGTCCAGATGGTGCCACCAAAAATGAGATCAATTTCATCATATCGATGAAGATGTTAATATTTATTGATGTCTCTGTGATCAGTTCGCTTTAAGCGGGCCGCGGTCAGCGAATGGTAAGAGGTACATTGAATATTAGTCCCAGCCTCGAACGGTCGATGTTGATGAAGTCTACGCTTCTACCTGCGCTAGTTCAAATCTAGAACCCCGAGAGCTTTCAGCTTGAACTGCGAAACCGCTTCGAATGTGTAGGAGAATGCGTAGATGTGGACAACTTTAGTGACAGGTTCGTTAATGCTGTCCATACAACAGGCTTAAAGTTCTTAAAGCCCATGACGATTAAAAGAGCCCATAAAATCTCTGGTCCGATCCTCGAGCTTATACAGGAAAGGCATAAGATGCTTCTGCATGCTGCCTTCGACGATATGCCAAAGTATCGGCGGCTTAATAGACATATCTCTAAGTCTCTGATTCGCGATCTTCGCTAATACAACTCTAAGTGTGTTCAAGAGGAAATCGAGCAGAATAACGGTTCCAAACTGTTCAAAAGAGATCTGTCTATTGCGCAGGTCAGCTAACAAGGCTGAAGATGAATGGTGACAAAATAGACCCCAGTCTAGACGAGATAATTTTGTCACCATTCAGAACAGTTTGATATCTTCCAGGAGCTGGGGTTCCTGGAAGATATCAAACTGTTCTTTGGACAGCTATATACGAATACACGACCATCGGTTACTACTCCAGCCACTGACCCTAGAACTGGATTGACCCGACACTATACCGAAGATATTCCGGACATGACATCCCGTCAGCATGCACAAGATAAGTGTGGCCCTAAATCAACTCAAAAACAACAAGGCACCGGGTGATGACGGAATTACGTCAGAGTTTTTGAAAGCTGACGGCGAACCTGCCGTGCAAAAACTTCGAAAGCTATTAAATTCTGTCATACTCGAGGGCAAAACGCCACAGGCATGGCACAAGAGTGTGGTGGTGCTTTTAGTCAAGAAGGGCGATATTATCCTTTTAAAGAACTACAGACCCATCTCACTCCTGAGTCACGTCTATAAGTTGTTTTCAGGGGTCGTCACGAAAAATCTCGAGACCAAACTAGACGACTTCCAGCCTCCCGAACAAGCGGGTTTCCGTAAAGGCTATATAGTATTATAGACCACATACATACGCTGTGGCAGGTTAAGTCTGAGGAGTATAACCAGCCTCTTTGCTTGGCGTTTGTGGACTATAAGAAAGCCTACGATTCGATCGAAACCTGGGCGGTGCTGTAGTCTCGCCAACGGTGCCATCGACCACTATCGATAAAAAAACACCACTATGACAGTCCGCCTCCAGGACCAGAGTTTAAAAGCTATTCAACTATACCAAGGGGTGAGGCACGGAGATGTTATATCTCTGAAACTCTTCACCGCTGCGCTGGAAGACGTTTTCAAGCTTCTGGACTGTGAAGGACTCGGCATCAAATAAACGGCGAGTACATCACACACCTTCAATTTGCTGATGATATCGTAATCATAGCTAAGACCATGGAAGACCTCAGTACACTGCTCGATGGCCTTTGTAGAGTCTCCCAACAAGTAGGTCTTAAAATTAACATGGTCAAGAACTCACAAGAAATCACGTCTGACTTCCATGTCATACCTGCTCCTATTCAGGTTAGAAACTCTACACTCGAAGTTGTCGACAAGTACGTAAACTGAGAAAATGATCCAGTTGGGTAGGTCCAACGAGAAAGAGGTCATTCGTCGAATCTAATGCGGTTGGGCGCCGTTCGGGAAATCACGGCATATCTTCACGTCTGATATCCCGCAGAGTCTCAAGACTAAAGTTTTTGACCAGTTTGTGTTGGAAGTGATGATCTATGGGCCTTATCTGGAGGTCAAGGTCACTCAGAGGGCAATGGAAAGAGCTATGCTCGGTGTTTTGTTGCGAGATCAAATAAGAAATGAGGAGATCCGCAGGAGAACCAAACTCACTGACATAGCTCTCCGAATAGCCAGGCTAAAGTGGCAATGGGCAGGGCACATAGCTCGAAGAGCCGATGGCCATTGGGGCAGGAGGATTTTGAAGTGGCGCCCACGTACCGGACGACGCAGCAGGGGTAGGCCTCCCACACGGTGGGCCGCTGATCTGGATAAGATTACCAGAAGCGGTTGGATGCGGGCGGCTCAAAATCGAGTCTGTGTGGAGAACCTTCGGGGAAACCTATGTCCAGCAGTGAAAGTCTCTAGGCTGAAATGATGATGACTATGTGATTGAAAATATCATTACTGTCTTTTATACGCAAATATAATATATTAAAAAGCCGCTATGGAAATAGTGCCTTAAAATATATTTTTAGAGCTATTAATTGCTTAATAAGATTAGAAAAATAATCAAGGCTGTGCATATAAATTTTTACAAATTGCTGTATATATAGATGTTAAGGAAATGTATTTAGTTATACTGTTTAATATAAATAGATTCAATTTTCATACTGCATTTCATTGAATTATCCAATTTTTTGATATGTAATGCTTAGCTATAAACACGTTAGTAACAACTGAAGTAAGAAATACCTGTTTTTAGCTTAGTAAGCAAGCATATATTTTTTCATACCTTTTTTATTTTTCGCTAAAACTTAGCTTGAAACAGTCATAGGTGCTTTAGCCTCTTCTTACGTAAGGTACTCATGTATAAATATTAAGAAAGGTCTTAGCTACAAAACAGTTAATGGACTTAGCGCGTTTATAGTTAAGCATTTAAGGCTAAATTTATTAAAAAATTATAAACCTCATAAATTTAAAGAAAATGCTTAACTAAAAGATCTCTAAGTGTAGGTTAACGAGGCTTTAGTGCGGCAATCAATGTAAAAAAAAATGTGTTTTGCTTAACTAAACCAAAAAATTCTGTTTTTTTATATAATTTTATGTACATTTCTGAGCAGTCAATATCCTAAATGACGCTGGAAAATATTTGTTAAAATAATATTTAACAATCACCGATTTATGAATAATAGTTTTCTAGAAACAACGATTCCCGCGTTTTTTACGTTTTTCTCGAAAATCACTTTTTGGGGTTAACGTGGTTTTAGTTAACGGACGGCAGATGTATAATAATGACGTAAAAAACATACATAAATTGCAGCCTTGCTGAAACACTAGTTCCCTGCGAAATGAAGCGTGAGAAAATCAAAATCATGCAACTTCAATAGCACGCCTGAGAAAGTATCGAATGGTCTGCCCGCGTGTCAGAACCGACCTATGTGTCTGCCTTTGTGAATATATGTTTATAATAATAATATAAACAACATATATAATTTTAGCTTTGCTAAAATAACGTAAATTTTATGAAAAATTGGAAACTTTGATACTATATAAAATATAGTTGGAACCGGAACAAGTGTCTGCCATTAAGTATTTCTATAAAAAAAAACTATATATTTTAAGATATCAAAACGGCAGACATGCTGCGATCACGTTTTGAAAGTCGATTTTCATGCTTTTCGACTTCTAGGCATGCCTAAAGGAACCCTCTATGGGAATAGTGAACCCCCATTTGATCTACAGCAGTTAAATTAGTATAACTAGCATTAATATGGAGTTTGCTACTATACCGTAAGTCTGCGGAACACTGGCTCTTAGACTATAAAGAGGTTTGATTACTAATAATACATTCGAAATACTAAAATACTTTTGCCCCGACCTATTACATAAAATTGTTCGCATATATAAACTAATAATTATATAATAAGCTTAAACGGCTGTAACGATTTTCCCTACTAATATTAAAAATGCGAAAATGTTTATAGAGATATATTGAACGTGTATTAGAACATGACTTTGACATTTGACTGTATGCAAGGTGATGTTATTATGTACCTACCTTTCAGTAGATAACGGTAGGTAATGTCATGGATACTGACCAAGTTACTTTGTACCCCATAGAGTTTCTGAAGTCTTTAGAATAATCAGGAGTGTCTTCACACATCTTGAGACTGAAAGTAGATTTGTGTTACCCCGAATTTAACGCGCGCGAAGCGGCGGGCAAAAGCTAGTAATGTATAAATGTAATGTAATGTAATGTAATTTGTCTATATGTCTTAAACTCTTTCGTGGCTGACGCACAGCAGAGTTTGTCATCCTATGCAAGCTTAAACTGGTAAAAGAAACTGTAATAGTGTAGGTAACTTTCCAGTTCTCTAAGGGGTAAAATAAACTTCAACTAGTTGAAGAATAAAGAGGATCACTTCTCACCCATTACCGCAATTTACGGCAATTTATTGGATTCCTCGAAGACTTTAATTCTACAATAACTACATTCACTGCTTGAAAGTTTCCCTGAAGTGCTGACTACCAAAGTTTTGGTTATTACCTTGTCAAATGTTATAAAATGTGTTTCAAAGCTACAAGTACCCCTAACGACACCACAACGTAATGAGTTCTTAGTCAGTAATGTTGATTCATCATAAGTTATGCATGGGTTTAGTACGCTTTCATTCAAATAAGAAGGCCTTAGTTAAATTGGAACAAGAATTTGAAGGCCGAGAGCCTGTAGCCAAAGTTTCAAATGTTCCCGGCGATTATGTGACCCATCCACGAGTATCACTTTATGGACTTTATGTTGAGCTTTAGTAGTTTAATAGTTGCATCAACATTCGGTACACCGTAGCAGGTGATAAAAAGGCGAACTAGATGTATGGACTTTCTTTACAAAATGTCCATGACAACAATTATTTACTTATAAAGCCTAGTTAATTTGCGTACCCCGTGCCTCAGAGAACACGTTTAGTCCTGGCTGTCATGAAGATCTTTGATAGTCGTTTGAAGTCAGCACTTTTGCAAAAACGGACACTGGTCTAAACAGACAGGCAGTCGCTTATTGTAGTCAAATCCGGTTAGACTAGTATGCAGACCCTGGTATCAACTAAAAGAACGTTATGAAGATGAGGATGAAAGTCTGCAAGAATACAGGAGCGTTATATCCTCCACTCCGATGGTAGTTAACGGCATCTGCGTCCTAATTCCTTAACTCAGTACTGACTAGTTGATCCTAAATCTTTGTCAGCCATGTCGTAAGCAGATACGAATATAATCACATAGTAAAAATAAGAAAGAAAATAGTTAAGGATATTGTGACGTAGCATTGTAAAACTCCGTGCCGGGTCGTTGCTGTATTGGAATGTTGACATAAACCAAATTGGACCGTAACCGTAGAGCGCATCTCACATTGGCTCACGTATCGTTTGATTCAGAAATTATTTTGTTGTTCCTCTTCTTGCAGTCGCTATGTTGAAAATAAAAATATTTTACTGACTCATATTTAATTGGGCAATAAGATGTTGAATAGAACAATATATTTTAATAATAATTTACCGTCAAGCCACTATTGCTTTCCAATAACTTCAACTTGTCTTATTGGTCTCGTAGGTAACATAATTAAAAAACACCCAGGATGGAAAGGCTATTGAACTATTTAAGTACGCTTATGCACTTATAACACAGTAATATCACAATATCAAATACGTCGTTGAATTACTCCATATGCTTTTCTCATTTTGATGTGATTTCTGTTGTAAGATCTGGCTAGTAAAACTAATTCAGTCATAGCAACGTCGTGGTAGTAAGCCAATGCGTAATTTGGAAATAGCAATATCGTTATCAATGCGCAGCTCGGGTTTACACTATAAACATACCTATTCTCGCATCCATACATCTTACCATGTGTGTTATAACACTCAGCTCTAAAGCTGATATTACAATACCTCAACCCAGATGTTTGAGCTTTATCTTTGACTCAACAAAGCAATACGATATAATACAGTTAGCCACAATACGAGCTGGTAGCTCTCAGTTTAATTTCCTCGCAGTAATTACTCGCACTGAAACTGCTACGTAATAGGGGTCGCAATACCGACTCATTTAAGCAAAACCGGTATTTTCGGTACTGGCCCCCAACAAATACCGGTATTCCGGTATTTTTGATATTTCTGAGTTTAAGATAAAGTTGGTAAATTTAGTTTAATAAAGTAGGTTTCCGGAAGAATAGTAAATAAATGATTATTTTTCCTAAAATCAAATTAATTTCACTAATCATTTCCTCGTTTGCATATTTTTTTGTTGACAACTTTCTAAAAATTTCACAATTTTACGGACTTTTTCTATTAATTCTTTGAAATTAAATTCATTTTGTTTATTAGTTCTACAATTACAATTACCTACAACAATTCTCGTTCTTCAGTTACAAGATAACCATAATTATTACCTTCATCATCATCATCGGAAGCAAAGGTGTCATTATTCTCATCGACTTCAGTTTCAATTATCCGAGATTTGCAATTTTCTTTATTTTGTACAAGACGTCTAGTATGGCAAGGTACTGTTGATGGAGTATCTATGCATCACGGCCAAAGGCTACCATTACAGAAGCACCGTCAGTTGTGGTACAACTTACGTCGTGTCTCAGGGATAATTCGAATGCTAACAATCTTATCTCCAGCAACTGCAAGCAAGTTCTGGCTGGCATACTCCCAATAACTCTTACAAGGCCGAGATTGACAAAATTGACGAAGATGCACATCGACATTCATAAAACGTCGATTACTTGAACTATTCCATCTAGAGTCACCGAGACCTTAACTCCGTCAATATTTAGTTTTTGAAGTTGGTTTATTAAAGATAATTTTACAATTTCACCGTGCTTCTTCACAATATTTTAATCGAATTTGATGATGTAGGCAATTTCTGGCCAGATTGCGCCAGATGTTTTTGGTAATTTGAAGTAATAAAACAACTGAAAAGTACTTGTAAAATAATCTGTTAATTTCTATTTAGATGGTTATTTTTCTATTTGTGTTTTTATTTTATTTTTCCAATACCAAAAATACCGAATATCCTGGTTTTTGTGAAATTAAAACCGGTATTAATAATACCAACATTTGGCCAGGTATCCCGGTATTTTCGAAATTCGGAATCCCGGTTTGCGACCCCTACTACGTAAGTTAAATTAGACAACTATTCTCGCTAAAAGACTGTTATTTAACGAATTTAAAGTAAACCTGAATTATGTTGCGGTATTCTGAATCAGCAAAGTTTATTGAATTGATTTATGTCAGCTTTACGGAGGATTTATGTAATTTGAGCCTGGGCTCTGACGTAACTCACACACGAACACACCCTGTGTTTGCTACATAGTTAAGGAAAGTATTATTAAGGGATGATTGATGCACAAATTTTGTGTATTGGTACTGATTGTGGAGTCTAAGTACAGGCGAGAAGTGTCTTTAAAAGGGAAAAATACAGAAAATGTTAGGTATGTCTTTTTTCAGCATAAACAATTTTTTTTGAGATTACATTACGTAATTTTCATTTACTTTAATTTATCTTTACTAAACCAGGTGTCTATATAAAAAATCAGTTGTCGGAATCATTACGCTTTTTCAGTAAAATGCGTAGCTTTTTAAAACCCAATCAATACCCTCACAATATGCAACGTATTACATTACCATAGCATACCTCGAGCGACGCCAAATTGATTTTGAATACAAATGTATATGATTACACTTTATGCAGTGGAGTATCGGCAAGAATGTGACGCTGAGGTAAGAATCCGGGTGCTTACAACGTAAGCAACGCCAAGTTACTTCTAAGCACATTTGGATACCTATACCTATGAATTCGTAAACAGTTATGAGACCTTAATGCAGGCGTCTTATGGAGCGCGAGGCATCGTGTGGCATTTACCGTCTTAACAAAATTTTATGTGATATTCTATAGTATCATTTTGTATGACATTCTTGAAAGTTAACATGCTTTAGAAAACTATTTTATTTGGCACTCATAAAGTAATGTTCCGGGAAACTACAACACGGACGCGATGCTCTGGCGCAGATCAGAAAACCATCCGCACTCCCACGCAGCAGAGTATCACACAGTGTGTCCTATGCGTAATTTTTTATTTTTTATTTAAAAGGACAACTCCCGCACTAGGACTAAATCCTGTGTCGCGGGGGGCTTTACAAACATACAACCAACGGACACAATGAACACCCAGACTCGAAACAACAATCTATGGATCACACAAAGTGTTGTCTCGTGTGGGGATTGAACCCACATGACACACGAAACTGACAATGAGTTTTTATATGAAACTGACTGCAGTGTAAACCGCACTTTATTTTTACGAGAACACACAACGCAAAATACGCGACACCCATCTCGTATAATTACGTTCCTTTGTTTGGTTTCAGTATGGTTTTTCATACCATAGTAGTTTCCAATACTTCATATTTATGTTTTTTGAAATATCATCACAAAATCTACGATTGTTATAAAAAGTTTATATTATAAACAGTTCTATTAGCTTACATGAAACTGCCCAGATATCCAAGTTAATTGTCCAATTTAACTAGCCCAGCAGTTTCCCAGTTACAATGTGAAAATTATAACTTCGTACGTTATTTTAAACACTGTTATTGTGAAAATACATAGCGTTTTATTGGACCGCCATCTTTACTCGCTGACCGTATGAAATTTCTGAATCAGACGAATATTTCTCATTCCATTTCAATAGCGAACTTTAACCAATGTTGCATACAACTTTTATTTTACTATGTTTATTGGAGAATATTGATGTCATAGTATTTTATGTAAAACGAGTCTATTACAATAGCGAGGTCAAAAGACTTCTCAATCAATGTGCTTTGAGCTCATAAATTATTCACTATAGGAATATAGGTGTCAGCAACGTCTAATGGTAGCACTTGCTTTATATATTACCTGCATACTAGATAAGTGGCAAGAAGGCAGTGATAGCATCGTGCAGATACCACAGGACTGCCATGCAGAGGGAATTGGGTTCGAATCACTGGTATGCATATACCAATGACTTTTCTAAGTTATGTACGTTGTTTAGAGCCTGGGCTAAAATTGGGTAGTTTGCAGAAGATAGTGGAAGCGATTAGTTCATCCAGTCTTAGCCCAGGGCAAAGGTTTAAACACTATTACTCTGATTGCACAGTGAATTACAAGATTACAATATTAATTTACTTACCAAATCTTCACTGGATGTTAGGCTTGGAGCTAAGTGAGAAACACACACAGATCTAAAATTGGCCAATATTAGCTGGTGCATTATCTAAATGCTTAGCTATTAGGCTGCAAACGCGACGTCTTCAAGACACGATGGCACGTGGACGTCGATACCGGATTCACACAATTTTCACAATGTTCAATATGTTACAAATGTTCAATAGTTCACAAGTTTGACTTTTATCACAATATACCGGTGCCGGTTATAGATCAAAGAAGCGGCATTCACTCGGGTTCCAATTTTACTTTGATAGCACAAAGCACGCGAGAATACAAAGTACGGCGTGGGCGGGAAAACCGACAATGAACGAATGGATTGACAGTTCATAGTGTGACCATAGTCAGAAATTTTCAATAGACAAAGTAACACGCAACTAAATTGATATAATCGATTTAACTTGTCACAAACAATATTTATATTTCATACATGCGTATTAAATAGTTAATTATCGCTTGCCTCGAGCCTTTGTTCCGGCTTGCATGAAGATTTTTGAAAGTCGTTATGGGAGTTAGTACTCTCAAATAAACTGATACTTTTTATTTTTTATATCGGGTTGGAAAATCCTCATGGAGTCCCTCCGCCCTGGGGGTGAAGGGCGAAGGGGACTGTCAGACTCTTTGTAACGTAATACTACACGTATTGCGTATAATATCTCGCAGGCGCTTAACGCCAGCTTAGCCAGACATCGTTCGCAATATTACCAAATATGGTCATATTCACTAGCCAAAGGCAGTTGTGAGTCATAGGTTTATGCCTATATAAGATGGGTGCGCGTTGTAGAATGGTCACTTTCCCTAGACATCGGAACGCTGCCGCTACACCTCGCGATTATTCTACATTCTACTTCCTATCTACTGTCCCGCTGGGGGTAAGCATATTCTAGTTGTCTGTGTGCCTATATGTTCTGTCTGTAGTATCTGTGTCTCCTAAGCATAACAGCCGATCTAGGGACAGCCTGTTCCTGACCGGTTGTTGTGTATTCTCTATGCTGTTTCCAGTTCATCCTACGGGCTACGTTCTTCCTACGGGCTCACTGCACCTGACGTTCTTCCTACGGGCTACGTTCTTCCTACGGCTACAAGCCACGAGCTGCTGGCGCCGTGCCGCTACTAGCCAGCTGCCACCCAAGCCTCCGTTCCTGCCTACGAGATCCTACAGCCAGGCCACGGACGCCTGAGCCTGACCGCTCGGCCCACATCGGCTGCACCGCCTGAGACCCGCTCAGCCTGAACATCGACCACAGAGCTGCCTGCGCAGCGCACCTTGACCAGCTCATCGGCGACCCTACGAGCAGCTACCCTGCGAGCGTCGGAGCGCAGCAGGAGTCTACGCTCCAGCCAGCTCAGGACAGTGCTTACCTAGTTCGGTCATACTGTATGTAAGCGGTAGTGAGACATAATAAAGAACCTGTTCAGCTTAGCAGTGTTTCTCTCGAACCCCGACATCCTACCTGAGATCCTCCGTCTCAGTGGCGCCCAACTCTATTTGTCTCACTTCCAATTACTGCAGTTGTTCTTGTTTAGGAGGTCAGTCTTTGTAAACGAGGAGGTGCAGACATCAGCGAACCGGTACGTACTATCTTACTTGTGTGTATCTGTGTATTGCTGTCTATCTTTAATTTCTATTCTTGTATGCCTATTATGTGTTATCTTACTATTGTCTTATTCAAATTTCAACTACCGATTCCCTACGTAACTGTTCGCAATTTGAAATAACCGTTTTTTATTTTTGCAAGTCACTATCTATTGTCTACATTTTTACACCGAATCGTCGTAGTTTCTTTGTAAAGCAGAACTATTGCACACGGAGGGCTGTAATATACTTACGTTCTTTTCTATCATACTTATTTTATACCATCATGAGCACTAACCCTATCAAGTACTTCCTACTTAATAAAAATGAATTGGCCTACGAGGTCGCTATTCGCGGAGAGGAGCCGGCTACCTCTGTTTTAGGTTTACGGAAGCAGCTACCTAAACTACTCGAGCTGATTCCGAATGACGAAATCCTAGAGTCAGGCCTAGACATAGCAGACGACTTCAAGGGAGCTAGCCTGTCAGTTACCGATTTAGATTCGCGAATCTCTTCCCTTAAGGAATTATACGACCACAACTTGGTGAAGTGAACTACGGCTTTGCACAACCAGGTCTACTACAGATTGGGCAGATTAGACAAATCCGAACCTAAATATTTTGACAAGGAAGACTGGAAAAATTGGCTGAACACTCTAAAAGTGTATTTTTCTAGTCATTCTGTGGCTGCGACCCGAGATCAAAAACTTATACTGATTTTCGACCCTATGTTAATGTAACCATTAAGAATCTACCCCTTACTGGTTTACTTGACTCAGGTTCTGCCGTGACTATATTGGGCAATAATTCTCATATAAAACTTATTTCTAAAACTAATCTCCCTTTGAATAAGTGTGACAACCCTACTATATTTTTTCGATCGGCGGGTGGTCATCGTCTGACACCGATCGGCTATATCAACCTACCCACCACTTTTAAAAATAAAACTTGTTATTTAAAAGCGTACGTAATTCCAGAAGTTACTAGTTCGTTAATGTTAGGTATTGACTTCTGGAAAAGATTTAAATTGTTACCAAACTATATTAACTCTGTTTCTTTATCTAATAATTACTCTCGTAGTAATTCCTTGCCTAATAAAGTTAATGCTACCGTGTCAGCTATTGATACTAACACTGATAACGCGACTACTATAACCTCGGATCAGTGGTATACTACAATCTACAATGGCTGTAAAAACTCACCTACTTCTTTCCCTAATTATTCTATCAGGAATGATAAATTGTACAGATATATGGTATCTAAATGTACATTGCGTAAAGTATTCGATTGGAAAGAGGTCCTACATACCTCGGATAGAACTACCGCCATTAAAGAATACCATTCGGAACTCGCTGCGGGTCATTTAGGTATTTTTAAAACGTATAAACGTTTAGCGCAGCGTTATTATTGGCCTGGTATGCACGCTGATATTATTAAGTTTATATCTTCGTGTGATACTTGTGTCGCACATAAACACCAAAACAATGGTACTTTATATACACACACATGCAACTTACGTCGTAAACCGGCTGAATTTAACGTAGGTGATACTGTGTGGAAAATAACCTACTATTTAAATGATACGGACAAATTATTTAGCAAAAAACTATCTCCTAAGTTTACCAAGTGTACTATTATTGCTAAAAAGTCACCACTAGTATACGAATTAGCGGATTCGTCGGGTAAATCTATAGGCAGTTGGCACATTAAAGATTTAAAACTAATTAACTACACTGATTCCTAACCTAACTAGATTCTTTCATTGTACCTACCTGCAGTTTGAGTTTCATAGTCACTATCCACTTAGAACTGTCTACAGAAGTTCGGAGGACTTAGTTAGACGGATTTTTCTTGTCTAGACACGAAAAATCCTGCTGTACAGAGCGGGGTATTGTAACGTAATACTACGCGTATTGCGTTATAATATCTTGCAGGCGCTTAACGCCAGCTTAGCCAGACATCGTTCGCAATATTACCAAATATGGTCATGTTCACTAGCCAAAGGCAGTTGTGAGTCATAGGTTTATGCCTATATAAGATGGGTGCGCGTTGTAGAATGGTCACTTTCCCTAGACATTGGAACGCTGCCGCTACACCTCGCGATTATTCTACATTCTACTTCCTATCTACTGTCCCGCTGGGGGTAAGCATATTCTAGTTGTCTGTGTGCCTATATGTTCTGTCTGTAGTATCTGTGTCTCCTAAGCATAACAGCCGATCTAGGGACAGCCTGTTCCTGACCGGTTGTTGTGTATTCTCTATGCTGTTTCCAGTTCATCCTACGGGCTACGTTCTTCCTACGGGCTCACTGCACCTGACGTTCTTCCTACGGGCTACGTTCTTCCTACGGCTACAAGCCACGAGCTGCTGGCGCCGTGCCGCTACTAGCCAGCTGCCACCCAAGCCTCCGTTCCTGCCCACGAGATCCTACAGCCAGGCCACGGACGCCTGAGCCTGACCGCTCGGCCCACATCGGCTGCACCGCCTGAGACCCGCTCAGCCTGAACATCGACCACAGAGCTGCCTGCGCAGCGCACCTTGACCAGCTCATCGGCGACCCTACGAGCAGCTACCCTGCGAGCGTCGGAGCGCAGCAGGAGTCTACGCTCCAGCCAGCTCAGGCCAGTGCTTACCTAGTTCGGTCATACTGTATGTAAGCGGTAGTGAGACATAATAAAGAACCTGTTCAGCTTAGCAGTGTTTCTCTCGAACCCCGACATCCTACCTGAGATCCTCCGTCTCATCTTACTGACTAAAAACCAAACCGTGTTCCTCATGTACCCGTGTGTCGGAGGGTCGGGTATCGCCGAAGCATTCCTCGCTACCCCCCGACGGGTATTGGCCCGCCTGATGGTCCGGGCGGGCCCCGAACAAAGCCCCCCTTGGCGGCGGATGAAGGTGTTGGGCTCCGCCGCCAAAACACCCAGCGGTCGCAGAGGATAGGGAGGACGGCAACGCAACACTGCTTCTCCTCTTCCTCTGCGGCCCCACCGCGACGCAACGATGGTGCGCTCCCATTTGGTCGCGGGAGATAGGGTGCGCGGCAACGCAACACCGACACGCCTCTCCTCCCGCGACCGCGCCCGACTGCGAGGGACAGAAGAACTGTCCCCCGCACCCGCACCATTGGACGCATCCTGCGCAGGCCTCCGTCAAGCCCACGCGGAGCGTCCACTCCTGGGATCTCGCTTAGCTTCACCGTGGGTGACCTAACCACGGTTACTAAGCCCCCCCACCACAACAAGGTGGAGATCCAACGGGGGGGAAATAAACTGATACTGGTCTAAGCCATGGAATATCGCTATCCCTTTAGGTTGCGAAGTTCAGACGACAGTCGCTCTGTGAAAAAGCAGATTTTTTTTGTTTTTATTTTTTTTGACTCTGTCAAAATTATCTGGTTGGACTAGTAAGCGGGCCTCAGGCTCCAAGGTCTTAGATGCAGCCGAGATAACGCTAGTAGGATGATAATGACTGGATAAGTGGTAATTGAGTGGATGGTTTGGGTCCATCTGAATGGTACCACCTACTCACAGAATAACGATTTAGGGTAGCAGCTCTATATCAGCTGAATGCTAACTCGCTTGCTTTAAGCAGCGTTTTGCTGAGGTATCTATATGTTTTTAGTATCGCTTTTTAGTTCTTCGTGTAGCCTAGCTAGCCTGTAACCTAGCCTGGTCTGAGGATCCTCCCTTTAGTTAAAGTATTGCCTTCACCTTATACCTCAATAAATACAATACCCATTATCGCCATGTTTTCACCAAGCTGGTTTACATCCATTAATTAATTGTAATTTTCTCGTTAAATGATAATATATACTTAGTAAAATTTAAAGATTTCAAACGTGCTCTTGCTCTACGTCATACATGTATATGCTCTTTAAAGAAGTGGGGCACTTAAACACCTACCTCTACATGCCAATCAACATGCATACAGCTCAGGGAAATCGACGGAATCGGCCTTACATCAGGTCGTGAACTAGATAGAAGCTGCTATACAACAAAAAAGCATCTGTCTGGGCACCTTCATTGACATAGAAGGAGCCTTTGACAAGACAAACTTCTCCAGTATAAGCAACGCCCTAGCCAGACATGGTGTGGATCAGATGCTCATACAGTGGATCCAAAACATGCTCAGCAAAAGAGTAGTGCGCCTGCACGGCGACTCCCAGACAGCCTTAATAACTAAAGGTTGCCCGCAGGGTGGTGTTCTCTCACCGCTATTGTGGAACTTAATCATCAATGAACTCATAGACAAACTCAACGCGAGATATTTTTACACAATAGGATATGCAGATGATCTGACCATTCTCACCTCAGGTAAGGTAACTAGTACAGTGTACGACCTTACTCAACAGGCTCTACGCATAATAGAGTGCTGGTGTAATGAGTACGAATTATCAGTAAGCCCGACCAAGACCGAACTAGTTATGTTCACACACAAACGCGCGCTGGGTACTTACCGACTGCCCAGGCTATTCAACACAGAGCTCAAGCTGTCTACCGAGGTAAAGTACCTGGGCGTCACTCTTGACAGCAAATTGACATGGAACAGCCACATGGAAAATAAGCTCAATAAAGCCAGCATCGTCTTCTGGGAGTGCAAGAAGATGATAGGTAAACGATGGGGCCTATCCCCCAAAATTGTCTTATGGCTCTATAAGACAATAATACGTCCGATGATAAGCTACGGCGCAGTAGTGTGGTGGCCTCGGACCAACCTAACAACGGCCGCCAACAAGCTTCAAAAGCTTCAAAGACTTGCATGCCTAGCGGCCACGGGCTGCATGAAAACTACACCTACAGCGGCACTCAAAGTATTGCTGGACTTGCCTCCATTGCACCTGTTCATACAACAGGAAGCAACGATGTCGGCGATCCGGCTAATAGCTCTGAAGCTCTGGAAAGACACTAACACACCGCACACTAGCAACTTAAACACACTCTTTAAAGAAGTTCCTCTCACACAAGCCATTGGCGACCGAATACCGAAACAATTTGTTTTCGATAAGAAATACAAAATCCAACTGTACGAGGATCTACACGAGGGAGCGGTTGGCCACAACGAGCTCACGATCTTCCAAATGGGTCTAAGACGGATACAGGTACGGGTTCAGGAGTATTCTCCGAGGACCTTAACATCAACATCGCAGTACCGCTGGGAGCCTACAACACGGTCTACCAGGCCGAATGTTTTGGCATAATCCTAGCTGCCATAGCAATCATGGCACGTGAGGTAAGGGAACGATCCATTAGGATCCTCTCAGATAGTAAGGCTGTCCTCTCAGCCCTCAAAAGCCATACTATTACCTCGGCACTCACGCTTGAATGCCACCAGAAACTAACAGAGGTAGGTAAACAAAACAAATTAACACTGCAATGGATCAAGGGCCACAGTGGCTCAAGAGGGAATGACGCAGCCGACGTACTTGCCAGAAGAGGGGCCACTTTAGAGGTGGTGGGACCCGAGCCCATTATTCCCCTCCCTTCTGGTTTTTATCGCAACCTGGTAAGGAATAGGACCAGGACCTAACACAACCAGTCCTGGATTGGTATTGAAACATGTAGGCAGGCCAAGGAGGCTCTTCGCGCAGTAGACGGTAAGATAGCCAAACAAATCCTCCGGCTGTCCAAACAACAACTGCGGACAGTCACGGCCGCCTACACAGGGCACGGATTCTTTAATAAACACCTATTTACTATAGGCATCACCGACAGCCCGCTGTGCAGGGCCTGTATGGCAGCAGACGAGACGGCAGCCCACCTGCTCCTCGACTGCCCTGAGGTCGCACAGTACAGGCAGCAGTACCTGACGAGATACAGCACCCTGAGGGAGGCAGTGGGCCACATCAAGAGTCTGCTGGCCTTCCTCGAAGAGCTGGGGTGGCTCGAATGAAGACACCATTCCCACCCGCACGCAAAATACACGCCAAGACGTGGAGTTGCGGAAACAGCCCGTGCCATCAAGTATCAAGTAAGTATGCTCTTTAAATGCATGCAAGTTTCATATTCGCAAGGTTCGTGGAAAATAAACTATGAACACGTGAGAAAATATAATTTTGCTAGCTGTGCCCGCGACTTCGTTCGCCTAAATGTTGGAATTTAATTAGCATGACATGCTAAGAGTATATATTATTTATAACTTTTATATGTATATTATATACCTAATATATATCTTTAGAGAATTTCTTTATACACAACATCACCTATTTTACCACCTTCACATAGAACATGCATAGGCACATACATACATACATAGACTCACGCCTGTTTCCCGGAGGGGTAGGCAGAGACCATGGAACGCCATTTGCAACGATCCTGACATACCTCTCTTGCTTCATTCACTCCCATCAAGTTTCTCATGCATGCTCTTCTGTTTAGGGTACTTCTGACCTGTCATGTTTTTAGGATGTCTCCTATCTGATCAGAGAACGTCCGCCTAGGTCTTCCCCTTCGTCCTGTCCCATTAACACTTGCCTTATATATCTTCTTTGTCAGTCTTTCGTCATCCATCCTCTCCATGTATCCATACTATCTCAACATGCCTGTACAGTTTACCTGTACAAAATGCTTACTGGCATTTACATTATATTCGCGACACCATTTTATTACGAATAATAAAAGTCAAGTTGAGGAGAGGCCCTTGCGGCCGCACACCTTGCCCAGACGCAGCCGTGCCGCAGGCATACTGCGAGGCAGGCGTGCCCCCTCTACAGCAGTACAAGAAAAGTGATAGTGCAATTTGTGAAACTGTGAATGAAGTGATCAGGCCAATAGAGTGCGTACCAAGTGAAATCAAAAGATTAGTGTTGAGTGTAGACGTGGGGACCTCCCCTACTCCTCTTAGGTCGCGATTTAATGAACTTTAAACATACTCGTAGATAATGAACAATATAAATTGTTCATTATCATTCTATGTATCTATAATGTATCTCTATCAATGTTTTTATAGATTCGTTATCATTATACTGATATCATCTTTTGAGTGGGCAGGATGCACAGTTTACCTACCTGTACAAAATGCTTACTCGGCATTTACATTATATGCGCGACACCGTTGCATCGGTGTAGTACCTATCATTTTATTACGAATAAATCAGTGCACTTAGATACAGCATTCAGCCCTGGCGGTTTCTTTTATCATTCCTGATCGACACTATATCATTTATATCATTATCATATCATTATCATACATGTCAGCAGTATGCGTATGTACTACCGACAATGCCTTTCCCAATGGTTGTCACTACATCTTCTTTTACCGCACACCACTCTCGTGTCACATAATTCTTTACTCTGTCGGTCATAGACACACCACACATACTTCTCAGTGCACTCATTCCTACAGCATTTATTCTACTTTCATGACTCTTCTGCCATACCCAACTTTCATTACCATACATAGAACATGTAAATTAATTTTACCGATCATGTGAAAAGCAACATGTTCGGATGTCGATTCCAGCTGTTTCAAGGGTCTATCCCTGCGATTTATTTAGAAAATACACACAAGACTACGACTATCTAGCCCTGCCGAAAGTATGATAGCCCCGTTGAGTAATTCAAGAGGTATCTGAATTCAGGGTGCAGTCTCCCGCTCAGAGATTCCCACGTACGTGACATGACGAGTGGGAAATTGGTCATAATGAGACACCTGTATAAGAACAGAACACGAACGAACGAAAGAAATCAAAGAAACTCGATAACATTCAACAATCATAAACTTAACGTCAAATATCCAATCCAAGTATTCCAACGACGATGAAAGCAAATTATCCGAGAACCTGATCAATCCTCGGAGAATCTTAACACCACCATTCAGAAAATGACGGCATTTGTCAACGCCATCTATGTTTACATATACAAACCGACCGAGATAGAAAATAATAATTATGGACTAATCGACAATTTATTGAAAAAAGGATCTATAGTCATTGTATTTATCATTTAAAATAAATAATAATGAAATGATTATATAACTATTATATAAACATAATAATTTGAAATACATGAGATTGACCGTTTATATTAAGTGGACATTGTAATAAATTTTGATACAGAGACTTTCTGTTTATGGAAGTGCCGAAAATTAGGTTTTTTTTTAATAACAGAAATATACCCGACACATAATTATTGTCTTTTTTGCAAGAAACATTTATTTTGCTAGAAAATTATTTGAAAATAGTGACATCTATCGGTACCTATTTAGAGTAACCATACTTTTATTAACAAATTTATAATGATCATAGATGGCACCATATATATAACCAGTTTTGGTTGATCCCGGTTTTGTTTGGGACTACGTACAAGGAGGTCAAGCTGTACACCGAAAACCACTCAACCGATTGTGATGTAACATATACTATTTTATAGGTTTGAGTATCCTTTGTACATGAGTGTAAGTTTTATTGAAATCAATTCCGCCATTTTAGAGATCTTTAGCAACATAGGAAAAGACAGACATAAATTCTAAAAAACATCAAGTATTGCATTTTAGCATTTTCCTAGATTTTTTAGCTAATTTTCGTCAAAAAATCTTTAATGTACAGACTTTTTCACCTCTACAGTTTTATTATAGTATAGATATGAATGTTTTATTTGTTTAAATATCCTACAAAATATGGTCAATCATTATTTGGGATAATAATTGTAACCATTCAAAATCGCTTACGTTATCGTAATGTGATACGTCTGGTGATGTGATCGTTACCGAGCACATCACCAGACTCCAGAAGGCCAATTCTCGTATTTAACAGAGACTGACACTGAATTTTGACTGAACTGCGATTTAATTTTGAATTGACTCACAATTGGTATTCTGCTCCACTTAATCTCCTTATAGTATAATTTCGATATAATCAATTTATAATCTCTTGTTGATCTTAGAGGTAATGACAAAAACTCAAAAACAAAAACATGAATTTTGCCATTGTATGGGAAAATACATTAATAGGAATGGTTATTGGATGCCAATACGTTTACATGCCAAATTAAAATTAATATACAACTAAGTAATAAAATTTCGGTAAGTAAATATATTGGTTCCTTGGATCGTGTGAATTATTTTCAATAGGTTTTCAATAATTTAAAAAAATTATATTCAATAATAGAAATAATTCAGACATTATAAAGATTTTAACGATGGTAACGTACAATTGGGTTTTTTAAATCGTTTTTCCCTCCTGATAATTTTATCTCATTTGTTGAATTTCTCGAGCAAAAGTTTCGCGAATATTTCGATCTTGAAATAAATATTGTCAATGCTGGCAACGAAATACTTAACATGTTTGCATGTTGTCCACCAGGATCTCCTAGCCAGATCCCCCAGAGGATCCTCGTGAACTCATTAGTTGTGAAATTGTATAAAAGCAATTAACGTTTACAAAACCAGTGACTATCAGAAAGTTATCAGCCATCGATAGGGATTACAAAAATCAGGTGCATGCGATTTTCGACCTTATTGACGTAACTCAGCATTTATAATTTTAATAACGTATCAATGTCAGAAAGCAAGAAAATACCAAAAAGAAGTTTATCATGAATTGTCAATAAGGTCGAAAATCGCATGCACCTGTTTTTTGTAAGCCCTATCGATGGTTGATCATTTTATAGTCATTTGTTTTGTAGACATGAATTTGTCTTACACAATTTCTTTTTAAACTTATTTTAGATACCTATCCCCGTGGTAAAACTAGTGGCACATAATAGCTAAAGGGGATTCCTATGTTTATTAGCAAAATAGATCATAAATATTACCAGAAAAATATTCAACACTATTAGTGGTATCGTTGGGAATGTCAAATAAATCACGTCATCACGTCGTGTCCTTGGTAACAAATGTATATTAAAACTAGAAATACCTTACCTGCTCTACTAATAATTAGCAGAATACCGTTCACACTAGTTCACACTTGGTTCAACTTTCGATGTAGTCCCGATCTCATTCAAGTGTCAGTTAAGTTACGAGAATACCATTTATGACGCCGAGACTAGATCGATATTGGAATTTGAACAAATATAATTACCAGAATTGGCCCTCAGGTTGCTACTGAGTATTCGGAAAAACCCAGTAACACTTTTGCCCGACCCGGGAATCGCACCCGAGACCTCCCAATCCCACGCGTACATTTATGCCGCGAGACCAACGAGGTACCTAGTCCTTCTTTTTGTTACTTCTTTTTGATTTGACATTTATTGCGCACGAATCAGAAAATGTTAAAATCATTTATCATAATATTGTATCTTTAACATCCCAACACCCAAGCGGCAAATAATAAAATCACCGAAAGTATATAGCCTTACTCATTTGCACAAACAACTCATTTCCGAATCTTCTTATTTTTATACCTATTGGTCATTCGTATCTTTGCGTGAGCCCATTAAAAAGATAGATCAGTGACATTATCTCACAAAAACACATTATCACTGGCACATTAAAGTCACAATTTTCATTGTTTGCGAAACCATTAATATCAATGGGATCCAATATCTATAGCCATTGTTCCATGGATTCGCCGAGTCATTTAAGGGAAGGGTCGTGAAATTTGCGATTCCTTTTATCTTTTTGAACACAATTTCCAGGTTGCTTGGAAAAACAAAGATAAAATATGCAAAATTTAAGGAAACGTAGGTACCTACCCCATTTTTAATTGTGTTGTAGATTTAAATGGAAGTGGTGGTTGATGACGGATTTATTTTCCTGGCATATTTCATTTACCAACCATTATCTTTATATATAAAATCCTTGCGTTACTGACTGATTGACAGACAAGCTACAGCCGAAACTATTGGGCGCAGGAAGCTGAAATTTGGCATGAAAGTTCCTTGGGGACCGTAGGGGTGCACTTAGAAGGGATTTCTCGAAATTCCCACGGGATCGACTAAAACGGGTATATTTAAAAAAAATGCAGGCGTAGCTGCTGGCGTCCTCTAGTTAAAGATATTCTTCATCATTAGATGCGTCATACTCCTATTGGATAATTGCCGTGTCAACGTAATGTCTTTCGGGATATATACCACGTATCTTTGTTTGGAGTTACCGATATTTCGGCACTGTTGCAAGCACCATGTTCACGTCTACACTGAGTACATACTACTAGTACATAGTACTTTTTTATAGAACAAAAATTACAAACTAGCCCCGGTTGGCCTGACTGCAAGAAGTCATCACTAACGCGTCGCCAATCCCAAGCAATGACATAGATGACTCAAAATTATCTAACATGCTCCTTTTTTCAAAGCCTTTTCACCGCCTCATACATGAAAATCTTCTTCTTAAATATAGGAAAAAAATGCCCTGGGCTCCTTCATCATGCATGCAGAAATCTCCCTCATCAAACGAAACGCAAGATTTTGACTACTGCTAGCCAAGGTCCATCTCTTATGACGGAGTATAACCCTCTAGTGGTATTTAATACTATTAAGAGCTGGCTCACAACCAATTTCATTCATTGATGTTAGTGATTAGTTTAAATAACCATTTAAGGACATAGGTACTGCCTTAATAAATTGTTATGCGTTTTTTTCTAATAAAATGTCGGAATTATCTTTAGTATCTATAAAATACATATTTACATCGAACAGTGTTTAATTCTGCAATATTTGCTGTATTTAAATCGTTATCATATACATCTTAAGAATAGGATACCAACAATATTGCAAGAAACTTATTTTACTTATTGAAATACATTTTTCAAAAATATACGTCTTACTTGCGTAACAATTTTACTGGCCTCAATCAAAAGTTTGAATTGAAGTACAATTGTTTAATAATATATTTTTTTAGGTTTATTCAGAATTTATAAATACCCATTTTTACTGTCCAAGTATTCAAGGGACGCTGAATTCCTTTAGAGTATTCTAAAAGGATGCTTTTTAACTTCAACTGAAGTCTCGGATCTGCTTCGCTACGCTAAGATAATAGTAATGAATGTAGAGTAAGCGCGTGATGTTTGTTAGGATTGAAGCAAGTGGTGTTCTATTATCTCTGCCTACACCGACGGGAAAAATACGTGAGTGTATTTATGTATGAGATAATAATGATGTGACTGTATATTGATGTGGAGTAAAGGTACGACTTGTTTTATCCGCGTAATGACGGATTTAGAATAAGATGAGGCACTACCCCATTACATTCCGCGGGTTTTTTAACAGGCGATTATGTAAAATACACGGAACAAAATGTATCTTAGAGAAGCGACGGAAAACTTGACGTGAAATGCGTGGTATCATAGGCTTAACCCTCCTGACTTCATTTAATAATGTGTATAAAAGTATACCTATGCCAGACAATACTACACCATTCAATTTTAAACATTAATTACCTATCTTATAGTTGATTGACCAAATCACAAAGCTGCTATCGCTTCTTAACTAATTAGCATAATTATTCCTATTACATGTTTCATGTATCATGTAAAAAATTTTTAGAAAATAAAGAAAAACGAAGGGCTCACGCTACTTTCAAAGTCGGGTTTTAATTTGACGGGTGCGTGACAACGTAACACTCAAATCTCAAGAAAGATTACGAGATACACGAGAATATAATTCATTACAATCATTGCAAAGTGAGAAGGGAAATTAATCATTTTATTTACGGATGTTGTTTGTAGGTTTATTTTCAAGTTAAACATCGAGTAAGTAAGAGTGATCTTCTTTTTATTGTTTTCATTAATGATATTAAGCAATGTTTCACACACTCTAATTTCTTAATGTTAAAAAATTCTTATGCAGACGACATCAAAATATTTAAAGCATGTCAAACCTTGACAGATTGTATGACTATTGTACGGACAAAAAACTTTTTCTAAGTCTTCCAAAGTGTCACACGATATCTTTTACAAAAAATATAAATAAGATAAATTTTAAGTATAACATTAATAAGGAAAACTTAAAGCAGGTAAACTTAGTTCGCGACTTAGGTATCATGTTAGACTCTTCCCTACATTTTGATGCACATATTGACAGTATAGTCAGTAAGGCCTTCCGCATGTATGGCTTAGTTACGAGAGCATCGCGTGACTTTGTGCGTCCCTCTACGTACATTCCGTTGTACAAAGCCTCCTTGGTCAGATTACAGTTGGCGATATATGCGACTCCAATCTGGAATCCTTTCTATTTAAAATATACTAACCAATTGGAAATGGTGCAGAAAAAATTCTAACGATCAGTAAATTTCAGGTGTTATCGGTCCAAGGTTCCCTATACGGACTTACTCAAGCGGTACCGTTTATTAAGTTTAGAGTCAAGACGATTATTTCTTGGCACAATGATGTTATATGGTTTGTGTAACAATGAATTTGACTGCTTAGATATAACTAATAAATTATGTTATGTAGTACCTAGAAACGTTTTTCAGCGAGGAGTTCGTGTGCCGCGCTTGTTTCACGTAGATACGTGCAGGACAAACGCCGGTAAGCGGGCGCCTCTCATCGCATTGTTGAAACTTATAACAGTCGCTTCACAGATATTGACATGTTCTCTCTATCAAGTAGCAAATTCAAACGATTGGTTATCGAACTGTTATCGTAAATTTAATGTAATCTTTTTTTTTCCTTAAGTATGTTTTGCTTCTTAACACGTTCCGGGACAGTACGCCGAGGGACGGTCCTAAAATTCCTATAGATAACGACACAACGTCCATCGACAGCTGACTTTAAGCTTCGAAATTCGACAGCTCGTCAAAGAACGGGCGTCAGCAACAGAGAATATTGTAGGGTGACGTATTAGTGTCGTATTACAAGAACCTACAGCTGGCTAGTGTCACATCGTGAAGTTTTATGAGCACACAAGTAAACTACACTGTGTCATTGCGCGGGAGCCCCGCGTCGCTATAGCTCATGCCACCGAATGCGATCGTGAAAAGTAGATATAATTTCATAATTACTTGTATTTTATTGTTGTTTTGCTATAAAATTTGTTCGTGAAAACATTCGTATAAAATATGAATAATGGTCACGTCCAGAAACGTACTGTCGTATCACGCAATATAAATCAGTACAAGGTATACCACAACGTCGTCAAGCGGGGGGTGAATTTGTATGGGGAATTCTAGTGTCAAATCGAGTAGGTTTTGGACTACCGCCCCTCGACGTTCTGTCCCGGAACGTGTTAATATAATTTGTGTTAATTTGTGGACAAGGGTGCTGGTTATGTGTATATCAATCTAGGTTAAGAAAGCATTTGTAAAGTTTTGCATGTAATTGTTTTTTGTCCCGAACAAATAAAAAAAATTATGTCAAATTCGGCATGTATGGACTAGAATACATCTTAGAATTTTTTTTCTGAATTTTCCCAATGATATTTACAAATAAAACATGACAAACATGTTTATTGTTGGGAATTTAGACACAATAATATTACAACAAAAAACTTATTATAGATCTTTACGAAAAATTAACTTATATTTTATTTTGGTAAGTTGCTTAAATCCTAACAAACATCACGCGCTTACAATATCACCCAATGAGCGCACCAACGAATAGGCCCCCAGTTCCCGGTAGTCCCGCTGTCCGCAACTACGGTAGCGGTCGCGGTAACAGCGGGGCAGGGGGTGCTAAGAATCTCCGGGTTACGGCAAACGGCTACCACAAGAAACTGACCCTGGCTACGTACAATGGACGCTCTCTACGGCTGGACCAACACATCACCGAACTCGAAGTAGAACTAGGTCATATAAACTGGCATATAATTGGGGTTGTCTAAAGTCCGAAGACAGGGGGAGGACACGATAACCCTTGAGTCAGGAAACCTGTTCTACTTTCGAGAAGGCGATCAGCCCTCTTAGGACGGTGTCGGTTTCCTCGTTAACAAATCTCTCGCTAACAACGTTGTAGAAATCAGCAGTGTGTCGACACGGGAAGCGTACCTAATATTAAGGATCACCGACAGGTACTCCCTGAAGGTGGTACAGGTATATGCGCCAACCTCGACATACTGCGATGACATAGTCGAAGCCATTACTAAGGCTCTACATCATACCACCAAGACACACTACAGCGTTGTTGTGGGGGATTTTAATGCCAAAGTGGGAGTATAAGAACGCGGCGAAACGAGAATCGCATCCTATGGCGTGGGGTGCCGAAATCACAGGGGGCAAATGCTGGTCAACTTTCTGGAGTCACAGGGGCTCTTCTTAATGAACTCCTTCTTTAAGAAGAAGCCTCATAGAAAGTGGACATGGCGAAGCCCCGATACTGTGACAAGGAACGAGATAGACTTCATCATGTCTGATCGGAGGTATATATTTAGACGCGTCTCAGTGATCAACAGGTTTAATTCCCTGTAGCGATCACCGATTTGTCCGAGGCACTCTAAATATAGACTTCAGAGCTGAGAGGCTTCGCATGATGAAGTCTACTCTTAGACCTACTGCGCCTCAGCTAGCAGTAGGATCCGAAAAGTTTCAACTGGAACTTCAAAACTGTTTCGGACTGCTGGAAACCAATGGCACTATTGACGAGAAAACCGACGCTGTGGTCAAAACGCTACAGGATGTGTCTCGAAGCGTGTTTTCGGAAAAAGCGTTAACAAGCAAAGTAAACTCTCGCACGAGACTCTCGAACTTATGAGGCAAAGACGGGGAATGTCATATGCGCAGACGTCTTCGCTTCTTTATGCGCGACAGATGGAAGAAACCTAAACCGGAGGATCCGGAAGCTGGTGCGACGTGACCTCCGATGTTCCAATACCCGCGCCATTACGGCTGCGATTGAACAGAATCGAGGCACCAAAGTCTTCGCTCGCAAGCTTGGTAGAATGCATCTGCCGAATCTCAAAACCGTAACCTCCAAGTTCGAGATTCTCGCTGAAATTGAGAGTTTCTACAAGGACTTGTACGCATCACGGATGCCTAAACCCACGAGACCAAGCGTTGATGACCACAGAGCCCAACTGACGCGCCATTACACGGAGGACATCCCTGATGTCAACCACGGCGAGGTAAGAGTGGCTCACGAGCAGCTCAAGAACAACAAGTCTCCAGGGGATGACGGAGTCACCACAGAGCTCTTAAAATCAGGTGGCACAGCAGTTCTGAAAGAGCTGGCGAGCCTGTTTAATTCCGATATCCACCAAGGCCTAACACCTCAGGCGTGGAGTGGGAGTGCGGTTTTTCTGTTTTTCAAAAAAGGTGACAAAACCCTGCTGAAAAACTACAGACCCATCTCACTCCTGAGTCACGTCTACAAGTTGTTCTCGAGAGTCCTAACAAATCGCCTCGCCAGAAAACTCGACGATTTCCAGCCACCGGAACAAGCCGGGTTTCGAAAAGGCTACAGCACTGTAGACCACATCCATACTGTTCGGCAGATTGTACAGAAGACCAACGAATACAATCAGCCGCTGTGTATGGCTTTCGTGGACTACGAGAAAGCCTTCGACTCCATCGAAACCTGGGCGGTTCTGGATGCTCTGCAGCGGTGTCGCATCGATTGGCGCTACATCGAGGTGTTGAGATGTTTGTACAACACAGCCACTATGACCGTCCAGCTCCAGGACAATAAAACCAGCCCCATTGAGTTGCGTAGAGGGGTGAGGCAGGGGGATGTAATATCCCCTAAGCTCTTCACCAACGCACTCGAAGACGTCTTTAAGACGCTGGACTGGACTGGACGGGGCATCAACATTAATGGCGAGTAAATATCCCACCTTCGGTTTGCCGACGATATCGTCATCGTGGCAGAGAGCCTGGCAGAGCTGAGCGAGATGCTGAACAACCTAAATGGAGCCTCTCGACAGGTCGGTCTCGGCATGAACTTGGATAAAACCAAGATTATGTTCAACGAACACATTGTGCCGGGACCGGTTTATGTCAACGGATCGATGCTCGAAGTTGTTCAAGAGTATGTCTACCTTGGGCAAGTAGTCCAGCTTGGTAGAAACAACTTCGAGAAAGAAATCGACCGCAGGATCCAGTTGGGTTGGGCAGCGTTTGGCAAGCTACGTCGAGTTTTCTCTTCGCCCCTACCGCAATGCCTGAAGACCAAAGTCTTCAACCAATGCGTCCTACTTGTTATGATGTACGGTGCCGAGACGTGGACACTCACAATAGGACTAGTCCACAAACTAAAAGTCACGCAGCGAGCTATGGAACGAGCTATGCTTGGCGTCTCTTTGAAGGATAAAATCCGGAACGAAGTTATCCGACAAAGAACCAAAGTTACCGACATAGCTCACAGAAGCAGTAGGCTCAAGTGGCAGTGGGCTGGCCATATCTGTAGAAGGACTGATGGCCGATGGAGCAACCGTATCCTAGAGTGGCGACCACGTCTCGGCAAGCGCAAGGTAGGGCGGCCCCCGGCTAGGTGGACCGAAGACCTGAAAAAGGTGGCTGGGACAGACTGGATGCGGAAAGCTGAGGACCGTGTACTGTGGCGCGTGTTGGGAGAGGCCTTTGTCCAGCAGTGGACTGCGATAGGCTGATTGATTGATTGAAGTTGCGATTACTGGGTTATTGGTGTAAATAATTTTCATGAAGGCTTTGGTAAACGTGTTTATGGGGTTTATAGTGTTGAAATAATTTTAAAATACGTATTCCGTAATATGCACAAACAATGATATTTAAGATTGGTATTGACTCATTAATGTACGTAATATTTCAATACGGTCAATTTATTCTAAAAATCAATACACCTAGCTCTGCTAGATATTATTGCTTTTGTCTAGCCCCGCAAAAGTTTGCAAAGTGCAGTTGTCTATATTTATTTTGGTAGCTGATAGACAATAATATATATATGCCACGCCCCCAACAAGTGTCCTTGGCTATAGGCCCGGTGCGTAAAGTTTGTTTACGTACATAGTTGAATTCAGAGCGCTGGGCTTGCACGCAGATATTTGCGCCACGCTCGATATTTGCTCCAAATATATGATTATACCTCAGCTAGACAAAGAGGACGAAAGCGTACGAGTATTCAAGATGCAGCTGTATATATGGATAATGTGCAGTTGCAACGCGCATACCATCTTTGCATGCAGGTCCTTTGAGTTTATGAAGCAGTGGAGCTTTTCCTCAGAGTTTTATATTATTTTTATCAATCCTTGTCTAGAGGCTTACCATGACCTCTTATAGCGATTCAGTTTACGACCTAAACTGAATAGAACCGCAATATCGTACTATGACCTAATTATGACGACTCAGGTATGGTGTTTACGTTTCAATGTGACGCAACTGTGAGTACAATAGCGTTTGAACCGAAATCTTAAGCCATTTATTCATTTGTCATAATAGACCGTACATGACGTGCTTCGTCAGCTTAAACTGAACCGCTTGACTGTCAAATTAACGATTCAATATAAGTTACAATTTGTAATGTATAAACTGAATAGTTAGAATTATACTTGGGTTTTTAGATGTTGTTTGTGCATTTTAAACATTTTGAGTTAATTGTAGGTCGATTCTTTGGGTTTTAGGGCCAATTTTTTATAATAGTGTACTAATTGTAACATTTTTTTAATACTCCTATTGTGAAACTTGTTAATAGAAAAGCTAAGGACTCTGTGTAGTTTTATTCGATTTGTGTGATAGAAATATGATAATAAAACTAGCACTCCAAGTCGTAAACAAAAGCGCCAAGCTAGAAATCAGTTGGATCCTTACATTACATTGGACAAAGCAGAATTCATCAAAATATTTTGCCAAGTAATCGAAAAATGTAACGAATTTAATATACCCCTATACATAGCATTTGTTGACTACGCTAAAGCTTTTGATAGTATTACCCATCACGCAATAGAAACTGCCTTACAGAACCAGAACATTAACCATACCTATATAAATCTCCTTAAAGCAATATACGACAATAGCACAGCAGACGTAAAACTGCAATCCACGGGTCAGTCGTTCCAAATTGAAAGAGGTGTTAAGCAGGGGGATCCACTATCTCCCAAATTATTTACAAGTGTCCTACAACAAGTTTTTAACAGTCTGTCGGATCAATGGACATCAAGAGGTATTGATATCGGCGGCAAAAGATTAACAAATCTTCGATTCGCCGACGACATCGTCCTCTTCTCATCTTCGGCACTGGAGCTCGAGCTAATGCTCAAAGATCTCAGCTCTGCAAGTCTTCAAGTTGGACTTCAAATGAATCGATCAAAAACTCAGCTGATGACCAACAGCACAAAACGTAGGGTCATGGTAGATGGGCAGATAATACACTATGTTGACGAATATACTTACTTGGGCCAGATAGTATCCTTCGATAACAGGCAAGACAAGGAAATTACAGTTAGAATCCAAAATGCCTGGAAGAGCTTCTGGTCCATGAAGCAGATGTTGAAGGGAAACCTTCCGTTGTCACTGAAGCGGAAACTCGTTGACATGTGTATACTGCCCATCCTAACCTACGGTGCTCAAACATGGTCCCTGACCGAGATTCAGAAGTCCAAGTTGAAGATTTGCCAAAGAGCCATGGAGCGTAGCATTCTGGGGATGAAGAAGACCGATCACGTCCGTAACTCTACGCTGCGCTCAAAAACGGGCTTAATGGACGTAGGAGCAAAATCAGCCCGACTAAAGTGGGACTGGGCCGGACACGTCTGTCGCATGCACACAGAAAGGTGGGCCCATGTAGCTACCAATTGGGTTCCAGGTGGTCGGCGGCGACGAGGACGTCCTAAACGGAGATGGCGGGATGACCTGGACGCTTTTGAGGACGAATGGCCAGAGATTGCAAAGCACAGAGATTTGTGGAAATCCAAGGGAGAGGCCTTTGCTCAGCAGTGGGACAATACAGGCTAATAAAAAAAAAAAAAAATACATAATGGTCTTATGTCTTATGAGGAATTGAGACCATGGTTTAAGCAGCTTGTGACGTCCAACACTTTGAGTATTAAGCTTAAGGTAAGAAGTGTTTTATATTAAACATCCTAATAAATTGATGAAAGCGGCAATTACTTTATTGGGGCTGAATTATAGACAGAATATACCCTTTTTAAATGCATAGTAACCTTAAAAGTAAATTGTTAAGAAAAGAACATGCAATATGACTTAATAATAATATCATTATAATTGAAATTAAACTACAGTTTACGGATTTTATCGTGTTATGTGGGTTTCATTAGTTATTACCGCCAGAAATCAATATAACGCGATAAAATCCATAAACTAACGTAATAAAATAGCATCACTATCTTTATTTGTTGTTTTATTTGTTTTAGATAGTGATTGCATCTTCGTTATATATGCCTGGGTAAGGACAAAGGAGACCAAAGACCCATTGGCGACATGTAACTCATTATAATATGGTTCAACAGACAGTGTCAGATTTTATAGCAGAAATGACTGCCAAAATAGATTTATTAATTAATATGTATTTGTAGAATTCACTATCAATTAAATTAGTATTATATTTTTAACTTTTATATTGTATAGTTTTGATAATTTCAAGTTTTTGTAAAGTTGACATTGACTAATTAAGTTATTTTTGCCAAAACTTATATTTATATATTTTTCGTTTATAACCTTCTAATATAACATATAAATATTTTTTTAAGTCGGTATCGAGTGGTTACAATAACACAATTGTTCTAATGTTCCACGTAATAAGAACGCTATTTATTTAAACCGTTTTTAAATTATTTGATATTACCATAATATCTCCGCAAAAGCATGTTATGAAATATTTTATTTGATAAATTTACTGCAATAATCCCGCAAGTACTATTACTGTAGGTATAACCTTTTTGGTATTATTTATTTTCGTAAATTACTAGGTTTTCAATAAAAGGATTTTTATAATAATGACACAGTTATATTTTGCAAAAAAATAGCTTTCTTTTAATACATCAATGACTTCAATAGTCCAACTAGTTAAAAAGATATTTGATAAAATCAGAAAATCTTTTCTCCTGTAAAATTTAGATCCTTCGATTGCCGGGTTATTGCTTGGAGGCGTCGAATTATTAAGTCCCTTAAATAACAATCTATTAAGTCCCGCAGAGGCAAAAAATAAAACTTTTACATTCTAATGTTTTACTATAAATCTAATTAAACATCACTGAAAAATTAACAAGTTTGTATAAGTACGTAATAATTCAAAACAATTGTTTGCTCTGATTTTTCAACAAAATAAACTGTAGCCCTTTTAATATCTTAAGCACGTTAATTCAGAAATACAACAGGATTAAAAGCTTCCAAGGGATCGCGACGGCAATGGCTTTAGAACGGATAAGATTGTCGTTCCGATGGGACTGATAAGCGACAATCAAGTGATGGATGCGCGAAGATGGCGGGATATAACCCTCTGTGTTTTGAAACAAGACACTTGTGATATTAGATTTCTAAACTTTATTTGGTTAAGTTGAGTCAAAATTGTAAATAGAATAAGGCACATAAATATTAGAATTTGAAAGATGAGATGATTATGCTTAAAAGAACTTTCGAAAACTATTTACAGTGGCACTATGCTGTACCTACGGTCGATACGATGACGTACTAAAGTAAAAAAAAACTCTTATATTGTACTAATGCTCTTTTCTTCAATGTAACAATATTTCACCTTTTAAATCTAGTATTTTAATAATATATTGACCTATATTTACAGTAAAAGAACTTTGAAATACCTGTATTATTTAGTTATTTTACATTAATGAAATATTTATATACAGACATTTTTAAAACATTATCACATTTGTAACAACAAGACTGAATGTAGCTAGCATAATAAGCAACGTTATTCTCTTAAAAATGACGCCCGTAGCAAAACAGCTCTTGACATGAATGTCTAATACATCCGTCATTGTACGAAGGGTCTGAATGGCACTTAACCCATGCTCGTGTTTAGTGAGCTCACAATAACGACTTGCCATTGTCTCTTCAAATGGATAAGTCGTTACGTGGTTCTATTTTCCATCGTGTATGTCTTAAGTACTACCGTGTTTTGTAATCTTATATTGTGCTTCTTCATACCTAACATCAGGTCAGGTCTAGGATTGATCTAAATTATATTTGGGATCCTCAATATTACAGTCTGATGAAATTTGGGTTGGTGTTTTTACAGCAAACAATTTCTCTCGAATATTGTTAGGAAAATTCAAACGAACAAAATCGTTCGAGATCGTGTCATCGCTAGGGAATCATACACCCGTTGCAACGAGACTTTATTATCATTAAACTAAAAGTGTATTCTTTTTTTTCTGAGAAAATAAAGTGTAAATATCTCAAAGGCCTTCAATTATTTCAGTTTGAGGAATAAGATCATCTTAGATGAATCACACAATAGGTTCGTCGACAAAATCATAGGTTGTTGAGCTTTGAACTCTCGATCTAACATCAGCTCATTTATCATCTGCAGCGTCGAGATGTTTCATTCACTCTTCGTACTAAAGTGGGCACAATTTTGTGCCATTCACCCTTAATCCGAATTTTCGCCTATGAATCTTCGTTTAATGCGTCTCATTCGCCGAGATTTTGCTAACGCAATTATTTTACGAGTTGTTTTGGTTGAATTTTCATATTTACTTAAATATTTTTTGTGATTTATGATATTATGTCTACAATAGATACTTATCTTAAGAGCAGCATTATTACATTACATGAAAGAAACAAAAGTATGAGGATTTAAGTATTTTATTATTTTATAAATGGTTAACACAACACACACTTGCAATATTAAAATTGTTGAGGATAATAATATAATAGCTACAAATATTAATTATTATTAATGTCGTATAAACAAAGTAGTAGATAATAAAATTTGTGATTGGCGTCAAGTAATTAACAAGGAGTGGTGTGGCTTAGAAATATAACAATAACACTTAGATGATTGCACACTAGCTGCTTCACTTAGAACATTTAGATTTATATAACTCAAAAGTAAAATGGAATAAAAACGAGAAGGACAACAACATACTGACAAACAAATATAGAGGCAAGAAATACATATACATTTAAAACAATTAGAAATTTCTTCAACCAATAAATATAATTTTCGCAATGGTTGACAACACGTAAATATTGCGTGGTTAAAATTATTGTCACAACTGGTTATAGTAGTCTTTTACCCGTTTTAATGAAGAAAACCAATGTATGTTGTTGTCAATCTTTACGCTATATAGATAAGAAATACTTGAAACTATTAAACCACGTCTTTAAGTGAACATGTACTCGTAGCTAATGCAGGCTGACACAGATTACATGTTCATTTGTAGGATTCAAAATTCTACTTTGTAAGATCTAATTTGAATGAACAAGCTCTAGGAAATTTTATAATATTTTGGATAACCAAACTTCAGTGAATAATAATAGTCATATTATTTAAAAAAAGTCTACTCTAGATATCAACACAATGTATGAATTTGAACTTTATAAATAAAAACAGGTCTAGAATTAGTGAAATGTGCTTTGAAAACTTGAGATGAAAGCAAACATATATCCAAAATATTTTAGAATTTACTAGATCCATGTAACCATAGATATAATGTATGTAATACCGTTGTATGTTCTGTAGCCGACGAGAACGGTTCCATATCGGAGACGATACCAGACCGGCCCGAGGAACTGAAGAACTTCCCCAAACTGTGCGACCAAAGAAGAAAATATCCAGTACTATACAAATTAGAATTTCAAGTAAGTATTTCTTTCTTTAAGCAGATATGTTTTTACTTTCAGAGATGTATTAAGCCATTAAGGCTTACCTTGACGATGAAAATAATCAATAAATAATTCAAACAAACAATTACGTAGCGTTTGTCTAGGTAACAAACAAAATATATTCGTATTCGTATTTTAAACAGACGATGGCAGATATTAATAAGATTATTTTAATTTAGAACACGTGATGGTTATGCATGAAGATGACAACAGTAGTTCAAGATAAACAAAAAAAGAAAAGAAATTAACATTTTTTAAATCTATATAACTGTATTTTTTTAATCTTACAAATATTAGGCATATATCAACAAATATAAATAATGACAAAAGTCTTCGATGTTAACGTTATGACAACAATACTAATTGCAAATAATATTATAATAAAAATAAAAATCAAAATAACCGTGATTTAATTATATCAGATTATATGTTGCCAAGACATCAAAAGGAATGGCCCGTTATAGACATACTTCCGTAATTGTGTACCTACACAACAAATTCTAATTTGGAATTGTAATTTCTAAGAGAAAAAGCTGATTGTGTTAAGACTTTTATATTGAAATATTTGAGTCATTCTTTCAAGTTGGGAAAAACAGCTCGCGATAATAAAAGAAGTCTTCTTCGCAAAAGTTAGGCTTCATCATTTTGATGTTTTGAATACAAAATCGTTGTTCTTGCTCCATATCTTTAGATTCATTTTCCTTAACGGATAACAGTTCTTGGTTATCTCTACTGTTTAGTATCTTAGCAATGTACATTCCATATCTGGTTTCAAATAACTAGTTGGTTTCATATTTGATAAGCAGATAATATGTAGGTACTTAATAAGTGGATTTCATAGAAGTTAAAAATTATAAGAAGTTACAGCCAGTCAAAAATATTACATCGCATTAAATACTCAAACTCGGAGTAAAAATTAAATAACCCGAGTTTCGAAACTTGGACAATAAACTAAACAAATTGAATCATAGTGGAAGAGTTTTACGAAATAGATTATGAAGTTGTGGCATAATCCAGTTTCCCAAGTTAATCTTTGGGTAGAGTTTTAAAAAGAAATATTATTTCTTCCTCGGCTCTCGCTTCTTGTTCCCCAACGGCGTGGTAGTTTCAAACTACCTGATATTTTTCATTCTTATTGTGTTGTGGAAAAGAAATGTAGAATAATGCTGTTGTTTTGTTTATTAGAGATACAAATTGTACATTCTGAGAAAAGTATATACTGCTCTGTATTACAACCACCAATCAGATGTTATTTACTGTCTGTTATGCTAAAGAAAAAAAGAAAGTTATTATTATTAAAGGGACTACTTAAGTCATTAAATCATATCCAACTTAGATTAAGTTAAAAAGTCTTTTACTTTTTCTTTATTAGAAACTTTTAAACACTCGCGTTGCATGTTTAAGAATATATATACAGACGGGAATTAACGCGAACATGCAAATTAGGTATTTACATACCTTATTTTGCTTGACGTTTCGAGACGGTTGCACGTCCCGTGGTCGCAAGCTGACTGGTGTGGCGATGTCACGTCTCCGAGTGCGAGGTAGAAGATTCTATTTCTACCCCCGGGTCGTTGATATTCGAAGTACCAGCGCAAAACACACTAACCGTATCTGTATATTGAACATTCGCCGACTGCGCGTTAAAGTGGGGTGTTGTTAGCCGAATCACAGGATTCCACGCCGATGACAATTTGAAGCCCTCTTCCCGATTGAAATTTTTATGTTTTCTGATTTCAATCGCTTCACGCACAACTCTTGGGTAAAAGTGGCGTTCCGTGGAGAGGACTTGGGGACGATGAAATTCAATCCAGTGGTTGGTGCCCGATTGAAGTAAATGTTCCGCAATCGCCGATTTGTTCGTTTGACGGTTCTTTATAGCTGCGATGTGCTCCTTTATACGTTCAGCGATAGTCCGCTTCGTTTGCCCTATGTAAGAGCTTCCGCAGCTGCAGTTGATTTTATAGACACCTGGGGTTTGTAGCGGTAGAACATTCTTTGGTGTGCCCACCATGTTGTATACTTTGGCCCCTGGTGTAAATACTGTCGGAATGGAGTAGTTTTTTAACTTGTCTCCTATTTTATCCGTAACACCTCTAATGTAGGGCATGTAGGTCGGTTGTCTATTTACCGCCGGATGTTTATCGCGTTTGATAGGCCGCGTCATACGTCGTTGTACCTGGTATCCGTTCTTCCTAAGTACCTCCTGAACATGGTCTAGCTCTAGCTTCAAATGCTCAGGGTCACAGAGGTCATGTGCTCTGTTTTTGAGTGACGTCACAACGGATTGCAGGTGTCGAGGGTGGTGGTGCGACATGGCGTGCAGGTATCTATCTGTGTGCGTAGGCTTCCGGTATACGCAATGTGTTAAGGACCCATCTGGTCTCACAGTCACTTTGACATCCAAGAATGACAACGATCTGTCAGTTTCCATTTCGTAGGTGAACCTCATTTTCGGATGAATGGAGTTAAGGTGTTGCACATATTGATCTACTTCCTGCTTACCTCCTTTTACGATACTGAAGATGTCGTCCACGTATCTTTTCCAAAGCCTGATGGTCTTGGGCCCGCTGCTAAGCGCCTTTTCTTCAAAGTGTTCCATCCAGATATTAGCCAGTACCGGGGCTACTGGACTCCCCATTGCGACGCCATCGATCTGGAGGTAATATTGGCCTTGGAAGAGGAAGTAGTTGCCATCTAAGCAGTGTTTTAGTAGATCAATATAGTTGTGAGGCATATCGTTGTCACTCAGTCTGTCCCTCACTACGTCCAGACATTCCCTTATTGGAACATTGGTAAAGAGCGACTCAACGTCAAAGCTTACCATTACATCTTCCGGTTGCAATCGGATACTTTGTACGATCTGGACGAAATGACGTGAGTTCTTTACGAAAGACGGTGTCATACCGACTAATGGCTGCAATACCGATGCAACGTGCTTCACAAGGTCGTAAGTAGGCGAGGAAATCTGACTTACGATAGGCCGCAGTGGCACGTTGGGCTTATGTACCTTAGGCAGACCATATAGCCTAGGTGGTTGGTATGGCTTGGGACCATATAACTTGCTGTACTCGTCTTCCGTGAACAGGTCCTGGTGGTCTTGTATCAGTGTTCGTATTCTGCGCGTTACTCTGGCCGTGGGGTTATATGAGACCGGTTTATACACCTTGTTATCACATAACAACTCTCGTACCTTGTCCGTATAATCAGCCGTATTCATCACTACAGTGGCGTTTCCCTTGTCGGCCTTAAGCACTAAAATATCCTGGTGGTCCCGAATCCTTTTCAGTGCTTGACGCTCTTCCATAGTGACATTGCTAGTGGGTATCTTCGACTTCCGTAATATCACCGCGACGTCCTGTCGTAGGGTATCGGCATCACCGGGCGGTACTTTATTACGGATAATCGTCTCCTCAACACTGCTGATTATATTTTCGTACGGTATTCGCTTAGGTGTTAATGCGAAGTTCAAACCTTTGGCCAAGATGTTAATAGCAGATTCATCTAAACTCGCGTTGGATAGATTAATTACGGTGTTACTGGTTTGTACCGATTCCGTAGATAACGTTTTATTTGCATACCGTCGGTTTAATAACTTCGAGAACTTTCGCTCGTGAGTAGCACTACATAGTTCGAATGTCCGACTAGTTTGTAAGAACGTTATCCGATCATACAAATCATAATCAACGCGAGATAGGAACTCACTACATTTCGTATGCACGTCATATAACTCACACTGTACACTATTCAGCTCACTATGTTTATTGCGTATTAACTGTCTCAGGAGACGTACACTCGCGTTATATAGAATTTTACGGGAAAATGCGATATCACTACGTGGTTTTATACGCACACACGTAGGTAATAAGTCCCAATCGTGACATTTTGTTAGAAATATCAACGATGTTTCCACTGGCGCTCGTTTCCTCCGTAATAATTCTAGGTGACGCATTAATTTAGCAATTTCCGACCCGTAGCGGTTTGCAATAGAAACTTTTAAACACTCGCGTTGCATGTTTAAGAATATATATATAGACGGGAATTAACGCGAACATGCAAATTAGGTATTTACATACCTTATTTTGCTTGACGTTTCGAGACGGTTGCACGTCCCGTGGTCGCAAGCTGACTGGTGTGGCGATGTCACGTCTCCGAGTGCGAGGTAGAAGATTCTATTTCTACCCCCGGGTCGTTGATATTCGAAGTACCGGCTCAAAACAAACTAACCGTATCTGTATATTGAACATTCGCCGACTGCGCGTTAAAGTGGGGTGTTGTTAGCCGAATCACAGGATTCCACGCCGATGACAATTTGAAGCCCTCTTCCCGATTGAAATTTTTATGTTTTCTGATTTCAATCGCTTCACGCACAACTCTTGGGTAAAAGTGGCGTTCCGTGGAGAGGACTTGGGGACGATGAAATTCAATCCAGTGGTTGGTGCCCGATTGAAGTAAATGTTCCGCAATCGCCGATTTGTTCGTTTGACGGTTCTTTACAGCTGCGATGTGCTCCTTTATACGTTCAGCGATAGTCCGCTTCGTTTGCCCTATGTAAGAGCTTCCGCAGCTGCAGTTGATTTTATAGACACCTGGGGTTTGTAGCGGTAGAACATCCTTTGGTAAACATCCGGCGGTAAATAGACAACCGACCTACATGCCTTACATTAGAGGTGTTACGGATAAAATAGGAGACAAGTTAAAAAACTACTCCATTCCGACAGTATTTACACCAGGGGCCAAAGTATACAACATGGTGGGCACACCAAAGGATGTTCTCTCTGTTCCACGGAACGCCACTTTTACCCAAGAGTTGTGCGTGAAGCGATTGAAATCAGAAAACATAAAAATTTCAATCGGGAAGAGGGCTTCAAATTGTCATCGGCGTGGAATCCTGTGATTCGGCTAACAACACCCCACTTTAATGCGCAGTCGGCGAATGTTCAATATACAGATACGGTTAGTGTGTTTTGCGCCGGTACTTCGAATATCAACGACCCGGGGGTAGAAATAGAATCTTCTACCTCGCACTCGGAGACGTGACATCGCCACACCAGTCAGCTTGCGACCACGGGACGTGCAACCGTCTCGAAACGTCAAGCAAAATAAGGTATGTAAATACCTCATTTGCATGTTCGCGTTAATTCCCGTCTATATATATTTTTCTTTATTAGTAACTGAGCTGTAATTTTCCTTGGATACATCCTTGACAAATAAAGTGGTTTTTTTTTTCAGATCCGTATTCGATACTGGATTCCATGAATCGGTCTTATTTCTTTTATATTGCAATAAAATTGTCTTTGATTCACATTGATATAATTTAATATTGATTTATGTTAAAATAAGTTTGTGACTGGAGTTTTTGCTAGTGATCAAAACATAATCATGTTTTTATTGTATTCACTGAAGTATTGTTAAATATCCAAGTCATAATGTATTCTCTATGCGCTAAGCCTGTTGACGTGACTTAGATTCCCACCCAAGATAATTTTTTGTGTGATCAGCACGATTAAATTTTACTCTATCTTATTTATCTTTAATATGTATAGTATGTTTATGATATCTTTATCAATTGTCTATTTAACGGCTTTGCCTAGTTTGGGATATTGGATTTTATAATTATATCTTTTATTTTTTTATTCCTTATATCGCTCGTGCTAGTTTGTCTAAATCTGGAATCTGTAGTAATTCGGACAGCATATCTGAAAAGTAAAGTCAATGTCTTATGCAAGGGAGTAAGAGTACCTTAATTAAAAATATTTTGAAACGTGCCTCATCGGTTGGCGCCTGGACGGCCTTCACGCTGGGTGTAACATATCTAGGTTAAGCTCTGCCTGACGCGACCTACTTGTGTAACTTTATTTGGCGCGCCACCGATAACCCTTATTTTTCCTTAGATAGCGGTGCTGTTGATCAGATTTTGTAATTTATGACGAACAAAATTTAAAAATAAACTTTAATGACATTTCTGTTCAGATAAATAAGTTGGAATGGGTTTGAAGTTTAATGTTTTGACTCGTATTACACTTGTATTATTTGATTTTAGAGAATGAATACATCTGATTATTCGTGTTATTGCTAGTGTCTTCGCCATCACGAATGATGTTAACCAGTCAAAACAATGGAATTAGAGTATTTAAGCACGCTTCTTTCACGTGAAAAAGGAAGGTAAATAAACTTTTATAATGTATTAAATATCTTAAAATCTTGTTTTGAAAATATCCGAGTTAGCAAGGGCATATTATCCTTTACCATGAAAACTCAATAAAAATATTCTAGGTACCTAAAGATATAAAATGCTGACTAGAAGTAAAATCAACTGTTGAATTCCCGTCACAATGAGACATTTTCAGGACGTCGTACATCCCTATCAGCGTGACCTTCTCAACTATTCTGATACGACAATCAAAACTTCCAACTAGCTGACACACAAAAAGTGAGGAAAAGAAAAATATTCGGGACCTTTGTTAACTTTATCGCATAGAATGAGTGAAGTTTTCACTCCTATGTCTCTATGCCAACGTCCGGAAGATAACCTAGAAAAGAAAATAAAGCAAAAAGATTCTTATATTGACCATCATCGATTTGCTTTTTCTTATTTTTTGTTTAGTGCCAACATTTATTAAGTCATAGTAGTGGCAACATAAATGTTTGGTTACGGATACTGGGTGATGAACCTGGCTGCCGAACCTCAAGCACTTTTTATAAGCATAATAACTTAGCAACATAATCTGTTTATTGCATTCTAGTGCTAAATTACTATAATAATAATGTTTATTCCTTAATTCCCTTTAAAATGTTTTACAAAACGTCGTACTAAGGTACATTGCGTGCCAGAATGTGATGCAGCCTTTGAATTCACCGTTGTTACTACTGACGATATTCTTAAACAATTTAAAACTTTAAATATGAAAAAGACAATGTATATGTTGGGACTGTCAGTGAAGACTACTTCATCTATTATTGGCATAATTGCTCCACATCTTGCAGCGGTAGTCAATGGTTGCGTCGCTTCTGGAATATTTCCTGACTTAATGAAATATAGTAAAGTTATACCTTTATTTAAATCTGGTGACACAACCGACCCTTCTTATTTTAGACCTATTTCTGTATTGCCGACACTTAGTAAAATTTTTGAAAAATTATGTAATTCTTAGTCAGTTGCTGAGTTATTTTAATAGACATAATCTACTCCACGAGAAACAGTTCGGTTTACGAGGGGTCGTTAGACTACTGACGCAGGAGTTGAGCTACTCAAAAGCATATTTGCAGCTTGGGAGAAGTCGCAAGATGCATTAGGTATTTTTTGCGACTTGTCAAAAGTGTTTGATTGTGTACATCATGACACTCTGGTCAGAAAATTGTATCATTACGGCGTTAGGAACAAAGCTCTCGATTTCCTGGTTTCTTACTTGGGCAAAAGAATCCAGAAGGTCCAGATCAATGACAAGACATCTCCAGGTTCTGCCTTGAAAATGGGAGTCCCGCAGGGGTCAATCCTCGGACCATTTCTTTTTTTTATTTATATTAACGATCTACCTTATTATGTAAAAAAGAATCATGAGATTGTGTTGTTCGCGGATGATACCTCCTCCTTAATTTTTAATATTAGACGACAACAGATAAATTTTGACGAAGTAAACAATGCACTCTCTAAAGTTGTTAATAGGTTTAATGTAAATAATTGATTACTTAATGATAAGAAAACCAAACTATTAAAATTCTCAATGCCCAATGTTAAACAGATGGAAACCAAGGTACAACTTAAGGAATCCAGAATTGAGCACGTCGGGACAACTATTTTTCTAGGTATTATGATTGATACCAAACTCCAATGGGGCCCGCATATAGAAAGACTTTCGGGCAAACTTAGTTCTGCAGCTTATGCAGTTAGGACAATTAGACGCCTTACAGATATAGATACAGCTAGAATGGTTTATTTCAGTTACTTTCATAGTATCATGTCTTATGGGATTCTTCTCTGGGGGAATGCTGCAGACCTTAACACGATATTCGTTCTGCAGAAAAAAGCAATAAGGGGAATTTATGCACAACCTCGGTCCTCGTATTTCTCTAAGAGGAAGGTTCAGTGAGATAGGCATTCTAACTGTTGTATCGCAATATATATATGATAATCTGTTATATGTCCACAAGAATATTGACAAATGTAGTAAAAAAAGTGATCTTCACACTGTAAATACTAGAAATAAGTATAATCTTGTAGTTCATAGCACCCGCCTCCACAAAATAAGTAGCTGCTTTATGGGGCAGTGTATACGCCTTTATAACAAGCTCCCTCTTAGTATAAGAAATTCAACAATAAATAAATTTAAGATAATTGTTAAAACTAAATTGTGTTTAAAAGCATATTATAAAATTTCCGATAATGTAGACGACAAAAATGCTTGGGCTTGAGCTGCTCTAATTCAACATGTTTAAAAATATAGACTTGTACAACTGATAAATTTAAAATTGACGTTTCGTAAGCACTTTATACAAAGTTTACACTAAATAAAGAATCATTTCATTTCATTTCATTGCACACTATATGGTATGGTAACCGCACAGTTGCAGCACGACCCTGTCTCCAATGTTGCGGTAGCGATAGTGCGTTGACAATCCACCCTTCGTTTATAATATTGACGTTATAAAATATTATTAGGACATACGATTTAGTAGTTAAAGAATGGATTCGAGCGCTGCTGTTGCTGTGTTAGCATAATGTGCCATGACCTTAACGCATTGAAAACGTATCTTGTGCTGTTATGTATTTGTACGTTAAACGACATTTTTCTGTCTAGCAGAAACTTCTAGAATCAGGAATAATATTCCATTAGTCGGGACCGCACTAGACGACTGCACGCAGGCATACGATCCAAAACAGGCGGGCGGTATGAAAATGTCATTTTTTTCATAATTTTACCTCACTTTCGAAAAATATTAAATTTATCACCCGTCCAAACTTAGTAGCCTTTCTAAAGCTTTAGTAAAGTGCGAGGAAAAATTAACATCTTGGTAATAAAATGGAATAACTTTCTGTTTTACAAAAGATGTGCCCGTGTGCTTTATATAATAATATTTTTAAAACACTTCAGTTTTATAACATTTGTGCTCGTGTTAAACAAACGATACAATAAACAACATTTTAAAACACTGTGAAAGAAATCATTTTTACTGACGTGTGTTTCTAAGCGCTCCTATTATCGCAATCATCTTTTTACCAAACTTCAGCAGCAGTAAATAATTTAAAAAAGCTTTGTCAGACAAAGACGTATAACAGCATAAATTTATTTTGCGAAACAGCACTTTGTTTTGCTCAAATGTAATTTGATATTCTCAAAAAGCCATGCTAGCAAAAATAAAAGATTCTTTCACGATTTCAGCGTTATTCCCATATTCTGTATAAGTGAATAAGAAGGGTAATGTATTGTTAGTAAATTTGTGTGTTTCTGTTTCAGACAGCGGTCAAAGTGGAAACGCACTCGTGTCGACACGCTACGAAGAAATCAAATTCACACAAAAACCAAAATCAAAAAGTCATACCTTGTGAGTACCTATTACTTATTTTTTACTTCTTTATGTAAGATATGTTTGTAATATAGAGAAATTATAAATAGCCGTTATCATCCTTGGAGCCAAAGGTTCAATTTCAAGTTTGATTAGATTCAGCAGTATGGCGTTATACAGTGATCACCCTCCTCCAAAGGAACCACTACGTTCTATAATTTAGATAAGTGTCAGTATATTTGAAGATACGAGTTCTCCTTATCAAGTGTCAAAGATCTTCATGACAACCGTACTTGCCAAAACACCGCACAGCAGACAATTAACAATTCAGTGGATGTGCGTTATAGGTTCGAGCCTGATCCTTTCTGCAATCTATTGTCTATAGCATTGAACGAAATAGAAAAACAAAATTCGTCAATGACTTTACAAGGAAAAAGTGCCATCAATCTTCGAATAGAATTAAATGGAAATCCAGTGGAGCTCTATACCAGGAACAAATATAAGACATTTCCAATTGGATCGTAATTTGCGTGATTTATTTGATTATCTTACTATCTACCATTCACAGCAGCGGATATCGAAACGAAGTTTAAGAGACGCAGCGTCATCTGTTGTACCCATGTTAGGCATTACTATGAAGTTAAACGTTTTTCATTTTTGCCTGCTTTAATTATATTTGGTTTATGTTTCTTGGTGGTTGACGTAAAGTTATATATAATAGTGAATGATGTCTTACCCTATACGATATTATTTGGAATTGGTACAAAGACATGTTATACTTGCACCAATAACTATGTTGAGTAGTCCAAAAGAAACTGGAGGTTTTATTTGGAGATTTTTTTATACAATCTGTATGTCTTTCTTGGTTGCTTCTATCTGTATTATTGAATCGCAGTGAATGGTTTAATTGGTCCATGTTGGTAACATGTGAACTTATTTCTACGAAACCAACATCACGGCCTTTGTGTCTGATTTCATAACCGAAATTTGGATCTTCAGAAGTTTTACTTTTGAAATGGTTGTTATTTATTTAAACGTCAAGAAATAAAAAAATGTAAAAATAAGTAATTAATCAAACCAAAATCTATAACTGAAGACTTTTTTCATTTTTTTTATTTGCATCACAATTTTAAAATATAGTGTTACATAAATTTATTCTCGCCAAACTTTTACGTTTCAGGGCGAGATACGCTCATTTCTCTTAAAATGAATCCTAACACTGTCGTAGGTACATGATACATAGTAAATTTATTAGAAAGGTAGGTGTATGTATAGGTACTTACAAAACATATTAAAACAGCAAAAACTATAGCTAATATAAATAATAATGTATAGGGTTATATCTCGGGGTAAAAATATTGAACCCGATATTTCTGAACACAGAAGTTTCATGAAAGGGACTTTCAAGTTCCAAACCGAATCTAACTTAATTTACGTGACTCTCGTACCGTACTACGAAGTCTTGCTCGAATACAAATAAAGACAGGTGTGAGACTCCTACAAGCAATTAGCGTGCATATATACCCCTATGTACCCCGTTGAAATAACATCATGTTTACAAAGCAAACTGTCGTCACAGAGTTCACGCCAGATAATTTGCGCAAACAGCTTTATACTTCAAAATGAATGCGTACTGTCAAACCTGCTTATAAATTGTTCTTCTACTAAGCCACCTCTCAGAATTTACAATGCATTTTTGCAAACTCTCAGTAAACTCAATTTCTTTGTAACAAAAAGGAGGTTTACAAACGGCTTTTAGTTGAAAGTTTTACTATTAGACTGTGAATTTCCTGACATGAATGCAATGAAAATAAATGCAAATCCGTCTCTAAAAATTGTTCGTATCGCTTGTCTAAATCATAAATTGAAAATAATTCCTTTTAGTTAGAATTAATGTACCTACACCAATTGTGACGGTATCATAGCCCTGTACATCGCCAAATACATTTTTGTTATCTTATTTCTACACTGAACGGTTTGTCTCGATAGTATAAGCAGTATAAGCGACTGTCTATAATGGGATCCCTCGTTCGATGCCCAGTTTGAGGTTCAGTTTTCTGTCAAGCAATTTCTACTAGAAACTCAGAGTCAGGCAGTTGGTGGTGTTAAACTACCGTACTTTAAGCAGTAAACCTAGCACTTCATCTCTCCAGTTATGTAGGATTCACCATCTCATCAGAATATAAAGAAGTACATTTGAGGTTACATATATACTTGTGCATTAGGATTTACATGGCTAATATGTGACAAGATTTGGCTCCGTAATTGAAAAATATTTTGAACCTTCCATGCCTCGGCCTCTTGTTGCAAGCCTTATTTTTGTTCTAAATACAGAAATAGATAGAAAAGGTGGGTCACTAATCACGAGACCAGTCTATTCCAATGAACACTGCCTCTATTTCTGTTTTGCTAAAAACACATAATCATTAATAATAACTGCCTCCGTAGTCCGGTGGATAGCGTATGCGACTGCTGATTGGCGGGCAAGAGTGTTACTGGGTTTGTTTCGAATTCTCAGTAACAGCTCGGCGACTGGTGATGTACCCGGTAACGGCAATAGGCTCGCCCCCTATTACGTGGGACCTGAAAATTCATGGCGAAATGTGGGTGTAATATTACACCTCTGCCTACCCCTTCGGGGATACAGTCGTAAGTCTATAAAAAAAAACACCACACCAAATGAGTAGATGCTTTCATGGATAGTAGGTATACATTAATTCTACAACAAAGGAAAATACAAGTATCTGTATCCGCCACCTAATAACAACTTCGTAGTATTTGCCACAAATGTTTTTATTTGGACCGCCCACATAAAGCTTGCCATAAAAGTGAAATCTTTTTTACGAGTTCATTGTGGCTTAGTACATTAAACTTAGCTTCCAGACCATTCAAAGCCAAAACGACTCATTTGTGGATGCCAAACTTTATTTTAATGTAGCTTGGTTTTGACACCATCGTTTTAAGAGTAAATCGCTTTGTTGAAGATGTCAATGAGATGTAAAGCCACAATTAACTTCAAATGCTAATGCGATCTTTAAATTTACATAACTTGATGAAATCGTTTGAGGTTAGCGCTTTAAACTTTTGTCATCCAATATTATCGTCTTCTATGTATAAAAACACGTTTTGACTGATTGCAAAGCCTAAATTATTGAAAAAAAGTTACTTTAGTGGCATAAGTTACCGACCTTCAAGCAATTTTTTTTTAATATTCCGCCTCTTAGGAGGCAAACAAGGGCTTCTGAAGTTTTTTGTACATATATACTTAGATATTATAATTAGAATATTTATACGCTTTTGAAAATAAATTTGAAAATGTGGTTATTACTTAATTGAATACAACATACGCACTACGCTAACATCATCATCTTAATATATAAAATCCTTGCGTTACTGACTGACTGACAGACACGCTACAGCCGAAACTATTGGGCGTAGGAAGCTAAAATTTGGCATGTATATTCCTTGGGGACCGTAGGAGTGCACTAAGAAGGGATTTCCCGAAATACCCACGGGATCGGTCAAAACAGATAAATTTAAAAAAATGTGCAGGCGTAGCTGCTGTCATCCTCTAGTTATTCATAAAATGTATATTTAAATAGGCCCCAAAATTATAAATTTTAACGTAAAGGTCGTTTGACAAAATAGCACTAAGATTTTCAAAACCCCATAAATGCCTCCAGCGCCACAATCAAATATGTTTGTCAGGGCAGAAAGTGACTCTACTGTCTGTCCGTTTCATTCGTCACTTACGACGCTCCGATGTATTGATACTATAAATTCGCTACTATAGCACTTGCATTTTGCCATCTTATGATTTTTAAACCCTACTTTTAGGAGCCAAGCCTATTGACGTTACCGGGCACATTACCAGGCTCCATGCTGCTAATCAGAATTCGGGAAAACCCTGTAACACGTTTACCCGACCTGAGAATCGAATTCATGACCGATAAGCAAACGCAGATAGATACTATCCACTGGACCACGGAGACATAACATGGCGAAATGTGGGTATAATATTACACATCTGCCTACCCCTTCGGGGATACGAGTGTTATTTTATGAAAAATATGAAATATATCACCGGCGCCTCTTTTTCTCCCTTTCGTACTAGCACAGTCTACGTTTCTGTGGTGATATGCTACACGATGGCCAAACGTAAATATTTATAACCCCTGAATATCTATCATAGAACGCACATATTTCGTTTCGTTCAAAAGTCAATAATTCGTAAAATATTTTGCTGTAATAGGCTTGTGTTCTAAAATGTAGTTAGTGATTTATTCGTCATTTTATAAGATGTTAAACCGCTATTTTTTTCTTCAAAAATCGATCAGCAACATTATTAGTTACAGTTTTTTAAAAACCCCTTTAAATTTGACGCGAAAACGCTGTAAACAGAACTATCATGGCGGTTGAGTGACGACACGAAGTGCAAAATAAAACAAACCGTGAGTGACGTCTGGTCTGGTGTGCCCACTTTTATTTATTTCAATTCAATTTATAAATTAATTCTACGTTTTACAAAAAATATTTTACTTAATGCAGGTACGAAGTTTGGCGTTTTAGTTGTATTTACTACCAAAACGTCAACATGAACAATGGCGGACGCACCGTGTAATGTAATGCTTTCTGATTGGTGCTCACTGTCACAAGAATAAAGATATTATTTTAAGTTTTCAACCCTGAAAATAATATTAATCTTAAATTTTTATAATAAATAATAAACAAATAATTGGCAATAAACAATTGGCAACTACAAATAATAATGAATCTGAAAATGCTAAAATCAAAGCAATTTATTCTTAGTGGACACAAGCCTGTTATTGTATGAAATTTATACCCCAACTGATTCAGGTTACGTGAAATCTCACATTGAAATCTTGGCCAAGCTCTCAGCAATGTCTGTTATATCTATATCATTATTTAAACCTCTACTCGTATATACGACAGAACTAACAGTGCATTTGCCCATAAATGCCTCTTCGATCTCAGCCCAACGACAGATTCCAATGTTGCAATATCCATTGGCGTATTTTATTCAGTTATCGCTAGTTGCATCAGTAGTAGGACTACGGCTTGATTCACACGTACCATAAATACACCACACTGCCGCGACAAACTGTGGTCAAGTTGTGGTCAGGTGAGGATAGCGTCGTAGTCGCGTTGTGGTCCCTACATCGGGTGGTTGTGGTAACGTTGTCGCTAGTGGTTGCGTAGCGTACAGACGTAAATCAGCAATTGCATGGAGTAGGCACAGGCGTGTCTTCAGCTTCTCTGAGACTCAACGTTGTGGTTGAGTCTTGGCTCCTATGTGGTTGGTATCACACCGTGATCGATAAAGATGCAAATTGTGTGAATTGAGCTATTAATTCTCATACATATTAGTGGTCGCTGACGTCATGTGCTTGTGTTGTTTTTGTGGTATGTTTGTGGTACGTGTGAATGATTTTTTATTCAGCGTTCAGTCTGCATCGTTTCTACAACTTGTCGTAAAACACAAAGGTAGTAAGTACAAAAGGAAGTTCAGCGACACAAATTTCTATCACAAAAGCTTTGTTACCGCCGCTGTGGTTTTGTCCAGCAAGTGTTGTATTGTTTTGGAAGAAACGTCTGATAATTTGGAAAACGACTTGTACAAAGTGAAGAATGGTTTGTGATTTGTAATTGAGTTTTTGAAACGAATATTGAATTGGCTGCGCGTATGACAAAATGGTTTAAGTTGCTGCCTCGATGCTTTTCACTGCATTGTTGTAGGTTCGATGTCAATACGAGGCACCTCTTTGTATGATTCACCAATTGTTATTTGGAGTCTGGGTATTCTTAGATGTCGTAGGAGGTGACAAAGGAAAACTATTTGCGAAGAGATGGCATACTTGACATCAAACCTTATAACGACCGGTCTGACAAGCATGGTATAGAAAGCTAAATGCGCCTATTAATTTACAGTACTACTTTGAAGCCAAAGTATATTTCACTATCTGCAATTCCTTTAGTCACAAGTCGCCATTTTCTTAAGTGCTTCTCGCTTGCTGGAGTCTGTGCACTTTCTGTCATAGGCTAGTGTTACAAAGTACGTCGTTGATGTAACTACAGTACCTACTACTACTAGTATTGACTGTACTAGCAGGTATCATACTTATGTTGCCCAATGTTTCATAAAACCTTTACAGTATTTTACTGATACAACTATTTTCTTTCATCGTAAAATTACAAGATGACGGCTGTTTGAGTTTCGCGTGTCTAGAGTACAAAGTGCTTTATAAAATATAGTCTTTGTTTTTAAAACCTTAAACTGATGATTAAGTACCCTCATACACAGACTTAAAGCGGCTGAGCTTAGTCACTTTACAACTACACGCAATATAAAATATTTCAGTAATTTTAAATTTCTTAGATCCTGCAGAATCTGCTTTTATCACAGAAGCCTCGAAATGAAAAGAAAAAAAAAGTAGCGTAGCTGTATTTCTCTGTAAAGTCTTGCGAGGATCTTAAGCTTAGCATTTTTTTATTTCATGGAATTTTCACTTTAAGAGTACGTTCGTTGATTTATATTATATACTAGCTGTATCCCGCGGTTTCACTTCGCGTACCCGGTTAATTTATAGCCAACGTTACTCCTTGGTACATCAGCTATCCGCCAGTGAAAGTCCCGTCAAAATCGGCCCAGCCGTTCCAGCGATTAGCGAGATCAAACAGACAGAGAGACAGATATGCAGACGGACAAAAATTGTAAAAAATGTCATTTCGGTATATGTACTGTGTATACATCCAGATGCATTTAGTAAAAAGCGGTTATTTTAATATTACAAACAGACACTCCAATTTTATTTATATGTATGGAATGTATGGAATAATGGAATGTATGGAATTAATGGAATGTATGGATTTAGAACGAGGTACTGTAACGTGTACAGAATAGTATGACACTTTATATGAAGCGTATAATTTCAAAGAGGTTTTCTTTAATACTTGTGAATCGATCGTATAATCAAGTAGAATTATTACATAATTATGTGACGTCTTAGCTGACGCCCCGCTCCCACTACTCCAGTCTTGCCGGCTGTCCTCGTCTCCCGCGCACCCCAACGGCACATATATACCTTGGCGCGGCAGTGATCGCCCCTTTCGGATCCTGGACGCCGCTGAAGATAGGTGCCTCTTTCTCTGCTGGAGCACCGAGGTCTCGTCAGCCTGCCTGCCTACCCTGCCCTGAGTTTAGTCTTAGCTCTTTAACTAGTTGCTACTTGCTACCGGGTATATTTTGTTGTAACGCTTGCTAATAAATAATATTTTGTAACCAACAAATCAATATTTAATTTATCTCTCTATTTATACCAGCATCACCTAAAATAAACGTTACACTGGCGCCCCACGTTGTAACGTACAAACGTAACTTGTTGTAATGTACGGCAAGCGTTACAACAATATATCTTCAACGGCGTCCAGGATCCGAAAGGGACGATCGCTTTCGCGCCGCCGTATTTATGTGCCGCTGGGGAGCGAGGCGGCCAGCCAGGAGTAGTGGGAAGCAGCGCGACGACTACCACATCACAATTATACTTCATCATAATCACTACCACTCTTAATTAATTTGCGCATATGACATTTGACGTGTTTCACTAGCAGAACATAAAGATTAATTTCTGTAACTTGGAGGCAACGAAAGCCTATTAGAGATACCAACTTAATCAGAACGGACTTTATGCAGAGGGTATCGACTATACATCGTGTTTAAATTTGAAACCTATGACGCGCACCATTGACTTTTAGAAATTATATGCGTATCAAATTATCTCGTACCCAACGCAGTCTTATTGTAGGGCTCGTTAAATCGTCGGTCCCGGGTTTTGTTGAAGATCTTTGACAATCGTTATGAGCAGTCAGAACACTTGAATTATACTGACACTTGTCTAAGCCACCGAATAACGCCTGGCCCTTTGGGTTGCGGAGATCAGACGGGAGTTGCTCTGTAGTAAATGCAAATATTTTTATTTTATATATTTATAGTCTCACGCCTGTATCCCCGAAGGGGTAGGCAGAGGTTTAAATATTACACCCACATTTCGCCATGAATTTTTAGGTCCCACGTAATAGGGGGCGAGCCTGTTGAGTATTGCCGTTACCGGGCACAACACCAGACTCCGAGCTGCTACTGAGTATTCGGAAAAACCCAGTAACACTTTTGCCTGACCCGGGAATCGAACGCGGGACCTCCGATTAGCAGTCAAATATTTTGATATATTTTATTAAGAAAGTGGACTACGTGTTCTAAGGCAAAAGACTTGGATGTAACGGGGATGTCGCTAGTATCCTGCTTTATTTCTTCTTAGTATATTCTTTATACCTTAGGATTGGCGATTCCTTATTCCATATTTTCCCAGTATCAGTTTATTTCATGACGTGTTTTGTTCTCAGATGACTACAACAGAGTGGTGCTAGAGACGGTGGACAGGGAGCCAGACTCCGATTATATTAATGCTTCCTACATAGATGTGAGTATTACTTATATTATTTTTTTCTATTTAAAACATTTACATAGTTAAGTTTTAATTATGTATAACAACTGACAATTTAACAAAACGGTTAAAATGACAAAAGAGAAAAGAAAATATTTATAAAGAACTTAATTTTTTTTTATTAAATAACTTATGAACACAATACATGTCAATATAAAAATCTTGCAGTTGGATCGCTTCATATTAGTAATTGTCTCCGATATCTTTAGCTCTTTAAACCAGCAGCAATTAAATTTCGCTTCGAACTTTACTACTTTTTCGTAAAGTTGATCTTCATAAATAGTCAAAAATGGCCTGACAAGGCCACCATTAACATTGCTCCGAATCTGTGCTCCGAATGTCGTAGGTTGAGGATTGAACCCACAACATTCGCCGCAATTTTAATGGTTATGGTTAATGACGCAAACCAACACTCTGTATGAAATGGCAAATTGTTATTGCAGGTCTGGGTATTCTTTGTATCCATTGGTTGAATAAATCGTCCGTTTTAAAAATATACTCACTTCTCTCCATTAACTATTTATATAAGTAAGTAGATTTAATTTAAAATTCACCTAAATCCTACCAATTTACCCCCATTACGTAAGCAGTTCTTTGAAATAGAACCCAAATATCAGAACTATTCACTAAGAAAGAGCCGTGAATTCACCGCTTCAGAAAAACGAGTTTCGACATCTTAAATTCAGTCACGATCGAATATAACGACTGTACGAATTGTTAGGCCGATGTGCGTAGAGGACCGAAAGACTCCAAATCGAGTATAGGACCGTCACACAAAGTAGATATTGTGCTCAATTGAAACCGGTTCAAAGATTTTCCGATAAGTATGGAAACTGACCAATTTCGGCACAAAAGAAGCAAGACTGGAGGTGAAAAGGTTTTATATCTATGAATAGAATCTTTTTTTTCATTCTGGGACTGTATTAGACGTTCAAAATTTAAAAATGACATATAAATTAAAATAATTTGCCTAATTTTTTGAGCTAAGAGCTAATATTTAAGTCCATTGAAATATTACACTTTTAGGCTTAGCGTGCATTTGTCAGAGGACGTACCTACGTATTTTATTTGATGAATGTCAAGACGGGGTTAGTGTAAAGTTAAAAACAAATTTGTGGGATCGCAGCCCTTGTCCTGCGGCCGCCATCTTGAAAAGAGTGGTACAAATAGGTTTTCTAGTTTATCTGGCATACTATTGGACGTACAGAAAAATTCACAACATGTTAAATTTCAAATTGAATTCTCTACAACTTTGATTCCGTAGCATTAAGTCGTAAAAATAAAAATAACAAAGTTACAAACGATAATCGAATGAAATTTTCAACAAACTTTATTTTAATTTTATAATTTTTTCGTCGTCAGCCATAATAAATACATTTTATTTGTCTTACTTCTTCCAAAACAAGATCCCGTCTTCCAATTTGAGTCTCTGCAAGATCCCCTGCACTCTTTCCAAGATGGAGGCCGAGGGACAAGGTACCACCCCATAAATTTGGATCAAACTTTTCATATTTCCTTCATATTCAGCCTTCCATATTATACTTCTGTAAAATAAAATTGCGTCCTCTGATAAATGCAACCCCAGATATAACTTTTCAATGGACTAATACGGGTTTCATATATAATAACAAGAGGACGCCAGCAGCTACGCCTGCAATTTTTTTAAATATACCCGTTTTGGCCGATCCCGTGAGAATTTTGGGAAATCCCTTCTTAGTGCACCCCTGCGGTCCGCAAGGAACATACATGCCAAATTTCAGCTTCCTGCGCCCAATAGTTTCAGCTGTAGCGTGTCTGTCAGTCAGTCAGTAACGCAAGGATTTTATATATTAAGATTATGTACTTATATCATGTTCTAAACATAGATATATAATGCTTGTCTTCTACATATAACGTCTCTAAAGCATAGTAGATTAACAATAAAATCAGTTGCATATATGGGCGTGCAGACACGTTAAGTACCTTTGTTTTATACCATTAAGATATGTATTGATTTCAGTGGGTATCTTTAACCGTAATAAAGTCTTTATATTTCCGATAATTCACTTTCAACTATTGGTATCAGCAACCGCAATCATGAGAAGTCTCTGTACTTCCAATAATACACTTTCAACGGAAAATTTCAATAGTTTCTATAAGATGTAAAGCGGAACAGATATTTAATTTCCTTTAACGTCGGCTTCAATTTTATAAAGTAGGGTATTAAAGCTGCACTTTCAGCGAAACGAAGGATGTAAAACTTTCAAGGAAATGCTTTTACTGGAAACATTTATTATTTATAAACAATATTTATGTTTAGCAGCCACATACAGTTTAATACTCGTGTTTCCTAACAACATGGATTTATAAAATGCAGCACTATTTTATTACACCATGCAGTGCGTTATAGTTCCGTTTCATGTGCGATTTTTGATGCCAAACTAGGAACGTTTTTCAATAGAAACGTATAATCGCATCAATCATCAGATGCATGGATTAATCACTCATCGTGAATAAAATATCATCGCACACTCGAAACGTAACCTAAAAACACAAATTTGGACAATGCGTGTTCCTTTCATGACATAGGCTCCCACTAATAAAATTATTTCATATTCCAACCCTGAGTGGATAAAATGGGAAATTAAAGATTGGGCTAGTAAAATAAAATTTGGGACTTGCAAGTAACAGCCAATAATACATTTAGTAAATATCAATCAATCAGAGGACAAATTACTGAGCTAATCAGATGACTCAAGGTTTTTACCTTAATGAGAATTGAAGTTTTGGTCTACGGCGTAGCACTTTAGAGTCACCAACAATTAGACCAATAAATTGCCAAGTTTTAGCTCGCTAAATCAAGACCATTTGGAGAGCGTTTGGGAAGGCTATATCCAGCAGTTGCGGTCTAGCGCCTGAAACAATGATCATGAAATAATAATAATAATATTCTATCACATTTACACAACACCATCAAGTCCCAAACTAAGCAGAGCTTGTACTATGGGTACTAGAGAATGGATAAACATACATATAAATATATATTTTGTAAATACATACATATTATACATAGAAAAACCCAGACCAAGACAAAAATCCATGTTCATGCACACAAATGTTTGACTTGAGCGGGAATCGAACCCGCGACCTTCGACGTAGCAGTCGCTTGCACTCCCGCTACGCCAACCGGCCGTCAAATCCTAGTCACGCAGTTAAACCTCAGGCTGACGATCCTATTTTTTATAACCCTGCTTACCCTTTCACGAGTACATACATATTCAATAAAAAATAAACAATAAAAATATCATACGAGTCATCAAAACCGGCGCGAATATGAGATCTGAGAGTTAATGTGCTCAGATTTCATACGGGGTGACCAGACGAAGATCATTAAAGTTTATCTGCACATAAAAGCCACGTTTAATATCCTACGCAGCCTCCGAGCCGTTATTACTACCCATGTTACGTATATTAACACGAAACTTATGTAGATAACGTGTGAAAGAAATATGTGGTCGTATTGCGAAGGTGACTCTTGATTGTCTAATGGCGATGCTACACCTGAGCATAGAGCATAGATATTTTATATAGAGGCGCATTTCTTATGGGCGCTCTGTGAACAAACTTTCTGTGACCCAAATTACCCCTTGGCGGCGTGGCAGTCGCGCTATGACAGCTGTCTCTACGAGTGCAAGAGAGACGAACTGACGACACGTCCCGCCAAACCGCCACTTGGAATCGGCACACGAAATCCTTATGAAATGCGCTTCAAATTCAAATTCAAAATCTTTTATTCATTTGGGTCACAATGTGACGCTTATGAACGTCAAAAAATAAATTTATAAAATAATTACTTAAAGACTCTACATTTACATTTACTGCCACGTTCGCAAAGCAATAGGTAGAACCATGAGAAAGAATGGGCAATAAAACTCACGGGCACTCTTTTTCATCGCCAGGTTTTGCATAATACACATAATTTACACCTTGTAAGGTGCTGCAACTGTTACACCTTCTATATCACTTGTATATATTTACTGAACATAATAATACTCAAGCATAATACTTTTGATGTTCATTTGGTTAGCCTCCTCAGAATAGACATGGTGAAACAGGAGCATCCACTTACATTATATATACCTAATAATGCAGGCAATCCGCGAAAGTGATCAGACCCATAATGGAAATGATGCAGTTAAATATTAAAATCTAATACCAGCCCGCAAGTCCGTCATCGACCAGTCATCGCAAGTAGCACCCGTTCACGAGTATGACGCATGTGCCAGCCATCATCCCTCTCGCCATATTAGAGGGACAGGGATGACCCGACGCACGACGCCACCACAAGAAATTACATTTTAGTGAGCATGACGACAACGGTATACGAACCGGCAGTAAGAAACAATCTATTGGTATACTGACCATGACCGCCAATTACCTCCATTTTCCAGATCGTTATTATTCACATAAATTAGTGGAACGCGTGAAGGAATGCAAATGTAGAAATAATTTTGTGAAGGTGACAAGTGAACAACGATATGATCAGGGATAAATAATGTTAAACTACATTCAACAAATCATAAAATTATCCAAATCCTGCAAAAATCATGTGTTCACGAGGCACTTCCACTAACATGTCACTTATCAAAACTAGAATTTAACAGATTAATATAACAATTATATTAAACGGTCAGAAAATAAAATAATCGTGAGTTAAACAAGCCTAAGCCTATCCCCACGGTGTCTTATCACTTAAAAATTCCTTAACATTGTAATAACCCCTTTGTAAAAGAAAGTTCCTAATTGTCCGTTTGTATTTGTGCATGGGTAAATTCATTATGTCAAGCGGCAATTTGTTGAAAAATCGTATACCGATCCCCGCAAATGAGTTCTGAACTTTACGTAGACGGTAGTTAGTTCCCACCAGTTTATGCTTATTCCTTGTGTTCACTTTGTGCAAATCACTATTTTTGCGGTATAGAATTAAGTTTTTCTTAAAGTACATTATGTTAGCATATATATATATTGCGATGCAACTGTCAATATATCTACTTCTTTGAATGACAAAAATAGTCTGTATATCAGCAGCTGTACCCCATAACATTATTCCGTAAGACATTACGCTGTGAAAATAACTAAAGTAAACTAGTCTAGCAGTATCTATATCTGTGAATTCCCTTAACTTTTCTAACTGCAAATGCTGCAGAGCTAAGTTTTACTGCGAGACAGGATATTTGGGCGCCCCAGTGAAGCTTACAATCTAAAGTTACACCTAAGAATAAGGTTGATTCGACTAGTTCAATTGTTTCCTTATTTAAAATTATATTAGTAGGAACACTTTTGACATTTAGGCAAAGAGAATGTAACACATTTGGTTTTGCTAGAGTTGGGTACCAAATTATTTGTCGAAAATCAATCTAATACTTGTGCAAGAGTGTTATTGACGGTATCAAAGTTACTTAAATTACGATCATCTTTACAAATTTGTGACGTATCGTCGGCAAACAAAACAATATCACATAAATTTTGTACAAAGAACGGCAAATCATAAATATATATTAAAAAAAGAAATGGACCGAGAGTAGAGCCCTGTGGAACGCCCATTCCTACTGGCAAACATAGAGACATACTCCCATTAACATCTACATACTGAATTCTATCACTAAGGTAGCTGGCAACAAGATTGAGTGCGGTATCTCTAATACCATAAAGTTTCAATTTAAGTAAAAGTGTATTATGTTCCACACAGTCAAAGGCCTTTGATAGGTCACAAAAAACACCAATGGCATCCTTCGAGTTTTCCCAAGCATTAAAAATATGCTGTAACAAAGTTACACCGGCATCAACGGTGGAGCGATCCTTAGTAAAGCCATACTGTGAAATAAATTATTTGTGTGAAAGTGGCTTTCTAATTGATGCAAAATAATCTTTTCAAAAATTTTACTAATAGCAGGCAAGATAAAAATTGGCCGAAAATTACTAGGGTCGCTCTTTGATCCCTTTTTGAATAATGGTATTACTTCTATTATGTAAATCTGTATTCACTGACCTGAGCATTCACTTGTAACGAAACAATGAGCCATCGCCATTTTTTACATTGTCGAACTGAACAACAAACAGAGCCGAACATTGCTACGACCATTTTCACGATCTTTGTAGCATACGCTCTAATGAGCAAAAAGTTCGAAGCAGATTTACCGTCCATTCGCTAGAATGCTCGCCAGGACGCAAGAATGCTCATTACAGGTGAATGCTCAAGTGTATCATCACCATTACAAGCCTTTGGTTTTCTGTGATGCCAGCTCAGCAGGTAAATACTGTTCACTCTTGTGATTTTTACGATTCGATTTTAGTCTATTTTCTACTTGTAACATAAAATGATTAGTTAAGTAGCAATTACAATAATAATTATGAGCAATATATCTGGGAAAACATTTTTATCTAGACCTATGTAAGTCCCTGTCCCTCGTGATATCATCACCCCTTCCTACCTGTGCGAAGCACTCAAATATTGGACTAATGAATTGTCAATTTTGTTCGCAGAGTATATTAAAACCAAACGCGTACATAGTAACTCAGGGTCCAACAGAAGACACGGTGGTGGACTTCTGGCGCATGATCTGGCAAGAGCGCGCCGCCGCCATCGTTATGCTTACCAAGACTTTCGACTTCATCAAGGTAAGTTATAGTTTAATGTTTGGTACCTTGATGACAGAGTTGGATAGATTCTTGGTTGTTCTGTTTTTGTAAATTCCTGTTTTCTAAAAATTAATCCTAGCTAGATCGAATTATCGCCTCCGAAACCCCTGCATACTAAATTTCTTGAAAATCGTTGGAGCCGTTTTCGAGATTCTGATTAAGTATATTTTTAAAAGAATTGCTCGTTTAAAGGAATAAGATTTAGTAATAATGAAGAAAGGTTAAAAAAGTTTATGTATAACTCTTATCTTAGATGGCATAGATTACAAGCCTGAACTTACTTAAAAGTTATTTAGCCTATATAAGGCAATCATGCCTATCTGACTTGTTTCTCCATAAATAATTGTGTCGCTGTGACACCAGCAATAAAACTGTCTGACATTGTTCTTCTATGCTAGAGAATTTGAAACATTACGGCTAACTGCTATTTTTTACATGTTATACTTTCACCCTACAGAATTTAGAGGTGCATATTCCTACCTACTGAAGGTAACACTATAATTCTTGTATCTATGCAAACACAAAACTGTTACGACATTTTCACCATTCAATGGCTAAACAAACGCGATCCAGTATATTTCTCGGGAAATCGATGCAAAAATAAATGTAAATGCTACAGTTACAAGGATTTTTGCTACTTTCGAGGGAGGAACTATATTGTAGACTAGAGGATCCACGCAGCTACGCCCTTACATTATTTTTAATTTAACCGTTTCCGTCCGATCTCGTGAGAATTTCTGGCGACCCTCTCTTAGTGCACCCCTACGGTTCCCAAGCATAATCAAGCAAGACACCTAAAAAACCATTGTTATATGAAGACCCAAGCCCATCCTAACAGATGATGTATCAAATATGCTACAAATAAATGACGTGTTTGTGTGTCAGTGGATAGCGTATGCGACTGCTGATTGGAGGTCCCGGGTTCGATTCCCGGGTCGGGCAAGTGTTACTGGGTTTTTCCAAATTCTCAGTAGCAGCACGGAGTCTGGTGATGTGCCCGGTAACAAGCGGCATTAGGCTTCGAGGATACAGGCGTGAGTCTATAAAATAAAAAAAATATAAAAATGACGTGTGCGAACTACCTACTTAAATCGTGCATAAGTTTCTATTGGTATTAGGACGATAATGTAGAGCTGCACCTGCACCCAAATTAAAAAATATATATTCGTTTAGTCACTCTATTGAAATAGAACCTCAAAATGTTAAAATATGGTAATACATGCTGACTGCTGTACCTAAGAATTCTGTAGACAACATTTTTTTATGGATATGTTTATTTTATGGTCCGAAATTCACTTCGGACAAAGTTTTTCTATCTCAACGTCCCGACCAATATTGTCCGTGGTTGCCACCTGCAGCATTCTGACAAATAGAGCGAGAGATAAATACTTCTTTCTTTTTCAAATCGTAGCCATCTTGTAAAATAAACCGTGTCAATGGCGATGTAAGCCAAGACTGCAAGTCTTTGAACAGTTTTATGTGATAACATTTTGTAAGTTTTATTGCGGGAAAGACATTGGTCGAGTAGTAAAGGCGATTTTCGTTTGGTACGGATGTTTAATAGAACTGGGTCTTGACCCTCAATTACTTCTATGTAGTTTTAGTTATATTGCAGTGATATGACCACTTTTATAGTTAGTATGTAAAGCTATTCCCAATGACAAGAACTAACAACACTCTTCAATAAAATTATGTGCTTTAAAGCAACATGGCAATATATGAAATTCACAGATGAAAATACACAACATAGGTACATATCGTACGCCTCGTACAAACGTGAAGAGCTGCCATAACATACCCGAAAACTTCCCCATATATTCTAACTCAACTCATTGACACAAAATAATTACGGCAAGTTCAAAATAATTATGAAACTTAATCGTTGCAACGTCATGTAATAACGTTGTCCCCTCGAGGTATCTCGCAGCGTCACATGCGCTTAAATGCTTTACATATTTTGCTTGAGTGATGGACGTGTTATGAAGTGTAGGCCAAAACAATTTTGTACGCAGCGCGTCTTCTTTATCCCATTAGCTTGCGAATTTCTCTTCCATTTTGTGCAAAACGAGCGCTTTATAATGTCGCGTTGGTCCTGGAGCATTACTTTCCTGGTCTTCTTATCCGAATTTGATCTTTGGGTTAAAAAATCAATTATTGGTATTAATCAACCTCAAAAGATCTTATATAGCCCGGCTGGCTGGCTGACTATTTATCAGCTAGCTTCGTTTTAGCTCCTATAGTTTGTCAAGCAAAGCACGTGAAGTTGCTTTAACATTTTTACTACACTGACCTAAAGAGTGCTGTAATGTCTAAATTTTGATTGTCCTTTTTTATGTATTGCTTTTATTTGTTAGTTATTTAAGTGTAGAAATTATAGTTTTATTTTATGTCACTTAGTTATAGTTATTTTTAATTAAATTGTAAATAAAATTTCAATTTAATGTCTTAGGCTCATATATTATGCAAGAATTAGGTTTATGGAGTTTCCTTATTTTACCACACTTCTAAATGGCAAAACAGATTTGGTCGTATGGTCAACAATCAAGAAGTCAGAAATCGTTAAAATCCTATCCATCATCCCGAGTGTCCTAGTCTGTATTTTTCTGAACATGGCGGCTCTGTGGCCCCATTTTCTAATGCTGAATAACTTCTTTATCGCAAAGGGTCTTATATGTTTATTTCACAGATCACTAAAATTTAATAAACAGTAGGAATGGATTAAAACTTTTCGTAGAACATTTCTAAATTGGCTATTTCTTCTAGGTAAAGGTATGTTTTCATTATTTTTGGTGATTAATTTGTTCAAATATCCATCAAGAAATGATATCTACTTAAAATAGCCAATTATTCAAAAATTATTTGACTACACTCATTTAAATTGATTGACGGTCCAATTTCATATGCCACACATATGGGCATCCTACTTAGTTCTATCTAAAACAACTATTGGCAGCAAATGAAGTACCTAATTTAACAGCTTTTACGTTATACAAACCTTTTGCCAGGCTTTGATCCCTTTGTGTGGTTCGTTTCTACTCATCATCCTAATTAACTTCCAGCTAAAACGTTCACTAAATGTAATTACTAAAAGCTTTTAAATTAGCAATGCTATCAGCAACGTTTTTCAACGTTATTGTTCAAGTTTGTCTCTATTCAATCTTTTGTTCTACGAGAATTTTAAAGAGTTTTTGACAGCCTTAAAAAAGCATATATAAAATCGCACAAATTCGGCAATTATTAAAGCTATTGCTAAATTTTGTATCCTATGGCCAATTTAGATACAAAATATATATGCACATAATTAAACTTATTTTAGGAATAAACAAGTTACCATCCACGACCTCGAGCACGTTAAATAACATCATAATCTTAATATATAAAATCCTTGCGTTACTGACTGACTGACAGACACGCTACAGCCGAAACTATTGGACGCAGGAAACTGAAATTTGGCATGTATGTTTCTTGGGGGTTCGGAGGTTTGCACTAAGAACGGATTTCCCGAAATTCCCACGGGATCAGCCAAAACGGGTAAATAAAAAAAAATGCAGTCGTAGCTGCTGGCGTCCTCTAGTTACGTATTAAGTTACTATAACGATTGTTATCTCTATTAAATTATGTTTGCATCATACAATAGGATGAATTGTGTGACGGCTAATAGAATATAAAAGCAAGAAATAATCGTTTTCCCTTTCGTATATTAGATAATTTAATCAAATTGAATTCTGAAGCGAAATGCTAATATAATATAATATTATTTACTTTTGTGATCTCTTAAACATATAAAGTGCTGTGTTTAAAAATACTGTGATCACGGTCTTTACAGTATTATTACGTCTGACCCTCTTTTAAATCTGCGACAAAATTCATGAAATCATATTTTTAGATTTCTCTCAACACTGCGTTTTGCACTATTTTGCTAAGTAAACTTGATAGCAAGGCCGGTAAAAGTGTACCTTTTCATTACAAGTCCATTTATTTAAAAATCATTTAACAGTCCATAATACTGAACACGATATCAAGATTAAATTTGATCCCTATAGCCACAATCTTGAATAAGGACACCTTTTACAAAACCTAAACGAAAGTACCTACTCTTATCGAATTTAGAACATAGACCTAAATATTGGTCTATTAGGATAATCGTTAAACCAGGCAATGTTTAACTGACATAAATAATGTCTATACAAATTTAAATAACATTTAATATGCATAACAAATTAAGAAACGCGGCCAAAATCAATAACAATAAACATTCGAATTCCCTGTCAATTCTCTATACTGGCGTTTCAAAGTTCAGCAAAGTTGGGTCCCCTGACAAGAAGTGCCTCAGCAAATCACAAAGCGATCAAACAACAGGCTCGCAATTCCCTGGCTGCTTGTTTGTTTAATAACCAGGATTTACCGGAATAAGATGACGCGACACCTGCGAGGATTAACAAAAGGCTTTAATAGTAGTGGCGTTATTCGATTTCTGAACATTTTGTTTCCAAACTGAAACATGAGACTCGAATACGAAGAAGTTTCCTATTCAAGTATAGTTTTTTGAGAAAAACATAGTATTGGAATTATGTTTAGACAAATAAACAATGCCGGGATCTCGCTAGGATATGTTTTTTTATTACGTGTTTTCCGTGCTACGGGGGTTCAGTAGGTTTGCGAGTAATGAGTGTTGTTAACTATTTAATTTTGCAGTTCTTAAGTATCAACCTTATTGTAACCGCCTTATTGTAACTATCTACAACTAGCGAAAATTTACTCGAAATCTGGCCGGATTGGATTTCATGTTCGATAGAATGTATATCAGAATAAATAAAAATAAATAAAATAATAAGTTCATGTGTAGTATAACAACAAATTTCCATATTAATTCTTACATTCTGGTAATACTTGCGAAAACTTCCCCATATATTCTAACTCAACTCATTGACACAAAATAATTACGGCAAGTTCAAAATAATTATGAAACTTAATCGTTGCAACGTCATGTAATAACGTTGTCCCCTCGAGGTATCTCGCAGCGTCACATGCGCTTAAATGCTTTACATATTTTGCTTGAGTGATGGACGTGTTATGAAGTGTAGGCCAAAACAATTTTGTACGCAGCGCGTCTTCTTTATCCCATTAGCTTGCGAATTTCTCTTCCATTTTGTGCAAAACGAGCGCTTTATAATGTCGCGTTGGTCCTGGAGCATTACTTTCCTGGTCTTCTTATCCGAATTTGATCTTTGGGTTAAAAAATCAATTATTGGTATTAATCAACCTCAAAAGATCTTATATAGCCCGGCTGGCTGGCTGACTATTTATCAGCTAGCTTCGTTTTAGCTCCTATAGTTTGTCAAGCAAAGCACGTGAAGTTGCTTTAACATTTTTACTACACTGACCTAAAGAGTGCTGTAATGTCTAAATTTTGATTGTCCTTTTTTATGTATTGCTTTTATTTGTTAGTTATTTAAGTGTAGAAATTATAGTTTTATTTTATGTCACTTAGTTATAGTTATTTTTAATTAAATTGTAAATAAAATTTCAATTTAATGTCTTAGGCTCATATATTATGCAAGAATTAGGTTTATGGAGTTTCCTTATTTTACCACACTTCTAAATGGCAAAACAGATTTGGTCGTATGGTCAACAATCAAGAAGTCAGAAATCGTTAAAATCCTATCCATCATCCCGAGTGTCCTAGTCTGTATTTTTCTGAACATGGCGGCTCTGTGGCCCCATTTTCTAATGCTGAATAACTTCTTTATCGCAAAGGGTCTTATATGTTTATTTCACAGATCACTAAAATTTAATAAACAGTAGGAATGGATTAAAACTTTTCGTAGAACATTTCTAAATTGGCTATTTCTTCTAGGTAAAGGTATGTTTTCATTATTTTTGGTGATTAATTTGTTCAAATATCCATCAAGAAATGATATCTACTTAAAATAGCCAATTATTCAAAAATTATTTGACTACACTCATTTAAATTGATTGACGGTCCAATTTCATATGCCACACATATGGGCATCCTACTTAGTTCTATCTAAAACAACTATTGGCAGCAAATGAAGTACCTAATTTAACAGCTTTTACGTTATACAAACCTTTTGCCAGGCTTTGATCCCTTTGTGTGGTTCGTTTCTACTCATCATCCTAATTAACTTCCAGCTAAAACGTTCACTAAATGTAATTACTAAAAGCTTTTAAATTAGCAATGCTATCAGCAACGTTTTTCAACGTTATTGTTCAAGTTTGTCTCTATTCAATCTTTTGTTCTACGAGAATTTTAAAGAGTTTTTGACAGCCTTAAAAAAGCATATATAAAATCGCACAAATTCGGCAATTATTAAAGCTATTGCTAAATTTTGTATCCTATGGCCAATTTAGATACAAAATATATATGCACATAATTAAACTTATTTTAGGAATAAACAAGTTACCATCCACGACCTCGAGCACGTTAAATAACATCATAATCTTAATATATAAAATCCTTGCGTTACTGACTGACTGACAGACACGCTACAGCCGAAACTATTGGACGCAGGAAACTGAAATTTGGCATGTATGTTTCTTGGGGGTTCGGAGGTTTGCACTAAGAACGGATTTCCCGAAATTCCCACGGGATCAGCCAAAACGGGTAAATAAAAAAAAATGCAGTCGTAGCTGCTGGCGTCCTCTAGTTACGTATTAAGTTACTATAACGATTGTTATCTCTATTAAATTATGTTTGCATCATACAATAGGATGAATTGTGTGACGGCTAATAGAATATAAAAGCAAGAAATAATCGTTTTCCCTTTCGTATATTAGATAATTTAATCAAATTGAATTCTGAAGCGAAATGCTAATATAATATAATATTATTTACTTTTGTGATCTCTTAAACATATAAAGTGCTGTGTTTAAAAATACTGTGATCACGGTCTTTACAGTATTATTACGTCTGACCCTCTTTTAAATCTGCGACAAAATTCATGAAATCATATTTTTAGATTTCTCTCAACACTGCGTTTTGCACTATTTTGCTAAGTAAACTTGATAGCAAGGCCGGTAAAAGTGTACCTTTTCATTACAAGTCCATTTATTTAAAAATCATTTAACAGTCCATAATACTGAACACGATATCAAGATTAAATTTGATCCCTATAGCCACAATCTTGAATAAGGACACCTTTTACAAAACCTAAACGAAAGTACCTACTCTTATCGAATTTAGAACATAGACCTAAATATTGGTCTATTAGGATAATCGTTAAACCAGGCAATGTTTAACTGACATAAATAATGTCTATACAAATTTAAATAACATTTAATATGCATAACAAATTAAGAAACGCGGCCAAAATCAATAACAATAAACATTCGAATTCCCTGTCAATTCTCTATACTGGCGTTTCAAAGTTCAGCAAAGTTGGGTCCCCTGACAAGAAGTGCCTCAGCAAATCACAAAGCGATCAAACAACAGGCTCGCAATTCCCTGGCTGCTTGTTTGTTTAATAACCAGGATTTACCGGAATAAGATGACGCGACACCTGCGAGGATTAACAAAAGGCTTTAATAGTAGTGGCGTTATTCGATTTCTGAACATTTTGTTTCCAAACTGAAACATGAGACTCGAATACGAAGAAGTTTCCTATTCAAGTATAGTTTTTTGAGAAAAACATAGTATTGGAATTATGTTTAGACAAATAAACAATGCCGGGATCTCGCTAGGATATGTTTTTTTATTACGTGTTTTCCGTGCTACGGGGGTTCAGTAGGTTTGCGAGTAATGAGTGTTGTTAACTATTTAATTTTGCAGTTCTTAAGTATCAACCTTATTGTAACCGCCTTATTGTAACTATCTACAACTAGCGAAAATTTACTCGAAATCTGGCCGGATTGGATTTCATGTTCGATAGAATGTATATCAGAATAAATAAAAATAAATAAAATAATAAGTTCATGTGTAGTATAACAACAAATTTCCATATTAATTCTTACATTCTGGTAATACTTGCAGTATCTTGAATTTCTTATTATGACGTTCATTTCCCAACAGGTGATGTGCGTCCAATATTGGCCTCCAAATAAAGAGAAGGACGAGACATATGGAGACATCAGCGTGGGCATCGTGCAAGAGGAAGAGCTGGCCAACTTCCACATACGAACCTTCAGACTGTACAAGAGTGAAAGAGACGTGAGTATACAAATTTTATCACGCTTTCACAGTCCATTGCCAGACTTACAGGTCACGAACTACAGCGGCAAGCGGCTTAGGTACTCTGGCTTTACTCCACCGTGGCGTGGTTGGTGTAAACGCGCCATGTACAATCAAACAAGTCAGCGCAGGACCAGTTTTAAAGAATCCTATGGCTCGCTCATAGAGTCGAGGCACTCCAGAAACTGGTTTTGTATATGAGTGTCAATGTGTGTGTAAAGTAGCGCTGGAAGCGATGATGTCTTGCTGAGCGATTCTCGCCCTTATGGTGGTCTAGCGGGAAGTTGTTCGACTGTACATCGAAATCGCCGCCGCTGCCGCTTTCCATTGTAGGTCATGACCCTAGGAGAATTTGGTCTTCTATATATCACGCTAGCCAGTCCGGTTGGTGCATGATATCAAATTTTCCGTCTCTTCGCCAAGCTACTATTTGCTTCATATTTTTCTTTAGTCGCCTTTTGCGATACCCACGGAATGAAATGGAAAAAAAAATCATAATCCGCCATCACATTTACCTATCTAATCCAAAAAGAGATACAAGTAGTACAATTATTTCCTGTAACACACGCCATATAAATTAGTTTCCAATATCAAATATCATGTTGTCAATGGTCTGGAATTGTTGAGTCTGAAAGAGCGAGCCAAGGAGTTGGAATGATTCTGTCGGATAAGATGAATAAGTGTGTGAAAGAATGTGAATGTGTTAACTCCAGGCTTCTTTGGATGCGATTAAAACTTGGCTTAATTAAAGTTTTCATTGTTTGTGTTTATGCTCCGGACATGTCAAAACCATTGAATGTCAGACAGGAATTCTGGAATGGGGTCAGAGATGTGCTTGCTATGTGTGCGAATAATGAAAGAATAATTATGTTAGGCGATTTTAATGGATGGGTGGGTGTGTATCGTGATGGATATGAAAGAGTTCTAGGGCGATTTGGTGACAACAGAGTGAATGAAAATGGTGAAAGTTTATTGGATATATGTATGGAGAGAAACTTTGTGGTGACAAACACTATGTTTAGGCACAAGAGGATTCACATGTATACATGGCAAAGGCAGACAGAAAGAAGTATGATAGATTTTGTTGTGATAGATGAACGTTTAAAAGCGAAAGTAAAAGATATAATGGTGTACCGAGGCACAAATGTGTGTACTGATCATTTTTTGGAAGTTAGTCGTATAGCTGGTCTAACCACTAAATGGCGCCATCGTCTTCGCACGCACTTACCTGCCATAGGAAGAGTGAAAGTTGAAAGATTTGAAGAACAGGATGTACGTAGTCACTATAAGGAGGCATTGGAAGAAAGGTTTAAAGAATTGTTTGAGGAAGATGATTGCGAGATAGAAGAATTTTGGTTTAAGAATGGAGTAATAGAAACAGCAACACAAGTATGTGGCGTAAGTATTAGGGAGCATGTTAAAAGGATATGTAATGAATGGTGGGATCTGCAAATAAGTGATGTGGTTGCAGAAAAACGTAAAGCATGGATGAACTTGCTGGCCATAAGAGCAAACAAAAGGATACAAGGTAAAGTGAATGACAATGAGAGGATCGTAAAAGAAAAGTATGACAGGTTGAAATATAAACTAAAAGAGACAGTGAGAAGAAAAAAAGAAGAATGTAAGGATAAGTTTGATAGGAAATTTGCTAAGAATTTTCGGGCTAATATTAAATTATTCTGGCACTTGGTCAGAACAGCCCGAGGCAATTCGTCAGGAGACTCGAAGGTTGGGGTGATAAGGGATATGAATGGAAATATTATTAGAGAGCATGGAGATGTTTTGAATCAGTGGAAGGTATATTTTGAAAATTTGTTTGAACAAGGAGAAAGTGTTACCAGGAATATAGTAGCGGATGAGGAACATGATAGTGAAAATAATATAAGTATGGAAGAGATAAGGTATGCATTGAAAAGTATGAAAGCGGGTAAAGTTGCGGGATATGGCAGGATATCTCCTGAAATGCTCAAGTTAGGCGAAAGCGTCACGGCAAGCCTGCTGTACCTGCTTTTTAACAAATGTTGGCGGTCCAGTCGTGTCCCAGGTGAACAAGGCAGTAATTGTGCTACTTTACAAGGGCAAAGGGTCTCAGCAGGAATGCAAAAACTACCGCGGTATAAGCCTCCTGAGTGTTGTTGGCAAATCGTATGCAAAGATACTGATCGAAAGAATGATTTCTGAAACGAATAGTAAGATTTGGGTTGTACAAGCAGGATTAAGAAAGGGCATGGGATGTACGGATCAAGTCTTTTCCTTAAGGTGCATTGCAGAGAAAATCTTAATGAAACACCAGAAGGTTTTCTGCGCCTTTATTGACTTGGAAAAGGCTTACGATCGAGTGGTGAGGGATGAACTTTGGTCAACACTTTCCGTGTATGGAGTGAGCAGCAGTCTGATACGGGCACTTACATCCTTATATAGGGATTCAAGTGCCTGTGTCAGAATAAACGGGGCATATACGGACTGGTTTAACATTGATCGTGGTGTTAGACAGGGATGTGTAGCGTCTCCTTGGCTGTTCAATCTATTCATGGATAGTTGTTTGACTGATTTGAAAGAGTCTGAATGTGGTTTAAGAATGGGTGAATCTGTGTTTAAGACCCTGCTATAAGCTGACGATCAGGTTCTATTTGCGTCGTCAGCGTCTGATTTACAACAGATGGTCACCGTAATGAATGAGACGTATAAGAAGAAGGGCATGAAAGTGAATGTAAGCAAGACTAAGGTCATGGTCATAGAGAGGGAAGATAGTGTAACTGATTGTGACATAATTACAGGAGATGAAAAAGTGGAACAAGTGAATGAGTTTGTCTATTTAGGTTCATTGTTTACAAGAGATGGAAAATGTGAGGGAGATATTGAAAGGAGAGTGAATGCAGGAAATTGTGTGAATGGCGCCTTACAGACCATTTTTAGCAGTAAAATTATACCGAGTAAGGCTCGCCTTGCTATACTGCAGGGAGTTTTATTTTGCAGGGAGACTGATGTATGGAAGTGAATCGTGGGTATGGCAGAAGAAGCATGAAAGTAGAATTAATGCTGTGGAGATGAGAGCTTTGAGGAGTATGTACGGAGAAAGAATGGCAGATAAAGTGAGAAATAGTGTTATTCGAAAAAGGTGTGGTTTGAAAGAAGATGTAGTGTCAAAGATTGAGAAAGGTATGTTGCGATGGTTTGGACATTTGGAATAGATGGATGCAAGGAGGTTTACGAAAGATGTGTATCGAGTAAGAATGAATGGAGATGTCGGTAGAGGACGCCCAAGACGGACTTAAGCCGACCAAATTGGTGACGTACTGCGGAAGGGCCAAATCAAAAGTACCCGTAACCGACGAGCATGCAGGACGAGGTTAATGAATGTCGAAGAAGCGAAAGAGGTATGTTTGAACCGGAGCATTTGGCGTTCCACAGTCTCTGCTTACCCCAATGGGAGACAGGCGTGACGTTTAGATAGAAAGATAGATAGATAGAGATATCAAATATCAGTTCTATTTTTAAGTTAACATAAAACATGCTTTAAAATCCTAGTATTGCAGTGGAGTTTTACATTTTGATTTGATGAAATCAAAGCCTATTAATATTTGCTTTGAAGGGATTCCGTTGAAATTCATTTCAGCATGTAATTTTATAGCTATTCCACAACATTTCACGAAAAATATACCAGATTGGAATATTTTTCAACTGTTGACCCAATTTGTATACATAAATATAAGCGTTATTTTTTTATATATTAGGTTTGGAATTAACTGTAATTTTAAATTTGATATGCAAACGCAGTATTTTATAATTTACATTTAAAACATTTTAATTAAGACTAAAGTCCATGAGAAAGGACATACGTACATATTTTCAGCATAGAATCATCTGAAGTGTGACGAAATAAAGGCAGAACTGTGCTATGTAACTATTTATTAAGTTTCAAATCATCTCAACTATTTAAACTACTAAGAAGGTATTAAAATGTAGCCAAATCATAAGCTCTCCTATATTACAGAGAACACTACGTCTACACAATTTAAAATAATTGTTACCTATTGGTAAAAATATTTATTTGACCAATACTTGATATACGACCAGACGCAGCAGGGGTAGGCCTCCCGTAGGGTGGACCGACGACCCGGTTAAGATCGCGGGAAGCGGTTGGATGCGAGCGGCTCAATATCGGTCTGTGTGGAGAACTTTGGGGGAGGCCTATGTCCAGCAGTAGACATCTCTAGGCTGACATGATGACGTGATATTCTTCTACGATATTTGCAGGTGGTGATAGAAGAGCGCTTCCTCCTTCAGTTCCACTACACCCAGTGGCACTCACACACGTGTCCGTTCAGCAATGCGCTGCTAGAGTTCCGGCGAAGGGTCCGCGCCGTGGTCGGCAGAAGGCTCGCTACCAACCCAGCTGCGGGACCTATGGTCGTGCATTGCAAGTAAGTGAGATTCTTCCGTCTTGGAACTGCAAAGATTATTCACTAAACTATTCATAACGCGATCAATTGAGTAAAAATACAGACATTTATGTAAAAACCTATACAATTTCAAATAAGTCAGATATGATCATAAGTTTAGCTTTTCACGTGATAAAGCGTCTTAGCTTTTTCACGTGAAAAGCTAAACTTATTCTTAATTCTTTTGTTCAACAAGCCTGTAAAATACAGCGCAAATGATAAAAGTTAGTTTGCGGCAACTCCAAATCTAGAAGAGCACAGATATGATAATAATTATATTTATCTTATTAATTGCAAAAGTATGAACAGCTAACTTTATTTGCGTTTATCTTTCAGCGATGGTGGAGGCCGATCGGGGGTTTATCTAGCTATTGATGCAAATCTCGAACTAGCTGAGGAAGAAGACTGCTTTGACGTTTTTGGATTTTTGAAGAAACTCAGGCAATCTAGGAAAGGCCTTATAGAAAACGAGGTAAGGGCATAAAACATTATATTTCCGTCATCTTCTCTTTCCTGCAGTGTCTGAATATTTTCCTTGCTGTTGCTGACTTCTTGATTGTTGACACTTAGAACTTCTCCAATATCTTAAAAATAATCTCTAAAATGTTTTCGTTTTAGGAACAATACAAATTCGTGTACGACACTCTTGAGGAGCACGTAGTCTGTGGTGTCTCGTGGTTCCCAGTGTCAGAGCTGTCACAAAGACTGAAGCAGAAGTCGCAGCGAGACCCGGTGTCGAAACTCAACGAGTACCAGAAAGAGTACCAGCAGATATGCAAGCAGAGCGTGCGAGTCTCCTATCGTGAACCGAGGGGGTTCACGATAGGAGACTGCGCTGGAGGGCATAGGGGAGATAATAGGGAGAAGAATCGAGATGTTTTGGTTGTTCCACGTAAGTTTTAGCAACATAATTTCAGACATAGCAGCTATCTAATACTGTTTTACGTATACTCATTTTGAATTGTAGATAATTAGATATTGTAGGAATACGTTTTCATATTTTATTTTTGCTGCATTCACTTTTGCCGTTCGAGCCATCAATGAATGTTTCTTACGTTAATAACAAAGTTTCATTTTCTGAAATGTATGACGGCGGATGGCTACTTTTACTTCCAAGCTTTCGTGTAATAATTTTAATGAGCAAATTTCCTTTCAGCTGACAACTTTCGTCCATATTTGACATCTTTTCAAAGGAACAGCTTCACTGATTACATCAACGCTGTGTTTGTAGACGTAAGTAATGACTATTGAAGCAATCAATGTGAGCATATCATGAAAAATTCTTGAATATTCAAATTATAATTTATTTGTTATTTCAGGGATACACAAAGCCCCGCGAATACATTGTGACAGAGTGGCCTTTGGTCAGAACGCAAGGAGAATTCTGGTCATTAGTCTATGACTACGAATGCGCAGCTGTTGTGGTATTATGTGTACCACCTAAAAATTCGGTAAGTTTTTCTCATATCTCTTTTATCTTGTTTTTGGTTTATAGATTTCCAAAGCTAAAATATAATTTTTATGTTTGCAGCAACAATTTCCCCCGTTCTGGCCTGAAGGTCGACACTCTAAGAAATACGGACCAGTGTTTACGATAGATCATGTTTCACACAATCACTACACCAATATCAAGACTTGGATATTTAGAATCAATAAGAAGGTAATATTAGCGTCAAGAATTTCCTTCCAATATTTATTTATATAATGTACTTCCAGGTCCAGAATTAAAATTGTTACTTTCTTCTTAGATTATTTCCCTGACTGAGCTGATGGCTGGCGTAAAGGCGCCTACGAAGACAGTGCAATTGTTCCAGCTAACATGCTGGCCCATGGGTCACAAGGTGCCTTCTTCCACCAATTCGCTAGTGGAACTCATGAACATGGTCGAGAGATGGCGACAGCGCACCGACTACGGACCCGTCTGTGTGGTATCGCCGTGAGTATTCTAGATATAAAAATAAAAAGATATTGGTAAGTAATGAATCTCATAATATTGCTGTATATTTTTTCTGACGCAGGGATGGTCGAAGTCGCGCCGGAGTATATTGTGCAGCCAACGCGTGCATCGAGCAAGTGATCCAGCATGGAGAGATGGACGTATTCCAAGCAGCCAAGACTGTTCGACGACATCGACCGCAGCTCGTCGAGAACATGGTATGTAACACTACATAAGAAATAAAGTAGTCAAGATAACAGGTCCATGACTAACATAATTTTGTCTTTACAGACCGAATACAAGTACTGCTACGATCTCGTCCTTCACTACGTGCTGCATTATTTAAATAAGGACATGAATGAAAAGAAGTGAGAGTGCGAACTTAAGGACGAACTCTGGTTCATCGAGTTCGGTCGCGGCGCGGCGCTGCCCACCACGCCCGAGGAGACCAGCCCCGCGGCGGCGCCGCGCGACGCCAAGCGGCAGCAGCGAGCCGTGCGACCGCGGCGCGGACTGTCCCTCGACCGCTTGCTGCCCGCCGTGGCGCGGCCGCAGCTGCCGCATGCCTCCACCGTCGCCGAGGCACCGCGCCGCCCGCGCCGCGACCACCCGCCGCTGCGCCGCTCCTTCCGCCTCGAGGACGATGACGCCGCCGCCGCGGACGAGCGCCGCCGAGTGTTCGGCCGCGGCCCGCGGGCGCCGTCCTTCGACGAGGGTGACGTCAGCGATGAGCACGACGAGTGCGAGTGCGGGCATAGCTCGCTCGAGCGCTCCGGGCCCTCCGCTGAGGCCGAGGAGGACGAGTACGAACCGGAGTTCGCCACCTCCCCACCATGTGCGCGCGAACGCGCGGCGCCCGCCTTCCGCGCGGGTTCCTCGGACCGCGCGCTTGCCGAAGCACCGCCGCCGCGCGCTCCTGCGCGCGCCCACTCGCAGGGCGTCTTCGAACGTCGCTTACCTAGAATTTATAAGTTTGGTCTAATGGACAAATCAAAACGTGCGAGCTCGAGTGCTCTATACGCGCGAGCCGAGCGCTCCCCGACCGAAGCGTTCTACAATGCAACCGGATCGACGAGGCTCAGCTCACAGGAACTCTGCTCAGAAGAGTTCACGTCGTTATATGGGCGCGAAGATGATCGGTGACGTCGTCCCCCGCACTCCAAGTCGACCGGCAGCAGCGGCTCGGACGTGCGGCACGAGCGCACGTGCTGTAAGCGCCCGCCGCTCGGCTCGCAGCCCGCGTTAGGTCGGTGCCACGTGTGCCATGCTCCGCGCTCCGATCGCTCCACAGACTCGGAGGACACGTCTCCTAGGCGCACCGCACTACGGCCGCTGCCTCTCGATCCGGACGCAGATGGCCACGAAATGGACGATTGATCTCGGTCCGCTCCTCTTCTTAGTCCAGATCGTTTCGAGGCCCGATTTACGTTTGATATTTCTGAGCGAAGTGAAGTGACGTCAAATCGAGACGAAACTCCCTCAGACGCGACCGAAACGTGAAATCTAACCTTGTACGAAGAGCCTCACTCGGATCGTACGAGTCTTTGTGAATTGTACGACGCTGCCTTTTCTTCTCATCGACCGTCATTTCGGAGAGACAGCTCCCGGCGACGCGCCGGTCCTGTAGATCTGAGCACGCTCGATTTCCGTGCCATCGACGACGAGAGTCCTAAAAACAGTAGACGCACGTCACAGCGCAGTGTCGATGATACAATGCGTCAGAACTCGGAGACGCGAAGCTGGGCATCGGACTCTGTGTTCACGACGCCTGAGCGGCGCGCTGCCGACGCATCTCCGTCTTCGAGTGAAACGCAGCGGTCGCTCACCGTGCCGAGAGACTCGCCTCCCCGCGCTGACTCGGCCGCCGCCGATTCTACAGTTGCGGATACAACGATAGCAGATACTACGGTTGTTGAGGAGGATCCGACCAGCGTCATCGAGCGAGCCGAGTACGCGCTAGCACTTCGACTCGGTCGCATCGAACTCGATGACGAGATCTCTGAAGGCGCCGCGTCCACGCCGGCTGGCGGCAGCGCGCGCCTGTCGAGTAGGCCGTCGATGCACAAATTAGAGCCTATTGAACCGGAGCGGCTATGGGGCGGCGGGCCGCGCGGTAGCTGCAGTGAGGGCGATGCGGCAAGCATGCGCGGCGCAAGTGGCGCCAGAAAGCGACGGTGGTGCGTCGGAGCCGCGTCGTTCAGCGCGCTGCTTCCCGCTCTGACTGCGCGTGGCGGCGCCGGCCGGACTGCCGCGCCGCAGCCGGCGCCGCGCCGCCCCGCCCCCCCCTCGTGCCTTCCCGCGCGCGGCGGCGCCGGCGCCGCGCCGCGTCCCCGTATGGCGTGTTGCGAGCGCTGCGCCGCTGGCCGCGCCGTCTCCCGCGCCTCTCTAGTCCGGGCGCCGCTCCCCTCTCCCTGTACATTCACTCGCCCTAGTCTTCGCCGGTCACGGGACCGTAACTGCCAAACTTCTAAATGGAACATATGTGTATAATTACTTCGACTAGGTAAGTAGTGTAGCGCCGTCGTTTTCGGTATCGTTAGGTAGGCAGTGCCTAAGTCGACTACGTGCGTAGAGCGTAGATTCTAAATCTCGTAGATAGAAATTGCACCCGAGGGTCGCCGCGAGCGCCTCGGTCGCAGTCCAGGGTCATCGTTTAGCTAATAACACTCGCCGTGCCGCTCGTGCTGATGAACGTGTAGATGTTCACTTCTTTCCTGTCGTACTACACGACTCATTGTATAAGTATACCTGTGCACGATTTTCACGACCTTACACTACCTAAGGCTTTGTATTACACTGTATAAAGCAACTTGTACCAAACAAAGCGTCGTCGTGAGTGCGGGCGGCACACGACACATTGCGCATGTAACGAGCGATGTACTAGCTAGTATTATAGTAATTTAAAAATATATTACTTTAGGTAATTTATGTGCTATTTATAATGAGCTGAAATGACATCGTTGTGATGACGTCACTGGGCACAGCGTTGACTCCAGCAGTTAGACTGATGCAGGTATCGTTCTGTATAAAAGTGTTTAAATATTCAAATATTTTGTATTCTCAGTACGTTTGGTTAAAACGTTTTGGTGTCGTATATGTCGATGTTATTCAATGTTTGTCTAGTTTATTCCAATGTGTTGAATAATTTGTATCGTTATGTATAACGCAAACCTATTTATATTTACTATTGTCGATTATTTGTAGCTTGTAATTTGCTGAAATCGCGGTGATACGCTAAAATGAAATATTTGCTAAATCGTATAACGTTAGTTTTATATTTGAAAGGCGCCAATTGTTCCACAATATAATTTCTGTTTCTTATTTGTTATGTTGGTTCATTTTGTAATGAACTAATTATTACTAAGTGAAACAATGTTTTCTGATAAAATTATTCTAATATAATCTACTGTTTTTAATTCATATGGTTAATAATTTTATTTGTTTTACACAGTGAAATATTTGTATTTTGTACCTACTTTCATATACTATAAATATAAATAATATATTATAAAATTTATCAAACTAATTTTGAATTTATATTTTACGGACTTCAAGTCCAATTTTGACGTTTAGGTGCATAAGGTACTTCCATAAAATTATTTTAGAGGACGTATAAATAATAAAATAGCTCATGTTATTGTTGTCCTTCCATCACGTATCTAATAAAATATTTAATATTTTAATCATATAATTATATTATAAAATATAATAATAATGAATATTTTTCAGAACGATGTTTATGAATATATATATTATACCAAAGCTTATAACTTTGCAGTATTCAATTTATTTCCAATGCGGAAATTGTGTAGCAAAAAAATAAATTTGCTTTTTGATTGTCCTTATTTTTGTAAGCACGGCTGTTATAATATTTTCTTAAGCCTTTTGAAGTGAATGATGTTCTATATTTATTTACAGTTCGTCTACAATATCTATTTACGCAAAACGTAATTAATTTAACGAATATAACGCACAACCTAAGCCAAACCTAATATTTACTAATGTAAATGATATTGTTCCCCGACTTTTGACTACGGCGTTTTTATAGTGCAATTTTTTGAACAAGTATACGCTTTTCAATGAAACTAGCAGCTAAATTAGGAGAATGAATGTCAATAGTGGACACGGTGATTAAAAATTTGTATCCATAGAATATTTACAATCGTCAAACAGCTTTTGTAATATTGTATTACGCTGCCTCTATAATGACAGAATGCAATCTTAATCCTAGGCATATTAATAAAGGAAATGTCGATACAAATATGACAGTCAACAGCGAAGAAGCCAAACCCTTCGTTACATTGTGAATTATACTATCAGTAAAAATGGTTTATAAAAATTATTAAACATACTTCAAAGATAATCGGAAGAAATTTATAACTGAGTTAGTGTTGATTATTTTCAGAGCGAAATACTATGTTATGTGGCTCTAAATATGTGATAGGTTAAATATGATGTCTAGTCTGTCTCATTATAGTGGTAGTACTATACAATGAATGCGCTTTGCAAACTTTTTCACATTTGTGCTATTTACAATCAATATATACACGATAACAACTATGTTGGCGACTGTACAACGTTTTTAAAAGACATTATTGAGTGTTTTGTAAGTTTAATATACTATTTTGTAATTATTCGAATGAGGTGGGTAATGCGTTTGTTTATATTTCTCATAAGATATCATTCTAACTCTCAGACAAACTTAGGTACTTAACTGCTTTATGTATGAGTTAAACTTTTGCGTATTTTATACGGCTTCACGTAAATAGTAACTAAATTATTATTAAACGCTTTAAAATCTATATGTAAAATATTTGATAATGTGACTTTATTACAGTATCAAATATTTTACATATAGATATTCGCATATAGATATTGGCATAACAGTATTCGATTACAATTCAAATTTCAATCAGCTGGAATGTGTAGAACAACATATTAAGGGGGTTAAATATATTGACCACCATAAAATGCTTTGATAACCTTAGTTCTTTAACTAAAAATATATACTTAATACCAGAAAAATTAAGTGTAAGTCTAAAAAGTACTAGCTATTTTAGTCACAACTGCAGTTGAAATTGTATGCGAACTATAGTTGATAGAATCAGGCGTTACTTGGCGGAACTCCATTGTAACCTAATGGAAGGAAAGAGGATGTTTTCTTACAAGAATTAATAGTTTACACCCCAAAATTAAGTTCGAATTGGAGATAGAACAAAACAGCTCAATAAACTTTTTAGATTTGACTATCAAAAGGGAGGGTACCTCACACTCATTTGAAATTTATCGTAAACCGACGTATACAGATAGTACAATACCAGCATCGTCCTGTCATCCATCGCAACACAAAATGGCAGCATTTCACAGTATGATTCATAGATTATTAAATGTACCACTGAATATAGAATCATATAACAGAGAATTAAATATTATTTATCATATAGCTCAATCCAACGGGTATAGTAAACGCCTAATTGACAAGATGATTAGAGGAAAACAACTTAGAATGGCCAAGTCACTTTTATATCCCTCTATGAAAGAACCTATAAATAATATTTTGGAAGCATAACTGACCGTATGGCGCGTATACTGAAGAGGAACGGTATCAGATCAGCCTATAAACCATACAAAACGTTAAAACTTCTTTGCAATGGTAAAGATAAAGTATGCAAGAACAAAAAGTCCGGTATTTACTGCTTAACATGCGACCAATGCCAAAATAAGTAGGTACATAGGACAGACGGGTCGAAGTTTTGAGCTGAGATATAAAGAACATTTAGCGGCGTTTAGAAACAACCAGCCGGAAAAGTCTCATTTTGCCGAACATTTACTTGAATCGGGTCATACCTTAAATAGCGGACATTCATTTGACGTCATACACACTTGTCAAAAGGGTATTAGAATGTGCGTATTGGAACAATTAGAGATTTTAAAGCGGGACAAGCATACATTACTGAACGATCAAACCAACTTTAACGGGTCCCCATTGCTGAATATATTCGCACACCGTCATAATGACTCACATCAGTCGAGCAACGGAGGGAGGGGATTAGAAAGTACAATCGTTTATAAGACATGCCCACGGTTGGAAAGCGCTCAGTCGTTGCCCATCGTTCCTGAGGATGCCTCGTGCAGAGGCGAAACACGTGTCGAAGAATAGTCGGCGCATACAGCGGGATACTGCAAGTCAGGTATCTTCCTGGAACCCATACCATTCCTATATCCCTTATCCTTTTAGAGGAGTTCGATATTGTCAACCTTTTTCTATTGCAATAGTTGGGGTGGTCAATTCGAGGGTGCGTGGTGGGTTCCTCTTTCCTTCCATTATTGTATGCGAACACCAAATGTAGTAAATGATCACCAAATAAATAGGTTATGTTAGGTTTTCTTGTGTCCCTTAATTCAAAAATAGGAGCCAGGGCCGTGAAAGCTCCCTACATGGGTAAATTTCATATAAATCAGCGCCATCTACCGATGATTGTAAGAACTAAAGAAAACAGAATTACATATATACCTAGAAATAGCTGTAGCGATAACAGAACGGTAATTTCGCCAGCACCGATAAGATCTGCGTGGCGCAGTGGAAGTGTGAAATCCACGCTTACCTAAAACTACTTTTTGTGATTTTTATATTTTTTGAATTTTAAATTGCATATTTTACATAATAGTTGTCATTTACTTATTTATTAACACCAAATTAAACATTTATTTTATTTTGAAAAATGAATCCATTACTAACGCCATTTATAGGATCGGAATAAAAATAAAATTAATTTGTACGCCATCTAGAGTCGAGGATGCCTATTGAACTTCAATTTCGAACTGTGAGTGGGGTATCTATACCAGTATAAGTGTATAATCTATGATAAGAGCCAGGGCCGTGAAAGTTCCTTACATGGGTAAATTTCATATAAATCAGCACCATCTACCAATGATTGTAAGAACTAAAGAAAAAGCAAAAAATGAACGGTAATTTCGCCAACTCTCTTAAGAACTCCGTGGTGCAGTGGAAAGCGTGCTGGGCTCATATCTGAGAAGTCCGTGGATCGAATCCACGCTTACCACGAACTACATTTTGTGATTTTTATATTTTTTTACTTTTAAATTGCATATTTTACATATCCGTTGTCATTTACTTATTTATTAACACCGAAATTAAACATTTATTTTATTCTGAAAAATGAATCCACTACTAACGCCATCTATACGATCGAATAAAAATATAATTGATTTGTACGCCATCTAGAGTCGAGGTCAGTCGAGGATGCCTATTGAACTTCAATTTCGAACTGAGAGTTGCGCATCTATACCAGTATAAGTGTATAATCTATGATAAGAGCCCTGCGAAGGAGGGCTCCGACAACTTAGTTTGTTAAAGTAGGTGGTGTAACCAAATCTAATTTATGTGTTGGTCATCAAACAACTAACAAAAAATCTTTGGTTATAATTTTACATTAAAGTGCTGATTTAATTTTGGTGATCATTTACTAATTTTGGGTTAACAATGATTTATTTCGAGTAATTTTGCTTAAATAGGATAGCGAAATGTTAAAACTTTGGTTATAATTTTACATTAAAATGCGGGTTTCATTTTGATGATCATTTACTATTTTTGTTTGTTACATGTTACTATATCTGGTGGTAAGTTAAACATAAGCCCATATTAAGTTCGGACCTTTTTGTTTTGTTTTCCTGTAATCGCACATACAAACACGTTTTTTTTTTCATGAATACCACAAAAATTTAAAAAATGTCAATGTTTTTAAACTTTTTCCGCATTAGAATCAATTCTTCTAATCTCATACCGACGAATTCTTTCGACTATTTGCCGATCATACCACAGTTTTTCGATACATATGACTCTTACTGAAAGGTGCTATTACAAGTCATCGTCACCACACAGATGTGTTACCCGCCATGTTCAAAACGTTTCTGTTATATTTATTTATTCGATTTAATTTTCTATTTATTGTAAAGGTATGTAGTTTACGGTGTTGTACATGCTTTATTGTAAGTTGAAATTTCATGTGGACCATATTTGATGTTTGTTTAGTATAGTATTTAACATGTGAACAATCTTCTTTGTAATTTAGTAACATTTTTAATATTAAAAAATAACTCGCCGCACCGACCATCTTTATGTAAATAAATTAGAAAAATAAACTAAATTATGTAGTCGAAAGTACCTACTTATACCAAATTATGAAAATATTGTATACCATATACATAATGAATTGGATTATTTACTAGAAATGAGGAAATTGTAACTTGACTATTACATGAATTGTATAGCAACATTGTGATTTAAAGTTCTCAACTTCCAAAATATTGTAAATTAACTTATTGAGATATTGTTGTCATGAATGTTATTTAAAAAGATAATTATTTTAAAATTTATACATGGAACTTAATGGAAAATATATTTATTTGTTGTATATATCACGTGTTTCATTTTCTTGAATGTGCTATATCTGCTTGTGATGCATGCATTGACATATTACTTGATGAAAATTATGGGTTCCTTGGTCATCATTTGCCGAAGACTAAAAAGTCTTTAGACCTGGACAAACTTATTAAATGAAAACTTATTTATTATTTTATTTATTTATACTTTATTGTACACTTATACATACATTTGTAGAAATTTTATGAACAAGTAAGTACAAAGGGCGGCCTTACTTGGTACTTGGTAGCACGGGCTGTTTCCGCAACTCCACGACCTGGCGTGTATTTTGCTTGCGGGTGGGAATGGTCTTGTCACTCGAGCCACCCCAGCTCTTCGAGGAAGGCCAGCGGACTCTTGATGTGGCCCACTGCTTCCTTCAGGGTGCTGTATCTGGTCAGGTACTGCTGCCTATACTGTGCGACCTCAGGGCAGTCGAGGAGCAGGTGGGCTGCCGTATCGTCTGCTGCCTTACAGGCCATGCACAGCGGGCTGTCGGTGATACCTATAGTAAATAGGTGTTTATTAAAGAATCCGTGTCCTTTGTAGGCGACCCTGACTGTCCGCAGTTGTTATTTGTACACCCGGAGGACTTGTTTGGCTATCTTACCGTCTGCTGCGAAGGAAGAGCTTCCTTGGCCTGCCTTCATGTTTCAATACCAATCTAGGACTGGTTGTGCTGGGTCCTGGTTCTATTTTTACCAGGTTGCGATAAAAACCAGAAGGGAGGGGAATATTGGCTCGGGTCCCACCACCTCTAAGGTGGCCCCTCTTCTGGCAAGTACGTCGGCTGCGTAATGCCCTCTTGAGCCACTGTGGCCCTTGATCCACTGCAGTGTTAATTTGTTTAGTTTACCTACCTCTGTTAGTTTCAGGTGGCATTCAAGTGTGAGTGCCGAGGTGGTAGTATAGCTTTTTAGGGCTGAAAGGACAGTCATAATATCTGAGAGGATCCTAATGGATCCTTCCCTTACCTCACGTGCCATGATTGCTGTGGCGGCTAGGATAATACCAAAACATTCGGCTTGGTAGACCGTTTTGTGGTGCTGCGATGTTGATGTTCAGGTCCTCGGCGAATACTCCTGAGCGCGTGCCTGTATCCGTCTTAGACCTATCTGTGAAGATCGTGACCTCGTTGTAGTTAACTGCTCCTACGTGTAGATCCTCGCACAGTTGGATTTTGTATTTCTTGTCAAACACAAATTGTTTCGGTATCTAGTCACCGATGGCTTGTGTTAGGGGAACTTCTTTGAAGAGTGTATTTAAGTTGCTAGTGTGCGGTGCATTGGTATTTTTCCAGAGCTTTAGAGCTCTTAACCGAACCGCGGACATCGTTGCTTCCTGTTGTATGAACAGGTGCAACAGAGGCAAGTCCAGCAACACTTCAAGTGCCGCTGTAGGTGTGGTTTTCATGCACCCCGTGGCCACTAGGCATGCAAGTTTTTGAAGCCTTTGAAGCTTGTTGGCGGCTGTTGTTAGATTGGTCCGAGGCCACCACACTACTTTGCCATAGCTTACCATCGGACGTATTATTGTCTTATAGAGCCATAAGACAATTTTGGGTGATAAGCCCCAGCGTTTGCCTTCTTGCACTGCCAGAAGACGATGCTGGCTTTGTTGAGCTTTTCTATGTGGTTGTTCCAAGACAATTTGCTGTCGAGAATGACGCCCAGGTACTTGACCTCGATTGACAGCTTAAGCTCTGTTTTGAATAGCCTGGGCAGTTGGTAGGGACCCAGAGCGCGTTTGTGTGTGAACATGACTAGTTCAGTCTTGGTCGGGTTTACAGATAATCCGTACTCATTACATCACCGCTCCACTATACGTAGTTCTTGTTGGGTGAGGTCGTACACTGTACTTCTGCCTTACCTGAAGTGAGAATGGTCACTGTTTTTCTTTTTTCAATTCTTGACTATGTCGATGCCAGCTATCTCAATCTCAATAATTATCAGTTTGACAAACTTGAGCGGCTCCAAAATTTCTGTATAAGATTCATATTTGGTTTACGCACATATGATCATATCTCTGAATTTCGCGCGAAGCTCAAGTGGCTGCCAATCCGCCTTCGCCGGAATACTCACATTTGCTGCCTTCTCAATAATATTCTATACCACTCTTCTTTTCCCATGTATCTGAAAACTCGCTTTGAATACCTCCATGACACACATACAAAGTGCTTTAGATCATCAGAGAATCTTAGATTAAAAGTTCCTGCACACTCTACGGTTTTCTACGACAAATCTTTTACTGTACCGACAGGCTGTACGATTGTGGAACTCGTTGCCTGAGACAATAAGACAGGCTCAATCGTTGACATTATTTAAGAAACTTGTAACCAAACACTACTTAGCAGATATTCCATGACTACTCTTTTAAACTTGCAATGATATTGTATTTATTTATGGTATCTATTTATATATTTTATAAAGTATATATTTATGTATGTTGTAATATTAGTATATAAGTACATAATATTATTATTAGTTTTGTTGAGCTCACTATTCCATTAAGTACACCATTACCTACCCATTATATCAGTCACTCAATTATGTACCTATTCCATTCTTGGTTGTCTAGAAGAAATCGCATTTTGCGATAAGACCGCCCTTGTCTTAACCACCAGTTTTAAGTTGATTATAATTTGATTACTGTATCCTTGTATACTTTTGTTTTTCTGCTGTACAATAAAGAGTTTCAATCAATCAATCTAAATGTGGATCGTATACAGACATTTTGAAGGCGCTCAAGTTTGTGAAGCTGGTTTTCGGCGATATCTAGATAGCTGACATCTGCATAATCAATCATGGGTAAAAGAAGAGAGTTTGCAAGTGCAATTTTGGTAGCAGTTGGTAGAAAATTTCTTAGTCTTCTAAGTGAACCCACTGAAGCAAATAGCTTGCGACTCACTTCTTGGATCTGCGCTCGCTAAGTAAGAGAAGAGTCTATAGTTACACCCAGGTTCTTTACTTTGTCCTGAATGGGAATGACAGTGTTATCAAAGATGACGTGAGGGAGTTGAGACCAGTCAATTCTGGATGTTATTCTTGAACTCCCAGTAACAATGATCTGAGTTTTGGAAGGATTCACCTTTAGCCCAAAAGATTTGCTCCGATTGCTGATCAGTGCCAGGTCACTGTTAATACTATTTATAGAAAGTGACAAATCAGCTAATGGTGACTGCGTTTAAATTTGGAGATCATCTGCATAAAGGTGATAGGAAGAGCGAAGATTATTTGATATAGAATTTATAAAAATTGCGAAATGTAAAGGAGACAATACGCCACCCTGGGGCACGCCAACAGTAGTGTTACACCAAGAATAAAGTGAATTTTCAACGCGTGTACGCTGTCTACGTATAAGTGGCCCTATAATATTAGACCTTACTCTCATAGCGTATCTTACTTGCCGATCGTAATAGATCAGAGGTAACGTTCACAGAGATTATCACTAGGATGGGTGACCGCCGGTTATGGCATATACATTAGAGCACTACCGTGTTTAGGAGGGTAAGAAAAGCTGTCGTTCCCAGACACGAAAAGAAGATTTAAGTCTATTACGATCTATTTAAAAAAATAATGTTTAATCCTTATTATTCCTGATCAATAATATTTTCTAAATAGACGTAACTACTGAGCTACTACACATAATAGAACACAACTTTGAAAACAATACCAGCTATTTAGTTCACCAGAGTGGAAGGATTTAGTTATTCGGTGCCCATCTTGCCGAAGTACTATAATCCTCCTATTAGAGAAGTACAATGTACAATACACCTATGTATGTAAGACTTAAGGACTAAAAACTTATACCTACCTACATTTGGTTACTATACATTATTAAGGCTGTGTGAGTGGCCTCTACCTATCTCTTCGGCTCTGTCTACTTGTAAAAACAACTTGGATTAAAATCAAAATTACAATGTTAATTATTTTAGATTAACTTCAAATTCCTTCAAATGTTAGAACCTCATCACCAGATTTGGGAACGCTGTGTTTAAAAACTGGAGTTGGTATACGAATCAGGAATTTCACCTCATTTGTTCCATTAGTTCTGGAGCAAAATGGCTGAAGTGAACTTGCGACGGAAAGACAACGGGAGAGCCTTTGTGGGTTTGGTCTTTTTTATTTTGTCGTATGAAACCCTAATAAGATTGATATGATAAAGCTACTCTGCTTCTTAGAATTCAGTGAGAAATCATTGAATTGCTAAGATGTAATTTTGATGGAGCAATAGTTAGAATGGTTCTGCTTTAAGTTTCCTGCTCGGTACACTCAGCTGAAATACTCGGTTTATTGTGTTCAATTCCTATAAAAGTCACAAGATACTTAAGAATCACGAATTATTGATGATCACATATAATGTAATGAAATCACCTAAAACTCAGTTTTGTCCTACAAAAATGTGCGACAATATCACAAAAAGTAAAGAAAGTTTGTACTATTAATAATTTAATATCTAAGAGCCTGAACACACTGACGGTTGCCTGCACTTCGATTTTCATATGAAAATGCACGATTTCAGCACAATGACTTGCGGCCAACGTCTATACCATAGTAAAAAAAGAATAGTAGGTTAGCTAAGGCCGATCGGCGGGTTAAATGCCTATTCTTGCGTCCTACCTACGCGCGGCGCATCCCGTACTGAGGCCGCAGACGCGCCGCGCCGCCCGGGCCGCGCTCGTCTATGAGAATGTGCGTGAAAAGTCCGTGCGTACAGGGCGCCGGCGACTCACGCGTACATTCAAACCGGCGGCGGCCGATTTGTATGAAGCTATCCTACTATTCTTTTTGTACTATGTCTATACTCACTTACTCAGCCCACTGCATAAGGCGGCCGCATACGGCTAGCTAAGTACAAGTGCGTTCAGGCTCTCACTGTTATTCTTCCCAAATTTATTTTCTCTTATTATTCATGGCTTTCACTGAATACTTCATTCTTATAAGGCACCTGAATCATATCTGAGAATCGCGTCTATAAAAAAATCTGAAGTATTTACCACGAAATATTTCCACTTAATAAAATCCCAAAGCATTATATTTTATTTCTACATAAAACTTGGTAAAAATGTCAGAAGATTTTCATGATTGTTTCATTAAATTTTAATTAGAAGGAACCGGCGTCGTAGCGTAAACAAAAAGTTGTGTACTGTGAAACCTTATCATGTTGTGATACCGTACAAAATATTAACAAGAAAAATAACTCCCACAATTTTATTTAATATCAAGCCTGAAGAATATTTTGTTTCAGTTGGCTGTCAAGCCGTTAAGTGTTACGGAGCATAGCATTAATGAGCATGATCATAACATTATTAGCAAAATCTATATATACTAGCTTTTGCCCGCGGCTTCGCTCGCGTAAATTCGAGGTTCTCTAGTATCATCTATGATCGGGGTAACACCAAACACAAATCTCCTTTATTGGGCGGATACTTCTCCAATTGTCGTTTTAATTGTTTAAGAAATATAACTGCGAAAAGTATTTACACATACAAACTACTTAGTACTAAGCCTTAATAGTACCTACTCAAAATCCTCAAAATTTTATCCGGTATCTGTGACGTTTCGCTAGAGTGGCCAATATGGCGACTGTGATTTGTCTGTCAGAACCATTAGAATTTAATAAAACACTCGACAATCCGCATTTTGCGGATATATGTTGTCGACTCGAAATCTTTATTTTTTTATGTTTTCTTATTCATGTAAGGTTTCGATGAACTCCTTTACGAAATTATTAATATAAGATTTGACACTGATAGCAGCGCAGTCCGTCGGTTCCAATGTGAAACATTCCAAAATCCACAACTTCTTACAAATTAAAAATTAAGTAAAAATCATTTTCCAGTGGACTAAATTGTGAATCTAAACCATTCTCAAGTCCACTTGAACACACACAAAAAATTTCATCAAAATCGGTCCAGTCGTTTGGGAGGAGTTCAGTGACATACACAAGAAATATATATATTAAGAAAAAATAAAGTCGTGTTAGTTACACTATTTATAACACAAGAACGGCTCAACCGATTTTGCTGAAAATTGGTGGGGACGTAGCTCAGAACCAGGAAAACACATAGAATACAATTAGTTTCAAAAAATAATCTGGGAGGGATTTAAGAGAGGGACGAAGTTTGTAGGGACAAACCTACTACCTAATGACAGTAAGAACGCATGCGCTGAAGTGCTATCGTATATCTGTCAGTGCTGTCACATTATACATTGTCATATCTGTCTGTGACTGTCATTACTTCGTTCGCTTATTTATTTAAACTAATAAATATTATAACAGCCTTGGCTAATTCCTACTAATATTAGGTATAAATGCGAAAATGTGTATGTATGTATGTACCGATTGCACGCTAAACTGGCTGAACTAATATTCTCTATTTAAATTAAACTACATTTTACGGATTTTATCGCGATGTATTGGTTTCACTAAGTTATTACATTTGAAACTAATGATCTAGAAACTATATTTTTAATTTATTACTAGCATACATCGTGATAAAATCCGTAAACTGTAGTTTAATTTCAATGTGTAACATTCGCGTAAACCCAAGAAGATAATATTCTCTACTCATAAATGCGAAAGTGTGTATAGAGATATATCGGACCATGGCTTTGACACTTGACTGATGCAAAGTGATGTTGTTGAGTACCTTTCGGTAGATAATTTCATGAATACTGACCAAGTTACTTCGTGCCCTATAGAGTTTCTGAACTCCTTACAATCATCAGGAGTACCTTCACGCAACTTGAGACTGAACGTTGGTGTTCCAGTCCCGTTAATGCGGAATCTTAATGCACTAAAGCTTTGTAGTGGCAAACGGCTACAAGTTACACCAAGGACGAAACTGTACATATATAAAAGCTATTCGCTATTGCGAGTCAGATTCACTCATGAAGGGTTCCGTAGTGGTGGTATCTATTTACCATTAGCCATTATCTTCGACTAACTATTAATAGTATTTGTATAAACGACAAAGCTATATGTGCGGTTTTTAACATGTGCTTTATTTCAAAAACTACTGACTACATAATTATCCTTCATACATATCGTTCAAACCAATTTTCGTTGGTATTTTTATAACGGTCCACTGCTTTTTTTGATTTGTTACTCTTATACTTTAAAAGTTAAGGGACACAAACACCCATTTGACGCTTTTGGAACCGTATTATCTTTCAAACGATTGACTTTGAGAAACAATGGTTTTAGGAACCTCAAAGTCATTTTTAAAGACCCATTTTCCACATCAGTTCCATGTATGAAGAGCCCCCCTTATTACTCAATATTTTTTATTTTCTATGACGACGTAAAGCAGTTCTCAGAATACATCTACATAACAATTTTCAAATGTGTAAAATGAATTGTTTCGGCATTAAGTGGCTGTGACATAGGTACGGATAGACTGACAGACAAAGCGCGTCTATAAGGATTCCGTGTTTAGCCATTTTTGACCACGCAACTCTAAAAATACTGTTTACAGAAATGTTTTAAATACTTTTTGCTTCTTATTAGTCCCTATGAAAAGAATTAAAACTAAAATAAGTATCGAACGATGAAGGAGTTTTGTGTTACCCCGAATTTAACGTGAGCGAAGCCGCGGGCAAAAGCTAGTAGCATATGAAACTAATTTTGGGATTTCTAGATATGATACCTACTGTTGTCATGTGAAAAAAATGTGAGTACATTCCATGACTGCCTCGTTGGTCTCGCAACATAAATGTGCTCGTGGGATTGAGAGGTCTCGGGTTCGATTCCCGGGTCGGGCAAAGTGTTATTGGGTTTTTCCGTTAGAAAATTCTCAGTAACAGCACGGAGTCTAGAAATGTGTCCGGTATGGCAATAGGCTCGCCCCCTATTACGTGGGACCTAAAAATTCATGGCGAAATGTGGGTGAAATATTACACCTCTCCTTACCCCTTCGGGAATACAGGCGTGAGTCTATCAAAAAAATACATTCCAGTAGGCTTAACTTAAACAAAGACGAAGCTAATGACTAAATATAAAATGACTAAATGTCTACTTGAAGACGAAACCTATTGAACACTTTTATTGATACAGTACGTAAATGAGAGCGATACTTCCTACGTTGGTAGGTAAAATGTAAAGGAAAAAGTAGTAACATAATTAAATTACTTATTTAAAAAGCGCCTAGCGAAAAGTACAATGATGATGTGTAAATTACAAAAAACTAGAGACACCGCACCTTGAAATTATCAAGGAAGTAGTAAACATCAAGGAAGTTGGAGTAAGGTATGCTAGCAAATACGTTCTGTTTGCAACATCATCAGCAAAAAGTATAGCAGATTCACTCCACTCGCGTTTCAGTGCACGTTCTGTATAAAGTATTTATTTGAATTAGTCACCCCAGCGCGAGCGTCGGGCAAACGTGTTTCAAACAGCATTGTCAGCCGGCAATGCATACTAGACGAAGCCAAACACGACCATTTTCAAAAGACCTCCGAGAAACTGGTACGTTGTCAAAATTCAGCATAATTCAAGTACTATTTAGAGCACAAGGGATCAAGTTACACTGGTGGTTTTGTATTGAAGTACTTTGTTCGCTCGTGCATAACCTACTACTAACTATGCGTTGAAACAAAGATGTACCGGCATTCATTATGATTTAAGTTATTTATGTGCATTTAGATGGCTGCAGTGTTTTGATATGACATGGTATTAAAGCTGGGTGGAAAATATTGTTCATAGTGCTATAACATTAAAAGTATCACGGCAGCCTAGTAATATCACTTTATTATATTGTGCATAATAAATGCATGTCGTCCTTACAATCTGTGGCTTTTAAGTGCCACAAAAAATAAGCTTTTTTACTTTTTTAATAGTAAAAGCAATGTAAGAGCTTAATTTTACCTTATAAGGAAATGAAAATTTTCGATTTTCCTAAGTTATACTTCCAGTGGCACGAATTGTGTAATTAATATATGTAGCTAGGGAATTTTACCTACACTGTGCCCGCAACTTCACCCACCTGGGTGTCGCTTAGAGCAAAAAGTTTGCCCATGTCTTATTCTGATGTAATACCTAAGTTATATTACTGGAAAGTTAAAAAAACAATTCAATAGCTTTGCGTAAAAGAGTAACAAACATGCATCCAATTTTACAAAATTTCGCATTTAACATACATTTGTTGCTAGAGAATCAAGTGTACTCTACATTTTCTAGTAGGTAAATTCATTGAATTAATCCTTTTTTTACCAAAACTATTTATATACTTTAATTATTTCTATTATGTGGTTATAGAATGATTTGGTATACTTTTTGTTGTCGATGTTGACCTTAGCTGGGGACTATCGAGTTTTCCAATGGTGGGCCTGGTGGAGGGAGTATGTGCCATTCGCGATAGATTCGAGCCACACACTATCAAACACCGCGGTGTCCTCAACTTTCCTTTCGAATCCACCTCAGTTTAGTATTTCATACCCGTGATCCGTCGGCCTAATTCGGTCGGCAGCCTCTAACAGTTCAACCTACCCTGGGCATCGCACGTGAATACTGAACCGCCTGTCATTAGTCAGACTACGAGTAGCCCTTCGGCTCTTTGACTGCAAGCTATTAATCTACGGTAGCTTGAGTCATTACGTGCCTCCCCTACGTTTGTGGTTAGGGAGAGCGGATTGGTACTCTATGTACCGCTCTGTCATCTTTTTCCTCAAAATTACTGCCTCTGCCAAAAGGAGTCAGATCAAACTCAAACTCAAATATATTTACTTCCATAAAAATTTTAAAACAATAGTGGACACGTCATAAAGTAATTGATAAAAATATTAGAAACAAGTAACTTAAATGCTTATTTACATAATTGAGCATTGAAAAAATGCCTCTTCAAAAAGTGGATTATTTGATGCTACAACAGGGTTAAAATGAGCAGGTCAGCTCTAGCGCAGTTCATTGAACTTCGTTAGGCTAAACAAATTAAGTACTTCAATTTATTATTACTTACTGATAGGAATATGTTGACGGGGTTATTGAACCTTATCTGTGTGAATATTACTTATAAATATAAACAAACTCAGTAACGTGTCAACATTTTATTACTCACAATAATATCACAATATTTACCAACTATACTATGTTTTTCATCTTTAGTATCCATGTTCCTGATATCCACCGTGTCCACCCTGTCCTGGGAAACCTCCCTGGGTATTATAACCTGACTGTCCTGGATAACCGCCTTGACCATAACCTCCAGGACCATATTGACCAGGACCAAAATTACCGGGGCCGGAATTACCAGGGCCATATTGTCCAGGGCCAGAATTACCAGGTCCAAACTGCCCAGGACCGGAATTACCAGGTCCGAACTGACCGGGTCCGTATCCAGGTGGTACGGACTGACCGGGGCCATGTCCTCCAGACCCAGGTCCAGGGATAAATCCTGGTCCCGACTGACCGAATCCTCCCTGCCCAGGGCCAAATCCTCCTTGTCCAGGCCCGTATCCACCGGGTCCATTTTGTTGACCAGGGCCGAAACCATTTGGTCCGTTGTCATGTCCACCGCCCTTTGTGCCATGTTGATATGGGTAACCTGAGTAAAAATAGAGTCTTTAAAATCATGTTGGTAATTTACTTCGTAAGTTGGAATTCTGGCTAGAGAATGGTATGATCGCGACAACCTATGATGTTTATGCCAAGCAATATGTAAGCCATAGAAATATAAAAAAGAAGATGTAGCTCGACTACTAGGGTGGACCCCACAGCCTTTTTTAGTTCACTCCTCCATTTACTTCAAAATGGCACTGAATCTAAGCCAATAAGAGGATTTGGCCTTCGTATACTACGCGGGCTAGTTGGGACAGGGTTTGATGACGACCTACTATTTACTTCGTGTATTTTCCTTAGTCCCACTTACGATACCCGTGAGTCAAAAGGGGGAAATGATACTACACAGACAAACATAGTGTACAGTAAAGACGGGTAAAAAAATAAATGTGACATGCGGACAGACAGCCAGACATAGCGAAACTATAAGGGTCCCGATTTTTGCCATTTTTGCTACGGAATCCTAAAAACAGGAGAGCTGTATGTCATATCTACCGTGTTATAAAAACTATTATTTACCTTCCATATTCCAACTAAAAACACACTTTATTAATTGATTAATTATTATTCTTAGTAATTCGAACACACAACGCTTCGAAAGCGACACACTCACTTGATAACTATTATCTTAATGAACCAAATAATGTAATAATGACATCATTGTATGTCTTCAATATTATGAGTATACACATATACATTACCTATGTATTTATAGTTATAAGAGTGATGTAATATCTATTAATAAATCGGGTGTACATCTCAAATATTACCAGTAAGTTGAACTTTACGATAACATTACTAAACTTTAGATAGCGTTGGCGTGGGTATGGGTTATCGCGAAAAAAAGGTTGTAGGTGTATAACTTATTCCTGGTGTGAAAGAAATTTTACTGCGTAGTTGCATTCAAATCCATTCGAAAGACAGAGAACGAAAAGTATTTTTTTTGTGCCTCCATGGCATTTAAGTTCTTATACGCTACTGGAGAAGCCCTACACATTTTATTTTAATTTAACCGTTTCTGCCCGATTACGTAGAAATTTTGGGAAATCCTTTATTGGTGCACCCCTACGGTGCCCAAGGAACATACATGCCAAATGTCAGTTTCTTACGCCCAATAGTTTAGGCCGTGTGCTGTCTGTCAGTCAATCAGTAACGCAAAAAAGAATAAACAGATTAGTTATATAGGTTCAGCAGTCATCATTAGAGAACAAATAAAGTACCAGCGTCAGCTCGAATTTGAAGTTGATACTGCAATGCTGGTATTCTCGCAGAAACGATATACCATTCAGTTATTTTAATAATTTGTAAGTCTATCGTAGTATGTGAATCTTAGTTACATGGCTCTACCTTTTGTAACCGCCCATAGCAGGAAGTTTCCTCATTTAGTGTCACGATGAAATATGGCTAAGTAAAAAGCTAAAGAATTAGTTTAAGATATATTTTATGATTTTTTTTATTTGTAGCCTCACGCCTGTATCCCGAAGGGGTAGGCAGAGGTGTTAATATTATACCCACTTTTCGCCATGAATTTTTAGGTCCCACGTAGGTAATAGGGGGCGAGCCTATTGCCGTTACCGGGCACATCACCAGACTCCGGGCTGCTATTGAGTATTCGGAAAAACTCAGTAACATTTTTGCCTGACCCGGGAATCGAACCCGGGACCTCCGATCAGCAGTCGCATACGCTATCCACTGGACCACGGAGGAGGTTTAAGATATAGCGATATAATTTATCTGTATATATACTATCGTTACAGACTGGCTGGCAGACAACGCACTGCCAAAATTTTTGAGCGCAAGAAGCTAAAAGTTGGCATGCGTGTTCCAAAATTCCCATGAGATCGGGAAGAAACTATAACATTTAAAAGAATGTGCGGGTGCAGCTGCGGGCGTCCTCTAGTTCTTCTATAGATAAATATAGGCCGTTGAAATACAAACACAATATATCGACGTTTGATGGCGTCAAAGTAGATAAATTGACCTACGATAGCATGCACCTTTTATTTATAAAGTATTACTTACCGTAGGAAACAACAGCCATAGCCAAGAGTAAGCAAGCGATCTGTGAACAAATGTGAATAAATAAGTATTTTCGACTAAACACTGCAGATCCAACATCCAGTGGATGTCCATGAGACTATAAGCCGAAAACTAGTACGTAGTAGGTACAAAAATATCCTCCTGCGAGCCATGACTTGTTGGTCAAAAGGCAGAGTCACTATGACCACACCAACAAGTGAATCAAACTTTACCAGTACCACACCAGAAACATTAGGACACAGATGATTATTATAATCGAAAAGTTGTATTTTAGTATTTACACAGAAAAATAGAAGTAAAAAATGGGAATGGTGGCGTGTAGCATTTTACATTAGAGCGATACTGTGCTTCATATGGTACGTAAACGCTTCGTAGGTTCTTGTCTCAGGAGAGGAATCGTTGGGGCATGTTGGAGGCCTTCGGGCGATCTAAATCTCTCGCATAGGAATTGGTCATTAACGCACACAATAGCCGTAGACAGGTGACCATGGTGGAAGCTCACAGTTTGTCAATTAATGTATGTAAATTTAGTTTTTTAAGATTCAACTAACTTGTTTAAAGAAACTTTTTTTGCTCGTGCCTGTAAAATATTTATTTTATTTATTATTAATTTATTTATAAAAACTGTCCCAACAGAATACCAGCGCCATTTTGTGTCACAAGATGACAATATGCTGAGTTGGGACCGATTCTGTTTAGGTTAAGTTAGTTTAAGTTTTTATGTTACTTTCTGTTAAAACCTAAGCAGAATAAATGAGTTTCTTCTTTCTTCTTGTTCTTCACACAACAAATATGTATGTAATAATAAACATACAATTATGTTTGTAAATACTTACTTTGAACGCCATATTGTGAAGTGGTTTAATAAGTTTAAGGAGGTCTTATTTAGCACTGCTGTAACTTGTGTAATCGTCGAACGCCAATGATCACTAGTTAAATACTACATTAATATCATCCGACTTCAGTACATGACTTCACGGAGATGTTATTAATCGTTGATAACAAACAGTAAACAATAACAGCTTATCTATCTTCGGCGAAGTGTGGATGTTCACTGAGATGTGTAATTAACCTAATATTTTGATTGAAAATTCTTAGAATCTGTTTACAAATGGTCTACTGTTTTGTGCTACATGGACGAAATGTGACTGAATGTACGGATTCCTAGAAATTGTACGGAAATTGGGCTTGTAATATTATAGAGTTTGGTTGGAAATAATCTTCTCTTAATAAAACGAAACCACCAAGCTGCGATCCAAAACAATATAAATAAAATATTCAGATTTTTGAGTGAGCATTATGAATGAATTAGGTATGTTATGTTATCAAAAACACCATTTACAGTATACTCTCTTTTTAAATATCTGTGTATGTCATGCGTTCGCGGTTCCCAGTCATTCGTTTAGTATCGATAAGCATAACTATAATAATAACAATTCAATTACATTCTGTTAAATAATAATTTTATGTAAAGGCACTGTAAAAATACATCTGTAAGTCTGACGCGGGTACCTGTGGGTGTAATATTGCACCTCTGCCTACCCCTTCGGGGATACAGGCGTGAGTCTATAGATAAATAATAAAACCTGACAATGATGATGACAATTCAGTAACATACAGTAACTAACCGCTGAATTCAATATTCAATCTATCCATTTTTTTGAGATATTAGAAGCGAAGCGGGATTGTAAACGACTGCAACGCCGAAGGTCGAGGCTTCGATTCCCGCTCAAGTTAAACATTTGTGTCCATGAACATGAATGTTTGTCTTGACTGGGTGTTTCTATGTATAATATGTATATATTTACAAAAAAAAGTATATTATGTATGTTTATCCATTGTCTACTACCCATAGTACAAGCTTTGCTTAGTTTGGGACTAGGTATTTATTATTATTTCTGACACAAGCTTCATAGAAAATATGTCAAACTAGCTGTTTCCCGCGGTTTCACCCGCGTCCTGAGGGAACTACTTCGCGTACCCGGTTAATAAATAGCGTTTAAGTTACTCTTTGGTACATCAGCTATCCGCCAGTGACAGTGCCGTCAATATCGATCCAGCCGTTCCAGAGATTAGCGAGAACAAACAGACAGACCAAAATTGTAAAAAATGACATTTCAGTATATGTACCGTGTAAATATTACAAACAGACACTCCAACTTTATTCAATAACTTCGGACAGTCGCGGCCGCCTATACAGGACACGGATCCTTTAATAAGCACCTATTTACTATAGGAATCACCTACAGCCCGCTGTGCAGAGCCTGTATGGCAGCAGACGAGACGGCAGCCCACCTGCTCCTCGACTGCCCTGAGGTCTCACAGTACAGGCAGCAGCATCTGACCAGACCCCAGAGGGAAGCAGTGGGCCACATCAAGAGCCTGCTGGCCTTCCTCGAAGAGCTGGGGTGGCTTGAATGATAAGACTATTCCCACCCATACGCAAAATACACGCCAAGACGTGGAGTTGCGGAAAACAGGCCGTGCCATCAAGTATCAGGGCGGTTTCAGATTAGCGTTTTATACGCGCGTATAAGCTCGTTTTTGAAGCGCATGTAGGCGCGTATAGGCGCGCCTATTGGCACACGCGCAACTCGTACAAGCGTTGACGCACTTCTAAGCTCGTATAACCACGAGCCGTCAGAAACCAAGTTGACACTGACATGACGTCACTACCGTTTCGAGCGAATACGCCCGTTTACGTGAGTCTAGTTTTTTGAAGCGCGTAATGTAGCGCGCGTGTAAGCGCGTATGCTGAAACGACCGTATACGCGCAGAAAAATACGCTAATCTGAAACCGCTCTTAAGTAAGTATCACTTAAATTTCCTCAAACCAGCTTGTAAACAAATGAGTAACTTAAAACATATTGCGTATTTATCAAATGTCGGGAAATACCTTTAATTATAATTCTACGAATATTATGTGTCAATACAATATAAATGAAACTGTTTCTTGAAACAAATTAAGTTTTATTTTTGTTTTGAAATCTCGCGACAAATACTTGATACCGCTTATTATAAAAACCTGCACTTGTCCATTTTGAACACATCCTCACAAAACAGCTGCTATAGAAGACTTGCAGAAAAAGAAATCCAAAATGGTATTCAAGGTTAGTAATGTTGTATAATTGTGTTTTAACTGCTTCACTTTTTCTATTTATTTATCTTTACTCAAGAAGCTTACTTTGCTATGTCAAGGTTACACATTATAATACCTACATAACTAATAAATATTATTGTGCGGATTAAATTGTTTATTTTATTAATGATTGCTAAACGGTGAAGGAGAACATCGTGAGTTCTCCATAATGTTCTCGAAAGACATCTAAGTATGCTTACAAGCACTTCACCATTGTAGTTTTCTATGACCTATATGGCCTTTCTCAGAATGAGAAGAGATCTGTGCCTAGCAGTGGGGCAGATTGATACATACTCTATACCCATGACTGAAATTCATACTATTTTCAAATAAAGAAGTTCTCATGACAAAGTTTAAAATTAGTGTTCTAAAGTAAGCTATTTGTTCCAACAGGTTGCTGGCTTGGTGCTGGCTCTGGCCGTCGTCACGTTTGGTAAGTTAAAATAAAATATGATTATACTTGCTAAGTAAGCCTTGGCTCCCAGAAGGTGGAACAATGATTTGCTAAGGGTTAATGGAAGCAATAGGTGTCAGAAAATTTGGGATGTTTACTTCAATACTTTGAATTGTACTAAAGTCTTTTGGTGATTTATTTCGGCTTAATGAGGCAATATGCAAGCACTCATTACGCCTATCAACAGCTGATTGTTAGATAAATTTATGTTGCAGCTGATGAAACTCAGTAATTTATTCTTTGACATATATTCTTTTCATGCAGGTTTCCCCCATCACATGCCACATTATATCGACGGAGATCATGAAAACTTTGGTGGCTACGGATTTAGCCACGAAAGTGGTCAACCCAGAGGATTTTACGCAATCGATCAATCTGTTCACGGAAGGTCTGGCATCTTTGGGTCTGAAGGACATAATTCGGCAAATAGATTTAGACCTGGACCAATGGAGTTTAAGGAACAAAAATCTGGTGTTTCATGGCCTGCTCAGCCAGAGCAAAAAGAATTTGGTAGTAATTTCCTACATCATAAAGTATCAGGTCCTGAACCATTACCTCCTATACCTGCTGGTGATATTCCCTTGGAACACCAAAGGTTTCGACCATTAGAACATGTAGAATTCGACCACGGCTACTTTGCTCCTAAACAATTTGGCCGTGGTCACGAAGGTCCAAGAGAATTTGCCAGAGAGCCTTTTGAAATTGGACATTTTGCGGATGGTCCATTAGACTTGGCAGAACTTGGTATAACTTCTTTTGACCATGAAATATTTCTTCCCAGGGCATTTGGTGAGCTTGAATATTCTGGGCCAGCTCCTAATGTCCACGGACCACATGCTCATGGTCCTTTTGTCCATGGAAGTTTCGGCTCCAATTCGTGGAATGCTAGCTTTGGCCATAAACAATTTAGGCCTGAAGGCCCTAGACACTTTGAGGCTAGGCCTTTTGGCACCGATCATCATGGGCGTAGCCATTCAGGTATAGGTTATCCTGGTCCTTATGGTGACATAGGATTTCTCCCAAGAAAATCTGGTCGTAGTTATGCATTCAATGACTTCCTACACCAGAATAGTCGCCATGAACCAGGCAGATATATAGATATGACTATTAGGTAGAAAAATATTTTTTTTTTAATATTTTTATTTGTAAATAAACGTTTTGATGTCATTATGTAAAGCGTTTTGATTGTATTATATTTTAAATAACCTATTACCCAGATATAATATTTTTATAAGGAATTGTTGTAATTTATAATTTAATTATATGCATTCCAAGGATATAAATTGTTAATTATCACTTCCTAAACGGTGCAAGAAAACATCGTGATGAGGCCTGCATGAATGATAGCTTTCCATAATGATTTTGCAAGACATGTGGAGAGTGTCAACTAATCTCTTAGTCACAAATAGCCCATAACGAGAAGAGACCTGTGCCCAGACGTGGGACAATTATAAACATGGTTCATAACTAGATCATATAAAACTACAAACTAAACAATAAACTGCATTTACAATGAGTTTTGTCGTAGCTATCGGGTAAATATGTCTACTATTACAAAAATGACGGGTATCTTCCAATCAATGATATATTATATACTCATTATTACAATACCGTGTTGGAGCGCACGAATGAAGAGCGAAGAGCTGGCGGCCCCGGTTCTTGTCTTGTTAGGTCATGGCAGGAATAATTGGATGGTCTGAAAACTCCAACACCAGAGTTGACCACACAATTACAGCTAAAGTAATTATAAATTAGGCTATAAATTTAAAGCATAGTAAGTTGGTAAGTGTAACATTAACACTACATAACAGTGAATAGCATCTAACAACCGTATCCTTTCCCATTAATACATTTCCAATTTCAGGTTTTAAAAGAGAAAAGTCGAAGCTAAATGGAAACTCTGGCAAATCTAGTTGAGCTAGGATAATGTCCTTATTTTGTTCCAACTGTCCAATGTTCCTTACATTGGTGGTGGCCGAGAAATGCATTCTTTATCCCTTGCTTTCTTGTTACAATACATTTTCAATTTATCCCAGGAATATTGATTTTTTAGCTGACTGGGTATTTATATTGGAATATGTTATTATTATTTTCTTCGGCGACGTCGAGTTTAATAAGTAGTTAATTCAGAGTAAGGACTTGTCAATGTCTCATCTATACTAATGGTTCACTTTCAGTGGAATGGGGTGAACTCTTGAGATCATCACCTATTAGTAAACCAAACGTAATAAGTCACTGGAGTCATCAGCTTAACACGAGCCTCTCCTACCTATATATTTTATAGAGGATGCCCTCGGTTACACCCGCGTTATTTAAAGCTACTGCTCCGCTCCCGTCGCTCATAGCGCGATGTTATATAGCCTATAGCCTTCCTCGATAAATGGACTATCTAACCCTGAAAGTTATTTTCAAAACGGACCAGTAGTTCCTGAGATTAGCGCGTTCAACCTAACAAACAAACAAACTCTTCAGCTTTATATATTAGTATTAGATAAGATTCAAGATATCTAATAGTTGCTTCCTCGTAAAATATATATAATAATACAATTCATTATGTTTCAAGCATGAAAGATATAAGTTTTATTTTTATTTTAGCCTAGATGCGACGATGTTTACCAGCCAGCTTAATTTGTACTAAGTTTGGCTAAGTCTTGAGATGACTAGCCGTCAAAATTAAACATAAATCTAATATGGAACTTGCTCATTTTGGAGTTGTGATACTGCCAGATGTTTGTCCACAACTTCGCCAGAACGTTCTAAGATTGCCTTATTAATTAAATAGACGAAAGCAAGTTCATTTCTACGAGAATGTTGAGTCGTTGACAAATTGAGAATAATTTTAGATTAGCGTCATACAACATGCAGCGATAACAAATTAATGTTAAGCACTAACCACAGGATTCAATATTCGAACAATCCTTTTTTTGAGATTTTAGATTGGTGTTTGACATAAGCTCCATACAAAATATGTCAAACTCGAATCTCGAATATCAAAATCCATGGATAGATCGAATATTAAAACCGGCCCTAAATGAAGGCCGTGTTGTGGTTCCACGGGTGTCGTTCTAAGGATCATAAATGAAACAAGTAGTTTTCTTTGACGGAAAACTTTACATCAAACCCTATACCAACCTGTGAGGTCAGCGTGGCCAAATACTCCTATTACCATATTATTATTATTGCGTTACCATATTATTGTGACACAAATGAGAGGCTGCAACGAGCAGTGGACTACGAAGGACTTTATGATGATGATGATGACGAACAATAATAGTATTATGGCGCTCAATTCTTGCAATACGGTACTTTTTCTTTTAATTTATCTGTTATTTTAGTCACGAAGTATTTCTAGCCCACAAACGCCTGATTGAATGATTTTTATAAAATCTTTCCTCACCCTATCCTCCACATACCCTCTGAGCAATACACACCAGGGATCAACGTGTTCAATCTTAGAATAGATTTAATCCATTTATAACTACGTAAAGTACGTCATCTTACCCGAAGACGACCAAAAATAACTCTGACCTTTGCGTAGATCGCTTCTCTACACCTAATTACTCTGAAATTATTACCTTACGTCAAACGCATCGATTGAGATATAACTTAATTTTAAAGCTAATCCGAGAGAGGTCTATCTATATTTTCTTTCAAATACTTAATTTGTATGTTCTACTGATAATATTTGACATATCATCTATTTTAAGAGTTGGCTGGATAAGAAATACAGCATATTTTCAAATACCGCAAATCAAATTTCCTCATTCATACAAACTCTTTGAAAACAGAGCTATTTTTGGTGTTGAAAAATATAATTATATCCCTAATATCCTTGGCACCACGGAACCCTTAATGGGCGAGCCCAAGTCGCATGTGGCCGCTTTCTTTAAAGTTCTAACTTAATTTATTACTTACCTCTAATAATAGGTATTATGTAAGTACGCTTGACATGTAATAAATCAGTTGATCCCGTGAGCCCGAAAAACCCAGTTCTACGTTCGACGTCAAACTGCACTCATTGGCTGATGTCAAAGCATTATTGATAACGACAATAATTATTATTTATATTTTTTCGTGTGGGAATCCAGCCCACGCCCTGAAGTGAAAGTAGGCGGTAGTGGCAAGGCGAAAACTTAGACCATTACGCGCCTTGACTCATCATCACCAGCAACTCGCCATAGTCCACTGCTTGAATATAGGCCTACCCAATGCCACTGAGCCCGATTTTCGGCTTTTCGTGTCCATCTGCTGCCAGCCACTTTGCGTATATCGTCACTACACCTAGCTGAGGGCGTCCTACACTACGTGAGCGCGGCGCGGTCTATATTCAGGAACACGACTACGGTTCTGCGACAAATGTGACCAGCCCACTGCCACTTCAGCTTGCTAATTCTTTGAGCTATGTCGATTACCTTAGATCTCTGTCCGTTCATTTCAAATTACGAAGCGCGCGAACGCGCCTTGACTCCAGCTGATTATTCATCATTAAGTGGGTCATACACAAAAAGTGAACATTGCAAAATATTTAAAATAAAACTTCACGATTTTTTATGAAACATTATATTTATTTAAAGTTAGCTAATGTTATGCTTACAAAAATTTCATTAGAGATCAGTCTAGAATATTTTAGGAATTAATCACGTTTTTAGTTTTTTCACGTCTACAGAAGAGATTGAGTTGTCTACAGAAGGGAACAAAAATTTACCTTACATAATCATATCAATAAGATCAAGAATAGAAACAATAAAAAAATACTTAAAATGGAGTTCTCCTCAACCTCAAAACAAAACATAATCAAAATTCTATACCAATTCAGTGCAAAAAAATAAAAAGAAATTGTCCACAGAACAGACATTATGCTTCTGTAGGCAAATAAAGGAACAGAATATTAAAATATATTATCCTCGTCAGAATCATCTCACATGGAATTCGTCGGTCGTTTTTTATGTGGTGAATCTTTAGTAGCTTCAGAGTCGTCTAAATAGATTCTTTCTCTTCTGGGGTTTATGCTTTTGGTTAAATATTTCGATAGAAAGATCTGGAGTCAGTCTATCTGAGAGGCTTGGTAAATTTGGCTCAGTTGGAGCCTCAGAAGTAACTGGAGCCGTAGGTGAATCACGGATAGACACATTCTCAGATAAAGAGTCTGGTGATCTTGATCCCTCAGGGCAAACAGGTGACATATTGTACAAGGATGAATTGCTTGTGGCATAGTAACTGAAACAAAAGATCGCTGCAAGCAACATTATAAAATACTAAACAAAATAGATATATAATGGAATAATTAAACAGTGAATAACGCTATTGTTTTTTTAGGGTTCCGTACGTAAAAGGTAAAAGACGGGACCCTATTACTAAGCCTCCGCTGTCTGTCTGTCACCAGGCTGTATCTCATAAGCCGTGGGAGCAAGAAAGCTGAAATTTTCACAAACTATGTATTTCGGTTGCCGCTATAACAACAAATACTAAAAATAAAAAAATATTAAGGTCCCATATAAAAAACGTGTTTTTTTCGTATTTTTTGCTCAAAATTACTAACTGTTACAGGTAGACGCTTTAAATTTTCACAGAATATGTAGTTGTGTATTACCTTCCAAAATAAATTTAAAAAAGTAAATAAAAAGGGCGCTCCCATACAAAAAACGTATTTTTAAGCAATTTATTACTCGATCTTAATAAACAGGTAGAAGCTTATAAAATATTTAAGTATACATACAACAAACATGATTTTATTTTATAGATGATGGTACGGAACCCTTCGTGCGCGAGTCCGACTCGCACTTGCCAATTTTTTTTTCAAACACAGCGAATTTCTTTTGCCTATTCACTTCTGTTGACATACGTCTCTTCTGTAGATACAATGTCTACAGTAAAGATGTCTACACGAGAGACATATTTTCATAAATCAAAGATGGCATCCTTTATTATGAGGTTATAATTTAAGCAATGCGATATTTGTATACTGCGCCCATAAGCTTAAACTATCTTGATGTTTTTATTTATTTGTAAAAGCTACTTACTCCGATATCCCTTGCACAGGAAAGACACACTGATCTTTACCGAAAACCTGTGTAATTAAATAAAATTGAAATTTTTAATGTCACACGCACTTTACGTAAAATCCCAACCAAGCAAATGACAGAGAATATAGTGCTACCAACATATAAAACAAAATAAAAACGATGCGTTTATCTTCGGCATATTTTGGCTTATTTTATAAGTCTACAGAAGTAGACTAAAAATTTGCGAACAACATGTGTATACGTTTTATTACAAAATTTTGAATTATATATTTTTTAATACGTTATGTTATGAATATTTGATAATATAACTCATGTAATGAAACGATATTAAATCATCGAAAGTATGTGTATATATTTTTAACCATCACTTAAACTCAACTACTTGGTATCCGAACAGTCCACAGAAGGAGATTTTTTCAGATTCAAAAGCAAAAATTATAAATTAAATTTCAATACAACGTGATTTTTTATGAAATGTATCTAGTTTTCAACACGAAATATTTATTAAATGTATTTAATGTTGATATAATATTTTAATAACGGCTTTACGTTGCATGAACACTTTTTTTTCGTTTTTTGTGTTTGACCCAAGTATATCCTAAGATTTTGTCAGGCGTAGAGACAGGAGTAAAATGCACCTTAAGATCCTGCGCAGACGCGGGACAATCTTCGCATAAAAATGTCTGTTTGATTGATTGAATAATTACGGTAATATATTGTAGGGAATCATCGCTATACGCTGAGCAATAAACATTGTAAAGACGAACACCACAAGAAGCGCCTGCGTAAAAAACCAAACCCCGTGGGACGATTCACGGCTGTGTGGTATTGGTGCCTTTGCTCCTACACGTCTTGACGAGTTGGTGTTGAGGTTTAAATAACCACCCCGCTACTTGAGTGAGTGCGTGTGTGAGTTCTATCCTCATTCGTAGACACAGAAAGTGTTGTGCAACACAAATTGTAGTTGAAGGTCTAGGTTTTCTTTTTTTCCATTGTTTTAATGTTTTCAAAGTACACAGTCAGGACACAGTCCCCCACAGTACACGTGTTATCTAAAATATAATAAATGCGTCTGTGTGCGTCTTCAAAATATAATAATAATAATAAATTTATTTCAGGGCTTTAACCCATATAAATTTAAACAAATAGTATAATTTTACAACTGCCATGCTTACACTATGTCATATCCCATTAAAGATTACATAATAATTACAGAAATTGAATTTAGAATTATAAATCAAATGCAAAATTTAAAAAATGACAAAATTAATAAAATCTTAGTATATAAAATCCTTGCGTTACTGACTGACTGATAGACACGCTAAAGCCGAAACTACTGGTCACAAGAAGATGAAATTTAGCATGTATGTTCCTTGAGGAGTGTAAGGTAGCACTAAGTGAGAATTTTTTAAATTCCACCCCTAAGGGGGTAAAACTAGGGGGCAAAGTTTGTATGAAACTTTTTATTCCTTCAATGGATTGACTCCAAACTTTGTATATTGGTTCCTCAAACGACTATAGTGAACACTAAGAATTTGTTTTTTAAAAATTCCGACCCTCAGGTGGTAAGATAGGGGTCAAAACGTGTTACTTATTATTCCTTCAGTGGATTGACTTCAAACTTTATATATTGATTCCTCAAATGATGATAGTGAACACTAAGAATTATTTTTCTGGAAATTCCTTCCCTAAGGGGGTAAAGTAGGGGGTCAAAGTTTGTATGAAAGTTTTTATCTCTCTAATGGATTGATTTCAAACTTTGTATATTGGTTCCTCAAATGACGATAGTGAACAGTAAGAATTTGTTTTAAAAAATTCCGACCCTCAGGGGGTAAGATAGGGGTTACAATGTGTTACTTATTATTCCTTCAGTGGATTGACTTCAAACTTTATATATTGATTCCTCAAATGATGATAGTTAACACTAAGGATTTGGTTCTTTGGACATTCCTCCCCTAAGGGGGTAAGATAGAGGTCAAAGTTTGTATAAACTTTTTATTACTTTAATGGATTGACTTGAAACTTTGTATATTGGTTCCTTAAACGACGATAGTGAACACTAAGAATTTGCTTTTCGAAAATTCCTACCCTCAGGGGGTAAGTGTATGAAACGAAACTTTTTATTCCTTCGAAGCATTGACTTCAAACTTTGTATATTGGTTCCTTAAATGACGATAGTGAACATTAAGAATTAGTTTTTTTTTCAATTACTACCCTCAGGGGGTAAGATAGCGGGTGAAAGTGTATATGAAACTTATCATTCCTTTAGTGGATTGATTTCAAACTTTGTATATTAGTTCCTCAAACGATAAAGTGAACACTATGAGTATTTTTTTTGGGAATTCCACCCTTAAGAGGGTAAGATTGAGGGTCAAAGTTTGTATGTAACTTTGTATTCCTTTAATGGATTGACTTCAAACTTTGTATATTGGTTCCTCAAGCAACAAAAGTAAACACTAAGAATTTGTTTTTTGAAAATTCCCACCCTCAGGGGGTTAAATAGGGGTTCAAAGCGTGTATTAAACGAATCTTATTATTCCTTCAGTGGATTGACTTCAAACTTTGTATATTGGTTTCTCTAATGACCTTAGTAAACATTAAGAAAATCTTTTTGGAATTTCTTACCCTAAAGGGTTAAATAGGAGTCGGTATTTGTATGAAACCTTTTTATTCCTTTATTGGATTAACTTCAAACTTTGTATATAAGTTCTTCAAATGACGTTAGTGAACACCAAGAAAGGAGTTTTCGAAGTCAGAATTAATTATTAAGAATTAAGAAAGGGTCTCCCATTTTGAAATATAAAAAAAGCTTCAATTGATTCACTTGTTACTTTGTATATCGGTTCCTTAAGTTACGTTAGTGAATTCACCACTAAACCAGGGAGTTCGAAAAAGGGCCCCTGTTTGTATGAAACTTTTAATTCCTTCACTTAATTTTTTCATCGTCCCTGATGTGCATTTCATTTTCTTTAATTTACGTTTATGCGGCTGGCTCTCTTCTAAGCGCTCTTCATCTTCACTAACTAAAATGTGGGATGGTTCTTTATATGACCAAAAGAAGCCAAAATACTTAGAACCGTTATTTTGCTATTTTATTCATTTTTAAGCAGGTAAGCACTTTTTATCAGTTATCCGCTTCGTCCAACTGCTGACCAAGGCTTCTCTCATGTCTTTAACCTAAAATACTAAGAAAGGGTTTTTGAACTCGGATAATTTATTTTACATTTTTTTACAATATCGCTGAGATATACAAATGTATACAACTACGGAATCCTTGACAAATTCAATTTAAAATAGCTTTTGTAAGCAGCTACGCTTAAATGATATTTTCATAGTTTCTTTGGAAGTTTTCATGAACCATTAGCAAAATACACATCTAAATCGATTCAGCCATTTTTAAGATTACCCTGAATGAAGAAAGACAGAAAAACCATCTAAATACAAATCTACTAGAAAAGGGTTAGCAACAATAGTTATTTTCAGATTACAGACAGTTTGTTGTGTATTTTTTTTATAGTCTCACGCTTGTATACCCTGTACATTTCGCCATGTTGCATATCAGGTTCCACGTAATAGGGGGCGAGCCTATTGCCGTTACCGGGCACATTATTCCCTCAATGGATTAACTTCAAACTTTGTATACCTATTGGTTCCTCAAATGAAGTTAGTGAACACTAAGAAAGTCTTTTTCGAAATTCTTACTCTAATTGGATAAAGAGGGGAGTCATAATTTGCATAGAACCTTTTATGCCTTCAAGGGATTAACTTCATACTTTATTTATTGGATCCGCAAATGACGTTAGCGAACACAAAGACATTTATTTTGGAAATTTTCCCCTAAGAGGGTAGAAAAGGGATTCAGAGTTTGTGTAAAAACTTTTAATTTTTAAAGGAATCACTTCAATCCTTGTATATAACATCTTTTCGTTACTGACTGACTGACAGATACATTACAACCGAAATTACTGGGCGCAAGAAGGTTAAATTTAGCATGTATTTTCCTTGAGGAGGGTAGGGGTGTTTGTCCAAAATATTTTATTTTATCGTAATTTACGCGTACGAAGCAGCGGGCAAAAGCTAGTAAGAATATAATAAACTAGAGGACGCCAGCAGCTACGCCTGCATTTTTTTTTAAATTTACCCGATCCCGTGGGAATTTCGGGAAATTCCTTCTTAGTGCACCCCTACGGTCCCCAAGGAACATACATGTAAAATTTCAGTTTCCTACGCCCAATAGTTTCGGCTGTAGCGTGTCTGTCAGTCAGTCAGTAACGCAAGGATTTTATATATTAAGATTACTGAAAATGACAAAATTTAAATCGAGAAATAAAATGTCACATGTTCATACCAAGTTCAAAGATGATAATAAGTGCAGGCGCTGGCATGAAGCTGCAGCCATCTCCGCAAGAAAGGAGAGTCCCACCGCTCGGACAACACGCTCGGGATTCCGTTCGAACTACCCCTACAGCGACTCAGAAGCGATGCACTCCTTTTCCGGATTATTCCGTGGAAGTCATCGGTAGTAGCATCAGCGACCATCGCTAATGCGCTACAAAACCGAGGCCGCCCCATCAGAATTCTGAACGCGTTGTTGTACTGGACACGAAGCGCGTTGTACGCCCGTAAAGTGAAGTTGATCCACAGGCTGCACGTGTAAAAAGTCTGGCAGTATGCCTTGAACAAGGTTATTTTTACCTGTGAAGAACAACGTGCAAAACTGCGAGCCAACATAAAAATGTAATGTTTTCTTTTTCTATGATAATTTAAAACGGATCGGTGGTCTAGACAGTTTGTTTTATCGATAATATTTTTATCGTCACTTTCGGCAGCTTTTGGTGTTCACCACGATTCGGGAATACAAAAAATAAATAACCTTGTCTTAATTTTTAAATAAAGATCACGAATAGCATAGAAATACAGAGTTTGTTTTCTTGTGTATACCTTTTTTTTTTTTTTTACTAGGTGGAAATTCCCTTCGGATCTCCGACTCTTGGGGGAAATAAGAGCCGGAGTATGTGGTGTTTCCACTAAAAACCACCTCGACTTCCGCCATGTACCCGTGTGTCGGAGGGTGGGGCATCACCAAAGCACTCGTCGCCACCCTCCGACGGTGGAAAAAGGTGAAGGTGTTGGACTCCGCCGCCAAAACGCCCAGCGGCCGCAGAGGATAGGGAGGACGGCAACGCAACACCGCATCTCCTCTTCCTCTGCGGCCCCACCGCGACGCATCGAATGGTGCGCCCCCATTTGGTCGCGGGAGATAGGGCGCGCGGCAACGCAACACCGACACGCCTCTCCTCCCGCGACCGCACCCGACTGCGAGGGACAGAAGAACTGTCCCTCGCACCCGCCCCTTTGGACGCATCCTGCGCAGGCCTCCGTCAAGCCCACGCGGAGCGTCCCCTCCTGGATCCCTCTTAGCTTCACCGCGGGTCACCAATCCACGGTTACTAGGCCCCCCCACCACGACAAGGTGGAGATCCCACGGGGGGGTCTTGTGTATACCTAGCCGTTTTTACTAAACTATTCATCCTAGCGGTAGCCCAGTTGCGAATTAATCCATATTTTTCAATGTTTGTTTTAAAATTTATTATGTTCAACAAAGGCGATAAATATATAATATGTTTATAAATAATATTAAGAATGATCTTAGTGGGAATGCCCACAGAGATAACGCGTCCTATATAGCCTAGTGGTTGCATCTGAGTTACATACACTCACTGTTTTACTGCGATATACAACATTTCAATAGAAGATGACGCTTAAGGTCAGTAGCTTTGCATATTTTATTCTTTTTATAATATTAGTACTAACTCCTCGTTGGTCTCGCGGCATAAATATTCCTGTGGGATTGGGAGGCCTCGGGTTCGATTCCCGGGTCGGGCAAAGTGTTATTGGGTTTTTCCATCTCAGTAGCAGCACGGAGTCTGGTAATGTACCCGGTACGACAATAGGCTCGCCCTCTATTACGTGGGACCTAAAAATTCATGGCGAAATGTGAGTGTAATATTACACCTCTGCCTACCCCTTCGGGGATATAGGCGTGAGTCTATTAAATAAAAATAGTACTTCCTCCGTATAATGACAGATTAAAAACATGTCACTACACCAATTCATCCCATGGGTATCGTAAGAGGTGACTGAGGGAAATACACATTGCAAATAATATAGTTGGTAAGATACGGAAATCTCGACATCAATTCCTATACCAATTCGTTTGGCTCACGAGATAAAGTAGGTAAATCAACTCCTATTGACTCACAGTGATATTATGAAGCAACATATTATGTTGACTGTCTCCGTGGTCCAGTGGATAGCGTACGCGGCTGCTGGTCGGAAGTCCTGGGTTCGATTCCAGGGCCGGGAAAAAGTGTTACTGGGTTTTCCCGAATTCTCAGTAGCAGCACGGAGTCTGGTGAAGTGCCTGGTAACGGCAATAGGCTCGCCTCCTATTACGTGGGACCCTAAAAATTCATGGCGAAATGTGGGTGTAATATTTACACCTCTGCCGACCCCTTCGGGGATACAGGCGTGAGTCTATCAATAAAATAAATAAAAATAAACATATTACGTAAGGCTTGAGTCCAGCAGTGGACTGTAAAGAATAATATCAGTCATGTTTATACTCTGTCCTACTGCTGGGAACAGACCTCTTCTCACTACGAGAAACTCACCATATTTACTCTCTTACTCACCATATTTAATTTGGGAGGCTTACCAAATGAACATAATTTATTGCTTGAGTATGATAACTATTAAATTTTGCATTAGCAGATAACTCACAATGTGAAACAGTTGCAGCTTCTTACAAATATACCTAACATATAAAACCATTATACTGGCAGTTAAAAAGAGTGGCCACGAGGTTTATTGCCCGTTCTTTCTCGTGGTTCTACCTATTGCATTGCGAACGTGGCAGTAAATGTAAATGTAGAATTATCTAGTAAAATAATTAACTTAAATTGTACGTTGACGTTGACGTTCATAAGCGTCACTTTGTGGCCTAAATGAATATATGATTTTGACTTTGACTTTGAAAGTTTAACATAGTCTACCACGCTGGTCAAATGATCTCTTTTGAGGACATTATTGAGATCTTTGTCTGAAATACGCAGGTTGCCGAACGATGTTTTTCGCAATACGCACCTATAAGTTACATCCATAAGCCCTCTACGTGGCAATTGGTTCGGTCTTTCCACTAGCCCTGTGCTTTCTTGTTAGTTTTATGTAAAAACTTGACGTCGCCAGCGGCTTCACCCGAGTCAATTATACATATAAACCTTCCTCTTGAATAATTTCCTCTATTAAAGAAAACCGCATTAAAATCCGTTGCGTAGTTTTTTAAGATTTAAGCATACATAGGGACAGATAGACAGAAGACAGACTTTGTTTTATACTATGTAGTGATACATAAAATTAAAGGCTCTGTTAGTTTCTAATAACAAAACGACAGCTTTATACTAAATAATTTTGAAAGCATACAGGTCCATTACTGATAAACATTTTTTAATTTTTTGGTCGCTCTGTCATACTTACTGTCTGTTTATTCTGGATAGCTTTTATTATGATAGTTATGATAATTCTGGATAGCTATCCAATTAGCTGTGCAAAAAATTACACACATTTTGCAATACTCACTCGTGTACCTAATTTAGTCGTCATGCATAATTTCATACTTTTTGTCCCCCAGATCACGAGCATATTTCTCGTTCTGACTGTAGTTTGCTACGGTAAGTAACTGTACATTCTTTTTTAAATAAAATCAAGTTCCATTCAAAATGAGTGTTAAACTTATTTTACTAATAGCTATAAGTAAAATAAGTAGGTACTTTATACATACACAGGTTCTGGCTCCCTTGTGTGGTCCAGTGGATAGCGTTTGCGTCTGGTGATTTGGTAGTTCGACTCCTGGATCGGGCAAAAGTGTTACTGAGTTTTTTCGAATTTTCAGTAGCAGCACGGAGTCTGGCAATGTGCCCGATCACGGCAATAGGCTCGCCTCCAATAGGAGGCGGCCTAAAAATGCATGACAACATGTTGGGGCAATATTACTCCTCTGCCTACCCCCTTGGTGAAAATAGCGCGAGTCTATAAAATATAAATGTTTCTAAATGACATTTTTACATTTAGAAATCATCATCATAACTATAAAATTACAAAATGTCCTAACTGATCCTAAACTACTGACGACCTAAGAATAAAATTTGAAGCCTGAGTTTATTTTGTGTTGTAGATATTAAATTAAGAAGGATTTTTTTAATATTCCTTGCCTCAAGGGGTGAAATAGAGGTTGAAATTTAGAAGCATGGAAATGCCAGCCACACAATATAATATAAACTGACATTGTGATTATTCTGTTTCTATAGGCCATCCACATTTTGACAATGGTGGTGCTACTGAAAATCAAATACAATTAGAAGACGTTACCAATGATCATCATGGACTTAGAAGTGGCCCTGGAGAAGTTCAAGGATTCAGGAGTGCTCATGGTCAGATGGGTGGATTCAGAGGTGGTCAGAATAGTCAAGCTCGTCAAGATGGATTCAGAAGCGGTCACGGTGAACTAGGCTGATTTCGAAGTGGTCCCGTTGTAGTGCAGGGATTCAGAAGTGATCAAAGTCAACTGGGTGGATTCAGAAGTGGCCAAGGCAGTCAAGGTCCTCAAGATGCATCCAGAAGCAATCAAGGTGAATTGGGAGGATTCAGAAGTGGTCAAAGTCAACTGGGAGGATTCAGAAGTAGTCCCAGTGAAGTTCAGGGATTCAGAAATGGCCAAAGTGAACTGGGAGGATTCAGCAGGGGTCAGGGAGGATCCAAAAACTGATCTAGTGATGAAGCAGCAATTAGACAAGGCCGCGAATATCCAAGAAGACATATGCATATACAAGCCCAATTAACTAAGAGCAGAAACCATCAAAAAATTATCATATTAAATATGGAGAATTAAATATGAAAAAATAATCTAAAAGGACACAGCTATAATATTTTTTTATATTTCAGAAAGTAAAGACTTGTAGCGGCTGCTGACGCTACAAGTCTTTACTTTCTGAAACCAGGTGAACGTATTTGCTTCTTCGTACGACCAGCTCTCTCTACAAGCGGCTTACGAAGAGCAAAGGAAGTTCGTAAGAAACGGCGGCAATTGAGTTATTATTGTGTTTTTGTGTTTACTCATAAGTTATAACTGTTCTAAAAATTGTCAAATAATTTATGTTAAAGAGTCCCACATATTGACCCGCTATAGTGTTTCTGTTTAGTTGGCATTCTCAGAACTAGCGCTCCGGTAACTTGATACATGTTTATGTGACGTGAGTCGAGCGCTAGCGTGTCTGATTAGCAAGATAGTTACCTCAGTATTATTTTGTTATTGTTTCTTGTAGTTGTTACCATTTTTTTTTGGATAATGTTCTTCGATTTTTTTTTCAATAAAGGTGGGAATATTGTAGCGGCTGCTGACGCTACAAATTATATACAAGGTGTAATATTGTGTAAGCGCGGCGCAGCAGTCGTCTCCAAGCTCCCCTACAGTTAGGTCGTAGTTAGGTAGTTTATTTATAAGTATATTTCAATGTGATACCACAGTAAAGTATATATTTCTTCTTTGGAATCTTTCATTTATCTCTTCACATAACACATCTTGACAACCCCCTACAGACTGATACTTACGATATTTACACATACAATATAGTGGTATACTGTTGAATATTATCAGGACTTTTTAAATAATACATTTAATAACCAAACCAATGTGTATGTTTGATTTATCTATGGCAAGATAGTATGTATTGTCACAAGCCTAGATCATATTTTGCAGTCTAACATCACTTAAAACACTCGAGACAATGCCACTTACTGGCATTTGTCACGGCGTTTGTTACAGACCACCGCCTAACGGCCATTTTCAATATTCGAACTACAGATAGAAACTGTAGATTTTAGATTCGTTTTTGACAGTTTTTGACATAAGCTCCATACAAAATATGTCAAACACGAATCTAAAATCTACAGATCTATCTATAGTTCGAATATTGAAAATGGCCGTTAGGCGGTGGTCTGTAACAAACGCCGTAGGTCGCGTCCGACGTGCCGCCGTACGCGGCCTACGAATGCTTACAATGAAAATGCACTATAGTGGTCTCTCTTAATGCTCATGTCCGTGGTGCTTATCTTTTCTCATCACTATATCTCTTCGTTGCTTGTCTCCCGCTTTGTTAAGGAGGGAAGTGGATTATTCATTTTCCAACTCCTCCAATATACTTCTGATTAAGCTCGTTGCGGGTTCCAAGACAGTTTAACTTTCCCCGGGACTTCACGAGTGTCAAAACTCGTTGTCATCAATGGTCACTGCTGCTGAACCTGGCTACACAGGTGACACAGTAGTGGGAATGAGGGTGGGATTAGTCCCAAAAAAAAAAAAAATTAGTCTCTCTCACACGCCCGACGCCGCGCACGAGCGCCGTGCGCCACGTCCATAGGTCGTACGCCGACTACGCAGTCATTTCGGGGTATTCTGGCGTCACGGACGTCGCGTTTATGACATAAAAATTGTGAAATTTACAAAGGAGCAAGACGAATTACTGATAGAAGCAGTTAAATTAAACAGAATTTTATTTGTATGCCAGCGATAATATAGATAGTATTAAAACAACCCTCGACCTCTCTCTTCACGAAAAGGTCTTGACGCCTTTTTCTTATCCCCTGTTTTTATGACATTTGTAGAACGACATCATCATCCTCCTCCTCTTCGAGAAGAATTCTTAAAATGGTCTGTTCGTTCATATTTAAATCACTCACGTCTATTCACATTGAGCGCATGCGATCGTAACTAAAATCCTGAGTGACCATCGCAAACAACGCTGGAAGCCGCGTCAAGCGTCAGCAGACGCCGGTCGCCATCGGACGCGACCTACGGCGTTTGTTACAGACCACCGCCTTATGCTTAAGCTCTTCTGCTACAGCAGTAATATCCTCCCGACCGATTTCGGCCAGCGCGGCTTTATCTTAATATATAAAATCCTTGCGTTACTGACTGACTGACAGACACGCTACAGCCGAAACTATTGGGCGCAGTAAGCTGAAATTTGGCAAGTATGTTCCTTGGGGACCGCAGGGGTGCACTAAGAAGGGATTTCCCGAAATGACCACGGGATCGGCCAAAACAGGTAAATTTTAAAAAAATGCAAGCGTAGCTGCTGGCGTCCTCTAGTATAATATAAGACTGGCCGAATGCACGGGACATTTTATAGTGCACAAGTGTAGGCGCAAACACAAGGGCACTCACTATTCCCTCAATCTCCCAGTCCGATGGGACGCCACAAGCGACACGACCGGAGAGAGATTGGGCGCAGTACCAACGGCTTAACGTGCTTTCCAAGGCACGGAGTTGTCAGGGCCGTCTTAAGCCGTGTCGGGGCCCTTGGGCACAGAAGAGCTAGGGACCCTCGGGCACACAAAAATGCCCACTAAAAGTAAAGAAAAGGTGTCGAACAGGCTGAAACGCTGCAATAACTGTTAGGCGTGTCCTTTCACTCAATGAAGAACGAACACAGGCAAGGCGTCATTGATCTGTTATGTTACGTCAATGCAAGGCGTAGACTGTGGCGGGAAAGTGCGCCAGTACCCACTCCATTTGTCTCGCTTACTGAAAATCTGGACATGGACTGCTTTGAATGACCTGGAAGTCTTTATAGACTGTGTCCTAAGTCTTGACCTAAGGTTGGTTGCAGCAAACAAAACCTGCTTAGGTGGGGACTTATAGACAAATCCAATGTGGAGTACAAGTGTGGTGCCACAAACAATAGGACGCTGACTATCTAGTTCTGCTTTTCCTAATACCTGCACGTTACAGGAACTTATGGACGCTACTGGAAATAAACATACTCGTAGTTAAGTTTTGGGCTCATTTGATTTCGATGGCCATCGACATGCTTAGAAAATTTTTACTACGAATTTATTTAACAATAATTCGCAGTAAATTGATTCAAATTAAATAGTAGGTAATTCAAAGCATACAATCAATCTTGTATTTGATTTCTTTAATATATGTGCGCCCTAGGCTCTGAGCACGTGCTTCGTGTGCCGATGTGGATAAGACCGTATTTTCGAGATTCTAGGATCAGTGAGGACAAGCGGAAGCTCAACGACGCTTCCAGATTCAGCAAGAAGTCTATTGTATTAGCCTAGGCAGAACACATTGCCAAAAGTGGTGAGCGACTTGGAACTACTTGGAAGATATCTCCCAAAAAAATTCTTATCAGTACTATCTTTCGCCACTGTATAAATTCAATCACAGTCTGGCCCATAGTGCAAAGGACAAGGCTGGCCTGGGTCCAACTATTTACCTAGAACTCGACTTTAGATACTAATAGAGGCACTCCACCTCCCATCCCAAAACGTGGGAGCTTCATGCCTGAAATTGTTACTCAACGCATGGTCAGGCGGAAGCTAAAACTCTTGGACATCAACAAGTGGGCCGGACAGCATCCCAGCATTAGTCTTGAAAACTTGCGTCCCTGAGTAGTGCTCCATTCTTACGCGCTTGTCCAGTATTTCGTTCGCAATCCAAAAGGATCCATCCACAATGAAATCAGCCCATGTTCACGCGATCTCTAAAACCCGTTTAGTCAGACCTGTCAAATTACTGGCCCATAGTAGTAATGTCTCTGCTTTCCAAGGTCATGAAATGAATAACAAATACAAAGCTCCTTAAGAATTTACGTAGTCCTCTAATCAGTCTGACATATCTTACGTACCAGTGAGCAGATACCTTGGGGAGCGGTAGCGAAACTCACTGTTTCGCTTCGACATAGCCAAGGCTTTTGACAGGGTCTGGCACAAGCCACTTCTATTAAAGCTTCCATCCTACGGAGTCCCCGAAGACTGAACTGTAAATTGCCAGCTGCGGAAGGGTGCAAGCTACCAAAACGATGCCAGCTACAGAAGGTTTGCAGAATAACATAAGTAGTCGAAGCTGCTCGAAAATGAAATATTTTAATACTGAGAGCTCAATTCTCGTAACACTGTTCATCCTGCATATGAATGACTTGTTGATTGAGAACATGCCTTGCTATGGAGATGATAGTACAGTAATGCGCGGTACACCAGCCACCAGCATATCCCTCAGAGCTAATTACAAGAAAAACAGTTCAACTTGTGTCTAAAGTGGAGAAATCTTTAGGCCAAGTCTTCGTGTGTGTGTGAGAAATGTGGTGAAGAGAAAGTTATTCGTATTTCATGGCAGGTCATCGACTTACGCTTTATAAAGCGTAGGTTCGGCCACATCTGGAGTATTGCACACTTCTCAACTTTTTTTCTTATATTATTATCTATGACTTTCTGACGTGTCTAAAATTTTTTTGATATTTTTATGGAAATAAACATATTTGAGTTAGAGTTTGAGTCTGGGCTGGGGCACTGCTGGGGTGCCAAAAATTCGGCTGTATCCACTTAACTCGAGGTACAGAGGCGTACGATTCGAATAGTCGATGATCCCAATCTCAGAGCTAGATTAAAGTTATTAGGGGACTTTGGTTCTATCTGCGTCTCTACCGTCTACTTCATGGGAAGTGGCCCCAGGAACTGTTTGACACGTAAAATCTAAACATAATACCTATAGAATGAAATCCCCTTTTCTTCCTGTCCGTATGAACGCGATAAACTCAAAAACTACGAAACTGAAGACGCGGGTGAAGTCTAGTTGTAAATAAGACAGTTAGTGTCTTATTTAGGATTTTATTTTAAAATAGCTAAATAATGTAAAAATTGAAGGAAATAACATTGAAATTAAAAGAACTGTGGGTATTTACACTACTGTTTCTGAAAAATAAACTCTGACGAAAATGTTTATAGAAAATCAATTTGGAAGAAAAGACAATGGGCAAAAATGTATGGAACCTGGGACCACCCACCTATAGTAATAAGGTGTATGTCATTGGATAGGCATTTTTAATAGAAACAACTTTTTATGACACTTTTGTTGTAACAGGTGTCCGTTCCAAGATATATGACATACAAGTTTAGATAAAAGTATGTTGAAAAAAGCGTTTATTATAGTGCTTAGTACTATATAATGCTTTATTTTGCAAACTGACTCGTCCTCGTGCCTGCCCAAGCGCTTAGGAACAGTGCGGGGTGCCCCCCTCCCCTCCAAACCGGTTACTTGGAGCTGCGCCGAGCGACGCCCGCCGTGCGGTGGTAGTTATAGAATTGGGACATAAGTATATATTTTAGTATTATGACGTTCGAAAAGAGCTTAGATTTATATCTTTATTTCTCTGCATAATATGCTCCCTCTGTCGGCTCTTACGACACGCATGGGATGATATGGGGTAGTGACATTCCGTATTCTTAATCCGTCACCACGCGGATGGTAATAAAAGTACTAAGCACCATAAAAATAACGCTTTTTTCAACATATTTTTATCGAAACTTGTATGTCATATATCTTGGAACGGACAACTGTGACAACAAAGCCGTCATAATAAAAGTTGTTTCTATTAAAAAGACCTATCCAATGACATAAATCTTATTGCTATTGGAAGGTGGTCCCAATCTGCCCATCTTCCTTTGTAGGTCCTTCGGGGGCCTCCCTGAGGACGGCGGCTCTGGGCACGGGCCCCGTGTACCCTTATGGTAAAGACGGTACTGGGGGTTGTAACAGCGCCAGCTCCCTGACTCCGAACTTCTATTGGATAATTTCTAACAGAAAAACCCATTATCACTTTTTGTTCGATCCGGGAATCAAACCCGAGACCTCATGATCCGCAGTCGCTAACACTACCGCAGGACTACAAAGGCAGTCTGCTACAGCAGTAGTAACATATTATACGTAGCGAAATTATCAAGATTTAATAGATTTGGGCATTGATGCGCCCATAGGGAAACTTGATTTGCCTTGCGTAATAGATTTGTGAGGAATGCAATATTTTCAAATCCTTGCAGTGGTTTTTGAACATATTGCGTATCCTTTTATTGACATTTTATTGGTTTTAATGCCTGTCATGGAGAAAATGCTGCAACACGTGACAATATAATAAAGAAGTGACTTCACGTATATCGTAGTTGTTTAAGCGGTCATTGCGGGCTCATAACCCATACAAAATATGTGATATTGTGCAAGCCTTGGTTAATTACTAGTACGGCAGTTAATAATATTCTGACTACTCTGGCTCAAAATGGCGTCGAATGTAGTACGAAATATGCTATAGACAGGATCCTGGATGCTGCTATAATATAGATGTTAGACTTACTTTTTGCTATATTATTTAATAGTTTGTTGAGTAATAAACTAATAACTTTTATTAATGGACTTTACATAAAGTTGATGTCATCAATATGTATGTAATTAACGTAAAGTTATAATGGACAAATAAAACAATCACAGTTTAATTAAATGTTATTGAATTTATTTCATACATATCTTCTTCCACACTATCCTTGAATATTTTGACCACCGACAACAGCATTAGGAGTACCATCTTGTCCACCAGTGCTTACACCAAGCTCTGGCTTCCGGGAGAGCTAGCAGATCCGCCTTGATTATTGCTACTACCAATGAGACCACTTTGAATTCCAGACGCTCCTTGACTATTTGGGCTATTACCTGGTCCACCCTGCCCATTGGAACTGCTACCTGGTCTATTCTGAACGTCAGATCCACCTTGACCACCTGTGCTAGTACCGGATCCGCCTTGCCCATTAGAGTTACTTCCTGGTCTATTTTGAATCCCAGAACCATTTGGTCTAGGGTTACTATCGGTTCCACCTTGACCACCAGAATTATTCGCGGAATTACCATAGGAGCCTTGACCGCCGTCTGCCATTAAATCCGCATTGACCACCAAAACCGCTTTTCATAGAGATATGATGATGGCCGTGTCGACCACCGTGACCATCTTTACACCCGTCTCGACCACCGGGACCGCCACGACGACCACCAAATCCATCATAACTGTTACCAGGACCACCAGGGTAGCCATGATTTTGCGGATTACCTGTAAAATTGCTCTTATTTATCACTGTTGTATAAAAAATATAGAAACTTCATCGATATGCTGTAAGTTAACTCAACTTGCACTATGTAAAGTTATAAGCAATGTTATAATCAGTGTATAAAAAGTTATAAAGAGTATTTTCTGTAAATGGGAATTCTTGACGTAGTCCTCAGAATCTGGGCTATCTGAGAAATCGCGGTTGCTTCTTTGAGTGGGCTCAACACCTTCATGGGAGTCTCATATATTCTTCCCCCAGTCCCAATTTGATGATGGACAGCTTGCAAGAGAGGTTCCATTGAAATACAAAAAAGATATAGATATTTACCTTAATAATAATTTTAAGATATAGACTTCCTCCGTGGTCCAGTGGATAGCGTATGTGACTGCTGATCGGAGGTCCCGGGTTCGATTCCTGGGTCGGGCAAAAGTGTTACTGGGTTTTTCCAAATTTTCAGTAACAGCACGGAGTCTGGTGATGTGCCCGGTAACGGCATTAGGCTGGCCCCCTGTTACGTGGGACCTAAAAATTCATGGCGAAATGTGGGTGTAATATTTACACCTCTGCCTACCCCTTCGGGGATACAGGCGTGAGACTTTAAATAAATAAATAAAAAAATAGATATTTACATTACTTACCGTAGCTAACTGCAGCCAGAGCCAGGATTAGCACGCGATCTGATGAAAAATGCGCAATATTACTAAATAGAAAATGTTATTAGTACATAAGTATGGCTCCGCTCAACTTCAGTGTGTACGATGAATTACCAGGCTCAATTATTGGTTCCACCAAAAATATCGCTGCAACGGTAAGGGTAGCCATCAATTTGGAGATGATCAGACACAGATGACAGAGTGAGCACTCAGTTTAACGAGAACTAAATAACATTATTAGCCTACTATGAACTCTTAAACAAATTACTAACCTTAAAAACCATCTTCTATTCTGTAACATAAGTTCTGAATGACACACAGAACAGTTAAAAGGAGGAGAATGGCCTTGTGGGCGTGGCAGGCGCACCGTGCGTGTGAGCAAATGCTCATATTTCGACAAAATTTGTTTGACCGGTCAACAATCGCGCTCATATTGCGACAGCGTACGAAGCTCCGAGAAAAAAAATAATTATGCCATCTTGCGCTGTTATAACGTGTAGAAAAAGAAGCCAGGCATGTAATGTGGCTCGAGAAGGGATTTCTTTTCACCGGTAAGTGCAAATACCTTAAAATACAAATGATATTTGTAATAATTGTAGTTATTACAATAGTATTATGTAGTTTGTAGACAAAAATGATACTATCGCAAGAAAATAAAAAAAAATGTACATTGCTGGCAATACGTGGGTACCATCTAGTACTACGTAGGCGATTGCGCAATGTATTTCGTTCACTGCGAACGTCGCGTGCGACTAGCCAATGAATACATCGCGTAGACCGGCCACCGCTACTCAAAGCGGCCGGTCGACGCGTGAGCGATTTAATGATGTGCTTATGCAGATCTACTAACGTGATAGCGTTAAATGTTCTTGTGTGAGTAAGTTTGACGGCGCATGGTAAATAACGCTATGTTTGACAGGCTAAAGTCTATAATTGATTTTTTTGCACGTTCTGATTTAAAAAATACGAGTGTGTGCGCGACTGCGTTTCTATTGATTTTACTAAAGTGTATGTGTAGTAGTAGCCGTGTGGTGGGGGCAAACTGGCGACACAGGTTTCCGATACATTTTCGTCTAGAGGGCATATCTACTATCTGTATATATAAAATCCTTGCGTTACTGACTGACTGACAGACAAGCTACAGCTGAAACTACTCGGCGCAAGAAGCTGAAATTTAGCATGTATGTTCCTTGGATACCGTAGGGGTGCACTAAGACGGGATTTTCCGAAATTCCCACGGGATCGGGCAAATTCGAAAATATGTGCGTGCGAAGCCGCTGGCGTCGACTAGTAATTAATATATCTATGGAATGACAGTTGAAAAGTGAATGTGTTCCTAAAGGCCCATACACCAGTTTATATACGAGTAGGTTAACACACATTATCTAGTATTTTTGAGTCAAACACCACTGAAAAGAGTCTAGTAAGTGCACATATTATCATTTAAATAATGAAAACCGATTATTTCAATTTCCGTAACCAATCTGTTTTCAAATTCGTTTTCAAGAAAAATGCCCAAAAACTGTAATGGAAAGCAATATCAAACAATGAAGGAGCTAACCAATCAATCATAAAAGAGTATTATTATGTTATTGTGAAAAATAGTTACGTATAATGTGAAACTAATTCTTGAGTTGTCTATTTTCAGTTGAATATGACTTGATGTAGATTAGGATACATCTTGACGTCACTACTTCCAATAAAGAAAAGAGCAAAATAAAAGCTGTAGCTATGTATGGCGTAGTGGTTTATGCAGTCATTTAAGATGTTATCATGTGTTGTACAAAATTATTTACTCTTACAACATGTAATCACATTATAGCAAGAGTTAAAATATTTCCAGTGTCCATAATTGTGAGGAAGCACTGACTTCTGTAACACAGGTTGCCAATACCTAGCTCAGAAGTTGAAGACTTTGTAGATTTCGATTTAAACATTTATACAAATAAAGATTTTGTTATTATAGGTATAATTTGTTCGAAAATATCAATGAGTCGTATAACCTATATAGAATTGCTTAGAGTTTATATTTAATTCATTTTCGACTACCCAAAAGTCGAATACTTTAGAGGTTACTTGAATATTGAGTAGCTAGTATTCGAAATTCTATTACTTGATGGATTCAGTTTTCCTAAAGGAACGTTTGTGAATTGGGGTTCGAATAAATTGCCGCGTCGGTGGATTTCGAAATTGACAAACGGTCATTTTGATCTAGTATTACGGCTGCTCAAAGCAATATTTTGATCAGTACATCTATCCTATCCTATATTCTGTTGAAAGCAGCGGAATGTAGGAGAACGCTCGCTGTAACGTAAATAGGAAACGGTTCATAATCAAACAGGCATTAAAGTATCAAAGGCTTGCTATCATGACAAATGCAGTAAGTTGTAAGCTGAATGATGGCTGGATGACTCTTATGAAGTAAAACTGAATCAATTTTATGTAAAGACTCCTTATTCTTTTGTCTCTTTAAAATTGTTAAGATATTAAGAACGTAACACTTTTTAATCAAATAATGAACTATTTTGAGACGAAACTATTCATTATTCATTGTTGATCGAAGCTAAATAAGATAAATTATCATAAAATTAATTTTAAAACAAGACCTTATTGTGCATTATTATGACGATGATGATGTCCAGGTTTATTCTGGGTAACTGAAGCGGGACCTGACAATCATTTCATAATTGCTACCGTACCAAGAATTGCATACTCCAATGAAAAACACATCGAACCTTTCCTAAGAATTTGCCCTCAACTGAACCGTATCAATTCGCTCCCCTTCACAAAGTTAATTGCACCTGAAGTTACTCCTCAATTTAATCTCTTTTCTTCGAAAGAAATGTTGCAACCGGAGGTAGAAATTAGTGTGTAGTAATGAGCGGCAATCTGTTTGAGTGTCGACGCCCGCATCCCGGCAACTCCTTATTACTTTACTTAATGATGATTGTATGAGAATAATTGTCATCATCTGTTTAATCTCTCGCAATTATTTCCTGGTCCGTTACCTTGTGACTTTAGGTGGATGTTTATTCTGCCGTTCTGGTTATCGCTTGGGAATAAACGTGTAATGCGAATGGATGGTACTACATATGTTTCTTAATTTGTTGCTGCTGGTTAGGTATGTTTGTTTCCTGTACAATATTTCTAGGTTTCAAACATACTTCTGCATCTCAAGCTACATTTTTGTTGAACTTAAACAGTTAAGTTTTTGCAGTGAATTCACCGTCCTGATAATAAATCTGATGTGGCTCGAGTATGATGATATTAAACTTACTTCTAATTATTTGGTCTTGTTATAAGACAGTTGAGTTCCAATCCTGGCCTTATCGGTAAAGTGTCGTATTATATAGATAATACATTCCGACGTTACAACCTTACATATTTCCTACCCATGAATTGTATCAGTCCACTAATGACCTAACTGTTCGGCAATTATTGACACTGCACACGATAATAAAACAACATGAATTAGTTTTATTCAAACCGCTCCCTGCGGATAAGATAAGAAAAATATTGTTTGAACTAAGTTTCAAGGCAAACATGTCTTTATAAATGGCAAATATGTAGTTATAAATATTTTTCTTATTCATTGGCCCTTTTTGTATGATGGTAAATGAAATAACAGTTACTAGATATATATATAATTTAGGTTATGATAATAATAATAATAATAAATTTATTTATTGTTTCACAAGTTACTACAATAAAATTATGAGACACATTTATATTATTAACATATGAAGTTGCTACTATTTATGTGCGGCTGGTACTTAAAATAGGAAAACCTGAGCCTTAAGTACCAGCATCCTTCTGATGACACGGTTAAACAACTTACATAATTACTGAGACACTACAATATACAACAATAGTAAAGAATTAATTTAACAAATAAAAAGTAATAAACTAATTTAAGCATAATATTTGCCTTTAGCACATTTAAATTTAAATTAACCTTGCATTTTGAGTGTGTGTGGGTGTGCGTGTGTGTGCGTGTGTGTGTGTGTGTGTGTGTGTGTGTGTGTGTGTGTGTGTGTGTGTGCGCGCGCGCGTCTATGTGTTAAATGGTGAGGTGAAGTAGATTCTCCATCTCGTCATATGATCGTTTTTGAAGCCATTCACTTATGATGGTTTTGCAGTCATGTTTGTTATAGTAAACTATTGTTAGTACTTTATTTAATTTATTGTAAAGAAAACGTCCAAGAAAGCAGAAAAACCGTTGGCTGAATGAAGTTCTACGGGTCGCATCAAGTGGGAATTGATGGCTGCGAGTATTTGGCTGTTGAGAAGTAGATGAGGTAGAATGGCCGGATTTAGAGAGGTATGAGTGTTGTCTTAATACAATTTGTTAAATAAAAAGTTGTCTTACTGTTAGGACCTGACAGTATTCATATAGTTCCCTGGTAGGGTGTCGGTATGGTTTAAAACTGGACACTTTCAATACTGCTCTCTTTGCTCGTTCCACTCGTAATAGATGGCTTTTGGGTGCCCCACCCCAAGAGGAGATACAACAGCCTATCAAAGATTGGCAAAGAGCATAGTAAACCGTCTTGAGGATATCAGGCTCTGCCACATGTCTTAGGTGTTTAAATACAAAGATAAGTTTACGAATTCTGCCCGTCAATAAGTGAATGTGTTGTACAAAACTCAATCGATCATCCAAAATTACACCCAAATATCTTATGGCTTTAGCGTTTTTTAATTTCAGGCACTCACATGTGGAATGGTTATGTGCAATAATAGAGTATATTGTATTGTCCAATGGTACCGATGGCTTTTTAATGTTAAATGATAGATATTTAGTTTTTTCCACATTCAGTGACAGAGAGTTTAGAGCAAGCCAATGGGTTATTTTATCAAGACCAATCTGTGCTGCATTATATACTTGTTCCCAAGTGCGTCCCGTAAAGATAAGGCATGTATCATCAGCAAATGCAAAAAGTCTGCCATGTTCTAATTTTATTTTGCACATCTCGTTAACATAAATCAGGAAAAGTATAGGTCCCAGTATGCTGCCTTGGGGCACGCCATGTTCAATTGGCAGATAATTGCTGAGGTGCTCTCCTATTTTTACGCATTGGGTTCGGTCAGTTAAATAGCTCTGAAACAACTTAAACTGCTTGTCTTTTACACCAATTCCTTCTAGTTTTTTTTGTAGTGAAGGAATAGAGATAATAAATGTAATATAATCTATTACACTTGCAAACAATGTTCTACGATACAGACAATTTGCTTACCATCATAAAAATACCGTTCTATTGAATGTCCTCGATCTTAATGATTATTGTTCCAATGTAATAAGCGTATGCACACTGCATGGTTGGCGTAGTGGTTTAAATGGCCGCCTCGCTGCCTGCGACCGCGCCATGTGTAGTTGCTTCGATTCACATACGAAACAATACTTCGTGTAATTCTTAAATTGTTGTTTTGAGTCTGGTCCATCATCTGGGGGCACGGCAGCGCCACAGCTAATTCGATTTTAGAGATTTTTTATAGATTGCATTACTTTTTAGAGATAAACAAGCAGCTCCATCGAGACTTGGCAATTTTTTAGACATATCATGTGCATTAGACACAGGCCTAGCGCGCTCTTGGAGAGTTTTAATTTAGAATCTGGTGGGACGCCTTCTAGGGAGCCTACGAAACATCACTAGCTATTAAGTACAGTCACAGACTGGCCGCAGCAGGTGCAAGACTATTGCTTACTAATATGGAAACTAATGAGTCTGGGCTATTTTGATGGGTGTTGAATGTACTGGTTTATACCTCATTATTGAAACCTATCTGAGTCACGTATCATCATCCTCCTAGCGTTATCCCAACCCGGAGTCCGCTTACTAGTCTAACGGGATTTGACTGACTACTTTGATTGGAATGAATGCTATGAGTCCTGATTTAATGGAGATTGATTCGCCAAATGAAAATTTCAATAATTTATTTAATGTAGTTAACAAGGAATTTCAGAATACTTTTAGGACTAAGGAGAAAGTAGTTAAGGAATCTCGAGCTTTTAGTGAGTGGGCTACTGCAGGTATTTACAAAAGCAGAGCAAAGATGTACGAGTTGTACGGTATGAAGAGATACAATTCTGATTCGAACTTCACTGAGTATGTTAGGAATTATTCCAAGATATTTAAAAGAGTGTGCAATACAGCTAAGGCATTATTCGTTAGGAACAAAATTGAACAATCCTCGAATAAAATTAAGGCAACCTGGCGAGCTATTAATGAAGCAACAGGTAAGACAACACTTAGAGGTTATAGTTTTAGTTTATTTGATAGTGACAAATTTATTCATAATGACAAAGAAGTCGCACACACATTTAATAAATTCTTTGCTAGCATACCGATTACTACTACTAGAGAATTAAAATCATCAGCTATAGTCGCAGAAAACCTATTAGAATCTAGTGTAGGAAAATGTGATGTATTATTTAAGTTCGATTGTATTAATTCTACCGACATTATAAGTACTTTTCAATCTCTAGAGTCTAAGAATACAGGTGATCTCTGGGGCATTTCTGTTAAGGTTTTAAAAAGTATAATTGATGTAGTAGCTCCTTATTTAAGCAACTTATTTAATAAGTGTATTGAATCAGGTGTTTTTCCCGATCTTATGAAACACAGTAGGATAATACCTCTTTTCAAATCCGGCAGTAAGACTGATCCTAGTAATTATAGGCCAATATCGATACTACCTGCCTTTAGTAAGATTTTTGAAAAGATCATACTCAAGCAATTACTTAGACATTTTAATCTAAACAGCCTCCTTCATAGTGAGCAATATGGATTTACCAAGGGTCACTCGACAACAGATGCAGGAGTAGCGTTATTTAAACACATATTCAGTGCATGGGAGAATGCCCAAAATGCTATTGGTGTGTTTTGCGACCTTTCGAAAGCATTCGATTGTGTCTGCCATGAAACGCTCTTATGCAAACTTAGACATTACGGCGTACAGACTAAAGCATTGGAAGTCATTAAGTCATACTTAAGTGACAGAATCCAATGTGTTGAAATAAATGGCTCAAAATCCAGTGGCTTACCTGTAGATTTGGGAGTGCCGCAAGGCAGCATCCTAGGGCCTTTCCTGTTTCTTGTTTACATAAACGATTTACCTTTTTACTTGAAAAACATTTGTGACGTTGTACTGTTTGCTGACGATACTTCTTTGATATTCAAAGTAGATAGAAATAAGGAACATTTTAACGAAATAAACAGTGCGCTCATTCAAGTAACTAAATGGTTTAATGTAAACAATCTGGTACTGAACGCCAAAAAAACAAAATGTATTAAGTTTGCTCTGCCTAATGTCAGAAACCTTGGTCCTAGTATAGCTCTAAATGACGATGTTCTCGAAACATCTGAATCTACATTATTTCTAGGAATAACACTTGATTCGAAATTACAGTGGGGTGCGCACGTTACATATCTCTCAGGGAAACTTAGCTCAGCTGCTTATGCCATTAAGAAGGTTCGTAGGTTGACTGATGTCGATACGGCTAGATTGGTTTATTTTAGCTATTTTCATAGTGTTATGTCATATGGCATATTATTATGGGGTAGGGCCGCTGACATCGAAAATATTTTTATATTACAAAAACGAGCAGTTAGGGCCATTTACCAGTTAAAGACAAGAGTCTCACTTAAAGAAAAATTTAAAACTATTGGTATTCTTACTGTAGCATCACAATATATTTATGCCAGTGTTATGCATGTACGACTACATATAAATTCTTACAAAATGAATAGTGACATACACAATATTAATACTAGGAACAGGCACAAATTATGTGTACCATATTTCCGTTTACACAAAACGCATAGCTCTTTTATTGGGCTTAGTATAAGAATCTATAATAAAATACCGAGTAATATTTTAGACTTGCCTTTAAGGTCGTTTCAGACAATTGTTAAAAATAATCTTTTACTAAAGGCATATTACAGTTTAAATGAGTATTTTGACGACAAGTACGCTTGGAAATAAATATTCTTTTATTAGGTCAATTTATTTTTATTATTAGGTCAATAGGCAGTTTTATAGTGTAGTTAATTACCGTATTCTCTTTTTATGCTACATTTGCATTCTTGTTCTACTCTTTTTATTATAATTTATTGGATTTGTAAGGTGAGGGTAACTCGTGGTCATGAACTGCTAACTAATAGATTGTAAATTGCTGCATTACTTTTCGGAACATACTGTTCCACCATAGATCAGAACAGTCATGTTCGCGAGTTGCTTACATCAAAAGACGTAAGTGGATGCTCCTGTTTCACCATATTCACTTTGGGAGGCTTAATAAATGAACATAATTTATTGCTTGAGTATGATATCAATAACTATTAACTTTTGCAATAGTAGATAACTCACAATGTGAAACAGTTGCAGCTCCTTACAAATATAACATGTAAAACCATTATACTGGCAGTTAAAAAGAGTGGCCACGAGTTTTATTGCCCGTTCTTTCTCGTGGTTCTACCTATTGCATTGCGAACGTGGCAGTAAATGTAAATGTAGAATCATCTAGTAATTAACTTTAACTTTTGACGTTCATAAGCGTCACTTTGTGGCCTAAATGAATAAATGATTTTGAGTTTGAGTTTGAGTTTGAGTACTAACGTCTGCACAGCGACTGCCTGACTGACCTCCGAAAAACCAAAGGGATAACGTATTCCATATAGACTTATGTAGTTTCAGTTTATTCACTCCCTATAACAACTGATAAAGATTTTCATGAGATCCGGGACCGACGGCTCAACGTACTTTCTGAGCCAAGGGGCTAGCGATAATTAACAATGTAATTCGCACATAACTACAAAAAGGCCTGTGGTGCGCACCGTGGGTTCGAACCCGATACACTCTGTAAGGTAGTCTGTTGGTATCTCCACTAGCCTATCGCTGCCTCTTTCTTCACAGTCACTTTACACGTATAACATCATACTTACGCATACTTACTAATATTCTGATTAGCTTAATCCGAACCCTGGCATCAGTAATTAAATTTCATTTGAGGTTTAGGCTCATACCGAACAGTAATATATGTTTATTGGACGAGAAATTAACCAAAGTAGATTATTATCAGGCGGAATGACCCACCGCTGTGAAGAATTACTTCGCTATTACTGCGTTATAATATGATTAGATTTTGAGCACCTGTATTTCGGATACTGAAGTTCAGATAGCCATGTTATAATTGCATGCTTCTGTGATTTAAATATAAAATTATGGTCAGCGAATTTCTAACTCTACTAGACTTCCCAAGCGGGTCCGCCCGCGTATGACTTTTTTTTAATATCCAAAAATCCTCTCGATGTGCTCCCCTACACATACCTCCCGAAAAAGAATAAATGGCAGGTTCATGCGTAAAGTAGTTTCGGCAGTGCCTTGTCCGATTGAGTAGAGTTTTATATAATGTATAATTATATAGTAATTGATAATGATTTTTTATGCATAAACATAATTAATATTTTAGGATAACGTCTGCTAAAACAAATATTTTCAACAGGTACATATTACTAAATTGAGACCAATTACAGTAACCGACATTATACACTTAGGTAGTTAAAGGATAGATTTAAGTGGCGTTCCGTTGTCTCTGCCTACCCCGACGGGGAAAAGGCGTGAGTATATGTATGTATGTAGTTAAAGGAAAATGTTGACTGAGGTTAGAAGTATTCCAGGTGGAAGATGAGGGAGACATTTGAATCGGCCTCTAGTCTGTACAAAGTTTGCGAGACAAAATACTATTAAAAACAAATTGCCGATTCATCTAAAAGTAACTTTGATACTGCAATACTTCAAACCTTGCCAGCACATAAAATGTAAGCTAAACAGGTTTACCGCAGTCAAAGTGAAGAAAATATTCTGAAAGCAAGGCATGTGGCGTTTATTCAAATTATCTGCCGGCACCTTAGAGAGAACAAGGTAAGGTAGAGATATAGCCGAGAGATTCCTACGGGAATTTTATAGAGAACCATCTGTCTGTCCATTTGTCAATCACCTAGTAGAAGTAGACAAATGCGAGGTTTTGGTTCTAATAAAAGAGTTGTACGTACGTACATAAGTGAAAATGTGCCAGGTTTGATTCTTAGATGGTACAAGCTTTGCAGCTCACATATAATTATAAATATTTATTTTTACATTTTGCTGTAGGTTTATACGTATAGTTTTATATGTCAGTCAGTAAAATATCATGTGATATTTGAATATATATTTCCCTTAAATATATGTGTATACTGCCCCTCCTTAGCTACGGTGCTCAAACATGGTCTCTAGTCGAGATTCAAAAGTCCAGGTTGAAGATTTGCCAAAGAGCCATGAAGCGTAGCATTCTGGGCGTGAAGAGGACCGATCATGTCCGTAACACTACGCTGCGCTCAAGACGGGCTTAGGCGACGTAGGAGCCAAATCAGCCCGACTAAAATGGCACTGGGCCGGACACGTCTGCCTCATGCACCCAGAAAGGTGGGCTCATGCAGCTACCAATTGCGCACCAGGCGGTCGGCGACGGGGACGTCCCAAACGGAGATGGCGGGGTGACCTAGATGCCTCTAAGGGCGGCCAGAGATGCAAATAACTGAGATTTATGGAAATCCAAGGGAGAGGCCTTTGCCCAGCAGTGGGACACTATAGGCTCACAAAAATCCCTTAAATAAGGGAAAATTTGTTGTATTGTACCAAATTTGTCACTGTGTTTGTTGTTTAGTCAACATAATTTAAGTGCAAATAATAATTAATAAAAATGGGTGATCTTAAGTTAGCGAGAATCAGTATCTTCGCATAAATTGAAAGTTTTGTATTGTACTTCTAAGTTCTAACATATTGTGCTTAAGCATTCATAGAATTACTCCTTATCGATCAGAAATTGAATAGGTAGGTACTCATATATTTTTGTTACGTAGATTACACGAAGAAATAGAGGAATACTAAGAAAAAAAATACAGACCAGCTAAAGAAACAGGCCAGTATCAGTGCCTACAAGAAACTAAAAGAGATGGCACTTGATTGAGAGAAATGGAAATCATTACACGGACAAGTGCCTAGCACATAAATTAGAGAGTCTACACGAATGGTGTAGCAGTATAAGCGGCTGCCTCGCCGTTTAGAACGGCACCGAGTGTTGTGGGTTCTAACAAGAGAGAGCAGTAGGTATACGCAAATCACAGGTTTAAAAAAAACTAAAGTGTTACTCGAGAGTAATTTTAACATTTGTATGTTTATATGAAATAAGTTCTTAGCAGAAATACAAGTACAGTTATTGTTTTTACTACATATCGGCATATAATTCTTATTATGGACGTACTCTAATTCTACGAAAATTTGTATACCGTATACGAGTATTCCGGATGACGCAATCCACCAAAATATTACACCGCACAGTGCACTAAAATGTCATTTTAACTTATCACTACATATTCCTCGAACATTTTCACAGGAGGTATCAAGATTTCTGAGCTTTATAAAAAAATATATATACCTGTATTAAACGAAATTTTCTTACGTAGGTATGGACAGTCGACGGGGCGTAACACAGTAGAGCGCTTTTAGCGGAATTCAAGCATTTGGAACCTCTTCTTCGCGTTCTCGCCTTCTAGACAAGCGCAGACGCATCCTCCTCAGGAATTCGGAGTCTACTTGCCTTTGTATCCACCTCTTCTGTTCTTTCTTTAATTTCTTCCATATAATTGCGATGACAGCAAGGGCGAAGACCACCAAGGCCATGGACAGCAATATATTGTTTATCTGCACATGAGTTTCGTATGTGCTATTACTTCCTCCTGAAGCATTTTGAGATATTATCACCTCTTTGTCCTCGGTTTCGGAGTAGGATTTCCCCATGACTGAGTTGTCGAACAGTACGAGTTGCACAAGTCGAAGCCGAAAGCATAGTGTTTTATAACGTTGATAATTAAAACAGTCTAACTTAGTGCACAAAGGTACACAGGAATGTGCCGAATTGCAAGATTCGCCGGTAACGCGATACGTGGGGCGCGCGAGGCAGGGTCGCCATGAAGTGTGCGGGGTACGGGCAGAGAAATAATGTAAAACGTGTGTACGATATGAATCGTTTATTACGACTGAAAAACACGACTGTCCATCATTTACTTAATACTAACTTATGCTATCTTACTCTAACATATACCACACTACAGCATAATATTTGGGCCCAGTTGTCTAACGTTAGGTGAAGCAAATTTAACGCGTTTAGTTTTCCTAGAATTAAGTACTAGGTTGTTTGCTGTAAACCATTGTGTAACTTGTAATAGTGCATTATTTACATCATCAAATTGATTTCTATTTCTATCTACTTTAAAAATAAGTGACGTATCATGTGCAAGAAGTACGACATCACAGATGTTTTTTAAATAAAAAGGTAAGCCATTAATATATACTAGAAATAGAAAAGGACCTACAATTGAGCCTTGTGGAACGCCTAGCTGTATAGGTAATTTAGAGGATGTAGTCCCATTTACATCGACACATTGAAGTCTTTGCCGCAGGTACGAATCGACAACACTAAGTGCGGTTTTCTCTACGCCGTAGTGGCGGAGCTTACGCAGTAGTGTGTCGTGCTGAACGCAGTCAAATGCTTTAGATAGGTCACAAAACACTCCAATAGCATTCTTTGATGACTCCCAAGCACTATAAACGTGTTTTATTAGAGCAACACCCGCATCAGTAGTGGATCTACCTTTGGTAAACCCGTATTGATCTTTGTGAAGCAGACTATTTAAATTGAAGTGGCTTAATAGCTGCTTTAAAAGAATCTTTTCAAATATTTTACTAAATGCCGGCAAGATAGATATGGACCTAAAATTATTAATTTCATTTTTACTGCTAGATTTGAATAAGGGTATAATTTTACTTAATTTCATCAAATCCGGAAATACGTCTAGGTCAAAGCATTGATTAAAAATTATAGATAGATAAGGCGCAACAGTCTCAACTACAGTATCTAAAAATTTTATTGAAATGCCCCAAAAGTCGCTTGTATTTTTAATATTAATTGAATTATATGCGATCAATATATCTCGCGGGGTAACGTGCTCGAATCTAAACACGCTCTTGCATTCAGGTACACTGCTAAGCAAAAAATTTCCAGCGTCTAAAGATGATGATTGTAAAGTGCTAGTAGTTGTTAAAGGTATGCTCGCAACATAACATATGCGCTACTTGAGTTTTGTTAGTGACTAATAAATTGTTTTCTTTAAGTTCAAATTGGTTATCCCGTGGTCAGGCTCTGCCTGTTTCATTATTTATTATGCTCCAAGTTTCCTTAATTATATTTGTTGAATGCTTAATTTTACTACTAATAAATTTAGATTTTGCTATATTACTTGTTTAAAATTTTTTGAGTATTTTTTTACATATTCTCGAAAAGGTGTGTCAAATCTATGTTGTTTCATACCATATAATTCAAACAACTTGGCTCTACTTTTGTATATACTTATAGTGGCCCACTGGTTAAAAGATCCCATGGTACCCTTTAGTGTGACAGTTTTACCCTTGAAAGTATTTTGAAATTCATTATTTACTAGTCCAAAAAGTGAGTTATAAATTGTATTTGGATTTTGTGAGTTCAATATTGAGGTATTGAGTTTAGCAATAATATTGTTTTTGAAACGTATTAGACGATTGGTAGTCTGAGGTCTACATTCTAATGTAGGCAATCTAATGTAGGTAGTGTATAATTTAAGTTATGATAAGAAATGTAATATAATCTATTACACTTGCAAACAATGTTCTACGATACAGACAATTTGCTTACCATCATAAAAATACCGTTCTATTCAATGTCCTCGATCTTAGTTATAATTGTTCCAATGTAATAAGCGTATGCACACTGCATGGTTGGCGTAGTGGTTTAAATGGCCGCCTCGCTGCCTGCGACCGCGCCATGTGTATTTGCTTCGATTCACATACGAGACAATACTTTGTGTTAACTCTTAAATTGTTGTTTTGAGTCTGGGTGATCATCTGGGGGCATGGCAGCGCCTCAGCTAATTCGATTTTAGAGATTTTTTATAGATTGCATTACTTTTTAGAGATAAACAAGCAGCTCCATCGAGACTTGGCAATTTTTTAGACATATCATGTGCATTAGACACAGGTCTAGCGCGCTCTTAGATAATTTTAATTTAGAATCTGGTGGGACGCCTTCTAGGAAGCCTACGAAACATCACTAGCTATTAAGTACAGTCACAGACTGGCCGCAGCAGGTGCAAGACTATTGCTTAGTCTGGGCTATTTTTATGGGTGTTGAATGTATTGGTTTATACCTCATTATTTAAACCTATCAGAGTCACGTATCATCATCCTCCTAGCGTTATCCCAGCCCCGGGTCTGCTTACTAGTCTAACGGGATATGACTGAATACTAACTTTTGCACAGAGCAACTGCCTGACTGACCTCCGCAGACCAAAGGGACAGTGTATTCCATATATACTAGTGTCAGTTTATTCACTCCCTATAACGACTGACAAAGATCTTCATGACAGCCGGGACCGACGCGCGACGGCTCAACGTACTCTCTGAGCCAAAGGGCTAGCGATAATTAACAATGTAATTCGCACATAACTACAAAAAGCCTGTGGTGCGCACCGTGGGTTCGAACACGGTATACTCTGCAAGGTAGTCTGTTGGTATCTACACTAGGCTATCGCTGCCTCTTTCTTCACAGTCACTTTACACGTATAACATCATACTTACGCGTACTTACTAATATTCTGATTAACTAATCCGAACCCAGGCATCAGAAATTAAATTTCATTCGGGGTTTAGGCTCATACCGAACAGTAATATATGTTTATTGGACGAGGAATTAACGAAAGTAGATTATTATCGGGCGAGATGACCCACTGTGACGAATTACTTCGCTATTACTGCGTTATAATATGATTAGATTTTGAACACCTGTATTTCGGATACTGAATTTCAGATAGCCATGTTTTACGCATGCTTTTGTAAGTTAAATATAAAATTACTGTCAGCGAATTTTAAATCCTACTGTGACTTTTTTAAATATCCAAAAAGCCTGACTAAGTACTCTTACCTCCTCAAGAAAAAAGGCCGGTTCTTCCGCGAAGTAGTTTCGGCGTTGCCTCGTCTATTAGTCACAGAAAGTCAGTGACGCAAGCGCTTTATAATTATAATTTATATTGATGATGGTTTGTTATTTATTTATTTTTACACTTTTTTGTACACAATGAAAAACATTATTAAACAGCCTTTATCTAAGTAGAGTACCAAGGGCGGCCTTATCGCTGAAAGCGATTTCAACCAGGCAACCTTTGGATAGAGATATTATTGGTAGGAGAAAAACGGTACTTGCATGTGTGCCAGTAAACAAACTATATAATTTATACATACTCAATACATACTCATACATACATACATACATGCAGACATACATACACATGTGCACATACATGCATACATAGGTACATACATACATATCGATAAGGAGGTACATAATATTTAATACATGCATTTTATTTATATTATTTATTTTTATTTATAGACACACGCCTGTCTCCCCGAAGGGGTAGGCAGAGGTGTAATATTACACCCACATCTCACCATGAATTTTTAAGTCTCACGTAATAGGGGTGATCCTATTGCTGTTACCGGGCACATCACCAGACTCCGTGCTGCTACTGAGAATTCGGAAAAACCCGGTAACACTTTTGCCCGACCCGGGAATCGAACCGAGTAAATGTATTTTTATAGAACGAGAAAAAGTTATAGTGATAAGTAGTGAACCTTTACTAAAGCTTTTAATTTAGCTGTCGTCTGAGCCTGTCTTATATGTATTGGTAACGGTTTCCATAGGCGAACAGCGGTTACACAAAAGGATTTGTCATACAATGCTATGGAATGTACCGGCATTTTCAGTTTCAAATTTTTTGATGACCTTAAATAACGGTTATGCGTATCATGAACTCGAATCGTCCTTTTAGATAGGAAGATGTTGAAGGGTTAAACAATATGTTGTACAGCAAAGAAAGAATATAAGCATTCCGGCGATGTCGTATAGGTAACCACTTGAGCTGTGCTCGAAATTGTGAAACATAATCATATTTGCGTAGTCCAAATATGAATCGAATACAGAGATTTTGAAGGCGTTCAAGTTTATCTAGTTGGTTTTCGGCGAGATCTGAATAGCTGACATCTGCATAACCGATAATGGGCAAAAGGAGAGAGTTTGCTAGTGCAATTTTGGTGGCAGTAGGAAGAAAATTCCTAAGCCTTCTCAGTGAACCTGCTGAAGCAAATAACTATCGACTCACTTCTTGGATCTGCAAAAAATAAATTATGTAAGTATATATTATGCATATACATTATTTATGTTTTTAGGATAACGTCTGTTAAAACAAATCTTTTCAACAGGTACATATTACTAAATTGAGACAAATTACAGTCACCGACATTATACACTTAGGTAGTTAAAGGATCGATGTAAGTGGCGTTCCGTTGTTTCTGCCTACCTCAACGGGTAAAAGGCGTGAATGTATGTATGTAGTTAATGGAAAATGTTGAATGAGGTTAGAAGTATTCCAGGTGGAAGATGAGGGAGACATTTAAATCGGCCTCTAGTCTGAACAAAGTTTGCCACACAAAATACTATTAAAAGCAAATTGCCGATGCATCTAAAAGTAACTTTGATACTGCAATACTTCAAACCTTGCCAGCACATAAAATGTAAGCTAAACAGGTTTACCGCAGTCAAAGTGAAGAAAATATTCTGAAAGCAAGGCATGTGGCGTTTATTCAAATTAACTGCCGGCACCTTAGAGAGAACAAGGTAAGGTAGAGATATAGCCGAGAGATTCCTGCGGGAATTTTATAGTGAACCATCTGTCTGTCCATTTGTCAATCACCTAGTAGAAGTAGACCAATGCGAGGTTTTGGTTCTAATAAAAGAGTTGTACGTACGTACATAAGTGAAAATGTGCCAGGTTTGATTCTTAGATGGTAGAAACTTTGCAGCTCACACATAATTATAATTATTTATTTATTACATTTTGTTGTAGGTTTATACGTATAGTTTTATATGTCAGTCAGTAAAATATCATGTGATATTTGAATATATATTTCCCTTAAATATATGTGTATACTGCCCCTCCTTAGCTGCGGTGCTCAAACATGGTCTCTAGTCGAGATTCAAAAGTCCAGGTTGAAGATTTGCCAAAGAGCCATGAAGCGTAGCATTCTGGGCGTGAAGAGGACCGATCATGTCCGTAACACTACGCTGCGCTCAAGACGGGCTTAGGCGACGTAGGAGCCAAATCAGCCCGACTAAAATGGCACTGGGCCGGACACGTCTGCCTCATGCACCCAGAAAGGTGGGCTCATGCAGCTACCAATTGCGCACCAGGCGGTCGGCGACGGGGACGTCCCAAACGGAGATGGCGGGGTGACCTAAATGCCTCTAAGGGCGGCCAGAGATGCAAATAACTGAGATTTATGGAAATCCAAGGGAGAGGCCTTTGCCCAGCAGTGGGACACTATAGGCTCACAAAAATCCCTTAAATAAGAAAAAAATTGTTGTATTGTACCAAATTTGTTATTGTGTTTGTTGTTTAGTCAACATAATTTAAGTGCAAATAATAATTAATAAAAATGGGTGATCTTAAGTTAGCGAGAATCGGTATCTTCGCATAAATTGAAAGTTTTGTATTGTACTTCTAAGTTCTAACATATTGTGCTTAGGCATTCATAGAATTACTCCTTATCGATCAAAAATTGAATAGGTAGGTACTCATATATTTTTATTACGTAGATTACACGAAGAAATAGAGGAATATTAAGAAAAAAAATACAGACCAGCTAAAGAAACAGGCCAGTGTCAGCGCCTACAAGAAACTAAAGGAGGTGGCACTTGATTGAGAGAAATGGAAATCATTACACGGACAAGTGCCTAGCACATAAATTAGAGAGTCTACAAGAATGGTGTAGCAGTATAAGGGGCTGCCTCACCGTTTAGAACTTCACCGAGTGTTGGGGGTTCTAACAAGGGAGAGCAGTATATGCAAATCACAGGTTTTTGTTTCGTCTGGGTGTTATTTGGGTACATCAATTGAATTTTCTATTGACACAATATGTATCTATAGTGCAGGAGATGACTTTTTAAAATATACATGCTGTCCCAAAACTCAACGATAACCTGGGACTAGTTGAAAGGCCAAGTTACACCAGTTCTGGGAAAATTAAAAAAGAAATCAAAAAAGAACATTTACTTTAGTTTAAAGAGAATAAGTAAATAAAAAGTTTTACGATGGTTCGTTCATTGTTTTTTTAATTATTATTATTACGTTTTTTTACAATAAGATTGGTTATTAACTGGCTCAATTACCTCTTTACTAAAAATAATAATTTTATTTCAGACCAGAAACAAAAAATAACAAATTTTAGTAACAAAAATTCCTAATGTTCAGTTGTTCAAAATGAACTCAATTTGAAAAAAAAATAAGAAATAATATTTTTAATAGCAAGAACTAGTGTAGTGTTGCACCATTTTGAAATCTTGTTTAAATGCGCCATCTTCTGAAATAACTTGCCAAAGGTAGTGTAGTATATTTTTTTTCAAAATGAAGTATCAAAGTTAACTAAAAATATTTTTGTAAAATGACTCACTAAAACTTAACTTATTTTATTAAATTAACAATGTTTTTGGTATAAATTTGTAGTTGCGATTAATACCATCGTTAATGAAGATCACGATATTAAAAGAATCACAGCGAACTTTTGACATTGGTGATTACAGGACTTGAAAATGCGAACAAGGGTGCCGAATTTCAACTTTTTTGAAAAAATGTCTATTATCGCTGAACTGAGTGATATGGAATTTATTTTTTATTTTTCCCAGAACTGGTGTTACTTGGCCTTTCATCCGGTCCCAGATTATTGTTGAGGTTTGGGACAGCCTGTATACTTTTAGTATATTATTATATTATTAGAGGACGCCAGCAGCTACGCCTGCATTTTTTTTTTACTTTACCCGTTTTGGCCGATCCCGTGGGAATTTCGGGAAATCCCTTCTTAGTGCACCCTTACGGTTCCCAAGGAACATACATGCCAAATTTCAGCTTCCTGCGCCCAATAGTTTCGGCAGTAGCGTGTCTGTCAGTCAGTCAGTAACCCGTATATACCAATGTACTCTGTGGTCAGTAACGCAAGGATTTTATATATTAAGATTGTTACAACTTCAAGCAGTATATTTATAAAGGAGTTTAATATCTCTAGCGATATTCGTACACCCATGTGTTCGAAAATACTAAAGAGGATATAAAGGAGGGCTTGTATTCATTTCATGATGATTGAAAATCTTTTACTTTAAACAGAAGCACGTACAAAATAAACAAAAAATATTAAACCCTGTTGCTATTTATAGTTTCAAAATGCAAATTATGATATTATCTATTCGAAATATGGACATTCTATATTTCATTAGCTTAAAATAAATGTAAAACAAAATGTTGGCATTTATTTGTTAATTTTACAAGCATAACAACAAGATTGCTGACGAAAGCACTATGTTATTAATGCTATTAAATTCTCGACGTCAAACTTCAAGATGGCGGTCTGTAAAGGCGGGAAGAATTTGTAAGCCAGAATAAGTTAATGAATCGCCTTTGGAGACTCCACTTTATTACCAAGAAAGGATTTAAATTTATTTCAGCCTTAATCTGCTAAATAAAAATGCGCAGACTTACCCGTTTAAGAAATTCAGCGCCTTTGGGGTTATACCTATTATAAATCTTTGTAATCCAAATATAGTTTTATGGAAACTGGCTATGGGTAGTACGCTATTATTTGTGTATCCACACAAAAGCAGCAGAAAACTGGCACGTATCCACGTGCCAGTTTTCTGCCGGTCTTGATATTGCTTTCAATATTTACTAGCTTTTACCCGCCTCTTTGTCCGCGTAAAATACAGATACCAGTACTTACTTTAAGTATGTATGTATGTTTGAGGAAAACACTTGTTTTCCTCAAACATACATACCTACTTTGAACCCCAAAATACCTGATTGAAATAGGGAAGTTTTTATTTTACAATTTATTAGCCGACTTTAGAAAACTATGTTCAAAATTTCAAATATGGAAGACGCAATTATTTGTAGTATTGCTCTGGATGTTTGCTGCAACTGTAAATCTAGCGATGGTCATTATAATACGCACTTAATTACGAAACGTCATCGTTGTGGACTGCGGGATTGCACTGGAGGTCCCGTATGGCAGTGTTTGACTGCCTGCCTAGCCTTTCCCTTCTAGTCCCACACGCATTTCCACTAGTGTAACATCTGTGTAAGTGTGTAGCACGATTGCAGGAGCAGCAGTAACCATTAAAAACAACGATTTTAACACTCGTAAAATCCTGGAAAAAATTTAAACTGTCGTGGATCCCGCAACTTTAACCAGAAGTGTATTGGAGGAGTTAGGAGTTTAAATAATATTTTTTTCTGATTAGTAAAGCGGCTAGACTAGTAATGAAGACGATAACGAAGAGAATAATGCTGCGAATAGTAAAGCACCAAAAACGTGAATTTTAAGGGAGCGTGCATAAACTATACTAGTTTGCAGTAATACATAGGGTAGACCATAAACGCAAAAAAAATACGTCAAACTTGGCATAAGATTCTCCGCCTCTCGGGGCAGGCAAAGTGGTTGTGTAAGACCGACTTCCGACGGTGCGTGAATTTGTGGCCTACTCACCAAAACCACCATTGTGTCCACGGCCAGTAGTGCCAGGATTACGCGATTAGCATAATTTCTGCCGAAAGACATCCACTGCTGGACGTCCTCCACCCACGGACCACTCTTGAGCCACCCGCATCCATCCGCTTCCCGCAATCCCAACAAGGTCGTCAGTCCACCTTACGGGAAGTAGCAGAGGTAGGCCCTCTGCTACAACGTCCGTTGCGTAGTCGCCACTCCAAAACCTTTCTGCTCCAACGGCCATTGGTTCTTCTAGCTTGCCCACCGCCACTTCAGCTTGACTATTTGGAGAGCTATATGGGTGACTGTGATTCGGCTGTCTGTGTCATTAATAATACAGCTTAATTCACATCTTATTACATTTTTATTTTTGGATCAAATTGGATATTGTGCCGAAGCTGATTTGATATACAAATATATTGCATCAGATCTACGTCAGTAAGTCATGTTTTTTCTGGGCTAACACAGGTTATCCTTTGACAATATCAACAGAGATTCGCTATGCGGTGCTCACACTGACTTGCCTTTTTAGATATACAAATTTATTTTAACAATTTAATCGCACAATCATGATGCTAATTGTGAAACAACTATAAGGCTTGGTTCATAACTGACTTCGCGATCAGACTTATTTGATTCAGATTTAATAGATATAAAAGTTTGTGGAATTTATTTGTACGCCTGCCTGTTTACATTTATGTGCTATTATCCAAAAAATCACTTGTCTCAGCCTCTGCAAATGCAAAATTAGTTCTAAGTACCAATGTAATGCTGACATATTTGAGCATTCGCCTGTAATGAGCATTCTTGCGAATGTTATAAAACAGAAATACGAACGAGTGTGTTTTAGCGAGCATTCATACAAACATCGTAGCGATATTACAGTCAATTTTCTTTGATATTTTTCCTGATTTGGGAGCTCGCTATCACGGACATTTTCACGATCTTTCGATCGTGAAAATGTCCGTAGCAATGTTCGGTTCTGTTCGTTATTCAGTTCGATAAAACTAATAACAGTGAAATACTCGCTGTTCTGTTAAAAGTGAATGCTCAAGTGTATCAGAACCATTATATAAATATACGGATTATATAACTATTATATACGGATTTACATTATATAACTATACGGATCGCAATACACCGGTGTACGCATGTTTCCTTGATCTGACAAAAGCGTTTGATTTGGTGTCATACGATGTTCTATGGCAAAAACATGAAAATATAAATATGCCATATGATTTAATTAATATCTTCAAGTATTGGTATGCACACCAGATTAACAGTGTTAGAGGGGCGGGCGCAATGTCAGAGCCATACCGACTTATCTATGGAGTTAGACAAGGTGGATTAACCTCACCCATCTTGTTCAATCTGTATATTAATGACCTGATAGTCGCGCTTAGCAGTCAACATATTGGCTGTTATATTAATGACGTATGTGTAAACAACCTAAGCTACGTAGATGACATGGTGTTGCTGAGTGCGTCCGTCTGTGGGTTACGGAGATTGTTGCGACTGTTTGAGGAGTATGCTGACAGGCACGGCCTTATATACGAGTATAATGTGGCAATGTGGCAAAAAGTCAATACATGGTCTTTCGGGCTGGCAGCAAATCGCCGGCACATGTGCCAACAATAAAATTAATTAATACACCCTTGGAAAGGGTGAAACGTTTCAATATCTTGGGCACTGGCTGACCCTAATATGATAGCTCGTAGGTTTGCACGTTGTTTTTCGCTTTTTAAAGCCTTTTGCACTTCATTATACACATGCAGCCTGTGGACGTCATATACACAAACTGCTTGTAATGCCCTTCGTATCCAGTACAATAACGCGTTCAGGGCGGTACTGGTTCTGCCTCGTTACTGCAGCGCTTCTGGTATGTTTGCGGTGGCGCGCACTGACAGTTTCTTCACACCACCATGCGCAAGCGGTGCGCGTCTTTTTTGCTAAATATAAATTAGGGCTGTCCAATTTATATTTGGCAATTATGTACGTTTGCTTTGTTCTCTGTGTTTTTAAATGTCTTGTGTGCACTTTGTTATGTATTATGTGTACTTTGTGCTTTTAATGTAATATTGCTTTTGTGTTTTTTTATGGATTATTTTTTATTTTTTTTGTGTGTGTGTATTTACTTTTGTAATCGTGTATATGAAATTCTATATGTCCTATATGGGTTACGTGTCCTGAAATTAAGGCATTGTATTTTATTTTATTATTATAAAACTTAACTCATTCTAGATAGTCTAGTTTGAACCAACCCTGATAACGTCAAGTAGCTTTCCTTGTTTTATTTGACAAAATATATGTCTGTTTGCGACAATCGCTTATTTATTTAAGATCTGCTACTGTCGTACTTATCTTAGTTATTGTATAAATTAGATAAGAATTTCTATAGACCATGATGGTAACAGAGAGTTAAAAAAAGAATATTAGGTAATATCTATTGTATTATTTACCTAGTTATGTCTAGCGGCATAAATATGCAGTGATAGCCTAGTGGAGATACCAACAGATTACCATGCATATGGTATCGGGTCCGAATCCACGCTTAGTAACACGTACATTGACCGCCCGTTTAGCATACTCAAATATGTAGGTAAATGGTACAAGGAAGTGCGTCGCCCTTACATCTTATAGCCCTTTCATATCAATCAACAGTGGAGACTTTCGGGGTCAATTATGAAGAGCAAGTTATCGCAAATAATATAAAAAAACAACAAGACTAAGTAAAGATCGGGCAGAATACAAGAATTGGCACGATCACCTACAAAAGCAAGGCGTCCTATCTGAAATTAACCATGCGTTATAATCATTGCAATACATGATCAATATGTGCTAATAATGCAATACCATCTATATCTTTACATATTATAAAATGAAGTGATGACTGCATGGTTTGCGTAGTGGTATAAGCGGCCGCCTCGCCGACTAACAGTGCGCCTAGTTTCGTGGGTTTGATTCCCACACGAGACTGTGATCCATAAATTGTTGTTTCGAGTCTGGGTGTTCATTGTCTCCGTTGGTTGTATGTTTGTAAAGTAGTGCAGGAGTTGTCATTAAAAAAAAGGAAAAAAAAGAAGGCCCCTTCCTTTCCGTCTGTAATTCACGCGGGCCAAACCGTAAGTTAAAGTATATCCCTGGTCTACTAACCGCTGAATGCAATATTCAATCTACCCCTTTTTTAGATTTTGGGTACGTATTTTGTTTAAGATTTTAGATACATATTTGACATAAGCTCCATACAAAATATGACAAAGATGTATTCCGAATACACACGATCAACTATTGAGGTAACATCGATCAACTGATCCATAACTGATCTCAAAATGGAGAGCCTGTAACTATGGTAACCAGTTAACCGCTAAACATACTTCCTTTTTTCAATTTTTTACATCTACACAAAGATCATCATCGTGCTCAGCACACAAAATTTTTTCCTGGTTGGGAATCGAATCTTCAGCGTTGCAGTGAGGATCTTTAACCACTAGTCTACCAGGCTAGTCAATCTGAAAATATACGACATTAAAACAAACATACATATATAGATAGCTAATTCTGCCACACCAGATATGGAGACAAAAACAAATTGAAAAGAAATGTCACAATAAGAAAGTAGTATATCACTAGAAGCGATTTCTCCCGTATCTAATTTGCTGACGATTATACCTATCTCGAAATCAGTAGAATCTTTCAACAGAGCTTATCTTAAGTCAGTGAGGTTTTAAAAGAGGTAAATATACCTATGTATTTGTTACCTCGACTGCACGGTTGGCGTAGCGGGTTAAGCAGCCGTGTGTTGTGGGTTCGATTCCTACACGAGACGACACTTTGTGTGATCCATAAATTGTTGTTTCGAGTCTGGGTGTTAATTGTGTCCGTTGGTTGTATGTTTGTAAAGTCCCCCGTGACACAGGATTTATTCTTAGTGTGGGAGAGGTCTATAAAAAAAAATTGCCTTGTATGGCAACTTCGAAGTACGGTAGCGCTCTGGTGCAAATGCTACACGCGGTCACCCATCCAAGCGGTGACCTGTCCTTAACTTTGCCAACCTATTACGAATGACTAGCCAAGTCACGCTATGAATAAAATTTAAAAAAAAACATTTTGGGCATTATTAGGTACGAACATTATCAACGAGATGAATGAAGTGGCCTGTCTTTCATATTTAATAGTCTTTATATTTTACCCTGTGATATTTCTATATAAATGCGTTAATTGTTTCACGTTATATCACATTATGCGTGCACGTGTTCATTACATAAAATAATTTATTGAAAATGAGTAACAATCACTCAACTGAATATAAAAAAGTGCCCATCAATGAAAAGATCTCAGGTATGTTATACAAATTTAGTATATTTATCCCCAAGTTTTAACTAAGGGTTTTGGTGTGCTCCATTTGTTTCATTGCTTGTTTTTATGCCCCGCATTCTCATATTCTACTTACATGGCGTGGCTTTTCTGACTTGTGAAATTAGGGAATAGTAATAATAGATATATAATATTTGTATTCAAAGGAATTTATTTCATATAATTATTAAGAATATTAGCTGGGCCCACGGTTCCACGTCGTACATTCCCCTCACCCCTCCGGTTCAAGTTTATCGCACGTTGTGTGGTAGTCTAACACAAACGTTCCTCAATAATTGGGTTGCGAAGTGCAAATCAAATCTAATTGATGTCTCAAAGCTCAATTATAGCCCAAACCTAAATGACACTAACGCTACAGTTTAGTTCTGGATTATTCCTTTAAAGGCCAGAACCAATATCTTATCTCTGATTGATTTGGCTATTAGAGATACATATTTGATAAAAGCTCCATACAAAATATGTAAAATACACATATACTTACATATGTCTAGTGCGCACGGGATTGGGAGGTCTCTGGTTCGATTCCCGGGTCAGGCAAAGTCTTATTGGGATTTTTCGTTAGGAAATTCTCAGTAGTAGCACGGAGTCTGATAATGTGCCCGTTACGGCAATAGGCTCGCCCACTATTACGTGGGATCTAACAAATTCAGGGCGAAATGAGGGTGTAATATTACACCTCTGCCTACCCCTTCGGAGATACAGGCGTGAGTCTATAAATAAAAATAAACATATGTCTAGTAGCCAAATTCATTGATAAATAAAATGTTGACACAACCCGTTATAACGTGACTATACATTGTTATCTAATTGTACTTATAAATAAACCAGTAACAACTTGTAATAGTGTATGTGTTTATTACTTTTCAGAAAAAGAGGAAAAGCCACCTAAATATGGATATGGAGTTCGACATGTCCAACTTCTCATATTTCTCCTCTGTTTAACTGTTAATATTGTTGCAAGAGGACACATGGGCGTTACTATAGTTGCCATGACTACCACTCGAGAAAAAAACACGGAAGTCACTAATGAAACAATACATAATATAATCAGAAGAAACAACAATTCGGGTACTTTAGAAGAACTTACGAATTGTACTTTGACAGAAGATGAGTTAAAAAATAATATATCGTGTGAAAGCGAAATTATTCCTGAGAACAATGATAATCAAGGAGGAATTAAAGTAAGTACGAGTATAATGCTTGCAAGTCTAACTAGTAGCAAAGTAATTGGTAGAAGTGAAGCAAACATGTCTACTTTTCCAAGCTCTTTTAGAGAACCAGTATGTTCAATAATGTTATTTAAAAAAATATATATTCCAAAAAGCAAAACAACTGATAATAATATTTATAAATAGTGTAACAAATACGCTAAGGCCAAAGTATCAATAAAAGTTTCAAATGCTGGTTTATTTACGGATGCCTGCAAAATTCACCTAGGAAATATAATCCGTTCAGCAGAGCACACTTTATAGTAAAACTAAATAATTTATCTACGTGTATATTCTCTGTCAACAAAGTAGATAGGGAAGTACAAAATTATTGCGTATTCTTCTACAAAATATTATGATGCAATATAACTGGGATATTGCATGATTATCTGTCGGCAGCGGAAGATATCGAGGCTCTGTACTACTAGGGAATGGACGGCCATAAAGACTTTAGAAGACTCGGTCTGGGGAAGAAAAGGGAACTGGTAACCGTTACTTATGAAGTGGAACTAAAAGCTGAAACTTTGCCTTTTTATTCAACTTATTTTTGTATTTACATTTCTTTTTTGTGCTTTTATTTAAGGTCTACGACTGGTCAAAACCCGTCCAAGAGATGGTGCTTAATGCATTCTTTCTTGGTTACTCCATTATGATGTTCCCCACTGGTATGCTTTGCCAGCGTTATGGTGGGAAGTTGCCGATGCAAATCTCTCTTGTCATCAACGCGGTCGTATCTTTTGTCACGCCTTGGTTGGCTGTATGGGTAAGCTTCAGTCTTATTATCACTTTCATACCTTAGGCCGCGCTCAGCTTGGACTCGAACTGGTACCTAAACGTACAAATGTGTATGAATTGAGTGCTTACACTGAATATATTTTTCTCCGTCATATCAGTACATGTCGTATAGGTAGTATTCTGGTGATATTGCATTCGTCTAGTCCTCCTAGGTGGAGGTGGAGTGCGATCAATTCTATCCTTATTATCCAGATAAGGGTGCATGAAATGTTTATCAATAAATTATTTTGGCGAATTGCATCATATTTATAAAGACTCTATGAATAACGTTTCATTAATTGTAACCCAGTTTAGGGTTTATATATTTAGATATTAATAAAAGAAAAAATAGAAGAATAAATGTAGAAAACTACATTCATTCATAGTACCTACGCATATGCAAGAATGTGTACAAAAATGCGCGAAACCTGAGCGCAGTCTTATGTTTAATACATCGATATCGAATTGATTTACTTTAGCTCCTATCAAGCTACTGACTGCGTGGATAGCATAACATAGTTGGCATAGTGCAAGCGGTCGTCTCGTCGTTTAGAAATTCACCGAGTAGCGTTGGCTCAATCTTCAGTTTAAGTTGTGTATGTTGATTGTTAGTCCATAAAGTCCTCCGCAAAACTGAATTTATTTCCAGTATGGATTTATTAAAAAAATAAACAAACTATCAAATATGGTATCATAAGAGCCCCTTATATATTAGACTAGAGTCTGCCATTCTCAAAGTGTGCTCAGCGGAGCCCCAGGGCTCCACGAAGATGTATGTCAGTAAAATAATTGGTTTTAAAGTGCACGTAGGATTCGGCTTTGTTTTATTTTAGGGCTCCGCCAAATATTTGGTTACCCAAAAGGGTTCCATCCCCAAAAAAGTTTTAGAATACACACGCTACACTCGCACATTTTTTTAATTTAACTGTTTCTCCCCGATCCCGTGGGAATGTTGGGAAATACCTACTTAGTACACATACGGTGTTTAAGGAAGATCACTGCCTTTTCGCCGAAAATTGTTCAGCCGATTATCACTTGCTAACTAACGTTTCGCAGAATTTTATTTCGCAGAATAATCATTTGCCAAAAATGCCCTGTGTAGTGAAATAAAAGCGATTTGGTTCTGGCACTTCGCCGGCCGCTACCGTGGCACGCTCGCTTCGCTCGCTCGGCTCGTGCGTTGTGGTCGCAGTTCTAACCTAACCTAACCAGCCATTGTTTCAGTTGACGTGCATTGTTTATCAGCATACTAACCTAACCTAACCGATTCCTTTCGATTTCACCTGAACTTCCCGAAACATCAGCTGAACAGACGAAACGTTATTCCTCTAAAAGTTGTCTGGCCTAATAATTTCTCATCATCATCATCAGCCTTTGATAGTCCACTGCTGGACTAGGCCTCTCCTTTGAAAGGAGGAATTGGCCTACTATACCATGCTGGCCAAGCGGGATGGTATAGGGTTTGTATCAAGTTTTCCTTCTCTTGCCGTGCTGTTCTCTGCATACTATGCTCCCTCTGTCGGTTCTTACGACCCCCATGGGATGATATGGGGTGGTGACAATTCGTATTCTTAATCCGTCACCACACGGACATGCCTAATAATTTGACAAAAGATAAATGCCCCAAACGTTTTTTGTCATTACAATAATCAGCTTAACAATAATTCTACCAAATGAAACGTTGTCATACAAAAATTTGACAATCGTTAGTCGTCAAAGTGAAAAATAGGCGAAACGTTGGTTGGCAAGTGATAATCGGCCAAACAATATTCGGCGAAAAGGCAGGATCCCGTTTAAAGAACATACATGCCAAAATTCAGCTTCTTGAGCCCAATGGTTTTGGCTGTGCGTTGTCTGTCAGTCAGCAACGTAATAATTTTATATATACAGATAAGTTTTACTTTCATGAGGATCCACTCTTTTCTTTAGCGATATAATTAAACTATATTATAATAAACTAATTGCAGTATTATCTTTATTATTATTTATTATTTTTATTTATTATTGCAGGCTGGTTGGAAAGCTGTATGTGTTTGTCGAATCATACAAGGTCTTTCACAATCAGGCACTTATCCCAGTATTCAGGTTTTGCTAGCGAAGTGGGTGCCCGCTGATGAAAGAGCTAGTCTCAGCAGTTGCGTGTACACAGGTAAAGTAATTACTTTTTTTTTATAGACTCACGCCTGTATTCCCGAAGGGGTAGGCAGAGGTGTAATATTACACCCACATTTCGCCATGAATTTTTAGGTCCCACGTAATAGGGGGCGAGCCTATTGCCGTACCGGGCACATTACCAGACTCCGTGCTGCTACTGAGAATTTCCAAACGGAAAAATCCAATAACACTTTGCCCGACCCGGGAATCGAACCCGAGACCTCCCAATCCCACGCGCCCATTTATGCCGCGAGAAGAACGAGGCAGTCGTAATGTAAAATAAAAGTAATTACATAATAGACTACAGGCCCATGTCCAAAATGGGTGGGTCATATGAACCACCAGGTGACGTATATAGGACGATATAAGAGCATTAAATAATAAGTTTCAGCACTATACCGTCACTTGTAAGCTGTCCAACTGAGTGCTGGTGAGAATTCAAAAGTGCAGGTAGAGTGAATACGCATTTCGGTCATATATTTTTGTACGGCATTTTTACCATCGATAGATGCATGAAAAATAATAAGAAAGCGCGCAGTGCCGTAAAAAAATGGTGCGCCACAAAGTCGGTAATTTTTTGGAAATTGTCAGAAAATTAAAAAAAATTACCGACTTTGTGGCGCAACATTTTTTTACGGCACTGCGCGCTCTTTCATCTGCCACTGCAATATTGCTATAGTGTTCTGTGAAACTCTTCGATTTGACGGAAATGGGTGTACATTTAAAATGTTCTTCAACAGGACTCACAGTGGGAACTGTGATAGCCTTTCATATAGCTGGTTTTCTTGGAGCCAGTAGATGGGGTTGGCCTTCCATTTTCTATGCCATTGGAGTGATTTGCCTTATTTGCTTTATTTTGCTCACTGTATTTGGTGCCGCAAGCCCTATGGACCACAAATCAATTTCTGAAGCTGAAAGGAACTACATTATGGATACTGCTAATTCCGGAAATATTAAGGTAATCAAAGCAAGAATTTTGTCAAATGAATAATGCAAATGGAATTTACTCATTACGTAAATATCAAGCATTGACGAAGTCATCGTCAAGTCTCAGTTCTTTAGAACCTTAAAGAGTGAAAGTTCCTATCACTCTTTAAGGTTCTAAACTATCAACAAATTTACGTAAATGTTATTGATTTTAATATGCCAGAATGCACCTAAAAATCTGAAAACAGACTGCAAATACCGTCTTACAACAGCCATGGTCCCGCCGCAACCATGGCTGTTGTAAGATACATGACCGATACATGGGTAAAACAGAGGTATTTATACCTTAAATTAATTAAATACCCGATTCCATAAAATCTTATAATTTTGGTTTTCATAGCTCTACAATAAAATCGAAACTTTTTGACCAACAGAAGCTCAAAACGCCGTGGCGATCAATATTCACTTCCAAACCAGTATGGGGCACGGTGATCACACACATCGGTAGTAGCGTCAGCTTCGTCTTCTTCTTCAACCAAGTGCCCACCTACATTCATTATATTCTTGGTGTCAATGTTAAGAATGTGAGTATTAATTTTACTAATTTGATCTGTGACCAAATATAATTATGTAATTTTATTGCCTAGAAATTTCGTACGCTGCTTCATCTATATTCTTCTTATCCCTTACGCTCTACGCAGAACGGTCGTGGTTGTCATGTTGTAGGACTGGTATAGGCAGATGTGATTTGCTTTACGACAGCACGCCATCTCCAGAATGAGAGAGCAGAAGCTAGAAGCCACTCAGACTTGGCTTCGTCTTTATATAATATACATAACTTACCCTTTCCATCTTGTCGTTTATGAACGCGGTAAGTTAAAAAACACTACCAAACTGATTTTAATACTGTTTTCACCAATAAATTGTGTGATTCCTGAGGAAGATTTTAGTGTATACTTAACGCGGGCGTATTCTAGTCCTTATGTGAATTAAATATTACCCTAAAGTAGTCTATACTTTTATGTTATGTATGAGCTATATTATTGAAAGTAACATTAAAAGCCGATCAGCAGTCCCTGCGTGAAGAGCAAAATCGTGGGTGAACAACTTTCATATTTATCATAATAAGTAGGTAGGTACATTTTTTTCATCTACCTTTATGTTTACTTTATATACATACATACATCGACTCACGCCTATTTCCCGAAGACAGAGACGGAACGCCATTTGCATCGATCCTGATAGCTCTTATCTAGAAGATATGTCAGCCGCATCGTATCATTTTATGATATTCTATAGATCAAATAAAAATTATAATATTACCAAGTAATATTTAATAAAATACTAATATACTTTAAACCAATTTCAGAGTGGGCTACTATCATCGTTGCCTTACGTAGCCAGTATCTTTTCTCTCCTCGGCTTTGGTTGGTTATCTGACTACATGATAAACCATAACATAGTTAGCACAAAGAACGCCAGAAAAATATGTAATTCGTTTGGTAAGTTTACGCTTTGCAATGATATTATGCTAGTATTTGTGTATTACTAGTTACATATATTAAGATATTGACAATAAAATACCACGGAGCACTTTTCTACACGCAACTTCACCGTGAAAAATTTACAGTGCATCAAGAGGCATGGAGCTCTGTGGCCAGTATTCACGAACAAGTTAACATTGATAGCGTGTCTTATTGTGCGTGATTTCCATCAGTGATGTTGTTGTTGTGAATGCATTCTTGTAGCAAGGCAGAGATAGCTGGAAACATATGAGTTTAGCCTGTAAACCATAACAATGCAGGTTTCGATTAGATTGAGTGATTTACGGCGAATCCACCAAGATTTTCAGTCTTTTAAGACCACTAACGCTTCAACAAAACCGTTGCGAGGGTTATTAGAATACTTTATTTTCTTTTTTTTTGCAGCGCAATTCGGTATCGCGTTCTGTTTAATATTGACGTCGTTCACGGACAACATTGCTGTAGCAGTCACGTGCCTCGTCGTTGCCTTGGCTGCCAACATGGGCATACACCTGGGATGGATCGTAATTATTACCTTTTATTTATTCTTACTAGTTCATTATAAAGTTTTCTTCGACCAACAAATCACCCAGTCTCTTCAGTTCTCAGTCAGAAATACAAAAATAATTTGCATTCTCAAATAGACTTATAATACCATTTAACTAGATTAAAACTAAAGTGTACGGCACTTATAGCGTGACTTTAGTTTGGAACTGGACTGTTGTAGGTTCGATCCGCACATGAGATAATACTTTGTACCTATGATCCGCAAATTGTATTTTGAGTCTGGGTGTAATTTGTGACAGTGACACATTATTTATTCCTGAAGACTGCAGGAGTTAGCTTCGATTTTAATTATATTTAAATCGGAAGAATTTAATTTATCTTCATAGATAAATATATTTTTATTTATTTAACTTTTTGCACAGCACAAAACATGTGGTACATAGGCGGACTTCGTGCCTTAGGCATTCTCTACCAGTCAACCTAGGGTGATGCAGAGATAGTAGATAGTAGGTGCGTGACTATTAGAAAATAATTATTTGGAATTGGATAATAATTACTATATATGAAAATTACTACTTAAATTATAGATAAATATTTAAAATATATAAATATATTTTATAGGTATACAGGTATTAAGTATATATAAATACATATATATGTATATGAATAAATACTTGCAGATTATAAATATATATACATAATAATATATAAGTCAATAAGTACAGTCATTATGATATTATTCCGCCATTTTACTCCGTATAAACTCTCGAGCCTTTAGGTTGAACGTGAGCCGATTGTTTGCCATCCTGGTTTCGAGAGGGAGCGTATTCCATAATGAGACAGCTTGGACGAAGAAAGAAGAGTTTACAAACCCAGAACTATGGGGGGGACACAAAAGGAGACGATTATTAGATGACCGCAATATTTTGTCGTGATTGGAGCCTAAATATTGTAGGAAAGGACTTAGATAAGAAGGAAGAGACGGAGAGTTAAGAAAAGAAAAAAGAGTAGTGAGAGCACGCAGACTACGGCGTTGACGAATAACTATTCGTCTCTGAATACCGTTCCCAACTCAAATGGCTAACTAGTCATTTGAGTTGGGAACGGTATTCAGAGACATGGTCATATTTTCGAAGGTTGTAAACAAATCGAATGCAGTTATTGAGAAGACGATTTCGTTTGTTGAGAGGGTCTGCATTCAGTTCAAAATAGCATACATCACCATAGTCGATAATAGGGAAAATCAAAGTCTGCATGAGCATTACCTTAGTGCTAGGAGGGAGGAAGTTCTTCAAACGGTACAACGATTGCAAGCATCCTGTCATTCTCTGACTAATAGATGTAACTTGAGCCCGCCAGTTGAGGTGGCTATCCATGTATAAGCCAAGATTTTTAACGACTGGACTGAAGGGTATTGCTATCTGGTTGTACATGACAGATGGAAGCGTAGAAAGATCAATTTTGCTCATGTTGCGTTGACTACCTATGATGTTGGCCTGGCATTTAGCGGGGTTCACTGCAACACCAAATCGTTTTGACCAGTCATGTACAACAGTCAGAGCTTGATTTACCCCATCGATAGCTGAAGTGACATTGTCAACTCCTGCCTGTGCATATAATTGCAAGTCGTCAGCGTACAAGTGATACGAACACCGAAGATTCTGGGTCAGGAGATTTATAAAAATAGAAAATAATAATGTAGAGAGAATGCCACCTTGAGGAACGCTAGACTCGAGGTTACACCATGACGACGAAGACTCATCGTAGCGAACCGACTGCTGACGTCCCATGAGATATTTGGAGAACTATTCCAGCGCCTCTGGAGAGATCTGAAGACTGGAGAGGATGGAAATAGGATTTCGTGATTGACCGTGTTAAAGGCGTTCGTGAAATCGACCAAAGCTAGCACCGTAACTTTAGTGTCTTCCATTGCCGCCCTAACATCTCCAGTCACCTTCAAAAGGGCGGTCAATGTGCTGTGTCCAGGTCTGAATCCAGATTGAAATCGGTCCAGTAGGCTATTCTGACTGATGAATTTTAAGAGTTGTCTGTGGACACAAGCCTCAAGCACCTTAGAGATGAAAGGAAGGATTGATATGGGGCGGAAGTGGCTGGGGAGGAAAGGGTTAGGGATCTTAGGCAAAGAAGTTACTAAAGCTTTCCGCCATAGTAAGGGAAACGCTCTGGTGTCGAGGGAAAAATTAAAAATATGCGTAATGGCTGGTAACAATTGATCAATTATAGGGACAATCATTTTACGACTAATATTGTCACAGCCTGTAGCGTTGGATTTGATGGACAGGATAGTCTTCTTGATCTCCCCTGGGTCACTGAAGAAAATTTAAAAAGGTCTATGTTAAGACGGGGGAGGTTACGTAAGTAATTCACAGTGTGACACTTGGTAGGATAATCCAAATAATTAGAAGTGGAGAAATGTTTATTGATTTCATCCTAACCAATTGTCCACTGGAGATCAAAACTATGCTGTTTGCCAATACCTATAGTTCTGAGGAACTTCCAGATATTGGCAGGGGAGGATGAGTTAATATTACTGAGAATATGGCGGCGTTTAGCATTACGTATCACGTGATTACACCGATTTCTCGCAACTTTATAAAGAGACCAAAAATCTTCAGTTTTGTGCTTCTTAAATTTCCGAAAGGCACAATGCCTTCGCCTCATAGCCGTTTTGACCGCCTTCGTAATCCATGGAGCAGGTGGACGCTTCAGTTTTACCTTTCTGACGGGTGCATGCACATTGTACAGCTCAAGAACAGCGTTATTAAATATCTCGACCTTTTCATCCACCGTTGCAGCAGCGGGTAGGTGATCCCAGTTCATTGTAGCTGCATCTCTTTCTAGTTGAATAACATCCATGCGCTAAAAGCAACGCACATGCAGAACCTTAAGGGGAGAACGGGGAGGCTTAAGGATGTATGAGAGGAAGATGATATCGTGGTGGGAGAAACCTGGGGTAGGGATTTGACCATGTTTGGAGACAAGGTCAAGGGCAGAGGTGCAAATTAAATCGAGCCATGTATCCTCCCCATCGACATTGTGATGAGTAGCTTGCAATGGTAGAATGTGGAGACTACATGACTCGACAATTTGAAGGAGCTTGCAGGATCTAGTGGACTGTTGAGCAAGGAGGTTGGTATTAAAATCGCCCATGATGATGTGGTGGTCGTATTCTGACCCTAAAGATTCCAGTATCGATTCGATACTGGAGAAGTAATCGACTGAGGGGGGACAATACACAACGCCTATAACAATCTTTACTCGTTCGACCCAAACCTCAAGGAAAAGATATTCGGCAGACGTAGAAATGTCAGAAGAGGAGACAGCGAGGATTTTGTAAGGAAAATCGGAGTGGAGGTAGATGGCAACACCACCTCTTCTCCTGTCAATTCGATCATTTCGGATCAAAATGAAGCCTGGAAGAGGATAAGTGGTAGAAGGAAGGTGAGGCTTGAGCCAACTCTCTGAAACCAGGACGGCGTGAACCTTGGCATCCGAAAAGGCTTCAAGCAGATCACCATAATGGCTTGGCACACTTTGCGCGTTTATATGGCACACGTTTATCAGATTACCTGTTCGTTGATCGAAAGTGTGTTGCAAGAAATCACCTAATGTACAGCTAAATATAATAATACAAAAAAATATGAGATCAACAAATATTAGTGTAGTTGTGGAACAACTACTTTTATCGTCTCACCTAGTTCAAAGGACTGATTTAAAAAGCTTTAATTTATGTTTTAGCTACATATAAATAAATTCTTATTTTGCAGGTTAATTACATAGATCTGGCTCCGAACTTCGCTGGTACTCTAACAGCTACTGGTAATACCGTGGCTACTATTTTCATCGTTTTAACGCCTGTCGTCGTTTCATACGTCGTCACCGACATGGTATATGCACACTATTATTTTACCTACCTGTACTAAAAATGAGTATTAAATATTTTAACTACCGCTAAAGTAAAATATACAATCGCCCTGTGGAAAAGCTAATAATCAGCTAAATCTGGTTAGACTGGTAGTCGGTCCCAAGGTTAATATAGGGATAATGCTAGATGGATCATGATAAAGTAAAATATACCTGAAAAAGGTTGCTAGGTCGGACTGGACACGGGAGACAGAGGACTGGCTGTCGTGGCGCATTTTAGGAGAGGCCTTTGTCCAACAGTGGAATGCAGTAGGCTGATTGATGATGATGATGTTGAAGTTAAATAACAAACACAAAAATAATTTAGGATGAAAAGGATAAGGCTAGTCATAAGACTTGAAACAGCTCCTGCCACTAAGAGACAAGAATAAGATAATTGACCATAAAAAAATAAACATCTCGTCTCTTAAACATGACCTTCAGTCCAAACGGTATCGAATTAGTGATAAGGTCATGGCGAACAAATTCAGCGATTAAAATAAAACTATATATAAAATTTAAAAGGGTTCATATTTTTTATTCGTTATTTCAAAGGTACAACTCTAAAAAAACTTTAATCGATGTTCTATACCAGTATTATTTTTTTCAAAACTCTTAACTTTCTTTAGTTTATGAAAGCGATTTTTTGCAGGTCCTGATTCCTCCTTCCGCACGACAATGATGTTGTCTGAACTGTTGTATATTGTTACCATTCTTTTTACAGACAAATCAGGTACAATGGCGGACAATGTTCTTCATAATATCGGCGATCGCTCTCATTTGTAATATCGTCTTCATTGTGTTAATGAGCGGTGACATTCAACCTTGGAACAATGCTGATGCCGATGGTAAGCAGATATAATTGCCTTATTTATTTATTGACTAAAACACGGAGGCATGTTTCAATGAATAGCGAGCGTATGCGTCGGCTGATGAGAATGATCCGGGTTCGATTCCCAGGTCGGGTAAAAGTCTTACTGGGTTTTTCCGAATTCTCAGTAGCAGCACGGAGTCTGGTAAAGTGCCCAGCATTGGCAATAGGCTCGCCCGTGGCAAATGTGGGTGTAATATCTACACCTCAGCCTACCCCAACAAGGATACAGGCGTGAATAAAAATAAATGTTTTTCGATTTTGTTGGGTTATTTCTTATACGATCTGACCCGCGGTTACTCCCGCGACAATTAGAGCTACTGCTACGGGTGACTCATAGAATTATATTTTATAGTCTTTTAAAAAAATGGGCTATTCCAACACTTGAATAATTATGCAAACCTGAAGTGCCTGAGATAAGCGCGTTCAACCAAACGAACACATTCTCTTTAAAAAAAAAAGACAACTCTTTAAAAAGACAACTCCCGCATTAGGACTAAATCCTGTGTCGTGGACTTTACAAACATACAACTAACGAGGACAATGAACAGCCAGACTCGAAACAACAATTTATGGATCACACAGAGTGTTGTCTTGTGTGGGAATCGAACCCACAACACACAGCGCAGTGTCAAGCGGCGAGGCGGCCGCTTAAACCACTACGCCAACCGTGCAGTCAAACAGACGGACATTATAATATTAATTATGATATGCTAATACTGCTACTCTCGATCAAGTAATTATTTGAATATTAATGTAATAATAATGTAATGACGTCTAGACGTGTAGGTACCTATTACGCCAATCGTTGTCACGGAATGATTTATAACAGTAGTTCGAGTTTCAGTACCTGCTGTGTGTGTTGTTTTTGTGTATTTAAGTATTGTCTATTTAGACAGACGGTTTAGAAATTGGTTTTAGGAGTTTTAGTCATACCTCAATTAAAATTAAAACGTAAAGGATAAAAGTAAAAGCAATATTTGTTGGCGCAGATTAATTTTACATACGATGAAATCTCCGCAAATTGCTCCAAAGGAATATGTCAAATATTATCCCTAGTAACCAAATGGACCAATAGATTGAATATATAAAATAGGTGTAAGTCTGAATCTCGTACTTTTAAAGTGCATAGGAATGATACAACGTTAAGAATTCTGAAAACTCTCTCCATCTGAGAACGGAAACTGTATCGTTGAGGCATCATCATTCTCCTAGCGTTGTCCCAGTTTCAACATGGCGTCTCTAACCGGAGTTGGCTGAGTATTAGCTTTTCCGCAGAGCAACTGCCTGTCTGACCGTATCTCCGTATCTCCATAACCCAAAGGGATAGCGATATTCCATGGTTTAAACTAGTGACAGTTTATTAAGAGGTACTGACGCCAATGAATACAAATTTAACATAAAAGAAGCGTATTTCTTAAGGATGTCGTGTGCCCATTAAAGTTGGCGTATTGACGGTTGTCAGTGTAGTACGTAGTTGGCACCGTTGGCGGCGCTGGCGTCGTTCTCCGTCTTTCTTGCTCTCGTAGTTAAGTGACACAGGAGAAACTTTCGTCTCTCTTGCACTCCTAGAGTCAGCTGTCACAGCGCGACTGCCACGCCGCCAAGCGGCAATATGGGTCACACTGGTCACAGAAAGTTTTTCTACAGAGCGCCCATAAGAAATGTGCCTCTATTATTAAATATCTATGCTCTATGCTGACGCCCTATAATGATTGTCAAAGATCTTCATGACAACCAGCACCGACGGCTTTACGTGCTCTGCGAGGTACTGGACAAGCGATAATTAACAAGTCAAATTCAAACTGTATCGTTGAGCATACCATAGACAGGATGCACTTTCTTTTCTGAGTAGCCACATATATAGCAACATGTGAGGCTAAGGATTTTTTATTTGAACTGATTGTATATTTGTTTTTACAGAGACATCTGTTGAAGAAGGGGACGAAGAGAAAACTAAAGAAAAAGAAATGTTGGCATCGTCAGAAGCTAGTAAATAAAGATTTTAACACAAATACTAATAGTGTTTTATTGAAATTCAATAGATTTTTTTGTCGCTCCTTTAAGAAATAATACAATTTACCTATCTGTTTAAATAAAAGTATTGCTAAACAAACTGACTGCCAGGCAACCTGCAGCCAAAACTATAGTGCGCAAGAAGCTGAAATTTGGCATTGAAAACCATAGAGGTCCACTAATAAGGGATTTTCTGAAATTCCCAAGGGATCAGGTTCCCATGGTTCAATTAAAATAAAGTGAGTATGAATAGCAACTTCGATCCTTTACTGGATTACAATTAGCTTGCAGAACGCAATGTTTATAATTTCATAGTTCAAAACGTTCTATTTAGCGCTAAACATATAGTATAATAGATAGATAGATTATTGGATAATAGGTGGAGTATAATAATCTTCTTGTTGGTATTCCAATTGCATCTCAAACTTGCACTTCGTAGCCTCTAGCATGGCTGTTTTACCGAGACTTGACTAAATATTAGTTTTTAAACGGCTCGTATACCTGATGGCGTCTCCGCGACCCAAAGAAATAAACATCGACTGACTTAGATCATTTCATGTTATCGTGAAGATCTAAGTCAGACGAGCATGAAACGATTTACCAATATTCGATTGGCCCATGAACCATTGATCAACATAATCTATCATTTATCAATCATTTGTCAACATAATCAAAACCTTTAAACATAGCTTTTAGGTGAAAAATCGTTTCACACTCAAGTCAGTCGATGTTGATGATGACAAGATGGACCCATGTAATGACTTAATTAATTTGCTTTTATGAAAGTGGCATTTCAAACAACGCATACTTATGCTCCCGGTAGTGATGCCAAGTTAATTTTGACCTAAAATTTATTATCTCAGTATCGTTATCCAAACTTGACCTGAAAATTAAATTCGAGATCGCCAAGCTATAATATCATCATAAATTGAAATCCCGATGGCAAGATGGTAATTCAAAGCAAAAGAAATAGGCTTTATAGTAAGGGAGAGATTGCTGGTGCTATAATTCAGATATAAACCACAAAAGGACCGTCATCAATATCGGAACCCAAATGTGTCTTCCGTTATCAATGTGACATTAGCCCGTGGGAACATTCGTTCATCCTTCGATTGATAGTTGGTGATAACGAATACCTACATAAATCACAAATTATGTGACATTTGTTTGTTTCCACATGGATTTGTCAGCTCCACTGGGAAAGTACTGCTTAGTACGTCTCACAGAATATCATCATCTTTCTAGCGTTATTCCATTTAGAATCCGGGGTCCGCCTTGTAGTCTCACTGGATTTGACTGAATATTAGCTTTTTCTGAGAGCGACTGCCTGTCTGACCTCTGCAACCCCAAGAAATAGCTATACCTATTCCATGCTTAAGACTAGTGTCAGTTTATTCATAAGTACTGACTCCCTATAACGACTATCAAGTATAAAAGATCTTCGTGACAGCCGGGACCAACGGTTTGTGTGTTCTCCGAGGCACGGGCGTGCGATGAAGCGGTTGCCTCGTCGTTTAGAACTGCGTCGAGTGTTGTGGGTTCGATCCCCAAGCAAGACAACACTAAATTATATCCACAAACCATTTTTTCGAGTCTGGTTGTACCTTGTGTCGTTGATCGAATGTTTGTTAAAACACGATCCGAAAAACAAAAATTGTTCGTCTCATCGTGTGGCGATGTTTGTCCACTTTTCAGGATGAATCCGGCAGACATGTTTCGCTTAGTCCCATTTTTACTTCGCCGCTTTAACTCCCACTTCAATTATGCCTGTTTTTAAGCGTATAACGGTTTTTCTAAGGCTTATATTTAACTTACCACTAGATATAGTAACATATAACAGACAAAAATAGTAAATGATCACCAAAATGAAACCCGCATTGTAATGTAAAATTATAACCAAAGTTTTAACATTTCACTATCCTATTTAAGCAAAATGACTCCAAATAAATAATTGTTAACCCAAAAGTAGTAAATGATCACCAAAATTAAACCAGCATTTTAATGTGAAATTATAACCAAAGTTTTTTTGTTACTTGTATGAAATACCAACACATAAATTGGTTTCGATTACACCACCTACTTTTATAAACTAAGTTGACGGCGCCCTGCTTAGCAGGGCTCCTATTTTTGAATTAAGGGTCACAAGAGAACCTAACATAACCTATTTTTTGATGATCATTTACTACATTTGGTGTTCGAATAAAATTTGAAGTGCAGTCGTGACTAAAATAACTAGTACTATTGTAATTTTAGACTTTATTTTTCTGGTGCTAAGTATATATTTTTGGTTAAAGAACTGAGGGTATGAAAGCATTTAATAGTGGTCATTATATTTAACCCCTTTTTCTAATTCTATCGGTAAGTTTTATACATAATACCCTTCTTTTGATAGCGCGATGGCAAACTTAAGCTTGGACTTCTGAGATTCGGTCAGATGCCTTATTTGAGCTCCGTAAGTTAAGAGTTCAAACATAATATAATATATCTATAAACCACAATCTTGCGGAATGTCTTGAAGCAGAATTAGTAACAAGAATTAAATAAGAAGAATAAAATAAACATTTGCCATTTAAATAGGTTACGTACCCGACAGCAATGACACGCGTAAAGCACGCGTAATACATACATACATACACCACGCTATCACTGAGATACATATTTAATTAGATAAAGAATAAAACAGTGGCAGACGGTACATTGTGTTTGAAAAGTATTAATTCTAGCAGGTATATAGTTTACGGAAGTAAGCTTTCATAGCAACATGACTCAAAGCCCAAAACTAACTTATGTTTTAATTGGATTTTCATAGTCAAATCTGTATATATAAAATTTTAGCGTTACTGATTGACTGACAGACAAAACACAGCCAAAACGCGCAAGCAAGCGCAAGAAGCTGAATTTCGGCATGTATGTATGTTTTTTGGAGACGGCAGGGATGCACTAAGAAGGGACTTCCCGAAATTCCTACATACATACATGTATGTATGTAGGAATTTTGGGTTCTCACCAAGAACTTAGGGTCCTAAGCCAACCTCACCTGCAAGTGGTGCACCTGCCGATCAACGGACGAGGCTCTGGCAAACAAAATGTCCCAATAAGCGGCAATAGGCTCGCCACCTATTACGTGGGATCAAAACAATGGCGAAAAGTGGGCGTTTAATATGCCTCTGCCTACCCCTTCGGGGAAACAGGCGTGAGTCTATGTAATTCCTACAAGATGAGCAAGAAATGATTAAAATGTAAGTGCGAGCGAATAATTTAACGATAGACCATCCTATTCTGTAATAAATCTTCAGCAGAGTACTCCTTGATTTGTGTGTGGTGTACTATATCGCTATAGATACAATCATATATATATATATATATATATATATATATATATATGTCGGAATGGTCATCAGTACAGGACGTCAATTGACTACGAAACGGAAGTGCGAAGATTGCGCGCTTCGACAGAGTCTACACGTTCGCTAGAGTTGAAGAGGGGGGATGACGGTTGACGTTCAACGGAGCAACGACAACTATCACTTCTCTTGGAGACTCCGGGCGGGCAACAAGTACCGAGAAACTGTCACTCGTTTCGTGTTCAGTAATACAAAATAGTTATAGTCAGTTTTGTTAGATTTGATTTGGTGTGAACTTATAACGAACTGTGATGTGAAGTGTTGATACCGGCCAAGAATCAAGCAATCCGCCGTCATCAGAAGTGGCATCATGGACCAACGCGACCACAAGGCGCGAGCGAAGGCGACTGCTAACGCTGCTATGTTGGTGAATCAGCTGAGCTTGCAACTGCCACCGAGGTGAGCGTATTTTGACTGATTTTTTTTATTGGTACTGCCAGTTTTGTTTTGTGGTGGTAGTAGTAAAACATTACGCGTTTAATCTTGGAAATGTCATAATCGTTGTGGTGATATCGCCATCACATCGTACTGAGTGTTGTAGGTTCGATTCCTACACGAGACACTGAGTTGTAGAACCGTTTGACTTTTATGGTTTCCCATAGCATGATCTCATGAATAATCTTCTTTTTAATAGCTTAAAGAAGAAAGTCAAAAGAAAATGTGGGTAGTAATGATTTAATTGTGACCTTTGCCGTATTTTGAGTTAGCATATGGTTGTCTGACTACCACAGTGATCTAGCTATAGCGTAGATTGTGAACGGAGGTTTTGAGTTTGATACGCCAGTTAAAGAGAAAGCGATTATTTTATTTCTTAATGCGAGGGTGGCTCGCACTCACGAACTTTGTGATCATTATTATTATGCTTGCTTGCAAATAGATTATCTTGTCTCGGTCTTACTTTGTGGACTTTAATAGTAACGAGAGTGAGCGTACAGGCTGACTTGCATTATTCCAAGCAAGTGCGTTTGAGTCAAACGTGCTAGTTATTTTTCTAGTGCAGTTGTAATATTGGTTTTAGAACCAACACCCAGCTGGTTGGTTTTCTGCTAAATCTAGAACAAAAGCACCGGTCTAGACTGTCCTTCGCAGGGCAACGGCGCTAAAGTTAGTAAACTAATCGAATCTTACATACTAAGTTCATGGTGTAAGACTGTGCGGGGCTATTGCTTCTGACTGTGCTGATTTTGTGTAGAACAGCTTGTAGCTTTTATTTCTTAAATAGACGTGTGAAATGCAGTGCTGTCTAGACGAGTGCGGTTGGTTGGTTAGTGTTACCTGACTGACCATAGTCAAAAGATATAACTAGCGCCATTATTTTATCGATTGGTGGTGTTGATAATACGTGATGGTTTTCGTTTAAACGTGATCAGAGCCTAAGTAAAAAGTGACACTGTTACTCGTTGTAATTCTGAGTTGTAAAGACGATCTCGATGTTGCAATTACACCTGCTTTTTTTTTGTGTGCACAAATTTTTAACATGGCACATTAAAATGTTTTGTACTCAGATTATTAGATGGCACCACTAGTAAAATTAAATTCAATTTTAATATTTTACGCGTGAACATTACCTACTGTGTTTTGTTTTAAATTCATGTGATATGCTGGGAATTTTTATCAAGTGCCCCGAGTTCTCAGGCCAATTCCAAGTTATGCTTAGGACGTTTAAGAGTGATAGTGTTTCTAGTAGAAGCTGTTAAACTCGATTATTAGACGTAGAAGAAAATGATTGAGTTATCATCGTAGTGCGTTACGATAATCAGTTTCAGAGATTTTAATTTTCATCGTAGGTAGAACTAGGTTAGTGATCGTTAGTGATGATTGTATGCTTAATTTTATTCTCATTAAATGAGTACTTTGTTAGTCGTTGTTGTGATAATTTTGTGGTACCCACGTTACTGTCAGTGTAGATTTGCATAAACTGGATAAGCCGTTTGTGCGGCTGCATGTTTAGCCATGCGTTGCCATTGGTTGGACCGGTAAAGTGCCTTTCTGGTTAGCCTAGTTTACCCTTGAGCTTTTGTGTTATTCATAGTCTCTGTTGATGCACAAATAAGACAGTTAGTGCATTGTTATAGTATCACAAACGTTATCCATCGTCTTGAACGCGAAAGATCCGTTGCTGTATCGCTAATGATTAGGTTAGGATAAGCTTCGTATTAAGACTATCCATGACAAAATTATAATGCTATAGAGACTGGTTGGATACTTGGTAGTAAACATAACATCTAGAGTATCAGCCTAGTAAGATTTTCTTATAGTCTGCTTGCTTCTTATCACATAAGGAAAACCAAAGCAACATGTTCAACAAACCTAGTTTAAGATTACTTTGTTAGACGCTCGAAATGATTATCCGGGTGGTGTTGTGATGGAGGTTTCATAGCGTGATTTTGAAGACCCAATGGATGTCAGAGTATGAGCAATGCAATATTTTAATGAGTTTCCTATTATTTTAACGAGTATGCGTTTTGTTCAACATGTCAGCTACGAGAGAAAGAGTTAGTTGTGATTTTCATTAAAACCTGTAATGATTTTGATCAGAGTAAGTACCTTTTATTGCTCACCGACTTGTGCCAGGAATGGCCGAACGACTGGGGTTGCTGTTCGAGAATTTTCACTTAATCCTAGAGCGAAGTACATTAAATTGTGGTCGTTGATCGCAATCACGGATACCCTGCTACTCAAGTAGCTCTCATTTGATTTTTGATCGCTAAAATTATTTACCACTGGTTTCTGTGTTGTATGAAAAGAGCGTGTTGCGAGAATCTGAAAGTACCTACTCATAGAATGTCGATTGGTTATCTTAGAACTGTAGTCGTTGCTTCTATGTAGCCAAAGGAAATCAGTTTGTCCGAAAGTAGCTTATCGGTTCTCGCCATGTTCGCATTTGGTTTTAGTTTTTGTCAGTGGTCAAATCCAGTTCTGACATAGCTCATTGAGAGTATGGACGGGAGTTACGTTCTGTGAAGTTGTGAAGTTGTAAATGAATTTGATAATCGCTTAAAATTTATGAAGTGCGGACGTTGAATTAGTCTGAAAGAACGGATACTCTAGTTAGTGCGTATACAATGAGACGAATCTTTGAAATACTAATGGAAGATTTATTTCCTTTTTGGGTAATCCTGATGGCTAGCGCGGCCTGATGGCCGGCGCGGCCTGGTAGCTGGCGCAGCCTGGAGGCCGGCGCGGCCTGGTAGCTGGCGCGGCCTGGAGGCCGGCGCGGCATGGTGGCCGGCGCGGCCTGGCGGTCGGCGCGGCCTGGCGGTCGGCGCGGTCTGGCGGTCGGCGCAGCCTGTTGGCCGGCGCGGTCTGGCGGTTGGCGCAGCCTGTTTGCCGGCGCAGCCTGGTGGCGAGTGTGGCTTGGTGGCCACGTGGCACGCGGCCCGTGTGTGGCGCGCGGCCCGTGTGTGGCGCGGGGCCTGTGTGAGGCCTGTATGTGGCTTTGAAGAATTGAAGAGCCTGGTAACTGGTATAGCTAAAACATATCTGGCCGAACCTGGCAATGAAAGTGAAGGTAGTTTATTAAAGGTTTGAAGATGTAGAGTCCAAAGACCTTAGCTTAAATGTTTTGGTTAACTTGGTTTGAAATATCTTAAAGGCCCATTTGAGGTCACAGAAGTTCTTTACGATGATCGTTATAATCGCAAAGCCCTTAATTCTAAGCGTAACTGTAGGTACGCACTCGACAGGTTGCGAAAATGCCTGATGGTCAAAGTACAACTGACGAAATTGAGGTAGAACAAAGTAGTTCTGATATTGAAGACAGTGTTTAAGTTTACATGATGATCGGATCGGACCGTACCAGAGGCTGACGTGTAGCCGTAGCTCGGTAGAAATTGGAGTGTACTAACTTAGTAGTCAGTGAGTAGGCGGTATTGCAGTCAGCTCTGGTGGAGTTCGGGTTTCAGTGGCGTTCCCATGTGGGGTTCGCAGAAAGTAGAGTAACTGGAGGTTACTGGGCTGTGCATAGCCATGATCACAATACATGTAGAGCTTAAATGTTATGGTTTACTTGGTTTGGAATAATATCTTGAGAGATACAGCGATAACGAAATGTCGGTTTTACTTTGAGTTTCCTGATTATTGATTTTGATACTGAAACTTTGTGCCAGAGGATCAGAGCATAACTGACGATCTTAAAGAGAAAAAATTGTGAACCTTAATACTGACGAGACAGTAGAAAACTGGGCTTACATGTTGATTGGTTGTGTGATTTAATGTCAGAGGTTCGGTTTGTAGCCGTAATAGCCGTAAATCAGTACAAATCGGATTCAATACAACTGTGAAGGCAGTTGTCCGTGAGTACACGGTAGGTACGCAGACGACTCCGATGTTTGATTGGCGCAGACAAATGGGTGGCAACCGAGTGACTGGTGTAAGGCCTGGTTTAGTAACTGGAGGTTACTGAATGGGGGCAACCGAGTGGCTGGTTGAGTGCCTGGTTTAGTAACTGGAGGTTACTGAACGGTTATGAATCACATGTAGAGCTTTAGTTATTTGATTTGATTATAACGTGAGTCTATGCCCTATGGTAATTGACTGTATTGTCAGTGATGCTCTGAATCCAGCTCCTATAATAGAATGTAATGTAGGAGGTAATTTTGTAGAAACTTTGATTGGAATCCCAACACTGTTTTGATTCAACCCTTACCTGGGTTAAGTCAGGAGTGACCGAGCAATGTGATACTGTGCGTGTAAAATTTTGTTACAGATTAACACACAGGGACGTGTGTCTTGTAGGATGGCCGTGTCGGAATGGTCATCAGTACAGGACGTCAATTGACTACGAAACGGAAGTGCGAAGATTGCGCGCTTCGACAGAGTCTACACGTTCGCTAGAGTTGAAGAGGGGGGATGACGGTTGACGTTCAACGGAGCAACGACAACTATCACTTCTCTTGGAGACTCCGGGCGGGCAACAAGTACCGAGAAACTGTCACTCGTTTCGTGTTCAGTAATACAAAATAGTTATAGTTAGTTTTGTTAGATTTGATTTGGTGTGAACTTATAACGAACTGTGATGTGAAGTGTTGATACCGGCCAAGAATCAAGCAATCCGCCGTCATATATATATATATATATATATATATATATATATATATATATATATATTTCAACTAAATAAGTCTTTTATTTGGCAGGATACGTGCTATGGATGCGTAAAATAGAAGTATTTAGATCGCTGGTGGTAGGACAGTTGACTCAACATTGACAAATAGGTAAATATTCTTTCATATGAATGATTGGTGTATCTAAAAGAACAATCATATTGATATACACCAACCAATCTCGGTCCTTCAATGTTTACGCAATGTACAATTACATCAAGTAAGACTTACACTGAGCCCAACAGGAATCATTACAGTATCTTCTTGCGTCCTTTTACTCCAACTAAAATTCTCAAGACTATACAATCGTTATGTAACAAAAATCTGTAGGATATTATAAAAGCATGTGCGGTAACCATATATTACTCTGGCACTTAATAAACGTGTCCTTTACAAACGGAACATTCCCTGATAAACTGAAGATATCAAAAGTTAAGCCCGTTCATAGAAAAGGTTGCACGTTAGACGTAAACAATAACAACATTATATCTATCACTCTCTTAATACCCATATTATCTAAAATATATGAGAAAGTTGAGTATGAGTTCTAGATTGAATGAGTTTCTTAATATACATGAAATAATCTACGACGCTCGCTGCATACTCGCTAGTAAAATCCATAACGGAAAACGTAGATAAAAACAACCAGTTACAGTGGTTCTTGATATGTGCAAGGCGTTAGATCTTGTAATCGAAATCTTATATAAATGTGAGAGTTACGGCATTCGTAGTACTTCTCTGGGTTGGATAAGTAGCTATCTCTATAATGTAAGAAGTGTCGTAGTGTCAATAAGCTACAGAGTGTGCCATGTTTTAAGAGTAACATAACCGGAGCATCACAAGGAAGCATATTAGATCCACTACTGTTTCTCTTGTACATAAATGACCTTCCAAGTGCCACATGTCACAAGTTCGTACTATTTGCCGATGACGTGTCAGTAATCGTGCCTCAAGTCAAGACCGAGGATCATGAAGTCACAGTTCGTATGACATTGATACATATTTTGACCTCTCATACAACGAATTATAAATTAATATTTCCAAAACCCAATACATAAATATTACAGTACCTACACATTAACATTAGACTTAGCATTAGACTAAAAATGACAATATAAAATTTCTTAGACTTACTTTAGACGAACATTGTAATTGGAAAATACATAATATAAACTCAGTATGCAAAACAATTATCAGGTTTACATATTCTCTAAGAGAATTAAAGAAAACCACAAATGATGCAGCAACTCTTAGGGCGGTATCAGATTAGCGTATTTTTCTGCGCGTATTCGTTTCAGCATACGCGCTTACACGCGTGCTACATTACGCGCTTCAAAAACCCGGACTCGCGTAAACGAGCATATTTCGGCGTTTTCGCTCGAATCGGTAGTGACATCGGGAAGTGACTCTCGCGGTTCGCGCTTATACGAGCTTAGAAGCGCGTCAACGCTCGGTACGAGTTGCGCGTGTGCCAAAAGGCGCGCATGTACGCGCCTACATGCGCTTCCAAAAAACATGTTAATTAAGATGTATTTGTGTGGTCCATTATTACTATAAAAAAAATTAATTAAGTATTCATTTTATAATTTAAATTTTCACATGCCTATTGCAGGTGAGATGTCTTGTATCTTATATTATTATGTAACAACTGTAATACCAAGCCTCCTTCACTCGGCCGTACCCACAGCGGTGCCTACACTTTCGCGCGGCTTCCACGCCGCGTCGTCACCGCTCGCGCGCAGGGCTAGCTAATAACGTGAATTTTAATAGTGAACAACAAAAAGTCTTATCACAAGTCTGGTGCAAAGTATTGCTCATATAACGGATGTGTGTCGAAAGCAACTTGAAATTTTGATTTTATTTATTTTACGAGAGCAATTTGAAAATTGTACTTTTTATTTGTTGAGATATCTCAACAATTATGGTGTCAAATTAAAGATCTAGTTCAAAAACCATTTTATCTGTTTGAATCATGTAAATCGGTCTACGCGTTTAGGAAATAACTAAGAATTAGTATAGTGAAATGTAAACCACCAGATTTTTTGTGGTTTTTGTTCTACGAGCTCAAATAGTGGGATAGGATACTTATAGTATAAATATTTATTATTAGGTACGTGGTCAAGTAGGTAGATAGACGATGAATAAATATTATAGTAGCAGCGGCAAGTCGACAACCCTAGCGCGACAGCTAGCGCGTCACTCCGCGCCAGACAGCGGCAGCGTTATATGTTAGAAAAGAGCGGGAACGGTTAGGTGAATATCGCAGTAGGCTAGTGCTTATGCGAGCTGAATTGCACTTTGTTGCTTAGTAGCAAGAGTCGCAATTTCAATGAATTGGTTTGACAAGTGGTGCTTCTGTACGTAAGTACTGTTTATTCTGTGCTCGCGGCTCGCTTATACGAGCTTAGAAGCGCGTCAAACCCTCGTACGAGTTGCGCGTGTGCCAAAAGGCGCGCCTATACGCGCCTACATGCGCTTCCAAAAAACATGTTAATTAAGATGTATATGTGTGTGAAAATTTAATGAAGTATTCATTTTATAATTCAAATTTTCACATGCCTATTGCAGGTGAGATGTCTTGTATCTTATATTATTATGTAACAACTGTAATACTATCTCATGTGAATAAATGACTGCTTCTGATGACATACACCACATTTGGTAGGTATATTGTGAGATTCATGAAGTGCACTGTCTTTATAATATACTCTACTTTCTAAACTGTTGACTCAAACTACATACGAAGTATAATACTTCTAATGTCAGACAGATAATAACACACTTACGTGAAATTTGGTGAATAGCAGTTATAGTCAGTTCGTTGGCTTCTGCAATGGATAACAATAAGGAAAATATATCTGAATATGATTATCATAAAGTGCCCACCATAGAAAAGATTACAGGTGAGTAAAATTACAAAAACTTAACAAGATCTGTGGAAGTTTTAAGCTATTATGTGTGATTTACATCGATGATATTTTGATTCGATGATACAAATTAGAAAAGGAATTAGTACCGAATTATAAAGAAAGTAGTACCGAATTATACCCTTCCAATTTATAGTACAATTAAATAGCAAGCATTTCTGGGGGCATACAAAACATTGTGATGAATCCTACATATTGTAGAGTTCCCCATAATATTCTCAATGATATGTAAAGTCTCATTATCATAATGTCAGCTTAAAAATGACTCCTACTGGACATAGACCTTCTCAAGGCTCTCCACCCACCATGAGCTGCCTGCATTCAACCGCTTTCCGTGCTTCCAAGAAGATCGTCGATCTATGTTGTGGATCCTAACCCTGCTGCGTATCAAGTCTACTAGCTAAAATTTCTCTCGGCTATTCCTTACACGTCTTAATAAATAATATACAAATAGAGCATATGCTTAGTGGGGGAAATGAAACCCAATCAGAGCTAATTATTGATTTTAAAGTTTAACTTACATAATTATTGAATGCATTTTTATCGGTTTACTAGAAAAAGATATCCCACCAAAATATGGATATGGAATCCGCCATGTTCAGCTTGTCATATTTCTTCTGTGTCTCACTGTCAGTATCATTGGAAGAGGACATATGGGAGTAACAATTGTAGCTATGACTAGCACTAGAGAAGTAAACAAAGAAATATTAAATACTACAATACATACTGCAAAGAAGAATGATACTATCGAAGAAATAATGAAAGGTAATGCAGCAGGACTAGAACCAGAACATATCGTGATTAAAATTGAAAATGCCACAGAAATAGAATCAATGGTAAGTAATTCATTTATTTAAATAGAAGCTAACATAATGCATTGTATTTGTAAACTTCTTCTTTTTCTCTTCCAACTCTGTAATGTGACTTGTGGTGTACAATAAAGAATTATCTTATCTTCTCGTATATAAAATCCTTGCGTTACTGACTGACTGACAGACAAGCTACAGCTAAAACTATGGGGCGCGTGAAGCTGAAATTTGGCATGTGTGTTCCTTGGCGACCATAGGGGTGCACTAAGAAGGGATTTTCTTAAATTCCCACGGGATCGGGCAAAAACAGCCAAATTAAAACAATGTGCGGGCGTAGCTGCGGGCATCCTCTAGTCTAACATATAACTTACAATTACCTAGTTACTGATCAACATTTTGGGTACGAAGTAATTATTAAAGACTGTAATATTTCTTTAACATGATCTAAAGCCTTTGAAGCGATATTCAACAATTTAAATATTTTAGTCAATCTGAACTATAAAAATGCAATTATTATTTTCCCAACTTTCAATTTCAGATCTATGACTGGCCAAAACCAATCCAAGAAATGGTGCTTAACGCGTTCTTTCTTGGATACACCATCATGATGTTTCCGATGGGAATGGTATGCCAACGTTACGGTGGGAAGCTCCCACTGCAGATTTCTCTCCTCCTTAATGCAATCATATCAATCCTTACTCCTTGGCTAACAGTATGGGTAAGTGACTGTCTTTCTTAGTAAGTATTACTTTGTGATGAGAATTTTCTTTAATTATTTTTTTAAGGATAGGTTGAATGAAATACATAAATGTACAATTATTTATTTATATAAGCTTAAAGTCTCAGTATTGTCTCACGTTGCGAATTATTTATAATAACTGAATGTGGATACTGTAATACATACATACACACATAGACTCACGCCTGTATACTGTAATAGGTAGTTATAAAGGCTTCGTCGAACAGAACGTGTACTTAGAAACGCCAGTGTGTTTTGCTGCTAGCGCCGGGGCTCTGTTTAACACGATAGTACCATCATAGTACAATACAGTTCGGTGCTATAGCGCAGCGTCAGGTTAGCGCCTTGACGCGCGCTAAGAACGCGTTCTGTTCGACGAAGCCTTAAAAGCAGTACACCGTTAGCTAAAAAGAGGTGAGCGTCTATCTTTACCTACAAGATCATGAAATATCATAACGGTTGTACGGCTTGATCGGCAACAACAGCCTAGTGAATAGACAAACAAACTGCTACGCAGCCTGGGTTTTGACTTCAAACTCATAGGACACACCGCTAACTTTCTTCACCGCTTTAAACGATGACGCAAAACATCATGAATAACTTATCTATATTTTTGTGATTTTCCCATAATGATCTTAAAACGCATGTTAAGTCTACCAACTCGTTCTTGGGTCAGCGAGTAGGACTCTGGCGTAACCCTTCTAAAAAGGAAAGAGGCTCTCTTCCACTGTTGGGCTAGAGCCCCTTTATATATTTTTTTTTTATTTTTTTTATTTATTCTTCATATACCCAAAGTATATAGGTGGACTTAATGCCATAGGCATTATCTACCAGTCTATCTTAGAGTGGTGCAGAGAGAGAAGAAGTAGGTGTATTATATGATGTAGGTTGCGAAAAGTTACTCATTTTGAATTAAATTTATTGGTCCTAGTAATTATACATACTTACATAAATATATATATTATAATAAAAATACATAAACGTAATACATACACATTTAATTCAAATATAATAATAATAACAAATAATATACACATATACATAAACATATGATACATATTAATATACATATATACATAAACATATACCTGGTTAAGATAATGGCTTAGGATACATTCGCGGACTCAGCTAACAAGAGCTCCTTTACTTTGGACTTGAATATGAATTTGGTTTTGGCCATTCTGATCTCAGGAGGTAGAGCATTCCATAGAAGAATAGATTGAATGGTGAAAGAAGAGTGAAGAAAATCAGATCTGTGTGAAGGTACCATGAGTTGAAGATTAGTAGAGGAACGAAGATTGCGCTCATGGTGAGAACATAAGTACTGAAAGTAAGGAGTCATATACTGAGGAGAAGTAGGAGATGTGAGAATAGTGTATAGAGTAGTGAGAGCACACAAACTACGGCGCTGACGTATAGGGAGCCACTTTAGTTGGGAACGATAAGTAGACACATGGTCTTACTTACGAAGATTAAAAACGAATCGAATGCAGTTATTCAGAAGACGGTCAAGTTTATTGAGGAGATCTGCATTCAGGTCAAAGTTACATACATCACCATAGTCGATCAGTGGGAAAATCAAAGTTTGCACAAGCATTGTTTTAGTCTTGGAAGGGAGTAAGTTTTTAAGGCGGTAGAGAGCGCGTAATGTGCCGGTGACCTTCTGACTTACCTGTGTCACCTGAGCCTCCCAATTCAGCTTGAAATCCATGTGTAGCCTAAGATTTCTAACTGTAGGATAAAGATCGACCATAGTGCCGTTAAAATTGATGGCGCTGGTAGTGTTGCTAAGTCCAGTCTGCTTAAAATTCGTTGACTACCCTCTATTATAGCCTGAGTCTTGCAAGGATTTACAGTGAGACCAAACTTGTCAGACCATGTCTTTATTGTCGACAAATCTCTATTAACTTTGTCGATGGCTTCAGCTACACATTCCACACTTACATGGGAGTAAATCTGCAAGTCGTCGGCATACAAATGGTATATGGTTGAGTTAGGAGATAAATGAAAATAGAAAATAAGAGAGGAGAGAGAATGCCGCCTTGAGGAACGCCAGATGTGATGTCGTACCACCCCGACGATGACTCATCGAGGCGGACAGACTGCTGACGACCTCGAAGATAAGTTGAGAAGCAATCCAGGGCCCCAGCCGAGACCATGAGATGGGAGAGGATAGATAAAAGGACATCGTGACTGACGGTATTGAAAGCATTTGAAAAATCGATCAACACTAAAACAGTGAGTTCGGTGTTTTCCATAGCCTCTCGAATATCGCCAGTCACTTTGAGGAGGGCGGAGGTAGTGCTATGACCAGGCCTGAAGCCTGACTGAAGTGGACTTAACAAGTTATTGTGGTAGACAAAACTAGACAATTGTTTGTTCACACAGGCCTCAAGCACTTTGGATAGGAAGGGTAAGATGGAGATAGGCCGGAAGTGTTGAGGATGAGTAGGATTGGGAATTTTGGGTAGAGGAATTATGTGGGATTTGCGCCACAAGGAAGGAAAGGTACCTGAGGTAAGTGAAAAGTTTATGATGTAGGATATTGCCGAGAGGAGCTGATCTAGGATCGTTGTAATCATACGACGGCTAATGTTGTCACATCCCACAGCATTAGACCTTATGGAGAGGATTATCTTTTTGATCTCGGCCGGAGACTCTGGAGAAAATAAAAAAGATTCTATTTTGGGTTGAGGTAACCCGGCTAAGTAGTTGACAGTGAGACTCGTAGTTTGGTGATCCAGCGAATCAGTAGAGGTGAAATGTTTGTTGATATGATCCAAACTTCGAGTCCCATGATAGTCAACACGCCGCTGTTTACCAATACCTAGTGTTCCAAGGATCTTCCAGATATTGGCAGCTGATGAAGAGTTGATATTTTCGAGAATATGTCGGCGTTTAGCGTCGCGTACCATCTGATTACACCGATTCCTTGCAGACTTAAAAAGCGCCCAGTTTTCCTCGCTACGGTCCTTTTTGTATATACGGTATGCTCGGTTTCTACAGTGTGTTTCATATCCCCCTGTCTGACCTCGAAACCACATATTACTGACTTGTAAGGCATACTAGGAAAAATAATAAAAAAAATCTAGGTCTTCATAAAACCTCACAATTTATTTTCTTAGTATAGTATTAACGAGAAACATTACCCCGAAATTAGGGAAAATTCCCTAAACTAGCAACACTCCACTCAGCGGCGGTATCCTTTATGATTCTAATAAAAAGCCGCTCGACACAATACCGAAACGCGGTAGAGATGTTTACGTTCGATAGCAGCTAATATCGATTTAATAAATTTTAACATGAAATGTGACACAACATTCATTTTTCAAAGAATTATTACATTAATGATATTTCGATATCGACACATTACGTAAACAAGACATAAATAATACTTTTGTGTTACAGAACTTAGTCGATCATAGACAAAAGACTATGATCTACTAATTTCGGTAACCTAAATCAAATAAAAAAGTTACATAATTTTTATGTTATAACAATAATTTAAAAAGAAACAGCAATTTTGCGTTGGATACGTGCCCATCTCGTACGGGGACAATAATAACATATCGATAAAAACAGAACTCCAATAAATATCATTGGTTACATCCCTAGCTGGCTAATTTTTACGACTTCAATTTACCTACTGATCACTCAGTCTTGCCCTAGGATTAGTTTCGTTCGGACTTCCGGAACAACTTACGTTGTGAAATGGTTACGTCGTCGATCGTATTCAAACTCTGAATACTTTAACATTTCGATGTGTTTAGGTAGGAGTGAATGCAATTCATGCAGGTGCACGTAGTGATAAGGAGGAACAGTTCGCTGGACCACCAGGTCTGCCAGTGCCTTTGGAGCGCGTTGTTCAACGGCTTCACCACCTCGTGAACTACAGTGTGCTAGTTAGTGTGCTTTCAAATAGGTACCTTTGATGAAAAGGTACCGTAAGTGTCTTAACCTTTACGGTCGACATGTGGAGCATGATCGTCGTACGCAGCTTACAAGTTGATGTTTTTCGGAATTAAAGGTAACCTGCCTAAGTAAGTTTGAAAAAATTGGTAAATACCGTAAATACTGCAGCGCTCATAGCGTGACTAAGCTTTTGGATCGTAATAGTTTGGCAAAGTTAAGCAACGGTTGCACAGGTCATCACTTGGATGGGTGCCCACGTACTCAGAAGGCACGTAAAACTGAATCTAAGAATCGTAAGGCCATGTCGTGGGCCTTCGGGTGATCTGAAATGTCTGAATACACGGACACCAAAGTTGGCTACGCACTCTTACGAAACAAACAAACAACGTAAACAATACCTTCCGTTTTACCTAATAATGAAATGAACCAGCTGTTGCAACAAACTCATAAATAAAATGGGTATACCTACCTAACTAAAATGATGGCACGTGTAAAGTTGACGTTCGGCTTTTGTCAAAGGATTAGGTAACTAGACGCGGCCGCCAGCGGCGGCCGATGCACTCAACGACCTTTTATGAACTTTAGGTAGATACCTAGTTATTACGATTTATGATTCTTCAGTGTTGCCATGGGTAATCTGATATGATATTATTTAAAGTTAATTAAATTTACCAGGGAAAATTTTATCTCGAATTTCCGTGAATTAATGACAAATCCCTCATCATTTTACTCTACCCTACAACCCCGTCATTGATCGGACGGGGGGTTCTGAAACACCCTGTATATACAAGCTGATATTATTTCTATATACAAGCTGATATTATTATTCTTACATCCATGACTATGCATTCAACACCACGGCAGTTTAAACTACAAGTTTCTGGTTTTTCTAGGGCGGCTGGAAAGCAACCTGCGGTTGTCGGATCATACAAGGTCTTGCCCAGGCAGGAACATACCCAAGTGTTCAAGCTTTACTGGCAAAATGGATCCCCACCGAAGAGCGAGCTTCTCTAAGTTGTTGTGTTTATACAGGTTAACATTTATTTACCTTAGTTTCATACATATTCATGTAGTTCTCCTGTGCCTGCCTCCGTGGTCCAGAAGGTATCCGGAGGTCCGGAGTTCAATCCTGGATCGGGCAAAAGTGTTACTGAGTTTTACCGAATTCTCAAGTAGTAGCACAGAGTCTGGCAATGTGCCCGGTAACGGCAATAGGCTCTCCCCCTATAGCGTAGGACCTAAAATTACCCCTTGGGAGATACAGACGTGAGTCTATAAAAATAAAAGTTCTTCTCTACCTACGTGTGTTTATCATCATGTACAAATTTGGATGAAATTTTGTCTGCATATTTAAATAGTCCCTAGGTAATTTGAAAATACTACTGAACCCGGTGGCGCAGGTGGTGTGTCACCGTTATGCTGGCAGGACACTACTATTATATTATTATTAAAATAATAGTATTTTATTATCTGTCGGCAGAACAATGTCTACCAACTCCGCCATTAATAAGCAAAATATTTCAAATCTTATATGATGTAATATGTATTTATTCATACGAAGATTAAAATCTTACGGTCGCCGTTCTTGACTGGAAAAAATGTGAAATGACTATAATGATAACTACTACTAATTACATACCATTTTTAACGTGTACTTTTTTACAGGTCTTACTGTAGGCACTGTGATAGGTTACCAGTTAGCAGGTGTCCTTGGAGCCAGTAGATGGGGTTGGCCATCAATTTTCTACACCATTGGAGTTATTTGTCTCCTATGTTTTATTCTGCTTACCCAGTTTGGTACAGCGACACCTTTGGAGCACAGATCTATAACCAACGAGGAGCGAAAGTACATTATGGGAGCAGGACGTGAAGAAAAAACTACCAGAGTAATTACTTTTATGAATTATTTTTCACTAGCTTCCGCTTGTGGCCGAGGCCACATGCTATGTCGCAATAAGTTGCACTTCCTTATCAATATCTCTACTTAATTTATTTACACCGCCCAACTTACAAAATTGCAAATTTTTGTACCCTCGGATGACTCATCATCATCACCCTAGCGTTATCAAGGTTGCATCCAAGACTTATACATAGTGGAGCCCGAGGTCCGCTTACTGGTCTAACCAGATATGACAGAATATCAACTTTTCCACAGAGCAACTGCCATCTGACCTCCGCAACCCAAAGAGATAGCGATATTTCATGATTTAGACCAGTATCAGTTTATTTGAGGGTACTGACTCCCCGTAACGACTGTCAAAGATCTTCATGACAGCCGGGACCGACGGTTTAACGTGCTCTCCGAGGGACGAGACAAGCGATAATTAACAATTTAATCCACACTTAACTTCGAAAAGTCATTGGTGCGTGCCGTGGATTCGAACCCGATACCCTCTGCATGGCAGCCCGTTGGTATCTCCACTAGGCTATCGCTGCCTGTGTACCCTCGGATGACTAAATTGACCGGACTATAGTGAACACCGCATGATAGTAGGTTCAGTAGCTTTTGAGTGTTGCTACACTCAAAAGTTACTGAATCTACTATACCATACCAAAACCTACATACCAAAGGAAGCGTCGGAGGATTTTTTTTTACATTAAGAAACTCTTCATTAGCTGTTAGCATCTTCTCACTTCGAAATGTTTTGGTCAACAGAAACCAAGGACGCCGTGGCGAGCGATAGTTACGTCTGTTCCGTTCTGGGCCACGGTCACCGCACAAACCGGCGGCAACCTCGGATTCGTGTTCTTTTTCAACCAAGCACCGACTTATATTCATTATATTCTTGGTCTCAATGTGAGAAATGTGAGTATTTCTAATATTTATCGTGTTTCATTGCAAAATGATGAATGTGAAAAAGAAGTAGCACGTAAACTTTCTTACTCGAGGATAGAGGAGAAACCAACTGAGAAAAAAAATCAATTGATGAACTTTTTGAATTTATGTGCGTTTATTGGTGAATTGAGTGAATGATTTCAAATTAAATTATGTTTTTAAAAATCATCATTATCACTCCCAGACTTGTATTTGACTTTTCATGTTTTATAGAATCACTTTTCACTAAAAAAAATATTCTTATTATATTAACTATGTCTGGGAGTCTGGTTTGCACTGATCTTTAGCTGTAAAATAAGGCAAGCTTTACCTAAGTAACCCAGTTCAGAAAATGTGAAAAGGGAATTTAAGCATCACATTTTATAATAATTATAGTTTTACATTTTAGTCTCCATCTTAATGAACCTTTCATCCTATTTCAGAGTGGACTTCTTTCATCACTACCTTACATTGGCAGCATTTTCTCCACCCTCGGTTTCGGCTGGCTATCTGACTATCTCATAAATCGTAGTATTTTGAGCAGGAATAATGCTAGACGAATTTGCACTTCTATATGTAAGTTTAAAATTTTAAACTCATGATATTGCACAACTTTGGTTTTACTTTATTGTTTGTTTCATTATCAATCTTACACTTTTGACAAAGTGGCCTTGATTGCTCTGATTGCGTATTAATGTTAGATTCATGCGTCCTAGCCAGTCAATCTTCGGCTGATTCGCCCTGGTCCTGTAGCCAAATAGAATTCAAAGTCAAGTCAAAGTCAAAATAATTTATTTATCTAGGCAACAAAGAGACGACAAACGTCAAAATTGAAGATTATTACTTAATGATTCTACATTTACGTTAACTGCCACGTTCGCAATGCAATAGGTAGAACCACGAGAAAGAGCGGGCAATAAAACTTACGGTCACTCTTTTCAATCGCCAAACATTTATATCATCATAGGAATATTTATGTGACGGATCTACATCGCGTCATCATCAGCGCTATATACTGTTCCACTGCTGGGCACGGGCCTCTTCTCACTATGAGACGGGTAAGGCCATAGTCCACCACGCTGGCCAAGTGCGGGATGGCAGACTTCACATGTCTTTCGAGAACATTATTTATAACTCTCAGATATGCAGGTTTCCTCACCATGTTTTCGTTCACGGATAAGCAAGCGATAATTAACAATTTAATACGCAATTCGAAGTTATCGAAAAGTCATTGGTGCTTGCAGTGGAATTGAACCCGAGAACCTCTGCGTAGTAGTCTGACGGAAAGTTTAAAAGTATTAATTTATTTCTTTAACCTAGTGATCAAAGAGTATTTAGTATCCATAGTAATCCATACGCTCCAATACATCGCCCCATATGTGCTGTTAATAATAGTTTCTGTATCTTTTCCAGCTCATTGTGGTATCGCTGTTTGTCTAATATTGACATCTTATACCTACAACATTACCATAGCAGTGACATGTCTTGTCGCGAGCATGACTTTGAACATGGCAGGACACACTGGATGGCTGGTATGTCATATTCTTTTTCATGCAATCTGCTTTATATTGAATTTCAAATTATGTTCGTTTAGCCGGTTTACTAGGTAATTGGGATATACCAGTATGTTGAATTTTTATTACTTCTCTTAAATTTAAAAATACACTTATAGAAATATAAATTGCGATCCTAGTCATACAATTTGATAAACGGCTCTAAATCACGATAATTAATAGATTTAAAGTAGAAAAAACTCTTTTCTCCAACGATTCTACTGGCTTACAACGGTGGTGGTCGCAGAGAGATTGAGTAAGGCCCATATAAAATTTTATACGTTAAAAGAATAGTAAAATTTCAAAAAAAATAGTTTGATGATGGTGACGATACAAGAAATTTAATAGTAATTGAATAAATTTGAAAAAAAAATGCATTTTTCTCATTCTTATACGGGGTGTAAAAAGACCTTTAACGAAACCTGAAATCTCATATTGTACCAATCATTACGAACTTTACTCCGGCACCATACTTGTGAAATTACTGGCTTAGGAGATATTGAAACTCAAAGTCACCATACTATTTTTATAATTAGGTACAAAAAAGATGCATTTAATGCCAATGCCTCGCCAATATATTCTACAAATGTCTTATGAGCCCATGGATAAGAAGGTATTTCGAGCATTGCACGCGCCCACTTTTAATTACAGCTTAAAAATTAGTCTATTAAAAAAAAACGTTTCCAATGACTTGGCATGATGTCCAAAACGAGTAGACTTCTGCTTGTGACAATCTGTAGGTATTATTTAATTTTATACGTGAACCAAAAGAAGTTCCATTGAATAGAAAGATATATTTTAATCTGTGAAGCCCACCGCAATACGCTTTTTATTTTACGTGAATTTAATTAATAAAAGCCACAGCGGGCATCCGCTTTGTTGTAGTTTTGGTTTGTCTTTTACAGGCAAATTGCATTTCGAATACACATCTATCTATTGAATGTAATAGAATAGTGGCCGAGATTTTTTGCTCAGTAGTATTTATCATTCAAGCTCTTGTCTTTTACAGGCAAATTGCATTTCAAATACACATCTATCTATTGAATGTAATAGAATAGTGGCCGAGATTTTTTGCTCAGTAGTATTTATCATTCAAGCTCTTGTCTTTTACAGGCAAATTGCATTTCGAATGCACATCTATCTATTGAATGTAATAGAATAGTGGCCGAGATTTTTGCTCAGTAGTATTTATCATTCAAGCTCATGTCTTTTACAGGCAAATTGCATTTCAAATACACATCTATCTATTGAATGTAATAGAATAGTGGCCGAGATTTTTTGCTCAGTAGTATTTATCATTCAAGCTCTTGTCTTTTACAGGCAAATTGCATTTCGAAGACACATCTATCTATTGAATGTAATAGAATAGTGGCCGAGATTTTTTGCTCAGTAGTATTTATCATTCAAGCTCTTGTCTTTTACAGGCAAATTGCATTTCGAAGACACATCTATCTATTGAATGTAATAGAATAGTGGCCGAGATTTTTTGCTCAGTAGTATTTATCATTCAAGCTCTTGTCTTTTACAGGCAAATTGCATTTCGAATGCACATCTATCTATTGAATGTAATAGAATAGTGATCGAGATTTTTGCTCAGTAGTATTTATCATTCGAGCTCTGAAATCCCTTTGTGAGGATTCTAGAGCTGGTGAGAGGATAAACGGGGCATACACTGGCTGATTTACCATCGTGACAGATGTTAGACAGGGATGTGTAGCGTCGCTGTGGCTGTTTAACCTCTTAATGGACAGTTGTTTGCAAGATCTAAAACATAGTGACTGCGGATTAAGGATGAATGGGTTCCTTGTAAAATGCCTCCTTTATGCTGATGATCAGGTAATACTTGCATCTTCAGTGGAGGAGTTGCAGGAGATGGTAACAATCATGCATTGTGCGTTAGAGAGAAAAGGAATGTTAGTGAATGTAAGTAAAACGAAAGTTATGGTTTTTGAAAAGGAGGAATGCATTACGAATTGTAATGTTTTATCAATGGACAAAGAGTAGAGCATGTGAATCAGTTTGTATACTTAGGTACTTTGTTTACGAGAGATGGTAAAAATGAAGAAGAATTCAGTTAAAGCAGGTAATAGAGTCAATGGAGCTCTGAAGGCGTTTATGAACAGCCAAAACATGTCCAAAAAGGCACGTTTGGCTGTGCATAGAGGAGTATTAGTGCCTACTCTTATGTATGGTAGTGAAAGTTGGATATGGCAGAAGAGACTTGTAATGGGTATGGCAAAAGTAGAATAAATGCAGAAGAAATGAGAGCACTGAGAAGTATGTGTAGTGTATCTTTGACCGACAGAGTAAAAAATTGTCTGATAAGAGAGTGTTGTGGGGTAAATGACGATGTAGTGACAAGCATCGAGAAAGGCATGATAAGATGGTTTGGGCCCATGGAGGGGATGGATGACGAAAGACTGATAAAAAAGATATATAAGGCAAGTGTGTTCTGTGACCAGATTGGAGACATCCTAAAAAAGGACTGGGCAGAAGTACCCTAAACAGAAGAGCATGCATGAGAAACTTGATCAGAGTGAATGAAGCAAGATAGGTATGTCAGGATAGTTGCCTACCCCTCCGGGAAACAAGCGTGACTCTATGTATGTAAGTATGTATGTAGAATTTATAAGTATAATATGTTTCAAATGCGTGCTATAGGAAAATATACCAATTTATTATATTATTATTTATGACTTAATCAAATATGTTTGTAATACTGAGATCTTGAAGAGAACCACATTAATTGCTTGAAAATGTATATCCTTTAAATGTTTAACGGTAAAATCAAGTCTCGAATGCCGCGAATAATGGTATAAAAGTAATTTCTATTTCGTGTTTCTATTTTGTCGGCTTATATCTAGCCAAGTCGAGCAAAAAAGCGGCACGGCCGTACCATCCTTTTCTCGAAGCAATTCAGGCCATTTTCGACCCCCTATAACTTCGTTGTGGATGAAAATAGAATCCTGATTTTTGTAACCATGCAGATATAGTGTGAACATGGTGTATTTTAAATTTCATTCAATTTGAACCAGTAGTTTAAGAATTATATCGAGTCTAAATTCTTAATTTTGTCACTCACAGACCGATAATCTAAAGTCTAAAACACTTCTAGTAGACATAGAAGCTTCAAATTTAGAATACAATTAGTGTTTGCTTGATATATGAATCAAGGAAAAATTTAAATATTAATCAATTTCTGTCCAGTTTTCGAGATACATCAACTGCATAAATAACTTTGTAATCCCATATAAATATATAAGATTACAAAATTACATTTGCAGTTAGAGCTTTAATTAAGAATATTCATTGTTGGTGTACAAGAAGTACAAGGTACCGGAAAGGACAAAAGTAAGACTATCTACAAAAAGAAATAAGATCCTATAAAAACAATACTTGTCAAAAATACCAAGTCTCGCGACCGTAAAAAGTTGTGAGATCCATCTAATACCAAGTCGGTTAATTAAAAATCTTGAATGTTTTAAATAAATAGATTGACTCGGCCATCGCAAACATTCAAGTTTTTTAATTAACATATTATTTACGATCTTTTTAGCGAAGGTTCTAATCAGCAAAATGGTCGAAAGCTAATTTTATGTTCGCTACAACGTTCGGTAGAATTCTCGCTAAAACACAATCGTTTGTTTTTCTGTTATGTAACATTCGCAAGAATGCTCATTACAGATGAATGCTCAAGTGTATCACCACCATTTGGGCTCATACCAGCGGCCATTGATGAGCTTATTGTGTTGCAGGTTAATTTTATCGACCTGGCTCCCAACTTCAGCGGCACTCTGACAGCAGTCGGGAATATTTTTGCAAACACATTTGTTGTCCTGATGCCGATTATCATTTCACATGTCGTCACTGATATGGTACGTATGCTTAAACATCTCCCGTAAGCCACTGACGAATATCTGGTGAGGATGAAATTTCAAAATGCTGACAGTAATAGAGTTCATTATATGCTGGATGGTTGGCGTAAGCAGCCGCCTCGCTGCATGACATTGCGGCGAGTGTTGTGGGTTCGATTCACACACAAGACTACACTTTTTGTGCTCATAATTTGTCCTTGATAGTAGGGGAGCCCACGATGCTAAATTGGGGTTTACTCGAGCGTCATTGAGACCTATTGGGTTGCAAAGCAAATATGATAAAATAATAAAAATGTAAATTATATGTATACCTTTTCATCGGTGGGGTGAGCGGCTATTGACTTTCAAAACCTTAAAAAATAACTGTTGCACTGATCCCTACAGATAATCGTCAGATTATGAGAACGCATGACTAGGACGTTAGGATGTAGAATATTTATCTCATTCTGACGCGCCTGAGTATCTCAAATTGGCGAATTCTTTAGCTTGTTCTAATAGTGACCACGAGTTTGCGTCACACCAAAATCGTCAGATTATTCAATGAGAGCCTTTTTAGATTCACTTAACATCTCCTTGGAAAATTTGACGCGCTCGATTAATTTTCTTTTTTTTTTTGCATTTTAAAATCTTTCGTACGACCACTATGCAAACGATCAGATTAACATTCCTACTCACGGATGCTATCAATATCTGACGTGCTCGAGTAAATTCCGAAATCCCTTCTATGAAAGACGAGTTGCTCATTGTTTTCGTTGAACAAAGAAAATATACTGAACGAAAGCCACCCTTTTAGCCTATATCCTTGAGTAGTGATTATGACTGCAATATTTTTGTTACAGACGAATCAAGTCCAATGGCGGATAATGTTTTTCATAATAGCTGGTTTAAGTGTCATATCTAATGCCGTATTTGTCCTGCTGATGTCTGCTGATGTCCAGCCGTGGAACAATGTTGAATATAATGGTAAGCAACTCTATTTAAGGCTAATATACTGAGTGATGATACCTATTGGACTTCACGGTTGGTAATTTTAGCAGCCGTCTGACATTACGCCGAATGTGGTGTGGTGATCGGTTATGGGTTCGATCCCCTCACGAGACAATACTCTGTGTAATCCATAAATTATTGCTTCGAGTCTAGATTTTCATAGTACAGGTACAGTACATCACAGGATTTATCCCTAATGCGGTAGTATTTTATTACAAAGCTGATATACCAGGACTGCATATAGTTACAAGTTAAGTCGGTCTTTGGAGCAGGGTTCTCTGAGTCAATATTTAATCAAAATTGTCTTTTTAGGCAAAACCAAAGGGTTGATTTGTCTTATTAATTTCGAGTATGTATTTTTTATTTGAATAGCCTTCAAAGAAAAGAGCAAATCAAATAGCCACATCACAGTGAATTACTCATTATAGACTCAATGTACAGCAAGTTTTATGCAGATTTACTTACATGTCATATTCTGATTTTACATTTTCTATAAACATATTTCTATTTACAGAAAAGTGTGTTGAAGATACAGTCAAAGAAAAAGAGAATGAAGAAGAACAAGTTGTATCATAACATACATTAAATATTTCATTTAACTAGTCAGAATGTTACGATGAATGTGTGGAGTGACGAGAATATACAGAATTGTAAATGAATACAAGTGTACACAAGTGAAGAATATAAAGAACAAAGAGGTTTTCCTTTCCTTCATATTCTTCGAGACCGTATGTACAACGGGAAATCGAAGCTTAAAAAAATGTATGGATTGTGTGTGAATGGATATGAAATAGAAACGCGTAAATGATCGTGTGAGGGCGACTGACAAGTATGGAAGCGAAGGAGATACTGCGCCGAACCTAGATATATTGGGATAAGTGCAAGAGTACCATGATTAACTAGTGAAAAATAAAATTGTTTTTACTAATATGGTAACTTTTATTTACCTTACAAGATCTGTCTATTATAAGAAAAGTATATCTAAGTGCACACGCTTTTGTAAATTAATGTATCTATACTTAAAGCAACCTGCACAATAATACAAAATTGGCAGTTTTTGCGTGCAGCGACTGCTGTTTGAACTCTGCAACTCAAAGGGCTGACAGTGACTCCCTATAGCCACAGTTTTAATGACAGCCGGGATGAAAGGCTAAACGTGACCTGAGAGCCACGGAACCAGAGTCAACAATTAAACAAATAGAAACCATCGCTCTTATTTACTAAAAATCTATGATAAAATATTTGTAGACTTTTGTACACAGCCTCCGTGGTTCAGTGGATAGCGTATGTGTCTGCTGATCGGAGGTCTCAGGTTCGATTCCCAGGTCGATCAAAAGTGTGAGTGGGTTTTTCCAAATTCTCAGTAGCAGCACGGAGTCTGGGAATGTGCCCGGTATCGGCAATAGGCTCGCACCCTATTAAATGACTTAAAAAATCATGGCGATAACCTACCCCTTCGGGGATACAGGCGTGAGTCTATAAAAAATGTATAGTAGCTAGAATTTACATAAAAACTAACTACTGTACTAAAAATCTCGGTTACATAATAGTATAAGACCCTTTCGCAGTTTAAACTTTAGTCCGCAGTCATTGCGCGGAGGCTATTCCCGCTCAAGTCAAACATTTGTGTGCATGAACATGGATGTTTGTCTTGGTCTGGGTGTTTCTATGTATAATATATATGTATTTACAAAAAAGAAGTAGATAATTATGTATGTTTATCCATTATCTAGTACCCATAGTACAAGCTCTGCTTAGTTTGGGACTAGAAGAACACACATCACGTGTGTATGTGGTAGAATAATATTATACTATATTATATTGCTGCTGAATATGGTTACACAATAGTGGGAATATGGTTGGGACTGGTCCCGTGAAAAATAAGAGATACTGGAAGTCAATAGCCAGATCAATATTTTTTTAATGGACTTACAAAGCATTGCTACTAATAGATCACACAATTATCCAAGTATAATCAATAAAACGTATAGTATAAGTATCCATGCCAAGTGCCTAATAAAACAATCTGATAATATAAAATGTGGGTAATATTCCACTACCGCATTACACATGCTGCCATCTTGATTCAGAAAATATATTGTTTGACATACGTATTATTTGCTTATCATTATCATACTTTGTATAAAGATTGCCCCAAAACTAACAAAGTATTAAGACTGCTAATTTATACCTATGTAAGACAACTACCGTACTAGATACCGCTGCGAAAAATTAAATGCGTGTAAGCGACGGCCATGCCGAAGGTCGCGGGTGCGATTCCCGCTCAAATCAAACATTTGTATGTGTGAACATGGATGTTTGTCTTGGTCTGGGTGTTTCTATGTAAAGAGTTTGCATAGAAACACCCAGACTTTTAAGTATATATAAAAAAGTAATAATAATAAAAATAATAAGCAGCAGGGCGGCTTTGTGGCGAGCTGAATGTGTGTGGCGACACTGCGGTCCCGAATGCTTCAGAGAGTCGGTCAGGGCCTCGTCTCCGGATTGCCTTTACTGACTGTTCGGAGTGGATCTCCAAGAGCGCCGACAGGATTCTCAACTCTTACTTGCCTTAGTAGGCCGGCCAGAGGGAAGTCGCAAGAGCTATTAGCTCGGGGGTGGAAGTGTCATTTTCAAGGGCGTAACTAAGGGGAAACCCGCACTGGGTCTCCGTTGTCACGAGACCCGCGATGGCGAAACCGGTGCCGCACCGCTCTACACCCCTAGCCACTCGCACCGGTGTTGCCCTCTGCCGGTGCTCCTTTATGGCAGACTTTGTTTACCTTGGTGGTTATTTAGGGAGGGCGTCTGCCCCTTTTCGACGTACTATAAGAGTACTTAGGGCAGACGCCGGTTTTCATCTATAGTTTCCATATTCGCTTATCCATTAAACACCCATCACAACAGCCCAGAGTAATTAGTTTCCATACAAGTAGCAATAGTCCTACACCTGCTGCGGTTAATCCGTGGCTGAACTTCATAGTGCTGTTATGAAAGCCTCTCAGTAGGTTTCCCATCACATCCTAGATTAAAACTCTCAAAAGGCCTCTGCGCGTTGGACCTATGTCTCCGTGTACGCCTGCCAAAGGGCCGTGTACTTTCTTAACACCATATGTACAAAAAGTACGCGTGATAGAGAAACACAAAATAATAATAATAACGGGATAATAGTTTGCCTTGGCCGCTATTAAGAGAGGGCCCATCTAGTGAGTTGGCGAGTCACCACCTGCCTCGCAGACGGATGCTATAAGAGTATCAGGCAGGTGCCATTTATATCTATAGTTTTTATAACCGGTCCATCAAACACCCATTCTCATAAACCAATAACATTAGATTCCATATTAAACAATAGTCCTACACGTGCTGCGGATAGTCTATAGCTGTACTTAATAATGCAGTTGTGGAGGCTCCGCTGCACGTGTCCCATCACATTTTAGATTAAAGTTCTCTACGGGCCTCTGCACGTTGGACCCATGTCCCCGTGTAAGCCTCCTAAAGGACCGGTTATTCTTCTAACGTCATTGTAAGAAGAATAGCCGCGAAAAGGAGATACATAATAACGGTATAAAAATAATAACAATAATACATCTGCCACGCAGACGAACACTGGCAGCTGGTGTCGTTTGTTATCCATAGTATAATTTTCAGTCCCTTTAATACCCATCCCCATAACCCAATTTAATTAGGCCCCATATCATTACAATAGTCTTACATGTGCTGCGGCTAGTCAGTAATGCAGTCGTGGAGGCCCCGCGGTATGTGACCCATCCCATTTTAGATTAAAACTCTCTTTGGGCCTCTGCACGTTGGATCCATATCTCCGTGTAAGCCTTCCAAAGGTCCGGTTATTCTTTTAACACCAAATGTTAGAAGAATAACCGTGTGAAAGAGAAACATAATAAGAATTAATATTCTTCCACTTACACACATCACCATCTAGTCCCAAACTAAGCAGAGCTTGTACTATGGGTACTAGATAATGGATAAAGATAAATATATATATTTTTTGTAAATACATACATATTATACATAAAAACACCCAGACCAAGACAAACATCCATGTTCACGCACAATGTTTGACTTGAGCGGGAATCGAACCCGCGACCTACGGCGTAGCAGACGCTTACACTCCCGCCGCGCCAACCGGTCGTAACAATATGTATGTTTATCCATTGTCTAGTACCTAAAGTACAAGCTCTGCTTAGTTTGGGACTAGATAGTGTTATACTGTGTTAAAAAAACTAGAGTATACCGTTTGTTGAAGGGACTCTTACTAAAATGAGTAAAAAATTTGTTAACTCGTTCTTGGTGATAGACTATATAGCATAATCCTTCTCATGATGAGAAGAGGCATGAGGTTGGCAGTGGAACAGATAATACAAATTTGAATAATGATCAACAAGAATAAAAAGAAAAGAAACTGCAATGTGTAGACCCTACTAAGTTTTATCCTATACCAGGATCCGGACCCAACACTGTTTGCAGTCGTATACACTACATCTCAGCTATCCGAGTAGTGCGAAAATTAAAAAAAATATAAGTAGACTAGACTTTGCCCACATCACCTACGTGGGATTATTTAATATCCACCCATCTGTCGAAACGTCAGCTCATCTGCCTCTCGACTGCCCTGAGGTCTCACAGTACATGCAGCAGTACCTGATCAGACACAGCGCCCCGAGAGAAGCAGTGGGCCGCATCAAGAGTCTGCTGGCCTTCCTCGAAGTGCTGCAGTGACTCGAGTGACAACACTATTCCCACCCGTACGCAGAATACACGCCAGGACGTGGACTTGCGGAAATAGCCATCCTATACCAGAATCCAAACATTACATTATTTGCAATCGTATACAGTTTTTCTTAGCCATTCATGTAGTCGTGAAATAAAAATACATAAGTAGACTAGACTACACCGACGGCTACGCCTGTGTGGGCCTTTTTAAGAAACAGAAAGAAAAGCTATTTATTAATAACTATCTATTTATTTAATATCCACCATTACAAATTAGTGAATTGCACGGCTCATGTAGTGTGTATAAATATGAATATGAATGAAGACTATCATCAATGTATTCATAATTACATAAAGGTGCGATGACTTCTTTTCCTGAGTCTTAAATTATTATCTTTGTATGCCGGAATAACTGAGTAGATGCCGTTCTGACAGCTTTATTTGTTTTGTTATCAAATTACAGACTAAGTCAACAAAATATCTCAGAGCAGGCATTCTGAATTTCTTTTATTCAAGGTTTAATTAACAAAATATGATTCGTTTGCTTACCTTATAGTTAGGAGTAAGCTCTGTATCATATGGGACTAATTGATAGGCTCAGTACATTACATACCCTCTGGGTGTAGAACAACGATTTGTGCATATCACGAATGTTAAGTATTTTCTCCTGTGAGAGGACTGACCTACAAAGATTGACCGTCACATTTCACCACCATGACTAGACTTGGAAGTTATCATAAGATGACATCAAATTAAAAACTGTTTGTCGAGCTTCTAAAATATATAACTAGGGAACGGTTTTATCATACAACTAGATGAGCCCGCGGTTACACCCTCGTTATTTAAGGCTATTGCTCCGCTTCCGTGGCTCATAGCGTGATATTATATGGCTTATACCCTTCCTCGATTAATGGGCTATCTAACAATTAAAGATTTTTGTAAAATCTGATCAGTAGTTCCTGAGATAAGTGCGTTCAACCAAACAAACAAACTCTTAAGCTTTATAATATAAGTATAGATATATGTAAAAACGTTTTATCATACATTTTATTACAAAAATATGATATATAGAGATATATAGAGGACACCAGCAGCTACGACTGCATTTTTTTTTATTTACCCGTTTTGGCCGATCCCGTGGGAATTTCGGGAAATCCCTTCTTAGTGCACCCCTACGGTACCCAAGGAACATACATGCCAAATTTCAGCTTCCTGCGGCCTATAGTTTCGGCTGTAGCGTGTCTGTCAATCAGTCAGTAACGCAAGGATTTTATATATTAAGATGACATGTAGTGCTATTATAAATATGAATATTAAGGAGTCGACCACACGAGTGAATAGCGTACTTTTCGATTCGATTAATAGAAGAAGGAGAAGAAGTAAGAATAGTCAGTACGTCATTCTATAAGAATGCATGCTTTCATAATTTATATTATAAACAACGGCCTACAGAAAATGGATAGTAGATAAGGCAGAGGGCACGCCATTTTTACAAATACAGATGTAAAGGTATCAAACAATGATAAGATTCCGGAGGCGAGGATGTTTAATTGCCTACGATATAACAATGCAAGCTAGATATTGAACAGCGTCACTTTATTACCATACGCGCATCAGTGTACTGTTTAGTGATAAGTTTATACACAATGACCAAAAGCGAGAAAGTGACAGAATATGAATACAATGAAGTGCCAATAACAGAATGCATTACAGGTAAGTTTATTGATGCCTATACAAAAAAAGCAATTTATTTGCTTATGCAAATATATATGGATTTGGATGCATCGAATAGTAAAATATAATAGAAGAGAGACTTTATTTATAGATGTTCAAGCCTTGCGTTTGAATAACCTAATTCTGTGCAATATATGAGTATAATAATTATGTAGGTAAATATTGTGAGACAGTGAGACATTTATTAATTTGCCAACTCCCAGTGGCAATCCGGAGTCCGCTTACTCGTCTAACCAGATTTGACTAAAAATTATCTTTCAAAACAAAGCAACTGCCTGTTTGACCTGCGCAACCCAAAGGGGTAGCGATTCCACGTTTCAGACTAGCATTAGTTTTATTTAGACGTACTGACTTCCTATAATGACTGTCACAGTTCTTCATGAAAGCCGGTACCGACAGCATAATGTGCTCACCGAGGCAATAATTAGTTTTATTAATACACACATAACTCCAAAAAGACAGTTGTGCGCGCCGTGGATTCGAACCCTAGCGGTTCGCATAGCAGTCAGTTGGTGGTAGCAGTTATTTGTCTCTTTCTCTCTCTTTCTTTGTAATGTTACTTGTTTGAATTGGATATTAACTATACACCCATTAGACTCGAGTAAAAATAGGGTAAATATATAACTACCATAGAGAAAAAAGTAAGAATAATGAGATGAGAGATCATCAGCCGAAAGACGTCCACTGCTGGACATAGGCCTCCCCCAATGCTCTCCACATAGACCGATCCCGAACCACTCGCATCCATCCACTGCCAATAATACAGTAGTTGAAATATTATGCTATTTTTCAGAGTAGTATTAGCCATTTACTAATGTCAATTATTAACACTTTAGACAGAGGATGCATTTTTTTTATTGGGGTCAATTTCATCCTCCTCCAAATCGTTTTCGATATATTTTCGAATTCGCTATTTTGAGCTGGGTAGATTTCTTTTTTAATTTTTGTTCTGTCATTTTTTATATCAATGCTTGCTTCTGTATCTTTCTATTTTATCATCATCATCAGCCTTAAACAGTCCACTGCTGGACTAGGCCTCTCCTCTGAAAGGAGGAATTGGCCTACTATACCACGCTGGCCAAACGGATGGTATAGGGTTTGTATCAAGTTTTCCTTCTCTTACAGTGCTGTTTTTTGCATAATAAGCTCCCTCTGTCGGCTCTTACGACACCCATGGGATGATATGGGGTGGTGACATTCCATATTCTTAATCCGTTACCACACGGACATTATGTCATCTTTATTTATTTATGTTATGGTATTCATTACTTTAGCAGGGGCATGTCAATTACTCAAGTAACCGGCATTCAAGTAAATTATCTCCATCTTTCAGAAAAAGAAGATGATCCACCTAAATATTCATATGGAGTCCGACATATACAACTAATTATAGTTCTCCTCTGTTTAACTGTCAATATCATTGGAAGAGGCCACATGGGAGTAACAGTTGTTGCTATGACCAGGGACTCAAAGGAAGTACCAGCAGTTTTGAACACAACAGTAAATGCAAGAAGAAATAGTACCAATTTTGATACTGTATATAATAATGTGACTGAAAATGTGTTAAACAATGCAATTGCTAGAAATAAGACAGTTGTAAACTTAAGTATTCAAAGCCTCCAAAGTGACAAAAGACATCAAGTAAGTATCACAATCTTATGTTAACTAAACGTCTCTCTACATCGTTTTTTGTGTTATTGTGTCATACTACAAGAATTTTGCTACATCGTGACCATCAACATGAAGAAATTTATCGTGCTCTCCGACCGCACAAAACAAACGACAATAACCAGTCAAACTAAACAATTATTAATCCAATCAAATACACAAAGTTCAGAGGTGCATTATTAGGTGTTCGCTAGCTTGCAGATACAACCTAGCGAAATGGGGTATGATTGACTCGGCCTTCACGCAGTGCGACTGTGGCGCTCCAGAACAGACCATGATTATTGGAGTGTCCTAAGTGTCCGCACAGATGTTCGATGGCCGATCTATGCCGAGCCACCGACAATGCTGTTGCCGTGGCCACATACTGGGCTGGTGCCATTTGATATCAGTTCTGTACTAACGACTTGCGAAGAAGAAGAAAAGGTGCATATTGTAGGCTTGAACACGAGACCTTCTGCGTAGGCATCTGTTGATCTTTCAACTACACTGAATGAACTGACTTGAACATAATCCGCATTAGGGTATATGCTTTCAAACTTTCACGATTTTTACAGGCACGTAATTTTACGAAAATTAATTAAAAAGAGAACCTCGTATTTGCCCGCACATTTCGGCATGATGACCGTATCCAATTATAGGTACAATAAAGACTTGTTACATAATTATTGGTAGCTGAATTAGGTTTGTTATTGAGTTTATCATTTAAAATAATAATTTGTGATGAAATAAGTTTAAACATAATTAAGGTTTTACTTCCATTCTAATTTTATCGGGCAATGTATTTTATGTTTTTTAAATATATACGTGTATAAAGTGAGTGCTCTTTATGTGGAAGTTTAAACGACAATTGAGAAGATTAGATCTACCTTTATATCTCATAGAACATCTATAACAAAACATAAGGCAACTGTACATAAATTGTATACAACAACAGCAGATGTATCATTATTAATGATGAGTAAATACATAAATATGTGCTAATCAGTAACAACACCCAAGGGACGGCTTTGACGATGCTATAAGAAATTTATCTGTTACCACAGATAATATAAGACTACACTGGTGCTGTTACTAATACTAACAAAAAGACATATGTCTTTTGAGAAGTCCTCCCAACCGCACTAGGCCGGCGTGGTCGACTATGGCCTTACCCATCTCATAATGAGAAGAGACCTGTGCTCAACAGTGGGGCTGTATATGCGGTGTTCATGACGAAGAAAAGAAGTACTCAGCCAACATCAGCTAACCTGGCCTACCGAGGCTCCTTGCAATTTGTTTAGGCCTTATTGACACTACGGTCAGTAGCTTAACATAGCAGTCCGCAATATCTGACACCGTTTTGTCGTATTCAGAAGCTTATTAACATAACGAAAACAATGCTATGGTCCAATAATGAAACCTTGTGATATGTCTTTTGATATCCGGACAATTTCACCAATCGCATCCCCAACTTTAACCTTACAATATCGTGGGGTGACAAGTAAAACTCATTAATTGCATTTGTAGTTATTTAGAGATAATGAGGTTTTAAACTTATTTTGTTATTAAAAATCAGATTTTAGTTATAGATCTTTGAATTTGTGGTGACTGTTAGAATAACGGATATCCTACAAAACCTAAAATAACTTTTATTAAAAAAAGTTAAATTATACTAGTTATTTATAAAAATGTACTTAATGAGTTTTACCTGCTGTGAGTTTACTCATGTATAGGTATTTAATGAAACAATAAATGCTATTGTACTTATTAAAAAGAGACATATTTTACTATTTTAATCTTCATCACTATCATCAAACGACGGTTCAGGCACACCATCTGATGCACCACTCGATGATGGTAAACTTTTATACCATGGAATTAGTTCTTCTGGCATTAGACCAGCATTGCACTATTTTAAAAGGTCTCCTTTTTTAGCTGCATATAAAGGGAGCAAATTTTTATAGGCTAGATTGAGTTCCATAGTCTGTGTGCGTCGGCGTCCCCTTCCTGCACTGACATTGATCTCATTGTAATCACTTGTATGATCATACCTATAAAATAAAGTGCCGGGAAACTCCTTCTCAACTTTGATGCATTTAATTTTTAGCCAAGTCACCTTATTACCATCTTTGTCTTTATTTTAATTTTAAATTATAGATGCAGCTAATTCCTGTAGGTTATAAAAATCTTTGTAAGTTAAAACATGCACTTTATATTCATCATTGCTCTTATTTTTGCCTCTTTTATTCCTAGCAGATTTAAAAATCTCAACCCAATCATTCATGCAGTAGGCACTTTGTGTTTCTTGGCTGCTTCTATAGCTGAGTGCATGGAATCACACTCCATGTACGTATGACCCGACTCCAAAAACTTGAGTTCTATCTTCATCAAATGTTCAATATTCTAAACAACATAGAGCAACATAGCCGCTACTTGCTGATTTCTGTTCTGCCCCTCACAGGTATCACAAAATAATGAGATTTCGGATACCGTTGAGGGCAAGTTTTTAAGAAAATTGTACAGTATTGACCCTATCTCACTACTGCAACGTTTTCTATGAAGTTCATTCCATGTACCTATAGCAGTGAGCTTCTTTCCTATCTCCAACGTAAATTTTAAATACAGATTTTTCGTGAGTAATAGATTATAGAAACGCTCGAGCAGGGTATTTGTAGCACACTCTGTGAGTCAAATGTACAAGTAACAAATGAAGGGTCCTCTTAACATCTTAGTTTGTCTTGGGCTTTAGCTGCATTACATTGACCTTTTCTTATTAAATGTAAACAATATTCCGCTTCCAGATCCTTTTTCTGATCAGAAGGTGCATTTTCATATTTATAGCATAAGGCACAGAGGGATCTCTGCCTTTTCGCCGAAAATTGTTCAGCCGATAATCACTTGCCAACTAACGTTTCGCAGAATTTTATTTCGCAGAATAATCATTTGCCAACTTGTGATATAATTTTGTTTTTATTTCCCAACCTCACGGTTGCCAACTTTACGTTTGGTCTTCCTTTTATTGTCGCAGTTCTAACCTAACCGATGTAGCATATTCAAATGCCCTGTGTAGTGAAATAAAAGCGATTTGGTTCTGGCACTTCGCCGGCCGCTGCCGCGGCACGCTCGCTCGGCTCGTGCGTTGTGGTCACAGTTCTATCCTAACCTAACCAGCCATTGTTTCAGTTGACGTGCATTGTTTATCAGCATACTAACCTAACCTAACCGATTCCTTTCGGTTTCACCTGAACTTCCCGAAACATCACCTGAACAGACGAAACGTTATTCGTCTAAAAGTTTCTGGCCTAGTAATTTGACAAAAGATAAATGCCCCAAATGTTTTTTATCATTACAATAATCAGCTGAACAATAATTCTACCAAATGAAACGTTGTCATACAAAAATTTGACAATCGTTAGTCGTCATAGTGAAAACTAGGCGAAACGTTGGTTGGCAAGTGATAATCGGCCAAACAATATTCGTCGAAAAGGCAGGCACAGAGATCTAATTTTGGCTTTAAACAAAGAAAAGTTATAATTATTACAAATAAGCCTTCTGTATGAAAATGCACCTTCTATAAATATGAAAATGCTCCTTCTTCACCATTGAGATTTTTAAATCTGCTAGGAATAAAAGAGGCAAAAATAAGAGCAATGATAAATATAAAGTGCATGTTTTAACTTACAAAGATTTTTATAACCTCCTGTAGGTTTTTTTTTTTTGGCTGCATCTACAATTAAAAATCGAAATTAAAGACAAAGATGGTAATAAGGTGACTTGGCTAAAAATTAAATGCATTAAAGTTGAGAAGGAGTTTCCCGGCACTTTATTTTATAGGTATGATCATACAAGTGATTACAATGAGATCAATGTCAGTGCAGGAAAGGGACGCCGACGTACACAGACTGTGGCACTTAATCCAGCCTATAAAAATTTGCTCCCTTTATTTGCAGCTAAAAAGGAGACCTTTTAAAATAGTGCAATGCTGGTCTAATTCCAGAAGAACTAATTCCATAGTATAAAAGTTTACCATCATCGAGTGGTGCATCAGATGGTGTGCCTGTACCGTCGTTTGATGATAGTGATGTAATTATGGCTCATAAAACCGCGAAAATTGACACAATATTTAACATTGACGTTGAGCGTTGGTTGACGTACAGTTAGTGACGTGAGTAGTGGTCCGGCCGCATTATGTTGCCAGCACAAAGTCATTAAATACAAAATGAACTTTACCTGCCGGAATCTTTTTTCGAAGCAGTAGATGATGATAATATTTTTTTTTTAAATGGCAAAAATAGGAAAGTACGTACTTGGTGACTTTTTCTTGTAAAAGTTTATGCAAAAATAATGAACTTAGTGAATAAAAGTCATTTTTCCCAAAAACTGTACTTAGTGAGTTTTTCTTGTCACCTTACGATATCATAATATTTTGGAAATAATTTTACTCCAACAAGCAATTTTCCCCTAATTCTGCTATTGTATAGGCATTCGAGCAGCTCCTTACGTTTGAATGTGTCAAAAGCCCTGCTGTTTCCTGCTACTGCTGTAATCCGAAAACACTACCAAAACATGTAATTTTGCATTTAATTATGTATAAATTATAATTTGTTGAAACAAATTATAATTTAAAAGTCTGAAGACTTTTAGCTGGCCAAAGTCAGTTCAAGAGATGGTGCTTAACGGGTTCTTTCTTGGATACGCAATAATGATGTTCCCAATGGGTATGGTGTGCCAACGATACGGTGGGAAGCTGCCGATGCAAATTGCTCTCTTCATAAATGCATTCGTTTCCGTGGCTACGCCATGGCTGACAATTTGGGTAAGTATTCCATTTTCCATTTATAAAAAATGCTACATACATACATACATAACGTCACGCCTTTTATCCCCGAAGGGGTAGGCAGAGGTGTATTTCTGCACCCACTTTTCGCCAGATATACTTTAGTCCCACAAAATGCTAATGCATGTTAATTCTAATAAAAATAGTTGGTGTGTAGTAGAGTGAAACTACTATGTAATTTCTTTTTATGAAGCTTAAACTTAAAAGAAGAGCCATTCCTTTGCTATGAAGTCCTATGCTATTCCTATCGCCTTTGTTATAAAATAACAATTCTTGTACTGTATACATACTGAACAACTGGACAAAATTTTTATGTGTTTCTTGCGTGAGTTCTTTTTAATTTCAAAATTATCTTATAAGAAAATTGAATACAGTATTATTGTTATGGGTTATATATAATTTCCTCTTCATTTATACGTCAAGATATATTTCAACTGACTGAAAATATCCCTAAAGACACACAATCGAAAATATTAAGAATTGTATATGTTTCTTCCAGGGAGGATGGAAAGCATTGTGTTGTTGCCGAATTCTTCAAGGCCTCTCTCAGGCCGGCACGTACCCCAGCATTACAGCGCTGCTGGCTAAATGGGTGCCTGTCCATGAACGTGCCACCTTCACCAGCTACGTTTACACTGGTAAGATTACATACACACTGACTACGGTGCATCTGCCTTTTCTCATACATCTTCGATATACTGTGATGTACTGGTTACATGCATGGGAGATTAGTCGATCCTTTTGTGGCATAAGGAACTTCAATGACGACCCTTTGTAACGGAGCCACACGTTTTGCAAGTAGCATACATAGCTCCAATCCTGCTAGGACTTCATCGAATTATATGTGACCTCAAAGAAACCGCGCTTCTTCAATACAATAGGTAAAAGTATCATCTATTGCCCTAATAAAGTTCCTATAATTTTATATATTATTTTAACTAAGGACCTCTCATGGAACTCTCATGGACTTCTATTTTCCACTAAACTGTACATACTGCTGTAGTGCAAACTGATGAATAAATAGCCTAAAAAATAAATCGAAAGATTTATTTAAACGCATAGTAATTGTACGACACACAGGAATTCGAATTATCATTAAACAAATTATCTTTGTTTTCGTAGTAATATGTTTATATTAATTTAGCAGAATGTTTGATCAGCAGCTCAAACGTAAATTCTTCACACACTTTATTATGCCACATGCTGTCTAATATTAGTCGGATGTGATAAGAAAATACTTCTTACATTATATTTCAACCAGATAACAAACTACTGTATGCAAAGTCTCACGATGTTAAACAAATAATATCTATGTATTTGGTGACATTATAACGAGCAAGAAAATATCTTAACTAATAGTACAATGAAATCTATACTTAATATCAAATAGAATCCTCATTTTGTCTTGCCTGTTTTATGAATGCAATAAACTCAAATACTACCGAACAGATTCTTTTACGATGTTCAATAATATATTATTATTATCAGTGAAAGCCAAAATATGTTTTGCCAGATATTTTGAGTATTTTTGAGTCCGTATTACTCAAGAATATATGTCCCCATGACTGGTCAGAAACTCCAATCTCATACCATTTATGTTCTCATGTGTGAATTCTGCATAAGTCAATTCTACAATTGCATCAGAAATTGATGAATGTAATGTAACTCAAAACAACGAAATTAGTGACTGATAGATCTGTGCTTTTGTTTTTAATTTGTTCGCTGAAATATTATTGGAAATCAATTAAATTATTGATAGAGTAGAAATTAAAGTAGATATCTCATCTACCATCTTCAATTTGCGTTTCAGTGTACTTTATAATCAGTCGATTACGAAATATTGTTCTAGCCAACATTTCGCACATAAATATTCTCCTATTTAGGTCACCTATTTCTTTGAATAGTAGAACCACGAAGGTTATTTATCCGAATCAGTACCACCCTTTTGCAGAAGATCGACGCAAAGTAGCGATATTTGTAGTGAGAAAACTAAAGACTTAAGCTTCTTTTTCCAACTTCTCATAACTTCCCATTACAGAAGACGGAGACGAAGAATTGTAGGCAGAAGAGCACTAAGATAGTTCAGAATTCTTCCTTTCCGCAGAAATTCGCGAAAGATGTTTCACATCAGTGGCGACAATGTTGGATACAGGGAAGGGCTAAAGTGCTGAAGCCTTCCTCTCCCACACTAAATATTCTGTTATCTGCAAAGATAAATGACTTTGTAATGTTGCCCTAGGTGTAACCTTTCTTCATCAAGTTCAAGCCCCCAAAACCAAACCTGAACCCACCAGAGTAGCAACGAAGGCTAACCGCTTACCATCTCTTTTCTTCTCTTTCTTATTTATAAAAATAGGTGATAAAAATAAATTATACGTCAATCCCTACTAATATTATAAATTCGAAAGTGTGTATGTATGTATGTATGTATGTTCCGTTTTCACGATAAAACGGCTGAACCGATTTTGTTGAAATTTAATATAGAGATATATTGGACCATGAAGACGGACATAGGCTACCATAAGTTGCAAAAATTAAACTGGGAGGGATTGTAGGGAGGGTAGAAGTTTGTACGGCACAAATTTACCTCTTGAAAGGAAGAACGCATGCGCTAATAATTGAGTGCTGCGCATGTGCTAACACATATCTGTCAGCACTGTCACGTCATACATAATATCATATTGTGCACGTTGATTAAATTGTTCGCATATGTAAACTAATAATTATACAATAAGCTTAAACGGCTGAAACGATTTTCCCTGCTAATATTAAAATGCAAAAATGTTTATAGAGATATATTGAACGTTTATTAGAACATGGCTTTGAGAATTTGACTGTATGGAAGGTGATGTTATTCTTCCTATTTATTACCTTTTGAGTGCTTTCGGTAGATAACGCTGGATAATGACATGGATACTGACCGAGTTACTTTGTACCCTACCCTATAGAGTTTCTGAAGTCTTTAAAATGAACAGGAAAAAAATAACCAGGAGTGTCTTCGCACAATTTGAGACTGAAAGTAGATTTGTGTTACCCCGAATTTAACGCGCGCGAAGCGGCGGGCAAAAGCTAGTATTAATATATATTCTTTTTACAGGAGTTACAGTGGGCACAATTGTTGCTTTCCAAATGGCTGGTCTACTCGCAGCCAGTAACTGGGGCTGGCCGTCCACTTTCTACACCATTGGAGTCATCAATGGTATCTGTTTCATTCTTCTCACTATATTTGGGTCTGCTTCTCCCATGGAACACAAGTCCATCAGTGAAGCAGAAAAGAATTATATTATGGGATCAGTCAAAAGAGGCAATACCAAGGTAAATTTCCATATCTACACATGTTCATAATATATTATGCTTTAATGCTTTTTGCAACAAAAGAAGTGACTTTTGCTACGACGATGACGATTGGGATATTTATAATATATAGACATTTTAATTCAGTATAATCTTTAATTTTTTGAAATTTTCATATACGGCATCATCCATCGCCTATACAACGAACCTTAGTAACGAAGTTACTAACAAAAATATAATATTTATTTATTTTTATAATGTACTGAAGTTTTAATACTGTGGCTGGGTTGTCTTATAGAAACTTAAAACGCCTTGGAAAGCGATTGCAACTTCAAGACCGTTTTGGGGAGCGATAGCTACGCACATCGGCAGTAACATCAGCTTCGTGTTCTTCTTCAATCAAGTGCCTTCTTATATCCACTATATTCTCGGCGTTAATGTCAAGAACGTAAGTACGTTTTCAGATTCTTTTGTCAGAAACAATCTAGCTTGTAGACCTGAAAATAGTCAATCACTACTTTTAATTATTCTAATCTGTCGGACTTTAAGTTGAAGGTCTTGTATGCAGCAGGGACAATCTTAGAATGATTATAAGTTCTAATTATAATGTACGACGCGATAAAAATAAATTTCTGCCCTTTAAATATTTTAGTTATTTTATTAAAGCATTTGTACGTGTGGTGACGGATTAAGAATACGGATTGTCACCACCCGATATCATCCCATGGTTGTCGTAAGAACCGTGCTCCCTCTGTGGGAGCATATATTATGCAGAGAACAGGACTGTAAGAAAAGGAAAACTTGATACAAACCCTATACCAACCCGTTTGGCCAGCGTGGTATAGTAGGCCAATTCCTCCTTTCAAAGGAGAGGCCTAGTCCAGCAGTGGACTGTTAAAGGCTGATGATGATGATTAAAGCATTAGGTAAATATCATGTTTTCAGAGCGGCCTGCTGTCCTCATTGCCGTACGTAGCCAGTTCCTTCACAAGCGTCGGTTACGGTTGGATATCAGACTATTGCACAAACAAAAACATTGTTAGCAGAACGAACGCCAGAAGAATATGCAACTCAACTGGTACGTTTAAAAGATACTTGCTAACTCTAAGTATTCGAACAGCTGTCTGTGGCAATTGGACAGTTTATAAACACAGGACTTTGCTATCCGACGAAGAAGAATAAAGTTTAGAGTCACTGGCTCGTAGAACAATTAAGAATCCCTGGCTGTTATTATTATTAAAGCCAAATGTCAATTTCTTCTCTTTTTTGCTTACGTTTTTTATCTTTACTTTTAAATAATCCTGATCAGGATAACAAGATATTGTGCTTAAAAACTTTATTAAAAGTTGAATCATTTTAATAGTTCTGTGAGTTTATATGTGACAAGTTTTTGCTTACGCCTTTACCTGCGTGGGAGTCTTTTTTTTATCAGAACAAAAGGCATTACATTTGCTGTTCTTATGTATAAGGAAGTTCAATCATTTTTGCGTGACAAAGTAACTAACATCAATCCTCACAAACTTTCATGTTTATAATAGACATAAGCAAATATAAGTAATAGTAAACAATTTTTATAATACTAAGATTTTCCAATTACTACTTTCAGCACAATGCGGCATAGCCTTGTGTCTAATAATGACCTCGTATACAACCAATATTGCCGTCGCAGTAACATGCCTCGTCGCCGCTATGGCTGTTCACATGGGAGTCCACGCGGGATGGATGGTAATCTTTAGCTTTTTTTGCATATCTTATTAGCTTTTCAAATACTTAGCGTGATCGTGTCTTGACAGCAAGGCTAAATTGAAACGTGGTACAGAATATTCAGAATATATTATTCGACTTATAGAACGAGTTTTAAAAAATCAGAAATCTGTACCAATCTCTAGTCATATATGTGCGATTGCCATTGGGAAAACTATGCTTTATGGTATGGGACGGGAAGTATTACACTTTGCATCGTATTCTGGACAAAAACCAATAACTTTTCAAGTCATAGGCATCGCAGACAATCCCAAAAATATCTTAAGGAACACTGTAACGTGACAACCTCCTACGTAGTTAGATGATAAATGAAGTTATGTTTCAAGTGATCGATTCGACCTAAGGAATACACTAAACATTATTGATATACTAAATGATATATTCACTTACTATATCATTGTTTATTTATACTCAAATAGACAGCTGAGAATTTGTGATTGTACATTCTGTGTTTGAATGACACTTCTGTATGGTTTAATAAAATATTGTCAATAAGCTCTGTGAATACAGAGATCGTGCACTGCCACTTATGGAACTATAATAAGCTTGACAAAAAACACTTGTATGCAACAGAGACCTTTATGGATTAGTTGTTACTCACCACTCGGTTTCATACCTAATATGTTGAGGTACTTGATATTTTTCTAGACCCTAAAAAATACGCTTCTTTAAAACGGACGCATAATATCCTTGAGGCTTGGATTTGGCGATAAAATTTCTTCATCTCTGCCTGCGATATTCAGAATTCGTCTGCTAAGTCGTGTTTTTATTCGTTTTATTGTACGTACTCTATCATTGATTTATGAGAAACCGATTATTATATTACAAATTGTTACATTTGTGTCAGCCACTCTTTACTTTTGATAATAATTTTCTTATTATTTTATAATCGTACGTATTGCAGGTAAACCACATAGACCTGGCTCCGAACTTCAGCGGTACTCTGATGGCGATTGGCAACACTGTTGGAACATTCTTCGTAGTGTTAACGCCTGTGATTGTCTCCCAAGTTGTCACTGATACGGTGGGTCAATTTATTTCAATACAGTATTTCACCAACGGCAATAGGCTCGCCGCCTATTACGTGGGATCAAAAATGTATGGCGAAATGTGGGTGTAATAATACACCTCTGCCTACCCCTTCGGGGATACTAGCGTGAGTCTATGTATGTATGTATTTCACCAACTTCTTAAGGCATCTGTACCAAATGCTGGTCTTTTTAGTAAGACATTATAAAAATGGCTCGAGATCCCCGACTAAAAAGTCTGAGAAAATATAAAGATTAGTTGAAATATCTAACACAAAAATATTGAAAAACCTTCAATTTCTTGGTAAGTGTATTGTTATGACTAGGAAATCATCTTCATTGTAAACATGAGCTTGTATGCTGTCTTTAAAATGTACTTAAAATATTTTAGCAATTGATATTTTTGTGGTAGTCGGATTTTAAAGATTGACTTAACATTACTATCTTTTCAGGCAAAAATACAGTATTCTAAAGATGCTGTTGATTTGAATATTCACTTCAAACGTAAAACTCGTATGATTGTTTAATTTTTTTGATGACTGTTATGTCTCTTTCAATTCTTTTCAGACGAATGTGACTCAGTGGCGAATAATGTTCTTCATAATAGCGAGCTCATCCATCGCATGTAACGCGATCTTCGTGTTCATGGTCTCAACAGAAGTACAGCCTTGGAATAATCCTGATTATAATGGTAATTAAACATTTCTACATATTAAATATTATAGGCACTCCAAGAGACAAATGTAGAGTTTGCGGTATTTTATGGTAAACTAGGTCAAACCTCAGCTTTGTTAATCAGCTTTGACCAAATAAAAGGAATCATTATTATGGATCAATAAATTATTATGAAACTTGAATGCGTTCTATTCATAGCATAATATTATTTTTGGATAGTAACCCGAATCAAACAATATTTCTGGCATCTCAAACTCTTCAAAACTTATCTACCTTTCACCATCCGAAAAACCAAACTGAAAAGACATCCTCTTGTCCAAATGTGACTCCCAGTATAGGAATATAGTATAGTAATAGAGATAAAGGCCCGATTCGACGTGGGTTTAATAGTCTCCGAGAGCCTGTTCGCCTCTCGGAGAATTTCTTAAACTTAAGATTAATATACTTTTCAAAATGTACCACTAAATAATGAACTTTGTTTTTCCAGGAAAATGTGCCGAAGATCCTTCTGAAGAGTTAAAAGACGAAGTAAAAAGCCTTGACAAAGATATTGTTACACCAGATAGTCCAAAATAATAAATTGATTCTTATGAATTCCTTGTGTACATAATAATGTATAGTTATGGTTGTGTTGACTTTGAAACTAGTCATAACTACGTAAAAGATATCTTAAAACGTTACCGAGATTCAGAAACATTTAGAACAATCAGAACAGGCGTTTGTAAGTATGACTACCATTTTGTAAAATTGATCTTAATTAGAAGTAATTATAAGATACGGACAATCTAAATAAAGATATGAAACTATTCAATTGTTTTATTTAAGTCCAGTTTTTGCCATAATTCTTGTGTATTTGAAAATAATGAAAGTAATGATGATTACTTTTTTATGACAACGGACTTTTTATTAATATCCAGTTTTATGACAACTGTTTTTTTGCAAAAGCAAAGTAGGTACCTATTCTACATAACCCACACAAAAAAGAACACAAAAATGTTGACAACTAACATAGAAAAGAAACTAAGGAACGCAAGCTTTCGTACATAATCACTGGCGAGTGGTGGCTTATTTTCTCTCTCCATTTTAGCGGCCCAACGCCTGGGGGAGCTCGCGGAAATAAAAGTACATGAAAAGGGTTTTAACCTCAGCGTCCGCCGACTTAATTAATTTTAAAAGGCAAGAATGAGGCATCACTTGCAAATTGTCGAGAACGCCCTTTTAACCCTCGGAACATCTCTTATAGATCATTGATAACACTGTTCGGTGCCTGAATTTACATATTATTTGTAACACGAGCGTTTGAGGGTAGGTACAAAGATTTTGGAATATGGTTAGAATGCTAATTAGTTTTAAGGCCTTTTGATTTTTATGTCTTACTAGAGAACCCGTGCTGCTCCACAGCATATTTTAATATTATAAAAAAGCTCTTACATATAAGTATGACGAGTACATTGTAGCCTTATCTAATAAGTAAAAAGATGATATTCTTACCAAAAATATAATATATCACAAAACTTTTTTTCTCACAAAATTGGCTTTGCGTTGCACCTTAGGTATCGTGAAATTTCCACCTTGGCATTACTGAATGGTTTGTCGCGCAATAGGGATATATACCCGCAAGATATGTCAAAACGTTATCGAGATTCAGAAACATTTAGAACAATCAGAACAGGCGTTTGTAAACATGACTACCATTTTGTAAAATTGATCTTAATTAGAAGTAATATGTATAACTGAACATTGACGAAAGAAAGTTCTTCAATATGACTGTGTTGCCCTACCATTATTTCCATTAGGACACTGTAATGTCCTTCGTCCAGGTGCCCAGAATATAGCAATTTATGAACAATTTCGCCAGTACCATAGTCAGTAATCGTATTACTGTTTTCCAGGTGAACTCTGTATTGACACTCGGGCTACAGCTCACTTACACTCTAAAGTTCAGCATGTCCTGCGTACTGTCCATTGGCACCCATCACACGTTTGTAATCTGTTGCATTTGTAATCGTCTGGCCATATGCTTCGTCCCCAACGGTGAAGTTACTATATACATCCCACTTATTGACAATGTTATCAGCAGTGGCCAAACGAATTTCATAATGTTTATTCTCACTTTCATATAAACAATAAGAAATTGCGCGGAATAATCAATTACCGTCACCTGGAAATCACTTGAAAATTGTTGATGGTACAATTAATCAAATCTGAACCTGTTTCCACCCGTATTTTTTAGTAGTAGGAGGACCATCCGGTACTAAATCTCCAACAGGGCCGTCATTGACCAAGATTCTTTGTTCAAACTTTCTCTAAGCATTTTTCAATTTCCTTCCAAGAACCATCATTATAATTGAAAACACAACTACTCACAAAAAATAAGTTATTAAATCAGAAACTTAAGTAACTAACTTACGCTAACTTCACTTATCTCTTTATCTGTCAATATTTTATTATCAAAATTAAAAATATAGATAAATAACTTTTTTTTATAAGTAAGAAAATAGGTTTTATTTCTGTTATCCAGCTAAATATTTCTGTGAGAAGCACGATTTATTTTGTTTTGTGTATGGGTGTGACTAATCCATCATAATTTAGAAATGTAATAATGACTTTTATAGTTTTGGTCAAAATTGTACATTTGGTAGGAATGGTAGCTTTGGTAGCAATCGTAAGAAACATTGCTACCAAAACTACAATATAATTATGCCAAAATACCATTTCTACCAAAACTACTATTCCTACCGAAAATACTATTCCTATCAAAACTACTATTTGTACCAAAACTACTAATCTTACTAACACTATCATATCAACCATTTTTTTTAAACTATCATTTCTACCAAAACCGCCGGTGCTGTCAAAAGTACCTACCTTTTCTCTCAAAACTACTATTCTTACCAAAGCTACAATTTCTACCATAACTATCACTTGTAATAATAGGTATAATTATATGAAAATAGTACTATGAACCGCTGTAATATGATCCACATAAAAAAAAATTCAAATGCCCGAAGATAGTCCGTAATTTAAAAACACAAAAATTTTTCTAACATAAAACGTAAGGAAAATTCCTCAACATCAAAGATCAGTTCACCCAACATTAAGGGTTAACTGGTAACATTCGGGGAATATTACCTGCCATCAGCGATAATTCACTGTAGTGATAATTTGACCAACATCGGGTATAATTTTACACACCACCACACTCACACCCGTATGAAAGTAAGGCAAGGTCACCTTAAGGAGGCATAACGTTTTTTCCTGGCAGTTACCGCAAGGAACTTATTAGATGCCATAAAAATATTTTTGAATTAAGAACCGTCCATGTAGAGAGAAAGCAATGGAATCTTAAGAAATTTATAGGAAAATATTGAAAAATAAATTAATAGTTTAAAAAACACTAGAAAACACGCTTTTATAAATGCAGGTAAAAACAAAAAATAAATTATGGATCGTTCAAGTTGTCTCTATTTCTGGGCTAAACTATGTGTTTTAATTAAAATATTTGATTGTAAAAGCGTGGGGTGCTGGAAAAGAAAGATGTTCTTGTTTAACTTGTTGAAATATCAAGTGCATAGATGTTACGGGAAGCAGGTTACACAGATGGGCGATCTACCTGGAGTTGCAGCACGAGTAGTAAGTGCCTCTACATTAAACAATCTGCTCAAAGTACCAGTTTGGCGAACTCAGACAAAACATGCGCCATCAGCGAGGAAGACGACATTCACCGACATTTTTAACGCCTCTTCTGTCAGGAAATTAAGTACAAAAGGGTAATACGTCAACAGTGGCAAAATGTAGAGTTCTTGTTCGTGGACGAGATATCTTTGGTTCCTTTTGGTAACCCTTTGGCGGCATAAATGCTATGTTCTTGTGTGACCTCATGTAGCTTCCGCCAGGAAGTTAGTATTAGTCAACAAGAAAGTCTGTCCTGTTCCAGCGCCCCACGCTTTTACAGTCAAATATTATAATTAAAACACACAGTTTAGCCCAGAAATAGAGACAACTTGAACGATCCATAATTAATTTTTTTGTTTTTACCTGCATTTATAAAAGCGTGTTTTCTAGTGTTTTTAGGGTTCCGTACCTCGAAAGAAAAATATGGCACCCTTATAGGATCACTTTGTTGTCCGTCCGTCTGTCAAGACCCTTTTTCTCAGGAATGCGTGGAGGTATCAAACTGAAATTTATACTAAATACTCGAATCTACGGTTCCACAGAGCTGTAAAAAAATCAAACTTCTAATCCAACGCAATCAAAAGATACAGCCGTATATCCTGCAAATTGCAGCATATTTTCAAACTTGCATTGGAATCAAAACCTACAGGGTACTTCCCGTGAAGTCAGAATCTTGAAATTTGGTACGAAACAACGTCTTATATCACTTATTAAGGATACAGCATATAAAAAAATATTTTTAATAAATTTAAAGTTAATACCCCTTTCTCTTGAACGCGTGGAGGTATTAAATTGAAATTCATATCAAATACTCAAATATATAACACCGTAAGGCTGCAACAAAATCAAGCTTCTATGTCAACGCAATCAAAAGAAAGAGCAATATAAGCATATTTTCAAACTCGCGCCTACTCGCAAGTGAATCAAAACCTACAGGGTACCTTCCGTAAGCTCAGAATCTTGAAATTTGGCATGAAGCAACGCCTTATAGCACATATAAAGGAAAAATTGCGAAATCCATAAATTTTTTGTTACATCATATAAGAAAAATATTTTTAATAAATTTAAAATTACTACCCCTTTCTCTTGAATGCGTGGAGGTATTAAAATGAAATTCATATCAAATACTCAAGTATATAACTCCGTTAGGCTGCAACAAGATCAAACTTCTATGTCAACGCAATCAAAAGAAAGAGCAAAATAAGCATATTTTCAAACTCGCGCCTACTCGCAAGTGAATCAAAACCTACAGGTTACTTCCTGTGAACTCTGAATCTTGAAATTTGGTACGAAGCAACGTCTTATATCACTTATAATGGAAAAATTACGAAAACCGTAAATTTTTAGTTACAGCATATAAAAAAATATTTTTAATAAATTTAAAGTTACTACCCCTTTCTCTTGAACGCGTGGAGATATTAAATTGAAATTCATATCAAATACTCAAGTATATAACACCGTTAGGCTGCAACAACATCAAACTTCTATGTCAACGCAATCAAAAGAAAGAGCAAAATAAGCATATTTTCAAACTCGCGCCTACTCGCAAGTGAATCAAAACCTACAGGGTACTTTCCGTGAGCTCAGAATCTTGAAATTTGGTACGAAGCAACGCGTTATAGCACATATGAAGGAAAAATGGCGATAACCATAAATTGTTAGTTACATCATATAAGGAAAATATTTTTAATAAATTTAAAGTTACTACCCCTTTCTCTTGAACGCGTGGAGGTATTAAATTGAAATTCATATCAAATACTCAAGTATATAACACCGTTAGGCTGCAACAACATCAAACTTCTATGTCAACGCAATCAAAAGAAAGAGCAAAATAAGCATATTTTCAAACTCGCGCCTACTCGCAAGTGAATCAAAACCTACAGGTTACTTCCTGTGAATTCTGAATCTTGAAATTTGGTACGAAGCAACGTCTTATATCACTTATAATGGAAAAATTACGAAAACCGTAAATTTTTAGTTACAGCATATAAAAAAATATTTTTAATAAATTTAAAGTTACTACCCCTTTCTCTTGAACGCGTGGAGGTATTAAATTGAAATTCATATCAAATACTCAAGTATATAACACCGTTAGGCTGCAACAACATCAAACTTCTATGTCAACGCAATCAAAAGAAAGAGCAATATAAGCATATTTTCAAACTCGCGCCTACTCGCAAGTGAATCAAAACCTACAGGGTACTTTCCGTGAGCTCAGAATCTTGAAATTTGGTACGAAGCAACGCGTTATAGCACATATGAAGGAAAAATGGCGATAACCATAAATTGTTAGTTACATCATATAAGGAAAATATTTTTAATAAATTTAAAGTTACTACCCCTTTCTCTTGAACGCGTGGAGGTATTAAATTGAAATTCATATCAAATACTCAAGTATATAACACCGTTAGGCTGCAACAACATCAAACTTCTATGTCAACGCAATCAAAAGAAAGAGCAAAATAAGCATATTTTCAAACTCGCGCCTACTCGCAAGTGAATCAAAACCTACAGGTTACTTCCTGTGAATTCTGAATCTTGAAATTTGGTACGAAGCAACGTCTTATATCACTTATAATGGAAAAATTACGAAAACCGTAAATTTTTAGTTACAGCATATAAAAAAATATTTTTAATAAATTTAAAGTTACTACCCCTTTCTCTTGAACGCGTGGAGGTATTAAATAGAAATTCATATCAAATACTCAAGTATATAACACCGTTAGGCTGCAACAACATCAAACTTCTATGTCAACGCAATCAAAAGAAAGAGCAAAATAAGCATATTTTCAAACTCGCGCCTACTCGCAAGTGAATCAAAACCTGCAGGTTACTTCCTGTGAATTCTGAATCTTGAAATTTGGTACGAAGCAACGTCTTATATCACTTATAATGGAAAAATTACGAAAACCGTAAATTTTTAGTTACAGCATATAAAAAAATATTTTTAATAAATTTAAAGTTACTACCCCTTTCTCTTGAACGCGTGGAGGTATTAAATTGAAATTCATATCAAATACTCAAATATATAACACCGTTAGGTTGCAACAAAATCAAGCTTCTATGTCAACGCAATCAAAAGAAAGAGCAATATAAGCATATTTTCAAACTCGCGCCCACTCGCAAGTGAATCAAAACCTACAGGGTACTTTCCGTAAGCTCAGAATCTTGAAATTTGGTATGAAGCAACGCCTTATAGCACATATAAAGGAAAAATTGCGAAATCCATAAATTTTTAGTTACATCATATAAGAAAAATATTTTTAATAAATTTAAAGTTACTACCCCTTTCTCTTGAACGCGTGGAGGTATTAAATTGAAATTCATATCAAATACTCAAGTATTGGTTCGGTGATACACCGAAACCGTAGGTTCTAGGCGATTTGGAAAGGAAAATGGACTGTATTAGGGCGAGTTTTTAGTCGCCTAGAATTGGATAAGGGAAGAGAAAGTAGGGATTGGAATGGGAGAGATGATTGTGAGTGGGTATAGGATATTCCAAGGATGGAGGGCACTTACCTTGTACGGCAATCTTCTTCGTCTCAGAAGGGCAGTCTCCTGGTGGTTTCGGGATGAAGCTGCTTGATTCACTTCACTACACAAATCACTTCCACTTGCGAGCGGTTTTTTATTTAAACTATTAATTTATTTTATACTTTTTAGTCTTTGATAATGAAATATTTTAACATACATTTATTTTAAGTAGGCGAATGAACCCGCATCCTCTCCATCTCCGCCAGTGCGTCTGTAATGCATGGTGTTTAATATGCCAGCTTAGAACCATCTAGCTCTTCAATCTGGAGACCACTAAGCGATTTTACACGGTAGATGCCCAACTTAAAATCACGGAGACCATGCGCCTTTCCACAATACCTTAGCTATACTTGGCCGGGAACTGGATGCCTATAGGCTGAATTAGGTGCTCATCGTCGTTTCCGAAATTAACTTTGATGGACGGTATGTCGGTTTCATACATTTGGTCACGTCTAAAGTGCGGCCAGATGATGTCCGAGATTAATCCGGTGCTGCCACTTACTAGCCCCTTCTCCACGTCTATATTGGATCGCAACATGATTTTAGCTTCATTGAATTTTTTTAATTTACTCGGTAGTCCACCCGTTTTATTTATATTGCTGGGGATAATGGACTCTATTGTAGTATTTCCAAGGATTCGGATCGCGTCAATAAGTTGGTCTTGAGCCTTTATGTCGTACTTTTGGGTTCCTTTTTGTTCGTAAAATTTAAAAACTTCATGGTTGTGCTTCTCTACTTGGTTGTTTGTTGGATAAATACGCAGTGCTTTTTCAAGCGCTAACTCGCCAGTACCATTTGTTGAGACCTTAGTCAGGAATACTGCAAGATGCTCGCTGTTCAACTCTCCGACCCTCAAGGCGTTCAAGATGTCGGTGAATGTCGTGTCTCCTCGCTGGCGCATGTTTTGTCTGAGTTCGACGAATGGGAAAAGCCGCCATAAATTATTATTTATTCGAAATATTTAAAAAAAACAAAGTCCATTACGTGGCCTTTCTCACAAGTGCAAACACGACTATGATATGATATTCCATCATGGAATGCCAGTGCCTATCTTCCGGCATCATCATCAGACCTTGAAACCTAATGGTAGTCAAAGCTAATTACGTGGCCTTTCTCACAAGTGCAAACACGACTATGATACGATATTCCATCGTGGAATGCTAGTGCCTATCTTCCGGCTTCATCATCAGACCTTAAAACCTAATTGTAGTCAAAGCTCATTACGTGGCCTTTCTCACAAGTGCAAACACGACTATGATACGATATTCCATCATGGAATGCCAGTGCCTATCTTCCGGCTTCATTATCAGACCTTGAAACCTAATTGTAGTCAAAGTTCATTACGTGGCCTTTCTCACAAGTGCAAACACAATTATGATACGATATTCCATCATGGGATGGCAGTGCCTATCTTCCGGCTTCATCATCAGACCTTGAAACCTAATTGTAGTCAAAGTTCATTACGTGGCCTTTCACACAAGTGCAAACACGACTATGATACGATATTCCATCATGGAATGCCAGAGCCTATCTTCCGGCTTCATCATCAGACCTTGAAACCTAATAGTAGTCAAAGGTCATCACAAGACTTTTATAAGAAATCCAAAACAGCTATGATACGTTTTTCCATCATGAAGTTCCAGGTCATAGCTGCCGGTTCCATCATCAGATCAGTTCGGAAGTACCATATTATTAAATTATCATCAGAACTACATACAGCTGTCAATTTTCATTACGCTACGATCCTTGGAAGATGGTTAAATTAGTAACCTAAGATTCCATTACATAGTTACATACACGACGACCTAATAAAAGCGTGTTATAATGTTCAATGTCCACACCTATCTTCCTTCAAACTTACCCAATTTAAATGAGCATACCATCAAATGAAAGAGCTCTTTTCAGCGCGTGTATTAGGACTATAACGAAACGCCTACCTCAATGAGAACCAGATATATAGAAGCAGAAAGTCATTGACTACGACTACGAAAACGTAAAAAATCTATGGGAGAAAACTGTTTTTGCATATAACTTGATGAATGTGCAAGTTAGGTAATTTCTAATGCTTGATGACAAATTTATGCAGCGAGAGCTTTCATTTAAAAAAAAAAAACATGCGAATCGGTTGCGTAGAACGGGCTGGCCGACTCGTATTATAAAACACAAATTCTCTGTAGACGCTTAACAGGAGAACCCACGGTTCGACATCAGTTCACAAGATTTGTCCGATTTCAGCATGGATATTCTTTGTCAATCGTATAATAAGTAATCAGAATGATACATAAAACTCTTGCTTTATTAACTGACAAACAACTAAAACTACTGGGCGCAAGATGATGAAATTTGTCATATTTGTTTCTAGTAGAGCGTAGCGGTGCACTAAGAAGGGATTTCCCAAAATTCCCACGGTACCAGAAAGAAATGGTTAAGAGTATGTGCGGACGTAGCAGCGGGCAACCTCTAGTAACTATATAGATACCAGTATTAAGTATCATACTGTCTACTGATTATACGGGACCTATATGTATTATTATGTATATCTTTAATCCTATTTTGTCCTTGTAGTGTATGTATGTATGTATGGCAATTTAATTTCATAAATTTATAGCATTTTTAGGTTAGGTACCTACTCTCTAGCATTCGTGAGATATGCACAGCAGATTTAATCGTGTTGTTTGAAAGGATTAACACTTTCGGAGTTACCAACAAAGTTCTAGAAGCGAAGATATAATTATATTACTTTTTCTTCATGTAGGTAGACTTCAATTCAAAACTCGTAAATTTTTTTAACTTACGTTTTTTTAATCTTGATATATTTTTGTTATTTAAGTTATGTCTTAGGTACTATTGAAACTTAGCCTGTTGAAACCAAATAAACGAATAAACATACTTATATATTCTTAAATGCATGTTTTATATCCAATTTCCACCAACACACGTATCAAATAATCGTGTTCATCACATCAGATTTATCTTGGGTGGGAATCGAACTCACAATGTGTCAAGCCAGACCAGCAAATAAAATTAGTCGCGTAAAATCTAGTAATGTTATATTAAGTACTGGCACCGGCTAATTTGCTCGTTAAATATCCGTGTCAAGCGGTAACTACGCGATTAAAATACTCGGTGTCTAATTTTGTGTGGAAATTCACCCAATATGCCCAGCGGAGTTATTAAGTTACGTGTATAACTCCGGAACACCGAGGGTGACTAACGCTAAATTAGGCCCCAAAGAGCGGTAACATTTAAAGGTTTTCTTGAACCCTTCAGAAACTGCTGCTTAAGACTGTTTTAAATGCTTGAATTATATCATCTTCAGGGAAAACATACGTCCTTTTTAAACGCATCTTCCCTTAATCGATTTTAAACTTTCGCGATTTGTATACATCATACAAAATAAATTAGCGGGTCTTAATCGCGTACAACTAACTTATTTAAGGTATAAATACCTATTTGGTTCCGACGTTTCACTCGTCTTGCACCGAGCGTGGTCGCGGAGAGTCTCTCCGCGACCTAAGTTAGTTGTACGCGATTAAGACCCGCTAATTTATTTTGTATGATGCATCTTCCCTTGGTTAGGTTCGGTTGGTTTAATTGTATTTGGTTTTAATTTATGTTCTGCTGTTTTTAATTTGCCAACATACTCAAATACCCAGTAAATAAGTAGGAGGTAAAAACTGCAGCAAGCTTCCTAATTGCAAATAAATTAAACAATCCTATCATAAGTATAGTCACTGTTGTACATATGATAGGTCTCCCTTATGGCTCTTTAATTACACCGATTTTGAGTCCCCCACTTCCATCCTCTTTCAGCTATCCTAGTAAAATCATCAACCGACCTTTGCGTTAAGCCTTCCTCTGCTGCGACGTCTGATAATGTTAAGCATTTTGTCCCAACGGCCGTCAGTTCTTCTAACTATGACCCTATCCACTGCCAATTCATCTTTACTATTTATAGAGCTATGTCGGCGTCTTTGGTTCCATTGCAGTTCCCCTCATTTCTGATTCTCGTAAATCGAACCTACATATACACTCGCCATACTGATCACAGCTGCTTAACTACTCTACTATTTAGTTACTTTTAACGATATGATTGATACTGAGTCTGATCACATTTACATTGGCGCAGTAATCTGTTAACATGCTCGTTTAATATTAATATTAACTTATATAAATGTAAATTAATAGCCACACGTTGACGTCGCTCGCGGGCACATTTATAGCAGGATGAATTTGTTCCAACTTTCGACTTGCCATTATATTTTAATGAGTTTTTATAAAATTGTGCGGTGATATTTTAATGCGAGATTATAAAAAGGTTTCTGAGCATGGGTCTGTGAAGTTTTCGTTACTTCGATGCATATTTGTGTAGTTCTTTTTTATGACATCTACCACTAAGAATAAATTAATGTTATTTTATTTATTTATTTATAATATTCTTTATTGCACACCAATATATAAATGAACAGTTCATTAAAGTAAAGTATATTAAACTACGATTATGTACAATTGGCGGCCTTATCGCTAAGTGCGATCTCTTACAGGCCATCTTTGGATGGACAGGAATGATGTTAGCAATGAATTGTAGCAGTGGTGTAGCACTGGCTGACTTGGACAGCAAGATGATTTAAGAATAAAATACATACGTACTATTACAATATAATTATCATATAGATATATACAAAGACAATACATATATAAATAAATAAATATGATAGATATAAACTATACTCAGAACAAACAGATACAGTGAGTAAGGAAAAGAAAAATCAAATAACCGTTAAATCAGCATAATATGTTAGTTAAGTAGTGCTTTTTAACAAGGTTTTTAAACGTTGCTAGAGAATTAACCCTACGAATCTCTAATGGTAAACCATTCCACAGGCGGATAGCCTGAACATTAAAGGATTTGGCGAAGTAATTTGTTAAATGCTTCGGCACCTCCAGCGTCAGATCCTCAGACGACCTCAAAGACCTTACATGTGTGTCATAAAGGAACTTAAAACGTTCTTTGAGATAAAAGGGAGTACAAGGATTGAATATAACATTATATAACAATGTGAGAATGTGTGTATTCCTGCGAAGACGAATCGGCAGCCACTTGAGCTTATTACGAAAATCTGAAACGTGATCATATTTGCGCAGTCCAAATATAAATCGAAAGTTCTGGAGACGTTCAAGTTTATCTAACTGTTCTTCGGTGCGGTCAAGATAGCTGACATCAGCATAATCGAGTACGGGCAGAAGCAAGGATTGAGCAAGCGCAATTTTGGTGGCTGTAGGAAGAAAGTTGCGTAGTCTACGCAACGAACCTGCTGATACAAATAGTTTGCGACTCATTTCTTGAATTTGCGGTCTCCAAGATAAAGTTTCATCCAAGAAGATCCCCAGATTTTTCACGGTTTTGCTGTAAGTGAGATCTTTGCCATCAAAACTCATTTTTGGTAACTCGGGCCACCTAATTTTCGAGACCAGTTTGGGGCTGCCAATAATAATGAGTTGAGTTTTCTCAGGATTTACTTAAATACCATATTTATTGCTCCACTCACAGATACGCGACAGGTCCGCGTTAACGATGGAACAGGCTTCTGGTAACTTGTTTAAAGGGGCTTGCGTATAAATTTGCAAATCATCTGCGTAAAGGTGGTAGGATGAAACTAATTGATTTGAGATAGAATTTATAAATATCGCGAAGAGTAAAGGAGATAGCACGCCACCCTGAGGCACACCGGCATTAGTATCACACCAAGTAGAATAAGAATCTTCTATGCGTATACGTTGCCGGTGACCAAACAGGTAACTATGAAACCAGCTAATCGCTGTTGGAGATACGTTAAGAGAGCGTAAGATGCCGAGTATTATGTGAAAATCTACAGTGTTAAAAGCATTGCTGAAATCGAGTAAGGAAAGAACTGTAAGATTGCCACTATCCTAATGCAGTGGCAGTACTGTGGAAAGGACGGAAACTGGATTGATAAGGATTTAGGAGGGCATTTTTATGTAGGAAGGAACTCAATTGTGAGTGAACTTTCAACAGGAAAGATAGTATTTTCTTGGGTTTACGCGAATGTTACACATTGAAATTAAACTACAGTTTACGGATTTTATCGCGTTATATTACTTTCACTGGTTATTTGTAATTACATTTAAACCGAAAGATCTAGGAATTACATTTTTATTACTAGCCGACGTTTCGAATTCTTTACAGGATTCATGTTCACGGCAGACTGAGGTGATATTTGTCTTTGTCTTGAATTTAAAAGTTATCTCAAAGTACCCGAACATTTTTCAACTATTGGTGTTACTATCTACGCAGAATGTGCTCACTGTGTCTTGATGTCTTCTGGTGACTTTGTCCTTTTTGGGTTTCATTAGCCTGATAACAGGGTCCCAAGCTGGAGGTACATTCCAACCATCTTCCCTATTGAAATTAGGATGTTTTTTAATTTCAATAGCTTCACGTATCATTCTTGGAATAAAGCGGTGTTCTTTTGCGAGTATCTGTGGTTTATCAAATCGCAGGTAATGGTTGGTAGATAACTTTTAAATTCAAGACAAAGACAAATATCACCTCAGTCTGCCGTGAACATGAATCCTGTAAAGAATTCGAAACGTCGGCTAGTAATAAAAATGTAATTCCTAGATCTTTCGGTTTAAATGTAATTACAAATAACCAGTGAAAGGAAAGATAGTATTGATATGGGTCGATAGTCTGAGAAGGAACAGGGCTTAGGTTTCTTGGGCAAAGGAATAATCAGTGCATCCTTCCAATCAGATGGAAATATTCTACGGGCAACGGCATGATTAAGGATGTGACAAAGGATTGGAAGATTTTCTTCTAGGATGGGGAGGATCATTTTGCGGCTGATACAGTCACTGCCGACTGCATTAGACGCAACTGTCAGTAAACTCTTCTTAACATCACAAGCGGTAAATGGCGTGAAGATAAAGGAAGAGTAATCAGGGGTTGGCAAGGATGAAAGATATTCTAAATTAGTTTTTTTTCATATTTCCATCAAATTTGGACGAAGTAGTGAAATGTCTATTGAGAGAATCGAGGTTAAATTTGCTTGGGAGGGATTGATGCCGTGTATTACCAACTCCCAAAGTTTTAAAAAAATTCCAGACTTTTGCTGGATCACCATCTTTAACGGATGTATGAATGTATTGGCGTTGCGCTATCCTACACACCTTATTGCAGAGATTCCTTATGGCCACGTATTTTTCTTGATTGAAAGGAGTAGGTCTGTGCTTCAGTTTGGCCTTGGCAGCAGATTTTTTGGACATAATCTTTTTGATGTCCTCAGTTAGCCAAGGAGCTGGTAAATGTTTAAGTTTAATGGCGCGAACTGGCGCATGAACGTCGTATAATTCAAAGAGCTTACTTGTGAAAATATGGACTTTGGTATTGACACACTCTGAGGAAAACAGGGGCTCCCAGTCGATATCAACGTTATCCGCACGCAACCTGTCCAGATCCATGCCACCAAAATTGCGCCGCAATACTATCTTCGGCTTCGATTTAGGTGGGCGTAGTTTGTATGATACATAGATGAGGTCGTGATAGGAAAAAGCGTCTGCTGTACACTGACCATGCTTAGAGACGAAATTAGGAGAAGAGACAAAGATTAGGTCAAGCAGAGAAGGTGTACAGTTTGGGAAGTAATGAGTTGCGTTAAGGTTTCAAATTGATAAGTTACAAGATTTTATAGCATGTCTAAGAGAGGCAGCACGAGAATCGTGTTTAATAAGGCAGGTGTTAAAGTCACCCATAATGATAGTGTGGCTATATAGGGGAGTTAAATTTTCTAAGACTTGCTCGAATGATGAATAAAAGCTAATGCAATTTGAAGGAGAATAGTATACGCCTAGTAGTACTTTAAGGTGCTGAAGTTCTACTTCCAAGAAGAGATGCTCGCCTGTATTCGGCAGTGGCGGCTGCGAAGACATAGAGACTATGTTATAAGAGATTTGATGTCGTAGGTATATGGCTACTCCACCTCCACTGCCGGATACGCGATCATTTCTTATTAGGTTGAAACCTGGAAGAGAATAAGATGCTGAAAGGAGACATGGTTTTAGCCATGACTCTGAGATAAGGACACCATGTAAATTTTTGCAGTCTAAGTTAGCCAGCATATCAGGGAAATGGGCCGGAATAGGTACTTTGTGCGTTTATATGGACTACATTAAAGTTTTGATTAAGTTTTTGGGTGTATAGGGTTCCCACCAAGAACGTAGGGTCCCAAGCCAACCTCACCTGCACGTGGTGCGCCTGCCGATCAACGGACGAGGCTCTGGCAAACTAAATATCCCGTTAAGCGGCAATAGGCTCGCCACCTATTACGTGGGATCAAAACACTGGCGAAAAGTGGGCGTTTAATATGCCTCTGCCTACCCCTTCGGGGAAACAGGCGTGAGTCTATGTATGTATATATGTAAAATTTTGCGGCACGTCTGAGAATTATGACTGGAGAATGTCGCCTAGTGAAGGGTGTGTTATGTCACGGGGAATTTACAAACGTTCTATCTAAAGACACAAAGTACACCTAGATTTAAAAAAAATGTAAATCACAAAAAGTGTAGTCTTGTGTGATTATTTTTCGAGGAACTTGCAGCAAAAAAATACTTATAAGCCCTCATTATATAGCTACAAAAACAATGTTTGCCAAGTCAGCTAGTAACATTATACTACGTATAATTACGAAGTAGCTTTAAACAAGCATTCTTGTGTTAATCAGAATCTCAGAAACGCCTCCAATGATTTTCATAAGATTTAGTATGCAGGGCGTTTCAGAGGCGATAAATGTATCTAGCTAGGATTCATTATTAGAAAACACGATTTACCATAAAACCGAGCGAAGGTCTGTCGTCCAGGTACTAATAATTTGTGGATGCAAACATCCATAGAACATTCATCATAACACTGTCCCAAATTACAGCCGCCTTCGCCAAACAGTTTACTTTCCATCTGACCTTCGCATCTCGAAAAGCTCTTCCATTGTTCAAAGTACATTACACTAATATAATATTAAGTACAGTGACGTCACAATGTTGACGTAGGAGAGTGCCGCGGTGTTCGGCGACACTATTGACGCAGCTGCTAGGACACACTTAGACGATCCCCATCATTTAACTAAAATGTGATGTGGGTGGAAAATGTTGTAGTGTTGTGTAAGGCAGTAGTCCAGTGGATATGTATATATAATATGTATATGTATGTTGGTATATATAAAATGTATTTATGTATTATTATGATTAAAGTTTATGTATTGTATGCGTTTATCATACCTATTAAGTTTTATTAAATACTAGCTGACCCAGCGAACTCCGTATCGCCTTTTTAAGAGTTTTTATTTAATTCCCTTTTTTCCAAGCCCCTTTTCCAAAGTTACCATTGACTTAGCGCTTAATCTCTTATCATTTCAGAGTCTATAAATGATGAACAAACAAACATAGATTTTTATATATCTAATACTGAATTCCCCATTCCTTAAAATATCGGAGACGATACCATATAGACTTTAAAAAGAAATCCCATCCGCCATCTTTGATCACGGAATAGATGTTGTATTTGGATTCACCATCCCATAAATCGTCAGAGACGATTCCCATATTGATTTTTAAAATTTTTCCCATCCGCCATCTTTGCTTCCCATCCGCCATCTTTGATCACGAAATAGATGTTGTATTTCGATTCCCCACCCCTTAAATTATCGAAGGCGATACCCATATTGATTTTGAAAATTTTCTCATCCGCCATCTTTGATTTCCCGCCCGCCATCTTGGATCACTAAATAAATTTCATATTATTAATCAGCGTCCCGAAAATCTTGAAAACGTTACCCATATAAATTGTATCCTATTCGTTTAGCCTTTTTTGCCTTTGACCCAACCCTCCCCCTCCTCGTTTGACCATTTTATTATTTTTGTCTGGCCCCTAAAAGTTGTGGCGTAAATTTATATAGCCTATAGCCTTTTGGAATAATTGGGGTATCACAGGCAATAACAATTTTTTAAATCCGACTGCTACTTCCTGAGATTAGCCGACATTATCTTTTAGCATTTTTAGTCTTTTGCCCGCCCCCAAAGGGTCGAAGCGTTATGTTATATAACTGGGCTATCGTATACAAAAAGAATTTTTCAGATCCGACCGGGAGTTCCTGAGATTAAAGCGTTCAAACAAACAAACTCTTCCACTTTATTATATTAGTATAGATATAAGTCAAACTGCACTTCTAAAATACACCTACCATTAATCTCTGCGCCACTCTAAGGTAGACTAGCAGAAAATGCCTACGGCATTAAGTCCACCTTTACACGCTATGTGTATATAAAGATAATAAATAAAAAAATAAAAATATGTTAATATTTTATGTTATGTTTATGGTATCGCTAAACCCGTGATTCGAAGTGCACGTTAAGCCATGTACTTCTTTGATAGTCGTTATGGGGCTATAGGAGGTCAGTGCCTTTGAATATACTGCCTCTGGTCTACACCATAAAATATCGTTGTCTCTTTAGATTGTGGAGGTCACACTGCAGTCGCTCTGCTGAAAAGGCTGCCAAATATTTTTCGACCCCCGGCTCTAAGACTAAAAGACTTGGATTCAACTAGAATAGCGCTAGGCCGATAGTGGTTTTGTAAGTAGTACACCCTTAGTGATTTCTGCATGAATGCTCTGGGGACATGGTACCTACGTTCACACAGAATAACGACTCAAAATACCAGAATCTTTACTGTTGCGTTTCGTTCGGTGAGTAAGAAAGCCGGGGGCCTTTTCCTTCCTCCTTAACGCACTCCTTTAAATACATCCATAGTTTAAAGTAGAGTAGAACATAACAATGCATGTAATTGTAATTAGATACTCGCGTCTCATGCCCAATCCAACAGAACATAATCTCCACAATCAATTCCTATTAGATACCCACTACATTAATTACATCTTCAATTCATCTCAGTACACACAATACAAGCGATTCTCGATATATCCCTAGTTGTTTCGGGATTAATAACATTCTGCCATATTCGCAATACCACTGGTCATTAAGTAGAACACGGCTAATTGGCAATTGAACGGACCCTTTATGCATTATTATGGGAACAGTAAACAGACCGTAGTTATGATAATGCGGTGCTCAGTAAGGCTGGGATTATTCTTAATTTAGTGGGTTATATTTACTATGAATACGTTTTTTTAATAAGTTTTTGTTTTAAATATTATTATGTGAAGTGTTAGACAGAACATATCGGATATGTTAGCTTCAGATTCTGAAGTTTAGACTTTAACGTTGCAAAGTGGTATGCATTAATCTTGAAACACACGGGCATCATAATTAGATTATATAAATCTGGTTATGATGCCGTCGTCGCTAGATAAGCGGGTATCACCTAGCCCTAGCAAACACAAGAAAGAAAACATTATTCTTGGCCACGACTAAATCTTTGAATGAAATCTATAGAAGACAGCGAATAGAATGGTCATGCACCGACCAAGTATGACATCTCACAACCTATCGATATTAGAAGCTGTAACAGGCCTCTATAGCAAGTTATGTTATCATAGGGCTTTTTAAAAAGGTCAGAGGTAATAACAGAGGGTCTAGTACGAGTTTGCACTTGATCTTCACGGTGGCGATAGCCTAGTCGACAGGAACAATTTCCATACAATTCCTAAATGCGCCCCCTAGCGGACTCTATCGATCGCTACTCTCCGTTAGGGGCGCTTTTAGAAAATGTATGGAAATTGTTCCCGTCGACTAGTCTATCGTCACCGTGATGATCGAGTGCAAAACTCATACTAGACGCTCGGTTGTAGGAATCAATTAATAAATTTACCCAGAAACCGTCTGATTGGCCACGAAAATAATAAGATCATATTTTAAAGTCGTTTTTCTGCATTCAATAATTGATTAATGAAGTGAATAAATATTAGAGCGGTGCCAACGAACGTGTCATTTCCATCGCTGTTTGTCTCCGGGATCGCTTAGCAGTCGCTAGCTGCAGACAGTCTTTGTTAAATGAGGCGGGGGCAGATGAGTAATCGGTTTTCGTTTATTTTGTTTCTTAACTTTGTTTCTCCTTATTTGAAAGTACTGACCATTCTTTCAAATAAAGTCAATCCTACGCTCATTCCCACTACTGTGTAGCTAAGTTCAGCAGAAGTGACCGCAGAAGATACCGAATTATTGATAGGTACTCGTGAAGTGCCTAGAAAAGCTAAGTTGTGTTGGAGCCCGCAACGAATTTAATTAGGAGTTTATTGGACGAGTTGGAAAAATAATTAAAGTACTGGCTACTTATTTATAAAGTTGTGGTTTTAAAATTATTTGCTGCTGATTGCTGTTTTTTTTTTTTGCTATTATGATATTTTTCACTTTAAACACAATGGCGAATGGCCTAAAGCATAATATACTTGCAATTGCACGAAACTATACTTTATGCTTATTAAAATAAGTGCCAATTTACAAGAAAGGGTAACCGTTGAATCAATAACAGAGTTGTGTACGACTTTGTCTAGACAAACGTCACCACGCTATGATTCAACGTTCACATTACTCAGTCTACACTCGACGACAGAAAGAGACGCACACGTCAATAAATAAAAAATATGGCTGAGAAAATCGCGGTGGTTACAGGTGCAAATAAGGGCCTGGGATTCGCTATAGTGAAAGGATTGTGCCGAAAATACGATGGAGTAGTTTATCTTACTGCAAGAGATGAAAACAGAGGATTAAAAGCCGTAAAGCAATTAAACGAAATCGGACTGAAGCCTGTTTTCCACCAACTAGACGTAAGTGACAGCAAAAGTGTTGAAAGATTTGCAGATTTCATCAAAACTAATCACGGTAGATTTGATGTATTAGTGAACAGTGCTGCAATTTTAGAGTGGGATGAAGTGTATCCAAGCTACGAAGCAGCCCAAAGAAACATTGACATAAATTATCGAAGCTTGTTGTCAGTCGAGAAATATTTGTACCCTTTGCTAAGAGATGGCGCTAGAGTTGTCAACATATCAAGCGCGTGCGGCCATCTTTCAAACTTGAAGAACAAGAAATGGATTGAGACGCTCATGAGTCCTGATTTAACAACAGAGCAAATCAATGAATTTGTTGATGAATATTTGGAAAGTGTGAAAAATGGGACTTTTGATAAAAACGACTTTGCTGACCAAGGTAAACATGCTGAACACAGGGTATCGAAGATCGCTCTAACGGCTTTGACTAAAGTACAGCAGAGAAAATATATGGATAGAAATATTTCTATAAATGCTGTTCACCCTGGAAATATAAAAACTGACATGGCGAATGGTGGTGGAGAGGTGAAAGCAGATGAAGCTGCTAACGTTGTTCTTTATCTTATTTTAGACGCATCGCCCAAATTAAAGGGCACATTTCTGTGGCACAATAAAAAACTTGTTGATTGGTATGACGCAGAAACAGATTTAGCTTGCCATGGGCTATGGTAAACAGATATCTGTTAATGTAATTAATTCACTACATGGTAATTCTCTTAATATCAGCACATAGTGTATCTATGTATATCATGTAATATGTTCGCTAAGGTCTGAATAAATTATTTTGTAACATCAAGAATCGATGCTTTTATTTATAATTCGTACCATACCCTGAGAAACTGAAGTATTTTTGTTTGTACTTTATAGAGACAGCTGCCAACTCTGATTGATGATACGAGCATATCGATTCGGCACGCACACAAGATAAAAAAATATGAAACAAAAGTTACACACGAACGTTACATACGAACATTTCTAAAACTAACCAATTTTCATGAAACTTGCATCTTGCGCCAACTTAAAAGAAACTTGACCCAATAAAACATTTTTAGAAGCCCTCGAAGAGTAACTTATGCAAATAATATGTGATTCCAACAATATTGCAAATGTAGAAGAATATTTCATAGCTACTATTACGATTATACATAAGGTTAAACTGATAACCTCTCATTTTAAGTCGGAAAAACATTGCACTGTATTTTATAAAAATACTAGTAAAGGACTGCAACTATGCCTCTGAAAAGCATTTTCGCAAACATTTAATTTTTTAACCGTCATTATTTTATTTATTTTGGAAAACAAATAGTGTCCGTCAGCAAATAATAACCATTTAGTTATGCTTTGTAGATTGTTATTTATATGAAACAGAAATAAATAAAAATTATACAAGAGACTCGCAACATTTGTAATGCTATACCTCACTGTGCTATACGCATATTAGTCAAAGAAAAAAAGGAATGTTACGTTGGTTTGGACATCTGGAGCGGATGGATGAAAGAAGAAATACGAAAGGAGTTTATCGTGCGAGAATAAATGGAAATGTCGGTAGGGGACGCCCTAGGCGGACGTACGCCGACCAAATAGGTGATCTACTGATAAAGGGCAAAATAAAAAGTACCTATAACCGACGCGCATGCATGACGAGGTTAATGAATGTCGATGAAGCGAAAGAGGTATGTTTGAACCGAAGCATGTGGCGTTCCATAGTCTCTGCCTACCCCAATGGGAGACAGGCGTGACGTTATAGATAGATAGATAGATAGATTAAATACATGTGTAATACCGTGACTTATTTTATAAATCACGATATATCATTTTTGAGTATTTATTTTGTCAACATATATTAGTAGTATAAGATTTTTTTTTTAATTCAATTAGTTTTAGCCATGTTTTCACAGACAACATTGCAAATCCTTATATTATTCATCCGTATATTATCTTCATTTTCATATTTTTATATACTGTTCGCAATCTACTGCAACTATAGTTTCGTCAATAGGTGTATTTGGCCTACTATACCACTCTGACCACACGGATTGGAATAAAGTTTTATGTCGAGTATGACGTCTCTTCTCAAAGGCTTCTATAAGTTATAGCCCATAATACCCACCCAATGGAGTTGTGACACTTAAGTGTTCTTAATCCGTCACCACACGTAATATATTTCACTAAAAAATACATTTTTATTCAATAAACATCAACAGAAATCTTGATTGAAGATTCTTTACAAAGATAAAGATAACTAAAGAAAGAAAATTACATTATATATTAATAAGCCCATCAAAAAGCTTTGAGCAAGAAACTCCATGGGCTTTAGAACATTTTAATATACCTATATTTTTTTTTGCGTTACTGACTAACTGACAGATAATGCACAGCCACCACCAGCAATTATTTGTGTACTAAGAAGGGATTGCCCAAAATTCTCTATCGGGCTGAAAAAGTTAAATTAAAAAGAATGTTCGGACGTAGCAGCGGGCGTCCTCTATAAATGTAGTTTTTTTTAGTAGTAACTAGTTCACAAACTATGGAAAAATCTATCACTCTGCTTATTGAATCTAATAAAACAGTAAGAAGCACTCCAATGTGAATATAATTCGTCCATCAATTGGCAGGTATTCATAAAAGCGAGTTCTGTGTAACATGCATTAGCTGATTATTTCGGCTTGTTAATTAATCATGTTACTTTTTGTTACGCTTGTATTTCTTCGAAGTGGTTAGCAGAAGTTTGAGTCGTAGTAATATTCTTGTGTTGGCCTATGCTGGTATACCATGCATGCATGAATTGAATGACTGGATTCCAAGTCCACCCTCCAGGATGCATGCCTCATGCTAAGCCATAGTATATTATGAGTAAAACTGTTACTAACTGCTGTCACTGATGATACAGATGATTCTGGCAATGTGTACCTCTTTATTTTTCTTGTATATAAACACAATAGAAGATTTGCACTGAACGCGACGATTAAAATACTAAATAACAACTATTGATCTGGTCATATTAGATAAAATAAAATAATAAACCGAAATCATATTAATTAATCATATTGAATAGAATAAACAACTCGTGCAGTATTTTAATACTTTATTATCATGAAAGAAGTCAATGACTTAATACCATTATAATAATAATAATAGACATTTACTTTAGACATTTGTCCATAGGTTTACACAATTTAAAATTACAAGCTAGAACCATACTTCTACAATTTACACAAGCCAAATTTAGAAAATTAAAAAGAACAAACACAGAAAGAGAAAAAGACATTTAAAAAAATAATTGTAGGACAGTGAGAAAAAGCTGCCCAGTTATCAAAGGTCAGTGTGCAGACGTATCCAGTGGCGCAGTAGTGGTGAGTCCCATCTATCCACGAACACGCTTAGCACGCTATTGTGGCTGGACCTGACACGATTTAACATTGATGCTCATTGCTTTCTTATAACGGCATGAAAACCATCTGTGTGAGCTTCCGCAAACATGCTCGACGCGCTACAAAATCGCAGCAACGCGTTGTTATATTGGACACGTAAGGCGCTGTACGCTCCCATTGTATAGTTAACCCGCAGGCTGCAGGTGTACAAGGCTTGGCAATAGGATTTAAAAAGTGTTACTTTTACTGCATTACTGCAATGTGCGAACCTGCGGGCCAACATATTACACCGGACAGATAGCGCCCTACGTGCCCTCTCTATGTCCTTACTATCTTTAAGGTCCTCAGAGACCCATAGGCCCAGATACTTGAAGTGAGCGACTTGATTAAAAGTGCTACCAGCTAAACTAACTGAAATAACTGTGGTGTAAGTTTTGCCCCTCGCTTTAAGTAGGTACTAATAATTCGCTTTTCTTTGCATTGTATCTGAGCCCGTAAGCCTCCGCGTAACACTCACACATTTTCAACAGCTTCCGTAAAGCTCCTATCGATGGACTCAGCAGTACCATGTCATCTGCGTAGCTTATGTTATTGACACAGACTCCATATATGTAGCACCCGACATACGCACTACTGAGTTCAACAAGAGACAAATTGATTTATTCCTATAAAGATTGTATTCATATTAGTTTAATTAAATTTTTAATTTTTTCGATACTTTTATTTTTCAGACATTATTTAGATTATTTACAGACTAGCTTCGACCCAGGGCTTTGCCGACGTGGCTGACAGCTGACAGTTATCAGAAAAGAAGGTAGCCTGTGCGCTATCTATTGTGATGTATAAGCTATACTGCAATATTTCATTTAAAATGTTTTTGCATGAAAGAGTACCTAACAAATACATGCACGAAAACTTTCGCGTTCATAACACTTTTTTATAAAACCATTTGCGGCAAAGCGGCAAACAACTATTAAGCTATGCAGGTTTTGTCGCGATACGATGATTTCCTAGATCATAGCAAGCGATACTTACCTAACAAATGCACACAGCTTCCAAGAGTCGGAGAGGCAGGTTTGAATTCGAATTTTATTGCCAGTTAAAGTAAGTATATGTCTGGTTGCCACCGGGCGCCGTTCTGCTCTTTTTGGTACTTAATATTCTTACCTACTATATGCATGCCACATGCATCGTTAAAAAGTGCCACGTAAATTGCAGGATCTGCAGTATTTATTATGAGAAACCCAAAATGCCGTTCTTTGTTCCAAAATTAAATAGATATACGTTAATATACTTCGGATTATGTCCGTGTAGTCACGGATTAAGAATACGGAATTTTATCACCCCATATCATCCCATGGGTGTCGTAACAGCGGATAGAAGGAGCATATTATGCAGAGAACAGCACTGTAAGAGAAGGAAAACTTGATACAAACCCTATACCCACCCGTTTGGCCAGCGTGGTATAGTAGGCCAATTCCTCCTTTCAAAGGAGAGGCTTAGTCCAGCGGTGGACTGTTTAAGGCATGGTGATGACTTCTGATTAATTTCATTGCGGGTACCAAGACAGTTCACCTTTTCCCGGAACTTCACGACGTGTCAAAACTCGTTGTTATCAAGTAGTTCCAAAAAAAGATATACGTTAATATGTGATATTATAAATACGCTAATCTAATTTTTCAAAGGTTATGATGTGCTTATCAACATGATTAGTTTCTTAATTCTGCCTATGCGAAGTGTGATGGGCACGACGGTAAGTGATAGAAATCTCGTAAGTATGCAAATACATTAAGTATATTTAGTAAGAAATCAGCTGTGTGAATTTATTTCTTATTTTACGTATTAAACTAATAATATTACAGTGAAACTAGTTAAAATAGATCCTAAAGTGACAATTATTGTGTACAAGTGTTATTAACAATAACTCACAAGTATTTATTGGAAATATTCACAAAGGAATTTACGATAGCGGTCAGCTGTCAACTGATCGTTTTGTTTCAAATTATTTGGAGAACTTGGATAAAACGAGGGAGTATTATTTATTTATCACGTTATTCTTGGTCCCTAATTATTGTTAACCTGTCATATTATTGACTGCTTTGCAAATTACCATTAAAATCAGTTTCGTTTTGTCTTCAGACGACTTACCCTCTTACGAAATTTATTAATACCTTGAACCTGTGTTTAAAAGCTATATTTTTTTTTTAGTACATTGACTCAAAACTTAATACTTAATAATTTAGCGTGTAACCCAACCCAATTCTTAATTTTCCACTTATTATTCAGATACTTTCTATTGTCTAGTCTTCTTTAAAAAATACTTTTCTGTTTTGTTTTTTTTTTCTTCACCACTATTTCAATACTTCCAGTGACCCACTATATGCCATGTCGATGTTGACACGCAAGGCTACTGCCAAGGATTTGGAGGTGAAACTGAAGTTGACACTTGAGGAGCTTAAAAAGTCCAAGGAGCTAAATGCACAACTGCTCAGGGAACATGAGGAAAGTGAGAAAGAAAATGGAAAAATAGTTGGCAAAAATTCAGAACTGAAGAGCGAGCTTGCCGATCTACACATTCAATACATGGATGTACTAGACCAGAGAGATCGCTTACAGGAATTAGTTACCTCTTTCGGAGAATGTAGTGAATCTTATGAGAGGGCCCTGAGTCGCATAAATGAGCTAGAAATCAGCTTAAGTGAAGCTCATAATACTATACTGAGCCATGAGTTGCTCGACCAACAACAGCAATGTGGTGCGACTCAGGATCTTTTCACCGAGTTGGTACCTACTCATTCTCCAAATGTAATAATGAGTAAGAATAAATTTAAGAAATACATAAAAATTAATAAAATTATAAATAGGATTAAGAACCAATGCCATAGATTTAAAGTTTCCCACAAAATGAGTAGTTTATATAGGGATAGAATGAACTTAGTAAATAAACTAAAATTTACTGAAAAAGAGTTGCTTCAGATTAGATTACACCATGACCGTGAGACCTATGTCTTGCAGCAGGAAATGCTGGATTTACATAGAGAACTGACCAAAACTGTGAAAAGTTATGAAGACGCTCAGTTACAAATAAAAGAACACATTCTTGCTGCCAATGAGCTAGTCCAATTAGGTAGTGAAAATGTGGACAGGCTAGATTCTTTAACAAATAGGCTAAATTGCTGTACTTGTCAAAAAACAACATCATGTGACAATAATCAGCAACATGAAACAATTACACAGCCAAAGTCTCAAGAATTGCCTTGTACTAACACTCCTAGCAATAATGTTCAATGTATACCAATTTTGGGAACCTTGTTGTCATCAGTTAACCACTCTCACAATAATTGCTATAACTCTTGCTATATTTTCTCTGACCAGCTGGGCAAAGACATGGGTAGTCTTATGTCCCAGTATGCAAATAGTCCTGTAATAAATAATTGCTCACCCGGTGCCAGTTATAGTCAGTTATTACATAAAATCAAGATGACCCAGCTTAATTCAAATTCCACAGTAATATTATTGTATGGAAATAGTTTAGCTGTATCAAGAAATGACATATTAAATTGCTTTAATTTAATGGAACGTCTCAATAGGAAATATAGCTGTAAATTTATTATATGTGCACTGCCTTATTCGCAAAATTTAAATATAGAACAGAACAAGCACATACATAACTTAAATTTGTTAATGTACAATTGTATAATGTCCAGTCATCATGCCAAAAGTATTTAAGTTATTTTGATACTAACATCTTTGTTAGAAATTTTATTTTGACTAAAGATATTATGTATCTTTCTTTTAGTTTTAAGCGACAGATTGCTAAGTTATTAGCATATAATATTTACTGTGTTTTATATACACATAGTGTAACTACTGCAGTTACAGACATTAGTATTTCTACTAATCAGTATATTGAATCAACCTATAATTTAAACTACAAGTTGAGACAACTGGCGGGCCACACTTTTTGAATGTTGTACATCAGAACATTCAGGGCCTTTAGGCAAAGAGTTAGAGTTAGATTTACTTTTAGACTTTAGAAATGTTCATATCATGTGCATAACTGAACACTTGAAAAAATGTAATGAATTAGTTTTGTTAAATAATTACAATTTTACTGTTAAAAGTGCATTCACAAGGAAGGAAGCTATACATGGTGGCTCGTTAATTTTGGATCATAATACTCTAAAGTGTAAAGAACGTAATGACTTAGTTAAACTTTCTGTGGAGCGCAGTGTTGAACTATCATGTATTGAACTTGATTATTTTGTTATAATTTGCGTATACCGCCCTCACGCAGGTGACTTTAATATTTTTGAACTGACTATGGAAGACGTTTTACAGCGTATAAAATGTAATAGTAAAAAAATAGTAGTATGTGGCGACTTTAATGTCAATTTATTGGAAGTATCGTCTTTAAGTGGAAGATTGATTTTATTTAAATCTTTTAATTTAAACTATTAATTTTTTGAACCAACTAGAGTAACCGCTACTTCTTCAACTTGTCTAGATAATATTTTTAGTGATGTTACTGCGTCAAGCACTGTAATCCTTGACGAGCTCTCGTCTGATCACTGTGGACAGCTAGCCAAGTTTGTTAGTTACTCCAGCAAGATCTCGTCACAAATCACCTGCAGACCTATCACAAACGCTCGTTGTAATTCGTTCAAAAACAAAATACTATCCAGTGTGAACTCCTCAATTTTAAAATACACCAACCCAGATGTTTTATATGAGTCGCTTCTTACAGTTGTCAAGGACGCTTTCAAAAATGTATTTAAAGAAAAAACTGTAGAAATAGGTAGCAATAAAAGATTTAATGAGTGGGCCACTACTGGTATACATGTGAGTAGAGCTAAATTATATGAATTATATGCTATAAAATCCTACAATTTTAATCCACAGTTTATTGAAGACGTTAAAAAATATTCAAAATTATTTAAGAAAGTCTTTTTTATAGCAAAATCCATATTTTTGAGTAACAAAATAAAGCAATCGGATAACAAAGTTAAAACTACTTGGAAAGTTATTAACGAACAAACTGGAAAAATTAGAATTAATAACAATAATTTTGAATTGAAGTTTGACACTAAAATTGTACGCGAAGATGAAGATGTAGCTCAAGAATTTAATAATTATTTTTCGCACATACCGTTATCCGTTACGAAGGGTTTAGATGCTTCTTTTAGTGTAGCTGCAACATATTTGGTTAATAATATGCCAGAAATAACGTGTACTTTTAGATTTCAGCCTATTAATTCAACTGACATTTTAAATACCTTCAAGTCTCTTAAGCCTAAAAAGACAGGTGACTTATGGGGGCATCTCTGTAACAGTTTTGCAAACAATTATTGACCTAGTAGCTCCGTATTTAACTGTAGTATTCAACCACTGCCTTAATTCAGGAACTTTCCCAGATCTTATGAAATACAGCAAAATTATTCCACTTTTTAAATCTGGCAGCAAAGCTGATATTGGTAACTACAGACCCATTTCAGTGTTACCAGCGTTCAGTAAAATTTTTGAAAAACTCCTACATAAGCAACTACTACAATATTTTAATCATAACAGCCTCCTACATACTGAACAGTATGGATTTACTAAGGGTCGATCTACGACTGATGCAGGAGTAGCTCTACTTAAGCATGTGTACAATGCTTGGAAACAGTCGCAAAATGCTATAGCTATCTTCTGTGACCTTTCTAAGGCTTTTGATTGCGTAAATCATGATACACTTTTATGCAAATTGAAACATTACGGTATCAGAGATTTGGCACTTAGAGTCATTAATTCTTATCTGAAAGGTAGAGTACAACATGTAGATGTAAATGGAGCTCATTCTTCCGGGTTACCAGTGCAATTAGGTGTTCCCCAGGGGTCCATTCTGGGACCCTTTTTGTTCTTAATTTATATAAATGATTTGCCTTATTACATGAATAATTTGTGTAACGTTGTTCTTTTTGCAGATGATACGTCTTTAATTTTCAAGGTTGATAGAAATAAGGAAAACTTTGACGAAGTAAATCGAGCGCTAACTAAAGTCACACACTGGTTTACAGCTAATAACTTAGTTTTAAATTCTAAGAAAACTAAATGTGTTAAATTTGTATTGCCAAACGTAAAGAATCTGGGACCTAACTTAGCACTTAACGAGGAGATTATAGAACCAGTAAATAACACTGTTTTCTTAGGTATAACAGTAGATTATAAATTGCAATGGGGAGCACACATATTGGCTCTTACTGGGAAACTTAGCTCGGCTGCATACGCTATTAGAAAAATTAGACAGCTAACTGACGTCGATACGGCTCGTCTAGTTTATTTTAGTTACTTTCATAGTATTATGTCCTATGGTATTCTTCTATGGGGAAAAGCTGCAGATATTGACAGTGTATTTATTTTGCAAAAAAGGGCAGTCCGTGCTATTTATCAGTTAGGGCCGAGGGTGTCACTTAGGGATCGATTTAAAGAAATTGAAATCCTGACTGTACCTTCCCAATATATATTTGCCAATTTAATGTACATTAAACAAAATATTGAGTCGTATAGTAAATAAATTAATAGTTTAAAAAACACTAGAAAACACGCTTTTATGAATGCACGTAAAAACAAAAAATAAATTATGGATCGTTCAAGTTGTCCCTATTTCTGGGCTAAACTATGTGTTTTAATTATAATATTTGATTGTAAAAGCGTGGGGCGCTGGAAAAGAAAAGCGTTCTTGTTTAACTTGTTGAAAGTGAATAGATGTTACGGGAAGCAGGTAACACAGATTGGCGCTCTAACTGGAGTTGCAGCACGAGTAGTAAGTGCCTCTACATTAAACAATCTGCTCAAAGTACCAGTTTGGTGAACTCAGACAAAACATGCGCCATCAGCAAGGAAGACGACATTCACCGACATTTTTAACGCCTCTTCTTTCAGGAAATTGAGTACATCCCGTCGGAGGGTGGCGACGAGTGCTTTGGTGATGCCCCACCCTCCGACACACGGGTACATGGCGGAAGTCGAGGTGGTTTTTAGTGGAAACACCACATACTCCGGCTCTTATTTCCCCCAAGAGTCGGAGATCCGAAGGGATTTTCCACCTCGTAAAACAAAAAAAAAAAAAAAAAGGAAATTGAGTACATAAGGGTAATACGTCAACAGTGGCAAAATGTAGAGTTCTTGTTCGTGGACGAGATATCTTTGGTTCCCTTTGGTAACGCTTTGGCGGCATAAATGTTATGCTCTTGTGCGACCTCATGCAGCTTCCGCCAGGAAGTTAGTATTAGTTAACAAGAAAGTCTGTCCTGTTCCAGCGCCCCACGCTTTTACAATCAAATATTATAATTAAAACACATACATAGTTTAGCCCAGAAATAGAGACAGCTTGAACGATCCATAATTTATTTTTTGTTTTTACGTGCATTCATAAAAGCGTGTTTTCTAGTGTTTTTTAAACTATTAATTTATTTTATACTTTTTAGTCTTTGATAATGAAATATTTTTAAAATACATTTATTTTAAGTAGGCGAATGAACGCGCATCCTCTCCATCTCCCCCAGTGCGTCTGTATTGCATGGTGTTTAATATGTCAGCTGCAAAAGTACAGGACCCTAAGTACACCACTACGTGGTCTACCGTACAGCCTTGCATCTTGTGCACGGTAGATGCCCAACTTAAAATCAGTGGGAGCATGCGCCTTTCCACCATACCGTAGCTATACTTGGCCGGGAACTGGATGCCTATAGGCTGAATTAGGTGCTCATCGACGTTTCCAAAATTAACTTTGATGGACGGTATGTTGGTTTCATACATTTGGTCACGTCTAAAGTGCGGCCAGACGATGTCCGAGATGAATCCGGTGCTGCCATTTACTAGCCCCTTCTCCACGTCTATATTGGATCGCACTATGATTTTAGCCTCTTTGAATTTTTTTAATTTACTCGGTAGTCCACCCGTTTTACTTATGTCGCTGGGAATAATGGACTCTATTGTAGTATTTCCAAGGTTTCGGGTCGCGTCAATAAGTTGGTCTTGAGCCTTTATCTTGTACATTTGAGTTCCTTTTTGTTCGTAAAATTTAAGAACTTCATGGTTGTGCTTCTCTACTTGGTTGTTTGTTGGATAAATACGCAGTGCTTTTTCAAGCGCAAACTCGCCGGTAGCATTTGTTAAGACCTTAGTCAGCAATACTGCGAGATGCTCGCTGTTCAACTCTCCGACCCTCAAGGCGTTCAAGATGTCAGTGAATGTCGTGTCTCCTCGCTGGCGCTTGTTTTGTTTGAGTTCGACTAATGTGAAAAGCCGCCCTAAATGAGTAGCTGGTCTCATGTGGTCTGGCTGTTGAAACACCTGTTTATCACGCACTGGCGGAAGCTGCAAGAGGTCGCCAAAGAGCATAACGTTTATGCCGCCAAAGGGTTCATCGTAATTCTTTAGCTGGCGTAAACGAGCGTCTATCATGCACAACATCTCATACGGAACCATAGATATCTCGTCCACGAACAAGAACTCTACATTTTGCCACTGTTGACGCATAATTCTCAAGTAGTTGCCGGTGAGTTGAGGCATGTTCACTAAGACGCCGTCTCTTTGAACTGGTAATTTGAGCAACCTATGCAGTGTAGAGCCACCTACTAGTCGTGCTGCAACACCAGTCAGAGCACCAATGTTTGTAACCTGCTTCCCCTAACATCTGTTCACTTGATTTTTCAACAAGTTAAACAAGAACGTCTTTCCTGTTCCAGCGCCACCAGTTACGAAAAGTTTAAACCTTTGTTGATCGCCCTGTTGTTGCGACTGTATGTTTGACGTGATAGTATTGAATAGTTGTCCATGGTCCATGTTCATAGCCTGTCATGCTTAGTCGAATTGATCATTAGTCATAGTCTGTTCAGGATAGTCTTCATTGTGTTCTATATTATCCAATACTGGAGGCTCTTCGAGGATCTGAAATGCGTGCACTAGATTGAATGCAATTTCCAGCTGCCGGTCGCGCTCTCTTTGCCGCTCCATGTGACCGCTAATTGCCTTTAACTGCTCTTCCTGAGCTAATGAAGCCTCTCTTGCACTATAAAACCCTTGTAACAGTTCTGTTTCTGAGCGATAAGGCATATACTGAACCAGCAAATTGTGATAAAAGTTCTCCGGATCAGTGGACGCTATGAAGTATGGTACTCGAATAGCAGCAGGCACAGTTCTTGCGATCATTTTGCTGTTGTCTTTGGTTTATATGAAATTTGAAAAATGTTTATGAATATTTGGCAAATATTTTATTTTATTTTATTCGAAATATTTAAAAAAATTAAAGTCCATTACGTGGCCTTTCTCACAAGTGCTAACACGACTATGATAAGATATTCCATCATGGAATGCCAGTGCCTATCTTCCGGCTTCATCATCAGACCTTGAAACCTAATTGTAATCAAAGCTCATTACGTGGCCTTTCTCACAAGTGCAAACACGACTATGATACGATATTCCATCATGGAATGCCAGTGCCTATCTTCCGGATTCATCATCAGACCTTGAAACCTAATGTAGTCAATTCTCATTACGTGGCCTTTCTCACAAGTGCAAACACGACTATGATACGATATTCCATCATGGAATGCCAGTGCCTATCTTCCGGCTTCATCATCAGACCTTGAAACCTAATTATAGTCAAAGTTCATTACGTGGCCTTTCTCACAAGTGCAAACACGACTATGATACGATATTCCATCATGGAATGCCAGTGCCTATCTTCCGGCTTCATCATCAGAACTTGAAACCTAATTGTAGTCAAAGTTCATAACGTGGCCTTTCTCTCAAGTGCAAACACGACTATGATACGATATTCCATCATGGAATGCCAGATCCTATCTTCCGGCTTCATCATCAGACCTTGAAACTTAATTGTAGTCAAAGTTCATCACAAGACTTTTATAAGAAATCCAAAACAGCTATGATACGTTTTTCCATCATGAAGTTCCAGGTCATATCTTCCGGTTCCATCATCAGATCAGTTCGGCAGTACTATATTATTAAATTATCATCAGAACTACATACAGCTGCCAATGTTCATTACGCTACGACCCTTGGATGATGGTTAAATTAGTTACCTAAGATTCCATTACATAGTTAGTTACATACACGACGACCTAATAAAAGCGTGTTAAAATAGTGATGTCCATAATATAAACACTAGAAATAAACATAAATTGAGCGTGCCTCATCTTCGATTACATAAAGTTCATAATACATTCATGGGGCTAGGTGTACGTATGTATAATAAATTACCAACTCATTTTTGTCAGTTACCTTTAAATTCCTTTAAAACTGAAGTTAAAACTTGTTTGTTAAAAAAAGCATATTACTCAATAGATGATTATTTCAAGGACAAGAATGCTTGGTAGACAAGTTCAATACTCAGTGTTCCAGTTGTTGTGTACAGCTTTATATTTAATTGTTTTTATATACATACTGTTTGACATATGTTTGAATTTTGATTAACTTTATTTTTGACATAAGTTTCTCTGTTTGACATGTATATTTGTTTGCGTCATTATTTTATTTGACATTTAATTTTTATATACACTTTGACATTTTTTAATTCAATTATGCGTTTATTTGTTGACGTTCTGCTCTTTTAGATATGTTATAGTGCGTTAATAATGTCGGATAGATTTATTTTAGTCTAATGTAAGTTCGAATGGCTTGTCTTGGAAAGTAGGTTCGTCATGCTCACTGTACTGTCACTGCAGGCGGTAGCGTCGGTGGTCGGGTCACCCACTTCCCTCTAATATGGTTGAGGAGGGTGATGGCTGATCATTGCGTTATACTCATAGATTATACACTTATACTGGTATAGATGCGCAACTCTCAGTTCGAAATTGAAGTTCAATAGGCATCCTCGACTGACCTCGACTCTAGATGGCGTACAAATCAATTGTATTTTTATTCGATCGTATAGATGGCGTTAGTAGTGGATTCATTTTTCAGAATAAAATAAATGTTCAATTTCGGTGTTAATAAATAAGTAAATGACAACTGTTATGTAAAATATGCAATTTAAAAGTAAAAAAATATAAAAGTCACAAAATGTAGTTCGTGGTAAGCGAGGATTCGATCCACCGACTTCTAAGTTATGAGCCCAAGACGCTTTCCACTGAACCACGTAGATCTTTAGAAAGTTGCTGAAATTACCGTTCAGTTGTTGCTTTTGCTTTAGTTCTTACAATCATTGGTAGATGGTGCTGATTTATATGAAATTTACCCATGTAGGGAACTTTCACGGCCCTGGTTATACTCGTGAACGGGTGCTGCCTGTGGTGACTGGTCGATCTGCTGGACAGGATACAGCTTTTGACTTGCTGATTTATGAGTTTATTTGCAATTTGTTCCAATTGTTTTGGTACCTACCTAATTAATGCATTGTAACGTGATTTGACTGAGCAGTGATTACATAAAAACATGATATTTAACATTAGTGCTACTTGTCATTTTGTTTTGGAGGCTAAGTGTTAGTCATTATTCTCAATTTTCAAGTCTTAAGTAGGTACGTAACTAAATAAATGGCAATAGGTTGTGTGATAGCTATCATGTTAACTGAAATGTGATATAATTATTTTTTGATTATAATGTATAACTTCTTATTTAAATACGCAGACAGTACTGTGTTGCTAGGGAGTTTGTTGCGCTGCTTCTTCTTCCTAGCGAAAACACATAGGAAGCAGTGAAGGGTTGGGCTTTTTGGGGGACTGTCTATTGTAAAATTTAACGTTCAGAAAGAGCTGTTTACCAGCCAATTTTGAATAAAAGATTTTGATTTTGATTTTGATATCACTTACCTATAAGTAGGTTTATATCCATTATTGGAAAATCGAAAACAAGTAACCTTTAGATATTATTTTATTATTGCTTTTAAATCTTGTATTCCTTGACCTATAGTATATTGTTTGACGTTCACGTCAAACGATTTAAAACGATAGAGTATCGACTTTAATCAAAGTCTTCCACTCCGAACGTGCATATAAACATAACGTGAAAAATACACATTACATTATTCTGATACTTTCTGGTTAAGATAATATGTTTTATTGTCAACAACTTTAACAACAACAATTTCCATCTTTTGTCTCTAACGAAAATGATACATTTGAAATATGTATTTACGAAACTAAACAACTTCATAAACCATCCCCACCATTTCAATTCTGGAATAGTCCCATAAAATGTGTTGTCCCGTAATTTTCAAAGTTACGTAACTTAGGGTAGCCGCGGAATTAGATCGTGGTTTTTTTATTTGTGATATGTCATACCTGTAGCTATATTTTTTGAAGTTACAGCTGCTTATACGGCAGAACAAAGCAGAAAAAAAATTAAATAAAAAAACATGAAATCGCTATTTTCTCGGAACTGATACATTTGAGCAAATCCAAAAAGAACTCGTAATTATTGCTGATACTGAATGTATCGAATCACAAAAACATGCCATTTAAATAACAACGGTTTCTTTTTTTTTTAATGCATTTCTTATTTTTTGGAAATACGCGACATCAAACCTGAAATTCAGTTTTCTCCTAAACTATACAAGTGAGCTTGACAGGAGGTTTACTCTTATATTTGTCATAAGAAGCTGTATCTGGTTTCAAATCAAAGTAAGGATGTCCGATTTTTGGGTAAAAGAAAACACTGTGGGCTGTCAACATGATGCCCAGACCATAATTATGATATTTTTACTCTTTGTGGCAAACCTAGAATTAAAAACCGGCTAAGTGCGTGTCGGGCCACGCGCAATGTAGGGTTCCGTAGTTGCCCATAATGACTTGCTGCAAAGGGTATTAATGTACAACAAATCCGACTGTTTATTTTGCTGAAAAAAATATTTTAATAACATAGTATTTTTCTAAACAAAACTTAGGTTCTTATAATAGTATAAGAACCTAAGTTTTGTTTAGAAAAATACTAGGTATGTATCCAGTTATGTATTGTAAACATAAAATGTGGTTTCCAAGATATACTACTACTATACATACGTAGTACCGTAGTACATTACATACCAAAGTTCGTATATCTTTAAGATTAAGCCAGCGCGCCCAACGTAAACTCACAGAAATACGTATTTAGAAGTTAACCGACGATTACTCGTAAACTAGTGATATCTCCTTAGCCGTGATAGTTTTCCTTTTAAATTCGTTATATGTACTACATTTGTGATTTTTTCACCTCTTCCAAATTAATAGTTTAGCCGGCTTTGGACACTTGAGTCCACAGAACAGTTAATTGTCCTGTGCTTGAGTCTAACAATTTTTTTCACTTCAAAACTTGACATTTGACAAACCAATCACTTGATCGAAAAATGATTTGAGCAAACTAATCATATTTTTTTAAAACCTATCCAATGATACCCCACATGATGGGGTACTCGACCAAATAAAAATCAACCCCACTATATATGTAGGGGAGATACCCTTAAGAAAAATGTTTTTCTAAATTTTATTCAACAGTTTTGTTGCAATATCTTATGTCTATGTTCATGTCAAATATCAGCTCCATGACAGACACGACGAAACTATAAGGGTTCCTTGTGGACTACGGAACCCTAAAAAGACTATGTTTCTACTTATTCTTCTCCCAAATGAGTCATATAAATCATATAAAAGAGATTCACAATATGCATTTGCTTTCTGAAAGTACAATCAATCAGCTATAGATCATTCATATCACTGTCAGGGAAAAAATCCTGTCTTAGTTGATCCCAGAACTTCATTCTCTTCTCTTCTGGGACGTGGACCATCTTCAACCGTTTTCCTATGTTGAGTCCTATCATTTTCTTGTGGGGTACTAATGGCTTCCAATGGAGATTGCCTAGTAGGTCATCGGTGGTTTCTGGAGTTGGGTTCCTGAAACGAGTTATTTTGACAGATACAGAGTGGAAAATCACATTCTTGGATATAGATGACATTGGAAATAGAACGCTGTTTGACTTTCTTTAGGTTTTTCATCATCATCTGATGATGATCAGCCAAAAAAAGTCCTGTGCTGGACATAGGACTCCTCAAACGCTCTCTACACTTTTTTGGTTTAAGTTCATTATCATCATCAGCCCCTTACAGTCCACTGCTGGACTAGGCCTCTCCTTTGATAGGAGGAATCGGCCTACTATACCACGCTGGCCAAACGGGTTGGTATAGGGTTTGTATCAAGTTTTCCTTCTCTTACAGTGCTGTTCTCTGCATAATATGCTACCTCCGTCGGCTCTTACGACACTCATGAGATGATATTGGGTGGTGACATTCCGTATTATTAATCCGTCACCACACGGACAGTGAGTTCCCTAATCGATTTTAAATATGCTGCATATAGGTTAAAAAATATTTGTATTCCCCATAGCTAGGGACATACATTATTGTCGCACAAATATACTTCTAAATACATCATCATCATCATCCTCTTAGCGTTATCCCAGTTTCAATCTGGGGTCCACTTACTAGTCTAACCGCATTTGGCTGAATATCAGCTTTTCCACAGAGCGACTGCCTGTCTGACCTCCACAACCCGAAGGGATAGCGGTATTCCATTGTTTAGTGTTAGAAAATATACTACTAAATACATATTTATTACTAGTATTACTATACTATCTTCTTAAATTATTTCCTACAGCACTTATTTCGTCTATATACATATATATATATATGTATATATATATATATATATATATATATATATATATATATATATATATATATATATATATATATATATATATATATGCACTATTTATACTTCTATGCTTGAAAGATTACGCACCTTTCTATTCTCGTTCCTCAAAAACATAAAATTTTCACAACTATTGAGAGGAAATAGGAACTACGTAGACTGGCCTAGTGGCAAGTCTCTCGTCAATCATTCGTATAATCAGATACGACAACATCTAACCGAAAAGGGACAGGGCAAGAAAAAACGGCTCACGGAAGTGTTGTGGTGTTACTACGTAACCACCATGTTTTTTTGAATACCTATGACATAATGCACAATACAATTTATTGTTCGACTCGAAAATCTTATCGCCAGAGGGCATGACAAAACCGCTTAATACTCATAAAAAATTAGAAGGCTTTCGCGTTGACGAAGTACAAGTTATTCTTAAGATTTGACCGACATGCTCGCGGTAGATTATCTAAATTCATCACGATTTCATTGTTATGATTTATTTGCAGATCAACAAGTATTCATTATTTACATGCTCCACTCGTTTTCTAGTTAATAAGTACACATACATACATTAATTACTACACAATTTTATGTTACACAAATTTTATGGTGTACATAGCACCATAAAATTCTATAGAACAAGATTTCTGCATCATTAAGGACAAAGCTCGTCTCAACATGACGGCAAGACGCCAAAACAGATAAGCTTACTTGTCATGCAAAACAAATTTTAATTTCAAAACACGAAACAAACTCCATCCGCCGAAATTAAATACGTTGTATTATATTCAGGTTGAGTTTAGCTTTACAATCTTTTAATACCATCAAAGCTTACCGTAAACTGACTTAACAATTAGAAAATAACTCGGCATTAAGAATTTAAACCTCAAGCACTTCAATTAAAATCCGTTACTTTGTGGAAAGGAGAAGAAATTCGGGCGAACATTTAATCTGTATTAACCTTACCCGTGTTTAGCAAAGTTCGCCAATAACCTCGCCATCTTCTTAATGAGGAGCCTTTACACTGGAAGGTTCGGTATTGTAGTAGCGGGTAAGTGATTCACATTTGAAGTGATAACAGATTTGATCGCCCTCCGTCGCACCACTCCAGTTTAAATTGGCGAGTAATGTATTCCACACGACGCCAAAGCACCCTCTGAAGGTGAAGCGGTACAAGTAAACATTATTACAAGACACTTGTGCGTGTAGCCGCGCCTGTCACAGCGCTGGATAAATAACTTGGTCCGACACATATTTCGCGTAACGCCTCAGACTCCGCTCACCGACTGTCCCATTAACGAAATAGAAATCCATTATTTTTCTTCTTATCTTCTTATACAGTTTCGATCCGTACTCGTCTCGCCTCCCTCCGAATGGTAATAAATACTGAAAGTTATAATTTAAATACTTTAGAAGTTTCTTGTTTCTATTGAAACCACCCAGTTTGTGAAGAGAATTTAAGTTTGTGTATCCTATCATAACTTCTACAGCATTATTGGTGATTTTTCGTTTGTACACTTGCAAAGGAAATTTATTCATAAAGGCGTCATTTCCTGACGTTTCGACAGTGGGTCCGAACGAATGGATTAATCTCTGATTGTCCCTGACTTCAGTGCTGTCGAACAAGTCCTGACTAGCCAGTAACAATTCTTTGATGGAGCTTCCTTTGAGTATTTCGTAGAAGTGAGTTCGATTAAACTTTTCAAAGGGTCCATTTAGATTCCAGTATAATTTGTTAGAGATTTCAAAGTTGTAGCTTCTATAATCGGCAGGTGATAACGCACTTCCTTCTTCTATTATGACTCTTGTAAACAAATCTTCGCTGGCAGCTGACAATAAAAGCGAAGCTACTATACTTGCGCTACTTCCAGATCCAAACACGGTCACTCTGTTTAAATCTCCATTAAAGTAACTGATATTATCTCTTATCCATCTGAGAGCAGCTAGCACATCTTTTGCCCCATATTACCTTGTGCGAACCTATCTCCAGTATTCAGAAAACCAAATACACCGCTATTTTTTAATTAGTACAAAAAATTTAACAGGGCACTAAGTATCTTTAACTGATCATATTTATGTAGTTGAAAAATAAAAACACTAAGTCCCAAAACTGTCTCAAAACTGTCCACAAAAATACGTGATAATTGGTAAATGCAATACTAATACTATGACCAACCCGTGTACTATCATAATAAAATGAACCATTGATAAATTCCCCCCCACCCCTCTGCGCCTGCGCCACGCCCCGACGATTCTACAAACAGTACTAAATTGCTAGCGAAAGTGAGTGTATCTAATTTCGTTGCAAAAGTTAATTGTTTGTCTACGTTTGCCCCACGCGATGGCCTATCATATCAGTTCATATCACGGGAGTATGTAGCTATGCTTTGTGCGTACTTTTTGAGTGGAAAAATCGCGAGTGCAGCTGTGTACCCATGGACATCGTATTGTGAGTGTACAAAAGTGACCGGGTCAGTGTCAAACAATTAAAACAGTGCATATTGGATGCTTTTGACAACGGTGGTGGACATTTCGAAGGACAATGGAAATACTTGTAAGTTTAGTAAATGATACGTACTTAAGTAAATAATAATTTGATGCGGGCGGCTCAAAATCGGTCTGTGTTCTCCACACACCTTGAGGAAGGCCTATGTCCAACGGTGGACGTCTCTAGGCTGACATGATGATGATAAAATAATTTGTAAATAGCAGATGATTCTAACTTCATAAATACGCCAAAATTACTCTTTTCTTTTAGTCCAGAACACCATTTTTTTATTTTGATATTTGTTTGCTTTCTAATTACATATCTCCGTATTTAATTACTTGTTAAACGATAAATTTTACCGGTCCTTAGCCCGAATGAAGTATGAAGGAGAGGGTAGAATTAACAAAATTAAAAAATAACTACCTACATTTATTATTTTTCTTCATTTTATTTTCTATGGCTACCTACATCATAAGTGCGACAGAGAGAATGCGAATGAGCAAGATGGAATATTATCAATGAATTAGTGAATGGATTGTAAAATATGACTATGATTTAAGTGAGATTTTCTACAATAAACAAATGATAATAACTTTGCTCTTTATTGATATTATGAAATTCTTACGTCACATATATGATAATAATATCTTCGCTAATCTGTCCTTAAAGTTTTTGTACTAATTAAAAAATAGCGGTGTATAGAAGTTCGATATGAAACAGATACCAAAACGATATCTTCGTCTATGAAAAAATCTGGACCGTGCATGTCGGAATCTTTATTGAGCCAGACAATTACTGGCGCATAGAATATTTCTTTGATAATTGGTGTATATACAGATAGATACAAACAATCTTCAGTAAAGCCAGAAGCGCAAGTATTATTGTACGGAGTGCTATAGTTATAAGCGGCTTTCCCAAACCAAGGTCGGTATTTCGGCGCCTGGAAAAATATTATGACCGTTATTAGATAACATCCTTCATACTGTGTATTAAGATATGTCTAGTGTGACTACGTGTGCGGAGCTGTGGTTAAATGATAAATCACCAGAGAATCTTCTACTGTAATAATACAACCTTACTTACAGTTCCGGAAGATTAATAATTACATACATACATAGACTCACGCCTGTTTCCCTGAAGGGGTAGGCAGAGGCATATTAAACGCCCACTTTTCGCCAATGTTTTGATCCCACGTAATAGGTGGCGAGCCTATTGCCGCTTATCGGGACATTTTGTTTGCCAGAGCCTCGTCCGTTGATCAGCAGGTGCACCACTTGCAGGTGAGGTTGGCTTGGGACTCTAAGTTCTTGGTGGGAGGGTTCCCACCCACCCAATAATTATAGTACAAAAGAAATACTAAGTTTCAATAGTTACGTTAAGATTAACAACGATTATTTCGAACTCTGTTAAGAAAATAGGTCAAATTTCAAAATCTAGATATATATCTCAATTTTGTAGCATGACTCTTGTAAAACGTACTACTGTAAAATGTATTCCTTTATACTTTGGAGTGGTCTTTATACAGCAGTGGATTACGGCAGAAGATGAGGAAATAAGGCACTTTATATTTTAATACGTCACGTCCATACCACTAAAGAAATAAAATAATACAACATAATATATTTATCCGGCTGACAGGTTATTGAAGATGTACTAGTATAATTACCATTACTTAATACTCTAAGTATAGCATAATTATATACTTCCTCGTTTCAGACCAGAGACGACGCTGGACATTGGCCGTTCCTAAGGCACATCACATAAACCAATCTTTAGCCGCCCGCATCCAACCGCTTCCCGCGATCTTCACCAGACCATCAATCAATCCGTCAATCAAACCGTCAATCAGCCTTGCCGGACGACTACCCCTGCTGCGTCGTCCAGTACGTATTCACCACTACATTTCACACTCTATTTACTAGAATAAAATATAGAAATTGAACTAACCTTATACCTCAATTTACGGATAGGGCGCTGAGCATATGGAATTTTCCAAAACGCTGCGTAAGGTTTATTATCAAAAACTGTGTAAAAATTTCTACCAGTAATTTTTGTTCCATTTGTTACAATAGTATACGTAGAATCACTGTTAGAACCAGCACTATATATAATAAAGAAAGTTAATAGCAAAATAACTTTCGAAATCATGTTTTAGGTAAATTATTTAAATAAAATTTATCACATGGAGCCGTTACTAAGGTTTTTTAAAAACTACATACATAGTAGTAGTAAGCGTATGGGACACGTCATACTATAAACGTTTAAAAGGCGTGAATATGTTTTGAAAATATTTGAAATATTGCACTATTACATAAGCCTTGAATCTGCTAGATAAGATGCATCTAGATCCGAATTTTACGAAAGGGCTTCATTGAGGTGGGTGTTAGGTTCGCGCAAAGTATGAAAGTTAAAATAAAACATTATTATCATCCGCGTGCGAAGCCGCGGGTACCAGCTAGTATTATAATAAAATTCTTGCCATATTTTTGTTATTTAGTTTTGGCCACGGGATTCACTGGATCTATGGCGCTCTCATCAACCTGTGGAAATGGAATAACTGATAATCATATTTATATTTCCATAAATATATATATTATATTTAAGTAGAAGATGGCTGCAACTTAGGGCAATCTTTCTTAGTACGCCCTTTTTTTTTTTTTTTTTGGTGTCGGATTGGAAAATCCTCATGGAGTCGCTTCGCCCTGGGGGGAAGAACGAAAGGGACTGTCAGACTCTTACTGACTAAAAACCAACCCGTGCTCCTCATGTACCCATGTGTCGGAGAGTAGGGTTTCACCGAAGCATTCCTCATTACCCCCCGACGGGTATTGGCCCACCAGAGGGTCAGGCGGGCCCCGAACAAAACCCCCTTGGTGGCGGATAAAGGTGTTAAGCTCCGCTACCAAAACACCCAGCGGCCGCAGAGGATAGGGAGGACGGCAACGCAACACCGCATCTCCTCTTACTCTGCGGCCCCACCACGACGCCACGATGGTGCGCCCCCATTTGGTCGCGGGAGATATGGCGCGCGGCAACGCAACACTGACACGCCTCTCCTCCCGCGACCGCACCCGACTGCGAGGGACAGATAGAACTGTCCCCCGCACCCGCACCTACGGAGGCATCCTACGCAGGCCTCACGCAAGCCCACGTGGAGCGTCCCCTCCCGGGATCCCGCTTAGCTTCACCGTGGGAGAAAATCAAATCCACGGTTACTAAGCCCCCCCACCACGACAAGGTGGAGATCCCACGGGGGGAATCTTAGTACGCCCTAAGGAATATATTATGTACATGCAAAATTTCAGCTTCTTGCGCCCAAGTTTTGGCTGTGAATTGTGTGTTAGTCAGTTAGTAACGCAAGAATTTTATATAAGTAATTATACAGACAACAATTTTATATATACAGATGGACACCGACATACGGCACAAATCATAGCGTTCATCGCAAAAAAAGTTGTAATCGAACCCAAGACGTGACAGCTTGAATAGTCGCGTAAAATCTGGTAATATTATATTAAGTACTAAAACCGGCTAATTGTCTCGTTAAATATCCGTGTCAAGCGGTAACTACGCGATTAAAATACTCAGTGTATAATTTTGTGTGGAAATTCACCCAATATGCCCAGCGGAGTTATTAAGTTACGTGGATACCTCGGGAACACCGAGGGTGACTGGCCCCAAAGAGTTTTCTTGAACCTTTCAGAAATTGCTGCTTAAGACTGTTTTAAATGCTTGAATCTTCAGGGAAAACATACGTCCTTTTTAAACGCATCTTCCCTTTGGTTGGGTTCGGTTGGTTTAATTGTATTTGGTTTCAATTTATGTTGTGCTATTTGCTCTGCTGCGAAGTCTGATGATGTTAAGCAATTTGCCCCAACGGCCGTCAGTTCTTCTAACTATGACCCTACCCACTGCCAATTGAGCTTGACTATTGATAGAGCTATGTCGGCGTCTTTGGTCCCATTGTGGTTCCCCTCATTTCTGACTCTTTTAAATCGAACCTACATATACACTCGCCATAGTGATTACAGTTCATGGTGGTAGGGCCACGCTGTTTACAGCACGAATGGGCCGGCTCAACCGGGGCAGTACCACCCTCCCACAGAATATCGACGTAAAGTACCAGTATGTTCTATGCTGTTGCGTTTCGTTCGGTGAGTGGCAGAGCCGGAGGCCCAACCATACCCTCCCCATCCTCTCTTCATTGCCCATATGGGGAAGGAGGAGAGGATGAGGAGGATTAGCTGAGGGGGCGGTTACCGCAGCATACGTGGGACCAGTAGAGTATCCGTGGAGTCATTGTGTGGGTAGTGTGGGTCGACTCGCTGGCCAGGGAGACCCGTAGAAACGGTGGTGCCGCTGGCCGCCCGCGGCATAGTATAGAGGCCCAACTGGGACTAACCATCTCGGGAGGCTGCCCCACCAGGCCGCGCATAATCTTGGGGTGGCTCTTCGTGCCGGTTGGTGACCGGAGGGTGGGACCCGGCGACCACTTCTGGGAGGGTACGGGGGCCCTTCCGTCTGGCGGGTCGGCCACCGCTATACCTCACAGCATAATGGCAACACAATACTCTGCGCTTTGTGACGCACTGCTGCGTTGACTGCCTCCTCTTTTCACGCCCCCTTTTCTATGGCAGCTCCAAGAAATGGTTCCGGTATAACAGCGGCGTCTTCGTTCCCCACCAACTCACTTTTTGAGGTGGAGTCCGCTTACATCCGCGGACTCCATTCGAACCTCAACGCCGTCCACCATCATCTCGAGACGGCCCGACCGGCCATGCTTTTCTTGACCGAGACTCAAATACGCCGTCCTGACGACACGACTTATTTGCATTATTCCGGTTATGCACTGGAGGATAACTTCCACGCAAAAGCCGGGGTATGCTTGTTCGTCAGAGCGGATATTTGCTGTCGACGTCAACGCTGCCTAGAGGACCCGTCCTTTTCTGTCCTTTGGGTACACGTAAGTCTGGGTTCATTGGCCCGTATTTACGTGTGCCTTTACCGTTCCCATACCGGAGATGCCGAGACAACTCGACTGTTTCACTACTTAAGTCAGGCAGCAGATAATGCGCAGGAGCAGTTCCCGACCGCCGAGTTGGTCTTTTTGGGAGACTTCAATGCCCACCATGAGACCTGGCTGGGGTCTTCCAAAACAGACCACGCGGGACGAGCTGCTCACTCATTCGCTCTAACGCATGACCTGACTCAACTGGTACTCCAGCCCACCAGGATACCAGATATATCGGGTCAAGCGCCCTCGTTGTTAGACCTTGTGCTGACGAGTAACCCGGCCCAGTAAACTGTGACGGTACAAGCCCCTTTGGGTTCCTCCGACCACTGTCTGGTTCGCACTGCAGTGCCATTCGCTTCACCTCCACAACCAGTGCTGGCAAAGCGACGCTTGTGGCACTACTCGTCAGCGGATTAGGATGGCCTGCGAGACTATTATGCGTCCATCCCGTGGTCTCAACGCTGCTTTGGTGAGAGGGATGTCGGAGAGTGCGTCTGCTGTTGCTGGGGAAATCATGTTGGGTATGGAATATTACATTCCATCCACTGACGTCTACAGCAGCAGCGGATTACGGCCCTGGTTCGATCTGTTAAATGCTCGATCTGTGTTAATCGATGCTGTTAAACAAAAACAGTCGGCTTACCGCGCTTGGATCAGGGCTCGGTCTCGTCGCGATCCGAATGTCCATCTCATCAAGGCAGCCTATAATAGAGCCACCAAGGTCTGCAAGAGGGCATACATAAGAGCGGATGCACAGCGCATTGCACGGTTTGGTCAAGAACTCTTGTCGCACCCCACGGGCAGCCGGGGATACTGGCGATTGGCCAAAGCCGTGCAATCTAATTTCTGCCAGCCTTCACTGCCGCCGTTGCAATGCCCTGATGGATCACTGGCCCATGGGCCGCAAGAGAAAGCTGACCTGCTTGTCAATCTCTTTGCGGCCAACTCCCGAATCGATGATCGTAGTACGCAGCCGCCTTCGATTCCCTACTGCGGCCACTCCATGCCTGATATTAAAATCAGGCAATGCGATGTTCGCGCGACACTGCGTTCTCTCGATGTCCGGAAAGCCAGTGGACCTGACGGAATTCCAGCGGTTGTGCTTAGGAAATGCGCAGCCAAGTTGTCTCCAATGCTTACACGCCTGTATCGCCTATCATATGCCTCTGGCGTAGTGCCGCAGGCTTGGAAAGAGGCGAACGTACAACCGATTCCCAAGAAAGGGGATCGTTCTGATCCGGGCAACTATCGACCCATTGCTATCACCCCTATCCTCTGCAAGGTGTTTGAATGACTAATCAACAACCAACTCGTTCGCTACCTAGAAGATCACTCTCTCATCAGTGATCGTCAGTATGGCTTCAGACCGAAACGATCAACGGGTGATCTTCTAGCGTATGTCACTCACCTTTGGGGTGAGGTGATGGACAGGCATGGGGAGTTGTTGGCTATTAGTCTTGACATCTCCAAAGCCTTCGATAGAGTCTGGCATCGTGCGCTTCTTTCCAAGCTTCCAGCTTACGGCTTGCCGCCTCGATTGTGCAACTGGGTTGCCAGCTTCCTGAATGAGCGCCGTATACGAGTCCTTTGTGACGGTGAATCATCGAAGTTTCTCCAGGTGAATGCTGGTGTGCCTCAGGGGTCCGTGTTATCGCCCACGCTTTTTCTTCTGCATATCAATTATATGCTCACTTTTGGGGCATACATTGCTATGCAGATGACAGTACTGTACATGGGCGATATCTCGGACACCCTGCGGCTAAGCAAGCCGATACTGAGGAGTATAGGCGAACACTTGTTGCTGAGCTTGACCCGGTTCTGAATTGCATCTCGCATTGGGGTGATGAGAACCTGGTGGAGTTCAACGCCAAGAAAACACAGGTGAGCGCATTCTCAGCCAAGGTATCTCCATTCCTTCCCCATCCCTCTCTTCTGGACACTCCACTACCGATTCAAGACAGCCTCAATATCCTAGGTATGGACATACGCAGAAATCTCAACCAGAAAAACTACATCGAGGGTGTCATCAAATCCGCATCTCGGAAACTCGGAGTCCTGAACAAGGAGAGGAGGTTTTTCACGCCGGAGCAGTTGTGTCTGTATACAAGACCCAGGTTCGCTCCTGCGTGGAATACTGCTCTCACCTTTGGAATGGCTCCGCTCAGTTGGACGCTCTCGATAGGTTGCAGCGGCGTGCTGTCCGTATCATCGGGGATCCAGAGGCCACTATGACTCTTGAGTCACTGCAATTACGCAGAGACGTGGCCTCAATGGCTGTCTTCTACCGTATCTATCACGGTGAGTGCTCCGAAGAGCTCTTTCAACTAATCCCACCCTCTTCTTTCCTATCCCGAACGACACGTGCTGGGTTGAGGTGCCACTCTTACACGGTAGAACAGATACCGTCACGCACCAAAAGGTTCGGCGCCTCTTATCTCTGCCGTACCATTAAGATGTGGAACTCTTTACCAGTCCACGTGTTTCCCTCCACTTATGATCCCGGGTCCTTTAAGCGGGGCGTGAAAAAGCTTTACTCAAGGCCGTCAAGGTGAGGACCATCATGTGCCATAATGCCATGCTGGCTGCTGGGATGATGGCCATCACTATGGGACTTCATTGATTGCTTAACATCAGGCAGCATGGAGTCAATTTGTACGGCAGAAATAAATAAAAAATAAAAAAACTACTCTAGCTCTCTACCATCTCTACTATCTAGTTACTTTAATGATATGACTGATACTGAGTCTGGTCTCGGTTACTTTGAAGCGGTAATCTGTTAACGGGCTCGTTTAACATTAATATAAATTTATATAAATGTAAATTAATAGCCACACGTTGACATTGCTTGCGGGCACATTTATAGCTGGATGAATTTGTTCCAACTTTCGACATGCCATTATATTTTAATGTGTTTTTGTAAAAGTTTGGGGTGATATTTTAATTGTCTATTACTTGTTAATTAGTAAAGTCTAATTAGTCATTATAATTTATATATTACTAGCTTTTGCCCGCGGCTTCGCGCGCGTTATATTCGTGGTAACACAAATCTACTTTCAGTCTCAAGTGAAGACGCTCTTGATTATTTTAAAGAGTCAGAAGCTCTATATGGTATAAAGTAACTCGGTCAGTATCCATGACAAATGTCAAAGCCATGTTTCAATATGTGTCCAATAAATATCTATAAACACTTTCGCATAATATATAATCTTAGTAGCTAGAGAAAATAGTTTCAGCCGTTTGAGCGTAGTATATAATTATTAGTTTAGATATGCGAACAATGTTATCAACAATATGACAATATGTATGATGTGACAGTACTGACAGATAGCACATGCGCAGCACTCAATTATTTGCGCATGCGTACTAACTTCCAAGAGGAAAATTTACAATACCTCCCAGTTTAATTTTTTCAACTTATGGTAGCCTATGTCCGTCTCCATGGTCCAATATATCTCTATATTAAATTTCAACAAAATCGGTTCATCCGTTTACGCGTGAAAACGGAACATATATACATACATACATACATACATACACACTTTCGAATTTATATATCTCTATATTAAATTTCAACAAAATCGGTTCATCCGTTTACGCGTGAAAACGGAACATACATACATACATACATACACAGTTTCGAATTTATAATATAAGTAGGGATGTTACTATTTAGCCTAGTTTATACATACCTGATAGAATAGTAATAAGATAGAAGCAGCGATAGCCGAGTGGAGAGACCTATAGACTGCTACGCAGAGGGTCTCAGGTTCGAATTCATGTCACGCACCAATGAGTTTTCGAAGTTAAGTGGGTGAAGGAAAACATCTTGAGGAAAACTGCATGTTTGAGTGTTCTCCATAACGTTCTTGAAAGACATGTGAAGTCTGCCAACCCGCACTTGGACAGCGTGGGGACTATGGCCTTTACTCTTCTCATAATGAGAAGAGGCCCGTGCCCAGCAGTGGGACAGTATATATAGGGCTTATGATGATGATACATACGTCAATAGTACAGTTTAGAAGATAGAAGGAGGAGGGGACTTCGCAATTGGTGCTTTCCGAAATATTTCACAAACTGATCCCTAAATAAAAAAAATCGGGCAAGTGCGAGTCTGACCCGCGCACCGAGGGTTCCGTACGCATTTTACCTTATTTAATTTCGTGGTTGGTGCTAATTACGCTAGTTCTCTAAATGTGTATGAGCGCCCATACAACTTAGAGGACTATCTTAAATGGAGTCTACTATCTATGTATGGGGACACCCTTAAATTTTCCACTTTTTTTATTTTTTGTTATTTTTCCTTTATTTGTGCTGTAAGACCCTGCTTTTGGCCAAATTTCGTGATTCTAGTTCAACGGGAACTACCATATAGGTTTTCGACCCAAAACCTATAGGGTACTTACGGTTGACCTAGAATTGTCAATTTTGGTCAAAACCAAGGTCTTACAGCACAAGTAAAGGAAAAATTCCGAAAATAAAAAAAAGTTGAAAATTAAAGTTAATTTTGGTACTTACAAGTTTTCGCAAAAATCTAATTTTGACCATATCTTTTTATCGGGTTGACCCAGGACCCTGATTTTTATACACCTAATAGGAATCATAGACCTTAGTATCTGGTATAAATTTCAATTTGCTAGGTCCACCCGTTCCTGAGAAAATCGGTGGTGACACACGGACAGACAGACAGACAGACGGACAGACAGACAGACAGACAGACAGACGGACAAGAAAGTGATCTTATAAGGGTTCCTTTTTTTACCTTGTAAGGTACGGAACCCTAAAAAGGTAGAAATAAACCCCTAATGTTTTTGAAATACCATCAAACGATACCGTACCTCTCATTTAGGTGCATGAAACCTGTCAGTTAATGTAAAATTTAAATACCCGTGTGGTAACAATATGTGACTATGCCAAATTTAAGATCTCTAGTGCTTACAGTTTTTGCGTGAAACCGCGGGCGTACAAACAAACGGACAGACATGGCGAACCCATAAGGGTGCCTTATCCTAAGGCAAGGTAAAAATAACTTTTCATCTGACCTTCGCACCTAATATAATATTAAGTACAGTGACGTCACAATGTTGACGTAGGAGAGTGCCGATATTCGCTCCGGCGGGAGACACTATTGACGCAGCTGCTAGGTAACACTTAGACGATCCCGATCATTTCTTTTTTTTAACTAAAATGAGGTTTTGTAAAATAAAATGTTGTAAAGTGATCTATGTGGCAGCGATAGCCCTGAATATGTACTTACAGAATGCTATGTTATCGCTTAGCCGGGCCTTAGAGAGTATTAACATACTCTCTAAGGCCCGGCTCCGGCTTTCATGTAGCTCTTTTGTCAATCGTTATGGGGAAACCATTGAATATCGTTATCCTTTGTGTTGCGGAGGTCAGACTACAGCCGCTTTGTGGAGAAGGCTCCTAAATATTGTTGAACCAGTATTCATCCGGTTGCATCCAAGTCTTTTCGTCTTAGACCACGCGCTCAGGATCAAGACAAAAAGGCTTGGATTCAACCGGAATACCACTAGAACAATAGTAGTTTAATAGTTAGTAGAGCCATGCCAACTGATGGCTGTGGGGGCAGGCGGGTTCTAGAGTGGTGACCACGTAGGTACCGGACGATGCAACAGGGTTGGGCCTCCCACAAGGTGGACCGACGATCTGGTTAAGATTGCGGGAAGCGGTTGGATGCGGGCGGCTCAAAATCGGTCTGTGTGGAGAACCTTGGGGGAGGCCTATGTCCAGCAGTGGACGTCTCTAGGCTGACACAATTATGAGCCATGCCGATTTCAGCATAAATGGGCCAGCTTGACCAGAGAAGTACTACCTTCACACAGAATTTTAACGTAAAGTTACCGTATTTATAGTACTAGAAGTAGAGTTAGAGTGCCGGGGCCTCGTCCTCTTTTCCTACTTCATTTTTGTGCTCTTTTAAATACATTTATAGAACAACACTTCGACTAGACCAAACCATAACAAATAATGTAAATGTAATTAGATACTCGCATCTTATGATCCAACAGAAAATAATCTCTACAATATCTCCACTACATTAATTACATCTTCGTTTCATCCCACTTCAGTCCGAAGAACACACAATACAAGTGATTCGATATATCCCTACTTGTTTCGGGATTAATAACATTCTGCCATATTCGCAATACCACTGGTCATTAAGTAGAACACGGCTAATTGGCAATTTAACGGACCCTTTATGCTTTATTATGGGAACAGTAAACAGGCCGTAGTTATGATAATGCGGTTCTGAGTAAGGCTGGGATTATTCTTAATTTAGTGGGTTATATTTACTATGAATACGTTTTTTTAATATGTTTTTGTTTTAAATATTATTATTTGAAGTGTTAGACAGAACATATTGGATATGTTAGCTTCAGATTCTGAAGTTTAGACTTTAACGTTGCAAAATGGAATGCATTAAACTTGAAACACACGGGCATCATAATCAGATTATATAAATCTGGTTATGATGCCGTCGTCGCTAGATAAGCGGGTATCACCTAGCCCTAGCAAACACAAGAAAGAAAACATTATGCTTGCCCACGACTAAATCTTTGAATGAAATCTATATGAGACAGCTAATAGAATGGTCATGCACCGACCAAGTATGACATCTCACAACCTATCGATATTAGAAGCTGTAACAGGCCTCTATAGCAAGTTATGTTATCATAGGGCTTTTTAAAAAGGTCAGAGGTAATAACAGAGGGTCTAGTATGAGTTTATACTCGATCGTCACGGTGGCGATAGCCTAGTCGACAGGAACAATTTCCATACAATTCCTAAATGCGCCCCCTAGCGGACTCTATCGATCGCTACTCTCCGTTAGGGGCGCTTTTAGTAGTTTAGTTTAGTAGTTTAAATGTATGGAAATTGTTCCCGTCGACTAGTCTATCGTCACCGTGATGATCGAGTGCAAAACTCATACTAGACCCTCGGTTGTAGGAATCAATTAATAAAATTACCCACAAACCGTCTGATTGGCCACGAAAATAATAAGATCATATTTTAAAGCCGTTTTTCTGCATTCAATAATTGATTCATGACGTGAATAAATATTAGAGCGGTGCCAACGAACATGTCATTTCCATCGCTGTTTGTCTCCGGGATCGCTTAGCAGTCGCTAGCTGCAGACAGTCTTTGTTAGATGAGGCGGGGGCAGATGAGTAATCGGTTTTCGTTTATTTTGTTTCTTAACTTTGTTTCTCCTTATTTGAAAGTACTGACCATTCTTTCAAATAAAGTCAATCCTACACTCATTCCCACTACTGTATCACCTGTGTAGCTAAGTTCAGCAGAAGTGACTGCAGAAGATACCGAATTTTTTATAGGTACTCGTGAAGTGCCTAGAAAAGCTAAGTTGTGTTTGAGCCCGCAACGAATAATTAGGAGTTTATTGGACGAGTTGGAAAAATAATTAAAGTACTGGCTACTTATTTATAAAGTTGTGCTTTTAAAATTATTTGCTGCTGATTGCTGTTTTTTTTTGCTATTATGATATTTTTCACTTTGAACACAATGGCGAATGGCCTAAAGCATACAGCTAGCCGCTTGTTGGCAAATGAGGCAACACTAAATTCCTTAAATAAGTACTCTAATTTTATTAAAGTTATATGAAAAAATCTACACAAGATGTATCATTTTATAATTAACAAGGAATGTCCCAAAATAAAGGTTCATCATATAACTAAAAGAGAAATAAAACAAAGAGCAAAAGAAGATGGAGAAAACAATGGGAGCAAGAGGAGATGAGGGAGATCGGGCTACTGGTGGTCTCACTTCACCAATAACATCTGGCATTTCGCCAATTCTCGCTAACACATATACATTTAAATAACTTAATTTCTATAACTTTTACTTTTTAAATTGTCTTTCAATGTTTGTACCACGTGCCTTTGTTTCGAATATACTACATTTCAACACTTTTACCAGCTGCAGCACCATGGAAATTCGAAAGGAAACTACGTGGCCATAGATAATTTTAAAATAATAACAGTCGCAAACACTTATATAAGCCACAATTCATATCCCCATAATTATACGATTAGGTACCTACACATATCATGAGCAACTATTCTCCTTCTAACATACACACTAATATTTCTACACACTTCTACACTAATAATAATTAAACATACGTTGTGCAGGTCATAGTACAATTTATAGCAGATCCGATAAACTACCGGCTGCGAAACCTATTAATGTTTATTCAGAGAAATTTATTGCGAGAATTATTATTTATTATCTATAACTTCTGAATTACGAGGACCATGAAATATAATTGTCTTTCTTCGGAAATTTATATCTGTAATTTATTTTCTATTATCGTCAAATTGATGTATTATTTTGGTATTTATATTTGCTACTTTCTTACTAATCTTTGAATGGTATTTAGTTTATTATACGATCAGTTGTTTTCATGACTGCATATGCATGAAAGGGTAGACCGATCTTTCATAATTCGCCAGTATGTTGGTATGTTAAGTGCACAGGTACACCCCGTAAGGAATATAATATTCCTAACTTTTTCATGTCATCTCATGTTTGAGATTGAATCCTGTCCCTAACAGACAGCAATTAATAACTCCATACCAATAACCTCTTAAGAGCATTGCTAATGCAAGAATAACCTATTCATACCGAAGCTCTAAATAATTTAAAACTTAAGAAAAAAACAATGTTAAATCTCCTCACCAAAAATATATTTCGCCTGTCATCCTTGTGATGAACATTACGTAACCTTTTACCAAAGATAATTGCGGCTGAAGCTTATTTATTTATTTATTCTTTATGCACAAAAATAGTACACAGGTGGACTTAATGCCTGGTGGCATTTTCTGCCAGTCAACCTTTTGGTGGTGCAGAGTTAGATGTGGTAGGTGCATTAGCCATGTGGTGAAAAGAGGATATGTATTAGATACATATTAATAATTTATATAGGTACATATTATAAACCATAAATATACTATAAATATATATAATTACTCATAGATATGATACACACATAAATATAATACATAAATATATACATATATAAATACATAATTATGCTACAGCTGATGAGAGTGATGAGCCGATTCCTTCAACTTAGCGAAGAGAAGACTCCGTACTTTCGTTTTAAATGCATAACGGTTGGTGGCCATTCTGACTTCATCTTATCTTATCTGGACGGCTCAAATGTGGCCCGTGTCCTTATCGCACCCCTAATTTATGACTACCCTCAAATGTAGACGAAGATTCATCTTTTTTACTTGAACCTTGATGATCCCTCTATATTTTATCATCGTGCCATTTATTTTCCCTTAGCCTTTTTTAATTAATCTGTCTTTATTTTATAAAAGCTTGTCGAAATCACGTCGGTGAGATTTATTTATAACTTAAAACTTTTGACAGTTTTGCGTGTAATAAAAAATGTAGTAAAATTAGGGATTTGGAAGAGCAAATCATGTCATGCTTCAGAGGATTTCATTAATTTAGGAGAGAAGGATCCTTAAATGTATTTTGTTAGAAGACGGCACATGCAATAGAAATACATGTTCTACTACCGCACAGAATTTTGCAAATACTTGAACAACGAACACAGAGAACAAAGGAACAAGAATATCTAGATCACACAAAGCATAGTGCCGTGTGAAGATCGAACTTGTACGCCCTTCGTACAGTCTTTGCAGCATAGTTTATTGCACAGTGCCATGTAACGAAAGACTTATTAGACTTCACCACTGATTTAGATTATGCTTAGAAGTTCCTTCTTTTCAATTTGTTGCATTACTGCAGCTAAGATTATAACCAGAACTAACACAATAACATAAACTACGAAAATAACAGACATCAAACCGAAAGCCCTTTTCAAATATACGCTTTAGTAAATAAATAAGCAGTAACACTTTAACGCATAACCTGACAAATATAACGGAGGTTTCCCAACCGTCGCTTAAGTATTTCTCAACCAGGAATAACCTCAAAATATATTTCATATCTCTTAGAAATCGTAACCACGCTTCCGTGAAAGCAATCACAATATTATCTGAAAGAGTAGAAAAGTTGTCTTGAATGTATAACGACATTGGAGAAATAAAGCACCAGAGAATTTTTCTCGCCTTTGTTTACATTGAACTTGTGGAGAATTTTAATTAAACTACAAATGTAGTGTTTGCTACTAGAACAGTTTATGGAATTCCTAAGAGATTGCATTAACGCTTATTGTGCTTAGCATATAGTTTCCAGCGCTATGAAAAACAGAGTTATTGTGGTAAATATTATTAAAACTATGTAAATTACATACCTATATCAGCGTTTCCTTAATGAGTAAATTCATAATTAAATAAACATATTTGTGCTTCTAGCGCGTATGATAACTCTACACGAAAGATTCCTGTACTCTCAAGAGAGGGTTTTCTTTTTTTTTAATGGCCTATCTGGTTCCCAAATGTGATGTTTTAATAAAAGATATGCATTATTGGCAATAATTCAAACCGAGTTTAGTAGCTACTAAACTCTGTTGGAATTATTGGTCGTCCCATTGTGGTAGGTCATGCGAAATTGTTTTCGCAAACCGTTTGGAGAGAACATTATCTCCTAAAGGAGATTAGAAAGCTTAGTACTTTCGCATGGTAACAGAGCCTTGCTGATTTCAGTATGAATAGGTCTACTCGACCGGGGAAGTATCTACGACTATCCTTTCACAGAATATCGACATAAAGGTACAGTATCTATAGGTATATACCGTTGGGTTTCGTTTGGTGAGTGAGCGTGTCGGAGGCCTCAACTCCCTCATCCCGCTTTTCCTTCTCCCTCATCCCGCTCCTACAATTATTCCTTTTCTCATCCAGTTCGGCCACGCACTTGTGACTCCTCTGGGGTTACAGGTGTCCATGGCGGTAATCGCTTACCATCAAGCAACCCGTCTCGTGGTTTGCTTCCTAAGACAAATAAAGCTTTTCTCTCTCTCTCTCTCTCTGCTCATCATTTTACTTTCATAACCTAGCTTTTAATATCTTTCATCGCCTTTAAAACTAATAAAAGCAATACTTGTAAGATATGTAGCAATAAAACCGCAATAAAGATTAAATTGAATTTATAGAAGTAATTTATACTGTACCCGCAGAAAGTTATTTTGATAAATAAAATATCTCCTTAGCGCAGTATGGAGGCGAGAAGTCCATTACAACGCCAATGAAACGTAGGGGCTAGCTACACAATTTAGTGCCATGTACATGACCCACCATTGCTGCTCGCACTAAATACAGCACCGACATTATTTATATATCGTGGCAAGTGTGGTGTAAGGCATGAAAGAATTTTCATACAGTCATCTCTAGAATAAGAACTTAAACGAAAAAAGCTCATCAATGTACTGTTAATTTTATATATATATATATATATATATATATATATATATATGCGTTTCTGGCTGTGCGCATTATCTTGTGTAATTATAAATATCTTCGAGAAACGTAATGAGCTTTTCCAGCTTGTTGAATGAGAAATACCAAAAATCCTACTATGCTATATTGCTACTGAATTCTTGGTCGGAGTGCCTTGGGAGGCACTCTAGAAAAGAATATAAATAGAGTTTGTTTTATTTATCAAATTATATCTAATGTTCTAGGTTGTAGATTGGTCAGATTCTCCTTGCCACATTAACCGCTACAGTAATTTTGCTGCGTGTTGAAACCAACCTGTCGAATTCCTCAAGTCTTCACACAGCCGTTTCATACTCACTTCTGAGCACAATGTACCAACGCACAACCCACTGTCACTTTAAACTAATAAAATAGACGGTATTAGTGCTGACAGTAGCCTTGTCTATCAGGCCATATAGCACTATTGCTACCACGCGTAGCTGATTCAAAATTCTCAGTTATTTTAGACAACACAAGCCTACCATGTTTAATTCCCTCGCCAACCTACTGCGGCACGGTTTGCGCGAGATCGGTTCTAAAATATTGGCCTGTTGTCGCTGCTATCTCCGCTTAAGCTTGTGAAATAAACAGCAAAGTTTCGACAACGCCACAAGTTTTCACTATTATACCACGTTTATACCCGCGACAACCTGATTATATCCTATCGCCGTGCTTGCCAGGTTTTAACGTCAGCCCGTTATCAGTTTTATAGGCGCTGCCGCTTGTAAAACAGACAGCAATGTGTAGACAAGCGCTACAAGTCTTCACTGCAAAACCACTTTAATGCCCACAACATGAAGCGCTAATACTACCGTTCGTAAGGTTCTAAAGTCTCAGTCCGATGTCAGTTCTACCGACGCTTCAGTTTATATAACAGTCAGTAAAGTGTCGACAGGCACCGCAAACCTCCCCAATCGAGCTGTTTTGTGCATTTACTTGAACACAGTATATGCTCGCTTACTGTGTTCTAAAGCATGCTCTGATCCCGCTGACGCTTCCGCTCATAGGACAGAAAGCAAAGTGTCGACAGGTTCCACAAGCCACCTCTATTAAGCTGTTTGTTGCCCTCACCAGAACACAGTGGATACTCGCTCACTGGGTTCTAAAGCATGCTCTGATCCCGCTGTCGCTTACGCTTATAGAATAGACAACAAAGTGTCGACAGGCACCTCAAGCTCCCACTATCGGGTCGTTTGATGCCCGCGCGTGCCGGCTCGCCCGCGGACATAACTCTCTCTTCATTACTCTCATTTTTATTGTAATCACAACTTTGTTTGTGTTATTTCCACAGAAATGCTTCAGTATATTATTTTTGTTTCCTTATGTATGTGTTATTGCTGTGTACGCAGTTTGTTTTTATGTGCTGGTAGTTTTGGTATGGTTATACATACATACATACAAAGTCTCACGCCTATATCCCCGAATAGGAAGGCACAGGTATATTGCTACACCCACTTTTCGCCAGATTTATTTTAGTCCCGTGGTTATACCTCAACATAATATGTATTTACTATCGTCGCATAGCGATCGATGGTTGATTTTTACGAACGTTTTGTTTTCTATATTTCCAACCTATTCTATTATAATATTATGCATATAAATATTGTAAATTTATCAGATATATTTTTCTACTCTGTCTGTAACATAAACATGTAAACTCCTTAGCATATATTTTAAGAGTTTTAAGATTTACCGCACAAAGTGAGGGCAGGTAGCGTCTATCTAAAGTCTCTCTGTTGAGCCTGAAATAATAATGTAGTATTTATACATACCAATTCATTGTAAATAACTAGAAATAATACATTAAAATATATCTTATTTTGTCAAAAATAAACGACTGGTGCAATATATTCGTTTTAAACAAAAGCAAATAGCCCGATCATACTTCCAAGCTCACCAATTATAATTTCTAACATATATTCATACATTACGTTAGTATCATTAACATAATGACACTGCAATACCGATGTAATCCAGCACTATCTATACCTTTGGAATACAGACCTCAATATGATACAGCTCAATAATTCCGCTGTATTTGTGATACACCACTTTGCTAACTAGCTTAGTAATTAATGCGTTTAGGCAATATTCGTACATAGTGTCCACTAATAGAGCGCTGTATTATGATCAGAGGACTTAGTACAGGTTTAGGCAACAAATAACTCGCTACAATTCAATAGGTACCTTATGGGCATACTGATTTGCACTCGCCATGTTTTTCACCAATCGAGAATTTCGTGTCCATTACGTTAATGAAAAATTAACTCATATTAGCTTTTCTATTCGATGTACATAGGCTGTGGTTTTACATAACGTATGGATGCTATAATACTGGATAGATTATTCTAGTGGTATCTAAATGGTCACGCACACTTTTGAAGCCATGTTAAAGATTTTAATAATTTTAATCTGACATAATCTTTAATGGCATTTGTATTGAATCGTTTATTCTATACCTTGGACTTCGCCCACTACTGCGCCAATATAAAAATCCGTTACCGCAGTAAAAAAACTGCTTGAGAGGTGTCAAGGGACACCCGGATGGAACGAAGTTCCTCTCGATTATAATTAGTGAAGGAATTGTAATAATTTTTTTTTAAGTTATAATATTTTTTTTATTATTAACAAATATAATGTAATATAAACTTAATCAGTAGTAACTCAATTTTAGTAATAATTGTTAATTTTACAAAAAATGTCCCGTTCGCCATCTTGGATCCCCAAATAAATGTCATTTACGTTATCAGAATGCATGATAGCCCCGAAAATAATACCCATATTAATTTTATTAAAAATGTCCCGACCGCCAATTAAAATTGGATAAAGAAATCGAAGACGAACTTGACGAGCTTAAAAATCTGTAATATTGAAGTCAACTACAAAAATACGCGCAACAACAGCTTGTATAAGAAATTGACTAGTTATATATATTTTCCAATCCCTTGTTTCCAACACTGTTAGGAAGGTCCACCTTTATAGTTTTAAAAATAGTTACCTATACCTTTTGGGATTGCACCGGGATTTACGTGTGAGCCGACTGAGGTTGATTACTAAAATCCACACAAAACCGCTTCCGCTTGAAATTCCAACACGACTAAACGAAATAGGGTCACCACTTAAACAAATAGTCGTTCAAAGTTTCCATTTGTTATTTCAGAAACATTGAGTAAATGTTTGCTTCTTAAGAACTCTTAGCAGTGGGGAGAAAATTTAATTATTTTTATGTACTTGGAAAAGATAGATCGCGAATTTGAAGATAAGGGATCCCATCTGAAAGCTATATGTGTATATAAAGCTTTGCCATAAATATGGTTCCAGTAAAATTTGTGATTAAACGCCTTAATATATAGAAATTCTTTCAGCTATCCTGTATTATACTTAGTTGTACCTATAGGCCATTTAAGCAAAGTTGCATTAAAATCTGTATTAGTTTTAGCGTGAAAGAAGCACAAATTAACACACCTGGCTGGATTGGCCAAAAGCTCGTTTCAAATTGTAAACGTAAGTCATCATTGAACGCACATGACGCTTAACCCTTATACTTATAAAGGTATCAAAAACCAGACCTAATAATAGACTTCGCTGAATTTCCTCAAAATAATCCATCGCAGCATTATACTTTTGTCCCTAAATATCTGTCTGATTCTTCTTTCTTATAATTGACAGCTGCAGTATACAATATAGAAGTGTCAAAAATATTCAATAATAAAGTTTGTTGTATTCTCTTAAAATCTATCACAATCAGTCACCTTTGTCCGTAAATATAGATGCCGTGTCCTAAATGTAGCCTTCTCTGTTGTAATTATCGGTTACCTGGTGACGGACAGCCCTCGCGGCCGCGGGCTTTGATCACAACGCGGAAGGCTGGCTGACAGCTGGCCATTCGCAAAATCACTATCGAGAGCCGGTTTCACGTGTCAAAATTGTCCTCTGTGATTTTATTCAGTTGTAAACTCTGTGGGCTATGTAAACGTTTTTCTTTTGTTTGGGCAGTTCACGTATTATGTGTGTATGGTTGTCGAGTCTATTAGACTTTAAACGAAAGGGACGATAAAATTGATAATATTGACTACTAGCTTTTGCCCGCGGCTTCGCGTGCGTTAAATTCGGGGTGAAACAAATTTACTTTCAGTCTCAAGTTGTGTGAAGACACTCCTGACAGGATTATTATTGTAAAGAGTTCAGAAACTCTATAGGGTACAAAGGAACTCGGTGAGTATCTATGATATTATCTACCAATACCTACCGAAAGGTAGGTACATAATAACATCACCCATTGCATACAGTCAAATGTCAAAGCCATGTTCCAATACTTTCACATTTATAATTTTAGTAGAGAAAATACTTTCAGCCGTTTAAGCGTAGTATATAATTATTAGTTTCTAGTAATATATGCGAACAATGTAAGCACCGTGCACAATATCAATGAATACAGACTTACATAAATACTTAGACAGTATATATTACTAGTCCAACCTCTCTGCATAAATATGACATTATATATGATGTGACAGTACCTACTGACAGTGATATACGATAGCACATGCGCTCTCAATTATTACAGCGCATGCGTTCTTACTCCCAAGAGGTAAATTTGTGCCGTACTAATTTCTACCCTCTGCATTGTTTGCATCAACATACCTATGTGAATCTTCATATTCAAAAATGAAATATGCGAAAAAGGTCTACAGATCTTGGCTTACTGATACCCACCTTTTTTATATGAGATGGAAAATCCCTTCGGATCTCCGGCTCTTGGGGAAATGAGAGACGGAGTATGTGGTTTTACCACTAAAAACCACATCGACTGCCAACCAAAGAGAGACTGGGTACAGGAGCTGTCCAGTCTTCCTCCCATGGCCCCAGGTTCAACGGAACCCGTCCTCAAAGAAGGCTACAAGCTCTCACCTGGCCATATTACTTCCCGGAGCAACGAATCTTAATCGGCGACCAGAGCGGATCGTTGGCGGATCTCGGCGAAGTTGTCCTTGTCTTCGGGCCGGATTTGCCCTCTCCCAATCCTGTTCAGCAGTCTCTATTTGGAGCATTAGAAAAGGATTCGCTCGCAAAAGGAGGCTACTGCGCCTCAGCCCTCCTCGCCCACTAGCATGGCAGCAATAACTGCTTTCGGCGACAGATCTCGTCCGATCTGGTCGACCAGAACTTGATGGCCATGCCGGGCAATCCTGGTCGCCTGCACAGTGGTGGCATTGCGCCTTCCGTTCGCGTCCGATTCGATTCAGATACTAACTGAAGCACCCATGGCCGCCCAGTGAGTATCTGAGTCAATCGGTAGGTGACGCGGCCGCGTTTTCGTCCAACCCACGCCTCAAGGCTTGGCAGAATGGCACCGACAGCGCGTTTTACTGATTCGCACCTCTAGACGACATTTTGAGAGTAGCATGCAGTAATTATGTTCCTGATTTATCAAAAATTGACAAAAGCTTCCTACAAAAATCGCATCAATTTTTATTACATAAATAAATGCATTTTTAAATGTAATAGTTTTATGTTACTGTCGTATAATCCCCAATTTCCCACTAATATTACAAATGCGAAAGAAACTTTGTTTGTCTGTTACGCTTTCACAACGAAACCACTGAATCGGTTTTGATGAAATTTGGTACATAGATATACTATTATAGCTCGGTAAAGGCCATATGCGACATAGGCAGGTACGTAAGTAAATTACTGCGGCCCACTAGATTAAACTGTAGCAATTATGTGGCCCAGTGTAAAAAAAGGTTGAGTATGGCTGGCCTAGAACCTACGGTTTCGGTGTATCGCCGAACCATTTTTTTGATCCATACGAGTCGGATTCATTTACGTTTTTATACGTTATATCGCTATACCTAGGCAGTTATAGCACCTAGCTATACTCCTAATATATTCACATAACCGTCACATGGTTGTTTCCGCCCGCATCAGTAGGTAAACTTTTATGTAGCTACCTACTTACTCAATTATTATTTCTGGAACTATCATAGTTGTCTAGTAAATATCATATTTCGAGCAACTTTTAATTCCACAGCTCTAAAGTGTTGCCTACTTAGCCTACTTAGGTAAAATAATAGGTACATTAGATATTCTTATTTTGTTTCGTTCTCATTAGCTTATACTTACATAAGCATGTCGCAACAAAAGAAGTCACGCGTGTCGGAAGACAAAGAGATGACAATCTTGGAAGCAAAACGCAATATTTTATTTGAGCGTATTCAAAACATCTATGAACGCTCAAAAACCGCATCTATTTCCGACAGTAATAGCGAAGCATTTCTCAGTTATTGTATGACAGTAGATAGTATTCGAACAGATTTTCATAAGTTGTTAGACGATTATAACGCAAGATTACTTTCTATCAATCCTGATGAAAAACCGAACTATCAGGCGTACACCTCATTCGAAGATCTTTATTGTATTATTAAGCGTATACAATCGCAATTGGAGGGTAAATGTTCAGCAGAGCCCGTTGCCCGCAAGCCGAAATTACCGCCAATCGAGATTATGTCGTTTGACGGAGATATACGAAATTGGCCGTTATTCTATGCGAGCTTTAAGTCTACAGTGCACGATAATGGTTCTCTGACAGATGCTGACAGGTTGTACTATTTAATAGGTAAACTGTCACCGAAGGCCCAGTCCGTATTTGCAGGTGTCACACCCAGTGCTGAGAATTATCAGGTCATATTTCAGTCACTACTTGATAGATATCAGGACACGCGCGTGCTAGCGGCTACTTACTTTGACCAAGCTCTAAATCTCAAACTTTCCGGCAACACGTCTGTCGCGAATTTCCAGCTGTTTATTGATAACTTCGTAACCGCGGTTAATTCTCTTAGGAACTTAAAATTAGAAGATCTTTCCGACTTTATGTTGCTTCAACTCGCTTTAAAAAAGTTTGACACTGATACAATTCGCGCATTCGAGATGACGGAACGCAATAATAAAATACCTACACTAGATAGTTTTATTTCGTTCATCAAAGATCAGTGTCGAATATTTCATAATACGCGGTCTGGTTCACCTGGCCCGTCTAACACTAACAGCAACAAACAAAGGTTGAATAAATCGCGAAATAGTAATTATAACTCGGTCCCTAATCCACAATCTTACGTAACATGGGATTCGGAATCTAATAGTAATAATTCACAGAAGTGTCTGTGCAGTAATATAGTGCACGACCATTTATACAAGTGTCCCGGCTTCGATAATTTGAATGCAACCGCTCGTTTTAAATGCGTAAAAGATAACAAAGCTTGCATTAATTGCTTAAATATAAAACATAAAACAAGTAATTGTTTTAGTAAGACAAAGTGTCGCTTATGCAATAAAAAACATCATTCTCTGCTTCACTTCGATAAAGGTAACACGTTGTCAAGCCAAGCCGCTAACCTTGACACACTTACGTCGCGGGTGCAGACTACGATAACTGCGTCCCCGACGATTCAAAATGAGATAACGTTGTGTACGACATCCATTGCGCGGGCGGCACGCACGCGCGGACCGCCTTCGCACGCTTGTAGTGATCAGAGCAGTGCTAGGCCGCGATGTATGGTGTCTAAGACTGTTCTGTTAGCGACAGCGCAAGTTATCATATATGATGTTAATGGGTCGCCGCACATGGTACGTTGTCTGCTAGGTAGCGCCTCTCAGACCAATTTAATAACGTTAGAGTTGTTCAAACGCCTCGGATTATGGAATAACTTTAAAAATACGAACTCAATAATCCGAGGGATAGGCGGATCAGAAAAACATTGCAAGGGTTCCGTAGATATTAAAATACATTCGCGTTTTAATAGGGACATTAATTTATAACATTTCTTCGCTTATCGTGGAGCGTATTACGGACACATTGCCAAACGCTAATGTGGACGTATCGCTTCTCACACACCTCGAGTCGTTGCCGCTGGCAGACTCGGAGTTTGCGAATCCGGTAGACATTGATGTTTTGATCGGAGCCGCAATATTCCCGCACTTGCTACTAACTAAAGTGGTACGTAGTGAGCAAAATAACTTACCACCCGCTATTGAGACGGTATTTGGGTATGTGGTTATGGGTACCGTACCTACATTACATACTTCTCAATACGTTACGTCTTGCTGTTGTTCTGTTCTTCAAGAAAACAATATTGATTCTCTTCTCAAGCGATTTTGGGAGCTGGAAAAGGTTACCGCACCGCCCTCGATGAGCCGTAAAGATCTCGAGTGTGAAGAACATTTCCGCGCTACCACTGTTCGTGACGACAATGGCAGATACGTTGTGGCGTTGCCATTCTGTGGTGACCCTTATTCGTTAGGCGACTCGTACGCTGCTGCGCTCAGACGTTTCCATTGTTTGGAACGTAAACTTGATGCATCACTTACGTTACGTAGCGCCACATAGAGGTTACTTGATACTTGATACTTGATGGCACGGGCTGTTTCCGCAACTCCACGTCTTGGCGTGTATTTTGCGTGCAGGTGGGAATGGTGTCTTCATTCGAGCCACCCCAGCTCTTCGAGGAAGGCCAGCAGACTCTTGATGTGGCCCACTGCCTCCCTCAGGGTGCTTTATCTCGTCAGGTACTGCTGCCTGTACTGTGCGACCTCAGGGCAGTCGAGGAGCAGGTGGGCTGCCGTCTCGTCCGCTGCCATACAGGCCCTGCACAGCGGGCTGTCGGTGATACCTATAGTAAATAGGTGTTTATTAAAGAATCCGTGTCCTATGTAGGCGGCCGTGACTGTCCGCAGTTGTTGTTTGGACAGCCGGAGGATTTGTTTGGCTATCTTACCGTCTACTGCGGGAAGAGCCTCCTTGGCCTGCCTACATGTTTCAATACCAATCCAGGACTGGTTGTGTTGGCTCCTGGTCCTATTCCTTACCAGGTTGCGATAAAAACCAGAAGGGAGGGGAATAATGGGCTCGGGTCCCACCACCTCTAAAGTGGCCCCTCTTCTGGCAAGTACGTCGGCTGCGTCATTCCCTCTTGAGCCACTGTGGCCCTTGATCCATTGCAGTGTTAATTTGTTTTGTTTACCTACCTCTGTTAGTTTCTGGTGGCATTCAAGCGTGAGTGCCGAGGTGATAGTATGGCTTTTGAGGGCTGAGAGGACAGCCTTACTATCTGAGAGGATCCTAATGGATCGTTCCCTTACCTCACGTGCCATGATTGCTGTGGCAGCTAGGATTATGCCAAAACATTCGGCCTGGTAGACCGTGTTGTAGGCTCCCAGCGGTGCTGCGATGTTGATGTTAAGGTCCTCGGAGAATACTCCTGAACCCGTACCTGTATCCGTCTTAGACCCATCTGTGAAGATCGTGAGCTCGTTGTGGCCAACCGCTCCCTCGTGTAGATCCTCGTACAGTTGGATTTTGTATTTCTTATCGAAAACAAATTGTTTCGGTATTCGGTCGCCAATGGCTTGTGTGAGAGGAACTTCTTTAAAGAGTGTGTTTAAGTTGCTAGTGTGCGGTGTGTTAGTGTCTTTCCAGAGCTTCAGTGCTCTTAGCCGGATCGCCGACATCGTTGCTTCCTGTTGTATGAACAGGTGCAATGGAGGCAAGTCCAGCAACACTTCGAGTGCCGCTGTAGGTGTAGTTTTCATGCAGCCCGTGGCCGCTAGGCATGCAAGTCTTTGAAGCTTTTGAAGCTTGTTGGCGGCCGTTGTTAGGTTGGTCCGAGGCCACCACACTACTGCGCCGTAGCTTATCATCGGACGTATTATTGTCTTATAGAGCCATAAGACAATTTTGGGGGATAGGCCCCATCGTTTACCTATCATCTTCTTGCACTGCCAGAAGACGATGCTGGCTTTATTGAGCTTATTTTCCATGTGGCTGTTCCATGTCAATTTGCTGTCAAGAGTGACTCCCAGGTACTTTACCTCGGTGGACAGCTTGAGCTCTGTGTTGAATAGCCTGGGCAGTCGGTAAGTACCCAGCGCGCGTTTGTGTGTGAACATAACTAGTTCGGTCTTGTTCGGGGTTACTGATAATTCGTACTCATTACACCACCACTCTACTATGCGTAGAGCCTGTTAAGTAAGGTCGTACACTATACTAGTTACCTTACCTGAGGTGAGAATGGTCAGATCATCTGCATATCCTATTGTGTAAAAATATCTCGCGTTGAGTTTGTCTATGAGTTCATTGATGACTAAGTTCCACAATAGCGGGGAGAGTACACCGCCCTGCGGGCAACCTTTAGTTATCAAGGCTGTCTGGGAGTCGCCGTGCAGGCGCACTACTCTTTTGCTGAGCATGTTTTGGATCCACTGTATGAACATCTGATCCACACCATGTCTGGCTAGGGCGTTGCTTATACTGGAGAAGTTTGTCTTGTCAAAGGCTCCTTCTATGTCAATGAAGGTGCCCAGACAGATGCTTTTTTGTTGTATAGCAGCTTCTATCTGGTTCACGACCTGATGTAAGGCCGATTCCGTCGATTTCCCTGAGCTGTATGCATGTTGATTGGCATGTAGGGGTAGGTGTTTAAGTGCCCCACTTCTTAATTCCCTCTCGCATAGCCTTTCCAAGGCTTTAAGCATGAAGGAGGTCAGGCTTATTGGTCTGAAGGACTTTGCATTTGTGTAGTCTGTTTTGCCTGGTTTTGGTATGAAAATTAGTTTGACTTCCCTCCAATTCTTCGGTACATATCTAAGGGCCAGGCTAGCCCTCATGATTGCCAGAAGTCTTTTGCGGACCGGTTCACCCCCCCATTGTAATAACCCAGGGAAGATGCCGTCCAGTCCGGCTGCTTTGAAGGGATGGAAGCTATCGATGGCCCATCGGAGTTTTTCTTCTGTGACCACGGTGTTTGCGTGTCTCCACTCGTGTTCGGTCGCCACTGTTGGTGTATCGTGCCACGTTATTACCGGGGTGAGGACGCAGCCTGGGAAGTGTGTTTCTAGTAGGACGCGTCTTGTCTCCTCCTCCGATGTGGTGTATGTGTTATCCGGCTTACGGAGAGTACCTGGTGTAACCAACGGTTGCTGAGCCAGTAGTTTCCTTACCCGGTTTGCTTGTTGGCAAGATTCAATGCTCCCACAGAATTTTCGCCATCCCATGGTGCGTCTGAATCTGAGGCATTTCTTGTAGCTTGATTTGGCCGCTTTATAAGCGTCCCAATCTGCGTCCGCGCTTGTGTTCATTGCCCTGTTAAGGGCCCTTCTTACCTTCTTGCGCTTGCGTTCAAGCTCAGCGCCCCACCAGGGTTGTTTACCTGGGGTTGAGGGTAGAGTGGTTTCTGGGCATGCTGCGTGGTAGCTGTCTAGCATCGACTGCGTCAGTGTACATACCTGCTCGTCGATCTGTTCATTGTCACCCAGTACCGTCGGCATAGCAGTAAGGGTAAGTTTCTCTTTAAGTAATTGGACATACTTTGCTTTGTCAGTGTTGTGTGGTTTCCTGCGTGGCTGTGTAGGTTGTATAACGACTTCCATGGAGAAGCTGATCCATCTGTGGTCTGAGCACGATGCCTCTTTCGAGACGTGCCATCCCTTGATGCGTTCAGCCGCTCCTTCTGTTGCGAGAGTTAAGTCGATAATTATCTGACTACGTCTTGTGACGAAGGTGGGCTCCGTACCTGTGTTTAATAGGGTAAGATTAGTGGTGAATAGGTATTCAACCAGTGATTTACCTCTGTTGTTATTGCAGTTCATGCCCCACATTTGGTGGTGGGCATTGGAGTCCGTTCCTATTACGACCTCCGTTTTGGTTCTCTCGCACTGGTTAACCAGACGCGTGAGGTCGAACGGTGGCGGGTCTTCGGCCTCGGGCATGTAGACCGATGCGAAAACAACCGCTATACTCCTTGGCTGCTGTGTTATTTCAATTTGTATCGCTGTGATGTCTCTGGAACAGAACTCCGTTAGAACTTGGGCTCTGATGTTTTTAGTTGTCAGTATGCAGGTTCTTGGATGTGTGTGGTCAGTTGAAGAATAAATCTTACCTCCCAGGCTGGAGAGGCCTCTGATGAGGCCACCCCTTATCCAAGGTTCCTGGATGAGCACGATGGCTGATTGTTGGACCTCCATCCATTTGCGCAGTTGCGCAGTGGCCGTTTGGCTGTGATGGAGGTTGATTTGGAGGCAACTGACGTCACTAGGCAGAGGGTTCATCTTTGGATGATGTCCCCACCTCCCCGACCGTCAGCTGCGTTAGGCCGGCCAGGATGTCGCCAGCCTCCACCCCGTCGTCCCGCCGCACCGGGCTCAGGAGCAGGCTCTCATCTTCCGAGTTACCCTCGGCTGACGGGCCAGCCCCCAAGCCAGACGCGGCCGGCTCTGACGGGCCGGGTTCTGCGTCGCACCCTGGCTTGGTGTTTGAGTCCTGCTTGACTCGTGTGGAGTTGTCGTCCGGAGGATGGTCGACAAACTTACCTGAGGGGTCCCGGAACCTGACGTAGACGGCACCTACCCCCAACGCGAGGCGGCGCTCGTTCTTCATCAGGATCGGGACCTGTTCTACTGGGACGCCCACTACTAGGAACCACCCACCCGACTGCCTTTCAGAGTGCAGCATCGACCATTTGTCAACCTCCAACCAGGGGTTCTGAAACTCCAGAGCGCGACCCACGTCGCGCACGTCGTCTAAGACCCCCTGTTCGTCGGGTACGACAATGCCGCACCGCACTCTCTTCGGGGTCTCTTCCTGGCCCCTGAGACCCTGCCCAGGCCCGGCCCGGCCCCTTCCTCCAGTTCGAAGCCCGGTGGTGGGACCAGGAGAGAGACTGCCTCCGTCAGCCAGGTACGCGTTGCCTCGTCGGCGCACCAAAGTTTGAGGACTCCGTCCGCGTGCACGGGTTTCCCGGTGAACGCTGGAGCGGGGCGTTTGGGGGTTTTGGTCGACCAGGCATCACTCAGGATCTTCTTTTGGAGCTCCCGGAGTACCTGGTCCACCAACTCCTTCGGCAAGTTCCCTGTGCGTTTGCATGTTACTGCAACACCCAGGGACGCCTTGGAGGCCTGTGCGTAGAACTTACCTTGTATCCTGGAGGAGTCGAGGCGGGGCTTCTTGTGCTCCCCTCGAGGCGAGCTGGTCTCGTTGAGAGCACGTTTGGCCTCACCTCTTTCCTTGTTTTCGGCAGTTTTACCTGCCGCGTTTCCCGGTGGTGCTGGGGCTGGATGCCGTCCAGGGTGGCCAGCCCGCCGCTTGGCGGCAGGCGGCTTCCCCGTACTGCCTCCGGCCTTCGTGCACCCCTCGCTACTGAGCGTGGGCTGCGCGCTGGTCACATTGCTGGGACCTGCGACGGCAACCTGCTCAGCTGTTTTAGTGGAGGCAGCACCGGCAGTAGCAGCGGCTTGTTCAGCCTTCCGCCTAATTGCCATGCGCTGTCTCTTGCTTTTGTTGTTCCTCTTTTTCTTCGTGGAACTGGTAGCAGCGGGGCCACTCGGTTGTGTGGTGGGCGTGCGTTGGACAGGACCGGTGGTCTTGCCCTTACCCTTGCCCATACGGTGACTCACCACTTGCCAGCCCGCGAAGGAGGAGTCATCTTCCCGCTTGATCTCAAACGGGCTGACGATTGTAAGGACGGGACCAGTACAAGCGTTAGCCAGCGCTGAAGTCACGTCCTTGGGGGGTGGTTTGACACCTGCAGCCGGGGCCACGGCGTCGACCATCTGTATGGTTTTGGTTGTGGCGGCGGGAACAGCTTTCGCCGTCCCCGTCGCGGTTGGGGTAATAAAAAGGATTTCGGTATCCATACGTTTACTTAAAGACTTCATCCCTCTGGCTTCCCACCCTCCATGGAGCCCGCAACAGGGAACGTCATACCGGACGTTAGGATTACCAGAGGGATATAGGAACGCAAGGCTGGCTTACAGCACGACATCGGACGCCCGCTCGGGTCAAAGGTCGGAGCCGAGTTACCAACTCCATCCGTCTTCCCTCGCTTGCGCCTTCAGTATAGCCTTCACCCACCACATCAACAGCCGAAATAAATTCCAACTGCTGATGCGGACCCCACGTCCCTAGCCTGTGGCCCTCTGACGGGACACGATGGCCATTTCCCCCGCTGCGGCTCACAGCGGGGGCTACCGTTTAGCGTGAAATCGGGACCAAAGAGGGCGTGTTGCCTCACGGTTGCATTACCGCCAGCGCCGCTCGGCTCAACCCCCCAGGACTCCGTCATCCCCGCGTACGGCGCTCGACTGCGCAGGTCCTAGCGCAGGTGGTCAACTTCTCTTACCCGTGACTGTTTACTACGGGCCCAAGCCCACCCGGCCACGAGGGGGCGTGGTGAAGAGATGTGTAAGTGAATGTGTGTGTGTGCGCGCATGTGTGTACGTGTGTGTGTATGCGTGTGTAAAGTGCCTGTTATTTGTGTTTCGGCTGGAGGTTTTGGTTGCATCCATTTCTGAAGGAACTGGACCAAGAACGGGCGGCAACCTCGAGAAGGATAGTCCACCAGCCTTGCCTTAGGGATCATCGCGACCTGCGCTACCCCTGAGACCATTCGCCACTCCCTGCACCGGACTCAGGTGCAGGGAGTAGAAGTCAGTGCAGCTCAGTGATGCTAAAGATGAGTTGACCTGCACGGGCTTCCGCCCATAGATAAAGGTTTTTTGAGTGTAGTTGTAAACAACGAGGGCAACACTCTGCCCTCATATTACATCCCGCATCACGGCGTAGTTCGCGAAGATAAAACCTCTTATATACTAAACTCCGTGTGGTTTTAGACGCTAGTTGTAAGACTACATCGGGTCAGTCGATCAATGACATTTTGCATGCCAGCCCCAATCTACAGGGTGATTTATTTAACATCATAGTAAAGTTTCGTCTTTTCCAAATCACTCTGTCAGCTGATTGCCGCCAAATGTTTCTCAATATCGGCGTTCGCGAATCTGACCGTAGATTTCAACGGATCTTTTATCGTTTTGACAAGAAAGAACCTTTATCTGTGTATCAGTTCAATCGTGTTTGTTTTGGACTCAAGTCTAGCCCATATCACGCGTTACGAGTTGTTCGCCAGTTGATCGCTGATGAAGGCGATCACTTTCCCGCCGCAGCGGCTGTTGCCACTTCCGCTTTGTACATGGATGACATTGCCTGTAGTGTCATATCCGCTCCGCTAGCAATTTCGCTTTGTGAAGAGCTTATTCAGCTTTTCAAGCGAGGCCAGTTTGATCTTGTCAAATGGACAAGCAACTCTAAGGAGTCTGTACCGCATAAGGTTCTCGGTTTACGCTGGGACAAATCCTGCGATAGTTTTCGGTTTGACGTCTCACCACCAGATGATAAGTGCACCAAACGCACTATGCTGTCCACAGTGGCTCGACTATGGGACATAATGGGTTTTGTGGCTCCCACAATTTTGTACGCCAAGCTCTTGATCAAAGAGCTTTGGCTATCAAAGTGTGAGTGGGATGAAACACCCCCTGACCATATTGTCGCCGCTTGGGGCCAGTTTTGTATTGAGCTTACCGCGCTCAATCAAGTTACTATTCCGCGTCATCTTGGGTTGGTAGATGGATGTACCATCAACTTAATAGGTTTCGCTGACGCCAGCGAGCGTGCTTACGGCGGAGTCGTATATCTGCAAGTCCGCATTGGTTCTAACTACTCGGTGCAGTTAGTTTGTGCCAAGTCTAAGGTCTCGCCTGTTAAAACCATTTCAGTTGCGAGACTGGAGTTGTGCGCGGCCCTTCTGCTGTCTCAGTTGCTCCGCAAGGTTCAAGACACAGTTTTGCCCCACTACCCCATTAATAAATTATACGCATTTTCCGACTCCAAAGTAGTGCTCGCTTGGATTCATTCTTCTCCTCATCGCTGGCAGACTTTTGTCGCCAACCGCGTTAGCAAATTGATTGAACTGGTTCCTGCTACTTGTTTCAATCACGTCGCGGGTATTGAGAACCCCGCAGATTGCTTGTCTCGTGGTATCACTCCACTTAGTCTTCTGCATCATCCATTGTGGCGTCGTAGACCTTCTTGGATCTCCCATGATCCGTCAGAATGGCCCATGCAACCCTTTGATCACAGTGCAGAAGACAAGAATGTACCCGAACGGAAGTCTGTTTCTTATCCCGTGATTGCTGAGGTTGCGGAGTCTCCCATCTATGCACTCGCACTACGCATGTCATCGTGGTCTAAGTTACTCCGCGCCATCGTTTATGTCTATAGGTTTCTTAGGCACCTACCTAATGAGACTTTTGTATCAAGTACTGATATCAAATTCGCAGAATGTAAGTTACTACGAGCTGTACAAGCTGTTCATTTTAGTAACGACATTCAAAATTTAAAAGACAATGTACCTTGTACTCCCGCTATCCTTAGACTCAAGCCGTTTCTCGATGAACACGGCGTCATACGCGTTGGGGGTCGTCTGTCAAATTCGGATGAACCCTATAACTACAAACATCCTTGTATTCTGCCGCGACATGATCATGTTGTCGACCTTCTTGTTGATTTTTATCACAAGAAGCACCACCATGCCGGTCCGGAGTTGCTTATGTCCTTACTTAAGCATAAGTATTGGATTTTAGCCGCTCGACGAATAATTCGTCACAGAATACATAAATGTAACGTCTGTTTCAAATTTCGTCCGCGTCCGACTTTCCCTCCCATGGCCGATCTCCCTAGCCAGCGCGTCAACCAGGTTGCTAAAGCGTTTACACATTACGTTGTGATTACGCAGGACCACTGCAGTATACGCCAGTGCGAGGTCGAGGTGTTAAAAGCCGTAAAGCCTGGCTATGTATTTTTACATGCTTAACGACGCGCGCTACGCATATTGAAGTTGCGACAGATTTAAGCACGGTGTCATTCCTGGCAGCCCTTAAACGATTTCTCTCACGGCGCGGCCCTATACAGTGTTTGTACACGGATAACGGCACTTGTTTTGTGGGCGCAAGCTCTTATTTACGCGACCTTTATAAGTTTCTCAGGGAAGAATATCGTACTCGTCTTCAGGAAGAACTTTCCATAAATCATATTGACTGGAAGTTTATTCCACCAGCATCACCACATTTCGGTGGATGTTGGGAAAGCATGGTCAAAGTAATTAAAACGCATCTCTTCAAGGTTATAGGTCAACAGATCCTCTCTTACAAAGAGCTTTTAACTATCTTTTCGAGGCACGGATCAACTCGCGTCCGCTCACGGCATTAAGTAGTGACCCTGCAGAACCATCCGCGTTAAGCCCTGCCATTTTCTGAACACAGTGCTATTATCGTCATTTCCGGCTCCTGAATCAGACTCTTCAAGCTTGCTCCAGAGACATACTCTGCTGGATAAACTCGTGCAGTCGTTCTGGCGGCGCTGGCGTGCGGAATATCTACACCAGCTTCAAGCTAGATCCAAGTGGAATAGTCCTGCATCCCCTATACAGGAGGGTACGTTGGTCGTCATAATACATGATAATGCTCCGCCGCTTTCATGGCTGTTAGCCATCGTAGAGAAATTGCATACTTCCAAGGACGGTACAACTCGCGTTGTTACCGTGAAAACCGCTAAAGGGAGTTACGTACGCCCTGTTGTACGTCTCTGTCCGCTTCCAACTCAGTGAGATCTAGCCTGAAGTTGGACCTACCTCTTAGTTTAAGTATTTAGTTAGTAGTTTTCGCTATTATTGCGTTTGTAGTTTCGCTAAAGTTAATTTAGATTAATTTTATTGTCATATCACTGTCTTAGCCTATTGATGGGTTATGCGGTAGTACACCCAACATAGCTAAGTTCAATTCTATTTCTTTTTTAAAGGCAACCCTTTAGGGCCGGGGTAATATGGTAGCGCCATCTACCTTCGTATCTATAACTAATCGCATCAACGTCAATCGTTCCATGCTGGTCTAGTGCGAGCGATACCATATTTCCGTCCCTGTCTCCCATTCCCGAAGGAGGGGCACGCCTTCCGCGGATTGGTCGCGGCGATCGTCGACGCGAGTGACAGTCCAGAACTGTCCAGAACATTCGATTCGCTACATACGCGTCCGCCATACCACACCGCGCCGCTCCCGCTATAATTATTACCGCTTATAAAAAACCGCTCGCAAGTGGAAGTGATTTGTGTAGTGAAGTGAATCAAGCAGCTTCATCCCGAAACCACCAGGAGACTGCCCTTCTGAGACGAAGAAGATTGCCGTACAAGGTAAGTGCCCTCCATCCTTGGAATATCCTATACCCACTCACAATCATCTCTCCCATTCCAATCCCTACTTTCTCTTCCCTTATCCAATTCTAGGCGACTAAAAACTCGCCCTAATACAGTCCATTTTCCTTTCCAAATCGCCTAGAACCTACGGTTTCGGTGTATCACCGAACCAATACTTGAGTATTTGATATGAATTTCAATTTAATACCTCCACGCGTTCAAGAGAAAGGGGTAGTAACTTTAAATTTATTAAAAATATTTTTCTTATATGATGTAACTAAAAATTTATGGATTTCGCAATTTTTCCTTTATATGTGCTATAAGGCGTTGCTTCATACCAAATTTCAAGATTCTGAGCTTACGGAAAGTACCCTGTAGGTTTTGATTCACTTGCGAGTGGGCGCGAGTTTGAAAATATGCTTATATTGCTCTTTCTTTTGATTGCGTTGACATAGAAGCTTGATTTTGTTGCAACCTAACGGTGTTATATATTTGAGTATTTGATATGAATTTCAATTTAATACCTCCACGCGTTCAAGAGAAAGGGGTAGTAACTTTAAATTTATTAAAAATATTTTTTTATATGCTGTAACTAAAAATTTACGGTTTTCGTAATTTTTCCATTATAAGTGATATAAGACGTTGCTTCGTACCAAATTTCAAGATTCAGAATTCACAGGAAGTAACCTGCAGGTTTTGATTCACTTGCGAGTAGGCGCGAGTTTGAAAATATGCTTATTTTGCTCTTTCTTTTGATTGCGTTGACATAGAAGTTTGATGTTGTTGCAGCCTAACGGTGTTATATACTTGAGTATTTGATATGAATTTCAATTTAATACCTCCACGCGTTCAAGAGAAAGGGGTAGTAACTTTAAATTTATTAAAAATATTTTCCTTATATGATGTAACTAACAATTTATGGTTATCGCCATTTTTCCTTCATATGTGCTATAACGCGTTGCTTCGTACCAAATTTCAAGATTCTGAGCTCACGGAAAGTACCCTGTAGGTTTTGATTCACTTGCGAGTAGGCGCGAGTTTGAAAATATGCTTATATTGCTCTTTCTTTTGATTGCGTTGACATAGAAGTTTGATGTTGTTGCAGCCTAACGGTGTTATATACTTGAGTATTTGATATGAATTTCAATTTAATACCTCCACGCGTTCAAGAGAAAGGGGTAGTAACTTTAAATTTATTAAAAATATTTTTTTATATGCTGTAACTAAAAATTTACGGTTTTCGTAATTTTTCCATTATAAGTGATATAAGACGTTGCTTCGTACCAAATTTCAAGATTCAGAATTCACAGGAAGTAACCTGTAGGTTTTGATTCACTTGCGAGTAGGCGCGAGTTTGAAAATATGCTTATTTTGCTCTTTCTTTTGATTGCGTTGACATAGAAGTTTGATGTTGTTGCAGCCTAACGGTGTTATATACTTGAGTATTTGATATGAATTTCAATTTAATACCTCCACGCGTTCAAGAGAAAGGGGTAGTAACTTTAAATTTATTAAAAATATTTTCCTTATATGATGTAACTAACAATTTATGGTTATCGCCATTTTTCCTTCATATGTGCTATAACGCGTTGCTTCGTACCAAATTTCAAGATTCTGAGCTCACGGAAAGTACCCTGTAGGTTTTGATTCACTTGCGAGTAGGCGCGAGTTTGAAAATATGCTTATTTTGCTCTTTCTTTTGATTGCGTTGACATAGAAGTTTGATGTTGTTGCAGCCTAACGGTGTTATATACTTGAGTATTTGATATGAATTTCAATTTAATATCTCCACGCGTTCAAGAGAAAGGGGTAGTAACTTTAAATTTATTAAAAATATTTTTTTATATGCTGTAACTAAAAATTTACGGTTTTCGTAATTTTTCCATTATAAGTGATATAAGACGTTGCTTCGTACCAAATTTCAAGATTCAGAGTTCACAGGAAGTAACCTGTAGGTTTTGATTCACTTGCGAGTAGGCGCGAGTTTGAAAATATGCTTATTTTGCTCTTTCTTTTGATTGCGTTGACATAGAAGTTTGATCTTGTTGCAGCCTAACGGAGTTATATACTTGAGTATTTGATATGAATTTCATTTTAATACCTCCACGCATTCAAGAGAAAGGGGTAGTAATTTTAAATTTATTAAAAATATTTTTCTTATATGATGTAACAAAAAATTTATGGCTTTCGCAATTTTTCCTTTATATGTGCTATAAGGCGTTGCTTCATGCCAAATTTCAAGATTCAGAATTCACAGGAAGTAACCTGTAGGTTTTGATTCACTTGCGAGTAGGCGCGAGTTTGAAAATATGCTTATATTGCTCTTTCTTTTGATTGCGTTGACATAGAAGCTTGATTTTGTTGCAGCCTTACGGTGTTATATATTTGAGTATTTGATATGAATTTCAATTTAATACCTCCACGCGTTCAAGAGAAAGGGGTATTAACTTTAAATTTATTAAAAATATTTTTTTATATGCTGTATCCTTAATAAGTGATATAAGACGTTGTTTCGTACCAAATTTCAAGATTCTGACTTCACGGGAAGTACCCTGTAGGTTTTGATTCCAATGCAAGTTTGAAAATATGCTGCAATTTGCAGGATATACGGCTGTATCTTTTGATTGCGTTGGATTAGAAGTTTGATTTTTTTACAGCTCTGTGGAACCGTAGATTCGAGTATTTAGTATAAATTTCAGTTTGATACCTCCACGCATTCCTGAGAAAAAGGGTCTTGACAGACGGACGGACAACAAAGTGATCCTATAAGGGTGCCATATTTTTCTTTCGAGGTACGGAACCCTAAAAACTAATAAATGCATTTCCATTATCAACAAGTATGTGACCTAAGATAGCCTCTACAATACGAAAGCGAAAACAAACATCAATAATATTTGCATTCCGATATTACAGATTCAAAATACACTTAAGTTTATTACAGTCAAAGCAATATTGAAACCGCAATCAGCATCGTCCGATAATCGTCGATTCACTCGACTTACACAAACGGTTTCAAGTTGATTTACAATATGCACTTTGTGTACAGCCGATAGCACATTGCCTATATTTTCATCTTTGCTTTACATTTACTTTTTACTAAGTGACCTAATTTTATTCTTCTTATATTTCGTGTTTGTTACGGATGACTGCCTCTGTAGTCCTGTTGATAGCGTATGGGCCTGCCGATCGGTCCCGAGTTCGATTCCCGGGTCGGACAAAAATACTATCGACTTTTTCCGAATTCTTAGTAGCAACACAGGGTCTGGCAAAGTGCCCGGTGACGGCAATATACGCTCCACTATTACGTGGAACCAAATATGTGAAAATCTATACTTTATACTTTATTACTTTATCTACACTAATATTATAAAGAGGAAAAATTTGAACTTTTGTTTGTAATGGATAAACTCAAAAATCTTTCACCATTAGATAGCTACATTATCTGCGAGTAACATAGGCTATATTTTATTTTAGAAAAAATAGGGGTCCGTCAGGACGCGGGTGAAACCGCGGGAAACGGTCAGTTTAGACTATTTTTGTATTTGTAACGAATAAAGACAAGAAGTACTCAATAGATTTCAAAAATTCTTTCATCATTGGTATGCTAAACGTATCGAGGCTGGTATAACCCATAATCCTAAACTTTTCTGGTCATTCATAAAAACAAAAAAATCAAAGTGACTTGCCATCAGAGATGAAACTTGAAAGTAATGTAGCCATTACTGGTAGCGATATCTGCGACCTCTTTGCCACTCACTTCTCTTCAAACTTCCACACTTCTAGTGAACCTATGGATGGGTCTCTTGAGGACACTCATTACTACACACAACGTGCTCTAGGCAAGGTCGAGTTCTCAGATACAGAGGTGATTCGGGAGCTCAAGAGACTAAATGTATGCAAAGGTCCAGGACCCGACGGTCTTCCAGCTTTATTTGTAAAAAAATGTGCTTCTAGCCTGGCTCTACCACTCAAAGTCATATTCAACAGGTCTCTTGAAACATCTCAATTTCCCTCTGAGTGGAAGATTGCTCATGTAGTGCCAGTTTTCAAAAAGGGAGCTACTGAAGACGTAAAGAACTATCGTCCCATATCAATTTTGTCAGTGTTTTCCAAATTGTTCGAATCCCTTCTGGTGCCCATTCTAACGTCACACTTCAAAATAGATTTAACTTCTCAGCAGCACGGGTTTTGTTCACGTAGATCAACCACGTCCAACTTAGTCGAATATACTACCAAGTTGAGCAGATCAGTGGATTTAGGTAAGCAAGTTGACTCTATTTATACTGATTTCAGTTGCGCCTTCGACAAGGTAGATCATTGTATACTTTTACAAAAACTAGCCAAACTTGGTATTTTTGGACAGCTCCTTCCGTGGTTCAAATCTTATCTGATTGGCAGAAAACAAAAAGTAGTGGCCAAGGGCCATGAATCACACTTTTATTTTGCTACATCTGGCGTGCCACAAGGGTCCCATTTGGGACCGATTTTATTCTTAATATTCATAAATGACATAGTAAAGCATATCAAACACAGTGTTTCTTCCCTTTTCGCAGATGATGTTAAACTTTATAAAGAAATAGATTCAGTTACAGATATTTCTTTGCTACAAGAGGACTTAAACTCTATACATCTTTGGTGTCGTCAAAATAATATGATCCTTAACGCTAAAAAGTGTTATCATATAACCTTTACAAAGAAACGAAAAGTTATCCCATCCGCCTATTCCTTAAATGGAGTCACACTTCAAAAAGTAGACACAATCCGTGATTTAGGAGTCCACCTAGATAGCAAGCTAACGTTTATTCCCCATATTGACATGATTGTCTCCAAAGCTGCTAAAATGCTGGGGTTTGTCATGAGAACTGCAGAAGACTTCAAATCTGTCCGAGCCCTTAGAGTACTTTACAATACCTTTGTACGTAGTGTTTTGGATTATGCATCGCCGGTGTGGAACCCTCAGTATCAAACTCATGTTCAACGTATTGAACGCGTTCAAAAAAGGTTCACCCGGTTTCTAAGGTATAAAACGAAATACTGTGATCGCGATGCATGTTACTCTGACAGGCTCAGTGCTCTTAACATGACTTCATTAGAAAGCCGAAGACAAATACAGGACCAAGTATTGCTGTTTAAAATTGTCAATGGTTTATTAGATGCGCCCAGTCTTGTTGATGAAATAAGAATATCGGTTCCGCGTCATTCCGCTCAGAGGTCTGGACGTAACTTAAATGTGATGGCACCCCCTCTAACTCGAACAAATGTTGGTTATTCTGCGCCTATGGGCCGACTGATGAGGACGTATAATGACTACCATTCTCAATCCAATGATATTGACATCTTTGCAAATCCGTTACCACTATTCATTAGGCTGCTATCAAACGCTGCAGATGGCAGGCAAAATAATTGAATTATAATAATTATCAATTCCTTATATTCTATATTTTAACTTCTTTTTGTTTGCATTATTTTTGTATTGACATGTATTTATATTGTTCCTATTACCGTATTTATGTAAAATTTCAATTTGAATTCAATTTAATGTTATGATTTGTTATTTTAGTGATTTAACTTTAATGATTTTTGTACTTAATATTGTTATTATTTATTTTAGGTATACTGTTTTATAAATATTGAATATCGTTCATGTGTAACTTGCTGAAAATTGTAAGTGTTGTGCACACCTTTAAGTGATAAGTTCACATTGTAAAATAATCTTGTTCAATACCTACTGATTTCAATTGAAATTGTGAATTTGTCGTTGGAGTGCCTTATTATAAATAAATAAATAAATAAATGCTGCATTATCCCTGAGTGACATAGGCTATATTTATTACCAGAAAACGTTAGGGATCCCTGACCTCTGGTGAAAACCTTTGGTAGATAATGTCTTTCAACGCGTGCGCTGCTAAAACTATGAATTATACATAAAAATAATGTAGGTAGCTCCACGACAAGGTGGAGATCCCACAGGGAGGGGGAGGTACAGGTCTACTTCCTACTACCGTCTTTTATCAATAAGAAATTACAAAAATATTATGGGTTATTTTCGAAGCTATTTTAGGCAATAGAGTATTATTTTCTATATAATTATATACGCCAGATATGTTGTAATGTCAATAGAAATGATCTTTTACAGTATAGCATTATAATGAATATCTTAATTTATTAATTTCTAGCGGAAAATAATTACATTTTCAATTGATGCCCGCCTCACTTTCGTGATTTTAGATTCGTTACATCTATTGAATGGCAAGTTCAATTTGAATTATTCAAAATGTAATCCGGTATTTAAACAGTCTTGAGCTTAAAATTATTGATTTCGTTATTCTTAATTTAATCGATAAAATCAAGCGGTACTCGTCCCGGCGGAATATTGGTGTGCGATATGTGCTGGTCAATTTATTTTCTCACGCATTGTTTTTATTTTGCTTTATCTTTTAAGATCCTACCTACTTACATAAAACTAAAAAGTATTCTATTTATCCTTATACAGCATTTAACAGTTCACTGCTGGACATGGGCATCGCGGTAGCAGTGAGTTAATAACTAAGTTTGTACTGCTATAACCACCACCATAGTATGGAGTTTGATGTCGAGTTTTCCGTATCTTCGCAAAGTTACTATATTATGCTTCGTGTATTTTCAAGTAAGACACGAAATGAAATCGGGTAGTGACACTTTGTATCCTCAATCCGCCACCACAGGGACAGCAAAAAACTATATAAATTAAAGATGAAATTTGACAATAAAATAGGTTTATGGATAAGTAGTTAATCTAATCGGTTACATCCACGCTATTTAAGACTACTGCGCCGCAACCGTAGCTCATAGCATACTGTTATATAGACCATGGCTTTTGTGTCAGTGTCCACCAGATTACCGTCCTTAGTCCATACCTGTTTAGCGTGGTATTAGGCGTAGTGTCGGACAGTATCAGAGACTTGCATGAGCAATCCCTGTGGCTGCTCATGTATGCTGGAGATATCACGCTGGTTGATGCGCACAAAGGACGCTTGGTGCGGCGTGTAAGGGTTCGTTTGAGGATGGCGGTCTGAAAATAAATGTGGCGAAGACCGAGTTCTTTACCTGCAACACTGCAGATCTTGCGTCAATTCGCATAGATGAAGACATTGCCGAGTGAAAGGACGTGGTCAAGTACCTGGGATCTGTGTTCCACGCGTCTGGTGACATCGATTTCGACGTCAAGGCACACATTTTGGTAGTTTGGGCCAAATGACATGAGATGCGTGGCCTCAAAGTGCCGTTTGAATTGAAAGACAGGTATAGTACGCTAGATGTGCGTCACGCGGAAACCGCTGGTAAGGCTACGTCTTACGACAACTGGAATGTTACATGGGTAACAAGTGTCTTGCCATGTTACCTCCGTCGGGTCTCGGTAATCGGGGAAGGCTCGAGAAACGCTAGCTTGACGTCGTAAAGAATCATATGTGTGTCAATAGACTAACCACCAGGGATGCCGAAGATAAGGTCAAACCTCAGCTTTGTTAATCAGCTTTGACCAAATAAATGGAATCATTATCATGGATCAGTAAATTACTATGAAACTTGAGTGCGTTAAATTTATAGCATAGTATTATTTTTGGATGGTACCTACCCCGAATCAAATAATATTTCTGGCATCTCAAACTCTTCGAAACTTTTCTGCCTTTCAGGCTTTCACCATCTGAAATCCAAACTGAAAAGACATCCCCTTGTCCAAATGTGACTCCCAGCACAGAATAGATAGTACTAACGTACTCCCAGAATAAGTCTATAGTATAGTAATAGAGAGAAAGGCCCGCTTCGACGTGGGTTTCAGTCTCCGAGAGCCTGTTCGCCTCTCGAAGACTTTCTTAAACCTTAGATTATATACTTTTCAAAATGTACCACTAAATAATGAACTTTGTTTTTCCAGGAAAATGTGCCGAAGATCCTTCTGAAGAGTTTAAAGACGAAGTAAAAAGCTTTAACAAAGATATTGTTACACCAGATAGTCCAAAATAAATAAATGATTTTAATGAATTCCTTGTGTACAATAATGTATAGTTAGGGTTGTATTTACTTTGGAACTAGTCATAACTACGTAAAAAGATATCTCAAAATGTTATCGAGATTCAGAAACATTTAGATCAATCAGAACAAGCGTTTGTGAGCTTGACTACCATTTTGTAAAATAGTAATTATAAGATACGGTCAATCTAAATCCCATAAAAACAATCTTCTTTCTCTTAGCATTATCCCAGTTTCAATCTGGGGTCCGCTTGCTAGTCTAACCGGATTTTGGCTGAATATTAGCTTTTCCACAGAGCGACTGCCTGTCTGACCTCCGCAACCCGAAGGGATAGCGATATTCCATCGTTTAAACTAGTGTCAGTTTATTTAGAAGGTACTGACGCCCTATAACGACTGTCAAAGATCTTCATGACAACCGGGACCGACGGCTTAACGTGCTCTCCGAGGCACGGGACAAGCGATAATTAACAATTCAATACGCACATAACTCCGAAAAGTCATTGGTGCGCGCCGTGGATTCGAATCGACCGTAAAAAGTTGTGAGATCCATGCAATGAAAACACAATATATCACATACGTAACACATATAATATATAAATTAGATTGTTTTATGCGATTGCCAAGTCAATATATTTACTTAAAACATTCAAGATTTGCATGGATCTCACAACTTTTTACGGTCGCGAAACTTGGTATTTTTGACAAGTATTGTTTTTATGGGATCTCATTTCTTTTTGTAGATAGTCTTACTTTTGTACTTTGTACTTTACTTGTACACCAACAACGACGTCTTAATTAAAGCTCTATCTGCAAATGTAATTTTGTAATCCTATATATTTATATGGGATTACAAAGTTATTTATGCAGTTAATGTATCTCGAAAACTGGACAGAAAATGATTAATATTGTAATTTTTCCTTGATTCATATAATAAAAACTAGTTGTATTCTAAATTTGAAGCTTCTATGTCTATTAGAAGTGCCTTAGACTTGTGATGATCGGTCAGTGAGTGACAAAATTAAGAATTTTGACTCGTTATAATTCTTAAACTACTGGTTCAAATTAAATGAAATTTAAAATACACCATGTTTATACTATATCTGCATGGTTACAAAAATTCAGGCTTCTAGTTTAATCCACAACGACGTTATAGGGGGTCGAAAATGGCCTGAATTGCTTCGAGAAAAGGATGGTACGGCCGTGCCGCTTTTTTGCTCGACTTAGTGGGGGCACTGCCGTGCGCCCAGATAAAGATATGAAACTATTCAATTATTTTATTTAAATCCAGTTTTTGCCATAAATCTTGTGTATTTGAAAATAATGAAAATAATAATTAGGTATTACTTTTTTATGATCCACTATTATGGCAATTGTTTTTGCAAGAGCAAATTAGGTACCTATTCTACATCACCCACACAAAAAAGAACACAAAAATGTTTACAACTAACATAGAAAATAAACTAGGGAATGGGTGGCTTATTATCTCTCGCCATTTTAGCGGCCCAACGCCTGGGGGAGCTCGCGGAAATCAGAGTACCTGAAAAGGGTTTTAACCTCAGCGTCCGCCGACTTAATTATTTTAAAAGGCAAGAACACGGCATCACTTGCAAATTGTCGAGAACGCCCTTTTAACCCTTGGAACATCTCTTAGAGATCATTGATAACACTGTTCGGTGCCTGAATTTACATATTATTTGTAACACGAGTGTTTGAGGGTAGGTACAAAGATTTTGGAATATGTTTAGAATGATAATTATTATGAGATAAAATTGAGACGTGTTGTCTTTTTTCATTTGATGATCTTTTGTCAGGTTTGTTTTAATGTCTGTAGCCGCATTATACAGCAGAACCTCAGTTCGACATCAGATTCACTTGTACGAAGGATTATTGTCCGATGTTCCAATTGGGAATTCTTAATAGATATATAAAAGAATATAGAGGAAGTATAATTCAGGCTACTGGATATACGGGACCCAACATTTTGTTCTTGCTTTTAGATAACCTACAGTCTAGCATTAGTGAGCATGTTATAAAATCTCCGCTCTCTCCCTCTAATATAAAGCGAGATTAAATATGATAATAAGATTCTTGAAATATTTTTGTTATTTAGTTTGGCCACGGATTTCATTGGATCTATGACGCTCTCATCAGCCTGTGGAAATGAAATAACTGATAAACATATTTATATATCGATAAATTTACATATTATATGAATGTAGAGGATGGCTGCAACTTATGCCAATCCTTCTTAGTGCACCCTAAGGATCCTTCATGCCAAATTTCAGCTTCATGCGCCCAATGGTTTTGGCTGTGCGTTGTGTGTCAGTCAGTCAGTAACGCAAGAATTTCATATAATTATACAGACAAGAATTTTATTTACAGGGTGTAAAAAGACCCTTAATGAAAACTGATATCCCATGTTGTACCAATCACTAAAAACATGTTTTACTTCGGCACCATACCTGGGAAATTACTGGTTCTGGAGATATTAAGGCTCAAAGTTAGTATGGAATTTTTCTAATTAGGTACAAAATCGATGCATTTACCCCGCCAATATGTTCTTTAGATGCCCTATGACTCCATGCATAAGTAGGTATTTCGAGCATTGCACGCGCGCGCTTTTAATTGCGGTTTAAAAATGTAAAAACTTAAAAAATAAATCGTTTCTAGGTATTATTTTTGGTTAGTATGACTAGGCATGATCTCCACAACGAGTAGACTTCGGCTTGGTAATGGGACACTCTGTATACAGTTTTACACCGAAATTAAATTAGACAGTACATTCTAGTAATATTATATAAAGTACTAAAGCCGGCTAATTTGCTCGTTAAATATCCGTGTCAAGCGGTAACTACGCGATTAAAATACTCGGTGTATAATTTTGTGTGTAAATTCACCCAATATCCCCAGCGGAGTTATTAAGTTACGTGGATACCTCGGGAACACCGAGGGTGACTAACGCTAACTTAGGCGACCTTTTTGAACTGATCTTCCATTTGGTTAGTCCACAAAGTTATAAGGTGAGCAATAAACTTTCTATTTTGTTTAAAGTACGTTGTACTTTTTATAATTTCTATACTTTGATAATTAGTAGTCGTAAAAACTGACGCAAGCTTCCTAATTGCAAATAAATTAAACAGTCCTATCATAAGTATTGCCACTGCTGGACATAAGGCTCTTAAAATAGACCGATCCTGACCCACCCACTTCCATCTTCTTTCAGTTATCTCAGTAAAATCATCAACCCACCTTGCAGGAAGCCTTCCTCTGCTGCGAGGCTGCGATGTCCGATACGAGGTCAGCCCAGAACCATTTTGCCCCAACGGCCGTCAGTTCTTTTAACTATGACTCTACCCACTACCAATTCAGCTTGACTATTGGTAGATCTATGTCGGCGTCTTTGGTTCCATTGTGTTTTCCTTATTTCTGACTCTCGAAAATGGAACCTACATATACACTCGCCATACTGATTACAGCTACTAAACTACTCTAGCTCTCTACCATCTCTACTATCTAGTTACTTTAACGATATGAAAGATACAGAGTCTGATCTCGGTTACATTGAAGCGGTTATCTGTTAACATGAATGTTAATTTATATAAATGTAAATTAATAGCCACACGTTGACGTCGCCCGCGGGCACATTTATAGCAGGATGAAGAGTTTTTGTAAAATTGTGATATTTTAATGCGAGATAATAAAAAGGTTTCTAAGCATGGCTCTGTGAAGCTTTTCGTTACTTCCATGCATATTTGTGTACTTCTTTTTTAATTACCTCTACCACTAAGAATAAATTAATGTTGTGTCACGGGGAATTTACAAACGTTCTATCTAAAGACACAAAGTATTCCTAGATTGTAAAAACAAAATTGTACCAAAATCACAAAAAGTGTAGTCTCGTTTGATTCATTTTCGAGGAATTTGCAGCAAAAAAATACTTATAAGCCCTCATTATATAGCTACAAAAACAATGTTTAGCTAGTAACATTGTACTACATCTAATTACGAAATAACTTTAAACAAGCATTCTTGTGTTAATCGGAATCTCAGAAACGCCTCCAACGATTTTCATAAGATTTAGTATGCAGGGCGTTTCAGGGGCGATAAATTTATCTAGCTAGGATTTATTATAAGAAAACACGTTTTACCATAAAACCGAGCGAAGGTCTGTCGTCCAGGTACTAATAATTTATGGATGCAAATATCTATAGAACATTCATCATAACACTGTCCCAAATAACAACTGCCTTCGCCAAACAGTTTACTTTCCATCTGACCTTCGCATCTCGAAAAGCTCTTCCATAGTTCAAAGTACATTACAGTAATATTATATTAAGTACAGTGACGTCACAATGTTGACGTAGGAGAGTGCCGCGGTGTTCGGCGGCACTATTGACGCAGCTGCTAGGACACACTTAGACGATCCCCATCATTTATTATTTTAACTAAAATGTGATCTGGGTGGAAAATGTTGTAAAGTGATCTGTAAGGCAGTAGTCCAGTGAATATGCTATTACGTTATGTTATGTTTATGTTATCGCTAAACCCGTGACTAAGTGCACGTTAAGCCATGTACTTCTTTGACAGTCGTTATGGGGCTATAGGAGGTCAGTGCCTTTGAATATACTGCCTCTGGTCTACACCATGAAATATCGTTGTCTCTTTAGATTGTGGAGGTCACACTGCAGTCGCTCTGCTGAAAACGCTGCCAAATATTTTTCGACCCCCCGGCTGCTCTAAGACTAAAAGGCTTGGATTCAACTAGAATAGCGCTAGGCCGATATTGGTTTTGTAAGTACACCTTACCCTTGAATAACCCTTGGTGATTTCTGCACGAATGCTCTGGGGACATGGTACGTTCACACAGAATATCGACTCAAAATACCAGAATCTTTACTGTTGCGTTTCGTTAGGTGAGTAAGAAAGCCGAGGGCCCCATTCTCTGTTTCTTCTTCCTTATAGTGCTCCTTAAAATACATTCACAGTTCAAAGTAGAGTAGAACATAATAATTAATGTAAATGTAATTAGACACCCGCTTTTCGTGCCCAATCCAACAGTACATAATCTCCACAATCAATCTATATCCCCACTACATTAATTACATATTCGTTTCATCCCACTTCAGTCCGAAGAACACACAATACAAGTGATTCGATATATCCCTACTTGTTTCGGGATTAATAACATTCTGCTATATTCGCAATACCACTGGGCATTAAGTAGAACACGGCTAATTGGCAATTGAACGGACCCTTTATGCATTATTATGGGTACAGTAAACAGGCCGTAGTTATGATAATGCGGCGCTGAGTAAGGCTGCGATTATTCTTAATTTAGTGGGTTATTATTTACTTTGACTGCGTTTTTTTTTATGATTTTGTTTTAAATATTATTATATGAAGTGTTAGACAGAACATACAACATATCACTTCAGATTCTGAAGTTTAGACTTCAACATTGTAAATTGTATGTATTCATCTTAAGACACGGGCATCATAATTAGATCTATATTATTTGTTGACTTTTTATCAGATTCAGTCTTGTGAACAACCAACACCACGTCGATAGGTATACAGGTCTCAACTTATCCTAGCAAACATCTGAAAACGTTATTCTTGGCCACGACTAAATCTTTGAATAAAATCCATATGTAAAAGCGAATAGATGATCATACTCCGACCAAGTATGACGTCTCAAAACCTATCGATATTTAGAAGCTGTGACAGGTCTCAATAGTAGCTTATGTTATCCAATGGTTTTTAAGAAGGTCGGAGGTAATAGCGGCTGTAGGAATCATTGTAATAAAATTTCGCAGAATCCGTTTGATCGGCTATTAAAATAATAAGATCATAATTTATAGCCGTTTTTCTGCATTCAATAATTGATTAATGACGTGAATAAATATTGGAGCGGTGCCAACGAACATGTTATTTCCATCGCTGTTTGTCTACGGGATCGCTTAGCAGTCGCTAGCTGCAGACAGTCCTTGTTAGATGAGGCGGAGCCAGATGAGTAATCGGTTTTCGTTCATTTTGTTTTTTAACTTTCTTTAATCAGAAGTTTATTGGAGGAGGTGTAAAATAATTTAAGTACTAGACATTTATAAAGTTGTGCTTTTAAAGCTTTTTTGCTGCTGATTGCTGATTTTTTTCGCTATTATATTTTTCACCTCAGCGTCTCAAACGTGCCGCTTTTGCTGCGAGACAACAGTGAACAAAATGCGATTTTGATTCGAGCGTGGGTCAAAGTAGCTTTTTAGTGAATCACTCGCTACGCTCGTGAATCAATCATAGAATCTTTCGCTTGCTCAGGACTCAAAATCAGCACCCGAAAAAAAAAACAACTTTGCTCTCTTGTTGCACAAATAACTATTTCACTTTATTCACAATGGCGACAAAAAGTAAGTCTTACGCGGCCCAAGGCATACAGCTAGCCGCTTGTTAGCAAATGAGGCAACACTAAATTCGTTAAATAAGTACTCTACTTAAGGCTATATGAGGTTGTATAATTTTATAATTAACAAGAAATGTCACTAAAACAAGGTTCATCATATGCCTGAAAGTGGAAAAACAAAAAGAGCAAAAGGAGATGAGGAAAACTACTGGTGGTTTCATTTTATCCATAACATCTTGCATAGCGCCAAGTCTCACTAACGCATATACATTTAAATAACTTAATCTCTATTACTTTTACTTTTTAAATTGTCTTTCAATATTAATTGTACCCCGTGCCTTTGTTTCGAATATACTACATTTCAGAATTTTCACCAGCTACAGCACCACAGAAATTCGAAAGGAAAATACGTGGTATGGCGATAGATAATTTTAAATTAATTAAAATAGTCCTTAACACATATATAAACCACAATTCATATCCCCATAATTATACGATTACCTACACATATCATGAGCAGCCATTCTCCTTCTAACATACACTAATATTTCAGTAAGCAGCCGGCAGCGATTTAAATAAACATACGTTGTGCAGGTCATAGTACAATCTATGGCAGATCCGATAACCTACCGGCTGCGAAACCTATTAATATTTATCCAGATAAATTTATTGCGGGAATTATTATTTATTATCTATAACTTCTGAACTACGAAGAACATCAAATATAACTGTCTTTCTTCGGAAATTTATATCTGCAATTTCTTTTCTATTAACGTCAAATTGGTGTATTATTTCGGTATTTGTATTTGCTACTTTCTTATTAATCTTTAAATGGTATTTACTTTATTATACGACCAGTTGTTTTCATGACTGCATATGCATGAAACGGTAGACCGATCTTTCACAATTCGCCAGGTATGTTGGTATGTTAAGTGTACAGATACACCCCCGTAAGGAATATAATATTTTTCACTTTTTCATGTCATATCATGTTTGAGATTGAATCATTTCCCTAACAAACAGCAATTAATAAGTCGATACCATACATCTTATGAGCATTGCTAATGCGTGAAAAGCCTGTTAATACCGAGGCTCAGAATATTTTAAAACTTAAGAAAAAAACATTGTTAAATCTCCTCACAAATAATATATTTCGCCCGTCATCCTTGTAATGAATATTACGTAAACTCAGGCTCAGAATATTTTAAAACTTAAGAAAAAAACATTGTTAAATCTCCTCACAAATAATATATTTCGCCCGTCATCCTTGTAATGAATATTACGTAAACTTTTACGAAAGATAATTGCGGTGAAAGCTTATCTGGACGGCTCAAATGTGGCTCGTGTCCTAATCGCACCCTTAATTTATGACTACCCTCAAATGTGGACGAAGATTCATCTTTTTACTTGAACCTTGATGCTCCCTCTATATTTTATCTTCGTGCCATTTATCTTCCCTCGGCCTTTTTTTAATTAATCTGCCTTTATTTTATAAAAGGTTGTCGAAGTCACGTCGGCGAGATTTATTTTTTACTTAAAACTTGGTATTTTGTCAGTTTTTTGATCATAGGAATTAAATTAGGGATTTGGAACTCATGTCACGCTTCAGAGGATTTATTTAATTTACGATACGGCAGAGTATACTTCTATCCTTATTTTTTGTTAGAAGATGGTACAATAGTACAATATGAACACATATTCTACCGCAGAGAACTTTACAATAATTCTTGACCAACGAACACATAGAACAAAGTAACAAGAATATCTAGATTACACAAAGTTTTGTGACGTGTGATAATCGAACTTGTACGCCTTACGTGTAGTACCTATACGCTGTATACGCAGCATAGTTTATTGCACATTTCCTTGTAACGAAAACATATTAGCCTTCACCACTTATATAGATACTAACGATACTAGATACTGCTTAGAAGTTCCTTACTTTTTTATCAGTTACATAACTGCAGCTAAGATTAAAACCAGAACTAATACAATACATAACACAAACTACGAAAATACCAGACACCCAAACTAAAACTCTTTACGAATATACGCTTTAGCAAATAAATAAGCAGTAACATTTTAACTGCCTGCCTTGTTGGTCCCGCAGCATAAATGTGCGCGTGGGATTGGGAGGTCTCGGGTTCGATTCCCGGGTCGGGCAATTATATTGGGATTTTCCGTTAGGAAATTCTCAGTAGCAGCACGGAGTCTGGTAATGTGCCTGGTACGGCAATAGGCTCGCCCCCTATTACGTGGGACCTAAAAATTCATGGCGAAATGTGGGTGTAATATTACACCTCTGCCTATCCCTTCGGGGATACAGGCGTGAGTCTAAAAAAAACATAAAAAAATAAAACATTTTAACGCATAACCTGACAATTATAACGGAGGTTTTCCCAACCGTTGCTTATGTATTTCTCACTCAGGAATAACCTCAAAAATACATTTCATATCTCTTAGGAATCGTAACCACGCTTCCGTGAAAGCGATCACAATATTATCTTAAAGAGAAGAAAAGTTGTCTTGAATATATAACGACATTGGAGAAATAAAGCACCAGAGAATTTTTCTCGCCTTTGTTTAAATTGAACTTGTGGAGAATTTTAATTAAACTACAAAAATGTAGTGTTTGCTACTAGGACAGTTTGTGGAATTCCTAAGGGATTGCATTAACGCTTATTTTGCTTAGCATACACTTTCCAGCGCTATGAACAGAAACAGAGTAATTGTGGAGAATATTATAAAACTATGTAAATTACGTACATGAGCGTTTACTTGATGAGTAAATAAATAATTAATTATTCTTATTTGTGCTTCTAGCGCGTATGATAACTCTACACGAAAGATTCCTACAGGACAGGGTTTTCTTTTAATGGCCTACCTCACCATCCCAAAAGCGTTGACCAAGAGATGTTATTATAAAAGATGTGACCGAGTGATCCTACCAACTAAACTCTGTTGGAGTTATTGGTCGCCCTATCGTGGTAGGTCATGTGAAATTGTTTTAGGGCATCGTGAGGTAGAACATTATCTCCTAAAGGAGATTAGAAACCTTAGTACTTTCACATGGTAACAGAGCCTTGCTGATTTCAGCATGAATAAGCCAGCTCGACCGGGAAAGTATCTACGACTATCTTCTTAAAGAATATCGACATAAAGTAACAGTATCTATATGTATACACTGTTGGGTTTCGTTTGGTGAGTGAGCGTGTCGGAGGCCTTATCTCTCTTCCTTCTTACTCATCCCGCTCCTCTTTTTAATTCTTTTCTCATCCAGATCGGCCACGCACTTGTGACTTCTCTGGGGTTGCAGGTGTCCATGGGCGGCGGTAATCGCTTACCATCAGGCAACCCGTGTAGTCGTTTGCTTCCTAAGACTAATAAAGTCTTTCTCTCTCTCTCTCTGCTCATAATTTTGCTTTCATAACGTAGCTTTTAATATCTTTCATCGCCTTTAAAACGAATAAAAGCGATACTTGTAAGATATGTAGCAATAAAACTGCAATAAAGATTAAATTGAATTAATAGAAGTCATTTATACAGTACCCGCAGTAACCTATTTTGATAAACTCCAGTGCTATGTTATAAAATATCTCCTTAGCGCAGTATGGAGGCGAGCAGTCCATTACAACGCCAATGAAGCGTAATGGCTAGCTACACAATTTATTGTCATGTACATGACCTACCGTCGCGGCTCGCACTAAATACAGCACCGACATTATTTATATATGGGGGCAAGGTTGTGGTGTAAGGCATGAAAGAACTTTCTTCAGCCATTCCCCGAATAATTACTAAATGTACTTGTAGCATTACGAAACAAGCTTATCAATGTACTGTTAATTTTATAAATATATTACGTTCGTGGCTGTGGGCCATTATCTTGTGTAATTATAAAGAGCTGAAATAGGAATCTAAAGTGCTAAAATAATAAAATAGCTCATCGAGAAACGTAATGAGCTTTACCAGCTTGTTGAATAAGAAATACCAAAAATCCTATTATGCTATATTGCTACTGAATTCTTGGTCGGAGTGCCTTGGGAGTACTTTAGAAAAGAATATAAATAGAGTTTGTTTTATTTATCTACCTATAACTGAGGCATATAGATTCAAAAGCGCTAAGTGACTTCATATCGAAATAGCAGGAAATGAAAAAAACGTTTTTCTAGTTTTAGAATAGGTATTTTTATATTTGTAATGACTTTGGATGTAGGGCTTGTGATTGTGATGTATAATAATAATAGGTTTTGGTTGTCTTTTTCTATGGTTGCTATTTAATAAGCTTAAAAATATCAAAAAATCGTATCACTTAGCTGTTTTTAAATATGATATGAGGGCACGTAACTGTATTTGATCCTAAATTCAATTTTTGAATGTAATTTTAAGGGCCTTAGCCGGGTTTGTTTCTTGTTATAAATTTATGAAGAGATGATACTAAAAGAACACTAGATGGCTCCATACTTAGTTCATTTTTTGAAATGTGGCACTTAGCTGCTTTTGATTCTATATGCCTCACTAATGTGCTAGCTTGTAGATTGATCAGATACTCCTAACCACATTAAACGCTACATTCATTTTGCTGCCGTGTTTAAACCAACCTGTCGATCTCATACTCACTCCTGAGCACAACTCACCGACATACAATCCGATGTCGCTTACGCTCATAAAATAGACGGTATTAGTGTTGACAGTAGCCTTGCCTATCAGGCCATATAGCGTTAATACTACCACACATAGCTGATTTAAAAGTCTCAGTTATTTCCACCAACACTAGCGCTTATGGAACAGACAGCAACGTGTTGACAGACGACACAAGCCTGCCATGTTTAATTCACTCGCTAACCTACTGCGTCACGGTTTGCGCGAGATCGGTTCTAAAATATCAGCCTGTTGTCGCTGCTATCTCCGCTTAAGAGCGTTTAATCCGTCGGAGGCGATTTTGCGGCTTTTTATTGTTCTGTTACGTTACGGATAAATAACAATTAATGGAAAAGATAAAGAAAATATGAAAGTTCAGTTCTTTATCAAGAGAGTGCTAAAGATAAATATATGGGTTACTATAGTAAATATTTTTAAACGGATGAATTTAAAAAAGTCATTTTCGTAATTTCTGTAGTTTAGGCCAGTATTAATGGTCGCTAGTGCTATGAAAACTTATCGTTCTATAATTCTGTAAATGTTAACTGTACGAGCAAAAGCTATACAAGCGAGTCCCTAAAGAAGAAATTGTACTTTCATTCATAATTTTCAAGAAAATCGGAGAACAAAACAGTGCATTTTGCTTAATTTTAGGCCGCAAATTTGCATTTATATCTAAAAAACTACTGTGATTTTTAAAAAGATATATACATATTTAGAAACCTTAAGATTCATTTTAAGTCATATAAAAAAATTGGAATCTAAACTTTTCATTTGTAATTAATATGATTTTTTTAAAAAGACCTATAAAACTCGAAGCGCGATGCTATGTCCGCCATTCAGCGCTGAGCGCTCTCAGAGGACGGACCTGTCGCTCGCGTCCGCATCCGCCATTTTACGTAAATATTGCATTCCAAAACGTTTATAGCGCGGCTAAAGCTTCTTGATCCTTATTTTTTTCTCAACGTATTTTTTTTTATAAATATGAAAAGTTGATGTACTTCACTTTATTTATGTATTACGTATTAAACTACTATGTTAGTCGAGACATCTGGAGTCTAGTGGTTACTGGTTAGTATAGTAGCGCGGTCAACTAGGGGCTGGGCGAGACTGACAGAAACGGACCGTTAGATATAATACCTTGCTGCAAAAATCAAGTGGCAATATACAGTATAAACAGGTACAGTAGTTAGACGCATTTGATCTTTGATGGGTGACCATGGGATTGGCTTGCAGAGCCTTTATCGCAGGTTTATTTTCGTACAAACTACATAAGTTAAGGTAAAGTAATTGACATCACGGTCATAGTATGGATGGGTGACCGACCGATGAATTTACAGAGCCCATGTATGAGATTCTTAATGGGGGGAAAATTATGGTTATTTTTAAGCTAGGACGCGCCGTCGTTAGCATGATACCAATGTAATAGGTATTTACCTAAAACGTACTATGCAATGCAATTAAAAGCACACTTGAATCGAATATTATCTTTTAAACCGCCGCAGCTCAGCTGATCCCCACGAGCTCGCATTGCAGGTACCTAACACACACAAGCCCACCTACCTACTGTGCAGTCTTATTCTGCACCAGTTGACAGTTTATTTTGACTCAATTCTTCTAACTATATTTGTTCAAAATGCAGTTTCGATCTAATGTCAGTGTCATACTCATGTCACAAATTGTATTCTCCTAAATAAACTGATATTGGAATGTTATCGTGACTAGATTGTTAATTGAACAATGTCACCATCATCGTTCTAGCATACCGTGGATTCGAACCCGATACCTTCTGCATAGCAGTCCGTTGGTATCTCCAGTAGGCTATCGCTGCCTGTTGTTAATTAAACAATGTGTCAACGTCAGTGAGAACAATAGAAGTCAAATTATAGTTGGTGCCACGAGAAGATAGACTTTTTGTAAACAAACATTCAGAGCTTCACAACCTTTTTTCGAACAGTTGCGTTTTAGATTTTATGCTTTTGAACAGTCTTTTTTTTTCAATGCCTAATTATGCCACTATGTTTTTAAATTTATATTGTTAAATTTTACTGAAATAAAAATATTTGATTTTGTGTTTTAGTGGTCGAATGTTCATAAATTGGCCGATTTTTTTGTTGTTTTACACGTAATAATCTGTAAATTAATGAAAAATAGAGTACCATGTATGTTAATTATAGAGTAGGTACATACATGTTACTTTATTATTGACACGATTTTAAAAAAATCACTACGCAATAAATAATATTGCTCAAAGTAGCATATCTATTCTAAAATATTAAATTATTGACCAACAATGAATAATATAACAGATAACTAGCTAATACATTGCATAAACATTTCTAGGCATAGAGATTTTACGTTGTCTGTGAATGAAATCGTCAGAATGAACTTAAACAAAAACCATTAAACGTTACGGTAGTCTGAAAACGCAATTTCTTTTTTAGGTATAAATAATTTTCTGCCATCTAATATTCTGCACGCGCTTTTTCGAGATGCCGGCAGCGAGAAGAGCGTTGCAATCCTATAAACTTGTATTTAACTTAACACCAACCCCTTCCTGATAACTAAAAATTTAATTTTGTCCTCTGATAAAAAGATGTTAAGCCCAAGAATGTATCATTTCAATGAACTAATGCCAAATGTTGACACTCTAGGCGTCAGTACCTCAAAACATTAAAAGATCCGGTTGACAGCGCATAATATCGATAAAAAACCGATCCATTGACATATTAGTTTCCAATGACACGTATCTATGTATAGGTCGGTTCACGAAAGTTGACCAGAAATGGCGGCCGTCGCGCATATGTACATTCGTGCACCAATGGCGTGGCTCCATTCTTGACGCATTTAGGGAATGCGTCAAGAACGGAGCCACACCATTGGCATTCCACCCGCGCCTTACCCCGCACCTCCACGGAGACCTAAAAAATGATTTCTGCGCAGTGGTCATCTTCGTGAACCCGACCTATACCGTTGCGCTCATTGATTTGAAATTATTTGTTTTTGACAGAACTATCGCTAAGTCACTTAGTAAAAATTCTTTGTTTACAAAATGTCTATGTTCTCGTGACCAATTCTGAGTCAATTTAAAATCTAATCTCATTTCGTTCAAAATATAATTTCAATGTCATATAAAATACGAGAATTGGCCTTATCTATGTAAAATTTTATAAAAAGAGGGATTTATATCATCGCACACTGTGTGAAATAATTTTAGGTGAATATGTATTGTATAATTACAATAGTTTGTAAATACAAATCAACATATTGTATATTTTTTTCTTTCTTTTAATTAATTAAGTATTTTCTTTTACCCGACTCTTTTGGTTTTCTATTTAGTGTCATTCGTGAGTTTTCATGCATTAATAACAAAATAGATGTATATTTGAAATGTAATAATTATTTGGATGACAATTATAAATTATTTCTATCATATAATAAAACTGCGCCAAATTATTATAAATAGTCGTTGTTATCCTGAGGAACATCATCCTACTAAACAAATATGTAATATCTATCTTTATTTGATACCTTTAAATGCATGTGCATTGAAAATAATTAATTTGAATACTTTCATATCATAATCGACGTATTACATAAACGAATACTGTTCATGTATGGCAAGAAGGATCAAGATTATTATTCCACGCGATACCGTCATAGTGCGCTGGGTCTCGCATGCGCGGTGTGCGGGCGACCGCGGTACTATAAAAACCTAAACTCGAGCCACCGCTCGAGGCGTATACGCTCTTTGTAAAATAAACAGCAAAGTTTCGACAGCGCCACAAGTCTTCACTATAAAACCGCGACAACCTGATTATATGCTACCGCCGTGCTTGCCACGTTTTAACGTCAGCCCGCTATTAGTTCTACAGGCGCTGTCGCTTGTAAAACAGAGAGCAATGTGTCGACAAGAGCCACAAGCTTTCACTGCATGAAGCGCTAATACTACCGTCGTAAGGTTCTAAAGTCTCAGTCCGATGTCAGTTCTACCGTCGCTTCAGTTTATATAACAGACCTTCTTTTTACTTTTAACATCATTGTAACAGACAGTAAAGTGTCGACGAAAGCAGCGATAGCCGAGTGGAGAGACCGACAGACTGCTACGCGGAGGCTCCGGGTTTGAATCCACGGCGCGCACCGATGAATTTTCGTAGTTATGTGCGTATTAAATTGTTAATTAACGCTTGCTAAACGGTGAAGGAAAACATCGTGAGGAAACCTGCATGTCTGAGAGTTCTCCATAATGTTCTCGAAAGACATGTGAAGTCTGCCCACCCGCACTTGGCCAGCGTGGTGGACTATGACCCTACCCTTCTCAAAATGAGAAGAGGCCCGTACCCAGTGGAACAGTTTATAGCGCTGATGATGAAAGTGTCGACAGGAACCACAAAACTCCCCAATCGAGCTGTTTTGTGCATTTACTTGAACACAGTATAAGCTCGCTTACTGTGTTCTAAAGCATGCTCTGATCCCGCTGACGCTTCCGCTCATAGGACAGAAAGCAAAGTGTCGACAGGTTCCACAAGCCGCCACTATCGAGTCGTTTGATGCCCTCACCAGAACACAGTGGATACTCGCTCACTGGGGTCGAAAGCATGCTCTGATCTCGCTGCCGCTAACGCTTGTAAAATAGTCAGCAAACTGTCGACAGGCGCCACAAACCTCCACTATCGAGCCCTCACCAGAACACAGTGCATTCTCGCTCACCAGATCCTATGGAATGTTCTCATCCCGCTGTCGCTTACGCTCATAGTACCAGGAGCGCTAAGTTCTAAAGTCTCAGTTCATTGTCAGTTCTTCCATTGCTTCAGCCTGTAAATCGTGCTCGCTCACCAGGTTTTACAGCATGTTCTGATTCCGCTGTCGCTTACGGTGTCAGTTCTTCTGTGGTTTCAGTTTCTAAAATAGACAGTAAAGTGTCGACAGGTGCCACAAACTACCGCTATCGAGCTGTTTGTTGCCCTCACCAGAACACAGTGTGTACTCGCTCACTGGGTTCTAAAACATGCTCTGATTCCGCTGTCGCTTACGCTTATAGAATAGACAACAAAGTGTCGACAGGCGCCACAAGCTCCCACTATCGGGTCGTTTGATTCCCGCGCGTGCCGGCTCTCCCGCGGACATAACTCTCTCTTCATTACTCTCATTTTTATTGTAATCACAACTTTGTTTGTGTTATTTCCACGGAAAGGCTTCAGTATATTATTTTTTGTTTCCTTATGTGTTATTGCTGTGTATGCAGTTTGTTTTTATGTGCTGGTAGTTTTGACGTGGTTATACCTACCACAACATACCTAATATATATTTACTACCGACGCATAACCATCGATGCTCGATTTTCACGAACGTTTTGTTTTCTCTATAATTCAAGTATACTTATATTATTCTAGTTCATCCAATTTATTCAAGTATATGAAAAGATGCGCCGGTAAGCAAAGTGAGAGACGCAGGCAGCGGCCACCTAACTATTTACGGAAATCACAATACACAATACACCTATCTGAAATAATAAAATAATATTATTGGCGATGCTAAGATTCTGACCAGCGACTCTAGCGGCGAAATTAGAAGTTGTCTATGTACGACTCTTTCACAGATCACTACTGACTTTTGACACTTTTGACAGCTCTCAATACAATTTCCGACAAAACCTAAACGCAAAGTTATATTGAAAGCTGTGACAAGTGTCGTAAATTGACAACTTCTTAATTTCGCCGCTAGAGGCGCGCGGATATTCTTTGCATTGTCAATTGTACATTACAATCCGTCATAATTAACCATAAATAATTTATTTAAATATATTGTATGTTATGCAAAAATATACCGCCGCTGGCGCAATAAATTTCTTTCAAACAAAATCAAACAATACTTCTAACATACACATCGATTCTAACAAATATTCATAAATTATTTCAGTAGCATTAATATAATGACACTGCAATACCCATGTAATCCAGGACTATCTTTACCTTTGGGATACAGACCTCAATAGGATACAGCTCAATAATTCCGCCGTATTTGTGATATACCACTTTGCTAATCAGCTTAGTAATCAATGCGATTAGGCAATATTCGTTCATTGTGTCCACTAATGGAGCGCTGTATTATGATCAGAGGACTAAGCACGGGTTAAGGCAACAAATAACTCGCTATAATTCAATAGTTTATGGGCATACTGATTTGCACTCGCCATGTTTTTCACCAATCAGAGAATTTCGTGTCCATTACGTTAGTGAAAAATTAACCCATATTAGCGTTACTATTCGATGTATATAGGGTGTGGTTTTACACAACGTATGGATGCTATAATAGTGTAAAGATTATCCTATTGGTATCTAAATGCTCACGCGCACTTTTCGAACACGCTCACGAAACCGTGTTAAAAAATTTTATGTTTTTAATCTGGCATAATCTTTGCCTTCGCTTACTTCGCCCACTACTGCGCCAATATAAATCCGTTACCGCAGTAAAAAAAGTACCGTAATATGTCAATCTGCAACCCCCTAGCTAATTCACACACAACAGCACAAAATCGTAACGTCACTCAATGCCGAAATCATCGTCATCATCGTCAGCCCTTTACACTGTCCTACTGCTGGGCACGGGCCTCTTCTCACTATGAGAAGGGTAAGGCCATAGTCCACCACGCTGGCCTAGTGCGCGTTGGTAGACTTCATATGTCTTTGAATAATAATTTTAAAAAATACTTTTTGATTCCAAAATGGCTCTTTCTTTTGTAGCTCTCGGTTTGGAATAATAAAAGTTGCTTACTACAGGAATTTGAAGTCGCACTCGTTAACATTATTTTAAAACTGCCTTTTGGGAATACCTCGTATCTCCGTTTCAAGTACCTATCCCTTATTTGGACACTGTTGCAAGCAGCATATATTCTAATAATGACTGCACGGCTTGGGTAGTGGTTTAAGCGACCGTCTCGCCGCTTGACACTGCACCGAGTGTAGTGGGTTCGATCCGCACACAAAACAACACTTTGAGTGATTCATAAAATGTTGCTGCAAGTCTGGGTGTTAATTGTGTCCATTAGTTGTATGTTTGCGAAGTCCCCACGAAACACAGGATTTAGTTCAGGAGTTGTCTTTTTTTAAACTGAAACCTGAAAATAAAACTAATTGTGACACGAGGATATTTCTTTGAAGCGAAAGAGTCACGTTGACTTAAAAGAAAAAAGATTGCAAATCTATATAGTAAAATTATACTACTTTTACATGCCATGATTACAGGCTATAAGCATCACCAACACAAGGTCACAATGGCTGATATCAGGAGGGCAGCTGACACTTATGTCAGAATATACTCGTAATTATATATTATTCGATTTGTCCGCATCTCTGCCCGCGCGGGTGTTAGTTAGTGGACAAAGGGTGGCTCATATATTATTTTGTTGTGTATATTGGCGATTCTAATAATAATAATAATAATTTAACTAGAGGACCCGTGCTGCTCCACAGCATATTTTAATATTATAAAAAAGCTCTTACATATAGGTATGATGAGTACATTGTCGGGTCGTATCAAGAGGTCAAAGAAAAGGCAGAAAACCGAAGCCAATGGCAATTGCTCTACCGACAAGAGCTATCTAGCTCTTAAATGGAAGAAGAAGAAAAGAAGAGTACATTGCCTTATCTAATAAGTAAAAAGATGAGATTCTTACCAAAAATATATATATCACAAAACTTACTTTCTCATGCACCTTAGGTATCGTGAAATTTCCACCTTGGAATTACTGAATGGTTTGCCGCGCAATGATAATTTAATTTCTATAATTGAAATAAAGCTCTTATTAACGACTTCAAAAGAGGAGGATATCAATTCGATATGTATGTATGTAATATTATAGGAATTGCATAATTTTCATATAATTTAAGAGCTCAGTCGTTGCCCATCGCTCCTGAGGATGCCTCGTGCAGAGGCGAAACACGGGTCGAAAAATAGTCGGCGCATACAGCGGGATACTGCAGGTCAGGTATCTTCCTGGAACCCATACCATTCCTATATCCCTTATCCTTTTAGAGGAGTTCGGTATTGTCAACCTTTTTCTATTGCAATAGTTGGGGTGGTCAATCCGAGGGTGCGTGGTGGGTTCCTCTTTCCTTCCATTAGGTTAGTTTAAGATAATCTGTTAGGACTTCCAAATAAATACACAAAATTTCAAAGATATGTATGTTTGTCTACGAAAATCTCCAAAACTACTGATCGGAATGAGGCTGTTTCTTGTATTGACTAACATTTACTCCAACTTAGAGAACAGAGCAAGTTTCATCAAATTCGGTTCAGTGGTTTTCAAGATCGTAAGTAACATTATTACCAAAACTACCATATATGCTAAAAATACAGTTTCTACCAAAACTACTATTCCTACCGTAAATACTATTCCTATCAAAACTACTATTTGTGCCAAAACTACTATTCGTACTAACACTATCATATCTACCATTTTTTTTAAAACTACTATTTCTACCAAAACCGCCGGTGCTGTCAAAAGTACATTTTCTCTCAAAACTACTATTCTTAGCAAAGCTACAATTTCTACCCTAACAACCACTTGTAATCTTAATATATAAAATCCTTGCGTTACTGACTGACTGACAGACAAGATACAGCCAAAACTATTGGGCTCAGGAAGCTGAAATTTGGCATGTATGTTTCTTGGGGACCGTAGAGGTGCACTAAGAAGGGATTTCCCGAAATACCCACGGGATCGGTCAAAACAGATAAGTTTAAAAAAATGTGCATGCGTAGCTGCTGGCGTCCTCCAGTATAATTATATGGCAATAGTACTATGAACCGCTGTAATATGTTCCACATAAAAAAAATTAAGATGCCCGAAGAAAGTCCGTAATTCAAAAACACAAAAAATTTCCAAACATAAAACGTAATTTACCGGTCTGTAGGGTTGATTTTCCCAACATTAGGCGGAAATTTCACTACATTTGGGAAAAATTCCTCGGGTCGCGGGTATACTGACGTCGTTACCGCGACCTCGTCATGAGGGTCGATAGAGGAACACCGCGATGTTTTAGTGGGTATGGACCACCGAACATCTAGGGGGGAGAGCCTAGCCACACACCCTTCCTCTACCTGCCCCAAACTTGGTAAAGAGTTGGTGGATGGGTCCCTTTGAGGGACAGTACGTAACATCGCGATATAAAAAAAAGGTGGTAACTTCCTCAACATCAGAGATCAGTTCACCCAACATTAAGGGTTAACTGGTAACATTGTGGGAATATTACCTACCAACAACGATAACTCACACCCGTATGAAAGTAAGGCAAGGTCACCTAGGCTAGCGTCCAGTAGGCTCGCCTCGCCGAACCGAATCGAAACGCAGAAAGTCGCCTCCTATATATTTCTATGAACCTGCGTTCATTAGCGACGAGCTGCGGCGCGCCGAATCGAATCTACCGCGCGCATCGCTCGTCAGGTGAATTTCTGCGGCAACGCGTTTCGACTCGACTCGGCGCACCTTAGTGGGACGCGGGTCAGCGGTTGAGTGTAGACGGGTTGTTGCGACTCGTTACACGCAGCACTGAGATGCGCGGATGCCGCTGGCGCGCGAGCCCGGCCCCACCACAATACAAGGAGCGGCGAACGAACGAAGGACTCGCTCACAAACCTTCGATAGCGGACGGTCGACCAGATTTTAATACAAATATTATTTATTCTGCCAAAATTTTGTAATTCCTTGTAAAACGGCGATTAAACCAGCAAGAAAAATACAGTCCACTTATTTACGTCCACCAGGACCCTAACATTGGTCCTTTAGGATTCTCGCCGTGGGTACCATCATCATCAAATTAAAGAAGATATTTGAAGATTCGGCGCTCTTCAGCTGTAGACTTCAGCAGCGCAATAGTCATCATCATCGCAAGTGAAGATATTGCATAGCATCTACACAAGCCCGGATGTCAAAGTCATTTGGAGGTCAACCGCTCGGACTTTTGAACTTCAAGATCAAAAATGACATCCTTCTAACACCAACGCTCATAAGTGGATAGGTAAAACATTTGTGAGTTCGTTCCAATTATTCCTTCTTCTCTTTTCCTATTATTTACCTTTGCTAAGTGAGTGCATAATCAAGTTATTTCTAAGCCTTTAGCGCTTCATTGCATAATATATAGCCTTTTAATAAGCCTCATTAAATTTTCATCTTTCGCTGCTTATAATATTGCAAGTCATTCCATATATTTCTGCATAACAAGTACACGCGTACTATGCGTGATAGCCTATGAATGATTTACCGTTAGATTTGTATTGCTAACAGCTGCTGTTGATCGGCCGGACGGCGTGCGATCGCTTCACTATTGTTCTCACGGTTACATCATTAAGCCGGTTCTTGCACTTTTATTCATAATAATATATTAGTTGTTTACGTTCAACCGCTGTGTTACTATTTCAACGTTATTTTAACCGCTATGGCTGACGCAAAGATTGAGAAGTTAATTAAAAAACGTGGTGGCTTAAAATCTAAAGTGACTATCTTTAGTAATTATATAAATCTTCTTAAAAGTTCTAAAGAACTTAGTGCTTTACAATTACTAGACTTGGAAGGCAGATTTAATAAGTTCAATACCTTATATGCGGATTACGATCAATTGCAGAATGAAATTGATATGGCGTCGGATAATCCAGAGGACGAGCTACAGGAACGTGAAGAGTTTGAAAACCAGTACCACGAGCTGGTAGCAGAGGCTCGTATTCTGCTCGGTCAGCAGCCTTCCCAGCGACGTGAGGCTCAGGACGGTTCTGTAGCAAGTTTCGAGGATGCACAGGCAGGTACTTCCAAATAAGGTTGCGTGAGATTGCCAAAGATAGAATTACCTACCTTTCGTGGCCACTATCAACACTGGCTGGAATATAGGGACACTGGTCGGATATAGATGATATTAACAAGTTACATTATCTTCGCGCATCTTTGAAAGGTAGTGCTTTGTTAGTTATTGATAGTTTGGACGTAAAAGGCGATAACTATGCGAGTGCTTGGCAGTTGTTATGTAACAGGTACGACAACAAAAGGTTACTCGTAAATAATCATGATCAGATTTTATTTAATATTGAACACATTCATAAAGAATGCTCTGTAGCAATTCGCCAGCTTATAGACGTCACTAATAAAAACTTACGTGCTTTGTCTACTTTAGATCAGCCTACCCAGCATTGGGATACATTAATAATTCATATGATGGCAGATAAGCTTGATACCACCACACGAAGGGAGTGGGAGACGTACAGGAATACTTTGGATAACCCACCGACATATGACATTTTTATAACCTTTCTCAGCAATAGGGCGGACTTATTAGAAACATTAAAAGAAAGTAGGATATTGAAAGTCACAAAAATAACGAAAACAACAAGAATAATTCATCTTATCATTCAGATTTCAAATATAATCAAAATTTAAATTATAATACAAATAAAAACAATAATTAAAAACCGAATAATATATACAAAACTCCATTACATTTTCTCATGTGTAATCAGAACCATTATTTATTTAACTGTGAGTCATTTAGATCCTTGCCGATTGAAAATCGTATCAAGAAGGCCAAAGACTTAAAAGTCTGTCTTAATTGTTTACGACCAGGTCATAACGAAAATAGGTGTAACCTAGTTCCATGCAAATATTGCAAGAAAAAACACAACACCCTCTTACATTTACATGTATCAGACCCGAGTGAGCCGACTGCGTCGGTAAATAACTTTGTAAATTCTACTAATTTTAAACAGCTGACTACTCCTCCACACGTCTTGCTTTCCACAGAGCGCGTGAAGGTGGTTGACAGCAAGGACGTCGAGCACTTTGCCCGAGTGCTGCTCGACAATGGCAGCTCTGCTAATTTTGTAACGGAGTCTTTTTGCGGTAAGCTGGGCTTGTCACGACGTAATACGAGCACCACGGTGACAGGTATTAATAATAATACTTCTCAAAGTACACAGTCATGTAGTCTTACGATAAAATCAATTTACAATGATTATACAACTACTATTGACTGTCACATTTTACCTCAGTTAACTAGAAATTTACCGCCTTCTTACATAAATATTGAAAATATTCCTCTTCCTTCAGGAATATGTCTAGCTGACCCTTCTTGTAATGAGCCGGCAACTATTGACATATTAGTTGGGGCACTTATATTTTGGTCAGTCTTAGGGAAAAATTCGATAGATTTAGGTTAAATTTTACCTAAGCTATACGAAACGAAACTGGGTTGGTTAGTGTCTGGGTATGTTGCCCGTCCTAAGACACGCACCCCTAATATCATATGTAATTTTTTAAATGAGGAATCCAACCCAGACTTATCTCGTTTTTGGGACCTAGATATTGTTTCTGATAAACATCATCTGTCTTCAGAGGAGCGTGCCTGTGAAGAACATTTTTTACGTAATACGAAATTTAATACTGATGGCCGATTTGTAGTCTCAATGCCACTGAAGAACGATCCTTCAGTCTTAGGCGAGTCATATTACAAAGCAAAATGTCGTTTCTTATCATTAGAGCGTAAGTTTTTAAAGGAACCTGAATTTAAGAAAAGGTATCTTGAATTTATGAAAGAATACGAAGATCTAGGTCACATGACTGAAAATAAAGATTTTGCACTTAATAATAATCAACAAGTCAACGTTTTTTTACCACATCACGGGGTCATCCGTGAGTCATCTTTGACAACAAAACTTCGCACAGTGTTTGATGCTTCAGCGGCCACTTCTTCTGGCCTGTCACTTAATGACATCCTTATGGTCGGGCCCACAGTGCAGGATGACCTATATTCGATTTTAATTCGTTTCCGACAGCATAAATATGTCATAACTGGGGACATAGAAAAAATGTACAGAGCGATTGAGCTCAATGAATCTCAACGCTGTCTTCAACAAATAATTTTTAGGTATAGTACAGATGAGCCTTTAAAAACTTACACTCTTAACACTGTAACTTATGGTACAGCTTGTGCTCCATATCTTGCAACCAAATGTTTGGTTAGTTTAGCATCTAGGGCTCCCAATAACATAGTTAAAACGTCTATAGAAAAAGATTTTTTCATGGACGATTATCTAAGCGGATCGTCATCGATCCCTAATACCATCGCACTTTGTATGGGAGTAATCTCTACTTTAAAACCAGCAGGATTCAATTTAAGAAAATTAAAATCAAATAGTAATGAAATTCTTGCGAAATTATCTCCTTCTCAATTAAAAGTAAATGATACGCTTAGTTTTTCAGATACTAATACAAATGTAGCTTCTAAAACCTTAGGTTTAAACTGGATCTGTGACACAGATATTTTATCCTTTTCTATTAATATATACATTCATAAGAAGGTTACTACTCGTAAACGTCATATTCTGTCAGTTATAAGTCAGATTTTTGACCCACTAGGCCTTGTGGTCCCGTGTATAGTTGAGGCAAAAATTATAATGCAGATGACTTGGATCAAAGAATATGATTGGGATAACGACGTCTCTGATGAAATTAAAAACCTTTGGTTGGCTTTTGCAAATACTTTGCCTTGTTTAAATAATTTGAAAATTCCTCGTTGGGCCTTTAGTGATAATTGCATTCATCATGAAATACATATTTTTTCAGATGCGTCAGAGCGAGCATACGGCGCTTGTGTGTATATTCGTTCTGTGCAAAAATCAGGGTTAGTATCCGTACATCTCTTGACCTCTAAGAATAGAGTAGCGCCGATAAAGCCGATGACGATGCCTCGTCTCGAGCTTTGCGGTGCCTTGTTATCTGCAAGGCTATTTACTATGGTACTTGCCTCTTTGACTATGCCTATTACTACTTGTCAGTTTTGGTGTGACTCAACGGTCGTCTTAGGGTGGTTGAAAACACCAAATAATAATTTAAAAAGTTTCCTTCGCAATCGAGTTCATGAAATTCTGGACAGCACAGAGGGTTATACGTGGCGCTACGTACCGTCGAAAGACAACCCGGCGGATCTAGTTTCCCGCGGGGTGAAGGCTGATTGCATCAGTCATTCTTTATTGTGGTGGTCAGGTCCTACATTTTTAGTTAAACCTGAAGACGAATGGCCAAAGATGCTTAACACAATCAAGGTAACCGAGTTACCTGAATTACTTCCGTGTGCCATTGTGTGCAACCAGATTATAAATAATGATATCATATGTACATTAATAAATAAAATGTCTAAATTTACTTATTTACAGCGAACCGTAGAATATATGCAAAGGTTTATTTATAATTGTCGAAATAAAACTAAATTACAGGGTTATTTAACAGTTACAGAGTTTCTAAATTCATTGAATTTAATTATTTACAAAGTTCAATTAGAGATGTTTCCTGACGAGTACGAGACGATATCTTAAGGAATAGCAAAGCACTCCCGACAAAGAATAGACTTTCATATTTATCCCCATTTTTAGACGCCAAAGGTATTATTCGAGTTGGTGGCAGGCTCAGTAATGCCCCATACAGCTATGATACTAAATATCCTATTTTAATTTGTTCCAAACATCATTTTAGTAAAATGTTATTTAATTATTTTCATTTAAAATATTTACACGCTGGTCCACAATTGCTTTTGGCGAATATAAGACAAATTTATTGGCCATTAGGTGGTAGGAATTTGGCTAAGTCTATCGTTCATAAATGTGTGCGGTGTTGCAGATACAAAGCTGAAACTATTCAGCCTGTAATGGGTCAGCTACCTACATCCCGAACAGATCTAGAATTCCCTTTCTTACACTGTTCGGTGGACTACGCTGGGCCAGTATTGATAGCGGACCGAAAGGGTCGTGGTTGTAGGTTAAGTAAGTGTTATTTGGCAATTTTCATTTGCAATGCTGTAAAGGCCTGTCATATCGAACTTGTTACAGCACTGTCGACAGCAGCATATATAGCTGCCTTAAGTCGATTTATATCTCGTCGTGGAAAGCCTGCAAGTATTACTTCTGATAATGGTACAAACTTCGTGGGTGCCTCTCACGAATTAACCAGGTTTCTTGCTCAGTCAAATCTTAAAGGTTGTATTGCGCAGGAAGGTATTGAATTTAAATTTGTACCTCCGTATAGTCCCCATTTTAATTGGTTAGCAGAGGCCGCAGTGCGTTCTACTAAGTACCATCTACGTAGGTTACTTCAGCTTACGCATTTTACCTATGAGGAGATGGCTACATGCCTCACTCAGATAGAGGCAGTTTTGAATTCACGTCCTCTTACTCCTCTCTCTTCAAATCCTCTTGATTTCTCGGCTGTAACTCCTGCACATTTTTTAATTGGACGGCCACTTATGTTTACTCCACATCCACAGATATCGACCATGAACATCAACGCATTAGAGCGATTTAAAAGGATAGAGCTTATTAAGCAGCATTTCTGGCAACGATTTGCCTTAGAGTATGTGTCCTTGCTGCAGACAAAGACGAAGTGGCGAGCTACAAGGGCTGATCTCAAGCAAGGCGCTCTAGTTTTAATAAAGGACAAAACATTGCCTCCTCTCCTTTGGGCACTAGGAAGAGTCACACAACTTTACCCAGGCACTGACAGTGTAACGCGAGTGGTCGAGCTGAAGAGTAAAGAGGGCCCTATTCGTAGAGCATTTAATAATATATGTCCACTTCCAGATTTTGAAGTCTCCAGTCTTCAACCCGGGGAGCATGTTGCGACTCGTTACACGCAGCACTGACATGCGCGGACGCCGCTGGCGCGCGAGCCCGGCCCCACCACAATACAAGGAGCGGCGAACGAACGAAGGACTCGCTCACAAACCTTCGATAGCGGACGGTCGACCAGATTTTAATACAAATATTATTTATTCTTCCAACATTTTGTAATTCCTTGTAAAACGGCGATTAAACCAGCGAGAAAAATACAGTTCACTTATTTACGTCCACCAGGACCCTAACACGGGTACTACATTGCGTAAATACCTACATGAAAAGTTATCGAAATGAAGAGCTGTTAATTCCCCTAGTTCAGAAATATACTGAACTTAATGATCATGACTGCCTCAGTAGTCGCGCGGCATAAATGTGCGCGTGGGATTGGGAGGTCTCGGGTTCGATTCCCGGGTCGGGTAAAGTGTTATTGGGTTTTTCTGTTAGGAAATTCTCAGTAGCAGCACGGAATCTGGTAATATCCGGTACGGCAATAGGCTCGCCCCTTATTGTGTGGGATCTGAAAATTCATGTGGGTGTAATATTACACCTCTGCCTACCCCTTCAGGGATACAGGCGTGAGTCTAAAAAAAAATTATGATCATGAAGATACTCATTATCATGACGAGCAGCGTAGACAAAATATATGGAAAGAAATAGCGGGAATAATGAAAGAATTTGAAACAAGAAACCAACACAAGCAAAACCTACAGCAGCTAGTCGCCGACTGCTGGCTTTGATTCGATTCGTCTGTAATGAACGCACACGGATAAAATGCGACTCGGCGCGATTCGACGCGGTTCGAATGTAATCGACGCCAGGCTTAAGGCGAGGTTGCAGTACAGTGCGTAGCTCGACCTCACCCCCCGCAAAAACAAAAACACGGCGGTGGCGTCAGCGAGTGAGCGGGGGGAGGGGAGGGGGGGTTTCGTGTGTGCGTGTGCCACAGCGCAGCGTAAAAAAACCGTAGATGAGTTATGCGAACTTCAAAAGTGGCACATTAAAAACTGACAAATTCATGACAAACTTTTTTTTTCTAAATGTCTCATTTGGCTTTAGTCGCGTACGGTCGGAAGCGCTCGCTCTTTTACTCGCGTGTGTGTACGTTACATTTGAAAATGCCGTCGTGTGTAATGAGATTTTGCTAAAGTAGTTAAACTATAGTAGGAAAATGACTAAAAGTTATGGAATCACTTCTCATTCATGAGTATTACAATATTACAACGTTTTATTTTCAATTTATAATAAATTCAGTATCACAAATAATAGAGTGAATAAAAAATTGGCATTTAGCGAGTGTAAAAGAGAAGCAGTATTGTGTGTGCGTGTTCAAAGACTAAAAAACAAAGTATCCAGATGGGACATTCGTAATAATAAAATACTGATGTGTGTTTTTGTCAAGTAATAAAAGTGATTTGAGGCTGAATCAACACAATATATTATTATTATAGAAATACAAAATCATACGTAAGTTACAAACATTGACGGATGATCAATGTCCATTCACTTGTTCTTGTTTTTCTCCTTTTAGTATTAAACAACTAAATAGATTGTACTGCACAGTTTTCGCTGCCGACCCACCGTACCCCTGGCAGTACCCCTGGGGGTATGGTGGGTCTTTCAAAGCTTAACCGTACTCCCAGATAATATTGTTGTGTAATTAGTTTATTAATTTCAGTTCGTTAATTTCAAGTTCTACTATTTTGTGGGATCATTCCCAGTATAGTAGTAGTATTGAACATTTCTATGATAGAACTGTCCTAATTCTATTAGCACAACTTGATGAGGAGAACAGAACTAATGGGATAAGTAATAGGAAATGTCCCAGTCTAGTTCTATGTATGTTTTTACAAGGGTATTCAATAGAACTACTGGGAATGATCCGTAGTGTCACGACATCGCGCTCATATATCCGAATAAATATGTTTTGTAGACGTTCATTTGTTTAATGTGTAAAACAAATTAACGTCTACAAAACAAATGAACGCCTACAAAACAAATGAACGCCTACAAAACAAATGAACCTCTATAAAACAAATGACTTACAGAAAGTGATCAGCTATCGATAGTGATTGCAGAAAACAGATGCATGCGATTTTCAACCTAATTGACATTAGTCAGAATTTATAATTTTATTACCCTTATATTGCCAGAAAGCGAGAAAAAACAAAAAAAAAGTTTGTCATGAATTGTCAATAAGGTCGAAAATCGCATGCACCTGTTTTTTGCTATCACTATCGATAGCTGATCACTTTCTGGTAGTCATTTGTTTTGTAGACGTTCATTTGTTTTGTAGACGTTCATTTGTTTTGTAGACGTTCATTTGTTTTGTAGACGTTCAATTGTTTTGTAGACGTTCATTCGTTTAACACATTTTTATAAATACATATTTATTCGGATTTGTGAGCGCGATGTTGTGACACTACCCTTGTAAAACATACATAGAACTAGTGGTAAATTTCCTATAACTGTTTCCCATTAATTCTATTCTTCTCATCAAGTTGTGCTAATAGAACTAGTGGGAAAAAAAGTATCACTAGTTCTATCATAGAACTGTTCAATAGATCTAGTGGGACTGATTCGACAGCGCAAGGATGATGATGATGACGGATCTTCAACAGTACCACAGATTATACCTATAATATACAAAGCATTATAACCATTAGCAGTAATACCTAAACGTTTTATTCTCTAATTTATCTCCTTGTTGCACTATATCATCGTACTAGCGCTTGTCTTCGCTTGTCTAAAAATACAAAAACGTAAGTAGTAAGTCATTATCATACGAGAGATAACACTGTTCAGTTTAATGTCCACGTAGCACGTTGGTATAACACTACGAGCCTTTCAGCCAGGAGTACGGTTAAGCTTTAATAGACCCACCATACCCCCAGGGGTATTGCCAGGGCTACGGTGGGTCCGCAGCGCACAGTTTTTATATTAACGTACTGGTTTAGGTTTCCATTGAATGAAATGTACTTTTTTAATAAATGTTATAAATAAATCACATCGACTTTTTATTTCCCTACCTTAAATGAATTAATCAAATTTACTTTGAGGCGAATTGAATTTACTCAAGACAGACAATGTGATCATGTCGCATCTGAGTCAAATTATTGTTTGTGAAACGGTCAGCATGATGTCACAATGCGCTTCGGTCCAGAGAGTATATGTTTATCTCTATTTCGCGCTTGCGATTAGATGTGCTATCTCACTTACACTTCTTATCTAATTCTTAGTGTGTCGTTTTGACATATTTTTATTAGTGTGCGTACGCTTTTCGCGATGCGTGCCACTCGTAAGCTCCGTCATGTTACCTTGTCAGTAACCTGTTTACGGTTTCTTACTAGTATGTCTATTGTTTGAACGATTGAGTTTGCAATACGAATTACTTTGTACTTTTGCGAAAACGTACATGCGGGGGTGGAGGGGGATTTTGCGGAGCAACGACGTACGTCCGCCCTCAATCACGCCTAGACAGGCACTGATGAACGGCCGGCGAGCGATATAATGCCAACATTTTGACTATTTTTTTCTTGGTGAAAAATGATAACGAAATTACGAAATCTGTTTTTACCATTTATTTTAAAATAAAGAGCTGTTTCTATTGATAATACTTTCATATAAATTGATTATGGAATCTCTAAGCAGTACACGTTTAAAATTGTGATTTAGTGCCATGTTTGACATTTTTAGGGTTCCGTACCTCGAAAGGAAAAAAACGGAACCCTTATAGGATCACTTTGTTGTCCGTCCGTCTGTCAAGACCCTTTTTCTCAGGAATGCGTGAAGGTATCAAACTGAAATTTATACTAAATACTCGAATCTACGGTTTAATGGAGCTGTAAAAGAATCAAACTTCTAACCCAACGCAATCAAAAGATACAGCCGTTTATGCTGCAAATTGCAGCATATTTTCAAACTCGCATTGGAATCAAAACCCACAGGGTACTTCCCGTGAACTCAGAATCTTGAAATTTGGTACGAAGTAACGTCTTATATCACATACAAAGGAAAAATTGTGAAAACCGTAAATTTTTATTTACAGCATATAAAAAAATTATTTTTAATATATTTGAAGTTACTACCCCATTCTCTTGAATGCGTGGAGGTATTAAATTGAAATTCATATCAAATACTTAAGTATATAACACCGTTAGGCTGCAACAAAATCAAGCTTCTATGTCAACGCAATCAAAAGAAAGAGCAATATAAGCATATTTTCAAACTCGCGCCTACTCGCAAGTGAATCAAAACCTACAGGGTACTTCCCGTAAACTCAGAATCTTGAAATTTGGTACGAAGCAACGCCTTATAGCACATATAAAGGAAAAATTGCGAAAACCGTAAATTTTTAGTTACATCATATAAGAAAAATATTTTTTATAAATTTTAAGTTACCACCCCTTTCTTTTGAACGCGTGGAGGTATTAAATTGAAATTCATATCAAATACTTAAGTATATAACACCGTTAGACTGCAACAAAATCAAGCTTCTATGTCAACGCAATCAAAAGAAAGAGCAATATAAGCATATTTTCAAACTCACGCCTACTCGCAAGTGAATCAAAACCTACAGGGTACTTCCCGTAAACTCAGAATCTTGAAATTTGGTACGAAGCCACGCCTTATAGCACATATAAAGGGAAAATTGTGAAAACCGTAAATTTTCAGTTACAGCATATAAAAAAAATATTTTTAATAAATTTAAAGTTACTACCCCATTCTCTTGAATGCGTAGAGGTATTTAATTGAAATTCATATCAAATACTTAAGTATATAACACCGTTAGGCTGCAACAAAATCAAGCTTCTATGTCAACGCAATCAAAAGAAAGAGCAATATAAGCATATTTTCAAACTCACGCCTACTCGCAAGTGAATCAAAACCTACAGGGTACTTCCCGTGAACTCAGAATCTTGAAATTTGGTACGAAGCAACGCCTTATAGCACATATAAAGGAAAAATTGTGAAAACCGTAAATTTTTAGTTACATCATATAAGAAAAATATTTTTTATAAATTTAAAGTTACCACCCCTTTATCTTGAACGCGTGGAGGTATTAAATTGAAATTCATATCAAATACTCAAGTATATAACACCGTTAGGCTGCAACAAAATCAAGCTTCTATGTCAACGCAATCAAAAGAAAGAGCAATATAAGCATATTTTCAAACTCACGCCTACTCGCAAGTGAATCAAAACCTACAGGGTACTTCCCGTGAACTCAGAATCTTGAAATTTGGTACGAAGCAACGCCTTATAGCACATATAAAGGAAAAATTGTGAAAACCGTAAATTTTTAGTTACATCATATAAGAAAAATATTTTTTATAAATTTAAAGTTACCACCCCTTTATCTTGAACGCGTGGAGGTATTAAATTGAAATTCATATCAAATACTCAAGTATATAACACCGTTAGGCTGCAACAAAATCAAACTTCTATGTTAACGCAATACATAACGTAACATAACTTCACGCCTTTTTATCCCTGAAGGGGTAGGCAGAGGTGTATTACACACCCACACTTTGCCAGTTATGTTTCAGTCCCAATGTAATAGAGGGCGGGCCTATTGCCATCTACCGGGCACATTACTAAGCGAGCGATAATTAACATTTTAAATACACACATATGTAACTCCGAAAAGTTTGTGATTTGTGCCTAGGGTACCTGGGGATCGAACCCGAGATCATCGTCTCGGCAGTCCGTTACCCACACCACTGGGCTATCGTCCCTTACTTATTTTTGTTATTTGTTTAAGAATTTTGATTATTGTTTTATTTTATGTGTAAATAGTCACCCTTGTTTAATTTTCATCGCAAATAAATAGTATAATTATTAAAAATACTTAATTAGTATTTTTGTAACAGATTTCTAATAGTCACTAAAACTTTGTAAATCAGTAACTTTGATAAAAAATCTTACCATCATTCATCAGCAGACTTTTGCAAGGCTGCTGCAAGGCTGGTATAGGTATTTAAGTTATATTATAAAATAAGCGATAATGTTAATATAAAATAAAGGATGACTGATAGTGATTACAAACGACAAAGACACCTTTTTCTTTAATTTATGCTCCTCCAGCTTGCCATACTGTAATGTTATGGATTTCATTTTGCAATAGAAATACCATAACTATGACTGGTGAACTTTTACTTATATACCTACAGGTTTGTATGGAACCCTCGGTGCGCGAGTCCGACTCGCACTTGACCGGTTTTTTTTTTTATCGAACCAATCATTCCAAATCGTGTTTCTATCTTTACGATTTACTATAGTCCGTGCCACGAGAACATAGACTTTTTGTAAACAAAGAATTTCTACTAAGTTACTTAGCGATAGTTCTGTCAAAAACAAATAATGTCAAATCCAATGAGCGCAACGGTACATAGATACGTGTCATTGGCAACTAATATGTCAATAGGTGGGTCCACACAGAGCGAGCAGCCTCGCGAGGCATTTGCCGCGCGAGGAAACAGTCCCCGAACGAGCGAGGCCATAGAATAAAGCTGCGTTCACATTTATCTGACGTGATCTCTCGTGACGGTCTCTGTCGTAATTACTTACCGTTCACATTTGTCTGTCGCCGTCTGTCGCGATCTGACACAATTTTAAATCAGTTCTGTCTTGACTCTCGTGGAGTTCACACTTTCGCAATGTTTTTGATGAATTATCCGATTCAGATTAAGTAGATATCCAATTATATCCATAAATTATTTACATAGGATTATATTATTTCGTATTCAATTAGCTCATCTATAGGTACTGTATACGAATAATATTATAAAAAGGAAGTCAATTAGTTCGTCGTCCATTGCGCACAATTGCAAACGCGCGTCTGACGCTTTACGACAGACAGTGGCGCGTCCACATTAGTCTGACGAGTTGTGTCGCGCGAATTAACTGTACGGAACCCAACAATGTTAGCTTCGTCAGCACATCTCTCCCCACCAAATTATCTAGATAATCCTATTGTCATCTTAGCATTAATTTATTATAAATACCTTTGTAGATCTAACATTAGCGATTACTATTTTATATTTTAAATATACTGTTATAATTAAATAAATGTTTTTTACAATTAATCTGAGTCCAATCTCTTAATTCGCGCTGTACCGTCCTCACACCCCTCCCCCCTCTCTGTCGCAGACCGGGACATTGTCTGTCGCGACACGACAGACGACGTCACGACAGATTTCATCAGACAAATGTGAACGCGGCCTAGAGCGCGGCAGCCTCGGCACCGTAGGAAAAAACAAAATTGTAGTTGTCATAAAGTTTGAATTCAGAACATGAAAATATACAGTCCGTTCACAGTTATTTTACCTCTGACAGATGTCGGTGTTTATTTTCTTTATGTTGGAATTGTACTCTGTGATGACAGGAAAGTAAAATAGGGTTACCCGTGCATAACATTTTACCCAATATTAGTGGAAAAGCTTCAAAAATGCTTGAAGCTCATAGCCGCAAAGTGGTTAGATTACCGCCATACCACTGCGAGCTAAACGCAATTGAACTTATGTGGAGTCTCATTAAAAGGCGAGTCACAAGCAAAAATTTAGGACAAGAGGCAACCAACATTGTGAATTTAGCTGAAGAAGCTTTTCAATCTATCACTGCAGAAGACTGACAAAAACAATGCAAACATGAGCGCCACATTGAAGACAAGCTTCGTGAAACAGATGGGTCTACGGATGCTGAAATGGACAGGCTCATAATAGAATTAAATTCTGAGTCTGATACAGAATATGACAGCAGTTACGAATCATCTTAACATTGGCAGTCCACATGGATCATTCTTATAGACTCACGCCTGTTTCCATGCAGGGGTAGGCAGAGGTGTAATATGACACCCACATCATTCTTATTCAAAATAAATATGAAAATTAAATTTACATTTTTTGTATTTGATAATTAGAACCTCACGTTGGCGTAATTATGATGCGTTTACCTTTATATATTAAATAGACAACATTTTTATTATAACTACTTACCTTCATAGGAAATTAGTTATTTCGTAAGAAAATAAATGTACATGCATATAGCCATGCCAATATCAAGAGGTTTTGTTACAAACATTACTTCCAAATATTTAATACGATCGCTTAGGCAATAAAAAAATAAGTACATTTTAGCAATAATGTATATTTAAAATGGGAGTATTATATACCAAATATAGCAACACAACGCCCAGGTTGGCCAATCTAACAGCTAGAGGTAAAATAACCAAAAATAAGTTCTGTGAACGGACTATAGTTGAAAACTATTATGTATTGCGCATGTATCAAATTGTCGACTTGTGAATTAGAGTGAAATACATAGTACATTTGCCATCTATCGGTCTCCGTATCAATGTGAGATTGTTGGTCTCTCCTCTCTCTTATTTTTAAATTTTGTTTATAAATATAGTACTTGGAAATGGTCATACTGCAATAGGGTTGTGGCATGTGTTTTTACTAGCCGGCTGCATGACTGAGGCCAATTGCTGTACCTACTTTGGGTACTAGACAATGGTAATAATGGGCCATAATATACATATTTACTTATACTTACTTTTTTTGTAAATATATACATAGAAACACCCAGACCAAGACAAACATTCATGTTCATGCACACAAATGTTTGACATGAGCGGGAATCGAACCCGTGACCTTCGGCGTTGTAGTCGCTTACACTCCCGCTTTGCCAACCGGTCGTCGATTATTGTTATACCTAAAGGATGGAATAGGTAGACATGGAAAAAAATATAGAATGAATTATAGGAAATGAATATCTGTAGGCAAGGATACTGTAACCGAAGCACAGACTGAAGGATCATTATTCGTACAATAAATAGCGTCAAAGATGAGAATGTTATGATGAATGTATCCTCCGTCATTCAGTGACCAGTGGATAGGGTATGCGACTGCTGAGCGGAGGTCCCGGGTTCGATTCCCGGGTCGGGCAAAAGTGTTACTGGGTTTTCCCGAATTCTCAGAAGCAGCATGGAGTCTGCTGATGTGCCCGTTAACGGCAATAGGCTCGTCCCCTATTACGTGGGACCTAAACATTTCATGGTGAAATGTGGATGTAATAATATTATAACTCTGCCTATCCTTACGCGGATACAGACGTGAGTCTATAAAAAAAATGTCCAACATACAAACACTCTTGCGAATTTACATTATTAGTAAGGATTATTATGTTCGAGCGAGGCACGAAACAGCGTACAGACCGCGGCAAAACAAAAAACCAAACTCGATGGCTCGGCCGCTCGCGAGGCTGCGCGCTCTGTGTGGACGTGTCTAATTCGGTAGCTCGGGCGCACGTTAAGCTCGGCCGCGGCGGCACATGCGTTTTCCTCGACCGAGCCACGTCCACACAGACCGAGCAGCCTCGCGAAGCATTTTCCTCGCGAGGCTGCTGGGTCTGTGTGGACCCGCCTAATGAATCGGGTTTTTATCGATATTATGCGCTGTCAACAGGATCTTTTAATGTTTTGTGGTACTGACGCCTAGAATGACAACATTTGGCGTTAGTTCATTGAAATGTTACATTCTTGGGCTTAACATGCATTTATCAGAGGACAAAATTAAATTTTTAGCTATCAAGAAGGGGTAAATGTAAAGTTAAACACAAATTTATAGGATCGCAACGCTCTTTCCGCTGCCGGTACCTCGAAAAAGCGGGTGCAGAATAGCAGATGGCAGAAAGTTATTTATACCTAAAAAAAGAAATTGCGTTTTCACACTACCGTAACTTTTAATGGATTTTGTTTAAGTTCATTCACAGACAACGTAAAATCTCCATGCCTAGAATTTTTTATGAAATGTACTAGCTAGCTATTCATTGTTGGTCAATAATTTAATATTTTAGGATAGGTATGCTACTTTGAGCAAATGATTTATTGTCTATGATTTAAAAAAAAACGTGTCAATAATAGAGTAGCATGTATGTACTCTATCATTTACATAGGTACATACTCTATTTTTCCTTAATTTACAGAATAAATTACGTGTAAGACGACAAAAATATCGGCAAATTTATGAACATTCGAACATTCAAACACAAATATTTTTATTTCAGTAAAATTTAACAATTTAAATTTAAAAACATAGTGGCATACTTAGACATTGAAAAAGAAAGACTGCTCAAAAAGTATAAAATCTAAAACACAACTGTTTGACAAAAGGTTGTGAAGCCCTGAATGTTTGTTTACAAAAAGTCTATCTTCTCGTGGCACCAACTATAGAAGATATGTTCAACTTTTATACTTTAATTTTTATTCATTAAAAATATCATAGTTCATGGGACTTTCAGACGTTCAAAAATCTTAAAAAGTACTGCAACCTCGCCTTACGGAGGCATAACGGTTTTTCCTGTTAGTTGCCGCAAGGAACTTATTAGATGCCATAAAAATAGTTTTGAATTTAGAACCATCCATGTAGAGAGAAAGCAATGGAATCTTAAGAAATTTATAGGAAAATATTGAAAAATACGTTCAATCCCACACCTATCTTCCTTCAAACTTACCCAATTTAAATGAGCACGCCATCAAATGAAAGAGCTCATTTCAGCGCGTGTTATAGGCCTATAAGAAACGCCTACCTCAATAAGAACCAGATACATAGAAGCAGAAAGTCTTTGACTACGGCTACGAAAACGTACAAAATGTATGGGAGAAAACTGTTTTTGCTTATAACTTGATAAATGTGCAAGTTAGGTCATTTCTAATGCTTGATGACAAATCAATGTAGCGAGAGCTTTCATTTAAAAAAAAATCATGAGAATCGGTTGGGTAGAATGGGCTGGCCGACTCGTATTATAAAACACAAATTCTTTTAATCTTAATATATAAAATCCGTGCGTTACTGACTGACTGATAGACACGCTACAGCCGAAACTATTGGGCGCAGGAAGCTGAAATTTGGCATGGATGTTCCTTGGGGACCGTAAGGGTGCACTAAGGAGGGATTTCCCGAAATTCCCTCAGGATTGGCCAAAACGGGTAAATTTAAAAAAAAATGCAGGCGTAGCTGCTGGCGTCCTCGAGTATGAAATGAAATGAAATGAAAAATTGTTTATTGCTTTCACAACCAAACAAACATAATTATAGGCAAACAGAAACACAAAAATACAAAAAAAAAGAATAGAACATCGATGTCAGATTCACGATAAACATATCAGGGTTAGGTCGTGATGGCAATAGGATCCCGTTCAGCATGATACCAGACATGCTGGCACTGATTTTCTACGGGACCCTAATAGTGAACTCACGAAGGCGCAAAGCAGTGGCCAAATACGATGAAGATGATACATAATTATAGATACATTATCAAAAACTTAACATGCCTAGGTCTTAAAATAATAACATCACGAATTAACGGTGCGAGCGCGGGGGGCATGAGGCGGGATCGACGTCGCTTCAACTGGGGGAAGAAAGAGACAACCGACCTTTGCAACCGATAGACCGCTCACCGCACGCGTCGCGCGTACGCGCGCTGCGATGCAAATTTATAAGATCGTAGTACAATATCGAAAACATTAAATTATGAAATTAAATAGCTTTATCAGCCGTACTATTAATAGTGTAGCACATTTACTTTTTAAAATAAATATCATCAAAGTCGTTACATCTCGTTGTTTAACACTAATAACACTATGGATCGTCGAGGAACTAATTGTTTACCAACAGTTGACAGCGGAGCCCGATGGCCACACTCCATAGGTAAGTGTACATAAATAATTAACAATAGCTAAGTACCAAATTATACCATAAGAACAGTGAGAAATAAAGTGTCGTGTCAGTTACAAAGCCCTCATTAGAAAAAATACAATTGAATAAATTCATTTTAAAATAAGAATAGGTATTTAATAGTTTCAGGTCACCCGCCCGCTTTGCAGTCAGGAAGTGAACCAGCCTTCTTAGTGAAGTGAAAAGCCACAGCCAGAAACGCCACTCCCGCCCAAGAAACAGCCACCTTCATCAGCTAAATTTGTAATAGTTATTTTGTTTTTCTATTCATATATACTACATAACAGTGATATAGACATATTTGACATTCTAACATTCGCCACATACACACACACACACACACATAAACAGACCCAACCAGTGCCTGCATCCACGCGCAGCTCCACTTCTAGCAAAGCATTCCTCAGTATCATATAAATGACGTGTTCAAATTAACCATCTTTAGCTTCCGTTGCGCGTCAGTAAGATACCTACGCAAATGAATTTTAAAAGTACCAATTGTTTTTTTAGTACCAATTGAGTATATAGATAAGATTCTAACTAGCTACTCTAGCGGCGAAATTTAGAAGTCTTCCATGTACGACTCTCTCACAGATCACTACTACTTTTGACACTTTTGACTTCTCTCAATAAAATTACCACCATAACTTCGAAGCAAAGTTGTATTGTTAGCCGTCAAAAGTGGATAATCGTTGCATCGCCAATAATTTTGTGACTGAAAGGTTTTATTAAAAGTCGTACAATAGTTTGAACAAGAAAGAAGGTGCAACAATCACACTTTCGGATTTACAAAATAGTATTAGTCTGGTTATCCTCATCAAAAATAAAGTTGGTTAAAAAAATCGAAGACGAAGTTGACGAGCTTAAACCCTGTAATATTAAAGTCAACTACGAAAATGCGCGCAACAACAGCTATATAAGAAACAAACTAGTTATATATTTTTCCAATACCTTGTTTCCAACATTGTTAGAAAGGTCCACCTTCATAGTGTTAAAAACAGTTACCTATACCTTTTGGGATTGCACCGGGATTTCCGTGTGAGCCGACTGGGGTTGATTATTTAAATCCACACGAAACCGCTTCCGCTCGAAATCCCAACACGACTAAACGAATTAGGGTCACCACTTAAAGAAATAGTCGTTGAAAGCTTCGATTTGTTATTTCAGAAACGTTGAGTAAATGTTTGCTTCTTAAGAACTCTTGCAGTGTGGAGAAAATTTAATTATTTTTATGTACTTGGAAAAGATAGACCACGAACTTGAAGATAAAGGATTCCATCTAAAAGCTATAGGTATGTGTTTACAAAGTTTTGCCCTAGATATGGTTCCAGTAAAATTTGTGATAAAACGTCTTAATATATAGAAATTCGTTCAGCTATCCTATGTTATACTTTGTGGATGCTGGACCAGTTTGACAAAAAAAACCCTTGGCTCACTCATAGAGTCGAGCCACACTAGAAACTGGTTTTGTATACGAGTGTCAATGTGTGAGTAAAGTAGCACTGGAAGCGACGATGTCTTGCTCAGCGATTCTCGCCCTTATAGTGGTCTAGCGGGAAGTTGTTCGACTGTACCTATAGGCCATTTAAGCAAAGTTGCATAAAAATTCGTATTAGTTTAAGCGTGAAAGAAGCACAAACTAACACACCTGGCTGGGTTGGCCTAAAGCTCGCTTCAAATCGTAAGAGTAAGTCATCATTGAACGCAAATGACGCTTAACTCTTATATTTATAAATTGACTTTGTTGAAATCTCTCAAAATCCTCCACCTTTGTCCCTAAATATAGATCCTGTAACCTAAGTATAGCTTTCTATGTTGTAATTATCGTTGTAATGATCGTCACCTGATGACGGACAGCCCTCGCGGCCGCGGGCTTTGATCACAACGCCTAAGGCTGGCTGACAGCTGGCCATTCGCAAAATAACTATCGAGAGCCGGTTTCACGTGTCTATTGTTGGGCTATTGTAAGCTAAAATCTGCATCTGTCACTTTGAAGTATTTATTAGTCACATTTAAAAGCATTATTTCCGGAATTCTTAAACTAAGGTATCCTTATTATTTACCTCCTTGCCCAAATTTCTGTAAAATTCCTAAAAACATCTTTATTGTATTGAGATATCGGACAGAAACTATACGGGAACCGTATTAGTTACAATAGCCCCTGCTGCGGGGCTATTGTAACTATTGCCTATAACAGCCAAATCTGACCTTTATTTATTATAGCGGTAGCAAAATGTTGACTACAAATAGTGAATTCATCTAAATGTAAACTGTAAATGTAAAAAGAGCACCATTTTAAGTACTCAACTCGAAAAAATAATCTTATTCGGGGTTATTGTAGCTATTTTACGATAATTTAGTGATGTGCACCTAGGTTATCGATAGTATATCGACAGTAAAGAATAAAGTAATGTGAGTAATAAAATAATATATTTATTAATTATAAATCTATCTAATTTGGGTAAAGTTTATTTTTGCTTAACTATAAGAAAGGCAACTTAATTAAAACAAATTGTCGTCAGCGTCCATAAAAACAAATTCATTTTCACTAATTGGTAATAAGTCCACTGCCTTCACAATCATTTTACTCTGTACCACATCTATGTAAGCTACTTTCCTCTTCTTAAACCTTGTATAATCATGCTTTCCGTATTGAAAATGGGTACAAATATATTTTTGTTGGAATGACGTACCGTCTAAAACAAAAGAAAACACATATTAGGATGGCAAATGCCGCAAACCAAGCGTGCTATAGTCATGCAGAAAATACCATTAAGCAAATTGATAACTTATTTCAGTATTAATAGAAAAAGGTTAGCCCTCTCATTTATAATATACTTACCTATAAGTATTTCCCATCACTAGCTATTGCTGGCTCCATAGTTAATTTCAAGGGGTTATTGTGACTATAGATAAATATTATCGACAGTTACTTTAGCCCCTAGATGCAAAATTTACGGGGTTAATGTAGCTACTCTTTTTTCCTTTTAATTTGAAATGGAAATTATAAAACTATATATGTGCATCAAAATTAATCGTATTAGCTTTCTACTTACATTGAGAACAGCTCAAAAATAAAATAAAATCCACAAGAAATCGTCCTTGGAACATACCCCTACGTGAGCGTTGCTTTAGCTGAAAACTGTCATTGACGAAAAGATGGCAATGTCGGTAAAACAGTTACATGTAGCGCTGCAGCCAGCAGCAGCAGTGGCAGCGATAGCCGAGTGGATATACCAACAGACTGCCATGCAGAGGGTATCAGGTTCGAATCCACGGCGCGCACCAATGACTTTTCGGAGTTATGTGCGTATTGAATTGTTAATTATCGCTTGTCCCGTGCCTCGGAGAGCACGTTAAGCCGTCGGTCCCGGTTGTCATGAAGATCTTTGACAGTCGTTACAGGGCGTCAGTACCTTCTAAATAAACTGACACTAGTCTAAACCATGGAATATCGCTATCCCTTCGGGTTGCGGAGGTCAGACAGGCAGTCGCTCCGTGGAAAAGCTAATATTCAGCCAAATCCGGTTAGACTAGAAAGCGGACCCCAGACTGAAACTGGGATAACGCTAAGAGAAAGAAGATGTAGCGCTGCAGCCAGTGAGTTACTTGATTGCTAAGTACTTAATGCGTTTTTTAATAGATGGCACATTTCTAAATTCTGATAAAATCTCAAAATAATCAGAAACGGCACATTAGCCCCGCAGACACATTTGCTCCGGGTGACCTTATATTGATTTTAGTTAGTTTTTCTTTTGCTTGTGCAGTTCACGTATTATGTGTGTATTGTCGACTCTATATGACTTTAAACGAAAGGGACACTAAAATTGATAATATTAACTATGAAGAATAGCTGGGTATATTGAACAGATTGAAAATTTTAGAAGCGATAAAAAGCAATAGCTCATTTAGCTTTCAAGACTTTATTATTATTTGGTTCTGACCGTAAAGACCGTAAATCGAGGTCAATAATAATTATTATTAATATTAAGATTTGATTTGCTTTTAGCAATCGAGTAACTACTTTTAACATTAAGCAGCAAAATACCTTATAATTATACCCGATACTTTTTCCGTGATTACTGCTGATGCAGCCTACGCTAAAAGCGTCGATTCAGACCTGTTATATAAATATTGGTATACCGAATTTATTCTACAACGTATCAAACTTCATGCCAATTAATTTAATAGAGAGTTTGATCTTTAGTCACGACATCGTAGCTACGAGTATATTAATTATTATCTCAACAAGAATCAGCGCATACAACACAAAGTTACCCAAACTATTGACAAGTAAGTTTATCCACTCGATCATTTAAGTCTCAACTTGGACCAGTACCTTGCCTACCCTGCAGGCAGGCAGGCTGACGAGACTTCGGTGTTCCAGCAGAGAGAAGCACTTAACTTGGCGGCGGTGTCCAGGATCTGAAAGAGGCGATCGCTGCTATGCCGCGGTATTTATTTGCCGCTGGGAAGGGAGCGGCCAGTCAGGAGAAGTGGTAGGGGCCAGCACGACGATCACAACGTCACACTATTTTATGACAAATATTGTACTGGGGTACCTCTAATCGATTTAACCCTTTTATGGCAGTGGCCACTATATTGCCACCAATATTAGAATTTTTTTTCGGGAAACTTTTTATCTTTCTGGTGTTTATTTTTTACTTACTAGCAAGCTTGAGATGTCCTGTCAACGTATATTTTTGTTGTGTAGAAATTGTCAAATTCAATTGACACTTTTCAAACTGTGAAGGGTAAAAACCGGTGATTTTGTGTAACGTGTAACAAATCTAGCTCAATCTATAAAATTTTGTGGGAAACTGGTAAGAGTTTGCATTTATTTCAATAATTACGTTTGTTACTTGTACGATCCAGCAGTATTTTGTAAAATTGCGTTTATCATTTTGATACAATTTTGTATTAACTGGTGGCATTATATCTGCCACTGCCCGTGTAGATAATAATATTACAGTGTTTACTGCAGGTGAAAACGCCGAAAATATTGTCTGATGACGACAAAGAAAATGCACTGGACGAGTTATTTAGCTTACCCGACGACCCCCGACATTTTGGAGGACAAATAGAAATAAAAAGTTGCATTAAGAATAAACCTCATTTTATTTTCATAGTCTTTTACAGGCAGTGGCAGCTATATTGCCACCAAAGAAGAAGTAGCAAAAATGCCCCACTTCCGACTGCAACGATAAGTATCTCAAAAAATCGCTTAAAATCAGTATTAAAAAAATTATATACTTCCGGTAATCATCCTTACTGGCTAACATATAAAAAAATTGCTCTAAATATTAATTCAGGAGTAGAAAACCTGTAATATACTTATTTCTAATTTTAGTTTTAGAATAGGATTAAAAAGCAATAAAACACTGAATTAACTCACGTTTGATAATAGTTATTATACTACGTTAGTAATAAAGCACACATACTGAAGAGTTTTGTCAAACAATAGGACTAAATATGCTTAAACCAAACTTGTTAGCAGATTATGTCGAAGAACATAATCTAAACCAGCAGAGTTCCCTTTGCGAGGTTGGGAGCAACTAGCGAAGAAGTTAATTTGATTTTCCGAGACATATGAGGAATTAATTATGATATCAGAGGGTCTAGTACCAGTTTGCACTCGATCGTCACGGTGGACGATAGCCTAGTCGTCGACGGGAACAATTTCCATACATTTTCTAAATGCGCTCCCTAGCGGACTCTATCGATAGCTACTCTCTGTTAGGGGCGCTTTTAGAAAATTGAATGTGTTCGAGGATACAGGCTAGAGTCTATAAAAAATATGTTCATTTGTTCAATCTTTATTCCACTTTTTTATGGTCGTTAGAGAAATGCATGATTGAAAGTATAATATTTTTAAGATAAGTACTAAATACTGCGCCTGAAACAATATTTGGATCAATTTCTAAGTATGATAGCCAGTAAGGATGACAATCAGAGGTATGCAACTTATTAATACTCAATTTTATCTATTATTTGAAATATTTTTCTCAGCTGTCGGACGTGGGGTAATTTTATATGGAAGTTGCAACTTCTCCTTTCCCAAAATTTTCTCGTCGATTTTCACGAAGAAAAAAATACATAAGGCATTCATAACATATTGGCTTACAAAATCCGTTTAGTTCAAATTTGTAACTACCCTAGTTCCCTCGGCCTTATAAATGGTTAAACTATCCTACTGTCGTAATAAATGGAAAATCGTAGACATATTGTCACTTAGCTAATCTATGCATGAAAACGTATGAAAATAATTGAATACTATTCGCATCAACGATTTTATCTACAGTTTTACGGGTATTCATTTAACAAATACCATTTGCCGAACAAATCCTATTTCGACCGAAAATAGTGATAGACGAGATGAACCGTGACGGAAAGCCGGCAGAGAGACATAAATACCAAAGGCAAATAACGCTTCTATGCAGGCACGAACCAATTTGAGCTAAAATTGTGCTGTTTTACCATTCTTCAGAAGATTTTCACTTAAAGCGTTACTTACGTATAGGTCCTGTACCTATGTCTGATCAGATGGTTTCGTTTCTTTTTTCTTCTAAACTGCATCATTATACAACCTTTCGCAGACTACCGCTGTACGTAGGCCTCTCCTTATTTGTGTCACAATAATATTGTGAGTCAATAGAAGGATGTGGTGTACAATATCACGCTGGCCAGACTTAGGGGCACCGTTAGGTTTGATATTGAGTTTTCAACCTCCACCTAAATATACTATCTATTTGTTTCGTGTATTTTTATAATTTGACTTCTACGACTCCCACGTAATGAAATGAGATAGTGTTATACCATAGTACAATCTTTGCGAACATTGTGGACTGTGGTTTAAGGCGCTACCTCGAAAATGTACGCCCTTTTTTATTACCGATTTTGAAGCAGTGAGAAACACCCGCAAAGTGAAAATTTGATATATCTACACTAATATAATAAAGCGGAAGAAGAGTTTGTTTGAACGCGCTAATCTCAGGAACTACCGGTCGGATCTGAAAAATTATTTTTGTATACGCTAGCCCAATTATTCCGGAAGGCTATAGGCTACATAACATAACGCTTCGACCCTTTGGGGCCGGGCAAAAGGCTAAAAAATCTAAAAGATATTGTCGGCTAATCTCAGGAACTAGCAGTCGGATTTTAAAAATTGTTGTTGCCTATGATAGCCCAATTATTCCGAAAGGCTATAGGCTATATAACAGTACGCCACAACTTCTAGGGGCCAGACAAAAATAATAAAATGGTCAAACGAGAAAGGGGAGGGTTGGGTCAAAGGCAAAAAAGGCTAAACGAATAGGATACAATCTATATGGCTTTCGTTTTCGAGATTTTGGGACGCTGATTAATAATATGAAATTTATTTAGTCATCCAAGATGGCGGACTGGAAATCAAAGATGGCGGATGAGAAAATTTATAAATCAATATGGGTATCGCCTTCGATATTTTAAGGGGTGGGGAATCGAAATACAACATCTATTTCGTGATCAAAGATGGCGATTGGGAAATCAAAGATGGCGGATGGGAAAATTTAAAAAAATCAATATTGGTATCGTCTGCGATGTTAAAAGGGATGGGGAATCCAAATACAACATCTGTTTCGTGATTCAAGATGGCGGATGGGAAATCAACGATGGCGGATGAGAAAAATTCAAAAAATCGATATGGGTATCGTCTCTGATGATTTAAGGGATGGAGAATCCAAATACAAGAGCTTTTTCGTGATCAAAGATGGCGGATAGGAAATCAAAGGTGGAGGACGGGATTTTTTTTCAAGTCGATATGGGTATCGTCTCCGATATTTTTAGGAATTGGGAATTTAAAAACACCATCTATTTAGTGATCCAAGATGGTGGACGGGAAATCAAAGATGGTGGATGAGAATTTTTTAAAATAAATATGGGTATCGCCTTCTACATTTTAAGGGGTGGGGAATCGAAATACAACATCTATTTCGTGATCAAAGATGGCGGATAGGAAATCAAAGATGGCGGACGGGTTTTTTTTTTAAGTCGATATGGGTATCGTCTTCAATATTTTAAGGAATGTAGAATTTAATATTATATAAAAATCTATGTTTGTTTGTTCATCATTTATAGACTCTGAAATGATTAGAGATTAAGCGCTAAGTCAATGGTAACTTTGGAAAAGGGGTTTGGACAACAGGGAATTAAATAAAAACTCTTAAAAAGGCGATATGGAGTTCGCTGGGTCAGCTAGTTATTTATAAGGTCTTTATCTAGGGACTCCTCGGACAGATACACAATTGAAAGATTTTCGCTCGATAGAATTTTAATTTGAAAACATGCCTTTTCTAAATATTTTAATGGATTTTTAAAAAAATACTTAACTTTTCGCCTTGAAATTGTTACTCACCGAAAGAAAAGCTAGTTTAATAGGGACTGGTTGAACGAATTGTCTCTAAAACGATTATTACTCGAGTTATATATTTCATATATTTTGACTTTGACTTTATGAACTAAATAAGATTTCAGACAGTTTCGTGATGGCATGCCATGTCAAAAACGGTGCGACATTCAACTTTATAGCTAACACTTAGCGATGACCTCTGCACGATTTTTTGACCTTCGAGGTATTCTCTTAACCCTTACCCCCTAAACCCGTGGAGACAATAATTTCTATACAAGGTTGATATTTATTTTGTTTCTTTTTTACAACTATCCTTAGGTCTATCCTACTTTATCATATTACTTTTATTATACGTTAGAAGAATACCCGGCAGCGCATACAGAGACATGGTTTGCTATCATTCAAAATCAAAAATCATTTATTCATCTAGGTCACACGATCTAGGTGACGCTTGTGAACGTCAAATTTTTAAAGTAAATTACTAAGTGCGGTTTCAGATTAGCGTTTTATACGCGCGTATAAGCTCGTTTTTGGAAGCGCATGTAGGCGCGTATAGGCGCGCCTTTTGGCACACGCGCAACTCGTACGAGCGTTGACGCGCTTCTAAGCTCGTATAACCACGAGCCGTCAAAGTCCATGTTGACATTGACAAGACGTCGCTACCGTTTCGAGCGAACACGCCCGTTTACGTGAGTCTGGTTTTTTGAAGCGCGTATTGTAGCGCGCGTGTAAGCGCGTATGCTAAAACGACCGTATACGCGCAGAAAAATACGCTAATCTGAAACCGCCCTAATGCTTCTACATTTACATTTACTGCCTCGTTCGCAAAGCAATAGGTAGAACCACGAGAGAGAACGGGCAATAAAACTCGTGGCCACTCTTTTTAATCGCCAGTGTTATGGTACATATTTTGTTTTTGTAAGGAGCTGCAACTGTTTCACATTGTAATTATTTACTTGTAAATAGTAAATAAGAACACACATAATACTACATTATAATCGCTAACGTTTCAAATAAGTAAATAGTAGTAGTAATCTTGACCGTAGTCAAGTACTTAGCTTGTACATTCCGCTAGTTTATCGCGGGGATGCAGCTGGTGGCTCAACTCGTAACTCGGCCAGGTTCCCAACTTGTACCCTCAGTGACCATACACGACCAACTTGGACCGAACTTAGCTCTTAGTTTAGGCAAACATGGAGGCTGATATAAGCACGAAGTTTACTCATTTATTAAGGCCGAATGAAAGTGATTGATAAGGTTCAATAGCACCTTAGTTTTAAAGTTTTCTAGTGATATGGAAACATAACAGCGTACTTATAAAAGGCCAACCCACACGTACTTATAAACCTTTCCGAAACATAACCGGTCTTATTATTCGAATTTTAGTGCCGGCCTTATCCGTTAAGGAATAAATTAGAAATAAATTAAGATCTTCTTCGATAGATGGTCTAAAATAGTGTAATTATTGATCTATATATATAAAATTCTTACGTTACTGACCAACCGACAGACAAGTTACAACCAAAACTTCTAGAACTTGTAATTACAGCCAGGAATAATTCTAAATTCGCGGAAAAAATCACAATAAAAATACTATTGCACACAAATACAACCGTATTTAGCACAACTAAATAAGAACCATCAAGATCACGTGCAAGTTCGGCGATGCATACCTTAATTTAACACAGAAAGGTAATCAGCTACTACCGTTTCTTTATTATAACACAATCCATCTTTGAAGGACCCCAAGATTGAACAACGAGTCAACACAAAAGAAACATAATCCTTCAGCATCATGGGATTTTTGTGATCTAGTAGAGCGCCGAAATGGTTGCTAAGAATACAATACACATCTTAAGTGTCGCTCAATTGATCAATATTCTGGCCAACATCCTTCAACCCTTTGTCGGCCGACATGATTTATGTTGTTTACATCAGGGGAGGCTCTGCTACCTTCCGTCCTTGAAAGTGTGAGAGGAAATAAGTACCTTACAAATTTGCCCTTTCTTTGTGTAGGTACGTTTGGATGGAACTTAGGTGACAGTATTTTGGTGGAAAATGTATTATTATAAATGTTATTGTAAGTAGAGCCTGATTTCAGCATGAAGAAGCCAGCTCGATCGGAGAAATAATAATAGATAATAATAATATTTTTTTATTTAAGACAAGGTCCATATAGTTACAATTACATACATAAAACTTATCCTATAGAACTTAACACATAGAACACAATTAACTTACTAATCTAGAAGGACTCGCAACCATCTCCTCAATATATCAGAGTCATACTTATCGGAAGATATCATTAGTACCGCCTCGTATTCTTTTTAAAAGAGAAGCAATGCGTTTACGCATAATAGCGTGGAAATCATCCACTCTCGCTTCCATGAACATGCCAGAAGCACTACAGAAGCGAGGCAATCCTAATAGCATCCTGTATGCTTTGTTGTACTGCACTCTCAGTGTATTTAGCGATTTTTTAGTAAAGGCGACCCACAGACTACTCGTGTAAAATGTTTGACAATATACTTTAAACAGAGTTACTTTTGCTTCATTACTACAGCGAACAAATCTACGGGTCAGCATATTACTTCTTACAGCCATTGCCCTGCGCTCCCTCTCTATGTCCATCTGATCATCAAGAATCTCAGTAACATAGTGTCCAAGATATTTAAATTGTTGAACCCTGTCGTCCGCGTAGCTGAGATTATTCATAAAGACATTATCAATAGAACACCCGATTTGTGAACACCCGATTTGTGAACACCCGATTTAATACTGAATACTACCTTCTCATAGAATATCAACTTAAAGTACGAGAATGTATCTGATCCGTTTTGTTAGGTGAGTGAGAGTGCCAGAGGTTCAATTCTTGTATACAGTGGATTCTTGTTGGTCAGCACTAAACTATTTGAAGTTCATAATATAAGTAGATTTTGCGACCTAGTGAAAGGTTTTCACAAGATAATGAAATCATTCCACGGGATCTGCTTTGACTTATTTATAAGGCGCTTCTACTGTAGGAAACAGTTATGATGATGAGATTTTGATATTGATATTTTGCTCTCTGGGAAACGAACACTAAATACAAATATATTTAGTAGCAATCTTAAGCTTTTTGTATCTATTTCTCGTTTACCATATGAGTTGTACCTACAGTTTAAATGGATTTTTTCTAGATGAAAAGTAAATTCAAATAAATGAGGATAGATTCATAAATAAATCTTTGTTACCCTTTCACGCAAATACTACAAAATAGATTTTCATAAAATATTTCAGTAGATAATATTATCTACAAATAGTAAAGGACACCTTTTATCGCGAATACCGACATTCAGGCGGACAGCAACCATCGACAAAATAAAAGGTACAGAAACTAGTAAGACATAAGTCTTTTACCTCGTATTATTTACAATGCACTTCGTTCATATCTAGTTATAAAATTGCAAAAGTAATTAAATTTGGTTGCAAACAGCGCAGTAAGTTTTCAGAGAAATGCGAAAGGTGTATTGCGATATCTGATGACACTCAGTGACCCAGTATGTTTGGTTTAATACGGACTGCATTTACATCTAAGTTACTATGACTATAGTACATTTATTTAGTAGTGATAAGAATGAAAGACGGTTTAGAGACAGGTGTACCTAATAGGTGTACATATATAATCATGAATATGGGTTACAGTCCTAGGGTTATTCTAACAGCATCTGAATGAGTATGATTTACATTAATAAATTCTTAAATAGAACATAAAATTGTGTGATAATCATACACTTTCACACATCGCAACTAATCAAAGGGTAGTGAGATAGGCCCTTTAGGGTGAGTAGGTACTTCATAGATGCTTCATACTATGCCTCAATAAAGGTTTTAATCGCAATAAATACCTAATGATTTATTGGCTGTGGTAGAAGTAAGTGACATGCCATTAGAAGACGATAACATTTCGTCTAGTAGGTATACCTAGTTTCCAGTAATCTGTGATTTCGTCTGTTTATCTGGTTTTCTCTGTTCTTTTTTGTTATTAAAATTATATTGTACGTAGGTACGACAGGAACAAAGACTATATCCGGAATCTGCCGAATTTATACTTATCGCCACGCAAGTTGCATAATAGTCCTGATGGGGTACCAGGTTTGACTAAGTACATAATTACTTACTTCGTAATTTGATAAGACTAATATAGGAAATTTAATATACATCATCAGCCTTTAAAAGTCCACTGCTGGACTAGGCCTCTCCTTTGAAAGGAGGAATTGGCCTACTATACCACGCTGGTCAAACGGGTTGGTATAGGGTTTGTATCAAGTTTTCCTTCTCTTACAGTGCTCTTCTCTGCATAATATGCTGCCTCTGTCGGCTCTTACGACACCTATGGGATGATATGGGGTGGTGACATTCCGTATTCTTAATCCGTCACCACACGGACAAGTTAAATATTTAGAGATATTAAAGTAAAGGTCAATTGAGCATTAAACTCTTTGATATCATTGTTATTTTGCAACAATTATGACAGATAAAATATTAATTGAGTACCTATATTTTAATTAAAAAGCTATTTAAGAGTAGGTTTTTGATGTAAATACCAATAGCAACATTTTTAAAGTGATAATAAAAGTATCAAAGAGAATGCAATTCAAACTCAAACAGAATAATGCACAAAATGCTTTATCAATAACAAACCCTCCTGATTCATTCATAATATACTTGCAATTGCACGAAACTATACTTTATGCTCATTGAAATAGGTGTCAATTTACAACAAAGAGTAACCATTCGATCGATAACACAAGTTGTGTACGAATTTGTCTAGACAAACGTCACCACGCTATGACTCAACGTTCATATATATTACTCAGTTTACACTCGACGACAGAGAGAGACGCACATGTCAATAAATAAAAAATATGGCTGAGAAAATCGCGGTGGTTACAGGTGCAAATAAGGGCCTGGGCTTCGCTATAGTGAAAGGATTGTGCAAAAAATACGATGGGGTAGTTTATCTGACCGCAAGAGATGAAAACAGAGGATTAAAAGCCGAAAAGCAATTAAACGAAATCGGACTGAAGCCTGTTTTCCACCAACTAGACGTAAGTGACAGCAAAAGTATTGAAAGATTTGCAGATTACATCAAAACTAATCACGGTGGATTTGATGTATTAGTGAACAAGGCTGCAATTTTAGAGTGGGATGAAGTGTATCCAAGCTACGAAGCGGCCCAAAGAAACATTGACATAAATAATTATCGAAGCTTGTTGACAGTCGAGAAATATTTGTACCCTTTGCTAAGAGATGGCGCTAGAGTTGTCAACATATCAAGCGCGTGCGGCCATCTTTCAAACTTGAAGAACAAGAAATGGATTGAGACGCTCATGAGTCCTGATTTAACAACAGAGCAAATCAATGAATTTGTTGATGAATATTTGGAAAGTGTGAAAAATGGGACTTTTGATAAAAACGACTTTGCCGACCAAGGTAAACATGCTGAACACAGGGTATCGAAGATCGCTCTAACGGCTTTGACTAAAGTACAGCAGAGAAAATATATGGATAGAAATATTTCTATAAATGCTGTTCACCCTGGAAATATAAAAACTGACATGGCGAATGGTGGTGGAGAGGTGGAAGCAGATGAAGCCGCTAAAGTTATTCTTTATCTTATTTTAGATGCATCGCCCAAATTAAAGGGCACATTTATGTGGCACAATAAAAAACTTGTTGATTGGTATGACGCAGAAACAGATTTAGCTTGCCATGGGCTATGGTAAACAGATATCTGTTAATGTAATTAATTCACTGCATGATAATTCACTTAATATCAAGTACACAATGTACCTGTGTATATGAATGTCCATGTAATATGAACGCTTATGCTTTTATTTATAATTGGTACCATACCCTGAGAAACTGAAGTATTTTTGTTTGTACTTTATAGAGACAGCTGCCAACTCTGATTGATGATACGGGCATATCGATTCGGCACGCACACAAGATAAAAAAATATGAAACAAAAGTTACACACGAACGTTACATACGAACATTTCTAAAACTAACCAATTTTCATGAAACTTGCATCTTGCGCCAACTTAAAAGAAACTTGACCCAATAAAACATTTTTAGAAGCCCTCGAAGAGTAACTTATGCAAATAATATGTGATACCAACAATATTGCAAATGTAGAAGAATATTTCATAGCTACGATTACGATTATACATAAGGTTAAACTGATAACCTCTCATTTTAAGTCGGAAAAACATTGCACTGTATTTTATAAAAATACTAGTAAAGGCATAGTTGCATGCCTCTGAAAAGCATTTTCGCAAACATTTAATTTTTTAACTGTCATTATTTTATTTATTTTGGAAAACAAATAGTGTCCGTCAGCAAATAATAACCATTTAGTTATGCTTTGTAGATTGTTATTTATATGAAACAGAAATAAATAAAAATTATACAAGAGACTCGCAACATTTGTAATGCTATACCTCACTGTGCTATATGCATATTAGTCATATATTAAATACATGTGTAATACCGTGACTTATTTTATATATGACGATAAATCATTTTTGAGTATTTATTTTGTCAACAGATATTAGTAGTGTAAGAATATTTTTTTTAATTCAATTAGTTTTAGCCATGTTTTGACAGACAACATTGCAAATCTGTATATTATTCAACCGTATATTATCTTCATTGTCATATTGTTATATACTGTTCGCAATCTACTGCAACAATAGTTTCGTCAACAGGTGTATTTGGCCTACTATACCACGCTGACCACACGGATTGGTATAAAGTTTTATGTCGAGTATAACGTGTCTTCTCAAAGGCTTCTATTAGTTATAACCCATAATACCCACCCAATGGAGTTGTGACACTTAAGTGTTCTTAATCCGTCACCACACGTAATATATTTCACTAAAAAATACATTTTTATTCAATAAACATCAACAGAAATCTTGATTGAAGATTCTTTACAAAGATAAAGATAACTAAAGAAAGAAAATTACATTATACATTATTAAGCCCATCAAAAAGCTTTGAGCAAGAAACTCCATTGGCTTTAGAACATTTTAATATACCTATATTTTATTTTTGCGTTACTGACTAACTGACAGACAATGCACAGCCACCACCAGCAATTATTTGTGTACTAAGAAGGGATTGCCCAAAATTCTCTATCGGGCTGAAAAAGTTAAATTAAAAAGAATGTGCGGACGTAGCAGCGGGCGTCCTCTATTTAAAATGTAGTTTTTTTTAGTAGTAACTAGTTCACAAACTACGGAAAAATCTATCACTCTGCTTATTGAATCTAATAAAACAGTAAGGAGCACTCCAATGTGATTACAATTCGTCCATCAATTGGCAGCTATTCATAAATTTCGGCTTGTTAATTAATCATGTTACTTTATTTGTTACGCTTGTATGTCTTCGAAGTATTTAGCAGAAGTTTGAGTCGTGGTAATATTCTTGTGTTGGCCTATGCTGGTATACCATGTATGCATGAATTGAATGACTGGATTCCAAGTCCACCCTCCAGGATGCATGCCTCATGCTATAAGCCAGATTTTGTTTTGACATCCCGCGTCGTAGCCATGTTACTCCTTTTTTAAATGACGCTAATATGTTAAAAATGTGTAACAGACGAAAGCTTCACTTGGCTTCGTTACTGTTCGGCATTGTTAAAACGTGCTCGCCTAAATATTTATACGAGAAGTTAAACTGGAGGCAGAATCACCTTGCACACCCCGCGCGTTCCATGACCAAACCGCTTTCAATACCGCAGCATAGGACCACGGCGTTTAGAGGTAGTTTCAAATTCGCGGCCACCAAATGCTGGAACTCATTACCACCTCCAGTAGCATCTAAAATAAGCAGGACAGGCTTTAAGAACTTATACAAGAGAATTCTATTGAATACACAAAAAAGTACACAATAAAGTGATGACTTCTTTACATAGATACGTTATGTTATCACTCCGGCTAGAGGCAGCGATAGCCTAGTGCAGAGACCGGCAGACTGCCACGCAGAGGGTCTCGAGTTCTAATCCACGGCGCGCACCACTGACTTTTCGAAGCTATGTGCATATTGATTTAGATGTTTGACAGTTGTCACAGGAGGTGAGTTAACTAAAATATCACACTGGTCTAAACTATGTTTATCAACAAACCCGCTTAGGCATCAATAAACTGAACTACATTATATAACAATAATATTATCCTATTCATAAAAAAATAATCATCTTACCTTTATATTCGGTGCCTGTGTTGGATATTTTTGTCCAGTTTTAAGATGAGTCCATAATGGCGGCGTCGGCCGCAGCGCAGCGTATGTAAACAAACCAACTTTTTCGGGTTCCTCGGGTAATAATTTTATCGTCCGAGTGGATAATTGCTAGATATAAGCGCTGCCGTATACCTTTATCTCTGGAATATCTACTATGAACATGTAGTACGCCTGCAATAGTCAGACCTGCTAGCGTTGTTTACACTTATTGTTATGCGTAACTACAAATTATTACGTACTGTTGTCAATGTTATCATCACGCGACTGGTCTGAGCCCCGTTCGCGTGCGCACTCGCAGACTGCGCGAAGCTACTTTCGTTCGAACGATCGCATAATAATATTGATAGTTTGTGTCATTGTGTGAATTTTATACGCCGTACCTACACAACTCGAAACACATAGACTCATTCCGTTGCATCCCGCTCTAACCCGCTAGGCGAGGCGAGTGGGAACAATGGACACATGCATACAACACCGCACACTGTGGTATAGTGTCACTAAACACTTTTTATTATATATTTGTAATGTTGCTGCTCAATCAAGCAAAGACTTATTTCAGTAGTTATGCATCTTCCTATTGTAATGATCTTGGTTTTGGATGATATTGTGATGTGCGTTGTATTAATCTGTTATTTACCTTTTATGAAGTGCACTGACTTGATGTTGTAACGTTAGATATAGGGCGTTTTATTGAAAACCAGCGCTGTAGTATACTTATACGTAGGTATATTGCAGCAAAAAGCTGAATAAAACGACCCGTTGTTAGCGAAATTTCTGTTATCTTATTTTTGTATTTCTTTATTTTTTGTGTGTAATTATTATAAATATTATAATATAATGTACTTAGGTGCTTATTTCTCAAGCGGTTAACGTGTACTTACTTATGCTTTTTGTTTTTTTTTTGAGGAGCACTGTATACCTACTTATTTATAATATTATCATGTTTATAACTTGTGCATGTATCTTTTTTCCTAACAATAAAATAACTTTTCATTCATTCATTCATTCATAAGCCATTAGTATATTATCAGTAAAACTATTACTAACTGCTGTCACTGATGATACAGATGATTCTGGCGATGTGTACCTCTTTATTTTTTCTTGTATTTAAACACAATAGAAGATTTTCACTGAACGCGACAATTAAAATACTAAATAAAAATTATTGATCTGGTCATATTAGATAAAATAAAACAATAAACCGAAAGCATATTAATTAATCATATAGAATAGAATAAACAACTCGTGCAGACTTAATACCATTATGGTTATGATTGATCCCACCGTGGGATCTCTACCTTGTCGTGGTGGGGGGGCTCAGTAACCGTGGGTGGCTTTGAACCCCGCGGTGAAGCTAAGAGGGATTCCTGAAAGGGGGAAGGGGACGCTCCACGTGGGCTTGGGTGAGGCCTGCGTAAGATGCGTCCATAGGTGCGGGTGCGGGGGACAGTTCTGTCTGTCCCTTGCAGTCGGGCGCGGTCGCGGGAGGAGAGGCGGTGTTGCGTTGCCGCGCGCCCTATCTCCTGCGACCAAATGGGGACGCACCATCGTTGCGTCGCGGTGGGGCCGCAGAGGAAGAGGAGATGCGGTGTTGCGTTGCCGTCCTCCCTATCCTCTGCGGTCGCTAGGTGGTTTGCCGGCGGAGCCCAACCTTTATCCGCCGCCAAGGGGGTTTTGTTCGGGGCTCGCCTGACCATCTGGCGGGTCCCGAACAAAATACCCGTCGGGGAGTAGCGACGAATGCTACGGCGATACCCTACCCTCCGACATACGGGTACATGAGAAAGTCGAGGTGGTTTTAGTGGTAACACCACATACTCCGGCTCTCATTTCCCCAAGAGTCGGAGATCCGAAGGGATTTTCCACCTCGTAAAACAAAAAAAAAATACAAAAGAAATGGTTATGATTGATAGAAATAAACATAAAAGAAGATTTAAATTACTACACGTACATCATTATTTTTACTAATATAATACAAACAACTTGTGTCTCCGCCTAGTTGCTGCCTTTTACTTGTTATTTATACTTATAGAATAGTGCTATGTTATGCAACTCTGCGGTTATAACTCTCTGTACCTAGTTATAAGCAGAGTCAACAACAGGTAAACCGGGCATGAGGGCTGTAAACATAATACACAGACGATAATTATGATATTTTTACTCTTTGTAGCAAACCTAGAATTAAATATACCGGTCAAGTGCGAGTCGGACTCGCGCACCGAGGGTTCCGTACAACCCTGTAAGCATAGGTATATAATTATTTTTAAAAATATGTGAAGTAACTAAAAATTTTGGATTTTCAAATTTTTTCCTATGTGCTATAAAACGTTGCTTTATGCCAGATTTCAAGATTCTAGATCGACTGGAAATACCCTTTAGTTTTGTCTTGAGCATTTGATATGAATTTCAAATTTATAACTCCGGGGGTTCATGAAGAAGTCATCGTCATCAGCCTTTAACAGTCCACTCCTGGACTAGGCCTCTCCTTTGAAAGGAGGAATCGGCCTACTATACCACGCTGAACAAACGGGTTGGTATAGGGTTTGTATGAAGTTTTCCTTCTCTTACAGTGCTGTTCTCTGCATAATATGCTCCTTCTGTCGGCTCTTACGACACCCATCGGATGATATGGGGTGGTGACATTCCGTATTCTTAATAAATCACCACGCGGATGTATGATGAAGAAGCAGCATCTTTAAAATTATTATAAATATTTAATAAATTATATGATGTAACTAAAAATTTATGGGTTTCGCAATTTTTCCTTTATCTATGCTATAAGAGTTTGCTTCGTGCAAAATTTCAAGATTCTGAGTTCACGGTACTTCCCGTGTAGAAGTTTGATTTTATTACAGCTTGACGGTGTAATAGACCTGAGTATTTGATCATCATCCTCGTAGCGTTACCCCAGTTTCAATCTGGGGTCCGCTTACTAGTCTAACCGGATTTGGCTGAATATTAGCTTTTCCACAGAGCGACTGCCTGTCTGACCTCCGCAACCCGAAGGGATAGCGATATTCCATGACTAGTGTCAGTTGATTAAGAAGGTACTGACGCCCTGTAACGACTGTCAAAGATCTTCATGACAACCGAGACTGAAGGCTTAACGTGCTCTCCTAGGCACGGGACAATCGATAATTAATAATTCAACAGACCTGAGTATTTTATATGAATTTCAATTTAATAACTCTACGTGTTCATGACGCAAGAGGTACAAACTTTAAAATTTTAAAAATTCTTTTATTATAGAATGTAACTAAAAATTTACATTTATGGTTTTTTTTTATCTGTGCTATAAGTAGTGGTCTTGTGCCAAATTTCAAGATTCTAAGTTCATGGGAAGTACCCTGTAGTTTTTGATTCCCTTGTGAGTTTCGAAAATTTGCGAGAATTTGCGGCATAAACAGCTATATTTTTTATTGCGTTGGCTTAGAAGTTTGATTCTGTTACAGCTTAAAGGTATTATAGATTTGATATGAATTTCAGTTTAATACCTCTACGCAATTATAAGGAAAGGGGTAGTAACTTCAAATTTCTTTTTTTATCACAATAATATGAAGTGACAAAAAAAGAAACGGGAAGTACCCTGTAGGTTTTGATTCCCTTGCCAGTAGTTGCGAGTTTGAAAATATAGTAAAATTGCTGTTACTTTTGATTGCGTTGAGATAAAAGTTTGATTTTGTTACAGTTTAAAGGTATAATAGACCGGAGTATTTGATATGAATTTCAATTTAATAGCTTTACGCGTTCATGAGGAAAGGGGTAGTAACTTTAAAATTAATACAAATATTTTTAGGATATGATGTAACTAAAAATTTACGGTTTTCGCAATTTTTCCTTTATGCATGCTATAAGACTTTGCTTCGTACCAAATTACAAGATTCTTAGTTCACGGGAAGTACCCTGTAGGTTTTGAGTTTCGAATATTTGCAGAAATTTGCAGCATAAACGGCTGTATCTTTTGATTGAGTTGGCTTAGAAGTTTGATTTTTTCACAGCTTTAAGGAACCGCAGATTTAACTATTTGATATAAATTTCAGTTCGATACCTCCACGCGTTTCTGAGAAAAAGGGTCTTGACAGACGGACGGACAACAAAGTGATCCTATAAGGGTTCCGTTTTTTAATTTCGAGGTACGGAACCCTAAAAAGACTAATAAGCAATTTGAATCTATGTTTCTACTTATTCTTCACCCAATAAGTCATTTAAATCTTATAAAAGATATTCACAAGGTCCAATGACTTTCTGAGAGTACAATTATTACAACTATACATCATTCATATCACTGTCAAGAAAAAAGTTCTGTCGGAGTTGATTCCAGAACTTCATTCTCTTCTCTTCTGGCACGTGAATCATCTTCAAGCGTTTTCCTATGTTCAGTCCTACCATTTTCTTGTGTGGTACCAATGGCTTCCATTTGAGGTTGCCTAAGAGTTCGTCGGCGGTTTCTGGAGTTGGGTTCCTAAAAAGAGTTAGTTTACTCATGAGTGGTGGGAATTTACATTTAAGAATATAGGGAGTGTAGTTTTAAAATAATGTTGCATTCGCCATAGCGAGGGACTAACATCAGTGCCGCACACATCTATTACTAAATACATATTTACTGCTGAACTATCTTCCTAAATTATTTCCTAAGGTTTTATACAGCACTTATTTCTTCTATAAATAAGCAACTATAGATACAAACTTCTTTGCTTGATATTGTCGTTTCTCAAAAACGTGGACTGGCCTAGTGGCAAGTCTCTCGTCAATCATTCGTAAAGTCAGATACGACAACATCTAACCGAAAAGAGACAGGGCAAGAAAAAACGGCTCACAGTAGTGTTACTACGTGGCCAACATGTTATTTTTGGAATACCCATGGCAAAGTGCACAATACAATTTATTTTTCGACTCGAAAATTTTATCGCCAGAGGTCATGCAAAAACCGCTTATACTCACAAATAAAATTCGGGCAAGTGCGAGTCTGACTCGCGCACCGAGGGTTCCGTACGCATTTTACCTTATTTGAGGTTGATCCTAATTACGCTAGTCCTCCAAATCTGAGGGTCTAGTACCAGTTTGCACTCGATCGTCACGGTGGACGATAGCCTAGATGACAGGAACAATTTCCATACATTTTCTAAATGCGCCCCCTAGCGGTCTCTATCGATCGCTTCTCAATTCAATTCAATTCATTTATTCAGTAACAATTTTTACATTGTGTTTGAATATAATTATAGGTAGTACATTAGATTAAAAAAAAAACATCAGTATAAGTAATGATAACAATATTAGAAAAAAGACCCACACACCTTGAGAAAAAACATACATGTAACACAATAGCAAAATGATATCGACTAATATTTAATTTCACAAAAACAAAAACAAATGCCCATATTAATAATTTGTGCTTGTTTCCTTTCAGATATAAATGTCAAAAAAAAATTGAATTGATTAGGTATGTCAATATTTAAATGATGTCAATAATATAAATTAGGATTACTTACGTCAATACTATGAAAATATATTTCAAACATAACATATAATTAAGCACATGTCAAGTAATTATTTTTCTAATGTCATATTCATATTCATTCATCATATCCATAAGGGGCGCTTTAACTCTCTCTGTACGAGCGCCCATACAAAGAGTACCTACTATCTTAAATGGAGTCTACTATGTATGTATGGGGACACCCTTAAATTTTCCACTTTTTTTGTAGAGGTACATAGGAGATATGATCAAAATTAGGTTTTTGCGAAAACTTGTAAATACCAAAATTAACCTTAATTTTCAACTTTTTGAAATTTTTGTAATTTTTCCTTTATTTGTGCTGTAAGACCCTGCTTTTGGCCAAATTTCGTGATTCTAGTTCAACGGGAACTACCATATAGGTTTTCGACCCAAAACCTATAGGGTACTTACGGTTGACCTAGAATTGTCAATTTTGGTCAAAACCAAGGTCTTACAGCACAAGTAAAGGAAAAATTCCGAAAATTTAAAAAAGTTGAAAATAAAGGTTAATTTTAGTACTTACAAGTTTTCGCAAAAATCTAATTTTGACCATATCTTTTTATCGGGTTGACCCAGGACCCTAATTTTTATACACCTAATAGGAACCACAGACCTCAGTATCTGGTATAAATTTCAATTTGCTAGGTCCGCCCGTTCCTGAGAAAATCGGTGGTGACACACGGACAGACAGACAGACAGACAGACAGACAGACGGACAAGAAAGTGATCTTATAAGGGTTCCTTTTTTTACCTTGTGAGGTACGGAACCCTAAAAAAGAGAAGGCTTTCTCGTTGACGTAGTACAAGTAATTCTAAAGATTTGAACGACATGCTCGCGGTAGGTTATCTAAATTCATCACGATTTCATTGTTATGATTTATTTGCAGATTAACAAGTATAAATTATTTACATGCTCCACTCGTTTTCTAGTTAATAAGTAAAAACTGTACACCTGACTGTTATACAAAAGTTATGTGCAACATAAAATTCTAAAGAACAAGATTTTTGCAACATTGAGGACAAAGCTCTTCTCAACACGACGGCAAGATGCCAAAACAGATAAGCTTACTTGTCAAGCAAAACAAATTTTAATTTCAAAACACGAAACAAACTCAATCCGCCGAAATTAAATACGTGTTATTATATTCAGGTTGGGATTAACTTTACAATCTTTGAATACCATCAAAGCTTACCGTAAACTGACTAAACAATTAGAAAATAACTCGGCATTAAGAATTTAAACCTCAAACACTTCAACTAAAATCAGTTACTTTTTGGAAAGCAGAAGATATTCGGGTGAACATTTAATCTGTATTAACCTTACCCGTGTTTAGCGAAGTTCGCCAATAACCTCGCCATCTTCTTAATGAGAAGCCTTTCACTGGTTGATTCGGTATTGTACAAGCGGCTAAGTGATTCACATTTGAAGTGATAACAGATTTGGTCGCCCTCCGTCGCACCACTCCAGTTTAAATTGGCGAGTAATGTATTCCACACGACGCTAAAGCACCCTCTGAAGGTGAAGCGGTACAAGTAAACATTATTACAAGACACTTGTGCGTGTAGCCGCGCCTGTCGCAGCGCTGGATAAATCACTTGGTCCGACACATATTTCGCGTAACGCCTCAGACTCCGCTCACCCACTGTCCCATTAACGAAATAGAAATCCATTATTTTTCTTCTTATCTTCTTATACAGTTTCGATCCGTACTCGTCTCGCCTCCCTCCGAATGGTAATAAATACTGAAAGTTATAATTTAAATACTTTAGAAGTTTCTTGTTTCTAGCGAAACCGCCCAGTTTGTGAAGAGAATTTAAGTTTGTGTATCCTATCATAACTTCCACGGTATTATTGGTGATTTTCCGTTTGTACACTTGCAAAGGAAATTTGTTCATAAAGGCGTCCTTTCCTGACGTTTCGACGGTGGGCCCGAACGAATGGATCAATCTCTGATTGTCCCTGACTTCAGTGCTGTCGAACAAGTCCTGACTAGCCAATAACAATTCTTTGTTGGAGCTTCCTTTAAGTATTTCGTAGAAGTGAGTTCGATTGAACTTTTCAAAGGGTCCATTTAGATTCCAGTATAATTTGTTAGATATTTCAAAGTTGTAGCTTCTATATTCGGCAGGTGATAACGCACTTCCTTCTGCTATTATGACTCTTGTAAACAAATCTTCGCTGGCAGGTGACAATAAAAGCGAAGCTACTATACTTGCGCTACTTCCAGATCCAAACACGGTCACTCTGTTTAAATCTCCATTAAAGTAACTGATATTATCTCTTATCCATCTGAGAGCAGCTAGCACATCTTTTGCTCCCATATTGCCTTGTGCAAAACTGTCTCCAGTATTTAGAAAGCCAAATATAGACGTCCGGTATGAAACAGATACTAAAACGATATCTTCGTCTATGAAAAAATCTGGACCACGCATGTCGGAATCTTCATTGAGCCAGACAATTACTGGCGCATAGGATACTTCTTTGATAATTGGTGTATATACAGATAGATACAAACAATCTTCAGTAAAGCCAGAAACGCAAGTATTATTGTACGGAGTGCTATAGTTGTAAGCGGCTTTCCCAAACCAAGGTCGGTATTTCGGCGCCTGGAAAAATATTATGACAGTTATTAGATAACATCCTTCATACTGTGTGTTAAGATATGTCTAGAGTGACTACGTGTGCGGAGCTGTGGTTAAATGATAAATCACCAGAGAATGTTTTCTGTAATCATTCAACCTCACTTACAGTTGCTATTTTTTTCATTATAGTCAGAAAGAAATATCAACCTTTACTTGTTACGAAAGGTAAGCAACTATTATTTCCAAATCTATTAAGGCTATACATTTTAAAATCTAGAAATATGTCAAAATTTTGGTAATTCTAATGGCAATAAAAATGTATGTAATACATTTTCCATGACTTTAGTAAAACTTACTGCACCCGAGGGTGAGGATATCCCGATGGTTCATAATTATGCCTTTATTATTTGTTGGTCCTATGGAAGGTCCAGTGGCCTATGGAAGGCTAATTTGCGTCATTCGTAGAATCAATGTGAGACAATAAGAAACTTAGTATTTTAATGGCACGTGCATAACAATAAAGAAATAAAATAATACAACGTTTATGTGTTTTTAGTATTTATCCGGCTGACAGATAGTTGAAGATGTAATCTATTACCGTTGGATAATTCTTCAAGTATAACATAATTGGATAGATTTACTTCCTCATTTCAGCCCAGAGACGACGCTGTACATAGGCCGTTCCTAATGCTCATCACATAAACCGATATTTAGTCGCCCGCATCCAACCGCTTCCCGCGATCTTAACCAGACCATCAATCAATCCATCAATCAGACCGTTAACTAGCCCTTCCGGAGGACTACCCCTGCTGCGTCGTCCAGGACGCGTTCACCACTCCATTTCACACTCTATTTACTAGACTAAAATATGGAAATTGAACTAACCTTGAACCTCAATTTACGGATAGGGCGCTGTGCATATGGGATTTTCCAAAACGCTGCGTACGGCTTATTATCAAAAACTGTGTATAACTTTCTACCGGTAATTTTTGTTCCATTTGTTACAATAGTATACATGGAATCACTGTTAGAACCAGCACTGTTTATAACAAAGGAAATAAATAGCAAAATAACGTTAGAAATCATGCTTTAGGTAAATAACTTCAGTAAAATTTATCACATGGAGCCGTTACAAAGGCTTTTTAAAAACTAAATACATAGTTATAGTAAGCGTATGGGACACGTCATACTGTAAACGTTTAAAAGGCGTGAATATGTTTTGAAAATATTTGAAATATTGCACTATTACATAAGCCTTGAATCTGCTAGATAAGATGCATCTAGATCCTATTGAATTTCACTTTTTTCCTCCATGGACCGAATTGCAATTATTTCAAGATATCAGTGGCGACACTGTATTTTTACAATATCATCCTAAATTACGCGACATCATATAAAAAAATTACAAAATATGTACCTATATATGGATCTGTATGCCTCAGACAGACACACAGATCCACAGACACGTTGTTATAACATTCCTCTGTTGTCGTAAGGGATTATTAAGTACGTAAGACAACACGGTTGGCGTAGCCGCCCTGCCGCTTGGAGTTTGCGTCGAGTATCGTGGTTTCGATTCCCACACGAGACACTACTTTGTGTCCATCAGTTGAATGTTTGTAAAATTCGCGGCGATACGGGGTTTGTTTCTAGTACGGTGCGCCCGTTCTAGAAACAAACCCCGTATCTTAATAAATGATGTAAGAAATAAAGATTAAATAACTCCTTTACATTACATTGTTTCTCTTTGTATTCCTCTTGTAGTTAAAAAAAACCGGTTAAGTGCGAGTCGGACTCGCGCACCGAGGGTTCCGTACAAACCTGTAGGTATAGAGCTAAAAGTTCACCAGTCATAGTTATGGTATTTTTATTGCCAAATGAAATCCATAACATTACAGTATGAAAAGCTGGAGGAGCATAAATTAAAGAAAAAGGGGTCTTTGTCGTTTGTAATCAGTCATCCTTTATTTTATATTAACATATATCGCTTATTTTATAATATAACTTAAATACCTATACCAGCCTTGCAGCAGCCTTGCAAAAGTCTGCTGATGAATGATGGTAAGATTTTTTATCAAAGTTATTGATTTACAAAGTTTTTAGTGACTATTAGAAATCTGTTACAAAAATACTTAAAAAAGTACAGAATAATTACCAAAAAGGTTTGAAGACTATGTAATTATTTGAAATCTCAATCTCAATCAGCCTATCGCAGTCCACTGCTGGACATAGGCCTCTTCCAACACGCACCACAGTACACGGTCCTCAGCCTTCCGCATCCTTTATCTGGGCTATAAGTCGTTGCTTCGTACCAAATTTCAAAATTCAGAATTTCAATTGAATACCTCCACGCGTTCAAGAGAAAGGGGTAGTAACTTTAAATTTATTAAAAATATTTTTTATATGATGTAACAAAAAATGTACGGTTTTCGCAATGTTTCCTTAATAAGTGATATAAGACGTTGTTTCGTACCAAATTTCAAGATTCAGAGTTCACGGGAAGTAACCTGTAGGTTTTGATTCACTTGCGAGTAGGCGCGAGTTTGAAAATATGCTTATTTTGCTCTTTCTTTTGATTGCGTTGACAAATGAAGTTTGATGTTGTTGCAGCCTAACGGTGTTATATACTTGGTAGCGCCATCTACCTTCCTATCTATAACTAATCGCATCAACGTCAATCGTTCCATGCTGGTCTAGTGCGAGCGATACCATATTTCCGTCCCTGTCTCCCATTCCCGAAGGAGGGGCACGCCTTCCGCGGATTGGTCGCGGTGATCGTCGACGCGAGTGACAGTCCAGAACTGTCCAGAACATTCGATTCGCTAAATACGCGTCCGCCATACCGCACCGCGCCGCTCCCGCTATAATTATTACCGCTTATAAAACACCGCTCGCAAGTGGAAGTGATTTGTGTAGTGAAGTGAATCAAGCAGCTTCATCCCGAAACCACCAGGAGACTGCCCTTCTGAGACGAAGAAGATTGCCGTACAAGGTAAGTGCCCTCCATCCTTGGAATATCCTATACCCACTCACAATCATCTCTCCCATTCCAATCCCTACTTTCTCTTCCCTTATCCAATTCTAGGCGACTAAAAACTCGCCCTAATACAGTCCATTTTCCTTTCCAAATCGCCTAGAACCTACGGTATCGGTGTATCGCCGAACCATTTTTTTGATCCATACGAGTCGGATTCATTTACGTTTTTATACGTTATATCGCCATACCTAGGCAGTTATAGCACCTAGCTATACTCCTTATATATTCACATAACCGTCACATGGTTGTTTCCGCCCGCATCAGTAGGTAAACTTTTATGTAGCTACCTACTTACTCAATTACGATTTCTGGAACTATCATAGTTGTCTAGTAAATATCATATTTCGAGCAACTTTTAATTCCACAGCTCTAAATTGTTGCCTACTTAGCCTACTAAGGTAAAATAATAGGTACATTAGATATTCTTATTTTGTTTCGTTCTCATTAGTTTATACTTACATAAGCATGTCACAACAAAAGAAGTCACGCGTGTCGAAAGACAAAGAGATGACAATCTTGGAAGCAAAACGCAATATTTTATTTGAGCGTATTCAAAACATCTATGAACGCTCAAAAACCGCATCTATTTCCGACAGTAATAGCGAAGCATTTCTCAGTTATTGTATGACAGTAGATAGTATTCGAACAGATTTTTATAAGTTGTTAGACGATTATAACGCAAGATTACTTTCTATCAATCCTGATGAAAAACCGAACTATCAGGCGTACACCTCATTCGAAGATCTTTATTGTATTATTAAGCGTATACAATCGCAATTGGAGGGTAAATGTTCAGCAGAGCCCGTTGCCCGCAAGCCGAAATTACCGCCAATCGAGATTATGTCGTTTGACGGAGATATACGAAATTGGCCGTTATTCTATGCGAGCTTTAAGTCTACAGTGCACGATAATGGTTCTCTGACAGATGCTGACAGGTTGTACTATTTAATAGGTAAACTGTCACCGAAGGCCCAGTCCGTATTTGCAGGTGTCACACCCAGTGCTGAGAATTATCAGGTCATATTTCAGTCACTACTTGATAGATATCAGGACACGCGCGTCCTAGCGGCTACTTACTTTGACCAAGCTCTAAATCTCAAACTGTCCGGCAACGCCTCTGTCGCGAATTTCCAGCTGTTTATTGATAACTTCGTAACCGCGGTTAATTCTCTTAGGAACTTAAAATTAGAAGATCTTTCCGACTTTATATTGCTTCAACTCGCTTTAAAAAAGTTTGACACTGATACAATTCGCGCATTCGAGATGACGGAACGCAATAATAAAATACCTACACTAGATAGTTTTATTTCGTTCATCAAAGATCAGTGTCGAATATTTCATAATACGCGGTCTGGTTCACCTGGCCCGTCTAACACTAACAGCAACAAACAAAGGTTGAATAAATCGCGAAATAGTAATAATAACTCGGTCCCTAATCCACAATCTTACGTAACATGGGATTCGGAATCTAATAGTAATAATTCACAGAAGTGTCTGTGCAGTAATATAGTGCACGACCATTTATACAAGTGTCCCGCCTTGGATAATTTGAATGCAACCGCTCGTTTTAAATGCGTAAAAGATAACAAAGCTTGCATTAATTGCTTAAGCATAAAACATAAAACAAGTAATTGTTTTAGTAAGACAAAGTGTCGCTTATGCAATAAAAAACATCATTCTCTGCTTCACTTCGATAAAGGTAACACGTTGTCAAGCCAAGCCGATAACCTTGACACACTTACGTCGCAGGTGCAGACTACGATAACTGCGTCCCCGACGATTCAGAATGAGATATCGTTGTGTACGACATCCATTGCGCGGGCGGCACGCACGCGCGGACGGCCTTCACGCGCTTGTAGTGAGCAGTGCTAGGCCGCGATGTATGGTGTCTAAGACTGTTCTGTTAGCGACAGCGCAAGTTATCATATATGATGTTAATGGGTCGCCGCACATGGTACTGTTAGGCGGCAGCCGCTGATTGTCTTTTTAAAAAAAACACCAAAAGTTCCAAACTACCGAATTTATTACCGAAAACGATACAACTTATTTGACCTCACTTTTCTCTTCTCGATACTACACGCGGGAACGCGGTTTTAGGGAGTACTGGTCGGTACTGATGTATGGCTGTGACTGATTGAATGCACATGGGCACAAGCTTTTATATTAAAATAATAAGATTACGTTTGCAAGTAATTACATAGAGAAACTGGGTATAACATCTCCCCCCTTTAAATGGAGCTTTATCCCAAGATGAAGCGAAATTAAGAGAAACGAAAAATGAGGCTTACATGATTTAGTAATGTTAAGATCTAGTATAAAATTTAACATAAGATTTAGAATAAGTTCTTGTATAAGATTTAGCATTATATTTTCTTATAAGATTTAGGATTATAATTAAACAATTTTAAACATTAAAATAGTAAAAATGAAATTGTATAGAAATAGTAAATTACAAAATTGTTTATGAAAACATAAGATATAGTATTAATATTACCAAAAATATAATTTTAGTTATTTAAATTTCTATTAGAAGAATATCTAAGGTTATTATCATCATCTGAATTAGAGTGTTCAAACATCTCAATGGAATTACTGATTCTGTTTTCATTTTGTACAGTTCTTCTCGTGTTACACTGGTTAAAGATTTGGATGCAACAAGATTCTTTCTTAAGATTAAAATAACGATTATATAATTTATACAGAATTAGTAGGAAAATAGCTATGATTACAATATAAGAGAAACTAGAATAATAAGTTGCATATTTAACAAAATGATTTTGTTGTTGGAATTTATTTATTTCTAACTCGAGGTCATCTAATTTGTGATATGTATGTTTTAAAGAGTCTAAATCAATGTTACTCAAAGATAGTGGTGACAATAGTGGTAAGGTTTTGTTTACAATTTCTTTGTTACAACAATCATCCTTAGTGATATCAAAGTCAATTAATATACCGGTCAAGTGCGAGTCGGACTCGCGCACCGAGGGTTCCGTACAACGCTGTAAGCATAGGTATATAATTATTTTTAAAAATATGTGAAGTAACTAAAAATTTTGGATTTTCAAATGTTTTCCTATGTGCTATAAAACGTTGCTTTATGCCAGATTTCAAGATTCTAGATCGACTGGAAATACCCTTTAGTTTTGTCTTGAGCATTTGATATGAATTTCAAATTTATAACTCCAGGGGTTCATGAAGAAGTCATCGTCATCAGCCTTTAACAGTCCACTCCTGGACTAGGCCTCTCCTTTGAAAGGAGGAATCGGCCTACTATACCACGCTGAACAAACGGGTTGGTATAGGGTTTGTATGAAGTTTTCCTTCTCTTACAGTGCTGTTCTCTGCATAATATGCTCCTTCTGTCGGCTCTTACGACACCCATCGGATGATATGGGGTGGTGACATTCCGTATTCTTAATACATCACCACGCGGATGTATGATGAAGAAGCAGCATCTTTAAAATTATTATAAATATTTAATAAATTATATGATGTAACTAAAAATTTATGGGTTTCGCAATTTTTCCTTTATCTATGCTATAAGAGTTTGCTTCGTGCAAAATTTCAAGATTCTGAGTTCACGGTACTTCCCGTGTAGAAGTTTGATTTTATTACAGCTTGACGGTGTAATAGACCTGAGTATTTGATCATCATCCTCGTAGCGTTACCCCAGTTTCAATCTGGGGTCCGCTTACTAGTCTAACCGGATTTGGCTGAATATTAGCTTTTCCACAGAGCGACTGCCTGTCTGACCTCCGCAACCCGAAGGGATAGCGATATTCCATGACTAGTGTCAGTTGATTAAGAAGGTACTGACGCCCTGTAACGACTGTCAAAGATCTTCATGACAACCGAGACTGAAGGCTTAACGTGCTCTCCTAGGCACGGGACAATCGATAATTAATAATTCAACAGACCTGAGTATTTTATATGAATTTCAATTTAATAACTCTACGTGTTCATGACGCAAGAGGTACAAACTTTAAAATTTTAAAAATTCTTTTAATATAGAATGTAACTAAAAATTTACATTTATGGTTTTTTTTTTTATCTGTGCTATAAGTAGTGGTCTTGTGCCAAATTTCAAGATTCTAAGTTCATGGGAAGTACCCTGTAGTTTTTGATTCCCTTGTGAGTTTCGAAAATTTGCGAGAATTTGCGGCATAAACAGCTATATTTTTTATTGCGTTGGCTTAGAAGTTTGATTCTGTTACAGCTTAAAGGTATTATAGATTTGATATGAATTTCAGTTTAATACCTCTACGCAATTATAAGGAAAGGGGTAGTAACTTCAAATTTCTTTTTTTATCACAATAATATGAAGTGACAAAAAAAGAAACGGGAAGTACCCTGTAGGTTTTGATTCCCTTGCCAGTAGTTGCGAGTTTGAAAATATAGTAAAATTGCTGTTTCTTTTGATTGCGTTGAGATAAAAGTTTGATTTTGTTACAGTTTAAAGGTATAATAGACCGGAGTATTTGATATGAATTTCAATTTAATAGCTTTACGCGTTCATGAGGAAAGGGGTAGTAACTTTAAAATTAATACAAATATTTTTAGGATATGATGTAACTAAAAATTTACGGTTTTCGCAATTTTTCCTTTATGCATGCTATAAGACTTTGCTTCGTACCAAATTACAAGATTCTTAGTTCACGGGAAGTACCCTGTAGGTTTTGAGTTTCGAATATTTGCAGAAATTTGCAGCATAAACGGCTGTATCTTTTGATTGAGTTGGCTTAGAAGTTTGATTTTTTCACAGCTTTAAGGAACCGCAGATTTAACTATTTGATATAAATTTCAGTTCGATACCTCCACGCGTTTCTGAGAAAAAGGGTCTTGACAGACGGACGGACAACAAAGTGATCCTATAAGGGTTCCGTTTTTTAATTTCGAGGTACGGAACCCTAAAAATTGATTTTTATAAACAGATGTAGAAATAGTTGAAGGTACGAATTGCAATGTTTTATAGTAACCAATACAATCAGGCGACAATCTTAATATACCTGTACCTAGGACAGAGTAATCTTTGATATCTGTTTTACATTTCACAGTTAATTTATTAGGATTAGACTGTACATAAATCCATTCATTATTCATAAGTTTATGCCAGATGTCGATCTGACCATATAACGCTTTATAATCACACATACTGGGTATTGACAATAATACCTCGGTTAACAATTTTGTCTCACAAGATGGGTGAGAGCTACTAGAATAAATTGTAACTAATTGACAAATAGAAAAATCATTCTTAATTTTGAGACATTTTTCAATGTTCATATTAGACAACAATGCATAATTTAGTCTATCATCTGTGATAGCGAGATAAGGGTTTGATGGATGGATAAGGGCAAACGCGTTAGGATTAGTGTGATCTGGTGGGGTAGGCAGAGGAATCATTTTATAAACATTATACTTAATTGGAGAGATAAGAGGGATTTGTAAAATAAAGATAATTTTCTTGTTATAATAGTATGAGGTTAACGTTGATACATCAATTATAGTGTGAATTGTTTCTATGTTAAGAGGCACTGGGAAATCTAAACGTTTATTCATAACGTTGCTTTGCTTTGCTAATTCCTTTAGGAGGTTAGTAGGAGTGATAACAGATGGGTGAAGGACGTTAGCTTTAGCGAATAAGATAGAATTTAGGACAGAGTCTAAGAAATTGGAGATAGTTAAAAGAGAACCTTCGATTATATTTACTAAATTATTTATCTTAGATCTATACATAATTTCATTATTATTTTTAGTCGTTTGCGACAAAATATCATTTAACTTATTAATTTGAGAAGTTAACCTAATTTCATTTTTATTTAATCTAGAAATAGTAGAGTTAAACGTATTAATAGAGGATTTTACGATATGAATATTTTCTTTACTTAAATTGAACAATTCATTCTCGTTCTTTTGACACGCGTCGATTGCGGCATCATATTTACGCGCATCGTCAGCATCTAATGTGCCAAACTCTAGCGACCTTTTAAATCTATTGGGCGAGTCTGTAGATATAATATGCGATAGAGAATCTAATTTTATCAAGTTAGCTTGTAAGTTAATCTCGATAGGACTAAATAAATCTTTACATTGTATAAAATCATTTAACTGAGATCTGATACAGAGGTCTAGTGTACTTTTAATCAAATTATCAATATTATTTAGATGAGGTTCAACTGATACGATATCTATGTATGTTATAACTTTCCAATAGTCATTATAAAAATAAATTGTTTTGATAGGGTCGAAATAGATTCCAGGGCTGTGCACTATCGGAGTTAAGGTAGGTTCTGCGAAGCTGTGACGACATAGCGTTCTGAAACGAGATAGTAACTAAGTGTAAGCGGGTTTGATTTCGTTTGTGTGATATTTAATATGCCTACGGTTAATACATATAGTGACATTATGATTACCGTTTAATTTTATTATCTTATAGGGACCTTTCCACACTGGAGATAAGGCCTTTCGAAGTCTGTGGTGATGTTTAACGTAAACCATATCACCAACTTTATACGATGTGCTACGGCTAGACTCGTCATAGTACCGCTTGGAAGCTTCTTTACTATTCGAGATATTTTCTAATGCCTTCTGGCGACTAAATTTCATTCGATATTGTAAAGCGCGCACATATTCGTGGTAAGTATTATTATCTTTAGTTTCATACAGAGAATTAGGAATGACGGGTTTATAACCAAACAAAAGTTCGAATGGAGTAAATTGAGTGGTAGTATGAGGAGTAGTATTGTAGGACAATAGGGCAGTTGCTAAGTAACAATGCCAGTCGTTCTGGTTGTCGTTCACAAATGATTTTAGGTACTCTTTGAGAGTAGCATGACTACGTTCTAGGGCTCCGTTTGTTTGCGGATGATAGGGTGTAGTAAAGATAGATTTAATTTTACAAATATGTGTAACCTGCCTAAAAAGGTCAGACGTAAAGCATGTACCTAAGTCGGTAAGTATTGTTTTAGGGAAACCAAATAGTGACATGAAATGAATTAAATTACGCGCAACTTCGTCGCTTGTAGAGGAAATCGTAGGATAAGCACAGGTAAATTTGGTAAGATCATCTTGTAATGTTAAGATAAATCTGAATTTTTGGAAACCAGCTTCCGGTAGAGGTCCTACTATGTCTAGTGCTAGTCTCTCGAGTGGTCTAGTACTAGTGGACGTAATCTCCATGGGAGCTTTATTTGATAAACGTAAAGGTTTATTGACCTGACATAATTTGCAATTTTTAACATATTGTTCGATATCTGAGCGCATTGATTTCCAATAATATGACGCTTTGATACGACTCAGCATCCGTTTTGAACCTGGATGTCCCGCAATGGGTGAGTCGTGATTTTCTTGTAGAATTTTGGGAACTTCAGCTGGGGTAGGATATATGATTTGGTTTTTGTAGATATGTATCTTAATATTAGTATTATGAAATATAAAAGTAAGCATGTTATAAATTTTATTATAAGAAAGTTTAGAGAATGGTTCACTGAAATCAGATATCGCGAGCTCGGATTCATTTGTATCTTGATCCTTAATATAGTCGCGTAATTTTATCAAGAGATTATAAATTGTTTTATAATTTACTTCATCGTAATGGTGAACCTTAGTAAATAGGAAATAGTAATATCTTCCGTTTGATATAGTTGAACATATCGAATCGGATTCGCGTTCGGATGCGATTATATCAGCTGAGTTTTCGATTTGGGAAAGAAGATTTTGGCAATTTGGCATTGAGTTGTCGAAATCTAAAGATGTTAGACAAGCTATCATTTTACATTTAGTGAGATGTAAGGCTTGAGAATGTTCTTCAATTTGAGTATTTGTAGTGGGAATAGCTTTAGTAAATTGTAACTTAAAGTATTGCTCATAAGATTGATTATTGAAACTGTTACTACGTGTGATAGCGAGTATCGGATGACGCGACAGGGCATCCGCGTTAGAGTTAAGCTTGCCTTGTTTATAAACGATTTCGTAATCGTATTCTTCGAGTTTTAACCTCCAGCGAATGAGTCGACTACCGGGGTCTTTAACATTAAAGAGCCAAACAAGGGGTCTATGATCTGTTATAATTTTAAACTTATTACCATAGAGGTAAGGACGGAATGTTTTGACTGCGAATAGGATAGCTAATAATTCTTTCTCGGTGGTTGAGTAGTTACCCTCGGCTTTATTGAGTGTCCTCGACGCATATGCAATGGGCTTATCTTTGCCAATCGGACCTTGAGAGAGTACTGCGCCTACGGCGTAGTTACTTGCGTCTGTAGTGACGAGAAAAGGTTGAGAAAAGTCGGGGTATTGAAGTAGAGGAGCTGTTGTTAATTAAGATATCGAAAGCGTTTTGTTGTTCGATACTCCAATGAAAGGCAGTATCTAACTTGGATGTGGGTTGACCTTGAGTTTCGGGCTTAATATACCGTGTCCGTTGGTCAATTGGAGTACGATCGACCTTGAGTTTCGGGCTTTATACCGTGTCCGTTGGTCGTATGGATTTTGGGTTGACCTTGAGTTTCGGGCTTTATACCGAGTCCGTAGGTCGTTTGGTATTCGAATTGACCGCGAGTTTCGGGCTGGTTACCGTGTCCGTGGGTCGTATGGATTTCGGGTTGACCTTGAGTTTCGGGCTTTATACCGAGTCCGTAGGTCGTTTGGTATTCGAATTGACCGCGAGTTTCGGGCTGGTTACCGTGTCCGTGGGTCGTATGGATTTTGGGTTGCATAGGATTTGGGGAAGTCAATAGGGGTCAATTTTACCTTAAAGTCATGAATTCGGACTTCAGACTCAGTGGTGTTTAATACAGAAATGTTAACACGATTATTCGGTTTCAAAGAGACAATGCAGTTAGCTAGGTAAACACCTTCACTTATAATATGATCTAGAACAAGCGCTTCGCGTAAGTTCTGTAGTTCCGACGTGTCATTAGACACCATGCATTCAATTACCGCTTCGCAGCGAGCAGGTATGACATAAGTCGGCTTATCAAATAGAATAGGTAGCTTATGATTACGTAAATGAACATACTTAGAATTATAATCAATGTTAGCGCTATGGATACGTAAGAAATCGGTACCAATAATACCATCGTATTTAAGATTTACTTCGTCAGTAGTAACATGAAATTTATGCAAAAAATGGTCTTCACAGACTTGAATCTCTAGGTCAAATGCACCTAGGGTTTCATTACAAGATTCAGCGTTATTTATACCTCTAATCTGAATTATTTCGTCAGTGAGTTGAGGTTTACATGATAAACTCGATAACTTTACAATACTTATGCTTGAACCCGTATCAATAAGAAAACTTAGCGGCTTCTCGGAATAGTTAGTTATAAGCTTAGTAAAAGGTAAAGAGACCTTGTATTTATGGATCTCGAAAATAGGCACTGAAGTCTTTGAGCTTTCAGGCGATTGAGATTTATCAATATGTAATTTATTTTCAGATATAGGAGACTTAGAACAAAAAGGTAAGTTATTCGAATTAGTATTAAGATTCACTTGAACCTGAGATGTAGTATTGTAAGGCTTAGTATTACTATTTAACATATATTCATTAGTTATAGGACTCAGATTGTTCTGAGATATATCATAAGACTTAGGATAAGATTTAGGACACGATTTAGTATAAGAACTAGGATACGACTTAGAATACGAATTAGGATACGAACTAGTATAAGAATTAGGACACGATTTAGGATACGACCTTGTATATGAATTAGGATACGAATAAGCATTATAAGATTTAGGATACGATTTAGGATAAGAACTAGTAATATCAGACTGCTCATTTGGCAGATGTAAGGTACAAATATTTGTACAAGATTTAGGAAGACTCGGCTGCTCGTTTGACAGCTGAGATATAAAAGATTTAGTATGACTCAGTCCCTGTTTGCAGGTGTCCTGAGATATAAAAGATTTAGGAATAGAATTTGTGCCATTATAACTAAAAGATTTCGGTAGGCACGCACCCGAAATCACTCTGTGTTTAAATCAACGTTATTATGATCGCAGCAATGTACAGTATGTACGCGTGTACTGCTATTCGGTGCATGTGAACCGGCGGCGCTACTTTGAGCTCATGTAGCGGCATCAGGTTGAGAGTTGTGGGAACGGTTCATATTATTATTATACTGACGCTTACGACACTCCGTAATAATATGACCTTTATGTTTACAGTAAGCACAAAATTTATTAAAATTTGGGTTATAATTATTACCTGAAAATGAGGGGGTAGGATTTGGGACATGAAAAGACCTTTGGGGATTAGGAGATTTTTGGACAGCTTGGCTAGATTTTTTCTTGAAACACTCAGTAGCAGTATGACCTTGCTTTTTACAGAAATTACAAAATTTGGTAGTACTAGAACGCTGGGATAAACGATTTAGATTAAGTAACTTTTCCTCTTCCACGGCATGCGTTACCGCGTTATTTAAGGTGGAAGGGTTACGACAGCGAACAATGTTTGATATGTCGGAGTTAAGTCCCATGATAAAAGTGTTAAGTGCAAGGTCTTCCATTGCAGCTATCCTGCCAACTAACTCTGTTGGGTTGGAACAGGAATAGTGGATGTCGGCCTGGATTCGGGTTAAGCAAGCTTCTATTCTAAGAGAATATTGGGTGACAGTTTCATTTGGTAACTGTTTATAATTTTGTAAATCTACGAGTAGGTGTGAGCTATGCTTCCTTTCACCGAAAGTGGATTTTAGGAATGCTTTTAAATCTGTCCACTGGGAAAAAGTTTTAAGGCTGCACGCTAATTGTGCTTTGCCCTCTAACTGCGAGATAATATATTTGCACAGTATGCCTTGTTGCTCAGATGCTGCCAAGGACATGGCATTGTCGCAATTAGTTAGGAATGCAGGAAGACTTTCGCGGTCTCCTTTATATGGCTTTATGAATTTTGTGAGCACACTTAAGGTGACCTTGTCTTGGGATTCGTTTTTGATAGACATGATTTAGGATTCAGGGCACTGATATAGAAAACGATTTAGGGATTTAGGATAACACGATATAGGATAAAACGATATAGGATACATAGAGATAGGACACAGATTATCACACAGATATAAACACAAAAATACAGACACAGATAAAATTAAGATAATTAGAAACTACTTACAGAATCAGCAATATCAGGAACATACTATCTAAAATGAGTCACAGCGAAGGTAATTTTGAGTTCCGTTGAACGATACGCGGGCGCGACCGAAGATGGCTTGACGGGCGGCGTGAAGATCACGTAGCGTTGATGCGTAGATGCTGATGCTGATCTGATGACGGCGTGTAGATGGAGAATACCGGTATTTCTACGCCGGTAGGAGATGGCAGAGAGACAGCGAGACAGACCGGTCCCGGTGAGACGTCGGAAGAGAGGTCCACGGAGATGTAGTTTCGTGCTAGTGATGCGGGCTCCCGATGCGGAGGCTTATCGTCGACCACGAGGTTTCGGCGATGGTGCAGGCTCGATGTAGAGGCTTACTGTCGACCAAGAATTTCGGCGGTGGTGCAGGCTCGACGTAGGAAGAGGCTTACTGTCGACCACGGTGTTGGACGGGTGTCGGATGCGGGCTCGGCGCGAGAGGCTGAGACTGACCGTCGATCTCAGTGACAAAAACGGCGACCACGGATTCGGATCTCTGGGTTTATACGGAAACCACTTACGAGATCCCACTTCTGACACCAATGTTAGGCGGCAGCCGCTGATTGTCTTTTTAAAAAAAACACCAAAAGTTCCAAACTACCGAATTTATTACCGAAAACGATACAACTTATTTGACCTCACTTTTCTCTTCACGATACTACACGCGGGAACGCGGTTTTAGGGAGTACTGGTCGGTACTGATGTATGGCTGTGACTGATTGAATGCACATGGGCACAAGCTTTTATTATTAAAATAATAAGATTACGTTTGCAAGTAATTACATAGAGAAACTGGGTATAACAGTACGTTGTCTGCTAGATAGCGCCTCTCAGACCAATTTAATAACGTTAGAATTGTTCAAACGCCTCGGATTATGGAATAACTTTAAAAATACGAACTCAATAATCCGAGGGATAGGCGGATCAGAAAAACATTGCAAGGGTTCCGTAGATATTAAAATACATTCGCGTTTTAATAGGGACATTAATTTATAACATTTCTTCGCTTATCGTGGAGCGTATTACGGACACATTGTCAAACGCTAATGTGGACGTATCGCTTCTCACACACCTCGAGTCATTGCCGCTGGCAGACTCGGAGTTTGCGAATCCGGTAGACATTGATGTTTTGATCGGAGCCGCAATATTCCCGCACTTGCTACTAACTAAAGTGGTACGTAGTGAGCAAAATAACTTACCGCCCGCTATTGAGACGGTATTTGGGTATGTGATTATGGGTACCGTACCTACATTACATACTTCTCAATACGTTACGTCTTGCTGTTGTTCTGTTCTTCAAGAAAACAATATTGATTCTATTCTCAAGCGATTTTGGGAGCTGGAAAAGGTTACCGCACCGCCCTCGATGAGCCGTAAAGATCTCGAGTGTGAAGAACATTTCCGCGCTACCACTGTTCGTGACGACAGTGGCAGATACGTTGTGGCGTTGCCATTCTGTGGTGACCCTTATTCGTTAGGCGACTCGTACGCTGCTGCGCTCAGACGTTTCCATTGTCTGGAACGTAAACTTGAAGCATCACTTAAGTTACGTAGCGCCTATAATGACGTCATTCGTGACTACATAAAGGTTTTTTGAGTGTAGTTGTAAACAACGGGGGCAACACTCTGCCCTCATATTATATCCCGCATCACGGCGTAGTTCGCGAAGATAAAACCTCTACTAAACTCCGTGTGGTTTTAGACGCTAGTTGTAAGACTACATCGGGTCAGTCGATTAATGACATTTTGCATGCCAGCCCCAATCTACACGGTGATTTATTTAACATCATAGTAAAGTTTCGTCTTTTCCAAATCGCTCTGTCAGCTGATTGCCGCCAAATGTTTCTCAATATCGGCGTTCGCGAATCTGATCGTAGATTTCAACGGATCTTTTATCGTTTTGACAAGAAAGAACCTTTATCTGTGTATCAGTTCAATCGTGTTTGTTTTGGACTCAAGTCTAGCCCATATCACGCGTTACGAGTTGTACGCCAGTTGATCGCTGATGAAGGCGATCACTTTCCCGCCGCAGCGGCTTCGTTGCCACTTCCGCTTTGAACATGGATGACATTGCCTGTAGTGTCATATCCGCTCCGCTAGCAATTTCGCTTTGTGAAGAGCTTATTCAGCTTTTCAAGCGAGGCCAGTTTGATCTTGTCAAATGGACAAGCAACTCTAAGGAGGTTCTCGCACGCATACCAGATTCTCATAAGGCTTCTCCAGACATTGAGTTTGAGAAGTCTGTACCGCATAAGGTTCTCGGTTTACGCTGGGACAAATCCTGCGATAGTTTTCGGTTTGACGTCTCACCACCAGATGATTAGTGCACCAAACGCACTATGCTGTCCACAGTGGCTCGACTATGGGACATAATGGGTTTTATGACTCCCACAATTTTGTACGCCAAGCTCTTGATCAAAGAGCTTTGGCTATCAAAGTGTGAGTGGGATGAAACACCCCCTGACCATATTGTCGCCGCTTGGGGCCAGTTTTGTATTGAGCTTACCGCGCTCAATCAAGTTACTATTCCGCGTCATCTTGGGTTGGTAGATGGATGTACCATCAACTTAATAGGTTTCGCTGACGCCAGCGAGCGTGCTTACGGCGGAGTCGTATATCTGCAAGTCCGCATTGGTTCTAACTACTCGGTGCAGTTAGTTTGTGCCAAGTCTAAGGTCTCGCCTGTTAAAACCATTTCAGTTGCGAGACTGGAGTTGTGCGCGGCCCTTCTGCTGTCTCAGTTGCTCCGCAAGGTTCAAGACACAGTTTTGCCCCACTACCCCATTAATAAATTATACGCATTTTCCGACTCCAAAGTAGTGCTCGCTTGGATTCATTCTTCTCCTCATCGCTGGCAGACTTTTGTCGCCAACCGCGTTAGCAAATTGATTGAACTGGTTCCTGCTACTTGTTTCAATCACGTCGCGGGTATTGAGAACCCCGCAGATTGCTTGTCTCGTGGTATCACTCCACTTAGTCTTCTGCATCATCCATTGTGGCGTCGTAGACCTTCTTGGATCTCCCATGATCCGTCAGAATGGCCCATGCAACCCTTTGATCACAGTGCAGAAGACGAGGATGTACCCAAACGGAAGTCTGTTTCTTATCCCGTGATTGCTGAGGTTGCGGAGTCTCCCATCTATGCACTCGCACTACGCATGTCATCGTGGTCTAAGTTACTCCGCGCCTTCGTTTATGTCTATAGGTTTCATAGGCACCTACCTAATGAGACTTTTGTATCAAGTACTGATATCAAATTCGCAGAATGTAAGTTACTACGAGCTGTACAAGCTGTTCATTTTAGTAACGACATTCAAAATTTAAAAGACAATGTACCTTGTTCTCCCGCTATCCTTAGACTCAAGCCGTTTCTCGATGAACACGGCGTCATACGCGTTGGGGGTCGTCTGTCAAATTCGGATGAACCCTATAACTACAAACATCCTTGTATTCTGCCGCGACATGATCATGTTGTCGACCTTATTGTTGATTTTTATCACAAGAAGCACCACCATGCCGGTCCGGAGTTGCTTATGTCCTTACTTAAGCATAAGTATTGGATTTTAGCCGCTCGACGAATAATTCGTCACAGAATACATAAATGTAACGTCGGTTTCAAATTTCGTCCGCGTCCGACTTTCCCTCCCATGGCCGATCTCCCTAGCCAGCGCGTCAACCAGGTTGCTAAAGCGTTTACACATTACGTTGTGATTACGCAGGACCACTGCAGTATACGCCAGTGCGAGGTCGAGATGTTAAAAGCCGTAAAGCCTGGCTATGTATTTTTACATGCCTAACGACGCGCGCTACGCATATTGAAGTTGCGACAGATTTAAGCACGGTGTCATTCCTGGCAGCCCTTAAACGATTTCTCTCACGGCGCGGCCCTATACAGTGTTTGTACACGGATAACGGCACTTGTTTTGTGGGCGCAAGCTCTTATTTACGCGACCTTTATAAGTTTCTCAGGGAAGAATATCGTACTCGTCTTCAGGAAGAACTTTCCATAAATCATATTGACTGGAAGTTTATTCCACCAGCATCACCACATTTCGGTGGATGTTGGGAAAGCATGGTCAAAGTAATTAAAACGCATCTTTTCAAGGTTATAGGTCAACAGATCCTCTCTTACGAAGAGCTTTTAACTATCCTTGCACAAGTCGAGGCACTGATCAACTCGCGTCCGCTCACGGCATTGAGTAGTGACCCTGCAGAACCATCCGAGTTAAGCCCTGCACATTTTCTGAACACAGTGCTATTATCGTCATTTCCGGCTCCTGAAGCAGACTCTTCAAGCTTGCTCCAGAGACATACTCTGCTGGATAAACTCGTGCAGTCGTTCTGGCGGCGCTGGCGTGCGGAATATCTACACCAGCTTCAAGCTAGATCCAAGTGGAATAGTCCTGCATCCCCTATACAGGAGGGTACGTTGGTCGTCATAATACATGATAATGCTCCGCCGCTTTCATGGCCGTTAGCCATCGTAGAGAAATTGCATACTTCCAAGGACGGTACAACTCGCGTTGTTACCGTGAAAACCGCTAAAGGGAGTTACGTGCGCCCTGTTGTACGTCTCTGTCCGCTTCCAACTCAGTGAGATCTAGCCTGAAGTTGGACCTACCTCTTAGTTTAAGTATTTAGTTAGTAGTTTTCGCTATTATTGCGTTTGTAGTTTTCGCTAAAGTTAATTTAGATTAATTTTATTGTCATATCACTGTCTTAGCCTATTGATGGGTTATGCGGTAGTACACCCAACATAGCTAAGTTCAATTCTATTTCTTTTTTAAAGGCAACCCTTTAAGGCCGGGGGGATATGGTAGCGCCATCTACCTTCGTATCTATAACTAATCGCATCAACGTCAATCGTTCCATGCTGGTCTAGTGCGAGCGATACCATATTTCCGTCCCTGTCTCCCATTCCCGAAGGAGGGGCACGCCTTCCGCGGATTGGTCGCGGCGATCGTCGACGCGAGTGACAGTCCAGAACTGTCCAGAACATTCGATTCGCTAAATACGCGTCCGCCATACCGCACCGCGCCGCTCCCGCTATAATTATTACCGCTTATAAAAAACCGCTCGCAAGTGGAAGTGATTTGTGTAGTGAAGTGAATCAAGCAGCTTCATCCCGAAACCACCAGGAGACTGCCCTTCTGAGACGAAGAAGATTGCCGTACAAGGTAAGTGCCCTCCATCCTTGGAATATCCTATACCCACTCACAATCATCTCTCCCATTCCAATCCCTACTTTCTCTTCCCTTATCCAATTCTAAGCGACTAAAAACTCGCCCTAATACAGTCCATTTTCCTTTCCAAATCGCCTAGAACCTACGGTTTCGGTGTATCGCCGAACCAATACTTGAGTATTTGATATGAATTTCAATTTAATACCTCCACGCGTTCAAGAGAAAGGGGTAGTAACTTTAAATTTATTAAAAATATTTTTCTTATATGATGTAACTAAAAATTTATGGATTTCGCAATTTTTCCTTTATATTTGCTATAAGGCGTTGCTTCATACCAAATTTCAAGATTCTGAGCTTACGGAAAGTACCCTGTAGGTTTTGATTCACTTGCAAGTGGGCGCGAGTTTGAAAATATGCTTATATTGCTCTTTCTTTTGATTGCGTTGACATAGAAGCTTGATTTTGTTGCAACCTAACGGTGTTATATATTTGAGTATTTGATATGAATTTCAATTTAATACCTCCACGCGTTCAAGAGAAAGGGGTAGTATCTTTAAATTTATTAAAAATATTTTTTATATGCTGTAACTAAAAATGTACGGCTTTCGTAATTTTTCCATTATAAGTGATATAAGACGTTGCTTCGTACCAAATTTCAAGATTCAGAATTCACAGAAAGTAACCTGTAGGTTTTGATTCACTTGCGAGTAGGCGCGAGTTTGAAAATATGCTTATTTTGCTCTATCTTTTGATTGCGTTGACATAGAAGTTTGATGTTGTTGCAGCCTAACGGTGTTATATACTTGAGTATTTGATATGAATTTCAATTTAATAACTCCACGCGTTCAAGAGAAAGGGGTAGTAACTTTAAATTTATTAAAAATATTTTCACTTGCGAGTAGGCACGAGTTTGAAAATATGCTTATTTTGCTCTTTCTTTTGATTGCGTTGACATAGAAGTTTGATGTTGTTGCAGCCTAACGGTGTTATATACTTGAGTATTTTTTTAAAAATATTTTTTATATGCTGTAACTAAAAATTTACGGTTTTCGTAATTTTTCCATTATAAGTGATATAAGACGTTGCTTCGTACCAAATTTCAAGATTCAGAGTTCACAGGAAGTAACCTGTAGGTTTTGATTCACTTGCGAGTAGGCGCGAGTTTGAAAATATGCTTATTTTGCTCTTTCTTTTGATTGCGTTGACATAGAAGTTTGATGTTGTTGCAGCCTAACGGTGTTATATACTTGAGTATTTGATATGAATTTCAATTTAATACCTCCACGCATTCAAGAGAAAGGGGTAGTAATTTTAAATTTATTAAAAATATTTTTCTTATATGATGTAACTAAAAATTTATGGATTTCGCAATTTTTCCTTTATATGTGCTATAAGGCGTTGCTTCATGCCAAATTTCAAGATTCTGAGCTTACGGAAAGTACCCTGTAGGTTTTGATTCACTTGCGAGTAGGCGCGAGTTTGAAAATATGCTTATATTGCTCTTTCTTTTGATTGCGTTGACATAGAAGCTTGATTTTGTTGCAGCCTTACGGTGTTATATACTTGAGTATTTGATATAAATTTCAATTTAATACCTCCACGCATTCAAGAGAAAGGGGTAGTAATTTTAAATTTATTAAAAATATTTTTCTTATATGATGTAACTAAAAATTTATGGATTTCGCAATTTTTCCTTTATATGTGCTATAAGGCGTTGCTTCATGCCAAATTTCAAGATTCTGAGCTTACGGAAAGTACCCTGTAGGTTTTGATTCACTTGCGAGTAGGCGCGAGTTTGAAAATATGCTTATATTGCTCTTTCTTTTGATTGCGTTGACATAGAAATTTGATTTTGTTGCAGCCTAACGGTGTTATATACTTGAGTATTTGATATGAATTTCAATTTAATACCTCCACGCATTCAAGAGAAAGGGGTAGTAATTTTAAATATATTAAAAATATTTTTCTCATATGATGTAACTAAAAATTTATGGATTTCGCAATTTTTCCTTTATATGTGCTATAAGGCGTTGCTTCATGCCAAATTTCAAGATTCTGAGCTTACGGAAAGTACCCTATAGGTTTTGATTCACTTGCGAGTAGGCGCGAGTTTGAAAATATGCTTATATTGCTCTTTCTTTTGATTGCGTCGACATAGAAATTTGATTTTGTTGCAGCCTAACGGTGTTATATACTTGAGTATTTGATATGAATTTCAATTTAATATCTCCACGCGTTCAAGAGAAAGGGGTAGTAACTTTAAATTTATTAAAAATATTTTTTATATGCTGTATCTAAAAATTTACGGTTTTCGCAATGTTTTCTTAATAAGTGATATAAGACGTTGTTTCGTACCAAATTTCAAGATTCTGAGTTCACGGGAAGTACCCTGTAGGTTTTGATTCCAATGCAAGTTTGAAAATATGCTGCAATTTGCAGGATATACGGCTGTATCTTTTGATTGCATTGGATTAGAAGTTTGATTTTTTTACAGCTCTGTGAAACCGTAGATTTGAGTATTTAGTATAAATTTCAGTTTGATACCTCCACGCATTCCTGAGAAAAAGGGTCTTGACAGACGGACGGACAACAAAGTGATCCTATAAGGGTGCCGTTTTTTTCCTTTCGAGGTACGGAACCCTAAAAACTAATAAATGCATCCCCATTATCAACAAGTATGTGATTAAGATAGCCTCTACAATACGAAAGCGAAAACAAACATCAATAATATTTGCATTCCGATATTACAGATTCAAAATACACTTAAGTTTATTACAGTCAAAGCAATATTGAAACCGCAATCAGCATCGTCCGATAATCGTCGATTCGCTCGACTGTGTAAAACGGTTTCCAGTTGATTTACAATATGCACTTTGTGTACAGCCGATAGCACATTGCCTATATTTTCATCTTTGCTTTACATTTACTTATTACTAAGTGACCTAATTTTATTCTTCTTATATTTCGTGTTTGTTACGGATGACTGCCTCTGTAGTCCTGTTGATAGCGTATGGGCCTGCCGATCGGTCCCGAGTTCGATTCCCGGGTCGGACAAAAATACTATCGACTTTTTCCGAATTCTTAGTAGCAACACAGGGTCTGGCAAAGTGCCCGGTGACGGCAATATACGTTCCACTATTACGTGGAACCAAATATGTGAAATTCTATACTTTATACTTTATTACTTTATCTACACTAATATTATAAAGAGGAAAAATTTGAACTTTTGTTTGTAATGGATAAACTCAAAAATTCTTACACCATTAGATAGCTACATTATCTGCGAGTAACATAGGCTATATTTTATTTTAGAAAAAATAGGGGTCCGTCAGGACGCGGGTGAAACCGCGGGAAACGGCCAGTTTAGACTATTTTTGTATTTGTAACGAATAAACACAAGAAGTACTCAATAGATTTCAAAAATTCTTTCATCATTGGTATGCTGCATTATCCCTGAGTGACATAGGCTATATTTATTACCAGAAAACGTTAGGGATCCCTGACCTCTGGTGAAAACCTTTGCCAGATAATGTCTTTCAACGCGTGCGCTGCTAAAACTATGAATTATACATAAAAATAATGTAGGTACTACATTATTAAAGTACTCATTGTTACCTACAAAAAAGTCCGCGATGGTTCAGGAGCTTTTTTTTCTCTCTTTGGAAATGCATTTACGCATACCCCCGCAGGATGAAAAGCGGAGGGTATGTGGGCCTCAACGGCTGGAGGGCAAGGCCGTAATACCCACTAAAACCACAGCGCATACTTCCACGCCATTTTAGGGGGCCAGGGGGTCGCGTAAGCATTCAACCCTGGCATTTATTAGTACATTAGCATTCAAGCCCGAAGGCCGCAACCTACTTGGCGGCGGATGAAAGTATTGGGCTCCGCCGCCAACACACGCAGCGGCCGCAGAGGATAGGGACGACGGCAACCTGACAACACCGCATCTCCTCTTCCTCTGCGGCCCCATCGCAACGCATCGAATGGCGCGCTCCCATTTGGTCGCGGGAGATAGGGCGCGCGGCAACGCAACACCGACACGCCTCTCCTCCCGCGACTGCACCCGACTGCGAGGGACTGACAGAACTGTCCCCCGACCTTTAGACGCATCCTGCGCAGGCCCCCTCCAATGTCCAGGTCCACTCCCGGGATGTCCGGGATGTCTCTTAGCTTCGCCGCGGGTGTCCAAGCCACGCTTACTGAGCTTCCCCACCACGACAAGGTGGAGATCCCACAGGGAGGGGGAGGTACAGGTTTACTTCCTACTACCGTCTTTTATCAATAAGAAATTACAAAAATATTATGGGTTATTTTCGAAGCTATTTTAGGCAATAGAGTATTATTTCTTATATAATTATATACGCCAGATATGTTGTGTACGTAATGTTAATAGAAATTATCTTTTACAGTATAGCATTATAAGGAATTTCTTAATTTATTAATTTCTAGCGGAATTACATTTTCAATTGATGCCCGCCTCACTTTCGTGATTTTAGATTCGTTACATCTATTGAATGGCAAGTTCAATTTGAATTCTTCAAAATGTAACCCGGTATTTAAACAGTCTTGAGCTTAAAATTATTGATTTCGTTATTCTTAATTTAATCGATAAAATCAAGCGGATCTCGTCCCGGCGGAATATTGGTGTGCGCTATGTGCTGGTCAATTTATTTTCTCACGCATTGTTTTTATTTTGCTTTATCTTTTAAGTACCTACCTACTTACATAAAACTAAAAAGTATTCTATTTATCCTTATACAGCATTTAACAGTTCACTGCTGGACATGGGCATCACGGTAGCAGTGAGTTAATAACTAAGTTTGTACTGCTATAACCACCACCATAGTATGGAGTTTGATGTCGAGTTTTCCGTATCTTCGCAAAGTTACTATATTATGCTTCGTGTATTTTCAAGTAAGACACGAAATGAAATCGGGTAGTGACACTTTGTATCCTCAATCCGGCACCACAGGGACAGCAAAAAACGATATAAATTAAATATGAAATTTGACAAGAAAATAGGTTTATGTATAAGTAGCTAATCTAATCGGTTACATCCACGCTATTTAAGACTACTGTGCTGCAACCGTAGCTCATAGCATAATGTTATATAGACCATGGCTTTTGTGTCAATTAGTCCATACCTGCTTAGCGTGGTATTAGGCGTAGTGTCGGACAGTATCAGAGACTTGCATGAGCAATCCCTGTGGCTGCTCATGTATGCTGGAGATATCACGCTGGTTGATGCGCACAGAGGACGCTTGGTGCGGCGTGTAAGGGTTCGTTTGAGGATGGCGGTCTGAAAATAAATGTGGCGAAGACCGAGTTCTTTACCTGCAACACTGCAGATCTTGCGTCAATTCTCATAGATGAAGACATTGCCGAGTGAAAGGACGTGGTCAAGTACCTGGGATCTGTGTTCCACGCGTCTGGTGACATCGATTTTGACGTCAAGGCATACATTTCGGTAGTTTGGGCCAAATGACATGAGATGCGGGGCCTCAAAGTGCCGTTTAAATTGAAAGACAGGTATACTACGCTAGGTGTGCGTCACGCGGAAACCGCTGGTAAGACGTCTTACGACAACTGGAATGTTACATAGGTAACAAGTGTCTTGCCATGTTACCTCCGTCGGGTCTCGGTAATCGGGGAAGGCTCGAGAAACGCTGGCTTGACGTCGTAAAGAATCATATGTGTGTCAATAGACTAACCACCAGGGATGCCGAAGATAATAAATACAAAGTAGAAAAGCGGACCCTGGGCTCCGAAGCGATGGCCTTGAATCGGTAAACTAGGTCAAACCTCAGGTTGCTTAATCAGTTTTGACCAAATAAATGGAATTATTTTGATGGATCAGTAAATTACTATGAAATTTTTGGATGGTACCCCGAATCAAACAATATTTCTGGCATCTCAAACTCTTCGAAACTATTCTGCCTTTCAGGCTTTTACCATCTGAAAACCAAACTGAAAAGACATCCCCTTGTCCAAATGTGACTCCCAGCACAGAATAGATAGTACCAACGTACTCCCAGAATAAGTCTATAGTATAGTAATAGAGAGAACGGCCCGCTTCGACCGACGTGGGTTTCAGTCTTCGAGAGCCTGTTCGCCTCTCGAAGACTTTCTTAAACCTTAGATTATATACTTTTCAAAATGTACCACTACATACTGAACTTTGTTTTTCCAGGAAAATGTGCCGAAGATCCTTCTGAAGAGTTAAAACACGACGTAAAAAGCTTTGACAAAGATATTGTTACACCAGATAGTCCAAAATAATAAAATTATTTTAATGAATTTCTTGTGTACAATAATGTATAGTTAGGGTTGTATTTACTTTGGAACTAGTCATAACTACGTAAAAAGATATGTCAAAACGTTATCGAGATTCAGAAACATTTAGAACAATCAGAGGCCCTAGCACGAAAAACTATCGAGAAAGTATTCGTATCGTAAATGTCAAAATTTGTATGGCAATTGTACAGCGCCCCTATCGTGCGTAAGATGTAACTAATATTGGCAGCACAAACTACTTTCGACGACAATCCTGCGGTAAATGTCATGTAAATGTATCGAGTTTTCTAACAAATAAGCAAAAAACGGCAGCACGAACTCCTGATTTGACATAAGCAAAGTAAACCTAATGTAAATCTAATGTCATTTTGTCGAAACAATTTTCACCTAGAATTCGTTGGTGAGAAAAGATTCGAAACATATATATGTATCGTATTTATACGTTTTGAGCCTTTTTATGATGAATATTTATGTAGATTTATATTTTATGTGTTCCTTTTGAATTTAGGACCTGATTATTGACAAAATAAAGAAGCAAACACGCAAATTTCGCCACTTTAAATATGTAGTAAATAACCCCATATTTTGGTTGCGAGCATGTAAAAATATGTGTGAAAATTATCTATATACGAAAAACAAAGTACCAATCGACATCGACATCATATCAATTTTCTAATATGAACATAGGATGTTATTTAGAGACTCTTTTAACACTCCTGCGTATTTTACTCTACAATTAAGTAGGTGCTCTACTCTACAAGTATAAAAAAAACTTATCCTGACTAACATATAATCAAACGCTGAAGATAGAAACATACAATTTGGACCGCGGATTAATTTTATAACACTTAGGAAGGATTTTCGTATTGTATCTTCAAGGGGGTAAAATTGGGTTTGTAAGGTTGTTTTAGAACCCTCTTATTTTGAAGAAATAATATGCGGGCACAGCGAGTATAATAATAAAATTTAGGTGACGGATTAGTATCTGCCGTAAATAATTCGTGAGTCTTATATCAGCGTCTTACCTAGCCCTCTCGGATATGACTGAATATCAATAAAAAACGAACGCTTTAGTCAGAAGACATGTAGGATATAGATCATAAGATAGCTGTCTATTTGGCCTCCCTCACATTGGTCATGAGCGTTCCTCGAGCGTACGCTCGGCGTCCGTTCGGCGTGAGCCCGGCGCGGTTCACTTTGTACTACAGAGTGAACGCCGAGCGCACGCTGGGTGTACGCTCGAGAAACGCTGACGCCCAATGTGAGGTAGGCCTTAATCTTATTAAGCTGTAGTAATAAATGAAAAACACCAATACAACAATAACCATTATTTTATTTTGAACTAAATATTCTTATAAAAATAGGCTTTGAATGTCAGGTACATAACACTGGTCCACTTTATTAGCTTCTGTATAAAACTTCATGCTTTTTAGCTATACAAATAACCGAAATCTTCTTTAGACATCATACATATAAGGTGTTCCAACAACAATGAAACTTGTAAACTTATATTATTATAATTTTCTCGTTGAACACTTTATATTGTAGTATTCACGCAGTTTAACCAAAATAAAATAATGTATCACGAACACCTTCCATAATAGTATTTACCTAATTCTTTATATAACAATGTGCCAATGATTTAATTACTCGTATTTTGATTTACTAGATTTTTATTTATTGACACAAGTCCGTCATCTGACGATGACAAGAAAGGACATTCGGAAACCATAAAATATTTTTTATGTTTTCTACAAAAGAGTTTTTACAATATAAATTTTATTAATATTAACTATTTCACCTAGTTTGGAACGTACCATTCATTCAATAAGACGGTCATTTAGCTCACATGGCCACATCCCTATGTACGATACCGTTACGATACTAATGTAAAGTCATCGAGTAAACGATAGATGTCAAAATTGGTTGGTGCTGGCTGCTATAATTCTGTTATCGAGGACTCGATACGTTTACTTATCAAATTCGCAAATATTTCATGCTTGAGCCTCAGAACAGGCGTTTTTAAGCATGACTACCATTTTGTAAAATTGATCTTAAGGCGCTGTCCTAAGCGATTGTTTTGGTAAATGAGGGGGTGAAGCAGAGGAGGTGAAGGGCGCTTAGCTCCGTCTACTGCGGGCCGCCCCCCTTCATTCTCGTCGCGTGCGGCCGTATTCTGGCGACATCCGTATTCCAATGTTTCAAAATCGCAAGCAAAACGTTTTAGCATTTTGAATTGATATACTGATATTAAAATGTATGTAACATAAATCAATCTGTTTGTACAATACAGGCATAGCGCAATTTATGTTCTCAGTGGAGCCATGAGCAAAACTGGTTTACATTAAACGTTATACGTATTTATAGTTGACGAAAGTAGGTAAATACGTACGTGCCGTAAGATGATAAAAATAATTAATTCAATTCCTAGAATGGAGAGGCTCTAATTATTTTTTGTTTTGATTTTGTATAAAAATGGTGAAGCGGTTCATAGAATACCTACATCTAATTCCATTCCTGTCAGTTTTCAAATCTGTTTTGCAATAAATTGGCTGTGACATACGGGCGGACAGACAGACAGACATGGCGAATCTATAACGGTTCCGTTTTTACTAATTTTGGCTACGGTACCCTAAAAACCACAATACTGCCCCACTAAGCGCAAAAGCCGTATTTTAACTAAAGCGAGTTACGAGATAATTGAAGTTTAGTAAAAGTTGATTTATTTTATTTATTTATGGATGTTTTATTGTTATTATAGGTATAATTATTAAGGTAAAGGTTTTGAAATACGTCGCCGTTTTTAGGGGTTGTGAGTGATTGGGGGAGAAGAAGGGGAGGTCTCGGAACTCTCCCTCACCATTTTCACTTACCGGAAATACTTGGTTTCTTCTGAAAAAAAAATCTCCAAACATACCGATGTATGTTTGGAGATTTTTTTTATGAAGTTTGTGAGTGATACGGTCGTATGGCACTGCCAACTTCCACATTCATCACATTAGTTTCATAAACTAAGGATGACGGAGCCCTGCTTTGCAGGGCTCCTATTTTCAGATTATGGGTCAAAAGAGAACCTAACATAACCAATAGGTTATGTTGCGCCTGGCCTGAACACTAAGGGCTGCAGTCTTCCACGCTGTTCCCTCCGGTAGTGTGCAGGCAGGTTGCTCGAAGGGCTGCGCGTAGCGGCAGATCCTCGCAGGCCGTTGGGCTCAGCTGGCAGGCGCCGGCGGTCTGAGTGCGATGAGCAGGGCCGGCGGTCTGAGTGCGATGTGCGACTGTAATAAGTAACTAAATATAGTTACTTATTACAGTCGCACCTAACCCTAGGTTCTCGAAAGCAATGACACACAAAGTTGACATTAGCTGTCAATATGATCATTCCAAGATAGCGGGTTTGTGTTTCGTTTCACGTTTTTCACATAAAACCTAAAAATGACATTAGTAAAACTGTACTAAAGTATAAAAATTACGTTCCGTTTTGCATAATTACCGAAGTATTTAAGAATTTTTGGAAATTGTTTAAAAATATTTAGGCGCAACTCCGGCAGCCAAAATTACTTTTAGGGGATTACAACTAACTTCCTTAAGCCCCTTACACCACCAATACCCTCAAATTCAGGTGACTCGTTTCGAAACCCAACCCATTATTATTTTTCAAAATAGATGAAATATGAAAAATATATGTGAACTAGCCGTTTCCCGCGGTTTCACCCGCGTCCTGAGGGGACTACTTCGCGTACCCGAAAAACCCAAATATCTTACGGACCCCTATATTTTCTAAAATAAAATATAGCCTATGTTACTCGCAGATAATGTAGCTTTCTAATAGTGAAAGAATTTTTAAAATCGGTCCAGTAGTTTTTGAGTTTATCCATTACAAACAAACAAAAATACAAATTTTACCCCTTTATAATATTAGTGTAGATATACCCTATTCATGAGATACTGATATGTCGCTTAAAAAAATATAGAATTAAAATTTGAGTTACTGATTTTTCGTTAGCTCTCCTCATACATGTTTGTATGGAAAAATATAAAAATTTTGTTTCGAAAATAAATATTAAATGATATTTATGTATCATTTACTAACAAAATACAGAGTTTACAGCTCATCAAAAATTAGCTGTCAGCTACAACCCAGCAGGTTTTCTTTATTCTCATCGAAAGTTAAAGGCAGTGTGATGTGGTGAGGTGATGAGGCTTCAATACTTATTATTTGCTGTTGTTCACGAGGCACATTTTCATTTACTTTCCTTTTACGGCTTGGTATCGAAGAAACTTCAAGCACTGATGAAAGATTTTCCTCTCCGTGATCTCGCAATGCCATCCCTCGAGCTTGACGAGAATCAACAATTTCAGTCAGCAGCCAATTCATATAAAACGCCACAAGCTTTTCTTTCATTTTCGTCTCCCAGAAAACATCATCTCTTTCTATAATTTCTATTTTAGTGGTATACTTTCTTCTGGTATACTATACTCCCCACAACAAATAAACATTTTTGTTTGCGTGTAACGTGGCGTTGCCCCTGAATTTGGTAATAACCTAATAACAATTACAATATTTGTTTAGACTAGTCAGTTCACTTTTTTATCATGTTTCCATATTTGTATTTTATTTGCTCTTATACTATTCTCCAGGCCATTCTTATAGGCAACTATAGATCATTAAATTTCCACAATCGAGTTTGGGCCTATTAATCCATCTGGCGTGGCACTAATAAACGGATAATCCACAAGGCTCGATTGTTACATTTTCTTGCTTTGCCAGTTGTTACAAAGTTCATTTTAGACTACATGCGCAACTGCTTTTACATTGCAAATATTTTATTTCTACAAAATATTTTTAACTAACTAAGTTGGCTTTACTGCTGTTATGTCTTTTTTTACCACAATACCAAAATTTGAATCTGTCAACATATTCTTACGCAATTCGAACCAGTCACGGCTATCTCTCTTGTATTTTTCGCTTATCACAAAGGAGTTGAATCAAATTTGTGAATTTTTTTTTTGCATTTTTTGGCTAGCTCTTCAATCGTGTTAGGAATTACTGCAGTCAAATGTGTGTAAGACGTTGCAGAACTGTTATCTTTAACTTCACTGCTATTACAATAAAGATAATTAGTTAGGTACTTTATTATAAAAAAAATACTAAGTACAACTTGTGTTATAGCAAACAGAGAAAACACCTACTTACTTATAAAAATTGATTTTAGAAATTGAAAAGATATTAGATGTATTGAGACATACCTAATGGTTTATGAATAATCAAAGTTTTACCCGATATACCTAAATAGGTTTATATTCACAACACAATAATACAACATTCGTTACCGCTTGTTTGCGGAGCGCCATTTTAGCGCTGTCTATTGTTCGCCGTGGCGTGGCGGCATATTAGCGCTCCAGGCGCTCTGACAAGCTAATGAATTTGCAATTATAGGTATATAAAATGATTCGATTTTATGTTATTGCTCTTTCAAATATTGAAAACTGTGGCAGTTATGTATTGTGAGAATAATTTATATAATTATATTATGCATAATCGATAATCTATAACATAGTCAGTCATAAAAGACTCTTATGAAAATAATTTGTGTAAAAATTTTACATATTTCATATTCACTTGGCCGTGGATGAATTTCTATTTTATTACGACGCTTTCTTGTACAAATCCTTCGTAGAACTTTATTTCTCTAACTGTCCATTTTTTATATAACAATAACACATTAAACGCAACAAGAATATAAACTTAGGTCCTAATTATATGTGCCCATAGTCACATGAAAAGTCTATTTGATTCAAAGTATTCAGTCTATAACATAATACATGAAATTAGGAACTCAAATCGGCGTATTACAATAACAAACAGGTTTACGTAAAATTTCGTGCAGCGGAGACGCAAGCAACATGACCTATCTCTCACAAGGCTCAAAGCCGAATGATGCGGTCTGGGCGGAGCGTAAACTAGCAACTGACACTCAGTACACTGCTTATGCTAATAAGGTTTAAATTGCCAAAGCGTTTGATATTGATGGGATTTACCGAGCGTTAAAATCATAGACACTTGGCAGATTTTATTTAATTTTACAAAATATACACGTATAATATGAAAATAAATAAGGTAATTCTTTAGTTCATTAGGTTTCCTACAATATTATTAAATAAAATATGACAGTTTACGATCAAAATATTGCAAACAGTGAGACGAAAGATTATTTTCTGCCTCGTTTTTGTGATTTTTTTACCGTGATTCTATTTTACATACATGAAAAATTCTTTCAAAAGTCTTTTGTTCAGACTTTTGACTTTAAGCTCTATTTTTTGCTAGTTTGTAATATGTACCGTTATGGCTAGTTGCGCGACGAAATATAAGGTGTTTCACGGCTTCTGAGGTATAAGAGCGCCTTAATTAGAAGTAATTATAAGGTACGGTCAATCTAAATAAAGATATGTAACTATTCAATTGTTTTATTAAATCCAGTTTTTGCCATAAGTCTTGTGTTATTGAAAATAATGATGATTTCTTTTTTATGACAACGGATTTTTTATTAATATCCAGTTTTATGACAATTGATTTTGCAAAAGCAAGTAGGTACCTTAATAACCCACACAAAAAGAACACAAAAATGTTTACAACTAACATAGAAAAGAAACTAGGGAACGCAAGCTTTCGTACATAATCACTGGCGAGTGGTGGCTTATTATCTCTCGCCATTTGAGCGGCCCAACGCCTGGGTGAGCTCGCGGAAATCAGAGTACATGAAAAGGGTTTTAACCTCAGCATCCGCCGACATAATTAATTTTAAAAGGCAAGAAAAAGGCATCACTTGCAAATTGTCGAGAACGCTCTTTTAACCCTCGGAACATCTCTTAGAGATCATTGATAGACACTGTTCGGTGCCTGAATTTACATATTATTTGTAACACGAGAGTTTGAGGGTAGGTACAGAGATTTTAGAATATGTTTAGGTAGAATGCTAATTAGTTTTAGGGCCTTTTGATTTTTATGTCTTATGAGAAAATTTTGTTTTACAATTGGTACCTATTGCTTTTTGTGTGTTGGAGTAAGTTGGCGTTTGTTACTGTAGACGCTTATGAGGAGAACCCTCGGTTCGACATCAGTTCACTTGAAATTAGATTTGTCCGATTTCAGTATGGACATTCTTTGTCAATCATATAATAATCAGAATGAAATATAAAACTCTTGGTTTATTAACTGGCAAACAACTAAAACTACTGGGCGCAAGATGATGAAATTTGGCATTTGTCTCTTGTAGAGCGTAGTGGTATATAGGCAGCGATAGCCGACTGGAGATACCAACAGACTGCCATGCAGAGTGTATCGGGTTCGAATCCACGGCGTGCACCAATGACTTTTTGGAGTTATGTGCGTATTGAATTGTTAATTATCGCTTGTCCCGTGCCTCGGAGAGCACGTTAAGTCGTCGGTCCCGGTTGTCATGAAGATCTTTGACAGTCGTTACAGGGCGTCAGTGCCTTCTAAATAAACTGACACAAGTCTAAACCATTGAATATCGCTATCCCTTCGGGTTGCGGAGGTCAGACAGGCAGTCACTCTGTAGAAAAGCTAATATTCAGCCAAATCCAGTTAGACTAGTTAGCGGACCTCAGGTCGAAACTGGGATAACGCTAAGAGGATGATGATGTAGAGCGTAGCGAGGCACTAAGAAGGGATTTCTCAAAATACCCAGGGTACCAAAAATAAACGGTTGAAAGAGTATGTGCGGACGTAGCAGCGGGCAACCTCTAGTAACTATATAGAGACCAGTACTAAGTATCATACTGTCTACTGATTATACGGGACCTAAATTTATTGCATTTTTAGATTAGGTACCTACCTACTCTCTAGCATTCGTGAGATATTCACGGCAGGTTTAATCGTGTTGTTTGAAAGGCTTCACACTTTCGGAGTGACTAACAAAGTTCTAGAAACGAAGATATAATTATATAACATTTTCTTCATGTAGGTAGACTTTAATTCAAAACTCGTACAATTTTCTACCTCACGTTTCTTTAATCTTGATATTTCTGTTATTTAAGTTTTGTCTTAGGTACTATTGAAACTTAGCCTGTTGAAACCAAATAAACTAATAAACATACATATTCTTAAATGCATGTTTTATATCCAATTTACACCAACACACGTATCAAATAATCGTGTTCATCACATAAGATTTATCATGGGAGGAAATCGAACTCACAATGTGTCAAGCCAGACCAGCAAATAAAATTAGTCGCGTAAAATCTAGTAATAAATTAAGTACTAGAACCGGCTAATTTGCTCGTTAAATATCCGTGTCAAGCGGTAACTACGCGATTATAATACTCGGTGTATAATTTTGTGTGGAAATTCACCCAATATGCTCAGCGGAGTTATTAAGTTACGTGGATACCTCGGGAACACCGAGGGTGACTTAAGCTGATTTTCCACCAGAGTGGCGAGACGAGGCGAGGCGAGGAGAGAATTGAAATTTGTATGGCAAATTTTCAATTCTCTCCCAGCGCTTCTTTGGTGGAAACAGTGTGGATTGGCGAGAATATGCGAGGCGTGAATTGAAATATTTGTTTGTGTAAAAATGAACCGTATTGCTTTCGACATAGAGTATAAATTAACTTTGCAACAGAAACACGCTTCTCGCGATAGAAATTGCGTGTTTATTGCAACACGAACTCAAACATCACTGTACCTATATATTTATCTAATGAAGCCTACGGGCGGCGCGGCGGTCACGCGCGAGCTCGCGATGGCATTTTTTTGTGGAAAAGGGTCAGTGCGATTTCAATTCTCTTCTCGCCACTCTGGTGGAAAATCACCTTAACGCCAAATTAGGCCCCAGAGAGCGGTAACATTTTAAGGTTTTCTTGAACCTTTCAGAAATTGCTGCTTAAGACTGTTTTAAATGCTTGAATCTTCAGGCAAAACATACGTCCTTTTTAAACGCATTTTCCCCTTGGTTAGGTCCGGTTGGTTTAATTGTATTTGGTTTCAATTTATGTTCTGCTGTGTTTAATTTTCTAACATACTCAAATACCCAGTAAATGAGTAGGAGGTTAAAACTGCAGCAAGCTTCCTAAATGCAAATAAATTAAACAATCCTATCATAAGTATAGTCACTGCTGCACATAGGCCTCCCTTGTGGCTCTTTAATTACACCGATCTTGAGCCACCCACTTCAATCCCTTTCACCTATCCTGGTAACCCACTCCACTTAGCCGGCCGCTGCCCACCTACTTCGGGCTCCAATAAATACCGAGACGTTGGAGCGCTCGGCCCTTTTGATCGGCTGGACGGCGGACAAAGGTAAGTACATTAGCTGTTCTTCCTGAGCGACTCCGGAAGCAGATTCCCGAAGACTACGCCGAATCACACGACCCTGGTTCTATTTCTGTAACTGTTCTAGAATTTCCTTAATAATTTTCAATTAACATACATACATACATACATAGACTCACGCCTTTTTCCCGGAGGGGTAGGCAGAGACTACGGAACGCCATTTGCAACGATCCTGACATATCTCTCTTGCTTCATTCACTTCTCCCATCAGATTCCTCATACATGCTCTTCTGTTCAGGGTACTTCTAACCTGTCCTGTTTTTAGGATGTCTCCAATCTGGTCAGAGAACGTCCGCCTAGGTCTTCCCCTTCGTCCTGTCCCTTCCACACTTGCCGTATATACCTATCTGCTTGGTCAGTCGTTTCGTCATCCATCCTCTCCACGTGCCCAAACCATCTTAGCATACCTTTCTCGATGCTTGTCACTACATCTTCTTTTACCCCACAACACTCTCTTATCACATAATTCTTTACTCTGTCAGTCAAAGAAACACCACATATACTTCTCAGTGCTCTTATTTCTACAGCATTTATTCTACTTTCATGACTCTTCTGCCATACCAACTATCACTACTATACATAAGTTTTCAATTAAACATTTGCTAAATGATGTTTAGATTCCCTTGACGAATTAAACTGATATTTAATTGTAACAGTAATTACGATTTTAATTTAACCACACCAACAACGTAGCAACCACGTTACAATATACACTCGCCATACTGGTTACAGCTACTTAACTACTCTACCATCTAGTTACTTTTAACGATATGATTGATACTGAGTCTGAGCACATTTATATTGGCGCAGTAATCTGTTAACATGCTCCTTTAATATGAATATTAATTTATATAAATATAAATTAATAGCCTCTCGTTGACGTCGCTCGCGGGCACATTTATAGCAGGATGAATTTGTTCCAACTTTCGACTTGCCATTATATTTGAATGAGTTTTTGTAAAATTGTGCTGTGATATTTTAATGCGAGATTATAAAAAGGTTTCTAAGCATGGGTCTGTGAAGTTTTTCGTTACTTCTATGCATATTTTGTACTTCTTTTTTTATGATATCTACCACTAATAATAAATTAATGTTGTGTCACGGGGAATTTACAAACGTTCTATCTAAAGACACAAAGTACACCTAGATTGTAAAAAAAAATTGTACCAAAATCACAAAAAGTGTTTTCTCGTGTGATTCTTTTTAGAGGAATTTGCAGCAAAAAATACTTATAAGCCCTTATTATATAGCTACAAAAACAATGTTTGCCAAGTCAGCTAGTAACATTATACTACATCTAATTACGAAGTAACTTTAAACAAGCATTCTTGTGTTAATCAGAATCTCAGAAGTGCCTCCAACGCTTTTCACAAGATTTAGTATGCAGGGCGTTTCAGGGGCGATAAATTTATCTAGCTAGGATTCATTGTTAGAAAACACGATTTACCATAAAACTCAGCGAAGGTCTGTCGTCCAGGTACTAATAATTTATGGATGCAAACATCCATAGAACATTTATCATAACACTGTCCCAAATTACAGCCGCATTCGCCAAACAGTTTACTTTCCATATGACCTTCGCATCTCGAAAAGCTCTTCCATAGTTCAAAGTACATTACAGTAATATAATATTAAGTACAGTGACGTCACAATGTTGACGTAGGAGAGTGCCGCGGTGTTCGGCGACACTATTGACGCAGCTGCTATACAAGGAAACACTTAGACGATCCCCATCATTTCTTATTTTAACTAAAATGTGATCTGGGTGAAAAATGTTGTAAACTGATCTGTAAGGCAGTAGTCCAGTGAATATGCTATTACGTTATGTTATGTTTATGTTATCGCTAAAGCCGTGACTAAGTGCACGTTAAGCCATGTACTTCTTTGACAGTCGTTATGGGGCTATAGGAGGTCAGTGCCTTTGAATAAACTGCTTATGGCCTACACCATGAAATATCGTTGTCTCTTTAGATTGTGGAGGTCACACTGCAGTCCCTCTGCTGAAAAGGCTGCCAAATATTTTTCGACCCCCCGGCTCTAAGACTTAAAGGCTTGGATTCAACTAGAATAGCGCTAGGCCGATATTGGTTTTGTAGGTGCCTTACCCTTGAATAACCCTTGGTGATTTCTGCACGAATGCTCTGGGGACATGGTACGTTCACACAGAATATCGACTCAAAATACCAGAATCTTTACTGTTGCGTTTCGTTAGGTGAGTAAGGAAGCCGAGCGACCCATTCTCTGTTTCTTCTTCCTTATCGTGCTCCTTTAAATACATTCACAGTTCAAAGAAGAGTAGAAGATAACAATTATTAATGTAAATGTAATAAGATACCCGCTTCTCGTGCCCAATCCAACAGTACATAATCTCCACAATCAATCTATATCCCCACTACATTAATTACATCTTCGTTTCATTCCACTTCAGACCGAAGTACACACAATACAAGCGATTCGATATATCCCTACTTGTTTCGGGATTAATAACATTCAGCTATATTCGCAATACCACTGGGCATTAAGTAGAACACGGCTAATTGGCAATTGAACGGACCCTTTATGCATTATTATGGGTACAGTAAACAGGCCGTAGTTATGATAATGCGGTGCTGAATAAGGCTGGGATTATTCTTATTAATTCGTCGGTAAGTTTTCACTACAGGAACGTTTTAAATCTGTTTTTGCTTTACATATAATTAGGTAAGTATGTAGAAAGCGCTCATAGAGTGACTTGGCTTGCCACTCGCAATAGGGTAGCAAAATTATGCATCGCTTGCACATGTCGCCACTTTGGCGGCTTGTGACATTTATCACAATATCATTACATCAGAGTGCTACTGTGCTTCGAAGGGCATGTAAAGCTGTCACTCCCGGTTCTTCATGTCGAAGGCCTTTGAACGGTCCGAAAACTCTGACAGACGAGTTAGCCACATACAAACACGAAAATGAAGAATATAATCATGGTGAAGTGTAAGAGAGAACGTATCACATATTTTTTTTTTTTTGTACTTGGACTATACTTGGAATATATTATCACATAATTAAGTTCATATTCTGAAGTATAGACTTTATCGTTTCATACTTGTTTGTAGTAATCAATTACTGCTATAGGTCTATACGAAGAGCATTGGGGGAGTGTACGTCTATCAGCTGATATGATAATGATGATGAAGTAATGATATTATTGTTCGTTTTTTGGTCCTTAAGTCAGATTCGGTCTTGTGAACTACACCGCCGCCACATTTGAGGATCTCATCTAGCCATAACAAACACCTGAAAGCGTTATTCTTCCCCATGACTACGTCTGAAATCTATATGTAAAAGCGAATATAAGTATGTTCATGCATTCACCGAGTAAGTATCAAGACTCAAAAGCTATTGCTGCTTGAAAATAAGATGTGTCTGTAGGGTAGGAAATGTCAATTAATGGTTTTTAAAAATCGACGGTTACTTGTGACAATGGCTCCAGGAATCATTGTAATGAAACGTCGCACTATTTGATGCGCTAGTAAAATAATAAGATGTTTGATCTTATTATTTTACTAGCCCATCAAATAAAGCCGTATTTCTGCATTTAATAACTGATTAATGACGTGAATAAATGTTGGAGCGGTGCCAGCGAACATGTCATTTCCATCGCTGTTTGTCTCCGGGATCGCTTAGCAGTCGCTAGCTGCAAACAGACTTTGTTAGATGAGGCGGGGCCAGATGAGTAATCGGTTTTTGTCCATTTTGTATCTTAACTTTGTTTTTCTTGATTTGAAAGTACTGACCATTCTTTCAAATAAAGTCGATCCTGCCCTCATTTCCACTACTGTATCACCTGTGTGGCTAGGATCAGCAGAAGTGACCCTAGAAGATACTGAATTGTGATACTCGTGAAGTGCCGAGAAAAGCTAAACTGTTTTGGAGCCCGCAATAAATTTAATCAGAAATTTATTGGAGGAGATGGAAAAATAATTAAAGTACTGGTACCATTACAAAGGTGTGCTTTTAAAGCTTTTTTTGTTGCTGATTGCTGATTTTTAACGCTATTACAATATTTTACACTTTAATCACAATGGCGACAAGAAGTAAGGTTTACGCTGCCTAAAGCATACAGCTAGCCGCTAGCAAATGAGACAACACTAAATTCGTTAAATAAGTACTCTAATTTAAGTTATATGAAAAAATATTGAGCAATAAAGATTTGATTTGATTTGATTTGAAATCTGCATAAGGTTGTATCATTTTATAATTAACAAGAAATGTCCCAAAAGCAAGGTTCATCATATACCTGAAAGAGGAAATGAAATGAAATGCATTTATTTACGACGGACGGAAAACAAAGAGAGCAAGAGACGATGAAGAAAACAATGGCAGCAAGAAGAGATGGGAGAGATCGGGCTACTGATGGTGTCACTTCACCAATAACATCTGGCATTTCACCAATTCTCGCTAACACATATACATTTAAATACTTTGATCTCTATTACTTTTACTTTTTAAATTGTCTTTCAATGCTTGTACCAATTGCCTTTGTTTCGAATATACTACATTTTAGCATTTTAACCAGCTACAGCTTCACAGAACTTTGAAAGGAAACTACGTGGTACGGTGATAGATAATTTAAACTAATCATAATAGTCGCAAACACTTACATAAACCGCAATTAATATCCCCATAGTTATACGATTATCTACACATATCATGGGCAGCTATTTTCCTTCTAACATACACACTAATATTTCAGTAAGCAGCCAGCAGCGATATAATTAAACATACGTTGTGCAGGTCATAGTACAATTTATGGCAGATCCGATAACCTACCGGCTGCGAAACCTACCAATGTTTATCTAGAGAAATGTATTGCGGGAATTATTATTTATTATCAATTACTTCTGAACTACGAGGAACATAAAATATAACTGTCTTCCTTCGGAAATTTATATCTGTAATTTCTTTTCTATTAATGTCAAATTGAAGTTTCATTTCGGTATTTGTATTTGCTACTTTCTTACTAATCTTCAAATGGTATTTATTTTTTCATATGATTTGTTTTTACATGGATGCATATGCATGAAGGAGTTGACCGACATTTTTCACAATTCGCCAGCTGTGTTGGTATATTAAGTGCACAGATACACAGGTAAGCCACTTATTTCTCACTTTTTCCTGGAATGTTTGAGATTGAATCCTGTCCCAACAAACAGCAATTAATAAGTTAATACCCATAACCTCTTAAGAGCATTGCTAATGCATGAATAACCCATTCATACCGAGGAACTAAATATTTTAAAACTTAAGAAAAAAACACTGTAAAATCTTCTCACCAAAATTTATTTCGCACGTCATACTTGTAATGAACATTACGTAACCTTTTACCAAAGATAATTGCGGTGGAAGCTTATCTGGATGGCTCAAATGTGGCCCGTGTCCCAATTGTACCCTTAATTTATGACTACCCTCAAATGTAGACGAAGATTCATCTTTTTTACTTGAACCTTGACGCTCCCTCTATTTTTTATCTTCGTGCCATTTATCTTCCCTCGACTTTTTTTTAATTAATCTGTCTTTATTTTATAAAAGGTTGTCGAAGTCACGTCGCGCGTCGGCGAGATTTATTTTTACTTAAAACTTGGTCTATAGTCAGTTTTGATCATGGGCATGTAATCAAATTAGGGATTTGGAACAGCAACTCATGTCATGCTTCAGAGGATTTAATTAATTCAGGAGAAAAGGATACGGTTAAGTGTGTGCTGTATTATTCTTAAAGTAAAAAGCAATAAGTTTTGTTAGAAGACGGCACATCGGGCACGTGCAATATGAATGCATATTCTACCGCAGAGAACTTTGCAAATATTCCAACAACGCCCATAGAAAACAAAGGAACAAAAACCTAGCTTTCATTAGTAATATACGTATATTAGTGAGGCTAGGCACTGCTTAGGAGTTGCTTACTTTTCTAATCAAAAAAATATTGAGTAACACAATTTATAACACAAACTTAGTACCTAATGACTGGGCCACAGCTGTAGGTGTGCCTCTTTATAAAGGAAAAGGCTCGCAACAAGACTGCAAAAACTAAAGAGGCATTAGCCTTCTCAGCATTGTTGGCAAATTGTATGCAAAGGTACTGATTGAAAGAGTTTTGAATGTAACCGACAAGAAAATATGGGATGTACAAGCGGGATTCCGAAAGGGTATGGGATGTACGGATCAGGTTTTTTCCTTGCGAAGCATAGTCGAAAAGTTTCTGGCCAAAGATGAAAAGGTCTATTGCACATTCGTGGATTTGGAAAAGGCTTACGATAAAGTGGTGAGGAATGAAATGTGGTCGGTGCTGTTAATGAATGGGATGGCCAGCAGCCTCATTCGAGCTCTGAAATCCCTTTATGAGGATTCTAGAGCTTGTGTGAGGATAAACGGGGTATACACTGACTGGTTTACCATCGAGAAAGGTGTTAGACAAGGATGTGTAGCGTCGCCGTGGCTGTTTAACCTGTTCATGGACAGTTATTTGCAAGATTTAAAACATAGTGACTGCGGATTAAGGATGAATGGGCTACTCGTCAAATGCCTCCTTTATGCTGATGACCAGGTAATACTTGTGTCTTCACAGGAGATGGTAACAATCATGCATGGTGCGTTAGAGAGGAAAGGAATGTAAGTAAAACGAAAGTTATGGTTTTTGAAAAGGAGGATTTTGTTACGGCTTGTAATGTTTTGATCGATGGACAGCGAGTGGAACAAGTGAATGAGTTTGTATACTTAGGTAAATTGCTTACAAGAGATGGTAAGAATGAAGAAGATATTGAAAGAAGAGTTAATGCAGGTAATAGAGTGAATGGAGCGCTGAAGGCGTTTATGAACAGTCAAAACTTGTCCAAAAAGGCATACTTCTGCCATACCCAACTTTCACTACCATACCTTATGTATGGTAGTGAAAGTTGGGTATGGCAGAAGAGACTTGAAAGTAGAATAAATGCTGTAGAAATGAGAGCACTGAGAAGTATGTGTGGTATATCTTTGTATGACAGAGTAAAGAATAGTGTGATAAGAGAGTGGTGTGGGGTAAAAGAAGATGTAGTGACAAGCATCGAGAAAGGCATGTTAAGATGGTTTGGGCACATGGAGAGGATGGATGACGAAAGACTGACAAAGAAGATATATAAGGCAAATGTGAATGGGACAGGACGAAGGAGAAGACCAAGGCGGACGTTCTCTGACCAGATTGGAGACATCCTAAAAAAAGGACAGGTCAGAAGTAGCCTAAACAGAAGAGCAAGCATGAGAAACTTGATGGAAGTGAATGAAGCAAAAGAGATATGTCAGGATCGTTGCAAATGGCGTTCCGTAGTCTCTGCCTTTTTTTTTGGTGTCGGGTTGGAGAATCCTCATGGAGTCCCTCCTCCCTGGGGGGGAAGACGAAGGGGACTGTCAGACTTTTACTGACTAAAAACCAACCCGTGCTCCTCCCATGTGTCGGTGGGTAGGATTTCACCGAAGCATTCCTCGCTACCCCCCGACGGGAATTGGCCCGCCAGTAAACACCCAGCGGCCGCAGAGGATAGGGAGGACGGCAACGCAACACCGCATCTCCTCTTCCTCTGCGGCCCCACCGCGACGCATCGATGGTGCGCCCCCATTTGGTCGCGGGTGATAGGGCGCGCGGCAATGCAACACCGACACACCTCTCCTCCCGCGACCGCACCCAACTGCGAGGGACAGACAGAACTGTCCCCCGCACCCGCACCCTGGGACGCAACCTACGCAGGCCCCACGCAAGCCCACGTTGAGCGTCCCCTCCCGGGATCCCGCTTAGCTTCACCGTGGGTGCTGGATCTCACCCACGGTTACTGAGCCCCCCCCACCACGACAAGGTGGAGATCCTACGGGGGGGGGGCGTAGTCTCTGCCTACCCCTCCGGGAAACAGGCGTGAGTCTATGTATGTACTTAATATAGGTACGTACTACGGAAATAACAGCCCGCCAAAAAACTCTATACAAATATACTTTAGCAAATAATAGCTGTAAAATTTTAACGCATAACCTGACAAATATAACGGAGGTTTTCCCAACCGTCGCTTACGTATTTCTCAACCAGGAATAACCTCAAAAATATATTTCATATCTCTTAGAAATAGTAACCACGCTTCCGTGAAAGCGATCACAATATTATCTTAAAAAAAAGTTGTCTTAAATATATAACGACATTGGAGAAATAAAGCACCAGAGAATTTTTCTCGCCTTTGTTTACATTGAACTTGTGGAGAATTTTAATTAAAGTACAAATGTAGTGTTTGCTACTAGAACAGTTTGTGGAATTCCTAAGAGATTGCATTAACGCTTATTTTGCTTAGCATACAGTTTCCAACGCTATGAAAAACAGAGTAATTGTGATAAATATTATTAAATCTATGTAAATTACCTACATCAGCGTTTACTTCATGAGTTAATACATAATTAATCATAATAGTGCTTCTAGCGCGTATGATAACTCTACACGAAAGATTCCTGTCCTGTCAAGACAGGGTTTTCCTTTTTTAATGGCCTATCTGGTTCTCAAAAGCATTGATTAAGCGATGTTATAATAAAAGATGTGAAAGCGAGACACTGTAGTAGGTGTCTAAGCTCTGTTGGAATGATTGGTCGTCCCTTTGAGGTAGGTCATGCGAAATTGTTTTGGCCCACCGTTGCGTTTGGGAGAACATTATCTCCTAAAGGAGATTAGAAAGCTTAGTACTTTCACATGGTAACAGAGTCTTGCTGATTTCAGCATGAATAGGCCTACTCGACCAGGGAAGTATCTACGACTATCTTCTCAAAGAATATCGACATAAAGTAATATTATCTATGTATACTGTTCCGTTCCGTTTGGTGAGTGAGAGTGCCGGAGGCCTTTCCTTCTTCCTCATCCCGCTCCTCTTTTTAATTCTTTTCTCATTCACTTCGGCCACGCACTTGTGACTCCTATAGGGTTGCAGTTGGCCATGGGCGGCGGTAATAATTTACCATCAGGCAACCCGTCTGGTCGTTTGTCTCCTAAGACTAATACAGCCTTTCTTTCTCTCTTATCATTTTGCTTTCATAACATAGCTTTTAATATATTTCATCGCTTTTAAACCGAATAAAAGCAATAGTTGTAAGAAATGCAGCAATACAACCGCTATAAAGATTAAATTGAATTTATAGAAGTAATTTATACTGTACCCGCAGAAACCTATTTTGATAAACTCCAGAGCTATGTTATAAAATATCTCCTTAGCGCAGTATGGAGGCGAGCAGTACATCACAACGCCAATGAAACGTAAGGGCTAGCTACACAATTTATTGCCATGTACATGACCCACCATCGCGGCTCGCACTAAATACAGCACCGACATTATTTATATATGGGGGCAAGGTTGTGGTGTAAGGCATGAAAGAGTTTTTTTACAGTCATCCCCCGAATAAGAACTTAAAAGTTCTTGTAGCATTACGAAAAAAGCTAATCAATGTACAGTTAATTTTATAAATATATGCGTTCGTGGCCGTGGACATTATCTTGTCTTAATATATAAAATCCTTGCGTTACTGACTGACTGACAGACACGCTACAGCCGAAACTATTGGGCGCAGGAAGCTGAAATTTGGCATGTATGCTCCTTGGGGACCGTAGGGGTGCACTAAGAGGGGATTTTCCGAAATTCCCACGGGATCGTCCAAAAGGGGTAAATTAAAAAAATTGCAGGCGTAGCTGCTGCCGTCCTCTAGTGTAATTATAAAGAGCTAAAATAGGAATCTAAAATGCTAAAATAATTAAATAGCTCTTCGAGAAACGTAATGAGCTTTACCAGCTTGTTGAATGAGGAATACCAAAAATCCTACTATGCTATATTGCTACTGAATTCTTGGTTGGAGTGCCTTGGGAGGCACTCTAGAAAAGAATATAAATAGAGTTTGTTTTATTTATCTACCTTTAACTAATGTTCTAGCTTGTAGATTGGTCAGATACTCCTAACCACATTAAACGCTATATAATAATTTGACAGGTCTTTTTTAATAAAAAAAATCATTTTGCTGCCGTGTTTAAACCAACCTGTCGAACTCATACTCACTCCTGAGCATAACTCATCGACATACAATCCGATGTCGCTTACGCTCATAAAATAGACGGTATAAGTGCTGACTGTAGCCTTGTCTATCAGGCCATACAGCGCTAATGCTACCACGCGTAGCTGATTCAAAAGATTCAGATAGTTCCACCAACACTTCCGCTTATAGAACAGACAGCAACGTGTTGACAGACGATACAAGCCTGCCATGTTTAATTCCCTCGCCAACCTACTGCGTCACGGTTTGCGCGAGATCAGTTCTAAAATATCAGACTGTTGTCACTGCTATCTTCGCTTAAGCTTGTAAAATAAACAGCAAAGTTTCGACAGTGCCACAAGTCTGCACTATAAAACCACGTTTATACCCGCGACAATCTGATTATATGCTACCGCCGTGCTTGCCAGGTTTTAACGTCAGCCCGTTATCAGTTCTACAGGCGCTGTCGCTTGTAAACAGACAGCAATGTGTCGACAAGCGCCACAAGCCTTAACTGAAAACCACTTTAATGCCCACAACATGAAGCGCTAATACTACCGTTCGTAAGGTTCTAAAGTCTCAGTCCGATGTCAGTTCTACCGTCGCTTCAGTTTATATAACAGACAGTAAAGTGTCGACAGGCACCAAAAATCACCTAAATCGAGCTATTTTGTGCATTTACTTGAACAGAGTATTTGCTCGCTTACTGTGTTTTAAAGCATGCTCTGATCCCGCTGTCGCTTCCGCTCATAGGACAGAAAGCAAAGTGTTGACAGGTTCCACAAGCCGCTACTATCGAGTCGTTTGATGCCCTCACCAGAACACAGTGGATACTCGCTCACTGGGGTCTAAAGCACGCTCTGATCCCGCTGTGGCTATCGCTTGTAGAATAGCCAACAGACTATCGACAGGCGCCACAAACCGCCATTATTGAGCCCTCACCAGAACACAGTGCATTCTCGCTCACCAGATCCTATGGTATGTTCTCATCCCGCTGTCGCTTACGCTCTTAGTACCACGAGCGCTAAGTTCTAAAGTCGCAGTCCATTGTCAGTTCTTCCATCGCTTCAACCTGTAAATCGTGCTCGCTCACCAGGTTTTACAGCATGTTCTGATTCCGCTGTCGCTTACGGTGTCAGTTCTTCTGTGGATTCAGCTTCTAAAATAATATATATTTTCTTTTATGGTAATAGGCGGCAAACGAGCAGACGGATCGCCTGATGGTAAGCAATTACCGCCGCCCATGGACACAAGCAACACCACAGGAGTCACAAGTGCGTCGCCGCCCCTTGGGGTTGGGAAAAGGGATAGGATGAGGAGTGGGATGAGGGAAAGGGAACAGGGGATAGGGCCTCCGGCACTCTCACTCACCGAACGAAACGCAACAGTTTATGTACTGTTACTTTACGTCGATTTTCTGTGAGAGGGTAGTACTTCCCCGGTCGAGCCGGCCCCTTCACGCTGAAATCAGCAAGGCTCTACTACCTATAAAAACTCTCCACGCTCTACGCTCTACTACCTATAATATAATTTAATAATATTACAATAATTCTAAAGCATGCTTTGATCCCGCTGTCGCTTAAGCTTATAGAATAGACAACAAAGTGTCGACAGGCCCCACAAGCTCCCACTATCGGGTCGTTTGATGCCCGCGCGTGCCGGCTCTCCCGCGGACATAACTCTCTCTTCATTACTCTCATTTTTATCGTAATCACAGCTTCGTTTGTGTTATTTCCACGGAAAGGCCTCAGTATATTATTTTTGTTTCCTTATGTGTTATTGCTGTGTACGCAGTTTGTTTTTATGTGCTGGTAGTTTTGACGTGGTTATACCTACCACAACATAATATGTATTTACTACCGACGCATAGCGATCGATGGTTGATTTTCACTAACGTTTTGTTTTCTGTATTTCCAACCTCTTCTAGTATAATATTATGGAAATATTGTAAATTTACCAGATATATTTTTCTACTTTGTCTGTGACATAAACATGTAAACGCCTTAGCGTATCTTTTAAGTTTTACCACACAAAGTGAGGGGCGCAGTTAGCGTCTATCTAAAAACGTTGAGACCAATTCATTGTAAATAAAGAACTATAAATAATACATTAAAATTTATCTGATGTTATCAAAAATATACCACTGGCGCAATATATTTGTTTTAAACAAAAGCAAATAACCCGATCGTACTTCCAACCTCACCGATTAAATTTCTAAGATATATTCATTAACATTAATATACATTACGTTAGCTTGTATCATTAACATAATGACACTGCAATACCGTTGTAATCCAGCTCTATCTACACCTTTGGGATACAGACCTCAATATGATACAGCTCAATAATTCCGCCGTATTTGTGATACACCACTTTGCTAATCAGCTTAGTAATCAATGCGATTAGGCAATATTCGTTCATTGTGTCCATTAATAGAGTGCTTGATTATGAACAGAGGACTTAGCACAGGTTTAGGCAATTTTCAATAGTTTATGGGCATACTGATTTGCACTCGCCTTTTTTTTCACCAATCTGAGAATTTCGTGTCCATTATGTTAATGAAAAAATAACCCATACTAGCTTTTCTATTCGATGTATATAGGGTGTGGTTTTACACAACGTATGGATGCTATAATACTGGATAGATTATCCTATTGGTATCTAAATGCTCACGTACACTTTTCGAACACGCTCACGAAACCGTTTTAATTTTTTTTTTTTTAATCTGGTGCCCAGTTCTCCTAAATATATACAGTTGCGATATAATGTCAGTATCATACTTACGTCACAAAAAGCGTATTCTTCTAAATTATCTGATATTTAAATGAAATTGTAACGAGATCGTAATTTAAACAAGTGTCAAAACATGTGTCAACGACGAACTTTGTATTTCAAATCTTAATATATAAAATCCTTGCGTTACTGACTGACTGACAGACACGCTACAGCCGAAACTATTGGGCGCAGGAAGCTGAAATTTGGCATGTGTGTTTCTTGGGGACCGTTGGGGTGCACTAAGAAGGGATTTCCCGAAATTCCCACGGGATCGGCCAAAATGGGTAAATTTAAAAAAAATTGCAGGCGTAGCTGCTGGCGTCCTCTAGTTATATAATAATGACATTAGGAGATCGGAATACCGCTTCTGAGTCAATTCAAAATATAATTTCATTGTCATATCAAAATAAGAGAATTAGGCCCCTGACATAATCTTTAATGGTATTTGTATTGTATCGTTTATACTTTGACTGCGCCCACTACTGCGCCAACATAAAAATCCATTACGTTACCGCAGTAAAAAAGTACCGTAGTATGTCAATCTGCAACCCCCTAGCTAATTCACACCCAACAGCACAATAATCATACTATAACATCACTCCATGCCGACATGAAAGAAGGATAAATTGACAAGAAAGCACTCTATCCCATTAATAATATTAGTATAGGCTGGTACAAATTTCACGTAAACGTACAATAAAGTCGGCCGAATCCTATCCTGGCACTACAAATCTTCCGAGCAGCTTTTCGCTAAAGATGCCAAATTAATGCAGCGATAATTAACCAAAATGGCTCTTTCCTTTGTAGCTCTCGGTTCGAAATGATACAAGTTGCTTACTACAGGAATTTGAACTCGTACTCGTTAACATTATTTTTAAAAAGCTTTTTGGGAATATCTCGTACCTTCGTTTCAAGTACCTATCCCATATTTGGACACTGTTGCAAGCAGCAATTCTAATAATTACTGCACGGCTTGGGTAGTGGTTTAAGCGACCGCCTCGCCGCTTGACACTGCACCGAGTGTTGTGGGTTCTATCCCCACACAAAACAACACTTTGTGTGATTCAGAAAATGTTGTTTCGAGTCTGGGCGTTAATTGTGTCCATGAGTTGTATGTTTTTAAAGTCCCCCGAAACACAGGATTAAGTTCAGGAGTTGTCTTTTTTAAAACTGAAACCTGAAAATAAAAGTAATTGTGACACGAAGATATTTTTTTGAAGCGAGAGGGTCACGTTGTCTTTCCATAAAATATATATTTTTTTGTATATATATTGTGACTGAAAACTTTTAATAAAATTCATTCAATAGTTAGAACAAGAAAGAAGGAACCACAATCACACTTTCGGATTTATAAAATAGAATTAGTCTGGTTATCCTCACCAAAAATAAGTGGATGAAAAAGTCGAAGACGAAGATGACGAGCTTAAAAACCTGTGAGATTGAAGTCAACTACGAAAATGCTCGCAAAAATAGGAAACAGATTAGTTATATATTTTTCAAATCCCTTGTTTCCAACACTGTTAGAAAGGTCCACCTTTATAGTATTAAAAACAGTTACCTATACCTTTTGGGATTGTGCCGGGATTTCCGTGTGAGCCGACTGGGGTTGATTACTAAAATCCACACGAAACCGCTTCTGCTTTAAGTCCCAACACGACTAAACGAAGTAGGGTCACCACTTATCGAAATAGCCTTTCAAAGATTCGATGTTTTATTTCAGAATTACAAGTTTTCCAGAGTATGAAGAAAATGTTTGGCGGAAACGGAAATTTGTTCTACTTTGTTGTACCCATAGGTGTTTTACTTCAAAATCCATATAGTTGTTACAGCATGAAAGTCCCTATGACAAACAAACACTCCTGGCTGGGCTTGCTAAAAGCTGGTTTAAAGATTAAAAAAATAAGTCATCATTGAAGACACATGACGCGTGACCCGTATACTTATAAAAGTATCAAAAACCAGAGCTACTAATGGACTTCGCAATTTCCTCAAAATTATCCACCGCAGCATTATACTTTCGTCCCTAAATATCTGTCTGATTCTTCTTTCTTATAATTGACAGCTGCAGTATACAATATAGAAGTGTCAAAAATAGGCAATAATAAAGTTTGTTGTATTCTCTTAAAATCTATCACAACATTGATACGTTAGTCCCTAAATATAGATGCCGTGCCCTTAATATACCTAGTTAGTTACCAACTCATGCTGGTAAATCTTAGGAGTTACTTATTCGGGCAGTCAATGCAGCGTACTATCGGTTTGGTTTACTGTCGATTTAGCATACCGTCGTTTTAGTGTACTAACGATGAAGCGTACCAGCGATTTGGGATACTGTCGATGTAGCGTACCATCGATTTGGAGTACTGTCGATACATTAGCCCGTCAATGGAACGTTTTCGATACAGTGACCATCGATGTAGTGACTGTCGATATTATGAACGGCTACCCACGTACAGGCTAGCGAGCCGATAATAATTAATAATGTTAAGTTTTAACTTGATTAAAAATATTGTTAGTTACACTAAAGCCCGAGAAATATCAGTACTTTCAATCTTTCACGATTTCTACGCCTAATGATATTTTATGTAACAAGTCCGAGAAAATTTACCTTATATTACAGCCGATGTGATCCGTGACCAACGGCTGTTGTAGCTCACGCTGAAAGCGCCAATTCATAACTGATTCATAAATATTGGTATACTGATGTTATTCTATAATATATCTAGCTACTGCCCAATTAATTTAATAGAGAGTTTGATCTTTAGTCACGACATCGTAGCTACGAGTATATTAATTATTAGATCAACAAGAATCGGCGTATACAACACAAAGTTGCCCAAACTATTGACAAATAAGTTTATCCACTCGATCATTTAAGTCTCAACTTGGACCAGTACTGCTGGGCGTACTATGAGTTTGACAACGTTACTATAGCTTCAATAGTACGTATATTTTAATAACGTGAATACTCTCACAGTATAGTGTGCTGGCAGATGATTTCCCTTCCATGTTTATATTTTTTATAGCGCCTACCTCTGTCTACCCCTTTGGTGATATATTATAATATTACACAATATACTTCACAATTTAATTTAATTCGGAAAAACCCAATAACATTTTTGTTTGACGCAGGAATCGCACCCGTGACCTGATCAGCAGACGCTACGCTATCTACTTTATAACGAATATTGTACTGGGGTATCTCTAATCGATGTAAACTATCCTACTGTCGTAATAAATGGTGAAAATAAGACTACGATTTTGTAGTAATATTTTCACTTAGTCAAGCCGATGCAATTACAGTCATATAATATGCAATAATACTTATACAAATGATTGAATACTATACGCATCAATGACTTTATCTGTAGTTCTACGGGCGTTATTTTATCAAATACCATTTACCGAAAAAATCCTATTTCAACCGAAAATAGTGATTGACGAGATGAACCGTGACGGAAAGCCAGCAGATAGACATAAATACCAAAGGCACAGATTAGATAGTACTAACGTACAGAAGGATCACTTCTCAAACAAATTTATTGAAATTGCGACTCTTGCTACTAAGCAACAAAGTGCAATTCAGCGCGCATGAGCACTCAGTGCCTAACGCGATATTCACCTAACCGTTCCCGCTCTTTTCTAATACACATCATACACATCTAATGTACATAACGTTGTCGCTGCCTGGCGCGGAGTGGCGCGCTAGAGTTGTCGACTTGCCGCTGCTACTATATTATTTATTCATCGTCTATCTACCTACTTGACCACGTACCTAATAATAAATAATTATCCTATAAGTATCCTATCCCACTATTTGAGCTTGTAGAATAAAAACCACAAAAATTCTGGTCGTTTACATTTTCACTATACTAATTCTTAGTTATTTTCTAAACGCGTGGACCGATTTACATGATTCAATCAGATAAAAAATTGTTTTTTAACTAGATCTTTAATTTGATACCATAACCGTTGGGATATCTCAACAAACAAAACATCAAATTTTAAAGTTGCTCTCGTAATATAAATAAAATGAAATTTTCAAGTTGCTTTCGACACATCCGTTAAATGAACAATAGGTACTTTGCATCAGACTTGTGATGATACATATTTGTTGTTAAAGGCATTTATATAGTTTGAACAATGTTCGAACACGGCGCGTGAGAATACGGAGCGGTCGCACTCGTTGCGTGACGTCTAATGTGAGCGGTGCGCGGCAACCCACTAATCCAACCATGTAGTCATGGGCGGCGGAGGTACCTGTAAGTTTGTACCTAAAATGCGAAGTGCGCCAGGCCTGCCAAAGGCAAATAATACGTTTCTACGCAGGCACGTACAAAATTGAGCTAAAATTGTGCTGTTTTACCATTCTTCAGAAGATTTTCAGAAGTCTATGTGTCTGATTAGGTATATGGTTTCGTTCCTTTTTTCTTATAAACTGCATCATTATACAACATTTCGCAGACTACTGCTGTACATAGGCCTCTCCTAAGTTGTGTCACAATAATATTATTAAAGGCTGCACGGTTGGCGTAGTGGTTTAAGCGGCCGCCTTGCCGCTTGACACTGCGCCGAGTGTTGTGGGTTCGATTTCCCGTACCTGTTAGTATAAGGTTTGATATTGAGTTTTCCACCTCCACGTAAATATACTATTTGTTTCGTGTATTTTTCTAATTTGACTTCTACGACTCTCACGTAATGAAATGTGATTGTGTTAGACCATAGTACAATCTTTGTGAGCATTCTGGACTATGGTTTAACCCTTACCCCCTAAACCCATGGAGACAATAATTTATATACAAGGTTGATATTTGTTTCTTTTTTACAGCTATCCTTAGGTCTATCCTACTTTATTATATTACTTTTATTATACGTTAGAAGAATACCCGGCAGGCGTACACTTAGATATGGTTTGCTATTATCATTATCGCTAACGTTTCAAATAAGGAAATAGTAGTAGTAATCTTGACCGTAGTCAAGTACTTACCTAGTACATTCCGCTAGTTTATCGCGCGGAAGCAGCTGGTGGCTCAACTCGTAACTCGGCCAAGTTCCCAACTTGAAGCCGCAGTGACCATACACGACCAACTTGGACTGAACTTAGCTCTTAGTTTAGGCAAACATGGAGGCTGATATAAGCACGAAGTTTACCGATTTTACGCCGAATGAAATGTGATCGATAAGTTTCGATCGCACTAATTTTATTTTATAAAAGTTTTTAAGTGGTATGTAAACATAACAGTGTAGGTACTTATAAGGCCAACCTACACGTACCTATAAGGCTAAACTTTTCCGAAACATAATCGGTCTTATTATTCGAAGTTTAGTGCCGGCCCGCAAGTATTTTTAAACAGTTTTTTTTGGTTATTTATGTTTGGGAAAAAGTTTCGTTTACTTGTTTTTTAAATAAAATATCGTCTACATCACGGCAATGTATATAAAGATTCTGAAAAATCACGGTTGCCTAGCATGTATATATATATATATCGAAATCATACCTGTTTATACCTGGCTGCGAAGAGGTGCGGTGCAAGTGACAAACGGCAACCGTGATTTTTCAGAATCTTTATCTTAATATATACAATCCTTGCGTTACTGACTGACTGACAGACACGCTACAGCCGAAACTATTGGGCGCAGGAAGCTGAAATTTGGCATGAATGTTCCTTGCGGACTGTAGGGGTGCACTAAGAAGGGATTTCCCGAAATTCCCACGGGATCGGCCAAAACGGGTAAATTAAAAAAAATGCAGGCGTAGCTGCTGGCGTCCTCTAGTATAAGTATATTGCCGTGATGTAGACGATATTTTATTTAAAAAACAAGTGAACGAAACTTTTTCCAAAAATCAATTACTAAAAAAATTGCTTAAAAATACTTGCGGCCACATTTTAATAGGCAACCTAGTAAATATATATTCTCCTAATGATAAATTTATACAAAATTTGGTTTTTAGGGAAAACTCGATGAGTGCACTAATTTGTCGCGGGATCCTAGAATAATAACTTAATTTAACGCAGAAAGGTAATCAGCTACCACCGTTTCTTTATTATAACACAATCCATCTTTGAAGCACCCCAAGATTGAACAACGAGTCAACACAAAAGAAACATAATCCTTCAGCATCAAGGGATTTTTGTGATCAAGTAGGTAGAGCGCCGAAATGGTTCCTAAGAATACAATGCACATCTCGAGTGTCGCTCAATTGATCAATATTCTGGCCAACATCCTTCAACCCTTTGTCGGCAGACATGATTTATGTTGTTTACATCAGGGGAGGCTCTGCTACCTTCCGTCCTTGAAAGTGTGAGGGGAAATAAGTACCTTACAAATTTGCCCTTTCTTTGTGTACGTTTGGATAGAAGTTAGGTGACAGTTTTTGGTGGAAAAAATGTATTATTATAAATGTTATTGTAAGCAGTAGAACCAGCCTGATTTCAGCATGAAGAAGCCAGCTCGACTGTAGAAATACTACCCTCTCATAGAATATCAACTGAAAGTACCAGAATGTATCTGATGCGTTTTGTTAGGTGAGTGAGAGTGCCAGAGGTTCAATTCCCATTGCCTCCTTGTTCATCAATCTGATTTTCCTATTAATCTAATCGGTCGTCAAAAATCACTAAATATTTCACTTGTATAAAATTTGCTCCAAACGGAGAACATGAATAGTTCTTGAACTATCAAAAGCACGTTACAAAGCTTCAACACTTCTTGAATGTTGTAATATCATAAGCAACATATTTTAGATTTTCATAGTCTTTGTTTAATACGAAGATAAATTGAAACTGTCATATAAGGCTGGAATCAAGACTTAAGACAAAGAAGAAGTACCTATTACTTAGATGGTCTGTTGGTCTGAACTTTTGTCAATAGAGTCTATAAACACAACTTGCACTATCGCTTACCAGCATAAATATATCGAACAGAACCAATAAAATTATGCTTCTACAAGGCCAGAGAATATTGTATAAACTATAAAAATTTACTCAATTAATCATTAGACCTGTACGCGAAATAGACAAAAATTATATAAGAAACAGTTAAAGTATCACAAAAACTGCATATACTTTCTCCTACATTATTTATTGCATATTACCTTTGATCGAGGGCAAGGGTCAGAAAGTTTTAAGGGTTAGAAGATAAAAAACCTTTTATGAATAAGGAGGGTTGTTCATTATTTAGTGCCCTATTTTAAACTGACCACTTGAGAGAAAACTATGCATGGATTTTGTTTATCGATTTATGATTGTGTGTTATCATTATCCTACACTTATCGTAAGTAACTTTAGGCTACTGTGATCATTTTTTTTGTCAAGAATATTTCCCCTTTTTTTCAGTACCTAGCATAAGATGGTACCTGAATAAACTAAACTCGTAATTATGATGCTGAAATGCTACAATATCAATGCTGCGCCATTGTTGCTATTTTGCGAGGCTATGATATTTCAGCCAAGCAAATTGGACAAGGACATGTCAGCAGAATAGACGCATCTAATTACATTCAAAGAAGAATATCTATTAAATATGTCAATAAATATAAGAAAGAACCTGGGTCGATTTTTAAAGAAATCACTTGTTCTTTAAAAATCGACCCACGTTCTTTCTTATATTTATACTATCTATTTTTGTTTTGTAATTAATAATATTCAATAGCCTCTAGATTTTCTCGAATAAAGTAACTTGTTTATGTTGTTGCTGCCAGCCCACGCCTCAGATGTGCTACAATATAAAAAAAAAAAACAATATAAAATTAGATACAATAATATACTTATCTACTAGTACCTATACCTGTAGATGACTTCCGATTCCAAGTAAAGCAAATTGCGCCTTAGTAACTAGTCCAATTTGTGAAACACAACAATGTCACCCAGGCTCAAAATGTCCATCTTAAAAATATTTATAAGAATTTTTATTGTAGGAGGAGAGGACGCGTGGTGGAATCGACTCAGTGTGTTATTGGATTCTTGTTGATCGGCAGTAAACTATTTGAAGTTCATAATAATTATAAGTAGATTTTGTGGCCCAGTGAAAGGTTTTCACAAGATATTGAAATCATTTTACGGCATCTGCTTTGACTTATTTATAAGGCGCTTGTACTGTAGGAAATAGTTATGATGATGAGATTTTGATATTGATATTTTGCTCTCTGGGAGACGAACACTAAATACAAATATATTTAGTAGCAATCTTAAGCTTTTTGTATCCTTTTCTCGTTTACCATATGAGTTGCACCTACAGTTTAAATGGATTATTTCTAGATGAAAAGTAAATTCAAATAAATGAGGATGGATGGATAAATAAATCTTTGTTACCCTTTCACGCAAATACTACTAAATAGATTTTCGTAAAACATTGCAATGGATAATATTATATACGAATAGTAAAGGATACCTCATAGACTAATGATTGGTCTAGCTCTGATCTACTAGACGGAGCCCTCATACTTGTAAAATGAGGCAGAAAAAACCATGCCAGCTGGCATGGTTGAGCCTGTCACACTGACAGCCGTGTGTCAGTTGCACATATCCACCAAATTAATTACGGAAATAATTCGCTGTACAATGCCAAGTTGCGCTATTATACTGAGTAAAAATAACTCAACAAAAATTATAAGGTCTCTGGTATCACATACTATCTGTAAAATAAGAATAATTTTGAAATTTCAATATAAAATTTAAAAAAACCGAAAACGCCATTCAGTGTTGCTGCTAGTACAAGAATCAACTTCCCCACAGTTGAGAGAGATTTCATTTTTCAGAGATTTTTATTATGTGAATCTATAGTTATTGTATTTGTTATATTTTAATATTTCGTTTATCTAACCTATTTATTATTTATTTTACCTTTTTCTATATTATTTTATGTTTATACCTTTACACATAAGGTGAAAAATTTTTGTTTATAGAAACTGAACACCTTTCCCAAGAAACACGATTCACCTTATTATATGTGTAATTAAGTGTATAAGATTATTGTTTTATTCAAAGTAGTTTTCACGACTATACATGTTAAATTAATAATGCGTAACTAAATTTATATGGACTAGTAGCATGGAAATAGAAAGCACTGTTTTGAAAACACCTTATTTTCTTTATGGTTATTTCTAATAATAATTTGCTAAATACTATAAGTACATAAAACAAACCATCATAATAAAATGAGACCTAATCATTGGATAATATACCCACCATTTTTCTCATAAAGGAACTTACGCGGTACGCCTAACCTATACTCAAATATATTGATGCTTTTAATGAATTGTAATTTTTTAAGAATTTTGTAAACTGTTTTAGAGACCAATAACTCATCCACTAGACCACAGGATAAAATATTTTTCCATTTACTCGGAAGACAGTTGAGAAGCTGACAACACAGTTCTTCTCGCATGCGTCTTGATCAGGTCTTGATGCTTTTGTTTGACACACACTGTCAAAATGAGTTGCCTCATTTATGGACCTATTTTTTTAGGCAGCGCGGTGTCTAGTATCATAGAGCATAGATATTTATTTATAGAGATGTTTTTCTTATTGCCGCTTTTAAGACAAACTTTCTGCGACCCGAATTGCCGCTTGGCGGCGTAACAGTCGCGTGAGTGTCAGTGCAACAGCTGTCTATTTCTTACGCCAAAGCAATGCAAGACAGATGGCGAAAGACGCTAGCGCCGCCAACGGCGCCAACTACGAACTACACTAATGACAACCGTCAATACGCCAACTTTAAACGGCACATGACATCCTTAAGAAATAAGCTTCTTTAATGTAAATCATCTGTATTCATTGCTAGTATAGCGAAGCGATAGGTACCAATCATTTGTCTAAGGGATAGATACCTTTTATCCTTTTATCCCGAATACTGACATTCAGGCGGACAGCAACCATCGACAAAATAAAAGGTAAAGAAACTAGTAAACATAAGTCTTTTGCCTCGTATTATTTACAATGCACTTCGTTCATATCCAGTTATAAAATTGCAAAAGTAATTCAATTTGGTTGCAAACAGCGCAGTAAGTTTCCAGAGAAAATGCGAAAGGTGTATTTCGATATCTGATGACACTCTGTGACCCAGTTTGTTTGGTTTAATACGGACTGCATTACATCTAAGTTACTATAACTATTTATTTAGTAATTATAAGAATTAAAGTCGGTTTAGAGACAGGTGTAAAAGGTGTAATAATCATGAATATGGGTTACACTGTAACCCGGCACTGTAGGGCTATTCTGACAGCATCTAAATGAGTAATTATTATATGAATAAATTCTTAAATAGAACATAAAATGTGTGATACATCACACACTTTTACACATCGGAACTAATCAAAGGGTGGTGAGATAGGCCTTTAGGGTGAGTACTTCATGGATGCTTCATACTATGCCTCAATAAAGGTTTTAGTCGCAGTAAATAATGATTTATTGGCTGTGGTAGAAGTATGTGACATGCCATTAGAAGACGATAAAATTTCGTCTGTTTATCTGGTTTTCTCTGTTATTTTTTGTTATCAAAATTATTTTGTACTTAGGTACGATAGGAACAAAACCGGAATCTGCCGAATTTATACTTATCGCCACCCAAGTTGCATAATAGTCGTGATGGGGTACCAGGTTTGACTAGGTACATACTTGCTTCTTTGATAATACTGATATAGAAAGTTTAATATTTAGAGATATTAAAGGTCAATTGAGCATTAAACTCTTTGATATCATTGTTATTTTGCAACAATATGACAGATAAAAGATTAATTGAGTACCTATATTTTAATTAAAAAGCTATCTAAGAGTAGGTTTTTGATGTAAATACCAACAGCAACATTTTTAAAGTGATAATAAAAGTATCAAAGATAATGCAATTCAAACTCAAACAGAATAATGCACAAAATGCTTTATCAACAACAAACCCTCCTGATTGATTCATAATATACTTGCAATTGCATGAAACTATACTTTATACTCATTAAAATAGGTGTCAATTTACAACAAAGGGTAACCATTCGATCGATAACACAGAGTTGTGTACGACTTTGTCTAGACAAACGTCACCACGCTATGATTCAACGTTCACATTACTCAGTCTACACTCGACGACAGAGAGAGACGCACATGTCAATAAATCAAAATATGGCTGAGAAAATCGCGGTGGTTACAGGTGCAAATAAGGGCCTGGGGTTCGCTATAGTGAAAGGATTGTGCCAAAAATACGATGGGGTAGTTTATCTGACCGCAAGAGATGAAAACAGAGGATTAAAAGCCGTAAAGCGATTAAACGAAATCGGACTGAAGCCTGTTTTCCATCAACTAGACGTAAGTGACAGCAAAAGTGTTGAAAGATTTGCAGATTTCATCAAAACTAATCACGGTGGATTTGATGTATTAGTGAACAATGCTGCAATTTTAGAGTGGGATCAAGTGTATCCAAGCTACGAAGCGGCCAAAAGAAACATTGACATAAATTATCGAAGCTTGTTGACAGTCGAGAAATATTTGTACCCTTTGCTAAGAGATGGCGCCAGAGTCGTCAATATATCAAGCGCGTGCGGCCATCTTTCAAACTTGAAGAACAAGAAATGGATTGAGACGCTTATGAGTCCTGATTTAACAACAGAGCAAATCAATGAATTTGTTGATGAATATTTGGAAAGTGTTAAAAATGGGACTTTTGATAAAAACGATTTTGCTGACCAAGGTAAACATGCTGAACACAGGGTATCGAAGATCACTCTAACGGCTTTGACTAAAGTACAGCAGAGAAAATATATGGATAGAAATATTTCTATAAATGCTGTTCACCCTGGAAATATAAAAACTGACATGGCGAATGGTGGTGGAGAGGTGGAGGCAGATGAAGCCGCTAATGTTGTTCTCTACCTTATTTTAGATGCATCGCCCAAATTAAAGGGCACATTTATGTGGCACAATAAAAAGCTTGTTGATTGGTATGACGCAGATACAGATTTAGCTTGCCATGGGCTATGGTAAACAGATATCTGTTAATGTAATTAATTCACTGGATGATAATTCACTTAATATCAAGTACACAATGTACCTATGTATATGAATGTCCATGTAATATGAACGCTTAGGTCTGAATAAATTATTTTGTAACATCAAGAATCTATGCTTTTATTTATGATCGGTACCATACCCTGAGAAACTGAAGTATTTTTGTTAGTATTTTATAGAGACAGCTACCAACTCTGATTGATGATTCGGGTATACCGGTTCGGCACGCACACAAGATAAAAAAAACAATGAAACACAAGTAACACGCATACGATATGACTTTAAATAACAAATCAAAACAAATCAAAACATATCTAAAACAAATCAATTTTCATGAAACTTGCAACTTGCGCCAAGTTAAAAGAAACTTGACCCAATAAAACATTTTAGAAGCCCACGTAGCTTATCGTAACTTATGCAAATATTATGTGATTCCAACAATATTAGGTACATAAGAACAAAGAAAAATATTTCAAAGCTACGATAACGATTTTACATACATAAGGTTACATTGATAACCTCCCGTTTTAAATCGGACAAACATTGCACTGTATTTTATAAAAATAATAGTAAAGGACTGCAACTATGCGTCTGAAAAGCATTTTCGCAAGCATGTTACTGTTTAACTGTCATTATTTTTTTTTTGGAAAACAAATAGTGTCCGTCAGCAAATAATAACCATTTAGTTATGCTTTGTAGATTTGATGAAACAGAAATAAATAAAAAATATACAAGAGACTCGCAACATTTGTGATGCTATATACCTCACTGTGCTATATTAATACGCATATTAGTCATATATTAAATACATGGTTAATACCGTGACTTATTTTAAAAATGACGATATATCATTTTTGAGTATTTATTTTGTCAACATGTATTAATAGTATAAGAATTTTTTTAATTCAATTAGTTCTAGCCATGTTTTCACAGACAACATTGCAAATCTGTATATTATTCATCCGTATATTATCTTCATTTTCATATTGTTATATACTGTTCGCAATCTACTGCAACTATAGTTTCGTCAATAGGTGTATTTGGCCTACTATACCACGATGACCACACGGATTGGTATAAAGTTTTATGTCGAGTATGACGTCTCTTCTCAAAGGCTTCTATTAGTTATAGCCCATAATACCCACCCAATGGAGTTGTGACACTTAAGTGTTCTTAATCCGTCACCACACGTAATATATTTCACTAAAAATACATTTTTATTCAATAAACATCAACAGAAATCTTGATTGAAGATTCTTTACAAAGATAAAGATAACTAAAGAAAGAAAATTACATTATATATTATTAAGCCCATCAAAAAACTTTGAGCAAGAAACTCCATGGGCTTTAGAACATTTTAATGTAGCTATTTTTTACTTTTTTGCGTTACTGACTAACTGACAGACAATGCACAGCCACCACCAGCAATTATTTGTGTACTAAGAAGGGATTGCCCAAAATTCTCTATCGGGCTGAAAAAGTTAAATTAAAAAGAATGTGTGGACGTAGCAGCGGGCGTCCTCTATAAATGTAGTTTTTTTTTAGTAGTAACTAGTTCACAAACTACGGAAAAATCTATCACTCTGCTTATTGAATCTAATAAAACAGTAAGAAGCACTCCAATGTGAATACAATTCGTCCATCAATTGGCAGGTATTCATAAAAGCGAGTTCTGTGTAACATGCATTAGCTGATTATTTCGGCTTGTTAATTAATCATGTTACTTTTTGTTACGCTTGTATTTCTTCGAAGTGGTTAGCAGAAGTTTGAGTCGTAGTAATATTCTTGTGTTGGCCTATGCTGGTATACCATGCATGCATGAATTGAATGACTGGATTCCAAGTCCACCCTCCAGGATGCATGCCTCATGCTAAGCCATAGTATATTATGAGTAAAACTATTACTAACTGCTGTCACTGATGATACAGATGATTCTGGCAATGTGTACCTCTTTATTTTTCTTGTATATAAACACAATAGAAGATTTGCACTGAACGCGACGATTAAAATACTAAATAACAACTATTGATCTGGTCATATTAGATAAAATAAAATAATAAACCGAAATCATATTGAATAGAATAAACAACTCGTGCAGTATTTTAATACTATATTATCATGAAAGTAGCCAATGACTTAATACCATTATAATAATAATAATAGACATTTATTTTAGACATTTGTCCATAGGTTTACACAATTTAAAATTACAAGCTACAACCATACTTCTACAATTTACACAAGCCAAATTATTGACACAGACTCCATCTATGTAGCACCCGACATACGCACTACTGAGTTCAACAAGAGACAAATTGATTTATTCCTATAAAGATTGTATTCATATTAGTTTAATTAAATTTTTAATTTTTTCGATACTTTTATTTTTCGGACATTATTTAGATTATTTACAGACTAGCTTCGACCCAGGGCTTCACCGACGTGGCTGACAGCTGACAGTTATCAGAAAAGAAGGTAGCCTGTGCGCTATCTATTGTGATGTATAAGCTATACTGCAATATTTTATTTAAAATGTTTTTGCATGAAAGAGTACCTAACAAATACATGCACGAAAACTTTCGCGTTCATAACACTTTTTTATAAAACCATTTGCGGCAAACAACTATTAAGCTATGCAGGTTTTGTCGCGATACGATGATTTCCTAGATCATAGCAAGCGATACTTACCTAACAAATGCACACAGCTTCCAAGAGTCGGAGAGGCAGGTTTGAATTCGAATTTTATTGCCAGTTAAAGTAAGTATATGTCTGGTTGCCACCGGGCGCCGTTCTGCTCTTTTTGGTACTTAATATTCTTACCTACTATATGCATGCCACATGCATCGTTAAAAAGTGCCTCGTAAATTGCAGGATCTGCAGTATTTATTATGAGAAACCCAAAATGCCGTTCTTTGTTCCAAAATTCAATAGATATACGTTAATATACTTCGGATTATGTCCGTGTAGTGACGGATTAAGAATACGGAATTTTATCACCCCATATCATCCCATGGGTGTCGTAACAGCCGATAGAAGGAGCATATTATGCAGAGAACAGCACTGTAAGAGAAGGAAAACTTGATACAAACCCTATACCCACCCGTTTGGCCAGCGTGGTATAGTAGGCCAATTCCTCCTTTCAAAGGAGAGGCTTAGTCCAGCGGTGGACTGTTTAAGGCATGGTGATGACTTCTGATTAATTTCATTGCGGGTACCAAGACAGTTCACCTTTTCCCGGAACTTCACGACGTGTCAAAACTCGTTGTTATCAAGTAGTTCCAAAAAAAGATATACGTTAATATGTGATATTATAAATACGCTAATCTAATTTTTCAAAGGTTATGATGTGCTTATCAACATGATTAGTTTCTTAATTCTGCCTATGCGAAGTGTGATGGGCACGACGGTAAGTGATAGAAATCTCGTAAGTATGCAAATACATTAAGTATATTTAGTAAGAAATCAGCTGTGTGAATTTATTTCTTATTTTACGTATTAAACTAATAATATTACAGTGAAACTAGTAAAAATAGATCCTAAAGTGACAATTATCGTGTACAAGTGTTATTAACAATAACTCACAAGTATTTATTGGAAATATTCACAAAGGAATTTACGATAGCGGTCAGCTGTCAACTGATCGTTTTGTTTCAAATTATTTGGAGAACTTGGATAAAACGAGGGAGTATTATTTATTTATCACGTTATTCTTGGTCCCTAATTATTGTTAACCTGTCATATTAGTGACTGCTTTGCAAATTACCATTAAAATCAGTTTCGTTTTGTCTTCAGACGACTTACCCTCTTACGAAATTTATTAATACCTTGAACCTGTGTTTAAAAGCTATATTTTTTTTTAGTACATTGACTCAAAACTTAATACTTAATAATTTAGCGTGTAACCCAACCCAATTCTTAATTTTCCACTTATTATTCAGATACTTTCTATTGTCTAGTCTTCTTTAAAAAATACTTTTCTGTTTTGTTTTTTTTTTCTTCACCACTATGCCAAGGATTTGGAGGTGAAACTGAAGTTGACACTTCAGGAGCTTAAAAAGTCCAAGGAGCTAAATGCACAACTGCTCAGGGAACATGAGGAAAGTGAGAAAGAAATTGGAAAAATAGTTGGCAAAAATTCAGAACTGAAGAGCGAGCTTGCCGATCTACACATTCAATACATGGATGTACTAGACCAGAGAGATCGCTTACAGGAATTAGTTACCTCTTTCGGAGAATGTAGTGAATCTTATGAGAGGGCCCTGAGTCGCATAAATGAGCTAGAAATCAGCTTAAGTGAAGCTCATAATACTATACTGAGCCATGAGTTGCTCGACCAACAACAGCAATGTGGTGCGACTCTGGATCTTTTCACCGAGTTGGTACCTACTCATTCTCCAAATGTAATAATGAGTAAGAATAAATTTAAGAAATACATAAAAATTAATAAAATTATAAATAGGATTAAGAACGAATGCCATAGATTTAAAGTTTCCCACAAAATGAGTAGTTTAATTAGGGATAGAATGAACTTAGTAAATAAACTAAAATTTACTGAAAAAGAGTTGCTTCAGATTAGATTACACCATGACCGTGAGACCTATGTCTTGCAGCAGGAAATGCTGGATTTACATAGAGAACTGACCAAAACTGTGAAAAGTTATGAAGATGCTCAGTTACAAATAAAAGAACACATTCTTGCTGCCAATGAGCTAGTCCAATTAGGTAGTGAAAATGTGGACAGGCTAGATTCTTTAACAAATAGGCTAAATTGCTGTACTTGTCAAAAAACAACATCATGAGACAATAATCAGCAACATGAAACAATTACACAGCCAAAGTCTCAAGAATTGCCTTGTACTAACACTCCTAGCAATAATGTTCAATGTATACCAATTTTGGGAACCTTGTTGTCATCAGTTAACCACTCTCACAATAATTGCTATAACTCTTGCTATATTTTCTCTGACCAGCTGGGCAAAGACATGGGTAGTCTTATGTCCCAGTATGCAAATAGTCCTGTAATAAATAATTGCTCACCCGGTGCCAGTTATAGTCAGTTATTACATAAAATCAAGATGACCCAGCTTAATTCAAATTCCACAGTAATATTATTGTATGGAAATAGTTTAGCTGTATCAAGAAATGACATATTAAATTGCTTTAATTTAATGGAACGTCTCAATAGGAAATATAGCTGTAAATTTATTATATGTGCACTGCCTTATTCGCAAAATTTAAATATAGAACAGAACAAGCACATACATAACTTAAATTTGTTAATGTACAATTGTATAATGTCCAGTCATCATGCCAAAAGTATTTAAGTTATTTTGATACTAACATCTTTGTTAGAAATTTTATTTTGACTAAAGATATTATGTATCTTTCTTTTAGTTTTAAGCGACAGATTGCTAAGTTATTAGCATATAATATTTACTGTGTTTTATATACACATAGTGTAACTACTGCAGTTACAGACATTAGTATTTCTACTAATCAGTATATTGAATCAACCTATAATTTAAACTACAAGTTGAGACAACTGGCGGGCCACACTTTTTGAATGTTGTACATCAGAACATTCAGGGCCTTTAGGCAAAGAGTTAGAGTTAGATTTACTTTTAGACTTTAGAAATGTTCATATCATGTGCATAACTGAACACTTGAAAAAATGTAATGAATTAGTTTTGTTAAATAATTACAATTTTACTGTTAAAAGTGCATTCACAAGGAAGGAAGCTATACATGGTGGCTCGTTAATTTTGGTTCATAATACTCTAAAGTGTAAAGAACGTAATGACTTAGTTAAACTTTCTGTGGAGCGCAGTGTTGAACTATCATGTATTGAACTTGATTATTTTGTTATAATTTGCGTATACCGCCCCCACGCAGGTGACTTTAATATTTTTGAACTGACTATGGAAGACGTTTTACAGCGTATAAAATGTAATAGTAAAAAAATAGTAGTATGTGGCGACTTTAATGTCAATTTATTGGAAGTATCGTCTTTAAGTGGAAGATTGATAAAGAACAATGGCAGAATTTGGTCTGGGTTTATTGTGGCGACCTTAAACTTCATATGAACAAAACAAATAGCTTTTTTTTCTACGATTTTTTATATTTTCACTTTGTCTCGTTAAAGCTGGAGTATTTTATGATGATTAAAAGCATTCCAATTGATTACGAATACTTTATTATTTGATTGTTGCCATAGACAATGGTGTGACGGGAATAGACGTGAGTGCTATATCCGTATCGATTATTAAATTAGTAATCGATACGATCGAGCTTTATAGAGTTGGTTTGGTTTAAAATGCAGTTATTTAATATTTAATCAACATTATATCAACAAACCAATATTTTGAAGCAAAACAACGTTTAAATCAAATAAAAACGTCACAGCATCGTTTTAAAGTTGTATCGATTTCACATAAAATCGATTTAAAATGTGCAGCTCTGCTTTTGTCTTTGGCTGTGACAGTTAGATGCTACAAAATACTTCCGCGTTTTGATGTCAATCTGACATATGTCATTTAATAATTCAAACGTACCTACCTACATTGTTTAACTTTCATACTATAACTTTCCTTGTACCTACATTGTTCATTCTTAACTAAAAATTCAAACACCGATATCTTCTTTTTCCACCTTTCCTGAGTCAAAATAGAATCATTTATAGACTCTGTTACTTACGCCAATTTTTTTGATATATTTTTTATTACTGTTCGCTTCAATTTAATTTCAGACATTTTGATGTATGAAGATCTGCCATTGTCCTTTATTTAAATCTTTTAATTTAAACTATTTATTTTTTGAACCAACTAGAGTAACCGCTACTTCTTCAACTTGTCTAGATAATATTTTTAGTGATGTTACTGCGTCAAGCACTGTAATCCTTGACGAGCTCTCGTCTGATCACTGTGGACAGTTAGCCAAGTTTGTTAGTTACTCCAGCAAGATCTCGTCACAAATCACCTGCAGACCTATCACAAACGCTCGTTGTAATTCGTTCAAAAACAAAATACTATCCAGTGTGAACTCCTCAATTTTAAAATACACCAACCCAGATGTTTTATATGAGTCGCTTCTTACAGTTGTCAAGGACGCTTTCAAAAATGTATTTAAAGAAAAAACTGTAGAAATAGGTAGCAATAAAAGATTTAATGAGTGGGCCACTACTGGTATACATGTGAGTAGAGCTAAATTATATGAATTATATGCTATAAAATCCTACAATTTTAATCCACAGTTTATTGAATACGTTAAAAAATATTCAAAATTATTTAAGAAAGTCTTTTTTATAGCAAAATCCATATTTTTGAGTAACAAAATAAAGCAATCGGATAACAAAGTTAAAACTACTTGGAAAGTTATTAACGAACAAACTGGAAAAATTAGAATTAATAACAATAATTTTGAATTGAAATTTGACACTAAAATTGTACGCGAAGATGAAGATGTAGCTCAAGAATTTAATAATTATTTTTCGCACATACCGTTATCCGTTACGAAGGGTTTAGATGCTTCTTTTAGTGTAGCTGCAACATATTTGATTAATAATATGCCAGAAATAACGTGTACTTTTAGATTTCAGCCTATTAATTCAACTGACATTTTAAATACCTTCAAGTCTCTTAAGCCTAAAAAGACAGGTGACTTATGGGGCATCTCTGTAACAGTTTTGCAAACAATTATTGACCTAGTAGCTCCGTATTTAACTGTAGTATTCAACCACTGCCTTAATTCAGGAACTTTCCCAGATCTTATGAAATACAGCAAAATTATTCCACTTTTTAAATCTGGCAGCAAAGCTGATATTGGTAACTACAGACCCATTTTAGTGTTACCAGCGTTCAGTAAAATTTTTGAAAAACTCCTACTTAAGCAATTACTATAATCTTAACAGCCTCCTACATACTGAACAGTACGGATTTACTAAGGGTCGATCTACGACTGATGCAGGAGTAGCTTTACTTAAGCATGTGTACAATGCTTGGGAACAGTCGCAAAATGCCTGAAACATTACGGTATCAGAGATTTGGCACTTAGAGTCATTAATTCTTATCTGAAAGGTAGAGTACAACATGTTGATGTAAATGGAGCTCATTCTTCCGGGTTACCAGTGCAATTAGGTGTTCCCCAGGGGTCCATTCTGGGACCCTTTTTGTTCTTAATTTATATAAATGATTTGCCTTATTACATGAATAATTTGTGTAACGTTGGTCTTTTTGCAGATGATACGTCTTTAATTTTCAAGGTTGATAGAAATAAGGAAAACTTTGACGAAGTAAATCGAGCGCTAACTAAAGTCACACACTGGTTTACAGCTAATAACTTAGTTTTAAATTCTAAGAAAACTAAATGTGTTAAATTTGTATTGCCAAACGTAAAGAATCTGGGACCTAACTTAGCACTTAACGAGGAGATTATAGAACCAGTAAATAACACTGTTTTCTTAGGTATAACAGTAGATTATAAATTGCAATGGGGAGCACACATATTGGCTCTTACTGGGAAACTTAGCTCGGCTGCATACGCTATTAGAAAAATTAGACAGTTAACCGACGTCGATACGGCTCGTCTAGTTTATTTTAGTTACTTTCATAGTATTATGTCCTATGGTATTCTTCTATGGGGAAAAGCTGCAGATATTGACAGTGTATTTATTTTGCAAAAAAGGGCAGTCCGTGCTATTTATCAGTTAGGGCCGAGGGTGTCACTTAGGGATCGATTTAAAGAAATTGAAATCCTGACTGTACCTTCCCAATATATATTTGCCAATTTAATGTACATTAAACAAAATATTGAGTCGTATAGTAAATAAATTAATAGTTTAAAAAACACTAGAAAACACGCTTTTATGAATGCACGTAAAAACAAAAAATAAATTATGGATCGTTCAAGTTGTCCCTATTTCTGGGCTAAACTATGTGTTTTAATTATAATATTTGATTGTAAAAGCGTGGGGCGCTGGAAAAGAAAAGCGTTCTTGTTTAACTTGTTGAAAGTGAATAGATGTTACGGGAAGCAGGTAACACAGATTGGCGCTCTAACTGGAGTTGCAGCACTAGTAGTAAGTGCCTCTACATTAAACAATCTGCTCAAAGTACCAGTTTGGTGAACTCAGACAAAACATGCGCCATCAGCAAGGAAGACGACATTCACCGACATTTTTAACGCCTCTTCTTTCAGGAAATTGAGTACATAAGGGTAATACGTCAACAGTGGCAAAATGTAGAGTTCTTGTTCGTGGACGAGATATCTTTGGTTCCCTTTGGTAACGCTTTGGCGGCAAGTTGGGCATCTACCGTGCACAAGATGCAAGGCTGTACGGTAGACCACGTAGTGGTGTACTTAGGGTCCTGTACTTTTGCAGCTGACATATTAAACACCATGCAATACAGACGCACTGGGGGAGATGGAGAGGATGCGCGTTCATTCGCCTACTTAAAATAAATGTATTTTAAAAATATTTCATTATCAAAGACTAAAAAGTATAAAATAAATTAATAGTTTAAAAAACACTAGAAAACACGCTTTTATGAATGCACGTAAAAACAAAAAATAAATTATGGATCGTTCAAGTTGTCTCTATTTCTGGGCTAAACTATGTATGTGTTTTAATTATAATATTTGATTGTAAAAGCGTGGGGCGCTGGAACAGGACAGATTTTCTTGTTAACTAATACTAACTTCCTGGCGGAAGCTGCAAGAGGTCGCACAAGAGCATAACGTTTATGCCGCCAAAGGGTTCATCGTAATTCTTTAGCTGGCGTAAACGAGCGTCTATCATGCACAACATCTCATACGGAACCATAGATATCTCGTCCACGAACAAGAACTCTACATTTTGCCACTGTTGACGCATAATTCTCAAGTAGTTGCCGGAGAGTTGAGGCATGTTCACTAAGACGCCGTCTCTTTGAACTAATTGAGTAATTTGAGCAACCTATGCAGTGTAGAGCCACCTACTAGTCGTGCTGCAACTCCAGTCAGAGCACCAATGTTTGTAACCTGCTTCCCCTAACATCTGTTCACTTGATTTTTCAACAAGTTAAACAAGAACGTCTTTCCTGTTCCAGCGCCACCAGTTACGAAAAGTTTAAACCTTTGTTGATCGCCCAGTTGTTGCGACTGTATGTTTGACGTGATAGTATTGAATAGTTGTCCATGGTCCATGTTCATAGCCTGTCGTGCTTAGTCGAATTGATCATTAGTCATAGTCTGTTCAGGATAGTCTTCATTGTGTTCTATATTATCCAATACTGGAGGCTCTTCGAGGATCTGAAATGCGTGCACTAGATTGAATGCAATTTCCAGCTGCCGGTCGCGCTCTCTTTGCCGCTCCATGTGACTGCTAATTGCCTTTAACTGCTCTTCCTGAGCTAATGAAGCCTCTCTTGCACTATAAAACCCTTGTAACAGTTCTGTTTCTGAGCGATAAGGCATATACTGAACCAGCAAATTGTGATAAAAGTTCTCCGGATCAGTGGACGCTATGAAGTATGGTACTCGAATAGCAGCAGGCACAGTTCTTGCGATCATTTTGCTGTTGTCTTTGGTTTATATGAAATTTGAAAAATGTTTATGAATATTTGGCAAATATTTTATTTTATTTTATTCGAAATATTAAAAAAAATTAAAGTCCATTACGTGGCCTTTCTCACAAGTGCTAACACGACTATGATAAGATATTCCATCATGGAATGCCAGTGCCTATCTTCCGGCTTCATCATCAGACCTTGAAACCTAATTGTAATCAAAGCTCATTACGTGGCCTTTCTCACAAGTGCAAACACGACTATGATACGATATTCCATCATGGAATGCCAGTGCCTATCTTCCGGCTTCATCATCAGACCTTGAAACCTAATGTAGTCAATTCTCATTACGTGGCCTTTCTCACAAGTGCAAACACGACTATGATACGATATTCCATCATGGAATGCCAGTGCCTATCTTCCGGCTTCATCATCAGACCTTGAAACCTAATTGTAGTCAAAGTTCATTACGTGGCCTTTCTCACAAGTGCAAACACGACTATGATACGATATTCCATCATGGAATGCCAGTGCCTATCTTCCGGCTTCATCATCAGAACTTGAAACCTAATTGTAGTCAAAGTTCATAACGTGGCCTTTCTCTCAAGTGCAAACACGACTATGATACGATATTCCATCATGGAATGCCAGATCCTATCTTCCGGCTTCATCATCAGACCTTGAAACCTAATTGTAGTCAAAGTTCATCACAAGACTTTTATAAGAAATCCAAAACAGCTATGATACGTTTTTCCATCATGAAGTTCCAGGTCATATCTTCCGGTTCCATCATCAGATCAGTTCGGCAGTACTATATTATTAAATTATCATCAGAACTACATACAGCTGCCAATTTTCATTACGCTACGACCCTTGGATGATGGTTAAATTAGTAGTGTGTACAGCTTTATATTTAATTGTTTTTATATACATACTGTTTGACATATGTTTGAATTTTGATTAACTTTATTTTTGACATAAGTTTCTCTGTTTGACATGTATATTTGTTTGCGTCATTATTTTATTTGACATTTAATTTTTATATACACTTTGACATTTTTTAATTCAATTATGCGTTTATTTGTTGACGTTCTGCTCTTTTAGGTATGTTATAGTGCGTTAATAATGTCGGATAGATTTATTTTAGTCTAATGTAAGTTCGAATGGCTTGTCTTGGAAAGTAGGTTCGTCATGCTCACTGTACTGTCACTGCAGGCGGTTGCGTCGGTGGTCGGGTCACCCACTTCCCTCTAATATGGTTGAGGAGGGTGATGGCTGATCATTGCGTTATACTCGTGAACGGGTGCTGCCTGTGGTGACTGGTCGATCTGCTGGACAGGATACAGCTTTTGACTTGCTGATTTATGAGTTTATTTGCAATTTGTTCCAATTGTTTTGGTACCTACCTAATTAATGCATTGTAACGTGATTTGACTGAGCAGTGATTACATAACAACATGATATTTAACATGTGTGCTACTTGTCATTTTGTTTTGGAGGCTAAGTGTTAGTCATTATTCTCAATTTTCAAGTCTAAAGTAGGTACGTAACTAAATAAATGGCAATAGGTTGTGTGATAGCTATCATGTTAACTGAAATGTGATATAATTATTTTTTGATTATAATGTATAACTTCTTATTTAAATACGCAGACAGTACTGTGTTGCTAGGGAGTTTGTTGCGCTGCTTCTTCTTCCTAGCGGAAACACATAGGAAGCAGTGAAGGGATGGGCTTTTTGGGGGACTGTCTATTGTAAAATTTAACGTTCAGAAAGAGCTGTTTACCAGCCAATTTTGAATAAAAGATTTTGATTTTGATTTTGATATCACTTACCTATAAGTAGGTTTATATCCATTATTGGAAAATCGAAAACAAGTAACCTTTAGATATTATTTTATTCTTGCTTTTAAATCTTGTATTCCTTGACCTATAGTATATTGTTTGACGTTCACGTCAAACGATTTAAAACGATAGAGTATCGACTTTAATCAAAGTCTTCCACTACGCACGTGCATATAAACATAACGTGAAAAATGCACATTACATTATTCTGATACTTTCTGGTTAAGATAATATGTTTTATTGTCAATAACTTTAACAACAACAATTTCCATCTTTTGTCTCTAACGAAAATGATACATTTGAAATATGTATTTACGAAACTAAACAACTTCATAAACCATCCCCACCATTTCAATTCTGGAATAGTCCCATAAAATGTGTTGTCCCGTAATTTTCAAAGTTACGTAACTTAGGGTAGCCGCGGAATTAGATCGTGGTTTTTTTATTTGTGATATGTCATACCTGTAGCTATATTTTTTGAAGTTACAGCTGCTAATACGGCAGAACAAAGCAGAAAAAAAATTAAATCAAAAAACATGAAATCGCTATTTTCTCGGAACTGATACATTTGAGCAAATCCAAAAAGAACTCGTAATTATTGCTGATACTGAATGTATCGAATCACAAAAACATGCCATTTAAATAACAACGGTTTCTTTTTTTTTTAATGCATTTCTTATTTTTTGGAAATACGCGACATCAAACCTGAAATTCAGTTTTCTCCTAAACTATACAAGTGAGCTTGACAGGAGGTTTACTCTTATATTTGTCATAAGAAGCTGTATCTGGTTTCAAATCAAAGTAAGGATGTCCGATTTTTGGGTAAAAGAAAACACTGTGGGCTGTCAACATGATGCCCAGACCATAATTATGATATTTTTACTCTTTGTGGCAAACCTAGAATTAAAAACCGGCTAAGTGCGTGTCGGGCCACGCGCAATGTAGGGTTCCGTAGTTGCCCATAATGACTTGCTGCAAAGGGTATTAATGTACAACAAATCCGACTGTTTATTTTGCTGAAAAAAATATTTTAATAACATAGTATTTTTCTAAACAAAACTTAGGTTCTTATAATAGTATAAGAACCTAAGTTTTGTTTAGAAAAATACTAGGTATGTATCCAGTTATGTATTGTAAACATAAAATGTGGTTTCCAAGATATACTACTACTATACATACGTAGTACCGTAGTACATTACATACCAAAGTTCGTATATCTTTAAGATTAAGCCAGCGCGCCCAATGTAAACTCACAGAAATACGTATTTAGAAGTTAACCGACGATTACTCGTAAACTAGTGATATCTCCTTAGCCGTGATAGTTTTCCTTTTAAATTCGTTATATGTACTACATTTGTGATTTTTTTCACCTCTTCCAAATTAATAGTTTAGCCGACTTTGGACACTTGAGTCCACAGAACAGTTAATTGTCCTGTGCTTGAGTCTAACAATTTTTTTCACTTCAAAACTTGACATTTGACAAACCAATCACTTGATCGAAAAATGATTTGAGCAAACTAATCATATTTTTTTAAAACCTATCCAATGATACCCCACATGATGAGGTACTCAACCAAATAAAAATCAACCCCACTATATATGTAGGGGAGATATCCTTAAGAAAAATGTTTTTCTAAATTTTATTCAACAGTTTTGTTGCAATATCTTATGTCTATGTTCATGTCAAATATCAGCTCCATGACGGACATGACGAAACTATAAGGGTTCCTTGTGGACTACGGAACCCTAAAAAGACTATGTTTCTACTTATTCTTCGCCCAAATGAGTCATATAAATCTTATAAAAGAGATTCACAATATGCATTTGCTTTCTGAAAGTACAATCAATCAGCTATAGATCATTCATATCACTGTCAGGGAAAAAATCCTGTCTTAGTTGATCCCAGAACTTCATTCTCTTCTCTTCTGGGACGTGGACCATCTTCAACCGTTTTCCTATGTTCAGTCCTATCATTTTCTTGTGGGGTACTAATGGCTTCCAATGGAGATTGCCTAGTAGGTCATCGGTGGTTTCTGGAGTTGGGTTCCTGAAACGAGTTATTTTGACAGATACAGAGTGGAAAATCACATTCTTGGATATAGATGACATTGGAAATAGAACGCTGTTTGACTTTCTTTAGGTTTTTCATCATCATCTGATGATGATCAGCCAAAAAAAGTCCTGTGCTGGACATAGGACTCCTCTAACGCTCTCTACACTTTTTTGGTTTAAGTTCATTATCATCATCAGCCCCTTACGGTCCACTGCTGGACTAGGCCTCTCCTTTGATAGGAGGAATCGGCCTACTATACCACGCTGGCCAAACGGGTTGGTATAGGGTTTGTATCAAGTTTTCCTTCTCTTACAGTGCTGTTCTCTGCATAATATGCTACCTCCGTCGGCTCTTACGACACTCATGAGATGATATTGGGTGGTGACATTCCGTATTATTAATCCGTCACCACACGGACAGTAAGTTCCCTAATCGATTTTAAATATGCTGCATATAGGTTAAAAAATATTTGTATTCCCCATAGCTAGGGACATACATTATTGTCGCACAAATATACTTCTAAATACATCATCATCATCATCCTCTTAGCGTTATCCCAGTTTCAATCTGGGGTCCACTTACTAGTCTAACCGCATTTGGCTGAATATCAGCTTTTCCACAGAGCGACTGCCTGTCTGACCTCCACAACCCGAAGGGATAGCGATATTCCATTGTTTAGTGTTAGAAAATATACTACTAAATACATATTTATTACTAGTATTACTATACTATCTTCCTAAATTATTTCCTACAGCACTTATTTCGTCTATATACCTATATATATATATATATATATGCACTATTTATACTTCTATGCTTGAAAGATTACGCACCTTTCTATTCTCGTTCCTCAAAAACATAAAATTTTCACAACTATTGAGAGGAAATAGGAACTACGTAGACTGGCCTAGTGGCAAGTCTCTCGTCAATCATTCGTATAATCAGATACGACAACATCTAACCGAAAAGGGACAGGGCAAGAAAAAACGGCTCACGGAAGTGTTGTGGTGTTACTACGTAACCACCATGTTTTTTTGAATACCTATGACATAATGCACAATACAATTTATTGTTCGACTCGAAAATCTTATCGCCAGAGGTCACGACACAGCCGCTTAATACTCATAAAAAATGAGAAGGCTTTCGCGTTGACGAAGTACAAGTTATTCTAAAGATTTGACCGACATGCTCGCGGTAGATTATCTAAATTCATCACGATTTCATTGTTATGATTTATTTGCAGATCAACAAGTATTCATTATTTACATGCTCCACTCGTTTTCTAGTTAATAAGTACACATACATACATTAATTACTACACAATTTTATGTTACACAAATTTTATGGTGTACATAGCACCATAAAATTCTATAGAACAAGATTTCTGCATCATTAAGGACAAAGCTCGTCTCAACATGACGGCAAGACGCCAAAACAGATAAGCTTACTTGTCATGCAAAACAAATTTTAATTTCAAAACACGAAACAAACTCCATCCGCCGAAATTAAATACGTTGTATTATATTCAGGTTGAGTTTAGCTTTACAATCTTTTAATACCATCAAAGCTTACCGTAAACTGACTTAACAATTAGAAAATAACTCGGCATTAAGAATTTAAACCTCAAGCACTTCAATTAAAATCCGTTACTTTGTGGAAAGGAGAAGATATTCGGGCGAACATTTAATCTGTATTAACCTTACCCGTGTTTAGCGAAGTTCGCCAATAACCTCGCCATCTTCTTAATGAGGAGCCTTTCACTGGAAGGTTCGGTATTGTAGTAGCGGGTAAGTGATTCACATTTGAAGTGATAACAGATTTGATCGCCCTCCGTCGCACCACTCCAGTTTAAATTGGCGAGTAATGTATTCCACACGACGCCAAAGCACCCTCTGAAGGTGAAGCGGTACAAGTAAACATTATTACAAGACACTTGTGCGTGTAGCCGCGCCTGTCGCAGCGCTGGATAAATAACTTGGTCCGACACATATTTCACGTAACGCCTCAGACTCCGCTCACCCACCCATTAACCACCCATTAACTCCCATTAACGAAATAGAAATCCATTATTTTTCTTCTTATCTTCTTATACAGTTTCGATCCGTACTCGTCTCGCCTCCCTCCGAATGGTAATAAATACTGAAAGTTATAATTTAAATACTTTAGAAGTTTCTTGTTTCTATTGAAACCACCCAGTTTGTGAAGAGAATTTAAGTTTGTGTATCCTATCATAACTTCTACAGCATTATTGGTGATTTTTCGTTTGTACACTTGCAAAGGAAATTTATTCATAAAGGCGTCATTTCCTGACGTTTCGACAGTGGGTCCGAACGAATGGATTAATCTCTGATTGTCCCTGACTTCAGTGCTGTCGAACAAGTCCTGACTAGCCAGTAGCAATTGTTTGATGGAGCTTCCTTTGAGTATTTCGTAGAAGTGAGTTCGATTAAACTTTTCAAAGGGTCCATTTAGATTCCAGTATAATTTGTTAGAGATTTCAAAGTTGTAGCTTCTATAATCGGCAGGTGATAACGCACTTCCTTCTTCTATTATGACTCTTGTAAACAAATCTTCGCTGGCAGCTGACAATAAAAGCGAAGCTACTATACTTGCGCTAGTTCCAGATCCAAACACGGTCACTCTGTTTAAATCTCCATTAAAGTAACTGATATTATCTCTTATCCATCTGAGAGCAGCTAGCACATCTTTTGCTCCCATATTGCCTTGTGCGAAACTATCTCCAGTATTCAGAAAACCAAATATAGAAGTTCGATATGAAACAGATACCAAAACGATATCTTCGTCTATGAAAAAATCTGGACCGTGCATGTCGGAATCTTTATTGAGCCAGACAATTACTGGCGCATAGAATATTTCTTTGATAATTGGTGTATATACAGATAGATACAAACAATCTTCAGTAAAGCCAGAAGCGCAAGTATTATTGTACGGAGTGCTATAGTTATAAGCGGCTTTCCCAAACCAAGGTCGGTATTTCGGCGCCTGGAAAAATATTATGACCGTTATTAGATAACATCCTTCATACTGTGTATTAAGATATGTCTAGTGTGACTACGTGTGCGGAGCTGTGGTTAAATGATAAATCACCAGAGAATCTTCTACTGTAATAATACAACCTTACTTACAGTTCCGGAAGATTAATAATTATAGTACAAAAGAAATACTAAGTTACAATAGTTACGTTAAGATTAACAACGATTATTTCGAACTCTGTTAAGAAAATAGGTCAAATTTCAAAATCTAGATATATATCTCAATTTTGTAGCATGACTCTTGTAAAACGTACTACTGTAAAATGTATTCCTTTATACTTTGGAGTGGTCTATATACAGCAGTGTATTACGGCAGAAGATGAGGAAATAAGGCACTTTATATTTTAATACGTCACGTCCATACCACTAAAGAAATAAAATAATACAACATAATATATTTATCCGGCTGACAGGTTATTGAAGATGTACTAGTATAATTACCATTACTTAATACTCTAAGTATAGCATAATTATATACTTCCTCATTTCAGACCAGAGACGACGCTGGACATAGGCCGTTCCTAAGGCACATCACATAAACCAATCTTTAGCCGCCCGCATCCAACCGCTTCCCGCGATCTTCACCAGACCATCAATCAATCCGTCAATCAAACCGTCAATCAGCCTTGCCGGAGGACTACCCCTGCTGCGTCGTCCAGTACGTATTCACCACTACATTTCACACTCTATTTACTAGAATAAAATATAGAAATTGAACTAACCTTATACCTCAATTTACGGATAGGGCGCTGAGCATATGGAATTTTCCAAAACGCTGCGTAAGGTTTATTATCAAAAACTGTGTAAAAATTTCTACCAGTAATTTTTGTTCCATTTGTTACAATAGTATACGTAGAATCACTGTTAGAACCAGCACTATATATAATAAAAAAAGTTAATAGCAAAATAACTTTCGAAATCATGTTTTAGGTAAATTATTTAAATAAAATTTATCACATGGAGCCGTTACTAAGGCTTTTTAAAAACTACATACATAGTAGTAGTAAGCGTATGGGACACGTCATACTATAAACGTTTAAAAGGCGTGAATATGTTTTGAAAATATTTGAAATATTGCACTATTACATAAGCCTTGAATCTGCTAGATAAGATGCATCTAGATCCGAATTTTACGAAAGGGCTTCATTGAGGTGGGTGTTAGGTTCGCGCAAAGTATGAAAGTTAAAATAAAACATTATTATCACCCGCGAGCGAAGCCGCGGGTACCAGCTAGTATTATAATAAAATTCTTGCCATATTTTTGTTATTTAGTTTTGGCCACGGGATTCACTGGATCTATGGCGCTCTCATCAACCTGTGGAAATGGAATAACTGATAATCATATTTATATTTCCATAAATATATATATTATATTTAAGTAGAAGATGGCTGCAACTTAGGGCAATCTTTCTTAGTACGCCCTTTTTTTTTTTTTTGGTGTCGGATTGGAAAATCCTCATGGAGTCCCTTCGCCCTGGGGGGAAGAACGAAAGGGACTGTCAGACTCTTACTGACTAATAACCAACCCGTGCTCCTCATGTACCCATGTGTCGGAGGGTAGGGTTTCACCGAAGCATTCCTCATTACCCCCCGACGGGTATTGGCCCACCAGAGGGTCAGGCGGGCCCCGAACAAAACCCCCTTGGCGGCGGATAAAGGTGTTAAGCTCCGCCACCAAAACACCCAGCGGCCGCAGAGGATAGGGAGGACGGCAACGCAACACCGCATCTCCTCTTCCTCTGCGGCCCCACCACGACGCAACGATGGTGCGCCCCCATTTGGTCGCGGGAGATATGGCGCGCGGCAACGCAACACTGACACGCCTCTCCTCCCGCGACCGCACCCGACTGCGAGGGACAGACAGAACTGTCCCCCGCACCCGCACCTACGGACGCATCCTACGCAGGCCTCACGCAAGCCCACGTGGAGCGTCCCCTCCCGGGATCCCGCTTAGCTTCACCGTGGGAGAAAATCAAATCCACGGTTACTAAGCCCCCCCACCACGACAAGGTGGAGATCCCACGGGGGGAATCTTAGTACGCCCTAAGGAATATATTATGTACATGCAAAATTTCAGCTTCTTGCGCCCAAGTTTTGGCTGTGAGTTGTGTGTTAGTCAGTTAGTAACGCAAGAATTTTATATAAGTAATTATACAGACAACAATTTTATATATACAGATTAACACCGACATACGGCACAAATCATAGCGTTCATCGCAAAAAAAGTTGTAATCGAACCCAAGACGTGACAGCTTGAATAGTCGCGTAAAATCTGGTAATATTATATTAAGTACTAAAATCGGCTAATTTGCTCGTTAAATATCCGTGTCAAGCGGTAACTACGCGATTAAAATACTCAGTGTATAATTTTGTGTGGAAATTCACCCAATATGCCCAGCGGAGTTATTAAGTTACGTGGATACCTCGGGAACACCGAGGGTGACTGGCCCCAAAGAGCGGTAAAATTTTAAGGTTTTCTTGAACCTTTCAGAAATTGCTGCTTAAGACTGTTTTAAATGCTTGAATCTTCAGGGAAAACATACGTCCTTTTTAAACGCATCTTCCCTTTGGTTGGGTTCGGTTGGTTTAATTGTATTTGGTTTCAATTTATGTTGTGCTATTTGCTCTGCTGCGAAGTCTGATGATGTTAAGCAATTTGCCCCAACGGCCGTCAGTTCTTCTAACTATGACCCTACCCACTGCCAATTGAGCTTGACTATTGATAGAGCTATGTCGGCGTCTTTGGTCCCATTGTGGTTCCCCTCATTTCTGACTCTTTTAAATCGAACCTACATATACACTCGCCATAGTGTTTACAGTTCATGGTGGTAGGGCCACGCTGTTTACAGCACGAATGGGCCGGCTCAACCGGGGCAGTACCACCCTCCCACAGAAGATCGACGTAAAGTACCAGTATGTTCTATGCTGTTGCGTTTCGTTCGGTGAGTGGGAGAGCCGGAGGCCCAACCATACCCTCCCCATCCTCTCTTCATTGCCCATATGGGGAAGGAGGAGAGGATGAGGAGGATTAGCTGAGGGGGCGGTTACCGCAGCATACGTGGGACCAGTAGAGTATCCGTGGAGTCATTGTGTGGGTAGTGTGGGTCGACTCGCTGGCCAGGGAGACCCGTAGAAACGGTGGTGCCGCTGGCCGCCCGCGGCATAGTATAGAGGCCCAACTGGGACTAACCATCTCGGGAGGCTGCCCCACCAGGCCGCGCATAATCTCGGGGTGGCTCTTCGTGCCGGTTGGTGACCGGAGGGTGGGACCCGGCGACCACTTCTGGGAGGGTACGGGGGCCCTTCCGTCTGGCGGGTCGGCCACCGCTATACCTCACAGTATAATGGCAACACAATACTCTGCGCTTTGTGACGCACTGCTGCGTTGACTGCCTCCTCTTTTCACGCCCCCTTTTCTATGGCAGCTCCAAGAAATGGTTCCGGTATAACAGCGGCGTCTTCGTTCCCCACCAACTCACTTTTTGAGGTGGAGTCCGCTTACATCCGCGGACTCCATTCGAACCTCAACGCCGTCCACCATCATCTCGAGACGGCCCGACCGGCCATGCTTTTCTTGACCGAGACTCAAATACGCCGTCCTGACGACACGACTTATTTGCATTATTCCGGTTATGCACTGGAGGATAACTTCCACGCAAAAGCCGGGGTATGCTTGTTCGTCAGAGCGGATATTTGCTGTCGACGTCAACGCTGCCTAGAGGACCCGTCCTTTTCTGTCCTTTGGGTACACGTAAGTCTGGGTTCATTGGCCCGTATTTACGTGTGCCTTTACCGTTCCCATACCGGAGATGCCGAGACAACTCGACTGTTTCACTACTTAAGTCAGGCAGCAGATAATGCGCAGGAGCAGTTCCCGACCGCCGAGTTGGTCTTTTTGGGAGACTTCAATGCCCACCATGAGACCTGGCTGGGGTCTTCCAAAACAGACCACGCGGGACGAGCTGCTCACTCATTCGCTCTAACGCATGACCTGACTCAACTGGTACTCCAGCCCACCAGGATACCAGATATATCGGGTCAAGCGCCCTCGTTGTTAGACCTTGTGCTGACGAGTAACCCGGCCCAGTACAGTGTGACGGTACAAGCCCCTTTGGGTTCCTCCGACCACTGTCTGGTTCGCACTACAGTGCCATTCGCTTCACCTCCACAACCAGTGCTGGCAAAGCGACGCTTGTGGCACTACTCGTCAGCGGATTAGGATGGCCTGCGAGACTATTATGCGTCCATCCCGTGGTCTCAACGCTGCTTTGGTGAGAGGGATGTCGGAGAGTGCGTCTGCTGTTGCTGGGGAAATCATGTTGGGTATGGAATATTACATTCCATCCACTGACGTCTACAGCAGCAGCGGATTACGGCCCTGGTTCGATCTGTTAAATGCTCGATCTGTGTTAATCGATGCTGTTAAACAAAAACAGTCGGCTTACCGCGCTTGGATCAGGGCTCGGTCTCGTCGCGATCCGAATGTCCATCTCATCAAGGCAGCCTATAATAGAGCCACCAAGGTCTGCAAGAGGGCATACATAAGAGCGGATGCACAGCGCATTGCACGGTTTGGTCAAGAACTCTTGTCGCACCCCACGGGCAGCCGGGGATACTGGCGATTGGCCAAAGCCGTGCAATCTAATTTCTGCCAGCCTTCACTGCCGCCGTTGCAATGCCCTGATGGATCACTGGCCCATGGGCCGCAAGAGAAAGCTGACCTGCTTGTCAATCTCTTTGCGGCCAACTCCCGAATCGATGATCGTAGTACGCAGCCGCCTTCAATTCCCTACTGCGGCCACTCCATGCCTGATATTAAAATCAGGCAATGCGATGTTCGCGCGACACTGCGTTCTCTCGATGTCCGGAAAGCCAGTGGACCTGAAGGAATTCCAGCGGTTGTGCTTAGGAAATGCGCAGCCGAGTTGTCTCCAATGCTTACACGCCTGTATCGCCTATCATATGCCTCTGGCGTAGTGCCGCAGGCTTGGAAAGAGGCGAACGTACAACCGATTCCCAAGAAAGGGGATCGTTCTGATCCGGGCAACTATCGACCCATTGCTATCACCCCTATCCTCTGCAAGGTGTTTGAATGACTAATCAACAACCAACTCATTCGCTACCTAGAAGATCACTCTCTCATCAGTGATCGTCAGTATGGCTTCAGACCGAAACGATCAACGGGTGATCTTCTAGCGTATGTCACTCACCTTTGGGGTGAGGTGATGGACAGGCATGGGGAGTTGTTGGCTATTAGTCTTGACATCTCCAAAGCCTTCGATAGAGTCTGGCATCGTGCGCTTCTTTCCAAGCTTCCAGCTTACGGCTTGCCGCCTCGATTGTGCAACTGGGTTGCCAGCTTCCTGAATGAGCGCCGTATACGAGTCCTTTGTGACGGTGAATCATCGAAGTTTCTCCAGGTGAATGCTGGTGTGCCTCAGGAGTCCGTGTTATCGCCCACGCTTTTTCTTCTGCATATCAATTATATGCTCACTTTTGGGGGCATACATTGCTATGCAGATGACAGTACTGTACATGGGCGATATCTCGGACACCCTGCGGCTAAGCAAGCCGATACTGAGGAGTATAGGCGAACACTTGTTGCTGAGCTTGACCCGGTTCTGAATTGCATCTCGCATTGGGGTGATGAGAACCTGGTGGAGTTCAACGCCAAGAAAACACAGGTGTGCGCATTCTCAGCCAAGGTATCTCCATTCCTTCCCCATGCCTCTCTTCTGGACACTCCACTACCGATTCAAGACAGCCTCAATATCCTAGGTATGGACATACGCAGAAATCTCAACCAGAAAAACTACATCGAGGGTGTCATCAAATCCGCATCTCGGAAACTCGGAGTCCTGAACAAGGAGAGGAGGTTTTTCACGCCGGAGCAGTTGTGTCTGTATACAAGACCCAGGTTCGCTCCTGCGTGGAATACTGCTCTCACCTTTGGAATGGCTCCGCTCAGTACTTATTGGACGCTCTCGATAGGTTGCAGCGGCGTGCTGTCCGTATCATCGGGGATCCAGAGGCCACTAAGACTCTTGAGTCACTGCAATTACGCAGAGACGTGGCCTCAATGGCTGTGTTCTACCGTATCTATCACGGTGAGTGCTCCGAAGAGCTCTTTCAACTAATCCCACCCTCTCCTTTCCTATCCCGAACGACACGTGCTGGGTTGAGGTGCCACTCTTACACGGTAGAACAGACCCCGTCACGCACCAAAAGGTTCGGCGCCTCTTATCTCTGCCGTACCATTAAGATGTGGAACTCTTTACCAGTCCACGTGTTTCCCTCCACTTATGATCCCGGGTCCTTTAAGCGGGGCGTGAAAAAGCTTTACTCAAGGCCGTCAAGGTGAGGACCATCATGCCATAATGCCATGCTGGCTGCTGGGATGATGGCCATCACTATGGGACTTCATTGATTGCTTAACATCAGGCAGCATGGAGTCAATTTGTACGGCAGAAATAAATAAAAAATAAAAAAACTACTCTAGCTCTCTACCATCTCTACTATCTAGTTACTTTAATGATATGACTGATACTGAGTCTGATCTCGGTTACTTTGAAGCGGTAATCTGTTAACGGGCTCGTTTAACATTAATATTAATTTATATAAATGTAAATTAATAGCCACACGTTGACATTGCTTGCGGGCACATTTATAGCTGGATGAATTTGTTCCAACTTTCGACATGCCATTATATTTTAATGTGTTTTTGTAAAATTTTGGGGTGATATTTTAATTGTCTATTACTTGTTAATTAGTAAAGTCTAATTAGTCATTATAATTTATATATTACTAGCTTTTGCCCGCGGCTTCGCGCGCGTTATATTCGTGGTAACACAAATCTACTTTCAGTCTCAAGTGAAGACGCTCTTGATTATTTTAAAGAGTCAGAAGCTCTATATGGTATAAAGTTACTCGGTCAGTATCCATGACAAATGTCAAAGCCATGTTTCAATATGTGTCCAATAAATATCTATAAACACTTTCGCATAATGTATAATCTTAGTAGCTAGAGAAAATAGTTTCAGCCGTTTGAGCGTAGTATATAATTATTAGTTTAGATATGCGAACAATTTTATCAACAATATGACAATATGTATGATGTGACAGTACTGACAGATAGCACATGCGCAGCACTCAATTATTTGCGCATGCGTACTAACTTCCAAGAGGAAAATTTACAATACCTCCCAGTTTAATTTTTTCAACTTATGGTAGCCTATGTCCGTCTCCATGGTCCAATATATCTCTATATTAAATTTCAACAAAATCGGTTCATCCGTTTACGCGTGAAAACGGAACATACATACATACATACATACATACATACATACACACTTTCGAATTTATATATCTCTATATTAAATTTCAACAAAATCGGTTCATCCGTTTACGCGTGAAAACGGAACATACATACATACATACATACACAGTTTCGAATTTATAATATAAGTAGGGATGTTACTATTTAGCCTAGTTTATACATACCTGATAGAATAGTAATAAGATAGAAGCAGCGATAGCCGAGTGGAGAGACCTATAGACTGCTACGCAGAGGGTTTCAGGTTCGAATTCATGTCACGCACCAATGAGTTTTCGAAGTTAAGTGGGTGAAGGAAAACATCTTGAGGAAAACTGCATGTTTGAGTGTTCTCCATAACGTTCTTGAAAGACATGTGAAGTCTGCCAACCCGCACTTGGACAGCGTGGGGACTATGGCCTTTACTCTTCTCATAATGAGAAGAGGCCCGTGCCCAGCAGTGGGACAGTATATATAGGGCTTATGATGATGATACATACGTCAATAGTACAGTTTAGAAGATAGAAGGAGGAGGGGACTTCGCAATTGGTGGTTTCCGAAATATTTCACAAACTGATCCCTAAATAAAAAAAAGGTAGAAATAAACTCCTAATGTTTTTGAAATACCATCAAACGATACCGTACCTCTCATTTAGGTGCATGAAACCTGTCAGTTAATGTAAAATTTAAATGCCCGTGTGGTAACAATATGTGACTATGCCAAATTGCAGCTCTCTAGTGCTTACAGTTTTTGCGTGAAACCGCAGGCGTACAAACAAACGGACAGGCATGGCGAACCCATAAGGCTGCCTTATCCTACGGCAAGGAAAAATAACTTTTCATCTGACCTTCGCAACTCGAAAAGCTCTTCCATAGTTCAAAGAACATTACAGTAATATAATATTAAGTACAGTGACGTCACAATGTTGACGTAGGAGAGTGCCGATGTTCGCTCCAGCGAGCGACACTATTGACGCAGCTGCTAGGTAACACTTAGACGATCCCGATCATTCCTTTTTTTATCTAAAATGAGGTTTATATAAAATAAAATGTTGTAAAGTAATCTATGTGGCAGCGATAGCCCTTAAGATGTACTTACAGAATGCTATGTTATCGCTTAGCCGTGCCTTAGAGGGTATGTTAAGCCGTCGGCCCCGGCTTTCATGTAGGTAGCTCTTTGTCAATCGTTATGGAGATATCATAGAGTATCGTTATCTTTTGTGTTGCGGAGGTCAGACTACAGCCGCTTTGTGGAGAAGGCTGCTAAATATTGTTCAACCAGTATTCATCCGGTTGCATCCAAGTCTTTTCATCTTAGACCACGCGCTCAGGGCCAAGACAAAAAGGCTTTGATTCAACCGGAATACCGCTTGAACAATAGTAGTTTTATAGTAAATAGAACCAAGTAAGAACAACCGATGGCCGTTGAGGCAGGCGGGTTCTAGAGTGGCGACCACGTACCGGACGACGCAGCTGGGGTAGGCCTCCCGCAAGGTGGACCGACGATCTGGTTAAGATCGCGGGAAGCTGTTGGATGCGGGTGGCTCAAAATCGGTCTGTGTGGAGAACCTTGGGGAGGCCTATGTCAAGTAGTGGACGTCTCTAGGCTGACATGATGATGAGCCATGCCGATTTCAGCATAAATGGTCCAGCTTGACCAGAGAAGAACTACCTTCACATAGAATTTTATCGTAAAGTTACCGTATTTATAGTACCAAAAGTAGAGTAAGAGTCCGGGGCCTCGTCCTCTTTTCCTAATTCATTTTTGTGCTCTTTTAAATACATTCATAGAACAAAACTGCGAGTAGACCAAACCATAACAGATAATGTAAATGTAATAAGATACTCGCATCTTATGCCCAATCCAAAAGAACATAATCTCCACAATAAATATCTATATCCCCACTACATTAATTACATTTTCGTTTCATTCCACTTCAGCCCGAAGTACACACATTACAAGCGATTCGATATATCCTTGCTTGTTTCGGGATTAATAACGTTCTGCCATATTCGCAATACCACTGGGCATTAAGTAGAACACGGCTAATTGGCAATTGAACGGACCCTTTATGCATTATTATGGGTACAGTAAGCAGGCAGTGGGCAGTTCGGTGGGGCGAACTGACCAATAAAATACTTGCAAATCCCATGACGGTTCTGTGACATGGCGAATTTACGCCGCCATTAAATAAGCGTACCCCTGATGTCAGGCAGCAGGGACGTCAGTACTAGCAGAAGGCCGAAGAAATGGGATCTGGAAGGGCTTCTGACTAGAAATCTGCAGGCGATACTTTGGCTGTAGAACTGCGGTGTAGAAGGCAAATGGGAAAACCACTACACTATTTTTCCTATACATGGAGCATGAAATGAGCATAGAAAGAAATATAGTTCTTGACAACGGGCTTCCACGACGTAACATTCCGTGGCGGTCTGAGTCCGGCAGGGGCAGAAGCAAGGCTACCCAGGTCGTCATCCAGCGAAATCCTTGTAGGATTGGCACGTGGAACGTGCGTACGATGCTGCCAACAGGCAAATTGGAAGAGTTGATTGGAGAGATGCAGAGACAGAGGATGGATATAATAGGTTTAAGCGAAGTGAGATGGGAAGACAGTGGGGATTTTTGGAATGACGATTATCGAATTATATATACAGGGGATAAACAAGGAACCAATGGAACTGCTATAATTTTAAATATGAAATGGGGTTCACAAGTAGTAAATACCATACATCACAGTGACAGAATAACAGTAGTTAAAGTTAAGACCTCATCAAGTAATTTAATCATAGTACAGGTATACATGCCTACCGGTAGCCACCCAGATGATGAAATAGAAGAAATGTACAATCACTTAGATGTTATAATTGATACAGTTAAGGATAATGATTTGTTAGTAATTATGGGAGATTTCAATGCAGTAATTGGAGAGGGGGCAGAGGAAGAATTTGTTGGGAAATACGGGTTAGGTAATAGAAATTCAAGAGGAGAACGATTAATTCAATTCTGTAAAGAAAATAAAATGACCGCTATAAACACAATTTTTAAACAGCTGAAAAGGAGACTGTACACTTGGAAAATGCCGGGCGATATCGCAAGATATCAGTTAGACTATATACTAGTCAAAACTAAATATAGGTATCAAGTAACAGCTTGTAAGACGTTGCCAGGAGCAGACCTCAATACGGATCATAATTTATTGATTAGTAATTTCAATCTACAAGTAAAAAAATCTAGGTTAAAAGCAAAACCAAAGAATATTGATCTCAGTAGAATTAAGGATATAAAAAGTAATTATAGTGTGCAATATAGTAATAAAATAGGCAATAAATTTGAATCATATAAACATAGGCTAAGAAATCTGAGCATAGAAGAAAGGTGGTGCAATATTAGAGATATTATAAAAACTAGCGCTCAGGAATGTTTAAAGAAGGAAAAAATTGTCCCTAGGAAAAAATGGCTAACTAGTGATATTGAAAATATGATGTTAGAAAGAAGGAGACGTCAAAGTGACAGCTACGCGTAAACACGTATTTGCATAAGCTCTGCATTAATTATTATCAAAACAGTATCTTAACCGTGTTATCTACCTAAATTTTACCACAAGAATACAAGTAAACATCCATAACCTCTAAGTGACAACAATAGAAGCAGGAAACTATAGTTTACAATATCACAACCGTTACTCAAAGGTTCGTTAAAGTGATACGTTACGATAGAATCGATGAAACTGTGTTTGCGATTGTTAACCATCGTCAAAGGAATTCAGCAAAGCATTATAAACAGTGCACGGCAAGTTAACCTCTTTCACGATAACGATGACAAAAAGTATTTAAGGGTGAAGAACACCGTACTGAAGGCATTTACATACAGATTTCGGATAATGTGGTACGTACGCACAAATTACTTATATGTTGATTTGCAATAAGCACTGTTTACACGAAATATAGTCATCTTCATAATTTCATTCCGTTACGAAAAAATATTCAAACAGTTAGTCAACAAACTTGACAAGTGACAACTATAAGTTCCAGAGACAAGACAGCCCAAAGTATAGAGGTGTACCACTAACTAAATGACTATTGAATGAATGACAATAAGTATTTTGTGTTGCCATAGATATTGTATGATGACATTCTCGTATGGACTAAATTAAAATATATATGACTTCAATTTGACATTGACTGCACATCATTTACTGGAGCATAACTACCTACATTGAATACACAAATAATTTGGTATACACTATAGACTGCTACAAACATTATCACACAGCATTAAATAATTATAATCTAATACTGTAACAGAAATATAGAGGGCGCTAGAAGATGGATGAAATCACTAATATAACTCTTAGGAAACCGCTTCAAAAATGTAAATCACTAGACAAAATAGATATGAGTATTTCTTTCAACTCTTCATATTCAGATGAAATATTAGCAAAAAGCCTAGACATATCTACTCATGTGACGGCACTGCGCAAAGACGAAATGTTTGCAGAAATAAATAACCTGAAGTCTAGCCTACTGTCCACACAGAACGAATTAGAAAACGTGATTCTTGAGAACACGTCACTAAGACAAGAAATTAATCAACTATCACATGAAATAAATACACTCAAACAGATCTGCAAGAGTCCTTTATCATCGTTACGTAATAATCAGTCCTCATCAAAAAGGAGTAGTGCTAAGCGTCGTCTTACAGATTTGTTCCAAAAAGACACTCCACATAAACAGCAAAATCCGCCTACTAAACAAGACATTCCAACCACAAGCTCATTAGAATGCGTTGTAACAGAACTTCAACAAAACAGAAATGATACTGAGTCCAGTCCACATACACAAATACCTGAACACGTTCCACACATACCTGACGCACCCACTATTGACACACGCGATGCTCTGAACATTCAACATGAAACTGAATTACAAACATCCACACAGCACAAGATCATCACAGGTTCAGCTACGTCCAAACAAAGTGACCAAAATGAAAGCACGAGGAAGACTTTCATTTTTGGGGGCCAACTATGCTCAGGATTAACAAGACGATTAATCGAATCAAGGTTACGTAATCCCTACACAAAATATGAATTTGTATCATTTGTCAAATCTCAGGCGAGTACAGAACAAATATTGAGTAGTGTCAAACTTTTTAACATAACGCAACAGGACAGAGTAGTATTATTTATAGGTCAAAATGACTCCAATCCCTTTCATATTGAAGCTGAACTGTGTTCATTTTTGAAGTCCGTTAAATGTCCTGTGTTCGTCATAAAAATATATAAAAATCGATATTTAAATGAATATAAACTTAATTATATGTTACGTATGATTTGCAAACAATATTCTCAATGTACTTACGTTGACGTAGATTATGATCATTCCTACAACATTTTCAATGACTTATGTAATAGTATAAACAATGTTCTAGACCAAACTGACTATAATCTTAAGTTCTTAGTCTCAGCAAGCAGAGCTGTTTACAGACCATGTACAAACTGGCCGAGGCCGCGTGACTGTATAAAGGACACAAATATATTAAGCTCTAGGAGAGTTTCTACAAATGACCAAAGCACTCAAACCGACACTCCCGTTTCACAAAAAAGTCGCTTGAATAGTGATCTTTTTCGTAATTAACGATAATAACCGCATGTATCTCCGAATTTTTCACCAAAATATTGCAGGCTTGTTTAACAAACGTCGTATTTTAGAAATCCATATAAGCGAACTTTTAGATAGTAACAACGAAATTGATGTTTTATGTTTATCTGAAACCTTTGTTCAAAAAGGACACGAACAAATGGCTAATATTAATGGATACTACCTAGCAGCATATTACACCAGGCAGAAAAAACAAAAGCGTGGAGGGGTATGCATTTTTGTAAAGAAAGGGTTACACTACAGGCAGTTCAATTGTGATGAATATACAGTCGATAAACATTTTGAATGTTGTGGGATCGAATTAACCCGCCAAAACATCCTTATAATCTGCTTGTATCGAACACCCGATTCAAATTGTTACATGTTTTTTGAGAAATTAGACACTCTTTTGCATAGAATTAGTCATAAATATAATAAAAAGAAAATAGTGTTGGCTGGAGATCTAAATATAGATACGCTACATACTAATAACAAAAATACAAAAAAATTAATAGACCTCATCTATACTTATAAATTGAATCTGCACATTAAAGATCCCACTCGCAAAAAGTCCTGCATTGACCACATGATAAGCAATATGAGTGATGCGACAGGTAAATTACTACATTTAGATATATCGGACCATAATACGGCTCAATTATTAAATATTCCTACAACATGCAAAGAATCGCCGGTGATTGAATATTTCATATATAAAAGGGACTACAGTCTGGAAAACGTGCAGAAATTTAAAGAATGTATGTCCAGCCTCTCTTTTAGCCAAATATATGAGGAAGACCGTCTTGAGCCAGCATTTCAATCATTTCATGAGATAATTATATTATTTTATAACTTGTGTTTTCCTAAAATCAGAATTCGAATTTCAAACAAAACTCGTAAACAGAAATGGATTACTAAAGGCCTTAGGCTAAGTTGCAAAACAAAGCGTCAACTTCGCTATAAATATTATATTAATAAATGTAGTTTGACTAAAAATAAATATAAGGCCTATTCTAAGCTTTTACGTAAGTGCATCGACCAATCAATTAAAAACCGTAATTCAGCAATGATAGCAAATTCTAAAAACGTGTGCAAAACATCCTGGCAGTTAATAAAACATGAATGTGAAGCGCACAAACAAATTGAATTTATTAACAATGTGAAAAAGGGGGATACTGTACTAAACAACCCACTTCAAATAGCAGAAGCGTTTAATGAACATTTTATTAATATACCAGTCAAAAATGTCTCACTAAACAACACATGCGCAACTGACTCACGTGACAGTATTTTTCTATATCCTCTTGATTTTGATGACACTTATAGGATAATAATGACCCTGAACAATACTAATTCAGAGGGCTATGACGAAATATCAACTAAAATTCTCAAAGCGTGTTCAAATCAAATTACCCCAGTAATAACACATTTAATCAACACTTCGTTTATAGATGGTCGTTTCCCTAGCGTTCTCAAACTATCCATAGTTAAGCCTTTATACAAAAAGGGCGACAAAACAAGCCTAACTAATTACAGACCCATAGCTTTGGTACCCATACTCTCAAAGATTTTTGAAACTGCGATGTATAAACGCCTAATAAGTTTTATACGGAGTAATAATATACTGCGGCGTGAACAATTCGGGTTTCAGCGAGGTAAATCTACAGCCTTAGCGTGCTATAATTTGATAAAATATGTGGTAGAAGGGTTAGACTCAAATAAAATAGTCACAGTAGTCTTTTTCGATATGACTAGGGCATTCGATTGTGTGTCGCATAGCTTATTATTAGAAAAGTTAGAAAAGTATGGAATTCGTGGCCCCGCGTTGAATTGGCTTCGCACATACTTAGCAGCTAGAACACAAGTGGTGGAAATAGAAAACATTAATGAAGCCAGAGAAGTGAAAACATATCGTTCTACCTCTATAGAGAATAAATTTGGTGTCCCGCAAGGCAGCGTGTTAGGCCCGCTCCTGTTCTTGCTTTATATTAACGACCTCCCTGACATGATTTTAAAACCTTGTATTCTATATGCCGATGACATTTCCTTAATTTTGACTTGTGATAATAATGCTGACATAAATACTTATACCACTGACATTAATAATTTTATAGAATCTGTAATAAAATGGCTAAATAATAATAATTTAATGGTCAATTTAAGTAAAACAAACTTTATCCAGTTTGCTACATATGGGAAAATAAGCAAACAGTTGTCAATCCAATACGAAAATAATCACATCCTTGAGGCAGATGAAACAACATTCTTGGGTGTCACCCTTGATAAAAACCTAAACTGGAAAAGCCATGTTGATAGAGTTTGTAGCAAGATAAATAAATTCATATATGTTTTGTATAAACTGCAAAAAACCTCTACTTCTCAAACGGTACTAGCAGCATATCATGGTTACGTGTCGTCCGTTTTAAACAATGGTCTTGTATTATGGGGTAACTTAACCGACTGTCATAAAGCTTTTCTAGCTCAGAAAAAGTGTGTAAGGGCCATTGCGGGGATACCACCTTGGGAGTCTTGCAAGCCACTCTTTAAGGAGTATAAGATCCTAACCTTGGCCTGTATGTACATTCTGGAGGCAGCTAAGTTTGTTAAGCAAAATGGTGACTTATTCAAAGCAGCTAAGGACGTGTTTTCCAGAAACACTAGAAATCCAAATAGAATAGTCCTATCAAATGTACCTAGAACAACAATGATTCTAAAAAGCTGTTCTGTTATGTGTGGGCGTATTTACAATGCTATCCCTGACACCATAAAAAATGTACCCCCAAACATGTTTAACAGAAAACTGAAAATGTGGCTCATTGATAAATGTTTTTACTCAGTATCAGAATTATTAAAAGTATAAAACTATAATTTGACATTTAACGCAACTGACATTTTTGACATTTAACTATTTGTATAATTATATTTGACATTTGACCATCATTTTTTTTTTTACACAACATTGACATTTTATCTGAATTTTATTTTTTGAATTGATACTGTTTTGATATTTGTTTATTTAGTATTGACATTTAATTGTACTCTTTGACATTTGTATTAACCATAATATTATACAAATATTGTGTTGTAAAGTTGAATAGCAGCTCACAATTGGTCTTACTAAAACAATATATATTGAGCACATACTTAATTATTGTTGTACCTAAGTCTGATACTAATATAAAATTAATCTTCATCAATCATCTTAACTTTTATGTATAAATTTAATACCACCTATATTTGCATGTCTTGACACGACAGAATGTACCTGGCACTGCTTGTTACCAAATCTACCTTTTGTAATGTACCTACATTTTGTGCAAATAAAGAATTATGAATTATGAATTATGAATTTAAGGAAGCTTAGAAATAACAGTGATGTAGATAGTATAAAAGAATATAAAAGACTCACAAACAGAATAACAACGCAATGTAGAGAAGCAAAGAAAAAGGCTATAGAAAAAGATTGCGAGAAAATAGAATATCTCACAAAAAAAGGGAAAATGGATAGTGTATACAACATAGTAAGAAATTTTGACAAAAGACATAAAACCAAAAGTACAGCAGTTTTGGATGAACAAGGAAAAATATTGCTTGATCACGCAGACGTTGTTAAAAGATGGAAGAGGTACATAGAGAGCTTATATGAAGGACCAGGATTAGATATTGGGGATATAGAAGACCAGGCACAAATTGATGCTGATAACTTAGGTCCACCGATAATGAGAGAGGAATTCGAGAAAGCCTTGCGTAACATCCAAAATGGCAAAGCGACAGGGGTAGATGAAATTCACATCGAACTGATTAAGTACGCACACTGTCCTGCTATTATAGAAGAAATATTTTCACTGACTCAGTCCATGTATTTAACCGGTACAATTCCCAAAGACTTTCAAATGAGTAAAATAGTCATGCTACCTAAGAAAATAAATACGCGAAAATGTGAAGAGTACAGAACGCTGTCTCTGATATCTCAAGCATCGAAAATTTTACTGAAAATATTGCAAATGAGAATAAGAAAGAAGTCAGAAGAAAGTATAGGTGAAGATCAATACGGGTTCAGGCAAGGAAAAGGCACCAGAGAGGCCATATTAGCATTGAAATTAGTCATCAATAGAAGAATGGAATTGGGCCTCAGTACACACATTGCGTTTGTGGATCTAGAGAAGGCTTTTGATAGCGTAAATTGGAAGAAATTGATGGAGGTCTTAAAGAATGCTGGCTTGGATTACAGGGACAGGAAGATCATTTTCGAACCATATAGAGATCAGGAAGCCGTTATAGAAGTGGGGGAGGTAAAGGAAAGAGCAAGGATCAGACAAGGAGTTAGACAAGAATGTCCACTGTCCCCACTAGTCTTTAACATTTTCATTGAATGTGCAATAAAGAAAATGACTGAAGATGAACAGGGGGGTGTAAAGATTAATGGGGAAAATATACATTTCATAAGATATGCTGATGACATAGCTGCTTTGGCAGAAAGTAGACAACAGTTAGAAATTTTATTAAACATAATGGACGAGGCTTTTATGCACTTTGGCTTAAAAATAAATAGCTCCAAAACTAAAACAATGACAACTTCAAAATTTCCAATTGCTAATATTGAACCAATAAAATTAAATAATACCAGAATAGAAAATGTTCATAAATTTAGATACCTGGGATCCTTAATAACTAGCGACTCTAGATGCACCCCAGATATAATAGCAAGAATAGGTATGGCGAGAGGAGCGTTTAATTCTAAGAAACACCTACTCACAACAAAAAATATTTCTATTAACACCAAGAAACGCTTTATTAAAAGCTATATCTGGAGTATAGCACTTTATGGCTCTGAGACTTGGACAATGACGCAAAGGGACAGAGAGAGATTGGAAGCATTTGAGATGTGGTGTTGGCGTAGGATGGAAAGAATCAGTTGGACAGAAAGGAAAACAAATGATGAGGTCTTAAACATAGTAAAAGAGAAAAGAAATATCTTAAGTACAATAGAAAATCGAAGAGGTAAAATGTTGGGGCACTTGATACGACATGACAATTTCATTAAAAACATCTTGGAAGGGAAAATGGAAGGAAGACGAGGAAGGGGTAGGCCAAGGAGAACATTCATAGACCAAGTAAAGGAAAAAGTTAACGTTGCGTCGTATCAAGATGTCAAGGCACTGGCTGAGGATAGATTGGCATGGAAGAAGCTCCACCGACAAGAGCCTAGCTCTTAAATAGAAAGAAAAAGAAGCAGGCCGTAGTTATGATAATGCGGTGCTGAGTAAGGCTGGGATTATTCTTAATTTAGTGGGTTATTTTTTACAATGACTACATTTTTTGAATATGATTTTGTTTTAAATATTATTATGTGAAGTGTTAGACAGAACATATATTAGCTTCACATTCTGAAGTTTTGACTCTAACGTTATAAATTGTATGTCTGTAGTGTATCTTGAGACACGGACATCATAATCAGATCTAATATATTATTTGTTGACTTTTTGTCAGATTCAGTCTTGTGAACAACCAACACCACGTCGCTAGGTATACAGGTCTCAACTTATCCTAGCAAACATCTGAAAACGTTATTCTTGGCCACGACTAAATCTTTGAATGAAATCTTTAAGTAAAAGCGAATAGATGATCATACTCCAACCAAGTATAACGACTCAAAACCTATCGATAATTAGAAGCTGTAACAGGTCTCCATAGAAGCTTATGTTATCCAATGGTTTTTAAAAAGGTCTGAGGTAATAGCGGCTGTAGGAATCATTGTAATAAAATTTCGCAGAAACTGTCTGATCGGCTATTAAAATAATAAGATCATAATTTATAGCCGTTTTTCTGCATTCAATAATTGATTAATGACGTGAATAAATGTTGGAGTGGTGCCAACGCTCTGTTGTCATTTCCATCGCTGTTTGTCTCTGGGATCGCTTAGCAGTCGCTAGCTGCAGACAGTCTTTGTTAGATGAGGCGGGGCCAGATGAGTAATCGGTTTTCATTTATTTTGTTTCGTAACTTTGTGTCTCTTTATTTGAAAGTACTTGCCATTCTTTCAAATAAAATCAATCCTACCCTTATTCCCACAACTGTATCACCTGTGTAGCCAGGTTCAGCAGCAGTGACCATAGAAAACATCGAATGTTGACACTCGTCAAGTCCATAAGAAAGCTAAGCTGTGCTGGAGCCCGCAAAAAAATAACAGAAGTTTTTTGGAGGAGTTGGAAAAATAATAAAAGTTTTGGCCATTTATAAAGATGTGCTTTTAAAGCCTTTTTGCTTACTTGAAGTAAGTCTTACGCGGGCTAAAACAAACAGCTAGGTGCATGTTGGCAAATGATGCTACACTAAATTCGTTTAATAAATACTCTAATTCAAGTTATCTATGAAAAACTAGAAAAGGTTTTGTTATTTTATTGTTGAGCAGAAGAAATGTCCCAGAAGCAATGTTCATCATATACAAGAGAAAAACAGAGGGAGCAAGAAAAGATCAGAGCGAGCGGGCTGCCGGCGCTACACATTGCATAAAAAACATCTCGACCGAAGCCAATTCTCGCTCCAAAGGCTATTTTATATCAATGTAGATGGTCACAAAAACCTGCTCAACTAATATGTACCATTATCTACACATATCATGAGCAGCTATTCTCCTTCTAACATACACACTAATATTTCAATAAGCAACCGGCAGCGATATAATAAAACATACGTTGTGCAGGTCATAGTACAATTTATGGCAGATCCGTTGACCTACCGGCTGCCAAACCTATTAATGTTTATCCAGAGAAATGTATTGCGAGAATTATTATTTATTATCTATAACTTCTGAACTGAGGAACATGAAATATAACTGTCTTTTTTCGGAAATTTATACCGGTAATTTCTTTTCTATTAATGTCAAATTGATGTATTATTTCGTTATCTGTATTTGCTGGCTACTTACTGATCTTTAAATGCTTTTTATGTCTTTATATGATCTGTTTTTACATGCATACGCATCCATGTAAAAACAGATCATATGTTGTGATTTTGAAAGATGTCGGTCTACCCCTTCATGCATATGAAGGGGTAGACCGACATCTTTCACAATTCGCCAGGTATGTTGGTATGTTAAGTGTACAAATACACCCCCGTAAGGAATATATTATTTTTCACTTTTTCATATCATATCATGTTTGAGATTGAATCCTGTCCCTAACAAAAAGCAACTAATAATTCGATACCTATGCCATCTTAAGAGCATTGCTAATGCGTGAAAAGCCTGTTAATACCGAGGCTCAGAATATTTTAAAACTAAAGAAAAATACATTGTTAAATCTCCTCACCAAAAATATATTTCGCCCGTCATCCTTGTAATGAATATTACGTAACCTTTTACCTATTACCAAAGATAATTGCGGCTGAAGCTTATCTGGACGGCTCAAATGTGGCCCGTGTCCTAATCGCACCCTTAATTTATGACTACCCTCAAATGTGGACGAAGATTCATCTTTTTTACTTGAACCTTGATGCTCCCTCTATATTTTATCTTCGTGTTGTTTATCTTCCCTCGGCCTTTTTTTTAATTAACCCCTTGTATGCCGGAACGCAGATCTACGCGAGACACAATGGCTTTTTAATTGTGTCTGGCATTCCGGCATACAAGAGGTTAATCTGTATTTATTTTATAAAAGCTTGTCGAAGTCACGTCGGCGAGATTTATTTATAACTTAAAACTTTTGCCAGTTTTGCGTGTAATAAAAAACGTAATAAAATTAAGGATTTGGAAGAGCAACTCATGTCATGCTTCAGAAGATTTCATTAATTTAGGAGAGAAGGATCCTTAAATGTATTTTGTTAGAAGACGGCACATGCAATAGAAATATATGTTCTACCGCACAGAACTTTGCAAATACTTGAACAACGTACATAGAGAACAAAGGAACAAGAATATCTAGATTACACAAAGTGTTGTGCCGTGTAAAGATCGAATTTGTACCCCCTACGTACAGTCTTTGCAGCATAGTTCATTGCACAGTGCCATGTAACGAAAGACGTATTAGACTTCACCACTGATTTAGATAATGCTTAGAAGTTATTTTTAATCTGTTGCATTACTGCAGCTAAGATTATAACCAGAACTAACAAAATAACATAAACTACAAAAATAATAGACAGCCACACTGAAACCTTTTTCAAATATACGCTTTAGCAAATAAATAATAATTTTAACACGTAACCTGACAAATACATATAACAGAGGTTTTACGAACCGTCGTCGTCGCTTATGTATTTCTCAACCAGGAATAACCTCAAAAAATACATTTCATATCTCTTAGAAATCGTAACCACGCTTCCGTGAAAGCGAACACAATATTATCTTAAAGAGAAGAAAAGTTGTCTTGAATATATAACGACATTGGAGAAATAAAGCACAAGAGAATTTTTCTCGCCTTTGTTTACATTGAACTTGTGGAGAATTTTAATTAAAGCACAAATGTAGTGTTTGCTACTAGAACAGTTTGTGAAATTCCTAAGGGATTGCATTAATGCTTATTTTGCTTAGCATACAGTTTCCAGCGCTATGAAAAACAGAGTAGGGGAGAAGGGGGGCATAGTAGGGTACTTAAGGTTTAAACATCTCTTAAAACTAAATAAATGTGATAAAAGTAAAACTTTTAACTTAGAATCATAGCTTAATTCATTGTGAATGATTATGGATAAATTTATGTTGATAACGTAATTAATCTATGAGATGTGAATTCTTAAATAAAAAAAGGCATTTGACCCGCTATGCCCCGTGCATAGGGGTAAAGTGGAGTCTCCTATGGGGCATTGTGGGGTGGTCATAATAAGAAACAAAACGCAACTTCCAAACGAAATAGTTTTATATCTTGGTAATATAAGGACAGTTAAAAATAACTACTAAACTATAACATAACAAATTGATTAGGATTGCTCCGATATTTGGAAACATAGCGTTCTAATGTTGTTTGGGGAACGTTGTGCATATTTACTGCTTTCCTATAGCCCATTTCTCCAGACCCAATACTGTGTACAGCTTGTTTCATAGCTTCCATACGATAGACGATAAATAATGCTGTTCAGTCTTTCTCTTGCATGTAGGCTAAAAGGTAAAAAAATAAATATATTACAACTTAGAAGTCTTTAAAACCGGGCAAAGTGGGAAATTTTTCTATAATTCAAATACTGTGCCCCACTTTGCCCCAGAAGCCATACCCCACTACGCCCCAACCGGCTCGCTTAAATTTAAAAACAAACTTATGCCATTTCACCTTTGATTCAATGATCTTTCGCTTATTGATTAAGAAAGCCGGAAAAGAACTGATTAATAATAAACTATAACACACCACAGTACATAAACACGTTTCGAAAGTCCTGCTGTTCAATTTCACGAAAAATTTTGAGAAAAATACTTGCTGTGATACTTTTGTTTACATTACACAAACGCTTGTTGAAATGGTGATGCTCGCCTATGAAGTTCACGCGCCACGCTTTGACTGGTCGTCAGCCGGCGCGCCGGCAGACGACCAATCAAAGCGAGCCATTTGACAGTTTGCGCGGCGTTTGTTTCGAGCTGTGTAAGGCTTGCCCCACTATGCCCCGTAGCCCCGTTATGCCCCCCTCTCCCCTAATTGTGGTTAATATTATTCAGGCTTTATTAAGTACTCTATAAACATTTACTTGATGAGTATATACATAATCAATTATTCATGTTGGTGCTTCTAACGCACATGATAACTCTACACGATAAAATCTTGTACTATCAGTAAAGGGTTGCCTTTTTTTAAAGGTGCTTACTCACCATCCCGAAAGCGTTGATTAAGTGATGTTATAATAAAAGATGTGAACGAGCGAGCCTAGCTACTAAACTCTGGTGTAGATATTGGTCGAACCATCGGGGTTGATCATGAGAAATTATTTTGGCACACCGTTGGGGAGTGTTATGGGCTCTTCTCTTAAATCTATTAAAGGAGACAAAGCTTTTCTCTTTCTCTCTCTGCTCATAAGCAAGATTCTAAACGATATCCTTTTCTTTCATAACTCTGTTTTTTTAATCTTTTACTGCCTTTAAAACGAATAAAAGCAATACTTGTAAGATATGTAACAATAAAATTGCAATAAAGATTAAATTAAATTTATAGAAGTAATTTATACTGTACCTACCCGCAGAAACCTATTTTGATAAACTCCAGAGCTATGTTATAAAATATCTCCTTAGCGCAGTATGGAGGCGAGCATTCCATTACAACGCCAATGAAACGTAAGGGCTAGCTACACAATTTATTGCCATGTACATGACCTACCGTCGCGGCTCGTACTAAATACAGCACCGACATTATTTATCTAAGGGGGCAAGGTTGTGGTGTAAGGCATAAAAAAACTTTCTTCAGCCATTCCTCGAATAAGAACTAAATGTACTGGTAGCATTACGAAAAAAGCTAATCAATGTACTGTTAATTTTATAAATATATGCGTTCGTCGCTGTGGGCATTAACTTGTATAATTATAAAGAGCTAAAATAGGAATGTAAAATGCTAAAATAATAAAATAGCTCTTCGAGAAACGTAATGAGCTTTACCAGCTTGTTGAATGAGCAATACCTAAAATCCTACTATGCTATATGGCTACTAAATTCTTGGTCGGAGTGCCTTGTGGGGCACTATGGAAAAGAATATAAATAGAGTTTGTTTTATTTATCTACCTTTTAATAATGTTCTAGCTTGTAGATTGGTGAGATACTCCTAACCATATTAAGCGCTACATTCATTTTGCTGCCGTGTTTATGACTCCTTAGCACATCTCACCGACATAGAATCCGATGTCGCTTACGCTCACAAAATAGACGGTATTAGTGTTGACAGTAGCCTTGTCTATCAGACCATACAGCGCTAATGCTACTACGCGTAACTGATTCAAAATTTTCAGTTAGTTCCACCAACACTTCCGCTTATAGAACAGACAGCAACGTGTTGACAGACGATACAAGCCTACCATGTTTAATTCCCTCGCCAACCTACTGCGGCACGGTTTGCGCGAGATCGGTTCAAGTCTTCACTATAAAACCACGTTTATGCCCGCGACAACCTGATTATATACTACAGCCGTGCTTGCCAGGTTTTAACGTCAGCCCGTTATCAGTTCTAGCGCTGCCGCTTGTAAAACAGACAGCAATGTGTTGACAAGCGCCACAAGCCTTCACTATAAAACCACTTTAATGCCCACAACATGAAGCGCTAATACTACCGTTCGTAAGGTTCTAAAGTCTCAGTCCGATGTCAGTTCTATCGTCGCTTCAGTTTATATAACAGACCTTCTTTTTACTTTTAACATCATTGTAACAGACAGTAAAGTGTCGACGAAAGCAGCGATAGCCGAGTGGAGAGACCGACAGACTGCTACGCAGAGGGTCCGGTTTTGAATCCACGGCGCGTACCGATGACTTTTCGGAGTTACGTGCGTATTAAATTGTTAATTATCGCTTGCTAAACGGTGAAGGAAAACATCGTGAGGAAGCCTGCATGTCTGAGAGTTCTCTATAATGTTCTCGATAGACATGTGAAGTCTGCCCACCCGCACTTGGCCAGCGTGGTGGACTATGGCCTTACCCTTCTCATAATGAGAAGAGGCCCGTACCCAGCAATGGGACAGTGTAAAGGGCTAATGATGAAAGTGTCGACCTCCCCAATCGAGCTGTTTTGTGCATTTACTTGAACACAGTATATGCTCGCTTACTGTGTTCTAAAGCATGCTCTGATCCCGCTGATGCTTCCGCTCATAGGACAGAAAGCAAGGAGTCGACAGGTTCCACAAGCCGCCACTATCGAGTCGTTTGATGCCCTCACCAGAACACAGTGGATACTCGCTCACTGGGGTCTAAAGCATGCTCTGATCCCGCTGTCGCATACGCTTGTAGAATAGGCAGCAAACTATCGACAGGCGCCACAAGCCGCCACTATCGAGCCCTCACCAGTACACAGTGCATTCTCTGAAGATCCCGCTGTCGCTTAAGCTCATAGTACCAGAAGCACTAAGTTCTAAAGTCTCAGTCCATTCTCAGTTCTTCCATCGCTTCAGCCTGTAAATTGTGCTCGCTCACCAGGTTTTACAGCATGTTCTGATTCCTCTGTCGCTTACAGTGTCAGTTCTTCTGTGGTTTCAGTTTCTAAAATAGACAGTAAAGTGTCGACAGGTGCCACAAGCTACCGCTATCGAGCTGTTTGATGACCTCACCAGAACACAGTTGATACTCGCTCACTGGATTCTAAAGCATGCTCTGATCCCGCTGTCGCTTACGCTTATAGAATAGACAACAAAGTGTCCACAGGCGCCACAAGCTCCCACTATCGGGCCGTTTGATGCCCGCGCGTGCCGGCTCTCCCGCGGACATAACTCTCTCTTCATTACTCTCATTTTTATCGTAATCACAACTTTGTTTGTGTTATTTCCACGGAAAGGCCTCAGTATATTATTTTTGTTTCCTTATGTGTTATTGTTGTGTACCCAGTTTGTTTTTATGTGCTGGTAGTTTTGACGTGGTTATACCTACCACAACATAATATGTATTTACTATCGACGCATAGCGATCGATGGTTGATTTTCACGAACGTTTTGTTTTCTCTATTTCCAACCTCTTCTAGTAATATTATGGATCTAGGATGATTAGTTATGGATATATTGTAATTATTCTTCTGTGTTGTAATACCAGATATATTTTTCTACTTTGTCTGTGACATAAACATGTAAACTCTTTAGCGTATCTTTTAAGTTTTACCACACAAAGTGAGGGGCGCAGGTAGCGTCTATCTAAAAATGTTGAGCCTGAAATAATAATATAGTATTTATACATACCAATTCATTGTAAATAACTATAAATAATACATTAAAATATATCTTAAGTTATCAAAAATATACCACTGGCGTAATATATTTGTTTTAAACAAAAGCAAATAACCCGATCCTACTTCTAACATATATTCATGAGATTCATACATTAAGTTAGTAGGTATCATTAACATAATGACACTGCAATTCCTTTATAATCCAGCTCTATCTATACCTTTGGAATACAGATCTCAATATGATGCAGCTTAATAATTCCGCCGTATTTGTGATACACCACTTTGCTAATCAGCTTAGTAATCAATGCGATTAGGCAATATTCGTTCATAATACAGAGGACATAGCACGGGCTTAGGCAACAAATAACTCGCTACAATTCAATAGTTTATGGGGATACTGATTTGCACTCGCCATGTTTTTCACCAATCAGAGAATTTCGTGTCCATTACGTTAATGAAAAATTAACCAATACTGTCTTTTCTATTCTATGTATATAGGGTTTGGTTTTACACAACGTATGGATGCTATAATACTGGATAGATTATCCTATTGGTATCTAAATGTTTGCGCACACTTTTGAAACCGTGTTAAAAATTTTAATGTTTTTAATTAACATAATCTTTAATGGTATTTGTATTGTACCGTTTATACTATAGGTACCATATAGGTACATTGGACTGCATTTGTGGCTGTGCCAACATAAGAACCCGTATTGCAAAAAGAAACTACGTATGTCACTTTCCAGGCCCCTGGATATTATCCACCCACAACAACACTTTTTTGTTGCTGATTGAGCATCAATGGGCCTACTCGAACGGGGAAGTATTACACTCTCACAGAATATCAACGTAAAGTAGCAGTATCTATACAGTTGCGTTTCGTTCGGTAAATGAGAGTGTTGGAGGTCCTATCCTCTTTTCCTTCTTCATCCTCCGATTCCCTTCGTTGCAACATGAAAGAAATTGAAACAAATAAACAAAACACACTTTCGCATTTATAATATTAGAATGGGCTGGTACGGATTGCACGTAAGCGTAGAATGGAGCCGGCTGAACTCCATCCTAGCACTACAACTCTTCCGTGCAGCTTTTTGTTAAAGAAGCCAAATGAATGTAGCCATAATTAACCAAAATAGCTTTTTCCTTTGTAGCTCCCGATTTGGCATCATAAAAGTTGCTTACTATAGGAATTTGAACTCGTGCTCGTTAACTATTTAAAATTGCCTTTTGGGAATACCACGTATCTTTGTTTCGAGGACCTATCCCATATTTGGACACTGTTGCAAGTAGCATAATTATATTCTAATAATTACTGCACGGTTGGGGTAGTGGTTTAAGCGACCGCCTCGCCGCTTGACACTGCGCCGAGTGTTGTGGGTTCGATCCCCACACAAAACAACACTTTGTGTGATTCATAAAATGTTGTTTCGAGTCTGGGTGTTAATTGTGTCCATTAGTTGTATATTTGTAAAGTCCCCCGGAACACAGGATTTATTTCAGGAGTTGTCTTTTTTAAAACTGAAACCTGAAAATAAAACTAATTGTGACATGTTTGATGGAGGATATTTCTTTGAAGCGAGAGGGTCACGTTGGGCTCAATCAGACAGAGAGCGGTCACGCGGTCAAGCGTTCAAGCAGTCAGTTTTGCGTTCTTTGTGTTATATTACTTTACATAGACCGCGTGACCGCTCTCCGTCTGATAGACCCTATGTAACGTAATATAACACAAAGAACGCAAAACTGACCGTTTGAACGCTTGACCGCGTGACCGCTCTCTGTCTGAATGAGCCCTAAGATTTTAACTAGCGACTCTAGTGGCGAAAGTTAGATCAGCTTTCAATTCAATTACCACCATAACCTCGACGCAAAGTTGTATTGTAAGCCGTCAAAAGTGTCGTACCTCGACAACTACCAAATTTCGCCACTAGAGGTGCACAGATAATCTTTGCATCGCCAATAATTTTGTGACTGAAAGGTTTTAATAAAAGTCGTTCAATACTTTGAACTAGAAAGAAGGAACAACAATCACACTTTCGGATTTACTAAATAGTATTAGTCTGGTTATTCTCACCAAAAATAAATTTAGATACAAAATCGAAGATGAAGATGACGAGCTTAAAAACCTGTGATATTGAAGTCAACTACGAAAGTGCGCGCAACAACAGCTAGCTATACAAGAAACCAACTAGTTATATATATTTTTCCAATCCCTTGTTTCCAACATCCACCTTTATAGTGTTGAAAGCAGTCACTACAGTATACCTTTTGGGATTGCGCCGGGATTTCCATGTGAGCCGACTGGGGTAGTTTACTAAAATCTACACGAAACGTAACGTAAAGTCTCAACACGACTAAACAAAATAGGGTCACCGCTTAAAGAAATAGTCGTTCAAAGTTTCGATTTGTTATTTCAGAAACATTGAGTAAATGTTTGTTTCTTAAGAACTCTTAGCAGTGTGCAGAAAATTTAATTATTTTTATGTACTTGGAAAATATAGACCACGAACTTGAAGACAAGAGATTAGATCTAAAAGCTATAATTATATGTGTAAGTATACAAAGTGTTGCCATAAATATGGTTCCAGTAAAATTTGTGATTAAACGCCTTCATCATTAGCCCTTTATACTGTCCCACTGCTGGGCACGAAACTCTTCTCACTATGAGAAGGGTAAGGCCATAGTCCACCACGCTGGCCAAGTGCGGGTTGGCAGACTCTACATGTCTTTCGAGAACATTATGGAGAACTCTCAGACATGCAAGTTTCCTTACGATGTTTTCCTTCACCGATAAGCAAGTGATAATTAACAATTTCATACGCACTTAACTTCGAAAAGTCATTGGTGCGTGCCGTGGATTCGAACCCGAGACCCTCCGCGTAGCAGTCTGTCGGTCTCTACACTCAGCTATAGCTGCTTCGATAAAACGCTTTAATATATAGAAATTCGTTCAGCTATCCTATGTTATACTTCGTGGTACCTATAGGTCATTTAAGCAACGTTGCATCAAAACCCGTATTAGTATTAGCGTGAAAGAAGCACAAACTAACACACCAGGCTGGGTTGGCCAAAAGCTCGTTTCAAATTGTAAAAGTAAGTCATCATTGAACGCTAATGACGCTTTACCCTTATATTTATAAAGGTATAAAAAACCAGACCTAATAATAGACTTCGCTGAATTTCCTCAAAATAATCCACCGCAGCATTATACTTTTGTCCCTAAATATCTGTCTGATTCTTCTTTCTTATAATTGACAGCTGCAGTATACAATATAGAAGTGTCAAAAATAGGCAATAATAAAGTTTGTTGTATTCTCTTAAAATCTATCACAACATTGATACCTTTGTCCCTAAATATAGATGCCGTGTCCTAAATATAGCCTTCTCTGTTGTAATTATCGGTTATGTGGTGACGGACAGCCCTCGCGGCCGCGGGCTTTGATCACTACGCGGAAGGCTGGCTGACAGCTGGCCATTCACAAAATCACTATCGAGAGCCGGTTTCACGTGTCAAAATTGTTCTCCGTGATTTTAGTCAGTTGTAAACTCTGTGGGCTATGTAAACTGAACGTTTTTGTTTTGTGTGTTCAGTTCACGTATTATGTGTGTACAGTTGTCGAGTCTATTCGACTGTAAACGAAAGTGGCTATAATAATTAAAGTATTATTTAGGACAGCTGTATTAAATAGTGCAACGTTTTATGCAATGTGATAAAACGCAAAGTTGATCTAGTTTTGATGACAATAATTTGGCCTTACCGTACACGTACAGGCTAGCGAGCCAATAATAATTAATAATGTTAATTTTTAACTTGATTAAAAATATTATTAGTTACACTAAAACCCGAGAAACATCAGTACTTTCAATCTTTCACGATTTGTACGCCTAATGATATTTATATAACGAGTACCAATCGAGAAAATATAGCTTATACTAGAGAATGCCCGCGGTTACACCCGCGTTATTTAAGGCTAATGCTCCGCTCCCGTCGCTTATAGCGCAATGTTATATAGTCTATAGCTTCCTCGATAAATGGACTATCTATCATTAAAAGAATTTTTCAAATCGGACCAGTAGTTCCTGAGATTAGCGCCTTTAACCAAACAAACAAACTCTTCAGCTTTATATTATATTACTAGAGGATGCCCGCGGTTACACCCGCGTTATTTAAGGCTACTACTCCGCTCCCGTCGCTTATAGCGTGGTGTTATATAGCCTATAGCCTTCTTCGATAAATGCGCTATCTAACACTAAAATATTTTTTCAAATCGGCCCAGTAGTTTCTAAAATTAGCGCGTTAAACCAAACAAACAAACAAACTCTTCAGCTTTATATAGTAGTATTAGAAGATATAATATTACAGCCGATGCTGATGTGATCCGTGACCACGGCTGTTGTAGCCCACGCTGAAAGCGCCAATTCATACCTGATTCATAAATATTGGTATACTGATGTTATTCTATAATATATCAAGCTAGTGCCCAATTAATTTAATAGAGAGTTTGATCTTTGGTCACGACATCGTAGCTACGAGTATATTAATTATTATCTCAACAAGAATCAGCGTATACAACACAAAGTTGTTGCCCAAACTATTGACAAGTAAGTTTATCCACTCGATCATTTAAGGCCCAACTTGGACCAGTACTGCTGGGCGTACTATGAATTTGACAACGATACTATAGCTGCAGTAGTACGTATATTTTAATAACGTGACTGAGTACTCTCGCAGTATAGTGTGCCGGCAGATGTTTTCCCTTCCATGCTTATATTTTTTATAGCGCCTCTGCCTACTCCTTCGGTAATATATTAAAATATTACACACTTAATATATTTCCGTGTGGTGACGGATTAAGACTACGGATTGTCACCTAACCTCCCCATATCATCCCATGGGTGTCGTAAGAGCCGACAGAGAGAGCATATTATGCATAGAACGGCATTGTAAGACAAGGAAAACTTGATACAAACTCTATACCAACCCGTTTGGCCAGCGTGGTATAGTAGGCCAATTCCTCCTTTCAAAGGAGAGGCCTAGTCCAGCAGTGGACTGTTAAAAAATATATTTCACCTTATGAATATTAAACTCCGTGCTGCTACTGAGAATTCGGGAAAAATCCATAACACTTTTGCTTGCTCGACCCAGGAATCGCACCCGGGACCTCCCGATCAGCAGACGCTACGCTATCTTCTTTATGACGGATATTGTACTGGGGTATCTGATATCTCTAATCAATGTAAACTATCCTACTGTCGTAATAAATGGTGAAAATATGACTACGATTTTATAGTCATATTTTCACTTAGTCAAGCCGATGCAATTACAGTCATAATGCAATAATACTTATACAAATGATTGAATACTATAGGCATCTATGAGTTTATATATAGTTCTACGGGCATTAGTTTAACAAATACCATTTGCCGAACAAATCCTATTTCGACCGCAAATAGTGATTGACGAGATGAACCGTGACAGAAAGCCGGTAGAGAGACATAAATACCTACGAAAGGCAAATAATACCTACCCATCTACGCAGGCACGAACAAATTTGAGCTAAAATTGTGCTGTTTTACCATTCTACAGAAGGTTTTCACTTAAAGCGTTACTTAAGTATACCTATGTGTTTCAGATGGTTTTGTTTCTTTTTTCTTCTAAACTGCACCATTATTATACAACCTTTCGCAGACTACTGCTGTACATAGGACTCTCCTTATTTGTGTCACAATGATATTGTGAGTCAATAGAAGAATGTAGTCTACAATATCACGCTGGCCAGACGGGTTAGTATATGGTTTGATACTGAATTTTCCACTTCCACCTAAAGATACTATTTGTTTCGCGTATTTTTCTAATTTGACTCCTACGACTCCCACGTAATGAAATGAGATAGTGTTAGACCATAGTACAATCTTTGTGAGCATTGTGGACTGTGGTTTAACCCTTACCCGTTCTTTATAATATTACATATTATACGTTGGAAGAATACCCGGCGAGCTTTAATGGAGACATGGTTTGCTATTATCATTATCGCTAACGTTTCAAATAAGGAAATAGTAGTAGTAATCTTGATCGTAGTCAAGTACTTACCTAGTACATTCCGCTAGTTTATCGCGGGGATGCAGCTGGTGGCTCAACTCGTAACTCGGCCAAGTTCCCAACTTGTTCCCTCAGTGACCATACACGACCAACTTGGACTGAACTTAGCTCTTAGTTAAGGCAAACATGGAGGCTGACATAAGCACAAAGTTTACTCATTTAAGGCCGAATGAAATGTGATTGATAAGGTTCGATAGCATTTTAGTTTTAAAGTTTTCTAGTGATATGGAACCATAACAGCGTACTTATAAAAGGCCAACACACGCGTACTTGTAAGTCTAAACTTTTCCGAAACATAATTGATCTTATTATTCGAAATTTAATGCTGGCCTTATCAGTTCGAAATTTTGATAAACGTCGTCAAATGCACTTATGTTAGAAATAAATAAAGATCTTCTTCGATAGATGGTCTAACATAGTGTAATTATTGATTTGTATATATAAAACTCTTGCGTTACTGACCGACCGACAGACAAGCTACAGCCAAAACTGCTAAAACTTGTAAGGAGAGCCAGCAATAATTCTTAATGCGCGGAGAAATTCACAATAAAAATACTATTGCACACAAATACAATCGTATTTAGCACAACTAAATAAGTAACATCAAGATCACGTGCTAGTTTGATGCTGTAAACCTTTATATATAGCAGAAAGGCAATCTGCTACTGCCACTCAATTATCCCGTTTATTTGTCGACACAATTCATCTTTGAAGCACCCGAATGTTGAACAACGAGTCAACACAAAAGAAACATAATCCTTCAGCATCAAGGGATTTTTGTGATCAAGTAGGTAGAGCGCCGAAATGGTTCCTAAGAATACAATGCACATCTCGAGTGTCGCTCAATTGATCAATATTCTGGCCAACATCCTTCAACCCTTTGTCGGCAGACATGATTTATGTTGTTTACATCAGGGGAGGCTCTGCTACCTTCCGTCCTTCAAAGGAGGACGGAAGGTACTTATTTAAGTACCTTACAAATTTGCCCTTTCTTTGTGTACGTTTGGATAGAACTTATGTGTCAGTTTTTTGGTGGAAAATGTATCATTATAAATGTTATTGTAAGTAGTAGAAATGGCCTTATTTCAGCATGAAGAGGTCAGCTCTACCGGAAAAAATACTACCCTCCCATAGAATATCAACTTAAAGTACCAGAAATTCTGGTACTTTAAGTTGACACATTCTGGTCCAGAATGTGTCTGATGCGTTTTGTTAGGTGAGTGAGAGTGCCAGAGGCTCAATTCCCTTTACCTCCTTTTTTATCACTCTGATTTTCCTATTAATCTAATCGTTCGTCAAAAATCATTTCAAATTTTACTTGTATAAAATTTGCTCCAGACGGAGAACATGAATAGTTCTTGAACTATTAAAAGCAGTTTACAAAGCTTCAACACTTATTGAATGTTGTATTATCATTAGCAAAATGTTTTAGATTTTCATAGTCTTTGTTTAATACGGAAAAATAATGGAAAATAATTGGGATCCTTGTCATATAAGAGCTGAGAAAACTGTCATATAAAGCTGGAATCAAGACTGAAGAGAAAGAAGAAGTACCTATTACTTAGATGGTCTGTTGGTCTGAACTTTGGTCAATAGAGTCTATAAACACAACTTGCACTATCGCTTACCAGCATAATTATATCGAACAGAACCACTAAAATTATGCTTCTACAAGGCCAGAGAATATTGTATAAACTATAAAAATTTACTCAATTAATCATTAGACCTGTACGCGAAATAGACAAAAATTATATAAGAAACAGTTAAGGTATCACAAAAACTGCATATATTTGCTCCTACATTATTTATTGCAGATTACCTTTGATCGAGGGCAAGGGTCAGAAGGTTTTAAATACTTAGATGATAAAAAAACCTTTTATGAATAAGGAGGGTTGTTAATTAAAATTAAAATTTTTTAAAATTAAAAAAAAATATTTAGTGCCCTATTTTAAACTGACCACTTGAGAGAAAACTATGCATGGATTTTGTTTATCGATTTATGATTGTGTGTTATCATTATCCTACACTTATCGCAAGTAACTTTAGGCTACTGTGATCAATTTTTTTGTCAAGAATATTTCCCCTTTTTTTTCAGTACCTAGCATAAGATGGTACCTGAATAAACTAAACTCGTAATAAATGATCTCATAAAAACAATACTTGTCAAAAAACCAAGTCTCGCTACCGTCAAAAGTTGTGAGATCCATGTAATAACCAAGTCGGTTCATTAAAAATCTTTAATGATTTAAATAAATAGATTGACTCGGCCATCGCATGAAAACACATTTAATCTCATAAGTAATACAAAGGTACATATATAAATTAGTTTGTTTAGTGCGATTGCCAAGTCAATCTATTTATTTAAAACATTAAAGATTTTTAATGAACCGACTTGGTTATTACATGGATCTCACAACTTTTGACGGTAGCGAGACTTGGTTTTTTGACAAGTATTGTTTTTATGAGATCTCATTCCTTTTTGTAGATAGTCCTACATTTTCCCTTTCCGGTACCTTCTACTTCTTGTACACCAACAACGAATTTTCTTAATTAAAGCTCTAACTGCAAATGTAATTTTGTAATTCTTTATATTCATATGGGATTACAAAGTTATTTATGCAGGTGATGTATCTCGAAAACTGGACCGAAATTGCAATATATTTTAGTTTTTCCAAGGTTCATACACTAAACACTAATTGTTTCATAAATTTGAAGCTTCTATGTTTGCTAGAAGTGCCTTAGACTTTTGATGATCGGTCAGTGAGTGACAAAATCACGAAAATTGACTCGTTATAATTCTTAAACTACTGGTTCAAATTAAATGAAATTTTAAATATACCATATTTATACAATGCCTGCTTGGGTACTAAAAAAACAGGCTTCTAGTTTTAGCCACAACGAAGTTATAGATGGTCGAAAATGGCCGGAATTGCTTCAAGAAAAGGATGGTACGGCCGTGCCGCTTTTTTGCTCGACTTGGCGGGGGCACTCCCATGCCCCCAGATGCTGAAATGCTACAATATCAATGCTGCGCCTTTGTTGCTATTTTGCTATGATATTTCAGCCAAGCAAATTGGACAAGGACATGTCAGCAGAATAGACGCATCTAATTACATTCAAAGAAGAATATCTATTAAATATGTCAGAACCAAGTGATTTCTTTAAAAATCGACCCAGATTCTTTCTTATATTTATACTATCTATTTTTTTTTGTAATTAATAATATTCAATAGCCTCTAGATTTTCTCGAATAAAGTAACTTGTTTATGTAGTTGCTGCCAGCCCACGCCTGCAATATAAAAAAAAAACAATATAAAATTAGATATAATAATATACTTATCTACTAGTACCTATACCTGTAGATGACTTCCGATTTCAAGTAAAGCAAATTGCGCCTTAGTAACTAGTCAAATTTGTGAAACACAACAATGTCACCCAAGTTCAAAATGTCCATCTTAAAAATATTTCAATTGTATTTGTGTGTATTCAGACTATTTATTTTACTGTCGTAGGAATTTTTATTGGAGGAGGAGAGGACGCGTGGTGGAATCGACTCAGTGTGTTATTGGATTCTTGTTGATCGGCAGTAAACTATTTGAAGTTCATAATATAAGTAGATTTTGTGGCCCAGTGAAAGGTTTTCATAAGATAATGAAATCATTTTACGGGATCTGCTTTGACTTATTTATAAGTCGCTTCTACTGTAGGAAATAGTTATGATGATGAGATTTTGATATTGATATTTTGCTCTCTGGGAGACGAACACTAAAAACAAATATATTTAGTAGCAATCTTAAGCTTTTTATTCTTTTCTCGTTTACCATATGAGTTGTACCTACAGTTTAAATGGATTATTTCTAGATGAAAAGTAAATTCAAATAAATGAGGATGGATGGTTAAATAAATCTTTGTTACCCTTTCACGCAAATACTATTAAATAGATTTTCATAAAACATTGCAATGGATAATATTATATACGAATAGTAAAGGATACCTCATAGACTAATGATTGGTCTCGCTCTGATCTACTAGACGGAGCCCTCATACTTGTAAAATGAGGCAGAAAAAACCATGGCAGCTGGCATGGTTGAGCCTGTCACACTGACAGCCGTGTGTCAGGTGCACATATCCACCCAAGGAGCAAGTCAAATTAATTACGGAAATAATTCGCTGTACAATGCCAAGTTGCGCTATTATACTGAGTAAAAATAACTCAACAAAAAATAATAAGGTCTCTGGTATCACATACTATCTGTAAAATAAGAATAATTTTGAAATTTCAACATAAAATTACAAAAAACCGAAAACGCCATTCAGTGTTGCTGCTAGTACAAGAATCAACTTCCCCACAGTTAAGAGAGAGATTTCATTTTTCAGAGATTTTTATTATGTGAATCTATAGTTATTGTATTTCGTTATATTTTACTATTTCGTTTATCTAACCTATTTATTATTTATTTTACCTTTTTCTATATTATTTTATGTTTATACCTTTACACATAAGGTGAAAAATTTTTGTTTATAGAAACTGAACACCTTTCCCAAGAAACACGATTCACCTTATTATATGTGTAATTAAGTGTGTAAGATTATTGTTTTATTCAAAGTAGTTTTCACGACTATTCATGTTAAATTAATAATGCGTAACTAAATTTATATGGACTAGTAGCATGGAAATAGAAAGCACTGTTTTGAAAACACCTTATTTTTTATGGTTATTTCTAATAATAATTTGCTAAAGACTATAAGTATATTAAACAAACCATCATAATAAAATGAGACCTAATCATTGGATAATATACCTACCCACCATTTTTCTCATAAAGGAACTTACGCGGTACGCCTAACCTATACTCAAATATATTGATGCTTTTAATGAATTGTAACTTTTTAAGAATTTTGTAAACTGTTTTAGAGGCCAATAACTCATCCACTAGACCACAGGATAAAATATTTTTCCATTTACTCGGAAGACAGTTGAGAAGCTGACAACACAGTTCTTCTCGCATGCTTCTTGATGCTTTTGTTTGACACACACTGTCAAAATGAGTTGCCTCATTTATGGACCTATTTTTTTTAGGCAGCGCGGTGTCTAGTATAGCGAAGCCCTACCAATCATTTGTCTAAGGGATATACCTTTTATCCTTTTACCCCAAATACTGACATTCAGGCGGACAGCAACCATCGACAAAATAAAAGGTAAAGAAACTAGTAAACATAAGACTTTTGCCTCGTATTATTTACAATGCACTTCGTTCATATCCAGTTATAAAATAGCAAAAGTGATTCAATTTGTTTGCAAACAGCGCAGTAAGTTTCTAGAGAAATGCGAGAGGTGTTTTGCGATATCTGATGACACTCTGTGACCCAGTTTGTTTGGTTTAATACGGACTGCATTATATCTAAGTTACTATAACTATTTATTTAGTAGTTATAAGAATGAAAGTCGGTTTAGAGACAGGTGTAAAAGGTGTATATATAATCATGAATATGGGTTACAGTGCTAGGGTTATTCTAACAGCATCTAAATGAGTAATTATTATATTAATAAATTCTTAAATAGAACATAACATGTGCGATACATCACACACTTTCACACATCGCAACTAATCAAAGGGTGGTGAGATAGGCCTTTAGGGTGAGTAGGTACTTCATGGATGCTTCATACTATGCCTCAATAAAGGTTTTAATCGCAATAAATAATGATTTATTGGCTGTGGTAGAAGTAACTTAGTGACATGACATTAGAAGACGATAACATCAGATAACATTTCGTCTGTTTATCTGGTTTTCTCTGTTCATTTTGTTATCAAAATTATTTTGTACGTACGTAGAAACAAAACCTATAATTAACCGAAATCTGCCGAATTTATACTTATTGCCACCCAAGTTGCATACCTAATAGTCCTGATGGGGTACCAGGTTTGACTAGATACCTACATACCTACTTACTTCGTAATTTGATAATACTAATATAGAAAGTTTAACATTTAGAGATATTAAAGTAAAGGTCAATTGAGCATACTCTTTTATATCATTGTTATTTTGCAACAATATGACTGATAAAATATTAATTGAGTGCCAATATTTTAATTAATAAGCTATTTAAGAGTAGGTTTTTGATGTCAATACCAAAAGCAACATTTTAAAAGTGATAATAAAAGTATCAAAGAGAATGCAATTCAAACTCAAACAGAATAATGCACAAAATGCTTTATCAATAACAAACCCTCCTGATTCATTCATAATATACTTGCAATTGCACGAAACTATACTTTGTGCTCATTGAAATAGGTGTCAATTTACAACAAAGGGTAACCATTCGATCGATAACACAGAGTTGTGTACGAATTTGTCTAGACAAACGTCACCACGCTATGACTCAACGTTCATATTACTCAGTCTACACTCGACGATAGAGAGAGACGCACATGTCAATAAATAAAAATATGGCTGAGAAAATCGCGGTGGTTACAGGTGCAAATAAGGGCCTAGGATTCGCTATAGTGAAAGGATTGTGCCAAAAATACGATGGGGTAGTTTATCTGACCGCAAGAGATGAAAACAGAGGATTAAAAGCCGTAAAGCAATTAAACGAAATCGGACTGAAGCCTGTTTTCCATCAACTAGACGTAAGTGACAGCAAAAGTGTTGAAAGATTTGCAGATTTCATCAAAACTTATCACGGTGGATTTGATGTATTAGTGAACAATGCTGCAATTTTAGAGTGGGATGAAGTGTATCCAAGCTACGAAGCGGCCCAAAGAAACATTGACATAAATTATCGAAGCTTGTTGACAGTCGAGAAATATTTGTACCCTTTGCTAAGAGATGGCGCTAGAGTTGTCAACATATCAAGCGCATGCGGCCATCTTTCAAACTTGAAGAACAAGAAATGGATTGAGACGCTCATGAGTCCTGATTTAACAACAGAGCAAATCAATGAATTTGTCGATGAATATTTGGAAAGTGTGAAAAATGGGACTTTTGATAAAAACGACTTTGCTGACCAAGGTAAACATGCTGAACACAGGGTATCGAAGATCGCTCTAACGGCTTTGACTAAAGTACAGCAGAGAAAATATATGGATAGAAATATTTCTATAAATGCTGTTCACCCTGGACATATTAAAACTGACATGGCGAATGGCGGTGGAGAGGTGGAAGCAGATGAAGCCGCTAACGTTGTTCTTTATCTTATTTTAGATGCATCTCCCAAATTAAAGGGCACATTTATGTGGCACAATAAAAAACTTGTTGATTGGTATGACGCAGATACTGATTTCGCTTGCCACGGGCTGTGGTAAATAGATATTTTTTAATGTTATTATTTCACTACATGGTAATTCACTTAATATCAGCACACTATGTATATCACGTAATATGTTCGCTAAGGTCTGAATAAAATACTTTTACCTCAAAGATACAATTTTGTTTATTTATATTCTGCTTGCCTCATCCTAAAAACCTGAAGTATTTTATAGAAATAAATCTGATTGACTGCCTCGTTGGTCTCTCGGCATAAATGTGCGCGTGGGATTGGGAGGTCTCGGGTTCGATTCCCGGGTCGGGCAAAGTGTTATGGGTTTTTCCGTTAGGAAATTCTCAGTAGCAGCACGGAGTCTGGTAATGTGCCCGGTACGGCAATAGGCTCGTCCACTATTACGTGGGACCAAAAATTCTCGGCAAAATGTCGCTGTAATACTACACCTCTGCTTACCCCTACGGGGATCAGGCGTGAGTCTATAAAAAAATCTGATTGAAAATATGAATATCGATTCGGCACCGACACAAGAAAAACAAAATAATAAAACAAAAGTTACACACATATGTAATGACTTTTAAAAACAAATCAAGCGATGTCCTGAAACTAACCTAGGTACCAATTTTCATGAAACTCGTGCTCCAATTTAAAAGATACTAGACCCAATTAAAACCTTTTTAAAAGCCCACAAAGAGTAACTTATGCAAATATTATGTGATTCCAACAATATTGCAAAAGTAGAATAATATTTCATAGCTACGACTACGATTATACATAGGTCAAATTGATAACCTCCTTTTTTAAGTCGGATAAATTTGTATTTTATTTTATTACTAAATAAACTAGTAAAGTGCCGCAACTATGCCTTTCAAAATATTTTTTCGTAAGCAATATATTTACTACGCGAATTAACTACGCTTTTTGGGTAAAATTTTATTTATTTGAAGACTCGCAACATTAGTGTTGCTATTCCTCACTACATACTCTTATAATTAATACATCTATTTTTTTATAAAGGTGAATGGGCAAATCAGGCAGCGTGAAGTCAATTTGACAGGTTTTTTTAATAATAAAAAAAAAATGGTACCCGGCTGCAATAGATATGATTGTAGTGTCGTTTAAAAGGTCTTACCAAGAGGAACAATATTTACTATAGCTGATTGCGTTTGGAGATAAACGACGGTCTTACTAACTAATAAAAATCCTGTTCCTTCGGTTGCCCTTTGCGTTCCAGGGCCACGGTAACCTGTTTAGACAGTCCCGTGGCCCCGGCGATAAACATACATATACGCCGAGTATATTAGGTACCACTTATCTATGTAAGAAAATGAGTACCAAGGTAATATTTTCTGCATTTCCGTTCATGTTTTCTATTAATAACACTTTTACGTAAGGCTTTGCCATGCACCCTTCATTTTAACTAGATACCCCGAATTTTCTGCATATGTATGAAGAAAGAAAACGGCTTAGTTACAGAAGAGTAGATTTTCAGAGCATGGAAGCGAGCCAGATAGAAAACTTTCCTTCATTGACGGAGGAGGATATAATTCTACTAGCGCTAGGTACATACCAACTGAAGCTGGCAAGATCTTACTGTGGCGAGCATTTATCAAGTGGTCTTCATATAATTGAAACGTACAGAGAGGGAGCACTTGAAGATGTGCCAGACTATGGCATAAGATGCCTGGCTTTTGCGTGGACGAATCCAGTCGCGACTTGTCCGTATAAAAACATATTTTTGTTATATTATATTAATCAACAGTGCAAATAATATTGTCCAACAGTATTGCACATGTTTAACCAGGCGACGTACGATGGGCACTTGTGCACATATAGTGTCCATCGTATGGTACCTAGGCTATGCGAGGCATACGGGATTTACTGCTCCGGCATCTTTTCTCAATGCTGTTGTAGTTGATACTGATATGTAATGTTTTAAATCTACTCATTTATTGCTAAAATATATGATTATTATTTGAAGAACGCTTGTTTTCTTACTTATTTTAATAATAGAATCCTAAGTGTGTTATGTCATCGTCCCAATGAAATTTTAGTAAGTACATCAGTTGCTGAGTTGTTGTCACTCCATCCAAGTCCTTTAAAACACGTCTCTCGAGCATGTCCCATGCATGCTCGATGGGGTTGAGGTCTGGCGATTGTGCAGGCCAAGGCAATACCAGGATGTTTTCCCTTGCCAAGTACTCCCGTGTGTGCAAAGCTGTATGCGAAAGCGCATTGTCATGCATCAACATGAAATCGGAGCCAAGCGTTTATGCGAATGGACGGACATAAGGCCTTAAGACATCCTCAACGTAATTTACAGCGTCCATGTTACCATTTACAAAAACGAGCTCAGTTCGTCTGTTCTTCATAATACCCGCCCATACCATAACTGCACTTCCTGAACACACCTCAGTATTTCAGTATTTCCAGAACGACGGTACACTCTTACCCTTCTAGTATCAGGCTTGAGCCCAAATCGAGACTCATCGCAAAATAAAATTTTATCCCATTGTTCCCGGGTCCATGTAATGTGTTCCCTAGACCATTCATTTCGACGAACACGATTCCCGTGACGTATCGGTGGGCACCTAATTGGCCGTCGCGCTCGTAGGCCATACTCATGCAGTCGATTTCGCACAGTTTGGCAGCTAACAACAACACCAATTGAATTTGACGGCCGGTTGGCGTAGCGGGAGTATAAGCGACTGCTACGTCGAAGGTCGCGGGTTCGATTCCCGCTCGAGTCAAACATTTGTGTGCATTAACATGGATGTTTGTCTTGGTCTGGGTGTTTCTATGTATAATATGTACGTATTTACAAAAAAAAACAGTATATACATACACATTCATACATACATACATAACGTCACGCCTTTTATCCCCGAAGGGGTAGGCAGAGGTGTATTTCTACACCCACTTTTCGCCAGATATACTTTAGTCCCACGAAATAAGGGGCGAGCCTATTGCCGTACCGGGCACATTTCCAGACTCCGTGCTGCTACTGAGAATTTCGTGAAAGAAAAACCCAATAACACTGCCCGACCCAGGAATCGAACCCGGGACCTCCCGATCCCACGCGCACATTTATGCCGCGAGACCAACGAGGCAGTCGTATAGGGTTTGATGTCGAGTTTTCCGTCTCTACGCAAAGATGGTATTTGCATCGTGTTATCCCCTAGTCGCCGCTTACGACACCCACGGGAAGATAGGGGGTGGTGACACTTGTATTCTATGCCGTCAACCACACGGCAAAACAGTATACATATATGTATGTTTATCCATTATCTAGTACCCATAGTAAAAGCTCTGCTTAGTTTGGGACTAGATGGTGTTGTGTGAATGTAGTAGAATATTATATTATTATTATATATTATATTTTGTAGCCTTAAGCCTATCTCAATAATTCTTTTATAAAATACCTTTTCCAAACTAGGTAGTCTGGAAGAGATCGCATTTTGCGATAAGACCGCCCTGTTGTGCAACTAGTTTTAAGTTCATTTTACCATTGTAATTCTGTTTGTATGCTAGTGTACAATAAAGTGTTAATCTATCTATCTAATCTATCTCGGGCGGTTAACATCGGCAGGCGTCTTGCAGTCAGTTGTATGTATCGATCTTGCCGTGTGGTTGTACACCTACCTCGACCTGGGTGCTGCTCAGCAGGATCTCCCGTGTTAGTGTAACGCTGATGAAGACGGCAAATAACGCTTCTGTTGATACCAAAATACCGAGATACCTTAGATTGACTTCTTCCCGCTTGCAACATCCCTACAGCTCTTTGCATTTCACCTACGTTCAAATGACGTCATGACGTAAAAAATGTCTCCAAATCCAAATTTGTTCAAAACTTTTTCAAATTATTGTTTAAATCATAAACATAGACGAACAAAAAGAACAGACAGAGCACGCCCTACATTACGTTTGAAGCCAAAAACAGCAGCAAACTAGTTGCGGGGCAAACCATTTGCTGTAAATACACTAGCCACGCACACAAACGCAGTACACTAGTAAACAAACAATAAGTTTAACAAAAATATGTCGTCGTGTGTAGTTCAACTGTGCAAAAACAATTCAGAAGTGAAAATAATACTGAAAGAATATCGTTTCACAAGTAAGTATTTAGATAACAGCACTTTTGTATTATTGTAAAATATTTTGAGGTTATTGCCGGTAAGACCATAAACAAAACCAAAGTAACGACTGGAGAATGTTGCCAGTAATTAATTTACTAAATTGGTAGGCAGGCTCTTTAAATATAAGATTTAGAACAGTATTATTTGTTTAGACGTTGGCTAGTAATAATTTTCAATATTCGATCCATACAGGGATTTTGAGATTCGAGATTCGTGTTTGACATATTTGGTATAAAGCTTATGGCAAAAATGAATCTAAAATTGTAGATCTTTCCATAGATCTAATATTGAATTCCGTAGTAAAATTAGTAGGTATATCGCGATAGAATCCGTAAACTGTAGTTTGATTTCAATGAGAAACATACAATACATAATTATTATGGTTTTATGTATCCAATGAACTAGTAAAATATTGGTTGACCATGTTCTGCATAGTAAATTTATAATGTGTATAATTTGAGCATGATACACGCTTTTCTAATGACGATTTTTATTCAAATTCAAATTCAAAATCCTTTATTCATTTGGGTCACAATGTGACGCTTATGAACGTCAAAATAATAAATTTATAAAATAATTACTTATACTCAAATTTAAAACATTATTACTGTATGCTTCTACATTTACATTTACTGCCACGTTCGCAAAGCAATAGGTAGAACCATGAGAAAGAACGGGCAATAAAACTCACGGTCACTCTTTTTCATCGCCAGGTTTTGCATAATACACAATTTACATTTTGTAAGGTGCTGCAACTGTTACACCTTCTATATCACTTGTATATATTTACTGTACATAATAATACTCAAGCATAATACTTTTGGTTAGCCTCCTCAGAATAGACATGGTGAACAGGAGCATCCACTTACATTATATATACCTAGTGATGCAGGCAATCCGCGAAAGTGATCAGAACCATGATGGAAATGATGCAGTTAAATATTAAAATCTAATACCAGCCCGCAAGACCGTCATCGACCAGTCATCGCAAGTAGCACCCGTTCACGAGTATGACGCATGTGCCAGCCATCTTCCCTCTCGCCGTATTAGAGGGACAGAGATGACCCGATACACGACGCCACCACAAGAAATGACATTTTAGTGAGCATGACGACAACGGTATACGAACCAGCAGTAAGAAACAATTTATTGGTATACTGACCATGACCGCCAATTACCTCCACTTTCCAGATCGTTATTATTAACATAAGTTAGTGGAACGCGTGAAGGAATGCAAATGTAGAAAGAATTTTGTGAAGGTGACAAGTGAACAATGATATGATCAGGGATAAATAATGTTAAACTACATTCAACAAATCATAAAATATCCAATTCACGAGGCACCTCCACTTAACATGTAAATAAAATAATCGTGAGTTAAACAAGCCTAAGCCTATCCCCACGGTGTCTTATCATTTAAAAATTCCTTAATAGTGTAATAACCCCTTTGTAAAAGAAAGTTCCTAATTGTCCGTTTGTATTTGTGCATGGGTAAAAACATTATTTCAAGAGGCAATTTGTTGAAAAATCGTATACCAATCCCCGCAAATGAGTTCTGAACTTTATGTAGACGGTAGTTAGTTCCCACCAGTTTATGCTTATTCCTTGTGTTCAATTTGTGCAAATCACTATTTTTGCGGTATAGAATTAAGTTTTTCTTAATGTACATTTAGTTAGCATATATATATTGCGATGCAACTGTCAATATATCTACTTCTTTAAATTTATCACGTAAAGAATCTCTAGCACCTAACTTATAAATTGCACGTATGGCCCTTTTTTGAATGACAAAAATAGTCTGTATATCAGCAGCTGTACCCCATAACATTATTCCGTAAGACATTACGCTGTGAAAATAACTAAAGTAAACTAGTCTAGCAGTATCTATATCTGTAAAATTCCCTAACTTTTCTAACTGCAAACGCTGCAGAACTAAGTTTTACTGCGAGACAGGATATTTGGGCGCCCCACTGAAGCTTACAATCTAAAGTTACACCTAAGAATACGGTTGATTCGACTAGTTGAATTGTTTCCTTATTTAAAATTATATTAGTAGGAACACTTTTGACATTAGGCAAAGAGAATTTAACACATTTGGTTTTGCTTGAGTTGAGTACCAAATTATTTGTCGAAAACCAATCTAATACTTGTGCAAGGGTGTAATTGACGGTATCAAAGTTACTTAAATTACGATCAACTTTAAAAATTTGTGACGTATCGTCGGAAAACAAAACAATATCACATAAATTTTGTACAAAGAAAGGCATATCATTAATATATATTAAAAAAAGAAATGGACCGAGAATAGAGCCCTGTGGAACGCCCATTCCTACTAGCAAACCTAGAGACCTACTCCCATTAACATCTACATACTGAATTCTATCACTAAGGTAGCTGGCAACAAGATTGAGTGCGGTATCTCTAATACCATAAAGTTTCAATTTAAGTAAAAGTGTATTATGTTCCACACAGTCAAAGGCCTTTGATAGGTCACAAAAAACACCAATGGCATCCTTCGAGTTTTTCCAAGCATTAAAAATATGCTTTAACAAAGTTACACCGGCATCAACGGTGGAGCGACCCTTAGTAAAGCCATACTGTTCACTGTGAAATAAATTATTTGTGTGAAAGTGGCTCTCTGGTTGATGCAAAATAATCTTTTCAAAAATTTGACTAATAACAGGCAAGATAGAAATTGGCCGAAAATTACTAGGGTCGCTCTTTGATCCCTTTTTGAATAATGGTATTACTTTACTGTGTTTCATTAGATCAGGAAATACTCCTGTATCTACGCATCTGTTGAATATTGCAGCTAAATATGGAGCTAAGCTAGAAATAATTTGTCACACAAGTTTAACAGAAATGCCCCATAAGTCAACAGATTTTTTATTATTGAGCGTCTTGAATACCTTCAGTATGTCATTGGTGTCAATATATTTAAAATTAAAAAGCACATCACACTCATTCACATTGCCCCTAACCAACATTTCTGCTTTGCTTGGACATGAATCTAGACAGCTGGTTGTGTTCACTGGTATGTTTATGAAGAAATTGTTAAATGTCTGAGCAACATCAGTTTTCCTAGTAATAATTCCACCATTAAATTTTAATTCATAATTGTTATCTACCAATTTAGCTCGACCAGTCTCATTGTTAATAATGCTCCAAGTAGTTTTAATTTTGTTCTTGGATTCTTCGATTTTATTGCTTAAATATAAGGATTTGGCTAAAGCACATGTCCTCTTAAAAACCTGTGAATAATTTCTAACATATTGAATAAATTCAGGATTAAAATTGTATTTCTTCATACCATATAGATCATACAACCTAGCTCTACTTTTGTATATACCTACTGTTGCCCAATCACAAAAATTTACTTTAATGCTCCTTGCAAACGTCTTCAGTTTAAAAATTTTATTGTACTCATCATTAACAATTTTAAATAAGCATTTATATAATTCATCGGGATCATCAACGGTTAAGTCAATACTGGCGATCTTGGCAGTAACATCATTACTAAAGTGTTTGAGGCGAGCAGAGGTCATTGGCCTACATGTAATTTCTTGTACTTTAGGGGTTGTATTAGTTGGAATTATAACCTTTTGCCCGCAGTGATCCGATGTCAAGTCAGTTAAAACAGCCTTACTTAAATAAAGACAATTGCAAAAAACATTATCTAAGCATGTAGACGAATGTGAGGTTATTCTGGTTGGTTCAGAGAACAAAACATTTAAATTAAATGACCTAAATAAGCTAACTAACCTAGTACAAATTGGTGATTTTTCTAACAAACTGACATTAAAATCGCCGCATACGATTATAGACTTCCTACTAGAAATTATGTGTTTTAAGACATCCTCTATAATGCTTTCAAACTGAATAAAGTCACTTTGTGGTGGTCGATACACACACACTATAATATGTTGTTCAAGCTCAACACAAGAAATCTCAGCAGTGCGCTCGATAGAAAGTTTAGCTATATCCTTACGTTCTTTACATTTCAAACTATTACATACATATATTAGAGAGCCACCACGAATAGCCTTATTTCTTACGAATGCACTTATAACTGAGTAATGTTGATTGTTAAATATTAATTGGTCACCTCGCAACCAATGTTCTGTAATACATAAGATATCAATCTTATGTTTATTTAAAAATAAATCTATTTCTAATTCTTTGCCAGATAGGCCTTGTATGTTTTGATGAACTAAGTTTAAAACACATGAATGCCTATCTGTTGTCTCATCTAATAGTTTAAACAGAGATTAGTAAATTAATTACTGGCAACATTCTCCAGTCGTTACTTTGGTTTTGTTTATGGTCTTACCGGCAATAACCTCAAAATATTTTACAATAATACAAAAGTGCTGTTATCTAAATACTTACTTGTGAAACGATATTCTTTCAGTATTATTTTCACTTCTGAATTGTTTTTGCACAGTTGACACACACACACGACGACATATTTTTGTTAAACTTATTGTTTGTTTACTAGTATACTGCGTTTGTGTGCGTGGCTGCCAGTCCGTGTAGGCCCCGTTTATTCTGACACAGGCACTTGAATCCCTGGTATAAGGATGTAAGTGCCCGTATCAGACTGCTGCTCATTCCATACACGGAAAGTGTTGACCAAAGTTCATCCCTCACCATTCGATCGTAAGCCTTTTCCAAGTCAATAAAGGCGTAGATAACCTTCTGGTGTTTCATTAACATTTTCTCTGAAATGCATCTTAAGGAAAAGACTTGATCCGTACATCCCATGCCCTTTCTAAATCCCGCTTGAACATCCCAAATCTTACTATCCGTTTCAGAAATCATTCTTTCGATCAGTATCTTTGCATACAATTTGCCAAAAACACTCAGGAGGCTTATACAGCGGTAGTATTTACATTCCTGCTGTGACTCTTTGCCCTTGTAAAGTGGCAAACCTAGAATTAAAAAATACTAATATGCAATTTGAATCTATGTTTCTACTTATTCTTCGCCCAAATGAGTCATATAAATCTTAGAAAAGAGATTCACAATGTTCATTTGCTTTCGTAAACTACAATCAATCAGCCTCATCAAAAAAATCCTGTCTTAGTTGATCCCAGAATTTCATTCTCTTCTCTTCTGGGACATGGACCATCTTCAACCGTTTTCCTATGTTCAGTCCTATCATTTTCTTGTGTGGTACCAATGGCTTCCATTTGAGGTTGCCTAAGAGTTCGTCGGCGGTTTCTGGAGTTGGGTTCCTGAAAAGAGTTATTTTTAATGATGAGTGGTGGGAATTTACATTTAAGAATATAGGGAGTGTGGTTTTAAAATAATGTTGCCTTCGCCATAGCGAGGGACTAACATCAGTGCCGCACACATTTATTAATAAATACATATTTACTGCTGAACTATCTTCCTAAATTATTTCCTAAGGTATAATATCTTAGGAAATAATTTAGCACTTATTTCTTCTAATAAATAAGCAACTATTATATATAAACTTCTTGCTTGATATTGTCGTTTCTCAAGAACGTGGACTGGCCTAGTGACAAGTCTCTCGTCAATCATTCGTAAAGTCAGATACGACAACATCTAACCGAAAAGTGACAGGGCAAGAAAAACGGCTCACAGTAGTGTTACTACGTAGTCAACATATTATTTTTGGAATACCCATGACAAAATGCACAATACAATTTATTTTTCGACTCGAAAATCTTATCGCCCGAGGTCATGCAAAAACCGCTTATACTCACAAAAAAAGATAAGGCTTTCTCGTTGACGTAGTACAAGTAATTCTAAAGATTTGACCGACATGCTCGCGGTAGATTATCTAAATTCATCACGATTTCATTATTATGATTTATTTGCAGATCAACAAGTATAAATTATTTACATGCTCCACTCGTTTTCTAGTTAATAAGTAAAAACTGTACACCTGACTGTTATACATAACTTATGAGCACCGTAAAATTCTAAATAACAAGATTTCTGCAACATTAGGACTCCTCTTTGTACAGCGCTCTGAGGCGGACGTGTAACGCGTGAAAATAATTAATTTTATTGTTTAGCGCGGCGCAAGCCGACGCTCGCAAATTTTTATCGCCATGAGTGACAAACTTGTGGCGAACGAGCTGCTGGCGTTCCTGCAACAGAAGCTGGATGTCTTGGACGAAGTCTCGGCTATTCAGATCTGTGCTTCAAACTTCAGCGAGGAGGAAATAGCGGCTGCCAAGCTGCTTGCGTACAGGTCGATAAACAAATGCGATCAGATGGTGTCCCGCAGGCGTGACGGGACGAAAAAAAATCTGCAGGATATTATCACGCTGCTGAAGGAGACCGATCCTGATGACGTGCCGACGTTTGTGGCTAGGGACTTCAACAAGTTGCCTCCCGTCACCTTCGACCACGTCGATGTCACAAGCCTCTTGAGAGACATCGTCTTTCTTAAGGCAAGTCCGTAGTTATGAGCACCGTAAAATTCTTAGTTCTTAAGGCAAGTCCGTAGTTATGAGCACCGTAAAATTCTAAATAACAAGATTTCTGCAACATTAGGACTCCTCTTTGTACAGCGCTCTGAGGCGGACGTGTAACGCGTGAAAATAATTAATTTTATTGTTTAGCGCGGCGCAAGCCGACGCTCGCAAATTTTTATCGCCATGAGTGACAAACTTGTGGCGAACGAGCTGCTGGCGTTCCTGCAACAGAAGCTGGATGTCTTGGACGAAGTCTCGGCTATTCAGATCTGTGCTTCAAACTTCAGCGAGGAGGAAATAGCGGCTGCCAAGCTGCTTGCGTACAGGTCGATAAACAAATGCGATCAGATGGTGTCCCGCAGGCGTGACGGGACGAAAAAAAATCTGCAGGATATTATCACGCTGCTGAAGGAGACCGATCCTGATGACGTGCCGACGTTTGTGGCTAGGGACTTCAACAAGTTGCCTCCCGTCACCTTCGACCACGTCGATGTCACAAGCCTCTTGAGAGACATCGTCTTTCTTAAGGCAAGTCTAGCGGATGTGAACAAGAAATTGGAAGCATCCCAGGAAACCGTCGCACACTTGCGCACGGAGGTGGACGACCTACGTAATGCAGTTGCAGTAACTGGGTCACCGGCGCGTAGTAACATCAACACGCGTCGAGGGGCGTGCGTTGATACGTCAGTCCAAAGTTTCGCGTCAGCAGTTTTGTCGCCGCGGAATGTTGTGACTGCTGAGTGCGCTACCCGAGCGCCGCGCAGCCCTGCCCCCGTCCCCGCGGCTCCCTCTATCGCCGCGCGACCTAAAAAAGAAGAGGCGCAGCGAGTAATTGCTAGCACCCCTGCTGCTACTAAGAAGTTTATGCCGGAGAAGGCATCGAGGAACGAGGTAGTTGATGATGGTTTTGTGACGGTGCAGAAAAAGAAGCGTCGTCAGAAAACCGTCAAGAACTGCTGCGGCACGGCTCCTGTGGAGCCTGGTGCAAACCTGCGCGCCGCCGCACCGAACACACCCGTGTACATCTCTCGCCTGCACTACACCACGACGGCGGGGGACATCGCGGAGTACGTACGTCAAAAGGCCAAGTACATGCCGAGAGTGCAGTTGCTGGAGTCGCGCCGTAATGTCAACTTCAAGGCGTTTGTGGTGCGGATCCCGACCTGCTATCTACATGTCGTCATGAAGGAGGACTTTTGGCCGAATGGTGTGGTATTCCGTCGCTTCCGCGGACAAGTGCCACATGAACGCACAACATCATCGTGCAAGTTTTTTTAACATAGTTCATAAGTATACTTACTAACAAAAATTGTATATTGTATGTACGTTCATTCTGTAAGATATATATCATAAATAAAAATATGTATGTCAACACATTGTCTAGTACCCATAGTACAAGCTCTGCTTAGTTTGGGACTAGATGGTGTTGCTTGTATTATATTGTGTCTATATTTATACTTATATAAATAAATTGATTGATTAGGGACAAATCTCGTCTCAACACGACGGCAAGACGCCAAAACAGATAAGCTTACTTGTCATGCAAAACAAATTTTAATTTCAAAACACCAAACAAACTCAATCCGCCGAAATTAAATACGTTGTATATTATATTCAGGTTGAGTTTAGCTTTACAATCTTTTAATACCATCAAAGTTTACCGTAAACTGACTAAACAATTAGAAAATAACTCGGCATTAAGAATTTAAACCTCAAGCACTTCAATTAAAATCCGTTACTTTGTGGAAAGGAGAAGATATTCGGGCGAACATTTAATCTGTATTAACCTTACCCGTGTTTAGCGAAGTTCGCCAATAACCTCGCCATCTTCTTAATGAGAAGCCTTTCACTGGTTGATTCGGTATTGTACAAGCGGCTAAGTGATTCACATTTGAAGTGATAACAGATTTGGTCGCCCTCCGTGGCACCACTCCAGTTTAAATTGGCGAGTAATGTATTCCACACGACGCTAAAGCACCCTCTGAAGGTGAAGCGGTACAAGTAAACATTATTACAAGACACTTGTGCGTGTAGCCGCGCCTGTCGCAGCGCTGGATAAATCACTTGGTCCGACACATATTTCGCGTAACGCCTCAGACTCCGCTCACCGACTGTCCCATTAACGAAATAGAAATCCATTATTTTTCTTCTTATCTTTTTATACAGTTTCGATCCGTACTCATCTCGCCTCCCTCCGAATGGTAATAAATACTGAAAGTTATAATTTAAATAGTTTAGAAGTTTCTTGTTTCTACCGAAACCGCCCAGTTTGTGAAGAGAATTTAAGTTTGTGTATCCTATCATAACTTCCACGGCATTATTGGTGATTTTTCGTTTGTACACTTGCAAAGGGAATTTGTTCATAAAGGCGTCCTTTCCTGTCATTTCGACGGTGGGTCCGAACGAATGGATTAATCTCTGATTGTCCCTGACTTCAGTGCTGTCGAACAAGTCCTGACTAGCCAATAACAATTCTTTGATGGAGCTTCCTTTGAGAATTTCGTAGAAATGAGTTCGATTGAACTTTTCAAACGGTCCATTTAGATTCCAATATAATTTGTTAGATATTTCAAAGTTGTAGCTTCTATAATCGGCAGGTGATAACGCACTTCCTTCTTCTATTATGACTCTTGTAAACAAATCTTCGCTGGCAGCTGACAATAAAAGCGAAGCTACTGTACTTGCGCTAGCTCCAGATCCAAACACAGTCACTCTGTTTAGATCTCCATTAAAGTAACTAATATTATCTCTTATCCATCTAAGAGCGGCTAGCACATCTTTTGCTCCCATATTACCTTGTGCAAAACTATCTCCAGTATTCAGAAAGCCAAATATAGACGTTCGATATGAAACAGATACTAAAACGATATCTTCGTCTATGAAAAAATCTGGACCATGCATGTCGGAATCTTCATTGAGCCAGACAATTACTGGCGCATAGGATATTTCTTTGATAATTGGCGTATATACAGATAGATACAAACAATCTTCAGTAAAGCCAGAAGCGCAAGTATTATTGTACGGAGTGCTATAGTTGTAAGTGGCTTTCCCAAACCAAGGTCGGTATTTCGGCGCCTGAAAAAATATTATGACAGTTATTAGATAACATCCTTCATACTGTGTGTTAAGATATGTCTAGAGTGACTACGTGTGCGGAGCTGTGGTTAAATGATAAATCCCCAGATAATGTTTTCTGTAATCATTCAACCTCACTTACAGTTGCTATTTGTTTCATTATAGTCAAAAAGAAATACCAACCTTTACTTGTTACGAAAGGTAAGCAACTATTATTTCCAAATCTATTAAGGCTATACATTTCAAAATCTAGAAATATGTCAAAATTTTGGTAATTCTAATGGCAATAAAAATGTATGTAATACATTTTTCCATGACTTTAGTAAAACTTACTGCACCCGAGGGTGAGGATATCTCGATGGTTCATAATTATGCCTTTATTATTTGTTGGTGATGTCTATATATAGCAGTGGCCTATGGAAGGCTAATTTGCGTCATAGAATCAATGTGAGACAATAAGAAACTTAGTATTTTAATGGCACGTGCATAACAATAAAGAAATAAAATAATACAACGTTTTTGTGTTTTTAGTATTTATCCGGCTGACAGATAGTTGAAGATGTAATTTATTACCACTAGATAATTCTTCAAGTATAACATAATTAGATAGATTTACTTCCTCATTTCAGCCCAGAGACGACGCTGTACATAGGCCGTTCCTAAGGCTCATCACATAAACCGATCTTTAGCCGCCCGCATCCAACCGCTTCCCGCGATCTTAACCAGACCATCAATCAATCCATCAATCAGACCGTTAACCAGCCCTTCCGGAGGACTACCCCTGCTGCGTTGTCCAGTACGTGTCCACCACTCCATTTCACACTCTATTTACTAGAATAAAATATAGAAATTGAACTAACCTTGAACCTCAATTTACGGATAGGGCGCTGTGCATATGGGATTTTCCAAAACGCTGCGTACGGCTTATTATCAAAAACTGTGTAAAACTTTCTACCGGTAATTTTTGTTCCATTTGTTACAATAGTATACGTGGAATCACTGTTAGAACCAGTACTGTTTATAATAAAGGAAATAAATAGCAAAATAACGTTAGAAATCATGCTTTGGGTAAATTATTTAAGTAAAATTTATCACATGGAGCCGTTACTAAGGCTTTTTAAAAACTACAATCATAGTTATAGTACGCGTATAGGACACGTCATACTGTAAACTTTTAAAAGGCGTGAATATGTTTTGAAAATATTTGAAATATTGCACTATTACATAAGCCTTGAATCTGCTAGATAAGATGCATCTAGATCCTATTGAATTTAAATTTTTCCCTCCATGCACCAAAATCGCAATTATTTCAAGATATCCGTGGCGACACTGTATTTTTACAATATCATCCTAAATTACGCGACATCATAAAAAAAATTACAAAATATGTACCTATAAATGGATCTGTATACCTCAGACAGACACACAGATCCACAGACACGTTATTATAACATTCCTCTGTTGGCGTAAGGGATTATTAAGTACGTAAGACAACACGGTTGGCGTAGCCGCCCTGCCGCTTGGAGTTTGCGTCGAGTATCGTGGTTTCGATTCCCACACGAGACACTACTTTGTGTCCATCAGTTGTATGTTTGTAAAATTCGCGGCGATACGGGGTTTGTTTCTAGTACGGTGCGCCCGTTCTAGAAACAAACCCCGTATCTTAATAAATGATGTAAAAAATTAAATAACTCCTTTACATTACATTGTTTCTCTTTGTATTCCTCTTGTAGTTAAAAAAAAACCGGTCAAGTGCGAGTCGGGGCCGAGGGTTCCGTACAAACCTGTAGGTATAGAGGTAAAAGTTCACCAGTCATAGTTATGGTATTTTTATTGCCAAATGAAATCCATAACATTACAGTATGAAAAGCTGGAGGAGCATAAATTAAAGAAAAAGGGGTCTTTGTCGTTTGTAATCAGTCATCCTTTATTTTATATTAACATATATCGCTTATTTTATAATATAACTTAAATACCTATACCAGCCTTGCAGCAGCCTTGCAAAGTCTGCTGATGAATGATGGTAAGATTTTTTATCAAAGTTATTGATTTACAAAGTTTTTAGTGACTTTTAGAAATCTGTTACAAAAATACTTATAAAGTACAGAATAATTAGCAAAAAGGTTTGAAGACTATGTAATTATTTGAAATCTCAATCTCAATCAGCCTATCGCAGTCCACTGCTGGATATAGGCCTCTTCCAACACGCACCACAGCACACGGTCCTCAGCCTTCCGCATCCTTTATCTGGGCTATAAGACGTTGCTTCGTACCAAATTTCAAAATTTTGAGTTCACGGGAAGTACCCTGTAGGTTTTGATTCCTTTGCGAGTAGTCGCGAGTTTGAAAATATGCTTATATTGCTCTTTCTTTTGATTGCGTTGACATAGAAGTTTGATTTTGTTGCAGCCTAACGGTGTTATATACTTGAGTATTTGATATGAATTTCAATTGAATACCTCCACGCGTTCAAGAGAAAGGGGTAGTAACTTTAAATTTATTAAAAATATTTTTCTTATGTGATGTAACTAAAAATTTATGGTTATCGCCATTTTTCCTTCATATGTGCTATAAGGCGTTGCTTCGTACCAAATTTCAAGATTCTGAGGTCACGGAAAGTACCCTGTAGGTTTTGATTCACTTGCGAGTAGGCGTGAGTTTGAAAATATGCTTATTTTGCTCTTTCTTTTGATTGGGTTGACATAGAAGTTTGATGTTGTTGCAGCCTAACGGTGTTATATACTTGAGTATTTGATATGAATTTCAATTTAATACCTCCACGCATTCAAGAGAAAGGGGTAATAACTTTAAATTTATTAAAAATATTTTTTATATGCTGTAACTAAAAATTTACGGTTTTCGCAATGTTTCCTTAATAAGCGATATAAGACGTTGTTTCGTACCAAATTTCAAGATTCAGAGTTCACGGGAAGTAACCTGTAGGTTTTGATTCACTTGCGAGTAGGCGCGAGTTTGAAAATATGCTTATTTTGCTCTTTCTTTTGATTGCGTTGACAAATGAAGTTTGATGTTGTTGCAGCCTAACGGTGTTATATACTTGGTAGCGCCATCTACCTTCCTATCTATAACTAATCGCATCAACGTCAATCGTTCCATGCTGGTCTAGTGCGAGCGATACCATATTTCATTCCCTGTCTCCCATTCCCGAAGGAGGGGCACGCCTTCCGCGGATTGGTCGCGGCGATCGTCGACGCGAGTGACAGTCCAGAACTGTCCAGAACATTCGATTCGCTAAATACGCGTCCGCCATACCGCACCGCGCCGCTCCCGCTATAATTATTACCGCTTATAAAAATCCGCTCGCAAGTGGAAGTGATTTGTGTAGTGAAGTGAATCAAGCAGCTTCATCCCGAAACCACCAGGAGACTGCCCTTCTGAGACGAAGAAGATTGCCGTACAAGGCCCGCCATCCTTGGAATATCCTATACCCACTCACAATCATCTCTCCCATTCCAATCCCTACTTTCTCTTCCCTTATCCAATTCTAGGCGACTAAAAACTCGCCCTAATACAGTCCATTTTTCTTTCCAAATCGCCTAGAACCTACGGTTTCGGTGTATCGCGGAACCATTTTTTTGATCCATACGAGTCGGATTCATTTACGTTTTTATACGTTATATCGCTATACCTAGCAGTTATAGCACCTAGCTATACTTCTAATATATTCACATAACCGCCACATGGTTGTTTCCGCCCGCATCAGTAGGTAAACTTTTATGTAGCTACCTACTTACTCAATTATTATTTCTGGAACTATCATAGTTGTCTAGTAAATATCATATTTCGAGCAACTTTTAATTCCACAGCTCTAAAGTGTTGCCTACTTAGCCTACTTAGGTAAAATAATAGGTACATTAGATATTCTTATTTTGTTTCGTTCTCATTAGCTTATACTTACATAAGCATGTCACAACAAAAGAAGTAACGCGTATCGGAAGACAAAGAGATGACAATCTTGGAAGCAAAACGCAATATTTTATTTGAGCGTATTCAAAACATCTATGAACGCTCAAAACCGCATCTATTTCCGACAGTAATAGCGAAGCATTTCTCAGTTATTGTATGACAGTAGATAATATTCGAACAGATTTTCATAAGTTGTTAGACGATTATAACGCAAGATTACTTTCTATCAATCCTGATGAAAAACCGAACTATCAGGCGTACACCTCATTCGAAGATCTTTTTGTATTATTAAGCGTATACAATCGCAATTGGAGAGTAAATGTTCAGCAGAGCCCGTTGCCCGCAAGCCGAAATTACCGCCAATCGAGATTATGTCGTTTGACGGAGATATACGAAATTGGCCGTTATTCTATGCGAGCTTTAAGTCTACAGTGCACGATAATGGTTCTCTGACAGATGCTGACAGGTTGTACTATTTAATAGGTAAACTGTCACCGAAGGCCTAGTCCGTATTTGCAGGTGTCACACCCAGTGCTGAGAATTATCAGGTCATATTTCAGTCACTACTTAATAGATATCAGGACACGCGCGTCCTAGCGGCTACTTACTTTGACCAAGCTCTAAATCTCAAACTGTCTGGCAACGCGTCTGTCGCGAATTGCCAGCTGTTTATTGATAACTTCGTTATCGCGGTTAATTCTCTTAGGAACTTAAAATTAGAAGATCTTTCCGACTTTATGTTGCTTCAACTCGCTTCAAAAAAGTTTGACACTGATACAATTCGCGCATTCGAGATGACGGAACGCAATAATAAAATACCTACACTAGATAGTTTTATTTCGTTCATCAAAGATCAGTGTCGAATATTTCATAATACGCAGTCTGGTTCACCTGGCCCGTCTAACACTAACAGCAACAAACAAAGGTTGAATAAATCGCGAAATAGTAATAATAACTCGGTCCCTAATCCACAATCTTACGTAACATGGGATTCGGAATCTAATAGTAATAATTCACAGAAGTGTCTGTGCAGTAATAAAGTGCACGACCATTTATACAAGTGTCCCGCCTTCGATAATTTGAATGCAACCGCTCGTTTTAAATGCGTAAAAAATAACAAAGCTTGCATTAATTGCTTAAGCATAAAACATAAAACAAGTAATTGTTTTAGTAAGACAAAGTGTCGCTTATGCAATAAAAATCATCATTCTCTGCTTCACTTCGATAAAGGTAACACGTTGTCAAGCCAAGCCGCTAACCTTGACACACTTACGTCGCAGGTGCAGACTACGATAACTGCGTCCCCAACAATTCAGAATGAGATATTGTTGTGTACGACATCCATTGCGCGGGCGGCACGCACGCGCGGACGGCCTTCGCGCGCTTGTAGTGATCAGAGCAGTGCTAGGCCGCGATGTATGGTGTCTAAGACTGTTCTGTTAGCGACAGCGCAAGTTATCATATAATTATGATGTTAATGGGTCGCCGCACATGGTACGTTGTCTGCTAGATAGCGCATCTCAGACCAATTTAACCTCTGGAACGCAGGCGGGACATACGTATGTCCCAGGAAAATTTGTTCCGTCCAGCGCTTTCGGGAAACACGTATGTCCCGCAACGACAGCGCCATGTTTCACTACTTGAAATGACGTTAAAATAATTCCACCAATAAGATGATGTTCCACTATTGCAAAGTATGAATATTCTTTTTAATTCTGCATTGTAATTGGTTGTCATTTTTATAGACTTTTTTGCAATAGTAACGACTGAAAATTGTTTGCCACAAGTTCGATTTCACGCGCGTTAGAGTGGCGAAAGCTCTGCTTTGAAAAACGAGTAGCGTCGCAATCTCGTAATTTAACTATATGTATTATATGTCATTATACTCGGAAACTAATCTTGTTTGCTATAAAATATAGTTAAGATATTATCATTGTTTAAATTATAACGAAAAACGATTTTCAAAATATCATTATCAAAAATGGCGGCAAGTTGTAAATACACCCGTCCGCATTTCAGTTTTGTAAGATTAGGTAGTTAAAAGTCGATTCTATTACTCATAACCTTTCTTATTTATCACAAACAAATGAGTAAATAATAATAAAATAATAAACTTATGGTTTTGATATTTACGAAAGTGTATCTAAGTCGGCACAGTTTCGCGCGCGATTATGGCGGCCGTTTCGTATTCCTATGATGTGTTTAAACTTTTGTTGATTTATAAAAATATAAGTGAAGTTGATATTAACTGTTGATTAAATTCAATAATTCATTAAGTAAGGTATATAAAGTGATGTGAATAATTGCTAAAATGCTAAATATGTGTGAGAAAGTGTGTGTTAAAAGTTTTATTGAAGAGGATTTTTTCATGTTTTCGAGTTTTATTTCAACGAACTGCAGAGAAGAGGTATATATATAGATATATACATCATATATCTATAATAAGTTTTCTAAGCATATTTCAGGGATGCAAAAACCGTCATTATTTTTGTGATACGTTGAAAACTAACTGAGATATAGGTAAAATAATGACGCCGGTCAGCTGTTGATCGATCAAGAGGTAAAGCATCCTGCACTACCGGCCATTTTTTATTTTTTACGTCCCGCGCGGGAGGGGTTAATAACGTTAGAATTGTTCAAACGCTTCGGATTATGGAATAACTTTAAAAATACGAACTCAATAATCCGAGGGATAGGCGGATCAGAAAAACATTGCAAGGGTTCCGTAGATATTAAAATATATTCGCGTTTTAATAGGGACATTAATTTTAACATTTCTTCGCCTATCGTGGAGCGTATTACGGACACATTGCCAAACGCTAATGTGGACGTATCGCTTCTCACACACCTCGAGTCATTGCCGCTGGCGGACTCGGAGATTGCGAATCCGGCAGACATTGATGTTTTGATCGGAGCCGCAATATTCCCGCACTTGCTACTAACTAAAGTGGTACGTAGTGAGCAAAATAACTTACCGCCCGCTATTGAGACGGTATTTGGGTATGTGATTATGGGTACCGTACCTACATTACATACTTCTCAATACGTTACGTCTTGCTGTTGTTCTGTTCTTCAAGAAAACAATATTGATTCTCTTCTCAAGCTATTTTGGGAGCTGGAAAAGGTTACCGCACCGCCCTCGATGAGCCGTAAAGATCTCAAGTGTGAAGAACATTTCCGCGCTACCACTGTTCGTGACGACAGTGGCAGATACGTTGTGGCGTTGCCATTCTGTGGTGACCCTTATTCGTTAGGCGACTCGTACGCTGCTGCGCTCAGACGTTTCCATTGTTTGGAACGTAAACTTGATGCATCACTTAAGTTACGTAGCGCCTATAATGACGTCATTCGTGACTACATAGATAAAGGTTTTTTGAGTGTAGTTGTAAACAACGAGGGCAACACTCTGCCCTCATATTATATCCCGCATCACGGCGTAGTTCGCGAAGATAAAACCTCTACTAAACTCCGTGTGGTTTTAGACCCTAGTTGTAAGACTACATCGGGTCAGTCGATTAATGACATTTTGCATGCCGGCCCCAATCTACAGGGTGATTTATTTAACATCATAGTAAAGTTTCGTCTTTTCCAAATCGCTCTGTCAGCTGATTGCCGCCAAATGTTTCTCAATATCGGCGTTCGCGAATCTGACCGTAGATTTCAACGGATCTTTTATCGTTTTGACAAGAAAGAACCTTTATCTGTGTATCAGTTCAATCGTGTTTGTTTTGGACTCAAGTCTAGCCCATATCACGCGTTATGAGTTGTTCGCCAGTTGATCGCTGATGAAGGCGATCACTTTCCCGCCGCAGCGGCTGTTGCCAATTCCGCTTTGGACATGGATGACATTGCCTGTAGTGTCATATCCGCTCCGCTAGCAATTTCGCTTTGTGAAGAGCTTATTCAGCTTTTCAAGCGAGGCCAGTTTGATTTTGTCAAATGGACAAGCAACTCTAAGGAAGTTCTCGCACGCATACCAGATTCTCATAAGGCTTCTCCAGACATTGAGTTTGAAAAGTCTGTACCGCATAAGGTTCTCGGTTTACGCTGGGACAAATCCTGCGATAGTTTTCGGTTTGATGTCTCACCACCAGATGATAAGTGCACCAAACGCACTCTGCTGTCCACAGTGGCTCGACTATGGGACATAATGGGTTTTGTGGCTCCCACAATTTTGTACGCCGAGCTTACCGCGCTCAATCAAGTTACTATTCCGCGTCATCTTGGGTTGGTAGATGGATGTACCATCAACTTAATAGGTTTCGCTGACGCCAGCGAGCGTGCTTACGGCGGAGTCGTATATCTGCAAATCCGCATTGGTTCTAACTACTCGGTGCAGTTAGTTTATGCCAAGTCTAAGGTCTCGCCTGTTAAAACCATTTCAGTTGCGATACTGGAGTTGTGCGCGGCCCTTCTGCTGTCTCAGTTGCTCCGCAAGGTTCAAGACACAGTTTTGCCCCACTACCCCATTAATAAATTATACGCATTTTCCGACTCCAAAGTAGTGCTCGCTTGGATTCATTCTTCTCCTCATCGCTGGCAGACTTTTGTCGCCAACCGCGTTAGCAAATTGATTGAACTGGTTCCTGCTACTTGTTTCAATCACGTCGCGGGTATTGAGAACCCCGCAGATTGCTTGTCTCGTGGTATCACTCCACTTAGTCTTCTGCATCATCCATTGTGGCGTCGTAGACCTTCTTGGATCTCCCATGATCCGTCAGAATGGCCCATGCAACCCTTTGATCACAGTGCAGAAGACGAGGATGTACCCGAACGGAAGCCTGTTTCTTATCCCGTGATTGCTGAGGTTGCGGAGTCTCCCATCTATACACTCGCACTACGCATGTCATCGTGGTCTAAGTTACTCCGCGCCATCGTTTATGTCTATAGGTTTCTTAGGCACCTACCTAATGAGACTTTTGTATCAAGTACTGATATCAAATTCGCAGAATGTAAGTTACTACGAGCTGTACAAGCTGTTCATTTTAGTAACGACATTCAAAATTTAAAAGACAATGTACCTTGTTCTCCCGCTATCCTTAGACTCAAGCCGTTTCTCGATGAACACGGCGTCATACGCGTTGGTGGTCGTCTGTCAAATTCGGATGAACCCTATAACTACAAACATCACTGTATTCTGCCGCGACATGATCATGTTGTCGACCTTCTTGTTGATTTTTATCACAAGAAGCACCACCATGCCGGTCCGGAGTTGCTTATGTCCTTACTTAAGCATAAGTATTGGATTTTAGCCGCTCGACGAATAATTCGTCACAGAATACATAAATGTAACGTCTGTTTCAAATTTCGTCCGCGTCCGACTTTGCCTCCCATGGCCGATCTCCCTAGCCAGCGCGTCAACCAGGTTGCTAAAGCGTTTACACATTACGTTGTGATTACGCAGGACCACTGCAGTATACGCCAGTGCGAGGTCGAGGTGTTAAAAGCCGTAAAGCCTGGCTATGTATTTTTACATGCTTAACGACGCGCGCTACGCATATTGAAGTTGCGACAGATTTAAGCACGGTGTCATTCCTGGCAGCCCTTAAACGATTTCTCTCACGGCGCGGCCCTATACAGTGTTTGTACACGGATAACGCACTTGTTTTGTGGGCGCAAGCTCTTATTTACGCGACCTTTATAAGTTTCTCAGGGAAGAATATCGTACTCGTCTTCAGGAAGAACTTTCCATAAATCATATTGACTGGAAGTTTATTCCACCAGCATCACCACATTTCGGTGGATGTTGGGAAAGCATGGTCAAAGTAATTAAAACGCATCTCTTCAAGGTTATAGGTCAACAGATCCTCTCTTATGAAGAGCTTTTAACTATCCTTGCACAAGTCGAGGCACTGATCAACTCGCGTCCGCTCACGGCATTGAGTAGTGACCCTGCCGAACCATCCGCGTTAAGCCCTGCACATTTTCTGAACACAGTGCTATTATCGTCATTTCCGGCTCCTGAAGCAGACTCTTCAAGCTTGCTCCAGAGACATACTCTGCTGGATAAACTCGTGCAGTCGTTCTGGCGGCGCTGGCGTGCGGAATATCTACACCAGCTTCAAGCTAGATCCAAGTGGAATAGTCCTGCATCCCCTATACAGGAGGGTACGTTGGTCGTCATAATACATGATAATTCTCCGCCGCTTTCATGGCCGTTAGCCATCGTAGAGAAATTGCATACTTCCAAGGACGGTACAACTCGCGTTGTTACCGTGAAAACCGCTAAAGGGAGTTACGTGCGCCCTGTTGTACGTCTCTGTCCGCTTCCAACTCAGTGAGATCTAGCCTGAAGTTGGACCTACCTCTTAGTTTAAGTATTTAGTTAGTAGTTTTCGCTAATTCATAATTCATAATTCTTTATTTGCACAAAATGTAGGTACATTACAAAAGGTAGATTTGGTAACAAGCAGTGCCAGGTACATTCTGTCGTGTCAAGACATGCAAATATAGGTGGTATTAAATTTATACATAAAAGTTAAGATGATTGATGAAGATTAATTTTATGTTAGTATCAGACTTAGGTACAACAATAATTAAGTATGTGCTCAATATATATTGTTTTAGTAAGACCAATTGTGAGCTGCTATTCAACTTTACAACACAATATTTGTATAATATTATGGTTAATACAAATGTCAAAGAGTACAATTAAATGTCAATACTAAATAAACAAATATCAAAACAGTATCAATTCAAAAAATAAAATTCAGATAAAATGTCAATGTTGTGTATAAAAAAAAAAATGATGGTCAAATGTCAAATATAATTATACAAATGGTTAAATGTCAAAAATGTCAGTTGCGTTAAATGTCAAATTATAGTTTTATACTTTTAATAATTCTGATACTGAGTAAAAACATTTATCAATGAGCCACATTTTCAGTTTTCTGTTAAACATGTTTGGGGGTACATTTTTTATGGTGTCAGGGATAGCATTGTAAATACGCCCACACATAACAGAACAGCTTTTTAGAATCATTGTTGTTCTAGGTACATTTGATAGGACTATTCTATTTGGATTTCTAGTGTTTTTGGGAAACACGTCCTTAGCTGCTTTGAATAAGTCACCATTTTGCTTAACAAACTTAGCTGCCTCCAGAATGTACATACAGGCCAAGGTTAGGATCTTATACTCCTTAAAGAGTGGCTTGCAAGACTCCCAAGGTGGTATCCCCGCAATGGCTCTTACACACTTTTTCTGAGCTAGAAAAGCTTTATGACAGTCGGTTGAGTTACCCCATAATACAAGACCATAGTTTAAAACGGACGACACGTAACCATGATATGCTGCTAGTACCGTTTGAGAAGTAGAGGTTTTTCGCAGTTTATACAAAACATATATGAATTTATTTATCTTGCTACAAACTCTATCAACATGGCTTTTCCAGTTTAGGTTTTTATCAAGGGTGACACCCAAGAATGTTGTTTCATCTACCTCAAGGATGTGATTATTTTCGTATTGGATTGACAACTGTTTGCTTATTTTCCCATATGTAGCAAACTGGATAAAGTTTGTTTTACTTAAATTGACCATTAAATTATTATTATTTAGCCATTTTATTACAGATTCTATAGAATTATTAATGTCAGTGGTATAAGTATTTATGTCAGCATTATTATCACAAGTCAAAATTAAGGAAATGTCATCGGCATATAGAATACAAGGTTTTAAAATCATGTCAGGGAGGTCGTTAATATAAAGCAAGAACAGGAGCGGGCCTAACACGCTGCCTTGCGGGACACCAAATTTATTCTCTATAGAGGTAGAACGATATGTTTTCACTTCTCTGGCTTCATTAATGTTTTCTATTTCCACCACTTGTGTTCTAGCTGCTAAGTATGTGCGAAGCCAATTCAACGCGGGGCCACGAATTCCATACTTTTCTAACTTTTCTAATAATAAGCTATGCGACACACAATCGAATGCCCTAGTCATATCGAAAAAGACTACTGTGACTATTTTATTTGAGTCTAACCCTTCTACCACATATTTTATCAAATTATAGCACGCTAAGGCTGTAGATTTACCTCGCTGAAACCCGAATTGTTCACGCCGCAGTATATTATTACTCCGTATAAAATTTATTAGGCGTTTATACATCGCAGTTTCAAAAATCTTTGAGAGTATGGGTACCAAAGCTATGGGTCTGTAATTAGTTAGGCTTGTTTTGTCGCCCTTTTTGTATAAAGGCTTAACTATGGATAGTTTGAGAACGCTAGGGAAACGACCATCTATAAACGAAGTGTTGATTAAATGTGTTATTACTGGGGTAATTTGATTTGAACACGCTTTGAGAATTTTAGTTGATATTTCGTCATAGCCCTCTGAATTAGTATTGTTCAGGGTCATTATTATCCTATAAGTGTCATCAAAATCAAGAGGATATAGAAAAATACTGTCACGTGAGTCAGTTGCGCATGTGTTGTTTAGTGAGACATTTTTGACTGGTATATTAATAAAATGTTCATTAAACGCTTCTGCTATTTGAAGTGGGTTGTTTAGTACAGTATCCCCCTTTTTCACATTGTTAATAAATTCAATTTGTTTGTGCGCTTCACATTCATGTTTTATTAACTGCCAGGATGTTTTGCACACGTTTTTAGAATTTGCTATCATTGCTGAATTACGGTTTTTAATTGATTGGTCGATGCACTTACGTAAAAGCTTAGAATAGGCCTTATATTTATTTTTAGTCAAACTACATTTATTAATATAATATTTATAGCGAAGTTGACGCTTTGTTTTGCAACTTAGCCTAAGGCCTTTAGTAATCCATTTCTGTTTACGAGTTTTGTTTGAAATTCGAATTCTGATTTTAGGAAAACACAAGTTATAAAATAATATAATTATCTCATGAAATGATTGAAATGCTGGCTCAAGACGGTCTTCCTCATATATTTGGCTAAAAGAGAGGCTGGACATACATTCTTTAAATTTCTGCACGTTTTCCAGACTGTAGTCCCTTTTATATATGAAATATTCAATCACCGGCGATTCTTTGCATGTTGTAGGAATATTTAATAATTGAGCCGTATTATGGTCCGATATATCTAAATGTAGTAATTTACCTGTCGCATCACTCATATTGCTTATCATGTGGTCAATGCAGGACTTTTTGCGAGTGGGATCTTTAATGTGCAGATTCAATTTATAAGTATAGATGAGGTCTATTAATTTTTTTGTATTTTTGTTATTAGTATGTAGCGTATCTATATTTAGATCTCCAGCCAACACTATTTTCTTTTTATTATATTTATGACTAATTCTATGCAAAAGAGTGTCTAATTTCTCAAAAAACATGTTACAATTTGAATCGGGTGTTCGATACAAGCAGATTATAAGGATGTTTTGGCGGGTTAATTCGATCCCACAACATTCAAAATGTTTATCGACTGTATATTCATCACAATTGAACTGCCTGTAGTGTAACCCTTTCTTTACAAAAATGCATACCCCTCCACGCTTTTGTTTTTTCTGCCTGGTGTAATATGCTGCTAGGTAGTATCCATTAATATTAGCCATTTGTTCGTGTCCTTTTTGAACAAAGGTTTCAGATAAACATAAAACATCAATTTCGTTGTTACTATCTAAAAGTTCGCTTATATGGATTTCTAAAATACGACGTTTGTTAAACAAGCCTGCAATATTTTGGTGAAAAATTCGGAGATACATGCGGTTATTATCGTTAATTACGAAAAAGATCACTATTCAAGCGACTTTTTTGTGAAACGGGAGTGTCGGTTTGAGTGCTTTGGTCATTTGTAGAAACTCTCCTAGAGCTTAATATATTTGTGTCCTTTATACAGTCACGCGGCCTCGGCCAGTTTGTACATGGTCTGTAAACAGCTCTGCTTGCTGAGACTAAGAACTTAAGATTATAGTCAGTTTGGTCTAGAACATTGTTTATACTATTACATAAGTCATTGAAAATGTTGTAGGAATGATCATAATCTACGTCAACGTAAGTACATTGAGAATATTGTTTGCAAATCATACGTAACATATAATTAAGTTTATATTCATTTAAATATCGATTTTTATATATTTTTATGACGAACACAGGACATTTAACGGACTTCAAAAATGAACACAGTTCAGCTTCAATATGAAAGGGATTGGAGTCATTTTGACCTATAAATAATACTACTCTGTCCTGTTGCGTTATGTTAAAAAGTTTGACACTACTCAATATTTGTTCTGTACTCGCCTGAGATTTGACAAATGATACAAATTCATATTTTGTGTAGGGATTATGTAACCTTGATTCGATTAATCGTCTTGTTAATCCTGAGCATAGTTGGCCCCCAAAAATGAAAGTCTTCCTCGTGCTTTCATTTTGGTCACTTTGTTTGGACGTAGCTGAACCTGTCATGATCTTGTGCTGTGTGGATGTTTGTAATTCAGTTTCATGTTGAATGTTCAGAGCATCGCGTGTGTCAATAGTGGGTGCGTCAGGTATGTGTGGAACGTGTTCAGGTATTTGTGTATGTGGACTGGACTCAGTATCATTTCTGTTTTGTTGAAGTTCTGTTACAACGCATTCTAATGAGCTTGTGGTTGGAATGTCTTGTTTAGTAGGCGGATTTTGCTGTTTATGTGGAGTGTCTTTTTTGAACAAATCTGTAAGACGACGCTTAGCACTACTCCTTTTTGATGAGGACTGATTATTACGTAACGATGATAAAGGACTCTTGCAGATCTGTTTGAGTGTATTTATTTCATGTGATAGTTGATTAATTTCTTGTCTTAGTGCCGTGTTCTCAAGAATCACGTTTTCTAATTCGTTCTGTGTGGACAGTAGGCTAGACTTCAGGTTATTTATTTCTGCAAACATTTCGTCTTTGCGCAGTGCCGTCACATGAGTAGATATGTCTAGGCTTTTTGCTAATATTTCATCTGAATATGAAGAGTTGAAAGAAATACTCATATCTATTTTGTCTAGTGATTTACATTTTTGAAGCGGTTTCCTAAGAGTTATATTAGTGATTTCATCCATCTTCTAGCGCCCTCTATATTTCTGTTACAGTATTAGATTATAATTATTTAATGCTGTGTGATAATGTTTGTAGCAGTCTATAGTGTATACCAAATTATTTGTGTATTCAATGTAGGTAGTTATGCTCCAGTAAATGATGTGCAGTCAATGTCAAATTGAAGTCATATATATTTTAATTTAGTCCATACGAGAATGTCATCATACAATATCTATGGCAACACAAAATACTTATTGTCATTCATTCAATAGTCATTTAGTTAGTGGTACACCTCTATACTTTGGGCTGTCTTGTCTCTGGAACTTATAGTTGTCACTTGTCAAGTTTGTTGACTAACTGTTTGAATATTTTTTCGTAACGGAATGAAATTATGAAGATGACTATATTTCGTGTAAACAGTGCTTATTGCAAATCAACATATAAGTAATTTGTGCGTACGTACCACATTATCCGAAATCTGTATGTAAATGCCTTCAGTACGGTGTTCTTCACCCTTAAATACTTTTTGTCATCGTTATCGTGAAAGAGGTTAACTTGCCGTGCACTGTTTATAATGCTTTGCTGAATTCCTTTGACGATGGTTAACAATCGCAAACACAGTTTCATCGATTCTATCGTAACGTATCACTTTAACGAACCTTTGAGTAACGGTTGTGATATTGTAAACTATAGTTTCCTGCTTCTATTGTTGTCACTTAGAGGTTATGGATGTTTACTTGTATTCTTGTGGTAAAATTTAGGTAGATAACACGGTTAAGATACTGTTTTGATAATAATTAATGCAGAGCTTATGCAAATACGTGTTTACGCGTAGCTGTCACTTTGACGTGCTATTATTGCGTTTGTAGTTTTCGCTAAAGCTAATTTAGATTAATTTTATTGTCATATCACTGTCTTAGCCTATTGATGGGTTATGCGGTAGTACACCCAACAGAGCTAAGTTCAATTCTATTTCTTTTTTAAAGGCAACCCCTTAGGGCCGGGGGGATATGGTAGCGCCACCTACCTTCCTATCTATAACTAATCGCATCAAAGTCAATCGTTCCATGCTGGTCTAGTGCGAGCGATACCATATTTCCGTCCCTGTCTCCCATTCCCGAAGGAGGGGCACGCCTTCCGCGGATTGGTCGCGGCGATCTTCGACGCGAGTGACAGTCCAGAACTGTCCAGAACATTCGATTCGCTAAATACGCGTCCACCATACCGCACCGCGCCGCTCCCGCTATAATTATTACCGCTTATAAAAAACCGCTTGCAAGTGGAAGTGATTTGTGTAGTGAAGTGAATCAAGCAGCTTCGTAAACCACCAGGAGACTGCCCTTCTGAGACGAAGAAGATTGCCGTACAAGGTAAGTGCCCTCCATCCTTGGAATATCCTATACCCACTCACAATCATCTCTCCCATTCCAATCCCTACTTTCTCTTCCCTTATCCAATTCTAGGCGACTAAAAACTCGCTCTAATACAGTCCATTTTCCTTTCCAAATCGCCTAGAACCTACGGTTTCGGTGTATCGCCGAACCAATACTTGAGTATTTGATATGAATTTCAATTTAATACCTCCACGCGTTCAAGAGAAAGGGGTAGTAACTTAAAATTTATTAAAAATATTTTTTTATATGCTGTAACTAAAAATTTACGGTTTTCGTAATTTTTCCATTATAAGTGATATAAGACGTTGCTTCGTACCAAATTTCAAGATTCAGAGTTCACAGGAAGTAACCTGTAGGTTTTGATTCACTTGCGAGTAGGCGCGAGTTTGAAAATATGCTTATTTTGCTCTTTCTTTTGATTGCGTTGACATAGAAGTTTGATGTTGTTGCAGCCTAACGGTGTTATATACTTGAGTATTTGATATGAATTTCAATTTAATACCTCCACGCATTCAAGAGAAAGGGGTAGTAATTTTAAATTTATTAAAAATATTTTTCTTATATGATGTAACTAAAAATTTATGGATTTCGCAATTTTTCCTTTATATGTGCTATAAGGCGTTGCTTCATGCCAAATTTCAAGATTCTGAGCTTACGGAAAGTACCCTGTAGGTTTTGATTCACTTGCGAGTAGGCGCGAGTTTGAAAATATGCTTATATTGCTCTTTCTTTTGATTGCGTTGACATAGAAGCTTGATTTTGTTGCAGCCTTACGGTGTTATATACTTGAGTATTTGATATAAATTTCAATTTAATACCTCCACGCATTCAAGAGAAAGGGGTAGTAATTTTAAATTTATTAAAAATATTTTTCTTATATGATGTAACTAAAAATTTATGGATTTCGCAATTTTTCCTTTATATGTGCTATAAGGCGTTGCTTCATGCCAAATTTCAAGATTCTGAGCTTACGGAAAGTACCCTGTAGGTTTTGATTCACTTGCGAGTAGGCGCGAGTTTGAAAATATGCTTATATTGCTCTTTCTTTTGATTGCGTTGACATAGAAGCTTGATTTTGTTGCAGCCTTACGGTGTTATATACTTGAGTATTTGATATAAATTTCAATTTAATACCTCCACGCGTTCAAGAGAAAGGGGTAGTAACTTTAAATTTATTAAAAATATTTTTTATATGCTGTATCTAAAAATTTACGGTTTTCGCAATTTTTCCTTAATAAATGATATAAGACGTTGTTTCGTACCAAATTTCAAGATTCTGAGTTCACGGGAAGTACCCTGTAGGTTTTGATTCCAATGCAAGTTTGAAAATATGCTGCAATTTGCAGGATATACGGCTGTATCTTTTGACGTTTGACAGACGGACGGACAACAAAGTGATCCTATAAGGGTGCCGTTTTTTCCTTTCGAGGTACGGAACCCTAAAAACTAATAAATGCATCCCCATTATCAACAAGTATGTGACCTAAGATAGCCTCTACAATACGAAAGCGAAAACAAACATCAATAATATTTGCATTCCGATATTACAGATTCAAAATACACTTAAGTTTATTACAGTCAAAGCAATATTGAAACCGCAATCAGCATCGTCCGATAATCGTCGATTCGCTCGACTGTGTAAAACGGTTTCCAGTTGATTTACAATATGCACTTTGTGTACAGCCGATAGCACATTGCCTATATTTTCATCTTTGCTTTACATTTACTTTTTACTAAGTGACCTAATTTTATTCTTCTTATATTTCGTGTTTGTTACGGATGACTGCCTCTGTAGTCCTGTTGATAGCGTATGGGCCTGCCGATCGGTCCCGATTTCGATTACCGGGTCGGACAAAAATACTATCGACTTTTTCCGAATTCTTAGTAGCAACACAGGGTCTGGCAAAGTGCCCGGTGACGGCAATATACGCTCCACTATTACGTGGAACCATATATGTGAAAATCTATACTTTATACTTTATTACTTTATCTACACTAATATTATAAAGAGGAAAAATTTGAACTTTTGTTTGTAATGGATAAACTCAAAAATTCTTTCACCGTTAGATAGCTACATTATCTGCGAGTAACATAGGCTATATTTTATTTTAGACAAAATAGGGGTCCGTCAGGACGCGGGTGAAACCGCGGGAAACGGCCAGTTTAGACTATTTTTGTATTTGTAACGAATAAACACAAGAAGTACTCAATAGATTTCAAAAATTCTTTCATCATTGGTATGCTGCATTATCCCTGAGTGACATAGGCTATATTTATTACCAGAAAACGTTAGGGATCCCTGACCTCTGGTGAAAACCTTTGCCAGATAATGTCTTTCAACGCGTGCGCTGCTAAAACTATGAATTATACATAAAAATAATGTAGGTACTACACTATTAAAGTACTCATTGTTACCTACAAAAAAGTCCGCGATGGTTCAGGAGCTTTTTTTTTCTCTCTTTGGAAATGCATTTACGCATACCCCCGCAGGATGAAAAGCGGAGGGTATGTGGGCCTCAACGGCTGGAGTGCAAGGCCGTAATACCCACTAAAACCACAGCGCATACTTCCACGCCATTTTAGGGCGCCAGGGGGTCGCGTAAGCATTCAACCCTGGCATTTATTAGTACATTAGCATTCAAGCCCGAAGGCCGCAACCTCCTTGGCGGCGGATGAAAGTGTTGGGCTCCGCCGCCAAGACACGCAGCGGCCGCAGAGGATAGGGACGACGGCAACCTGACAACACCGTATCTCCTCTTCCTCTGCGGCCCCATCGCAACGCATCAAATGGCGCGCTCCCATTTGGTCGCGGGAGATAGGGCGCGCGGCAATGCAACACCGACACGCCTCTCCTCCCGCGACTGCACCCGACTGCGTGGGACTGACAGAACTATCCCCCGACCTTTAGACGCATCCTGCGCAGGCCCCCTCCAATGTCCAGGTCATCTCCCGGGATGTCCGGGATGTCTTTTAGCTTCGCCGCGGGTGTCCAAGCCACGCTTACTGAGCTCCCCCACCACGACAAGGTGGAGATCCCACAGGGTGGGGGAGGTACAGGTCTACTTCCTACTACCGTCTTTTATCAATAAGAAATTACAAAAATATTATGGGTTATTTTCGAAGCTATTTTAGGCAATAGAGTATTATTTTCTATATAATTATATACGCCAGATATGTTGGTATGTCAATAGAAATTATCTTTTACACTATAGCATTATAATGAATATCTTAATTTATTAATTTCTAGCGGAATTACATTTTCAATTGATGCCCGGCTCACTTTCGTGATTTTAGATTCGTTACATCTATTGAATGGCAAGTTCAATTTGAATTATTCAAAATGTAATCCGGTATTTAAACAGTCTTGAGCTTAAAATTATTGATTTCGTTATTCTTAATTTAATCGATAAAATCAAGCGGATCTCGTCCCGGCGGAATATTGGTGTGCGATATGTGCTGGTCAATTTATTTTCTCACGCATTGTTTTTATTTTGCTTTATCTTTTAAGTACCTACCTACTTACATAAAACTAAAAAGCATTCTATTTATCCTTATACAGCATTTAACAGTTCACTGCTGGACATGGGCATCACGGTAGCAGTGAGTTAATAACTAAGTTTGTACTGCTATAACCACCACCATAGTATGGAGTTTGATGTCGAGTTTTCCGTATCTTCGCAAAGTTACTATATTATGCTTCGTGTATTTTCAAGTAAGACACGAAATGAAATCGGGTAGTGACACTTTGTATCCTCAATCCGCCACCACGGGGACAGCAAAATACGATATAAATTAAATATGGACAAGAAAATAGGTTTATGGATAAGTAGCTAAACTAATCCCACGGTTACATCCACGCTATTTAAGACTACTGCGCCGTAACCGTAGCTCATAGCATAATGTTATATAGACCATGGCTTTTGTGTCTGTGTCCACTAGATTACCGTCCTTAGTCCATACCTGTTTAGCGTGGTATTAGGCGTAGTGTCGGACAGTATCAGAGACTTGCATGAGCAACTCCTGTGGCTGCTCATGTATGTATGCTGACGATATCACGCTGGTGGATGCGCACAGAGTGCGCTGCCACTCATTTAACTATGATAAGCTTGACAAAAAGCACTTGTGGGATTGACATTTATGGATTAGTTGTTACTCACCACTGGGTTTCATGATATGTTGAGGTACTTGATATTTTTCTAGACCCTAAAAAGTACGCTTCTTTAAAACGAATGCATAATATTCTTGCTGTAAGGGGTTTGGATTTGGCGATAAAATTTCTTCATCTTTGCCTGCGATATTCAGAATTCGTCTGCTAAGTCCTGTTTTTATTCGTTTTATTGAACTTACTCTATCATTGATTTATGATAAACCGATTATTATATTACAAATTGTTATATTACAAATTGTTACATTTGTGTGAGTCTTAGCCAGCCATCTCTGTACTTTTGTTAATAATTTTCTTATTTATTTATAATCGAACGTATTGCAGGTAAACCACATGGAGATTGCTCCGAACTTCAGCGGTACTCTGATGGCGATTGGCAACACTTTTGGCACAGGCTTCGTGGTGTTAACGCCTGTAATTGTCTCCAACGTTGTCACTGATACGGTGGGTCAATTTATTCCCATACAGTATTTCTTCAATTTCTTAAGTCATCTGTAATGCTGGTCTTTTTAGTACGACATTATAAAAATGGCCCGAGATCCCCGACTGAAAAGTCTGAGAAAATATAAAGATTAGTTGAATATCTAATGTATAAATATTCAAAATCTTTAATTTCTTGGTACGTGTATTGTTATGACTAGGAAATCATCTTCATTGTAAACATGAGATTATATGTTGTCTTTAAAATGTACTTAAAATAATTTTGTAATTGATATTATTTTGGTAGGTAGTCGGCTTTTAAAGATTGACTTATCTTTACTATCTTTTCAGGCAAAGATACAGTATTCTAAAGATGCTGTTGATTTGAATATTCACTTCAAACGTAAAACTCGAATGATTGTATGATTTTATTGATGACTGTTGTCTGTTTCAATTCTTTTCAGACGAATGTGACTCAGTGGCGAATAATGTTCTTCATAATAGCGAGCTCATCCATCGCATGTAACGCGATCTTCGTGTTCCTGGTCTCAACAGAAGTACAGCCTTGGAATAATCCTGATTATAATGGTAATTAAACATTTCTACATATAAAATACTAGTGGACGCCCGCAGCTACGCCTGCACATTTTACCCGTTTTGCCCGATTAGCCCAATTCCGTGGGAATTTTGGGAAATCCCTTCTTAGTGCACCCCTACGGTCCCGAAGGAACATACATGCCGAATTTCAGCTTCCTGCGTCTAATAGTTTAGGCTTAGCTTGTCTGTCAGTCAGTCAGTAACGCAAGGATTTTATAAATACAAATTCTAGACTGCCTCTGTGGTCCCGTTGATGGCGAATGCGTCTGCTAATAAGGAGGTCCCGGGTTCGATTCCCGGGTCGGGCAAAAGTGTTACTGGGTTTTTGCGAATTCTCAGTGGCAATAGGCTCGTCCCCTATTACGTGGAACCTAAAAATTCATGGCGAAATGTGGATGTAATATTACACCTCTGCCTACCCCTTCGGGGATACAGGCGTGAGTCTATAAATATAATAAAAATATTACAGGCACTCCAAGAAACAAATGTAGAGTTTGCGGTATTTTATGGTAAACTAGGTCAAACCTCAGCTTTGTTAATCAGCTTTGACCAAATAAAGGAATCATTATCAAAGATCAGTAAATTACTATGAAACTTGAATGCGTTCTATTCATAGCATAGTATTATTTTTGGATAGTACCCCGAATCAAACAATATTTCTGGAATCTCGAACTCTTCGAAACGTATCTATCTTTCAGGCTTTCACCATCCGAAAACCAAACTGAAAAGACATCCCCTTGTTCAAATGTGACTCCCAGTATAGGTATATAGTATAGTAATAGAGAGGCCTGCGAGAGCCTGTTCGTCTCTCGGAGAATTTCTTAAACCTTAGATTATATACTTTTCAAAATGTACCATTAAATAATGAACTTTGTTTTTCCAGGAAAATGTGCTGAAGATCCTTCTGAAGAATTGAAAGACGAAGTAAAAAGCATTGACAAAGATATTGTTACACCAGATAGTCCAAAATAATAAAGTAATTTTAATGAATTCCTTGTGAAAATAATGTATAGTTAGGGTTGTGTTTACTTTGGAAATAGTCACAACTACGTAAAAAGATATCTCAAAACGTTATCGAGATTCAGAAACATTTAGAACAATCAGAGCAGGCCTTTGTAAGCATGACTACCATTTTGTAAAACTGATCTTAATTAGAAGTAATTATAAGATACGGACAATCTAAATAAAGATATGAAACTATTCAATTGTTTTATTTATATCCAGTTTTTGCTATAATTCTTGTGTATTTGAAAATAATGAAAGTAATGATGATTACTTTTTTATGACAACGGACTTTTTATTAATATCCAGTTTTATAACAACTGTTTTTTGCAAAAGCAAAGTAGTTACCTATTCTACATAACACACACAAAAAAGAACACAAAAATGTTTACAACTAACATAGAAAATAAACTAGGGAACGCAAGCTTTCGTACATAATCACTGGCGAGTCGTGGCTTACTTTATCTCGCCATTTTAGCGGCCCAACGCCTGGGGGAGCTCGCGGAAATAAGAGTACATGAAAAGGGTTTTAACCTCAGCGTCCGCCGACTTAATTAATTTTAAAAGGCAAGAACGAGGCATCACTTGCAAATTGTCGAAAACGCCCTTTTAACCCTCGGAACATCTCTTAGAGATCATTGATAACATTGTTCGGTGCCTAAATTTACATATTATTTGTAACACGAGAGTTTCAGGGTAGGTACAAAGATTTCGGAATGGTAAGTATCATTCTGGCTACTGGCTATACGGGATCCAAAATTGTAGCTTTTTTTTTAGGTATTGCTTTTAGATTACCTACTCTCTAGCATTAGTGAGCATGTTATAAAATCTCCGCTCTCCCTTGTAGAATATAAAGCGAGATGAAATATGATAATAAGATTCTTGCGATATTTTTGTTATTTACTTTGGCCACTTGCCTCATAGGATCTATGGCGCTCCCATCAGCCTGTGTAAAAGAAATAACTGACAAACATATTTATACACCCATAAATATACATATTATATTTACGTAGAAGATGGTTGCAACTTAGGGCAATCCTTCTTAGTACGCCCGAAGGAACATAATATTATGTACATGCAAAATTTCAGCTTATTGTGCCCAAGTTTTGGGTGTGAGTTGTGTGTTAGTCAGTCAGTAACGCAAGAAATTTATATAATTAAACAGACAACAATTTTATATATACAGATTTACACCGTTACACGGCATAAATAGAGTTCATCGCAAAAAAATTGTGATTATCGAACCCAAGACGTGACAGCTTGAATAGTCGCGTAAAATCTGGTAATATTATATTAAGTACTAGAACCGACTAATTTGCTCGTTAAATATCCATGTCAAGCGGTAACTACGCGATTAAATTGTGTGGAAATTCACCCAATATGTCCAGCGGAGTTATTAAGTTACGTGGATACCTCGGGAACACCGAGGGTGACTAGCACTAAATTAGGCCCCAGTGAACGGTAACATTTTAAGGTTTTCTTGAACCTTCCAGAAATTGCTGCCAAAGACTATTTTAAATGCTTAAATGTTATCTTCGAGCACAACATTCGCCGCTTTTAAACTCATCTTCCATTTGGTTAGCACACAAAGATTGAGCAATAATCCTCGTATTTAGTTTGAAAATACGTTATGCTGTTTTTAATTTACTAGTATAAGCTGAACATTAGTAGTAAGAATAAACAGAAGCAATCTTCATAATTGCAAATAAATAAAATACTCCTATCATTTCATAATCATAGGTACCTATATTTTCTGTAGGCATCCATCCTCTTTCCGCTATCCCAATACGATCGTTCCACTATCCTATGCTGGGGCACTCGCTGCGTGGCCACCAATCCCGGACTATTGGACCCCAATGACCGTTGGTTCTTCTATGTGCCGTGCCCAACGCCAATTTTATTCAACTTGACTATTGGTAGAGTTATGTCAAGGAGCTTGGTTCTTCTGCGGATCGCCTCATTTCTGATTCGATCTCTGCTATAAAATCGAACCTACTGCACTCGCCATTCTAATCACAGCCACTACCTACTCTACCATTTAGATACACTAACAAGATGATTGATACTGAGTTGAATCACTGTTACATTGACTCAGTAATCTCGTTTAGTATTAATATTAATTTTATTTATATGACTGTAAAGTAATAGCCACACGTTGACGTCGTAACTGCCTCGTTGGTCACGCGGCATAAATGTGCGCGTGGGATTGGGAGGTCTCGGGTTCGATTCCCGGGTCGGGCAAAGTGTTATTGGGTTTTTCCGTAAGGAAATTCTTAGTAGCAGCACGGAGTCTGGTAATGTGCCCGGTACGGCAATAGGCTCTCCCCCTATTACGTGAGACCTAAAAATTCATGGCGAAATGTGGGTGTAATATTACAACTCTTGTAGGCAGAGTTACAGGCGTCAGTCTATAAAAATAATAAAAACGTTGATGTCGCTCGTGGACACATTTATAGCCGGATGAATTTGTGCCAACTTTCGACTTGCCATTATATTTCAATGTTTTTTTGTAAAATGGTGCGGTCATATTTTAACTGTCTATTATTTGTTAATTAGTAAGGTCTAATTCACCGCTATAGTATTATTGAGGTATGTATTTTTTTTATTATAGCATAGTTTATACATACCTAAATAGTGCAGTTTAGAAGATAGATGGAAGAGGAGACTTTGCAACTGGTGGTTGCCGAAATATTTCACTAACGGATCCCTAAGTAAAAACCGGCCAAGTGCGTGTCGGGCCACGCGCAATGTAGGGTTCCGTAGTTGCCCATAATGGCCATTATTGATAATAACTTCTGTTTCACATGGGACTAAAAACGGGCATCTAAGCCAGCGCTCCCAATATAAACTCACAGAAATAGGTATTTATAAGTTAACCGACGATTACTCGTAAACTAGTGATGTCTACTTAGCCGTGATAGTTTTCCTTTTAAATTCGTTATATGTACTACATTTGTGATTTTTTTCACCTCTTCCAAATTAATAGTTTAGTCGGCAGAGGGGGGGGGGGGGGCACTTGAGTCTAACAATTTTTTTCACTTCAAAGCTTGATATTTGACAAACCAATCACTTATATATACCCCACACAATGGGGTACTCAACCAAAAAAAATCAACCCCGCTATATATGTAGGGGAGATAACCTTAAAAAAAATATTTTCCTAAATTTTATTCTACAGTTTTGTTGCAATATTGTATGTCTATATTAATATCAAAATATCAGCTTTCTAGCACCAGGCGTTTTTGAGCTAGGCTGCGGACGGACAGATGGACGGACATGACGAAACTATAAGGGTTCCTTGTGGACTACGGAACCCTAAAAAACGGTAGAATTTAACCCCTAATGTTTTTGAAATACCTATCTAACGTAACGAAAATAAAACAAAATCGCTTTCTCATGTAGGTGTCTCATGAGACCTACCAGTAAACTGAAGAATTTTGTCCTCATGGTAGGAATGTACGACTAGGCTAATTCATTTCTCTAGTCCTTATATTTTTGCGTAAAACCGCGGCCGTACAAACGGTTAGACATGGTGAACCTATAAGGGTGCCTTATAATAAGGAAAGCTAAAAATTACTTTTCATCTGACCTCCGCAACTCGAAAAGCTCTTCCATAGTTCAAAGAACATTACAGTAATATAATATTAAGTACAGTGTCGTCACAATGTTGACGTAGGAGAGTGCCGCGGTGTTCGCTCCGAAGACACTATTGACGCAGCTGCTAGGAAACACTTAGACGATGCCGTTCATTTCTTATTTTAAGAAAATGTGGTTTGGTGAAAGAAAATGTTGTAAAGTGATCTATGAGACAGTGATAGTCCAGTGGGTTTAGGTACTAACAGAATTTAATGCTATCGCTTGCCCCATGCCCCGTAGAGCACGATAAACCACTTGTCCCGGCTCTTAAGAAACTCTTTGATACTCGTTATAGGGAGTCGGTACCTTTGAATTTTAAAGACAACTCCCGCACTAGGACTAAATCCTGTGTCGCGGGGGACTTTACAAACAGTTAGTTGTACTAAGGGACACAACGAACGCCCAGACCCGAAACAACAATTTATGAATCACACAAAGTGTTGCCTCGTGTGGGGATCGAACCCACAACACTTTTAATTAACTATGGAATATCGTTATCTCTTTGGATTCCGGTGATCAGACTGCAGTCGCTTTGTGAAGAGGTTCCCAAATATGTCTCGAGCAGTATTCATCCAGTTGCATACAAATCTTTTCGTCTTAGACCCCGGGCTTCAAAACGAAAGGCTTTAGATTTAACCGTCATAATGTTGGAACTTGGAACGATAGTAGTATTATAGGTAGTTGAGCCTTGCTGATTCCAACATAGAGTCTACTGGGGAAGTACTATCCGTCTGTACTCACATAGAATATCAACGTAAAATAATCGAATCTATGCTGTTGCTTTTCCCATTCTCTTTTCCTTCTTTCTTGTCGTGCTCCTTTCAAAAAGTACATTCACAGTTCAACAGTTAGGGCTCTTTCAATTTAGACGTTTCGTGTCGGACGGCTGCCCCACGTATACCGTGCCGCTGGTTATAACCCGCTGCCGTGCCGCTGCAGTACGGTAGCCGTACGACACCAAACGCCTAAATTGAAAGCGTATCTGACTGCCGTGCGTTTGTATGCTAGTGATGTTTTAAATTTATTTGACAGCAGTTAAGCCATGGACTCTGACGAAGAAACATTACTGTTAGTGCTCTTATTGAAAAATATCAAACAGTTTTAATTTATAAAAGAGCCCTTAGAGTAGCTCAAACCATAACAAATAATGTAAATGTAATAAGATACCCGCGTCTCATGCCCAATCCAACAAACCTAATCTCCACAATCAATCCCTATTATATCCCCACTACATTAATTACATCTCGTTTCATCCCACTTCAGTCCGAAGAACACACAATACAAGGTGATTCGATATATTATCCCTACTTTTTCGGGATTAATAATATTCTGCCATATTCGCAATACCAGTGGTCATTAAGTAGAACACAGCTAATTGGCAATTGAACGGACCCTTTATGCATTATTATGGGAACAGTAAACAGGCCGTAGTTATGTTAATGCGGTGCCGGGTAAGGCTGGGATTATTCTTAATTTAGTGGGTTATATTTACTATGAATACGTTTTTTTAATGTTTTTGTTTTAAATATTATGATGTGAAGTGTTAGACAGAACATATCAGATATGTTAGCTTCAGATTCTGAAGTTTAGATTTTAACGTTGTAAATTGTATGTATTAATCTTGAGACACGGGCATCATAATAAGATCTAATATATTATTTGTTGACTTTTTGTCAGATTCAGTCTTGTGAACAACCAACACCACGTCGCTAGGTATACAGATCTCTACGAATCCTAGCAAACATTTGAAAACGTTATTCTTGGCCACGACTTATAAATCTTTCAATGAAATCTATATGTAAAAGCGGATAGATGATCATACTCCGACCAAGTATGACGTCTCAAAACCTATCGATATTAGAAGCTGTAACAGAATACAATACTAGCTTATATTATCCAATGGTTTTTAAAAAGGTCTGAGGTAATAGCGGCTGTAGGAACCATTGTAATAAAATTTCGCAGAAAATGTCTGATCGCCTATTAAAATAAGAAGATTATATTTTAAAGCCGTTTTTCTGCATTCAATAATTGATTTATGACGTGAATAAATATTGGAGCGGTGCCAACGAACATGTCATTTCCAATGCTGTTTGTCTCCGGGATCGCTTAGCAGTTGCTAGCTGCAGACAGTCTTTGTTAGATGAGGCGGGGCCAGATGAGTAATCGGTTTTCGTTTATTTTATTTCTTAACTTTCTTTCTTTTTATTTGAAAGTACTGACCATTCTTTCAAATAAAGTCAATCCTACCCTCATTCCCACTACTGTAGCACCTGTGTAGCTAGGTTCAGCAGAAGTGACCATAGAAGATACCGAATTTTTGATAATCGTGAAGTGCCAAGAAAAGCTAAGCTATGTTGGAGCCCGCAACGAATTTAATTAGAAGTTTATTGGACGAGTTGGAAAAATAATTAAAGTAGTGACTACTTATTTATAAAATTGTGCTGTTAATTTTTTTTGCTGCTGATTGCTGTTTTTTTTGCTATTATGATATTTTTCACTTTAAACACAATGGCGATAAGAAGTAACTCTTACGCCGCCTAAAGCATACAGCTAGCCGCTTGTTAGCAAATGAGGCGACACTAAATTCGTTAAATAAGTACTCTAATTTTATTAAAGTTATATGAAAAAATGTACCTACACAAGATCATTTTATAATTAACAAAGAATGTCCCAAAATAAAGGTTCATCATATAACTAAAAGAGAGAAAAAACAAAGAGCAAAAGAAGATGGAGAAAACGATGGGAGCAAGAGGAGATGAGGGAGATCGGGCTACTGGTGGTCTCACTTCACCAATAACATCTGGCATTTCGCCAATTCTCGCTAACACATATACATTTAAATAACTTAATTTCTATAACTTTTACTTTTTAAATTGTCTTTCAATGTTTGTACCACGTGCCTTTGTTTCGAATATACTACATTTCAACACTTTTACCAGCTGCAGCACCATGGAAATTCGAAAGGAAACTACGTGGCCATAGATAATTGTAAAATAATAATAGTTGCAAACACTTATATAAGCCACAATTCATATCCCCATAATTATACGATAAGGTACCTACACATATTATGAGCAACTATTCTCCTTCTAACATACACACTAATATTTCTACACACTACTACACTAATAATAATTAAACATACGTTGTGCAGGTCATAGTACAATTTATAGCAGATCCGATAAACTACCGGCTAAGAAACCTATTAATGTTTATTCAGAGAAATTTATTGCGAGAATTATTATTTATTATCTATAACTTCTTAATTACTAATATAACTGTCTTTCTTCGGAAATGTATATCTGTAATTTCTTTTCTATTAACGTCAAATTGATGTATTATTTTGGTATTTATATTTGCTACTTTCTTACTAATCTTTGAATGGTATTTAGTTTATTATACGATCAGTTGTTTTCATGACTGCATATGCATGAAAGGGTATACCGATCTTTCATAATTCGCCAGTATGTTGGTATGTTAAGTGCACAGATACACCCCGTAAGGAATATAATATTCCTAACTTTTTCATGTCATCTCATGTTTGAGATTGAATCCTGTCCCTAACAGATAGCAATTAATAACTCCATACCAATAACCTCTTAAGAGCATTGCTAATGCAAGAATAACCTATTCATACCGAGGCTCTAAATAATTTAAAACTTAAGAAAAAAACATTGTTAAATCTCCTCACCAAAAATATATTTCGCCTGTCATCCTTGTGATGAACATTACGTAACCTTTTACCAAAGATAATTGCGGCTGAAGCTTATCTGGACCGCTCTAATGTGGCCCGTGTCCTTATCGCACCCTTAATTTATGACTACCCTCAAATGTAGACGAAGATTCATCTTTTTTACTTGAACCTTGATGATCCCTCTATATTTTATCATCGTGCCATTTATTTTCCCTCGGCCTTTTTTTAATTAATCTGTCTTTATTTTATAAAAGCTTGTCGAAATCACGTCGGTGAGATTTATTTATAACTTAAAACTTTTGACAGTTTTGCGTGTAATAAAAAATATAATAAAAAATTAGGGATTTGGAAGAGTAACTCATGTCATGCTTCAGAGGATTTCATTAATTTAGGAGAGAAGGATCCTAAAATGTATTTTGTTAGAAGACGGCACATGCAATAGAAATACATGTTCTACTACCGCACAGAATTTTGCAAATACTTGAACAACGAACACAGAGAACAAAGGAACAAGAATATCTAGATCACACAAAGCATAGTGCCGTGTGAAGATCGAACTTGTACGCCCTTCGTACAGTCTTTGCAGCATAGTTTATTGCACAGTGCCATGTAACGAAAGACTTATTAGACTTCACCACTGATTTAGATTATGCTTAGAAGTTCCTTCTTTTCAATTTGTTGCATTACTGCAGCTAAGATTATAACCAGAACTAACACAATAACATAAACTACGAAAATAACAGACATCCAAACGAAAGCCCTTTTCAAATATACGCTTTAGTAAATAAATAAGCAGTAACACTTTAACGCATAACCTGACAAATATAACGGAGGTTTCCCAACCGTCGCTTAAGTATTTCTCAACCAGGAATAACCTCAAAATATATTTCATATCTCTTAGAAATCGTAACCACGCTTCCGTGAAAGCAATCACAATATTATCTGAAAGAGAAGAAAAGTTGTCTTGAATATATAACGACATTGGAGAAATAAAGCACCAGAGAATTTTTCTCGCCTTTGTTTACATTGAACTTGTGGAGAATTTTAATTAAACTACAAATGTAGTGTTTGCTACTAGAACAGTTTGTGGAATTCCTAAGAGATTGCATTAACGCTTATTTTGCTTAGCATATAGTTTCCAGCGCTATGAAAAACAGAGTAATTGTGGTAAATATTATTAAAACTTTGTAAATTACATACCTATATCAGCGTTTCCTTAATGAGTAAATTCATAATTAATTAAACATATTTGTGCTTCTAGCGCGTATGATAACTCTACACGTAAGATTCCTGTACTGTCAGGACAGGGTTTTCTTTTTTTTAATGGCCTACCGCCTATCTGGTTCCCAAATGCATTGATTAAGTGATGTTTTAATAACAGATATGAATTATTGGCAATAATTCAAACCGAGTTTAGTAGCTACTAAACTCTGTTGGAATTATTGGTCGTCCCATTGTGGTAGGTCATGCGAAATTGTTTTCGCAAACCGTTTGGAGAGAACATTATCTCCTAAAGGAGATTAGAAAGCTTAGTACTTTCACATGGTAACAGAGCCTTGCTGATTTCAGTATGAATAGGCAAGCTCGACCGGGGAAGTATCTACGACTATCCTTTCACAGAATATCGACATAAAGGTACAGTATCTATAGGTATATACCGTTGGGTGGTTTCGTTCGGTGAGTGAGCGTGTCGGAGGCCTCAACTCCCTCATCCCGCTTTTCCTTCTCCCTCATCCCGCTCCTACAATTATTCCTTTTCTCATCCAGTTCGGCCACGTACTTGTGACTCCTCTGGGGTTACAGGTGTCCATGGCGGTAATCGCTTACCATCAGGCAACCCGTCTCGTCGTTTGCTTCCTAAGACAAATAAAGCTTTTCTCTCTCTCTCTCTCTCTCTGCTCGCCATTTTACTTTCATAACGTAGCTTTTAATATCTTTCATCGCCTTTAAAACTAATAAAAGCAATACTTGTAAGATATGTAGCAATAAAACCGCAATAAAGATTAAATTGAATTTATAGAAGTAATTTATACTGTACCCGCAGAAACTTATTTTGATAAATAAAATATCTCCTTAGCGCAGTATGGAGGCGAGAAGTCCATTACAACGCCAATGAAACGTAGGGGCTAGCTACACAATTTATTGCCATGTACATGACCCACCATCGCGGCTCGCACTAAATACAGCACCGACATTATTTATATATGGGGCCAAGTGTGGTGTAAGGCATGAAAGAATTTTCATACAGTCATCCCCCGAATAAGAACTTAAACGGAAAAAGCTAATCAATGTACTGTTAATTATATATATATATATATATATATATATATATATATATATATATATGAGCTTTTCCAGCTTGTTGAATGAGAAATACCACAAATCCTACTATGCTATATTGCTACTGAATTCTTAGTCGGAGTGCCTTGGGAGGCACTGTAGAAAAGAATATAAATAGAGTTTGTTTTATTTATCAAATTATAACTAATGTTCTAGGTTGTAGATTGGTCAGATTCTCCTAGCCACATTAACCGCTACAGTAATTTTGCTGCGTGTTGAAACCAACCTGTCGAATTCCTCAAGTCTTCACACAGCCGTTTCATACTCACTTCTGAGCACAATGTACCAACGCACAACCCACTGTCACTTTAAACTCATAAAATAGACGGTATTAGTGCTGACAGTAGCCTTGTCTATCAGGCCATATAGCACTAATGCTACCACGCGTAGCTGATTCAAAAGTCTCAGTTATTTCCACCAACACTGCCGCTTATGGAATAGACAGCAACGTGTTGACAGACGACACAAGCCTGCCATGTTTAATTCCCTCGCCAACCTACTGCGTCACGGTTTGCGCGAGGTCGGTTCTAAAATATCAGCCTGTTGTCACTGATATCTTCGCTTAAGCTTGTAAAATAAACAGCAAAGTTTTGACAGTGCCACAAGTCTTCACTATAAAACCACGTTTATACCCGCGACAATCTGATTATATGCTACCGCCGTGCTTGCCAGGTTTTATCGTCAGCCCATTTATCAGAGTAGAGCTACAGGCGCTGCCGCTTGTAAAACAGACAGCTATGTGTCGACTGCATGTGTCGACTGCAAAACCACTTTAATGCCCACAACATGAAGCGCTAATACTACCGTTCGTAAGGTTCTAAAGTCTCAGTCCGATGTCAGTTCTACCGTCGCTTCAGTTTATATAACAGACAGTAAAGTGTCGACAGGCACCACAAACCTCCCCAAACGAACTGTTTAGTGCATTTACTTGAACACAGTATATGCTCGCTTACTATGTTCTAAAGCATGTTCTGATCCCGCTGAGGCTTCCGCTCATAGTACAGAAAGCAAAGTGTCAACAGGTGCCACAAGCCGCCACTATCGAGTCGTTTGATGCCCTCACCAGAACACAGTAGATACTCGCTCACTGGGTTCTAAAGCATGCTCTGATCCCACTGTCGCTAACGCTTGTAGAATAGCCAGCAAACTGTCGACAGGCACCACAAACCGCCACTATCGAGCCCTCACCAGAACACAGTGCATTCTCGACCACGATTCTATAGAATTGTTCTCATCCCGCTGTCGCTTACACTCATAGTGCCAGTCCATTGTCAGTTCTTTCATCGCTTCAGCCTATAAATCGTGCTCGCTCACCAGGCTTTACAGCATGTTCTGATTCCGCTGTCACTTACGATGTCAGTTCTTCTGTGGCTTCAGCGTCTAAAATAGATAGGAAAGTGCCGACAGGCGCCACAAGCCACCGCTATCGAGCTGTTTGTTGCTCTCACCAGAACTCAGTGGATACTCGCTCACTGGGTTCTAAAACATGCTCTGATCCCGCTGTCGCTTACGCTTATAGAATAGACAACAAAGTGTCGACAGGCGTCACAAGCTCCCACTATCGGGTCGTTTGATGCCCGCGCGTGCCGGCTCTCCCGCGGACATAACTCTCTCTTCATGACTCTCATTTTTATCGTAATCACAACTTTGTTTGTGTTATTTCCACGGAAAGGCTTCAGTATATTATTTTTGTTTCCTTATGTGTTATTGCTGTGTACGCAGTTTGTTTTTATGTGCTGGTAGTTTTGACGTGGTTATACCTACCACAACATAATATGTATTCACTACCGACGCATAGCGATCGATGGTTAATTTTCACGTACGTTTTGTTTTCTCTATCTCCAATTTCTAGTATAATATTATGCATATAAATATTGTAAAGGAGAACTGTCATTTGTGACCCAGACCCGACATGAAATAAACATATCCCAGTTTTTTGTTATTTTGAGTATAACAAATACGTATTATTGTTATATTCGAAATAAGTGGTTAACAACAAAATACTTAGCTTTGACATTTTCATACAACAATGTTTTTTGATATTTATTTACTCACAAAACTTGTAAAATAATATAATGATTGGATTATCCAGATGACCTAAAGTTCTAGTAAATAATAATACGTAACTATTATACAATTTTTAAACTTCAAGTAAGTTATATCAATCGAGTTAAGGTTCATTTAAATCTTCGAAGGTAAAGAATAAAGGTATCATTAAAAACTGTGAGCTTGATAGTGGAATATAATATTGATAAATAAAAAATCAATAATTCTGAAAATCTGTTTTTATTCATTTTTTATTTCTATGTCTCTAAGTACATAATTCATACCCAGTGCGGGAAGTTCAAAGTGATCTCGATGTCTAGCCCAGCAGGTATTAAAACTAATATTAAACATGACATGTAATCATAGAACGTAAATTAAATAAAGGCACAAATACACTTTCGGATCTATTATATTCTACTACCAATATTTTATCTTTGCTCTAAATATGGAGATAAAAGTTTGGTGACTGTCTATATTTCCTGTTTGTATTAAGTTTGGGTCATTCTAAATGGACACAATTGCTATTAAGTGAAAAATAAATGGTTTTTAAATATTTCGCCTGAGTAAAGTCAAATAGCTATAAATAGTTGTTAACCACTATTATTTAAAATACTGTTACTATATTTTTGTTATATGTAATAAAACCAAAAAACTGAGCTATGTTTCGTTTGTGTCGGGACTGGGTAATTTTTCTATGGGCCATGACAGTTCTCCTTTACCAGATATATTTTTTTACTCTGTCTGTTTATGTCACAGACAGAGTAGAAAAATATATCCTTAGCGTATCTTTTAAGATTTACCGCACAAAGTGAGGGGCGCAGGTAGCGTCAATCTAAAAATGTTGAGCCTGAAACAATAATATAGTATTTATACATACCAATTCATTGTAAATAATTATTAATAACACATTAAAATATATCTTATATTATCAAAAATATACCACTGGTGCAATACATTTATTTTAAACAAAAGCAAATATCCCGATCATACTTTCAACCTCACCGATTATAATTTCTAACATATATTAATTATACATTACTATACATTAATATATACAGGGTGATTTGTAATTGCTCGTATTCCCTTCGGGTGATTCTAAAGCCAAAATAGAGTATTTTTACTCCCAACATATGGGGGTCCAAAATGCACCATTTTGGAATAAAACGGTTTTTAAGATTTTTTGAGCAAATTCCAAATTTTTGTTATAAACATCTTCTAAGAAAATATTTTGACCATTCTTGGTGGCAAGTTGGATCTTATTTAATAGACAATTAAATGGCCCATATTTTAAAATAAAATAAACCTACTAGCTCAACGTGAAACTTGAAAATAGAGCCAAAAGACACACAAAAAATGTTCGAATAAAATAAAATGACGCCACAAAAATACAATTATTTGAAAAAAAATTTTACATCTTATGTAAAGTATTGGAGTAACTTCCTGGTATTACCTGCTATCCAAAAAGGTATAATAGTCTTAGCCAATTGGTGTGAATTTCGAGTAATAGCCACTTTTGTTCAAAAAAGTGCTTCTGGATGACTCACTCGGCAGAACATTTTTTCCTGTATTTATTCTTAAGCTCTGCAATCAGCAGTTATTTACTAGTAGGGGAACCAACCTAGCAAAATGCATAGGGTCTTGGGTTCGAATCCTCAGCTTAAATGACTGTCTTTTGTTAATTAAATGCATAATAAGGTTGTCCGTGTGGTGACAGATTAAGAATACGGATTGTCACCACCCCATATCATCCCATGGGTGTCGTAAGAGCCGACTGAGGGAGCATATTATGCAGAGAACAGCACTGTAAAAGAAGGAAAACTTTATACAAACCCTATGCCAACCCGTTTGGCCAGCGTGGTATAGTAGGCCAATTCCTCCTTTCAAAGGAGAGGCCTAGTCCAGCAGTGGACTGTTAAAGGCTGATGATGAAGGTTTTAATTCTCACTTGTCCCGTGACTCAAAGAGCATGTTCAGCCAGTTGGTACCGAACGTCATGTTTATCTTGGAAACTCTTTTAGGGGAGACAAAACCCTCAAATAAATAAATAATTGAAAGTAAAAAGCCGTGACACCTAATTAAACCATAAAATATTCCATTGCATTCATGTGGTGCATAGGGTTCCCATCAAGAACTTAGGGTCCCAAGCCAACCTCACCTGCAAGTGGTGCACCTGTCGATCAACGGACGAGGCTCTGGCAAACAAAATATCCCGATAAGCGGCAATAGACTCGCCACCTATTACGTGGGATCAAAACACTGGCGAAAAGTGGGCGTTTAATATGCCTCTGCCTACCCCTTCGGGGAAACAGGCGTGAGTCTATGTATGTATGTATGCATTCATGTAACGGATGACAGATGGGGACAATCTGTCGCAAAACTTAAGATATGTGATAAGGCGCATGATGCAGGTCAAAGAACGCGACTCCTACCGAACTAGTATTGTGAATATTGTTGGCCCACCTGGTGATTAGGTTTATTGCCCCGTTTTTTGCCACACGTTGGTGATTTGAATTTTTGCCCAGCACCGGCGGTTTTTGTGCTGGGCAAAATATCAAACACTAACGCACACTCAGCGGAACTTCTTCCAACAGAGCCGGAAACTCGTATTATGAATAAGCCTTCGTAAAAGTCTCTTTTTCACAAAAAAAATACATTTTAGAGTGAAATGAAATGAAATGAAATTGAAATGAAATGAAATGAAATGAAATTATTCTTTATTTCGTGTAAACTTTGTTTAAAGTGCTTACGAAACGTCAATTTTAAATTTATCAGTTTGTACAAGTATGTATTTTTATGTTGAATTAGAGCAGCTCAATCCCAAGCATTTTTGTCGTCTATATAATCGGAAATTTTATAATATGCTTTTAAACACAATTTAGTTTTAACAATAATCTTAAATTTATTTATTGTTAAATTTCTAATATTAAGAGGGAGCTTGTTATAAAAGCGTATACACTGCCCCATAAAACAGTTACTTATTTTGTGGAGGCGGGTGCTATGAACTACAAGATTATACTTATGTCTAGTATTTACAGTGTGAAGATCACTTTTTTTACTAAATTTTTCAATATTCTTGTGGACATGTAACAGATTATCGTATATATATTGCGATACAACAGTTAGAATGCCTATCTCACTGAACTTTTCTCTAAGAGAAACACGAGGACCGAGGTTGTAAATTCCCCTTATTGCTCTTTTCTGCAGAACAAATATTGTGTTAAGGTCTGCAGCATTCCCCCAGAGAAGAATCCCATAAGACATAATACTATGAAAGTAACTGAAATAAACCATTCTAGCTGTATCTATATCTGTAAGGCGTCTAATTGTCTTAACTGCATAAGCTGCAGAACTAAGTTTGCCCGAAAGTCTTTCTATATGCGGACCCCATTGAAGCTTGGTATCAAGCATAATACCTAGAAAAATAGTTGTCCCGACGGGCTCAATTCTGGATTCCTTAAGTTGTACATTGGTTTCCACCTGTTTAACATTGGGCATTGAGAATTTTAATAGTTTGGTTTTCTTATCATTAAGTAATAAATTATTTACATTAAACCAATTAACAACTTTAGAGAGTGCATTGTTTACTTCGTCAAAATTTCTCTGCTGTCGTCTAATATTAAAAATTAAGGAGGTATCATCCGCGAACAACACAATCTCATGATTCTTCTTTACGTAATAGGGTAGATCGTTAATATAAATCAAAAAAGAAATGGTCCGAGGATTGAACCCTGCGGGACTCCCATTTTTAAGGCAGAACCTGGAGATGTCTTGTCATTGATCTGGACCTTCTGGATTCGGTTGCCCAAGTAAGAAACCAGGAGATCGAGAGCTTTGTTCCTAACGCCGTAATGATACAATTTCCTGACCAGAGTGTCATGATGTACACAATCAAATGCTTTTGACAAGTCGCAAAAAATACCTAAAGCATCTTGCGACTTCTCCCAAGCAGCAAATATACTTTTGAGTAACTCAACTCCTGCGTCAGTAGTCGAACGACCCCTCGTAAATCCGAACTGTTTCTCGTGAAGTAAATTATGACTATTAAAATAACTAAGTAACTGACTAAGAATTAATTTTTCAATAATTTTACTAAGTGTCGGTAATACAGAAATAGGTCGAAAATTAGAAGGGTCGGTTGTGTCACCAGATTTAAATAAAGGTATAACTTTACTTTTTTTCATTAAGTCAGGAAATATTCCAGAAGCAACGCAACCATTGAATACCTTTGCAAGATGTGGAGCAATTATGGTAATAATTGATGAAGTAGTCTTCACTGACAATCCCCACAAATCCATTGTCTTTTTCATATTTATAGTTTTAAATTGTTTAAGAATATCATCAGTAGTAACAACAGTAAATTCAAAGGCTGCATCACATTCTGGCACGCAGTCCCTAAGAAGCATTTCAGCAGACATGGAAGATGAGTTGAGCGACTCTGTTGTCACTATAGGTATATTAGCAAAGAAATTCTCAAATTCTATCGCAACTTCCAGGTCCTCTGCAATACTCACATTATTGATTTTTAAAAGGTAGTCGCGGCTGCGTGCTTTGGCTCTGCCAGTTTCATTGTTGATGACATTCCAGGTAGCCTTTATAGTGTTTTCTGATAATTTTATTTTATTTCTCAAATAAATAGATTTTGCTGTATTACAAGCTTGTCTAAATGTTTTAGAATATTTTCTTACGTAATTAATAAAGGTCTGACTATTATTATAAGACTTTTCATCATACAGTTCATATAACCTAATCCGGCTTTTATGAATACCTTCAGTTGCCCAGTCACTAAACATCAGACGGTCAGTTACATTTAATTTTTTGGATGTAAATACAGTCTGAAATTCGTCATTAATTAAGTTGAATAAAGAGGTATATAACTGATCCGGATGGTCATGATGAGGCAACCAATGCATTTTTCGAGATAAATTGTTTTTAAAAGTTTTAAGACGATTCTGGTTTATTGGTATATATTTAACAATTTTTCTCTGGTCTTTCGGACATTCTCTTGGACAACAGATTAACTGCCCACTGTGATCTGACTGAAGCATATTAATCAAAGATTTGTGTAATGGTTTTATACTAGTAAATATATTATCAATACAAGTACCACTTGTGGCAGTCACTCTAGTTGGTTCATAGAAATTATGACATAAATTGTATGACTTAAATAAATTTAAAAAATTGATAGTTGAAGAGCATTTTTCTAATATGTTAATATTAAAGTCTCCACAAATAGCAAACGTTTTACGACAATTACAAACTTTGCTTAGAGTATCCTCCATAATAACTAAAAAACTTTCAAATGGTGCACATGGAGGTTTGTATACGCTCATAACAATAAACTGCTCAAACTCAACACATGTAATCGCTCAACAGAGAGGCTCACAATGTCAGTCCTTTCTTTAAATTTTAGAAATTTACTTACTATGATTAACGAGCCACCATGGATAAAATTTTCTCTACTGAACGAGCTTGCAACCTGGTGGTTATTGAAATTGAATATGAACTGGTGGCTTCTTAGCCAATGTTCTGTAATGCATAAAATATCAATATTGTTACAGTTCATAAACAATTCCAATTCTAACTCCTTACCCATCAACCCTTGTATATTTTGATGCACCAGGTTGATACAATTTTTAGAAATATTTTTTGTAAGTGTGGTTGATGGAACTATATATTTGTCACTTAAATTGGGTACAGAATTTGATGTCTTATTAAATATATTGCCAGAGATTGACTCTATTGTCTCAAAAATCAATTTAAAGAGTTTGGAACGGATTCCAAGCTTATATTGCATGTCAAATTTGACTGCTCAATAAAAGCAGTGTGGTTAGCCAAAACCTTGGCTGAGTTATTAATACAATAAGCTAGCGATGATGCTATTTGTCTTTTATAAAATTGTGATATATAATAATTATCATATGTCAAATAAAAATTTCTAATTAACGCATTAGAGTCAATAATGTCAATCAAATTATTATAAAATGTCATAGTATGCAATTTTGAATTAATCTTAAATCTATAATCATTTTCAGCTTGTGGCAACAGCTTACTGTAAGGAAAAGCAAGAAGCAGAATTTTTCTAACTTTTAAATTGAGTAATTGGTCAAAATATCTCTGTATAACATTTATATTTGCATTTCCTCTTCTCCCAATAAATATAATGATTGTTGTTTCAGGACAGTATGATTTAGACAAAATAGATTGCATTATTTGAGAATAATTTGCTCCAGGCATACATAAGTTAGTAATAGCTAAACCTGTCCTTTGCCGCAACAATTGGCTCATGTTTTTCCCTATCTCATCACTAAACATTAAAAGTTTGTCAGTGTTTGTAATGTGAGTTGAGAAGGAAGTGCGAAAATTAGAATTAGAATCAATGGTGCTGTTACCCACTGCATCAGACGGTGATAACAAATCAGAGCAACAATTCAATGTAGTTGGCTGTGAATGACTCTGTGGCGACTGGCTATGTTCATTGTCATGATTATTATTGGTAAGAGATTGGAGCCTCTGCTCATTATACTTACACAAGTCAACTAAGTCATCCATTGCCAAGATATGCTCATTTATTTGTTTTTGTGATAAATTATATTTTTTTGTCATGTTCAGTAAAGATTCTTGTAAACTGTCAATCTCCGTCTGCAAACAATGCATATCAGCATCATACTTTAATAGATTGGAATCTAATTTAGCTAGACATACTGACATCTGTTCCTTTACATTTACATATTTTTTGCAATAATGTACATTTATGTTTGATTTCTTGTACATTCTTAATAATTTTTCCTTTTTCCTGATAAATTTGTTAATTTTAAGATACTTCTTCAATTTATTACAGGCCTTCATGTTTCTAAATGACTGAATAGTTGAATTAGATTCTGTTAAATCAATAGTCACTATATTTCTACTGCTATCATCGGAGATGGCAGAAACCATGCATGGAGCGCTACCAACCAGCTCATCAAACAGTGATTGTGTAGTGACTGATTTCATTGACTGGTTTGCACTTTGTAATAAGTTTGTTTGATTATTGGCCTCACTTAGGAGACCCTCCAATTCAGTGATGCGTTTGAGAGCGTTCTCAAATTCATCACTGCACCTGTCAAATTGCATAACAATGTTTTGTAACCTATCCCTTTCATCTAAAGTAGTGACTAAAGTAGTGTGCATTTCTGCCATCTCACTCCTAAGCTGCGAGTTTTTCCCTAAAATCTGTAGCATTTCCTTCTCATTGTCCTCATGTTCACTTTGTAGTGACTGACACAAATCCTTATATTTCTTTAGTTCTACAAGGGTCACCTGTAATTTCTCATCGTCTTGGCGTGCCCTTCTGGTCATCATCTTGTTAAAAGTAAATAAACAAAGCAAGTAAAGATCACAGGTTTGTGTAAGACACCAACAAAGTTGTTTGAGTAAATTGTGATATGCTCACTTGATATTATTGCTTGTGTAAGGTGTACGAAAGTCAAATAAGAAGTAAACTCACCTCAAATTCGCTCAAATTTAGTTATTATTGTAAAATTAATGCAAATTCTTTTTAAATTGTACGTTAGTTTGACAGTTGACTTACTTGACTTTGCAAAACTTTTACAACTTGATAAACACCAATTATCACTGTTATTATACAACAATTATAATGATCACAGCTTATTACATAAGGAATTAGCAAATTAGGCACATTATTATTAATTAAATAGATTTAAAACTAATAAATTATTGGGAGAATACAGTTTCACGTTATGCCGCCAGTGTTGCCAGAAGCCAAAAAAAAAAAAGAGTATCAACGCTGATTCGACAAGATTTCGTGTAATTTATGTTTTGTCACAGTGAGATCCCATCTGAAATCCGGATATTTTATGGTTTAATTTAGTGTCACGGCTTTTTTCTTTCAATTATTTATTAATTTAACTGGTTGACTTGGTTTTGACTCCCCTAAAATAGTTTCCAAGATAAACATGACGTCCGGTACCAACTGGCTGAACATGCTCTTCGAGTCACGGAACAAGTGAGAATTAAAACCTTATTATGCATTTAACTAACAAAAGACAGTCATTTGCGCTGAGGATTTGAACCCAAGACCTTATGCATTTTGCCAGGTTGGTCTCCCTACTTGTAAATAACTGCTGATTGCAGAGCTTAAGAATAAATACAGGAAAAAATGTTCTGCCGAGTGAGTCATCCAGAAGCACTTTTTTGAACAAAAGTGGCTATTACTCGAAATTCACACCAATTGGCTAAGACTATTATACCTTTTTGGATAGCAGGTAATACCAGAAAGTTATTCCAATACTTTACATAACATGTCACATATTATTTTTTTCAAATAATTGCATTTTTGTGGCGTCACTTTATTTTATTCGATCATTTTTTGTGTGTTTTTTACCTCTATTTTCAAATTCCACGTTAATCTAGTAGGTTTACTTTATTTTAAAAGATGGGTCATTTAATTGTCTATTAAATAAGACCCAGCTTGCCAGCAAGAATGGTCAAAATATTTTTTTAGAAGATGTTTATAACAAAAATTTGGGGTTTACTCAAAAAATCTTAAAAACCGTTTTATTCCAAAATGGTGCATTTTGGACCCCCATATGTTGGGGGTAAAAATACTCCATTTTGGTCCTAGAAACACCTCCCGAAGAGAATACGAGCAATTACAAATCACCCTGTATATTAAATACATAACGTTAATATCATTAACATAATGACACTGCAATACCGTTGTAATCCAGCTCTATCTATATCTTTGGAATACAGACCTCAATATGATACAGCTCAATAATTCCGCCGTATTTGTAATATACCACTTTGCTAATCAGCTTAGTAATCAATGCGATTAGGCAATATTCAATTTAACATTAATTTAACATTAATAGAGCGCTGTATTATGATCAGAGGACATAGCACGGGTTTAGGCAACAAATAACTCGCTACAATTCAATAGTTTATGGGCATACTGATTTGCACTCGCCATGTTTTTCACCAATCAGAGAATTTCGTGTCCATTACGTTAATGAAAAATTAACCCATACTAGCTTTTCTATTCGATGTATGTAAATAGGCTGTGGTTTAACACAACGTATGGATGCTATAATACTGAATAGATTATCCTATTGGTATCTAAATGCTCACGCACACTTTTGAAACTGCTATAAATTTTTGAGCTTTTTTCATCTAACATAATCTTAAATTGTATTTGTATTGTACCGTTTATACTATAGGTACCATATAGGTAAATTCTACTACTACATTTGTGGCTGTGCCAACATAAGAACCCGTATTGCAAAAAAAACTACGTATGTCACTCTCCAGGCCCTGGATATTATCCACCTACAACAACACTTTTTTTGTTGCTGATTGAGCATCAATGGGCCTACTCGAACGGGAAAGTATTACACTCTCACAGAATATCAACGTAAAGTAGCAGTATCTATACAGTTGCGTTTCGTTCGATGAGTGAGAGTGCTGGAGGTCCTATCCTCTTTTCCTTCTTCATCCTCCAATTCCCTTCGTTGCCACATGAAAGAAATTGAAACGAATAAACCAAACACACTTTCGCATTTAAAATATTAGAATGGCCTGGTACGTATTGCACGTAAACGTAGAATAGAGCTGGCTGAACCCCATCCTGGCACTCTTCCGAGCAGTTTTTCGTTTAAAAGGCCAAATGAATGCAGCGTTTGTTTACCAAAATGGCTCTTTCCTTTCTTACTCCCTACCTACTAGTAGGAATTTGAACTCATGAGTTAACTATTTAAAATAGCCTTTTGGGAATACCACGTATCTTCGCTTCGAGTACCTATCCCATATTTGAACACTGTTGCAAGCAGCATAATAATACATATATTCTAATAATAACTGCACGGTTGGGGTAGTGGTTTAAGCGACCGCCTCGCCGCTTGACACTGCACAGAGTGTTGTGGGTTCGATCCCCACACAAAACAACACTTTGTGTGATTCATAAAATGTTGTTTCGAGTCTGGGTGTTAATTGTGTCCATTAGTTGTATTCCATGTAAGAATGAATGGAGATGTCGGTAAGGGACGCCCAAGACGGACGTACGCCGACCAAATAGATGACGTACTAAAAAAGGGCCAAATTAAAAGTACCCATAACCGGCGAGCATGTATGATGAGGTTAATGAATGTCGAGGAAGTGAAAGAGGTGTGTTTGAACCGGAGCATTTGGCGTTCCATAGTCTCTGCCTACCCCAGTTCCCACTGTGACTGACAGTCGTGACGATAGATAGATAGTTGTATGTTTGTAAAGTCCCCCGAAACACAGGATTTAGTTCAGGAGGTGTCTTTTTAAAACTGAAACCTGAAAATAAAACTAGTTGTGACACGAGGCCATTTCTGTGAAGCGAAAGAGTCACGTTGACTTTACACAAAAGGAAAAAAGATTGCAATTCTGTATAGTAAAATTATTCTACTATTACATCCCATGATTACAGGCTATGCATCACCAACACAGGGTCACAAAGGCTGATATCAAGAGGGCAGCTAACACTTACGCCAGAATATACTCGTATATTACTAGATTTGTCCGCATCTCTGCCCGCACGGGTGTTAGTTAGCGGACAAATGGTGACTTATATTATATTATTTTGTTGTGTATATTGGCGATGCTAAGATTCTAACTAGCGACTCTAGCGGCGAAATTTAGAAGTCGTCCATGTACGACTCTCTCACAGATCACTACTATTTTTGACACTTTTGACAGCTCTCAATACAATTACCACCATAACCTCAAAGCAAAGTTGTATTGTAAGCCGTCAAAAGTGTCATACCTCGACAACTTCCAAATTTCGCCGCTAGAGGCGCGCGGGTAATCTTTGCATCGCCATTAATTTTGTGACTGAAAGGTTTTAATAAAAGTCGTTCAATAGTTTTAACAAGAAAGAAGGAACAATACAAAATAGTATTAGTTTGGTTATCTTCGCCAAAAATAAAGTTGGTTAAAAAATCGAAGACGAAGATGACGAGCTTAACAACCTGTGATATTGAAGTCAACTACGAAAATGCGCGCAACAACAGCTAGCTATATAGGAAACAAACTAGTTGTATATTTTTCCAATCCCTTGTTTCCAACATTGTTAGAAAGGTCCACCTTTATAGTGTTAAAAACAGTTACCTATACCTTTTGGAATTGCACCGGGATTTGCGTGTGAGCCGACTGGGGTTGATTACTAAAATCCACACGAAACCGCTTCCGCCTGAAGTCCCAACACGACTAAACGAAATAGGGTCACCACTTAAAAAAATAGTCGTTCAAAGTTTCCATTTGTTATTTCAGAAACATTGAGTAAATGTTTGCTTCTTAAGAACTCTTAGCAGTGTAGAGAAAATTGTTCTTTTTTTATGTACTTAGAAAAGATGAGCAACACGGACTTGAACTTGAAAATTTGTGATAAAACGCCTTAATATACCTATAGAAATTCGTTCCGCTATCCTGTGTTATACCTACTTATTCTTTTTATTTTTTTTATAGGCTCACACTTGTATCACACATTTCGCTATGAATTTTTAGGCCCCACGTAATAGGGGGCGAGCCTATTGCCGTTACCGGGCACATCACCAGACTTCGTGCTGCTACTGAGAATTCAGAAAAACCCAGTAACACTTTTTGGCCGACCCGGGAATCGAACCCGTGACCTCCGATCAGCAGTCGCATACGCTATCCACTAACACTGCAGGACTACGCAGGCAGTCCTCCAGTGTTATAATTCGCTGTACCTATAGACCATTTAAGCAAATTTGCATCAAAATCCGTATTCGTTTTAGCGTGAAAGAAGCACAAACTAACACACCTGGCTGGGTTGGCCAAAAGCTCGATTCAAATTGTAAAAGTAAGTCATCATTGAATGCACATGACGCTTAACCCTTATACTTATAAAGGTATCAAAAACCTGACCTAATAATAGACTTCGCTGAATTTCCTCAAAATAATCCACCGCATCATAATTGACAGCTGAAGTATATAATGTAGAAGTGTCAAAAATAGGCAATAATAAAGTGTGTTGTATTCTTTTAAAATCAATCACAACATTAATACCTTTGTCCCTAAATATAGATGCCGTGTCCTAAATATAGTCTTCTCTGTTGTAATTATTGGTTATCTGATGACGGACAGCCCTTGGGGCCGCGGGCTTTGATCACAACGCGGAAGGCTGGCTGACAGCTGGCCATTCGCAAAATCTCAATCGAGAGCCGGTTTCACGTGTCAAAATTGTGCTCTGAGGTTTTAGTCAGTTGTAAACGTTGTGGACTATGTAAACTGAACGTTTTTGTTGTGTTCAGTTCACGTATTATAAAGGGTTGTAGAGTCTATTCGACTGTGAACGAAGGTGGCTATAATAAAGATAAGGAATATTTTATAGAACAGCTGTATTAAATAATGTAGCAATTAATGTTAAGCAATAAACTGCAAAGTTGATCTAGTTTTGATGACAATAACTTGGCCTTACCGAACACGTACAGGCTAGCGAGCCAACAATAATTAATAATGTTAATTTTTGACTTGATTAAAAATATGGTTAGTTACACTTAAGCCCGAGAAACAATAGTACTTTCAATCTTTCACAATTTGTAAGCCTAATGATATTTATGTAACGAGTCCCAATCGAGAAAATATACCTTATACTAGAGAATGCCCGCGGTTACACCCGCATATTTAAGGCTACTGCTCCGCTCCCGTCGCTTAAAGCGTGATGTTATATAGCCTATAGAATTTCTCGATAAATAGGCTACCTAACAATGAAAGAATTTTTCAAATCGGACCAGTAGTTCCTGAGATTAGCGCGTTCAACCAAACAAACAAACAAACAAAATCTTCAGCTTTATGTATGAGTATAAGACTAGAGGATGCCCGCGGTTACCCCCGCGTTATTTAAGGCTACTGCTCCGCTCCCGTCGCTTATAGCGCGATGTTATATAGCCTATAGCCTTCCTCGATAAATGGGCTATCTAACACTGAAATAATGTTTCTAATCGTACCAGTAGTTCCTGATATTAGCGCGTTCAACCAAACAAACAAACAAACTCGTCAGCTTTATATATAAGTACTAGAGGACGCCAGCAGCTACGCCTGCAATTTTTTTAAATTTACCCGTTTTGGCCGATCCCGTGGGAATTTCAGGAAATCCCCTCTTAGTGCACCCCTACGGTCCCCAAGGAACAAACATGCCAAATTTCAGCTTCCTGCGCCCAAAAGTTTCGGCTGTAGCGTGTCTGTAAGTCAGTCAGTAACGCAAGGATTTTATATATTAAGATAAGATTACAGCCGATGCTGATGTGATCCGTGACCACTGCTGTTGTAGCCCGCGCTGAAAGCGCCAATTCATACCTGTTTCATAAATATTGGTAAGTATACTGATATTATTCTATAATATATCAAGCTACTGCCCAATTAACTTAATAGAGAGTTTGACCTTTAGTCACGACATCGTAGCGACTGACTCCACTCATCCAGCGCAGCATATTCATCTCATTGACACGCAGGCTGTGCGACACAATCGCTAGCAGCTATAGTTCGGCTAAAAACCTGTGTTGCACATTTTACTTTCATGTTTGATATTTTCTTTGGATTCACATGATATATTACTTTAGGCATAAGCCAAGTCCTTGGTATGCAGGATTTTCACTTTACAGAAACATAATATGTTTCCTTTTGCTAAATTTTCTTGCCCATCAAAACTTATTTGATCAAATATGTTGTCATTCAAGCCGGGTTTAAGGGAGGCTGTTCGAATAATTCGGCTAAGTGTTTTTAGTGATGGTAATACAAAAACCTTTCTGAGCCATCAATACGCTCTTGGACCCTATTTCTAATAGGTCACAATTTTCTCGCCTTTTTTAAACTGTCTGCCCATTTTTCATTTACCAATCTTCCTGATACTGTAGCATGGTTAAAATAATTGCAGGGGATGTATACATTCAGTGTCTTTAAAAGAAATGTGTTTTCTCATAGCTTTAACCATCATCATCATCCTCCTAGTTTTCAGCCTGGGGTCCACTTACTACTCTAACCGGATTTGGCTGAATATGAGTTTTTTCACAGAGCGACTGCCTGTCTGACCTCCGCAACCCAGAGGGATAGCACTATTCCAGGGTTTAGACTCTCTCTGTGGTCGGTCCCTCATGACTGAGGCACCTGGTTTCGATGATCTGCCTCCACCGGTGCCTGTTCATGGTGTCTCGGGCGACAGAGCAAAACATGGTTGATGATGAGCCTCTCACTTGATCGCTCCATCTGGTTGGGGACCTTCCCCGGGCTCGTTTGCCCTCCGTGTTCCCAACAACGATCAGCTTTTCAAGGCTCTCTTCACTCCTCCTCATTATGTGGCCAAAGTATGTCAATATGCGCTGCTGGCAGATGGTAGCAAGGTGTGTTTGGACACGAAGCTGCGAAAGGATCGATGCATTGGTGCGCTTGGCGGTCCAGGGTATCCTCAGCATGCGTCTCCAGCACCACATCTCGAATGCATCAATCCTTTGCCGTTCTCTGGCTCGTATTGTCCATGTTTCCACACCATACAGGAATATGAGGAATACTAGAGCGCGTATTAGACGGGTCTTGGTGGTGTTGGTAATACCCCTCTTCTTCCAGATGACATTGAGTCGGGTCATCGCGTCCTTAGCCATACCAATACGCCTCTTTATCTGCCATCGTTGTAGACTAGTGCGCCCAATTATGTACAGTGGTCAACGATGTCAACCCCTGGGATGATATTAGTTGATCTAGGGAGTTTTTCGGCACGGTCAACTACCATTAACTTCGTCTTGCTTCTGTTTACTGCGAGGCCCATGCAGTTGCTCTCGGTCTCGAGTCTCTGAAACAGCTCCTGCATGTCTTCCATAGACGTCGCTAAAAGGACCGTGTCATCGGCATATCTGAGGTTCGATATCCGCTTTCCTCCTATCGGAAATCCCTTGTCCCAGTTTTCAAGTACTTTGCGGATGATGTACTCCCCGTATATATTGAACAGGGACGGGGATAGGATGCAGCCCTGTCGCACTCCCATTTTCGTTTCGAACACATTAGAACAATCGGTGCCGATCCTGACAAAGGAGCGGTTCTCAACATATAATTGTTGGATCAAGACAATTAAATGCTCCGGAGCTCCCATCTCGCTTAACACACTCCACAACTTATCCCATTGCACGCAGTCAAAAGCTTTTGTGTAATTTATGAAACATAAGACTACTGGACAGTTGAACTCCCTGCTCTTTTCAATAACTTGGCGGATGTTAAGAAGCTGTTCCCTTGTTCCTTTGCCCTTCACGAAGCCGGCCTGTTCTTCCAGTATCTGGCTTCGGAGAAAGTGGTTGAGGCGCTTATTAATGATGTGCAGGAGGATTTTACTCGCATGGGAAATTAATGCGATGGTTCTATAGTTGCCACAAGTCTTAGTAGAACCTTCTTTGTGTAAGGGAATGAACAATGATTCTGTCCACTCTGTCGGCCACTTTCCCGTTCTCCACACATCATTACATATTTCTACCATTATGTCTGTTCCTGCCTCTCCCATGTTCCTCAACAGCTCGGCTCAATGGCGCACGTTTTAGAGCTTTGCACCCTAGACAGCTCTCTCACTTTGCGGAACAGGTCTCTGGTTTCACTTCGTATGCTATGTTGTTCAAGCTCAATGCACATGTTGTTAAGGTAGGCATTGTAATCCTGGCGGCACCTTTTCTGGACTTCGCGACTGAGCTCCGTGTATCGTTCCCGGTCAGCAGCTGAAATTATACCTTTCTCTTTCAGCTCTCGTCGCTCCAGGATCACGTGGCTTGTCGCAGGTGTTATGTAGTCCTTCATGTCTTGTCTCTTGACAATATGTAGACTGGTAGACTGGGTAATCACTTGTTTTAAGAGACTCCATCGATTGTGTGCTGATCCTTCGCATGTGATGCTCGTAATACGTTGGCTGAAGTCCTGTCTGTAACCAGCCAAATCCACGTTACGTAGGCTGGATTTCGTTTTGGGTCTTATGATTTTCTTAAGACGAATCCGTATGGTTGCAACCAGAAGTTGATGATCTGAGCCACAGTCAGCACCAGGGAGCGTAGTAACGTTCATTATAGAAAACCTCCATCGCGTTCCTATCAAAACGTAATCTATCTGGTTTCGGTATCTATCGCCAGGAGAGGTCCATGTATATAGTCGCCTAATATGATGGCAGAAACAGGTGTTGGCGAGGCAAAAACTTTCCTCGCTGCAGAATTGTAGCAAACGTTCCCCTCGTTCGTTGCGTTCACCGATACCATATTTTCCAACTACTCGACGTAGGTGTTCGTCGCCTATAGTGTCGCCTACTTTTGCATTAAAGTCCCCTATAATGATAGTAATTTCTCTTCTCGGAATGTCTCTTAGAGTTTTCACCAGTGTGCCATAAAAACTTTCCGCCTCTTCCTCGCTAGACTGGGCCGTTGGTGCATAAACCTGTACGACATTCAAAGTGCATGGTCTCGTGTTAAGTCGTATAGTAATTATACGGTCATTGACTGGTTTACATCCCAAGACACATGCCTCGACTTTTGGTGGTACCACAAAAGCCACTCCTCTGCTGCTGTCGTTATCTGGTCCCGAAAAGAACACTTTATTTCCTGATTTCGAGTAAAAGTGACCTTCACCTCTGCAGTGTGTCTCGCTTAGTCCCAAAAGCTGTATGTCTTTCCTTTGCATTTCATCTTCCACGATTTTCAGTTTACCCGGTTGGTTAAGTCCACGCACGTTCCATGTCCCAATGCGATGTGGATGTCGGGAATTAAAGGTGCCACTATCACCAGTAACTGAATTTCCATGCGTAGCCTGATGAGTCACTGAGGCATGGCCGGTAGCAGATTTCACACCACCCATCCCGGAAGGGCGGCGCCGGGCGTCAGCCGGATCGCATGACATACTCGCATCCATTGTGTGACTATCCATGATGACTATCTTGGGAAATAGTAGCAGTGGTTTCCCGTTGCCTTCTGCCCCAAGCATTTCTGAGGTTATTTGGACCTCAAGGCCGTTGCTGCCTCTTCCGATCAGTTGCCCAATCGGGTATATGGTTATACCGTCATTGCTCGGTCGTCAGAGCCTCGTCTGTTTCTAGCAGGGAGCACCACGGTGGTGGTTAGCCATCGCCGCCATAGGTGCGTGCAGGTGAGGTTGACAATTGGGTTGGATAAGCTGTTAGTTCCGTTTTCCCCTTGCTCCCCAAGGGTTTAGACTAGAGGCAGTTTATTTTGAATTTACTGATGCCAATGACTGCCCATTACTTTTAGGAAACTTTACATACAAATCGATATCCTTAAGATCAGTTTGATGACTTAAAAAAGTGGCTTTATTTACTTACAAATTTTATTACAGTTTCAAACACAACATTTTCTTGTGGGCATTGCTGTAAATGTTGCTGAATTCCAGCGGAATGCAAAATTTCTCGAGTAAGATGGGTACCTAGGCGAAGAGTGCGGGAATCAGAGTCCAATATGTTGCCACAGTAGTTGATGAAAGAAGGATCGTCAGAATCACAAGCTGGGTCGTCGTAAAAAATGCACATGAAATAAGAAACATATCCATTCACACAAAAGAAAATAACGGAGATTTTTAAGTTTTCAAAAAGCTTTTATGTCAAATTTAACATACATGTTTGACAATGGATAACGTAGTACCATAGAGCATAGATATTTATTTAAAGATATGTTTTTCTTATTGCCGCTTTTAAGACAAACTTTCTGCGACCCAAACTGCCGCTTGGCAGCGTAACAGTCGCGTGAGTGTCAGTGCAACAGCTGTCTATTTCTTACGCCAAAGCAATGCAAGACAGATGGCGAAAGACGCTAGCGCCGCCAACGGCGCCAACTATGAACTACACTAATGACAACCGTCAATACGCCAACTTTAATCGGCACATGACATCCTTAAGAAATAAGCTTCTTTAATGTAAATCATCTGTATTCATTGGTAGTACAGTCCGTTCACAGTTATTTTACCTCTGACAAATGTCAGTGTTTGTTTTCTTTATGTTGGAATTGTACTCTGTGATGACAGGTACGTAAAATAGGGTTACCCATGCATAACATTTTACCCAATATAAGTGGAAACTAGAATGTTCAACTGTAACCACCATGAGTGTGTAATCTAATTTCTGTCACGTCTGCTTTGATTTGCTGGTAACAAGTCACGTTAAACTTCTTGTATTTTTGGGACACTACTTATATGTAGGAAATTACTATTGTGTTGTATATGCATTATTTTTCATCGTTATTGCTAATTATTGTAAGCCTCCTTGTGTGATTCTAATTTGAATCAGTCATATCATATCATAACAGCCTCTTGCAGTTCACTGCTAGGCCTCTCCAAAAAAAAGAGGTATTGGCCTATTAAATCACGCTGGCCAGACGGGTTGGTAAAGGATTTGTTTCAAGTTTTCTATCTCTTTGCAATGTTGGTTCTCTCTTAAGACTATTTTCTTGTTTCATTTTTATCTGAAAAAACCTTTAGCACTATCACTAAAGAAGGCGAAGTTGCGGCTTCCACATCTCAAAAAAAACTCCGCGCCTAGAAAAAAAGCAAGCAAGAAAAGAAAATTGTGTTAGATGATTTCGATCTGTGCGCAGTCCGAAATAAAATAAACGAAATGTATACCGTCAGAAAAGAAGTACCGACTTTGGGTAAACTCTTGGCGGAGTTACAGATTGATATAAGTTTTCGTGGAGGTCGTACTACATTATGGAAAATTATCCGACAAATTGAATTTCTATTTAAAAAATGTAGATCAAAAAGGAAGTTACTCATTGAGAGGCATAATATTGTAGCTTGGAGATACAGGTACCTTACCAATTTGAAACATCATCGCGATGAAGGCTGGCCTATTGTGTTCCTGGATGAGACCTATATTCACGCGTCTTACATGGTGAATAAATACTGGCAAATAGAAAATGAAATGGGTGTCTTAAAAAAAGATTCCGTTGGTGCACGATGGATAATTGTTCATGCGGGTGGTGAAATAGGGTTTATACCAAACGCTTTATTAATATTTAAATCCCAGTCGAAATCGGGTGACTACCATAAAGACATGAACAAAATAAATTTCATGAAATGGCTTCAGGAAAGACTAATGCCTCATTTGCCGCCTAATATTGTAGTTGTTATGGATAATACCCCTTATCACACAGTCAAGTTAAACAAGGTACCAACATTAAGTTCTACTTAAGCTGAAATGCAAAACTGGATCACAAATAAGGGGTTATCTTATCTGCCTACCATGGTGAAAGCTTAACTGTATGAAATTATAAAAGTCCATAAAGAAGCTCCAATATATGAAACTGATCAAATGCTTGAAGCTCAGGGCCACAAAGTGGTTAGATTACCGCTATACCACTAAGAGCTAAACGCAATTGAATTTATGTGGAGTCTCATTAAAAGACGAGTCACAAGCAAAAATGTAGGACAAGAGGCAACCAACATTGTGAATTTAGCTGAAGAAGCTTTTCAATCTATCATTGCAGAAGACTGGCAAAAACAATGCAAACATGTGCGCCACATTGAAGACAAGCTTCGTGAAACAGATGGGTCTACGGATGCTGAAATGGACAGGTTCATAATAGAATTAAATTCTGAGTCTGATACAGAATCTGATAGCAGTTACGAATCATCATTGGCAGTCCGAGAATCTGACAGCAGTTACGAATCATCATAACATTGGCAGTCCACATGGATCATTCTTATAGACTCACGCCTGTTTCCCTGAAGGGGTAGGCAAAGGTGTAATATTACACCCACATCATTCTTATTCAAAATAAATATGAAAATCAAATTTGCAGTTTTTGTATTTGATAATTAAAATCTCACATTGACGTAATTATGATGCGTTTACCTTTGTATATTAAATTGACAATTTTTTTATTATAACTACTTATCTTCATGGGAAATTAGTTTTTTCGTAAGAAAATAAATGTACATGCATAAAGCCATGCCGATATCAAGAGGTTTTCGTAACTTCGTAACGGGCTCTCTGAGGCCCGAAACTAGCGATAATTTACACAATAAGGATATTAACATGTATAAAACGCATAAACTTATTAATGTAATCACAGAGTTATTGGACAATTAATTTACCTGTAAGAAAACAAGAGTCTAGATTTATGTGGAGCTGATAAATATTCAAATAGGAAGCTATAAAGCTTCGTATTACAGGTCATGTCCCTCTTCGCTTATTAACAACGTAATACTAATAAGGATGTCAGTTTACTGATTAACGACACAACTTAGTGGTATCGCGCGGTTTCTGAAGATTTATGTATACCTGGCTTGTGCAAATTCAGTACGGTATTACATAATTTCCTTTCTACGTATAAATCCAAAATCTGCTTTAGGCATAGGGTTATTGCATGTATTTGACGTTGAATAGCAAGTTAATGGTCTGTCAAGTTATTGTCAAACTCCGCAATGAAAGTCAGGGATCTCTGCCTTTTCGCCGAAAATTGTTCAGCCGATTATCACTTGCCAACTACCTAACGTTTCGCAGAATTTTATTTCGCAGAATAATCATTTGCCAACTTCCGATATAATTTTGTTTTTATTTCCCAATCTCACAGTTGCCTACTTTACGTTTGGTCTTCCTTTTATTGTCGCAGTTCTAACCTAACCTATGTACTTAGCATATTTGCCCTGTGTAGTGAAATAAATGCCCTGTGTAGTGAAATAAAAGCGATTTGGTTCTGGCACTTCGCCGGCCGCTGCCGCGGCACGCTCGCTTCGCTCGCTCGGCTCGTGCGTTTTGGTCGCAGTTCTAACCTAACCTAACCAGCCATTGTGTCGCACGAGTGATTGATTTCCACGGGGTAGCCGGGATCGATCACTCGCCGAGCAATTAAAGAGAGATAATTAGGTTGACTTACGGGAAATAAATAAAAAATATCACCAGGAAAGTTTAAACTCGCGTTATAATTCCAGTTATTCGATACAAAAAAGAACTGATGGTTAAGGCTAACAGAAGAGACAATTATCCAGGGCGTGGTCGAGGTTGGCACTTCACAGGTCTTCAGATGATCTTGTACTCAACTCGGTGGTGCTGGCCGGAGGAAAAAGTGGCCAAGCCTCGTGTGTCCCCTGTATTTATAGGGCCGGCGTGGAGGGGCGCGAGGGAACGGCCCACTGCTGTGCGTCACTCGTAGCGAGGCTCACGGCGCAGGGGCGCGATGTGACGTCACAATTGTTTCAGTTGACGTAAACGTAAAAATATTTAATACGATCGCGTAGGCAATAAAAAAATAAGTACATTTTAAGCAATACTGTATATTTAAAATGGGAGTATTTTATACCAAATATAGCAACACAACGCCCAGGTTGGCCAATCTAACAGCTAGAGGTAAAATAACTGTGAACGGACTATACATACACAGTACATATTACTTTACTCTATGGTTTGACAGCTCCTCACCGTTTGAAAATCAGGAAATTAAGAAACATTAACATTTAAATGTTGTTTCCAAAATAAAAATTGTTGTTTAAAAATATTTTATGGAAAAAAAAATAGGATTATTTTTGGAATTAGAAATAAATATAATAAGAATAATAAAACGTGAGAATAAGTGATTATGTAAAAAAGTGAGTTCTACTGTCATCTAGCGCTCATTTTATGTAAATAAATGAGGTTCTATTCAACTTTGTTCTAAGCTATAAAACCATGGTTAGTAACTTTGATTTAATAACGTATTTTTTGTGAGTAGTTGTGTTTTCAATTATAATGATGGTTCTTGGAAGGAAATTGAAAAATGCTCAGAGAAAGTTTGAACAAAGAATCTTGGTCAATGACGGCCCTGTTGGAGATTTGGTACCGGATGATCCTCCTACTGCTAAAAAAATACGGGTGGAAACGGGTTCAGATTTGATTAATTCTACCATCAACAATTTTCAAGTGATTTCCATTCTTGGTGACGGTAATTGCTTATTCCGCGCAATTTCTTATTGTTTATATGGAAGTGAGAATAAACATTATGAAATTCGTTTGGCCACTGCTGATAACATTAGGTATAACAATAAGTGGGATGTATATAGTAACTTCACTGTTGGGGACGAAGCATATGGCCAGACCATTACAAATGCAACAGATTACAAACGTGTGATGGGTGCCAATGGACAGTACGCAGGGCATGCTGAACTTCAGAGTGTAAGTGAGCTATATCCCGAGTGTCAATTCAGAGTTCACCTGGAAAACAGTAATACGATTACTGACTATGGTACTGGCGAAATTGTTCATAACTTGCTATTTTCTGGGCACCTGGACGAAGGACATTACAGTGTCCTAGTGGAAAGAATGGTAGGGCAGCATATTGAAGAACTTTCTTTCGTCAATGTTCAGTTATACATATTATATATATCCCTATTGTGCGGCAAACCATTCAGTAATGCCAAGGTGGAAATTTCACGATACCTAAGGTGCAACGCAAAGCCAATGTTGTGAGAAAAGAAGTTTTGTGATATATTATATTTTTGGTAAGAGTATCATCTTTTTACTTGTTAGATAAGGCTACAATGTACTCATCATACTTATATGTAGGAGCTTTTTTATAATATTAAAATATGCTGTGGAGCAGCATGGGTCCTTTAGAAATGGTGAAAATATGACTACGATTTTATAGTCATATTTTCATTTAGTCAAGCCGATGCAATTACAGTCATATATGCCATAATACGTATACAAATGATTGAATACTATATGCATCCACGAATTTATCTATAGTTCTACAGGTTCTACTTAACAAATACCATTTGCGGAACAAATCTTATTTCAAAAATAGTGATTGACGAGTTGAACCGTGACGGAAAGCCGGCAGAGAGACATAAATACCAAAGGCAAATAATACTCTTCTACGCAGGCACGAACGAATTTGAGCTAAAGTAGTGCTGTTTTACCATTCTTCAGAAGAATTTCACTTAAAGCGTTACTTACGTATACCTATGTGTCTGATTATATAGTTTCGTTTCTTTTTTCTTCCAAACTGCATCATTATTATACAATCTTCCGCAGACTACTGCTGTACATAAGCCTCGCCTAAGTTGCGTCACAATAATATTGTGAGTCGATAGAAGGATTTGGTCTACAATATCACGCTGGACAGACGGGTTAGTATAAGGTTTGATATCGAGTTTTCCACCTCCATCTAAAGATACTATTTGTTTCGCGTATTTTTGTAATTCGACTCCTACTACCGCACGTAATGAAATGAGATAGTGTTATACCATAGTACAATATTTGTGAGCATTCTGGACTGTGGTTTAACCCTTACCCGTTCTTTATAATATTACATATTATACGTTAGAAGAATACCCAGCAAGACTTTACTGAGATTTGTTTTGCTATTATCTTTATCGCTAACGTTTCAAATAAGTAAATAGTAGTAGTCATCTTGACCGTAGTCAAGCACTTACCTTGTACATTCCGCTAGTTTATTGCGGGGATGCAGCTGGTGACTCAACTCGTAACTCGGCCAAGTTCCCAACTTATACCCTCGGTGACCATACACGACCAACTTGGACTTAACGTAGCTCTTAGTTTAGGCAAACATGGAGGCTGATATATGCACAAAGTTTACTCTTTTAAGGCCGAATGAAATGTGATTGATAAGGATCGATGGCACTGTTTTTGGAGATTTGGCTGTTTGGGGTTATTGGTATTTTCACTGTCGCGTCACAATTTATTTTTGCTAACATAATGAATGTTAGGAAAAATATCCACCTTTGTACTAAACATAGTGATGTTCACAATATTAGCACTCGGAATAGACACAGACTGCATGTTCCTTTCCACCGACTGTATAAAGTACATGACTCATTTGTGGGGCTTGGTCTCCGTATTATAATAAACTACCCATTGCCTTCCTACAATCCCCTTCAAACATATTTGAAACAAAAGTTAAAGCTATTTTGCTGCAGAAAGCGTGCTATAGAATTAATGATTATTCAAATGATAAGACAAGTTGGTCGCTTAGTTGAACACGGAATGTTGTCTGCAAATATGTACACAAATTATATTTTATTTTACTGTTACTTTCTTTTTTTTTTGTTGTTTTGTTGAGAATCTTTGTAATATTGTAATATTTAGATAATTTGTTATGATTATGAACAATTTGAAAAGCTTTCTATGTATATAATTTATATTTTTATTAATTGATAACGTATTTTATTTATACCTACAATGCTTTTTTTTCAAATGTAATTATTATTTATGTAATGTAATGAAATGTCGTTCAAAAGTGCCAGGAAATGGTCTATTTGAAATAAAGAACTTTAATTTGATTTTGATTTTGACAAATTTTATTTTAAAAGTTTTTAAGTGGTATGTAAGTATACGAAGCTTAGAAATCTCTGCAATAGGGTGTGTAGGGATGCACAACGCCAGCATATTCATAGTTCTGTCCAAAATGGTGACCCTGCGAAAGTATGGAAATTTCTTAGATCAATAGGAGTTGGAAAGCAAATTCAGAACAAGAACTCTTTCGACATTGATATTAATTCGCTCAATCAGCATTTCTCTGCTTCGTCCGATTTTAATAGGACAACAAAAATGAATACCTTAAATTATCTTTCATCGCTTTCAACTCCTGCTTATACTCCTTTTGTCTTTAGTCAGTTTACTGAATGTGATGTTAAGAAGAGCATCTTATCAATAACATCTAACGCAATTGGCAGTGATCGTATCACCCGTAATATGATTCTCCCTATCCTCAATCTGATCCTACCTATTGTTTCCCATATATTTAACTATTTTATTTCTAGTAGCGTATTTCCAACAGCTTGGAAAGAGGCTCTTGTAGTTCCCCTGCCTAAAAAATCCACGCCTGTTTCCTTCTCAGACTATCGACCTATATTACCTTTCCTTTCCAAAGTCCTTGAACGTCTCATCCATAACCAACTTAACTCCTTCCTTTCTAAAAACAGTATCCTCAATCCCTTTCAATCTGGTTTCCGCTCGGGTCATAGTACCACTACTGCCCTTGTCAGCATTACGGACGATATTAGGTCAGGAATGGAGGATGACAAGCTAACTGTTCTCTGTTTGCTAGACTTTAGCAATGCATTTAATACTGTTGACTTTGACATTCTCCTTGCCATTTTATGCTCTCTTAACATATCTCCATCAGTGATCGACTGGTTTCGTAGTTACCTGTTTGGACGCCGGCAGCGCATCCATCTGGATGATACTTTTTCACCATGGTGCGACAACGCTGCTGGTGTACCTCAGGGCGGCGTTTTATCTCCATTACTCTTCTCAATTTTTATAAATTCTATATCTAATTGTATATCTTCTTCCTACCACCTATATGCAGATGATTTGCAAATTTACTCTCAAGCGAAGGTTGAAAACTTGCCGTCAGCAATCTCCATTATTAATAAGGACTTGGCTGATATATCACAATGGACCAATAGATATGGACTTAAGATAAATCCTACTAAAACCCAGGTTACTATTATCGGCAGTTCTAGAATGATGACGAAAGTTCAATGGTCAATGCTTCCCCAGGTGTCTTTTGGTGGTGTTGTAATTCCTATCAGTAATGATGTGAAGAATCTGGGGATACACATTGACAAAACGCTGTCCTGGTCTGTTCACTTGCAAAATGTTAGTCGACGACTCTACGCTGCCTCAGCATCATTGCGAAGATTGCGCAACTTCCTGCCGATATCCACTAAAATTGCACTGGTGCAATCTATCCTTCTACCCATTCTTGACTATGCCGATGCCAGCTATCTAGATCTCAATGAGGACCAGCTAGATAAACTTGAGCGACTTCAAAACTTCTGCATAAGATTCATATACGGTTTACGTAAATATGATCACGTCACTGAATTTCGCAACAAGCTCAAGTGGCTACCAATCCGCCTTCGACGGAATACTCACATTCTTTGTCTTCTTTTTAATATTCTTTTTAATCCTTCCTTTCCCTTGTATCTCAAAAATCGGTTTGAATATTTACATAATACACATTCTAAGTGCTTACGATCATCAGAAAATCTAAAACTGAAAGTACCTACTTATTCAACGATTTTCTTTGAAAAATCTTTCACTGTGCAAGCTGTACGCTTATGGAATGCGTTGCCCGAAAGTTTCAGACGAGCTAAATCCTTAAATATGTTTAAAAATCTTGTCACTAAGCATTATATGGCAGATTCTTCATGACTGTTATACACACATACACATAATTTAGTTTATGTATTTATTCATCCATGTATTGTTTGTCTATATTAATGTTATATTTATAAATATTTTATTTATTAATATATATATATATATATATATATATATATATATATATATATAATTATATATATTATATATATATATATATATTTATTTATTTTATTATTATTTATTTAATATAATGTATGATTTTTATTTATGTTTTATAAGTTAAGTTTTCACATAACTTTATTTTCTATCTCTTTTTACAAGGTACACCACTACCCACTATTTTACTTTATATTCTATTAATTTATTCCGAACTAGGTTGTCTGGAAGAAATCGCAATGTGCGATAAGACCGCCCTTGTACCACTAGTGTTAAGTTTTCAATGTAATTTATTGTAATTTTGTCTATTTACTGGTGTACAATAAAGTGTTTATCTATCTATCTAAACATAACAGTGTACTTATAAGGCCAACCTACACGTACCTTCTTATAAGGCTAAACTTTTCCGAAACATAATCGGTCTTATTAATCGAAGTTTAGTGCCGGCCCGCAAGTATTTTTAAACAATTTTTTTGGTTATTTATGTTTGGGAAAAAGTTTCGTTCACTTGTTTTTGAAATAAAATATCGTCTACATCACGGTAATGTATATAAAGATTCTGAAAAATCACGGTTGCCTATCATATACAACATGTAACAAGTTTAATGCACATCCTGAAAGTACTTTGTTCAGAAGCGGCTACTGAATCCATTTCTGACGTTTTTAATATAATTTTTATTTAATCCTAAAATAATTAAAATTACGTAAATTATAGTCACTCATTGCTTTGAAAAGTCGAAATATACGAAAATAAACCTTAAGTCAACGTAGAACGGCTTCTTTTTAAATGCATTTGTTTAATGGATCCACATAATATAGGAACGCACACATTAATACAACATAACAGTCGGTACAAGACAATAACACACAATTGACCACGAAAATATCTTTCATCTTTCTTTCGCTTACCTATTAAAGCGGGAAAGAGCGAGACGTAATGTGTCTCACTTGTCACCGTCCGTCGCCCGCGCTGGTAGGTACAGCGCCGGCCGGGCGGCCATTGTTGCGCTTAGATAAATAAAATTAGTCATCTACCTGGATTCTCTTGAGTGTAGTGAAAAAATATTTTAACAAGTTTACTTGTTTATTTACAAAATGTGTATTATCAACATGATGGTGCCCCCGCGCATTTTACGTAGAACGTTCGAGATCATTATGATGTTGAATACAAGGAGCGCAGGATCGATCGCGGCGATCCTGTCCAGTAGCCTCCTAGGTCGCCTGACATGACGCCCCTGGACTTTTGCTTTATGGGGACATACCTATGAAACCACTAGTTGATTGTGACGAGACAACAAGTGCCGGGGAGTTAAAATAAGATATCAGCTGCTTTTGAAACAGTGAAAATAAACACTGAAGTGTTAAGTGAACTAAAGGAATATTTAAGCCAGGTGGTGGACACCTGGTGTCAGCATTTAAAAAGAGGACGCCGAACAAGTGACAATAAGCCTGTGAGTCATTTGGTTATTTTATTATTGTAAAAAATTATGATTCACAACTTTAAACACGCTGTTCTTCTTTAATTCTCTCATTGATACCCTTTTACTTTAATTTCTAATGTATCAATAATGCTAACTAGGTATAATTATTATTATTAAATTAAGATAATCACAATAGCCACTAACGATGTTAAAAAATGATAGACCGTATCGTATTTCGCTGTCGTTTGTTTACCACAGCAAACGTTAAGTGTGATTGTGTGCGTGCGCAGGTCTGAAGTGACCACGCATTTTACTTAAAATCAAGTTTATACTTTCGATAAAAAACAATGTTTAAGCTTATAAAAAAAATATTTCAATGCATGCATTATGATTATAACAAGGTTTTCTAATTGGGGTGTCTGAGGATGTGCGTTATTTCCAAACGGCAACCGTGATTTTTATATAAGTATATTGCCGTGATGTAGATGATATTTTATTTAAATAACAAGTGAACGAAACTTTTTACCAAAAATCAATTACCAAAAAATTTGCTTAAAATACTTGCGGCCTCATTTTAATAGGCAATCTAGTAAATATATAGGTACCTATTCTCCTAATGATAAATTTATACAAAATTTGGTTTTTAGCAAAAACTCGATGAGTGCACTAATTTGATAGATAGATAGATAGATAATGTCGTGTGGTTGACGGCATAGAATACAAGTGTCACCACCCCCTATCTTCCCGTGGGTGTCGTTAAAGGCGACTAAGGGATAACACGATGCAAATACCATCTTTGCGTAGAGATGGAAAACTCGACATCAAACCCTATACGACTACCTCGTTGGTCTCGCGCCATAAATGTGCGCGTGGGATCGGGAGGTCCCGGGTTCGATTCCTGGGTCGGGTAGTGTTATTGGGTTTTTCTGCCACGAAATTCTCAGTAGCAGCACGGAGTCTGGAAATGTGCCCGGTACGGCAATAGGCTTATTATTATTACGCCCCCTTGTTACGTGGGACTAAAGTATATCTGGCGAAAAGTGGGTGTAGAAATACACCTCTGCCTACTCCTTCGGGGATAAAAGGCGTGACGTTATGTATGTATGTATGTATGTATGTAAGATTGATAGATATATTCTTTATTGCACACCAAAGTTAATTACATTTATTCAGTGACTTAAAGCTAGGTTTCATGTACAAACGGCGGCCTTATCGCCAGGGGCGATCTCTGCCAGGCAACCTTGGGATGGACAGGAATGATCAAAGCATTTATGTGGGTATGGTGTAGCTTTAAAATTAAATTATCAAGAAGATTATCCTAAATAAAATACTATAAGTACTAAAGAATAAATAAATATACATTTTACTTAGATACATAAAATACATACATAATTTATACAAATACAATTAAATATATATCAATATACTACAAGTGATGAACTCAGACGATATTTAAGTTGGTATATTTGTCAATCCTTGAAATAGTGCTTCTTTACCAAGTCTTTGAAAATATTTATTGTTTTTGCTCTTCGAATCTCCAGTGGTAAGGCATTACACAGTCGCACAGCCTGAACATTAAAAGATTTGTCGAAGTAATTTGTGGAATGCTTCGGCATCTCCAGCGTTAGATCCTCAGACGACCTCAAGGACTTTACATGTGTGTCATGGAGGAACTTAAACCGTTCTTTGAGATAAGAGGGAGAATGGGGATTGAAAAGTACATTATATAACAATGTAAGAATGTGAGTATTCCTGCGAAGACAAATTGGCAGCCACTTGAGTTTGTTGCGAAAATCTGAAACGTGATCATATTTGCGCAATCCAAATATAAATCGTATGCAAAAGTTTTGGAGACGCTCAAGTTTATCTAGCTGCTCTTCAGTGGGGTCAAGATAGCTGACGTCCGCGTAGTCAATTATAGGCAGAAGCAGAGCTTGAGCAAGCGCAATCTTAGTGGCAGTTGGAAGGAAGTTGCGTAATCTACGCAACGAACCTGCTGATGCAAATAGTTTTCGACTCGTGTAGGATTTGAGATCTCCATGACATAGTATCATCAAAGTAAATACCTAGATTCTTAACAGTTTTACTGAAAGGAAGATCCTTTCCGTTAAAACTAATGCGTGGCAGTTCGGACCAACAAATTTTCGAGATGAGTTTGGGGCTGCCGACAACAGTCAGTTGTGTTTTGTCAGGATTTACCTTAAGTCCATATTTCGTGGTCCAATCACAGATACGCGCCAGGTCCGAGCTAATGGTAGTACAGGCTTCCGCTAACTTATTTAACGGAGCCTGCGTGTAAATTTGCAAATCATCTGCGTAAAGGTGGTAGGATGAAAGTAATTGGTTTGAGATAGAATTAATAAATATTGCGAAGAGTAAAGGAGATAGCACGCCGCCCTGTGGCACACTGGCATTTGTGTTAGACCAACTGGAATAAGTGTCTTCGATGCGTATACGTTGCCGGCGACCAAACAGGTAACTGTGAAACCAGTCAATTGCCGTTGGAGATACGTTAAGAGAGCGTAATATGCCAAGTATAATGTGAAAATCGACGGTGTTAAAAGTATTACTAAAATCAAGTAGGGTCAAAACCGTCAGATTGCCACTATCCATACCCAGCCTAATGTCATCTGTTACACGAACCAATGCAGTGACAGTACTGTGCCCGGGGCGGAAACCAGATTGATAGGGATTTAGGAGTGCATGTTCATGTAGGAAGGAGCTAAGTTGAGAGTGAACAAGACGTTCAAGGACTTTTGATAGGATTTGATAATTTGTCGCGGGATCTTAGACTAATACCTTAATTTAACACAGAAAGGTAATCAGCCACCACCGTTTCTTTATTATAACACAATCCATCTTTGAAGCACTCCAAGATTGAACAACGAGTCAACACAAGAGAAACATAATACAGCATCAAAGGTTTTTTGTGATCAAGTAGAGCGCCGAAATGGTTCCTGAGAATACAATGCACATCTCGAGTGTCGCTCAATTGATCAATATTCTGGCCAACATCCTTCAACCCTTTGTCAGCAGACATGATTTATGATGTTTACATCAGGGGAGGCTCTGCTACCTTCCGTCCTTGAAAGTGTGAGGGGAAATAAGTACCTTACAAATTTGTCCTTTCTTTGTGTACGTTTGGATAGAACTTAGGTGACAGTATTTTGGTGGAAAATGTTTTATTATAAATGTTATTGTAAGTAGTAGAACTAGCCTGATTTCAGCATGAAGAAGCCAGCTCGACCGGCGAAATACTACCCTCTCATAGAATATCAACTTAAAGTACTAGAATGTACCTGGTGCGTCTGGTGCGTTAGGTGAGTGAGAGTGCCAGAGGTTCAATTCCCTTTGCCTCCTTGTTTATCACTCTGATTTTCCTATTAATCTAATCGTTCGTCAAAAATCATTAAATATTTTACTTGTATAAATACCTATTGCTCCAGACGGGGAACATGAATAGTTATTGAAATATCAAAAGCATGTTACAAAGCTTCAACACTGCTTGAATGTTGTAACATCATTAGCAAAATATTTTAGATTTTCATAGTCTTTGTTTAATACGGAGATGAATTGGAAAATAATTGGGATCCTTGTCATATAAGAGCTGAGAAAACTGTCATATAAGGCTGGCATCAAGACTGAAGACAAAGAAGAAGTACCTACCTACTTAGATGGTCTGTTGGTCTGAACTTTGGTCAATAGAGTCTATAAACACAACTTGCACTATCGCTTGCCATCAAAATTATATCGAACAGAACCAATAAAATTATGCTTCTACAAGGCCAGAGAATATTGTATAAAGTATAAAAATTTACTCAATTAATCATTAGACCTGTACGCGATATAGACAAAAAATATATAAGAAACAGTTAAGGTATCACAAAAACTGAATATATTTTCTCCTACATTAATTTATTGCAGATTATCTTTCAAAAATCAAAATCAAAATCATTTATTCATTTAGGCTACAAAGTGACGCTTATGAAAGTCAAAAATTTAAGTTAATTACTAGATGATTCTACATTTACATTTACTGCCACGTTCGCAATGCAATTGGTAGAACCAAGAGAAAGAACGGGCAATAAAACTCGTGGCCACTCTTTTTTAACTGCCAGTATAATATTTTTACATGTTATCTTTGATCGAGGGCAAGGGTCAGAAGGTAAATACTTAGAAGATAAAATAACCTTTTATGAATAAGGAGGGTTGTTCATTATTTAGTGCCCTATTTTAAGCTGACCGCTAGAGTGAAAACTACGCATGGATTTTGTTTATCGATTTATAATTGTGTGTTATCATTATCCTACACTTGTCGCAAGTTACTTAAGGCTACTGTGATCTTTATTTTTGTCAAGAATATTTCCCATAGTTTTCAGTACCTAGCATAAGATGGTACCTGAATAAACTAAACTCGTAATAATGATGCTGAAATGCTGAAATGCTACTATATCAATGCTGCGCCTTTGTTGATATTTTGCGAGGATATATTTCAGCCAAGCAAATTGGACAAGGACATGTTAGCAGAATAGACACATCTAATTACAGTCAAAGAAGAAAATTAAATATGTCTGTAACAAGTGATTTCTTAAAAAATCGGCCCAGGTTATTTCTTATATCTAGTTTTTTTTGTAATAAATAATATTCAATAGTCATAAATGAAATATAATGGTTAATTGAGACAAGTTGCAACTATCTATAAGACTCTTTTAGGTATATGAATAAAGTTAGTACAATGAGAGCAAATTGGCGACCGCACTAATACAATTATCGATTCAACACCGTTTGATTTATAGATGTTAAATAACACGCCGCGTCTACAAGTTCTACATTAAAGACAATAAATAATATATTTCTTTTTAATCTGTTATCGTCGTGTACGGTACACGCTACACCAATTTTCAATAATCTCAACAATTCTAATAATGTTCAACAACTTATATCTATATCTGAAAATTTTGCCAAAACAACGCTTGATTAAGAACTTTTTAGGATCCTTGTTCTAAGTAAATAAGTAGTATTCTGAGACTAAAGCAATAAAGAAGTTACCGCATCGACACCTATTTGTCTTACCACATTGTGGTAAGACAAATCGCACTTATAATATATCAATAGGAACTGTAAACTAACCTATGATCCACAATATATGGTTATTATTACTCTGGCATCTAGGGCCGACGTATCTACTGCCGTCATCGCCATTCGAGCAGAAAAAGACTTATCTAAACTTAAACCCTATGTACCTAAAAGTTAAACATCTCATTACATTAAATGCGTGTACACTTTATTATAAAAATGTCAGTGGAATTATCGAACGTAACATACATTATTATCTTATAACAGTTTACCATAATGTTATGTTCTATATGCGAGCTCTGCTTCAAACATTACTCTGTGCATCGACAAGGTATGTGTTCACGTTACTGACCGTTTTTATCTATACCGTCAACCTTATAATTTATAAATATAAGAACTTTCGTGTCGAATATTTGTTGCATTTGCACTTAATTTCGCATTATTTACTTTATTTATGTTATATATATTACGCATTCGTAAATTTAACTATGACCAAATATTTACTTTATGCCTATAAGCAAATTACTTATCGTTACGGGAGTTATTGTGTTGAATATTTGTTAGTTTTGACTGCAAAACTAACATATTACAATGTGTATATTGTGAAAGTAACAGTATTTTCTCAATATAATCATTGTATTAGTCATAATAAATAAATATAATTTACTTTATAAATTTTGTCGTATCGCTAGAACAAATAAATGTTTACTGTTGTACCTATTGTGTTATGAATGCACGCCATGTATTTCTCCGGTTGCGAAATTGGGTGAGTGACTTGTGTACAGTTATGGTGGTATTATTTATTTACACTTATTGTCTACACAATGACCAGTAGCATATCATTTTACTACCAAAATTGCCGCGGGCTACGAACAAAGTTAAATACCTTATATAGTAATATCTTGACGGATTGTCACGATATTATTATTTTATCGGAGACATGGTTGGTACCTGACGTTGAAGACCGTGAATTTATCGACTCGAGGTACTTAGTATATCGTTGTGATAGAAATCGTGTACTGTGTGGCAAATCTGACGGTGGAGGCGTGTTAATAGCGGTACGCCGTGGTTTAAACGCGACGCGTATCGTTTTAGCTAATACTACACTTTATCAGGACGATCATTACAATAACTTTATGCCACCCAATATAGACTATGTTTTGCTAAAGTTTTATTCTAAGTCTATTAATCGATATCACATTGTGTGCGGTATATACATACCACCCAATCAATCGTTAACGACATACCAAGCGTTATTCGATCTCCTTGAAAGAGAATTATCTTGTCACACTATTGGCGACATATATATGTTGGAGATTTCAATCTACCATATATTGAATGGATTGGACATAACACACCTGCGCTTATGCCTTGTATACACAGCAATAGTAGTTATTTAAACAGTGTATTACTTAATTTTTTATCTACTATAAATTGTAAGCAGTATAATAATATTAAAAATAACTTAGACCGTACCTTGGACTTATTAATATCTAATAAATCATGTGAATGTGTGCTTGCCCCTATGCCATTAATACCGATAGATAATTTACACCCACCTTTTTTAACTATTACTTCGTTCAAGTTTTCTCATATAGCCAGCCATGCCTCAATTGTCGGTACCGCGATATCGTTTTATAGAAACAGACTACTCTGCCATTAATAGGGATATTCATAAAATGAACTGGAGTACACTTCTGGCCAATATTTCTCTTGATTCTGCAATTAATCGTTTCTATGAACATATTTATGAAGTTATTAAAACTCATGTACCGGCGAGACCAGTCAAGTCCAACGAATATCCTATCTGGTTTTCTCGCCCATTGATACACATTTTTAAAAACAAAGAAAAGGCATGGGTCAAGTGGAAGAAATATAAAAATTGTTCCCACTATGAGCAATTTTCTTTATATCGTAAGAGATTCAAGGCACTCTCTGCTGATTGCTTTAATATATATTTACATTCAATTGAAACTAGTCTAAAAAAAGATATAAAACATTTCTGGTCGTTTGTAAAAAGCCGTACAACTAATGGAGGTATACCCAACACTATGTCTTATAACAATGAGGAATGTACCGGTCCCTTGCATGTTTGTAAGTTATTTTCAAAGTTCTTCAGCTCAGTTTATGAACCTATTAATAATACATTTACCGAAAGCTTGGAGGCACCGATACACAGTCAAGTCATTTTATCTGATCTGTCGTTCTCTAAAGATACTGTAGCTTCCTCACTGAAGTCTTTAGACATAACTAAAGGTTCTGGTCCGGACGGGATACCCCCTTTCTTCCTGAAACATACCGCCGAGTCCTTGAGTGTACCACTTTCTTATTTATTTAACCGTAGCCTTAAGGAAGGTATTATGCCTCAAGCATGGAAGACTGCTAATATCACGCCAGTATTTAAATGTGGCATCAAAAATGATATTTTTGATGTCACCACAATTATCGTCCAATATCATTGCTGTCAGCCATATCAAAAGTCTTGGAGAGATTGGTCCACAATGCGGTTTACCCTTCGTTGCACAATATCCTAATTCCTGAGCAACATGGGTTTGTTCAAAATCGCTCCACATTAAGTAATCTAGTCTTGTACTCAAATTTTTTGTTTGAATGTATGGATAACCAACTACAGGTTGACTCAATCTACACTGATTTTTGCAAGGCTTTTGACAAGGTTGACCATGCAATGCTCTTGCAAAAAATCGAGTATAACGGCATTCGTGGTAATCTACTTCGTTGGTTGGCTTGAAATAGAACTCAAAAGGTAGTGGTTCAGGGGTTCTCCTCTGATGTCACCACCGTTACTTCCGGTGTACCTCAGGGGTCCATATTGGGTCCTATGCTCTTTGTTCTATTCATAAATGACATTAACAAATGCTTCTTAAACAGTCAGTTTTTGCTGTACGCCGATGACTTAAAGGTTTTTAGAAAAATAAGATCTGTTGAAGATTGTGTCAAATTACAAGAGGATCTAGATAGATTTTCAGTCTATTGCCTTGCTAACAAACTTCATTTAAGCCTTTCTAAGTGCAAATCAATCACTTTTACCAAGAAAATAAATGTCATCAATTATCCTTACTCTCTTTGTGGTACCGCTTTAGATAAAGTCTCATTAATTAAAGACCTGGGCGTTCATTTTGATTCAAAACTACACTTTGATGCACACGTAGATTATATCACAGCCAAGGCCTTTAAACTTTTTGGTTTTGTTAGACGTACCTGTACCTTGTTCAAGAAGTCCGCTACTTTATTGTTATTATACAAGTCCCTCATTCGGTCGCAGCTGGAGTACGCCACGTGTATTTGGAACCCATTATATGACAAATATAATGACCAAATAGAAGCAGTACAACGCAAATTTCTACGTTACTTGAATTATAAAGTTGAACGGAAACGGTTACCATATGAAATACTTCTCAAAAAAATTTCTCTCATAACTCTTAAACATAGAAGAATGTACCTTGACCAAATGTTTCTTTACAAGATTTGTCAAAATAAACTAGATTGTGATAAGTTGATAAACCAAATATATTTTCGCATACCTAGTCGCTCGCAACGTATCCGTGACACCTACGTTCAAAAACTATTTGCTCCTATACCGAGCAGGACAAACGCTGGTGAGCGGGCGTCTTTAAGACGTATAATGAAAAGTTATAACGATAATTTCACTGATGTTGATATATTTGCCTTGTCCCTATTTCAGTTTAAAAAACAACTAATGAATAAATTGGTGTAATGTTTATCAAAAATATTTTAATATTATACACAAATAAAACATAACATATACCTACTGTACATTACCTATAGTGTCTTAAATTTACCTCTTAATATTAAATATCTATTGTCTTTCAATAGCACCTGTTTGCTATAGTTGCTTGCTACTTGTTAAGTTCACTTAAATATGTTAAGTTGTAGATAACGGTGTTGGTTGCGTGATTACATAAGTATATTTTAAGGACTAATACTGTATTAGAATTAAGCACATTACGCAATTGTTTGTTATCTCAAAGAAAATAAAATAAAATCTAAGTTGTATGTATGTACTGTGAGGAAACCTCAGGTGAAAGCTTAGGTGGTTTTCAATATCATTTAGATTAATTTCTCTAACAAAGTAATTTGTTTAGGTTGTTGCTGCCTCGCCTCAGATGTGCTTCATAATATAAAATTTTATTTTTATTTTTTATAAAAAACTCCCGCATTAGGACTAAATCCTGTGTCGCGGAGACTTTACAAACACTCAACTAGCGGACACAAAGAACATCCAGACTCGAAACAACAATTTATGATCACACAAAGTGTTGTCTCGTGTGGGAATCGAACCCACAACACCCGGCGCAGTGTCAAGCAGCGAGGCGGCCACTTAAACCATTACGCCAACCATACAGCCAAAATTAGATATCTTAATATATAAAATCCTTGCGTTACTGACAGACTGACAGACAAGCTACAGCCGAAACTATTAGGCGCAGGAAGCTGAAATTTGGCATGTATGTTTCTTGGGGACCGTAGGGGTGCACTAAGACGGGATTTCCCGAAATTTCCACGGGATCGGGCAAAACGGGAAATTCGAAAAAATGTGCGTGCGAAGCCGCTGGCGTCGACTAGTAATAATATACTTACCTAAGTAGATTACTTTCGATTCCGAGTAAAGCAAATTGCGCCTTAGTAACTAGTCCAATTTGTGAAACACAACAATGTCACCCAGGCTCAAAATGTCCATCTTAAAAATATTTCAATAGTATTTGTGTATATTCAAACTATTTTTATTCGAGGACGCGTGGTGGAATCGAATCAGTGTATTATTGGATTCTTGTTGATCAGCTCTAAACTATTTGTAGTTCATAATATAAGTAGATTTTGTGACCTAGTGAAAGGTTTTCACAAGATAATGAAATCATTTTACGGGATCTGCTTTGACTTATTTCTAAGGCGCTTCTACTGTAGGAAACAGTTATGATAATGAGATTTTGATATTGATATTTTGCTCTGTGGGAGACGAACACTTAACACAAATATATTTAGTAGCAATCTTAAGCTTTTTGTATCCTTTTCTCGTTTACCATATGAGTTGTACCTACAGTTTAAATGGATTATTTTTAGATGAAAAGTATATTCAAATAAATGAGAATGGATGGATAAATAAATCTTTGTTACCCTTTCACGCAAATACTACTAAATAGATTTTAATAAAACATTGCAATGGATAATATTATATACGAATAGTAAGGGATACCTTTTAGCCCGAATACTGACATTCAGGCGGACAGCAACCATCGACAAAATAAAAGGTACAGAAACTAGTAAACATAAGTCTTTTACTTCGTATTATTTACAATGCACTTCGTTCATATCCAGTTATAAAATTGCAAAAGTAATTCAATTTGTTTGCAAACAGCGCAGTAAGTTTCAGAGAAATGCGAAAGGTGTATTGCGATATCTGATGACACTCTGTGACCCAGTTTGTTTGGTTTAATGCGGACTGCATTACATCTAAGTTACTATAGCTATTTATTTAGTAGTTATACGAATGAAAGTCGGTTTAGAGACAGGTGTACCTATATATAATCGTGAATATGGGTTACGGTGCTAGGGTTATTCTAATGCTCCTGCTACACCTGCGTCTTAACGCGTTAATTAGCGCGTTAATTTAGGCGCTAAGTAGATGTGGCCAACGTTTTAACGCGTTAAATTACAAATCGTCAAGGTAAATAATGATTTATTGGCTGTGGTAGAAGTAACATAGTGAAATGACATTAGAAGACGATAACACTTCGTCTGTTTATCTGGTTTTCTCTGTTCTTTTTTGGTATCAAAATTATTTTGTACGTAGGATAACAAAACCTATATACGGAATCTGCCGAATTTATACTTATCGCCACCCAAGTTGCATTATAGTCCTGATGGGGTACCAGGTTTGACTAGGTACATATATACTTACTTCGTAATTTGATAATAGGTACTAAGTAATATAGAAAGTTTAACATTTGGAAATATAAAAGTAAAGGTCAATTGAGCATTAAACTCTTTGATATCATTGTTATTTTGCAACAATATGACTGATAAAAGATTAATTACATAAATTAGTACCTACCTATATTTTAATTAAAACCTATATAAGAGTAGCTTTTTGATGTATAAATACCAATAGCAACATTTTTAAAGTGATAATAAAAGTATCAAAGAGAATGCAATTCAAACTCAAACAGAATAATGCACAAAATGCTTTATCAATAACAAACCCTCCTGATTCATTCATAATATACTTGCAATTGCACGAAACTATACTTTATACTTATTAAAATAAGTGTCAATTTACAACAAAGGGTAACCGTTGGATCGATAACAGAGTTGTGTACGAATTTGTCTAGACAAAACGTCACCACGCTTTGATTCAACATTCACATTACTCAGTCTACACTCGACGACAGAGAGAGACGCACATGTCAATAAATAAAAAATATGGCTGAAAAAATCGCGGTGGTTACAGGTGCAAATAAGGGCCTGGGATACGCTATAGTGAAAGGATTGTGCCAAAAATACGATGGGGTAGTTTATCTGACTGCAAGAGATGAAAACAGAGGATTAAAAGCCGTAAAGCAATTAAACGTATTCGGACTGAAGCCTGTTTTCCATCAACTAGACGTAAGTGACAGCAAAAGTATTGAAAGATTTGCAGATTTCATCAAAACAAATCACGGTGGATTTGATGTATTAGTGAACAATGCTGCAATTTTAGAGTGGGATGAAGTGTATCCAAGCTACGAAGCGGCCAAAAGAAACATTGACATAAATTATCGAAGTTTGTTGACAGTCGAGAAATATTTGTACCCTTTGCTAAGAGATGGCGCTAGAGTCGTCAACATATCAAGTGCGTGCGGCCATCTTTCAAACTTGAAGAACAAGAAATGGATTGAGACGGTCATGAGTCCTGATTTAACAACAGAGCAAATCAATGAATTTGTAGATGAATATTTGGAAAGTGTGAAAAATGGGACTTTTGATAAAAACGATTTTGCTGACCAAGGTAAACATGCTGAACACAGGGTATCGAAGATCGCTCTAACGGCTTTGACTAAAGTACAGCAGAGAAAATATATGGATAGAAATATTTTCATAAATGCTGTTCACCCTGGACATATAAAAACTGACATGGCGAATGGCGGTGGAGAGGTGGAAGCAGATGAAGCCGCTAACGTTGTTCTTTATCTTATTTTAGATGCATCGCCCAAATTAAAGGGCACATTTATGTGGCACAATAAAAAACTTGTTGATTGGTATGACGCAGAAACAGATTTAGCTTGCCATGGGCTATGGTAAACAGATATCTGTTATTTACTGCATGATAAATTACTTAATATCAAGTTCACAATGTACCCGTGTATAGCATGTAATATGTTCGCTTAGGTCTGAATAAATTATTTTGTAACATCAAGAATCAATGCTTTTATTTATAATCGTACCATACCCTGAGAAACTGAAGTATTTTTGTTTGTATTTTATAGAGACAGCTACCAACTCTGATTGATGATTCGGGTATACCGGTTCGGCACGCACACAAGCTAAAAAAAAACAAAGCAACAAAAGTTACACACATATGATATGATTTTTAATAACCAATCAGAACATATCTAAAACTAACCAATTTTCATGATACTTGCATCTTGCGCGCCAAGTTAAAAGAAACTTGACGCAATGAAACATTTTTAGAAGCCCACGTAGAGTAACTTATGCAAATATTATGTGATTCCAACAATATTAAATGAGAATAAAGAAAAATATTTCAAAGCTACGATTACGATTATACATAAGGTTAAATTGATAACCTCCCATTTTAAGTCGGATAAACATTGCACTGTTTTTTATAAAAATACTAGAAAAGGACTGCAACTGTGCCACTGAAAAGCATTTTCACAAGCATTTTATTGTTTAAACCGTCATTATTTTATTTATTTTGGAAAACAAACTGTGTCTAAAACTAATACAAAATTTTTAAGAGCAAATAATAACCATTAAGTTATGCTTAGCAGATTGTTATTTATTTGAAACAGAAATACATAAAAAATGACTCGCAACATTTGTGATGCTGTACCTCACTTTACTTTATTCATATGACTCATATAATAAATATATGTATTTTTTTATAAATGACGATATATCATTTTTGAGTATTTATTTTGTCAACATTATATTCATAGTATAAGTAATCATTTTGAAATTTAATTAGTTTTAGCCATGTTTTCACAGACAACATTGCAAATCCGTATTAGTTTATTCATATTATCTTCATTGTCATATAACTGTTCGCAATCTACTGCGAATTATAGTTTCGTCAATAGGAGTATTTGGCCTACTATACCACGCTGACCACACGGATTGGTATAAAGTTTTATGTCGAGTATGACGTCTCTTCTCAAAGGCTCTATTAGTAAGAACTAATAGAGCCTTTGAGTCGACAAAATACACAAGAGTGTATTTTGTCTTAGTCGACTCCTATAACACCCATAATACCCACCCAATGGAGTTGTGACACTTTAGTGTTCTTAATCCGTCACCACACGAAATATAATAAACTAAAAATACATTTTAAATCAATAAGTATTAATTGAACACAAAAATCTTGATCGAAGACTTTACGAAGATAAAGGTTACTAAGGAAAGAAAATGACATTATATATTACTAAGCCCAACAAGCATTTAGTTTCTAGCTTTAAGCAAGAAACTCCATGGGTTTTAGTACATTTTATATACATACATAGTCTCACGCCTATAACCCCGAAGAGGTAGGCAGAGGTGTATTTATACACACACTATACTATATACTATAGTCCCACGTAATAAGGGGCGAACCTATTGCCGTACCGGGCACATTTCCAGACTCCGTGCTGCTACTGAGAATTTCGTGACAGAAAAACCCAATAACACTGCCCGACCCAGGAATCGAACCCGGGACCTCCCGATCCCACGCGCACATTTATGCCGCGAGACCAACGAGGCAGTCGTATAGGGTTTGATGTCGAGTTTTCCGTCTGTACGCAAAGATGGTATTTACATCGTGTTATCCCTTAGTCGCCTCTTACGACACCCACGGGAAGATAGGGGGTGGTGACACTTGTATTCTATGCCGTCAACCACACGGAGTACATTTTAATCTGTATATATATATTTTTTTGCGTTACTGACTGACTGACCGACAATGCACAGCCGAAACTATTTGTGTACTAAGAAGGGATTTCCCAAAATTGTCACTGTATCGGGCGAAAAAGTTAAATTAAAAAAAATGTGCGGACATAGCACCGGGCATCTTCTATAATATGTAGTTTTCTTTCAGTAGTAACTAGTTCAAAAACTACGAAAAATCTATCAGTCTGCTTATTGGATCTAATAACAGTAAGGAGCACTCCAATGTGATTACAATTCGTCCTTCAATTGGCAGCTATTCATAAAACCGAGTTCTGTGTAACATGCATTAGCTGATTATTTTGGCTCGTTAATTAATCACGTTACTTTATTTGTTACGCTTGTACTTTTTCGAAGTGGTTAGCAGAAGTTTGAGTAGTCATATTCTTGTGTTGGCCTATGATGGTATACCATGCATGCATGAATTGATTGACTGACTCTTTTTTGAGATCTCTCAAAGAGATTGGTTGACGCCTCGCGTGACCAGAAGGCTGGCCTGTATTTAGCACAAAAGATCAGCATTGCCATACAAGGTGGCAATGCTGCCAGCATTCTGGGCACGCTTCCAATTGAGGGCGATGTGGAGGATTTCCGCGACGCCCTTTAAAATTTTTCTTTGCCCTTTTTATGTATTGGTTTTTATTTTTTAGGTACTTAGGTATATAAATAATTGTTTTATTTTATGTGTCGTTATACATATATAGTTACCAAGCAAAAGTAAAATTTTCTTAAATAATATATTGGAATACCTCTATACAAATTAAAAAAAATTACTTAATGCCATTATGATTATAATTGATAAAAATAAACTTTTTGCTTATTTTTAATAGAAGATTGAAATTAGGCACTAAACGTACATCATAAAGAACAATGGCCATTTTTGACCTAAACATGTATAGAGATAAAAATTATTTTAAAATTAAGGTAATTTTTTTGTGTAATGATTTCACTAACAATTATATTTTATAGAAGTCTAGGTAAAAAGAAAAGTTTTGGGTTGTAAAGATGTTCTAGAACTCTTGAACGCATCCTTATCAAAATATTTTTTATACGCTGCATTGTTATATTATCTGTGCCCGATAATACTTCCTCATGGACTTATTATTATGAACAGGACTGAGTACTCGCAACCTAAACGCGAGCCGAGCAGGATGTCTAATACAGAGGCACTCTGTCCCTTTTTAACAGGGTGACCACAATATTTTTGTTACGTGCATGGACTTATAATAATAAGTCCATGGTTACGTGGGACAATATAATAACCGTAAAAAATTATGGTAATTTTTCTAAAGATATTATTTTTTTACATTATAGATGGTACTTTGATAGTAGGATATTTGAATTTAATTTCAATAAGATACGCAACTTTCTAACCTCAAAAGTAATAATTTTACCATTGGCGCACGAATTACAGTATGGTTTCCTAGTAATTTGAATTACCTATATTTACTAAATATCCTAGACAATCCTAGAACTAAAATATTAATATTTCAGGTTATTATAAAGTATTTTTAGTTTTTGTGCGTATAATATTTTAAGCATTTTCTACTAAACAATTGTTATCGCACGTCAGCGAAATCCTGCTCACTCGCCGGAGTTGCATTCGGAATTCTATGTCAAAGTTCATGTCGTAGGTAAAAGTAAGGTCGATTAATTTGCGATCGCGATTGTTTGGTAGTTTCTTACAATCAAAACTTATGACAAAAATAAAAGAACCTGTATATAGTAATAAAATTTATTTTTATTCTTATTAAACATGGCTAATCAAAATTGTTTTGTGCAATTTTTGTCGGAGGCCAATCTTACTACCTAATTGCCTCAAGGAATTAGATTTTGCATGATGGAATATCCTTAAATTTAAATATGAATTAGCTAACGCTTTCACTAACTGTAACTCGTGTGGTTCCTCATTATTATATTGAATGGGATGCGGCGGAAAAAATAAATCATTAATTTTCGTAAAAAAAACTTGCTTTAGTATCATCAAAATCCTATTTTTGCTAGTATTTCGAAAAGAACTACGTGATATTTCTGAAATAAATAATTTTTCGCTGTACTTTATTGTTTCGAATGGAAACCTGGACACATACTTTAAACCACCTTTATCTATAAACGCAGTAAAAGAAGAAAAATTTGTTATGTCAACAAAATAAGTGTGATCAAAATGCTCCTTTGGAATTATTAAAGCGTTGCGACAGTGTTGACATGAAATTTTATCTATCATCTTATTTGCAAAATGGCCAATTATATAATAGAGGATATTCATTTTGTAATCGGACATATTGATTGATTCAATGTAATGAAACATTAAAGTATCTAATTTTTCCTCTTCAAGAAGATCAGAAGATTGTGGTTCAAACATTGATTGATTTTCACTACGGAAGTTCAATATTGGAGAGAGTTCAAACTCTTCGTCCGTACAGTTTGCATTCATACTCGGCCTAACACTATTACGATGAAGCAATTTACGCAGAGCGTACCTAAACTGTAAAGCGTTTGGATTATTGTTTCCGCCGCCTTGTATACGGACGCAAGCGAAAAACATCTCCAACTGATCCTGAGAAACTTTATACGGTAAAAAATAACTGAAATTATTTTCAAGCAAAAGTTCCATTGCTACATTTTGCACACTATATGTATCCACTATTAATCCTAGAACTCCAGTTTTTCGGCGATGTGAAAGAATTGACTGATTTTCAACATTGAGTACTCTTAAATATTCTCGGGTTTCAGTTAAGATCCCCATCCAATAATCTTTATTATTAAGCCGCATCGGGGACTTAAAACGTTTATCCAAAGGAGACTTAGCATTTAATACATCGAAAACTGTATCAACTATTCTGATGTATTCGGTAGTAGCTTCACTATTCTTGAATTCTTCGTTACCGTAAGAAGTCAATGGCATTTCCTACCAAAGAACTCAAAGTCTGAGCTGCTAATTTCACATTCATTTTCTTCCCCATAAAGTTAATATGAGCAGCATTTATTTTATTTGCTAGTTTTAACCCCTCTGCATCTTGTAAGATATGTAATTTTTTAACAAATTCGAAATCAATGGACCCTTTTTGATAACTCAAACCTTTCTCACCAAAAATATTCCTACATAATTTAAGCATGTGAGCTGGGTCAAAAATGCAGTATATTTTAGTGTCTTTATTGGGATGTTTAAAATTCGTAACCATATCCGGTAAATTAAATCTGCATCCCAAATGTTCAAATGTGTTAACGTTACTAGCAGTTCCATCACATGTTACACTTCGAATAGTGATACTGATGTCAAATAACATGCGTATTGCTGTGATTATCAACTGTGCCTGTACGGCACCTGAAATTTTATCAATAAAAAAGTAGGCGATAGGGCATTTGAACTTTCGTTTATATGCTACAATTTGCAGAACCAGGACCTCAGTGGCAAGATGGTCCGAATCGTATGGTACAATGCCAGCAAAGCCTACATAACCCCACTTTTTATCCGTATGTTTTTCATAAGCTTCGTCAGATTTAATAGACATTGCATCAAATATTAGAGCTACGTTCTCGAGATCATTTTCACTTCAAATATTCAAGTACTTCAACCATGAATCCTACATTGCATTCATGAGTCGCTAGCATTTTCCGCAAGGTTGCAGGATGTGGTAGTATAATTTCTGAGATACATATATGCTTTTGAAGAATAAAAGTATAAAGATAAAGCAAACTGTTTGAGCTCCTCTGAATATCTTACACCTTTATCAGTGTTCATATGCTTATGAATGCCCACAAAATTATTTTTTATCTGATGTTCAACCTCATCATAGTTATTGCTTTATTTTTTAATATTGTCAAAACTGACTTCATATTTTCTAATCGAATATCGCGCCTCTTTAACTTCTGTGACAATACTTTTACTTTTTGCTTCAACGTATCTTTTGAAGGACTGCTGGATTTCATTTCTGTCTGAACTGCTACTTCTTTTACACCTAAGCAGTACTTTTTGGCGGCGGGTGCGTAATCTTCGCACACACTAGATTCTTGCGAAGTACCAGGAGTACAATGTTCGAAGGGTTGTAATGGTCACTGTATCACAATGTTACTCAGTATCCCTAACTGTTTATTTGGTGCCTGCAAAAGAAAATTAACATTACATAACATTCATATCCTCACATATCCTAAAGTTTTGGTAATAAATGAAATTTACAAAGATTGTTTTTACAAAGATTTTTACGCATTTATACTTGTAAGTAAATTATGCTTCAATAAAATAAGAGCGTTCTCACACAATGCCGCAAGTTGCTGCGGCGCGCCGCATTGACTTGCGACCCACCGTCCGACTTTTTGCAGCATATATGTGACTCCGCACGCGGAGTCGCACCGACTTGCGTCATATCGTGTGAGAACGCTCTAAATGTAATATTTTAATAAACATAATTAGGTGGGTTTCTGTCACTAATAATGGGCTTACCGGTGGCGTATAGTATTATATTTATCTATGCCAGTGGAACAATAGATGGTATTGCGTTGGCTTTCAATAGCTGTCGCGAGTTTGCTGTAAAAAAGTCTTCTGTTTTGAAGTGATGGCTACACACGACGGAGTTTTTAGTAATCTTTTGTGACACCGGAATAACATCCAGCCATATTTTTCTACTTTCTTCATTCTTCGGAAAACTGTCAAAGAAATAAAAACTTAAAAAAAAATCACCTTATTAATTTTACTTTCTCATTTTTTTCTATTATAGTATTTTAACCGTACCTATGTGGTCCTTTGCTATAAAATATGTTGAGCTATAAATATTATAGCTGCGTCTGTGACCCCCTTTACCCGGGTACACTGAAAATTAGAAGGATAAATCTTCCTTGGATGAATCGTAGTGATGAGTAGTTTTGTTTATGAATAAAATGGGTACCTACCGTTTTTCAAGTTGGTAAAAAAAATTACTGATTCTGCAGTAATAAATAAGCCCATGGGAAATGGGAATTACACAATTAACTTGATAGCAATCTTGTACTTATCCTACTTTCGATTATTATCGTCCACAGAATACCAAACTGCGTGGTCACCCTATATTGTTATAAACTTATTACTTTTTTCGGCTTACCTGTGAAATAATATGCCACAACCACCATACGATTCACTTTTACAAAACTTTACACAACACATTTTCACCATTTTTAAAGAAACCATCACGAGATTATCGCCTAAATAAATCAAACATAACACCATGAGCATACATTCGCGCCATGACACATTCAAAGGGTTGCCAGAGTAGTAAATATTAATACTCACACTTATGTAGTTTTAAACACGGGTTTTAAGTAATGACAGGTTAAAAAATATGTAAGTTACAAAATATTATCTGAATAAATATGAACCTTATTCATATTAATAAGTTAAGTTTAAAGTTAGTATAATAATTGGCTAATAGTCTGAAATAATTTCTACCTTTTTCAACCAACTACCACGTTTTTATCGCATGGCAAGAGTTGGAAAGGGACAAACGGCCTTCGATGTAGATATCTCACTCGGCTCGTTTTGTCTCTATCAATACTGGTAGCTCAAATTGAGTCTTAATGCAATATGTTAAGGTGTATTTTTGTTATTTGAATTTTTGATAGAACTCAGTCCTGTTCATAATAATAAGTCCATGTACTTCCTTGTTTAGCTACGTTCCATTTCACTTATACCACATCTTTAACAACTGGTTTTGTCTAAACCTTGAGAAAACTTAATTTTATATATAAATTGAATCAAGTTGTTAAAAGCTAATCATAAATGAATGTATTTTTTATGTTAAAAGATATAAAAAGATAAATATAAATGTATTTCTGCCGTTGAAAACATTGGATAAGGATGCAACGGAACGTTTTTGACGTAAAGAGGCCGCTGGTGACATTGGACATGGGTGAATCTGTCAAATTAATACAAACTAATTTCGGTGTATTATGTAATTCCTAGACCTTTTAACAAATTATACTGTCTTTACAGTATAATTTGTTGATCATACAGCTACTCGATTTTGTACATTTTATCTATATACACAATCATTCATTATCAGGTCATTCAATGTATGAGAAGTGGCCATTGTTCTTTAAATGTGATTTGATCGGACTGTGTTTACAGAAGTAATAAACCGGGCGAGCTCGTAACTCGGTATTTTTTTACTGTGGTAATATTGGCCTGAACCGCCTTACCGACCTGACGGCCCTGGGTTCCCTCGAATATATTATTATTAATTGCGCTTATTCATTTGTTTGACCTTTTTGTTGTTAATAATAATGATTTATTTGTATTGTTTAATTTCTACTTATTAATTTAACATCTTAAGATATTTGTTTTATGAATGTTAGTTATAAAAAATTATCCCATTTGAATACACAGTAAGGTCATAAGAACATAAAAAATAACGAATTGCGCTTTTTATGATTTACTATAATTATTGACATTTGACATTAAAAGTTATAAAGTATTTTTTTGGGTTTACGCGATTGTTACACATTGTAATCAAACTGCAGTTAATAAATTTTATCGCGATGTATTGGTTTCTCTGAGATTACATTTAAACCAAATAATCTTGAAATTGCATTATTTATTACTACTTGTCGTTTCGATTTCTTTTCAGGAATGCTGGTCACGGAAGGCTGAGATGTCATTTTTCTTTGTCTTAAATGTACTTAGGTATAAATTATCTCAATGTATCGCGATAAAATTCCTACTCTGTAGTTTAATTTCAATTAAAAGCTCTATCAAACCTAAAGTGATTTAATTTGCTTTTAGCTTTGTTGTTAGTCTTAAGTACTTACAAAATTATATTTTGTCCCAAGTCAGAGCATGATGCTCTCTCACTGTCTCGACTCAACATAAAAAACTATTAACAACAAATAATTTGAAATCATCTGCGGAACCTTGCGCTACATTGTCCCAACTAAAGATTGTCGATTATGCAAAGGGGATAGGCTGGTGGGGTTTAATTCCGCCTAAGACGTTAGTACGACCTTCTTCCAGGACAGATGTTCGGACTATCACAGTGTCATCAGTCGCTCCTCGGCAATTTAAAATTTAATGCAATTGACTTAGTCAAGCTGGATTTACCTATAGATAGTTAATAGTTTGTACAATCATATAGGCATCGAATTTTTACTTTAAAAGCTACCTACTGTAGCATCATATCATGTCGTTGTAATCGGCAAAGTAAAGCTATATTTCTAGAAGCACCTTCGATTGGTGATTGTTTATTGACACATGTAGGTACAGCTCAGCGCTAAAGAGCGTCGGCAGTTGGCTTGCTACCTAGATTTCATTATTATTTTGGTATTAAATAAGACTTGTTATAAGATTCACAATTGTTTATGCTCGTGTATTGTTATTCAGAAAACTAAAGTGAAACTTTTGGCAAAGCCTTGTGAGAAAGTTATACACGATACTTTGCATGCCGTCCAGTGACGCAGAAAGAGCGCAAATACTATAATATATATTTTTTTAATATAATACCAACAATCGATCCCCGCACGCGGAATACTGTGTGATCCAAAAAAAATTGTTTTGAGTCTGGTTCCTTTGTGTCCGGTGCTTGATGATGGTTATATTCTCTGCGGTACAGGCATTTTAGTGCAACTATGAAGAAAATGTTAAATGAGAGAAACAATCTTATTGATTATACCCTACTTGCATATTTTTCATAAATAATCTAAACCTTTAAACGAAAAAACGGATCTAAAATCTAATATTTAATAAACATATAATATAAACAGAAAATATTTCAAATTAACAAATAACGTATCTCTGGAAAATTTGAAAAGACGAGATCAAACGCAACTGAGAAAAATTGGAAATAAAAATAAGGTCGGCACGGCGCGCTATTTCGGCGCCCTGCCACGCCCTGCAAGACATCCACAAGAAGTTGTAATAAGTACCTACCAGCCGTACTATTCTCTGTCTACGGTACCAGCATACCCAAGAGCATACCAGCGACAACCAGAGACTACGCCCCACTATGTCTCCGCCGCCACCTGCCATGCGCAACTCAATGTGACATAATATTATTATGACATTATTTTTTCATTATTTTCTTAGAATCATGTTGTATCTATATTTTAATATTTTGTAAATACTTTACTGTAAATACATAGTTGTATATAGTAATTAAGTGCAAATAGTAAGATGCAAGCAGACAGTGATGGCAATGGTGAGGTAGAAGGGGGCGCAAGTCAACCTACCACATCACTGAGTGAATTAGTACGCTGCCCCTACTGTGACCCGGCCCGCTTCTTTAAAGGTAAGCGGGGTTTGAAAGTACATCTTGGCAAAATGCATAAATCCCAAGATGTACTTTCTGACCCCTTAACTTCACATTCAATTTCTACACAAGACTGTGTCCAAATTCCCTTTTGGCAACATCTTTCGGATTTAAAAAATTCTGTTCCGGTTTTGAAAAGAGTTCCCCGTGGTGCAAGGCCATCAGTCGCCAAAAAATTGGCTGACTGCATAGGTCTCGTTGTGCGGGAGAACTCAAAAACAGCTTGGGAACGACTATTAACCTTTCCTTATAGGATTTTACATATTGAAAAAGATCAGGCCTCAAAAAAGACACTTACTGCCCAAATTAAACACAACTGTTCTGTTTCGGTCCATACTTTCGACACCAAATTTACTTTTAATACAAATAGAACGAATTATCAATATGTAGAATCCAAACTAAGGGAGGGTGATATAAGAGGTGCGTCGAGACTCTTATTCAGCACTGATGTGGTGGCGCCTTGCTCTCCAAACACGCTTGCGGGTTTGAAGAGCAAGCATCCAGCGCCGATGGATGGCCTCTCTTTTCCTGATGCCCCGGATATGGATTCGGAGCATCTGATTACTACGGCCAAGGACGTGTTCGCAGCAGTTTGCTCCTTCCGGACTGGGTCGGCTGGTGGCCTCGATGCTCTAACACCACAACATCTCAAAGATCTTGTGTGTTCGAGCGCCGGGGAGGCTGGCGATGCACTCCTGAGGGAGCTGACTGCTCTCATGAATTTGATGCTCTCCGGCAATGTGGACGGTGCCATCACTGACATATTGTACGGAGCAAATTTATGCGCTCTTATCAAGAAGGATGGTGGCATTCGTCCCATTGCCGTAGGTTGCACATATAGGCGTATGGCAGCCAAGATATGCTGCAGATATTATAGCAATGATTTATCTGCTAAATTCCAACCCCTACAATTAGGTTTTGGCTCAAAGGGGGGTTGTGAGGCTGCCATACATGCCCTGGCCACGTACCTTGGTTGTGGTAATGGAGAGGTCATCCTTAAGGTTGACATAAAGAATGCCTTCAACGCAGTGAATAGGGACACCTTGTTGTCCGAGGCAAAATTAGAAACCCCCAAAATTTATAAATTTCTTTCGCAATGTTACAGATATCCCTCAAAATTATTATACAAGGACAACCTATTGGAATCCGCAGTTGGATGTCAACAAGGTGACCCACTTGGACCAGTCATTTTTAGCTTAGCAATTCACCCAATTATTCGGCAGCTAAATTCAAAATTCAATATATGGTTCTTGGACGACGGAACCCTTGCTGGAGACGCTGACATAGTGCTACAAGATTTGGCAGTTCTAAAAGACAAATTTAAATCGATCGGTTTGGAGCTAAATTCAAGTAAGTGTGAGTTATTTCTAAATAAAATTGATGATGAAAAAAAATCTTTGGTATTATCAAAATTTAATTATTTGGCACCACACATTAAAATTTGTGACAAGAATTCTCTTCGCCTCCTTGGGTCTCCTATATTTGAAGAAGCCTACGAATCTTTCGTAGATGAAAAGATTCAAAATTTTAGTGAAATTTCAGATCGCCTGCTAAAAATTAATATTCATTCGGCTTTTACAATCATTCGATATTGCCTTTTCGTTCCCAAATTTACGCATGTCTTGAGATCTTCGCCGCTTTGGAAAAATATAAAATGTTTAGAAAAAATGGACCAAATTATTAAAAATACACTAAAAGAAATATTAAATGTGGATTTGAACGACCGAGCCTGGCTACAAGCGTCTCTTCCTGTACGTCTGGGTGGGCTCGGCGTTCGCAAAATTTCGGATGTTAGTTTACCGGCGTTCCTGTCCTCGGTGCACAGCACGGAAGATTTAACCAGGCAAATATTAGCACCTACACTGGTTAATTCGGAAGTGCTGTGTAAAACCGATGCCGTGAACGCCTGGAAAATGGCTTGTCCAAGCTCTGCTTTGCCTACCAACCCATTGTCCCAAAGGCAGTGGGACGGGCCGCTTTGCAACACGGTGAGAGAAAAACTTATTTTATCGTCTACAAGTGTTGCTGAGCGTGCTCGCTTGCTGGCTGTGGGAGAGTGGGAGTCTGGTCTTTGGCTTCAAGCGCTCCCGTCGTCCAATGTGGGCACAATGCTGGACGACACGACATTTCGCCTCGCCACTAGCCTCCGTTTAGGTGCTCCGTGTGTTTCTCCGCATCGTTGTCATTGTGGAGAAGCCGTCGATAGCCTCGGACACCATGGACTATCTTGCGGCAGAAGCGCGGGCCGAATGCCTCGTCACGCCTATCTTAATGACATCATCCGTCGCACTCTTGTCACCGCCGGAGTACCAGCCGTACTTGAACCCAATGGTTTGGTACGCGACGATGGGAAGAGGCCCGACGGTATGTCATTGATGCCTTGGAAGTTGGGTAGGCCTTTGGTATGGGACGCAACGTGCGTAGATACCCTTGCGCCATCACATCTTCCAAGTACAGCCAGCTGTGCCGGCGCTGCTGCTGCAAGCGCAGAATCCCTCAAGCGGCGAAAATACGGTAATTTAATAGGTAATTACGTATTTGAGCCGTTTGGGGTGGAGACGCTTGGTCCATGGGGTCCGAGCGCTCGTACTTTGTACAGAGAAATCGCCAAACGATTAATCGACGCTTCACGTGACCAGAAGGCTGGGCTGTATTTCGGCCAGCGTATCAGCATTGCCATCCAGCGTGGCAATGCTGCCAGCCTTCTGGGCACGTTACCAATAGACAGCGATGCGGAGGAATTCTACGATGCCTAAACCTGTCTGTACTTATTTCTTTTTTATGTACCTATGTAAATAAACAGTTCCTTCGTTTTTTAATTAATTTGTACGTCAAGCGGAGCTACTACTTAGATTTCAATAAATTATTATTTTCTTAGTACTTACTAATATAATTATACCAACAACAACAACATGAAAATTAAACACAAAAAGGTCCAGTTATATTATTACACCTAAAATAAAAAAGGAATTTACCAAAACTAAGTATCAAGATAATTACTTTATTTATTTTATAATATCTTAAATATTCCAAGCAACTTAAGTATGTCTTAAAATTAAAATAAGTATAAAGAAAATTAACAAGTTCTTTAAATACTGTACAAAGAAATATATACAGAACATACAAATAAATATATACAGAACATACAAATAAATATATACAGAACGAAAAGAAAATAATTTAGAGGGCGTCATGAAATTCATCCACATCGCCGTCAACTGGAAGCGTACCCAGAACGCTGGCAGCATTGCCACGTTGTATGGCGATACTAAACTTCTGGGCCAAATACAACCCAGCCTTCTGGTCGCGCGAGGCGTCGACCAGTCTCTTTGCGAGGATTCTAAAAAGAGATCTCGCACTTGGACCCTATGGCCCCAACGTTTCGACTTCAAACGGCTCAAATACGTAATCCCCTACTAGGTTTGCGTATTTGCGCCGTTTGACGGTCTCCGCTGTAGCAGCAGCGCCCGCACAACCCGCTGTGCTAGGAAGATGTGATGGCGCGAGGGTATCGACGCACGTTGCGTCCCATACCAAAGGCGTACCCAACTTCCATGGCAGTAAAGACATACCGTCTGGTCTTTTGCCGTTGACCATCTATGAGCATAGCATGCACTACTGGGCACGGCCCTCTTCTCACTATGAGAAGGGAAGGGTAAGGCCACCACGCTGGCCTAACGCGGGTTGGCAAACTTTACATATCTTTCGAGAACATCATGGAGAACTCTCAGACTCTGATATGCAGGTTACCTCACAATTTTTTCCTTCGCCGTTTAGCAAGCGATAATTAACAGTTAATACGCACATAACTCTAAAAAGTCATTGGTGCGCGCCGTGGATTCGAACCCGGACCCTCTGCGTAGCAGTCTGTCAGTTTCGTGTCAGTGCGTAGCAGTTTGTCAGTCGCTAGGCTATCGCTGCTTTTTATTGTTTTTAATATTTCTAATAAATTCTATTCTGTCCGTGTGGTGACGGATTAAGAATACGGAATGTCACCACCCCATATCATCCCATGGGTGTCGTAAGAGCCGACAGAGGGAGCATATTATGCAGAGGACAGCACTGTAAGAGAAGGAAAACTTGATACAAACCCTATACCAACCCGTTTGGCCAGCGTGGTATAGTAGGCCAATTCCTCCTTTCAAAGGAGAGGCCTAGTCCAGCAGTGGACTGTTAAAGGCTGATGATGATGAATAAATTCTATATTGTGTGTGTGAGTTATAACTCCGGCCGATCGTCGAGCTATGTATGAAAATTAATGGTTCTCTGATAATATCCCTCTATAATTATGATTCATCTGTTCTTACTTGTGATATATTCCGATTTACTCTAAAGAATACCTAAGTCAGCGTGTAAACAAAATTAAAAAAAATTACATCTCGCTAAAATATTTTAACTTTAACAGCTGCTAAAGATCTAGGAACATTACAGATGCGATTTATACAGGTGCGGCGCTGCTCAGAACAGCGCTGCACCAGGCGTCTTGCCGTAATCATACAGTCAGGTGTTTAATGTTAAGCAGTTATATGTTTTATGTGTTCTAGAGTAGAGACTTTGGCTTGGCAAACGTAGCGTAGGACGCCCTCCAGCTACGTGGAGTGACGATATACGCAAAGTGACTGGCAGCGGCTGGACACAAAAATCAGAATCTATGATTCTACTTATTCTACGCCCAAATGAGTCATATAAATCTTATAATAGAGATTCACAATGCTCATTTGCTTTCTGAAAGTATAATCAATCAGTTATAGATCATTCATATCACTGTCAGGAAAAAAATCCTGTCTTAGTTGATCCCAGAACTTCATTCTCTTCTCTTCTGGGACGTGGACCATCTTCAACCGTTTTCCTATGTTCAGTCCTATCATTTTCTTGTGGGGTACTAATGGCTTCCAATGGAGATTGCCTAATAGGTCATCGGTGTTTTCTGGAGTTGGGTTCCTAAAACAAGTTACCTATTTTTATTGATCAGTGGTGGAAAAACACATTCTTGGATATAGATGATATAGGAAATAGAACACTGTTTGACTTTCTTTAGGTATTTCATCACCATCATCATATCAGCCTAAAAAAGTCCTGTGCACTCCTCAAACGCTCTGCACACTTTTTTTGGTTTAAGTTCATTAATCGATTTTATATATGCTGCATATAGGTTAATAAAATATTTGTATTCCCCATAGCGAGGGACATTCATTATTGTTGCACAAATATACTACTAAATACATTTTTATTACTGATGATTACTAAACTATCTTCCTAAATTATTTCCTACAGCACTAATCTACACTAATATTATAAAGAGGAAAAATTGTTTGTTTGTTTGTAATGGATGTCAAAAACTACTGGACCGATTTTAAAAATTCTTTCACTATTAGAAAGCAAGATTATCTGCGAGTAACATAGGCTATATTTTATTTTAGAAAAATAGGGGTCCGTAAGATATTTGGGTTTTTCGGGTACGCGAAGTAGTTTCCTCAGGACGCATGTGAAACGCGGTTTCGTCTATAGGTATATAGGCTACTATTTAAACCTCTATGCTTGAAAATAGTTGTGTGACAAAAAAATTTCACACAACTATTGAGAGGAAATTGGAACTACGTGTACTGGTCTAGTGGCAAGTCTCTCGTCAATCATTCTTATAGTCAGATACGATAACAATCTAACCGAAAAGAGACAGGGCAAGAAAAAAAACGTACCCAGGACTAAATGCACAATGCATATATTTGTTCGACTCGAAAATTGTATCCCCAGAGCTCATGCAAAAACCGCTTATACTCACAAAAAAATAAAGAGAAGGCTTTCTCGTTGACGTAGTACAAGTTATTCTAAAGATTTGACCGACATGCTCGCCGTAGATTACCTAGATTTCTTTGTTATGACTTATTTGCAGATCAACAAGTATTCATTATTGACATGCTCCACTTGTTTTCTAGTTAAGTAAAAACTGTACACCTGACTGTTATACATAACTTATGTGCACCGTAAAATTCTAAATAACAAGATTTCTGCAACATTAAGGACAAAGCTCGTCTCAACACGACGGCAAGACGCCATAGCAGATAAGCTTACTTGTCATGCAAAACAAATTTTAATTTCAAAACACGAAACAAACTCAATTCACCGAAATTAAATACGTTGTATTATATTCAGGTTGGGTTTAACTTTACAATCTTTTAATACCATCAAAGCTTACCGTAAACTGACTAAACAATTAGAAAATAACTCGGCATTAAGAATTTAAACCTCAAGCACTTCAATTAAAATCGTTACTTTTTGGAAAGGAGAAGATATTCGGGCGAACATTTAATCTGTATTAACCTTACCCGTGTTTAGCGAAGTTCGCCAATAATCTCGCCATCTTCTTAATGAGGAGCCTTTCACTGGTTGATTCGGTATTGTACAAGCGGCTAAGTGATTCACATTTGAAGTGATAACAGATTTGGTCGCCCTCCGTCGCACCACTCCAGTTTAAATTGGTGAGTAATGTATTCCACACGACGCTAAAGCACCCTCTGAAGGTGAAGCGGTACAAGTAAACAATATTACAAGACACTTGTGCGTGTAGCCGCGCCTGTCGCAGCGCTGGATAAATCACTTGGTCCGACACATATTTCGCGTAACGCCTCAGACTCCGCTCACCGACTGTCCCATTAACGAAATAGAAATCCATTATTTTTCTTCTTATCTTCTTATACAGTTTCGATCCGTACTCGTCTCGCCTCCCTCCGAATGGTAATAAATACTGAAAGTTATAATTTAAATACTTTAGAAGTTTCTTGTTTCTATTGAAACCACCCAGTTTGTGAAGAGAATTTAAGTTTGTGTATCCTATCATAACTTCTACGGCATTATTGGTGATTTTTCGTTTGTACACTTGCAAAGGAAATTTATTCATAAAGGCGTCCCTTCCTGACGTTTCGACAGTGGGTCCGAACGAATGGATTAATCTCTGATTGTCCCTGACTTCAGTGCTGTCGAACAAGTCCTGACTAGCCAATAACAATTCTTTGATGGAGCTTCCTTTGAGTATTTCGTAGAAGTGAGTTCGATTAAACTTTTCAAACGGTCCATTTAGATTCCAGTATAATTTGTTAGAGATTTCAAAGTTGTAGCTTCTATAATCGTCAGGTGATAACGCACTTCCTTCTTCTATTATGACTCTTGTAAACAAATCTTCGCTGGCAGCTGACAATAAAAGCGAAGCTACTATACTTGCGCTAGCTCCAGATCCAAACACGGTCACTCTGTTTAGATCTCCATTAAAGTAACTGATATTATCTCTTATCCATCTGAGAGCAGCTAGCACATCTTTTGCTCCCATATTACCTTGTGCGAAACTATCTCCAGTATTCAGAAAACCAAATATAGAAGTTCGATATGAAACAGATACCAAAACGATATCTTCGTCTATGAAAAAATCTGGACCGTGCATGTCGGAATCTTCATTGAGCCAGACAATTACTGGCGCATAGAATATTTCTTTGATAATTGGTGTATATACGGATAGATATAAACAATCTTCAGTTAAGCCAGAAGCACAAGTATCATTGTACGGAGTGCTATAGTTGTAAGCGGCTTTCCCAAACCAAGGTCGGTATTTCGGCGCCTGAAAAAATATTATGACAGTTAGTAGATAACATCCTTCATACTGTGTCTTAAGATATGTCTAGTGTGACTACGTGTGCGGAGCTGTGGTTAAATAATAAATCACCAGAGAATCTTCTACTGTAAGAATCCAACCTCACTTACAACTCCAGAAGATTAATTATTATTATAGTACAAAAGATATACTAAGTTACGTTAAGTTAAACATTTATTATTGCAGACTCTATATTTATGTTTAGAATACGTTTCAGAAGTCGAAAACGTAAGTACTTAAATATTGCTACTTAAAGGTAATAAACATATTTATTCATATGTGGTAAAAAAATCCGTTACTTTAGTAAAACGCGCTGCAGACGAGGATATATCCCGTTGGTAATGATATTGCTTTTATATGTGGGAGTGGTCTATATCCAGCAGTGGACTGCGGCTAATTTCCGTCACAAAATTAATGTGAGGCAATAATATACTTGTATTTTTAATACGTCACCAATAAAGAAATAAAATAATACAACGTAATACATTTATCCGACCTATATATAAAGCGATATGCATCTCCGAATCCTGGCTATCACCACAAAAATTAGAAAATGTGAACATTTCTGGGTATACACTCGCATCATCATACTCAAGAACCAATCGAACAGGCGGCGGCGTTTGTATCTTGCTACGAGAAGAAATAGAACACAAAGAAATAAAGGAAATTACAGATCTGTCAATTAAATATATTATAGAAGTATGTGCATGTATTTTACCGAAACAAAATATTTTATTAGTTACAATTTACTGGAATAGAAGAGAGGAAGATACATTCTTTGTCCAACTTCAACTGATATTAAAATTGATAAATAATAAATATTCTAAGTTTAATGTAATTATAGGAGGTGACCTTAACATTAATATCTTGCAAAACAACTTAAAAAGTAACAAATTCATAGACTTCATGTTAGAATATAAATTCACCCAACACATAAAATCTCCCACACGAATCTCATCCACATCATCAACATGTATAGATTTAATATTCACAAACTTCAATGAAACAAAAGCTATCACGACGGTAGAAGAATTAGGACTTTCTGATCACTTCGGTACGGTAATACATCTACCAATCCCTCAAAAAACAAAACAAACTACTTGGTACATAAAGAAAAGAATATATAATCAAAAGAACATGGCAAACTTTAGATCGGAATTAAATAATCATGATTGGAATAAAATTTTATCATCAAACAACAATATAAACCAAAACTATTCACTATTTCATAACATACTAATAAACGCATTAGACAAGTCTATGCCTACTCGAAAAATAAAATTAAGACCTCGCGATAAAAAACATTGGCTTACAGTAGGAATTAAACAATCTTGCATAAATAAAAGACTATTGAAAATATTTAGTCAGAAACCAAACAACCCAACCATTTCAAAATATTATAAACATTACGAAAAAATATTTAAAAAAGCCGTAGCCACCGCAAAAAAACTGTACTACAAGAATAAAATACTAACGTCTGAAAATAAAGTAAAAACAATGTGGACTATCATAAAAGAGCGAACTAATAAATTCCTAACAAAAGAAAAACAAAACATAAAATTACAAATAAATAATGAACTTTATACCGAACCTGGGCGCATAGCTAATCTTTTCAATAATTTTTTTACATCCGTGGGAATAAATACTCTCCATTCCGACAGTACAAAATTAAATGACAACCTTATATCACATACTACTGAGAATACTATGTTTCTGAGCCCAGTAGAACCGTACGTAGTCTACTCAATACTAAAAAATCTTAAAAATAAGAAAAGTCACGGAATAGACGAAATTCCTCCCACCCTAGTCAGATTCTGCGCCGATCAACTCACGTTACCTTTCTATAACTTAATAAACCAATCGTTTGAAGAAGGAGTAGTGTCAGACCAACTCAAAAAGGCATTAATTAAACCGATCCATAAAAAACACTCAAAATTAGACCCCAATAATTATCGCCCCATCGCTCTCCTACCCACATCTTCTAAGATCTTCGAGAAAGCGATGTATAATCGTATATACTCCTTCTGTGAAAAATATAACATATTTAACGACTGTCAGAACGGTTTTCGGAGAAACAGGTCGACCTCCCTAGCTGTATTTAAATATATACAAGAGGCGCTTAACATCATAAACAAAAAGCAATATGCATTAGGAATCTTACTAGATATGACAAAGGCCTACGATAAAGTTCAATTTCCAATACTACTTAATAAAATGTACAAAATAGGCATAAGAGGAAAACCTTATGACTGGCTTACATCTTACCTAACAAATAGGCAACAACTTGTAGAAATTGAATACTACGATCAAAAATCTAACAAAATAGTAAACATTCACTCCAACACAATAGACATCAAAACATCAATACCTCAAGGCAGTGTTTTGGGATGCCTATTATTCCTCATTTATATGAATGACTTGCCTAACACCATCCAGGGTCCATGTGTTTTGTTTGCAGACGACATTTCATTACTCACCCCATGTAAATCAGAATTAAACCTCAATGAAAAGTTAAACTCCATACTTACCAGAACTATAGATTGAATGAATAACCATAATCTCCAAATAAACTTCAATAAAACCAAATTAATATGTTTCCACCCGCATCAAAAAACACCTCTTAATATAAATTATTCTATTGAAGGGTCAACCATAGAAGTTGTCAAAGAATTTACACTGCTAGGTATCACTATTGACTCCCAAATAAATTGGAAACAACATATAAATAAATTAAGAAACAAGCTAGCAAAATTTACATATGCGCTCCGTGAAATAAAAAAGACCACTGATTTAACCACCGCACTCACCACCTATTACGCCTACGCCTACTCTTGGTTATCTTATGGAGTAATCCTGTGGGGAAATAGTACCGACGCAGCCACCATATTCATCCTACAAAAGAAATTACTACGAATATTAGTTAACATAGAAACAACAGACTCATGTAAACCATATTTTCATAATCTCAAAATTCTAACCTTACCTTGCATCTATATTTTAGAAATAAGTAAATTTGTTCGAAAGTACCCTGACTTCTTCACAAGAAGAGAAGATATACAATCTAGAATAACTCTAAGACACAAAGATAGATTGGTATTACCATCTTCACACCTCACTATGCACTCCCGTATGTAATGTCAATAAAAAATTACAATAAGCTGCCAGAAAATATAAAAAAGGAAACTAATTACAATTCATTTATAAATAAATTAAAACTATTTCTGCATAGTAAAACTTATTATAATGTCAAAGATTTTATGAATGACACCACAATAAAAATCTAATAATCTAATCCATTGCTTAATATTTTAAATAATAAATTATCGCTTACACTTACATATTTGACATAACGATTCAGTATAATATTAAAATGCACAAACAAAATAATTTAATTACTTACCTATATTATAAATAAACAATTAAATATATAAAAATAAATAGTTACTTACTCTACCAATTATAATTTTTATAGAAATATAGAGTCTACTTTGACTTAATTATAAATTAATTATAATTATAAATATATTTAAATACATAGAATATATTCCTCTCTACTATTCTAAGACCCATTTATTAATTTTAGAAAACAATCTATTGAACGTTATTTATGTACAAATGATTTTATTTTAAACTATGCTGTGCCCAACAGGGTCCATAATTGTATCTAGCTTAAGAATTTATGTACCTTCCACCTGTAAACACATTATGGAAAAGCAATAAAGTATTGAAGTATCCGGCTGACAGATAATTGAAGATGTACTAGCATAATAGGGAATATGCATAATATTTTTTTAATATTTTATGTATTTTATATTTACTTATTAGATCAAGATATATTCATACGAAATATAAATACTCTTCACAGTGTTCAAATTATGCTATAAAATAAAGTTATAAATATCAATAAAATCTGGCCTGCTAAAAACGACGCCATTTTGCCGCGGGCTTATGATGACGTCACAATGCACTCTCGGTCAGTCTCAAGTGTTTGATAACATTAGGTGTTTCAGTAATTTTAAAGCTATTTTCAGTCATAATAACTATTCAGACGATAGATAAAACTAAAAAAAAAACATTTTATGGGTATTGTCTTGTACCAAAATGCAAAAACAATATAAGAAGTACACCTGATAAAATATTTTTTTTCTATTCCAAAAGATGCGAAAAGACGAAAACAATGGTGTAAAGTAATGAGAAAATATGATGAAGTATCTTTAATATCGAGTTTGTACTGTTGTGAAGATCACTTTAATGTAAGTTGGTATCGTATTATTACAATAATATCGACGACCCAGTTGATGTACCTAGCGGGAGCATAACAGACGGTCGCGGGTTCGATTCCCGCTCAAGTCAAACATTTATGTTCGTGAACATGGATGTTTGTCTCGGTCTGTGTGTTCCCATGTATTATATTATATACTTATATATTTACAAAAACAAGGACATAATTATGTATGTTAATCCATTATCTAGCACTCATAGTACCAGCTCTGCTTAGTTTAGGGTTAGAAGGTGTTGGGTGAATGTGGTAGAATATTATTAGTACAATATCGGTCGGTAGTCTCTGCCTATCGCAGTGAGTCTATGTATGTAGTAACTATAATATTAGTGACAAATAATTAATTATGTTTTTAATTATTAATACTACATAATATGTAATTACTTTCTGAAACTACTTAGGTAACAAAAGTAAATGACGCACTGCATATTTTTTGTCGAGTTTTACTAAAGTTCGAACTTATTTCAGGTCGAAGAAGATACCGTAAATTATGTTCAATACAACAATAAGAAACAAAACGGGGAAAAGGTTAAACTACGGTTAAAGAACAAAGTTGTGCCTCATATACCTATTCCAGTGCCATAAACTAAGTGTGCCATCACGAGTAGAGAGAAAGGGTGCTTTTAAAAGACAAAGATTAGCATTAGTACATACATACACGCCTATTACCACGAAGAGGTGGCACAGGTGTATTTCTACACCCACTTTTCGCCAGATATACTTTAGTCCCACTTAATAAGGGGCGAGCCTATTGCCGTACCGGGCACATTTCCAGACTCCGTGCTGCCACTGAGAATTTCGTGACAGAAAAACCCAATAACACTGCCCGACCCAGTAATCGAAACCGGGACCTCCAGATCCCACGCGCACATTTATGCCGCGAGACCAACGAGGCAGTCGAATAGGGTTTGTAACGTAAAAAGGACCGTTCGGGTGTGTGCTGTTACGATATCCCTACTAGGGGGTGTCTAAATGAGAAGCGTGGTTAAATGTTACAATAAAAATTGATTTAATTGCCAAATAAATTTTATACATCAATTAGCAAGCGTTACTTAAATGAAAAAGATTACGATTTATGTGATATTTAGAAAAATTAACACAGGGTCGCGTAGTTCGGCGAGGGGTGGGGTTTGTGTGGAGAATCCAGCTGCCGATGGTCCAGGATAGTTGCTCAACTTAACTCCGAGCTGTAGTCGCCGCAGAAAGGGGATTTGCACCCAACGCGTCCGCTTTTATAGGAGCTCGCGGTGCGGTGGGGGCGGAACATGCAGGCAGCCGGGAGGCGGTGTCGTCCCGACGTCACAGCGACGTCACACACTCCCCCCATTAGGCCAGAATTTTCCCATAGGGAAAATTCTGTGGCTGGTAGGCGGCAACTGCATTCGGAGACCCTGTAACAGATGAATGGTAGTGGTGTCAGTAGGTTAAATACGTGGCAACTATCAACCCTGAAAGAGGAAAAAAAAACAAGTATAACCCTCGGCCATTCATACGTCACCAAGCATTGAACGTTCCTATAACCTGACATTCATCACATTCAAAAAGGCCTACACACTATCATACGCATGAACAAGCCAACATTCATTCAAGATGCGAGTCGCATTCATTATAATACACGACGCGCGAAGAGGTATTATACGTGAGTTTTATAGTAAATAGTCACCCAGTCTATGTTGGTAGGCACCACCTGACCACCCATATTCGATTAGTGAAGTTAATTGAGAGAGTATAAGTCGTAAACCAATATTACGATCTTACTATATTACGATACTACAATCATACGATTAGTTGGCAGTATCACAAACAAATTGCTCATTAACAAGGTAGATGCAATATTGCAAGAACAATTTGTATTCAATTAAAATGGAATAACAATGAAGGTTTGAACCAGTGAACACGTGAGTCATCACTGCGCGCTTGGCGCCGGCCGCATTCCATTCTCGCGGACAAATAACTGGTTTCTGATTATGATACAAAATCGACAACGGCAAATACACAATTCGGAATAGGTTGCAATGTATAGTACATCACCGCAGGAGACAATCGATGACATAGTGTACACAACCATAGCCAAAAACACAAAAAAAATTCACGGCAAGATGTAATGTATAGTACATCGTCGAAGGAGACTGTCGACGACATAGTACACACTACCATAGTTAAAAACACAAAAAGAAATAAAACAATCGAGAATCGAACCACAGACCGATCCGACAACAACCTTTCAGCCACTGAGCCATAAGGGAAAAAAAATATTTTATTATATTTCGATCAGTCATTACCAAAGCTATAAGTAACAAGATATATGGGTACATGATTTAGCTGTAATTAGAAGTTAAAGATTTTTATATTATATGTAACGAAGTGTTAAGTTATTTTAGTGATTAATTCATTAGTGATGAGCATTAATCATTACATTCTTAAACTTTGTAGTGAGTTAATTTAAGATCTTTTATATGGCAATCACCAAGAGAAACATATCTGATATTTATATAGTTATGTGAAAGTTGGATAGTTATCAGATAGTTGGATAATTAGTTAGATAAATAACAGATTCTTTCAAAAATATTAAGTTTGGAAAACCTCTTCGACAATTTATGGCAGTAATAACTATTCATGTTTTATGTTAGCATATTTATTCATGTTTTATGTTAGCATGTTTATATAATTCGTTAACACAACACAATGCATTATCTTCGACTCGGAAACAAAAGAACCATTGTTGGCCTTCACAAATAATTATGTAGGTAATTATAACTCTGCATACATATGCGTCTTACATTGTTATTAATGACACTGTACCCAATCGTTTATAAACACATTTATGCTATAATAGAATAAGATTTAATTATTTCATTCAGCTTTTAGGTTTGAAATAAACGACGGTGAAATACGAAATGGTATTATCTTTAACTTGTAAATCAATTAATTTGCTTTAGCTATAAAAGTATAAAATTATTGATTTATGTAGAAATACCCACATTAGTTATTTAAGTATTGAAATTATTTATTAATTTGTGTGTAAACAGCCACTTTAGTTATTCAATGAGGTATAAATATTATTTATTTGATTCATATGTAAATAGGCACTTATTTATTCAAGAAAAGAAGTTATTGATTCAATTTATGTGCAAATACCCACTATAGTTAAAGTTAGTTTCAATTCAGTTAAGTTTGATATATTCAGTTAGATATACTTAATAACATTTGCGTTAACACAAGAACACAATATAACCACTACTTAAACTGGTCTAGTAAAACCAGATGCATAGCATTTAGTAAAAAGGAAACAAGTTACATATTGATAATTAAGTATTTATCCGGCCGTCAGCGGCTTAATTTTACCATTTATTTATCATTATATGTTTTACATATTTCAATAGAAACCAGATATTGAAAGAACAATCCTAGCGACACAAAACATTACAAAAAGAACATAATTCAATAATTGCGACGCAGGAATTTTATGATTGAGTTCACAATGAACAGTAAATGCATAATTAGATGCATTCTCAAATAGCATACCGATAGGCAGTAACAAGGAGATAAAATCGAAGACCAAAAACAACGATTGTAGCATAATAAACATTTGACAAAACGAACAACTAATAATTCTACGATGATATTCGTATTTATATACCAAATAGACAAGGATTAAAGTTTTTCATTATTGTTAGTGAGCAACCTGCATGTGACACGTGTACATTTTATTAATAAATGAACGCGGAATTCTAGCTAAATACCTAGTATATAATACGCTAGCATCCTAGGTACGTTCATTCTCAGTCAGTCCAACTATGTTAGGTACACGTGGTATAATAAAGATGCAACTTTCTTAGTAAGAAAGAAAAGTAATAGTTAATTTTAAAAGATAATCGCCGTAGTAGGCGGTAAAAGTATTTAATAATACCGACCATAAGCGTATATAATTATGTCGCCGTACAAAGTCACTAGCAGAAGGTTATAGTAGAAAATAGAAAGAAATGAAAAAGAGAAGGGTGTGAACTCGTTCCATAAGTCAGCCAAAGCAGATTATTAGCAATAATTACCAGTAGCACTTAATTACCTTAGTGGCATTTAAAAAAGCTAATCGCGAAGCAGTACGATCAAGGTGACCTAGGCACGTCGTTAGTGGACGTGAGGTCATAAATCGCAAAATACAAAGAATGCGATCGACGAATGTGACCTTAGCGCGTCTTTAGAGGACACGTGGCCGCAGTCGAACGATTATAACTCGTTACTTGTGCGGTTGATACACAGTAATTATCACACGCGGTAACAGAAAAAGTTATAATATAGAAATGCTTACCAAGCGTAGTAAGACAAAATTTGTCTGTTGTGACCGGCTCAACACAATACCGACCTTCCGAGCACAATAGAACAAAAAGAGAAAATGTCTATTGTGATCAGCACAACACCACCGACTTTCCGAGCACAATAGAACAAGCAAAAAGAAACAATAGGTAAATGCCACTAAAATAACTACACACTGCTTTGGAACGACTTCACACATACACAAAAAATAAAAAAAAGAAGACTCACCGGCAGCGGATTCTCAACAAAACCCTACCTATAATATTCCCGTGGGCGCCACTGTAACGTAAAAAGTACCTTTCGGGTGTGTGCTGTTACGATATCCCTACTAGGGGGTGTCTAAATGAGAAGCGTGGTTAAATGTTACAATAAAAATTGATTTAATTGCCAAATAAATTTTATACATCAATTAGCAAGCGTTACTTAAATGAAAAAGATTACGATTTATGTGATATTTAGAAAAATTAACACAGGGTCGCGTAGTTCGGCGAGGGGTGGGGTTTGTGTGGAGAATCCAGCTGCCGATGGTCCAGGATAGTTGCTCAACTTAACTCCGAGCTGTAGTCGCCGCAGAAAGGGGATTTGCACCCAACGCGTCCGCTTTTATAGGAGCTCGCGGTGCGGTGGGGGCGGAACATGCAGGCAGCCGGGAGGCGGTGTCGTCCCGACGTCACAGCGACGTCACAGGTTTGATGTCGAGTTTTTCATCTCTACGCAAAGATGGTATTTAAATCGTGTTATCACTAAGTCGCCTCTTACGACACCCACGAGAAGATAGGAGGTGTGACACTTGTATTCTATGCCGTCAACTACATGGCTAAATTAGCATTAGTGTTTTTGTAAATATATACATAATATAATACATGGGAACACACAGACCGAGACAAACATCCATGTTCACGAACAGAAATTTTTGACTTGAGCGGGAATCTAACCTGCGACCTTCGGCGTGACAGTCTGTTACGCTCCCGCTAGGTACATCAACTGGGTCGTCGATATTATTATAATAATACGACACCAACTTATATTAAAGTGATCTTCACAACAGTACAAACTCGATATTGAAGACACTTCATCATATTTTCTCATTACTTTACACAATTGTTTTCGTCTTTTCGCATCTTTTGGAATAGGAAAAAATATTTTATCAGGTGTACTTCTTATATTGTTTTTGCATTTTGGTACAAGACAATACCCATAAAATGGTTTTTTAATGTTATCTATCGTCTGAATAGTTATTATGACTGAAAATGCTTTAAAATTACAGTAACACCTAATGTTATCAAACACTTGAGACTGACCGAGTGTGCATTGTGACGTCATCATAAGCCCGCGGCAAAATGGCGGCGTTTTAGCCGGCCAGATTTTATTGATATTTAAAACTTTATTTTATAGCATAATTTGATCACTGTGAAGAGTATTTATATTTTGTATGAATTTATGTTGATCTAATAAGTGAATATAGAACATAAAAAAAAATTATGCATATACCGATGATGTTGCGTCCGACTGACTTGTTGCGTCCTGTATACGGACGCAAGATTGACCATCTCTCAAATTTAGCCAGGAGCCATCAAAAGATCAGTACAATGCATGGGTGAAATATTGGCATGGACGTAGTTTTGTCACGAGAGTGTATTTCGGCATATTGTTTAGTTCCGCAGTGAGCCGCGCGAATTTTAGAGGCCGCTACTGAGAGATGTATATTAATGGCGTATATTCATTATTTTGGTTACATACATCATGCCGATAATGTTGCTTCCGTAATTCTTATTCAGTATTATAAAAAGTTTTTTTTAATTAGCGATTTAATTGCGTCCAACAAAATGGCGCAAATGCGGTGATGACTAGTGTGAGGGGGCGGAGTTAGCACGCGGGTTACAACCTGTTAGAGGCCCGCACCATGATTTTGTTTACACCGTTTTGACTAGCCCCGGGGCGAATGCAAAAACACTTGTTATGTGAAGTGGAAGTAAAATAACCAGCAACATTAAAGAAGTGCCAGGATATTTTCATTAGCAAGTAACTAGTATCATTAAGTTTAATTAAAATGATTAATAGGTAATAGGTAAATGAGTATTTTTAAGTAAATAACTTATTAAGTAAATAACTTGTAATAACATTTTAAGCTGAAAGTATAAAAGAGAATATAATATAAATATATTTACTAAAAATATACCAAGAAATGTTGAGTATGTTTTGTTTACGTAACTCGTACTTCCTTCAATAAAACAATTTTAGTGCTGAATTAGGTAAAGCTATCAACCAAACTTTACATATAATTGACAATAATAAACATAACTATCATTGATAGTTATGTTTATTATTGTCAATTATATATCAAACAATGTATCTACATTTCTTCTTTAAGTGAAAGGGTGCATTTGTAAGAAAAACTACGTTTTAGTAGTATTATATATCGATGACTTTTTACCTCATTTTTTTACGCATTATTAAACGGTTTTATTTAGCTTGACCAGTTTAGTTGTTTGTGTGTTTGGGTCAAATTTACAACAACAATATGTCTGGTGTTGTTGATTGACATGATTGAATTGTAAAAAAATGTGTAATTTTATGATTATGGTCTGTAAATTGTACTTAATAACTCGGCAAAAATAAAGCTTGTTGGTATTACCGAAACAATTATTTTCTTCTTGATGCTTGATGCTTGATGCAATCAACGCGCAGCTTTATGTGAGGTTAAGTCAGGATGATAACCTCCTTCTTAAAGTCGATTACAAATCAAATAACTTTGACTAGCAATATAATTCTTAAACTACTAGTACGATTTAAATGAAATTTGGAAATGTACCTCGTCATACGATATTCTCTTAGTAAGGTACTAAACATTCAGACGTCTAGGTTATCCATATCAGCTAAATTGGACTTGGAATCCGACCTGCTAAGAGCGGAGATAGTAACGGCCATTGGATCGTTAAAAACTAACAAACCGCCAAATCCGGATCAAATTACAGCTGAAGTGTTGAAGGCTCTGGGTGAAAAAGGTGTTGACACACTGCACAACATCTGCAACCACGTATGGCGGAACGGCGAGTGGCCCAAGGCTTGGACTCAGTCGATCATCCTTACACTACATAAAAAGTGTTCGACCAAAAATGTGATAATTGTTGCACACTCGCTTTAATTTGTCACGCAAGCAAAGTCCTGTTAGACATCATAAACAACCGGGTCCGTATTATCTTGACTGGCGGATCCCGCAAGAACAGGCCGGTTTTGTCAAGGGAAAAGGCACGCGTGAACAAATATTAAACGTCAGGAAAATTGTGGAAAAATGCTACGAGTTCGACACACCTGTCATGTCACAGTATAAAGACATACAGTAGTTTGACACCTTTGATCTCGTAGAAAAAGCCGACAACGTCTAGACAAGGGCAAGGAGGCTAGGGCTGCCACACGTAAAAAATACCTACTTATTCAAACACCGTCTATTTATTTTAGAAAAGTATTTAAATATTGCTATTGATTAATTAATCATTGCTATGCTACATGAATATTATAGTGGAAATCACTTATTTATTATATTACAATAATTAACGATAAATAATTATAATAAAACAGTTTGCAATTTTTCGTGCGGTGACAGATTTGCATACAAAGTGTCAGTCAGCACCTATTTTATCCCGCAGATGTCGAGGGAGGCGGTTAAGGATATTATATAAAGCATTTTTCAGATATCGTTATCGTACAAACGAAGTTAAAATAAAGCGATTAACATAGCGATGGTTTGATGGATGGGTAACCATGGGATCAGCTTGCAGAGCCTATGTTATCAATATTAGTATTCTGCAGATTTTTTTCGTGCGAACTACGTTAAGGTAAAGCAATAGACATCACGGTCATTTCATGGATGGATGACCGGACTATAAGATTTCGGAGAACATGTGTGGGGTTTATAAAAGGGGGCCGAAAATATGGTTATTTTTGAGCTAGGACGCGCCGTTACCAAGACACATAATAATATTTGATAGGTACTTACCTAATAAGTACGACAGCGATAACCGAGTGGATATACCAACAGACTGCCATGCAGAGGGTATCGGGTTCGAATCCACGGCGCGCACCAATGACTTTTCGGAGTTATGTGCGTATTGAATTGTTAATTATCACTTGTCCCGTGCCTCGGAGAGCACGTTAAGCCGTCGGTCCCGGTTGTCATGAAGATCTTTGACAGTCGTTACAGGGCGTCAGTACCTTCTAAATAAACTGACACTAGTCTAAACCATGGAATATCGCTATCCCTTCGGGTTGCGGAGGTCAGACAGGCAGTCGCTCTGTAGAAAAGCTAATATTCAGCCAAATCCGGTTAGACTAGAAAGCGGACCCCAGATTGAAAACTGGGATAACGCTAAGAGAATGATGAGGTACTTACCTAATACGATGGTAATAGGTACTTATTGCAGGAAATTAAAATCACACTTGAATCGAATATTATCTTACAAGGCATATTTTCTTACGTCTGCCATTTTGTTTACGTACAATAATTACTACTTTAGTCTGTGATTTGGCCAGACATGAGATATTGTAAAAAGTTAGTAGATTAGTAGGAACGTGCACATTATTTTAAGTGGTTTTATATATTTCAAAATAATATAAATAATTATAAATACTGAAATTTTATTTTTTGGTATAAGTAAATTGATGAAATCGCAGATTTTTTTAATCCCTATTAATTTTATTTACTTAAATCTTTAAACAGCATTAATAATTGCAATGTCTCACAGCACAAGTCATATCGTCGTCGTCATCAACCTTTAACAATCCACTGCTAGACTAGGCCTCTCCTTTGAAAGGAGGAATTGGCCTACTATACCACGCTGGCCAAACGGGTTGGTATAGGGTTTGTATCAAGTTTTCCTTCTCTTTCAGTGCTGTTCTCTGCATAATATGCTCCCTCTGTCGGCTCTTACGACACCCATGGGATGATATGGGGTGGTGACATTCCGTATTCTTAATCCGTCACCACACGGTCATATGCACCATCTTAATTAATATTCCTAAGCAAATAAGTAACGAACAAAAAACAAGCACGCGCCAGCCCCCAAAAACATGTACCTAATTACGAACTACGGCGATATACGTAACTAGGTATCGCTCTTCCCGCGTCTCACCTCTTGCCCCCCGCACGATTGACCACGTTCTGTGACCCAAATTGCCGCTTGGCGGCGTGGCAGTCGCGGTGTGACAGCTGTCTCTATGAGTGCTAGGGAGACGAACTGACTTAGAAATATAACCTTATTAAGTCTACGTACCTACCTACCTTAAGAAGTAACGCTAAAATAACAACAGCGGTTGCTATGATTGATATCTTCTTTCTTATGGCACATGCAGTATGATAGAAAGAGCTATCGATAGGTTTAGCAGCACGCTCTTATAGCAGTCTTGTGGTAGCCAGACAGTAGACAAAACATAGAGTTAAGAAACAGAATGTTGTTCGTAACAGTGATGATTTGTCGATAAATATTTTTGGTCAAATGTCTAACTTTAGTATGTGTCGATATATTTAAGCCGTAGAACTAAACGATAGACGCCTGACAGTGCTTTGCAAAGACTTTTCAGACAGACAGTACTAAAAAAATTCACGTGTTTAATTGTTCGTTTTAGCCATGAAATCTATTGCCAAAAAGTATTCATAAACTAATGAGCGATGCGTTGCGATGCGATGCTAAGAAACTGTCACTTAGATTATGTATTGTACGAATTATACCAGATTGGCTAATGCGGCAGGCTTTGGCAATTTGTTTGCGTCGCCTCATATCACGTTGCTTGCTATCACTTACGTTGGACACTGCTCGATTTTTTTAGAGTTGTAGGTAATCCGATTTGTGATACGCCAGCACAAATAATTCGCCACGCCGAAGCTTGCCGTTTCGATTCCCGCTCAAATCAAACATTTGTGTGTATGAATATGGATGTTTGTCTTGGTCTGAGTGGTACTATGATATGAAATATATTTACAAAAAAGTATATACCTTTGTATGTTTATCGATTGTCTAATACCCGCAGAACAAGATATGCTTAGTTTAGGACCAGATGGTGTTGTGTGAATGTGGAAGAATGTTATATTATATGGTAGAATATTATATAGCGGTCTACAAGGCAAGACGTCTGATCAGTCAGGATGGCACTAATACGAGTATGATAAATAGGTAATATAGAAGTAGGTAGATTAATTAAAATCGTTGTAATTATTATATTTTATTAATATCTTCAAACTTAAATTACACTCTTTTTGTTTTTATTTATTCACATAATATACCTTCATTAGAAGCAAGATAACTATTAAGACAGTAAATATAAACATTAGAGTACATTTTTGTATCATCTCCTTTGCTGCGTGATTAATGCGATTTACCTACATCGCAATATGATGCAGGTCATAACGATTCAAAGCCGGATAAGTGAAACTGTAATTTCCATAATTTGAATGTCTGCACAACCAGTGTATCAGTATTCTATATATTTAAAGTGGAACCAAATTATCAGACGCCCCTGGTGTATGCTTTTATAGTCTGTAACTGCATTAAAGCGTAGTATTCGATCATAATCCTGTACGCGTAGTCAACATACCTAGATTACGCCTACACGGGAACGCTTGGTCCGTACAAGGCTTTAGGTTAATAGATGCTACTTTTAACCTTAAAATCTAAGTAAATTATGTAATTAAACTGCGCTTACTATCAAACACCTGATAGAAAATTAGACCGCTGGACGTCTTTGTTTATTGCCAACTTAGCAACCGCGGCGCGCTGTCGCTTCCAACTACAGTTTTACATGCATGTCCGATAGTTTGTTTCCGTATTTATCCCTCATTCAAAAAACATCGATATATACTTTCACTGTCAAATCCCATCACTCCTTACTGATGGGATTTGACAGCACGGCTAGTTAGAGAATGCAGTCAATGGTCAGTCTGTAAGGAGTCTATGCCTCTTTAAATGAGACGCGTAATTTGACGTTATGATTAACCAACTAAGACCAACTGACATTACATGTTGCACGTTCGGTGTAAGGAAATATAGCAAGCATGTTCTCTCTAGTCTAAACCTAGTCCAACCTCTCTGATATAATATTATGTTATAGACGGAGGGATCCCATCACTGAAAGGTCTGACATTGGTCATTTTGATACTTCCTTCATAGACATTTTGATTTATTCGTATAAATATTGTGACGCATAAACATAGTGACGACATAACTTTATCGATACTTTTATTTTACAGACTAGCTTCGGCCCACGTATTCGCCGATGTGGGTCACAGTTATTGCAAAAAAGGTAGCCTTTGCACTATTGTGATGTAGCAGCTATACTGCAACATTTTTTTGAATAATAATTATACTTGAATACAATTATATATCTCAAGAAAAGTGTTTTCATCAATCATCAGCTATTGCACACAGGCTACCGCTGCCTTCACGTACAACCTTTACTGTAACTTTTAAAATGTGTAATAGATATTTTGATGGTAAAACTAATCCTCCTCTGTTTTTTACTTTTATAAAAATAATTACATAAACCTGCAGTACTGTAGGTTTGTGTAATAATTTTTATTTTATTCTCTTCATCATCATCAGCCTTTAACAGTCCACTGCTAGACTAAGTCTCTCCGTTGAAAGGAGGAATTGGCCTACTATACCACGCTGGCCAAACGGGTTGGTATAGGGTTTGTATCAAGTTTTCCTTCTCTTACAGTGCTGTTCTCTGCATAATATGCTCCCTCTGTCGGCTCTTACGACACCCATGGGATGATATGGGGTGGTGACATTCCGTATTCTTAATCCGTCACCACACGGACAAACTACAACTTTTATTCTCTTATTTCTATTATTCTCGGTGAAACCAAAGGTTTTGTCTTCATAATTATGGACGAAGTTATCATGACAAACAACTACCGATAGTACATACTGAGGGGCGCGGGCGGTGCGATTGACATATGGCGCGCATGTAACCAGCCCGCGGAATCTCTCAGACATATAGTATCATGTTGTTCGAGTTTTGCCAATGGCCAGTATTTGCACAGACACAATCAAGTGGCCAAGATAATCCATCAGCAACTAGTCCTTAAATATAATCTCATTGGTTCATCGTACTACAGATACAGATATGTGCCCGACCCAGTTCTCGAAAAAATGGTCGTACGTTGTTGTCCTGGTATGAAATGAAATGAAATAATTTATTTTCATCACTAGGTTTTACAATTTTCTCTTAATCTACTAGAAGCAAGTACATGTTTGTTTTGCGTTTTAAATATTATAAGAGAATTCGATGACGACCGTACTAGTACAAACTGTGCTACAGTCGCCAGCGCCTTCATCCCTCAGCTTGGTACAAAGAGTTATTAGATTTTGTCACAAGAAAAAGAGAAAAAAGAAGAACAAATTAAACAATTACAAATTAAACCCAAATACGTGTTGTTTAGACTTATGCTATAAAATTACATGATAAGGTTGTCTAGTGTTTAATATAATATGATACTTAAACTTAAAGAAAACTGTTACCACTCGTATTGATGATGTAGAGCATGTGCGTTTTTGTGTGTGTGCGTGTGTGTGTGTGTTCATGTTTATGTGCATGTGTGTGTATGTGATGTGAGTGTGAGTGTGAATGTAAGGTTAGTGTGTGTGCATAAAGTGTGATTAGATATTGATATGTATTTATATATTAGTTTTAAGAATAGGGATTTAATAGTTGCTCGGTTTGACTATAATCCAAGCCTAACAACCACTTTCGCAGAACATCCTTGAATTTATTGGTTGGAAGAGCATATAGTATATTATTTGCTTGATTTACAACATTGTATAATTTGTTACTTACCACATAAAATTGATTTTTGGCAAGGGTTGTACAATGTGGAGTAACTGAGCAAACTTTCATTTTGTTTCGCTTGGTAATCGCGTTATAAGTCATACTTTTATGCTTTCGTAGTACAGTTAGAAAAATAAAAAGTTGTCTAACAGTTAAGACAGAAGTCTCAGTGTACAGAAGATCAGTGCTATACCTACGTGGTTTACCCAGAATCACCTTCAATATCGCCCTCTGTGCACGTTCCAATGGAAGTAGTGTGGTCTTGCCAGTACCACCCCATACTGTGATACAGTATTGAAGCAAACACTGTGCAAGAGCATGATAAACACATAGAAGTGTTTCGATATCGGCAGACGGTCTGAGTTTACGAAAAATTGGAATCAATCTCCTTACACGGGTAGTTAGTAGGTTTATGTGAGTTAACCAATTTAGGGAGCAATCTATTATCAGTCCAAGATACTTTATGTTTGAAGTACGAGTTAGCAGTGGGCAAGCGCATCCATTTTGTTGGTCACAGCTATGTGCAGTTATTTCAAAGTCGGGAGGCGGCTGAGTGTTTGAACGGGGTGAAAAAGTCACGTAACTTGTTTTATTTATATTTAAAGTTAATATATTTTCTCTCAACCACTTCATCACCTCTCGGTATAGGTCTATCATTACAGACAGGTTTATTGTAGCCAATAAGCGTGATATTGTAGTGATCGACCGAGCAGAGCGACTCGCATTGATAGACGTTATTACCATATCGCATGACAGCAATCTCGTAAAAGCAGACAAAGAGAAGGAGTTCAAATGTTTGGGCCCAGTTCATGAGATTGTCGATATGTGGGATGTGAACTCGGCGATCATTGTGCCGATAGTTGTGTCAGTAAATGGACTAATCGCCAAGAGCCTTTACCAACATCTAAAGATGCTCGCACTAGGCAGCAGAAAAACTAATATTTTTAACAACAACACTTTTTGAGTTCGTTGCCAGTTAGAAGTACGCACACAATTTTATTTTCTTTCTTACTCACCATGCGGGCTCCTGGTTTAATTCTTTTAAATTATTTTACTTCTCACTTATTTTAGACCTAGGCGTATCTATAAGGGCGTAATTAATATGGCGTATATATAATATGATTTTGTAAAGATTTTAGCTTTTTTTCTAAGCCAATGACACTGTCAGTGACTTTTTCTATTTTACCTTAAATAAATGTGATTCATTACGTGTGAAATATTTTATTTAAAATTGACCCTGAAGTTAAATTTTATTTCTTATTTATTTCTTCATGACAACCGGGACCGACGGCTTAACGTGCTCTCCGAGGCACGGGACAAGCGATAATTAACAATTCAATACGAACATAACTCCGAAAAGTCATTGGTGCGCGCCGTGGATTCGAACCCGATACCCTCTGCATGGCAGTCTATTGGTATATCCACTCGGCTATCGCTGCCTTCTGGATATAGGTAGTTATTATTAGTGATATAATGAATATCAATTTTATTGCTTTATTCACCTTAAAAAGGTAATTTAAAAATATATTATACATCGTTACTTATTTACTAGTGTTTAAGTATAAGCTGGATTTATTCACATATTTTACTTTATCTGTGGATTTATCAACATTCAATTGATATTCATTCTGAGTAAACCAAATCTAAGGATTTATTGCAAACATTATCGATTATTAGATAATATATTATTAGTAAGCACATCACTGTCACTGTCATGTCATTTCGAAGATTCGAAATGATATTTGTATATTTATCTTTCTCTTACATGAGAAAAAAATCATAAGTCAGAGTGAAGTAAATATATTGGGTAAGGTTGCTATTTTAATGCGGTCTCTATAACTTCCTTACTTTATGCGAACTGACGACACCTGCCAACACGCCAATTGGAATCGGCACACGAATTCCTTAAGAAATGCGCTTCTATTATGTAAATCTGTATTCATTGACTATAGTAAGGCATTTGACTGTGTCAACTGGGATTCAGCAGCAGCGATAGCCGAGTGGAGAGACCGACGGACTGCTACGCAGAGGGTCTCGGGTTCGAATCCACGGCACGCACCAATGACTTTTTGAAGTTAAGTGCGTATTAAATTGGTAATTATCGCTTGCTTATCGGTGAAGGAAAACATCGTGAGGAAACCTGCATGTCTGAGAGTTCTCCATATGTTCTCGAAAGACATGTGAAGTCTGCCAACCCGCACTTGGCCAGCGTGGTGGACTATGGCCTTACCCTTCTCATAGTGAGAAGAGGCCCGTGCCCAGCAGTGGGACAGTATAAAGGGCTGATGATGATGATGAACTGGGATTGTCTATTTTTATTTATTTATTTATTTAGGTTTGCTAACAAATGTAACAGTAATACAAGCAAATATTATAAACATCTTACGTTCTAGAATAACAGTTACATCCAATAATAAGCAAACACCACTTACACTTACAATAACAAACATAAGTAAGTATTACTAATTATAAGTTAAAACAAAGTACGGATTACAGTTCGGTTTTTTTTTACATACCATACCTTTTTCTGATACAAAAATTCGCCAAGCATACAGAAATAAAAATACATTTATAAGAAAGCATTACATTTTACCGTTTTGCGATATATAGTAAGAGAATCAGCAAATATATATACCGACGGACGCAAAATCTGTAATTTGCGTTATGCAGACGACACCGCCTTGCTAGCGTCAGATGACGCCGAGATGATCACCTTACTGGATAGGATGGAGCGCATCAGCGGTGAACTAGGACTCTCGACAAACAGGTCCAAAACGAAAATCATGGTCATAGATCGCACAGGCAAGCTTTACCCCACTGGGTCACTCAATTTAGAGACGGTTAACAGCTTTATATACCTGGGTACATTAGTAATGGCTCTTGTGAATCTGAGGTGCGAAGAAGGATCGGAATGGCAAAAGTCAAGAATATCTCTCTGAAAACCAAGATCAATCTTGTACCCACGCTGGTGTTCTCCCTATTATTGTATGGCGCAGAGACATGGACCTTGAAGAAAGCTGACCGTGATCGCATTGATGCTTTCGAGATGTGGTGCTGGAGAAAGATGCCGGGCATCCCCTGGACAGCACACTGCACCAACGTATCGATCATACAGGAGCTCAAGATCCAGACGAGTCTTTCCACTATCTGCCTGCGCAGAGTTCTAGAGTACTTCAGGCACATTTCGAGGAAAGACAGTGATAACTTGGAAAAGTTAATAATCACTGGCAAAGTGGAAGGAAAAAGACCGAGAGGCAGAAGCCCGATCGGTTGGACCGACCAGATCCGCACGACTCTTAACACCACGGTATCGTGTACCGCGGTGTTAAGAGTCGTGCGGATTGCTCTCCACTCGGCAACAGATAGGAATAGATGGCGGGAAGTGGTCCGCAATAGACTGTTTCCACGAGGTGGTGAGGTCAGAAGAAGGTTATACAATCTCGAGTAAATAGGTAGGTCTTCTGGGTTAGTGTGCTACAACCTTGACAACATATTTGCTTAACATCAAGCAGTATGTAGTACATCGATATGGTAAGAACAAAAATGCAAACTCAATTATGACCGTAATAAGCTTTTTTTATCCCAGATAACGCTCGTATTTAATAAGGGTGCATGGCATTGAACCCAAACAAGTCGAGCAAAAAGCACATTCGTAAGTTTTACTTTCTTCTCTCTGTAACTTCGTTCTGAATAAAGCTAGACATCTGAACATTTCATTATCAAGAGAACATCTTTATAATAAAATATATTACAGAGTTTCATCCAAATCGAACTAGTACTATAAAAATTATTGATTGTCACACTCACTCAATGGTCTTCATAAAATTCTAGGGTACTTCTAGCAGACTTCTGATGATCATTATCATTTAGCCTAAAAAAATAAAAATAAATCCTTAAACTTTTAGGAAAAATTCAAACAAATGTACCTTTTTAAACTTGGTCTAGTTTTCATATTTTTGAATCTACACAAATAAGTTTGTGAACCTTTGTAGTATGTGAATTAGGTATTAATTACGCCACCAAGATAACTTTGCGGTTTAGAATTCGGAATTCAGTTTATGTCCCTACTAGATTCAAATATTTTTGGCTCTTTAGAAGTACTCAGGAGGCAGCGATAGCCTAGTTGAGATACCAACAGACTGCCATGCAGAGGGTATCGGGTTCGAATCTACGGCGCGCACAGTTGTGAGATCAAATATGGTAACTAATGGTACCTAACTGAAACGGTCATGACGGCTGGAACACGAGAGTGTACGGTTTCGATAAACATATTAGTTTAGGAGGATGCAGCATTCTCAACACAATATATGGACTACATACAGAAAAAATATTCGGTATAATTTTTTTTTTAAGGTAATAGGCGGCAAACAAGCAGACGGATTGCGTGATGGTAAGCAATTACCGCCGCCCATGGACACGAGCAACACCACAGTAGTCACAAGTGCGTTGCCACCCCTTGGGGTTGGGAAAAGGGATAGGATGAGGAGTGGGATCAGGGAGAAGGGATAGGGGATAGGGCCTCCGACACTCACTCACCGAACGAAACGCAACAGTTTAGCTACTGTTACTTTACGTCGATTTTATGTGAGACAGTAGTACTATATAACCTCTAATGTAGTAGGAAATCATTTAATTAATGGAATGCTTATACTAAATACAGGAAAATATGCGGAACCGATATAAACTTAAATTTAGATGGATGCAGGAAAATCTGTAATACACATAGAACTTATTCAGAAATATACAGTGCGTCACATTATTTCCATTATGAATGGACGCCATAAACCAGCGAGAATTATTTGAAATTGAATATCTTCATTTCGTGTTTAATCAAAATTTCTTGTTGATAATGGAATTCACATGACAAAAGTGTAGCTATATTCACACAATAAACAATTGAAATCTCATTAACAGTGGCAGACGCCACAAGGTTGGACTTTGAAAAGACGCAAGAAGTCTTCCGCGATTTAAATATATATATATATATATATATATATTTAAATATATATATATATATATATATATATATATATATATACTTCCTCATTTCAGCCCAGAGACGACGCTGGACATATTATCAATCAATCCGTCAATCAGACCGTCAATCAGCCTTGCCGGAGGACTACCCCTGCTGCGTTGTCTAGTACCTGTCCACCACTCCATTTCACACGCGATTTACTAGAATAAAATTTATAAATTGAACTAACCTTGAACCTCAATTTACGGATAGGGGGCTGTGCATATGGGATTTTCCAAAACGCTGCGTACGGCTTATTATCAAAAACTGTGTAAAACTTTCTACCGGTAATTTTTGTTCCATTTGTTACAATAGTATACGTGGAATCACTGTTAAAACCAGCACTGTTTATAATAAAGGAAATTAATAGCAAAATAACTTTCGAAATCATGTTTTAGGTAAATTATTTAAGAAAAATTTATCACATGGAGCCGTTACTAAGGCTTTTTAAAAACTACAATCATAGTTATAGTACGCGTATAGGACACGTCATAATGTAAACGTTTCAAAGGCGTGAATGTGTTTTGAAAATATTTGAAATATTGCACTATTACATAAGCCTTGAATCTGCTAGATAAGATGCATCTAGAGCCTATTGAATTTCTTTTTTTCCCTCCATGGACCGAAATCGCAATTATTTCAAGATATCAGTGGCGACACTGTATTTTTACAATATCATCCTAAATTACTCGACATCATAATTATGAAGGGTCCACTGCAATAATGATGAATGTCCTTTGTTTATTGTTCCGAGATAATACGGTTTCAAGTAATAAACGGTTAAAAAAAACTCAGAGTTAGAGATAAGAAAATAATTTTTATTTCAGTTAAAGGGCATAATATGTTCTATAACTGAAATTATATTATAATATTCATTCTTTGGCAAATAATCATTCAAAGGTAACTTAAACTAATTAAAAATTAAATAATCTGAGGTAAGTTATAAAAATTAAGAACAATAACGATCATTGTCCACACTATGCTCACAGTCAATAATGATAGATGTCCTGGACATTGATCATTGTAGCCGTGAACGCCTGTGACTTTCAGCGTTCTAGCCATGTAGCCAAATATTAAAAACTAAATTTTCTCGGGACTGTAAGCGATATTGCTGAGTTTGTAAACGAGATTATTAATTGCATATATTAAGTGACATTCGGTCACTTAATATATAGTGACGCGTAGAGTTTGAATTTTTTTGGACATTCATCATTATTGCAGTGGACCCTTCATATAAAAAATAACAAAATATGTACCTATATATGGATCTGTATGCCTTAGACAGACACACAGATCCACAGACATGTTATTATAACTTTCCTCTGTTGGCGTCAGGGATTATTAAGTACGTAAGACAACACGGTTGGCGTAGCCGCCCCGCCGCTTGGAGTTTGCGTTGAGTATTGTGGTTTCGATTCCCACACGAGACACTACTTTGTGTCCATCAGTTGTATGTTTGTAAAATTCGCGGCGATACATGGTTTGTTTCTATTACGGGCGTAATCTTAATAAATTATGTAAAAAATAAAGATTAAATAGCTCCTTTACATTAAATTTTTCTCTTTGCATTCCTCTTGTAATTAAAAATCAAAATCAAATAATTTATTTGCCGAAATACTGTGACAAGCGGTGTTACAAATAATGGCATTAAAGGTACAAGTATTTGGACTAGAATAGTGGCATGCAAACATTGATGAAAGTATAATAAATTAATAATGTCAAGTCGAAAAATAAGTCATTATTAAATCAAAATTCAGAATAATTAAATAAAATGTCATACAGTTAAAATATAGTCAATTGTAGGATAAACATAGCAATTAATGTATGAATAATTAATAGACGTCCAGCTATTATAACTAAAACAAAATAATAAATTGTAAATTAAATTTATATTACATAATAGTAAAAATAATAATAATATAAATTAATTCAAATGTCACTGTATAATTTGTCATTTAGATAATCCGTTACCGTATAATAGCATTTATTTATTAAATATTCATTTATTTTTTTCTTGAACAAATAAGACTCATATTCTTTGATTGTTTTTGGCAGTTTGTTGTAAATCAGAGATGCCATATGAAATATGCTTGTATGCATCAGAGCAGTTTTAGTTTTAGGTATGCAAAGTCGATACACATCTCTTTGTCGTCTGTTGTAAAAATCTGATGCTAACATAAATAAAGTTGGATTACATTTGACAAATACAGCTGCTTCAAATATATTTAAGCAGCATTTAAAAAACAAATAATACATACATACATACATACATAGACTCACGCCTGTTTCCCGGAGGGGTAGGCAGAGACTACGGAACGCCATTTGCAACGATCCTGACATACCTCACTTGCTTCACTCACTCCCATCAAGTTTCTCATGCATGCTCTTCTGTTAAGGGTACTTCTGACTTGTCTTTTTTCAGGATGTCTCCAATCTGGTCAGAGAACGTCCGCCTAGGTCTTCCTCTTTGTCCTGTTCCATTCACACTTGCCTTATATACCTTCTTTGTCAGTCTATCGTCATCCATCCTCTCCATGTGCCCAAACCATCTTAACATGCCTTTCTCAATGCTTGTCACTACATCTTCTTTTACCCCACACCACTCTCGTATCACACAATTCTTTACTCTGTCGGTCAAAGACACACCACACATATTTCTCAGTGCTCTCATTTCTACAGCATTTATTTTACTTTCAAATCTCTTCTGCCATACCCAACTTTCACTACCATACATAAGGGTAGGCACTAACACGCCTCTATGTACAGCCAAACGTGCCTTTTTGGACACGTTTTGACTGTTCATAAACGCTTTCAGAGCTCCATTCACACTATTACCTGCATTAACTCTCCTTTCAATATCTTCTTCATTCTTACCATCTCTTGTAAACAACGTACCTAAGTAAACAAACTCATTCACTTGTTCCACTCGCTGTCCATCGATCAAAACATTACAAGCCGTAACGCATTCCTCCTTTTCAAAAACCATGACTTTCGTTTTACTTACATTCACTTTCATTCCTTTCCTCTCTAACGCACCATGCATGATTGCTACCATCTCCTGCAACTCCTCCGCTGAAGATGCAAGTATTACCTGATCATCAGCATAAAGGAGGCATTTGACGAGTAACCCATTCATTCTTAATCCGCAGTCACACTGTTTTAAATCTTGCAAACAACTGCCCATGAAGAGGTTAAACAGCCACGGCGACGCTACACATCCCTGTCTAACACCTTTCTCGATAGTAAACCAGTCAGTGTATGCCCCGTTTATCCTCACACAAGCTCTAGAATCCTCATAAAGGGATTTCAGAGCTCGAATGAGGCTGCTGTCCACCCCATTCATTGACAGCACCGACCACATTTCATTCCTCACCACTTTATCGTAAGCCTTTTCCAAATCCACGAATGCGCAATAGACCTTTTGACCTTTGGCCAAAAACTTTTCGGCTATGCTTCGCAAGGAAAAAACCTGATCCGTGCATCCCATACCCTTTCGGAATCCCGCTTGTACATCCCATATTTTCTTGTCGGTTACTTCCATAACTCTTTCAATAAGTACCTTTGCATACAATTTGCCAACAATGCTGAGAAGGCTAATGCCTCTATAGTTTTTGCAATCTTGTTGCGAGCCTTTTCCTTTATAAAGAGGCACAACTACAGCTGTGGCCCAGTCATTAGGTACTCGGCCGGTGGTCCAGCACAAGTTATATAACCGCTGCAACTGACCAACTATGACGCCCTGTCCAGCCTTCAGCATTTCGACTGTAATCCTATCATATCCTGCAGCCTTACCTACTTTCATACTTCCCAGTGCCTTCACCACCTCATCCACGCCAATAACGCTTTCATCATTGCTATCCTTACCATTCATTTCAGCTATCGGTGTCTCTATCGCCGACCTTTCAAATAAACTTTCAAAATACTCTTTCCATCTCTTCAGCACGCAAGATTCATCATTTACTATCTTTCCATTCTCGTCTCTGATGGATGTGTGTTCCGAGGATTGAGTTTTTCCTCGAACTGCACGAACGGATTTCCAGAAAAACTTAATGTTTCTCTGGAAATCGTTAGATAATCTGCTATCAAACTCATCTTTCTTTTCCTCTTTTTTCCTTTTAACCATTTCTTTCACTATTCTTTTTGACCTAACAAACTCCTTTCTTGCTTCATCTATGTCTACACTCGTTGCTTTTCCCATTCTTGCATTTGCTCTGGCAGCCAACCAATCTGACCAAGCTTTCTTCTTCTCTGACACTGCTGATTGTACATCCTTGTCCCACCATGTATTCTTAACCTTTCGTATTTTCCTTCTCTTGATCACACCACATACTTCAGACGCTACACATACTACCTCTTCTTCAAAGGCCTGCCATAATTCTTCCATATCATTTATGCAATCGAACCTCTCAAATTTTGCTATCAATCTTCGTTTATACTCATCTTTCACATCTTTCTCTTGTAGATTTTCTACCTTAATTCTTTCCAAGACCCTATTTTCATTACGCTCTCGGTGTCGCCATCCTTTAAAGAGCCCACTTATCCGGCTCAACACCAAGAAGTGGTCTGTGTGGATGCCGATCCCTCGATATGCTCTTGTATCCAACACATTCTTTCTCAATCGTTCATCTACTATCACAAAATCAATCATACTTCTTCTAACTTTTTTCGCCTCTCGCGTATACATATGTATCCTTTTATGATCAAACATGGTGTTTGTCACACAAAGGCTCCACTCCAAACAAATCTCAAGCAGTACTTTTCCATTTTCGTTCACACTCTCATCACCAAATGCACCTAGCACCCTTTCAAATCCATCTCGCTTTACTCCCACCCATACATTGAAATCCCCTAACAAGATCAATCTTTCATTATCCTTGCAGTTCCTCAAAATCTCTCTTAAACTCTCCCAAAACTCCTGCCTTTCGTCTTGCTCATGTTGTGACATACCCGTAACTATATTGACCGGGGCGTACACCCCCACAATAAAGAGACGAGTAAGTCCTACTTTTATTCTCATCCACAGTAGCCTAGCATTTACACATTCAAACTCTTTTACACACTCATTCATTCGCGCAGACAGTATTACACCAACTCCCTTACAGGCTCTGGTGGTACTATCTACCCCAGACCAATACGCCGTATATGCGCCATGCTTGGTGGTTTCACACCCTTTTCTTTTTGTTTCATTCACACAAAGAACATCAATCTTTCTATCATCCATCATCTGACATACTTCATCCAATTTGCCGTTCATTCCTCCTCCAATATTCAATGTTGCAAACCTGCTCTCCGTAGGCCGCTTTTCGCCCTCGCGGGAAACGAGACGTGATGGGGTGCGAACCATTGCGTTCCCACGAGATTTAGGGTTTTTAAATGTCCATCCCCATAGAGCCCTTTACGGGGGTAAGGCGGAATATCACGTGTGCCCTGTGACCACCAACACAGGCACCCTCCGTTTGCGACCAGCTTACCCTCTGGCCACGAATCTCTCGGCACGGGTCGGTTTACACCTTAGATCGGGGTTTTGTGTCGGGTATGCTCCCTGAAAGTTGGTTTAATTTCGGAGTTTTCCTTCTCCTAGACAGGTTGCCAACCAAGGCTAACGAGGGCCATCTCCCCGAAAAACAAATAAATGCATCCCTATTATCGGCAAGTACGTGACCCAAGATAGCCTAGCTCTACAATACGAAAGCGAAAACAAACATCAATAATATTTTCATTACGATATTACAGATTCAAAATACACCTAAGTGTATTACAGCCAAAGCAATATTGCAACCGCAATCAGCATCGTCCGATAATCGTCGATTCGCTCGACTGTGTAAAACGGTTTCCAGTTGATTTACAATATGCACTTTCTGTACAGCAACAGCTTTACATTTTCTTTTTACTAAGTGACCTAATTTTATTCCTCTTAATATTTTGTGTTTGTTACGGATGACTGCCTCTGCAGTCCAGTTGATAGCGTATGGGCCTGCTGATCGGTCCCGAGTTCGATTCCCGGGTCGGGCAAAAATACTATCGAGTTTTCCGAATTCTCAGTAGCAACACGGGGTCTGGCAAAGTGCCCGGTGACGGCAATATGCGCTACACTATTACGTGGGACCAAATATCTGGAAATCTATACTTTATATATAATTAAGAGGAAAGATTTGTATTTTAGTATGTTTGTAACGAATAAACACAAGAAGTTCTCAATGGATTTCAAATTTCTTTCATAATTGGAATGCTGCATTATCCCTGAGTGACAAAGGCTATATTTATTACCAGAAAAGTTTAGGGTTCCCTGACTTCTGGTGACAACCTTTGCCAAATAATGTCTTTCATCGCGTGCGCTGCTAAAACTATGAATTATACAAAAAAAAATGTACTACATTATTTAAGTACTCATTGTTACCTACAAAAAAGTCCGCGACGGTACAGCATTTTGCCGTTCACCTTTGGACGCATCCTGCGCAGGCCCCCTCCAAGAACACGCGGTGCGTCCACTCCCGAGATCGCTCTTAGCTTCACCGCGGGTGTCCAAGCCACGGTTACTGAGCCCCCCCACCACGACAAGGTGGAGATCCCACAGGGGGGATGGTACAGGTCTACCTCCTAAGGAAAATCCACAGTAACCATTTTTATCAATAACAAATTATAAAAATATTATGGGTTATTTTCGAAGCTATTTTAAGCAATACAGTATTATTTCTTATACAATCAAATACGCCAGATATGTTGTGTATGTAATGTTAATAGCAATTTTCTTTTACAGAATAGCATTATAATGAATATCTTAAAAGATAAAGAAAAATAAAAATAATGCGTGAGAAAAAAAATTGACCGGCACATATCGCACACCGATATTCCGCCGGGACGAGATCCGCTTGATTTTATCGATTACATAAAATTAAGAATAACGAAATCAATAATTTTAAGCTCAAGACTGTTTAGATACCTGATTACATTCTGAATAATTCAAATTGAACTTGCCATTCAATAGATGTAACGAATCTAAAAGCACGGAAGTGAGGCGGGCATCAATTGAAAATATAATTCCGCTAGAAATTAATAAATTAAGTACCTGCGCACTTACATAAAACTAAAAAGTATTCTGTTTATACTTATACAGCATTTTACAGTTCACTGCTGGACATGGGCATCACTGTAGCAGTGAGTTAATAACTACGTTTATACTGCTATAACCACCACAATGGTATGGCGTTTGATGTCGAGTTTGCCGTATCTTCGCAAAGTTACTATGTTATGCTTCGTGTATTTTTAAGTAAGACACCTACGAAATGAAATCGGGTGGTGACACTTTGTATCCTCAATCAGCCACCACAGGGACAGCAAATAACGATATAAATTAAATATGAAATTTGACAAGAAAATAGGTTTATGGATAAGTAGCTAACCTAATCCCACGGTTACTTCCACGCTATTTAAGACTACTGCGTCGTAGCACTTTATAAAAGTATTTATAAGGATTAAGAAATATATAATTTATTATATATTCCATCATTAGTTGGTAAAAATCGTGATGTTTTTTAATCGATAGTATAAATATGTTTTCAAACCGATTTACTAATGTTTGCCATAATTGAAAATGCCATAATTTCATATGCCATACTGGTATTTGCCATAATTTCATTAGAAATAACGCTTCAGTTGCCATAATCGTGAAATGACATAAAATAACTTTCACTAATTCCATTGGTCATAATCGATGAAGTGTCATAATAATTTAAATCCATAAATGTATTTGCTATAATTTTCGTTTTCAATAATGCCATTTTCCATAACTCTTATTCACCATAAACTGAGGTTGACGGAGCCCTGCTTCGCAGGGCTCCTATTTTCGGGTTAAGGGTCACAAGATAATTTTTCACATAAAACCTAAAATTACGTTCCGTTTTGGTTCCGTGAGGTTGACGGAGCCCTGCTTCGCAGGGCTCCTATTTTTGGGTTAAGGGTCAAAAGAGAACCTAACACAACCTATTTAGTTACTTTCACATAAAACCTAAAATTACGTTCCGTTTTGCATATTTGAATGAAGAATTTTTGGAAATTGTTTAAAAATATTTAGACGCAACTCCGGCAGCCAAAATTACTTTTAGGGGATTAAATCTAACTCCCTTAAGCCCCCTACACCACCACTACCCTCAAATTCGGGCGACTCGTTTCGAAACCCAACCCCAGATTTTTTATTCACAATTAAAACTAAAACTAAACCTCATATGGCGTCTACTAACTAAGCTCGACGGAGCCCCGCTTCGCGGGTCTCCTACTTCTGGGTGGTTTAAAAAAAAAACCACGAAGAGTCTTCTAACCTAACCTATCCGAGTCGGATTGCACTGAGCCGGGGTGTTAACGATAATTAATTTCGACCTAACAATATTATGTATTATTTTCATAATTATATCAAATTTTGATTATGTCACGAGTCGATTATGAGATGTGTTACTTATGGAAACTAATTATTATGATATATATTGTTATAGAAAGTCATTTTATGGCAAATAAAAGTTATCACTGTTGAGTTGTTAAGGCAAACGTTATTAGTATAAATGATAATAGTGCAAGTAAATATTATGACCAGGGATGATTATGGCAAACAATATTAGTGTAAATTAATTCATGGAAAACGAGAGAATACCTTTCAAACCATTTGCAACACAATTTTTATCTGTTATGTCGTTCGTGTTGCTACTGCGCATCGTGAATGTTTTGCTCTGATTTATTGGTGTTTTCGTGCGGTTTTAATTGTAATGTAATTGAATATAAACTCAATAATACTGATCACTACCTTCTACCAATGCTAAGAATATGCATCGGTGTTTGTGGTTAGTTTTTTTGGACGAGTATAGTGCGAAGTTCCCTAGTACACAGGTTAGTATTCATTATTATTGGCCTCTCTTTATATAGATTTTGTTCTATATGACACAAAGACATTCCTTTATTTACACCTAGGTATTATATTTATGTTAAAATTCAATTTTGAGGTATTTTTAGTTGTGGGATTATTTCCATTTCTAATATCTCGTAGGTATCTTATCTACCAAGCGTTAGTTTAAGAGCATTGACAAATATATTGTTACATCAGATAGTCCAAAATAATAAAGTGATTTTTATGAATTCCTTTTGTGCATAATAATGTATAGTTCGGGTTGTGTTTACTTTGGAACTAGTCATAACCACGTAAAAAGATATCTAAAAACGTTATCGAGATTCAGAAACATCTAGAACAATCAGATAAGGCGTTTGTTAAGCATGAATACCATTTTGTAAAATTATTGATCTTAATTAGAAGTAATTATAAGATTCGGACAATCTCAATAAAGATATGAAATTATTCAATTGTTTTATTTAAATCCAGTTTTTGCCATAAGTTTTGTGTATTTGAAAATAAAGAAAATAATGATGATACTTTTTTATGACAACGGACTTTTTATTAATATGCAGTTTTATGACAATTGTTTTTGCAAAAGCAAAGTAGGTACCTATTCTACATAACCCACCCAAAAAAAGAACACTAAAATGTTTGTAACTAACATAAAAAAGAAACTAGGGAACGCAAGCTTTCGTACATAATCACTGGCGAGTGAGTGGTGGCTTATTATCTCTCGCCATTTTAGCGGCCCAACGCCTGGGGGAGCTCGCGGAAATCAGAGTACATGAAAAGGGTTTTAACCTCAGCGTCCGCCGACTTAATTAATTTTAAAAGGCAAGAACGAGGCTTCACTTGCAAATTGTCGAGAACCTCCTTTTAACCCACGGAACATCTCTTAGAGATCATTGATAACACTGTTCGGTGCCTGAATTTACATATTATTTGTAACACGAGAGTTTAAGGGTAGGTACAAAGATTTTGGAATATGTTTAGAATGCTAATTATTATGAGAAAAATTGAGACGTATTTTCTTTTTTTCATTTGATGATCTTTTGTGAGGTTTGCATTTATGTCTGTAGCCGCGTTATACAGTAGGACCTCAGTTCGAAATCAGATTAGCTTGTAAGAAGAATTGTCCGATGTTCCAATTGGGAATTCTTAATAGATATATAAAAGAATATAGAGGAAGTATAATTCTGGCTACTGGATATACGGGACCCAACATTTTGTTTTTTGCTTTTAGATAACCTACAGTCTAGCATGAGTGAGCATGTTATAAAATCTCTGCTCTCCCTAGTAGAATATAAAGCGAGATGAAATATGATAATAAGATTCTTGAAATATTTTTGTTATTTAGTTTGGCCACGGATTTCAGTGGGTCTATGGCGCTCTCATCAGCCTGTGGAAATGAAATAACTGATAAACATATTTAGATATCCATAAATTTACATATTATATGAATGTAGAGGATGGCTGCAACTTATGCCAATCCTTCTTAGTGCACCCTAAGGATCCTTCATGCCAAATTTCAGCTTCATGCGCCCAATAGTTTTGGCTGTGCGTTGTGTGTCAGTCAGTCAGTAACGCAAGAATTTCATATAATTATACAGACAAGAATTTTATTTACAGGGTGTAAAAAGACCCTTAATGAAAACTGATATCCCATGTTGTACCAATCACTACGAACATGTTTTACTTCGGCACCATACCTGGGAAATTACTGGTTCTGGAGATATTAAGGCTCAAAGTTAGTATGGATTTTTTCTAATTAGGTACAAAATCGATACATTTACCCCGCCAATATGTTCTTTAGATGCCCTATGACCCCATGGATAAGTAGGTATTTCGAGCATTGCACGCGCGCGCTTTTAATTGCGGTTTAAGAAATGTAAAAACTTAAAAAATAAATCGTTTCTAGGTATTATTTTTGGTTAGTATGACTAGGCATGATGTCCACAACGAGTAGACTTCGGCTTGGTAATGGGTCTTGCGACACTCTGTATACAGTTTTACACCGAAATTAAATTAGACAGTACATTCTAGTAATATTATATAAAGTACTAAAGCCGGCTAATTTGCTCGTTAAATATCCGTATCAAGCGGTAGCTACGCGATTAAAATACATGGTGTATAATTTTGTGTGAAAATTCACCCAATATGCCCAGCGGAGTTATTAAGTTACGTGGATACCTCGGGAACACCGAGGGTGACTAACGCTAACTTAGGCAGACCTTTTTGAACTGATCTTCCATTTGGTTAGTCCACAAAGTAATAAGGTGAGCAATATGCTTCCTATTTTGTTTAAAGTACGTTGTACTGTTTATAATTTCTATACCTTGAAAATTAGTAAGTAGTCGTAATAACTGACGCAAGCTTCCTAATTGCAAATAAATTAAACAGTCCTATCACAAGTATGGCCACTGCTGGACATAAGGCCCTTAAAATAGACTGATCCTGAGCCACCCACTTCCATCCTCTTTCAGCTATCCTAGTAAAATCATCAACCCACCTTGCAGGAAGCCTTCCTTTGCTGCGAGGTTGCGATGTCTGATGCGAGGTCAGCCCAGAACCATTTTGCCCCAACGTCCGTCGGTTCTTTTAACTATGACTCTACCCACTGCCAATTCAGCTTGACTATTGGGAGAGGTATATCGGCGTCTTTGGTTCCATTGCGTTCGCCTCATTTCTGATTCTCGTAAATCGAACCTACAAATACATGTACACTCGCCATACTGATCACAGCTACAAAACTACTCTACCATCTAGTTACTTTAACGATATGATTGATACTGAGTCTGATCTCGGTTACATTGAAGCGGTAATCTGTTAACGGGCTCGTTTAACATTAATATTAATTTATAAAATGTAAATTAATAGCCATACGTTAACGTCGCTCGCGGACTTTGTTCCAGCATGAATTTGTTCCAAGTTCAACTTGCCATTATATTTTAATGTGTTTTTGTAAAATTGTGGGGAAATTAAAATCGATATATTTTAAGGCGAGGTTGCAGTACTTTTTAAGATTTTTGAACGTCTGAAAGTCCCATGAACTATGATATTTTTAATGATTAAAAATTAAAGTATAAAAGTTGAACATATCTTCTAGTAAATCGTAAAGATAGAAACACGATTTGGAATGATTGGTTCGATAAAAAAAAATGTCAAACATGGCACTAAATCACAATTTTAAACGTGTACTGCTTAGAGATTCCATAATGAATTTATATGAAAGTATTATCAATAGAAACGGCTCTTTATTTTAAAATAAATGGTAAAAACAGATTTCGTAACTTCGTTATCATTTTTCTCCAAGAAAAAAAATAGTCAAAATGTTGGCATTATATCGCTCGCCGGCCGTTCATCAGTGCCTGTCTAGGCGTGATTGAGGGTGGACGTACGTCGTTGCTCCGCAAAATCCCCCTCCACCCCCGCATGTACGTTTTCGCAAAAGTACAAAGTAATTCGTATTCCAAACTCAATCGTTCAAACCATAGACATACTAGTAAGAAACCGTAGACAGGTTACTGACAAGGTAACATGACGGAGCTTACGAGTGGCACGCATCGCGAAAAGCGTACGCACACTAATATAAATATGTCAAAACGACACACTAAGAATTAGATAAGAAGTGTAAGTGAGATAGCACATCTAATCGCAAGCGCGAAATAGAGATAAACATATACTCTCTGGACCGAAGCGCATTGTGACATCATGCTGACCGTTTCACAAACAATAATTTGACTCAGATGCGACATGATCACATTGTCTGTCTTGAGTAAATTCAATTCGTCTCAAAGTAAATTTGATTAATTCATTTAAGGTAGGGAAATAAAAAGTCGATGTGATTTATTTATAACATTTATTAAAAAAGTACATTTTATTCAATGGAAACCTAAAACAGTACGTTAATATAAAAACTGTGCGCCGCGGACCCACCGTAGCCCTGGCAATACCCCTGGGGGTATGGTGGGTCTTTAAAGCTTAACCGTACTCCTGGCTGAAATGCTCGTAGTGTTATACCAACGTGCTACGTGGACATTAAACTGAACAGTGTTATCTTTCGTATGATAATGACTTACTACTTACGTTTTTGTATTTTTAGACAAGCGAAGACAAACGCTAGTACGATGATATAGTGCAACAAGGAGATAAATTAGATAATAAAACGTTTAGGTATTACTGCTAATGGTTATAATGCTTTGTATATTATAGGTATAATCTGTGGTACTGTTGAAGATCGGTCATTATCATCATCCTTGCGCTGTCGAATCATTCCCACTAGTTCTATTGAACAGTTCTATGATAGAACTAATGATACTTTTTTTTTCCACTAGTTCTATTAGCACAACTTGATGAGAAGAATAGAACTAGGAATAGAATTAGGTTGAAAATCGCATGCACCTGTTTTCTGCAATCACTATCGATAGCTGATCACTTTCTGTAAGTCATTTGTTTTGTAGACGTTCATTTGTTTTGTAGGCGTTCATTTAATTTGTAGACGTTAATTTGTTTTACACATTAAACATATGAACGTCTACAAAACATATTTATTCGGATATATGAGCGTGTCGCGACACTACGGATCAATCCCAGTAGTTCTATTGAATACCCTTGTAAAAATATACATAGAACTAGACTGAGACATTTCCTATTACTTATCCCATTAGTTCTGTTCTCCTCATCAAGTTGTGCTAATAGAATTAGGACAGTTCTATCATAGAATTGTTTAATACTACTACTATACTGGGAATGATCCCACAAAATAGTAGAACTTGAAATTAACGAACTGAAATTAATAAACTAATTACACAACAATATTATCTGGGAGTACGGTTAAGCTTTGAAAGACCCACCATACCCCCAGGGGTACTGCCAGGGGTACGGTGGGTCGGCAGCGAAAACTGTGCAGTACAATCTACTTAGTTGTTTAATACTAAAAGGAGAAAAACAAGAACAAGTGAATGGACTTTGATCATCCGTCAATGTTTGTAACTTACGTATGATTTTGTATTTCTATAATAATAATATATTGTGTTGATTCAGCCTCAAATCACTTTTATTACTTGACAAAAACACACATCAGTATTTTATTATTACGAATGTCCCATCTGGCTACTTTGTTTTTTAGTCTTTGAACACGCACAATACTGCTTCTCTTTTACACTCGCTAAATGCCAATTTTATATTCACTCTATTATTTGTGATACTGAATTTATTATAAATTGAAAATAAAACGTTGTAATATTGTAATACTCATGAATGAGAAGTGATTCCATAACTTTTAGTCATTTTCCTACTATAGTTTTACTACTTTAGCAAAGTCTCATTACACACGACGGCATTTTCAAATGTAACGTACACACACGCGAGTAAAAGAGCGAGCGCTTCCGACCGCAGCGCGTACGCGACTAAGGCCAAATGAGACATTTAGAAAAAAAAATTGTCATGAATTTGTCAGTTTTTAATGTGCCACTTTTGAAGTTCGCATAACTCATCTACGGTTTTTTTTTACGCTGCGCTGTGGCACACGCACACACGAAACCCCCCCTCCCCTCCCCCCGCTCACTCGCTGACGCCACCGCCGTGTTTTTGTTTTTGCGGGGGGTGAGGTCGAGCTACGCACTGTACTGCAACCTCGCCTTAATGTGTTTTTGTAAAATTGGGGGGGAATTAAAATACTATTAATTGTCTATTACTCGTTAATTAGTAAAGTCTAATAAGTCATTATAATTTATATATTATGTTACTATTTAGCCTAGTTTATACATACCTGATAGAATAGTAATAAGATAGAAGCAGCGATAGCCGAATGGAGAGACCGACAGACTGCTACGCAGAGGGTCTCAGGTTCAAATCCTCGGCACACACCAATGATTTTTCGAATTCAAGTGCTTATTAAATTGTTAATTATCGCTTGCTTATCGGTGAAGGAAAACATCGTGAGGCAACCTGCATGTCTGAGAGTTCTTCATAATGTTCTTGAAAGACATGTGAAGTCCGCCAACTCGCACTTGGACAGCGTGGTGGAGTATGGCCTTTACCCTTCTCATAGTGAGAAGAGGCCCGTGCCCAGCAGTGGAACAGTATATATAAGGCTTATGATGATGATACATGCCTCAATAGTACAGTTTAGAAGATAGAAGGAGGAGGACTTCGCAATTGGTGGTTTCCGAAATATTTCACAAACTGATCCCTAAATAAAAAAGGTAGAAATAAACCTATAATGTTTTTGAAATACCATCTAACGATACCGTACCTCTCATTTAGGTGCATGAAACCTGTCAGTTAATGTAAAATTTATATACCCGTGTGGTAACAATATGTGACTATACCCAATTTAAGCTCTCTAGTGCTTACAGTTTTTGCGTGAAACCGCGGGCGTACAAACAAACGGACAGACATGGCGAACCCATAATACCTTGCCGTAGGATAAGGCACCCTGCCTTATCCTACGGCAAGGTAAAAATAACTTTTCATCTGACCTTCGCAACTCGAAAAGCTCTTCCATAGTTCAAAGAACATTACAGTAATATAATATTAAGTACAGTGACGTCACAATGTTGACGTAGCAGAGTGCCGATGTTCGCTCCGGCGGGAGACATTATTGACGCAGCTGCTAGGTAACACTTAGACGATCCCGATCATTTCTTTTTTTAACTAAAATGAGGTTTTGTAAAATAAAATGTTGTATAGTGATCTATGTGGCAGCGATAGAGATGTAAGTGCGGTATTATACCATTTGTACTGAAATGTATAAAACGAAAAATACCGTATAATACGGTATTATACCATTTACTACGGTATTTTATGTATAAATCAATTCTTCTATATTTTTGAAGTAAATGATCATAGAAATCATTAAAAATAGTGAATACGGTAGAATTGCACAGGAATAAATCAAGAAATTATATTTTAAGTTTGTATTATTAATAATTACGGTTATGGTTTCGAAATACGTTGCCGTTTTTAGAGGTTGTGAGTGATTGGAGGGGCAGGGGGGGAGGTCTCGGAACCACCCCTCACCATTTTCACTTGCCGGAAATACTTGGTTTCCTCTGGAAAAAAAAAACTCCAGACATCGGTGTGTATGGCATTGCCAAATTCCACATTCTTCACACTAGTTTAATGAACTAAGGTTGGAGATTTTTGGATTAAGGGTCAAAAGAGAACCTAACATAACCTATTTAGTTACTTATTACAGTCGCACCTAACCCTAGGTACTCGAAAGCAATGAGGCACAAATTTGACATTAGCTGTCAATATAATTCATAAAAGATGGCGGTTACGTTTCGTTTCACGTTTTTCACATAAAACCTAAATATCGCTTTTATTGATTCCACTAATTTAATAAACTGAGTTTGACGGAGCCCTGCTTCGCAGGGCTCCTATTTTCGGGTTAAGGGTCAAAATAGAACCTAACACAACCTATTTAGTTACTTTCACATAAAACCTAAATTTACGTTCCATTTTTCATATTTGAATGAAGAGTTTTTGGAAATTGTTTAAAAATATTTAGACGCAACTCCGGCAGCCAAAATTACTTTTAGGGGATTAAAACTAACTCCCTTAAGCCCCCTACACCACCAATACCCTCAAATTCGGGCGACGCGTTTCGAAACCCGACCCATAATTACTATTAGCTACAACAATATTACCATAATATCAAGGTCAAATATGATTTAAAGAAAAACACGTAACATTTTAAGGTACGTTAGAGCAAAGGGGTCCTTAAAGTTATTTGAATCATCTCTCTATTTATTCTAAATTACATTATGTTCCTCTCTGCGTGGAGACACGTAAAGCCCGAACCTTAATACAAGATCCATAAGAAAAGCACAGACGTGGCCCATGCCTTGTGTCTTCCTAGTTCGAAAACCCGAGATTTAGAGGATCTTCTACCTCCATATCTAAATCCTCTTGTGTTGCTACGTTCTCGGTAGATGACGACGCAGTAATGCATTCAAGCAACATACTTTCAGCTAAATCATCTTCATCACCACTTTCTTTAATTTCGAATGTGCTGTCAGGAACACCAAGATTTGTGTAAATCGAGACCAATTTAGAAACACGTGATTTATCTACGTGTTTCGACGATACGAATTTCGGGCTTTGCAATGAATTTTTCCAAAAGTTAAAATTCCAAAATTATTAATTAGTAATTCTAAAACAAAGAATACAATCGAAACTTCAATGTTTTAAACTAGAACTCGTCGCAATATCGCAGGGTCTTATAAACTGAATCAGAATATAAAATACATAAAATACCAATAATACCGTAAGTTATAATAAAATACCGGTTTAATACATAGCCTTTTGGTATTATACGGTATTTTTACAACACTAGACAGCGATAGGCCTTAGAGAGTATTAACATACTCTCTAAGGCCCGGCTCCGGCTTTCATGTAGCTCTTTTGTCAATCGTTATGGGGAAACCATTGAGTATCGTTATCCTTTGTGTTGCGGAGGTCAGACTACAGCCGCTTTGTGGAGAAGGCTCCTAAATATTGTTGAACCAGTATTCATCCGGTTGCATCCAAGTCTTTTCGTCTTAGACCACGCGCTCAGGATCAAGACAAAAAGGCTTGGATTCAACCGGAATACCACTAGAACAATAGTAGTTTAATAGTTAGTAGAGCCATGCCAACTGATGGCTGTGGGGGCAGACGGGTTTTAGAGTGGCGACCACGTACCGGACGATGCAACAGGGGTCTCCCGCAAGGTGGACCGACGATCTGGTTAAGATTGCGGGAAGCGGTTGGATGCGGGCGGCTCAAAATCGGTCTGTGTGGAAAACCTTGGGGGAGGCCTATGTCCAGCAGTGGACGTCTCTAGGCTGACATGATGTTGAGCCATGCCGATTTCAGCATAAATGGGCCAGCTTGACCAGAGAAGTACTACCTTCACACAGAATTTTAACGTAAAGTTACCGTATTTATAGTACCAAAAGTAGAGTAAGAGTGCCGGGGCCTCGTCCTCCTTTCCTACTTCATTTTTGTGCTCTTTTAAATACATTCATAGAACAACACTTCAACTAGACCAAACCATAACAAATAATGTAAATGTAATTAGATACTCGCATCTTATGATCCAACAGAAAATAATCTCTACAATATCTCCACTACATTAATTACATCTTCGTTTCATCCCACTTCAGTCCGAAGAACACACAATACAAGTGATTCGATATATCCCTACTTGTTTCGGGATTAATAACATTCTGCCATATTCGCAATACCACTGGTCATTAAGTAGAACACGGCTAATTGGCAATTGAACGGACCCTTTATGCATTATTATGGGTACAGTAAACAGGCCGTAGTTATAATAATGCGGTGCTGAGTAAGGCTGGGATTATTCTTAATTTAGTGGGTTATATTTACTATGAATAGGTTTTTTATATGTTTTTGTTTTAAATATTATTATGTGGAAATTCGAAAGGAAACTACGTAGCCATAGATAATTTTAAAATAATAATAGTCGCAAACACTTATATAAGACACAATTCATATCCCCATAATTATACGATTAAGTACCTACACATATCATGAGCAACTATTCTCCTTCTAACATACACACTAATATTTCTACACACTACTACACTAATAATAATTAAACATACGTTGTGCAGGTCATAGTACAATTTATAGCAGATCCGATAAACTACCGGCTGCGAAACCTATTAATGTTTATTCAGAGAAATTTATTGCGAGAATTATTATTTATTATCTATAACTTCTGAATTACGAGGACCATGAAATATAACTGTCTTTCCTCGGAAATTTATATCTGTAATTTCTTTTCTATTAACGTCAAATTGATGTATTATTTCGGTATTTATATTTGCTACTTTTTACAAATCTTTAAATGGTTTTTAGTTTATTATACGATCTGTTTTTTTCATGACTGCATATGCATGAAAAGGTAGACCGATCTTTCACAATTCGCCAGCTATGTTGGTATGTTAAGTGCACAGGTACACCCCGTAAGCCACTTATTTCTTACTTTTTCCTGGAATATTTGAGATTGAATCTTGTCCCAACAAATAGCAATTAATAAGTCCATACCTATAACCTCTTAAGAGCATTGCTAATGCATGAAAAACCTATTCATACCGAGGCTCTAAATATTTTAAAACTTAAGAAAAAAACATTGTAAACTCTTCTAACAAAAAATATATTTCGCCCGTCATCCTTGTAATGAATATTACGTAACCTTTTACCAAAGATAATTGCGGTGGAAGCTTATCTGGACGGCTCAAATGTGGCCAGTGTCCTGATCGCACCCTTAATTTATGACTACCCTCAAATGTAGACGAAGATTCATCTTTTTTACTTGAACCTTGATGCTCCCTCTATATTTTATCTTCGTGCCATTTATCTTCCCTCGACCTTTTTTAATTAATCTGTCTTTATTTTATAAAAGCTTGTCGAAGTCACGTCGGCGAGATTTATTTTTTATTTAAAACTTGGTATTTTGTCAGTTTTTTGATCATAGGAATTAAATTAGGGATTTCGAACTCATGTCATGCTTCAGAGGATTTAATTAATTTAGGATACGGTAGAGTGTGTTCTATCCTTATATTTTGTTAGAAGATGGTACAATAGTACAATATGAACACATATTCTGCCGCAGAGAACTTTACAATAATTCTTGAACAACGAACACATAGAACAAAGAAACAAGAATATCTAGATTACGCAAAGTTTTGTGACGTGTGATGATCGAACTTGTACGCCTTACGTGTAATACCTATACGCTGTATACGCAGCATAGTTTATTGCACATTTCCTTGTAACGAAAACATATTAGCCTTCACCACTTATACACGTATACTAACGATACTAGATACTGCTTAGAAGGTCCTTACTTTTTTAATCAGTTGCATTACTGCAGCTGAGATTAAAACCAGAACTAATACAATACATAACACAAACCACGAAAATACCAGACACCCAAACTAAAACTCTTTACGAATATACGCTTTAGCAAATAAATAAGCAGTAAAATTTTAACTGCCTGCCTCGTTGGTCCCGCAGCATAAATGTGCGCGTGGGATTGGGAGGTCTCGGGTTCGATTCCCGGGTCGGGCAATTATATTGGGATTTTCCGTTAGGAAATTCTCAGTAGCAGCACGGAGGCTGGTAATGTGCCTGGTACGGCAATAGGCTCGCCCCCTATTACGTGGGACCTAAAAATTCATGGCGAAATGTGGGTGTAATATTACACCTCTGCCAATCCCTTCGGCGATACAGGCGTGAGTCTATAAAAAAAATTAAAAAATAAAACATTTTAACGCATAACCTGACAATTATAACGGAGGTTTTCCCAACCGTTGCTTATGTATTTCTCACTCAGGAATAACCTCTTCATATCTCGTAGAAATCGTAACCACGCTTCCGTGAAAGCGATCACAATATTATCTTAAAGAGAAGAAAAGTTGTCTTGAATATATAACGACATTGGAGAAATAAAGCACCAGAGATTTTTTTCTCGCCTTTGTTTAAATTGAACTTGTGGAGAATTTTAATTAAACTACAAAAATGTAGTGTTTGCTACTAGAACAGTTTGTGGAATTCCTAAGGGATTGCATTAACGCTTATTTTGCTTAGCATACACTTTCCAGCGCTATGAAAAACAGAGTAATTGTGGTGAATATTATAAAACTATGTAAATTACGTACATGAGCTACTTGATGAGTAAATAAATAATTAATTATTCTTATTTGTGCTTCCAGCGTGTATGATAACTCTACACGAAAGATTACTGTACAGGACAGGTACTGTACAGACCTACCTCACCATCCCAAAAGCGTTGACTAAAAGATGTTATTGTAAAAGATGTGACCGAGTGATCCCACCAACTAAATTCTGTTGGAGTTATTGGTCGCCCTATCGTGGTAGGTCATGCGAAATTGTTTTGGCACATCGTGGCGAAGAACATTATCTCCTAAAGGAGATTAGAAAGCTTAGTACTTTCGCATGGTAACAGAGCCTCACTGATTTCAGTATGAATAGGCCAGCTCGACCGGGGAAGTATCTACAACTATCTTTAAAGAATATCGACATAAAGTAACAGTATCTATATGTATACACTGTTGGGTTTCGTTTGGTGAGTGAGCGTGTCGGAGGCCTTATCTCTTTTCCTTCTTCCTCATCCCGCTCCTCTTTTTAATTATTTTCTCATCCAGATCGGCCACGCACTTGTGACTTCTCTGGGGTTGCAGGTGGTCATGGGCGGCGGTAATCGCTTACCATCAGGCAACCCGTCTGGTCGTTTGCTTCCTAAGACTAATAAAGTCTTTCTCTCTCTCTCTGCTCATCATTTTGCTTTCATAACATAGCTTTTAATATCTTTCATCGCCTTTAAAACGAATAAAAGCGATACTTGTAAGATATGTAGTAATAAAACTGCAATAAAGATTAAATTGAATTTATAGAAGTAATTTATACTGTACCCGCAGAAACCTATTTTGATAAACTCCAGAGCTATGTTATAAAATATCTTCTTAGCGCGGTATGGAGGCGAGCACTCCATTACAACGCCAATAAAACGTAGGGACTAGCTACACTATTTATTGCCATGTACATGACCTACCATCACGGCTCGTACTAAATACAGCACCGACATTATTTATATACGGGGACAACGTTTTGGTGTAAGGCATGAAAGAACTTTCACGTAGTCATCCCCCGAATAAGAACTTAAAAGTTTTTGTAGCATTACGAAAAAAACTAATCAATGTACAGTTAATTTTATAAATATATGCGTTTGTGACTGTGGGCATTATCTTCTGTAATTATAAAGAGCTAAAATAGGAATCTTAAATGCTAAACTTATAAAATAGCTCTTCGAGAAACGTAATGAGCTTTACCAAATTGTTGAATGAGAAATACCAAAAATCCTACAACGCTATATTGCTACTGAATTCTTGGTCGGAGTGCCTTGGGAGGCACTCTAGAAAAGAATATAAATAGAGTTTGTTTTATTTATCAACCTATAACTAATGTTCTAGCTTGTAGATTGGTGAGATACTCCTAACCACATTAAACGCTACATTCATTTTGCTGCTGTGTTTAAACCAACCCGTCGAACTCATACTCACTCCTGAGCACAGCTCACAGTGTTGACAGTTGCCTTGCCTATCAGGCCATACAGCGCTAATGCAACCACGCGTAACTGATTCAAAGTCTGTTATTTCCACCAACACTGCCGCTTATAGAACAGACAGCAACGTGTTGACAGACGACACGCCTGCCATGTTTAATGCCCTCGCCAACTAACTGCGGCATGGTTTGCGCGAGATCGATGCTAAAATATCAGCATGTTGTCACAGCTATCTCCGCTTAAGCTTATGAAATAAACAGCAAAGTTTCGACGGTGCCACAAGTCTTCACTATAAAACCACGTTTATACCCGGGACAACCTGATTATATGCTACCGGCGTGCTTGCCAGGTTTTAACGTCAGCCTGTTATCAGTTCTACAGGCGCTGCCGCTTGTAAAATAGACAGCAATGTGTCGACAAGCGTTACAAGCCCTCACTGCAAAACCACTTTAATGCCCACAACCTGAAGCGCTAATATTACCGTTCGTAAGGTTCTAAAGTCTCAGTCCGATGTCAGTTTTACCTTCGCCTCAGTTTATATAACAGACCTTCTTTTTACTTTTAACATCATTGTAACAGACAGTAAAGTTCGACGAAAGCAGCGATAGCCAAGTGGAGAGACCGACAGACTGCTACGCAGATGTTCCGGGTTTGAATCCACGGCGCGCACCGATGACTTTTCGGAGTTATGTGCGTATTAAATTGTTAATTATCGCTTGCTAAACGGTGAAGGAAAACATCGTGAGGAAACCTGCATGTCTGAGAGTTCTCCATAAAGTTCTCGAAAGACTTGTGAAGTCTGCCCACCCGCACTTGGCCAGCGTGGTGGACTATGGTCTTACCCTTCTCCTAATGAGAAGAGGCCCGTACCCAGCAGTGGGACAGTGTACAGGGCTGATGACGAAAGTGTCGACAGGAACCACAAACCTCCCCAATCGAACTGTTTTGTGCATTTACTTGAACACAGTATATGCTCGCTTACTATGTTCTAAAGCATGCTCTGATTCCGCTAATAGGACAGAAAGCAAAATGTCGACAGTTTCCACAAGCCGCCACTATCGAGTCGTTTGATGCCCTCACCAGAACACAGTGGATACTCGCTCACTGGGGTCTAAAGCATGCTCTGATCCCGCTGTCGCTAACGCTTGTAAAATAGTCAGCAAACTGTCGACAGGCGCCACAAACCGCCACTATCGAGCCCACACCAGAACACAGTGCATTCTCGCTCACCAGATCCTATGGAATGTTCTCATCCCGCTGTCGCTTATCGCCCAGTACCAGGAGCGATAAGTTCTAAAGTCTCAGTCCATTGTCAGTTCTTCCATCGCTTCAGCCTGTAAATCGTGCTCGCTCGCCAGGTTTTACAGCATGTTTTGATCCAGCTGTCGCTTAAGGTGTCAGATCTTCTGTGGCTTCAGCTTTTAAAATGGTAAAGTGACGACAGGCGCCACAAGCCACCGCTATTGAGCTGTTTGTTGCCCTTACCAATAACAACAACAACACAGTGGATACTCGCTCGCTGGGTTCTAAAGCATGCTCTGATCCCGCTGTCGCTTACGCTTATAGAATGGACAACAAAGTGTCGACAGGCGCCACAAGCTCCCACTATCGGGTCGTTTGATGCCCGCGCGTGCCGGCTCTCCCGCGGACATAACTCTCTCTTCATTACTCTCATTTTTATCGTAATCACAACTTTGTTTGTGTTATTGCCACGGAAAGGCTTCAGTATTTTATTTTTGTTTCCTTATGTGTTATTGCTGTGTACGCAGTTTGTTTTTATGTGCTGGTAGTTTTGACGTGGTTATACCTACCACCACATAATATGTATTCAATACCGACGCATAGCGATCGATGGTTAATTTTCACGTACGTTTTGTTTTCTCTATCTCCAATTTCTAGTATAATATTATGCATATAAATATTGTAAAGGAGAACTGTCATTTGTGACCCAGACCCGACATTAAATAAACATATCCCAGTTTTTCTGTTATTTTGAGTATAACAAATACGTATTATTGTTATATTCGAAATAAGTGGTTAACAACAAAATACTTAGCTTTGACATTTTCATACAAAAATGTTTTTTGATATTTATATTTTACTCACAAAGCTTGTAAAATAATATAATGATTGGATTATCCAGATGACCTAAAGTTCTAGTAAATAATAATACGTAACTATTATATAATTTTTAAACTTCAAGTAAGTTATATCAATCGAGTTAAGGTTCATTTAAATCTTCGAAGGTAAAGAATAAAGGTATCATTAAAAACTGTGAGCTTCATAGTGGAATATAATATTGATAAATAAAAAATCAATAATTCTGAAAATCTGTTTTTATTCATTTTATTTTTCTATGTCTCTAAGTACATAATCCATACCCATTGCGGGAAGTTCAAAGTGATCTCGATGTGTAGCCCAGCCGGTATTAAAACTAAGATTAAACATGACATGTAATCATAGAACGTAAAACAAATAAAGGCACAAATACACTTTCGGATATGTTATATTCTACTACCAATATTTTATTTTTGCTCTAAATATGGAGATAAAAGTTTGGTGACTGTCTATATTACCTATTCGTATTAAGTTTGGGTCATTCTAAGTGGACACAATTGCTATTAAGTGAAAAATAAATGGTTTTTAAATATTTCGCCTGAGTAAAGTCAAATAGCTATAAATAGTTGTTAACCACTATTATTTAAAATACTGTTACCTACTATATTTTTGTTATATGTAATAAAACCAAAAAACTGAGCTATGTTTCGTTTGTGTCGGGCCTGGGTAATTTTTCTATGGGCCATGACAGTTCTCCTTTACCAGATATATTTTTTTACTCTGTCTGTGACATAAACATGTAGTTTACATGTTTATGTCACAGACAGAGTAGAAAAATATATCCTTAGCGTATCTTTTAAGATTTACCGCACAAAGTGAGGGACGCAGGTAGCGTCTATCTAAAAATGTTGAGCCTGAAATAATAATATAGTATTTATACATACCAATTCATTGTAAATAACTATTAATAACACATTAAAATATATTTTATATTATCAAAAATACACCACTGGTGCAATACATTTGTTTTAAACAAAAGCAAATATCCCGATCATACTTTCAACCTCACCGATTATAATTTCTAACATATATTAATTATACATTACCATACATTAATATATACTGGGTGATTTGTAATTGCTCGTATTCCCTTCGGTGATTCTAAAGCCAAAATAGAGTATTTTTACTCCCAACATATGGGGGTCCAAAATGCACCATTTTGGAATAAAACGGTTTTTAAGATTTTTTGAGCAAATTCCAAATTTTTGTTATAAACATCTTCTAAGAAAATATTTTGACCATTCTTGGTGGCAAGTTGGATCTTATTTCAATTCCAAAATGGTGCATTTTGGACCCCCATATGTTGGGGGTAAAAATACTCCATTTTGGTCCTAGAAACACCTCCCGAAGAGAATACGAGCAATTACAAATCACCCTGTATATTAAATACATAACGTTAATATCATTAACATAATGACACTGCAATACCGATGTAATCCAGCACTATCTATACCTTTGGGATATAGACCTCAATATGATACAGCTCAATAATTCCGCCGTATTTGTGATACACCACTTTGCTAATCAGCTTAGTAATCAATGCGATTAGGCAATATTCGTTCATTATATCCATTAATAGAGCGCTGTATTATGATCAGAGGACATAGCACGGGTTTAGGCAACAAATAACTCGCTACAATTCAATAGTTTATGGGCATACTGATTTGCACTCGCCATGTTTTTCACCAATCAGAGTATTTCGTGTCGTTAATGAAAAATTAACCCATACTAGCTTTTCTATTCGATGTATATAGAATGTGGTTTTACACAACGTATGGATTCTATAATACTGGATAGATTATCCTATTGGTATCTAAATGCTCACGCACACTTTTGAAACTGCTATAAATTTTTGAGCTTTTTTCATCTAACATAATCTTAAATGGTATTTGTATTGTACCGTTTATACTATAGGTACCATATAGGTACATTGGACTACATTCATGGCTATGCCAACATAAGAACCCGTATTGCAGAAAAAAACTACGTGTGTCATTCTCCAGGCCCCTGGATATTATCATCCACAACAACACTTTTTTGTTGCTGATTGAGCATCAATGGGCCTACTCGAACTGGGAAGTATTACACTCTCACAGAATATCAACGAAAAGTAGCAGTATCTATACAGTTGCCTTTCGTTAGATGAGTGAGAGTGCTGGAGGCCCAATCCTCTGTTCCTTCTTCATTGTCCAATTCCCTTAGTTGTAACATGAAAGAAATTGAAACAAATAAACAAAACACACTTTCGCATTTATATTATTAGAATGAACTGGTACGGATTGCACGTAAACGTAGAATAGAGCCGGCGGAACCCCATCCTGGCACTACAACTCTTCCGAGCAGCTTTTCGCTAAAGAAGCCAAATTAATGCAGCCATAATTAACCAAAATAGCTATTTCCTTTGTAGCTCCCGGTTCGGCATTATAAAAGTTGCTTACTACAGGAATTTAAACTCGTGCTCACTAAATTTAAAATAGCCTTTTGAGAATACCACGTATCTTCATTTCGAGGACCTATTCCATATTTGGACACTGTTGCAAGTAGCATATATTCTAATAATTACTGCACGGTCGGGGTAGTGGTTTAAGCGACCGCCTCGCCGCTTGCCACTGCACCGAGTGTTGTGGGTTCTATCCCCTCACAAAACAACACTTTTTGTGATTCAGAAAATGTTGTCTCGAGTCTGGGCGTTAATTGTGTCCATTAGTTGTATGTTTGTAAAGTCCCCCGAAACACAGGATTTAGTTCAGGAGTTGTCTTTCGTAAAACTGAAACCTGAAAATAAAAGTAATTGTGACACGAAGGTATTTCTTTGAAGCGAGAGGGTCACGTTGTCTTTTCATAAAATAAATATTTTGTTGTATAGCATATACAACAAAATATTTATTTTATGAAAAGACAACGTGACCCTCTCGCTAAATATAATATTGTGACTGAAACCTTTTAATAAAATTCTTTCAATAGTTTGAACAAGAAAGAAGGAACAACAATCACACTTTCGGATTTACAAAATAGTATTAGTCTGCTTATCCTCACCAAAAATAAAGTTGGATAAAATATCGAAGACTAAGATGACGCGCTTAAAACCTGTGATATTGAAGTTAACTACGAAAATGCGCGCAACAACGGCTAGCTATATAAGAAATAAACTAGTTATATATTTTTACAATCCCTTGTTGCCCACACTGTTAGAAAGGTCCACCTTTATAGTGTTAAAAGCAGTTACCTATACCTTTTGGGATTGCATCGGGATTTGCGTGTGAGCCGACTGGGGTTGATTACTAAAATCCACACTAAACCGCTTCCGCTTGAAGTCCCAACACGACTAAACGAATTAGGGTTACCACTTAACGAAATAACCTTCAAAGTTTCGATTCGTTATTATAGAATTAGTAATTTTTTCGTCCATAAGGATGTGTTCTTAGCAGTACGGAGATAATATATATATATAGTTTTAGATGCTTAAAAAGGGAGCACCTTGAGCTCGAAGATAAGGGATCCAAATTGAGAGCTATATTGATTAGCTATAAATATGCTTCCTATAAAAATTATGGCAAACCGCTTAAACTCACCAAAATTGGTTCTACTTGTCTGTTACACTTTGTTCTATCTACAGGTATGTTACTGCAAAGATTCATCGAAAGCCGTACTCATAGTTTGTCGTGAAAGAAAGATAAACAATCATACCTGGCAGAACTGGCCAAAGCTGGTTCATCATGTCAGCCTAGAGACGTCGACTGCTGGACATAGGCCTCAACCAAGGTTCTCCACACAGACCGATCTTGAGTCGGCCGCATCCAACTGTTTCGTGTGATCGTTACCAGATCGTCGGTCCATCTTGCGGTAAGCTAGCTGCTAGCTAAAAGCTGGTTTAAAATTCTAAAAATAAGTCATCAATGAATACACGTGCCGCTTGCCTGTTAGACATAATAATAGACTTCGTTGCATTATCTCAAAAATTCACAACATCATTCGCATGCCTTTTGTCCCTAAAAATAGATTCCATGCTTCTCTGTTGTAATTATTGGTTAACTAATGACGGACAGCCCTCGCGGCCGCGGGGTTTGATCACAACGCGGAAGGCTGGCTGACAGCTGGCCATTCACAAAATCACTATCGAGAGCCGGTTTCACGTGTCAAAATTGTTCTCTGTGATTTCAGTCGGTTGTAAACTCTGGGGGCTATGTAAACTGAACGTTTTTGTTTTGCGTGTTCAGTTCACGTATTATGTGTATAGTTTTCAAGTCTATTCGACTGTGAACAAAAGTGGCTATAATAATTATAGTATTATTTAGAACAGCTGTATTAAATAGTGCAACATTTTATGCAATGCGATAAAACGCAAAGTTGATCTAGTTTTGATGACAATAACTTGGCCTTACCGTATACGTACAGGCTAGCAAGCCAATAATAATTAATAACGTTAATTTTTTACTTGATTAAAAATATTCTTAGTTACACTAAAACCCGAGAAACATCAGTACTTTCAATATTTCACGATTTGTACGCCTAATGATATTTATGTAACGAGTACCAATCGAGAAAATATACCTCATACTAGAGGATGCCCGCGGTTACACCAGCGTTATTTAAGGCTACTGCTCCGCTCCCGTCGCTAATAGCGCGATTAAGGCGCTATGGGCTCAAAATGCAGCATTTTTGATAATCGAAATAAAATACTTCTACTATTACCTAAGCTGTGATTTTATTCTATTCAATTTCTTCAGCTCTTTAGTAAAGTTTGTATTTCAGCGAAAACACAATTACTAAAAAAAGGCTCGATAGATATATTTTTCAAAAATATGCTTTCTAAATTTTTTAAATGTCGACATCTTTGAAACTATTATGAATATCAACCCGAAATTTGTTTTATTCTATAGCTTTTGACTAAATCTAGATTTGTACTTACCATTTTATCGATATCTTTACTAAATAATTTTTTATTCAGTTAAATGTTATAAATATGCTCTCGCGTGGTGACCAAGCCTTACGCGCCTGCCCCGCTCGACCCGCCAGTACGCCCATGCCCTGGTAACTGACGAACAACTTTTTTTTTTGTGAATAATGCCATCTAATTGCCAATCGAGGGAACTTTTTTGTCAGTGTTGCCATGGTACTCGACACAAATTGTCAAGATTGATATTTTCTTCGATAAATCCAAAGTTTAATAAGAAATTATTTATAAAAAAAACTTACTTTTATTACCATTATTATTATAATTATTTTACTAGTTTGAAACAATTTTGCATGACCACAAATATTTTCTGTTGGCAAACAATGGAAACCGTTACATAAATTAAAAACAAACAATAAATGAAACTAAATGTCAGTAATGTCATTGTCACAAGAAAATTTGCCGGCTGTGTGTTTACATGCTTTTTTCTTGTGATTCTTGGTATTTTATTGGTATTTACGTAGAGTTGAGCTTCAGTTCCTACGTAAATGTTCAGGAATACCTATTTCAGCATTACCTGTGTTGTTTGTGTAAGTGTTTGTGACATACTTAAGATAGGCCCTCCTAAAGGAGTTTGGACCATATATCTCAGTGTAGTGTTCTGCTCATTTTACTGGCAAGAGCTTTTATAATTATGGTACAGCAGACCATGATCAAATGGATCCTATTATACAACAGGCTCGAAATCAATATATTAAAGGAAAGAGCAGAAAAAGAGAAACACAAACTTGTGTAAAAATTAATGTATAGCTAAATAAATACATTTAATATTATATTTTTGCATTATTTATTCCTAACTAAATATACCTATACAGCAGGACCTCTAATCCGAACCCATTGTACCTGATTTGGCCGATTCAGATTAGGAATTAACATCTTTATTTTCTCTAGTAAAGTGTTTAATTTCTTAATGTAAATCAGTCGAAATGATATTTCGTGAAATTTGAAATTGTATTAAAAATCAAATGTTCGTGATATTTCCCATGTAATAACATTTTTCTTTTGGGAAAACGTTACATGGGAAATATCACGAACATTTGACTTACACTTAAAATTACGTATGTTATAGCGATAGCTAAAAAAAAAAATCGTTTAGTTCCTTGAGTGGCATTCAGGTGGCGCTCAACGCTAAGATCTGATCAAAATGACAGTTGCCAGTCTATCTCCAGTTATAATATATATTAGTCTATGAGTACGCCCGTGACTACAGTCAGCGACGGTTCTGTGCTTTTCTCTCGCTCACAAATACGTATTGTATTTACGCAAAGTTGTATATAAAAATGGGCAATCACAGTAAAATAAAAGGTAGCAAAAAGGAACGCTTACGTCAGCTAAGGCAACACATGAAAAATATAAGGCAAAATCGGTAAGTAGGCAATATAGCATACATTTTGAAAATAAATTGTGTTGTGATAATTTATTGTGACGGCCGGTGTCATGTCAAACCATCGTCACGAAACACAATAATTAGAGAAGAGGTTTGAAGACTATTTTATTATTTGGAACACGCCACAGTATAAAAACACGCAGTAATGTAAGCAGGTATTTACTCGCGCTTATCTACGTGTTTTTGGATTACTTTTTACATATTGTGGTCTAATTTATATCTATAGATTAGTACCTGTTTCAAATCAACTTGAAAAACATAACCCTTCCTGCAGTCGGGTAAAAACGGTACCTAGTTATCTTCGGCACATGATCAGCCGGCAGGCAGAAGCCAGGTCCGCATCTATCCAGCTAGCCAGGTTTGTTAGGGTTATATTGAAACACGCAGATTCCAGATTTCAGACTGTATATTTAATTACGACTCCCTTATTTATACCAAATTATTGTACAAAACAACTTTTTGCACAACTATTCCAAGAAACAGGTATTTCGCACAACTTTTTGGACGACTATTCCACGAAATCTTTTATATAACTTTAGGGCTGCATATACGTAGGGTCGCTAACTTATATACATACGCCACACATTAATTCGACGCGTACGAACCTATGTATTTTTGGAACTACTTAATATTTTTTTGATAATTTAAAGTTACGCAAACAAATATGCAAAATACCGTGTTGTGTATATATTTGTTCATCGAAACTAGTAAACAGATTGTAACTATTCTTTTTTTTATTTGCTCTCATTTATTTTACCTTAGAGAAAAGTAACGATATCATCGAAAGTGGTTCAGTAGCTTTTATTATATCCAGGAACAACTAAAAAATACAGGCGATTGAAGTGGAACTGAAAATAAAGTAAATAGATAAGAATATTGTGTCATTTTCAGGCAACTAAATGGAAAGCAGAAAACAGCTGACGGTAGTGAAGAGCTTGGTCACGCGTCCTTTACTCCATTATTTAATATCGAAATAATTTCAGCTATTGAGTAAGTGTACTATAATTCATTATAATAAATAATTGTATTCAATAAAAAAAAAAAAATTACCTACTTAAGAAGTAAGGTGTAACGTATAACTTATGTAAGTACGAACAGACCGCGGCAATACAGTTCTACATGAATTTTGAAGAACGAATGGTTATGTATCGCTTGCAGCTAGTCTAAACATCTTTAACTTGTTTTTGCAGACAAACAAAGATATCACAAAATAATGCGAGGGCAGAAAACATTTCGTTAACTTCTGATTCAGCCATACCACCAACAAAAGAGTAAGAACTAAGCGTTAAATAGTAGTTTGTCTTATTTCTGTGGTTAGTATTATCACTTTCCAAATAAATACAAATTGATTTTGTTTCAGAAATAAAGAAGAACAAGAATTAATATTAGAAAAAGAAACTGAAACGAATAACTTTGAACCACTCAGTGGTAGAAGACTGATTGACCTAAATTATTTTTTGACTCAACTGCAAGATAAAGCACGCTATAATGGTTTGTTTGACTGTAAAACTGACAATTTTAAACTGGTGGGCGAAAATAGAATAGGGCTAGTTTCGAAATTTAAATTCGAGTGCAATATGTGCCATGAAGTGGCGATCATCCATTCTGAAGATCCTAATACACAAAATACAGAGCGTGTTAATGCTAACATTGCAGCTACTAGTGGTATTGTTGCTTCAGGCATAGGTTATTCTCAATTCCATGAAATTTTTTCCGCTATGGATGTTCCAATATTTTCGTCAAAATATTATATGCGCCTTCAAAACCAGGTTTACGAAGCTTGGGAAAATGTTGCAGTTGAATCGATGGAAGCTGCAGCTATGCGCGAAAAAGAGGCAGCGATTGCTGAAGGCAAAACTAAAAATGGTGTACCCTTGATCGACGTTTATGTAGACGGATGTTGGTCAGCAAGATCATGTGGTACAAACTTTAAAGCTTTATCTGGTGCTGCAGCAATAATTGGACGGAAATTTGGTGAAGTACTTTACATCGGAGTCAAAAATAAATATTGCCTAGTTTGTGCACGCGCGGTAAAAAAGGATGAACCTCCAAGGAAACATGTATGTTTTAAAAATTATAGCGGTGCCTCAAGTGCCATGGAATCAGACATAATCGTTGAGGGATTCCAATCTTCATTAGCGATGTATGGTCTTATTTATTCAAGGCTAATCGCAGATGGAGATTCCTCAACGTATTCGAAAATACTGACAGCGAACCCATATCAAAACCAGGGGGTCACAGTAGAAAAAGTAGCATGCAGGAATCATATTCTACGCAATCTATGCAAAAAACTTCGGACGGTGACAAAAGAAACTAAATATGCCCTTGCTTGCAGAAAAACTCTCACTAACACAAAAATAATGAGTATTAGAAAAGCTATAGTAAAATCCATAGAATTTCATGATAAAATTGATGATAAGTCTAAAAACATAGCCATTTCTATATTACATAATGACATTAATAATTCGTTGGCACATGCTTACGGCGATCACAGGCTTTGCAAAAATTATTATTGTTCTAAAGAACAGAATGAAACACCTGATGAAAAAATTATTAAAAACTCAACATTTTTATTCAGATTGAATGCAATTATTGCTACTGTATCTGCAAAGTCACGCAGTCTTATTGAAAATGTTGACACAAACACCGTCGAGCGTTTTAACAGTGTTGTGGCCAAATTTGTTGGAGGGAAAAGAATAAATTTTTCTCAGAGGCGAGGATACCAATTGAGGTGCTCTGCTGCTGTAGTATCATTTAATAATGAGGCCGCTATATCGTGTGTACAGAAATCATTATCAGGTGCAAGTCCAAGAGGCAAATTTAAGGAAATGGAACAAAAAAGATCACTGAAACGGAAACAAAATAAAAAGCATCCGATAAAAAAACTAAGAAAAAATCAATATAGTAATATACAATATGATTATGGTCCCAATAGTGCCGATCCGGATATGTCACCAGATCTAATGGAACAAGCCAAGCAGAATTGCCATCATAATTTAAAAATATTGCTAAATGATAGAGATCGCATTGAGCGATCGACAGTATTACAAACGGATTCGAGCGAATGGATAGAAATAAGAAAAAAAATCGTGACAGCATCAAATTTTGGCCCGATTTGTAAATTGAAGCCAACAACTGATACTTCATCGTTGGTTAAAAATATTATCTATAAAAAAAATTTAGCACACGTTACGGCTGTTGCTCATGGTATAGAAAAAGAAAAACAGGCGTTACAGCAAATGCAGGACCAGGAATCTATTACTATTGAGAATTGTGGCCTTTTTATAGACAAGGAATATCCTTTTATTGGTGCAACCCCAGACGGTCTCGTAGGCAAAGACGCAATCGTTGAAATGAAATGTCCAATTACTGCATACAGAAAAGGGCTAGAAAATGCAATAAAAGAAAACAAAATTTAAATATTGCAGTATAATAAAAAGACAGGCTCTATAACAACGAAAATATCAAGTAATTGGTATTATCAAGTGCAGGTGATTTGTATTCATTTGTATTATATTGTATGTATATTTTACTATACAGAAATCTTTTCAGAGAATTATACACATATTTATTTGATACTTAGTTGACTAAATTCATGATAACATTGTAAATAATCTGATTTCAGGGCCAACTTCGTGTAACTTCGCGCAAGTACTGTTTGCTTGGCATATGGTCCGGGGAAACAACGCCTGTACACGTCATAAAGATCATGAGGGATTCTACATTTTGGGAGACAAAAATGGAACTCAAGCTTATTCGTTTTTATAACGAATGTCTTCTGCCGAAAATAATAGATCCAAGATATAAAAGAGGAATGCCGCTAAGAAAAATACAATTATTACGAGAAGACAAAGAAAATGTTCCGCCTGATAACTTCACAGAAGAAGCTCCTTCCATATCACAGTCACAATATGTTGATTTTAATGATTATTAAAATATTTTGTCATTATTATTTTATTATTACCTATTTCCAATTCCTGGCCGACATATTCTTGACAAAGAATAATTATATCAGTTTTTACTGACTTCTAATAAATTATATTATAATTTCGACACGTATATACTTATATATAATCTACACTTCTACACTAATATTATAAAGAGGATTTTTTTTTATTTTTGTTTGTTTGTAATGGATAAACTTAAAAACTACTGGCCTGATTTTAAAAATTATTTCACCATTAGAAAGTTACATTATCTGCGAGTAACATAGGCTATATTTTGTTTTAGAAAAAATAGGGGTCCGTAAGATATTTGGATTTTTCGGGTACGCGAAGTAGTTCCCTCAGGACACGGGTGAAACCGCGGGAAACGGCTAGTATAATATATTTCCACAAATTCACACAACACCATCTAGTCCCAAACTAAGCAGAGCTTGTACTATGGGTACTAGACAAGTGATATACATACTTATATACATTTTTTTTTTAAATATATACATATTTTTATACAAAGAAACACCCAGACTAAGTCAAACAGGCATTTGACTTGTGCCCACACACATTTATGCACACAAATATTTGACTTGTGCGGTAATCAAACCCGCGACCTTCGGCGTGGCTGTTACATACAGTAACCATTCCGCCATCCGATCGTCATATTTAATATTCATCGTCATATATTATCATTAGAATGGCAATATATTTTGGTGACGACAAGCCACGCTGCCCACCAACCCGCGGTTCCCCGCTGTTGCAGCTACTCTTTAGTACATTACATTTAGGTACATTCGTTTCTCAACTGCATGGATTCTAAACTGTGGCATTGGTGATCAAAATTACGTTTGTACCTGCATGTGTTACTATATCGCGTAAATCTAAGTTTTAGTTTTAGATGAATTTGATGATGTTTATAGTCATATAATAATAGTAGGTACTGAAGATAATAATAGGTATCATGTATTAATTGCACTCGCGAGTTATTTCTTACATTTAATTTTTTACATCATTTTTTACTTAGTATCATAGTAAAAAAGGAATAGTAGGTTAGCTAAGGCCACTCGGCTAGTTAATTGCCTACTCTTGCGATGACGCGCTTTTTTTTCGCCGTTTTTTTGAGTGATTGCGCTGCATATTACAGAATTTAAGCTTGCATATATATTTTTTAAATACCTACTGACTACTTAAGCGTTATATAACTATCTAAATGCCCTTTATAGCGAGAAAAATGTAACAAGTTTAATTTACTGTCGTTTAACACATTGTATAATATTAATAACGTTTATTGCAAAACTGAATGTACAGTCATAAACAATTCGAGCGGGCGAGCAGTGTAGTACCTACATGAAGTGGCGCGATCAGACGCGCGATCAGACGCGCGGCGCATCCCGTACTGAGGCCGCGCTCGTCTATGAGAGTGTGTGCGTGAAAAGTGCGTGCGTACACGGCGCCGGCGACTCACGCGTACATTCAAACCAGCGCGGCGGCGGCGCGGCGACCGATTTGTATGAAGCTATCCTACTATTCTTTTTATACTATGTTAGTATGCTGACGGTGTAGGTATGTACTAAGTAGGTAGGTATATAATAACAAAATCGATAAAGCTAGGTACCTAACTTTACCTATTTTGCTATTTAATCGTATTTGTTAAGGTACTTTCCTAATTCAAATCTTCATAAGATTTTTCGGCATTACAATGTTTAAAAAAAATACGATATCTATAGATTCCATACGCGAGTCGTCATCCCATTGCTTCCTTACAAAGTCGCGATGGATGACTGCGACTGTCCGCGTTTCGCAGGTACCTAATCTGTGATAGTGCGCAGCCGAAATCTAAGCCGCGAGTCGAAGGCGAACACTAGCGCTGCGCTTAGTGAACGAGCATGCCGCGCAACTTTCAGTCCGTGAAAACTGCATTATCGCCGAGTCCATATCGCCTTAAATGGACTAGCTATCACTGAAAGAATTTTTCAAATCGGACCAGTAGTTCCTGAGATTAGCGCATTCAACCAAACAAACAAACAAACTCTTCAGCTTTATATATTAGTATAAGATATAAAATTACAGCCGATGCTGATGTGATCCGTGACCACGGCTGTTGTAGCCCACGCTGAAAGCCTGAAACCACCAATTCATACCTGATTCATAAATATTGGAATACTGATGTTATACTATAATGTATCTAGCTACTGCCCAATTAATTTTCACGTAAACGTACAATAAAATCGGCCGAATCCTATCCTGGCATTACAACTCTTCCGTGCAGCTTTCCGCTAAAGAAGCCAAATGAATGCAGCGATAATAATTAACCAAAATGGCTCTTTCCTTTGTAGCTCTCGGTTCGGAATGATAAAAGTTGCTTACTACAGGAATTTGAACTCGTACTCGTTAACATTATTTTAAAAAAGCCTTTTGGGAATACCTCGTATCTTCGTTTCGAGTACCTATCCCATATTTGGACACTGTTGCAAGCAGCATGTATCCTAATAATGACTGCACGGCTGGGGTAGTGGTTTAAGCGACCGCCTCGCCGCTTGCTCCGAGTGTTGTGGGTTCGATCCCTACATAAAACAGCACTTTGAGTGATTCATAAAATGTTGTTTCGAGTCTGGGTGTTAATTGTGTCCATTAGTTGTATGTTTGTGAAGTCCCCCGAAACACAGGATTTAGTTCAAGACTTGTCTTTTCTAAAACTAAACCTGAAAATAAAATTAATTGTGACACGGGGCTATTTCTTTGAAGCGAGAGGATCACGTTGTCTTTACATAAAAGAAAAAAGATTGCAAATCTATAAAGTAAAATTATACTACTAGCGCATGCCATGATAACAGGCTATAAGCATCACCAACACAGGGTCACAATGGCGGATATCAAGAGGGCAGCTGACACTTACTCCAGAATATACTCGTAATTATATATTACTAGATTTGTCCGCATCTCTGCTCGCGCGGGTGTTAGCGGATAAAGGGTGGCTTATATATTACTTTGTGTAAGCTATTGGCGATGCTAAGATTCTAACTAGCGAATCTAGCGGCGAAATTTAGAAGTCGTCCATGTACGACTCTCTCACAGATCACTACTACTTTTGACACTTTTGACAGCTCTCAATACAATAACTACCATAACCTCGAAGCAAAGTTGTATTGTAAGCAGTCAAAAGTGTCGTACCTAGATAACTTCCAAATTTCACCGCTAGAGGCACGCGGACAATCTTCGCATCGGCATTAATTTTGTGACTAAAAGGTTTTAATAAAAGTCGTTTAATAGTTTGAACAAGAAAGAAAGAACAACAATCACACTTTCGGCTTTACAAAATAGTATTAATCTGGTTATCCTCACCAACATTAAAATTGGATAAAGAATCTAAGACGAACTTGACGAGCTTAAAAACCTGTAATGTTGAAGTCAACTACAAAAATGCGCGCAACAACAGCTAGTTATATAAGAAACCAACTAGTTATATATATTTTTCCAATCCCTTGTTTCCAACACTGTTAGAAAGGTCCACGTTTATAGTGTTAAAAACAGTTACCTATACCTTTTGGGATTGCACCGGGATTTCCGTGTGAGCCGAATGGGGTTGATTACTAAAATCTACACGAAACGTAACGTAAAGTCCCAATACGACTAAACGAAATAGGGTCACCGCTTAAAGAAATAGTCGTTCAAAGTTTCGAGAAACATTGAGTAAATGTTTGTTTGAAAATCAGAAACATTGAGTAAATGTTTGTTTGAAAATTTAATTATTTTTATGTACTTGGAAAAGATAGACCACGATCTTGAAGATAAGAGATTAGATCTGAAAGCTATAATAATATGTGTCAGTATACAAAGTGTTGCCATAAATATAGTTCCAGTAAAATTTGTGATTAAACGCCTTCATCATTAGCCCTTTATACTGTCCCACTGCTGGGCACGGAACTCTTCTCACTATGAGAAGGGTAAGGCCATAGTCCACCACGCTGGCCAAGTGCGGGTTGGCAGACTTCACATGTCTTTCGAGAACATTATGGAGAACTCTCAGACATGCAAGTTTCCTTACGATGTTTTCCTTTACCGATAAGCAAGCGATAATTAACAATTTCATACGCACTTAACTTCGAAAAGTCATTGGTGCTTGCCGTGGATTCGAACCCGAGACCCCCCGCGTAGCAGTCTGTCGGTCTCTACACTCGGCTATCGCTGCTTCGATAAAACGCCTCAATATATAGAAATTCGTTCAGCTATCCTATGTTAGGTATACTTCGTTGTACCTATAGGCCATTTAAGCAAAGTTGCATCAAAACCCGTATTAGTATTAGCGTGAAAGAAGCACAAACTAACACACCTGGCTGGGTTGCGCAAAAGCTCGTTTCAAATTGTAATAGTAAGTCATAATTGAACGCACGTGACGCTTAACCCTTATACTTATAAAGGTATCAAAAACCAGACATTATAATAGACTTCGCTGAATTTCCTCAAAATAATCCACCGCAGCATTATACTTTTATCCCTAAATATCTGTCTGATTCTTCTTTCTTATAATTGATAGCTGCAGTATACAATATAGAAGCATCGATATATATCTACTAAAGTATAAAAGTGTCAAAAATAGGCAATAATAAAGTTTGTTCTATTCTCTTAAAATCTATCACAACATTGAAACCTTTGTCCCTAAATATAATTTATTGCTTCACTGTTGTAATTATTGGTTATCTGATGAGTCTGATGACGGACAGTCCTCGGGGCCGCGGGCTTTGATCACAACGCGGAAGGCTGGCTGATAGCTGGCCGTAAACTGAACGTTTTTGTTGTGTTCAGTTCACGTATTATAAAGGGTTGCAGAGTCTATTCGACTGTGAACGAAAGTGGCTATAATAATGATAATATTTTATAGAACAGCTGTATTAAATAGTGCAGCAATTAATGTTAAGCAATAAACTGCAAAGTTGATCTAGTTTTGATGACAATAACTTGGCCTTACCGAACACGTACAGGCTAGCGAGCCAATAATAATTAATATCTAATGTAATTTTTTGACTTGATTAAAAATATTGTTAGTTACACTAAAGCCCGAGAAACAACAGTTATTTCAATCTTTCACAATTTGTACACCTAATGATATTTATGTAAGGAGTCCCAATCGAGAAAATATACCTCATACTAGAGGATGCCCGCGGTTACACCAGCGTTATTTAAGGCTACTGCTCCGCTCCCGTCGCTTATAGCGCAAAGTTATATAGCCTATAGCCTTTCTCGATAAATGGGCTATCTGTCACTGAAGGATTTTTTCAAATCGGACCAGTAGTTCATGAAATTAGCGCGTTCAACCAAACAAACAAACTATTCAGCTTTATATATTAGTATAAGATATAAAATTACAGCCGATGCTGATGTGATCCGTGACCACGGCTGTTGTAGCCCACGCTGAAAGCGCCAGTTCATACCTGATTCATAAATATTGGTATACTGATGTTATTCTATAATATATCTAGCTACTGCCCAATTAGTTTAATAGAGAGTTTGATCTTTACTCACGACATCGTAGCTACGAGTATATTAATTATTAGATCAACAAGAATCAGCGCATACAACACAAAGTTGCCCAAACTATTGACAAGTAAGTTTATCCACTCGATCATTTAAGGCCCAACTTGGACTAGTTTTGCTGGGCGTACTTTGAGTTCGACAACGTTACTATAGCTTCAGTAGAACGTATATTAGAATAGCGTGACTGAGTGCACTCGCAGAATAGTGTGCCGGCAGATGTTTTTACTTCCATATTTTTTTTTTTTTATAGCGCCTACCTCTGCCTACCCCTTCGGTAATCTTAATATATAAAATCCTTGCGTTACTTACTGACTGACACGCTACAGCCAAAACTATTGGGCGCAGGAAGCTGAAATTTGGCATGTATATTTCTTGGGGACCTTAGGGGTGGACCAAGAAGGGATTTCCCGAAATACCCACGTATACAATACTATAGTTCTACGGATAATTATTAGTTTATCAAATACCAGTTGCCGAACAAATCCTACTTCGACCGAAAATAGTGATTAACGAGATGAACCGTGACAGAAAGCCGGCAGAGAGACATAAATACCAAAGGCAAATAATACGCTTCTACGCATGCACGACCAAATTTGAGAGAAAATTGTGCTGTTTTACCATACTCCAGAAGATTTTCACTTAAAGCGTTACTTACGTATACCTATGTGTCTGATTATATAGTTTCGTTTCTTTTTTCTTCCAAACTGCATCATTATTATACAATCTTCCGCAGACTACTGCTGTACATAGGCCTCGCCTAAGTTGCGTCACAATAATATTGTGAGTCGATAGAAGGATTTGGTCTACAATATCACGCTGGAGAGACGGGTTAGTATAAGCTTTGATATCGAGTTTTCCACCTCCACCTAAAGATACTATTTGTTTCGCGTATTTTTCTAATTTGACTCCTACGACTCCCACGTAACGAAATGAGATAGTGTGAGACCATAGTACAATCTTTGCGAACATTCTGGACTGTGGTTTAACCCTTACACGTTATTTATAATATAACATATTATACGTTGGAAGAATACCCGACGATTTTTAACGGAGACATGGTTTGTTATCATTACGAGTATAATCGCTAACGTTTCAAATAAGTAAATAGTAGTAGTAATCTTGACCGTAGTCAAGTACTTACCTAGTACATTCCGCTAGTTTATCGCGGGGATGCAGCTGGTGGCTCAACTCGTAACTCGGCAAAGTTCCCAACTTGTACCCGCAGTGACCATACACGACCAACTTGGACTGAACTTAGCTCTTAGTTAAGGCAAACATGGAGGCTGATATAAGCACAAAGTTTACCGATTTAACGCCGAATGAAATGTGATCGATAAGTTTCGATCGCACTAATTTTATTTTAAAAGTTTTTAAGTGGTATGTAAACATAACAGTGTACCTATAAGGCCAACCTACACGTACTTATACGGCTAAACTTTTCCGAAACATAATCGGTCTTATTATTCGAAGTTTATTGCCAGCCCGCAAGTATTTTTAAACAATTTTTTTGGTTATTTATGCTTGGGAAAAAGTTTCGTTTATTTGTTTTTTAAATAAAATATCGTCTACATAACGGCAATGTATATAAAGATTCTGAAAAATCACGGTTGCCTATCATGTATATATATATCGAAATCATATCTGTTTATACCTGGCTGTGAAGAGGTGCGGTGCAAGTGACAAACGGCATCCGTCATTTTTCAGAATCTATAAATAAGTATATTGCCGTGATGTACACGATATTTTATTTAAATAACAAGTGAACGAAACTTTTTACCAAAAATCAATTACCAAAAAATTTGCTTAAAAATACTATATACCTATTCTCCTAATTATAAATTTATACAAAATTTGGTTTATAGCAAAAACTCGATGAGTGCACTAATTTGTCGCGGGATCTTAGACTTAATACCTTAATTTAACACAGAAAGGTAATCAGCCACCACCGTTTCTTTATTATAACACAATCCATCTTTGAAGGACCCCAAGATTGAACAACGAGTCAACACAAAAGAAACATAATACAGCATCAAAGGATTTTTGTGATCAAGTAGAGCGCCGAAATGGTTCCTAAGAATACAATGCACATCTCGAGTGTCGCTCAATTGATCAATATTCTGGCCAACATCCTTGAACCCTTTGTCGGCAGACATGATTTATGTTGTTTACATCAGGGGAAGCTCTGCTACCTTCCGTCCTTGAAAGTGTGAGGGGAAATAAGTACCTTACAAATTTGCCCTTTCTTTGTGTACCTACGTTTGGATACAACTAAGATGACAGTTTTTTGGTGGAAAAAAAAATATTATAAATGTTATTGTAAGTAGTAGAACCGGCCTGATTTCAGCATGAAGAGGCCTGATTGACCGAAGAAATACTACCCTCTCATAGAATATCAACTTAAAGTACCAGAATATATCTGATGCGTTTAGTTAGGTGAGTGAGAGCGCCAGAGGTTCCACTCCCTTTATCTCCTTGTTTATCACTCTGATTTTCCTCTTAATCTAATCGTTCGTCAAAACTCATTAAATATTTTACTTGTATAAAATTTGCTACAGACGAAGAACATGAATAGTTCTTGAATTATCAAAAGCACGATACAAAGCTTCAACACTGCTTGAATGTTGTAACATCATTAGCAAAATATTTAAGATTTTCATAGTCTTTGTTTAATACGGAGATAGATTGGAAAATAATTGGGATCCTTGTCATATAAGAGCTGAGAAAACTGTCATATAAGGCTGGAAGCAAGACTGAAGACAAAGAAGAAGTACCTATTACTTAGATGGTGTGTGGATCTGAACTTTGGTCAATAGAGTCTAAAAACACTACTTGCACTATCGCTTGCCAGCATAATTATATCGAACAGAACCAATAAAGTTATGCTTCTACAAGGCCAGAGAATACTGTATAAGGTACCTATAAAAATTTACTCAATTAATCATTAGACCTGTACGCGATATAGACAAAAAATATATAAGAAACGGTTAAGGTATCATAAACTGCATATATTTTCTCCTACATTAATTTATTGCAGACTATCTTTGGTCGAGGGCAAGGGTCAGAAAGTAAATACTTACAAGATTAAATAACCTTTTCTGAATAAGGAGGGTTGTTCATTATTTAGTGCCCTATTTTTAGCTGACCGCTAGAGAGAAAGCTATGCATGGATTTTGTTTATCGTTTTATGATTGTGTGTTATCATTATCCTACACTTATCGCAAGTAACTTTAGGCTACTGTGATCAATTATTTTGTTAAGAATATTGCCCATTGTTTTCAGTACCTAGCATAAGATGGTACCTGAATAAACTAAACTCGTAATTATGATGCTGAAATGCTACAATATCAATGCTGCGCCTTTGTTGATATTTTGCGAGGTTATGATATTTCAACCAAGCAAATTGGACAAGGACATGTTAGCAGAATAGACGCATCTAATTACAGTCAAAGAAGAAAATTAAATATGACAGTAACAAGTGATTTCATTAAAAATCGGCCCAGGTTGTTTCTTATATTTACACTATCTATTTTTTTGTAATAAATAATATACATTAGTCATAAATGAAATATAATGGTTTTGAGACAAATTGCAATTATCTATACATATAAGACTATGTTAGGTATATAAATAAAGTTGGTACAATGAGAGCAAAGTGGCGACCGCACTAATACAATTATCAATTCAACACCGTTTGATTTATAGATGTTAAATGCCACGCCGCGTCTACAAGTTCTACATTATAGACAATAAATAATATATTTCTTTTTAATCTGATATCGTTGTGTACGTTATGTACACGATACAAAGCTTCCAATTTCCAATAATCTCAACAATTCTAATATAACGTTCAACAACTTATATCTATATCTGAATTTTTTTCCAAAACAACGCCTGATTAAGAACTTTTTAGGGTCCTTGTTCTAAGTATAGTAAGTATAAATAATTACTCTGTATAATAATATAGTACATTAAATTATCTTAATATTTAAAATCCTTGCGTTACTGACTGACTGACAGACACGCTACAGCCGAAACTATTGGGCGCAGGAAGCTGAAATTTGGCATGTGTGTTCCTTGGGAACCGTAGAGGTGCACTAAGAAGGGATTTCCCGAAATTCCCAAGGGATCCGCCAAAACAGGAAAATTAAAAAAAATTGCAGGCGTAGCTGCTGGCGTCCTTTAGTAATATATAAAATAGTATTCTGAAACTAAAAAAATAAAGAAGTTACTGTATCGACACCTATTTGTCTATTTACCTTACGGAAACTACTTGTACGCCACATTGTGGTAGGACAAATCGCACTTATAACATATCAATAGGAACTGTAAACTAATCTATGATCCACAATATATGATTATTATTACTCTGGCATCTAAGTTGTATGTATGTGCTGTGAGGAAACCTCAGGTGAAAGCTTAGGTGGTTTTCAATATCATTTAGATTAATTTCTCTAATAAAGTAATTTGTTTATGTTGTTGCTGCCTCGCCTCAGATGTGCTACATAATATAAAATTTTTTTTTTTTTTTTTTATAAAAAACTCCCGCATTAGGACTAAATCCTGTGTCGCGGAGACTTTACAAACACACAACTAGCGGACACAAAGAACATCCAGACTCGAAACAACAATTTATGATCACACAAAGTGTTGTCTCGTGTGGGAATCGAACCCACAACACCCGGCGCAGTGTCAAGCAGCGAGGCGGCCGCTTAAACCATTACGCCAACCGTGCAGCCAAAATTAGATATAATAATATACTTACCTACCTAGATGACTTCCGATTCCAAGTAAAGCAAATTGCGCCTTAGTAACTAGTCCAATTTGTGAAACACAACAATGTCACCCAGGCTCAAAATGTCCATCTTAAAAATATTTCAATAGTATTTGTGTGTATTCAAACTATTTTTATTCGAGGACGCGTGGTGGAATCGAATCAGTGTATTATTGGATTCTTGTTGATCAGCTCTAAACTATTTGTAGTTCATAATGTAGGGGTATCAGAAGATGTGCGTTGTAAGAGATAAATAAAGAATCCAAAAGAAGAAATATATACTTTTACTCACAGATATGAGAATTAGTATCAGATAGAGCGCATTCGTCCAACTAAGCGTGGCACGTTGACAGCTATGTGTGCGTGACCTTTGGCGACTGGCACTGTACGGACACGCGCGTCTATGTGTGTGAAAAGTTGCCAGATTATGAATAATCTCCTAGTATTTTGCATATAGTTATGTAATATTCTTATATTCATTTGCGGTTTTGAAGAATTTACCATGGATTTAATTAATGCTTTTATAAATACATTTCTTAAATGTAGGTACCGAGTTAAGTTTTAACTACTTCGTAAATCTGTATATATAAAATCCTTGCGTTACTGACTGACTGACAGACAAGCTACAGCCGAAACTACTCGGCGCATGAAGCTGAAATTTAGCATGTATGTTTCTTGGGAACCGTAGGGGTGCACCAAGACGGGATTTCTCGAAATTCCCACGGGATCGGGCAAAACGAGAAATAAGAAAATATGTGCGTGCGAAGCCGCTGGCGTCGATTAGTTGAGAAATAAATAGTATGTATGTACACACGGCACCAAGTTAAGCTAAACAGTTGCTGTACGATTTTGATACTTATTCCCTACGCCATAAGTATGTATGTACACACGGCGCCAAGTCAAGCTAAACAGTTGCTGTACGATTTTGATACTTATTCCCTACGCCATAAGTATGTATGTACACACGGCACCAAGTCAAGCTAAACAGTTGCTGTATGATTTTGATACTTATTCCCTACGCCATAAGTATGTATGTACACACGGCGCCAAGTCAAGCTAAACAGTTGCTGTACGATTTTGATACTTATTCCCTACGCCATAAGTATGTATGTACACACGGCACCAAGTCAAGCTAAGCAGTTGCTGTACGATTTTGATACTTATTCCTTACGCCATAAGTATGTATGTACACACGGCGCCAAGTTAAGCTAAACAGTTGCTGTACGATTTTGATACTTATTCCCTACGCCATAAGTATGTATGTACACACGGCGCCAAGTCAATCTAAACAGTTTCTGTACGATTTTGATACTTATTCTTTACGCCATAAGAACGGTGCAAAGGACAAAGTGTATAAGCTAAACGAGTAGCAGGGTGTACACGAATATTTGGATCGTTTGGGGATCGAACTCAAAACAATATTATGTAAGGTATATACTAATGGAAATTGAAATTCTATTACTATATTTATGAGAAAGAAGATATATCTACAATATACTTTTATAATACGGTAATGTATTTTTCATTAACATGACAATCGTTATCACATAATCAATTGACAAGTGCATTTTCCCTAATTCAGGCAGAACGGCGTCGACAAAAACTGGCAACACTTACATATTTCTAGCACAAATACGAATTTTATCGAAATTAAATTAGGAAACAGTCAAATTATCAATAGTTACCTGTGAAAAGATATTCCATTTTCCTGTTTTTGTTTTTAGGAACAACTTTTACAGTGTTTAAGAACACAAGACGGCATTTTGAGAATTTAAAAGTTGAAGTGATCGTGACGCGTGAACTGTACGATGCTTCGTAGCGCACTGAGACGAGTTTGTATTCGCTTTTCAATTTTGTATTTGCTTTAGTGGCCGCACGCAACTGTGCCGCGCGTTCCATCTGACTAATTCTCATATCTGTGCTTTTACTGGTACCAGGTTACAATATAATACTACAAATCTACGACCTAACTGTATGGGAGCGGGAAGACGACTGCTGCGCCGCACTTACACAATATCGTGCCTTGTATATAATTTGTAGCGTCAGCAGCCGCTACAATATTCCCCCCTTTATAAAGAAGAAAAAGAACGAAACAAACTTTTAACAATAAAAAAGAGACATAACTAAATAATATCAGTAAAAGACAACAAATAATAGCTTCAGTATAAAATAACAACAAGTACATGCTAGCGCTCGGATCACGTTATCGTAAAGAATTGTACCTACGCATCAAGTTACCGGACCGCTAGTTCAGAGAATGCATAGTTGGCAGAAACACTAACCGTGTATGGAACTCTAGAACGAGAAACTAAGTGACTTTATTTTTAGATTGATACAATTATTAATTTACACTAAGAAAGATGCCAAAACACAATAACAACACAATAAATAAGACCATTGCCGTTTTTAACACATTCCATTTGCTCTTCGTAAGCCGCTTGTACAGAGAGCTGGTCGTACGAAGAAGCGAAAACGTTGTCAATTCTGCCAGCGATCTTCACCATGTTGCCTGGGCCGTGATGAGGGATGACAGGGTGCGCAATCCAACACTGAGCGGTATTCAGCCTCGCTTCCAAGTGTGATCAGCCGCAACGACGCGTGCCCTGTTCCATGGAGTGCCACCGCCGGTCCCTTGTCGATCACCGTCCTCGGAGTGTGCTGCGTATTGTTCGACTTGGTGCGGAATGCTGCCTTGCCACCAAGGTCAATACGCCTTACGCTATATGCCTCGACGTACGCACTGTCCTTCAGAGTGCCGCCGCCGTCGTGTGCCGCTCCGGAATACGTCTGCTGCCCATGTTGCCGTGATCGCTGTTATCGGCAGATCGTCGCGTTGCTTTGCCACATTTTAGTTGCACGTGTATGTAAATCCTCCACACGTTGCACGTGTCCTGACTCAGCTGTTCTGCGCAGTTAGGTCGTCAGCCCTTTCGGTCGTAGTAAAAAGGGCGAGTCGTCTCCCATGAGTCGAGGATGTCTTCGTGTCCAGGCTGCTTGGCTCCTCGCTTTTGCCACGCTGCACATGCACTTGTTTGATTCCGCTGACCATGTGCACGTGCGTCGATGCCGCGTTGCCGAAGCTGAGCCGAAGGTTGCGTGTTCGTTGTCAGGGGTCACCAATGTAGGGGTATCAGAAGATGTGCGTTGTAAGAGATAAATAAAGAATCCAAAAGAAGAAATATATACTTTTACTGGTACCAGGTTACAATATAATACTACAAATCTACGACCTAACTGTATGGGAGCGGGAAGACGACTGCTGCGCCGCACTTACACAATATCGTGCCTTGTATAGGTATAATTTGTAGCGTCAGCAGCCGCTACAATAATATAAGTAGATTTTGTGACCTAGTGAAAGGTTTTCACAAGATAATGAAATCATTTTACGGGATCTGCTTTGACTTATTTATAAGGCGCTTCTACTGTAGGCAACAGTTATGATGATGAGATTTTGATATTGATATTGTGCTCTCTGGAAGACAAACACTAAATACAAATATATTTAGTAGCAATCTTAAGCTTTTTGTATCCTTTTCTCGTTTACCATATGAGTTGTACCTACATACCTGTTTAAATGGATTGTTTCTAGATGAAAAGTAAATTCAAATAAATGAGGATGGATGGATAAATAAATCTTTGTTACCCTTTCACGCAAATAATACTGAATAGATTTTCATAAAACATTGCAATGGATAATATTATATACGAATAGTAAAGGATACCTTTTATCCCGAATACCGACATTCAGGCGGACAGCAACCATCGACAAAATAAAAGGTACAGAACTAGTTAACATAATAAGTCTTTTACCTCGTATTATTTACAATGCATTTCGTTCATATCCAGTTATAAAATTGCAAAAGTAATTCAATTTGTTTGCAAACAGCGCTGTAAGTTTCCAGAGAAAATGCGAAAGGTGTATTGCGATATCTGATGACACTCTGTGACCCAGTTTGGTTTAATCGGTTTGCATTTTCATCTAAGTTACTATAACTATAGTACATTTATTTAGTAGTGATAAGAATGAAAGTCAGTTTAGAGACAGGTGTAAAAGGTGTACCTATATATAATCGTGAATATGGTTTACAGTCCTAAGGTTATTCTAACAGCATCTGAATGATTAATTATTATATTAATAAATTCTTAAATAGAACATAAAATGTGTGATACATCACACACTTTCACACATCGCAACTAATCAAAGGGTGGTGAGATAGGCCTTTAGGGTGAGTAGGTACTTCATGGATGCTTCGTACTATGCCTCAATAAAGGTTTTAATCGCAATAAATAATGATTTATGGGCTGTGGTAGAAGTATGTGACATGCCATTAGAAGACGATAACATTTCATCTCTTTATCTGGTTTTCTCTGTTATTTTTTGTTAACAAAATTATTTTGTACTTAAGTACGAGGAACAAAACCTATATCCGGAATCTGCCGAATTTATACTTATCGCCACCCAAGTTGCATAATAGTCGTGATGGGGTACCAGGTTTGACTAGGTACATACATACTTACTTCGTAATTTGATAATACTATCTAAGTAATATAGAAAGTTTAACATTTGGAAATATTAAAGTAAAGGTCAATTGAGCATTAAACTCTTTGATATCATTGTTATTTTGCAACAATATGACAGATAAAAAATTTATTGAGTAAGTACCTATATTTTAATTAGAATGCTATTTAAGAGTAGGTTTTTGTTGTAAACACCAATAGCAACATTTTTAAAGTGATAATTAAAGTATCAAAGAGAATGCAATTCAAACTCAAACAGAATAATGCACAAAATGCTTTATCAATAACAAACCCTCCTGATTCATTCATAATATACTTGCAATTGCACGAAACTATACTTTATGCTTATAAAAATAAGTGCCAATTTACAACAAGGGGTAACTGTTGGATCGATAACAGAGTTGTGTACGAATTTGTCTAGACAAACGTCACCACGCTATGATTCAACATTCACTTTACTCAGTCTACACTCGACGACAGAGAGAGACGCACATGTCAATAAATAAAAAATATGGCTGAGAAAATCGCGGTGGTTACAGGTGCAAATAAGGGCCTAGGATTCGCTATAGTGAAAGGATTGTGCCAAAAATACGATGGAGTAGTTTATCTTACTGCAAGAGATAAAAACAGAGGATTAAAAGCCGTAAAGCAATTAAACGAACTCGGACTGAAGCCTGTTTTCCACCAACTCGACGTAAGTGACAGCAAAAGTATTGAAAGATTTGCAGATTTCATCAAAACTAATCACCGTGGATTTGATGTATTAGTGAACAATGCTGCAATTTTAGAGTGGGATGAAGTGTATCCAAGCTACGAAGCGGCCCAAAGAAACATTGACATAAATTATCGAAGCTTGTTGACAGTCGAGAAATATTTGTACCCTTTGCTAAGAGATGGCGCTAGAGTCGTCAACATATCAAGCGCGTGCGGCCATCTTTCAAACTTGAAGAACAAGAAATGGATTGAGACGCTCATGAGTCCTGATTTAACAACAGAGCAAATCAATGAATTTGTTGATGAATATTTGGAAAGTGTGAAAAATGGGACTTTTGATAAAAACGACTTTGCTGACCAAGGTAAGCATGCTGAACACAGGGTATCGAAGATCGCTCTAACAGCTTTGACTAAAGTACAGCAGAGAAAATATATGGATAGAAATATTTCTATAAATGCTGTTCATCCTGGACATATTAAAACTGACATGGCGAATGGCGGTGGAGAGGTGGAAGCAGATGAAGCCGCTAACGTTGTTCTTTATCTTATTTTAGATGCATCGCCCAAATTAAAAGGTACATTTATGTGGCACAATAAAAAACTTGTTGATTGGTATGACGCAGATACAGATTTAGCTTGCCACGGGCTGTGGTGAATAGATATTTTATTAATGTAATTATTTCACTAAATGATAATTCACTTAATATCAGCACACAATGTATCTATGTATATCATGTAATATGTTCGCTAAAGTCTGAATAAAATATTTTTTCCTCAAAGATACAATATTGTTTATTTATATTCTGCTTGATACCGCATCCTAAAAACCTGAAGTATTTTATAGAAATAAATCTGATTGAAAATATGAATATCGATTCAGCACCGATACAAGAAAAACAAAATAATAAAACAAAAGTCACAAACATATGTAATGACTTTGAAAAACAAATCAAGCGATGTCCTGAAACTGCCTTAGGTACCAATTTTCATGAAACTTGTGCTCCAATATACTGGACCCAATAAAAACCTTTTTAAAAGCACACAAAGAGTAACTTATGCAAATATTATGTGATTCCAACAATATTGCAAAAGTAGAAGAATATTAAATACCTACGATTACGATTATTACATAAGGTCAAATTGATAACCTACTTTTTTAAGTCGGATAAACTTTGTATTTTATTTTATAAATAAATAAACTAGTAAAGTTCCGCAACTATGCCTTCAAAAATATTGTTTCGCAAGCAATATATTTTTATTAACTTTTATTTATTTTATAATAACTTAAATATTTCAAGTAATTTAAATATGTCTTAAAATTAAAATAGGTATAAAGAAAAAGTAACTAGTTCTAAAATTACTATACAAAGAAATATATACAGAACATAGAAATAAATATATACAGAAAGAGAAAAAAATAATAATTTAGAGGGCATCATGAAATTCGTCCACATCGCCGTCAACTGGAAGCGTGCCCAGAACGCTGGCAGCATTGCCACGTTGTATGGCGATACTGAATTTCTGGGCCAAATACAACCCAGCCTTCTGGTCACCAGTCTCTTTGCAAGGTCTCTAAAAAGAGATCTCGCACTTGGACCCCATGGCCCCAACGTTTCGACCCCAAACGGCTCAAAGACGTAATCCCCTACTAGGTTTGCGTATTTGCACCGTTTGAGGGTCTCCGCTTTCTATTAACTACGCTTTTTGGGTAAAAATTTATTTATTTGAAGACTTGCAACATTAATGTTGCTATTCCTCAGTACTATATTATAAAGAGAAAAGATTTGTATTTTTGAATTTTTGTATGTTTGTTACGAATAAACAAAAAAGTACTGAACGGATTTTAAAACTTCTTTCACCATTGTAATGCGATATTAGCCTGGCCGCAGATATCCGATTTTCAGGACCGATTTTTCATGGCGGAATTCAGTGAGACTAGCGAGCTTCATTTGTCGACTGTATCAAATGTATTTTGTAAAATAAACGTACTTACCACCGCAAACGATAGATTTTGCTTTGATCGGAAAGCACGCAAAAGTTTCATTCCGTTCCGGACTGAAAAAATTCAGTGCCCGTTTTCAGGGACGACTTTTCAGGTTTGTAATGTTTTCAGGCTCTCAAAATCATCTAATTAATCAAAAATGAGCTTACTGCCTACCACGAACGTTTGATTTTGCTCTGAACAGAAAACATTCCGTGGACTGAAAGAAATGAAAATCAAGCGCGCGCGGAACGGCTCGTGACGTCATAACTGAATTTAGCGCATGCGTACACCTTGTCATGTATCGATATACCCAAAGAGTATACAAATACTACGTAAGAAGAGGCGGATGTGCCATAGATCATGCAAGACTTTCAGCTTTGTATGAAACGTGCAGGGAGAACTCGTACCAACATAAAGATACTAATTGACATCGTTTTTATGTTGTCAGCATTGTCATATTTGTCAATATAGGGAGTTATCCTCTAGTGATTAACGAAATATCGATATCGATAATATTCGGTAAGAAATAATTATAATTATGTTTCGACTAGAATTATACTTTTCCAACACAAATAAAAGATGTATTTAATATTTATGTGTTTATTCAAACAAATTAGCCTGTTCTATAAATCTATTCTAGATTAGCGAAGAAAATACGCAGAACTAAAAGATATATGTATGTACATGTAATGGAAAGGTTTTCAACATTTCTTCTGTAACAGGATTTAAAGAAATGTCTATAGATACAAGGCACAGCTGTTTTTCTGACTTGAGTTCCTTTTTTCTTCAAGTCTTTTGGCTTAAAATGCTTGGCCACACACATAGTTCAACTGATTTAATTTTACAATGGGCACATAAATCAAGTCTTGGTTTCCAGTTGCAGCTACCCATTTTTACATCTAAAAAGAAAAAAGAATAGAATTTTTAGTCCTTGTGCCAATTTCTAATAACGGATTATCGATAACTGACAGGCAGCACTATTGTCTACCTACAAAGTACTAGGATATGAAACTTTAGAATATTTCCTTATTTTTTTATATTTCGTTGAAATATATCTCATTATAAATATTCATTGATCTTTATCTAGGGACATTTTGCCATAAATACCTACCATTTTTTCATTGCTTGACCGGCATGTTGTTGTATGCCATATTTCGCAAGTTATTTTGCTTGTTTTCATTGCGCTCCTTTCAATGCTAATCAAATAAATATAGTAACACTTACACTAGAAGTGTAAAATCACATTTATTTGGTATACACAAAGCACTTTTAAAGCATGTTTTTTACGTTTTATAAACAAACTACATAACGCGGCAAAGTTCAATCTGGATAATAATGTGACAATTGTGACATTTGACACTATTGACAGCCAAGGCGGTGATGTACGTATAACCCGTCTAATATTGAAAGAATACTGTTCCAAGGGTACAAAGTGAAGGATGCTATCTTCACGTTTTATACATATAATAGTAGCCATTAAAAAGATAGCACGTTTCATACATTCGGTTGTGATTCGGTTTTTTCTTAGGAACTTGCGCCAGGCTGGATATACCTATAGCATTGGTTTGAAGTTTATTTTGTCAGAATCACACGACAATGTATGCGTAGTAGACGTGTGTAAACTCTTGTCTGGGGTCTTCAAATTTACGCAAAAATCACATACCTACGGACAAGAGGATAATATAATAATATAAGTTATTTTAGCATTTTCGTCAGATCATCATAATGTGTGACGTGAAAGGTTTATATTGGCTACTGAATACCACTCTGCTTAAACTTTGTCTCTCTATATGACTAGCCTATTGGTTTAGTGACCTTGACTTCTACGCCGGCGGCCATGGATCCTAGATAATCTTTGTGTGATAGGCACGATGATATTTGTTCAGTGTCTGGATATAATTTATCTATAATATGAACCTATATGTTTAGAAGTATATATTTATCAGGTGTCTGGTTACCATACTATAGGATCCGCCTATTTTGGGATCACATGACTGGGTTTAAGTTGTCCAAGAATATTATTATGGAATGTACACAATGGCTATTTCGGTCATACAAAAAAGTTGGTCTGAGACCATTCTGAGACCCGTTATGCAACTAGGTTTTTGAAGATTGGTAACCTGTATAAAAGTGGTAGAGGGAATAATATAATGATTTATATCTACATATTTACTCTATGCGAGATGAAAACAATTAAAGAACGTAAAACAAATCATACTCCTCAAATTGCATTGTTTGCTTTGAAATTGTATGATGCATTCACATTCAGACATTAAATTTGACAATATCATAAAACTTATTCTGCATAAATCAGACACTTGTTAGAGTGGTCGTGGCTGTTTCTGATGGACAGGGTTGCGACGCGCCGTCGCCATACAAAAATTATAAAACTTATCATAGAATCCACCAAAACACCAAATAAAGGGCCTAAATATTTAAAATGCCGTGTGGTTGACGGCATAGAATGCCGTGTGGTTGACGGCATAGAATACAAGTGTCACCACCTCCTATCTTCCCGTGGGTGTCGTAAGAGGCGACTAAGGGATAACACAATGCAAATACCATCTTTGCGTAGAGACGGAAAACTCGACATCAAACCCTATAGGTACGACTGCCTCGTTGGTCTCGCGGCATAAATGTGCGCGTGGGATCGGGAGGTCTCAGGTTCGATTCCTGGGTTGGGCAGTGTTATTGGGTTTTTCTGTCACGAAATTCTCAGTAGCAGCACGGAGCCTGGAAATGTGCCCGGTACGGCAATAGGCTCGCCTCTTATTACGTGGGACTGAAGTATATCTGGCGAAAAGTGGGTGTAGAAATACACCTCTGCCTATCCCTTCGGGGATACAAGGCGTGACGATATGTATGTATGTATGTATGTAAATATTTAAAAAATGGGTAATGAAAATTTTTATCACAGTTGTCCAACTAAAATTCTCTATTCAGGCTAGCGTCCACTAGGCTCGCCGAGCCGAGCCGAATCAAAACGCAGAAAGTCACCTCCTATATATTTCTATGAACCTGCGTTCATTAGCGACGAGCCGCGGCGCGCCGAATCGAATCTACCGCGCGCATCGCTCGTCAGGCGAATTTCTGCGGCAACGCGTTTAGACTCGACTCGGCGCACCTTAGTGGACGCGGGTCAGCGGATGAGTGTAGACAGGTACTACATTGCGTAAATACCTACATGAAAAGTTATCGAAATGAAGAGCTGTTAATTTCCCTAGTTCAGAAATATACTGAACTTAATGATCATGACTGCCTCAGTAGTCTCGCGGCATAAATGTGCGCGTGGGATTGGGAGGTCTCGGGTTCGATTCCCGGGTCGGGTAAAGTGTTATTGGGTTTTTCTGTTAGGAAATTCGCAGTAGCAGCACGGAATCTGGTAATGTCCGGTACGGCAATAGGCTCGCCCCTTATTACGTGGAACCTGAAAATTCATGGCGAAATGTGGGTGTAATATTACACCTCTGCCTACCCCTTCGGGGATACAGTCGTGAGTCTAAAAAAAATTATGATCATGAAGATACTCATTATCATGACGAGCAGCGTAGACAAAATATATGGAAAGAAATAGCCGGAATAATGAATGAATTTGAAACAAGAAACCAACACAAGCAAAACCTACAGCAGCTAGTTGCCGACTGCTGGCTTCGATTCGATTCGTCTGTAATGAACGCACACGGATAAAATGCGACTCAGCGCGATTCGACGCGGTTCGAATGTAGTCGACGCTAGGCTTTATAGACCTCTGACGCATACGTGACAGGTCTAAACGTCCAACCTCTCTGTGACAGGTTTTTACGCAGACTATACCGTAAAATGGGGTGAATAGAGACAGATTTAAACTTCAACATCGATTTTATTAGATATTTTGAATGAGAGTCATTATTGAAGCATTTTGAAATCATGAGTTAAGTTGTAATTTACTCAATATTTGTGCTACAAATTAGTAAAAACAGGACATTAATTAGTAAATTAAGAAAAAGTAAGCGTTTTCTATTTACCTCGAAACAGGGGTCAAAAGATACGGGAAGGGGGTGAATAGAGAAAAAACGCTAGGGCTGTCAAAATCAACTTACATTTTTATTCAATATATCAACATTGTCATTAATCAGACAACTATGTATTTTTTTAATAAACCAGATATCAACATTTACCTCTTTAATCATACAGGTAGGCACCTGCCTACATATAAACAATATTTTCAATGGTTAACTGACAAAAAGGTGCGTATGATGAACTAACTTCGATTGACAACCCTAAAAACATATTTCTATTGACCCCCCACTCGTATCTATTAACCTCCCACGCGTTTCTATTCACCCCCAATGGCGTATCTATTAACCCCCTTCCCGTATCTATTCACCTCGAATTCGAGCAAAATAGCCAGCATCTCAATTTTAATAGAAAAATAATGTAAAATAATCAAAAACGGACACTAATCTTCGTTTTTCTTAAAGATGAGAAATGTATGTATCGAATAATACACATCTACAGGGGGAACACAACCAATAACTTGATGTTTATAGAAAGTTTATAAACAGCAAAAACTACTAGTTTTCATACCTTCACTTTAACCGCTTAAATCTATATGAAATTTCAACTTGACGTAAATTTGTGGGTGGCGAGCCTATAAAAAACATGTTGCCATGTAGAAAATCATAGAGAAAAACATTCGATAAAAGGCTAATAACAAACTACAGTCAACAATATCAAACTTCCGGACTTTTTTCTATTCACCCCACGATTTCTATTCACCCCATTTTACGGTACCCTACTTGCATATTTTTTAGAAATAATAATCTACTTTGTCAATATAACCCTTTAAAAAGGTTTTAATAACAAGGTAGCAAAAAGGTTTTGTATTTTTATTTGTGTCTTGTATTTTTTATAGCCCCATTTAATTAATGGGGCTATCGTAGTGGCTGTATACTGCTTCATGCAACCGATGCTCAAGCCGAACACGTCCTCTCCTCCGTTGACTATACTAAGCAACGCACGGAAAAATATCGATACTCTGTGGTATCGAGTATTTTTCCTTTCGATATCCATAACTTTGTACTGGATACTTTGCACTCAATGCTTTTACTTAATAAGTACTTAATGGCACGGTAGTACACGTAAGCAAGGGAGTCTCGGACAATAATTAAAAAAGGTATTGTCGATTTGTCGAAGTATACTATACCACGCTGGCCAAACGGGTTGGTATAGGGTTTGTAGCAAGTTTTCCTTCTCTTACAGTGCTGTTCTCTGCATAATATGCTCCCTCTGTCGGCTCTTACGACACCCATGGGATGATATGAGGTGGCGACATGCCATCTTCTTAATCCGTCACCACACGGTCACTATTAAACATAAAGAATCTGTTTTTTACTTCGGATTAGTTTAAGAGAGGAATTTTCTTTTGTTGAACACGTAATAAATGGTACCTAGGTAAATAAAAAAAAAACCTTTTACGCTCTGTCTATGATGTCAACTGCGACATGGAGACTTCCGTTCAGACCTATAATTTCACAACTTTAAAAATAATTGATGCATCCTATTTAGATTGTATGTGTGCGCCTGTATGAGCCGATAGGCCTACTATCGGTACTGTACGTCGGCAAACACTACAAGAGTCAACGACTTGCGTTGATATTTTAAAATTTTTGTGCAAAGCTCAGTTAGCACTGAAGCTTTATCAATACTGGCAGGTGTACTTTCGGTTGATCTTGAGGTCCAAAGCCGTGCATCAATGTATTTTACCATACGAGAAAGCATGAATCCAAATTTCCTAGCACCTCGTGATAGAAATAAACTGCTTATGTTGTTCAACCAACACGCCGATGTCTTCGTAGGTCTTGTCAACGAATAGCAGTTTCGTTGGAATACATCAACCAAGGGCCGTCACCTCGACCAATTCCTTCCAGACGTTCGTGAGCGACTGGCCGGACCTGGTTAGGGGGGGATCACTGTGTTGCTCAATTTCGTACGGGGCATGGTAATTTTTGGAGGAAGTTGCTTTGGTTTTTAATAAGTTTATTCACCATCATGCTAATATTCAAGCTCTGACAACAAATGTGAGTAATCTGCACATCACATTTTGTGTGAGTGTGGTCTTTGCCAATCTGACATTAACAATATGCCTAATGATTTTCATAATTAATCACTTCTGGTCTAGCGTATTATGCGGCTCTTGCGGCAAGCAGATCGAATATCAGTGCGTTTAGGCGTCTCTGCCATGCATATAACTGAAAATAGGCACAGCTCGAAAATTGTCGGTAATAGAGGCATGTTGATTTCAGCACAAATAGGTTGGCTCGACCGGAGAAGTACTACCCTCTCACAGAAGATCGATGTAAAGTAACAGTATCTTTTATTTTGTGTTTTGTTCAGTGAGTGAGAACGCCTGAGGCCCAATCACCTTTCCTCTCCCGGTCCTCATCCTGATCGCTTTCCCTTCTCCTCTTCCTTCGGGTAGGCAGCAACTTGGTTGTACTTATTTGACATTGCTCCTGTAATGCTAAGTAAACACAGCTAAGTATGAGCCACGGATACCACTTACTATATCAATTGGGCCATTGGCTCGTCTGCCAACGGTGAAAGCAATAAAAGTTTCGTAGTAACATCGCAGCGCCAATCAGCTTGTGACCATGGGACTTGCAATCGTTCCGAAACGTCAAGCCTTTCATGGTATGTAAATACGTATAAAAGATCGCGTTAATTCCCGTGTCGTGAATAATTAATCATACTTAATGCACTTTCAATGACAATTGAAATTTACAATTAACTAGTACCTAATATTCGATTAACTAAAACTTACGCAATTAAGCGATTAAATTAATAATTGTGCTTGACTTCTTTTATCCTTAGGACACTAGATAAAGGCTAATACGGGACCCTACATTGTGCGTGGCTCGATATACACTTGTCCGAATTTTTTAGTAGGTACCTAATATTTTGTCACAGGTATTTTTCACACAAACATTTAAATCACAGTCATGTACTACCTAATATTTAAATTACCTATTTAGCCCATGTCTAAGCCAAAGGAAAATAAATGAAAATCGCTTTGCTCACGGAATGAACTGAAAACGGTTCTGAAAATCGGACCTGAAAAACGGGCCTGAAAACGGATGTGTGCGGCCAGGCTTATCCCTGAGTCACATAGGCTATATTTATTTCTAGAAAATAATAGGAATCCCTACAAAAACTTCAATAATGTAACCCAAGGTGTAACATTTTTTCCAGAAAATTTCTTTCTAGGCGTGCGCTGTTAAAACAATTAATGATACAGAAACATAATGTACTACATTATTAAAGTACTCATTATTAACTACAAAAATGTCCGCAATAGCATAGGTCTATCTCCCAAGGAAAATCCACAGTAACCATTTTTATCATTAAAAATATAGAAAAATATAATGAGTTATTCTGGAAGCTATTTTAAGCAAGGCAGTATTACTTCTTATCCAATTAAATACGCTAGATATGTTGTGTCTTTAATGCTCATAGAAATTGTCTTTTACAGTATATCAAATATGATGAATATCTTAAAAGATGTAGCAAAATTAAAATAATGCGTGAGAAAATAAATTCACCGCTCGCACACCGATATACCGCCGGGTCGAGATTCGCTTGATGCGATCGATTATTTAGAATGTATTGTAATGAAATAAATCAATTTTTTGTTTCAGATGACTGTTTCAATACCTGTAGATTGCATTTTGTATTATTCAAATTAAACATGCCATTTCAAAGAAATTACAAATGTAAAAGTATAATATAGAATCATAACTTCACACCTTTTAACCCTGAAGTGGTAGACAGAGGTGTATTACACACCCACACTTTGCCAGTTATGTTTTGGTCCCAATGTAATAGGGGGCGAACCTATTGCTACCTACCGGGCACATTATTAAGCGAACGATGGTTAACATTTTAATAAACATATAACTTCGAAAAGAAAGTGGCGTGTGCCCGGGGTATGGTGGCGAAAGATATATCTAAAAAACAAATGTCGTGCGTAGCAGGGGCGGGCTGCAAGTACTCTTATAATTAATACTTACATATATTTTTGTTTTTAATTTTTTTTTTAATTATCCTGTATTGTCCCACTGCTGAGCAAAGGCCTCTCCCATGGATTTCCACAAATCTCTGTGCTTTGCAATCTCTGGCCAGTCGTCCTCAAAAGCGTCCAGGTCATCCCGCCATCTCCGTTTAGGACGTCTCGTCGCCGCCGACCACCTGGAACCCAATTGGTAGCTACATGGGCCCACCTTTCTGTGTGCATGCGACAGACGTGTCCGGCCCAGTCCCACTTTAGTCGGGCTGATTTTGCTCCTACGTCCATTAAGCCCGTTTTTGAGCGCAGCGTGGAGTTACGGACGTGATCGGTCCTCTTCACCCCCAAAATGCTACGCTCCATGGCTCTTTGGCAAATCTTCAACTTGGACTTCTGAATCTCGGTCAGGGACCATGTTTGAGCACCGTAGGCTAGGATGGGCAGTATACACATGTCAACGAGTTTCCGCTTCAGTGATAACGGAAGGTTTCCCATTCAACATTTTTAATTTAAATCTTTAAATTTAAATCTCAACATATTATATTAGTACTAGCGGCCCGTCCTAGCTTCGCACGGGTGGATATTCTTTTTTTAATTATTATGTTGCTAATAACGCAGGAAATGAGGTATTTTTTCAAATTACATTATGTCAATGTTTTAGATACATTTTTCAAATTGTCCGCCAGGTGATATACTAAGCCATAGATAAATATAATACTTTACAGTACTAAGCATACAAAAGGTCACTACCACATTTCTTTCCGTTGGTGTCGTAGAGGCAAATACGCGAAGAAAATAGTATCTTTACGTACAGAAGGAAATCTCGACACCAAATTTTGTAGCCTAAGCATGGTATAGTTATGGCAAACCTCTCCTATTGCTGCTCACAATAGTCACAATGCTATTTTAACTCAGAAAGTTATAGCGTAGTGGTATTCGCTGTTTTGCTCTACACTGAGTGTCGTGTGTTCGATGCCCAAACGAATTGCTGTTTCAAGTCTGTGTGTTATTTGTGTCCGATTGAATGTTTGTAAAGTTGCCCGCGATACATAATTTATTTTTTTAGTGCGGGAGTCGTCTTAAAGAAAATACATCATCATCATCCTAGCACCATCGCGGTAGCGATCCAAGGTCATCGCCTCGGAGCCCGGTGTAACGTTATTAAGTAGTAACTTGGGTGTGTTTAAATGAAAATCGTGGTTAAATGTTACAATTAAAAAATCAGTTTAATTCGTCAAGGAAATCTAAACATCATTTAGCAACGCATTAAATTGAAAATTAATATATTTATGCTAATTAAAGAAATAAAACCAGGGTCGCGAGATTCGACTATAGCAGGGAATCTCGTTGAGGGCCCGCTTCCGGCGTCAGTCAGAGTTGCAGAGGTGTACTTAGCTTCTCTCACCGCTATTCAGCCGATCCAAAAGGAGCGAGCGCTCCCAACGTCTCCGTATTTATTAGCAGCCCGAGGTGTGGTGTCTGTGGTGAGAGGGGAGCGGCCAGGCAATTGGGTTGGGCGGACGGTGTCATCGCGACGTCACAGCGACGTCACACCGGGTTGCACGAGATTTTACTGTATTTCTTCCACTTCACACGATCTATGGCAAACCTGGTGGTTAGTCTACTGACACGCATATCATTTGTTACAACGTCAAGCCAGCATTTCTTAAGCCTTCCTCGATTACCGAGACCCGACGCAGGTAGCATGGCAAGACACTTGTTACCCACGTAACATTCCAGTTGTCGTAAGACGTGGCCTTACCAGCAGTCTTTCCGTGTGACTACGCACATCCAGCGTAGTATGTACATCTTCATAATACGCAGACTTTGCTTGTGTCGCACTGGCACACGTCACGTTTCACTATCATATAACAGGACGGGTATAATGATGGTCTATTTATAGTCCTGTCTTTTAGCTTAATCGGCACTATAAAAATAGACACCACTCACCTCGGGCCATATGGCTCAGGCTTCCGAAATGCGCGCCTTAGCGGTCTACGAAATAAGATTTTGAGTAGGTACGTGTCGCGGATGATGTCAACATAGGCCTCCGGTACCCCATTAGATCTAAAGGTCCACAACATCAGCACTTGGGGCACAAAGTCTAAGGCCTTCTTCTTCTTATTTATTTTGTGTTTGATAGCTCATTTATCAAGAAAAGCATAACATTATGCTATGAGCTACGGTTGCGGTGCAGTAGCCATAAATAGCGTGGATGTAACCACGGTCTTAGCTAATTATCCATAAACCTATTTTGTTGGCAAACGGATACAAAGTGGCGGATTGAGGATGCAAAGTGTCACTACTCCATTTCATTCCGTGGGTGTCTTAAGAGGGAAATAAACGAAGCATAAAATAGCAATTTTGCGAAGATACGCAAAACTCTACATCAAACTCCTGTGATGCCGTAGCGGACGCCACTCCTCCCACTACTCTTGGCTGGCCGATCGCTTCGCTCCTGTCCGGCCGGCCGTCTTCGCCTCCCGCGCACCTCAAGCTGCTATTTATACCGTGGCGCGGAAGTGACCGCCCCCTTTCTGGCCGCCGCAGCATCGCAAGCTAAGTCATCTTGCCTCTGCATATCCGGGAGTGCGTTTTAGTTGGACTACACGAACCACCCTCTGTTAATTTGTTTTAGAGTCAAAATTGTGTAAATCAGTTTTCTTATCCTCTTGCTAAAGTTTGTATAGATTCCTTTAACTGAAATATACATATTGTTACCGATATAAATCGATTTTTTATTTAACTAAATAGCGTTGATCCACGTGCATTGTCACAGTGGTGTCCAACGTTACACTCCATAGGTACCAACCTGTCTGGCCAGCGTTGATATAATAGGCAAAATCTTCCTATTAACTCACTGCTACCGTGATACCTATGTCCAGCAGTGGACTGCAAAATGTTTTGTGAGGATAATAGTATACGTTTTAGTTTCGTATACTCTTTAGTTTAGAGAAATTACACTTTAAATTGATACACGCCCTTTTAGATTCGTAATATATTTTGAATGGCAAGTTTAATTTGAATAATGTTTAAACATTCATGAGTTTAAAATAATTACTTTGATTATTCTCCATTTTATGTAATCGATCGCATCAAGCGAGTCTCGTCCCGGCGGAATATCGGTATCTGATATGTGCCGGTCAATTTATTATCTCACGCATTATTTTTATTTTGCTATATCTTCTGAGAAATTCATTATAATGCAAGGCAAGACACTTGTTACCCACGTTACATTCCAGTTGTCGTAAGACGTGGCCTTACCAGCAAAATAAGGCCGGACGTGGCCTTACTGTATAAGGCAATGTTTATCAACATTAAATACACAACATATCTATCGTGTTTACTTGGATAATAAATAATACCGTATTGCTTAAAATAGCTTCGAAAGTAACCCATTATATTTTTGTAAACTTTTTATGATAAAAATGGTTACTGGTGATTTTCCTTAGGAGATAGACCTATACCACTGCGAACATTTTTGTAGGCAATAATGAGTACTTTAAAAATGTAGCATGCAATGCTATACTATGAATGCTATGCTATGCATGCTATGTTATGCATGCTGTGCTATGCATGCTGTGCTATGCATGCATATCTTAGCATTCATTGCAAAGCATGCATAGCATGGAGTGCAAAGCATAGCATGCATAGCTTAGTATGCACAGCATAGCATGTCGTAGCATATCAGGCATAAGTGGCAGCAGTAGGTAATACTTTTACACATAGTATGATAGGGTTTATAGCATGAGGTATGCATCCTGGAGGGTGGACTTGGAATTCAGCCACTCAATTTATGCAGGCATGGTATACCAGCATTACCAGCAAGGGCCAACACAAGAATATTACTACGATGCAAACTTCTGCTAAGCAATTTGAAGCAGTACAAGCGTAACAAATAATGTAACATGCCTAATTAACAAGCCGAAATAATCAGCTAATGCATGTTACACAGAACTCGTTTTTATGAATACCTACCTAATGACGGACGAATTGTAATCACATTGGAGTGTTCCTCACTGTTTTATTAGATTCAATAAGCAGTGTGATTGATTTTTCGTAGTTTGCGAAAAAATGCGTTTCGTAAAAATATACTAAAGCCAACGGAGTTTCGTGATCAATGGTTCTTCAAGGGTTTTATACGACCTAAGACCGTGCACCTAGAGTCTATTTCTTTCTTTAGTAAACCTTATGTTTGTAAAGAGTCTTTGATCAAGATCTTTGTGTTCAATTAATAATTATTGATTAAAAATATATTTTTTTAGGTATAATATAATGTGTGGTGACGGATTAGGAACACTAAAGTGTCACATATCCATTCAGTGAGTGTCATAAGAGGCGACTAAGGCAAAATGTAAAAGGAGTATTAATAGTGCCTTTGAGACGAGACAGTATTCTCGACTTAAAACTTTATACCAAGCCGTCTGGCCAAATCTTTCTATTGACAAAAATTAGGAGAGGCTTATGTCTGCAGTGGTAGTACATAGATTGCGACTGGTTATACTTATATATGATAATGACGATAATAGGTATACAAATAAACTAATACGGATTTGCAATGTTGTATGCGAAAACATGGCCAAAACTAATTGAAACAAAAATTGATATTCTATACTACTATAATATAAAATTGGGCAAGTGCGAGTCGGACTCGCGCACGAAGGGTTCCGTACCATCATCTATAAAAGAAAATCACGTTTGTTGTATGTATACTTAAATACTTTTTAAGTTTCTACCTGTTTATTAAGATCGAGTAACAAATTGCTTAAAAATTACGTTTGTTGTATGGGAGCCCCCCTTTATTATTTACGTTTTTTAAATTTAATTATTTATTTTGGAAGGTAATATACAACTACATATTCTGTGAAATAGGTGCATAGGGTTCCCACCAAGAACTTAGGGTTCCAAGCCAACCTCACCTGCAAGTGGTGCACGTGCCGATCAACGGACGAGGCTCTGGCAAACAAAAATATCCCGATAAGCGGCAATAGGCTCGCCACCTAGTACGTGGGATCAAAACACTGGCGAAAAGTGGGCGTTTAATATGCCTCTGCCTACCCCTTCGGGGAAACAGGCGTGAGTCTATGTATGTATGTATGAATATCTGTATTCTGTGAAAATTAAAAGCATCTACCTGTTACAGTTAGTAATTTTGAGCAAAAAATACGAAAAAAACACGTTTTTTGTATGGGACCCGACCTTAATTTTTTTATTTTTTTATTTTTAGTATTTTTTGTTATAGCGGCAACCAAAATACATAATTTGTGAAAATTTCAGCTTTATAGCTATCACGGTTTATGAGATACAGCCTGGTGACAGACACACAGACAGACAGACAGACAGACAGACGGACAGACAGCGGAGGCTTAGTAATAGGGTTCCGATTTTTACCTTTTAGGTACGGGACCCTAAAAAAGGAAAGATTTGTATTTTTGGATATTTGTTACGAATAAACTCAAAAAGTACTGAATGGATTTCAAAAATTTCATCATTAGAATGCTTAATTATTCCTGAGTAGGGAATGCAAATCTCGCGAGATTTGGGCTCAAGCGAGATCTCGCCAGGTTATGAAGCCAATCTCGCGAGATTGGCAGTTTTGTATGTTTTTTTTTGGAAATAATCGCAGTATTTGAATAAATTAGGACAAAAATAATAACCATTTGAAGTATTATAAGATAAAAAATATATTTCACGAATTTTTCAATAGACTTTTATGCTTCAAAAATTGTTAGTCGTACCTATCTATCTTTCTATATTTTTTAATAAATTTTTATGAAGTAAACTTTTACGGACGGATCTGTCAAATAAGAAATGAATGAAAATAACCAGTCTTCGCTTCTAATATCAAACAAAAATCTTTTAATAATAAAACATTTCTTTTGTAATAAACAAAACAACGAGAGGTAAAAAAAATAAACTTACTTATCATATATGTTACTAAAATGGAGTATTATAATCAATCTTATACCAATATATACTTAAAGCTGAAGAGTTTGTTTGTTTGGTTGAACGCGCTAATCTCAGGAAAATAATCTCTACTGGACCGATTTCAAAAATTATTTCAGTGTTTGATAGCCCATTTATCGAGGAAGGCTATAGGCTATATAACATCACGCTATGAGCCACGGGAGCGGAGCAGTAGCCTTAAATTACGCGGGTGTAACCGCGGGCTCATCTAGTTAGGTAAATAAAAATATGTCAACTCAGTAGACCTTTTAGATATTAAAGATTAATTAACAAATAAACGAATAAGGCAGACTATTAGAAATTACAGATCCTAGTCAACAAAATATACCAATCAAAGGAAAGATTGGTTCAGTTCAAATCACAAACCATTATTACGAATTATTTCAAAGAAGCTCCTTCAGAAGCACAAAATGTCCAAAGAATCGTCTGCTAAACGGCTGCCTTTTCTCTTGGCCAGATAACCAGCCGCTGAGAAGGCCCTTTCGGATTCAATGCTAACTGAAACCGCAGTTCTCAGGCAGACATCCACGAACTGCAAAAGTTTGCCTTTTGACCCCCCGGACTAGTATCAATTCATTTGATTTTTTATTAATGCCGATACCGACAGATTGCGATCCGTCCGAGTCAGTTCGCGCTTCGAATAAGACGTTTTTATGCTCGAGTGCAATCTCGTAAATCTCGCGAGATCTCGCCCTATTTTCGACCGAGATTAATCTCGCTAAAAAAGGCCGAGATCTCGAGACGAGATTGCATTCCCTATTCCTGAGTAACAGGCTATATTTATTACTAGAAAATGTTAGGGATCCCTACTAAAACTTCTATAATGCAACCCAAAGCGTGAAAACCTTTGTAAGAAAATTTATTTCATGGCGTGCGCTGCTAAAACTATGTATGATACATAAAAATTATAATAATGATAATAATAATCCCCTCCGGGGCAGCCGTTATCTCATCATGACACTAACCCAATCTCAGAGGGCAGTGTAACAGCTTTCAAACATCACCTTCATCGTGTAATATAAACAAAAAATGTATTACAAGATGAAAAGAAATAGCATAGCATAGCATGCATAGCATAGCATAGCATGCAAAACATAGCATGCATAGTATACCATGCATAGCATAGCAAGCATAGCATAGCATGCATAGCATAGCATGCATAGCATAGCATGCATAGCATAGCATGCATAGCATAGCATTCATAGCCCGACCGGCCTTAAAACTGACTACACATCTGGGTTCCCCGAACCTAGAATGCGACACAGTCAGCACGGTGTGTACACATCCAACGTCCTTCGCGGTGCAGCGGGACACGTTGGAAGATGACGTTCACACAGGCACACCGGACACGCCGGCAACGCAACCAACTTCATCGCAGGCGCCGGTGAATACGTCCTCTACACGCTCGCAACGACAAGCTGCGCGGAGGGCCCACTTCAGTGGAGCGCCCGACGACGACGCGGACGGTCGCGCTTGCTCATGATTATGGACCTCCGTGTGGTCCGAAACTAGTCGGCCTACTCCAACCAAAAATAATACGTGAGTATAACCGTTTACAGTTACTCTAAGCATAGCATAGCATGCATAGCATAGCAAGCAACTTTGTGGCGAGCTGAATGTGTGTGGCGACACTGCGGTCCCGAATGCTTCAGAGAGTCGTTCAGGGTCTCGTCTCCGGCTTGTCTTTATTGGATGGTCAGAGTGGATTTCCAAGAGTGGCCGCAGGACTCTCAACTCTGGCTTGCCTTGGTCGGCCGGCCAGAAGGAAGCCGCAAGAGCTATTAGCTCGGGGGTGGAAGTGTCATTCTCAAGGGCGTAACTACGGGGAAACCAGCCCCGGGTCTCCGTTGTCACGCGGCCCGCGATGGCGAAACCGGTGCCGCACCGCTTGACACCCTTAGCCACTCTCACCGGTGTTGCACTCTGGCTGCCTTTATGGCAGAGTTTGTTTGCTTTGGGCGGCTGTTTAGAGAGGGCCCATCTAGTGAGTCGGCGAGTCACCACCTGCCATGCGGACGAATGCTATAGGAGTATCACTGGCAAGTGGCAGGTGCCGTTTGTTATCCATAGTCTCATTTTCAGTCCATTTAACACCCATCCTCACAATAAAATTAAATTAGGCTCCACATCATTACAATAGCCCTACATGTGGTGCGGCTAGTCCAAAGTTGTACTCAGTAGTGCAGTCGTGGAGGCTCTGCGGCGTGTGTCCCATCCCATTTTATATTAAAGCTCTCTACGGGCCTCTCCATATCCTCGTGTAAGCCTTCCAAAGGTCCGGTTGTTCTTTTAACGCCAAATTTTATAAGAATAACCGTGGAAAAGAGAAACATAATAATAATATTCTACCACATTCACACAACACCAAACTAAGCAGAGCTTGTGCTATGATAGATAAACATACTTATATACGTTTTATTTGTAAATACATACAAATTATACATAGAAACACCAAATAAAAGCTATGCATAAGCTAAACATAGCATGCATAGCATAGCATGCATAGCATGCATAGCATGCATAGCATGCATAGCAAGCATAGCATAGCATAGCATGCATAGCATAGCATGCATAACATAGCATGTATAGCATAGCATGCATAGCATAGCATGCATAGCATAGCATAGCATGCATAGCATAGCATGCATAGAATAGCATAGCATAGCATGTAGTGTCCGACCGAAACTGGTTTTTCAGCCGAAACCGAAACCGAAACCGAACTTTCGGCCTTGCTCTTAGTTTCGGCCGAAACCGAAACCGAAACTTACCTAAACATGTTACAAATTTCTATTGGTACTAATATCTGGTGTAAAGTCCACTAGATTCTATTTTATTACAATTTGAAATCCTTAATGGACAAAAGAGATCAGTTAATCGTGACATCGGAGGGTTAGCTCCAACGTAAGCAGGAGCACTTTGATTAAATCTTTCGAGTTTCGAACTACCCGGTCACTCTGACCAAATCCGAAAGTCTGCACACAAAATGCCTCAACATTGAGGTTTCTTCGCCCACTGAAGAGGAAGTAGTGAAAGCCACTCAAGAAGGGTAAAGCTCCAGGAATTGACGTCATTACCACGGAAATGCTAAAAGCGGACGTTTTTACCGCTACGAACGTGCTGAAGCACCTATTGCGGAACATCTCTGTTCAGCCGATGAGCTACCCGACGACTGGAACAAAGATTTCCTCATCACCATGCCTAAGAAAGGAGACCTAAGTGAATATGGAAATTGGAGAGGCATTACCTTGCCCTCGATCCCGTCTAAGATGCTATGCAAAATCATCCTAGACAGATTATCGTGGGTCTTTATTGAACCTCTCCTGTGCACGGACCAGATCAATACCTTGCGCATAATCCTCTAACAGGCATCAGAATGGCCGAGTGAAATAAATTTGACCTTCGTAGATTTCGAAAAAGCCTTCAATACGCTGAGGTGGGCTTATATCTGGGACAGGCTAATTGGGGCGCCGCGCCGCCGAGAATATTACAAACCTGACTAAGCTATCTACAAGAAGTACTCTTGCAGCGTGACTCACGACGTTTCGGGGGACATACCAGTTGTCGCGGGTGTGCGCCTAGGGTGTCTCCTCTCACCTCTCCTCTACCTTGTCATCCTCGATGGCGTCATGCATAAAGCTACTCACAGCAAGCGCCGCTGCATAGAGTGGGGTCTGTCTGACTGTCCAACGTCTTAGAAGAGCTGGAATATGCCGATGACTTATGTCTATTGAATCACACACGCATCGATATGCAAGCCAAGCTGGTCGACCCAAGACCAGAAGCAATGGAGAGGCGACTGAAAATCAACACCAGGACGACCCAGGAAATGAGGTGCGGCGCAGCAAGCTTTTTGCTCATTGGCACAGAGGCTAGGGAAAGGGTTCACAAATTCCCATAAATCGGTAGCGTAGTGTCCAAAACTGGAGGGACCGAGAGGACATCACCTGTAGAATCGCTAAAGCGAAAGCACCTTCGTACGGCTCCGTCCTGTATGGCAATCGCGGGAATTGACTAGGATAGTAAAGCTCAAGCTATTCCGTCCAACGTTAGAACCGAGTTGCTGAACGGATGCGAGACGTGGAAACTCACAAAAGACATCTGGCGTTGTCTTCAGGTCATTGTCAACCGCTGCCTTCGCCGTTTCTCGGTATTTACTAGCCCGAAAAAATGTCAAGCGTAGAGCTGTGGGAACGCTGCCGTGAGACTTTGACGATCGACTACAGATTAAACGCCGCAAGTGGAAGTGGATCGGCCATACGCTCCGAAGGGACCCTGAACATATATCAAGGTAAGCCTTAGACTGGAATCCCCAAGAAAAGCGAAAATGAAGCCGCTCTAAACAGACCTGGCGGCGGACAATCATCGCTGAGGCCAAAAACATAAGCAAGACCTGGAGCGAATTGAAGCACAAGACCGAACTATTCAGTTCGGTCATGTGCTTCTTGCTTGGTTTCGCACTGTGAATGCCCTTTGCCTCGTCTAGAGGACATAGGATTTTAAGTAAAGTTTAGACAAAATCAATCATAGCATCTACTTAATTGTTTGGGAAGTAAACACATTTAAAATTAGAGAATGTAATCCAACGACATTTGCATATTGACACTTAAATCCTAGTAAAATGAAAAGTACTAAACTACATAAAACTATTATTATTCAAAATATAACCTCAACTTAATCCGTTAACGATTGACGGCGGCACACTGAGCTGCCGTCGCAGACGAGCGAATACCAGTTAGCGGCGAAATTTGCCGAACGATGCACGAAAATTCACGAACACAGGAGTTTCGGTGAGGCCGAAAGTTTCAGCCACTTTTTGGCCGAAACCGCAACTAAAGCCGAAACTAGATTTATGGCCGAAACTGGTCGAAACCGAAACCTAAACCGAAACTTTCGGTTGGTCACTAATAGCATGCATATGCCTAACATAGCATGCATAGCATAGCATGCATAGCATAGCATGCATAGCATAGCATGCATAGCATAGCATGCATAGCATAGCATGCATAGCATAGCATGCATAGCATGGCATAGGCTAGCTACTTAGCAAGTACTTATAGCAAGTAGCTTTGTGACGAGCTGAATGTGTGTGGCGACACTGCGGTCCCGAATGCTTCAGAGAGTCGATCCGGGCCTCGTCTCCGGCTTGTCTTTATTGGATGGCCAGAATGGATTTCCAAGAGGGGCCGCAGGACTCTCAACTCTGGCTTGCCTTGGTCGGTCGGCCAGAGGGAAGCCGCAAGAGCTATTAGCTCAAGGGCGTAACTACGTGGAAACCCGCTCCGGGTCTCCGTTGTCACAAGTCCCGCGATGGCGAAACCGGTGCCGAGGCTCCGCGGCGTGTGTCCCATCCCATTTTATATACAAACTCTCTACGGGCCTCTGCATGTTGGATCCATATCCTCGTGTAAGGTACCAAGACAGTTCAACTTTCGCCGGGACTTCACGATGTGTCAAAACTCGTTGTCATCAAGAAATCCCAAAAAAAGATATACTTACGTTAAAATTATGTGATATAATAAGCTAATCTTATTTTTCAAAGGTGATGCTTATGATGTACTGTGGTAATATGCTTATCAACATGGTTAGTTTCTTAAATCTGCCTATTCGAAGTGTGATGGCAACGACGGTACCTAAGTGATAAAAATCTCGTAAGTACCTATGTAAATACATTATATTTGCATACTTATGAAATTTCTATCACTTACCTATAGGTAGTTCCATATCCAATATTGGAAAATCGAAAGCAAGAATCCTTTAGAAATTATTTTATTCTTGCTTTTAGATCTTGTATTCCTTGACCTACACTCTACCTGTTTCAAATCGTTTGACGTTCATACCAACATTAATCAAAGTCTTCCACTACGAAGTGATGGTGACTGTCTTAATTTACCGATACGAGCAGACCTACAAACAAAGTAAAAATATTTTGGAAACCATGAACAGTTGCTGGTTACCAAGAATAATGGTGCGTGGTTTTGGAAAATTGCGATTTGTGTAGGTATATAAATATAAACATAACGTGAAAAATGCACCTTACATTATTGTGATATGTACTTTCTGGTTTATATATGTTTCATTGTCAACGACTCTAAAGTCAAACCCATATTCTTTTGTAATATATTTGTGTTTCCAAAATATTCGAATAGAGCTATACCTGAATTGACAGTAATAATATTAGTTGCTAAATAATCTGTATCGACAGATTATTGAGCACATAATACACACCTATTAGTTGCTTAATAATCAACGATGAATTGTTTTCAGACAGTGACTTGAAGAACAACCTCTTGGAGATCTGAAACTTTCTCGTCACCAGACGTATTAAGTTTCACACCAGCAAGTTTTTTGCTATTGACTACACCCTGTGGGTTTCTTTAAATTACTTTATCGTTACTTACACTATTATTATGTTGCCTTTAATGAAAACAATATTATTATCTAAACAGGTCGACGATCATCCGTTCGCAACTCAAGGAAGAATTTATAGGAATTATAACAGTGCTTATATTATAGCTGTAAATTCTCGGGTGTGTTGTTCTTACTTACTTTTTGTGACATAAATCAAAATCAAAATCAAAATAATTTATTCATCTAGGCCACAAAGTGACGCTTATGAACGTCAAAATTTAAGTTAATTAGTTAATGATTCTACATTTACATTTACTGCCACGTTCGCAATGCAATAGGTAGAACCACGAGTAAGAACAGGCAATAAAACTCATGGCCACTCTTTTCAAACAAATATAATGGTGGTACATTTTATTTTTGTAAGGAGCTGCAACTGTTTCACATTGTAGACATCTACTAGTAAAATTTTTTGTAGCTATTGATATCATACTCAAGCAGTAAATGATGTTCATATGGTAAGCCTCCCAAAGTAAATATGGTGAAACAGGAGCATCCACTTACGTCTTTTTAATGTAGGCAACTCGCGAACTTGTTCAGAACTATGGTAGAAGTGAATGAAGCAGAAAGTAACCGTATATGAAACCAAAGCAATCGACAACCTATTAGTTAGCCCATGACCACGAGTTACCCACATTTTACAAATCCGCAAAGTTATAATGAAAGTGTGGAACATGAATGAAAAATATAGTATGAAATGAGAATATCGTAATTAACTACACTTTAAAATAAAACTACTAATTATTGACCTAGTCAAAAGCGAACAACTACTTCCAAGCGCTCCTGTCATCAAAATAATCCTTCAAACTGTAATATGCCTTATTTATAAGATTCTTTTTAACTTCTGCCTGAAACTAACTTAATGGCAAGTCTAAAATATAAGTTGGTAATTATAATTGGTAAGTTGGTATATGCGAATACTGAGCCCAATAAAAAAGCTATGCGTTTTGTGCAAACGAAAGTACGGCACACATAATTTATGTCTATTTCTAGTATTGATATTGTGTATGTCACTATTCATTTTATAAGAATTTATATTTAGTCTTACATGCATAACACTGGCATAAATATATTGTGACGCTACAGTAAGAACAGTAAAAATACCAATAGTTTTAATTTTTTCTTTGAGTGAGACTCTTGTCTATAACTGGTAAATGGCCCTAACTGCCCGTTTCTGCAATATAAAAATATTTTGGATATCAGCAGCTCTACCCCATAACAATATGCCATATGACATAACACTATGAAAATAACTAAAATAAACCAATCTAGCCGTATCGACATCGGTCAACCTACGAACGTTCTTAGCGGCATAAGCAGCTGAGCTAAGTTTCCCTGAGATATGTAACATGCGCACCCCATTATAACTTCGAATCAAGTGTTAATCCTAGAAATAATGTGGATTCAGTTGTTTCGAGTACATCGTCATTTAAAACTATGTTAGGACTAAGGTTTCTGACATTAGGCAGAGCAAACTTAACACATTTTGTTTTTTTGGCGTTCAGTACTAGATTATTTACATTAAACCATTTAGTCACTTGAATGAGTGCACTGTTTATTTCGTTAAAGTGTTCCTTATTTCTATCTTCTTTAAATATCAAAGAAGTACCGTCAGCAAACATTACAACGTCACAAATGTTTCTCAAGTAAAAAGGTAAATCGTTTATGTAAACAAGAAACAAGAAAGGCCCTAGGATGCTGCCCTGTGGCACTCCTAAATCAACAGGTAAGCCACTGGATTTTGAGCCATTTATTTCAACACATTGGATCTTGTCACTTAAGTACGACTTAATGACATCCAATGCTTTAGTCTGGACGGCGTAATGTCTAAGCTTGCACAAGAGCGTCTCATGGCAGACACAATCGAATGCTTTCGAAAGGTCGTAGAACACACCAACAGCATTTTGAGAATTCTCCCAAGCACTGTAGATATGTTTGAGTAACGCTACTCCTGCATCTGTTGTCGAGAGACCCTTGGTAAAACCATATTGCTCACCATGAAGGAGACTGTTTTGATTAAAATGTCTTAGTAGTTGCTTGAGTATGATCTTTTCAAAAATCTTACTAAAAGCAGGTAGTATCGATATTGGCCTATAATTACTAGGATCAGTCTTATTGCCGGATTTGAACAGAGGTATTATTCTACCATGTTTCGTAAGATCTGGAAAACTGCCAGATTTAATACACTTATTGAATAAGTTGCTTAAATAAGGAGCCACTACATCAATTATACTTGTCAAAACCTTAACAGAAATACCCCAGAGATCACCTGTATTTTTAGACTCTAAAGACTTAAAAGTATTTATAATATCGGTAGAACTAATACTACGAAATTTAAATATTACTTCACATTTTCCTACACTAGACTCTAATAGGTTTTCTGCGACTATAGCTGATGATTTTAATTCTCTAGTAGTAGTAAGTGGTATGCTAGCAAAAAAGTTATTAAATGTGTGTGCGACTTCTTCGTCATTATGAATTAATTTATCATTATCAAGAAGACTAAAACTATTACTTCTTAATGTTGTCATAGACAATACCGCCTAATTCGGTATGGTAATGTGTATTAGATTTATTGTTTCTAATAAATTCTATATTGTGTGTGTGTAAAAAGTCTTTGGTGCGCGCCTAGTATTCCAACCCTCTCTGCGTAGTAGTTTGTTAATCTCTCCATTAGGCTAGTGCTGCCTTTTATTTGTTATATATACTTATAGAATAGTGCTATGTGGTGCAACTCTGGCGCTATATATACGCAGAGCCAACTACGGGTAAACCGGGCATGAGAGCTGAAAACATAGAAGCATAGACGATAATTATGATATTTTTACTCTTTGTGGCAAACCTAGTATTAAAAAAGACTAATAAGCAATTTGAATCTATTTTTCTACTTATTCTTCGCCCAAATGAGTCATATAAATCTTATAAAAGAGATTCACAATGTTCATTTGCTTTCTTAAACTACAATCAATCAGCTATAGATCATTCATATCACTGTCAGGAAAAAAATCCTGTCTTAGTTGATCCCAGAACTTCATTCTCTTCTCTTCTGGCACGTGAACCATCTTCAAACGATTTCCCACGTTCAGTCCTATCATTTTCTTGTGGGGTACCAGTGGCCTCCATTGCAGGTTGCCTAATAGGTCATCGGCAGTTTCTGGAGTTGGGTTCCTGAAACGAATTATTTTTATTGATGAGCGGTGGGCATTTACATTCCAGAATATAGGGAACACTGGAATAAATGATATGATGATATAGGTAATAGAACGCTGTTAGGTATTTCATCATCATCACCATATCAGCCTAAAGACGTCCACTACTGGACATAGAACTCCTCCAAAGCTCTCCACACTTCTTTTGGATTTAGATTTTAAATCGATTTAAAAAATATTGCGTGTAGGTTAAAAATACTTTTGTTTACCCAATCTCGATGAACAAACATCTGGTCCGCACAGATAAATCTACTAAACTCAGATTTACTACTAAACTATCTAAAATAAAATAAACAATCTACCTAAATTGTTTTCTAAGGTATTATATTCTAACAGTAGCACTCAACTTTTGTCTATATTTAGGCAATTATATGTATGTCAACTTTTTTTTACTTAAAAATTACGCGTATATGTTCGTTCGTTAAAAAAAAATACAGATATTTGTAACTACTGAGATATTTTTTTTATAGTATCACGCCTTTTATCCCCGAAAGGGTGTAACATTACACCCTCATTTCGCCATGACTTTTTGGTCCTACGTAATAGGGGGCGAGCCTAGTGCCGTTACCGGGCACAACACCAGACTCCGAGCTGCTACTGAGAATTCGGAAAAACTCAGTAACACTTTTGCACGACCCGGGAATCGAACCCAGGACCTCCGATCAGCAGTCGCATACGCTATACACTGGACCACGGAGGCAGTCTACTGAGATATTTCATGCAGAAAAAAAATACATTTTAATCTGCCCGAGAATTGGAACATAATATACAACAATCACTCTCAACCTACATACACTGGTCTACTGTGCAGCACATCTTATACTCGTATTGGCAAGTCTCTCGTCAATCATGAGATAGGATGACAATCCGACACAAGCGAAAAGAGATAGGGCAAAAACCAACGGCTTTCGGGGGAGAGGCGGGGTGGTGCAACCATAGCACGCAGGCACCATGCTATTTTTGGAATAGGCATGACAAAATACACGATAAAATTTTTGACTCGACTCAAAAATCAAATTCCCAGCTCGTTCACGCAAAAATCGCTTAATCTAACAAAAAAAATTATAAAGAAGGCTTTATCGCTGACGTAGTATAACTATTTCTACAGATTTGACAGACATTCTCGCTATTATATAAATTCATCACGATTCCTTTGTTAAGATTTCTTTGCAGATCTGACATCAACAACTATTTAGATGCTCCACTCGTTTAAGTAAAAATTGTACACCCAACTGCTATACAGAACTTATATTATTATGCATCATAAAATTCTAAAGAACAAGATTTCTCCACCATTATGTACAAAACTCTTCTAAACATGACGGCAAGACGCCAAAACAGATAAGCTTACTTGTCATGCAAAACAAATTTTAATTTCAAAACACGAAACAAACTCAATTCGCCGAAATTAAATAGGTATGTACGTTGTATTATATTCAGGTTGAGTTTAGCTTTACAATCTTTTAATACCATCAAAGCTTACCGTAAACCGACTAAACAATTAGAAAATAACTCGGCATTAAGAATTTAAACCTCAAGCACTTCAATTAAAATCCGTTACTTTGTGGAAAGGAGAAGATATTCGGACGAACATTTAATCTGTATTAACCTTACCCGTGTTTAGCGAAGTTCGCCAATAACCTCGCCATCTTCTTAATGAGAAGCCTTTCACTGGTTGATTCGGTATTGTACAAGCGGCTAAGTGATTCACATTTGAAGTGATAACAGATTTGGTCGCCCTCCGTCGCACCACTCCAGTTTAAATTGGCGAGTAATGTATTCCACACGACGCTAAAGCACCCTCTGAAGGTGAAGCGGTACAAGTAAACATTATTACAAGACACTTGTGCGTGTAGCCGCGCCTGTCGCAGCGCTGGATAAATCACTTGGTCCGACACATATTTCGCGTAACGCCTCAGACTCCGCTCACCGACTGTCCCATTAACGAAATAGAAATCCATTATTTTTCTTCTTATCTTCTTATACAATTTCGATCCGTACTCGTCTCGCCTCCCTCCGAATGGTAATAAATACTGAAAGTTATAATTTAAATACTTTAGAAGTTTCTTGTTTCTACCGAAACCGCCCAGTTTGTGAAGAGAATTTAAGTTTGTGTATCCTATCATAACTTCCACGGCATTATTGGTGATTTTTCGTTTGTACACTTGCAAAGGGAATTTGTTCATAAAGGCGTCCTTTCCTGACATTTCGACGGTGGGTCCGAACGAATGGATTAATCTCTGATTGTCCCTGACTTCAGTGCTGTCGAACAAGTCCTGACTAGCCAATAACAATTCTTTCATGGAGCTACCTTTGAGCGTTTCGTAGAAGTGAGTTCGATTAAACTTTTCAAACGGTCCATCTAGATTCCAGTATAATTTGTTAGAGATTTCAAAGTTGTAGCTTCTATAATCGGCAGGTGATAACGCACTTCCTTCTTCTATTATGACTCTTGTAAACAAATCTTCGCTGGCAGCTGACAATAAAAGCGAAGCTACTATACTTGCGCTAGTTCCAGATCCAAACACGGTCACTCTGTTTAAATCTCCATTAAAGTAACTGATATTATCTCTTATCCATCTGAGAGCAGCTAGCACATCTTTTGCTCCCATATTCCCTTGTGCAAAACTGTCTCCAGTGTTCAGAAAGCCAAATATAGACGTTCGATATGAAACAGATACTAAAACGATATCTTCGTCTATGAAAAAATCTGGACCATGCATGTCGGAATCTTCATTGAGCCAGACAATTACTGGCGCATAGAATATTTCTTTGATAATTGGCGTATATACAGATAGATACAAACAATCTTCAGTAAAGTAAGAAGCGCAAGTATTTTTGTACGGAGTGCTATAGTTGTAAGCGGCTTTCCCAAACCAAGGTTGGTATTTCGGCGCCTGGAAAAATATTATGACAGTTATTAGATAACATCCTTCATACCGTGTGTTAAGATATATCTAGTGTGACTACGTGTGCGGAGCTGTGGTTAAATGATAAATCACCAGAGAATCTTCTATTGTAATGATACAACCCTACTTACAGTTCCGGAAGATTTATTAGGTATAGTACAAAAGAAATACTTAGTTACAAGAGTTACGTTAAGATTAACTACGACTGTTTCCATCTCTGTTAAGAAAATACATTGCAAAATCTAGATATATTTATATCTAAATTTTGTCGTTTAAGGGTAAAAAAAAGAATAAATAAAAAATAAAAATAAATTATCAAATTATTCCATGACTTGTAAAACGTACTACTGTAAAACGTATGCCTTTATACTTTGGAGTGCTCTAAATCTAGCAATGGTTTACGGTAGGCCAATTTGCGTCACAAAAGCAGTATGAGGAAATAAGGCACTTTATATTTTAATACGTCACTTCCATACCAATAAAGAAATAAAATAATACAACGTAATATATTTATCCGGCTGACAGATAATTGAAGATGTAGAGGAGAAGGTGGTAATGTGGCCCCCCACTTTGTTTTTGAGGCATTATGTAAAAAATACGAGTCTCAGAAATGTAATAAATATGCTATACTGTTCCTTACTTATTAGCCTATACATGTCTTACTATGTAATAAATAAAACTGTCATGGGATAGTTGAAAACTTATGTATTTTAAAAAAGAACAAATTTGGCAACATGAGATCAAGTGCGGGTTATATGGCACTCTGGGGGCCATATTAAATGTATCACCTAATTGAATTGAAACTAACAGCAAAAATCGCAAATATAATTTTCGCCTTCAGAACCTGCACAGACTGTATGAGCCCATAAACCGCAACTCTGGCATTGAATTCACTCCTCCCACGTCTATCGTTGGAATAACTGGATTCACAGAATATGCAGATCGTATCTGAATCTTCAGGTAAGCTATACGAATGTTCCTCATATTCAAAGTCGTTGTCTTCGACTGCGTTACTTTCAGAGTTACTGCTACGAGAGCGCAATTAACTCTAGAGATTCTTGAGAGTCCTTTACTAATCGTTGTAGTGTAGACCTTGGAACAGAAAATATTTTTACAGCCTTTTTATACCCCATGACCTTTGTTCTCACTGCTTCAATTGCTTTTATAATTTGGTTAAGATACCATGATTTCCTTTTCTTTGAAGGTGGAGATAACCCACTTTGTCGAGGCATCTGGAAGCGGAAAATAAAAAACAAGGAAGGTGCTATACGTCCGTATATGTATTATGGCCCTCGGGACCATAATATAAACAATATGAGGGGGCCAAATTGCAAAAACGCAAGAATTTATAAACAAATCATAACATAAATATTATATCAAACGTTTTAAATAATTACCTTCAAAATTCTGAAGAATAACGTTTGATAAACACAATGTACAAATCACCATAGCTAAAACTCACATATTTCCAATAAAATTTGACAAAATGCAGAGCAACAATAAAAGTTTGCCACTTGCGTGTTTCGACCAGTACGCAGAAAAACAAAACGTAACGCCCCCTCACGGATTTACTGGGTTAAAATCTACCATGTCACAGGACCTCCGCGTTGCATCAAAAAAATCTAAATGGCACGTTTCTTAACTATAAATATCGAAGGGGGTCAATATACCTGCAGGGGCCACATTACCACCTTTTCCTCTACTAGTATAATTACCATTACTTAATACTCTAAGTATAGCATAATTAGATATATATATATATATATATATATATATATATATATATATATATATATATATACTTCCTCATTTCAGCCCAGAGACGACGCTGTACATAGGCCGTTCCTAAGGCTCATCACATAAACCGATCTTTAGCCGCCCGCATCCAACCGCTTCCCGCGATCTTAACCAGACCATCAATCAATCCGTCAATCAAACCGTCAATCAGCATTGCCGGAGGACTACCCCTGCTGCGTCGTCCAGTACGTGTTCACCACTCCATTTCACACTCTATTTACTAGAATAAAATTTAGAAATTGAACTGACCTTGAACCTCAATTTACGGATAGGGCGCTGTGCGTATGGGATTTTCCAAAACGCTGCGTACGGCTTATTATCAAAAACTGTGTAAAACTTTCTGCCGGTAATTCTTGTTCCATTTGTTACAATAGTATACGTGGCATCACTGTTAGAACCAGCACTAATTATAATAAAGGAAATTAATAGAAAAGTAACTTTCGAAATCATGTTTTAGGTAAATTATTTAAGTAAAATTTATCACATGGAGCCGTTACTAAGGCTTTTGAAAAACTACAATCATAGTTATAGTACGCGTATAGGACACGTCATACTGTAAACGTTTAAAAGGCGTGAATGTGTTTTGAAAATATTTGAAATATTGCACTATTACATAAGCCTTAAATCTGTTAGATAATATGCATCTAGATCCTATTGAATTTCACTTTTTTCCTACATGGACCGAATCACAATTATTCCAAGATATCAGTGGCGACACTGTATTTTTACAATATCATCCTAAATTACTCGACATCATATGAAAATAACGAAATATGTACCTATATATGTATCTGTATGCCTCAGACAGACACATATCCACAGACAATTTTATTTTGACGTTAAACTTATAACATTCCTCTGTTGGCGTCAGGGATTATTAAGTACGTTACACAGCACGGTTGGCGTACTGGCGTAGCCACCCGAAATTTGCGTCGAGTATCGTGGTTTCAAAAGAAAGCAGCGATAGCCGAGTGGAGAGACCGACTGACTGCTACGCAGAGGGTCTCGGGCTCGAATCCACGGCACGCACCAATGACTTTTCGAAGTTAAGTGCGTATTAAACTGTTAATTATCGCTTGCTTATCGGTGAAGGAAAACATCGTGAGGAAACCTCCATCAGTTCTCCAAAATGATCTCGAAAGACATGTGAAGTCTGCCAACCCGCACTTGGCTAGCGTGGTGGACTATGGCCTAACCCTTCTCATGATGACAAGAGGCCCGTACCCAGCAGTGGGACAGTATAATAGGCTGATGATGATGATGATCGTGGTTTCGATTCCCACACTAGACACTAGTTTTTATCCGTCAGTTGTATGTCTGTAAAATTCGCGGCGATACAGAATTTGTTTCTAGTACGGGCATAATCTTAATAAACAATGTAAAAAATAAAGATTAAATACATTGTTTCTCTTTATATTCCTCTTGTAATTAAAAAACAAATAAATGCATCCCTATTATCAACAAGTATGTTACCTATGATAGCCTCTACAATACGAAAGCGAAAACAAACATCAATAATATTTTCATTGCGATATTACAGATTCAAAATACACCTAAGTGTATTACAACCAAAGCAATATTGAAACCGCAATCAGCATCGTCCGATAATCGTCGATTCGCTCGACTGTGTAAAACGGTTTCCAGTTGATTTACAATATACACTTTGTGTATAGCCAATAGCACATTTACTATATTTTCATCTTTGCTTTACATTTTCATTTTACTAAGTGACGTAATTTTATTCTTCTTATATTTTGTGTTTGTTACGGATGACTGCCTCTGTAGTCCAGTTATCAACTGCGAAGCGTATGCGCCTGCTGCTATTCTGTGTTTCGATTCACGGGTCGAGCACGAGTGTTATTGAGTTTTTTTTAAATCTCAGTAGTAGCACGGTGTCTGGCAAAGTGTGGGGCATCGGCAATAGGCTCTCCACTATTACGTCGAACCGATAATTCGTAATGCAGCGAAATATGAGTGTAATTTAGACCTCTGCGGCGTGAGCCCATAAAATAAAAAATAAATATACGGATGAACTTAGTCACGTTTTGAACTTAGTTTCCCAAGAAGATAAGACTACCTTCAGGTCTTTATAGATTTATAATTCTTTAAGCATAGTCTCTTTATTTTTTAAGCATAATTCTTCTTAACCTAATTAACCTCACCTTTCTCTAACAACAGCAATGCTTATTTGTAGAAGGTATATTCAGACTGATTCAAATCAAGACTATAACAAACAAAAGACAAAAACATACATACATACATAGACTTACGCCTGTTTCCCCGAAGGGGTAGGCAGAGGCATATAAAACCCCCACTTTTCGCCAGTGTTTTGATCCCACGTAATAAGTGGCGAACCTATTGCCGCTTATCGGGATATTTTGTTTGCCAGAGCCACGTCCGCTGATCGGCAGGTGCACCACTTGCAGGTGAGGTTGGCTTGGAACCCTAAGTTCTTGGTGGGAACCCTATGCAGACAAAAACAATAATGAACAAAGGCAAATAACGAAAGTGCATACAGTCATAACGTAATGCAATAGGTTGGACGAAGGACCATTAGGACAATTTTATTGAACAAGACAAACCTATTCCAAAATAGGACTAATCCCACCCTCAGACCCACTAGTGAATGACCTGTGTTATAAGGTTAGGCAGCAGTGACCATAGGAGTCTTCGAATATTGACACTCGTGTCCTGTCTTGCAACCCCCAATGGTTTTAATCAGAAATATATTGTAGAAGAGAAATTCGAAAACAAACCAATTTCTATATGGATTTACTTAAAATCTGATTATAAGTAATTTTGTGTGATTTTTTAATTATTTTTTATGTGTAATTTAAGGTGTGTTTTGCCTGAAATAAAGTTATTTTATTTCAATTGCAAACCTATTGCATACTTAAGTCCTTCAGAGACGTTCATCAAATTACAAGCGTACCTACTACATACACACATACATCATCAGCCTTTAACAGTCCACTGCTGGACTAGGCCTCTCCTTTGTAAGGAGGAATGGGCCGACTATACCACGCTGGCCAAACGGGTTGGTCTATACCAACTAGTGTTGCCCAAATGCAAGAACAAGACGAGACTTAGCCAGTCTTGGTCTTGGTCTTGCGCCAATACACCTGGTCTTGGTCTTGGTCTTGGTATTGCGCTCCCAGTCTTGGTCTTGGTCTTGCAGCAAGAGTCTTGCAAGTCTTGCAATTACCTATCAGTCTATTACTATTTATTAAAGTTTTTAAATCTTAGAAAAACGTATTAGAATTGGAACATTGTGAGCTTGAATTAACACAGCCATAGTAAAGATCAAGCAGATTAATAAATAACTGAAGATTTGATAAGAAATTCGAAAAATCAACTGACCTATATGTCGTTTTCCATGGAAGTAACTGTTTCTTAATAAACATTTATGATTTATAAGCTTACATTTGCTAAAACATGTAAAAAAAAACAAATTAATTACAATAACTTGACTGTATTTTAAAGAACAATATCTGTCTAGAAAGAGATTGAACCCTCAACTTATATGAAATTTAATAAAAGAGTTTTACGATTTATCATTTATTTCAATAAAAAATAAAATACAACACAAATCAAACATAACAGTACACAATAGCTTTATCATTAGGTTATGTTACTTTATATCAATTCTTTTGACCAAGAATTAATACAAAGTAACCATCTGGCTGACTCATCATAACCCCACAAATGTTGAAAAAAGTCATGAGTTCGATTTCTCGGCGCGCCCGGCTGTGTATTGAGAAGGGAGGCCAGCACTTCGAACCTTTTCTTTAATGCGTCGTGAGTAAAGAAAAGTAGGTAAACTAACGACCCGTCCGTTGTACGTAAAGTACATTGAAAGTAAAATGTTAATCGTAATTTTGTTACGAATAAATGTGAATAATAAACCAAAGTGTATGTAACAATAAACAAGCATTGATTAATTAATTAGTAATGGTATTTTTAATCACTCTCACTCCCTCGGTTTAGGTACCCTAAGGTAAGCAATGCACCTTGACATTATTTGGTGATATGATAGGTAAATAAATTTAGTATTGTATTTTAATTCAGATAATTAAATTTTTAGATTAGAATTAAGATAAGCGAATTACTTGTAATGTGTCAGGTTCTATCTAGGCACCTGTTACATTTCGATTTAAAATAATCGCAATTTATTTTCCTATTCATCAATAATTGTACCTAATCATAGGCAGGTAGGTTATCCAGTTAGGTTTAGTTAGATACTAATTAGACCACAGATAAGGTTAGGATGATGATAATAATTAAACTAATTAAAATGTGTACCTATGCAAGTTATTACATCATGCGATTAATTGCATAACTTACAGAAAGTTTTTTTTAAGTAGGTGCACGTGCGCTGAACGTGGCGCGGGTGGCGTGGAGGAGCGGGGATGACGGGTGATAGTATACGTGTGTGCGTGCCACAACCACGACTATAGAGTTGTTAGGGTTGTCGAAAAAAACACAAAAAAATATTTTTTTTAGTTTTGTATGGAAAAAAAAGTTTCGCTTTCATTATTAACATTTACGCATACGATTCCAAACTTGATATAGATAAACACCTTTAAATATTGTTGGGCCTAACTCGGACACCCTGTATACTTACTAGAATAAATTATTATGACATCTACTACCTATCCTTACCATTTTATCCTAATCATAATACTGCTTGCGTGATCAGTATAATGTATTCATTTTCATTCTAAGCACTCTGAAACTTATTTATTCTTTGGAACACCTGTAGGTACTCTTAAAATTCGAAATTATTTTGCATGAGTCTACCTACGCCCTGTGGCGGCAATCAAATAGTGTCAAATGTTGTGATTTCGGCGCGGCGGCAACGATTGTTGTATATGATTTCAAAAGAAGCCGCCGGCGCGTGTATCATAACCATGTACTTCCGAAAAGCGGCAAATTTCTTTGAGAAGTAAGTACAAAACCTTTGATGCCGCATTATCAAAGTGCCGATGGTTAAAACATAACTATGCATGCACTCAGTTTGATTTAAATGGATATTTTTTTATTCGCTATGTAGGTATGTTTATGGTACCTATTAGTCGTAATGCGCATAGGTCCAGTTTTTCATATTCTTTGATACAGTTTTTTGCGTCTCATAGAATTCCTAAGCGTACCTATACACCGAACTGTTACACCTAACTACTCCGTGAAATAGCGCTAAGTCCTAGCTGCAAGACGCAAGAGTCTTGCAGGCTTAGTCTTGTTCTTGCTCAAGTCTTGCACGATCAGTCTTGGTCTTGGTTTTGCTAAGAATACGCGGTCTTGTTCTTGGTCTTGGTCTTGCAAAAACGCAAGAACAAGACCAAGACTGCAAGACCAAGACTGAATTTGGGCAACACTAATACCAACCCGTTTGGCCAGCGTAAAAATCCAAATGCGGATAACCTGTGGCTTATTGTCACGATTACTACATTTTCTTCTATGAAGAAATCTGGAGCGTAGTCTTTAGTCTTGTTGTAAGAATTGAGGAAGTGATCATTGAATAAGAACACAATAACAGCTCTCTGGGTTTCGTCTGCTTGCGGTGTGAAGGAAAACTTGATACAAACCCTCTGGTTTGTATCAAGTTTTCCTTCTCTTACAGTGGTGTTCTCTGCATAATATGCTCCCTCTGTCGGCTCTTACGACACCCATGGGATGATATGGGGTGGTGACATTCCGTATTCTTAATCCGTCACCACACGACCTACTACATAATATTTATAAATATTGATAGGTTAATCCATTTCCTAAATTCAATATATTTGGCAATTCCACTTTATGATTACAATAAAGATATTATACAGTATACGTGTACAGATAAATAATCCGATAGCAAACGTCAGGTGTAACTCAGTTACACCCGATAACTCAAGTAATTAAGACTATGATCTAAACATATAAAACCATGTATAATAATATTGTATTTATTTGTTTTACTCTTTTTCTATGTGTTAATGTTATTGTGTCTAAAGAAAAGCCAGTAGTAGAAACAACCCATGGACAAGTATCTGGCAAAGTACTGAAGACTTTATTGAAGAATGTGGAATACTACGGGTTTATGGGAATACCTTTTGCAGAACCACCTGTTGGTGGATTAAGATTTTTGGTAATTTTTATTTTATCTAGATTAAATTGTGATTTAATATTTTATTTTGTTTCACTGAAGTTCACAAACAGATTTTATTTTTATTGTTTTCTCAAAAATCTACTTGTCGACTCAATTCGAAAGATTAATGGTATCAGAAAAGAACATTAAAGAGTGAGATTTCCCAATTAATACAACTCACTGAAAATCTTAGAAAAAGTGAAGTATTTTATAAGTTTTACTAATTAGTTCTACTATGATGTTGCAATTATATCAGGAATATATATGTCTTAAAACTGATAAGAATATTACTTAAACAGGCTTACAAATTTCTTTTCAGGACCCTAAGCCAATAGAAGCGTGGGAAGGTGTACTCAGTGCCACAAAGGAGAAGCCGGCATGTGTTCAATTTAACAACAACGTCAAAAAAGGTCAGCCATTTGGAATGTATGGTGAAGAAGATTGCTTGTACCTTGACATATTCACACCGCAAGCAGACGAAACCCAGAGAGCTGTTATTGTGTTCTTATTCAATGATCACTTCCTCAATTCTTACAACAAGACTAAAGACTACGCTCCAGATTTCTTCATAGAAGAAAATGTAGTAATCGTGACAATAAGCCACAGGTTATCCGCATTTGGATTTTTATCGTTAGAAAATAATCTTCTACCAGGCAACGCGGGGTTGAAAGATATTGTTCAAGGTTTAGAATGGGTTAGGGACAACATAGAATATTTTGGTGGTGATCCTAAAAGAATTACTTTGATGGGCTTGCAAGGAGGTGCAGCTGGTATAAATCTACTTATGCATTCAAAAGCAAAAAATCTCTTTAGTGCAGCTATCTTACAAAGTGGCACATCATGGACTTCAGCGTATTTACAAGAAAACGTTAGAAAGAGAGCATTTAAACTAGGAGAACTGATGAATATTACTACAACCAGTGAAGTTAAATTACTGAAAGAACTGCAACAGATTTCACCACATCATATTGTTGCGAGAGATTTACACTCCAGCCCTGATGACTATTTCAAAATAACTCAAAGAAGCGTAATCGCTTTTGCTCCTATTGTAGAAAACCAACGAGACGGTCTAATTACTGAATATCCTGAAGATTCGGATAGCAAAATTGATATCCCTGTAATGATGGGCTACAATTCAAGGGAAGGAATAGAAATAACCATGCAGTACCTTATAGAACCAAGGTACGTAGGATTTCTTAGAAAAGACTTTCCTATATTACTCCCAAGGCGTTTAAAATTCCAATTTGATCCTCTAAACGATGTTTTTGATGACATTATAGAAGAAGTCAAACAGTTTTATTTCTCTGACGGCAAGATCACAATGAAAAGCGTACCAGAAATAGTAACGATGATGGGAGATGTATTGACAATGTATGCTGTAGATTATACAGCCAAAGTTTATGCTGAAAGATCTACAAAACCTGTGTACTACTATCAGTTTGATTACTACAGCGAACTGAATGAAAACAAAAACGATTTGATGAAGCATGCTGTTGTTCAAGATGGCACATGGGGAGCGGCGACTGGAGACGAAATGTGTTACTTATTCAAATGTCCTGGCTCAAAAGAAGTATATTTAAAATATGAAGAAGCTGGATCTGAAGAAAGCGTGATGCTGAAGAAGATGGTTAAGCTTTGGACAAATTTCGCAAAATATAGGTAAGTTGATTTCTGTTTATGCTACATTGCACATATGGTGATTGTGATGCCTTCTCAAAATAGGAATCCTATTGTGATCAACTCACCTAATTTTTAGGGTTCCGTAGCCAAATATGCCAAAAAATTAAACCCTTACAATTTCACCATGTCTGTATGTCCGTCTGTATGACACAGCTGTTTTATTCCGAAAGTATTGAGACTACAGTTTTGAAGATAAGTAGGTAGATGTCTTTTGTGAACCGCTTTACAATTTTATTACAATAATAAATAAAAAATAAAAGGGGACTCTAGTCTCCATACATGGAACTGACCTGAAAATGAATTTATTTCATTGGTCATATGCGAGCTGTCGATAGATAGGTCTACAAAAATAAGATTCAGGTTCCTAATTCTCGTACCATTGTTTCTCGAAGATAATCGTTTGAAAGGTAGACGCTGCCAAAGTGGTAACATGTGCAAACCGCGATCTCCCCGCCCCCCGCCTTCATCTAACCTTTAAAGTAAGAGAGTGACAAATCTGAAAATAAAATCTGTAAATCGTAGAAAAAACTTCCAATGAAAATTAGTTTGAACGAGACGTATCCAGCAGTTTTTGAGATATAACACTTTGAAAAAACTACAAAATATTACTTTTTCGTTCGTAGAAACAGTTTGGAAAACTAAGTGATAGAACCCTTCAAAAGCGGGTTTGACTCGCACTTGACAGTTTATTTTTTTGACAACCTATTTATCAAATCCTTTTTTTTTCGCTGTGCAAATGCATATACGCACGTAAGTGAGACTCGACGGCTGGAGTGCAAGGCCGTAATACCCACTTAAACCACAGCGCATACTTCAACCCCATTCTGGGGGCGCCGCAGGGTTGCGTTAGCATTCTACCCTGACACCCAGCGAATAGCCCAAAGGCTCCGGGAGGACAGCAACCTGACAACAACGCATTTCCTCTTCCTCTGCGGCCCACCGCGACGCAACAATGGTGCGCCCCCATTTGGTCGCGCGAGATAGGACGCGTGGCAATGCAACACCGTCACGCCTGCCCTCCCGCGCCCGACTGCGAAGGACAGACAGAGCTGTCCCCCGCACCCGCAGCTTTGGACGCATCCTGCGCAGGCCCCTTTCAAGCCCACGCGAAGCGTCCACTCCCGGGATCTCTCTTAGCTTCACCGCGGGTGTCCAAGCCACGGTTACTAAGCCCCCCCACCACGACAACGTGGAGATCCCACGGGGGGACCTATTTATCAAACCTATGATAGTTTATAATTATGATTCACGAAAAGCCTTTTAATGTTGGGTTTATTGATGGGATTACAATCACTTAGGTAATAATATTTTTTACGAATATATTTTAGCCTGTAAAGATTCTTTAACCTAATAGACGAAACATTAATTCAAGTGTGTCAGTTACTAATGAGTACATTTATTTCAGAAACCCTACCCCCGACGGTGACGAAGTGCTCGAGGGGCTAAAATGGCCTCCGTACACTCTGGAGAACAAGCAATATCTCAACATCGATAAAGACATGGCAATAAAGACAGATATACACAAGAACAGATTCGATTTCTGGGACAATTTTATTCGGAAATGGGAAAAAAGGGCTGTTAATGGTGTTATCAGTGAACCGATAAAGAAGGATGAGTTATGAGGACTGTAGAATGACTAGCTTGTTATTACTATTTTTAAGTGTTATATCTAGTTGAAGCTAATTTTTACAAGACTGTCCGGCAAAATTTGGTGTACCACCGTATCATCACCAACCATACCTTTATTTTTACGTTGTGAATAACAAGGTATAGGTATAACAAAAAATCATGAAAAATTAAGAAATCAAAATAATAAGTCTTTGTTTTTATATTTCTTCGTAGTCCACATGTAGCTTATCACACTAATTAGACCAGTGCAGATACGTTAGAAAACGGTAAAAAGTAAAATAAAATTACAGTAGGATGAAACCCAAATAGCAATAAATAGAAGGCTACGCTATAATTTGAAGAAGATACTATAACTTTCTCAAAATATTGTAGATGTCTTATTAAATATTAACTTATTTGGTTGCTAATTTTAGTTGCATATATCGATTTTTAAGTTTTTATTTGTCAATGTAGCATGGAATCTTACGTTTTTCGAGTAATTTAAGTGTTAATTTTATTAAATATCTCAAAACTGTACATTATGATTAAAAAAAACGGTCTTGAGTTTGTTTCATTTCTTTGCATTTTCTGGGAACGTTTACCTTATTAATGTATATTTTATTCACACCATCAGAAAGTAGAGATTTCAACAAAATTAGGGTTTTATTTCGATATTAAGTCAAAATAAGGCGTAAAAAATAAATATTTTAAATAAAAAAACATTAACAGTGTGTTTGGAACATAAAAAGGCAAGTTTTCACCAAATTTCTTGTAAAAGAAAAAACTATTGTAAAAGTTAAAAATAAAAAACCAAAAACTTGGTTATTTGAATTTTTCACATAAATTATGACGTTGTGTGAATAAAGTGTAAATACAAAGGTTGTAGATCTTTTTATTACCTACAACTTTGCCATTGACGTTTTTCCCGTAGGACTTGTAGTTTTGCTGGCAATCGAGATAAACCCTTTTTTACCCTTAAAATCGCAACCCCATCCACTTCCCGACCTCAGATCGCCCGTAATTTATTTTTCCTTAAATTTTTGTTGTATTCTCTTTCTTTTCCAATGGGTTTCATGCTACTATAATTTTCTATCGTTTCAAAAATTATCTACCCTGGTCTAAATATTCAGTAGATATATACGTAGATATATTATAAATCATAGAGAACATGACTATATTGTATTTCGCTCTATGGTAGCTCAGACAACTGCAGCACTGAAAATCCAGTAAAAAATAAAGTATAATTTTATTTAATATTTTCAATAGTATCAGCACTAATATCTCCTAATGCGACACAACTAAAACAACTGTTTGCGAATCTCCTTTTTCGCATGCGGTAATCGAACAAGCAATGGAAATATTTGTACAGGAAATTAGACAGACGACGAGGTAATCAATTGCATCTCTCATCAGAGCGTTATGCGACCGATGATACGCGACGCATTTTCCGTCAGATATGTACCGACCCTAAAAAGTGATGTACGTGCTACGTGTGACAGCTGGTCGGTCGTACGTGGTCAGTACAAGTCACACTACTCTCGATATATTTAAGTGTTGAACATACATATATGTGAATATATATGTTAATGGATCAACTACTCCAGGAATCCAACGAGCTACAAAACCAATACGTTATTGGTGTACGTGACTTCTGACCGAGATACCGCCTGCATTTTACGGCTATAAATACATACACCTTGAAAACGATTCAATTTGTTATGCATTATAAAGTGAATACGGTTGTGATTTAACTAAACATGTTTTAATTTGGTCGTTGGTTTTTGAGCTGAAGTTTGGGGATCGGCTGATAATGTCTGAGTTTCGATTCTCTGGTCAAATAAAGTGTTATTGTGTCCTCCAGTTAACTTCCTTTTACTCACGCGAAATCTAGTAATGTTCACGAAACTACTACTACACTACAGTAGGTTTGGTTCCTAATTCGTTGGTCTCAAGCCATGCTGGTCATATTTAGGTTTAATAATGTCTGCTTATATTCCGTGACTCTGTCAATGCGAGTCTGTCAACAATGGTTTATTTAAACTCATTGTATTTCAAAATTACTGCTTCTAAAAGTGTATAACGCCCGAAGGCAAAGTATATAATCATATAAGGAAACCAACATGGTAGTAAACATAGTCCTTGACTATTCACTCTTCCATTTCCTAAAGTAAAAATAAATACCATTACTAGTCTAAGGCATTTCGATATCCATTATATCCATTAGGATGAAGAAACGTGACGCTGAAGTAATCCGGAGAAAGGTTTGTCAGGTATTAACCTGACAAACCTTTCTCCGGATTACTTAAGCGTCACGTTTCTATATTTACTACCAGACGCCAACATGTCGCCATACTTTTAGGAATACGATTTCGGCGATCTGACTTACAAAGAAATATTACGAGTACATATCATCACTTCATAGTAGAAAACAAAGTCTGTTTTCTGTCTGTCTGTCCTTATGTATGCTTAAGTCTTAAAAATACGCAACGGCTTTTAATATTTTTATGATATGATATAACTAAAAATTTACGGTTTTCGCAATTTTACCTTTATCTGTGCTATAAGACATGGCTTCGTACCTAATTTCAAGATTCTGAGTTCATGGGAAGTACCCTGTAGGTTTTAATTCCTTTGCGAGTTTCGAAATTAGCGGAATTTTGCAGCATCAACCGCTGTATATTTTGATTGCGTTGACTTAGAAGTTTGATTTTTTCGCAGCTTCAAGGGACAGTAGACTTAACTATTTTATAGTTCTAGTTTGATACCTCCACGCGTTTCTGAGAAAAAGGATCTTGACAGACGGACGGACAACTAAGTGATCCTATAAGAGTTCCGTTTTTTCCTTTCGAGGTACGGAACCCTAAAAACACTAATTGTGCTAATATTATATGATGACAACTTATTTTCTGTATTGGAGTAAGGCCGCATTTTATAGGCATTCTAAAGGAAGGGTCTAAAATTCTTTTGCACTAAACAAAAATTTATTGATAAAAAAAATACTTCTTAAGATAACGGTTATTTTAGTATAAATTGAAACCCAGCTGAAGAGGAATGAGACAACTGTATACAAAATGAAATAATTCGATATTCTCATACAAATTTTATATTCACACCGGTATATTTGAACATCGATAATAGTGCATCGTTTCCAATAGTTCCTATGTTTGTCAGTGTTCTAACTTTTGATAAAGCTGTAGTATACGTGATCATCGTAAGCCTTTTGACTTACATATAATTTGCATGTCCGTTTCATACAATTAGTGGCGTAATATGATCTAAAACTTGCTTCATCTTTATTATTTATCCATCGGGTCAAATTGTAAATCTAAACTATCATGGGGCCCTCTCAAACACACTCATCAAATTATATAGTCTAACTTAAGATAGATATAAATTAAGGCTAAAGATATTTTACAGCCATTGAAGAATATAAAACCAATATCATGTATATTAGATAAGACCGCATCAATAGAAGAATGAACAGAAACGCCGTCATTGGTTTTCCTATAGTCCGTTATCATGTTATAATACCGATTAGCAGTAACCGATAACTATGAATACCTAAGTGGACCACAATATCAGACATAGATAATGCTATGTAATACCCAAGATTAATGACTTATCGTTAGGACACGTCAGTGTAACCACGATGTGTATACAACTAAAAACAATTCAATTATTGACAGGAAAATCCCAAGATGGGTGGTTCAAAATTTATTTTAGTGATTAGTGTACTATTTATAGTTAAACATATTGAAGCTGATCCTATAGTGGAGACAGATTTAGGTAAAGTTGCTGGTGTTGAAGTCAAATCAATCATAAAAGATGAAAAGTACTATTCGTTTATGGGTATCCCGTACGGGAAAGCGCCTGTTGGTCCGCTGAGGTTTATGGTAAGAAATTTGACATATCTTTGTTCTGATAATGTTGCGTTTGTGGTAGTGAAAATTAAAACTGAATATTGGTGTCATTAACAGTGTTTTTACACACGACGACAATACCTATTTACAAATTATTGAATTTAAACTGTAACTTTAGATAATAAAGTTGCGTCATTCCATATTATGCTGAAAATCTATTTTATTTACAGACAATTTTAACTATATGGATTCATTTAAAATCTCAATTATCAATGAGTTTTACTTCATAAAGCCATTATTTTAATGGATTTTTGATGTAGGTAGTATCTAGAGGATCTGAACGAGCTTTGATTTTTCATCGAATATATTACAATACTTAATTAACAGTTACAGAAACAGAATTTAAAAATAATGTAATCATGTATTGGTATCGGAAGGACTATTTATATTAAAAGTTGAATCCGTAGTCGCGAAGTTATAATGATATTCGCCGACGACACGCCGCCGGCGCGCGGCAGTCGACTGCTACTATTTCATATTCTATTATTGACGTCGCGAAACTTGCTCTAGAAATTCTAAGTTATTTCAAAGAAAGTTCACCTTATATTCTTTGAAATATCTCGAATTTGTGAACATTCGTCGGTAAAATGATAATTTGTCGATTTTCTATATTACAGGCGCCAGTACCTCATGAAGGCTGGACTAATACTTTAAATGCAAAAAAGGAAAAGTTACCCTGTACTCAATTCTATATACCAATCAGACCTACCAAAAATTATGGAGTTTACGGCCAAGATGACTGCCTTCATCTCAGCGTTCATACACCAAAAGTGCCAAACGATGATAATGATCAACTTAATTTTCCTGTAGTAGTCTTTCAATATAATGAACATTTTAAACTAAATCACAATGGATCTAGAGACTACGGACCTGATTTTTTTATGAAAGAAGACGTTATTGTTGTTATGATCAGTCACAGACTCGGAGCAGCAGGCTTTTTAGCGTTCGAAGATGAACTTCTTCCCGGCAACAATGGTATAAGGGATGTCATATTAGCTCTGAAATGGCTAAAAAGAAATATTCACAAATTTGGTGGTGACCCAGAAAACGTTACATTGATGGGTGCTGACAGTGGAGCAGTTCTGGTGGACATTCTCTTACATTCTCCTAAAGCTAAAGGTTTATTTAACAGAGTGATATTACACAGCAGCACATCGTGGAGTTCATTTTATTTCCCTCCGTCACCTAAGGAGAAAGCTAGACAGTTGGCTAAATATTTGGAAAAAACAGCAGTAACAAGTAGAAACTTGATCAATGAATTGTCATCTCTAACTTCAGAGCAGATTGCTTTAGCAGAACCAGAGTCAGTAGATGCGGATGAAAGCAGAATAACGCAGAGATCAAAGGTTCAGTTTGGCCCCGTCATTGAACCTGAGCACCCTGATGCTATTATTTCTAAACTGCCTGAAGATGGTCCGCTAAATATAGACGTACCTATAATGATGGGCTATAATTCAAGAGAAAGCATGGAATTGTTGAATAATATTCTTCACGCCCCTCAATATCTCACTTTCGCTGATAGAGATTTCCTTTTCATTTTTCCAACCAGGGACGACTTTCGTTTTAAACTTCATACTAATGTGTTCAATAAAGCTATTAAGGAAATAAAAGACTATTACTTTGACGAAGGATATATTAAAATTAGCAAACCGGGTGAATATATCACGTTTATTTTAGATATGATGTACCTTTATCCTCTTGATTTTGCTTTTAGACAGTATGTCAATGCGTCCAATTCTCAAGTTTATTACTACACTTTTGATTATAGTGGAGAATTAAATATTAGAAAGAAAAAGATAATTGAAAAAGCTATGACAATTGATGGTACTTGGGGAGCAAGTGCGGGTGATGACATATGTCACCTGTTCGTTTGCAAGTGGAACAAGAAACCTTATATCAAAGTATTAGAAGAAGAAGAATCTGAAGAACTTACAGTGCAAAGAAACATGATCAAAATGTGGACGAATTTTGCTAAATCTGGGTACGTAAATTAAAGCTAAATCAATCTAAAATAAAAACATATCTGAGTTGTCTTTGACATAAATTCACGTTAAATGAGTTATTGTTTTTCGTTATATTTTATTTAACAAAAGTTGGACTGACGTTTTGTTGGGATTATGGGCAGCGGATGGATGCGGGCGGCTCAATATTGGTCCATGTTTAGAGCCTTGGGGGTGGCCTATGTCCAGTAGTGGACTTTTTTTGGCTGATGATGAACTTGATCACAATAACGAGTGCAAACACCGTCTAAAGGCTGTACTATTTAGAATAACATTGTTCTAAATATTCAGCATATTTTCAAATGGTCTGTTTTATATTTACAGCAACCCGACGCCTCCAGGCAGTGGCTTCATCTGGACTCCAGCAACTAAAGAAAACAAAGATATCCTGGTTATCAACGAAGAACCCCAAATGAAGACCAACCTTCATGCAGACAGGATCGAATGGTGGGACAACTTCTTGGCAAAATACAAAGCGATGGCTGTCGACGGTATTGTCAAAGACGAAAAAGACGAATTGTGAAATGATATAAATATACTTTTATAAATAAGTACTAGTTTAATAAATTATCTTTTTGTAATTCTGTTGTATATTATTTGCTTTACTTAAGTAAATAAATTAATTTATATGCTAGAAAAATAAATTATAAGAGTGTCTAAAAACAATAGGTATTCCGTCAAATCAGCATTAAGCTAAAGGTTTTGATTCTCAGCACGAACAACGCTAGGCTATTTATAATAACTTAGAAAAGTTATTTCCACGGGAAGATAGAAGGACGCCCGATTAATACAATGCTACTTTCTTTCATAGCTGTTATAGGTTTAGGTACTCTTAATTCATTACATTGCACACTTTTTGCTTCAAGCGTTCTAACTTGTTAATCTTATTATTCCTCTACCTACCTGAATGATGGATCTAATTGTGATATATAATATTTTAAACTTTAATTTGTCGTGAATTAGATGGAATGCCCAGTCCAAAGCTTCATATTTGAATTCATAAATAACTTTAGGTTTATTCAATTGTCTACATTAATAATAACCTGGTGTCTATTAAAAATAATCTATTAACTACACAGTTATGCCATTAGCTCAATATAATTTTAACAACTATTGCAGGCCGTTAGGGATCCTATGACAGCCTCAATGCCGGCATTTTAACTAAAGATTTTAAAACGTATCGTCATCGAACAAAAGCATTAGAATTTTAAATACAAACCACTACTTGCATGGACACGAGATAATCAGGATAGATGTTTGGATAGATGGATGTTTGATAATGTTTCACGCAGTTAAATAGCTTATAAATCAGACTAAAACATAGTGCATTATAATTAGATTCAGCCCGAGTGAAGCTCGGGCTGAATCTAATTATAATTCGGTATTTTTTAAACAGCTGCTAAATGTTATTAATAATTATAACGATATGCCAACAATGACAAAGTTAAAGTTATTTTGTAAAAAAAATTGTTTAAATTAATAAATAGGTATACTGTTATTTTTCCTTCGTTAATCCCAACTATAAAAGTTATATCGTAATTTGTAACACAAGTATTTGCGAATTAATATATTGATAATTGGGTTTTAACAACATTATCTTTTATAGATAACTGCTTAGACCACGTATGTACACCTTTGCTTATCTACATCGTTCAATAAACCGTCCAGTTTATATCGAAATGTATTAGCTATAGTGTCAGCTTCAATTTTAATCAATAAATAATAATTAGGTATCATAAAAATGAATTCACTAAAACTCTTAGTGACATTTTTTATTGTAAAACAATGTTTTTGTGATGATACTGTCGAAGTTCATTTAAAGCAAGGTGTGGTCTTAGGACAAGTTGAGAAGACTCTTTATAGACAACAAGATTATTTTTCATTCAGAGGCATTCCTTACGCTGAGCCACCCATAGAAGAATTACGGTTTCAAGTAAGTATTGAGAAGAATTATGCGCAAGCAAGTTTAAGGACAAATTAAATGAAATACACGACTTCCTTTCACTTATACACTTATGTATTTAAACTATAATGGTTCAAGATATTTTTTAAACCAACAATATCCCCGCTAAATTACTTGCAAGGTACAAATATTGATCACTATGTAACTAGTTTGATTACTTACCCTTCTCATAGTCAGAAGGGGCCGGTATCGACCGTGAAACAGTTTGATTAGTGTACAGGTCTTTACATTTAACCAATAATGACTGAATTAACACATTTTGACCTTGTGATAATTGTGTTACCAGGATTTTCTCTTAGATCTAATTTAGCGTTTCAAGGTGATTTACTCTATGTCGTTAAAACCACTGTTAAGGTTTTTATGCCATCATTTGGACCTTAATAGAGGTCTTGATTACTTCAGAGACATGTTCTCATAATCTCTAAATTTAATTCATTTTGTATATAGGTATAGTCTATCTCTTTTAATTTCATGCACTTATTTCTATGATCCTGCCAAAGATGATCTTTAAGATTTCTGCAAACAGTTTAAATTAGGGAGTGGGCGTTTAATTGTGCCTATAATTGTATATTATTAATCAAATTTGAAAACTTGGAACTTGACTAAAGCAAAATAATTATATTAATAAAGATAGTTTGATCCATAAATACCTAGATAGGTAGTTATAAAATTAGCCGAAGCATCATTGTTACTAATCGTGCGTTAGAAAATAAACGTCCACTCAAATGTACCATGTACATTATAGTATATTATATTTCATTTCAATTTCTTATCATTTCAGCCGCCAAAACCACACAAAGGATGGGAGGGGAAACTAAAAGCTTTTGAAAATAAGCCTACATGCATGCAGTTCAATACCAAGGGGAGACTCAATGAACCTGCCGGTATATCTGGCTCCGAAGACTGTCTCTACATCAACGTTTATTTCGCACCTAATGTCGAAACGACCTCTCCTGTTATAGTGTTCAACTACAACGATAACTTTAGAACAGGGTTCAATGGCACTGATGTCTATTCCCCAGATTTTTTCATCGAAGAAGGTGTTATAGTTGTTACAATCAGTAACCGTCTTGGTATATTTGGATACTTGACTACCGAAGATGAAGTTATACCAGGCAATAACGGTCTGAGAGACTTCATTTTAGGATTGCAATGGGTGAAAGATAATATCGGACAATTTGGTGGAGATCCTTTTAAAATAACCTTGATGGGAAGCCGTGGTGGAGCGGCTATTGCAGATATCCTTCTCTATTCAGAAAAAGCAAAAGGATTATTTTCTGGTGTTATTCTCCAAAGTGGCACAGCATTAGAAGGATTAAATTTCTTTGAAAATCCTAAAACTCAGGCATTTGAGCTCGCTAATTATTTAAATCTTACAGTTTCTAATAGTAAGGAGCTACTAGAAGAGTTAGGACGTTTCGATGGGCCTAACATTTTAAGTGCCGAACTCGGTATGCTAGTCAACCTGAAAGAGGAAACCCAAGTCACAAGATTTCCTTTCGCACCTACAGTTGAACATGACGCAGAATATGGTGTGATTACAACATTACCAGAAGATGGAAAATATGTCAATGATGTTCCAGTTATAATTGGCTTCAATTCTCGTGAAGGACATGATTTAATATCTCATTACATAATGGATCCACAATTACTGCCTGATGATGCCGGAGAACATATTTTACAAATGCCAATCAGAACAAATTTCAGATTTGAGGCTGGAAGTGAAAAGTACAAGGAGGCTAATACAGCTATAGTAGATTTTTATTTCAAAGACAAATCACTTCACTATGGCAATATTTTAGAGTACGCAGTATACGTAGCAGATCATTTACAAAACTACGCATTAAATGTAGCAGCAGAAAAACTGGCAAATAGTCTATCGTCTTCTGTATTTTACTATGTTTTTGACTTTAGAGGTCTATGGAATGAAAATAGTAATATGTTAGCGACGCGTTCACGATTCCCAATGGGTGATAAAGGTGCAACTGTTATCGACGAGCTTTGCTATATGTTTGTTTGCTCCCGTATCAAGAAGACTTATAATCAATTGATAAATTTGCCGAGTGTACAGCCAGAGCTGAAAGTGCTAAAGAAAATGGTCCGTATGTGGAGCAATTTTGCAAAAACCAGGTAAGTCACAGGGTTAGGTTGCCAGGATAGTCATCCGATAAACAAGCATTTAAGCGTTTTTGCATTATGTCCGATCAGAACCCGTGAAAATACAATTTTAGAAATCAGGCACTGAATTCGATAGAAATTGGATGAGGATTTCGAATGTAATGTAATATGTATGTATGTGTGTGCATAACGAATGTTGAAATAATTTTACGACTACAGCGGACCGCTTTTTCATGGGCTCGGATCGGATTCGGATCGGACGTATTTTTATCATATTTCATGAAGCCCGGCTGTACATCCAAATGAAGTCCTAGCAAAAAATAATATATTTATGAAGCGTTTAACATGGCTTTGAGTAATACAGCGGCGATAGCCTACTGTGTAGTAGTACAGTAATGTGCTGGACGTCACGGACTGCCGAGACGATGGCGTTGGGTTCGATACCCGGGGCACACACCTCCGACTTTTCGAAGTTATGTGTGAATTAAAAATGTTAATTATCGCTCGCTTAATAATGTGCCCGGTAGATGGCAATAGGCTCGCCCTCCCTTACAATTGGGACCACAACATAACTGGCGAAGTGTGGGTGTGTAATAAACCTCTGCCTACCCCTTTCAGAGATTAAGGCATGAAGTTATGTTATGTGTTATGTCCACAATAGAATAAACTTTACACCGATAAATAAGTATCGCTTACGTTGGTAACTACTCTCATAGTCTCTTTACATTCCAGAAATCCAACACCGGATAAAAGCGATCCAGTATTAAAGAACTTTGTCTGGGAGCCTTTCAACGTGGAGAGCGCTAAATATGCGCACATCGATAAGTCTCCCAAGATGCAGACCAACCCTCTTGGCAAAAGGAAAAAGTTCTGGGACGACTTTTTAGAGAAGTACTCTAAAGAAGCCGTTGATGGAGTTGTGAAGGACGATGAAAATCGAGACGAACTTTAAAATATAAAGATTTAGTTTAGTAAAATGCTTTTCATTCTTATCTTTATAGGAGATCAGGGTGTTAGGTCTACATAACATAATCCGTATCTATAGTATGAAGTAACTACTTAATGCATTTTTTACAAGCAAATAGTAGTTGCGAAAACCATCTCTAAAATGTGTAAATTCTTATAAAACATATCAATCTACATATCCGACATAAAACGTTAATCAATAGGTAATCTGTTTTTATCGAATCACTAGCGAATCCCACACGGTGCAACGCATTCACGATTTATGGATATTTGTTAGGTACTCTATCACGCGAAAACTTATTAACTGTTTTTCTTACTTATTAACTGTAATAGTATACGTTTGTGGATAACCAACTCTAGCTACAGTCTATAGCAGGGGTGGTCAACCCCATGGTCGATCGCAGCTATAAGTAGAGTCGATCGCGGTAGTACAATAACATTTTTATCAACTGCAAATGAAGCTTCGTGCATAATTTTTCGGTCACTGTCCATTAGAATATTTTTTTAAGGTTTTTGCTCAACCTTTCAATAAAAATAAGAAATTAATAATCATGTAAGCATGCAGTTTCAATGTTTAAAGAAGTATGGACTTGGTAGATCCCAATCGGTTTCGTCAACTCAGAATATACCTAGTACGTATAGTAGTCTATACCAGTGGCGGCTCGTTCAAAGGAGCGCTGGAGCAGTGAACTCCCAAAATTATAAAATATATGTATACAACTCATATAAACTTTTTCTATAAACATACTCAATATTTTAATATACACCTATTCTCTTTTGTATAATGCATATCCACAAATAAGTATTTGACTACTAAGCTGTTTATCATAATTTTGTCAACACTCTTGAAACCTACATAGGTATTTTTGTTGAGTGGAGCGCTCATAACAGCGCTCTTCGTTGACGAAAGTTTAGTACAACGCTTAATACTGAAATGTAATGAGTGCGAAAGAGAGAGCGTTCTATGCGCTGGGCGCGTGAGACAAAAGATTTGTATGAGAAATAAGCCAAATACGGAGCGCCGCTCCTGGCTAGCTTGACGAGGTGCGCATGCGCGAATATATTACCCGACTAAATGGTATGACCATTTGTCACGAAGAAAAATTAAAACGTGTGCGCCGTTTTTTTTATCTAATAGTGTTTTGCCGGTATCATTTGAAATTTGAATGTAAACAAAAGCAAAACATTTCTCTGCGAGTGCGTTGGTAACATAGATTATACACTTATACTGGGTTGGTAATTAGAAAAGGATTTGTGTTTAAAATATAGTTCATTGTATGTGTGATTGTGTGTATTTGTTTAAGAAAGACAGTTAAATTGTGTAACTAATACGGAAAATAACAGCATAAACTTTATAAAAAACTGTGAAAATCTTAAAAAAACTACAAAAATGATAAAACGCTTTGGTTATGTGGTTGCAAAAATGCGAAGGAAGTAAGAAGTTGTTTGGTTTCCGTGTATTTCGTTTAGCGGCGCCGGAGTTGATACTGCGTGGACGGTTGAGGTAGGTATCGATGATTTAGCACGTCTTACTATTAATTGTAATAGCATTCACAAAATAAATGGTAAGCAGTAATTTTTTTTAGTGAACACCCAATATAATCTTTCACGAGCCGCCTCTGGTCTATACGATGCTACTTACGTAAGTACTATCTATTCTGTGCTTATATATTTTTCATTATTAATCAGCCAATCATAATACCGGGATTGTACCTCTTTATTAGATCTACAAAAAAGTCCGCGATGGTAGATATCATTTAATCTCTTTAATACAATCAAATTAAAACTAACATAGCTAAATGACTATTTACACATAAAAGAAAACAATAATTTCTATACTTAAATAACTTAAAATACATTAAAAGAAAAAAAAAAGAAAGGAAAATTAAATTTAGAGGGCGTCATGGAACTCCTCCACATCGCCGTCAATTGGGAGCGTGCCCAGAATGCTGGCAGCATTGCCACGTTGTATGGCAATGCTGATCTTTTGCGCCAAATACAGGCCAGCCTTCTGGTCACGCGAGGCGTCGACCAGTCTCTTTGAGAGATCTCTAAAAAGAGATCGCGCACTTGGACCCCATGGTCCCAACGTTTCGACTCCAAGCGGCTCAAATACATAATCTCCTATTAGATTTATGTATTTGCGCCGTTTGAGAGTCTCCGCTGTAGCTGCAGCAGCGCCCGCACAACCCGCTGTGCTAGGAAGATGAGATGGCGCAAGGGTGTCGACACAAGTTGCGTCCCACACCAAAGGCCTACCCAGCTTCCACGGCAGTAAAGACATACCGTCTGGTCTTTTGCCATCGTCGCGTGCCAAGCCCTGAGGTTCAAGTCGGGCTGGAACGCCAGCGGTGACAAGAGCCCGGCGAAGTATGTCATTAAGGTTGGCGTGTCGTGAAATACGACCTGCGCTCCTGCAGCATGACAGACCATGATGACCAAGGCTGTCGACAGCCTCTCCACAGTGACAGCGATGCGGAGAGACACATTGCGCACCTAAACGAAGGATACCTATCATAATACCTATTTTATAACATATTTTTCCTCTAATATTTTTTTTTCTTCTTTTTGCATGTTCCGTTTAAGTATTGTTTTTAAATTTATATAAAAAATATTATTATTTAATTTAAATTTAAATTATTATAATTAGAAATAAAGCTGAATTAAATTAATCTATGTATTTGTAAAAAGCTTTGCAATTACCTACTGTACAATATCACATTACCTATCATTATCACGTATAGTATATGGATCATTGTACTTGGGGGTTGGCACTAACATCTTAAATACAAGTTGTCTCGGCAACTTAGCAAGGTGTTAGGTAGTCGCGACCATTGACGATTATGTATATTATACCGTTGTACCTTATCTAATAAATCTGTGAGCATTGTCAATGTATGTGTAAACTGCTTTTATGCGCAAATAAATAATAATTATTATTATATATAGAATAGAATAATTATTTATTTGCTAGAAACATGGTAGATACAGATAATAATAATAATAATAATATTCTACCACATTCACACAACACCATCTAGTCCCAAACTAAGCAGAGCTTGTACTATGGGTACTAGACAATGGATAAACATACATATATACTTTTTTTTTTTGTAAATACATACATATTATACATAGAAACACCCAGACCAAGACAAACAGCCATGTTCACGCACACAAATGTTTGACTGGAGCGGGAATCGAACCCGCGACCTTCGGCGTGGCAGTCGCTTACACTCCCGCTGCGCCAACCGGTCGTCAAGATGGTACAGTTATAGTTCAGTCATTTAGTACAGCATGTTTCACCTCTCAAACGGCATGCAAAAATTACGGTTCAAATTACATTATGCTAGCAGACAAACTATTTCTGTTTAAATACACTTGTTAAAGATATTAATTGAAATGCTAACACAGTCTAATAGTGATGCTAGTATGCTGGTATTGCTGCTATAATGCATTTTGTAAAAGTTTGACTGCCTCTGTGCTCCAGTGGATAGCTAATGCGTCTGCGGATCGGAAGGGTTCGATACCCGAGTCGGGCAAATGTGTTACTGAGATTTGCCGAATTTTCACTAGCAGCACGGAGTCTGGCAAATGGCAAATAACGGCAATAGGCTCGCCCGGGGTAAAATGTGGGACCTAAAATTCCTAAAGAAAAATGGGGGTCTAATATTACACCTCTGCCTACCCCTTCGGGGATTCAGGCGTTTAGCTATAAAAACTAAACATACCTAAAAGTTTGTAGCCAACTTTATGAAGACGTTTACGAAACTCATTAGGCACGTGTACAAAAGTTATTATGCTTTGTAAACTCTTAGGTATTGGTATTATTTACTGAGTCTCAAGTTTGTCCTAATGGCAAACTAATTATACACCTTAGTATATAATGTTGAATTTATAAATAACATGAAGATTCTTCGAACACGAGCAAAGAATATTGAGCAACTCAAAGATGTTTCAAGGAAACTTTCTTACACTACCTATCACATAATGTGTTTTGTATTAAAAAGTATATCTTACTTAAGTATCTTAGTAGATATTTTTGCATAAGTATTGATATACCTATTACCTACTTTAAATTATGTAAGTATTTGTTTGATTTGATATTAGATTTAGGTAGGTGTCTACTGATTGAGGACATATTTCTAACTATAGGCTTCGTAAGTTCAGTCGAAAACAAGAATCTAGCTCTTCAGGCACTAAAACAAGTTAGCTAGGCCTAAAGTTAGCTGATGAAATATCATCACCTCCTAGCGTTATCCCAGTTAGAATACGGGGTCCGATTTCTACTCTAACCTGCAGGGCGATTCAGAATGTCACGAGAAGTAATCGTACGGTATGTCAAATTATTGTACTCGTGTTTTAGCCGCCTATCGGCGATATTTTGAACAAATATTCATTGAATTCGGTTTATTTATTAATTTACTTCGTACTGAATGCATAAAATTGATAGGAAATGCGATAGTTTTGACAAAAAATGAGGTAGCCCGTTCGACAATTAACGGAATCGAATGTCAAATGAGATATCGAAAGATTCTGAATCGACCCCCGGATTTGACTGAATATTAGCTTGAGCCACAGAGCGACTGCTTGTCTGACCTGCTAGGATAGCTATATGCCATAGTTTAGACTCGTGTCAGTTTTATTCATAGGTACTGACTCCCTATAATTACTGTCAAAATCGTCATGACAGCCAGAACCGACGGTTTAAGGTCTCAAGGCTCTCGGAGACATCGGGCAAGTGATAATTTATAATGCAATACGCACTTCGGAAAGTCATTAGTGCGCGCCGTGGATTCGAACCCGATACCCTCTGCACGGCAGTGTCTTGGTATCTCCACTGGGCTATCTAGCTAGCTAGCCAAGTGAAATAAAATAATACTTACTTGATAAAATACTACCCCATACACGCAACATTATCTAGTAATAAACTAAGCAGAGCTGGTACAAGGTATGGGTACTAGACAATGGATAAACATACATATATACCTACTGAGGGTTTACCAAGAGTTTTGCACTCGATCGTCACGGTGGCGATAGACTAGTCGATGGGAACAATTTTAATACAAAATTTTCTAAAAGCGCCCCTATCGGATAGTAGCGATCGATAGAGTCCGCTAGGGGGCGCATTTGTTCCCGTCGACTTGTCTATCATCACCGTGCAAAAGTCGTGGTCGACCCTCTGGTTTTGTAAATTCATACATATTTTTCATGGAGACACCCAGACCTAGCAAATATCCATCTTCACGCAAACTAATGTTTGACTGGTGCGGGCATCCAACCCGTGATCTTCGGCGTAGCAGTCGCTTACGCTCGGGCCACACTACCTTACCGTCTACCGGGCTGTTACCGCCATAATTATGGCAATAAATTACCGTTAAATTACTGCGTGAAGTCGTGTGGTTACACTAGAGTTTACCGAGATATGCCAATAAACTAGGCGGTAAAAATATCATTTTTCAAGATGGCGGATGAAGCTGCAGCTGTTTGGTATTTTATGAGTGCCAATTATTTTAACATGAATCTTTTAAATTTTTAGCTTTCTGTCGGGTATCCTAGAGAGACGGTTCGGATTGCAATAACTCCAAAAATTCGAGCGCTTTTTCATTTGACCACTCCATATCGGTAGATAGTGTAGATACGTGCGTCGTCATCGAACTCGTGTTGCACACTGAACAAACGGTAGTGTGGCCACAAACGCAATAATTACTGCGGTAATCTTCTTTGATGTGCGAAAAAGACCGCCGCCGGAGCTATTGCCTACTGGCATATGCCATATTGATTGGCATTGTAAAATTATGGCCATAAATCGCGGTTACACCTAGGCGTTGTTGAAATTATGGCAATAATTGTTGGCATATCCCGGTAGTGTAGCCCGAGCGTTAGACTCACAGTACGTCACCGGATAATGAATAAGCGCGGCTGAGACACACCAACCTAGACACGTCATACCTTTAACTTTTTCACATATTTGAGTACCTACTGTATCAGTACTGTAGTAATAATTATAACAAACTATGCCATTTTACCCAATGCCCAATACACAATAGCATCTAATCTACTTAGTTATTATTTTCATGTAAGTAAACTTTACTTACAGTAAAGTTATAAGTTGTACCACGTCTTATACCTTTTCTAATCTAATACATAAGAGTGGCGACATCTTTTGAGACCTTATGAAACTAATAAATAAAACATTGCCCACTCTGATATACAGATGGCGCTACAAGTTTTACCAAAATAAATACTTGTGTATCATTATTTGTTGCATTTCGGACCTTTCTCACTTTTATTTTTGTCGTGTTTTTGTTTTCAACATTTAACATGTCAATTACGAGCTTACGTGAGGGTAGGTAACTAAAATTTTCCTCTCTGCCCTACATTTTAATATTCCATCGTAAACAAGTCCAATAATATAAAAACTGTTGTGGTTTTTTCGTTCTCCCAACATGATGCGAAAAATTTTATGTTTTTCTATGACAGTATAATACTTTTAATGAGATTATTTGTACCTAGATATTTATAGTTTATGTTAGGTTAAAAATATGTGTGAGTAGTTGATATCGCCGCTTGACACTGTCGAGTGTTGTGGGTTCGTTATCCGAACAATAATGCTTTGAGTACAAATTATTGTTTCGAGTCTGGGTGTTCCTGTGTCCGTCGGTTACATGTTTGTAAAGTCCATCACGATACACGAATTATTCCTAGAGTGCCGAACTGCCGACTGTTATTAAAATAATATAAAAAAACTTATCATCAAGAAATAAGTAGGTAGTTCATCTCAAAATAAACTATTGAGCAGATAAGTACCTCCTTGTAACAAATAATTTATCAAAAAGCATTTTCTCGTGACCCGAATTTACGCAACCATTTTATTGTCATTATCGTGATATTGACCCAATAAAAACAAACAATATAAAAATGGAAAGTTGAATTTAACATTGTACCCTTAATTTTTACATTCTCCTTTATGCAGCAGTTATTGCAAGTGGCAATTGCATTGCGTACGCCAATAAAGGCATAGAATTCGGGCAAGTATCCATTAATAGCTACGCTAAGCCGCTAAGCTAATAATAATATAGTTTAAGACTTTGTTTGTTTGGTTAAACGCGGTAATCTCAGGAAGTACTGGTTGGTTTTGAATTATTCTTTTTTGTTAGATATCTCGTTTATCGAGGAAGGCTATATAACATCACACTATGACCCTCGGGTGCGGAGTAGTGGCAATAAAAATAACGCGTGTGTAGGGCTTAGCTGGCATTTAAATATACATAGCCGATTTTTACATTTAGATACTTTTTGCTGAAGTTGTGTTGAGCGGTACGTTTTATATTTGATTTCGGCTGTAGCGTGTCTGTCAGTCAGTCAGTAACGCAAGGATTTTATATATTAAGATTGTGAGGTAGCGCAAAAACTCTTAACCGCATTGGAAAATAAATAAGAATTAGGTGTTTGCCTCGACTTTTTCGACGAGGGTTCCATGGAATTTGTAAAAGTAACGTACGATACGTCCTACTATCACTGAATACATTTCATAAAAACATAGCTTCTATAGCTGTACTAACATAGCTTCGCTTATCAGTAACTGTGTATCGTCTTAAAAGTTGAAGTTTAATCAAATCTCTTATATAATCTCGGATAGGCACCTCGCGTCGACCGGTCTGACCGGTTCTTAATAACACCAGTTCTAGTACGTAAGCGTCAACTAACTAGAACCGTCTGATAAAAAACTGCGTAAAAATATTACCGCAAAAAACTTGTGTTTACAAAAACAAACAGGATTACATATTTTGCAAAAAAAGCTAAGTGAGTACCTATGTAAGTAAAGTATACCCAAACTATAAATGTACATAATTATGATTGAAAATATACAGGGTGTCACAAGACCCATCACCAAGCCGAAGTCTACTCGTTGTGGACATCATGCCAAGTCATAGGTACTAACCGAAAAGAATACCTGGGAAAAGATTTTTTTTTGAGTTATCACAGTTTTTAAACCGCAGTTAAAAGCGCGCGCGTGCAACGCTCGAAATACCTACTTATCCATGGGGTTATAGGGCATCTAAAGAACACATTGGCGAGGTAAATGCATCGATTATGTACCTAATTATAAGAATTCCATACTAACTTTGAGCCTCAATATCTCCTGAACCAGTAATTTCCCAGGTATGGTGCCGCAGTTAAAAAAAAATATATTGATTGGTACAATACGGGATTTAAGTTTTCGTTAAGGGTCTTTTTACACCCTGTATATTATAAGTCCCGTGTACATATGAAAATTCAGAAAACTGCCTTGTTTATACGTATGTTGAGGAGCTGTCTTAGTCATTTTCGTGGCCCAAATAAGGCGCCACTTAAGTCCACCTGTGGCTAATACGCCGCTATTTATTCCACGTGTGCTAGTTCATAATAACTACTTCAACATAATTAAGTACGACTTGATGATACTCATGACATGGCTTTTCTTAATAGTGGATATAAAAAATAATAGCTAGATCGCACCTTGTAATTTGTTGATTGTTTCCGTGTTCTATCCGGTTGACGTTTTGTTTTGTTTTGCACTTTAGTACTTTGTAAGTTTTGCGTACTTTGTATGTTACAATAGAAAACAAGTAAATTTATGTAACAAGGCACAATAGAAACTTGAAGCGTAACTTAAAGAATAATGATATTGCATATGCAGATAGAATTATATGGTGGCAGACTACACAATGTGATCTATATATTCAAGACATGGTATAACCGTATACCACGTTCTTTGTCAATTCTTTATAACATACTCTATTTCTCCATGGAAAGAGATATAAGTAAAATATACCATCTAAAAGTTGAAAGGGCTCAAAGATCCACTAAGGTTTCGTTTTTTCGGCTTTCGTTTCATTGATTACCTTAACAAGGACGTCCTCAAGAGAGGGCAGAGGGGGCAGCTGAAAAGAGACTCAAATACCCTACAATTCATACTTTTCTCAGTACTTTTCTCATTTTCCATATCGACTCCCCCCACCCCTCTCTAGGCCATCGACTTTGGCCTCCCCTAGGCAATCGCCTTTCGACGCCCCTGTACCTTTATAACAAAAGCATTTTCAATGTGCCCACAAAAGATCTAGTAGATAAGTTGCCTTTGTCAACCAGATAGAAAGAGATGGTTACCTCTGAAGAAGCATCTACTAAAATATTACACCCACCGAGGTAACTAATAAATTACTCTCACATGCGCACGTACACATGCACACGTACACATACGTACGCACACAAGCAAGTATCTCCTCCCTTTCAGTAAAAACAGAGGATTATATACAAAATCTAAGAAATATATCTGCACTTCGGAGCCGCTTTACTCTACTACTTCCTTAATACTACATCATCTTCATCATCCTTCTCCACATATTATGATTTAAACTTTGGTCTTGTAAAGTGAGTGTGGGAAAACTCAAATTTTATTGAGAGAAGAGCTCTTCAGAAGTTTGAGTTTACTCACTGAACTCGAACTGCGGTATTCTTGACTTTCCTCTGAAGCAAGGTCGCACGAGTTTAAAACAGCTTGGATGAGCGACCACACTAGGATTGCGCATGCACAAACAGCTAAGTTTGAATAGTCGAGAATATTATTGGTACCTAGCCATATTCAGTTCGTTGCGTTTTTATGTTATTTAAATATCCATGTTAAATCGTGATCTATGAGAAACAAACATTGACTGATCGTTTCGCCACAGTTTTTAGGGTTCCGTACCTAAAAGGTAAAAATCGGAACCCTATTACTAAGCCTCCGCTGTCTGTCTGTCTGTCTGTCTGTCTGTCTGTCTGTCTGTCTGTCTGTCTGTCTGTCACCAGGCTGTATCTCATAAACCGTGATAGCTAGAAAGCTGAAATTTTCACAAATTATGTATTTCGGTTGCCGCTATAACAACAAATACTAAAAATAAAAAAAATGAAAATATTAAGGGACCCCCCCTTAATATCTTCATTTTTTTTATAGTAGTAAGTATCGCTTACGTTGGTAACTACTCTCATAGTCTCTTTACATTCCAGAAATCCAACACCGGATAAAAGCGATCCAGTATTAAAGAACTTTGTCTGGGAGCCTTTCAACGTGGAGAGCGCTAAATATGCGCACATCGATAAGTCTCCCAAGATGCAGACCAACCCTCTTGGCAAAAGGAAAAAGTTCTGGGACGACTTTTTAGAGAAGTACTCTAAAGAAGCCGTTGATGGAGTTGTGAAGGACGATGAAAATCGAGACGAACTTTAAAATATAAAGATTTAGTTTAGTAAAATGCTTTTCATTCTTATCTTTATAGGAGATCAGGGTGTTAGGTCTACATAACATAATCCGTATCTATAGTATGAAGTAACTACTTAATGCATTTTTTACAAGCAAATAGTAGTTGCGAAAACCATCTCTAAAATGTGTAAATTCTTATAAAACATATCAATCTACATATCCGACATAAAATGTTAATCAATAGGTAATCTGTTTTTATCGAATCACTAGCGAATCCCACACGGTGCAACGCATTCACGATTTATGGATATTTGTTAGGTACTCTATCACGCGAAAACTTATTAACTGTTTTTCTTACTTATTAACTGTAATAGTATACGTTTGTGGATAACCAACTCTAGCTACAGTCTATAGCAGGGGTGGCCAACCCCATGGTCGATCGCAGCTATAAGTAGAGTCGATCGCGGTAGTACAATAACATTTTTATCAACTGCAAATGAAGCTTCGTGCATAATTTTTCAGTCACTGTCCATTAGAATATTTTTTTAAGGTTTTTGCTCAACCTTTCAATAAAAATAAGAAATTAATAATCATGTAAGCATGCAGTTTCAATGTTTAAAGAAGTATGGAATTGGTAGATCCCAATCGGTTTCGTCAACTCAGAATATACCTAGTACGTATAGTAGTCTATACGATGCTACTTACGTAAGTACTATCTATTCTGTGCTTATATATTTTTCATTATTCATCAGCCAATCATAATACCTATTTTATAACATATTTTTCCTCTAATATTTTTTTTTCTCCTTTTTGCATGTTCCGTTTAAGTATTGTTTTTAAATTTATATAAAAAATATTATTATTTAATTTAAATTCAAATTATTATAATTAGAAATAAATCTGAATTAAATTAATCTATGTATTTGTAAAAAGCTTTGCAATTACCTACTGTACAATATCACATTACCTATCATTATCACGTATAGTATAAGGATCATTGTACTTGGGGGTTGGCACTAACATCTTAAATACAAGTTGTCTCGGCAACTTAGCAAGGTGTTAGTCGCGACCATTGACGATTATGTATATTATACCGTTGTACCTTATCTAATAAATCTGTGAGCATTGTCAATGTATGTGTAAACTGCTTTTATGCGCAAATAATAATAAATATTATTATATATAGAATAGAATAATTATTTATTTGCTAGAAACATGGTAGATACAGATGGTACAGTTATAGTTCAGTCATTTAGTACAGCATGTTTCACCTCTCAAACGGCATGCAAAAATTACGGTTCAAATTACATTATGCTAGCAGACAAACTATTTCTGTTTAAATACACTTGTTAAAGATATTAATTGAAATGCTAACACAGTCTAATAGTGATGCTAGTATGCTGGTATTGCTGCTATAATGAATTTTGTAAAAGTTTGACTGCCTCTGTGCTCCAGTGGATAGCTAATGCGTCTGCGGATCGGAAGGGTTCGATACCCGAGTCGGGCAAATGTGTTACTGAGATTTGCCGAATTTTCACTAGCAGCACGGAGTCTGGCAATGTGCCCGATAACGGCAATAGGCTCGCCCGGGGTAAAATGTGGGACTTAAAATTCATAAAGAAAAATGTGGGTCTAATATTACACCTCTGCCTACCCCTTCGGGGATTCAGGCGTTTAGCTATAAACAGTATACATACCTAAAAGTTTGTAGCCAACTTTATGAAGACGTTTACGAAACTCATTAGGCACGTGTACAAAAGTTATTATGCTTTGTAAACTCTTAGGTATTGGTATTATTTACTGAGTCTCAAGTTTGTCCTAATGGCAAACTAATTATACACCTTAGTATATAATGTTGAATTTCTAAATAACATGAAGATTCTTCGAACATGAGCAATGAATATTGAACAACTCAAAGATGTTTCAAAGAAACTTCCTTACATTATATTTTACATAATGTGTTTTGTATTAAAAGTGTATAGATACTTACATAAGTAGGTATCTTAGTAGATATTTTCGCATAAGTTTTGATATACCTAGGTACTTTTAATTATGTGTAAGTATTGGTTTGATTTCATATTAGATTTAGTTAGGTGCCTACTGATTGAGGTGACATTTCCAACTATAGGCTTGGTAAGTTCAGTCGAAAACGAAAACTATAACAAGTTAGCAAGGCCTAAAGTTAGCTAGATGAAATATCATCATCCTCTTAGCGTTATCCCAGTTAGAAGCTGGGGTCCGATTTCTACTCTAACCTGATTTGACTGAATATTAGCTTTTCCACAGAGCGACTGCTTGTCTGACCTGCTAGTATAGCTATATTCCATGGTTTAGACTCGTGTCAGTTTTATTCATAGGTACTGACTCCCTATGATGACTCTCAAAATCGTTATGACAGCCAGAACCGACGGTTTAAGGTCTCAAGGCTCTCGGAGGCATCGGGCAAGTGATAATTTATAATGCAATACGCACTTCGGAAAGTCATTAGTGCGCGCCGTGGATTCGAACCCGATACCCTCTGCACGGCAGTGTCTTGGTATCTCCACTGGGCTATCTAGGTGGCTATCTAGTTAGCCAAGTGAAATAAAATAATACTTAATAAAATACTACCCCATACACGCAACATTATCTAGTAATAAACTAAGCAGAGCTGGTACAAGGTATGTGTACTAGACAATGGATAAACATACATATATACCTACTGAAGGTCTACCAAGAGTTTTGCATTCGATCGTCACGGTGGCGATAGACTAGTCGACGGGAACAATTTCAATACAAAATTTTCTAAAAGCGCCCCTATCGGATAGTAGCGATCGATAGAGTCCGCTAGGGGGCGCATTTGTTCCCGTCGACTTGTCTATCGTCACCGTGCAAAACTCGTGGTCGACCCTCTGGTTTTGTAATTCATACCTACATATTTTTCATGGAGACACCCAGACCAAGCAAATATCCATCTTCACGCAAACTAATGTTTGACTGGTGCGGGCATCCAACCCGTGATCTTCGGCGTAGCAGTCGCTTAGACTCACAGTACGTCACCGAATAATGAATAAGCGCGGCTGAGACACGCCGACCTAGACACATCATACCTTTAAATTTTTCACATATTTGATTACCTACTGTATCACTACTGTAGTAATAATTATAACAAACTATGCCATTTCACCCAATGCCCAATACACAATAGCATCTAATCTACTTAGTTATTATTTTCATGTAAGTAAACTTTACTTACAGTAAAGTTATAAGTTGTACCACGTCTTATACCTTTTCTAATCTAATACATAAGAGCGGCGACATCTTTTGAGACCTTATGAAACTAATAAATAAAGCATTGCCCACTCTGATATACAGATGGCGTTACAAGTCTTACCAAAATAAATACTTGTGTATCATTATTTGTTGCATTTCGGACCTTTCTCAACATTTATTTTCGTGTTCAACATTTAACATGTCAATTACGAGCTTACGTGAGGGTAGGTAACTAAAATTTTCCTCTCTGCCCTACATTTTAATATTCCATCGTAAACAAGTCCATTAATAAAAAAACTGTTGTGGTTTTTTCGTTCTCCCAACATGATGCGGAAAATTTTATGTTGTTTCTATGACACTATAATACTTTTAATGAGATTATTTGTACGTAGATATTTATAGTTTATGTTAGGTTAAAAATATGTGTGAGTAGTTGATAATTTTGGAAAGCATATGAAAAGAGCGACTGTGAAAGGTCATCAATTCGTAATCTACCAACTCAGAATATGAGTCTACCAAGCTTTTTATACGCCTCATAACAATTATCTCGAAGCTGAAATCATCCCAAAAATATCCTTTTTTATTATTTAGTTGCTTGGATGGCGTAGTTGTTTAAGCAGACACGCTTGACCCTGTGTCGAGTGTTGTGGGTTCGTTAACCGAACAATGCTTTGAGTGATCTAGGTAGAAATTATTGTTTCGAGTCTGGGTGTTCCTGTGTCCGTTGGCTACATGTTTGTAAAGTCCATCACGATACACAAATTATTCCTAGTGTGCCGACTGTTATTTAAAAAATACAAAAAAAAACTTATCATCAAGAAATAAGTAGGTAGTTCATCTCAAAATAAACTATTGAGCAGATAAGTACCTCCTTGTAACAAATAATTAATTAAACAGCATTTTCTCGTGACCCGAATTTACGCAACCATTTTATTTTCATTATCGTGATATTGACCCAATAAAAACAAACATAATAAGATAAAAATGGAAAGTTGAATTTAACATTGTACCCTTCATTTTTACATTCTTCTTTATGGAGCAGTTATTGCAAGTGGCAATTGCATTGCGTACGCCAATAAAGGCATAGAGTTCGGGCAAGTATCCATTAATAGCTACGCTAAGCCGCTAAACTAATAATAATATAGCTTAAGACTTTGTTTGTTTGGTTAAACGCGGTAATCTCAGGAAGTACTGGTTGGTTTTGAATTATTCTTTTTTGTTGGATATCTCGTTTATCGAGGAAGGCTATATAACATCACACTATGACTCTCGGGTGCGGAGTAGTGGCAATAAAAATAACGCGTGTGTAGGGCTTGTCAAACTGCGCCAGACAGTCTGCTAACCGAGAGAGATGGCGGGAGATCGTGAAAAAAGCTGTGTCCGCCTCTATCACCAATGTGGACGCCTCAACGTGACCACGACCGCTCTGCCTAGAGCGAAACGACAAAGAGGAAGAAGAAGAAGTAGGGCTTAGCTGGTATGTCATCATCATCATCAGCCTTTAACAGTCCACTGCTGGACTAGGCCTCTCCTTTGAAAGGAGGAATTGGCCTACTATACCACGCTGGCCAAACGGGTTGGTATAGGGTTTGTATCAAGTTTTCCGTCTCTTACAGTGCTGTTCTCTGCATAATATGCTCCCTCTGTCGGCTCTTACGACACCCATGGGATGATATGTACTTAGCTGGTATGTACTTAAATATATATATAGCCAATTTTTACAGGTAGATGCTCTTTGCTGAAGTTGTCTTGAGTGGTACGTTATAAAGGACTATGGGCATAAATGTATGTACTCCGTCCCCATATACCAACACACATGGAACTGATGCCAATGTGTACCTTAAGTCCACTATTTGATTAAAATCCTTTATTTTTACTTAAATCCGTGGCATATATCAATATATCTATTCCCATGTACCATACAATCGATATAATATGTGCACAGCTGCCTATAATAGATAAATGAGTAGGTGTTTTACAATTAACGGTCAATAATGCGTAAACGAAATATTTGTTTAAACGTTAATTACTATGACAACCCAATGCATTTGGGCAACGTCGCCATAGTAAAAAAATATAATCTTGCCAAGATGTATCGATTGAGCTACATTTCATTTCTGTTGATGGGTGTGGACGATTCCTTTGATTTTGAGATAGCGCGAAAATTCTTAACCGCATTGAGAAAATAAATATTAATTAGATGTTTGCCTGTAACGGACGATATTTATTACTATCACTGAATACATTTTATAAAAACATAGCTTCTATAGCTGTACTAACATAGCTTCGCTTATCAGTAACTGTGTATCGCCTTAAAAGTTGAAGTTTAATCAAATCTCTTATATAATCTCCGTTAGGCACCTCGCAGCGACCGGTCTGACCGGTTCTTAATAACACCAGTGCAAGAACGTAAGCGTCAACTAACTAGAACCGTCTGATAAAAACTGCGTGAAAATATAACCGCAAAAAACTTGTGTTTACAAAAACAAACAGGATTACATATTTTGCAAAAAAAAGCTAAGTGTGTTTTTATTATTATTATTTCCTATTTTTAAAGACAACGCCCGCACTAGGATTAAATCCTGTGTCCCTGGGTACTTTACATACAACTGACGGACACAATGAACACGCAGACTCGAAACAACAATTTATGGATCGCACAAAGTGTTGTCTCGTGTGGGGATCGAACCCACAACACTCAGCGCAGTGTCAAGTGGGGCGAGCCGGTCGCTTAAACCACTACGCCAACCGTGCAGTCCATTATTAAGTCAACTACCTATATTTTTATGTTTTTTTTATTATTTTGCTAACTATACCTAAACTGTAAATATATATATATATATATATATATATATATATATATTATGTTTTAAAATATATATTATAAGACCCGTGTATGTGAAAATTCAGAAGACTGCCTCGTTTATGCGTATGTTGAGGAGCTGTCTTAGTTATAGTCGTGACCCAAATATGCCGACACCTAAGTTCACCTGTAGAAAATACTACCATAGATACTACGCCATTTATACACGTGCGCTAGTAAATAATAATGACTTCAACATAATTAAGTACGACTTGATGATACTCATGACATGGCTATTCTTAAGAATGGATATAAAAAATAATAGCTAGATCGCACCTAGTAATTTGTTGATGGTTTCCGCGTTCTATCCACCTACTTTAGTACTTTGTAAGTTTTGCGTACTTTGTATGTTACAATAGAAAACAAGTAAATTTATGTAACAAGGCACTAGGCACTAATAGAAACTTGAAGCGTAATTTATAGAATAATGATATTGCATATGCAGATAGAATTATATTGTGGCAGACTACACAATGTGATCTATATATTCAAGACATGGTATAACCGTATACCACGTTCTTTGTCAATTCTTTATAACATACTCTATTTCTCCATGGAAAGAGAGATAATTAAAATATACCGTCTAAAAGTTGAAAGGGCTCAAAGATCCACTAAGGTTTCGTTTTTTCGGCTTTCGTTTCATTGATTACCTTTACAAGGACGTCCTCAAGAGGGGGCAGCGGGGGCAGCAGAAAATCCTACAATTCATACTTTTCTCAGTACTTTTCTCATTTTCCATATCAACTTGCCATCTAGGTCATCGACTTTGGCCTCCCCTAGGCAATCGCCTGGCGACGACTCTGTACCTTTATAACAAAAGCATTTTCAATGTGCCTACAAAAGATCTAGTAAGTTGCCTTTGTCAACCAGATAGAAAGAGATGGTTACCTCTGAAGAAGCATCTACTAAAATATTACACACACCGAGGCAACTAATAAATTACTCTCATATGCGCACGTACACATACGTACGCACACAAGCAAGTATCTCTTCCCTTTCAGTAAAAACAGAGGATTCAACACATTTTTTTTTTATAGACTCTCGCCTGTACCCCCGAAGGGGTAGGCAGAGGTGTAATATTACACCCACATTTCGCCATGAATTTTTAGGTCCCACGTAATAGGGGGCGAGCCTATTGCCGTACCGGGCACATTACCAGACTCCGTGCTGCTACTAAGAATTTCCTAACGGAAAAACCCAATAAAACTTTGCCCGACCCGGGAATCGAACCCGAGACCTCCCAATCCCACGTGCATATTTATGCCGCGAGACCAACGAGGCAGTCAACACAAAATCTAAGAAATATATCTGCACTTCGGAGCCGCTTTACTCTAATACTAAACAACATCTTCATCATCCTTCTCCACATATTATGATTTGAACTTTGGACTTGTAAAGTGAGTGTGGGAAAACTCAAATTTTATTGAGGGAAGAGTTCTTCAGAAGTTTGAGTTTACTCACTGAACTCGAACTGCGGTATTCTTGACTTTCCTCTGTAGCAAGGTCGCACGAGTTTAATGCGGGTTGCAGACCAAGAGCTAAGCTAAGTTAGTTTAGCTTAGCTCGCATAGCTAACGCAGTTTTCCATAGTTGTGTGCAGATCGCAAACTATGCAAACAAGTATGGAAAACTGCGTCAGCTATGCGAGCTAAGCTAAACTAACTTAGCTTAGCTCTTGGTCTGCAACCCGCATGAAACAGCTTGGATGAGCGACCACACTAGGATTGCGCATGCACAAACAGATAAGTTTGAATAGCCAAGAATTTTATTGGTAGCCATATTCAGTTCGTTGCGTTTTTATATTATTTAAATTTCCATGTTATATCGTGATCAATGAGAAACAAACATTGACTAATCGTTTCGCCACGGTTTTTTTATTTATTTGCACATACGTTGGATGGCGATGGTTTAGGTGTCTAGTCCAGCCACTATCCGATCAACCAGTAACGGCTCATCTCGCAGATTATAAAAAATACAATTGCGCTATCGGTTTCAGTTAATAAAACTTAAATGTGACGATTAATTAGATAAGTGGCAGCACTGATGACGCTACCGAGTTTTAACGTACCTAACTAAAATCCTAACATTGGAAACGTTCTTATTTCGTTCGAGAGGTGAATTTTTGGTTTTAATAGAGTGTTTGACTCTCGGAATATAGGAATCGATCATATATTGACAACGTTTCATAGTTGTATAATATTCTATTGCATAATTGCATTTTTGCCTTTGTCAGTGATCTATAGATACTTCCTACGGAAACTACTGGTTTAGTCTCATGTCTCATCACATAAACTTGCCAAAATACCTAACCTCAGGCCTATTACTTAAAAATTACTGTACTGCAAATACTGAAATATCCATAGTAAATATAGTTACCTAACCAGAAGAACCAGCAGAAGTTATCGGGTTCGAAACCAAGGTGCGCATCAATGACTTATCGGAGTTATTTGCGTATTTAATTGAAAATTATCGCTTGCCCCGTGCCCCGGAGAGCACGAAAAGTCGTCGGTACCGGCTGTCATGAAGATCTTTGACAGTCGTTATCGGGAGTCAGTACCTATGAGTAAACTGACACTAGTCTAAACCATGGAATATAGGTAGGTATATCCCTTTGGCCTGCGGAGGACAGACAGGCAGTCGCTCTGTGGAAAAGCTAATATTCAGTCAAAGCGGACCCCGGGTTCAAACTGGTATAACGCTAGGAGCATGAAAGATAGTTACCTAACCGCAATTCGCTTCGATTCAATCAAACCTAACTCTATTAAATCGTCTTTTAAAAGAAGCACGTAAACGGTTAAATACCAATAAACCAAAACTCACATTTTATTATTTACTTGTAAATAAAATAAACGTTTTCATAGTTTTTGTTTGCTGTTTATGATGCAACAGCAAATTGCTAGAAATCGAGTTTAAGAAAGCAATATTTTTTACAGTTCCGCTCTATCTAAATATTTTGTATAAGCTTAGTAAATTTATTTGTGTAAGTTGGTTTTGTTTCTGTTCTTCTTTCATGCTCGATTAACCCCCAGCTGGATATCCTTATTTTGTAAGAATTATTTAAGGCATCAAATACACTATTACTACTACCGATTTATATTATGTAAATTGTTTATGTATAATACTCATGACCCTAAAACCCGTACCTGGAAACTACAATACTACTAGAGAATGGTAAGAAACGAAAAATCCGCGATTGCCTGCGCTCGCTCGACCTACTCTCTTCTCTATGTTCACTTTTGCCTAGTTTGTATTTAAACAAACCGGGCATAGCTCAAGTAATAGATATCAAAGCAACATCATCATCAGCCTGCCCTAGTCCACGGCTGGATATAGGCCTCTCCAATGTCACGCCACTGAGCCCGATTTTCTTTGAGCTATGTCGAGTACCTTGGTTCTCAGTCGGATCACTTCATTACGAATTCGATCTATATAGACCTCTCCATAGCTCGGTGATTGAACTTAAATGAGTGGACTAGGCGCACCGTCAGTGTCCACGCACAAGCGCTAAGCACCGGGGCTGATTATACGTCTCTGTCTTCTGTATAATCTGCTGCACTGTGTGGATGTGGTCTACGCGGCCGGATCCTCCTCGAAAACCATCCTGTTTGGATGGCTAAAACTCGTCAAGTCTACGCGCGAGACGGTTTGTAATGACCTGGAGAACAACTTATGGACTCGGCAACAGTTTTGTCTCCCTTTTTAAAGAACAAAACGACAATGCTCTTGCTCCACGCCCTTGAAGTTCTCTCCAAGAAGATGACAGAATTAAATATGCTTTGGAGTGGCACAAGTATAGCTTTCTAATCTGCCTTTAGCTCCGTCGTAATTCCATCTTCCCCGGTGATTTTTCCATTTAAAGCCTCAGGGCCACACGATTTCGTATTGGCTGACATCTGGCAACTCTTCCGTGAAGTGGCGGTTAAAAGTGGCTCTTGGAACCTAGGAGTCTGGTTGGGGACGAGACGAGAGCTTTTGAGGCGTAGAGGTTACCGTAGAAGCTCTGAACCTCCGTAAGAACCTCCGGCCTACAAGTGACGACTTTCCCTTCTGTTGTGGTTAGCTTCGTCAGATGACTTCGACCTAAATGCTGGGTAAAAACATTTTTCTCCCCCGATTTCGCTTGATCACTTCTTGTATAGAGTGTGAGGAGCTACGGAGGTCGCGTCCTACCAGCATGAAGATCCTTTTCTTTTGAACTAATGAAGTGCCTGTTGCGATTTCTCGTCGCATCTGCAAGCTGCAGAGATTCTCGCGAAAGTTGAGACCTTCTCCCGGTGTGAGGCGTCTTAAAGAGTGTCGTCTCCTCATCTCGTAGAATTTCCACCACTTGGACGAGTTCATCAAAGCAACAATTATAAAAAACTTAAAGAAAATATTTTAAGGAAAACGATCGTAGGTATACCAAATTGCTACGATCAAATAGCATGGATAGTTTTGCTATAGATATGCGCCCGCATTAATCGGAATCTAGATAATAGACCGACGACCTATACTCATAATATTAATATGCCCTTGATATTAATATAATGCGTTGTTACAGTATTCTGAACCGTATTATAACGTTTGCATCATACTGTAATGGTTACAACGCATTGTATGGTTTAATCTATATAATAGTTAAATACGATATGCGAAAAGTCAGTTTTGTAATATTTGCTTTAATACAAATGGACAAAAATAATTTCACAATCATCTACTACACGGCACTTGAAACAAATATTTTGTCGAATATTTTATAATACGCAAAATTTCTAGTGTCAGTTTACCGGCGTTTCTATCTTCAGTTCACAGCAGGGAAGAGTTAAGTAGGAAAATTGTGTTAACTCAGAAGTATTGTGCAAAACCGAAGCTATAAACGCCTGGAAAATGGCTTGTCCAAGCAATGATTTGCCTACCAACCTATTCTCCCAAAGACAGTGGGACGCGCCGCTTTGTAACATACTAAGAAAAAGTCTTTTTGATACATCTCTTAATGTTACAGAGCGTGCTCGCTTGCTGGCTGTGGGAAAGTGAGAATCCAGTCTATGGCTTCAGGCACTACCATCGTCCAACACGACACAACGATGAAACGTTCCGTATTGCCACTTGTCTGCGTTTAGGTGCTCCATGTGATTCTCCGCATCGATGTCATTGTGGAGAAGACATCGATAGCTTCGAACACCATGGGCTATCTTGCAGCAGAAGCGCTGGTAGGATTTCTCGTTATGCCCTCTAAATGACATAATCTGTCGTGCTCTTGTTGCGTCTTGCGTACCAGCTGTACTTGAACCAAATTTGGTACGCGATGACGGTAAGCGACCTGATGGTATGTCATTGTTGCCTTGGAAAATGGGTAGGCCTTCGGTGTGGGACGCAACCTGCGTAGCCACCCTCGCGCCATCACATGTTCCAAGCACGGGAGGCCATGCTGCCGCTGCTGCTGCAACTGCAGAAACCTCAAACGGCGCAAATACAGTAATTTAGTAAGTTTGTTTGTTTGTAAAAACAAACATTTAGTAAGTAATTACGTGTTTGAGCCCTTTCGGGTGGAAACGCTAGGCTCATGGGGTCCGAGTGCTCGTTCTCTATTCCGGGAAATTTCTAAACGGTTTATCGACGTCTCACGTGACCAGAAGGCTGTTTATTCTTTGCTCAAAGGATCGGTATTGCCATCCAGCGTGACAATGCTGCCAAGTTTCTGGGCACGTTACCCGATGACATTGATGCGGAGGCATTTTACGACGCCTAAACCTGTAAATATTTTTACTTTTTAAATTTGTTTTAGGTTTTTTGTATTAGATTAGGTTATATTAGGTAAATTAGATTAAGCTTCCGGTTTAAAATTATGTTTCTCTAATGTTCCAAATTAAATAAACTGCTGTAAACAAATATTTTGTTATCAGTGGCACACAAGGTCAATTGTTCATGATAAAATGCAGTAAAATTGATTCACAAGCTAAGATATATAGCTATTAGCTTATCAAGCAATAAGTCCATATACTTAATAGCACTCGCCGCAACCCATCGAGATAGCGATATTCCTTAGTTTAGCACCGTGTAAGCAAGTTTATTTTATTTTATTTATTTATAGTCTCACTCCTGTATCCCCGAAGGGGTAGGCAGAGGTGTAAATATTGCACCCACATTTCGCCATGAATTTTTAGGTCCCGCGTAATAGGGGACTATTGCCGTTACCGGGCACATCACCAGACTCCGGGCTGCTACTGAGTATTCGGAAAAACCCAGTAACACTTTTGCCCGACCCGGGAATCGTACCCGGGACCTCCGATCAGCAGTTGCATACGCTATCCACTAAAACACACACAATCCCCGAATATACCTACTTACACTGGGCAAAGCCGGCACCGACGACTTAACGTGCTCTTCGAGGCAAGGGACAACATGGAAAACTGGATTTAAGTCCGATGCTTTATTTACTTGCATAGCAATCTAATGAGGTCTACACCGAGCTTTCGCTGCTTCTAGTATATCACTTTTTCAATTCACAATTAATTCTTAAGTTTAGAGTTCGTGATGTTTCGTAATGGATATAACATAGCGTAGAGTTATTGTATTAACAATTCCACGCTAAGTTATATCCGCTAAGTTATAAACGTTATATAGCAAAGAACAAGTTTCTGCAAATACCAATTTTAATATTGCAAAACATTTAATATACCGAACAACAATTAAAAAAACAGAAATGCATTCTGGTGATGTTAGAGATTAAAACTCGTTTCAATTCCAAAACGTCATTGAGACATTGGAATGTATCTGCAAATGCGAATGCATTAAACTTTATTACATAGATACATGTATACATAGACTCACGCCTGTTTCCAGAAGGGGTAGGCAGAGACTAGGTACGGAACGCCATTTGCAACGATCCCGACCTCTCTTGCTTCATTCACTCCCATCAAGTTTCTCAAGCATGCTCTTTTGTTTAAGGTACTTCTGACCTGTCCTAAACGTATTAAACTTGTCCTGTATTAAACATCATTTCGTTGCTTTATTAAATATTTTAGTGGCCTTTACTGACAATGCTTAATTCGCTGTTAAATGTGTGCAAGCCCGTAGAGACATGACAATGGTTAATAATAATAATACAGACGGATGCTATGAGAGTATCAGACAGGTGCCTGTAATAATCCATATTTTTGTTATACTGGCACATTAACCATCAATCCTCATAACCAAATTATATTAGATTCCATATTAAACAATAGTCCTTCACGTGCTGCGGCTGAGCCATAGCATAATTTAAAATTTAGATTAAAACTCTCCACGGGCCCCTTTACCTTGGACTTACGTCTCTAAGCCGCCCAAAGGACCGGTTATTCTTACCCGTTTATCCTACACTAGTCGACGCCAGCGGCTTCGCACGCACATATTTTCGAATTGCCCGTTTTGCCCAATCCCGTGGGAATTTCGGGAAATCCCGTCTTAGTGCACCCCTACGGTCCCCAAGGAACATACATGCTAAATTTCATCTTCTTGCGACCAGTAGTTTCGGCTGTAGCGTGTCTGTCAGTCAGTCAGTAACGCAAGGATTTTATATATTAAGATTACTAGAAGAATAGCCGAGATACACAGAAACATACCTAATACTCTAGTAATCATATTTTTTTGCATTTCTTCCGAATGAACAGACCAGAGTAATATCCTACTAGCTACACTTGTAGTTCGTAAATTTATATAGAAAGGTAGAGGAAGTCAGTATCACTTCTGATAATATTAATCAAGTCTTTGGTTTGTCAATTTTGTGTATGTTTCGCCCTTCTTGATGCTTATTTTGATAATGCACATATTTGATTTTAAATTCAGGCAGGCAGAGCCGGCGTACGACTACAGGCGACTTCCCACTGAAACCACCACAGTATCCGTCGACGTCTCGTAACATTTTCGTCTTGTAGCTAAGCCGGATACGTTCAAGAGCCTAAGGTACGTTATTGCTGGTCCACGGCAACTTAGCTGAATACCACCATACCACGGAGAAATTCACATGGCTGAATGCTGACAGTTTCGCGCGTTTGGTGTGACATGCTAACCCACAGATAATATTGCTAACCGAATACTACAACCGATAGTTCAGTCGTCGAAAGTTTGGCGTAGAAGTTTCAGCAGGTATTTACTAACGTATCACAACCAAAACGTTAAGCATAACTAACACTGTAATTAGATTTAAGAGCCACCCAATTACCAATTGTAATTTAATATAATTATGTTCATAATTCGATCTGTTCTGATTCTGACCTAACAATTATTGTCGCTTAATTATTAATTGCATATGTATTGACTTTAATTAAAATTATGATTAAAACAATTTGCAGTTTCGTTTGTCGCAGTTTGCGCTTGTTAAGGAAAGTTTACATAAATTATTTTTTAATAATATGATTACTTCCTTCAGGCTGGTTTCAGAGTGACGCGCGCGGCACGCGCCGTCGGCCAGCGCGTCTCAAACAGCGCGTTTGGCGCGCGGACCACTGTGAAACGAGTTCGCGTTTCTCTTTGCAATGTATGAAGCTTCGGCAGCGCCGGCCGACGGCGCGCGTCTCACACGCGGCGCGTTTGAACTGCGTGACTTTGAAACGCTACTACTAATCTAGTGTAATTGTAAACGCGCGCGTGTGGCCGGCGCTGGTCAAACGCGTGACTCTGAAACCAGCCTTAAAGATAGGAATTCTGAAAAGCAGGATGAAGCTAGCACTTACGTACGTACATAAATGGCTCTGGATCTGGACTCAATCCAAAAAAGGAATTGAAAGTCAATGACGAAACATGAAAATTATGCATCCACCCGTACCTACCTCGTTGGAAAAATATTATAACATAAATATAAGTGATGTCACACTACCAAATGGAAACCTTTAATATGAAATATAAACCCTCAACATTTATATTTCGATTCAAAATTTATATTCTATCTGAAGTCGGCAAGCGCGTAACTTAGTGCTTATAAATGCTTCAGGTAAGAAAGATATGAAAATCATTTCGGCGATAATGATATACAGCCAATTGTTAAAAAATTAGGAGTTGTAATTTAAAAATACACTGTAGATTAAAATTGTATGCAATTTTTCGTCTGCACTGTATGTGAAAAAGTGAAAAAACAGTATTAAATGTCATGGCAACAAAAGCTTTAAGTAGAAAATGTATTTCAAGCAGTTTTATTCGAAAATATAACCGTGGCCACTTGCTTATTTGAAGACTTTTGGGTCCAGACCTAATGAACAGATGGAGAAACTAAGCTTGCTGACAGCTACAACCCAAAGACGATAAACCCGTTCAATGCTTTTACCATTTTGCTGGTACAAACATAGTACCGACAAATGAGGGCACTTTAAGTCAAGCAAATCGTCTACCTATTTAAATATGTGCAGGTACACGAGAACATCATTAAAGTCGAATACAGGTTATCTACGTTATTATAGTTTTCCTTATTTGCAGTCCGAGCAACAAGGTTAACATCGCCGTGTCATTCATGCAAACACTATATTATGCCTTATGGCGATTTGTCTAATAACTAGTACACAAGTTATAAGCGAACCCCTTGCTCTAAGGTGATCTCTGTCAAGGCCCATATGCAACTGGGATAACGCTAAGACAATAATGTAAGAGCGAGTACTAAGTGGGGTTAAGCGGCCAGTCCCTATATTTCAGTTATTGGATTTGGCTATTAGAGGATGGAGCTTAGGTCAAATATGTATTTCTAGTTAGAGACTGATTTATAGAATTCCGAATGCAGAAATACGAGAGTGCTGAGATGCCTTGCTTCATCCTCGTAGTCAACAATAATTACAGTTTGCGCTGGTTCTGACTGTTTTTCGGCAGAAGTGAACATCGGATGGATGTTGTATTAGTTCTCCGACCATGACCATTTATCAGCCGAGAATCATCTCTGTTATGTTGGAACAAAATAATACGAAGGTACTGTACTAATTCTCAGTTTAATATTCCAATAATATACTCGTAATGGTTGCTTATGACTTTTATGTAAAACACAAAAATACTTTCCAAGTATTTTACATGATTATCCACTTACTTACTGTAGGTAAATACTACATATATTATGCCTGACCGTATAAACAAGTTATATAAATCACACCAGGCGTCTGAAGACCATAAAACTAAAGAAAGTGTTTTATCAACAGCATCTGGAAAACATACATGGTCAAAAGTGCAGTTTTATGTACTTGCAACAATTTTACTGTCATTATCCAAAAATCTGGTTGACTTTTTGAGTAATAAGGATGTTATTAAAGCATGCTGATATAATATCTTAAATCATTAAGGTCAGACAGAAACAATTTAAAAGAAGCAACGAAAGTATAATCTTGCACTTAAATAGGTTAGTCCCCTACTTCATATCATCACTACATAGAATAAAACAAAGTCTGTCTTCTGTCTGTCTGTCCCTATGTATGCTTAAATCTTTAAAACTACGTTACGGATCAATGCGGGTTTTTTAATACCTAAGTAGATAGAATGATTCAAGAGGAAGGTTTATATGTATATACATGCATAATATTGCACCCGTGCGAAGCCGAGGCGGGTCGCTAGTAGGGTAAATACGCTATACGTCGGCCCCTCCCCAAACTTCGGCCGTCTGCTCATTTTCAGCTTGCGTTTATTTAAAACGCAATGAAGTGACAAATTTGCCACTCGAATTACAATCTTAGTTCATACTCTATATGTAAAAACCGTAACTTTCCGATTACGTTACTCACTCTTCGCACACTGACGTCAATAGCGATTGCGCCGTCGAAGCGTCAATTTCATATTGAAAGTACCTTACTTGCTCTGAATACCCACACTTTGGGGATTGATATAGAACGGTCAGACATTCCTTTTTTATTGTTTTAAGCTTTATTATCAGTAATTAGTGATTTTTACTATATTTTGAGATAGTTTTTTCAATGTTTTTCGTATTGTTTTAAAGGGAAAATAGGAGGCCGCCAATACCATACCAATTTTGAATTAAAACTGGATTCTCGGCCGTGGCCGACTTAAAGTAAATGCAGTCTGTTTTATAAATTTCAATTGTACTAATTCCATTGGCTTAGTAAGAGAATTTGCAACGCATATAGGCAAATAAATCTATTTTACGTTTAATCGCCAAATACCGGCCGGGGTGATAATAGTTGAATCTCGAGAAATAATTTACACGAAATAGGGGCCGGCTTTAGAAACATTAAAGATCGTAATGTCGACCAGCCTCTAATTCGAGCCCAACTATACAGGCTGATTACTTTTCTTATTTTCTCAAAATTAAAAATATTTATTATACATTTAGTTATTAATAATATAAAGAGTTAGTTTAAATGTAGGAGTTGATATTATTGAAACCATTTATAGTAGCTTATTATGGTATGGGAATATAAGATATAAACTGCTCTTTGGAACTTGCTACCTTAACCCATGTTAATTAGCTTAAAAAATATAAATATATTCAATAATGATACTCCGGGCCAAAAATGGTATGAATTAGTTTTAAAAAGACATCCAGAACTAATTATGATTATTGTGATGTTTCCTTTGTTATAAATTGTAATACCTTACATTATTTAAGTGCAAATAAAAAAATACTTTACCTATTATTAAACAAATGCGATTAATAACGTATACTTAGTGAGACTCCTGCCAAAATAAATCACATTAATAATATTTGTCCGTCTTCATTTAAAACATCCTATACCCGGCCGACATTTGGGAAAAACGCGACCGACCACGGGCCGTGAATGGCCGACTTTAGGGTTTTTTCGTTCTCGACGCATCTAAACCTTAGTACTTTTTCCTTGTAGTAGAAATGTCAACCTTATAAACATGAAATAGACTTATCAAACTATCCAAAACCGCATCGGAAGCTATCCTTTAGTTGCAAATTGATGGTGCCAGACCGATCCCAAAACAGTAAAACCGTAAGGTGGCCGTTATTTAGCGTATTTACCCTACTATAATAATTATAAATGAAGTAGAGTACTTAAAGTGCAAGATTATATTTTCGTTGCTTCTTTTAAACTTTCGATACTTACCAACATTATGAAGTTGAATAGTCTATTTAGTATGTGAATTCATGGTACTGGATTACCTTCCACCATGAATTCTGAATATGCAAAAATAGAATGCGCGATCAACCTTCACAAAAATCATCATTGTGTAGAATCTGACTCTTTTGTGTTGTTTTCATTCAACTCTCTTTCACGGATCATATGAGCAAAAACCAAGCGTGTTTGATGTAATGAGGTGATGATGATGACTTTAAAAACTTGCGGAGGATGCGGATGTATCAAGTACCTACGAGTATGTTAGCTTTTTGTAGTACTTAACTGTAGTGATTCAACGTACATAATCTTAATATATAAAATCCTTGCGTTACTGACTGACTGACAGACACGCTACAGCCGAAACTATTGGGCGCAGGAACCTAAAATTTGGCATGTATGTTCCTTGGGTACCGTAGGGGTGCACTAAAAAGGGATTTCCCGAAATTCCCACGGGATCGGCCAAAACAGGTAAATTAAAAAAAAATGCAGGCGTAGCTGCTGGCGTCCTCTAGTTATTAATATTATCGTTCCTTGCATATTATTAACAACGCGTTTGGATGCATGAACGAATGAAAGAAGATATATTATTATTTTTAGAACAGCTACGATCTTCCCCTTTAATTCTTCTTAGGCGTTACACTCTTGGCAGAGTGGTCGTGGTCGTCACATCTACAGCTGTGGCCTGCTTCACAATTCGACGCCACTCGTCACGTTTTTCCGCTCTTCTTGTGCATTCGTGTAGTGAGCGGTTGGCAGCGATCTTAATTTGGTCTGTCCACCTCATTGGTGACCTGTCGCCGCGTGGTTTGGTGCCATCTTCTTTAACCTGAACTACTAGGCGTTCTATAGACTGATCTCCGCGTCGTGATACATGTCCGAAAAAAGTGAGTATACGAGCCTGAACAAGAGAAGATAACCTCTGTTTGATGCCTAGCTCTCGAAGAATGGACTCATTCGTTTGGAATTTTCCGTCCCCTTTAATATAACTTCTGAATCTTTCACGAACAGAAATCGCTGTATATCAAGATGGATCGCTTACATCAATAATTCTCCTCACCACGGATACGCAATGATTAGATACTGCGCGGTTCTCGCTAAGTCTAAGATTGATGGTGGATCTTTTCGAACTTTATCAAACCTAATACCCAGTAAGTGACGGGTTAAAAACGGCTATGTGCGCTTGTCTTTTTTACTTGTCTGATATTGGGAGGCATTCTTTGTTATTAGGATCTGTATTTTTATTCCGTTTAAGTCGCCCAATTTTAGCGGATTGTACCTGGTAGGTTCCTTCGAAATATTGATCACTTGTGTTGATTTCATAATTCTGGTAACTGATTTTAATCATACAATTTTTATAATTGACTGCCTCCGGTCGGAGGTCCCGGGTTCGATGCCCGGGTCGGGCAAAAGTGTACTTTACTTACTAGTACTTTTTTCGACAGCAGCTTGTCAGAATTGAGTCCTTGTGACTTCAAAATCCGAACTATTGATAGCATACTCAACATGTTTATAAGTATACTACCGCAAAATGGCTGCAAATATATTTAACTAGAGAATGCCCGTGTTACACCCGCGTTATTTAAGGCTACTGCTCCGCTCCAGTCGCTCATAGCGCGATGACATATAGCCTATAGCCTTCCTCGATAAATGGGCTATTTAACACTGAAAGCATTTTTCAAATCGGATCAGTAGTTCCTGAGATTAGTGTGTTCAACCAAACAAACAAACAAACTCTTCAGCTTTATATATTAGTATAAGATTAAAGCCTGTAGCTATTATAGGTTATAATTATAACTTATATTATGATTTATAGTCAGACAGTCGGTACGGACGGTTATTTTAACCACTTTTTGCGGTTACGCTTATAAATTAATAATCTTTTAAAGTCTAACAAAAACTTATTGAATGTTATTTACAAATAACATCAGCTATAAGATTAGTATTGCCTATTTATAATCAACTTTATTCTCGGGTAAAAAGTATTAGCGGTATGTTAGCATGTAACTTTTTTATAGATGTTTACATCCACGGCAACAAGTTAAGTTAGCGTCCAGTTCTTTTGACCTTTGTACCGTTCTTATGACGTAGGAAATAGGTATCAAAATCGTATGGCAACTGTAAAGCTTGAGGGGTGAGGGTTCAATGTTATGCCCAATGAGACTGGCTGGATAAAATATTTGACATTGTTATGAAGGAGTTGATTGTTTCTCGTGTGAGTGTGTGGCCAACTCTAGTGTCGGAGTTTTCAGACCGCCCGAAGGCCTCCGACATGGCCTAACGATTCTTATCCTAAGACAAGAACCGGGACCGACAGCTTTACGTGCCCTCCGAAGCACGGTAGCGCTCAGATGTAAATGCCACACTTGGTCACCCATCTAAATGGTGACCTGTGCAATCGTTGCTTAACTTTGCCGATCTGTTACGAACAGCAGGGCAGGCCAAGTCTCACTATGAGCGCTACGAGGAGTGGATAATAGCTGACAAACGAATGCACATTGGTTTAGAACGATTTTAATATCATGTTGTCAAGCATAATAACTTTACATAATAATTTTAAATACACGGAGATAATTTACAGGTTTCGACTACGGTCTCCCTCAGTTCAGCTACAGCAGTTACACAGAGAACAGTGGATTGGATCTCCACTCGCCAAAACGTGGTATTTTCGAAATAAGTTTTAAGTTAGTGGCTTAACATGGCGACTTCTAAAATGAACATAGCTCCAAGTCTACCTGTATAAGAACATGGTTATGTAGAAAGCAGCAGTGTGATTCTGTAAGACTTCATTCTAAACTTCGAATCTGAATCCGCTGTGAGTTTATTGATGGGCGTTCTAAAACTCGGTTAATAATTCAAATCTACACTAGCGCTGCTCTTGCGAGCGTGTTTGCGAGTTGAACTAAATTGACCTCGAGATTTTGACAGATAAAATATGAGATGACGTAAAAAGTGGCATTCTATAAGCTAATTCCTCCGTCAGTTCGGCGCTCACTTCGCACTCAAAATCAAGGTCATTTTGAACCTTATGCGAAGTGAGAGCGAATAGCAACGTGAAATGTGAGTTGTTGTTTGAATTTTACAGAATCGACGTGCAGTTGTTCTGTAACCTTGTATGTAATATAAAAAATAAGTTTGAAGCACAATGTATGAAAAGCACATTTTGTTTTATTGCATACATATTACCATAAGAAGCATTAGCAACTCTCATCACTGTAATATTGTGTGAGAACTGTAAGAAGGAAGGTAAAGGCAGGAATTACATTAACTGAGATATTTCGATTATTCACCTTTGGTGAACAGTGGATACAAACAAGCTTTTAAATTGTTCCCTTTGGGCACCGCTGCGGTGGAAAGTAACAGCCATGGTAACAGCACTATTTTTATACATTCCTGTTGGTCACCTCTGGCCGACTACAATTTTAAATACTTGATGTCTTTGTACTAAATACAAATCTATGCGTATCCTCTGTTGAATTAAATATTTTTACAAATCTCTTCACAATATTCGATTAAACGCCTTCGAATCATCGGTCCACCTAGTTGAAGGCTATCGTTACTTACGTATTCCAATTAATGTTCTTTGGCTGATAAAATTAATTGATTGTAATGTACCTATTGCCATTTATGACACATCAATTATTTTTGCGGTTAACATTATTTTAAATTTATGCCTCAAAATAAGACCAAGCACGTTTGTATCTCTTCTCAAGGTCGGTATAACGTTCAAGCCGTGTTCAAGATTATATATAAAATGACATGACAAGAAGAGCAACTTGACTAACCATCCTTTTCTTCCCAAATGGGAGTGGGCCTCTCCGTTGAGTAACAGGAAGGCTGTTAGGGATGACGCCCAATAAATCTCCGAGCCCTATAGGACAGCACGCTCGAAATAAATTCCTGGTGCACCGTCCTAGAGCGTTAACCCGGTCGTGTACAGACGCTTTCTAATCTAACTAGACTAGACAAAATATAAGCTTTTCCTCGTAGCAACTGTATATAATATACAGGCTGTAAAAAGACCCTTAACGAAAACTGAAATCCCATGTTGTATCAATCACTTTTTACTTCGGCACCATACTTGGGAAATTATTGGTTCAGGAGATATTGAGGCTCTCAAACTTAGTATAGAATTTTTCTAATTAGGTACAAAATTGATGCATTTACCCCGCCAATATGTTCTATAGATGCCCTATGACCCCATGGATTATTGGTATGGTGTGGTATTTCGAGCATTGCACGCGCGCGCTTTTAATTGCGGTTTAAAAATGTGCAAACTTAAAAATAAATTTGTTTCCCAGGTATTATTTTTGGTTGGTATGACTTGGCATATTGTCCACAACGAGTAGACTTCGGCTTGGTGATGGGTTTTGTGACGCCCTGTATAATGTACAGGTATGATAGCGTTATTCCATGGTTTATACTGGTGTTAGTATGTTCAAAGATACTGACTCCCCTTATCAACTGTTAAACACCTTAATGACCGCCTTGACTGACGGCTTAACGTGCTCATCATGCGTGCAATATTAACAATTTGTTTTCTTTTTAGGGTTCCGTAGTCCACAAGGAACCCTTATAGTTTCGTCATGTCCGTCCGTCTGTCCGTCCGCAGCCTAGCTCAAAGACGCCTCGTGCTAGAAAGCTGATATTTGACATGAATATAGACATACAATATTGCAACAAAACTGTAGAATAAAATTTAGGAAAATATTTTTTTTAAGGGTATCTCCCCTACATATATAGTGTGGTTGAAATTTTTTTTTGGTTGAGTATCCCATCGTGTGGGGTATCATTGGAGAGGTTTTAAAAAAATATTATTAGTTTGCTTAAATCATTTTTCGATCAAGTGATTGGTTTGTCAAATATCAAGCTTTGAACTGAAAAAAATTGTTAGACTCAAGTGTCCCCCCCCCTCTGCCGGCTAAACTATTGATTTGGAAGAGGTGAAAAAAATCACAAATGCAGTACATATAATGAATTTAAAAGGAAAACTATCACGGCTAAGTAGACATCACTAATTTACGAGTAATCCTCGGTTAACTTATAAATACCCATAGACTTAGCGTTATAATTCTATGTAAATACCTATTTCTGTGAGTTTACATTGGGAGCGCTGGCTTAATCTTAAAGATGCCCGTTTTTAGTCCCATGTGAAACAGAACTTATTATCAATAATGTCTATTATGGGCAACTACGGAACCCTACATTGCGCGTGGCCCGACATGCACTTGGCCGGTTTTTTCTTTCTTTTTATGTCAACTCCCGCACTAGGAATAAATCCTGTGTCGCGGGGGACTTGACAAACATACAACCAACGGACACAATGAACACCCAGACTCGAAACAACAATTTATGGATCACACAAAGTGTTGTCTCGTGTGGGAATCGAACCCACAACACTCGGCGCAGTGTAAAGCGGCGAGGCAGCCGCTTAAACCACTACGCCAATCGTGCAGTCGCTATATAATTCTGTCATTTCAATCTCATACCTAAAGATAATGCAAGAACTTATATAACATAATGCATAGCATACATATATTATTGATAAGGTGCCATGAACGGCCAAGGTGATCTAGGTACGATATGCACCGTTGAATGCCTCGCGAACATTATGTCTGAGTTATAAACAAGATGACTTAGCAATCTTACGGCTAGAATATTATAACTGTTAAAGTGAAGATATATTAAATAGCATGAGTATGACTTTTTATGAACTAAGTGCAGAAAACATGGTGAGAATCTGTGTCGGATTTGAAGAATAACAAGCGTGAATACTTTAGTACCATAATTGATACGCTATGGTGCAATGATCTTTCATGAGTGGGAGCTGTTAATTTTTAAGTATACTAGTCTTAGCCCTAATATTACACCCACATTTCGCCATGAATTTTTTAGGTCCGGTAAAATCATGATTTCACCCCGTTAGGGTAATTACCAAAAATATTCTCTTTTTACTCCCCTACACTCCCAAAGGAACATACCTAATATATATATATATATATATATATATGCCAATGTAGTCAGTCAGTCATGTAGTATGTCAGTCAGTCAGTAATAGAAGAATTTTATATTATACATACAGATTATGTAAGTATGTATTAATATTCAGCAAAACATTATATAATACTAATTTGTATAATTTAATAGTATATAAGGTCATTGTAATAGACACCGACAAGACAGCGATGAGTGCGACCTTCTCTTTAATCTATGTCATGCATTATTTATTTTTTGATTATTTATAAATCAGAATAATTTATAAATCAGACTCAGAAGTAGCGAATCCACGGATAGGAATCCACGGCACGCACGAAAATTCATATTTTCGAAATTAAGTGCGTATTAAATCGTCGCTAGCTTATCGGTGAAGGAAAACATCGTGAGGAAACCTGCATGTCTGAGAGTTCTCCATAATGTTCTTGAAAAACATGTGAAATTTGCCAACCCGCACTTGTCCAGCGTGGCTGACTCTGAACTTACCCTTCTCATAGTGAGAAGAGGCCCGTGCCCAGCAGTGGGACAGTATAAAGGGCTGATGATTATGATTTATAAATCACGTTATACAAGTTTACAATTGGTTGGAAAACTTGAAGATGATCGCGAAGTCGTGAACTACATACATACATACATAGACTCACGCCTATTTCCCCGAAGAGGTAGGCAGAGGCATATTAAACGCCCACTTTTCGCTAGTGTTTTGATCCCACGTAATAGGTGGCGAGCCCATTGCCGCTTGAGGGGATAGTTTGTTTGCCAGAGCCTCGTCCGTTGATCGGCAGGTGCACCACTTGCAGGTGAGGTTGGCTTGGGACCCTAAGTTCTTGGTGGGAACCCTATGCACACGAAGTCGTGAACTATAATAAAATATTCTACTACATACACAATTACACACGACACCATCTACCTACTTAGTCTTACTTTCTTCGTCTTATGACGCTGATACACTTGAACATTCACCTGTAATGAGCATTCTCGCAAATGTTATAAAACAAATGAGTGAACGTGTTTTAGCGAGCATTCTCAAGAACATTCGGGCAAGTCTTTTTTTGCGTTAAAATATAAAAAAAAATTCGGGCAAGTGCGAGTCTGACTCGCGCACTGAGGGTTCCGTACGCATTTTACCTTATTTGAGGTTGATGCTAATTACGCTAGTCCTCCAAATCTGAGGGTCTAGTACCAGTTTGCACTCGATCGTCACGGTGGACGATAGCCTAGATGACAGGAACAATTTCCATACATTTTCTAAACGCGCGCTCTAGCGGTCTCTATCGATCGCTTCTCTCCAAAAGGGGCGCTTTAACTCTCTCTGTACGAGCGCCCATACAAAGAGTACCTACTATCTTAAATGGAGTCTACTATGTATGTATGGGGACACCCTTAAATTTTCCACTTTTTTTTTTGTAGAGGTACATAGGAGATATGGTCAAAATTAGGTTTTTGCGAAAACTTGTAAGTACCAAAATTAACCTTAATTTTCAACTTTTTGAAATTTTTGTAATTTTTCCTTTACTTGTGCTGTAAGACCCTGCTTTTGGCCAAATTTCGTGATTCTAGTTCAACGGGAACTACCATATAGGTTTTCGACCCAAAACCTATAGGGTACTTACGGTTGACCTAGAATTGTCAATTTTGGTCAAAACCAAGGTCTTACAGCACAAGTAAAGGAAAAATTCCGAAAATTAAAAAAAGTTGAAAATTAGGGTTAATTTTGGTACTTACAAGTTTTCGCAAAAATCTAATTTTGACCATATCTTTTTATCGGGTTGACCCAGGACCCTAATTTTTATACACCTAATAGGAACCACAGACCTCAGTATCTGGTATAAATTTCAATTTGCTAGGTCCACCCGTTCCTGAGAAAATCGGTGGTGACACACGGACAGACAGACAGACAGACAGACAGACAGACAGACAGACAGACAGACAGACAGACAGACAGACAGACAGACGGACAAGAAAGTGATCTTATAAGGGTTCCTTTTTTTACCTTGTGAGGTACGGAACCCTAAAAATACATAGAATTCGCGCTACATTATCGGTTAAACCCAATATATATATATATACTTAACTTTGACTTATGATTTTAATCAAGGAAAGAATCTTCGTAGTTTGTCACTAATTTTAACTTAACTAGTGATGGGCTTACTCAGAATAAATATCGATAATGTTTACTATAAATCCTTAGATTTGGTTTACTCAGAATTATTTTTAATAGAATGTTGATAAACCCTTGATATCGATAAATAAATTTGAACAGGTTTAATAAATCACACAAGCGTCTGTTAGGAGTGTTAGGAACAGACACTTGTGTGATTTATTATACCTGTTCAAATTAAAATCTGCATTTTATTATTTAGAAACGTCATTTGTTTATGTATCTTACTCTAGAAATAATTCATAAGTGAAACTGAAGTAAATATATTGGGTAAATCTGCTGTTGTAGTGCGATTTCTATATATTTTCTATATTCTACGGATTAGAGTGTTCGCTAGAATGATCGTGAAAATGTTCGGTTCGACAAAACAAAAAACGGCGAATGCTCTACCTGTTCTATTACAAGTGAATGCTCAGGTGTATCAGCACCATTATAATTTACTTTGCTGATATCTTCATTATTAGATGCCCGTGTGGTGACGGATTAAGAATACGGATCGTCACCAACCCATTTCATCCCATGGGTGTCGTAAGAGCCGACAGAGGGAGAATATTATGCAGAGAACAGCACTGTCAGAGAAGGAAAACTTGAAACAAACCCTATACCAACCCGTTTGGCCAGCGTGGTATAGTAGGCCAATTCCTCCTTTCAAAGGAGAGGCCTAGTCCAGCAGTGGACTGTTACAAGGCTGATGATGTATATTCAGCCTACGAACACAAAGACCACCCAGACACAAAACAACCATTTTTGGATCACACAAAATTATCACTATCTTCTCCATCCCAACTACATTAGCATGAAGCAAAATTGTCTGAATTGTCTCACGCAACATCATATACATAATTACTTAATAATTATCCTAATCATATAAAACGTTATGAGCTATGCCGGAAGACATCAGTACAAAATATCTACTTAGCAACAAACACGAAGTATATTTTACGTAGGCAACCTTGAAAGTTTTTTGTAATAAAGATCAGCAACATTTTGTCTACATCACGTTCATGAGACTGGTATAAATCCCGTATGATTTCCTTATGGTTTGAGCTTAACAACACATCAAATCAAATCGTCTTAGAATAGCATATAACTCCTAAAATAAAAATTACCTGCAAGCATATTATTTCGTTGGGCAGATAAGTACATACGTCGCTGGTCCGAACTGTCCATATTTCTTTCCTCGTCGGTTTGTATACGTAGTAGGAAAGTGGAAACATCATCATAATTCGAGTTTGAGGCAGGAAAAGGAGCTGCGTAGGAAACTTACTTACAATCTATCGAAGTCTACTTACTGTAAACACTGTGAGTGCCTCGATTCACAGTTAGCAGGCAGATCGTCCATGATCCTGTCGAGATTTGGCCGACCCTTTCCATGGGGTGAGCAGGTGAACACGCGCCCTCCTCAGCTTATAATGGTCAAACAGTCGGCGGTCCTGTGGCAGTCCCCCACAGCGTAAGCTGGTCTCGAGTAACTACGTACAGTAATTACTTATCATCTGGCTGTAAACCTATTAGTTACCACATTAGCGCAAACTTATACTTATGTCTGCGAAGGTAACGCCGTAGAGTTATTTTAAGCGTTCCGTATACTATTATAGCCTCGTCCTGCCCATTGTGATTTCAAAATCACAAAACATACTTCACGGTTCCTGCCCATCTAAAATATTGTAAAATTCTAAATTTTGCCCACTTTCCTTCAAAAATCAAAACAAAATGTATGACTATAAAAATAGCGTGAATCGTTTCATTATAATCTATTTACTGTCATAAAAAAATAAAAAAATATATATATATCTTATGCATGACCTTTTTTTTTGATCTAATTTTTCTGGGCAGGAAGCACTTGTAAGATTTTGTACTTTGAAGAGAACAGTGGGCAGAATTACTAAACAGGTTCTAATTTGCTTGGGCAGGACGAGGATATAAGTGATATATGGATTATTAGACTGTGATTACGCTATCTAAATAGCTTTTGATTTGCGGTGTACTAATTTAATATAGAAATAAAATTAATGACCTGCACAATCATAAATCACTTACAATCAAGCACCCATGCGACAGCCATTAATAGGATAAAGTTTTGTATCTAAGTTTTGTATCTAGATTACCTACCTTTAATATCACGATAAGCGTTATGTCCTAAATATACTAATGGAATGTATAGTTTTTATTATTCAATTGACCCAGAAATGTGACACGTGCGTTTAGTAGGGCAGACAAATTATTTCTAGTTTGTTAATCATCATGATCCTTGTATATAAACTGGGGACGTCCCTTAAGCTGTGCGTCCACCGGATCGGAATCGGAGCGTACGGAGCGGAAGGATTTGTTGCTTTGTATTAATTTCTATGAAACTGCGTGCACTGGATCGGCATTTCTGCGCCAGAGGCCGGTATTTGTGCTAATGACGTCATCCGCAGTGAACGCATCATTCGGATTCCGAGCGTTTCAAGTTCTGACGTGTTTGCGGCACTAAACTGTAGGCAAAAATACTTATTCACGATGAACGACGATGTTTTAATTACTTTAGAAGAGTCATATGAATGTACCCAAAAATCTATGATATTCATTATTTATGATATTCATCAAATGAGGTCAACTCGGCAAAGACCGGCATAGGTCATTGATTTCCATTTTCGATGGCAAATTTTGGATGTTTCTTTTGTGTTTTATACGAGTAGTATTAATCTATGAGTTCAAATAATAAGTCGGCTCTTAAATAAAAGTACCCAAAACACGATAAGTCGTTCGGTTATAAAACAAACACCAATTTTGTAAAAAACCGCCAAGAAGACGGATTTCTCTGCCATGTCGGGTAAGACCGTCTAATAGCGAAAAAAAATTGAATAAACCTGTTTACACGAATGTGGACATTGTGTGTGTGTGTATCATTCATCAACAATTCACTCAATGCTGTCAAATTTAAATAAAACTTTCCCAGTGGCACCCTATCTTATAAAGAAGTGTTCGTCGGGTAAGTTCGGCATACTTCACCATTCAGGGGTAGAAAACATTTCGGTCGGTTATTTTCGCATAAATAAAAACACATTCTTAGGCTAATAAGGTTTTAATTCGTTATAAAACATGATATAATAAAACTAAACTAAGTAATTAAAATGTATGTTCGGTAATAGCTTTGGCCTATTCTGTATTAGGCCAAAGTTATTGACTACGTTATTATTTTTAATATAAGGTCGTTATGAGATCAAAACGAATTTATACAAAAATTAGTACGTAAATATACCTAATAGTATTTATAACTTTTAGTAATTATTACTATTTAGAGTTTATAATTTTAGGTACATAAGAAGTCATTCGTATTTGCACTTAATTTCTTATTAATCATCTTATGTTTCGCAAGAATTAGGTACAATTTTTTTTGTAATCTAAGTATTTGCATATCAAATAAAGCCAAATATGAGAAATATTCTTCAGGTCATATTTTGACGATGGATGGTAGCCAACCTTTTAATCAACGGCCTGTTTCTAAAAACAAAATAAAATATAAATTATGTTTCTCAGTTCTAATCGCTTTTTTTTAAAGTGTTTTGTTTCAAACAAAAAGTTGCAAAACCAGCCCAGCAACGACCCCACTCAAGCTAACCGCTTGACGTTTCTAAACGTAATCGTTGTAATCGATTTTCTAATAACACGAATATAAAATAATAATTCAGGTAATCAAATCAGCAACAAGGAATCTCACACTCCGACATAATTATATATTTTCTTCTATAGTGTGCCAAAACATAGGTTGAAGCGAAAATGTTCACGATTTCTGAAAACTGCGAAGACCGGCATACGCCGATCTTTGCCTCCAAAGACTAGACGGACTTCGCCACTATTACATTTTGAGGTTATATTTAATTCAATTATTGTAATTTCGTGGAATATGTGTTTTATTACAATTTAACTAAATAATCACGTAAAGAAAGTCATAATCTAAGCACTTACCTGAACTGATCCACGTAAAAAGTACAGAAGAAATTATTTTACACAATTTTTTACAGCACGGTATTTTCGCAATGCAAGTAGAAAAACCGACTAAATTTCAAATGTCATTTTTTGTTTTTGTATTAAGTACAACGACATCTATGTTGATTCATAACAGGTAAAATCGTTTTACAATTGACTACACCGGGCTGCCATCTATGTATCTATTCAGAAGTCGTCGCAATTGTTACTATACGGTCTTCCCCGACAGACGGTCTTCGCCCTTGTATAATATTCTCCGAAAATTAATCTACAACAATATCCTCGTCACTCTCAATCCTCCTGCTTTAAAAATACCTAAATTGTCGATGCTGAATCCGAATGCAGTGGACGCACCCCATCGGCATTTTGTAAATGACGACGCTCCGTCCGCTCCGTACGCTCCGATTCCGATCCGGTGGACGCGCAGCTTTAGTCCTCCTCTCACTATGAAAAGTGCTAAGCCACTACGCTGATGAAGTGCCGGTTCGCAAACTTCACATATCTTTCGAGGGCATTATGAAGAACTCTTAAACATTTCCTCGTGATGTTTTCCATAACCCTTTAGCAAGCCATAGACGTCAATTTGATACGCACATAATTGCGAAAAGTTAGTGGTGCGCAGCTAGATCCGTGACGATCTCACCACTAAGTTATAGCTGCTTCTTTAGCATAACATTTCTTTATTAAGTGTTTTTGTTTTCAAGATACGTCACAATTAATACAATAATAGACAAAAAATAATAAGTAACTAAAATGGGTATGTTGGCTAAAATGTTTGGCTTTTTTGGACATATTTTCTCATAAATTTGAACAAGAACGACGGCAACCAACTCGGCCAAAGAAATACGTCGACGTAAAAAAGCGATAAAAATTTCGAAATACGTCGCCATTTTGAGGGGTTGTGACTTGTGAGTGGTTGGGGAGAGTAGGAGGGAGGGTTCGGGTCCCTCCTCACCATTTTCACCCGCCGGAAATACTTCCCTTAGAAAAATAAAAATTATATGCTCTCCAAACATCAGTGTGTATGGTGGTGCCAACTTCCACATTCTTCACACTAGTTTATTTCCAGTCCTATTTTCGGATTATGGGTCAAAAGAGAACCTAGCATAACCAATTTAGTTACTTTAATTACAGTCGCACCTAACTTAGGTTTCGAGTGCCTAGGGTAAGACCTAGGCACTCGAAAGCAAAGGAATGACGCACAAATTTGACATTAGCTGTCAATATCATCCATCCAAGATGGCGAGTGGCGTTTCGTTTCACGTTTTTGACATAAAACCTAAAAATTACTTTTGAAAAACTGTACTAAAGCATAAAAATTAAATACGTTCCGTTTTGCATAATTGACAAAGTTTTCTTAGACAAAATTGTTTAAAAATATTTAGACGCAACTCCGGCAGCCAAAATTACTTTGAGGTGATTAAGACTAACTCCTTTAAGCCCCCTACACTTACACACAAATACCCTCAAATTCAGGCGACTCGTTTTAAAATCCAACCCAAGATAATTACTGTAAATATAGACTGTAATAAGGCACACAATTAAGTACCTAATTAACATTGGGGAAATGTACACACTTATTCACAATTCTTAGTCATAAATGCCGCCCTAAACCAATATTTAAAATAGCCTACCTATTTATATTACTTCCACTATTTTTATTGTCCTAATATGACTAATTAACAAAATAAATGTCTTATGGCTAATTTCATCGCTGTCTAATAAGTTTCTTTCTTTCATAAAACTTTCATTACAATCTTGCATTTTTATCTGGAAGATAATATGTAACCTGAGGTGGTGAAAAATTACACTTACCTATATTTTCTAGGCGAGGCCTTACACTTATATTTATTTATTTTACACTTTTTGTACACAATGAAAAACATTATTAGAAACCCTATATCTACATAAGTAGAGTACAAAGGGCGGCCTTATCGCTGAAAGCGATTTCTACCAGGTAACCTTTGGTTGAAGATATTATTGGTAGGAAAAAGACGATAGTTGCATATGTACCAGTAAACAAACTATATAATTTATATTTCCTCAATTTCATATTTTACCAAGTTAATATAACTATGCTATACTGGTGCACAGCATACTGGTCTCGATCGAATGGCAGGGTCGCATATGACATGCAATACTGTGGTAGATTCCCACCGCTATGGTGAGTCGAGGACACCCTGGCGTCTAGTGCGTAGGACCGGAGACCGAAAACGAAGGCTTTCAGCCTAGATAATAAATGAAGCTGAGATAAAATTCTAAACATTTACTATCGGATATACTTTATCCCACTAAAACATTCTCATGTAAAATACACTGTCAAAAAGCTGTTAGATCTAATGTCAAACCATACTAACTTACTTTATACGCACTAACACTTAATTTATTCTTCTAGCTACATCTGCACTGCAGATGAATATCGTACTAAAAAATAATTGAAATACAAAACCGTACGCCACATGAGTCGCCAGTATACGTAATCGCTAATTTTATTTAAATAAATAAAGAAATATTATTACCATTAAATATTATTAGAATTGGAACCAAAATTAGAATTTACATAACCAAGGTTGTTAAAAATAGTAAATATGGTTATTTATAGAATACAGAAACAGAATTACTATTAATTGTTGTCTTTGAATAAGTTCAAACACTGGATATTATAATTAGTTCCATACATGATTGCATTGTACCGTGTACTGTGGCTCGCGTTGGTAGAAGCCTATGCCCAGCAGTGGACTGCGATAGGCTGATTGATTGATGATGGAAGTTACAGGTGAGGCAGCGATAAGCTAGCAGATTGCATTGTTGAGAGTATCGATTGCAAACCTACGGCGCGCATTTTAAAACTTACGGGAGTATTAAATGATTTATTTATTGCTTGACCCGTGCCTCAGAGAGTACGCTAAGCGTCGGTCCCAGGTGTCATGAAGATCTATGACATTCGTTATACATAAGTAGTCAGTACCTTTGAATGTAATAACACTGGTCTTAGCCATGGAATATCGCTATCCCTTGAATTGCGAAGGTAATTGACGGCAATCACTGTTTGGAAGCTAATATTCTGTCAAATCTGGTTATACTAAAAAGCGGATTCCGGTCTCCAAGGCGAAGATCTTTGATACAACAGTGAGAGCTGGGACGATGAGGATGATGTAGTACATGAAATACCATAGATCAGCGTTTCCCATTTGCCGGGTCGCGACCTCGCGGGTCAAAATAAACTACCGGGACGCAACATTTCCGCATTGTTTTAAAATTAATACCTACTATCGATGGACGTATAGTCACGTACCGTGGTATAGTTTAGTGACTAAATAGTCGATATCAAAATATTATAATTATACCAAAATATTAAAATTAAGTACCTTGTATTACTAAAGAACATTTCTACTATTCATAAATGTGTATTATTTAACCTTAATGGAACCAGCTTAGGTTTAAAAGTCACGGTGGGTCACGAAGGGGCAATGTGAAAATTACCGGGCCATGGCAGAACAATGTTTGGGAAACACTGCCATAGATTATTATGAATGTCTTATCGTATGTAAAACATTTGTTGTATGTGGAGTTGAAAATAAAATTTGAAGTCAATAAATAATCAAATAACGAATCAAGACTAGACGCGCTTGCAACCTTTAGCACATACAAGATTATTATTTATTTATTTATTTTTACGAACGAAAACTGTGCGAACAAATATACAAACTAAGGTCAAAGATTCATGTCGTTGAATCCATAATCTAAAAAAGTTGTCAAAACGAGTTCCAGACTCAAACCAATTGCCAGGTATTATTAATACTTATATAATCTTGATTACGAGTTAAATAAATATTCTGAAGACCAGACATGATTGTTTAATGACCTAAACTGATATGACCCTGAACTGCTATTTTGAAACGTGATATAATTGGGTAGTAATATTCCACAAAGGTAGAAATATTTGTTTTGTCTTGCGATGATATCTGCCTCTACCACATTTCGGCCTTATGCGTACTAGAAACCAGCGCAGCATGTGTTCTCTCGGTTGCGATGACACTAATCTAATACAGTGTAATATTGCATGCGTGATCGTGTCTGGATATAAAAATATGCGATACCATAGCGTACTACATTACCCCAAACCCACCAAACTTTGGCTACCAATATACTAGGTGGTACACTAGTCTAAAAACATTATTATTTTGAGTTTTTATAAAGGTAATTAAGTATAAGGTTAACTTGTTTTTTGTGCTTAAATAATAATTGATGGTAGGAATTAATTCACCATATTATGTAATATCTTAGGATCCAATACCGATTCGTGCATAGGCGTTTGTCGTAGGTGGATACGATCAATTGAAACAATATTAATTTATTTCTCACCTAGTAAGTATGTAGAGTAGATGGTACAATAGTACTTCACCCACAGCCTTACTAGTAGTCACTACTATATATCATCTGTGCAGCAAAAACCAGAAGGGTCACTATAGAAGACTACTATTGAGACTCCTAAAGTAAGTAGTACCTACTATCAGATTGTCTGTGGTGTCAGGAAAAGTTTTTTTAGACAACTCCTGCACTAGGACTAAATCATGTGTCGCGGGGAACTTTACAAACATACAACTAACGGACACAATGAACACCTAGTCTCGAAACAACAATTTATGAATCACACAAAGTGTTGTCTCGTGTAGGGATCGAACCCACAACACACCTCGCAATGTTAAGCGGCGAGGCGGCCGCTTAAACCACTAGGTACGCCAACCGTGCAGTCAAAGAAAAGTTAAACTGTCTTGAAACCTAGTGAATCTAACCAGCAGTTACTTGGAGGAGTTGGAAAGTAATTAGCCTGTTCCTGTACCTGCTGATATGAATCAATGCTTTCCGCAGTCGGACACAGGTTTACAGGTGTGACGTAAGAGTCTCATAACCATCAACCAGTCGGTCCGGTGCGAGGTGCGCGAGCGTAACCCGAGTTTCCTTATTCTTCGTATAACTATCCGGTAGTTAGTATCATAGCTCGCGACTGCGTAACCTAGGGTTGGCTATCATTCATTTTATATTTTTTTTATTGTAATAGGCGGCAAACGAGCGGACGGATCGCCTGATGGTAAGCAATTACCGCCGCCCATGGACAAAAGCAACACCACAGGAGTCACAAGTGCGTTGCTGCCCCTTGGGTTAGGAAAAGGGATAGGATAAGGAGTGGGGTAAGGGAGAAGGAATAGGGGATAGGGCCTCCGGCACTCTCACTCACCGAACGAAACGCAACAGTTTAGGTACTGTTACTTTACGTCGATTTTCTGTGAGAGGGTAGTACTTCCCCGGTCGAGCCGGCCCATTCATGCTGAAATCAGCAAGGCTCTACTACCTTTAATTATTTTTATCACAAACGAATCTGATGTGAAGGATTCAGATTACAAAGTGTCACTACCGATACCTTCGGCGACAAAAAAAAAGACGAAGCAAATAGCATCGTCCGGCACAGATGCTAAATTATTGTAAAGAATCTGTCTCTAAAATTCGTTGGACCAAAATGTGGCATGGAAATAAATAACGACCTTGTAGTAATATAGTAAAGGTTTAAATTTGGATGCTGAATACCGTGCGAAGTGGAGGAGACACCGCCGGAAAGCGGACCCCGGGCTCCAAAGCGTGGGTTTTGGAGCGCAACCGGGACAGCGCTAGGATGATGATGATGATGATGTTGATGATGATAGTAAAGGTTTAAATTTAACACTAAACTTGATAGTGTTTAATTATGCCTCTGCTTCTCAGAGTAAATAAATCTTGCATCCATGACATGATGTGAATAGATCTGTGTCTAGCAGAAAAGTATAATTACTGATATTCTTATTTCCAATTTTCCACTGTCTGTGTGTGTGTGTGTTTCAGAACTAATATATTTTTACTGTCTTCAGTACCAATACATTTTTGTGCTAGCCTATAATAATGGTGTAATACAGCAGAGCAATGTCCGATTTAAAATCTGAATTTGATTTGTTAAATTTCGTAGGAGTCACATAAATGTCTAAGGATTTGTTTTCTATTTCTCTCTGAAAGCCAGTCTATTTAAATGTCTAGCAGTAGGTACCTAAAGAAAATAATATCTAAAGGCAAACAAGTAATAAATAACATCTTAGATTTTATAGAAAATACTCCATATTACTACTGTATATTACCATCATTACAATACTGTGTAATTGAATACATATGTTATTATAACTAGCTGGCCTTGTATAAAATAATGAATATCACAATAAAGATGTACTAAGAAAATCATTTCATATTTAATGCCCGTAAAATAAAAACGATCTCATGACATAATTTTATTTCCAACTTCTGACATTAAAATACTGGTTTTATCGTAGTTTATTTTGGTTTTAAGATTACACCGAAAGATCTAGAATTACATTTGTCACTTTTACCTTTGAGCACCAGGGGTACAATTGGACCTCCTGTTTCCTTAACAGTTCAACTTGTGACCTCTCCTCGAAATAAACTGGTACGGTAACTGGTATGGTGATATGCACACCCTTAAAAAATTTGCGGCACTCATCATAAATTTTGTTTGCTCTGTAGGAGCCATTACCGCAGAACTACTAATGTAGGCCATACACGCGACGGTCTACCGGAAAGGTTACCTGCGCAGGTCAAACATGTACATAAAACTGCACAGGCGTATTCCCACACACACTCCGTTGTAACTGCGCAGATATACCTGTACAGGTAAACCTCTCCGGCTCAGCTCTCCGGTAAACCGTCGCGTGTATGGATTACATTAGTAGTTCTGCGGTAACGGCTCCTATCATATCCTACATAAGTTGTATGGCGGCCATAAGGAATCAAGTGTCTATACGTAGAGACTGAATGTTAATATATATTTTTATAAGCCCAACAATGATTATAGTATAAGCACTATAAGCGAATTAAACAAAATGTGTTTGTTATTCCGAATCTTGCACTTTTGGTCTATCCTTTGTCTAAAATGATTTTGAAAGTGAATTTGATTCTTTGGTTGCGACGCATAAAACTGCATGACGAAAGAAATGTGTTGACAGCCCTGAATACTTATAAATGATTATGCGTTATTATTCAATATTACACGTTAGTAGTGTGAAACAATCCCTCGTTAGATTATAATAGCCTTGCTCGTTGCTACTGAGACGGTTTATGCATGTAGGTATGTAGTACTGTACGTACCGGGCCTTTTCTACCCATTACTTCAATAGGATATTTAGATCTTAATTTTTTTTAAGTTATCTTGCTGTTACTGACTGACTGACAGACAAGGTACAGCCGAAACTACTCGGCGCAAGAAGCTGAAATTTAGCATGTATGTTCCTTGGGGACCGTGGGGGTGCACTGAGACGGGATTTCCCGAAATTCCCACGGGATCGGGAAAAACCGGAAATTCGAAAACATGTGCGTGCGAAGCCGCTGGCTTCGACTAGTCTATAATATAATCATAATATGGTGTAACTGAATTAATACGCTTTATTATAGGGTAAAATAATATTTCATACATACATAGACTCACGCCTGTTTCCCCGAAGGGGTAGGCAGAGGCATATTGAACGCCCACTTTTCGCCAGTGTTTTGATCCCACGTAATAGGTGGCGAGCCTATTGCCGCTTATCGGGATATTTTGTTTGCCAGAGCCTCGTCCGTTGATCGGCAGGTGCACCACTTGCAGGTGAGGTTGGCTTGGGACCCTAAGTTCTTGGTGGTAACCCTATGCAATGCACAATAATATTTCAATCATTATGTAATACCTACCTACGAACCCGAGATCCTCTGTGTAGTAGTATGTTAATCTGTGGCCACTGGGTTTTCGCCGCCTCTTATATGTACATACATAAATAGATTATAAAAAATATTTCGCTATGGTCGACACGACGCTCATCAGCCATAAATCTGTATATAACGTTTATGATCCTTTCTTTTCTAACTGACTGACAGACAAGCTACAGCCAAAATTATTATACGCAGGAACTTGAAATTTGGGATGTATGTTCCTTGAGGACCGTAGGCGTGCACTAGGAAGGGATTTCCCGAAATTCCCACGGGATCGGGTAGAAACGGTTAAATTTCAAAAATGTGCGGGCGTAGCTGCGGTCATCCTCTAGTAAACAATACAGAGTGTTGATTTGCAAAATATTTTCAGGGATTAATATACTATGTACTATAACTGAATACAAATAACTCATATCTATACTTAACACAAAAAATTTACTATACTTAATACAAATTCTTGCGTGATCATGCATTTTAAAAATCATCTCGGTGTATGGGCCCTCGCCGTCGCTTAAGGCCTTGCCACACGGCACAATTTTACGTCCAACTTGACTAAATCACTTGATGAAATCGTGACGTGTAGACGCCAGTCGTCCAACTCAAGTTCATCGGGTGGGCGGTACCACCAGATTTTAACCAATCGGGTGGACGGAATGAAAATCAGTGATTTGATTGTGTCGTGTAGACGGGCAAAGCCAATTCGATTGAAAATTTGATCAGTGGTAAAATTGTGCCGTGTGGCAAGGCCTTTAGCTGATCGCCGCGAGCTCCCATTGCAGTTACCTAACACATACGCGCACACGTACCTACCGTGACTGCAGTCTTATTCTGCCCCAGGCAACATTTATTCTGATTTACTAACGAAGTAACATTTAATGAAAATAGGGTCTTATTATTATCGCGCACTGTTTGAAATGATTTTAGGTGAATAAGTATAATGTCCTATCTTAAAGGTCGATTTGAGTACCTACATGATACACATAATAAGTTTTTGAGGTCATCGGAAAATTTAAAACTGAAGATGCCGGGACATTCCACGAGCTTTTTTGATAAGTCCTTTACTGTTACTGCTGTACGTTTATGGAATGCTCTACCGCTACCTATTAGACAGGCTCAGAAAATTTTGGATTTATAAGTATTGATGTAAGTAATATTATCATGTATTTATGTATATATTATTAATATATATTTATATGTATTTACTTCGTACGCCTACAACCACCAATAATTTCCGCTGGAAACTATATCCATCCAAAGGTTGCCTGGCAGAAATCGCTTTTAGCGATAAGGCTGCCCACTGTACTTTTGTTATAGTCTAAGTTTCCACTTTGTAATAATTATATAGGTGTACAGTAAAGTATATAATAAATAAATAAATAAATGTCTATATTTTATTATTAAAATATTTTGTCAACAACCTGTATATGAATTTAATCTTTCGTGGTCTTTAATATTTGAATACTGTCTTTCGGGATATAGACTTTCCATGTACCTTCCATGATTATGGCAATGATCATTGCGTTTGCAACAGTGACGAAATATCGGACACTCGAAACAATGGTAAATTGTAAGTATATATTACGAAATCAGCCGATGTTCCGAAACCGTCCGTGTGATGACGGATTAAGCATACGAAATGTCACCATCCCATATCATCCCATGGTTGTCGTAAGAGCCGACAGAGGGAGCATATTTTGCAGAGAACAGCGCTGTAAAAGAAGGAAAACTTGAGACAAACCCTATACCAACCCGTTTGGCCAGCGTGGAATAGTCGTATAGTAGGCCAATTCCTCCTTTCAAAGTAGAGGCCTAGTCCAGCAGTGGACTGTTAGAGTCTGATGATGATGATAAATTCCGAAAGACAATATTCAAATAAGTAAACAAGATAATAATGATTTATGTGTATGATTTTTATATCTAAATTATGAAACATAAGATCATTACAGTTCAGTTATAATAGTCACTTATTTTCTAGAAAAATAATCTGCCATAACTAAGACAAATGGATTTTTGGTACTTTATGAGACTAGACTATATTTTTAATATCCGAAAAATGTTAAGATATTAAAAATATATTTGCTTATTTCATATACTTAATTAATTTCTTAGTTATGGACATATAATTGAAAATATATTAGGTAAGTACATTGAATTGTATGGCAATAAACATCAATTTAATTAATGTTACCAGCTCTTAATGTTGACATTGCTAGTTAAATATTCTATCCTCAATTAATTAATAATAATTAAACCATCACTTTAATAATTCACTGAAACTCAAATACCATTATTATTACTTGGTACATATTTTCTTAACATCTTAATACCTATATAAAATCCTTGCGTTACTGACTGACTGACAGACACGCTACAGCCGAAACTATTGGGCGCAGGAAGCTGAAATTTGGCATATATGTTCCCTGGGGACCGTAGGGGTGCACTGAGAAGGGATTTCCCGAAATTCCCACGGGATCGGCCTAAACGGGTAAATTAAAAAAAATGCAGGCGTAGCTGCTGGCGTCCTCTAGTTCTTAATAAAATTGGCCAAATGCAAGTCGGACTCGCGCACGAAGGGTTCCGTACCATCACACATAAAAGAAAATGACATTTGTTGTATGTATACTTAAATATTTTTTAAGTTTCTACCTGTCTATTAAGAACGAGTAAAAAAATGCTTAAAAATTACGTTTGTTGTATGGGAGCCCCCTCTAATATTAACTTTTTTATCACATAATATATTGATTATTTTTTAATACATATCTAATTATTTATTTTGAAAGTTTATATACATTCAGTGAAAATTTTAAGCGTCTACCCGTTACCGTTAGGAAAATTGGGCAAAAAATACCAAAAAAAACACGTTAATTGTATGGGACCCCCTTAATATTATATTTTTTTTATTTTTAGTATTTGTTGCTATAGTGGCAACGGAAATACATAATTTATGAAAATTTCAGCTTTCTAGGTATCACGGTTTATGAGATACAGCCTGGTGACAGACAGACGGACAGATAGACAGCGGAGGCTTACTTGTCGTGGTCCCGCGTTGAAGCTAAAAGAGATCCCGGGAGTGGACGCTCCACGCTCCGCGTGGGCTTGGAGAGGGCCTGCGCAGGATGCGTCTAAAGGTGCGGATGCGGGGGACAGTTCTGTCTGTCCCTTGTGTGTGTATTGCGTTGCCGCGCGCCCTATCTCCCGCGACCAAATGAGGGCACCATTGTTGCGTCGCGGTGGGGCCGCAGAGGAAGAGGAGATGCGGTGTTGTCAGGTTGCCGTCCTCCCTATCCTCTGCGGCCGCTGGGTGTTTTGGCGGTGGATGAAGGTGTTGGGCTATGCCGCCAAAACAGGTTGAATAGAAGGTTGTGGCCTTCGGGCTGTCCACCGGGGTGTCAGGGTAGAATGCTAACGCAACCCCCTAGCGCCCCCAAAATGGCGTTAAAGTATGCGCTATAGTTTAAGTGGGTGTTACGGCCTTGCACTCCATCCGTCGAGTCCCACATATGTGCGTAAATGCATTTCCACAGTGTAGAAAAAAAGAAAAGCTTAGTAATAGGGTCTCGTTTTTACCTTTTAGGTACGGCACCCTAAAAATGTTAAATACTGCCTCCGTGGTCCAGTAGATGGCGTCTGCTGAGTGGGCAAAAGTGTTACTGAGTTTTTCCGAATTTTCAGTAGCGCGCTGCTACTGGAGTCTAGGTTTGAAAGTGATGGAATGTGCCTGGAAACGGCAAAAGGCTCGCCCCCAATTACGTGGGACCTTAAATTAATGGCGAAATGTGGGTGTAATATTACTCCTCTGCCGATCCTTTTCTTGGGGTAAAAGGCATGAGCCTACAAATTTAATTGTATTAACAAACATCTGGACACTAATCAGTTGTTAATAAAACTACTTTATATATTTTTTTGTTAATATCGACATGCGAAATACGACATATTAATTCTCATAGTGCTAACTTGAAACTGACCGACATTTTAAACCCTTTGCATGGAATATTAAAAAATCCTTTCTTGGTGCATATTTTTGTTTCTTTGTTGTCTTCGCGGCGGTAACCCAAATTAGGACTTTCTATCCTCTCGAGGGCAGAGGGGATATGTGTGATTCGCCCGAACGAGTGTTCGGAACCTACACACTAAAACCACAGAGGTACCTATCGGCACCAGTAGGTCGCCTTTAGTATGCCTACGTTAATAACAGGTACCCACTGGTCAAATTGCATGTTTATATTTTGGACCCTGCTATAACTATGCTAGTAATGACCTACGTAAAGATAAATCATAATTAAGATAGGCAATTGTAAGCAACCATCAGTCTGATTAAATCATGCCTGTGGTATTAGAGTCCGACTCTGTAAATCTTCCTTGCTTATTTGTACATAATGTTTATAAAATCTAATACTACCTAATGTATAAAGCTGAGGACTTTGTGTTAGGTTGGTTTAACGCGCTAATCTCAGGCACTACTGGTCCGAATGGAAAAAAACTTTCAGTATTAGGTAGCTTATTTACCAGGAAGAGTATAGGCAGGCATATGTATAACATCTCGCTATGAGCCATGGGAGCGGAGCAGTAGCCTTAAATAACGCGGGTGTAATCGCGGGTCAACCTAGTAAATAAATAAATAGTTTCATGTCACAGTAGGTAATTTAAATTAGGTACAGATCTGAATTACGTCTTACAATTAAACAGCGATTTATGCTAAGTTTATTATAATGATTTGAGTTAGGATCGAACCCGACACCGATGCAATGCCTGTTTCTAAAACATTTGCACCGTCCTAAAACACTTATTTACATTCGTGTTTCCGATCTACGTCACAACCAGAACCAAAACATTAAGCGAAACATTAGGCTACTACTATACTTACCTACTCTAATAGCATGTAAAATTATTCACAGCAAAAAAAAAATAGCATACCTACCTATATAAAAGTCATCTCTCAATAAAGATATTACAAATCACTATTTAAATAGATATATTGTACATTAGTTATCAAAATATTATGAACTACACACTTGACTATCTTCATAATTAAATTTGTATTATCATTTATCAAACAATTATTAAGATATACAAGTATGAATATCCGATAATCTTATAAAACAATAGTCCAGTTCGTTAAAAAATAAAACATGACATTAGGTCATTTTCCCGCCGGCGCATAAAAAAAGCATTCCGCATTAAATTGAAGCAGTATTCAGGCACAGGCGTGTTTCATTCAGCCAGTTTTAAACATACATTTGTAGGAGTTAGTTGAAATGCCGGCGCTGACGGAACAGCACGCGAGTGAGCAAAACAGTGACGTGACCGTCATCGATATCGATACAGATATCGATACAGATATTGATAATATACTTGCTTCGACGGAAAAAGTTACTGCTGAATCTGAGATACCGGTGATACATATAGATACACCAAAGGAGGTCAAAGCCATGAATGGAAATGGTAAGTAGTAACTAAATTTAAATAAAAAAATAAGAACATTAAAAAAACAATATGCAGGTAAATTATTAATGATATAAAATCTTATAATATTTACTGACATTTAGAAAACTGTTTAGATTTTAGCATTAATTCAGCTTGAATGCTAATTAATTATGTAAATATTATATAACACAAATAATAGGTATTTAGATTTTGTCGTATTTACCGTGACAACACATAAATCAGCATCAATAAATACCTCGTAATCTGTAAATAAATTATACACAGCTTATAAAATAGATTACAATAAACGTCTTGCATGTGCGTAAAGAATTAATAATAAATGTCTATCACCAAATTACTTTTATCGTCTAGTAGACGAATATTTGGAATACAAAGGCACCTAATAAACATTATTACATAAAGCTAGACTACAATTACATAAATACCAAATCAACAAAACAGCAATTCTTTTTGGATTATGCTATTAAATTAATGCCGATCACAGCAGTAACGAATGGACGTTTAAACAATTGCACATTAAAATGTCGTTGATAGACAATTACCTGTTTATTGTGTCATATGAAAGTTGTACAAACAGGTTAAATATAATGGTAGGTAATCTATTATTAGAAATCACAGTCATAATAATGATTTTCAATAGCTTTCCTCATCGATTTTACAAATTAGTTAATGCTTAATGATTATTACCTTTGTCTGTTTCATTATTAATTTAAAGTATATCTGATCTAAAAAAAACATTGATTTAACGTTAGCCTTAAAATCGTAATTTCAAAGGAATCTTGAACCGCTTTTGGGTGGAATATTACTTCGCCCGCGCCGGTCAGAACAGGCACCCATTGTCCAAATTTGATGTTTCTAATTTCGGTAGTGTAGGCTCTGTGGCGATGTGTCAGTCGGGACATGGTATTAATTTACAAAATAAACATTCATATTAATAAGGTGACGTATAGTTTAAATGTAAATAAGTGTACAGTTGTAAAATAATTGAATTGAAATAAATAAATAAATTACCCAGAATAAATAAAAAAAATATAAAAATAATACAGTAAAATTATAAGATGACGCCCTTTAAAATTGTTCCCTTCCTTTTTTATGTATTGCATTTATTTGTTTTGTTTAAGTATAGGATCTATTTTTTTTTTATGTAAATAGTAGGTAAATCCGATCTTGACATTTTTTACATAATACCGTTCATATACAAAGGATAAACGCAGGCTCAATGCCACAGGCATTTTATCCCAAGCTATTATTGAGTCGGTTTGAATCTACGAATGCGTCGTTATCTCCGATAATGCGCAGTATCGCGTGTTCAGACAAACGCTTGTATGTTTACATTATGTACTTATGTCTCTTTAGCTATATGATCATGCTCGTAGCCCTGACCAGAGACCCTCACAGATATTTAGGTAGGTACTACACTGCTGCACCGCGTCAACTATTCACTTGATTTTTTGTTTAAATTGGCAACGCAATTTTTAATTTCGTGGATTATAAAATTATTTAAAATTCTTTATTTCAACAAGCACCTAATTAGCTATAAATATCTTACCTGTTATTTAATTACGTTCGATACTTTGACTTTAAACTTATTCAAAAGTCGAATGTCATCGATTTAAAAACGTTTGTCAGCATTTTCTTTTTGCTATTCATAAACCGGTCATTAAAGTTGCGCATATGCTTACTATGAACTACTTACTTTTTTATCATTAGCTAACCCCGTGGATCATCATCATCGATACTGTAAATAAAACACTACTGGAAAAAATTAAGGGATCAAAAAAAAATTCAAAATTTTTTTTTGTTGCTGGTTTATCTATGATTACTATAACCGCGGAGGTTAAAAGTTCTAATCCAAAAACAAGGCACTTGGAGCTACAATTTCCTTTTTTATTATTTCCTGTACGACCATTTGAAACGGCCTGTTGAAAATTTCCCAAAAATGTTGAATGTTTTTTGATCCCTTAATTTTTTCGTTTAGTATATAAACTGTCCCACTGCTGGTCACGGACCTCTTCTCACTATGTGAAGGGTCATAGCCCACCACGCTGGCCTAATGCGGGTTTGGAGACTTCACATGTCTCTCGAGAACATTATGAAGAACTCACATGAATTGTTCCTCATTATGTTTTTCTTCACTGTTTAGCAAGCCATAATTAAAAATTTAATACGCACATAACTTCGAAAAGTCATAGGTGCGTGCCGTGGATTCGAACCCGAGACCCTTTGCGCAGCAGTTCGTCGGCCTCTCCACTAGGCTCTGCTCCAGCCGTTTTCTTTAGGATTGCTGCTTACTGCACCTGTCACTCATAGCGTTATGTTTTATAGGATATAGCCTACTTCAATGAATGGGCCATTAAACACAAAAATAATTATTCTAATCGGACCAGTAGCACAGTACACTAAGTAGTTCCTGTGATTATCGTGTTCAACCAAACAAATGAGCCTGATCTTTGCTCGGGCTCCTATATTTATGTTCAGGGTCAAAAGAAAACCTAACATAACCTATTAAAGTCACGAAACTGATGCCGACCTTTATTTCGAAAATCGGTCGGTGTATTTATCTATGGAAATAATCTCGACCACTCGGATAACTTATGTAATAGGTTTTGTTAAGTTTCTTGCGACCCTGTTCGGCTCCGTCAACTTAGCTTAAAAGACACCGCTATACCTACCTAGTTGGTACGTTGTAACAAAATAAAAATAAAATGTTTTTAAAAACCTGTCTCTTATTTCCTAACTTTATGTTTAATACAGCTGGTAATGAAAACGAAACAATCAGCGATCGCTCTGATAATCTAACTGCTTACTTAAACCAGTGTTATTGTCAAAATATCACTGCCTTACAATTTCACTGTATCGGTCTTGGAAAATTATAATCGCACTGAAAATAGTCTCTTAAATATTGTTAGTAATACAAACAGTTGCCTATAATCTGTGTAATTATAATGTCACTAGTTAAATTATAATATCACGACTTTTGTAAAATCCCTGCGCCATATATAAAATTCACGGAAGATGATTTTGAACATCTACATAAATGTCTCAAGTCTTAGTAAAATGAGACAGTTGCATTTCACAGAAATCGGAATCATTACCAATTGAATTAAATAAACAAGTTGACAGAGAAACTGGTAGCCATTTAGCAAGCGTAACGAGGCGGTTACCGAACGATTACATTATCGTCAAGTGACGTAACTAAACGTAATGCCTAATAAAAACAAACACCAAAATTGATTTCGTGCAACGCTACGATTGTTAGTTTTAAATAAAAAATATATACAATGTAAAAGATCGCTCGAGTGGCCAGTATTTTTGTTTTCTTTTTTTAGATTATCTATGGATTTTTATTTTTTTGTGTCACGATTAGATGCAATGACGCCATCTTCGAATATGCGTTTTATTTAAATATGCTTAATCGATGGCATTGAAAGTATTAATAAAAATGCATAACTAGGCACAGATTTGCGAATAACATTAATTTTGCATTGCAAGCATGTGAATAGACTAGCGTTAGTTTTTAGTGCCAGTTTTAAGCAAGCGTGCTTCTGCGTGGTTCGCGCATACATATTTGATAAAGATAACTCTAAGTGTATTTAGACACTTATACTACTTCCCAATTTGAAATGAACAATATTGTTACGCCATTTTTAAATAAAACATGTGTATAAACTGTATTGTACGAAAAAAGCGTTTTCATTGTTATAATTAAGTCATCATCATCATCACCATCAGCCTTTAACAGTCCACTGCTGGACTAGGCCTCTCCTTTGAAAGGAGGAATTGGCCTACTATACCACGCTAGCCAAACGGGTTGGTATAGGGGTTGTATCAAGTTTTCCTACTCTTACAGTGCTGTTCTCTGCATATTATGGTCCATCTGTCGGCTCTTACGACACTCATGGGATGATATGGGGTGGTGACATTCCGTATTCTTAATCCGTCACCACACGGAATGATTAAGTAGGTAATAGATATAGGTATGACCATTTGCAAAAAAAAATGTTGATTTGCTTTAACAAACAGACACTACTGTGTTTAAAAATGTTTTTTAATTCACTGAGTACGCGCGTTCCTCAAGCGTGCGTTCGGCGTGAGCCCGGCTTTCATTATACGACAGCGTAAACGCCGAGCGCCCAATGTGTGGTCGGCCTTATAGCAGGCCTGGTGACCGATTCTATCTCGCGAGATTTGTGATTCATTCTCATCTGCATCTAATAAATATTCAAAATTAACTGTTGTAGTAGTAATATTATCTTGATCTTGATATTATATAAGCTGCTGACCGCAACTATACTCGTGTGTTTATCAACAGAAAATACGGAGCAACCGCAAAATTCTCGGCATTAAAAGTTCACAAAGTAAATGAATATTAATATAACTACCCTAAAAAAAAAGTTAATAATATTATTTTAAGTTTATATTTAAACATTATTATTTTTATTCCGTATTATATTGTGTGCTACTTTTATTAAAACAATGAGTACCTAACAAAATTATTATTTCCCAGGCATGCGAGAATACCAGCTTTGTACTTATTTTTTAAATTATGATTATGTAAAAATGTTTGAAGATAAAGGAAATAGTAGCAGCCCGGAGTTTGGTGATGTGCCCGGTAACGGCAATAGGCTCGCCCCCTATTACGTGGGACCTAAAAATTCATGGCGAAATGTGGGTGTAATATTTACACCTCTGCCTACCCCTTCGGGGATACAGGCGTGAGACTATAAATAAATAAAATAAAGTAAATCATCTATAATATAAAAATAAATCGCTGAATGTGTTGCTAAGCGCAAATCTCGAGAGTAGCTGAACCGATTTCGCTATTTCTTTTTTATTATATTCCTTGAAGTACGAGGATGGTTATAACGGAAAGAAAATTTTAAAAATTAGCCGGAGAAGTCTAAAATCAACACTTTTCTATATTCCCATACAAGAGATCCGTAATAATAAAATAACTTAAAAGTAAATTTGAACTTTTATACCACACCAAAAAGTTTTAGTGTTAGTAAGTAGAAGGCAAAACAATTGAGTTTTGAAATTTTAGTGTACGAAGTTCGCCGAGTCAGCTAGTTTTCTATAAAAAGCCTTATAAGTCAGAAGTTAAAGATGCTGCTAAAGCCAACAACTCCATGTGCAGTTTACATCCATCCAGCTTAGCTGTTTTGGATATTCCTGAGACCAAACAAATAGACAACAATGTAAAATACTGCTTTCCAGTCATAAACGCGGTGTGGGATATTCTCTGGCACGACTACTGCATTCCCCGATCAACCCAAGATAGCTAAAACGCCCATTAATCGTAAAAGCTTAACTTTCTGGGTTAATATAAACATATCAATGCAGTTGTGAGCAATCAATCTGTTACAAGGTACTAAAAGTACACCGAAGATAGTGCCTCGTCTACGCAGGCCCTTACTCGTAAAAACTTGTTTGAAGGTTCAAACAAAAATTAACCTCAAAATATTACCACAGTCAAATAATCTTTTTATACTGTGCTATTACTGTTAGTTTCCACTGTTTATAAACATAATCTATTTATAGCATAATTATGCGTAAGTTTATTGCCGTAAGAATTTTCTTTTCGGTTAGTACGCATACGTAACTAACTGGTTCTCCATAATGTTTCCTTTTGATTTGTATTATCATCATCTCGGCTTTGATTCGTCCACTGCAGGACATAGGGCGCTCTCTAGAATCTCCATACAGACCGATTTTGAGCCGTTGTTTGCGGGACATCCAACCACATTGTTCCTATTTTATTTATGTCGCTAGGAGAATGCGTAATACAACTTTTATTTTTAAATAACTCAAACCTAAACTTACGTGAAACACAAATGTGGTAGTAGCCGTCCACCACCAAGTTGATGGTTTCTGAAAACGACAGACGTTGATAGTACCTATATTATTATTATCATCAGTATCATTGCCTTGTTTGTCATGAGAAGGGTTATACCACGCTGCTCATGTGCAGACTTTACATGACCTTAGAGACTATTTTGTCTCCAAAATCCAGGTAAAAAATAATTCAGGTTTCCTCACCATGTTTTCTTTCACCGTTTAGCACAGGTGCCCAGTTATCTTTACTTAAAAATTACAATACATATTTTACTGTAGTTTTACTGTAATTGGAGACACCGGTTTCGTATTAATCAAGTTAAATCGTATTGCTAAGTTCAATATTCATCCTTGGACTTATTACTTTAGTTAAAGAACTGGTTTCGGTTCGAAGCGATTCGTATAAGGCACATTTATAAACTGCATTTAAGAAGCAGCATCTATACATATTATAAAATAAAGGTCCTTTTTTCTGTCTGTCTGTAAGAACGCGTTGAACTCAAAAACTGCAGAACTGATTTTTGTACAATTTTCAGCAATAGATAGTGTTTCCTGGTGAAGGTAGGTGTATAATTCACGCGGACGCCGAGGCGTGTGACGCCAGCCTGCATTAAAAAAAATATTGTTTATTACCGCTGACCCCGTGCCTCGGCGAGCACGTTAAGTCTGTACCAGCAATCACGAAGAAAATTCACAGTCATTACAGGGAGTCCTTTCCAGAGATTTCAGCCGTGTTGTTGAGATCTCTGGAATGTGACCCTCACCTACTGACGGTCATGGCCCGCTAAAACCACCGCGGTCGTACGTCCCATAGCGGCGAGCGATGGATGTTAAGAGAATCGCGGTTTATACAGGGTGTAAAAAGACCCTTTTAACGAAAAATGAAATCCCATGTTGTACCAATCACTAATACGAACATTTTTTACTTCGGCACCATACCTGGGAAATTACTGGTTCAGGAGATATTGAGGCTCAAAGTTAGTATGGAATTTTCTAATTAGGTACAAAATCGATGCATTTATCCCGCCAATATTTCCTTTAGATGCCCTATGACCCCATGGATTAGGTATTTCGAGTATTGCAAGCGCGCGCTTTTAATTGCGGTTTAAAAAACGTGAAATCTTAAAAAAAATCGGTTCCCAGGTATTAATTTTGGTTAGTAGGTATGACTTAGCATGATGTCCACAACGAGTAGATTTCGGCTTGGTGATTGGTCTTGTGACACCCTGTATAATTATTGTTCCATGCCACGACCCAGAAGATACCTCATCCTCCTCTTAGCGTTATCCCAGTTTCAATCTGGGGTCCGCTTCCTAGTCTAACCGGATTTGACTGAATATTAGCTTTTCCACAGAGCGACTGCCTATCTGACCTCTGCAACCCGAAGGGATAGCGATATTCCATGGTTTAGACTAGTGTCAGTTTATTTAGAAGGTACTGACTCCCTGTAACGACTGTCAAAGATCTTCATGACAACCGGGACCGACGGCTTAACGTGCTCTCCGAGGCACGGAACAAGCGATAATTAATAATTCAATACGCACATAACTTCGAAAAGTCATTGGTGCGCGCCGTGGATTCGAACCCGATACCCTCTGCATGGCAGACTGTTGGTATCTCCACTAGGCTATCGCTGCCTAGTACCTACCTACCCAGAAGATACCTAACGAGAATAAATACATTGTCCTCTTCTACTGATTTCAATAACAAGAGTGTTATTCATTCACTTGTGTGGCATGTAAGCATCATTTATAGCCAATAATGTATACTTAATTAAATTAGTGTGACGTAGGTTGCTATTTGAAATATTTTAACAAGTTTTATAATCTCATCTCATTGTATATAACAAAAAACACAAATTGCTGCGCGATTCGCATAACTCAGTTTTTTTGTGATAATTTATAAAAAATTGGGCAAGTGCGAGTCGGACTCGCGCACAAAGGGTTCCGTACCATCATCTATAAAAGAAAATCACGTTCGTTGTATGTATACTTAAATACTTTATAAGTTTCTACCTGTTTATTAAGATCGAGTAACAAATTGCTTAAAAATTACGTTTGTTGTATGGGAGCCCCCCTTTATTATTTACTTTTTTAAATTTTATTTATTTTGAAAGGTAATATACAACTACATTTTCTGTGAAAATTTAAACCATCTACCTGTTACAGTTGTAATTTTGAGCAAAAAATACGAAAATTACACGTTTTTTGTATGGGACCACCCCTTAATATTTTTTTATTTTTTATTTTTAGTATTTGTTGTTATAGCGGCAACCAAAATACATAATTTGTGAAATTTCAGCTTCCTTGCTATCACGGTTTATGAGATACAGCCTGGTGGCAGACAGACAGACGGACAGACAGACAGACAGACGGACAGACAGACAACGGAGGCTTAGTAATAGGGTTCCGATTTTTACCTTTTAGGTACGGAACCCTAAAAAGACCGTAGAATTCTCTTGGACCTAGGATACCAGCCGTATTCAAGAATATAAATCATAATAAAGAATTGTAATAAAAACGGTCAGAGATTAAATTAGCAGCTTAATATGCAGAAAAACAAGGAAATCGACTTAATTAAGTAGGTATACAACAAAAAATGCGACGTGAGGTACAAAGTTTAAACTATGTTTTGTCTAATGTGAAAACTAAAAAAGACCTTGATCTTATACTATAATTGGTACTTCTTTTTTTATTTAGGTACCTACCTTATTTGTTCATATAAAATGTTATTCTTCTAGTGTGCCAAGCTGTTGAGCGCAAGAAGATGAAATTGCGAAAAAGAGATGATAGACTTTATTCCATAGAATCAAATAGAATCAATAAAAACTTGCTGTCAATAATTATTGGTCGTGAAAATATTATAGTTGGTAAATAAAAACAATAAAAGTAAAAAAGTGGAAAACAAGATTAAATTTTCTAACCCTCGTTTATTAACATAAACATACATAATAATTTATAAACCAGAATTAATGTAATGCTACAATATAAACTTTGAATTTATATTACAAAAAAGTAAACAAACAATATGAATGCAAATATTAATGGGTGTGTTAACGCGATTGTTGCAAGAGCTTAGTTTTGGTTCTGAGGGTTTTTTTTGAGAATATATATAAACATATATGTAAAACATCTAGTTTCATTATTGCAGACACATTATCTGTAAATTTATATGAAATTAGAGGATGCCCGCGGTTACATCCGCGTTATTTAAGGCTATTGCTCCGCTCCCGTCGCTCATAGCGCGATGTTATATAGCCTATAGCCTTCCCCGATAAATGGGCTATCTAACACTGAAATAATGTTTCAAATTGGACCAGTAGTTCCTGAGATTAGCGCGTTCAACCAAACAAAGAAACTCTTCAGCTTTATATATTAGTATAAGATAAGATTCTTGCGTTACTGACTGACGGACAGACAAGGCACAGCTGAAACGTTTGGTATGTATATTCCTTGGGGCTGGAAGGGTGCACTAAGAAGGGATTTTCCGAAAGTTCAACGGGATAGGGAAAAAGAGCTAAATTGTTTGTTTTTCGTGTGAGCGTGTGGCCAACTCTGGTGTCGGAGTTTTCAGACCGCCCGAAGGCCTCCGACATGGCCTAACGATCCTTATCCTTGGACAAGAACCGGGACCGACAGCTTTACGTGCCCTCCGAAGCACGGTAGCGCTCAGATGTAAATGCCACACACGGTCACCCATCCAAGTGGTAACCTGTGCAAGCGTTGCTTAACTTTGCCGATCTGTTACGAACGGCAAGCCAAGTCTCGCTACGAGAGCTAAATTAAAATAAAATGTGTGAGCGTAGTTGCGAGCATCCATAAGCATAGTACTTATTAAAAAAAATTGCGGTATCAACAATCTAATTTAACATTAGTATGGGACAAACGTACCGCTAAGTAATGCATTTTCTACTTCCTAGCGTTTGTCCCGTCTCGTGACGGGGTCCGCTTTCCGTATTCTCTTCTTCCACTTCGCTCTGTCCTGGACATCTTCTTCTTCGAGTTCGCAGCTTTTCATATCTTTCTTTACGACACTCATCCACCGTAGTTTTGGCCTGCCTCTGCGCCTTTGACCGGGTATGTTGAGATCGAGTGTCGCATTGCTGATGTACTCAGGTGGTCTCCTTTTTATATGTCCGTAACATCGCAGCCGGTTCTCCTGCATCTTGTCGGCGACATCGCGTACTCCAAGGCTACCGCGCACGTACTCGTCACGGATCTTATCGAGCCTCGTTACTCCGCACATCCATCGCAACATCTTCATCTCGGCAACTTGGATGGTACTGACATGCTTTTTTGTTACGGCCCACGTCTCGCTTCCATTAGTCAGGACTGGTCTTATAACTGACTTATAGATTACACCTTTCAGTTTTATGGGCATTCGACTGTCACAGGTGACTCCAGTGAGCTCGCGCCACTTGAGTAAGTTAAGTAATGCACATATACTTGCTTTTCCTTTCTATCCCGTAACACCTATTAATTTAAAAATGTAACAAGAGAAAGGCTGCAAATTTAATTTCTCCAACATACATGCCAAACCGGCATCTAAGCAAAAACACGTTTTTTATTCCATCTGAGGAAACAAACACAAAAAATACAATCAAATTGCACAAACAACAAGGAAGAGTAATTTTTTTATATGTTCCACTCAAAATTCTGGTCATCTTACGTCGTTCACACGTTTTTATCCTCATACCTTATCCGTCCACAATGTTTCTATTCACAAGATGCTCTAAACATTATAAGTACATTCAAGGTTAAGATGCAGGATATGCGGTACCTACTATATATTTTTGTTGACGGAATATGACTGACAAATGGAGCAGAGTTTTGATATTATAGCATTGTTTTATACATTACTTCGTTGCGACGTGTAAGCAAGACAAGCAATCAAATAAACATTCATATCTTTAATATTACTAGAGCATGTACCTATAGGCAGCGATAGCCTAGTGGAGATACCAACGGACTGCGGACTGCCGTGCAGAGGGTATCGGGTTCGAATCCACGGCGCGCACCAATGACTTTTCGGAGTTATGTGCATATTGAATTATTTATTATCGCTTGTCTCGTGCCTCGGAAAGCACGCTAAGCCGTCGGTCCCGGCTGTCATGAAGATCTTTGACAGTCGTTATAGGGCGTCTAAAATAAACTGACACTAGTCTAAACCATGGAATATCGCTATCCCTTCGGGTTGCGGAGGTCAGACAGGCAGTCGCTCTGTGGAAAAGCTAATATTCCGCCAAATCCGGTTAGACTAGAAAGCGGACCCCAGGTCGAGACTGGGATAACGCTAGGAGGATGATGATCTTCAATATTACTAGAGGACACCGCACATTTTATTTTAATTTAACCTATTCTTACCGATCCCGTAGGAATGAATGAATATTTCCCTAGATTCATTCCTCCCTTCTTAATCTTCTTAGTGCCCCTCTACACTCCTCACGAGACAAATAGGTACCGCTCCCAGTAGTTACGGCTGTACGTTGTCTGTCAACCAGTCAATAACGGCAAATTTTTATATATATTGAATGACTTTATTAGTACGGATTATCCCTCTCTGGTGCCCTTACAAAACGGTCAGTGTTGGTAAATCTGCAAATAAATATGGTTCGTCTCTGATAAACTGACAATTTATATTGAAACTGATGTAATTAATTTACGAACGTGCTAATCGTCATAGGATTGACCTGTGCTTAGCTGAATGTGGGATTACCAGGTGATAATGGGAGCTTACCCCTTATCAACCGATCGGTCAACAAATGGATTATTTCGCGCTTTAAAGTGACCTGGATATGAAGTTAATACTACGATTTGAGTAGCAATTTATTAGCCGCGCACGCCTAATATGAGATCGCCCTAAACTGAGAAAACCAAATCTTGCTACCATTATGAACGCAAAAATTAATTATGACGGTTAGATGGATATATATTTGAGACTTTCTCCCAAATCATTAAACGAATTTTAATACATATGTATAGGACAGGTATATATATGTATCAGATTGGCTTTTAAAATTGGGTGAAGCTGCGAGCAGTATCTCATTATCCTCCTAGCGTTTACTCAGCAACCCGGGCTCCGCTTACTAGTTAGGTCGGATCCGGTTTTTTAACCGTATTTGTCTGAATATTACCTTTTCCACAAACCGTCTGTTTTACCTGTATAACCTAATGAGATCACATGATTTAGACTAGTGTCAGTATGTCCAGAGGCACTGACATTAGTCAAAATTCGTGTAACGACTGTCAAAAACTTTCATGCCAGCCGGGACCAACGGCTTAACGTGTTTTCTGAATCCTAGCCAAGTGATAATTAACAATTCAATACGCACAAAGTCAGTGGATTCGAACCCGATAGCCTCTGTATGGCACTCTGTTGGTATCTCCACTAGACTATCGCCACCAGTACATATAAATTATTTACAGTTCATTCACACCAATACGTAGAGTTTTCCTTTATTTACTCGTCAATTACATCGATTCGTTGATACTTCGGCATGTCTTCAACAACTAGAATTAAATAATTAATCTATTTTTGGAACAACAAACTGATATAACATTTCATGTATAATTATTACTTGTAGGTATACGTTTGTACTTGTGTCGCTGCGTCGTAGACACTTTCTATAACATTAGATACAACGTTAGTTAGCTATAAGTAATTGTTGTAATTGTATTTATACATACATACATAGATAGACTCACGCCTTTCCCGAAGGGGTAGGCAGAGGCATATTAAACGCCCACTTTTCGCCAGTGTTTTGATCCCACGTAATAGGTGGCGAGACTATTGCCGCTTATCGAGATATTTTATTTGCCAGAGCCTCGTCCGTTGATCGGCAGGTGCACCACTAGGCAGGTGAGGTTGGCTTGGACCCTAAGTTCTTGGTGGGAACCCTATGCACCCTTGTATAATTGTATTTATGTAAACGTTATAATACTGTACGGAGACTGGATCCCACAGTCAAACCGATGACACGGTTTTGTGGGACACTGCACTATTCCTTTATGAACGTGTGAATGATAAATAAATAAATAAAATTTCGTTAAGAAAATTTCATAATTATATTTCAGGACAAAAAAATTGTCCTCAGTACGTCCAATATATTAAAGATGAGCTGCACTCGTAGCTTAGGACTAGTATCACCTTTGGTTTTACGATAAAGTCATACACTCTTGAAACATTTGTCGTGATTGCTCTGATTATAGACAAGATTAGGAGAACTGAAGATTAAATAGTCAGAATAGTCAGTACGCGTATACTTGCCAGTCATTCTTCGAGCTGCCTGACTTTAGACGCTTACTAGGCAATATCGCTGCATATCTTACATTACAATACTGATTTGGTTGGGTGCATAGGGTTCCCACCAAGAACTTAGGGTCCCAAGCCAACCTCACCTGCAAGTGGTGTACCTGCCGATCAACGGACGAGGCTCTGGCAAACAAAATGTCCCAATAAGCGGCAATAGGCTCGCCACCTATTACGTGGGATCAAAACACTGGCGAAAAGTGGGCGTTTAATATGCCTCTGCCTACCCCTTCGGGGAAACAGGCGTGAGTCTATGTATGTATGTATGTACAATACTGATTTATAAGGTCTATCAAACTCAAATTACAATATGTTTATTTCCTTAAAATGTTTATTTTTTTGGATCCGTCAGAAAGTCATAGATAACAAAATTAAAATAAAACAGTAACTTAAAATGCATATTTACATAATTGAGCATTAAAAAAGATGCCTGTTCAGAAAGAAAAGATAAACATGAGAACAATCAGGCAAGAAACTCAGGGCCACTCTTTTCATCGTCTTGTTCTATGAATCAAATACTTACTGCCGATAGAATCATCATCATCATGTTCATTATTAGCCTGAATCTGCTGAATATAGGCCTCTCCAATGGCACGATCCTGATTTTCGGCTCTTCTTCACTTTGTATGATTTTATCATGATAATCTTAATATATAAAATCCTTGCGTTACTGACTGACTGACAGACACGCTACAGCCGAAACTATTGGGCGCAGGAAGCTGAAATTTGGCATGTATGTTCCTTGGGGACCGTAGGGGTGCACTAAGAAGGGATTTCCCGAAATTTCCACGGGAACGGGCAGAAACGGTTAAATTTAAATAGTGTGCGGGCGTAGCTGCTGGCGTCATCTAGTATAACATATGTTGTATAGTGATAAATGGTATATTTAAATTTTGTCAAGTTAACTATACGAAATTGACTATCTTCGAATTTCAAGTAGGTCTGCTTTCTACCTAACTCCTCTAAAATAATCGTCAATATCATTTTACATAGGTATATTATTCCTATATCTAAAATTCACCTGGATTCATTAAAGTTAAATACGAAGCCAATTTTTTAACATCTTGTGAATTCAAAGTAGGTACCCTATCGTAAATCGTTGCAAAGTAAAATCTATTACCATAATGTGAAACGCGCACGATCAAATATATAATATGTTCGGCTCTAAGTTGTATTCCAATCACATAGGCAAGTAAGTGTAGGCGGATTATGTAACTCGCGATTTTAGACACTTATATTTTACTAGCTGATCCGGCAAACGTTGTTTTGCAAATTTTTTTTTTTTTTTGAAAAATAGATGTTGGCCGATTCTCATAGATACCGGATAAGCACAAAAAATTTCATCAAAATCGGTCAAGCCGTTTCGGAGGAGTATGGGAACGAAAACTGTGACACGAGAATTTTATATATTAGATTAACGTTTATTCCTTTGGCCAGTGGTTTCTGTCGGGGATTTGAATAGTATTGTGTTACGCAAAATATTGTTATACTTTAAGCATAAATATATTTCAGGTGCTAGGCTGGATCTTTGGATGGCAACATAAAAAAATACATAAAATATCTAATGAGGCGCCTCTCACGGTGCCATTAGCTTCGTAGACTTTCCTCTGTCGCCTCTTACAGCACTCAGAAATATAAGTGATTTCAAATAGCTCAAATTAAAATTCTTCATTAAAAATCAAACAAGCTAACAAATCGTTAGGACGCGATCAATGAGCAACCTAGCAACGGACACTCTCCAGTTTGGTGGAGTAACGATACAAGCAAAGTGGCTGGCAGCGGCTGGATACGGAGAGCCGAAAATAGAGCACAGTGGCGTGCCGTTGAAGAGGCCCACATCCAGCAGTTGACTGTGACAGGCTGATGATAATGATAATGAACAAATAATTACGTTATGACGACCGGTTGGCGCCGCGGGAGTGTAAGCAACTGCTACGCCGATGGTCGCCGGTTCGATTCCCGCTCATGTCAAACATTTGTGTGCATGATGGTTGTTTGTCTTGTTCTGGGTGTTTCTATGTATAATATGTATGTATTTACAAAAAAGAAGTATATATGTATGTTTATCCATAATCTAGTACCCATAGTACAAGCTTCTGCTTAGTTTGGGACTAGATAGTGTTGTATGAATGTGGTAGACTATTATTATTATATTATTATGTTTCTCTTTTTCACGGCTATTCTTCTAACATTTGGTGTTAGAAGAATAACCGGTCCTTTGGGAGGCCTACACGGGGATATGGATCCAACATGCAGAGGCCCGTAAAGAGTTTTAATCTAAAATGGGATGGGACACATGCCGCGGAGCCTCCACAACTGCACTACTGAGTACAGCTATGGACTAGCCGCATCACGTGTAGGGCTATTGTTTTTAGTGGATCTAATGAATACGGGTTATGGGGATGGGTGTTTAGTGAACTGGTAATTAATGCTATGGATGAAAAACGGCATATTATTATTATTATTATTTATCTGTATAACTAGAAATGAACAAAGACTGCATAACATATAGCCCGCAATAATAGCATGGTCAAAGTCGGCATGCATAGTATTACGGAAGCTAGTTTATTATTAATGAGATACATTATTATATCTAATACATAACCTGAGTCGGAAGCTTGGAAAGACGTTCGGACATTATTACAAAGACAAACAAACATCGTTGACACTGTATTAAAAAATAAACAAGTATAATAATATAGTCATAGTATCTATCTACGTACCTATAATTATACTCATACATCATATATATTTGCCAGTAAAATCACCCAAGTGGGCAGAAGGGTTTCATTCGGAGATTAAGTTTATCAACATCCAAACTTGAAAATAAAATAAACTAAATCTAATCTTTACCTGAATTTCGACGATTATAAAAACAAAAGTATTTCTGTAAATATGTATGCTACACGGCTTATCTGCAGAGCCGTTTGTGGAAATTTGACATGGATATTCTGAAACCCGGGGAAATACATAGGCTACTCTTCATTAGAATTACATGCGGGCGAAGCCGCGGGCGAAAGCTAATTTGAAATAAAAGAAAGTTGGAGAAATGTTGCAATAAATCTTTTGTAGCAATAAGCTTCGCAGGCAGAGCCGCACACAGAGACCAGTATTACCAGTATAGTATACCTACATATAACACAAAAACATTTTAAATATTAAATAGATAATATAATGAAATTATAAGTAAAAAACAGTAAAGCAAAGTTACGGCCAAGTTCAAAGAACCTTGGGTTCCAGTTGAAGTGAGGTGAACATTCTTGTTAGCACATCTCGAGTTTATTATGCATACATACATTCATTTGTGCATTTATCAAAGGCAAAAATTAAAATAATGAATGGAATTTGCAATCACCTTAGCAATGCAATTTTTGTTTGCGAACTTTATAATCTATTTAAATTAACATTAATGGCACTTATAAAGCCGCATTCGTGCAAAAACATTTAAAATATGGAACGACTAACGTCCTTGCTCAAATCGTTATCAGCCAGTAACAATTAAAATTTTAAATTGATCGCCTCGTCCTCATAGAGCTAATAAGAAAAAAGATAGAGCAGGCACCTATATTTTACCTAGGTAGGTGAAAACATGCCCTGGTAACTGACGAACAACTTTTTTTTTTGTGAATAATGCCATCCTATTGCCAATCTAGGGAACTTTTTTGTCAGTGTTGCCATGGTACTCTACACAAATTGTCAAAATTGATATTTTCTTCAATAAATCCAAAGTTTAATAAGAATTTATTTATAAAAAAAACTTACTTTTATTACCATTATTATTATATTATTTTACTAGTTTGAAACAATTTTGCATGACCACAAATATTTTTTGTTGGCAAACAATGGAAACCGTTACATAAATTAAAAACAAACAATAAATGTCAGTAACGTCATTGTCACAAGAAAATTTGCCGGCTGTGTGTTTACATACTTTTTTCTTGTGATTCTTGGTATTTTATTGGTATTTACGTAGAGTTGAGCTTCAGTTCCTACGTATAATATTCAGGAATATCTATTTCAGCATTACCTGTGTTGTATGTGTAAGTAAGTGTTTGTGACATAGGTACTTAAGATAGGCCCTCCTAAAGGAGTTTGGACCATATATCTAAGTGTAGTGTTCTGCTCATTTTACTGGCAAGAGCTTTTATTATTATGGTACAGCAGACCATGATCAAATGCATCCTATTATACAACAGGCTCGAAATCAATATATTAAAGGAAAGAGCAGAAAAAGAGAAACACAAATTGGTGTAAAAATTAATGTATAGCTAAATAAATACATTTGATATTATATTTTTGCCTTATTTTTTCCTAACTAAATAAACCTATACAGCAGGACCTCTAATCCGAACCCATTGTAACTGATTTGGCCGATTCAGATTAGGAATTAACATCTTTATTTTCTCTAGTAAAGTGTTTAATTTCTTAATGTAAATAAGTCGAAATGATATTTCGTGAACTTTGAAATTGTATTAAAAGTCAAGTGTTCGTGATATTTCCCATGTAATAACGTTTTTCTTTTGGGAAAACGTTACATGAGAAATATCACGAACATTTGACTTATAATACAATTACGTACGTTACGCAGCGATAGCTAAAAAAAAAAATATTTCGTTTAGTTCCTTGAGTGGCATTCAGGTGGCGCTCAACGTTAAGATCTGATAAAATTGACAGTTGCCAGTCTATCTCCAGTTATAATATATATTAGTCTATGGGTGAAAATGTGCAGTTTTCAGAAAGAGAAAGATGATGTTTATCGTTAATCGTGTGATGACGTTTTAGTTTTAGATATGTCTTGTAACAAAATGACTTCTTTTGCGGTTAAAAATAAAATGAGAAACGAATTCCAATTCATTTTCGTTCTCTCTACCGAGGGACGAATCTTTTCTTGGCTTACCTGCTCTATTTATATAATATCTCTATGCCTCATCTATTCTAATGTAACAGTTATCACTGAATGTAATTTGTTTGATAAGTTTTCGGTGATCAATGTCTCGGATGACCGGTTAGGCAGTAGCAATGAGTCCACCGGCGGCACAGCACGCTGGCGCGGGATGCGCAAGCGACGCGCGTATTTACGAACACATTGTGAATATTGAGTTCGATTGTAGTGAAGTGAATTTGAATATGGAAGTCAAAGACGATGGTATTTATTTTCCTTTTTTTGAAAAAAGTATTGATTGAAATAGTTTTATGTGTTGAATTTGTCCTACCTTGTCTATTGTTTTGCTATGTTATTGTTGATAAAAGTGTACAAAAGAAAACTGAGTAGACAAATTCGGGTTGCATTTGAACTGGGTATTCACGTATACAGGATTCATCTAATATTGATCGACAATATTAAGCAATAGAAATTGTTTCATACATTATAACATAGTATGTACTCACAACACCTTACTATAACTCACCTCGCTTGTGCGTTATTTTACAAGCCATTACAAAAAAACTGAAACTTAAAAATATATTAAAAATAAATTAGGTACTACAGCTACTGTCTCCATTCCAAAAAAAAATCCACTTATTATGTATTAATTGCATCTTTCTTAGTGACTGCCTATGCCAGTACAGTAACCCACTGTTCAAATTTCAAGTAGTATAGGCTTTACGATGATATAATTAAGTATGTCAGTGACCTTATTTCTATGATGAATGGCCAATGTAACGTACTACACAATACTGCACATTAGTACACATATGTCGCCACTTAGATGGGTGACCACGTGTGGCATTTACATCTGAGCGCCACCGTGCTTCGGAGGGCACGTAAAACTGTCGGTCTCGGTTCTTGTCTCAGGATAAGAATCGTTAGGCCATGTCGGACGCCTTCGGGTGGTCTGAAAACTCCGACACTAGAGTTGGCCACACACTCACACGAAGAATAAGAAGACGTAGGTACCTACTATATCTAAACTACTATAGGACATGCCATATTGTTGTTGAAAGTAGAATCAGTACCCAAGTCAAATGTCTCTGATTTGAATGTAATAATTAACATACCTACATCAATTAAACGATGACATGATTAAGCAATTACTCACATACCTATTTATACATTACTAGTCTTTGCCTGCGTGGAACTGTTTCATCCCGTTTGGGTCGGAATTTAAATTCTTATATCATGTTTTTGCTGTTACTGCACTTTAGTTTCAGGAGCGCAGCATGCCAAATTCCAGCTTCTTGTGCCGATTAGTTTCGGCTGTGCGTTGTCTGTCAGTCAGTCAATAACGCATTTTTTTAATACACATAATTATGATATGCATATGCATATGGGTGCATAGGGTTCCCACCAAGAACTTCGGGTCCCGCGCCAACCTCACCTGCAAGTGGTGCACCTGCCGATCAACGGACGAGGCGACGGCAAACAAAATATCCCGATAAGCGGCAATAGGCTCGCCACTTATTACGTGGGATCAAAACACTGGCGAAAAGTGGGCGTTTAATATGCCTCTGCCTACCCCTTAGGGGAAACAGGCGTGAGTCTATTTATGTATGTATGTATGTACATAATAATGATACGATGGACTACATTTTCAAACTTAGATACCAGAAATTTTAAATAGCTCGCATAAAAATTTTAATAAGTAGGTATTTAATATCATCACGACGCGGCGGGTGGAGGACAAAATAAAAATAATCTCTTTTTTATAATAATTATGTAAGTATCAGGTTTCTCTACTATATTATAATTGATATATAAACCTTCCTCTTGAATCATTCTATCTATTAAAAAAATCGCACTAAAATCCGTTGCGTAATTTCAAAGATTTAAGCATAAATAGGGACAGACAGATAACAGAGAAAACTGACTTTATTTTATACTATGTAGTGATTTTAAAGTTGTTTCGTAGGTAGTGCCAAAATATCTGATCCTGACCTAATATAAATTTAAAATAATGTTGATGATCACGTATCTCTAAATTCTTTTAAGTATATGTACATATATCACTGCTCCGGCACCCTTGCATGATGTTGTATGCTAAAAAAAAAGACTTCGTCGAAATATCGGCCTATAGGACACAAAAATAATGTTCCATTCGAACCACTTGATACTTTATGATATTCGTATAGATAAATCGTCTGAACAAGCGTCTATTCTATCATAATTCTATCATAAATGATGATAAATCAGTACACAAAACATGAGTAAGTATTCAACGATTCGATTTGACGTATCGTCCATTGTGTCGAACTCATTGTTCCAACTTACGACGAACAACACGCATGTTGATGCTTATGGCAACCTAAATTACATTGTTGATCACTTCATCGACGTAATATAATATAACTAGAGGACGCCAGCAGCTACGCCTACATTTTTTTTGAATTTACCCGTTTTGGCCGATCCCGTGGGAATTTCGGAAAATCCTTTCTTAGTGCACGCCTACGGTCCCCAAGGAACATACATGCCAAATTTCAGCTTCCTGCGCCCAATAGTTTCGGCTGTAGCGTGTCTGTCAGTCAGTCAGTAACGCAAGGATTTTATATATTTAGATAATATTCTACCACTTACACACAACACCATCTAGTCCCAAGCAGAGCTTGTACTATGGGTACTAGACAATGGATTAACATAATTATATACTTTTTTTTTGTAAATGCATACGTATTTTTTTTTTTTTTTTTTTTTTATAAAATTAGGCGGCTAACGAGCAGACGGATCGCCTGATGGTAAGCAATTACCGCTGCCCATGGACACAAGCAACACCACAGGAGTCACAAGTGCGTTGCCGCCCCTTGGTGTTGGGAAAAGGGACAGGAGGAGGAATGGGATGAAGGAGAAGGAATAGGAGATGGGCCTCCGGCACTCTCACTCACCGAACGAAACGCAACAGTTTAGGTACTGTTACTTTACGTCGGTTTTCTGTGAGAGGGTAGTACTTCCCCGGTCAAGCCGGCCCATTCGTGCTAAAATCAGCGAGGCTCTACTACCTGGAGAATATTATACATGTATACAAACGCCCAGACCAAGACAAAAACCTCTGTGCATGCAACCTCTGTACAAATGTTTGACTTGAGCGGGAATCGAACCCGCGACCTTTAGCGTAGCAGTTGCCTGCACTCCCGATGCGTAAAACGGTCGTCTAAATGACTGTTAGTTGATTTATTTAAAACTTGTATATCAAAGAAATGTGAATACGTGGACGTTTTACCAGAGCCATTCTTTGCCGGTCAACTTTTGGCGAGGCAAATAAATGATTTATAAGTCAGTAAGGTCAGTCATCCCAGGACTTCGGTAAGCGAAACGGCGCATCGTAAAAAAATATAAGATATTTCAGCTTTAGTTTCGAGTAATTATTTAAATAAAAGGTTTTCACTAGCTTTTACACTTTTATTCCGTTCGTTCGTTCGTTTAGGAAATCCCTTTGTATATATTTCTCATACCTTTTAGTTTAAGTGCTTTCTGTTTCGCTAGAGAATGATAGAAAGAAAAATGTGCAGCAAACTGGCAGTTCCTCAAAGGGTAATCCATAACTGTAGCCCTACAGCTAGATGTTATTCCATTTTAAAATTTATTTATGTCTCATCGCAACGTGTCGTTTACTGAGACACGAGTAAACCACTAGTTTATACAGCTCCCTATCTATACAACGCATATAGCAATTTACTACAATGACAGGCATCAATGAACACCTACGTACTAACTGCTAACGACATGTCAGGCAATCGACACAGTAATTATTGTGCACACAAATATCCTGTACACATGGCACAATAGCCTGTGTGCTCATAACACCATGGCTAACCAAGTAGCTTTGTCTTACAGTACAGTGTTCTTGTGAAATTCTACCGAAGCGGCTAATCCTAATGTGACAGTGTAGGTCTCAAATTAATTTAATCGCTCTTGTGTATGAATTAGAGACGGATTTCTCAGTATTTATGATTGCATTTGCTTGATTTGTTGTATTTCTTTATATGATAATGTTTAAGCTTAATATGTCTTCTGCTTTTTATCACGACAGCTACAGTAAAAAATCCGATATTTGTTGATTTACAGATACGTGCTCTTCCTGTTGTTAAAACGACTTACATTACTGTCAGGGTTACTGCCTTACCCTTCATTTTTCGAGCAATAACCATTAATTCAAGATTATAATACCTCGCCATTGTGTAGCCAAAAAAGGTGAGAATACAATCCACAGTCGTCAGACAATAATTTATTATTTCGACAAGACTGAATTCATTGTGGTCTTTGCTTGTACTTTAAAAAACATTACAATAATTCTTACTTTCAAATCTGAATCTCGTTTTCATCATTGCTATCGGGGAGAATTTGGAAAAATACAAACGCAATTATCGCGAGAATCTGTCAATTCACACTAGTAAGAACACCAATGCGCCTTGCTTAACCAGGCAAAAAGCCTCCATCTTCTCACTGAAAATAGATGAAAGTGTCAGAGATTCAAGCCTCATCCTTTCTCTCGGAAGGGGATGTGTAAAAAGGAAGAAACGCTTTGCGCGCAGATATTCCCAGAGTCGAAAATGCCTACATTTATGTGGCTGTAGCAGGTTATAGTATTTCACAGACCACTGCTGCACCTAAGCCTATCTTGATTTGCTTTACAGTATAGATGGGTTCACGAAAGTTGACCACAAATGGCGGCCGTCGCGCATATGTATTTTTGCACCAATGGCGTGGCTCCATTCTTGACGCATTCCCTAAATGCGTCAAGAACGGAGCCACGCCATTGGCATTCTACCCGCGCCTCACCCCGCACCTCCACGGGGACCTAAAAAATTATTTCTGCGCAGTGGTCATCTTTCATGAACCGACCTATACCTAAGTATAATGTAGTCAGTAAGAGATTTGTTAGCCAGACGGTTCCCTTGCCCAACCCAGCGTGGTTTACTAGTAGTGCCTACCAATTTTGGTTACCGTTTCGAAATTCTAAGCTCCAGCCTAAAATTTTTTGACTGATTGAGTGAGTGTCCACACTTAAGAAACTTCACACCATTTTGTTCTATGAAGACCTAGGCTCACCCTGAAATATAACGCTAGGTACTCCAATGACACTAAGAGAGGATTTTTCAATATTTCTATCCTGAGGGGGTAAAATAGTCCAACTATAGTTTGTTGACGACCGGTTGGCGCAGCGGGAGTGTAAGCGACTGCCACGCCGAAGGTCGCGGGTTCGATTCCCGCTCAAGTCAAACATTTGTGTGCGTGAACATGGATGTCTGTCTTGGTCTGGGTGTTTCTATGTACAATATGTATGTATTTACAAAAAAAAAAGTATATATGTATGTTTATCCATTATCTAGTACCCATCGTACAAGCTCTGCTTAGTTTGGGACTAGATGGTGTTGTGTGAATGTGGTAGAATATTAAATATTAAATAGTGGGTGGAGTCGCGGGCGAAGAATAGTTCATTATATATGTCAATACATCAATAAAATCAAACGTATGCTTATTATAATCAAGTTCAACACTCTTTTGACAATGGCAGTGCGTGGTTGAGACTTTATTGCTTGAATTCGTTATAAACGCTAGGACAGATAGACCGACGTAATTGAGTAATATAAATGTAAATATATAAACAGTCCTTTGATAATATTACATATTTACAATATAATAGATTACATGATTCGATAAGCAATAACAAGAAAGTGATCTTATTGTTACAGTCACGATGTCTATAAATACGAGTAATAATAGCTATAGATATTAATATGGTAACATTTAGTTTATTATTTTCTAGAGTATCATAATCTAGGTATAATATAATCTATAAATTAATAATCTATACATAAATATATATAAATAAAATTGTAGTGTCTGTTTGTAACTTTAAAATAACCGCTTTTTACTAAATGCATATGGATGTATAGACGGTACATATACCGAAATGTTATATTTTTTTCAATTTTTGTTTGTCCGTCTGTCTGTTTGTATTCGCTAATCTCTGGAACAGCTCGACCGATTTTGACGGGACGTTCACTGGCGCATAGCTGATGTACCAAGGAGTAACTTAGGCTATAAATTAACCGTGTACGCGAAGTAGTTCCCTCAGGATGCGGGTGAAACCGCGGGCAACAGCTAGTAATATAATAAAGCTGAACAGTTTGCTTGTTGGGTTGGCTAATTTTAGATCCGATTTAAATAACTTTTGTATTTGATAGCCCATTATTGAGGAAGACTATATAACATCATGCTATGAGGCACTGATGGGATAATTTCAACATCACGCTATTTAAAATATTCTCTATCTATCATCATCATCAGCCAGCCATAGTCCACTGCTGGATATAGGCTTCTCCAATGGCACGCCACTGAGCCCGATTTTCGGCTCTTCGTGTCCAGCCGCTGCCAGCCACTTTGCGTATATCGTCACACCACATAGCCGGATAACAATCTATACTTATTATAAAATTATGTATTTTTTCCTATCTACCTGTATGAACGTAATAAACTCAAAAACTGCAGAAAAGATTTTGGTTCGATTTTCACCAAAAGATAGTGTGATTCCTGAGGAAGGTTTAGGTGTATAATTCAGGCGGGCGAAGTCTATTACAATATAAAATAAACATTAAAATTACATAACTGTATAGAACATTTACTAGTCCATGTGATGACGGATTAAGAGAATACGAAATGTCACCACCCCATATCATCCCATGGGTATCGTAAGAGCCGACAGAGGAAGCATATTATACAGAGAACACCACTGTAAGAGTAGGAAAACTTGATACAAACCCTATACCATCCCGTTTGGCCAGCGTGGTATAAGTAGGCCAATTCCTCCTTTCAAAGGAGAGGCCTAGTCCAGCAGTGGCCTGTTAAAGTCTGATGATGATGTATAGAACAATTCAGTGTCTTCTTTAACACCTACTATAGTCTGAGATCCGTAGTAAAGTGACCTTCACCGATCTGGTTTCTGGATTGTTTTGCTAACCAATTCGCGATATATTTTATAACATGCAAAATCTTAATATATAAAATCCTAGCGTTACTGACTGACTGACAGACACGCTGCAGCCGAAACTATTGGACGCAGGAAGCTGAAATTTGGCATGTATGTTCCTTGGGGACCGTAGGGGTGCACTAAGAAGGGATTTCTCGAAATTCCCACGGGATCGGCCAAAACAGGTAAATTAAAAAAAATGCAGGCGTAGCTGCTGGCGTCCTCTAGTTTGATATAAAATCCTTTTAATCCAATAAACAGATAGTTGAAGGTCGCTTTTCTACGGATCTTAGACTACTTACTACAATTGTTTTAGAAGCTTCGTCACAAATGTAGAGACTGTCCATTGTCCATACGAAATACAGTTTAAGCATTAGCTATCCTTGAATTTAAGCCTTGGTCCAGTACCCGAAACGTAAATGAGAGCATTACCGTATTATCATCGGTTTTCAACACACAAATCATGTATCTATTGTCCTAAATGCCTGAATACTTTGACCTTACAAAACAAACCAAGCGTACTTTCAAAGTAAAATTTACATAATAATAAAAAAGTATGAATGAACAAATGTTGTGTATTTAAATACCTGACATTTAACGTTCAATTTGTGCCTAATTCTGCAATTTACATTGTGCACGTCAATTGTGATGTATGTGTAGATTTAGAAAGTTGTAGCAATAAAGGAAAAGTCTAAAACTTTATGTGAAAAAGTATCTTAATGTCAAAGACTGGGAAGGTCTTAACATTTCACCTTTTTGCCATTCTCCTTACGTTTCTAATTTGAATTAGCATAATTATTTCTTCACTCTTTCCAGTTTCTGTTCTCTTCCTGTGTCCAAAGCCTGCACGATTTTCTTTTTTTTACCGATTACAATACATTTTCCAATGACTTCGTGTTTCAAAATTTTGCTGCGTGGATTTATTTCTTCATACTTTGAACATTGGACGCTCGTTCTTCAGGTTTTACTTAGACGACGTCTGACTCATCGTGTACATACTAAACCATAGTCTAAATCCGACACAACAGTCCAGTCATTTGTAGGTTTACCTGAAAAGTTTTCCGGGAGTTTTGCAAATTGTTAATTTTATAGATTTCGTCGTGTTCTTTTCGAATTTTCACTTTGCCACCTCGTATCTTTGCCGCTCGCGCCTCCATATTGGAAATAAGGCGCCCACTGTACTACTATAAAGAACACCCAGTCTCGAAACAGCAATAGTGGATCACACATTTTTCTGTGCTTAGGCTAATATGCGTAATATATTATTGGGTCAACGTCGATACTTGGCGAGATTCGGGTTCATGATCTCTCGATATCAAGCACTGTAGACCAGTAGAATGCAAAAGTAGGTACCTACCTTTTTTTTGTATGATTTGAGACTGTAGCACTGCATATTTTACTTGATTACCTTGCAAGTACCTCTCACCGATTATTGTAAATCGGATAACAACACAGGTCTCAGGTTTTTTTTACTGCCAAGCGATATTTTACTTAGCTTTGTGCATTACAAACAAGTGGTACAAAGGCGAACTTAATGCCTTATGCATTCTCTACATACCAATGAACATACAGTAGTGCAGAAATAATTTCGTAGTAGGTACGTTATTATATCTTATACTAATACATAAAGCTGAAGAGTTTGTTTGTTTGGTTGCTAATCTCAGGAACTACTGGTCCGATTTGAAAAATTCTTTCAGTGTTAGATAGCCCATTTATCGAGGAAGGCTATAGGCTATATACATCATGCTATAAGCGACGGGAGCGAGTAGTAGCCTTAAATAACGCGGTTGTAACCGCGGGCATCCTCTATCAATAATATGATTCACTAAAATAATATAAACATGTTTGGATAGGATTTAAATTTGGCAAAAGATTTATTATGTCTATTAAAGTAAGATAGTGATTGTTTTTTTTTTTGAACCAGTAATTTTGATATTTTACCTATAGCTCAAATAGCTGTTTCCCGCAGTTTCACCCGCGTCCTGGGGAACTACTTCGTACCCGGTTCATTGATAGCCTAAGTTACTCCTTGGTACATCAGCTATCCGCCAGTGAACGGTCCCGTTAAAATCGGTCCAGCCGTTCCAGAGATTAGCGAAAACAAACAGACAGACAGACAAAACTTGTATAAAATGTCATTTCGGTATATGTACCGTGTATACATCCATATGCATGTAGTAAAAAGTGGTTATTTTAATATTACAAACAGACACTCCAATTTTATTTATAGATTATCATCATGGTTACCTATAGCGTAATCCCGGTTGCTTAAAAAAAACTCGCCTCGGAGCCGGAGGTCCCCTTACTAGTCTAAACATGTATGACAGAAAAACTGTAGCTCATATTATGTAAGGCCATTATTAAAATCTGATATTCACCAAATACAGGTATCATTAGTAAGATTTCGAGGTTGTTAGTTTATATACCTAATACTTAATGTCAAAATTGATATAGTATCCAAAGAACCTTGGATATTGCAAAATATTAATTGAATTACGCAGACAAAATAGTAAAAAAAATCTCCGTACAGAAGTTTGAAATCCGTTCAGCAGTTTTTAGGTTTATTACTGACTGACGGACAGATGTGGCGTAGAACTTACTTTACAATAATTTATTTAAATGTACTTTTTATTAAATTCATGTTCAACTAACGTTAATTTTATCTCAAGGGAAACCTTAATGTTCGCATCTCTTTTAATCAAACTCAAAATATAATTTAAAAGTAAATTCAACGGCAAAGCTTTTTGCCTTTAATTGCACAAATATTTAAGTTTCTATAAACATTAGAATAAGCCTTGCTCCGCGTCTAATTGATCATCATCTTCATTGTAGCGTTATCTAGGTTGCATTCAAACCTTTCACTTCGAAGTCGAGGTTCCGCTTTCTAATCTAACCAGATACTTCATCATACAACCAGAGGCAGCGATAGCCTAGCAGGTATCCCCAATGGACTGCAGTGCAAAGGGTATCGGGTTCGAATCTACGGCGCGCACCACTGACTTTTCAAAGTTAAGTGCGGATTGCATTGTTAATTGCCTTATCCCGTGCCTCGGAGGGCACGTTAAACCGGTTGTCTATGACAGCCAGGTCATAAATATCTTTGACGGTCGTTACGGGGAGTCAGTACCCTCAAAGAAACTGATTCTAGTCTAAACCATGGAGTATCGCTACTATCCCTTTGGGTTGCGGAGGTCAGACGGCAGTCGCTCCGTGGAAAAGATGATATTCTGTCATATCTGGTTAGACCAGTAAGCGGACCTCGGGCTTCAAGGCGTGAAAGTCTTGCATTCAACCGGGATAACGCTAGGACGATGACGATGACTTCATCATGCAGCGTTTGAAGGGTAAGGCCATAGCCACCATGCTGGCCAAGTTCGGATTGGCAGACTTCACATTTCTTTCGAGAACATTATGGAGAACTCTCAGACATGCAGGTTTCCTCACGATGTTTTCCTTCACCGTTTTGCTAGCGATAATTAACAATTTAATACGCATTTAAGGCGCTGTCCTAAGCGACTGTTTTGGTAAATGAGGGGGTGAAGCAGGGGAGGTGAAGGGAGCTTAGCTCCGTCTACTGCGGGGCGCCCCCCTTCATTCTCGTCGCGTGCGGCTGTATTCTGGCGACATCCGTATTCCAATATTTCAAAATCGCAAGCAAAACGTTTTAGCATATTGAATTGAGATACTGATATTAAAATTTATATTACATACATCAATCTGTTTGTACAATATAGGCATAGCGCAATTTTTGTTCTCAGTGCAGCCATGAGCAAAACTGGTTTACATTAGACGTTATAGGTACTAAATGTTGACGAAAGTAGGTAAATACCTACGTGCCGTAAGATGATAAAAATAATTAAGTCAGTTCCATGTATGGAGAGGCCATTATTATGTTTGTTTTGTTTTTGTATAAAAATAGTGAAGCAGTTCATAGAATACCTACATCTAATTCCATTCCTGCCAGTTTTCAAATCTGTTTTGCAATAAATTGGCTGTGACATACGGGCGGACAGACAGACAGATATTGCGAATCTATAAGGGTTCCGTTTTTACAATTTTTGGCTACGGTACCCTAAAAAACACAATACTGCTCTACTAAGCGCAAAAGCCGTATCTCAACTAAAGCGAGTTACGAGATAATTGAAGTTTAGTAAAAGTTGATTTCTTTTATTTATTTATGGATGTTTATTGTTATTATATGTATAATTATTATGGCAAAGGTTTCGAAATACGTCGCCGTTTTTAGGGGTTGTGAGTGATTGGAGAGGGAGCAGGGGAGGTTTTGAAACCCCCCTCACCATTTTCACTTGGCGGAAATACTTGGTTTCCTCTGAAAAAAAAAAACTCCACGCATCGGTGTGTATGGCACTGCCAACTTCCACATTCATCATACTGGTTTAATAAACTAAGGTTGTCGGAGCCCTGCGAAGGGCTCCTATTTTCGGATTAAGGGTCAAAAGAGAACCTAACATAACCTATTTAGTTACTTATTACAGTCGCACCTAACCCTAGGCACTCGAAAGCAATGACGCACAAATTCGACATTAGCTGTCAATATGATCATTCCAAGATGGCAGTTTTGCGTTTTGTTTCACGTTTTTCACATAAAACCTAAAAATTACATTTGTAAAACTGTACTAAAGTATAAAAACTATGTTCCGTTTTGCATAATTGCCGAAGTATTTATGAAATTTTGGAAATTGTTTAAAAATATTTAGACGCAACTCCGGCAGCCAAAATTACTTTCAGGGGATTAAAACAAACTACCTTAAGCCCCCTACACTACCAATACCCTCAAATTCAGGCGACTCGTTTCGAAAAAATAGATGAAACATCAAAAATATATGTGGATATACCTTATTCATGAGATACTGCTATGTCGCTTAGAAAATTATAGAATTAGAATTTGAGTTACTGCTTTTTCATTAGCTCTCGTCATACATGTTTGTATGGCAAAATATAAAAAATTTCTTTCGCTTCAAATATGTGTTGTTTCAAAGAAAATAAATATTAAAAGATATTTATTTATATTCATTTATAATTTATTAACGAAATACAGAGTTTACAGCTCATCAAAAGTTAGCTGTCTGCTACAACCCGGCAGGTTTTCTTTATTCTCATCGAATGTTAAAGGCAGTGTGTGAGGTGATAAGACTTATTATTTGCTGTTGTTCACGAGGCATAGTTTCATTTACTTTCCTTTTACGGCTTGGTATTGTATAAATTTCAAGCACTGATGAAACATTTTCCTCTCCGTGATCTCGCAATGCCATTCCTTGAGCTTGACGAGAATCAACAATTTCAGGCAACTGCCAATTCATATAAAACGCCACAAGCTTCTCCCAGAAAACATCATCTCTTTCTATAATTTCTATTTTTAGTGGTATACTTTCGCCACCCCACACAGCAAATAAACACTTTGTTTGCGTGAAACGTGGCGTTGCCCCTGAATTTGGTAATAACAATTACAATATTTGTTTAGACTAGTCAGTTCACTTTTTATCATGTTTCCATATTTGTATTTTATTTGCTCTTATACTATTCTCCAGGCCATTTTTATAGGCAACTTTAGAACATTAAATTTCCACAATCGTGTTTGGACCTATTAATCCATCTGGCGTGGCATCAATAATCGAATAATCCACAAGGCTCGATTGTTACATTTTCTTGCTTCGCCAGTTGTTGCAAAGCCAGTTGTTCATTTTAGATGTCATGCGCATCTGATTTTACATTGCAAATATTTTATTTCTACAAAATATTTTTTACTAAGTTGGCTTTACTGCTGTTATCTCTTCTTTTTACCACTATACCAAAATTTCAATCTGTCAACATATTCTTACGCAATTCGAACCAGTCACTACAAGAGGGATAGCACCCTCTTGTAATTTTTGCTTATCACTACGGAATTTGAGTCAAATTTGTTAAAAAAATTGTTTGGCATTTCTTGGCTAGCTCTTGAACAGATCGTGTTAGGAATGACTGAAGTTAAATGTGTGTAAGACGTTGCAGAACTGTTATCTTTAACTTCACTGTAATTACAATAATGATAATTAGTTACGTACTTTATTATTAAAAAAATACTATATCTTGTGTTATAGCAAACAGAGAAGTCACCTTCTTACTTATAAATGATTGATTTTAGAAATTAAAAAGATATTAGATGTACTGAGACATATCTAATAGTTTATGAATAATCAAAGTTTTACCCGATGTACCTAAAAAGGTTTATGTTCAAAACACAATAATACAACATTCCTTACCGCTTGTGTGCGGATTGCGGAGCGCCATATTAGCGCTGTCATCATTATTGTTCGCCGTGGCGGCATCTTAGCGCTCCAGGCGCTCTGACAAGCTAATGAATTTGAAATATAGGTACATAAAATGATTCGATTTTATGTTATTACTCTTTCAAAAATTGAAAACTGTGGCAGCTATGTATTGTGAGAATAATTTATATAATTATTATGCATAATCGATAATATATAAGTAACATAGTTAGTCATAAAAGACTCTTATGAAAATAATTTGTGTAAAAATGTTACATATTTCATAATCACTTGGCCATGGATGAATTTCTATTTTATTACGACGCTTTCTTGTACAAATCCTTCGTAGAACTTCATTTCTCTAATTGTCCATATTTTATTCTTCTAATTATATATTTATAAGCACAGAAACAATAACACATTAAACGCAACAAGAGTATAAACTTAGGTCCTAATTATATGTGCCCATAGTTACATGAAAAGCTTATTTGATTCAAAGTATTAAGTCTATAACATAAAACATGAAATTACGAACTCAAATCGGCGTATTATAATAACAAACAGGTTTACGTAAAATTTCGTGCAGCAGAGACGCAAGCGACATGACCTATCTCTCACAGGGCTCATAGCCGAATGATGAGGTCTGGGCGGGGCGTAAACTAGCAACTGACACTCAGTACACCGCTTATGCTAATAAGGTTTAAATTGCTGAAGCGTTTGATATTGATGGGATCTACCGAGCGTCAAAATCATAGACGTTTGGCAGATTTTATTTAATTTTACAAAATATACACGTATAATATGAAAATAAATAGGGTAATTCTTTAGTTCATTAGATTTCCTACAATATTATCAAATAAAATATGACAGTTTACGATCAAAATATTGCAAACAGTGAGACGAAAGATTATTTTCTGCCTCGATTTTGTGATTTTTTTACCGTGATTCTATTTTACGTACATGAAAAATTCTTTCAAAAGTCTTTTGTTCAGACTTTTGACTTTAAGCTCTATTTTTTGCTAGTTTGTAATATGTACCGTTATGGCTAGATGTGCGACGAAAAATTAGGTGTTTCACGGCTTCTGAGGTATAACAGCGCCTTAACGTCGAAAAGTCATTGGTGCGCGCCGTGGATTCAAACCCGAGACCCTCTGCGTAGCAGCCTGTCGGTCTTTCCACTAGGCTATCGCTGCTACGATACCTAACGGAATGAAAAGGGGTGGTGACACTATGTATCCTTAATCCTTGTTTTTCATCTCTTATCCGTGTGATGACTCGGATACCAGAAACTTTTATATATTTATTTATAGTCTCACGCCTGTATCCCTGAAGGGGTAGATAGAGGTGTAAATATTACACCCACATTTCGCCATGAATTTTTAGGTCCCACGTAATAGGGAGCGAGCCTATTGCCGTTACCGGGCACATCACCAGACACCGGGCTGCCACTGAGTATTCGGAAAAACCCAGTAACACTTTTGCCCAGAAACTTAGATAGATAGATAATACACTTTATTGTACACCAAAATAAAATCGTACAGTAGGTACATTGGTAAATTAACTAATATCTATGTACAATCGGCGGCCTTATCGCTAGATGCGATCTCTGCCAGGCAACCTTAGGATGGACAGAAATAATGTAAGCAGTCATTATGTGGCGGTGGTGTAGTTAAATAATGAAACTTATGTCAGAATATCACCTTTCCCACAGAGCGACTGCTGTCTGACCATCGCAACCCAAAAGTATAGCGACATTCCGCGGCTTGCACAGTGCACTAGTATCAGTACATACAAGTGCACTGACTCCCAAAGACTAATCGATATCACTATTTGTCTATGGGAATATCTAGAAGGTAGAGCGTGAGCCGGTAATTAAATAATTTCTACGGCATTAATCAACCTTGGTGATAATTTGCTCCTTGTGGTATACCGTCCAGCTGTTGATCATAACTATTAACTGTTAATCGTGGACTTTGCTAATGTCAAGGGTGTACCCTGCCATGACGTAGCCTCGTATACTAGCGTAAAGTTCCGATTTATAACTGTGAAAAAAATGGTCACTGAAAGCACATCTAACGATATGAAAAATAAAAAAGGATCAAATAGGGCCTCCCTCACATTGCGCGTGGTGTTAACTCTGTAGTACAAAGTGAACGTCGATTGTACGCCGAACGCCCGCTCGAGAAACGCGCACACCCAATGTGAGGTTGGCCTAGAGCCTGCTGTAATATCAAGCGGTATTAGGCGTTACAGAATTCCTAAACTGATAAGGACAGACTAACATAAAAACTTACTTAAACACAGTTAAATTACATACACATACATACATAGGCTCACGCCTGTTTCTCCGAAGGGGTAGGCAGAGGGATATTAAACGCCCACTTTTCGCCAGTTTTGTGATCCCACGTAGGTAAGAGGTGGCGAGCCTATTGCCGCTTATCGGGATATTTTGATTGCCAGAGCCTCGTCCGTTGATCGGCAGGTGCACCACTTGTAGGTGAGGTTGGCTTGGGACCCTAAGTTTTTGGTGGGAACCCTATGCACCCCCAGTTAAATTTTTCATTATTATATTGTAATATAACAATAATTTCGAGTGCAAAAGGGGTGAAGATATATAATATGTATAAGAAGATAAGAAGTTGAATCACCCAATTACTACTTAGTCACGGGTCACATTACGTCTTCCTATTCAAAAAAAGTAATTTCCTCTCGTAATTTCTATCATCATATCAGTCTGTATTTAAACTGTCCCAGTGCTGGATACAGGGTTCTTCCCACTACTACATTTATTTACACTTACAATGCTTACAACATTTTTAGTCGCGGATATTTTTGCACCGTTGCATAGAACAGAGATAGGTACATTTATTTTAGGAATCTTAAGTGATGATTTTCGTGTCCGGTAACAACACATGATAGCAGGCTTTGATCTTGAAGTAGCGAAATTACTATCGTCTGTAAAGTGCCTACTTCTAAGTACGAAATAACTACGAGGTCAGCAGCCCATAATATAACTCTCATTCCGACGCCGCAACAACGTCGCACGCCAAAACGCCATTGAAATTCACTTTGAACTTGATCTTGAACTTGACCCTGAACTTCTCTATAACAAAAGGAATTAGGATTGCCTTAGTTCACATAATTTATAGACCTCTTTATTATAACGCCTGGGAATTAAATTACAAGCTTTTTAGATTAGCTTGATGATAAAAATGCGGTTGTGGTTATTATAACCAACAACTGCGTAATAATTATTCGAGGTTTTTAAAAATTATGTGATTCATAAACACTTATTAGCATACAATTATGCTATGATAAACATAAACTTTTATTAGCATCCAATTAACTTATGATAAACAATTATCAATCGCTATTTTCTAGTAAGTATGTCCAGCAAAATCTTATTTACACTCAAATTTAAAAATACATTCTTGAGATTGCCTGCATACATTACGAAGCGTCCGAGACCTCTGTTTTGTTTACCGAAATAATGAGCATCTTACTAGCCAGCATAGCAACATATTCCATTGACATAGTACGTTTACAAACAGTCCATCTCCTCTATTTACTATTTTCCATTGAGAAAGTAAACATCATTGATCAAATGATACGTGAATTCCGAAGCGTTGGCAAGCCGGCGCGGCGCTTCCGTGAACACAATTAAGTATTCTATTGCCGTAGCGCTGAGGCTTACGACAAGGCTTTGCATGTTTTCAAAGAAATGCTATAACGACAGATTGTTTTCACACGAATCATCAGTCATTCTTTTTACATGTTGTTGTAGCGTGATTTTGTACTTGTACTTTTATACGAGCAACTATAGCCAATGAATACAGATTTACATAGAAGAGCAGTTCTTAAGGATTCCGTGTGGCGATTCCAAATGGAGACTGTTCCCAGTTTAGTTCTTAATTGACGCCGTTGGCGGCGCTGGCGTTGTTCTCTCTTGCTCTACAGGAGGAACGTTCGTCTCTCTTGCTCTTGTAGAGACAGCTATCACAGCGCGACTGCCACGCCGCCAAGCGGCAATTTGGGTTACAGAAAGTTTGTCTTCAGAGCGCCCATAAGAAATGCGCCTCTATGTAAATATCTGAGTTCTTTGCTATAGCCCAATGGAGAGACTGACAAACTGTCACGCAGTGTCTCCTAAACCCACGGAAGGCTTACTGACTTTTCGAAATTACTTGCTTTCTAAATTTCTAGTTGTCACTTGCCCTATCACGGAAACCACGTTAAGAGATCAGTGTTTGCTGTCATGAAGATCGTTGTTAGTCTTTCCGGGGAGTCGGCACCCTTAAATATAACACTGGTCTACGCCTTGAAATGTTATTATTCCTTTGGGATACAGTGGTCAGTAAACCTCGAGTTCTAAAGTAAAGATTTTAAACTCAGAGCCCCACGAAATACAGCCCGTAAATCTTGTCACAAAGTAGTTTAATGTTACTCCGGCAATCAAACTACTGTGTAGCAGCAGTCATGTCGCATGTGTAGTATGAAAGCCGATTGTAAACGTTCAAAGATCACATAAAACTCTCTGTGGCTAACAACTACTTAAAATCCTCTCAAATCACCGCACTTAAACTCTATATTGTGCGATGTTTATTAACTTGACTCAATTGCATATGTACAGTCGAACAACTTCCCGCTCGATCACCATAAGGGCTTAAAATCCTCTCAAATCACCGCACTTAAACTCTATATTGTGCGATGTTTATTAACTTGACTCAATTGCATATGTACAGTCGAACAACTTCCCGCTCGATCACCATAAGGGCGAGAATCGCTCAGCAAGACATCGTCGCTTCCAGTGCTACTCGTACTTTACACGCACAATCACATTCGTAAACATAACCAGTTTCTAGTGTGCCTCGTCTCTATGAGCGAGCCAAGGGAATTTTTTTCAAACTGGTCCAGCGCCGACTTGTTTGATTGTACCTACGTGTACATCTATCTCTGTTTGAAGGGTGTTCATACCTTATTTAACCCGTCACAGACGACAGAGTCAACAGTGTCATCCTATGGTATCAGCATAAGTAAATTGAGTAAGTTCACAAATCGCTATAGTTTATAATAATTTACTAATACAATTTCTCAAGTATTGACGCATATAATATAATAGTGTATAAGCTGTTGCGTTTTGTAATTAGGTACGAGAAATTGCCGGCAAGTCATTTACCCTGTATACCCTGCCATCAGCATTTTTCTTGCTTAACATAAACATAATATGAACCTAAAACGATTAAAGGCGCCACTGAGTCGCCGTCGACCAAAATACTCCATACCGCATTTTTCAATTATTTTCAAGTCGTTGACTCACATGCCGATGACTGATGACACCAATTTAATATTACAATTTGTAGTAGACATATAACCGTTGGAGGAAGGCTGGACAGCGTCCTGTACCCTGTCTTCTTCCCGTAGGGCGGCTTTGGTTGGCAGTTGAGGTGGTTTTTAGTGAAACCACCATATACTCCGGCTCCCATTTCCCCAAGAGCCTGAGATCCGAAGTGAAAAAGAAAAAAAAAACTAATTCAACAAGAATTTATTCAAAAGACTTCGACACCACAGCAGCAGCAAAGCGCAACGTCCTTACGTTATTATCCATTGTCAATGTCAAACGTGCAAGCAAACAATCATATTTTACGTAATAGATAGACACACACCTTATATTTGTTCTTACATATGTGTTAATTCACTTGTAAATGTCACTACGAATAAATTTTCCAGGTAATGTTTAAAGGTGGAGCAGGTTGTTACGATCAAAAGCGTATATCTTATTACGTCCTAACACTGACGTAAAAAAGATAACATACTACAAAAATCCAAACTTGGACTTAACATAATCGTAAATAAAAACACTAGTAAACAAATCGTGTTCTTAGGGTAAAACTTGGTAATACGCCCCGCTTTTTTTTAAAGTTCAATAAAACTCAAATAATAATATATATAATAATTTATTTTATTTTAGGACGTTATTTGGTTAGTTGACAATAATACGACAAAAGCTAAATGTAATAGGAACGTTAGATAAAGACTTATTTCTATATTTTTTGGCATGGAGTGGGGCGTTTTGTCAGGTACACATCACCTAATACGCCTCTCTTGTATTATAAAATGCCCCGGGTAATTTAAAACGCCCCAGTATATATCCATACATTAATTTAAACAAAACAAGATAAAAACAACATATATCAAAAGTTTTCCGTCCACATTTGTTGCAGAAACTTCCATACATGGTGCAAAACTCATGTAACCACCCTGAAGAAGCCGAACATTGAATCCAGTCTTCAGAAAACTTTGTTTTGTAGTAATTTTCTGTGCATTCAATGCATTTATTTTCATCCATATCCGAAAATTCTTCTTCAGAAATATCAGTTCTGTTACCAGTTTCATCATCTGTTTCAGAAGACGATGAATAAAGTACTTTTCTGTTTTTTGGATGAACTTTCAGCTTTTTCTTTTCTATCGAAAATGTATACGTGACGGCCGGTTGGCGTAGCGGGAGTGTATGCGACTGCTACGCCGAAGGTCGCGGGTTCGATTCCCGCTCAAGTCAAACATTTGTGTGCATGAACACGGATGTTTGTCTTGGTCTGGGTGTTTCTATGTATAATATGTATGTATTTACAAAAAAAAAAGTATATATGTATGTTTATCCATTATCTAGTATCCATAGTACAAGCTCTGCTTAGTTTGGGACTAGATGGTGTCGTGTGAATGTAGTAGAATATTATTATTATTATCTATTTTACTTCTTTTGGTTTCTCCTTTTTCATTATTCTTGACCCTCTTTTCCTTTGCCGGTTTTTTCTTCTTTGTAACATGCCTATATTTCTCAGCTCGGTTATCATGTAAATTTTCATCTGAAGATGCATCCGTTCTATCTTCGTCATCTTCTGAATCATTTTTATGTTCAAGTTTTCTCTTCATTACTATTTTCGATTTTTTATTGGGTTTTACTCAGCCATTTTTTGATATTTCACCTATACATACATCCATAAATTTCAAATTATTGTCTTTTTTCTTAGGTTTTCTTTCCCGTGCACATTGGTTAATCGTTTATGATTTTCGTCTTGATCTGAATCCTGAGTTCTTATTTTTGCAATTCTTTTCGTCATTTCTCGTTTTAGATATTTTCTTCTTTGCTTTTTTAATTGTGTTTTCTCCCATGCCATTTTGTTATCTTTTCCTAATAATTACTTTTCTCTTCTCAATGTTTTCTGTGGATGTAAGAATTTTTGCTTTCTTTTTGATGACATTAAGTACACATGTAATTTGAATACTGGGGCGTATTGTAAAATTTGCTTCTTAAAACGCGCCATCAAGGACAAAGCCGCTAACTCAAGGTTATAATGCTGAGTGAAGGCGAATAATAAAGCGTATTTATATGTATTTATCACAGTTTAGATAAATTTAACTTAACTATGATCAGTATGAATATATAAAAAAAAGTTTGCAACTTGCCACAAATTGTATCTTCACCGAAAAACTAAATTTATCAATATTTTTTAACCGAGCGTAATAAGCTACGCGTGCACGTCAGCCATGTTGTTTGGCGACTGATGGCTACTCGCAGCAGTGTTGCCAGATGATGATCTAGCATTCTCCCCAAATCTCACCCGAAATCCCCCCAAAATGTTAGTGTTTTGAGAAAAAAACCCCCAGTAATTGGAAAATTTTTTATTTATTTAAAAACAATTAAATTAAATGTATAATAATTCAGCAATTGCTTCCATGACTGTATCAGCATCTCCACTTGCGTCGTCTGCAGTTCCATACATTTTCTCCGAGTTAAATATCTTGAGAATCTTTGAAGTTGGTTTAAAATTAACACATCCTTTCGGCATTGAATATCTTATTCTCAAAATGGATTCGGCCGTGTTGATGGCTAATCTGTTTCTCAGTTTGTCTTTAATAATCGCAACTTGCGAGAAGGCTCTTTCCACAACTGCGTTAGAAAAAGGCAACGACAAAATTGTTAATGTCAATTTGCTTACATGTCCGTAACTTCTACCACCGACTGCATTTTTGAAGCCATACACTTCAACCCAGAACTCTTCGGTATTTTGTGTGGATTTCCAGGCTGTTTGATGTAACGCATTCCACTCTTGTACCACTGAGTCAACATCATTGCAGACGGTCTTCTAGTGCGCCGCAGTATTGTTGTGCTAGTGAGTGTGTTTGAGTGCGTTTCTATGGTGCATTCTAATTAAGTAGTGAGTAGTTTGTTCACGTATAAAACTTTTTCAAAAAAACCTCCAATTACCTCCAAGCTAATTTTTTTCCCCCCGCAGAACCCCCCAAAGGATTTGTCCCCCCAAAAATCCCCCCGTGGTCTGAAAATACCCCCAAATTTGGGGGGAATCCCCCCCATCTGGCAACAGTGACTCGCAGCGCTATGCGTGTGCTGTGTAGCTTTCTTAGTGTGCGTGCTAGGTGAGTGGGGCGTTTTGTCAACTGGGGCGTAATACCAAGTTTTACCCTAGTATTCTCTTGAATTTGTAAATTTTTCGTGCTGCGAAAAACTAAAGTTTATTGGCCGTTTATAGTAGTATCTTAGTCATAGGGTCAGCGTTGAATGACATAAATTGTAAAGAATTTTATGTCACATTGCATGTAAAAAAACACCTTTGGGCTCTATCTGACGTAAATCAAGCATTTTCTGTCGTATCTCCTGTGCGGGATTTAAATTTTAACATAATATTAATCCTTTCGTATGACTAAAGAACCTGCGAATAAGATGCTTTGTATCAATTTGCAGGTCATAAGTTATTTCCTTTACACTCAAACTAATAAGCTCATGACTTACCGACTTACCTGGCTACCATAACGTAGAATCTAAGGTCGCTTGCCACACCTAGGATTGCATTCGCACGTGGCTCGGGCTAAATAGGGATTCATTGCGCTGTTTAGACATCAATCGGAACATTGACCTCCCTGCTGTCAACATAATGTCACCTTGACATAGCGTGGTAGTAGAAAATTAATTGCCACGCTAGACGAAAGGCGCAAATATTGGCGTCTATAGGTGGTCTATACTTCTATAACACGTTGCTGCGTTTACATGAGTAATTTTTATCCTTTTCCTTGTACTGTGTGTTCAGGCATGCGTGCTGTCCGAAACCTATGGTATCGTACCTGCATGTTTTTATTGTCATGCACGCAGCACGCAAGCGGCGCACGAATATCTACTGCGTGCGGCCCGACTCCATGTTCTGTGGGCCCACAACACGCATGCGTACCTGGCTTCCACGCGGGCACAAACACGCCTGACAATGAAAAGGTCATGGTGTGTTCATGGCCGGCGTGGGTTTTTGGTAGTGGTAGAGCGTACAGCTTTACCCTCTTGAAACCTTCCCTAGCTACTGCATCCGTACTGTCACAAATCAGTTTATAGTAAAATCGAGCAAGTAACCATCCTACTCATCTTTCCTTCTCATCTTTCCTTCTCTTCTTTTTGCGAATTTAGGACACTAGTTAACTCTGATTAGACCAGAAATCAGACCCTGGGCTCCGAGGCATGTAGGTCTCAGGTACAACCGGAACAACGCTCGGACGAACAACAACTCTAAAACACTAGTGATACAGCTGTCCTTTACCACGATTTTTGTACACTTAAAAACTGCATACGCATAGACTCTTTGAGGTCACAAAATAATCAATATTATGAATACTGATAACGTATGGCAATTATGTTTTATTCAGTGAATGGAAGTGTGCTGTTATTCTAAATATTTATAAATCTAAACAGCATTATTTGAATTGTGTTACTTATTTACACCTCATGAGTGCTAATTTTTTAAGATGATCTTGTGACGTCGGGTTATATTTTCGGGCCAAGCAATATGTTAAGTCAAACGGATGGAAAACTGTTAATTAGTGTTCCTAGTTATCTAGTTACCATCTTTTAGAAAATTTGTGGAGAAATGGTCCTTTTCGAACCGGACTCGGACCAGGCTTCCAGGCTCTATCCGGTCTAGGACCAAATGTGTGTGAGTCAATTTAAGATATTATTTATTTATTGCAATACAACGGCTCGAGAGCCGCGGCACTGAGCGAGGATTTAACATGACTTTCTCGTTCACCAAACCTATCTCAGAAATACAGGCATAAGGAAAGCTGCCCATCGCATAGTATACATTAATTTATGTTTCGTGAAAGGGGCGGGCTTGATATGTAGATTTACTGACTACGGATCTCCTAAATCCTGTATAAAAAATAATATTTTTGTAGATATATTACACTCTAGAGAATTATGCAGTGATTTATAATGAACAATACAAGCTGCGGAAGTAAAACTCAATCAGCTCTATATTACATTAACTCTTGGTTATTTTTTAAATAGCTCATTATTAATAACACCTTTAGTATATCAACAACATTAAAAGTGGTGCTAAAAATAACTTATTGACGTCAGAAGTTTATTGGCACTTACCTGCGTAGGTGCGTACGTCACTGGCTACAAAATATAGCCCAAAACTTGTTTTAGGACGGAACACTGTTTGATTCTGATTCGATTGGGTCTGCGGTTGGGGTTTTTACTTCATTTGCATTATAAATTGCATATATTTATTTTTTTATATTTCAAAGCAACCTAATAAAACGGCAGTCAACAATTACCTTCGGTAACTTAAGGATTTTTTTAGGTACAGCCATGTTTATAGGGCACACTTAAGTACTACTATTATTGGTCAGACTTAGTATTTGTATTTTATTTACATACTAGACTTCATCCGTGGCGCCGCCTGCATAAATTATACACTTAAAACTTCTTCAGCAATTACACTAATTGATTAAAGAAAAAAGTTACAAAAGTCCTTTTGTTGTTTTTGAGTTCATCATGTTCATACAGACAGGGCGCGTTGGGACTGAATTTTTTAATATACACAGATAAATATAAGTATGCCAATCAAAATATAAAAATAAAAAGATTTCTATTTTCCTAGTATTAGTGTAGAGCCTTAAGACACTTCTCATAATGTAATATGGCAATCGTGTTCTTTTAAAACCTTTCCCTTGGCAATTTCATGCTTTTATTTGCGACAGAAAAATGTATACTTAGCATTTTTTCATAGCTGAAAGTTTTGTTAAGATGATTTGCTATTCAGACATATCACTACATCTATATTTGGGATACCTAGATAGATGTTTTACTAATAAGATTGATTCGGTGTCATTTAAAAAGCTAACTTTTTAAAAGCAGAAGAACCGCTTGAAACATTGGCAACAAATAAATTTTACTTACCTACCATTTATAATTGTCTAAAGATGGGATAGAAAACAAAAAAAAGTCCTGCGCAAGGTTTATGAAACTCGAATGACCACGTTCTCAAAAATCCAGTTGTGAATAAGGGTCACCTTAACGAGACATCTTATTAAAACGTAAAATAATTTACTGACTGCTCCTGATAATCTTATAACTAACTGTATTACTACATGCAGCGTATTCATCATCACCATTATCAGCCTTTCATCTAATAATCTTAATATATAAAATCCTTGCGTTACTGACTGACTGACAGACACGCTACAGCCGAAACTATTGGGCGCAGACAGCTGAAATTTGGCATGTATGTTCCTTCGGGACCGTAGGGGTGCGTCCTAAGAAGGGATTTCCCGAAATTCCCACGGGATCAGCCAAAATTTTAAAAAATGCAGGCGTAGCTGCTGGCGTCCTCTAGTAGGTAATAAGCTTATTATGACTGGCACTCTATCATCATCATACAATATTATTTAGCGGGTATTAGTCGCGATAATTTACTTATTTAAAGGCATAAATACCTCTGTTATTCTCCTACGTTTCTACCGGCTGCAACGGTCGTGGTCGCGGACCCTATCATCAGTCAATCAGTACGGAGCATAATTCTACTTAAGTACCTACCTATTTTAGCCCGTGTCCGTATTGTTTAAGTAATACGCGATTCAGCAACAGTGCTTAATTATCAAAATATTTAGTTATAAAAGTTCAATATAATATGTTGTTAGAATAATTAGAATTGTCACGCTGGTAATCCCTATAAAAATCTTTGTCTCTTCAAGTAGAATAGTCAAGTCTCCAGCTTCCCTCACCTGTTTAAGTAAAGCTTGCTAATAAAGGTGGCGCAAAATAAAAAATTACCGGACCTAAACTGGTTAGCTGCTTCATTGACCCCAAGACGTACCTACCTAAGTAAGTTGCACACTCTTTGGCGCTCGATAATATTGTTTTGAATTCAAAAACCAATTCAGAGAAGTTGCTTTTTGGAAACGTCTCAGAAATCTTTGGTGGATATCGAAGGAGAGTACCTACCAATTTGAAAATAACAAGGAATATACATATATAATTATAAACATTTTAGAAATATACTGCAGAATATAGAGCTTATATAATGTGTGTGCTTATTTTATGTATATTTTCTGCTACCAAACCTCATACAATACCTTATTTCCAAAATAGCTTTGATCATTGAATTATTACTAAATCATAATTATCATTTTAAATTTTGATGAATGCCAATTATTTTTATGGTTCGGTGAAGAAGATGCGAAACGTAATTTTATAACTTTTCACACGTCTATTGTTTCCTTTAATTTGTGTTCATTTACACACATTAAAATATAAATAACTCCTACTGTCCACAAAATCAAAACGAAATGCAACAGCGTTGGATTTGAAGCACACCGGGGCTATACAATGATATCTCTTCGTTTCCAAAGCAAGAGGAGAGAGAATGAGAAAGGAACAGGGTTTAATAAGAAGAGAGAGCGAGATCTGTCTACTTCTCTCTTTGCCTAGAATTGGCAATGACTGATCAGGATGCGTGGCCTTACAAGCGACTAGAGTTAACAGCTTACCGTCAGACACATCACAGTTCTTTTACCAAATTAAAAACTAACTGTATCCATTCCCCATCTGCATCGATTTTGTAAGTAACACTTATAAATAAAAAACAATTTTATAAATAATCAAGATTAAACTTTTATATTTATCAGTTTTTTATTCCGTATAATTGTTAAATAATATAATTATATTAATTCCAGTCAATTAATAAATATCTATTAATCGACACAGCTTAGCAATATTTGTTTGTAAACAAGTAAGTAGTTACAAGTTTTTATATCCATCATTAATTGAGTTTGTAATCATTCGCCGTAACAATCTTCAGTCTTATATAACAAGCAAAAACAGATGTTTTCACCTAAGAGTCGTCGTGCACTTGACTACTAGCTCCTGGCAATTTTTATTTATCTTTACTAGCTACTGTTGTTTGCATTTTCCATGTGGTAGTTTTAATATCAACGGATTTTCAAACAAACTTTCAATCCCTTAGGGATCATTCATAGGGAAGTCGTTAAGGAACCCTCAGTCAAAATTTAATGTCTGTAGCTTCAGTTAGGCTCTGTTGTGATTTGTCTTATAAGTTAGGGCTCTATCAGACAGAGAGCGGTCACACGGTCAAGCGTTCAAGCGGTCAGTTTTGCGTTCTTTGTGTTGTATTACGTTACATAGACCGTGTGACCGCTCTCTGTCTGATAGGACCTATGTATTTTTTTTTTTTAATCTTTATTGAAGGGACTTTGTCAACATTGACGATGGCGCCCTCGTAATTCGAGTTACATAGTATTTTTACAATAATTGTATCCTATTTTTACACTTAATTATAATAAGTAAACTAAGATGAAGGCATGGATGTACGGCCCAACCGTGTTGATTGGGCCGTATCTCCCCGCCTCAATCGATACATGTATAGCGCACATAGCTTCTTGGCCTCTTCCGAACAAGGCGAGGCCAAGAAGCTATTGCATATTCCTATATTACACTGTCTACTGTCCAATATGTAACGCCGTTGAGACTCGTTAAAAGCACACTCAAGTAGTACGTGATGAACATCGTCTAATTGATTACATTCTAAACAGTTTGGTGAATCAGTTTTACCCATTAGATGCACAAATTTATTTGATGGGATGTGCCCAGATCGAAGTCTGAACAGCGTCACTACATAATCTCTGCGTGTTTTCATCTGTTGGAACCATGGGCAACGAAAAATTCGAGACTGTATGGTCTTATACCATATGCCTTTAGTACGCGATCGTTCGTCAAAATATTCCTGCCACATATCCAAGCAAGTCTTTTTGATCGATCCTACGAGGTCGCTCGGTAAGGGTCGACACCTGTACAATATCCCTTCTGACGAGGCTGATTTTGCTGCTCGATCTGCTTCCTCGTTACCCATGATACCAACGTGGGACGGAATCCACTGTAAAATTATGGTTTTGTTCATCCTACATAGCTCGTTTAAAGTGTGGATTATAACCATAGCTATCGGGGAACCTCGAAATTTCGAGGGTAGCCGAGCCAGGTGCAATAGAGCACTTTTACAGTCTGTAAGAATCACAATATAATTTGCCTTGAGACTAGACGCGTAAGACAAAGCCTCCAGAATCGCTATCAGCTCACAGTGCATTATAGAGATATTGGCCTTAACTCTAAACTTAAACGACATGTTTACTTGTGGATCAAACACAGCTGCTCCTGCATCGATCCCGTCCTTTGATCCGTCGGTATAAATTTGATAATACAGATTATATTTATTAACCAAATACTTGGAACAGTTTTCCTTAAGATCACATATATTTGCCATCCTTTTTGGAGCAGTTACATTATCGATTTCAGTAATAATAATTTGAGACAAATCAATATTGGACAGCCACGTATTCAAAGCGAATATTTGGAGTATAGGGCTAGAATAAATGACTGAGTCTTTAAGCGATCTATGAATTTCTACCAGCAAAGGTCGTCACACATACTTGACAACTCATTAACAGTATTGATGGTGATATTATCTTCTAAAGATCTAGATCTGAGCCAAAACTTGCCCGCTAAGTAACGTCGCCGAATATGTAGCGGCGGTAAACATAGTTCGTTTTCCATAATATGTATTGGTGTGGTTTTAATAAAACCTCCAATGATTCTCATGCATAAATTTTGCATCCTATCAAGCTTACTCAATTGACTGCTAGTGTAGTTCTCAAACAAAAAGCTGCAATAGTCAAGCCTACTTCTGATCATTCCAATATATAATCGTCTTAGGTGCATAGGATGTACTCCCCAGTTAGAACCGGCTAGAATTTTAAAAACATTCAGTAATTTAGAGCACCTTTCCTGTAATTCGTTTATGTGTTTCTTCCACTTCAAAGATCCGTCTAACCACATACCTAAATATTTTACAGTGTCAACTTGTTGGATATTAAGGTTATTAAAAGCTATGGTAAGGTTTCTTCTGTTTCTGCCCCTACTAAACAAACATATTTGAGTTTTATTAACAGCTATATTTAGACCTAGTTCTTCTATTGAGGTCTTAAATAAATTTAGTGAATTTTGTATATCCATAACTGATTCTGAAATATGCTGTCTACTCACATATAACACAAAGTCGTCGGCGTACTGTGATACAGACACGTCGGCTATTGTGTGACAAATCTTTGAAGTGGCAGCGTTAAACAATAAAGGCGATAGCGGATCCCCCTGAGCGAGACCAGTCCCAGTACTTCGTACTATGGTATTATTATCATTAGCTCGAATTGACAAGTGTCTCTCATGTAAAAATTCCCATAAATATCTACACAGCAATCGACCCACCCCAAACCCATCTAACATATTTAGTAGAGCCTCCACATTAATGTTGTTATAGGCACCATCAATGTCAATAAAACATCCCAGCGTATTAATGCCTTTGGAAAATCCTATTTGGATATATGAGACCAATCTGGCAAGATTATCAGTACAAGATCGCGACCTTCTAAACCCGGTTGTTTGGTTTGAAAAGCAGTTATTTTTTTCAAGAAACCATTCAAGTCTTCGACATATGATTGTGTGTAATATTTTACAAGGACAAGATAAAAGTGATATTGGTCTGATACCCGATACAGTTCTAACGTTCCTACCAGGCTTTGGTATGGGCACAACATTTATAACTCGCCATTGCTTGGGAACGAACCCTGAGTGGATAAACCTATTATATAAAGATACTAAGGTTATTTTACCCAGTTCTGGAAGGTGCCTTATCATTGAGTAAGATATTTGGTCTGCGCCGGGAGCCGTATCACTTTCCTTAATACAATTATTAAGTTCGTGGATTGATACAGAACTAGAAAATTTTTCATTCTCAGACATAAAGTTAGGTAAAGGCGGGCTCACATAATCTGGCGTCAAATTGCGGAGAAGTTGCTCAGCTTGATCTTGATCCACGACATTTTTTGCTACTCTATCACCCTTCAGCCACTTCATACGCCTATACACCTCAGTTGCTGACATTTCGTTATCCAAACTGTCACAAAATTGTCTGAACGAATTGTATTTGCTCTTTCGTATAAGTTTTTGGGCAACTCTAACTTTATCATTTAGCTTGTCTAAATTCTGTGGTGTTGGGTTTTTCCTGAATGAGGCTAGCGCTAACCGTCGCTCCGCAACCGCGCGTGCCAAATCTTGACTCCAATATGGTTTGGGTTTGAATTTTTGCCGCCGCATAGGGCTGTTGCATAGTTTTACTACAGGTATACATTTGTCTGCTGCAGAATCCAATATCCTGACGAAATTGTCATATGCTATTTGATTATCGGAATGTATAAATTGGTTGCTTAGTTCCTGTTCGACAATCTGTTTATATTTTGCCCAATCTGCTTCCTTAAAGTTTCTCTTAGTGTGGCAGCTGCGTTCGTAATTAACTTCAGTTTTTATTCTCAATATAAGGTGATCGCTTCCTAGGGTTTCATTCGTAACTTGCCAGTTAAAGTTTAATGCTAAGTCGAGGGAAGTTAAAGTCAGGTCTGGAGAGCTGCTTTGGAGTGCGCCGTTTACGAGTTTAACGCGCGTAGGACTACCGTCGTTAAGATGGATATAATTATTTTCAAATATGGAATCAAACAGCTGCACCCCTCGCGTGTCAGTTCGCGATGACCAGTTCGAATGGTGCCCGTTAAAGTCTCCGGCTATTAGAGTCTTTTCTTGCTTCAGTCCTAAGATCTGATCCCAGTCACTTTTACTAGTGTGCACTGATGATGGGCAATAAATTGCTATTATATTCTCTAGATGTTGGCAATTTAGAAGTTTTACGTGTAGCACTTGGATGCCTCTATTAATAATGCTAACTTTACATTGACTCGCTCTAAGAGACCAGTGGGTAAATATTGCGACACCACCATATCCGTCATCGCGGTCTTCTCTGAAGATATTATATCCACTCATGCGAAACAAAATTTCTGGATCAAACCAAGTTTCATTGACGATTGCGATGTGCAGTGGCGTAGCGTGGGGGGGGCCGGGGGGGCCATGGCCCCGGGCGGCACATTTAAGGGGGCGGCAAAAGAGGCCGCGAGAAATAAAATAAAAATTCTAATTTTAAAATACTTGACGCGCGCACTGACACTATCCCAGCAGGATCGCATGGCGGGTGGGCGCAGTAGAAAGAACTACAATCGAAAACAAAATCGTCATTATTTTCATTACTTGAAGACTTGGGTGTGTCCAATATTCGAGTGATCTGCGAGCCTGTTATGAGTAATTAATTAATCCATATATCACTGCCGCCCCTGTGTGCGATGTGTGCCGCCCCTATTGCCATGTCGCACTGGCGCACACAGACGCCAGGGCAATAGGGGCGCCGCGTGCCAGATAAAATAACAGTGTTAATTATTGAAATTATGTTTAATTTGCTTCAAAATACAAAATAATCTTCATAGTTGAATATGGAAGAAAACAGGTACAGGTCTCCTCAGACAATAGTCACACCTGCGGTTTAACTATAGATACGCTATTTGAACTTTGACTCCAATATTTACGAATTGCGTTAAAATCAAAGCCAATTATTACACATTCGACAAACGCCTTCTGCTAATATTTGGACGCAACCCTGTGGGACGAGACGCGGGATTTGTCCATAAACTTATCGATTTCGCACCTCAACTCCTTATTTTTGCGAGTATAAGGAGTTGGTAAATGCCATAAATCGTTGACGGGCAGCAACGTCACCGGTGCGAGAAGCAACGCCCTGTGCCCTTCATGACGCACACGAACACACAGCGGCACAATTTCTTGGTCGCCACGCTATTTGGAGGAGAATACCATTACCCTAGATTCAGATCCAGTTTCCGCCAGCTACATTATTCCCGGCCAAGGACGCGGTGGCGGTAACGGCGATGCATGGGATCTGTAACATCACCGAGCTAGCAGGCGACTAAAATTAATTTTACCTGGCGACCTACAACGAACGCAGTCTACGACTAAATGAACAGAAACCTCGCCGAGCTCGAGGTAGAATTAAGTCACATAAAATGTCACATACCTACTGGGGTTATCAGAAGTGCGAGACAGGAGGAGAACATGTTAACTCTAGATTCAGGTGACTGGTTCTACCCAGTGCCACGCTGACCCAATCTAGCGCCTGTGTGCGAAATCATTGCGCCTTTTTGTCGTACTTTTTCGAAAGTAATTTGAATAATTAACGCTGGCATTTCACCCATCGCGCGTTTTTTTACCCTGGCCAGGCCGGGCGCACTTCGCATTTTAGGTACAAACTTACAAGTACCTCGGCCGACCAAGTCGACGTGGTTGGATTTAGTAGGTTGCCGCGCACCGCTCACATTAGACGTCACGCAACGAGTGCGACCGCTCCGTAACTCCGTATTCTCACGCGCCGGCGCCGTGTTCATACACTGTTCAAATTATAAACTTAAACGCCTTTAACAACAAAAATGTATCATCACAAGTCTAATGCAAAGTATTGCTTAATTAACTGTGTGTCGAAAGCGACTTGAAAATTTGATTTTATTTATATTACAAGAGCAACTTGAAAATTTGATTTTTTGTTTATTGAGATATCTCAACGATTATGGTGTCAAATTAAAGATTTAGTTCAAAAACCATTTTATCTGTTTGAATCATGTAAATCGGTCCACGCGTTTAGGAAATAACTAAGAATTTGTATAGTAAAAATGTAAACAACCAGAATTTTTGTGCTTTTGTTCTACTAGCTCCAATAGTGGGATAGGATACTTATAGGATAATTATTTATTATTAGGTACGTGGTCAAGTAGGTAGATAGACGATGAATAAATATAGTAGCAGCGCCAAGTCGACAACCCTAGCGCGCCATTCCGCGCCAGACAGCGACAGCGTTATGTGTTAGAAAAGAACGGGAACTGTTAGGTTAATATCGCATTAGGTACTGAGTGCTTATGCGAGCTGAGTTGAACTTTATTGCTTAGTGCCAAGAGCCGTAATTTCAATAAATTGGTTTGAAAAGTGAAGCTTCTGTACGTAAGTACTATTAATTATTCTGTGCCCTGGCGCCTGTGTGTGCCGCACACATCGCACATAGGGGCGGCTCGGTCCTGCTTCTGCCTATCAGGAAGGCGACCTACTCTCTTGGGTGTTGTCAGATTCCTGGACAGGAGGAAACTTGTCAACAACTTTGTGGAAGTCAATAGTGTGTCGAAACAGGTAGCGTACCTAACTCTACAATAGGCATTGCCTAAAGACGATACAGGCCGCCGACCTCTACTCACCTGACGAAATCAACGCACAGAGAAAAACATAAGGAGTGTAAACTTTTAGCCGAGACCCTCGGACTTATGAGGCAAGGACCCAGTCAAAAGCAAATGCGCCATGGATTGTGATGGAGCTCCGCAGTCGCTACACCCTATGCTTTATTGCTTACAATTGAGACGAATCAAATGATAACTAATTTGTTTAAATCTGTTGCGGCCAGCTACATAACACCCGCACAACGCCATCTAACCAATGACGAAAGAACTATCTAGACACTCGCCACCTAACAACGCGGGAAAAATTCAAACAATCCTGAACCGCGATATCAACTTTCGCGAGCCAAGCGGCATATATACAACTTCCAAAGTATGTCCGTAGGCCTGCAGGCCACCAAGCACGATCACCCAGCTTGGTTAGAGGCTCCTCCCTCTAGTTGGAGGAACACCACACCTTTATCCTCCACTTTAAATCTGTAGCAGCCAGCTACATAACACCCGAATAACGCCATCTAACCAATGATGAAAGAACTACCTAGACACTCGCCACCTAACAACGCGGGAAAAATTCAAACAATCCTGAACCGCGATATCAACTTTCGCGAGCCAAGCGGCATATATACAACTTCCAAAGTATGTCCGTCGGCCTGCAGGCCACCAAGCACGATCACCCAGCTTGGTTAGAGGCTCCTCTCTCTAGTTGGAGGAACACCACACCTTTATCCTCCACAAATTCATCAAGCCCAAGCCCTTTAGGGGTGTAAAGCCAAGCTTATGAACATACAAACATCCCTACATCCGAAAAGCCTTACACTTGACGATGATGAGGGGGCGGCAAATTTCTGATCGGCCCCGGGCGGCGAAAACCCACGCTACGCCACTGACCACACCTTTATCCTCCACTTTAAATCTGTAGCAGCCAGCTACATAACACCCGAATAACGCCATCTAACCAATGATGAAAGGACTACCTAGACACTCGTCACCTAACAACGCGGGAAAAATTCAAACAATCCTGAACCGCGATATCAACTTTCGCGAGCCAAGCGGCATATATACAACTTCCAAAGTATGTCCGTCGGCCTGCAGGCCACCAAGCACGATCACCCAGCTTGGTTAGAGGCTCCTCTCTCTAGTTGGAGGAACACCACACCTTTATCCTCCACAAATTCATCAAGCCCAAGCCCTTTGGGGGTGTAAAACCAAGCTTATGAACGTACAAACATCCCTACATCCGAAAAGCCTTACACTTGACGATGATGAGGGGGCGGCAAATTTCTGATTGGCCCCGGGCGGCGAAAACCCACGCTACGCCACTGGCGATGTGCACCTTCTCTTGACTCAAAAGCGCTTCAAACTCTGTAGCCTTAGGCCGGAGGCTTTGGGCATTCCATTGCAGGATGTTGATTATTGAAATTCTGTTAACTGGTTGATCCATTGTTTGAAAAATGCAATAAACGGCATATCCGAGATGTATTTCATGATAAAAGTAATAACCCATTCATAAACTAGGGATGCACAGCTTCTAAATCTTTGGTCCCACGACAATCTTGCATCCTCTATTTTCTCTCTTAATTTGCACCATAATCCTCTAGACGATGGTATTTCATTGTCAATATTGGACTCACTATTATCCTCTTCTACATTCATGTGATAATTTGTATCCGATGCTGGTACACTTTCTTCTGACATATCAGCCCAATTTTGTTTCTCGTTTGGTTTCTTTGCCTTCTTTTTCTTTTTCTTCTTGTCCTTATTATTTGTTTTTGTTGGTAAACCTGAGTCAAGTTTCACTACGTCAGCGTAGGTAACATTATTTCTAGGTGCAGGTATTATGGGAGGGATATCATTGGACCTTCGAGAATCGCCACTCAATATGTTTTCATTATCTCTTACAGTGGGTTGATCTGCATCTTCTACCGTAAAAGTGTGTAGCATAGTTAGAGCCCGCTTATAAGAACAGTTAGAGTCGGACATAAGTTCTCTTATTCTTTTTTCCTTCACAAATATAGGACAAGTCTTGGATAAAGCCATGTGCTTCCCAGAACAGTTATTGCACTTGTAAACCGTTGTGTCACAATTAGGATGATTACCACTGCATTTAGGACATATACATTTGTTGGATGGGCACATCTTGATTGTATGTCCAAATCTCCAGCAACGTGAACACTGCGTTACCGGATATCTATAGGAGATAATTTCGGTTCTCGCATTAAAAATGTATATGTACGAGGGTAACTTCGACCCTTTAAAACATATACGCACCGACTCAGATGGTTCCCATCGCCCATCCACACTGTTCCTGCGCTTCAGTCTCTTTACTCCTATAATCTGAGTTTCGCTTGTCAACCCTTCCATAATTTCCTCTTCAGATAGGTCTAGATCAATGGATTTGACTACTCCATAAGACTGAACAATGTCCAACGTTCGTTGACATTTATATCCTTCACTTGCGAAATATTGCGAGGTAATCAAACGGTCACAACTCTCTTCTTTGCTGAATACAAGCAAAACTTTGTACGGGTTGACGTATTTAATACGAGTTATGTCGCATATGTTTTGTTCTTTTAAGATTTTTGCCAATTTAAATTGTTTCGGTAATACGTTAATTGACGTGACGCATACCTCTATCCTGTCCTCTGGTATTCTAATACTGTCATCTATCTCGCTCGCTCTAACAAACTTTTTCCCACTCCTTTGGACTGTTGTCCACACCTCGTCACTATCCAATGCTCGATACCTCTTATTATTCGTATCTATCGCGGAGTGCCGCTGAGACAAAATCACACTGTGGGTATCTTCCTCTCGATATTCTCTCGCTTCATTCACGTCCTCCATGCTACTTGTCAACTCACTACTTCTCTCCGTCATTCCAGTTGTGATATTACGATTATGTGAAATATCATCTAACGCGTCGCTATCCATTAGTAAACAACTCAGTTAAATGTAACATAATACTCGCAGCGGTTAGATCGTAGTCGCGCGGAAACCGGTTTAGCGTCAAGCGATCAACGCGTCCAGCGATACTAGGCGCCCGCGCGCAACTGTAGGACCTATGTAACGTAATATAAAAAACAAAGAACGCAAAACTGACCGCTTGAACACCTGACCGCGTGACCGCTCTCTGTCTGATAGAGCCCTTAGTGTTTTATAGATGCAAAGGTACCTAATGGTGTAGACAGAGGATAGATACGAGCTTCGGGCCGAGGATTTGCTCACATGGTATGATAATTGTGTTCTTCCGACTGGTAGTCCTCTTCAATTGTGAATTTGTGTATAGGTATAATATTTCATTATCTACATATTTGCATGGATACATAAGTTAATGCTAAGAAAGATTCATCGAGAAACCATAGCTAAGCCATAACTGAAGTAAGTTGCTAAGTGTGCAGCCATTCTAAAGGGGCTGATACACTTGAGCATTCACCTGTAATGAGTATTCTCGCGAATGTTACGAAACAAATGAGTGTTTTTAGCGAGCATTCTCACGAACATTCGGGCCAACCTTAGAATATAGATAATACATAGAATTCGCGTTACAATAGCGGTCAAACCCAATATATTTACTTCATTTTGACTTATGATTTTAATCTAGGGAAGAATCTTCGTAGTTTGTCACTAATTTTAACTTAACTTGTGATGGGCTTACTCAGTATAAATATAGATAAAATATCGATAATGTTTACAATAGATCCTTAGATTTGGTTTACTCAAAATTAATTCCAATAGAATGTTGATAAACTCTCGATATCGCTAAATAAATTTGAACGTAGGAACAGACACTTGTGTGATTTGTTAAACCTGTTCAAATTAAAATCTGCATTTTATTATTTAGAAACGTCATTTGTTTATGTATCTTACTCTGACTCTAGAAATAATTCATAGGTAAGTGAAACTGAAGTAAATATATTGGGTAAAACTGATGTTGTAGTGCGATTTCTATTATTTTTTCTATATTCTACGGACTATTTGAATTTATAGTGCTCGCTAGAATGATCGTGAAAATGTTCGGTTCGAATTCTCAGGTTTATCCTGCTGCAAAACACCTAAGTAGAAAATTATTTCATATTTATTTGAATATGTACCACGGATTTTTGTTTTTCAACGATTTTATCCAAAACGAAAACACATAGTAAATATGTATCTCAAAAGACTATTTGAATTCTATATTCATGGCCAAAATGTTTAAATAGCCACCTAAAATAACAATATTATCCCAACCAAAATGTCACACAGGTAATTATCATAAGTATCACAAAAATCAGTGCCGTGATGTTATTTTACGTCGTAAGTATTCAAACGACTCATTATATGTATAATTATGAAATATGTTCATATCTAATTAATACCTAGGTACGTCGTATATTATGTAATACTACCTACTACTAAGTATTACATAATATACAGCAGCGATAGCCCAGTGGAGATACCAACAGACTGCCATGCAGAGGGTATCGGGTTCGAATCCACGGAGCGCACCAATGACTTTGAGTTATGTGCTTATTGAATTGTTAACTATCACTGACGGGCCTCGGAGAGCACGTTAAGCCGTCGGTCTCAGTTGTCATGAAGATCTTTGACAATCGTTACAGGGCGTCATTACCTTCTAAAATAAACGAAAACGGACACTAGTCTATACTTTGGAATATCGCTATCCCTTCGGGTTGCGGAGGTCAGACAGCCAGTCGCTCTGTGGAAAAGCTAATATTCAGCCAAATCCGGTTAGACTAGTAAGCGGACCCCAGATTGAACCTGGGATAACGCTAAGAGGATGATGACTACTACTAAGTCCGCGATGACATCCGCGTTATTTAGGGCCACTATTCCGCAGTTCCGCACCCGTGGCACATAGCGTGATGTTCTATAGCCTATATAGCCTTCCTCGATATATAGGCTATCCATCACAAAAATAATTATTCAAATCGGCCCAGTAGCTACTGAGATTAGCGCAGTTCAACCAAACAAACAAACTCTGCAGTTTTATAAAGAATTTCAGATGAATCTAAACTAATATAAACTCTAACGCAAGAGATGGTCTCGGGCGGTGAAATAGTATGAAATTAAAATAAGTAATGCCCAACCACAGTGTAATCTGTGTGCCCAACATAGATAACCTAAAAATGAAGTCAAGAACCACTTCGATCAGGACATCTTTCAAACAAAAAAAGCCGCAGCAGACCATTCGTTTTGGACCTTCTTTTTTCGACTTTCTCATGTACCCGTGTGTCGGAGGGTCGGTCGGGCATCGCCGAAGCATTCGTCGCAACCCCCCGAAGGGTATTGGCCCGCCAGATGGTCAGGCGGGCAACGAACAAATCCCGGGATCCCGCTTAGCTTCACCGTGGGTGTAACTTAAACCCACGACACGGTTACTGAGCCTCTCCACCACGACAAGGTGGAGATCCCACGGGAGGGATTCGTTTTGGACCTATAATGCCACAGACTGACAGTTCAAACTTATAACAACTCTCTTATTGCGTCGCAAGTTAAACTACTCCCTTATGAAAAATTACGATACCCTAGTGATATTTTTAATTGCAGCTAGCAATTGTAGCAATTTTAAAAAGTAAGTTCGATGTGCCAATCAATTTGATGATAGAGATTGTATCTTGTCAAACAGACAATATGGCGGCTAACACGCGAGCAAAACAAATGTAAATATCTAAGACATAACGTGCTTACATAACAGCATTATGTAAGTTACATGTCTGACCGTGACAATGATCAGTAGACCAAATTCAAATTTCTATGAAGTCATTACACTTATTAACAAATCGTAATTTATTCTAGAAAAACAAGTTTGATTTCAAAATCATTATCACCTAAGTCATTTATGGCTTAATTTGTAAGATCGCAACTTTGTCTGCCAAAAAAATCTATAATTTACTTGTTAGTAGGTAAATGATAGATTTTTATTGTATCATGATAATCAGCCTGTGTCCGTGTGGCGACGGATTAAGAATACGGAAGGTCACCACCCCATATCATCCCATGGGTGTCGTAAGAGCCGACAGAGAGCGATATTATGCAGAGAACAGCACTGTAAGAGAAGGAAAACTTGATACAAACCCTATACCAACCCGTTTGGCCAGCGTGGTATAGTAGGCCATTTCCTCCTTTCAAAGGAGAGGCCTAGTCTAGCAGTGGACTGTTCAAGGCTGATCATGAATCAGCCAGTTTCACCGGGAAAGGATCCCTAAGGGAGAGGGGGCTAAGGGGCCCAAAGACAAACTCCCACCACCGCTATTCCCAAAAGCATAAATTTGTTTTCTTCCAAAGACATATATGACTTTTTAGTGTCTGGATAAAAGTTTCCTTCGCCAGTTTTAAGCCATCCATTCAAAATGCTCCTCCACTAAGATAAAATTCTGGATCCGCCACTGAGTTTTACCACCTCTGAATGCAAGGGGCATTCGCTCGTCATTTCTAATATCGCTATAGTTTTCATTTTCGCTCCTCATTTCTAATATCGCTATAATTTTCATTACATAATACTGAGACATAATATGTTATATTCTTTGATGCCACTTGAGTTCCTTTGATTAGTTCAAAGTTGGAACGGGTTTTGTTTTGAAATTTTATCGGAATGTTGGGCGCTCTATCTCCTTTTTTTTCTTTTTATTTGGGTGATTGTGTGACATTGAGACTAGATCCAGTCTGCGTCTTTAAAATAATTATTATTATGGCCTTGTGTATAAAAAGAGGATTATTAGAAATTCTTAAGACAAACACGAAACAACTCCAGACGTTTTATGTATAGGTAATCATTATTTTTAGCAGAGGTCTGAGGTGAGGTGATATTACACCCACATTTCGCTATGATTTTTTAGGCCCCACGTAATAGGGGATAAAATTAAATAAAAAGAGACCAATATGTTCAGTGTCTCTACCATAGAATGAATGTAGGTACCGTATACGAAGAAAAGAGATGAGAATGATTCTATCAATATATTCCATTATCTCATAGAACTTATGGCAAACGTAGCTCTATTAAAATATAATTATTAGAATTTATTACTGCGTAGTTTTATAATCATACGCCAGTGGAAAATTCATATCAATTTTATGCAAGTGGTATTTTTCACATCGCAGCATAATTAGAACTTTCTAATATAAAAATGTATTCTGGAATGTTCTAGCCCAATCGATCGAACATGGTGAAGACATTATAAATTAACATCCTAGGTTCGCCGTTCAGAAGTTTATAGAACTAAGAACTACTTACACTGACAGCTCAGACAAGCCATAATTATATGTTTTCCTTGCTACAAATAGAATAGAAACTTAAAACAAATATAAACTGTTGAGGTCGTCCATAAACTACTTACATGAATTTATTAGTTTTTACACAAGTAGGTCAAAGCGTAAGCGTTCCTACTGGTGCCCTAACCTAATGACAACCTAAATGAAACGTCACACTTTAGGAAGTCCTTAGACATGAAAAATTGTGTTAGGGAAATTCTGTTCTCGGACTTCTAGAGGCTATTCTAGACTAGTATCTACCTATTCTATTTCTTAGAACTCTTTAGGAAATGATGTAATAAAGATGTTTGTTCACACAACAAAATTAATTGCCAAAATATACATACTTAATGAAAACATTAATATTAATACGTGCGGCCAAAATATAAACTAAAAATAATGTTTTCATTTACAAACATTATTTTTCATTGTTTGAATAATACTTAGGTATATAAGAACTTACAATAAAATTGCAAATGTTTACAGAGTGTGCTGAGGCACGGTAATATAATCTAAAGGCCTTGCCACACAGCACAATTTTACCACTGATCAAATTTCCAATCGAATTGGCTTTGCCCGTCTACACGACACAATCAAATCACTGATTTTCATTCCGTCCACCCGATTGGTTAAAATCTGGTGGTACCGCCCACCCGATGAACTTGAGTTGGACGACTGGCGTCTACACGTCACGATTTCATCAAGTGATTTAGTCAAGTTGGACGTAAAATTGTGCCGTGTGGCAAGGCCTAAACAGTATTGTAACTCGGCCGTCTTCGTGAGTTATATACCTACAGACGCGCCGTACGCAAACCAGCGGTAGGGCTGCCCGCCTCAAGTATTTTAATTACATCTACCTACTTGACGTTTTTTTCTGGTTTTGTGTATGTTCATATTACTTATATTTTTATTCAAACAAATGAAAATCGAATGAATGAAATAGTAAACTGCAGTCGCCGTAGGTTACAAAACTTAAATTTTTACTTCAGTACCTACCTACTGAGCCAAAATGCAAGTACCTACGTCCTTAATAACTGACGAGTATAATTATAACTTTTCATCGTAAATTAACGTCCCTATTACTAACAGCACAGAGCAACTCGAAATAACAGTTATTTGGTCACCCATCCGATGTCCAACCGCTTTGAACATTACTTAACGTCAACCATCTAATTGCGTATGCGCTACTTACAGTAATATCTACTCATTGCCAACTGGTTCGATAACACTACATGAAATCTACCTTATCATTTTAATTTCATAACGATATTACGTTTAATTCAATATGTATTTCCAAAAACCTATAGCTCGGGGTGCTTTAAAATTAAGCGAAAAATGATGTACTTAGTTAAGTAAGTACCCTAAGAAATTACCTATTGGTTATGTAATAAGCAGATTTCCATTGGCTTCCATTTTGAAAATTACCTGTAGGTATTACTAATCATAGACAACAATGAAATAATACATGTAGTCTTAGAACGCAGGTAAAATTGTCCTGCTAGTAGGTATAGGTACGTTATAACCGCAATATGTTTTAAAAATAATAAACATACTAATAGATTAAGCTAGGTAATCAAATTACGACTTTACCACGCTAAAGTTAATTACCGTGTCAGAAGGTAGGTGTAAAAAGCGTAGTTTTCATTTAAAATAAGGTAGTAGTATAATACTAGAACTAACAGCAACCATCGTAATTTGAAAAAAAAAACATTGCATAAATAGTCTTACCTTACAGAGTTTACAGGTAATTTAAAAAATCGTATAGTTGGGTGAGTTATCGAAGAATTTAAACAACCAAAAACAGCACAATATAATCTATTCATCTTCGCCATAATAATTATTTGAATATCAGAACACTGGTACAAAAATCATCACCGTCTGTTCGTCACTGCGACACGGTGCGAGCTGCGGCACGAGCGACCGCGGCTGTGGGTACTCTACGCTCAGTCTAAATGGGTACTCTGCTCCAGGCGCGTAGGTATAACTCGAGTTCCGTGCGTTTGTATGGAGTTACAATACTGTTAGATATTATTACAGTGGCTGAGGTATGGAGTTTTCTCCGAATGAAACTACCGATAACTATACGTCGTGAGATGAAAGACAACTGACAGTAGGTAATTAACGCTGCTGTATTTTCTTGGTACTGGAGGAACCAGTTTAATGTTAGTACTATTAATTATTCTGTGGTTTAATATTTAATTGGCGGGGTTCATTGTTTTTTATCGACATTATTTTGTCATCTCGTCGTCTAATCTCCACAAAGTATTGGTAAAATTATAGAAATGCCGAAATACCTGTAGGTATATTTATTTGCTTCTAAATAAAAGCAAGTAGGTACATGGAACTTTGCCACTTCGAAAATGAAGAATATCCATGCAACACTTACATCATTATATGAAATGAAATTGCCAAAATGCCTTAATCTTTTTAAAATTTGGTTGTGCTTATAAATTTGATAGTGGGTACCTTATACCTATTATTCCCTACACCAATAATTATAAACACATACCTACCTATATGCCAAAACATTATTATTTTATTTTATTTATAGACTCACGCAGTATCCCCGAAGGGGTAGGCAGAGGTGTTATATTACACCCACATTTCGCCATGAGTTTTTAGGGGGCGAGCCTATTGCCGTTACCGGGCACAGCACCAGACTCCGTGCTGCTACTGAGAATTCGGAAAAACCCAGTAACACTTTTGCCTGACCCGGGAATCGAACCCGGTACCTCTGATCAGCATTCGCATACGCTATCCACCGGACCACGGAGGCAGTCACTTCCAAAAGAAGAAAAATAGAGCGGTATCAAATTATAGACAGATAAGATTTAATTATATTTGAGCCATGTTAGAAACTTGGCCCAAAAATTCTACAGGTCCAAAATTAACAAACTCCTTAGGTCCTTACAAGGTAAAGTTTCTAATGTACAAAAGACTAGCCCATAAGGCCTTTACAATTTTTATTTTAAGCAATTTAGCTACCCGCTAAACACAGATGAGAGAATTAGTATTCTCTCATCTGTGTTTAGCGCACATTGGTTCTGCGGTAGATCTATTTAATTAATTCATGTCATGGACCCTATACCCAATTATTTCGACAGTGCCAATCGATTGCTCACCCCGGCTGGATGAGTACTGTTGAGGTGACCTAGTGGCCCTTAATACGGTCACGCAATATATAGTGACAAAACTGCAAGGGCATTGTATTTGTGACTGCTCTCGTATCGGGTAGGTACGGAAGAGCAGGTCTGGGTCCGAGTTCTCTACCTAGGTAGTGAGTCGCTACTGACCGCTACTACATACAAGAGGCGCTTTTAAAAATGTATGGAATTAGCACAGATATGAGTTAATAAATCTATGGGAATTAGATTGATTGTCTGATTTTGGCGAAGGACAATGCCGATGAGGCCGGGTCTAGTTCATAATATCGACAGTCACTACATCGATGGTCGCTGTGTCGAAAACGTTCCATCAACGGGCTAATGTATCGACAGTACCCCAAATCGATGGTACGCTGTTGATCATGATGATCCAGTAATTGTTTGGTTCTGTATTTTTTCATCTCACGAGTCAAAAGAAATCTTTTGACTCGTTAGTTACTCGTGTTGTATGTATGTGATGGGAAGACGCCTTTGAATGGCAACATATTATGCCTATTGCATAAAGTCTGTAATTTGACCCGGTAAGGGACGCTGCTCTCGAGATATGTAGGTAGGTAGGTAGGTACCGAAAACAACGGGGGGAAACTGCGGGGCGCGGCCAGTAAATAATTTAAAGCTACTGATTTAATTATGTTATTTCTAGATTTTTCTCTTAGAAGGCTTTGGCCAGCAAAGGGCCACGATAAGATAAAGAAAAATAAAACAAAAAGCATCATCCCCCAAACCTAAATCGTGGATCCGCCATTGACTAAGTACATACCTATTTAAATTTGTACTGTGGCTTTATTTTTACTAAAAATATTGATGAGAAATAATAATTAATTAACTGCCTAGATATTATAACTACTGTGTACAGACTGTACAGAAGAATTGACATAATATCTCGATCTCGTATTATTTTGTATTGGCATAATTTTGCGTTGAAGAATTTCAGGACTCAAATAAGTTAATAAAATTAACAGATGAACCAACGAGAAAAGTATTTTACTCAAAACAATCCATTTCCATTACACCTATGGCCATGATTAAACATAAGTTTATTAGGTACACAATTTAAACCTGTTTGATTAATGCTCTTGTTTAATTTACTGCCATCTATTATCGTTTATTTGAAACGCGCGGCGCACTTAAATGCTCGAATGCTACGCTACCCAGCCATGTTTAATTTACTGCCATCTAGCGTCTGTTTTGCGTACTACCAAAGCTAGTACAACATCATTTTCTGAAATATTTTCTTCTGGCCTTTGAACAGAAGAGATGTCGCTAGTGAGACAAAACTATCTAGTTGTTTTAATTCATCATTCAATACCTTCGCGCAAAGAAATATAACCTAAGCCTTCGCGCTTCGGCTTATTTGACGTTTACTGAAGTCACTGTTGCCAGATGGGGGGGATTCCCCCCAAATTTGGGGGTATTTTCAGACCACGGGGGGATTTTTGGGGGGACAAATCCTTTGGGGGGTTCTGCGGGGGGAAAAAAATTAGCTTGGAGGTAATTGGAGGATTTTTTTGAAAAAGTTTTATACGTGAACAAACTACTCACTACTTAATTAGAATGCACCATAGAAACGCACTCAAACACTCACACTAGCACAACAATACTGCGGCGCACTAGAAGACCGTCTGCAATGATGTTGACTCAGTGGTACAAGAGTGGAATGCGTTACATCAAACAGCCTGGAAATCCACACAAAATACCGAAGAGGAAGAGTTCTGGGTTGAAGTGTATGGCTTCAAAAATGCAGTCGGTGGTAGAAGTTACGGACATGTAAGCAAATTGACATTAACAATTTTTTTTTTTTATTTTTTTTTATTAATGGGCTTTGTCTCTTAGAGATCATATCGCCCAGTGCGGGAAAGACAAAATCAGATAACTTATAAACACGTACGTACTTATAACTAACTTACGATCTATATAACACTAGATTATACAAAAGTTTTGCTTTATCGGACACTGGAAAAGCAAGGATGGAGTTACATATGCCAATGTTATCCAACTTAAATGGCCTAAAAATATTTACCCTAGTATTTTCATTCCGGGCACACTCCATCAAGATATGAAAAACATCGTCAACGACTCCACATACATCACAATTCGGTGATGACACTCTTCTCATTAAATAATAAAACTTATTTGATGGAATATGTCCGGAACGAAGTCTTAAAGCTATGGTCGTTAAGGCTTTATTAAGATTACAATCAATCCACGGAACCCGAGAAATCTCTGGCTGGATAGTTCGGTACCATATACCTTTTTCTTTACATCTTTCATCAAAATACTCCTGCCAAAGGTCTAAACACTTCATTTTGGCCTTTCCGAGATAGTCTGAATACAATGGGGTGATATTCATAGGAACACCATCGACACATGCCTGTTTGGCGAGCACATCCACCACCTCATTTTCTTCATATTGTATATGTGACGGAATCCATTGGAGGCGTATTGTTTTGGAATTGGATTGAAGTTTTAAGATTAATTCATATATGGCGTAGGCTGTCGGAATGCCTCGCACGTGAGAAGTGTTCCGAGCCAAGTGTTGCAGCGAACTTTTGGAGTCTGTCAGAATCACAAAATTATCGCCATTGATTGAAGAAATATAGGATAAAGCTTCCAATATCGCAACCAGTTCAATGTGCATAATAGAAATATCTGAATCAATCTTAATCTTCATTTGATTCCGACGGATAGGGTCCAAAAAGGCTGCTCCCCCCAAATTTTTATCTTTGGAGCCGTCAGTAAAAATTTTATGATAAGTTAAATATTGTTCTTCAATGTATGCAGTACTTAATTGTTTTAACTGAGAGATATTGTAATGACGTTTAGTTTTAGTTATACTTGGAATTTTATCGTTGACTATATGAGACAAATCTATACTGCTTATCCACTTATCAAGAGAAAACATTCCATGTTGAGCACTTGAGTGTATTGGAACAGAATTATACTGAGAGAAGATGTCGATAAGTAATGGCAACTTCTTGTTCTGCCAATAATTGGAACCTGTAACTAGTGAAAGGTTTTCCAGTGATTTTATAGTTTTATTATTACGAAGAGATATTGATCTCAAAACAAATTTGCTGGCTAAGTATCTACGACGAAAATGAAGTGGCGGAAGGCATAGATCACTTTCCATAACGTGTATCGGGGTGCTTCGTATAAATCCACCAATCACACGTAACGCCTGGTTTTGGACCCGATCCAATTTATTTAGTTTAGAATTACAACTATTGTCAAACAAGAAACTGGCATAGTCAATTCTACTTCGGATTAGAGAAATGTACAGTCGTCTTAGGTGTCTTTGATGGACTCCCCATCCCGGACCGGATAAGACTTTGAGTAGATTGATGAATTTTATTACTTTCTGTGCGGTTTCATTGATGTGCTTACCCCATCTTAATGAGCTATCCAGCCACAGACCCAAATATTTCACATTATTAACAACATCAATTGAAATATCATCAAAGTGAAAGTTAATCGATCTTCTAAAGCAGCCTTTTTTAAAAATACAGATCTTACTTTTATTTGAAGACATTGTTAAACCTAGTTTATCAATTAACGCTTTGAAATATCGTAAAGAAGACCGAAGCTTTTCAAACGCTAAATCTATATTATTATTGGTTGAATATAATACAAAATCATCAGCATATTGAGATACATTAACCTGGCCGACGTTATTACATATATGTAAAGTTAGAATATTAAATAAAAGAGGAGACAATGGATCTCCTTGGGCTAATCCACGGCCAGTAAATCTTCCAATCTCACAATCATAAAACGCGACTTGAAGATGTCTGTTTGATAAAAAATACCACAAATAGATACAAAAGTTTGATCCAACTCCGAACTGATCCAAAATACGTAACAAGCAAGGAATATCAACATTATTATAGGCACTTTCGATGTCTATAAAACATGCCACTGTAACTAAATTTTTAGAAAATCCTAGTTGAATTTCAGAGACTAATCGCGTAAGATTATCCAGACAAGATCGTGCTTTACGAAAACCTACCATGTCCTCAGGGAAAAGACATTGTTTTTCAAAAAACCATTCTATACGTTTGGCCAAAATGGCATGAAAAATTTTGCAAATACATGATATCAGAGAAATAGGGCGCAAAGAGGAAGTTGAACTATGCTTGGGGATTGGGATTATTTTGATTTGACGCCATTGTACAGGAACAAAACCTAAAGAAAAACATTGATTGTATATTGAAAGTAACATATGTTTACCAGAAGCTGGAAGGTGTTTAATCATGGAGAAGGAAATTTGATCTGACCCTGGGGCTGTGTCGGTAGTTTTAATACAAGTGACTAGTTCTGACATTAATATTGGAGATTCTAACATTGGGTTATTGGAATTAAAAGTAGGTTGTGAGGGACATACATAATCTGGAGTGAGGTCGTTAAGCAAGCGCTCGGCTTTTTCTTTATCTACACAGGTGATAGGAATTTGTCGACCTTTCAACCATCTCATCTTGCGCCACATCTCTGATGCCGAAGAGGTTTCATCTACAGATGTACAAAACTGCTGAAAAGATTTACTCTTTGCAGTGCGAATCAGCCTTTGAGCAGTGCTTATTTTTTCTTTGAGGATATCTAAATTCCTCGAAGAGGGGCAACGTCTCAAATTTGCAAGAGCCAAGCGCCTTTCCGCCACCGCCCTGGACAGCTCGGATGACCAATATGGTTTTGGTTTAAACTGGTTGCAAATGGTTTGAGGGATTTTAATGAATGGGATATACTTATCAGCAGCTTTTTGCATTATATTACATAGTTGGTCATATGACTCCTGAGGATCCTGAGAAATTACGCAGTTTTGTAATTGATCATCTATATATGAAGAATACGAAGTCCAATCGGCTTTTTTAAAATTTCTTTTCTTTTGATAATCGCGGTTAATATTAATTAAACAATTTAATTTTATTATCAAATGATCACTTCCGAGTGATTCGTTTGTAGGTTTCCACAGAAGTGACAGGGACAAATCTGAAGAAACAAATGAAATGTCGGGACTTGATTGCTGGAGAACTCCATCAACCATTCTAATTCTAGTGTAGCTGCCATCGTTTAAATTAATGAAATTATAATCCAACATGGAATCAAATATTTCGGAGCCGCGCCGATCAGTTCTCTGAGACCAGTTAGAATGGTGACCGTTAAAATCACCCAAGATAAGGGTTTTACTATTCGCAATAGAAAACATCGCATCCCAATCGCTTTGAGTGGTGTGTACTGTCGATGGGCAATAGACGCAAATTATGTTCTCAATATGCTGACAATTCAGGATTCTAATATGTAATAATTCAATACCAGGATTACGACTTTTTGTTGAACAAATAATAGATTTAACAGAGCGATGAGTCATGATGGCCACGCCACCGTAACCATCTTCTCTATCTAGTCTATACGTATTATAATCGCTGATTCTAAAATAACTCTCGGGTTCCAACCAGGTTTCACTCAACACGGCAATGTGGATTTTTTCTTGGTTTAAATATAATTCAAGTGAACGAGTTTTGGGTCTTAAACTTTGGCAATTCCATTGTATTATATTTAAATTTGTAAAAGTATTATTATTATCCATTTCCAACAAATAGATCAAATAACGAATCAATAGATAAGCTACTTACGATTTTTTGTGTTAGCCACTCTGAAATTATGGTAATTGATTGCTGGATTTTAGTCTGAAAAGATTCTTTGCTTTTAATGATATTTCTAATTTTTGAAATCAGATGCCAAAAATTTAAATTATAAGTAGACTTATCCGCCTGTCTCTTTTTATTTCCGTGGGGTGTGTCCATTTTTTCTGAGGAGTCTGAAGATTCAGGATTGAGATGCGATAATATGTCCTCAGTGGGCGCAGGGGTCAATGGCCGGCGATTATGCTTCTTTAAGTTACGTTTGGCCTGAAGCTTAGGCCGTGTATTTATTGTGGATGTGTCTGGGCACTCCGCTTCGTAGGGTGTGCCGGTGGGTGTATTTACATCTATTGGAAGGGGTGCGAATGAGGAAATTGGATCACTAACCACTTTTGGGGCCTGGACAGGGGAAGGAGGGACGTACATGGTGAGCGCTTTTCTGTAGGTGCAGTTAAATTCTGACATTATATCCCTTAACTTCTTTTCCTTCTGAAAAAATGGACAAACTTTATCAAGCGCCATATGGCAACCTGAACAGTTCACACACGTGAATGATGTAGTTGTACAGTTATCATGCTTTAGTGAGCATTTAGGACAAACAGGCTTTTTGGACGGACATCTTATTTTTAAATGACCGAACTTCCAGCAGTTAGCACACTGAGTTACTGGGAATACAAACCTCTCCACTGGAATCCTCAAACTGTAGATGTAGACATAAGGCGGCAGAGAAGGACCTTTGAATCCAAGCCGAATCGTCTCACTCGGTGTCCAGCCGTTACCATCAGGGTTATCCAAGCACCGTTTATTTAACCTCTTGATCGAGATAATTTCAGCACTGCTCGATATATTAGTTTTAAGATCCTCATCCGAGATGTCCAGGTCCATAGCTTTAATGAGTCCGTATGATACACCAACCTCCGAAGTTTTTTGACAAGACCAGCCCATGTCAGTAAACACCGAGCAGTGTATAAATTCCTCTGCACCGACATCATCATCAAACGTAATCAGCATTTTATTCTGATGTACGTATTTGATTTTATAGATCTTGCCGCTAGCAATGTTATGTGCCTTGAATAGTTTTGCTAAGGCAAATTGTTTCGGCAAAGGCTCTTTACACGACACGTGCACTTGTATTCTCTCATCTTTTTCCCTTTCACCTTGCTCTTCCCCACTACGTATGTGTTTGCTTCGTCTTCTATCTACTACGCTCCATCCTTCTTCTGAAGAGGTTCCATCCCTTGTCCTTTTCCCACTTATCTCTGTTTCATTCTGCAATTGTGTATTGTCCTCAAAATCCATGTTTGTACCGTCCTCTAATTCATCAGCGCTCGACAAAGAATTGATGTTTACATTACTTATATTTGATTCAGTCATGTGCACAAAGTAACGATTGCAGGGACCGACCGGCACAAAACCGGTTGGCCCGCGCGTAAACAAGATAAGAAACGCGCTCAATAGAATGTAACTAATATTAATTAAACGTCCGATCACAAGGATAGCTCGTGCGGCACTCATTAACAATTTTGTCGTTGCCTTTTTCTAACGCGGTTGTGGAAAGAGCCTTCTCTCAAGTTGCGATTATTAAAGACAAACTGAGAAACAGATTAGTCATCAACACGGCCGAATCCATTTTGAGAATAAGATATTCAATGCCGAAAGGATGTGTTAATTTTAAACCAACTTCAAAGATTCTCAAGATATTTAACTCGGAGAAAATGTATGGAACTGCAGACGACGCAAGTGGAGATGCTGATACAGTCATGGAAGCAATTGCTGAATTATTATACATTTAATTTAATTGTTTTTAAATAAATAAAAAAATTTCCAATTACTGGGGGTTTTTTTCTCAAAACACTAACATTTTGGGGGGATTTCGGGTGAGATTTGGGGAGAATGCTAGATCATCATCTGGCAACACTGACTGAAGTTCATTCGCACTGTTGCCAGATGGGGGGGATTCCCCCCAAATTTGGGGGTATTTTCAGACCACGGGGGGATTTTTGGGGGGACAAATCCTTTGGGGGGTTCTGCGGAGGGAAAAAAATTGACTTGGAGGTAATTGGAGGATTTTTTTGAAAAAGTTTTATACGTGAACAAACCACTCACTACTGAATTAGAATGCACCATGGAAACGCACACAAACACACTAGCGTCACTAGCACAACAATGCACTAGAAGACCGTCTTCAATGATGTCGACTCAGTGGTACAAGAGTGGAATGCTTTACATCGTACAGCCTGGCAATCCACACAAAACACCGAAAAGTTCTGGGTTTAAGTGTATGGCTTCAAAAATGCAGTAGGTGGTAGAAGTTACGGACATGTAAGCAAATTGGCATTAGCAATTTTGTCGTTGCCTTTTTCTAACGCGGTTGTGGAAAGAGCCTTCTCGCAAGTTGCGATTATAAAAGACAAACTGAGAAACAGATTAGCCATCAACACGGCCGAATCCATTTTGAGAATAAGATATTCAATGCTGGAAGGATGTGTTAATTTTAAACCAACTTCAAAGATTCTCAAGATATTTAACGGAGAAAATGTTGCTAAATTGCAATTGCTGAATTATTACACATTTAATTTGATTGTATTTAAATAAATAAATATTTTTCCAATAACGGGGGGTTTTTTCCTCAAAACACTAACATTTTGGGGGGATTTCGGATGAGATTTGGGGAGAATGCTAGATCATCATCTGGCAACACTGTTCATTCGCATCATTGCTCCTGTCAAACAGCTGACGGAAAGTTGTTTCACGTTGCGTAGAAGTAACTTGTTTATTTTATATTATAAATTGTACTGCCCTAATTTGTGTAATACGAGATATAATATCCGATCGTCATAATCGTTGTCGTTGTGTGTGAAATAATTAACGGTATTAAGCGGATAATAGATATATTATCTTGTAATTACATGTTATCGCCGTTGGCTCTCTGTGGAAATAAGTTGTTATAAAACTTTACACATCATTCCATTGTGATTCCTTGTGTTTCAAAACATATAAAATGACTTTAGGTGAGTACTGCTTTATTTAGATTTTTACACAAAGTTGTTTTATAAATTATAAGTAAATATACTTACGACGTTCTCATTTTCTAACAGGTTTTTATTACATAAAAATTGCTTTAGACAATATGGTTCATGTATCCGAAATTCCATTTTAGCAGATTTTGAACTAATTGCCAGGATGTGTGCATTTGCTACCAAAGATAGAATAAATATTTACACTTTACCATCTATTAAAAAAGTGTTACTTTAATATATTCTACCAAATACTTAAGTACTTCTCTAAAATTAAGCGTTAATCTATTTTTCAAATAACTTTTACATAAGCAGACACTAAACTAGATTGGGCCTATGACTTCAAAGTACATAATAAGGAATAGAATAGAATAAAGGCCAATTAGATTTGTATTACCGTTGATACTAATGAAAACCATATGTAACACATACATACATGATGTGAAATACATCAATAAATACAAAGATTCAGAAAAGCATCTGATTAATTATTATTTTTATGTTCACTTTAATTATCTTTTTTTTTTCTAAGTAGGTAGGAACTGTTATGAAAAAAAGTAGATACCTACTAGGTATCTACTTTTTTTCATAACAGTTCCTCATGGTCATAGTTATAAAATAGATAAGTTACTTAGTGATAAACAGAGAAAATCTTAAATAAATGATTATCAGAATTTCTATTTATTTGATGGTACCTTCTTAAAGGGAACATCTCAGACTTCAAATCAAATTTCTAATTCCATTAAACAGAGAACAGATATCCCTATCTATCATCTTTCTCAACCGCAGATTATCTCAACATCTCTAATTATCAAGTTCTGCAATGCATATGTCTTTTACACATATATATTATTGGTCTTATTGTTGATCATGTGGCACATGCAATGACACCATGATTCAAATTGCTACCCATTCACATCAACTAATTAATTTACTCAATCAGTCAAATGCACCCTTTTGTTATTATTTTGATATTAAATTCTGTCACTTTTACTTATTTATTCCCTGTTTTAAACTCAAGTTTGCCTTGACTAAGCAATGTTGTACAAGACCAAAGTTCAAAACTCCTTGTATGATGTATTGTGATAAGCTTTAGATAACACATATTCACAAAAAATAAGGACCAATTCTGAGTCACCAATCTTAATATTTTGATAATATCTGAAATCAAGCATTGATATCTTAATTGTTATAAGAATAAAGGTAGGTACAAAAATGGCTATCATAATTACTTAAACACTTAGTGGGATGGAAAATTTATGAACTGAATAGAAACATAGGATTTATTGCTATTGTGGACATTCAATTAAAAAAAAACAACATTTTGAACTTTGATGTTACAGCCAAAGTCCAACTAACATATTATATCTATTGACTAGGCTAATTATTTTTTACAATGGCAAGCAGAATTTACATGCATAACAAGTACAGTAAATAAAATCTATTATACCTAATTGTTCTATAGGTAATTAGCTGACAACATATATTTACTCAGCCATAAGGAAACTTCTATTTTTATCAAGGATAGGTCTTTGTTTATTGTATAATTACAAATTGTTGTCCATTAAGATAAGATCTGTGTCAATCAAGACATGCATTTGTAGCAGCAACAGATCCAGAGGGCTAATGGGATTAAAGGGCATGATAATTATTTCTTGCCTCATATCTACAAGGGCAATGATTCCATCTGTCATAAAAAAAATTGTCAGTCTTTATGGGAATCAGTACCTTTGGATAGGTATACTGACAGGGCTTAGCCCCATGGCTAATATCGCTATCGATTTTGGTACTTAACGGTGGTCAGATGACAGTCATTCTGAAAAAGGAAAATTTAATAGCTGGTTTAACTTGTAAGCGGAACACTGTATCCTAGGTGAAAATCTTGATTACTACCGGGATATCAAAAATATAAATATTAAGTAGTTTATAGACAGCCTCCGTGGTCCAGTGGATAGCGTATGCGACTGCTGATCGGAGGTCCCGGGTTCGATTCCCGGGTCGGGCAAGTGTTACTGAGTTTTGCCGAATTCTCAGTAGCAGCACGGAGTCTGGTGATGTGCTCGGTAACGGCAATAGGCTGGCTATTACGTGGGACCTAAAAATTCATGGCGAAATGTGGTTGTAATATTACGCCTCTGCCTACCCCTTAGGGGATACAGGAGTGAGTCTATAAAAAAATTATAATAAAAATATATAAAGACAGCCTTATGCCTGATGTTTTAAATTGCTGATTGCATCATCAAGGACTTTTGAGAGGTTAGAGGATCCATAACTCACTTGCTGTCCAGCAAGACAAAAGTACAATAGAAAATGGATTGCTAAAAATAATATACAATAATGGGACTGGGAATAAATGAGTCTGGTAATGTGCCCGGCACGGCAATAGGCTCGCCCCCTATTACGTGGGACTAAAATAAATCTGGCGGAATGTGGGTGTAATACTTACACCTCTGCCTACCCCTTCGGGGTAACAGGCGTGAGACTATAAATAATAAATAAATAAATAATGGGACAGGGGAACTGTTAGATAGCCTTATCTCTAAATATATTTCTATTTGCCTAAGAGTTCACCTTCCAGCAGTCTAATCCTATTAATATTATATAATTTATTATTGAATAAAATACAAAAGTCACTTCCGTTTATAAATATTTATTTGTCAATGTCTGAGGTTAAATTGATATGTTAATTAAAATGATTCAAAGCTACTTAATGTCTAGAATAAACATTAATTATTTGATAACTTAAAAGTTGTTATAAACATTTTTAATTTTGTTTCATGAGACTGTTTGAGGCCCTGGAACCTACAGCAAGATATAAAGCCTACCAAACAGGATTGTGAGCAGAATTTATATATTGAAAACCCTTCTCCCACGCCATAATCGATAAAGATTAGTTGTCTGTTAAGCTATTAACAACCTAAGGGTGAAACCAAACGAGCATAATTTTGTGAGTCGTTGAGTCGCAGAATTTCGGTTGCAGAAAGAAAGTCTATTGTTGTTAGTAACTCATTTTGCGTCGCCGTGTGAATCAAATAGGACTTTTCTATGAAACCGAATGCAGCAGAATTTCTGCAACCGAAATTCTGCGACTCACGACTCACAAAATTACGCTCGTTTGGTTTCACCCTAAACCTCCTGTTACATTTCTAGGACCATGGCCATGCTCAACTGCTCTTGGCCCAAGGACGATAAGAAATTTAACCGTTGTTCATTATAGAGTATTAAATTACTTCATGGTACTCTTCTCCATATCCGTGTGGTGACGGATTAAGAATACGGAATGTCACCACTCCATATCATCCCATGGGTGTCGTAAGAGCCGACAGAGGGAGCATATTCTGTAGAGAACAGCACTGTAAGAGAAGGAAAACTAGATACAAACCCTATACCAACCCATTTGGCCAGCGTGGTATAGTAGGCCAATTCCTCCTTTCAAAGGAGAGGCCTAGTCCAGCAGTGGACTGTTAAAGGCTGATGATGATGACTCTTCTCCAGCCTAATCATTATTGTTTTCGCTTAAAAAAATAACTTGTCTTTGGAAAGTTAAGCAACAAGTCTTAGACAACAAGTGATGAAGTGACTGACCTCAGTGTTACCTCAGCGCGCGTAACAGGATTTACATAATATAGTCATTACTTGCCTAAGTTCCACGTATGGCTCGCGTGTATTTGGACCAGTAATAGTTCGCGAATATTTTCGAACTGAATGCTCTTATTATCATACTAGCCCGCGGTTACACCCGCGTTATTTAGGGCTACTGCGCCGTACCCGTGGCTCATAGCGTGATGATATATGCCTTCCTCGATAATTAGACTATCCAACATAAAAATAATTATTAAATTCGAACCAATAATGTTACTAAGATTAGCGCGTTCAACCAAACTCTTCAGCTTTATTGTATATAGAGGTGTCCGCGGTTACACCCGCGTTATTTAAGGCTACTGCTCTGCTCCCGTCGCGCATATCGTGATGTTATATAGCCTTCCTCGATAAATGGGCTATCTAACACTGAAAATTTTTTTCAAATCGGGCCAGTAGTTCCTGAGATTAGCGCGTTCAACCAAACAAACAAACAAACTCTTCAGCTTTATATATTAGAATAAGATATTAAAATATAAGTTAAGTAATGATGCGCTTGTACTTGCATTCATACTCTTGGCTGCTTCCTAGATCGGTAGGGAAAGCTATCGATGACTGAATGGTTGACTAGTGGTCGCCTCGCCGCTTAACACTGCGCCGATTGTTGTAGGTTTGACCCCAACAAGGGACAAAACCGTCATGTGATACACAAAATCTTGGTCCGATTATTTGTGTTCTTATTATCCGTTACTTAATTGAATTTCTGTAAAGACAAAGAGTGCTCATCAAGACATTTTTTATTATTTTATTAACATGATCTTGGAGTGGCAGTCGTTAACAATTTCGCTACGTCACCGGGTCGTCTAACATCTTATTGTGTAACATCTAAGAAATAATAAATCGAAAATCAGAGAATCTCTCGATACATATTCAGTATTGCCATTTAATGTTCTTTCTTTTAAAAAGTAACGAAACACGGGCTCCGGACCTGTGGAATATCTATAAAACTGCCCAGTGCTAGTATTAATACTGTTAGTCCAGCTACTTATTAAATTGTATCAGTACTTAATAAATCCGTTCAGCAAGCGAGTATGATAGAGTTTCAAAAATCTAAACATTATTCTTATACTACTACCATTTATAACATTAAGTAGTACTTAGATTTTAGTCACATTTCCTTTGCGCATAATTGTAATGTATTCATACCTACTACCAACATTAATGCTGATGTATTCTTTTGTCCCCAGGCATCGCAAAGCAGAACTCCAAACCGAACAACATAGCTGAGGTGAGTTATTTATAATCATGCACCGACCTTCGCTCCGTAAACAGTCTGTTATTTCCACTTCTACATGTTTCGAAACATGTCGATTACTCACAAACTGTGCACTCGCTAGCAAACAAAACAACTTACCGCCACATAATATATGCGGTCCGTGTGGTTGACGGCATAGAATACAAGTGTCACCACCCCCTATCTTCCCGTGGGTGTCGTAAGAGGCGACTAAGGGATAACACGATGCAAATACCATCTTTGCGTAGAGACGGAAAACTCGACATCAAACCCTATACGACTGCCTCGTTGGTCTCGCGGCATAAATGTGCGCGTGGGATCGGGAGGTTCCGGGTTCGATTCCTGGGTCGGGCAGTGTTATTGGGTTTTTCTGCCACGAAATTCTCAGTAGCAGCACGGAGTCTGGAAATGTGCCCGGTACGGCAATAGGCTCGCCCCTTATTACGTGGGACTAAAGTATATCTGGCGAAAAGTGGGTGTAGAAATACACCTTTGCCTACCCCTTCGTGGATAAAAGGCGTGACGATATGTATGTAATGTATGTATGTGTAATATATTTATGGAAACTTGCACTGTCCTTGGGGATCAGCGCTGTCAAATATCTTCTTCTAATCCAACCGTGCCGCATCCATCATCTCTGTAAATTGCATGAATTGTTTCCTCCATTTTCCTATACCATGAGTAAAGCGTCGCCACAGGGGGGGGGGACGGGCAGAGGGGGTCAGCTGCCCCCCCTAGAGATTCAAAAACCCCTACAATTCATACTTCTCCCATTTTCCATATCAACTTGCCACCCCCCTCCCCCTAGGCCATCGGCTGGCGACCTTGCCCCCCCCCCCCCTCCAGGCAATCGGCTGGCGACGCCCCTGATGAGTACCATTCCTGATGAAATCGCTCATGGTGTTGCCTTGTGGCAATAATAAGGCCTTTGCTTGTTCAATATGTATTTCGGTCTATAACCACTCATGTACATTGTACATACCTACGATACGCATATTTCTAAATAATAAGAGACAACTTATAAAACCTCTTTGTGATCGGACGGTTAAATTGTTTTAAGTTCAAACAAGCAAATGTTTTGTCCGTCTGTCTCTGGATAGGGAATTGAAAGAAATAACGTCGTTCTATGATAGATGGTCTAAATAGATTTTAAACTCTCGCGATTTGTATACATCATACAAAATATTTACATATACAAAATAATTTAGCGGGTCTTAATCGCATAAAATTGACTGATTAAAGGTATAAATACCTATTTGTTTCTGACGTTAATTGTCTCTCCGCGACCATGATCGGTCAAAGACGGTCGAAACGTCGGAAACAAAAAAATACGCTATTAAGACTTGTAAATTAGATGGTCTGAAATAATATAAACCTTGAACCAAGTCTGATTTTCTGTTTATTTAGTGCTCATTAATATGTGATAAAGACAACAGAGTCCAACGTCCCAGTAGGTAATAGGTACAGTAGATAACAGTAAATGCATATTATTTATAGGTACATTATCAATAACGAGTTGTTTTTGTTTGTTTTGTAACGAGTAAGTATAACACCACTGTCGCTTTTCATAATCACTGTTAGTATATTAAACGTTATGAAACAGTTTATCAAAGCCAAATAGAGAGATAATTCTGAGACACACAATATGAATGTGAGACAGCTACATGTTTTATTAAAATCTGTTTAGTACCTTTTGCGTAGAAGGGTAACTAACATCCATCCATGAGCCAGCCATCCATCCTCAGAAACATTAGCATTTATAATACCTAATAGTAATTACATAGTTCCAATACAAGTCGTCAAGATTCTTCTCAAGTTTTCAAGATATTATTTAATATAAGTTTTCTACTTAATTCGCAGTAAAAAAAATATATTATGATTATAAATGTTATTTTTTTATTTAATTAACAAGTAAATTATTTAAGATCTACTTATTTGAATACAACACCAAAGGCGATGAAAAAATAAATTATGGAAAAAATAAAACAATAGACACTAAAAGATATTATTAATTGTGCGTAAATAGCTACTAGATGTACTCGAGTCTATTACTGGGTTTTTCCGAATTCTCAGTAAAAATAAATTATGGAAAAATAAAACAATAGACACTAAAAGATATTTATTGTGCGTAAATAGCTACTAGATGTACTCGAGTCTATTACTGGGTTTTTCCGAATTCTCAGTAACAGCACGGCGTCTGATTATATGACCGGTAACGGCAATAGGGGCCACCGTATTACGTGGGACCAAAAATTAATGGCGATATGTGGGTGTAATATTACGCCTCTGCTTACCCGTTCGGGGAAACAGGCGTGAAACTATAAAAATCAAAAAATACTCGAGTCAGTTCTTTATCTAGATACTTAACCATTATTTTTTTAACTAATACTACTAGCTTTTGCCCGCGGCTTCGCTCTCATTAAATTCGGGGTAGAACATAAATCGCCTTTATAGTTCGGATACTTTAATAATTTTCTTTCTATTTCTTTTTATACTATTAAGAAATATAACTGCAAGAAGTATCTAAAATATTACTTTAATAATTCATTTTTGTAAACAGTAGATATTTTTAAACTTCCGTAGCCAAAAATGGCAAAACACGGCACCCTTAAACGGGTGCCGTGTTTTGCCATTTTGCGCTATGTCTGTCTGTCCGTATGTCACAACCACTTTATGCCGAAACTTTTGAGTCTACAGATTTGAAAATTGGTAAATAAATGTTTTCTGTGAACCGCTTCACGACGTTATAGAAAAATTTAAAATATTCTCCATACATAGAACTTATGTGGAAAATGGGTCTTTAAAAATTACTTTGAAATTCTTAAAACCATTGTTTCTCAAAGTCAATCGTTTGAAAACTATACGCTTCCAAAGTGGTAAAATGAATGTGCGTGTCCCTCTAACTTTTAAAGTGAGAGAGAAACAAATCTAAAAAAAATACATGCTGTAGATTTTCACCTTTTGCCGTCCCTTAGCATAGCTTATTTAATGTTTCTTCCTGGGTTATTTACTTGTAGTCGAGTGCTATTACATAGTTTTGGTGCATCAAGATGTATGCATGAATAGGACTGGAACACCAACTTTCAGTCTTAGGTAGAGTGAAGGCACTCAAATTCTAAAGAGTTTAGAAACTCTATTGGGTACAAAGTAACTTCGTCAGTATCCATGTCATTAGGTACCTACCGAAAGGTAACTCAACAACATCACCTTGCATATAGTCAAATGTCAAAGCCATAGTCCAATATATCTCTATACACACTTTCGCATTTATAATATTAATAGAGAATATCGGTTCAGCCGGTTTATCGTGAAATCGGTACATACATACATCACGCGTACTTTCAATAGGTACATTTGTCCTTACAAACTTCGACCCTCCTTAGAATCACTCCCAGTTTATTTTTTGCAACAAATTGTTTTATCCTATGTGTTTTTCTTGGTTCTAAGCTTCGGTAAAAGTTTCGAAATACGCCGCCATTTTAAGGGGTTGTGAGTGGTTGGGGGGAGGAGGAGGGAGGGCTCGGGTCACTCACCATTTTCACCCGCCGGAAATACTTGGTTTCCTTTGAAAAAATAAAAATTATATGTTCTCCAAACATCAGTATGTATGGTGGTGCCAACTTCCACATTCTTCATACTAGTTTAATAAATTGAGGTTGTTTTTAGGTTTATCGTGTGAATTCGTGTGCATACACACAGAGAGAACGCCGCAAGCGCAAGGCATCATTATATAAATGTCTAGAGAAAGATTTGTCATACAGATACTTATTCCCGTAAAGCCGTTGCTATCAATAAGAATTTCTCGAATCGCGAGGACATCACGCAGTCTACAAATAATTACATATTGCGAATAGCTTATCTCAGGAATCTATCACTTCATTTATTCATGCGCAGTCAGTAATCCTCCGGATTTGCATTAGTGCACTAACTGTTGCAAGACAAATACATATATCTGAGTGATCATGGGTTCCATTTTAGTAGTCTAACATAGGTCACTTATCAGGCATATTTGACAAAGTTCAGGCACTCCTCATTCAAGCTCATGCTAGGAATTCCCAAACGTATAATTTACGCCGTAAACCAGCTGAGTTTAATGTGGGAGACACTGTGTGGAAACGGACTTTTTATCAGAGCGACAAGGATAAGTCCTTCTGTAAGAAACTAGCCCCTAAATTCGTGAAGTGCACAGTGATTAAGGCGCTGTCCTAAGCGACTGTTGTGGTAAATGAGGGGGTGAAGCAGGGGAGGTGAAGGGAGCTTAGCTCCGTCTACTGCGGGGCGCCCCCCTTCATTCTCGTCGCGTGCGGCCGTATTCTGGCTACATCCGTATTCCAATATTTCAAAATCGCAAGCAAAACGTTTTAGCATATTGAATTGAGATACTGATATTAAAATTTATATTACATACATCAATCTGTTTGTACAATATAGGCATAGCGCAATTTTTGTTCTCAGTGCAGCCATGAGCAAAACTGGTTTACATTAGACGTTATAGGTATTAAATGTTGACGAAAGTAGGTAAATACCTACGTGCCGTAAGATGATAAAAATAATTGAGTCAGTTCCATGTATGGAGACGCCATTATTATGTTTGTTTTGTTTTTGTATAAAAATAGTGAAGCAGTTCATAGAATACCTACATCTAATTCTATTCCTGCCAGCTTTCAAATCTGTTTTGCAAATTGGCTGTGACATACGGGCGGACAGACAGACACACATTGCGAATCTATAAGGGTTCCGTTTTTACAATTTTTGGCTACGGTACCCTAAAAAACACAATACTGCTCTACTAAGCGCAAAAGCCGTATCTCAACTAAAGCGAGTTACGAGATAATTGAAGTTTAGTAAAAGTTGATTTCTTTTATTTATTTATGGATGTTTATTGTTATTATAGGTATAATTATTATGGCAAAGGTTTCGAAATACGTCGCCGTTTTTAGGGGTTGTGAGTGATTGGAGAGGGAGCAGAGGAGGTCTTGAAACCCCCCTCACCATTTTCACTTGCCGGAAATACTTGGTTTTCTCTGAAAAAAAAAATCCAAACATCGGTGTGTATGGCACTGCCAACTTCCACATTCATCACACTAGTTTAATAAACTAAGGTTGTCGGAGCCCTGCGAAGGGCTCCTATTTTCGGATTAAGGGTCAAAAGAGAACCTAACATAACCTATTTATTTACTTATTACAGTCGCACCTAACCCAAGGCACTCGAAACCAATGACGCACAAATTTGACATTAGCTGTCAATATGATCATTCCAAGATGGCAGTTTTGCGTTTCGTTTCACCTTTTTCATATAAAACCTAAAAATTACATTTGTAAAACTGTACTAAAGTATAAAAACTATGTTCCGTTTTGCATAACTGCCGAAGTATTTATGAAATTTTGGAAATTGTTTAAAAATATTTAGACGCAACTCCGGCAGCCAAAATTACTTTTAGGGGATTAAAACGAACTACCTTAAGCCCCCTACACTACCAATTTCAGGCGACTCGTTTCGAAACCCAACCCATTATTATTTTTCAAAATAGATGAAACAACAAAAATATATGTGGATATACCTTATTCATGAGATACTGCTATGTCGCTTAGAAAATTATAGAATTAGAATTTGAGTTACTGCTTTTTCGTTAGCTCTCGTCATACATGTTTGTATGGAAAAATATAAAAAATTTCTTTCGCTTCAAATATGTGTTGTTTCAAAGAAAATAAATATTAAAAGATATTTATTTATATTCATTTATAATTTATTAACGAAATACAGAATTTACAGCTCATCAAAAGTTAGCTGTCTGCTACAACCCGGCAGGTTTTCTTTATTCTCATCGAATGTTAAAGGCAGTGTGTGAGGTGATAAGGCTTCAATACTTATTATTTGCTGTTGTTCACGAGGCACAGTTTCATTTACTTTCCTTTTACGGCTTGGTATTGTAGAAATTTCAAGCACTGATGAAACATTTTCCTCTCCGTGATCTCGCAATGCCATCCCTTGAGCTTGACGAGAATCAATAATTTCAGGCAACTGCCAATTTATATAAAACGCCACAAGCTTCTGCCAGAAAACATCATCTCTTTCTATAATTTTTATTTTTAGTGGTATACTTTCGCCACTCCACACAGCAAATAAATACTTTTGTTTGCGTGTAACGTGGCGTTGCCCCTGAATTTGGTAATAACAATTACAATATTTGTTTAGACTAGTCAGTTCACTATTTTATCATGTTTCCATATTTGTATTTTATTTGCTCTTATACTATTCTCCAGGCCATTCTTATAGGCAACTTTAGAACATTAAATTTCCACAATCGTGTTTGGACCTATTAATCCATCTGGCGTGGCACCAATAATCGAATAATCCACAAGGCTCAATTGTTACATTTTCTTGCTTCGCCAGTTGTTGCAAAGCCAGTTGTTCATTTTAGATTCCATGCGCAACTGATTTTACATTGCAAATATTTTATTTGTACAAAATATTTTTTACTAAGTTGGCTTTACTGCTGTTATCTCTTCTTTTTACCACTATACAAAAATTTCAATCTGTCAACATATTCTTACGCAATTCGAACCAGTCACTGCTATCCCTCTTGTAATTTTTGCTTATCACTACGGAATTTGAGTCAAATTTGTTAAAAAAATTGTTTGGCATTTCTTGGCTAGCTCTTGAACAGATCGTGTTAGGAATGACTGAAGTTAAATGTGTGTAAGACGTTGCAGAACTGTTATCTTTAACTTCACTGTAATTACAATAATGATAATTAGTTACGTACTTTATTATTAAAAAAATATTATATCTTGTGTTATAGCAAACAGAGAAGTTACCTTCTTACTTATAAATGGTTTTTTTAGAAATTAAAAAGATATTAGATGTACTGAGACATACCTAATAGTTTATGAATAATCAAAGTTTTACTCGATGTACCTAAAAAGGTTTATGTTCAAAACACAATAATACAACATTCGTTACCGCTTGTGTGCGGATTGCGGAGCGCCATATTAGCGCTGTCATCATTATTGTTCGCCGTGGCGGCATCTTAGCGCTCCAGGCGCTCTGACAAGCTAATGAATTTGAAATATAGGTACATAAAATGATTCGATTTTATGTTATTACTCTTTCAAAAATTGAAAACTGTGGCAGCTATGTATTGTGAGAATAATTAATTTATATAATTATATTATGCATAATCGATAATATATAAGTAACATAGTTAGTCATAAAAGACTCTTATGAAAATAATTTGTGTAAAAATGTTACATATTTCATAATCACTTGGCCATGGATGAATTTCTATTTTATTACGACGCGTTCTTGTACAAATCCTTCGTAGAACTTCATTTCTCTAATTGTCCATATTTTATTCTTCTGATTATATATTTATAAGCACAGAAACAATAACACATTAAACGCAACAAGAGTATAAACTTAGGTCCTAATTATATGTGCCCATAGTTACATGAAAAGCCTATTTGATTCAAAGTATTCAGTCTATAACATAAAACATGAAATTACGAACTCAAATCGGCGTATTATAATAACAAACGGGTTTACGTAAAATTTCGTGCAGCGGAGACGCAAGCGACATGACCTATCTCTCACAGGGCTCATAGCCGAATGATGAGGTCTGGGCGGGGCGTAAACTAGCAACTGACACTCAGTACACCGCTTATGCTAATAAGGTTTAAACCCGAAACCGAGCGTCAAAATCATAGACGTTTGGCAGATTTTATTTAATTTTACAAAATATACACGTATAATATGAAAATAAATAGGGTAATTCTTTAGTTCATTAGATTTCCTACAATATTATCAAAAAAAATATGACAGCTTACGATCAAAATATTGCAAACAGTGAGACGAAAGATTATTTTCTGCCTCGATTTTGTGATTTTTTTACCGTGATTCTATTTTACGTACATGAAAAATTCTTTCAAAAGTCTTTTGTTCAGACTTTTGACTTTAAGCTCTAATTTTTGCTAGTTTGTAATATGTACCGTTATGGCTAGATGCGCGACGAAAAATTAGGTGTTTCACGGCTTCTGAGGTATAACAGCGCCTTAATAAAAAGTCGCCTCTCGTTTACGAGTTGTCGGACGCGTCTGGAAATTCTATTGGGTTTTGGCACATTAAGGACCTAAAACTTATACACTATGGTGCCTAACTATTTTTTACAAACCGTAGAAGACTTTCCCTTCCTTCTCTCTTTATGCCGTCTTAGCTTGGACAGTAGCGGACTCATAGACCTAACGCAGCTAGTCGGATTTTCCTTGTTAGCCACGTAAAATCCTCTCCTAAGGCGGGCGGTATTGTAACGTATGTCCGGTACTTACCGCGTTGCGTCACAGTACCGCCCATACGCTCGGCCAATCAGAGAAAGCCATCGTCCGCACTCGCAAAGCCTGACCAAATATGGTCATAAACGGACTCTCAGCCTGATGGAGGGCCCGGTATATAAAGGGGCCGACAGAGAGGCCGGCACCGCTACTCTAACGTCGCTTCTACTATAACTAAGCGTACCTACTGACCCTACGTCGTATTTACGTGTATCCTGGTCCCAGCTACGGGTTCCAGATTCACGTTAAGACTCCGGCTACGCTCCTAGACCGCTACACTTTCCTGCATCGCCTTCGGCTTCACCTCTGGCGAAGAGTCTGGCCTGCCCTGCTCATCGTACTCACACCGCCGGCGTCTGCCAGCTGAGCCAACGTCAGCGAGGGCCTGTACCGCTACGCACAGCCTTCGAGCAGCCTGCCTACACACTACCGGAGGGAACAGCGTGGGAGACTACAACCCTTAGTGTTCAGGCCAGTGTCGTGTTGTTGGTCGGTCATACTCGTGGCAAGGGAAGTGAGACGATACTCTGCAATAAACGCATCTAAAACCTCTACTGCGTTTTTACTACCAGAACCCGTTACACTGAAATTGACTATTTTTACTTTGTCGATTCATCGTAAGGACAGAAAGGAACAAGAAAGCAATCTGGTCATCGAATCTTGCTACTATTATAAATGCGACAGTTTGTGCGGATGGATGGTACACATGTTAGTTACTCTTGCGCGCAAAAACGGTGGAACAGATCTTGATGAAACTGCAATAATATAGCACATAGGTTTTCTTTTGTCCCGCTAAATGATCCACACGGGCAAAGACGCGGTGTGTCCTTTAGAGTGCGAAGTAAATCAAGACAGTGGTTAGCTACGAACGACGATAAAAATGTATTTACGTTCGCTTATATTTAACATGGTTGCCTACTTGATAGTGATAATGTCTGACCTCTGAGAAATCCGGTTATATATAATTTTATCATTGGCTCTAAAGAATTCTTATTTGCATAATCGAATATACTTAATAAAACAAACAACGCAAATTTAAGCCTTCGCATTTAGACTGGGTGCTTTTTTACGAGCATTTTGACATGCATGTAGATAATTGTCAATAGTTAAGGATGAGATATTTTGACATGGTTCTACTTAGGGACTGTACATTTACAGTATGCTGCTACGAAAAAGTCTTAGCAATCAAAATATACTAGGGTAACACTGCTTTAAAAAAAAAGTAAGAAGCCTCGAATGTTGTTATCATTTAATAATAACAGCAACAAAATATACGAAAAAGACATGACCCGCCGCTGCACGAGAAGTAGTTAGTCGTGTTCCGCTGTTTCTAAGGCCGTGTAATCGACCAACACTCCGATTAACCGCTTGTTATCTAATCGTATTATTATTTAAGTTGATTATTTGGGTGTTTGTTTTCTATATTACCAAGTGGCATGATACCAAGATAAATATGGTTCGCTGTCTATACATTCGTTTCACCTCATTGTCTCTTCAGCTATCCCGGCTGTGTGGAGGGAATCACAGAAGATGCGCCATTCCCTTCTTCCGACTGCTCCTCCTGATGCGGACTTCTTAAATCCCTACATATTGAGGCCCGCTTGCGACCTTTCCCACTCAGGGTGGCTTTACTATGCTCGTAGTCTGTACAGACAGAATCGACTATGTACAGTCGAACAACTACCCGGTCGGTCGATCACCTTACGGGCGAAAATCGCTCAGCAACAAATCGTCGCTTCCAGTGCTACTTTACACGCACATTGACATTCGTATCGTATACAAAACCAGTTTCTAGTGTGCTTCGACTCTATAAGCGAGCCAAGGGTTTTTTTTTCAAACTGGTCCACCGTCGACTTGTTTGATTGTACTTACCTACATACTTAGCTGTCGGATGAAAGCGAAAATTCAGTGAACCTTGTTTTTAAGGCGCCTTCTTAATAATACTGGTTATTATACTTATCCCGTGATCATCACTAGGTTTGTGCAATTTGTTGGGATTGTGTTGACACGACGTAGTTTAATTAAAGACTTTCCGTTTTAAGCATGTTTATACTCCCAAATAAATCTGAACAGTTTGTTGGCTTTATCGCGCTAATCTAATTTGCTGCCAATCAGATTTAAATATAATAGTTCTAGACAGGTAGAATAGGTGTAGGCAGGCCAATTTTATTTAAGGCGCTGTTATACCTCAGAAGCCGTGAAACTCCTAATTTTTCGTCGCGCATCTAGCCATAACGGTACAAATTACAAACTAGCAAAAATTAGAGCTTAAAGTCAAAAGTCTGAACAAAAGACTTTTGAAAGAATTTTTTATGTACGTAAAATAGAATCACGGTAAAAAAATCACAAAATCGAGGCAGAAAATAATCTTTCGTCTCACTGTTTGCAAAATTTTGATCGTAAGCTGTCGTATTTTTTTTGATAATATTGTAGGAAATCTAATGAACTAAAGAATTACCCTATTTATTTTCATATTATACCTGTATATTTTGTAAAATTAAATAAAATCTGCCAAACGTCTATGATCTTGACGCTCGGTAGATCCCATCGATATCAAACGCTTCAGCAATTTAAACTTTATTAGCATAAGCGTCGTACTGAGTGTCAGTTGCTAGTTTACGCCCCGCCCAGGCCTCATCATTCGGCTATGAGCCCTGTGAGAGATAGGTCATGTCGCTTGCGTCTCCGCTGCACGAAATTTTACGTAAACCTGTTTGTTATTATAATACGACGATTTGAGTTCGTAATTACATGTTTTATGTTATAGACTGAATACTTTGAATCAAATAGGCTTTTCATGTAACTATGGGCACATATAATTAGGACCTAAGTTTATACTCTTGTTGCGTTTAATGTGTTATTGTTTCTGTGCTTATAAATATATAATTAGAAGAATAAAATATGGACAGTTAGAGAAATGAAGTTCTACGAAGGATTTGTACAAGAAAGCGTCGTAATAAAATAGAAATTCATCCATGGCCAAGTGATTATGAAATATGTAATATTTTTACACAAATTATTTTCATAAGAGTCTTTTATGACTAACTATGTTACTTATATATTATCGATTATGCATAATATAATTATATAAATTATTCTCACAATACATAGCTGCCACAGTTTTCAATTTTTGAAAGAGTAATAACATAAAATCGAATCATTTTATGTACCTATATTTCAAATTCATTAGCTTGTCAGAGCGCCTGGAGCGCTAAGATGCCGCCACGGCGAACAATAATGATGACAGCGCTAATATGGCGCTCCGCAATCCGCACACAAGCGGTAACGAATGTTGTATTATTGTGTTTTGAACATAAACCTTTTTAGGTACATCGAGTAAAACTTTGATTATTCATAAACTATTAGGTATGTCTCAGTACATCTAATATCTTTTTAATTTCTAAAAAAACCATTTATAAGTAAGAAGGTAACTTCTCTGTTTGCTATAACACAAGATATAATATTTTTTTAATAATAAAGTACGTAACTAATTATCATTATTGTAATTACAGTGACGTTAAAGATAACAGTTCTGCAACGTCTTACACACATTTGACTTCAGTCATTCCTAACACGACCTGTTCAAGAGCTAGCCAAGAAATGCCAACAATTTTTTTAACAAATTTGACTTAAATTCCGTAGTGATAAGCAAAAATTACAAGAGGGATAGCAGTGACTGGTTCGAATTGCGTAAGAATATGTTGGCAGATTGAAATTTTTGTATAGTGGTAAAAAGAAGAGATAACAGCAGTAAAGCCAACTTAGTAAAAAATATTTTGTACAAATAAAATATTTGCAATGTAAAATCAGTTGCGCATGGAATCTAAAATGAACAACTGGCTTTGCAACAACTGGCGAAGCAAGAAAATGTAACAATCGAGCCTTGTGGATTATTCGATTATTGGTGCCACGCCAGATGGATTAATAGGTCCAAACACGATTGTGGAAATTTAATGTTCTAAAGTTGCATATAAGAATGGCCTGGGCCTCAAGTCTGCTATTTTAAACACATTCGTCATTCCAACACGATCCCATTGTCATTTTGACAAAAGTTCGTAGTCTGGTAATTCATTATGATAGTTCAGTGATCGATCAGTGGTCTCGTAATTGAATGGTGGCAGAATGGCATTGTTGTATTGCCATAGATAAAAAAAACCATTAGAAGAAATGATTTTTGAAAAACTACCATGAAATTTGATTATTTTTCATGCCAGATTTCATTTATATATTTTTTAAATATTCATTACTAGTGTTATAAGCACTCTAAAGTTGTATTAAAGTTCGTAAATAGCAAAAAAACAATGAACTTAACCATTCAACTCAATAATATTTGTTCTGTTTAGCTGTCAAAGTCAAATCATGTTTTGAAGTAAGAACTGTCAAAAGTTCAAAACTCATACCCAGCTCATACCTTTTTGTAAACAAAGTCCTAGTTTGTTATATTTCTCAATAATCTCAATGCACTGCGTTGAATTGTTAAATACCGAGTAGCTCGTATGTTTCTCTTAGAGCCAAAACGAAGATATCAATGGAAAATGCTCTATGGATAACAAATTCCAAAGGAAATGATACAGCAAGGTTATGCAGTTCACACCTCAAAGAAAAGTGATTATATCGACAGGAGTAAATACTATAATTAAAGATAGCGAGTTAACTACTAAAGGTGTTTATATTCGAAGAAGAATTGGCATAACCAAAACATAAAATATTGGAGATTGAGTTAGATCATAGATACATTCCTATTACAATTAAAATATTATTTGTGTTTCATGTGTTGTAACTGTATCAAGAAGGAAAATAAAACTCATAATTATGTGTTATTATTAACAATGTTGTTTTATTAAAGATAAATAATTTCTGTACATGAATTTATTAAGAATTATTGGTTCCAATTATAGACACAAATATTGAACACTTTTCTCATATACTAACTATCACAAATCTTCACTTTTGCATCTACTAGCAAAGCAACTTTCTTCATACTGGCTTTGCAGAATCCTCACATATATGTATGTCTCAAACAGATGGATATGAGCGGTCACAAAACTCATAAAGAAGTTGCCCGTTTGCTTGAATTTTGTATCTGTAAGAGAGATAAGTAAATATTTATAAACACACCACTCATTACATCATATTCTTTTATACTAAGATCTTCCATACTATGCAATTAATTTAAAAACACTTTTCATCATAATTCAGACATTATTTAATTGAATTATGTAGGTACTTAAATTCTTTACAGGACTCCATAAAATATAGGTAGAATATATTGATAAATTAGGAACATTATATAAAGCATCATTAACATAACTGTTCCTGTCATTTAGGTATGGCAATATTAAAAAGAGATCAGGAAGATCTTATTGTACTAATACTTCAAACTATCACATAGGTATGACATTATCATTTATTTAAGTACCAAACCACTGCTAGTCACTATCTATAGTCATATCATTATCTACTACTAACACTTCCATTCCCAATGTGTAAAAACATTACTCTTTCTTTTTAGCTCCGTCACTCAGATGAACTAAGTTCATCTGAGCTCTGCCATAGTTGGGTTAAAAGCACAGCTACAACGTTTGAAAATATTATTTAATTTCCTGTTTCTTATGTTTGGAATATGAGTATTTAGCTTTGATGTTCTTGTATATTTCGGAAGGCAGAATGTACATGTATAATTTGATGTTCAAGTAGACACTTTAACATCAAGTTTGGAAAACCACAAACTGAACTAGGCAAACTATGATATTCCTTCCCATTTAATACATTGATGGTATATTTTATATAATGCCTCTGTAACTTCTTTAGTGGGCTGCGACACAATAATTAGCGAAATGTCATGGAGGGCACCCTGTCCAGTCAAGGTCTGGTAAGATCCTGATGCGTAAAATGAGTGCTACCAGAATCAGCAATAAAAATATAACATTAATTAATAAATTTCTTCTTTATAGGAATAGAATAATAAATCAATATTAACTTCAGTTTTCTCACCTTTATTTCTGCCGATACGCTATCGTTTTGACGCGGTCTGGCCTTAAGGGGAATGAGTTTTTGAAATAACTCCCTTACTGAATCCTTTCCTCTCTAAGATGAAACGTTTTTACAAATTTCGCCTCGGGAATATCCGTAAAAGGGTTTGTAGTCATCCTCGATAAGCGACTGGCTTGTTAGTTAGCTCAAGAATATTAGTTCGCAGTTAATTCATTATCTTTTTTTTGTAGTACATTAAACTTTTTGATTGTCTATCACTATGTTTCACAAGCAAACACTAGACAAAAGCAATGATTGCACGATGGCGTTACGATGGTAGGTCACTGATCAAAAGAACTGTCAAAATATTACCAGACTACCGCATACGTCAGTCATCGATTTGTCATTATGTACGAGACTACCAATCTATGCCATGTCTTTCAATGGAGTGTCAGTGGTTGACCATCGGAAAATCATAATGGCACCATTGTAACAGTAGACTACCAAACTTGTCAAAATCAACAATTATGAAGTCAGTGATCGACCATTTTGGCACTATTGTAATAACAGACTTGAGGCCCTGGAGAATAGTATAAGAGCAAATAAAATACAAATATGGAAACATGATAAAAAAGTGAACTGACTAGTCTAAACAAATATTGTAATTGTTATTACCAAATTCAGGGGCAACGCCACGTTACACGCAAACAAAAGTGTTTATTTGCTGTATGGAGTGGCGAAAGTATACCACTAAAAATAGAAATTATAGAAAGAGATGATGTTTTCTGGGAGAAGCTTGTGGCGTTTTAAATGAATTGGCCGTTGCCTGAAATTGTTGATTCTCGTCAAGCTCAAGGGATGGCATTGCGAGATCACGGAGAGGAAAATGTTTTATCAGTGCTTGAAATTTCTACAATACCAAGCCGTAAAAGGAAAGTAAATGAAACTGTGCCTCGTGAGCAACAGCAAATAATAAGTCTTATCACCTCACACACTGCCTTTAACATTCGATGAGAATAAACACTGCCTTTAACATTCGATGAGAATAAAGAAAACCTGCCGGGTTGCAGCAGACAGCTAACTTATGATGAGCTGTAAACTCTGTATTTCGTTAATAAATTATAAATGAATATAAATAAATATCTTTTAATATTTATTTTCTTTGAAACAACACATATTTGAAGCGAAAGAAATTTTTTATATTTTTCCATACAAACATGTATGACAAGAGCTAACGAAAAAGCAGTAACTCAAATTCTAATTCTATAATTTTCTAAGCGACATAGCAGTATCTCATGAATAAGGTATATCCACATATATTTTTGATGATTCATCTATTTTGAAAAATAATAATGGGTTGGGTTTCGAAACAAGTCGCCTGAATTTGAGGGTATTGGTAGTGTAGGGGGCTTAAGGGAGTTCGTTTTAATCACCTAATAGTAATTTTGGCTGCCGGAGTTGCGTCTAAATATTTTTAAACAATTTCCAAAATTTCATTAATACTTCGGTGATTATGCAAAACGGAACGTAGTTTTAATACTTTAGTACAGTTTTACAAATGTCTATTTTATGTTTTATGTGAAAAACGTGAAACGAAACGCAAAACTGCCATCTTGGAATGATCATATTGACAGCTAATGTCAAATTTGTGCGTCATTGCTTTCGAGTGCCTAGGGTTAGGTGCGACTGTAATAAGTAACTAAATAGGTTCTCTTTTGACCCTTAATCCGAAAATAGGAGCCCTTCGCAGGGCTCCGTCAACCTTAGTTTATTAAACAAGTGTGATGAATGTGGAAGTTGGCAGTGCCATGACACCGATGTTTGGAGATTTTTTTTTCAGAGGAAACCAAGTATTTCCGGCAAGTGAAAATGGTTTCAAGGGGGGTTTCAAGACCTCCCCTCCTCTCTCTCCAATCACTCACAAACCCTAAAAACGGCGACGTATTTCGAAACCTTTACCATAATAATTATACCTATAATAACAATAAACATCCATAAATAAATAAAAGAAATCAACTTTTGCTAAACTTCAATTATCTCGTAACTCGCTTTAGTTGAGATACGGCTTTTGCGCTTAGTAGAGCAGTATTGTGTTTTTTAGGGTACCGTAGCCAAAAATTGTAAAAACGGAACCCTTATAGATTCACAATGTCTGTCTGTCTGTCCGCCCGTATGTCACAGCCAATTTATTGCAAAACAGATTTGAAAACTGGCAGGAATGGAATTAGATGTAGGTATTCTATGAACTGCTTCACTATTTTTATACAAAAACAAAACAAACATAATAATGGCCTCTCCATACATGGAACTGACTTAATTATTTTGAACATCTTACGGCACGGAGGTATTTACCTACTTTCGTCAACTATTAATACCTATAACGTCTAATGTAAACCAGTTTCGCTCATTCCTGCACTGAGAACAAAAATTGCGCTATGCCTATATTGTACAAACAGATTGATGTATGTAATATAAATTTTAATATCAGTATCTCAATTCAATATGTTAAAACGTTTTGCTTGCGATTTTGAAATATTGGAATACGGATGTCGCCAGAATACGGCCGCACACGACGAGAATGAAGGGGGGCGCCCCGCAGTAGACGGAGCTAAGCTCCCTTCACCTCCCCTGCTTCACCCCCTCATTTACCAAAACAGTCGCTTAGCACAGCGCCTTAAGAGCTTATGTAACATCACGCTTACGACCTTGATTGGACTTGACCCAATGACTGGAAAGCTACTTAGTTATATAAGTACTTAAGAATATCAAAACAATATTCTTACCTACGCAAGCACACATTGATTTAGGTGCTTTGAGAAGTATCTGGATACTATGAATGTCTTAAATGTAAAGAAAAAACCTAATCAGACTCATATAAGTGAACTATATATTTTAAAATCTATATTATTTATTGTTCCAGGCTGTGTCGAAGGCCCGGGACACATTCAACAGCGGCGTCACCCGTCCCATAGAATGGCGTCGGCAGCAGTTAAAGAATCTCCTGCGAATGTACGAGGAGAACCGCAACGCGATGGTGGAGGCTCTGAAGAAAGACCTGAGAAGAAGCAAGATGGAGGCTCTACTGCTCGAAGTAGACTACCTGATCAACGACTTGATGAGCACCCTGCATCATTTGGATGAGTGGTCCTCGCCTGAGAAGGTCAGTATCAGATATTTTTATACCAATTATGGCAAATCTTGATGCCATCGCTGGTTCCAAACTTTCCAAAGGGCTACAGGCTCATGGCTTTGTGTCCTCTAAGTCTGTCCAAATAAGTTTCTTTTTACGGTTTTCTTTAATGAGGACGTTCTCTTATCTCCATTTTCTCCAACTTTATTTAAATTGCTTAGGTTCTATGGAATATCGCTATTCCTTTGGGTTGCGGCGGTGAGACAGGCAGTCGCTTCGTGGAAAAGCTAATATTCTGTCAAATCCGGTTAGACAAGTAAGCGGACCCCAGGTTGCATGTGGGATAACAATAAGCCACTTAGCGCCCTTCCTAATCGATGTCCTAAAACAGCCACCTCTCAATACTACCTAGGTACTTACCTCGGTTTTCTATCGACGAGCCTTTTTCTACATGTACCTATGTGTAATAAAAAAATATAATAAAATATGGCTTTTGGTCATCTTTTTGAAAATATATATGTGCAATATTAATTATTAAAAAGCCTTAATACCATACGGATTTCAACAACATCGCCTCCCAACTAATATTTATGAAACACACTTATTTGTTCTCTCTAAAGAACGCTTTTTGCCACGCGTTTTAACATTATAGATGTCAATCCTAAAATTTTCTCAGAAAAGAAACACATCAATTTTTTTACGTAATATTATAATATTTTTTAATATTGACCTTTGTACTGGCTGTTAAACAATTTCTTACAAGGTCAACAGCTAAGTATTATAGGTACCTATGTATAGCTAATTTAGATTCATTTCCGAGATAATATTATTCCCATCCGATAAAGCTGTGCTACATTCCGTATTATGTAACGTGTCTGTATGTGTAGTTCAAGTAGTATCTTTTTCAAAAGACCAAGCTCCCAAACGAAATTTGTATCATCGACATTACACAAGCGTTGAAAGAACTTTACAAAGAGTACTAACCACCTAAACGCCGTAGTCCGTATAGCTATTTTCCCTTTGCCGTCTTAACACTATCACGCTTGCATCTAAGATTTTTCGTATTTGGAACCCGGCCTTTACGTTCCGGTCTAACCAATTAGCTTTTATAAAGAGCGAGTCCCGTCTGTTCTTCGAAAACCAAGGACATCTTATACCAGTGTATTCAAAGGTAGACTCCTCATAACGATTGTCAAAGATCGTCATGACAGCAGGTACCAACGGCTTAACCGGCCCTCTTGACTGCCTCAATTGAATAGGCACATAACTTCGAAAAGTCAATGATGTGCGCCATGGGTCTGTGTGGCAGTCTGTTGGTATCGCGGCATCGGTGTAATTTTTCATATACCGTCAATTATTTTCCTCATAGATACTACACTTAGCGTAATATCACTTTGAATGCATGCATGACGTAATATACTTAACTGGTTGCCTCTGTTGGCTAGATGATTGGCGACAACGTTGAGTGGCGTGTAAACAAGTTATTGTTTGCGTTGTTTTCCACGTCAAATACGTCAATCGACTTTTGTCGCTATGTCTGCGTCTTTTTTTTACTCTTCTTATTCATGAAATTTGTATTAGAATGTTCAACCTGCCTCGTCATGGTTTTGATTCCCACACACAAAAGCAGTATGTAGGTAACTAATTCACAAATTGTTAAGCAAAGGGTGTTTTAGCCTTTAGTCATTTTGGAGTTTTAATATCCTAATGTTTTAGAAGATGTGACATAAAAAATACATACAAATGTGGGAAACGTAAAAATAGTCCCGTCTTCTCAAAAGAAAATAAGAAATCACCTGGTGTCCCGACCCTGGGATTGAAACAGGGTAATATTCGTTTAATGATGATGAATCAACTTACGACCACTTAAAACTAATGTATCTTCAAGCCAGTCGAAAGGAACCTTGACAGACCTTGACAGTCTGCTGATTATGACATCACTTTCAACAAGACTTCTTATTATTGAATTTGGAATGCTCACAGTAGTCGATCATTATTTATACATTTAAGTAATCGACTAAATACTCTAATGACATGTAAATCGTAGACTAATGACACTCAGTGTATTTAATATCAAACATTAGATATGTTATACTATAATTATATTAACTATCTATAGATGAATTCTTAATGTCTTAATAGACATGATCGTTATTTGATTAAATCAATATTCGTTTAAAATGTCAAGTAAACTTGGTAAACGATCCGAGATGTACGTAAATCTACCTACCCGAGATAATTTTAGGATTGATATTTAAAATAATAAAATACAAGGAAAAGAGCACCTCTTAGAGCAACCTTTACAAGTCTTACAAAAAGTCGAGCGTTCGGTCAAACTGCCTCTACGAGTTAACCAACCTTCATAACCGTTCAAGTAATCATGGATGCTCATTAGCTATATTTTTTTATTTGTTTAAGGCGTCGTGCACAGAACAAAAAAATGCAGCCTTAATGCCCTAGGCATTCTGTACCAGTCGGCCTTGGGATGCGTGAAAAACAAAAAATCACTTATAAATTACCTGTTTATAAAATACTAGTCGACGCCAGCAGCTTCGCACACACATAATTTCGAATTTCCCGTTTTGCCCGATCCCGTGGGAATTTCGGGAAATCCCGTCTTAGTGCACCCCTACGGTCCCCAAAGAACATACATGCTAAATTTCAGCTTCTTGCGCCGAGTAGTTTCGGCTGTAGCTTGTCTGTCAGTCAGTCAGTAACGCAAGGATTTTATATAGGTGTATACAGATTGTTGGGAAAATTAGTTGTATATGCGACTCTTTGTTCTTCCTTTGAGTTACGTGCAAGAGTTGCACGCTGCAATAGGATATTTCAGAAAATAAACAAACCGATCACCGCACGGTTACTGACTCTTCCTAGTGAAAATCTTGTATAATATAGAATTGGCAATGTTTGTAGTGCACTGTGATGTTATTATTTTAGAGCTCTTACACACGAGCGGCATGTTCCCAACGGCAGAGGTAATGTTATAATAAATCTAAAATTATTCACACGATACATCAACGTAAACATGCAGGTTTTTATCTATGTTTTTATTATCCAATTATAATGTTAACATTTTTCATTTGATTTATTTCTACCATTCATAATATCAAGTTATTGATTGTAAACCCAATATAAGAAGCTAAGTTTACTTTGGTATTTAACACCACAAAAACGAGTTATAAAATCCGACAATATGCAGTCATCAATTATTATTAGAGTATTAGAGAATTATCGGCAGCTTTGTCTGTTTCAATAGGGTAGTTTCCAGGGTCAAAATAATTACATTTTATTGAGTCCGTATTTTAGATTATAAAAAAATTACAAATAAAAAAATACGTATAGCTTATATTTATATTTGACATTTATTTCATAATTCTATGTACGTAATTAACTCTTTATTTGATTTTAATTTGTTATGGCTATAATGTGTGTTTTTCTTTAATTTTGCTATGTGAATTTTTATTGTGTTATGTAAATTTCTATGGGTGATTTGCCTGAAATAAAATTCTATTATTATTATTTTTGAATAATCTAAAGGACGGACTTATAATGTTTTTTTTTTTGCCAACTAGCCTATTGTTGTAATATTATTTACATTATTATATTCGATAGCGGATAGTCTATTTAAGTCGATATGAGAATACGCCACAGCACAAGATGTAATTATAAAGAGTTTTATTTATTATTAAACACTCATAAAGCCTATTATTACAGATACTTACTACCTAATGCAATAGCCTATGTACACGGGTAGCCTGGGTATATCCCATATTGCTTCCAATACACGAACCTCACAAAGTTCTGTCTAGCTTCAGTCTGTTTTCGGTAAGCTTTCTTGCAAACATTAGTCATATGCTGCCGAAACTGTAGATCAGCAGTAAATCGTACACCTATGTCCCGTACCTCAGTCACACGCTGTACCGGAACCCCGACCATAAGATATCGAGCGCGACTGTCCTGAAAGATAGCGCGGAACACTTAGTCACATTAAAATTAAGTTTATTTTTTAAGCTCCAACTTACTATACTATCTAAGTATATCTCGCTGTAGCGTGGCGTGGTCTACGCTATTATTCATTTGATGGACCAGTTTTAAGTCATCTGCGAATAGTAGGGGTGTACACTTACTGTCTATCCTCCTACTAGTTTTGTTTGAATATGGCGTGTGTGGTCTCGGTTTTATATCGTAAGATATTGTTCTTTTAAAAACAGCGGTAGCCTTGTGGAGATTCCAACAGACTGCCATGCAGTGAGTATCGGATTCGAATCCACGGCACGCACCACTAACTTTACGAAGTTACCATTAGAATATTACAAAGCTCACATATAATTTTCACCATTTCTATGTGGAAGATCCGAAAATTAGCTAAACATGCGGCAGGTACCAGTAGATTAGCTAATAATATAATATTAAAGAAAATGGTGACCAAAATATACAAATTTACTATTTTTATTCACGTAACTAGTGACATAATTGTATGTACTTTGTAATGTAATCAAAATGTTTATCGATTTAATCCGTCTTATGATAAGTGGTTATAGATATACTGTACTGAAATAAGTTTGAAATCCGCATGATAAAAGATAACCTAGATGATTTTTGGTGCACCGATTCTTAATTTCGATTTAAAACACTAAATAAGGTACTATAATTGTATTCTAGAACGCACGTAATAAATTACACCTTTATGACCATCCCAATATGTATACTTACTGTGAGCTGTCCAGATTGCCAAGAATTTCATATTAGGCCCCAATGGTACATTGTACGCTGAATAAACCATGAATGAATATACAAGTAAGCCTATTAGACAAAGTTGAAAAAGTTCGATCAAGCACGCCTTATTTGCAAGCGAAGCTAGAAAATAGGCAGGCACAGAACTCCAGTCAACACCGGCGCGGCGCCGCCGCCCGCCGCCGGCGTGGCAAGGCATGGCACATTTTTCACTATCACAATAGGTTATAAAACTTATAAAAATGACTTCACTTTTTATTTGCGGTAGTATACCTATCTACATAATTTTACTTCAGAGTATATATTTAGTTGAAGTTTTCCTTTTTAGGGCTTCAAGTGCAATATCTTTATTTTGTCCTTGATCTGCAGTAAACCTTGCTATATTATGTTGTGTTAACTTAAAATTAACACACATTGCTATCCGAATAAAACTAACATACAAAATTCTGTTATCATGATAATTTGTATGCTCTACTGATTTATATAATTGTTGCTACTAACCTTGACATTGAATAAATTATATTATGTGTAATTATTCATTTATATCAGGCTAGCTGTTGTTAGATGTTTCGATCACGTTAATCATTTCTAGTCATATAAAGGTATTTAGATTATTTTCTCTTCTTTACCATGAGTAGATATGCTGATATTATCATCATGTCAGCCTATGTCCACTGTTGGACATATGCCTCCCTCAAGGTTCTCCACAAAGAACGATTTTGAGCCGCCCGCATCCAACCGCGCACCGCGATCTTAACCAGATTGTCGGTTCACCTTGCGGGAGGTCTACCCCTGCTGCGTCTTCCGGTACGACTGGTCGCCACTCTAGAACCCGCCTGCCCCAACGGCCATCAGTTCTTCGAGCTATGTGGTCTGCCCATTGCCAGTTCAGCCTGGCTATTCGGAGAGCTATGTCGGTGACTTTGGTTCTCCTGCGAATCTCCTCACTTCTGATTCGACTTCGCAGGGAAACTCCAAACATAGCTCTCTCCATCGCCCTCGGATATGCTAATATACATAGTTGATAATTTACTGAGAAGTACAAATGTAAGTAATCTTATTTTTTTAATAGCGGGTACAGCTATTGAGTGGTATTGGTGTAAGAGCTCTTACACACGAGCGGCATGTTCCCAACGGCAGAGGTAACTGCAGCCGTCGACATTTCAACCTCGTAGATCAGCGGCAGCCGTCGTATTTGAAATATCGACGGCTGCCGTCGACGCGTCAACGGAAGCCGTCGACGCGTCGACGATTGCCGCCGATGCGCGTCGACGGCTGCAGTTACCTCTGCCGTTGGGACATTTCAACCTCGTAGATCAGCGGCAGCCGTCGTATTTGATTGTATGTGTGTTAATTTTAAGTTAACACAACATAATATAGCAAGGTTTACTGCAGATCAAGGACAAAATAAAGATATTGCACTTGAAGCCCTAAAAAGGAAAACTTCAACTAAATAAATACTCTGAAGTAAAATTATGTAGATAGGTATACTACCGCAATAAAAAGGGAAGTCATTTTTATAACCTATTGTGATAGTGAAAAATGTGCCATGCCTTGCCACGCCGGCGGCGGGCGGCGGCGCCGCGCCGGTGTTGACTGGAGTTCTGTGCCTGCCTATTTTCTAGCTTCGCTTGCAAATAAGGCGTGCTTTATCGAACTTTTTTAACTTTGTCTAATAGGTTTACTTGTATATTCATTCATGGTTTATTCAGCGTACAATGTACCATTGGGGCCTAATATGAAATTCTTGGCAATCTGGACAGCTCACAGTAAGGATACATATTGGGATGGTCATAAAGGTGTAATTTATTACGTGCGTTCTAGGATACAATTATAGTACCTTATTTAGTGTTTTTAATCGAAATTAAGAATCGGTGCACCAAAAAATCATCTAGGTTATCTTTTATCATGGGATTTCAAACTTATTTCAGTACAGTATACCTATAACCACTTATCATAAGACGGATTAAATCGATAAACATTTTGATTACATTTCAAAGTACATACAATTATGTCACTAGTTACGTGAATAAAAATAATAAGTTTGTATATCTTGGTCACCATTTTCTTTGATATTATGTTATTAGCTAATCTACTGGTACCTGCCGCATGTTTAGCTAATTTTCGGATCTTCCACATAGAAATGGTGAAAATTATATGTGAGCTTTGTAATATTCTAATGGTAACTTCGTAAAGTTAGTGGTGTGTGCCGTGGATTCGAATCCGATACTCACTGCATGGCAGTCTGTTGGAATCTCCACAAGGCTACCGCTGTTTTTAAAAGAACAATATCTTACGATATAAAACCGACACCACACACGCCATATTCAAACAAAACAAAAACTAGTAGGAGGATAGTCAGTAAGGATAGGAGGATAGTCCCCTACTATTTGCAGATGACTTAAAACTGGTCCATCAAATAAATAATAGCGTAGACCACGCCACGCTGCAGCGAGATATACTTAGATAGTATAGTAAGTTTGAGCTTAAAAAATAAACTTAATTTTAATGTGACTAAGTGTTCCGCGCTATCTTTCAGGACAGTCGCGCTCGATATCTTATGGTCGGGGTTCCGGTACAGCGTGTGACTGAGGTACGGGACATAGGTGTACGATTTACTGCTGATCTACAGTTTCGGCAGCATAATAATTATGACTAATGTTTGCAAGAAAGCTTACCGAAAACAGACTGAAGCTAGACAGAACTTTGTGAGGTTCGTGTATTGGAAGCAATATGGGATATACCCAGGCTACCCGTGTACATAGGCTATTGCATTAGGTAGTAACTATCTGTAATAATAGGCTTTATGAGTGTTTAACAATAAATAAAACTCTTTATAATTATATCTTGTGCTGTGGCGTATTCTCATATCGACTTAAATAGACTATCCGCTATCGAATATAATAATGTAAATAATATTACAACAATAGGCTAGTTGACAAAAAAAACTTTATAAGTCCGTCCTTTCGATTATTCAAAAATAATGATAATAGAATTTTATTTCAGGCAAATCACCCATAGAAATTTACATTACACAATAAAAATTCACATAGCAAAATTAAAGAAAAACACACATTATAGCCATAAGTAAGTTAAGTTAAAATCAAATAAAGAGTTAATTACGTACATAGAATTATGAAATAAATGTCAAATATAAATATAAGCGATACGTATTTTTTATTTGTAAACCGCTTGCTTGCCCGTGTTATATGGCATATAACAAAATTCAAACACTAAATTGCCCGTGTTATATGGCATATAACATCGCATCTCAGTCTACTTTGCCCGTGTCATACTGTATATGACATGGCTCCCGCGGTCGAAAGAGTGAAATATACTCGTCTCTGTCGCTCTAGGGCTTAGTTTGTATTATGTATCTCGTTTCTACGTTAAATTTCCCATCATACTAATCCCAGTCGAGTTTCGACTCCATAGACAAATTAAAAAAAAAAAACGTTCGTTGTCAATGTTGTCATTGAGTGTTGAGTCGGTGCGGAATGTGCGGAATGTGTGAGTGTATTTGTGCTGTTTTTTCTGTTAAATTTAGTTTTATTCTTTAAGATCTATTTTGTTCATCAAGGTATGTCAATAACTAACACGTATATATAATAATTCCAGCATGAAATATAAGATTTGACTTTTTTCGAGACCTTAAGTAGATTTTGGCGCGCAACAGTGATTTTACTACTAGCATGGGAACTGTTTCAGAAATGTTCATATTACTCAGAAGTGGTGAATGCTATCCGTATGATTTCTTTTTGTTTTAAAAGAATATGAGACTACTTATTTATTGTTTATTTATTTGTATGTTTAAAACTGTTATTTGTGCATTATATGGCCTTATCAAATTTAACATAAATTACGCCGCGCGGCGCCAGGTAATGGTTTGGAATCAGAGGCCTGTAATTCATTAATATGTATAAACAAGTGTACTTTTTTATTTTTATCCTATTATCTAATATATAAGTAACGTAATTAAATATTAAAAACGATATGTCACCGCTTTAAGTTTTGAGGTATGAACTTATAAATACAAAGCGAGCTCTAAAACGCGCTATCTCAATTTCAAACGAGCATCACTCGACACCAGAGTCGTAATCTAAATAAACAAAGATAATATTGTATAGTTAGTTTCATAACAAACATAAATCATATAACACGTGACAACCTTTCAAAACAAATTGAGTCACAAGCACCGATTGTGTGGAACCCGACCCGCGCGCCGAGGCGATAAAAACGCGCGGGCATTTGATCGTTATCGCTTTCAAGTGGCCGGGCAGAGGGGCCGGCGTGGGTTGCGGCGCGGAGCAAGCAAGCGGTTAAACCAAAAATGACCAAGATATAGCTCATTAAAGTTATGTATAACGTGACTCCGTGCTGCATTTTTTCGCACTAGGTGACGTCACACGTAACTTTAATGGGCTATATCTTTATTATTTTTTATTTAATCGAAAAAAGAAACAAATACGTGTCCAATATTTTTTTATAATCTAAAATACGGACTAAATAAAATGTAATTATTTTGACCCTGGAAACTACCCTATTGAAACAGACAAAGCTGCCGATAATTCTCTAATACTCTAATAATAATTGATGACTGCATATTGTCGGATTTTATAACTCGTTTTTGTGGTGTTAAATACCAAAGTAAACTTAGCTTCTTATATTGGGTTTACAATCAATAACTTGATATTATGAATGGTAGAAATAAATCAAATGCAAATTTTTGAACATTATATTTGGATAATAAAAACATAGATAAAAACCTGCATTGTTACGTTGATGTATCGTGTGAATAATTTTAGTTTTATTATAACATTGAGTATAAGCGACAAGTTTTATTTTTTTGGAGAACATTCTGTGAGCACTAGGTTATATTTCAAACTGGTTATGTACAACTGCAAATAAATCTTCAACTTAAGTGAAGTAATTGTCTTCGTATCGATATCCCAGGAGCAACCAAGACTTGCAGCCCAGGGTTCACTTAGGTACTAGTCTAATCAGATAAGCGTTTCCATTATAGAGCAATTGCTATCTAACCTTTGCAACCCAGAGAGACAAGGGCGTCGCCAAGGGGGGGAGTGCAGCTAAACCCCCTAGAAATCCAGCAATCCCTACAATACATTTTTTTTAATAGGCTCACGTGTGTATCCCCGAAGGAGTAGGCAGAGGTGTAATATTACACCCACATTTCGCCATGAATTTTTAGGTCCCACGTAATAGGGGGCGAGCCTATTGCCGTTACCGGGCACATCACCAGACTCTGTGCTGCTACTGAGAATTAGGAAAAACCCAGTAACACTTATGCCCGACCCGGGAATCGAACCCGGAACCTCCGATCGGCAGTCGCATACGCTATACACTGGACCACGGAGGCAGTCCTACAATTCATACTTTTCTCAATTTCCATACCAACTTGCCCAAAGGTCTTTGGCAGGCGACGCCCTTGTAGAGAGATAGTGCTATTCCAAGCAAACCAAGTAGTCGTACTATGAAAAAGCTTCTGTCAAATCTGGTAGGTAAGATTAGTGCCCGGATTCCGTACTTAAAGGCGAAAGAAAGTCTTGGATTGCAAACGGACACTATGACACTAGGACGACGGTTATGCTGACTTTTCTCGTTAATTTGTTGGTAAACCGGTTGTCGGTCACATACAGACATAAGTGGATACAATAAATGCAATATAGGAATTTAAATATTCGTCATCATTAACGTTAGTTTGGGTGAGAACCCATACGCCCCATACATTTTCTGCCTGGATATACGCCACCTCCTTCATCCTTTATTCTATGAACTGATATTTCGAGTATAAGTACAAATTTTGCATATAAAGTAAAGTAAAAAGAAAATGTACCATTGGCGCCTCTGGAGTCAACAACGAGATACTATCCAGCATTCCATACACTTCTTTGCCATATACCAAGAAACTAATCAGACCATCTTCTTTATTCTTTACCCGAAAATGTAAATTAAACTAATCAGCCAATTTCGTCCACAGCCTCCAAAAGGCATCGTGAACATATTGGACCAGATAGTGATCTACAATAGAAATATTATCAAGCGCCCATACGCATCCTTACCATGTACCGAAAGACCATGATACGTTCATAAAAGTAACCAATCCATCGTCTCCCACAGCCACCAAAAGGCACAATGAAGGCATCACAAGCGTCCATACCCTCCCTTACCTTGTACCATGACCATGATACGCTAAAAACCTAATCAGCCCGTTTCTCCCACAGCCACCAAAAGGCATCGTGAACCTCTTAGACCAGGTGGTGATCTACAATGACCCGTACGGCGTGGTCCTCGTCATCGGCGCGTGGAACTACCCCCTGCAACTGCTGCTGCTGCCCATGAGCGGCGCCATCGCCGCCGGCAACACGGTCATCATTAAGCCTAGTGAGCTGTCAGTTGCTTGTGCGCAGTTCGTCGCTGAGACTATACCCAAGTATCTGGATAATGTAAGTGATATACTTTTGACTATTACAGACAATTGATAAAGAAATTAAACTAGACATCGCCTGCGTGAATTATATGCCTAAGGGCCTGGTCACGAGATCGTCTAAGCGGCGAGCGGCGCGGCAGAGGCGATGTACATGGCGCGTTTACTCTGGGGCTGCCGCGCGCCGCGTTACAGTAAACGCGCCATGTACATCGAAAACGCTCGCCGCTGGCGCTGCCGCCCGCCGCTGTAGGTCGTGACCGGGCCGAAAAGCGTCCTTACCCTCAAGAATCACACTGCCTTGTTGAGAAACGTGCAAGAAACAGTTCGGTAGTTTGTGAGTTTATCGGGTGTTCGAAAGATTATGAATACAAAATATCACTACCACATCACATTCCGCGGGTGTAGTAAGAGACGACTAACGAAAATACACGACGCAAATGATATATTTGTGAAGAGACGGAAATCTTGACATCAAACCGGACACACCCTATAACAACCCGTCTGGTCAGCACGATGTAGCAGACCAAACCTATTGCCTCACAATGCCATAGCCGTTTCCCGCGGTTTCACCCGCGTCCTGACGGACCCCTGTTTTTTCTAAAATAAAATATAGCCTATGTTACTCGCAGATAATGTAGCTTTCTAATGGTGAAAGATTTTTTTAAATCGGTCCAGTAGTTTTTGAGTTTATCCTTTACAAACAAAAATACAAATTTTTCCACTTTATAATATTAGTGTAGATAGTGTAAGATAGAATCACGCCTGCTTGCAACGATCCTGACAGATCTCTCTTGCTTCATTCACTCCCATCAGATTCCGCATGCATGCTCTTCTGTTCAGGGTACTTCTAACCTGTCCTGTTTATCTGGTCAGAGAACGTCCGCCCAGGTCTTCCTCTTTGTCCTGTCCCATTCACACTTGCTTTATATATCTGCTTAGTCAATCTTTCGTCATCCATCCTCTACAATTCTATTTTGACGCAAATTAAGAGAGACCTACATCCAGTACTGAATTAAGTTAACGAATTTGTTAATTAAAAATAGTAAAGTGTTTATTGCCTACCATATTCGTTGAAGCATATAACGATAAAACTTATAGACAACACATACGAGTACTTGAAAGGTTGTCGATCTTGACATATGACCTACACATAATTTATATTCAACTTGACAAAAACGTTGAACATACAAACGTTGCTAACAGAATTACTTGACACTGTAAATAGATGGAAAATACTTTATTGTCTAGACAATAGAGGATTGCAATAAGTTGACTGATGACTGCACTGGTATCTGTGTGTTGATGGTTAGAATAAACATTCAATCAACGAAACTAGCAGTAAAATATTAGGTACTCGCAGAGGCCCAGAGTCAGCGGCCTTACTACGCTATTGTGAACCAGTCCGTTATTTACATATTATTATGTAATTAATATAAAATATTTTAACGGTAGTAGAGCCTTGCTGATTTTAGCTCGACCGGGGAAGTACTACCCTCTCACAGAAAATCGACGTAAAGTAACAGTACCTAAACTGTTGCGTTTCGTTCGGTGATTGAGAGTGCCGGAGGCCCTATCCCCTATGCCTTCTCCCTCATCCCACTCCTTATCATATCCCTTTTCCCAACCCCAAGGGGCGGCACCGTACTTGTGACTCCTGTGGTGTTCCTTGTGTCCATGGGCGGCGGTAATTGCTAGTTTGCCGCCAATTACTATAAAAAAATAAATTAAAAAAAAGCTATTAAATTTTATGTGTTAACTAAATCATTCTAGCATAGGGTTCCCACCAAGAACTTAGGGTCCCAAGCCAACCTCACCTGCAAGTGTGCACCTGCCGATCAACGGACGAGGCTCTGGCAAACAAAATGTCCCAATAAGCGGCAATAGGCTCGCCACCTATTACGTGGGATCAAAACACTGGCGAAAAGTGGGCGTTTAATATGCGTCTGCCTACCCCTTCGGGGAAACAGGCGTGAGTCTATGTATGTATGTATGTATGTAAATCATTCTTTGTATAAAAGCTGAATAATATTAATTGCATATTTTCATTACCCTAAAAAGATTTAGTTAATCTTTTGTAATGCTCACTTGATTTTCAACGTTAATTAAAGCATTTAACATTTTGAATGAACTTATGGTCAAGGGTACCTTTTCAAAACAAAATTATTTATAAAATATGTTATTATTACGAAATTTGGAGCGAGTTTTCGAGACTTAATAACATGTTTATATTTCACGTCCTTTTTAAAAACCTGGTATTTTGCTTTACGAAACTAGCTTTTACATTTTATAAAAGATCCATGCTAACCTTGCTATACTGCGGCCATGTTATTATACCTTTAGGTTGCGAGGATCATACGACCGTCGCTCTGTGGATAACTGCTGGGCTTAAACATCTCGTAATTTGCTTAACAGTAGGCCTTCGAGTTAATGGGAAGGTATGGCCGAGGTTTCCATCTTCTCGCAAAGATACCATTTCCGTCGTGAATTTTTAATCTGTCTCCACATGGACAAACGGTGGAACAGCTAATATTCTGTCAAGTCTAGTTAGACTAGAAAGACCCCGGACTCCGAGGCGAAAGTCTTGGAGTCCGGGGTCTGACGGCTAACGCTAGAAAGCTGATATAGGTACTAGTCAAAAGTACTGACGAACTTACGGCCAGTCCCAATTTATGATCTATCCACAGATTTTTCTACTTGAGAAACCTTGGACCTTATTTGACATAAGGTCCAAACAAAATATAAATGGCCAATCCACACATTGAATATTAGAACTGGCCATTAGAAAATGTCACTGGCAGGTTCACAATAAAGTTATTATTCCCATCCAGGACGCCGTGATCGTAGTGGAGGGCGGTCCACAAGAGACCACGGAGCTGTTGAAGCAGAAGTTCGACTACATCTTCTTCACGGGCGGCACTAACATCGGCAAGATTGTATACGAGGCCGCCACTAAGAACCTCACGCCTGTCACGCTGGAACTTGGAGGGAAAAGGTACCTAAGTCAACCTCTGATGTTTAGAAATTGAAGAGAATTTATCACTAATTTTAATTTGTAACAGATCGAACTTATGAAGGATTCGTATTCGAAATTGAAGGGCCTTATTATAGTATTTAAAATTGGTAAGTGTTCGTGATTATGAAGGATTCGGAATAATTGGATGAGGAAAATTTCATTGGTGAAAGCGAAAAGTGCCTGCTAATTCATTTATTACATTGAAATTTTGCCATACGTACATAGATAGATAATGCGCATGATTTTGAATTCTGATGTAAGTTGTAGCTGTGACTTTAGATGGTTAGTTTTTGTTAATTCACAATACTATCTTAGCCTACAAATTGCATTCATATTTCGATTTGACAATGGTTTAGATGGCAGATTAAGGTAAGATGAAGCATTTTAATCTGCTGTATTTTGACACGTACTTATGCATTATTTTCCCTGATTTACTGAGAGTAAAACCATTGACTTTATTTAGTTTATCGAAAATTTGCCCAGTGTCACTTTTCTTCTGCCTAACTAGATAACACTTGTCATTGCCCATAGTCCTGTCTACATCGACAACACAGTAGACATCATGGTCACAGCGAAACGTATCCTCTGGGGCAAGTTCATCAACGTGGGCCAAACGTGCATCGCGCCAGACTACATCCTCTGTACCAAAGAAGTCCAAGACAAATTCGTTGAAGCCGCTAAGAAGGTACTGAAGGAATGGTATGGAGACGAACCTCAAAAGTCGCCTGATCTATGCAGAATTGTCAATAGCAGGCATTTTAGGTAAGCCACGTATTGCTTTTTAACATTTTGAGGGTCGAATACACGCGGACAAGTCAGAAAAGCCGATTATTCGCTGTATTTTAGGATTGGAAACTAGTCGGTTGACTACCAAAAGTTACACCGATTAATCGGCTAGTCGGTGAGTCGGTAAAGTTCATAGTCTGCCCATCGCTACTGAAAATGTGTAGGTTAGAATTTTGCTAATATGGTAATGTTTTTCTTATTATCATCGAATAAGAAATTATATCTATAATATTCAGGGTTAGAAAATATCCGATATTTATTATAAATATCAAAATATCGGATATATATCGGATATATATCAATTTTGATATATATCAATTTTGTATGAAAGTCATATTATTATTTCATTGTATTATTTATGAATACTATTGTATTATTTATGAATACTATTATATAAATAATAAAATAATCAATAAACACAAAAAAATACTTTTTTTTTCGTAACAATTTTTTTCTGACACCACTGACGGACGGACACCATTAATACTGGCAGAAGTGTTGCCATTTTTAGATTAGAACTTACCATTAGTGAGTATGTTTTAACTCTACTAAGTAGAAATACAGTAACAAACGCAAAAATAATATTCTTTTTAAATAATTTTTGTATTGCAATATATATCACAAAAAACATTTGATATATATCGTCGAATCGAGGTTGATATATATCGGATATATATCGGATATATATCTTGATATATATCCTCGAACCCTGATAATATTATTATAGACGCTGTCGCCCTACTTTGATGTCTGAAACTCGCATAATAGTTCATTTTAAAACATGCAAATGCAAATTCGAAGAGGGGTCAGAAAATGTCACTGAACAATCTTAAAGCAACATACAATGCTTGTTTGAGCCTTACATATTTATTAAATAAATACATAAAATAATATTCAGGATTTAAGAGTGCAAGGAGAAGTGTCGATGGCCAAGGCTATCATTGAACCTTAGTATACGCAATTTGAATAAAAACGTTGCGAGACGAAACGAAAAATTTTGACACTATTTATCTATAACTAGAATTCAAATATTAACTATTTTTTCTTTGCGAAGCGTATACTCAAATCTTGCACTAGCTAGTGAGATAACGCAAGATAGCCACGCAATTCTTCAGGTCTATGTGATTTAAAGAACAATGGCCACTTCCCATACATTGAATGACCTGATAATGAATTATTGCGTATATAGATAAAATGTACGAAAACAAGTAGCTCTATGATCAAGAAATTATACTGTGAAGACAGTTTTTCTTATAAAGGTCCAGGAATTACTTAATACACCAAAATTAGTTCGTATTAATTTGACAGATTCACCCATGTCCGATGTCACCGGCGGCGTCTTTACGTCAAAAACCAGTGTTGCCAGATGATGATCTAGCATTCTCCCCAAATCTCACCCAAAATCCCCCCAAAATGTTAGTGTTTTGAGAAAAAAACCCCCAGTTATTGGAAAAATATTTATTTATTTAAATACAATCAAATTAAATGTATAATAATTCAGCAATTGCTTCCAGGACTGGATCAGCATCTCCACTTGCGTCGTATGCAGTTCCATACATTTTCGCCGAGTTAAATCTCTTGAGAATCTTTGAAGTTGGTCCTTCCGGCATTGAATATCTTATTCTCAAAATGGATTCGGCCGTGTTGAGTGTTGATGGCTAATCTGTTTCTCAGTTCGTCTTTAATAATCGCAACTTGCGAGAAGGCTCTTTCCACAACCGCGTTAGAAAAAGGCAACGACAAAATTGCTAATGCCAATTTGCTTACATGTCCGTTACTTCTATCACCTACTGCATTTTTGACGCCATATATACACTTCAACCCAGAGCTCTTCGGTCTTTTGTGTGGATTTTCAGGTTGTTCGATATAAAGCATTCCACTCTTGTACCACTGAGTCAACATCATTGCAGACGGTCTTAAAAGATTTGGCTTAATTGGTACGCCCGCAGCATTGTTGTCCTAATGTGTGTGTTTGTCTTCGTTTCTATGGTGCGTTCAAATTAAGTGGTGAGTGGTTTGGTCACGAATAAAACTTTTTCAAAAAAATCCTCCAATTACCTCCAAGCCATTTTTTTTCCCCCCGCAGAACCCCCCAAAGGATTTGTCCCCCCAAAAATCCCCCCGTGGTCTGAAAATACCCCCAAATTTGGGGGGAATCCCCCCCATCTGGCAACAGTGTCAAAAACGTTCCGTTGCATCCTTATCCAATGTTTTCAACAGCAGAAATACGTTTATATTTATCTTTTTATATCTTTTATCGTAAAAATATACATTAATTTATGATCAGCTATATTTATTATATTTGATTCAATCTATATATAAAATTAAGTTTTCTCGAGGTTTTGACAAAACCAGTTGCTAAAGATGTGGTATAAGTGAAATGGAACGTAGCTAAACAAGGAAGTATTATCGGGCACAGATAATATAACAATGCAGCGAATAAAAAATATTTTGATAAGGATGCGTTCATGAGTTGTAGAACATCTTTACAACCCAAAACTTTTCTTTTTACCTAGACTTCTATAAAATATAATTGTTAGTGAAATCATAACACAAAAAAATAACCTTAATTTTAAAATAAGTTTTATCTCTATACATGTTTAGGTCAAAAATGGCCATTCTTCTTTACGACTATCCGTGCCTCGTCCCCCGACTTAAAACCTCCGTAATACTTTATTTCAAATATTCCAGCCGTCTCCAAGCAATAATCGACGCGAGCAAAGACAAGATCGCTATCGGTGGCTCAACTGACGTCAACGAGCGATTCATAGAGCCAACCATACTTACAAACGTCACGGCCACAGATAAAGCAATGCAGGACGAAATCTTCGGCCCTATTCTGCCTATTGTGCCTATTGAGAACGCGTATGAAGCCATCAAGTTTATCAACGAAAGGTAAGATGGAGAAAAACTACTTTGAGGGCAAACCTTTTTAAGGTCGTATTTGAGCTGCTCAGTCATTGTTCAAATATTATTACACTAGCTGACCCAGCGAACTCCGTATCGCCTTTTTAAGAGTTTTTATTTAATTCCCTTTTTTCCAAGCCCCTTTTCCAAAGTTACCATTGACTTAGCACTTAATCTCTTATCATTTCAGAGTCTATAAATGATGAACAAACAAACACAGATTTTTATATAATTTTGAATTTCCCATTCCTTAAAATATCGGAGACGATACCCATATCGACTTTAAAAAAAAAAACCGTCCGCCATCTTTGATTTCCTATCCGCCATCTTTGATCACGAAATAGATGTTGTGTTTAGATTCTCCATCCCTTTAATCATCAGAGACGATACCCATATTGATTTTTAAAAATTTTCCCTTCCGCCACTTTTGATTTCCCATCCGCCATCTTGAATCACGAAATAGATGTTGTATTTGGATTCCCCATCCCTTTAAACATCGGAGACGATACCCATATTGATTTTTAAAATTTTCCCATCCGCCATCTTTGATCACGAAATAGATGGTGTTTTTGAATTCCCCATTCCTTAAAATATCGGAGACGATGCCCATATTGATTTTTGAAAATTTTCCCATCCGCCATCTTTGATTTCCTATCCGCCATCTTTGATCACGAAATAGATGTTGTATTTGGATTCACCATCCCTTAAATCATCAGAGACGATACCCATATTGATTATTTTAATTTTTCCCATCCGCCATGTTTGATTTCCCATCCATCATCTTGAATCACAAAAAATATGTTGTATTTGGATTCCCCATCCCTTTAAACATCGGAGACGATACCCATATTGATTTTTAAAATTTTCCCATCCGCCATCTTTGATTTCCTATCCGCCATCTTTGATCACGAAATAGATGTTGTATTTGGATTCACCATCCCTTAAATCATCAGAGACGATACCCATATTGATTTTTTTTATTTTTCCCATCCGCCATGTTTGATTTCCCATCCACCATCTTGAATCACAAAATAGATGTTGTGTTTGGATTCCCCATCCCTTTAAACATCGGAGACGATACCCATATTGATTTTTAAAATTTTCCCATCCGCCATCTTTGATTTCCTATCCGCCATCTTTGATCACGAAATAGATGTTGTATTTGGATTCACCATCCCTTAAATCATCAGAGACGATACCCATATTAATTTTTTTTATTTTTCCCATCCGCCATGTTTGATTTCCCATCCACCATCTTGAATCACAAAATAGATGTTGTATTTGGATTCCCCATCCCTTTAAACATCGGAGACGATACCCATATTGATTTTTTAAAATTTTCCCATCCGCCATCTTTGATTTCCCATCCGCCATCTTTGATCACGAAATAGATGTTGTATTGCGATTCCCCACCCCTTAAAATATCGAAGGCGATACCCATATTGATTTTTTAAATTTTCTCATCCGCCATCTTTGATTTCCCGTCCGCCATCTTGGATCACTAAATAAATTTCATTTTATTAATCAGCGTCCCGAAAATCTCGAAAACTATACTTATATAGATTGTATCCTATTCGTTTAGCCTTTTTTGCCCTTGACCAAACCCTCCCCCTTCTCGTTTGACCATTTTATTATTTTTGTCTGGCCTCTAAAAGTTGTGGGGTAATTTTATATAGCCTATAGCCTTTTGGCATAATTGGGCTATCATAGGCAATAACAATTTTTAAAATCCGACTGCTAGTTCCTGAGATAAGCCAACATTATCTTTTAGCCCTTTTAGCCTTTTGCCCGGCCCCAAAGGGTCGAAGCGTTATGTTATATAGCCTATAGCCTGCCGGAGTAACTGGGCTATCGTATACAAAAAGAATTTTTCAGATCCGACCGGTAGTTCCTGAGATTAGCGCGTTCAAACAAACAAACAAACAAACAAACAAACAAACAAACTCTTCCGCTTTATTATATTAGTATAGATAATTATATATTTTTAGAACTGTGTGGTCTATATTTGAACACTTATGTTTGTGTGAGTGTTTTATTAATTTTTTTGGTCGCCTAAAGCGGTTTCGGCATCGCCTATTATGCGGCCAGTAATATATTAACGCAGCAGTACGCTTGGCCGCTAGTCAGTTAGACTTTTTGCATAATAGATATATTATTGTCGATGCAAAGATTATCCGCGCGCCTCTAGCGGCGAAATTTAGAAGTTGTCTAAGTACTTTTGACAGCTTTCAATACAACTTTGCTTGGTTATGGTGGTAATTTTATTGAGTGTGTGTCAAAAGAAGGAGGGATCTGTGAAAGTGTCGTTCTTAGACAACTTCTAAATTTCGCCGCTGAAGTCGCTAGTTAGAATCGCCAATTCTGTGTCAACTTGGTACTTCATTGAAACTCTAAGTCAGGTAAAAATTATATCAACTCCTAGTACCTAGTTTCTTTGTTACTATATAAAATATCTTTACATGGTATGTGAGTTAGCGTGTGTTGATTTTGCGTGAAATACTTGTTATTTATACATTTGTTAAAATGCAATAACAATTGTTGTCTATCCAAGGGTAATAAGAAAGAGTCATTGAATAAATTGAAATAATAATTCCAATGCTTTGAAATTTCTGTTTAAATATTATTATGTATATACCTGTGCGCTCAAAAAGGTTAAATGTCTAATTCTGTGTCGTTCTTTTATTTATACACTTTTAAATATGTGTGATGTTTGCCATTATTTGTGTGAGCGTGTGTGCGTGTACACAAAACGAAACCTTATTTTTTTTAAGAGACCCCTATTGTATATTAAGCATGTTAAAAATTCTACAACGTTTTGTTAATAAAAGAACAATAATGAATAAGTAGTCAGTAGAAACCTGCACTTAAAATAACCTGAACTCGACAAGGCCCATAGACCATAGTAACTCCATTAGTCCATTTGCACAATATTTGGTACATATTTACATGTCGACCCATAAAACCATATCGACATAAAATCTTATTATGACTTCATTTTACATCACAAAATCGAATATACCACTCGATTTTTAATATTGGTAACATTGACATCCTCTTCATTTATTTACATGGGTAACACCAGTTTGACAGGCCAATGATAGACGTCATTCAGCTTCCATTTTTGAAAAGTTGGAAAATGGTTGCCTGAGATACTGTTTTTCGCATTGTTTTCATCGCCTGTGGTGTGAAAAACATGAATGGGGCCGTAAAATGAAACATGAATAATTTTCAGGGACCATGCGTTAGTGCTTTACGTGTTCAGCAATCAAAAGAACATACAAAAGTTGTTTACTGAACAGACTCGGTCGGGCAGTCTCAGTATAAACGACACGGTCATGTTTTACGGCGGTAAGGAAATATCATTACCATCAGCCGTTTGAATGAACATACAAACAATAAACTATATCAGTGACGTAGTCAAATAGACGTGAACTTATAAACGTATTGGTTGCCATATCAAAAAAAGAAACGTAACTCTGGCCGTCTGCCATAGCTTCTTTTCTTCTTATTTTCATTTTCTGTAATTAAAGTTTTGAGAGACAAAAGTATAACTAAACATTCGTCTAAAGAGTATGCAATGATTTGCACTCACAAAAACGCAAAGTAGATCGCGTATATTCACAAATCCCACAAAATTTTGTAATAAAATATTTAGTTTAGACACTAGCTTTTGTTAAATCATTAGTATTATTACATTCACGTTGTAACTGACTTAACTTTAAGCACAAAACGTAATATTTATAAAATATATGTGTAAAGTAAGGATGGTAAATTTATTAGATTCATGCCACAATTAAGCACAATGACAGGCCTGTCCAAAATTAAGTAGACCGATGGCTAACTTGCATGGTACAGCGACAAAAAAATTACATCAAACAATTTTCTATGATAAATATTTATTGTAGAAAATAAATCCGTTTGATTTTATAGGCTTTTTTAATATTAAGCGTCTCATCAATGTTGCAAGCGTAGCACTTACATTGTAGTTATACACAACTATAAAATAACACCTTCAGCAAAACCATTGCTCTACAATACACGTTCACAAAATGCGTATTCAAAATGACGAATGTTTAGTTATCAACAAACAGAACAAAATGTACAAGAAATTGTACATTTCGTAAAATGTAAATCGTAAAATTTGTATGTTTTTACAAACGTTTTTGGGTGGCGGTGGTACACTGGATTGGTCGCCTACTTCTTTCAAAATGAATTGTTACAATTATAATGCATGTCACAATGTTGATACCAAATGGATTATTGTTGTGGCTTCTTCCATCATAAACATTATAGCATAGCTGGATTTTCTCTTGGTATGCTAAAATGTTTGTGCCAAGAATAGAAATAATATTGTTATGCTCCATAAAAATGATTATTCGCTATGGTCGGGTAATTATGTGACATGTGTTGCTAGTTGTAACAATTCTATTCACGGTTGTCTATGGTGGTATTAGGTGATAGTAACGGCTGGCTAGGTTGAGGATGGTGATGGCTACGTTTACATTAAAAACAGACTATGTCCTATTGTAATATTTTCAGTTGTCTTCCTATTTTGTAAAGTAACTTTATGTATGCAAGTATGTTAAATGTCAAAGCTATACAATATAAATTGTAGACTTTCGAATGAATCATTGTTTGATACGGAAGAAAAGTTTTATGTCGCCCATAAGCTGCTTTACAGCTTGCTTACTAACTAGCTTAGCAGAGCTGGCTGGCAAGCTGTAAAGTTAAATGTCTGATGACATCTACAGGGTTAGTACGAGTTTCGCCTCGTGTTGTCTCACCTCGGTCGGCGTTTTGCGCGCTGATTGGATCGCTTCGAGTTCTTAAACCATCTGTACTTGAAGTAGAAGTCTGCATTTTGACCAACTATAATTATGATAATTAGCATTCTGATTTAAAATATATTGTGTAGCTTTGACCACAACAAAAACTCTTCAAACTACTCGTAGATAAACTTACTCTATTATGTTTAGTGAATAATATTGCCTGCTAGGTGGAGGTCCTAATGATGATCTGTTGTATGTAGAGAGAAGCCGCTAGTGCTGTACCTGTTCAGCACCAGTTCTAGTATGCTGAAGAATTTCGTTGACAACACTAGTAGCGGAGGGATGTGCATTAATGATACCGTCATGCACATGGGAGGTTTGGACGCTTTCTTCTCTTTTATTTTTTACTAGAGCCCTTCACTGTGGCTCATAGCGTAATATTATAAATATAACCAGCTATCCAACACAAAATAATGATTAAAATCGGACCAGCAGGTCCTAAGATAAGCGCGTTGAACCAAGCAAACGATGGTGGCTGAAGTCGTCAAGTTTATAATACTTTTCAAAAAAGTGCTTTATATAAAAAAGAAAGCAATGAAAACCATTGCTTTTTATAATACTTCTCAGAACCAATTTTGGAAAATTTGATATAATTATAATGTTTTTTCTCTACTTGCTTGTTCTGAGAAGTAGTTTTGCTTGAATATCAAAGACATTATTTAAGCATAGGGTGCATAGGGTTCCCACCAAGAACTTAGGGCACCAACCTCACCTGCAAGTGGTGCACCTGCCGATCAACGGACGAGGCTCTGGCAAACAAAATATCCCGATAAGCGGCAATAGGCTCGCCACCTATTACGTGGGATCAAAACACTGGCGAAAAGTGGGCGTTTAATATGCCTCTGCCTACCCCTTCGGGGAAACAGGCGTGAGTCTATGTATGTATGTATTATTTAAGCAATACTATTCAGGATATCTAAACTATATGTATACCATGTGTATACATATAACTTTCCGATGTAGAACAGCTTTTTACATAACGAAAAATATCACTGTTTTGTAGAGAATAATCAAATATCTATTAGAACTTAAGTTACTTAAATAGTATATTCGCTTCCAATTTCTATTGCATCCTAAAAACACGAATGCCTAAAAGCTTCTTGCATAATATAACATAAAAATATATGTAAAAATAACTACTGGAAATATTCTTGACTAATTTTCTAAATTAATGCTTGAACTATATTGTCCTAATAAATTTAATTAGCATGACATATTTAGCATGTTTGTGTTTCCTTATTCAATTGTACTACTGTTGAGCTATAAATATTATTTTTAGTTTGACAGTCAGAAGTATCGATATTTTTAGTCGATTACGATCTGTTTCTTCTTTTTTGTGATTTATCTTCTTAGTATTTCAGAGATGTTCAAATCTATGCTGTTTTTTACAGTAAAACGAAAAGTCTACAGACTTGTCAATCATCAAAAAATATTTAAAACCTCAACAGTAGTATTCAAAGAAAACAGCACCTTACATCTATTATAATAAGTGCTATAATCGCAGTTGAGACGCTGCCATTCGGAGGCGTAGGCGCTAGCGGTATCGGCGCGTACCATGGCAAGGCGACATTCGACACATTCACACACAAGAAGAGTTGTCTCATCAAGAACTTCATGGCTATTGGAGAGAAACTTGGATCGTAAGTTATCACATATCTGTATATATAAAATTCTTGCGTTACTGATAGACAAGCTACAGGCAAAACTAGCAATAAGCTGAAAAATACCATGTATTTTCCTTGGGGACCGTAGAGGTGCACTAAGGCGCAGGCCACACATAAAATATGGCGTCGGGTGCGGACACGGCGCGGGCGGCTTCCATGCAAATTTTGTATCAAGTGCATAGAAATAAAGCGCTTTAGGATACACGGAATGTCATGGCGCGTCGCGGCCGACGCCGTTTATGTGTGGCCTGCGCCTAGGAAGAGATTTTCCGGAATTCCTAAGGGATCGGGCGGAAACACACAAAAATATGTGTCAGCAGGGCTGCGGGCATCCTCTACTATTTTTATATCAAGATAAAATCTTCTTCGGTTTAGAGTTTAACCTTTCGTATGCTTAAGAGCAGATCTGCACGAGACACAATAGATTTATAATTATGCCTGGTAACCCAGCATACGAGAGGTTAATTTAAATGTAGAAGGAGCCACATGTAACTAGTGTCACCTATTGCACAATGGCGAAGACACAGATACTGGTGACATCTAGCGATCGTGATAGGACTACGCAGACACAACTGAAGAGCCTCTATTTGTATGCGTAACTTTCGATAGCGCACTATCGAAAGTTACGCACGCGATAATAGGGTTGTTTCCAACTAGTCAAATCAAGCACTTTTAATGAAATGTCAAAAAACTAAAGTAAATGAAATTTCAAACAAAATCCTTAGCAAGGTCGCTAAGGATTTTGTTTGAAATATGACGTAGTGACGTCATAGTGTTTTGCTGTCAAGTAGTATTCTTATTATTAATAAATTTACGATAAAAAATGTTAAATTAAGTTTTAACATTAATTTATGAAAAACTACTATTATTTTGACATGTTTCACTAGATAAATACTTGTATAATTTATTTCACTTGCAGGAAACTTCCCTATTATAAACCCATCTAACTTCATCAAAGATCTATCCATCTAGTAACTAGATGGATGGATCTTATCAGATTCAAGTTAGATGAGCATTTGGATTTTGATATAGTTCACACCCAGTTCCACCTAGCATACCTCTGGACATCACAGACTTAAATCAACCGTTTGTCACAAAAAGAACACAGTTGATAAATATGTTGCTATAATACATTTTCGTACAATTTCAGTGGTCGCTACCCGCCTTACCAAGAGAACAACTTGAAGTTCCTCAGCGCTCTGATGCGTAAACGTTTCGGACCGTCCCTCAAGTTCGTTCCGTACTTGCTAGCCTTCGCGCTGGGAGCTGGCCTCTCGTACGGCATCTTCACTTGGCAGAAGGTAAAGAAGTAAAACAAAATGAAAAAAAGAGAAATATGTTCGCCCATAAAATATTGTTTTATAAAATTACTATTAATTTTCGATTGTACACACAGCGCCAAGTCAAGCTTTAGAATTGCTGTGTGATTTTGATACCTATTTCCGAATCCATAAGAACGATACAAAGGTTAACGTGTCTAACTTGACGGGTAGCGGTGTGTACAAAGGGATTTCACCTTTATCTTTTATATATTTAGTGATCTGAGGGTCTAGTACGAGTTTGCACACGATTTTCACGTCGACGATAGATTAGTCGACGGGAACAATTTTCATACATTTTCTAAATGCGCTAGCGGACTCTATCGATCGCTACTCTCCGTTCAGCCTCTTTTAGAAAATGTATGGAAATTGTTCCCGTCGGCTAGTCTATCGTCACCGTGACAATCGTGAGCCAACTCGTACTAGACCCTCTGTTAACCTGGTGTCTTTATTGTACATTTTCTATCATAAATGGGTTACTGCAACTGAAGTATTAATATTAAATAAGTTTTTAGAGAAGGTATCTCCGTATTTCATTTGTGACGTTATAATCTTAGATCTCAAGCTAGTAACGCTATCGTTTTTTTTTAATATAGAATAGACTAGAAAGAAAATATCATCTTCCATATATATTAAATAGGCATGCATATATGTATACTACAATGTACCATTAAATATTCGTCCGTGATATTACAGCTAAGTAAAGTATTATGTGTGATTTTGATAAATAACTAATAAGTTATTATAGTTTATCGATGTACCTATAAAAAAAATATATAAAACGTAACCTACCTACTTAAAGCCTCAAACAAACAAATATTATGATAGTTAGATATTGTGTTATTATTTGTGCTAAACTTAAGTATGTGATATTGCGTACTGTAATGTTGCTCTTATATTCATAGTAGGCGCGCATATTCTAAACAGTTTCTTACCGTATTTTGTAACTTTATAAAGGCTAAGCTTACTTATATTTAATGACCTTTTCTACAATCAAGGTTAAAATATCAATGTGAGAACAGCAGGACTTTGCAAAGTTAGGTGCGTCAAAGATAGGTGACAGGTCAAAAACAATCTCACACTTGTATTATAAGAAGTATTATTATACCACCTAGAATACAAGTGTGAGATTGTTGGTTGGTTATCCCTTTGAGTTGCGGTGGTTAGACGGCAGTCGCTCTATGAAATATAATACAACGTTTTTTCAAATCTGGATTTTAATCCCAGAAATCCCGGTCTCCAAGATTTAATTCTTGGATGCCAATACCCGAATAACGCCAGAGGGAAGGAAATGATTAAATCAAGTATTTATTTACACATTTTTTTACTATTCTTAATATACTGGTGACTGGTACTGGTATTAATTAGATGAGTTGTAATTGTAGATATACAGATAAATTATGTGTGCAATTATGGCTTTTTAAATAACAGCTACCTAAATCTAAACGAACGACGAACGCCTTAGATATGGATGTTTTATATGACTCGTTCATACTTACCTTGCATGTTACGTTTTCCTATTCATTCTTAAATTAGAAATATGATAAACTTGTCCATACTTGCAAACTTACAAATCTTTTCGTACAAAAAAGTGACTCATGAGTTCATGACTATATTACTATATCATATCTTATATGAAATATTATCAAACTCTTTGTCATGATGTTTTGACGTGACAACGTCTTATAAATTGGTTTGCCGGGTGACACTTCAAGAAACTGCGTTACGCTCCGCTCACGTTATGCGCTCACAATGAGAGCGAGTGAGAGGCACGCGTCCCGCCTAAGAGCGAGAGAGACAGACATAAAAAGTGAAAGGCACGCGTCTTTCATCCTTCTTCCTACTATACGAATGAATATTCACATTAAAATTATTTTACCACTCAAAGTCGTTGTCACGTAAAACTTTCGCCCGTATACCGACTTTACAGGCAACCAATTTTTTATTAGTAATAAAATGTATTTAAGTAGATTTTTGGTTGGTACTACATTGGTGTGTATTAATTGGGTACAATTTTGTTATTTGTAGATCTAATTAATTGTAAAATGGATAAAAAATACTTGAAACTTATAACTTGTTTTATTTCAAACAAAAAAGAATTTCCTTTACACAATAATATATTTCAATCCAAATCCAGTTAGATTTTCCTAAATTGATACATTCACCTACTTCTATTACGATTTTTATGTAAGTCGAGTTTGTAACTAATTTATTCAGCATACCTACTGACTTACAATTTTATTATTTATCAAGAGCAATATGCCTAAGAACTTACTTAAATAGATTTTATATTCACCAACATCACCAGATCTACTATTTTATAGTAAGCAATAGGTGCCAACAATGATAAAGATTCAAGCATCCTTCTAAAAAAAATATTCCATGCACGGTTCATGGTGGTTCCTAACACATTAACCATATAGACAGTTGGTCACCATACTAGCCTTTAAAGTCATAGTATGCCTAGCGTTGTCCCGCTTAAATCCAAGACTTTAGAGCACAGGGACCGCTTACTGGTCTAACCATATTAGACAGAATAGTAGCATTTCCACAGAGCGACAAACTGCCGCCTCCACAACCCATAGGGATAGCCATATGCCATATTCCTTAGTTTAGATCAGCAAAAACTAAACTAGAACTAGCATTTCAAGTCATGTTAAGTCTAGAATGACGCCATCATCATCATCAGCCTTTAACAGTCCACTGCTGGACTAGGCCTCTCCTTTGAAAGGAGGAATTAGCCTACCATACCACGCTGGCCAAACGGGTTGGTATAGGGTTTGTTTGTATCAAGTTTTCCTTCTCTTACAGTGCTGTTCTCTGTATAATATGCTCCCTCTGTCGGCTCTTACGACACCCATGGGATGATATGGGGTGGTGACATTTCGTATTCTTAATCCGTCACCACACGGATAAGCCGACGCCAACAATTTAATAAAGTTAATATATTTTTTGGAAATAAGTGCACCTTGCTCTATAGTGTGCTCACGCGCTTAAACACACTAGGGGATTACGTGAGATCTTTCATAAGTTTTGCAAACTATACATGCACTGACTCGTGTTTGTACATGGTCTAGGGACAACTGATTGGTACTAAGGCATTTTAGGAAGTAGAAAGTCCCAAATAGATATTTTTAAAATCTCAAAGCGTTTCGTGACCGTAATAGAACTACAAAGAAATCGCTACTGGTCTCTGTTAGTGTTACAATATTCGAACCGTTTTATCCAAAATTTAAAACTCTGTCTAAGCACAAAAAAAGGATTTTGTAGATTGCTTAACAATGTTCTCGCTGTCATTTGCGCGCCATCTATTGTCCCGTAATGTTGTTACATTTTCCTATATTGCCCAATAGGGTGCGCCTGATTAGTGAAACATAGATCTTTCTTTAAGTTTTATTTTTATGATGATAATACATATCTGTAAAGAATCGATTTTAAACTTTCGCGATTTGTACACATCATACAATTTTATGTAAACAGATCTTATTCGCGATATTTAATTAATTAAAGTTATAAATACCTATGATTTACCAACGTTTCGGCCGTCTTACAACAGTCATGGTCGCGGCAGGAGTCCTGCCATGGCTATAAACAAAAACATAGGTAAAACATAGGTATTTATACCTTAAATTAATTAAATATCGCGAATAAGACTCGTTTACATAAAATTGTATGATATATATTAAAGTGCGTGAGAATTGCAAAATAAATAAATAAATATCCCATAAATAAACGTGGCAATCCCACATGATTGAATAAAGCCATATTATACAAAATACTGAATACCGATATTAACTAATGATAAAATAAATAAAAATTTTAATAAGGTGCTAGATATAAAGCTTTTTAATCTCTCGAGCTTTCAAGTAACAATACCAGTAACAGGTTAGGTCTGAAATTTTAATCTTTATGCGGTTGTAACTTACTCAAAAACATTTAATTAATAGAGTATATTAAGTCAATCCAAGTTAATCTTTAAAATAAATAGTTTTACTGCATACTGGTCTACACATTTGCTAAGGAATTTGTCTAAGGAGGTTATAATACTTATAATGGATGTTCCATTTATTATAACTATTTATTATTTATATTATATTTATTATAACAGTAAAACTATTTCTTTTAAACGTTTTGACGTAAGCAATAAACTTGTTCAGTTCAGCCAATGAATACAGATTTACATAATAGAAGCGCATTTTTTAATGATTGCGTGTGCCGATTCCAAGTGGCGTGTTGGCGGTTGTCGTCAGTTCGCCTCTCTTGCACTCATAGAGACAGCTGTCACAGCGCGACTGCCACGCCGCCAAAAAAGTTTGTCTACAGAGCGCCCATAAGTAGGCATGAGACCGATATATCAAAACGAAACTGAAATCCGATTGCAGTCAGAAATCGTATCGTATCGATATTCCAATATGAGAAAACCGATTTTAGAAAACGTAAAACAATACCACGATAACGCAAACAATCTAATCCAAACCAAACGGAAACTGTGCAAGCGCAACCAAACTACAAAGCAAATCTAAAGCTTACGTTTTTTCGATAGTTTTCATATTCATTCGTTCTCTTTCACTCTACCCAACGACTACTTAGTTAGAATGAGAGAGAGCGAATTTCATATCCTTTTCTTTCTTACTTAGTGATCCGTTTAAAGAGCAAAAGAGATGAAGCGAATATCGATCGTTGCCAAGCAAGCCAGTCGTAGTACCTAGTGCGTTATGGATTTTGGCGGTTTTATGAATTGCAGATTGAATAGAAAAAATAAAACTAAACATCGAGGCGATAAGATCTAATTCAGATTGCAACTATTTAATGTTTGTTTTGAAAATTGCAAATAGTTTTAATAGTTATTAGGGATTTATGTTTGGAGAGTTTTGACTTGATCAATGTTTATTTGTTCACTTGACCTAGGTGACACGTGCAGTGCGGTGCGCGCGTAATAATAATAAAATTAAGTAACTAAATTTGGTTTGCGTGAAAGTTATACCTACTATTAGGATTTAAAAAGTTTTATTGTTACGTTGTTAGGATTGTAAAGTGTAAATAAATAGAAACAATTGGTGTTGCGTAATTTTAGTTTGTTTGGCGACTGAGTTTTTTAACAATTAGTTTGAGGTAAGTAGTTAGTAGGTTAGGATTGTAAAGTGTAAATAAATAGAAACAATTCGTGTTGCGTAATTTTAGTTTGTTTGGCGACTGAGTTTTTTAACAATTAGTTTGAGGTAAGTAGTTAGTAGGTTAGGATTGTAAAGTGTAAATAAATAGAAACAATTCGTGTTGTGTAATTTTAGTTTGTTTGGCGACTGAGTTTTTTAACAATTAGTTTTAGGTAGTTAGTAGGTTTTCTTTTTCAATATGTCACGCAAACCAAGCGAAATATGGACGCATGACATGACAATACAATAAGAATTCGATTGTTTGCTTTTGTCTACGCAACTAGTACCTAACTACGCTCGTCGCTCCGACATCCGCTACAGAAATCGATTTCTAAAATCGGTTTTTGAAATCGATTTCAGTATCTGAAATCGAATTTGTATCGGTTTGCGGAAAAATCCGAAAACGCCCATGCCTACCCATAAGAAATGCGCCTCTATATAAATATCTATGCTCTATGGTTCAGCCCATGAATCAGAAAGCATCTATTATAAATATTATAATACTACTGATACTACTTACAACTAATTATGTCTAAACAAATACTTCTAACTATGCTATTTGTTGTAAAGACTATAATTATTTTTTATATTTCAGATGCATTCGGACGAGTTATAAGCAGACTGATGGCGTGGATGATACGAAATTAATGTGATATTGTATGCTCCTACAGACAGACCTTTACAAATAACTATAAAAATATTTGTAGATTTTTTTATGATTTAGCATAAACATAACAGTGATAATGAAAACGAAGTTACAGTCAAGGGAGCTTAGAACCAACGATAAAGTCGTGTCTCACAGTCGATTATTGTTCGTCGAATTCACATCAATTTGTCGTTGAAGCGGACCAATCAGAATTTTTGTCTTGACGATAGAAACCCGGGTTTATCCTGCCGCCTCTTGGGGCAGACAGAAAGGGTTTATGTGACCCACACCTATAGGCGTCCGAAGCATACAAACAAAAGCCACCGAGGCATCCGTCGTCTCCGTCGACGTCCCGTAGCGACGGTGCCACGAGAAGCGCAGGTTATATACTGAGCAGAATACCAATCGAATCGCGGTGAGATCTCGTTTCAAGCTCCCAATGCAATGATTTTAAATACAGGGGATTGTAACCTTTTTGTTAAAGCTTAACTCTATCAAATACTATTTACGTACCTACCTATTTGTATTATAGTTACATAAAAATTACTCTATAAAGATTTCTAATTCTGTCTGCAGGTGACTAAGTGCCTTTAAGAAAAGATGTCAATACACTATATTGTTATTTATAGGGAAAAATATTAGATTTATTTATTATTATACTAAACTAAGTTTCACGTATAAATTGATATGAGGTAGATTGTTTTTTTATGAAATGAAGTAAAACATACTTATCGCCTTGTTATTTAATTTTTAGTATGATTAGACGAGAAAAGGAAAGAATTTAAGTGTCATCATGATTCAAACATTGCCCAAAAGATGGCGATAATGATCTCTTTGAGTCTGTTAGTTACATCGAAAACTCGAAAGCGAAACTAATGTAAAACTTTTAGTTTTCCTGAGTGAATAGTAATCCATTAAAACTGGCATCTAAATAACTTTCATCCTACAAAAATATTTAATTTCAAAATATGTGAATAAGCTTTTATTTCATTTCATACAATTAAAATTATAGAGTCAAAATATATAAGGCATCGTCTATGGCTTCTATGTTAGTGGAAAAGTAAGACTTGCTTCGCTTAAATTAATGCATTTACTTTTTTATTGATATTTTGCTAAGCTATGTTTTTATTTAATAATTACTATGATTTGTAACTAAACTTAATGAAAACATCTGGACAGTTAGTCGTTCTAAGCTCTCTGATCATGAACAATGATTGCTGTTACTTTTGGAATAAATTTATTTTTCTTTATTATCCGTTCTTACTTGTGCAATTGTTAAAAATGTCTTAGCACTATTTTTTATAGTTTTGAATGTTCACGGTAAAGTTTTTGTATCCAATATTTTTTTTTTTTCGCTAATTGCACTATTACAAATAATAAAAAAACTATGTTATGCATCGGTATAGTACGCTACGTAAACTCATTCTCAGGTCCCTAAACAGCTATTATACGTAACGAAATATACGCTTTATTTACCGATGTTGAAGGAAATATAGAAATATTGTTAGTGGGTATTAACAATATTTCTATATTTCCTTCAACTCATACAAAATGTTTCTTTCATAATATTCAATTAAAAGATAAACTCAAATTCAAGCACTTTGTGACTGTATTAGGTATGATTCTTCATTTGCTCTTTAACTTCTCAAATGCTTCTCGTCACATTTTCTTGCATAAATTTCTATATTTGTGTGGCCATTTGAGAAAAGCTTAGGACCTAACGTAAAAGAAGAACAGTTGTAGTATAGAGGACAGGTGACTGAGGTGACTGATTGGATTAAATACATAACCAATGGGACTGAGGTGCCAATTAGTCTAGTATCCAATTGGACCAAATGACAAGTTGGACTAAGTTACCGATTGGACTAAAAATTTATTTGGCTAAAGACTAATAAACTTAGTAACTGTGATGCTTTTATTGTGATTGCCTGATTATGTTGCTCTGTTATTCCTTTACGTTAAAGGCATTGTTTTGCAGTTCAGTCTCAAAAACAATTATAATGTTATGCAGGTTGTGCTATGAAAAGGTCCTTCAAATACATACCTAAACTTTTATTATACAGACATATCATTTAATAAACATTTAGGTTAGTTTTAACTAAATTAAAGCCCATTATTTATTAAATTCATTAATTATATTTATGTTTGTTGGCTAGGCACATTGTTCTTGCTATTTTCTACGCACTGTTATTAAAGTAAGGTTATTGGATACCATTCTTGTAAATATATGGGAAATAATGGATAATACGAATCTGTTGTTTTATTTTTTTGTACCCATTCTATAGACCTACTGTCTTACTAATAAAAAAATATTATTCACACGTTTAACGTATGAATACTTACACAGCGTATAACGTCTGTTTAGGAGTTATACAGGGTTTACACAACATCGCTACCTACTAATAAACGCAAAGACAAGCTTGTGCTTGTGTAACTACTCACGCTGTGTAGTCTGTGTACACACAGCTACACATTAACCTAAACAAGCCCAATATTAGGCGAACTCCCTTAGTGTGACCAACCTGTTGTTGAGTAGTTCAGCTAATATTGGTTTTGTATAGGTTGATGTGTAGCTGTGTGTACGTCAAATATGCTGACAACCTTTTATGAAGTACGTTCAAAAACTTCTAATCGTAACTTGGTTTTAATAATTTAATTGTATTGCATAGTTTATATATAACTTTACAAGCTTAATTATATATTAAATGGAGTTTCTTCTTAAAAATATCCCTTATCTATTAATCTAATGTACAAAAACTAAAGACTAATGGTTGTTATTTTCTAAAGGATAAATATGTTTTGATTTGTAGTCATAGCTTCCGAACGCCTCCACTGACAATAACATTCATTTCATAGATCAAAGAAATATAACCTTCCTAGTCCAACCTCTCTGTCATAGATTGCGCGCATAAACTATGTAAAGTGACAACCTCAGACTCCTCAGATGGCCAAATAGCCGCCATTTTGCTCTTACGCACTCCATATACAAGGGTGCAAGCGTGTGTATAGTCCGTTCACAGTTATTTTACCTCTAGCTGTTAGATTGGCCAACCTGGGCGTTGTGTTGCTATATTTGGTATAAAATACTCCCATTTTAAATATACAGTATTGCTTAAAATGTACTTATTTTTTTATTGCCTACGCGATCGTATTAAATATTTTTACGTTTACGTCAACTGAAACAATTGTGACGTCACATCGCGCCCCTGCGCCGTGAGCCTCGCTACGAGTGACGCACAGCAGTGGGCCGTTCCCTCGCGCCCCTCCACGCCGGCCCTATAAATACAGGGGACACACGAGGCTTGGCCACTTTTTCCTCCGGCCAGCACCACCGAGTTGAGTACAAGATCATCTGAAGACCTGTGAAGTGCCAACCTCGACCACGCCCTGGATAATTGTCTCTTCTGTTAGCCTTAAGGACGCGTTTACGCTTGTATCAAAAAACCACATATTTCCGGTACATTTTACAACAATTTTAGATAATAACTAATAAAACTAATGATTACTATAAATTGATTACTTTTTTTATCTATAAATCAATTTGAAAATAAATAAAAAATATTTAATTAATATTAATGTAAAATCGATTCGAAACGGCCTCTTAAATCAAAAATAGGCATATACTGCTATTTTTGGGTACAATTTTCTCTCTTTTTTAACATTTATTTAGATTTTCAAAGATAGAATAGGGTAGTAAATATAGTCAACTCAAAAACAATTTGATTTTTTTTTTCAAAATATTGTAAATTGACTCAAAAAAAGCAAAAAATCATCTTACATTTTTCTTCTATTTTGCTCGCATACGTGTGGCTTAATGTGTGGCAATAAGGTTCGTTTTATTTAGCCACTTTCTTGATGTATATATCCAAATTCTGCAATGAGATCTCAGTCTGCGCTTGAGCGCCGTCGGGAGTGGACTCTATGTCGCTTGTCGCTGCAGCCCGAAGACGAAAAAAGCAATAAACGAATACAAAATATTCGCTAAAATCAATTTGATACTTCTCGTATTCTGTGCGAATTACGTACAAGTAAATTTCTTTTGTATAAATGGACATTATTACTTTATTTTCTCCGTTATGTTGAGTCAGGATATATTTCGGTATTTAGATATTATTTTGTTTCTTGCGTTGAAATCTGGTAAGATTATCTGGACTGATGGTATACCATCCCGTTCAAGTGTTGCGACTGGAACTCATAAAAGAGTAGACCTAGTTATGCCAGGTTGGGGCTCATTTTATTTGTTTTGGTGAGACCCTACCACTGGTACTAGTGAAGTAACCTTCCAAGGTTATTCGATGAGTCTTGCTGGTACTCATATGTGAGTAAAGCTACGCATGCCGAGTTTGGGCTCATTTTGTTTGTACATAAGAGACCCTACCACTGGAACTTATGAAGTAACCTTCCAGGGTTATTCGATGACTCTTACTGGTACTCATATGTGAGTAGAGCTAGGCATGCCGAGTTTGGGCTCATTTTGTTTGTACATAAGAGACCCTACCACTGGAACTTATAAAGTAACCTTCCAGGGTTATTCAATGACTCTTGCTAGTACTCATGTGTGAGTAGAGCTAGGCATGCCGAGTTTGGGCTCATTTTGTTTGTACATAAGAGACCCTACCACTGGAACTTATGAAGTAACCTTCCAGGGTTATTCAATGACTCTTGCTGGTACTCATGTGTGAGTAGAGCTAGGCATGCCGAGTTTGGGCTCATTTTGTTTGTACATAAGAGACCCTACCACTGCATTTTATAAAGTAACCTTCCAGGGTTATTCAATGACTCTTACTGGTACTCATATGTCAGTACAGCAAGGCATGCCGAGTTTGGGTTCATTTTGTTTGTACATAAGTGACCCTACCACTGGAACTTATAAAGTAACCTTCCAGGGTTATTCGATGACTCTTGCTGGTACTCATATGTGAGTAGAGCTAGGCATGCCGAGTTTGGGCTCATTTTGTTTGTACATAAGAGACCCTACCACTGGAACTTATGAAGTAACCTTCCAGGGTTATTCAATGACTCTTACTGGTACTCATATGTCAGTAGAGCTAGGCATGCCGAGTTTGGATTCATTTTGTTTGTACATAAGTAACCCTACCACTGGAACTTATAAAGTAACCTTCCAGGGTTATTCGATGACTCTTGGTGGTACTCATATGTGAGTAGAGTTAGGCATGCCGAGTTTGGGCTCATTTTGTTTGTACATAAGAGACCCTACCACTGGAAATTATGAAGTAACCTTCCAGGGTTATTCAATGACTCTTACTGGTACTCATATGTCAGTAGAGCTAGGCATGCCGAGTTTGGGTTCATTTTGTTTGTACATAAGTAACCCTACCACTGGAACTTATGAAGTAACCTTCCAGGGTTATTCGATGACTCTTGCTGGTACTCATATGTGAGTAGAGCTAGGCATGCCGAGTTTGGGCTCATTTTGTTTGTACATAAGAGACCCTACCACTGGAACTTATGAAGTAACCTTCCAGGGTTATTCGATGACTCTTACTGGTACTCATATGTGAGTAGAGCTAGGCATGCCGAGTTTGGGCTCATTTTGTTTGTACATAAGAGACCCTACCACTGCATTTTATAAAGTAACCTTCCAGGGTTATTCAATGACTCTTACTGGTACTCATATGTCAGTAGAGCTAGGCATGCCGAGTTTGGTTTTATTTTGTTTGTACATAAGTAACCCTACCACTGGAACTTATGAAGTAACCTTCCAGGGTTATTCGATGACTCTTGCTGGTACTCATATGTGAGTAGAGCTAGGCATGCCGAGTTTGGGCTCATTTTGTTTGTACATAAGAGACCCTACCACTGGAACTTATGAAGTAACCTTCCAGGGTTATTCGATGACTCTTACTGGTACTCATATGTGAGTAGAGCTAGGCATGCCGAGTTTGGGCTCATTTTGTTTGTACATAAGAGTACTGACATATGAGTACCAGAAAGAGTCATCGAATAACCCTGGAAGGTTACTTCAAAAGTTGCAATGGTTGCGTCTCGTATGTACAAACAAAATGAGCCCAAACTCTGCATGCCTAGCTCTACTCACATATGAGTACCAGCAAGAGTCATCTAATAACCCTGGAAGGTTACTTCATAAGTTTCTGTGGTAGGGTCTCTCATGTACAAACAAAATGAGCCCAAACTCGGCATGCGTAGCTCTACTCACATATGAGTACCAGCAAGAGTCATCGAATAACCCTGGAAGGTTACTTCATAAGTTCCAGTGGTAGGGTTACTTATGTACAAACAAAATGAACCCAAACTCGGCATGCCTAGCTCTACTGACATATGAGTACCAGTAAGAGTCATCGAATAACCCTGGAAGGTTACTTCATAAGTTGCAGTGGTTGGGTCTCGTATGTACAAACAAAATGAGCCCAAACTCGGCATGCCTAGCTCTACTCAGATATGAGTACCAGCAAGAGTCATCTAATAACCCTGGAAGGTTACTTCATAAGTTTCAGTGGTAGGGTCTCTCATGTACAAACAAAATGAGCCCAAACTCGGCATGCCTAGCTCTACTCACATATGAGTACCAGCAAGTGTCATTGAATAACCCTGGAAGGTTACTTCATAAGTTCCAGTGGTAGGGTCTCTTTTGTACAAACAAAATGAGCCCAAACTCGGCATGCCTAGCTCTACTCACACATGAGTACTAGCAAGAGTCATTGAATAACCCTGGAAGGTTACTTCATAAGTTCCAGTGGTAGGGTCTCTTATGTACAAACAAAATGAGCCCAAACTCGGCATGCCTAGCTCTACTCACACATGAGTACCAGCAAGAGTCATTGAATAACCCTGGTAGGTTACTTCATAAGTTCCTGTGGTAGGGTCTCTTATGTACAAACAAAATGAGCCCAAACTCGGCATGCCTAGCTCTACTCACATATGAGTACCTGCAAGTGTCATCTAATAACCCTGGAAGGTTACTTCATAAGTTCCAGTGGTAGGGTCTCTTATGTACAAACAAAGTGAGCCCAAACTCGGCATGCCTAGCTCTACTCACATAAGAGTACCAGTAAGACTCATCGAATAACCTTGGAAGGTTACTTCACTAGTACCAGTGGTAGGGTCTCACTAAAACAAATAAAATGAGCCCCAACCTGGCATAACTAGGTCTACTCTTTTATGAGTTCCAGTCGCAACACTTGAATGGGATGGTATACCATCAGTCCTCATAATCTTACCAGATTTCAACGCAAGAAACAAAATAATATCTAAATACCGAAATATATCCTGAATCAACATAATGGAAAAAATAAAGTAATAATGTCCATTTAGGTATATAAAAATTAAAAACTTATTTGTACGTAATTTGCACAGCCAGGCCTATAACACATAGATACATATCACAAAAAATTCTAAGTCTCAAAGTTATTTAGTTGAACTACATTTCCGCAAGTTACCGTACGTAGTACGTACTGTTGCCGCCGTGTCGCTGTAGTGACGCGATTTTGTACCTACTAATTTTGTAAACGCGTCCTTAACCGTCAGTTCTTTTTTGTATCGAATAACTGGAATTATAACGCGAGTTTAAACTTTCCTGGTGATATTTTTTATTTATTTCCCGTAAGTCAACCTAATTATCTCTCTTTAATTGCTCGGCGAGTGATCGATCCCGGCTACCCCGTGGAAATCAATCACTCGTGCGACACAATGGCTGGTTAGGTTAGGTTAGAACTGCGACCAAAACGCACGAGCCGAGCGAGCGAAGCGAGCGTGCCGCGGCAGCGGCCGGCGAAGTGCCAGAACCAAATCACTTTTATTTCACTACACAGGGCATTTATTTCACTACACAGGGCAAATATGCTAAGTACATCGGTTAGGTTAGAACTGCGACAATAAAAGGAAGACCAAACGTAAAGTTGGCAACTGTGAGATTGGGAAATAAAAACAAAATTATATCAGAAGTTGGCAAATGATTATTCTGCGAAATAAAATTCTGCGAAACGTTAGGTAGTTGGCAAGTGATAATCGGCTGAACAATTTTCGGCGAAAAGGCAGAGATCCCTGACTTTCATTGCGGAGTTTGACAATAACTTGACAGACCATTAACTTGCTATTCAACGTCAAATACATGCAATAACCCTATGCCTAAAGCAGATTTTGGATTTATACGTAGAAAGGAAATTATGTAATACCGTACTGAATTTGCACAAGCCAGGTATACATAAATCTTCAGAAACCGCGCGATACCACTAAGTTGTGTCGTTAATCAGTAAACTGACATCCTTATTAGTATTACGTTGTTAATAAGCGAAGAGGGACATGACCTGTAATACGAAGCTTTATAGCTTCCTATTTGAATATTTATCAGCTCCACATAAATCTAGACTCTTGTTTTCTTACAGGTAAATTAATTGTCCAATAACTCTGTGATTACATTAATAAGTTTATGCGTTTTATACATGTTAATATCCTTATTGTGTAAATTATCGCTAGTTTCGGGCCTCAGAGAGCCCGTTACGAAGTTACGAAAACCTCTTGATATCGGCATGGCTTTATGCATGTACATTTATTTTCTTACGAAATAACTAATTTCCCATGAAGATAAGTAGTTATAATAAAAAAATTGTCAATTTAATATACAAAGGTAAACGCATCATAATTACGTCAATGTGAGATTTTAATTATCAAATACAAAAACTGCAAATTTGATTTTCATATTTATTTTGAATAAGAATGATGTGGGTGTAATATTACACCTTTGCCTACCCCTTCAGGGAAACAGGCGTGAGTCTATAAGAATGATCCATGTGGACTGCCAATGTTATGATGATTCGTAACTGCTGTCAGATTCTCGGACTGCCAATGATGATTCGTAACTGCTATCAGATTCTGTATCAGACTCAGAATTTAATTCTATTATGAACCTGTCCATTTCAGCATCCGTAGACCCATCTGTTTCACGAAGCTTGTCTTCAATGTGGCGCACATGTTTGCATTGTTTTTGCCAGTCTTCTGCAATGATAGATTGAAAAGCTTCTTCAGCTAAATTCACAATGTTGGTTGCCTCTTGTCCTACATTTTTGCTTGTGACTCGTCTTTTAATGAGACTCCACATAAATTCAATTGCGTTTAGCTCTTAGTGGTATAGCGGTAATCTAACCACTTTGTGGCCCTGAGCTTCAAGCATTTGATCAGTTTCATATATTGGAGCTTCTTTATGGACTTTTATAATTTCATACAGTTAAGCTTTCACCATGGTAGGCAGATAAGATAACCCCTTATTTGTGATCCAGTTTTGCATTTCAGCTTAAGTAGAACTTAATGTTGGTACCTTGTTTAACTTGACTGTGTGATAAGGGGTATTATCCATAACAACTACAATATTAGGCGGCAAATGAGGCATTAGTCTTTCCTGAAGCCATTTCATGAAATTTATTTTGTTCATGTCTTTATGGTAGTCACCCGATTTCGACTGGGATTTAAATATTAATAAAGCGTTTGGTATAAACCCTATTTCACCACCCGCATGAACAATTATCCATCGTGCACCAACGGAATCGTTTTTTAAGACACCCATTTCATTTTCTATTTGCCAGTATTTATTCACCATGTAAGACGCGTGAATATAGGTCTCATCCAGGAACACAATAGGCCAGCCTTCATCGCGATGATGTTTCAAATTGGTAAGGTACCTGTATCTCCAAGCTACAATATTATGCCTCTCAATGAGTAACTTCCTTTTTGATCTACATTTTTTAAATAGAAATTCAATTTGTCGGATAATTTTCCATAATGTAGTACGACCTCCACGAAAACTTATATCAATCTTTAACTCCGCCAAGAGTTTACCCAAAGTCGGTACTTCTTTTCTGACGGTATACATTTCGTTTATTTTATTTCGGACTGCGCACAGATCGAAATCATCTAACACAATTTTCTTTTCTTGCTTGCTTTTTTTCTAGGCGCGGAGTTTTTTTTGAGATGTGGAAGCCGCAACTTCGCCTTCTTTAGTGATAGTGCTAAAGGTTTTTTCAGATAAAAATGAAACAAGAAAATAGTCTTAAGAGAGAACCAACATTGCAAAGAGATAGAAAACTTGAAACAAATCCTTTACCAACCCGTCTGGCCAGCGTGATTTAATAGGCCAATACCTCTTTTTTTTGGAGAGGCCTAGCAGTGAACTGCAAGAGGCTGTTATGATATGATATGACTGATTCAAATTAGAATCACACAAGGAGGCTTACAATAATTAGCAATAACGATGAAAAATAATGCATATACAACACAATAGTAATTTCCTACATATAAGTAGTGTCCCAAAAATACAAGAAGTTTAACGTGACTTGTTACCAGCAAATCAAAGCAGACGTGACAGAAATTAGATTACACACTCATGGTGGTTACAGTTGAACATTCTAGTTTCCACTTATATTGAGTAAAATGTTATGCATGGGTAACCCTATTTTACGTACCTGTCATCACAGAGTACAATTCCAACATAAAGAAAACAAACACTGACATTTGTCAGAGGTAAAATAACTGTGAACGGACTGTAGAGCTTGTGTAAGTCTACATAGATATGTATTTTGATCTCTTATAACCAAGGAGCAAGTAAAGCATGTATACACGCAATCTGGCAAAATATTTTTTATTAGTTGCGTTTTTGTTACGCAATGCTTATAGTACTTGTATACACTGTGTCGTAATTTTTATTAGTAAGACAGCTAATGATAGAACTACTTGTAACTGCTAGTAGGTACTTCTTGCAACTTTCGTTAGGGAGTGCCGAAATTACTTTATTTAAGCTCTTCATTCATCTACTGTACGAAATACGAGCAATTATAAATCTTTCTGTAACAAGATAACTCCATGCCTACTCACTAGGAATAAATCAGCGTCAAAAAAGTCGCCTGATGGTACCTAAGCGATTACCGCCGCCGATGTACACAAGCAACACAAGAGGAGTCACAAGTGCGTTCCAACGCTTTGGTAAGTATGGGAAAAGGAATAGGAGAAGCGGTATGAGGAAGAAGAAAAAGGGGATGGGACCACCGCCAATTACCGATAGATACTGTTACTTTACGTCTATACTCCGTGGGACTGTAGCACTTCCTCGGTCGAGCGCGAGCCGTACCACTCATATTGAAATCGGCAAGGCTCTACCGCTCTGCTCAGGGCCGAGCCGCCCCTTTGTGCTATGTGTGCGGTGAACACAGGCGCCAGGGTAAGAAACTGCGCGACGAGTGAAATGCCAGCGCTATTATTAAAATTACTTTCGAAAATGTACGACAAAAAGGCGCTTCATAGATTTCGCACACTGGCGCTGGATTGGGTCGGCACGGTACTGGCTCTACTTCCTATAAATCTCCCGTGATTCCAGAGAGTCAGGCCGGCCTATTCATAATGAAAACAACACGTCTCTACTGATTACTAATTAGTCGTTTAGCACTGCGCAGAGTGCTGTGGGTTCGATCCCACACGAAACAACACATTGTGTGATCCACAATTTGTTACAATGGCGGTCCTATCAACATTTTTAAGACAGTGCGAGATCTAATGCCGCGTTTCCACGCTTGCCAAGGCTCGACAAGCATCTACAAATCTCGCTTGGCATTTGGAAGTCGTTTACACGCTTGTGAATGCGTCAGTGTGTTACGTACATCCAAGCAAGGCGGACTCCGAACTTGTATCGGCTATTACGTATGTTTCTTTTTATAGACTCACGCCTGTATCCCCGAAAGGGTAGGCAGAGGTGTAATACTGCACCCACATTGCGCCATGAATATCTATGTCCCACATACCCCCGCATAATAGAATAGCAGTCGCATACGCTATCCACTGGACCACGGAGGCAGTCACATTTGGTTTAACCTACTTTTATTTGAAATACAAGTAAAGTAAAGCAAAAGCAAGGAATAAACAAGCAAAAGAAGTTCAACCAGCCACTTATTTTGAGACAGAACTAGACGCGCATTCGTTGCGAGATCATAGCGGCTACTAAGCGCGTGCCAACGTCTGAACGCGTTGCAAGCGCCCTTTGATCTGTGTCCAAAAACCGACCGAGGCTTGGCAAGCGTGGAAACGCAGCATTAACTTGCGCTTCATTTTTACACTTACCTATTTGTACGTTTGTACCTATGCCAAGACCTAACCTACCACATTTCTATTTCATATCTTCAAATGCCTAATTTGGTTAATTTAGATAGGTAATTAATCAGTAGTCTTAGGCAGGGACGATTTTGGTTACCCATTGAAAGGGTAATCGATAGAGGGTTTTCGAGAAACCCGTTCCACTCGTGCAACCCTTATTAAAAGGAAACCCATCCGAATAAATAACCTCTTCAAAACCCTTGCATTGTGGTAACCCGTTCTAGGGGTTAGCCTGAAATGTTGGTTACCATGATGTGCAAAAACTTATATTTCGCATGTTACACTTTGAACTGCATAGTCGTTCCGAACGGGTTACCCTTTCGACACGGGTAAAGATAAGCCTTTCCTATTCAAAACAATTTAATTTGATTGCTAGTCACTTGCTTTAAGTGACAAATTAGCATGAATTCAACTTACACGTGTTACACTCTCTTCACGAATGCTATTGTACCTAGTCGTTCAACGGGTTTTTGAAGGGGTTTTTGAAGCGCTTAAAAAAAAACCCTATGAACGTGTTACACCCTCGAACGGGTTCTATGTAACACCTTCCGAAGAGGTTACCCTTTCAAAACCCTGTTACACTGTAACAAGGTAAGCCATTCCAATCAGATACATTGTAATATGCACTCTTTATAATCGACATTAGTTTGAAAATTGCATAACGAAATCACGTGACATCTCACCGCTCAGCGGCGCGTTTGTTGCATGTACCGAGCGAGTTGTAAACATGGAATAGTAATTATTGGCTTTATGTATATACAGTTCAATTTTGCTTGTCACACACGATAGGCATTTTTTTTCGTGTTTATACTTGTTTATTTTTTATTTTTTTGATAAGGCAGCGATAGCCTAGTGGAGATACCACAGTCAAATAATCCATACAGTCGTTCGACGAACGCGCCTAGACGGGTCAATCGTGCGGGGGCCAAGAGGTGAGACGCGGGAAGAGCGGTACCTAGTTACGTATATCACCTTAGTTCCTAACTAGGTACATGTTTTTGGGGGCTGGCACGTGCTTGTTTTTTGTTCGTTACTTATTTATTTGCTTATGAATATTAATTAAGGTGGTGCATACGACTTGTGCTGTGAGACATTGAAATTCTTTATGCTGTTTAAAGATTTAAATAAATAAGGATTTAAAAAATCTGCTTTTCATCAATTTACTTATACCAATTAATATATTATTAATAATTAATATACAATTAATTATTATAATCCAGAAATTATTCATCGTAACGTGCGAACGCGGCGTGTGAACGTACAATGCACCTGCAATCGGTACTAGGAATTTCTGGATTATAATTATTGAATTATGTTGAATTTTGTCACGTTGACATTCGTCTAGTTGGCTTGGTCGACTAGTACATTATGAACTTTAATATATACAAAAATATAATACCGGAAATACGTAATTTCCTACTGCCGACGCGCTCTCTCCGGCGTCGTTCAGTCCCGAGCGGGATGTAATGGAGACAGGACGTATCGCTCGTTTGCAGAGCGCACCGCAGGATTACGAATTATTTTATCATCCGTTACGAATGTCATCATCACTTAGTGATAAATATATCATCTAGGTTTAGTTTGTAAATAGGTATTTTTAGTAAGTAATAATAGTGTATATAAGTAAGAAGTATAGTTTTGAAAATATCGTTTTGATTATTGGACAAGATAACGACTTGATAACAACAGCATAGTTAGGTAACAGTACTTGAGAAAAATATTGATATGTTGTATATTGTGGATGATTTATAGTATTATTGTTGTATTGGGTACCTACCTAATATAATAATTCACACTTTTATTCTGTGTACCTATATACGGAAATAAAATGTGAGATGTACCTAAAAGCTATACAAGCGAATTTCATAGGTACCTACAAATACAAATATCCGCAGTTACCTACTTAGTGGTATTTATGGTTACTGCCCCACCCTCGTGGGTAGTAGCGTGATGTTATTTGGTATAACCTTCCTCAACAAATGGGCTAGAGAAGCAAATAAATCTTAGAAATTGGCCTGCTAGTTCCTAAGACTAGCGCGATCAAAAACAAAAAAAAAATGATATAGATAGGTAGATTTATGAATTTCCGTTTATTCAATAATTCTATTGACTATTTCCACTAATAATATCATTGATTTCCACACTATTACCAAACACGGAACAATGGACACCTAATAATATTATAGTAATTATTTATCACGCCGAGGAAGAATGCACTGGTGTCACAGCTTAGAAATGTTCGGTAGGTAAGTATATCAATTTGACTGACAAATAATAACGAAAACTAGAGTTTATTATTGCTTGGCGGAAAATAAGCGTTGTGGGTGTAGGAGTATCATTTCGTACGTATGTATAATTTTAACTTTTTTTCACTACTACTTGCCGATGGCAGCGCCTAAAGGAGATCATTCAAATTGGGCTCATTTTTATTGTGCCGGCCAATCAATAAATTGTGTTATTTTAATAGAACACACTGTTGTAAACATTTTAACTATTACACCAAACTTCTAAGTCAATAGGCTTGTGTCCACTAAGAATAAATCGGTTTGATTGTAGTATCTATAGATCCATTATGATTTTAAGATGTCAATAAAGTTTATTATCTTAATATATAAAATCCTTGCGTTACTGACTGACTGACAGACATGCCAGGAACATACATATGTTCCTCGGGGACCGTAGGGGTGCACTAAGAAGGGATTTCCCGAAATTCCCACGAGATCGGCCAAAACGGGTAAATTTATAAAAAATGCAAGCGTAGCTGCTGGCGTCCTCTAGTTTATTATAAAAAGGTAAGATTAATGTAATTTTTAGGATTCTAAAACTAAAAATAATGTTTTTATTCTTGTGACAGTGAACGCCAATCAGAGAGCATTACGTCAACCAGTACGTCCGCCATTCATGTTGTTGACGTTTTAGTAATAAATACAACTAAAACGTAAAAGTTTCTACCTGTCAAATCGAATATAACAAAATAAAAGTGGGTTCATCAGACCAATCTTCATTCACGGATTGTTTTGTTTTGTACTTTGTGATATCACTCATCCGCTATGATGGTTTACAGCGTTTTCGTGTCAAATTCAAAAAGGTTTTTAAAAAGCCGTAATTAGTAATGTTGCTGATCGATTTTTGAAGAAAAAAACAGGTATATCAGTTTAACATCTAATAAAGGAACGAATCAATCGCTAATTACATTTTAGGATACAAGCGTATTCTCTGAGACAATATTTAGGTTTGAATGTATGTCTCAAAGTACAGTAGAGCAGTTTTGTTTTGACAAAAGTGGTAAATCAAAGAGGTGTAACGGTGGTCAACTATACGATTTCAGCCTAACGTGAAATACGTGAGCCTTAAAATGCAGTGGACTCATGAAAAAAGTAAAAAACATATTTTTAAATACTCCTGACCAAATATAAAAATATCGTCTAAACCTTTAGTAGGAATGTCTATGACCGGCCAGGTACAGGTCTTGCATACAGGCATAGCACCAGGTGGTTGAAGAGATGTTGCGTCGAGACGTTCTCACTTTCCAATGTTTCGGCCGGTTCTTGTAGGGAAAAGGCCAGGAGGAAACGCCTGGATATCACTATAGCGACAGCAGCCGCAACCCTGTCCAAGAAACGGCGCTACAAATGTTGGCGGAATGCCCCGCTTATGCGTCCCAGCGCCGTGAACATCACCATATTAAGCCTTTTCCGACCATTTTGGTGTAGACCTCTACAACAAATTCCTTTCCGTTCTGTTTTGGGCAGTCTTCAATCAATTACTGCCTGCTATCTATATGATGTCTTCTTTCCATCTCATTTGCCGTCTTCCAGCTAGTCATTTACAATCCCATGGTTGCCATTTTCATATTTGCTTGCACCATGTTTCGGGATTTCTGGTTACATGTCCGGCCGCTACTCTTTTGGCAACATCTGGTACTAGACTTTCTTTTCGGAGCTATTTATTCGTCTTTCTGTCTCTGAGTGTCACTCCTGCCAGTTTTCTCTCCATTGCCCTTTGAACAATTTCAAGTTTCTGTAGCGCTGCCTCTGTAGTAACCCAAGTTTCGGCTCCGTAGGTGAGCACTGGCAGGACGCACTGGTTGAATATTCTTGCTTTTTGTTGCTTCGTAAAAGCAATTAATGCCAGTTTATCGAAAGCAGCCCAACCTAAATGGATACGTATATCAATCTTGTTCACTTGGTTTGCTTTGCCCATCTTTATTTCTTGCCCTAGGTATAATATACTATTTATTGAAAAATTCTAATCGGGTACATCCTACTGCAATTGTTATTCCGCTGGAGTTTTCACTGGTCATGTTTCGAATTGGCCGTAAACTGATCGCGGCAATTGTTACATAGACTACAGGCCCATGTCCAAAATGGATATTTAGATTCGAGCACGTTACCCCGCGAGATATATTGATCGCGTATAATTCAATTAATATTAAAAATACCGGCGACTTTTGGGGCATTTCAATTAAAATTTTAGGTACTATAGTTGAGACTGTTGCGCCTTACCTATCTATAATTTTTAATCAATGCTTTGACCTAGGCGTATTTCCGGATTTGATGAAATTAAGTAAAATTATACCCTTATTCAAATCTGGCAGTAAAAATGAAATTAATAATTTTAGGCCCATATCTATCTTGCCGGCATTTAGTAAAATATTTGAAAAGATTCTTTTAAAGCAGCTACTAAACCACTTCAATTTAAATAGTCTGCTTCACAAAGATCAATATGGGTTTACTAAAGGTAGATCCACTACTGATGCGGGTGTTGCTCTCATAAAACACGTTTATAGTGCTTGGGAGTCATCAAAGAATGCTATTGGAGTGTTCTGTGACCTATCTAAAGCATTTGACTGTGTTCAGCACGACACACTACTGCGTAAGCTCCGCCACTATGGCGTAGAGAAAACCGCACTTAGTGTTGTCGATTCGTACCTGCGGCAGAGATTTCAGTGCGTCGATGTAAATGGGACTACATCCTCTAAATTACCTATACAGCTAGGCGTTCCACAAGGCTCAATTTTAGGTCCTTTTCTATTTCTTGTATATATTAATGACTTACCTTTTTATTTAAAAAACATCTGTGATGTTGTACTTTTTGCAGATGATACGTCACTTATTTTTAAAGTAGATAGGAATAGAAATCAATTTGATGATGTAAATAATGCACTATTACAAGTTACACAATGGTTTACAGCAAACAACCTAGTACTTAATTCTAGGAAAACTAAATGCGTTAAATTTGCTTTACCTAACGTAAGACAACTGGGACCTAATATTATGCTAGATAGGGAGGAACTTGACACAGTAGACTCTACAGTGTTCCTAGGTATTACATTAGATAATAAGTTACAATGGGGTGCACATATAGCATGTCTTGCAGGAAAGCTCAGCTCTGCTGCGTATGCCGTCAGAAAAGTTAGGCAACTTACTGACATCGACACGGCTCGTTTAGTATATTTTAGTTATTTTCACAGTGTTATGTCCTACGGCATTTTGTTATGGGGCAAAGCTGCGGATATTCAGAATATCTTCGTTCTGCAGAAACGAGCGGTACGAGCAATATACATGTTAGGTGCAAAAGATACTCTTAGGGAACGCTTTAAGTCTATAGGAATTCTTACAGTAGCCTCGCAATTTTTATTTGCTAATATTTTGTACATTAGGCAAAATATAGGTTTATTTACCACAAAAAGCGATATACATAACATAAATACTCGACACAGGCATAGGTTATATGTCCCTTATCATCGTTTACATAAAGTTAATAATTCTTTTGTAGGGCTAGGTATCCGTATTTATAATAAAATACCAATTGGTATTTTAGAATTACCATTTAGTACATTTAAAACTAAAATAAAAGACTGCCTTATTAAGAAAGGTTATTATACTATAAATGATTATTTCAGTGATAAGGATAGCTGGTCACTTACGCTAGACAACTCATGATCTTTATACCTAATTAGAATTATATAGATACTTTGCATTTTTCAGTTAATCTTTATATAATATTTCTAGTTCTTTTAAATTACTGTTCATGTATTATTAGGTCATTAAACTTAGGTACTACATTTACATTTGCATTGTTGTTCCACTAATTTTATTAAAGTTTTACTGCACTGTAAGATGAAGACAACTCGTGATCATGGGCTGTAAACTAATGTTTTTGTAATTTTGTGTATTCATATACAGTCACTTCTGTAACATACATTTCCACCATAGTTCTGAACATGGTCGCGAGTTGCCTACATTATATGACGTAAGTGGATGCTCCTGTTACACAATATTCACATTGGAAGGCTAACTAAGGCACTTAATTTAGTAACTGCATTAATTTCTTAAGTATTATGTCTGTAACTAATTACTATTTTCAAGTAATTTAGTACAAGGTGAAACAGTTGCAGCTCCTTACAAAAATTAAATACATAATTATGTAACATAATATTGGCGATTCAAAAGAGTGGCCACGAGTTTTATTGCCCGTTCTTTCTCGTGGTTCTACCTATTGCTTTGCGAACGAGGCAGTAAATGTAAATGTAGAAGCATTAAGTAATTCAATTTAAAAAATTGACGTTCATAAGCGTCACCTTGTGACCTAGATGAATAAACGATTTTGAGTTTGAGTTTGATATATACCACGTACCATTGTTTCGAGTATCCCATATTTCGCACTGTTGCAAGCGCCATGATCCCTGATCTATGGCGCTTGCAACAGTACCGACATATCGGATACTCGAAACAATGGTAGGTACGTGGTATATAATTATCACGAAAAAAAAGTTAAAAACCACAAAAGTTTAAATTCACATATTTATAATCAGATTTGATTCGCTTTTATTCCTTTACAATTGTTGATAAACGTGATTTCATTCCATCATCGTCCTAGCGTTATCACGGTTGCAACCAAAACTTACACGCCCAGGAGCCCGTAGTCCGCTCACTTGTCTAACCAGATATGACAGTATAAATTTTTTTGCCGCCTGACCTCTGCATCCCAAAGGTATAGCAACCAGCATGGTTAAGACTAGTATCAGTTTATTTGAGGGCAGGGCCGTTCCGACCCAATGCAGCGCCTGTGTGCGAAATCTACGAAGCGCCTCTGCAGTGGCGTAGGGCGGATGACCTTTTTTTTTTTAGTCGTTACCTAACAGTTCCGGCATTAAATTTAAATGTTATATTTGCCCCTCCTAGGCCACTGCGCCTGTGTGCGAAATCTGTGAAGCGCCTTTTTTGGCATCCTTTTTCGAAAATCTATACTAATATAATAAAGCGGAAGAGTTTGTTTGTTTGTTTGTTTGTTTGTTTGTTTGTTTGAACGCGCTAATCTCAGGAACTACCGGTCGGATCTGAAAAATTCTTTTTGCATACGATAGCCCAGTTATTCCGGAAGGCTATAGGCTATATAACATAACGCTTCGACCCTTTGGGGCCGGGCAAAAGGCTAAAAAAGGCTAAAACATAATGTCAGCTAATCTCAGGATTTAGCAGTCGGATTTTAAAAATTGTTATTGCCTATGATAGCCCAATTATTCCGAAAGGCTATAGGCTATATAAAATTACGCAACAACTTTTAGAGGCCAGCCAAAAATAATAAAACGGTCAAACGAGAAGGGGGAGGGTTGGGTCAAAGGCAAAAAAAGGCTAAACGAATAGGATACAATCTATATGGGTATCAGAGACGAGTAAGAATATAGACTTACAAAGTCGAACAAAAAAATGTGACTCGATAATTCGTTAACATAAATGACGAAAGATGTCGCTACGCGTATCGAATCGAAAAATAATTAGGGCCAGATGACGCGTGACGTCACTTGTACCCCGCTTAATGGTACATAACATCACTAGATGGCGTTATATTCAATTTACTTGTCTTAAGACGAAAAACGACAACGTAGGTAGCCCTTGTGCAATGTGCAAGGTCATTCGAGAGTTGAGGCCCTCAAGGGTGCTCAACCTACCTACTACGGTACTATCAATAATGCTACCGTTCAACTCTTCAATCAATTTTAATTTTCGAATTATGTGCGTGGTTTAAGTACTTTAAGGTCTAAATTTGCAATGAAATGTTGCACTATATTTTGCTGGTCCGATAACAAAGCTGGCAGATGGCCTCGTAAGCCCACCGAGCTTGGGGTCGATTGATTTGTTTTGAGGAGCACTTCACACTTAGATGATATCCAGGGTCTGATGATGAAGCTGGAAGGTGGCCACGGTATCTCTGTGATAAAACGACATAAACCGACCGAATTTGGCCTCGATTAATTTGTCTTGAGGAGCACTTTACACCTAGATGATATCCAGGGTCTGATGATGAAGCTGGGAGGTGGCCACGGCATCTCTGTAATAAAACGACATAACCCGACCGAGTTTGGGCTTGATTGATTTGTCTTGAGGAGCACTTTACACCTAGATGATATCCAGGGTCTGATGATGAAGCTGGGAGGTGGCCACGGCATCTCTGTAATAAAACGACATAACCCAACCGAGTTTGGGCTTGATTGATTTGTCTTGAGGAGCACTTTATACCTAGATGATATCCAAGGTCTGATGATGAAGCTGGGAGGTGGCCACGGCATCTCTGTAATAAAACGACATAACCCGACCGAGTTTGGGCTCGATTGATTTGTCTTGAGGAGCACTTTACACTTAGATAATATCCAGGGTCTGATGATGAAGCTGGGAGGTGGCCACGGCATCTCTGTAATAAAACGACAAAACCCGACCGAGTTTGGGCTTGATTGATTTGTCTTGAGGAGCACTTTACACCTAGATGATATCCAGGGTCTGATGATGAAGCTGGAGGTGGCCACAGCATCTCTGTTATAAAACGACATACTTAAGCCCACCAAGTTTGGGGTGGATTAATTTGTCTTGGGGAGCTCTTTAGGTACACCTAGATGATATTCGGGGTCTGATGATGAAGCTGGAGGTGGCTACGGCATCTTTGTAATAAAACGATGTAACCCTACCGAGTTTACCCTAGACGGCCGGTTGGCGTAGCGGGAGTGTAAGCGACGGCTACGTCAAAGGCCGCGGGTTCGATTCCCGCTCAAGTCAAACATTTGTGTGCATGAATATGGATATTTGTCTTGATCTGGGTGTTTCTATGTATAACATATAAGTATGTATTTACAAAAAAAAGTATAACTATAGGTATGTATGTTTATCCATTATCTAGTACCCATAGTAGGGTCATTTCGCCTGTTCGCATCCATTTAGTGCAGTTGACAAAGGACAATGGGCGGTTTTGGGCGGTCGGCGGCCATCAATGAATTTAATATCAAATGAAAGTACTAATAATTAGGAACATCTTTTACTATGGGCGTTACGCTGTATTCCATTTAGGAAAAGAAATATTTGAATGTCAATATAACCTAATTGTATAGATAAAAGTTTTGTGACACGGTAACACATCATCAATATACCTAATTATATAATAAAGTATCGCACGTGATCTTTCGTGTGAAGATAGCTCGGCGTTATAAGGCTGAGCACCTAGTACAGGGCGTGTAAAATATTGAAGTGTACCGAGAGCAACAAATAAGACGTCTTAGCGAATATATTGAAGAGGAAGAAGTGTGGTTGTTACCCGTTCGAATACAGTCAAGGCACGTAAGACCTAGGACTTATTTATCATCGTCCTAGCGTTATCCCGGTTGCATCCGAGACTTACGCCTTGTAGCTCGACGTCCGCTTACTAGTCCAAACAGACATGACAGAATATCGGCTTTTCCACAGAAGGATCACTGCCGTCTGACCTCCGTAACCCAAAGGTATAGCGATATTTCCATAGCTTAGACCAGTATCAGTTTATTTGAGGCAACCGTATTGACTTTCAAAGATCTTCATTAAAGCCAAGACCGACGGTATATTCTGTTCTCCGAGGCATGGGGCAAGCGATAATTAACTATTTAATACGTAAGTAAGATCTGGGACTTATTATTCATAGATTATTCCGAGTTATAGGCCCACGGTCAAATGCTGCGCACATAATTATTATGTGCGTAGTATGGTATATTATATACTTATATGGCTGGGTAAGAAATCAACCCGAAGAGTTGCGATTAGCAGCAGCAGAATTAAGTGGGATTATAGAGGATGAATGAGAGGAACTTGGCTACACAAGGCTTAAAATCATACTTAATTATTTTTTTAAACCATTATGCTCTTTCATAACTTTATCTACATACAATACTTAATTAATTATGCATTATAATAGCTTATTATTTAACGATGATATTATGTTAGTTATATACAGGGTGTAACAAGACCCTTAACGAAAACTGAAATCCTATGTTGTACCAATCAGTACGAACATTTTTTACTTGGGCACTAGACCTGGGAAATTACTGGTTCAGGAGATATTGAGGCTCAAAGTTAGTATGGAATTTTTCTAATTAGGTACAAAATCGATGCATTAACCCCCTCATATTTTCTTTAGATGCCCTATAACCCCATGAATATGTAGGTATTTCGAGAATTGCACGCGCGCGCTTTTAATTGCAGTTAAAAAAATGTGAAAACTCAAAAAAAAAATCGTTTCCCAGCTATTATTTTTGGTTAGTATCACTTGGCATGATGTCCACAACGAATAGACTTCGGCTTGGTGATGGGTCTTGTGACACTCTGTACCCTTATAACCAAATAAAGATTTTATGTTTATAACAAATTGTATGGTAACTGTACTATATATGTAGGTATATTATTCAACATTAGTTACATCTAAATAGTAAAATGCACCTACCACTTTCATCTCTGCACCACCTTAAGGTTGACAGGTAGAGAATGCCATATGGCATTATGTCCACCGATGTACACTATGTTTGTGCATAAATGATTAAATAAAATAAATAAATAAACTGTGCTTACATTAGTAAGCACAGTTACCATACAATTTGATACAATAATATGTGATATATTATAAAATGACAATCTAAATAAGTTGTTTCACTTTCTTTAACACTTTCGTTAGCCAGAGTAGTAAGTAAAACGATTAAAGTTTCAAAAATAAAAACGTCTTTTATCTGTTTTGGAAGTACACCACAGTGATAACACTTGTCCACAGTAATCATAGGACTAAAACACACTAATTAATAACAAAATCATTCGTGGCCGCGGACCGCCTAGGCTCCATACAAAAATGCCCATTGTCCTTTGAAGGAGAAAATTAAAATGTAAAAAATTTGTTCCAGCAAATTGATTCAAAGAAAAATGTATGTAATGCGTTCATTATAAGGTCAACTCGGCAAAGACCGGCATACGTCATTGATTTCCATTTTCGATGGCAAATTTTGGACGTTTCTTTTGTGTTTTAAACAAGTAGTATTAATCTATGAGTTCAAATATTAAGTCAACTCTTAAATAAAAGTACCCAAAACACGATAAGTCGTTCGGTTATAAAACAAACACCAATTTTGTAAAAAGCCGCCAAGTAGACGGATTTCTCTGCCATGTCGGGTAAGATCGTCTAATAGCGAAAAAAAATAGAATAAACCTGTTTACACGAATATGGACATTATGTATCTGTGTATCATTCATCAACAATTCACTCAATGCTGTCAAATTTAAATAAAACTCTCCCAGTGGCACCCTATCTTATAAAGAAGTGTTTGTCGGGTAAGTTCGGCATACTTCACCACTCAGGGGTAAAAAACATTTCGGTCGGTTATTTTCGCTTAAATAAAAACAAATAAAGGCTAAAGTTATTGCCGAAGTTATTATTTTTAATATAAGATCGTAATGAGATCAAAACGAATTTATGCAAAAATTTGTACGTAAGTATACCTAATAGTCTTTATAACTTTTAGTAATTATTACTATTTAGAGTTTATAATTTTAGGAACATAACACGTCATTCGTATTTGCACTTACTTTAATTTCTAAGATGATTAGCATCTTATGTTTCGAATTAGGTACATTTTTTATGAAAGCAATTTGAAATGAAATGAAATGAAATTGTTATTTATTTGCAACTCCAATGCAGTAGATACAACAGCATAGTGTGAAATGGACTATAGAAAAACAGTTTTTGGATCGCAAATAAGGTACCTGCGTCAGTATTAGTTGCAGAATCGGGTGAGACTGCAACACTGATCTTCCCGCAGGACCTACTTACTTACATACATATAAACTCTTAAAACTAGTTATAATTAATATAAATAGTACATACACTATAAATTAATATATAAATATCAAATAAATATACATACATAGATTAAATAATCATAATAAAAACAATATAGAATATAAATTCTTTATTATAAATCAAGATAAATAGATAACTTTTTTTATGCGTTTCCGAACACTTGACATGCACTTGACAGATGGTGTGTTCGGTCGGCTATTGCTCAAAGTTTTAATTGTTATAATAAAATTGTACCAATAAAACAAATAACTAATACTAATCTACTACTATTATTACAAACTAATTTATAAGATACAATTTGTTTACATAATATTATACTACAGATGATGAAAATGTCATATATTACGCGTGTTTAATATCGATGAAATGTAAGTTACCGCTTCACTGTACAATACCTATACTATACTAATTTGCATATCAAATAAAGCCAAATATGAGAAATATTCTTCAAGTTTTACTTTATCGATGGTAGCCAACCTTTTAATAAACGGCCTGTTTCTAAAAACAAAATAAAATATAAATTATGTTTCTCAGTTCCAATCGCTTTTTTTAGTGTTTTGTTTCAAACAAAAAGTTGCAAAACCAGCCCTGCAACGACCCCACTCAAGCTAACTGCTTGACGTTTCTAAACGTAATCATTGTAATCGATTTTCAAATAACACGATAATAATAATTCAGGTAATCAAATCAGCAACAAGGAATCTCACACTCCGACATATATATTTTCATGTATGCCAAAACATAGGTTGAAGCGAAAATGTTCACGATTTCTGAAAACGGCGAAGACGCCGATCTTTGCCTCCAAAGACTAGACGGACTTCGCCACTATTACATGTTGAGGTCATATTTAATTCAATTATTGTAATTTCGTGGAATATGTGTTTTATTACAATATAACTAAATAATCACGTAAAGAAAGTCATAATCTAAGCACTTACCTGAACAGATCCACGTAAAAAGTATAGAAAAGTTATTTTACACAATTTTTTACAGGACGGTACTTTCGCAATGCAAGTAGAAAAACCGACTAAATTTCAAATGTCATTTTTTGTTTTTGTATTACGTACAACGACATCTATGTTGATTCATAACAGGTAAAATCGTTTTACAATTTAGTACACCGGGCTGCCATCTATGTATCTATTCAGAAGTCGTCGTAATTGCTATTATACGGTCTTCCCCGACAGACGGTCTTCGCCCCACTGACCTTATAGTCTATTTTAATATTAGCTTTCACTTTTCTTCGAAACTTGTTGTGTTTTTTTTTAAATAAACAAGCTTCAAAATTTGGCATTTTGCCCAGTTTGCGTCCAAAAAATGCAAATTGCGTCCACCTGTGGACCATTTCGCGTCCACCAGCTTAGAGAAGGAATATAAGGGTGATATTGTTAAGCCAATCTAAAGAAAGATTGGCTTTTTACAATTTCTACATTTAAGATGAAAGTTATAAAAACGTCAACATTATTATCATTATTAAATCACTCTAAAGAAACTATAAACTATTTATTGTTTTCAACATCGATGGAACTTAAAATCAAAGACAAAAAAACATAACGATAGGTACATGTTGTCCAATATTGTGGTCTTATGTTATCGTTTCTATTTCATGAAAAAATGGACGCTATTTGCTATAATATTATCCCTTGTAGGTATAGTTTGCGTCCTCGTGTGATCGATTATTTTAAGGATTGTATCTTTTATTAGAACCATTATAATGTAGACGCAAATTGGACATTACATTTGCATACTATTAATGTTAAAATAAACAATATCCTAATTTCTCTCTCATATTTTAATCATATAATTAGACGAGTTCGCGTCCATTGCGGACGCAAAGTGGAAGTTTTATAAATTCGGTATTGTAATTCGCGTCCACCTTATTATAATTGTTAACTATAAAAAAACATGCTAATTCATATTTCATACTATTCGTATTTTCATTATTAATATCTAGAAACAGCTATGTATCATAAAGTTCACATAAAAAATATTAAGATAATTATAGTTTGGGCTCGATTGAATTTTCTTGAGGAACACTTTACACCTAGGTGATAATAATTATGATACTACGATACTACCTATAGCGGTACCGGGTTCGATTCTAGGTATAGTTGCTTTTTGCATTTTCTCATACAAAGTACCTAGTTAATAAATAATATGGTCTCACTCATGGTATGAGTTCGTGCGTGCGTCCTTGAGGCATACATAGAACTAGTCCGTAGCTGGTTGTTTACGAATTGTTACTAAATAAGTGTAGGTATCTACCTATAAAACCCGTAACGTACCCATCCCATCTAAATAGGTAATTTTATTTTGGTTTAAGCGTCATCTAGTGAAAATTCAATGTAAACCGTTGTACATTACCTTTCGTGTTTTTACTACGCCATCTATTAGTACACATTCAAAAGTGATAAAATATGCACGTAAAATGAAATAGATAAATTAGCTTATTATGAGCAATATTACCAATTCTAAAAAATACTTAAACAATTTCAATGGCCGTTAATGAAAAAATAATGATATTTTTATGACTTGTCTGGCTGTAATTAACGTCGCGTGCTATTTGATCAGCGCCCTCTGGATATAGCTCGCGATTTGAGCTTTTTCCGAGGCACATTTTTTTGTTCGACTTTGGCAGTCTATATTCTTACTCGTCTCTGTGGGTATCGTTTTCGAGATTTTCGGGACGCTGATTAATAATATGAAATTTATTTAGTGATCCAAGATGGCGGACGGGAAATCAAAGATGGCGGATGAGAAAATTTTAAATATCAATATCGGAATCGCCTTCGATATTTTAAGGGGTGGGGAATCGAAATACAATATCTATTTCGTGATCAAAGATGGCGGATGGGCAATCAAAGATGGCGGATGGGAAAAATTTAAAAAATTAATATTGGTATCGCCTCCGATGTTTTAAGGGATGGGGAATCCAAATACAACATCTATTTCGTGATTCAAGATGGCGGATGGGAAATCAAAAATGGCGGATGGCAAAAATTTAAAAAATCAATATCGGTATCGTCTCTGATGATTTAAGGGATGGTGAATCCAAATACAACATCTATTTCGTGATCAAAGATGGTGGATAGGAAATCAAAGATGGCGGATGGGATTTTTTTTAAAGTCGATATGGGTATCGTCGCCGATATTTAAAGGGATGGGGAATCCAAATCCGACATCTATTTCGTGATCAAAGATGGCGGATGAGAAAGTTTAAAAAAATCAATATGGTTATCGTCTCCGATGTTTTAAGGGATGGCGAATCTAAATACAACATCTATTTCGTGATCAAAGATGGCGGATAGGAAATCAATGATGGCGGAAGGGATTTTTTTAAAGTCGATTTGGGTATCGTCATCGATATTTTAAGAAATAGGGAATTCAAAAACACTATCTATTTCGTGATCAAAGATGGGATATTTTTTTTAATCAAGATTTTTTTTTAATTTTTTTCATATCATGGGTATCGTCTCTGATGTTTGAAGGGATGGGAAATCCAAATGCAACATCTATTTTGTGATTCAAGATGGCGGATGGGAAATCAAAGATGGCGGATGGGAAAAATTTAAAAAGGCAATATGGGTATCGTCTCCGGTGATTTAAGGGATGGTGAATACAAATACAACATCTATTTCGTGATCAAAGATGGTGGATAGGAAATCAAAGATAGCGGACGGGATTGTTTTTTAAAGTCGATATGGGTATCCTCTCCGATATTTTAAGGACCCATTCCTTAGAATTCAATCATAAAATCTTTGTTTGTTTGTTCATCATTTATAGACTCTAAAATGATAAGAGATTATGCGCTAAATAAATGGTAACTTTGGAAAAGGGGCTTGGAAAAAAGGGAATTAAATAAAAACTCTTAAAAAGGCGATACGGAGTTCGCTGGGTCAGCTAGTGTGTTATAATTAACGAATATCTCGACGCGCGGCGCCCCTGTCACCCTGGCGCCTGTATGCGCCGCACACATTGCACATAGGGAAGGTTCGGCCCTGTTTGAGGGTACTGAGTTACTAACTCCCAGTAACGACTGTCAATGATTCACATAACAGGCTGCACCGATGGCTTATCGTGCTCTCCGAGGTACGGGGCAAGCTATAATTAACAATTCGATAAATGTGATTTCATTCTAGTAACAAAATAAATGAAAGACTGATTAATGATTATGTAACAAATTTTAATTATTATTTAAATGCTTATGCTTAAGTTGTTCGACATATCTCAATATGTTAAGGTAAGCGTGTGATCGCATGCATGGTGGCAAAAACTGAAGCTTGCTGTCGCGACAGAGTTAACGCGCCATGTACATCGAAATCGCTCGCCGCTATAGGTCGTGACCGGGCCGTAACGCGGCTTCCTACGTGAGCTGCCTGGAACTCTGGATACGAATACGAAGCGGCGCATGAAGAGTGCGATGCAGCGCAGCGCGAATTGAGGCGAACGCGGTTAGTTGGTTTGATATTTTCACGCGAACTGGATGCGACAGGGTGACAGTGTAGGACAGTTCGCGCCAGTTTGGGTTCGTCTCCAGACCGCTCACGTAGGATACCTCGTGGGCACGTTAATAATATCTAACAGTATACTAACTCCATACAAACGCATGAAACTCGAGTTATATCTACGCGCCTTGAGCGCAGTACATATTAGACTGCAGTGGCGTAGCGTGGGTTTTCGCCGCCCGGGGCCGATCAGAAATTTGCCGCCCCCTCTACTTTTAGCCACCCTATTAGTTCTGCCAGAAGTGTAACGTTTGTCGACAGTGTTTCGGTTCGGTATGTTTGTATGTTCATTAGTTTTCTTTACACCCCAAACTGCTTGATGTATTTAAACAACTTAGTTGTCATTTGATTCTCTCAATTGTAATATCATAAAGCATTAGGGAATAATATTTTAAGGGAAAAAACGTGGCAGCTCTCAGCAGTATTTACGTTTCTTGGCTGCAATATATAGCTTAGTCTAGATCTAGACAGCAAAATTTTTCTTTAGGATAAATACCTTATACCGCGTAACTTTGTAGAGTACCTATATCCGTGAACATGGCGCTTGCAACAGTACGAAAATATCGGTTACTCAAAACAAAGGTACGTAGCATATAATTATCCTGAAGGAAAATTAAAAAGTAATACTAATTAGGGTTCAGAACCGGGCAATCCCGGTCTCGAAAGTACCGGGAATTCCCGGTTCTTTTGTCAGTAAAATGGAACCGCGAAATCAAATTTGATTCCCGGTTCTTTCGGTACTTTCGGGAATTTTATTTTTACTACGCGATTCACATTAGTTCACACTACTTTTTGTTATTTACTCTTATTTTACTTTTCACACTTTCTACTATTCAAACATTCAAAACTATCGTGAATAATTCAGAATAATGGTGCGCTCGCGATAACCAATAACTACCTACACTCGCTCGCTGTTGCTAGGATAGGAAGGAAAGTAGTAAGTAGGAACGCGACTGTGACGCGGTGGCAAGCTTCCCGGCGCCTGCCGCGCATACCCCGCCCGCGCGCCGAGATCTCTTGTTCACTCATGACTTACTCAGTTTTCGCCGAAACGCATCCAAGCCGCTCCTTCATAGATGGCAACTATGAAGGAGCGGCTTGGATGCGTAGATTACACACATTACATATCGCTGCTCTAACCTTCAGGCTGGTGGTTAGAGCAGCGGTAAGACTTGGGCACTTCAAGAACCTGAAGGACGCCTTAGCCCACGCTCTGGAGGTGGAAGCAGTACGACGCGACGAGCGAAGCCACCGCATCAAGGAAGTTGTATCGTCACCTCGGTGCTACAACTGCGGGGAAAGAAGCCATATCCGCTTGGGCTGCCCAAAGCGTAGGCAGCCTCGTGGGTTTAAGGTTCCACCATTTGATGGCTCGTCATCATGGTCAGCATACGAGATCCAGTGTGTGGCTGTGATGCGATCAAATGGGTGGAATAAAGAACAGGCTTTAACCGCCCTAAACTTGGGCCTTCGTGATCGGGCGTTTACAGTGTTGGGGGCACTCGGGCAAGACGAGACGTCTTGCCCGAGTGCCCCCAACACAACAACGAGAAGCTTCTGGAGGTGCTGGAGGCGAGATACGGTGACGCGCACCTCGAACATGTGTATCGTGCTCAGCTGAAAGACAGGACACAACGCACCGGAGAAACTCTGCAGCAGTGGGCTCTGCAGGTGGAAAAGCTGGTCAGGAAGTCATACCAGTCGTCCGCCTGCGCTGATAGATGGGAACCTCGTACAGGCATTTACGGATGGAATCCGCGACCTGGAGTGGTGGCACCCTGTCTCAACCAAAGGGGTCGCCTGCTGTGCCTGCTAGGCAGCGAGAGCAGGGAAACGAGTAGTAGCCAGGACTGCGGGGCGAGTGCTGGCTGGTAATGGAAGGGCCCCAAGTATCTCGATCTCGCAATCATGTGACCGGAACAGCCTGATCATTGAAGGCGAAATTAATAAAACGCCATGCAAGCTGACATTGGACACGGGTGCTTCGCGGACAGTCGTCGGCTTCCATCTGGCAAGAAGGGTTCTTCAGGGCTGCTTCAGGAACAATGAATGTGTGAAACTGAGAACAGCTACCGGTCAGCACATACCCGTCCGAGGTGAAATGGAGGTGGATCTGAATCTAGGCAACAAAGTTTACCGTCACAAAGTCATCGTGGCCGATATAGTGAGTGGACAACTGCATCTTGGGCATAGACTTCACGCGGAAGCATCGCTGCGAAATCGATGTTAACCAGGGAGTGTTGAAGTGTGATTCAGAAGACGTCTTCATGGAAGGTGCAACTTCAGGAAAAGTGTACTGCCTGAAGAATATTATTCTTCACCCGCGGTCGAAAACGGTTGTACCAGTTTGTTTACCTGGGAATTTGGGTGAGGGGAACCGATGTGTACTTATCGAAGGTCTAGAGAAAGATGCCTCATGGAAGATTGCACGAACCTTGGTAAGGGGTACCAAAGTTTCATCAGTACGCGCACTGAATGCAAGTGACAAGGAAGTGTTGCTCGAGAAAGGGACGGAATTGGGCACCTTAAAGGTGCCCAATTCCGTCCCACCTTTCGGTCCTTTCCGTTTTCTATAACAAAAACTAGCAAGAACCGAAAATACCGAAAGAACCGGGAAATCCCGGTTCCGTTATACAAAAGTACCGAAATTCCCGGTTCTCTAAAAGAATACCGGTTCCGAAAACACTAATACTAATGAACACGAAAGTTTAAATTCCCATGGCCCGCCTGGACCTCGCTCTGGTCGACATTCGGGATGTCTTCGGTTAGTGGCGTGTCAGAGGCTCGGTGGTTGTCAGTATTAGGTCTAGTTGTCTATACGCGAGATTTACATACAAGCGTGGACAAAAAACTTTCAACCTCTTCGAGAATCTCGAACTTTGAGTTGAGGGTGCGGTCATCCGAAGTTCTTAGTTTCGTTAAATCGGGCCGCCTTAACTGCAGAGCGAAGATTAGACCCATGATCCCCGGTTTTCCTCGATCACAGCCTCCATGGCGCGGGTGTTAGAGTGTCAGAGGTCACGCACGCCGCAATAGCTTGCGTATTTGTTGGCTCACGGCCCTCCCATCTGGCAGAGACAGCTGATAGCCTCATCATTTCGAGAGTCTCGGCTGAAAGTTTAGACTCTTTGTTTTTTTCTCAGTGCGGGGAGGAGGTTTCGGGGCCAATCTCCTAGTGCCGTCACCGCTGTGTCTGTCTTCTAATTAATGCTGTCGGTAGTTTCTAACAGATTGAAATAATTCTGCAATTCTAGTAGGAATTCAACGTAGAGTTGGCGGATAGACTTCCTTGACTGGACTCTTTCAGTTATAAGGTTGATTTTTATGTAGAGAGCCTCGTACTAGTCAGTGATCGCTTCCAATGTTTTAACTATTAATCACCGAGATATCTAAATATATGCTTTCGGTCCATCGTGTAACTCTTTCTTTCTCACATTGTCGGAGCTTCGCCAAGTCCACTATCTGTGAGGCCTTCTTCTTGAAAACGGACTTAATTGAAAAGAGCCCCTGCTTCGTGAAAAATAACTACCCCTATGATTATTTTGAATTTATTTTCGTTGAATCCCAGTTTATGCCACATGCCGTAGGCTCAGATTTTCATTTCACTTCGTCCTTCTCCTTCCACTTTGGCATTAAAGTCCCTCTTTACAAAGTTGTACTGAGCTTTGGCCGTACTTAGTATTGCCTTAGCGATGCCCTCGTACATGGCCTCAGCTTTCTCGTCAGGGTGAGTTTAGGTCGGCGCATATATTACATGTATCACCTTTAGGCAACGCCGCTATGAAATATGCTACTTGGTTTGATTCACTACCGACTTCCACAATGTTGTTGACAAGTTTCCTCCTGACCAGAAAACCGTTGCCACCCCAAAAGAGAAGGTGGTCTAACGGACCCCATGCACCGCCGCTATCGCCACCGCGTCCTTTGCCAGGAATAACGGAGCTGTCGGAAACTGGAGGCCTTATTTCATGGCAATAAATTTTGGAGGGATTGTGCGTAACAGTCCGTAGTCAGAGATAAAAACCAAATTATTTAAAATAAGATGTAATTTGATATTAACAGTAAGCATATCTAAAATTACTTTAAGCTCTACTTGGATCTTTTAAAGTCGGCATAAAATGATGACGCCTTGGAATGGCTTGTCTCCTCGTCTAAGTTCATAAGATGGCCTGAATCTAAGGTAATGGTATCCTCCTCCGAATTGAGTGAGGGGCGACCGAGAAATGGTGCCATTTGTGCGTTCGTGTGCGGCATGGCAGGACACTGGGCGCAGCCGGGTGACGTTGCTGCCCGTCACTATATATTTTATGGCCTTTATGCAACCGTGCTATAACGCCTTATTTTCGCTAAAATAAGGAGTTGAGATGCGAAATCTGTAAGTTTATGGACAAAACCCGCGTCAAGTACTGTGGTACTTGACGCGGGTTTTGTCCATAAACTTTGAACATGACAGGGTTACGTCGAAAATTCGCAAAGGGCGTTTGTAATTTGTGGCTTTGATTTTAAAGCGGAAATCACAAATATTGGAGTAAAAGTAATTTCTTAGAAGACCTGTAGGTACATGCTTTCGTCTCTATTCATCATTAAAGAATATGTTGTATTTTGAAGCAAATCAAGAATAATTTCGATAATTAAGTTGGCATTATATCTGCCGCACGCGGCGCCCCATTTCCTTACTGCTCCGGGGGCGGTGTGCGTAGGGGCACGCAATGAAACAAAGATGATTTTGTTTTCGATTGTTGTTCTTTCTACTGCGCCCGCGCCACTGGGCTGTCCTACTACATGAATGGGGTAATTCATGTGTTTTAAAAAATGATCAATTTATTTTAATTTTCGCGGCGTCATTTGCCGCCCCCTTAAATGTGCCGCCCGGGGCCATAGCCCCCCCGGCCCCCCCCACGCTACGCCACTGTTAGACTGTGCCTATTGTACACAACAGCCGCGATCGTGCCGCAGCGCAGTTGCGAACGGACGGACGGTTTTTGTAGCAGTGTTCTTTATGTAAATTATAAGTATGGCGTCGAGTTGTGACAATGTTTTTATGTTACAAATTATGAAGATATGTTTTAGTACTAGTTCTAGTACTTTAGCAGTTATCACATTTTAAAATTTTATTATAATCAAACTTTTCATACATTCGTATCTACTGATTTACTACTGCCTGGTGTAACTGGTTAGTCTACTTAGGGTAACCAATAAGTCATTTCTTAGGGTACTTACATACCTAAATGATTGAATTATATAACTTTGAATGAACAATCGCAAAATCAGAAAATACTTCGTATAGATACTTCGGTAGGTAGTACCTAATTAAAATACTTGAGGCGAGCAAACCTACCGCTTGTTTGCGTGCGGCGCGACTGTAGGTATATAACTCGGGGATACAGCCATACAGCCGAGTTACAATAGGTACTATTAGATATGTTACCGTGTCGTCGCCCAGGACTCGTGGGCGACTGAACGCGGACGCGATTGCCGCTTGGCGCCTTGAGTGAGAAATGTATACTTAGATGCACTCGAATCCTCTTCGAACCTCTTCCGCTACCCGCCCCTGTCCCGCTGACACCTAATACTCGATTACAGGGTAGCTATACGCAGCTTATTCAGAGCGAACTAAAGTTTAGCGAGATCTATAGGTACCTACTGTTTTAAATGATTTTATACAAAAAAAAACAAAACACAATTATAATACGGTGTAACCAAACTCAACTGCGTCGTGAAGGCATAATGATATTTACCTATTCGTACTTACCATCATTATCTATACCGCCTCTGACGGTATTCGAACTCGGGAATTCATCTTGATTCTCTGTAAAAAGCGGCTGACTACCTATATTCTTGAAATCGTACATCATCATCGGTATCGCTAGCTTCACCTGTAACACAATCGATCAGAATAATAATTATGTAAGTAATTATTTAATTATAAGATTTATAAGCATGTTACTAAATAGGTAAGTAGGATTCAGTTGTAACTTAACGTACCTAATAACAATAATTCTTAATTATTTAACAGATATACAAGTAACAATATCAACATTAAGGTAACTCAGTTAGTCAGTTGTAACATAGGTATTTTAAACAATAATCACTCACCCGTGTTACTCATCTTAATTATTACCTCGCTTGTCGTCGTCACTTGTCAAATTCGTAACAACTAGGTAAATAACAATAGTGGGGCATGAGGCGCCGCTCGGGTGCAAATATCCCCTCCACGTACGTGCAGCTCAAGTATTGGGTAATTCAGGGTAACTCGAATAAAAGCTTTTCGTGAAGGTAACCTCTTGAAAGGCTTAATTCGTTGAAAGGCTTAACCCCTTCATCTGGGGCCTTACTCTTGAATTTAATTCCGATCTATCGACATTGGGATTGTCAGTAATTGTCACAATTCCTACTCTTGAACACGACACTAGCGCCAAATTGCATTTAAATTGGGCGATTTCTTGAGGAACTAAATAGGATCGGGATCGGCATTTGAAAAGCTACTCCACTGGTATAAGTGTATAATCTATGGCTACTCCCGAGCATATTTTGACAGTTGCGTATTGCGTCAAGATTGGTTTGTTTATTGAGTTAAATCCAATAACGAAAGAGTAACTTTTTGTAAATTGTTTTCCTATTTTATAAGTTTTTATCCATTGTATAGTTTTCAAAGTATTGGAGTAAGTTTCTATTATGGCAAGGATAGTGTTAATGCATGATATCTTGAATAAATCTAAGTGAAAAGAGTTTAATAGAAGAGACGAACGTCGTATGATGCGCTACATGGAAAAAGCGTTTTCTATACATGAAACCGAATTTAAGGCAAATTACCGGGTCATTAAGGATTTTTTTAAGGAAATATATGCAAATATAAAGCCTTATGTTAAATAGCCTATGTTGAATTTGCCACTTAGGTACCTAGGTAAGTACCTTGTATACTTATTCGGCAAGTAATATTTTGTACATATTCAAAATAAGAATTCTGTAACTGTGGGTTCTGTAAGTTGGTATGGGTGCATAGGGTTACGGCAATAGGCTCACCACATTACGTGGGGATCAAAACAATTGCTTAAAGTGGGCGTTTTATATGCCTCTGCCAACCCCTTCGGGGAAACAGGCGTGAGTTTATGTATATAATTCTGTAAAATGTTTAAATAATTAATTATATTTTTTTTATTTGTAGGTGATTCAGGATATGCTCAAAGAGAGTACCAGATGGCACCTATAATTAATGCTGCTGCAGCTTCCCCAGAGTAGTATTAAACCAAAGTGCACTGCTCAGCATGCAATGTAGTGGAGCGTACTATAGCTGTCCTCAAAATAGATGGCTGTGCCTACTGAGGCACAGGGTGCTACATTACCATCCCACAGTAGCATCCAAAATAATTAATACATATTGTATCTTGCACAACATGTGCATTAATTTACCTGAACTCGACCTTGAAGAGGAAATAGAATATGATGACCACTATAACCCTGATCCCATTCCACAAGAACCAAGTGAGACAGCCAGAACAACAGCAGCTGCTAAATTAGGTTGGGGCCTTCAAAAAAGTGCTGCTTTAGAACAGCAATTATGGTTGACTAGAAGGTAGACAATTATATTACCAGAATGGTTTAATTTTTATGTAATGGATGATAGTAAAGTCTTGTTAAACTTATTAATACTTTTATTTATCAAAATATAAGAATCAACAATAAGATAAAATATAACAGAATCAACTATATAGCAGTAGAATCAACATTGAGGTCATAATATATCACAATAATTAAGAATGAGATCCAAATATAAAACTAAAATCAACTTAAATAATAGCATAAGCATCATAATATATAATAATAAAGAATTTCTAGCTATTTCAGCAATGCCTTGAGCTGTTGCCTCTTCTGCTTGAACCCTGCACTCTTAAATTGCCACAAGTGAACTCAATATGTTTGAGAATTGAGCCAATGCTTGGGCTGTAGTTCTCTCTGCTTCTACATGTCATTTGTCTATCATTGCAAACCGCTCCATTTCTGGAGTAATTGGTCTCTGAATGATTGAAGAATGACGTCGCCGCCGTCTGGGTGTAATATCCTGATATGGTGCTGCAGCTGGTGGTTGCTCAGAAAACCGCGTGGCTGGTAGTGGCTCTGAAGATGGTGTAGTTTGCAGTGGCATTGAAGACAGAGGGGCTGATGGTGGCACTGAAATGAGATATACAAGGATAAGATTCAGGGCCCTATGAGGAAAAAAATGCCAGGGATTTCAGTCTTAAATTATTATTTCTTTTAAAGGCCTTCATTCTTTTCTATTAACTCAGTTTATTGCCTGTGCTCTCAAGATTAATAATAATTTAGGTCAGTAATGTAATAGGTAGGATTTTAATCCACAAATTCTCGGTGACAAGTCCCATAGCTTTAGCATAGGGTTAGGGCTGCAATGCTGCTTACAATATTCATATAATTTGTGTTCTTACCAAATATAGCCTTTGATAAAAATACTAAGATTTGTGATGAGATTTTTATTCCTAACCTAATTTTAACAACCGTTAAAATCAGTGGTAAACAATTTGAATGAACACTTACCTATAGGAGTCGCTTGATAATGTGAGGTGCTAGGAATGGAGAATGTGTCCATTTGGTCTAAAAGCTCTGCTGATACTGGCACAGATTCTACTGTAGGTGAGACAGCTGGTGCAGACTAAGCATGTGTCGTTATGAGTTTTACACATAACGTTACGTTATCGTTATAGCGAAACTCATAACGTTGTCATAACTGTCTATATTTCATAACTAGCTATATTTTCTGATAGCGTAATCTGAAGACATATGTAGTTGTAACTAACGAAACTAATGCATAACTGCAACTGATTATGTTTTAGATTGAACTTAACCGATAAAATGAACTTCCTTTCATACTTTGTCCAGGTGCCTCTAATAAAGTAAATAAAACTTTTATTGATTTCGTATTATCCGTTTGAGTTTGTTTGCTGCAATTGGGAGAGGTGGCAGTTATTTAGTATAACAAAATATTGTGCGTTTCCGAATCCAAGAGGATTTAATAATAGAGAAATGTGGCAAATTTAATGACATTAGGTATATTAAAAACTTATTTTTAAAAGTAATTCTTTTATCACTTGGTAATCTATTTTCAAAGTACGCCCTCTATTAGGAAAGGGTGATGAAAGCGTTGTTTTCACTTTAACCAGTGAGGGTTTAGTTCGTTACAATATAACTAATAACTAGGTCGCTGCTGCTCGGAAGTCGCACCTCGTGGCGCCACCCACGACGCGTTGCGGCGTTATACTCGTTATGAAATATAGATAGTTATACAATATACATATAACTATCTATACGTTATGTGGGTTATAACCGTTGTCATAACGCTCTATACGTTATAACGCTCACTCCTAGTGCAGACTGTAAAAATAAAGTGATTAAGTACCTATTAAGTTTTTTACTATTACTTTACCACATTTCTTCTCTGCCCAGTACTAAAAACAAATTTATTTTAATAAAAGACATAACTATACATACAGAATAAATTACATAATTAATAAGTTTGTTTATGTTTTGTTTGGCAGCTTGGTTAAGTTTTTTTGTGGCGGCAACAACACTCCCACATACAGCCAAAAATGGCATATTTATGATATTAGCAGTTTTTTCGGGCTCATTTGACTTATAAACGATAAAATCATTGAGTTAAACCATTAGCTACATTCTATTTATTTATTTACCTTGTTATTTATAAAATACAGACATTCAAAGTCATAATGTTGGTTTATAGTAACATTTTGAACAACACTAGTCCTCCCAATCGCAGGGCGATCCCAATTTCAATCCAATGTTGACAACATTGATTTCAAGAGTACGAAACCACGTGACCATGAAATTGACATTGGAATTGTATTGGTTTTAAATTGAGATTGGCATTATTTTGGAGAGTAAGGCCCCTGGTTACCATAATGAAGGGGTTAACCATTTCGCTGGGTTTCAGAAAACCCAAGTAATGGGTAACTCCTTTCGCTTGTTAACTAAAAATAAGGGTTACCCTAGCGTTGAGCTTACACGAAAACAAGGTATCATCTACCAGTGGAGATGAGGGTGAACGGGTAACCCTTTCGAAGGAATTACCCTTATAATCGTGGTTGTACGGTCCCTGTTTGAGGGTAACCCCTTCCTCTTGTTAACTGCATATAAGGGTTAGCCCTTCGTTGGTGTTAAGAAGGGGTTACACGAAAAAAAGGTAACGTCTACTAGTGGCCATGAGAGTGAACGGGTAACTCTTTCGAATGAATTAATTCATATTCGGGGTTGTACGGTCCCTGGTCTTAGGAGAAATATGTACCTACTTTTGGCTGTATCTGCTATCGCGAAAAATTCACGACGTGGGAGTGGCGGCGTCTTCAAGGAAGAAGTCTTTGAATGTGAATTTCACGCTTTTTAATTGAGTTCTTCCTTGAAGACTAGTGCCTAGGTACTTGAAAATCTTACGAGGTACCTACTGATTGCCAGTTCAGCTTCTGAAAAAGTCGCATGGGTCGTGGACTTAGTACCTTAACATGAAAGTATAGAAACGTAGGTACCTGTACATGCTAAACCCCAGAGTGACATACCTACTAGCGGCTGTCGCGATGATTGTCCTTCTTGGATCATGTTACGGGGACCATAATCCAGGCAAAACATTCACAACTGATGTCCGAAATGGCGTTGAGACGGAATAATAAGTGAGCAATTGCCATTCAATTCATGCATTTCTGAGAGCATTTGAATCTTGGGCTTCGAAATTGTAAGCAGACTTTGTTCGCATCTAAAAAGCCAGCAATAGCCTAGTGGAGATACCAACAGATGTATGGTACCTACTTACCTACATACACAGGGTATCGGGCTCGAATCCATGGCGCGCACCACTGAGTTTTCGGAGTTTTTCTTATTACCTATTTTATCGCTTGCCCCCATATCTCGGCGAGCACGTTAAGCCATCGGTCCTGCTGTCAGGAACCCTTTTGATAGTTGTTTTGGGGCGTTCGCGACGGTACCTCTGAATAAACTGCCTACTAGTCACTACTCTAAGCTGTGGTATATACCTATCTATCCATTTGGGTTGCGGAGATCAGACAGGCAGTCACTCCGTGGAAAAGCTAAAATGTTCATCGGAATCCGGTAAGACGTAGTAAGCAGACACCGGGTTGCATCTGGGCAGGCCGGGCGCACTTCGCATTTTTGGTACAAACTTACAAGTCGGCCGACCATGTCTACATGGTTGGATTAGGGGGTTGCCGCACTTGCCGCGCGCCGCTCACATTAGACGTCACGCAACGAGTGCGACCGCTCCGTGTTCCCCGCCGTGTTCGAACATTGTTCAAATTAAATAAACGCCTTTAACAACAAAAATGTATCATCACAAGTCTGATGCAAAGTATTACTCATTTAACGGATGTGTGTTGAAAGCAACTTGAAAATTTGATTTTATTTATTTTACGAAAGCAACTTGAAAATGTAGATTTTTTTGTTTGTTGAGATATCCCAACGATTATGGTGTCAAATTAAAGATCTAGTTCAAAAACTATTTTATCTGTTTTAATCATGTAAATCGGTCCACGCGTTTAGGAAATAACTAAGAATTAGTATAGTGAAAATGTAAACAACCAGAATTTTTGTGGATTTTGTTCTACGAGCTCAAATAGTGGGATAGGATACTTATAGGATAATTATTTATTATTAGGTACGTGGTCAAGTAGGTAGATAGACGATGAATAAATATTATAGTATCAGCGGCAAGTCGACAACCCTAGCGCGCCACTCCGCGCCAGACAGCGACAGCGTTATGTGTTAGAAAAGAGCGGGAACGGTTAGGTCAGTTAGGTGAATATCGCGTTAGGCACTGAGTGCTTATGCGAGCTGAATTGCACTTTGTTGCTTATTAGCAAGAGTCGCAATTTCAATAAATTGGTTTTAGAAGTGATCCTTCTAAAACCAATCAGTACTTGTATATATTCTGTGATCTGGGGTAACGCTAGAAGGATAATGAAAGAGCCCACAAGTATGATGCGCCCTACGCATATTTTTTTAATTTTATTTAATAGGTGGTACTTAGGTTAGGTCTTACATAACCCATTCAAATAATCACATTTTGACATGCATACACATAAGTGTTAGAGAATGCAAATCTCGCGAGATTTGGACTCAAGCGAGATCTCGCGAGATTGGCAGTTATGTATGTTTTTTTTGTAAATAATCGCAATATTTGAATAAATTAGGACAAATATAAGAACCATTTTAAGTATTAAGATCAACATTATTTTTCACGAATTTTTCAATAGACTTTTTTGCCGTAGTATTTGTATACTCTTTGTTTTTTGCATCAAATATTGTTTGACGTACCTACCTATCTGTCTATATTTTTTTAATAAACTTTTTTGAAGTAAAATTTTACGGACGGATCTTTCAAATAAGAAATGAAAGAAACAACCGGTCTTCGCTTCTAATAACTATAAAACAAAAATGTTTTAGAAATAAAACATTTCTTTTATAATAAACAAAACAACGAGAGGTCAAAAAAACTATACTATATATAACTATATCATCTATGTTACTAAACTGAGGTACCTATTATTATCAATTAGGTAAATAAAACTATATCTACTCAGTAGACCTATTAGATATTACAGATTAATTAACAAAATATACCAATAAGATAGACTATTAGAAATTACAGATCCTAATTAACAAAGCTCTCAGGCAGACATCCACGAACTGCAAAAGTTTGCCTTTTGACCCTCCGGACTCGTATAAATTCATTTCATTTTTTATTATTGCCGATACCGACAGATTGCAACTCCGTCGGTGTCAGTTCGCGCTTTAAATAAGACGTTTTTATGCTCGAGTGCAATCTCGTAAATCTCGCGAGATCTCGCCCTTTTTTCGACCGAGATTAATCTCGCTAAAAAGGGCCGAGATCGGAACGAGATTGCATTCCCTAATAAGTGTACTAAGTGGTATGAAGCGCAAGTTTTAGATCTCGCCCTCAGGGCCGAGCAGTCCCTTTATGCAATGTGCGCGGCGCACACAGGCGCCAGGGTGATAGGGGCACCGCGGGCCAGGATATGCGTTAATTATTAACATTATTTTCGAAAAAGGATGACAATAAGGCGCTTCATCGATTTCGCACACAAGCGCTTCATAGATTTCGCACACAGGCGCTGGATTGGGTCGGCGCGGCCCCTGTCTCAGAAAATGTTGGTAGGACCGCCATTGTAACAAATTGTGGATCACACAAAGTATTGTTTCGTGTGGGATCGAGCCCACAGCACTCTGCGCAGTGCTAAACGACTTATATAGTACACAGTACAGCCTTGTTTTCATTATGAATAGGCCGGCTGGACCCTCTGGTCTAAGTACTTGCCTCTCACATATTATCGACTTAAATTAACTGCACCTATATATTATACTGTTACGTTTCGTTCGGTGAGTGAGAATGCCAGATGCCCTATAATCTCCTCTTTCGCCCTCATACCGCTCATCGTCCAGGTCAGACACTGGCTGGGCTCTTCCAAAACGGACCACGCGGGACGAGCTGCTCACGCATTCGCTCTAACACATGACCTGACTCAACTGGTACTCCAGCCCACCAGGATACCAGATATATGGGGTCAAGCGCCCTCGTTGTTAGACCTTGTGCTGACGAGTAACCCGGCCCAGTACAGTGTGACGGTGCAGGCCCTTTGGGTTCCTCCGACCACTGTCTGGTTCGCACTACAGTGCCATTCGCTTCACCTCCACAACCAGTGAAGACAAAGCGACGCTTGTGGGACTACTCGTCAGCGGATTGGGATGGCCAGCGAGACTATTATGCGTCCATCCCGTGGTCTCAACGCTGCTTTGGTGGGAGGGATCTGTCGGAGAGTGCGTCTGCTGTTGCTGGGGAAATCATCTTGGGTTTGGAATATTATATTCCATCCACTGACGTCTCCAGCAGCAGCGGATTACGGCCCTGGTTCGATCGCGAGTGCGCCGATGCTGTTAAACAAAAACAGTTGGCTTACCGCGCTTGGATCAGAGCTCGGTCTCGTCGCGATCCGAATGTCCATCTCATCAAGGCAGCCTATAATAGAGCCACCAAGGTCTGCAAGCGGGCATACATAAGAGCGGATGCACACCGCATTGCACGGTTTGGACAAGAACTCTTGTCGCACCCCACGGGCAGCCGGGGATACTGGCGATTGGCCAAAGCCGTGCAATCTAATTTCTGCCAGCCTTCACTGCCGCCGTTGCGATGCCCTGGTGGATCACTCGCCCATGGGCCGCAAGAGAAAGCTGACCTGCTTGTCAATCTCTTTGCGGTCAACTCCCGAATCGATGATCGTAGTGCGCAGCCGCCTTCGATTCCCTACTGCGGCTACTCCATGCCTGATATTAAAATCAGGTAATGCGATGTTCGCGCGACACTGCGATCTCTCGATGTCCGGAAAGCCAGTGGACCTGACGGAATTCCAGCGGTTGTGCTTAGGAAATGCGCAGCCGAGTTATCTCCAATGCTTACACGCCTGTATCGCCTATCATATGCCTCTGGCGTAGTGCCGCAGGCTTGGAAAGAGACGAACGTACAACCGATTCCCAAGAAAGGGGATCGTTCTGATCCGGGCAACTACCAACCCATTGCTATCACCCCTATCCTCTGCAAGGTATTTGAACGTTTAATCAACAACCAACTCGTTCGCTACCTAGAAGATCACTCTCTCATCAGTGATCGTCAGTATGGCTTCAGACCGAAACGATCAACGGGTAATCTTCTAGCGTATGTCACTCACCTTTGGGGTGAGGCGATGGACAGGCATGGAGAATCGTTGGCTATTAGTCTCGACATCTCCAAAGCCTTCGATAGAGTCTGGCATCGTGCGGTTTTTCCAAGCTTCCAGCCTACGGCTTGCCGCTTCGATTGTGCAACTGGGTTGCCAGCTTCCTGCATGAGCGCCGTATACGAGTCCTTTATGACGGTGAGTCATCGAAGTTTCTCCAGGTGAACGCTGGTGTGCCTCAGGGGTCCGTGTTATCGCCCACGCTTTTTCTTCTGCATATCAATGATATGCTCACTTTTGGGGGCATACATTGCTATGCAGATGACAGTACTGTACATGGGCGATATCTCGGACAGCCTGCGACTAAGCAAGCCGATACTGAGGAATATAGGCGAACACTTGTTGCTGAGCTTGACCGGGTTCTGAATTGCATCTCGCGTTGGGGTGATGAGAACCTGGTCGAGTTCAACGCCAAGAAAACACAGGTGTGCGCATTTTCAGCCAAGGTATCTCCATTCCTTCCCCATCCCTCTCTTCTGGACACTCCACTACCGATTCAAGACAGCCTCAATATCCTGGGTATGGACATACGCAGAAATCTCAACCAGAAGAACTACATCAAGGGTGTCATCAAATCTGCATCTCGGAAACTCGGAGTCCTGAACAAGGTGAGAAGGTTTTTCACGCCGGAGCAGTTGTGTCTGTTATACAAGACCAGGTTCGCTCCTGCGTGGAATACTGCTCTCACCTTTGGAATGGCTCCGCTCAGTACTTATTGGACGCCCTCGATAGGTTGCAGCGGCGTGCTCTCCGTATCATCGGGGATCCAGAGGCCACTAAGACTCTTGAGTCACTGCAATTACGCAGAGACGTGGCCTCAATGGCTGTCTTCTACCGCATCTATCACGGTGAGTGCTCCGAAGAGCTCTTTCAACTAATCCCACCCTCTCCTTTCCTATCCCGAACGACACGTGCTGGGTTGAGGTGCCACTCTTACACGGTAGAACAGATACCGTCACGCACCAAACGGTTCGGCGCCTCTTATCTCTGCCGTACCATTAAGATGTGGAACTCTTTACCAGTCCACGTGTTTCCCTCCACCTATGATCCCGGGTCCTTTAAGCGGGGCGTGAAAAAGCTTTACTCAAGGCCGTCAAGGTGAGGGCCATCATGCCATAATGCCATGCTGGCTGCTGGGATGATGTCCATCACTATGGGACTACACTGACTACTTAACATCAGGCAGTATGGAGTCAATTTGTTCGGCAGAAATAAAAAATATAAAAAAGGTCCTTTTCCTATCCCAAAGGACGGCAACACAATTGTCCTAAGACCTTTAAGAGGAAACACCACGGCCGTTTTTACATACAAACGTAGTCTCCTGTTTTCTCCCTGGATAATGCTAGTAAAGCAATTTTTTTTTTCCAAAAGATGTATGGCCCCGATTAGCATGTCCCTATGTTTTCCTTTTTCTCATAAATTAAATATTAAAAAAGATATGAACCTTCAAATATCTCAAAAATTGGCCAGATTTTTCGCTGTGTTCAAACATCAAAAAAACAAATTTGGCTAGATTATTTAAAAAAAAGAAAACATAGGAACACGGCCAAAGCCTTTCTTTAATTAAATATGAAAAACTAGTTAAATCAATGAAGTTTTGGAGAAGGAATCAGGGGAATACGAAACGTTGATTTTGTGTACATTTAATAGGTATTTTTGGTCCAGCAGTAGCGTTGGCTCTATCGCGCTCTGCGGGGGGAGGCTTGAGGCTGCGCGACAGCAATAGATTTTACAAAAACCTATTTTTCAATTCTCTCGCCCGTAGTGTTTCCTCTTAAGCCACCGTCTGCCACCGTGTACACACGGATAGAAGTCAAGCTATAGGTACAGTTGCAGTACGATTATAACACTATAATACGTACCTACACCAATTAGGACGGTAGGTAGGTACGCAGCTCAAAGTGTTTGGGGTGTAGCCGTGTGAACTGCTGCCGGGTACATGGTCAACCATACGTCCATATCCATACCTAAACACAACCTACCGGTTATATAATTTAAACACCTACCTATATTGTATTTACTAATGTAAACAATATCACGGTTTTTATCTCTCGTGGTCTGCATAATATAAACTGCGATTGGTGTCATTGCTGTAGTTAACTAGTTTAATCATAATTATATTAGTTCTCAAATCATGATTAAATATTCTTAAAGACAAACTTAATTATTTTATAGTTTTTATTCCATTACGTGAATACGACCAGACTAAAATACTTATCTAGCATTGAATTATAGATATCTAGGCTCTAGGCCATAACCACTGTAATTTTATGTTCATAGTATTTTAACTCTATAAAAAATACGATTACTCCTACGCTTCGGGCTCCGTACGCACTCAGTACCTACTGAGTGTGTATGTACCACAGCTTATGGTGTGTACCAAAATACCTTGAGCTTGATATGCATTGGGTACTGAGCCGTTTGTATGCCGTTCCTCTTGTTTGTACGAAGCTAAAATGCTTCTTAAATATCATTACCGAGCACACTACCTACACAGGCAATTAAGGGCTGGCACACCTACAGCAGAGCGCAGTGCAGACTGCAGAGCATGTTTTACTGTCAAAATAATATAGTACGCTGGCCTGCGCTGGCCCTTAGAATGCATAAACAAGTGTTGCTATCCCTACCTAATAAGTCAAACATCTGGACAGTATAAATGCAAAAATTATGCTAAGTTTATTATCCATCCACTTGGTACATTTTATAAGTTTAGAAGTAAGACTTTGTATAAGTCTATCGCATAAAGAATAAACGTCATAGGTTTATTATAACGGCCTTGTATGACGTTTTTTTTGACCTCATGCATGAGCACCGTTAACTATAACTACCTATAAACTACCTACATATATGTATGTATGACCTCATAGCTCGCATTGACGATGTCAACGTTTATTTATATCCATGCAGTCATTTACACGCAAAGCAATGATTACATGAAAATAATGTGGATTTACAAAAACTTATATCACTGCAATAGGCATGACGTAGGAAATAATTTTTTAGCAAAATTTAGTATTTTAATGTTTAATATGTTGTTGTTACCCGGCTCACCACAATACAAAACAATATTTAATAAAAATCTTAAATCCTAATACACTATTTAATTATTTTATAGTAACAGTAAAAAACAAATACAAGCACACAATAGTCTTGCACCCTAATATTCAATTTTAGTTGAAAACCTAGGGCCAAGCAGTTTTGTTCTTAAATATTATATTATTTTACTGTTGTAAAATAATTAAGTACAGCTGTTTATGTCTAAAAGTGCTTTTAAAAATATCTTTGTCATTTGATTGTGCTGTGATAGCGCATGCTCATATAGCAATGAAAAACTTAGTCTCGGGTAAATTGCTAAATTAGTACATACTACTTTCTAAATTTTGGTTCTGTAACCAAATCAATCTCATTCAATCTCATTCATGCATGATGGTCTCTCTAAAATATCTTATTTGAGTGTGTATCCGAACATATGACAACTGTCAAAAACACACTTTTTCTCAAATGGCAAGTAGCCTAACAAATGTATTTAATTTTTTCGTAGATATTACCGACATCTTAATCATATTGATAATATAAAAAGTGTTGACGGTAGTTATTCTATCTGGATCATCCTCAACCGATTTATTATTTTCGTTTTATCAGTATAATAAATAATCTTACTCTAGATACGATTTTGTCATATAGCAACATTAGTGACTTACGAACGAAAGTGCTTGTGATTGTGATGAGCAAAGACGATTAAAAAGTGTCGATAAGCCAATATTCTGCAGAAATTAGCCACAATCTTCAGGTATCTACAAAATATAATAAATAACACCCTCGCATGTGAGGGTACTATGTGGTGGTGCTGTTCTTCTTCCGCTAGTTCAGGTGCTTATTCACATTTGAGGGCTTGTCTGACTACTCCCTACCCATAATCCTATACGGCGGCCATATTTATAAGTCATGAAAGGCGTTGACGCTCGACACCATCATAATTATTTGCGTTGTATTGTTTCACAGGACCGATGGCTGCGATACGTAAAAAATTAGTGATCGTCGGTGACGGTGCGTGTGGTAAAACATGTCTCCTCATCGTATTCAGCAAAGATCAGTTTCCGGAAGTGTACGTGCCGACAGTGTTTGAGAACTACGTCGCCGACATCGAGGTGGATGGCAAACAGGTGGAACTCGCGCTATGGGATACGGCTGGCCAGGAAGATTACGACAGATTGCGACCACTGTCATATCCAGACACCGATGTTATCCTCATGTGCTTCTCGGTGGACTCGCCCGACTCGCTCGAGAACATCCCAGAGAAGTGGACGCCCGAAGTAAAGCACTTCTGTCCTAATGTGCCCATAATTTTGGTTGGTAACAAGAAGGATCTGCGTAACGACCCGGCCACGATCAACGAGCTCCGCAAGATGAAGCAGGAGCCGGTGAAACCGCAGGAAGGGCGCGCCATGGCGGAGAAGATCAACGCGTTTGCGTACCTGGAGTGCTCCGCCAAGAGTAAGGAAGGTGTGCGTGAGGTGTTCGAGACGGCGACCCGTGCCGCGTTACAGGTCAAGAAGAAGAAGAAGACTAGGTGTTCCCTGCTGTAATTGTGCTGTTGTCGGGAGAACTCTGATTTATGAATCGTTCGCATACTGCCTGATAACTTACGTTTGAAACGACTCGGACTGTGCAGCAGTCGCGACGTCGGCCACACAGTGCTTCCTTCCGATACTGACTGCTGACGCGATGTCGCGGCCCGCGTCGCACGCACACCCACTCAGTATTCGTGTGGCTACTCTTCACAATTGGTACTTTGTATATTTTATAGATTATCTATAAAGAGTAAGCGTAAATGCCTTAACAAAAGTAGTCGGGGGCATATGTGGACCTCCCGTCTCTGGCAGGGCCACTGGAAATTTTCATGCTATAATATCACGTTATATAATCAAGTAGCATTTCTTCTACATATAGAATATTCCTCGACCGGTGGCATCTCACCGAGACTTGTTTAGTTCGGTATTTTGTATTTTAATTTTTCAATAAAATAGTGGTGTATAAATTGTGTAGGATGTTTATTTGACACGGAGCGCAAGCCCCACTCTCATCTAAGTGCCTATCAGCTAGACGCGTCTCTGAGACGTCCAATCTGATTCTGTAGGGCAGTTGTATTGTAATCTATTGTTTGTGTGAAATCATAACTTCCTAATATAATTTATTAGTAATAAAGGAACCCCATGTCAAGAATTCTTTTCTAGACTCTTTGACTTTTTATAAAATTTTAATGCAGCATTTATAAAGCAAAGGTGTTTAGGATGGGGATATTTAAGTTAATATGATCATTTATGTTATGTTTCATTAGCCTTGTAAGTACAAAATTATCGTCAAATATAATTAACAAAATAATTATTAGATTTCCTTTTATATAATTTAAGATTTATTATTTTGGATTTATTCCAATTACAAATTTATTAACCAATAATTGAAAGTTTCAATTTAGGCACTCCTTGACATTTTCAATAGTTGTAGCGGGTTGAAGCGGCGGCGGGGCGCGAGCATGTGTTGTTTTTGTCGATGGTGGACGGCGCCGCGGTACGGCACGGGCAGCCCGGCCGGCAGCTGGCGCTCCGTGCCCTGCAGCTCGGGCGCCCAGTCCGAGTACACGAGCGCGTTCACCTCGACCAGCCGCTCCGCCGCCACAGGTGTCACCAAGTACACCAGCTTGTTGTCAAAGTCCACGCCTCGGACTAGACCTGCAAACAACCACATATGAGTACACTACCCACATCACGTTTATAGTTATCAAGTAACAAGTTTAATCAGCACTTTATTACACTTATTGATAACACATTTTATGATGTTAATTGTATTTATGTGCATATCTTTTGAATTACATCATGTTTACTTTAGTGCATATTATTTCTTAAAAGCAGTAAGCTTGTTGTAAGAATGATGCACAGGATTTCACCTTAATTATTGCAATCAATTTGGTAAATTGTGTTAGAATCCACTTTTCAAAACTAGTTCTTTTTAGAATAATTTGTAATCTAGAGCACCTCCTTTGTAGAACAATTTCTAGTTCTTATCGCCACAAAATCTGAATTCCTAAAATGGTCATGTCTGTTATTATTATGATGAGCAAGAAACATTATGCCAAAAGATCAATCATGATTTTAGTCATCAAACTTCTTATTATTGAACATAATATTGTTGATGATGCCAAACATTCTAATTGAAAAGTTTATCCTCATAGAGCTTAGCACAAAGTTGTTTCCATGAAAACTTATTATACAAGAACACAAGTGCGATAGTTACCGTGCCCGTGGCATAGCGGCGCGTTATCTCGCAGGGTAAACACTTTCCCCTTATCTGTGGTGGCGAGTTGACAAAGCGCTACTATTTTTCCGTTGATCACCTTCAGCACCGCATCTCTCGCAACGTTCACATTCGTCACCACGTTAAGGTCAAGCAGGCTCACTCTAAAACAATTACAATAATTGGATTACTAATTATCGTATTAACTAGGTACTAATCCTGTCTGCCGAAATATTTCGCTACCTATTTGTTGTTCATGCATAGAAAACATCAAAAACAGATGGCATTGCTATCAGCTGATACTTCAAAACATTGATCAGCTGATTGGCCCTACAGGTCATTTTCAATAGGTTTCAAAGACAATACAAGAGTACAGTACTGAAATTACAAACATTCATGGAACCTAAATGATAACACCGTTTGGTGATTGATTAACAAGCCATTGTTGCCGTTAGCGTGAATCACGCGCGATTCTGGGAGGCAAACATTATCTTATTACTCATAACTGTAGTGCACCGTGGTAGCGATAATATTGTATTGTCATTGCTAACGATTACGCTAAATTGGAGTATGTCATTATTAAATATGAAATACTAATGGAAAATCACAAATATTGGTGACGTCATTACGTTTCAGAAAACAAAAGTACACAGTTTATAGTTCTTAGCAGACATCATGTAGGTATAGTATGCTTATATGACATGACAGCATTACATAAATTCCCATGGCCCCAGTATTACCGTGCTATAAATGAATAACTAGAAAAGGACAATTAAACTAACGATACATTTATGTATGTCATATCTATAATTCTAAGAATGCGTGTAATTTACATTGAGTATAGGCCACGATGTCATGAATCATAAGTGATAAAGGTACGGCAGACAGGTCCGAGATTCAAACAACATTCAACTTCATTCAAGTGTTGCCGGAAATAGCACGGGATCGTGAAATCGAACAAACATATGGAGGCATTTATCGGCTAGGCTAATGGTAAATATTGCTCTCGCTCGCACGTACATAGCACACAGTAATGCGACCGAGAACTAGACATTTTCATTTAAACATGATCGCATACGCGCGCTAGACTTGGCAAGCACTGACATTATTAACTTTTCAAGATCACTTGCTACGGAGTTTACATTAGACGAGTACTGGTTCGTTTTATACGCTATAAAATAATAATGGAACTTGTTTCGGTAATGTTTACTTTTTGAGGAAAACGTTATTATCTGTTGGTATCCTATTAAATTGCTTTTCATGAAAAGGGAAATGAAATATGTACCAGACGTATTTTATAGCTAAGTACTGAGATTTCTGGGCATCGGCATTTTTTTACAGAATCTGAACTATATAATATTGGATATCTTATACTAATACATGCAGCTGAAGAGTTTGTTCGAGTGAACGCGCTAATCTCAGGAACTACTGGTCCGATTTGCCCGTGCCTGATAGCGTGATGTTATAGGCTATATAACATCACGCTATCAGTCACGGGAACGGGCAGCAGCCTTAAATAACGCGGGTGTAACCGCGGGCTCATCTAGTATTGGATATAAGTATTATTTATTATTTACACACCAATCCATCATCCTACTTGGGTATGTACGTGTGTTCCCATACAAAGTAGATACCAGCTCACAGTGCAAGCTTCACATTTGATCTGTGTGCACATATTTCCTTCCTTTCGCTTTAGGCTACCTGGCTCATCTAACTAGCGGATATGACGCGATTTCATACAGGCTAGGCGTAAGTATCTAAGTAGATCTTTAGCAGTAAATCATCCAGACTTGACAAGCCATAAAAAGATTATTAGGTAGTTACCCGCTACAAGTCTATGGCCTTACCCTTCTCATAGTGAGGCCCGTGCCCAGCAGTGACACAGTTTATATACAGGGGCAATGATGATGACGCGCTACAAATCTTACTAGAGGGACGAAATACAGAATAATAGCGTTCATCGCAAAAAGTCAAATCTAAAATGTGCTAGATACTTTATTTTCTTCGGTAATACATATATTATAAAGAAAAGTCAGTGCCAAAATGTATAAACAATAACAACGAAAGCTATTCATGTTGATGAAAGTTTGTTTTATTTGGAGTCTGTTTATAACAGACATCTCAAATAAAATTTCAGTTACCTACATCTTAAAAATGTGTGGTGTGAGGACGAAGCTAGTTGTCTCCAACCTACACACACTTAACATTACCTAGGTACCTATTCAAACACTTAGTCTAGCAGGAAGAAAACTAGATAGCGCAACAAGTGATGTCTAGCGCCCCCTCACTACCTTACCTGAACGATAAAACTGTAATCAACAAATTGCTGTAGGTACCTAATTAGGTATTTTTAGTACGTTGATTTAATGTTCTAAAGTTCCCCTTGATATAGGATTTATGCCTATAGCCTAGTACAGTATGCTTGTAAGAAAGTTAGTAGATATTTCCAGGGTCGCACCGACCCAATCCAGCGCCTGTGTGCGATATCGATGAAGCGCCTTTTTGTCGTCCTTCTTTCGAAAATGATGTTAATAATCTGGCCCGCGGCGCCCCTATCACTCTGGCGACTGTGTGCGCCGCGCACATTGAACATAGGGACGGCTCGGCCCTGGATATTCCAGAACATTGCTTTGTTCCATCAGGCATTTTCTCTTTCTTTAATGACATGAAAGAAGAAATACTGATAGATCACACAGATTTATCTGAAGGCTCTAGACACAGATTGCTTTTCTGTAAGGCTAAACTCTTCCGATAGAATTGGGGGCCTAGTACAAGTTAGCACACGAATGGATCGCATTCGAGTCGTTTGTCGATGGGAACATTTTCCGGTCAGTAGTAGCAAGCGTCTCGAATGTGATCCATTAGTAAATCAAGTGAATCATTATGTAGCACGCAATACTTACAAGTCCGTACCCAAAGTTACGGCTAATGGAGTCTGATAATAACTAAACCTATCCTGTCTGTCTGTCGCATGCATGCAATGTGCGTGTGGACATTTTTATAGCAGCAGTAGCATTTAAGTCATGATGAGGACTAAGAATACAAAATTTCACTAGGCACCACATTTAATTTCGTGGCTGTCTTAATTAAATTTACGAGGCAATAAGTATCTTTGGGAAGAGACGACAATCTCGAAATCGAACCCTACACCAACCCGTCAGGCCAGCGTGGTGATTTGACAGAATGAAGGATAGCAACATTCCATGAGTAAGACCATTTTCAGTTTATACTGCGGTTCTGACTCTCCATAACGACTAGACTGTCAAAGATCTTCATGATAGCCTGGAGCGACGGTCTAACGTGTTTTGCCAGACACGGGCCAGCGATTATTAACGGCTGTCAGTGGTGCGCGCTCCCGTTTCGTCTGCTGGTAACTTCACTCAGCTATTGCTACCTCCCACTTTTTGCTAAATTTATGTGTTATATTTACCCATAGTGCTACCAGCACTTACTTTCACATAGAAAACGAGCGAGCAGATAATGTTTTACTAACTCGTACCTACCTTGCACTGATTTGGGGTACAGCTACTTAAACTAACTGATATTCAGTCTCCAACCCATAACTAAAGCATTGTGATATTGATAATACTTACTCATAAGGAATGATACTGAGAAAACCATCTATGTGTTTATACATCAGTTCGCCGAAATACGCCAGAAAATTCAAATATCGCTCATCCCTAGGCGACAATGACGTGTCCTGCTTATAAGAACCCTCTAGGTGTCTTGTTAGAATAAAATTGTAGTCCAGATCTTCAGGAGGTTGTATTCTTTGGAATAATTTTTCATATTTGTAAGTGTCATACAGCATTCTGATTGCCTGCGGTTCTAAGGAGCATTCAAACCGTTTTCTCATAACTTTGGAGTCAATTTGTACTAGGAATGTTGGTTGTGCGTGTATGATGGAGATGAGGATGAATTTGAGCCCCATATTGTTGGTCATGCCCATAGTGTTGATGATCCATGGCATGGAGCTGTATCTTCTGCGGCATTGATCAATGAGCTTGGCAACAGCCGCTGCGTATCGGAATGTGTTATCCATAGTGTTGATCATGCCTATGTTGTATGATCTGTAAACAAAAAATGTCATGAATAAAAAAATAGAATAAACTGGGGCTGACCTGACAGATATTTATTAACCAGCTTCACAAAACAACTGTTTTAAATACAAGTAATATGGACCGATTTCCCGACGGATCAGTATGCTAGCACGAACTCCATTCCAGGAACTAGTAAATTAGGTAATAATTTCCCCTGGGAAATAAGAATGGGTCAAATATAACGAAACAGTAGGAAAATGACACGCCAACTTGCCTAACTACTGGATGATTGTGACAACATTTTAATTAATCAGGTATAATAATTTATTACTGGCTTGTATTGTATAAGTATTGTGTAGCAAAATTAGTAAAAACAGTAGTAGCATGTAGTAGGTACGTGGCTGTTCTAATGTGAGTGGCAGCAAATCAATTTGCTAGTTCCTTTTTGTGGTTTTTTAAATTAATATTAATTAACTGGGGTACTGGATTTTATCTTGGGCGGCGGAAAGAGAAAAGTGCAAAGGGGTGCACCTGCACCCTCTTGGCATGGAAAGTTCCTGAAAATACTGGCCACTACTCCCCTTTGAAAATCATTCTACCATCACTTGGACAATTTTATTTCAATATTTCTTACAGATTGAAAAGTGTTTTATATGTAAGAAATTCATAACTGCCTCACAAGAAGTTAAGTCTCTTTACTCCCAAAACAATCCATTGTAAGGCTGATAAATTTTTTAGTACAACTGTACATAACTACTTAGTATACTAAGCTTAGAAGTACCAGTGTACTTCTACTTTATGGTATATTCAGATACAATTCTAAATATGCTTTTGTAAATAACTAGTGATATTAACAAAACTATGAAATGTGAACTGTAAATGTATTGTAAGTAACACTCACTATTGCCACTGATATTGGAAGAACTCTTATAGATAATGATATTAATAGTATTAATGAATTTTAAGGCCACTGACAGGAGATGCAGAGCATGAGTGCAAAGTGTCATTAGTTAGTACATCATCCAGTCATGACCAGATAAGCATATGCATCACCAATGTAGGTCTCTAAAATTATTTAAAGCTAGCTACAATCTGGCCTATTTACAATAAAGCTAATGCATTACTAAGTACACTAGTTACCTAACTGACCTGTGGCATACAACTTTTAGTTGAAATAATCAGTATGCAACAAGTAAACATTATTGCAAGTGCCTTCTTTGAGAATGGTAAATGGAAGGAGTTCTCAAGAGCATCATAAATTTAATTTTCATGGGCACATACATATCTGGTGTCTTCAAATGAGTGAAGTTGGGTCCTAATAGTGGTGTGGAGACTACAGTTGCAGAAAGACAGCCAGCGACTGTAAACTCAGCTTGGCCAGGGTCCAAGTCTACCACAAGGACTGGTCCACTGTCCAGCAGTCTGTTGACGTAGTATCTCACAAATGTCGATTTCCCCAAGCCTTTGCCACCACACACAATACCTCGGCTGAGCGGCTCTGAAAATATTGAAATGTAATATTATTTTGTGATATTTGACCATGTTTATCTTCTTTAAAAAAATACATCTTAATTATTTCAATCAACTTAACATGCTTTCTGTTATGTCTTAACATATCTCTTAAAGGACTCAATATCTTCCCTATCCTTTCAGCAGGCAGTCACTCTATGCAAAGCTGATATTCTGGAGAATGTGATTAGACTAGAGAGCCAGAGTTTTTAACATATTTGAGTCTTAAAATTTTCTCCAACTAATATACAAATAACTTGACAACAACAGGTTATACTTACTTAAGCCACAATGAACAGCTTCATCCCATGCATCATTGAATTCAAAAGATCTTAAAGGCATTGTTGAATATATGTTACAACCCAATCTGTCTGATGCTTTGCCAAGTCTGTGTGCAGTACTATCTATCCTTATCTTTGTAAACATATCAGCAGAGAAATGGTTATCAACAAAGTCAAGCTTAGCATCCTTCAATGCAGTCATACTTATCACACCATCATTTTCCCCTAATGATGTGACAATTTCTTCTGCTTTACTAACTGACAAACCAGCACTAGTCAGCTGGCTGAACAATCCATAGTATACATTTTCAGCTTCCACAGTCTTTAAACATTGAGCAAAGCTATTATTTGGTGAAAATAAATTCACTTCAGTTTTTAAAGTGTGGCCAAATACTTCTACTGTGCCAGCCAATGGTTTAATTGTCACCTTACCATTGACATACAATACTGCTGGATGCTGTAGTACAAATATGCACCCATTATCAGGATAATACACCTTAATATTACTAACATCATCATTTTTCTTGCGCTTTTTTGGCTCTTTTTTATCAGAATCGAGCATTTCTAGCCTTGGTTCTGGACTAGCATTATCATCAGTAATATCTTTATTTGGTAAGATTTCACTGTCTATGGTTGCATCTAAATCTGCTTCTATATCTTCTATAACAGGATCATCACCTATTTCAGGGATTAAACTGTCCACATCTTCAACTTGCATGCTATCATCAGTTGAGAATATACCAGAATTATTTGCTGAAATTAAGATATTTTGCTTTTCACATGGTAAGTTCCTTACTGTAGGATGTATGTACTCTCCCAGGATTTCACTCAGACTTTGATCTGGCATTTCTGTTGCTGTTATTGATATAAACGGAGATGATGCATCAGTAGATGCTGATTCTTGTGTATTACTATCTACAAAATCATCAGTGGTCTCATCATCATTTTCTTTTAAACTTAAATGTTCTAAATCAATATCATCAGCTACTTTGTGCTGACCTTTTTTCGATGTTTTATTTTTTAAGCTCTTTTTCTTGGGTGTTATATCTTTCTTTACCTGTACAGGTGTTTCATCCATTTTTCTTTTTTTAGTTGGACTAGTTTTACTTTTACTTTTATTCAACTTTTCCATTATCTTAGATGCTAAGGAACCATCTGCGTCAAAACTTTCTGACTCTGAGTCATCGGTAACTGATTGTGTTGACGGTGACTGCACTAAGTCTAACAATGAGATATCTCCACTAGAATATTCACTGTGTTCTGTGTCTTGTGATAATGATTCAATGTCTTCATCACCTTCTGATATTGTCTCTAGAAAGTCTCCTTGTTGTTCAACTTCAGCCAGCTCTTGTTCAATTTTATCAGTGGCTTCTTGGCTATTAGTATCATCCGATTCTATCGAATTAAAGCTGGGTACATTAACATCACTAGTACTTGACACATTGTCGTCACAAACTTCTGAGTTGGCTATCTCCGTGATTTGCTCTTCATCATCAGACTTCGTAAGGTCCAGATCCGAAAAACCGCTCACTGAAACGGAATCATCAAGAGCTTTGTGAACCTCTGCAATGTCACTGTGCGCGTTCCCGCTATTTTTTATAAGTTCATTGTCGCTTTGTTTGTAGCCATGTAGCATTTGCTTTAGCTGCCTTTTTACCATATCTTCCGATTTATTGTCCTTTTTTGAAGGACTTCTCTTTGAAACGTGCGCCTTCTCAAAGAACTCCATTGATTATGTGGAACTGAAATAATAGTCGATTCAAGTTATATGGTGAAATAAAGTAGTCATACTGTATAGGTTTAACGTGGTTTGGGAGTAATAACAGTACAGTTTCTTACATTAATTTTATTAAAAAGATTGCGCCACCGGGAAGAAACAATGCTTTTGCCATATGTTGTCAAACTTGTCAATGTCAAAACCAATGTCAGGTTGTTGTCAAAAAAATCATTAGTGATTACCACTGTCAAATTATACTAGGATACGTTCATAAATTACCAATTATTGAATGAGTTTAATATTGAGCCTTCATGTTGAGAGCTAGATAGCTTTATGGAAGTAGTGTCCGACCGAAGCTTCGGCTTCGGCTTCGGCCACCTTCGGCCAAAAAAACCATCTTCGGCGAAACCTTCGGCTTCGGCCCAAAACCCGGCCGAAGCCGAAGGTTTTGCCGAAGGTCCGAGCAATCGTCGGAATTGAACGAACTATTACGAAAGACTGAGTTAGAGAGAGCGCGACTGACTGGTCGTGATTACAGGGGCCACGCGGGGAGTCACTGTCAACTATCACATTGCGTGCGCATCAAGACAAGTTCGTATCTACGTATTTTTAAACACCTGTACCTACTTTTTTTAGTGTTTTGTTTTGTATTTATCAATTTAATTGTGACACATAGTGTGTGTGAGACAGTCAATATTGAAGTTTTGAAATAATTTATGATATAAATTGTAGCTTGTAGACAATATTGTCTATATTGAACAAAATTACTAAGCGCTTATAAACCTTCGGCTTCGGCTTCGGCCGAAGGTTGTGGCGATTGCCGATTAATCGGCTTCGGCTTCGGCCAAAATCAACCTTCGGTCGGACACTATATGGAAGACACCACTAGCTGTTTCCCCGCGGTTTCACACGCGTCGTGAGGGACTACTTCGTGTACCCAGTTAATTTATAGCTTAGCCAGTGAACGTCCCGTCAAAATTGGTCCAGCCGTTTCGGAGTAGTGAAAACAAACAGACAGACAGACAGACAAAAATTGAAAAAAATGTCCTTTCGGTATATGTACCGAGTATACATCAATATGCATTTAGTAAAAAGCGGTTATTTTAATATTCCAAATAGACACTCCAATTTTATTTATATGTATAGATGCAAATAATCATGTGATCTTCTCAGTAAAATATATTTATATAGTAAGCGTCATAGCTTTTAACGTTGTGTCCGTCTATTTTACATCAGTGGCGTAGCTAGGGGGGGGCGGTGGGGGCGGTCCGCCCCGGGTGACACCATTTTTGGGGTACCCGGGCACATTACACATATGTGTAATGTTACAGATGGATATAAAAAAAATGCGTTACTGGCTGACTGACAGACAACGCACAGCCAAAACTATTTGGGACAAGAAGCTGAAATTTTGCACGTCCCTTAAGGACCGTAGGGGTGCACTAAGAACGGATTTCAAGAAATTCTCACGAGATCGGGGAGCAAAGGTTCAGTTAAAATAAAATGGCTAGGCGTAGTAAATATAGGGTCGATTACTTTGATTCTCTGGCAGATGACTTCATTTCGAATTCCATTCTTCAGAGAAACTCCGAGCGTAGCCCTCTCCATAGCTTGTTAAGCGAGCTCAAATTGGTGGACCAGTCGTACCGTCAGTGTCCACGTTCTGTAAGTCACGGGTAGAACACACTTTGTCTTAAGTCTTTGCGGTAAGCGTAACGAAAAGCGGCGTGATTTCCTATACGCTGCCCAGTTAAGCTGTATTCTTTTGCGAGCCTTCTCGAAATTATCTCTACCCAACTGCAAGTTTTGCCCGACGCAGATATTCGACATACCTCTGAGCAAACGGTACCGTTACACGGACTCCATAATAGACTAGGCTGCAATAAAGTCAAAGTCTTTTTCATAGTCCATAAATGCTATAAGCATAGGGGATGATTATACTCTTCTGTCTCATGTATAATCTGCCGTAATGTGAATGTCATCTTTGGTGCCATCTCAACCTCGAGAACCGGACTATTGAAAGGTCTAAAACTCGTCAAGCGAGACGCGAAACGGTTGGTGGTGACTGATGACACAGGAAAACAGCTTAAATACGTTTGTCAAGAGAGTGAGGAGTCGATAACACTTAAAAAGGGTTTTGTCCGCCACTCCACGAGAAGAGGCTAGATTTAAATATACATTGGAGCTGCACATTGTTTCGCCTTCTACAGGGGATTTTCCACGTTTAAGCTCTTGGCTGACTTCTGGTAATTCGTCCGTGAAGTTCCGTTAAGGTGGGTCGGGGATCCTCCGAATAGAGATGAGGACAGCACGCTGCCGACATGTAGAGATCACTGTAAATGCTCTGAACTTTAAGAATTTCGGAACTAGTGACGAATTTCCATCAGATGTTGTCAACTTCTCCTACCGAATCCGTGCGATCCCACTACAATTGGTAGATATGCACTCCCACTTTGGCGTTGTAGTTCTCCATGACAACATTGAAGTGGGCTTTTTGGGTGTAAATGTAAGACTGTAGAAATGTCAAAATACATTTACTCCACTTTATCATTAGAGTATATCAAAGTAGGTGCATATACTTGGACAATTTTCAAGTTCATACTCTTGCCGACACACTGGAAACTGCTATATCGTTGCCAGAGAAGACTTTATATACCAAGAAGCCGGCTTCGCCTTGGGATAGCTGGTGTCCCTCTCTAAGTACATAGGATGGCTAGGATCTAGGGTGCGGTAATGGTATTCTACGCCTCGCTGCGAACTTCACATAATTCCAAAAAAAAAAATTGGTTGCCTGTAAAGTCGGTATACGGGCGAAAGTTTTACGTGACAACGACTTTGAGTGGTAAAATAATTTTAATGTGAATATTCATTCGTATAGTAGGAAGACGGATGAAAGACGCGTGCCTTTCACTTTTTATGTCTGTCTCTCTCGCTCTTAGGCGGGACGCGTGCCTCTCACTCGCTCTCATTGTGAGCGCATAACGTGAGCGGAGCGTAACGCAGTTTCTTGAAGTGTCACCCGGCAAACCAATTTATAAGACGTTGTCACGTCAATATGTCAGGCGTAGCTTTCGCACCAGTGACGTTGCTGCCCGTCACCGATATTTGGCATTTTAGGGTGAACCTTACACCCACATTTTCAAATGTTTTTGTTTTGTTCACCGGAGGAAGCCAAAAAAATAAAATATTAACTTTCTCACTCGCAAAAATAAAAAAATTGTGACTGAACCCATACACAACGTGTGTCACATCACATCGGGTTGGATCAAATCTGACTAAAAAGGGATTTAGGATGATGATGAATTAACTGTTTCTTTTCTTTAACAATTGGGCATCTTTTTTATTAGTCATGATTGCTAATCGCAAGCGGATTCTTTCTAGCTAATTAGGAAATAACGTACTATATAAAGCTGAGGAATATTTTCAGTCAACAGTTTAATACCTAATAAAATATTGTCGAAACAGGAGAGCAAAAAAAGGCGCTTCATAGATTTCGCTCACAGGCGCTGTCTTGGGTCGGCTCGAACCTGGATTGCTAGCTTGATCCTGGTTATCGTAGGATTTATGAAGACAATCATTCAAAAGCCAAGAGAGGACTCGGATGCTTTGCAGAGGGCAATGAGCCGCAATACACCCTCGATGGGGTGACACCACTAAAATCCGCCTCGGGTGCCACCCAAGCTAGCTACGCCACTGTTTTACATTATGCAAAAAGTGGAGAAAATGACTGATTGCTACGCAGGCAGGTTACGGGTTCTAATCTGTGGCGCACATTATGAAAATATCAAGAAAATATAAATGGGACCACGGAGGCACACCAAAGTCGTTATACCAAGCCACCGCGTGGTTAGGGCCTCAGAGACAAGAACTTCTTCACGATTTGTGCCATGTCGAGAACTGCCTTCTGAATCAAAAACTTGATTCAGGTGCCTAGTAGGTACGAGGCTCTTGGCGTAATTATTATTATTTACTTATTTATTATTTGCAGCCTGGAGCGTCTCACTTCAGGGCAAAAGCCTTTCTCTCCTGTTTCCACCCATCTCTACCTTGTGCCAGCTCAGGCCTATACGGGTAAAGTTCGTACCACCCACAATATATAAGCAAAGGTCTGCCACTTTGTCGCTTTGCACTTTGAGGGACGAAATTACCTAGTAACAATTTTAACCCAAAGACAGACGTGGCAGCGATTACTAATGGTGTGATGGAATTTCTAGCTTCTAGCTTATCGGCATAAGCAATACATTTGAAAAATGACAGAATGTAATCAGCATACATACTGAACAATACAAACTAAATAATAATTATATTACTGAATTACTTATTTAGAAGCAGCGATAGCCTAGTGGAGATACCATCGGACTGCAGAGGGTATTGGGTTCGAATCTTTATTAAATTAAATTGCTAATTATTGCTTGCCTCGTGCCTTGGAGAGCACGTTAACCGCCTGTCCCGGCTATCATGAAGATCATTGACAGTCATTACGGAGAGTCAGTACCCTCAAATAAACTGATACTGGTCTAAACCATGGAATATCTCTATTCCTTTGGGTTGCAGACGTCAGAGGCTCTGTGGAAAAGTTGATATTCTGTCATATCTGGTTAGACCAGTAGGTCTGGTAAGCGGACCTCGGGCTCCAAGTCCAAGGCGTGAGTCTTGGATGCAACCACTTGGATAACACTAGGGCGATGTTGATGACAAATTAAATAGAAGCCAAAAAAGCTCGCACGTCTTCAGAGGAATCCTCGCTCATTCTCGAGAATACTTCTAGCTACGCCGGCGCCGTCTGTGGCATCCGCGGGAAGTGGTGCAAACAGGGAAACTGCGGAAAAAGGGAGTTGGTTGGGTCGGCCAGAGCAGTGTGGTGCCAAGCGTTCGTTGGAATGCTCGAGTATTCTCGTGTCACGTCATGAGGCGAAATTGACGGTGCCATTCTATTCCATGCCTAGGCGGTGCAAATTGAGCCTTATTTTTTTTTATAGACACTCCTGTATGGGGGATACAGGAGTGTCTATAAAGGGGTAGGCAGAGTTGTAATATTACACCCACATTTCGCCATGAATTTTTACGTCCCACGGAGGCGAGCCTATTGCCGTACCGGGCACATTACCAGACTCCGTGCTGCTACTGAGAATTTCCTAACGGAAAACCCAATAACACTTTGCCCGACCCGGTATCGAACCCGAAACCTCCCATTCCCACGCGCACATTTATGCCGCGAGACCAGAGGCAGGTGGGGGGTTCTTACCACGCTTTTATCCAGCCACGGTTCTTATCCAGCTTGACTCGGCAGCGGGTCTGGAATTTCATTTTGTTTAGGGCGGGCTTGAATCTAGTGAAGGAAGATTTGGTCCAGGGATGCTCTAGTCTTTGGAGCAATTAACAGATGCTTTTGAATTTTAGCGTGTGCGTTCGCGCAGCGGAATGTTGTTGAATTTAAAGATTTTAATTATGCAGATATTTAGTGTATGACGTCGTATAATTGTGTATGGTAAAAAAAAATTTGTACACGCAGCCATTGTGGAGAAATTCACCAAAAACTGATTCCGCTGGGCGAACGTTGTCCTGGCGGAACTTTTTTTAATCCATTGACTTTAGAAGAAAAGAGATGTGTCCAAAAATTAGTGTGTATTTGTGTGTAATTGTGTATGTATGAATCAAATTAGTGCATGCATAAACTTCGCAGAAATTCAAGTTTCCGCTACGCGAACGTTTGGCCATTAGCTAGTTTTCATATAAAGCGCTTACATAGAGAGCTGTAGATTTTTACATACGCTGTTTTGAATTTGTTTATATTTGTTTAAAAAAAAGATTTAGAAAAAATCGTAGGGCTTAAAAGATAAAAATGTAAACGTAAAATACGCTTATTAGGTCTTATTTCTTAAAGTATGCACTTTGGGGTCTAGATTTTCACGTTTATACAAACCTTGTAAGTGTCTGCAACATGTTGCCAAGTATCAATGATGTTCCGTTAGTAATTAAAGAGTTATAGGACAATTTACCATGAATAGATCACTGTTTACAAAGCAGTCAAATATCACGACGTTCTAAAGGAATTGCATGGTAAAATGTATGCCAATAATTAGTGTATTCATTCAACTATTCACATGCAAAATTTCATGTCATTAAATTCAGTAACTAAAGAAAAACAATTATAATACTGACGAAGCATCGAAAACCTACATAACCCGACCAAGTTCGGATGGCTACAAAAAAGCGGCCGTGCCATATATCTAAGAAACGTTCTTAACCTTCCAATACAATATTTATTAATATGGTACAGTTGCGTACACAAGCGTAAAGAAAAATAAAACAATTGCATTTCTTGAATTAAAAATATTTTTTTAATAATAACGCCGCTATTTACGATAAAAATAAATCTTCAATTAACAAGTATTTAAATATCCGTGTACAAAAATATTTTTAATTACATATTACATAATTATGTAATTATAGTAACGTTAACAAACGCTTGCAACGACAGCAATGGACTTAATTGTGTTTTAAATAAAACAGGTTTAATAAACATATTGCCCTCTCTTTTCTTCAAGGATGGAAGTGCCGTTTCAAGCGGGAAGCCGCCTATCGCTCGTTGCGCGCAGCGCTATATATACTAGAATATTTTTGATCAATTCATAACTACAATACTTAGACTATTTAACCAAAGGACTAGCGTACCGCCTTGAACAAAATAATTCTGCATATTTTGGTGGGGTGCGGGGGAACACGCTCACATACATAAGTCACTACCAGTACAACGGTATACATAAATTAAAAAATCGATTCATGACGTAGTTTTTTTTAAGTTATTAGTTGCAAAGGGGAACGCTCGTGCATACTTTTTTTTTTTTTTTTTTTTTTTTTTTTTTGTTTTACGAGGTGGAAAATCCCTTCGGATCTCCGACTCTTGGGGAAAATAAGAGCCGGAGTATGTGGTGTTTCCACTAAAAACCACCTCGACTTTCGGCCGCAGAGGATAGGGAGGACGGCAACGCAACACCGCATCTCCTCTTCCTCTGCGGCCCCACCGCGACGCATGGAATGGTGCGCCCCCATTTGGTCGCGGGAGATAGGGCGCGCGGCAACGTAACACCGACACGCCTCTCCTCCCGCGACCGCACCCGACTGCGAGGGACAGACGGAACTGTCCCCCGCACCCGTACCGTTGGACGCATCCTGTGCAGGCCCCTCCAAGCCCACGCGGAGCGTCCCCTCCGGGATCCCTCTTAGCTTCACCGCGGGTGACCAATCCACGGTTACTGAGCCTCCCACCACGACAAGGTGGAGATCCCACGGGGGGGACGCTCGTGCATACCTAGTCCATTGGTTAAATAGTGTAATAAGCTACATTAAGATAAATATTTACCTGAACAGTAGTATTTACATGTGGTAATTATTTAATTTCCCTAAGAGGTCTATAGTTAGAATACTGATCCGTGAACTCTTCAATAGAAATTAGCTGTATGAATTTTATTTGTCTTAAATTTTAATAATAAATCTAGATTATATCTCAAGTCTCAAGCGCATACTTAAATAAAGTACCTACAGTAATACATTTAAAAAAGTAGGTGTACAAAAGTAAATGACCTATAAATTATATCGAAACAACAATTGTGTTATCACCTAAACCAATTCAATACCGGTATTATACTGTAAATTTTGTGATGTTACCTAAATATATTGCACGGCCGCTTTTTGTAGCTATCCGAACTTGGTCGGGTTATGTAGGTTTTCGATGCTTCGTCAGTATTATAATTGTTTTTCTTTAATTACTGAATTTAATGACATGAAATTTTGCATGTGAATAGTTGAATGAATACACTAATTATTGGCATACATTTTACCATGCAATTCCTTTAGAACGTCGTGATATTTGACTGCTTTGTAAACAGTGATCTATTCATGGTAAATTGTCCTATAACTCTTTAATTACTAACGGAACATCATTGATACTTGGCAACATGTTGCAGACACTTACAAGGTTTGTATAAACGTGAAAATCTAAAACCCAAAGTGCATACTTTAAGAACTAAGACCTGATAAGCGTATTTTACATTTATATTTTTATCTTTTAAGCCCTACGATTTTTTCTAAATCTGTTTTTTAAACAAATATAAACAAATTCAAAACAACGTATGTAAAAATCTACAGCTCTCTATGTAAGCGCTTTATATGAAAACTAGCTAATGGCCAAACGTTCGCGTAGCGGAAACTTGAATTTCTGCGAAGTTTATGCATGCACTAATTTGATTCATACATACGCAATTACACACAAATACACACTAATTTTTGGACACATCTCTTTTCTTCTAAAGTCAACGGATTAAAAAAAGTTCCGCCAGGACAACGTTCGCCCAGCGGAATCAGTTTTTGGTGAATTTCTCCACAATGGCTGCGTGCACAAATTTTTTTTTACCATACACAATTATACAACGTCATACACTAAATATCTGCATAATTAAAATCTTTAAATTCAACAACATTCCGCTGCGCGAACGCACACAATTTTAGCTCCCTAGCACCCACACTACTCAAATCAATTCAGAGTGCTGAAGAAAACCATGGCTATCACTTTTAAAAAAGAAGAGTTCATTGAAATGAAAGCAAATTCATAAAATATATATTTTTATGTATAATCGATTAATATAATTTTTATTCATTCTAGGAGAGAATTGCTCTTCAATACGTGCGTTGATACTCTGAAATTAGCGACCCACTATCTCATCATCTATATTCTAAAATCTCATCATACATATGCACCATAAATAGCCTGTGTCTATAGGTGCCACGCCCTGGTATTTGCCACTGATTGTAACTAATCAAAGCAAATGACGTCTTGCTTGACACATTTATCAATATTAGGTGCTTCTAACTTGCACCTTTTTGGCGATTTGCCATTCACGAGATCGTTGCCATGTTAATTTAATGCAAACACAATAACTTCATTTCTTTTTGTACGATCATTATTAAATAAAACACAGGAATAGATATTTTTTTTATTATTTATAATATATAACCGCTCCAGACTCCGAGATAAATACATTCCATGATTGTATCAACATTCAATACAGTCCATACGAATGATAACTACTACTAGGCGACTGGTGGAAGCATCACATAACTAACGAAACGCTTCCACTAGCCACCGGCAATGTACTGTGGGGATTGACATGAGACTGAGCTACGAGGGAGCTGATTTAGACGATTTATTCTAAATGCGTAAGTCTCTTGTCAACGCCAAAGTTCGTAAACACTAAACATGTCTAAGCAGACGCAGCTTGGGTGAAGGTGGAGATGAAGTCGGTGACGATCTTCTTCAGCGAGGCGTCAGACTCGGGTGTGATCTGACCGTCCTTGGCGATGGTGGCCAGGAGACCCTGGTGGCTGGTCTTGATGTGCTGTGTGAACTCCTTCTCGAAGGCAGTGATCTTGGTGGGGTCCAGCTTGTCAAGATGACCACGGACACCGCAGTAGATGATGGCGACCTACACATACCGACAATATTAGTAACATAAGAATAAAAAATATTATTATTATAAGAATAAAAATTACAATACAGAATTTGATATTTCAATATCTTTTGTATGTAAGTATGTGTATCTTTTGTATGCATATTTTTGTAAGAGTCATATATTATGTTTGTTTACCTGCTCCTCAATGGCCATGGGCACGTACTGTCCCTGCTTGAGCAGCTCAGTGAGACGCATACCACGGTTCAGCAGCTGCTGGGTGGCGGCGTCCAAGTCAGAGCCGAACTGGGCGAAGGCGGCGACCTCACGGTACTGGGCCAACTCCAGCTTCATGGAACCGGCCACCTGGGATAGGAGTTACAACACTTTTAGGTAAATATAATATGTATTACAAATTGTTGCATAAATAAGTAAATCATAATCAAGATAAATAAAATGCTAAATTATGATTACTATGAAATTTTGCTATTTTTAGCTTGTAGGGTGAAAGTACCAAATGTTATACGATTTTAACTGCCTTGGCGAAAAATCAATACTAATTCTTAAATTAAGTAGGTATGAAAGTTAGATGGGTCATACCTGCTTCATGGCCTTGGTCTGGGCAGCGGATCCTACACGGGATACAGACAGACCGACGTTGATGGCGGGACGGATACCCTTGTAGAAGAGCTCAGTCTCCAAGAAGATCTGTCCGTCAGTGATGGAGATGACGTTGGTGGGAATGTAGGCGGACACGTCACCGGCCTGGGTCTCGATGACGGGCAGCGCGGTCAGGGAGCCGCCGCCCATCTTGTCGGACATCTTGGCGGCACGCTCCAGCAGACGGGAGTGGAGGTAGAACACGTCACCGGGGTACGCCTCACGACCCGGGGGACGACGCAGCAGCAGAGACATCTAAACAATATCATCATCAGATTCATTTGAATTTTCGACAAATAAACAGTTTTAATTTGAATCATCAGCCTGTTGTTAGTATTAGTCTACGGCTGGATAAGCAGAGGCCTATATTCAGATCTAGTATAAATTCAACACGACAATTGATTATAAACTGTGTATACTAAAGGCAGCCTGACAATCGATTATTAAGCTGTCTGCCCACTAGAACAGCCTCGGTTCGAGCGAAAAGCAAAAGGAAAGGCCTAGTCAACGCGCTACGGGGCATGAGGTTGGAGACAGCGTCTGCTTTGCGCTGCCGAAAGTCAAGGCTCTAGTGTATACACACAATTAACCTAAAAATGAACGTAAACATACTTGACGGTAGGCAACGGCCTGCTTGGACAAATCGTCGTAGATGATGAGGGCGTGCTTGCCGTTGTCGCGGAAGAACTCTCCCATGGCGCAGCCCGAGTACGGGGCCAGGTACTGCAGGGGCGCGGCGTCGGACGCGGTGGCAGACACGATGATGGTGTAGTTGATGGCACCTGGTCAACAAATCGTAAGAAAATGACGTATCAAGAAGTCAAATTGAGATTGTTGCATACATTTCAGCTGAAAATGTGTCCGACATGATTTGAGAAGATTAAGACATTGAGAAGCAACACAGCACACATCCTTTGATGGGGATGCAGTTTTAAAATAAAAGAAGACATGTAACTCATTTCATAACCTGGATTTTTCTTTCTGTTTCATCCCCTCAAAATATTTTGGTGGTTATTGACTCCTATAATGATTATGCCATAAGAAACTTCAAATGAGCTCTAGGTATTTTGTTTAACCTTTTTAAAAGACAACTTTGTACTATATACTTCATATTTTCAACAACTCTATATTTTATATTTTCATAAATATAAAAAAATCGAGATGAACAGGCAGATGACTTACCAGCGTCGGTCAACCTCTTCACGATCTGGGCGACGGTGGACCTCTTCTGTCCGATGGCGACGTAGATGCAGTACAGCTTCTTCTTCTCATCATCGCCCTTGTTGAAGCGCTGTTGGTTGATGATGGTGTCGATAGCCAGAGCGGTCTTGCCGGTCTGACGGTCACCAATGATCAACTCACGCTGACCACGACCGATGGGTACCAGCGAGTCGACGGCCTTAATACCTGCAGAAGCACACATGCGGTTGGCATGAAAATTACGAAGTAAAAATTTCAGTATTTTTGTTGTCTTAAAAATTAATCCCTCATTCAAAATATGGTAATGAATAGACTTCCTCAACACTAGTATGTTACAAGAAGTGATAAAAATCCTTTAGGTTCAAAAGGTCAACTTCCCAAAATGTCCACTCTCCCTAAATGTCAACTTCCCAAAATGTCAATTCCCTAAATGTCAATTCCCTAAATGTCAATTTCCCATTTTTTCCACTTTCCCAAAACGACTAGTGCCCAAAATATCTACTTCACAAATTCGTATTTCATTGAAATATAAAAAGGACCATATCATATAATCTGGGACTAGGTTTAAGACCACAATGTGCCTAGCGCCTAGTTTTGGTTTGTTAGGTGCAACTGTACATATGAAATGAAATGAAATGATTTATTCGCATAAGATAGGGTTATACAGGTGTTACAAATTTATTCTAGGTACATCATATCTCGCCGTAATAGGCATACGAATGTCAATGTTGTTATGTACTTTAAAATTATATAATTATTAAAAATGTTGAAAAATTGTTAGATTATAAATTGTCATTAATTATTATTTTACATACAATTACAAATGTCAATTCCATATGTCATTCTTTCAAAATTAATTATATTTTTATCATTTATTATATCTTACAATTCAAAAATTCCTGTACAGAGTAAAAACATCTTTCAGCTAAAAATTTAAACAACTGATTTTTGAATTTTGTTATTGTTAGATCTTTAAGACTCTGTGGGAGATGGTTATACATCCTGATTGACATAACATAACAATTTCTACTAGATATATCGGTTCTTACATTTGGTAACACTAATTTGTTAGGGTATCTAGTATTAAAATTACAAACACTTATTTTTGTCATGTACATATCAGGGTTCATTTTAACGAATATACAGCTTTCGAATATATAGAGACATGGCACAGTTAACAAAGACAACTTTACAAACAGCGGTCTGCAACTATCCCATGGAGCCACATCACATATAGCTCGTAGACAACATTTTTGAGTTATAAATACCCTATTTATTTGCACTGAGTTTCCCCATAACATAATGCCATACCTAATGTTTGAGACAACAAAGGCGTGGTACGCCTTTAAGGCGGTTTCTTTGTTTGTGATTTTTGTAAGTCGCCATAGCGCATATACAAATCTGTTTAGTTTTTTGCATATGTGATCTACATGGGGCTTCCAAGTACAATGGGAGTCAAGCATCATGCCCAGAAAACAAGACTCATCAACTTCTGTTAAATGCTGTTCACTATATATAAGAACAAGGTCCTGTTTCTTTGCACCTTTGTTTCGAAATTGAATAAATTTAGTTTTTGAGATATTTACACTCAAGTTATTATATTTCATCCATCCTACAATGTCACATATAGTTTTATTTAATTGTTCAGATGTAATTCAAGTAACTAAATAGGTTATGTTAGGCTCTCTTTTGACCCTTAACGCAAAAATAGGAGCCCTGCGAAGCAGGGCTCCGTCAACTTAGTTTATTGAAAACTATTTAATTGGACATAATTTCTACTTACCTACATATTATATTTGTGATATAAAATAATATAATCTGAGTTGACGGAGCCCTGCTTGGCAGGGCTCCTATTTTTGGGTTAAGGGTCAAAAGAGAACCTAACATAACCTATTTAGTTACTTGAATTACATATAGTCGCAAATACCAACCATTTCAATGAAATTCGAATTTGTGATGTAGACTTTTTGGGAGTTGACATTATGGGAAGTGGACATTTTGGGAATTGTACAAATGTGGTTGTTAAGGAAAGTGGACAAAATGGGAAATTGACATTTAGGGAAGTTGACATTTAGGGAGAGTGGACATTTTGGGAAGTTGACGATTTGAACCTAAAGGATAAAAATGAATATGTACTTATTTCAATTCATAAAGGACCTGACAGGTTAACATGTGATCAACGTATTTCGTAGGGTAGATATGAAAACCTACAAATTTAAATTGTAGCAAACCAACTCAAAAAGGGATTCTGATCAATAAGTGACCCTACAAATTTAAATTGTAGCAAACCAACTCAAAAAGGGATTCTGATCAATAAGTGACCTATTATATAATTCAGATAGATTGTATGTAACATGACAATGCTACATAAATAGTTAACAGCAAATATGACAATATGACTAAAGAATACTGCCTAAAAATACAAAGATATAAAAAATGTGTGAAACTTACCAGTCTGCATAGGCTCGCGCACAGACACACGGGGAATGATACCGGGGGCCTTGATACCGACACGCATGCGGTTCTTGGTGTCAACGGTGCCCTTGCCGTCGATGGGGTTACCCAGAGCGTCCACAACGCGACCCAACAGCTGCTCGCCGACGGGCACGTCTACGATGGCACCGGTACGCTTGACGATGTCTCCTTCCTTGATCAGCTTGTCGTTACCGAATACTACCACACCCACATTGTCGGGCTCCAAGTTAAGAGCCATACCCTGGTGGAGTTACAGCCAATGTTAAGTAATATCTATACTCAATGTGCTAATTTCCACATGTTAATTCAATATCATTAACATCAGGAAGGTGAAAAATGTAGCATCTAACAACCAGAACACATTGACTGCTGGCCTAAGATGCGTAGACGGCCTTTTGCTATGCGGCGTCCGCCCCCGCAAAGAGTGCCCAGCCTCTCGTGCAAACGGCACGCAACGCGCGTGCAGGTCGAGCGTGAGTAGGTATGTGCTGACGCGACACGCGACATACGAGTTGCTAGTATGGGTATGGTTCACGCGTTGTACCTATGTTTCGGCAGCATCTTTGTATATTTTTTTCCCTAAACACGACTATGTTGGGCTAACCGCATTGCAAAAACCGACATTTGGGGCACACCATATAAGTTTAGAACAGTCTATGTGTTAATGATGAATGGAAAAAAAATATAGGAAGAATCTTGTAGTAAATATGTTGTCAGTTCCTGCTTTAAGAAAATTTACCAATACATCAAAATCATTGTTTATACTAAGTGGTTTATACTTATAAAAACCTTCCTGTTGAATCATTCAATTTATTAAAAAAAACTGCATTGAATTTCCTTGCATAGTTTTTAAGATTTAAGCATTCATAGGGACAGACAGACAGAAGACAGACTTTGTTTTATACTATGTAGTGAAGACAGTGCCAGCCCAAAACCAGTCTTAGGTAGGAAGATGATAATTTTTTGACCCCCTATGTCACAAAAAAAAGGTACAGAATAACTTGACACTCCCTAACCCCTTGGTCATATGGAAGGGTGACCCAGCCCTGTATGAAAAATATGCCATCTGCATATTTTTCATACTTAGATGACACTGGTTTTTATCATCATAATTTTATTGGCATGGATCCAACCAGTGACCTAGTGTAAAATCCAGTTATAATTGATTGATATTGAGCATAACCTATGATGCAGAAAAAAAATTTTTTTTACATATAAGGTAACTTCTCATAATTTTTCTATAAAATTTCTAATTCTCATGAGGATTCTAATTTCAGATTGTAAGTTTTGTTATAAAGTTAAGTTTGTTTAGGCACTGACACCTCTCTTCAGTCTTAAGTTAGGAGTACATTTCACTATGTAAGGGTAATTGACTTTTTGCAAGGATGGTATAAATCTTAAAATTATTCTATTGTTGTCCAGAATATTTTTATTGAAGTATGCACTAACCTTAAGGCCGGAGGAGAATTCCACCATCTCCTCAGCCTGGATGTTCTTGAGGCCATAGACACGGGCAATACCGTCACCAATACTCAATACACGGCCAGTCTCCTCCAAATCAGCCTAAAGAAAACAAATGAGACATAAGTACATGAAAAACCAAATAATTATTTTTTGTCAGTGATAGTTATATCTAGAGGTTTGACCTGTGACCCGTGGATCAGGTCACTTCTTAGCTATTTTTCATTTTTATTCTCCAGTAGTACAGCATGAACATCAAGGCAAGTTGTAGCAGACATCATCATAAAAAGTAAAATATCCATTATTATTTTCCAATAACTTTATCACTGAAAATGTTCCCTGCTGTGCATTTCCTGCAGTTATTACATAATAGTAGTTTCTTGAATCTATTATGACTTATGTAAACAACAAACATTTAAATCCTCTCAGCTGTCAATGAAAATAAGAAAATTAGAGGTTATACCACAAGTGATTGAACTGCGGCAAATTAGGTCATGGATCAATATCATTGCAATGGATTTATAGGATATTTTTGAAACTTTAATTAGTAATTATTAAATCTTTGTACAATGTTGTATAATTGATAGTAGATGATAAGAACAAGTTTATGTAATACTTAAACCAACCTTGGGAGCAGCACCCAGGATCCTTTCCTCCAAGATAGTGGAGATTTCAGCGGCCTTCTGGGCTGGGGAGACATGGAAGTTGCGCGCAGCAACCGTCACGGCGGGCGCCGCGACTCCAGCGACCTTCGACACCTGCCCATCGACATAACCAACATCAAAACAGTTCACACATCATTACTTCACTATAACAACGCACTATCACTTGTTTCCGGTTAGCACTTGTCCATTCTTTACTTTATTTCACGATAACCCATGTTTCTGAACCTCAAAAATTTTAATCGCCCGTATTACATAACACCGATCATACACAACAAATTATTATGATTAAATACAAACTATAGCAAATATTATCTAGTGTACTACTTTATAGATATCTAATGTTATATAACTGGTCAAATCCTATTAGTTTCAGGCAAATAATCGATGAACTTGTGTCCGTGGACTTATCATAGGACATCATGTACCGGGTACTTTTATCATGTTACAGCATTAGGCACTTTATTCTAGTGAAATAGACGATAATTACCTGCGAGGCAGCATTAGGCAAACGCCTGGCTACTGAGCCGGCGATACGAGCGGAGATGAGCGACATGTTTCACTAATTCTTATAACTATGGCAGACGAATAGAAATAGAGGGCCCGTGGTAGTCGGAGTTCTCCGCTCACGACTCGTTGCGGTAGAACAGGAAGTGAAGTAATCGATAATAGTCTATGGTTTCATCTGCGGCAGAACGTGCGTTCAGACTATCTATAATTCTGAAACTTATTTGGTTTTCTTTCGACTACAACATACATATATATCAATTATATATTTACTAGTATTAATCAAGTAAAATATACAAAATATATCCATTATTTTAGTTAAATGAAAATACTTTATGAAAATCAAGCACTCCGATATAATGAAAAATCTAGTTTATGAACGACTCCCGACACGGAAGTTATCATTAAAAAGCATAGTGTACAACTATTTTTATACGTAATTCAAAATGAAAAATTATACTTATTGTCTAATACAAAATACATTTACTTCTTTATTTTTATTTCAAATTAAAATAAATTTCTAACAAGAAAATATATAATATAAAACATCAGTCAAATATAAATATTATACATCAGTCTTCGTAAATGCAATGATATTCATTCATCGATGGTATCCCACACAGATGTGACAAGTATCAGATGTAACGCGCGGCACAGTTGCGTGCGGCCACTAAAGCAAATACAAAATTGAAAAGCGAATACAAAATTACAAACTCGTCTCAGTGCGCTACGAAGCATCGTACAGTTCACGCGTCACGATCACTTCAACTTTTAAATTCTCAAAATGCCGTCTTGTGTTCCTAAACACTGTAAAAGTTGTTCCTAAAAACAAAAACAGGAAAATGGAATATCTTTTCACAGGTAACTATTGATAGTTTGACCGTTTCCTAATTTAATTTCGATAAAATTCGTATTTGTGCAAGAAATATGTAAGTGTTGCCAGTTTTTGTCGACGCCGTTCTGCCTGAATTAGGGAAAATGCACTTGTCAATTGATTATGTGATAATGATTGTCATGTTAATGAAAAATACGTTTCCGTATTATAAAAGTATATTGTAGATATATCTTCTTTCTCATAAATATAGTAATAGAATTTCAATTTCCATTAGTATATACCTTACACAATATTGTTTTGAGTTCGATCCCCAAACGATCCAAATATTCGTGTACACCCTGCTACTCGTCAAGCTTATAAACTTTGACCTTTGCACCGTTCTTATGGCGTAAAGAAATAGTATCAAAATCGTACAGCAAATGTTTAGCTTGACTTGGCGCCGTGTGTACATACATACTTATGGCGTAGGGAATAAGTATAAAAATCGTACAGCAACTGTTTAGCTTGACTTGGCGCCCTGTGTATATACATACTAATGGAGTAGGGAATAAGTATCAAAATCGTACAGCAGTCAGCAACTGTTTAGCTTGACTTGGTGCCGTGTGTACATACATACTTATGGCGTAGGGAATAAGTATCAAAATCGTACAGCAACTGTTTAGCTTGACTTGGCGCCGTGTGTAAATACATACTTATGGCGTAGGGAATAAGTATCAAAATCGTACAGCAACTGTTTAGCTTGACTTGGCGCCGTGTGTACATACATACTTATGGCGTAGGGAATAAGTATCAAAATCGTACAGCAACTGTTTAGCTTGACTTGGTGCCGTGTGTACATACATACTATTTATTTCTCAACTAATCGACGCCAGCGGCTTCGCACGCACATATTTTCGTATTTCTCGTTTTGCCTGATCCCGTTGGAATTTCGAGAAATCCCGTCTTAGTGCACCCCAACGGTTTCCAAGAAACATACATGCTAAATTTCAGCTTCATGCGCCGAATAGTTTCGGCTGTAGCTTGTCTGTCAGTCAGTCAGTAACGCAAAGATTTTATATATACAGTTTTACGAAGTAGTTAAAACTTAACTCGGTACCTACATTTAAGAAATGTATTTATAAAAGCATTAATTAAATCCATGGTAAATTCTTCAAAACCACAAATGAATATAAGAATATTACATAACTATATGCAAAATACTGGGAGATTATTCATAATCTGGCAACTTTACACACACATAGACGCGCGTGTCCGTACAATGCCAGTCGCCAAAGGTCACGCACACATAGCTGTCAACGTGCCACGTGCCACACCTAGTTGGACGAATGCGCTCTATCTGATACTTGTCACATCTCTGGTATCCCAGTAAAGCCGTAAATCGTTCCTGCGGCGAAAGTTTAAAGTAATTTAGCATTTATGGTGAACGCACACTTATCCGAGCCGAACGCGTCGAAGGAAACGAATTTTAGAATTCTTCATATGAAATCTCATGAAACCTCGCACACTTGGCCGCGTCGAATCGTCCGAATCTGGAAGCACCTCAGAAATCCTCGAAGAATTCGAATGACGTCATCAGATTCGGCGCGGTTAGTGCGGTCGATTCGTCCGATGCGCTCGCATTCTATCAGTTGGGTATGACAGAGCAACGCAAGAGTACTATATCCGCATTGTTTCTTCATCTTCCATTAATAAAGCACTGATAAATAAGAACCTCGTCAAGATCCATCACAATTCACATGCAATAACAGTGCGACAGGCGTAAAGGAAATGGAAACCATTTGTTCGATGCGCTCGATTCTTTCGGCGCGGTCGATTCTTGCTAATGTGCGAGGCCTCCTTGACTTCGATTCGTTCGACGCGTTCGGCTCGGATAGGTGTGCGTCCACCTTTAATGTGTCCCAATCCTAGCCTAGCAGACGCATATTTACTACGAAAATAAACACTTCAAACAGTGGAAGTGAAATATGTTTTCAATAAAAAAAAAATGTATTAAGTGAAACAGTTTTGTCTTCCTTTTAATTACTCACTACCGAGATATAAAAACAAAGCCATTGTTTTTATATCTTGGTATTGAGCTTGGCAGTGAGCTTGGCAGACGCAATCTCATGCTAAAGATGGGAGTTATTTTGAGTTGAAATTGTAGGTGTCAGATGTAATCAGCTGTCAAATGTCAATTAAGAGTTTTTAATGTTTCTCTTTTTTATAGTTTTAGCATTCTCAGTATTCTTATTCATGTAATTGTGGTAGTAAGAAGAGTTTGATGTATAATGACGAAATAAATAATGCATAGATTAATATGTATTATACGGGTAAAATAATGACAGCAGCTGCTATCTTGGAACGCAACTGACGAAATTGTGATTGATACGATACGACTTTAGTTTCTTTTCGTGTGATAACAAAATGTTTAGTGTTGTTTGTGTTCTGTAGAATCGATCAATGAATTTTAAATATTAAGTGTGATGGCTATATTCGAAAAAACATCTCAAACCAAAGCTCTTATAGATGATACTGAGAAACTAACTTGCACAGTAGAAAATGCACAAAACATTAACAAACACACAGTGAGTATTTTTTGTTTATTAGACTAGTCGGTGTTATTTTTTTCGTGGTTTGAAGCAGGCAGCTTAATTTATTGTCCTTGTTTTGTGCAAAGTATTAATAATTTACTTTTACCTTGGATAGTTATAACTGTAGTTTGATTAGAAATATCAATATGTTACACTTTTATGGTGTTGATACCTATATCAACACCATAAAAGTGTAACATACTTTAGGATGAAATTAAAACAACAAATTGTTTCAGGAATATATATTGCGGGTCCAACGAGGACCATTTAAAGAGGCTCAATGGAATGTGTCACGTAGATACAGAGACTTTGCAGCTCTGCACTCCAGTATACAGCAGGCCAACATTGACCTGCCGCTACCACCAAAGAAACTTATCGGGAACATGCAACCATCTTTTATTGCTGAAAGACAGATTGCATTACAGGTTTGATTTATTGAATTAAAAAATATAGACAAAAGTAACAATTTAAAATAATTTTATGTAGATACACAACAATAGATTATCCTCGACAATATTCTGCTCACTGCATGGCTTTTATTTCTCTGCTAGTATATAGCCTTCCCCACAATATTCCCTTACTAGACTATGCTGGCGAAATTGGTTAGGGACAGTTATTGCACCTTTTGCACCTTCTGCCAAAAGTGATGCTTATAGAATAAAAATAAATGAGCTCCTAAAAAACTATCAGGTAACATGGAATAAAATCCACATCAGTGCCAGTATTCTGAATGCAGCAGTGGCTAATTTACCTAGAAGGATTGTAAATTCCTCTGGGTTAATTAGTCAAAATAACATGAGATAATAAAATTGAGCTAACATTACAACAGCCTTGTCAGATTTAGCAACAATAACTCATCCATATTCATTAATTTTTACATAATGATTATAATTCTGCTTACAAAATTTCAACTCTTGTTTCATAGTCTAAATTTCTAAATTGTGTTTTATTTTTCAGCATTACATAAATGAGGTGTTGAAACATGAAATATTGGCTTTATCTCTACAAGTGAGGAGTTTTTTGGATCCAACTAACTACTCATTGGATATAGCAGGTATGTTCGTGAGTAACTTAAATTGACAAATTTTCTGCGATTAAAACACTTATACCTTACACTGTGACCAATTTGGCAACTTAGAACATAATGTTTCTTGGACATATTTAGATTATTTTAATATGGTAATTATTATAAAAAAACATGTTATTTCTTGTGGAGCAATAACATTATGCGTAAAAGAAAATGAAAAAAAAAAACATACAGGTTTTGAGATATCTATTTCGGTATTAAGTATTTCAGTTAGTTATGAAATTAATACAAGTAGTGAGGTATTCATTCATACAAATATTTTAGATGCGAGAGTGTGTTTGTTGGTTGTCCTTTCACGTCGTTAAGGGGCAATATTATGGTACGACTTTTGACTGTTGTTCACAGATGGTGTTGTTATAGTTAGGAGGCTGTAGACAGACATAGGCTACTCTTTACCGCAATACCCAACTGCCACATGGGGGGTACAGTGGGAAAAGGCTACTAAGAAATAAAAATACACACCAATTGTAATAATATTGATGTCAAATTGAAATGACACGACTCACAGATATTAGTGTTAATCAATGGATTACATACTTATCCGAATTGTTCATATTGTTACACATAGAGTTAGTTACTTGATCTTGATACTTGATGGCACGGGCTGTTTCCGCAACTCCACGTCTTGGCGTGTATTTTGCGTGCGGGTGGGAATGGTGTCGTCATTCGGGCGATAGAGATAGAGTTAGTTAATAAGACATAGGTTTTTAAAAATTTTAGGTATAGCAATGTCTTTTAAGCTAAGTTGTAAAATATGGCGGTACGAAGTTCGCCGGGTCAGCTAGTAACATTATAAAGATGTTATTAAACTCCAATAAAACCTACTATCAATTTATTGGGTTATTAAACTGCCGCAGTTTTTAGATTCAGTGTCAGAAACGTGTTATTATCTCGACCGCTGAATAATGAGATTAGCCCAAATGGAAATGACATTGAACATCATGTACTGTGATAGCTGTGCCACGCGGACGCACTCGCCGATCCTTTTCGCTTAGAATTCTTTTCTTTTTGGACATATTAGGTATAGGTAGTCGAGCCTTGGTGATTTCAGCATGAATGGGCCGGCTCGCCCTGGGAAGTACTACCCTCTCACAGAAAATCGACGTAAAGTAACAGTTCTTAAACTGTTGCGTTTCGATCGGTGAGTGAGAGTGCCGGAGGCCCTATCCCCTATTCCTTCTCCCTCGTCCCACTCCTCATCCTATACCTATTCCCATCCTTGCCGCCTATTAATATAAAAAAAAACATATCTTAGGAAACGGATGTAGCCTTCATTGTAATTTGTCTATCGAAAAACATTTTTTTAATCTTATTAGCAGGGCCTGAGCTTCCCCCCTGCGGGATCTCCACCTTGTCGTGGTGGGGGGGCTCAGTAACCGTGGCTTGGAACCCCGCGGTGAAGCTAAGAGGGTTCCAGGAGGGGACGCTCCGCGTGGGCTTGACGGGGCCTGCGCAGGATGCGTCCAACGGTGCGGGTGCGGGGGACAGTTCTGTCTGTCCCTCGCAGTCGGGTGCGGTCGCGGGAGGAGAGGCGTGTCGGTGTTGCGTTGCCGCGCGCCCTATCTCCCGCGACCAAATGGGGGCACACCATTCGATGCGTCGCGGTGGGGCCGCAGAGGAAGAGGAGATGCGGTGTTGCGTTGCCGTCCTCCCTATCCTCTGCGGCCGCTGAGTGTTTTGGCGGCGGAGCCCAACACTTTAATCCGCCGCCAAGGGGGTTTTGTGCGGGGCGCGCCTGACCATCTGGCGGGCCAATACCCGTCGGGGGGTAGCGATGAATGCTTATGCGAATCCCTACCCTCCGACACACGGGTACATAAGGAACACGGGTTGGTTTTTAGTCAGTAAGAGTCTGACAGTCCCCTTCGTCCTTCCCCCGGGGCGGAGGGACTCCATGAGGATTTTCCAACCCGACACCAAAAAAAAAAAACAAGTGAATTTACACAAAATGAAATGTGTTTAATCCGTTAGGCTGCGTTTCCACAGAAGCTGAGCTGCGCGGAGCTGAGCAGAGACTTATAAAAATTGACCAATCACATTGCTCAAAATACACATCTCATTTCCGCTCCGATTCATTCATTGGTAACAGTGTTAGCGGAGTTGAGAAGATTTACATTAATATGTATGGTGCGCGGAGATAAGCGGGGCACAGCGGTGTCGAGCTTAGTGGAGCTGCGCCGGGTGAAGCGGGGCTGTGCTGTGTAGAGCGGGGATGCGCGCGGTAGAGCAGGATTGCGCTGGGTGGAGCAGGGCTGAGAGGGGTAACGCGACGTCAGGCGCGAGAGTTTGTTTGTAGTAGTTGTTGAGAAACCTGACTGAAAACAAAATGTATTAACAGCCCAGGTTGGGTCCGCCCCGGTTGTCTCAGCCCCGGTTGTCTCAGCTCCGCTCGGCTTCACTTCACCCAGCTACATAGCCCAGCCCTGCACTGCTCATCTTTGCGCAGCTTTAGTGGAAACACCTACCTATTTACACGGCTCTGCTCCGCTGAACTCCGCGCAGCTCCGCTCCTGTGGAAACGCACCCTTCACTTAACTACAACACGATAGGATGTACAGTCAGCTACATAAATCATTATACATTTACGTGCTTTTTAATGGATTTGTAATCCCAACGGTATTTTTCTAGGATCTTGTAGGATTTCTAAACAAAGTAAAAAGGGGAACTAAGAACAAATATGCATGCGGGCATCCTCTAGTTAATTTATTAAGTAAGATTAATAATTGGAGACTCTTAATTATTCATGACCGATTTCAGAGACGATTTAGAAGTGTGTATTGACTTTTGTAGTTGACTGTACGTAATTATTTTGTCAACCGAACGCGATAGTCCATAAACTCCCTCTTTTCTGGTAAGTCAACCTACGTTAGTATCAATTATTTAGGTAAACATTCTCCTAATCATTTAAACAACACAATATACGTTTGCAACAAATAAAACAACTAAGTAATAATGAAATAATTATACAAGCAAGTAACTATTTCTTGCATTAGTGTTCTGCAATTGCATAATGTAAATGTCTTAATTACTACCAAGTTACGTACTATAAAATATATTCAATCTTAAAATATTCTTTGTTACCAGCTACTCTGAGCGCCAGCGTTTGGGTACCACGTAATTATGCGAAAAAATCTATTATCTTTAATTATAGTTACCTCGCTTGTAAGGTAGGCAATTATATGAAACTGGTTAAACCGCCAACTATTTATGCTTTAAATTTATTTTCACGGTGTTAGAATAGATATTTGTAAACAGGTCGCTTATTCGATACCTACTAATTTTATGGATACAAATACTTTTATTTCTACGATGTAAAAGTCGTGAATGCTTAATACATTTATGTCACTACACTACCCTACCAATCTGCTACTCAGTGATATAGGCTCTTTAACATCACAGAAAGTCTGGGGCTCGCCAAAACACGTACCAAGTCTCCTTTGCCTTTCACAAAAGAAAAACTGGCTTCGAATGTATCTATTCTTGCGCCTTGCCACACGGCACAATTTTACCACCGATCAAATTTTCAATCGAATTGGCTTTGCCCGTCTACACGACACAATCAAAGCACTGATTTTCATTCCGTCCACCCGATTGGTTAAAATCTGGTGGTACCGCCCACCCGATGAACTTGAGTTGGACGACTGGCGTCTACACGTCACGATTTCATCAAGTGATTTAGTCAAGTTGGACGTAAAATTGTGCCGTGTGGCATGGCCTTAAACATGGAATGACGTAGGTTATTCCATAATAAGTAGCTTATTATCTATGACGCGAAAAGGTGATTACGCGTATGCCTGCCTGTCCATAATGTTAATGACAGACTGATGTCTACGCTATCGATCTTTGGAAATCCCCCTGTCGACCTGAGTAATCTACATAAGCCATGAAATTAAATTATATTTGTTGCAGCTCGCGTTGTTTTAGGGTTGGTTTAAATAAATTTTATCATGTTATTTAGGGCTTCTGCTCCGCACCTGTGGCCCATAGCGTGATGTTGTAGAGGCTAGCGTACCTTGATAAATGGACTCTCCAACCTAAAAAATATTATTTAAATCGAACTAGGCGTTTCTGAGATTAGCGAGTTCAATCGATCAAACAAACAAACTTTTCAGTCTTATAATATTATAGTATAGACTCCATGCATACGTATGCATGTCCCTTGAGGAGCGTAGGGGTTTACTATGAAGGGATTTCCCGAAATTCCCACGGGATTGAAAGCCGTTAAATTTAAAACAATGAACGGTAGAGCTGCGGGCATCCTCTGATCTACTATAATTTACCAAACTCTTCAACGGAAATGTGGGTGTTCACACTAAACAATTTCCAAGCGCGAATCTAGCGGATAGTTACATATAAACTGAGTACCCATCATTATCAAAACAATAAGAATAGCAAAAGTGTTTTCGTGTTATTTTCTGTGATGAAAGAAAGGATCTATTTATTCCACTACCTTCTGAAGGCCTTCTTTGACAAAGATGTGGTACCTGTGAGCCGCAATGTAGCGAAACAGACGTGACGAAATGGTTGAGCGATAAGTGTGTAAAGAAGTTATGGCTTGAGTTTATGTGGGTTTTCACGTAATAGCCACAAACTTCTTAAAACTCGTGAAAAAGTGTGTTCATAGTACCAAGTAGATTTGTTACCGGCCTCTGCAGATTGTCATTCTATTTTGTATACTATGCTAGTAGGAACCTGTAACGGGGAAGGCCTAGGAGGAGATGACGGGATGAATTAAACGTTTTTCGGAAGGATTAACAAGAATTTGCGTGTGATCGCGACAAGTGGACGATAGAAGGGGAGGCCTTTCCCGAGCAGTAATATATATTCCACTGGGATTTTTATCAGCCTCGCAGTCTAGATCGCATTTACTAGCTGCAGCATGTGAATGTATGAGTTACATCAAATAATTGCTTCTATTTAGTTGTTCAATACATTTAATAACCCACAATTGATACTTGTACAGTGCTTGTGCGTAACAATTCGCACCATTAATAAAGGAGAATGGGCAAAATGGTACCCGGCTCCAATAGATATGATTGTCGTGTCGTTTAAAAGATCTTACCAAGAGGAACAATATTTACTATAGCGCCAGTCTCAAATCTGATTACGTTTGGAGATAAGCGACAGTCTTACTAACTAATAAAAAACCCTGTTCCTTCGGTATCCCTTTGCGTTCCAGGGCTACGGTAACCTTTTTAGACAATCCCGTGGCCCCGGCGATAAACATACATATACGACTATATTAGGTACCACTTATCTATGTAAGAAAATGAGTACCAAAATAATATTTTCTGCATTTCCGTTCATGTTTTCTATTGATAACGCTTTTACGTAAGACTTGTGATATATATACCTACGTGGATAGCGTACACGCAGAAGAATTCGTCAATATCATAAGGCAGAAAATAGATACCCCGAATCTTCTGCATATGTATGTAGAGAGAAAACGGCTTAATCACAGAAGAGTAGATTTTCAGAGGATGGAAGCGAGCCAGATAGTAAACTTCCCTTCATTGACGGAGGAGGATATAATTCTACCAGCGCCAGGTACATACCAACTCAAGCTGGCACGATCTTTCTGTGCCGAGCATTTATCAAATGGTCTGTATATAATTGAAATGTACAGAGAAGGAGCACTTGAAGATCTGCCAGACTATGGCAGGAATATGGCAGAAATACACGAAGATGCCTGGCTTTTGCGTGGACGAATCCAGTCGCGAGATGTCAGTATAAAAACATATTTTTGTTATATATTGATCGACAGTGCAAATAATATTGTCCAACAACAGTATTGCACATGTTTAACCGGGTGACGTACGATGGGCACTTGTGCACATATAGTGTCGATCGTATGGTACCTAGGCTGTACGAGGCATACGGGATTTACTGCTCCGGCATCTTTCTTCAATGCTGAAGTTGATACCGATATGTAATATTTTAAATCTACTCACTTATTGCTAAAGTATTTGAAGAACGCTTGTTTTCTTACTTCTTTTAATAATAGAATCCTAAGTGTGTTATATCATCGTCTAATTCTATCTTATTCCAGCTTTATTTTACTAATATAAGTAGTTTGTAGTAAATTCTCATTTATAAAACTTAGTAAGATTACTGCTTCCCAAACGTGAATAGGGGCAGGCGCCATGGTAGAAGTTTTTCTGCATCAAAATGCCTTTTCAATTATATGTTAATGATGACTATTGGAGCGGGTACCACGTTCCATACATTTTTGCCCATTCTCTTTTACATTTACCATATAGTTCTAGAGTCTTGATAATACCGTCCGTCTTGCCGCTACACTTCTTGTTATTAAGTACCTACTTATGTAATAGCGCGGCATATCCTATATCTACCTCCCTCTTATTTATGTAAAAACTGTAATAAATTGTTCTGCATTCCAGTTTATCGCAACAAGCTTCTTCAAATAGTGGGCGTGTCCCAAAACGCCCTCTATTTGAAGAAAATTCTATCTATATAAACTAGTATTATTCATTCGTATATTTATAATTACTTCACACAAATATCAATAGTTAGCTCATGATAGAAATTATGCAATTTCGTCGCAAATTCACAATGTTTTCCATTGCGTAGTCCAAAATTGCCGCCACCGTGAACACACAATAGACATTTAATATCTCTTCCGACACTTTTGCGACATCTGTGACTTAAAAGATTTTTCATATAAGCTGAAACTGTCTGAGAGATTATTATCCATTCCCAAACTACACAGCAACTATCATACAGTTAGTTTAAGCAGAACTTCTCAGGTTAAGGATGATTGTAGTACACTTAGGTAGGCCGTAATTTGGCCAGTGTCGAAGAGGGTACAAGGGTAATTTTCGAGACACTGCCAACGTAAATATTACACAGATTTCGATGCTGATAATGCACTGTAACTACCTGATGCTGAAGTTCCTTACTGACTCTATGTACTAACACAAATACAGGCTGAGTATCTGCGGACTTCTTTGATTGAAAGAACATTTTTGACCCAGATTTGCCAGTCTTAATATATAGGCACATCTTTGCATAGCTAGTTAAGCAGAAATATGACCCTATTCAGTCACTACTAATTAGGCAGTACTTGTTTAAAATTTTAGACTATAACCTGACACTACCTTCCTTAAACAGAGTGCAAAACCCAAAACTCTTCGTGTCCTTTGCTATAAAGAATGCAGAGAGTATCTTCATTTTGCGAGTTATTTTTATATTTGAGGAAAACAAAACACTTCACTACGATATTTAATTTTCAAACATTAGGTATGATCAGATAGATAGCCAGTTCTTCAGTTCAGCTTACAATCAGTGGTGACACCTACTTATTGATATTCTTCTTCTGAATGTTGTAATATTAGCTAAATAAGCTTTGTAATTATTATAGGATCCCTGGTCCTGTCGATAGCGTATGTGTATGCTCTGCTGATCAGGAGGTCTCGAGTTCGATTCGCAGGTCGAGCAAAAGTGATCTCGGTTTTCCGAATTCTCACTAGCCGCACTTTTTCTAACAAAGTTCCCGGTTACGGCAAAATGTGGCTATAATACACCTCTGCCTAACCCTTCGGGGATACAGGCGGGCGACAATAAAAAGGTAGCGCTGCTGGTATTTTTACTGTAGGTACCTATTGCTTCGACCATACAAATAATAATATGTTAACGGCTAGTCATGTGACATATGCCTCCCCCGTCACCTCACGTCATGCGTGCAGGTGTAAATTGACACTTGTCGGTCAAGGCCGCGACCGATCACTCCTACGTACCGCTCACACTGCACATCAATATTACTATTCAACGACTCAATTGGACATATTGTTGTGGGTTATTCAAGTAGGTAACTCTTTACCAGTAAATAAGATCACTAAAACATTGTAGTGAATAGCAAAAGACGAAGTCGGAATTGGTCTTGGATTAAATCAAGAGGAATTATGACATGCTAGTTGAGTCCGCTGTATTATAGATTATTATTTTATATAGCCTTAGGCGATAAATGTGCTATCCAACAGATAAAGAATTATTCAAATCGAAACAGTAGTTCCTAAGATTAGCGCGTTCAACCAAACATACAAACTCTTCAGCTTTATTTGATTAGTATAGATATAAGCGCAAATTTTCGGCGCCGCCGAGTCAGTCTAGACGCCACGGTCTTAGATTATTTTGTAATATCTGTGTTTACTATGTGATTCCGACTCTGCATTATCAATTCATTCTAATGCAAAGTAGATACCTACGCGTAATACGCTGTTTCTAGTCTTATCAGACAGACGGAGACAATAGGTACCTACGTACACCTTTTATTAATAGGTATAGAGACTTTTCGCCATATCATTCGCGATCTTTTGTCCCATATCTCACCACCCCTGACTTACGTTTCACCAACCAACATCGTAAAATTTAAAAACGATCCAGTGGGTTTTAAAAAACCATATACATATAATATAAGAAATGTCACCACCCCGTATCATCCCATGGGTGTCGTAAGAGCCGACAGATGGAGTATATTATGCAGAGAACAACACTGCAAGAGAAGGAAAACTTGATATAAACCCTATACCAACCCGTTTGGCCAGCGTGGTATAGTAGGCCAATTCCTCCTTTCAAAGGAGAGGCCTAGTCCAGCAGTGGACTATTAAGGCTGATATGATATAATATACGTATACCTATCACGGATATTTCTATGAGCAAAATGCTGCCTGGCAGAAAACGATTTAGGTAAATCACGTTTCTTCCCATTATGAGATGGCTTCGGCCATAAATCCACCACGCTCTCAGGACACGCTAGCCAAGTGTGAGTTGACAGACGTCATATTATAGGCATGTGATGTCTGCCTATAAACTCTCACTCGAGACCATTATGGAGAATACTCAGACATGCAGGTTTACTCACGATGTTTTCTTACATCGTTTAGCAAGCGAAAATAAACAATTAAGTAATAAAGATGAATTGTCGCCAACGGTGCTGTGGCCGTTTCAAGAGTTCCAGACCCTCTGCGTAGCAGTTTATTAGGTTCTTTATGAATTCCGCTGCATATTTCTAATGTGGCTAATTGTAATTGTAATGGTTTGTTTCAGAGCAAGCTCTTCAAACGGTGTCGATCGCGCTGCGGGGTGACGGCAGGTATGAGCTGAAAGGACCACTGCCTGACATCGGATGGAGAATACGAAAACATTATTTTTTAGTGAGTTTCTCCTTTATGATGTTATAAGTAAATTTTAATGTAATACCTATTGGTAGTTTTTACAGCGTACACGGCAATATTTTATTCATTGTGTTAAACTATCGAAATTTTTATGCTACCTACCTATAGAAAACGGAGCAAATAGTACTCTACAGTTCTCTTTCCTTTGGATTTAGAATTAAAAAACCAATAAACAATCTTATTAAAGTGAAAACCCAGTGTCATCAGTTTTTATGTTTGTGAGCTGTTTGGGTTTTACTTTTGCCATCGAAAGTAAGATGCCAGCTTCGTTCAATGCAGTGCAGTGCAAATGTTTGACAATGTGGCCAAGCAACAGCGATAAATTCTCTTGTTATCTTAATATTACATATATAAAATCCTTGCGTTACTTACTGACTGACAGACACGCTACAGCCGAAACTATTGGGCGCAAGAATTGGCGCTTGGGGACCGTAGGGGTGCTCTAAGAAGGGATTTCCCGAAATTCCCACGGGATGGGCCAAAACGGGTAAATAAAAAAAAAGGAAGGCGTAGCTGCTGGCGTCCTCTAGTTTTTAATAAATATGTAAGTAAGTACCTACATTTTTTGGATGACAATGTTATTATTAATTCTGCATAAAGGATTTCAATGACAGGGCCATTGAAATCCTTTATGAAGAATTGTAGTATAATGCAATTTATCTCTAGACCAAAGGTTTCACGCAAGTTGGCTTTTTCATTTTCTCTATTATAACCGTAACAATCCCTTTCGCATGAATCTATCATAGTTTAGAAATAAGTAATAAGATACGTACGTTCACCCAAATTACACACACACATTCAGCGACTAGCTCATGTGTTCATTGGTTGCTACTATAACGTAATCCCAACGTATTGTGGTCAAGGACAAGTCAGAAGTACCCTTAACAGAAGAGCATGCATGAGAAACTTGATGGGAGTGAGTGAAGCAAGAGAGGTACCTATGTCAGGATCGTTGCAAATGGCGTTCCGTAGTCTCTGCCTACCCCTCCGGGAAACAGGCGTGAGTCTATGTATGTATGTATTGTGGCTACACATCTGAAAGGTTTTATCTGGCCTACATTCGAAAGGATTTATTCAGCGTGTCATATAAAATTAATATTTGCGTCCTCAGTCATTGTCATGAGTCATTAGCGTCGGTGGGTTTATCGGACATGATAAAAATACATTCGTCCGATGTTTTTTCTACTCTTTATTATACCTACTGGAGTAGTTCGACGTACTCTTACATTTTAATATAGGTATACGATAAGCAGTACATAGTGCACATAATTATTTGTTTTGATTTAATAAGGATGTCGATACGTTTACCCTGAGATAGCATGGCATAAGCGTAGGACGACTTTCTTTTTTAGGACGTAGGACGATTTTCTTTAAGGTGAAAACTTCCAAAAAACTTTCTCTGCTCTTCGTCTTTTTGCGCCCAGTAGTTTTGGCTGTGCGTTGTCTATCAGTACTGACTGATCATTTGATATCACATTCGCGTGTTACTGACTGCATTCACACAAGAATATTATATACATTATGAATGCTATTTTTATGTTTTTGGATCTCTTTTACGTCTTTGGGCTATTTCTTTCGGATGTCTACCCTTACCAAACGATTAATTCCTTCTTTTCTAGTCAAAACAACCAAATACTTTAATCTATACAGGATGTCACAAGACCCATCACCAAGCCGAAGTCTACTCGTTGTGGACATCATGCCAAGTCATACTAACCAGAAATAATACCTGGAAAACGATTTATTTTTTGAGTTTTCAAATTTTTCAAACCGCAATTAAAAGCGGGTGGGTGTGTAATACACATCTGCCTACCCCTTCGGGGATAAAAGGCGTGAAGATATGTTATGCAATTAAAAGCGCGCGCGTGCAATGTTCGAAATACCTACTTATCCGTGGGGTTATAGGGCATCTAAAGAACATATTGGCGGGTTAAATGCATCGATTTTATACCTTATTAGAAAAAATCCATATTATTTTTGAGCCTCAATATCTCCTGAACCAGTAATTTCTCAGGTATGGTGCGAAGTATAAAATGTTCGTAGTGATTGGTACAACATGGGATTTCAGTTTTCGTTAAGGGTCTTTTTAGGGTTCCGTACCTAAAAGGTAAAAAACGGAACCCTATTACAAAGCCTCCGCTGTCTGTCTGTCTGTTCGTCTGTCTGTCACCAGGCTGTATCTCAAAAACCATGATAGCTAGAAAGCTGAAATTTTCACAAATTATGTATTTTGGTTGCCGCTATAACAACAAATACTATAAATAAAAAAAATGAAAATATTAAGGAGGGGTCCCATACAAAAAACGTGTTTATTTTCGTATTTTTTGCTCAAAATTACTAACTGTAACAGGTAGACGCTTTAAATTTTCACAGAATATGTAGTTGTATATTAACTTTCAAAATAAATAATTAAATTTAAAACAAGTAAGTAATAAAGGGGGGCTCCCATACAACAAACGTAATTTTTAAGCAATTTGTTACTCGATCTTAATAAACAGGTAGAAACCTATAAAGTATTTAAGTATACATACAACGAACGTGATTTTCTTTTATAGATGATGGTACGGAACCCTTCGTGCGCGAGTCCGACTCGCACTTGCCCAATTTTTATTATACCTACCCTATATTATATTGATGATTGAATTCCTGCTGCAAAAAAAGCCTCACTTGAAATATTTACAGTCAAGCTAGTACATTATTTGAAATGCTTTTGTTACTGTGTTGCAGGTAACAGATACGGATAGTCGAACAAATTGTTTGTTGTCGTGGCAAAGCTACGGCGCCGACAGGTATCTCAGCGATAAGGACCTACAAACCGCTTTCAAGAGCTTATTAAATCTTTCTGTAAGTACATACTTTGTTGTATTCTATTGCTCCTCACTACTAAACATTTCTATATCAAAATAGAATTCATCTATAATGTACCTTAAAATAGAATCAGATAGTCACCTCTTCGTAGGGCCACTAAAATTGGTATAACAAACAGTAAAATGAGAAAGTACCTACTCATAATACCATATGCCTGAAGCTCTTGGACAAGGGCGTCGCCAGCCGATTGTCTAGGAGGGGGGAGGGCAAGTACGCCAGCCGATGGCCTAGGGGGGGCAAGTTGATATGGAAATGCCCACCCCTGGCGACGCCCATGCTCTTGGATATTCAATACAAGCATTAATAAAATATTGTATAATTGCTTTCCAAGCAACTGTTATTTACTTAACCTGCAGTATTCTGCAGATGGACTCTTAATGCCACAATTTGCTCTTAATACTGTATATTTTGTCGAAAATAATTGATTGCATCTGAACAAAATTCTAGACTGCACTGAAAAGCGATTACAACTGCAAAAAAAAGTATAATAACAGTGATTGTTATAAATATTGTTTTAATAAAATGTTATTTTGTTCCAGCATCCATATATAGACCAAGTATTAGCAATTCATAGTTTAGAGACGGGTGCGTTCGTAGTTAGGAGGATAAGAGAGAGCGGCAGTCTGAGAGACATATTGTACGGTAGCGAGTACAGTAAGAACCACCTCGCCAAGTATGGCAACCCTAGGGTTAGGAAGCCCTTCACCACGGGGCAGATCGCGCACTACGGGTATCAGATATTACATGCGCTCAAGTTTTTACATGAAAAAGGCATACCTCATGGTAAGGATTTTGTGGTTTTTGTTCTTCAACTTATTTACAGTTGTACTATTACTGTTCAGCTAAATAGAGTATTTTGACGATCGATATCTATGAGATACTGTCTATATACAGGTTGTAAAAAGACCCATCACAATGCCGAAATTTAGTCGTTCTGCACATCATACCAAGTCATACTACGCAAAAATAATACATGGGAAACGAAATATTTCTTTAAGCTTAAAAAATAGACACGTTTTATAAGCCGCAATGTAAACCGCGCGCGTGTAGGACAAATTGGCGCAAAAAATCTATCGTACACCGGTCGTACACTACCTACAGCGTGGACGCCCAGGCCCGGACGAAGGCAACGCATTTGCGTGCACTCAGCTGTTAGCTTCGTCTGTGTGCGTGAGCTTGTGTTGCGAGTAGGTACATTGCGTTTAGTGAACTTTAAAGCCGTTTATTTTAGGGAAATATTGTCAATTTTTGTGTATGTTTATTTGGAAGAAAGCTTATATTTGTCATTAAAAACACGATTTTGCAGTAATTAGAAAAAAATATTGGTAAACTAAACCAGTAATTTCCCAGGTATGGTGCCGAGGTAAAAAATGATCGTAATAATTGATACAATATGGGGTTTCGTTAAGGGTCTTTTTACACCCTGTATAAAAAGTGGCGTATTTGGCATGTTTTGGCATAAGTGATCATCACAATTAAATGTTGTATCACATAGAGGCGATTATGAAATTAAATAGGTATAATTGAATTATAATGATAACCATATTCAAAATTATAAAGCACCGCACGATACCAGAAACATCGGCAATGTGATAATATACTTGATACTTGATGGCACGGGCTGTTTCCGCAACTCCACGTCTTGGCGTGTATTTTGCGTGCGGGTGGGAATGGTGTCGTCATTCGAGCCACCCCAGCTCTTCGAGGAAGGCCAGCAGACTCTTGATGTGGCCCACGGCCTCCCTCAGGGTGCTGTATCTGGTCAGGTACTGCTGCCTGTACTGTGCGACCTCAGGGCAGTCGAGGAGCAGGTGGGCTGCCGTCTCGTCTGCTGCCATACAGGCCCTGCACAGCGGGCTGTCGGTGATACCTATAGTAAATAGGTGTTTATTAAAGAATCCGTGTCCTGTGTAGGCGGCTGTGACTGTCCGTAGTTGTTGTTTGGACAGCCGGAGGATTTGTTTGGCTATCTTACCGTCTACTGCGGGAAGAGCCTCCTTGGCCTGCCTACATGTTTCAATACCAATCCAGGACTGGTTGTGTTTGGTCCTGGTCCTATTTCTTACCAGGTTGCGATAAAAACCAGAAGGGAGGGGAATAATGGGCTCGGGTCCCACCACCTCTAAAGTGGCCCCTCTTCTGGCAAGCTGGCAATGTGATAATATGTAATATATGGCAATGTAATACAAAAAAAAACACAACACTAACATTTTGCTCCATTTTTACAACCTAGTCAATGTAATTAATTAATTACCTTTATATCTTTAATACCCATTAACCGTCCATTTCAACTTGCAGGCCACATTCACCCCGGCAACATAGCGATAGACAACCAGCGGGCTCTCCTGCTGGACTTAGAGAACGTTCTGGTGGGAGTGGCGAGCCTCTACCGGCCGCACCTCCTGCACCTCCGGCGCGCCAACACCGCGGAGGCCGTCGACGTGTACTGTTTCGGCAGAACGCTCTACGAGATGGCTTTCGGAGCGCCGCTTAGTGAATACTATTGTGATTACTTTCCTGATGGCGTTAGTGAGGATTTAGGTAAGTTCTCACTTGATACTCTATACGTTCAAGGTCAAGAATAAAAATACGCATATGTTCATGAGCCAAAGATGCTGTAGTAACTCTTATAAAAAGAATAACACTTGGGCATTTTAGGTCAAAAATTCAAAACTATTTGGCCAACAAAACGTCAAAACGAAGCATATCTACTGTGTAATCGCATGTCACCTTCATTCACTTACATACATACAAACATAGTTCATGAATTCATTTTGAATTTTCATTCGATATCACGTGCCCTTTTATTGAGTAGGTATTCGATATTTCAGCTGAAAAATGACCACGAAATTGAAAACACCTACCAATATTCCAAGAAGCCATTCTATTTTCCAGAGTCAGTCCTCCGGCTGTGCCTATCAAGTACGTCATGCAAGCACGGCGGTCCTACCCTGGATCACTTACTGCTGCACCCACTGTTCGCGCGCGCGCCACTCAACGGCCTCTCGTCGTGTCACAACGACGCGCGCACGCACCTCAAGTTCCCCATAGCGCTCAAGGACGAACTCAAAACTGCCGTCGCGAATATCGAGGCTAGGCTGAAGAGTGAACAGAAATTGGTGAGTTCACATGTGTTGGTATATAAAGGAAAGGGTCCCAATTATTATGGTATACGTCTCTGATATGGAATACCGTTGGATTTCTAAGTTAAAGCACCAGGACTATTCCAAGACTTTGGAATTTCTAATAGGCTAATCCATAATTCGTACCTTTCCTCTTATAATAACAATAAACCCATATTTACCATGGCATATTATACCCATAGAAAAATACCTCAAAGTTAAATATACATAACTACAATAGTCTTAACTTTTGTGTATTGTACATTAACCCTAGAATCATCTTAATATATATATTTCTTGTGTGCGTGTGTATGTAACTAAACTCCTCCTAAACGAATGGACCGATCTTGATGAATTTTTTTGTGTGTGTTCAAGGGGACTTGAGAATGGTTTAGATTCACAATTTAGTCCACTGGAACATGTTTTTTTACTTAATTTTTAATTTGTAAGTAGTTGTGGATTTTGGAATGTTTCACATTGGAACCGACGGACTGCGCTGCTATCGCAGTGTCAAATCTTATATTAATAATTTCGTCAAGGAGTACATCGAAACCTTACCTGAATAATAAAACATTAAAATATAAAGATTTCGAGTCGACAACATATATCCGCAAAATTCGGATTGTCGAGTGTTTGTTAAATTGTAATGGTTCTGACAGACAAATCACAGTCGCCATATTGGCCAGTCTAGCGAAACGTCAACCGGACAACATTTTGAGTACTACCATAGGTACTACTAAGTCTTAGTACTAAGTAGTTTGTATGTGTAAATACTTTTTGCAGTTATCTATACTTAATATAATAAAGTAGAAGACTTTGTTTGTTTGTTTGTTTGAACGCGCTAATCTCAGGAACTACCGGTTGGATCTGAAAAAAAATGTTGTATACGATAGCCCAGTTATTCCGGCAGGCTATAGGCTATATAACATAACGCTTCGACTCTTTGGGGCCGGGCAAAAGGCTAAAAAGGCTAAAAGATAATGTCGGCTAATCTCAGGAACTACCAGTCTGATTTTAAAATAATTATTGCCTAAGGCTATATAGGCTATATTAAATTACGCCACAACTTTTAGGGGCCAGACAAAAATAATAAAATGGTGAAACGAGAAGGGGGATGGTTGTGTCAAAGGCAAAAAAAGGCTAAACGAATAGGATACAATCTATATTATGAGTATCGTTTTCGAGATTTTCGGGACGCTAATTATATGAAATTTATTTAGTAATCCAAGATAGCGGTCGGGAAGTCAAAGATGGCGGATGAGAAAATTTTAAAAATCAATTTGAGTATCGCCTTCGATATTTTACGGGGTGGGGAATCGAAATACAACATCTATTTCGTGATCAAAGATGGCGGATGGGAAATCAAAGATGGGATGGGAAAATTTAAAAAAATCTATATTGGTATCGTCTCCGATATTTTAAGGAATGGGGAATTCAAAAACACCATCTATTTTGTGATCAAAGATGGCGGATGGGATTTTTTTTAAAATCAATATGGATATCGTCTCCGATGTTTAAAGGGATGGGGAATCCAAATACAACATCTATTTCGTGATTCAATATGGCAGATGGGAAATCAAAGATGGCGGATGGGAAAAATTAGAAAAATCAATATGGGTATTGTCTCTGATGATTTAAGGGATGGTGAATCCAAATACAACATCTATTTCGTGATCAAAGATCGCGGATAGGAAATCAAAGATGGCGGACGGGATTTTTTTTTTAAGTTGATATGTGTATCGTCTTCGATATTTTAAGGAATGGGAAATTCAATATTATATAAAAATCTTTGTTTGTTTGTTCATCATTTATATACTCTGAAATGATAAGAGAATAAGCGCTAAGTCAATGGTAACTTTGGAAAAGGGGCTTCGAAAAAAGGGAATTAAATAAAAATTCTTAAAAAGGCGATACGGAGTTCGCTGGGTCAGCTAGTAATCTATATATTTTATAGTTACAAATCTCATAATCATATATGTCTACATATTTCAGCGCACCTAGTTTGTAAACTATGGGAGGCATGAATAAAAAATACTTTTTATATTAATAAAAGCAATGTTTATTAGAGATCAACTCATTGAAAAACTAATGTTAAGATAATTCGGAGCATTCCAGACACAAACTGCCACGATGCTCCATGCACATGTACCGTTTGCAGGAGGTGCAAACAAACCTGGTAACACGTTTTTTTTTAGTAGCTGAATTTGAAAAGTTTTCTGGCTTGATTACCAAGGTTGATTGGTGCATCAGGCAAAGTATCTCCTAGAATGGTTTCAATATTCCGCTTTAGGCATCGCCTCAAAAGTTCAACTTGTTCTAGAAATTGATAAAAGCTCGTCGTGTCAGTGGTTGGTTTTGATTACTGCTATTTGTTGTGGACGTGTATGACAAAGGAATTGACCATGGACATATTCAAGATACCGTAAAAGTAGCACAGTGGCCATCTTTTGGTTTTTCTACTACAGGACATATTATGACACATTTGGTGGAAGGTGTCAACTGCCTCTTTGGTCAATGTACCTCCATAAAATGTAATGGGATGCACAGTATGTAATCAAACTACTTAATTCATAACTTTTTCCAATAATCACTCCACGTATTTTCATTTTATACCACAAATTGTAAAACTTGTAAAGTTAAAAAAAATTTACCCCGTTGATACGAATCTCAGGCAACTTCGACGTCGTATCTCGGCTCCTATACATTTACGCGCAAAATGTCTAGCGCGAGACTGAATACTTGCCGCGGCAGGACGGTACCTACTGGGACGCACGTTTTGCTAACTCTTGCGCGCCGCGCTTTAGACGAGTTTTACTATTTTGAGGTGTATGACAGACACCTGATTATCATTCTAGGGTTAATATACTAGATGTAATCTTGCTATCAATTCAAATTAAATAGGAGCTATTTTACACTTTTTGGAGTAGTTTTGTTCTAAACAGCTCTTAGAGTCTTGGGTCTTAAAATAAATAGACTTATTTAATGTAATCTTGAGCGCAGCCCTTTATTTATTTAAAAGAACTTGAAAACTTCGGTAGTTGTGCGATGAACATTTCCTACCTATATTTACATATAATGATTTAAAAAAATATGTATATTTGTTCCAGGTACGAAGTGCCAAAAGAGAAGTTCGAATTCAAGAAATTCTTAGTTCTGAAGAAGAAATAAAGAAACAGAAAAGAAGAGCGGTAAGATACAATAATTTTCAGCTTTTATTATATCTAACTCCTAACCCTGATGGAGCAGAAAATTTCTGGAGTGGCGGCCACGCACGTCGTAGCAGAGGTAGAGCTCCTGCAAGGTGGACTGACGATCTTGTTGGGATCGCGAGCAGCGGGAGGATGCGGGTGGTGCAGGATCGGTCCATGTAGAGCCTTGGGGGACGTCTAGGTACAGGAGTAGACGTCTTTCGGCTGTTATGATCATGATGATTTTATCTAACGTTATTATGTTTATAAAATTGATGTTATGTCTGTTTCTTGTACAGAAAAAGCGCGAGAGCGTGTGGAAGTCGACGTCGTCGCTGGCCGAGACGGTGCGCTCGCAGAGTGCCAGCACGGCTTCTTCGCCTACGCCACCTGTATTGTGTATGTAGTTTCGTAATTTGATATGTTCTGTTACAATAAATACAACGGTGAACTTCTGTCGAGAGTTGTCGATGGGCGGCAAAAGCTGATATCGTTTATTTTAGAGTTGGTCCTTCTAGTTACGGTACGCCTAGTCTGACACCTCAGACCTCCGTCATTTATAAATCAATTTTTAATTTATTTTAGTAAAGCTATCATGGGTTCATTCTAGCTGGGTCCAACCAAGTAAGAGGAATACAATTTGAAGTATTTTTTTTTAATTTAAGTTAGTAATTATTTAATTGGACTGTGTAGCGGGCGGGACAAGTGGTGCGGGCACGTGCACGGACGTGATGTCGGGCACGTGCACGCCTGGCGGCGCGGACGTGACGTCGGGCACGTGCGCGCGCTCGTCGCTGCTGGCCGCCATCTGCGCCTTCGACAAGTCGCGCCTGCGCGCCAACACATCGCGGTGAGCACACCACTACACTACGTGGAACATAGTGCACACCTGCTACTAAGGGGTGATAAGCGGGAGCATTTATATGCAATGATGACATGGTTTATACCACATTTATATGGATGTTGAAAACACCATTAGCTTCAAAAGTCATCTTTTGAAATTGTAAGAAACTACTAGCTAATAGCTTTGAAGGGCAGCTAGTGGAACTTGTGTTCGCCTCAGCCGGCTCTAATTCCTAGCATTTTAATGGACTACAGCTCACAAAATACTAGCAGAAGCTAAACTTATTCTTTGTTCTGTACTCCATTGCTTCATTACAAATAAATGCTCTCATTCAAAACTCTGATAACTAGTAACATTTGAATTATTTTTTACTCAAGCTGCTGAATATTGTAAATAAACTAAAATGATCATAATGTCAAATACATTTATAAGATATCTTTGATACTGTAAAGGTACCTACTTAATCGCTTAAAAGGTCGCTCTATTTCCTTACATTCTGTATTGAGTATTGTAAATAAGTGAGCTACTTTTTCTGAGTTATTATTTAAATTACGTTTTTATCATTGCCTGAGTTTTTATGCGTAAAAACTACAGTTAATGATAGGTATAGATATATTTATATTATTGAAGCAAGTGCTTATGTAAAGGTGTAGATTTTTTATTATCAAGAGCCAAAGTACGCACTACTTTAATCGCAAATTTAAAATTGACTACGCAGTAAACGGCAACCAGAGTGCTTTGACCCGCACTCGTAGTTCAAGTGAATTTAGCGAACCCAAAGTTGATCTTTCTAAAAAACTAAGTATAGCCCTTTGAACACGAGGTGTGAAGTTAACTTCATTTTGGTTTATCACAACGTTTTACGTCGATAATTGGTAGAGTTGCCTATTGTTATCTAAAATAAATGTGCTTACTTAGGGCCTGTACGATTCTGTTGACTAATGTTATTAAGCGGTGCATTTTCAAGAAATGGTGTTATGTTATGTTGGCTCAGTTGATCGCAGTGTGGCCAAAGGTTTATTATATAATTTTATCAGGAATAGATGGACGCAGCCAAACTACACACTTGTATTTAAAAACCCAGTGATTGGATTTTCAGGCTTAACACTATAGAAATAAGATTCATTTTAGATCATAGCGAATAATAATCTTCCCCGTTTGGTCCATCGAGCCGATGAGCGTAAGATATTATGCAAGAGATCTCCTAACATGTTTACGATATTTTCTCGGTGTTATGTATAACTTAGGTTAGAATCTAGCCAAATGAATCTTCCCGAATGTCCCCCTAGTGGTAATTTTAATCCATAGCTGTGCTGCAGTGTGCAATATTTTACGCTTTATAGCCGTTTTTAAAAATATTCAATCATTTACGATGTTATGCATTTGTTGATTATATGTAATTATTTCCTGAATATTATTAGAAGACATTAAAATATACATTTTTATAATACTACATGTATTAGCGCAAGGGCATCTACCCGTTTATGCTTTTTGTTATTTACGTTCCTTCAGAGGCTGGATGTTTCGACCAGAGGGTCAAGTACGAATTTTACACACGATTGTCACGGTGATGATAGCCTAGTCGACGGGAACAATTTCCATACATTTTCTAAAAGCGCCCCTAACGGAGAGTAGCGATCGATAGAGACCGCTAAGGGGAGCATTTTGAAAATGTATTGTATGAAAATTGTTCCCAACGACGAGTCTATCGTCACCGTATAAAACTCGTAAGTACTAGACCATCAGGCTACACTGGCCGCGGTCATACGAAAACTTAATTTGTATTGTATTTCTTACCTTTCTGTCTTAATTCGAGCTGTTACTTGAATTACCTTGTTAGATGCCAAGCTGATTGAAAACCACTCCATCGCCTTGCTACAGAGTTGAAGAAAATTAGTTTACGACACAGATTTTATATAATCGGCTTGTAAACATTACAAACTTTGTATATAAGAAAGTAATGGTGCTTACTTGCTGCGTTTGGATTAAACTTACCACTACAGCAGTTATTTAGTACAACATCAAATAATCATACAAATTTCCAATGCAATGTAACATAAACATAAATTACGGCTATGTTGATTTGATTTTATCGAACAAAAACATTGATTACATGGTCATGTAATTATTTAGAATAAGTTCACCGAGATCTTGTAATGCGGATGTTATTTATATAATTTAAGTTTTCAAAGTGATATGCGACTGGTCAGCATTATGTTATTGGTTTTATGAAATTATTTTTGGAATTATATCTATGTAGAAGCTTTAATGTTTTAGATTAAGGTACATAAATTATAAAATGTTTAATATATTTTGTTGTAAGTAAGAAAATATACAGTTGCGATAATTATTTGGCTTTTATTTTTCATTACACTTAGATATGAACAGAAACACTAGAATTAAACGTTGCTATTTATTTGTAATCTTACACGCTATTTATATAAAACATAAAAATATTACTTCGCATATTGGTGCCATGAAATTAATGTGACAATGAAATAAAATATTTATCCATAACTAAATTAGGTTGGGTTATATTACGTGATATATATCTCGAATAATTTCACGACGTCTGAAACACTCTGATACAAATAGCTGATGAACATTTAAAAGAAGAAATATATCCGTAAACACATGAGTACATTGTTTACAGTATAATCAAACAAAATATTAAAGGTTGGCGAAGTATGATAAAATGTACGCACTTACATATAATCGGTTCAACAACTAAAACAAATAAACAAACGAAAGCGAGATATTCGAACATAAGCGGCATGCGTTGAACCTTTCATACGCGACACAATACTACGAGTCACTTATACTAACACTAAAAGTAGTATCTATATAGAATAATATATACCTAATATACTCTATCAATCGAAACACTAAATAAACGAATAGGACACAAATTTTCACAATTAAAAAGAAACGAAAAATACACTCATTATCACAATTAGAAAGTGTTATTACAACTGTACTTTACTTTATAAAGTAAAAACGAAAGTAATAATCGGGCAACTTAATCATTTCACTAAATACTTATGAGATATCATAATATAATCATCCATCATTTTTAAAACACACATCTATGTATATTAGAACCATGTTTGCCAGGACGCGCCAAATTTTATACACGGTTTGAAGATAATAAACGTTTAGTATCTTGCATTTACATGCAGACAGGATAAAGTTTGACGCGGCCTTTGTCTTCGAGAATCGTCACAGAATGTCACAAACATTTAAGGGCTTATTACTAACAATAGCTAAATATAAAGCCAAACTTACATTTAGACATTATAGAGAACCAGAATGTCATTATTTATTTCAATGCAATATTTGTGTCAAAGAATATTATTGACATATGCGTCACAAAAAATTATATAATTGTTATTACACAGGTTTGTCCAGGTTTAAACTGGGATCTTTTTCTTGGCGTTGTTTTATAATTAAGCTGCTTGAGATTAGCATATTATATCCTACAAGGTTAGAAATTATCATAATAGATATGATTTGTGATGATAGTACGGGTTGGCCCTGTGGATACAACCAATTGAAAACATTGTTCGCACTTAGCGTACTTAATAGAAAACCCTGACAGCGCTAAATTAATCTACCAACATCGACAAGGAAATTTATCGTCGCAGGACATTCAGTATCATTTTTATACGCAGATACAAACAGCAATTTGAAGTTTTTATACATTCACATTACACCTACAAAACACTGACAATTTGTCTAAGTAGTAGTGGATAAAATTTTCTTAATTATAAGATATTCATATCCAAAGAATAACAACGTGATTTATTAGAGAATGTCTTTCGAAAGCTACTAAAATTATTACTCTCTCTACATTCGTGCATGGTATATATTTAGAATAATTACATTTTTAGCGCAAATTTAGTTACCTTGATATTTAGTAACACAAAAGCAAAATACACAGTATTGGAAATGCCAAGTGCTTATACCACAGCCACAGATTTTTATTACATTTTCTCTGTGCCAACTATCAAACGCTAGTAGCGGTCACCAGCCACCATCGGTAGTGTGGTGGCGCGCGACAGTGAAGGTGGACTTATTGTTAGCATTTATCTGGACAATATATTTAGCTACATATTTCGTGTTAAAAGGCGAGGGGTATCGAAATGCTACGCATTCACGGGTCGTTTAAAACAATTATCTATTCTGTATGGTAACAGTTACAGCCTAGGATCATAATTAGTTTTCTGGTAAGGGCTACAACATTTTATGTCACAAATAATTTTGGTAGTATAAAATTCAATCAAAACATTTCGACTAGTAGAAAAGAGAAAATACAGAACAATACGATTGAATAGTCATTACCTCTAGTCTGCGTTTGACAGTAAACATAAAAAAATACTGTCTTCTTATAAAGTTAGAGAAATAGGTTAGTTGACGAAAAAAAATTTTTAAGTCCGTCTTTTAGATTAAGTATTCAAAAATAAGCGATAAGTATTTTTTTATTTGTAAATTAAACCAAAAATGACCAAGATACAGATCATTAAAGTTACGTATAACGTCACGCCGTGCTGCATTTTTTCGCACTAGGTGACGTCACACGTAACTTTAATGGGCTATATCTTTGTTATTTTTTATTTAATCGAAAAAAGAAAAAATACGTGTCCAATATTTTTTTATAATCTAAAATACGGACTAAATAAAATGTAAGTATTTTGACCCTGGAAACTACCCTATTGTAATATCCTCATCATTGAAATTTGGTCAAGTTATGTGGTGTCAAACTGAAAAAAGAACAGCCTGTATGGATTCAACGTATACATATTGCAATTGGCGATAACCATTAAAATGGCTTGATGGTGAAAATGTCCAGTACGCATTTATTTGAGATATTTTAACTTGGGCAATAATTATCGAATTGGGTTTTTAAAGAGAACTGACTCATTATGTTATGTTATAAATACGGTGTGTTATTAACGTACACATATTTGTAAGTCAACATTTACGCTTAAAGATTATGCCTACTTATAATCACCAATGATATAAATCTCATGAGCCGCGACAAGTCGCAGCCGTTTAATCGCTCACTGCAGCAGTCGCTTGTGTCCGCGACAAATCGCATTCGACCGCAGATATAAGTGGCAGTGTCGTCTCTATTCTGTTCAAGTATCGTGACTAGTGGAACGATAAGTTCGGTACTCGCAGGTACTAGGTAACAAATGTGTGTAGTCTAGTCCAATTCGATAATATCGTCGATATCGTCAATGTCGAAATCCTTTAGTGTCATCGCTGAAAAGGAAATATAATATTATAAATAATGTATACATTTAAAATAGAAAGGTTCATCACTCAAAGCTAAAAACATGTAAATTGGCAAAAAATAAAGGAAAAAAGAATGTTCTACCAATGTTATACAATGTGCAAATTCTGTTATAGGACAATAAATAAAAATTTATTGATTTCCTCATCACAACAGTCTTATTATGCTAAATGCTTGACAGTAATGGCAATACTTACGTTTAGACTTTTTCTTAGGTAGTGTTTCTGTCTCATTGGGAACTACTCTCTTTTTCGCTTCGATCTTAGTTTTCAGCATTGTAGGACCGCAGCCTGATTTCACAGTTGCGATTTGTCTGTAACAGCAAGTTTTAATATACAGTAATGACTAAGGTTTACTACTAAAAGTGAAATTAGTTAGTGCTATGAAACAATATCTATATTAAAAAAGCGAAGCGAAGATTTTGATATACGTACGTGAGGTCTACAGTCTTGAAATTTTTGTTATTGGACGATACAGACTTGGTGTCCACTACGATCGCCTTAACGCCGCTCGTCGAACCGCCTGCTTTCTTATCGAACGTCGACTTTACACTCAGAGTCGTCTTCTTGTTCAACAAATCAGCCAACATTTTACTAGATACTTCTCCTTTCTGTAATTTATTCGAACTGCTGCTAGCAGTAGGTGTATCCTTAGTTTTCAATTGATCTTTCGTAGATTTGATTACTTTTTTGACCGGTTTCAATACTGACTCCTTGTCTGGTTTCTTAGCTGGCGTAGTGTTTGTCGAGTTCTTAGAGTCTGACGGGTAAACATGCTCAATGTAAGCGCACTGGGCAGGTTTTTTCGTCGTTGTCTTGTTGGTGGACGTGGCGGGGGTGTCGTCGGCGGCCTGAATGTGCACCACGTTCTTCAGTATCGACAGCGGGTTGTGGTCGGGGCTGCTGGGCCGCGACTCCTCGCTGCTGCTGCTCGACACACTGAGGGTCCGCGAGGTCGCGCGATCGACTGCCGCGACACTCGCTCCACTGGTTGAATTCCCAGTGTCGCTATTAGAAAGTTTTGGCTTCGTAACTGCAGTTGCGGTCGGTTTTGTCTTCAGAGGTTCACTCGGTTTCGCCTTTGGCTCGCTACTAGATGATTTTATATTAGAACCTTCGCCTAATGCTTTGGATTTTGTAGTCTTACTGTTAGTGTTGGATGTCGTTTTCGGCTTTTCAATCTCACCAGTCGATTGAGGCTTTAAGACTTCACCGGCCGGGTTAATTGTGGCGGTCTCACTCGGAGACTGTGCGGGCCCGGTGTTCAGGGTGTTCAACTGTCCCACCTGGAGGACCTCGATTTCTCCCCTGTCCGAGATCTTAATGATGTCACCGGGTCTGCAGCGAGCCTGATTAACTTTGCTCAAGCCGACCACAGACGGATTGCTCGTGGGCAGGATCGATTCCGGCGGGACAGTAGTGAGGAGTTTAACCGATGCGCCCGGTGGAGGGACGAATTCCTTGGGGAGCAATTTAGGTAACTGTCTCAGGTACTCCTGACCCGTCGGTCGCAGGGAGGTCGAGGCTGTCGAGGCCGGGACTAGAACGAATTTGGGCGCGGCGCCTGACGCCACCTGCTTCAGAATCAAGGGCTTCTGCGGCACGCCGAGCGATGACGACACGGGCACCACCGTGGCGCCCTCCGCCGTCCCCGCTTGCCTCAGCGACAGCATGACGGGCACGGGGGGCGCCACTGGCGTCGGGGTGATGGTCTCGTCCTCGTCGCTATCTAAACAGATGGTCGCGTCATCGTTGTGGCTCGTCGGCAGAATGTGATGGCTCGCCGGCGGCGGCTCCGTAACTCGCGGGATACTGCCGCTCACCACCATGGTGGGTTGTATAATCTTGCCCCGGGTTAACTTGATCTTTTTCGCGGGTTTCGCGACTGCGGTGGCAGTGGGGGGAGTGTCGGTGGGCTTCTTGGTTTGCACGTGGTCGAGGATGGGCGGGGTAGTGTTGTGTTCCTGTTGGTAAGTGGCGGGCCTGGGGGCGGCGACGGGTGTAGGCGGCACACGTGCTGGTACGTCGTGCGGCACGATGTGCATGTCGTCGTCGTCGTCAGGTAAGATGGACTCGCTCGCGAACTCTTCGGATGGAAGGTTGCGCGCTGTCTTGATCCTAAAACAAATGTGATAATAGTCAAAATCAGCCCGACTAAAGTGGAACTAGGTCGGACACGTCTGCCGCATGCACACAGAAAGGTGAGCGGGTCATGCGGGAAGACGCTTTTGAGGGCGACTGGCCAGAGACTGAAAAGTACGGAGATTTGTAGAAATCTAGGAGAGACCTTTTCTCAGCAGTGGGTCACAATAAAAGCTAACAAAAACAAATAATAATCTATAAATCTAATTTGCATCACTAAAGAAAATATTGCCAACAATTTAGAATGCATGTATTCATATTTTTTCATTATAATTTATAAAAAAGCTATTAATAATAACAATAATCGTGCGGAAATATTGAATAACGGCGTCTAAATATTAAAAAAAAAAATACTCACAGTCCGACGGGTACTACGTTGCCGTTAGGATAAACGTTTGAAGTAGACTCGATCACATTGCTCATCTGACCAGTAGACTTATCAGGTCTTTTATCTTTCTTCTTCTTAGTTTTAGTTGGCTCCTCTTTATTGTCCGTCGCTTGGTCCATTTTCTCTTTTAGTTCTATTGTGACGTTCGCCGACTCAACTGACGAAGTGGACTTCTGAACTGTGCTCGTATTCATTCTTCTGAACAAAGTTTTGCCAATCACCTGGAACGAAATTAACACTTTTATAATATCATCTGGCTGGAATATATGTGGGTTTTAATCTATGACCATTAAACCTATGACAACGTCTAGTGTCGGTCTAGTCTCCTACTAAGGAAACGAACTTGTTGGCGAATATTATGCAATATCAATTTTCATAAGTATTATTATAGGTAAGTACAGGGCGTTGATATGCATTTGCAAAATATTTTTATTTATTTATTTTTACTGAGGAAGACCAACAGCACTTGCAATTTCAATAAAATAAACAGCAAAGCAAATTTAATAATACAATATACAGAATGTAAAAAGACCCTTAACGTAAACTGAAACCCCATATTGTATGAATCAGATCATTAGTTCATTACGAACATTTTTTGCTTTGGCATCATACCTGGGAAATTACTGGTTCAGGAGATATTGAGGCTCAAAGTTATGATGGAATTTTTGTCATTAGGTACAAAATTGATGCATTTACCCCGCCAACCTGTTCTATAGATGTCCTATACACCCATGGATTAGTAGGTATTTTGAAAATTGCACGCGCGCACTTTTTATAGCGGCTTGAAAAAAGTGAATACTTAAAAAAAGTCATTTTCCAGGTTTTATTTTTGCTTAGTATGACTTGGCATGATGTCCAAAACGCGTAGACTTCGGCTTGGTGATGGGTCCTGTGACACCCTGTAGATAGTATACTTATTCACCTAAAATTATTTTATTTAAAAAAAGTGTGCGATGATATAAGCCCTAATTTCATTAAATTTTACTTAGGTAGTAATTCAGAATAAACTGTTGAATCGTGAAAAATAAAACTGTATCGCACAGTAACTGTAGGTACGTGTGCTTGTGTGTGTTAGGCATCTGCAATGGTGATCAGCTGAGCGACGGCGGCGGTCAATACACAGAGTTAACTTTCAAAGTGTATAATGACGAAACATTTTTGAACTTTAAGTGAATTATTTTTTCATGTATTTGTATTCAGTTATAGGAGTATATTCACCCCTTAAAATATTTTGCAAATGCAAATCAACACCCTGTATGGTCCGTGGCCCCTTGATTGATATTAAGTAAGTATATTGTAATGTACCCTTATGTGGCTTGCAAAACCGAACTTAGATTTGAAGATTCTATTAGAAGGGAAACAGTAAGGTTGATTATGAAGAACGCAAAAAATAATGGCACTGGCACACAAAAAAGTAACAGCTGATTTCTCACCTTCAAAGCGATATCATAGATAGGTCCGCTAGTAATGTCCCTGCCCGTTTGTTCTGCCTCCTTGAGCGACTTGAACGTGCTGTACTGCGCCGCCAACGTGGCCGCGTCCGCGTCCAACATCGGGTTACCATTCAGGTACGTGTGAGCCACGATGTTTATAAAGTTCTTGTTAGTCAGCAACGACAATGGTAGTGGTACCACTTCGTCATCATCTTCCTCGGCAGCCATAGCCGAGAAAGAAGCAACAGCAGAATTCGCAGGAGGAGCAGTCTTTCGCTGCACTTCCTCTTCATCACTCAATAATATACTCCTTGAATCTTCAGCCACTGGTTCTTCCATGGTCTTACTAGTAAGCTGTTTAAATTTCTTCTGAAGCCTCTCTTTGAAAGTCTTCGGCCCAGGTTTAGGCTTTATCACAGGCACAGAATCTTGAACACTGGCATTGATATTGTCTTGCACTGATACTTCAGTTCTGTCTCTATGGTCCTCCGTAGGTTGCGGACGCTGTGTGTTATCTATTATAGGCGCCTCTTTTAAGCTGCTTTTTCGTTTATTAGTCTTATCTGTTTTTTCGACTATGTGAGGGACAAAATCAGTGTCAGTAGGATCCAAGTCTTCGTCTAAGTTGATTATAACATCTTGAGTTATAGAATCGATATGTCTTTCGGCCGCTAATGCCGCTTTTCTTTTTCGTTTGTTATCAGGTAGTTTTTGTGTCGCGACGTATTCATTAACCGGAGTACTAAGTATATTTTCTGGTTCCTGTGAGGTGGTTGGCGAGGCGGTCTTATTGATGGACTCGCACATAATATCGGTGACCACTGGTAATGACATACGTTTCTGCAGCAAAACCTTAGCGATGCTGGTAGTCAGATCATCAGAATCTTCATTTTTGTAAATGTATCCCTGCTTCACAATATTTCTAACTTTGCCGACTAGACTCGCGATGTCAGTATTTCCTTTTCTATTCTGGAAGTCATATTTGATGAGTAGTTCTGTTATTTTGTGCACCATCATCTCTTCTTCGTAATGTCGTGTTGCGTCGGTGCTGGTCCCGGGCTTGGCGTGTTTAGCTTGATAGGTTCGTGCATACATAGGTTCATCTTTGCTAGAGCCAGGTTGTGCGCTCCATGCTTCCGCAACTGGAGGTTCAACCTCTTTTGGAGGTACAACCTTTCTTGGCCTTCCCCTCTTAAGCTTGGGCGGTGGCGTGGGCACAAAGTCTTCGCTGGTATCTTCTTGTTTGATTTCTGGTTTAATATCCTCCAAGTGCAGGGACTTTGCGTAAGCGTTTCCTTGTAGTCGCTTTAGTGATAGTTTTGGAATCTTAGCGATCAGCTTGTTCTCCATTTCTGTAAAAGAAATGATAAGAGTATATCATTTTTCAAAAATCAGTGTTAATTGATCGTGCACGGTTAGTAGTGGTAGTACGTACGCTTGTGCGTCTGCTCCTGCTGGAACTGCATCCAGGCGGCGTTGCGCTCGTGCTCGGGCAGGCCCTGCTCGCTGGAGCGCAGCAGCGAGTCGTGCTCGTGCACGGCGTGCAGCGCCACGTCGCGCGCCACGCGCAGCAGCGCCACGTCGCACACGCCCACCGCCACGCCGCTCGCCACCGACGAGCCCTGCTCGTCGTACCTGCCAACAACACACGTAGATCAATACACCACCGGGGACACGACCAGTGCAAACCTCCTAACATTCCGTCCGTTATAACCAGGAGCGGATCAAGGCGGGATCTCTAGAATGCCCGAGCTAAGCCCAAATCGATCAGAATCGTTTAAAAAACAAATAACTTTAGTGCTTGCCTGGATAAAAACTTCCTTCGTCAGGTTCTAGCCTCCAAACCAAAATAAGCACTCTCTCAAAACAAAATCAGGATCAACCACTGTTTTTAACAGCAGGATTAGTAGGGCCGTGGTGGTGGGTCAGATTGTCGATTTTCGTAACACCACTGATCTTGTACACATCTCAATCAGCCTTTCGCAGTCCATTGCTGGACATAGGCCTCTCCCAACACGCGCCACTACATTAGCTTCGTACACGGTCCTCAACCTTGCGCATCCAATCCATCCCAAACACCTTTTGCTGGTCGTCTGTCCACCTAGGCGGGAGCCGCCCTACCTTACGCTTACCAAGTCGTGGTTTCTACTCTAGGACACGCTTGCTCCAACAGTCAGTCCTTCTACAGATATGACCGCTGCCACTCAACCTTGCTTATTCTGCACGTTATGTCGGTAATTCTGGTTCTTTGTTGGATAACTTCATTGCAGATTTTATCTCTATTACTCGATGGGGCAGGTTCTTCGGACCTAGACGGTCATAGTGGCGGTGTCATACAAACATCTCAACACCTCGATGTAGCGCCAATCGATGCGACACCGCTACAGAGTATCCAGAACCGCCCAGGTATCAAAAGGCTTTCTCATAGTCCACGAAGGCCATACACAGCGGCTGATTGTACTCATTGGTCTTCTGTACAATCTGCCGAACAGTATGGATGTGATTACGGTGCTGTAGCCTTTTCGTAGCCCGGCTTGATCCCGGCTGGAAATCGTCGAGTTTACTGGCGAAGCGGTTTGTTAGCACTCTCAAAAACAACTTGTAAACGTGGCTCAGGGGTGAAATAGGCCCATAGAGTTGTCAGCAAGATTTTGTCACCTTTTTTTGAAAAGAGAACCACCAAACTCTCGTTCCACGCCTAAGGTGTTAGACCCTGGTGGATAACGGAATAAAAGAGGCTTGCCAGTTCTTTGAGAACTGCAGTCCCCCGCTTTTAAGAGCTGTAGTATTGTTGCTTTCCGTCATCCACTGTACTCTGTAGAATTGTTGTTCTAAGTTGCTCGAGAGCCACTCTTACCTCGCCCTGGTTGACATCAGGGATGTCCTCCGTGTAATGGAGCGTGAGTTGGGCTCTGTGGTCATCATCGCTGGATCTCGTGGGTTTAGGCATCCGTGATGCGCACATGTTTGTAGAGACTCTCAATTTCAGCGAGAATCTCGAATTAGGAGATTACGGTTTTGTCATCCACAGTATTGAGTTTCGACACAAGTGTTCCATCAAGCTAGCGATCGAAGACTTTATTGCCTCGATTCTGTTCAATCGCAGCCGTAACAGCGCGGGTGTTGGAAAATCGGAGGTTACGTCGCATCGGGTTCCGGCTCTTCCTATTGACGTTTCTTCCATCCAACGTCTACGCATATGGCATTTCCCTTCTTTGCCTTATAAGTTCGATAATCTCGATCATCATCATCATGTCAGCCTAGAGACGTCCACTGCTGGACATAGGCCTCTCCCAAGGTTCTCCACACAGACCGATCTTGAGCTGCCCGCATCCAACCGCTTCCCGCAATCTTAACCAGATCGTCGGTCCACCTTGCGGGAGGCCTACCCCTGCTGCGTCGTCCGGTACGCAATCGCCACTCCAGAACCCGCCTGCCCCAGCGGCCATTGGTTCTTCGCGCTATATGTCCTGCCCATTGCCACTTCAGCCTGGCTATTCGGAGAGCTGTGTCGGTGACTGGTTCTCCTGCGGATCTCCTCATTGCTGATTCGATCTTGCAGGGAAACTCCGAGCATAGCTCTCTCCATCGCCCTCTGAGTGACCCTAAGCTTTCGGATTCGAAGGCCCATAGTTAGCGACCTTCGAATTTTGTTTTATGAGCGAAGTTTTTCGCTCATAAAACAAATTTCGGAAGCTCTGGATCAAAAAATGGCAGTAATAGCGGTCTTTCTAGATATGAGTCATTCTCCTAGCGTTATCCCAGTTTAAATCTGGGGTCCGCTTTCTAGTCTAACCGGATTTGGCTGAATATTAGCTTGTCCTCAGAGCGACTGCCTGTCTGGCCTCCGCAACCCGAAGGGATAGCGATATTCCATGGTTAAGACTAGTATCAGTTTACTGAGAAGGTACTGACGCGCTATAACGACTGTCAAAGATCTTCATGACAACCGGGACCGACGGCTTAACGTGCTCTCCGAGGCACGGGACGAGCGATAATTAACAATTTCTAGATATGAGTAAGGCGTTCGATTTCGTGCCACATGAACGATTAATCCGTAAGTTAGAAATGTATGGCATAAGAGGTAATGCTTTTACTTGGTTAAAAAGTTATCTTGCGGATCGTCAACAATCTATTATCAAAATAGTGAAGAACACAGAAATTACTTATACATCAAATTTAAAAGTAAATAGCTATGGCGCGCCACAAGGCAGTATTTTAGGGCCGTTACTCTTCTTGCTCTATATCAATGACATTAATAACATTCTCAAACACAAATGTATACTATTCGCTGACAAACACTAATAATTAAATGCAAAAATAAAGGACCATGCCCATCTGTGCCCCAGAAATGTCCAGAGAAAGTAAATTACAAGATCGTCCTAATAAATTAAAACTAGAATTAAGTTGTTAATTTTGAAACCTATCAAGCACTGGATAAAAAATCGAAAAAAAAAGACTTGTTTACTTTGCAGTACCTATGATAAATAATGTTTCATTCATTCATGCACTAAAAGTGCAGTTTATTGCGGTCTATAACCACGTTCTTTAGCCGATTTATTAATTCCTTGTGATAGTATCGCGGTTTTACGGAGTACTCTTTCCATGTTATTATTTATTCAAGTACCTACTTAAGTTTTGTATCTAACCAAATTGTTTTCACATTTATATAGATGGAGATACTATGGAGACAGACTATATAATTCCAAATAACTGAAATGTTTACAGACATATAAGTATATAAATGAACACTGGTTTGGTCTAGCTTATGTGATGATTATGAAGTGCCTAGTGGAAAACTAATAGCAATGCTGTTTGTAAACGATAAAATGTATAAACAATAGGCGTTAGGCAGTTATCATGTCTTGTTTAACGTCCAATAACTTTTCAACCAGTGCTTTATATGACTTTAATACTAGATATCATAGAAATACTGTTAATAAGTTATCGTATGACATAGAGTTGCAATTTGGGAAATGCCTAGCATTGACGGCATTGCTGGGTTTCGCCTCCATACTAATATGGGCATGGTCCTTTGACATACAAAATGAAATCAATAATGAATTGAATAGAGTGATAAATTGGCTTGAAAATAATAATTTGCGAATAAATGCTGATAATGCGGAAATAATAAAGAATAAATGATGCCGAAACGACAATTGTGGAATTTCAGACATATAAATCAGACATGAAATAAATATTATACCCAATATACAGACAAATAATTTATGAATTAAACCAGTCAATTCAGTTTCATTTCTTGGTATAATCTAAATATATAAAATCCTTGCGTTACTGACTGACTGACGGACACGCTACAGCCGAAACTATAAGGCGCAGGAAGCTGAAATTTGGTAAGTATGTTCCTTGGGGACCGTAGGGGTGCACTCAGAAGGGATTTCCCGAAATTCCCACGGGATCGGCCAAAATAGGTAAATTTAAAAAAATTGCAGGCGTAGCTGCTGGCGTCCTCTAGTTATAGATAAAAACCTAAATTGGAAAGATCACACTGAGAAAATATGTACAAAGCTGGATAAATTTGTGTTTGCTTTAAGAAAACTTAGACTTTTAGTATCGAAAAGTACTGCACTAGGCGCATATCATGGGTACATTTAATCAGTGTTGCGATATGGAATTGTTGTATGGGGCAACTCAGTAGAAATGGATAAAGTATTCAAAGCCCAGAAAAAATGTGTTCGTGCATTGCAGGGAGCCGAGTATCTAGATCACTGTACACCCATTTTTAAAGAGCGGTAAATTTTACCACTTCCTTGTCTGTACATATTTAAAACGTCTTTTTGTTAAAAAGTATCCGCAAATGTTTACGCTACATGACCATGCGTTAAATAAAGTCAACAGCAGAGATCCTTATAAACTTCTAGTACCACGACAAAGATTGCAATTATATTCTAGAAATACATACTGTATGGCAATTAAAATATACAATAAATTGCCAATTAAAATAAGATCACTGCCATTTCATAAATTTAAAAAGAATTTATTCAATATGCTAATCCACAAATGTTTCTACACAGTCAATGATTTTATTAATTACAAATTTATTAACATTTAATTATTTAAATCTACTCCATTAATTACTATTGAAACTAATAATATGACATTTTAAGATATTTATATGATATTAATTTGTCTGATTTTATTTTTAATCTTTATAAAATATGCTTAATTTGTTATTTGGTCAGATTAATATGCATGAATAATTGTAATAAAATTATATTAATTGTTTCTATATGTTATACTGCATGACATTTATGTTATAATATTTCTACACAGAATCACGGTTGAATATGTGTGAATATTTATAAAAAATAAATAAATCATTCATTCATTCAGACCACGTCTCAGCGCCGTAGATCATCACTGGCAGGATACACTGGTCAAAGACTTTCGTCTTGAGACAATGCGGGATATCGGACGTGAAGATATGCCGTAATTTCCCGAACGCCGCCCAACCGAGTTGGATTCGACGAATAACCTCTTTCTCGAAGTTGGACCTACCCAATTGGATCATTTGACTCAGGTAAACGTACTTGTCGACAACTTCGGGTGTAGAGTTCCCAACCTGGATAGGAGCAGGTACGACATAGACGTTAGGCATGTTTTCGTCTTGTCCATGTTCATCTTAAGACCTACTTGTTGCGAGACTCTACAGATGCCATCGAGCATTGTGTTAAGCTCTTCCATGGTCTCAGCCATGACTACGATGTCATCAGCAAATCGAAGGTGAGTGACGTAGTCGTCGTTGATGTTGATGCCGAGTCCTTCCCAGTCCAGAAGCTTGAAAACGTCTTCCAGCGCAGCGGTGAAGAGTTTTGGAGATATCAACATCTCCCTGCCTCACCCCACGCTGTAGCCGAATAGGTTTTGAGCTCTGGTCCTGGAGGCAGACTAACATGGTGGCGTTATGGTAAAACCACTACAGCACTTCGACATATCGATAGTCAATTTGGCACCGTTGAAGAGACTGCAGCACTGCCCAGGTTTCGATCGAATCAAAGGCCTTCTCATAGTCTACAAACGCCAATCAGAGAGGCTGGTTATGCTCCTCGTAATTCTGTATAACCTGCCGCAGCGTATGTATGTGGTCATTGGTACTATAGCCTTTACGGAATCCGGCTTGTTCGACTGGAAGTCGTCTAGCTTGCTCCCGAGACGATTCGTGATGACCAATGATCGGAGTAGGTAGATTGATTTCTGGTACTTGTATCATAAACACACACAGAAAGAATAACATGGATAAGCCATTTTTCCGAAAAGTAATTCCGGTAATTCCGGATTCAATTAAATATTCTTAATGTTGGTAGTGATATTATTACTATTCAATTCAAAATTAAAGGAAGGTATCAAATCAAAATAATTCGTTATTTACTTATCTGTTGAATAATAAAAAAACCAATCGAATTCCGATCGAAGCTTTAATATTTTTTATTTTTGTCTTTATACGGCCACAACTTTTTATAAATTATTGCACTTTTACAAATTTCAATATTTTCATCGTGGTCATGGTAATTTACAAGGGTAGAATAAACAAAAAGAGTAAAAATCAACATTGTTTATTGTTAAATATGTACATATTACAATTTTTTTTTCCGATTGTCAGACTCTTACTGACTAAAACCCACCCGTTTTCCATCAAGTGACCTTTATGTTCCAGGGTCGCGGTAACTCTTCGTAAATTCCGCAACCCTGGCAGAATACAATTCCTACCTAAGTTCCGTTTATTTTTTAATAATCAACCATTTCCGGAGGAATATCCATATTAATATATACGTTTCGGATCAATGACGTCATTTCAATCTACCTATTCCGATCACTGGTGATGACCCTAGAAAACAACTTATAGACGTGTCTCAGAAGTGAGATGGGTCTGTAGTTCTTCAAAAGGGTTTTGTCGCCCTTTTTGAAGAAAAGCACCACCACACTTCTGTACCATGCCTGTGGCGTTTTGCCCTCGAGTATGACGAAATTAAATAGCTTCCGAAGCATTTCCAAGGCAGGTGCGCCGCCGGCTTTCAGAAGCTCTTTAGTTATTCGGTCATCACCCGGTGCCTTGTTGTTTTTTAGTTGTTCTAGGGCTACACTAATCTAGTGCATGCTGACGTCCGGGATATCTTCGGTATAGTGTCGGGTCAATCCAGCTCTAGGGTAAGTGGCTGGAGTAGTGACAGGTGTTCGTGTAGTCGCATATAGCTGTCCATAGAACCGTTCGATCTCATCTAGGAGCTGAAGTTTAGACGAGATAATTCTGCCGACCTCCGTGTTCAGCTTTGTCAGCTGACTCTGCGCGATAGACAGATCTCTTTGGAACACTTTGGAACCCTTATTCTGCTCGATCGCCTCTCAAACACACTTAGTGTTGTATTGGCGGAGAGCGCAAGTCAGAGACTTAGAGATCTGCCTATTGAGACGCCGATATTTTGGCATGTCGTCGAAGGATAGCAGAAGCATCCTACGCCTTTCCGCTATGAACTCGAGGGACGGACCCGAGATTTTACTGTCTCTTCTTCGTTGTGGGCTTAAAGAACTTTAAGCCCGTTGTATGGACAGCATCCACGAACCTGTCACTAAGTCGTCCACATCTACGCACTCTCCCATGCTTTCGAAGCGGTTTCGCAGCTCAAGCTGAAAGCTCTCGGAGTTTTGGATTTGAACTGGTGCTGGTCGGAGCGTGGACTTCAGCAATCTCGACCGTTCGAGGCTGGGACTAATACTCAATGTGTCTCTTGCCATTCTTATAACTTTATCTCATGCTTTAAACAAATTGATCACGGAGACATCATTGAATATTTGCCTCTTCGTCGACATGATGTAGTCGATCTAGTTTTTGGTAGCATCGTCTGGACTTATCCAGGTCCACTTGCGGCATTCGCGCTTTTTGAAGAAGGAATTCAGCATGAAGAGTCCTTCCTTCTCCATGAAGCTAGCCAGCACGTGACCCCGCGAGTTCGATATCCAACTGCTCTACTCTCAGCTCATCACCGCTTCGTTTGCCTAGTTTCAAGTTGCAATCTCCCATGACAACGGTGTTATGGGTTTTGAAGTCATGTATAGCCCGAAATATGTCCTCATACATAGCTTCTACCTCCTCATCGGGGTGCGTCGAGGTCGGAGCGTAGACCTGTATGACCTTCAACGAATATCGTTTAGATATTGAGTATCAGGTACGCTACCCGGCTCGACACACTCTCTGACCTACGAGCATTCGAATACTTCTTGACTCGTGTCTTGTAGCGTCGCGTCTTATAAGGTGCACTTACCTGTACAGTTCTGTTAGCTCGGCCATGTTGTAGTGGCGGTCGATCTGTTGTTCATCAACAACGCGACACGCAACCGCTTGCTTAGTCACGGCGCGCTCGTATATCTTCTGTTCCATCGTACCCTGTAAACCATCAGTTTCTATTTGTCACTTTTATTTTTGTAAATAGTAAATATTACTTTATAACCTAAGATATGATGAAAGCTGTTCGACTGTTAAGGTTCATCTTCTATATCTTTTGTACTTCCGAAGTTTTAATTTGCAAGTTTATTTTGATATGCAAGAATAAAACTTAACATGACTTATAGTGATATGACTATTGACCTGCCTAACTGGGTAGGCGACGAGCAGTTTTGCAATTGATAACGTATTTAATTTACCCTAGTTTTCTTAGAGGTCTCGTGAGATGACCTAATTGTGTATAAGATCAAGAAGAAGAGATGAACATTCAAACGAAATCTTCAATAACACGCACTCAATGCTGCGGCGTCTGTACGCATTATGCGAGGTCAAATTTCAACTATACTTTCATACAAATAAGTGCTATTTTAATTTGTCGCAAATAAGCCTGTGGTCTCACCATAGCAACGAGTCGGTATATGTAGCAGTCCTTCTTCTGTCCGAAGCGGTAGACGCGGAAGATGCTCTGTATGTCGTGCGCGGGGTTCCACGACGTGTCCATGATGATGACGCGGTTGGCCGCCGTCATGTTCAGCCCCAGGCAGCCCGCGCGGGTAGATACCAGGAACAACCTCAACAATAACAGAACGTTTAGTTTGCTAATGTTATACATATTTCATTCTCTTTTATAGACACATCTGGCATTATCTTGTGTCACAGGTATTATAAACTTAGCGAAACACACAATGGACTAGGAAAGGAGAGCGAGATTCCAGCAAAGAGTCCGGTAGACCAGTGAGATGATGGCATGACGAATATCCGTGACCATTAGTAGTGTAATACGTGAGTATTAATTTGTTAATTTTTTACACAAAAAGCACGTTCAACCTTAATAAGTACGAATAATGTGTTTACTATAGGCCTAGAGAGAGGGAAGGCGACAAAGTGAAAGAAGAAAATTGGACTCGTATTATACCATTGCATTTTTTTTTCAAATAATTTAAAGGCCGCTAGATAAAAAAATGTGCTCAAAGTAGGCACTAACAAATCAATTTATAAAATACCTCTGTCGCAATACGAACTCACTTGGTGTTAACGTTATTCTCGGCGTTGAACTCGCGGCACCACTTCTGTCGCACCTCGGCGGGCACGGACCCGTCCAGCCGGTAGTACTCCTGCCCCAGGCTCCACTTGTTTATCTTCTTCAGGAAGTACTCCAACGCGTCCAGGCAGAACAGCGACGTGGAGAATATTAACCTGGAAATACATTTTTGGCTTAGTAGTGTTGTAACTTTGGATTTCTGTTTGGAAGTGACAAAAGTTTTTCAAAGTAAGTGACAAATATAGTAGGGTAGAAGAATATTAGTAAGAACGCTCCTAGATATGTAAGACTTAAAATTCACAATAGTCTGCCATTTTTGTTCTATTTGTCCCATATTTCAGCGTAGTTGATACAAGCTTTAACCAACCGTGCCGAGACATTGCAACAAATAGAGGGTATTCCACCTTTATTTTTGTCAATTTTTAGACAAAGCAAAGAAAATGTTTGAACACCTTTATTTAACTATCGCCGAGCCAAATTGTATCAATATCAGAAGCGATTTAGCCGTGAAAGCTAACAGTCTGACCATCATATTCACTGTATAGTACGGAGTATATATGTATAGATGTAGAAGAGACTCACACTTTATCTCCGAGCGCGACGCACTCATCTAGTATGCGGAACACGACGACGAACTTGTTGGAAGTGTCGAGCGAGTCGAGCTTGTCGCCGCCGTCCAGGTACTGCAGCCACCACATCTCCGTCGCCACCGAGTCCTTTATGTCCTCCTGGTCCTCCGTCGCCAAGTCGTCCTCTAGCTTCTCCACTGTATGTACAACAAGTTAAGAAAAATCTTGGATTATGAAGTAGTTAGTATATGGAAGAAACGACTGAACATGTGGTGGGAAATAGAAACGTCTACCATAGATATTGAAAAATAATGACGACCGCAACTGTTAGCTATACCGGGAGCCAGAACTAATCTTATGGCTAAAACACCACTTGTGCATACCATCCACATTATTAAGTTACACAAAAGAACAGATGTATTTGGTAGTAATGTAAGTGAAATCGCAAGGATTTTATTAAATATTGTTAGTTATGTAAGTTTATAATTATTATATGTTAGTGTAGTAGTTAGTGAAATATACATGCCACACTATCGCATAAGGTATAAGTCCTGTAATGATAGTTGTTAAGGCATATTAAATAAATAAATAAATCATTTTTTTGCTTCATTTTAAATCGCAGATTAGTCCTAACCTTACCGGTGTAAAATTAATTATAGGTACTAAAGACATATTTCAGCAAAACTTTAACATTTTCTCATTCCTTGCGAAAAATGTCTAATTAAATTATAGACCAACACCTGGTATTACATTTAGTCTTTGTTGTAATGGGGCCGAATGTGTGTAAACATGGCAAAATGAACGATTTTGGCTAGCAACTGTATATGGCAGTCAAAAGATTATACACTCACATTTTATTTTATTTCTATTCTCTTGAGCTTTGATCTGGAAGTTATGGAGCACTTGCGGGTGAGACCAAATCTTCTGTAATATATGGAAGTCCTTCAGAATACTGTTCTGTTTCATCTGCCGGCTGTAGTGGTTCAAATAATGCTTGTACAGGTCCCATTGGCACTTGGTCAAGTTTATGAACACAGTGTATTCGTGCTTCTTAGGCAAGTAGGGGTATAAGACGGATGCCTCTTGTCTCTGTAAACATCCTTCTAAGACTTTGTGAAGAATGTGCGTGCGAGCTTTCATCAGTTTTATGTCTTCCTCTGACGAATCCCTGTGCTGGCCGTTCATTATTGGATTTTCGAACCTATTGGGAGGTAAAAAGGTTTAGATTAATGTGAAGTGTTTAAGAACTTGTTTTGTTCTAGACTTCGGAAACAAGAAATTTTTACAATTACTTATTATAAAACTTTAATCAAAATCTTTTAACGGGTTTTAACGAGATGATGGAACAAACAGATCGGCAATAGTTATTGAAAAACCATAAATCGTTATAATAACGAGTAAATAAAAAAAAACACTGTATAAAAATGTAAAAAAAATAGATTTAAAATACAACATTATGTAATTAAACTCACCTATTAGAATACTCAGAGTACGTGCCAAGCAGATTAGGCTTAACAAAGTTCACCATGCAGTAATATTCCCTCAGATTATTCTGCATGGGAGTGCCGGTCAGCACGATCCTCCTCTTAGTGACCACTCGGCTCATAGCGACCGCTAGCACCGAGCAATCGTTCTTCAGGAGATGTCCTTCGTCACACACAATGATGTCTGGTCCGGGGTCTAGTAGAGCTGTACGGATCTTGTTGACTATCGTAGGTCTGACGTCATCCAGTAGAGGGTCTATGGTGGACAAGCTACGGAATAGCTCGTAGCCGATGATGAATATGCCCCCGCCGTTGTACCAGTCTTCTAGTTGGTACGCGCGCTCGTATGTTTTCTTTAGCTTGGAGAGCTCGAATACCTGTTTGGAAATGGAGTGTAAGTGTGATAATTTGATGACCTATCTGCAGCGCCGCGCCGACTCAATCCAGCGCATGTGTTCGAAGTCTATGAAGCGCCTTGTTGTTATCCTTTTTCGGAAGTAAATAAAAAACGCACGCGCGGCGCCCCTATTATCCTGGCGCCTGTGTGCACCGCGCACATTGCACATAGGTATAGGTGCGGCTCGGCCTTGCCTATCTAAGGCCCTTTTCATAGTGAAAGATCCGTGCGCAACAGTGGGACAGTATAGGTATATGCAGAGTTGATATTTATTCATCATCATCATATCAGCCTTAATAGTCCACTGCTGGACTAGGCCTCTCCTTTGAAAGGAGGAATTGGCCTACTATACCACGCTGGCCAAACGGATTGGTATAGGGTTTATATCAAGTTTTCCTTCTCTTGCAGTGTTGTTCTCTGCATAATATACTCCCTTTGTCGGCTCTTACGACACCCATGGGATGATATGGGGTGGTGACATTTCGTATTCTTAATCCGTCACCACACGGACAATATTTATTAATATTACTTTATCACAAGGAGACAAAAATGTCTAGTACTCATGTCAGTTAGCTTAATGGCACTGATACACCTGAGCTTTCACTTGTAACAGAACAGCGAGCATTCGTCGTTTCTATTTTATCGAACCGAACGTTTTCACGATCATTCTAGCGAACACTCTAAATTCTTATAGTCCTTAGAATATAGAAATCGCACTACAACAGCAGTTTAATCCAATATGTTTACTTCAGTTTCACTTATGAATTATTTCTAGAGTATGAGTAAGATACATAAACAGATGACGTTTCTAAATAATAAAATGCAGATTTTAATTTGAACATGTTTAATAATTCACACAAGTGTCTGTTTCTCCGTTCAATTTTATTTATCAATATCATGAGTTTATCAATATCCTATTGAAATTAATTCTGAGTAAACCCATCACTAGACAAGTTAAAATTACTTACAAACTACGAAGATTCTACCCTAGATTAAAATCATAAGTCAAAAGGAAGTAAATATATTGGGTTTAACCGCCATTGTAGCGCGAATTCTATGTACTTACTAGAGGACGCCAGCAGCTACACCTGCATTTTTTTTAAATTTACCCCTTTTGGCCGATCCCGTGGGAATTTCGGGCAATCCCTCCTTAGTGCACCCCTACGGTCCCCAAGGAACATACATGCCAAATTTCAGCTTCCTGCGCCCAATAGTTTCGGCTGTAGCGTGTCTGTCAGTCAGTCAGTAACGCAAGGACTTTATATATTAAGATTATCTATTTTCTAAGGCTCGTCCGAATGTTCGTGAGAATGCTCGCTTAAAACACACTCATTTGTTTCGTAATATTCGCTAGAATGCTCATTACAGGTGAATGCTCAAGTGTATCAGCGCCATTATGCGAATAACTGTCAATGTAAAAAAGAGAAATGTTATCACTGCTGTGCATACGTAATAAAGAGGTCAATAGGGAATATGCATGTTTTTTTTTTATTGTTGCTATCGTTTATTTAGGTTAATATGATACCGTAAAAACACATTATAGAGTAAGATCCCAGAGCCGCCAGACTTACGTCATTTTATCAAAGCTGAAATTTAAAGCATTATTAGTATACAATCTTGTTAAGAGGTATGCCGACCCACTAACTTGAATGCTGGGCCATTTCACAGGTAGCGCGAAGTAAAGGTACCAAAAAAACATACTTACTTACGTTAAAGTATCAAAGCTGGTATTCAAATATGTGTTTAAAAATACTGTCTAAAATTGAAATTCATTATTGCCAGACACTTTCCGTGGGCCATTACTTCTGCCAGACACCTTGAAAGTTCCTAAAAAATTATGTAAACTACGTCATTTTATCAAAGCTAAATTTGATATATGTTACTTTAGATACTATTTTAAGACCCTTCCTAAGCAGCCAGACCAATCCGAAGGGCTATTCGTCTAGCCAGACACCATGGAACTTTCCCTGTGAGTGCGAGCGTGCGGCCATTATTCATACGCATTCATACGCATGAATGCGTGTGAGTACACTACATTGTCCCAAAAGGCTGTAGGAATATTATTTTGGGTATTAATACAAGAATAAAAGTGTAAAATATATTTTTCACAAAAAATATATTTGTGGGGGCAAGCTACATAACACATATCACAGCGCCATCTACCCATTGACGACGGAACTACTAAGACGGACTACTATGCGTTATGTAGCTTGCCCCTACAAAAATATTTTTTGTGAAAAATATATTTTACACATTTATTCTTGTATTAATACCCAAAATAATATTCCTACAGTCTTTTGGGACAATGTAGTGTGCTCACACGCATTCATGCGTATGAATGCGTATGAATAATGGCCGCACGCTCGCACTCACAGGGAAAGTTCCATGGTGTCTGGCTAGACGAATGGCCCTTCGGATTGGTCTGGCTGCTTAGGAAGGGTCTTAAAATAGTATCTAAAGTAACATATATCAAATTTAGCTTTGATAAAATGACGTAGTTTACATAATTTTTTAGGAACTTTCAAGGCGTCTGGCAGAAGTAATGGCCCACGGAAAGTGTCTGGCAATAATGAATTTCAATTTTAGACAGTATTTTTAAACACATATTTGAATACCAGCTTTGATACTTTAACGTAAGTAAGTATGTTTTTTTGGTACCTTTACTTCGTGCTACCTGTGAAATGGCCCAGCATTCAAGTTAGTGGGTCGGCATACCTCTTAACAAGATTGTATACTAATAATCCTCAAAATTTCAGCTTTGATAAAATGACGTAGGTCTGGCGGCTCTGGGATCTTGGACTATTAGTATGAAGAAGTCAACATTTATTTTAAATTAAATGTTTAAAATTACAATGACATAACGGTAGTTTAAACACCCCCAATTTTGTGGTTACATCATGACGTCAGCGTTCGCAACTCTGTCAAATGTCTGGTACTGTTTTGACACTTATGACATATCCTCTACGAACCGTGTCGTCACTTTGGGGTCTAGCCAATAGCGTCGCGTTTCGACATTTTCAATTTCGCTCGTAAATTTTCCAACTTTTATTAATTAATATTCGCGATTTTATAGTGTTTAAATGTAAAATAATGTAAGAGGTGTCTTTTTTACCTATAAAGAATTGCATAAAAATATATTAGCTTATATTTGAATCACACGCATATTCCCTATTATGATTGTAAGACTCTATCTCAATATAATTGGTGATAGAAAAGATCTCTCACTAAATATACAAAGGTCTTGTAATAGTAAAACACTCTTGGTTACTGAAGTTTGTATTTAGCACACGTAACACTATCATGACATTTACATGATACCAAGTCATAAACAATCTTTACAATTTTTTGTTTGTCCGTATTTCTGTTTGTCTAGGGTAATCTCTGGATCGGCTAAACCGATTGTAATGGGAGTTTCACTGGAAGATAGAGGACTTTGTAGTGCAACATATAGATCATAATTTGACTGATAAGTTACGCTATTGTCGAGATACCGAAAATAACGCGGGTGTAACCGCGGGCAACAGCTAGTATGTAAATAAAATAAATACAATACCTGTAGCTTCCTTTTAATTTTTCGTTGCTTGAAAAAGATAACAAGATACTAATATAAATAATAATGTTGTTATAACTTTTTCGTAAATGTGTCGCCGACAGTGTAGTACATTTACGAAATACTACATACAATGATAAATTCTGTGAGTTACAAACTCTGTTACTAATTTTGTTCGATATCAATCGCACAAAAATTTTTTGGCAAGGTCCCTCTCGATCGAGATATTATTTTGTGTGCTATGTAGTTAAAGGGGTACAGCTAGGTCTATAGAGCTCAATCCCACTGTAAAAGCTTCTGATTTCTTTAAAAATGTATATCTCTTTTCAACTTGTATGATTACTTCTATTTCAGAGTTGCCTTACATTTTAATTTCATATCCAACTACCCCATAAGCATCAGTCGCTCACTACATTAGCGAAACATGTATTCAAACAAATTAATTTTAGTGTTTCCCTTGACATAATCTATAATCAGATTCAACAGATTATTAGCTTTTCAAAAGGGTGACAGTTGCCTAACACCCCTAACCCATAGGGAGAGCTATATTCCAAGGTTTAGGCCAGAATGGGTTACATATTGTTATAAATTGTGGGCTATATTAATAGTGTTAGACCCAAGTTCACCGACAATGATATAACCGGCGATCGGAAAACCAACTGTTAACTTGTTTATTTAGTTCTGCGGGCGCATTGTCATATGCGATGGAATGCGTATTTAGTACTGCGCGCGCATTGTCAAATTAATTTAACGGAAAGATAACCAAGATAAAGTGTCGGTGAACACCGTCCTTAGTGTGGTACCTTGATCTGGTTGGTGACGGGTCCGATCCACTTGTGTATCTCGTCGACCCAGTTGAGCACCGTGGACAGCGGGCAGCACACCAGCACGCGGTGCATGCCCACGCGCGGGTGAGTCAGCACCTGTATAAACAAATATTCTAAATAAATAAAAATGAATCACCGAATTGTTTGTACGCGCATAACTTCCAAATGACTGCATCAAATTGCATAAAACTTTCTGTGTATGTTCGTTGTTCGGTATTATCAGGACAAGATTTGTATGAAAAAAGAAATATATATATAATATGGTGGCACGAATTTCGCCGGGTCAGCTGGTTAAGAATAAATGGTAAAGCATATTATATTTAAATACAAAATGTGTTGGTATATTTTGTTTTCGTGATGCCGATTTTCGACTTATCGAGTCCAGCCACTGCCAGCCACTTTGCGTATATCATCACAAAATCCATACTACTTGTACATTATTCTGTGTAATAATGCCTACTGAGGTTACAATTGTGTGGAGGGAGAAAGGTGTGGTTTCCCTCCAACTAGAGGGGGGAGCCTCTAACCAAGCTGGGTGGTCGTGCTTGGTGGCCTGCAGGCCGACGGACATACTTTCGAAGTTGTATATATGCCGCTTGGCTTGCGAAAGTTGCTATCGCGGTTCAGGATCGTTTGAATATTTCCCGCCTTGTTAGTAGTTGCAGTAGTAGTTGTGTCGTAGTAGTGCCGTCGTCATTGGGTAGATGGCGCTGTGATATGTATTATGTAGCTTGCCGCTACAACTGGCTATTAGGCTGGCATTAGTGCCACATGAACTAGAGCTGGTATGTACTGACCGTGTGCAGCAGCGCCAGCACCTGCAGAGTCTTGCCGAGCCCCATGCAGTGCGCCAGGATGCAGCCGCCGCCCGCGTGCCCCGCCTCCATGTCCGCCAAGCTCTCGAAGCACGCGTCCCACATGAACTAGAGCTGGTATGTACTGACCGTGTGCAGCAGCGCCAGCACCTGCAGAGTCTTGCCGAGCCCCATGCAGTGCGCCAGGATGCAGCCGCCGCCCGCGTGCCCCGCCTCCATGTCCGCCAAGCTCTCGAAGCACGCGTCCCACATGAACTAGAGCTGGTATGTACTGACCGTGTGCAGCAGCGCCAGCACCTGCAGAGTCTTGCCGAGCCCCATGCAGTGCGCCAGGATGCAGCCGCCGCCCGCGTGCCCCGCCTCCATGTCCGCCAAGCTCTCGAAGCACGCGTCCCACATGAACTAGAGCTGGTATGTACTGACCGTGTGCAGCAGCGCCAGCACCTGCAGAGTCTTGCCGAGCCCCATGCAGTGCGCCAGGATGCAGCCGCCGCCCGCGTGCCCCGCCTCCATGTCCGCCAAGCTCTCGAAGCACGCGTCCCACATGAACTAGAGCTGGTATGTACTGACCGTGTGCAGCAGCGCCAGCACCTGCAGAGTCTTGCCGAGCCCCATGCAGTGCGCCAGGATGCAGCCGCCGCCCGCGTGCCCCGCCTCCATGTCCGCCAAGCTCTCGAAGCACGCGTCCCACATGAACTAGAGCTGGTATGTACTGACCGTGTGCAGCAGCGCCAGCACCTGCAGAGTCTTGCCGAGCCCCATGCAGTGCGCCAGGATGCAGCCGCCGCCCGCGTGCCCCGCCTCCATGTCCGCCAAGCTCTCGAAGCACGCGTCCCACATGAACTAGAGCTGGTATGTACTGACCGTGTGCAGCAGCGCCAGCACCTGCAGAGTCTTGCCGAGCCCCATGCAGTGCGCCAGGATGCAGCCGCCGCCCGCGTGCCCCGCCTCCATGTCCGCCAAGCTCTCGAAGCACGCGTCCCACATGAACTAGAGCTGGTATGTACTGACCGTGTGCAGCAGCGCCAGCACCTGCAGAGTCTTGCCGAGCCCCATGCAGTGCGCCAGGATGCAGCCGCCGCCCGCGTGCCCCGCCTCCATGTCCGCCAAGCTCTCGAAGCACGCGTCCCACATGAACTAGAGCTGGTATGTACTGACCGTGTGCAGCAGCGCCAGCACCTGCAGAGTCTTGCCGAGCCCCATGCAGTGCGCCAGGATGCAGCCGCCGCCCGCGTGCCCCGCCTCCATGTCCGCCAAGCTCTCGAAGCACGCGTCCCACATGAACTAGAGCTGGTATGTACTGACCGTGTGCAGCAGCGCCAGCACCTGCAGAGTCTTGCCGAGCCCCATGCAGTGCGCCAGGATGCAGCCGCCGCCCGCGTGCCCCGCCTCCATGTCCGCCAAGCTCTCGAAGCACGCGTCCCACATGAACTTCACGCCTTCGTACTACAAAACAATGTTTTATTTCAATTACTATGAAAGAAATACGATAGATACGAATACACGTATTCAGCGGCTAGGCAACGGTCAATATTTTGAATATAAGAAAATAATCAATTAAACGAGTTTTCTCAGAAAATATGATTTATTTTTTCGCGAAAACACGTGACATTACTTGGCATACAGCTTGAATGATTAATTAGTTTACATTGATAGGGATACATTGCCGAGAGTTCGCTTGAATATGCTCTCTACTTTTTTAATTGATACATGAGCCGAAATTACTAATGGAAGGAAGAAAGAAAAAGGATCGGCGCGGCGTTGCGCCGAACTACTTCAGCCAAAAGGGAATTAAGTCAACCTGTACACAGTTCAGTGTATAAATAAAAATAAAAAAAAGTATTTTGCATAGGAAGCGACACACGCGACATACTACTCGACCGAAACGCGTTACTCGGCGCCTTTGTCATGTCAACAGAATACTACGACCGATATTCAGTCGCCGAGCAATCGCATACCTTCAGCACGTGTGTCGCTACTCTAAAACATGGCATATTTTTAATATTACTTAACTATGTCTCCCTTATAACCCCATTTTTAAAATAGACCAGCGACTACATATAAGTACAAAACTATCAGAACTACTCACTTGATGCGCCTTCATGACTTTGGTAAAGAATGGGTGTATGGTGACGACGGGGCGGTGCTCCTCGAAGTCGTACTCCAAGCACACCTCGTCGTTAATGACTAGAACGTTCACACCCTCCTCACAGCCCAGCAGTTCTCTCTGTAACGATATCAGCATATTGTCATTAACGGCCCAGTGTATGATTTATCCATGGATTTGAAGATTAGAGATACACATTTGACATGTTTTGTATGGAGCTTAATTTATGTCTTATATGCATCTATATCGGATCAATATCCGGCGGTTAGTGAGATGAAACCATACATATTATGGAGATGTCGCAGTGATTTTACAAAAGCCGTGATATTATAATTTCACTAGCGACATTATAATTACACAGATTTTTCATTTGACTTAGACAGTCAATTGTTTGTTTTACTTAAAATTTAACAGGCTAATTTCAGTGCCATTATAATTGACCTAGACCGATACAGTGAAATTGTAAGGCAGTGATATTTTGACAATAACACTGGTTTAAGGAAGCCGTTAGAATATCAGAGCGATCGCTGATTGGTCCGCTTTCGTTACTAGCTGTATTATACATAGAGTAAGGAAATAAGAGACAGGTTTTTGAAAACATTTTTTTTTTATTTTGTTACTACGTACCAAATAGAAATAGCGATGTATTTTAAGCTAAGTTGACGGATCCCTGCTCCGTCAACTTAGCCTCATAAATATAGCCGAAGTGCCATTTTTCGTTTTATCAGATTGGTCAGTGTAATACATTCGTAAGTCTGTGCGACTGATTAAGTCAATTGACCAATCAGAACACGCGGGGCTCGCACCACAAACTCAACTCATAATAAACCTAGATGTCTTATAATATCACTATTGCGGCCCAGTGAAATTACAGTATCACTGAAAAGAGCCAGTAAAATTATACAAATCAGTCGTTATTGACTATAATTTGTGTAATTATAATTTCACTATAATATCACGTTTTTTACTAAATCCCTGCGACAGAGATATGCCTGCACCGTTATAGTAAATGATTTAAACTTTAAACTGTAACTTTTAGTAAAATAGAGTTTTATCACGCTTATTATTATTAAAGGCCGGATTAAAGATCTGGAGGTCCCCAGAATTGCCAGACTTCTTAAATAATTTCAGAACTGGAAGTAATCAGTGCGCTGTACGAATCAACAAAATTCAAAGTTGCAGTTCTGCAAGTCATGATATGTTTTTCTTACCAATCTGGTTTGCCTTCCATTCAGTCTTTTCTTTCTCTCAAACTCCTCCATATTGGCTATGACAGTACTCCGCGCTAAAGATTTCTTGTCCAGCACCTGAAATGTGAGACATATACAGTGAATGAACTATTGCACTTGGTGCAGCCATCTTGGAGAAAGACTTCATCTTTTTTCAGCTCCTTCATTTATCCTCTATTGCATAGAGTTTACGCATCCTATTAAATTAATCGCTCATTTGTTTTTATGATTTTTGCTCCTAGCACCTTCAGAATGAAAGCTGGATAATATTTAGATAACAAACCTTTCTGATATTTCGTCGACCTTTCCAAGCGGCGGCGACGGATCTCTTGCTCACGGTGGGGTCATTCGACATCTCGCCAAACAGCTCTCTCTGAAGCACTCTGTAAGTTGGACATTATGTATTCCTCCGACGGTCGATATTCTCATCATAAGTTAGATTAAATACAAAAGTCGATATATTGAAAAATTATATCTCCAGCTCTACTAATATACAAAAATCTCGTGTTTGTTATCGAACTCAAAACGACTTGGCCTAAATAGACAAAGGTAGATAATTTTTGAAACGAAGTAAAATTATAGTAAGATGACACCCATTGGAGAAGGAAAAGAATATAGCAAAAATTAAAGGAAAAATTAATTACAGGCGAACTGAGCGACCTCAGTTCGCCTGTAATAAATTTTTAGTGGATAAGGTTGCGATTTTAAAAGGGTAAAAAAAAGGTTTATCCCGATTACCAGCAAAACTACAAGTCCTACGGAAAAACGTCAATGGCAAAGTTGTAGGTAATAAAAAGATCTACAACTTTTGTATTTACACTTTATTCACATAACGTCAAAATTTATGTGAAAAAAAATTCTAATAACCAAGTTTTTGGTTTTTTAGTTTTATCGTTTACAATAAGTTTTCTTTTCACGAAAGGACCATGGGAAAATTTGTATGGAGCTTGGGCGGTCCGCGGCCAAGAATAATTTTGTTATTAATTGGTGTGCTTTAGTCCTACAATTACTGTAGCCAAGTTTTATCACTGTGGTGTACTTCTAAAACGGATAAAAGACATTTTTGTTTTAGAATGTTTTTACAGTTTTACTTACTATATCCAATGCAAAAATATAAAAAGAAAGTGAAACAACTAATCTAGATAATCATTATACACCACTATTTTTTTATTAGTACAAAAAAATTTACAGGGCACTAAGTATCTTTAACTGATCATATTTATGTAGTTAAAAAATAAAAACACTAAGTCCCAAAACTGTCCACAAAAATACGTAATAATTGGTAAATGCATAACTAATACTATGACCGAGCCGCGTACTATCATAGTAAACTGACCCATTGATAAATACCCCCCCCCCCACCCCTCTGCGCCTGCGCCGCGCCCCGACGATGCGACAAACAGTGCTAAATTGCTAGTGAAAGTGAGCGTATCTATTTTTTCGTTGCAAAAGTTAATTGTTTCTCTACGTTTGCCCGACGCGATGGCCTATCATATCAGTTCATATCACGGGAGTATGTAGCTATGCGTCGTGCATCCTTTTTGAGTGGAAAAATCGCGAGTGCAGCTACGCAGCATGGGTACACACCCATGGACATCTTATTGTGAGTGTACAAAAGTGAGCCGTTAGTGTCGAACAATTAAAACAGCGCATATTGGATGCTTTTGACAAAGTAAAAAGAGAGAAGCGTACTTCTCTCGTTAAAAAAATGTCTGTGTATTGACAACGGTGGTGGACATTTCGAAGGACAATGGAAATACTTGTAAGTTTAGTAAATAATACGTACTTAAGTAAATAATTATATATAATATTTGATGCGGGCGGCTAAGAATCGGTCTGTGTGGAGAACTTTGAGGGAGGCCTATGTCCAGCACTGTACGTCTCTAGGCTGACATGATGATGATAAAATAATATTTGTAAATAGCAGATGATTCTAACTTCATAAATACGTCAAAATTACTATTTTCTTTTATTACAGAATACCTTATTTTATTTTGATATGTGTTTGCTTTCTAAATACATACCTCCGTATTTAATTACTTGTAAAACGGTAAATTTTGCCGGTTCTAAGCCCGGATGAAGTATGAAGGAGAGGGTAGAATTTAAAAAAATAAAAAGTATCTACCTACACTTATTATTTTGTTTCATTTTATTGTCTAAGGCTACCTACATTATAAGTGCGACGGAAAGAATGCGTAAGAGTAGGACGGAAAGTAAGTACTATCAATGAAGTAGTGAATGGATTGTAAAATATGTCTATGATTTAGGTAAGATTTTCTACAAAAAACAAATGATTATAACTTTGCTATTTAAAGATATTATGAAATTCATACGTCACATATATGATAATAATGTCTTCGCTAATATGTCCTTAAAGTTTTTGTACTAATTAAAAAATAGTGGTGTATAATAAATCACATATTATTGTATTGTTAGTAAGCAGTTACCATACTGTGTATTATAAACATAAAACTTTTATTTGGTTATAGATAACTAACATATCATCAATATCTTGTCGATTGCTCCAAGGGACAAAAGTCCCTTTTTTTCTGAAGCCGTAGACTGCGCACAAGTAACTAATGTTCGTTTTATTAAAACTTAACGGATTGCGCTATATTATATATCAATAGAGGCGTAATGAAATGAGCTTTCGAATGATACCAAATAACACCAAATAATATACATGTAGTCCACGCAAGGGCAGTATAAAGTGAAAATTAGAAATATTTGCCCGCCATTTTTCAGCGCGATTTTATATTTCTGACATATTCCTTTTTCTCGTCGTTTTTTATTAAGGGAGGTATATAAGTATTATACACGGTTAGAAAGGTTATTTAATTTACTTTTAGAGGAAATAAATATACCTAATTAAAAGATTTTTTTTAATTTTAAACATAAAAAAATAAAACAAAGAATTGATTGTTAATTGCCGCCAATTTCCATATTTTGATTTTTAAAATACCTTTTTATGTTATATATGTATCTGATTCAAACCTACATAAGTTTCTTACCAATTAAATTTCCAAGCAAAAGAACCATTTCCGATAAGAATTACTCTTACTGGAATGTGCACAGTTGTTTACTTTTTCTCGCTAATAATAACCTAAATATCCGAGTTTGTATATTTAGGTACGCTGTTTACAAGAGATGGTAAGAATGTAGAAGATATTGAAAGAAGAGTTAATGCAGGTAATAGAGTGAATGGAGCTCTGAAGGCGTTTATGAATAGCCAAAACGTGTCCAAAAAGGCACGTTTGGCAGTGCATAGAGGGGTGTTAGTACCTACTCTTATGTATGGTAGTGATAGTTGGGTATGGCAGAAGAGTCATGAAAGTAGAATAAATGCTGTAGAAATGAGAGCACTGAGAAGTATGTGTGGTGTTTCTCTGACTGACAGAATAAAGAATTGTGTGATAAGAGAGTGTTGTGGGGTAAAAGAAGATATAGTGACAAGCATCAAGAAAGGTATGCTAAGATGGTTTGGGCACGTGGAGAGGATGGATGACGAAAGACTGACCAAGCAGATATAATAAGGCAAGTGTGGAAGGGACAGGACGAAGGGGAAGACCTAGGCGGACGTTCTCTGACCAGCAGGCCGATTCAGAATGTCACGACAAGTAATCGTACGATATGTCTAATTATTGTCCTCGTCTTTTAGCCGCCTATCAGAGATATATTGAACAAATATTCATTGAATTCGGTTTATTTATTAATTTACTTCATACTGAATGTATAACATTGGTAGGAAATGAGATAGTTTTGACAAAAAATGAGGTTCGACAATTAACGGAATCGAGTGTCAAATGAGATATCTAAAGATTCTGAATCACCCCCCAGATTGGAGACATCCTAAAAACAGGACAGGTGAGAAGTACCCTGAACAGAAGAACATGCATGAGGGGACATCTGATGGGAGTGAATGAAGCAAGAGAGATATGTCAGGATCGTTGCAAATGGCGTTCCGTAGTCTCTGCCTACCCCTCCGGGAAACAGGCGTGAGTCTATGTATGTATGTATGTAATATCCGCAAAATTTTTCGATGATCAATATCTCATGAATAATATGAGTAATATACATCATATGATAGGTTTATTTATATACTCATAATAAAAAAATAACACGGCATAAATGTAACCTTATCAACATACATATGTATTTACATTCAATAAAAAAGAAATGCCGTTTTTTCGATAATTACATACATACATACATAACGTCACGCCTTTTATCCCCGAAGGGGTAGGCAGAGGTGTATTTCTACATCCACTTTTCGCCAGATATACTTTAGTCCCACGTAATAAGGGGGCGTAATTATGGATTAAAACATCATTGTTAACAAATATTATAATTATATATGATTGCTTTGCGAATGGGCTGTAAATGTAGAAGCATTAAGTAATATACATTAATATTTGACGTTCATAAGCGTCACCTAGATGAATAAATGATTTTGACTTTTGACTTTTGAATGCATAGGTAATTAATTTAAGTAGATATGTAGGTAAAGGTATGAAAGGACTTAATGATTTTAAAAAGGAATTAAGTATGATTTTAAGACGTGTGTAGCCCAGTTCCTCCTATTCATGCTCTAAAATCCCACTTATTTCTGCTGCTGGTAATCGTATATCTTCGGGTTGATCAGCACATAATATGTGCGCAGCATCCGACCGTGCACCTACAATTCGGTCAATAATAATATATGAATAATAAGTCCTAGGATCTTCTCTCGGAAAGCACGTTATACCGTCGGTCCCGTCTTTAATGAAGATATTTGAACTTGTAGCGGGGAGTCCCCTCAAATGAACTGATTCTGGTCTAAGCCATGGAATATCGCTATCCCTTTGGGTTACGGAGGTCAGACGGTAGTCGCTATGTGGAAAAGCTGATATTCTGTCAAGCGGGATAGCGCTAGGACGATGATAAATAAGTCCTTGATTGATCTTACGTGCCTTGACTGTATTCGAACGCGTAACAACCAAACGTCTTCCTCTTCTATATTTTATATTCGGTAAGACGCATTATTTGTTGTTCTCGGTACACTTCAAAATTTTACAAGCCCAGTTATTAGGCTGAGCACCTAGTACACTAGGTGCTCTAACGGATAACGGAATAACTCCGGGCTAGCTTGATTTGATTCGTGCCGAGAGCAAACAAAATAAGATCGCGTGCGATAGTTTATTGATGTGTTACCGTGTCATAAAACGATTATCTATGCAATTAGGTTACATTGACATTCAATTTTTAATTTTTCCTAAATGGAATACAGTGTAACGCCCATAGTAAAAGATGTTCCTCATTACCAGTACTTTCATTTGACATTAAATTCGTTGATGGCCGCCGACCGCCCAAAACCGCCCATTGTCCTTCGGTTAAAACTTACCTTTTTTGTTCCAAACACACTATAAATGTTTTTTTTTTATTTAAAATATTTATTTTTACGCCTTATTTTGATTTAATATAAAAAAGAAACCCTAATTATCAACCGAAATTTCTCACGTCAAAATACCAGCTTTTTTAAAAAAGTTGGTCGGTGTTTTATTCGTTGAAATCTCTACTTTTTGATGGTGTAAATAAAATTTACATTACTATGGTAAACATTCTCAGAAAATGCAAAGAAACGAAACAAACTCGAGGCCAGAGGTACAATTTTGAGTTATTTATTGAAATTAACACTTTAATTACTCGAAAAACGTAAGATTCCATGCAACATTGATAAAAATGAACTTGCAAATCGAAATATACAACTAAAATTAATTCTACAATATTTTGAGAAAGTTATAGAATCTTCTTTAAATTATAGCGTAGACTCCTATTTATTGCTATTTTAAGATAATGTATATATATACCTGAGTGACCCACAGAAAATGTTAGCCAATCAATAGTTATTTTATAGAGAAGTGGGACAGAGCTAGGTGGATCTGAGCATCTATCTTAGGTCCTTTACTATTTCTTCTCATGGTTAATGACCTTCCTAAAGTTCTTAATTTTGCCAAATGTTTACTTTATGCAGACGACCTAAAGATATATACCCAAATTAACACCGAAGATGACTGTTTAGCATTAAAGAATACCAAATTAGTAACTATCAAAGACCTTGGTGTCACATTCGACCAAAATTTAACATTCCATGAACATATTGACGCTGTGGCTAAGAAATCTTTTCAAAGATTCGTACTTAGAAACGCCCGTGAATTGCAAAATGTTTACTGCATAAAACTTATTTACAATGCTTTAGTCCGAAGTAAGTTAGAAACTAGCGCTGCTGTCTGGAATCCACATGAGGAAAGCGTGAGCCTTTCTCAGATTTCTGTATAAACGCATTAATGGATATTATCTCTATTTATACCTCACCAAGTTTTTGCTAGGATCCCTTGGTTACAACTCCCTGGAAACAAGAAGAGCGTACGATCAAATGATAACGGCGTGTAAACTGTTCCGGGACAAAATAGACTTACCCGAACTTTTAGGACAATTTTCTCGGCTCTATACACCCGACAATTACCACCGCAATAGAAAACATAAGTTGTTTGCAGTACCTACATGTCGCACGGTTGCTAGAGCTAAATCAACAGTTCCACGCATACTGACTGCATTTAATGATCTCCTGGATTCAGACTCATCTATTGATCTGTTTGTGGATGGATGGTCGAAGATTTTATTGGTATGTCTGGAATTTTTTGAGATTGACTGAATGTTTTAATTATGTCAACTTACTTTTGTCTTTTCTTTTTAATTTGCTTGTATCTTAAAACATTTTTGTTTTCCTTTTTTAATTTTCTAACCTAACCTTATTTTAATTGTAATTCTGTAATTTTGTATATATTTGTAATTTTGTTTTAATTAGTGTTATTGGCTAACCGCCGTTCTAATTAACAATAATAAATAAATAAATAAAATATATTATTATATTTTATAGAGAAGTGGGGAAAGGCTAGGTGAATCCCAGCCCTGACATGTATTTTTATGAATATTGTTGTTCACTGTTCTGTATTTCGAATACTGACTAACTGTTTTTACAGCTGATGCGAAATAACAGGTAGGCTCAGATCCACCTAGCTCTGTCCCACTTCTCTATAAAATAACTATTGATTGGCTAACATTTTCTGTGGGTCACTCAGGTATATACATTATATTAAAATAGTAATAAATAGGAGTCTACGCTATAATTTAAAGAAGATTCTATAACTTTCTCAAAATATTGTAGAATTAATTTTAGTTGTATATTTCGATTTGCAAGTTCTTTTTTATCAATGTAGCATGGAATCTTACGTTTTTCGAGTAATTAAAGTGTTAATTTCAATAAATTTTCGCCGTGTGGTTGACGGCATAGAATACAAACGGAAAACTCGACATCAAACCCTATATGACTGCCTCGTTGGTCTCGCGGCATAAATGTGCGCGTGGGATCGGGAGGTCCCGGGTTCGATTCCTGGGTTGGGCAGTGTTATTGGGTTTTTCTGTCATGAAATTCTCAGTAGCAGCACGGAGTCTGGAAATGTGCCCGGTACGGCAATAGGCTCGCCCCTTATTACGTGGGACTAAAGTATATCTGGCGAAAAGTGGGTGTAGAAATGCACCTCTGCCTACCCCTTCGGGGATAAAAGGCGTGACGATATGTATGTATGTATGTATGTATGTAATTTCAATAAATATGTCAAAATTTTATATAATGATAAAAAAACATCGGTCTCGAGGTTGTTTCGTTTCTTTGCATTTTCTGAAAATTTTTGACGTAATAATGTATATTCTATTTACACCATCAGAAAGTAGAGGTTTCAACGAACAAAACGCCGACAGACTTCTTTTAAAAAGCTGATATGTTGACGTAAGAATTTTCGATTGAAAATTAGGTATTTTTTTGACATTCAGTCAAAACAAGGCGTAAAAATACAAATTCTATATAAAAAACACTACAATTTGTTTCGAATATAAAAAGGTAAGTTTTCACCTAATTTCGTGAAAAAGATAAAAGTATTGTAAAAGATAAAAATAAAAAACCAAAATCTGGGTTATTTGAATTTTCACATAATTTTTGATGTTATGTGAATAAAGTGCACGGTTGGCGTAGTGGTTTAAGCGGCCGCCTCGCCGCTTGACACTGCGCCTTGTGTTGTGGGTTCGATCCCCACACGAGGCAACACTTTGTGTGATTCATAAATTGTTGTCTCGAGTCTGGGTGTTCATTGTGTCCGTTAGTTGTATGTTTGTAAGGTCCCCCGCGACACAGGATTTAGTCCTAGTGCGGGAGTTGTCTTTTTAAAACAAAAAAAAATGTAAATACAAAAGTTGTAGATCTTTTTATTACCTACAACTTTGCCATTGAAGTTTTGTAGTTTTGCCGGAAATCGAGATAAACCCTTTTTTACCCTTAACATCGCAACCCCATCCACTTCCCGAACTCAGATCGCCCGTAATTTATTTTTCCTTTAGTTTTTGCTATATTCTCTTCCTTCCCCAATGGGTTTCATTCTACTTTAATTTTAATTAACTTTTTACCGTTTTCTAACGTAGGTATCTGCACTGGTCTCAAAACTTTATGTTAATTTGACGTTCACTTGGTAGGCCTAGTCCTCGGCTATCTTCTTTACATCCCAAATAAGGGTGTCTAGCAATATACATACTTATATGACAGAACAGCATTTGACGGGGCAAGGCAATAACAATATAATTAATCTTAGGTCATAAAAAATGCATTACCTGAGCTGTTTTTCTCTCTCGAGGAACTTCTTGGCGGATCGTCGCGACCTGCCGCCCGAGCGACTCTTGCGCGAGTCGGGGTTACCCTCGCGGCGCTCTATGAACTCGCTTACCAGCTTCGCGCGTTTCGCGTCGTCCGCACTGTGCAGTATAAAAAAATAATGATAGCATCAAAAACTATATCACGATGATTCAGGCTTATATTGAAATGAAGTATTTTTTGCGTGGCAATATAATGTTTATAAAAGTCAACATCAATACAAGAGTACATCACTGTATAGCTAAGAAAAAGCCAAAATTCTTTATATTCTCAAAACTTTAAAGTATCATATAAAAAAATAAGTGATAGGATCGAATAAGCAACTCTGCGTATGGTTTTGATAAAAAAATATTTAGCCATGTAATTAAATGCGAATGCAACATACGTGGCACAGTCTTTCTTCCCCATTCTTTTGAGAAGCTTTTCTTTGGTAGACACCCATTGTTTCTCTTCTTCCGACGAAGAATCCTCCTCCATTTTCGTTTTATGATTAGCTGGTGAAGATTTCTTATCGGTTTTCTGAAATACCACACGGTTAATTATTACCTTTATTTTATAGATCACTTTAGCAAAAGCTTGTTACATTTTCATAACTATTCATGTAGTCACCACCTGTTTTTAGCCTAATAACAAACACAATGCACTTACTTCGAAAGTAAATATCCAAATATTCAAAGGTCTTCTAAAAGATTAGGAAATTAGTAAAAAAAGAAACATATAACTACCTTACTATGCCTTGTCACTGGTCCCTTAGTCGGATTTTCGACCTTGGCATCCATCACCACAGGTGCATGAAGCAGAGTCAGTTCCTTATTCATCATCTTATCTGCCGTGAGCATCAAGTCAGAAGCCTCTTCAGGATTAATTGATTTCTTCTTAGTTGATGGTTTTGATTTTTTAGTTTCACCGCTATTCTCAATGGGCTCCTTTTTAATTTTAATAGTCCCTTCTTCCTGTGCAGCTTCGTCGTCACTATCCTTGTCATCCATAAGAGAGCTTTTGGCGAGGGCATTTTCGGTCTGCCTCTGCACCTGGGTTAGAAAAGTAAATAATTAAGAATTCCATACATATATAGTATGAAAAACTATTGCGCTATAAAGGTGATTTTCCACCAGAGTGGCGAGACGAGACTAGGCGAGAAGAGAATTGAAATCGCACTGACCCTTTTCCACTAAAAATTGCCATCGCGAGCTCGCGCGTGACCGCCGCGCCGTCCGTAGGCTTCATTAGATAAAGATATAGGTACAGTGCTGTTTGAGTTCGTCTTGCAATACACACGCAATTTCTATCGCGAGAAGCGTGTTTCTGTTGCAAAGTTAATTTATACTCTATGTCGGAAGCAATACGGTTCATTTTTAGGGTTCCGTACCTAAAAGGTAAAAAACGGAACCCTATTACTAAGCCTCCGTTGTCTGTCTGTCTGTCTGTCTGTCTGTCTGACTGTCTGTCTGTCTGTCTGTCTGTCTGTCTGTCACCAGGCTGTATCTCATAAACCATGATAGCTAGATAGCTGAAATTTTCACAAATTATGTATTTCGGTTGCCGCTATAACAACAAATACTAAAAATAAAAAAAAATAAAAAATTAAGGGGGGGTCCCATACAAAAAACGTGTTTTTTTTCGTATATTTTGCTCAAAATTACTAACTGTTACAGGTAGACGCTTTAAATTTTTAAAGAATATGTAGTTGTATATTACCTTTCAAAATAAATAATTAAATTTAAAAAAAGTAAATAATAACGGGGGGCTCCCATACAACAAACGTAATTTTTAAGCAATTTGTTACTCGATCTTAATAAACAGGTAGAAACTTATAAAGTATTTAAGTATACATACAACGAACGTGATTTTATTTTATAGATGATGGTACGGAACCCTTTATGCGCGAGTCCGACTCGCACTTGCCCAATTTTTACACAAACAAATATTTCAATTCACGCCTCGCATATTCTCGCCAATCCACACTGTTTCCACCAAAGATGCGCTGAGAGAGAATTGAAAATTTGCCATACAAATTTCAATTCTCTCCTCGCCTCGCCTCGTCTCGCCACTCTGGTGGAAAATCAGCTTTAGACGCCTTATTTTATTTCAATGAGCTAGGAAAATTTTGTTTTGTGTAAATGGATAATGATCTGTGTTTACTATAAATATTACATGTCTCATATGTATGTATGTCAAATCTTACCGGTGGTGGGATCTGATCATCAACGCTTGGCCCTTCGTCATCAGAAGGCAGTAGTTCGTCATAATGGTCAGAGTCTACTGCACTCACTGTTCGACTGTCATCTTCAACGCCACTTTCAGTTGTCGGTTTTTCGTCTTTAGCTTCCCTCTTGGAAGCATTTTGAGGTTTTCTATCTTTTATTATAGTTGCTCTATTCAGAGTGTTTAAATTGGTCAGTCTGAAAAAAAATTAGGATTATAAATATTTTACTTTTAAGATAACTTCTATGATGTGCATGCATTTAACATATGAAGCATAAAACAAGGTTTTTTTTATACTAACAGCTACATAATGAACTCACCTGTTAATCTCTTCATCAGATTCATCTTTTTCAGTAGCAATATTTTGATAATGGAAATACGTTTGGACAAATGATTCCGGCAGTTTTTCCAAGTATATACTAGCATCCTGACAAAGTTTGTCATCATCTAAATCAATGGGGTAGCAATGCCAACCATGACGGTCTATAAATGTAGGTGTTTCTTCAGGCACAGAATTTTCTTCATCTCTCATATTGATTTTCTTTTTCTTTGAAGGTTTTACTTTTTCTGTATCGTTGTCGAAGATCGGCATAGTTGGTTCACATTCCAAAAGTTCCACAGGCTCATTGGGGCATATAATTGGTGGTTCAGATGGTTCACCACCACTTTCATAGTTTTTGTCTTTAGCTGCCTCATTTTTTCTTGTTTTCTTCTTATCATTTACAAGCTCATCTTCTTTGTCAGGTATGACTTTTTCGTATACAAATTTCATGTATTTCTCATAATTTGACATTTCATTTGTCTCTATAGAAGTGAAGCCAGTAAATGTTTCTACACTATCTTCAAGTTGATCTGTTGAATCTACATTATTACACTGTATTTCAGTGCTCTTAGCTTTACTGCTAGATGATGGCTTGGACTTCTCTTGGGGCTGATCTACAGTTTCTTTCACTAATTGCTTAGTTTTATCTCTGGTTTGGTAAACAGCCTCCTTTGGTACTGGCTCTGTTTTGTCCAGAGACTGGTTATTTTTTGTGTCTGTCGTCGATTTATCTCTGTTACGCTCACTAGTCTCTTTTGACGCTAATTTAGATTTATCTACAATCCGATCACTAACGTCTTTTAGTGCTGATTTAGATTTATCTATAACCAGGTTGCTAGTTTCTTTAAGTCCTGATTTTGATTTATCTCTGGTCTGGTCAACAGTATCTTTCTTCTCTCTACTTCTTAAACGTACAGTAATATTCTCATCCTCAGAATCAGAAGACCCGTTTTTTCTCTCCTCCTGTCTTATCCTTTCTTTCATTTTTCTAGTTAAAATAGCAACTTCATTGTTTGTCACCTTTTCTTTTTCTTTAGTGACTGTAGGAGTCGGTACTGGTACCTCTTTATTATTAGCCTTGTGCTCTAACTTCTTTGGTCTACCTTTACTACGTTTTGCAGTTGGTCTTTTAGTTGTATTACTTACTTTCTTGCTACTTTCATCAGAACTACTTTCCATGAGACTGCCTTTCGCAGATTGAATATTCATGGGTTCATAAGTATGTGGGACTAGTAAACCAAGCATATCAACTGCATTTTCTTCGTCGTAGTCAGGTTCATGCTGTCGCCGAATTCTTTCCGAGCTTTGACTGTAGATCTCTTCTGTCTCTTTATCTGTTAGTGCTTGCATTAGTTTGTTACTACTAACAAATTGTTCAAATGCATCTACATCATAGCTATTACTGTTCTGTCTCTGTATGGGTGCCGCATGTATATTATGATCCTCAATTTCTGCTTTGACATCAGGTATTATAGTCATTTCATCAGGACCTGGCCCAGGTTCAGCTTTTACTTGTGTAGATTCTATCAAGTTATCTGCTATATCATCTAGAGGTTCTAACTTAATTTGAGTTATAATTGGCTCTAATTCTTGTTGCCCATTCACATCTAAGTTATTAATGTTAACGCATGATCTAAGTTCTTGCATTTGAACTTGAGATACCCAAGACGGCTCAATTTGATCATCTTCACCTTCAGGTATATCTGGCTCAAAATTGTCTTCATTGTTAAAGTCGTCTAGATATTCTGAGCTATCTGCAATATCTGAATTGCATTCCTCTAGGTTTAGGAAAGCTTCTTCTGACAATGTATTTACACAGTTTATCATTAATCCTTCAATGGCTGTATCATCATCATTGTGTTGAAGAAGAGTTTCGTAAAAATCATTTCCATACAATAAGTATTTAATATTTTCATAGGCTATATTTTTTAATGATTTAGGTGATAAAACACTGTTATTATTTCTTTCTAAAACAAGTTGTGTTCTTTGGATATGTTCAACACATAAAGAAAATAGTGATTTTACATCATTTTTGTGTTCTGGCAATAGCACAGTTTCTTCAGAATTATTTAACCAAGAATTGCTTGATTCTTCTGAATAATAGTTTATATCTATATTTGATTCTTTCTCACCTCTCATATTGCTGTAGCTTGAGTCTTCTAACAGCTCCACTATTCGTTTGTGACACAATGTTTTCAGAGTTGATGGGTTTACTTGAATGTCTTTACTAGAAGACTCCTTTTCTTCAGAATTATATAACCATGAATTGCTTGATTCTTCAGAATAATAGTTTATATCTATGTTTGATTCTTTCTCACCTCTCATATTGCTGTAGCTCGAGTCTTCTAACAGCTCCACTATTCGTTTGTGACACAATGTTTTCAGAGTTAATGGGTTTACTTGAATGTCTTTACTAGAAGACTTCTGTATAGGAGAAGCTGGGCATATTTCCATCTTGTTTGTTGTGCAGTCAATTAGGGTTCTCATACACAGCCGAAATAAAGTTACTGGGATGCTTTTCCAATCTGCAAGTTCATGTCTTTTCTTGTGAGTACCTTCTTTGAAATCGTCAGCATATATATGAAGCTTTACTATGCGAAAACACAACTTAAATAGAGACTCAGGGGAGGTGACAACTGTATTTTTAGCTAAAGTCATAACATCACTTATACTGTGGCTTGGTTCTGACACAGTAGTATCATGATCAGAGTAGTTAGCATCAGTTTTAATATCTAATGGCTTTACAACAAAATAATTGCACACACATTCCTTGTTCATAGTAAGCCATTCTGGGCTTACAAAAGGAGCACATGCAGATAATGCTTTCTGACGGTAATAGTCCTTAAAAAAATCACTTACCATTTCTGTGGTGATACGGTTATCAGGTGGTTTTTTATTTCGGCTGTCCTGGGCTAAAAAAGACTGAGTAGGCTTAACTTTTTTTACCATTACTGTGTCATTTATCCATACAGTATGCCTCCCCTTAATATCAAGTTTTTTATTAATTTCACTTGGCTTTTTAGCTATTTTAATAGATAGCTCCTTGTTTAGAAACACCGTTTTTGGATTAAAAGCTGGTTTGGCTTGAGCTTTTTGTGATGGTTTTATGTTGGGTGATGGCTTGACTTCTACAATTTCACAATCACTATCACTATTTGATTCTTTAGGTGTAGGTAATACTTTTTTTGGTTCCTCTCTGCATCTTGTTAAATTGTGATTTGTAAGGAATTCATCATATTGTTTTGCCAAATCTTCTTCCATTTGTAAAAGATTATGTTTTGCTAATTTGAATAATAAGAATGACTTTTTTACACAATAATCCATTTTAGCTGTATCAGTTACATGGTTAGTGTTTATCTTCTTTTTGATAAAATCTTCGGACTTTTGCTTCATCAATGACCCTAACTCAGCAGTTGTCTTAACAATGCTATTTAGGAAAAAGCAAGCTTTTTCTGACTGTTCTGGGGTTAAAGGAATATTTTCCTTCAAAGGAATATCATTAGGAGTAGAAGTTTGCACTGCTACAGATGCTGTAGGTACTGCAGTTGTTTGGGAACACATCTCAATAGTCTTTTTCGCTTCTGGATCCAGGATAGGTATTTCAATTTTAGAGGTTTCTGCAGGAGCATTTGATGAAACCTTTTTTATTTTCAAATTTGTACCTTGTATCTTTTTTGCAAGAAAATTTTCAAACTCAGTGGTTGTGCCCCACAGTTGTGATGGTTGTGGAGGCTGGGAGTCATCCCCTGCTTTGATGACAGAAGGTTCCAAACTACCTTCAACATCATCAGCTTGGCCAGTGGTATGTGTTGATTCCACCACAGTCCCATCAGTTGTTACTACAGGTTTGGAGTCATCATCCTTCTTTCCCCTTTTTCGTGGCGACTGGGTGTCAGACTTTTTACGGTACTTTTTTCTTTTATGTCTCGTATCATCTTCTAATTCCAATTGTAAATTATCTGACATTTCCGTATCTGTAGACTCCGTAGCAGTGTTGCCTCTTTTACCAGGAATGTATTCATCATCAGAATAGTACTTATTACCTCTCCTGCCCCGTCTTGGTTCATCATCAGATAACTCTACATTAGCAAAAGGATCTTCATCAGATCCTTCATCATATTTCAGTGCCTTAGTTTTACGGCGCATTGGTCTTTTTGAAGTATCTTCAACAGGTAAAGTACTGCTGGCACCCTGGTTATTAGCATCAGTGTTATCATTGCCAATAACACTGTCAATATTATATTCAAAATCTGCCATAACAGGCATCTTAGTATTTCGTTTAGTTGGAGTTTTATTAGCTTCACTTGTTTCATCTACTTGATTAGATATTTGGTCATCAGTATGGATTTCACTAGCATTATGAACTTCAACATTAGTAACATTAGTTGATGGTTCAGAAACTTTTCTAAGTTTACTTAAACACATGTCATCAGCATCACTATCTTCTAAATGATCCTTATCTTTTACAAGAGTGTTGTCAGGAATTTGGTCAGCTTTTTCGTAAACTTGCGATTGTTCTGTTATTGACTTTTTGGGTCTTCCTCTCCTTTTCTTGGGTTTATGGATCTGTTCATCAATACTTTCAGAATTGCCATCCTTTAGGTCTACATCAGGCTTATCATCCACAACAGTTTTGTCCTGAGCAAGAACACCCATAGAAGTTTGGCATGGAGTGTTTTTCAGTTTACTAAGACATACATCATCTAAGTCATCTTCAGAGAACCCATCACTCAAAATTTTGTTATTGGAATCGGGCTGTACTTCTGTTACACATAGATCTGTTTTGGCTGTTGAAGACTCTGTTCTCCTTTTGCGTCTTTTAGATTTTTCATTAGAGGTGCTACTAAGAGGCTCACTAGAAACTTCTTTTACCTCTGGATGGGTATTATTTATTTCATTTTCTAAATTTGGCTGTGTTTCTATTCCAGGACTTACTATGTCTGTCACAGCTTTTCTACCACTTCCCTTGGGCCTGCCCCGTCGAATGGGTTTATCAGATAATTCAAAGGATTTGTTATTATCAGAACTACTCAGGTCATTTGACAAATCACTATTGTTCCTGTTCATATCAGATTTCTCACCAGACCATACCTTTCTAGGCCGACCACGCTTTTTTCTATCTGAAGGTACTATATCTGATGTTTCAGGGTCTGAACTAAAAGGTGTTGATGATATATCGGAGTTTTGTATGTTTTTTGGCATTTCTGTGGTAGACTCCTCCATAGAAACTAAAGGCTTCTTAGGTTTTCGCCCTCGTTTACGTGGAACTGTTTTAGTAATAGGCGTGACTGATGCAAGAGTATCATCTTTAACATTTTCACTATTACTCACAACCATATCTGTGTCATTTTCGTAGTTACTGATATTTTTGCTATTTACTAGTGAATTATCAACAGAACTTACACTTGACTCTACGCGCGAGCTGTTCAGCGGTCGTTTTTGAAAACTTGCAATCTGTGTACTGTTTACAGGGCTGATCGTAGCATTCCCTGAACTTGATACAACCTCGTTGACACTAGACACCGGACAGCTTTTACCAGGTGCAGGAGGTTTCGAGTTCAGCGGCATCTTCTGAGGCAGTATTATAATTTCTTTTTCTTGATACATAGAAACTGCTTGAAACTTTTCAAATGCATCCTCAGGTATACAGAGGTTGTTAGCTTCCAAATCAAGATCTTCAGACATTTTTTTGAAATACTATCGTTAATTGAATTTTGTCGTCACATATTACTTATTTATACTATAAAAGTAGTGATGCACATAAACACTAATGGTTTTATTTTCATATTTCAATTTCAAGTAATTGAAGTAATAGCAAGCAAGATTTTTTGTTGTTAACACCGAGTTGCCAATGAATAAAAAGTAATAAAAATGAAACCTAAATAATGTTTACTACTTAAAAAATGTTTAGTGGTGCCATTTGCCTTAAAATAAAAACTTGATAATCGACTAATCTTTAATTTATGTTACTATAATTTTATTATCAAGTTCAGTAAAAAAGTCTTTTTTACTTGATCTCAGGATACCGCAGTCCGCAACGGAAGGAGCATTCAAGCTATTATCCGTGTACGCGTACGTGACTATTTATTTTAAATGTTATGGTCTCGTTAATGGTATATGATGAGTGGCATGTTAAATGTGGGTTACATTTATTTATTAGGTCTATATTGGGTAAATGAAAATATAAGTAAAATCGTAATATATTAAATCCTTGCGTTATTTACTGACTGACAGACACACTACAGCTGAAACTATTGGGCGCAGGAAGCTCTTTTGTTTAGCAAAGTAGTAAGCTTACCTACAAAATCTTAACATGCTATTTCATTTCTTTACATTACATCGGCATAAGTTGCTCTTTTCCTGTGTGAGTGCGACAAAAATTCTCTGTCTACGATAATATCAGATTTTTGTTAATGTTGTTTTAAATGTAAAATTATGAAATTATTAAAACGTGTGTGTCTTCTATTCTTTATTTTATAGCACGAAGGTTTTTTGCGTGGCGTAACTTCATTATCACACTCAAAGAAATATAACTAGTCCAACCCACCTCACTGATCATACTCATGAACATAGATAAGTACATTATTTTAAATACACATAAAATAAGTACCGCTTGCTTTATTGTTCCTATTAGTGCGAGTTGCGACTTGTCTTGAGGTCTTACCCTGTCTTACCTGTATGCTTGCCTGTGTGCGACTGAATTTTATGCTAAGCGCGCTCCACACTACTCGCGAAGTTGAACGAATACGATAGTGTAGAGAGGCACTTCGGCTTACCTCGTAAACTTTACCTCGCCTCGGGCGACTTCGGGTCGTTGTCGGTTTTTGCGCCCAAGTCAAAGGGCCCGAAGTTGCGAAGTTCGAACACGAAGTTCGAACATAAACCTTACGTTCTTCTCGTGAGAATATAGTGTTCTGTGGCCGGGCGACCGAGCTTCTCGCGAGGTTGCACGAGTGACGACTGTGTAGTCAGTCACATAGTTCGGACTTCGGTCAACTTCCACGAGTACTTCGTCGAAGTAACTTCGCGAGTAGTGTAGAGCGTGCATTATATTTTTCTGGTAGATGTTGCACGAAATGTAAAACTTCAAAACTGACATTTCTATCGAATTGTGTTGACGTTTGTGGGAAGCTACTAAGCTAGTGATTTTAATGATTTTATATTAAAATCAATCAATTCATATCATAATTTCTAATTAACAGCAAAAGTTTTAAATATAACACTCAACTAGGCTTATATTGTGTGCCTGATCATCTTTATCAAAGTGGCAAATGTTTTTTAATCAAAATGTACTTTCCAATAGGATGGCCCAAAGTTCTGAAAAGTCTGGGTGCAGATAATCAAATTATAAAACAAATTGTATCAAATAGAGATAAAATATTATTCGCTTCCCTAAGCGATGACTGTCTTATGGTATGGTTTTGTAAGGTAAGAAACATTGTGGGAATTTGAAGATATGACGAAAATACCAAAGCAAACCAGACATTGCAACTGTGTTCATAGTGTAATTAAGTTATTCATGACTTCAATCGATTATGATGTGTTATTGCTTCGTTATTGCCGCTTTGCGTGAATACCTCTCTATAGTGTGACCTTAATATCACTTACAATTTGGATTGTTGTATTGTTTTCTTTATCTTGAAATCTTATCTTTTTATTGGTATTTTATGTTACTCTACAATACTATAATTTCCCATTAGTACAAATTTCCTGATTGATTTAGTATAAGAGTAGAGTAATTGTAAAAAATAGTGTAGTAAAAACATTATCTCTCCAAGTGTGTTTACAGTGAATGATGTTTGTTGCAGCCTACTGTTCCCATTGTGTACCATAAGAGGAGTACAGAATCTCTGCAGAGGCTCGGTGTCAATGTGGGTGTTGAATGGAAACCAGACTCATCTATGATATGTATTTCAGTATGTACAATATTTGTTATTGTTATCTTTGTTTACTAATGTTATGTTGATTGTTTATTTAGTATTGTTTAGTTTCTTTAAAATATAATATAACCTTAAAGGTATATTATGTCAATATAGTAACTAATGATACTGGAGAACAGGTTGTTCAGGAAAATCAGGTTTCAGTTGAAATACAAAAACATGTGTTTGAGCCCAACAATTTTTGATATGTTAGTTACATCTACTGCTTGAAGCCCAAATTTGGAGTATAGTCCTGAAAATTTGGCGTGACTGTCTTCTGAGCTCTGCAATCCAAAAGTAGTGATGTTCCGGATATCCGTATCTGTATCTGCGGATATCCAAGGAAGAAGAGAGATCTGTATTTGTTACTTTTCTCGCGGATCTTTCACCTTATTTATTTTCAACTGATAGGATGGATTGCTATAGGTGGTTAAGCAGAATTTAAAAATTATTAAATTCCATTCCAGTATTTTTAATAAAATTTCAATACAAGTGGAAACATGATCTGTCTATTGTCCCGCCACGTGTGCGTGACGTCAACTATAGTTTCAAGGTCGTGCGCACCGACATCGATTCAGTAAGAAAATAAAGATCCGTATCCGCGGATCTTGACATCAAATATCCGTATGCCAATCTGAATTTGCGGATATACATTTTTAACGATCCGGCACATCACTATCCAAAAGGATAACAATATTCCAGGGCTTAGAACAGTGTCAGTGTCAGCGTATTTATATTTGAGTGTACGGTTTCCCCATAACAACTGTCAAATATCTCAACGACAGCTGGAAGCAACTGCATAACATGCTCTCCAACACGCAATTAAGAATTTAATTATCACAGGTATCGCTAAAAGGCTGATCGACGCTTCCCGTGACCAGAGGGCTGGTTTATATTTTGCAGAGAGAATAAGCATTGCCATACAACGTGGCAATGCTGCCAGCCTTCTGGGCACGCTACCAGCCGACAGCGTTGCGGAGGAATTTTTTGACGCCGCGTAGTTTCTATTTTGTTATTTTTATTTATTTAGTTTTATTGGTTTAGTTTAGGATAGTTTAGTTGCATAAGTAGTTTTATTCTGTTGTATATATGTTATTTGTTACTTCAATAAAGCCTATCAGTAAAATTATGATATCAAAACACATTATCACATAACTTCAAAATCGCAGACATTGTGGTATGGTAGATTTCAACAAAATACCCTCTGCTTGATATAGTAAGTCCACTAAGTTATTGCTGCCTCAGCAGTAAGATATTATGACTTATTTATTTTGTACCTGTTAAGTACCATTGCTCTACCATGAAATCACTTATACAATTATTTCATAGTATGGGAATGATTAAATCTAGATTTTTCAACAAAATTAACTCAGGATTGTGATAAAATTGTGCAAGTTTGAGTTACATCACTTGAGGTATTTCCTATTCTATATTGGTTCTTTTTCTTTGATTGGTGAATTGTTATTCTTTGATTGTTTAATGTTTTCTTTTACAGACATCAGAAGGACATCTAATCTTGTACAATGTAGAAGCCCAAAGTGAACAGACAGCTTACCAGCAGTATGATCCACCAACTGCCAGTCTACGGCGAGACTCCGCCGAGCTTTTTGTCAAAGAAGTCATACCATCACTTAAGATAACACAGGTGATGTATACCTATTTTTAGGTAAAATAAAAGCGGGTTCTAAATGCCGGCTAACCCGCATCATGGTCAACATCACAAACTATGGCCTTACCCATCTCATACTGAAAAAGGCCCAGAGTGGAACAGTGTACATACGGGGTGGTTGATATTTTATTCTGCAAAAAAATTTGGCATAATATGCCATATGTGTTATTATAACACAATCAATATGAAAAGAATTATGTAAAAATCCACTGAGACAGATGTATGTAATTTCAATCAAATTCTCTCTTGGAATATTATCTGAACATATCATCATATTATATATTATATGGTATGTTGACAAAAAAGCTGAAGGAAACAATAACAGTTACCATCGAGTATTGCAAAACTTGATAATCATTGTTATACTTATTTGGCAGGAAATATCTATTTTTATCATAATGTTGAATGTTTATATCTTAACTAGAGGATGCGCGCGGCTACATTCGCAGTTTTTTTTTTAATTATCCTTTTCGTCAGGAATTTCGGGCAACCCCTTCGTAGAAATATTTCCTACGGTCGCCATGTAACATACAAGCCAAATTTCAGCTTCTTGCGCCCCATTTTATTACTACAATAGTAGTCAGTCAGTAACGCAAGGATTTTATATATACAGATTAAATTAAAAGCTGCATATTGACTTTATATTTTAAAATGGCCAAGTTGTCCAGTCACTGTATCAAATTATTCATAGTCTTTGGTAATTTATGCTGATATGCTTATAAACTCACCACCCATGTAATTTGCTCAGTTAATAGACATCATAAAATGTGAATAAATGCTTAAATGCCTTAACGTAACTTTTACATTCTAATTAAATTTCAGACAATGCAAGCAAATTATGAATTTATTGTATTTATACGACTATATAATTTATCAATTTTCGTAGTGTTATATGTTTTTGAAATTAATCACATAACTTTTTGGCACATTTTGTAAGCTTATTGTATTTGGAAAATTATCACAATGTTGAGAATGAGAAATATAGGTCAAACCTCATTAGATCCACTCGACACCTGGCCAGCACCGCCTCGCCTTTAAGATAAGCGCTCACTACATCAACTCCGTTACCGAAAAAGACGTCGAGTTCTTTTTGCGGACAGCGAGTGGTCCACTCGTTGACAACTCGCAGCTCGTATGCTTGCAACGCGCGGGTCCGGATTGGGCCATGCGCTGAGTAGACTCCAAAATAGTGCACCACGTGGCGTCCGACCCTTAGGCCACTCGGCAATCGCTGGTTGACAACGCGCCGTCTACTCGTGAACCTCAAGTCGACCAAGAGTGGACGCCAAGTGGAGGCGGTGCTGGCTGGCTGGCGAGCTGTAATGAGCTGTGAGCTTAACGAAGAAAAGACGAATAAAGACTATGAGCGCCAAAACTAGACCATAAATAGTTTTGTTGTGTATTATATAGGATGCATAATAAAATACAGACCATACTTGACATAAGTATATCACTAGACCACCGTTTTTAAGAGAAGATATTTATATTTGTGCCTAAGTTTGGCGTTCTGACGACCGGACTGCTACGCCGAAGGTCGCGGCTTCGATTCCCGCTCAAGTCAAACATTTGTGTGCATGAACATGGATGTTTGTCTTGGTCTGGGCGTTTCTATGTATAATATGTATGTATTTACAAAAAAAAAGTATATATGAATGTTTATCCATATTTTAGTACCCATAAGACAAGTTCTGCTTAGCTTGGGACTAGATGGTGATGTGTGTATGTGGTAGAATATTATTATTATTAAGTATTTATTATTATTATAAGTTTATTTATTTTAACAGGAAAAGTAACCAGTACTATAACTTGTTTCACAGTTCAAAGAGGTGCTAGTATGGGACGGTCAGATCACTCGCATGTGCTGCATCTCCGGCACCGAGATCTTGGTGTGCACGACGCGGGCGCATCTGCTGCGGTACCGCTGGGACGGCTCCCAAAACAGGGACTACTGCCTCGACCTGGGACGGATACCGTTCTCTATCAACCAACAGGTTTCTAAAGGTAATGTTTTTTAATTTGATACATTCGCCACTACTGTCTGCAATTCATAATATCTTCTCTTTCTCTTCAAAGGTCTCTGATATAACTTTTTTTGAATTAGTTGTAACTTGTACTACCAGAAAAAATTATTGATTTTAAATTTAATCATTCCATATCATGGCCGGTTCCAATATATGATCCATCCATGGACTTGGAGATTAGAGTTAATAAGTCAAATACCTTCATATTTGACTTATTATGTATGTACGTCAAATATGCATTTCTAATTTCTCAATCCATAAATAGACCGGATAATGAATCCGGCGCTTAGTGAAGTAAACACACACAAATAAAACCATCGCATGCTAGTTAGATTGTCCCTTATTATACGCGACCAATGATAATTCTGCTGTGAATGCTTTTGTTTCACTCGGCAACACAGCAGTAAACCTTAGCTCTGGTTTCGAATTTCACATGTAATTCTGTCTCCTGGTAATTTTAGAATTGTTTTCTGATTTCAGCGGAGCCGATACTAGAAGACAATACGCATGTGAATGATATAGAATACTCGCCGCTGGTGTGTGGGTTCGGTATAACGCTCAACGACGGCCGGGCGGCGTACCTCACTGCTCCAAACCTTAAGTTCGATCCCAATGTAAGTATTAAATTTTTTGGTTTTACGTTGTCTTGCAAACATACATACATATCTACGTATCACGGACATTTTTTTCGAGTTTTCTTTGTTTCGGCACTGTTGCAAGCGATATGAACACGGATGTAGGTACATCTGTACAATAAAAATAAATTCTTTAACATAAACTTTACACTTACAAAATATTGCCTTTTAACTGATTATAATTCAATAATTAATAATTAAAGTGTTATTTAAATATGGTCGACTAAATATAATTTCAAATATGTGTGAACACAATACAACCTTCGATTCATAATATTATAACCAAAGATCATATTTTATTTCCGACCCAGATATTATCGGAGACCGATTTATTGGTAAGAAGTATAGTGAACTTTGTTGTGTGTCTGATACTAATCTATTCTCAAGTAACATGCTTGTATTTCTATATCCTGATGAATATTACCTTAGTTTTCAATATCCGTTGACAACTGCTAGAAAATAAACCGACAAACAGACAACAGATTCTTACAAACAGGCACTTTTTATTGCATTTATACTGTACATAATTATATACTTTCAAGTGGGGTTTGGAACGGAGTGATATATAGTAACCTTTGTTTCAAATTTTAACACAAACTACACAAAAATCTGTTTTCTGTTTATACCCTAGCACTAGCACCAGAACTTTTTGCTAGGTATTTTGTACTAAGAATCAACTTAACTTTTAAATCGAGCTTTTAACAATGTGTCTAAAAAGTTTGAGTTATAAATTGGTTCTTACTTCAGTTTGATCGCGTTGTTCCTAGAGTGGTCCAATGTACTGCTAGGCAATCATACATTGTGTGTTGACATTATAATGTTTGTTTGTATTCGTAGGCAGTGCAAGGCATCTGGGCGCCCGGCATCGATGACGCGACGTGTGCCAGAGTCAACCATAAGTTTAGATTAATCGCTATCGGCAGGAAAAAGTAAGTACTCCATCATATCAGCCTCCCGCGTCCATTCGCTGGCCTTGATCCCAAGGAGAAGGAGGGTTGTTATTTCCTTTTGCGATATCATTATCTTGAGCACAAATGGTAGTTACTGTTCTTGCACAGGGCTATACATATTTCCTTTGCATGGCAGAAACATTTCATTTTCTGTGAGAAGAAAATAGACTGAAGATATATTGCCAACAAGAATAGATAAAATGTTGGTTGCTATTAACCCAATTAGACGGCAGTTTGGAGGCAGCAATTACCCGACTACTCGTTGGAGATCCGCACTAAAAAAGTAGTATATTTCTATTAATACGAGCCTTGTCCATAAAAACAGGAGAAACAGAAGATTTTACAAAATGATGCCATAAATAAAACAAAATATTTGGTTGCAGTTCTCAAGTGGACGTGTTCACGATAGACGAGGCAACGGGCGGTCTGGAGCTGTCACACACGATGCTGCTCAGCTCCAAGGACTTCCCTGGCGACCCTGGACCTGTCAAGTGCATGAGGTAATGTTCACATGTAGTCACACGTGTTCACGATAGACGAGGCGACGGGCGGTCTGGAGCTGTCACACACGATGCTGCTCAGCTCCAAGGACTTCCCTGGCGACCCTGGACCTGTCAAGTGCATGAGGTAATGTTCACATGTAGTCCCACGTGTTCACGATAGATGAGGCGACGGGCGGTCTGGAGCTGTCACACACGATGCTGCTCAGCTCCAAGGACTTCCCTGGCGACCCTGGACCTGTCAAGTGCATGAGGTAATGTTCACATGTAGTCACACGTGTTCACGATAGACGAGGCGACGGGCGGTCTGGAGCTGTCACACACGATGCTGCTCAGCTCCAAGGACTTCCCTGGCGACCCTGGACCTGTCAAGTGCATGAGGTAATGTTCACATGTAGTCCCACGTGTTCACGATAGATGAGGCGACGGGCGGTCTGGAGCTGTCACACACGATGCTGCTCAGCTCCAAGGACTTCCCTGGCGACCCTGGACCTGTCAAGTGCATGAGGTAATGTTCACATGTAGTCACACGTGTTCACGATAGACGAGGCGACGGGCGGTCTGGAGCTGTCACACACGATGCTGCTCAGCTCCAAGGACTTCCCTGGCGACCCTGGACCTGTCAAGTGCATGAGGTAATGTTCACATGTAGTCACACGTGTTCACGATAGACGAGGCGACGGGCGGTCTGGAGCTGTCACACACGATGCTGCTCAGCTCCAAGGACTTCCCTGGCGACCCTGGACCTGTCAAGTGCATGAGGTAATGTTCACATGTAGTCACACGTGTTCACGATAGACGAGGCGACGGGCGGTCTGGAGCTGTCACACACGATGCTGCTCAGCTCCAAGGACTTCCCTGGTGACCCTGGACCTGTCAAGTGCATGAGGTAATGTTCACATGTAGTCACACGTGTTCACGATAGACGAGGCGACGGGCGGTCTGGAGCTGTCACACACGATGCTGCTCAGCTCCAAGGACTTCCCTGGCGACCCTGGACCTGTCAAGTGCATGAGGTAATGTTCACATGTAGTCACACGTGTTCACGATAGACGAGGCGACGGGCGGTCTGGAGCTGTCACACACGATGCTGCTCAGCTCCAAGGACTTCCCTGGCGACCCTGGACCTGTCAAGTGCATGAGGTAATGTTCACATGTAGTCACACGTGTTCACGATAGACGAGGCGACGGGCGGTCTGGAGCTGTCACACACGATGCTGCTCAGCTCCAAGGACTTCCCTGGCGACCCTGGACCTGTCAAGTGCATGAGGTAATGTTCACATGTAGTCCCACGTGTTCACGATAGATGAGGCGACGGGCGGTCTGGAGCTGTCACACACGATGCTGCTCAGCTCTAAAGACTTCCCTGGCGACCCTGGACCTGTCAAATGCATGAGGTAATGTTCTCATGTGGTCACACGTGTTCACGATAGACGAGGCAACGGGCGGTCTGGAGCTGTCACACACGATGCTGCTCAGCTCTAAAGACTTCCCTGGCGGCCCTGGACCTGTCAAATGCATGAGGTAATGTTCTCATGTGGTCACACGTGTTCACGATAGACGAGGCAACGGGCGGTCTGGAGCTGTCACACACGATGCTGCTCAGCTCCAAGGACCTACCTGGCGACCCTGGAGCTGTCAAATGCATGAGGTTATGTTCTCATGTGGTCACACGTGTTCACGATAGACGAGGCAACAGGCGGTCTGGAGCTGTCACACACGATGCTGCTCAGCTCTAAAGACTTCCCTGGCGACCCTGGACCTGTCAAATTCATGAGGTAATGTTCTCATGTGGTCACACGTGTTCACGATAGACGAGGCAACGGGCGGTCTGGAGCTGTCACACACGATGCTGCTCAGCTCCAAGGACTTCCCTGGCGACCCTGGAGCTGTCAAATGCATGAGGTAATGTTCTCATGTGGTCACACGTGTTCACGATAGACGAGGCAACGGGCGGTCTGGAGCTGTCACACACGATGCTGCTCAGCTCCAAGGACTTCCCTGGCAACCCTGGAGCTGTCAAATGCATGAGGTAATGTTCTCATGTGGTCACCCGTGTTCACGATAGACGAGGCAACGGGCGGTCTGGAGCTGTCACACACGATGCGGACGGATATATTAAAGTGTTAGTATTTGTCGTTGTTTCCATTTTGATATCATCATGTAAAAAGGCCTATGTCCATCAGTGGACGTCTGTAGAGACGTCCACTGCTGGACATAGGCCTCCCCCAAGATTCTCCACACAGACCAATTTTGAGCCGCATTTTTTAAAATAAGCTTACATTTTCTAAAAAAACACAAACAATATATTTTATTTGAATTAATTTATCCTCTCTTATCATAACAAGTACGTTTGATACTACTTTGTACCTATGGTAAGGCAACTAACTTGTCTGTCATTTTATTATTTGATCGGTTATCATTGTCTATTTTGATATGTGAAAAAATTAACATAATTAACATAAATGTTATATATAGTAACGAGTGGTATGTGATACCTCGACATTTAAAAGTTTTGGTGGAATAATTTGTGTAATACTCGTATATTATACACGATGGCATTTTCATTTGAAAAGATGTGTCAGTTTCACGTTTCACGCCGGCGAGCGACGTCACACTCACATATAAGTAAGCCTTGCCAACCATTTGCCATTACTTTCACGTGATTTAAATTGTCTTTCGGGATATATACCACGTACCTTTCTTTGGAGTAACCGATATTTCGGCACTGTTGCAAGCGCCATGTTCACGGATGTACTGAGGGTATTGCGGGTGGATGAATGTTACGAGCAAGTATAACGGTCTACCCGCTTTCTTACTCGTTTTTTGCATACAACACCACTGCCACTATTTTCACTATCGCACTGTACCCGATCACGACATACTACACTCACTACGTCAGCTCGCGGTTTGAGTTCTTTCGTTTCACGGGTTTTACATAAACGCACCACAGATACTCGACAGTTGAAACCAATCCTCTCTATTGAAATTATTAAACTTTTTAATTTCAATAGCCTTCCTAACCATTCGAGGTACCTATGTAGTGGCGTTCTGTCGAAAGCACCTGAGGGTTGTGTAACTCAATCCAGTGGTCGGTACCCGAGTCTAAAAGGTGTTGAGCTATGGCTGACTTATGTGGCTCGTTATTTTTGACTGCCCTGACGTGTTCCTTTATCCGGCAAGAGATGGTGCGTTTCGATTGTCCTATACATCACTATTTTTTAATTAGTACAAAAATTTAACAGGGCGCTAAGTATCTTTAATTGATCATATTTATGTAGTCAAAGAATAAAAACACTAAGTCCCAAAACTGTCTCAAAACTGTCCACAATAATACGTAATAATTGGTAAATGCATCACTAATACTATGACCGACTCGCGTACTATCATAGTAAACGGACCCATTGATAAATACCCTCCCCTCTGCGCCTGCGCCGCACCCCTACGATGCGACAAACAGTGTTAAATTGCTAGCGAAAGTGAACGTATACGTACGTACGAAAAAATATTCTTTCGTTGCAAAAGTTAATTGTTTGTCTACGTTTGCCCGACGCGATGGCCTATCATATCAGTTCATACCACGGGAGTATGTAGCTATGCTACGTGCGTACTTTTTGAGTGGAAAAATCGCGAGTGCAGCTGTGTATCCATGGACATCATTTTGTGAGTGTACAAAAGTGAGCCGGTTAGTGTTGAACAATTAAAAGCATATTGGATGCTTTTGACGAAGTGAAATGACTGTAATCTGTGTATTGACAATGGTTGTGGACATTTCGAAGGACAATGGAAATTCTTGTAAGTTTAGTAAATAATACCAACTTAAGTAAATAATAATTTGAGGCAAAAAAATCTCAAAATCGGTCTGTGTGGAGAACCTTGAGGGAGGCCTATGTCAAGCAGTGGACGTCTCTAGGCTGACATGATGATGATAAAATAATATTTATAAATACCAGATGATTCTAACTTCATAAATACGCCAAAATTACTCTTTTCTGTTATTACAGAATACCTTTTTTTATTTTGATATGTGTTTGCTTTCTAAATACATACCTCCGTATAATAACGGTAAATTTTAAAAGTATGAAGGAGAGGGTAGAATTAAAAAAATAAAAAGTAACTACCTACATTTATTATTTTGCTCCATTTTATTGTCTAAGGCTACCTACCTACATTATAAGTGCGACGGAAAGAATGCGTAAGAGTAGGACGGAAAGTAATTACTATCAATGAAGTAGTGAATGGATTGTAAAATATGTCTATGATTTTGGTGAGATTTTCTACAAAAAACAAATGATTATAACTTTGCTATTTATAGATATTATGAAATTCTTACGTTACATATATGATAATTATGTCTTCGCTAATATGTCCTTAAAGTTTTTGTACTAATTAAAAAATAGTGGTGTATAGGAACTCCCACAGCTGCAGTCAACTTTGTATACACCTGGCTTTTCTAATGGAAGACTGTCTTTCGTCGTTCTTATATATTGAGACAGTTTCTTAAAAGGAGTGAAAATAGTCTTAACTGAAACTTTGTTAAGAATATTGGCGATCTTATCTGTCACTCCTTTGACGTACGGTAATTACGCTGGGTGTCATTCAACCTTGATGTCCAGGGGGGCGATCGTGCTAAACGTCAACGTATTTACCAAAACCAAACTTCAACCGAAAACGTCACGTTATGCACATTTCGTATCGTGCTAATTATTTGAACGTAAACGATTTGGTTTTTGTAGGGCAGATACGTTCAGTGACAGCTAGGTGACAGCGTGTGAGCCTGTGCGAGCGAACTCTCGTTGTTGCATGGTATCGCGCTATTATTTGACAACGTTTTAAACCAAAACCGTTACGTTCGCGGACGTCTCATACGTTGTCAAACCAAAAGTTCCTATCGACGAACTTTGCAAATATTTATTTTTATTATTTTAAATTTGAGAAAATTATTAAGATAATTTTGTATTATTTATCAATTTAGTGGCATATGCTTATAATACGTTTGATTGCAACTTAAATGAGTGAACAACATTCTTTCATATAAAGCAATTTTTATAGATATCTCTTTGGTATAGCTTATTGTTCCAGGAGAATTCATTATTGCAAGATTGGCGTCAAGTTTGCTTGGCCCTATATTTATAACAATGTCTAGGAAGGCTTCTCATTAAAAAGGCTACATCTCGACGCGATGTCTTCCTAGACATTCGCTTTTGAAAGGCTGAAACAATATTATGGGGATATACGTATACCATACACATAATACTGTCACAGTTGTAGGTTATTTGGATGGCTTAAGCCAAAAGACTGCCTACTCGGTCACTGCGCTTTCAGACGCCTGTAAGTATACAGCAAGTAGACGACTGATAAACGTTAATTTATAATTATTTTCCCTAAGTACCTAGATAGGTATTGTAAGTATTTAATTTAACCAAGTCACAGACAAAAGCGTCGGGCTCATCATACACAGATTTGTCGTGATAGGAATCCAATCCACTACCTCGGGTAACAGACCTAAGTCTTAGATTAGGGCTGGGTGGCAGCGAGTTGAATGTGCGTGCGTGGGAAGCGCAATGCGGTGCCGACACAGAATTGAAAATTTCATGTAATCTGTGGGTGCCTAATAGTTCAATGAGTCGGTCAGAGCCTAGTCTCTGGCCAGCCTATTTTGACTAGTTGGTTCAGGGCTCTTAAATTTGGCTTGCTTTGGCCGATCAGCGAAGGGAAGGCCACAGGAGCTATTCGCTTGGTGAAATTTCAAAGGCATAATCACGGAAAAACCTGCCCCGGGTCTTTGTTGCCACGAGACCCGCCATGACAAACATCACTGTTGCCCACTTTGCATATATAGTAAAAGTAAATAAGCCTTGGAGTCTGTTAAGAGAATATCTATCTAATAAGTTCGCCCATCAATGTACCACCTGCCCATACTAGTATGAGAGTGGTTAGGGTAGGTGCCGCCTTTCGTCCTTAGTAACCATTTAGACCGGGTGAATTTCTAAGTGAATTGTAAGAAAATATCCGTGAAGAAGAGAAACATAAGAATAAATTAATTCTCTGTGACACCTGGCGGTGTGGTCCCAAACTAAATCAAAATCAAAATCTTTTATTCAAAATTGGCTGGTAAACAGCTCTTTCTGAACGTTAAATTTTACAATAGACAGTCCCCCAAAAAGCCCAACCCTTCACTGCTTCCTATGTGTTTTCGCTAGGAAGAAGAAGCAGCGCAACAAACTCCCTAGCAACACAGTACTGTCTGCGTATTTAAATATGAAGTTATACATTATAATCAAAAAATAATAATATCACATTTCAGTTAACATGATAGCTATCACACAACCTATTGCCATTTATTTACTAGACACATGCCATTTATTTACTACACTAGGCACAACCTAGTGGCATGGTTGTCAGACAATTGATCAATATATATAAATATTGCTTTTATACACATACGAGTATTATACATACATACATACATAGACTCACGCCTGTTTCCCCGAAGGGGTAGGCAGAGGCATATTAAACGCCCACTTTTCGCCAGTGTTTTGGTCCCACGTAATAGGTGGCGAGCCTATTGCCGCTTATTGGGACATTTTGTTTGCCAGAGCCTCGTCCGTTGATCGGCAGGTGCACCACTTGCAGGTGAGGTTGACTTGGGACCCTAAGTTCTTGGTGGGAACCCTATGCACGAGTATTATAGTTATGGTAATTTGCTCATCGCACAAAGAGTTCTCCTGGGTGGTAATCGAACCCATGACTTTCGTCTTATTGGTCAAGTGGTACCTAACCATGACTGGGTTAGGTACCACTAGACAAATAAGCCGATCTACAAGGGAAACTAACCACTGACTCAGCAGGATGTGATACAAGTGTGTGAGCTAACATAAGCGTACTTTCTAATCGGGTATCGAGTCCAACATCTGATGATCCAGTGTTACCTAGACTACCGCTGGACCACTTCTATAGATAGTTAAAGGAATAGAGTAGGTATGTATATTAAAAGGCAAGCTCCAATTTCACATTTCGATTTTATTTATTCAGTGTGTTGAGATGATGAAATCTGATACAAAATATAATTTTAAGTAGAGTTGAAACAAACAACATCTGTTAGGCCATTGTTACAACGTGAACTTCACAGTAATAATTATGTTTTTGGTTTGGTTTACATTATTTTAGTAAACTAATTAATAGTATATTCTTGTTTAATGTCCAAGAAGTGATGATGGTCTCGATTTGGCTCATAGCAAATTGCTCATTTTTTTAAACTTGCTATTATGTCCATGTGGTTGTGCTGACGAGCGGCTTATTATTTTGCTTACTTCTCGGCTACTGTGAACAAAATTAAAACATAAATTATTCAGTAATTATTTACTCAAATATAAGTCCTATCAAAATAACTAAACCCGCTGACATTTAACTTAAGATTAATATTGTTCTCATACGTGCGCTATATCTTGTGTTTGAGTATAATATACTTACATTATTTTGTTGGGTATTTATGTATATTATGAGACAAGTTCAGAAAGAGAGTAAATACTGTAGGATCTTACGTAATGATAATTGAAATGCGTACCTGAAAAGTTAGAAAGTCAGCCAAATTCAAATTCTCCAGCTTTTCGTCTATCTCTTCTTTTATAGAAAGGATGACTATTATGCCAAACGCTGACAATTCGGGGTTTGTTTAGCATCTTTCTCTGCTCTATATATTATCCCAAATCTGAAAAATAGGTGTTGTTTATTGTAACGATCATATAAAATTCGTATTGGGCTCGACAAATAGCAGAAGAAGCTGCAATTGCGGTAATGTTGTGGTGCATCATCATTTGAATTCACCTTCGTTACTCTAGTGAAATAAAAACCACTTTAACATGACCAAGTGTGATCATTAATTATTTTTTGTATAAATCACTTATTACAGTAAACAATATTTCGGTACTTACCGTATAAATGTAATAAAATTATTTCATGATTTTATAATATTTATTGACATTCAATGACATTCACATAATGACATTAATTGTCTTTTTAAAATAGTGCTTGCACATGGCGCGATGTCGCTACAGCCTCTTTAGTATAAGAATAGTACTTACTATTTTCAAAAACCAGTGTCAAGCACTAAACGTTTGACGTAAGCCCAACGTAAGGGTTTCGTCTATAGTCCGTTCACAGTTATTTTACCTCTAGCTGTTAGATTGGCCAACCTGGGCGTTGTGTTGCTATATTTGGTGTATAATACTCCCATTTTAAATATACATTATTGCTAAAATCTACTTATTTTTTATTGCCTAAGCGATCGTATTAAATATTTGGAAGTAATGTTTGTAACAAAACCTCTTGATATTGGCATGGCTATATGCATGTACATTTATTTTCTTACGAAATAACTAATTTCTTATGAAGGTAAGTAGTTATAATAAAAATGTTGTCTATTTAATATATAAAGGTAAACGCATCATAATTACGCCAACTTTAGGTTCTAATTATCAAATACAAAAACTGTAAATTTAATTTTCATATTTATTTTGAATAAGAATGACATACATACATAGACTCACGCCTGTTTCCCCGAAGGGGTAGGCAGAGGCATATTAAACGCCCACTTTTCGCCAGTGTTTTGATCCCACGTAATAGGTGGCGAGCCTATTGCCGCTTATTGGGACATTTTGTTTGCCAGAGCCTCGTCCGTTGATCGGCAGGTGCACCACTTGCAGGTGAGGTTGGCTTGGGACCCTAAGTTCTTGGTGGGAACCCTATGCACCCATAATAAGAATGATGTGGGTGTAATATTACACCTCTGCCTACCCCTGCATGGAAACAGGCGTGAGTCTATAAGAATGATCCATGTGGACTGCCAATGTTATTATGATTCGTAACTGCTGTCATATTCTGTATCAGACTCAGAATTTAATTCTATTATGAACCTCTCCATTTCAGCATCCGTAGACCCATCTGTTTCACGAAGCTTGTCTTCAATGTGGCGCTCATGTTTGCATTGTTTTTGTCAGTCTTCTGCAGTGGTAGATTGAAAAGCTTCTTCAGCTAAATTCACAATGTTGGTTGCCTCTTGTCCTAAATTTTTGCTTGTGACTCGCCTTTTAATGAGACTCCACATAAGTTCAATTGCGTTTAGCTCGCAGTGGTATGGCGGTAATCTAACCACTTTGCGGCCATGAGCTTCAAGCATTTGAATTTGTGAAGCATTTCCACTAATATTGGGTAAAATGTTGTGCACGGGTAACCCTATTTTACATTCCTGTCATCACAGAGTACAAGGCCAACATAAAGAAAATAAACCATACGGTTCGAACGCTCAATACAATTAGCACGATACCATGTTTGACATCAGCCAAACTAAAACCAAACGTTCACCAAATACGTTACGTTGTCAACGTTTGAACTTTTGAAAATAGCACGATTAGCCCCCAGGTGTTTTTTAGTATGTCTGGGTGGTCTGATTCGCCTACTGTATCCGTTTTTGTGTAGAACGTCGCTTATATGAGAAAGTTCCTTACCCAAATGTTCCTCGTCACGCATACAGCTTGTGTGGATACAGTAGGCGAATCGGACAATTTAAATCAAGTTTTGATGACGACGAAAGTTTAAAATCCTATATTACTTTCACGTCCTCTTTTGGTACGCCTATAACATATCTACATCTTTTTGTAATATCATTTCGCGATGATGCCCATTGCCACTTCAACCTGGCTATTCGGAGACCTATGTCGGTGACTTTGGTTCTCCTGCGGATCTCCTCATTTCTGATTCCTTGTTTTGATATAATTGTGCATAATTATTACGGGCTTCATATAAAGTTTTCTGCTGTTTACTTCTTATATGAATACGTTTCATAAACCAATAAGACAGCCAACAGGCTAGCCCATCCGGGTCAAAGGACCAGTTAATGTACGGCGCAGATGTGTGTTAGTTTTTTTATTGAGTTGACGTAAACCACGGATTGTTAAGAATAAAATATTGATTCTGATAAAAGTTTAAGATTAGCATCCATTATGGATGCTAATCTGCGGCGATAGTTGCGACATTTTTTAGTAAACTAAATTATTAATTAAGCTCGAAAAATAAGTCGGGTCGAATGCAGCGTAAGCAAAATGCATTCGCGATGTCTGTATTTTGATCGTACACTAATATTTTTAATAATGTTCGGCTAACAATCCCTGTTAGACGAGTTATTTGCGACATTTACTTATGTACGGTCTTTCGTTAATCTGCTTGGCCGTGATGACGTCCGAAATTCACTAATGATTATGTTGACGATTTGTAAATTACTACGAAATAATAATCAGCCTAAAGCCTCCGCTTTAGCCAAATTATTATTTCGTAGTCAATCTATGACAAATAACTTAAAAAAAACGTAACTTATGCACAAAGTTACGTGTTTTAAGTTATTTCTCAACCTTGATAAGGGCCTGTTCACGAGATCGGTCTAAGCGGCGCGCGTCGCGGCGGGCGGCGCGGCAGAGCGTCGTGCACGCCACGACCCTACAGCAGCGGTAAACGCAGCGGCAAATGTGGACGTATTTGGGCCGACGGAGTTACCCATAAATATGGCGATAACCAAAATATCTTTGTGTAACTATACGGTATACCTACAAAATTGTCGACATTGGATCTTCATTTCTTACAAGTATTTTATATCAAAGGAATAATACATAGGTATTCGCAATTAATGAGGCGTTGAATAGGTACCTACACAACGTAGATTACGTTAAGTAGGTAGATAAATCACCTTTTAACTTTCATAGTAGCTGTGTCTGTACCTAAATAGGTACCTACATATGTACATTACACAATGTTTTAATGTTTGCGATTTATATTAAAACCTACCATTACATTCTGTAAAACATTGTTTCATTACATCTCGCAACGTTTTATTAACATTTTTGTATTTATACAACGGATGTGTTGCTATCCATACACGCGACCGTTTTAAAATTTCGACTTTAAATGTCTCCGTATTCACTACCGCCACAAAATATTTAACAAATAGTTTAACCGCCTAGTTCGTCCCTCGCGAAACGCTGTCCGTGCCGCTCGGAGTCGTGGCGTCGGACTCGGTCGCAGTACATTTGTTCCCGCCGCTCGCCGCACCGCCCGCCGCGCCGCACGCCGCGCAGCCATTCGCGCCAAAAAAAACGCGCGCGTTATCGCTGTGCGCGGCGGCTCGTGGCGTGCTTCGAACGTTTTCATACATTTGATCTTAACGCTCGCCGCCCCGCGCTAAGCCGCCGCTCAGAGCGGCAAGGTCGTGACAGGGCCGTAAAACTCGTCCTACTATGACTATGCTCCCCCTGACTAAGTCCTCTGAGCGCTTATACACGCTAAGAAAAGTCGCCGAGCCTATGTAAGAATTCGTGTCGTCTCTACACACGACACGTGTATGTGCCTAGATCCGAAATAATTCTTACCGTTTACATGATGATTCGGTCTCTGAAGCAGAGCCGGTGGCTTTTCTTAGCGTTTACAAGCGCTCTCAGTCTAACCAAAAGAAGCCCCTCTCGCCCAACCAAAAGAAGCCCCTCTCGCCCAACCAAAAGAAGCCCCTCTCGCCCAACGAAAAGAAGCCCCTCTTGCCCAACCAAAAGAAGCCCCTCTTGCCCAACCAAAAGAAGCCCCTCTCGCCCAACCAAAAGAAGCCCCTCTCACCCAACCAAAAGAAGCCCCTCTCCCCCAAACAAAAGACGCCCCACTCCCCCACCCAAAAGAAGCCCCTCTCCCCCAACCAAAAGAAGCCCCTCACCCCCAACCAAAAGAAGCCCCTCACCCCCAACCAAAAGAAGCCCCTCACCCCCAACCAAAAGAAGCCCCTCTCCCCCAACCAAAAGAAGCCGCACTCACCCAACCAAGAGAAGCCACCCTTTTTTTTTTGCGGGTGGAAATCCTCATGGACTCCCTCCGCCTGGGGTAAGGCGGAGGGGCGTGTCGGACTCTTACCGGATAAAACCACCCCGCTGTCTACTCGCACGTGCGCGCGGGGCCGCGGGAATCCAAATCTTCCGCAGCCCCACACTAGTGCTGGCTGGGTCTTTCCGGGCCTCTTCTCCTGCCCGCCTAGGATACGCACCACGAGATATCACACGCGTGAATGAAGAAATATTGTCGTTATCGGTTAATATCTCGTTTTCTTTAACATGCGCGCCACGATAGACAAGCTTCACGTCGAAGAATTCGCTCTCGTTGCACGAGTAACCGATGTTGCCCTTTGAAACATAGAATGTCAATTACGGCATTTATTAATGTAACCACACCGGTTTAGTTCATTCAATTTGTGCTCAAATGGCTCAAAAGACTTGTGTCCACCTCTATAGTTTATCATATTATGTACTATTTGACATTTGTAATTTGTATGTATTGTTCAAAAGTTGATTATTTTTAAATTGTAATTAGGTATAGAATTGTTTATATATGTAGGTACAATGACTAAATAATGGTCACTGATAAATGTTGCGTAGGTACATTAAAATTCGAAACTGATGTCAATACCTACAAAGTATTAACAATTGACAATTGTTACTGTGTTGAAAGTAATATATATGTCAATGGTGTTGAATAAGAATGAGGTCCCATGCGCAGCTTCGATAATAATGATATTAACTTAACTTTAAATTGATAGGCAGGCCATCTGAATGAGGCTCGAGATCCGTGGCAAGCCTTTCTATGAGAAACAGAGCCATTGGTTTTGATATACGCCAAAGCAACTGGAATTCTCTGTCGTTCAACGTAAAAGGGTCACAGAGATCCGTAATTCGGTTTCTTTGCACTTTTCTCGCGTGGCGCTCTTCATTTAAGGTTATTAAATAATTATAATAAGGGACTGCCATTTTCTTTGTTGTTCTAGAGAAATATTTTTAGTTGCTCGTGTAGTTCTCGTCGTATGAAAGCATGACGACTATTATTACTATTTTAGTTGTCAAAATTTGTCGTAATCGAGTAATATTGGGCCGTCATGTTAGGATTCGTCGAGAGAAATGCCACAGATAAGTAAAAACGACTATTATAGCTACATTTGACATAACGAGTCGAATCGTGTGTGTAACCATGTTAGAGTCAGCGAGTTAATAGAGATAATCGTCGTAAACACGAGTAAACGTGTAGAGATAATTTTCTCGTGGTGCGTATGCTGGACGGGCTGCACGGGGTAGTGGGGTGTTGAACAACCCCGTCCATCGAATAAGGGGCGGGGACTTCCCCAAGTCCCACGCCCCTGGACCCATTCATGAGGACCGGAAAAGGGCGTTGTCCCCGTTCTCCTGCGCCCGGTGCGCCTTCTGCGGCCGGGGAAGGGAGTCGAGATCTCCCTCTCCCTTTCCGCAGTTTCCTTCTGCGACATCACGTCCTCGCAGAAAGGCACCACTGCGTCTCAAGACTCTGCGCTACCGACCATCCTCCGCACTACGGCCGGCAGCGACAGATCGCCTCCTACTTCATTTGTGAGGACACGGCGTTGCTCCTCCCAAGCTGCACACTCGGCGAGCGTGTGTTGCGCCGTGTCCTCCCCGCAATCGGCGCAGTGGTGGCACCGAGCGTCCGGCTTCCTGTCTACGCGGCACAGCTACTTGCCGAAGCAGCCGTGCCCCGACAGCACCTGCGTCACCCTAAACGACAAGGAGCCGTGCCTTCTCCCGAGCAAGTCGTCGAGTACTGGCCATATTGCCTCGACGGTCGCGAGACCGGCGGTAGGGCGCAGAAGCCTTTGCCGCCATTCCGCCACCAAGACCTGACGGAGCTCCTCTCGGCCTCGAGTCCCGTGCCCGCTCTTCCTCGCGCCATCGATATAATAAAGCGAGTACTTTCGCCTCTAGGTCCTAGGGCGGGGATCCGGCTAGGACGCAAGCCGCCTCGTAGGAAATCGTGCGATACCCACGGACGACTCTGACGGCCATCGCCCTCTGCAGTTTGCTCAGAATGGCGAGAGTGCTGGTCGTCATGTCCAACGCCCACACAGGGGCCCCATACAGGGCCATGTACCGCACAATTCCCACGTACAACCGCCTACAGGCGGCGCTCGGGCCCCCCAAGTTGGGAAGAAACGTTGAAAGCGCGCCTGCTGCGCCCATCAGGTTGGGCGCCAGCTACCAGAAGTGAGGCCCGAATTCCCATCGTCTGTCGAGCACCAATCCCAGATACTTCATGGTGGACTCGACAGCTATCCGGGCCCCGCTGACCACGATGTGTGATCCCAGTGCCGGCGCCCGTCGGGGGCCATGAAACACTTTGGCCTCCGACTTGTTTAGGGCCACCTCCAGGCCCAGGCGCCGGATGCGTTTCACCACCGGTGACACCGCAGCCTATAGGCTATCAACGTCGCTTCCCTGTGCGTGTTCCCCCGGGCTGTTACGAGCGTGAAAAGAAACCACCCTCCCCCAACCAAAAGAAGCCGCCCTCACCCAACCAGAAAAAGCCACCTTCCTCCCACCAAAAGAAGCCGCCCTAACCCAACCAAAAGAAGCTCCTCTCCCTCAACCAGAATAAGCCTCCTTTTCACCAAGTAATGAAAAGGTCGGGAGACGGGGAGTACTGTACTGTACAGTATGCGCGATCTTATCATAGTCGCTCACATCAAGCCGGACAACATAAAATGCGTGAGGTGTAAATAAGCCACAATGAACTCTATTTGAAGATAATAAAGTGTTGTTTGGTGTGTAGATGGACGGCAGACGGTCGCGCGGTGTGCGTGAGCTGGGAGCGCGGCGGCGTGTCGGTGTGGAGCACGTTCGGCGCGCTGCTCATGTGCTCGCTGGCGTGGGACTACGGGCTCAGCCAGGAGCTCAGCCGCCACAACCCGCTCGTCGTCACCAGCCTGGTCAGTACACACAACACAACACAACACAACACTACTGCTCATGTGCTCGCTGGCGTGGGACTACGGGCTCAGCCAGGAGCTCAGCCGCCACAACCCGCTCGTCGTCACCAGCCTGGTCAGTACACACAACACAACACAACACAACACTACTGCTCATGTGCTCGCTGGCGTGGGACTACGGGCTCAGCCAGGAGCTCAGCCGCCACAACCCGCTCGTCGTCACCAGCCTGGTCAGTACACACAACACAACACAACACTACTGCTTATGTGCTCACTGGCGTGGGACTACGGGCTCAGCCAGGAGCTCAGCCGCCACAACCCGCTCGTCGTCACCAGCCTGGTCAGTACACACAACACAACACAACACTACTGCTCATGTGCTCGCTGGCGTGGGACTACGGGCTCAGCCAGGAGCTCAGCCGCCACAACCCGCTCGTCGTCACCAGCCTGGTCAGTACACACAACACAACACAACACAACACTACTGCTCATGTGCTCGCTGGCGTGGGACTACGGGCTCAGCCAGGAGCTCAGCCGCCACAACCCGCTCGTCGTCACCAGCCTGGTCAGTACACACAACACAACACTACTGCTCATGTGCTCGCTGGCGTGGGACTACGGGCTCAGCCAGGAGCTCAGCCGCCACAACCCGCTCGTCGTCACCAGCCTGGTCAGTACACACAACACAACACAACACTACTGGTCATGTGCTCGCTGGCGTGGGACTACGGGCTCAGCCAGGAGCTCAGCCGCCACAACCCGCTCGTCGTCACCAGCCTGGTCAGTACACACAACACAACACAACACAACACTACTGCTCATGTGCTCGCTGGCGTGGGACTACGGGCTCAGCCAGGAGCTCAGCCGCCACAACCCGCTCGTCGTCACCAGCCTGGTCAGTACACACAACACAACACAACACTACTGCTCATGTGCTCGCTGGCGTGGGACTACGGGCTCAGCCAGGAGCTCAGCCGCCACAACCCGCTCGTCGTCACCAGCCTGGTCAGTACACACAACACAACACAACACAACACTACTGCTCATGTGCTCGCTGGCGTGGGACTACGGGCTCAGCCAGGAGCTCAGCCGCCACAACCCGCTCGTCGTCACCAGCCTGGTCAGTACACACAACACAACACTACTGCTCATGTGCTCGCTGGCGTGGGACTACGGGCTCAGCCAGGAGCTCAGCCGCCACAACCCGCTCGTCGTCACCAGCCTGGTCAGTACACACAACACAACACAACACTACTGCTCATGTGCTCACTGGCGTGGGACTACGGGCTCAGCCAGGAGCTCAGCCGCCACAACCCGCTCGTCGTCACCAGCCTGGTCAGTACACACAACACAACACAACACAACACTACTGCTCATGTGCTCGCTGGCGTGGGACTACGGGCTCAGCCAGGAGCTCAGCCGCCACAACCCGCTCGTCGTCACCAGCCTGGTCAGTACACACAACACAACACAACACAACACTACTGCCCATGTGCTCGCTGGCGTGGGACTACGGGCTCAGCCAGTAGCTCAGCCGCCACAACCCGCTCGTCGTCACCAGCCTGGTCAGTACACACAACACAACACAACACTACTGCTCATGTGCTCGCTGGCGTGGGACTACGGGCTCAGCCAGGAGCTCAGCCGCCACAACCCGCTCGTCGTCACCAGCCTGGTCAGTACACACAACACAACACAACACTACTGCTCATGTGCTCGCTGGCGTGGGACTACGGGCTCAGCCAGGAGCTCAGCCGCCACAACCCGCTCGTCGTCACCAGCCTGGTCAGTACACACAACACAACACAACACTACTGCTCATGTGCTCGCTGGCGTGGGACTACGGGCTCAGCCAGGAGCCCAGCCGCCACAACCCGCTCGTCGTCACCAGCCTGGTCAGTACACACAACACAACACAACACTACTGCTCATGTGCTCGCTGGCGTGGGACTACGGGCTCAGCCAGTAGCTCAGCCGCCACAACCCGCTCGTCGTCACCAGCCTGGTCAGTACACACAACACAACACTACTGCTCATGTGCTCGCTGGCGTGGGACTACGGGCTCAGCCAGGAGCTCAGCCGCCACAACCCGCTCGTCGTCACCAGCCTGGTCAGTACACACAACACAACACAACACAACACTACTGCTCATGTGCTCGCTGGCGTGGGACTACGGGCTCAGCCAGGAGCTCAGCCGCCACAACCCGCTCGTCGTCACCAGCCTGGTCAGTACACACAACACAACACTACTGCTCATGTGCTCGCTGGCGTGGGACTACGGGCTCAGCCAGGAGCTCAGCCGCCACAACCCGCTCGTCGTCACCAGCCTGGTCAGTACACACAACACAACACAACACAACACTACTGCTCATGTGCTCGCTGGCGTGGGACTACGGGCTCAGCCAGGAGCTCAGCCGCCACAACCCGCTCGTCGTCACCAGCCTGGTCAGTACACACAACACAACACTACTGCTCATGTGCTCGCTGGCGTGGGACTACGGGCTCAGCCAGGAGCTCAGCCGCCACAACCCGCTCGTCGTCACCAGCCTGGTCAGTACACACAACACAACACAACACAACACTACTGCTCATGTGCTCGCTGGCGTGGGACTACGGGCTCAGCCAGGAGCTCAGCCGCCACAACCCGCTCGTCGTCACCAGCCTGGTCAGTACACACAACACAACACTACTGCTCATGTGCTCGCTGGCGTGGGACTACGGGCTCAGCCAGGAGCTCAGCCGCCACAACCCGCTCGTCGTCACCAGCCTGGTCAGTACACACAACACAACACAACACTACTGCTCATGTGCTCACTGGCGTGGGACTACGGGCTCAGCCAGGAGCTCAGCCGCCACAACCCGCTCGTCGTCACCAGCCTGGTCAGTACACACAACACAACACAACACAACACTACTGCTCATGTGCTCGCTGGCGTGGGACTACGGGCTCAGCCAGGAGCTCAGCCGCCACAACCCGCTCGTCGTCACCAGCCTGGTCAGTACACACAACACAACACTACTGCTCATGTGCTCGCTGGCGTGGGACTACGGGCTCAGCCAGGAGCTCAGCCGCCACAACCCGCTCGTCGTCACCAGCCTGGTCAGTACACACAACACAACACAACACTACTGGTCATGTGCTCGCTGGCGTGGGACTACGGGCTCAGCCAGGAGCTCAGCCGCCACAACCCGCTCGTCGTCACCAGCCTGGTCAGTACACACAACACAACACAACACAACACTACTGCTCATGTGCTCGCTGGCGTGGGACTACGGGCTCAGCCAGGAGCTCAGCCGCCACAACCCGCTCGTCGTCACCAGCCTGGTCAGTACACACAACACAACACAACACTACTGCTCATGTGCTCGCTGGCGTGGGACTACGGGCTCAGCCAGGAGCTCAGCCGCCACAACCCGCTCGTCGTCACCAGCCTGGTCAGTACACACAACACAACACTACTGCTCATGTGCTCACTGGCGTGGGACTACGGGCTCAGCCAGGAGCTCAGCCGCCACAACCCGCTCGTCGTCACCAGCCTGGTCAGTACACACAACACAACACTACTGCTCATGTGCTCGCTGGCGTGGGACTACGGGCTCAGCCAGGAGCTCAGCCGCCACAACCCGCTCGTCGTCACCAGCCTGGTCAGTACACACAACACAACACAACACTACTGCTCATGTGCTCACTGGCGTGGGACTACGGGCTCAGCCAGGAGCTCAGCCGCCACAACCCGCTCGTCGTCACCAGCCTGGTCAGTACACACAACACAACACAACACAACACTACTGCTCATGTGCTCGCTGGCGTGGGACTACGGGCTCAGCCAGGAGCTCAGCCGCCACAACCCGCTCGTCGTCACCAGCCTGGTCAGTACACACAACACAACACAACACTACTGCTCATGTGCTCGCTGGCGTGGGGCTACGGGCTCAGCCAGGAGCTCAGCCGCCACAACCCGCTCGTCGTCACCAGCCTGGTCAGTACACACAACACAACACAACACAACACTACTGCTCATGTGCTCGCTGGCGTGGGACTACGGGCTCAGCCAGGAGCTCAGCCGGCACAACCCGCTCGTCGTCACCAGCCTGGTCAGTACACACAACACAACACTACTGCTCATGTGCTCGCTGGCGTGGGACTACGGGCTCAGCCAGGAGCTCAGCCGCCACAACCCGCTCGTCGTCACCAGCCTGGTCAGTACACACAACACAACACAACACTACTGCTCATGTGCTCGCTGGCGTGGGACTACGGGCTCAGCCAGGAGCTCAGCCGCCACAACCCGCTCGTCGTCACCAGCCTGGTCAGTACACACAACACAACACTACTGCTCATGTGCTCGCTGGCGTGGGACTACGGGCTCAGCCAGGAGCTCAGCCGCCACAACCCGCTCGTCGTCACCAGCCTGGTCAGTACACACAACACAACACAACACTACTGCTCATGTGCTCGCTGGCGTGGGACTACGGGCTCAGCCAGGAGCTCAGCCGCCACAACCCGCTCGTCGTCACCAGCCTGGTCAGTACACACAACACAACACAACACAACACTACTGCTCATGTGCTCGCTGGCGTGGGACTACGGGCTCAGCCAGGAGCTCAGCCGCCACAACCCGCTCGTCGTCACCAGCCTGGTCAGTACACACAACACAACACTACTGCTCATGTGCTCGCTGGCGTGGGACTACGGGCTCAGCCAGGAGCTCAGCCGCCACAACCCGCTCGTCGTCACCAGCCTGGTCAGTACACACAACACAACACAACACAACACTACTGCTCATGTGCTCGCTGGCGTGGGACTACGGGCTCAGCCAGTAGCTCAGCCGCCACAACCCGCTCGTCGTCACCAGCCTGGTCAGTACACACAACACAACACTACTGCTCATGTGCTCGCTGGCGTGGGACTACGGGCTCAGCCAGGAGCTCAGCCGCCACAACCCGCTCGTCGTCACCAGCCTGGTCAGTACACACAACACAACACAACACTACTGCTCATGTGCTCACTGGCGTGGGACTACGGGCTCAGCCAGGAGCTCAGCCGCCACAACCCGCTCGTCGTCACCAGCCTGGTCAGTACACACAACACAACACTACTGCTCATGTGCTCGCTGGCGTGGGACTACGGGCTCAGCCAGGAGCTCAGCCGCCACAACCCGCTCGTCGTCACCAGCCTGGTCAGTACACACAACACAACACAACACAACACTACTGCTCATGTGCTCGCTGGCGTGGGACTACGGGCTCAGCCAGGAGCTCAGCCGCCACAACCCGCTCGTCGTCACCAGCCTGGTCAGTACACACAACACAACACAACACTACTGCTCATGTGCTCGCTGGCGTGGGATTACGGGCTCAGCCAGGAGCTCAGCCGCCACAACCCGCTCGTCGTCACCAGCCTGGTCAGTACACACAACACAACACTACTGCTCATGTGCTCGCTGGCGTGGGACTACGGGCTCAGCCAGGAGCTCAGCCGCCACAACCCGCTCGTCGTCACCAGCCTGGTCAGTACACACAACACAACACAACACAACACTACTGCACATGTGCTCGCTGGCGTGGGACTACGGGCTCAGCCAGGAGCTCAGCCGCCACAACCCGCTCGTCGTCACCAGCCTGGTCAGTACACACAACACAACACAACACAACACTACTGCTCATGTGCTCGCTGGCGTGGGACTACGGGCTCAGCCAGGAGCTCAGCCGCCACAACCCGCTCGTCGTCACCAGCCTGGTCAGTACACACAACACAACACAACACAACACTACTGCTCATGTGCTCGCTGGCGTGGGACTACGGGCTCAGCCAGGAGCTCAGCCGCCACAACCCGCTCGTCGTCACCAGCCTGGTCAGTACACACAACACAACACAACACTACTGCTCATGTGCTCACTGGCGTGGGACTACGGGCTCAGCCAGGAGCTCAGCCGCCACAACCCGCTCGTCGTCACCAGCCTGGTCAGTACACACAACACAACACAACACTACTGCTCATGTGCTCACTGGCGTGGGACTACGGGCTCAGCCAGGAGCTCAGCCGCCACAACCCGCTCGTCGTCACCAGCCTGGTCAGTACACACAACACAACACAACACTACTGCTCATGTGCTCGCTGGCGTGGGACTACGGGCTCAGCCAGGAGCTCAGCCGCCACAACCCGCTCGTCGTCACCAGCCTGGTCAGTACACACAACACAACACAACACTACTGCTCATGTGCTCACTGGCGTGGGACTACGGGCTCAGCCAGGAGCTCAGCCGCCACAACCCGCTCGTCGTCACCAGCCTGGTCAGTACACACAACACAACACAACACTACTGCTCATGTGCTCGCTGGCGTGGGACTACGGGCTCAGCCAGGAGCTCAGCCGCCACAACCCGCTCGTCGTCACCAGCCTGGTTAGTACACACAACACAACACAACACTACTGCTCATGTGCTCGCTGGCGTGGGACTACGGGCTCAGCCAGGAGCTCAGCCGCCACAACCCGCTCGTCGTCACCAGCCTGGTCAGTACACACAACACAACACAACACTACTGCTCATGTGCTCACTGGCGTGGGACTACGGGCTCAGCCAGGAGCTCAGCCGCCACAACCCGCTCGTCGTCACCAGCCTGGTCAGTACACACAACACAACACAACACTACTGCTCATGTGCTCGCTGGCGTGGGACTACGGGCTCAGCCAGGAGCTCAGCCGCCACAACCCGCTCGTCGTCACCAGCCTGGTCAGTACACACAACACAACACAACACTACTGCTCATGTGCTCACTGGCGTGGGACTACGGGCTCAGCCAGGAGCTCAGCCGCCACAACCCGCTCGTCGTCACCAGCCTGGTCAGTACACACAACACAACACAACACAACACTACTGCTCATGTGCTCGCTGGCGTGGGACTACGGGCTCAGCCAGGAGCTCAGCCGCCACAACCCGCTCGTCGTCACCAGCCTGGTCAGTACACACAACACAACACTACTGCTCATGTGCTCGCTGGCGTGGGACTACGGGCTCAGCCAGGAGCTCAGCCGCCACAACCCGCTCGTCGTCACCAGCCTGGTCAGTACACACAACACAACACAACACTACTGGTCATGTGCTCGCTGGCGTGGGACTACGGGCTCAGCCAGGAGCTCAGCCGCCACAACCCGCTCGTCGTCACCAGCCTGGTCAGTACACACAACACAACACAACACTACTGCTCATGTGCTCACTGGCGTGGGACTACGGGCTCAGCCAGGAGCTCAGCCGCCACAACCCGCTCGTCGTCACCAGCCTGGTCAGTACACACAACCAAAAACACGCGTGTAGATACATACCTACTTACAAAAGACCCAAAATGCCCCGTGCTTCTAGAACCAACCTATATGTAAACCTTTGACAAATTGAACTTTGCAAATTTTTCACACGCGGCGGCCATTAAATCATAAGGTAACTGAAACAAATGTCTATAAAATATGAAGAAAAATACACATAAATTAACTATAACAAGCGTAGCAACTATCGGGTGATCACGAGCTAACTTTCCAGAAGAATCACACAAGTGACGATGAGCATCTGTCAGATGCTAGAAAAGTTGCAAACACAGTAACTCTTTGATGGAGAATAGCCGATCTTTATAAGTCATATTTATTTTCCAGGAATGGGCAACAGAAGGATATCAGTTATGGATGGTGAAGGTCGAGGGAGATTCTAGCACCAACTTGATCCAGCTGGACTTTGTCAAAAGTCCACTCAGTGTCAACCCATGTATGGTGAGTAACATGAACATTCAATATACAACATTCATACTAACATTTGACTTTCAGCAGCTTGAAAATAGCGTATTATTTCGAAGAATAGTAGCATAAATAAATGTATTCAAGTCACAAACGAATGCGTACGCGTATGCGTACACCTTGACGTCCATAAAATTGTTATGCGGAAGTATGACATATTGCCAAATAGGCAAAATTAAGACTTGACAATGAAACCTGGTTATATCAACAATTTTGAACTCACCTCAGTTGGAGAGCATTTAATTGTTTTACTAACTGTGCTTTACGACTCAGCTCGTTATATCCGCCCCTTTTGAAGTAGATGTATATTTCTCAAAAAATAATATTCCGTTCGGTCTCGTAAGACTAACAGGTTCAAACGAACAAACTTTCTAGATTCAAAATATTAAGTGATTATCTTTATACGGGTTCTTCGTTGTTAATTTCAGAGCAACCAAAGGCACCTTTATCTGCAAGCAGACGACAAACTCTACGTAAACTTGGAGGACAATCTCACAAAGCGGACGAAGATCTCCATAATAGACTCGTCTTCAGACGTATACCAGTCAGAGAATGGGCTGCACGACCAGCCTAACTTGGAATACGAAAACAGTACTAACTATAGAGAGTTCATTGATGACAATGAGTGCAGGAAGCAGTGGATTGTGTTGCCGCTGCCTGCTACGTATATTGCGACTAATTGGCCTTTGAGGGTAAGTAAGAAATGTTGTTCCTTTTTCATTGTATATTTTCGTACTCTTTACTGATGTTGTAGTGTAGATAAAGCTACAACTTGCACTAAATAGTTATGTGGTTAAATTTGTAATGAGTTTTTATGAACGAAGAACGCAAGGAATAATGAGTCATTTCATAAGAAGGTCGGCCTCTTAAATATGTTGACTCTTGGAATAACCTGTTATGTCCATTTGAGAGGCGACAATCAGATGGCAGTTGATTCTTAGCTAAGCTCATTGTAATCAAACTTGAGACTAGATATATTTAATAAGATCCCCTCTCCGCGCCTCTCTTAAAAAAATGTTTTACATGTGTCTCTGAGTAGGTGTGTTCGTGTGGTGATAGATCAAGAATACAAAGTTTTACAACCCCATTGCATTCCGTGTCATAAGAAGCAACTTAGGATACTACGGAAAGGCAATAATAACTTCGGAAAGAACCAGAAAACTAGAAGTCAGACCCTGTATCAAACCGTCTAAGCTGGCGTGCATTTACTACGGAATTCAATATTTGAAATATAGATAGATCTGTAGATTTTAGATTCGTTTTTGACAGTTTTTGACATAAGCTCCATACAAAATATGTCAAACACGAACCTCAAATCAACAGATCTATCTATAGTTCGAATATTGAAAATGGCCGTTAGTAGACCAAACACACCTATTCGGTATTAAACGTAAACGGCACACGGGGCTCGCGCACTACAACTGTGTGTATGTGTTGTGTGTGTACAGTACAGCGCGATCGACGAGGCGGGTATGAACGTGTGCGTGGCGGGCGCACGGGGCTCGCGCACTACAACTGTGTGTATGTGTTGTGTGTGTACAGTACAGCGCGATCGACGAGGCGGGTATGAACGTGTGCGTGGCGGGGCGCACGGGGCTCGCGCACTACAACTGTGTGTATGTGTTATGTGTGTACAGTACAGCGCGATCGACGAGGCGGGTATGAACGTGTGCGTGGCGGGGCGCACGGGGCTCGCGCACTACAACTGTGTGTATGTGTTGTGTGTGTACAGTACAGCGCGATCGACGAGGCGGGTATGAACGTGTGCGTGGCGGGGCGCACGGGGCTCGCGCACTACAACTGTGTGTATGTGTTGTGTGTGTACAGTACAGCGCGATCGACGAGGCGGGTATGAACGTGTGCGTGGCGGGGCGCACGGGGCTCGCGCACTACAACTGTGTGTATGTGTTGTGTGTGTACAGTACAGCGCGATCGACGAGGCGGGTATGAACGTGTGCGTGGCGGGGCGCACGGGGCTCGCGCACTACAACTGTGTGTATGTGTTGTGTGTGTACAGTACAGCGCGATCGACGAGGCGGGTATGAACGTGTGCGTGGCGGGGCGCACGGGGCTCGCGCACTACAACTGTGTGTATGTGTTGTGTGTGTACAGTACAGCGCGATCGACGAGGCGGGTATGAACGTGTGCGTGGCGGGGCGCACGGGGCTCGCGCACTACAACTGTGTGTATGTGTTGTGTGTGTACAGTACAGCGCGATCGACGAGGCGGGTATGAACGTGTGCGTGGCGGGGCGCACGGGGCTCGCGCACTACAACTGTGTGTATGTGTTGTGTGTGTACAGTACAGCGCGATCGACGAGGCGGGTATGAACGTGTGCGTGGCGGGCGCACGGGGCTCGCGCACTACAACTGTGTGTATGTGTTGTGTGTGTACAGTACAGCGCGATCGACGAGGCGGGTTAGAACGTGTGCGTGGCGGGCGCACGGGGCTCGCGCACTACAACTGTGTGTATGTGTTGTGTGTGTACAGTACAGCGCGATCGACGAGGCGGGTATGAACGTGTGCGTGGCGGGGCGCACGGGGCTCGCGCACTACAACTGTGTGTATGTGTTGTGTGTGTACAGTACAGCGCGATCGACGAGGCGGGTATGAACGTGTGCGTGGCGGGGCGCACGGGGCTCGCGCACTACAACTGTGTGTATGTGTTGTGTGTGTACAGTACAGCGCGATCGACGAGGCGGGTATGAACGTGTGCGTGGCGGGCGCACGGGGCTCGCGCACTACAACTGTGTGTATGTGTTGTGTGTGTACAGTACAGCGCGATCGACGAGGCGGGTTAGAACGTGTGCGTGGCGGGCGCACGGGGCTCGCGCACTACAACTGTGTGTATGTGTTGTGTGTGTACAGTACAGCGCGATCGACGAGGCGGGTATGAACGTGTGCGTGGCGGGGCGCACGGGGCTCGCGCACTACAACTGTGTGTATGTGTTGTGTGTGTACAGTACAGCGCGATCGACGAGGCGGGTATGAACGTGTGCGTGGCGGGGCGCACGGGGCTCGCGCACTACAACTGTGTGTATGTGTTGTGTGTGTACAGTACAGCGCGATCGACGAGGCGGGTATGAACGTGTGCGTGGCGGGCGCACGGGGCTCGCGCACTACAACTGTGTGTATGTGTTGTGTGTGTACAGTACAGCGCGATCGACGAGGCGGGTATGAACGTGTGCGTGGCGGGGCGCACGGGGCTCGCGCACTACAACTGTGTGTATGTGTTGTGTGTGTACAGTACAGCGCGATCGACGAGGCGGGTATGAACGTGTGCGTGGCGGGGCGCACGGGGCTCGCGCACTACAACTGTGTGTATGTGTTGTGTGTGTACAGTACAGCGCGATCGACGAGGCGGGTATGAACGTGTGCGTGGCGGGCGCACGGGGCTCGCGCACTACAACTGTGTGTATGTGTTGTGTGTGTACAGTACAGCGCGATCGACGAGGCGGGTATGAACGTGTGCGTGGCGGGGCGCACGGGGCTCGCGCACTACAACTGTGTGTATGTGTTGTGTGTGTACAGTACAGCGCGATCGACGAGGCGGGTATGAACGTGTGCGTGGCGGGGCGCACGGGGCTCGCGCACTACAACTGTGTGTATGTGTTGTGTGTGTACAGTACAGCGCGATCGACGAGGCGGGTATGAACGTGTGCGTGGCGGGGCGCACGGGGCTCGCGCACTACAACTGTGTGTATGTGTTGTGTGTGTACAGTACAGCGCGATCGACGAGGCGGGTATGAACGTGTGCGTGGCGGGCGCACGGGGCTCGCGCACTACAACTGTGTGTATGTGTTGTGTGTGTACAGTACAGCGCGATCGACGAGGCGGGTATGAACGTGTGCGTGGCGGGGCGCACGGGGCTCGCGCACTACAACTGTGTGTATGTGTTGTGTGTGTACAGTACAGCGCGATCGACGAGGCGGGTATGAACGTGTGCGTGGCGGGGCGCACGGGGCTCGCGCACTACAACTGCACGTCGCGTCGCTGGAAGCTGTTCGGCAACGAAGCGCAGGAGAAGGACTTCGTTGTCACCGGCGGCATGCTCTGGTGGCGGGATTATATTGTTATTGGTAAGTATGCCCAAACTATTCTATCGACATCATTCGTCGTCATCTTATCAGCCAAAACACGTGCACTGTTTGATTTTGTCCGGAAAGTTCTTCGTACAGATTCTTCGCCCGCTTCTTGCGATAGTAGGCAGATCGTCGCGGTCAACTTTGCGAAGGACATCTTAAATCTACATCTCGTTAAAACAGGCGTGGGCTCGTCGCGAGCCTGGTGTGTAACATCTTTCTTTTGATTACCCATGACAAACTACGCGGCGCATGGAAATTGTAACTCATTTTATGAACTCAACGTGACATCGGCAACAACGTTCCGCTTCTCGCTCACCCGGCCTTTAAATACGGCCCCACGTTGGGCGCCACTGTAGCGTTGATCGTGGTCAATGTTAATTAATAAATTAAAAGCAATATTTTCGTAACAAGAAACAATTTATTTATTGTTCTAATTGAATCTAAACAACTTTTAGCAATTTAATAAATAAGAATTTACTCTAAACAGTAAAAAAAGGAAGAAGAGGGTCGCGAGGTTCGTAGTCAGTAAAACGCACTCCTGGGGTTGCAGAGGGAAGACAGCTTATCGTCAGTAGCTGAGGCGGCCAGAAAGGGCTGTTCCATGGGCGTGCCGCACTTAAAGGCCGGAGGGGAGGTGAGCGGTGAGCGGGAAGCGGAACGGCCGCCGCACAGAGGGGCGCCGACGTCACATCAGTTTGACTATATTAAGAAAAAGCCCTAGCAACGTCTTTCTTCCCTTAAAGGTCACGACCAGATGCGAAATAATATCCCCTTAGAGTTAATGTTTAGATGTAAAATGGTGCACAGATTTTGTAGAAAATATAGTATGTGTTACGTTATAAATGTTTATTATTACTTTGCAGGTTGCTACAGCATCCTGGACGGTCACGACGAGATTCGCTTCTACCCCCGCGAGGCGAAGTTGGACAACCGCTACGCGAAGATAGTCCGCGTTCAGTCGCAGGTGTTCGTGCTGGACATACTGGACGATCAGCTGGTTGTGTTCGGCGCTGACGCGCTAGTCACCATATACGAGCTGAATGCAATTGATGACGGTGAGATTTGAGTTCCATATAATAAGTCGTAGACGGAAACATTATTTATTTTCAGGTTCAGGGAGCTGTTTTGACGATTAACTCTGTTTCACACTATTTGTATCGCATATGACAGTAAATTTTGTCAAATTAAAGTTGACTATTAGGGTTGGACATCTCCTCCAGAGCAGTCAACCGAAAGATGGCGGTCAAAACATCCATTTTTAGGCGAGAGTAAATTTAAAGATGCTAGATGGGTAGCAGCAGCTTCTAGCATCAAAGTCTTCCGTTACTGGGATCGCCAACCCGCCTGCCAAGCGTGGCAATTACGGTAAAATTCCCCCAAATTAGCCATACAACAAAAAAACGCAGTCCCCGGCAGCCCCGCTATTCCTGGTTCAGGTAGCGGCCATGGTTACGGCGGGGCAGGGGGTGCTAAGAATCACCGGCAGAGATTCTGCTACCGCTACCGAGGACAACTGGCTCTGGCAACATTTAACAAGCGCACACCGAGGACTGACGAGAAGATTGTCGAGCTGGAAGAAGAATTGAGTAATTTACGGTGGGATACCATAGGCCTCTCTAAAGTCCAAAGACAGGGTGGGTACTCGATAGTCCTCAATTCTGGTACCCATTAAACCGTTGTCATGGGAAATTTTAACGCAAGCTGAGAGTAGGGTAATTTGGTTATGGATATTCGAACTCGCGGCGCCACTTGCTGGCTAGCTTTATGGAGAAGGTAGGTCTCTTTATGATGAATTCCTCCTTCAAAAAGCGAGAATTCCGTGAGTGGACCTGCATAATTCCAGACGTTGCCACCAAAAATGAGATCGACTTCATCATACCGACGAAGAGGCAAATATTCAATTATGTCTCCGTGATCAATTCGCTTAAAGTGTGCAGCGATCACCGATTGGTAAGAGGCAAATTGAATATTAGTAAAAGCCTGGAGTGGTCGAAATTGATGAAGTCCACGCTCCGACCAGCACCAGTTTATTTCCAAAACCCCGAGAGTTTTCAGCTTGAATTACACAATCGCTTCGAATGTCCGGGCGAGTGCGTAAATGTGAACGACTTTAGTGGCGGGTTCGTGGTTGCTGTCTATAAGTATTCAAGTAATTTAAGCTCCAAAAACCAAGACAACTGGTAAAATCTCTTGATACGACCTTAGAGCTTTTAGAGGAAAGGCGTAGGATGCTTTCGCTGTCCTGCGACGACATGCAAAAATATCGGCGCTTCAATAGAGAGATATCCAAGTCTCTGACTCGTGACCTACGCCAATACACCACCAAATGGGTTCAAGAGGCGATCGAGCGGAACAAAGGCTCTAAAGTATTCCAGAGACATCTGTCTATTGGGCAAAGTGAGCTGATCAAGCTAAAGACGGACGATGGCAGGGTTGTGTCATCCATATCTCAGCTCTTGGAGGAGATCGAAAGATTCTATGGACAGATATGCACGACCACGCGACCACCCACAAAAAACCCAGCGACAGACCCTAGAGCTGTATTGACCCTACACGATACCGAAGATATCATGGATTTCAGCGTGCACTAGACGACTTCCAGCCTTCTGAACGAGCCGGTTTCCCTAAAGGCTATAGTACCATAGACCACATACATACGCTGCGGCAGGTTATACAGAAGCCTGAGGAGTATAACCTCTATGCTTGGCGTTTGTGGACTATGCGAAAGTCTTTGATTTGATCGAAACATGGGCAGTGCTGCAGTATCTCCTACGCTGCCGGATCGACTGTCGATATGTCGAAGTGCTGAAGTATTTGTACAAAAACGCGACCATGTCAGTCCGGACCAGACAAAAGAGCTCGAAACCTACTCGACTACAGTGAGGGGTGAGACAGGGAGATGTTATATCTCCGAAACTGTTCACCGCTGCGCTGGAAGACGTCTTCAAGCTTCTGGACTGGGAAGGAATTATCAGGCATCAACATCAACGGCGAGTACATCACTGACCTTCAATTTGCTGACGATATTGTAATCATGGCTGACACCATGGAAAACCTCAGCTCAATGCTCGGTGGCCTCGCCAGAGTCTCCAGACAAGTAAGTCTTAAGATGAACATGGACAAGACGAAAATCATGTCTAACGTCCATGTCGTACCTGCTCCAATTCAGGTTGGGAACTCTACACTCGAAGTTGTCGACAAGTATACTATAAACTTAATAATGCAAAATATTTACAATTAAACCTACTGTCATGAAACACATAGAATCATAGAAACAAAACAGTCATACTTCTCTGTCATACTTCTTTTATAAATAATTTACTTTGTTCAATAATAAGATTATTGTCAAACCCCTGTAAAATTACTAACCTTGTTGTAAACTAGGTACATCTGGTGAAGACATATAGAAGATACAGCTTGGTAATAAAGCTATCTGCCATGCTAACCTATTCTGTGGCTAGGATATTTCTTGGTTAATAACAGCCTTCTGCTTCTGTAAAGTAATAAATACCTATTAAAGTTACTAGCTGGATATTTTGGAGGATCATGTATTGTGTTACTAATGTGTTATTGTTTAATATGTTTTACTAACATACCTTCACAAGACGAGACAACATTACAACGGACTTGCTGTGACTATTTTATTCACAAACTTCCTTGTAAAGACTGTGGGTGGAAATAATACCCACTTGCGAGTCTTGCGACACATCTCTTCGCACATTATTCAAGTTTTTGAAGCTGAATGACTGGTTTTTTTATTGGGAAAAGGTCGGCCATGGCGATCATTGCGACGCCGACCGTGGCAATGATCGCCATGGCCGGGCTCCATTTTGTTAGAATTGTTAGTGATGTGCCACGTCACGACGAATGATGCACATGCGGCGTGATGTGCCACGTCACGATTCATACGTAGTGCATACATACTCCTTGGATGCATAATTATGGAGAGCGCTGGGTGACTATCGCCGTTATATTTTGTTTTTATTTTGCTTAGTTTATTTTGTTTACTTTTATTTTGTGTAAGTTTCTTTTGTTTTTTTTTGTTGTGTAAGTGGGTGTTTTTTGTTTTTTTTCCTTTTTTACTTTTATTGTTATTTTCTTAATGTCAATGTATGCACCCTGAGAATAAATACTTTTTCTTTCTTTCTTTTCATACCTGGGACAAATGATCCATTTAGGTAGGCCCAACTTCAGAAAGAGGTCAATCATCCAATCCAACTCGGTTGGGCAGCGTTCGAGAAACTTCGGCATATCTTCACGTCCGATATACCAGTGTGTGTTGCCAGTGTTGTCATATGGAACGGATACTTGGCCGCTCACTATGGGCCTCATAAGAAAGCCCAAAGACACGGGCGATGGAGAGAGCTATGCTCGGCGTTTCCCTGCGAGGTTGAATCAGAAATGAAGAGTCCCGCAGGCAAACCAAAATCACCGACATAGCTCTCCGAATAGTCAAGCTGAAGTGGCAATGGACAGGGCACATAGCCAGAAGAACCGATGGCCTCCCGCAAGGTGGATTGACGATCTTATTGGGATCGCAGGCACAGGATGGATGCAGGTGGCTCAAAATCGGTCCATGTGGAGAGCCTTGGGGGCCTATATTCAGCAGTGAACGATTTCCGGCTATGATGATGATTAGACGCAGCTTTATGATATCTTATACTTTTTTTAATACTATTTATTGTATTTGTCGTCAGCGGGTAACATCGAGATGCGGTGCGTGCAGGCGGTGGACGTGTCGGCGCTGTCGCACCCCGCGTGCGTGGTGTCGGCGGCGCTGTGTCGCCTGCAGGACCCGCCCAGCCGCACTCGCGCCAGCCTCTCGCACGTGCCTACACACCCGGACTCGCTCGTTAGTACATACTACATTTTAAGGTCTTTCACTCAAGGCCATGGACAGAAACAAGGCGAGAGGACGAGCAATCCAACCGCCGCCGCTAGTTGCCAACGATGAACTCTTCTTCGACAAAGTATCCAACTCCGTGTACCCGACAAGGTCGTGGCAGCTTCCGCTGTAATGACAGTCAAAAGTTGTTCTTCCAACCTATGCTCCACGAAAACCGAAAACAACGATAGCCGCTCAAAACTGCCACAAACCTAATCGGCGGTTAACATGCCGTGACATCTCTCCAGCCACTCTCTTCTTAACTTACCGCCACAATGGTGTACACGACATATATGTAGATTGCCTTAAGGCCTAAATCATTATGTTCAAAGTTAATACTGTGAATAGATGGAAAATATTTGGTATCTTGCACTGTTGTGCGGTGGTATGGTAATAAAAGATGTTATACTGTTCAGTAATTGTCGTGTAATGAACGATTAATACAGGTTACAATATATTATATAGGAAGGAAGGCGCGTTACACACTACACCCTTTACAAAATAAAAAAAATGGTTACATATTTTTTTTTATTTATGGTATGAATTCAAAAACAATTTTCTAAAATAAAATATTCAAAAATCATAAACACAATCCATAATTCATTGATGTAACAAATAGTTAAAATTATATATACTTAATAACACTATAATGCTCTGTTGACAATATTTATGTAATATAAACCAAAAAAAAAAACAAGTAAAAATATGATACGATCTAAAAACTGCTTGATAAAACCATTGAAATTTTAAAAACAATACAAGCAAAATGTAAAATAACAGCTACATAAAAATCGAATACATAAAACGACACTATAAAAATGATATACATATAATCTAACAAAAAATATTGTATTATTATTATCGCTCAATTAATAAAATATTGGTTCATGACACAAGGCAAAAAAATATTATTTACTTGAAAAATTAAACTGAATATGGCCATAGTTACAACTTGAAAACACAACAAAATAAAATATAACACAGTATTACAATAAAAAAATATTCTTTTACAAAAACAAATCTTCAACTGCATCATTAATTAAAATAAATTTAGCAAACAATATTGAACCTTTTAAATGAAAAAAAAACCTAAACAACACGAGATTGAAAAAGTCACAAATACTCTTTATAAGTAATAAAATAACAATGATTTTTGGCTTCCTTATACATTAAAACAAATTTATAGTAAAATAGAGTAAGCACCATAACATTTTAATTATACATCATTATTCCATTGCATTGTTTCAAATCGTTTATAAACTTGCACATTAAAACAAAACCATTTTATCCTTCTTTCTTTTCTTTATGCCATATCAACATGCCGACAATCTGTTCTCCATAATACCTTTTCAACATATCTCAATATCCAATTCTATCTTTATTTTATCGCAATCAATAACATAACAGCTAGGTACACAATACATAATATTATTATTTCATCATTTTCTTCTCATTCGGTCCGGCCGGACTTTCATCATCATTTCTTTATAATATATTATATCATTTTACTCATTATACATTTCTTATATTCTTCATATTATAACACGGGGCACAATTTAAGGCATCTTGGCCACCAACCATTTTCACAGAGGAATCTCGTTCGCACTATGATCAAATGAAGGAATGGCACCCTTTCTCTCTTTATTTGTGTACCTATCAATAACAAACATTTATACCAACTTTCAAAATGAATATTTCAGTACATACGAATCCAACATCGCTTTTGGGTGATCAGTCCAATTGCTGTCGAAAACATATCTACCAAATTATTCCCTACACTTCTAACATTTCATTTTTAGAAAAAGGGAATGAAATCTTCATATTTTGGAATAACATATTACTTAATAACTTAAAAGACACGTATTTACTTAAACGTTAAAAAAATTTGGATGTTTGAGACAGACAGATACTTATCGATATTATAATGTTACATGTATACAAATTATCATAAAAAATACATTTATAGAAACAATTTAAAATAACTCATACCTTGTTTTATAAATATATTGTCAACAGGCATGTATAATAAGTATCTAAAATCAAAAACAAGTAACAAGTATTTGGATAAAACTTATGGAAAAAATATCGATATTTAAAAATAAAACTAAAACACATGTAAAAATTGTCCGCGGCAATATAAAAAAAAGTCACCTCACATCACTCATTGTGTTGACCAGAGCCTCTTTATGGCTCCAGCCTTGCGCATCTTGGGAAGGCCCACAAAGCCTCCACAGGCCCACAAGACCTTCATAGGCCAACGACTCTGGCTCCCGGCGGCATTCTCGGGAAACCTCGCATCTCAACGCCAATTAGATCCAAAAAAATCTCAGAGAAAATTTCCTGTCGCAAGGAAATCGACGACTCTCCGGTATATATTTCAATATCCATGGTACTTATTCACGAAAATACCAAAATCGTATAAAAACCACAGGCACAGTACTGCCGCAAGGCAGCACTGGCAGGGTCACCATGCACTGTTGTGCGGTGGTATGGTAATAAAAGATGTTATACTGTTCAGTAATTGTCGTGTAATGAACGATTAATACAGGTTACAATATATTATATAGGAAGGAAGGCGCGTTACACACTACAATCTGAATTAACAGTGTGACTCCTAAAAGGTGTAATGTGTATCCAATTTTGTTACACTTAAAATACTTGGAGAAATTGACAATATGTTGGTTGCAGGTGATCAACGCCAGTGGCAAACTGATGATGGTTCAGAGAGAGGAGTACGATGTTGACGAAGACAATAATCCGGTAAGTACCTTAGACTTAATACTTTAAAAATAAGGAAGGAAGCATTTTATGTGTTTTGCGTTAATTTAGACTTAAAAATGCAACATTCCTTATTTTGCCCAATCGCTTAGATGGTAAAGCAAATATCTTTTGACTAAGATTTTGTGCCCCATCTTATAGACAAGTTGGAATCAATACGAATAAGAGGTAACGCCCTTAATTTATTCCGAAGTTACCTTAGTGAACGCTCTCAAAGTGTGAAGGTTAGCGGATACACCAGTGATGTGCAGGCTATTTCTTATGGTGTTCCTCAGGGGAGCGTAATTGGCCCAACGCTCTTTCTTATTTATATCAATGACATATGTGTCTGTTACAACTAGAATGCTGCAAAATTGTGACGTATGCGGACGACACGGCTTTGATCTTAAGTGCAAAGACTTGGGATCTTGCCTTCCTGCTAGCTGAGAAAGCACTGTCCACAGTCATGGCATGGCTTACCACCAATCTCCTGACAGTGAACATTCCAAAAACAAAATACTTAGCTTTTTCTCTTTCCCATTCTGGCCAGCCATCTAACAGTCTGCAGTTAAAGGCGCACACATGTAACGCTGTAGGTGCAAATTGTAGCTGCAGTGTTCTTGAGCGAACGTCAACTGTGAAATATCTCGGCGTCCATATTGACGCTCACCTTCGCTGGGACAAACATGTTGAGAATATGACTTCACGTACAAGGAAACTCATATTTATAATGAAAAAACTTAGATCCTCGGCAGACGCAGAAACACTAAAATTGGTTTATTTTTCCTTAGCTGAGTCAATCCTAACCTACTGCATTCCAGTCTGGGGCGGTGCATGTGCTACATATATGCTAAAGGTAGAAAGAGCGCAAAGAGGTATTCTCAAAGTAATCTCAGGCAAACCTCGTAGATATTCTACAACAGCATTATATAAAGAATGTTCGCTGTTGATCGTGAGACAGCTTTTCGTGCGGCAAATTGTATTGCGCAAGCATGCCTCTATCCCGTATAAACCAATAGACAAACGTAGAAAGGACCGTACTTGTGACATAGAGCGCCATAGATCTGCTCTCGCTGGTCGTAGTTCTGGAGTTATTGCTAGTCGTCTATATAATTGCGTCAACAAGAGTGTCTACATCTATCCACTTACAAAAAACAAATGCAAATCGGCCCTGCAGAGCTGGCTGTTGAGTTTGGATTATCGGCAGACGGAGGATCTCCTGATACCTAATTCATAGTTGACATTACACACACTCATATACACAAACATTTACATGCACACTAGTACAACCATACACTCCCACACTCCCATTCAGACATTTACATCAAGAAAATACAATATTCTAGCATGCTTAGATTTTACAATTTTAGTATTTTAATTATTTCCTTATTGTTATCTTTATATCTATAGTTCCTAACTACACCATCATTATTTGTTCAATTAATGGAAGGCGCTGGCATCTGTGATACAATGTTTCCCATTAGTACAGATGTCAACGATACAATATATTAGCTATGTACACTGAAATTGATTTTAGCAATTGTGATCAAATTGTTATCCTTAAAGTGAAAATAAATTATTATTATTATTCTCTTTATTTTCATATTTATCCTATCTTTTACATTTTTAAATATAACACTCTAAAAAAAGTAAAAATGATATTTAAAAATATAAAAATAGATTCCCACCGACGACGGGAATAGGATCCAAGTCACCGGTGGTTAGGGCTCCAGAGCTAGAAATTTCCTCACAATGCGTGCCGTTTGCAGAAGAACTGCCTTTTGCATCAAACTCTTGACCCAGCTGCCTAGTTTCAACCTCTCTAGATGGCGTTCGAGGGTTTTGGCTATAAGTCCATTAACGGACACAACTATCGGAACAATGATTGCTGAATCAATATCCCACATATCGACAATCTCGTGAGCCAAGTCCAAATATTTCTCTTGTTTGTCTTTTTCTGCTTTCACGAGATTCTCGTCATGTGGGATAGTAATGTCAACAATCATTGCGCGGCGCTCTGATCGATCTATTATCAGAATATCAGGCCTGTTGCAAACAACAGTCCTATCTGTGACAATAGATCGATCCCAGTACAATGTTGCATGACCATTCTCGAGAACTGGCTCAGGGCTGTACCTGTAATATGGCAACTCGACGTCTACAAGCCCGTATCGCAGAGCCAGTTGCTGATGTATGATCCTGGCTACTTGGTTGTGTCTGTGCAAGTACTCGCTATTAGCAAGACGAGAACAACCGGAGACTATATGCCTGAGGGACTCACCAGGTCGGTTGCAAGCTCGACACATATCTACTGTGCCGTCCCTCATGATATACCTCCGGTAATTTCTCGTCTTGATAACTTCATCTGCAATTGCACAGACAAAACCTTCGGTTTCTCCGAAAAGATTACCAAAACGTAGCCAGGCCACAGAAGCTAGTTGATCTACATCAGGTCCGTGAAGGGCCCGGTAGAATCTACCATGCAGCTCCTTGCTCTGCCACACAAGCCTGCGGTCGTCGACGCCTAAAGCTACAGGCCTGCGCCAGTTCTCTTTCGCCAAAGAGAGCGGGGTTAGGCCACCGTCAACTGCAACCACATCCCGATGCACATCCACACTGCCCTTAAGAAAATATTCCCTAAGGTTGTACACCTCGCGGTTGTGTAGGGTCTTAGCGTTTAGAAACCCTCGGCCCCCGCACTTCCGCGAGATGTACAACCTCATTACAGACGAACGTGGGTGATGCATTCGATATGTGGTCAAAAGTGAACGGACTCGCCTATCTCGTCCAGTTCAGTCTGAGTCCACTTGAGTATGCCGAAAGAGTACATCAAGAGTGGCATGACCCAACCGTTACAGGCTCGCACCTTGTTGCCGTCTAAAAGAAGACTCTTCAGGACTTTTTTCAGGCGACCAAAGAAGCGCTCCCGCAACGCTTGTTTCATGTCTGTCTCGTTGATGCCCAAAGCTTGCGACATACCCAAGTATTTATAGGTATCAGTTGCGAGGATTGATCTAAACTGAGTGAAATCTGATAGATGTACACCATGTAAAACAAGGTAGGGTACCTTGTTTTACATGCATAACTGCACATTTATCTATACCAAATTCCATTCTGATAGAGCTACTGAAGTTTTCAGTGACCCTCAGTAGCGCTGTCAGTTGGGATTCACTGCAGGCAAATAATTTCAGATCATCCATGAATAACAAGTGGGATATAGCTTGACCATTCCTGCGCAACTTGTAACCTAACCTTGAATCTCCCAGCAATGTGCTAAGGGGATTCAAGGCTAGGCAAAACCACAAGGGACTCAGGCTGTCACCTTGAAAGATACCCCGCTCTATCTTAATAAGTTCGCCGTTACCAAGACCCTGTCGACACCCTGGATAGTGAAGAACCGTCCTCCACTGCCCCATACATGATCTCAGGAAGGCGCATAGATTTGCATCTACTCTATACAATTCCAGCACCCTCAGAAGCCATGAATGAGGCACAGAGTCGTAGGCCTTCTTATAGTCTATCCAGCATGTGGACAGACTCTTTCGGTTACGGCGAGCCTGTTGGCTAATGGCCATGTCTATGAGGAGTAGCTCCTTAGTACCGCGGGCCCCACTCTTACATCCATTCTGACATACCGACATGATGTTTTTGTCTGATATATGTAAATTTTAATAAATTTTATTAAAATTGCTGAAATAAATAAAAATATTGATAGATGTTAACTAAGCTAATATTCAGTCAAATTCGGTTAGACCAGCAACCGGACCCCGGCTTGCAACTGGAATGACGCTAAAGATGATGGAGGATGATGATGTCAACTTGTACAGGCAGTGGGATAACAATTTGTTATTAACAAGCCATTTGGAAGTAACATTTACGGGCCCTACAAAATATGATTTGTAGTATCGTTCAGCCTGCTCAAACTATGGATTGGGATCTACTGGTGCTTATCGTCTCTTTAAGGTCAGTTTTTACCTGGACTGTTTTGCTTGAGGAATACTTGGACTATTTTGCTTATTATATTAAATAAAAGCTGTAACATTCTCTAGGACAAAGATTGCAATCAGTTAAGTTTATTTGTGTTTAACTGATGCCAGCGTATGTTACGTCAAACATAAGTTTATTAGTATGATTTTCCTCAAAGCCAAGCCAGCCCCAGCTATTTTGTAACTATCTTACGTGACACATACCGCCAATATATTTTACGCGGACCGGCGACGATAATGAACTAATTAAGTTACGCAACGAAAGCGCATAAACCGCGGCGTACGTTGCGTGTCATTGAGCGCTCGGCACGCTTAACTAAACGCTCCTATTTTAGCCGGCGATATGCACTACTCTTTAACACAACATATATAAGCCTAACTTACTAAAAATATTTGATACACATGAATGGATATTTTTTTTCGTATTGTAACACACCTTGTGTTTGTAGTTTTAAATGTTTTTTTGTTTTGGATCTAAGTTTGCCACAGCTTTTTTCCCCCATTACAGTTAACTACGCTTTGCACTTTTTTAGACCAATTGTACATATACCTAAACGGCTAATTAATAATGACGGTCATCATCTTAATCGCTTCAAAGTACTTTTAAACCCCTATTATAGAATTCCGGGTTCGTAATAGGAAGGAAACACGTTTGTTTTGTGCAGTAAAATGTATGTTTTATAGTTCCTGCAAAAATAAATTGCAAGCATTTCATGCGTGACGGTGTTGTTTAATTCTGTAATGATGGCATGTAGATATAATGTAGTTACTGATTTGAACAATTTTTGTGTAAAGGAATTCGTTATAGGCCTTTATAATTACTTTGCAATAATTTTGCTTGTAGGGGATGGTAAGAAAAACTAACTTTTTCGTAAAATATTTATTTAATCAGGTACACTTCGTTGCGTTGGATTATACCATTCGAACTTAACTTCTAATTCGACCTACGTGTATTTTTGCACAAACAATCTGTGCAAGAACACACTAGCGCCGTGAGTAACTAAATAAGGTTACCTATACACGGAGAAGTAAGTTGCAGAATATTTACATTTGAAACTTATACTAAGTTTAGCACATTGAATGCCGTTTGGCAGAAAATCTGCTTATTAAAATTTGCGGGTAAGATCCGCATGGCATTTAATATGTTGATTAATGGTGCTTGGTTCTGATTGTGAGGGTCTTGCCGTCCAATGAGATGGGTCCGGCGGCCCAGCGGCGGACGATGTTGCCCTTGTGTCCGTACGAGCTGCCGGACAGGTGCACCCACGGGCTCGGGCCAGACAGCGGCAGGATCGGGTACCAGTCTAAAGCGGGTGCCGAGATCGGCGCGGCATCAATCACTGGAGTAACTATTGGCTGGTGAACTACGTCGACGACGGGCGTGATCGGAGCGATGTTGACGGGACCAGTGGGGCCATAGTTGAGGGGTCCGACGTTGATTGGTCCGTGGTCGAAATAATCGCTGGCGATCGGTTTGGTCAGTATCGGTTGAATCGGTTTGGTGGCTACGATGGGTGCTGCGACGGGGTACGACACGGAGTGAATGTTGGCGCCCGTTCGCTTGACGACGGCGTTGAACCCGCTGACGGGGTCGGCGTGGTACTCGACCAGACGCACGTTGCCATCAGGTTCCACTAGAGAGTAGGCGCCTCTCACCACGTCGCCGTGCCGAGTCTCCCATTGTGCCTTGTTGTCGCCTGTCGAGGGGTCGTGAACAGCATAGTTGAAGCCGTAGTTAGAGCTCGGCTGGAAATATACACAACAGATTAGTGATCAATTCTTTATTTAATGATGTTTTACAGGGTCAGACAGAATCATGAAACAGTCGCTTAAGATGTACGGAATAATCTTCTTATTTAAACAAATATTTAGTCAATTCTAACATTTACCAGTAAAGTCAGATTAACTAGAAGACAGAAAGACGATTGTAATTAGCAATAGAGAGAAGATGAATACACTGATAAAGCCGGCTACACTGTAAGATAAATGAGGATTTACTTACAATTTTTTCAATAGTGCTGAAGTAGGATACCGATGGAGCCGGTATCGCCGAGCCATAGGCGACGGCAGCTGATGCCAAAAGGCAAGTGACCTGGAACAGACAAATATATAGGTCATTAGGGTACTCGAACAAGACAGTCTAACGCCATTATATCAAAGCGGTTATAGCTTATCCTATCTCTATATCAAATTTCAACAAAACGCATGTCATAGTAATTTAAGCGGCCGCTTCGCCATTTAACACTGTATCGAATGATGTGGGTGTGATTCCCAACCGGAACAACATTCTGTGATTTCTGTGTGTTTCACAAATTGTTTCAAATTCTGGCGGAGTGGATACTGTCACCGCATCGTTGGCATTACAAAAACTATCCATTTATTTCAAATACAAAATGGACTAATTCCGTTTCAAATTTTGGGTAAGGTTCCAAATTTTTGCTAGTGACACTTTCTTAACATATAATTATGTAAAGTCGATAAAACTGTGCTGCATTTGTCACATTTTAATTATTTTATATTTAATACCGATAAAAAAGTAACATCTTAATATATAAAATCTTTGCGTTACTGACTGACTGACAGACACGCTACAGCCAAAACTATTGGGCACAGGAAGCTGAAATTTGGCATGTATGTTCCTTGGGGACTGTGGGGGTGCACTAAGAAGGGATTTCCCGAAATTCCCACGGGATCAGCCAAAACGGGTAAATTAAAAAAAATGCAGGCGTAGCTGCTGGAGTCCTCTTGTGATGTAATAATACATTACTTATGTTGTGTCTTACAATAATTTCCTTGCGCGCGGTAACAAAGTTTTGAATTCATTTAAAAACATGATATCAATTTGTAAAACTCCGAAGAAAAAAGCTCAACATATATTTTAAAATAACTGTTCATCTGTGGTCCCGGCCACATATTTTTTTCTCAGTATTATAGATACTTCATCACAGCTAAAATATTATTAAAACAACAAATTGTCAAAACCCGGAAGAAGAAGTATTACCGCAAAATATGTATTCATGATGATACAAGGTACTCCAGTGGGCAAACGAAGTGCACTGTGCATATTGTCATCACAACTTGCCTTATTTATACTACACTAATTATTCGACCCGGCGCTGCCCCGCTTTGACAAGCACCTTGTTCTAGGCCGGTCCATCCATTCATTAGCACAGTATTTTTTTGCCAGCTTCAGTATTCATAAACGCATATACAATGTTATACATAACTTGTTACGATATACACATGCCTAATTAGTAACGTATGATATGATTGACTAAGTGACTATGTTGAAGATTACATATATGTTCCAGTGCCGCTTATGCTGTAATGCTGTACCTAGACTGAAACCTGTACATGCCTGAAAATATAAACAAAGGCACTAAATGAAGTATGCTAGACAATCACAGATTGTCCAGCATATCGTTTCAGAATTGTCGTGCATTTAAGACCCTCTTAATTTTACGAAAAAGGAGCTCCGAATTCGCATGTAATTTAAAATAATATGTTACAATTTTGTTCTTTCTTTTTAAAGCCCAAATAATGTCAAGGCAAAAATAAAACTAAATGTACTTCAAAATACTAATAACAAATCATGAAGTATAAAATATAAAAAAATATTAAATCAATATAAACATGTTTTATTATAATATAATAATAAATATATAATATACCCCTACCCCTTCGGGGAAGCAGGTGTGAGTCTATGTATGTATGTATGTAATAATAAAAACATGTTAACCGATTTATGTCGCTTTATATCAATTAAAATCTGCAATCATCATAATTAATCTAATATATAAAATTCTCGTGTCACAGTTTTCGTTCCCATACTCCTCCGAAACGGCTTGACCGATTTTGATGAAATTTTTTGTGCTTATCCGGTATCTATGAGAATCGGCCAACATCTATTTTTCAAAAAAAAAAAAAAAATTTTGCAAAACAATGTTTGCCGGGTCAGCTAGTTTACCAATAAAACTTTGTAAAATATTTGACTTAGAAGCGGCTCAGAATTTAAAATCTATTAATTTAACCAGACCTCACACTTATCAATATTGCATCATTTTTCAACCGAATGCGCCATAATAAATTTCGTATAACGCCATCTAGGTGCATTCGCAAAAGGTTTTCCATGTGAACTTAACGCAAGCTACCCCTACTTCTAGGTCAATTCCAGTGCATTGATCGCTGCGACACTAGCGATGCCATTCGGTGCAGCATGCCAAACTATGCTTTCGCACAACCCAATACGGCCTAAATTCCCATACAGTGGCAGGTGCATCAGATATTCGTCAGGTTTTAGACGATGCCAACTTAAGCCCTAACTTAACTGCCTAGGAACTACATTCCCATCAATGTAGAGTCACTAATAAATAATAGGGTGTCCTATATTCCCCTCCAATAATCGCCGCTGCGTCAGTTTTATTCGATCAAAATGAGATCGGGCGTCGTGCGGGCTCCATGACGTCATAAATCGTGCTGCGTTTTATGTAAGTTTAATAGCCATATCTTCATGTTCTTCTTATTTTGTGGCTGTGATTTAGTTTACTGCTTTGTGTAAATATAAAAAGCATGCATTTTCACGTCATTGCGGTTGTAGTGCGGTACCTTACGTAAATTACTTGGGTAAGGGGTTGGTGCTTAACAAAAGGCTGGATGCTCCCCTGCCTTTAGATTGTGCTTATTTCTGTGCATACTAATGACGGGTGGGTTATATTTTTTTTGGGATTTAGTGTTTGAAAATCTTAGTCGTTTTACGAAATAGAGTGCAATGGTTGGTGATAATTTTCTTTGGCTTGGGCCCGTATTACGTTACCCTTAACTCTTCGTTGGCAAAGAGGGGATGCGTTTACTTACCAAATATCGTCATTTAATCGATTTTTAATAGGAGAACCGCCCTCTGTATGTCTGCTTTTTCTCTTAGATTTGAGTAGTATTGCCTAACAAGTATGTGATTCTTCATCCTTCTGCAGATTAACGTGAAAACGGGTTCTTTTGTGATTCTTTCTTTGTCTAGGGTTAACAGAATCTCCTAATTATTTCGGGGTGGGGTCCATTTCCCAGTTGCGCGAATGCGCGAAACCTGCGCAGTAGACAATTTCTATACGATGAAACATGCGTATGACCCATGCCCATGCCCTGTCTATTGATTGACAAAATCAATAGTCAGGGCCAGTGTGAAAATTGCCTTGGCTGCGCAGCGACTTTTTTTGGGGTGGCTATAGGCGACTGTATCCGCTTGCTTTCGGGAGAATGAAGATTCGTTCGTCGATATAAAAATGAAGTATGAAATATTGATAGGAGCTACATTATTATGTAAGTCAATAATATACATAATATTTATTATGCCATTTTGTTATGAAAAGTTTTGCAACCCTCTTGTTATTTCGTCTGGTTGACGTTGTTGTTTATGCCTCATTTTGCATGACTTTAGCGATTTTTGTGTTTGCAGTTTTAAATTAATTGATGTTCTCTCTTTCTGGGTAAATTCTGTAAATTAGAACATACTGAAAGCTCCCTTGTGCATGAACCGCCATTTTGTAAATCGATGACGTAACTTGCGAACAGAGCCCTCAGTGTCACCGTATAAATTTTATTACTTGACCATAGTCCAAATCAGTGAAATATTTACATAGAGTTAAAAAATAAATTCGAAGTAATAGTAACTATTAAATAAACATGAGAATCTTAGTTAACTTTTAAGATAATAATTTTTATTGATATTATTGATTTTGACTGGATATTTGAGACTGCGCAATAAGAAAAAGTAACTTAGGCCTTATAGACCTTTTTCGTATAGCCTTAATGTAATATTTGCATAGCCAGCAGTATATTTGGCATTACTTATTACATTAATTAATAAGCCTTAACCCTTTACTGCATGATTTTTTATTTAAGTTAGAAAAAAAATATATAGTAGGCAACACTAAATAAATGGACACGACTTTCAGGGTGTTTCTTTTTATTGAATAATTTTAGAAAAAAAAACATTTTTACACTTTGGATCACATTTGGTACATTGAGCAGAAAATTAACTTTTAACTTTTTTACTTTGGATCATATTTGGTACATTGAGCAGAAAATCAACAATAACAAAAAAACGTAATATGAATAAAAATTATGTACTTAGTATGGAATACTTCAAACTATTTCTTTTGCATTGCACTTTGCCTTTCAGCACTCCACATGAGATCTTCCATTGCATTCAGGGACCTTACAATGTTGTCTAGTGGACCAGAACTGAATGCAGTTTCAGTCTCAACTTTTTCGAGAAATTCGTCCCTCCATCGAGGTTTTTCAGCTCTTGCGCTTCTATTTGACGAAGATGTCAATTGGGACAAAGGAGTATTATCGTCTGATTCTGTGTCGGATTCGTCAGATCCAGGAATATACCGATTTTCTTACCCCATGTTCATCTTCGGACAGCTCTTCATCACTGCTTCTATTTACAGGGCAATCCTGGATAATTATATGAATACCTCCAAAAAGTCGTAGATCCATATCGCAAATTGCATGTAAATGTAATAAATAAGCATAAAACCACGTAAATAACAAAATAATAGGGTACATCACAAAATAAGCTAAATAACTTTACATTATAAAGTATCATATTAGTGCATGTTGACACAAATAAGGTACAAAGGAAGAAATATATTTCTGCATGTTGTACCAAATTTGTTCCATTCAGTTAAAACCACCTAAAAGTAATCATTACTTGATAAAACAGTAAATACTTACCTAATTACCAATATATAGATTACTCTCTTTCCTGGAGTATTTATTTGCAAGTACTAACATTGAGAACTGTATTTTTTACACAATTTCGAAAATCATAAACTCGCTCTGTTCACTGGCTTTGATGAAGGATGTAGTTCATACAACTTGCTCGTAGATGGCCGTTTTATACATAAAATGAAGCTCGTATGGGACGAATTTGACACAGTATGCATACAATAAGAAAATCAGTTTGAAACTTAAAAATATTTAAGATAATATGGTTTGGTCCATATACGAACCACGATGCGGTAAAAGGTTAAACTGAGTTCGTTGAAATCTTCGACTTAGAATCAGTACCTACGTATTTATAAGCTGCCATGTTGTAAATCGATAACGCTGCTTAAGTACAAAGCAATCTGTGTCAAATTCTATTGTAGGACTTAATCTAACGTAATATTATTACGATTATTCTTATTATTATTATTAGTGTCCGCAAGTATTAGAGACATGTAACTGCCCGAAACTTACAAGGACTAACGAGGTTAGGTATCTGGGGGTACATATTGACGCGGGATTGAATTGGAGTAAACAACTTGATGCGCTCACCACACGGACTTTGAGACTTCTCCATATTTTTAAATCCCTCAGAGCATCTGCAAATCTTGACACTCTAAAAATGGTATTTTATGCGCTATGCCAATCAGTAGTGGGGTACTGCATTCCTGCATGGGGTGGAGCTTCAAAATCAAACTTCTTAAAAGTTGAAAGAGCACATAGAGCCATACTTAAAGTTATGACACGGAAACCCTTCCGTCACCCCACAACACAACTATACCATGAATGCAGGGTCTTAACAGTTCGCCAACTTTTTGTTCTTCGATGTGTTTCGAGAAAACATACTAGTGTCACCCTACCAAATCCTCATAAACGTACAAATCTAGTCGTTAGCTCACATCATAACACCACTTTTGCACAACATCAATATTATATTCTAAGCACGTACATATATAATAAAGTTCACAAAAAAATGAACTTATCAACATTAAATAAACTTGAACTAAAGTCAATGATCACGGAGTGGCTTCTTATGCAGGACTACGATGAAACAGAGGCCCTTCTCACATTCATCGCATAAGAATTATCGTTCCATTATCAAATTCACCAGATTTATACACAAACATACATATATGCGAGCATGCATGTGCACGCACACACACATTCATCCACATACATACATAAACACACACCCTCATACATTAAATTAAATGTAAACTCAATCTAAATTTAATTATAAATTTTTCACTTTTATACTTATTTTCTAGACTTGTAGCAAAACATAATAAATAATCTTTAGTTGTACAACATTTGCTTCACACTCGCTATATGTCATAAATGTAAAGTAGGTATAGTATATTTTAAAACTGTTCCTTAAGATACAGGTATAACCTAGTTTAAGGCACAGTGCTATTTTCGTGTATGATATTAGCAGCTTTATCATAGTTAATGTGATTCTGTCGATCAACTATAATCTTGTTTTGTACAAGCTGTATCATTACTTGTTGATAAATAAATTTATTATTATTTATTATTATTATTATTATTATTAAGTTCATGGTTCGTTAAAATATAGATGTTTGTGTGTATTACACCAGTAGATATTTATTTGGCAGAACGTATTCAGTTGGATACTTTACTTACTTCTCGCGTGAGCCGCCATGTTGAAAATCGATAGCGTAGCTTGCGTGCGCATAGACGCCTCTACGGCTACGTTTGTTGAAGGCTTTTCTCTTGACTTTGGCACACTTTTGTTTTTTTCTCTAGTGTCATACTTAAATGTACTGAAATTGTTATATAATATTGATAGGAGCTGCATTATCAGTCTGTTCGTGTGACCGATAGATGGGAGTAATCTCGTACCTTAGGTGGGGACAAACAGAGAGGACCCGATTCGCACTGACGCGGCATCCCGCAAATAAAATGTGCGCGTCTCGTCCGCGCTCTGTCTTTTCAGTATGTTTTGCGTCGCGACGCTTCTAAACATTTTATATAGGTAGAAGAAATATAAATCTCATAGTCTTATGTATTTTCTGTGCGTCCAACGGCTTACCCATCCTGACCCAAAACAGCAATGTTAAATCACATAAAGTGTTGTCTCGGGTGATAATAATCGAACCCACAACTGGCGACGCTTAAGCACGCCATTGAAATAACGCATGAATGTTTCAAGTCGCCACGCGATGCAGGATTTATACCTATGAAGAGATATCGCAGGACTTATTATTATATTTGACTGAATTTGCAACTTGACTTGTGCATAATTTGTACTTTGAGGAGTTGAACCATGGAATAGAAAAGATGTTTCAATTGTCCTTTCTTTGGGTTCAAGCTTACTTCTCAAGAAATTGTATCAAAATTGGCTCAGCAGTTTAGTCGAAAACATAATATAGGAACCATCATACAATATTATTTAGCGGGTCTTAGTCGCGATAATTTACTTATTTAAGGAGGGACCACAGCAGTCCCTCCGCGACCACAACTGTTGCAAGCCGGTGGAAACGTAGGAGAATAACAGAGGTATTTATGCCTTTAAATAAGTAAATTATGGCGACTAAGACCCGCTAAATAATATTGTATGATGTATACAAATCGCGAAAGTTTAAAATTGATTATGACATAGGAACCATTGCGTTCACAATATTCATGTTTAACAAAGTGAGTACAATGGAAAATATTGATTTAGTTTTAAATTAATTAATAATTAAACCAAACAATATTGTAGATTATTCAAATCAGTTCTAATAGATAAGTTATTAAAAGAGTTGTTATCTGAATCAAGCTACTGCCATCGATACGCTAAGAAGAAGAAGCTACTGGTTAGACATTTAGAGATTGACCTTATTGCACTAGAGAATTTCACGGTGGTACACTACTAGATTTTTTAAAGGATTAAATTGCGCGTCAAGACGCCGTTATGTGGACTACTGATAAAGGAAGCACGCGAAGGCTATTCTATTTATTTATATTATAGTCTGTTACTAGAGAATCTGGAGATCTTCGAACATAGGCGTCGGTTATTTGCAAGTAATTTTGTAAATGATTAATGCATATACGAGCATACTAGGTCGACGCAGCAGGGGCAGGTCTCCCGCAAGGTGGACCGACGATCTGGGTAAGATCGCGGGAAGCGGTTGGATGCGGGCGGCTCAAAATCGGTCTGTGTGGAGAACCTTGGGGGAGGCCTATGTCCAGCAGTGGACGTCTCTAGGCTGATATGATGATGACGATACGAGCATAAAGGCGTTGAAAGAAAATGTGGCTACGAAAATAAATGAATATCTTGTACGCAACTTCATTTATTTTCGTATTTGGATACATCATTCCTATAAATGACCAATTCTAATGCACAATTTCAAAACGGTAAATATCTAATGCATTCATTTGGATATATCTCAACGTAACTTCACGGTAAATATTTTCCCGCGTGTATTCATTTTAATTCAAATTAACTTAAATAAAACAAACTACAGAGATTAAACATTTTTTATTCACCTATAGCTCCATCAAAACTCGTAGACTAGTCGTTTTAGCCTATTTGAGGCATTTCATATTTACAAGATTACAAACCAAAATGCACAGAAAACAACGTAATTATATGGCTATTTTAAATTGCTAATAATACCCGATATGACACCTGAGACAAGGCCAGTACCAGTTTGGTAAAGAATATTGTCCTTGCACCTTCCCTTCATTTTATATAGTCGATTATATTCTAGAATGGCCCTTACGCCTGATTAGCTCAATGCTTTTTCCTCACAATCAAAGTGCCACCGCCGAATGGGATTGGCCCAGTAATCCACTTGTGCAAATTGCCGTGCTTGTCAAATTGCTTGCTGAAGATTGTCACATGTGGCTCATTAAGCACCGGGCCGCCTCCGAGCGGTACCCAGCCACCGTACGAGTGAGTGAAGGGATCCCAAGGCAAACTCCAATGTCCAAGTGACGTCAATTTAGGTAGAGGCGCTACAATAGGTGCGGCACCAAATCCGTAGCTGAGTGGTCCTACGATCGTAGTGAGTGGTGCTACGGTTTTGGCTATGAGCGGTGGATGCACTGCGGGTCCAATGTTCTTGACTACTGCGTTGAAGCCGCTGAGATCGTCGGCGTGGTAGTCTACGACTCGGATAGAACCGTCAGGTTCTACAAGAGAGTAAGAACCTTTGACGAGGTCACCGTTTCGGGTCTCCCATTGCGCTTTGTTGTCTTTCGTGTACGGGTCGCTCACGGCGTAGTTAAAAGCATAGCGTGGATGATCCTACAAACACGTGCACATGATTAAATAAAGGTAAATCAAATGACCATTTGGCATACGAAGACATTTTCTTATATATGTACCTATTACTTACATATTTATCAATGACTGTGACGGCACTGGCTGAAGCAGCAGCGATGACTGCCGTCAAAGTGCACGCAATCTGAAAATTAACATACATTATTACATCATAGGTTTACCCGCGGTGTTCTAGCGTGCATAGCGTTTCGCTTTTGTCATGGCAATAAGACCTAGGGTCTTATTGCCAGCGAAACGCTATCTCGGGATAAAATAAATTAACTATAACAACATGAATCACCATTTTCTTTCCCTAGAGATGTTTTAAAGTCTTGTGGCATCCGTATCTAAAATATTTCTCTTGCTCTCATCAATATTTCCTGTGTTATTTTATTAAAATCAGCAAAATAGAGCATATTTTTTAAAACGTCTCATTTGAACTTGACAAATCTAAGAAGCATCTTGGAAGTTTGGATTTCAACTAACGTATTTGGATTTCAACTAACGTATTTGCCTAATGTACTTAAGATTATTTCCCCCTGATGAACAATGTAATTTTGTTGATGAAAATTTATACCTATGTGCAATTTATAAAAGTTAAATAGCAAAACGTTGATAATATATTTATAAAAAACATTTACCATTAGAAACTGATTCATTTTGTCAGTACGCAGTTTCTGCACAGAATGTATTGAAGTCTGTCAATACAAACCTTTTATAAGTGTATATCAGCGTGCGTAGTAGTGTTAACTTGTTCTTAGTTCTGGTTCCTTATGTAATCTAACAACAGTGCATGTGGACCAAAATTCATATGTAGCATTTTTGCAGGGCTCGGTTGCTCATGTAGAACAGTCGTTTGGGATTACCTGCTTTTACGAATACATGTTAAACTTGCTTCTTATAGGTAACTAGAGGACGCCAGCAGCTACGCCTGCATTATTTTTTTAATTTACCCGTTTTGGCCGATCCCGTGGGAATTTCGGGAAATCCCTTCTTAGTGCACCCCTACAGTCCCCAAGGAACATACATGCCAAATTTCAGCTTCCTGCGCCCAATAGTTTCGGCTGTAGCGTGTCTGTCAGTCAGTCAGTAACGCAAGGATTTTATATATTAAGATTAGAGAAGTAAAATCGTTGCCATCCTATTACCAAAATATTATCTCAGCAACTTCTGAGTAGACAGGTAGTCTATCCGAATGAAAAAATGCTGTGAGTGCAAATCTTATAACGGTCAACTAGTGTTTCCCTAGATAAAATCTTATTTTTTTGGTGTCGGATTGGACAATCCTTATGGAGTCCGTCCGCCCTGGGGGTAGGCCGAAGGGGACTGTCAGACTCTTACTGGCTAAAATAATATCTATAATACGACAATAGGTAGCCCTAAGTATCTGTTTAGTGTATATTCGAGATATTAAAGCATTGCATTCATTTTATGAAATAAAACAACAATTTCGTTACCACATGGTGGTATAATCCTTTATTAGTAGTATCTGACTTACAAACATCTACGTACCTAAATATTAAATATCTTAGAATATTTACTTGGCTTTGAACCTTACGTTTAAAAGGATTCGTTTATGTCGACATAAAGAAACGAAAGCAATGGCAGCGGCATTTAGGTGAAAGAAGTCTCAGTCGGACTTTGTTACACAATCAGTGTTTGCTAAGGAGTGGCCAATCCAACCCTCCTAGTGATCCTTGCCATGGACCGTTTAGTAGCCCTTGACCGACATCGTTCAAGTATCCGTTACCAGTCACCGGTGCCTTGACGTAACCATTCCCGAGGCCGTATCCTCCTGCCAGTCCCAGATTTAGAGGTGATTTGAGTTCTGGTAAGTATCCTGAATAACCTGACAGTAGGGCGCCAGATTTAGGGGCGGGGAGGGGCACAGGGTATATTGGGCCAGATTTATATATGGGTCCAGGTAGTCCTGAGTAGAGCCCATCACCGCCGTAGGCTCCAGCACCGCTGTATGCGCCTGCGCCTCCTAATGCTTCAATTCCTCCGTATGCTCCCTTAAGCCCGGCCCCAACTCCTTCATATTGTCCAAGTCCTCCATATCCGCCCACTCCTTTAAGACCGTCTCCCACTCCTCCTAACGGTCCAAGTCCTCCATATCCTCCCACTCCCTTAAGACCGGCTCCCACTCCTCCCAATGGTCCAAGCCCTCCATATCCTCCCGCTCCCTTAAGACCGGCTCCCACTCCTCCTAATGGTCCAAGTCCTCCATATCCGCCCACTCCCTTTAGACCGGCTCCCACTCCTCCTAATGGTCCAAGTCCTCCATATCCGCCCAGTCCCTTTAGACCGGCTCCCACTCCTCCTAATGGTCCAAGTCCTCCATATCCGCCCACTCCCTTTGGACCGGCTCCCACTCCTCCTAATGGTCCAAGTCCTCCATATCCGCCCACTCCCTTTAGACCGGCTCCCACTCCTCCTAATGGACCAAGTCCTCCATATCCTCCCGCTCCCTTAAGACCGACCCCAACTCCTCCGTATGGTCCGAGTCCTCCATATGCGCCCGCTGCTTTGAGACCTCCGAGTGCGCCAGCTCCTCCATAGGCGCCCGCTCCCTTAAGACCAGGTCCTACTCCTGCAAGACCCGACCCGAGAAGTCCCAATTCTTCAAGTCCGACGCCGCCAGAATAGGATGGAACAACTATGGGTTTAGCAATTGGTACTATCGGAGTCTTGATGACTGGCGCAATAGGAGCGACCGGTATGGATGTTTTAACAAGATTGTTGGTAGAGATAGGTCCGCCGATTATCGGTCCAGATATGAGAGGAGCGTTCCCCAAGTGTCCGAGGCCTGCGACTGGCCCCACAGATATCGGGGCGATTGCTGACGCGTGACCCAAAACGGGAATATTTGCCTTGTAGATCGACGCAGGTGCCGACACCGGGTGCAGGTTAGGCCCGAGCCGTTTCACTACTGCGTTGAAACCAGATTTGTCATCTGCCCAATATTCAACAATACGTAAACTGCCGTCTGGTTCTACCAGCGAATAAGCGCCTGTAAATAATACAAAACTATAAAAATGTCTTCAATGGTAGCTTAATGTTGAAATAATTAATAAACTTAACTATTTAGTACCTTTGACCACGTCTCCGTCTCGTTTCTCCCATTGCGCCTTGTTATCGCCAGTGTGAGGGTCTTTCACGGCATATTCGAAGGCGTATCTAGGGTATGCCTATAATAAAATAATCAAGATATTAATCAACGGACAGTACTCTACAATATGTATATTAAGCATTACGCATAAACTTACATAGTAGTCAAGTGAAGCATGTCCTGGCGCGTATACTAGTCCTCCTCCTAAACCTAATCCGTCAGCACTGACAGACACTGCTACCGCGAGGAGGCAAGATATCTGCAAAATACAGAACGTCACTGATCACATATCTTTTTGTATATTATAAACACTATTTATCTTATTCGGCTTAATAAAAAATAAACTGACCGCTAGGATACTCATATTGACGGAGACGCGCTGACTTTGATGTCAAAAACGCACTGGTTTAGTATTAGAACTTTGAGGGCATTTATAGGCGATTGGTTTAGACCTTCATGTCCTGCGGTGTTGCGGATGTGGAATGTTCGGCGCGTGCGCGGCTGTAACAACAATCACTGAGAGTTGCATCAGGCTTCCTCATTTTCATAGAGCATCCTTCAGCGGTGAAAACGTTAGTTAATATGTAAAGAGGACTGGCAGGACGCGTGGTTCATCGTGATTCGCGATACGCGCTCGTTCAGTTTACTACAGATCGGAAGCTTTGATTTATTAAATGTTAGTAATATATATTTTCGGCATTTTTGCATCAATTCTTGTTCTTTGAATGATGCAATGTAATGAGTGCATTAATAATCCGTTGTCTTGCTCCAGTTGCGCGCGGTGTCTAATAGCCGCAAACTAGTTATACGACGGCACGCTCCACTGACAAATGTCGGTCAGCGATCATTATCAGATATTTATTGTATAACGTTATGCATTAATCTTTTTGCACTTGCAACGTTGCTTCAACACAGTCTTGAACTTGAAAGTAGCAAGTGATCATTACCAAGGTAATCCTGAATGAAAATTTCGTAAAAAGTGTAAATCGTAAATACGCAATTATTTGTGCTCTAAAAGGCTTAGATTATTGTACTTGTTACAATGAGTCAATGACTGGAATGCCATAATAAATACCTCTTGAACAGTGGCACGCCTGTGGGCGACTTTAGGCCGAGCCCAACATTTTTGTTATAAATATTGCCGCTGGTACGATATAAAATTGTTATAATTATTTTATTACTTTACTTTCCTTATTTTTATGTCGCCGAGTAATTGTAGTAGAACGGGAATGATACTTTTGCAATAGTTGCCTAGTTCTCATACAATATCATATTTAGGTACTGCCTAGTTAACTCTAATGAGACATAATTTATACTTATACGCAACTTCGCTAAACAACTATTATTAGCATTAGCGTTCAGTATTTGATACTCAAACATTACTTAAAAACTTACGTATCTTACAATCCTCAAAGAAATAAATTTCTAGTGTATGCATTATTTACAATCTAAAAAAAAATAGGGCAGCCGCTGCCCTATTTTTTTCGTAGAGGAGATACCAACAGACTGCCATGCAGAGGGTATCTGGTTCGAATCCACGGCGCTCACCAATGACTTTTCCGAGTTATGTGCGTATAGAGTTGTTAATTATCGCTTGTCCCGTGCCTCGGACAGCAAGTTAAGCCGTCGGTCCCGGCTGTCATGAAGATCTTTGACAGTCGTTATAGGGTGTCAGTACCTCTAAATAAACTGACACTAGTCTAAACCATAGAATATCGCTATCCCTTCGGGTTGCGGAGGTCTGATAGGCAGTCGCTCTTTGGAAAAGCTAATATTCAGCCAAATCTGGTTAGACTAGTAAGCGGACCCCAGGTTAAAAACTGGGTCAACGCTAGGAGGATGTACGCATTATTTACAATTACCTATGTATTAAGTACATATTGCATTTTCATGACTGCATCCAAATTAGTTACCACAAAGGCCTAATAAATTGATAATTCATCATCATCAGCCCTTAACAGTCCACTGCTGGACTAGGCCTCTCCTTTGAAAGGAGGAATTGGCCTACTATACCACGCTGGCCAAACGGGTTGGTATAGGGTTTGTATCAAGTTTCCTTCTCTTACAGTGTTGTTCTCTGCATAATATGCTCCCTCTGTCGGCTCTTACGACACCCATGGGATGATATGGGGTGGTGACATTCCGTATTCTTAATCCGTCACCACACGGACGGACTAAATTAATAATTACAACTTGTTAAATAGAGAGCTCTTCAACTTCCTCTATAACATGTAAATATTCATGATCACCATTAAAAACGTTGGTTTGGCCGGAAATATTAGATAGTGCAAGATCGAGTAAAATCAACAAACAATTACACTATTAAATTGTACTATTATGCCAATAGTTACATCCTTCCTGGCTGAGGCTGTGATCGAATGTCTGCTCCGAAACTTATAAGTTACGTAGATATCGAAATGTACTATTGATGCGTAATAAAACAAAGCTCAATAACCTTTTCAATATATTTGCAGTCGCTCCATTACGTGCCTTGTCTTATAATTGTTTATAAGTTTTAGTCTCGGAGTAATATTGTATTTATATCGCCGAAAATTTGTACATCTATCAACAAAATCTAATTAGAGTTTAGGTACATTTATGTAATACACAAATAGGTATCTTTCATTGTGAAACTTTATAAATTGTCACATAGGTATGTCTACAAAGCGAATCTAAAAGACGCCTGCGCTATTATTTTACATCGCGTATAAACAAGACTATCGCAGTCCAGCACTTTAATATAAATATATGACAAAAATATTAATTTCTAGTATATTTACATATAACAAGTACGCATTACAGCCATTAAAATTAGAGATGTGCCAGATCGTTGAAAATGTATATCCGCGGATACGGATCGGAATACGGATGGATATTTGGTGTCAAGATCCGTGGATACAGATACGGATCTTTATTTTCTTACTGAATCGATGTCGTAGCGCGCGACTTTGAAACGATAGTTGACGTCACTCACGCCCGGCGGAACGATAGACAGATCATATTTGGACTTGTATTGAAATTATATTAAAAATACTCTGAATGGAATTTAATAGTTTTAAATTCTACCTAACCACCTATAGCATTCCATCCTATCAATTGAAAATTAATAAGGTGAAAGATCCACGAGAAAAGTAATGGATACGGATACGAATACGGATCTTTGTTTTTCCTCAGATATTCGCGGATACGGATATCCGGAACATCACTTATTAAATTACATCATTCCAACCTACTTTTTTCCTTGCTCCAGTCTAAGATTTTCGTCCAGTTTTGCATAATCTTGTAGGATCGAGGTAATATAAGCTTCTCTGGTTTAAACCCTAAGTAATAGAGATATTTCTATACAGCCCTTCAAAATAGAACTACAGCTTTTTGTTTCGTACTTGTAACATTAAATGTACGTCTCTTGTTCCAGGCATACAGCTGCCTCCCAGCGACAGTGCTAGCATCATGCGTGGAGAGCGTGTGGTCCTGCGGCGGAGTCGCCGGCTCACAGACCCAGTTGTCCCGGGCTTTATGGCTCTGGTGCGGGGCGCTTGGGGCCAGGGTGTGGCTCCCGCTGCTGCCCAGAGACGCCACCAGGCACCCCGACTCTGGTAGACACACCTTCATGGCCAAGAGGATCATGCTGCCGTTCCATCTCAATATCTATCCGCTCAGTAAGTTTTATGGCTTGCTAGGTCACCTGCGTCAAGTTCTGGCGTTATGTGTTCAACATCGATGGTTTCTAGGGATATTATACTTCTGTTTTTCATGAGCAATCCGTTTGAGAAAGTATTAAGAATGCACAGTGGCACTACCTTGTCCATACCCTGGGTGTCGTAAGAGGCGACTGAGGAAGATAGAACATAAAGCAAGTAGTAATTTTTTAAGAGGCGACAATTTCGACACTGTCATTTGTCCAGCGTGTTATAGTAACCACAACTTTCCTATTCACTCACAATGCTCTTGTGACGGAAATTAGGAGAGGTCCAGCACTGGAATGCGATATGCTTCGGTAAAATTATAATCCATTTGTTTATTTACAGCGATCCTGTTCGATGACGCCATCTTACTAGGAGCGGAAAATGACACCACTCTCTACGCCTCGGACTCGAACTCAGTGTTCTCACTGCCGTTCTGTGTCGTCAATAGAACTGTAAGTATATTTTACAGCACGAATTAGTTTCGATATGTCTTGAAACCTTCAATTAATAGTTGTATATGTACTTACACTTTTAAACCTTTATTCATGCTTTGACGACCGGTTGGCGCAGCGGGAGTGTAAGCGACTGCTACGCCGAAGGTTGCGGGTTCGATTCCCGCTCAAGTCAAACATTTGTGTGAATGAACATGGATGTTTGTCTTGGTCTGGGTGTTTCTATGTATAATATGTATGTATTTACCAAAAAAAAGTATATATGTATGTTTATCCATTATCTAGTACCCATAGTACAAGCTCTGCTTAGTTTGGGACTAGATGGTGATGTGTGTATGTGGTAGAATATTATATATTATTATTACTTTATTGTAATATTGTACTTGCTGATTGCTATATTAGTAGGGCATAAATATATGGATATTTCTCACTTTCGTGGTATATTTAATTAATTTTATGAACAGATTTGCGGGTTGAACAAGGCCTTGGTTTTTTTTAAGTAATTCTCAAAACCGTTCCGTCCCTTAAACTTCATGATTAAAGGTATTGACTTTGCTGGTGGATGTTCCATGGATGTTGACTTTACTAAAAATGTCTACAATTTAAATCTTCTTGGGTTTACGTAAATGTCATTTCAATACACATTGAAAATAAACTACAGCTTACGGATTTTATCGCATTATATTGATTTCACTAAGCTACATTTAAAGCGGATGATCTAGTTCTCACTTTACTTAACCTCTCGTATGCTGGGTTACAAGACATAATTATAAATCTATTGTGTCTCGTGCAGATCTGCTCTTAAGCATACGAAAGGTTAAACTCGTTCTTACCACTCCTAGAGTCAAGTTTACCTCCACCAAATCCTCCGTCAACTGCTGAGGCGCAACCTGGGCTACCACGCGTGGGAGATAGCTCGCTCGTGTTCCCAACTTGCATATTTCCCGCACTCGCTGGAGCTGCTGCTGCACGAGGTCTTGGAGGAGGAGGCCACCAGCAAGGAGCCCATACCTGACGCGCAGCTACCCTCCATCATCGAGTTTGTGCACGAGTTCCCTGTCTATTTGCAGGTTAGTGCTTTATATATTCGTGAGTTTTGATATGGCAGTGGTGGCTACATACCACTAGATAGCAGTGGTATGTAGCCACCACTGCCACCTAGTGGTTATTTAGTAGCGTACGAAAAAAATCAACACGGCGACATCTAACGGACACTATGGAACTCAAAATCCATACCTCTCGCGCAGCTGCTAAGTGTCATCGAGTTTGTACACGAGTTGCCCGTGTATTTGCAGAGAAAACCTTCACGTATTACTGTTTCGTAAATTTGTATTCGGTGGCTACATACTACCGCCATCTATCGTACAGAGGCGAAGACAACACGACATCGCGCAATCAAAGTTCTCATATGCGATTACCATATATACAAGTTCTTAAATAGGTCCGTCTGTTGGACTGCATTTGCGTACACCATGCACGAAGACCCAATCTGGTCAAAGGCTACGCCGCTGGTTGGAGGAACGCCACTCTTTATTCCTCTACAATATGTTTACAAAAATTGACATCATATTGAAAGAACACATGCTCAATCGTTCATACACAATAAGTATGGACGTTGGCCACGTATTGGCAACTGTTGTGTCAGACACGAGGGGTGTGGCTGATAGTGGCTGGATGGCGACAGCGGGTGAGCTGGTCTTTAGGCGTGCCCTAAGGGAGGCCATGGTTCAGCAATGGACTGATGAATGAATAGACAGATGAAAAGAGAATAAGTGAAATGAAACATTCGTTCGGTTACTTTTTTCTTTCTCTTGAATACAATACGTTGATCTGCATTTGCAAAATATTTGAATACTTACTACAATACAGACAGTACACTTCACCTAAAATTATTTCAAACAGTGTGCGATGATATAAGACTCTAGTTTCATTCAATGTTACTTAGATAGTAAATCAGTATAAACTGTTTACTGGTGCAGAATAAGACTGCACGGTACGTACGTGTGCTTGTTTGTGTTAGGTACCTACAATGCGAGCTTGCGGCGATCAGCTGAGCGGCGGCGGCGGTCAATACACCGGGCTAACTTTTTAAATGCATGGTCACGAATTTATATTTTTTAAGTTTTGTGAGTTCTTTTTTCATGTATTTGTATTCAGTTATAGTAGTATATTCACCTCTGTAAATATTTTCCAAATGCATATCAACATACTGTTTAAATTGTAAAGTAATGGGAACTATTATGTCCATCACCTGTAATGTATGTGAATAATAAAACTTGTGTTTTTGTTGCAATAAATGGTACTGTTATTTTTTCTACTGACGCCTTCGTCGGTTGGTACAAAAAATCAAATCAACATTCAATCAGCATAAAAATGAAGAATAAATTAATTACTATTGCAAATAAGCTGGACCGGCTGGGCGTGATTTCTAACGAAGGGTAATTTTCATGATATGGACGATTTACCAACAAGATTGACACGCCTTTCCACTGGAACTCTTAATTTGGACATTTGCAGGTACACCAGCAGGTACACAGTGATTGGATAGGTACAGTCAGCAATAGTGGATAGTAAATTGAATGATGTTATTTTTAACTCTTTTATCGCCTAAATCTGCCGAACAAATTTCTACCTAGAAAGCCCGTTACAAGTCTAGTGAAAATCATTTGTCTCATCAGCTTTTAATAACTATATCACAATCGTTCTATCCATTTAGGAGCTACGATTGCACGTCAAACTTATAACACCCAACAACTTTTTAGTTCCCGAGGAAAAAGGAGGGCCTTTTTCCTCGAGAACTAAAAAGTTATAACCCAAAACATATTCACAATACTGAATTTGTGATTTTCGTTTTCTGCTTCGGTCCTTTTTAATCATCTCGCTAAAATCAAACTTCCTTTTCAGACGGTAGTGCAGTGTGCGAGAAAGACAGAGATAGCGCTATGGGCGTACCTGTTCTCGGCAGCTGGCAAGCCGAAGGAATTGTTCCAAGAATGCTTACAACGGAAGATGTTGGACACTGCTGCTTCGTACCTTATTATTCTACAGGTATTTTTATACAAGGCTCTAACTGAAGTATCGCAAAACCTGAAACTTGAGATTTCTTTTAATTAATAAAAAACTTCAAGCTTTCTATGTTGTATGTAATCTGACCTACTTTTCTATGATTCACCCGACATAAACCCTCTCGAATTTGGGAAGAAGCTTTTCATCTACGTCAAATGACTACTTTTTAGAGCGGTTTACCTGCCTTCCGACAACAATTTGTTATGACTTTCTGGATATATTATTTACCACAAAAACTTACCAAAACACGCAGAATAAAACAAAATTACTTTGTTCTCTTATTCTTGCTTTCGTTGTTCGCTCACGGCATTCCCAATGTAAACTTTTCTGAGTGCAGCTCACGCGGAACAACACTCATACCCACAATAATCCGAATCGTACCTACAACTTATCTTTGTAAAACGTTCGACTGTTCAGACTGCTATTTTTGCATAATCTAATGCTGCTCTAATTAGATGCTGTTACAATTTCATATATTTTTCAATAGATGGTGCCAGCCGTCAATAGTCATCTTACAAAATTATCTAAACAAGATCCGCTTCTAAGTTTGAGGCTTTGCGTTATTTCAGCTAAGTTCACTACAATTAAAAATAAACCTAGACTTTAAACATTCTCAAAATAATTGTGTTTTCTTCTTGCAGCTGTTAAAGGTACATTACAACGATACTGTACGCTTTTTAACACGTATTAGGCGCAGTCTACTATACACTGACTGGTCCGAAATGTATTTAGTTATTGTAGATAAGTACTTACTAACCATGAGTACGAATAACTAACCTATAGTATAAAGTAGCGTTTAGATGGACATTTTCTTAATTATAGTTTAGCACTTGCCTTTACAGTTAGTTTTACTGAGATTACACCTCTTGCCGCAGAATGCTTATAGTCAAGGGCAAAAATATTGAAACCATAAAGAATTCTTTTCATTTGATGCAATTCAAGATAGTTCAGAATACTTTTATGTTTTCTCTCTGTATATTTGTAGGTATGTAGCTCTAAAATGGACGTAATATTAATTCTTTGCTGTCATTTATAATGTGGTAGCCACCTTTGGTTACGCATGAGGAAGAATATCCTTTTCTTTAATGCTACTGTTGTATCTCAGGTAAAGTACAGGTCGTACTACTACTAAAATGCGATTCGGAATTTCGGGTACATTGCAACATGGGTACATATTGTAGTAGTAGAAGTTGACCTAACAGTTTGGATAATGGACAATGTGTATATTTTTTTAACTAAGTGAACTCTATGAATATATCTATCCCTACTTTCCTCACAATAGGATAGCAGTAGTCATAATTTTAGTATGAAGGCGGTAGCTGAGAATAATGGGCAAGCTTTTATTTATGTATTGTACTTCTTGCAATGCAATTATCTGAGACCAATAAGCAGGAGTAGAGGTTAACTTAACTAGGAAAAATATATTGCACTAGCTGACCCAGCGAACTCCGTATCGCCTTTTTAAGAGGTTTTATTTAATTCCCTTTTTTCCAAGCCTCTTTGCAAAAGTAACCATTGACTTAGCGCTTAATCTCTTATCATTTCAGAGTCTATAAATGATGAACAAACAAACATAGATTTTTATAGATATAATATTGGAGACTTATTACTTACCTTACCTAGATAATATTAAGGTCGATGTGGGTATCACATCGACCTTAAAAAAATCCCGTCTGCCATCTTTGATTTCCTTTCCGCCATCTTTGATCACGAAATAGATGTTGTATTTAGATTCCCCATCCCTTTAAACATCGGAGACGATAACCATTTAGATTTTTTTTTTAAATCCCATCCGCCATCTTTGATCACAAAATAGATGGTGTTTTTGAATTCCCTATTCCTTAAAATATCGGAGACGATACACATATCGACTTTAAAAAAAATCCCGTCCGCCATCTTTGATTCCTATCCGCCATCTTTGATCACGAAATAAATTTTGTATTTAGATTCCCCATCCCTTTAAACATCGGAGACGATAACCATTTAGATTTTTTTTTAAATCCCATCCGCCATCTTTGATCACAAAAAAGATGGTGTTTTTGAATTCCCCATTCCTTAAAATATCGGAGACGATACCCATATCGACTTTTAAAAAAATCCCGTCCGCCATCTTTGATTTTCTAGCCGCCATCTTTGATCACGAAATAGATGTTGTATTTGGATTCTATATCCCTTAAATCATCAGAGACGATACCCATATCAATTTTTTTATTTTTTCCATCCACCATCTTTGATTTCCCATCCACCATCTTGAATCACGTAACAGATGTTTTATTTGGATTCCCCATCCCTTTTAACATCGCAGACGATATCAATATTGACTTTTTTAAATTTTACCATCCGCCATCTTTGATTTCCCATCCGCCATCTTTGATCACGAAATAGATGGTGTTTTTGAATTCCCTATTCCTTAAAATATCGGAGACGATACCCATATCGACTTTAAAAAAATCCCGTCCGCCATCTTTGATTTCCTATCCGCCATCTTTGATCACGAAATAGATGTTGTATTTGGATTCTCCATCCCTTAAATCATCAGAGACGATACCCATATTGATTTTTTTAATTTTTCCCATCCGCCATCTTTGATCACGAAATAGATGTTGTATTTGGATTCCCCACCCCTTAAAATATCGAAGGCGATACCCATAATGATTTTTAAAATTTTCTCATCCGCCATCTTTGATTTCCCGTCCGCCATCTTGGATCAATAAATAAATTTTATATTATTAATCAGCGTCCCGAAAATCTCGAAAACGATACCCATATAGATTGTATCCTATTCGTTTAGCCTTTTTTTGCCTTTGACCCAACCCTCCCCCCTTCTCATTTGACCATTTTATTATTTTTGTCTGGCCCCTAAAAGTTGTGGCGTAATTTTATACAGCCTATAGCCTTTCGGAATAATTGGGCTATCATAGGCAATAACAATTTTTAAAATCCGACTGCTAGTTCCTGAGATTAGCCGACATTATCTTTTAGCCTTTTTAGCCTTTTGCCCGGCCCCAAAGGGTCGAAGCGTTATGTTATATAGCCTATAGCCTTCCGGAATAATTGGGCTATCGTATACAAAAAGAATTTTTCAGATCCGACCGGTAGTTCCTGAGATTAGCGCGTTCAAACAAACAAACAAACAAACTCTTCCGCTTTATTATATTAGTATAGATAGACTGACAACATGTCAAATAAATTTCTTTGTTTAATTAAATTTTGTCAGTTTTTGGAATCGCTTTGATATTTTTGTCTTTGACGTCAGTCTCACACATTTACCGTTAAAAGTGGCTACAAATATATTATTACAACATATTTCGTTTGTGTGTATAGAATCTGGAAAGTTCGGCGGTAAGCAGACAACTGGCCACTCAGCTGCTCGACACGGCGCTGCAGCAAGAGCGGTGGGATCTCGCCAGGGATCTCGTCAGATTCCTTAGAGCTATAGGTAAGTTAAACTATCAATATTTTTATAATATTCAGGGGTTTTATATCGACTTAACAGTTCGGTATGTTTTTGGTAGCAACAGAAATCTAAAAATACGACAAAAATAAATTAAATTGTGTTAAATTTTGTATAAGTGTGGGTTCAAAGTTCGTACGTAACGAAAAAAGGTAGTGATGACATGAGCGCGACAACACTTTAAACTAATAAGCGAGTAATTATTATATTATACTAGAGGACGCCTGCATTTTTTTTTAATTTACCCGTTTTGGCCGATCCCGTGGAAATTTCGGAAAATCCCTTCTTAGTGCACCCCTACGGTCCCCAAGGAACATACATGCCAAATTTCAGCTTCCTGCGCCCAATAGTTTCGACTGTAGCGTGTCTGTCAGTCAGTCAGTAACGCAAGGATTTTATATATTAAGATTACATGTCACTTGCGAACTTTTAATTCTTTTTACTTTGATTTATTTGAAATGAGAGTTTAACATCTGTGGCGAGATCTACCCCATGCAGCTTAACATACATTTTTTAAGGTTGTCGATCTCGGCCATATAATAAAGACTATTTCTTTTATCCACGTAGATCCAAACGACGTCGATTCGCCCCGAAACTCTGTGAACGTGCAAGCGAAATACGGACAAGTGGTACAGTCACAGACAGTCAGTCCTAATGCCGAGGACTTGTCTGTCATACTGGGCAACATGCAGGTTAGTTCACATAAGACATTAAATTTTTGTATGTTGGATATTTAGACCACTTATTCAAGTCGACGTGTGGTGACGGATTAAGAATACGGAATGTCATTACCCCATATCATCCCATGGGTGTCGTAAGAGCCGACAGAGGAAGCATATTATGCAGAGAACAGCACTGTAAGAGAAGGAAAACTTGATACAAACCCTATACCAACTCGTTTGGCCAGAGTGGTATAGTAGGCCAATTCCTCCTTTCAAAGGAGAGGCTTGTCCAGCAGTGGACTGTTAAAGGCTGATGATGATGATTCAATTCGAAACCCTATTCAAGCTCCGACTTCTTGAGAAGAAATGTTGAAAAGTTAATGCTTTTTCCTGTCATTAATTTTCTTGCATTTTTTCTTATTCTTTTAGTCTAGTCAAAATGACCTTCGTATTGCAAGTATAGTTGACATTTTATTTAATCAAATGACCATTGTATATTTGAAATATATGTAACGTAGATAAATGAATAAGTTTGAAATATATTCAAGTATAAAAAAGATAAAGGATGTAGTCAAAATTGTCTCCGTATTTATGAGTACAACGTGCGCGTGGTGTAGACGCATATGCTGTACGTTGTTAAGACGCGAGGCTTACGCTGTGTTATCGCAACGCGCTCGCTCAATGTGGGCTCAGTTAAGGGTGTCGCCAGCCGATTGCTTAGGGAGGGGCAAGGTCGCTAGCCGATGGTCTAGGGGGGACAAGTTGATATGGAAAATGAGACAAGTATGAATTTTAGGGGCTTTTTAAACTTTTTAAGAAGGGGGTTGGTGCTGCCCATCCAAAGGGTAGCGATAGCAGAGTGGATATACCAACAGACTGCCATGCAGAGGGTATCGGGTTCGAATCCACGGCGCGCACCAATGACTTTTCGGAGTTATGTGCGTATTGAATTGTAAATTATCGCTTGTCCCGTGCCTCGGAGAGCATGTTAAGCCGTCGGTCCCGGCTGTCATGAAGATCTTTGACAGTCGTCGGCGTCAGTACCTTCTAAATAAACTAACACTAGTTTGAACTATGGAATATCGCTATCCCTTCGGGTTGCGGAGGTCAGACAGGCAGTCGCTCCGTGGAAAAGCTACTATTCAGCCAAATCCGCAGGGCGATTCAGAATATCACGACAAGCAATCGTACGATATGTCAAATTATTGTCCTCTTCTTTCAGCCGCCTATCAGAGAAATTTTGAACAAATATTCATTGAATTCGGTTTATTCATTAATTTACTTCATACTGAATGCATAAAATTTATAGTAAATGCGATAGTTTTGACAAAAAATGAGGTAGCCCGTTCGACAATTAACGGAATCGAATGTCAAATGAGATATCGAACGATTCTGAATCGCGCCCCCGGTTAGACTAGTAAGCGGGCCCCAGATTGACACTGGTATAACGCTAAGAGAAAGAAAGGTTGTTGCTGCCCACCCCTGGCCCCTCTTGGTAAAGGCCTTGGGCTCCAGCTAACAGATGATGTGTGTGTGCAGCTAGCAGGCGGTCGCGGGCGCAGCTTCAGCACGACGGTGTCGCCGCGCGAGCCGTCGCCGCCGGGCGCCAGTAGTACCGCGCCCCCCGCGCCGCCGCACGCGCCGCACCCGCCGCCCGCGCGCGCCACGGCCGCCGTCAAACGGAAGAAGAGCGTGCCCGCGCGCAGCGACCGGTAACACACACACACTTACTCATTACCCTTGTAAAAAGCCTTATATAAATAGTCATGAGTGTTGCAACCTCCCTAAGAGGAATAAAAGTATTGTACATAAAAGACAAGATTAGTCATATACAGGGTGTCACAAGACCCATCACCAAGCCGAAGTCTACTCGTTTTGCACATCATGCCAAGTCATACTACGCGAAAATAATACCTGGGAAACAAAATATTTTTATACTACACCTGATCGGAACAGTAGTCAATATTCCCTGAAAATGAAAAGAAAACGTTAGTCTTTTCCTTGACCTGAATAAGCGGGAGGAAAAATGTATGAAAATCCATTTCTAACGTGTTTTAGCGGGACAGAAAGTTGTATGAATTTTCATTCCTCATGTATTATCTTATCTATGGGGTAACTTTTTTTTTTACAATAATATAATAATATTATTGTTATATATTCAGAAAGAATGAAACGTAACTAAGTCTTAAAATACTATACAAAGAAATATATACAGAACATACAAAAAAATATATACAAAAAAAGAAAAAAAAAATTTTGAGCGCGTCATGAAATTCATCCACATCGCCGTCAACTGGCAGCGTGCCCAGAACGCTGGCAGCGTTGCCACGTTGTATGGCGATACTTACCTTCTGGGCCAAATACAACCCAGCCTTCTGGTCACGCGAGGCGTCGACAAATCTCTTTGCGATGTCTCTAAAAAGAGATCTCGCACTTGGACCCCATGGCAGGCCTCCTTCACTCGGCCGTACCTACAGCGATAAGTGCCTACACTTTCGCGCGGCTTCCACGCCGCGTCGTCACCGCTCGCGCGCAGGGCTAGCTAATAACGTGAATTTTAATAGTGAACAACAAAAATGTTCACATCACAAGTCTGGTGCAAAGTATTGCTCATTTAACGGATGTGTGTCGAAAGCAACTTGAAATTTTGATTTTATTTATTTTACGAGAGCAACTTGAAAATTGTACTTTTTATTTGTTGAGATATCTCAACGATTATGATGTCAAATTAAAGGTCTAGTTCAAAAACCATTTTATCTGTTTGAATCATGTAATTCGGTCTACGCGTTTAGGAAATAACTAAGAATTAGTATAGTGAAAATGTAAACCACCAGAATTTTTGTGGTTTTCGTTCTACGAGCTCAAATAGTGGGATAGGATACTTATAGTATAAATATTTATTATTAGGTACGTGGTTAAGTAGGTAGATAGACGATGAATAAATATTATAGTAGCAGCGGCAAGTCGACAACCCTAGCGCGACAGCTAGCGCACCGCTCCGCGCCAGACAGCGACAGCGTTATGTGTTAGAAAAGAGCGGGAATAGTTAGGTCAATATCGCGTTAGGTACTGAGTGCTCATGCGAGCTGAATTGCACTTTCTTGCTTAGTAGCAAGAGTCGCCATTTCTATAAATTGGTTTGCGAAGTGGTGCTTCTGTTCGTAAGAACTATCTATTCTGTGCCCATGGCCCCAAAGTTTCGACCCCAAACGGCTCAAATACGTAATCCCCTACTAGGTTTACATATTTGCGCCGTTTGAGGGTCTCCGCTGTAGCAGCAGCAGCGCCCGCACAACCGGCTGTGCTAGGAAGATGTAATGGCGCGAGGGTATCAACACACGTTGCGTCCCATACCAAAGGCCTACCCAACTTCCATTGCAGTAAAGACATACCGTCTGGTCTTTTGCCGTCGTTGCGTACCAGGCCCTGAGGTTCAAGGTGGGCTGGAACGCCAGCTGAGACAAGAGCCCGACGGAAAGTGTCATTAAGGTTGCCGTGTCGTGAAATACGACCTGCGCTCCTGCTGCATGATAGGCCATGGTGACCAATGCTGTCTACAGCCTCTCCACAGTGACAGCGATGTGGAGTAACACATGGCGCGCCTAAACGGAGGCAAGACGCGATGCGGAAGGTCGTATCGTCCAACATGGTACCGATGTTGGACGATGGCAGTGCTTGAAGCCAGAGGCCCGACTCCCACTCTCCCACAGCCAGTAGGCGAGCACGCTCTGCAGCATGAGATGATGTGCTAAGCAGGTTTTCTCGTATTCTGCTGCAAAGCGGCCCATCCCACTGCCTCTGAGAGGATAGGTTTCGGGGTAACTCAGTGCTTGGACAAGCTCTTCTCCAAGCATTCGTGGCATCGGTCTTACACGGCACCTCAGAATCGACCAGTGTTGGTGCTAAGATTTTCCTGGTTAATTCTGCAGTGCTGTGGACCGAGGACAGGAACGCTGGTAGGCTAACATCAGAAATTTTTCGAATACCGAGGCCGCCAAAACGTACAGGTAAGGACGCCTGTAGCCACAATCGGTCATTCAGTGCTATATTCAAAATTTTACTAAGAGTAGTTTGTATAGTTTTGTCCATTTCAATGAGTAGGCTCGAATTTTTCCAAAAAGGCGAAGCTCGAATAGCGTGAGTAACAATGGCCAGATTTCTATATGAGCTGGACTTGACTTTTATTTTTGATGTCCCTAAATAAACTATAGTGAAAATGGTTTGTTTTTATGTTGTAAATACTATCCCGTTTGAAAATCTTATATAAATAGCCACGATTTTTTAAAATATCGCAAAAATACTTTTGAGGTTAGAAATAACAAGTACCTTTTACCCGACTGCGGCGAAGCCCAAAATTTAGTGGCAAAAAGCGAAGAGGGTTATTGGCGATCTAACAGCTATTTTATTCGATGCCTCATAGAAAAAAATAGGACTAAACTAAAAACCACTAGTGGGGCATTTTTCTGGCTGTGCCGACTAGAGAGTAAGTCGTTAGACGAGACTAGATACCTGCTATCTTTCACTCACTGACTAATCGAGTCGAAGTAATAATGGTACCCATCATAAGGTAATAATGATGGGTATGGGGATAAATGAAAGAGAAGTCTTGACAAAAATATTATTTATTTATTATCCTCTCTTATTACTACAGCATCGAGGAATGCTGCTGGTGTTGGTATTGCTGATTGATGCCTGGCCCACCCAAGATACCACACAAGTGTCATTACATGTGCACAACACCCAATCGTTCTTCTACCAACTAAACAATTGCAACAATATTCTACAATTCCTTCCCTTCCAGACACATTATTTTCTATTAATATATAAACATAATATATTTTTCTAGAAATGTGTCTGGATTTTATTTTGCCTCTTATTAGTGAATTATCTCCACTCCCTCTCAAACGATACTCTGGTACATTAATATTTTCTCTGGATATTTCAATTCGATAACCTCCATGAAACCTGACATGTTCACTATAATAAGACCTTGCCTGTCGGATCTGGTATGTTCCTAGGGCAAATAATATTAGTTCTCTATATTCTAGACAGGGGAACGTAATATTAGTATTAGAATGAGCTGTTATATTATTAAAATCAGATGTTCGTCTATTCATATGTGTGGTGTTTATAAAATCAGATAGATTATTATTTAATGAAAATCATTCCCTAATCACATTAATAATCTGTGCAGCATCATTTCTATTTTTTAATCTTACACCGAATTTATTTAAAAGGCTTGCAGCTATTGAAAACATTTGCATCATATTGGGTACAGATTTATTAAAAAACTCTTGCCGGAATATTTTGAAGTCTCGTTTGAAATACCCATTGACAACTTCCACCACCCAACGGCATAAGGTCACACAACGACTTCTGATAGCTTGATCGGTGGTGAGCTGATGTTCACCCTAAAGCAAGGATTCCGGCATGTATGCTTTATAACTGCAAGCTTCTAACAAACTAATCGAATCTCTAAACCCTCTGTCTAGAATAAAAATATCATTTTTTTGAAAGTATTGTCTGAGAGCAGAGTTTTCATCCCTAAAAAGAGACTTCATTATATCTGCATCAGATGTGGTAGCTTTGTATGGGCCAAAGCAGTCTACAATGTAACCATCAGGTGTTACCAGCAAAAATGGTTTTAACAAGTTTCTGTACTTATGTAAGGAATATGTTTCCTTTTGGAACATATAATTAGAACTTTTGTTCAGGTAAATATAAGTCCCGTCACATATAATTATTGTGTTTTCATTATTCTGATTATAAATTGCATTCGGAATCATTAAATTGTGTTGCAACAATTGTTCACGGGATATGTGTGCAATACCCAGATATCTAGGCACAAAATCCTGCTCCAATATTTCCCTGACCTTATCCATCAACCTCTCTAATGTACGTCTTGGTACCATTAATAACTGGGATAACCGGTCATCTGAGTCACCAGTTCTCATCTTCATTAGAAGAGCACCTAAACCCAAAATGCCACGATGCGTTTCAATAAGACGCGGCATTTCATACAATAATAATTCAAATTGCTGTTTACCTATTCCCAGCCAATAATGAAACAAATGATCATCAATTCTTTCAACACTTTCCATGCTCGAGAAATCCAAGAATGTATTAAAAGCATTTATAAAAGACAATGCATGTTCAACTTGTTCAGCCGTAAATGTTCTAAAACTATTTTGGGAATTGAACAATGTATCCCAATCAGTACTAAATGTATGCTCTTCACAAATACGAGCATTTATTGGCATGTAGTATTTATGTTGGCTTAGAGTTGTTGCTCTTAGAGGGTCAGAAATCCTATGCAAATCCCTATTCTGGCAACCATAAAAAACACAATGTGATGCAGTATTAGCAGCTCGTCTATACTGAGATAAATATATTATCCTGGGTGCTTCGTCAGCTTGCTGTTCAATGTTTGGAGAGCTACGAATTTCTTGAGCTAGCGGCTTTAGCTCTGGTTGCGGCTCTAACTCTGATTGCGGTTCTAGCTCTGGTTGCGGTTCTAGCTCTGGTTGCGGTTCTAGCTCTTGTTGCGGTTCTAGTTCTGGTTCCTCCTGCCCAGTATTTTGCTGCATATTATGCATTGCAACTCTCCTGGCTCTTAGCCAGCAGGGATGACACACATTGTCTGATGAAGTAACCTAAAACAACCATAAAATCTTGTCTTAATATATATGTTTCAGAGTTTTTATATGTAGGTATAACAATAGATTCAATAGTATCGTTTAATGTAACAAAATATCATCATAATTACCTGACGTGGCGCAATTGTATTTTCAATTTCAATCCGTATAGCTTGCTGCAACTGAGATGGATTCTCTCTCACAATAAGGTCACGTTTACGGCTCCGCAAAGAACTTCCACAAAGTATGCAAACATGCATGTGCCCACGAGAGGATGAGGCACCAGGTTCATTAGACAATCCAGTGTTGACATGCTGCATTGCCAATTGGTTACAGGCATCACATATGTAATCTTCCTCAGTGATCTAAAATACGAATTATCATTGTTTGTTTATTATTGTAGTATTATTATGTATGTTTTTGTATCTGTAATAAAATAAGATAGGTAAGGCAGCGATAGCCGAGTGGATATACCAACAGACTGCCATGCAGAGGGTATCAGGTTCGAATCCACGGCGCGCACCAATGACTTTTCGGAGTTATGTGCGTATTGAATTGTTAATTATCGCTTGTCCCGTGCCTCGGAGAGCACGTTAAGCCGTCGGTCCCGGTTGTCATGAAGATCTTTGACAATCGTTACAGGGCGTCAGTACCTTCTAAATAAACTGACACTAGTCTAAACCATGGAATATCGCTATCCCTTCGGGTTGCGGAGGTCAGACAGGCAGTCGCTCCGTGGAAAAGCTAATATTCAGCCAAATCCGGTTATACTAGAAAGCGGACCCCAGACTGAAACTGGGATAACGCTAAGAGAAAGAAGAATAAAATAAGATAGGTAATGGTATATAAATACGTACTATTATTGAAGAATTCCACTCGCAAATCATAGAAATTACTCTCGTGTCTAGCTCAAAAACGAGATGACGGGGAAGTGTATCAATGCGTATATTGCATTTTACACAAAGTAATCGCAGGGCTGCTTGTGGCGTCTGCATATTGATGTCTTCCAAAAATCCAAAAAGCAAAATCGGTGTCCAGAAATCAAAAGCACAAATATCGTCACAAGCGGCAGTTATCAGTCCGTAAATGAATGCCAAGGTCAAAAGAACAGAAGGTAATCCAAAATAGTACAATCACAATAATTCACAACAATCTTAGCGAAAGCGTTAGCGAATGATCACTGTCACTGGGTGTCAGTCAATCGATGGCGCCGATCGATGACATATAACGTTCCGTTATATGCATAAACCGAGCAAATAAACAAAAAGCTCATACTCAATTTGTACTTACTTAATTATTTTTTAATGATAAAAGTTCTTCAGATACCTAATAACACTAGTTGATCAGATGCCTAAATATTAATTGACTTACGGTTAACAAGTATTTAGAAAAATAAGTAATTTATACATAGTCTATGAATATTAAATAATTTCATGTGCGAAATTAATCGTCAATGGGTGCGTTCTGAACATGTTATTCCAAATAATTTCAAATAAATAACCAAAACACAAAAAAATGTATATCTTTTTAAGCTGGGAGAATATGGATATTTTGCTTATATTTTCTAAAACCTTTAAAAATAAGGGATTTTTTTATGTATATGGCATATTGGGACGTCATCGTTTCCTCATCAGGTACGATTTGACCATCCTTCTTTAGGCACGAAAAGACAATACCGAATTATAGTGAAAGCCGAATGAATGTTAATTTTGAGGAGCCTGTCCGAAATTTCACTAAAATTTTGAATTTTTTCATGAATAAATGTACCAGATATTGAATTTTGAATTTAACTGGCTGATGATTGGGTGAATAGCTAGGCTAAAAATGAGTGGTCCAAGAGGGTCACCTTGTTGACAGCCAACGGCGGATTCCAGATTTTCCTTGAAGATCAATTTTGAAGGGTTTCTGTAACACTGCTAAAGAAAGTTGTAAATTTTGGGTGTTTCAATTTTAACTTGTGTCAACATCTATGGGGCGCACCTGCCTAAGGAGTTTTCATATAATTTAAATATGGAATCTCCGTGCCACTGACATCCTTTTGTGAAGAATAAAAAACAAAAGAAGCGCGAAATATCGGTCAAATTCTAAGCTAAATTGTGTCTTACATGATGTCTTACGTTTCGATTTTATTTTAAAAATAAAGTAAAATGTCGACTTCTAGCAGTGAAAGTGATGTTGAAATGACGCCGCCTTACTTAAAAGCATCTGCGGAAACAGCTGTTTTAAACCTACTACCGGATAAATCGAAGAAAAAATACAACCAAACTTATGACCAATTATTTAATATTATTAAATACTTTCTAAAATACAAGTCTTGAAATGTTCCTCACAGGTGTAGTATAAAGCACTGTGTAGCACTCGGGTGAAAGTCCCATTCCTACCTCGGGAGTATTGTGGCCCTAGGCTGCGCCTTCGGGCCACAAACTGCTCCCTCGCTAGTAATCGGTTCCTTTCCTCCCTCGGTGAACAATGTACTATTATAAGCTTTTGCCGAACTAATTGGCGGAAGAAATGCATCGTACCTACGCCGGCCGTATCTACCTACACCATGCGCCGCGGTCGACCTAAGGGCGGTTTCAGATTAGCGTATTTTTTTTGCGCGTATACGGTTGTTTCAGCATACGCACTTACACGCGCGCTACATTATGCGCTACAAAAAACTGGACTCGCGTAAACTGGCATATTTCGGCGTGTTCGCTCGAAACGGTAGTGATGTCGTGTCATTATAGCAATTACACGAGCTTAGACGCGCGTCAACGCTGATACGAGTTGCGCGTGTGCCAAAAGGCACGCCTATCCGCGCCTACATGAGCTTCCAAAAACCAGCTTATACGCGCGTATAAAACGCTAGTTTGCAACCGCCCTAACGGCGGCAGTTTCATCACGTGCTCGCGCGGCCGAGGGGAATGAACTCGCAGCCGATTGCTAATGGGTATACACTGCGTTTAGGGAACTTTAAAGCCGTTTATTTTAGGGAAATATTGAAAATTGTGCTTATGTTTATTTGGAAGAATGTTTAAAGGACCATGCCCATCTGTGCCCCAGAAATGCCCAGAGAAAGTAAATTACAAGATTGTCCTAATAATTGAAAACTAGAATTAAGTTGATAATTTTGAAACCTAACAAGCACTGGATAAAAAAAACGAAAAATAGACTTGTTTACTTTGCAGTACCTATGATAAATAATGTTTCATTCATTCATTCATGCACTAAAAGTGTAGTTTATTGCGGTCTGGAACCACGTTCTTTAGCCGATTTATTAATTCGTTGTGATAGTGTTGCGGTTTTACGGAGTACTCTTTCCATATTATTATTTACTCAAGTACCTACTTAAGTTTTGTATCTAACAAGATTGTTTTCACATTTATATAGATGGAGATACTATGGAGACAAGCTATATAATCCCAAATAACTGAAATGTTTACAGACATTTAAGTATATAAAAGAACACTGATCCGAAATAAAAAGAAATCGTAATAATTGGTACCATGCGGGTTTCAGTTTTCGTTAAGGGTGTTTTTACCTGTATAGATAGATAGATATTGCTTTATCGTACACCATGTACACAGGAATATTACAGAGACTAGAGAGATCGTAAGAATTCATCGACAACTTCGCAAGACTTGATAAACAACAATATTTAATTTGGTTTTACAAGTTTTGATTACCTAGGTATTTGTTAGATTTTATTTTCATGCAAATCTGAATATTAATTTAATAAATATTTATTCTTGCTTTTGTAAAATTTTTGTACCAATTTTATTTTGTTACTTTTTGTATAAAATTATTATATTTTTTTGGTATATTATAATAATAAAAATACGTGGTCTCTCTTTAATGTATACTGTGTCTATACTTTATACTCATTATTAGCACTGTTTCTGATTCAAAATTATAAAGGATTGTGACGTCGCTCTGTGAAATGTATCCTTAAATGGGGATCGCGCCAACTGGCCAAATCAGACACTTTTAATGAAATATCAAAAACAATCATTTTGTACGGATTTTATATGAAATATGCATTAATGACAACATTTTTTTTGCAGTCAAGTAGAATTCCAATTATCAATTATCAAACAATTAATAGACAATAAAAAAATTAAAATAGTTGTGAAATTAATTGATCAATGCAACTGCCATTCTTTTGGCATATTTTACTTGATAGAATACCTGATATTGTTTATTTTAGTATCAGGAATCATCCATATTAATCTGAATCTATGACTTGTTGTGTGGGCAATTCTTATTTCATTACAGCCACCCCAATCTATGCGATAGAAGTGACGGCGGTACGGGGGATTAGGGAACAATATACGTTTATTAATACCTTGTATCCTGATCCCCTCTATCGCTTCCACTGCCCAAGAAACTGTCGCAGCTCCTCAAGATACCTTGATCATCATCAACAAACTTTAGTTGGATTTATATTCCTGGTGCTGTTTTGAACATAATTAAAACAATGTGTATAAAAAAGTGTTGTATTGTACGTTTAAAAATATAGGGACGTAATCAAAAATTTTTGTATTTCGAGTTTATAGCAAAAATTTACCCATTATTTTCGTCGAATCTTATTGAAACAGTGACTGTAAATAGAGTAGAAAGAGGTAAATACGTCATTTGGTCCCTCTTACTCTTTTCAATCTCTCGGCGTCTCTTTAGTTTTTACGGAGATACATTGCGTTAGTTTACCCAAAAAAGAGCTTCTTCTTGTTAATCTATACATCTAAATAAAATTGGAGTGTTTGTTTGTAATATTAAAATAACCGCTTTTTACTAAATGCATATGGATGTATACACGGTACTTGACGGTACATATACCGAAATGACATTTTTTTACAATTTTTGTCTATCTGTTAGTTTTCGCTAATTTCTGGAACGGCTGGACCGATTTTGACGGGACGTTCACTGGCTGGCAAGCTGATGTACCAAGGAGTAACTTAGGCTATAAATTAACCGGGTACGCGAACTAGTTCCCTTAGGACGCGGGTGAAACCGCGGGAAACAGCTAGTTCTCTATATTTCTAAACGTGCGTATTGCTTATATGTTTTTCGTGTCTGCACTCATCTTATTTAGGTGGTACATCTCAGCATTTACCCCCATGAAAGAAGATGATAGTGATGGCGGTAGGGGAATCAGGACACCAGGTTCGTTCAATGGATACCCAGTATCCTGATCCCCTAACCTGCTGTCACGACTACCTCGACACACCTGGAGCTACTCAAGGCGCTACACTTGGACCGACACTATGTATTTCACGTCTTACATGTTCTTAAGATAACTTGTGTACTAAATATTTGTCAGTAATTAAAGTATTAGTCTTTTAATTTCTGTACAAGTGATAATTTATAATACATTTTTTTTTCATCCTTATTTTAATATTTGTCGTTGCTATGCGATATATTAGCAATACAGAGTTTTGGGTGTTAGATCTCTAAGTTGCAGACTGTTAATAAGACACCCGTGCGCATTACGCAATCGCTAATACATTGTACAGGTTATATCCTGTGTATGTGTGCAACATATTGATAAAAACTTTCTTTCGCATTTGATACCCTATTTTTGTAATGTCTAACTTGTTTAGCTAGCATTCATCACCGAGGTGAGGGAGCTACGATGCGTGGCGGTGGGAGGGGCATCAGAGTACAGAGGTTGTGTCATGTTTACCCAGTATTCTGATCCCCTAACCTGCCGCCACTGACACAACACACGACTCGACGAACACGCAAATGGACTTCCTCAGGGGACTATTCTCGGCCTGATGATAATCTTACGTACATTTCGCTGTCAACATTTAGTGACAAACATGTTTTCGACCTAGATTGTTGAGATGATGGGATAACGAGAATATCCAATGCTGACTATTGCTACTGTAATCACAGCGGCATCAGCAATGTAACGTTTCTATGATGGCAATACAGTACCTTTGCGATATCATCGACGCTGTAAGGTCTCTTCTTGCATTTCTATTTTTGTATCGACTTATAAGTATGTTGCATGTGAGTCTATTTGTATTACTGTATTTAAGTAGAAGAAGTAATACTATGCTTTGTTTTATACTCCATCAGTTTATCAAAGCGATCGACTACAATAAAGTCAAGTGGTGTATTTGAGATATACAGAAGATAGTGGTAACGGTGCGGGGGATTAGGACACAATGTATTTGTATTAATTACCTTGTATCCTAATCCCCTACACTGCAACCACACGACAACGGAGCTTCTCAAGGCGCTATACTGGGACCCACGGTATTTCTGTACAACTTTACTTTATCAATGTTACTATTCCAGAGATAAGTTGGATGTTGTTTTTTATATACGAGTTTTGCATTGGATGTTGTTTACATAATATTGTGTTGAATGTCGTGAACAAGATTAATGAACTCAAAACATCTATCTATAACACGATATTTTCCACAGGGATTCGTATAGCGGTACTGCGGAGGAGTTCTTCATCGACATGATGATCCAGCGTCACGCGCGCCTGCTGCTATCGACGGCTCGGTTGTACGCGCTGGGCAAGATGGCGGCCGCGCTCGACGTGCACCTGGTCGCGTGGCTTGCGGGCGAGAGGGAGAGAGCGGCGAGGATCGATAGCGCCGTCCTTTGTGTGAAGCGACTGCATGAAGACTTCTCGTGGCCCTACCCCGTGGTTAGCGATACTGAGCAGTATCTGCAGAGGAAAGGCAGCACTGTTACTAGTAAGTGGGACTAATTTTTGCCGAGTTTCTCTAGAATTATTCAGAAATGCGTTTTGTTATTTTTTTTCGATTTTCATGGTACCTTGAAATACATTATCGTCACATTGTGATAATAATAAGTAAGCTTAATCACAAGTACCAATATATAGACTTAAAGAAAATATATACATATTTGTGAATGGGTATGTGTGTCGCCTGTAGGTTCGTACACACCCTCGGCTGAGTCAGACAGCTTATGCGGTGACAGCGGCTACATGAGTCTGCCGCTGCGAACAGCGCTACCGCTCACAAGCGGGGTACCTGTGTCGCCCGGACCTGTCAGGTAACACCACCCTACAAGCATACATACATAATACTAACGCCTTTTTCCGTCGGGGTAGTCAGAGATAACAGAACGCCACTTGCTTCTATCCTTACAAACCTCGCGCGCTTCCGCAACAAACGTTTCTATTTATTTAATCAGGCTTAAGTTTGCGGCTATCTGTTGTAAAATGGAGTGGGGATAATCCACCACGCAGACATGAATTGTTTACTGTATTCATTGCTATTGAAAAAGGACCTTGACTGATGATGAATATTTAGGTCAACATGAATGTTATCCGGCTCGTAGGACTACATAGTCCTTAGTAACTTTACGACGACATTTATCTCAACATGTTAACAATTTATTTTTCAGCATTTTTAAATCATAATTATTTTATTTTAATAATAATTTTTTTAAACTGCAAATCACGATACCAATGTTTAAAAATATAAAAATAGGAAGATAAAATTCTATTTACAAATAATCTTCGTGTTCTTTCTCCTTTGATTGCAACTATGATGTGTGTGGCTTCTTGGAGAGTCAAATGAAGCTCTTGTTTAAAATATACAAATTACAACAACTCAACATTTTTACTACGCCTCGTTCACTGTTATCAACGTAATACTGTTAACTTATTCTCATTTACACCTTGTACCATTTTGTGATTGCGCTGCCTGCGTATTTGGATAGTTTCTCCGTATTTGTCACCGATGGAGCAACAGAGAGTGGCGGCGGGTGGGATATCAGGGTACAGAGCTCGTGTACATTTACTGATCCTGTATCCTGATCCCCAACCTGCTGCCACTGGCACAACAAGGCGACGGCGCAAGTTGACTCCTGGATGACCTCGATAAGCCACATCGTGCGACTTCTAGATCACTTTTACTTAGTGTCGCGACGCATCTGCAGAACCTACAGCGCCGAACGTTCGGCTCGCAGTGTTTCGAAAAACACTGCGGGCGTTTATCTATGACATATCAGCCGAATCCTCTATCGAGCGTCTTTTTCAGCAAAAACGATTCAATGTTTTGCATAGGATGTGAAACGACTGAAATTCCAGTGCCCTTGTTTTAACGTTCTTCGTGTGCGTGAAGATATAATGTCCTCAAGCCCCACGAATACTATGTTCGATAGAGAATTCAGTTGCTGAAGTGTCAGCGCGGTACTTTTAGCAGATGTGTCGCCATACTTAGTGATCACTGCTTCTAAGAAGAAATCAAGATGGAGTTTTGGTGTTACTAGAACAACAGAAATGAAATTATTATTTTGTATTTTTACACCTGTATGAACATTGTTATGTCTTTGTGCTCATTGTATTTTGCTCGTCTTTATATTGTAATGTATGAGCAGCCAAGAATGAGGTCTACCAGTTTTGGAACAACATTCGGTGTGATCAAATTAATGATAAGGTTGAATAACCGTACGTAGGGTGGCTAGACTATATTTTTGGCCGAACGTACGTATTAGGGTCAGCGCTCACCAACGGAGTGGCGGCGAAGAGCAGTTTATAAATCGCGAAGCTCATCGAGAGCCGCCACGTTACTCCGAACGCCTCCTCGCTACTCTACACATGGCTCTTGAGGCCCCTCGTTGCGAGTTGTACTTTAGTTGGTGTTTGTAACATGTAGTTCATAGGCGTATTTAAAATGGACTTGCATATGGTTATTATAGCTTTGCTTGCCGAAGAGGAAGAAGAGTCTTCTTCTTCTGCCTGGCGATTAGTAATCCCGGTCTATACAAGGGTCCGCCTTCCAGAGAATAAATGAATGAGAGAAGAGTCTAAACAATAAATTAAAGGAAGAAAACATTGAGTGAACGTAGTATGGCTTCAGAGAAATTTAACCGGTGAATACCAGACCCCTTACAAGAATTTGTCAAACGAAACATTTTATGATTACATTAAAATGTCACGGAAAAAAATTAAAGCCCAGGTACTTACAATTTCTTAAATCGAAAAAAAAAAACACATTTTTCCCCGCACTAGCTCACAGTGTTCGTACATGAAAGCGACGGCGCGCGTGTTCGCGAGCCTGGTCGCTCTCGCCAGTTTTTGTTGACATTTCGCCGCACGCCTCTCGACCGGGCTTTGAGGCGCTCGCCGTTGCTGGCCGTCTTTATATTTCTTTGTACCAAAAATAGGTCGTATTATAAGGCATTTGAGTCGAATTTGTAGTAACGGATAAAGAATACTGGTGTCACTACCCCATTTCATTCCATGGGTGTCGTAAAAGGCGATAAAGGAAATTGCAAAAGCGAATAGTATCTTTGCGAAGAGATGGAAAACCGGAAACTAAACGCTATAGCCACCCGTCTGGCCAGCGCGGTATAGTAGGCCAAATACCACCCAATGAGCGCATCAACAAATAAAAGGCCCCCAGTTCCCGGTAGTCCCGCTGTCCGCAATTACGGTAGCGGTCGCGGTAACAGCGGGTGCTAAGAATCTCCGGGCTACGGGAAACGGCCACCACAAGAAACTGACCCTGGCTACGTACAATGGACGCTCACTACGGCTGCACCAACACATCACCGAACTCGAAGTGGAACTAGGAAGGCGATCAGCCCTCTCAGGGCGGTGTCGGTTTCCTCGTTAGCAAATCCCTCGCTAACAACGTTGTAGAGGTCAGCAGTGTGTCGACACGGGTAGCTTACCTCATATTTAAGATCACCGACGGGTACTCCCTGAAGGTGGTACAGGTATACGCGCCGACCTCGACATACTGCGATGACATAGTCGAAGCCATGTATGAGGATGTTGCTAAGGCTCCACATCATACTACCAGGACACACTACAGCGTTGTTATTGGAGATTATAATGCCAAAGTGAGAGTACAAGAACTCGGCGAAACGAAAATCGGATCCTATGGCATGGGGCGCCGAAATCAGAGGGGCAAATGCTGGTCAACTTTCTGAAGTCACAGAGGCTCATCTTAATGAACTCTTTCTTCAAGAAGAATCCTCATAGAAAGTCGACATGGCGAAGCCCCGATACTGAGACAAGGAACGAGATAGCTTCATCATGTCTGACTGGAAGTATATATTTAGAGACGTCTCAGTGACCAACAGGTTTAATACCGGTGCGATCACCGACTTGTCCGAGGCACTCTAAATATAGACTTCAGAGCCGAGAGGCTTCGCATGATGAGGACTCTTAGACCTACTGCGCTTCAGCTAGTATTAGGATCCGAAAAGTTTGAACTGGAGCTTCAAAATCGTTTCGGGCTGCTGGAAACTCATGGCGGACCCATGGTTGACGAGAAAACCGACGCCGTGGTCAAGACGCTACAGGATGTTTCTCGATGGGTGTTTCCCGGAAAAAGTGTTAACAAGCAGAGTAAACTCTCGCTCGAGACTCTCGAACTTATGACGCAAAGAAGAGAAATGTCCTATGCGCAGACGTCGACGTTCGACGGATGGAAGAAACCTAAACCGGAAGATCCGGAAACTGGTGCGACGTGACCTCCGATGTTTCAACACCAGCGCCATTACGGCTGTGATTGAACATAATCGAGGCACGAAAGTCTTAGCTCGCCAGCTTGGTAGATAGAATCCATCTGTCAAAACTCAATACTGCGGATGGCAAAACCGTAACCTCCAAATTCGAGATTTTCGCTAAAATTTAGAGTTTCTACAACAACTTGTACGCATCATGGATGCCTAAACCCAGGAGAGCCAGCGATGATGACCACAGAGCCCAACTCACAGGCTCTCGAGCAGCTAAAGAACAAATAAGTCTACAGGGGATGACGGAATCACAACAGAGTTCTTAAAAGCAGATGGGACAGCAGTTCTGAAAGACCTAGCGAACCTCTTTGATTCCGTTATCCACCAAGGCCTAACACCTCAGACGTGGAGCGAGAGTTTGGTGGTTCTCTTTTCAAAAAACCGTGACAAGACCTTGCTGAAAATCCATAGTCACATTTCACTTCTGAGCCACGTCTACAAGTTGTTCTCGAGAGTCCTAACAAACCGCCTCGCCAAACGATGTCCAGCCACAGGAACAAGCCGGGTTTCGAAAAGGCTACAGCGCCGTAGACCACATCCATTTCGGCAAATTATACAGAAGACCAATGAGTACAATCATCCGCTGTGTATGGCTTTCGTGGACTACGAGAAAGCACTCCATCGAAACCTGGGCGGTTCTGGATACTCTGCAGCGGTTCGCATCGATTGGCCCTACATGGAGGTGTTGAGATGTTTGTACGACACCCCCACTATGACCGTCCACATCCAGAGACCATAAAATCAGCCCCATCGAGTTGCGACGAGGGGTGAGGCAGGGAGATGTAATATCCCCTAAGTTCTTCACCAACGCACTCGAAGACGTCTTTAAGGCGCTGGACTGGACTGGAACTTGGATAGAACCAAGATCATGTTCAACGAACACATTGTGCTGAGACGGGTTTAAGTCGACAGATCGATGCTTGAAGTTGTTCAAGAGTATGTCTACCTTAGGCAAGTAGTCCAGCTTGGTAGAAACAACTTCGAGAAAGAAATCGACTGCAAGATCCAGTTGGGTTGGGCAGCGTTTGGCAAGCTACGTCGAGTTTTCTCTTCGCCCCTACCGCAATGCCTGAAGACCAAAGTCTTCAACCAATGCGTCCTTCGTGTTATGACGTACGGTGCCGAGACGTGGACACTCACAGTGAGACTAGTCCCTAAACTAAAAGTCACGCAGCGAGCTATAGAACGGGCTATGCTTGGCGTCTCTTTAAAGGATAAAAGCCGAAATGAAGTTATCCGACAAAGAACCAAAATTACCGACATAGCTCACAAATTCTGTAAGCTCAAGAGACAGTGGGCTGGCCATATCTGTAGAAGGACTGATGGCCAATGGAGCAAGCGTGTGGAGACCACGACTCGGTAAGCGTAAGGTAGGGCGGCCCCTAGCTCGGTGGACCGACGAACTGAAAAAGGGTGGCTGGGACAGACTGGATGCGGAAGGCTGTGGACCACGTACTTTGGCGCGTGTTGCGTGAGGCCTAGATATATCAGTGGACTGCGATGGGCTGATTGAGATTGAGAGTCGAATTTAAATTGTTTCTGAATTAGTCACTCCGTTGGTGAGCGCTGAATCTTATATTATATATCTTGAAATGGTTTATTCTAATCTGTTGCTTTAAATAAAATTCATTGAAATATTGGATAATGCTGATACATACTTGTTTGCGGTTGTAGTTCGGCGGGCGAGGGCAGCGTAGCAGAGGGCGGCGGCGTGTCATGGGGCGGCGAGGCGGGCGAGGAGCGGCGCTACGCCGCGCTCATGGAGCGCCTGCACCACCACCAGGCAGAGCGCGGCTCGCACACCGCGCATGTGCAGCTCAGGTATACACACGACACAATTTTTACCTAAGTTACGGGGACTTGTAGCGGGACACCAATTTAGAATGTGTAGCAAGTGCTTCTACCTAGTGTCTGGATATTGTCCTGGACCAGATGAGCGAGGCTTACATTACGTCATAGTGTCAAAAGAGTTTTGAGTGGAAACAATGATGTGTCGTATTGTCTCTGTCAAAAACACTAGAGTCCGTTTTGAAGTTACGTGAAGAAAAAAGAGTAACACTACATACATACAATTTGAAGTATTTTGTAACAATTTTTCCAGCCGCTTTTACAAAGTCGCGTTCTGTACCGTACAAATGTACCGTATCCTGTATGTCCTACTTAACACTAGTGTCTTGGTTAGCTGTAACTGTGTGATCTTATAGACCAATTGTAACAATGTCAGGACTTGACACCACCTGAGCTGCTCTCTGCCATGAGATAAGTATGAGAGAGAAGGAATCCGTCATCGTACGGTTACGGTTTTTTTCTTGCACTCCTCTTGCGGTAGCTAAAACTATTTCGTCGTCCCTTGCATCATTCACCGATCACCGAATAACACGCAGCGGTGTGGACATGCCGCAGAAAAAGATCCTATCCGTAATAATAATATAGCTTTGTCAATGAGGCGTCATCGTGTTTCCAAAAAATATTTTTTCACGCTACAGATATTACCTTCAACTAATGACGGAAGCGAGCTGCGTAGAGTGGGCTGTAGTCGTAGCGGTGGTGCTACGCGACGCGCTGGCTGTGCTACGGACTACGAACGCGGCGCGCGGAAATGACGTCAGTCTCGACGCCGTGCGTCGACTACGGCGAGCGCTACAGGATATATGCGCGTGGACTGATGCTGAGTGGTATGTTACTTCAGTTTGAAAATAAAATATTATATTATTTATTATAATATTTAATTATTATTGTTATATTAAGAAACTTAAGCGTTCAAAACTTGGCTGATCTAGTAAATAAATAGTATTTATGTTTTATTTTTAAATATCCACAGTCTCGGCTACAAACCATTCATGATGGCGATCAGTAACCAAATCCCGTTCCTGACATCAATAATCAACTCGCGGGAGCGTCGCATATCGATGTCGAAGACTCGGGTGAGGACGTCTAGTACGAGCTCGTTAGGCCAGGAGACTAAGCAGAAGCCTCAGACACAGGAGGCTAAGTTACCTGTGCCGCAGAAGGCAGAGGTGTCTAAACAAGCGAGGAAGGAGTCGAGTAATGTGTCGGAGCCGCTACCGAACGTAGTGGTGCCACCGCCTCGGCCGCCGGCCCCGCCCCGCGATGACGTCACCACAGGTTGTGCCATCATGTAAACTGTTACACATTTCGATTTCGGTTTAACTTGCGTTTTGTTTCGGCGTTTGTGACTGCGAAGGTCCAACTCATAATCATGCCTAGAGAAATCTATTGCTGATAAATAGGCCTCCCTCAATCGTTTTCCACACAATATCTTGATCAATATCCCGATCTTGAGCAATGTCCAATGTCTGCACGAGAATTAAAGCTGATGTTATATTCATATGAAGTATTCTTAGAACCTGAAATTCACTAAAGCTTACAGAGATCTATTTTCGACTGAACGCATTTGGATATGACATTTTCACGATTTTTGTTGAAGTATTGTATTTTCGAAGTCGTGCACGCCGAATGATGGTTTGTTGTCTTTAGTGATGTTCGTAGTTGTCGAGTAGAATTTGGTTGGTTCTTTAGGGTAACAATAAGAAGCTAATTATATGTATGTATTATTTACAGAGTCTAGATATTCTCTTATTGTATAAAATCTTTTCACTAATGTCTCGACATGTTTCCTAAGCACTTCAATCCTGTTTTAATTGTAAATACTAAAATTAGGTAAAATTTAAACGGATCTTTATTGTAAGTAAGTGACTTTTTCAGACTTATGAAAATAAATAAAATATTATGATCATTTTGGTGCTGACTAATGGTGTATACAAATTATCTCAATATTTTTCATTTATACAAATTAATGTTTAATTATGTATGTACTTCTCTAGTCTTTAAATGTCTTAACTTATTTTGATGAAACTTTTTCTACTTTGAGAATATGGTCTAGAGTGCGTGGGGTACTAAATTTGAGTGTACCTTTGATACGGTACGTTTTCTGGCTTTATTGATAATATTGGGTCCCTCTTCATATATTCAAATTAGAAACTAATTCATTTATAATTTTGTAATCATGAATGGAAACTCATATACAGCATAAAGGACAGTGTCATAATTTAAATTATAAATCGAAGTTCTACTCATTTCTCTAGGCCATAATCTCACATATATTTCACATTTAATGGTTTGTCTTAAATTTTCAATATTGTACTTATTTATAAATATAAATAAAAATAGAATTTAGTAGTTAATATTAAATTATCTCGTACGATTATTATTTGTGAGTTATATCAACATTGTGTGCATAGATCCTCTGTAGTCTATGGACTTGTCTTCCTGGCGATATTAGTGTGAATTTATGGTTTGATGATGTCATCGTTTCGTGTAAGTAGTTATTTATGCATAGGTAATATTTAGGTAAAATTTATTAGGCCAGACCGAAATGCGAGAAATCTTGGTTGTTTTAAAGACATTGTCATCATGTATTTTTCTATCGAAGTGATTTGTGATATAGTATTTATAGTTGCCATTTGCTTCTCAATACCAAAATAAATACTATACACACCAACACTGAAACTCTTACATGTTCGGGTCACGCCTTGTGTGCCTGTTTTCACCACGGGCAAGGTAGATTCTTTGGGAAGAACTCCTTGCTACTTTGATAGTCAGCCAATACAGCAGAAAACGTTTTTTATCATAACAGTAAATTTCCATGAGTCACATGATAATACTGTGTAGAACAATTTGTATTATCTTGTAATCGAAAATTGAGTACTAAGACCCCCCTCACATTAGGTGTACGCGTTTCTTGGACGTGCGCTCGGCGTGCGTTCGGCGTGCGCCCGACGTGCGCCCCGCATTCACTTTGTACTACGGGGTGAACGCCGAGCGCACACGCCCGGCGCCCGTTCAATGAATGCGCACGCCCCATGAATGCGCACACCCCATGAATGCGCACGCCCCATGAATGCGCACGCCCCATGAATGCGCACGCCCCATGTGAGGGCGGCCTTATACCTCCCAGCTTCGCCCAAACATGTAACGAGTTAAATTCGACCTGTTTATAGACTAAATAACTGGTAACCGATTAAAAACAAAAAAGAAACAGATCCAACCTCTCAGGAAGTTAGGTATTCCAGTTTTGATTAGCGATCGGCGATGACGAGATGTTCAAGTCGATTGTTTCGATTGTTCAAACATCTCGATGACTCGCGATTGTTTTCTCTCGCCCAGTCGATGGTTTCGAGTCAACTCGCGGCGGCGTCGCGTAGTCGCTAGGGTACCGATGCGAATGATGTGATGTTTGAAAGGATCAACTCGGCCCCAATCGTAAACAGCAATTACATCGACTGGAATCGTCGCAAGTCGTTTGACTCGCTGACTTTCGACTCTGACTCGTAAATATCAATGAAGTTATAAAGTTTTATTGCGATATTAATATGGTGTTGGTTGGTGGGAGTTAATAATACAAACTCATTTCGATGTCAGCCAGTCTTTTAAGTATTTATTAAATTTCTCTTAATTATTCACAATATATTGTACTTGGTGCAATATATTGTGAAGTATAGGTATTTAACGTTCTTTTTATTTTGATGGACTTTATTTTCCTTATTATTAGTTAGTAATGATTCAATCAATCAATGAAAGACGCCTAGGATCATCGCCACCGGCATAGATAAATTTCTAGTACAGTAGTGTACGAGTCGATGATGTTGACTCGGAACAATCGAAAAACAACTCGATTGTTTGATGACAGATGGAGACAATCGGCGACTCGATGAAAAATTTTTACGACTGCGATTTTTTCGACTGGACAAACATCTCGACATCGCCCATCGCTAGTTTTGATATTCAGTCGGTTATCGTAGAAGTTTTCTCGCTAGAAATTTGGCCTCGTATCATAAACTGGCAACTCTAGAACACTCCACTGCCAAGAACGAACAGCGGCAGTATGTTACTGTTACACAGGAGTGTCAACATAGTTGTTATAGTAAGACTAACATGTGTTTAATCACTAACTTGTTAACTATATTTATTAGTAGCGAAATGTATTTAATTTGAACTATGTGTTTTTGCCCGGTTTATCTATGACCAAAAGCGTCTGCCGGTATCCTACTTAATAGGTCAGCTGTAAGTGGGTATCTTGTAGAATCCGGGTAATTAAACCCTAGCAAAATTATTTTTATTAATTAGTATTACTCTTATTTTGGAGTCGTTAAATCCCATGTAATTAACACATAAAGAGGTAGGTATTAACTCCTAACCCTGGTGATTAATTATTCATAGATGTTTGGGTAAAAACAGACATTTAAATAAATTCACAGCTATATTGTTAAGCAACCAACAATTTATAACATTCGTTTACCGCAATATCAACCTTACCCAAAACAAAAAAATTACACCGTTAATCATCAGAAATAGATGTAATCAAAAGTATTGTAACAAATGCAGATATTATATGCTTCTAAGAAACGATCTAAGGCTGTTTACAAAAGAAAACGTCTCGATACTCATGTGCGCCGAGAATAAATTACACCTTATGAAATGCGGAATGTGATCAAAGTCGTGTGTCCCTTTACCCTCTGGTAAGGCAGGTCTTACAACTGCCAATACTACACATGATACATTAGAACAACTTCACATTGGGCGTGCGCGTTTTTTTAGCGGACGCCCGACCGGCGACCCTCGCTGCGCGTCAACTCTGTAGTACAAAGTGTACGCTGAGCGCAAGCCGATCGCCCGCCGAGCGCACGCCGATCGTCCGCCGAGCGCAGGCCAAGTGCCCAATCAGAGAAAAGCTTTAGACATACCTTTTCTACTCTTTCCTGTCAGGTTGCTCAGAAGCATATCATGTCTCGATACAAAACTATCTACTAACAGTACAAGTATAATGTAGAATAAACATTTTATGATAGTAAAAGAAAACATTATCACCAAGAACTCGTCCGTATTACAGCAATAATTTTATTATTTAGTGTTTGTTTAGTATAGCTGCTTATTGGTTTTATGCAATATATGTTATTTTTATTTTGCTCAACGGATAATCTCATCGATTTATTTATAAACATTAACTCAACTAAATGGAGTTTTCAGAGCATCTAGATATCCTAGCTAATATTGTAAATTATAAATAGGAAAAACAAATATGGCTGATCGTGGATATTAACAAATTATGCCGCCGACTCAAAGATTGTTATAACTATACGTATAAGAACATTTCATCGCGTCTTTGAATCGACGGCTTCAAAATTACTCATAGTTGTCTTTTCCCATTTGTAATATAAATCACAAGATTGAATCCGCAGTTAGAATACGACCTTTCTGCTCAATTATTGTAAAATGTATGTGTAATCGTATTATTTAAATTAACGAACTTATAGTTCTCGAATTATGTCAGATAAATTCACCCGTATTCACGGCATTATAGATTTAAAAATAAACAGATTACAATTGAATAGAATGCCAGCTTTAAAATATTTCCCGCCATCTAGGTGCCAATTTTGTTTCTCATAATTTTATTCTGCAAACCATATTTAAATTATTTTCATTAATTATTTAAATGCCAATTAGTACAAAATAATTGATTTTGTTGTGACCATAAATAAAATTTTACAAATTTAATTTTATAAGTTTAGACATCTTCATAGTCATCTTTATTATGTAATTTAAGTTTTATTTTACTTCGAATGATATTATTAATTATTTATAGAAATATTTGTATTTGGAATTACAGTGACACTTTGGAAACGGTTGAACGGATAAAACATGTCATCTAGTTTATTTCTGCCATCTGAGGCAATAAAATGTTTCGTATCCTACGACCCTCTAAGTGTCAGAATAATTAGACATTGCAAATTTCGGTAATGGTGAACATCATAACGTCTTACCCATGAATATGTGAACCAATGGATAAGACACAGATATTCATTTCAACATTGTCTTTTTTTTTAATTCTTTTCAACACAGCCCTTTGCACTGATACTTTCATGAAACGGTTGTACGACGTACACATTGCCAAGGTACTGGACTAAGATCATTTTTGAAAATATATGCTATCTTGTGTCATTGAACACCTATAACTATAAAACGTTTCATGAAAGCGCAACAGTATAAACGAGTTATTACATAAAAGAAAACTTGTAATCTGGTAACTATAACTTCTGTAAATGACGAAAATTGTATAATCAGATATTTGAAACCGTACTCAGAGTAAGTATTCCTTTATTTAAGTGTTATTTTTCATAAAAAGAAAGTCAAGAATAACCACGAAATTATAAAAGATCATTCCAAATTATCTTCGTGAATAAAAAAATAGCAATAATTATTCTGCATTCCTTATTGTAAGATTAGTTGTATAATTAGGTCAATTATTAAATGAGTGTAAGTGAGTTTTAATTATTGTGGATCATTATTTTTTCAAGTCATGTAATATTCATACCGGTGCTAACATAGTCTGTAGAGCCAAATGTTGTGTATGGTGTAACATTTACTTGTCTGTGAGATTAGTTATTTCAGTTTGAACGTAGCAAATAAATTTGATTTAACATTGATTTTATCTTTTTATTTTGTTTATTTACTCATTGAAGTAAGAGCACCATTAATGTATTGTATTATTTCTGGACAGGACACAGTGTGAACAGCCAACTTTTAGCGATGAGCATTCGATAATATCGCTTTACCGATTGGAAATGACTGCATTAGTGTTTCAAGTAATCTTCTAACGACGCAGCGCCTCTAGTGGTCAAGTTTAGAACCAATCATGTTGATAGGTTCTAAACTATATTTCGATTTCTATGCATTTTAGCCGAAATAATAATAGTATAAATCAAATTAGTCTCATGTTTATTTACAAACTTTATCCACTATACATTTATTCAATGATTTTGTTCAATAGGTACCTAGTTATCTTTGGGCTACTGCTACTTGCAATATAATGTGAAACATAACGACATCTATTTACGAAAATAATTAATTGCAAGCTAATGTTCTATCTATCAACTGAGCATTAATGTTGAAGATATGGTATTTGTTACGTTCAAACTATACTTACATAATTCCTGTTCGCTATGATGCCATTCTCTGATGTAAAAACAATATTACATACATAGCAATAATATACAGTACTTAGAGCAAGGCCTTATGAAAATTTATCCTCTAATAGATAATAATGAAATAAATTGTTTCTAATAGATATCGCATTATAGCGAATGGGATGCCATCTCATCATCTTATTTATAATTTGAATGTTTGTCGTTGTAATTTTTATAACAAAATTTGTAATTATTGTCAATTTGGTGTTTAAAAAATATAAAGTAATTAATACTTTCGATTTATTGTTTATTTTTTTACATTACCCATAAGCAACTGTATGACCACAATATACCAAGCCTAGTGGAGATACCAGCAGACTGCCACACAGTAGGTAGCGGGTTCGAATCCACGACGCGCACCATTGACTTTTCGGAGTTATGTGCGTATTATATAGCTAAATATCGCTTGCTCCGTCCCTCGGAGAACCGAAAGTTAAGCCGTCTGTCCCTGCTATCATGGAGATCTTTGAAAGCCGTTAGAGTCAGTACCTCCAAACTGGCACTAGTCTAAACCATGGAATATCGCTATCCATTAGGGTTGCGGAGGTCAGGTAGGCAGTCTCTCTGTCATAAAAGCTAATATTCAGTCAAATAAAAAATAGACTATACCAAAGAGCTTAGATATTTACATAGAGGCGCATTTCCTATGGGCGCTCTGAAGACAAACTTTCTGTGACCCGAATTGCCGCTTGGCGGCGTGGCAGTCACGCTGTGACCAAAGAAATATAACCTTAAACCATAGAGCATAGGTATTTATTTATAGAGATGTATTTCTTATTGGCGCTTTTAAGACAAACTTTCTGTGACCAGTGTGGCCCATATTACCGCTTGGCGGCGTGGCAGTTGCGCTGTGACAGCTGAGTCTACGAGTGCAAGAGAGACGAAAGTGTCTCCTGTGTCACTTAACTACGAGAGCAAGAAAGACGGAGAACGACGCCAGCGCCGCCAACGGCGCCAACTACGTACTACACTGACAACCGTCAATACGCCAACTTTAATCGGCACATGACATCCTTAAGAAATAAGCTTCTATTATGTAAAAAATTGTTTTCATTGCTTAAACGTCCAACCTCTCTGGCTGTGACAGCTGTCTCCATAGACTATACAGATACATTGGTGCTGTCTCTACGAGAGCAAGACAGGCGAACCTTCCTCCTGTGTATCTTAACTACGAGAGCAAGAAAGACGGAGAACGACGCCAGCGCCGCCAACTACGAACTAAACTGGAGACAGTCTCCACTTGGAATCGGCACACGAAATCCTTAAGAACTGCGCTTCTATAAATAGTATGCGAATCCTGGTTTGCTACTGGGATATAGCTAGAAGGATGAATGAACTGTATAACCCCATGGAGGTTAGTATTATCGACCTTTCCTTTTGCTGTATCTTGATTATATCAGATGAATTCTGGTAACTCTACATACAGTAGGTATTACCGCGCCGAACGATCGTCAACCAACAACAAAATAAATAAAACATGACCTCCAATTATGCATAAACTGAAAATCGGATCGGTAGGTGGCGCTTTTATCTTAAAACGTGTAATAAAGCCGGTGAAACAGCGGCGAATAGCTGGGTATAATACCACTATCACCAGTATTATTGGCCACCAATATAACAAATACTCTGTAATCATTAGGTACGCTTTCAATACATATTCAATCGATCATAGAAAAGTACAGACGGCGTTGGCATGGCCGTCGCGATTCGAATTTCAGTGCAATATGAAATGAGCGATATGTGTTTTGAGAGTATGTTGAGTCACGCACAATGTAGGGTTCCGTAGTAGCCCTTACCTTGTAATTTCTAGTTCTAGGTATAGTTTCCGGGTTTATGGATTCCTTGTAGTTTACTACGGATCCCTAAAAAGTCTCCTTGCATATTGCAAAATATTATAAGGATTACGCTTATTATATATAACTAGAAGCGCAAAATTCGATTGGCAATTCGTATATGTGTCTGTCTTGTAAACATGTTGCATAAGTAAATTATCGGTAACGATTCCAGTATGTTGTCTGTGATTTGGTTAAACATGAATATCCACAAGTTTTTGTAGTGACTTTATTTATAGAACTTTGAGTTTGCACAAAAAACAGCAGTAAGCAAAAAAGACATTTAGGCTGCATTACGACTTTTTGTTTTACTTAAAAGTTTTTGTAGGTATATATATATATATCTGTGGCATTCCACATCAGTCTGCTGAATATATTGTGGCTTGCCAACATGAATAAATATTAACTTCTGGTCCAATTACCTATTAGAATGTTTCGTTTGTGAGATAGTCTTGAATAAGACAAGTATATTGCAAAGATTTTTAAGATTCAGCGGCAAAATTGAAAGTTCTAGTACATCAAATCTAAGAAAATATTCGAATTGTGTTGTATTATTCCACAGTCAGTGTGATTCATTCTGCTATGCTCTGTGGTAGTTTACGTGACACCAGTGTAAAGTCAAACAATAGCATTGACAACACTGAAATGAACTGTCAAGACGTTTTACCTTTGAGAGAATGTAGAAACAATTGATTTTACACGTTTTATATAGTTGTTTTTCTGGGATTATTTACTTTGTTTATGAAGATTTAATATCCAGCCGTTTAACTGTCACACGATGGCAGCCGCGGCTCAAAGCGATTTATCGATCGCGGAGCTGAAGGCGGAGATCGACAGGCTTGGCCGCGAGCTCGACCAGGCCAGTAGCGAGAAGATTCAATCAGCGCAACTGGGCCTGGTGCTGCTCGAGGAGAAGAGTTCCCTGCAGCAACGATGCGACGAACTCGAGAGCCTGTACGAGAACACCAAACACGAGCTGGAAATCACACAAGAGGTTAGTGGCCTACATTCTGCTCATTTCACTCTTCATGCATTAATGGGTAGGTACATTAAAACGTGCCGAAACGGACTTTTTATCCGTCTTTATAAAATTCATATTTTGCACTACTTTCATAAGTCACAAGTGGAAATGATTGGTATAACCCACATACACTAACAGTTTCTAAGACTTCTCTTTCTCTTAGATCTAACAATTTATATTAATTACCGGTAATATTGAAGGAGTACATTAAAATCATGTGTTATATACATAAACCATTACTTTACTTACAACTTTTAACTCAAAACTTTCAAAAAGTTGTAAGTACATTTGTGTGTAAACTTTTCCCTAAGTTATGTGTCATTATTAATTATACTGTAACTTGCAAAATCCGCTAGTCTAACATAGTTTTTAGATAACTGTAATCTTTAGAAGAGTGCTATCTAGATTTTAATTGATAATTGGCTATTATCTTATAACCAACATTACAAAGTAAATTATATCATTGAGTTTTTACACAAAACTCAATCCATCTGTTGCAAAATTCAAATATTAATTAAAAGTTGCTTAATATGACAAAGTTTTGGGTAGATTTCTATTGCGCTTACTTCCTTATACCATAATAGGAAATTTACAAACTTACTTAACTCATATTAATTAATTATTTATAAATTCATAAGTCTTATGCAGATAGGCATTAATAAATGAATAAATTACTTCTCTCATAGAGTAAGTTTCCTTGTTCCCTGCAATTTTTGCAATTGTTATTAGCGTAATGTAATAAAATTAGTAAAAGTCTTAATGACGCACATGACTTGCAAACTTCACGTGCTTAGAATGCACAATTATACTCATCACATTAATTACATTAATGTTATTATATTTTCTAATAGAAATCTACAATGTTATCAACCTAATAGAGCATTACATAAATAAAATAATAATATTCTACCACATTCACACAACACCATCTAGTCCCAAACTAAGCAGAGCTTGTACTATGGGTACTAGATAATGGATAAACATATATATATACTCTTTTTTTTGTAAATACATACATATTATACATGAAACACCCAGACCAAGACAAACATCCATGTTCATGCACACAAATGTTTAACTTGAGCAGGAATCGAACCCGGGACCTTCGGCGTAGCAGTCGCTTACACTCCCGCTGCACCAACCGGTCGTCAGATATATTCTAAGTTTATTTGACTGATTATTCACTCACATATAGCAAAACCTATAAGTAGTTGCCTCGCCATTGAACACTGCACCAAGTGTTTTGGGTTTGATCCTCACGCAAGGCAACACTTTATCATCCACAATTTGTTGTGTTGAGCCTGGCTGTATTTTGTGTCTTTTAAATTAATGTTTTTCAAATCACCCACTACGAGATTTATTCAGTGTGGTAGTTATAATGTCTCAATAAAGTTTGATGATGATAATAATCCTCACATGCACTTGCTCTTCTTTGGAAAGGCAGAGAAGAACTTTTGTGTAATTTATTTATTGGACAGAGTATCTTATTCTTTCCACTAGTAGAGTCAAGCGCTTTAAAAGCAAATTTTTTTGAAGACTCCTTCTTCCGAGGAAAAAGCCCTGAATGTGCTTCTGTACCTTACTGCAGTCTCAAACAACTCTATTATAATTTTTTTTTACCAAGGAGGTTGTTGTGTGACTTAGGTGCATTCCCATTGGTTTATTTTAGCATTATGATTGAATTCTCCATGTTTGCTTGATGCAGCATGATATATTTCAAAGGTGATTAATGTATTGATTTAATTTAATTTATTTTCCTGCTATGTATTCTTCTGTACTGATCTAACCAACATGTTTATTTACAATTTTCCTAATATTGTAATATCTATTTAACCCGGGGTCATGGGGGTGGAAAAGTGTTAAAAGGACGTTGGGGTGGGTCTCACAGACCCGTTTATTAGATATTAGTTATTTCAATACTTTATTAATGAAAAAGATTATATTCATTAGTGTTCAGTTTTTTAGGTATTTATGTAAATAAATAAAAGAAAATATTATATTAAATCATGTTTTAATCAGGTTTAATGGACCATTTAAAAATAAACGACAAATGTTAACAAAATCTTTCCCTTCTACTTAAATCTTCTTTTATTCATTAACAATCAGTCTTAATATTTTAATGTCACTTATTTGTAGTAAACTAGATTATCTCTAAAAAAAGCCGTGAAAAAAGACACTTGTAAAATTGACAGTATATTATGCTCTCATTCTTGGTCTTCTCGGTCCATTTTTTACTAGGTACCTACAAAAAACACAAATAAAATACTTTGAAATGTATATAAGCAACTTAAATCGAAAACAAGAATAAACAAAAACCAATACAAAAGCATAAATACACAGTAAACAACTAAAATAATATGTATACAAAATGGCGCGAAATTGTTACACTACCTGCGGGGATGGGTCTCACATACCTTTTTGAAATTGGTGCACGTATAACTCCCACTACCGCTGCCTCACGTCTAATGTGTTACCTGCGAGGCATAGATCAACTCAACAGTTCTAGCTACTGAGAAGAGCGGCAAAGTCGCACGCATAGTAAGTGAACTACAAACGAAACAAAATGTTACGGGTCTCACAGACCCAACCCCCATGACGCCGGGTTAAATAAAATGAATCACCAAATTATTTGTATCCGCTACTTGCGAAATAACTGTAAAAATTGGATATATCATGCTTTTGTGTTTGTTACTGTCAGGGGAAGGCTTGTATGAAAAAAATAAATTAAAAACAATACATATATTGACGGCAAACTGTGCATCTATAGGTAAACTAGTTTTGAATCCTGTCATTCAGCACATTATTGGACAATATTTTACGTGGTCTGCAAATTGTTTTACTAGATACTATACACACTAAATAGTAGGATCTTCTTGCAATTTTAACAATTTAGGTGAAGACAAATTTTAATATTTATTTAATTTTGTTGACAGGCGCTTATGAAACTAGACACAACTCAGAAGGTAACAACGCGAAGTGGAATAGAACAGGAAAATGCTCTCCTCAACGAATCGGCTGCCATGGAGAGCTCGCTCACACTCCAGATCCTGGAGCTGGAGAGTGAGAGCAAACAGGTAAGCACACATCTTATATATTTTCTATAATAATTATAGCTTAGTGCAGTTGCCAACAGACGGTATCGAATTCGAATCCACGGCGCGCACCGCGCACCAATGACTTTTTGGAGTTATGTATGTATTCGCTTGTCTCGTGCCTCGGAGATCACATTAAGCCGTCTGTCCCGGCTGTCATGAAGATCTTTGACAGTTGATATAGGGAGTCAGTACTCTAATTAAACTGACACTAGTCTTAACTATGGAATACCGCTATCCTTTTGGCTTGCGAAGGTCAGACAGGCAGTCACTTTGTGGAAAAGCTTATATTAAGTCAAATCCGGTTAGGCTAGTAAGTGGATCCTGGGTTGCAACTGAGATAACGCTAGGAGGATGAATATAATAATATGTTAATTACATATAAGCCCAATAACTTAACCCTTCGGAAGGTTTTCTTTACTGTCTCAATGAGTTAATGAAATATAATTCTTTTAAACCCTTTCTTCAGGTTAAAGATCGTTTTTTAACTCTTTGGAGGCAAAATATCCAATCTGTACACTCATGCGTGTTTAGGTCTCGTTTATAGAAACAGTTGTATGGCTATTTTATTATGATATGTCTAGTAAAACCTCGGTAGGAATAATGACAGCACTCAATAAATTATGGGAAATGTTGATGGAAAATTACTTATAATTAGAGAAAATAAAATATTTTGATATCTGTATACTTATATACAGTGGCTTAGGAAGGGAGGGAGGGGCGGTCCGCCACGTGTGTCACCCTTTTTGGGTGCCACCCACCCCTAACTCGACTTTAAGAACAATGTACAAACATATAAAAAACATAGGCACTAGCTCAGCACTACGATTGACGTCTCATTCAAGTCAGTCGGGGGGAGTTAGCCCGTAAAAAAAAGGTCGCCTGCCAACTTCCGCCTAGGGTGCCACCCAAGCTAGCTACGCTACTGCGTTAGCTAGTAGCGCTCATAGCGAGAGTTGTCTTAGCTTGTCATTCGTAACAGATCGGCAAAGTTAAGCAACGCTTGCACAGGTCACTACTTGGATGGGTGACCAAGTGTGGCATTTACATCTGAGCGCTACCGTGCTTCGGAGGGCACGTAAAGTCGTTAGGCCACGTCGGAGGCCTTCGGGCGGTCTGAAAAACTCCGACACTAGAGTTGGCCACACACTCACACGAAAAACAAACAAACTGCGTTAGTGACTGACTGACAGACAAGCTACAGCCAGACTACTGGGCGCAGGAAGCTGAAATTTGACATGTATCTTCCTTGGGGACCGTATGGGTGCACTAAGAAGGGATTTTCTGAAACTCCCACGGGATTTGTTAAAAAAAATGTGTTGGCGTAACTGCGGGCATCCTCTAGTATATGATTATAAGAATTCAATCAAGGATAATTTATGTGATAGGTAGATTGTCACTCGCAGATTTACTCGTGATAAAAGATTATAATTTAAAACAGTACAGCAGTTGAACCTTGAATTGGATGTCATAACCGACAAACTACCTTTTTACAAAATTGTCGTAAATTCGTGATCACGTTTTATCATGCCAATAGTAGCCCACGGCCTTTATCTTGCCTCTTCGCTTCTTCTATTACGCCCTATAAAGCTAAAAAATCTCAACCAGCCATGGGTCAGGGTTACCATTTACCAAAAGAACAACTGCTTGTTCTTTTCTCGTCTCATGCGCAACAGACGGCTGTAAAAAACGAAACGTGGGCTGAATGTTTTACAAAAAATGTTTTGTCTTGTTCAGACAAAATACAGGCGCGCAACTTTGTAATGTGTTTCTGTTTATTAATCAGGAATCCATAAAATATATAGATTGAAGCAGTGCGTCACCGTGTGTACCTACATACTTCAATCATGCATTGTGTGTATTACTTACTGATAAGGTGAACTATTACAACTCATGAAATTATGGCTGAAAATAATATATTAAGCTGATAACGAACAACACTTTCTCCACCAACACATGGCCACGTCTGCTGCAACATACATGAAACACACTTGTTGAGTTTGAAGTAATGACCGGCATCACATTATCTTATTAAACAATTTTCAAGAGACGCATCTGACACATATGCCTACGCTCGGCTTAATGAAATGGGAGCAATTGGCGTGAATCATCCGCGGACCCTCAGAACAGTGCGCACGAGTCGCCCCTGCTCAACACACACTACATCTCGTTACCAATATTTTTACTTACTGTAAATATTTCGTTTCATAGTAAAACGTTGATTAATATTTATAATTAATCGTGGGTGCAGCGTGTTGCAGCCGCGAGCTAAACGAGCCTGTGTAGTCCGTGATGTAATGCCGGGAATGGCGTAAGCTCCGCTCGGGAATCCATAACACTTGGTCCAGAAATAAATTTTTATTTGGCCGGCCTTGATTCGCGTATTCACGTATTACTCAATGGTGTGTAGATTTTTAGCAATGCACGCGCCTTCTGTGCATTACTGTCTTTTGAATTATGCGGGATATTTAGTGCGTGTGCCAAGTGAGTGTGTGTAAATATGTTTTAGTATAGTGCACGCGGTTTGCCGGCGACACTCCAAAATGAATGACGGCGGCGAGGTATTGTGTATTATTCAGTGTTTATAACTTCCATCGTCTCCGCAAGAGACATTTCTCATGTTACATGTCACTGAGTGTTTACATTAATAATGGAATATTGTTGACACTTGTTAAGGCACTGGCAGCCCGCCAGCGAAAAAAATACGGCTAGATTTTATCCCCATTTATAGGTTTATCGGCGCAGAGGTCGTCGCGCTTCGAAGTTTACGCTTTGCCCATACATATTTATGATATCATTCAATACGATCCTTTTGTGCTTTGATATTACCGGATTTGGCACTATTAAGAGAAGCTTGCCTAACAAAAGGCAGTATAAAATTTATTGGAACAGCTTTGTCATTCTTAGTATTCAAACAACAAAGTTTGTTATGGACGTAATTCGAACTCAACGTTTCCAGTTTTGGAAATGTGCTCAGTTCCAAGTTCAAATAACATTCTGCAGATGAAACGGGAATAATCGAACTTATTTATTACAAACAAAGTCAATTTTCTGTGCCTGAGATGAGGACAGGCAGTTTAGCATCCTCACTAGCATGCAAAACTGCATATCCTCATCTTTCTTGAATATCGTACGGCTAGGGATATGTGGCAAGTGGGTACAGCATAATCTGACAAATTTTGAAGACCGATTCTTTGATTGGAATATCATTATCCTTTCGATTTGCGGAGGTTCAATGAATATGTTATTATCAGAATAGTGCCCAATACCCTTGAAATGATAAAACTTTGCAAAAGAAGACAAAATTAATGGATGATAAATTGCTTGTATCATTTTAATGAGTTAGTCACGTATGAAGCGCTCTTCACTCGGTATGCGTAAGTGCAGCAAGGTCAGGTCGATTCTGTTATCACTGAGAACGTAGCAGATTTATGTACAATGCCAGACTTAGCGATACAGTCATCTGCGTGCCTCGCATCGCGCATACTGTATTCAAATAGGAGAAGACAGACCTCGAGGTCTCGGCCGGCTGCTCCACTGCATTTACTTGATAAAGTATCCGACAAATAACAACTTTGTTTGGAATTCCTTTGCGCTCTGAAATGTAATTAAACATCGTTGGGGTGCTACACAGGATTGTTATCTCTCCTTTTTTTAATTAAATTAATCCTGTTTGCATAAACGATACTCGAAAGCGAAATTTTAATGAAATACCTTCCGTAAAGTAAACAGACAGTTAACAAGCTAGTCGGCCACCCGAGGGAGGCGGGCCAATGAATTACTAAAACTTTTATTCAGGACTGGACTCTGCATAATGTTGAAGCAAAAATGTGTTTTGCAACTCAAAATACATTGCCAGTGTTTGTTAATGGGAACGGTCTTTATTTACCGGGAGTTTTCATCCTTCCTTTGTCGACTACAGAGCGTACGCCACGTCAAACACTAATGGACTGTATCTATGTCAAAGTATAGGTGTAACTCGTCAAATAGTCTAAAAAATGTAATGTCGGCAGTGGGTGTACCGCGGGCGCTTGTATGCATGCTCACGTGCCTAATTTGAATACTCGTAAGAGCTGTTTATGAACTTTTGAGCTAAACATACCTAGGCCTTAATATTTTTACCAGCCTTAATATGAAACAAAGTACAAATTTTTCCTAAACCTATTTTACTAGAAGTTGCGTATATTTTCAAACTAGCTGTTTCCCGCAGTTTCACCCACGTCCTGAGGGAACTACTTCGCGTACCCGGTTAATTTATAGCCTGAGTTACCTACTCCTTGGCACATCAGCTATCCGCCAGTGAAAGTCCCGTCAAAATCGGTCCAGCCGTTCCAGAGATTAGGGAGATAATGACATTTCGGTATAAGTACCATGTATTCATCCATATGCATTAAGTAAAAAGCGGTTATTTTAATATTACAAACAGACACTCCAATTTTATTTATATGTATAGACGATCTATATAGGAAGTCAAAAATCTTTACAATCAAAAAGTTTTATCACGACCTGGTTCGCAGAAAGCGGCGTGCCCCAAAACACGCGTTCAGTAAACAATAGCCTATCATTCTATACATAAAGTCTATTTGGGGAAGTTACCTAGGCACGTTATGTTAGCTTATTGCCCCAAACGGAGGCTCGTCGCTTTACAATTTACGAGCTAAGCCACTCCCTTCGTTCACTTACTTGCAAAATGGCGGGACGTAATCATCGGAGTGCTTATACGAATTGTCGTTTATGTATTCATAACGAATTGAGTTATTCGAGGAACTTGACTGTGTTATGACTTGGCCCTAGGGATAGGTCGGCGAATGGTATAATGTAGTTGTCTATTGCCTTGAGGCTAGCTAATAAGTGTAAAGATTGACAGGCAAATTGATCGCGGCAGATAAATGAATTAATGGGCTATAATTGTTGGAACTATCCATTCTTAAAAAGCTTTTATTAAGATTTGAAACCATTTAGGGGTGTATGTTGAGTTGTACTGAGGTAATTTGATTTTATGTACAGCAGGTTTGACATAACACGACAATGATGTGTAAATGAAGTTTGTTACGGATGCAAGGTAATCCACAAAGCTTAGATTCTATCACTTAGGTACTGTTGATACTTTGAGTAATAAGACAAATCGAAAGTATCCATAAAGCCTTTGCTCGGTTTTGTATTTCTTTTTTTTTAAACCTTTGTTACTAGAAAATGTATGTCAGAAACAGTAACTCGAAATCGCAGAAATAACGATAGATTACGTGTCCATCCTGCCAAAACTACACTACTCCACAAAAGTATATTATGCAGAGCTCCAGTAATCTTAATATATAAAATCCTTGCGTTACTGACTGACTGACAGACACGCTACAGCCGAAACTATTGGGCGCAGGAAGATGAAATTTGGCATGTATGTTCCTTGGGGACCGTAGGGGTGCACTAAGAAGGGATTTCCCGAAATTCCCACGGGATCGGTCAAAACTGGTGAATTAAAAAAAAAATGCAGGCGTAGCTGCTGGCGTCTAGTTTATAATAAACTACCAAATTATATTACCAAATTGAATGCAGACCACTTTATGAGAGCATTAAAAAAACTATTAGTTGAAAAATGTTATTACAATTATGAAGACTTCCTCAAAGATACATTTTTATAAGTATAAGTAAAATTTTTGATGTCCGGAGTAGTTGACATTATTTGTTACAAAAAAAAAAGAAGTTGATACGCGCTGCATTTTAACAAGGAGACAAATTCAACGAAATTGTTAAAGGTTTCAATCCTGAAACATAAAAGGCTATTTGAATAGTTGACCAATCTGCAAATGCACGAATCATGATACAAAAAATATAGGTCAATCAACCCGTCTAAAGAATTATGGGGCAAAAAATTACAATACATTGTAAAGCTAGTCAAAATCCGTGTCCATGTCTAGTGATATCAGCCAAATGCACAAAAAAGCAATTTAGGAGTTAGGTACTATTCAAGTAAAGACGTCCAAAGACTTCAGTATCAGCGTATGTTTTAGTATAAGCTCCTACACTCATGCCGGCGGCCCACATCAGCGAGTGATTACCGCAAGGCTATGTATCCCATTGTATTATTCTGCCTGCACTTGCCTCAAAGACGGGTACAGCTAAAAAGCATTCCTGTCAACTATGTACTCGAATTCCTAAAGCAAAGGTATGCCCAGCTCGTAGTTCACAGAGCATTTCGAGAAATGCCTACGCCCTTTTTGATGGCTTACCCTATAGCCAGGTCGCCACGCCGGCTTAGTTTGTAGGAGTTATAAATTGTTGCATTTGTTTGCTGTAAATTAGTCGGTTCTTTCGTAGTCATGCAATAATTTGACTATCGCACAGCACAGCAGAGCTCTGTAATAGAAATCGTCAACATGCACTCGTTCGCTACCGTCAAGTGGAAAATCACGACCTCGCTACAACTTCTTGCTCCTATCCTGGCAAACAAGCCATCAAATCTGACTGCCACACCGCTTGCCCCTGCGCTTGTTATTATTCGTAGGATATAAGACAGTTCGTTCGGGCCCTAACACATCCCGTCGTAAGACGACGTTCACTGGACATTGACTTCTATATGCCGTTTATATCCCGCTATACATGCATAGAGAGCACGCTAGTATGTTGACAAATCTGTTAAGACTAGAAAGCAGGGTACACTCAACAGTCTTGAATGCAACCAGTAAAATGCTCGGACGATGAGGATGACAAACAAGGAACACAATGCATGTAGTTCGCGCATGTCAATGGTCTCAAGCGCATTCCAAAAGCATGCGATTTCCTCCAAAGACAAATTACTTGGATAAAACCCTTCTTGATCAAGTTCAAGCCCCTAAAACAAAATCTTGGAACCACCATTTCCTCTGCCCTCTCCAAGAGGTGGAAGATGAGCCCGTGATATAAGACTGCACGCTGAAGAAAAAAAATCTTTCTCTCATACGCGTAACCTACCGAATATACAAACTGGTAATATTTTATTAGTTGACCGATACTCAATAGTTTATGTAGTTCATGGCAAGTACTCACACGATTTTTAATAGAGTCCGCTATTAGCCGTGTAAGTAGTATGTGAAACTTAATACCTTAGCAAGACTATAATTTACTAGCTATGTTGTACTCAATCATTTGCAAATTTTGTTGAAAATCTGACTACGTTTCACTCGTAACACTAAATATGGCATGTTTTGTGTATTTTAATTCTATCTCGTAGGTAATTCAACAAGAACTCTTAGGCGTGATTCAGTTTTTAAGTTTCAATACGGAAGTACCTACGGTTTATCTTAGCACAAAAGTCCACCTATAAAAATGCATCTTTGTGTCAAAATAAGTCAATGGTTGACCGATGGCTGACTGAATAATACGTAGCCTGATATTTTAGATGAAAGATTTATTTTTGGAAATAACAAGCACGTTTCCAAAAGGATTAGCAACAATGGAGATGACAAAGCTCAGATTTCTTTAGTCATCCCGTGAGTGGCGGAACTAAATATATTTCAGTCCGGATACCAGACACATATTCATCCGAGAATTAGTGCAGACTACTCACACGGTATGTAAACTAAGCGAGCTGAATGCAGCATATTTCATAGTGTTACCTAAAGTTTAAGCTGCCATAATCAAAGTTTAACATTGTTTGCAACGTAGCATGCTCCTCAAAAGCCATTTACAACAGCGGAATTTCGAGCTGTAATGTGATAACAACTGCGAAACAGTGTTTCTATCGAAACTACGGGATTTACCAACACTTTATTCTCTAAGCTCTGTTACCTTTAACATAATTCTTCTGTCTATCTTGTGCATAAAAATTCTTGCGTTACTCGTTACTGACTGACATGCAATGCACAGCTGAAATTACTGAACGCAATTAGCTGAAATTTAGCCTGCATATCCCTTGAGGAGCGTAATGGTGCACTAAGAAGAGATTTCCCGAAATTTTGACAGGATCGGTTCGGATCTTCGGAAAAGGTCAAATAAAAAAAAATGACCGGGCGTAGCTGCGGGCATCTTGTAGTTTCCAATAAAAAAACTAAATGGAGAAATTGACGATAGTTCCTTTAAGAAGAGATATACACAATTAAATATTCCAAAAATGTCGCCTTCTTATCGCACATCGCCGCTTCCTGCATATCGACGATGAAGTGACAAGAACCTTTATCTACCAGAACATAATTTTACAGGAAACGAAAAAAACATTTTATTTATTTTTAACACAAGATACGAAAAATACTATTATTGGTTGTATATTAAATAAGAAGCGGGTGTAGGGAGGTATGTGAGACTAGTGTATATACAATCAACTTTTCGATTTATGCGTAGATAGGTGATATTGCAACCTAGGCTATGAAAATATACATTATAGTAGCAAAGATAGAAGATATTTCTAGTAAGGAAATTCTATAATATTTTAAAGGAAAGGCGTGATTTTCATAGAATAACTTTAAATGAACTTCAACAATGTTTCAGATGTTTAGAAATAATATTGTCTTATTAATTATTACAATAAAATATCTGATAGAACATAAAAAGGGCTACATTGTTTTCGAAACGTGAAAAAAGAAAGGAGAATAATCAGTTAATAATTAATACTATAGGGACATTTATGTTATCAGCAGTGCTATTCTCTAAGAAAACAGCCTTGAGTGAAGTGCTGGCTTGGATTGAATTAACTGCTTCATAGGGGTTGGTGCTTCGTGCCTCCTTAGTGATCGTGATTTCGCTCAATAGCACTGTGAACCGAGGCACACTCCATCTGAGTGTGACCTGGTTCTAAAAATGTTTGCGAAATGATTACGTTATATTCTCAAAAGGAGCAGTGCATTTGCCAGCACAGAATTACGGTTCTGGTATGTGCACCCATGGGAGTAAATAACAATTTGTAACTGATGTGGAATACAATATCTTTCTAAATAATCAATTAAAAGTGCTAGACGTTAAATCAGCAGAAGTTTTTTCGAACCAGTATCAACTACAGTGCTTGGTAATTAAATTCATCATCATCAGCCATTAACAGACCACTGCTGGACTAGGCCTCTCCTTTGAAAGGAGGAATTGGCCTACTATACCACGCTGGCCAAACGGGTTGGCATAGGGTTTGTATCAAGTTTTTCTTTTCTTACAATGCTGTTCTCTGCATAATATGCTCCCTCTGTCGGCTCTTACGACACCCATGGGATGATATGGGGTGGTGAAATTCCATATTCTTAATCCGTCACCACACCGATAGCGTGAATTATGACAATTTTTTTTCATGAAAATTCCTATCAAATGTAAATCTGCTAACATAAGGTTGTCTTGTTTCAGTGCAATATTTCTGATACGCTTTGTATAAATCGGTAAGCGAATGATAAATTGGTTTTATGAAGAGTTACGATGTGTTTTTTCTTGCGTAATGAGATGGAAATTTCGGCAAAATTGTAAAAAAATAGTTTAAAATCGAAAGTTACGTTTCTACTTCTGCTTTTGGAGTCTTTGTTTTATAATCATATATATGGTGAAGTCATGCCAAACTCACTCTTTTTCACCCATGCTTGAATAGTGAACGATCCCAGTGATAACGTTTTTTTTATGGTATAGGCGGCAAACGAGCAGATGGATCGCCAGATGGTAATCAATTACCACCGCCCATGGACACAAGCCACACCACAGGAGTCAAGTGCGTTGCCGCCCGTTGGGGTTGGGAAAAGGGATAGGATAAAGAGTGGGATGAGGGAGAAGGAATAGGGGATAGGGTCTCCGGCACTCTCACTCACCGAACGAAATGCAACAGTTAAGGCACTGTTACTTTACGTCGATTTTCTGTGAGATGGTAGTACTTCCCCGGTCGAGCCGGCCCATTCATGCTGAAATAAACAAGGCTCTGCTATCGTGAAAAACATTTGTTTACATACCTGTACTTTATTTGAAGAGTCTTTCTCAATTGGCAAAAAATATGACAGAGTAGGAACTCTGGACAAAATCAGCTAGTGAAACAAATCAAGGCGGGATCCTTCCCGCCTTGATGTTTCATTAGCTGATTTTGTCTGCCGAGATGTATTAGATCGTGTCACCTATTGACCAATCCCGTAACGTTAACTCTTCGTTGAACCTAGGTCATTTACTTCCAAAAATTGCTATGTATATTCTTTCGACAAGTCTCAGTGAACCTATCACAGCCTCTTACCTTACTCTTACAAAAATTGGAGACGCAAGTTGGTCCTAGCGGTCTTGCTTGTCTTACAGTATCTTGTTGGAACTTCCTATCCTTTGGTTAAGAGTAGCCTAGATACCCTTCACCTCGCATTCGCTTCAAATGGGCCTTATTCATTTTCCAAGATTTATTTTGTATCTATCAGGCGTGAAGATAGGAGGTCTTGACAGAAATAATTACGCTAAGGTTATTTAGTTGTTATTGTTATTAGTTTATTAGGTGGTATTGTAAGCAAATTTGATGCACAGCTGCTTAATAGTTATTGTCAGTTATTAATAACTCGTCAAAAATAAGGTATAAAGTTAGTTGCTTTTGCCAGCTCACGCAAACAATTATTTAAAGTCTATCTACGTAAAAAAAGTAAAATTGCGAAAATGTCAGTTAGGAGTTCTTGTCACTTCATCGTCGATATGATACCTTACTTAGTCTAGGCTCATAGTAATTACTGTCTACTACGGTCACTGTCAAGTTTCAGACGTAATTATTCGCGTGTATAATATGACATGAGACAGGTGCGGCAGACAGTTATTAAACTTCATACCACTCACGGCCGATGCCTACACTTGGATTTAGCAATTATGAAAATGCATGAATATGTTAGACATTTTAGATGAACTCGTAACTTTTTAGGCCGGTTTACTGGTTGGAGTGGTTGGTTAAAAATCTTAAAATCGATTCCTATTATTTATACTTAGTGCTTTGTAAATATAGTTTGGTCACGCAATGTAATTATGAAAGGACGTTAAAGGATAGAATAGATCAATGAATAAATATTCAAGGTTAAGTAATGAGTAGTCAATTATTGCGTGAAAGGCCGCTATATATCTATTTTGTTCCACTGCACATCAGACCAGGCTTGTTATATACCCTACAGTGCTGAAATCTCAAGTCTTTTTCGTATCTGCAGTTTGTGCTACATGTTCATAAGTCTAAAATGAACATGTTGCTTGAGGTATTTTATGGTGTCATAGTGTCAAGCTATATCTATGCTTCTACTTATGCGACTCTTATGAAAATGTATGTTACAATATCACCCTGTAAAATAAGTTTAACTAGTCTTATATAATAGTCCATATTTACACTCGTGTTTTTGCTTGAAGCATTTGCACCAGATATGAACGAACCAAATCATTATTTCAGGTTTGACAACCCCAAAATTAGTTTCTTTTACCGTCTTAAATGCACAGATACCTAGAGTTTCTTCACAGATTTATTTTAGTTGAATTAACGAACAATGTATCTCAAATCTTGTCTCGTTGTTCTCGTATTACAATTCTGTAGACCTCAAGTTAAATTTAAAATTCAAACTTGAATTTGCGGAAGATCCAAGGGACAGCGAGTTAGCAACTAAATTAACCGTAACCGCAACTTGGTCCGTGTGGACCACAGGTCGTTTGCGCTCACATTTATATTCATCATTATGCATCGTTATGGAGATCGCAGTGCTGCCACTAAAGGGGATTAGATAACATGCCTACACGAATTTGTCTGACAGACAACGAAATATTAAATTCTTGCATTACTGACTGACTGACAGACAACGCACAGCCAAAACTTTTGGGCGCAAGATGCTGAAATTTTGTAAGTATGTTCTTTGGGCATCGTAAGGGTGCACCAAGAAGTGATAACTCAAAATTCCCACGGGATTGGTAAGATCGGTATAAAATTAATATAATAGGTGCAGGCGTAGAACAGTTCTGTTGCGAGCGTCCTCTAGTTCCAAATAAGATCTAGTGTGTCGTCATTATTCCGGAATCTTCAAACACAAACAAATCAACCCTATTTTACGATTAGATAGACACACCTGCATCTTCTCAAACCCAATTAATTTTCATCAATATCTGACACACTCACATAGGTACTCAACTCGTACTAGCTTTCTAACAAGCACCTTGATGAAATCAATACTTAGTACTTCTGCTAACTTCTGTTCAAGTAGTGAGTTCACATACTTAATGTTAGTATCTTTCATAATTCATTGTTAATACTATCGATTATAGACTACTGCTTAAAATAAAAATAGACGTTGTAAAATATTCAGCGTTACTATGACAAATCGTTGATATTATCGCTCCGATTATCTGTAGTGTCGTCGACTGAAAAGTATATTATATTTTCCATGGTTTATGGTGACGATATAATGACTTTTTCTGATCGCACAGTTGGGCTTGTGTATTTATAGACCCATTGATAACTTCAATCCGTCGCTTTATTTGCATATTATGAGATTAAAAAAACAAGTGTCACAGTCTCGTAGTAGCCGAAATACTTGCTACGCTTACTTCTTTTCCGGCATAGTCAACTTTAGCTGTGGTATTATTTTCTATTCGCATAGGTATTACTATTTCGAGATGAATAAATATTAAGAATCTTTGAATACGCTGTCACTCGATTTTGCCGGCGTTATAACATCATTTATTTGTTCCAACCACACTTTGTTCAAGTAAGTAAAAGATGAAATGTAAACTAATTAATAAAAAGATTCAAAATATATAATTTTTTTAGGCAGTTATAGTATCACAGACATAATATATTACATACATACATAGACTCACGCCTGTTTCCCAGAGGGGTAAGCAGAGACTACGGAACGCCATTTGCAACGATCCTGGCATATCTTTCTTGCTTCATTCACTCCCTTCAGATTCCTTATGCATGCTCTTCTGTTCAGGGTGCTTCTAACCTGTCCTGTTTTTAGGATGTCTCCAATCTGGTCAGAGAACGTCCGCCTAGGTCTTCCCCTTCGTCCTGTCCCTTCCACACTTGCCTTATATATCTGCTTGGTCAGTCTTTCGTCATCCATCCTCTCCACGTGCCCAAACCATCTTAGCATACCTTTCTCGATGCTTGTCACTACATCTTCTTTTACCCCACAACACTCTTATCACACAATTCTTTACTCTGTCAGTCAAAGAAACACCACAAATTTTCAATATTCGATCAATACATGGATTTTGAGATTCGAAATTCCTGTTTGACATATTTTGTATGGAGCTGTGAGTTAGCCCCTCTATTGCCTACAGGTGGTGGAGATAAATAATAGATGGTATGCTGTTAATATCGTAATATATTTTTCCACTGTTACGTACAACGTCCTAATTGGTTCGAGGCGAGAGGCTAACTGCCGCTCGCGTCGCGCCATCACATTATTGCAATTCTGCAAAACGTTACATAGTATGACCCCCCCTACAGAGCTTATGTCAACAACGAATCTAAAATCTACAGATCTATCTATAGATCGAATATTGAATTCCGTAGTTTGTCTTATTAAAGCGTTATATGCTAAAAAGCTACTGAAACATGATGATTTAACAATAAGCATCGCAATACGTTTGAAAGCGTCCGTCCTAAGAGCTGTTTATGAAATCGGGTAACCAAAAATACATTAGGTACTTTGTATATGTTTTTATTTAGCCTGTCAACATGTCCCACTACTAGGCAAAGATCTTGGCCTTTTGTCTTGGTTCTCGGCCCTTGGACCTCATATCGTGTTAAAAGTTTTAATATATATACGCCATAATTACTAACATTCCCTGTGTTCTGTCCACAGTTACGTCATGAGCTAGACCGCGTGGTGAGCGAGAGAGACCGTCTCCTGGCCGAGAGCTCAGAGCTGGGCGCGGACAAGGCGACGCGCGAGTCGGAACGCGCCGCGCTCAGAGCGGAATTGCGGGAGGCGAGGCAGCGGGAACAGAGGCTACTCGTCGATATAGGAGATCTAGAAGATGAGAATATATCGCTGCAGAAGCAAGTCTCAGCACTAAGATCATCTCAGGTAAGATATTACCTATTATATTAAACCTAGAACAGGTTGCTGACGAAGCGTCGGGTGAGTCAAACGAGCCGAGAAGCCGAGCTGCAGCAGGTGAGAACAGAGGACACTCTTCGATGTCGGGAGTCTGACTGTACAATAACATCGTGTTCATCTATCAAGTTACATAATTAATTATTATATCTAAAAATATTTTCGAATATATAAGAGTTTCGATATGAGTGTGACTCGAGTCACTAGATAGGTCAGAACGTATTCATACACTTGCAACTTTACTCAAATGCTAAAATGAAAATATACTGAAACGATTAATCAGTGTGTGACATCACAACATCCTCATGTCTGCCACGTACAGAAATTTATGTCACTTTAATTTCTAGCAGTCTCCTGATATTTTCAACATACACGTAGTGTCTGAGGTGTAAAAACTTCAACAACATCATCTCAATCAAATAAATGTGGACGACCTTTTTACAGTAAATTGTACTAGTCTACCAAGTCAAATACCAAACGGTGCCTTAAAATGATTAATACTCAAAATATATAATTATTATATTTTGAACAAATGATTCATTTTGATACAAAATGTTCAAATAAGTCTTTATTTATGTACGTACTTATAAAAAGATAATAACGTACTTTAATAAATAATAAGCTAAATCACAGACTTGACGTCGTTCTACGTGGATTTGGTTCGTTGACATCGTCGTGTAATCACCGAGAATATATCAGTGTCTAGTCTGGCCCACTGACATCATCGCTGTGTCCCCAGTCATTACCAACAGACTATTGACACTTCCCTGGAAACTTTGGACCTGTGCCCACCGCTATACGGAACGCTTATTAATCGCTCCCATATATCATCTGTATGCATTACCCGCCTGCAAACTATCGGCTATCGAGTTTTCCAAACTGTTTGACTATAAAAGAGTATCGGTTTTGTGAACTCACATTAACCTATTTTGTGTTGTAGAGAGAATCGATAGCTGGTACAATAAGGCAACGAGGCAGCCTTTGATAAATGCTGTTTAACTGTTCTTTTGTCGCGTGGTTAATAGTTGAAGTTTCAAATATACTTTGAAATAATTAGGTCTCTCACTCTTTTATTGTTATATTTACAATATTGTTACAATATCAAAATGAAATTCAATTTACCAACATTGATTGAGTCGGGTTATTCCTATTCTCTTATACTTGTAGAATGTATTAAAAGAAGGACAGATGTTGTATATAATAACAAATAACATCAATATCTTAATATATAAAATCCTTGCGTTACTGACTGACTGACAGACACGCTACAGCCGAAACTATTGGGCGCAGGAAGCTGAAATTTGGCATGTATGTTCCTTGGGGACCGTAGGGGTGCACTAAGAAGGGATTTCCCGAAATTCCCACGGGATCGGCCAAAACGGGTAAATTAAAAAAAAATGCAGGCATAGCTGCTGGCGTCCTCTAGTCTTTTATAAACTTTGGTACTTTTAAAATCGTACTATTTGGTCGACTCTATCGCTTACCTCTCGTACTTGTATTTATAATAGAAACAATTAAACAGTGTTTCGCGTGGATCTGCGTTCCGACATACAAAGGATAGAAGTAGAAGATAACATTAAAAAAATATACATCCACAGGTTGAATTCGAAGGCCTGAAGCATGAAGTTCGGCAACTCCGGGAAGAAGCCGAAAACGCGCGCGCCATGTCCGAGGAGACGGCTGCTCTGCGGCGCATCGCCGAGAGACAGCTGGCCGAGGCGCTGGAGGCACTCCAGGCTGAGAGAGAGGCCAAGTTCGCCGCCAAGAAGGAGCTCGACGCGCACCTCAGCAGGGAGGCCGCCTACAACATCACCAACTTGGCGTACAGCATACGAGGTACGATTATAGTCGTATTCTTTTTGTAATATTTTCTCAATTGTATGTATGTACTTCTGATATTGTGAACTGCCGACTGTTACTCTGCGGTGATAGTAATGTAAATGTAAACCAAAATTAATTTAAAATTGTAGTTAGGTTAGGCTATAAATTTGTTTGTATTTCTTGTGTGTGTTTCTCTTGTGGCCAAAAATTGCAATAACTTGAATAATGTGTTCATTGTATTGAGAAGGTGTAACAATACTTAAATCATCTTAGCACTATTCCGACTTCATACCAAGCTTACGCTTTTGAGCGCGGCAACTGTTACTACTGGCGCACCAATGGCTCAATCTCGCGTTCGGTTCCCACAGAAACATCGTTCTTAAGCCAACGAATACACATGCATAATTAAACAAGAAATGCTTATGATGAAAGTCCATCGTTTTGTTTAAAATAGGAAACACTAGTGCTACTCTAGCAAAATAATTGTAGAACTACCCTCCAAAATAAACATTAGTAATCAATGAAGCACGAACTAATTGAGATAAGTCACTTTCCAAACATTTACATGGTATAAATATTTGGCTTGGATGATTTTTCACACTGCCAGCGCATAGCACTTAGTAATACTTTTAACTTATCAGAAAAGTCATAGTTTACTACAAGCTGACATAGTGAACATTGCAGAGTACTGTTTAAAGAATCTGGTACGTGTTTTGAACTGCATTTCGGTAAAAGGTACCTAATAAATCTAACAATTCATTAAAATCTTTCTTACTTCATTTTGTACTCATCAAAATTGCGATTCTGTTCACCTATGTAATAGTCCCCATACAAATGTAAAGCTTATATTTATCTATTGTAATATAAAAAATACTTTGTTCTCTTGTCTATCTGGAGTAGGAAATGGTGTTTTATTATTAGATTTTTGGCCTGACGCTAATCAATTTCTATTATATGTGCGATAATGTGCGTTGATATTACCTCCCATCGGGTTGAAGAGATCAGACGGCAGTCGCTGATTACAATTATTTTGCCATATTAGATACATTCCAAGGCGAAAGTCTAGGATGTACCGGGATAACGCTATGACGATGATATATGTACTGTCAAACTGTGTAAAGGTCGGTAACGCACTTGTGATGCTTCTGGCATTGCAGATAGGCGGTGATCTCTTATCATCAGATGAACCGCTTGCTTGTTTCTTGTTGTCTTGGTTGTCTTCCTATGAAAAATAAAAAAAACACTGTGGCTTCAAATTGAGATTGACCCTACAACCTTTCTTCGCAGACTCCTCTTCGCTCGTTTAGTTGTGTGTGTTGTAACAAGTTATTCCCTGTCCAGGTATGCCGGAGGACGGCACGGAGGACGAGGGCGAGCCGGGTGGCTCGACGTCCGCCGACCTGGCGTCCGCCATGGGCGACCACCACGCCGACTTGTTCTCCGAGGTGCACCTGCACGAGATCACGCGACTCGAGAAACAACTCGAACAGGCGCACAACGAAAACGTATGTACATCTTGTTACGTTTTGGTACTATACAAATTATAGAAATTTAAACTTTCGTGATCATTTAAACTTATTTCAAATTGTCACGGATGAACTCTACATCTACTGTATGTGAACATGGCGCTTGCAACAACGCTGAAATATCGGTTACTCCAAACAAAGGAAGGTACGTGGTATCCCGAAAGACAATTTGAAATAAGTATAAAAGAGCCACAAGGGAAACTACCTAACGCAGGGGATATTAAAGTACACGAATGTGTGCGCCAACACAAGTGCAATCTTTATTCCCTCACTTTCATAGTAAAATGGGACAGCTTATACGACACTACCGAGAAGCACGGTGGTGTTACATCGCCAATTGCCTGACTCCTAGCGTCTATTTGATAATTCCTAACAAAAGCCCAAGATCACTTTTTGCTGAGCCCGGGAATCGAACCTGAGAGACGAGACGACAAGAATCGATAGCGCAATGACTTGAATAATAATTCTTTTAGTGTTTTATGATGTGAGTTCGAATTTGGCACCGTGCAAGATAATCGGAACACAAATGTATTTTGTGAGTTTATGTGTTTCTGATAGTCTTACAAGCTTTAGTTCTAATCTTGAAATAACTCCTTGTATAAGTTTCCTTTTTTATTTTATGAAGAGTTTTGAGATTATTACGATTGGCATATTCATATTGAAGTGGGGCACAAAATATAAGCACTTGTATAAAATGCACGTCAAACAGGTTAAATATTTTTCACATCTGAAGTTATTTGAATTGACTTTGACGACCTTAGTTTATTAACCTTCCTGCTTAAAAGATCAAGTATATTATCGCAGTTTCTAGAACTTTTTGGGGTTTAATTTTAATTAGATAACTAGACGCAAGTAGGTAGAGTGTCGTAATTCAACAATTTGTCTCCGAGTGCATGAGTCAAATTCTTTAGTTCATTTTGACTCACCTGGCTAGCGATGATGATAGTTTTAGATGGGTAGTTTGGTAAATAACGTTTTTATTGGGTTGTTACGTTTTTACTTTATATACAAAATTCTGCTTCTTGCGTCTTAATCTTGCCTTACTGACTGACTGACAGACAATCCATAAATTACTTTGCGTAAGAAGCTGAACTTTGCCATGTATTTTCTTTGGAGTCTGTAGGGGTGCTCTAATAAGGGACTCCCGAAATTCCCTTCGGTTTTGAGTAGAAACGGTGAAATAAAAAAAAATGGGCGTAGCTGCGGGCACAACCTCCAAAATGAGATAAAAAAAACATTTGTAGGTCTCCAAATTGTTGAACATACGTGTTTTCAGCGTCCGCCGTGTTGTTGGTAAAGCAGGCCATATAAAGGGAAGGTCCCTTTACCCTTACCTAAAAGGAAACCACAGGGTCGTGACACAGGCGGTTGAAGCTGTAGGTCGTGTATAAAAAGTGTGTTTGAGTCGCATGAAAATGCAAAACAGTATTTTTTATTGCTAGTAATGACAGTGGCTCTGATGATAAGTGGTAACCCTAACTCATTCATACACATGGCTAGTTGGGCAAACACTATGAAGCCTAACGCGAGGATAGGAAAAGGAATAAGATGAGTCGCGGGATGACGGGGAGATGAAAAAGGGGCCTGAATGAATAAAACGCGTCGGTATTTATGTTTTGTTTAGTGAAGAAAATAAGTAAAGATGAGGTAAAAATGGCTGTAGTGCAATGAAGAAAGGGAAAGCGTTAGGACTAGATGGAATACCAGTAGAAGAAGGAAAGCATTAGGAGTTGATGCATGGGCGTGGCTGACTTTATTCTTCCCCAGGAATGGTGCAACAGTTACCTGGTGCCCATTTCTAAAAATAAGGGTGATATCCAAGAGTGCAAAAATAAGGGTGATATCCAAGAGTGCAAAAATAAGGGTGATATCTAAGAGTGCAACGATAAATATTATCGTATAGTAAAGTTAATGCCTCATAGTATGAAAGTATGGGAGAGAGTAATTGAGCGACACCTCCGAGACGAGAGTGAGATTTCACGAAACCAATTCGGTTTTATGCCTGGTCGAGGTACTTACGGTGGATGGCATTTTTGCCAAATGTGCGAAAAATACAGGGATGCCTCCCTGTATTTTTCGTTTCATAATCAAGAACTTGCACATGATATTCATCGACCTTGAAAAGGCATAGCCTCGTGAAGTCTTGTGGTGGGCCCTTAAAAAGAAAGGAGAGCCTGAAAAATACCTGACGTCGATTCAAGCCATGTACGCTGAATGCAGAAAGCAAATCCGATCCGCAGCCGGTATCACAGCCAGATTCGATGTGGCCGTAGGCTTGCACCAAGGGTCGGCCCTTAGCCCCCCACCTCTTCCTGTTAATTATGGATGCTATATCATCGGACATACAGGAAGAGACACCCTGCTGCATGCTGTTTGCCGATGACATCGTTCTGGTTGCAGAGAGTGGACAAAACATGCAGAGCAAGCTGGAGGAGTGGCGGCAGAGATTGGAGAATGTAGGCCAGAGAATAAGCAGAACCAAGACAGAATATATGTTCTGTGACTTTGGCGGTCTCTCTAGTCCTATACCGGTTACACTCGGCGGTACACCTCTACAAGTATGCTCCGATTGTCGCTATCTAGGTTCACTCCTGCAAGATGACGGCGAAATTGACAAAATGCCTGTGAAATTAAAGAGCCGCATGTATAAGGCGGTGATGAGGCCTGTCGTACTGTATGGAGCTGAGTGTCAAGTCAAAATCATTTATTCATCTAGGCCACAAAGTGACGCTTATGAACGTCAAAATTTAAGTTAATTACTTAATGATTCTACATTTACATTTACTGCCACGTTCGCAATGCAATAGGTAGAACCACGAGAAAGAACGGGCAATAAAACTCATGGCCATTCTTTTCAAACAAATATAATGGTGGTACATTTTTTTTGTAAGGAGCTGCAACTGTTTTACATTGTAGACATCTACTACTAAAATTTTTTGTAACTGTTGATATCATACTCAAGCAGTAAATGATGTTCATATGGTAACTGTTCATATGGTAAGTGTTGGGCTACAAAGAAAGTGGATGAGAAACAATTGCATGTTGCTGATATGAGAATGTTACGATGGATGTGTGGAGTGACAAGAATGGACAGAATTAGGAATGATTACATTAGAGGTAGTATGAAGGTGGCGCCCATTGATGAAAAGGTAAAAGGGAGTCGATTGGCCTGGTATGGACATGTTATGCGAAGAGTTGAGATGTATGTAGGTAAGAAAGTGATATGCACGTAGAAGGACGAAAACGGAGGGGGCGGCCAAGGAAAAGATGGATGGACTGTGTGAGGATGGATATGAAAGAGAAAGGGGTAAATGATCGGATGACTGGTGACAGAGAAGTATGGAAGCGAAGGAAATACTCCGCCGACCCCAAATGAATTGGGACGAAGGCAAGATAATGATGAATGAAATTTGCACGTCTATCGCGGTGGCTCACGCAGTGGCAATTCTCGATGAAGCTATGACCGCAGCGGAACCTTCTGCCAGTCTTATTTAGAAATCGCACAACGCAGGTGTAGTCACCGTCGTAATGGAATAGTAATAGTTCAAGTTGCAAGTTGCGACACGAGCGCCCCCATCTCTTGCTAATCTAAAACTGCCAGTTCAATTTTATTACTATCCTGCGTGCGCCGCGGCGGTGTCCGCCGGGTGCTCTGCTTCACGCTGGAGAATCGCCGCGGGTGAACGACGGGTACTGCCACTCTTCTACATGATAAGTGCCGCGTCACGCTCCGCCGCTCCGTGAACAGAAAAACGTCCACAGCGTCGCGAGACGCCACGCCACACGCGACGCGTAATGCCCCGCGTCTCTGTTAATGAGGCCTTAGTGCAAGAGATGTAGTAGTGCGTGTTTGTTTGCAGAGCCAGCTGCAGGCGTCGATGCGGTCGGCGCAGGTGACGGCGGAGAGCGAGAGCGCGGCGGCGGCGCTACTACGCACCGGCCTCACGCGCGCCGCCTCGCGCATCGCCGCGCTACACGCGCTGCATACCGACTGCGCGCCGCTCGTAAGTAACACCCTGCTATGTGACGGCGGAGAGCGAGAGCGCGGCGGCGGCGCTACTACGCACCGGCCTCACGCGCGCCGCCTCGCGCATCGCCGCGCTACACGCGCTGCATACCGACTGCGCGCCGCTCGTAAGTAACACCCTGCTATGTGACGGCGGAGAGTGAGAGCGCGGCGGCGGCGCTACTACGCACCGGCCTCACGCGCGCCGCCTCGCGCATCGCCGCGCTACACGCGCTGCATACCGACTGCGCGCCGCTCGTAAGTAACACCCTGCTATGTGACGGCGGAGAGCGAGAGCGCGGCGGCGGCGCTACTACGCACCGGCCTCACGCGCGCCGCCTCGCGCATCGCCGCGCTACACGCGCTGCATACCGACTGCGCGCCGCTCGTAAGTAACACCCTGCTATGTGACGGCGGAGAGCAAGAGCGCGGCGGCGGCGCTACTACGCACCGGCCTCACGCGCGCCGCCTCGCGCATCGCCGCGCTACACGCGCTGCATACCGACTGCGCGCCGCTCGTAAGTAACACCCTGCTATGTGACGGCGGAGAGCGAGAGCGCGGCGGCGGCGCTACTACGCACCGGCCTCACGCGCGCAGCCTCGCGCATCGCCGCGCTACACGCGCTGCATACCGACTGCGCGCCGCTCGTAAGTAACACCCTGCTATGTGACGGCGGAGAGCGAGAGCGCGGCGGCGGCGCTACTACGCACCGGCCTCACGCGCGCCGCCTCGCGCATCGCCGCGCTACACGCGCTGCATACCGACTGCGCGCCGCTCGTAAGTAACACCCTGCTATGTGACGGCGGAGAGCGAGAGCGCGGCGGCGGCGCTACTACGCACCGGCCTCACGCGCGCCGCCTCGCGCATCGCCGCGCTACACGCGCTGCATACCGACTGCGCGCCGCTCGTAAGTAACACCCTGCTATGTGACGGCGGAGAGCGAGAGCGCGGCGGCGGCGCTACTACGCACCGGCCTCACGCGCGCCGCCTCGCGCATCGCCGCGCTACACGCGCTGCATACCGACTGCGCGCCGCTCGTAAGTAACACCCTGCTATGTGACGGCGGAGAGCGAGAGCGCGGCGGCGGCGCTACTACGCACCGGCCTCACGCGCGCCGCCTCGCGCATCGCCGCGCTACACGCGCTGCATACCGACTGCGCGCCGCTCGTAAGTAACACCCTGCTATGTGACGGCGGAGAGCGAGAGCGCGGCGGCGGCGCTACTACGCACCGGCCTCACGCGCGCCGCCTCGCGCATCGCCGCGCTACACGCGCTGCATACCGACTGCGCGCCGCTCGTAAGTAACACCCTGCTATGTGACGGCGGAGAGCGAGAGCGCGGCGGCGCACTATGGTTCGTCTAGAACAAGCTAGCTAGACAAAATTATTTTATTTGATTTTTATGTCTAGATGCGGTTAATAAGCAAAGATATAAGGTTTTTGGTACTTTTTTCAAGGCAGTTTGTCATTTGAGCTGGTATCATGAAAAAAAAAACATTTATCGGGCATATGTGTATAATATATTTTTTGAACATTTTATAAAGTGATTTATCCCTCGACGTCGCTATAAAATCTAATAACAGATGCATAAAATATCTAAGAACTAAATCTATTACTCATTATCATCACTATCATCAGATGAATCATCCATTGAATAGTCATGATCGTGAGGGGCAGAACTATGAAAAGTAGAAATCATATTAACATTTTGTTCCTTACAGCTAGGTGGGACAATTAAATCTAATACTTCAGTTGGAAGCGTACCTATTTTCTTCCGAGGAACTTCTCGTAAACCGTTTATTACAGGGTCAGATGTTATCAATAACATATTAAGTAAATCTCTATTCGTAGCCTCCCGTGATCGCTTTCGTGTGTTGTGCTCACGAAATCTTCTGCAGTCCTTATTCCGAGCTTCCTGTGCTTCCTCGGAAAGCTGGCCTATAGGTAGAAGGGACGATCTAATTACTTCGCCACTGTGCAAAAGTATTTTGTGGACAGTAGCGGGCATGTAATACCATGAATAGAGATTTACATAAAGTTGTCTAGTTTCTTGAGCTAAGTTAACGAATTTTTCAATATTTATATCATATCCCGATGATAAAGTGCGAAGTAGTATGCCAAATTTTTGTATTAGTGAAACATCTAACCCTGTAATATCGGCACTAGCCTCGGGATTTCCAAAAAATCTTCGCGCGGTGTTCCCGTCATTAGTGTTACCGAACCCTGGTTTTGGTTTGTCTACAATCAAGCCCATTTCGCTTTTAAATCGTTTTTTAATGTCATCTGAACGTTGTTTCACACTAGCTTTGTCTTCGGCTGTTCTTAACTGCCATTTTTTTATATTTAGTCGATAGCTAATGTGAAGCAAGCATTCAAAGCACCTTATCCAAGCGTGCAACGTAGACAAACCAAAACCAAGATTATCTTTGTCCGCAGCAAACTCTTTTGACAGATCATTCATCATTGTTGGAGTTGCCCCACAAATAAAACATTTTTGTGAGGAAGAAGTTTCGGTCAGAGCACTGCAAACTTTTCCGTCAATCATTGTTAAAAGCATAACATGTGTGACAGATACTTCGGTCTCCATCACCTTGCAGGTTGTCGGCAATAAAGCGTTTATCTCTTCTAAAACCTTATTGGTTTCCGAAATCGTAAAATCTTTCGTTTCCTTAGAAAAGATAAACTTTATTGGCCGACAATACATTGTAGAACAGGGCCGAGGATTCTGCCACACAATATTACCACTTTCATCTTTCAATTGAAGAGGAACGAAAGAAAATACAAATAAAAACTCGTCACTATCGTCACAATTAGTGAATTTTTGTTTGTACATACTATGACCGGAACTTCCATCACAACCCCATTTACTGATTAATGTGAATGACGTGCAAGGTAACAGACTATGAACAACTTCTTGTTGTGCTGAAACTAAACGTTCGGCAGTCTTATCAAGAATTGCCTGAACTTTGATTTCAGCATGCGTTTCATTGACTGTAATTTGTTCACCTGACGGGTAGCAGGCTATTTTAGCCTTTCTAACACTGTACATTGACGGAAACACCTTATGTCCAGCTTTAATACTCCACTTCCGAGTCTGCTTATAGCTATGGCTACTTGATTTACTATCAACGTAGTACGCTATAGCTTCCTCACTTGTTAAACTCCTGGGGGCACTTTCTTCACTCGTGGTCTTGGTTATTGAAGGATCACTAGTCACATCTTTAATTTGACGTGCTACACTTCTCTGACCCGAGATTCGAGCTGACACTTCAGCGGCGTAAATTAATTCACTAGCACTTCTGGACTGTAATAGATCGTCTACACGTCGTCTCTTCGTTTTGAGACTAGAATGTTCAAAATCTTTAGTAGGTCTTCCGGGTCCCGGTTCTCCAGATGTAGTTGGCAGAGATAAATAAACGGACACATCGAAAGATATGTCAAGACCCTCCAGCCACGTCGAATACTTTTGTAGGAATCGCTCTCGATTTCTTCCACAGCTGCTCCACTTTTCAGCAAATTTCGTTGAATATCTTGAGATTAGTACTTTAATATCTCGCAGAGACTGCTCCGTAACACCATCAAAATTATATCTCAAAGATATAAACCGAAAGAGCTCCTCATTCCGCGTTTCCTTCGGGTGTTTCAGCCATTCTTCGAAAAAATCCATTCTTGAGACGGTAAAAACTGTTGAAAGAAAAAAATAAATAAAAATTAGTTGTGCAAATATATCGCAATGAATTTTTTTACGTATAACTACTAGACACTTATGAGAATCGTATATGATAGGTTCTACGGTGGGGACAAGTGGGGACATGTTATTATTTGACCGATGAATTTGAAAAAATGAGTAAAAAAGTGGGTGAAAATTCAAACATTTCATTTTATAAGACTAAAGAATGAAGTTCCCATGTTGAAAATGAAATAAAATATAACTACTTACCCTTACGTATACAATCCATCACAAAAACACTTTCACAAATTTCTTTTAGTGACATAAACAATGCTATCAAATATGATGTAAAAATGCAAATGAATGCCCTTTAAATAGTCAACATCTTATAAACATACCTTAATGACGCTCTTAATGAGGGTAGTATTGATAATTAATAGGTGTAATCCTCAATGTATAGGGGTAATGAGTTCGTAATAGTAATTAACTTCCAGGAATTTAAGAGTTGTTTTTGTCTAGCTAGCTTGTTCTAGACGAACCATAGTGCGGCGGCGCTACTACGCACCGGCCTCACGCGCGCCGCCTCGCGCATCGCCGCGCTACACGCGCTGCATACCGACTGCGCGCCGCTCGTAAGTAACACCCTGCTATGTGACGGCGGAGAGCGAGAGCGCGGCGGCGGCGCTACTACGCACCGGCCTCACGCGCGCCGCCTCGCGCATCGCCGCGCTACACGCGCTGCATACCGACTGCGCGCCGCTCGTAAGTAACACCCTGCTATGTGACGGCGGAGAGCGAGAGCGCGGCGGCGGCGCTACTACGCACCGGCCTCACGCGCGCCGCCTCGCGCATCGCCGCGCTACACGCGCTGCATACCGACTGCGCGCCGCTCGTAAGTAACACCCTGCTATGTGACGGCGGAGAGCGAGAGCGCGGCGGCGGCGCTACTACGCACCGGCCTCACGCGCGCCGCCTCGCGCATCGCCGCGCTACACGCGCTGCATACCGACTGCGCGCCGCTCGTAAGTAACACCCTGCTATGTGACGGCGGAGAGCGAGAGCGCGGCGGCGGCGCTACTACGCACCGGCCTCACGCGCGCCGCCTCGCGCATCGCCGCGCTACACGCGCTGCATACCGACTGCGCGCCGCTCGTAAGTAACACCCTGCTATGTGACGGCGGAGAGCGAGAGCGCGGCGGCGGCGCTACTACGCACCGGCCTCACGCGCGCCGCCTCGCGCATCGCCGCGCTACACGCGCTGCATACCGACTGCGCGCCGCTCGTAAGTAACACCCTGCTATGTGACGGCGGAGAGCGAGAGCGCGGCGGCGGCGCTACTACGCACCGGCCTCACGCGCGCCGCCTCGCGCATCGCCGCGCTACACGCGCTGCATACCGACTGCGCGCCGCTCGTAAGTAACACCCTGCTATGTGACGGCGGAGAGCGAGAGCGCGGCGGCGGCGCTACTACGCACCGGCCTCACGCGCGCCGCCTCGCGCATCGCCGCGCTACACGCGCTGCATACCGACTGCGCGCCGCTCGTAAGTAACACCCTGCTATGTGACGGCGGAGAGCGAGAGCGCGGCGGCGGCGCTACTACGCACCGGCCTCACGCGCGCCGCCTCGCGCATCGCCGCGCTACACGCGCTGCATACCGACTGCGCGCCGCTCGTAAGTAACACCCTGCTATGTGACGGCGGAGAGCGAGAGCGCGGCGGCGGCGCTACTACGCACCGGCCTCACGCGCGCCGCCTCGCGCATCGCCGCGCTACACGCGCTGCATACCGACTGCGCGCCGCTCGTAAGTAACACCCTGCTATGTGACGGCGGAGAGCGAGAGCGCGGCGGCGGCGCTACTACGCACCGGCCTCACGCGCGCCGCCTCGCGCATCGCCGCGCTACACGCGCTGCATACCGACTGCGCGCCGCTCGTAAGTAACACCCTGCTATGTGACGGCGGAGAGCGAGAGCGCGGCGGCGGCGCTACTACGCACCGGCCTCACGCGCGCCGCCTCGCGCATCGCCGCGCTACACGCGCTGCATACCGACTGCGCGCCGCTCGTAAGTAACACCCTGCTATGTGACGGCGGAGAGCGAGAGCGCGGCGGCGGCGCTACTACGCACCGGCCTCACGCGCGCCGCCTCGCGCATCGCCGCGCTACACGCGCTGCATACCGACTGCGCGCCGCTCGTAAGTAACACCCTGCTATGTGACGGCGGAGAGCGAGAGCGCGGCGGCGGCGCTACTACGCACCGGCCTCACGCGCGCCGCCTCGCGCATCGCCGCGCTACACGCGCTGCATACCGACTGCGCGCCGCTCGTAAGTAACACCCTGCTATGTGACGGCGGAGAGCGAGAGCGCGGCGGCGGCGCTACTACGCACCGGCCTCACGCGCGCCGCCTCGCGCATCGCCGCGCTACACGCGCTGCATACCGACTGCGCGCCGCTCGTAAGTAACACCCTGCTATGTGACGGCGGAGAGCGAGAGCGCGGCGGCGGCGCTACTACGCACCGGCCTCACGCGCGCCGCCTCGCGCATCGCCGCGCTACACGCGCTGCATACCGACTGCGCGCCGCTCGTAAGTAACACCCTGCTATGTGACGGCGGAGAGCGAGAGCGCGGCGGCGGCGCTACTACGCACCGGCCTCACGCGCGCAGCCTCGCGCATCGCCGCGCTACACGCGCTGCATACCGACTGCGCGCCGCTCGTAAGTAAAATAAAATAATCAAATTATCCCTTTTTTAAGAAAAAAAATTTCCTTCTTTCTATTATCCCTTTGACTACCCACGTCGGATTTGTCCGATATACATTTTCGGGTTTACTCTAAATTGCTTGACGGGTCGTATCATGATTATATTATCTCTCCCGCTGTACATAGTCCTCTATGAGAAGGGTATTCAAACTAAAATGTAATTTGCCAGGAGGACGAGAAAGTGGAGTCGGGCGGTGTATCAGCGCGCGCGGCCAAGTGGCTGACGTGGTGGCGCGTGTCGGGCGGCGAGCTGTCGGGCCTGATCGCGCTGCTGTCGGAGCTGCAGGCGGGCGCGGGAGTGGGCACCGACAACGCCAGTCCCGCCGCGCTGCAGAGGGCGGCGCTCGCGCAACTCGCCGACAGGGTCGCCGAGGCTGAAGTGCGAGCGGCTGCCTTGCAAGCCGACGCTGACTTACTACGGACACTTGCAGGAGGTATGATGATTAGTAAAAAAATTAAATAGATCCTTATTCTACAATAAATACAGGGCTACTTCTGCTTATGGTTAAAAAATGACGTGAATTTGAGATAATGTTAAGTCATTAAGCTGAGAAAGTTTCATCACGTTAGAGGCTTTCGGACGGTCTATAAACCAGAGTTCACACACTAGACTTGGACATCTAATCAGTTTACCATAAAATTTTCTCTGATTAACTAAATCAATCTATATTGTATACCACATAAGGTCTAAAATGCTACAAACATTCGTGTTATAGGAGCGGGTCGCGCGCTGTCCACGGCGGCGCCGGCGCTCCTGTCAGCGGCGGACATGCTGGCGCAGATCTACCACCACGTGTGCGCCGTCAACGGCACGCAGCCCGAGAGGCTACTGCTCGAGCACGCCGGACACAACGACGGTGAGTATCGTGCTTTATTCGTATTGCGACAAGGTGCATTTTGTATTGTACGTCGACGCGACAACTGAACTGTGTTTCGTTACCTATAAAAGTGCGGTACGTTGCTTTGAATGTGTTTAATAATATTTTGTGTGTTGCAGGCATGGGCGGGGAGGGCCGGTCAGCGGAGGCGGAGGCTCTGGCGCTGGCGGCTGGCGAACTGGAGGGACTGCGGGCCGCCGGAGGCGTAGCACGTTCAGCCGACACGCTGCTGGACCAGCTCACGCACCTGCGCGCCGCGCTCGACACCGCGCTCGACTCGCGCCACCGCCACCAGCCCGGTCAGTACTCGACCTGCTCACTGCTCACTGCTCACTGTGCCCCGCCGACACGCTGCTGGACCAGCTCACGCACCTGCGCGCCGCGCTCGACACCGCGCTCGACTCGCGCCACCGCCACCAGCCCGGTCAGTACTCGACCTGCTCACTGCTCACTGTGCCCCGCCGACACGCTGCTGGACCAGCTCACGCACCTGCGCGCCGCGCTCGACACCGCGCTCGACTCGCGCCACCGCCACCAGCCCGGTCAGTACTCGACCTGCTCACTGCTCACTGTGCCCCGCCGATACGCTGCTGGACCAGCTCACGCACCTGCGCGCCGCGCTCGACACCGCGCTCGACTCGCGCCACCGCCACCAGCCCGGTCAGTACTCGACCTGCTCACTGCTCACTGTGCCCCGCCGACACGCTGCTGGACCAGCTCACGCACCTGCGCGCCGCGCTCGACACCGCGCTCGACACCGCGCTCGACTCGCGCCACCGCCACCAGCCCGGTCAGTACTCGACCTGCTCACTGTGCCCCGCCGACACGCTGCTGGACCAGCTCACGCACCTGCGCGCCGCGCTCGACACCGCGCTCGACTCGCGCCACCGCCACCAGCCCGGTCAGTACTCGACCTGCTCACTGCTCACTGCTCACTGTGCCCCGCCGATACGCTGCTGGACCAGCTCACGCACCTGCGCGCCGCGCTCGACACCGCGCTCGACTCGCGCCACCGCCACCAGCCCGGTCAGTACTCGACCTGCTCACTGCTCACTGTGCCCCGCCGACACGCTGCTGGACCAGCTCACGCACCTGCGCGCCGCGCTCGACACCGCGCTCGACTCGCGCCACCGCCACCAGCCCGGTCAGTACTCGACCTGCTCACTGCTCACTGCTCACTGTGCCCCGCCGACACGCTGCTGGACCAGCTCACGCACCTGCGCGCCGCGCTCGACACCGCGCTCGACTCGCGCCACCGCCACCAGCCCGGTCAGTACTCGACCTGCTCACTGCTCACTGTGCCCCGCCGATACGCTGCTGGACCAGCTCACGCACCTGCGCGCCGCGCTCGACACCGCGCTCGACTCGCGCCACCGCCACCAGCCCGGTCAGTACTCGACCTGCTCACTGCTCACTGTGCCCCGCCGACACGCTGCTGGACCAGCTCACGCACCTGCGCGCCGCGCTCGACACCGCGCTCGACTCGCGCCACCGCCACCAGCCCGGTCAGTACTCAACCTGCTCACTGCTCACTGCTCACTGTGCCCCGCCGACACGCTGCTGGACCAGCTCACGCACCTGCGCGCCGCGCTCGACACCGCGCTCGACTCGCGCCACCGCCACCAGCCCGGTCAGTACTCGACCTGCTCACTGCTCACTGCTCACTGTGCCCCGCCGACACGCTGCTGGACCAGCTCACGCACCTGCGCGCCGCGCTCGACACCGCGCTCGACTCGCGCCACCGCCACCAGCCCGGTCAGTACTCGACCTGCTCACTGCTCACTGTGCCCCGCCGATACGCTGCTGGACCAGCTCACGCACCTGCGCGCCGCGCTCGACACCGCGCTCGACTCGCGCCACCGCCACCAGCCCGGTCAGTACTCGACCTGCTCACTGCTCACTGTGCCCCGCCGACACGCTGCTGGACCAGCTCACGCACCTGCGCGCCGCGCTCGACACCGCGCTCGACTCGCGCCACCGCCACCAGCCCGGTCAGTACTCGACCTGCTCACTGCTCACTGCTCACTGTGCCCCGCCGACACGCTGCTGGACCAGCTCACGCACCTGCGCGCCGCGCTCGACACCGCGCTCGACTCGCGCCACCGCCACCAGCCCGGTCAGTACTCGACCTGCTCACTGCTCACTGCTCACTGTGCCCCGCCGACACGCTGCTGGACCAGCTCACGCACCTGCGCGCCGCGCTCGACACCGCGCTCGACTCGCGCCACCGCCACCAGCCCGGTCAGTACTCGACCTGCTCACTGCTCACTGCTCACTGTGCCCCGCCGACACGCTGCTGGACCAGCTCACGCACCTGCGCGCCGCGCTCGACACCGCGCTCGACTCGCGCCACCGCCACCAGCCCGGTCAGTACTCGACCTGCTCACTGCTCACTGTGCCCCGCCGACACGCTGCTGGACCAGCTCACGCACCTGCGCGCCGCGCTCGACACCGCGCTCGACTCGCGCCACCGCCACCAGCCCGGTCAGTACTCGACCTGCTCACTGCTCACTGTGCCCCGCCGACACGCTGCTGGACCAGCTCACGCACCTGCGCGCCGCGCTCGACACCGCGCTCGACTCGCGCCACCGCCACCAGCCCGGTCAGTACTCGACCTGCTCACTGCTCACTGTGCCCCGCCGACACGCTGCTGGACCAGCTCACGCACCTGCGCGCCGCGCTCGACACCGCGCTCGACTCGCGCCACCGCCACCAGCCCGGTCAGTACTCGACCTGCTCACTGCTCACTGCTCACTGTGCCCCGCCGACACGCTGCTGGACCAGCTCACGCACCTGCGCGCCGCGCTCGACACCGCGCTCGACTCGCGCCACCGCCACCAGCCCGGTCAGTACTCGACCTGCTCACTGCTCACTGTGCCCCGCCGACACGCTGCTGGACCAGCTCACGCACCTGCGCGCCGCGCTCGACACCGCGCTCGACTCGCGCCACCGCCACCAGCCCGGTCAGTACTCGACCTGCTCACTGCTCACTGTGCCCCGCCGACACGCTGCTGGACCAGCTCACGCACCTGCGCGCCGCGCTCGACACCGCGCTCGACTCGCGCCACCGCCACCAGCCCGGTCAGTACTCGACCTGCTCACTGCTCACTGTGCCCCGCCGACACGCTGCTGGACCAGCTCACGCACCTGCGCGCCGCGCTCGACACCGCGCTCGACTCGCGCCACCGCCACCAGCCCGGTCAGTACTCGACCTGCTCACTGCTCACTGCTCACTGTGCCCCGCCGACACGCTGCTGGACCAGCTCACGCACCTGCGCGCCGCGCTCGACACCGCGCTCGACTCGCGCCACCGCCACCAGCCCGGTCAGTACTCGACCTGCTCACTGCTCACTGTGCCCCGCCGACACGCTGCTGGACCAGCTCACGCACCTGCGCGCCGCGCTCGACACCGCGCTCGACTCGCGCCACCGCCACCAGCCCGGTCAGTACTCGACCTGCTCACTGCTCACTGCTCACTGTGCCCCGCCGACACGCTGCTGGACCAGCTCACGCACCTGCGCGCCGCGCTCGACACCGCGCTCGACTCGCGCCACCGCCACCAGCCCGGTCAGTACTCGACCTACTCACTGCTCACTGTGCCCCGCCGACACGCTGCTGGACCAGCTCACGCACCTGCGCGCCGCGCTCGACACCGCGCTCGACTCGCGCCACCGCCACCAGCCCGGTCAGTACTCGACCTGCTCACTGCTCACTGCTCACTGTGCCTCGCCGACACGCTGCTGGACCAGCTCACGCACCTGCGCGCCGCGCTCGACTCTGCGCTCACTGCTCACTACTTACTGTGCGCTGCTCACTGCGCACTACACCGTGTGCCGCGCGGCGCTTGTACTCGTCGTAACAACGGTACAATATTCGGCCGCCGAGGAAATGGTGCTCGCTTTCATGCGTTGAAAAAACAGAAAAAGCCTGCCAAAGTCATCTCCAGACTATTGACTTGGTGGTTATTGAACAGGGTTGGCTTGACCCTCAAACTAAAATAAACTGCTATATTGTACTTGTAATATCAGGATATAAATAACACTCTTATTTACACTATACTCTCGTATTGTGCACCTTTAGCAAATGAGTAACTAATTTTTCCATCTCCAGATATCCAAATCGAATACCACTCTAAATCCCGAACCCACACTCCTATGAAAAAATTCAAAGAGCAAAACAATTACAAAATTAAAATCGCTGACACGAAGAGAAAGCTTCACAACCTCATAACACAACTAGAGTCTTTAGATGTAGAAGTGAATGATGAAAAGCAATGTGTATGCTCCAGAAAAACAGTAAAAGAAATTGCCGATTATTTCGAAAATATATCGAAGTTCAATACTGATACTGAAGGCAATGCTCAACTAAAAGAGCCCTTTTATAGCGAAGCTTGGAATAAAACCGATAATTATGACAAGAAACCAATAATAGTATTCCCGAACACCAATATCCCCTTTCGAACTTCAAGCCATTCGATTTTATGTAAAAACACGAATAGGAAAGTTGACAGAGCAAATCTACACATTATGTGGAAAAACTCAGTGCTAAACTCGAGGAATGTGTATTGTACGAACGTATCGGAGCAGAGAAATGACAATATAATGTCGAATATTAGGAGTTCTTTAAGATCTATGATGCTGCAATATATTATATGAATGTTTACTTCTAAGGATAACGAGTATAAGGTTACATCTGTTTGTATTTTGTAGTGGTCATTCGCAGTAGTTGATAGTAGTGTAGTATATCATTATTTTCTTTGCGATGGAACGACATGGCAGGTAAATTGGGTAACTCGCCTTAAGCTCGTTTGGATGTAGGCAAACACCGAGTTGATTTTAGTGGGTACTAAAATCACCTCGGTGTTCGCCTACATCCTGTATACATATATTATATTCACATGAGAAATATTAAACATAACCTAAACTGTTTGAAACGAATATTGTAGCGTAGTATGTAGATATTATTACTTGTTATTATTTCCTATAAAATTAATCACACACAAAATCAAGAATCTGATTCAGTAATTATTTGAATCTTTTCTCAAAGCAAATATGCATCATAACTTCAACTTTTTGATGCAAATATCATAGTAAAGAATGTATCTACATTCTTATATGTTAATTATAGAATTACTAATATCTTACTTCAAACTGATCTAATTTACTAATTAGTTCATAAATTTCTCAAAACAGTAATGGAGACAGAAGAACGTGGCGCGGAGCTAGCAGAGCTCCAAGAGCAAGTGATAAAACTGAAGTCTCTCCTATCGACGAAACGGGAGCAGATCGCGACGCTGCGCACCGTGCTCAAGTCCAACAAGAACACGGCCGAGGTGGCGCTGGCCAACCTCAAGTCCAAGTACGAGACGGAGAAGACCATCGTCACAGAGACCATGCTCAAGCTCAGGAACGAGCTGAGACTGCTCAAGGAGGATGCTGCCACTTTCTCCAGTCAGTATATCCATATTACTATTACTAAATAGTGATTTCACTTGGAGATTTCTCTAATGATTTACCAGGTGGCATGAAGATTAATTGACTCTTTTGGTTTTTGTGTCAAAACAATTTTAGGGTATTTTCGTTATCAATATCATCACCATCTTAGTAGGCATGGGCGTTTTCGGATTTTTACGCAAACCGATAAAAATCCGATATCAGATTTTCAAATCGATTTCAAAACCCGATTTTAGAAAGCGATTTCAGCTGATGTTGGAGCGTAGCGTACCACAAACGCAAACATTCGAAATCTTATTGTATTTTAGGCATGAGACCAAACAAGTCAAATAAAACTCTCCAAACATAAATTCCTAATAACTATTTGCAATTTTCAAAATAAACATTAAGTAGTTGCAATCTGAATTAGATATTATCGCCTCGATATTTAGTTTTATTTTTTCTATTCAATCTGCAATTCATAAAACCGCCAAAATTCAAAACGATTCGCTTGCTTAGCGACAATTCGGTTTGTTCATCCCTTACGCTCTTTCAACGGATCACTAAGTCAGTAAGAAAAAGAAATGAAATTAGCTCTCTCTCATTCTAACTAACTAGTCGTTTGGTAGAGTGAAAGAGAACGAATGAATATGAAAGCTTTAGATTTACTTCGTAGTTTGGTTGCGCTTGCATCGTTTGGATTCGGATTAGATTGTTTGCGTTATCTTGGTATTGTTTTGCGTTTTTTAAAATTGGTTTTCTCATATTGGAAAATCGATACGATACGATTTCTGACTGCAATCGGATTTCATTTGATATATCGGTCTCATGTCTACATCTTAGGCATTCTCGACCATTTTGGCATAGTAAAAACAGAATAGTAAGATAGCTTCATACAAATCGGCCGCCGCGCTGCCGCGCTGGTTTGAATGTACGCGTGAGTCGCCGGCGCCGTGTACGCACGCACTTTTCACGCACACAATCTCACGAGCGCGGCAAGCTCGGCGCGGATTCAGTACGGGATGCGCCGCGCGTCTGATCGAGCGCATTCATGTAGGTACTTCACTGCTCGCCCGCTTGAATTGTTTATATACATTCAGTTTTGTAATAAACGTTATTAATAATATACAATGTCTTAAACGACAGTAAATTTAACTTGTTACTTTTTCTCATTAAAAAAGGCATTTAGATAGTTATATAACGCTTAGGTAGTCAGTAGGTATTTGAGATAAAATAAATTCAAGCTTAAATTGTGAAGTATTCAGCGCGATCATTTAAAAAAGCGGCGAAAAAGCGCGAGCGCCGACAAAGCCGGTGCCGCGGTGTAAACAAGTGACAACCCGTGCGTCAACGCAAGAGTAGGCAATTAACTCGCCGAGCGGCCTTAGCTAACCTACTATTCTGTTTTTACTATGATTTTGGTGTGGGCCTTTATCAAAAATTTCAATTTTTTTGGCTTCATTGTCAGCCCATCGTTTTTGTAGATTTACTAGCCTTTTTTTCATTACGTCTGATTCGGTCTGATACTCGATTTTGATTTCTGAGTCTTTCTGAGATAGTTTTTGAAAGAAAATTTTAATTAATTTATTTTTGGCCGAACCTATAATTTTCCATGTTTATTTGTCCGTATATCCACAGCTACTTTATGTGATCGTTAAAATATTGCTATGTGTGTTGTGTAGGTCTGCGCGCGATGTTCGCGGCGCGATGCGAGGAGTACGTGACGCAGGTGGACGAGCTGACGCAGGCGCTGGCCGGCGCCGAGGAGGAGAAGAAGACCCTCAACCAGCTGCTGCGCCTCGCCGTGCAGCAGAAGCTCACGCTCACGCAGCGCCTCGAGGACCTCGAGGTAACACCGCCCTACACACATACACACATACACCCACACACCTACACAACCAGCTGCTGCGCCTCGCCGTGCAGCAGAAGCTCACGCTCACGCAGCGCCTCGAGGACCTCGAGGTAACACCGCCCTACACACATACACACATACACCCACACACCTACACAACCAGCTGCTGCGCCTCGCCGTGCAGCAGAAGCTCACGCTCACGCAGCGCCTCGAGGACCTCGAGGTAACACCGCCCTACACACATACACACATACACCCACACACCTACACAACCAGCTGCCGCGCCTCGCCGTACAGCAGAAGCTCACGCTCACGCAGCGCCTCGAGGACCTCGAGGTAACACCGCCCTACACACATACACACATACACCCACACACCTACACAACCAGCTGCTGCGCCTCGCCGTGCAGCAGAAGCTCACGCTCACGCAGCGCCTCGAGGACCTCGAGGTAACACCGCCCTACACACATACACACATACACCCACACACCTACACAACCAGCTGCTGCGCCTCGCCGTGCAGCAGAAGCTCACGCTCACGCAGCGCCTCGAGGACCTCGAGGTAACACCGCCCTACACACATACACACATACACCCACACACCTACACAACCAGCTGCCGCGCCTCGCCGTACAGCAGAAGCTCACGCTCACGCAGCGCCTCGAGGACCTCGAGGTAACACCGCCCTACACACATACACACATACACCCACACACCTACACAACCAGCTGCTGCGCCTCGCCGTGCAGCAGAAGCTCACGCTCACGCAGCGCCTCGAGGACCTCGAGGTAACACCGCCCTACACACATACACACATACACCCACACACCTACACAACCAGCTGCTGCGCCTCGCCGTGCAGCAGAAGCTCACGCTCACGCAGCGCCTCGAGGACCTCGAGGTAACACCGCCCTACACACATACACCCACACACCTACACAACCAGCTGCCGCGCCTCGCCGTACAGCAGAAGCTCACGCTCACGCAGCGCCTCGAGGACCTCGAGGTAACATCGCCCTACACACATACACACATACACCCACACACCTACACAACCAGCTGCTGCGCCTCGCCGTGCAGCAGAAGCTCACGCTCACGCAGCGCCTCGAGGACCTCGAGGTAACACCGCCCTACACACATACACACATACACCCACACACCTACACAACCAGCTGCCGCGCCTCGCCGTACAGCAGAAGCTCACGCTCACGCAGCGCCTCGAGGACCTCGAGGTAACACCGCCCTACACACATACACACATACACCCACACACCTACACAACCAGCTGCCGCGCCTCGCCGTACAGCAGAAGCTCACGCTCACGCAGCGCCTCGAGGACCTCGAGGTAACGCACCAATACACCCACACACCCATACACATACACCCACCGTCTCACCTTCACAATCAGCTGCTCTAAGTCACAACATCCTGCTACTTCCATACCTAACCGATCTGATGTGGTATGCTTCGTCGCTGACGAAGCATACCACATCAGATCGGTCGCTCGTCGCTGACGTGCGTGTGTTGTCGGCAGGTGGACCGCGAGATGCGCACCCGGCGCGTGCCCAAGGCGGGCGGGGCGACGCGCGCGCGCCCGAGGGACTTCTAGCGCCTCGTGCGCGCGCTCAAGGCTGCCGCCGCCGCCCTGCGCGCGCTGCTCTCCTTCCCCGCTGCGCCACACGCGCCGCACGCGTAGAACCGCACGCGACCCACGCGCGACACGAATTTATAGTGTAGTGACGGCGCCAGCCCGCCGACCACTTTTGTAATGCGGGCTCCCCGGGACTAAATTATTTGTACGTTTTATAAAGTTTTAATCTAATTAGTGGTGAGGGTGCGGGCGGGGGCGCGGGCGCGGGGTGGCGCGCGAGGCCGCGAGTGAACCGTCAAACTGTGCGGCGCCGCCCCGCGCCCGCGCCCCCCTCCCGCGCCCGCACCCGACGTGTTGTAATATTAAACGTTGACTGATTTTTACGCGAGGCCGCCGCTCGCCCGTCGCGCGACCGTCTCGTCTCGCTCGTCACCCGCGCCGCGTGCGTCTACTATTTTGATATCGAATTTCCCCATATATCTATCTATCTATTGCCCGTCGCAGATTGATGTTTAACGAGTATTTTTGTAATAGGATCGGTGTATTTTATTACGCAAATGAATTTATCGCCGTTGTTACGATATCGCAGGTGACGGGGTCCCGCCCCACGGGGCTCGACCGGGGTTCCGACGAAACGGTGCGACGTTATTTTGTATGATATATTTATTGTTCGAGTCTTATTATATTAATAGAATCCTCTACTCGATACGAATGTTTAGTACGTCCAGTTAAAAATTTCTAAAAAGTAATATTCGTCGACGTCCATCCATTGTGTGCGCAAAAAAAGACTATGTAATCTGTTCTGTAGTGAATACTTTCGTTGTGTTGTTGTGGCCCTCCGCCGAATACTTTCGTCCATCTTATTCTAGTTGTACTCGTAGTGTTTCAGTATTTTTCGTTAGTCACGTTTAGACTGTTGTGGATCGGAGTTGGATCATACCGGTTTTAGTTGCGGAGCCGGAGCGACCGGCCGCGCCGCCGCACACGCCCCGCGCGTCGCTCGCCGCGAGTCACGTGCGTCCCGCGTGACGTGTGCGCGAGTGCGGGCGACACGCGGGGCGTGTGCGCTCCGAGCCACTGTTGTGTTACTCTGCCGTCCTGTGGCGTCGCCACACGCGTCCATTTCTTGTCCATGAGCTGGTCGCGCCCACTGATGTTACACGCGCACATTAAATACTATACCGAGCCCGAATTTATTCGCCCTGTTGATTCGATAGATACGTATAAAGAAGATGTAACATTCAGCTGTTGTCTCTGTTGCTCAAAACTTTGCTCACGGGCGTCGACCAGCGAATCTATTGATAAGACAAAATTTACAAAAGGAAAAAAAAGATTTTATTAAGTGTTACGATTGAATTGTTTACGTTATCGGATGTGATATTGGCAGCTTCCCGTGATAAGGTCGAGTACGGCCGCTCGGTGACATAGTCGTTGACCTTTCCTGGCGTCTCGCTGACCTTAGGCTAGTTGGACCGTTCCATGTAGCGTGGGCACTCGCCCCTAGTAGGTATTTTTACTGGTTTAGGTATAAGCTAGATACGTTAACCTTCAAGTATACTTAGTAGGTAATCAAGCGAGGGACTCCTCGTGTAGTGAAATTAATTTGCAATATTAACTCTCGTAGCGTAATTGGTTTGCATAGCTCAAAGGGCGGTCCGAGCGCGACGACTGAGAGTCGCGCGCTCGCGCCGCAGGACCATCGCCTGCATTTATTGTTTATAGATATAATATATTGACTAGCTTTTAACGTAGAGCGTTCTTCATGTACTTAAACGATGGACTTACCGATTGTTAGCTTTACTATATATTTTTCTTTTCTAAGTATTATTTTGTCGTATTAGCTTAGCAGCAGACATCGTTTATGTATGTTATGTCTAGTCACGGAACACTCCGCGCGTCTACGCGTCTAGTGCTTGTTTCATCAACGACTCGCCTCACTGTGAAACGCGTACTAGAGTCGGTTCGCATCGACATAATAATATTTTTATATGGTATTTGTTATAAGAGCAGTATGTTTTTCTATGATTGTATTCATTGAAGCATTGCATTCACTCGACATATTTATTTGAGTCAGACATGTTGTTATTTGTTACACGTATCCGACTATTGTGTATTATTGCTGGCATTCGTTGCAGCCTATTATGAGTTTAAAGTATTAGTGCAATTAAATTTTGGTTGTTCATGTTCATAAATATATATTATGTTCAGTGTATTAATGTTCAGTATTTTTATATGGAGGGCATCGCTCGATGTCTGCTGCCACTGACCGGTGGTGGTGTTCACAGCGATTAACCAAAAATAATATTTTCTTTATACATTATATAACATTTAGATGATTATTTTGCCTAGGCATAGATATTACGTTATATTATAGAGTAACTATTGATTATGAGTTATATTATTTAAAGATGAGAGTTTTGTTATAAAATGGCCGCTACTTTATTATGTATTGCGACATGATCTTGGTGTTGGACAACTCGAAGCATGTATGTTCCCACATCACGTGGTCTCATTTGTATCTGTAGCTGAGTACAACGTCAATTACTCGAGGCCGGTGGCCGCTGCCACTTTTGCCACCTAGTGACGTAGTACTACTACTAGCACTTAGTGACGTCAGACCGGCAGAAGGTCCGCAGCGACGGCCGCGCTTCCATTCAGCTCTGAACACTGCACAGTTTGATGGTTCACGAATTTTTCGCACCGCTTATTTCAGGCCATATTATTTATTTGCTTGTGTAATCGAACCAGATTACAAGTCTTTTAGAATCTCTTGCTACGAGCTTGTACCAGTATAAGTACGGTGTTGTGTGTCTATTCAACGACAGATGTAATGAACCAGCGCCGGGAACATATCATGACAGAGCATATTTATTTTCACATATAAGGCACATCGTGTTGTCACAATGACTGATTTGAATCATGTATGAGAATAATAAATGATATATTTAAAACATTTTTTGTTGTTTTATTTGACGGCGACGGTTGTTCAATACGACGTTTGGTCACTTGCCGCTGATTTCAATATCTGATGTATCCATGGATTTGACGATTTGAGATACATATTTGACATAAGCTCCATACAAAATAGGTAATATCTCAAATAATATAATATCAATCGGCTGAAGTGGCATTCTCTCGTATTGGAGGCCAAAGCACATTTTGGGTCAATGAGCCATTAGAGCATGTATCTAAAATTTCTAAATCCATGGATTGATCGAAAATTTAAACCGGCCGTTAGACGTAACGGTTGGCGTACTGTTTTAAGCGGCCTCCTCGCCGCACGACATTACGCCCAGTGCTCTTGTGGATTTGATCCCCATACAATACAACACTTTGATATCATCCTGCTAGCGTTATACCAGTTGCAACCCGGAGTCTGCTTACTAGACTAACCAGATTTTACTGAATATTAGCTTTTACACAGAGTGACTACCTGTCTGGACTCCGCAATCCAAGTGGATAGCATTACTTATAGTAGAGGAGACATGGAACATCGACCTTCACTAATCTGATAACCAGATGAGACATTTTTTATGAAATATAATTTATAAAAAAATTTGCCTATAATAACTTGCCTATCAAAAAAGTGCTCATAGCTGTTTTAAATTTAAGTAATTTTAATCAAAAGCTGACTTAACATTCATCGGGCAAGCCAGCATTCATTTGTAGGTGTAACTCTTGTAGCCAGCCATATTAAATCTTATATATCTAACAGATCTCAGGCTATAGCAATAAATAATTACGTTTCTAGTTGGGTAAATGTGCCCGGGCGTCCCTCAGGGTTCTTTGTTGGGCCCTTTGTTGTTTGTAATCTTTGTAAACGACATCGTCAATTGCTTTCAAAACTCCAAGTTACTCTGTTTTGCAGATGATATGAAAATATTCACGATTAGGTATTGCATCTCAAACAGACGCTCATGCTCTCCAGTTGGATTTATTGCGACGCGATGATTAGGTACTGCGTCAGGAACAAATTAGACCTTAACCCATCTAAGTGCGCTGTTGTCACATTTACCAGAAAAAAGCAAATCATATCATATGAATACATATGATAACTCGTATAACTTAAAAGGCCAAAGGGTAAAGTGCCATACTATTCGTGATCTCGGTATAACTTATGACTCTAAGTTCATTGATACACACATGGACAATATTATAAAGAAGGCTTCTCAAGGATTGGGCTTCTCAGTAAGAGCTTCGTCATGTTTTCGGGAAGAAAAAACATATAATATACTTTACTGCACATAATATGTTAGAAGTACCTATTCTTGAATATGGCTCTTAAATTTGGAACCCTAGGTATACAAGTACATAAATAGATTGGAAAATTTACAAAGAAAATTTATGAAATACCTTAGATATACAATTCAGATAATTATCTCAAATTATGTGCAAAATTCCATCTTCTTCGCACTTCTGCGAGACATAGCTGTTATAACGTATTTACTTAAAATCCTAAATAATTCTGCTGATCCGTTGTGTTCCAAAGTTTTTATGAACTTCGGCAGAAAAAGACTAGCAAATCTTTGGTTCGCCGACGACATTGTTCTGTTTTCCTGTTCGGCCTCGGAACTGAGGCTCAAAAACCTGAGCTCTGCAAGTCTTCAAGTTGGACTTCTAATGAACCGGATAAAAACTCAGGTAATGCCACCAACAACACGAAACCAAAGAGCTCAGACATTTACATAGAGGCGCATTTCCTATTGGCGCTCTGAAGATCAATTTTCTGCGACCGAACTTGCCGCTTGGCAGCGTGGCAGTCGTTCGCCCAATGTATGAGCAAGAAAGACGGTCTATCTTAACTACGAGAGCAAGAGAGACGGAGATCGACGCCAGCGCCGCCAACGGCGCCAACTACGAACTAGGTTCAATCAAGAATCTATTTGGATATTTATGTAATATCATGAAAATCATGGACCGCAGTAAAACATTGAATAGAATAAAATTGATCTTGTGACATTTTCATATAATAATATACCTCTATAAACCCCTATAGAAAGTATAGGAAAACAAGTCAACCAAATAAAACACCAATCAGTTTTAATACGCATATAATTATATACATACAAAGTGAGAATGTTTCATGTTACAAATTGAAAACAATTAATTTATTCTAACATGAATACAAATGCATATTTACAACGCCGGATGCGCACGTACGTAATTTCTCTTAATTAATGGATACACCGCTAATATTTACAGTTACAATCGAGTATTTGGGTTATTTTATGTACAGTTCGCTTCACAAACACGTTCACTCACCAGTACATTACGATGTCTCATCAACCAGCAGTCATTTTAAATTCAAGAGCGCTATCGCGAAAATTACGGACATCAAGTAAAAAAAAAATGTTCACTGCTATTTGAAGGATTACATCCGCACTAGAACAAATTTTGTACCGCGAGGAACTTTACAAACATTCAAGCATTGGACACTAAAAACACCTAGCTACAGATATCGACGCGATGTCGATAACATGGCCAAATTGGGCCCTTCTACATTATTATTATTACAGAAGATTTTTAATTTAGCGCAGTTGAAATTTAAAATGACAGTCAAATAGGTATGCCGTGTAAAGAGTGTTTAGGGAAAATTACCGAAATTGTAAATTGATGATGAATAAAATACATATTGGCTAATGAAAATACTAACTAGAATTTCTAAATTATGTAGCCTACTGAAAAATTTTAAAAATAAAAAGTGATATAATTTTAACCCTTTGACGGAGTGTCTTGTTTTCTGTCCTTCAAAGTGTTAATACAATATCATTCACGTTTACAACTAATTCTTAAATAGATGTGGTTGTGATGGAATTAAAATTAATTTATTTGTGTTAAATGCAATAATAAATAATGCGTGTTTAATATAAGACTTATGGCTACTCTGTTAGAAAAATTACTAATCTATTAGAAAAATGTCAAGTATATTAGGTATATTCCTATTACATGTATGTCTTTTATGAATATTTGAACGATTTTAATAAATTAATTACCAAACTACCTGAGTAATAAATACTGTGAAGAATGTAAAACCAAACATTATCTATTCATAATATTGATTCGAAATAGTAATAGATTTTAACACAACATCAATACACATTAATGTTTAATATAACTGCCTGTGTGTGATTATAAACTTTCATAATATTTACTATCAATAAATGTAACTCAATTATATATTAACCAGAAAATTCTTAACCAAACTGACCTTAACGAAACTTTTTTTGAATATTTTTTTTAATAATTTTCAATTACAAATACCTAGTCTAACTTTAGAAAAGTTGAGTCATAAAATGATCAAAAAATTTTTACATTGCCAGCAATAATATTATTTAGTTAACGACCATAACACCCATTCTTGTGTCTCGAGTCAAATTTAGTTGTGAGCTGTGAGTTTGGCAACAGTAAAGGCTGTGAGTTTGGCATGCGAGTGTCGCGCTAATATTACACTAACCTACTGTTAACAGCATTCATATCACAGTCTGACAACTTACAAGCCTCCTTTCTAACTCTCCTTCACTACGCACCAAATAAAAGCTCTAGAGTTGATTTTCCAATCATAAAATCATCAAAATATAAATTTTACAATTTGACAAGTCCAAATTACCTTAATCAACTTTAGATAAAATTTACATCTTAAATAAGCCGTACGCTAGGCCCATTTTCTTTATTTAACATAATGTTTTTTTATCAAAATATTTCTTTCTTATCTTAATTTGACTGAATATCCTTTTCGGTACGTTTAATTCGCAATTCAGTCACTTTTTAGCTTCACAAATTGCATTATGTTAATATTTTAGATGACGTTTATATAATTTTACCTTTATTTACTGTAATCCACCTAAAGAAAAGTAGACATTGCAATGAACTTTGTCGAAATGTTAGCTTGATTTTATACATTTTACTTGTTATATTTAAAGATGGCAATCCTAACATACCGTAATCCCGCAAACACCTCTGTAAAACCTTAATAAGCCATTATAATTTAAAAAGTTATTCATCGGATACAGCTGACTAGACCCACTAGCTTTATTATCATTGCCGATGTGGGTATATATCCTTATTGTTAACAAAGTTACGAGCCCTTAATGCAATATTTACAACTTTAAAACAAAATGAGCCTCTTTAGCTTTTTGCTGCCATCCTTTAATTTGTAAGAGGAGACGCATACCAAATAATCAAATTAAGCACCATGCTTGATGCATTCGGTAAAAAGGGAGCATGAGCAATTTCTTCAGAGAGTTGACATTCAGGCCACTTCACTCTCAATTTACTTAAAAAGTGAGCATTAACAGCTTTGCTACTCTTTCTTTATCAATTCGGTAAAACAATGTGAAATTTGTTTGATAAATTTGTATAGCGTTATTATGTAAACTATATAAAGTTACTTTTTTATTATTAGCCAAATATTTCGGCAGTATACGTCTACTACACTAACAATCTCCTCAGCTTTAAATATTATGTGCGTCATATACTTACAAGATTCTGTAAATAAGCAAGAGTGAAAATATTTGTAAAAGATTCACCGCTCGGGCCATGTAATACTAAGACTGATCTTAATAAATGTGACTAAATTATACAACTTATAAAATCTAAGATTATTACTGTGAGGCCATGATACAGAAAAGAAAAAATAATTGTCTTTACATCTCAATAACGAACTAGTAACCGACTACAGTAAATATTATTACTAAGTTAAACTTAAAAATGCTCATACAATGTTTTCCATAATATATAAGTGAACTAAAATATTATTACATAATATTATTTTTTATATAAAAATGTCATTTGTGAATAATCAATACAGTGTAAGAAAGCACTGTTATCATTATCATAAAAAGAAATAAAATTAAATTAAATTTAAGGTAGAACCCTAAGGAGTACTGAGGCTGGAATTCATTAAAATCTAACTATAGTCCGTTCACAGTTATTTTACCTCTAGCTGTTAGATTGGCCAACCTGGGCGTTGTGTTGCTATATTTGGTATATAATACTCCCATTTTAAATTTACATTATTGCTAAAATGTACTTATTTTTTTATTGCCTAAGCGATCGTATTAAATATTTGGAAGTAATGTTTGTAACAAAACCTCTTGATATTGGCATGGCTATATGCATGTACATTTATTTTCTTACGAAATAACTAATTTCCTATGAAGATAAGTAGTTATAATAAAAATGTTGTCTATTTAATATATAAAGGTAAACGCATCATAATTACGCCAACGTGAGGTTCTAATTATCAAATACAAAAACGGTAAATTTAATTTTCATATTTATTTTGAATAAGAATGATGTGGGTGTCATATTACACCTATGCCTACCCCTGCATGGAAACAGGCGTGAGTCTATAAGAAAAATTCATGTGGACTGCCAATGTTATGATGATTCTTAACTGCTGTCATATTCTGTATCAGACTCAGAATTTAATTCTATTATGAACCTGTCCATTTCAGCATCCGTAGACCCATCTGTTTCACGAAGCTTGTCTTCAATGTGGCGCTCATGTTTGCATTGTTTTTGTCAGTCTTCTGCAGTGATAGATTGAAAAGCTTCTTCAGCTAAATTCACAATGTTGGTTGCCTCTTGTCCTAAATTTTTGCTTGTGACTCGCCTTTTAATGAGACTCCACATAAGTTCAATTGCGTTTAGCTCGCAGTGGAATGGCGGTAATCTAACCACTTTGCGGCCATGAGCTTCAAGCATTTGAATTTTTGAAGCATTTCCACTAATATTGGGTAAAATGTTATGCACGGGTAACCCTATTTTACTTTCCTGTCATCACAGAGTACAATTCCAACATAAAGAAAATAAACACCGACATCTGTCAGAGGTAAAATAACTGTGAACGGACTACGGACGAACGGACGAAAGCCGTTAGATATTGCATATTTTTTATGAAGTAACTTTAGACCCCAGCAGTCTTGCGTAGGGCTCTAGATTTAACGATATTCGAAGCTAAATAAACGAACCGTACACATTGTTAATTACAAAAGCGAGTAGCTAAAACAACTTAACACAATGTCATTCCTAATATACACACACCAAAGTTGTTGCATTTTTATGGTTGCATATATTGAGCGTGGACGGGAAAACAAATGTGAATTAACTACAAAACTGATTTCCACATACGATTTTGTCGAAGACAAAGGGATAAGATAAATGCGTACATACGGTACCGAAAACCAAATAGGCAAGCCGAAACCTTTTACACTGTTAGGACACACGTATGAATCGGTATCACCAATACCACCCAGTTACCGTTCTGCGTGTAGATAACAACTTACAAAAATAGATACCAGTAATCAGTATCTTCTATTAATAAAACTTAGGTACATACGTTTAATGTGAACATAAATTAAAATATTAACGAGTAAATATAATTATTCCATTAAATATAAGTATCTACTACAGCGTCACATAATATCGAATAATCTACCTGACTACAGTAAATTCTTCGCGCGCTTTAGACGCAGATTATGCTTACCTTTAGATCAGAACATCAGTTTTATATTACGTCAATATTAATTAATACAAAATGTGATGTGGCATATGTACTTATACCTATTATAAAATATGTCTTAACTATTTACGAACGTAGAATCATCTAGTAAACTCAGTACAATAGATAACCATTTCTTTTTTAAGCAATAAATGTCGAGCTAAGTGCCCGAGAAATGTTAGATCAAAGTAATACAAGATATCAGTGATTGTGATAGATGTCTGTAAATTAAAAATAACGATAATATTCCTATAAAGTGTAAATTACACATTAATTTTATTTGCGTATTGCTAATAGTGAATAAGCAGTTACAGATAAAGTTTGAGCACAATTAGTAGAAACTAGATGTAATAAATATTAGTATGACAGAATCTCATAGATATTTATCATGCTCTGCAAGACGAGAACATGTATTATTTAAGCTCATTGAAATGAGATATTTTGTCCTACATTAAAGGTTAAAGCCGTACTGTGCACTGGCAGTGATAGAAGTAAATAATAGAAAAAGACATCATCAAAACTCTTAAGAGATGCTTGGAAACATATTCCATAAATGGCTGAGAAATTTCAACACTGTCCTTATCATTTATTCTCAACTTCAATAATTTTATGTGTAAAAAGTGATAAAACGGAAAATACCACTAACAATTATTTAAATCTAGACAACTACTACCTTTCTTTTCATTTTGTAAACATTGTATCAGTGTCTTAGAAATAAATGATAAATGTAGTGGTTTTTTTAATAGAAAAAATATTGAACACTGCTTGTCATAATGTAATGATCCTACCTTTTCTATCTAGCATCGATATTTTTGGCATTTTTTATTTTATGACACATTGACAAATAGTAAATTATACTTTTTACTGACAAAAACATACTTTGCTGAAATGACAATAATTTGAGTCTAGCTAGTGTTTTTGGGTCTAGCATGTTTAAACAAAAAATAACCAACATTCTCAAAATTATTAAATATAGTACAATATACACCACTATTTTTTAATTAGTACAAAAACTTTAAGGACATATTAGCGAAGACATTATTATCATATATGTGACGTAAGAATTTCATAATATCTATAAATAGCAAAGTGATAATCGTTTGTTTTTTGTAGAAAATCTCACCTAAATCATAGACATATTTTACAATCCATTCAATACTTCATTCATAGTACTTACTTTCCGTCCTACTCATACCCATTCTTTCCGTCCCACTTATAATGTAGGTAGCCTTAGACAATAAAATGAAGCAAAATAATAAGTGTAGGTAGTTACTTTTTAATTTTCTGAATTCTACCCTCTCCTTCATACTTCATCCGGGCTACGGACCATCAAAATTTTCCGTTTTACAAATAATTAAATACGATGGTATGTAATTAGAAAGCAAACAAATATCAAAATAAAAGAAGGTATTCTGTAATAAAAGAAAAGAGTAATTTTGGCGTTTTATGAAGTTAGAATCATCTGTTATTTACAAATATTATTTTATCATCATCATGTCAGCCTAGAGACGTCCACTGCTGGACATAGGCCTCACTCAAGGTTCTCCACACTGACCGATTTTCAGCCGCCCGCATCAAATTATTATTTACTTAAGTAGGTATTATTTACTAAACTTAGAAGTATTTCCATTGTCCTTTGAAATGTCCACCACCATTGTCAATACACAGACGGGCATGTTTTATTAAATTGTTTATTTTTTACGAGAGAAGTACGCTTCTGTCTTTTCACTTCGTCAAAAGCGTCCAATATGCGCTGTTTTAATTGTTCGACACTAACCGGCTCACTTTATTACACTCACAAAAAGATGTCCAGCTGCACTCGCGATTCCTCCACTCAAAAAGTACGCACGAAGCATAGCTACATACTCCTGTGATGTGAACTGATAAGCCATCTTCGTCGGGCAAACGTAGACAAACAATTAACTGTTGCTCCGAAAAAAAGGATGCGCTCACTTTCGCTAGCAATTTAGCACTGTTTGTCGCATCGGGGCGCGGCGCGGGCGCAGCGGGACAGGGGAGAATTTATCAATGGAGCAAGTTTACTACTGTTACTATTCATAGTACGCGGGTCGGTCATAGTCTTAGTTATGCATTTACCAATTATTACGTATTTTTGTGGACAGTTTTGGGACTCAATATTTTTATTTTTTAACTACATAAATATGATCAATTAAAGATACTTAGTGCGCCATAAAAAAATTTGTACTAATTAAAAAATAGTCGTGTATATTGATTTTAGAAAATTAAAGTTAAAGCGCATCACAGACAGGAAATATGCCATAATAGTAATTAATATTAAGATAAAATATAGCTCGCCATACATTTCTATGGATGGCGATAATATATATTTTCATATAATATCTTGAAACACCATGTATAAATAATGAAAGGATTTTAAATACGTATGTAACTGCTGGTCCTTACGATGCCATATTAAAAAAGATTATCATCAGATAAACTATTACTATAACATTCATATTTGTGACACGCTTTAAACTGTTCACCTCACAATGAAACGAAATTCACTTAGTCATTCACATTCACCCAAAACAAATAGAAGTAGGTAGTTTAGAAAAAAGTCCAGCTGTCACTTTGACAGATGTCAAACATGACATTTTAGGCTTGGTTGGCATTTGAACCTTAGGATGGCAGTAAGTCTTATTGAGACAGTAAAACGCTTTATTATATAGTTAGCTTAGAGCGTGACGAGGTCAGTGATGTCTCCGTGAGGCGGTACAGTGCTGGGTCGGAAGTACCGGCACAGTTGGTCGTAGAGCGCGATGCGCTGCGTGCGCTCGGCCCACGCTTCGGCCTCGGAGCTCTGCTGCGATATGTCGTCGTCGTTACCGATGTCCCACGTCTCAGGCGTCGGCTCTGATATCTCTTCGAACGGTTGGGTCGGCTCGGGGAGGTTGTCGTCTGCGCCTAACACCTGGATGTGAAATTATATAAATTGATAATGATACGTGGTGAGAGAGAAGATAAGTTAACATCGTTAAAAATAATTATCAACATTTTTTAGATATTTAATATCACACATTATTTATGCCAACGGAGATTAGGAAAAAATTTGTTAGTTAACAATAGGCTTGTGTCCTAAAATGTAATTAGCGATTGATTCGTTCCTTTATTAGATGTTAAACTGAAATACCTAATTTTTTCTTCAAAAATCGGTCAGCAACATTACTAATTACGGCTTATTAAAAACCTTTTTGAATTTGACACGAAAACGCTGTAAACCATCATGGCGGTTGAGTGATATCACAAAGTGCAAAACAAAACAAACCGTGAATGAAGTCTGGTCTGATGTACCCACTTTTATATTGTTATATTCGATTTGAGAGATTGACGTTTTAGTTGTATTTACTACTAAAACGTCAACAACATGAATGGCGGACGTACTGTTTGACGTAATGCTCTCTGATTGGTGTACTGTCACAAGAATAAATACATTATTTTTTAGTTTGAAAATCCTAAATAATAAACTTTATGGACATCTTAAAATCACAATGAATCTATAGATACTACAATCAAACCGATTTATTCTTAGTGGACACAAGCCTATTCGATAACTTTAAAAAAAATGGTGATTAAACGTTTTTTTCTACGGGGATCGATTCTTTCAAGTGTAATAATATAACAATTCAATAATACATACATACATACATAACGTCACGCCTTCCATCCCCGAAGGGGTAGGCAGAGGTGTATTTCTACACCCACTTTTCGCCAGATATACTTTTGTCCCACGTAAAAGGGGGCGAGCCTATTCAATAATGTAATTCTAGAATTTTTTCAAATGTTTTAAATCTTATTTTATGTCATAAAAAATATATTTAATTTGATGAACTCTCTTTAGCCGCAGTGCACGCATGCCGTAACTGCCGCGCGAAGACCTATTTTCAACGTCAAATTATAATTATAAATAATGGAGATAGAGTTCCGCGAGTAGTGACTTTTTTGATCGGAAATTTCGTCCTGTTTAAGGACGCGTTTACAAAATTAGTAGGTACAAAATCGCGTCACTACAGCGACACGGCGGCAACGGTACGTACTACGTACGGTAACTTGCGGAAATGTAGTTCAACTAAATAACTTTGAGACTTTAGATTGTTTTTGTGATATGTATCCATGTTATAGGCCTGGAATATTATTATTATACTGTCGGTGTCGTATGAATGTAATGATGGTAACACGCGATAGACTTCGTTGACTGTTGTTGACATTATTACTTTGTAGACAAGTAGAAGAAACCATACCACTGGAACTTATGAAGTAACCTTTCAGGGTTATTCGATGACTCTTGCTGGTACTCATATGTGAATAGAGCTAGGCATACCAAGTTTGGGCTCATTTTGTTAGTACATAAGTGACCCTACCATTGGAACTTATGAAGTAACCTTCCAGGGTTATTCGATGACTCTTGCTGGTACTCATATGTGAGTAGAGCTAGGCATGCCGATTTTGATCTCATTTTCACAACAAACAAAATGAGCCCAAACTCGGCATGCCTAGCTTATGTACAAACAAAATGAGACCAAAATCGGCATACTTCGATGACTCTTGCTGGTACTCACATATGAGTACCAGCAAGAGTCATCGAATAACCCTGGAAGGTTAATTCATAAGTTCCAGTGGTAGGGTCTCTTAGGTACAAACAAAATGAGACCAAACTCGGCATGCCTAGCTCTACTCACATATGAGTATCAGCAAGAGTCATCGAATAACCCTGGAAGGTTACTTCATAAGTTCCAGTGGTAGGGTATCTTATGTACAAACAAAATAAGCCCAAACTCGGTATACCTAGCTCTACTCACATATGAGTACCAGCAAGAGTCATCGAATAACCCTGGAAGGTTACTTCATAAGTTCCAGTGGTAGGGTCTCTTATGTACAAACAAAATGAACCCAAACTCGGCATGCCTAGCTCTACTCACATATGAGTACCAGTAAGACTCATCGAATAACCTTGGAAGGTTACTTCACTAGTACCAGTGGTAGGGTCTCACCAAAACAAATAAAATGAACCCCAACCTGGCATAACTCGGTCTACTCTTTTATGAGTTCCAGTCGCAACACTTGAACGGGGTGGTATACCATCAGTCCAGATAATCTTACCAGATTTAAACGCAAGAACCAAAATAATATCTAAATACCCAAATGTATCCTGAATCAACATTACGGAGAAAATAAAGTAATAATGTCCGTTTATATAAAAAAATAAGAAACTTACCTTGTACGTAATTCGCACAGAATACGAGAAGTATCAAATTGAATTTAGCGAATATTTTGTTCGTATATTGCTTTTTTTCGACTTCAGGCTGCAGCGACAAGCGACATAGAGTCCACTCCCGACGGCGCTCAAGCGCAGACTGAGATCTCATTGCAGAATTTGGATATATAAATCAAGAAAGTGGCTAAATAAAACGACCCTTATTGCCACACATTAAGACACACGTATGCGAGCAAAATAGAAGAAAAATTTAAGATGATTTTTTGCTTATTTTGAGGCAATTTACAATATTTTGAAAAATATTTTCTGATTGTTTTTGAGTTGACTATATTTACTACCCTATTCTAACTTTGAAAATCTAAATAAATGTAAAAATAGAGAGAAAATTGTACCCAAAAATAGCAGTATATGCCTATTTTTGATTTAAGAGGCAGTTTCGAATCGATTTTACATTAATAATAATTAATTCATTTTTATTTATTTTCAAATTGATTTAGTAATGTCTTCCGGAGCCTAGACGTGGATTCCTACGGTACGACTGGTCCATCAATTGAAGGTATGTGCTTAGGGCCTTACTAAGGAAAATTTCTTATATGAAAATCACCTCAAGCCACACCAAATGTAAAGTTATCGTGTGCGTACCTGTGCGAGTGCATGCGCGAGGTCTCCGGGCGCGGGCTGCGTGTGTCGGCGTCGCGCGAGTGCTCGCGCGCGGCGCGGTGACAGCGCGCACGCGCCCGCCTCCACCGGACCTACGCCCGCGAACAACACCGTCGCCAGCTTTTGGAAACGGGATACCTGTGCAACACAACCCAAACATATTAAATGCTTGCTTTATTCACAGACTAACAGACGCGGACGGCGCATAACTAATACTACGAGGGTAGTCCCAAAAGTACCCGACCTGACAAGGAAAACAAAAGAAAATCAAATTATTTTTTTTATTATTTTTCTACATAATCTCCTTTTAGTTCTATGCACTTGGCCCAGCGATGTTCGATAGCTTCAACACCTTGTTTGTAATGAGATTTGTCGAGCTCGTGAAAATACTCATCAACCGCTGCCTCCACTTCATCATTGCTGGCAAATCTTTTACCAGCAAGCCATTTTTTTAAATTTGGAAACAAAAAATAATCCGAAGGGGCCAAGTCGGGCGAATAGGGTGCATGAGGAAGTAGTTCGAACTTTAACTCGCGGATTTTGGTCATGGCCTTGGCACACGTGTGTACTGGTGCATTGTCTTGGTGAAACAAAATTTTTTTTTTTCGCCAGGCGCGCTCGTTTTTGACGGATTTGTTTACTTAATTGATGCAACAGGTTAGCATAATACTCGCCATTGATAGTCCGTCCTTTCTGAAGATAATCTATAAAGATTATCCCACGACAATCCCAAAATCGGAGGCCATGACCTTTCCCGCTGATGGAACGGTTTTCGCCTTCTTTGGGGCTGGTTCTCCTCTACGAGTCCATTGCTTCGACTGTTCTTTAGTCTCTGGTGTGAAATAATGCACCCACGTTTCATCCATAGTAATAAAACGCCGCAAAAACTCCGCTTTATTAATGTGAAATTTTGCCAAACACTCGGTCGAAATATCTTCGCGACGTCGTTTTTGGTCCTCTGTGAGCAATCGCGGCACCCACCTTGCGCACATCTTTTTCATATCCAAATTTTCGGTTAATATGCGATGTACAGCACTTTTTGAAATCCCTGCCATGTCTGCTAACTCGCGTACTTTCAATCGCCGGTCATCTAATACCATTTTGTGGATTTTTTCTATGGTTTCTGGTATTGTCACTTCATTTGGTCGACCACATCGATGTTCATCTTCGCAGCTCAAGCGACCTCGTTTAAACTCTGCCACCCAATATTTTACTGTTGTAAACGATTGAGCAGATTCCCCCAAAGTAGAATCTCGCTCCGCTTTAATACCAGTTGGACTAAAACCTTTCAAATGAAAGTATTGTATCACATAACGATGGCCAATTTTCTCCATGTCTGAAAATTTGTTCACAGCGTCAACTATTGATGGCTACTAAACAAAAGACAAACGACGCTACGTGTTCCAATTTCAAATTTAAACTTTATGAAGTATATTATTTTTAAAAAGAGTATTTATTTGAGATAAAAACATCTTTAAGTGTGTCAGGTCGGATACTTCTGGGACTGCCCAGGTACTGGCCACTAAAATAGCATATATTTTCCTTGGGGAATCTAGGCGTGCACGAAGAAGGCATTTTCCGAAATGCCCGGATTCGGACAGAAACGGTTCATTTCAAAAATGTGCTGACGTAGCTGCGGGCTTCGTCGAATTAGCAATATTTAGCTAAATGGCTTATGTTATCTAACACACTAAACTAGATTTGTATTGACGTCGACATAGGTAGCTGTAAAGAGACTACAGCGTAAATCAAGCATTCTTACTACCTACTATTATAAACGTGACAGTTTGTGAGGATGTATTGATGTTTGTTGCTCTTTATCGTAATAAATACATAATCAATTCCATTCATGTTTATACATCAGAACAGCACATGGACAAGCTTATGCCCCGATAACCGACACTCACGCAAGCGCGCGGTAGTGTGCCTCGCGTAGTGCCGCGCGGTAGTGCGACTGCGGTAGACTGTATAGATACCTGTGCGGGGTCTGTGTGGTCGAGCGCGTCGTAGAGCTCGTGTCGCAGGTAGTGCAGCGCGGCGGCGGCGGCGGCGGGGCGCGGGTCCCGCTGCGCGCGGCCGGCGAGCGCGCGGTAGTGTGCCTCGCGTAGTGCCGCGCGGTAGTGCGACTGCGGTAGACTGTAGATATACCTGTGCGGGTTCTGTGTGGTCGAGCGCGTCGTAGAGCTCGTGTCGCAGGTAGTGCAGCGCGGCGGCGGCGGCGGCGGCGGGGCGCGGGTCCCGCTGCGCGCGGCCGGCGAGCGCGCGGTAGTGTGCCTCGCGTAGTGCCGCGCGGTAGTGCGACTGAGGTAGACTGTATAGATACCTGTGCGGGGTCTGTGTGGTCGAGCGCGTCGTAGAGCTCGTGTCGCAGGTAGTGCAGCGCGGCGGCGGCGGCGGCGGGGCGCGGGTCCCGCTGCGCGCGGCCGGCGAGCGCGCGGTGGTGTGCCTCGCGTAGTGCCGCGCGGTAGTGCGACTGCGGTAGACTGTATAGATACCTGTGCGGGGTCTGTGTGGTCGAGCGCGTCGTAGAGCTCGTGTCGCAGGTAGTGCAGCGCGGCGGCGGCGGCGGCGGGGCGCGGGTGCCGCTGCGCGCGGCCGGCGAGCGCGCGGTAGTGTGCCTCGCGTAGTGCCGCGCGGTAGTGCGACTGCGGTAGACTGTAGATATACCTGTGCGGGGTCTGTGTGGTCGAGCGCGTCGTAGGGCTCGTGTCGCAGGTAGTGCAGCGCGGCGGCGGCGGCGGCGGGGCGCGGGTCCCGCTGCGCGCAGCCGGCGAGCGCGCGGTAGTGTGCCTCGCGTAGTGCCGCGCGGTAGTGCGACTGCGGTAGACTGTATAGATACCTGTGCGGGGTCTGTGTGGTCGAGCGCGTCGTAGAGCTCGTGTCGCAGGTAGTGCAGCGCGGCGGCGGCGGCGGCGGGGCGCGGGTCCCGCTGCGCGCGGCCGGCGAGCGCGCGGTAGTGTGCCTCGCGTAGTGCCGCGCGGTAGTGCGACTGCGGTAGACTGTAGATATACCTGTGCGGGGTCTGTGTGGTCGAGCGCGTCGTAGAGCTCGTGTCGCAGGTAGTGCAGCGCGGCGGCGGCGGCGGCGGGGCGCGGGTCCCGCTGCGCGCGGCCGGCGAGCGCGCGGTAGTGTGCCTCGCGTAGTGCCGCGCGCCCGCCTCGCGCCGCCGCCTCGGCACATGCTCGCGTGAGGCGCAGGGCCCACAGATCGTCCAGCCGCACGCGCGGCGACGATTGGTTGCCCGGATTGCCGCCGAACAGGTAGTGGATCTGCGACGACACACTCATATAGGCTACATGTACACGAACATAAAAATAATATAATTTAAATTAATAAAAATAGATATTATCTGTATACCTTGGTGACAGGATCATAGACGAGTTGATGCGCGAACCGCGGCCGTGGTTCTGTAGGCGCCACGCTGTCGTTGCGGTACACGCACGTCCACGTCAGCCGCCGCAGCGAGAACACCCATAGGGTGTTGTATACACGCTTGTCCTTCTCTTTACTCATGCCCTGGAAGATATTAAATAAAGGACATATAGAATAATGACGTAATAATCTATAGGTTGCTTATTCAGGTTTAGATCCGGTTCGAAGGACAATGATGTAGGTACAGTGTGTAGTATACGTACCGACAGCACGAAGATCTCGTCGGTGTCGGGGTCGATGGTGGCCCGCTGCGTGAAGCCGGCGGCGGGCGGCGGCGGCGCGGCGGTCCCGCGGCACAGCGCTCCGCACGCTCCCGTGTTCACGTCCCACCACCACAGTGTGTAGTGTACAGTGTGTAGTGTACGTACCGACAGCACGAAGATCTCGTCGGTGTCGGGGTCGATGGTGGCCCGCTGCGTGAAGCCGGCGGCGGGCGGCGGCGGCGCGGCGGTCCCGCGGCACAGCGCTCCGCACGCTCCCGTGTTCACGTCCCACCACCACAGTGTGTAGTGTACAGTGTGTAGTGTACGTACCGACAGCACGAAGATCTCGTCGGTGTCGGGGTCGATGGTGGCCCGCTGCGTGAAGCCGGCGGCGGGCGGCGGCGGCGCGGCGGTCCCGCGGCACAGCGCTCCGCACGCTCCCGTGTTCACGTCCCACCACCACAGTGTGTAGTGTACAGTGTGTAGTGTACGTACCGACAGCACGAAGATCTCGTCGGTGTCGGGGTCGATGGTGGCCCGCTGCGTGAAGCCGGCGGCGGGCGGCGGCGGCGCGGCGGTCCCGCGGCACAGCGCTCCGCACGCTCCCGTGTTCACGTCCCACCACCACAGTGTGTAGTGTACAATGTGTAGTGTACGTACCGACAGCACGAAGATCTCGTCGGTGTCGGGGTCGATGGTGGCCCGCTGCGTGAAGCCGGCGGCGGGCGGCGGCGGCGCGGCGGTCCCGCGGCACAGCGCTCCGCACGCTCCCGTGTTCACGTCCCACCACCACAGTGTGTAGTGTACAGTGTGTAGTGTACGTACCGACAGCACGAAGATCTCGTCGGTGTCGGGGTCGATGGTGGCCCGCTGCGTGAAGCCGGCGGCGGGCGGCGGCGGCGCGGCGGTCCCGCGGCACAGCGCTCCGCACGCTCCCGTGTTCACGTCCCACCACCACAGTGTGTAGTGTACAGTGTGTAGTGTACGTACCGACAGCACGAAGATCTCGTCGGTGTCGGGGTCGATGGTGGCCCGCTGCGTGAAGCCGGCGGCGGGCGGCGGCGGCGCGGCGGTCCCGCGGCACAGCGCTCCGCACGCTCCCGTGTTCACGTCCCACCACCACAGTGTGTAGTGTACAGTGTGTAGTGTACGTACCGACAGCACGAAGATCTCGTCGGTGTCGGGGTCGATGGTGGCCCGCTGCGTGAAGCCGGCGGCGGGCGGCGGCGGCGCGGCGGTCCCGCGGCACAGCGCTCCGCACGCTCCCGTGTTCACGTCCCACCACCACAGTGTGTAGTGTACAGTGTGTAGTGTACGTACCGACAGCACGAAGATCTCGTCGGTGTCGGGGTCGATGGTGGCCCGCTGCGTGAAGCCGGCGGCGGGCGGCGGCGGCGCGGCGGTCCCGCGGCACAGCGCTCCGCACGCTCCCGTGTTCACGTCCCACCACCACAGTGTGTAGTGTACAGTGTGTAGTGTACGTACCGACAGCACGAAGATCTCGTCGGTGTCGGGGTCGATGGTGGCCCGCTGCGTGAAGCCGGCGGCGGGCGGCGGCGGCGCGGCGGTCCCGCGGCACAGCGCTCCGCACGCTCCCGTGTTCACGTCCCACCACCACAGTGTGTAGTGTACAGTGTGTAGTGTACGTACCGACAGCACGAAGATCTCGTCGGTGTCGGGGTCGATGGTGGCCCGCTGCGTGAAGCCGGCGGCGGGCGGCGGCGGCGCGGCGGTCCCGCGGCACAGCGCTCCGCACGCTCCCGTGTTCACGTCCCACCACCACAGTGTGTAGTGTACAGTGTGTAGTGTACGTACCGACAGCACGAAGATCTCGTCGGTGTCGGGGTCGATGGTGGCCCGCTGCGTGAAGCCGGCGGCGGGCGGCGGCGGCGCGGCGGTCCCGCGGCACAGCGCTCCGCACGCTCCCGTGTTCACGTCCCACCACCACAGGTCCACTAGGTGCTCCTTGTTGCGCTGCCCCGCGAAGATGTAGAGCCGACGCTGCACCTGCATACAAAATATCAAGTTATTAATATGACTTTTGCGGATCCTGGGTCTAAAGCCCCGGTCACGGCCTACAGCGTCGGCGGCAGCGGCGAGCGTTTTCGATGTACATGGCGCGCTTTGCTATGTCGCGCCATGTACATCGAAAACGCTCGCCATCGATCCATCGTAATCGTTCGCCGCTGCCGCCGACGCTGTAGGCCGTGTCTGAGCGGTAAGGCGAAAGGTGTAGATCCAATCTAGATAATTTGCTGGTATGGTAGGTATGGCAGTAGTGCTACGTACTACGTGCTACGTACTACGTGCTATGTACTACGTGCTACGTACCGGGTGGAAGAGCATGGAGTGCGAAACGCGCGGCTGCGGCGCGTGCAGTTCGTGGCGGTCGGCCAGCAGCAGCTGCCACGTGTTCGTCGCCACGTAGTACGCGTACAGACCAGAGTACTGCGGGCTTACTACCTCGTCGCTGCAACACATCAACAACTACTCTTATCATCATATCCGCATAGGTATAGCATAGGCTTGGTGGGCCGTGCCCACCCCAATATGGTATAGTAACCCCAGAATTTTACTTCAAAAACTTCCCCGCGATACAAGACATAATCGTAGTGCGTCAGTTGCCATTTAAAAAAAAAAGGAATAAAAGAAAGTTAGTGTCAACTCACGTGTTAGCCGGCAGGACTCGACCGCCGAACACGTAGATGGTCTGCGTGTCGGGGTCGATGCACATCTGGTGGTCGAACACGAGCCGCGGCCCGCCCGCCGCCGCCGTATCGCTGCAAACCAGCGACCACTCGCTGCTCACCACGTCGTACATGTACAGGTCACTCTACACACACACACAGGCAGAACACATTATTATCATTCGAATAGTGCACATTTTAGTCAGAGTCTCAGCTGTCCAGGCCCTTTCGGCAAGGAGCATTCGATTAGCGATACCGCTATTCGCTAAGTGCAAAAATTGGCATTCGTCCCATTGCCGTGGGGTGTACGTACAGGCGTATGGCAGCCAAGATATGCAGCCGCTATTATAATACCAACATATAAAAGGTAATAAATTCCCACCCCTGCAGCTCGGTTTTGGATCCAAGGGGGGTTGCGATGTTTGACATGACTATACATGCCCTGCCAACGTACCTTGGCTATAATGGGGGCGAGGTTATCTTGAAGCTTGATTTAAAGAACGCCTTTAATTCAGTGAACCGGGATACCTTGTTGACAAAAGTTAAAATTGAAACACCCAAAATTGACAACTTTCTTTGGCAGTGTTACAGAAACCCATCAAAATTGATCTTTAAGGAAAATCTTCTGGAATCCGCCGTTGGCTGTCAACAAGGTGAGCCTCTTGGACCACTCATTTTTAGCTTAGCTATTTACCGAATCATTAGCCAGTTAAATTCAAATGTAATATCTGGTACCTAGATGATGGCACCCTGGGAGGCGATGTAGAGACTGTTTATCAAGATCTGGCTTTCTTGAAATCTAAATTTTCATCCATAGGCTTAGACCTAAATCCAAAAAAATGAGAAATTTTCATAAACGACAATTGAAATAAGTAAACCCTCTATACTTTCCAAATTTCAATTTCTGACTCCCAATATAACCCACATTGAAAAAAGTTCTCTTTGCCTCCTTGGGTCCTCGATTTTAGACGAAGGTTTCGATACATTTATTCATGAAAAATTCAAAATGTTAGTGAAATTTCTGACAGGCTCCTCAAAATTAACAATCATTCGGCTTTCACTATCATTTGGTATTGTCTTTGCGTGCCTAAACTTACCCACGCTATTCGAGCTTCACCTTTTTGGAAAATTCGAGCCTACTCATTGAAATTTACAAAATTATACAAAATACTCTTGGTCAAATTTTGATTAAAGCACGGAATAACCGATTGTGGCTACAGGCGTCCTTACCTGTACTTTTTGGCGGCCTCGGCGTTCGAAAAATTTCCGATGTTAGCCTACCAGCATTCCTGTCCTCGGTCCACAGCACTGCAGAATTGACCAGGAAAATCTTAGCACCAACACTGGTCGACTCTGAGTGCCGTGTAGGACCGATGCCATGAATGCTTGGAGAAGAGCCTTTCCAAGCACTGAGTTACCCCGAAACCTATCCTCTCAGAGGCAGTGGGACGGACCGCTTTGCAGCAGAATACGAGAAAAACTTCTTAGCACATCGTCTAATGCTGCAGACCGTGCTCATCTTCTGGCTGTGGGAGAGTGGGAGTCGGGCCTCTGGCTTCAAGCACTGCCATCGTCCAACATAGGTAGCATGCTGGACGATACGACCTTCCGCATCGCCTCTTGCCTCCGTTTAGGCGCGCCATGTGTTACTCCACATCGCTGTCACTGTGAAGAGGCTGTCGACAGCCTTGGTCACCATGGCCTGTCATGAAGCAGGAGCGCAGGTCGTATTTCACGACACGGCAACCTTAATGACATTCTCCGTCGGGCTCTTGTCGCCGTTCGCGTTCCAGCCCACCTTGAACCTCAGGGCCTGGTACGCGACGACGCCATGGAAGTTGGGTAGGCCTTTGGTATGGGACGCAACGTGTGTCGATACCCTCGCGCCATCACATCTTCCTAGCACGGTTGTGCGGACGCTGCTGCTGCTACAGCAGAGTCCCTCAAACGGCGCAAATACATAAATCTAGTAGGGGATTACGTACGGGTCCAAGTGCGAGATCTCTTTTTAGAGACCTCGCAAAGAGAGTGGTCGACGCGACGCCTCGCGTGACCAGAATGTGGCTGGGTTGTATTTGGCCCAGAAGTTAAGTATCGCCATACAACGTGGCAATGCTGCCAGCGTTCTGGGCACGCTTTCAGTTGACGGCGATGTAGATGAATTTCATGACGCCCTCTATTTTCTTTTCGTTCTGTATATATTTATTTGTATGTTCTGTATATATTTCTTTGTATAGTGTTTTAAGACTTAGTTTTGTTTCAATCTGATATTAACTTTGTTTTTAAATTGTAAAATTAATAAATGTAAAATAATAATTTAAAAAAATGTGCAAAAATGCATAGAACTGACATAAATGCTTTCGATATGTCACGTGGTCAACAAAGAACCAATTGCATATGTTACCATGGCAACCAAATGATAGCATTTCTAGAAATCAGAAGCGAATGCCACTTGTCCACTACATACTAGGCCCTCAGGAGGCCAATACGGGCAGCCCATATGGGTATCCTGAGGGCCTAGTATCCCGGAACGGAGACACGCGTCAGGCGCTAAAACATCGTTTTACCGCAACGCAGATTGATCCGTACGCGACCTGCTCCGGGTAGAGCCCTTGGAACAAATCGTACTAAACCCTCATTGCAGAGCACTGCAGGTGCTACATGGATATATTGTGCAGACAATCTGTACGGGTCGCCCGGAAAGCTGTGTACTAGTCTTATCACTTCATCATCATCATCTCAGCTAATAGACGTCTACTGCAACAATAGGCCACCAAGATTCGCTTGACAGATTTTGATCTAACCACTTCCCCCGGATGTGGTAGGATCGCCAGCCCTTCCCGAAGGGTTTGGTTAAAATATACGACGCTAAAGAGTCAAACTTACGTTCATATTACTGGCGACCCGCTGTGCGTTGTCGAGGTATCTGTAAAAAAAAAGAAAACTTGAAACATTATATTGCGATATGCCTGTTACAATTTTTGGGACACTATTTCAGTACATATCATCATCAGTCTGCTGGGTATAGCAATCCACTGCAGCATATAGGCTTGCAATGGCACGCCATTGGCGTCTGAACCCCATTTTCGGCTTTTCGAAATTATATATACCTACACGGCTGCTAAATTCTATTTTTAGGGTTCCGTACCTCACAAGGTAAAAAAAAGGAACCCTTATAAGATCACTTTCTTGTCCGCCCGTCTGTCTGTCTGTCTGTCTATCTGTCTGTCTGTCCGTGTGTCACCACCGATTTTCTCAGGAACGGGTGGACCTAGCAAATTGAAATTTATACCAGATACTGAGTCTGGACTATGGTTCCTATTAGGTGTATAAAAATCAGGGTCCTGGGACAACCCGATAAAAAGATATGGTCAAAATTAGATTTTTGTAAGTACCAAAATAAACCTTAATTTTCAATTTTTTTTTCATTTTCGGATTTTTTTCTTTACTTGTGCTGTAAGACCTTGGTTTTAACCAAAATTGACAATTCTAGGTAAACCGTAAGTACCCTATAGGTTTTGAGTCGAAAACCTACATGGTAGTTCCCGTTGAACTAGAATCACGAAATTTGGCCAAAAGCAGGGTCTTACAGCACAAATAAAGGAAAAATCACAAAAAATAAAAAAAGTGGAAAATTTAAGAGTGTCCCCATACATACATAGTAGACTCCATTTAAGATAGTCCTCTAAGTTGTATGAGCGCTCATACAGATTTAGAGGACTAGTGTAATTAGCACCAACCTCAAATAAGGTAAAATGCGTCCGAAGTAAAGGAAGTAAGTCCGAAGAAACCCTCGGTGCGCGGGTCAGACTCGCACTTGCCCGAATTTTTTTAGTAGTACGATCACATTACCTGCCCAGCGTGTAGAGGCGCCTGTGCACGGGATCGAACACGCACTTGTGGCAGGAGCGCGGCGAGGGCCCGCCCACCAGCGCGCTGTGCCGGCACAGCAGCGACCAGCGCTCTGTTCTCGTGCAGAACGACCACAAGTCGTCTAGGTCTTCAGTACCGTTCCAGCCACCGAACAGGTATAACGTGCCTGCGGAGGAATGTATGGTAAGATCGACGGATCGAACAGACGTAGGTATACGTAGATGTGCTCGTACACGTGCACGTACTTCTGTGTTGTATAGAACTGTAAATAATTAAGTAGGTATTATATATCATGCATGCTCGTGCAGTTGTGCATGTCACGTAAGCGAATTCAAACGTGACCGTATTTACCACAGCGCCTTTCTATAGCAAGTCTATTTTCGTCTATGTCACGTCAGCGTGATGACAAGTGACGTCACCTCGGCGCCGTCACGTTGTACAGCAGCTGTTACTAGTGAGGTGTGTGTAGTCGCGACGTACCTGTGGTGGAGTCGACGACGAGCTGGTGTCCGCCGCGCGGGCCGGGCTTGCCGCCTCCCGCGCCCCCGCTACACGTGACGTCATCCACCTCGGCACCGTTCACAGGCGCCTCCTGCGACGCGACACGCTTTAAACTCACACCGTTAGTACACATACTATGGCCTGAGTATGGACCCTAGAACATTGCACGGGACATTTTTAGCTTGTTTGCAAATATTGGTAAAAAAATGGCTTCGCCGGGCTGAAACATGGTGGGTTATGATTTTCGTATGTACTACGTTTGACCGGGCCTTACTTGATGTAAAAGTGTCACCACACAAAACAAAAGAATGATATATAATGGAATATACATCAGAGCACCACTGCGCCTCGGAGTACCCGTAAAGCTTTCGGTACCGGTTTAGGTCTCAGGACAAGAATCGTTAGGCCAATAAGGAGGGCTTCGAACGGTCTGCAAACTCCGACATCACAGTTTGCCTTCCACGAAAAAGAAAGAAAAATTGGTTCGGCGCTATACATTTTAATATTGTGTGTTGTGACGGCTAAACTGGCGTAAGTTTTGCGAGGCTCGCAATTCTGTCTTGGAAAATTATAGTGAGGTCAACACAGAACTTGTAGGGAGTCAAGAAAGCGCGCACTTGAAAGAGCCTGCAAAAAACTGGGTGTCCTCAATAAAGCAAGAAGATACTTCACATCAGTGTAGCGTCTCTTGCTTTACAAAGCTTAAGTTAGGTCCCACATGGAGTACTGCTGCCATCTTTGGGCCGGGGCACCACAATACCAACTGCTTCCATTTGACCGTGTCCAACGTCGAGCGGCTCTAGTCATCGATGACGCGGTCCTTACAAACCGGCTCGACCATCATGACCTGCGTAGAGATGTTGCGTCTTTCTGCGTTTTCTATCGTATGTATCATGGGGAATTTTCTGAGGAGTTGTTTGGACTGATACCCGCTGCAGAATTTCACCACCGCACAACTCCCCACAAATTAAAATTCCACCCTCACCACCTTGATGAGTGGCGTTCTTCTACCGTACGATTCACACGCCATTTCCTGCCTCGTACGACCAAACTGTGGAACCAGCTACCTGCAGTAGTATTTCCAAACCAGTTCGACATTGGAATCTTCAAGAAGCGAGCATATTCTTTTTTAAAAGGTAGGCAATGCACTCGTGATCCTTCGGGCATTGCAGGTGTCTATGGGCGGCGGTGATTACTTGCCATCAGGTGATCCGCTTGTTCGTTTGTACTATAAAAAAAAAGCCTATGCAAGTAGGGTGGGCACCTCCCTAGATTCAGTCCGTTATAACAGGAAGTTTGGTAGGATCATGGGAGGTAAAAGGTAGTTTTTAATGGCATTTCCACTTACTGATGTATCAGGTCTAGGATCCCTATCCGTGCACAGCAGGTCGTGCTGCCTGGCGGGCGGGGGCGGGGGCGAGTCGCCGCTCCACAGGCGGTCCTCCACCTGCGACGAGCACGCCGACATCTGCCGCCACGACGGCGTGTACGGCTGCCACGACAGGTACCAGTCCAGCTCACCCTCTGCGACCAACAGTTATAACGACATGTATTGAAAAGCAACGCCACATCATACAAGAAAATGTCCATGTGTAAACTACATCTCAATCGTACACTCTTAACAGAGCGATCGTGGTTAGTAGCATGCTAAAGCTGAGTGCGGACGCCTAGCGTGTGCCCGACATGCGCACGGCGTTCAGTCAGTAGTATAAAGTAAACGCCGGGCGCGCGCCGAACCAGGCCGACTTCACTCGGCCGTACCTACAGGGATAAGTGCCTACACTTTCGCGCGGCTTCCACGCCGCGTCGTCACCGCTAGCGCGCAGGGCTTGCTAATAACGTGAATTTTAATGGTGAACAACAAAAATGTCTCATCACAAGTCTGGTGCAAAGTATTGCTCATTTAACGGATGTGTGTCAAAAGCAACTTGAAAATTTGAATTTATTTATTTTACGAGAGCAACTTGAATTTTTTTTTTGTTGAGATATCTCAACGATTATTAAGTGTCAAATTAAAGATCTAGTTCAAAAACCATTTTATATGTTTGAATCATGTAAATCGTTCCACGCGTTTAGGAAATAACTAAGAATTAGTATAGTGAAAATGACCAGAAAGAAGAAAGAAGTTTTTGTGGTTTTTGTTCTACGAGCGTGGTCAACCTACGTGGTCAAGTAGGTTGATAGCCTTTGAATAAATATTATAGTAGCAGCGGAAAGTCGACAACCCTAGCGCGACATAGCGCACCGCTCCGCGCCAGACAGTGACAGCGTTATGTATTAGAAAAGAGCGGGAACGGTTAGGTGAATATCGCGTTAGGCACTGAGTGCTTATGCGAGCTGAATTGCACTTTGTTGCTTAGTAGCAAGAGTCACCATTTCTATAAATTGGTTTGCGAAGTGATCCTTCTGTACGTTAGTACTATCTATTCTGTGGCCGAACGTCCGCCGAACGGACGCAAAGTGCACGCTCAAGAAACGCGCACGCCCAATGTGAAGTCAGCCTAACTTTCTAATATACAACTAATCACGATCGCTATGAGAAAAGTATACGATTGATATGTAGTTTATACAAGGACATTTTGCCATTTTACACAGATCAAGTCTGAGGCAGGACTTAGTGATACTTACGCATACTGGCCAGTCATTCTTTGGCCTTTCAGAACCAAATTGCTTCTTTGGAAATATTTTTTGTCGGTTCGCTGCGCTGCGAAAGGAGCGTTACAGTTGTCTGCGTTACAAATTTTAATAGGTTTTTAATATACACAAGACTCGTCAAATCGATTAACTATACTTTTGGTTACACAAATTTCAGGCAACGGAGATACCGTTGGATGAAAGTTGTGTAGCCAAAAAGATTTTTAACGAATAAGACCGCCCTGCATATTTACACACAACTTACAAAACGGGGAATTTCTTAACAAAAGTTTAGAGAATAACCGAACTAACCTGCGACAGCCTCATCAAATATCTCCTCGGCCTGTTTATAGTCTCCATTCTCGACGAGCGCGTTCCACAGGCGCGCCTGCAGAGGTCCCTCCAATCTGACGCCGCTCTCCCGCGTCAACGCTTCGAACGCGTCTTTGTATCGACGCCGGCGCAGGTGCTTTAGAAGCATACGAACTGCTTCTTCTTCTTTACGCTATGGAATAAATTGGTATGTAACAAAACTGGCAAAATGGGGACAAGAAAATTGCCTCCTAGAACATACAAATTTTATACCTAAAGGTTTATTATGCATATAAAAATGACAGCGAAGGATCCGTAGCTTAGCAACTCCATGAAGCAATGACGCGTAGGTGCTAATATTTGCTTAAGTCATAGATAAGACAATACCAGTACAGATGCCGCAAGTCGTCCATAAAAATTGGCCACGTTAGATCCTTAATATTAGACCTTTATTTTTATAAGTACTTGTTAATACCGTAAATAATACAACAGATGGCGCTAGCGACGAAAAAATTGGAGTCGATGGTAGCGACATCTTACGTCTCATTTTGTAAGCAATGTTATTTTAACCCCTTGTATGCCGGAACGCAGATCTACGCGAGACACAATAGCTTTTTAATTGTGTCTGGCATTCCGGCATACAAGAGGTTAAATTAAAAAGAAGAGATGGCGCTATAATAAAAAAGCATTCTGTCTAAAATGTTAACAATTGACAATATTATGATATTTCACCTTGTCACCCAAGTGTGCCTCATTTCAAGGTTATAACACGATCTACCGATCTAGTAGGTACCTATTTTACGTAATGTACCGGCGTTAAAATATCTAGCGATATTTTTATGACTTCGTGTCTTTCCGTTCAAAATTTGGAATGCACTTTGTACACTGTTCCATAAAGCTGATATTTGACATACTTACGTAAGTTTGGTGACTATGTTACTTGAAATGCTGCAGTGATGAATGACCTTGTGAATGTACCTTGGTCTGATGATGAAGCCGGGAAGGTGGTGACAGGTACTTCTAAACTACATATGATAAACTACTCGTGTTTGGGCTCGTTTGGATTGACTTGACAAAACCTATGACTTTGTGAGGTTGCCTTGGTCTGATGATGAAGCCGGGAGATGGTCACAGGAACTCCTAAACTACACGTGATAAACTACTAGTGTTTGGGCTCGTTTGACAAGACTTGACAAAACCTATGACCTTGTGAGGTTGCCTTGGTCTGATGGTCTGTGGTCCCAGGGTCTGTGGTGCATGCTACAGATAATATAATAGGTACTTACTATACTAGGTGGTGCTTTCCTTTGAGTTCTGCTTCGTGAAAATTGTTATTCTTAATTTATATTATTATATTCTTAATTAAATTGGTATTCAGGCGAAATTAATGCAACCTAAATGGCGAACCCCTGGCGAAGCGAACGTCGAGATTGCAAAAGGGGAATACGTAACTATTAAAATGTAGCAATGAAACAACAGTTCATTTTATTTTTTTATTTATGAAACTATGATACCTCGTCAACTAACAAAAAATCTTGCAAAAACGTTGGATTTTTTCTCTTCAACTTTTACGGGAACGAAGTCGCGCGCAAAAGCTAGTCATTACAATTGGTTTATTAATTCGGCCTTACAAGCAAGTTATGCAAACGTGCAAGTTAGTTTTAACTCAAACCCAGATACCTATTGGCAAATTAATATTTTTAAATTGATATATTAGGTAATTTTTTATTCCTCCATCAAAGTGGAAAAATAGAATTAGTAGATAAAAAACTAAATTTAACTATTATAAAATCATTTGTTTTGTAGGATTCGTAATTTTGAAGCTGATTGTAACGATTTTTTTTAGGGTTCCGTACCTAAAAGGTAAAAAACGGAACCCTATTACTAAGCCTCCGCTGTCTGTCTGTCTGTCTGTCCGTCTGTCCGTCTGTCCGTCTGTCTGTCTGTCACCAGGCTGTATCTCATAAACCATGATAACTAGAAAGCTGAAATTTCCACAAATTATGTATTTGGGTTGCCGCTATAACAACAAATACTAATAATAAAAAAAATTAAAATATTAAGGGGAGGTCCCATACAAAAAACGAGTTTGTTTTCGTATTTTTTGCTCAAAATTACTAACTGTAACAGGTAGACGCTTTAAATTTTCACAGAATAGGTATGTAGTTGTATATTACCTTTCAAAATAAATAATTAAATTTTAAAAAAGTAAATAATAAAGGGGGGCTCCCATACAACAAACGTAATTTTTAAGCAATTTGGTACTTGATCTTAATGAACAGGTAGAAACTTATAAAGTATTTAAGTAGATATACATACAACGAACGTGATTTTCTTTTATATATGATGGTACGGAACCCATCGTGCGCGAGTCCGACTCGCACTTGCCCAATTTTTTTTTAAATACTTGCAACACTTTCAAAGTATTTCTTACTTTTTTTAAATGATGATGCCAGTCTTGAATTGAACGTACGCGATCGCGTCTCGCGTTTTGCCGATCCCCGATCGTAACGGAGTACTTTTACTTTCATGGGATATTATTCCTTACCGCCATACATTTACGGCACTTTGTCGCGCAAAACCCTAAAATATTTGCAACACTTTCAAAGTATTTTTTACTTGAACGTACGCCAACACGTTTCGCGTAGGTATTACCGACTCCCGATCCCGACCGTCACGTAGTACCTACAGATACTTTTATGAAATAATATTCCTTACTGCCATACATTTACGGAACTTTGTCGCGCAAAACACTAAAATACTTGAAAGTATTTTGAGTACTCGGGAATATAAAACTTGCAAGGTTTTGCGCGACAAGTTCCTTAAATATATGGAAAAAAGGAATAAATTTCCATGAAACGCAATCGCTCGACTAGGTACTTATATACTTTTTAAAATAAATGCTCATGGCCGTTCATTGGTTAACATAATATCTTACTTTTTCAAATATTTGATGTTTATTTAAATAAATATTTATTTATTTTACCATCTACAGATTAATACCAAATTAAATAAAAATAAATATATACATACGTAAAAGCGCCATCTATGAATGCCGAGTGACAGTTAACTCATTGTAACGTTTTACTACAAGCTATTACGTATTTTGGCCACCAGAGCAACGAAGTGCACATCATATTTTTCAAAAATATTCCTATTCAATTTAATGTTTCATTTTTTTATTTAATCGTAATAAAGGGATTTTTTTATTCATAAATATCATATTTTAGAACTTTATTTTCTTATTCATCACTTAAGCATGAAAGTCATCAATAAAATCGATACTAGTAAAGCCATCTGTTGAGAGAGTTAAGAATGACGGAAAACGTTCTAAGGAATGAGACCCCATGGCTTAAGTGTAGGTAATTTACGTCAGCAAGCTATGTACTACATATGTGGTGAAGTATACCTGCATGATAAAAATAAAACTAACCGACACATTCTCTCTTTTTTATTTAAATAATGAATTGTATTAATATATTATCCCTTTCGAAGTATCGGCAATTACGTCGAATAAATGTTACCGAATACCTACCGTTAAATCATTTGAGATTCAAATATTTGGAATTTGTTATAGGACAATAATCACTAGTTTGGTAGAATAGTCTACCGTACCTATATTTAACCAATCAATGACTTGGTGACGCATAATGAATGACAAAGCTGTGTACGTTTGAAAATAATGTTAACTATTCGTCAGAAAGAATTTCAATAACTTATTTGCTTAAATTGGGCATACTTTATTACTTATGCTCAATGGCCCTCGCCAATAGCTACTCGTACAACCACATGGTCAAAACGTCAAAACAGCCGGACCGAATTTGATAAATTTAAGCATAAAAAAGGCATTAACCTTGGCATATAGGCTATTTTTATCTGAAAATAAAATAGGTATGCAATTTACGATAGAAAACCATTCATCCATTGAATTATTACCTACAGAAACCAAGTACGCGCACGTAATACGCGCCGTTCATTTGGGTCAGAATCTGACCCAATCGGCGGCCGCGTTGTCTGTGGTCCGAGTCGCACGGTAGCGTAAGCATCTCCCGCAAAATAATCGAAATTATGACATATTGTACAGTGTTTTGTGCCACAATGCTTCAGAAAAAGATTATAAGGTTGCTGGAGTATCATTTCACCGGTCAGACATAAATTCTATTACGTAGATTGTCTAATAATACAAATACAGTGAATCTTAGTAAGTACGAGCGGAGTGTTGCCAGTTGGGTGTGAAATTGTCCCAGTTTAATTTACACATTCCTTACCAAAATTTATTCTATTGACAGTAATAATAAAAAAAGGAATTAGGTAGTTACATATATAAACTTAACCATTCAAACACCGCTGGCTGGTACATACCAATCGGTTACGACAAATTTGTCACGTCAAGCTCTAGCCGAACTCGGCTAAGACGACATTGTCTCAAAGCACTCGATTTTTCCGTTTTTGTATTGAAAGGCTAGTATCTAAAGTCTAGTATTGTCTTGTATTTTAGGTAGGTACGCGTAACTAACTTAGTTGTTGAACGAATGACGTTACCGAACGAATTATATTAGAATTTTTAAACTTGTCGCCTTTTTTGGTCACCATAGCGCAACGGCGCACACATAGTACTCGCTGTTGATTTTTGTTAATTTTTTCTTACAAATATACATAAATACTTTTTTATGTACTATAAAGAGCATTTAACTAGGAAATCACTCGGCACTTGTTAGTGCTCACGTTTGAGTAAGTTTCGTCAAGATTGATTTAGCCATCGTTAGTCAGTTGTAAAAACTTAAAAAGCAGACAGTGTGACTTTAGAATTTATAAAATACAATTACTTATATTCATGCAAAAATTATGAATTTACCCTATATACAATTACTTATATTCATGCAAAAATTATGAATTTACCCTATTTTTAGGGGAAAGACTTTGTAACTGGCAACTCTATAATGGCGTCTGTGTGCGTGATGCAGCAAGTAAACACAGCACAGTTCCGCACACATAGCGAATTTTCGGCTTAACTTCTGAGCTCGCGTTGTTTGAATACTGACTTTCTGTAGGTAATAATTCAATGCATTCATCATAAGGCAAGGTTTTTTGTTAATATTTGGTTCTTTCAATATAATGTTACTCTTGATCTGCGTGCATACCCGCGGCGCATAATAGCTAATAGTGCTACGTACCCGCGGACTAAAGCTAGTACAAAATAGTTTAGAAGCTGAATTTAGCAAATGTTATCTCTCTGACCTAGAATCTATTACTGAGCCAAGGTGACGAATTACAACAATGTGCTTGACACTAATAACCTATTAGGGTAGACCGGGTACAATTGTACCAGGGGACGATTGAACCATCGCAAATATCTTCTAAACTAAGCGTCGTACTGTTGTGTGTCTGAATCAAGCGCGCCCCCGAACGCGGGTCTCTCAACCGCCAGTCTCGCGCGAAAGCGGGACGAAGCGGGCGTGTGTGGCGACAAGAGGAAATTTCTGCGCATCAAAAGTAATTTTTTTGTTGTAATATTTTTTAGTTATATCAGAAAATCTATGCTTTATTTTTACCTGGTGATAGTTTAAACGCTTAGTATAATTAACAGCAATGTATTTTAACAGTTTTTGTGTCATATAGAGCTCGTATTCACAAGTAATTTACCTTTTCTGTCAAAATGACCTTGAGGGGACAATTGTTACAATTTTTTGGGTATGGTTGTACCGGTACAACTGCCCCCGTGGTACAATTGACCCCATAAGGCCGTTAAATTATGTAAGTCTTCTTATTTATTTATACGGGACAAAATTTTTAAAAGGTATGAGATTACATACTTCTATATTACCCGACTTTTCGGTTGAGTTACATCAACCGTGGTCGTGGGGTAAATTTTTTTTCTGTCCAAATATTTATATTTTGATTATAATAATACAAGGAAAAATATTAGCCAATTTCTGAAAAACATGCATTTAGCCTATTGCACCAGGGGATAGTTCTACCAAGGGGACAGTTGTTCCATGTGCCTTTCCATACATTATGATAATTGATTATTTGCGTGTTTTTTGTTGTTCATCACAATTATAACAGCTATATAGCGGCTTCTATGACTTAATTAACCATGTTTTAAAGTCCTTACTATAGAATTTGTTGCTAAAGATGAAAAAAATATGTTTTATGTTTTTCAAGTCAACGAAAGATTTTTCAGTTATTTGTGTAAATTGTTTTGTTTTTTAATTTTATTTACATTAAAGTTTGTACCGCCGAGTTAAGGCCATATTTAGAAATACAGTTCTTTGCTTAAAGACAGTGTTTTATTTCCTCAAATCTTTGGTACAATTTACCCCGTTATAGGGTACAATTGTACCAATTTCCGAATTCTGTTCAAAGACAAAAATAGTATGGTTATACTGTTTCTATAGCTATAAGAATAGGTCTATCCTCTAGCTAATTAAAATAGCTGTCGTTGAGTATTAACACTATTTAATAAATATCAAAAATCAACTAGCCATTCAACGCCAAAGGCAAAATGGTACAATTGTCCCCGGTCTACCCTACGTACTTTTACTAGACGCTTTCGTTTTCTATTCATTGGGAGCAAGTCAATGGCACGGTAATATAATCTAACAGTATTGTAACTCGGCCGTCTTCGTGAGTTATATACCTACCAGACGCGCCGCATGCGAACTGCGGCACGATCGCGGCTGTGGGTACTTTTGGCACAGTCCGCACAGTCTAATGGGTACTCTGCTCGAGGCGCGTAGGTATAACTCGAGTTTCGTGCGTTTTTATGGAGTTACAATACTGTTAGATATTATTACAGTGTCAATGGGCTGTTTATTGACACAACAGTTAGCACGTGAACACTTACGCAATTATCGATCCCTGTTAGACTACTTGTTTGTCTGCCGGGTCTCACAAAGTGTTATTTAGATTATCTATTAGCAAATTCAACAATTGTTTTATACCATTACAACACTATTGTCAATAGACGACAAAAAGTATGCGATGTCACAAGTTTATCGTTCTCAATTTGAATGTGATTGTATCATCGTAAACTACTAAAATAAATTAAACTATAGCCAATCGCCTCAGATTGGTTATTTTTAGAGCGCTTTGTTTTCTATCATCGCAGCTGAATTCTCGCCCAAAGCATAGTCCACCGCGGATTCTGATGATCAAGGATAACCTAGTATCGTGTTCCTACATAATTGTATAAATAAATTATGTTTACGCACAAATGCAATTGAGATCTGCTCTAAGTCCACCATAAGCCCAATAGCATTTACATCAATAGACTGCCTATCGTTTATCTACTCGGGACACATAAATGTGAGAAGCTTCATGAACTATTTAGCTCTCACCAAAGCATAATAAGAGATTGTAAACCGCATAAATGAGAATGCCACTTACTAGATTAATAGTCTCCAAGGCATCATTGATGAGTTCTTCCTGGTTCTTCCCCTGCAGCTCCACGTACCATATCGTGTAGTTGTACGCCGGGCCCCACGACTGTAGAGGCACTATCTTGATGTACGTGACCGGCAGGTACAGGCCTTCCACAGTCCGGTGACGAAGCCTGAACGTTTCTGATGCACTGTCCTTTTTCAAACCACTGGAAATAATGATCAGTTCAAGATTGTAACGGTTCATGTGAAGTGGCCAACTGCCAAATAAAAGGTATGGCAATGGTAAATTTCCTAAACCTTTTTTTTTAAACATAAATCGCTTCTATATACTTCATCTCAAGTTGGTAAAAGTTCGATTTAGCATTTGTTTGGTCAATTGTATTTGAATAACAATCTGTAATATACAGATTGTTTTTTAGAGGGATTATGAATACTCGGATTTATCATCATCATCAGCCCTGTATACCTATTATTTGTCCCACTGCTGAGCATGGGCCTCTTCTCACTATGAGAAGGCCATAGCTAGGCCAGGCTTGGTGGGCCCAAGCTAGCCAAGTGCAGTTTCGCAGACTTCACGTGTCTTTTCAGAAGATTATGGAGAGCTCTCTGACATGCAGGTTGTCCCATGATGTTTTCCTTCACCGTAAGCGATCAATTAACAATTTAATCAGCACCTAACTTCGAAAAGTCATTGGTGCACGTCGAGGATTCGAATTCGAAACCAACACCCTCTGCGTAGCAGTCTGTCGGTCTCACCACTAAGCTATTGCTGCTTAAATGCTCAGGTTAACAACTCTAAATTGGGTAACAAACCAATGGTACGCGGCTGCAATAAGTAAAATACGTTGACCTTTGCCTCTATTCAAAGTGCCTCTTTAGGAGTGAGCTCACGATTAAATTTCCGATTTAAAGAGGAACTAAACTACACCCGCGAGAATTATACATCTAAAATCTAAACCTTCCTCAGGAATCACACTACCGAATAGGGAAAACCGTACAAAAGTCCTTTCAGCAGTTCTTATCACGTTCATACAGACAGCCAGAGACCTTAGTCTTACAATATCTATAATATAAAATTCTCGTGCCACAGTGTTTCTTAAAATACCGAAACGGCTCGACCGATTTGTATGAAATTTTGTATGTATATTTGGTAGCCCTGAGAATCGGTCGTAATCTATTTTCAAACCCGTAAGTCATAAGGGTGGTCCAATCGTTTCTTTTTATTTTTTATTTCTGTACATTTTTTTATGGTATGGCATTAAAAATACAGAGAACCCCTTATACCTATTCACCCTTTTATCGCCAACCAGGGTCGCGCCGATCCAATCCTGCACCTGTGTACGAAATGTATGAAGAGCCTTTTTCATCCTTTTTTTTTAAATATTTTTTATAATTAACGCATATCACTCGGTGGGCGGAGACTATTATACTGGCGCCTGTGCGCTATTGCACATAGGGACGGCTCAGCCCTGTCGCCAACCTCTATTTTTAATAGGCATCTTAGTAAGTTGATCAGATCACTAGATCAGTCATACGCGCCAGATGCATACCGGAGTAAAAAAAATAGTGTCACAGTGTTAGTCACAATACTCTTCCAAAACAGCTGGACCAGTTTTGTCTGTCCCTCGCAGTCGGGTGCGGTCGCGGGAGGAGAGGCGTGTCGGTGTTGCGTTGCCGCGCGCCCCACGACCAAATGGTGGCGCACCATCGTTGCGACGCGGTGGGGCCGCAGAGGAAGAGGAGATGCGGTGTTGCGTTGCCGTCCTCCCTATCCTCTGCGGCCGCTGGGTGTTTTGGCGGCGGAGCCAAACACCTTCATCCGCCGCCGAAGGGGTTTCGTTCGGGGCCCGCCTGACCATCTGGCGGGCCAATACCCGTCGGGGGGTAGCGAGGAATGCTTCGGTGAAACCCTACCCTCCGACACATGGGAACATGAGGAGCACGGGTTGGTTTTTAGTCAGTAAGAGTCTGACAGTCCCCTTCGTCCTGCCCCCCCTCCCCCCCAGGGCGGAGGGACTCCATGAGGATTTTCCAACCCGACACCAAAAAAAAAAAGGGTCTGAGAATCGGTCGTAATCTATTTTTTATTATCTATTGGACAGTTATACACCAGGCGAATACAGGTGTAAAAAAAAGAAACATCGTGTCACAGTGTTAGTTACAATACAATACTCCTGCAAAACAGCAGAACCGATTTGTACGAAATGTAATATTATTATGTATATTCAGTAGGTCTGAGAATCGGTGGTAATTATATTATTATATTACTATTTTCAAACCCCTAAGTCATAAGGGTGGTCCAACCCAAACATTAAAAATACAAACAATCCTCAATTTTCTCCCTTTTAACCACTCCCTTTTTTAATAGGCATATTAGTAATTTAATCATATCGCTAGATCAGTTTTCTGCCTCTGTTTACCAATCCTCACTTACAATAAGTTAGTTATTTTTTCTATCCTAGAAATCATTTATATGGCAAAACAACTTTTGCTGGGTCATCTATCTAGATATAAATATAAAAGTCAATTTTCGTTTATTGGTATACCTTTATAAACTGTGAAATTTTAGATTAAACACTGATATTGTAACGGTGATGATTGATGATGATGATTTGAATCATGTGACGGTTATGGTACCTTTGTTCAGAATTTCTTGTAAAAATGGTTTAGAAAAAAAAGGAATAAGAAAAAAGACCGTAAAAGGCGATACGGAGTTTGCCGGGTCAGCTAGTGTACAGCTTTTTGCTTTATAATAATGTACTAGCTATTTTTTCGCGGTTTCACCCGCGTCTTGAGGGAACGCGTACCCTGTTAATTAAAAAAAAATCGATCCAGCCGTTCCAGAGATTAGCGCAAACAAACAGACAGACAAAAATTGTTAAAAATGCCATTTTGGTATATACATCCATATGCATTTAGTAAAAAGCGGTTATTTTAATATTTCCCGCGGTTTCACCTGCGTCCTGAGCTAACTACTTCGCTTACCCGGTTAATTTATAGCCTAAGTTACTCCTTGGTACCAGTGGCGTAGCGTGGGGTGCGCCACATTTAAGGGGGCGGCAAACTAAGTAAGATCGCGCGGCAGCGCGGGCGCTCTAGGAACTAGGCAGGGGCGGCGTCCCGGATTTTCAGCTTGTCGTGGTGGAGGACTCAGTAATCGTGGCTAGGGCACCCACGGCCACGGTGAAGCTAAGCGAGATCCCGGGAGTGGATGCTCCGCGTGGGCTTGATGGAGGCCTGCGCAGTATGCGTCCAAAGGTGCGGGTGCGGGGGACAGTTCTTTCTGTCCCTCGCAGTCGGGCGCGGTCGCGGGAGGAGAGGCGTGTCGGTGTTGCGTTGCCGCGCGCCCTATCTCCCGCGACCAAATGAGGGCGCACCATTTGTTGCGTTGCGGTGGGGCCGCAGAGGAAGAGGAGATGCGGTGTTGTCAGGTTACCGTCCTCCCTATCCTCTGCGGCCGTTTTAGCGCCTGCGGACGACGAGCGCTGGGGCTGCCCCGGGGGGGGTCACGGAAAAGTATGCTATCTGCGAATCGCGTGATCCCGCCACTACACGGGACCCGTAGGGACACCGCCTTTAGGGGAGAGCCTCCACACACCTCCTCCGCCAGTCCCAAGCCCGGTCGATCACACTCTGGCCGGGTTAGCGTCGAGTTGAGATGGTTCATAAGAAAAGTTTCTACCGTAGTGAACGAAAAAAAAAAGAAGGCAGGGGCGGCGTGAAGTTAAGTCCTGTCGAAGTTAGCAAGCACCAAGCTTTCGGGAACAGAACAGCAATCGAAAACAAAATCATCCCATTTCCATTAGGTACGTGAAGACTTGTTTCGAATATGTGTGCATGTTTTTTTAATTTTGTCACAGTTTATGTTTAGGTATCAATTCTTTAATGGGTTGTAATATTCCGGTGATCTGCAAGCGTGTTATGAGTAATTTATTAATCCTATCAGGGCCGAGCCACTCCTCTGTGCGATGTGTGCGGCGTACACAGGCGCCAAGGCAATAAGGCCGCCGCGTGCCGATGAAATGTCAGCATTGATTATTGAAACTACTAAACAACTTGCTTCGAACTACTAAACAATCTTTATTGTTGAATAGGGAAGAAGGCAGGTACAAATCTTCCAAGACAATAGTCACACCTGCAGAAAACCAATTATTTCACATATTACAAACGCTTTCTGCGAATTTTTGGACGCAACCACGTGGGACGTGACGCGGGTTTTGTTCATAAACTTACAGATTTCGCCTCTCAACTCCTTATTTTTACGAAAATAAGGAGTAGGAGTAAATGCTATTAGCCGGTGACAAGCAGCAACGTCACCGGTGCGAAAAGCTACGCCCTGCGCCCTTCATGAAGACTGCCAGGCCTCGGCAGGCTACCAAAATCAATTATACCGAGAATATTATTTGACTTGAGGTAGAATTACGTCACATAAAGTGGTACATACTGGGGTTATCAAAAGTCTGAAGACAGGGGGAGGACATGGTAACTCTAGAGTCAGGTGACTTTTGCTACCATCGAGAAGGCGACCTACTCTTGGGGTGGCGTCGGTTTCCTGGTCAGTAGAAACAGTTCGTGGAAGTCGGTAGTGTGTCGACCCGGGTAGCGTACCTAGTACTTAAACTCACCAATAGGGGTAATGTATCTGTGGACTGAGTCCACAGATACATTACTGATCAATGCATTATGTCTACTGCATATAACAAAAATGTATAAGGTAGGTAGTGGAACTGAATATATCATTGTCATAGACTGTATTTATTACAATGAGTCATTCATTATATTATTATACTAAAATGAAGATATTATAGCTATGAAGTAGCAATAAAAAATGGTGACCTGGGTTCTGTTTACTAGTTTAACCAAGTTTGACCGTATATTAGCTTTCCACAGAGCGACTGCCTGTATGAATTACACATCCCAAAGGGATAGCAATAAGCAATAAGATGAGGTATAAATAAGTAGCTCACATGTACAATAATTGATAGGTAAACATACACAGTGACTCAGTAGGATTGTGAAATCAATGATGCGGACCACTGACATCCTATTTAGATCAAGAGTCATTTGCATAATCATATGTATAAATCACATATGTGATAGATGGAATGTTCTAGATTTACTAATGGTAAATCCGTAAGTAATTACATATTATATTCATGAGTCATGAAGATCTTTGACAGTCGTTATAGGGTGTCAGTACCTCTAAATAAACTGGAACTATGAAATATCGCTATCCCTTCTTGTTGCGGAGGTCAGACAGGCGGTTGCTCTGTGGTAAAGCTAATATTCAGCCAAATCTGGTTAGACTAGTAAGCAGACTCCAGGTAGAAACTGTGATAATGCTAGGACGATAATATCTATTCCAATAAACTCAATAAAGGATATGTCTCACTTAGAAATATTGGTTGATAGTCTCGATAAAATTTCAAAGCTGACACATATGTAAACAAAGTAACAGATTCAACACTTATTCCAAATTTATAACTTTGCCGAAGAGAGCAATTAAAGCTGTAGGTTTTAGACAAATTCAAATCTTTGCTTTACAGAAATCACACTGCAACTGCAGCATACAAATCTATTACTACAGCTATTTACATAAATCAAGTTAAAATCTAGTAGGACTGACAACAAGAAAAATACTTCAAAGGCTATACCTGATTATATTTATTTACAGTGCAATTCATTAGCTATAATAATAATAATAAATAATAATAATAATCTTTATTTGCCAGGAACATGGTTACATAGATAGTTGGGTTATATTTTTGAACAACATGTTCCACCGTATATACGGCATGCAAAAATACAATAATCTTAAAATAGAAATTTACACACTATAAATTTACACAATATAGAAATACTAACTAATTTACACATAAATTTTTATATAACCTTATTTATCTATTTAAAAATCTAGCTTAAAACTCTAACTTACACCTAATATATAAAATCTATTTAACATTTTTATAAGATATAAATTCCGAAACCGTGTAAAAACATTTTTCTATGAGCCATTTCTTTAAATTGTATATAAAACTAGTAAGAGGCAATTCTCGGATGGTTTTCGGTATTTTATTATATATTTGGATACTCATACAGCTGCTATTCTTTTTATGTAATGCAGTTGACGTCATTAAGACCTTTAATTTTGTCGGGTCTCTTATGGAGAATTTTTTATTGTTACTGGCCTTTTCAAATAATTGAGGGTGCTTTTTCACAAAGATGCCAATTTCATAAATATAAATTGAAGCCAGAGTTAATAATTTTAATTTTCTAAATAGTGGCCGGCAAGAATCCAATGGGCCAGCTCCACATATTGCCCTGACACATTTCTTTTGTGATAAGAAGGCCTTGTTTATGTCTGTCGAGTTGCCCCATAACAAAATTCCGTATCTTAGTACCGAGCCAACGTATCCATGGTATGCCATTAAAGTTGTATTTTCACAAGTTACCCTCCTAATTTTCTTTAAAGCGTAAACAAACCTGTTAACCCGGGTACAAACGTGTTTTATTTGAGCTTTCCAGTTACAATGCTTGTCAAGAATTATACCCAAGAACGTAGTTTCGTCGACCGTTGCTATTTCCTGATTTTGGTGAATTATTTTGAGATTATTTGCCTGACTATTGTAATTTTGAAAATGCATAATTTTTGTTTTTTCTACATTTGCGGTTAAGTTGTTTTCACTTAGCCATTTTGATACAGTCGCTATGGTTTGAATTAAATTGTCTTCAAAGTTATTATTTGTGTTAATTTGGGGGACTAATACGGAAATATCATCTGCAAATAACGTGCATCTATAACATGTGACCTGAGGTAAATCATTTACATATATTAAAAACAACAAGGGCCCCAATATACTACCCTGGGGCACTCCGAAATTGTTATACTTAAACTCGGATCTATATGATGTAGACATAAATTTTGAGTCGACACGTGTAACTTCTACGCATTGCTTTCGATTTTTGAGATAGCTCTCAATCCATGCTAGAGCTTTTCCTCGAATTCCATAAAGTTCACATTTGTGAAGCAGAATTTGATGGTCGACAAAATCAAAGGCGCTGGACATATCGAAAAATATAGCCGAAACTCTCTTTTTTTTATCTAAAGACTCAGTCACATGTTTCATAAGCGAATAAGCTGCGAGTTTAGTGGATTTGTTTTTTTGAAACCCATTTTGCTCTTCTGCCAGGATACTGTGTTTATTTAGAAAAATAGTAAGACGGGAATGCATAAGCTTCTCGAATATTTTAGAAAATATGGGGATTAATGTTATAGGTCGATAATTATTGATTACTTCTTTATCATTTTTTTTATGTAAGGGCTTTACAATTGAAATCTTAAGTATGTTGGGGAAGACGCCTTCACTGAGGGATAGGTTTGCAATATGGCACAATACTGTTGCGATTGCACTGGCGCTGTGTTTAATAACATTTGTAGATATTGAATCGTATCCTACAGCACTCGTGTTATTTAGAGATTTAATCACCTTCATAATTTCATTTTCAGTACAAGGCCCTAAAAATATACATGAATCTACAGATTTAATTAATTTGTAATTTGGTTTATTATTATGAGATTTATTTGTTTTTGAGATATAAAACTTGTTGAAAATGTTTGCAATATTTATGGGATCGGAGACGGTGTAACTATCATGTATTATCTGTTTTATGTCATGGTTAATTTTCACAGTATCCTGTTTATCTCCAATTATATCCCAACAAGCTTTACATTTATTGGATGCGTTTGATATATACTTAGTATTTATATTTCTTTTGGAATTATATATACATTTTTTAAATATTTTATTATATGCTATACAATTTAATTTAGAGCTTTCTTTTTTATCTTTATAATATATGTACCTGAGTTTTCTTTTTGTAATACTTGACACTTTGATACCTTTTGTTAACCATTTTGGAGTTGTTATATTTGTAATAGTTTTATATAGTGCTTAGTATAGAATGGTAGACTAAACAAATACAATAACTATTGAGCATGGTATTTATTCTTCATTATTACCTCTTGTATGGTACATTGTAGACAAAATAACATAATATAAATCTATACATATTCATTCTCTTAGCGTTATCCCAGTTTTCAATCTGGGGTCCGCTTTCTAGTCTAAGCGGATTTGGCTGAATATTAGCTTTTCCATAGAGCGACTGCCTGTCTGACCTCCGCAACCCGAAGAGATAGCGATATTCCATGGTTTAGACTAGTGTCAGTTTATTTAGAAGGTACTGACAAGACAAACTTTTCCAGCATAAGCAACGCCCTAGCCAGGCATGGTGTGGACCAGATGCTCATACAGTGGATCCAAAACAGCTCAGCAAAAGGGTAGTGCGCCTGCAAGGCGACACTCAGACAGCCTTGATAACTAAAGGGTGCCCGCAGGGAGGTGTACTCTCCCCGCTATTGTGCAACTTAGTCATCAATGAACTCATAGACAAACTCAACGCGAGATACTTCTATACAATAGGTTATGCAGACGATCTAACCATACTCACCTCAGGTAAGGTAACCAGTACAGTGTACGACCTAACCCAACAAGCCCTACGCATAGTAGAGTGGTGGTGTAATGAGTACGAATTATCTGTAAACCCGACCAAGACCGAACTAGTTATGTTCACACACAAACGCGCGCTGGGCACTTACCGATTGCCCAGGTTATTTGATACAGAGCTTAAGCTGTCTACCGAGGTCAAGTACCTGGGCGTCACTCTCGACAGCAAATTGACATGGAGCAGCCACATGGAAAATAAGCTCAATAAAGCCAGCATCATCTTCTGGCAGTGCAAGAAGATGATAGGTAAACGCTGGGGCCTATCCCCCAAAATTGTCTTATGGCTCTATAAGACAATAATACGTCCGATGGTAAGCTACGACGCAGTAGTGTGGTGGCCTCGGACCAACCTAATAACGGCCGCCAACAAGCTTCAAAAGCTTCAAAGACTTGCATGCCTAGCGGCCACGGGCTGTATGAAAACAACGCCAACAGCGGCACTTGAAGTGTTGCTGGACCTGCCTCCATTGCACCTGTTCATACAACAGGAAGCAACGATGTCGTCAGTCCGGGTAAGAGCTCTGAAGCTCTGGAAAGACACTAACACACCGCACACTAACAACTTAAATACACTCTTTAAAGAAGTTCCTATCACACAAGCCATTGGCGACCGTATACCGAAACAATTTGTTTTCGACAAGAAATACAAAATCCAACTGTACGAGGACCTACACGAAGGAGCAGTAAACCACAACGAGCTCACGATCTTCACAGATGGGTCTAAAACAGATACAGGTATGGGTTCAGGAGTATTCTGCGAGGACCTAAAATCAACATCGCAGCACCGCTGGGAGCCTACAACACGGTCAACCAGGCCGAATGTTTTGGCATAATCCTAGCTGCCACAGCAATCATGGCACGTGAGGTAAGGGAACGATCCATTAGAATCCTCTCAGATAGTAAGGCTGTCCTCTCAGCCCTGAAAAGCCATACTATCACCTCGGCACTCACGCTTGAATGCCACCAGAAACTAACAGAGGTAGGTAAACTAAACAAATTAACACTGCAATGGATCAAGGGCCACAGTGGCTCAAGAGGGAATGAGGCAGCCGACGTACTTGCCAGAAGAGGGGCCACTTTAGAGGTGGTGGGACCCGAGCCCATTATTCCCCTCCCTTGTGGTTTTTATCGCAACCTGGTAAGAAATAGGACCAGGACCAAACACAACCAGTCCTGGATTGGTATTGAAACATGTAGGCAGGCCAAGGAGGCTCTTCCCGCAGTAGACGGTAAGATAGCCAAACAAATCCTCCGGCTGTCCAAACAACAACTACGGACAGTCACGGCCGCCTACACAGGACACGGATTCTTTAATAAACACCTGTTTACTATAGGTATCACCGACAGCCCGCTGTGCAGGGCCTGTATGGCAGCAGACGAGACGGCAGCCCACCTGCTCCTCGACTGCCCTGAGGTCGCACAGTACAGGCAGCAGTACCTGACCAGATACAGCACCCTGAGGGAGGCCGTGGGCCACATCAAGAGTCTGCTGGCCTTCCTCGAAGAGCTGGGGTGGCTCGAATGACGACACCATTCCCACCCGCACGCAAAATACACGCCAAGACGTGGAGTTGCAGAAACAGCCTGTGCCATCAAGTATCAAGTAAGGTACTGACGCCCTGTAACGACTGTCAAAGATCTTCATGACAACCGGGACCGACGGCTTAACGTGCTCTCCGAGGCACGGGACAAGCGATAATTAACAATTCAATACGCATATAACTCCGAAAAGTCATTGGTGCGCGCCGTGGATTCGAACCCGATACCCTCTGCATGGCAGTCTGTTGGTATATCCACTCGGCTATCGCTGCCTGGTATAAATCTATGCATATTATTAAATAATAATAATATTCTACTACATTCACACAACACCATCTAGTCCCAAACTAAGCAGAGCTAATAATGATAAAGTTTGTGAGTTATTTATGAATATGTATGCTAATAGTAGTATGAGACAATTGGTTATACAGGTTACTAGAACAAGGAATAATGAAGAGTCACTATTGGATCTCATTCTATGTAATGATGACACTTTGATAAGTGATGTTGCATATCAACCCCCAATAGGTAAAAGTGATCATTTGGTTCTTACTGCTACAATACAAATAACTGATTTTAGTGATGTCAAAGCTACTAAAGAATTACAATATGATTTCTTTAATGCCAACTATGATGTGATTAACACATACTTGTCAGAAAATTTCAATATTAACGGTAGTTCATCTAATGAGGTGTGGTTTGATTTCAAAAAACATTTAATACAGGAAAAGTACATCAATAGAAAATGTAGCAACAGAAATAAACGAGTCCAGAAACCATGGATAAATAAAGAAATAATTGATTTAACTAAGGAAAAGAAAAGATTGTGGAGTGTTTACAGAATAGACAAAAAATAGTAGGTCATATAATGATTACAGGACCATTAATAACAAAATTGTTCAACTAAGCAGATCTAGAAGAACACACTTCGAGGCAAATATCATTAATTCGGGCGCGAAATCATTCTACGCATATGTTCCCTACAGTATTGAAAAACACCTGTGATGAGTTAATTGTAGAACAGAAAGAAATAGCTGAACTATTTGCAGATCAATTTGAAACAAGCTATATCAGGGAACCTCATGGCCCTCTACCAAATATTAATATGCCCAGAATTGAAAATTCTTTCAGCGATGTTACCATCACAGCTGAGCTAGTTCAAAAGACACTTCTGACATTCAAAGACACAACAGCTACAGGTCCTGATGAGATACCATCCATTCTGCTAAAAAAGTGTTCATCTACAGTTGCTGACAACATTGCAAAGATTATGAATATATCCTTGGAAACTGGGCTCTTGTCTGACGATTGGAAGAATGCTACTGTAGTACCGATTTATAAAAAAGGGAACAAGCTATTACCAGCAAATTACAGACCTATAAGTCTAACGAGTGTGTTATGTAAATGTATGGAAAATTATAGCTGAAAAACTTAGATTGTTTTTAAAGCAGGAACATATTATACAGGATGAACAGCATGGTTTTGTTCCAAGATGTTCAGTTACCACAAATCTTCTTATGTGTGTCAATGAATGGGTGAAAAATCATGACAAGGGGCAACCCACAGACGTGATCTATCTTGATTATGAGAAAGCTTTCGATCGTGTCCCATTACGGCGCCTTATACATAAACTAGAGCATTTTGGTATACGAGGAAAGATATTGGCCTGGATTAGTGACTTCTTATCTCAAAGAGAATTCTCTGTACGTGTTGGAAATACGTTATCTACAGCGCATCCGGTATGGAGCGGCGTGCCGCAGGGATCTGTGCTCGGGCCATTGATTTTTATACTGTACCTGACTGACCTGAACAGCACATTACATCTACCGCTTTCATTGTTTGCTGATGATACGAAATTGTTTGGTAATCCATGTGTACAATCACAAGAAATTCAGAATGACTTGAATGCCATCCTTGAATGGACCAAGCAATTGCTGTTATCGCATAATTCTGCCAAGTGTACTGTCTTGCACATAGGTAGGACAAATCCTTGTGTACCGTACTACCTAGGACAGCATCAATTGACACCAGTAAGTACGCAGACAGATTTGGGCGTCACAATAAGCAAAGATTTGAAATGGGAAACCCATATTGTGAAAAGAATCCCAAAACATTTTGTGTGCTCTATAAAACTTATATAAGACCTCTCCTCGAGTATGCGTATGTTGTGTGGGACCCTTATTTTAAGAAAGACGTGATCGTGACGTACCAAAATGGTCCGCCAACTAAAAAACAAAACCTATGATCAGCGTTTAAAGGAACTTGGCCTCATGGCTCTTGAGAACCGCAGACAGAGAGGAAGTCTCATCGAGACGTATAAGATACTGAATGGCTACTATGATGATGACAGGATTAAAGAACTGTATGTAGCAAATGAAAATAAACATCTCAGAGGGCATCTGTTAAAGTTACGCCAGACTCAGTTGAAACTCAACCCTTTGAAACACTTTCTAGTTTTACTACTTTTTCTTTTTTCCCACCAAGAACTTAGGGTCCCAAGCCAACCTTACCTGCAAGTGGTGCACCTGCCGATCAACGGACGAGGCTCTGGCAAACAAAATATCCCGATAAGCGGCAATAGGCTCGCCACCTATTACGTGGGATCAAAACACTGGCGAAAAGTGGGCATTTAATATGCCTCTGCCTACCCCTTCAGGGAAACAGGCGTGAGTCTATGTATGTATGTATGTAAATCTCCAAGTCTCAAGACACACACGCATGAGCTTAATAAGCTGCTAGTGTGGTTCAAATATAATAATAATAGCTTGTACTATGGGTACTAGATAATGGATAACCATACATATATATACTTCTTTTTTTGTAAATACATACATATTATACATAGAAACACCCAGACCAAATGAAGTCTCCACATTGTCCTTACTGTCTATATGAATTTGATAAACCAAAAACTCCCACTCAGATTTTTGAATAGCTTTGACTAATAGATACTTAGTGTGTGATTTCTGGGCAAGGTTTAGTTAGGTGTAAATTTCGTGCGGGTGATCAATCTACTATTTACACAGAAGATTGAACCTATTAAAGTATATGAGATAGATTTGTTCATGAAATATTAAAGAAAACTAAATTTAATAGAAATTAAATAGTGTCACCGGTAAGTGTAAGTACAAGACAGATGTTACATGACAGTCATAAACAAAAACAAGAATAGCTTCAAATACTGACAACAGTCACAGCTTCATTTATTTTTATCTGCAGTTCTTTGATACATGGTATTTGGTAAAGCTTATAACTTTTATGTTGTGATCTTGGCTATGGTATATAGCCAAGATCACAACATAAAAGTTATAAGCATAAAAAAGTAAAAGGCAACAAATTAGTTATCTAATAATATCTAAAACACTACTAATAGCATAATCCCTGCTTTATAGCACAAATATTAGCCAAGATCATTATCATTATATTTAGAACATGTAAGTAGCTAGTATACTCACGCAGATAGCAGCAGAGATAAGTTGTTTTCATCAGTACCACCCAGGATTTGAAACTTCTTCAGATCACTCACATGAGCCTTTATATATTTACCGAACTTTATACTCTCCACTATTGATGGTGATTTTAATTTTAACATTATGAACTGCGACGGTGTGGTGCTATCTGTAAACCATCTCGATAGCTGGTCTGAAGGGTTATTTACCATAATATTCCTGTAAATATATAACAACCTTTGAATAATACTGCGATTTTGGAGCTACAATACACCCAAGATTATAACATATATCCTCTACGGAATATATTAAAAAACACTACGTGAGCCTACAATCATTAAAAACGCAGTAAATAACACACCGGGATTTTTCAAGAACAACATAGACAAAATACACTTATCACACAGAAAACACACGTACTCAGGAATATAATTGGCGGAATAGCTCGAGTATTTATGCACTGTATAACATAGTTTCACAGTTTCATATTTATCATCCATTTTGATGTATTTGTACCAAAATAGCTACGATAAAATTTTTGTTATTATTTCAGAACTACGGCTGATTGCATTTGACAGATTTTATAATGTTGCCATACCGTTTATTTATATTATGTAATCGATTTCAAATATTTACCAATTAATGAATTAATTTTATTAATAATTCAGACTTTATTTATAAGTCTACTTAATAAGCGTAAGCATATAACATAATCTCGTATCAACATCCCAATATATTGAAAGTATACGTCGGACATCATGAAACTTTTCTCCACATCGTTGTGATTCAACTTGTATACAATGTTCACCCATTGTTTTACAAGATTAACCACAGAGAACACTGTGTTTATTAAACAGTAGTTGACCTTCACCTGTGCATTCCACGGTACACGATTGTTGTGAATAGCTGTATAAACATAATACAACTTCTATTAATGCATTTATGTTTCCGATAACATAAAAGAAAACAAAAATCAATCATTAAACGAAAGTGAAAAGTGTATATTTTGTAAATCATGTTACTTTATGTTTTTTGTTTCATATATTTGTCATTTTTTATTGTTAACTGTGTACAAATAAACCAAATAACTGTAGAAGATAAATGTAATTTTATCGATAGTAAGTACCAGCCAAATACATTCAAGCTTCTTAGTAAAACAATTATTCCAACACTGGAAGGAAAAGCAAAAGGAGACAATGGTAAAATTGGTGTTATCGGTGGTTCAACAGAGTATACAGGGGCGCCGTACTTTGCAGCGATAACAGCTTTGAAGGCAAGTATGATTAATTATTCGCTCGTAAATCTCTGACAATCAAAACGACTAAACAAACATTTTTCAAGGAAATTTACTCTGGTTTTAATATATTTTCTTGATTTTAGGTTGGAGCTGATTTGGTGTATGTAATTACAACTGAAAGTGCTTCACCAGTAATAAAGGGTTACAGTCCTGACCTAATAGTTTATCCATTCCTTAGCCCGAAATATGCGTCTAAAATAAGAGCTTTACTACCTAAAATGCAAGCGATTATTATAGGACCAGGTTTGGGTCGAGAAGATGATAGTATACGTCTTATACATGACATAATAGCGGATTGTAAAAGTTTAGGTAAACCATTAATTATAGACGCCGATGGTCTATATGCCGTCTCCAAAAATGCATCTATTTTAAAGGATTATCCCTGCCCAGGGGTCATAATGACACCAAACCAACGCGAAGCTCAGAGACTAATGGAGTCTGTATCAAATAATTCTAGTAATTGGTATACATACTGGGGAAATTGCGTTTCCGTCTTGGTGAAAGGAGAAAAAGATTATTTTTATTCCAATGCTTCGACCTACGTATGGGCTGCAACTGGAGGTGGGTCAGGACGTCGTGCAGCTGGACAAGGAGATATATTATCTGGAGCACTAGGTACATTCTATAGTTGGGCATTAAAAACTGAGCTTTGTAAAAATGAAAATAACACACTCCTAGCTCAGAGCGTAGCAACATATGCTGCGGCCAAGTTAACCAGATTATGTAACTACAAAGCCTTCATGGCACATGGTCGTAGTATGGTTGCTTCAGATATGATTCAAGAAATTCATTCTGCATTTGATATAATGTTTGCCGTGGCTAATTAAATGATGCGATTTCTACCACAATGTAGTTTTCTTTTTTCATATTAGTCTATTAGCTGTTGTCCGCGGCATTATCAGCGCTATTTTCGGTATCTCGACAACACCACCGATCGGGTCCAATTACAGCTTGCATGTAGGCTTTCAAAGTCCTGTATCTGGCAGTGAAAGAAGTGAAGGAAATAGGTGCAGCTATTCCATAGATTACCCCGAACAAACAGTTACATCTTAGAACGGTTTGTTTATGTCAGTAACGAGTAAAAACTATATGCACTTGAAATTAAGGTATTTTGAAATCACAGACGGACACTTCAATTTTATTTATAGCTATGTCTAGAATATAGATAAGCACTAGCATATGACTATCACAAAAGTGTTTGCCGTCAGCTAGATTTACCTATTCATTTGAAACTAATCAATAAAAGACCATAGCGCTACCAAATTATAATAGTTATGAAAGGAGAACCTTAACACAAACTAAATGTTATGCTCAACTTACCAGTTCAGTCACTTTAGCCAGGACCGTTGAATAACAAAAGACAAATACATTCAATAGCTAGTAGAAAGTTATGCGCCAAAAGCCTAATAGCTAACATTTTAATATCAAGATCTGAGGGCGAGAGTGACGCTCAATTCATATTATTTCCTCTCGTATTCATCAAACCATCGGTCTCGAAACTTGTCTCAGGACAATGATCATTAGGCCATGTCGGAGGCCTTAGGGCGGCCTGAAAACTCTGACACTAGAGATGGCCACACACTCACATGAAAAGAAAGAAATGCTACTGACGTGATAATATTCCGTGCGTAAACATTATGTTAGAAAGAACAGACATCAAGAATACTTAAAATTTCTATCTCAAAGTGTTAGAAAATACTAGCGCAATTTGTACACATCATTGGTACAAAATAATTTAACGGGGCTTAATCGCTTAAAATTAACGTGTATAAGGTATTAATATTTGTTTCCGATGTTTCCACCAACTTGTTCCGGTCGTGGTTGCTTAAGACCCGCTAAATTATTTTGTATGAGAAAATATCTTCTCCAGCTGCTCCGCATGCGCGAATAAACCTTCCTCACAAATTACACCATGCGGTCGTTTTTGAGTTTATTGCTATCATATCATATAGACAAACAGGACGGCTGAGGACCTTCATTGTAGGAATAGATAGAAAAAGATACGCAGATGGTGTCGGGATTAAACATACGGCGTGCACCACAACTTTTTGGAGTTATATGCGTATTATATTTTACTATTTAAACAATATTGTTTGCCTAGAAAAGCCTGCGAGTCCCGGCTATCCTTAAGATCTTTGACAGTCGTTATGACGAGTCGGTACACTTTTAATAATCTTGCTGACCCTGGCCTAAGTCATGAAGCATCACTATCCCTTTGCTGCAAGTCCTGAGCTCCAAGACGAAGTCAAAATCATGGATGCCGTTGATAACGCTATAAGTACTATGAAAATGGTGATCATATTAAGTTAAACTTTTAACTTTCACCCCTTGCGCACAGATTCCTACTTACTTCTATTCATATAACGAGTCTGTATCGCGTAATTATTTCAAATAAAGGAGAGAAATATATTTGCCCCGATGATGCGGCAACGCAACCTTTGAGCATGGTTTGTACCAGCTGTGGTCACGAAAAGACTCCTTCCCCTATCTTCGGCTAGTGAAGTTATAGCTAATTTATTGTTTAAATTTACAATCGATTATTAATTATATATTTTTTATAATATATATTTTCATGTAATGGCAACGAAAACAATGTCATATGGATGTGCATTCGTTCGGAAACTTAATCTTGAAAATTTTGTAAAGAATCATAATTTAAGTTGCAACGTTGCTTAGACTTTGCTGATGAATATAATTATTAGTCTTAGTTAGATATAAATTATACACATTAAATCGTCACTGCCGACACTCTTTTAACTATTTTCTTCGCAGAAATAACTTTGTAATTTTATAAAAAATATTTATATCGTAAGATTCTGAACGCAATGCTGTGACTGTTTGCTCTTTCTCAAAAATATTTTGTGCAGTTTATCCATTTTATCCAAGGCCGATAAGAAGTTATTTGCAATCAATGTAACTAATTCAATCGTTATTTAATGGTCAAGTACCATGGAAGACGAAATTGAAGACTGTATTAGAAAAAAGATACAGTGGTCGCAACTACCTGCGACAGTTAAAAAGGTAAACTTGGTGATAATGTTATTGTTTCACGTTATCCACATTAGCGATGTTTATCAGTAGTTATTACAATACCTAATGTACAGTTGATACGTTGCTACGTCTGAAAATGCGGTGTGTTAAGTATGGCACAAATGTTTATTGTTTCAGCTCTTGGGTGACTCGCCCAAAGAATATGAACGATATATATTTGAATTCAGTATTAAAAACCAATTGAGATACAGAGGCAGTCTTGGTAAGTATTAATCAAGTGTAGTGACTAACCTATTGCCTATTAGCAGAAGAAAACAATTGTGATACCAATGGTTTTATGAAAGTGTTTCTGACCCACATATTATGATACAGTAAACAGATCTCAAGTTACATATTTTAATTGGGTACAAATGATGGTATAAATTGCATAAGTATCATGTTACATTTCCAGTAAGAACAATTCGGAAAGATGAGAAGAAATACTATGAGACACTTGTGCAGAGCAGCATACAGAGACTCATGCTCTACCCCTATCACTTAGCCGACATGATAGTGAAAGGTGAGTTCTTATACCTTAGCTGATTCTTACCGTTAGATATTTTAAAGAATACTCTGTAGATATACACATAGATGAAATTCTACAAGCAATTTATTGATTTTATTTGATTTGATGTTTTTAAAAAAATACCAATAAGTAATGTATTAAATCTTCAGTGTTGATAGGTTATATTGTTTATGCCTGGCCCATTCATTATTTCAAATTAAATATTCTAAATATAATACAAAATAATTTGGCAGGTCTTTATCGCGTAAACTTAACTTATTTAATGTATAAATACCTATTTGTTTCCAGCGTTTTGCTCGTCTTGCACTGAGCTTGATCACGGAGAGACTGACTGCTAAATTATTTTGTATGATGTATACAAATCGCGACAGTTTAAAATGCAAATATACGAAATATTTGCAACATTAATAATACTTTTGACAAACATGAGTGAATGTCACTAACACTAAATTATTATCCAATCTAAGAGCATCCTATTAAGTGGCACATTGAATTTTGATTGTTTTTAGTTCTAGAGATGAGCAAAATTGTTTTGCAATTTTTTTAAGGTGTCTTATAAATCCTGTGTCATTCCTTTAGTATTGCCTTGTGTAGGAATCGAACCCACAATACATGGTGCATTGCCAAACAACAAGGTGAACCGCTGATTCAACCATGCTATTCATTATGTTTGATTCTATTTTGTGATTTTGTAGGTTTACGGATAACCCCATTCATATATTATGTGGAAGTGGTAGCTCTGCTGATAGAGCTAGAGAAGAGTTATGACACCATGCCAAACTTCACTGCCGCTGACTGTGAGTATTATTCATTATTTATTTTTAATAGAAGTGCTAACAGTCTTATATTATATCTTGACAATACGGTATATAAGACCATTCTGAGAGCAAATAGTCACAACGTATTTCATTCAAAGTTTTAAATATAAATTCAAAGTTTTTTTACTAATTTTTCTCACTTTTTGTTTCCTGTTGTAGATTTTTGGAATATCTGGGTCTTTATTTCTTTCTCTATTTTCGGGTCTGAGTAAAAATTCATAAAGTGAACACATAAGTGTTCACTTTATGAATTTTTACTTTTGAGCTTACCCTAGACTATTGCCCAGTAGCATAACGGTATATAGTAGTTAACTAGATTGACTGCCTCTGTGGTTCAGTGGATAGCGTGTGCCAATGCTGATCGGAGGTCCCGGGTTGGGCGAAAGTGTTACTGGGTTTTTCCGAATTCTCAGTAGCAGCACGGAGTCTGGTGATGTGCCCGGTAACGGCAATAGGCTCGCCCCCTTTTACGTGGGACCTAAAAATTCATGGCTAAATGTGGGTGTAATACCTATTACGCTTCTGCCTACCCCTTCGGAGATACAGGCGTGAATGTATAAAAATATAAAAATAAGACTAGATTGAGTGCAATAACTTATAACCCTGTATAAATATTTTTCTAGGTCTCAGACTCCTAGGCATCGGTCGCAATGAATACCTCGAACTAGTGGCCAAGGCTCGTTCTTTAGGACGCAGAGGGCGCTCGAAGGCTATTCGCGCCCTCTTACCTCGCGTGCCACTAAATATACCCATGCAGCCCTGGTGGAGAGTTGAACTTGGATATGTACTAGAAGAGGATGTCAAGGTAAATTAGACTCTTTACAGGCATAGTCATAGAGGTGGATTTTGTGTGAGATTTGGATATTTCGGTCTGTGCATTAAAAACTTTATTGTATTTTAAAATGGCTGGTCATTTATCGCATAATGTACTATTAAGAAGTTTCCTTTGTGCAAACAAAAGAATAATAAACCTGTAATCATTCATTTATAGTTAAACAAATCCTTTAATTTTATATTAACAACTTGTAAGTGGACGATGCATGATGACGCTTACTTTTGTCTCTCTGCAGCCACTAAATGAGAGTGAGAGAGCACTAATAGACTTGCTAATCGACCGCGGCTCGCAGACCGCCGGCACACTAGACTACAATGTCGTCAAGACTTTATACAGGTAAGTTATACACATAGTTATTTCATGAGCTACATATAAAGTGTGTCCCTAATTTTTAGAATAATTTATTAGGTAATAATTTACTCTGGCTTTCTATTGGTATAATTAAAAGATTTAAATTCTAATTGGGCTTTAAACTTAAATTCAATACATATTATACATTTGCAGTTCTCAAATATTTTATGTTTTTAAGTGCTAGCTAGAATATCGTTAAAAGTACATGCTTTTATTGTATGTCTTTTGTACCGTGCCTCGGTAAGCACGTTAAGCCGTTGGTCCTGCGCCCAATCTCTCTCCGGTCGTGTCGCATGTGGCGTCCCATCGGACTATGAGAGTTAGGGAATAGAGAGTGCACTTGTGTATGCGCACACACTTGTGCACTATAATATGTCCCGCGCAGTTGGCAAGTCTCACATATAGACAAGCCGCCGTGGCCAGAATCGGTCGGGAGGACATCATGAAATTGTACCATTTAATCTTACTGAAAATGTAGACATTAGTTGGTTGAATTTTACTCTGCTTTGTAAAGTTTCCACGTGCACGCAGAGTGTACGCACCGTGCACGTACTGTTTACACAAATAGCACGCAATATGTACGCAACGTGCACGCACTGTGTACAAAAATAGCACGCAATATGTACGCAACGTGCACGCACTGTGTACAAAAATAGCACGCACTATGTACGCAAAGTGCACGCAATATATACGGATTTAGTGCGTACTAACGCACACATATTCCTTAACACTTCACAAACTTTACTGAATATCTTTCTTCCACAGACGGGGTCTTATCTACCTGGACGTGCCTATAACAACGGCAGACAAGGTGTCGGTGCCGCCGCTGAAGGGTTTCGTCATGAATCGCATCGCCGGCGACTACTTCGAGACTCTACTCTACAAAGTGTTCGTGTCGATAGATGAACACACTAGTGTTGCGGATCTTGCAGCTGTTTTGCAAGTGAGTAACTCAATAGAAATGGCCAAATGGCCTTTACAATTATTTAAGTGATTTTAACACTTTGACGGACAATGAACGCCTATTTTGCCCAGTACACCGTGTGGACTGCAAAACTCACAGCTCGATGACATCAAATACACTGAAATTTTACTCTAAGTGAGCCTTCGACTCTGACTCGATCGAGTAAAACTGTATGTGAGTACGCAGCTTTACAGGGCGTTATAACATTAAGGCCCACTTGCACAACGATTCTTAAATTGAATTAAGATGTATTTAACGAGAAAAAATATATTAAACACCACTAGCGTCTTGCACAACGAAAAATTTGTCGAGTAATATGATTTAAGAACTGTCAAAATTAATTGCCGAAAATCGGCTGTTTAGTGGCTAATTTCATTTAAGAACTGTCACACTGATGTTGGCATCTTGTCATTAGCGACGAAAATTATCAATAATTATCTAACTGGACCGGACGATGCAGCAGGGGGAGGCCTATGTCCAGCAGTGGACGTCCCTAGGCTGACATGATGATGATGATATAACTGATAACAATGTACCTACTTGTGTTATTGTTAACCCTAGAATCCTACACTATTTGGCGCACATGTTATTCCTACACTGGGGTGCTGGAACACCCCATACTAAAATAACTGTAATCCTTAAAATAAAAAAACAATTCATGAAAATACGTTTTATTAAACATAATCGGTAACTTGAGATCACAAATCAGCCTTATTACACAAAGTTAAATGTAGTTTGAGCAACAGCGCTTGTAGGATTTGGTCCTTTTTTGAGGATCACTGCAATGGACTAAATTGGCATCCGGTGACGGTCCTCCAAATGTTCATGTATCAGTTCCAAACCTAATTTCAAAACTGTCTGCTGAAACTTAATATTTGGCTTATTATTTGATCTTGAACACTTGTAAAGAACCCAGGAATTACAACTGGTCCCAACTGTTCTATTTCTTCCTGGCCAGATTTGTGGTCTAGAATAGAGCTTATTTCTTCGTAATTCAAACCTCTGACAGCCATCCGAAACAAAATAAATAAACTTCATTGAATTTTACCTTCATAATATCTAAAAATATCTGTATTTAATTCATATAAGACTATTGTTTTAATAAATATTTAAATTTAATAACTTATTTCATATAAATGCATCAATCGTAATAAATAAATAATCTTACGATTTTACTACACTGGGGTACTGGCGTACCCCACAGCACTTATATAGGCGACCACACAACGCGGTCCCTCGTCACGGTATTGACGTGACGCGAGCGTTTGACACCAAACTAAAATACTCCGAAGCGCGAATTCGTGGATATTAAAGAAATTGAGATATTTAGAAAACAAATCGGTGTGGGGTGCACCTGCACCCCATGTAGGGTTCTACGGTTAATGCTTAAAAGTTTCTAGTTATTATTTGTCAATTGTCATTTCGTTGCTAGGCGACGACAATGCGTTTTGTTTTATGCTCAAAGTATATATAGTCTAAGGTTTTATGCGAAACCATACGCACAAGATCGTTAAAATCGTAACAAAAAGGCTTCATGCCATGAAACAAAACGTAGAAACTACTTTACCGACCTCATAAAATGTTTAACTAAATCTAAGCGTTGTTGTCGTTGTGCAAGAGGACGCTAAATACTTTTAAGTTATATTATTTTATGCTTATAAATTCTGTTCAAAAAAATTAAATTAAGGAATGACTTAAATCAAACGTTACTCAAGTGGGCCTAAAACTTCTATTGTGACTTGTTCAGTGTCCAACAAGCATTAGCCTGGAATATCGCGATCAAACGTCAGTGACTCCTTGAAAAAGCTAATATTTCATCTATAATGTTGTTAGACTAGAAAACCCCGAGCTCTAAGCTGTATCTTTTAAGCTTTCACTATTTAGATACATTCTATAGATATAATGCAATAGTGAATATTTATGCATAATTGGTACAAATAATTTAATGTTATAAGCTGTCTTTGTGCAATTCACTTGATTGACGTGCCTCTTGGCCTTGTACTATATTGATATTGTTGGCAGAAGATAAGCAGCTGTTTAGAATTCATAAATAAATAATATACAATCTGGCTGCTAAAGTAATTAGACATATTCGCTCGAATACTTGCTTTGTACCATATAAGTACCTATACCAACAGACATGAGTAGCAAGTAAGAGACTATTAGACTGCCATGTAGAGGTATTCGGATTCAAACCCACTGTGCGCAACCCAGACTTATTAAATTGTTCATGATTGCTTGCCCCGTGCCTCGAAAAGCACGCGTAACCATCGGGCTCGGCTTATTGAGATCTTTGTCAGTCGTGACGCGTAGTTAATGCACGCAAATAGCCTGCGACTGGCATAAACATAGAGTAGTTGGTTTGCGAAGGTCACATGACAGTCGCTCTGTGGAAAAGTTTATATTTTATTAGATACATAATTTCCCGCCTTTTATCCCCGAAGGGGTAGACAGAGGTGTATAACGTACCCACACTTCGCCAGTTATGTTTCAGTCCCAATGTAATAGGGGCGAGCCTATTGCCATCTACCCGGCACATCATTAAGCGAGCGATAATTAATTAATAATGCACACATCATTTCAAAACTCAGAAGTATGTGCCCGGGGTACCTGGGGATCGGACCAGAGACCATCGTCTCGGCAGTCCGTTACGTACACCACTGGGCTATCGCCGCTACTATTATTATTATTATTATTATGTGTTTCTCTATCACGCGTACTTTTCTAACATATGGTGTTAAAAAAGCACACGGCCCTTTGGCAGGCGTACATGGAGACATAGGTCCAACGCGCAGAGGCCCTTTGAGAGTTTTAATCTAGGATGTGATGGGACACCTACTGAGGAGCCTCCATTACTGCACTATTAAGTGCAGTCATGGATTAGCCGCAGCAGGTGCAAGACTATTTCTACTTGTATGGAAACTAATTAATCTGTGCTATTGTGATGGCTGTGAAATGGACTGGTTTAAATGGAAACTATAGAAAAAAACCGGCGTCTGCCCTAAGTACTCTTACAGTACGTCGAAAAGGGGCAGACGGTGACTCGCCAACTCACTAGATGGGCCCTCTCTAAATAGCCACCAAGGTAAACAAAGTCTGCCATAAAGGCAGCCAGAGGGCAACACCGGTGCGAGTGGCTAGGGGTGTCAAGCGGTGCGACACTGGTTTCGCCATCGCGGGTCTTGTGACCCGGAGCGGATTTCCCCGTAGTTACGCCCTTGAGAATGACACTTCCACCCCCGAGCTAGTAGCTCTTGCGGCTTCCCTCTGGCCGGCCGACCAAGGAAAGACAGAGTTGAGAGTCCTGCAGGCACTCTTGGGCATCCACTCCAACCAGCCAGTAAAGGCAAGCCGGAGACAAGACCCTGACCGACTCCCTGAAGCATTCTGGACCGCAGTGTCGCCACACACATTCAGCTCGCCACAAAGCTGCCCTGCGGTTTGTAAGCTTTCTATTTATCCTGTAATACATTTTTTGTTTATATCACAAAATGAAGGTGATGTTTGAAAGCTTTTACTCTGCCCTCCGAGATTGCGTTAGTCTCATGGTGAGATAACGCCTGCCCCAGAGGGGTTTTATTATTATTATTATAGACTCACGCCTGTATCCCCGAAGGGGTATTATTAAACCTTATTTAAACAAGAAAGTGGACCTCGGCTCCATAATTTAAGTCTTGGATGCAACCAGGATAACGCTAGTCTTATAAAGATATGATTGCAGAAAACATCAATATTTCTTGCAGCTCTAAAAGTAGCAAAGTGGACCTTGGACTCTGGCAAATCCATACATGTTTGTTATTCCAGGCCAGTCGGTTTAACGCGATAGGTACCTTTTATTTCAGAGTCATTCAGCTAATTAGTTGTTCCGCCTAATTTAGAAGTCGGATAAATAACAACATATTACAATAGATGCGACCTATATTCGTGTCAGGTATTGCTTCGCGCAAAAAGCTACTTTATCTCACTTAGTGTAAAGTACATTTTCGCGTTTGCGGCTATCAACCTTTCAGACTTGGCCTACTGAGTCGTGGTATTCGATAGTTTGCACAAATATTATCTAATATTTTGTGAAACAAGGTCGAATTGGATCGTAAATTATGAGGGCGATGGATGATGCTTCGTGCGAATATTAGTTAATAATACTGAATGTTTACTAATAACTTAATTCCATTCTGTATTTATATACGAGGGTCAAACTGAAAGTTCTTAGAACTGGCCACTTATAAACAATATAATAAAAAAAATATTCTAAAATTTGAAAATAGAACTCTTTGCCAATATTACTGAGTATATATTTCATTCATTTGTCATTTGTTTTACGATTTGGCGGCAAATTGAAAATTGTCTGTGTCACGTCAACATGAATTTAACACGAGAAAATTTTAGTGCAATGATTTTTTATGACTTTCGATGTCATTTAAGTCAACAAGAAAGTTATGATAGACTACGATTGGCCTTTCACGATGAAGCCCCATCTCGTGCGACTGTTTACAACTGGTTTAATGAGATTAAACGTGGTCGCACTAATCTCACTGATGATGTACGTGAGGGACGGCCTTCTACGGCGACGACTGAAAATAACATCTGTGTTGTGCGGCGTATGATAGAGACTGACAAAAGAGTGACCTATCAGCAGATTCGGACAAGCTTAGGCATCGGTATGAGTCAAGTGCACAAAATCCTCCACGAACATTTAGCGGTCAGGAAGCTTTGCGCCCGGTGGATACCTCATAATTTGACTAAGGCTCAAAAACTCCATCGTGTGGATTGGTGCCGTAAAATGATTGAAAGATTTAACGGAGGTGACTCAAATGCTGTGTTCGACATACTAACAGGTGACGAAAGCTGGATTTACTGTTATGATCCTGAAACCAAAAGACAATCTGCTCAGTGGGTGTTTCCTTTCGAGGAGTTGCCAACTAAAGTGAAGAGAGATCGAAGTGCGGGAAAAAAAATGGTGGCCTCGTTCTTTGGAAGGATAGGTCATTTCGCAACAATTGTGTTAGAGGATCAAAAAACAGTTTCTGCAGAATGGTACACTACCAATTGTTTGCCACTTGTCTTGGAAAAAGTTCGAGAGAAACGACCTCGCAGTAGGATCCTCCTTCACCACGACAACGCCTCGTCGCACACCGCCAAGCGAACGATCGACTATTTGGCGACATCAAACGTTGAATTACTGGGTCACCCGCCGTATAGCCCCGACCTCGCGCCTTGTGATTTTTATTTATTTCCAAAAATTAAAGAAAAACTTAAAGGAAAGCGGTTTATGAATGCTGAAGAAGCGGTGGCTGCGTATCGCGATGCCATTGAAGAGACCCCTAAGGACGAGTGGGCAAAGTGCTTTTCCCAGTGGTTCCATCGCATGCAGCGGTGTATTGACGTCAATGGACAATATTTTGAAAAGATATAATAAAACTAATAACTGGCTAATGTAATCAGTTTTTGATTTTCTAAGAACTTTCAGTTTGACCCTCGTACCAGATCTTAACACTTCAAAAGGAGCCACAAGGAAAGTTTTATTATTATAATAACGTCTATAGGTGTTCTCTGTCCTTCAAAGTGTAAAGAAATAGATAATGCAACTTTTGTGTTTATACTACCTACTGGATTTAAAAAGAAAAGTAAGATTAAGTTCAAATTATTACAAGCTGTATGTACGGATCGAAAGTGTTGGAATACACTTTCGATCCATACATACACATACTTATGCATAATATGGCAGTTTATTGCTATTGTAAAACAGGAAAAACCAATAATAGAATTAACATTATCCTTACGGCAAAACAATTTCTGTTTATATTTATAGATAGGTATCATCTTGTCTTTTAATCGTTTCAATAATAACCTTATGACTCCATATGTGGTGTAAAACTAACAAGAGTAGAAGTACTTAGGCTGTTGTTGTTGACCTGATCTTGTTTATTTAGCTGTACTCCAGCCTCCTAACTAGGTATGCACGATTCCACACACAAAAACTGCCCTTGCGTCGTTAAAAAAGGGCAAACAAGCAAGCAAACCAGTTACACATTTATAATATTAGTAGGTATTGATGGATGGAATAGTAATTTGGCTGCCGTTTACTACTGAGTGGTTCGATCTCAACACTTTGACTGTTGTCACACACCCATAAATTGTTGCTCCGAGTGTTCTTTGTATCCATTGGTTAAATGTTTAAATAGTCCTCCACACAGGGTGTATTAAAAGATTGGCAATATGCTGATAGGTTTGTAGGACTGGACTACATTTGGAGGTTTTGCTGGCTTATGAATCATTCTAGTTCAGATACCTTCAATAGAAAGTATTGAACCCTCAGAATTCTGTTACACAAAGTAGTTAGGAATACTACCGTCTCTTTGGTAAAAATAAAACACAGGATTTATGCCTAGTGCCGGAGATGGTTTAAAAAATATTACATAAAATATATTAAGACGCTTCAGTGATTGTAAGAAGAATGCCACAGTGTAGGGCTGTTTTAGTACCGAAACTAAAGTGTTGTGTGTATGTTATTGCAGGTGGAAGTGGAGCTGGTGAAGCAGGCGGTGTCGCTGTACTGCCGGCTGGGGTTCGCCAAGAACCTGCAGCCGCCGCCCGTCGCGCCGCAACACACCTCCTGGAGGGACGCCGTCACCACGCACAACCATCAGCCGTAAGCATACTTATTATTTAATTCTTAGGATTCTATAAAAAATCTAGAGTATGCTTGGATGGACGAAGCTACGGCCGCAATTTCCCGTTGGAATTTCGGGAAGTCCGTTATTTGTGCACCCCTACGAACGTAGGGACGCACAAGCGACATACATGCAAAATTTCAGCTTCTTACACCAGTAGTTTCCACTATGCGTTGTCTATCTGCCAGCCAGTCAGTAACGAAAGAATTTTATACATACTGATGAGTCGTTAGAGTCTACTATAGTAACTATTTCATTGCTTGTTTTGACTTGTAGAAGTTTTGAAAACAATCAATATGCAGAAAACAAATAATATGTCGTATTGGCAGGCCATTCGTCCTCTAAATTTTGAGTCAGGTGAAGGTATGTGAGACCATCGTAGCAGTGGCATATCGCGATTACCATAAATCGACCTTTGCCTTTGATATAAATCGACCCAATCTTGTGTCACTGTCCATAGTCTACGGTAGTAAAATTCTACAGTGTCTTCGATTCTACCTGCCAAATATTTATAGTAGTGTAAACTTTTTCAGATACAGCCAGATAGCTCCGTTGACGTTTGACCCTAACATGGACGATGATTCGATACAGATGGAACCTGTCATCATAAAACAAAACCCCTCTACTTCTAAACAGGTAAGGATCATAGTTCTGCCGAGAAGTAATTGTCAAATACAAATGTCACCTGAATCTTTCCAGACCACGATTACTGTAAAAAAATCCAAACGTTGGATGGTAATAAATAATTTAGTTTCTAGATCATTCTGTTTAAATGTGATCTTTAAAACCTATATCGCAGTAGAATCCGTAAACCGTTAGTTTGATTCCAATATTTTTTTCGTGTGTGTAGAGTCAATTTCAATATTTATTTTTATAATAATGTATTAATTGTAATACCTTGTTGTCAGAATCAAGATGAATCTACGGAAGCGTCAAACAGCGGCGGAGGCGGTCGGCGGGTGGCCGTCCTGTTTGACTCCACGCTAGCCGCCTATCTCATGATGGGAAATCTATCACCGGTAAACACAAACAGCTTTTTACTTTATTTTTTTATGGCCAGATCGCAAATAAAAGCTGTTTTTTCCGACTTCAGTGGACTGTATATCAACGTGGATATGGTTCGTTACAAAGTGCACACCCCGATAATATTATGTGCGCGCGTCTCTACGCGTATTGTTGCGCTTCTCGGGCTAGTGCTGAGCCCAGCGTGTCATAGACAAAATTTTCTATCTGTCGTACAATGATACCATCTACCGTCCGATAGTGAAGACAGTACACTACCACAGGCGACATCTAAAGATCAACGACAGGACTACGAAGATATAAAACGGTTGAATTGCAAATTGCGCTATTTGAAGTTTTGCTCTGTATATAAGTTTTCAACAACATCTGTCGTGCTGCGGTCCGCCGTTCCATAACCTAGATTGGTCAAAAGATCATCTCTCTAGTCTCTGGTTCAAGATTAAAAAAATATCAAGTGATTTAATGTTTTAGTCGGTATATTATTATGTAGATTATTGATAGTTATCGTAGTATAGTGGGTTTTTATTTACGTATGTTTTTACGCCTTAAGCCCATTGTAGTCAGAATTAACATAATAACTGTGGATTGATATCGACTTTTTGTTCTAGGATCTGAAAAGTCACGCGGTAACACTATTCGAAGTGGGCAAGCTACCGGACGAAAGTCTTGACAGTTTACTTATGGAGTTAGATAAGGTAAGCACTGCTCATAAATTAATAATCAGTACTATAGTCTTATTCGTTTCTATACATAGGCACGAAAGTGCCGGTTCGGCCGTATACAGGTTGTTTGATAACCCTCCGTCCGATCAATGAAAGGGTTGTAGAGTAGCGTAAAATGATGAGGATTTTGTCATTATTTCCTGGCAATTCAAGATAAAATTTTCCCATGTAAATGTCATTAATTTCAAATAATATAATATCAGATTACCCATGGCAACACTGAAGACTCATAAATCGTAATAGCTAGATATCTACCTAAAGTTCATAAAGTTCAAAAGCGGCGCCTTTGAGTGCATAGGCCACCCGACCGCCTCCTTTGACAAAAGCCGCCGTCGCGAGTCATCGTCCTTTACACGTGCCAAATATTATTTTAGGTATAACAGATTTTATGCGCTTGATGCAACAGCTGATCTCTTGCTTCGATGGTTTGGGTAAAACAAAACGCAGTATTTAGGTTGTCTGTTTGTTTCGTGCGAGTGCGTGGCCAACTCTGATGTCAGTGTTTTCAGACTGTGAAGAAGGAAGAAGAAGGAAGGAGAAGGAGAAGAAGAAGGCCTACGACATGGCCTAACGATTCTTGGATTCGGCTTTACGTGCCGTCGGAAATCCGGTAGCGCTCTCATGTAATGTCACACGCGGTCACCCATCTAAGAGAAGACTTTTGCAAGCGTTGCTAACTTTGCCGACCTATTACGATCGGCAAGCCAAGTCGCGCTATGCCTATGACGCGACGGTACTTACCTATGTTAATAACAACTTTTTAATTGGTTTAATCTTACGTAAGTAGGTGCCTACCTTAAATTGATAAAAATATCAACTTGCTGTAAGTTGCGACGGCCATTCTCCGCATGTCCTCCGCTCACGTCCAGACACTTACGGCACCTTTGCACCATCTCTGAACACACACTACTTAACACTCCTGGGCTTAACACTCCTGGCACTTTGAAAAGCTGCAACGATGCGAGCACCGCATTGAAGCCGTTGAAACGCGCGCTCCGACGACACGGGTAGACCCCGTGGTCTAACATACCGTTCCTCGTACTCCCTACGAGCTCCTGCATAATTACATTCACTCCTACCTAAACACATCAATGTTAAAAAATAAAAACACTAAGTCCCAAAACTGTCTCAAAACTGTCCACAAAAATACGTAATAATTGGTAAATGCATAACTAAGACTAAGACCGACCCCCGTACTATGAGTAGTAACAGTAGTAAACTGCTCCATTGATAAATTCCCCCCTGTCCCTCTGTGCCCGCGCCGCGCCCCGATGCGACAAACAGTGCTAAATTGCTAGCGGAAGTGAGCGTATCCATTTTTTCGCTGCAACAGTTAACCCTTGAGGTGCGATCAAACTAAAGGCAAAGTGCCCCAAGTGCAAAAGGTCACGTTGCTGCAAATATTCATTGGCATAGGTTACCGGAAAAAAAAAAATTATGACACCTTAATATAATTATATTACATAAATTGCATATCATTGTGTTGGTTATAAAATAAGCTATCATAATAATAACATTAATTACTACTAAATACTTAACTTTCCGGCAAAACAAGCTTACAAACTTGGAGATTTGTTTTTTTTCACTCGTTCGCACAAACATTTCATCACATAAGTATTAATGAATTTCATTACTTGTTTGGTTCATAAACACAAAAACATTATCACATATACCTTTAGGTTTTCACACAATACATTATTTATTTGTAACAAATGAATCTAACGCCACTAAAAAAAATATAATCCGAATGCGTAACAAAAAGTTCGCCGTGCCAGGCCGCCATGTTACTGTAACGAACACTGTGGCTGTGAATTATTTACCATTTGAAACACGATAACAGTGAAAATGTACAACAATACTAGTATTTAATTGCTAAAATATGTTTTCAGATAAATAATCTGGGTACTTTTATATCTTTCATAACTATTAAAAGAGTATTTATCATAAAACTATTACGAAAATAGCAAGTTTTAAGAGTAGAAATAGCCCTTTTAAAAAGTTTTTGCCTTTTATCACTTTATTTCTTGTCTTTGTCACGAATAATGTCACTTCACAATTAATATTTATTTATTTCTGAGTAAATCCATATAAGTATCTTTATAAAATATTCACCAGTTTCTTCCACAAGACAACTTTTATTACAAAGATCGCAGAACAAAACACAACAATGGCGGACGCTTTCGCAACTGAGACACAGATAATTATATTTCAATATTTTTTGGCGCGTTTCGTTTCCCTCACCCTTCTAAAACGATTTAGTTGCATAGAATATGAACTATTCTAATAGTTACTATTTTCGTTTCTTGGTTTAAGTAAAACAAAACGTAAAAAATCCGCGACCAATAGGACGACTTTTTTAGATCACGACCATGCGTGCCGCAAACACATGGGACCACTTGAATTAGAGCACGACCGTGCGTGCTGTAATCACGTGGGGGGTTAATTGTTTGTCTACGTTTGCCTGACGCGATGGCTTATCAGTTTACATCACGGGAGTATATAGCTATGCTTCGTGCGTACTTTTTGAGTGGAGGAATCGCGAGTGCAGCTGTGTACCCATGGACATCTTTTTGTGAGTGTACAAAAGTGAGCCGGTTAGTGTCGAACAATTAAAACAGCGCATATTAGACGCTTTTGACGAAGTGAAAAGACAGAAGCGTACTTCTCTCGTTAAAACCAATTTAATAAAACGTGCCCGTCTGTGTATTGACAATGGTGGTGGACATTTCGAAGGACAATGGAAATACTTGTAAGTTTAGTAAATAATACCTACTTAAGTAAATAATAACTTGATGCGGGCGGATCAAAATCGGTCTGTGTGGAGAACCTTGAGGGAGGCCTATGTCCAGCAGTGGACGTCTATAGGCTGACATGATGATGATAAAATAATATTTGTAAATAGCAGATTATTCTAACTTCATAAAAACGCCAAAATTACTCCTTCCTTTATTACAGAATACCTTCTTTTATTTTGATATTTGTTTGCTTTTTAATTACATACCTCCGTATTTAATAACTTATAAAACGGTAAATTTTGCCGGTCCTAAGCCCGGATTAAGTATGAAGGAGAGAGTAGAATTTAGAAAATTTAAAAGTAACTACCTACACTTATTATTTTGCTTCATTTTATTGTTTAAGGCTACTTACATTATAAGAGCGACGGAAAGAATGGGTATGAGTAGGACGGAAAGTAAGTACTATCAATGAAGTAGTGAATGGATTGTAAAATATGTCTATGATTTAGGTGAGATTTTCTACAAAAAACAAATGATTATAACTTTGCTATTTAGAGATATTAAGAAATTCTTACGTCACATATATGATAATAATGTCTTCGCTAATATGGCCTTAAAATTTTTGTACTAATTAAAAAAGAGATATTTTTAACAGTACATCAAAAATCTTAGGTGGCACACTAAAGTGCGTTACGCTAAAAAGCTTATTCTTTCACTTAAATACTAGTTGTACACCAAATATGCCGATTGTTCTACAAAATATTATTTAATATTAGAAGTCTCATCGGCTCGGGAAAGTTATCTACTTAGAAAAACTAATAGGTTATGTTAGGTTTTCTTGTGTCCCTGCACCCAAAAATAGGAGCCGATGCGAAGCAGGGCTCCGTCATTTTAGTCTATTAAATTAGTTGGTTGTTGAATAAAACTAAAATTTGAAATGCTTCTTTCATTAAAATTATTAATTTATTATTAGGGATTTGCAACGGCCAATAAACCGGTGTTCGTTATGAAATAGTTTAGTGGGTGTATTTTGGTGTGCAATTAGTATTTTTGGTGGAACAAAGGGTACATTTTTGTGTAGAAATCAGAGATAAATCAGAGGAAGAGTTAAATGCTACCCATTAAAAAATAGTGGTGTATAGTCAAGGGCGTCGCCAGCCGATTGCCTAGGGGGGTGGCAAAGACGCCAGCCGTTTGCCTAGGGGGGGGCAAGTTGATATCAAAAATGAGAAAAGTATTGAGAGAAGAATAAATTTTACGGTTTTTTAATCTCTAGGGTTTTAATCTCTAGGGGCGCCTCCTCTGTTTCCCCTTGGCGACGCTTATGTATATGGTGCTAAAACACAGCCATGTATTGGAGCCGTGGCTACCGCTTACTAGAAGATAGACGTCTACCTTGTCTTCGTCTAACGCTGGAGGAAACATATTATGAAAATAAAGATGCTTTGACATACGGACGGACAAACAGATATGTGGCATCTATAAAGGTTCTTTTTTATTCCGGTCGGCTACAACCCTAAAAGCGACTGTTTCTTGCGTTCCCAGGTAGTTGCCGATGAGACATACGGACTGATAAGCAGACGTGGCGGATCCATAAAGGTTGACTTCTTTCCATCCGGCCACAGAACGCGAAAACAGAAGCTTTTTTAGCGTTCTGTTCTTTGCCTTCTTAGGTCATGTCGAATCTGCGCCTGCAAAAATGCGGAAGCATAAGGCTTCCGTATTTTTGCCATTCGGGTACAAAACTCTAACAAACATACTGTTTTCGTCTTCCCAGGTAGTAGCGGACCCAGAGATAGAAGGCGAAGCGCGGCGGTACCTAGCGGCTGCGGCGTGTTTACGGGTAGCACTGCGAACACTAAGGCCTAAGCTGCGACCTTTAGATCTACTGAGGTGTGAGGCGCTGCACGCGCTAGGCGCCGCCGCCAGGACGAGGCTGCTCAATACAAAGTACAGGTGAGAGCTAAATCAACATTCTTTATTCATATTCAATAAAAATTTCATCACAATTAGGATCCACTATCAGTGGCGGCTCGTTCAAAGGAGCGCTGGAGCAGTGAACTCCCAAAATTATAAAATAATATATTTTACAACAGCAACTCATATAGACTTTTTCAATAAACATACTCAATATTTAAATAGGTACATACCTATTATTCTCCTTTCTATAATGCATATCCACAAATAAGTATTCGACTACTGTTTATCATAATTTTGTCAACATTCTTGAAACCTACCTATGTACATAGGTATTTTTGTTGAGTGGAGCGCTCGTATCAGCGCTCTTAGTTGACGAAAACTTAGTACAACGCTTAGTACTGAAATGTAATGAGTGCGAAAGAGAGAGTGTTCTATGGGAATGGCGCGTGAGACAAAAGATTTGTATGATTTGTTCCGTATTTGGCGAGAAATACGCCAAATACGGAGCGGCGCTCCTGGCTAGCTTGACGAGGTGCGCATGCGCGAATATATTAGATACCCGACTAAATGATATGACCATATTTTGTTAAAACAAAATGATGTAAACAAAAGCAAAACATTTCTGCAAGTGCGTTGGTAATTAGAAAAGGATTGGTGTTTAAAATACAGTTAATTGTAGGTATGTGTGATTGTCTGTATATGTTTAAGAAAGACAAATAAATTATGTAACTAATATTGAACATATCAGCGTAGATTTTATAAAAAAAACTGCGAAAAAACTTTGAAATTGAGTTGAAATAGAAAGCAAAATCAAGGGACCACTTTGGCCACAAATTACAATAACGCAAAAATGTGTTACTAAAACAAAAACATACACTCGCAGTTTAAAAGTCGACCAATATGGTAATATACGCCGGAGTTGATACTGCGTGGACGGATACAGGACGGATACATATCGATGATTTAGCACATCTTACTATTAAAATAAAACAGCATTCACAAAATAAATGGTAAGCAGTTTTCACCTATTTTTTTTTAGTGAACACCCAATATAATCTTTTACGAGCCGCCTCTGTCCACTATGTTATGATGATCCGGACAAATTACGTTAGCCAATACAGGTTTCTCCTCCAAATAAGTATAGTTTCTTCTTCGTTGTCTTATTTGCCAGTCAGTTCCTTTTTTTCTTCATCTATCCTATATAATATGTAGGTATGTATTAGTGATGTAACGAATGTCATATTTTGGACATTCGCGAATACGAATGCGAATAGTTGTTGCCAGCATTCGCGAATGCGAATATTCAGTTTTGATTCAAAATTGGCGACATTTGTCTATAGCTTGGTGACCTTGGTGGCGGTCCCGTTCGAACGAAGTGCGTTCCGTTTGTGTTTTGTTCCGAGAATAGCTGAGTTGATACGAACGCATCTGACTGAAGTGTCATCGTTGCCATATGGAGATATTTAGCGCCATTAGGACTCTCTCTTGCCGGGCGGTGACAATATATTATCTGTTGGCTACAAGTTAGGCTATCTCGGGGCTACACGCGCGGCAGTCAGGCGATTCGAGGAAAATATTCTGGCAAACCTGATTCCGCACGCGCCGACTGGGTCGTTTCGGATTTTTCGAGAAACGAAACGAGACGGCTTTTAAGGACGCAAAACAGTTTATAAAGAACCGTTATTTCTCCTACATACAAGCTAATTGTCCAAAAATTATATAGGTGCAATTTCCTATCAATTTATATTGTTACGGACGGGGTATCGGGATTGGAAGGAAACACCGAGTAGCACTGATGACACTTTATTCGACTTCACACACACGACGCGTTGTTTAATTTCGACGCGGACAGCACCAACACTAACGTCTATTGCACTGCACTACACTGCACTTATACTTTCACTTCACTTTATTTCACTACTACTTCTTTCTTTCTTTTACTTCTTCCTTTTCTTCTTCACTTTACCACTTCTCAACTTAAACTGGCGCTCAACGTAGATCGTCGCGACGCCCCGTAAAGGGCGTGCAGAGGCTTGTTCGGGGCAGTTTAGCCCCCCGCAAGCGGGTTCTTTCTCCTGCCCTTTAATAAGGGCATGTCCTGGGGGCGGGCAGTAGTTGCCCTTAGGGACCTAGAAGGCGTGTACGCGCAGGCCGCTAGATCTTCACGCCGTCCGGGCGGTCAACACGAGCCAGGTGAGACCCCCGGCGAACCGAGGGAGGCCCAGCTCCGTGAAGCCAGCGACGCGGACGGCGACTTACGTGCGGCCTGCGGAGGTCTTAATGGTGTGGTGTGGAGGTGTTGGTCGACATCTGGCTAGATGTCGACGTCGTGGTATGGGTGTCGAATCCTTGGCGTCGCTGTTGCGGTGGTCGTCCGCGCGCGCGCATGATTCGCGTATCCTGGGTGATACGCGCAGATGTCGCGCGGAAAGGGGCGGCCACCTGCAACAGAGTTGTGAAAGGGGTTGTCGTGTTAGGGGAGACGGCGGTTACCCGGGGCAGCCGCAGCGTCCGCAGAGTCGTCGTGGTCGATGATGATGAGGTCTCGGGGCAGCTTCTTCTTGTCCGGGGGGCGAGCGTGCCAGGGGGCCAGGTCCCGGACGTGGTCCCAGGCCGAGGCGTCGGCTCGCTCAAACATCCCCACGGACAGACGGCGGATGTAGGCGTCCAGGCTCTCGATGCGAGTGTCCCGCTGGATGACATCGTTCCTCACGTAGCGAGGAGCTTGTACGGCGGCGCGCAGCGACAGTGACTGCTGCGCGCGGAGGCGAATGCGGCTCGACTCGCTCGTGAGGGCGAACCAAGCGGGCGCGGCGTAGGTGAGCCGGGTGCATACATAAGACTTGTACACACCCAGCTTTGCTCGCAGAGGCAGGTGAGAGGAGAGCACTGGACGCAGTAGCGCCCTGGTTGCGCGTACCTGAGCGACGACGTTGCGGACGTGCGGCTTCATAGACAAGGAGCGGTCTATGGTGATCCCCAGGTATTTCACCGTCCGGGTCCAGGGGATGTACTCACCCTGGAGTTTGAGTGGCAGTGGATGGAGCTGCTTGCTGCTGATTAGAATGGCCTGTGACTTACCCACGTTCACCGACAGTCGCCACTGCGATAGCCAGCGGGGGAGTATGTCGAGGGTACGCTGCATCTTCTTGGCGGCGTGGGCGGCGTTGACGCTCGTCGAGATGAACGCCGCATCGTCGGCGTAGAGCGAAACTGGCGCTCAGCGCGTCTACACCGCCATATATACCCCTAGGAATATTCTAGTCCACTAATTTTGATTGTCATTTCATTATTCAATTGTTTTTCCATCTCCTGTCTCTTTTTAAACTTTCCATTCCTTCCTGAAGTTTCTAGAATTTTCTAATCTTTATTCGAAATATTTAAATAATCTTTTTTAGGGTTCCGTACCTAAAAGTTAAAAAACGGAACCCTATTACTAAGCCTCCGCTGTCTGTCTGTCTGTCCGTCTGTCTGTATGTCTGTCTGTCACCAGGCTGTATCTTATAAACCGTGATAGCTAGAAAGCTGAAATTTTCACAGTTGCCGCTATAATAACAAATAAAAAAATTAAAAATGTTAAGGGGTGGTCCCATACAATAAACGTGATTTTTTTCGTATTTTTTGCTCAAAATTACTAACGGTAACAGGTAGACGCTTAAAATTTTCACGGAATATGTAGTTCTATATAACCTTTCAAAATAAATAATTAAATTTAAAAAAAGTAAAAAATAAAGGGGGCCCATACAACAAACGTAATTTTTAAGCAATTAGTTACTCGATCTTAATACAGGTAGAAATTTAAAAAATATTTAAGTATACATACAACAAATGTGATTTACTTTTATAGATGATGGTACGGAACCCTTCGTGCGCGAGTCCGATTCGCACTTGCCCAATTTTTAAAATGTTTGCCACATATATTCCCAAATTTCATAAAAACCAAAATCCACATAATTGTTATGACTGGGATTTGAACCCACGCCCTCAGAACGTGCAGCGTATGTGTTATCTGCACGGCCATCGCCTTGTTGTCAATGACTGGTGAATTTGGCGAACACTTGACAGAGTGTATACGTCATCGAACTAAAAACTGTAATTTTGCTTTGCTAATTATTGTGTTTGACGACCGCAAAGCAATATAACCTAAGGCATAGAAGTAACACTAAATAACAACAGCGGTTGCTATGATTGATATCTTCTTTCTAATGGCACATGCAGTATGATAGAAAGAGCTGTCGATAGGTTTAGCAGCACGCTCTTATAGCAGCCTCGTGGTAGGCAAACAGTAGACAAAACATAGAGTAAGGAAACCGAGTGTTGTTCGTAACAATGATGATTTATCGATAAATATTTTTGGTCAAATTTCTAACTTAAGTATGTGTCGATATATTTAAGCCGTAGAAGTAAACAACTAAAATATTGAAATTGTAGTTTTTGCTGTTGACGCCGGACAGTGCTTTGCAAAGACTTGCCAGACAGACAGTACTAAAAAAATCACGTGTTTAATTGTTCGTTTGAGCCATAAAATCTATTGACAAAAAGGTATTCATAAACTAATGAGCGATGCGTTGCGATGCGATGCTAAGAAACTGTCACTTAGATTATGTATTGTACGAATTATACCAGATTGGCTAATGCGGCACGGCAGGCTTCGGCAATTTGTTTGCGTCGCATCATATCACGTTGCTTGCTATCGCTAACGTTGGACACTGCTCGATTTTTTTAGAGTTGTAGGTAATCCGACTACCACGCCGAAGCTTGCGGGTTTGATTCCCGCTCAAGTCATACATTTGTGTGCATGAATATGGATGTTTGTCTTGGTCTGGATGGTGCTATGTATAATATGTAATATAATTACAGAAAAGTATATATGCATGTTTATCGATTGTCTAGTACTCGCAGTACAAGATAATAATAATAATAATAATATTCTACCACATTCACACAACACCATCTGATATGCTTAGTTTGGGACCAGATAATGTTGTGTGAATGAGAAAGAATATTATATTTCATGGTAGAATATTATGTAGCGGACTACAAGGCAAGACGTCTTTGATCAGTCAGGATAGCACTAATATGATAAATAATATAGAAGTAGGTAGATTAATTAAAATCGTTGTAATTATTATATTTTATTAATATGTTCAAACTAAAATTACACACTTTTTGTTTAGCTTTGGATAAATAATTCTATTGGGTGTGCAATGTCCGGGCATAAATGTAATGTAGGCACAGCTTTCGGTTTTAAACGACGCCAGGTGCTTTCTGTCTTTAAAAACAGTCTTTCTCAAAATGACGTGAACAAATACGGTGGTACTTCTGCTAAATCAAACTAGGCCGTCCAACGGCATTTATCCAAAGTTTTCTTGTGACGTCATTAATAGGCAACCTGTAATAAAAAACACCTTCTTAATAAAAAATGCTACTCACATCCCTAATCCATCTACTATTTTATAGATGCAAAAATGTAAGCCTACACACACGCGCGTACACTGGAACACTTGGCTTTAGGTTAATAGACGCTACTTTTAAGGTAGGTATCTAAGTAAATTATGTACATTAAACTGCGCTTACTATCAAACGCGCGATAGAAAATTAGACCGCTGGACGTCTTGGTTTATTGCCAACTTAGCAACCGCGGCTACCCGCTGTCGCTTCCAGCTACAGTTTTACATTCATGTCCGATAGTTAGTTTCCGTATTTATCCCTCATTCAAAAAACATCGATATCTCCTTTCACTGTCAAATCCCATCACTAAGGCTATTAAATCAATAAATGTACAAAATAACAATTTGTGAGTTAAATTCATAACACATACGCATGCAAGCTGTTCCTTTGATTTGCAATACAATGATATTGTGTAAACTTAACACTCATTATAGAATTAATACGAGAAAAGTAAATAAATTTGTTGGAAAATTCCGACTCACTGCTAGAAGATAAAGTTTCTCCTGTTATTTCCGTTCCGAGAATAGCGGAATCCACATCCCGATATCACATACTCGATGTGTATTAATTAATGAGTACACTATTTAATTATTATAAGCTTACTTACTATTTAAATGCAAGAAAGTTATTAAAAATGTAAACACAAACGTCCAATATATTATATAGTTTATCGGAAACTTGGCTAACGCCTGACAAAATAGAATTGCTACAATTCAGCGGCTACAAGATTGCAGCATCCTACTGCCGACAAAACCGAAAAGGAGGCGGCGTCTGCATTCTATTACAAGAAAATATAGAGTATATAGATTTAAGCGATATTAGCAATATGTCAACAGAATTTATATTAGAAGTTTGTGCAATAGCGTTACCTAAAGAAAATATTTTACTAATTAGCATGTATTGGAATAGAAGCGAGGAAGAAGTGTTTTACAGCCAGTTAAAACTATTACTAAAATACATAAATAAACAATATTATAAATTTGATATAATTTTGGGCGGCGACTTAAATATGAATATATTCGAAGACAAATTAAAGATTAATACTTTCCTAGAAACTATGTTAGAATATAGATTTATACAACACATTAATAAACCTACACGGAATACACATAACACTTCCACATGTATTGATCTAATATTTACAAATTTTAGTAACAAACACATATACACAACAGTTGAAGAGTTAGGTTTCTCGGACCACTGCGCTGCAATAATACAAATGACTCCGGCTCATCAGACCAAACAAATAACTTGGTTCACAAAAAAAAGATTTTTTAATAAAAAAAACATAGAATTTTTTAAATCTGAACTAAAGGAAATTAAATGGAATAAAATAATAAATAAGGACAAAAATATAAATGAAAACTATGAAGCATTTAATATTACTTTACAAAATACATTAAATAAAAGTATACCACAACAAACAATTAAATTAAAACAAAACTACAAAAAACACTGGCTAACTACGGGTATAAAAATTTCTTGTAGAAACAAACGTCTCCTTAAAATATTAACATAAAAAAATAATAATGAAACACTGAAAAAGTATTACAAAAAATATGAAAAAATATTAAAAAACGTAGTAGTGACAGAAAAAAAATTAAATTACATAAAAAGACTTAAAAATTCAGAAAATAAGGTAAAAACAATGTGGAATATTATAAACGAACGTACCAACAAAAAAAGAAAAAAGGAAGAGTCTAACATAAAATTAAAAATAAATAATAATAATGTCACCGACCCTCAAATCATAGCTAATACATTTAATGATTTCTTCGCATCAATTGGAGAAAATACAACCCACATCAAAAATGACAGGCAGTGTAGCTCTTATGTGATATCACCTACCGAAAATACCATGTACCTAAGTCCTGTAGAACCCTATGAAATTTACACCTTAATAAAATGCTTAAAAAATAAACAAAGCCATGGCTTCGACGAATTACCACCTATGCTAATAAGACAATGTGCAGAAGAATTAACTTTGCCATTTTACTTATTAATAAATCAATCTTTTGAAGAAGGCCAATTCCCTGATTACTTGAAAAAAGCTATACTTAAACCAATTTATAAGAAAAATTCACACAACGACCCCAGTAACTATCGTCCTATCGCTCTGCTACCTACCGCCTCGAAGATATTCGAAAAAGCAATGTGTAATCGCGTTTACAATTTTTGTGAGAAATATGAAATATTCAATGAATGTCAAAATGGATTTAGGAAAAACAAATCAACAATATTAGCCATTTATAAATTTATACAAGAAGCCCAAAACATTATTAACGACAAAAAATACGCGGTTGGAATTCTATTAGACATGACTAAGGCCTATGATAAAGTCCAATACAGCATACTCCTTAGAAAATTACAGGATATAGGAATTCGCGGAAAAGCTCACGAGTGGTTTCAGTCTTATTTAAGAAATAGAGAACATCTAGTAGAAATAGAATACTTCAACCATTCCACGAATGAAATACAACATGTCAGATCAAATAAAAAAATAATCAATGCGTCGATTCCACAAGGTAACGTAATTGGGTGTCTTTTGTTTCTCATTTATGTCAATGATTTGCCCAAAACAATAGATGGACCGTGTGTTCTATTTGCAGACGACATCTCACTCCTAACAACCTGCCAAAATAATAATAAATTAAATGAAAAATTAACAGTAATAGACACTAACATAAACTGGAAATCACACATTAAGAAAATGAGAGCAAAGATTTCAAAATTTACATACGCCCTTGGTGAAGTTAAAAAGACAACAGACCTGAAAACTGCCCTTGCTACATACTATGCATATGCTTATGCATGGTTTAGCTACGGCATAATACTGTGGGGCAATAGTACAGATGCACCAACTCTCTTTACACTTCAAAAAAAGCTGGTTAGAATTTTAGTGAACATCGACGATACAGATAGTTGCAAACCCCATTTTAAAGAACTCAATATCTTAACTTTACCCTCCATATATATCTTGGAAATGTGCAAATTCGTAAGAAAAAATCTAAACATGTTTACTAAGAGAGAAGACACCCAATGTAGGTACGCACTACGCCATAGGGATAGACTTAAACTGCCCACCTCACGTTTAAAACAACACACAGACAGCACATATGTGATGTCTATAAAAAATTATAATAAATTGTCTGATGAAATTAAAAACCAACCTAAATTTAACCTATTTCTAAAAAAATTAAAAACACTACTATTAAACAAATGTTATTACAATTTAAATGAATACTTGACTGACAAAATACAATAATATAAATAATAATAATACCTGCAAAAATAATAATAAAATCACTGACATAACTGACAAATTACATTAATATTAGCAATATAAATAAAGATAAACATATAATAATTGACATAACTCGCAAATTATATTAATATAATAAACGTATCTTTAAAAATATTATTAAAAATACAAACATAACCAATAAGTTGCAGACATATTATATACACTTGTACTATCAATCTATAAAATTAATATTATATCCACTATACCTACAAATACACATAGAATAATTATAAAGCAATGATCATTATAATAAAATGGAAAGATGTTAAAAATTAATTAAAATACAGTATATATACATTGCCATAAGTAATACAACTGTCATGCTATATTAGAAATAATGCAAAATTAATATAATTATAATTAAATATGAAACAGAATAAATCCAGAACAATGCAGCTAAAGCCCTCTTCCTCCCTTCTACATTTGCTGTGCCTGACAGGGTTCATGATGATACCATGTATTATTTTTATAACACCAAATTAACATTGTGGAATGCAAATAAAGTATTGAGTATTGAGTATAAATTTTACACTGATGACAGATCACAGCACGGCTATTTAGAGAATGTAGTCAAAGATATGAGTACGTAAAGAGTCTATGCCTCTTTAAATGAGACGCGTAATTTGACGTTATGATTAACCAACTAAGACCAACTGACATTACATGTTGCACGTTCGGTATAAGGAAATTTATAGGGCATGTTCTCTCTAGTCTAAACGTCCAATCTCTCTGGACGACCGGCTAGTTTGACGTGTAGACGTCAGTAGTTCTTGACGTTGTCTTGACGACTGTAGTGATGACAGCTTGACATGACACCGGCCGTCACAATATATCTATAAGTACCACAGAAGAATAACTGAAGCATGGAAGGAACGATATTTTTAAGAACAAATTGAATATAGCTAAACTCTTCACTCATATGATAAATTAGAGTTGCCAGAAGAAGATGGCACTATGTTTGTCAGTTAGGGCTAAAGACAATTTGAACACAAATATCGTAACTTTTTAATTTAATAGTGACTGAGCAAATCCGCTATCGATATCGATTAAAGTTTCAATATAGGTTCAAAATCAAACGGACTTGTAAAGTATATTATTTATATGTTATACATTTTAAATTCCGTAACTTTATGTCCACAGCAGTCAGAATGCTAGTTGATGGACAGTCTTTAAATAATTATTACACAAACTTGCATTTTTAAACTGAATTTATATATTTTTGTTTCAAATGGGTACTCAGTAGCACATAATCTTTCGAGGCGTTATTTTCTAATTTTCACGGTATTTTTCTTTACGCATCAACAGCCTTTTCAAGCCCACTGCTGGTCTTTAACCATCCGTGGTGGAGGTTTGGCCTACTATAATACCACACTAGCCAGACGTATTCGTATAGGGTTTTATTTCGAGATTTCCTTCTCTTGTTTCTCTTAGTCGCCTTATACGACACCCTCGGCATAAATGTTTATTTATACTTATTTATAGTTAGTTTTTCAGCTGTAATGAAAGCTGTAAGTGGGATTAATAAATATTAAATAAATAAATCATCACCCCCTACTCTCTCTCTAATCTCAATAACATATTTTTATTAGAGAAAGCAAATAATTAAGATAAAAGCAAAACTCATAGCTTAAGCATTATGATAACTGAGAATGGCATATCCAAATTAATTCTTTACAAGGATAGGAGATAGTCGACATGGATTTTATCAAGCAAAAAACATAAAAATTTACTTAAAATAGATAAATCAGACAAAACCTTGAATAGTGCCCAAAGGTTTGTTACTAACAATAATCACTTTATTGAAATTTTCTCATTACATAGTGTAGGTAATACAAATCTATGTGTAAAAAATGTATGTGCGGGATCGGACACTTTTCGGTCATACATGTGACACACAGAATATTTAGAGAGAAAAAAATTGAAGCTAGACTAGCCCTTCCATTTTATTTGGGATCGGCACATTATTAGTCCACTAGTCGAACAAGAACAACCAAGTTTTAGTCTCTGGGTAGATGACATTTAACAAAATTTCTTTCAAATGAAGATTCCCTTATTTTGATGCATATCCACTCAGTAGTCGTGACTATGAAAGCAGACAATTCTTATCAAACCTTCAAATTACTGTCCTTTAAATATTACTGTCTTTGTAAAGAAAGATCAGATTTTTTCTATAGGTGCATTATTTTTTTTTTTGTAATATGATGGATTCTAACAAGCTTCGGAATTCATTACTGTTGCTGATAGTTTAAATAATAGCAAGTAATTATTTAAGCACTCACACTGATATGTTTAGAAGGGAGGAGCTTTTAGAGGGAGGAGGGCTTTTATAGTAATGACAGATTGTCATTACTATAAAAACATTCCGCAGTAAAATGCTTGGAACAAATTCTATGGTGCTTTCTAGGCACCCAATTTTCTCCACGACATACTGCAGCAATCCACTTATTTTATAAATCTTTATCACGTGCACATATAATCTAAAAAATAACGAGGTAAAAATATACGGTGGATAGACATATCGATAAGATTTTTTACAACACTTGAAAAGTCGATATAAATATTATACGACTAAATTCAAAATCATGATAGAACTGTTATAAAAGAAAAAATCACTAAGGTTATATAATTTGATGGCATAATATTGTCTAAATTGTATCTTACACGTCAGTTGACTGTTCAATTTGGGAGTACTAGGACGGTCTCTATGTATATTATCCAATCTCTTTGATAAGTACCTATTTTCGCTATATAATGATATGCATGACAGTTCATGACTGACAATAAAAGTGATGTAACCTAAGGAAATTTAAGCGATTATTTATACTTAAATATCGAATTAATTGGCAAAGAACATGGAATCGTACGTAGTTACCGATTTTAGATCTTCGAAATAAATACATATCAAAAGTGTTTTGGCAAATACATTCACAAATAAAATGCAGTAATTAAAAATATATATATTACTAGCTTTCGCCCGCGGCTTCGCCAGCATGAAATTTTAATACAGAGTAGTATGTAGGTACTTCCCCGGGTTTCAGACTATCCATGTCAAATTTCATCACAAACGGCTCTACAGATTAGCCGTGTAGCATGAATATGTATTAACAGATAATATTTAAAAATTACTTTTGTTTTCATAATCGTTTAACCTCAGGTAAAGATTAGTGTGTTGTTGTACCTACTGAATATAACAGCAGCTAAAGAAAAAACTGAAAGCTTTACCACAAAGTACATATCAGACCGTCATAAGCGCGCCAACTCATAGAAAGCGCTTTTAATGACTCTGCGCTTTGATCAATTATATCGTAATAGGTAACTTTTAAACTATTAGTCCAAACTACTTACTGTAAAGACAGTTCATTTAAATTAAATACTGAAGGCAATAAATCTATCAATTTTGAAAACAATTTGATAACTACTCTAGAATGAGATTGCATTGTAAAAAACATATTTTTTTATGTTACACTGTTTTATAATAATAAAAATGATGTAGTTAGGTTATGTACTAAAAGCCAAAAAGAAATTCGGTAAGTCCTAGCTGCCAGATCCCACCAATCTTCTCATCAATCTTGGGTATTGATCAGACTAATATAAAATCGTTGGGCAAGTGAAATTTCTATCATAATGTTTATTCTGGAGACGCTACGCACAAAATTAAAATAAATGTTTTTTTTTAGTTTATTTTATTTTCAAGTGTTTAGTGTTGTTGTTAGTTGATACTTCTCATTCTATTTTCATAGTGAGCCCTTTCCTACCAATCAAACCCTGTTATTCGATAGCCATATTGACGTATTCGTGGAAAATATGTAAACCGCCATTTTGTGGCGGCGGCCATCTTGGATTTTCCATAGTGAGTTCTATTCTACCAATCAAGCTCTTTCATTTGATACCCATATTGAGGTATTTGTGGCAAATATGTAATCAGCCATTTTGCTGCGACAGCCATCTTGGAATTTTCATACTGAGCTCTATTCTACGCATCAAGCCCTTACGTTTAATAACTATATTGAGGTATTTGTGAAAAATAAGTGATACGCCATTTTGTGGCAGCAGCCATCTTGGCTGTTTCATAGTGAGGTCTATTCTATCAATCAAGCTCTTTCATTTGATACCCATATTGAGGTATTTGTGGCAAATATGTAATCAGCCATTTTGCTGCGACAGCCTTCTTGGAATTTTCATACTGAGCTCTATTCTATGAATCAAGTCCTTACGTTTAATACCCATATTGAGGTATTTGTGAAAAATAAGTGACACGCCATTTTGTGGCAGCGGCCATCTTGGATTTTTCATAGTGAGCTCTATTCTACCAATCAAGCTCTTTCATTTGATACCCATATTGAGGTATTTGTGGTAAATATGTAATCAGTCATTTTGTGGTGGCAGCCATCTTGAATTTTTCATAGTGAACCGTATTCTACCAATGAAGCCCTTTCATTCAATACCCATATTAAGGTATTTGTGGCAAATATGTAATCAGCCATTTTGCTGCGACAGCCATCTTAGAGTTTCCATAGTGAGCTCTATTCTACGAATCAAGCCCTTTCATTTGATACCCATATTGAGGTATTTGTGGAAAATAAGTAATCCGCCATTTTGTGGCAGCGGTCATCTTGGATTTTTCATAGTGAGGTCTATTCTACCAATCAAGCTCTTTCATTTGATACCCATATTGAGGTATTTGTGGAAAATATGTAATCCGCCATTTTATGGCGGCGGCCATCTTGGATTTTTCATAGTGAGCTTTTTATGATAAACAATATCACAGTACATTATCTTCAAGTAACTTTAACGGTTTAGGCAACGCACGCGAAGACAGCTTTCAGAGCTCAGGATTTTTGCCGACTTAGTTGATACTTTTCTTATATTATGGCAACATTATACAAAATCTTTATAAATTGTAGCTTATGTGTTATTCTGATGTATAAACTATATTACTGCAAAGTATCATCAAAATCCGTTCAGTAGTTTTTGCGTGAAAGATTAACATACATCCATCCATCCATCCATCCGTCCGTCCAACCGTCCATCCGTCCATCCGTCCGTCCGTCCGTCCGTCCGTCCGTCCGTCCGTCCGTCAGTTGTTTTCAAGAGTCATCACGAATCCTCTCGCGTGCAGCTTTAGCTTCTTTTTTTCTAGCAAGACGACTTCCAGCCTCCCGAACAAGCGGGTTGCCGTAAAGGCTATAACTACCATAGACCACATACATACGCTGCGGCTGATTATACAGAAGTCCGAGGAGTATAACCAGCCTCTATGCTTAGCGTTTGTGGGCTATGGGAAAGCCTTCGATTCGATCGAAACCTGGGCAGTGCTGCAGTCTCTCCAACGGTGCCAGATCGACTACCGATTCATCGAAGTGCTGAAGTTTTTTAAGAAAACGCCACTATGTCAGTCCGCCTCCAGGACCAAAGCTCGAAACCTATTCGCCTCCAGCGAGGAGATGTCATATCTCCGAAACTGTTCACCGCTGCGCTGGAAGACCTTTTCAAGCTTCTAGACTGGGAAGGACTCGGCATCAACATCAACGGCGAGTACATCACTCACCTTCGATTTGCTGACGATATCGTAGTCATGGCTGAGACCATGTAAAGACCTCGGCACAATGCTCGGTGGCCTCTGTACTGTCTCCCAACAAGTAGGTCTTAAGATAAACATGAACAAGACGAAGAGTCTCAAGTCTAAAGTCACTCGTCGTCGTCTGCACTCGAAGTTGTCGACAAGTACGTTTACCTGGGACAAATGATCCAATTGGGTAGGTCCAACTTCGAGAAAGAGGTCATTCGTCGAATCCAACTCGGTTGGGAGGCGTTCGGGAAGTTACGGCATATCTTCACGTCTGATATCCCGCAGTGTCTCGAGAAGAAAGTCTTTGATCAGTGTGTTGCCAGTGATGATCTACGGAACCGAGACGTGGTCGCTAACTATGGGCTTTATCCGGAAGCTCATGGTCACTCAGAGAGCGATGGAGAGAGCTCAGAGTTTCCCTTCCGAGATCGAATCAGAAATTAAGAGATCTGCAGGGGAAACCAAAGTCACGGAGATAGCTCCCTGAATAGATAGGCTGAAGTGGCAGTGGGCCGGGCACGTGGCGAGGAGAGCCGATGGCCGTTGGACCAGAAAGGTTCTACAGTGGCGGCCACGCACCGGAGGTCGTAGCAGAGGTAGGCCCCTCGCAAGGTGGACTGACGATCTTGTTGGGATCGCGGGCAGAGCATTGATGCGGGTAGCTCAGGATCGGTCCATGTGGTGAGCCTTAGGGAGGCCTATGTCCAGCAGTCGACGTCTTTCGGCTGATATGATGAGGTTTGAAAGTTATTTGTCAGTGTTGCACCAGCCCTGCGAGTCTTGAAATGACGTTTATACGCATTATATTGTGAGCTAAGTACATAAATAATGTTGACGTTCGACTATGTATGTGTGTGTGTGTGCAGGCTGGCGCTGTCGACGGCGCCGCTGTGCCGCGAGGCGCGCGCGGGGCTGGCGGCGGGCGCGCTGCCGCACGTGGGGCCCGCGCCGCCCGAGGCCGCGTCGCCCTGGATGCGCCTCTACCTCTACCACGTCGCCGGCTACGGGCCGCCCACGCTGCTGCTCACTAAAGGTACACGTACTACACGTATACAGTTACACGTACATATACACGTGGGGCCCGCGCCGCCCGAGGCCGCGTCGCCCTGGATGCGCCTCTACCTCTACCACGTCGCCGGCTACGGGCCGCCCACGCTGCTGCTCACTAAAGGTACACGTACTACACGTATACAGTTACACGTACATATACACGTGGGGCCCGCGCCGCCCGAGGCCGCGTCGCCCTGGATGCGCCTCTACCTCTACCACGTCGCCGGCTACGGGCCGCCCACGCTGCTGCTCACTAAAGGTACACGTACTACACGTATACAGTTACACGTACATATACACGTGGGGCCCGCGCCGCCCGAGGCCGCGTCGCCCTGGATGCGCCTCTACCTCTACCACGTCGCCGGCTACGGGCCGCCCACGCTGCTGCTCACTAAAGGTACACGTACTACACGTATACAGTTACACGTACATATACACGTGGGGCCCGCGCCGCCCGAGGCCGCGTCGCCCTGGATGCGCCTCTACCTCTACCACGTCGCCGGCTACGGGCCGCCCACGCTGCTGCTCACTAAAGGTACACGTACTACACGTATACAGTTACACGTACATATACACGTGGGGCCCGCGCCGCCCGAGGCCGCGTCGCCCTGGATGCGCCTCTACCTCTACCACGTCGCCGGCTACGGGCCGCCCACGCTGCTGCTCACTAAAGGTACACGTACTACACGTATACAGTTACACGTACATATACACGTGGGGCCCGCGCCGCCCGAGGCCGCGTCGCCCTGGATGCGCCTCTACCTCTACCACGTCGCCGGCTACGGGCCGCCCACGCTGCTGCTCACTAAAGGTACACGTACTACACGTATACAGTTACACGTACATATACACGTGGGGCCCGCGCCGCCCGAGGCCGCGTCGCCCTGGATGCGCCTCTACCTGTACCACGTCGCCGGCTACGGGCCGCCCACGCTGCTGCTCACTAAAGGTACACGTACTACACGTATACAGTTACACGTACATATACACGTGGGGCCCGCGCCGCCCGAGGCCGCGTCGCCCTGGATGCGTCTCTACCTCTACCACGTCGCCGGCTACGGGCCGCCCACGCTGCTGCTCACTAAAGGTACACGTACTACACGTATACAGTTACACGTACATATACACGTGGGGCCCGCGCCGCCCGAGGCCGCGTCGCCCTGGATGCGCCTCTACCTCTACCACGTCGCCGGATACGGGCCGCCCACGCTGCTGCTCACTAAAGGTACACGTACTACACGTATACAGTTACACGTACATATACACGTGGGGCCCGCGCCTGAGGCCGCGTCGCCCTGGATGCGCCTCTACCTCTACCACGTCGCCGGCTACGGGCCGCCCACGCTGCTGCTCACTAAAGGTACACGTACTACACGTATACAGTTACACGTACATATACACGTGGGGCCCGCGCCGCCCGAGGCCGCGTCGCCCTGGATGCGCCTCTACCTCTACCACGTCGCCGGCTACGGGCCGCCCACGCTGCTGCTCACTAAAGGTACACGTACTACACGTATACAGTTACACGTACATATACACGTGGGGCCCGCGCCACCCGAGGCCGCGTCGCCCTGGATGCGCCTCTACCTCTACCACGTCGCCGGCTACGGGCCGCCCACGCTGCTGCTCACTAAAGGTACACGTACTACACGTATACAGTTACACTTACATATACACGTGGGGCCCGCGCCGCCCGAGGCCGCGTCGCCCTGGATGCGCCTCTACCTCTACCACGTCGCCGGCTACGGGCCGCCCACGCTGCTGCTCACTAAAGGTACACGTACTACACGTATACAGTTACACGTACATATACACGTGGGGCCCGCGCCGCCCGAGGCCGCGTCGCCCTGGATGCGCCTCTACCTCTACCACGTCGCCGGCTACGGGCCGCCCACGCTGCTGCTCACTAAAGGTACACGTACTACACGTATACAGTTACACGTACATATACACGTGGGGCCCGCGCCGCCCGAGGCCGCGTCGCCCTGGATGCGCCTCTACCTCTACCACGTCGCCGGCTACGGGCCGCCCACGCTGCTGCTCACTAAAGGTACACGTACTACACGTATACAGTTACACGTACATATACACGTGGGGCCCGCGCCGCCCGAGGCCGCGTCGCCCTGGATGCGCCTCTACCTCTACCACGTCGCCGGCTACGGGCCGCCCACGCTGCTGCTCACTAAAGGTACACGTACTACACGTATACAGTTACACGTACATATACACGTGGGGCCCGCGCCGCCCGAGGCCGCGTCGCCCTGGATGCGCCTCTACCTCTACCACGTCGCCGGCTACGGGCCGCCCACGCTGCTGCTCACTAAAGGTACACGTACTACACGTATACAGTTACACGTACATATACACGTGGGGCCCGCGCCGCCCGAGGCCGCGTCGCCCTGGATGCGCCTCTACCTCTACCACGTCGCCGGCTACGGGCCGCCCACGCTGCTGCTCACTAAAGGTACACGTACTACACGTATACAGTTACACGTACATATACACGTGGGGCCCGCGCCTGAGGCCGCGTCGCCCTGGATGCGCCTCTACCTCTACCACGTCGCCGGCTACGGGCCGCCCACGCTGCTGCTCACTAAAGGTACACGTACTACACGTATACAGTTACACGTACATATACACGTGGGGCCCGCGCCGCCCGAGGCCGCGTCGCCCTGGATGCGCCTCTACCTCTACCACGTCGCCGGCTACGGGCCGCCCACGCTGCTGCTCACTAAAGGTACACGTACTACACGTATACAGTTACACGTACATATACACGTGGGGCCCGCGCCGCCCGAGGCCGCGTCGCCCTGGATGCGCCTCTACCTCTACCACGTCGCCGGCTACGGGCCGCCCACGCTGCTGCTCACTAAAGGTACACGTACTACACGTATACAGTTACACGTACATATACACGTGGGGCCCGCGCCGCCCGAGGCCGCGTCGCCCTGGATGCGCCTCTACCTCTACCACGTCGCCGGATACGGGCCGCCCACGCTGCTGCTCACTAAAGGTACACGTACTACACGTATACAGTTACACGTACATATACACGTGGGGCCCGCGCCTGAGGCCGCGTCGCCCTGGATGCGCCTCTACCTCTACCACGTCGCCGGCTACGGGCCGCCCACGCTGCTGCTCACTAAAGGTACACGTACTACACGTTTACAGTTACACGTACATATACACGTGGGGCCCGCGCCGCCCGAGGCCGCGTCGCCCTGGATGCGCCTCTACCTCTACCACGTCGCCGGCTACGGGCCGCCCACGCTGCTGCTCACTAAAGGTACCTACACGTACTACACGTATACAGTTACACGTACATATACACGTGGGGCCCGCGCCGCCCGAGGCCGCGTCGCCCTGGATGCGCCTCTACCTCTACCACGTCGCCGGCTACGGGCCGCCCACGCTGCTGCTCACTAAAGGTACACGTACTACACGTATACAGTTACACGTACATATACACGTGGGGCCCGCGCCGCCCGAGGCCGCGTCGCCCTGGATGCGCCTCTACCTCTACCACGTCGCCGGGTACGGGCCGCCCACGCTGCTGCTCACTAAAGGTACACGTACTACACGTATACAGTTACACGTACATATACACGTGGGGCCCGCGCCGCCCGAGGCCGCGTCGCCCTGGATGCGCCTCTACCTCTACCACGTCGCCGGCTACGGGCCGCCCACGCTGCCGCTCACTAAAGGTACACGTACTACACGTATACAGTTACACGTACATATACACGTGGGGCCCGCGCCGCCCGAGGCCGCGTCGCCCTGGATGCGCCTCTACCTCTACCACGTCGCCGGCTACGGGCCGCCCACGCTGCTGCTCACTAAAGGTACACGTACTACACGTATACAGTTACACGTACATATACACGTGGGGCCCGCGCCGCCCGAGGCCGCGTCGCCCTGGATGCGCCTCTACCTCTACCACGTCGCCGGATACGGGCCGCCCACGCTGCTGCTCACTAAAGGTACACGTACTACACGTATACAGTTACACGTACATATACACGTGGGGCCCGCGCCTGAGGCCGCGTCGCCCTGGATGCGCCTCTACCTCTACCACGTCGCCGGCTACGGGCCGCCCACGCTGCTGCTCACTAAAGGTACACGTACTACACGTATACAGTTACACGTACATATACACGTGGGGCCCGCGCCGCCCGAGGCCGCGTCGCCCTGGATGCGCCTCTACCTCTACCACGTCGCCGGCTACGGGCCGCCCACGCTGCTGCTCACTAAAGGTACACGTACTACACGTATACAGTTACACGTACATATACACGTGGGGCCCGCGCCGCCCGAGGCCGCGTCGCCCTGGATGCGCCTCTACCTCTACCACGTCGCCGGCTACGGGCCGCCCACGCTGCTGCTCACTAAAGGTACCTACACGTACTACACGTATACAGTTACACGTACATATACACGTGGGGCCCGCGCCGCCCGAGGCCGCGTCGCCCTGGATGCGCCTCTACCTCTACCACGTCGCCGGCCACGGGCTGCCCACGCTGCTGCTCACTAAAGGTACACGTACTACACGTATACAGTTACACGTACATATACACGTGGGGCCCGCGCCGCCCGAGGCCGCGTCGCCCTGGATGCGCCTCTACCTCTACCACGTCGCCGGCTACGGGCCGCCCACGCTGCTGCTCACTAAAGGTACACGTACTACACGTATACAGTTACACGTACATATACACGTGGGGCCCGCGCCGCCCGAGGCCGCGTCGCCCTGGATGCGCCTCTACCTCTACCACGTCGCCGGCTACGGGCCGCCCACGCTGCTGCTCACTAAAGGTACCTACACGTACTACACGTATACAGTTACACGTACATATACACGTGGGGCCCGCGCCGCCCGAGGCCGCGTCGCCCTGGATGCGCCTCTACCTCTACCACGTCGCCGGCTACGGGCCGCCCACGCTGCTGCTCACTAAAGGTACACGTACTACACGTATACAGTTACACGTACATATACACGTGGGGCCCGCGCCGCCCGAGGCCGCGTCGCCCTGGATGCGCCTCTACCTCTACCACGTCGCCGGCTACGGGCCGCCCACGCTGCTGCTCACTAAAGGTACCTACACGTACTACACGTATACAGTTACACGTACATATACACGTGGGGCCCGCGCCGCCCGAGGCCGCGTCGCCCTGGATGCGCCTCTACCTCTACCACGTCGCCGGCTACGGGCCGCCCACGCTGCTGCTCACTAAAGGTACCTACACGTACTACACGTATACAGTTACACGTACATTTATTTATTTATTTATTTATTTATTTCATTTAAACAATATAAGCTTACAGTATAGAACCAAAACGCTTAAATGCTATTTATTATACTACATAATTACAACATTTTATTATTATATAATTTGAACATTATTATTTTGAGCCGCATAATCATATACATCATTAAATTTTAACATTAGAAATAAAATTGAATATAAAATAAATACATTTGAAAATGGATGAAATAAGGATATAATTATGATATATCAAACTGAAATAAGTGAAATAGTGCTTGTGAACCTAGCAATAGGTTCACAAGCACTATTTCACTTATTTCACTATTGCCAATATACTGTCAAAAAAATAATTATGTCAACTTTGTGATTAGTTATGTCAAATATAACAATTGAATAATGAATATAATTAAATTAATGAAATAATAAACACAGTATTCATATGGGCATGTTACTAAATATAAATAAATATAATTATGGATTATTTAAATACAGTAATATGTTTGCGGTCATAGTGCGAATACTATCAAAAAATATATCCACATTCTGGTTACACATTAAAAAATCGTTGATTAATGTTATGGTTCGCCCAGTAGGACTATTATTGGCATAGGGAATCCGCCACGATGATGGACAGGCCAGCAATCTGTGTTGCCGTCGACTAGCACCACGAATATAGTTATTGGGAACATATAAATTAACGCACTCTCGTATCGATGGATTGTCCACTCTCTCTGTCAACAGCAAATAATAGTGAACTATTTGTGTTAACTGTCGTCTGAGTTCCAATGTATCGAGACCGACCATCCCCAAAACAAACATTGAGGGATATAAAAACGGATAATATCCCTATTCATGCTTGTACACAAATCTAGCAAACTTTCTCTGAATTTTCTCTACGCTAAGAATATACTTTTTTTCCTGTGGTTGCCATACAATTGCATTGTACTCTAATTTACTGCGTACATACGCATTGTAAAGCATTTTTATGGTTTTGATATTTCTCAAATCAGATGAATTTCTAATTATAAATCCCAGACTTTTATTAGCACTCTTACATATATCCTCTATATGTTCGTGGAAGTTTAACTGAACGTCAAGGGTTAGTCCAAGATCGCGTATTGTGGTCACTCGCTGTAACGGTGCATCAGCTAACGCGTATGTGGCAGCGATTGGAGAACGTGACCTCGTAAATGTTATAATTTTGCACTTGGACACATTAAAGGATAGTTTGTTTTTTAAACTCCAATCGACCACCGCATCAATATCTGATTGTAGCTCTGCACAGTCACTAGCACTGTTAACCGTTTTGTAAAGTTTGACATCATCGGCGAACATAAGGCATTCTGATTTAGATAGTACAGCCGGTAAATCATTTATCATGATAAGGAACTGAGTTGGTCCAAGGGTACTGCCCTGACTCACCCCGGACCTTGTATAATATTCATGGGATTGGTATCTACCCATTTTCACGAACTGTTTTCTATCTTTAAGATAATGGGCCATGAATTTCAGGAGAGGTGTACAGAAACCAAGCGATGCAAACTTAGTTAATAGAATGTCATTATCAACTAAATGAAATGCCTTTGTGAAATTAAAATATGCTGCGTCAATCTGAGTAGCCCCCATCATATTAGTTTTCACATAGTCGACAAAATTGATGTGATTAGTTAAAGTAGATCGGGCTGGCCGGAATCCATGCTGCGCGTTAACAAGTCGTCTGCTAATTTGCTGGAAGATAGAGCTATTCAGAATCGACTCAAATATCTTACCAAATATGGACAGGATAGCAATAGGCCTAAAATTTGTAACGTCGGTCGATGAACTACACTTGGGTACGGGTGTGACCCTTGAGACCTTCCATTTACTGGGATACTGACATATACACGTGGGGCCCGCGCCGCCCGAGGCCGCGTCGCCCTGGATGCGCCTCTACCTCTACCACGTCGCCGGCTACGGGCCGCCCACGCTGCTGCTCACTAAAGGTACCTACACGTACTACACGTATACAGTTACACGTACATATACACGTGGGGCCCGCGCCGCCCGAGGCCGCGTCGCCCTGGATGCGCCTCTACCTCTACCACGTCGCCGGCTACGGGCCGCCCACACTGCTGCTCACTAAAGGTACCTACACGTACTACACGTATACAGTTACACGTACATATACACGTGGGGCCCGCGCCGCCCGAGGCCGCGTCGCCCTGGATGCGCCTCTACCTCTACCACGTCGCCGGCTACGGGCCGCCCACGCTGCTGCTCACTAAAGGTACACGTACTACACGTATACAGTTACACGTACATATACACGTGGGGCCCGCGCCGCCCGAGGCCGCGTCGCCCTGGATGCGCCTCTACCTCTACCACGTCGCCGGCTACGGGCCGCCCACGCTGCTACTCACTAAAGGTACACGTACTACACGTATACAGTTACACGTACATATACACGTGGGGCCCGCGCCGCCCGAGGCCGCGTCGCCCTGGATGCGCCTCTACCTCTACCACGTCGCCGGCTACGGGCCGCCCACGCTGCTGCTCACTAAAGGTACCTACACGTACTACACGTATACAGTTACACGTACATATACACGTGGGGCCCGCGCCGCCCGAGGCCGCGTCGCCCTGGATGCGCCTCTACCTCTACCACGTCGCCGGCTACGGGCCGCCCACGCTGCTGCTCACTAAAGGTACACGTACTACACGTATACAGTTACACGTACATATACACGTGGGGCCCGCGCCGCCCGAGGCCGCGTCGCCCTGGATGCGCCTCTACCTCTACCACGTCGCCGGCTACGGGCCGCCCACGCTGCTGCTCACTAAAGGTACACGTACTACACGTATACAGTTACACGTACATATACACGTGGGGCCCGCGCCGCCCGAGGCCGCGTCGCCCTGGATGCGCCTCTACCTCTACCACGTCGCCGGCTACGGGCCGCCCACGCTGCTGCTCACTAAAGGTACACGTACTACACGTATACAGTTACACGTACATATACACGTGGGGCCCGCGCCGCCCGAGGCCGCGTCGCCCTGGATGCGCCTCTACCTCTACCACGTCGCCGGCTACGGGCCGCCCACGCTGCTGCTCACTAAAGGTACACGTACTACACGTATACAGTTACACGTACATATACACGTGGGGCCCGCGCCGCCCGAGGCCGCGTCGCCCTGGATGCGCCTCTACCTCTACCACGTCGCCGGCTACGGGCCGCCCACGCTGCTGCTCACTAAAGGTACACGTACTACACGTATACAGTTACACGTACATATACACGTGGGGCCCGCGCCGCCCGAGGCCGCGTCGCTCTGGATGCGCCTTTACCTCTACCACGTCGCCGGCTACGGGCCGCCCACGCTGCTGCTCACTAAAGGTACACGTACTACACGTATACAGTTACACGTACATATACACGTGGGGCCCGCGCCGCCCGAGGCCGCGTCGCCCTGGATGCGCCTCTACCTCTACCACGTCGCCGGCTACGGGCCGCCCACGCTGCTGCTCACTAAAGGTACACGTACTACACGTATACAGTTACACGTACATATACACGTGGGGCCCGCGCCGCCCGAGGCCGCGTCGCCCTGGATGCGCCTCTACCTCTACCACGTCGCCGGCTACGGGCCGCCCACGCTGCTGCTCACTAAAGGTACACGTACTACACGTATACAGTTACACGTACATATACACGTGGGGCCCGCGCCGCCCGAGGCCGCGTCGCCCCGGATGCGCCTCTACCTCTACCACGTCGCCGGCTACGGGCCGCCCACGCTGCTGCTCACTAAAGGTACCTACACGTACTACACGTATACAGTTACACGTACATATACACGTGGGGCCCGCGCCGCCCGAGGCCGCGTCGCCCTGGATGCGCCTCTACCTCTACCACGTCGCCGGCTACGGGCCGCCCACGCTGCTGCTCACTAAAGGTACACGTACTACACGTATACAGTTACACGTACATATACACGTGGGGCCCGCGCCGCCCGAGGCCGCGTCGCCCTGGATGCGCCTCTACCTCTACCACGTCGCCGGCTACGGGCCGCCCACGCTGCTGCTCACTAAAGGTACACGTACTACACGTATACAGTTACACGTACATATACACGTGGGGCCCGCGCCGCCCGAGGCCGCGTCGCCCTGGATGCGCCTCTACCTCTACCACGTCGCCGGCTACGGGCCGCCCACGCTGCTGCTCACTAAAGGTACCTACACGTACTACACGTATACAGTTACACGTACATATACACGTGGGGCCCGCGCCGCCCGAGGCCGCGTCGCCCTGGATGCGCCTCTACCTCTACCACGTCGCCGGCTACGGGCCGCCCACGCTGCTGCTCACTAAAGGTACACGTACTACACGTATACAGTTACACGTACATATACACGTGGGGCCCGCGCCGCCCGAGGCCGCGTCGCCCTGGATGCGCCTCTACCTCTACCACGTCGCCGGCTACGGGCCGCCCACGCTGCTGCTCACTAAAGGTACACGTACTACACGTATACAGTTACACGTACATATACACGTGGGGCCCGCGCCGCCCGAGGCCGCGTCGCCCTGGATGCGCCTCTACCTCTACCACGTCGCCGGCTACGGGCCGCCCACGCTGCTGCTCACTAAAGGTACACGTACTACACGTATACAGTTACACGTACATATACACGTGGGGCCCGCGCCGCCCGAGGCCGCGTCGCCCTGGATGCGCCTCTACCTCTACCACGTCGCCGGCTACGGGCCGCCCACGCTGCTGCTCACTAAAGGTACACGTACTACACGTATACAGTTACACGTACATATACACGTGGGGCCCGCGCCGCCCGAGGCCGCGTCGCCCTGGATGCGCCTCTACCTCTACCACGTCGCCGGCTACGGGCCGCCCACGCTGCTGCTCACTAAAGGTACACGTACTACACGTATACAGTTACACGTACATATACACGTGGGGCCCGCGCCGCCCGAGGCCGCGTCGCCCTGGATGCGCCTCTACCTCTACCACGTCGCCGGCTACGGGCCGCCCACGCTGCTGCTCACTAAAGGTACACGTACTACACGTATACAGTTACACGTACATATACACGTGGGGCCCGCGCCGCCCGAGGCCGCGTCGCCCTGGATGCGCCTCTACCTCTACCACGTCGCCGGCTACGGGCCGCCCACGCTGCTGCTCACTAAAGGTACACGTACTACACGTATACAGTTACACGTACATATACACGTGGGGCCCGCGCCGCCCGAGGCCGCGTCGCCCTGGATGCGCCTCTACCTCTACCACGTCGCCGGCTACGGGCCGCCCACGCTGCTGCTCACTAAAGGTACACGTACTACACGTATACAGTTACACGTACATATACACGTGGGGCCCGCGCCGCCCGAGGCCGCGTCGCCCTGGATGCGCCTCTACCTCTACCACGTCGCCGGCTACGGGCCGCCCACGCTGCTGCTCACTAAAGGTACACGTACTACACGTATACAGTTACACGTACATATACACGTGGGGCCCGCGCCGCCCGAGGCCGCGTCGCCCCGGATGCGCCTCTACCTCTACCACGTCGCCGGCTACGGGCCGCCCACGCTGCTGCTCACTAAAGGTACCTACACGTACTACACGTATACAGTTACACGTACATATACACGTGGGGCCCGCGCCGCCCGAGGCCGCGTCGCCCTGGATGCGCCTCTACCTCTACCACGTCGCCGGCTACGGGCCGCCCACGCTGCTGCTCACTTAAGGTACACGTAATAAGTAAATACCCACGTACCTACCTACAGCTGTTTTTATCAGGACAACCAAAAATAATGAACCACTGGATTGTGTTACACAACCCTCAGATGCTTTCGACAGAACGCCACTACATACCTCAAATGGTTAGGGAGGCTATTGAAATACAAAAGTTCAAAGATTTAAATAGAGAGGATGGGTATCAACTGTCGAGTATCTGGCATCCAGTGGTACGTCTATGTAAAATCCGTGAAAAGAAAAAAGTCTAACTGCGAGGCTGACGTAGTGAGTGTAGTAGGTCGTCATCGGGTACAGTGCGATAGCGAAAACAGTGGTGTTGTATGCAAAAAACGAGTAAGAAACGCGTAGACCGTTATACTTGCTCGTAACATTAATCCCCCCGCAATACCCTCAGTACATCCGTCAACATGGCTTGCAACAGTGCCGAAATATCGGTTACTCCAAACAAAGGTACGTGGTATATATCCCTAAAGCCAATTTAAAATGAGATAAAATCCCCTTGTCACAAACCTCGATGCAGGTGGAAAGGTTCAGATTGCTGGTTCTGTACTTGCATGGTACACGTAGTCGCGGCGTTATATAAATCTCACAGCAGTTGGACATATCGCCAATCGACTTGGCACCGTTGCGACGAAAGACTCCAGAACAGACCAGGTTTCAATGGAGACAAATGCCTTCTCATAGCCCAAAAATACTCCTCTGTCTTCTGTATAATCTGCCGCACTGTGTAGATGTGATCTATGGTGCCTGAAATCCGGCCTGTTCGGGTAGCTGAAACTCGCCAAGTCTACGCGCGAGACGGTTCGTAATGAACCCGAAGAACAGCTTATAGACGTGGCTCAAGATCGAGATAGGTCTATAGTTCTTCAGAAGAGTTTTTGACGAACAAAACGACAATGCTCTTGCTCCACGCCCTTTGACTTCTCCCCGAGTGGAGGACAGAATTAAATATACGTTGCAGCTGCACAAGTATAGGTTTCTCACCTGCCTTTAATTTCATTTTCCCCGAGGGCTTTTCCATTTTTAAGCTGCGTCAGGGCCGCCCCGATTTTGTTTGGCTGATATCTGACAACTCTCCCGTGATGTGGCAGGTTAAAGCGGCTCTTGGATCCTCGGAGCGTGTTGGGGACAGGACGCTTTCGAGGTGTAAAGGTTGCCGTAGAAGCTCTCAACCTCCGCAAGGATCGCCAGCCGGACTTCGTCCTAATTGCTGAGTAAAAACTTTTGACCCCCGATTTCGCTCGATCGCTTCCTGTATGGAGTGTGTATTTGATCTACGGAGGTCGCGTCTTATCAGCTTGTGGTGTGATGCGTCTTAAAGAGTTTCGTCCTATCATCCCGTAGGATTTCTATCACTTGGTCCAGTTCCTGGCCCTAATCCGTGTCGATTGCGGTTTCCAAGGCAGCTAACCTGTTTTCCAGTTTTATCTGGAATGTTTCAGACCCAACCACGAATTGGTGAAAATTAGGCCGGAGCATAGACTTCATTAGGCGAACACGTTCCAGCTTATAATCGATATTTAGAGTGCCTCGTTGTTCGTGTTTGAGTCGGTGATCACTTCGGGTATGGAACATTGTGGTCACGGAGACATCCCTAAATATTCGCTTCTTGTCCGCGATAATGAAGTTTATCCCATTATTTGTCATAGTATCGGGGCTCTGCGACGTTCACTGTCGTTGAGGCTTCTTCTTAAAGAACGAGTTCATTAAAAACAACCCATCTTTCTCTAAAAAGTTAACGAGCATCTGCTTCCTATGATTTCTCACTTTGGCCATAAAGTCTACCACGACAAGATTGAAGTGGTCTTTTTAGGTGTTGTGTAAGGCCCTGGAAATGTTTTCATGCAGTTCCACAGTTCATCATCCGAGTATGTCGAAGTTGGTGCACTTGGATAACCTTGAGAGTATACCTCTTGGTAAGTCTGATCACAATGTTAGCTACCCTTTATTTTTGTTAAGTCAAACCCTAATTTATTTGAAACCTTAGCGGATACAATTAAACGTAACAGGAGACCCATCACACAGAACATGCTTCGTATACATAAGGCTAATACGACACTATTACACAAGAGTATATACTGCATGGCACCTGTCATTTATAATAGAGTACCTAATGAATTTAAAAAATTGAATACTAATATGTTTAAGAAGCGTTTGTACAATTTTCTAGTAAATAAGTGTTATTATAAAATTAATGATTTCATTGATGGCAAATAAATAAATTATTTTTATACATGACATAAATATAATCATTATTTCTATTGACATTCACCGTATTGATTATCATTATTTAATTGTCTAATAGCTTCATTGACTGTACATGTTTTTATATTGTTTAATTTAATTATTTTATTTGTCTAATGAGTATCGAATTTAGTACCTATGTTTATATTATGTTAATGAATTATTTTAAAACTATAGTATTTTCGCTGTATGATGAAATGCATGACAGTTCTCATTTTACATATAACGCATACTACTTTCAACTTATGAAAATAAATTGGCAAAAAAACAAATATTTAAAATAATATCTATTAAAAATTACAAAGTAAATTGATACTAGTATGTCTCTCTCTATTTTTATAATTATTATTAACGGTAAATAAATAATTTAAATATAATAAAATATAATACTCAAAATGTCAGATGCATGAAACGAACCCTCTGTCAGTAGAGATTGACACCATTGAATCGCCATGAAATCGATTAATAGGAGCGCCCATCTTGTGATCGAATACGTCAGTACCAGCGCCTTATATGCGGTTTGTGATTCTGCCTGTTCGGCGTGTTATTTTTTATTGTTTTGTTTTGCCAAAAACAACAAAAAAGATAGTTTTAAACTCTCAAAGCCGTGAGTTAGTGCTTCGTTTGAGGACCTTCTCTGAACGAGAGCGTGCAAACGGGGGCCCGGTAATACCGATCGACACTGTTGTGTATAGAGTTGCGGCAGCTCTGGACATCGCCAAGCAAGGCTTCAATTACTCGAATAACCAAAGAAAAATTTTAAGAAACTAGTTTTGAAGACAAGAAGCTGTCCACTCCGAAGAAACATGAGCGTAAAGCTTCAATAACTGACGTAGATAGTTCCGATGTGTTGGCAATACGAAATCCATACATTGATAAAATTAATCAGTCGTAGAAATAACATAATCGACAATATTTACAGACTTGGGATAAGTATCAAGTCCACCTCGACCGAATTTGAGATCAGCAATTAATTATCTCAGTCGGAGAAGATGCCGATTCAGATATGAGGTTTTATTTCGAGTGACAGTGACGAATAATATTTTTTTTTTTAAATTGATGCGTTTTATTTGTGAATGTATTTACCAAAACACTTTTAATATGAATTTATTTCGAAGATGTAAAATCGGTAACTACGTACGATAGCATGTCGTTTGCCAATTAATTCGATATTTATAAATAATCGCTTAAATTTCCCTAGGTTACATCACTATAATTGTCAGTCATGAACTGTCATGCATATCATTACACAGCGAAAATACTATATAATTTGGTATTATATTCAGACAGTATTATGAAATTAAATTTTGCATGCCGATTAGGTAGAATGAAGAGGACAATATGTAACTTATATCGAACATCTCTGTATACCTTTATTCAGCAAATAAAATGATTGATTGATTGATACCCTTGTCGACACACTGGAGACTTTTAAAACATTGTCAGAGAGGACCTCATGAACCAAGAACCCAACGCCGCCTTAGGATGGCTGGTCTCCCCTGTTGAAGTACATAAGATGGCCTGAATCTAGGGTTACTGTATCCCTCCCCCTCTCTCCGGACCTGACATAATCCAAAAACATGCCGCCTTATGCACTTCGTTTTCCAGTTGTGTCAGATGTTTTAAAAGCCCTAGCGTGCCGCCGTTATACGTAGCCATGGTCAGTCAGTGTTGGCGGCCTACCGTAACCCGGTGATTCTTCGCAACCCCTTTTTTTGTTTTACGAGGTGGAAAATCCCTTCGGATCTTGGGGAAATGAGAGCCGGAGTATGTGGTGTTACCACTAAAAACCACCTCGACTTTCTCATGTACCCGTGTGTGGGAGGGTCGGGTATCGCCGAAGCATTCGTCGCAACCCCCTGACGGGTATTGGCCCGCCAGGTAGTCAGGCGGGCCCCGAACAAAACCCCCTTGGCGGCGGATGAAGGTGTTGGGTTTCGCCGCCAAAACACCCAGCGGCCGCAGAGGATAGGGAGGACGGCAACGCAACACCGCATCTCTTCTTCCTCTGCGGCCCCAACGCGACGCAACAATGGTGCACCTCCATTTGGTTGCGGGAGATAGGGCGCGCGGCAACGCAACACCGACACGCCTCTCCTCTCGCGACTGCACCCGACTGCGAGGGACAGACAGAACTGTCCCTCGCACCCGCACTTTAGACGCATCCTACGCAGGCCTCACCCAAGCCCACGTGGAGCGTCCCCTCCCAGGATCCCTTTAGCTTCACCGTGGGTGTACCTCAAACCCACTGTTACTGAGCCCGCCCACCACGACAAGGTGGAGATCCCACGAGGGGGATTCTTCGCACCCCTTGCCCCGCCTCTACAATGTCCGCCGCCTTAGCCAGGAATAGCGATGCGACCGAGAAATGAGGGTCATTCCGTATGTGTTTTTGCCATTGAGGTTTTGCCCGTAATCACTACGCTGGGCAGACGTGATCGCAGGGTGTAGCTTCTCGCCCCAGTGACGCTGCTGTCCGTCACTAATCTAATATATCTATCTACGTCTATTTGCAACGGTTATAACGCCGTTAGTCGGTCGCCAGAGACTCGTTCGCTTGTCGGCTAGATAAACCACGGGCGGGTGAAATTAGCTGGAAGCTCTAAGACAGAGTTGTGCTCCCGTACATCCCAATGAAACTATATTGCCTTGAATTGTATAAATTTAAGCATCTACAAACATATTATTTGGTGTGACAGGTACTCAACTACGGAGCGTGCCCCGGCTACTACTAGGCTACTCGCGGCTGACAGTGTCGTGGTGGGGCGCGGAGGCGGCGCTGGAGGGCGCAGGGGCGGCTGCCGGGGCCCTGGGGGCGGCGGCGGCGCTGCTGGCCGCCAACACAGCCTTGCGGCGCGGGCCCGTGCTGCTGCAAGCTCTGGGTGTGCGCCACCCCGCGCCGCTCAGGCACCTCATGTTCCCGCCGGAGGCCGACACTTGCGCTGGTCAGTACAGCAGCCAGTCTAAACCGCCGCAACCGTGCGCCACGCCCGATGTCGCGACAAACTTAAACGCGACATGTACATCGAAATCGCTGCCGCTATAGGTCGTGACCGGGCTGTTACGGGTTGAACTAACCGCAATATAATAGCGAGTTAATGGCATCACACCTGCATTGACCACAAATATGCAATAAATGTTTCTACTAATCCGCATGCAATATGTCTTAAGTACAGCAACTCACCTGCTGAAAGTACGACGCCGATGACATTAGGTATTTCAAAACTTCGCCAAACATTCTGTAAATCCAAAATCGCCTCTTATACTCCATTTGGTTAGGTACTTAACTAAAGGTAAACAATCTTGATGTGTCTTTTTTATCTAAAATCTATTTAAAAATAAAATGCTGCTAAAGATCAATGTAGGTAAATACAATAACAATAATTTCTAAATTAATTCAACCCTTGGTTTAAGCAGTAGTTAATTTGTTTAATATGTGGTAATTTAAAAAGTCACATCAAAATTGCTTACCTTTAGTCAAGTACCTAACCAAATGGAGTATAGCAATGAATTCTACATTGTCTTAATAAAACTAGTACCTATTCTAATTTACTAGTCACATATACCAATAAGTCTTCTATTATTCAGAATCGCAAGCCATGTGGTCTCGTCACGCGGGTCTGCGGCGGCTGCTGAAAAGATTGCGGCTCACTCGCTCGGTGGGGTACGTGACGTTGGCCGACATCGGGGTGCCCGACCTCGGCTGTGCCAGACCACCTGCCAACGTGCAACTAGGTAGGTACCCTAATAATATTAACTATTTTGGTCGAAAGTTATGTTATTTGGTTTACTGCACTTATTAAAATAGTTCATATAGGTGGGAGATTACAGAAATAGTAAAAAGTAAATTTAGGGTTAACCACATGCCTAAAAATCTTCTTTTAAATTTCCAGTGCAACCAAGAAAGAAGAAAGAAATTTGCGGTATGGCTAAACCAGTTAGTGAAGTATCGCTATCCTCAACAGAGTCTGCGGACAAATACAACGAGGAATTCTCCAAATCCCTCGCCAGGCTGCAGTCCCCGATCGAGTCACACTTCGCAGTCACTCCAACTATTGAGAGCAAGAACAGCTCGCCGGCCAACGGGTTCACTAGCGCCGAATGCGGCCGGCTACTATGCGAAGAACTCGACAACATGGCATTAGACGACCAAAAACACGCACATAGCAAGGAGTCCATAGCTTGCAGCGACGACTTAGTCCCTATAAACTCAACCTCGACCAGTATCGAAGACCTGAAATCCGACAAAAAACATTCCAAAGAGAAATCGACCAGTAAAGAGTCGATTTCGACGATCGACGATCTCGTACCTATACATTCGACTTCTGTGAGTAGTGAGAACTTGAACAAGAAAGTAGATAAAACTGATAAAGTGATGAACCAGTTGAACGATCTGTTGAGTCCGGCGGAGGAGTCGATATCGATGTTCACTCAGTTGAGCGACAAGTTGACCGAGATGTCGACGGCGGAAGGCGACAGCGGAGTAGACACTGCGCATAACATATCCGATGATGAGACTTGTAAACCTGAGGTATGTGTGCTTGTAGTTTTCTGGCTCTGCAGACAAGTGGCATTTGATGACCGACAGCCTTTAGACATGTCACGTGGTCTACGAAAGCAGATCGCTTATGTTACCATGGCAACTAAGCGATAGCGATAGCAATGAATACAGATTTACATAGAAGCGCAGTTCTTAAGGATTTCGTGGGCCGATTCTAAATGTCCAGTTTAGTTCGTAGTTGGCGCCGTTGGCGGCGCTGGCGACGTTCTCCGTTTCTTGCTCTCGCAGTTAAGATACACTCGAGGAACGTACGTCGCTCTTGCTCTCGGAGAGACAGCTGTCACAGCATGACTGCCACGCCGCCAAGCGGCAATTTGGGTCACAGAAATGCGCCTCTATGTAAATATCTGAGCTCTTTAGTAGAATTGAGAAGCGAATGCCACTTGTCTAAGCCCTTTGTTATTTGCCGTTTGTGCCGTGGCTCGGACAGTATGTTAAACCAGTTAGTTCTGAGCTTATCAAGATAGTAACTATTATGTCTTTGTTACAGAAATGGACGATACTAGATCTACAGTTTGGTATTCCACTATTCGACGAGACTCTGTGCGAGAAAATATGCAAGTGTGTCGTCGAGCGGATAGCCAAGCCTGAAATGTTAGTATAACTCAAGCATTATTTAATCTGATCAAACTTTATTCAATGTTTGCTAAAACCTAAAAGTACACACAAACAGATCTTTCTTTCTTTTCAAAATATGGTATTAAAATGAATTAACTAAAATTATAAAAACTTAAATGTATGTAGTGTTTCCTCAATGTACTATTTAATTTTCAGATTGGAGAAAGTAAAGGAGGATAATGAATTTATTCGTTCAGATATTTTGAAATTCGTATCACAATGTCAGGTGAGTCAGTAGATTCAATTTTTAAATCATTAAAAATATAGAGCCATTTGGTGCATAACACTGACTTTGATGGAGACCAAAAGGTATAGGTGTCTTCTATTCATTTTTTTTTTCAGTACTATCCTGGTGAAGACATGGGCATAGTGAAGCGTGGTACCCTTGTGCCATTACCTAGGAAAAGCCTGGCGTTCGAAAACGGCAGGATCAGCGAGTGGGCCGGCAAGTGATGCCGTCCCGCCCGCACACGCCATATCTCCACTTAGAGCGATAGAGACAGGTGCATGTTTGTCGTTCCGGATTTGAGCTTTACTAGACGTTATGTAGGATGTTTTGTTTTCATGTTGTATGGACGGTGGATGAAAAAAGTATTGTACTCCCATTTCTTTATGGCATATGCTTTATGTAAACTCGTTACTTACACAGCAAAGAAAAATGTTGTGAAAATATTTACAGACACTTGTGTTTATTATAAATACATAGGAAGAAATATAGTTTCTTAGCTGATTCGCTGGCGAATTTTATTAGTATTGTTTGTTTTTAGTCTCTGTTTTTTTGCGACGTCTCTCACTGACATACAGAAAAGTGTTTATTTTTTAAATAAACGTTTGAAATACTGCAGTTTTTCATCCACTATCTAATATAACATCAGTATTGCGACTAAACGACGCTTATATTTCTTTTATATAAATAGACATATTATGAAAATGCATGAGTTATTGAAAGATTTTAGGGCGTTTAGTTTAGACTCTTCTGAATGTGAAATAATAAAAATATTTTATTAAATTGAGAACCTGTTTTGTCACTGTCTTATAACAGAGCAGTCGTGCCGTCCCTCTCATTTTAAACTAAATACTAAAAGACGGCATGTATGTTAACTATTCAGTGGTAAAATAGGTTCTATATATTATGTATTATTGAATAATTCGATATCTAAATGGCCCTTTTATTGAGTGTTCATAGGAGGCCGTTACAAATGTGTATTAGTAAAATATAAATATAATTTAATGTATATTAGTTACCATGTATTACATGATACAGGAAGGTACGCCATATGATTATGAATTATATTGTTACAGACGCACGATTTCATTTTAAAGAGACACTTGGAAGTTGTGTTCCTAATTATGTGTCTAAGAAAACTGAGACTCACATCTGTGGTTTAAGTTTGCCGGCCTGATACTAAATGATCCTAAAATTATTAAATATTACTCTGACGAATAATGCTTAGCGAAAAACGCTGCAAATGTTGTACTTATTTGATTCGCGCACCCGCAAACCTCTTTTTTGCGCGGAATCCCTTAAGTGTTGAAATTAGGCCAAAAACATAATAATATGGTTTGAATTGACGTGCGGGATATGTACTAGGTACATTTGTTGCGAGTGTCCAATATTACCTTACTACCGCAAGCGGAAGTACATAAAACATATGTGTGTCTTACTAGTTTTCTATGTTTCATAATTATTGTGAACAAAATAATCTGAACTTTATGAGTATGACATGTATTAGAAGTGAAACACAAATAATACTTATTGTTTTTTTTAAGCGAGTAATTTTTTTCAAGGATGTAACTAGTTGTGATTTATTAACAAGAGTTGAAAACGGTAGGCCGAGCTTAGAATCAAATTCCAGTGCCTTAGTGCACAGGGCTTGACCCTTGCTTGATAGGCGGTATAGTGGCCCAAGGCGCAGTTACTAAAGCTCCCATCGGCGCATCGGGCACATTACGCACTATTTTCGGAATTGCATCTTATGTCTATATTATCATTAATCAAGCATGGCCACAATAGATGAATTATTATGGCAACCTTGACTAAAATTTTGCCATACGTGACATCAATGTAAGAACAACTAACTGATTTAAAATAAAATATGTATTTTCATCTTATTCATCGCAACTTGTTATATGCCTAATTTATTATTATGAAGAAAAAGTTAAAATATTACTTTGAATGTTAATTAAATAATTTTAATTCTATATCATATTCATAACCAATATTGTTATTAACATTTAGCGGGATATCTTTGAAAAAGATTTGTTGATTGCTTCAGAGCTGTCAATATAAAATCGTATCATGCTATATTTTTCCATTTAACGTATTTTTTTAATATATAGCATGATTATCTTGACTCAACTTGAGGTTTGTGAAGCGAATCCTCTATGCAATATAATTTTATTTGTGATTATTTGTGGTAAAAATTGGCAGTATTGTATTTGTTAATTCGACACGTGTCAGAGATTTATTTATTGTTATATTTGTACTTATTTAATTTTTTTTATCATTCCTTGAATATTGTAAGATGAGATTTATATAAATAAGGCACATTCTGAACATGAATATTGTCGAAGTACCTAAATTTATCTATATTGTACTACGAATTAAACTTATACCTAGGGAAGAATCAGCCAAATATACAAGGAATTAGTCCTTGACTATTTGTCACATAAGTACCGGAAGAAAATAATAACTGGGACTTGCTAATGAAGCAAAGGATATATGACAGGACCATTGCAAATGACATTCCATAGTCTCTGCTACCCCTCCGAGAAACAAGCGTGAGTCTATGTATGTATGTATGCTACGGTGTAGGAAGGGACGGCGGCGGGGGCGGTCCGCCCCGGGTGCCTCCCTTTTTGGGGTGCCACCCATCCAAAAAAAGGGATGACCCAAAACTCAACTTTGAAAACAATGTACAAAAATATAAAACAACATAGGCACTAGCTCACCACTACGATTGACCTAGTAGCCTGGGGGAGTTAGCCCGTAATTGTTAGGTATTGAAAAAAAAAAAAAGGTCACCCGCCAACTTCTGCACCAGGTGCCACCCCAGCTAGCTACGCCATCGCGCCACTGGGTACCCAACCAAAAGTATTGTCAGCAAAATTTGCAATATTATACTATTATTCATGAATGTTACATAATAAATTAATAATATTGTAAAGAGAAAATATTCGTAGTATAATATGGATTTCATTGAAACTATTCCACACAATGGTAATATGCCATAGCTATTTAAATAAACATCCGTCCCTTACACGCTAGCCAACATTTAGGACAGTGAGAAGAATGTTTATTTTCTTTGCGTATTATTTGTGGCGTAAAACATTTGTGTGGTCTCGCCATGCCTTGAGTACCTTGTTGCTCGTTTACTTATTACATGAATCATCGTTTCTGTTGTTTATAGCCATCTTCAGTTTTTATAATTTTAAGATACGAATAAAATATTTGTAAATAATTGTTATTTTATTTCTATGACTTCAGTATCAGATCTACGATTTTCTCGAACCGGGGCAAATCTGTCGGCGCTCCCTCCTAACAATTTTCCAATGACCCCTGTTGGGAGGGAAAGTTCCGGAGGTCCCATCTACTTATTCTAGCACATCCCGCTCTGCCTATTGATTTTCCCATCCCAAGGGGCGGGCGGCAACGCAGTTGTGACTCCTTAGGTGTTGCCTGTGTCCATGAGCTCTCCGTCCGTAATTTTTCCCTAACCAAATGTAACATCGGGCTGACACTGAATATTTCATTTGCGATCGTTTCAAGCGGATTCAAGGTTCCAAACGGACTTTGAGTTCCTAGACGAGGGTCTTGGATTGCAACCGGGAACCGCTGAGATGATTTGCGATTATTTCAAATAGTTCAAATATATGCGTATAAAAAAAATGGGCAAGTGAAAGTCGGACTCGCGCATGAAGGGTTCCGTACCATCATCTATAAAAGAAAATCACGTTCGTTGTATGTATACTTAAATACTTTTTAAGTTTCTACCTGTTTATTATGATCGAGTAACAAATTGCTTAAAAATTACGTTTGTTGTATGGGAGCCCCCTTTACTATTTTTAAATTTAATTATTTATTTTGAAAGGTAATATACTACATATTCTGTGAAAATTTAAAGCGTCTACCTGTAACAGTTGGTAATTTAGAGCAAAAAATACGAAAAAAACACGTTTATTTGTATGGGACCCCCCCCTTAATATTTTAATTTTTAGTATTTGTTGTTATAGCGGCAACCGAAATACATAATTTGTGAAAATTTCAGCTTTCTAGCTGTCACGGTTTATGAGCGAGGCTTTAGTAATAGGGTCCCGTTTTTTACCTTTTAGGTACGGAACCCTAATAACGGCAGCGCTGTAAGTGGATCTTTTTTGTACCTACTAGCTGGTACTACCAGTCGTAAAATACGATAGGCGATTCAAGTTCATTTACTACGGAATTCAATATTCGATCTATCCTTTTTTGAGATTTTAGATTCGTTTTCGATATAAGCTCCACACAAAATGGATGGATCGAATATTGAAACCGGCCGTTAGTCAATTGCCACATATTTACGTTGTTGTCCTAGAACCAATTTGATCATGGGCCAGAATAATTAAGGTGTACCTATTGTACCCTTAAGCCTGGCGTCGACTAGGTACATTCGAATCGCGCTGAGTCGCATTTTTTCCGTGTGCGTTCATTACAGACGAATCAAATCGCAGTCAGCAGTCGGCGAGTGGCTGCTATAGGTTGTTGTGCTTGTGTTGTCAATGATGGATAGTTCGGACAGAGGAACAGCTTCATACAACAGCGCGAATCGGTTGCACTACTACGAGCACGCGGCTTATGTGTGCGTGACCACTGGCCGCTTGTAGTGTACGCGGCGAGAGTGGAAAGAACCGGTTTACGTAGGCACAGGCAGTTGACAATCTTAGGGTTATTACGACGCACGTTGTTTGTTTTGTACGTTGCAAGTTTTAATATTTTAATGTAAAAAAGTGTTGTTTTATTATTAATAATGGTTGCTTATTGTACTGTTTGTATGAATAATACTAGATGAAATAATTAAATCATTATAAAGATTTTAACAATGGTAACGTACAATTGGGTTTTTTAATTAGGTATAACTCCTGATAATTTTGTCGCATTTGTTGAATTGCTCGAGCAAAAGTTTCGCGAATATTTCGATCTTGAAATAAATATTGTCAATGTTGGCAACGAAATACTTAACAACTCATTAGTTGTGAAATTGTGTAAAAGCAATTAATGTTTACAAAACCAATGACTATCAGAAAGTGATCAGCCATCGATAGGGATTAAAAAAAACAGGTGCATGCGATTTTCGACCTTATTGACGTAACTCAGAATTTATAATTTTATTAACGTATCAATATCAGAAAGCAAGAAAATATAAAAAAAAGTCTGTCATGAATTGTCAATAAGGTCGAAAATCGCATGCACCTATTTTTTGTAAGCCCTATCGATGGTTGATCATTTTATAGTCATTTGTTTTGTAGACGTTCGTTTGTCTTACACAATTTCTTTTTAAACTTATTTTAGATACCTATCCCCGTGGTAAAACTAGTGGCCATAATAGCTATAGGAGATTCCTATGTTTATTAGCAAAATAGGTCATATTACGAGTACCAGAAAATATTCAACACTATTAGTGGTATCGTTGGGAATGTCAAATAAATCACGTCGTCACGTCGTGTCCTTGGTAACAAATGTATATTTTTATTCCGTGCTTTTAAAAGTTTCAGGTGCATGCCTTTTTTGGTTCCACTCGCTATTTTATTTACAGCTGTACTTCTGCCGTATAGAGAATCCGTCGAGTCCAAGAATCTACCCAATCCACGAATCTGTCGAGTTGGGAATCTGCCAAATCACGAATCTGTGCAATCCAGAATCTGTCGTATACCGAACAAGAGATTTGTCATAACGTATTGTGACAACCCTACCAAAATAGGTAACAAAGGACATTGGGCGTATTCCGACCCGGGCACGGACATTGACGAACTTGGTATAAAATGAAAGAGCATGAATGCTCTTACCAGTAAATACGAGGTTTTTTTTTTTTAATCCATGGGAGAACAAAGTTTGAGCTAGAAATATATTTATAAAAAAAGCAAAAATCTCATACTCTATTTTAATAATATAAATTGTGGTACTGTTAAAAATAGCTACAAATCGGGTCTGTCGAGTATATGCATGTGCCTACTGAGTGATCATTTATGCCATTAGATGGAAACAAACCAGATTTTAGAGATTTCCCACAGTTGCCATACGAAGAACTGATAATTTTATTATCATCAAAGATTGGACAAGTCCTACTGTCATGGGCATATGAGACTAAGATTTTATAAACAATAAAATATTGATCATCATCATCACCCTAGCGTTATCCTAGTTGCATCCAAGACTTACACGTCTTGGAGCCCGAGGGCCGCTTACTGGTCTAACAAGCTATGACAGAATATCAACTTTTCCACCGAGCGACTGTCGTCTGACCTCCGCAACCCAAAGGCATAGCGATATTCCATGGTTTGGACCAGTATCTGTTATTTTTAGAGTACTGATTCCCCGTAACAACTGTCAAAGATCTTCATGACAGCCAGGACCGACGGTTTAACGTGCTGTCCAAGGCACGGGGTAAGCTATTATTAACAATATAATACACACTTAACTTCGAAAGTCATTGGTGTGCGCCGTGGATTCGAAACCTTCAGCATGGCAGTCCGTTGGTATCTCCACTAGGCTATAGCTGCCTTAAACAACCAATAAAATATTCTAATTCTAATAATATTCTACCACATACACACATCACCATATACAGTGGCGTAGGAAGGGGGGGGCGGTGGGGGCGGACCGCCCCGGGTGCCACCCTTTTTGGGGTGCCACCCATCCAAAAAAAGGGGTGACACCCAAAACTCAACTAAGAACAATGTACAAAAACATAGGCACTAGCTCAGCACTACGAGAGTTAGCGCGGAATTTTTAGGTGTGTCGACTAAAAAAAAGAAAAAAAGGTCATCCGCCAGTTACCGCCCCGGGTGCCACCCAAGCTAGCTACGCCACTGACCATATAGTCCCAAACTAATCAAAGCTTGTACTATGGGTACTAGATAATGGATAAACATACTTATATACTTTGTTTTTGTAGATACATACATATTATACATAGAAACACCCAGACCATGACAAACATCCATGTTCATGCACACAAATGTTTGACTTGAGCGGGAATCAAACCCGCGACCATCAGCGTGGCAGTCGCGTACACTCCCGCTGCGCCAATCAGTCGTTATGTCAGAGCGCGAAAATACTACGTACGAAGATATTTTGATAAACCAGGCGAAACAATGAAGACAAACAGTTGAAGATTATTACTGCTCGTGTATACATGGCCTCCGTACCATATGCAGTTGCGCGCATAGTGCCAGTATCATTTATTTTTTATCCTCGGCTAGACACCAACAAGAAATCAAAATGTTTGCGGTATTTTTAGATAAAATCACAATAGACATTGATTACGCCGAATAAATAATGTTACAAATATGTTTTTTTTTTAATTCCCACAACTCACAAGAAAGCGACCCTTACCATGCTTAACTAGAGATATTTACTGATATATACTCACAATTTCATGTCTGTCCGCCGTGGGTTTTTCTCCCATACTATTTGCCCAATGACCTTTACAAACTCTTAAGAAGCTGTCTCTCTGTTCGGTTTATTTACTCATGTGGTTCGGACGAAGAAATGTTCTTTTTTCAAATTCCCGCTATTTCTTCACATAAGTATATTAGTCTACGCTGCTCGTCATGTTATTGAGTATCTTCATGATCATAAAGTTCAGTAGGTATATTTCTGAACTAGCGAAATTAATAATAATAATCATTTATTTATTTTCTCACCACATTACATCAATAGTCCTTAATGCTAAACTTATGTTAAACAATTGACTCATCGAATGTGGGAGACTGATGCCTATATAAGCTAAGTCGAAACCTGTATTTTAGGACATCAGGCCTCCACCCTTTAAAGTTTACAAATGTCAGGAATTAATTGTAGGTACTTGTACAGACTTGAACGATTGAGCAATGGTACCTTATACAAATATTAAATTGTGAATTAAGGAACAAGAAATAAAAAAGGTGTGTGTGGGTGTGTGTGTGTATGCGCGTGCGAGTGTGTGTGTGTGTATGTATGTGTTGGTGTGTGTGTGTGTGTGTGTGAGCGTTGTGTCTGTGCATAAATTATATTGGTTTTCGTAAAAGACTTTCAGTTTCAGTGTATGAGAGGTTTAGTAGCCAATTAAACACGGCTTTTTTGCATGTCGTCATAGGCATCGGATAAATATTAATAATATTATTGGCAACGTTGTAAAGACGGGGTCCTAGGATATAATAATGTCTCGTAGCTGTACATGAGCTATGGCGGATATTGGGACATATTTTGTGCTTTATTCGTCTGTTATCGTTTAAATTTGGAATATATGGTAGAGATGAGTGCTGCCTCTGAATAACACGGTAAATGAGGAGTTTACGTACGGATAACACTTTACACTCCTCGTATAGCTGATCAGTCGGGAAGTACCTATATTGGTTTATACAGCATTACCTTCAATACCGCTCTTTGAGCTCTTTCCACGTTAATTAACATGGATGAAAACGTACCACCCCACGCTACATACATACAGTATGCTATTAACGACTGAGCTAGAGCACAAAAGACATTTTTAAGTGAGTCTGTTCGTAGTACCGATCTAAGATTTTTGAATGTGAATATTAGTTTGCGGATACGGCTTCTGAGAACATCGAGGTGTTTTCTCCAGCTCATGGAACTATCAATGTAAACCCCAAGATATTTAATATGGTCTGCACGATTAATATACTGACACGCACAGTACAGGGATTGGTGGGGTAGGCAGGTGTGAGCTTTGATGGTGAACTGAGGTGGCTGCGAGGAAGAGCAGTGAGAGAAAGCTAAATATTTAGTTTTCCCTAAGTTCAATGTAAGCAGGTTCTGTGTAAACCAAGTCATAACTATTCGTAGGGCTCTTTCGGTGTTGCTACGCACCTTCTCCCAGGTACTACCCTCTACCAAGAGAGCGGTACGTGTCATCTGCATATGCAAATATTTTACAGTTGGGGATATGGAGTCCACAGAGGTCGTTAATGTAGACTAAAAACAGAGAAGGAGAGAGAGCACTACCTTGTGGAATTCCAAAATCCCCCAGATCAGCGTCCTCACTGACGACGTTTTGTATCTTTGTGCATTGGGAACGTCCTGAGAGGTAGTCTTTAAAAAGGTCCAAAGCCACCCTTCTGATGCCTATGCGCTCCATCTTCTTCAGAAGGATGGAAACCGAGACAGTGTCGAATGCTTTTGTGAGGTCCAAAAACACCACAATTAGTCTTAGTTTTATTATCCAGATTTTCAATAATCACGTTTGTGAGCTCCATGACCGCGTCTTCTGTAGAAATTTTCTTTCTAAACCCGTACTGATTTGAGGCCAGGATATTATGTTTATCTAGATAATTGATAAGTCTGGTGTTTATGGCTTTCTCAAATATCTTCGACATGGTGGTAAGGACCGATATAGGTCTGTAATTAGACACAATATCTCGGCTTCCACCCTTGTGAATAGGATGAACAAGAGCCTTTTTAAATATACCGGGAAATGCACCGTTCGCGAGGCACAGGTTAAGAACATGTGTGATTGGTTCGATTAGTTGTAACCTAGCAGCTTTAATAAAACGAGTTGGTATACAGTCGGTACCGGTTGCACTGTCGTTTCGTATGTTGAATATTATAGAACTGACTTCGGTATCATCGATGGGTAGCATACCCATGGAGAGACCCCGAGTTGTTTTCATTGGTGTGGTTAAAAGAGTCAGATCAGTGGCGTAGCGTGGGGGGGGCCGGGGGGGCCATGGCCCCGGGCGGCACATTAAAGGGGGCGGCAAAAGACGCCGTGAAAAAAACGAATTTTTTAATACTTGGCACGCGCACTGACACGATCCCAGTAGGATCGAGCGGCGGCGCGAGCGCAGTAGAAAGAACAATAATCGAAAACAAAATCATCATGATTTTCATTACGTGAAGACTTGCTTGTGTTCGTTTATTAATTCTTGAATAGGATGCAATATTCCGGTGAACTGCGAGCCTGTTACGAGTAATTAATAACTCCATATATCAGGGCCGAGCCGCCCCTGTGTGCGATGTGTGCCGCCCCTATTGCCATGGCGCAACTGGCGCACACAGGCGCAAGGGCAATGCTACGCGTGCCAGATAGAATAATACAACATAATCTTTATAGTTGAATAGGGAAGAAAGCAGGTACAGGTCTCCTAAGACAATAGTCACACCTGCGGTTTAACTATACGCTATTTGAACGTTGACTCCAATATTTATGATATTTGCGTTAAAATTAAAGCCGATTATTTCACATACTACAAACGCCTTCTGCTAATTATTGGACGCAACAGCCACAATTCCCGGCAGCTTCGTTTCGTTATTCCCGGCCAAGGACGTGGTGGCGGATACGGCGGTGCATGTGTTCTGTACTTCTGTACGTCCGAGACTATCGGGCTACGGCAGGCTACCAAAATCAAATATACCTTGCGTCTTACAACGAACATAATCTACGGCAAAAGAACATCTCGCCGAGCTCAAGGTAGAATTAAGTCACATAACGAGGCAGATACTGCGGTTATCAGAAGTCCGATGACAGGGGGAGGACATGGTAACTCTAGAGTCAGGTGACTTTTGCTACCATCGAGAAGGCGACCTACTCTTGGGGTAGTGTCGGTTTCCTGGTCAGGAGGAACAGTTTGTGGAAGTCGGTAGAGTGTCGACCCGGGTAGCGTACCTCGTACTTAAACTCACCAATAGGGGCGGTCTAAAGGTGATGATTCAAGTATATGCGCGCAACTCAACTCACCCTTACGAGATGGCTGAGGTCATGTACCAGGGCACTCTGTTAAGGCAATACCTAGTAAACCAAATCTCAGTACTTACTACTACTACAACGCGAAAGTGGAAGTACAAGAACGCGGCGAAACGAAAATCGGAGGTCACGGCGTGGGGCACGAGAATCATAGGGCCGAATGCTAGTTAACTACCTCGTAGCAGAGGGCCTTTTCCTAATGAACTCCTTTTGTAAGAAGAAGCCTCACAGGCAGTGGACGCCAAGACGCCAGTGGTGGCCAAACCGCGATAATGTCGTGACATGCAAGGTGAAAGACTACATCAAGACAGACCGATACCACATATTTAAAGACGGTGATCAATACGATAAACACCTGAAGCAATCACTGACGAGTACGAGTTAATATAAGCCTCAGAACTGAAAGGGCCCAGTCAATGAAGCCTACTCTCAGACTTACATTGCTCCTCCCACCGACAGCATTAAGCAGGAGACGGCCTCAGTGGTCACGGTACTAGGAGATTCGTCTCGAAAGATCTGCTCCGCATAGACAAAAAACAAGTAGTCTAAACTGCCAGCCGAGACTCTCGAACTGATGAGGAAAAGACGCGAGATGCCATCCTGTCGACTGTCTTCGCCGGAAGGACAGGCCGTAAAAAGACAAATACGAAATCTTACGCAACGAGACCTACGACGCATTAACACTCGGGCCATCGAGGCTGCGATCGAGAAAACCCCGGGGATCATAAGTCTTCCCTCTACAGTTGAGGCGACACAATCAAACGACACTAAAATCGCGGATAGCCGCATCGTGATCTCAAAGTTCGAGATTCTCGAAGACGTTGAAAGGTTTTATGGACACTTGTTTACCTCGCGGGCAGACCTACGACCACAGTGCCCTAATGACGCACCACTACATCGAAGCCGTGCCGAATGTCGAACAGAGTGAGGCGTGGTCAGCTCTTAAAAACAACAAAGCATCTAGTGATGACGGCAATTCATCGACATTTAACTTATTAAAATCCTTTAAGCCGTCTAGGCCTAGACTAAGCTATACCTACATATATTGCAGCAGAGAAACGGCTGCTGCCATGCGCGACCCATTAACACCGCTGAGAGCTGCCACATTTTGCCGTAAAATTATTATACCCTATGCTCTATGATATTCGAGCAAGTGAGACGAATCAAATGACAACATTTCTTTTTTAATCCTTTAAGCCGTTCAGTGTGTAAAGCCAAACTAAAGGACATACTAATAAACATACAAACATACCAAAACCCGGCAAACGTTATACTTTTGCAGAAACATTTGGGTAAAAAGGGGGCGGCGAAATGCCGGACGGCCCCGGGCGGCAGAAACCCACGCTACGCCACTGAGTCAGATGCAACTTGAGTGTTTTTAAATGCGGATGCTAGGTCACTACCTATTTCGGCGAAGAAGTTGTTGACAGTGTTAATAGAAGATGTTTGGTCTGGTTTGATACCTAAAAGTTCGGTTGCTGCAGACGTGGTTGACTTGAGGTTGGCAACTTCCTTTATTATGTTCCATGTTGCCTTTGCATTATGTTTGTTTTTCTCAAGTTCTTGTTTCACGTGACTCTGTTTTACTTTTTTTAAAAGGGAGTTGCAGTAATTTCGATATCTTTTGTAAATAATGTTGGCCGTATAGTCATTAGGGGATGTTTTAGCTTTTTTGTGGAGAACGTCACGGTGTCGGATACATCTTAATAACCCCGGTGTGATCCACGGATTGATTATACGCTTACGTCGGGACACCTTAATAATTACCGTGTTGTTCTTTACTATAGTAGCAAGCGTATTAATCAGCCACAAGGACGCCTGGTGAGGATCGTTAGTTCGCATGAGAGTTGAGAAATCGACACATTTTAAATCAGACAAAGCCTTGGAAAAATTTGTACGCGTGATGGTGGTCGGAGGAGTACAGCGATTGTTTGTCTTTTCAATGTGTAAGAGTATTGGTACGTGATCTGTAAGTGGCGAATCAAAAACTAAATTAACAGCTCTTCATTCATTTCGATAACTTTATGTTAGTATTATATGTAAGTATTTACGCCAAGTAGTACCCGTGTACACTCATCCGCTGACCCGCGTCGACCTAAGGGCCTGTTCACGAGATCGGTCTAAGCGGCGAGCGGCGCGGCAGAGGCGATGTACATGGCGCGTTTATTCTCGCGGCGCGCGGCCGCAACGGAGGAACGCGCGCCATGTACATCGAAAACGCTCGCCGCTGCCGCCCGCGGCTGTAGGTCGTGACAGGGCCGAGACGAGTCGAAACGTGTCACCGCAGAAATTCGCCTGACGAGCGATGCGCGCGGTAGATTCGATTCGGCGCGCCGCGTCTCGACGTTAATGAACGCAGGTTCATAGAATTATATAGAATTGAAGGCGACTTTCTGCGTTTCGATTCGGCTCGGCGCGGCGAGCCTAGTCATAGAGCTTTTTTTTTTTTATTAAAAAGAACCTATCAAAATGACTTCACGCTGCCTGATGGTAAGCTGACAGTGAAGTCCTATTGGGAAGGCCATCATCCCCAATTGCTGGTTAGGCAATGTGACATGACGGCCCTCACTTTGACGGCCTTGAGAGATGCTTTTTCACGCCCCGCTTAAAGGACCCAGGATCAAGGGAGGACGGAAACACGTGAGCTGGCAGTGAGTTCCACATCTTTATGGTACGGCAAAGATAAGATGTACCGAACCTTTTCGTACGTGACGGTATCTGCTCAACTGTGTAAGCGTGGCACTTTAACCCGGCACGTGTTGTTCGGGATAGGAAAGGAGAGGGTGAGATGAGTTGAAAAAGTTCTTCTGAACACTCACCGTGATACAAACGGTAAAAGACAGCCATTGAGGCTACGTCCCTGCGTAATTGCAGAGATTCAAGGGTCTTAGTAGCCTCAAGGTCACCTATGATACGGACAGCACGCCGCTGCAACCTATCAAGGGCATCTAGCAGGTACTGAGTGGAGCCGTTCCAGAGATGAGAGCAGTATTCCACGCAGGAGCGAACCTGAGTATTGTATAATAGCTTAATATATAACATAATAGAAAAACCTCCTCACTCTGTTCAGGACTCCGAGTTTTCGAGATGCCGATTTAATGACACCCTCGATGTAGTTTCTCTGGTTGAGATTGCGGCGTATGTCCATATCAAGTATATTTAGACTGTCCTGTATCGGTAGTGGAGTGTCCAGAAGAGAAGGTTGGGGAAGGAATGGAGAATGGAGATAACTTTGCTGAAAATGCGCACACCTGTGTCTTCTTGGCGTTGAACTAGACCATGTTTTCAGCACCCCAATTCGAGATGCTGTTCAAAACCTGGTCAAGCTCAGCGACAAGTTTTCGCCTATTTTCCTCAATGTCGGCCTGCTTAGCCGCAGGATGGCCGAGATACCGCCCATGCACGGTACTGTCATCTGCATAGCAATGTATGCTCCCAAAAGTGAGCATATCATTGATATGCAGAAGAAAAAGTGTGGGCGATAAGACGGATCCCTGGGGCACACCAGCATTTACCTGCATAAACTTTGAATTTTGACCTTCGCAAATAACTCGAATACGTCGTTTATGCAGGAAGCTAGCAACCCATAAATACATATATTAAATACAACAACTTTACAGACATAGTCAGCTGGCGTACAGAACTTCAGCGGTATGATGAAAGCTTGAATATTATACATTTAAATATTAGATCATTGCGAAAAACCTTTGACCAATTACAAGTGTTATTGAGTGATTGTACGGATAAAATCGAAATTATAGCACTAACCGAAATAAATATAAGGCAACAGGAATTGCCCTTATATAATATACAGGGATACAACACATACTATCTCTTCATCTTTCTTTTTCGTATGAGGATTTATCATCAGAGTATAAATTGGAGATTTCTTCTGCTTTTTTCAAGTGGAGAAGTGCTTCATTATAAGATTCTGAAATTATAATGCATTTCTTTAACTGGTTTAAAGAAAATAAATAAATTTGGAAGAAGTAGTGAAACCCAAAAGTTTATATAATTCTTAAATATCTATGTAGAAAAATAAAGTCTGTTTTTCATCTCCTCTGTGCGTACATTTGGGTAGTAGCAAGTATTGCCATGTGTTACAGCTGCCTTAACATCTAATATTTATATCTGTACTTTTTTCTGAGTTAAATTTATTTGACAACTTAAAAATACTTATTCATCAAAGATATAATAGCTTAAATAAAGTTATATCTGTAGTTATGTATATTGTGACATCTTTACCAGTAAAAATTAAGTTACTAAACATATTACAAACAAGAAAACAAAACAAATCTCTCAGATAAGATATATCTAAATCACATAAATATTTGTTCTTAACAAACTATATCTAGCTAACAACATTAATCATCAGCCTGGAGGGCTTTCTAGTCTATCCAGATTTGACAGAGTATTAGCTTTTAGAACCTTATTCATAGTAATACTGACAGTCAGCACTCACAACATAACAATATTTAAATATTCGGACTGACCACTCATATTCTTAAATCTATTTCACATATAAATGCAATTATATTTCAGAACCTTACCTCCTTCTTATTCTAACTTTTGCTTGATTCAGCCAGTCACTAATAATTTCCTTTAGTTGTTCATCCGTTACATCATCATAGACTTTTTTGCAGATTTCTGAAAAAAGAAAAATAATCATTATAAATTAATCATATGTAACCGTTCAGTTTAACATAGTTTTATTTGCATTGCAAGGTTGTAAGGCACTGGCCCAGTATGGGAACAGACAATTCTGCTACTTCATAAAGCAATATTCGTCTAAGAATGTTCGTAGTAAGGCTACGAGCATTTCTGCCACCAATCCCAGCCAAGAATTTCACCTAAAATGTGATAAGAATTAACTTTATTAAGAAAAATATTATAATAATATATATATATATATTACATAACTTAGTAATTTATGAAAAGAAAGTGGAAGTCAGCACTGTTTTTAATTGCTCACACTCTGTCAGCAGTTAATTGGTTTTCAGCCCAGTTAAAAATTTTTGATACGATTTTGACAGCCCCTGCGTCTTAGATGTGATGGCGTCGAAAAAATTGCGTTGTACAAAATATATTATGTAATAACTCTACAACCAAACCATATTTTTTAATTCAATAACCTATATTGTAATCATTATTAAATTTTCTTTCTGTCAGGCATCAAAATAAAGTGTTTAGTCAAATATTTATATTGTTTTTACAGATTCAAACTTCACAACAATGACAAATCACTTCGCAATCAGTCACATAATAACAAACTTTTTCGTGCCATATTACGATGTATTTCATTCAACCAGTTACATAAAAACACTTCTAATAAGCTAAAAAACAGTTTTCTAATAAGAAACACTACTTACTTACGTAAAATACACAAAAAAACACTAACACAAACAAATCACGGAACTGCGCGTGAAGCGTGCGCGATGCAAATTTTTCGACTGTCAAAGCTAAACTGTGGATGCACAGATTATACAATATTTTATGCTCAGAATGTAGAAAATTTATCAAAGAACGGAACGCACTAACATTGTTCATACAAAAGTCGTCTCTAAATGTGTGAATTTAAGGTATTTTCTTGAATGTAAGTGAGCGACCGCCGGCGGTTTCTTGGGTTTTAAGCGCAAAAATTTTGGCGAGACAGCCGGCTGTTTTTCCGGCATAATTGAGTTGTTAGTTGTATTGAAAACGGCTTACTCAAAATAACACAGTACACACATTCCAAACTAAATTGAAGCAAATATTATTACAACGACAAACATTATCATAGGTATTGTACAGTGAAGCGGTAACTTACATATTACACGTGTAGTATATGACATTTTTATCATCTGAAGTACACTATGTAAGCAGAATGTATCTTATTAATTCGTTTTTAATATTGGCACAATGATAACAATAAAATTACAACTTTTAGCAATGGCCAAAGAGTAAATTAAATACTACGGAAAGCAATGGCCGACCGAACATAAACACACCACACCCACACCCATCTGTCAAGTGTGACAAGACGTGATTGTAAAGCGTTCGGAAATGCATAAAAATGTTATCTATTTATAGTGATAGGTATCTGAGCATGAAAAAAAAATTATTCTGTACTGTTTTTATTATGATTATTTAATCTATGTATGTATATTTAATTATTTATTTGATAGTTATATATTAATTCATAATGTATGTACTATTTATAATTAACTAGTTTTAAGAGATTGTATGTATGTAAGTTAAGTAGGTCCTGCGGGAAGATCAGTGTTGCAGTCTCACCTGATTCTGCAACTTATACTGATGCAGATCCCTTATTTGCTATCCAAATACTGTTTTTCTTTTTTCCATTTCTCACTATATTGTTGTCACTACTGCATTGGAGTTGCAAATAAAAAACAATTTCATTTCATTTCAAGAATACTGCCTGTAATAAAAAGCAAGTTACATCTGAATGGCCCATGTAAAAGAAAATACAAAAAAAATTGTTAAAATCTTTACCAGAAAGACAATTAGTGGGATAATCATCCGGAGAATCTGAATCTTCAGGCAAATATACTATCCTAAACTTTCTTTTTCGTATGAGGACTTTATCATCAGTCTTAATTGGAGATTTCTTCTGCTTTTTTCAAGCGGAGAAGTGCCTCATTATAAGTTTCTGAAATTATAATGCATTTTTTAACTGGTTTAAAAAAATAATTAAGTTTGAAAGAAGTACATAGTGAAACCAAATAAAAAGTTTATATAATTCTTAAATAACTTATACAGAAAAATAAAGGACATACCATATCTTTTAAGAACTTTTATTTGGTGTTGTGACCATGATTCGTCGGGGTCCCTCCTATTCCTTAAAAATTTGTTTACGATCTCCTCAGTGCGTACATTCAACAGGAATCTAGGTTATCATTTTCAAATTCATTCTTAATATTAGGCCATACAGTTTCTTCATGACAAAATGAAATTCCTTGTTTAGAATGAATACTACCAGCATTGATATTTGTATGAGTGAGAACCATTTCTCTCTTAATTCTTTTTAGTCTTCCTTGTTTGGACATTAGTAAAAAGGGTATTCGAGCCATGTTTACTCCTTCCTGAAGAAAATAAATTAAAAACCTACATAAATATTACTAAAAACTGAAGCTATGACATGATTGCATTCAGAAATGTTAGAAAATCATTAAAAACAATATAATTCTTTGTTTTGGACTTAGAAATTTTTTGATGAAAGTCTCAAAAGTCAACATATTTAATTTTTTTGTTTGAATTGTATATAACGACTAATACTAAAGGCATTTTGCTCTTGAAATTTTTTTTCTCCGATCAAGGGTTAGCCGTCAAAATCGTCTTGAAGAAGATTGGCGCGTTACTATTGGTAGCGTTCAACACTTAAAAAATTTTGAAGAACAATTTCGAAATCTATTGATATGTGATTTTTTGCTATTATTGTATAGAACAACTAAAAATAAAAGCTTTTTTGTCCTGATGTTTTTTTCCTGCGACCAAGGATTCAGCATCAAATCATAGTCGTCTGTCGTCGCTTACTAAGTACTAAGTAGGACTAGGTACCAAGTAGATAGGACAGCGATGTCTTTTAAGTTAAGTTGACGGAGCCCTGCGACGCACCGGGCACCTATTTTTGGATACAGGGTCACAAGGAAACCTAACATAACCTAATAAGTTGACGAAATAACTGACGCCGACCTTCATATCGTATATTACGATCGGCTGATTTATGAATCTCGTCCACTCGGGAAACTTAATAGGTTGTGTTAGGTCCCTTGTGACCCTGAAGTTCAGTTCATTGTTTTGGCTTACTTAGCGCCACTTAGCGCTATATAGCCTAAATCGTGTTAATGAAATATGAAGAAAAGACAGAGTGGCAATAATTGAATTGAATTTTAGACTAAAATAATAGGTACCCATGTGTGCAATATCACTAAGACAGTAATGTTTTGAGGTTAACCAACTAGATACATCATCTAAAACGCTGTGAGGCTGTAAATAACATTAAACATCGACGACGACGTATGTGAATACAGCTAGAAGCTACAAAAATATAAAAGAGACTTACCTCAATTCCGCCAAAACAAAAAGGATAATTCACAAGCACAAACTGATCGGGTGTAAGTTGAACTTTGCACAGCCACACAGCACAGCCACAGATTTGCTAATCAATCAGAGAGTACCTTTGTATATAGTTGCTAATTACGAACTAAAAAATATTAATTAGATATACTAGTAAGAAGCTTCAGCAGAAGAAAATTATTTTAACAACAAGCAAACGGTCACTCAACAGTCAACCAAAATCCGAGCCGAAGTTAACCGAACTTTACCGAACGGATCAAGCAAATAGGTGGCGCGAGTCTCGCGCGCGCGTCATAGTAGCGGTGAAGTTTGCATCAAGCTTGCCTCAAACTTGAAGTATCATATTTGTCATAACAATATTTGAGCAATATTATCGCAAACTTGCCTCGTCATATTTGACGCGGCAAGTAAGAATCAAAGAAAAAACAAACTTGCCGCAAGTTTGTCTGCTATCTGGGTTGCCACACGTCACAATTTGACGTCCAACTTGACTAAATCACTTGATGAAATCGTGACGTGTAGACGCCAGTCGTCCAACTCAAGTTCATCGGGTGGGCGGTACCACCAGATTTTAACCAATCGGGTGGACGGAATGAAAATCAGTGATTTGATTGTGTCGTGTAGACCATGAAGGTATAGATAAACATGGAGGCCACAGCTGGAACAAAGCCTTGAGTCAAATACCTACATTTCTCTATATCACTCTCTGTGGTCTGACCTCTCATTTTAGCGTGGATTTAGTATTGCTATCTTCTTATTTAAATCTCCGAGTAAGCTCTTAAAAAGAGCCGACATATTAAGCAAATCAGAAGTTTACACGGTCAATTAATGTGTATTTAAATCAAGAGTTGAAATCCAATCACTTGTTAAAACTCCCAATATTGTAGGTCTCGAACGCTTATAATCATGGTTGGCGAGACAGTGAATTATAATCCCATTTCCTAAGGATTTGGTAATGTGGCAACATTGGCCACCATATGTCAAGTAAATCTTGTCAATATGGCAGTGGTTGGTTGAAAAGAGATGGTATGACCACAGTGAGCGAGATAGCGATACATCATTTGAGCTTCAAGTAGGTATTCGGAGTGCGGTCTCCATGTTTATCTATAACTTCATGGTGTAGACGGGCCAAGCCAATTCGATTGAAAAGTTGATCAGTGGTAAAATTGTGCCGTGTGGCAAGGCCTTTAGGCCCCGAAATGCAAAAAACTGGAAGCCGTATGTAGTACCCATATATAGCAACTATTGCGGGCAAAGATGTACGAGTTATCTAGTACCAACAATATTTAATAATTTTCCTTTAGATCATGAAAGTAATACCGTAACAAAACGATCTTTCAAAATCAAAACCACAAAGTTCCTATTGAATGCGTTCTGTGAAAATTTAAGACAGCATCATAGAGATAGATAGTACATATAAATCTATGGACAGCATGAACAAATGCTGGTGTGAATGTTATAAGTAGTATGACTCAAATAAACTGCAATAATAAAATTGTTAACGTAACATTATAACTATGTACTTACTTGAATTTTGATTTTACTGTTAGAGTAAGTACCTATTTGCTTTTCTCTCTCATGTGTACCTACTTTATTTATTTTTTAATTTTGTACAGCGACAAAAATAATTGTGCCTTAGTTAATAGGTAGATTATCTAATAATTGTACCTATTTTTATTTGTTTTAATATGCTATGTGTATGACATTGTGCCTAATATGTAAACTAATACATGCGTCTGCCAACAAACTGCTTTGCAGTTTGGCAGAAGTAATTTATTTTTGTAAAATGTCTTACTTTAATGTGAATAAATACTTTTTTCACTTACTTTTACTTACTTTTACACAATTGCACAATCGAGGTGGCAAGCCGTAAGCCGGAAGCTTGGAAAGAAGCGCACGATGCCAGACTCTATCGAAGGCTTTGGAGATGTCGAGGCTGATAGCCAACGACTCCCCGTGCCTGTCCATAGCCTCACCCCAAAGGTGAGTGACATACGCTAGAAGATCGCCCGTTGATCGTTTTGGTCTGAAGCCATATTGTCGAACATTGATAAGAGAGCGATCTTCTAGGTAGCGAACGAGTTGGGTGTTGATAACCCGTTCGAATACCTTGCAGAGAATAGGGGTGATGGCTATGGGTCGATAGTTGGCTGGATCAGAACGATCCCCCTTTTTGGGAATCGGTTGTACGTTCGCCTCCTTCCAAGCCTGCGGCACGACGCCAGAGGAATAAGACAGGCGATACAGGCGTGTGAGCGTTGGAGTCAACTCGGCTGCACATTTTTTAAGAACAACCGCTGGGATACCGTCGGGACCACTGGCTTTCCGGACATCGAAAGACCGCAGTATCGCGCGAACATCGCATTGTCTGATGCGAACATCAGGCATGGAGTGGCCGCAGTGGTTTATAGATGGCGGCTGCGAACCACGGTCATCGATTCGGGAGTTGGCCGCAAATAGATTGACAAGCAAGTCAGCTTTCTCTTGCGGCCCATGAGCCAGTGATCCATCAGAGTATCGCAACGGTAGCAGCGAAGACTGGCAGAAATTGGATTGCACGGCTTTGGCCAGCCGCCAATATCCACGGCTTCCCGTAGGGTGCGACAGAAGTTCTTGGCCAAACCGTGCAACGCGCTGTGCATCCGCTCTGGTGTATGCCCTCTTGCAGACCTTAGTAGGCAGTTATAGGCCGCTTTGTTGAGATGGATATTCGAATCGCGACGAGACCGAGCCCTGTTCCAAGCACGGTACGCCGACTGTTTTTGTTTGACAGTATCGGCGCATTCGCGATCGAACCAGGGCCGAAGTCTGCTGTTGCTGGTGACAAAAGTGGATGGAATATAATATTCCATACCTAACAGAATTTCCCCAGCAACAGCAGACGCACTCTCCGAAGTATCCCTCCCACCAAAGCAACGCTGAGACCACGGAATGGACGCGTAATAATTGCGCAGGCCATCCCAATCTGCTGACGAGTAGTGCCATAAGCGTCGCTTTACGTCCACATGTTGTGAAGGCGCAGTGGTTGGCACTGATGTGCAGACCAAACAGTGGTCGGAGGAGCCCAATGGGGCTTGAACCGACACACTGTACCGGTCTGGATGACTCGTCAGCAGAAGGTCCAGCAAAGAGGGCGCTTGACCCTGTATATCTGGTATCCTGGTGGGCTGGAGTACCAGCTGGGTCAGGTCATGCGTGAGAGCGAATGCGTGAGCAGCCTTTCCCGCGTGGTCTGTTTTGGGAGAGCCCAACCAGGTCTCATGGTGGGCATTAAAATCTCGCAAAAAGACCAACTCAGCGGTCGGAAACTGTTCCTGCGCATCATCTGCCGCCTGACTCAGGTAGTCAAAAAGTCGAGTTGCCTCGGCATCTCCAGTATGGGAACGGTATAGACACACGTAAATCCGGGCTAATGAACCCAGATTTACGTGTATCCACAGGACGGAAAAGGAGGGGTCCTCTAGGCAGCGTCGACGACGACAGTAAATATCCGCCCTGACGAACAAGAATACTCCGGCTTTTGCGTAGAAGTTCTCTTCAAGGGCATAGCCGGGATAGTGCAGATAAGTCGTGTCGGCAGGGCGGCTTATTTGAGTCTCCGTCAGAAAAAGCATGGCTGGCCTTGCCGTCTCGAGATGGTGGTGGACGGCGTTGAGGTTTGAATGGAGTCCGCGGATGTTGGCGAACTCCACCTCAAGTAGCGTGTGGGTGGGCAAGGTTGACGCCGCTGTGTGACCGTTACCATTGCTTGCTGCCATAGTGGAGTGGAAAAAGAAAGGAGAGGCGTGAAAAGAGGTGGCTGTCACCGCAGCAGCGCGTGACAAAGCGTGGAGTATTGTTTCGTCATTGGACTGTGTGGAATAGCAGTGGCCGATCCGCCGGACGGAAGGGCCCCCGTACCCTCCGGAAGTGGTAGCCTTTATATCTCTATGAGCCTAGTGGACGCTAGCCTTTCAACCTGAGACATATAATTATGCTAAAAAGTTTTCTCCATTCTACTACTCATCGACATACCTAATTATAATACTAGACATATCGATGCTACTACTAAACATCTTTCAGGTTGTATTGCTAATTATATCTTTTACTTTCGAAATCAATTTTATTCTATCCTTAGATCAAGTACGTATAGTATTATATTATCTGTGGATCAAGTAAAAATATTTTTACTTTATCTGGGCAAACGTTGCCAAACCATAGAGTATGTGCCAAACTCATCAACAAATTTTATATTTTTTTAATATATTTTATTTTGGTAATTCGTGCCTCAAAATAAACATATCAATTTAATTTATTATTTACTGCTTTTAATAAATTGTACAACGTTTACTTGCAATCAAATTATTTCTAGAATATTTCTGAATGAGTCGAGAACAGTCTATGGTTATAAACCATGTCAATGGCTATGCTATGGCTGTAACGTAACGTCATAAGTGAAGGCATGAGATAGTTGTGTATTTAGCTCGTAACTCGATCGAATAAGGCTTATTATCTTATAACATTTTTCTGAGTACAATATCACCTACTGTTCTTATCTATTGCCGGTTCATGACAGTTGTTCTTTTTTTCGGAAAAGTTCAAGGAGAATCGGAGAAACATAAAGAAACGTCATTCAATTTGTTTTGGTTAGTTTGATTTTGACGTCTTGGTGAAAATTTTACCTTACTATTTGTTTTATAATTGAACAATAGTGGCAAATCTCGGCGGTTATAAAGAATTAACACTGGCCCATTCGAAGGGACAAGATTTAGAAAGTATGGAAGTGGATCAGTTTGCTGTTGAGTTGTATTCCGGAGAGGTGTCTCGGCTGCCTCTTATCGACGAGTCGACGGCTTTCGGAATACAGGCGCCGAAAGACAGGTAACCATAAATCTATAAGTACACGCAAAAAGACACACATTGCTGCTTCTTCAGCGATAATCAGATGGTGCCGTGTGCTGCCGCTACCCTAAAATGGTCAACACCGAAGCGGTCTAGTTATAAAAAAAGTTTCACTATTCGCGCCCACGCAGCATTTATAGTTCTATGGCATACAATTAATTATTTTAATGTGGTTATGACAATACCGTCAGTGTTCCGGCTGTTTTGTTTACTGCCTGAACCATAAATGGAATTATTTATAATAGCTGTTATAACTACCTACTAACACTATTAAAAGTAGAAGGTTTCAGAGCCTATATTACAAGTGATATAAGGTATTGCACAATTCCACAGCTGACAATGTGCTCACCAAAGAAAAATCTCTATTGATTAATGTTTATCAACCTATGTATATTTAAAAACATTACCCATCCTTTTGGCTTTGCTGTAGTTGTGTAAAAATATAATGGACCCTAATGCCATGAGGGTAAAATATGGTCTTTTTCTAACTGTATTTACTAACATTATTATTTAGACTGCACTGTTGGCGTAGTGGTTTAATCGGCCGCCTCGCCGCTTGACACTGCGCCAAGTGTTGTGGGTTCGATCCCCACACGAGACAACACTTTGTGTGATCCATAAATTGTTGTTTCGAGTCTGGGTGTTCATTGTGTCTGTTGGTTGTATGTTTGTAAAGTCCCCTGCGACACAGTATTTATTCCTAGTGTGGGAGTTGTCTTTTTAAAAAAAGAAAAAAGAAAAAGAAAAAAAGATTATCAATGCAAATGTTTATCTTTCATATTTCTTTAAGTTTTAACCTGAAACCTGTTGAAACCGTAACTACTCAAGCAATTGTGATGAAATTTTGTTAGAGAACAGAACAGGACATACTTTGCTAGAACTTCATTCATTGTCTAATTTGAGGCAAAAACTGTTGTGCAAATTAAGCACAGGCAACATAAGAGCAAGCATAAGGACTCAAAAGGCTGTCAAAAATGACTTTGCGTCAGTGCTTGACGTCTCACAAGCAGGCAGGTTCATGCAGCCAAGAATTTGCCATGGGCCCTGAATATTGTAGTTATGCTAGATTTTTCAATCATCTAATTTTATCTATTTCTGATACTGACTCATAGCTATACTTAGTTCATTTATTGTAACAGTTAGATGGATTTTTCAATCATCTACAATTTTCTTTATTTTTGATGTGGATTGATATGCTTTATGCTTGATACTATATTTTTTGTAATGAAAATATTTTCTTTATTTCAATGCAGACTTTTAGTCATACTTGAAATAGAAATATTTTTTTTTAAACATCTGTATTTAATTCTTTTGCCAATGCAGACTGATAGCAATACTAGACCAAGTGGAGATGCGCGTGGAGCGACTGCGGCGCGACACCGTCCGCATCGAGGAGGAGCGTGACTCTCTGCTCTCTACACTAGACAGTATCAAGCACTCGGAACTACTCTCTGATGTTTCTGAATGTGAGTAGCATTCTTAAAGGCCTACACAGTGCTGGCGGCACGTTCCACCGGCATCTGTCGCAGAACACAAAGCCGTAGAGCATCATTCCAGTTGTGACAGTTGTGTAGAACGACCACACACAGCACAACCTCGTGAATGTCGGGACCGTAATAACCTTGCAAGTTGCAACCCGCGCGGTACGCCGGTATACCCGGGCGGCCATGCCGCCGGCTCTGTATGCCGCCGGCCGGCGGCAGTGCGTAGGAACCTTAAAAATATTTATCGGAATCTAATGTGATATCTTGGCTAATATAAAAAATAAAATGTAATCCAGTGCATAGCGTATGCGACTGCTGATCGGAGGTCCCGGGTTCGATTCCCGGGTCGGGCAAAAGTGTTACTGGGTTTTTGCGAATTCTCAGTAGCAGCACGGAGTCTGGTAATGTACCCGGTAGCGACAATAGGCTCGCCCCCTATTACGTGGGACCTAAAAATTCATGGCGAAGTGTGAGTGTAATATTATACCTCTGCCTACCCCTTCGGGAATACAGGCGCGAGTCTATAAATAAATAAATATAAATAAAACACATGGAGACATGGACTGGGCAATATCTTCACCAAATTGACCATTCTGTAGAAAATTGGGCATACAGTCACTTTCGAAAGGCGCAACAAAAAAACAAATTGGTCTCTAGGTTTATGAATATAATACTTTTGACTGTAACATATTTGTCTAGTTTTATGGATATAGCTGATGCCTGACACAATTGTAGGAGAATAAGGCAGAAGCTCTCAAGTAGAATGGGTGAAAGAGTATTATACTTAGCACAGCATCCGCATCCAAGAAATATATTTGTAAACCTATGTTAACTTTGTTACATTTAAAAATACCTATAATAAGACAGTATTTAATATGAATCTGTTTGGTTCAGGTGATAAGGACGATATAACGAGGTACGCGGAGCGCATCCTGGCGCGCGCGATGACCGTCGAAGTGGCCGTGCGCACCGACAGAGATCCCCAGCAGGAAGAAGCTCTGCATCAGGTAAATGTTTTGATCTATTTGACCTTGACCGTGACCTTGCGGGTATGTTGCGTGACCTAAGGTGACCTTCGAAACAGGGTTGCCTTAGATCTTTGTAGAAATCACTACGTCTTACGGTTTAAACCGAATGATCGAAATCTTTAAAAACGATAACAAAAATAATGTAAAACGTAGTTCAATTTCAATGTGTCACATTCTCGTAAACCCAAAAAAATACAATCTATATTTAATAAAATTGGTGGCAAATTCGTTTTTAAATGTTTGGCTACGTGAAAGATCATTCATATAGATTCTGCCTTACTATTATGGCCTTTTGACGAATTACCTATTTCAGTAATTCTACACATCACTCCAATGTTTGGTCACTCATTAGGCAAGCACTGGTGTCTTTTTCATATCAACAAAATACCACTTAACACAAACCCACGTAAAAGGTAGCACAAAATTTTCAAATTCTCAAAGTGGCCGCCATTGTTATCACGAATTACCTATTTCAGTAATTCTACAAATCACTCTAATGAAAGTTCAGTAATTAGGAAAGCACTGGTGTCTTTTTCACAACAAGAACCCACGTTACACAATCATATCCGCATATTCGGACGGCATGAAGTTTGTCATTATGAACACAAATAATGCAAAAATGAGGAATGTTAAAGTTCACTAAACAACAACACAATTAAATAACACAACTAAATACAATCACACAATTCAATACCAAAAACAACTGTCGCATACACGGAAGAGAAAATATTACACTGGAAATGGTAAGTAGGCGTGGCACGCGTGTCACAATTAAGCGTGGTAACGCTTAAAGGTAGGGACAAACTGAGCCCACGTACGCAACGTATGCTACGTATTATGACATCTAGACCACGAAAATTCTATGAAAATATATGACTTGGAAACACACTTGTCATACGCAATGCTGTCACACGCGTCCCATGCAACGTTCAACTTGTCGCGCCAGATCATGAAGGTATAGATAAACATGGAGGCCACAGCTGGAACAAAGCCTTGAGTCAAATACCTACATTTCTCTATCTCACTCTCTGTGGTCTGACCTCTCATTTTAGCGTGGATTTAGTATTGCTATCCTCTTATTAAAATCTCCGAGTAAGCTCTTAAAAAGAGCCGTCATATTAAGCAAATCAGAAGTTTACACGGTCAATTAATGTGTTTTTAAATCAAGAGTTGAAATCCAATCACTTGTTAAAACTCCCAATATTGTAGGTCTCGAACGCTTATAATCATGGTTGGCGAGACCATGAATTATAATCCCATTTCCTAAGGATTTGGTAATGTGGCAACATTGGCCACCATATGTCAAGTAAATCTTGTCAATATGGCAGTGGTTGGTTGAAAAGAGATGGTATGACCACAGTGAGCGAGATAGCGATACATCATTTGAGCTTCAAGTAGGTATTCCGAGTGCGGTCTCCATGTTTATCTATAACTTCATGCGCCAGATCGGCGTGGGAACGTGGAGGGGATAATCATACGCTATTCCACGCGTACGACTAGTGTGTTTCTCGATCTTTCGTTGATAGCGCGTCAGACACGGATTAGACATTGCGGTAAATACCTTCGATAAAATGGGAGACGAACAGCTCATTGATTTGGTTAGGCGATATGGAGCCAATTATAATATTAACAGCTCATTGATTTGGTTAGGTGATATGAAGCCAATTATAATATTAAATGTATTGAATGTATGTATGTATTATAATATTGATGTATTTAATTTACGCAATGCAGCATGGCAAGAAATAGCAAAACTGCGTGGCAAGTCTGGTCGTTTAGTTATAAGTAGGTACTATTTTAGGATTTAATGGCAGATAAATTAAACACAAATTCCATTTATTAAACGGTGTGGTTGATGGCCGTGTGGTTGACGGCATAGAATACAAGTGTCACCACCCCCTTCTTCTCGTGGGTGTCGTAAGAGGCGACTAAGGGATAACACGATGCAAATACCATCTTTGCGTAGAGACGGAAAACTCGACATCAAACCCTATACGACTGCCTCGTTGGTCTCGCGGCATAAATGTGCGCGTGGGTTCGGGAGGTCCCGGGTGCGATTCCTGGGTCGAGCAGTGTTATTGGGTTTTTCTGTCACGAAATTCTCAGTAGCAGCACGGAGTCTGGCAATGTGCCCGGTACGGCAATAGGCTCGCCCCTTATTACGTGGGACTAAAGTATATCTGGCGAAAAGTGGGTGTAGAAATACACCTCTGCCTACCTCTTCGGGGTTATAGGCGTGAGACTATGTATATGTATTTAATATTTTCAAGTAGGTAAATAGCATCTTTTCTTAACTCTTTTTGATTTTTTGGCGCGGATATATACATTTAAAAATAACAAACGTAATAAATCGTCTTCAAATTCACTGTCAGACTCAGAAAACATGACTGTCAGAGGCATTAGTCCATTTTCTATGGAAGAACAACAGCGTCTGACGCCAAATTCGCGTTGCGTACGTGGGATAAGTGTGCACGTATGCTCTCCCACGTCGCACTGCATACGTTGCGTACGTGAGCTCAGTTTGTCCCTACCTTAACTGGCCCCAGTCACGTTCTTACATCGCGTCGAATTGCTCGTTTTGTGACACAGTTGCATTTCTATAACTATGCCGTTTTGTGCCGTTTTGGAGTGCAAAAATGATAGCAGGCGAAAAAATCTTAAAAATTGAGATGTTTCGTACCATCGGTAAGTACAATTTTCATTGTTTTCAATAAAAGTCTTAATTTGTTTCAATTAAATAGTATTTAATAGAACGGTTAGTAAAAATTAACCTTATACATCGAAGATAAAGTTTATTTTGGATTGATTCTATTCAATAGAACATTCTCGAAAATTCCGCGCTACTCATTTAGTGATGTGATCAAGTCGAATATTAAAATTATCGATTGATATCGAAACACGGAAATAAATAATTTACGAAATGTTTATTTTAATAAATTGTTTATTTGGGTGGGTGTTTCTATGAACAATGTAATATGTAGGTACGTATTTAAAAAAAAAAGTATATACAACGTGTAACGGAAATAACGCACATCCTCAGACACCCCAATTAGAAAACCTTGTTATAATCATAATGCATGCATTGAAATATTTTTTTTATTAGCCTAAACATTGTTTTTTATCGAAAGTATAAACTTGATTTTATGTGAAATGCGTGGTCACTACAAACCTGCGCACGCACACAATCACACGAAACGTTTGCTGTGGTAAACAAACGACAGCGAAATACGATACGGTCTATCATTTTTTAACATCGTTAGTGGCTATTGTGACTATCTTAATTTAATAATAATAATCATACCTAGTTAGCATTATTGATACCTACATTAGAAATTAAAGTAAAAGGGTATCAATGAAAGAATTAAAGAAGAACGGCGTGTTTAAAGTTGTGAATCATAATTTTTTTACAATAATAGAATAACCAAATGACTCACAGGCTTATTGTCACTTGTTCGGCGACCTCTTTTTAAAATGCTGACATCAGGTGTCCACCACCTGGCTTAAATATTCCTTTAGTTCAAACACACAATGTTTCGTTTCACTGTTTCAAAAGCAGCTCGTATCTTATTTTAACTTCCCGGCACTTGTTGCCTCGTCACAATCAACTAGTGGTTTAATAGGTAGGTATGTCCCCATAAAGCAAAAGTCCTGGGGCGTCAAGTCAGGCGACCTAGGAGGCTACTGGACAGGACCGCCGCGATCGATCCAGCGCTCCTTGTATTCGACTTCACGATGATCTCGAACGTTCTACGTAAAATGCGCGGGGGCACCATCATGTTGATAATACACATTTTGTAAATAAACAAGTAAACTTGATAAACATTTTTTTTCACTACACTCACAGAGAATCCAGGTAGATGACTAATTTTATTTATCTAAGCACAACAATGGCCGCCCGGCCGGCGCTGTACCTACCAGCGCGGGCGACCGACGCGACGGTGACAAGTGAGGCGCATTACGTCTCGCTCTTTCCCGCTGTTAATACGTAAGCGAAAGAAAGATGATAGATATTTGGTGTTTTTCAATTGTGTGTTATTGTCTTGTACCGAATGTTATGTTGTATTAATGTGTGCGTTCCTGTACGTGGAACCACTAAACAAATGCATTTAAAAAGAAGCCGTTCTACGTTGACTTAAGGTTTATTTTCGTATATTTCGCCTTTTCAAAGCAATGAGTGACTATAATTTACGTAATTTTAATTATTTTAGGATTAAAAAAAAATGATATTAAAAATGTCAGAAATGGATTCAGTAGCCGATTCTGAACAAAGTACTTTCAAGATGTGCATTAAACTTGTTACATGTTGTATGTATGTTTATCCATTGTCTAGTACCCATAGCACAAGCTCTGCTTAGGTGGTGTTGTGTGTATGTAGTAGCATATGTTACGAATATTATTATATGTTATTATTTAGTATTACATTATAATCCAAGTATAAGCAATAGGGCATATTGCTGGTTACATTGACCGAATATTAATAAAAAAAATTAACTGTGATGTCTGTGCTGATGCATTAGTGACACATCATTTTCAACCGTTCCACAAATTCATCATTGCAAAAGATCGGGGTGGTTTGTTGTATCCTTCGCCAGATGTCCTAAAATATGCCAAACAGCGGAAACATTTTTAAAAAACGTTGACTTCATAGTTTTTCGTAAAGAAGTGGCGATAGCAAAAATAATGAGAAAGTTCATAGGAACTCGTTTATTTAACGATATTGAATCCCATCAAATTGGCGAATTTCCTGCGTCGAATCACATTACTGATTTGATGAAGGCAATAGTTGAAAAGTATGTAAATGTTCGCATACACCATTTATTAAAATTAAAAATGAAACTTTCCAGACGCCAATTCCTCAACAAATATATTTTATTTCAAGGGCAATAAAAATTTTTGTTTATATATATATGATATTCTTTTGTGAATACTAAAAGTGCTGTTGTATGCATGTCTTTCATAAATCTTATGAAAGACATGCATACATAACAGCACTTTTATTTAATTTTATAACTACTTGTCTGTCAGTCTTTTGTCCTGTGGCTAACCTATACCTAGCAGTCCCTACAGAGACTTTTGTAAATAGAAACATGGATACACACAGCCCTGAAAAGGACTTAGTGTTTAATAGAAACAGTGACAATAGTCCTGACAAGGACTGTTCAAGGACTTTGTTGTTGTTCTGAAAAGAACAGTTTTATAGACTTTTGTGCCAAATAGAAACATGAAGAGTTTTCTTGTGAACTCGAAGATACACACGCTGACGACGACTTCAAGAAATCTTCGCTCTTCAATTAATATCATTACGTCGACGCCCGCCGTACAAGCTGACGCGTGACGTTAAATGAGTCGCCCGCGCGTACGGCGCCTGTATAAGTACATTCTCAATTGCGCGCGAAAACGCTCGCGCGATATAATATGTACCACCTGGCGGATAACTTGCGTAAACTCAACTCGAATATTATTGGCCGATTGTGCTGTAATTAATTGGTTAATTGTTTTAAACATTTTTACATTATTTTTATCTGTGTATAGATTGGCTATGATTATTTGGAAATTTTGTATATAAGCAGCGATGTAATACGAATAAATTATTCTGAATCCTGGAGTCAAGAATATTATTTCTACCTACCATACCTCATTCTCCAAAGTCTTATAGTGTTATGTTAGAACGTATCCAAAATAAGTTCATGAGACACTTGTATTACAAGTTGTATGGGGGATGGTTTAAAAAGTACAACTGTTTGTGTGCCAAATAAAAAAATATACTCCCGACAAGTCTTATTTTTTGCATATTATATTGAACAAAATATCGCATCATCTATCGATATCGATAAAGTAATCCAATGTGCTACGTGGTACGGCCCTAACCGAGTAGAAGCAGAAACAGACCGATCACGCAAATTTCAACCATATGATTTATGTAATTAAGATTATAATTGCTACAACTTAGAATACCGCCATCTATGGTTGAGTAGCGGAATTGACTCGTAAATCTAATCTAGTATGACCACAGTCAAATAATCCATACAGTCGTTCGACGAACGCGTCTAGACGGGTCAATCGTGCGGGGGACAAGAGGTGAGACGCGGGAAGAGCGGTACCTACTTACGTATATCACTTTAGTTCCTAACTAGGTACATGTTTTTGGGGGCTGGCGCGTGCTTGTTTTTTGCTCGTTACTTATTTATTTGCTTATGAATATTAATTAAGATGGTACATATGACTTGTGCTGTGAGACATTGCAATTCTTCATGCTTCATTTAAATATTTAAAAAATCTGCGATTTCATCAATTTATTTACACAAACATTTCATTAATTTTAATTATTTATATTATTTTGAAACGTATGTATATACCTGTATCCACTTAAAATAATGTGCACGATACCACTAATCTACTAACTTTTTACAATATCTCATGTCTGGCCAAATCTAATCTAATATATAAAATTCTCGTGTCACAGTTTTCGTTCCCATACTCCTCCGAAACGGCTTGACCGATTTTGATGAAATGTTTTGTGCTTATCCGGTATCTATGAGAATCGGCCAACATCTATTTTTCAAAAAAAAAAAAAAAATTTGCAAAGCAACGTTTGCCGGGTTAGCTAGTACTAATATATAAAACTGAATGTTTGTTTGTTAGAAAGCGCTAATCTCAGTAACTACTGGTCCGATTTGAAAAATTATTTCAGTGTTAGATAGCACATTTATCGGGGAAGGCTATAGCAGAGACGAGTAAGAATATAGACTGCCAAAGTCGAACAAAAAAATGTGCCTCGGAAAAAGCTCAAATCGCGAGCTATATCCAGAGGGCGCTGATCAAATAGCACGCGACGTTAATTACAGCCAGACAAGTCATAAAAATATCATTATTTTTTCATTAACGGCCATTGAAATTGTTTAAGTATTTTTTAGAATTGGTAATATTGCTCATAATAAGCTAATTTATCTATTTCATTTTACGTGCATATTTTATCACTTTTGAACGTGTACTAATAGATGGCGTAGTAAAAACACGAAAGGTAATGTACAACGGTTTACATTGAATTTTCACTAGATGACGCTTAAACCAAAATAAAATTACCTATTTAGATGGGATGGGTACGTTACGGGTTTTATAGGTAGATAAACTTATTTAGTAACAATTCGTAAACAACCATCTACGAACTAGTTCTATGTATGCCTCAAGGTCGCACGCACGAACTCATACCATGAGTGAGACCATATTATTTATTAATTAGGTACTTTGTATGAGAAAATGCAAAAAGCAACTATACCTAGAATCGAACCCGGTACCGCTATAGGTAGTATCGTAGTATCATAATTATTATCACCTAGGTGTAAAGTGTTCCTCAAGAAAATTCAATCGAGCCCAAACTATAATTATCTTAATATATAAAATCCTTGCGTTACTGACTGACTGACAGACACGCTACAGCCGAAACTATTGGGCGCAGGAAGCTGAAATTTGGCATGTATGTTCCTTGGGGACCGTAGTGGTGCACTAAGAAGGGATTTCCCGAAATTCCCACGGGATCAGCCAAAACGGGTAAATTAAAAAAAAATGCAGGCGTAGCTGCTGGCGTCCTCTAGTATACCTAATATAATATTCTACCACATTCACACAACACCATCTAGTCCGAAATTAATTAATTTATTTATTAGCACAACCACATCATATATATTTATACAGTTAAGGTAAACACTAAGGCATTGTATCTGATATAATATGACAATTACGGTATGCATAGCACTGACAATAATAATGTACCTATGTAGTAAAACTATTTTAAAAGTACCTAGTTATTTTACAGTTAACAAAATAGCAGAAAACAAAAAAATAAAACAATTCAATAAAAGTATTATTAATAGCCTTTGAGTAACTAAGCAGAGCTTTGAGCTTGTAGGGTCATTTCGCCTGTTCGCGTCCATCGCCCAATTCGCGTCCATTTATGGACCTCCCTTTAAAAATGCTCGAAAATAAGTATACTAACACACTAATAAAATGAAAAGTCAGTACCGCCAATACCTCAACGTATAAGAGCATAGAGATATTAAGAATAGAGTGGCAGAGTGGGGCCTATTCGTGTCCGCCGGTGGGAGAGAGAACGCAACATTAAATACCCCCTGCATCTCTCTCTTACAATACATGCACAACATCAACATTACGCAGTGGCGTGCTACCTGTAACTATTATTTAAATCAGTTTATTAGTAATCAATAGTTTAAAAGTTGTTTTTATTGATACACGAAGATAGTTTGAAGTGACAAAAATGTTTATATATTTTTAAACTATTGATTACTAATAAACTGATTTAAATAATACTTACAGGTAGCACGCCACTGCGTAATGTTGATGTTGTGCATGTATTGTTAGAGAGAGATGCAGGGGGCCTTTAATGTTGCGTTCTCTCTCACCGGCGGACACGACACAGTATTGAGTTAGGTACTGTTCTGCCACTCTATCCTTTATATCTCTATGTATAAGAGACACGCACAAATAGATAGTCAAAACGTTCCGTGCGCCCAACTAATCCTGTTTAAAAAAAATAGTTAATCTCGGTTGAACAATCAAAAGAGTGCAGATGCGCGTGATATGAATAAAAATTAACCGGCCAAGTGCGTGTAGGGCCACGCGCAATGTTGGGTTCCGTAGTTGCCCATAATGGCCATTATTGATAATAACTTCTGTTTCACATGGGCCTAAAAATGGGTATCTTTAAGATTAAGCCAGCGCTCCCCATAGATGAGAGAATTAGTATCAGATGGAACGCACGGCACAGTTGCGTGCGGCCACTAAAGCAAATACAAAATTGAAAAGCGAATACAAACTCGTCTCAGTGCCCTACGACGCATCGTACAGTTCACGCGTCACGATCACTTCAACTTTTAAATTCTCAAAATGCCGTCTTGCGTTCTTAAACACTGTAAAAGTTGTTCCTAAAAACAAAAACAGGAAAATGGAATATCTTTTCACAGGTAACTATTGATAATTTGACTGTTTCCTAATTTAATTTCGATAAAATTCGTATTTGTGCAAGAAATATGTAAGTGTTGCCAGTTTTTGTCGACGCCGTTCTGCCTGAATTAGGAAAAATGCACTTGCCAATTGATTATGTGATAATGATTGTCATGTTAACGAAAAATACATTACCGTATTATAAAAGTATATTGTAGATATATCTTCTTTCTCATAAATATAGTAATAGAATTTCAATTTCCATTAGTATATACCTTACATAATATTGTTTTGAGTTCGATCCCCAAACGATCCAAATATTCGTGTACACCCTGCTACTCGTCAAGCTTATACACTTTGACCTTTGCACCGTTCTTATGGCGTAAAGAATAAGTATCAAAATCGTACAGCAAATGTTTAGCTTGACTTGGCGCCGTGTGTACATACATACTTATGGCGTAGGGAATAAGTATCAAAATCGTACAGCAACTGTATAGCTTGACTTGGCGCCGTGTGTACATACATACTTATGGCGTAGGGAATAAGTATCAAAATCGTACAGCAACTGTTTAGCTTGACTTGGCGCCGTGTGTACATACATACTTATGGCGTAGGGAATAAGTATCAAAATCGTACAGCAACTGTTTAGCTTGACTTGGCGCCGTGTGTACATACATACTTATGGCGTAGGGAATAAGTATCAAAATCGTACAACAACTGTTTAGCTTGACTTGGTGCCGTGTGTACATACATACTATTTATTTCTCAACTAATCGACGCCAGCGGCTTCGCACGCACATATTTTCGTATTTCTCGTTTTGCCCGATCCCGTGGGAATTTTGAGAAATCCCGTCTTAGTGCACCCCTACGGTTCCCAAGAAACATACATGCTAAATTTCAGCTTCATGCGCCGAGTAGTTTCGGCTGTAGCTTATCTGTCAGTCAGTCAGTAACGCAAGGATTTTATACATATATACAGATTTAAGATTTACGAAGTAGTAAAAACTTAACTCGGTACCTACATTTAAGAAATGTATTTATAAAAGCATTAATTAAATCCATGGTAAATTCTTCAAAACCGCAAATGAATATAAGAATATTACATAACTATATGCTAAATACTGGGAGATTATTCATAATCTGGCAACTTTACACACACATAGACGCGCGTGTCCCTACAGTGCCAGTCGCCAAAGGTCACGCACACATAGCTGTCAACGTGCCACACTTAGTTGGACGAATGCGCTCTATCTGAGACTAATTCTCTCATCTGTGGCGCTCCCAATGTAAACTCACAGAAAATGGTATTTATAAGTTAACCGACATACATACATACATATCGCCACGCCTTTTATCCCCGAAGGGGTAGGCAGAGGTGTATTTCTAAACCCACTTTTCACCAGATATACTTTAGTCCCACGTAATAAGGGGCGAGCCTATTGCCGTACCGGGCACATTTCCAGACTCCGTGCTGCTACTGAGAATTTCGTGACAGAAAAACCCAATAACACTACTCGACCCAGGAATCGAACCCGGGACCTCCCGATCCCACGCGCACATTTATGCCGCGAGACCAACGAGGCAGTCGTATAGGGTTTGATGTCGAGTTTTCCGTCTCTACGCAAAGATGGTATTTGCATCGTGTTATCCCTTAGTCGCCTCTTGCGACACCCACGGGAAGATAGGGGGTGGTGACACTTGTATTCTATGCCGTCAACCACACGGCTCAACCGTTCAACAGTTAACCGACAATTACTCATAAACTAGTGATGTCTACTTAGTCTAGTTTTCCTTTTAAATTCGTCATATGTACTACATTTGTGATTTTTTTCACCTCTTCCAAATTAATAGTTTAGCCGGCAGAGGGCGAGGGGGACACTTGAGTCTAACAATTATTTTCTACAAATTTTATTCTACAGTTTTGTTGCAATATCTTATGTCTATATTCATGTCAAATATCAGCTTTCTAGTACCAGGCGTCTTTGAGCAAAGCTGCGGACGGACAGACGGACGGACATGACGAAACTATAAGGGTTCCTTGTAGACTCCTCCCAGCTTCATCATCAGACCCTGGATATCATCTAGGTGTAAAGTGCTCCTCAAGACAAATCAATCGAGCCCAAACTCGGTCGGGTTATGTCGTTTTATTACAGAGATGCCGTGGCCACCTCCCAGCTTCATCATCAGACCTTGGATATCATCTAGGTGTAAAGTGCTCCTCAAGACAAATCAATCAAGCCCAAACTCGGTCGGGTTATGTCGTTTTATTACAGAGATGCCGTGGCCACCTCCCAGCTTCATCATCAGACCCTGGATATCATCTAGGTGTAAAGTGCTCCTCAAGACAAATCAATCGAGCCCAAACTCGGTCGGTTTATGTCGTTTTATCACAGAGATACCGTGGCCACCTTCCAGCTTCATCATCAGACCCTGGATATCATCTAAGTGTGAAGTGCTCCTCAAAACAAATCAATCGACCCCAAGCTCGGTGGGCTTACGAGGCCATCTGCCAGCTTTGTTATCGGACCAGCAAAATATAGTGCAACATTTCATTGCAAATTTAGACCTTAAAGTACTTAAACCACGCACATAATTCGAAAATTAAAATTGATTAAAGAGTTGAATGGTAGCATTATTGATAGTACCGTAGTAGGTAGGTTGAGCACCCTTGAGGGCCTCAACTCTCGAATGACCTTGCACATTGCACAAGGGCTACCTACGACCTACGTTGTCGTTTTTCGTCTTAAGACAAGTAAATTGAATATAACGCCATCTAGTGATGTTATGTACCATTAAGCGGGGGTACAAGTGACGTCACGCGTGATCTGGCCCTAATTATTTTTCGATTCGATACCCGTAGCGACATCTTTCGTCATTTATGTTAACGAATTATCGAGTCACATTTTTTTGTTCGACTTTGTAAGTCTATATTCTTACTCGTCTCTGGCTATAGGTAACATAACATCACGCTGTGAGCGACGGGAGCGGAGCAGCCTTAAATAACGTGGGTGTAACCGCGGGCATCCTCTTGTCACAGAATAAAGTATAATTACTGTACGTAAACAACATGGCAGACGTAAGAAAATAAGCGTTGTAAGGTAATATTCGATTCAAGCGTGATTTTAATTTCATGCAATAAGTACCTAACCTTGTACCTTCGTATTAGGTAAGTGTACCTATCAAATATTAATATGTATCTTGGTAACGGCGCGTCCTAGCTAAAAAATAAGCATATTTTTGGCCCCCATTTTACAAACCCCACACATGTTCTCAGTAATCTTATAGCCCGGTCACCCATCCATAAAATGACCTTGATGTCTATTGCTTTACCTTAACGTAGTTTGCTCGAAAATAGATCTTCAAAATACTTCATATCGATAACATAGGCTCTGCAAGCTGATCCCATGGTTGCCCATCCATTAAACGACCGCTATATCAATCGCTTTATATTAACTAGGTTTGTACGATAACCACCTAGTATATCTGAAAAAATGCTTCATATCCTTAACCGCCTCCTACGACACTTGCGGTATGAAATAGGTGCTGACTGACACTTTGTATGCAAAGCTGTCACCGCAAGTGCAAACTAAATGCAAACTGTATTATAATCATTATTCATCGTTAATTATTTTCATATAATAAATAAGTGATTTACACTATAATATTCATGTAGCGTAGCAATTGTTATATTTTTCTAAAATAAATAGACGGTGTTTGAATAAGTAGGTATTGTTTAAATGTGGCAGCCCTAGCCTCCTTACCCTTGTCTAGACGTTGTCGGCTTTTTCTTCGAGATCAAAGGCGTCAAACTACTGTATGTCTTTATATACTGTGGTATGACTATAGATGGTAAATACGTTCTACTGCTAAAGCAAAATAAATCTTATTTGTAGGTACGCAGGGTTTATTTCCAAATCTGTGAAATAGGCTAGTTTTGAATAAACTTAAACTACGAATCAAACGAATTGTTTCTTTGTAGTGCAATATATGATTATCGGTTTACTTGTGTGAGTTTGGCGACAGCGGTTCCGATAGTAATTTGGGTGCATACCATTTCTAATGTTTTTTATGTTCTGAGGTCGCATAAAGTTAAGAGCGCGCGCGCGATCTGATCGACTTATTAATCCAATAGTTTTTGCGGCACTAAACAAAAACAAACCTTTGATGAGTCACCGATCACCGAAACGCCGCTGGCGCCGACATGTCTAGGATAGGAAATAGAGATGCGCAATAGGTACTATGAATGTCGATATTTTTGACACGTTAATACGTTAACAACAAAATAACACAAAATGTTTTTATACAACGAACTATGCATTCTTACTTGCAATTACAATAATGCTATTGCTTAATTGTGTTGCTAATACGACACAGTTAAACAAGTTTATTAAATACTATGCACATACTTCAATTAGTTCAGTAGTTTTAGCACATAGTTATTATAATTCTTAAGTAGATTGTTGAACCCATTAGACCATTTAAAAATACCATACGGAAAGAGCTAAAATAGTCAATAATTATTAACTTATTTCAAATGATTAAATAATTGAATATCTTTACATGTTTATCGTTGTTTACCTATTAAAAAACGTCGTCTTTGTTTGTACCACACTTTGAAATTTTCGAACGTAAAGTCATTGATAAGACGATTACATTAACGTGAAATACAAACAACATCGATACAATAAACAACAAACTTTTACGGTGCGTAGGATTTTTTATCGATACTATTATTGATAAGACGATTACATTAAAGTTAAATACAAACAATGTCGATACAATAAACAACAAACTTTTACGGTGCGTAGGTATTTTTATCGATACTATCATTGATAAGACGATTACATTAACGTTAAATACAATCAATGTCGATACAATAAACAACAAACTTTTACGGTGCGTATTTTTTATCGATACTATTGACAATATTATGTTCATAATTGGGCAACTCTATTTGGCTCGACTATGTTTGTCCTTGTCACACGTAGTGCATTTACTGTGCATACCTAATCAGATTTTTTCGTGCTTGCGGAACCGATCCATTTTATTATTACCTATGTAACTTTATTGAAAAGGTAATTAGGAAGTTTCAAAAGTTTTGTTCTGTTAAAAATGTTATATGCATTAACTTGGGCGCAAAAACCTACAACGACGAGTCTTAGGTAGGTACCTTCGAGGCGAAGCGACGTTGCACGAAGACGTGATCGTCCTAAGTCGTCGAAGGGTCAACGCAGACAGAGAGGAATAATCTCCGCGCGGTCTCGGGCATTTTCTTTACGGATTGCATATGCTCAAGATTGCGAGCGACCTCGCGAGCCTGCGTGAGTAAAACGTTCTGGGTTACCACTCTACAGTAAATATTTTGTCGCGAAAGTTCGTTAAACCCTGAAAATACGCGTACGACGCGGGCGCCGACTCGACTTTGCGCGGGGATTTCCGCGTATCTTCGAGGACGCGCGAATATTTTTTATCAGGTTCAAGTATTTATGAACTTTATTGTAAAAACATTAAAGTTTATTTTCAAGTGCGTTGATAAAATCCTCTCCGCTGCGCTCCGTTCTCTCTGCGTTGAGCCTAGCTTCGGATGACATCGAGGCGTCGCGTCGTGAGTAGTACCACAGTCAAATAATCCATACAGTCGTTCGACGAACGCGTCTAGACGGGTCAATCGTGCGGGGGACAAGAGGTGAGACGCGGGTAGAGCGGTACCTACTTACGTATATCGCCTTAGTTCCCAACTAGGTACATGTTTTTGGGGGCTGGCGCGTGCTTGTTTTTTGTTCGTTACTTATTTATTTGCTTATGAATATTAATTAAGATGGTGCATACGACTTTTGCTGTGAGACATTGCAATTCTTCATGCTGCTTGAAGATTAAAAAAAGGATTTTAAAAAATCTGCGATTTCATCAATTTGCTTACACCAAAAATTACAATTTCATTAATTATAATTATATTATTTTGAAACGTATGTACCTATAACCACTTAATATGCACGTACCTACTAATCTACTAACTTTTTACAATATCTCACGTCTGGCCAAATCACAGAATAAAGTAGTAATTACTGTACGTAAACAACATGGCAGACGTAAGAAAATAAGCGTTGTAAGGTAATATTCGATTCAAGCGTGATTTTAATTTCATGCAAAAAGTACCTAACCTAGTACCTTCGTATTAGGTAAGTATAATATACCTACCAAATATTAATATGTATCTTGGTAACGGCGCGTCCTAGCTAAAAAATAATCATATTTTTGGCCCCCTTTTATAAACCCCACACATGTTCTCAGTAATCTCATTGCCCGGTAACCCATCTATAAAATGACCTTGATGTCTATTGCTTTACCTTAACGTAGTTTGCTCGAAAATAGATCTGCAAAATTCTTCATATCGATAACATAGGCTCTGCAAGCTGATCCCATGGTTGTCCATCCATTAAACGACCGCTATGTCAATCGCTTTATTTTAACTTGGTTTGTACGATAACGACCTAGTATATGTGAAAAAATGCTTTATACCCTTAACCGCCTCCCACGACTCTTGCGGGATGAAATAGGTGCTGACTGACACTTTGTAAGCAAAGCTGTCACCACACGAAAAATTGCAAACTGTTTTGTAGTAATTATATATCGTTAATTATTATTGTAATATAATAAATAAGTGATTTACACTATAATATTCATGTAGCGTAACAATTGTAATATTTTCTAATATAAATAGACAGTGTTTGAATAAGTAGGTATTGTTTAAATGTAGCAGCCCTAGCCTCCTTACCCTTGTCTAGACGTTGTCGGCTTTTTCTACGAGATCAAAGGCGTCAAACTACTGTATGTCTTTATACTGTGGTAGTACCTAGCGAGTCGCGGCGCGCAATGTAGGGTCGTTGACCGTTTTGTATCAGCTGTACGGAACTTAAAGCGTGTGCAAAAATTACGGAACTTAAAAACGATATTGTGGCTAAACTACTGCACCGATTTCATTGATTTTTGGTACAAGACTTAAGAATATTGTAAGCTATGCCTTTGTTCAAAAAGTGCCGCTATGCAAGCGCCACCCTGTATATAATAAAGAATCTATAGATACAACAATCAAACCAATTGCAAGATTATACGACGGATAAGAGTAGTTTGCTTTTCGCATATATTTTGCTATTTACTGCGTCGCGTCGCGGCGTCGTCTAAAGTTCAGTATTTCGTTGTGCTAACCTATATTTTGAGTTAAAGGGCAAATTCGAATTGCGAAACCTTTAAAAAGTAATGTCATGAATAATGAGTTTATTTTTATAGAACCAACAGTATAATTATTATGTATTAAGTAGCAAAATGCAAAATATTCCTATTATAAAATGAATTTCGCCTTTCGTCCTGTCTGTATTAACGCGATGAAATCAAAAACGTATGTATTGTTGTACGATTTTCACGATTGATAGCGTGATTCTTGAGGAAGAATTAGGTGTATAATTCACGCGAGTGGAGCCGGGGGCGAAGACTAGTTTTAGTTAAAGCAATTAAATTATCCGGCCGTGGCCGTTATTCATTCACACATTTAGGTAATCATTGCAGTTCGTTACTGAATATTCACTTTCACGTTGCGTGTACGCGGTGATGTCGATTTAGTATATACTCTATTATCATGAACGTTCAGTTCATTTTTAATGTTTTAAACATGGCTCTTTCAACCTTTGGAAAGAAAAACCATTTTACGAGTCAGTTCACGAAAAGTGTTATTATAAGTTATAAGTTCCTATGTATGACACTTATACCACAGTATAAAGACATACAGTAGTTTGACGCCTTTGATCTCGTAGAAAAAGCCGACAACGTCTAGACAAGGGTAAGCAGGCTAGGGCTGCCACATGTAAACAATACCTACTTATTCAAATACCGTCTATTTATTTTAGAAAAATATTAACGCTACATAACTAATATAGTGTAAATCACTTATATACATATAAATAAAATTGGAGTGTCTGTTTGTTATATTAGAATAACCGCTTTTTACTAAATGCATATGGATGTATACACGGAAGATACACCGAAATGACATTTTTTACCATTTTTGTCTGTCTGTCTGTTTGTTCTCGCTAATCTCTGGAACGGTTGGAACTATTTTGACGGGACCCTCACTGGCCTGATGTACCAAGGAGTAACTTAGGCTAAAAATTAACCGGGTACGCGAAGAAGTTCCCTCAGGACGCGGGTGAAACCGTGGGAAACAGCTAGTTTATTATATTACAACAATAAACGATAAATAATTATTATAAAACACGTTACATTTTTTGTGCAGTGACAGATTTGCATACAAAGTGTCAGTCAGCACCTATTTCATCCCGCAGGTGTCGTGGGAGGCGGTTAAGAATATAAAGCATTTTTCGTACAAACCAAGTTAAAATAAAGCGGTTGACATAGCTGTGGTTTAATGGATGGGTAACCTTGGGATCAGCTTGCAGATCCTATGTTATCGATATGAAGTATTTTGCAGATTTTTTTCGTGCAAACTACGTTAAGGTAAAGCAATAGACATCACGGTCATTTTATGGATGGGTGACCGGGCTATGAGATTACGGAGAACATGTGTGGGATTTATAAAAGGGGGCCAAAAATATGGTTATTTTTGAACTAGGATGCGCCGTTACCAAGATACATAATAATATGTGATAGGTACTTACCTAATGCGAAGGTACTTTATTGAATGAAATTAAAATCACACCAGAATCGAATATTATCTTACAACGCATATTTTCTTACGTCTGCCATGTTGTTTACGAACAATAATTGCTACCTTCTTTATTCTGTGTTTTGGCCAGACATGAGATATTGTAAAAAGTTAGTAGATTAGTAGGAATGTGCACATTATTTTAAGTGGTACATACATTTCTAAATAATATAAATAATTATAATTAATGAAATTTTCTTTTTTGGTATAAGTAAATTGATGAAATCGCAGATTTTTTAATTCCTTATTTATTTAAATCTTTAAACAGCATAAAGAATTTCAATGTCTCACATCACAAGTCGAATGCACCATCTTAATTAATATTCATAAGCAAATAAATAAGTAACGAACAAAAAACAAGCACGTGCCAGCCCCCAAAAACATGTACCTAGTTACGAACTAAGGCGATATACGTAACTAGGTACCGCTCTTCCCGCGTCTCACCTCTTGGCCCCCGCACGATTGACCCGTCTAGACGCGTTCGTCGAACGACTGTATGGATTATTTGACTGTGCTTATACTGACTTTGCGGGACGCTTTTTTATTTTAGTGAGTATTAAATTAGGACAAAAAACTGAGTATTACACACAAAGATATAGTTATAGGTATTCTCCGACTACGTTATTTTATTACAAAAGCTAAAGTGTTATCTACTAAGACCTCTTGATTCATGCTTTTCAATTTGAGTAATTCAATTTGGCTATCGGCACATCTTAGTTTATTAAGGCTATAGATGCTGGCGAGAAACATTCCGAATCATTCCCGTCGAATACTTCGGAAATATTTCGAAATATTCCGAAACTTTGGGAATATTTCAACTGTCAAAAAAAACAGGAAAATCGACCTTACTATTTCGCGCTTGGAAGTTGTATATTATCTTTGTTTGCTTGCAAGGTTTGCCTTTATTTGTTTTTATTGACTGGGCTTATTATACGCGTTAAGTAGAAGGATTAATACCTACCTATGCGACTCGCGAATACTCGCGATGCGTACAGAGCTACATACAAACTAACCAAAAACATAGGTAGCTAGGCCTGGTTTTGTATTCCAGAACTAAAATTTTATAAAAATAGCATTCGATTTCGAAATAAGTAGGTACCTAGGTACCTGAAAACAAAAGTATAAGAATCCTGTTAATCGCAGGCTAACATATCTACCTATCAAAACATCAACATATACTTATTCAACCCCATTTATAATACATATAAAAACCCACCACATCACAAACAAATACGTTTATTCCCATTGAATTATTCGGGTGAAATATTCGGCGGAAACATTCGATTGCGGGGTACGAATCTTTCTCGCGGGGGGGAAAACTTTTCCGGGGAGCATCTCCCCTCTTACCGCACTCCGCACCGCCATCGCCTGCACGCACGACTCGTGGCAGTCGATATTTCAGCAAAAAAATAAATAAATCTTAATTAAATTTATTTTGAATAATTCTGATTTAAAGAAACTTTCCCAGAAGTATTCCGGAATTATTCCGAATTTTTCAGAAGTTTTGCAACTATACTTAAGGCGTGGGACTATTCCGTTGACCCCTAAATGAGTAAAAAGTATTGTTTATTTCAAGGCTTCAATATTTGCGGTTAATCGTTTAATATATGCTAGAGGCCAGTCCAAATATTTGGTATATCCATGGTTTGGCCACTTGAGATACATACATCTTTGAGGTACAGATACAAAATATGTCAAATATTAAACTGACCTTTAATTAGACCTTTTTAAATTAAGTTGCTTTTTCGCGCTTGTCCAATATATTTCCCTTATCACTCTATAGTATAAAAGTCTACTGTCTGTCTGTCCCTATGTATGCTTAAATCTTTAAAACTACGCAAAGGATTTTAACGCGGTTTTTTTTAACAGATAGAATTATTCAAGAGGAAGGTTTAAATGTATAATTGACGCGGGTGAAGCCGCTGGCGACATCTAGTCATAAATATACGCATGTTTATTTGTTTATTTCTATATAAGTAGGTAACATACTTATTCGGAATTACGGATGTTGACATCAGGTACTTTTTCTGTGGTAGGCTTGGATTTCAGCCAAGCCATGCGGAAAAGTTGCTTCCTTACAAATTTCTACCTGATGTTCTTTCAGTTACCTGTTCGATCAAAATTGGTTCAAATTTTTTGAAGGTTAATACGCTCAACAATAAGGTTTACAGTTGATGATTTTGTCTCACCTTTACTTTGTGTTTATGTAGATAGAATATGTTGCCATACAAACGGCAAGTGGAAGTTTTTTTATTTGTATTAGAATGAAACTATGGATCATGAATAGGAAGAATATCATATCGAAATATTTATGTCAATAGTCCCAAAGCAAAAATATTCATACGAATGACCGAATTATTTCACAAAAATACAATTCGACGTATTTAAAACAATTCAATCGATTGAATAAAGTATTAATTCCAAAATGTAGGTAATTTTAATGTTAATTACAAATTACAATGTACATACAAGCAAGTTAAAATTACGCTCCATACGATTTTCGACCTTGACTTAGTGGCCAGACGTAAATGTCAATGCTATGCACCCGGTTGTGAATCGGCTAGGTGCCTGCTGACTATACTTTTAACAGTACTATATTTATAATACCTACTAGTTTCAGGCTCTTGGCTCCCACCACGTGGTTGTCCGTTATCACCATAAAAGGTAGCATATGTGCTACACTAAAGAATATGCTGCATTACTGCAGTTTCTTCAAAATCCGTCCATTAGGTTTTGCGTTAATAATACATACTTAATTATAGTAGTAGGTAAGTAGTATTGCTTACAATAATTGAATAGAACCGCGAATATTGCTTGCATGCAAAACCTCGAAAGGGTAACTTGAATTTGTTCGAAATCGCAATTGTAAACTTGTGACATTCATTGCCATTAAAATTGCCCAATTAAAACTGCACAGGTACCTAAACAATGTATCTCTCTGTACTTATATTTTGGGTTCCTTTATTTCGCTACATAAAGTTTTCTAAAACCCAGTGTTTTGTATTTTATTTATAAAGTTAATTTCGTTAAAAGTTCAAGTTCCTTCAATTCACTAACGGCCCTGACACTCGCATTAATACTGAATGGTGCTGAATAAAGGGTACGAACAATACTTGATCGAAATGCGTCCGGCTAATTTGAATAACAAAAACAATTTAGTTAAATTTAAAAAGATAATAGACACACGAGCATGCTGAAGTTTTTCGGACGAAACAATTTAGATCGCGACACAAGGTCTCACTGCCTTTTGTTTTACGAAGTGCGTTGCACTGAGTCTGTTGGTTTAGCTCTCCGCTTAGTCTTATTTCTATCTGCAGTCATATAATAAAGCTGAAGGCCATATTTTCTTGAAGGTGTAGTGTAATCTCACGTACTATAAACGGATAAATAAAATAAATAACAAAGAAGACAAACAAGGAGAAAATATAACGGCAGTTTAACTTTACTGCGGTGCATCATCATCAGCCCTTTATAATGTCCCACTGCTGGGCACGGGCCTCTTCTCACTTATGAGAAGGGTAAGGCCATAGTCCACCACGCTGGCCAAGTGCGGGTTCGTAGACATCACATGTCTTTCGAGAACATCATGGAGAACTCTCAGACATGTAAAGAAGGAAAACATCGTGAGGAAACCCTCACGATGTTTTCCTTCACCGATTAGCAAACGATAATTAACAATTTAATACGTACTTAGCTCCGAAAAGTCATTGGTACCTGCCGTGGATTCGAACCCGAGACCCTCTGCATAGCAGTCTGCCGGTCTCTCCACTCGGCTATTGCGGTGCATAGCTGGTCCCTAATATAAAATCGCACAATATATGCTTTTTACGTCTCCGTCTTTATGATTAGCAAGACCGCTTAGATCGGTAATGAGTGACAATAAACCTATATGGATCACTCGTTCAAAAAGGGGAAAAACTGCATCTCATTTTAGAAAAGCAAAAACTTTGTGCGTAGAGACATTAAAATCATTCGCCAATATAAAAGCACTCAAATGTATCAGTACAAGTTAATAATCTGACACAACGTTCCATTTAATGCAATTGTGACGTCGGAAAATGTTCCGCGGTCCATTGCGCAATGTCAATTAAATGCAATGTGGCCGCCCATCGCATTCATTTACGAGTGTTCAGCTTTGAATCCTGCGACCAATCATGTCTGCTATTTATTTACAAGCGAGGCATTGTCTATCTGTAATTAAACAATCATTTATGAGAGCATTCTGTATTCGATGCACGAATGGTGCTATGATGCACGAATGATGGACTGGATAACACTACACATTATTAGTAAAAGAAACAGTTTCCAACTAACTAATCAAGTAATCAATATACATCCTCAAAGTGAAAGATACTGCTGAACATAATCTTATGTCTGGAATATTCTGGATCGATCAAACAAAGAGGCGTAGATGGCTCAGGTATTCCGGCTTTTTCTGGGTTGCACTTAACTTATATGGAGCGTTTTGCGCCTAAACCGTCTAGGCATTTAAGAAAGAGATGATTCATTGACCCCCTCGGTAACCAGGACTGGTCACCTATCTAGGAGTATAAACATACCCTGAAGCACGCGCTTTGTCTTGCGAATCGATAGATTTGTGCGGTTGTCACTGTGCTATGGTCCTTTCTATCCTTCACGTAAATCTCTGGATATTCTAGACTTAACTTCTTTCTCTACTTTAAATCTGGCATAACCAAAACCACCATCCAAGGTACGGAAATACCTTTAAGTACCATGATCAACGCGATGTCAAGTTGTTAATTTTGCAATGCAAAATATGAACCATCAATGAAAAACATGACTCTTTGTAAAACTTGGACCAAAATACCGTACAACTACTGCAATGGTCATCGCGTAGGTATTTTATGAAGTGGGCATGTATTAGGCAATTAAATTTACCGCGAGGCAATCAATATGGTAATAAACATACATACATACATAGACTCATGCCTGTTTCCCCGAAGGGGTAGGCAGAGGCATATTAAACGCCCACTTTTCGCCAGTGTTTTGATCCCACGTAATAGGTGGCTAGCCTATTGCCGCTTATTGGGACATTTTGTTTGCCAGAGCCTCGTCCGTTGATCGGCAGGTGCACCACTTGCAGGTGAGGTTGGCTTAGGACCCTAAGTTCTTGGTGGGAACCCTATGCACCCTACCCTATGTAATATAACCCTATGTAATAAAATCTGTAATTATTTAGAGAGCTGTAAACGTGTACTCTCGATTTCAGTGTCTAAAGTTCCAGTTAGCGTAAAACGCTGAAACTACGTCAATCTAACTAGTCTAGCGGCACATCAACATTTACTCTTAATTGTACAAGGTTATATAGCGGGTCTTACTCGCGATAAATAATATATTTACATACATACATAGACTCACGCCTGTTTCCCGGAGGGGTAGGCAGAGTCTACGGAACGCCATTTGCAACGATCTTGACATATCTCTCTTGCTTCATTCACTCCCATCAAATTCCTCATGCATGCTCTGCTGTTCAGGGTACTTCTAACCTTTCCTGTTTTAAGAATGTCTGCGATCTGGTCAGAGAACGTCCGTTTTGGTCTTCCCCTTCGTGCTGTCCCATTCACACTTGCCTTATATATCTGCTTGGTCAGTCTTTCGTCATCCATCCTCTCCATGTGCCCACCTTAACATTCCTTTCTCGATGCTTGTCACTACATCTTCTTTTACACCACAACACTCTCTTATCACACAATTCTTTACTCTTGTCATTCAAAGACACACCAAACATACTTTTCAGTGCTCTCATTTCTACAGCGTTTATTCTACTTTCATGTCTATTCTGCCATATCCAACTTTCACTACCATACATAAGTGAAGGTACTAACACCCTCTATGCACAGCCAAACGTGCCTTTTTGGACACATTTTGACTGTTCATAACTTCATAAAGGCCTTGAAGCCCCATTCACCCTATTTACCATATCACCTGCATTAACTCTTCTTTTAATATCTTCTTCATTCTTACCATTCATAGTAAACAGCGTACCTAAATATACAAAACATTCACTTGCTCCACACGTTGTCCATCGATCATAACATTACAAGCCGTAACACATTCCTCCTTTTCAAAAACCATAACTTTCGTCTTGCTCACATTCACTTTCATTCCTTTCCTCCCTAAAGCACCATGCATGATTGCTACCATCTCCTGCAACTCTTCCGCTGAAGACGCAAGTATTACCTGATCATCAGCATAAAGGAGGCATTTGACAAGTAATTCATTCATCCTTAATCCACAGTCACTATTTTTCAAATCTTGCAAACAACTGTCCATGAAGAGGTTGAACAGCCACGGCGACGATACACATCCCTGTCTAACACATGTCTCGATGGTAAACCAATCAGTGTACGACCCATTTATCCTCACACAAGCTCTAGAATCTTCATAAAGGGATTTCAGAGCTCGTAATTATGAGGCTGCTGTTCACCCCATACATCGACAGTACCGACCACATTTCATTCCTCACCACTTTATCGTAAGCCTTGCACGAATGCGCAATAGACCTTTTGACCTTTGGCCAAGAATTTCTCGGCTATGCACCGCAAGGAAAAGACTTGATCCGTGCACCGCATACCCTTTCGGAATCCCGCTTGTTCATCCCATATTTTGTTGTCGGTTACTTCCATAACTCTTTCAATCAGAACCTTCGTATACAATTTGCCAACAATGCTAAGAAGGCTAATGCCTCTATAGTTCTTGCAGTCTTGTTGCGAGCCTTTTCCTTTATAAAGAGGCACTACCACCGCAGTGGCCCAGTCATCAGGTACTCGGCTGGTGCTCCAGCACAAGGTAAACGAGCGCTGTAGCTGACCAACTATGATGCCCTGTCCAGCCTTCAGCATTTCAACTGTAATCCTATCATATCCTGCAGCCTTACCTAATTTCATACTTCCCAGTGCCATCACAATCTCATCCACGCCAATATCACTTTCATCATTGCTATGGTTACCATTCATTTCGTCGATCGATGTCTCTATCGCCGTTCATTCAAATAAACCTTCAAAATACTCCTTCCATCTCTTCAGCACGCATGATTCACCATTCAGTATCTTTCCATTCTTTTCTCTGATTGACGTGTATTCTGAGGATTGAGTTCTTCCTCGAACTGCACGAACGATAATATAGTTAAGGCATAAATACCTCGGTTTATCGCGAGTAAGACCCGTTATATAACCTTGTATAATGTATACTAATCGCGAAAGTTTAAAATCGTTTACTAAAGGTCACCCTAATGTCTGCGGTTACTCCATTCACTGTTACAAGTAGTAATAAAATAATACACACGAGTGCTCAATGCTCGTAAAACTAGTATTGAACTAATTGATCTTGTATCACGCAATTCGGGAGCCAACCATTGAGTGTTAAGAATTAAGATTACCGCTCCCCTTGAGTTGAAGATAAAAATAATTATCAATCTTGTTATAAATTAAAAAAAGTTCGTTGGGGAACACCGAACATGGCACTTGTACGCTGATATTTCTTTTCCTTGACTGCAATCGCCTCTTAATTGGTGTCTTTTTTAACTAAACCAAAACGGAATACTTTGGGATTAGACCATACTTGTCGTGAAAACTACTTACTTATGTTTATCCGACTTCATAAACCAGCCTTAAAAACGTAACCTTATATAATGTAATAGGTACACTATAATATATCCTAATAGCAACACAAATGAGTCACTCAATGTTTCAAGAGTGACCTAATTGAATTGTTTTATGTTGTATTCTGACCGCATGTGGATACTAAAAAAGCACAGCTTTATTCGTATTGGTATATTTTATTATATTGAAGACGTTTAAGAATACATAGGTACAGCTATAGAAGCCAAAATACTTATTTTTATTGTTTTTTACGATTACGGGTCTTGTAAGCTCTACAAAAACTGCGAATGAGTAGATTTAGCAGATCGGATAGATAACGTTTTTATGGTCTTAATACCTACGTCCAGTTTTTGTTCCCAGTGTTATGCAATAAGTTGTTTGTTTAAGATGAATGTCAAGATTGGGTTTATAAGTTGAATGCACTTCACAAACCAATCAACCGTTTAATTGGTTGCGGAAGTTAAGCTGAATACGGATTATGATTTACCCAGGTACCTATTGGTATTATGTGCGATTTAGTCGATTTCGACAGTCAGACATAGGTACAGGCCTTTAGTGTCAAACTCCATTCTCCCACAAGTAATTTATAAAATACTTATTATTCTATGCTAAGAGGGAAAGCTTAGCGAGGTAGCTTAGCTGCGTGATGCCTGCCCAAAAATAATTCTTGATTATTATTTTTGATCTTTAGCGTCCGTAGGTAGACGAAGAATACGTATCAGGGGCGGAACATACCTGACCGAAGATGCGTCGAACGTATCTTCGGTCGCGTCTATTCCGTCAAATGAATCGGTACACATCTGACGGAAAATGCGTCGAGCGTATCTGCACACATTCGCTGAAAGCGTGGCTATTGTGCACACATATAAGTTTGTTCGTGCAGGGCCGTACTCAGGGCAGCTCAATATTTTACTGTCATATTCTTTTACCTAATCATTTTTCGTGTTCCCTGATGTTATGTAGTCACTGAAGTCCTGTAGTTATTTATATTGCAATTCGAGTTTGACTATTAAAAATATGTCGGACTTCGAAGATTTTTTATAGTTGCCAACAAGCGTTATTTAAATATATATCCTATTTAGGTTCAAAAATAAAAGACGATAATACGATTTGGTTACGGTTTTTCACAAAACTTATACAAATGATATAGAAGGGGTTACAGACTACGTTGCAGAGCAAGACACAAAATGTTTTCTATATAGGCATGTATGGAAATTGTTCCCGTGGACCTTTAGCACCTCATACCCAAAAATTTGCCCTCGATCCAAGCTAGCAAATATGCGTTCACTCATAGTACATACTAACACTACATTATTCTACACATTTCGTTTCTGAAAAAAATAAGTAAGGTCTGGCGGCCCTGGAATCTTACGATCTTAAAATCACCGATCTGGGAATGACATGGATATGGTATGTCCAATACCTACGAATTTAGCGTGCACACCTACGAAATTAGCGTGCACACCTACGAAACGTTGAGCAAATAAAATGGCTGCCATTTGGGTTGTTCTCCAGAATGTAATCGATAACGATATGGAGCCGGTTAGAGGAGAATAATACATTTTTGTAGTAAGTTACCTTTGTTAGTTTAAATCTTTTGCCAGATTAGTTTATTCCATAAAGCAAATGTGGGCGAAAATGGCAAAGCGAAAGACGACCCTTGTATGAAACATGTAACAAAATATTCTCTGAGAGCCAATATCGGTTTTTAGACATATTTATGCACAAAAACAAAATTATTATTAGCAGATGTACCACAAACCTTGGCGAAAAATATGGCAATAGTGGCACATTTATTCAGTAAACTATGGCTATCTCTTTTTTCTGACAGAGATATCCCTAAGACAAAACGAGACAACACTATGTTCGGTGGCTTTGTGTCGATTTCGTATATATGTGTATAAAAAAAAATCATGGCGAAATGTGGGTGTAATATTACACCTCTGCCTACCCCTCCGGGGATACAGCCGTGAGTCTATACAAATATAAAATATAATAATATGTTTGAATAATGTAATTTTTCTATATGTACCTACCTACTATTTGCCCTCTCCATTTATATTCCTTACTCAAAGGTCAAAATTCACGTGGTGCGTGGTGCGCGCGACGCCGACGGATAATCCGTTAGTACGCTCGACGTACTAACGGATTATCGGTCAGGTGTGAATGGTTGAACGTTTTTCTATACATTTGTATGTATTGGCGTTACGCGACCGATAAAACGCGACGGATCTTCCGTCAGGTATGTTCCGGCCCTCAATCCTTCATTTGGGTGAAGGATATATGTATAGTATACCATTTTAAAAATATCGGCATTCTGTTTTGGATCTCCAGCCCGATTCGCAATCGAATTAATGTTCTCTTTCTAGAACGGTATCCCACGTTTCGCTGAAGCTCATCTTCTCACGAATCGCCTAAAATAAAAACAAGCGCAACAATAAAGCATAAAAACAAATTTAACAATGATATAATTCATTTTAATGAGTCCGTTGTCCGAAGATTTGGCATTGTTTACAAGCTACGTGTATTCATACTCACGACATAATGAGAGATTTAGCTCATGACAAAAATTGGCGTATGAGTTGTATTCTATATGATACATTAGCTGTTTCAAATGCATAAATTTTATTTAAATCCCGGTATTATTAGTCATCGATTTATTTTAATCAATGCGTTTTATTTTATTGTTTAGAATCATTCACTACTCACTAGTTGAGTCTTGGCACTGGTAGATTTGACGTCATAATGGCGTATGACTCGTCGCTGTCGGCGACGGCGACGTTCTAAGCGTAATACATAAATCGTATTGTCAATCGTAAAGTCATAAGTTCAACGGTGTGGATATTGTTGATGTGTCACGAATATCCGACGAACCCAGGCATACTGAAAACGCCAGAGCCAAAGCACCTTTCAAGCGTGGTTAATGCAGATTGGTCCGCTGTTTTACGTATCGAGGGAAGCATGTTTAAAGTACCTAGCAAAGTTTTCTGAGCAGTATTAAAGAAATGTTTTCGGCAAATTCTCAGTAAAATTAATCTAAAATTGCATTTTTCTTCAGCCAGCTTAGGTACGATGTTGCGATCGCCATTGTGTCACATTTTTAACATTTGGCGCGGTACGAATATCATAGCTTTAACCAGGTCAAGTCAGTTGCCGGCTAATGCATTGTATTCCTATGCAAAATATCTCGATGAGCCGTTGATACATTGCTGCATGCAATCAACAGTTGACACTTGCCCTTTTCGTGTTTTATAAAATAACCTGCTGGAGTACCTTTTTGTTCCCCCTCGATTTGAAATCACAATTAGTCGTTATGACCGCCATCAGTTGATGTTAATTAGCGTGGGAACCAGTAAAAAAATACAAAACTTTCGACTTATTGTTTTTTTTTTTATAATGCATGACAATTAATGACAATGACGTATTGATGTCAAAGTTGGTAAGATTATAAATAAGATAATCCGACCGATCAATAGGCTGTTCTTACTTAAAATATAATATATAGTCCGTTCACAGTTATTTTACCTCTAGCTGTTAGATTGGCCAACCTGGGCGTTGTGTTGCTATATTTGGTATATAATACTCCCATTTTAAATATACGTTATTGCTAAAAATGTACTTATTTTTTTATTGCCTAAGCGATCGTATTTAAATATTTGGAAGTAATGTTTGTAACAAAACCTCTTGATATTGGCATGCCTATATGCATGTACATTTATTTTCTTACGAAATAACTAATTTTCTATGAAGATAAGTAGTTATAATAAAAATTTTGTCTATTTAATATACAAAGGTAAACGCATCATAATTACGCCAACGTGAGGTTCTAATAGGGCACATCAACATCAACAAGACAACAATATATCTATACTTATTAATATAGGCAAAACAGTTACAACATTGCAATTATCAATAACAATAAAACTGGTACAATGTTTCTGTTTTAGTGTCTTGTTTGAGATGAGATAATGAGATCGCGCATCCAAAGTTTGAAGTCTAAACGAGTTCACAAGTTGTCACTTAAATGTCATACTTGCCAAAATTCATTGTTTACTGTAGTCGGTGATACCGCCATCTGGTGGTTTAACTTGGCAGTAATCTTCCCTATTATCAAATACAAAAACTGCTAATTTCATTTTCATATTTATTTTGAATAAGAATGATGTGGGTGTAATTTTACACCTCTGCCTACCCCTTCATGGAAACTGGCGTGAGTCTATAAGAATGATCCATGTGGACTGCCAATGTTATGATGATTCGTAACTGCTGTCAGATTCTGTATCAGACTCAGAATTTAATTTTATTATGAACCTGTCCATTTCAGCATCCGTAGACCCATCTGTTTCACGAAGCTTGTCTTCAATGTGGTGCTCATGTTTGCGTTTTTGTCAGTCTTCTGCAGTGATAGATTGAAAAGCTTCTTCAGCTAAATTCACAATGTTGGTTGCCTCTTGTCCTAAATTTTTGCTAGTGACTCGCCTTTTAATGAGACTCCACATAAGTTCAATTGCGTTTAGCTCGCAGTGGTATGGCGGTAATCTAATCAATTTGCGGCCATGAGCTTCAAGCGTTTGGATTTTTAAAATATTTCCACTAATATTGGGTAAAATGTTATGCACGGGTAGCCCTATTTTACATTCCTGTCATCACAGAGCAAAATTCCAACATAAAGAAAATAAACACCGACATCTGTCAGAGGTAAAATAACTGTGAACGAACTGTACCTATCTGATCTCTTCTTCCACCTTGACATTGGCAAAACCATCGATAATTAATTATACGATAAGACCATAATAAAAAAAAAAAAAAAAAAAACATGTAATAGAACCTCTAGTGTCTGAAATGAATCCATTCCTAGCGGCTACCGACTTGAAACCGCAATGGTACACAGTTCCAAAGATAACTATACGACTAAGCACTTTGTGATAGAAATGAAAATATTTATTTATTTTGTTGCTAGTGTTTAGGCTATTTGAAACAAAACAAGCTGTCATTGTGGATGGAAAAGCTATCAATCTATCGCTCGCTCATCTCGTACCCATCATTTTTATAATAAACTAGCCGTTTCCCGCGGTTTCACCCGCGTCCTGAGGGAACTACTTCGCGTACCCGAAAAACCCAAATATCTTACGGGCCCCTATTTTTTCTTAAATAAAATATACTCGTTGATAATGTAGTTTTCTAATGGTGAAAGAATTTAAAAAATCGGTCCAGTAGTTTTTGACTTTATACATTACAAACAAACAAACAAAAATACAAATTATTCCTTTTTATAATATTAGTGTACCTAGATAATAGTGTAGATAATTATTTTTATTGTTGCGTTTGCTATATGATAGATTTGCAGTTTTGAACAAGTTTTTTATAACCTGATGATTTTACGCGTACACCTTAAAAATACTCTCGACTTTGGATTACACGCTTAGAGTATCTAAGATTACCTACATGTCATAAAGACCAGATTCTTATCTTTGCGTACCTATTATAAAATGAAGTTCTCGGGCCGCGTCTATCTGTCTGTATGAACGCGATACACTTCAACATCTACTACAGAACAGATTTTTGTATGGGTTTAACCAATGAAGATAATAATTGATGTTGTGTGATTCCTAAGGGTCAGCACATATCTGACGGAAGATGAGTCGCGTATCATCCGTCGCGTAACGCCAAAACAGCCAAATATATGATAAATCATTCAACCTTTCACACCTAACTGATGCGATGCGTTAGTGCGTCGAGCGTACAGCGTCTGTTCTGTTTCCGTCAACGTATCCGTCGGTCGACGACGCGCGCACCACGAACCACGTGTATTTTGACAGACGCGTTGGGCGACGTTTTAAAATTAAATGTCATACAAAGCAACCGCACTGTAGTTACCGAAAGCAGAAACTGACTAGACGCGTAATGTAGCAGGTCTAATTTGACTGAATAGACGCGACCGATGATGCGCTCGACGCATCTTCCGTCATGTTCCAACGCTAAGATAGGTTTAGCTGTATAATTCACGCAGGCACAGCCGCGGGCGAAGTCTAGTCTATTATGGTTGTTAGTCAAGACAAAAACCATCTAACGGCGCCATTCATTGATTTTATAATAGCTGACCAAATCGTTCTTGGTAACAAGATTGTAAGTGTACGCCTACACGACACACACTTATGTGATTTGTTTCCGTTAGGCGATCATTAATTATAGGTACCTACTCTACCAAGAGTTTTGTTCACGCAAGCTCGTTAATCTCAGTAGTTATTCTATAGTCTTTAATCATTTAACGGTTCTTGTCCGAGGCCAAGAATCCCTAGGCCATGTCGGAGTCCTTCGGGCGGTCTGACAACTCCAACACCAGAGTTGGTCAAAAACTTACAAGAAACAGAAAAGAAAGAAGCGAAAGACATTTTTTTATCAATCCTCAAATTCAAGAATACAAGAGGGTGCTATATTTAATAAACCCCGCGAAAAGAACGATCTAAATCTACCTACATGGGTCGCCACTACGTCACGTATCTCAGCTACTGACAATAAAAAACTACGAGAAAATGTTAGCCTTGGAAACTACTATTATGGCATAGATATTCAGTCGACTGCGACGCTAGAAAATATGTTTTAATTAATGGCAGCTGTGGACAATCATTTTACAAAAATTGTTAGCACATTTTTAACCTGCGGTTCTTCAATGTCAAAGAATTTAGTTGCGTCACAGTAAGTAACTTGAGTATTCAACGAACTTAGGACTTTCCTGCAAACGCTTTTTCAACCGTATAACCGTATTGTTAAGAGCAAAATATATCCTATCTGTGAAAGAGGGCTTTCTTTATAACGAGGTACATATTCTATGATTTTCATCTGAATATTTGACGGTACCTACAGGCTTTACGTGCTCTAGGGTTGGTACGGAGCTTGCAACTTTTTGTGACATGTCGCCGATCTAAGCCGCAAAATAACGACCGCGCTGAACGTTGAGTCAATAAATTCATGTGACCACGAGTCTTCCAAGTAAATGGGACTACGTGAATTAATCCAAGGTCCTTTCATTTCCAGGTGAACATGTACATAGACCAGTTGGTGATGATAGTGCGCGAGGACGCGGTGGCGGCCCACACGCGGTGCCAGACGTTCATGAACGCGTGCACCTCGCAGCCCGACCCCTCCACAGCCACCGACAAGAACTTCGAAACCGCCATCTTGGGATGCACGCTCGACGACCAGAAACGCGTCAAGAAACGTCTCCAAGGGCTCCTCGACTACTTCGCGAAGCTCAACGTCACCACCTGCTCGTGAGTAGCGGCCGAACTTGACAGCAAACTCGTCATACGCTAGGCCGCGTTGTCTACTGCCAGATTTTTTTTTTAATTTATACACTGCGCGCTGCGGACCGAGTGTTGGCGGACGCTAATATAGTTTTACTTTCGCGGTTTATTTGCCCGCGCTGTTTAGGTGTAGGTACGTGTTCCATGCAATTACTTTTTATTTCAACATCACATTAAATTTTAACGTTGCTTTTAGGTAAATTAGAAAGTAATTAATTTTGGATAAGACTTAAATTATGCCTAATTTTATTATAGTTTCAGCTAAACTACCTACATATACCTAGTAAAATTTTGTCTTCTTCAATTGGCTTAGATCCGATATAAAATTGAAAAACTAAAAATATATAGGTATATAGCTAATAAGTGCTATAAATTGTACATGAAACATAAAAAAGTAAGAAATTCATTTCAGAGGTATTCGGTATCCTTCATACATACTCAACGACTTGAAATGGCCTATTGCCTTCTGCTTGCACACAAGTCCTTCATGCGGTATCCGCTTTTCTTTAACTTTATAATGTGTCTGATATCGCGTTGAAGTCACGCTGCTTGCAATTGCAACTGCCTGGGCTCTACCATGGATTTAACAATCTCACTGCTGACCTCGATTCGACCAGCTATGGGCACACTGGCCTATTCTAAGTTCCAAGCAGAGCGTCGATCGAATTAAGATGAGATTAGTGGATAGAACTTTAATATCCCCTCTGCGCACATTACTACGGTTGCTAGGTTTGACTGCTGGCAACCCGAAGCTTATGACGTCATCCATGTAATGTGTACGGAAAATTGTCGTTATTATGAAAGTCTCCGCAACACTCGCCTCCTTCGGCACTCGGTCCGGCGCAGCGGTTATAAGCTTTGGCAAATGTGATAATGTATATGTATACTTAGTAGTTTCGTTTATATCGATTCCATTGTGTTTGTGGTGGAATTTACTATTCGCATTTGTTTGTGCGTATGGACAACTAGATGTAGATTTTGTACGAATACCCAATACTTCCTTTTTTGTAGTTTTGTAGCCAGTATATTATGTACTATGACTCTATGACATATAATACTCCTTAGCATCCAGAAAATTTAACTTTCGTCAATTAACAGAATCCAGTATTGTCAGAATAATTTAAGTTGGCAACTTGAAAAAGTCCGGTGGCTTTCTCGCTCCATCTCGTATTTTGATATAAGTTTTTAAAATGGCGTCTTATTTAACTTAGTGTGTGATTTGATCAAAATTGTTTTAGTTGCCTACAGAAAAGCTCAGTTATTCTTTTTTACAAATATTTTTTTAGCCTATTATTGGTGTTTCATCATTGTCCCACTTGTTTAAATATGTCATGTATTTTAAAGCACATTTTGACGTGAGTGCACGCGCTGTTAGGGCTACTACACATATATCCAGTTCGGCAAATTGTAGGTATTAAATAGCAACACCTAATAGGAAAAATAAAGTTTTATAAAAATAAATACTTTTATTGCAGTTCGCCTGATTGCTAAGCCTCTAGGAGCTTTTGGTATTTAACACTTTAAGCTTCATTGCCAATTTAGATTCGACCTATATTGGGCTCATTTCATCGCCCTCATTGCTGACAATTTTGGCGACAACTCTATCGCCTTTGCCGACTGGCACATGACTGTGTTTAGCAACCCTATACAAGTTTATTTTGTTCCCGTTTTTATAATGAGGCTTAATTCACCGGAATGTCATATTGATAAGTGTGTGTATGCTCACCGAATGAGGAATGTCATTATTATTTTTAGTTTTATTTTTTGTAATATTACGCAGTCACTTTAGCTCACTTTGATGTTCCATAATTTTACGATCTACTTTTAAGTTGCGTTTTGATATCGTCGTGTTGTATGATTGTATGTGATTACTGCAAAGATATCTTTAAAATAACTATGTGCTTGAGTAGAGGGGTAGTTTTGATCGATGTTATGATTATAAAACCATCCATTTCAATGTTTGTAAACCTCTCTGCGATACACCAATGATTCCTAAGTGTTTTTAAAGTATCTAATACATTTTTGCATATGTTCTTTTACCTACCTACACCATAGTGACTGCGTTAGTGTGAAATTACACAAGTGATCTTATTTTTTATCTTATGTACATGTTTCCTTTTTGTTTAAACTATAATAAACATTATTTAATATACAACGGAAAATACTACCATGTTGTGTTTCTCTTTCTACCATTGATCTACAAAGTATATATGTATGTATTTATAATACATACGTTTTGTACTCCAAAGTGAAATATTCATTCGTCAAACATTTTGTACTTACTTCGTTCTGAATAAAACGATGCTCAATAAAATTGTATAATATCAAATTAGATTATTCATATTTGATGTTTAGGTCATTGGCATTTCTGTTATCTTACTTGTTTGATTATACCGAAACTCACAATACCCTAGAAAATAAAAGTGACACTATACAAATGCATAGGGCAATGCGATTCAGGCATTAAAAAAACTACCGACAAGTATATGTGATAATCTAAATTGGTGTATGTTCTTATAAAACAAGAATATGACTGGTTGCTAGATACATATTTTGAGCTAAATTGATCTAACAGAAGATGCGATGCCTCTGACTTAAATATCACTTTGTATTGTAGATTTTGATTAATATATATTTTTTATTATTAAAATATCTTCATGGAACACCACTTGAGATTTTGCTTGTGGAACTTAGCATCTTACTAGGTACCGTGGAAAAGCCATAGGGTAATTAAATTAAACCTATAATGTTGTATAAATACTGTCAGTCTAATAACTTCAATCGAACTTACATTAGCATGAGCTAATCTTCCGAAAAAGTTGATACCGAATTAAATAGGCCCAACCCTAGTAAAGTTTATTGAATGCCGAGTTTTATTATTTAGGTCCTATTGAATAATACCAATTGAGCAAGGTCTCTTTATGGTTTTCACTTTTCATCACCATATTTATTATGTAGACCTTATGTGGTTATGGGCGTTATGGTAAAGCATACGTAGATTACTAAATATACCTATCTAGTTGCTTAGTGTAATACATGATTAGTTTTCTAAAGACATGCAGCGCCATCTAGACATAATTAGGCATAACTGAAGATCTACATAGTATGTAATTATGTTCTGTGCCTTCCCAGTCATCTTTAACACTCAGTCGACACCTAGATGCTATTCCACTTTAGACTATAAATATCATAATCTTAGGATTCCTAATTCTCCAGTGGTGCTCTGTTTATTATCACTTGGAACTTATAAATGTGTAATTTCAAAATCTAGTGTAAAAATCTATAGCTTTATAAATGTAGGGTGAACGAAAACATCATTAGCTGACTGTTGTGACTAGTGAGACTTTTTTATAGTTTGCATTTCACCAATAAGTGCCTAAGACGGCTGCTAAATTAGATTCACCCTACAATGTAAGTTTTGTGTAAAAACGTGCGTAATCTATGTTTCGTCGCATTACGAATACATTCTGTTGCAACGTAAGTAATAGGTAATACTTTTTAAATTATTAAATTCGCGTCGTTTTAAATATATACCATATGTATAATCTAACTGTGTGTTTGATTTTTGTCCCTACGTTATTTTTGCATGAGAGCCGAGCAGAATTTTCAGACATTTGTCACACAATCTCTGATGACAAGTTGTAGAACTTACCCGATTCAGCGGTCAATATTAATTTACTGTTAACCACACTGTGAACTACAGACTACTGAAGGTAAAACTTAAAATCAATTAAAATTAAATATCGCGGATAAGACCCGTTTTAATAAAATTGTATGAGGTAAAACTGTTTACAATGACGAGAGTATCTACCTTTATTTTTATTTGCAATTTTAACCTACTTTGTAAATTGTAAGACGCAGGGCACCTATAGCCTAGTGGCGCTAGTTGTTCCTAACAGACTGCTATGCACCACTAAATTTGGCGTGTGTATTAAATTGATACGGTCCTACAAGTCCTTTTGGGTTTTCAAAAGGTACCCTTGAATATGCTGATGCTGATCTAAGCCATGGAATATAACTAGTTATCCCTTTGAGTTGCAGAGGTCAGAAGGCAGTGCTCTGTGAAAAAGAATATTGTATTGAATCTGGTAAGACTAGTAGGTAGACCACGGGCTAAGGCGGACGTCTTGTATTGAACCGGGATAGCTCTAAGACCAATCTGGCAGCAGAAGCATGGTTGCTTCCAGTTTAAGGTTCCGTAGGCTAAATTGCTTCTACCAACGAGCTGAATATAGCCAGAGGATTGAAATCTTCACCGAGTAAACAAATTATAAAACAGCAGTTAAATGCGAGCCCGACTCGCACAAGAAGAGTTCTGTTTCATTGTAAAAGTATGGTCAAATGTTTAGATAAATGAAAAACCTACATAATTATTTATAGTTAAAAATATCTTCCACGGAACCGAACCAATTTTCTATAATCGCTGATGATGGCAATGCGCTACGATTTCAAAACTGCTCCTCTAAGGAATAGTAACGGTCAGCAGAGAGATAAAGATCGCTAGTGGTTGTTTAATTAAAATGTAAAATATAAGGAAAGGAGATCACCCAGCGTCCATACAAATTAGGGCTAATACTAAAAGTTGTAACCGGACAACAAAAAAAAAGCTCCAAAAACCTGTTCTGTTATGCTACTGCTACACCTGCATAAGGCAATGGCTAACTACGCGTTAATTAACGTGTTAAAAATTTGCGTTGACTATCTATCTATCTTCTTTCTCTTAGCGTTATCCCAGTTTCAGTCAGGGGTCCGCTTTCTAGTCTAACCGGATTTGGCTGAATATTAGCTTTTCCACGGAGCGACTGCCTGTCTGACCTCCGCAACCCGAAGGCATAGCGATATTCCATGGTTTAGACTAGTGTCAGTTTATTTAGAAGGCACTGACGCCCTGTAACGACTGTCAAAGATCTTCATGACAACCGGCACCGACGGCTTAACGTGCTCTCCGAGGCACGGGACAAGCGATAATTAACAATTCAATACGCACATAACTCCGAAAAGTCATTGGTGCGCACCGTGGATTCGAACCTGATACCCTCTGCATGGCAGTCTGTTGGTATATCCACTCGGCTAACGCTGCCTGACTTGACTATCTATCTATACATATAAAAATGTGTCTGTTTGTAATATTAAAATAACCGCTTTTTACTAAATGCATATGGAATATGGATGTATACACGGTACATATACCGAAATGACATTTTTTACAATTTTTGTCTGTCTGCCTGTTTGTTCTCGCTAATCTCTGGTACGGCAGGACCGATTTTGACGGGACGTTCACTGGCAGATAGCTAATTACCAAGGAGTAACAGAGTAGGTACCTTTTTATATGGAGTAACTTAGGCTATCTATAATATAAATTAACCGGGTACGCGAAGTAGTTCCCTCAGGATGCGGGTGAAACCGCGTGAAACAGCTAGTAGTAATATAACGCGTTTAAACATTGGACACATCTACGTAGCGCCTAAATTAACGCGCTAATTGACGCGTTAAAACTCAGGTGTAGCAGGAGCATTATAGTGATCGAAATAAATCATAAGTACCTACTTAGTTATTGCTGTCAACCAAAGAGATTGGATATATTCTTCCATGTTGTCAACTTATCACAGACTATAATTGTTTTATTTCGCCTAAAATAAATCATACTTAGTTATTGTTATATTTCGCCTAAAATAATGTTCCAGTTCCAATTTAGAAGGTAAGTAGGTAATAACCATGAAGGTATAGATAAACATGGAGGCCACAGCTGCAACAAAGCCTTGAGTCAAATACCTACATTTCTCTATCTCACTCTCTGTGGTCTGACCTCTCATTTTATCGCAGATTTAGTATTGCTATCTTCTTATTAAAATCTCCGAGTAAGCTAAGCAAATCAGAAGTTTACACGGTCAATTAATGTGTATTTAAATCAAGAGTTGAAATCCAATCACTTGTTAAAACTCCCAATATTGTAGGTCTCGAACGCTTATAATCGTGGTTGGCGAGACAGTGAATTATAATCCCATTTCCTAAGGATTTGGTAATGTGGCAACATTGGCCACCATATGTCAAGTAAATCTTGTCAATATGGCAGTGGTTGGTTGAAAAGAGATGGTATGACCACAGTGAGCGAGATAGCGATACATCATTTGAGCTTCAAGTAGGTATTCGGAGTGCGGTCTTCATGTTTATCTATAACTTCATGGTAATAACAGGCACCGAGAGCGAGATAGCACGTACTAGACGTACACAGCATCTGACACGCTGTCTCGCTCATATTCGCACAGCACTGATCACCGCGGGCGCTGCTTGTCTTTCTGTTATTCTTTCAGTATTCCTTAATGGCAGAAGAACTATACGCTGCTGCTCCCATGTAATGTGCATTGTGTGGTACGTGGTATACCTATGCAAGCCTTTTTTTGTGAGTGGTTGGGTCTACTCAGCATAACCACCACGGTGTCCCTTAAGGCCGGGGCCACGCGAATTGCAGTTAGTATTACGTCATTCACCTCGACCCTATCAGGGTTAGCCGTTGGATGCTGGCGGGCCACGTGGTATTTGCTAATCATCGTATATTGAGGCCACAGATAATATAATACTTACTTAGTATACTTTGAGGCGCACTTGGACACGGCGCCACTGCCTCAGCCTACCGGTGGACGGGGAGTGGTCTAAGGCTGCCATCACCTCCCTCTCTCGCTCCGCATTCTCCTTAATCAGCATGCTCACAGAAGGAGACGGTGGCGTTCCAAAACGTCACGCACCGGTTCATGGACAGAGCATGCAGTGTAACCATTAAGTACACGTCTCTGATTTATCACTTTGGACAAAACTGCTGTACGATACTTTGAGGCTATACCACAGAATAGATAGTACTAACGTGCTATACATTCAAACATTGATCTACTATCTCGATGCATTCAAATCTAAGTATTGACTCAGAGAATTGACTGAGAGCTTTGGTGTAATAGTAAAAAAAAGTAGTGTGTTCTATTCAAATTACTCTTATGATTTTATATTTTATTAGCCGGCAAAATAAAAATTATCCCAATTTGGGTGATCTTTACAACACACTACTCTCGGACAAACCCCCAGGTTGGCAGACATGCTATGTCAACAAACACTAAATAAACATAATAATATACCTACCTAAGTAAGTTAGTAGGTACCTATTTATCAAGTGGGGGAAACAAAGGGACTAACTAGTAAGAGTTTTACACGGTGAGGATAGAGTATAGACTAGTCGACGGGAACAATTTTCATACATTACATAAATGCGGACTCTATCGATTGCTACTATCTGATAGGGGCGCGGACGGGGCTTTTAGAAAATGTATGGAAGCTGTTCCCGTAGACTAGTCTATCGTCACCGTGACGATCGAGTGCAAAACTCTTCCTAGACCCCCAGCTCTGCCTATACTTGTGGCCACTAACGCGTTAGCTTTATATTATTACACAATAAGGTATTTAGTCCTTGTCCATTGGAAAATAATACCTACCATTTCATTAGACAACCAATGACAGTGTGAAAAGGTAATTTCTTTGCGGAACATCGAGGTTGTTTTGCTAGAAGTATGTACCTAACCTTGATTTACTGTTTGAGTAATTTAGTATTCTCTGCAGTGCAAATCGTGCTTTACCTTGGCAATGGGTGGTTAGAATTTTCCTATAGATCTCTAAAGTAAAGAACTTCGTAGCTAGGTATTCATTCATGACTACTAATGCAGTATGTATTAAAGCCACTGAAGCGCCAAATTTTGAAAATGTGCCAGAATCCAAATATCGTCTTTTAGTAAAACAGAATATAATTCGTCACAAGCAGGCTGAAGTACTGTATACCTACCTCATAACAGCTATATAACAAGTGTAGTCTCACGCATTTCATAATATAAATATTTGATTTTGATACTCGACATAGTCTTTATCAGTGTTTGTGAGGTGGGTCACCGGTGCAACCACCGCTCCATCTGACAAACATCACGTACATATTATACGTGTTATTTTTGTAATTTCCATGCATAATCTAGTGTAAAATGAGTGTAAATATGTACGTTGACGAACAGTATTTTGCGCTACTAAGCAACGATAGCCTATAAGCCTAGTAGAGACACCAACAGACTGCCATGAAAAGGGTATCAGGTTCGAATCCACAGTGTGCACACTAGTAAATCTGTATAATCTGGTGCGCACCAATGACTTCCAGATTCCTCGGTACCTAGTTACGTGCGTATTGAATTGTATATTATCGCCTGCCCCGTGCCTCGGAGAGCACGTTATGCCGTCGGTCCCGGCTGACATGAAAATCTTTGGACAGTCTAAATCATGAATGAACTGACACTAGTCAAAGCTATGGAAAATCGCTCCCTTTGGGTTGCGAAGGTCAGACAGGAAGTCGCTCAATGGAAAAGGTAATATTCAGTCAAAGCCGGTTAGATTAGAAAGCGGACCCCGGGTTTAACTGAGATAACGCTATTTTGAGACTGTGTCCATATTGTATACTATAATTTAAATCTTCTTACAAATCTGGTAATAACTTCAATGTAGTCAACTGCCTCCTCAACATACGTATATAACAGTTAAGGGGTGTAGATCAGAGCATTGGCGTATCTAGGGTTATTTTTCAGGGTTGTCCTGGGTCTACATAAAACAATGGTGTGGAGATTCTTAGGTGACCAGCTTAGAATTTTGAGCCACAGGAGTAAACACGGCCCACCCGGTCCCCATTCCATGTCTATGGATCAGAGTACAGTCGGTAACAGTACGCTTTAGAATATTATACTAGATTTATTGGTAAAATGCTATATACAAAAGAAACAACATGATTAACATAATAATTTATTAGATATCTCTATGTTTTGGTATTTAAATACATAATAATGGTCGGCGGCACCGAGCGGCTCAGTGTCGCGTCCGCGCCGCAGTGGACACTTGGACAGTTGGACACAGCGAGCGACAGCGACAGAGACATGCGACATGCAACATGGCACTGCGAGGTAACAACAACAACGTCGCGAGGGACGCGCGGCCCGCGGAGCCGACACCTCGCCGCCGGCCACGTCGCGCGCGCGCCATAAACAACCGATAGATAACAATATCTACACTGATCAAAATTATAAGTACACGAGTCAGCGCATATTTTACAAAGCTATGGTACAACAAAATACAAATGATTAGTCAGCGGCCGCCGACGGCGCCGCGGCGGGAGGGCCCGGCGCGTGCCCGGGCGGGGCGGAGGTACTCCGTCTTCAACGTAATATGAAAATAAATATAAAAATCTATTGCGAACGAAACATAACAACGATCACAAAGTCAAGGATGTTGCGTGGAGCGGCCGGCCGAGGGCGCTTACGACTTCTTCCTGCAACACACAAGCAAGGGCGTGAGCGAGGAGCGGGGCGGCGCGGCACGCTACAGTGGAGCGCGAGCGGGCACTCACTGGTCGTGGTTGTCGGTGTCCGAGTCGTCGAGCTCGGGCTTGGTGCGCCGCTTCTCGTACACGAGGATGATGGCGCACAGCACGAACACCTCGGCGCAGATGCCGAGGAAGGGCCACAGCGCCGCGTACTGGTCCTTGACGCGCAGGGTGGTGGACGAGGTGAGTGCGTCGGGCGCGCCGAGCGGCGTGCACGTGTACAGCCCCGCGTCCGAGCGCTCGGCCGCCGACAGCACCAGCTCGCCGTTCTCCACGCCCTGCTCGCTGCGCTGCAGCTTCACGCGCTCGCCCAGGTACACGTGCACGTCCGTGCCGTTCTCCTCCGTCGAGTTGCTCACCGTCCACGCCACCGGCGGGTACGGCTTGCCTGCCATCTGAAACATTCATCATGTTTGATACTCTTTCACACAACTTTGCAGTAATACAACTGATACATCAGTTGTACATAGGCTTCCTTATATCTCTATAATCGACTAGAACGAAGCCGCGAGTGGCAGCTACTGACAGAAGTATTCGCGGTGGGTACCGACCTTGCAGATAATCTTGACGGACTGTTTCTCGACGACGTTGGAGTTCGCCTGGACCTTGGCGACAGGACGGCCGCGCACGTCCCAGGCCAGCACAGGGGAGCCGTCGCCGCGAGCGCACGTGTAGTTGCCGAAGTCGTTCTCGTTGGTGCGGCCCGGCAGCGTGAACACGAACCCGCCGTCCTCCAGCTTGTAGCGGTCACGCAGGTCCGACTGCTCCTCTATCAACGTGTTGTTCTTTTTCCTGTATATGGATGCACAGTCTTAGTAAACATTAGTATGATAAGGTCAGAAAGTAATTAGTGCCGTACATAGGCTTATATGAGAATAAAGAGAGTTTCAATAACAGCATTGTTGGAAAATTAATCTGTATAATTAATAAAAAAAAATGCGTTACTGACTAGCTGACAGACAAGACACACCAAACTATTGTAAGCACGAAGTTGAAAACTGACAAAAAATAAAAAATGTTCTTTAGAGACAGCAGGGGTGCACTAAGAAGAAGGGAATGTCGGCTAAATACAAATAACATATGCGGCCGTAGCTGCGGGCATCCGCTGTATGTTACAATTACCATTTGTGCTCCTTTCCAGAGTCTGCATCTATCACAAACCAAGTAACGGCACTTTCGTGTTACCAATCATTACAATTTGCCGTGAACGATGGGTACTCACCAGACAACAGTGGTGGCGCCGGCGGATCGCGCCGACGAGCAGTTGAGTGTAAAGTTGTGACCCAGGATATAGTACATGACGATACGTGAGTCCGGTGCCGCCGCCGTCTCCACGCCGGTCTCAGCGGCCGGGGTTGTCGCCGTCTCCGCAGCATCTGCAATACACAATCACCTTTAGCACCGCTCACAAAACAACCTATCTCATAATCATCATTATTGCAGTTAAAACACACAGCATTATCTCAGTACATAAATGAAGACAAAAGAAAAGAAGTATCAAAGATCTGAAAATTAAAACATATTTCATAATAATAGAGTATCCGTATTCGTGTCTGAAATATTGGAATAATTTCTACAGATAAAATCAATTAGGTTAAATCAAAATTATTCTGCAATCTTATCAGATGGATACAAGTATCTGGGCCAATCAACACACGAACAGATACCTTATTTTTATCGATAATCATGCGAATTATATGTATTTATCCACTCGTTATTCAGGAAAAAATATAATAATGATAAAGTTAAATATAAAACTTGGTCAAAATTTTACATAATTATATATCAAGTAAAAAAACGATATTATTAGCAATAGGACAAAACAAATCACACTAAATGTTTATCACTCTACAAATACATAAATGTTAACACCCAGAAGAGTATAATATGTAGTCCTTATATAGCAAAGATTTTATTTAAAATAACTACCAGCTTGCAACAGGCAAATAAAAACAAGTTTTGAATTTATTCTGCTGTGAGAAATAAAACTATCTACTGTAATAAATTATCATAATCAGATATGTGCTAATATGGCCAAACTAGTACTTTTAGAACAACTGAGTTGTTAGATCAATTTGTTTGACTACTTTTGCTTGTATCTCTGTGGAGAATGTCATTAAGTTAAACCTAAGGACCGTCGGGATTCGAACCCGCTATTCATCAAAATAATGAATTTAATTAAGTAGGTAGGTCAGTGGGTCTGACGTAGGCGCGTGTCATGGCGTCATCATCAGTCGCGCCGCCACTAGGAAACGACAATTAAACTATGTGCCCGTCGTCCTCGACTTCATCCGAGAGTACACACCGCTGTGCGCCAAACGCTACGATAAACAAACACGATACACACGGAACATTACTTCTAGCTAGTACTAATTAAATAAAACGTCTTATCATTAAACTGATAACGTTACTACAAAAATTATCTAATTATTGTAGCTAAGCAGCTGTAAAATCGCGTACTACTGGCGATATATCAACCATATTTTACTGCATAATTATGATAACGTACTGAACGCGTCATCTACTTCTCCATCGACGCATCAAACCGTAAGCTCCGGCGGCGCTACGCCAGCCATGTCGCCGCCCCCGCTACTACATACTGGACACAACACCACTAAGTACTATGATAAAGACTAAACACTGCTACTTCAAACCTAACGGCACAGTACAATACTACTTACATATTACTATTGAGAGCTAGTATCAGAATACAAAAATATTATGATCTAACTACGACCGTGTACGCAGAGCGAAGCGACTCAGCACAAGACTCGTATAAGTCAGTGAACGTATGTCCCGCGCCGCAAGTTACGACCGCAACTTACAAGCCATGCGGAACAAATGTTTCCTGGTCGATACGAGACGTGACCTCCAATCACCGTGCACTGGAGGACAGAAAGACGCGCGAGCGTCGTCTCGCCGGCGCCACGGCGGCTGAGGGCGCACCACTCGTAATCATTGCGCCCCGCGACACTCCTGTAAGTCTTCGCGATTTCACGATAGGCTGGACAATCTACGCCAATGACTACGGCGCGAGGGCTTACAGAAATTTGACTACAGTTCGGGTCAAAAATAATAGGAGAACTGTGAAAGCTGTCTAGGTACCCGAACGGCACCTCGGCCGCCGTTTCGCCGACGAGGCGGCGCCCGGTGGTGTACGTGATAACGGGCGACGAGGGCGCCGACAGTTAGTGGTGCAGCAGCGGTTAGGCGCGTGGTCTCGGCCTCATCGCCTCACGGCATGCGAGCGCTACAGTGCAGCGGCGACAGAGCGGCGCGGGGCGGTACCGGGGTGTGCGCGCAGCGGCGCGGGGCGGACGTGCACGCGGATGCGCTGGCCGGCCTTGGGCGCGCACGTATACACGCCGCCGTGGTGCGGGCGGGCGGCGGCGGCGTGCAGACGCGCGGTCAGCCGCCCGCCCGCCGCCGCCTCGCCGGCGGGCCGCAGGTCGGCGGGCACGGGCGCTCCGTCCAGCCGCCACTCGGCGCGCTCGGCCACGGGCAGCGCGCACTCCACCGTCAGCGGCGCACCCTCCTCCACCGACACGGGCGCCTCGTCGCCCGCGTCTGCGCACGCCACGCGTCACTAACCATCTGCGTCGCCGTCATACAACACTAGTGGACACGCTACCACCCCACAACAACCCACTCTAATGCTATATGTGCAGCCCCTTGTACATTGCCTTGCATCCCAATTAAATTTAATGTTTTCAAATGTTTAACACATAAAATATCTTTATCTAATGTGAATGGCTAACCAATCGACAATCCTACATGTATAATTATATATAAGTTGTCTGGTACTCACAGTTATTTCATTATGGTTATTTAAGTCTTGATTTACTACACTGTATTGTGGCTTAATAATTCAGTGCTTACTCATTTAATGATTTCTCATACAGTTATGAGATTATGACACATTCAGGATTCAGCTAAAAGTAATTCATTTTTGTAACAAAGTACTTAAAACCTGTATTCAAGTGAACTACTGAATGAAAATTGACAACTCTAAGATACAAAATGTTTGGGGTTTGGCATTCCAACAAAGATTTTAATTATTACCATGACAGGTCATTAACTAATACAACTGTAAAAGTGATCATGTAAAGACAATTCTTCTTCTTATTGACATTTGGTAACTAATATGAAATTGATGTACTCAGCGCACCCAACTAATGATGTAAACACATTTTATCCATGTTTTTAATACAAATGTCTATTGTGTGATCTTTTAGAGTTTTCATTCATACTGAGTAAGATAGAGAGAGAAATATAGCTAATTTATAGCTCACTTTTATCTAGAATGAGTGCTTTGACATCATTACTGCTGATTCTACATTATCTTGGCATGAAAGCATGTTACATATATTGTAGCACCTTATCTCTTGTAACAAAACAACTATATTTCAGTTAGACTTAATGAATAACAAGTAATTAGTTTTATGAGACAAATAACAGTAAGATTAAACTGAATATTTGTTCAGAGATATCACACTGATAGAACAGGGGACGTGAGACAAATAAAGCCAACCAGCCTTTTTACAAAGATAAAATATGTGTTTTACCATATTGCAGCAATGTCATATAAGGAAAATAAATAAGAATATACCCATAATCCTCCCTCTCTTTTGAATTAATATTATTACTATGAAAAATAATATTATGTATACTGGCACAGCGGTTTTATCTAAATGTAAATGGCAATACTTTTGTCTTTGTCCTAATTCTACTGATATGAAATATCTAGAGGTCTGTGCCTTTTAGATACAAACATGTTTTTATATATCTTCAGATACCAACAAAAATGATGACTATATCTTGAATTGTATAAAACTAATAGAATTGAACATACATACAAGCTAAAACAGTATGTCAACATGTATAAAATGCATATCAGCAAAGGAAGAAACAACTACCTACTCATTGGATGCAACATTCATGGAAACAAAGAAAAAGGGGAGCACATTCTTTACCTAACTAGCAATAAACTGTCATTGGAGTCGTAATCAAATCAATAATCTAAACATCGCCGATCGAATTCAACGATTACGACTGTCCTTGGTCTAAATACATTTTATAATCGGATGGACATCACGTCTCGGCCGTCGCCGTTGTCACTCTACTTTTCCGGCAACGACAAGTTTAGGTAGAAAAGGATGTTAATTGTGCCAAACAATAATTACAGCAAACGACAGGAGGTCGCAGCAGATAATTACTCATCCAGTGACATCATGCATGCAGTCGTCGCCCGTCAACTGAACGCGATATTGACAACCTGCGTTGTAAGGCCTAAAACTATTGTGCTACGACGCACGGGCCACCACCCACAACAATTCAGCCAATCTTAATTTAAAACCTGGCTATCACCTAATGCGGAAAGTTATTATAAAACACAAGCATAAAATATTTGTAGACTTACTTTGTGCGTTTGAGGGAACTCCAAGGGCTATAAATAGAAGAGCCAAAGGCACTGCGAGTTGTCGCCGCATGGTGGGTTAATTTATCAATATCACACCATATAAATCAAAACTCAAAAGTTTCTACAGAACTGTAGCTAAACCTAGTCTTACAGATATTCAATGAGGACTCAATGCAATCCGAACTCTTTATCAAGGAACAACAAAGAGTATGTAACCACTACGACTACTACAATGGCTAAAATAAAATGGCGCAGTCAGAAATGAAGTGTCGCTGTCGGGTCGGGGTTACCAGTATAATATTAATTTAACACATGTTTTAAACTTTTAACCATCCGTCGTTCAGTGCCCCGATTGTAGATAGTTATAATAATTATATAATATTTATATAATAATAGTTATATTAGTTATAATTATTATAAGTAAGGATTTTATGTATGTAGTTCTAGGGTACCTACACTACCTACCCTTGGTAACGCCGCATTCACATCTTATATAAATGAAAATTTATTGCCGAAATGTTTGTACGTGCGTAACTTATAAAACTGCACCATTTTTCGTTTATGTGTTCGTTACTGTCAGGCCTAGTCAGGAGAAAGTATGCTTATAAAATAATGGTAAATATTTAAAAAGAAATGGCATAAGGACACGGGTCAGCTAGTAAGTAATAAAGAGTGATATTTTGGTCAAAAATACTGGGAAGTGGGGAGCATACAAATCAGGCCATAAATAGGCACAAAATATAATTATGGTAACTAGCCAGTTTTTTGACGTGACAACGTCTTATAAATTGGTTTGCCGGGTGACACTTCAAGAAACTGCGTTACGCTCCGCTCACGTTATGCGCTCACAATGAGAGCGAGTGAGAGACACGCGTCCCGCCTAAGAGCGAGAGAGACAGACATAAAAAGTGAAAGGCACACGTCTTTCATCCTTCTTCCTACTATACGAATGAATATTCACATTAAAATTATTTTACCACTCAAAGTCGTTGTCACGTAAAACTTTCGCCCGTATACCGACTTTACAGGCAACCAATTTTTACTTTATCAAACCAGAGTTTGAAAGGTATGTTCATCATCATCGGCCCTGCATATAAACTGTCCCACAGCTGGGCACGGGCACGGGCCTCTTCTCACCATGAGAAGGGTAAGGCCATAGTCCACCACGTTGGCCAAGTGCGGGTTGGCAGACTTCACATGTCTTTCGAGAACATTATGAAGAACTCTCAGACATGCAGGTTTCCCCACCCACGATGTTTTCCTTCACCGTTTAGTAAGCGATAATTAACAATTTAATAAGCACATAACTTCGAAAAGTCATTGGTGGCCGCCGTGGATTCGAACCCACCAAAAGAAGACCCTCTACGTAGCAGTCCGTCGGTCTCTCCCAACGACAACACAGCCTACTAGACACCTATACACCTAATGTTTTCATTTCTACAAACAAAAAATTCTGTCAAAGTGGTGAGGTATGCGGGGCAAGGGGGGGCGACAAAAATGCATTCTAATTGGCCGGTTCAAATTTGCGGAACGTCATAATTCATATCTAGTGTTGGGATTGATCCAAATTGGTCTTATATAAGACGTATAAGTCTACTGTGTTGTCCGAAAGTTTTCGCCTTACGTGCGGTGTCTAGTAGGTTGGGTTGTCGTTGGTCTCTCCACTAGGCTATCACCGCTGTGAAAAGTATGTTAGGTTAAATAAAATTACAGATATAGATCTACATAGATAACGCAATTATCACGATTTGTATTGAAACCAAGTGTGCCGACATTTTAATACCTATGATGCGCGACAGTATCGCTTGTGCGATATTCATCGTCTCCTAAGTCCTAACACACAACGTCAGATCAAACGTCCAAAGCAAACGCGGCAACGTAATGTGAATAAAGTTTACTTAATGGTAATTTATAGTTAGGTATATTCTGGAACGACACGCAGCTTGGAATACTTAAAAACAGTTTTAATATGAATTTACGCATAATATAATTATAAAATAACTTACCTGTGATAGGAAATATGTTCCTGCCTTTGGGTGCTCGAAATTGTTGGGCTATTGCAGTTAATTATCACGCAACGAGGCATTTTTTTTAGTTTTTTGCGGACGTTCGGCTGCAACAACGGACGCGCGGGGACTGAAGTTAGCGGCGACCAACCTCGACGCTTGGTCGGGGTTCAGACACGCGAAGTGCATGCATTTGCGTTATCTATGTAGATCTATATCTGTGAATAAAAGCATAAAAATTGTCCTTGATCATTTTATCACCCACAGCCACAAGTCATTCCATGATGCTGTCAAACGAAGGCTGAACCTGGGAGCGTTCGTCGCGTAAAAAAACAGGACATACATATTACAAAAATATAAATGAGTAGTTGTGTTAATTGACCGTTTCTGTATTTGTCGCGTGAGTGGTGACTTGTGGCTGAAAAATGATTAAACCATCAGTGCAGACGAAACTCGAAAGTGAGACCATCAGCTTCGAGAAAACTCATTATAGTATAGTAGTTTAGTATAGAATAATGTGGTAACATTGTTAATTTGTCAGACTGTTGTCAAATGCAAAATAAACAACACATAACCTACTGACATTATTGACATTTGTTCAAATTTGAATGGGTGTTTGTTAGGTTATTAATTAGGTTAGCTTTTAGGATTTGTAATTTTTATATGCTGTCTCGCTTAGTAATGTTAACAAAATAATGAAAAGTGTTCACTAACAATATTTGCCACATTTGGCTTTGCTTTAAGCAATTATCCCGAAGTCTTATAAACAACTTCATCGACCTATCTGTATGTTTATGTTACAGTAGCATCCAGGCTAAAAATGTAAGTTGAATATTTTTCAATAAATACCTGTAGAATTTATTATTATTTATAATTCACTAATGTTCTACATCTTAAATTACAGGTCTCTAAGTCCAAACTCAAGCATAGTAAACCGTACCATAGATTTGAACTACGCCAATAAGAAGCGCGCGAGTTCTCTCAAATGGATATTCGTTAATATTGTGTTGTTCCTGATATTTGCGTATGATTTGTAAGTAAACAAACATTATTCTTATAATACAGTGACGAATGTCATAAATGAGATGTTTAAATTATATATTTAGGTAATAAAGCCCTAAGTAATGAGGTCTTATTTAGAGTTATTGCTAACGATTATCCTAATGGGATTGTAGTTTACATCGGCTGAAGTTGGGTTGTTTATTTTTTAGTATATTCTCATTTTCTAGAAAGTGTCATGTAAAAGCCAATAAAACAATCACTCCATCTTTTCTTTTGAGATTCAAATGTCAAAGAAGCTCCAAGCCCTAAGCATTAAAAAAAGCAGAATGCAAACACATTTTTCTGCTAAATAGTAAATTCCTCATGACTGACTATTTCAGAATAAGAGGAATTTCCTTTGATTGAGTATTTTTGGCCAGTCCTTATTTTCTAAGACTAGGTATATAGGTACTGAGCAACATAAGACATGTTTCTTTTTAATTTTTTAGGAACTAATTCAACAGACTGCCAAAAAATCATAATAGATATTTGGTCCATTTGCTCATAATGTCTTTGGTAAACTTTGCATACTTATAAGCACTAGATGGTAGTCATAGTCACATGCCAATTTACTCTTAATTATGTTAGTTTTCTGCTAGTGAAAGTCTATTGGACCATTTTGGCTGGCACAAACTGTGACACAAAATATACACGGAAGTGAAATAATAATAATAATCTTTATTGTACACCAAATGGTAAATTAAAACAGAGGAATTCACAAATAAGTACATGTTGCACAAACGGCAGCCTTATCGCTAAAAAGCAATCTCTTACAGGCAACCCTTAAATTTAATCCCATCAAATTTCTCATGCATCCTCTTCTGTTTAGGGTACTTCTAGACTATCCTTTTTAAGGATGCCTCCAATCTGGTCATAGTACATCCATTTAGGTCTTCCCCTTCGTCCTGTCCCATTCACACTTGACTTATAATCTTCTTGGTCAGACTTTCGCCATCCATTCCCTCCAGGTGCCCAACAAGCAGTTTTACTGAATTTAATTATGTGGATATTCAATATTGATATAACATTTCAATGTATGGGTTGAATTCTATTGGCATAGGTGTTGTGAACAGTGTACACTGTTGATAACACCACACATTATGATTTCCTTCTAGTTTGAGTATAAGCAGTAGCAGTGCTATATCTAATTGCGATATTTTATGCTTCTCAATGTTTCACACTTTCAAAGAATGTACCAACAGTCAGGGCCGCGCCAACCCAATCCAGCGCCTGTGTGCGAAATCTATAATAATAATAATAAAATTTATTAATTTTCATACATCACAAAATATACATAAAGTTCTTAAAAGGTAATTTAGGTAGAATAATGAGGTGCCTGTACTAGGGTAAACCTGTGCCACAGGCATTAAAGGCACTTACAGTAAGTGATTTTGATCTGAGTTATGAAGTAATTACAATATTTATCATCAACATATTAAACGTAATGTTTCTAAATAAAAATATGCCTACTTAGAATTATTCTATATCTATGAAGCGCCTGTGTGCGAAATCTATAAAGCGCCTTTTTGTCGACCTGTTTCGAAAATTATTTTAATAATTAACGCTTATCTCGGCGGCGGCGCCCTTATTACCCTGGCGCCGGTGTGCGCCCCGCACATAGGGACGGCTCGGCCCTGCCAACAGTCCAACAAAAAAAAAACATATGTTAACCTGGCGAGCATGAGGCATGGTATGTCATACCCTGGTGCAATTCTAAAGATGTGTATTTTTGTAAATATATGTCTGACAACACTAAAATATGATTAAACTGAATATTTGTAAATGTAGCACTGAATAGCTGGAGCCAGGGGAAAACAATGAATAAGAAATAATAATGGCATAATTTAAAACTTTTGTGTTTAATTTCATTATAGTGATCCTATATACTACACTATATGATTAATACAATTATATGAAACATAATAGGATTAGTGTTATGGTACTTTATGTTCTGGGTATGTCACACCCTGCCTCATTGTTGATGTAACTTTTTTTCACCTCATGCTCGCCGCGTTAAGTATAGGTACTTAATTTGTAGTTTCAATCGTTTCAAAAAGGTAGAGTTGTTGACCATTTTTTTTAGATAAATTGCAAGCCATCATGCAACTTTTTGTAGTCTACTGCTGGAAATGAGCATCTCCTATTTTACGTCAATATAATATTGTAAGTCACAAGGAGGATGTGTTTGCATCAAGTGGTTTCTTAAGACATATGACGACACTTTGTATTCTTAATGCATATCCACATGGAAAACATTTGCACAATAAGTAATGTCTAAAAATTGCTGCCTGCAGGTCGGCAAAATGCGCAGGCTATACATCAGTGCTGCACTGGGTAGAGATGTGCTGCGCAGGTGTGCTAGGAGCGAATATACTACAGCACGCGCTGCGGATCGCGAGCGCTCGGCGCGCGCCGTTGATGCTCACGCCACGACAGCAGCGGCTTCTTGGCGTGAAGGGCTGCTTGAGCCCGCCCAGCACGCCAGTGTCGCGGTCTACCCCCACGCCAAGCACAAGTCCCGTCGTGGACGCAGCGTCGCTGTCGCCGGCGAGGACGTGGCGAGTAACCGACGCATCGCCGCCGCCTTCGCCTCCATCGCCCGTGACACCGTCGTCACCGCGCCTTGAGAGGCTCGCCGCTTCGGACGAGTTTATTGCTGACCGACGCTCACTTGAGAACTACCTAAGGTAATCCACTCAGATGCTTATCTATGCCAATCTAATAAGTACTAATATATTATAGAGCTGAAGAGTTTGTTTGTTTGGTTGAACATGCTAATCTCATCAAATACTGGTTTGATTTGGATAATAATTTTTGTGTTGGATTGGATAGCACATTCATAGAGGAAGGCTATAACATCGCGCAATAAGCCTCGGTTGCAGAGCAGTAGCCTTAAATAACGTGGGTGTAATCGCAGACTCTAGTTTCTTTTAAAGTTGTCTGTATTTTTTCGCCATACTAAATTACATCTTAATTTCAGAACTTTAATGCCTACTTTGCTGATGATGAATGTCCATAACTTGAGAAAGTGATGTCTATCAATCAATCTAATTCGAATTGAACGAAACTGACGATGTAGTTTTAATTGAACGAAAATAGTTCATTGCTCTGTAATATGATCTTAGTGAGTGTGGCCTTACAGCTCTTACAATGAATTGAAGACAATAAATGTTCATTAACTGAACTCAATTAGTGGTAATCAGAATAAACTTGACATTATAACTTACATTGCTGTAGAAGTTCCCGACATTCGTCAACGTAGAATCGACTTAAAAAGTTAAGACTAGTGTCTATCATCATAATATTTAATGGCAATTGACTATAAATAACTCTGTATTAAAGCAACATTCTAAAGTCTTGAAGACCCACAATGAAATAATCATTCACATTTACGTGTCGGCGGTGTAAAACCCATGGTTTTATAGCTTAGAACAAAGTTGAATAGAACCTCATTTATTTACATAAAATGAGCGCTAGATGACAGTAGAACTCACTTTTTTACATAATCACTTATTCTCACGTTTAATTATTCTTATTATATTTATTTCTAATTGCAAAAATAATCATAAATTTTTCTCCATAAAATATCTTTAAACAACAATTTTTATTTTGAAAACAACATTTAAATGTTAATGTTTCTTAATTTCCTGATTTTCAAACGGTGCTGGAGCTGCAGAGAGGTTGGACGTTTAGACTAGAGAGAACATGCTCGCCATATTTCCTTATACCGAACGTGCAACATGTAATGTCAGTTGGTCTTAGTTGGTTAATCATAACGTCAAATTACGCGTCTCATTTAAAGAGGCATAGACTCCTTACAGACTCATATCTTTGACTGCATTCTCTAAATAGCCGTGCTGTAAATCCCATCATTGAGGAGTGATGGGATTTGACAGTGAAAGGAGATATCGATGTTTTTTGAATGAGGGATAAATACGGAAACAAACTATCGGCCATGAATGTAAAACCACAGTATAAAGACACAGTAGTTTGAAGCCTTTGATCTCGTAGAAAAAGCCGACAACGTCTAGACAAGGGTAAGGAGGCTAGGGCTGCCACATTTAAACAATACCTACTTATTCAAACACCGTCTATTTATTTAAGAAAATATTACAATTGCTACGCTACATGAATATTATAGTGTAAATCATTTATTAAATTACAATAATGAACCATAAATAATTATTATAAAACAGTTTGCATTTTTTCGTGCGGTGACAGCTTTGCATACAAAGTGTCAGTCAGCACCTATTTCATCCCGCAAGTGTCGTGGGAAACGGTTAAGGATATGAAGCATTTTTCAGATAAGTATACCTACTAGGTCGTTATCGAGCGATTGACATACCGGTCGTTTAATGGATGGGCAACCATGGGATCAGCTTGCAGAGCCTATGTTATCGATGTGAAGAATTTGGCAGGTCCATTTTCGAAAAAACTACGTTAAGGTAAAGCAATAGACATCACGGTCATTTTATGGATGGGTGACCGGGCTATGAGATTACTGAGAACATGTGTGGGGTTTATAATAGAGGACCAAAAATTTGGTTATTTTTTAGCTAGGACGCGCCGTTACCAAGATACATATTAATATTTGATAGGTAGGTACTTACCTAATACGGAGGAACTAGGTACTTAAATGAAATTAAAATCACGCTTGAATGGAATATTACCTTACAACGCTTATTTTCTTACGTCTGCCATGTTGTTTACGTACAGCAATTACTAATTTATTCTGTGATTTGGACAGACATGAGATATTGTAAAAAGTTAGTAAATTAGTAGGTACGTGCACATAATTTTAAGTGGTTATAGGTACATACATTTCAAAATAATATAAATAATTATAATTAATGAAATTTTAATTTTTGATGTAAGTAAATTGATGAAATCGCAGATTTTTTAAAATCCTTATTTATTTTTAATCTTTAAGCAGCATGAATAATTGCAATGTCTTACAGCACAAGTCGTATGCACCATCTTAATTAATATTCATAAGCAAATAAATAAGTAACGAACAAAAAACAAGCACGCGCTAGCCCCCAAAAACATGTACCTACCCAGTTAGGAACTAAGGCGACATACGTAAGTAGGTACCGCTCGTTCCGCGTCTCACCTCTTGCCCCCCGCACGATTGACCCGTCTAGACGCGTTCGTCGAACGACTGTATGGATTATTTGACTGTGGTAAAACTGAATCGTACCCGCAAGCTTCGGCGTGGCAGTCGGTTGCACTCACGCCAACTGGGTTGTCAAAGTAGTTCACTGCTGTACTAATATTTACATAAAGGCTAATCATTTGTGCTGGCGGATCACAAATCGGATTACCTACAACTCTAATAAAATCGAGCAGTGTCCAACGTAAGCGATAGCAAGCAACGTGATATGATACGACGCACACAAATTGCCAAAGCCTGCCGCATTAGCCAATCTGGTATAATTCGTACAATACATAATCTAAGTGACAGTTTCTTAGCATCTCATCGCATCGCATCGCTCATTAGTTTATGAATACTTTTTGTCAATAGATTTTATGGCTAAAACGAACAATTAAACACGTGAATTTTTTTAGTACTGTCTGTCTGGCAAGTCTTTGCAAAGCACTGTCCGGCGTCGACAGCAAAAACTTTCAATATTTTAGTTGTTTACGTAGAAGTAAACAACTAAAATATTGAAAGTTTTTGCTTAAATATATCGACACATACTAAAGTTAGACATTTGACCAAAAATATTTATCGATAAATCATCACTGTTACGAACAACACTCGGTTTCCTAACTCTATGTTTTGTCTACTGTTTGGCTACCACGACGCTGCTATAGTCCGTTCACAGTTATTTTACCTCTAGCTGTTAGATTGGCCAACCTGGGCGTTGTGTTGCTATATTTGGTATATAATACTCCCATTTTAAATATACATTATTGCTAATTATCGCTCGCTTAATAATGTGCCCGGTAGATGGCAATAGGCTCGCCCCCTATTACATTGGGACCGAAACATATCTGGCGAAGTGTGGGTGTGTAATACACCTCTGCCTACCCCTTCGGGGATAAAAGGCGTGAAGATATGTTATGTTATTATTGCTAAAATGTACTTATTTTTTTATTGCCTAAGCGATCGTATTAAATATTTGGAAGTAATGTTTGTAACAAAACCTCTTGATATTGGCTCTATATGCATGTACATTTATTTTCTTACGAAATAACTAATTTCCTATGAAGATAAGTAGTTATAATAAAAATGTTGTCTATTTAATATATAAAGGTAAACGCATCATAATTACGCCAACGTGAGGTTCTAATTATAAAATACAAGAACTGTAAATTTAATTTTCATATTTATTTTGAATAAGAATGATGTGGGTGTCATATTACACCTCTGCCTACCCGTGCATGGAAACAGGCGTGAGTCTATAAGAATGATCCATGTGGACTGCCAATGTTATGATGATTCGTAACTGCTGTCATATTCTGTATCAGACTCAGAATTTAATTCTATTATGAACCTGTCCATTTCAGCATCCGTAGACCCATATGTTTCACGAAGCTTGTCTTCAATGTGGCGCTCATGTTTGCATTGTTTTTGTCAGTCTTCTGCAGTGATAGATTGAAAAGCTTCTTCAGCTAAATTCACAATGTTGGTTGCCTCTTGTCCAAAATTTTTGCTTGTGACTCGCCTTTTAATGAGACTCCACATAAGTTCAATTGCGTTTAGCTCGCAGTGGTATGGCGGTAATCTAACCACTTTGCGGCCATGAGCTTCAAGCATTTGAATTTTTGAAGCATTTCCACCAATATTGGGTAAAATGTTATGCACGGGTAACCCTATTTTACTTTCCTGTCATCACAGAGTACAATTCCAACATAAAGAAAATAAACACCGACATCTGTCAGAGGTAAAATAACTGTGAACCTAAGACCAAGAATCAAAATAGACTCGACATTTGCGTACACCCGTAAAGGACGGACATAGAGTACATCCCGAGTTGGTGTTACCAGATGTTGTAAATGTTTACCCTACAATTTTACGAAGTACATATTAACTTTTAAGTAACATTGTATCAAACCTGAATTGAATACCTTACCAGACATCTGAGAGAGAAAAATTATAGGAGAACGCGGTCTCATGTGCTTTTTTTTCTTAAATAAAAAAAAAGTAAACATCTGAGACCGCGTTCTCCAATATTTTTTAATCAATTTGGTATTTCGATGAATTTATGAGCTAACTCGAGAAGTTACATCAATATCCGTTTAGGTATTTTTGCAACATATAGTAACAAACATCTATATAATATCATTTACAGACCAGTAAAAAAATAAAAATATAGCTAACCTTACAAAGAGGTTTATCCATCCATAAGGTGTGCGATAAGTATTTTTATACTTAATATTATTATGTATAACAAAAGTGTCGAATAGGTGGGACTGGCTTCACTCGCCAAATAAACACGAGGCTCAGAGTTATATATATTTTATTATATTATTTGACACTCAACTTTACTGTCCTTAGAACAAAGTTAATTTTGTATACAAATTTATTATTTTATCTTCTTTATCATTCGAGAATGATTCCAAAAAAGTACCTATTGCGGGGATTTTTCCTAAAACACTTTTGTTCAAAGTGTTAAGAGCATACTCTTGCATATTTATTCGGATCCCAATTTTCTCCTCCTGTTGCACGTGTCCACAATTATTGTCGGATCGTGCAGTCCTTTGGGAATCTATAAACAAATAATTTCATTACTACGAAGAATCGGAAAACAAATTAAATAATTAATCTTAGATTCATATGAAACTAAGTAACGGCAAATTACCCAAAATTTGGGTAATTTCCCAAACGCTTGTGTGGTATCCCTAAAAAACATTTAACGCTGTAAAATTAAAAAGTATCCGATGACTTTTGGCTTGTTCAACATTCAACGACCTATTGAATTCGATTGTGTAATACTAACATCACAGTGATAATAAAATAGCATTTTTTTGGTTTATTGATGTAATTTAGACATGTTTCCTTATATAATAATACACTATTTGTATCATTCTAGCAATATTTTCATGTATAAATAGATATTATAACTAAAATATCGTACTTACGAATAAATGGTTATGTTCTCACATTTCCGCTCACTATGGCTTTAACAGCCTAAAATGTAACAAATCACCATAATAAATCTGAACCAATGATATTTTCACTAGGGCCGGTTTTTTGATCCGTAGTCAAACACAGTATGACCATTTGTTAGATTAACCATAGTCAACCAGTCAACTAATGGTTAAAGCGCTATTACGTTTTTCAATGTCTATTTTAAGTATAGTCAATCTTAACCATTGGCTATAATATTGCCAGTGTAATGAAAGATCATTTCCTAAAAACAGCTGTGGTTTTTTCATGGGTAATATTTTTCTATGTGACAAGACTGGCCAAAGAGTTTGGACTAGGAAGGTTTTATTTCTTTGAGACTGGCCTTGTGAGTGAACAGAACAGAAACGAAATGTTTTTTTTGACAGTCTAGATATTGTCAAATCTATCAATCAAACACGGATAATCCTCAAAGTAAGGAATATAGTTTAAGGGATAATCAAACAATTTTTCGAGAATACTGTTATTATTTTCACTCGTGTTATTACACTAATAGTGTTAATAAATCGTTCGGAGTTTTTGCCTTGATTGCATTATCTTAAAAATGTCAGGAAACAGCCAACAATCAAACAAGTAAGTATTACCATCATGTTTATCACTGAAATCACAAGAGTTATATCTCGTGTTTCATTTACATAAACGCTTAAATAATAAATAATTAATTGACACACAACGAATAGTTTTGTAACTTTTTGTTTTTCAATTCAAGGGACCGCAGCTCTAATTTCTCTAAAGAAGAAACCAATATGTTAATGTTGCTTCTAAAAGATTACCCAGTAATAAGTAGTAAAAAAACGGACCACGCCAGTAACCAACAAAAAGAAGCTGCTTGGAGATTGCTCACCGAAAAATTTAATTCCGATGCGGGAAGATATCGCAGCACAAAGCAGTTGCAGCAAAAGTTTAATAATATGAAAAAGACTGCAAGAAAGGTACCTATCAAGTATTTTATTCCCCTTGAGTTTACAGTTTCATGCTATAATGCAGAGTATACTTAATATTGTTTTAATTTAGGAAATGGCAGCAGAGAAGTATGGCAGGCGGTTAACTGGAGGGGGACCAGCCCCTCCGCCACCATCAGAAACCACCGAGTGGTTAAATTCTATTATGGGAGAGTCCATATCTGGTCTTCCAGGAATATATGACAGTGATGCTTTGGGTATGGATAGTGAATATACCAACATATTAATAATTCATACACATATCTATTTGACGTATATTTATTCCAATGGTGTTTTTATTTTACAGAAAATACACTAGTAGATGTGGTGCCAGATAATCTTGACAACACAGAAAATGTCAAGTTGGATTTACCCAATAATAAATTTGATGAAGAGTGTAAGTACTAGGGTTCATCTATAATATTTATACTTTTATTATTTATTAATTATATTCTCATTACTAATTACAGGTATGCCTAAAACAACTTCTGTTGAGGTTGATACAAATATTGTGTTCACTGAGTCCGAGGATCTCTTGAAAGAAAATGTATCCAACAATATTAGTAAGTATTATTTTTTCATTGATGCATATTCTTTTGTTTAAAAAAATGGTTTTACAAATTTAAATTTGTTCCAGGACCAGACTTTGACTCATCAACGCCAAAGGCCATGCTGCGAAAACCAGTGTCAAAAGAGCTGTGTAAGTTATAGTGTATATTTTTGTGAAGAAGATACATAAAGCTATTTGGTCTTTACTATTTTATGTTTTGTTTCAGCTTTCAATGAAAAGAAAAGAAAGACTGCTTTCACTCCGTTGGAGACCCGAAAGCGTATAATTTTACACACCGAAAGAAAAATAGATTGTTTGGCTCAAAAGCAGCTGCGAGAGAGTAATTTGTGCCAGTATGCCAAAGAGGAACACGAACTAAATATGAAACATAAACGAGAACTACATGAACAGGAGTTAGAGTTTAAAAAAAAAATGTATGAATTAATTTTAGAAAAATGTAAATATGAAACCGAAAAGGCAAAATTAGATTTTAATAAAGCAAGTACTTCTTAAAAACAACCATGTTTTATTTTGTATTAATTGATAAAATAGTCAAGTGTAACACTATCATTATAATTGTAATTAATGAGCACCTTCAGAGTTTAGTAAAGAGGAAAAGTATGTTGATATTAGGTCTCTTCTGTATTGCTGATCATTTTCTGTCACGGGGAAGACAATATTTTCTTGCTGTTACCCAGTGGTGAAAGTGCAATAACAGAGATTGTCTGTTATTGCACTTTCACCACTGGGTAAATCTTCTCTATTCCTTATGCACAGATTATGCAGTATTGCAGTGCTGATAATAATGGCCTGCACATTATCTAATTTTACTCTTAATTGAGAGCCTATGCATGGAAATCTCCTCTTCCACACACCAAATGTTCTTTCTACTACATTTCTAGTTCTTATTTGGCTCTCATTGTAGAGCCTTTCAGCAGCGTTTTGGGGATCTGCCATTGGTGTTAGCAAATATTTCTTTAATGCATAGCCCCGATCTCCCAAAAGACTGCACCTGTCTAGTTGTTGGGAGTCCATTAAATATTTAACTCTGCTGTTATTGAAGATAGTGCTGTCGTGTACAGAGCCTGGCCATCTTGCAACTATATCCCTTATTTTTAGGTCAGCATCTGCTACTACCTGGGTGTTTATAGAAAATACGTCCTTTCTATTCCTATAAAGCTCAGCATTATCACCCCCTGAAATGAAATCAAGTGTTTAGTTCAAATAGTACATAAGTATTTATATTCTTTAAATTCAGAAAGAAATGAGTATGTACCTACCAGGGCTTAAAATACGTATATGAGTACAGTCTATCGCTCCAATTACACTTGGAAATTTGGCAATCAAATAGAACTTCGCTACTACTTCTCTTATTTCCTCCGTGGTGTGCGGCATTGCAATAAAATAATTTAATTTAGTGCAAATAGTTCTGGAGACCGCGTGGATAACTTTACATGCAGATGATTTAGATATCCCAAAGAAATCTCCAGAGCATCGTTGCATGGTGCCTGTGGCGTAGAATCGCAACGTAAGCAATATTTGTTCAAGAGGCGTGATGGCTTGATTCCTAAAACGTAACAAATAATTTGAGATTAGGTATATAATAGTGTTGTTGTTGATGAGGTTAGGTAGAGTTTAATTAAAGATGTAGGTAAACTGTACGTACTTACCTTGTGGTGGAAGTCTTTAGATAGGTTCCAACTTCACCGACTAACCACATAACTGTTTCCTTTGATAGCCGATACCGCTGGCAAAAGTCTACACTATCCCAGGTATCCAAGGGTGGGTTACGTGGTCTAAAATTTTCGGCCTCCTCATTAAAACGTACTCCGCAAAAATATCATCGTCTGATGAACTTTCCGACGTAATATCAAAGTATCTAACTATGTTTAAATTCATGATAGTTGAATTATGTAGATATACAGAATATTTGAGCAATTTGACGTTGTCAACAAACTAGTAATTAGTGAGTTAACCAACCGCCATATTGTTAACTCTCCAACTTTGGATGGTTAGATTTTTTAACTATTAGTAAATTATTTAACCTTTGGTTACGCTAACAATTGATCAAAAAACGCATTTTGACGAAATTTAGCCATTGGTTACTATTTTTAACTATTGGTTGGGTTAACTACGGATCAAAAAACCGGCCCTAAGAATTTACAATTAATAACAATCATATAACAATAATAACACAATTTTTCGCGAAAATTATCGAGAGCTCAACCGTTTGTTGGTCACAATATTCAGTTGTGACCAACAAAAAAAACGAAAACTCTGACAAAGACAAAAAATGCTATCTTTGTCTCTTTTACTCTTATGTATTTCTGTATGTCATTATCTCGGTCTGTCACGGTATTATTATTTGCTTGTCAAATCCATAGAGATACATCATCCTAGCTGTGAACGGACTGTATAAGAGCGTGCTGCTAAACCTATCGACAGCTCTTTCTATCATACTGCATGTGCCATTAGAAAGAAGATATCAAACATAGCAACCGCTGTTGTTATTTAGTGTTACTTCTATGACTTAAGGTTATATTTCTTTGAGGAGCTGTCAAACCATAGAGTAAAGTAATACGACCGTAGACAGAGAATCCTATAGACTAAGTGATATTTTTGTCGCACTCACACAGGAAAGAGAGCAACTTATGCCGATGTAATGTAAAGAAATGAAACAGCACGATAAGATTTTTTGTTTCACCGAGCGTGCCGCTTTTTTGTATGTATGCTAACTACTTAGCTCAAAATTTGACAGCTAACGTGTTGACAGCTATCATCTCCATAAAAAATACAGTTTTTACGTGCTACAATAAAGTAATTCGAGCTGTTTTGTGTTGTGAACTATTGAGACTTGTGTTAAAAAGCACTAAAATAACAATAATAAATTCTAAATAATTAAATAAATTAAATCTTTGGTGTTGCCAACTTTTCTTTCAATAATTACCCTCTTTTGAGGGTAATTAAAAATATGGTATAATATTTTGAGATTTGCAATGCCTATCAAAAAAGTATTTCAAAGTTTGAATGGCTTGTTTCAGTTTTTCCTGAACATGTGGATTTATTTAGGTCTTATATTTAAAATGATAAAGGTGACCTTATATATCCTTCCCGTGACGTTATCAAAGTATGTAAGTTGGCAGAAAGAATTTTCAAGGTCCGTTCTAATGAAGGAATATCATTCTTTCCCGAAAAAATATGTTACAAAAACTTGTTTTCACGACTTTCGAACGATGCCACGATGTATTTATGTTGGATCATTTTGAAAGTCAACCATTTATTGGTAGCCATAAAGTTTTACTTATTAAGGCCATTGCCATGCACTATTTTGACCTGAAAAAGGATTTGAACTCAAGCAAAGAATTAGAAACCTTCATACGAAGCTTGTTTTATTCAAAGGACAACAATGTTTACAATCAAATGTATATAAAAATCATAAATAAATATGTTGTATTATTTGCTCACAAATCCAGGACGTACATACATAACCACCTATGAAATGGCATTTTAACTACCGACAATGAAATGTCAAAAACTATACTTTTCTATGAACTTTGCATTGAAATAGCAACATATTACGTCATCACATTTTTGTGTCAAATAGCATACCTACTTATTTTATATAAATTAGTAAGAACAATTTGAAAATTAAGTATATCATCAAAATAATGAATGAAAGTGGGATTTTATTTGAATATTTTATTGTATTGAAAAGTTGAGATAATTTATTTTTGACTGAGGAAACTACTAAATTAGTTTGCGTTTGACAGCATAATAATATCATCCCCGTATCTTACCTATATCTATCCTATGCTGATAAAATTAATAAGGCAGTGTTACTTTTCGGGCTACATATTATTTTCTAATTGTATCAATAAATAGGGTAATTTTTGCCTTACGCGGTAACCCTGAATATAGAGTGACGTACTATGTTTGTCTCTTTCTGCGACACGCTTTGCCGGTGTCTATAGGATTCTCTGTCTACGAATACGACATTGTCCATTGTCAAACATGTAAGTCAAATTTGACATAAAAGCTTTTTGAAAACTTAAAAATCTCCGTTATTTTCTTTTGTGTGAATGGATATGTTTCTTATTTCTTGTGCATTTTTTACGACGACCCAGCTTGTGATTCTGAATTCAGCAACATTCACAGCAATGTACACAAGGAAATGTTGTTTGAAACTGTAATAAAATTTGTAAGTAACTAAAGCCACTTTTATAAGTCATCTAACTGATCTTAAGGATATCGATTTGTATGTAAAGTTTCCTCAAAGTAATGGGCAGTCATTTTAAGGCATCAGTACCTTCAAAATAAACTGACTCTAGTCTAAACCATGATTTTCACCATGCTACAGTATCAGGCAGATTGGTAAATGAAAAATGGGCAGACAGTTTAAAAGGGCGAGAAAATTGTGACCTATTAGAAATAGGGTCCAAGAGCGTATTGATGGCTCAGAAAGGTTTTTGTATTACCATCACTAAAAACACTTAGCCGAATTATTCGAACAGCCTCCCTTAAACCCGGCTTGAATGACAACATATTTGATCAAATAATTTTTGATGGGCAAGAAAATTTAGCAAAAGGAAACATATTATGCTTCTGTAAAGTGAAAAGCCTGCATATCAAGGACTTGGCTTAATGCCTAAAGTAATATAACATGTGAATCCAAATAAATATCAAAAATGAAAGTAAAATGTGCAACACAGGTTTTTAGCCGAACTATAGCTGCTAGCGATTGTATCGCACAGCCTGCGTGTCAATGAGATGAATATGCTGCGCTGGATGAGTGGAGTCACGTGGAAGGACTGCATTAGGAACTCACACATCTTGAATCAAAAAATCTCAAAAATTTTGAAGTAATATGCACCAACTTATTTATTTTTACTTGGTGTAAAGTCATCAATAAAGTTTTGACTGGGTCCAGAATTGACTATGATCAAAAATTTCAGATACAACAAAAATGTTATAAATTTAATATTGTAAAAAACGTTTGAAAAATAAAGGATGCTATTAAATCAATGTTATATTTTATTTAATTGTACAGTAGGTACGCAGTTACACATCTGGTGAGAATTAAATGGTTCAGTAGCATGTACATCCATAAGCGAAAACCATGGTTTTCACTTAGGGATGTATATGTTATTGAACCAAAATAAAATAAATTTATCTAATAATATCCATAAGTACGATGGTTAAAAAATGCTGAAAACGACCGCCAGGTAGCGCTAATAGCTTGAGTGACGTCTCTATCCTCCTATATACAAAGGTACTCTGTGGTAAAACCTATTGAGAGACCCATTGTTTCCTTTATTTCTTTTAAAATATACCTCTCGCGCATTTGGATTGGCGATGCAAAGATTATCCGCGCGCCTCTAGCGGCGAAATTTGGAGCTTGTCGAGGTACGACAATTTTGACAGTTTACAATACTACTTTGCTTCGAGGTTATGGTGGTAATTGAATTGAGAGCTGTCAAAGGTAGTAGCGATCTATGAAAGAGCCGTACGTGGACGATTTCTAATCGCCGCTAGAGTAGCTAGTTAGAATCTTAGCATCGCCAATTATAATTCATACATAATCTAGAATTGAAAAAATACCATATTACATTGAATAACAATGTTGATGCTACAAATCATCACCCCCATCGTCCTATCTCAATCCCAGCTACATCCAAGACCCAAGACTTTCGCTCTGTAGCCTTAGGTTCGCATATAGCGCTGCAAAGGGAATCATCATCATCGTCTTAGCGCCGATCCGGTTATATCCAAGACTTCCCTGAGCTCGAGGTACTGCGTTGCAAAATTAAACGTTAGTAATTAGTAACGTTACTGATGGCGTTGGAGTATTGGAGCCCGAGTATCACATGTTGCGCTGCAAAATGAACCGTTACTGACGCTATTTCCACGTGTTTTTTAGACAGCAGACGGAGCGCTCTCGCGTAGAGGGCGCCAGTGCCGCGGGCGCTCCGGACCCGTGGTCGCTGTCGCTGGCCGGCTCGCCGCAGCACCACCACTACCAGCTTGCGTCGCTCGACAACGGTACACACACACACTTATTGATTCACTAGCTGACCCAGCGAACTCCGTATCGCCTTTTTAAGATTTTTTATTTAATTCCCTTTTTTCCAAGCCCCTTTTCCAAAGTTACCATTGACTTAGCGCTTAATCTCTTATCATTTCAGAGTATATAAATGATGAACAAACAAACATAGATTTTTATATAATATTGAATTCCCCATTCCTTAAAATATCGGAGACGATACCCATATCGCCTCTAAAAATAAATCCCGTCCGCCATCTTTGATTTCCTATCCGCCATCTTGAATCACGAAATAGATGTTGTATTTGGATTCCCCATCCCTTTAAACATCGGAGACGATACCCATATTGATTTTAAAAAAAAAATCCCATCCGCCATCTTTGATCACGAAATAGATGGTGTTTTTGAATTCACCATTCCTTAAAATATCGGAGACGATACCCATATCGACTTAAAAAAAATCCCGTCCGCCATCTTTGATTTCCTCTCCGCTATCTTTGATCACGAAATAGATGTTGTATTTGGATTCCCCATCCCTTTAAACATCGGAGACAATACCCATATTGATTTTTAAAAAATATCTCATCCGCCATCTTTGATCACGAAATAGATGTCGGATTTGGATTCTCCATCCCTTTAAATATCGGCGACGATACCCATATCGACTTTAAAAAAATCCCGTCCGCCATCTTTGATTCCCTATCCGTCATCTTTGATCACGAAATAGATGTTGTATTTTGATTCACCATCCCTTAAATCATCAGAGACGATAACCATATTGATTTTTTTAAACTTTCTCATCCGCCATCTTTGATTTCTCATCCGCCATCTTTGATCACAAAATAGATGTCGGATTTGGATTCTCCATCCCTTTAAATATCGGCGACGATACCCATATCGACTTTAAAAAAAAATCCCGTCCGCCATCTTTGATTCCCTATCCGCCATCTTTGATCACGAAATAGATGTTGTATTTCGATTCTCCACCCCTTCAAAATTTCGAAGGCGATACCCATATTGATATTTAAAATTTTCTCATCCGCCATTTTTGATTTCCTGTCCGCCATCTTGGATTACTAAATAAATTTCATTTTATTAATCAGCGTCCTGAAAATCTCGAAAACGATACCCATATAGATTGTATCCTATTCGTTTAGCCTTTTTTTGCCTTTGACCCAACCCTCCCCCCTCTCGTTTGACCATTTTATTATTTTTGTCTGGCCCCTAAAAGTTGTGGCGTAATTTTCTATAGCCTATAGCCTTTCGGAATAATTGGGCTATTATAGGCAATAACAATTTTTAAAATCCGACTGCTAGTTCCTGAGATTAGCCGACATTATGTTTTAGCCTTTTTAGCCTTTTGCCCGGCCCCAAAGGGTCGAAGCGTTATGTTATATAGCCTATAGCCTTCCGGAATAACTGGGCTATCGTATACAAAAATATTTTTTCAGATCCGACCGGTAGTTCCTGAGATTAGCGCGTTCAAACAAACAAACAAACAAACAAACTCTTCCGCTTTATTATATTAGTATAGAATTTCACATATTATATGATGCAAGAATTTAAGATCCCCTAACTTACATAGTTGAACAAACATGTTTCCAGTTCTTTCTAGATTTTAGAAATAACCTATAACTTAAACTACCTTTTGTCCCCACATCCAGTGTTATCTCCAAAATATGCGGATTACAACCTCTACTATACCTTATTAGAAGAATGCCTCCTTTAGTGGGCACTTTCATCTTAAATGGACCTTAGGTTCAAATTTCATATTTCTAAGCTTCAGTAGTTTAGGGTCTGCAATTATATCATGTCCGTCAGGACAAGTTTTTATAATCATATGATTAATATAAAATAACTGAATTACTGCCTCCCCATGGTCTAGTGGATAGCGTATGCATCGGCTGACCTCGCGGTTCGATTCCTGGGTCGGGCAAAACTGATATTGAGTTTTTCCGAATTCTCAGCTCGCAGCTCGGAGTCTGGCAATGTGCCCGTAACGGCAATAGGCCAGTTCCCCATTTCTTGGGACCTTGGAGTAGTTAGATCCCAAGAAACCTAACCTAATTTAAAATTCATATCTATCTATCTATCTATCGGCACGCCTGTCTCCCATTGGGGTAGGCAGAGACTATGGAACGCCAAATGCTCCGGTTCAAAATTCATAATATGGCGAAATGTGGTTGTAATATGACGCCTTTACCTACCCCTTCGGGGATACAGGCGTGAGACTATAAATAAATAAATAAAAATGGATTATGTTATCGTTTTCCAGAGGGCTCGGCATTGGAGGAAGGTACAGTCAGCGGCAGTGGTTCCACATCCCGCTCGCCGGGCGTGTGGCGCCGCCTGCTGCTAGAACCACAACGCGTGACCGAATGGAACCAGAACCTGCGCCTATGGCTGCACGTCACTATCCTGGAGCGCCTTGTGCGGGAGATGGCGAATATTGACTGTGCTCTAGCGGCGCTAGGGTTGGGCGATGTGCGGTTGGGTCATGTTGGGGTGGAGAGGCTGCAGAAACTGCCCGCCGCTGCGGCGCTGCCGTCTCTTGCCGCGCTCCTGCCGTATCTCGAGCCGTTTGCTGATCAGAGATATGTTGTCCAGCGGATTCGAGGTATGCAGGTGTTTTTTATTTATTTAGTACAACTGCTCATTACACTTACAGTTGTCCAAAACGTATATAGTGAGCCATTACACTTAGGTAGGTACATGATGCGTGATTAAACTGACCATTTATTTTTGAGCTCAAAACGGGACGCTTCTGTCAAATGAATATCGTCGTAGCAGATATTCATTTGACTACGACGATATACCGGATGTCAAAATTAAAATAATTATGAAAACTAGGAATCAAATACCTTCTCTTTTGTGTCCCGAGCTATCGCCGCGGGACAACGGGAGGGCTGGCTGAAATAAGGGACAGTCCCGTTAAACAAGACGTATGGTCAGTTTATACATGATGATACATAACATTATGCATCATGTACCTACCTAAGTATCTCTAGGTAACTTCTTGATAATACCCACGGAATAGTAAGGCTATCAGTAGACGAAAATAGTAGTAAAGCTGTCTATAGCAATGTAAATTGACAGAGTTTTCTTTAGATAATAGGGTATTTGATAGGCATGGGCGTTTTCAGATTTTTCCACAAACCGATACAAATTCGATTTCAGATACTGAAATCGATTTCAAAAACCGATTTTAGAAATCGATTTCTGTAGCGGATGTCAGAGCGACGAGCGTAGTTACTAGTTGCGTAGACAAACGCAAACAATCGAATTCATAATGTATCGTCATGTCATGCGTCCATATTTCGCTTGGTTTGCGTGACATATTGAAAAAGAAAACCTCCTAACTACCTAAAACTAAGAGTTAAAAAACTCAGTCACCAAACAAACTAAAATTACACAACACGAATTGTTTCTATTTATTTACACTTTACAATCCTAAACTACTACTACCTAAATCTAATTGTTAAAAAACTCAGTCGCCAAACAAACTAAAATAACACAATACGATTTTTTCTATTTATTTACACTTTACAATCCTAACCTGACCTGCTAACTACCTAAAACTAATTGTTAAAAAACTCAGTCGCCAAAACAAACTAAAATTACACAACACAAATAGTTTCTATTTATTTACACATTACAATCCTAACAACGTAACAATAAAACTTTTTAAATCCTAATATTATAACTTTCACGAAAACCAAATATAGGTACTTAATTATTATTACGCGCGCACCGCACTGCACGTGTCACCTAGGTCAAGTGAACAAATAAACATCGATCAAGTCAAAACTCTCCATACATAAATCCCTAATAACTATTAAAACTATTTGCAATTTTCAAAACAAACATTAAATAGTTGCAATCTGAATTAGATCTTATCGCCTCGATGTTTAGTTTTATTTTATCTATTTAATCCTTCTGGAATTCATAAAACCGCCTAAATCCAAAACGATTCGCTTGCTTGGCGACAATAAAATTCGCTTCATCTCTTTCGCTCTTTCAACGGATCAGTAAGTTAGAAAGAAAGGGAAATGAAATTCGCTCTCTCTCATTCTAACTAACTAGTCGTTTGGTAGTGTGAAAGAGAACGAATGAATATGAAAACTATCGAATACGTAAGCTTTAGATTTACTTTGTAGTTTGGTTGCGTTTGCACCGTTTTCGTTTGGTTCGTATTCGGCGTATTCGATTGTTTGCGTTATCGTGGTATTGTTTTGCGTTTTCTAAAATCGGTTTTCTCATATTGGAATATCGATACGATACGATTTCTGACTGCAATCGGATTTCAGTTTCGTTTTGATATATCGGTCTCATGCCTAGTATTTGACTAAAAAATCGAATTAGTCCGTCAGTTAGATTATCGAAAAATATTGGATACGTATTTTTTGCTTTATCGAATCAGTAAAAAATTACGGAGATAAAACGCATCAAAGATGGAGAAACGTATAAGAGTGGGGGCTTGTGACGTCACTTGCCAGTAAAAAATGTACTGGCAAGTGACGTCACACGAGTTTTCAGCGAAGTTTGTCGTCTTAATTTTTGTTTACGTGACAAAAGAAAATATACGTGTCCAATATTTTTTGGAAATCTATCTGACGGACTAATTCGATTTTTTTAGTCAAATACCCTATTGTGTAACAAAAGACGAAGTTGGCAGCCATTGGCTACATGCTAGATAAATCTACATAAAATTTTAAATGCATGCATGAATACAACAAGAAAGACACTTCTAAGTTTGGACGATGCTACAGGCACGGGACTTGATGATTTACCTTCCATATTAATGAGAAAGTGTTCATCAACCCTTGTCGAGAGCGTAACTATGATAATGAACAGATCAATGGAGGATGGAATAGTACCTACTGTCTGGAAAATTGCCAACATAGTACCAATATACAAAAAGGGTAACAAACTTCTACCCGAAAACTATAGACCTATTAGCTTGACAAGTGTACTGTGTAAGACTATGGAAAGAATTATAGCTAACAAGATAACGGAATTTCTAGCACGTGAGGAAGTCATTTTAGAGGAGCAGCACGGATTTGTACCAAATGTACCAATCTACTTAAATGTCTGCACGAATGGACGAAAAACTATGACGAGAACATACCAAGTTACCAACAGATGTTATCTATTTATACTATGAAAAGGCGTTTTTATTACATAAAATCGAGCATTTAGGTATACGAGGGAATCTACTTGCCTGGATAAGCGACTTTCTCTCAAACAGAACTTTTCGAGTTTGCTGGATTGGTGAAGCTCTATCTAGGCCCCGAAATGTACTAAGCGGCGTCCCTCAAGGCTCAGTCCTCGGACCTTTATTGTTTATACTCTACTTGACAGACCTCAAAAACATTCTTAAGTTTCCTTTTTTCCTTGTTCGCGGACGACATAATTTTTTTGGGAATCCTTGCAGTCAGTCGCTGGATATACAAAGGGATCTAGATGCCATTTATACTTGGATCCAAGATTGGTTGCTGACCCTAAATACTGACAAATGTACAGTGCTGCATATTGATAAAAACAATCCCTGCAAGAATTACTACCTTGGCAATCAAGAATTAACACCGGTCGAGTCCCAAAAAGATCTAGGTGTCACTATTTCAAATGATCTCAAATGGGAAACCCACATAATATCCAATGTTGAATATTATGTGGGTATATATATGAATAAGAAAACGAATGCTATCCTGTACATCATTCGCAAAGCATTTATGTGTCTTACACCTGGCACATTTCTAAAATTGTACAAAACCTATGTGAGACCGCTCCTTGAGTACGCATATATTATTTGGGATCCCTATTTCAAAAAAGACATTATACTCTTGGAAAACGTGCAAAGACGGGCTACTAAAATGATACGCACTATAAGAAATATGACCTATGATGAACGGTTAAAAGTTTTTGGCCTCACCACATTGGAACAGCGTCGACAGAGGGGAAGTCTCATTGAGACTTACAAAATACTCAAAAAGCACTATCACATGCCCAGACTTCAGGAACTCTATGCAAGGAACGAGAATAAGCACTTGAAAGAGCATACCTTGAAACTCACTCTGGCAGAATGTTTCAAAGAAAAATCCCAAGAAGCATTTTCTAGCCAACTGGGTTGTTACAGCCTGGAACAGACTTCCAGAACATGTGATTATGGCACCCTCACTGAACAGCTTCAAGAACAATTTGGACAAACTGGAAATCTCCAAACTATTTAAAACACACGCATCAGCGTATTAGCTGCTAGTGTGTCTTCCACATATTATTACATACATACATACATACATAGACTCACGCCTCTTTCCCCGAAGGGGTAGGCAGAGGCATATTAAACGCCCACTTTTCGCCAGTGTTTTGATCCCACGTAATAGGTGGCGAGCCTATTGTCGCTTATCGGGATATTTTGTTTGCCAGAGCCTCGTCCGTGGATCGGCAGGTGCACCACTTGCAGGTGAGGTTGGCTTGGGACCCTAAGTTCTTGGTGGGAACCCTATGCACCCATTCTTCCACATATTAATAATAATGAATTATACGCCTAAGCCTTACTCAAGAATCACGCTATCTATTACGAAAGAATCACGTTATGTGGTCGTAAAATAATAATAATAATAAAACCCCTCTGGGGCAGCCGTTATCTCATCATGAGACTAACGCAATCTCAGAGGGCAGAGTAACAGCTTTCAAACATCACCTTCATTGTGTAATATAAACAAAAAATGTATTACAAGATGAAAAGAAAGCTTACAACCGCATCGCAGCTTTGTGGCGAGCTGAATGTGTGTGGCGACACTGCGGTCCCGAATGCTTCAGAGAGTCGGTCAGGGCCTCGTCTCCGGCTTGGCTTTGTTGGCTGGCCGGAGTAGATTTGCAAGAGTGCCCGCAGGACTCTCAACTCTGGCTTGTCTTGGTCGGCCGGCCAGAGGGAAGCCGCAAGAGCTATTAGCTCGGGGGTGGAAGTGTCATTCTCAAGGGCGTAACTACGGGGAAACCCGCTCCGGGCCTCCGTTGTCACGAGACCCGCGATGGCGAAACCGGTGCCGCACCGCTCGACACCCCTAGCTACTCGCACCGGTGTTGCCCTCTGGCTGCCTTTATGGCAGAGTTTGTTTGCTTTGGGCGGCTGTTTAGAGAGGGCCCATCTAGTGAGTTGGCGAGTCACCACCTGCCACGCGGACGGATGCTATAGGAGTATCACTGGCAGGTGCCGTTTTTCATCCATAGCATTAATTACCAGTTCACTAAACACCCATCCCCATAACCCGTATTCATTAGATCCACTAAAAACAATAGCCCTACACGTGATGCGGCTAGTCCATAGCTGTACTCAGTAGTGCAGTTGTGGAGGCTCCGCGGCATGTGTCCCATCCCATTTTAGATTAAAACTCTCTACGGGCCTCTGCACGTTGGATCCATATCCCCGTGTAGGCCTCCCAAAGGACCGGTTATTCTTCTAACACCAAATGTTAGAAGAATAGCCGTGAAAAAGAGAAACATAATAATAATATTCATTTATTTCAGGTAACAATAACCCATATAAATATATAACTTAAAGACTAACATACATATACAATAATAATAATAAAATTAAAACAGAGTGTTGTTGTTTACATTGTCTTCAAGTTAGGCTGAGTATTATTTCGCAACCTGCCCTGAAAACGCCGATACACCACACCCTTCAGCCAAAACTCTTCCTTGAAGAAAGTGTCAAGATGATGAGTCGGCACCCGAACCACGTACGACTTGAAGTTCGTATTGTGGCGAGACTCCAATCTCTCGACTCTCAAGGTCCAGTTGGTCTTCATGCGTAGATACTCCACGACCTCCTCGTCCTTCGTAGAGTGATGCAGCCGGGACACGTACATCAGTGTGGTTGGTATTGCGGGACGCAGCAGCATGTTAGGTCCTGCTAACCCAGTACCACAATGATTCCGACAACTAAGCTTCTTCTTCTTCCTCACCACCTTGATGAAGCCGTCCTTGTTGCACGTATCCTTTTCTGGGACTCCCGATTCCTCGGCCTTGCGTTGGGAGGGTTCACCTTGCTTTTGTTTACCCCCTTTTTTCTTCTGCCGATTTTGCTGCGTTTTTATCTCCCGTATAGTGAGACGGCGGTCTCGGGTAGGATTGTCGGGGTTCGATAGAAACACTGCTAGACTGAACATTTTTTTTATTACGTATCTCTACCGCTTACATACAGTATGATCGAACTAGGTAAGCACTGGCCTGACGGCTGGAGTGTAGACTCCTGCTGCTCTTCGACGCTCGCAGGGTAAATGCTCGTAGGGTCGCCGGTGAGCTAGCCGAAGTGCACGCTGTGTAGGCAGCTCGATGGTCGAGGTGTAAGCTGAGCTGAGGCTCAGGCGGTGCAGCTGATGTAGGCCGAGCGGTAAGGCTCAGGCGTAGGCCGGCGCAGTCAGGCGTCTGTGGCCTGGCATAGGAAGCTCGCAGGCAGGACCTGATGCGTAGGCGGCGGCTGGTAGCAGTTCGGCGCCAGCAGCTCGTAGGTCGCAGCTACAGCAACCCGTAGGGAGAATTGTAGCCCGTAGGTAGAACGTTAAGTACTGGAAACAGCACAGAGAATACACAACAAATGGGTAGGAACAGGCTGTCCCTAGATCGGCTGTTATGTTTAGGAGAGACAGTTACTTGACAGAACATATAGGCACACAGGCAACTAGAATACGCTAATCCCCAGTGGGACAGTAGATAGAGAAGTAGAAGAATAATACTTGGTTGTCACTACAACCAGCAGCATAGCGACGTCTAGGGAAAGTGACCGATTTAGATCGCGCACCCATCTTATATAGGCATAGACCTATGACTCACAGACTGCCTGTGGCTCTGTCCATGACCATATAAGGTAATAATTGACCACATAAGCGCTGCTCGGGCTAGGCTGACTCCACCCACTGCTTTAAGCGCCTGCGAGATATTGTTACGAGCTGGGGTTCGGTAATAAATTAAATTCCTATGTCACTAAAACTGCACTTTATTTTACAAACAACAAGACTTATACACACTTATAAAAACTCTAATAAAACACTATTTTACACTACTAGAAAACACTTTCGACTCTTCCTTGTCACGCTGATCTTGATCGCTTTGATTATTCAAATGAACTGTGTCCGGTCCACTCGTCCACGCGCTATTTATACCGGCCGGATAACAAACTAGTTCATTCGAGCGTATTCCAGAACATTCTCGTAACGTGCGAGCGTTCTAGAGTAGTGTTGTTATTCTAGTATCAACAGGTTGCTGTTGATACTAGAACTAGTTACGCATATATCTATTAGAGGATAGATGAAACATTGATATATCCATTCTCTTCTAGTTCTCTCATTCACCGATAGATGGCGTTATTTTCAAATATCGCCATTCATAACACTGCCTCCCCCTTAGACGTGTTCGTCTCGAACATGGTTGGACCTATAGTAACGAGCCAACCTGTCCACATGAACTATCTTCGGTGCACCTTGCGGCCCCTTCTGGATTCAATAGGTGACGTCGTTCATCTTGGCAATTATGCGATATGGCCCGTCCCATCTGGCTTGTAACTTAGGCGATTTACCTTTGCTTCGTACTGGGTTATGTAGCCACACCAATGATCCCTCCTCGAAGCCTTTGTTGTTCGCCTTCCGGTCGTAGCGAGTCTTCATCTTTTCAGACATCTGTTGTCCAGATTCCCTGATGTGCTCGTATACGTCGTTCATCTTGTTGCGTAGCTCGGTCGCGTAATCCGTTATATTGCGTGGCGATTCTGGTGGAATACCGGTGATTAAGGCTGCAGGTAAACGTAGTACTCTTCCAAAATTAGCAAAGGCTGGTGTTATTCCTGTGGTTTCGTGGGCCGCACTGCGATATGACAGGAGAAATGGTTGGATATGCTTGTCCCAATCTCTTTGTTTGCTCTCCACGACCTTCGCCAGGTACCTTTCCAGTGATTGGTTAAACCGTTCAACCATGTCATCTGATTGCGGATGAGAAGCCGTGGTCCTGGTTTTATGTGCACCCATCACGCGACAAGTCTCCTTGAACACCTGAGATTCGAAGTTCCGGATTGTAGATTTCCAAGGGCACCCCGAACCGACAAAAGACTTTATGCACCAACTTATCGGCCACTGTGGTAGCTTCTTGATTTGGGATTGCAAACACTTCAGGCCACTTCGTGAAGTAATCCATCACAACCAAGAAGTATTTGTTTCCGTCCTAGCTCTCAGGAAACGGCCCAGCGACATCCAACGCTATGCGCTCCCACATTGTACACCTTTAATGCACCTCTGCTACGAGTATGTGGCCCCTTGACAGCCGCACAACTTGTGCAGTTGCGGCACCAATCCTCGACGTCATCACGACAGTGGAGCCAATAAAACCGCTCTCGGATCTTAGTAAGGGTCTTCTTAACTCACACCCGAAGCACCATTGTGATGAAGCTGCAAGACTTTCGGCACCTTAGTTTTGGGCACTACCATTTGCAAATGGCACTGGTTACCGCGCGCGTTTTTCCATTTGCGGCACAGAACTCCATCCTGGACAACCAAGCTTTCCCACTGTGCCCAATAACTCTTGGTGATGGGGCTCATTGCTATGATATTACTCCATTTGGGCATAGGCGCGTCTGATTTCTTCCATTCAAGAATCGGCTTTACATCCTTGTCATCTTGCTGAGCACTCTGCAAAGCCATTCCATTCGTCGCTTAGATCCGTCTTCAACATCCTCACTAGCGCTGCCTGCTTTGCTTCCTGTCGGGTACAGTGCTTGCACTGGTCAGGACACGGCCTACGTGATCGGGTATCTGCGTTACCATGGGACTTGCCGCTGCGATGTTGTAATACAAAATCAAACTCTTGCAGTAGTTCAATCCATCTGGCTACTTGTCCTTCTGGGTCCTTAAATTGAAGTAGCCATTTCAGCGCAGCGTGGTCGGTTCGCAGGTGGAATTTACGCCCCAACAAATATTTGTTGAAATGCTGCAATGTCTTTACTACAGCCAATAGTTCCCGCCGGGTGACGCAGTAGTTTCTTTCGGGTTAGGATGAGGCCTTGCTGAAGTATGCTATAACTACTTCTTGATCACCTTTCTTTTGTGATAGCACGCCGCCAATTCCGGTGTTACTGGCATCTGTGTCAACTATGAATTCATGCTCATTGTCAGGGTAGCCTAGAATAGGTGCAGTACATAGATGTTCCTTGAGCTTCTGGAATGCAACGTCACAGCTCTCATTCCAACAGAACTGTACTCTGTCTTCGGTGAGCTTATGAAGAGGTCGAGCAATGTCAGCAAAGTTCTTCACAAACCGTCGATAGTAGGAGCATAATCCGAGGTTTCGCTCGGACCTGCGTTTTGTTCTCTGGAACTGGCCATTCCTGCACGGCAATGATCTTATGCGGGTCGGTTTGAATACCTTTCTCCGAGACCACATGTCCTAGAAAGTTCACTTGCCGAAGTCTAGTCTGAATAACTCGCATTTCTTCGGACTCAGCTTCAAATTAGCTCCTCGTATCTTTGACAGCACTTGCTCTAAGTTTCGAAGGTGATCCTGGAAGGTGCGCCCCACGATGATGATGTCATCCAAGTAGACCAGGCAGGCGTGTCCAATCAATCCCTTAAGCCATCTCCATCAGTCTCTCAAAAGTAGCCGGAGCGTTGCACAATCCAAAGGGCATGACGTTAAATTGCCACAATCCTTTGCCTGTGGAGAATGCCGTCTTATCCTTGTCTTGGGGATCTATTTCCACCTGCCAGTAGCCACTTTTTAGTTCTAAGGTAGAAAACTACTTCATCCCCGTCAGCGTATCCAGTGTGTCATCGATCCTTGGCAGTGGGTAGCTGTCCTTCTTCGTGATGTCATTTAATCGGCGGTCGTCTACACAGAAGCGCATGCTGCCATCTTTCTTCTTAACTAGCACAACCAGAGAGCACCACGGGCTGGACGAAGGCTCGATTACAACTTCCTTCACCATACCGTCAATCATAGTTTTCACTTCTCGTTCTCGTGCCACTGGCACACGTCTAGGCCTCTGGCGAATCGGTGCTTCACTTCCCGTGTTTATTTTGTGCTGGACTAGTCCCTATGACGGCATCACCGGTCGAGAAAATATCAGTGAACCGGTTTAACATCTTCTCAGCCTTAGTCTCCTCTTCTTCCGACAGGGTGCTTTGGCAGTCCTCTAAAAGTGAAGACACGTCGAATCGTGCACTCTGAACCTTGGCGCTAGTAGGTTGCTCTTGACATCTACGCATCCAAGCCGCTCCTTCATAGGTGCCCAATTCTGTCCCTTTCTTGAGCAACACTTCCTTGTCACTTGCATTTAGTGCGCGTACCGATGAAACTTTGGTACCCCTTACCAAGATTCGTGCAATCTTCCGTGAGACATCTTTCTCTAGGCCTTCGATAAGAACGCAACGGTTCCTCTGACCCGAATTCCCTGGTAGACAAACTGGTACAACCGTTTCCGACCGCGGGTGAAGAATGACATTCTTCAGGCAATACACTTTTCCTGAAGTTGCACCTTCCATGACGACGTCTTCTGTGCCACACTTCATCACTCCCTGGTTAACATCGATCTCGCAGCGATGCTTCCGCATGAAGTCCAGGCCCAAGATGCAGTCGTCCACTATATCGGCCACGATGTCTTTGTGACGGTAAACTTTGTTGCCTAACTTCAGATCCACCTCCATTTCATCTCGGACGGTTATGTGCTGACCGGTAGCTGTTCTCAGATTCACACATCCATTGTTCCTGAAGCAGCCCCTAAGAACTCGTCTTGCCAGATGGAAACCGACGACTGTCCGAGAAGCACCCGTGTCCAATGTCAGCTTGCATGGTGTTCTGTTAATGTCGCCTTCAATGATCAGGCTGTTCCCGTCACATGATTGCGAGATCGAGATATTAGGGGCTCTTCTATTACCAGCCAGCACCCGCCCCGCAGTCCTTCTACTCGTTTCCCTATTGCAGGATCCTGGCAGGATGTGCCTGCCAGGCAGCGAGAGCGAGAGCTTTGGTGGAGACAGGGTGTCACCAGGCTGCCTACGCTTTGGGCAGCTCAAGCGGATATGGCCTCTTTCTCCGCAGTTGTAGTACCGAGGTGACGACACAACTTTCCTGATGCGGGGACTTCGATCGTTGTGTCGCACTGCTTCCACCTCAAGAGCGTGGGCTAAGGCGTCCTTGAGGTCCTTGAAGTGCCCAAGCCTCACTGCTGCTCTTACCTCCAGGTCCCGGATTCCATACGTAAGCGCCTGTACGAGGTTCCCGTCAATCAGCGCGGGCGACGACTGGTATGCCTTCCTGACTAGCTTTTCCACCTCCAGAGCCCACTGCTGCAGAGTTTCTCTGGTGCGTTGTGTCCTGTCCCTCAGCTGAGCACAATACACGTGTTCGAGGTGCGCGTCACCGTATCTCGCCTCCAGCGGCTTCTCGTAGGAGACGTCTTGCCCGAGTGCCTCCAACACCGTCAAGGCCCGATCACGAAGGCCCAAGGTTAGGGAGGTTAAGGCCTGTTCTTTGGTCCGCCCATTCGATCGCATTACAGCCTCAAATTGGATCTTGTATGCTGACCATGATGACGAGCCATCAAATGGTGGAACCTTAAACCCACGAGGTGAGGGCGCTACAGCCGCTGACGTCACTTCAAGCCCACGCAGTTTCTTCTCCACTTCAGCAACACAAGTCTCGTGGTGGTCATGTACACGCTTCTCTATAGAGGCGACGCGAGTCTCAAGCTGGTCGTGTACGAGCTTCTCCACGTCGCTGATACGGGCCTCGTTCTGCTGGAGTTCCTCCTTTACCACCTTCAGGTCCTTCCCTAAAGCGGCGCTGAGGTCCTTCATTTTATCCCTTTCTTCTGACACCAATTTGTTACGAGCTGGGGTTCGGTAATGAATTAAATTCCTATGTCACTAAAACTGCACTTTATTTTACAAACAACAACACTAATACACATTTATAAAAACTCTAATAAAACACTATTTCACACTACTAGAAAACATTTCCGACTCTTCCTTGTCACGCTGATCTTGATCGCTTCGATTATTCAAATGAACTGTGTCCGGTCCGCTCGTCCACGCGCTATTTATACCGGCCGGATAACAAACTAGTTCATTCGAGCGTAAGTAGTGTTATTGTTCTAGTATCAACAGGAACGCCGTCTATTAGAGAATAGATGAAACACTGATATATCCATTCTCTTCTAGTTCTATCATTCACCGATAGATGGCGTTATTTTCAAATATCGCCATTCGTAGCAATATTATGACGCAATACGTAGTATTACGTTACAATACTTATAATAGAATCCTACGAAAGTTTATAAATTTCCTACGAAAGTTTATAAATTTCCTAGGAAATTTATAAATTTGCGGGTTTTGTTATTTTCCGATGACAGATATATCCGTGGTCTTTTATATTTGGGCAATTTCGCAAAACTCCCTACGTTGTTGGATGACCTTACTACTCTACCTAGTAGATTCAAGCCCAGTTGTCATAATCATAGACCTTCAGCTAAACACGATTACGAGGGTCAAACTGAAAGTTCTTAGAAAATCAAAAACTGATTACATTAGCCAGGTATTAGTTTTATTATATATTTTCAAAATATTGTCCATTGACGTCAATACACCGCTGCATGCGATGGAACCACTGGGAAAAGCACTTTGCCCACTCGTCCTTAGGGGTCTCTTCAATGGCATCGCGATACGCAGCCACCGCTTCTTCAGCATTCATAAACCGCTTTCCTTTAAGTTTTTCTTTAATTTTTGGAAATAAATAAAAATCACAAGGCGCGAGGTCGGGGCTATACGGCGGGTGACCCAGTAATTCAACGTTTGATGTCGCCAAATAGTCGATCGTTCGCTTGGCGGTGTGCGACGAGGCGTTGTCGTGGTGAAGGAGGATCCTACTGCGAGGTCGTTTCTCTCGAACTTTTTCCAAGACAAGTGGCAAACAATTGGTAGTGTACCATTCTGCAGAAACTGTTTTTTGATCCTCTAACACAATTGTTGCGAAATGACCTATCCTTCCAAAGAACGAGGCCACCATTTTTTTTCCCGCACTTCGATCTCTCTTCACTTTAGTTGGCAACTCCTCGAAAGGAAACACCCACTGAGCAGATTGTCTTTTGGTTTCAGGATCATAACAGTAAATCCAGCTTTCATCACCTGTTAGTATGTCGAACACAGCATTTGAGTCACCTCCGTTAAATCTTTCAATCATTTTACGGCACCAATCCACACGATGGAGTTTTTGAGCCTTAGTCAAATTATGAGGTATCCACCGGGCGCAAAGCTTCCTGACCGCTAAATGTTCGTGGAAGATTTTGTGCACTTGACTCATACCGATGCCTAAGCTTGTCCGAATCTGCTGATAGGTCACTCTTTTGTCAGTCTCTATCATACGCCGCACAACACAGATGTTATTTTCAGTCATCGCCGTAGAAGGCCGTCCCTCACGTACATCATCAGTGAGATTAGTGCGACCACGTTTAAACTCATTAAACCAGTTGTAAACAGTCGCATGAGATGGGGCTTCATCGTGAAAGGCCAATCGTAGTCTATCATAACTTTCTTGTTGACTTAAATGACATCGAAAGTCATAAAAAATCATTGCACGAAAATTTTCTCGTGTTAAATTCATGTTGACGTGACACAGACAATTTTCAATTTGCCGCCAAATCGTAAAACAAATGACAAATGAATGAAATATATACTCAGTAATATTGGCAAAGAGTTCTATTTTCAAATTTTAGAATATTTTTTTTATTATATTGTTTATAAGTGGCCAGTTCTAAGAACTTTCAGTTTGACCCTCGTATAATTCGCAGAGCTAACGCACGGCGGCTGCCTGAGCTCGTACCGGTGGAACGGCGGCGGCTCGGACTGGGACGAGGGCAAGCCGACGGACGCGGAGATAGTGCTGCACCTCCTCGCCGCATACCTGGACGGGCAGCTGCCGCCCGCGCCCGCCGCCAAGCCCTTCAGCGCCGCGCACGTGTCGGCCGCGCCCGCGCCGCCGCCCCGCGGGCCGCACGCGCTCGCCATACATCGCGTCACCGCCAGACCCCCGCACTACGTGCTAGTGATCGCTGATGAGACTGTTGAGGTACGTACCTGGACGGGCCCGCGCCGCCGCCCCGCGGGCCCCACGCGCTCGCCATACATCGCGTCACCGCCAGACCCCCGCACTACGTGCTAGTGATCGCTGATGAGACTGTTGAGGTACGTACCTGGACGGGCCCGCGCCGCCGCCCCGCGGGCCCCACGCGCTCGCCATACATCGCGTCACCGCCAGACCCCCGCACTACGTGCTAGTGATCGCTGATGAGACTGTTGAGGTACGTACCTGGACGGGCCCGCGCCGCCGCCCCGCGGGCCCCACGCGCTCGCCATACATCGCGTCACCGCCAGACCCCCGCACTACGTGCTAGTGATCGCTGATGAGACTGTTGAGGTACGTACCTGGACGGGCCCGCGCCGCCGCCCCGCGGGCCCCACGCGCTCGCCATACATCGCGTCACCGCCAGACCCCCGCACTACGTGCTAGTGATCGCTGATGAGACTGTTGAGGTACGTACCTGGACGGGCCCGCGCCGCCGCCCCGCGGGCCCCACGCGCTCGCCATACACCGCGTCACCGCCAGACCCCCGCACTACGTGCTAGTGATCGCTGATGAGACTGTTGAGGTACGTACCTGGACGGGCCCGCGCCGCCGCCCCACGCGCTCGCCATACACCGCGTCACCGCCAGACCCCCGCACTACGTGCTAGTGATCGCTGATGAGACTGTTGAGGTACGTACCTGGACGGGCCCGCGCCGCCGCCCCACGCGCTCGCCATACACCGCGTCACCGCCAGACCCCCGCACTACGTGCTAGTGATCGCTGATGAGACTGTTGAGGTACGTACCTGGACGGGCCCGCGCCGCCGCCCCGCGGGCCCCACGCGCTCGCCATACACCGCGTCACCGCCAGACCCCCGCACTACGTGCTAGTGATCGCTGATGAGACTGTTGAGGTACGTACCTGGACGGGCCCGCGCCGCCGCCCCGCGGGCCCCACGCGCTCGCCATACATCGCGTCACCGCCAGACCCCCGCACTACGTGCTAGTGATCGCTGATGAGACTGTTGAGGTACGTACCTGGACGGGCCCGCGCCGCCGCCCCGCGGGCCCCACGCGCTCGCCATACATCGCGTCACCGCCAGACCCCCGCACTACGTGCTAGTGATCGCTGATGAGACTGTTGAGGTACGTACCTGGACGGGCCCGCGCCGCCGCCCCGCGGGCCCCACGCGCTCGCCATACATCGCGTCACCGCCAGACCCCCGCACTACGTGCTAGTGATCGCTGATGAGACTGTTGAGGTACGTACCTGGACGGGCCCGCGCCGCCGCCCCGCGGGCCCCACGCGCTCGCCATACATCGCGTCACCGCCAGACCCCCGCACTACGTGCTAGTGATCGCTGATGAGACTGTTGAGGTACGTACCTGGACGGGCCCGCGCCGCCGCCCCGCGGGCCCCACGCGCTCGCCATACACCGCGTCACCGCCAGACCCCCGCACTACGTGCTAGTGATCGCTGATGAGACTGTTGAGGTACGTACCTGGACGGGCCCGCGCCGCCGCCCCGCGGGCCCCACGCGCTCGCCATACATCGCGTCACCGCCAGACCCCCGCACTACGTGCTAGTGATCGCTGATGAGACTGTTGAGGTACGTACCTGGACGGGCCCGCGCCGCCGCCCCGCGGGCCCCACGCGCTCGCCATACATCGCGTCACCGCCAGACCCCCGCACTACGTGCTAGTGATCGCTGATGAGACTGTTGAGGTACGTACCTGGACGGGCCCGCGCCGCCGCCCCGCGGGCCCCACGCGCTCGCCATACACCGCGTCACCGCCAGACCCCCGCACTACGTGCTAGTGATCGCTGATGAGACTGTTGAGGTACGTACCTGGACGGGCCCGCGCCGCCGCCCCACGCGCTCGCCATACATCGCGTCACCGCCAGACCCCCGCACTACGTGCTAGTGATCGCTGATGAGACTGTTGAGGTACGTACCTGGACGGGCCCGCGCCGCCGCCCCGCGGGCCCCACGCGCTCGCCATACATCGCGTCACCGCCAGACCCCCGCACTACGTGCTAGTGATCGCTGATGAGACTGTTGAGGTACGTACCTGGACGGGCCCGCGCCGCCGCCCCGCGGGCCCCACGCGCTCGCCATACATCGCGTCACCGCCAGACCCCCGCACTACGTGCTAGTGATTGCTGATGAGACTGTTGAGGTACGTAACAAGCTGCTACTTACGGCCTGTTCATGAACAACAGCGGCGGACGGCAGCGATATCGATGTACAAGGCGCGTTTTACTCCACCGCGGCCGCGCACCGTGGCCGATGTCACGTCAGAGTAAACGCGCCATGTATATCGAAATCGCTTGCCGCTTCTGTAAGTCGTGACTAAGTCGTTACAATTGCGCATTCTATGTTAGCCAGGTTCACGTTAGTCACTAGCGGCTGCGCAATGCATGTTATAGTAACTCTTTGGTAACGTGAAGGTCGGAAGGCAGGAGATGCTGCTTTTTACATGCGCGAACATAGTAGCTAACTTCATGCCGGCCAACACAGAAGTGTACAGATCGGACGAGCGCACCACTCACGCTTTTCAACTGCAACTGATTATAATCGGTTGCAGTTAATCGTAAGTTGTGACTTACGATTCATACAACGCTCACGTGTGTTTATTGCATCGTACACGCACAGTGTATAGCTTGCACACGAACGTAAACAACAGCTGGTCGCAAGTTGGACATTTCCCATTTGTCACATCACGAGACGGCCTTACATGATCAATATTGCCTGCGAAGGTTTAAGGTCACAGCTTATTAGAGCCACCCGGCACCCACTCCGCACGGCGTCCACGAGTGGTCCACGGGTGGACGTCGCGCGGTCAACGAGTGAACGCCGCGCGATCAACGCGCGGCAAGCATGCGAGCAGCAAGTTATCACCGAGCCGTCCACGCGCGGACGGCGGGTGGACCACCCGCCGTCCGCACGTGGACGGCTTACGACAGGCGATCCGGTGACGCTACGGAGTTGATGTAGTGAGCGCATACCCATACAAATCCATATAAAGAATACTAACCGCACGAGGCGAGGCGGTGCGGAGTGGGTGCCGGGTGGCTCTAATGAGCTGTGACCTTTAAAGACTTCGCAATCAAATTGCCTTCCTAACTTTTACACATTCTCCCATCAGGTGGCCCGCGGCCGCAACAACTTGCTGCACACGATCCTGCTGTTCATCGCAGCGGCGGCGCGAGGCGAGCCGCCCACCTTGCAGCGCCTGCACCTCGGGCCCGCAGGCCTCAACATGCTGTGGATCATCGGACGGTGACACCCGTCCACCTGTCTGACACAACTAGTTTATAAGATCATCATCGCTTGATAGAATAAATAAAATTTTCATTTGACTTGCATATTGTATTTCATTGACTAGTTTCAACTATCTGTGGCGCGGTTACACACTACTTGCGCCCGTGTTATTTTTTGTACCTTGACAACAACGCCACATACAGAATCAAATTATAGCCTACTAGATGAGCCTGCAGTTACACCCGCGTTACTTAGGGCTACTGCTAGAAACCCGTGGCTGATAGCGCGATTAGCTAAGCCTTCCTTGATAAATAAGCTATGCCACTAAGAAATTATCATTCAAATTGGACCTGGTTCATGAGATTAGCATGTTCAATCAAACAAAGCCCTTAAGCTTTTATTATATTAGTATAGATATGTAGCCTTACAGAGATCTCTGTCCTCTAGTGCAAATCCCGTAAAAATCGGTTCAGCTATACCAAATATTTTTCCAAGAATTTAAAAAAAGGTTATTGATTTGCTATAATAATGTAACTAAATGCACTTGAAAAATTAGATAAGCTGAAATCTACTAATTTGACCTTTGATTCTTGCATTTACATCGGTGTAAGTAATGTAGAAAATGACCAAGTATGTACTACACTTCATCATATATCATCATCATATCAGCCTAGAGCAGTGGCGTAGGAAGGGGAGGGCGGTGGGGGCGGTCCGCCCCGGGTGCCACCCTTTTTGGGGTGCCACCCATCCAAAAAAGGGGGTGGCACCTTAAGAACAATGTACAAAAACATAGGCACTAGCTCAGCACTACGAGAGTTAGCACGGAATTGTTAGGTGTCGACTAAAAAAAAAAAGTCATCCGCCAACTACCGCCCCGGGTGCCACCCATGCCACCCACCCACGCCACTGGCCTAGAGACGTCCACTGCTGGACATAGGCCTCCCTCAAGGTTCTCCACACTGTACTACACTTGCTGCTGACAAAATAACTTAGCTTAAAAATAGATTTTCAAGATTGATATAAATCTCATCTCATTTACTAAAATTGAGTACAGATTCCTATTTTCTTGACCAACATTACTTTTCTAAAAAGAGCTGCAAATAGCAAGGCAACCATGGTTGTAGATAGTTGATAATTTGATATACCATCATTTAGATAATTTTAGATGCAATTTCTTCACTAATAACCTGTAACACAATAAAATGTAGTTGGGGGAATACATGAAACAAAAGTTTACAAATGTTTAACTTATTTATTATAGTGGCTTGGCACAATAAAATTATAACAATTAAAATACAGTGCCTTTATGAGCACCAATATAAAAATCACAGTATAAAATATCCAGCCTGATTAGACAGGAGCAACGGTTGGTATAGGGTCATCCATATCTGCGGCATCAGCCAAGTGCTCTTGAAGCGCGTGGCGCAGCGCTGATACAAAGCAGAGAAGGTTTGGTGCATCTGGATCTCGTGCATGTAAGGCTCGCGCTAAGAAAGGCAGTCGTCGCAACGCGCGCCCAGATACTCCAGCTTTTGAAGCCTCCTGTGCTACCTCCCAAAGACGTAGGCTGGGCCGTGAAGGCTCTGTGTCAGCAAAATGTGTGCCTTCAAGAACTCTCAGTTCGAACACAAATTCTTGCGGCGCGATAACGCCGCGCGTCATAAGCTCGACACAGCAACCCCGCAGGATCTTGTACGTAGCGCGTGCTGAGGGCGGACCTACGCGGCGTTTGATATCAGCACGGTCGACAAATGCTACATCTATAGCTCCAGTCACATTAGACGTAGTCAGTACTAGTGCATTCGGTTTTCGCCGCAGACGGTCTAGTTGTGTGAGCAGCGCATTTACAGCGCGAATGGAGTCAGATGGCTCGAGGCCAGAAAGCGCAGCGCGACGAGCATGCGCCAGCGACTCTACTTCATCGACCAGAACACACGCAAGCAGGCGTTTGTCAGCTACAATTTCCTCGAGCCGTTCGAAGAGACGCGCCACTAATTTGCCACTCTCTGCAAACCATTTTGAGAAAAGTCCATGAGCGTTTATCTCTACTAGACGTGCACGTGGGAATCTGTCCGCTAGGCGTACTGATAGCTTTTGAGCCAGAGCTCGACATAAGCTAGTTTTGCCCGTACCGGGCGGCCCGTGGAGGAGCACCACGCGATTCCAACCGACGATGTTAGGGTCAACGCCTTTGTCAGCGAAATCGAAAGCGGTTTCTACGAATCGTACTGTGTCTTCTTTTAGTTTTGAGTCGTATATGAGGCTATCCCATAGTCCGTGAAACTCCTGGCTAGGTAAAGCCCACATATCTGCAGCGGCAAACTCCTCACCGGTGCTGGTGTCAGTCATCGTGTCCGTTTCCGCGCCAAAAGTATCCAATTTATAAATATGATAAACTAGCTTTGCTTCAGTCACTAATACTTCGGTGTCATGTTCAATATCACAGAAAGTTATCATTTGCACATGTTCTTTGAGATCAGCATTATAATCTAACTCTGTTTCTGTTATGGATGCACCGGGACATAAAGAAACAAAATTTAAAAGAAACGAATGCACTATATCCTTAATGTAGTCCTTGTTTGCTCGGCTTTGCGACTTTTGTACAACTTCTACGTGAAGAGGTGTATTCATTTTTAATTATTTATAACTAAATAAAATAAATAACACACTTCGCTTAATATATTAGTCTATGACTTCGCTGTTCGGTTACAAAATATTTCAAATTGACACTTGACAGCCACAGCCAGTAATGCCCGTATATCTGTATAATCTATGGCCACAGGATTCATAGAGAAAACGACTTTGACGCAGTGACTGACAATACTACTTGACTAATAATTACACAGAAGAATCCAATCTCTTTGAATAATTATTGTCACTGCTTTGACGTTACCAAGGAACTTATACCCTTGCTTATACCTACTAGGTATAAGTTCCTTGGACGTTACAGAGTATTTTATACAGTGACAATACTAATAATATAGACTTGGCATACCTACAAAAAAAACGTGTATACCTACACATTATTGAGAGGAAAAAATGGCGGCCAATAGAGCTGCCCATATCGATATTTCTCTACAATAACATCAATAAAAAATTATAGGAATGTTGAATTTCATATAGTCACCACGGTACTATGCGTTTTGACTAAGAATAGGATCGATTTGGCGCCATATTGGATACGAATTATGACTTTAATCAAATATTAATATTATTTAATAAACTACTACTTATTTAACGTTTTTATTTAAATTTGATGTAAAACTTTTTGATTTGCAAATAAGCTGCTTTGCAAATCGTACTTTTCAAGTGAAATTTAACAGATAGCGGTCATTGACATTCCTATTCTTATTTGAAACGCATAGTACAATATCAATGGGTATTTTAAACATACATTTCTTAGCTTCACTTGTTGGTATATACTGTAAAAGCCCGAGCTGCGGTCAATCTTAGGGTTTACCGGTAATGTTATCTATGTAAGTACCTGTTAAGTATAATTCTTTTTTTATTTTTTGAACTGGTAACTGGACCTTTAGGTCAAGTCATAGTTTAACGAACACTGCACTATCACTTAATTTTTAAATAGTTTTAGTTAGTACAAGTCATAGATGTGTGAATAACATGGATTGGACGTACCTACGAAGTTAGCGTGCATACCTACGAAACGTATGCAAATAAAATGGCGTCCATTAGGGTTGGGCGCATATTAGGCAACACAAAGCATATATCGACAAGTTTTTTTGTTATCGACAAAGTATAGCACCTTTAGGCATCATTCGCACGAGAATTTAAAAAACGATTGCGTTGAACTCTGGCGTAAGCACTTTTAAAAGCTTGCGATGAGAGCGTTCATACCAGCACTAAAATCACTGTTGTCTCGGTTCAGTAAGAAGTCGAAATTATTAAAGCTAACGTACTAGCGAATGCGATTTGTGTTGCTAAAAGATGAAAAAGAAAACTATATTTTTTAAGTTTTTGAAGGGTTCGTACTTTTTCTAGTAATAAACCACAGATCTGTGAATAACATGGATTGGACTTACCTACGAAATTAGCGCGCATGCCTACGAAATTATGTGGAAAATAAAATGACTGCCGTTGGGTTAGACCATAGAGATATTAAGAATAGAGTGGCAGAGTGAGGCCTATTCGTGCTCGCCGGTGGGAGAGAGAACGCAACATTAAAGGCCCCCTGCATTTCTCTCTAACAATACATGCACAACATCAACATTACGCAGTGGCGTGCTACCTGTAACTATTATTTAAATCAGTTTATTAGTAATCAATAGTTTAAAAATTGTTTTTATTGATACACGAAGATAGTTTGAAGTGACAAAAAAGTTTATATAATATTTTTAAACTATTGATTACTGATAAACTGATAGAAATAATAGTTACAGGTAGCACGCCATTGCGCAATGTTGATGTTGTGCATGTACTGTTAGAGAGAGATGCAGGGGGCCTTTAACCTGTAGCGTTCTCTCTCGCACCGACGGACACGACACAGTATTAAGTTAGGTACTGTTCTGCCACTCTATCCTTTATATCTCTATAGGTTGGACTCCAGAATATAATCGATATCGACATTGAGCCGGTTAGAGGTAAATAATACATTGCTGTAGATTTAGAAAAAAATTAAATTGATATTTTGTAGTAAGTTACTTTAGATTTTTTGCCAAATTAGTTTATTCCATAATGCAAATGCGGGCGAACATGGTAAAGCGGAAAATGTCCCTTGTATCATATAACAAAATATTCTCTGGTAGCCAATATCGATACTGTGTTGCTGTGAATGAAAGTACCGGACATGAATGGCACCATACATCATCATCATATCAGCCAAACGACGTCCACTGCTGGACATAGGCCTCCCCCAAGGTTCTCCACACAGACCGGTCTTGAACCGCCCGCATCCAACTGCCTCCCGCGATCTTGACTAGATCGTCGGTCCACCTTACGGGAGGCCTACCTCTGCTGCGTCGTCCGGTACGAGGCCGCCATTCCAGAACCTTTCTGCCCAAAGGCCATCGCTTCTTCGAGCTATGTCCTCTGGCCACTGCCCCTTCAGCTTGGCTATCCGGATAGCTAATGGCCGGCGCCGACTGACGGCATGGCATGGCACGGCACGGAACGTGTTTCGTTAGCCCGAAAGACGCTTCGGCACCTCGCAGCATGCCGCGTCATACCGAGGCGTCCAATTGACTGGAATTTAGTATCAATAGCACTTCTTGCTGAAGATGAAGAACGACAAATACAAACTGATCTGTCGAAGAGAAAACAATTCTGGATACATTATTTATGAGAACAAGATTTACTAACGGTGAATTCAGGAACTTATTTACCTACTGATTACGTCGTGGCACACTGCAAGACGCCATGGCATGCCGCGGCGTCCAAGTGTGCCGCCGATGCCGCGACGTGCCGCGACGCGCCCCAAACGTCCCGCGGCATGCCGCGGCGAGCTGCGATACGATTGTATCGAAATAAAGTAATATGAATACTAAACTCATTGAAATAAGAATGAAAATAACTTGATCAGTAATAAAATCCTTTGCCATGCCGCGACGTCAGTGCGCGCCGGCCTTATGTCGGCGATTTCTGATTTGCACCATACATACCGTAATGAAATACACAGCTACACTGAAATATCATAAGGGGGTAAGAAAAATCATTATTGATTAATACATGTTATTTATTTGTTTTTTATATGTATAATATATAAAATCCTTGCGTTACTGATTGCCTGACAGATAAGCTACAGCCAAAATTATAAGGTGCAGGAAGCTGAAATTTGGCATGAATGTTCTTTGGGGGTCGCAGGAGTGCACTAAGGACTTTCTTGAAATTTCCACGGGATCGGACAGAAACAGTTGAAAAAATGTGCAGGTGTAGCAGCGGGCGTCTTCTTGTTTATAAATAAAATTATTTTCTTCAACGTTTTATTGCTAGGAATTCTCGCATACAGTTGCTGTTCGTGTTATCTGTTGGCAAAAAACATAATATAATTATTTTAACTGCTTATTTTCCTCAACATAGAGCAGGATGCAGCGGTTTTGGGTTTTATGTAATCAGGTCTAAGTAAAGTAAGTTTGTCAAATATAGCTTTTCCTTTACTAGGTACAGACAAAATTGGTTCAATGTTTAATTTATTTCCATTTACAGACACAAGATAGTTTTAACAATGTTATCGTTTGTGGAAGTCTCTATACATTATCTATATATCGATAACCCATATAGACATTAGCAGTAACATCACTACTAACCTCTAATACGTAAATATGGAAAATTCCAAACTACGAAAATAACAACATTTAGGCCATAACGAAGCTAAACCTGTTAAATGAACTATAAAAAGAACCTCTTGTAACAATATTTTGTACAAATACTAATCCTTTTCAACAATATAAATCATGACTTGTTACTTACTTGTGAAGAGTACATTTGAGTTGATTATAGCTTTATCTTGCACTGCACAGTTCAAATCAACACTTAGGCATGATTTTACGATCTCTAGGAAAGCCTGAAGCACTGATTCATCTGGTTTTTAGACATATTTATGCACAAAATCAAAATTATTATGTTCGATACACAACGATTTGACAGCAGATGTACCAAAAACACTTGGCAAGCAATATGGCGACACTGGCACGATTGACATTTCTGATTTTCTGATAAAAAATCACTAAGATCAGTGTATTCAGTAACCTATGGCTATCTCTTTTTTCTAACAGAGATATCGCTAAGTAAAAACGAGACAACACTATGTTTGGTGGCTTTATGTCGATTTCATATATATTTCTATAACGTAAGGTATCCATATGTATTATTTGTCCACTCCATATTATATTCTTTTCTCAAAGGTACAAGTAGAGATAAACTCATAGAGATATTAAGAATAGAGTGGCAGAGTGGGGCCTATTCGTGTCCGCCGGTGGGAGAGAGAACGCAACATTAAAGGCCCTCTGCATCTCTCTCTAACAATACATGCACAACATCAACATTACGCAGTGGCGTGCTACCTGTAACTATTATTTAAATCAGTTTATTAGTAATCAATAGTTTAAAAGTTGTTTTTATTGATACACGAAGATAGTTTGAAGTGACAAAAATGTTTATATATTTTTAAACTATTGATTACTGATAAACTGATATAAATAATAGTTACAGGTAGCACGCCACTGCGTAATGTTGATGTTGTGCATGTATTGTTAGAGAGAGATGCAGGGGGCCTTTAATGTTGTGTTCTCTCTCGCACCGACGGACACGACACAGTATTGAGTTAGGTACTGTTCTGCCACTCTATTCTAATATCTCTATGGATAAACTACGATAACATGACACCACCTGTCAAACGGTTGAATTTCGATCACATTCTACCGCTTGGTAAGTGGAGGGGCGCGCTATGTTATCGTAGTTTATCTATAACTAAATGTGTTAATCTAGAGCCGTGATTTTCTATCTGTGGGCTTTTCTCAGGGTGTCGCCGGTAAAAGGCAAAAGAGCAAGGTTCTAAATCTCATTGAGAAAGATGGACATATATAATGTATTTTTAAATAAAATGTGTTGTTTTTACGTCATAGTCATTTATTTATTTCATCATCTCCATCATGCGGCCAATTGCCGTCCATTGCTGAACGTAGGCTTCCCACAAAGAGCGTCAAACATCCCGGTCTTGAGCAGCCCGCATCCATCCGCTGCCAACCACCCTCTTCAAATCGTCGGCCCATCGTGTCGCATCGTTTGCCCATACACAATCTCCACTGCAACACGTCTGGCTCTATCGACCGTCTATCCGTCTACAGACATAATAAAATTGTTAGGTAGCGTTTTTTATATTTCTTGATTTTATTAATAGGTTTAGAGGTAATTTGCAATTGGTGGGTTGAGAAGAATCTACCTACTGTATTAATACTTTTTCAAAGTACTATTCAAAAACAAGACTATGGGTGATATTATTTTGTTTTCAGAACATTAATAAGTTCCTTATAAAAGGAATATCATAAGTGTACTACCACAAAAATTTCTTTTTTGTAACCAATTAAGCACATGTTTTATTTTGGCAATTAATCTAACCACTTTAGCCTCAGCACAGCGGCTCATATTCGAGCCAGACACTATAACAATAAAATTCTGTTGTATCTGCTAATTAGGTACTCGAGTTGCTTAGGACCACACTCAAACACATTCTTTTTTACATCACTCTTTGTGCCCATTAGACGAAAGTTGCAATGAGGATAATAATATCACCATCATATCAGCCAATACTCAATCATGTTGAACAAATTTATAGCAATGTTAGGTACTTACAAATAAGGTTCGTGATGGTTAAGCATCATTACGCAATGTTACTTTATTTAGAGTCCGGTTGAAACAAGATTCTTCAAAGTGAAGATAACAAATTAAATATGAATTGTTTTTGTTGACATCCGTAAATTTTCAACACTGATTTTTTTGCAGCCAAATTTTCTTTTTTCCTTGTTGGCAGGCAGCCTTGAAAGTAAAAAAATCAATAAGCAACCATAATATAGTTTATATGGTATTATCGATAAATATAAAATATCATACATAGGTACACTATTCCTACAATAACAACAAAATAATTTCATGAAGTTTATTGTGGATAATAAAGGCAAAAAGGGAAATTATGAAGGCGTAAGTGGCGTAACTGTTGATACTCTTAAAAAAATGCAATATATTTTGTTTATTATCTAAATCCAATGATATTTCAGCTGAAGTTAAGTACTTACTGGTGCAAGGTTATATTCGGGTGATTTCTGCTTCTTCTCATGCCACAACCGATTATATTGCAATTGGGCATCTTGCAATAGAAGGTTTGCACTATGACTATCGTGTTGAAACCCAATAACACAGCAAAATTACTCCAACATTCACAAATTATATGAATAGCTCAAGAGCATTTGACAGTTGACGTACCCCAATTTGTTGACAAACAGCAAGCTGATAAAATGCCCCGACCCGGCCGCATCTAGGTATTTCAAAGACGCTTTCAAAAAAGCATGTTATCTCTTTTCACTTATGCAACATTATCTAAGTTAAACAGAGATGACAGTATTTTTATGATTTCGGTGTCGATGTGCCTCATATTAGTATAAGTGTATTTTCTATAGTCAAACATTTCAGGTCTATATTATTAGTATTGTCACTGATTTTATACCAATACTTTACTCTTTGTTTAAAGATTAGGAATAATTAAATAACAAAGTCCTTGGATAGTAGGCGTGTTCACAACGGCTATAAAACAAAAACGCGTTTCAACGTTATGCTATAAATTAAGAGCAGACTATTTTTTATGCTATAATATATTAGTAACACACATTGTAGCAAAAATGCGACAGCGTTCGATTTCGTTACGTTTTTAGCGTTTTTACGGCATGATTTATATTTGCGTGCAACAGATAGCAGATATGTAACGGAGTGTTGTTTCGTTGGATCTAGCGCGGATTTTGATTTATATAGAAACTAGCTTTTGCCTACAACTTCGTACAACAAACATCAAAATGGTTCCACACTTGTCCAACTTTAGGCATATTTAAAACTATTATTTTGTATTAACTAACTATATTTCACTTAAACTAAATATTTACAAGTAATTAACAACTTTTAACCATGTATATGTATAAACACTCGACATAACAGACATAAAGATAAACATTCAAAAGTTCATAACGAAATGCGCGAGAGCAATAACACAAATTTGTAACACAACACGCTGACAACAGAACCGAAAACGAACTGCGCTTTAGTTTTGAAATGCTTTTTATCCGCGCCTGCGCTTTTAAGTACCTGCGCTTTTTCGTTTTGCTACATTTGACAGAGATAGCAAATCTCAAACTATGCGAAAGAAAGAGCAAGCAACATGACATGACAGTATGTAATCACTAATCAGTATACATTTGATTTTCGCTCTTATTTTAATGGTGCAAAAGTTGATTATTATAAATATACAAGACACGATGACATCTTGTGGCGACGCAATAGAACTAACAGGTAACATCGATCATACCATATGCCATCAGTTTGTATTAATATCGCATTTTTGCATAGATGGCGTTACTTGTCTATACTCAAGTAACCTTCGTCAAAATATAAAAACATTAAAAACGGATAGCAGCTTGGAGTGGAAATAAAAAGCATACTGCTTCTGCTATATTTTGTAAACGGCGTTCTTTTTCTGCTATGTAATATAACGAGCACCTTTATTGGATAGGATATTTTTTTTAAAGTATTTTCGTACTTTTACTTGAGCTTAGCGATGGGCGATGACGAGATGTTCAAGTCGATTGTTTCGATTGTTCAAACATCTCGATGACTCGCGATTGTTTTCTCTCGCCCAGTCGACAGTTTCGAGTCAACTCGCGGCGGCGTCGCGTAGTCGCTAGGGTACCGATGCGAATGATGCGATGTTTGAAAGAATCAACTCGGCCACAATCGTAAACAGCAATCACATCGACTGGAATCGTCGCAAGTCGTTTGACTCGCTGACTTTCGACTCTGACTCGTAAATATCAATGGAGTTATATAGTTTTAATGCGATATTAATATGGTGTAGGTTGGTGGGAGTTAATAATACAAAGTCATATTGATGTCAATCAGTCTTTTAAATATTTATTAAATTTCTCTTAATTATTCACAATATATTGTACTTGGTACAATATATTGTGAAGTATAGGTATGTAACGTTCTCTTTATTTTGGTGGACTTTATTTTCCTTATTAGTTAGTACTGATTCAATTAATCAATGAAAGACGGCTAGGATCATCGCCACCGGCATAGATAAATTTCTAGTACAGTCGTGTACGAGTCGACGATGTTGACTCGGAACAATCGAAAAACATCTCGATTGTTTGATGACAGACCGAGAGAATCGGCGACTCGATGAAAAATTTTAACGACTGCGATTGTTTCGACTGGACAAACATCTCGACATCGCCCATCGCTACTTGAGCTAAGGTATTTTCTAGATTCTAAGCTAATAGGGAAGATTACTGCCAAGTTAAACCACCAGATGGCGGGGCGGTATCACCGACTACAGTAAACAATGCATTTTGGCAAGTATGACATTTGAGTGACAACTTGACAACTCGTTTAGACATCAAACTTTGGACACTTTGGATGCGCGATCTCATTATCTCATCTTAAACAAGTCACTAAAACAGAAACAGTGTACCATTTTTATTGTTATTGATAATTACAACTGTTGTAACTGTTTTGCCTATATAAATAAGTATAGGTACCTATATTGTTGTCTTGTTGATGACAATTTTTTTTATTTTTTATTTATTTAGGATCTGCAACAAAGAATATACACTGCAATCTACAAATATTTTTCACATATGGATCATGGATGTGTACTTCTTCAATTATAGGAGACCACAGCATGCAAAAAAGGTAACTTAACTAAGTAAAATTAAAATTATGACCTTAAGACTAAAATTAAAAGACAGGACTAAAATTAAAAGACAGGACTAAAATTAAAAGTTTAGACTAAGATTAAAAGTTAGGTATTACATTAAGTGCAACACATTATTCTACGATCATATAATTTACAACATAAAGCGAGATAATTAAAGGTATTCATTTAACTGCTTCTTAAAGAAGAATGGCAATATCAGTGTCACTTGTTTGTGAAAGCGAGCATAAACGAATTTATATACATTTTATAGACTGATAGCTGTAGTTTATTTTATTAGTTATTGATTTTTTTTATTCAATGGGGTAAAGCAAATATCTTATAAAGAAATATTTTGTTACATCTGAAATGCACATAGCAATAACTAAACGTCAAAAACGAGATTTTATAAGAATCATTAAATCCTCTTTTATGAATACGTTAGAAACCTTACAAAAAAACGACGAAATGCGTGAATTTCTTGTTATCCGTCATTGATACAGTTGTCACCGATCTTAAAATGAATATGCGTCTGTATCGTAGTCTGTATTATATTTACGCATTTTCGCATTGTTTTGTTAACTTTTCTTAGCTTAGCTTTCGCTTCTGCTTTCAGTGAAGCTTTTGCATCCTGAGTGTTGAATACCTACTTATGGTGTTACACAATTACGTTGTTGTGATACTGGAAATACGTTTGTGACAAATATCTAATACGTATTGTTATTTTGAACAGAGTTTTTATTTGTGTGGGATTTGATGATTATACATTATGTGCATTGTATGATATCTGGGATATATTCGTCGTCAAGCTATTATTCCGTCACCAGTTCAGTTTTTCGAAGAAGTCGGAGAAGAGGCATGATATAATGGTTAAAATGTAAATAAATGCTTTTTACCAAACATATTATATTTTCACTTAATTACTATTTTATGATACATACATAGGGCTGATGAAACGCCAAATCAGTTAAGTACCCCTAAATGCTCAATAGCGCGAGAGTTTGCAAAGTAGGTATAATAATTAGTGTAAGTTTGCTGGATAGAGTATAGAGCAACATAATTACAGAAAAGTGTGATATACCTAGATAATTATAAATACAATCTAGAAGTAAGTGTTGGAATAGGTACTCTCAGATAATATAACATTCCAATCACAGTTCTGTGCTCATGATACCTACGTACCTATTAGCAAAGAGCTCAGATATTTACTTGATACCTATTTACATAGGTAGCTCCGTTAGCTCCTTGAAACGTCATCTGACGTTAGTCATTAGCGTTCTGCGCAATGTACGTTTATTCATTGTACTGCACATACGTGAACTTATCACTGTGACAGCTGTGACATTAGTGACCACAGATGATATACTATAAGCATATTAGTGACTAACTTCAGACCTGCCCACATGCGCGAGGTGTAACTTACAACTCTTTAACTTCGTTTTTCATTAAAATCCCATAACATAAAAATATTCTGTAATTACATTTTACTTACTAGGCCTTAGATCTATCTTTTTAAAGTATTCGTACCAATGCTCGCAAAGTCTTAATGTGACACTGATAATGTACGGTGGTTTGCCATTGTTCTTTGGTATAATATATTAGTCTATGCTTTACATAAGGGTTCACAAATGTCAATTTCGTGGGTTTTAGATATGGTGTTGTACTGCCTACAGAGTCTTAGTACAGCAGCAAAATGACCTAAATTTGTTTTTGAAGTAGGTACATCAAAGAGATTATATGTATTCTTTCTTGGTATTCGAGAGGGTATTTTAATGGGAAGAGAACTCAAAAGTTGACTGCATTCTATGGTGCCATTAATCAGCTTGTGCAATAAGATATAATCTATTTTTTCTCTACGGCTTGCCAGTGTTTTGATGTTATATTGTTTCAACCTATCGGTGTAGCTAGTGCATGTTCTTACTATGTGATCCGCATAACACAGGGGATAGAGAAAACGCTTCTGTACACTTTCTAGGCGTTTTTTATACACTTCGTAATGTGGATTCCAAATTACGGAGCCATATTCAAGTATTGGACGAACTAGAGTGTTAAAAAGTTTTATCTTTGTAGATGTTTTTTTGAAATCCTTGCAGTTACGAATAACAAACCCAAGTACTTTGAAACCTCGTGCAACAGTATTCAAGATATGTGTATCAAATCTCAATGTATTATCCAAGTGAACTCCGAGATCGCGAATGATATTAACATTTTTTATTTCAACTCCTTCTATGTAGTACGCATTATTGACTGCAGTTTTATTTCGGGAAAATTGGATATGGTAACATTTATTTATATTTAACATCATTTTATTTAATTTGCACCAATCTGTTAAACTGTTTATATCGTCTTGTAGTTTTTTTGTATCTTCTTTGTTTTGAATGGGCATCATTAGCTTTAGATCGTCCGCAAATAAGCAAACATTAGAATTTTTAAAGCAACAGACAATATCATCGATAAACACGTTGAATAAAATTGGCCCAAGATGCGATCCCTGCGGAATTCCAGATGTTGCTACATAATCAGTTGAACAGAAGCCATTTAACACTACTTTAGATGTTCTATTAACTAAATATGATTTTAGCAATTTGACTAAAGCTCCGTCTATACCAAGCTTTTCCAATTTTTGGATCAGGCGGCAGTGGTCCACTTTATCAAATGCTTTACTAAAATCAGTGTAAATCGCATCTACTGGAATTCGTTTGTCAAGGCATTTAGATATGGTGGATGTAAAACATAGTAAGTTCGTATTTGTGGACCTGGATTTGACGAATCCGTGCTGGTGTTCAGTGATGTGTTGCTTCAAATACCAACTTAGACGTTTGCTTATCAGTTTTTCGAATACCTTGCCAAACGTAACCAATATTGAGATTGGCCTATAATTCGAGACCAAGTGTTTTTCACCCGATTTAAATAATGGTATGACTAGAGCTTCAATATTTGAAAAGCGCGCTACGTGAGTTTGTTTACTGTAGTTGCTTGTGCTGCCATCTGCGTCGAGCTTTGCGTAATGTTCCCTATTAGCTAAGTTATAATTAAAATTATCATAGGGATTTCACATAATTATGGCGCAGTGGATTAAAAATGTGATACAGAACCACTACAGAACCTATTGTTTTTGAAGTGCATTACATGTCTGACGTAGACACTTTCGGGGCTCTGGGCTCTGACATCTCAAGGTAGAAATAAGCGGATACTTATATCTTTTATACACAATTTTTTGATGAAATAAATAAGATAATTGAATTTGATGTAAAACAAATTAAACACACAACACATGATAATAATATACAAAAAATTACGGAATAAATAACCGACTGTTTGTAACTAATTCCACTATGTATGAAAATTGTTTAGTCAGAATTCATCAGTTTCATCACTACACTATTATGAATTGGTATAATGACATTGACAATTGTTTGATGGACGAAGTGGACGAAGTTTGGTATCGATTCTGTAGGTAATGCCTACTGGCTATGAATTTATCGTTTAGCTGAACAGCATTAGAGGAAAGTGCTACAAAGTTGAGAGCAGCATATGATTAGAGATTGTCAATCTTGATAGAAGAGGTAGCGGTGGCGCAGGGTGTGGTGTGACGTGCTGCGCTCGCAGCCAAGGGGCGTGAGAGGCGGACTCATCAACAGAATGTGGTGCTAGAGGTGCGGCGCGATGGCGGCAGACACCGCCGTGGCGGCCAGCCCCGAGGAGACGCTCGAGTCGCTGCTGCGCGAGGCCGAGGCGCTCAAGCAGAAACTCGAAGAGGAGAGGCAGAAACTCAACGATGTTTCGCGTGAGTGCGCCCTTCTCTGTTATTAGTACCTGCTCATAATTCAAGGTCTTTTGGCTTGCCAATATTTAGCAGGTGTCACCAGGCTCACTTTGTTGAAAGTCTCAATAAATTTTATGAGGGAAACTCTTGTGTAATACGGTTTTATGTAAGTAACTGATCATATTAGTGATCAACTTTAGAAAGAAAATGCGTAAGTATTTTTATTTTTCTTCTAGTAGTCTTAATTACAGTTTACAAAATAATTATGAGAGAATAAGACTTTAGTACCTACTTAGTTTTTCACTAATTAGTATTCAAAGTCTAACTTATACTTTGAGCTGTCTAAACTAATAAGTATGTACCTATGTAAATATTTAGATAAGTTTTGGTTGTCCAGAATTTCATTTCTGAATGCTGTGCCATTTATAAAAGTAGATGTAATTTTTATACACACACTCTCTTTCAATACTGTAAAAATTGTTGTAGAAGAAGGCGCTGCTTTACATAATTTGTTTACATCTTTACATAGCCATCATATAATTTAAGAAGCCAAGGTTTTCATAATAGCTACTTCAATTGGAGGTGAATTTTAAATGAGCTCATGAATATTATAATTTGAATACTACCTTTTAAAGCATTAATTAAAAAGTGAAATAAAAGTAAAAGTATTATTTTCTTTTCATTCTTTAAGATTTATCTTTTAGTTTTGAGTCAAGAGCAGTGTGATGAGTAATGCATGAATAAAATAAGCAATCATTATTTTTATAAAAATACCGACAAAGAATGGTAGCAAAAAAATTGCACTGTTGTTTCAACAGTTTTAATATCTGACTTCTATTCCTGGATTAGGACTCTCCCAAGGCTCTCCGTGTGGACTGATCTTTAGCTGTTTTTACAGTTGTGAAAAAACATCAGTAAACTCAATCATTCACTCGGTTCACTCCTGAAAAAGCAATATTCTGAATTGTTCTGAATGATACTACTGAATAGGAATAATCATTAGGTTTGTATATTTCACATATGATCGCTATAACAAATCATAACTGTAAAGCCCTCTTTACTAAAACAATAACATGCTCAAATGGTAAATTTGTTACTTTACACTCATACTTATTATCTTTCTCAGTAAAATTATTGTAGCATGTCTATTATGAAACTTGCAATTATATGAAACTTGCAATTATATGAAACTTGCAATTATATGAATACTTACATGATGTAAAAGCATACTTTCATTTCACATAAGACAAGTGAATGGGATATGCATAGTATACCACAAGATAATTGAAAACACTGGCTGTGAATAGGCTAGTTCCTTCATGCATGGCTGACACCTGAAGTGGATTTTTTTGTCTTATAGCTTTTCTCTGTTTGTTTCTACTGCAGAATAATATGATGAAGTGATGGAAGTATTATGGATTTTTGATTTGAATGCTATCATTATCCAAAGTGAATTCTGAAACTACCAGTGGTTAAAGGGTTATCACTACATATTATAAAACAAAGTCTGTCTTCTGTCTGTCTGTCCCTATGTAGGCTTAAATCTTAGAAACAATGCAATGGTTTTTAATGCGTTTTTTTAATCGATAGAATGATTCAAGAGGAAGGTTTATAAGTATAATTGATGCGGGCAAAGCCGCTGGTGACATCTAGTATTTAATAATTTGAGTATTTTGTAATTAATGAAGTACCGTGTCTGTCATTTTTATTCTTTTGGATATTTTCTGGCTTAATTTAGTTGTATATTTTCCAAAAAAGAAAACCAAATTCTGTGAAATTCTATGACAGAGTATTGAGGTAAAGTTTACAAATCTAAGAAAAAGAAAAATTGAGCCACACCTAATTACAATTTTTGTGTTGCTTTGCTCACTGCACACATAGATAATAATCAAATGGGTTTTGAAATAGTAATTATTTTCTCCTTTTCCCAAGAATCTGCTTACTTTACAGAATTTGTTCCCTTTCTTATTGGTTTCAGGGTGGTTCAAATGGGCCCCTTACAAGGTTCCAATGAGGCCTAAAATTCTTGTATTGCATGCTCATGGAAGTAATAGTACCTACCATCTGCATTTAAATGTAAGAAACGTATACGAATCCAAGGGGTGACAATGCAAATATGTACATTAACTTGGCCAATCTATTATGAGTGGCAAGCAAAGTCATGTTCTGAGTTTAAACAAATAGAATGGAATGGAAATACCCAAGGTTTCAAGGCTGTCTTGGATGCAACGGGATAATGTTAAGACGAAGATGATGAGTAAGTGTGTATTTTTGTTGTGTGCAGTATCATGTGTGGCGGAGCGGCTGGAGCAGATCACATTCCCCAACTTGAAGCTGCGGCGCGTCATGAAAGGCCACCAGTCCAAGGTGCTCTGTTCAGACTGGTCGCCTGACAAACGGCACATAGTCTCTTCCTCGCAGGTACTGTTTATATTTAACTATAGCGGCAGTATATTTATCGTAAAGACATTTTTCCATAGGATAAGACCCTAAACACTACCAAACTTTACAATCTCTACTTTAATAATTATTCGTCATTACTTGAGCTAGATCGCGCTCTTGCCAACTAGGCAACTACAAACCTAAAAATTTATGTCCATCTTTCAATAAACTATCTCGTTTTTATTCATATTTTTCAGAATAGATAAATATATAATTAGGTGTAATACTTATTCGATCCATATGTATTCGATTAATATATTCGATTTCACATTGTAATTCATGCACATTGTTCTAAATATTTTTCCACACGGTAACTAAAAATAAATATGTGTATTGTTTGTACAGGATGGCAAGGTGATAGTATGGGACGCGTTCACGGGCACCAAGGAGCTGACGATCCCGATGCCGAGCACGTGGGTGATGGCGTGCGCCTATGCGCCTTCCGGGAACATGATCGCCGCAGGGTACGTTACTATAATAATATACCAATTCTCATAAATTATGCTAGCACACACTATATTGTTTTACTTATATTTCTGCACACAATACGTCACAACACCTCAGTTCATACCGACCAAATAGCAAAATCTCACGACAGTCCTACGGTCATCATTGTGTCGCGCAGGGCTGTTCTACTTTCTCCTAACAGCCGCACAGCCGTGTAACCTAAACGAAAAAAAAACTCGTTTTGTATGCACTTAAAAAAGTTTTCTCGCAATAAAGAGCTATTTCGTTTCATATCAATTTAAAGATGTATAGAAATTGCAATGACTCAAATAGGCCAAATTAATAGTTTAGGTTTGGTGTAATGCTTTTAATCATATGTAATAGTACCTAATACTCTTCAACTTGCTACCCGTTACGCCTGACGAGTGAACTTGCCGTAAAGACGGATTTTATATTTACGTGATTTTATGTGAAGCTGTTTCTCAGTTAGTCGTTATAATGTCCTCTAGACTGTATTTCGGCCACGGCGGCCAACTGCGCGAGATATATTACAGTGCACAAGTGTGTGCGCGAACACAAGTGCACTCTTTATTTCCTCCCTCTCATAGCTCGATGGGACGCCACATGCGACACGACTGAAGAGATTGGGCGCAGGAGCAACGGCATAACGTGCTTTCCGAGGCACGGGGTGTAACACCGCAAACTCTCTGACTCCCTACTTCTATTGGATAATTATTTATATATACATACATAGACTCACGCCTGTTTCCCGGAGGGGTAGGCAGAGACTACGGAACGCCATTTGCAACGATCCTGACATATCTCTCTTGCTTTATTAACTCCCATCAGATTCCTCATGCATGCTCTTCTGTTCAGGGTACTTCTCACCTGTCCTGTTTTTAGGATGTCTCCAATCTGGTCAGAGAACGTCCGCCTAGGTCGTCCCCTTCGTCCTGTCCCTTCCACACTTGCCTTATATATCTGCTTGGTCAGTCTTTCGTCATCCATCCTCTCCACGTGCCCAAACCATATTAGCATACCTTTCTCGATGCGTGTCACTACATCTTCTTTTACCCCACAATCACACAATTCATACTTCTCAGTGCTCTCATTTCTACAGCATTTATTCTACTTTCATGACTCTTCTGCCCAAACTCACCCACTTGCTCCACTCGCTGTCCATCGATCATAACATTACAAGCCGTAACGCATTCCTCCTTTTCAAAAACCATAACTTTCGTTTTACTTACATTCACTTTCATTCCTTTCCTCTCTAACGCACCATGCATGATTGTTACCATCTCCTGATAATTATTCTTAACAGAAAAATCAAATATCACTTTTTGTTTGACCCGGGAATCAAACCCTCATGATCAGTAGTCGCTTACACTAGCAGGATAGGAACAGGAGCACAGAGGCAGTCACCTCGCAGTTTACATTACGCAAGATCTGGCAAACACCAAATCTGGAATTATTGACGGACTTTGATTAAAAATGTTACCCGGTGTTTACCAGGCTCGTCAAAACTACGGTATGGCAATACATAATTGAATGAATCGAGCCTAAAGTTTTACTTCGCAGAAACGGCTTCTCGATGCCTTAACTGGTGAAGCACGCGTGATGCCCATGTAAGTGAGGCTACGTGCAACGATGATGCTTAATTTTGGCAGACATATGACTATTGGCATAGTCGTAGTACGTCATTGTAGGCTATCGTATCCCGATCAGTAACTACAGTTAATTTTATTATTCAGTTGAATGTGTCGTGTTATTTAAATATGAATGTGATGATTACGTTTTGCCAGAATATGAACTTGGGACTCTGAGGAAGTAATAGATCTTTTATGGAAATTACCGGCAATATTTTAATGCGCCCATTTTCTTCTCTTTTTTATAAAGGGCCTTTAAATCAGAATGCAGATTTTAATCTAGCATCCTGTTTATAGACAGATAAGAAACAGACTAGTGACTGAACTCCAATCCAGTTTCTTACGAAAGTTCGACGAAGGGCAGTAAGGCAGGCAGTAGCAAATTCAACCTTTATTACCAAACAAAACAAAGTCATGCGCAATGAGTAAAGTACGTACGCCAAACGCCCTGTCCTCGTTAGCGTATCAGAGTTCTATTACGTCTATCAATTATTGTAAATGAGCAATGTTAATAAACAAAAAATATGTTCATGTAGGTGATGTAGGTCATTTGATAATAGGTACTTGCATACCAATGCTCGTATTATAATAAATTGCATTAGCCCTTTTGTTCATTAGTAAATATTTTGTAGATTTATCCTTTTTAAGCTTTTGAGTGTTTTCGAACTCACAAAAACGCGAACCAGCCTAAAACACCCGTAGATGCAAACTAACATTGTCTCAGTAAAACGCAATTTTCTAAGGCCAATTGCCTGCCGGGTTAAATAAGAATTATTTAAATATACGTGGGACACTCAGAAGGTTTTGCGACACTAAAAAAAAATTCTTTAATAAAATATATTTTTATTACATCTTTTCAAAGTACTCTCCACCAGCCTCTATACAAAGTTTCATGCTGTTGAGTGAGGTGATGTTGAGTCTGAACCAGTTTTCGGAACACTTTTTCCAGTCCGCCGCAGACACCTCGTTTACAGCCTGCTCGAACGCTGAGAGCGCATCATCCGCCGTCGAAAATTGTATCCCTTTGAGCTGATTTTTTATTTTTGGGAATAAGAAGAAGTCACACGGTGCTAGGTCAGGGCTGTAAGGAGGGTGGCGACCCAGGAGTTTGACCAGTGTGCTGTCTAGGAAGTCCCTCGTTTTGATTGCGGTGTGGGCGGGCGCATTATCGTGGTGGAGCAGTAGCCCTCGGAGCCCTGTGTTTGGTCGCTTGTTGCTCACAACAGAGAAAACTTCTGCCAAGCATTTGGTAGTATACCATTCGGCGTTAATGCTTCTTTCGTTTCGTAATCTAGGAATTGACACCAACTAGCTAGTTAAATTGAAAAAGCTCGCGAACAAAATCTTCCCCCCGCTTCTAGATTGCTTTACTTGGTAGGCGTTGATTCGTTTTAAAACACCCAAACCGTCGACTGGCGCTTTGATTCTGGATCGTATTGATAAATCCAGGATTCATCACCTGTAACGATGTCGTAAACACGCCGAGACGAGCCTGCTTCAAATTTGTCTATCATATCATGGCACCATTCCACCCTTGACTGTTTCTGAATATCGGTGAGGTTGTGCGGCTCACCAGTGTGAAACTATCCTCCACACCCGTAGATGCATGTGTAGAATCTCGTAAAGGCTTCCTGATCCAATCTGCAGTATATGCTGAATCTCTTGGTATGTAACTCGTCTATTGTCTTAGATCAAATTTTTCACTGCTAGGACGTTTTCTTCCGTAACAGCCGTCAAAGGGCGACCAGTTCTTTCTTCATCCCCCAAAGTTAGTCGAACGCGCTACCAACGATACACGGTTGCCTTAAAAGGGCCTTCATCCATGAATGCCATTTGAAGTCTATCGTACGATTCGTCCGGTTTCAGGCGACACGCGACACTTAAAATCGTAAAAAATCATAGCGCAAAAATGTTCTCGACGCAAATCCATTTTTCAATGAGACACGGTAATTTTAATTAGCTCGCAAAAAATGTGGAGGGAAGTTTTGAATTTAGAACGTACCTATTTTTACTTATAAGTAATCATATTTTGTACTAAGCCATCTGATTGTCCCACAGTGGTTTAGACAACAAAGTGACGGTGTTTCCCCTGGGCGGCGCGGGCGACGAGGAGCCAGCGGCCCGAAAGCGCACGTTCGCGACGCACACGTCCTACATGTCGTGCTGCCTGTTCCCCAACACCGACCGGCAGATACTCACCGGCTCGGGGGATGGTACTTGCGCGCTCTGGGATGTCGAGTCCGGACAACTACTGCAGAGCTTCCAGGTAACTTTGTGTAGAGATGTTTTATTTTTTTGACGAAATTAATTTGTGAACAAGGAGGTGGCTACGCACTGGACGACGCAGCAGGGAGAGACCTTCCGCAAGGTGGACTGACGATCTTGTGGTGTTCGCGGGAAGCGGCTGGATGGTTTGCCCTAAATCGGTCTGTGTCGAGAGGCTTGAGGGAGACCTAGTCCAGCTGTGGACGTTTATAGGCTAACATGATTATGATGATGAAATTAAAGGACTCGAATAACCCATTGCAGTATTTACCAAACTATGGGTCGCGATCAACTGGTGGGTCGCGAGCGAATATTCAATGGGTCCTGATTGTCCTGAAATGTTAGGCGAAACCGACTGATCGAAGTTCCCTTTCCCTTTACGCCTCTATCTTCCCATTTACTACTACCATTTGCTACAATTTGTCAAAACAACAGCTAAGGGGGTCTCAAGATTGGAGTTTTTGTGATGGATGGGTCGAAGCTCAGACAACTTTGGGAACCACTGACCTATTGTATTGTATTTGTGTTGTCAGGCGCACGCTGCAGACGTGATGGCAATAGACCTGGCTCCATCAGATATGGGCGACACGTTCGTGTCGGGCGGGTGCGACCGCGCCGTGCTGGTGTGGGACATGCGCACGGGGCAGGCCGTGCAGGCCTTCGACACGCACGACTCGGACGTCAACAGCGTCAAGTACCACCCCTCCGGAGACTCGCTCGCCTCCGGCTCCGATGACTCGTGCTGCCGACTGTTCGATCTACGCGCTGATCGGGAGGTTAGTGGACTTGGACACTAGTGTGGTTAGATAAGTAGGATTTGAAGTAGCACTCGTGGAACAAAATGAAGAGTTAAAAGTTGTATTTTCGGAATGTAACAAAAGCAAAAGTGTATGTCATTTTGGAGCATAATGAAAATATACCGGGTCCTGCTGATCGTGACGATGGCATGTGTTGCAGGTGGCTCGCTACAGCAAGGAGAGCATAATGTTCGGCGTGAACTCGGTGGAGTGGTCGGTGTCGGGGCGGCTGATCTTCGCCGGCTACAGCGACTACACGGCGTGCGCCTGGGACGCGCTGCGGGGAGCGCGCGTGTGCGTGCTCTGCGGACACGAGCACCGCGTCACGCGCGTGCAGCTCGCGCCCGACGGCACCGCGCTCTCCACCGCCTCCTGGGACTCCACGCTCAGGGTACGTGCACCTAGCACTGGCTCTGCGGACACGAGCACCGCGTCACGCGCGTGCAGCTCGCGCCCGACGGCACCGCGCTCTCCACCGCCTCGTGGGACTCCACGCTCAGGGTACGTGCACCTAGCACTCGCTCTGCGGACACGAGCACCGCGTCACGCGCGTGCAGCTCGCGCCCGACGGCACCGCGCTCTCCACCGCCTCCTGGGACTCCACGCTCAGGGTACGTGCACCTAGCACTCGCTCTGCGGACACGAGCACCGCGTCACGCGCGTGCAGCTCGCGCCCGACGGCACCGCGCTCTCCACCGCCTCCTGGGACTCCACGCTCAGGGTACGTGCACCTAGCACTCGCTCTGCGGACACGAGCACCGCGTCACGCGCGTGCAGCTCGCGCCCGACGGCACCGCGCTCTCCACCGCCTCCTGGGACTCCACGCTCAGGGTACGTGCACCTAGCACTCGCTCTGCGGACACGAGCACCGCGTTGGACCGGTGTCCTTGAGGCCCAGGACCAGAGCATTGAGTAAAGCAGCCTAAATCGTGTGTGAAGTATCAGATCAACTGTTAATCCTTGTTCGGTTGCTGTTCAAATTGTTATGTCGTAAACGCTCGAAGCTCAAACATAAAATACCTGTTGCAGTATTTAATAACATGCTACTTTGTTGCAGGTGTGGGCGTAAGTCCCCGCCGCCGGCGCCGGTGCCCCGAGTCCCGCCCCGCCGCTTGACCGCGCGGCCCCGCGGTCCCGCGGTCGCGCGGTCACGCGAGCGTCTTACATTATAAACGAGTACCGGTGCGATTCCGCATACCTTGTGTTGTAGTTGTTAGTCGGGTATACCTATAGTACTAGTCGATTTAGAGTATGCTGATATATAATGAAGATTTATGAGTAAATAATGTATGTAAATATTGGTTATCGAGCACGTTGACGGGTGATGTTATTTGGCGAGTATTTATTTGTTAGAGTTAGTGGCCACACGCGCCACTCGCGTCCGGGGGCGCTCGGCGTCTCGTACTACAGCTCAGTGTTAGTATCCTACTATGATCAATAAATTTAAATGTTAATATGCCTCTTTTATTTCGAACCTGCTTAAACCTTGTTTTATGGGATCATGGAAGTTAGCTGGCGATAAAAGCACGTGCGGTTCTTAGCCACGCAATCTTTTATAGGAACTTATAATAATATTCATATTACAAAGTGGCCGCGGCTAATAACCGTACGCCCTAACGACAGTGTGGCCTTAGGCATACTTAACTATCAGATAACTTCCAGGATAAGATTCTTACCTATAAATCTACGAAATATATACGAAAACTTGCACGCACGAAGAACTCATGACTACCTTCGACAACTCAGTCAGTGCGGCTGCTTTCTGCGCCTTAAAAATATAGGTGTTTGCCAGCGACATGCTAAGAAGTAGAACTATAATTCTACACAATACATAAATGCCAAATGTCCCTTAGGCAATTGCTCACTGACTAAGGCTCACTACGTCTGATCCGAATCCGTGAAAATACTAAGTAGTTCTAGAAATCACGAATTGAATTCGATAGAAATCGGATGACAGATGTAGTAGGACTACTTCGGTAGGTATTTTTAAGGATTCGGATCGGATGTAGTGCGAAATCGATTTTACCCAATGATGTTACAAAGGTAAAAAGAAGTAGATATGTTATAGGCGTATCAAAAGCAGGACGCTAAACATAAGCCAGTAGGCAAGTCTAACATAAATGTGTGTGTGACAAAGTGAAACTTGACACATGTTGTCAACCGAAAATAAAATAAAATATGGAGTTATCGATGTGTGCGTTAGTGCGCCGTTCTACGAATTGATTACTATGTAGGTAACGTATCTACCTTTTTCTTGTAATATCATTGATTTTACCGTATCCACCTGATAGCCGAGTGAAGAGACCGACATACTGCTACGCAGAGGGTGTCAGGTTCGAATCCTCGGCTCGCACCAATGACTTTTCGAAGTTAAGTGTGTATTAAATTGCTAATTATCGCTTGCTAAACGGTGAAGGAAAACATCGTGAGGAAACCTGCATGTCTGAGAGTTCTCCATTATGTTCTCGAAAGACATGTGAAGTTTGCTAACCCGCACTTGGCCAGCGTGGTGGACTATGACCTTACCCTTCTCATAGTGAGAAGAGGCCCGTGCCCAGCAGTGGGACAGTTTAAGGGGCTGATGATGTAGCCACCAGGCACGGGATCGTCACTATATCAACTTGAGCGTATCAGTTTTCCTCGTAAGAAACTAAACAATTTACCTAAACGCTACGCCACTGCGTGGGTTTTCGCCGCCCGGGGCCGATCAGAAATTTGCCGCCCCCTCTACTTTTAGGTACCAGACAACTTTTGCCAGAAGTGTAACGTTTGTCGGGAGTGTTTCGGGTCGTTATGCTTGTATGTTTATTAGTTTGTCTTTACACCCCAAACGGCTTGATGGATTTAAACAAATTAGTTGTCATTTAATTCGACTCAATTGTAATATCATAAAGCATTGGGAATAATATTTTTGGGGAGGAACGTAGCAACTCTCAGCGGTATTTATATGTCGCACCTGGCATCGGCCGTTTCTTGGCTGCAATATATAGCTTAGTGTCTAGATCTGGACAGGTTCAAGGATTTTCATGAAAGAAATTAGGCCCTCCGAATTTACTTCATGAAAATCCTAGCTTTTAATCAACAATAGATCCTAACGAAGTGCTTTGTGTTACTTTTACATTTTTCTACAGGATAAATACCTTATACCGCGTTACTTTGTAGAGTACCTACATCCGTGAACATGGCGCTTGCAACAGTACCAAAACATCGGTTACTCAAAACAAAGGTACTTGGCATATATTATCCCGAAGGAAATGAAAAAGTAATACTAATGAACACGAAAGTTTAAATTCCTATGGTCCCGCCTGGATCTCGCTCTGGTCGACATCCGGGATGTCTTCGGTTAGTGGCGCGTCAGTGAGGATCGGTGGTCATCAGTACTAGGTCCAGTTGTCTATACACGAGATATACATACAAGTGTGGGTAAAAACTTTCAACCTCTCCAACTGCAGAGCAAGATCCCCCATGACCCCCAGTTTTCCTCGATCACAGCCTCCATAAAGACATATTTATTTCTGCATTTTGGTTGTTTACAACACTTATACATGTCAAAACCCTATTCTAGATGATGCCATGGCGCGGGTATTAGAGCGTCAGAGGTCACGCCGCATTAGCTTGCGTATTTGTTGGCTTACGGCCCTCCCATCTGGCAGAGACAGCTGACAGCCTCATCATTTCGAGAGTCTCGGCTGAAAGTTTAGACTCTTTGTTTTTCTCAGTGCGGGGAGGACGTTTCGGGACCAATCTCCTAGTGTCGTCAGTACCGTGACCACGCATTAATTTTATTAGAAGACTGACGTCTTCTAATTAATGCGTGGTAGTTTCTAACGGATTGAAACAATTCTGCAATTCTAGTTGGAACTGCTCAGAATTCATGGCTGATTGGGGCAACGTAGAGTCGGCGAATATACTTCATTGACTGGGCTAGTTATAAGCTTGATATTTACGTAGAGAGCCTTGTACTAGTCAGTTTAAACTATTGATCACCGAGATGTCGTCGTCATCGTGTAACTCTTTCTTTCTCACATTGTCGGAGCTTCGCCAAGTCCACTATCTGTGAGGCCTTCTTCTTGAAAACAGACTTAATTGAAAAGAGTCCCTGCTTCGTAGAAAATAACCACCCCTATGATTATTTTGAATTTATTTTCGTTGAATCCCAGTTTATGCCACATGCCGTAGGCTCCGATTTTCGTTTCACTTCGTCCTTCTCCTTCCACTTTGGCATTAAAGTCCCTCATTACAAAGTTGTAATGAGCTTTGGCCGTACTTAGTATTGGCTCAGCGATACCCTTGTACATGGCCTCAGCTTTCTCGTCAGGATGAGTTAAGGTCAGCGCATATACCTGTATCACCTTTAGGCAACGCCGCTATGAGGTATGCTACCTGGATTGATTCACTACCGACTTCCACAATGTTGTTGACAAGTTTCCTCCTGACCAGGAAACCGATGCCACCCCAAGAGAGAAGGTGGTCTAACAATCCTATGCAGCGCCGCTACTGCCACCGCGTCTTTTGCTAGGAATAACGGAGCTGTCGGAAACTGGAGGCCTTATTTCATGGTAATAAATGTTGGAGGGATTGTGCGTAAAAGTCCATAGTCAGACATAAAAACCAAACAAAAAAGATGTAATTTGATATTAACAGCAAGCATCTCTAAAAGCACTTTATGCTCTACTCGGATCTTTCAAAGTCGGAATAAAATGATGACGCCTTAGAATGGCTTGTCTCCTCGTCTAAGTACCTACATAAGGTGGCCTAAATCTAAGGTAATGGTACCTATCCTCCTCCGAATTGAGGGGCGACCGAGAACTGGTGCCATTGTGCATTCGTGTGCGGCATGGCAGGACCCTGGGCGCAGCCGGGTGACGTTGCTGCCCGTCACTATTTTATGGCCTTTACACAAACGCGCTATAACGCCTTAATTTCGTTAGGATAAGGAGTTGAGATGCGAAATCTAGTAAAGTAGGTACCATAGGGTTACGTCCAAAAATTCGCAAAAGGCGTTCGTTATTTGTGGCTTTAATTTTAACGCGAAGATCACAAATATTGAAGTCAAAGTAATGCTTAAGAAGCCCTGTAGGTACATGCCATCATCTCTATTCAACTATAAAGATTATGTTGTATTTTGAAGCAAATCAAATATAATTTCGATAATTAACGTTGACATTTTATATGCCGAGCGGCGCTCCACCCATTTCCTTACTGTGCTGGCGCCGGTGTACCTATAAGGGCACGTAATGAAACAAGGGAAATTTTGTTTTCGATTGTTTTTCTTTCTACTGCTTCCGCGCCACCACGCTGTCCTACATGAATGGGGTAATTCATGTGTTTTAAAATATGATCTTTTTATTCTGTATTTTCGCGGCGTCTTTTGCCGCCCCCTTAAATGTGCCGCCCGGGGCCATGGCCCCCCCGGCCCGCTACGCCACTGCCTAAACGGGACATATAATCAAAATACTCCACGTCATTGTGAGAGTTAGCAGTGTGCTGTTTAAATTTTTCGAACCGAACTGTTGTAGTCACGTGCTAGTTGGAGACCACGTAGTGTATCTAGGCCGCTAGATGGAGTGACGTTATAAGCAAAGTGGCTGGCAGCGGCCGTAGGCGTAAGCAGAATGAAGCTAAATATGTTTCTAGACCGAGAATTATAATCTATTCGTGTCCTAGCGTTTAGTGACGCCTTCAGCCGAATACTTTATTATAACAAAGGTTATCAATCAACAATAAACCTTTTCTTACCTAGATTTGATGGTAAAATAGAAACAAGGCGAAGGACATAAACTGTAGAGATGGAGTGTTATCCTGACAATTGACATATAAGACAGATTGAAGTTTAATTAGCAAGGAGCAAGTATACATGGAGGGAGCATTTCAAAATGAGTAGAAAACGTATATGCATCTCTTTTCTCTTTAATTACAAAACTGCATATGTTCGAGTATGATAGCCATAGAGCTTTTATACAGCCTTGAATGACATATGCCAAGAAAAATGTTATGTCACGTCGATGTTCGTCCAGCTGGAGTGAAAGCCGTGTCGAAATAAATTGCAATCAGCCTGGCGCAAGTTCCTAAGAAAAAACCGAATGTATGAAACGTGCTATCTTTTTAATGGCTACTATTATATGTATAAAACGTGAAGATAGCATCCTTCACTATGTACCCTTGGAACAGTATTCTTTCAAAGTTACACGGGTTATACGTACATCACCGCCTTGGCTGTCAATAGTGTCAAATGTCACAACTGTCACATTATTATCCAGATTGAACTTTGCCGCGTTATGTAGTTTGTTTATAAAACGTAAAAAACATACTGTAAAAGTGCTTTGTGTATACCAAATAAATGTGATTTTACACTTCTAGTGTTAGTGTTACTATATTTATTTGATTAGCATTGAATGGAGCGCAATGAAAACAAGCAAAATAACGTGCGAAATATGGCATACAACAACATGCCGGTCAAGCAATGAAAAAATGGTAGGTATTTATGGCAAAATGTCCCTAGATAAAGATCAATGAATATTTATAATGTTATATAATGTGATATATTTCAATGAAACATAAAAAATAAGAAAATATTCTAAAGTTTCATATCCTAGCACTTTGTAGGTAAACAATAGTGCTGCCTGTCATTTATCGATAATCCGTTATTAGAAATTGGCACAAGGACTAAAAATTCTATTCTTCTTCCTTTTTAGATGTAAAAATGGGTAGCTGCAACTGGAAACCAAGACTTGATTTATGTGCCCATTGAAAAATTACATCAGTTGAACTATGTGTGTGGCAAGCATTTTAAGCCGAAAGACTTAAAAAAAAAGGGAACTCAAGTCAGAAAAACAGCTATGCCTTGTATCTATAGACATTTCTTTAAATCCTATTACAGAAGAAATGTTGAAAACCTTTCCATTACATGTACATACATATATCTTTTAGTACTGCGTATTTTTCTTCGCTAATCTAGAATAGATTTATAGAATAGGCTAATTTGTTTGAATAAACACATAAATATTAAATACATCTTTTATTTGTGTTGGAAAAGTATAATTCTAGTCGAAACATAATTATAATTATTTCTTACCGAATATCATCGATATCGATATTTCGTTAATCACTAGAGGGTACATCCCTATATTGACAAATATGACAATGCTGACAACATAAAAACGATGTCAATTAGTATCTTTATGTTGGTACGAGTTCTCCCTGCACGTTTCATACAAAGCTGGAAGTCTCGCATGATCTATGGCACATCCGCCTCTTCTTACGTAGTATTTGTATACTCTTTGATTGCAATTTTAATTGCTACAAAATATTACAATTGTAGATATGACTTTCCAGGTATAATATATTAGTCTATGGATATGACCCCTTCTAAACATTAAAAAATGACCATAGTTTGTAATGCCGTCGGATGTAAAAGCCAAATGGGACTATTGACCGAAAATGGTCAAAAAATATCTTACCACCGGTAAGTCATAATAAGTAAAATTGTAGATATCTGCCGTAATAATTCTACAATGATATTTGTAAAGCTTATACTTAAAGATAAAGATAATGACCACCGTTGACACATATTTTTATTCCAATAGTCACAATGAAATAAATATAATAGAAATATTTCGATAAAAAATATGAGGATAGTGTTGTAATACAATTGTCAGTTAGAAAACCAGTTTCTGAAAGATTATAATTTGAATAATTGGTTATTAATTGTGATTTTTTGTAGATTTCCAAAGAATGAAGGTTTGAAACTAAATTGGGTCCGAAATATGAGAAAGGGAGAATGGCAACAGTCTAATTCTTCTAAAATTTGTTCGCTTGATTTTGTGTCTGCTTGTTATCAAGAAGGATTTCAAAGAAACGTTTTGCATTCTTATGCTGTGCCTACTTTACTAACCAGATATCTAATACTGAGGTTTGTACTTCTACTTTATTATTATTAACTTATATTTTTATCAATCAATATATACCAACATTGCAACTGTTAAAATATGCTATAGTAATCATATATACATATATGTAGGTATATCATAAACAGATTTGTGTTGTAATTTTCAGAAATGTCCGAAATAACGAAACTTTATTTTTAGAAGCGATAATAAAGCTTCAAGAGTGAACATGGCTTGCACTTCTGGAGCTCAGGATGAAAATTAAATGTTAACTGTTTCCACCCATGTACATCCCATTTTGGTAATACATTAGTATCAGAACTGCCGGGCAGTTATCGTGTGCATTACTTTGTGGTATAAATAAATGATTTCGACTATTTAGACTTTTTTTTCAATTACTTTCCTAAATACTGTAAAAAGAGAGGTAATAATAAGATATGATCAATCATATCTTATTATTACCTCTCTTTTTAAAGTATTTGTTTCTTTGTAGGCACCTAAGTACTATAACTCTAAATAAAAGCTCGTAAAATAATATACTACTGGTTTATTACTTAATCAAATGCTTATCTTGTCTCTACATACCGAATTATATACCAATACCAATAAAATATTAATGCATGAGTACATCACTATTGACAGTCATTTCTTCTTTTGAAAAAATTGCGACATGAGTATTTCAAGAGGTAATAAATACAATACATCTGTCTCGGTAACACATATGAAATTTTATACAAGTAAAAAGAAATAACGATAGGTTTCTTGTTTATGCTTAAAGCTATCACTCCATGTATACTTGCTCCTTGTTAATTAGTGTAAAATATTCACCACCAATCAGCCTGCGCCATTTAGGTATGACTTCGATGATCGCGTAGCGGTCGTCTCGGCATTATTCATTGCGTCTAGTACGGTGCCGGTGCATTGATTCGATACGAGACAAACCTTCTGTGTGATGCACAATTAGTTGTTACGAACGAATCTGGGTGTACTTGTTGATTGAATGTTTGTAAAGGCCTCCGCGACACAGGATTCATTCCTAAAGCGGGTGGTAAAAAAAGTAATTTTCAAAATATGTACCCGTTTTCTTCATCTCACTTATTATACGTGTAGCGAGATGCACTGCAAACATTTATCATTCACCGTGTAAGTTGCAGATCGCTAGGTGAATTCAGTCTTCGCCTAAATACTTTTGATCCATAAAACACAAGGGTAAAGGCAGCTCTTCGGGTCTTCTACGGATCTTAGTGTATAAAATGTACTTATCCTGGCTTATACCACTGTATAACCAAATATCAGGATTTGTATTTACTTCAAATAAAACACACAAATATGTAATAAACATTTAATAATGTAACAAAAAAGCCATTCCCTAAACATAGTCACTATGATCACAGTAAATAAATTATTTCTAACGTGATAGCACTTCAGCACCCGTCGACACACAACACACATAAGACAGGGCGTACGAAGCTAGTCACAAGTCAAGACAAACAATAACAAATACACAGAAACAGCAAAACTAGTAAGGGTAAAGTAGTGAGAAACATACTTTTAAATGTTTAATATTCAACACAACCAGAGCTAGCATGGGTTAAGCTGCGTCACGAATTGTTCTTAATTCAAGACAGTGCGACTTATGTAGAAAACACTTTACATTGGACGTTTGGAAGGTTAGCATGGGTTTAATGAACCGATCACTGTGCCGATTGTTAATTGATTGATTGATTGATGCAGGTATTATGTGATATCACGTCACACACCAAGTGGCGTCGTGTGTTAAAAGTATGCTTCTGACATGAGATGAACACTGATTTCCGATAACAGAGACATGAATTGAAGATTAGTACCTACTCAGAAAGATGTAATATAATTATTAATAAGAACTCGCGAAAGACATAAGTAGGTACCCTTTCAAGTTTTTGGTTCAGGTTTTGTTCGATCTTTCTAGAATTCTGAACATTACAAAATGGTCTCTTTTTACAAAATGGTAAATTTTGTGAGGATATCTCGCAGTTCTTATCTATGTCTGGTCGTCATCAGTGGCTATTTCACGCGCGCCATCTAGCGGCCCATACAATTCTTTGCCACACTGGTAGATATAAATGAATCAACATGTCCGCAGTTTTAAAACAAATATGAAGATGTGCGATAGCAATACAAACAATAAAATAAATTAAGTAGTAATTGGTGAATGTTATAAGTACGAGAATTAAGCCTCGCACAGCAAACACAATAGGTAAGTAAAAGAACATGCACAAAAAAAATTGCTCGTTCATAGAGCATGCTTTGCCTTATGATATGTTCAATTGTTCATTGCTAATAGGGTTGTTTCCAACTAGTCAAATCAAGCACTTTTAATGAAAATATGTCAAAAACGACTTTTGCTACGGCGTTTGTATGAAATATGCTCTAGTGACGTCATAGTTTTTTACTGACAAATAGAATACTTATTATCAATAAATTGTCGATAAAAAATGTTAAATAAAGTTTTAACATTGATTGATGAATGAAACTACCGTTGTTTTGACATAGGTATTTCAGTAGATAAAAATACTTGTATAATTTATTTCACTTGCAGGAAACTTCCCTAGCACGCATGTACTGACGCTTCACCGCGTCGCTACACTACACCTTACAAAGTATTGTACTCAATGATGTTACAAAAGTAAAAATAAGTAGATATGTTATAGGCGTACCAAAAGCAGGACGCTAAATATAAGCCAGTTGGCAAGTCTGACATATGTGTGTGTGACGTCGCGAGCCGGCGTCATAGTGAAACTGACACATCTTGTCAACCGAAATTAAAATAAATATGGAGTTATCGATGTGTGCGTTAGTGTACCGTTTCTACGGATTGATTACTACGTAGGTAACGTATCTACCTTTTTCTTGTAATATCATTGATTGTGCTTATAAAATATATAAGGTAGCTTGTATACAACATATTTTTTGGTATGGTGCAAGCCACATACGAGGTTATTGTAGGTCTGTAGATACTCATTATTTTGAACAAATATTGTTCTAAGGCATTGTGGGAATCACAAAAAATATCTATTCCATACATTTTGGTAAGGATAAACTTCAATTTACTAAAAAAAAAAAGACGCGCCTTCTGAACTATCCCAGAACAAAAGTTTTTCATCATAATAAGTATAATCACTCGCTAAGAGGTTTGCACTATACAAGGAATAACTTTGTGTAATGTGGCCAACGAAACAAATAAAATAATGTTAACATACTTTCAGTAGGCAAGGTTAACATTTTGTTGTTAACAAGTAAAAAAATAGATGACATCAAGTACATATTTTGCTTTCTCGTATCATAAATTAACTGATCTTGATAGTAAATTACATAATATGACAAACCAAATTCAAACTCAGTCTGTCAACAATCTATATAGATACCTCGTCTCAGTGGCCTTATGTAACTACATTCGCAACTTATTATGGAATGAAATACAACCAAACACCCCGAGCACGACCACAGAATAATATAAAACAATTTTAAAATAGATAGGCGCGTTGTAATTCTTGTACTATTGACCATAATTGACTAAACTGCAGCTATCAACTTACGTGCAAATAGTATGCCTATCCACAACAAAATAAAGTTAAATTTTCCTTATTAACATAAAAGTAACCATAAAAAATAATCTGGCTGCGATAAGCAGAATTGCTGTATCTCTAATTACATGCCAACTTTATATTTTCATAATGATTATGAAAAAAAAGTAAGTATATTATAATGGTCAATATATCATGTCTTCTACTATATTACAAAGTACTTTTGGCAACACTGGTCCTATAATTTAGTCGCCAATGCGTATCGCCATATCCAACCATTGGGAGCTTAGCACAAATTACACCAATACGATTCGATCAGCGTTCTACGCACTGCGAGCTCTGAGGCCATCTGATTTTCAAACGGGCCAAACAGCGCGTCGAAGTCAATTCGAATCATGGTAAGACTTAAGTTGACGAAACTTGTACTAAGGCCTTTGTATTTTGTTACAATACCATGACAAATATTCGTATCAATTGCTTCTAAGAATAACTAGCTACTTATTGACTAAATAATTGTATTTATTACATTAAAACATAGAGCCGCTTCAAAGTGGCACATTAAAACAATAAAAATAAATATTTGGACTGGTGGACAATATGTCCAAATAGTACTACATCTTATGGTAAGAATACTCGTAAAGTTAGGTGCATCCACTAGTACTATTATGCACTAGAAATATCAGTGAAGATACGCCTAATACTACCTATAGTAATTGTCATTTACAAGGCCGCAATTATTATATAAGCACGTGAAATCCCCGCACAAACCAATATGTTATTATATTAATACTAAACCTTAAATCTTAAAGGGTCTTCATAGCAAAACATGGACTAAATTAAGTTGCAAGATTAGTTATAGACCTAGCTGGAAATAAACTGAAAAAGAAACCTACATATTGTCTAGACAAAATTATAAGGCATAATATTTGATGAAGCCAACATCAAATTGAAATAAAAAACTTTCTATGAAAGAATAAATCAAAGTTAAACCTGGTTTTATACAATCATTATTTTATTATATACAACCTTAGTTATTTTAGAACTGCTTAGTTATTTTAGAACTAAGCATTAAAATATTTCGAATTTTCCAAAAAAAAATTGAGGCTTGCTTCACAATATTTCTGCTTCAGTCCATGACTGTATCTTTTACACAGCTAAGACTAAACCTTGAACTATATTTAGACCTTGTTTTGAAATGAGCCCCTAACGTATTTTACCTAATTCTTTTATTTTAAATCGTGGAATAGTTATGGATAAGCTGGATAAGCAACAGGTGAAATGGGCTTATTAGTATTTGCCTAAAGGAGTAAAAATAAATACATTTGTCTTTAAAATCCGACATATCGCTCATTTGATCCAATAAGCTATTTATAACGAATTTCTAGATGACTCAGGGTATTTGACTAAAAAAATCGAATTAGTCCGTCTGTTAGATTATCGAATAATATTGGATACGTATTTTTTGTTTTATCAAATTAGTAAAAAATTACGAAGATAAAACGCATCAAAGTTGGAGAAACGTATAAGAGTGGGGGTTGTAACGTCACTTGCCAGTAAAAAGTGTACTGGCAAGTGACGTCACACGAGTTTTCAACGAAGTTTGTCGTCTTAATTTTTTGTTTACGCGACTAAAGAAAATATACGTGTCAAATATTTTTTGGAAATCTATCTGACGGACTAATTCGATTTTTTTTGTCAAATACCCTATTCTTCGGGTGATACAACCACGTTGATTACACCTGAAGAAAGGATTGGAACCCTCTTTTCATTTGCTATAGGGATGGAGTGAAGGAAAGGGCAAGGGTGTTTGGGAAGAGGTAAAAAATTGCCCTAAGGTAAGGAAACCTTGCAAGTGATCATTGGCTGGACAGATTTCAGCAAATGAGCGATACACGTGTAAGGAACTAAATATCTAATTACTACATTTCACTGGAATAAAATTGTTTAAAACATAGCACATAATGTCATTTGCTTTGTTAAAAAAAAGTGATATAAGTGCACAGCAAATCATACAACTTAAAAAGTCCTTCACTTTGGAAATTAACTAAACTTTATAATGAGTAATAAAGTTTAACTTATTCTGTTTATCCAGTCCCTAGATCAAGGACTACATAAGCTGCCCGCTGTGGACCGCTCTTATAACCACACTGGTCATTCACTAGTCTTTGGTATACAAATAAATAAAGTATTCCATACATATCTATTTGATACTAGTAATACCAGATCCATATAGTAACCGGCTCGAACTTTGTTCACAGGCGCATGTGCAATGCATTTTGATATTATCCAACTCGTGCTGGTGACTGTCGGTAGACCTGGCTATTTCTTTAGTTATTACTAAACTTATCATAACATGGATTGATTAGTAAAACACCACTAATAAACATTTAAAATAGACTTATAACTGAGGTACAGTAGAACACATTTTTCATAATAAAAATAAATCTTTGTTCCAATAAAAATGCATCAACTAGGCCAATTTAATCACCGCACATGAAATAAAAGCTCATCGCAAGTGAAATTTAAATAAATTTAAATATTTTCTGTTACTGTTGCTCATTGGTAATCTACAAACTATAAATTATTAGTGCATACCTTGAATAAATACTGTTGTAATTATGCGAACATGTAGGTACTTTATATGAATACTGTTTGGGCAGGCAGTAGCCTCCATTAAAGCGAAAGAGAGCGGGTTGGTAATTCATAAAACAATGCGCATTACATTATACATACACTCCATCTTTGTAGAGCATAACCAGATTTAACCCGCTTGACGTGTGACTTCCATCCGTTGTCTAGGCCCTCAGAGCATCGAACGGGAGTCGAATCGAGTTGAAGCACTCAGAACAGCTCTCAATACATCGCTGTCAGTTGTCTCACCCGCTCTTCGGTTTTAACAAAGTGTAATAGTTTTTACTAAAATAATACATTAACTTTTTTTGTTCATTTCAAATAATTAAAAGAAATAATTTTCTTTAAAATAGATCTCTGAAAATAACAAAAATACAATAATAATATATCTCAGAATAACACAAATGATCATCTAAACACAAACTAAGTAGAGCTTGTACTAAGTATAGGAACCAAACAAGCAGAAACCTATTGTATAGGTGTTCAAACATGACATTTCAAATACTTAAATAATTGTTCGTTTTATAGCTAACTATGACTACCAATTACAAAACCATGTTCAGAGGGAGGATAGTTTGTACAAACATTTGCTATGGCCGGCCCAAACCAAACCAACTTTCTATTCCAAACAGATAGTTATCGATGTCTCGGCCAAGTGCGGCCAATTTTTTAACAAATACCTCACTCTATGCGAATTGATGTGAAAAGAGAGCGCACAGCGCCCTCTTGTTTAAAAATATAATACTACTACGATGTACACACAGCTACCGGTCAAGCTAGGCACTTCGATCGTTGTACTGTTCTTACACATACATACATATACTCACGCCTTTTTCCCGTCAGGGTAGGCAGTGACAACAGAACGCCGCTTGCTTCTATCTTTACAAACCTCACGCGCTTCCTCTACGCTCATTACTCTTTTCATACATGCTCGCCGGTTTTGGGCGTACCGTTCTTATGGCGTAAGAAATAAGGATTAAAATCGCACTGTAACTATTAAGCTTGATCTGTCGCTGTGTATATTCGGGTCCTATATCACTAGCGTTTGTCGAGCGTTTTTCCAACGCGAGACTGGAGTCGCACATGAAGTGTTTGGAAAAATACTCGTTAAATCGCTAGAGGAATCGGACTATAGCATACAATGACGTTACAAAAGTAAAAAGAAGTAGATATGTTATAGGCGTACCAAAAGCAGGACGCTAAACATAAGCCAGTTGGCAAGTCTGACATATGTGTGTGTGAAGTCGCGAGCCGGCGTCATAGTGAAACTGATACCTCTTGTCAACCGAAAATAAAATAAAATATGGAGTTATCGATGTGTGCGTTAGAGTAACGTTTCTACGGATTGATTACTACGTAGGTAACGTATCTACCTCTTTCTTGTAATATCATTGATAGCATAGCTATATCATGTGAGCGATCATTTCAAGACCAATCGTTTAAAATTGACATCGTTTAACGAAATCTCTCATATATAGTTACATAAAAAAATAATCCCGACCATACTAAACTTATTCAAGTGCTTAAACTTAGTTATTTGAATTCAAAACAATTCTCAATTCCTCACAAACTACAAAATATGTACAAGACATTGCTATAGTGATATTTTTGAGTGTAGTGCACCATGGAATGGACTGCTGTCTTTAAAAAACAACTTAAAGACTATTATGGTTAATTTCTGTCTTCTTTGGAAGTGTCATCACCATGTCAGCCTAGAGACGTTCACTGGACATAGGCCTCCCTCAAGGTTCTCCATATATACTTATCTGGGAAGTCTTGGAATTACAGTCGAACATAATAAGCAATCATTCCATTTGACATGTACGCAATGCGAGGTACTTATCGGGTACAGTCTATCGAACTCACTCACACACAAGATCACTAGTACAGCTCAGATCAAGTAAAAGAGGGATGCAGCACGGTCTTCAATACGAGTGAAGCGGAAAAAAGGAAGACTGCCAGTAAATAGGCCCTTTCTTATACAGGGTATATGTATAGGTACAAACCATGTACTTATGTTTTGAGTAACCGATATTGCCCCATATTTTGTTGAACTCGTTCATACTCATTCACACATGCACCAAGAGTTATCATAGTACCTAACTTAAACATGTGTGAGTTACCATAATAAGTAGGATCTTCCTTTTTTAGCTTTATTCGTAATAAAACCTGTGCGTAATCTACCTTTTTCGCTCGATCTAGTAGTACAAGAACACCTAATATATAATTAGCTACAACATTTTTGTATATCAAGACTTTGTATCATAGTGATATTTATTACAATATTTAATAAATTATTATGTACTAAAAGGTACCAAAATTATCTATTACATCTATACTTTATGTGCATAATATGTACTGGGATTTCATTTGATGCAACGACGTTGAACGTAAGTATATAAACTCTATACTCCATGCACAATGAGCGTATTATAATTTTGACCACCATAGTAATGGATGTAACAAACTAAAATGAGCCTTATGCACTATGTGTTGAGTACATTTTGGTTTGTTACATCCTTTTGACAACCATTGTAAGGTATAAGTGAAAAGTTAAAATTAACCGTGCGCACTATGTGTTGGGTACTTTTTGGCTTGTCACAATTGTCGTCTATACACAACATGCAATAGCGTTCAAAATGTTTCTTTTTTTGCTAAAGTGGCTTTGAGGTGCTGGGCTCCTTCCATTTTGTACTATAGCACCTTACTATAAACATCGGCACCACATTTTCTATGTAGTCGATTAACCTAATTCCACCCGAAAATTCTTAAAGTCGACCGAACACAGTTCACCGTCAAAACGTCACGATAGTCTAGAAACCGGGCAAGGCCAATAATTCTTCGGCCAATGTGCGCAGTAACACAGTCACCTACAAGCTATATAAATGCAAGTCCACGCCCCATCCCGTCGCAGCGACGGTAGTAGGCAACGCAGCTAACAATCTCGAATGTTCCTCCTGATGTTTCTCATTCCCGAACATAGCGTGACCCGCTAACGCTATATCAGCTAGCTTCTCATCGCCTGCTCCTTTTATATGTAGTTCTAACTGCCAGCTTGGAGGCAAACGAGCCGCATGTAAAGTCATAAAGTACGTTAGCCGAGAGCCCCATAGCGCGCCATCTAGTGGCTCGGCCACAACATTACTCCATGCTAGTATACCGCCATCTGCCGGCGCTACTATTAGAACGATGTGTTGCGGCGCTTCGGTGATGTTCACGTAGAGGGCGCGAGTGTGTTCGTCGATACGCTTTGTGGCGAGTTTGGCTGTGATGTGCGGGCGTGGTGTTGTCTCTGTAGGTATTACGTAGGAACGTCCTACTAATGTTAGTACGGGTAAGAAGTATGGTACGCCACAGTACACCCATCGGGCGCACTCTTCTGAGCTCACCATCCGGGCTGATCCCGTCGACACTGTCGAAAGAAACAGAGCATTATTAGTAGTAAGCATACATCACTGTGAGCATACAAGTTGTTTTTTAAATATTTGTAAAATTATCACTACTCATCACCAAACTCTATTGCAGCTTTTTATCTCTTAGCATCTCTCGTTTTTTCTAGCCGTCTCAAAGATCACATTTTCTTCAGATACTTAATACATTATTAAGTATATACATATGTGTATATTTTGTATGTAATATTGGTTTCATTAACTACAACCATCCACATGAATTTAATGCTAGACTACAAGTGTTGAACAATAAATAGACAAACACAAAATAGCTGAACATCCATACCATATTTATTAAGCGCAGACAGCGTATTAGCATCTAACTCAGGCACCCAGTAGAAATTTTCTACGGCACCAGCGGCGTTACCGGCGTCACCGGCGTTCGCGGCGTTTGTCGGCGCGTGTATGGTACGCCGCGTATGGAACACCATGAGGCGTTGCGGCCGTGTATCGCTGTACGCCGAACCTAGTGGCGTGGTCACTACTAAGACTACCGTCACTCCGCAAACTGCTAGCATACCCCACATCTGAAAACACAGACGCAGAAGATGTCTCAGAGGGAATCTAACTTTCCAGCATATAATCGAGTTATTTTAGAGAAATTGGTAAACAAACAAACCCCGCGTGATAAAGTAAATAACACATTATACAGGGTGTCACAAGATCCATCACCCAGCCATAGTCTACTTGTTATGGGTATCATGCCAAGTCATACTAAGCAAAAATAATACCTGAGAAAGGATCTTTTTTTAAGAAACTACATTATTTAAACCGCAATTAAAAGCGCGCGCGTGCAATGCTCGAAATACCCACATATCCATGGGGTCATAGGACATCGATAGAACATATAGGTGGGGTAATTGCATCGATTTTGTACCTAATTAGAAAAATTCTATAGTAACTTTCAGCCTCAATATCTCCTGAACCAGTAATTTCCCAGGTTTGGTGCCTAAGAAAAAAATGGTCGTAGTGATAGGTACAACATGGGATTTCAGTTTTCGTTAAGGGTTTATTTACAGCCTGTATATTCGCAGTCGATGTTCAAAACAAACGTTGGACCAGTAAGTAATGTGTTTATTACCCACTATTTACTAGGGATATATGTATGGCCATGGAGGTTGCATTATAATTGACCCAATTTGTTCCATGTTTATCTGCAGCCATTTGATTATAAGTACCAAATTTTGAAAAAATTAAATGTAAATTCTTACCAGTTTAGAGAGATTCCTGGTCGCCATGACGAATGGCAGCATCCAACTCAGTGCCGCCAGTACTAGTGCTGTCGATATGATGGCCATTGCTACCTATACCATGTTCAAGTAATAAATATAAAAATAATTTTAATAGGTAATGTATTCACGCGAAAGTTTTGCGAGGCAGGATATAATATGATTGCTACTCTTTCACGGAACAGTGTTAAACGAAATTTGATGGAAGTTTCCACATAGGCTACTTTGTGACGCGGTTAGGGAATGCAAATCTCGCGAGATTTGGGCTCAAGCGAGATCTCGCAAGTTTATGAAGCTAATCACGCCAATTTCGAGATTTCGCGAGATTGGCAGTTGTGTATTTTTTTTTGTAAATAATCGCAATATTTGAATAAATTAGGACAAATATAATAACCATTTTAAGTATTATAAAATAAACATTATTTTTCAGGAATTTTTCAATAGACTTTTATACTTCAAACATTGTTTGACGTACCTATCTGTCTATATTTTTTTAATAAACTTTTATGAAGTAAACTTTTACGGACCGATCTATCAAATAAGAAATGAAAGAAACGAGCAGTCTTCGCTTCTAAAATCAAACAAAAATCTTTAATAATAAAACATTTCTTTAATAATAAACAAAACAAGAGGTAAAAAAAACTTACTTATCATCTATGTTACTAAACTGAGTTATTATTAACAATTAGGTAAATAAAACTATATCTACTCAGTAGACCTTTTAGATATTACAGATTAATTAACTAAATATACCAATAAGACAGACTACCTATTAGACCAATCAAAGGAAAGATTGGTTCAGTTCAAATCACAAACTATTATTACGAATTATTTTCACAGTAGCTCCTTTAGAAGCACAAAATGTCCAAAGAATAGTCTGCTTAACGGCTTCCTTTTCTGTTGGCCAGATATCCAGATTCAGCGCTAATTGAAACCGCAGTTCTCAGGCAGACATCCACAAACTGCAAAAGTTGGCCTTTTGACCCCCCCGCCTCGTATACAACGTGTAACGGAAATAACGCACATTCTCAGACACCCCAATTAGAATACCTTGTTACAATCATAATGCATGCATTGAAATATTTTTTTTATTTGCGTAAATATTGTTTTTTGAAGGAAGTATAAACTCGATTAAGGGCCGGAACATACCTGACGGAAGATCCGTCGCGTTTTATCGGTCGCGTAACGCCAATACATACAAATGTATAGAAAAACGTTCAACCATTCACACCTGACCGATAATCCGTTAGTACGTCGAGCGTACTGACGGATTATCCGTCGACGTCGCGCGCACCACGCACCACGTGAATTTTGACCTTTGAGTAAGGAATAAAAATGGAGAGGGCAAATAGTAGGTACATATAGAAAAATTACATTATTCACATAATATATTATTATATTTTATATTTGTATAGACTCACGGCTGTATCCCCGGAGGGGTAGGCAGAGGTGTAATATTACACCCACATTTCGCCATGATGTTTTTATACACATATATACGAAACCGACATAAAGCCACCAAACATAGTGTTGTTTCGTTTTGTCTTAGGGATATCTCTGTCAAAAAAAAAGAGATAGCCATAGTTTACTGAATAAATTGATCATGACGATATTTTATTAGAAATGTCATTCGTGCCATTATCGCTATATTTTTCGCCAAGGTTTGTGGTACATCTGCTGTGAAATCGTTATCTATCGAACACAATAATTTTGTTTTTGTGCATAAATATGTCTAAAAGTCCGATATTGGCTCTCAGAGAATATTTTGTTACATGTTTCATACAAGAGTCGTCTTTCGCTTTGTCATGTTCGCCCACATTTGCATTATGGAATAAACTAATCTGGCAAAAGATTTAAACTAACAAAGGTAACTCACTACAAAAATGTATTATTCTCCTCTAACCGGCTCCATATCGATATCGATTACATTCTGGAGAACAATTTGCATTGCATTTGGGCAAAGCCATTTTATTTGCCCAACGTTTCGTAGGTGTGCACGCTAATTTCGTAGGTGTGCACGCTAAATTCGTAGGTATTGGACATACCATATCCATGTCATTCCTAGATCGGTGATTTTAAGATCGTAAGATTCCAGGGCCGCCAGACCTTACTTATTTTTTCAGAAACGAAATGCGTAGAATAATGTAGTGTTAGTACTATGTGCTATGAGTGTACGCATATTTGCTAGCTTGGATCGAGGGCCAATTTTTGGGTATGAGGTGCTTAAGGTCTACGGGAACAATTTCCATACATACCTATAGAGAAAACATTTTGTGTCTTGCTCTGCAACTGTACCTAGTCTGTAACCCCTTCTATATCATTTGTATAAGTTTTGTGAAAAACCGTAACCAAATCGTATTATCGTCTTTTATTTTTGAACCTCCATACCTAAATAGGATATATATTCGAATAACGCTTGTTGGCTACTATAAAAAATCTTCCAAGTCCGACAGACCGACATATTTTTAATAGTCAAACTCGAATTGCAATAAAAATAACTACAGAACTTCAGTGACTACAAACATCAGGGAACACGAAAAATGGTTAGGTAAAAGAATATGACAGTAAAATATTGAGCTGCCCTGAGTACGGCCCTGCACGAACAAACTTATATGTGTGCATAATAGCCACGCTTTCAGCGAATGTGTGCAGATACGCTCGACGCATTTTCCGTCAGATGTGTACCGATTCATTTGACGGAATAGACGCGACCGAAGATACGTTCGACGCATCTTCGGTCAGGTATGTTCCGCCCCTAAAAGTGAAAAGCGTGGTCACTATAAATCTGCGCACGCACACAAAAATACGAAACGGTTGCTATGGAAAACAAACGACAGCGATCTGATAGGAACGAAATACGATACGATTTAAACAAAATGTTTCAAATTCAGTCTTCATCACTCAGATAGAGTGGGGTTTTTAAAAATGATGTTTGAATACTTTGTCAGCTACTGTTGATATTTCCAAAGATATGACTATTTCTTTCCATCACACTTTTGGGCTTTGGCGTTGACAGTCGACTTGGTATGAAATTATTTATTGTTTGCTAATACATGCACGATCTACTGTTTCATAACATCGTAAATGACTATTGTGACTGTCTTAACTTAATCATACTCAGTTAGCATTATTGATAGATAAAGTATAAGAATATCAATGAGAGAAAAAAGCAAGAACGGCGTGTTTAAAGTTGTGAATTAATAGTTACATTAATAGAATAATCAAATAACTTACAGGATAAAATCACATTCTTTAGTCCACTTAACACTTCACTGTTTACTCACACATCACATCTTTTCACTGTTTCAAAAGCAGCTACCTAATATCTTTATTAACTCCTCGGCACTTGTTGTCTCCTCACAATAAACTAGTGATTTAATATTTCCCCACAGTGAAAAAGTCGGGGGGCGACAAGTTAACATCAAGATGATGCAGAACGTTCCACACCGGCGCCGTCATGTTGATAATTACACATTTTGTAAATAAACAAGTGATCTTTTTAAAATATATTCTCGCAACTCTCGCTGACAGATTCCCGATGGATGACTAGATACTTGTCATAGCTTGTCTAAGCGCATCGCCAGCGCTCGTCATTGGCCAGCGCGGGCGACACATTACGTCTCGCTCTTGCTTGTTGATTATTACGTAAGCGAAAGATAGATAATAGATATTTTGGTGGTAAATTGTGTGTTATTATTGTCTTTTGCCGCTATTGTGTTGTATTAATGTGTGCGTTCGTGTGACCCAACGTGGAACCATTAAACAAATGCATTTTAAAAGAAGCCGTTCTGTTTTGACTTAAGGTTTATTTTCGTATATTTCAACTTTTCAAACAAATAAGTGACTATAATTTACGTTATTTTTATTATTTTAGAACAAAAAGAAAGCAATATTAAGAATGACAGAAATGGATTCAGTAGCCGATTCTGAGCAAACTACTTTCAGGAAGTACGTTTAATATGTTACATGTTGTATATTCATTTAATTTTTATTAATGCCGATACCGAGTACCGACAGATTGCAACTCCGTCCGTGTCAGTTCGCGCTAATAAGACGTTTTTATGCTCGAGTGCAATCTCGTAAATCTCGCGAGATCTCGCCCTTTTTTCGACCGAGATTAATCTCGCTAAAAAGGCCGAGATCTCGCGAGATCAAGATCGCGCGATAACGAGATTGCATTTCCTAGACGCGATAACCGACAAAAACGTGGCCAGCGATCCAGGCAGAAGCACTAATATTCTATGTATCTACTTTAAAATTGATGAAAAGTGGGCGAAGTCTATCGTGAGATTATATAAAAAATTGTCCAGGGAACAATAGTTCTCTTATGTTTGTATGATATTTTTATCTATTTTTGGTATGTGTGATCATAATGTTTTTTGTATGTATGACTAGCTTTCGCCAGCGTGAAATTTTAATAAAGAGCACCCTATGTACTTCCACGGGTTTCAGACTATCCATGTCAAATTTGATCACAAACAGCTCTGCAGATTAGCCGTGTAGCATACATATTAACAGATAATACTTAAAAATACTTTTGTTTTCATAATCGGCGAACTTCAGGTAAACCTGAAGTTCGCCGATTTATGATTAATATGTAGGTATATTATTTAAGTTATGAAGAGCTTATATACCTACTAAATATAACAGCAGCAAAAATAAAAACTGAGAGCATTACTACAAAGTACATATCAGACCGTCCCTCCGTCCCCGCTGTACTCAAGCGCGCCAACTCATAGAAAGCTTTTAATGACGCTGCGCTAGGTCAAATATATCGTGATAACTTTTAAACTATACATCCAAACTACTTACTGTAAAAGACAAAGTTCATCTACATTAAATACTGAAGGCAATAGATCAAGCAGTTTTGAAAACAATTTGATAACTACTCTAGAATGAGCATATGATAGCATAATGTATGATCGGTTAAAGCTAATGCTTTCAAGACACAACAATTCTGCCTCTATAGACCGGTTGATGTAAATCTATAGCATACTCACATCAGGCGGCAGCGGGCCAGCTCCCGCCCGTCCCATCGTGGGCACCAGTATATGCAGAGAGTTCAGCAGTAGGTAACACGTTTGTAGCAGCGGTAGTGCTGCTCCTATAGCCCAGAAGACGGCGCGGGTACCGGGACTCGCGCGTACTATCTGTGGGACAATGTAATATCATTAGGACTACTCACAGGCTATCTGTTTCAAACTAGACATACTACAGATTAGCTACACCTACACACATAGGCGTATATAGCAGTGGGTCAGGTGGGCCATCATGCCCACAGTCAGCAATTTGGTTACCGATTCGGAAGTTTAGGCTATATTTGCCCCGGGGCTCTTTGACTTATTAGGCTCCTATATTTTCAAAAATAACTCTAGATACGCCAATGCCTACATAGAACAAATAATTGTGCTCATCATACAAAGATTTGTTGCAAGTGGGGATCATACCCAAAACCGGTTAGGCAATAAGGATCATTAACCACCAGAACAAGAGGCCAGCCGAAACATTTCAGAATGCACTTCTTTAAAACATTACTTTTGGAGGGAAGAGGATATAGTGTTTTCCAATTAGAGGGAGGATTCTCTAACCAGGTTGGGTGATCGTGCCTAGTCGATTGCGTTACGTCGGTAGTTATTGAAAAATTCTATATAGCAATCGTAAGGGAATTTTTTAAAGAGCGATCAAAGATTTTGTTCTTCGTAGTTACGTCGATGTCCGGTAGATGACACAGAGTCGCTAGTGTTGGCTGATTTTACCATTATGCGATAGGTGCATCTAATTATTTATTTATTTAAAACTTCATATACACAGAGTATATAGGCGGACTTAATGCCATGGGCATTATCTACCAGTCTACCTTAGAGTGGTGCAGAGAGGAAGAAGTAGGTGTATTGTATAGTGTAGGGTAGATATACTAGTAATTTAATTATGTCGAAGATAATATACTTGCATAAATATATATTATAAATAGTTAAATAAATAGTATAATACATAAACAATAAATACAGGAATAACAAATAAAAAACAAACGTATTATATATAAGTATATATACATACAATATACACATACATAAAATTATGGCAATGACATATTATGGGTAGCTAACGCAATAATTTTTTTATAAAAGTATCGTCTTTAATATTTAAACTATTTCATTTTATGTGGGAAAAGGAATAGGACGAAGAGCGGAATGAAGTCGAGCTGAATAGCACCTTACTGATTTATGTTGAAATCAGTAAGGTGCTAGTATCAGTACAAAGGTCCCTCTTTGTCTAGTGTAGGATCAGATATCAGATCATCATACGGTAATTGATTCTCGACAATGGTAATCATATTAATATCTTAGGAATCTATTTCTCTGTAGAATCGTCCGTAATTATAATTCACTGATGAGTAGGAACTCTTACATTATTTTGGTCCTTCGAGCCGGATGAAATATGGAGATGGTTAATAAGTTGCTTTCTTTCATTGTGAAATTTTAGGTTAAATAGTATGAAGTTAAAGTACCGTGGCTATCAGCTATCATATGAAGTCAACGACAACCCAGCCTACAAGACACCTATTGTTTTCATTTCTACAAACAAACAATTCTGCCAAAGCGGTGAAGTATGCGGGGCGTAGGGGGCTACAAAAATGCATTCTAATTGGCCAGTTCAAATTTGCAGTACGTCATAATTCATAACTAGTGTTGGGATTGTCTCATGTAAAACGTATAAGTCTAACGTACTGTCAGAAAGTGTTCGCCTTAAGTCTGCCGTCTCGTAGGCTGGGTTGTCGTTGTATGAAGTACTTACCGTAGCTACTACGTCCGCCGCGGGAGGTAGTAGCGCCCACAGTAGAGGTAGGAACCCCGAGCGCAGGCCGTACAGCGCGCATAGCAACAGTGCGGTGCCGGCCAGCGCGGCGTGCGCGTCGTGCGCCGCCCGCGCGCCCCACCAGCCGCGCGCCGGCACGCGCCCCCGACCGCGGGACCACAGCACGCGCGCCAGCGTCCAGTACGCTGCCACACCTGTACACATACACGTCGTAATAAGCGAATAGCACAAGGCATCGCATATCACTGCGGAGGATGTTACATCGGTCTCTAAATAATCCGTTTTTAGGGTTCCGTACCTAAAAGGTAAAAAACAGAACCCTATTACTAAGCCTCCGCTGTCTGTCTGTCTGTCACCAGGCTGTATCTCATAAACCATGATAGCTAGAAAGCTGAAATTTTCTCAATCTCATCTCAAAATAAAAATAATAATAAAAATCGCATCTCTTCAAAATTCGTCTGTATTGGCCATTTGCATTGGTTTTCGATATACTTGCCGAACGTGTAGGCAGTAACACTTGCCTTGTATTAATTTGCCTACGCTCGCGTTGGCCTAAGCTCGACCAACATGTATTGCAGGCTTAACAATAGCCTGATATAATTTTATGTTTCATTGTAATATAGAAGTGTTATTATTATAGTGGAGAAAGGTTTCAAACTGTTAGATATTTCACCACGACACTAGATAATTAAAAAAATATATTTAAATCGCGTATCGTTGCGGAGGCAGGTGGTGAAGCGAACCTCATATTGCATTGGTCTTTCACTGCCCACGAGACGTACACTACCTACTTCACTGCACTATTAGTTCCTGAGTTACGGCCCGGCCACAGCCTACAGCGGCGGCGACAGCGGCGAGCGTTTTTGATGTACAGTCGAACAACTTCCCGCTAGACCACAAAAAGGGCGAGAATCGCTCAGCAAGACATCGTCGCTTCCAGTGCTACTTTACACGCACATTAACACTCGCATACAAAACCAGTCTCTAGTGTGCCTCGACTCTATGAGCGAGCCAAGCGATTTTTTTTCAAACTTGTCCAGCGCCGATATGTTGTTCGACTGTACATCGAAATCGCTCACCGCTGTAGGCTGTGGCCGAGCGGTTAGAAAAAAATTGGGCAAGTGCGAGTCGGACTCGCGCAGGAAGGGTTCCGTACCATCATCTATAAAAGAAAATCACGTTCGTTGTATGTATACTTAAATACTTCATAAGTGTCTACCTGTTTATTAATATCGAGTAACAAATTGCTTAAAAATTACGTTTGTTGTATGGGAGCCCCCCTTTATTATTTACTTTTTTTAAATTTAATTATTTATTTTGAAAGGTAATATACAACTACATATTCTGTAAAAATTTAAAGCGTCTACCTGTTACAGTTAGTAATTTTGAACAAAAAATACGAAAAAAAACACGTTTTTTGTATGGGACCCCCCCTTAATATTTTCATTTTTTTATTTTTAGTATTTGTTGTTATAGCGGCAACCGAAATACACACGTTGGGCTCTGTCAGTTTGTACCTATTGTGAATTGAAACAAGATGGATGACGACGTAGAAGTTATTGCAGCTGCTGCTATTTATTTAATGAGCGCTTATAATTATTATGTCAGTATATACCGCACTAAAATTGTGAAAAAGAAAAGACGAAAAAAAAGGTGGTGGATGTTGAGTATTCACAAAAATAGAACAAGGGCGTAATGGCGCGCTGACAAACATGTGGACACCATTGGCCGAGTGCGCGCGAGCGCCTTTGATTTGTGCAGAAAAACCGACTGCGCTCCGAAGTGCAGCAAATGATCGCGCGCGATCGCGAGTTGTGACAAGCTACGTCAAATGAGTTCTATATACGTTGGCGCTTGACTTTACTCGGCTAACTAGGCGAGCGACAGCGAGCGATGGCAAGATAATGCAAATATACTGTCTATACGTTGGTATTGGCGTTCACTCGGCGACGCTCGGCCAACATGTATTGCAGGCTTTAGAAAAAGTATATTTAAAAACAACATAATTCACAAAAAAATCATTAACAAACAAATACCATTACAACACTCACCCGGCATAAAATACAGCGGCGCAAGCAGCAGCGGCCTCGAATAAAAAGTCAGCCTCGCGCCCAACGCATGCAGCACGACCGCTACGACCACAGCAGCCATCACTCCACCCGCGCCGCCGACCACAGCGGCCAAAACCGCGCGACCAACAGCATTCGACCACGCCTTGACCGGCAGGTATAGCTCTTTACCAGCCGCTGCAGCGCTTAGCCTCAGTTTGACTAGCACTAGCGTCATGGTAGCGATACCGAACGCTACCGCGGCCGGCGCCCGCGCCGATATCACGTACCAGCCTAGTACGTCGAAGAATACAGGCTGACGGGATAACGCGTCCACTTCAGATTCCACTTCCGAGCTTGACAGTAGACCTGGCGAATAAGGAAGTTCAAAGTGGGTTGTATTTAAGTAACTGTTAGTCAAAAATACTAATTTTCCACCAAAAATACTAATTGCACCACTAAGCTAAGTTGACGGAGCCCTGCTTCGCAGGGCTCCTATTTTTAGGAGCAGGGTCACAAGAGAACCTAACATAACCTATTAAGTTTTCTGAGTGGATAAGTTTCCCGAGCGGACGAAACTTTTCATATCAAATGATATTTTGTAAAAAGATCATCATATTTGGTGTACAAATAGTATTTTAGTGTGCAAGTCAGTATTTTAGTGAAATAATAAAGTTTTTTTGCGTAACTCACTTTAGTGTGTTACATAACATTTTTGATACGCTGTTAAAAATATCCCGTTCAAAATAAGCCCAACGTATGGAGACTTAACTATGTTTGACGACGTTATTTACCAATTATATATGAATCTAGTGGATGAATTCGTTAGCCTTATAAAAGTCGTCAACTTCTAAGTTAGAAGTTCTAATCACAATCCGAGTGTCTGAATAGAAGTGGTTATGTCCGCGAAATATTTGTCTTGCTTTCGGTTTAGATGCCACAGGGGTTTCCGGTGGTGCCGCAACAAAGTAAGCCACCGCAGTTCCCGTAACCCTGCCGCTACGGGACGTCGAGAACACTACGACAGTTTTAGTGACATACATACATACATACATATCGTCACGCCTTTTATCCCCGAAGGGGTAGGCAGAGGTGTATTTCTACACCCACTTTTCGCCAGATATACTTTAGTCCCACGTAATAAGGGGCGAGCCTATTGCCGTACCGGGCACATTTCCAGACTCCGTGCTGCTACTGAGAATTTCGTGACAGAAAAACCCAATAACACTGCTCGACCCAGAAATCGAACCCGGGACCTCCCGATCCCACGCGCACATTTATGCCGCGAGACCAACGAGGCAGTCGTATAGGGTTTGATGTCGAGTTTTCCGTCTCTACGCAAAGATGGTATTTGCATCGTGTTATCCCTTAGTCGCCTCTTACGACACCCACGGGAAGATAGGGGGTGGTGACACTTGTATTCTATGCCGTCAACCACACGGCAAGTTTTAGTGAGTAGTCACACAATAGTTTCAGTGACTCTCTCCCAAATACGTCTCTAAGAGAGGGTCACATACTTCTTTCGCATCTCCCGACTCGACGGGCACTGGCTTTCTGGCGCGATAAAAAGAAAAAAGAAAATATACCAGATGTTTGATGTCTATTCTTTCCATTTAAAGGATGTACACCTCGCGCATCTATATTTATTATCTGTGTTTGCTGGACTGAAATTAGTCACTATATTATGTTCGCGCATGTTTAGTATAATTATAAGCGCCTTCCGACCAACAAACCTCCGTTACCTACATGTTCCTAAAACGTGCATTGCGCAGTCGCTAGTGAATAACGTCAGACACGTCATCCCGATCAACTACATAATATGTTTAGCGGGTCTTAATCGCGATAATTTATTTATTTCAAGGCATAAGGGACTATATCAGTCCCTCCGCAACCACAACCGTTGCAAGCCGGTAGAAATGTAGGAGAATAACAGAGGTATTTATGCCTTGAAATAAATAAATTATCGCGACTAAGACCCGCTAAATAATATTGTATGATACATAATAAGTATGTTTCTGTATAAATCAAAGTCAAAGTAAAAAAAGTCAAAGTCAAAATCATTTATTCATCTAGGTCACAAGGTGACGCTTATGAACGTAAAATTTTAAAGTAATTTACTTAATGCTTCTACATTTACATTTACTGCTTCGTTCGCAAAGCAATAGATAGAACCACGAGAAAGAACGGGCAATAAAACTCGTGGCCACTCTTTTTAATCGCCAGTGTTATGGGTAATGTAATGTGTTGTAACATTACCATGTGCGAGTGCTAGCACGTTGTCGCCGGTCCGCTGCAGCGCGTCAGGCGGCACTTGAGCCACGGTGTCGAGGCGCGTGTGGTATACGTAGCCGTTCGAGCTCCACGCTAGGTCCACGCCTGGAATACAATACGTACGCAATGAACAAGGACTTTGTGAACTTCTGAATTAAAATATATAGAGCTAACCATTTTGGTTTTAAGTGCTCCAACACAATAAACTTATGCATACGACACTTATGCCGGTAGTTGACTTATGCTCCGCTCAAACGGGCTACCGTCCAAAGACACTGGTGGCATAAGTCACACAGTCATCAAAAGAGGATTTCCAGTTTGCGACGACAGAATATCTGTCTTCTGTCGCCATTGTGCTAGCTTGTAAGTCGTGGTTTTAAGACCAAGTGGTTAAACAGAAACCCATACAGTATAGGCAAGTATTGCATCTACTATTACAATTATAGGCAGGTACCTGAAAGTTTGCCGAAGTCCCGAAAGATTCGGAAGTCAGTATCGGCAGGTATGAGTCCACTCTCGAACATCTCCTGCGCGAGCGAAGATGCGAACGGGTGTGGTACTGTGCCCGCGTACACCTGGAAAATTAAAAGCAAAACTATACGTGTGCTCTAATAGTGGTGTGAAACGTTAGTTAAGGGGCTGTTCCTGCGGGTTCTAAGGGGTTCAACCTGTCTGAGAAGAAGGGGTCTTCTAAAACCATCAGAGTTCACCGTGATAGATTTATTTTAATGTTTCCCCTTTTTATAACTACTATTTGCCCCATTTAACTACCTACACCTCACCAGGGTCTTTACCCTGGTGAGGAGTAGGTTATAAAAAGGGGAAATAACTCTTTTTTTTGTTCGGAGGGGATCAGAGGACTTTTCCTCTGATCCCAAAGGAGGAAACAAAAAAGGAGTTATTTTTATTTATTTTATATTAAACTTTCGCGATTTGTATACATCATATTTTTTTTTAAGTAAACGGATCTTATTCCCGATATTTAATTAATTTAAGGTATAAATTACTACAGATACTAAGGCTTGTAAGACGACCGAAACGTCGGTAAAACATAGGTATTTATACCTTAAATTAATTAAATATCCCAAATAACACCCGTTTACATAAAAAAAAAACTGATATTTTATTTTCGTTTCTGGTAATTTTCTGCTAGCAATTTATTTTATGATGCTGTTTCTGTTGCTTCTTCGAGATATGGCGCACTAAGTCTTAATCACACTGACCCAAACATCAGAGCCTGAATCCACGTCGCAATATTTACCTCAACGATCCAAGGGTCATGCGGTCCAGCTTGGAACAGCACCTCTCGGCCGCCCGCACCGCACGCCTCGATATTGATGAATGCACGCACTGACTTCGCCCATCTGTGAACACAGAGTAAAAGATCAACGGAGAGGAGAAATACACCGGGACTTTGCGAATCAGCCTTGAACATCTCACTTGGGGAAGACCTTTTTATGTTCTTGGTGTTCAATGTTTCTGAAAGATATTGGAAGTCTGCCAACCTGCACTTGATCAAAGTGGTTACCCTTCTCATAATGAGAAGGTGCCGTGCTCAGCGATGGGGCAGTTTATATAAAGGGCTGACGATGATTATGATGTTCCTGGGATGAGTATATAGACTTAATAAGATGCTATACTATCAGGAGGAACCAATGATGTCTGATTTTAGGAAACTACTGAGAAAAAAAAATCTCACTAGTTCCATGGAACTAATTGTTGGTGGAACTAGTGAGAAAGATCCAACTATTGCAAGTTCGTTATTAATCCGGTAGCACTCTGAGCTATTCCTAAATGTTCAACAAAATGTGTTCACAACCCGAAAATATAATGTAATTAGTGCTTTGGAAGAAAAATAAATAAGTGGACCCGGAGCACCAAGGTCTTGGGTCTTGGATCGCAACCAGCACAGCGCTAGGATGATGTTTATCGCCGGAATATCCAATCTATCCATGTATTTGGAGATTAGATGCATATTTGACATCAGCTCCATACAAAAATATATGTTGGTGCAGTCGACTGATTGCTTTGACCTGCGAGGAATCGCTTACAAATACGTAGAGGCTTACTTATGCTGTGTGATGAAAGCATGCGAAGCCTGCATTATATTCTCCTCGGCGCCATTGAACAGAAACACGGCGTCGTGACGCAGAGGACGCGGCGTGGCCGCCAGTGCCCGAAGGGTTTCTAGCAGCACCGCGCAACCCGCGCCGTCGTCACTTGCGCCTGTAAATGAGGGACGGTGTTGGTGACTTTATGTTGAATAACCTGTTGCTTGCATTGCTAAATTAAGAATGAAGATATCGAAGTCACCGGATTTTCAGACATCCTTTCTTGGTGTTTTCTCTATAGTAAATAGAACGCTGAGTATTTTTCGTTGAACGCCTACCTACGCTGGACAATCGCTAGCGTCAAGGGTCTAGTGGTAAGGATATTTAGTAATCCTTTCGTAGTGGGTTCCTACGTCATAAAAGGAAAGCTCTGTTCAAATAAAACTTTTCTATTGAAGAAGATGTCTTACGTATTCCATAGAGTAAACTATCCTCCAAATGGAGGCACCATTTGGAGGAAAGTTTATTCCGATTTTGCTGGTGTACCTAAACACTTCAGTGGGACCATTTATATGTGGTTTCAGATTCATGTGATGGTAATTAGGTATAGATAGGCTTGTCACTTTTTATATGTGCTTCAATCGATAGTATTTCCGTGCATTCTAACGATATATGATTTCGAAATCTGTTGTCATTTGTTTTCAATTGAGCTTAATTAATTTATTTGTGTATTTTATTCATAATTTAAGTGTCTACTAATGAAGTTATGTAAGTACCTACATAATTTAATTAATAATTTTTATTATAAACCAGATCTCTTGAAAGACAGGAAAATTCAATTCATTGTTTTAGTAATTTATAATAAGTATCATTTAAAGCGCGATTCACATTCAGCGGTGCACATCGGTGGGTAACGGAGTGAAACGCAGCCCAATATAGAATGCGTCTAAATTTAGACCATCAAAATGTTAATTTACAGTAGGTATATAAAGTAAATACTTATATATATTTTTTTTAAATACAACTCCCGCATTAGGACTAAATTCTGTGTCGCGGGGGACTTTACAAACATACAAGTAACGGTCACAATGAACACCCAGACTAGAAACAACAATTTTATTTATGAATCACACAAAGTGTTGTCTCGTGTGGAGATCGAACCCACAAAACACTGTCAAACACTGAACATTTCTGTCACTTAGGACCGTCATTTACTAGAGCGAAAAAGATAGAGGGAACGCGTCAGCACGATCGATTCCGCGGCGTGCAGTCTAAATATAGCTGCCGCTACAGGTCATCTGCTGTTGAATTATTTGACCATTAGCGATTCTTCATAAAACACTTAGCATGGAAGAGCGAGTATGGTGTACGAATGCCATCTGTGTTCTCTAGCAAACCGGTATCACTTGCAAATGCTCTTCGCTATGCAGGCTTTGCGCTCTGTTGAGTGTGCATCATGCCTAAAAGTGGTAATAACTATGTTGCTTTCTATGCTGTTTAATTTGTATAATCGGCTATCTTACGCCCGTTCAATTTGGCTACTAGTAATATAAATTTGACCTATTTTGTATGCAGTTTATGTCAAATATTTATCTCTGATAGCCTATCCAATCCATCGTAAAATATTAAAAACGGCCGTTCTACGCAGTGTAGGTCTAGGTAGGTACTACTCTATTGTCTAACTAAAGTACATGATTACTCTATCTCCTTTTGTTTACGACACCTAAAAGTGTCACCATGAGTATTATTCTCAGTTATGAGACGCTCATGTCACTCATCTGGCTTACAAGGATTAAGATATTAGGTACCTTTACGCAAGATGTGCATGGATTAACGAATGTAGACGTTAATAGATGATTATTGTGTGACGTTGCTGGTATTATTTCGTTTCCATTTGTCATCTAAGACATGGGATTAAACGCCATCATGTTTTGTATTTAGATGCTTTAATAAGCTGGTATGTGTATGGCTGGTATCGCTGGTCGAAGTGTTGCGCCTGCCAAAATACAAGTATACAAATACCAAGCATCACATCGCGATAGCCGAGTGGATATACCAACAGACTGCCATGCAGAGGGTATCGGGTTCGAATCCACGGCGCGCACCAATGACTTTTCGGAGTTATGTGCGTATTGAATGGTTAATTATCGCTTGTCCCGTGCCTCGGAGAGCACGTTAAGCCGTCGGTCCCGGTTGTCATGAAGATCTTTGACAGTCGTTACAGGGCTTCAGTACCTTCTAAACAAACTGACACTAGTCTAAACCATGGAATATCGCTATCCCTTCGGGTTGCGGAGGTCAGACAGGCATTCGCTCTGTGGAAAAGCTAATATTCAGCCAAATCCGGTTAGACTAGAAAGCGGAACCCAGATTGAAAACTGGGATAACGCTAAGAGGATGATGATGAAATACTCTCTCATTCTCGTTTAAAATCTTTTTTTTTACATAGCTTATTAAAAATATATTATGAATTTATGAATGCACAGAATGGGCCTTGGTCCCGCTCATTTTCCTTCACTTTTTTCTCAATTTGTGGTAATTGCATTTAGTCGCGTGTTACATCGTTAGGCACTTTTGCATGATTAAAGATACTCGATGGAAAATTTTCGAGAGAAGCAGTCGAATTATAAAGAATAATGCCTTGGTGTAATAGGAAATAAACACAAACACCTTCAATAAACTTTTGATGGTGAGTCTATTGCCTATAAATAATTGCCGTACCCGTAAAGTAAGTGGGGCACTACTTATCTGTACCGATTCTAATCAAATGGGCACGGACGGATTAATTTTGAACCTGAATGGAATACAGTGATCGTACATAATTATGTAAGTACTTGCACATAAAGTGAGTATTTCCACGTCAACTGACATATCTTAGTAAGACAAATCTTTACTATGGTAGTAGGTACAACTTATACTAGCCGTATACAGTTTGACTTACAACGTATGCGTGTAGCAAGGCCTTACGTAGGGGAGGTCAGCTCAAAGAGGCCACCTTAACTTTATGTTTTAAAAAAATCTATCAAACGATAGACTTTTGAAGATAATTTAATACTAATAGCCAGAAAATTTTAAAGTTTTATGATGCGGAACCCAAATTCATGGAAATTTAAAAATGATTATGTGATATGTGAATTACGAAAACTTGTCCAAAAACCGCTTTGCCCGAGTGGTCGCCCAAAGCGGCCATGGGGGTAAGGGCAATGTGGCCACCCCAAAGTACACATGAAAAGTATCGTACCCATGAAGCTAATACACAGAGGAGATGGCGGAACGTATTTTCCTATACAAACTATGCGTGACAGCGGGCGGGGGTGAGGGGGACGTTACACTCCTGCTGACTCCGCCCACTGACTTATGACAACGTAATTCTGCCATTCGACACTAGAGGGCAAATGAAGTGGTCGTACTTGGGTGTATTTTATAATATTATAATTTTAAATCCAAAATAGTTTCTATTCGGCGCCCTGTTTGGAATAATACGCATATATTACTAATAAATATTATTAGGTAAGGGTCCGGTCCATTCATAGGGGGCGCTTTTAAATATTATACACAAGGTCGTTCATTTAACACAGTGTATTAATATAAAATACAAAAGCAACCCAACATACTTGTTCTTGATATTGGGAAATATACAGGCTCCTTTTTATGAGATATTCGGTTTTCAATGGTTGAGACTTAAAAATATTTTGTATTTGTATTAATTTATAATAATAATAAAACTTCCTTTATTCAAGTGACCAAGACCCAGATTTGATTATTAAAACACTTAAAACTATTGTTAGTAAAGTAAATAATACAATCCACATTCACAAAAGCTTAATAGTCAACACGCAGGAACAAATTCTTGTATATTTCGACGGGCTCCAATTGTACCGAGCGATTTTGTTTACCCATTGCATCTTTAATTCGTCATCAGTTGGAAATCTGAAACATAAATACTCAAAAAAATATCCTATAATAAAATTTGTCATAGTTAAATATTTTATTTTTATATCTAAGTACGGCCCTGTATTCCCACTAGCGCCATCTATCGTGATCTATCCTGGACCACGTGTACTACGCTTATTTGATGAAATCATTTCTACAATTCATTTGTATTTAGATAAGAATTAACGATACAAGTAAATTAAAGTTAGTTTATACAACACATTTCAAGTACAATTTCAAAGATGTAAATAACGTTTGAACAGTTTTTCATCACTAATTTAAATCATTCGGCGCCATCTATCGGTGAGCAGATATTACTGTGATAAAATTCGAACGAATAGAATATTCTGGAATATCATTAAAATATTCGATTTAAAACACTTACGAGCAGTGTTGCCGTTCTAGCGACTTTGTCGCTCGATCTGGAGGAATTCATGAGTGGTTAGCGGTAAAAAAAATTGAGTTAGCGACAAAAAAATGTTTAGAGACTTCTAGCGGATTTTTTTTCGAAAACAACTGAAGAATAATTTGTTTTTAAGACCATCACTACACTTGAACAACCATAAACATCCGTTCCGGCACAAAATATCCTCAAATAGCCTCAACCCCAGCAAAACAAAGTCCGAAATCAAATTTCAGAAAAAACTTTGAACTTCATTCTGCTCATTAGAAACCGACTAAAAATTTAAAATAAAGATTGCTCGAGTTACGATCTGCCTGATGAAGTAATTAATCAAGTCCGAAAACCAATGCCCAAAGTAGCTGGTGTAGGCATCGGAGAACCTTCCACTGCCAGTGCCAGTGATACTGAATATCCAGTGGACATATGTTTTGATTTTGAAATATAGGTAGTAAATTATGTAATTCTTAGAAAACGTAACAGTTTCAGATTTTTTATCATCCAGAACATTTGTTATGGATTTTTTAAATAAATAATATATGTTGATTTAATTTTTTTATTTTTTGCGATAAATTTAAATGTTTGCCAAAATTAAACGATTGGCGCTCTCTAAAAATCCGAAGTTATAAGGCGCAGACTTCAAGTATAGATTGAACGTCAGCGATACGATTTAGCGACTTCTAGCGGATTAAAAAAAAGAGATAATTACCAATATCTAGCGGATTTTTTAATATGACTAGCGACTTTTTAATTTTGTAGAACGGCAACACTGCTTACGAGTGAAATGTGATGCCTTCCGTGGCAATTCGGCGTGTATCGGAGTAATTCCTGCAAGCTTACACACAACAATAATTTTTTTTGTAGTATTTTTAACGAAAAACATTTTTTTACTGGATTCTGTTCTGAGCACGCCAGATGTACGTTCGATGCGAGTTGCCGATAGACTGAGTAAGCCACGCCCACCAGCCCATCAAATGTGCACTCCTGTTGTATCAAGTGCACATTGTGTATGGCATCTCCTCTGTGTATTAGCTTCATGATCGTACCTGACGAAATAAAAATACCAAAAATATAAGTAATTAATTTTTTTGTAAAATAATCAAGTTATTGTGCTTTCTTATAACATATTTTAATCACAATCAGTCTTGAGAATGGAAAGTTATTTGCTTCGGCATATTGAAACACGAGCTGCAGGAAATCTTCCTTCGTGAGGCCAAAAAAGAGTTTATCCATATGAAACAAGTACTCTAACTGTTCTTCTTCCTGCTGTAAAGTAAATATTGTTGTAAAGAGAGAGATTTGTGCGAGGGATACCGTACCTATTTGATTGTGATACATTTAATCGAGCCGCGTTTTTCATTTAATTGCCCGAGACATGACAGATAAACAAAATAATTAAGCATTATCTATCAAAGTATAATGATTTATCTTAGGGCAAAGCGGTCAGTTGGCCGCTTTACCCGAGCCGCTTTGCCTTTTTCGGTCATTTTGTTTCAATAACTTACTATTACAACATTATTTATTATCCTTACAAGAAAACAGAATACAAACATAGCTAAATAGATAAACAACAGTAAACATGTAATAAACTCATTGAAATATAACGAACTTTGACCAAATCAGGTAGAACTTACCTTGCATTTTTTTAACAAAACATCCAAAATATTATATTTTGTCACTGCAACCACGCGCTCGGTCCTTACGCTACCGAATGGCTGATCGGTGTTGGGCGGGAGATTGGTAATGCGAACAGAACGACAACGCCACGCTATAATTACTAATAAGTGAAAAATAAAGCGTGGCCGCTTTGCCTCCTGTGGCCACTTTGAGCTGACTTCCCCTATGTTATTGAGTAACACCTCAACAATAGGCAAACGATCGACTCCATTCAGGCATCTACAGCCCTAATTGTGCGGTGAACCCATTCCGAAGTACATTCCTTTACATTGAGCTCAATTAGACAATTCACACCTCGCGGTCTTCCTAACGTAGGTATAAACTAGACCGAGTCGTTACTATGAGGCACATCGTGATGTGTGCATCATAACGTTTATTAAATGCTAACACAGGTATCACTTAGTTTTTGTTCTGTTCAATGATAATTAGCAAATATGTATCTGACTTATATTGAAACCAGTTATGTGATGAAGTGCGTACGTTTTTACTGACAAAATTAATGTTGCCGGTGCTTAGGCACGGTTTAGTAAAGGTAACACCGTGGTTTAGTGCTTGTGGATCTGTTGCTTACCTAGATCGGTAACTGTTTTATAAGCTGGTGATAAAACTACAATTTTTTGTCTTAATATAACTGAATCGCTAAACTAGGCTTTAAAGCTTAAACAGGTTTATTAGAAGTGGTCAGCTCCGGTTATATTTGTTTTGATGTTGATAAGTGTTACTCGATGTTCTTAATGAATATATCTTTATAGAAAGTGAAAAGAAAAAAAAATGTGTTCAAGGGTGTTCAAGGGGAATAGTGTGTGTTCAAGAGGACTTGAGAATGGTTTAGATTCACAAAAAAAATGCGAACATTAAGAAAAATATATATAGCGGTACGATTGTACGATGTTCACCGGGTCAGCTAGAACATAAATAAAATTGGAGTGTCTGTATGTAATATTTAAATAACTGCTTTTTACTTATAACCGGTACATAATAATATACCGAAATGACATTTTTACTATTTTTGTCTGTCTGTCTATCTGTCTGTTTGTTCTCGCTAATCTCTGGAACGGCTGGACCGATTTTAACGGGACTTTCACTGGCGGATAGCTGATGTACCTAGGAGTAACTTAGGCTATAAATTAACCGGGTACGCGAAGTAGATCCCTCAGGACGCGGGTGAAACCACGGGAAACATATGAAATGAAACGGTATTGAATATGAATGTACAGTCTAAGCTTCGTATAAAAACTACCTTCACCCAAGTGTTTAATGGTTGTAAAGTATTTTGGTTCCAAGTGATCTTTGTGATACTGATATAAGTAAACGTTCTAAGATAGCGGACACTGAAAGTGTTGTGATTTATCGATACACCAATGCCAATTAATTCGATATTTTTAAATAATCGCTTAAATTTCCTTAGGTTACATCACTATAATTGTCAGTGATGAACTGTCATGCATATCATTATATAGCGAAAATACTATAGTTTGGGATGTGCGTTGTCTGTGAGTCTGTCAGTATCGGAAATGTTTTACAGGTTATCCTGTAAAACATTTCCGATCTTTCTGTCAGTATCGGAAATGTTTTACAGGATAACCTGTAAAACATTTCCGATACTGACAGACTCACAGATAACGCACATCCCAAACTATAGTATTTTCGCTATATAATGATATGCATGACAGTTCATCACTGACAATTATAGTGATGTAACCTAAGGAAATTTAAGCGATTATTTAAAAATATCGAATTAATTGGCAAACGACATGCAATCGTACGTAGTTACCGATTTTACATCTTCGAAATAAATTCATATTAAAAGTGTTTTGGCAAATACATTCACAAATAAAACGCAGTAATTTCTTTTTTATTATTCTTCACTGTCACTCGAAATAAAACCTCATATCTGAATCGGAATCTTCTCCAACTGAGATAATTAATTGCTGATCTCAAATTCAGTCGAGGTGGATATATTTATCCCAGTCTGTAAATATTGTCGATTGTGTTATTTCTACGACTGATTAATTTTATCAATGTAGGGATTTCGTATTGCACATCGGAACTATCTATGTCAGTTATTGAAGCTTTACGCCCATGTTTCTTCGGAGTGGAAATTTTCTTGTCTTCAAAACTAGTTTCTCCAAATTTTTCTTTGGTTATTCGAGAAACTGAAGCGTTGCCAATGTTCAGAGCTGCCGCAACTCTGTACACAACACAGTCGATCGGTATAACCGGGCCCCCGTTTACACGCTCTCGTTCAAAGAAAGTCCTCAAACGAAGCTCTAACTCACGGCTTTGAGAGTTTAAAACAATTTTTTTGCTGTATTTGGCATTGTGCGTACCAAATAAAACACAACAAAAAAATAAAAAAATAACACGCCAAACAGGCAGAATCACAAACTGCATACAAGGCGCTAGTACTGACGTATTCGATCACAAGATGGCCGCTCCTATTCATCGATTTCATGTCGATTCAATGGTGTCAATCTCTACCATAGAGATATAAAGGATAGAGTGGCAGAATAGTACAACTCAATACTGTGTCGTGTCCGCCGGGTGGGAGAGAGAACGCAATAGGTTAAAGGCCCCCTGCATCTCTCTCTAACATTACATGCACAACATCAACATTGCGCAATGGCGTGCTACCTGTAACTATTATTTATATCAGTTTATCAGTAATCAATAGTCGAGATCGGCCTTTTTTAGCGAGATTAATCTCGGTCGAAAAAAGGGCGAGATCTCGCGAGATTTACGAGATTGCACTCGAGCATAAAAACGTCTTATTCGAAGCACGAACTGACAGGGACGGATCGCAATCTGTCGGTATCGGCATTAATAAAAAATGAAATGAATTTATACGAGTCCGGGGGATCTAAAGGCAAACTTTTGCAGTTCGTGGATGTCTGCCTGAGAACTGCGGTTTCAATTAGCGTTGAATCCGAAAAGGCCTTCTCAGCGGCTGGTTATCTGGCCAACAGAAAAGGAAGCCGTTTAGCAGACGATTCTTTGGACATTTTGTGCTTCTGAGGGAGCTCCTTTGAAAATAATTCGTAATAATGGCTTGTGATTTGAACTCAACTAATCTTTCCTTTGATTGGTATATTTTGTTAATTAGGATCTGTAATTTGTAAAAGTCTGCCTTATTGGTATATTTTGTTAATTAATCTGTAATATCTAAAAGGTCTACTGAGTAGATATAGTTTTATATACCTGATTGATAAATTATCTCAGTTTAGTAACATATATGATAATAAGAATTTTTTTTTGGCGTTGTTTTGTTTATAATAAAATATATTTTTTATTACTAAAAGATTTTTGTTAGATATTAGAAGCGAAGACTTGTTATTTCATTCATTTCTTATTTGACAGATCCGTCCGTAAAAGTTTACTTCATAAAAGTTTATAAAAAAATTATAGACAGATAGGTACGTCAAACAATGTTTGAAGCATAGAAGTGTATTGAAAAATTCGTGAAAAATAATGTTTATCTTATAATACTTAAAATGGTTATTATTTTTGTCCTAATTTATTCAAATATTGCGATTATTTACAAAAAAAAAATACAAACTGCCAATCTCGCGAGATCTCGATATTGGCGAGCTCTCGCGAGATTGGCTTCATAATCTCGCGAGATCTCGCTTGAGCCCTAATCTCGCGAGATTTGCATTCCCTAATTGGCCCCACTCTGCCACTCTATCCTTTATATCTCTATGATCTCTACTGACCATAGAGATATTAAGAATAGAGTGGCAGAGTGGGGCCTATTCGTGTCCGCCGGAGGGAGAGAGAACGCAACATTAAAGGCCCCCTGCATCTCTCTCTAACAATACATGCACAACATCAACATTACGCAGTGGCGTGCTACCTGTAACTATTATTTAAATCAGTTTATTAGTAAACAATAGTTTAAAAGCTGTTTTTATTGTTACACGAAGATAGTTTGAAGTGACAAAAAAGTTTATATATTTTTAAACTATTGATTACTGATAAACTGATATAAATAATAGTTACAGGTAGCACGCCATTGCGCAATGTTGATGTTGTGCATGTAATGTTAGAGAGAGATGCAGGGGGCCTTTAACCTGTAGCGTTCTCTCTAGCACCGACGGACACGACACAGTATTAAGTTAGGTACTGTTCTGCCACTCTATCCTTTATATCTCTATGCTACTGACAGAGGGTTCGTTTCATGCATCTGATATTTTGAGGATTATATTATATTATATTTAAATAATTTATTTACAGTTAATAATAATTATAAAAATAGAGAGAGACATACTAGTATCAATTTACTTTGTAATTTTCAATAGATATTTTTTTAATAATTGTGTTTTTTTGCCAATTTATTTTCATAAGTTGAAAGTAGTATGCGTGATATGTAAAATGAGAACTGTCTTGCATATCATCATACAGCGAAAATACTATACTAGACGCAAGAAGTTTAATTTTGGCTTGTCTGTTCATGGAGTACCGATAAAGAACACCAGGAAGAACACTGAGAGGATTATTGGAAATTCGTCTCCTATGGAGGAAAAACATTCCCACGGGGGGACAAGCCGCGGGCAATGTCTAGTGGGAAGTATAATTAATACAGTTTACTGCACGTTCCAGTAGTTTTACCAGTACAGCAAAAACTGCGGAGCTGGCTTAGTGACAACCCTGCCTTAGTCGACGTTATCTTAATATATAAAATCCTTGCGTTACTGACTGACTGACAGACACGCTACAGCCGAAACTATTGGGCGCAGGAAGCTGAAATTTGGCATGTATGTTCCTTGGGGACCGTAGGGGTGCACTAAGAAGGGATTTCCCGAAATTCCCACGGGATCGGCCAAAACGGGTCAATTTAAAAAAAATGCAGGCGTAGCTGCTGGCGTCCTCTAGTAAAAATATATAAACCATCACATTAAACTGTCGTTCATTTTAACACAGCTGTTGTTACGTCAAAAATATAGGTACATTTATACCATGACCTGCAATAAAGTCAAATTCGTGGCGCGTGGTTTGAACATAATTCCAAATAAGTAGGAGTTTGTCAAGGTCCGATTCAATGGTTTGTGCCATTAACGTGTTTTTAAATTATTTAGTTACGTCAAAATAACAAAAAAATACTCTTTTCATCAAAAGAAGGAAGCGCTCTTGGTTTGTTTGTGATTTTAGCTATTACGTGCGCCTGAAGGTCAAAATTCGAGTAGTCATGTTTTTTCGACAGTATTTAAATTAGTGCCTAATAAGTATCAACAATTAAAGATAACTGGTTACAAAAACAAGTTTTCTTTTTGGCTACTTAGTTTTATACTCGTACCTATTTTCCACTGTGCTATTGGGAGACGATCTTGTAGAGAACGTAGGAAACGGTTAGATGCAAGTCACTTAAGATGGGTATGTGTGAAGAGCCTTGAGAGAGGCCTATTTGAGCTCTTTAGGCCGACATTATACAATCTATTTTGAAAATATTATATCTTCGGCCTATGTCCAGCAGTTAGCTACAAAAAGCTGACGATGAGAGTATGATTTTGTCGCGATTACGGAAGCAGGTGTTCCCGGAAGAAATCCTCTTTTAATGCGATGCGGAAAACCACTCTTATATACATATATCGGTTAAAGAACCGTCATATTAATATCCTGCTTCATCCCAAAACAAGTCGATACATACATCATATTATATTATAATTACTGGACGATTCACACAGCTGTGGTGCACTGCGTTGCTAAGTGGGGCACGGAACCGTCACGCGCTATTGCCGGCGCGGCTCTCAACCATAGTATATGTCTCAACCGACGATAATAACGACTAATTAATATACAGCACAGATTATACTCTGTGATTTGTTACGTCATCTGTGAGTGCGAACTGAGTGCACTGTACTCGGCGCAAGCGCACTTGAGATGTACCAGGTTAGTTTGGTACGATCTTCTAACGAAACAAGAGAGTAGTCGATGGATGAGGGATGCTGTTGGATGGATCTGTAACACTATTCCTATAGTTGTATTTCTAGTCGTACCTACTAGTATCTACTCATCCGAACCTGGATGCTAAACTTCGCTTTGATTTCGTAAGTGTTATTCTATTAAATAAACCAAATAAATTGCTTTGAATTATATGAAGATTGAAGATACAATCTGATTTTGGCACCGAATTTGGAAATGGCTTAGGAAAGTGGCTAATACAGGATTTTGAGTTAATCTGAATAATCATCATCATCAGCCTTTAACAGTCCACTGCTGGACTAGGCCTCTCCTTTGAAAGGAGGACTTAGCCTACTATACTACGCTGGCCAAACGGGTTGGTATAGGGTTTGTATCAAGTTTTCCTTCTCTTACAGTGCTGTTCTCTGTATAATATGGTCCCTCTGTCGGCTCTTACGACACCCATGGAATGATATGGGGTGGTGACAATCCGTATTCTTAATCCGTCATCTGAATAATACTAGACTTCTATTAAAGAAATAGCTCGCCTTATGAGTTGGCAAGTTTGTCGCACGCGGAAAAAGCCAATCTAAGCTTATAGGGGAAAGTTGCTATGAATGGACCAGCTAACTTTACAACGTCATATCTTAAAAAATATTAGTGATAAAATGAAAGCAGTTTATTATTTTTATTGCGTGGGACCTTTATTTATAATAATCAAACGCACAAACAATTCGGGCTTATACTTTTTCGTATAAACAAAGAAAACTAAATCTTTGGCTGTTACCTTCTTCAGACCAAGGGCACCTTCAATACCTTCATTGAACCACTAGGTTGCCGTCAATGGACATCGAGAAATTTGTTCTAGAGGTCCAATCCGGGTAACTTATTAGAATTATCAATTTGACTAAATAATGGCATATGAGGAGAGACAAACAACACTCATACACGTAGTTGGCGTTTTCTTGGGCTTTTTGGTTTACGCCATGTTACCTTAGTTTGAGTGTTACTCTCGGGACTTCGTAAATTCTACTAGCTTCATAAATATAGCTTTATATATAGCTTTCAAAAAACAAAAGGCTGGTTTAAACCAGCCTTTTGTTTTTTCACTGATTCTAGAGCGAGGTTCATGCTAGTTTCATTTTAATTAAGTATTTATTTTATATGACGACATTCTAAAATTATTAATATACCATGATTTTCAAGACGTTTTTTCATAATCACTGAAATACTCGGAGCCTACGTTAGTACGTGAGTAAAAAAAAACAATAAAAAGTTGCTATGCTTGGACCGGTCCAACGACGGAACTCTCTTGTGGTCCATTGATAGCAACAAGGTATTCGTTTCGTAAAAGAAAATCTAAAATTTACAAGGACATGATTAGACAAAATTGAATAACACTCATGGAATCACAATTAAACTATCTAATATTTCATACCAGTGCACACAAACAAATATGAGTAGAATGATAGTTACATCAGATTGTTCCGAGTCATATAATAAGATTTTGACCGCCTACAAATACAATCACACACGTAACTCCTCGCCAAGTTCCGCAGCGTCGCTGAGGTTAGAGAGGGGTCCAAGGGTCCAACTGAGTCAGCACGGACTCGTTTCGACTAGTTTGGGTGTTGCTATTATAGCTTGGATAGTTTTGGAAGTACCTTGGTGGTCCAATGAAAACGCTGGTCCAATGATCGCGACTTTCCCCTATGTGTGTGCAAATAAATATCTAATCCAAAAAAGCTGCGAAAGGCAGCTGAATTTAGAAACATGGACACTATCAGAACTAACCTGGTTTTAGAATGACATACCGCAAGCAATATAATAATTTATTAGACCTAAGTACCTATGTAGGTACGTATGTTGGTAAGTACCGTTCGCGTGCCGCACAGAGTGATATATCTATACACGCACAGTAGTCGTTGGTTGATCATGATTCATGATATTAAAGGATAAATAGACGGCACGGCACGGGATGGAAACCATGAAAGCAAAACGTCGCCTGGAAACGTCTCTCCACTTTTCGGTAGCAGATATTGTGAGAAGGAATGAGAAAGCAAAGTACCTACCTAGTAGTTTTACAAAATACCATTGCTTCGCGTTTTGCACTGAGTATTACCAATTACTGTTACTTACATGCATGATTAAAAAGATGGCCCGACTGATTAGTGATTAGGCCCGCCTAGCTTCTTCGCCTTTAAAATGTACTAAAATGAATTTTATTTGAAAAGTAAATTAAAAAACCTGAAAGCACTACTTCAAGTTATTTATTGAAATAAGCTGTCTCGCACTGGTCGAAATTCAACCGTTATTTTATCTTTGGCTACTTATTCTCCCCTTTAATCTATAAAAGTACCTAGCATCAAGGCAGCTATGAGCTAGTCTACTAACTGACCTATAGGCTATAGTAGTACCGTACAGTTTGTGAAGATGGGCGAATATTTCTTATTTTGCACACAAAATCTACTGAATAGCTTTTAATAAAACTCGGCAGTAATATAGCTTATTCATCAGAATAGCACATACGCTATCCTTTGTTGCGATTACCGTAAAACGACACCCACGCGAACGAAGCCGCGGGCAAAAGCTAGTTACTAATAGTCATATCTGTTTATAACCCAGTTTAGTATTAATGATTATTTCCCGTTCTTCCAAATATTTACTAAAAAAGTCTGTTATCACTTATCAGTTATCAACTTATCACTTATCAGAATATAGGCAGGTAGGTACATATTATGTGGCAAGTGGGATCGTTATCACAATGATGCAATCGGTCAATGAGCCCAGACACAAATTATATAGATACCTACGTGCTTTTAAGCCAACGCAATTTTTATTGTTTATGGTGGTAAATTAGATTAAGTAGCTTGTAGCTTTATGAACTGTATTTTCTTGAACTGCTGTGATATGCCCGAATAGTAATAAGGGAATATTTGAACAGTATTCGTCACAAGACCTGGCTTGAGATTGGGTGCCACAAGCAAGCAAGGAAAGATTTGAGGGAGCACTTTGCTCAGCAGAGGGACAGCGTAGGCTATTAAAGAAAACACAGAACCTCCCACAGCTATAAGGTACTTTCTGAAGATAGCCGTTAGGATGTACAAAATTCAGTGCAGTAGATAAATAATTATTTAATTTAACTAGTGGGCTTGATTCATGTAATGTGTGTCTGAATACATGTACCTGCAGCGTATATCTTTGGTCATATTAATGTTTTGATGCATGTATGCATTGCGTGAACAAAGACCGTTTGAAACAGTAGTGTCTGATAATAAAAAACAGTTTGGAACGGTGCAAAGTCTTCATAGCTACCTTATATCAAACCAGTACTTATCCAAACAAGCCCTAACCGTTATTCTAGACCATTAAGTAATATAAGCAAGTAGAAGATATAAACGAAACGCACAAAAGCTATAGGTAATGACAGTCACGTCTTGGTCTATTTACTCTGAAGTAGAGCACAATAATCGTCAAGAATCGCGCTCAATTACCAATTGTATACTATTAACACCTGCACACTTGCTCGTTACGGAACTATTATACCGACTGCTATGTAGATCATCGAAATATTACGGCCTGGTAAAATCATCAGACGCGTCATTGCAAAAAAAATGTTTGTTTACTACACGTCTATAAGTTTTCTTTTTTATGTAATAAGTGCAAACGAGCAGATGGATCTCCTGATGGTAAACGATTTCCGCCGGCCATGGACACAAGCAACACCAAAGGATTCACAAGTACGTCGCCACCCTTTGGGTTGGGAAAAAGATTAGGAGGAGGTGTGGGATGAAGATGAAGGAATATGGAATGGGAACTTTGGCACTCTCACTCAAAGAACGAAACGCAACAGTAGATATACATAGGGTTACGCCATCTATCGGTGAATGGGGGTACTAGAAGAGATTGAATGTATCGGTGGTTTTAAGGTAATTCATCTACTCTGTACTAGATGGCGTTGCTGTATCGAGTAGGTATCGACTGTTCGCGATTATTTCGACAGTTTTGTAGAAGCATCTAGAATGCGCTAGTGATGTTATCCGGCCAGTATAAATAGAGCGCGAACGAACGGACAGGACACAGTGACAATTGAATATCGGAGCGATAAACAAGAAGCGAAGGCAAGTAATTCGGAAGTGTTTAGTGGTGTTTTTATTAGTGTTGAGAAGTGTGAAATAAGTGTGTTTTTACTAGTAGTGTAAATAAGTGTGTATAGTGTTTTTGTATAAATAAAGTTCAGTTTAAGTGGCATAGTGAGTTATAATTTATCGTCGAACCCCAGCTCGTAACAATAGGTACTGTTACTTTACGTCGATAATCTGTGAGACGGAAGTAGACTTCTACGATCAAGTCGGCCCATTCATGCTGAGATCAGTAAGTTTGTACTATCTATAAAGTTAGAACCGAAATCGACAGGGCTCTCTGAAAACTAAGACAAGCTGGATGGAAACAAACTGCTCATATTTATAATATCAGACATCAGTTCAGATTATTACATAACCTCTATCCTTATCCGTGTGGTGACGGATATCTACGTATATATTGTCCGTGTGGTGACGGATTAAGAAATACGGATTGTCACCACCCCATATCATCCCATGGGTGTCGTAAGAGCCGTCAGAAGGAGCACATTGTGCAGAGAACAGCACTGTAAGAGTAGGAAAACTTGATACAAACCCTATACACAAACACAAATTTATCAATTTGTCGTAATGAGTGAGCTTTGACAATTTTTATTCTTGCCTTGTGTCTCGCGATGATAACCTAATATTTGAACCGTAATAATACTAATAATAAAACAAAAGATTTGTGTGTTTATAAAACTAAAGTACTGATTAACGAATATTATTAATTATTATTGCAGATAAACGGATTTTACAAATTATTATTTTATTTTGGTACTTTCCAACGGAGTATGCATAACGGACACACGTGGCTTTAAAGAAAATCTAGTCAAATCCTAGCGTTATCTTGGTTGCGTCCTATACCGCGTCTCCGAACCCGGGATCTGCTTAGTAGTATAAACAAATTTGACAGACTTGCTTTTGTACGTAGCGACTACGGAGTGAGCTTAGCAAACAATATTCGAGGCGACTGCCTTCAACTAAAACCAGTATTGATTGTGGGTAGTAGTTATTTGAGGGTAGGTACTCCCTGCTTGCGGCAGTAGCCCAGTGGAGAAGCGATAGCCTAGTGGAGAGACTGACAGACTGCTACGCAGAGGGTCTCAGGTTCCAATCCTAGGCAAGTACCCATGACTTTTCGAAGTGAGTATTAAATTGTAAATTATCGCTTGCAAAACGGTGAAGGAAAACATCGTGAGGAAACCTGCATGTCTGAGAGTTCTCCATAATGTACTCGAAAGACATGTGAAGTCTGCCAACCCGCACTAGGCCAACGTGGTTGACTATGGCTTTACCCTTGTCCCAGTGAGAAGAGGCCCGTGCCCAGCAGTGGGACAGTATATAATATACAAGGGCTGATGATGATGATGACGCCCTACATGTAGAAACGCGGACAAGCGTCATTTGTCAAATCAATACCCACATAACTTCAAAAAGTGGGTGGTTGGTATATGCATCGGGTTTGAAGCTTAACAGCTCCTTTGCTTAGCTAGCATTTTCACCTCTATCAGTGTCGCTATATAATATTAAATAAAGGTAGAAGATAAATCATCACATCAGCCTTATTAATAGTCCACTGCTGGACTAGGCCTCTCCTTTGAAAGGAGGAATTGGCCTACTATACCACGCTGGCGAAACGGGTTGGTATAGGGTTTGTATCAAGTTTTCCTTCTCTTGCAGTGTTGTTATTTGCATAATATGCTCCCTCTGTCGGCTCTTACGACACCCATGGGATGATATGGGGTGGTGACATTACGTATTCTTAATCCGTCACCACACGAAGATAAATACCGGTACCAAACTTTAGTGTTAGTCTGCGACGATAATGCAAATTAACGATATTTCGATATCAAGATTGTCTTGTAAGAAGAGAAGAAGCTTACGAGCGTAAGCTTCTTCTCTTATTTTATTTAAGAGCCTAGGCTCTTGTCGCTGGCGCAATTGCCATAGCCTTCGGTTTCCTGCCCGTTCTTTGACCTCTTGATACGACCCTAACTTTTTCTTGCTCGTAAACTAAATACTACAAATTCTACAAAGAGAAGACTTACCAGGGCTGTCGGGCACGGTGTCAAAGTGACAGTTGAGCAAGATGGCGGTGCGCTTGTGTTCGCGCGCGCCTATGCCTGACACGCGCGCTACCACGCTCTGCACGTCGCGGTATACGTTGTTCATACCTACACATAGAATAACAGTCATGAGGTGTAGAAGAACCTCACTGGTTTTATGACGGCTTTCTGATTCCCGTGTAATGAGTGGCTCAATGACTTGTCTTTTTGACGGAGCGAGGCAGCAGAACCAACAGAAGGAGAAATGCGATGCTAAGTTGTGGATTCTGCGTTGATGCGGCGCAAGGGAGTGAAGAGGAACAAAGGAGTATTGTGGAATGGAGTCAAGGACTGTGCGCAGTTAAGCCATGGATGATTGCGGGCAATCAATTATTCGCTTCGTGACTCCTCTCAACTTTCGCGCCCTGGTTCCGATTGTCAGCTCTGCTTCACCACTCCGCGCTCAAAATGTACGAATTTTACAGTTTCGCAAATCTTTGTCCACTTAAGCGAGGTAAAGGTTTGTGCCTTCCCATTGGTTAAATATTGACAAAGCTCCGCATCGCTCTTCTCCTCTCCGCTCCAGTGGACAGCTTACGTTACTGAGGCAATGCCATGGTAAAGTAAAGCACTGTGATGACAGGGATTCCAAAGGATCAAAGCCATGAGACACCCCGAAAAAATAATGAGGGAAAATAATAAGTAGCTGACGGAAAGTGATAGTTATACAGCTACCAGCTCTCTGTTTGCTAAAATAAGTAAATTAAATTCCTTTATTACCGTCCATGAAGGTGAGTGCGAAGCCCCCGCTGCCTCGTTGTACGTCGAGTTCTACTCTGTTGTGTGGCGACGCCTGCGCCGCGATACTCTTTATTGCTGATACTAGTACTGCTACTGATAGTACTTCGTTCTCGTAGCTACCAGCCACCTGGTAAAATATTCAGCTTGTTTAATACTGCCATTTTTACACAAGGATATGATAATTTTGAGCGGAGTAGAGCTCTGCCGATCTCAGCATGAATGGGCCTGCTCAACCAGGAAAGTTGATACTAAATTCTCACAGAATATCGACCTAAAGTATCTATACTGTTTCTTTTCGTTCGGTGACTGAGAGTACCGCAGGCGCCATCCCCTTTCCTTCTCCTCCATCCCGCTCCGCCTCCTAATCCATTTTCATCCAAGCTGGCAATGCACTTGTCCCTCCTCTGATGTTGCATATTGTACTGGTAGGTATTATTTTCTGAACGGGACGCAGACTCAATCTGCAAGCGCCCACAGCCAGAATAACTTGACTGCTTGTAACCTAAAACCTAATTGCATCAATCCCTTTCTGTTAATTAAATAAACAAGCATTAGTTCAAACCTGAGGGTTTTAATTAAAAAGGAGTGAGCGGCAGGTTAACTGCGGACACTTTTTGTCCGCTATATTTTTAGCTCTCATGAAATAGTGGACGTAATAACTATCTATATTTAATCGTCATGCTCAAATGTCAGAATATTTAACAGATATAGTTATTAATTACTATTTGTACCTCAGATCGACAGGTGTCTATGCCGTGCCAGTGCCCTATGTCAGACAACATAAGGAAACTTTCGTAGTTATGAAAATCTGCATGATTCAAGCTGCTGCTTACGATAGCAAACTCTAAGGAAACGAGGATACTAAAATTCGAGAAAGTATGCCTATCAAGATACACGCTACTATATCAGCCATGTTATCGAAACAGAATAGCCGTTGGACTAGAATTTCAGGCATAACGTTTTGGATACCTGGGGGGGTGAAGGATAAATATTGGAGGATTCCAATATTTTAATTATACCTGCTGCGAAATTTATACCTACGTATGGCTGACTTTGCGTCACGGAATTCTGAAATGGAAGAGAACTCCGGAGCTCAGGCTCTCCTTCCAAAATTATCCCAACAGGTTATAACAAAATGCCTACCCGTGGACCAATAGACGTCAGGTTCACGAGGTGTTCATGAGCGATCTGCGCGATGAACTGATGAGGTCGCGCCGTGTCTCTGGTCAGAGGTTCTGGCAGCGCGTAGTCTATGCGCGCGACGGCGAACATGGCGCACGCGCTGAGCGCCAGCCCTGCGCACACCCAGCGCCATGACAGCGGCAGGACGATCAACTTGTTCTCCTTTATGAACTGTTCGGTATCCTGGTGGGAAATAAATTGCTTTAATTATAATAGCTTGTAGGTAACGACTTGGTTGGACTGCCTCCGTGGTCCAGTGTAGTATGCATCTGCTGTTTGGCCGATCCCGGGTTCGATTCTCGGGACGGGCAAAAGTGTTACTGAGTTTTTCCGAATTCTCAGTAGCAGCACGGAGTCTGGAAATGTGTCCGGTAACAGCAAAAGGCTCGCCTCCTATTGCGTGGGACTTACAATTCATAAAGCGAAATGTGGGTAATATTCCGCCTCTGCCTACCCTACGGGGATACAGGCGTGACAATATATAATATTGTTTCAAGGTTCGGCTATGTGGAGATGTCCACATGAAACATCAGAGGCTTTGATCAATAAGTGGTCTAACAATTGGAACATTAGAGTTCACTAAATATTTCGTACGTAACAGTTAAATGTTGATCTGTGGCTTTAAAATGTTGAATACGAAGCACGAGGCACTTCTCTTCTAATCGATGGACAGTAAAGTCTGCATCGTACTTTATGAAGCCCGCCCTCTTATATAATGAAAGAGCCAGAATTCTGCATCGTATCGTAAGAACGATACGATGCAGAATTCTGGCTCTTTAATTAGCTATTATCAGACAGCGTATCACAAAGATTAAAGCCTTAAAGATATATAAACGAATTATCAGATTAAATTAATGCAGTGTCGTAAATTGTACCCTTGAAATTGGTATGATCTTTTCTGGCGTTAGACACATACATACATACACACATACGCAACGTCACGCCTTTTATCCCCGAAGGGGTAGGCAGAGGTGCATTTCTACACCCACTTTTCGCCAGATATATCTTAGTCCCACGTAATAAGGGGCGAGCCTATTGCCGTACCGGGCACATTTCCAGACTCCGTGCTGCTACTGAGAATTTCGCGACAGAAAAACCCAATAACACTGCCCGACCCAGGAATCGAACCCGGGACCTCCCGATCCCACGCGCACACCTATGCCGCGAGACCAACGAGGCAGTCTTGGGGTTTGATGTCGAGTTTTCCGTCTCTACGCAAAGATGGTATTTGCATCGTGTTATCCCTTAGTCGCCTCTTACGACACCCACGGGAAGATAGGGGGTGGTGACATTTGTATTCTATGCCGTCAACCACACATTTAGACGTAAGACATTAAGCAATTATTGATTGATTTTATTAACTGGAATTGCTACAATTGTTTTTGGCGTTTTAATCGTATTGTCTCAGCCCATCAAGTTGCCAAGTTGGTGCTAAACTTAAAATATTTTTACTCAGTACTCAGTAAAACTTAAACGATCATAAAATATATTTTAGTCGAGGCAATTTATGTAAAAGGGAACACGGATGATGTAGGCCGTTGATAACCCTCTGTACATTAGCTTAATGAAAGATCCAACTCCCAGAGGTCATCAAAGTGCTCTATCGAATACACAATAGTTTATTTTCAATCGATATCAAGGTTTCTAATACTTTTGTAAACTTTAAAAGCTTTGTTGCAGAAAGTGTTCAAGGTAAACAAAATTATTTATATGTGGACATCTTCACATTATAAATGGTTAATTATCTCTTGTATGTCTGAGAATTCTCATTTATTATCATCATCATCTGTGTCTCTAGCAACACACGCATCCTGGATCAGTTATCTGTACCTGCCACGTTCGGGGCATGGCCGTCACTCCATAACCCTTCTGCCCACCTGACATCATTTCTTATAGCGATGTGCCCCGCCCACTACCATTTCAGTTTGTCTATCCGGAGAGTTATATCAGCGACTTTGGCTCGCCTGCGGATCTCCTTTCTGATCCGATCTCGAAGGAGTATTCCAAGCATAGCTCTCTCCATAGTGCACGACTACGTCTCAGATCTGTGCGTTATCACTAGCAACATACACGTTTCAAAGACTTTCGGACGTCAAGCCGTAGCTTCCCGAAAGCTGTCCAACCTCGTTTGATTCGACGATTCTCGTCTTGTCCATGTTCATCTTTAGACCTACTTGTTCGAAGCCATCGAGCATTGGGCCGAGGTCTTCCATGTTTCCAGCCATAACTACGAAGTTATCAGCAAATTGAAGGAAGTGATTTAGTCGCCACCGATTTAGAACGCCGCGGAAGGCAGCGATAGCCTAGTGGAGATACCAACAGACTGCCATGCAGAAGGTATCGGGTTCGAATCCACGGCGCGCACCAATGACTTTTCGGAGTTATGTGCGTATTGAATTGTTAATTATCGCTTGTCCCGTGCCTCGGAGAGAACGTTAAGCCGTCGGTCCCGGTTGTCATGAAGATCTTTGACAATCGTTACAGGGCGTCAGTACCTTCTAAATAAGCTAACACTAGTCTAAACCATGGAATATCGCTATCCCTTTGGGTTGCGGAGGTCAGACAGGCAGTCGCTCCGTGGAAAAGCTAATATTCAGCCAAATCCGGTTAGACTAATAAGCGGACCCCAGATTGAAAACTGGGATAACGTTAAGAGGATGATGATGATTTAGAGGAGATATAACATCCCTCTGTTTCAATCCTCGCTGTAGAATTTCGAGCTCTGGTTCGGGAAACGGCCAATATAGTGGCGTTATCACACAAGCATTTCAGCACTTCGAGATATAAGTTGATAATCTGGCACCATTGGTTGAAGAGACTAGGACTGCTCAAGATTCGATCGAATCGAAGGAATCGTAATTGTTGCATACGCTAATTTGACAAACTATGCAATGCATGAATCGGAAATTTGCATCAACCGGGCATTGATTGTGATGGGCGTCGACGCGATTGATCGTTTTTCTTCGATCGATCGACGGTCAATCGCACCGACAACGTCGAATCGCACCTAAAGCAAAATAACTATAATGTAAGTACTAGGCATTATTAATAATAGCATTGCATTGTCCAAAGACACAAAGCTATCTATAAAAACAAAATCAAACGGTACAGTAGCTTTGTTTCATACTAGGTAAGTATGATTCAAAGGCATATCCTGTTTTACATTTTTGTGCCTGTGCTATTCTTCTATTGTTCATCATACACACATACACGTGTGTATCACTATGTATCATAAATATTGCCCTTATAAAGACTCCTACACAAAGTGCCGGCGGCAAACAAAGCCGCCAGCATGGACGCCCGGGCTTTGTGTAAGTTTCTGCGGCTGATGTCGACAGCACAAACGCAAGAAAAAAGCCGGTGGCACGTGCCGCCGGCACTGTGTGTAGCCGCCTTTATGCATGCTAAGTGAATTTACAATGGCAAAAAGTCTAACGTCATGCTGAAAACATATTATGATAATTATTACACTTTACTGGTTATGCTCCATTGTAGAATATATGTGAATAAATGGTATAGAAAATCTTAGCACCAACTCTGGTCGATGCTAAGGTGCCGTGTAAGACCGATGCCATGAATGCTTGGAGAAGAGCTTGTCCAAGCACTGAGTTACCCCGAAACCTATCCTCTCAGAGGCAGTGGGACGGACCGCATTGCAGCGCGTCGCGCGATACGAGAAAAACTTAATAGGTACATCATCTAATGCTGCAAAGTGTGCTCGTCTACGGCAGTGGGAGAGAGGGAGTCGGGCCTCTGGCTTCAAGCACTGCCATCGTCCAACATAGATACCATGACATGAAATACAACACAACCTGTGCTCCTACTGCATAACAGGCCATGGTAACCAAGGCTTTTGACAGCCTCTCCACAGTGACAGCGATGTGGAGTAACGCATGGCGCACCTAAACGGACGCAAGAGGTGATGCGTCACCATGGCCTGTCATGCAGCAGGAATGAGCGCAGGTCGTATTTCTCGACATGGCAACCTTAATGACATTCTCTGTCGGGCTCTTGTCACCGCTGGCTTTCCAGCCCACCTTGAGCCTCAGTGCCTGCTACGCGACAACGGCAAAATACCAGACGGTATGTCTTTACTGCCATGGAAGTTAGGTAGGCCTTTGGTATGGGACGCAACGTGTGTCGATACCCTCGCGCTATCACATCTTTCTAGGACAGCGGGTTGTGCGGGCGCTGCTGCTGCTACAGCATAACAGCAGAGACCCTAAAACGGCGCAAATACGTAAACCTAGGAGAGGATTACGTATTTGAGCCGTTTGGGATCGAAATGTTGCAGCCATGGGGTCCAAGTGCGAGATCTCTTTTTAGAGATCTCGTAAAGAGACTGGTCGACGCCTCGCATGACCAGAAGGCTGGGGTGTATTTAGCCCAAAAGTTGAGTATTGCCATACAACATGGCATTGCTGGCAGCCTTCTAGCACGCTTTCAGTTGACGACGATGTGGAGGACTTTCATGACGCCCTCTAAATGATTTTCTTTTCTGTTCTAAACATTATTTCTTAGTATAGTTTAAGACTTGGTTTTTTATTCTAATTAAAATACATTCATATAAAAAGATACTAATGGTATAGAAAAGTATAATATATATAAATATGTATAATCAAATATCAAATAACTATTTACTTACCTATTCTAGGAAATTTAAAAAAAACATTTTCAATTACAAAGTAATAAAAAAAATTTTAAGTAGGTATGTTGAGAAAAATTTTACTGCTTGGGTAGACATAAGCACAGTACCAGGATGGACAGTATTGGAGTACTGTTCCGTGGAGTAGGTAAATACTCTCTAAGGTTGTAAATAAATTTTACCATATCATTATGTTAAGTGATTATCAGATTATGGATGTAATGAATTGGGCTCCTGAGAAATTTCAAGGTGAACTAATTATTCTAAATTATACTGCTGTCTAGTAAGTACTAGTAAGTGTAGCAAAAGCAGTGGCGTAGCTAGCTTGGCTGGCACCTGGGGCGGAAGAAGTTGGTGGATAACCTAACAATTCCGGGCTAACTCTCGTAGTGCTGAGCTAGTGCCTATGTTGTTTTATATTTTAGTTAGTACATTGTTCTTAAACTTGAGTTTTGGGTATCACCCCTTTTTTTTGGGTGGCACCCCAAAAAGGTTGGCACCCGGGGCGGACCGCCTCCGCCGCCCCCAACTACCTACGCCACTGAGCAAGAGCCCAATTAGTTTCAATTTTCAATTAGGGAAATAAATGGTGTGTTATGCAAATAAAGATATGATTACTTATGCTTATAAAGTGGCTGTAGAGGACCATTCATAAATTAGAGAAAAATTGTATTATTGGACTTAAATAATCTTTTATTGCTTTTATAATCTTGTTTTATTTATTTTTATAAAGATTGAAAAATATTTTCTACATAGATACAGCAACATAAAATGTACAAATAAATAATGCTTATATAAAAGGTATGTTGGCATAAACATGTTGTAATTATTCATTGTTTATATTTTTACAAACTGTTCAAACAGACTGAAATAATTAATAGTCTACATAATATGGTAACACCATAGACAGGTGACTCTATACAGTTATTATACCATGCTGTTAAACATTTTTATTTTAGCCTCATTTTAGCTGAAATAGCATTTGTAAGTAACATAGAATTGGTTATTTAAACTGCATAAGTAACAATAATTCAAATATTATTTTTAGAGCACGAAAAAGTTGCACGTGTTGCAAAGTAGCCAGTGCTTGGCGCGTTTAGTACAGAGTTTATATTTTTAAATATCTGCAGCTGTTCTCAAATTTTCTACATAAGAAATAGATAACTGACAACAACTGATTAGACACACAAATAAAATTGTATCATACCGGCAAACAAGCTACAGTAACCAAATTATTTAATAATTACCCAGAATAATTTAAAAATATTAGTTTCTTACCATGGTTAGAATCCTAGTGTCCAATACTTCTTAAAAATAATTACTGAGTTTATAATGAATTGTTCTGTCACATAAGTTCAATTTTTTTACGCACGTCACTTCCAACTATAACCTGTTTAAAGCAAAAAACCACAGGCAGACTATCTTCTCATTATGAAAATGAATAAAAACGATATTACGTACGATATCAATACCAATGTCAGATTTTATCAGTCGCCAGTCGATGAACATCTGTCAATTTAATGTCAAAGTCGTCAAAGATAAAGAACTGCCAAATACAGTGTAGCCAGCTACACTAGCTATATGCATTTCATTTATGGGTATAAAATTGGAGCAAGTCCGTCTTGTAAAATACGTAGATTTAGTACCGCTTTCATCACTAGTGAATCCTAAAAAGGAGGTCTACCATGTAAGTATAACCATGCACTTCAAAAAGGGTTATTTTACTTTTTGAAACCCTAGAACATATCTCATTTACTAAATACAATTAAATGACTAGTTCAATTAAGCAAAAATCTACTTGATCGTTAGTTTTGCAAACTTACCGGTTACAATGATACTATCCACTTTCATTCACACTCTCACAGCAAAAATGTACATACCTAACAAGAGTTTAATATTCCAACTAGCTTACTTATATTATCATCCAAGTGTTATATGCTCCATCAAGTAGGTACTGCAAAATATTCTGCTTTTTGTTTCCGTAATAACAAGGTCACGCTTTATTTTTTAATCTGGTGCCCACAAAAAAATAATATTTCGATACAGGACATTTTTTACCATTGCAGACCTTTTCAAAAGTAATAATCAGATATTTTTCAAAGCTGGCAATCTACCAAAAACTGGGTAGCTTTTATTCCATGTTTTATTCATTCAGTCATGTTTACATACTTCATAGTTCATTCATATTTGAAAATATTCAATTATTCATTCATGACTGTAAATGTCATGAAATGTCATCCATGTGTGATTGACTTGACTTGTGTAATTTGTGAATTCGATGGATTTTTGTACAGTTCGTAGTTTTATTGGATGTGGGATCAAAATACTTACGAGATCATCTTAGTGGTCAGCATTGGCTTACTTATAAGTGCATAGTCTGTGTGTATGAGACATTTGGCACGATGTCGAATTGGGTCGGATATGCCATCTCGGTGAATTGTGGGGAGCCTCTAGGCTGCTATCAAGGCACTATTTTGGAGGCAGATGGTAACACAATAACTCTGACAAAAGCTTTCAGGAATGGGTTTCCATATCCAAAGTCTCAAGTGACGCTCAAGTAAGTTGTTTTTTCACATATTTTTTTTGTGAAGAGCAGTTTAAGTATTTTGGACATAATGGTTGTGTTGTTTTAGTGCTGCAGATATTAAAGATCTGAAGATAATTGAGTCGCGACCGGAGCCGACGGAACAGACACACAGTACAGTTGCAGTCACTAAGAACAATAAGAAAGCACAGCGAGCCACTGTGTGTGAAAACCTCCAGGCTAATCCTACTAGCTCATGTGAGTAATATTATCCGTACTATATCAAAATAGATCAGTAACCAAGAGATTTTTACAAAGAAAGGAATGTAAGGTCATCTTTGCATTACTACCTTCTTTACTTTTATTCATTGTTATTGTGTGAGGTTAGAATAGTTTTATCAACTAGAAACTATAAATAGCAAAGAAATGGACTTTTAAGTTTGACATCATATGTTTTATATTAATGAGTCATTCACAAATTGGGGACTGATATTTTTATTTAGTTACCATATTGATGTAAGATGTTAAAAAAAGGTTTATGAAAAACAAATGTCTTCAGAATTTGAAAGTGAGTAAAGCTTTAGTACCCACATTAATTACTATAGACTTGATTTTTGTTGAATGTATAAATAATTTGTCAGTTAACAAGTATGACAGCTTAGGTGAATGTTTGCAATTTCACCAGAAAGTTTAAAGTTCCATAATTGAAAGTGATGTAATCATAGTACTGCTAATAGTAGGTACCTATGTAACTATTACTCATTTAAAACTTTCAATGACAATTTTATTCTGAACTATAAACAGATATACTTAATGACTTATTCTCTATACATTTTAGAATAATGAGTAAATTGGTCCCTAAATAACAAATAAATTATTCCCTGTGAGTAGTTTTGTATAAATGTTTTATTTCTCTAAAATATAATTGTCTAGTAATAATCTGTCTCTCAGTATTTAATGAAGAGTTTGTTTTATTGAACATGCTAATTGAACAGCAACTGCAGGTACAGTTGAATATTTTTTTTGTGTTTGATAGCTCATTTATTTAGGGAGGCTATAAGCAGTATTACATCACCCGATGTGAGCCACAGTTGTGGATCAGTAGCCCTAATTAACAAGGGTCTAACTCTAGGCTCATCTAGTTATACATATTGATTTATTTCGTCTGTAAGAAATTAAATCAAATTTAAACATGACAGGACTTTAAAGTATCAGTACCTATATGTCTAGGCTATGTACCTACTGTTCAGTAATGGAACATAGAAATAAATAGACAACTTGCAAAGACGAAACTTGGTATATTCTTAACTGTAATTTTGTTACATTTGAATAGGCGTGGTTGCTAATTGGGTTTTAAAAAATAAGTGAAGTATGGTGCAAACGGTTGTCGCACCGCTGCGACGCCCCCGCACGTCTTGTCCCCTCTGCAGCTCTCTTGGCATTTAGTTTAAGAGCCAACATGTACAAATACACCTGTTTAAAACAATTATTAATAATATTTACAGCAAGCAACCAACTATCCACAAGTAGTAATGCCAATAACAACAAGCCAGGCGGTAACAACCGCGGCGCCGCCGCCCCTGTGCGCAGTAAACCTATCGACATACAGGGGCCCAGGAGCAACAAGAACAATAATCAGACAGGTAAATACCCAAAAGGATTCAAATAAAGCATACTAACCAGGGACAGAAAATCATGAAGTAATTGGCATGTCTGAAAATTCACCACGATGTTCTCCTAAGGGCGCGTTCCCACTGAGTTGTTACGATTAATTTATCGTAGGACGACTGTCGTCTCTTGCTGTTCCCATTAATACGATTGTTTGTCGTCAATTTTTTTTATCGTTTAGCGACTATCGTATCTAGCTGTTCCCATTGGATCGCGACGACATTTTATCGTTTCACGACAGTCGCTTTGTCGTTTACACATCATTAGCAAGCTACAAATCTACAGTCAAATCAAGGGAAAGAAGAGAAATCACGTGTAAATAAAAAACGTGTGATTTGCGGTAACGTTTTAGTCGTAACGATTTTTTATCGTTTTATGACTATCATGCTAGCCGTTCCCACTATCACGACAATCTGTTGTCACTGCAAAAAAATGTCGTAGACGACAGTAAATCGTGTCGTTATATATGTAAACACTCCCATTTAAACATATAAGCCACGACACTTAAAACTACACGATTATCTGTTGTCACGACAAAGTGGGAACGCGCCCTAAGATGTGTGAAGGCTGCCAACCTATACTAACCAGCGAGGCGAGAGGCGTGTGCCCAGCAGTGGGATAGTATTAATATAGGACTGATGATGATGAAGATGATGAATTAGGGAAAGCTTGTATTGCAATAATAGTAGAGGTACATGATATGCTAGGTAGGCATGCAATATACTGTTTACAATAGTATGTTGTTGGTTAGGAAAGCAAAGGTAATAACTTTTCTGCTATACATTTTCCAGGCAGCTATGGTGCGTCAAGTTCGACGCCGAAAGGGCGAGGCGCAGGCGGGGCAGGGGGCGGCGGCGGTGGCGGCGCGGGGGGCGGCGGGTACGACAAGGCGCGGCGCCGCAACGAGGCGTGCTTCGGTGCGTTCGACGCCGCCGACCCCGCGCTGCACGACGACTTCGACTTCGAGGGCAACCTCGCGCTGTTCAACAAGCGCGCGCTCTGGGAGCAGATCCGCAACTCGCACAAGCCCGACGTGGTGCGGCACGCGGACGACGTGGGCAAGTTCCGGCACGACGAGAACGTGCTCGGCGCCGCGCCCGCGCCGCGCCGCCCCATCCGCCTGCCCGACGAGCTGCGCGGGCCCATCGACTACGTGACGGACGAGGGGCTGGCCGTGCCCGCCGCCGCGCCCAGGCTACGAGCCCGCCTGTGGCAGGCGCTGCGCCAGCTGGGGCTGCTGGGCGGCGCGCACGTGCTGCTGGCGCGCGCCGCCGCCGACGTGGCGCTGCGGCTCGTGGGCGGCGGCCGGCGCCTCGACCCGCGCAACGCGCACCAGACGCCCACCGTGGTGGCGCTGGTGGGGCCGCACGCCGCCGGCTCCGCGGGGCTGACGGCGGCGCGCCTGCTGGCCTCGCACGGCGCGCGCGCGGTGGCGCTGCTCGCCGCGCCGGCGCCGCCCGACCCGGACCCGGCGCTCGTCCGCGAGCTGGTGTCGCTGGCGCCGGCGGGCGTGGAGCAGGTGGGTAGTGTGGAGGCGCTGCCGGGGCCGGACCTGGTGCTGCTGGCGCTGTACGACCCGGAGCTGGACGACGCGCAGGCGCGGTACGCGGCGGCGCTGCGGTGGGCTGGCTCGGCGCGCGCGGCTATCGTGGCGCTGGAGCCGCCGGCGGCGGGCTGGGAGGGCGTGGCGGCGCGCGCGGCGGTGGTGGGCGTGGTGCCGCCGGCGCTGGCGGCGTCGCTGGGCCGCGTGTACCTGGCGGACGTGGCGCCGCCGCCGCGCATGTTCGCGGACCAGCGCGTCACCTACCGCCCGCCCTTCGGCGCCTCGCCCGTGCTCGCGCTGCACCCCGCCGACGACTGAACCACCCGCCACACACTCTACTTCACGCGCCACGACTCGGACTCGATGTCCGAATCTTCCATTCGCGGGAATTGACCCACGAAGTGCATAATATTGTCAATCGTTAAAAAATATAAATTATGTTTTCAAGAAGATGTGATGTGACTGTGAAATCGATTGAATGCTTTCGGATTTGACATGAGATTTTATTATGTAAGTTGCACAATATTATTTTGCAATCAATCTAACTGTATGTATGTATTCTATCTTAATTTCTACAGCAGTACCTTGGTAACAAAATAATATGAGAAACTTGTATAGTTTGTACACTGATCTTGGGCTCCTATTTAATTGTCATATACTTACTCATAAATCATTCACTTCTCGTTAGATCATATTTTCTAAAGTGTAGCCAGCTTATCACCATAAAAAATGTTGGCAAGCCGTTAGTGATTTATAGCAATTTGACATTGAAAACTACAAAATTTTCAATACATTTTCACTTGTTAAATCATAATTCTACAATAACCATAATATTTTTGCGTCGACTTTCTGATTTATACGATGGTTTTCATGACATTTTCATTAGAAGTGATGTTAAGAAGTAACAATTTATGTAATGTCTTGCTGGTTTTCTAAAGTCGTGTCTTCGCAACAGAGCTCAAGATCAGTGTCCTTATACTATATATAAAATTTACTCACAATAAATACTTAACTAATAGATGACGAGTGATGTAATATGTGACTTTTATTTTTTAGCACTTGCATAAAGTCAGGATTTGAGTGCAAGCTGCTAGAAATATTTGTTTGTGTTGTCACGAATCGTGACCCGCGAAAGATGAATCTATCAACTTCTTAAGGCCGATCGCAATATATGATCTATGGATTTGCAGATTAGAGATTCTTATTTGACATATTTTGTATGGTGCTTATTGATGTTTTCGAAAGACATGTGAAGTCTACCAACCCGCACTTGGCCAGCGTGGTGGACTATAGCCTTACCCATGTCATAGTGAGAAGATGCCCGTGCCCAACAGTGGGACGGTATATATACGGGGCTGGTGATATATTGAGCTTATGTCAAATAATCTCCAAATCCATGGATATGTCACCGGAAAATAATAAGAACCGTAAATATATAAATTTCCTAGGAAATTTATAAACTTTCGTAGGATTCTAAACGAGAGATAAATTGTATTACTTTAAGCAAACATTTCCGTAAATTGATCAATTTGCAACGTCTCGTCGTAAATGTATAAACTGACGGAAATCCATTCGTAAGATTCTACACGGTTCGACCAATCTCAGAAGAGCTTTTAATTTTACGCTTCTCAATTACGGAAAACAATACACTGGTCACTGATTGGTCGATCGGTGATAATGAAGGTCGGCATCAGTTCAAATTAATAGGTTATGTTAGGTTTTCTTGTGGCCCTGAACACAAAAAAAAAATAGGAGCCCTGCGAGGCAGGGCTCCGTCAACTTGGCCTCATTAACATCATTAAAGTTCCGGTTTATCTACTCGTAGAAGTGGCGAAGAATAACGGTGAACAATAAAGAATAGAACACGTGACTTATTCAACCAATCAAAGCGCACATGGCGTTCGGTTATAATATTGCTTACGTATTATTTTACTAATGCATTATTCGGTAAGTTTATCGATTTACGAAATTATGGCCGTAAAATAATACTACTACTATCTCTCGTTTAGAATCCTACGAAAGTTTATAAATTTCCTAGGAAATTTATAAATTTAAGGTTTGTGTTATTTTCCGGTGACAGATATATTGGATATTGAATCCGGTTGTTAGTAAACTAAGACTGTTTAGGGCTGAATGGCAAGTTACATTAACTTGTCATGTACTTATCGTCTAGTGTATCATGTACTGTGGCTTGCCATGTACATATTATGACTTGTCATGAGCAGTGACTTGTTATATGTTGTGACTTGTCATATAGGGTAGGGTAAAGGTGCGTAATCTAGTGATATACCTAATTGCGTGACAAAATTTTTGGACAGTAAAAACTTAATATATACGTACATAGAAACTTAATATAAAACTGTTTACTGAGGTCGTCGAAAGGTATATTTTAAAACAGAAATTACTCATGTAAAGTTTTCTACTGTTGAAATACTTTACATATGGGTGTAGGCACAGATATTGATCTACATAGATAACGCAACTATCACGATTTGTATTGAAACCAAGCGTGCCGACTTTTTAATACCTACTGTGACGTTGCCTGTATCACGAAGTCGAAGCGATGCGCGACAGTATCGCTTGTGCGATATTCATCGTCTCCTAATACACTACGTCAGATCAAACGTCCCAAGCAAACGCGGCAACGTAATGTGAATAAAGTTTACTTAACGGTAAAACGGACGCGCGGGGACTGAAGTTAGTGGCGACCAAGCTCGACGCTTGGTCGGAGTTCAGACACGCGAAGTGCATGCATTTGTGTTATCTATGTAGATCTATGTCTGTGGGTGTAGGTATGGCTCTAGATTACCTATGTTCACTCTATTTTGACTTTACGTTGACTGTGACTTCTTAAATTTATATTGAATAATATCATAGTCAATTTTAGAAGAAGCTTCATCTTTCGCACGTTATATTTCTATTAGCATAAATATTGAGATAGATGTATTTTTGTAATATGTTAAACTGTTATCAAGTGTAAGAGGGACGATAACGTCGACTTACGGCGTTTGAATATGCTTTCTAAAAATTCGATCACAATGTAAAGGTTCTTGCAGACATAATGGCTAAGCACCAAGGGCGTAGCTACAAAAGAAGCTAAAGATACCGCACCCCTGGCTATACGGGTCGCGAATGTGTGTAAGCAAATATTTGTGAAAATCTATACCCTTGGTCCTAAACAAATTCTGATAATGGGCTCGTCCGCTAGACATGCGACATTGCGGTTAGACGATGTCTTTATGGCTTGCATTGAAATCTTTTCGAAATTACAAATGTAAGCAGCACAGTGCTGTCAGCGAAATTGGGACGGAATCATGTCGACGATAAAACAAATACCGTTCGTGCAAGGTAGCGGCACGAATTATGTGAGCTGATTTTAAATGCATAGAATTTCAAATGTCATTGTCATGGCTGAGTATGCCTGCGGGACCAACCCTTCCTTTTTTGTCGAGCACCTGATTGAGTGCTATGATCAATAGCTTATTATGAGACGAGCGATGCTTAGTATGATAGTATGTGGTTTTTGAGACGAAAACTGTTGCCCGCTAATATGTCTGCATCAACCTTAAATCTGCCGCGTGTTGCCAAACACAAATAATACGTAATATAGACAACAAGCACATTATTTGTTGTCACTGCATATTTTTTTTATATTTTGAAAATTTTAAATGTAAATAAAATTATTAATAAGTACATAAATGTGATATAGCACATGGTCGGTGACCAAAAACTTAAGTAATTACTTGAATATGCTTCAGTGTGATTGCGAGTGAACTATTATAGGGGCCGCACAGTCTCATAAGCAATATTACGAGAGAACGAGACAGGTAAACCCTTTGTATAGTGTTATCTCACTCTGACGTTACGTCATAGTGGTATAATCATAGAGATATAAAGGATAGAGTGGCAGAACAGTACCTAACTCAATACTGTGTCGTGTCCGTCGGTGCGAGAGAGAACGCAACATTAAAGGCCCCCTGCATCTCTTATATACTCAAAGTACTCTGTGATCTCTCTCTAACAATACATGCACAACATCAACATTACGCAGTGGCGTGCTACCTGTAACTATTATTTATATCAGTTTATCAGTAATCAATAGTTTAAAAATATATATAAACTTTTTTGTCACTTCAAACTATCTTCGTGTATCAATAAAAACAACTTTTAAACTATTGATTACTAATAAACTGATTTAAATAATAGTTACAGTTAGCACGCCACTGCGTAATGTTGATGTTGTGCATGTATTGTTAGAAAGAGATGCAGGGGGCCTTTAATGTTGCGTTCTCTCTCCCACCGGCGGACACGAATAGGCCCCACTCTGCCACTCTATTCTAATATCTCTATGGGTATAATGCTAGAAGAGGGTAGTGCGGCTCTATGAGAGTGAATCGAACTTGACATTATGTTCCTAAACTGTGAAGGCTAGCCTGTTGGTGAATGTTCTGTATTATATGTTTACTTGAACGACTCATTCGAACGCATCATTATTTTTCTTTTTTTGTATAAGTGCAAATTCGTAAACAAAGTACTATATCCAAGGCGTGTCTAATTATTAATGAATAGTGGATGCATTTATTTTGAAGTGTATTTTGTTAATGACTGACAAAATAATCTATTTGTTTTTAGTTAATAACTTGGATTGACTTTGTATGAGAATTTTTAGTCAATATATGAAACAGTGTAGAGTGAGAGAGATATATTTTCTCTAGAAACTTTTGAATATAGGCACTTGTAATATGGAGTCTTTTTAGGGAAGTAGCGCGGAAACGTAAGATCTCTTTTAAAAGTCACGACATGTCTTAAGTAACGTCCGAAGTTAGGCACTACAGAATCAACTGATAGGTAATTAAAAATTTATATTAAAGTAATTTAATTTTATAAATTGCATTTAAATAAATTTTAATAAAATTGTTAGTTGTGAACTGTTGTGTTTTATTTTATGCTTATGTTTATTTTTGTACTTGCAACACATGCGGGTGGTAGTCGCACAGTCATCGTGCTGGCAACACTAAATGACAATGAAATCTTAATATATAAAATCCTTGCGTTACTGACTGACTGACAGACACGCTACAGCCGAAACTACTGGTCGTAAGAAGATGAAATTTAGCATGTATGTTCCTTAGGCACCATAGGAGTGCACTAAGACGGGATTTCCCGAAATTCCCACGGGATCGGGCAAAACGAGAAATTTGAAAATATGTGCGTGCGAAGCCGCTGGCGTCGACTAGTTATAGATATTTTCTGTTTTGCTGCCACTTTAAAATTGCAGGTAAGTACTTTGTATTGTCCTATAAAAAAAAACTCTTTCATATCAATAACTTTACATTGGAGGTTTCTCTAACCTGGTGCGGTCCCAAGAAAAATAAAAATCTGTCCATGAGTCATCATCGTGACTTTCGTCGATCGTCTATTTTTGTTTTTGACAGAGTAAAAGCTCGGGGTCGGCTTACTATAGTCTAAACAGATTTCACAGAATATTAGGTTTTCTCTAAAGCGACTGCAATCTAACCTTCGTAACCTCAAGGGATTGCAATATCCCATGGTTTCGATAACGACTGTCAAGGACCTTGATGACAGCCGCGAACAACGGCCGATAACTAATAATGGAATACGCCAGTGGTTCCAAAGTTGTAAGAGCTGCGACCCACCAAACAACAATTTCAAAATTGTGACCCACATCTTAGCTGTCTTAGAAAAAAATGGGATCTTGTTATAATGCTCAGATTCTCTTGTGGCAACTAGCGCACCACTTAACTCAGTGCTATTTTATCCATAAAGGGAAGTTTGCTGCAAGTAAAATTAAGTATTATTATCTAGTGTAACAGTCATGTCAAAATAATAATAGTTTCTTACATCAATTAATGTTAAAACTTTATTTATCATTTTTATCGTCAATTTATTGACTTCTACTTCACAGCAAAACCTATGGCAAAACACTATGACGTCACTAGATGATATTTCATACAAACAGCGTAGCAAAGGTCGTTTTTGACATTTCATTAAAAGAGCTTGATTTAACTAGTTGGAAACAACCCTATTAGAATCGGCATCGCTGTATGCAAGGCTCATTTAATATTCGCTCGCGACCCATAGTTTGAAAAATGCTGAAATACCCGCACATAACTTCAAAAAGTCAGCGGTACGTACCGTAAAAATATTTTCATGAGTCTCTAAATTGATTACTATGATGACAAGCTATTTAATATCTGCAGTCATTTTTATCAGATTATTTAATGATAACGCAGGTCGTTAGACTACAAGCGATTATAGCGGCTTACGTATTATCTCTATAATTGAGATTTTTGGATTATATTTTTATGGGTCGGAACATATCTGACGGAAGATCCGTCGCGTATTATCGGTCGCGTTTCGCCAAAACATACAAATATATAGAAAAACGTTCAACCTTTCACACCTGACCGATGATCCGTTAGTACGTCGAGCGTACGGCGTCTGTTCCGTTTCCGTCAACGCATTACCACGTCCACGACGAGGTGCGCGCGCACGTCCGTCGACGTGCGCGCGCACCACGGGAACATAGAAATATAACCTTAAGTCATAGAAGTAACACTAAATAACAACAGCGGTTGCTATGTTTGAAATCTTCTTTCTAATGGCATATGCAGTATGATAGAAAGAGCTGTCGATAGGTTTAGCAGCACGCTCTTATAGCAGCGTCGTGGTAGCCAAACAGTAGACAAAACATAGAGAGAGTTAGGAAACCGAGTGTTGTTCGTAACAGTGATGATTTATCGATAAATATTTTTGGTCAAATGTCAAACTTTAGTATGTGTCGATATATTTAAGCCGTAGAAGTAAACAACTAAAATATTGAAATTGTAGTTTTTGCTGTCGACGCCGGACAGTGCTTTGCAAAGACTTGCCAGACAGACAGTACTAAAAAATTTCACGTGTTTAATTGTTCGTTTTAACCATAAAATCTATTGACAAAAAGTATTCATAAACTAATGAGCGATGCGTTGCGATGAGATGCTAAGAAACTGTCACTTAGATTATGTATTGTACGAATTATACCAGATTGGCTAATGCGGCAGGCTTTGGCAATTTGTGTGCGTCGCATCATATCCCGTTGCTTGCTATCGCTTACGTTGGAAACTGCTCGATTTTTTTAGAGTTGTAGGTAATCCGATTTGTGATCCGCCAGCACAAATGATTCGCCTTTATGTAAATATTAGTACCTACAGCAGTGAACTACTTTGACAACCCAGTTGGCGTGAGTGCAACCGACTGCCACGCCGAAGTTTGCGGGTACCATTCAGTTTTACATTCATGTCCGATAGTTTGTTTCCGTATTTATCCCTCATTAAAAAACATCGATATCTCCTTTCACTGTCAAATCGCATCACTCCTTAATGATGGGATTTGACAGCACAGCTATTTAGAGAATGCAGTCAAAGATATGAGTCTGTAAGGAGTCTATGCCTCTTTAAATGAGACGCGTAATTTGACGTTATGATTAACCAACTAAGACCAACTGACATTACATGTTGCACGTTCGGTATAAGGAAATATAGCGAGCATGTTCTCTCTAGTCTAAACGTCCAACCATGCGTCGGAATCTTGCCTACATTCATGTAAAATCATTGAAACCAGCTCCCTCTTTATTGTGCACACGTAACAAAATTCGTTCGTGAATGTTCGTGAGTACACGGATTTCCATACATTATTGATGAAAAATAAACATTTCCATTTGGTCCTTTTTATTTATTTAAATGACACCTTACGACTTATAGCACATATTAATGTTAGCGACATTAACTTAGGAATATAAGATTTGAAATAGTTATACTTAGATTTAACACTTCATGAATCGTGTAAATCGTGTAAGAAATATTTACTTTACAAATTATTTTAATATTATTGTTAATATTATGGTACAAAATGGTAGAAAGTCGGATTTGTTACTCTGTTCAATTCTATTCAGTTATGTCACAGAGCTGTCATAATTGTCATTACACAAAAATAACGTCTGCCGGGTTATTTAAATTCTTGTGCGCAAATATTTTTGTGTTTTGGTGTATTTGTATTGCTTTTAGTGATATTCGCGTTGAATTGAGCGTCAGTTCCTCCGTGCATATTACAAAAACAAGCAATTACCGTCTTTAGTGTTTTATACGTCGAGAATTGTTCTCCGTGTAATGTTTAGGCCCTCCTGTTTTGGAGTTTGGACCATATCATATAAAAGTGTATAAACAATGTCTAGGAACAAGTGCTGTGTACCTATGTGCCCCATCACCAATAAGGATGGTAAGTATTGTAACAAACTCTTCTATCTACACCTGTTTATAAGTGAAGCTATATGATTTCTCGCAGCTACTCGCACAAACCTTTAAGACTAGTATAACAATTTATGAACATTATTGGTATTCGTAATAATATCTGCTAGTGTTGTTATCCCCTGTGTAACAATCCCTTCTTACCTGAAGGCCCCACTCCAAAGAAGACAATTTATTTAGTAATCATAAGATGACAAACTTTTTCTTGTCCGTTGTATGAACAACTTATTTATTTGACTTGTGAAATGTTTTTGTAAATCTTTTTTAAAGTGTGTTGGTCTGATATGTCAAAGGTACTAGCCGGATTGGGTCATTCACTAGTCGCTAGATTAAGATGAGATCTATGATGTATTTCAGCAATTTATTTTTGGTTCTAGATGTACATCTACACAGCTTCCCTGATCCAGTAAATGATGCTGAGCGGTTTAGAACATGGGTCTTAAGGATTGGTGGTGAAATAATTGGCCTGGATAATAACACCATATATAAAAATCGCAAAGCACCTATGTCATAGACACTTTCCTGAGTATGTTATTTTTCTGAGCAACCGTCTCAGTAAAATGGCTGTCCCACAACTGCATCTTCCAGGTAATTATTGTATCATTATTGTCTATGCTGCTACGCAATGTACTATTATTGTTATGAAAGAATCAAATAAATATTAGACTTTTTCACAAATAATCATCATAGAGTACAGTTGTGATTAAAATATGCTAATAGTTCTTCCTTCTTTATTTACAGCTCCTCATAAACTCACCACTGTATTTAGTCAGCAACCCCTTGTTTCTGCAACTTCAACACAAGGAGAAAATCTATTAGATGCAACTGCAGGATTTGATGTTAACCCAATGCCTTCGAGATCTCAGGCATTGATGTCACAGACAATAATATCCGAGCCATCAACTTAACTTCAAAAGAGGCATTGCAAAACAGGTATAATAATTTTATATATTAGAATGTTATAAACAGGGCCAGTCTGTCCATATGGTGAATGGAGCGGAGGCTGTGGCAGACTATGGGGCTTGCTAGCTCGAAAGCTTAGAGCTAGGGAGGCATCAAAATTAAATCTCACTCCAACACAAATCTGGTCACGGTCACTGGTTACATACTTAATATTTAAAAGTTTAGTGATGCTGAATTCTGAATATTAATAAAGAATCATTGATACATTAGCAAATCTTGCAGTGGAGTAGTTTATTCACTTACTCTTGAATGAGAGGTACAGTCAATGACATGACTTGCTACACATTCATAGATTTATGATAGATTTTTATAATAATAATAATATTCTACCACATTCACACAACACCATCTAGTCTCAAACTAAGCACAGCTTGTACTATGGGTACTAGATAATGGATAAACATACATATATACTTTTTTTTGTAAATACTTACATATTATACATATAAACACCCAGACCAAGACAAAAATCTATGTTCATGCACACAAATGTTTGTTTGACTTGAACGGGAATAGAACCCGCGACCTTTGACGTAGCAGTCGCTTACACTCCCGCTACGCCAACCGGCCGTTTATGAATCAAAACTGTCTACTTCTTATTCTGTAGGTATAATTTACGATCAAATCAGGTTTTCTTCGTATAGAAAGCTTTTTCAGTTTTAGAATACTGTCAGATTTAGAAAATAATTGTAATTATTTGGGCAATAAAAACCATTTAAAATCTCGTAAATGTGTAGCGACCTTTGTCGCTGATTGTACTTAATCAATGTTATCTGTGCCTTTGACGACATATGCAATACCTATTTCATGACAAACAGTTGAGTAGTTGAGACATGAAAGTGTGAGAAACAAAGAAACAACCACACTTTCTTATTTATTATATGGGTAGATTGACCATTATTAATCTATTTGTATGATAGTAAGAACACTATGTAGCAAATTGCGAGAGAGAGATTTCCAGCAGAAACAGACTATAATAATAATGTTAATCATTTTGTTTTCAGCTTCATACAAGATATCTCATGCTGAACTAGCAGAGGTGAAGAAAGCTATAAAAAAATCAATATGCAACTTGGCAAGAAAACTGGCATGAATAGAATCTAAATCAAAAATTTAGAAAGAAATCAAATTTGCAAAGAATGTATCGAAGACAAGGGCATTCAACATTTTAACAATGAAAATGTCAGAAAATGGTAGAACCTTCTTTCTGATGCAAATAACCCAAGGTGGTAAGAAGTCTCAAGGCCGAAGATTTTCCTTAGACGAGAAGATATTGGCTCTTTCATTGTACAAGCCATCTCCCAAGTCCTACAGAATTCTTAGAAGAATGTGAGTGTTACCCTCAAGGCGATCTCACAAAAAGCAGTTGGAATCAATAAACCTTTCACCAGGCTGCAATGAAAGAATTTATAATCATTTAAAAAAGAGAGTGGCTAAGATGCCAGATAAACACAGATATTGTACCTTGGTGTTTGATGAAATGGCCTTTGGTGCTTTTTGTATATATAATGCAGCCAAAGATGAAATAGAAGGTTTCGTAAATGATGGAGAAGAATGACAACCTAATTTTTGTGACCATGTCCTGATCTTTATGATATGTGGTTTTCTTATTCAGCTGGCACCACAAAAACATTGTCGCTAAAAAATCAAATTTAAACTGTCCTGAAGAAATTAACGGAAGCAAATCTACACGTTGTCACAACAGTTTGTGACCAAGGCGCCACAAATTTGGCGGCAATAAATAGCTTGATTGCAGACACTCGAATGAAAATGGTGAGAAATGATAAAGAGTACACTGGTGGCTGTTTTATAACAGCAAAATAAAATATTTGTATTGTATGACCACCTAATGAAAGGCATAAGAAATAATCTCTTAAATAAGAATTTGAAATTTACAATGAAGGGAAAAGAAAACATTGCGAAATGGGAACACATACAACTTCTTTATGAATGTTCACCTGGCTATAAGGGAGTTAAAATTATGCCAAAATTAACTGCTTGTCATGTTGTGCCGCATCTGATCCCCAAAATGAAAGTGAAACACTGCACACAAGTGTTCAGCAAATCTGTTGGTGCAGCTTTGGGCTTTATGGCAGGTATGTGAGATTTTGTTTAGTTTAATTTAATGTATGTGCAAAATAGACTATTTTAACAATTCTAGGCTCCCATTTGACAGAATATAAGCTTTTCCACAGAGTGACTGCCATCTGACATCTGTACCCCGAAGGTATATTCTATGGTTTAGACCAGAGTCAGGATATTCGAGGGTACTATTTCCCCGTAACGACTGTCAAAGATCTTTTAATGACAGCCGTGACCGACGGCTTACCGTGCCCTCCGAAGCACGGTGCAAGCGACAAATAAGAGTTTAATACGCATATAACTTTGAAAAGTCATTGGTGCGCGTCATGGATTCATACCCGAGACCTCTGCGTGGCAGTCTGTTGGTCTCTCCACTAGGCTATCGTTGCCTCTGAGATATTAAGAATGTATAAAACATATTACAATCAAATAATTTTGTTTTGTTGCAGAATCGGGTTGCATGCCCAAAGAATGCACACAAACTGCCGATATACTCATCTTCTTCGACGAATTATTCGACAGCGTCAACGGCAGTTACCACCAGACAATTGGAGGAAAAATTCACAGAACAGCGGTTACGCCAAAATCACCACATAGAAATTTATGGAACAAAAGTATGCCTATTTTAAAATCCATGAAATTTGATACTCCACTAAGGGGTGGAGCTGTGCCTTCATTAATGAGCTGGGTTAAAACAATAGAATCTTTTAAAAATATTACCCTTTTTCTACAAAGAAAGGGCATTAATTCAGTTTTACTGCGCAATTTCAACCAAGGCGCTTTGGAAAATTTCTGCGTTTCCATACGTGCACATGGTCACGGCAATATAATGCCAGGTGCCTCTCACTTTGTAGCAGCGTATAAAACCTTAATTTTAAATAATTTAATCTCACGCTGTTGGTTCCAATTGCGAAGCAGACGATGGCTTCGCTTTAGAATCGTTTAAAGATTTTATTGCTGAGGGAGAGGCACCATTGTTAGAAGAGAGACAAATAAATATATATTTTGACCATGTGTCTATACCGGATCTAGATACCGATATTTTAATAAATAATAAAGACAAAAAAGCGTCGAAAAATGCGCAGCAATTGGTTATTGTAGTGGTTGGATAGCAGTAAAGGCCAAAACAGCAGTCTATAAGAGCTGTGCAGTATGCAAATTAGACACGGAAACAGAAGATTTGCAAAGTTTCCATAAATATATAAAAATTAAAGAATTCGAAAATAAAAGATGGCTCTGCTATCCCACTAGGTGTTTGTTTGACTTCTTTGCACAAGTTGAAAATATTACATAATATTATACCATATTAAAAACCAGTGCCACTTAAGAAAAGTAAATGGAATATATAAAATTTGTGGTTAGCGTAAATATAAATTTAAATTTTCTCAAATGTGAAGTACATGGTAAGACAATGAAAGAATTCATAATTAATAAAAATATTATTTTTTTTATTTACAACTGGTGCAAGGAGGTTGGCCACCTACTCACTGGCAAAACCACCGTATACCTACGACAGTGATGATGTTTAAGAACTCAGCTCGTAATGTTTTTTTGAAAAGCAGAGGATCAAAGAGACGAGTACAGTAGCAAACTCCATATTAATGCTAGTTATACTAATTCATCTGCCGTAGATCAAATGGGGGTTCACTATTCCCATAGAGGGTTCCTTAAGGCGTGCCTAGAAGTCGAAAAGCATGAAAATCGACTTTCAAAACGTGTTCGCAACATATCTGCCGTTTTGATATCTTAAAATATATATATATTTTTATAGAAAAAAAAATATATATATGGCAGGCACTTGTTCCGGTTCCTACTATATTATATAATATCATAGTTTCAAAAATTTCATAAAATTTGCGTTATTTTAGCAAAGCTAAAAATTATACACGTTATTTATATTATTATTATTATAAACATATATTTACAAAAACAGACCCATGGGTTGGTTCAGTCCTGCTATTGAAGTTGCATGATTTTGATTTTCTCACGCTTCATTTCGCAGATAACTAGTGTTTTAGCAAAGCTGCAATTTATATATGTTTTTACATCATTATTATACATGTATATCAAAAAAACAGACAGATAGGTCGGTTCTTAAATGCAGGCAGACTACATAATACTTTCGCAGTCATGCTAATGGAGATACAGGATATTGACTTTCTCACTCTTACTGGCAATGACAGCGAATCAGTATGAATACATGTGAACAGTGTTTTTAAATATATTTTTTAATTGAAATTAAGAGTTATAAATTACTAGTGACCTGCCCCGGCTTCGCACGGGTGCAATGCAATATTACCTATGTATGTATGTTACATATAAACCTTCCTCTTGAATCATTCTATCTATTAAAAAACACATTAAAATCCGTTGCGCAATTTTAAAGATTAAAGAGACTGACGCATGAGTTAGATTCATCCTGTGATATAAACAAAAAAATGCACTTCAAGATGAAAAGAAAGCTTACAAACTCGATTTTTTCAGTTTAGTCAGATAACACCTTTGTCCCCTTACCCCTTCAATTAGTTTCCATAAAAGTAGCAATAGTCCCTGTTGCGGCTAACCCGTGACTGTACTTAATAGTGCAGTTATGGAGGCTCCTCAGTAGGTGTCCCATCACATTCTAGATTAAAACTCTCAAAGGGCCTCTGCGCGTTAGACCTATGTCTCTGTGTACGCCTGCCAAAGGGCCGATTATTGTTCTAACAAATTAGAATAATACCCGTGAAAGAGAACCAAATATAAATAACATATATAATTTTTAGCTTTGCTAAAATAACACAAATTGTATGAAATTTTCGAAACTATGATATTATATAAAATATAGTAGGAACCGGAACAAGTGTCTGCCATTAAGTTTTAAAAAGATATATATTTTACGATATCAAAACGGCAGACATGCTGTGAACACGTTTTGAAAGTCGATTTTCATGCTTTTCGACTTCTAGGCACGCCTAAAAGAACCCTCTATGGTAATAGTGAACCCCATTTGATCTACGGCAGATGAATTAGTTTAACTAGCATTAAAATATGAACTTTGCTACTATACCGTGAGTCTACGTAACACTGGCTCTTAGACTAATAAAAAACAAATTAAATAAATGAGAAAAGTTAAATAAATAAAATAATAAACAAATTAATAAATGGGTATATCAATCATTATTTTTTTTATTTGGTGATTTTAGCATAACTTACTGTGATCTTACTGCTGTAAATATTGTGATTTTTGGAAAATAAACGTCACTTATAAGCATTATCTATTGTTTTATTTATATTTCCAAAATAATTTTGACTATAATTATAATACTTGACTCACATAAACGACCTCTAGCGGCATTTTTTGTAAAACAGACGGCAAAAAGTGGCCTGTAGGTTAAAAAGGTGGCGCTTACGTCGCCTAAAATGTCGAAGTTGCCAGTCTATTTCCAGGTATAATATATTAGTCTATGCGTCCAACCTCTCTGCACGGGAATTTTGACCTTTGAGTAAGGAATATACATGGAGAGGGCAAATAGTACATATAGAAAAATTACATTATACACATTAATACGAAATCGACATAAAGCCACCAAAAATAGTGTTGTCTCGTTTTATCTTAGGGATATCTCTGTCAGAAAAAAGAGACAGCCATAGTTTACTGAATAAACTAATCATGACGATATTTTATTAGAAGTGTCATTCGTGCCACTGTCGCCATATTTTTCGCCAAGGTTTCTGGTACATCTGCTGTGAAATCGTTGTATATCGAACATAATAATTTTGTTTTTGTGCATAAATATGTCTAAAAACCAGATGAACCAGTGCTTCAGGCTGTGTGTTTCATTACCGTATGTATGGTGCCATTCATGTCCGGTACTTTCTCAGCGACACAGTATCGATATTGGCTACCAGTTATATTTACCAGGAATATTTTGTTACATGTTTGATACAAGGGTCGTCTTTTGCTTTGCCATGTTCGCCCACATTTGCATTATGGAATAAACTAACCTGGCAAAAGTTTGAAACTAACTAAAGTAACTTACTACAAAAATGTATTATTTTCCTCTAACCGGTTCCATATCGTTATCGATTATATTCTGGAGTACAACCCAAATGGCAGTCATTTTATTTGCCCAACTTTTCGTAGGTATGCACGCTAATTTCGCAGGTATGCACGCTAAATTCAAAAATTAGGTATTGGACATACCATACCCATGTCATTCCCAGATCGGTGATTTTGACTGTCGCGTTGTAGAGTAAGGTTCCAGGGCCGCCAGACCTTACTTATTTTTTCAGAAACGTAATGTGCAGAATAATGTAGTGTTAGTATGTGCTATGAGTGTACGCATACTTGCTACCTTGGATCGTGGGCCAATTTTTAGGTATGAGGTGCTAAAGGTCCACGGGAACAATTTCCATACATACCTACATAGAAAACATTTTGTGTCATGCGCTGCAACTGTAACCCCTCCTATATCATTTGTATAAATTTAGTTAAAAACCTCTTTTATTTTTGAACCTCCATACCTATATAGGAAACATATTCACATAACGCTTGTTGGCTACTATAAAAAATCTCTGAAGTCCGACATATTTTTAATAGTCGACTAACTCGAATTGCAATATATATAACTACAGGACTTCAGTGACTACATAACATCAGGGAACACGAAAAATTATTAGGTAAAAGAATATGACAGCAAAATATTGAGCTGCCCTAAGTGCGGCCCTGCACGAACAAACAGATATGTGTGCATAATATCCACGCTTTCAGCGAATGTGTGCAAATACGCTCGACAGATTTTCCGTCAGATGTGTACCGACTCATTTGACGGAATAGACGCGACCGATACGTTCGACGGATCTTCCGTCAGATATGTTCCTAATTCAGATAGAATAAAAAACAAAACATAAGTCCATCGATTTATTTTGAAAAAAAAGTAGTTCTCAAAAAGCACATCGTATTTGATATTTGGACAACAGAACATGATTATGTTATGGCTTAACACAACAATATCGCATCTAACTAATACGTAACATTATATACAAAGTGGCGGCTGTCTGTACAAACGTGCGGCAGCGGCGCGACAAGTATCTTGATACCGCGACAAAAATCTTGACACCGTGACATATGTCGCGGCGCCGTGACATGACGTGTCGCGCCGGCCGCGCCCGTGCTTCAACATCTCGCCTACGGTTGTCACAGTCATACGTCATCATTGTTCCAGATACAAATTCAACTCGACAACCGTTACACGAGGCAGTGACTGCGATCATGCACAGGTATAAATAATTAATAATAAATATAACAGATTGTACGGAAGACTCGCGTTACAGAAACATAATGTTGTGTAAAATATGAACATTTAACATCCGTCACTAAATTAGTACATTGATTAGCATTGCACTCTGGTAACGAATCATCGCCCCAAACATAGACAAGTCGCGCCTCTATGGCAGTGTTGCCATCATGTACTCTACTGTTTGGGAATGATTATTTTATAATACTCGCACAATATGTACACTACACAAATACAAAACACCATACACCACTTACAACCCTTATAAAAGGTACAATAATAAATTACATATTTTAAAACAGTATCGCCGGAGCGTGATATGTTTACACCTGGCAACACTGGTGAAGGCGAGATGCATGGGGCGTTAAAGTTTAAATATTAAACGAACTAATACAAACGTCTGAGAACATCCATCAAAGCGAATTCGACTGTAACGCTCGTTAAAATTTTTACTACACTTCCCTTTAATTAACAATCGTAGGAGACCCTGTTGTACTGTAGTTTGTTTTGTAAGCTTTCACTGGAAAAGTACAACATTTTTAAATGCACTTATTATTGATAAATGCTCTATCTACCCCTTATCTATTCTTACGTAAGGCCTCAATACAACAGTTTCCCTCACGACTGCGTATGCACAGGAACGGCTCGAACAATGTCCAACTAGATTTAATATAGGTAATATTTAACTTTTGACAAAATATAATTCACATTTAAAGAGTTTTTTAATAAACACGTTTAAAAATATGTTGGATATAAAATATTGTGTACACTTTGTGTGCAACAGTCTTTGGTTGTAGAGATGGCGCATCTCAGTAATATCTCTCATCACAATAATATATGATATCTAAACGTCGTCAAGTTAGTGAGGCGGCTAGCCTACAGGGTACAAATTATACAGACTAGGTAAACGGTGTAAAAAAATACTCAATAAACTCGTTATAAAAATTATTCTCGGAAGTGAGTGCCTACGAAATAGAAGCTCCTGTAATACCGACCGACTGTAACAGGCGCCCTAGGGAGCACGCAGGGGGGAGGGGGGCTGACCTACAGACACGAACCACAAACACACACGTTACACACACACAGAGTCACGACGACTAATGCACTGGTACACTACATGGTTAAACCTTACCGATAAACATTCCCACGTAATAAACTTACACTATAGTATATCGGCGCTCGTAATACTAACACTTAACTTACAGTAAGTACGTAGAGGGAGCTTGTGCGTGATCGTACGGGTAATAAATAGTGTTGGGGGGTCGGGTTTAAGTTTCGTGCTCCTTGTCGCGCGTGCGGTTCCCGTTGGCGGTGCGCAGCGAGTGCGCATGCGCGGGCGCGGCGCGGCCCATGAGCGCGTGCGTGCGCTCGCGCAGGCGCAGCAGCTCGTCCTGGATGCGCTCCGTGATGGCGGCGCGCGTCTCCTCCTCGCTGGCGTTGGCGCTCCGTAACCTGCAATAAACAGGCCAATTACCACACCGTCATTATTCTAGCGCTATCCCGGTCACGCTCTAAGACCTCCGCCTTGGGACCCGGGTCCACTTTTTCGCTTAATCTTCTCCACTTCGCCCGGTCTTCAGCATCTCTGGTGCTAACTCGAATGGCACGCATATAATTAAGTTAAGAGTCAAGCCAGCATTTCTTAGGGCTACTCTGTTTACCGGGACCCGGCGGAGGCGGCAAGGTCAAACATTTATTTCCTACATAACATGCTGGTTGTCGTAAGACGTTGCCGTACCAGCGTAGGCGACACTCTTGCAATTTATCTGCAATACCACGGACATGACCCGGCAGACTCTGTTCTTGTCGCTCAAGCACAGGCCACGTCTCACTGCTATGGCAGTGACCAGCACTGGTCTAACAAGGGAATAAATCTTCTGGAATATTTCCTGATTTGATGAAATATAGTAAAGTTATACCTTTATTTAAATCTATAGCTATTCTAATTCTAATCTATATATATTCTTTCCAATCTATCAGCTCTTCTAATTCTCGATCTATTTCTGTATTGCCAACATTTAGTAAAATTGTTGAAAATTGATACTTAATCAGTTGGTTAGCTAGCTAGTTAGTAGTTAGCTTGGGAGAACTCGCAAGATGCTTAAGGATTTTTTTGCGACTTTTCAAAAGCCTTTGATTGTGTACATCATGATACACTAATTTAGAAATTGTATCATTACGGCATTAGGAACAAAGCTCTCGATCTCCTGGTTTCTTATTTGGGCAACGGAACCCAGAAGGTCCAGATTAATGATGAGGCATCGCCAGGTTCTGCCTTAAAAATGGGCGTCTCGCAGGGTTCCATCCTCGGAGAATTTCTGTTTTACATTTATATTAACGATTTACCCTATTACATAAAGAACAAGCATGAGATTGTGTTGTTCGCGGATGATACCTCTTTAATTTTTAATATTGAACGACAAAAGAGTCATTTTGACAAAGTAAACAACGCACTCTCTAAAGTTGTTAATTGGTTTAATGTAAATAATTTATTACTCAATGATAAGAAAACTAAAATCTTAAAATTCTTAATGCCCAATGTTAAGCAGATGGAAACCAATGTACAACTTAAGGAATCCAGAATTGAACGACAACCATGTTCGTAGGTTATACTTGATACCAAACTTCAATGGGGTCCGCATATAGAAAGTCTTTCGGGCAAACTTAGTTCTGCAGCTGATGCAGTTAAGACAATTAGACGCCTTATATGATATGGATACAGCTAGAATGGTTCATTTCAGTTACTTTTGTAGTATTATGTTATAGTATTATGTCCGTGTGGTGACGGATTAAGAATACGGAATGTCACCACCCCATATCATCCCATGGGTGTCGTAAGAGCCAACAGAGGGAGCATATTATGTAGAGAACAACACTGTAAGAGAAGGAAAACTTGATACAAACCCTATACCAACCCGTTTGGCCTGCGTGGTATAGTAGGCCAATTCCTCCTTTCAAAGGAGAGGCCTAATCCAGCAGTGGACTGTTAAAGGCTGATGATGATGATTATGTCGTATGGGATTCTTTTCTGGGGCAATGCTGCAGACCTTAACACAATATTCGTTCTGCAGAAAAGAGGAATAAAAGGAATCTACAACCTTGGTCCTCGTGTTTCTATAAGAGAAAAGGTCCGTGAGATAGGCATCTTACTGTTTTATCGCAATATAAATGCCACCGGAAAATAACAAGAACCGCTAATTTATAAATTTATCTGGTGGACTCCGACAGTAATGGGGAAAGGTTTTGTATCGAAAACAGTGGTCTGAGCTACGGAATCGGAATTTGAGTACATATCTCGGATGTTGTCAACATAGGCCTCCGGGACCCCCTTAGATCTAAGGGCTCATCAGATCAGCACACGAGACACACAGTTGAAGGCCTTTTGCATATCGAGAAATAGTAAATGCAGAGGCGTCTCCTTCGACCTGTACCTCTCCAAGGCAAAATGAGGGCGAAAACAGGGTCTATGGTTCCATGCCTAAGACGAAACCCATATTGACACCTCGAGACCGTGGTTAACTGCCGGCTCCGTGAGGAGACCATTGTCAATGATACGTTCCAAGAGCTTGAGAGAGTATGAGACATCACCTTAATCCCGGCATAGTCCCTGATTCGGAGGGAGGACTGGTGGCTGCACGTCTTTGTGTTGCTTAGCAAACTCGTAGAAATAAGAGCGCCATCACTCCTTCACCACGCGGGACTCGTATAGTAGGTTGCCTTCAGGGTTGTTGACACAGCGACACTTAGTGATATCCTGTGTCACTTTGACCCTAGAACGTGCCTGATTGTTTAAGAGCTTCTGCCCCTCAGATGATGCCAGCTTAGCATAAAGAGGTTCTAAGTGGCCTCTGGCTCTGGCTACAGCACTCTTAGTGGCACGTTTGGCAGCACTGTACTTGTCGCGGTCTTCAGGAGATTTGGACGCTTGCCACGTTTTGAAGTGGGCTTGCTTCACCTTCATCTCCCTCTGGGCTGTGTCGTTCCACCACCAAATGTCCTTGTCACACTTGCGTCCACCCTTGGACATGCCCAGCACCATCTTAGCCGCATCAGTGATGACCGTCTGGAATCTGTCCCAGTGGCTCTGAGTTGGTTCACCGAAAGCAGCAGCACACTTGTTGCCGATAACTGATGCAAACTCTTGGGACTTGGCATCCTTAGGCAGCCACCACCGGACATGGCATCGACAGCGCAACGTTCAACATTGTTTCCCTTAGGCTTCAAGCGGAGGTCCATGACAAGGAGGCGGTGTTGTACAGTGAGACTGTCACCGGATCACCAGATGACCTTGCAGTTGGCCACTTTACTGATTTGGTGTCTCCTGGTTGGTGGCAGGAAATCAATTTGGCAATCTGAGTGGCGTGCCTCCCACTCTTGTAGCTGATAAGGTGTTCGGCGGTATTTTTTAGAAATACCTACGTGTTCACGATTGCGTGATCGGCAGTCGCACACGTTTGAAGGATATGTTCTCCATCCGCGATGCGACCACTATAGACAAATCCACCGTGAAACCTCAAACTCTTCTCACCCTTCACCCACATGACCGTTCAGATCACCACCCAGAATGATTCCCCGTAAAAGCACTCAATGAGGACATCGTCGCGTTGATTCCAGAACGCCATCTTTTCGGTGTCGCCGCAACCAGCCTGTGGTGCATAGGCACTGATTAAGTGGATTAAAACCCCTTCAATAAGCATCCCTACAGCCGTAAGCCGGTTGCTGTAGCGTTTCACCTCCAAAACTTTGTCCTGAAACTCCTCAGCGAGAACAACAGCTGCCCCCTCTCTCCACCATACACTTCCACCCGTGTAAATCAGCTTGTAGCCATTCCCAATTAGCGGGACCTGCTGCCTCGCCACTGAGTCTCCTGCTAGGACGCCACGGCTATCGTCCTCCCGAAAAGTTCGTAGGCTAGTTCTCAAGCGCGCCCGATTAGCGTGCCAATATCCCATTATGCGAAGCGGAGCTGCCGGGCTTGGGCTAACTTCTTTATCCGTTTCCACCCCCGACACGGTAGCTCTTGCCCAATTATCACTAGAGTTGAGCGAGGCTCCTGCGCTCCTTTTTGTTCCGGTGCCTTATTCGTGACCCTTGTGTTCCTATTGCGCTTCATTGGATGTGACAAGTTTTGCCTTTATGGAAGCAACTGCCGTCTGACCTAGGAGGTCAACCCTAGAGAAGGCTTGCGCTGGAGCCTCGTCCCTCAACCAGCAGGTGCACCGACTCGCAGGGGACGTTGGCTTGGGCCCTCTTCGGGGCCCAAGCCCCTGCGAGTGTGCTATTAGTGGGGTTCAAAGCACTCACAAGAATGTGTTATACGATGGCTCGAGAAAATCCTATCACATATATAGCTACAAGTGAGTGACATCTGGACGAACCTAAAGGCAACAAATTAATGACCAGTTTCAGCAGTGTCTATTAAATTCCTGTTAAATTAATTTGGCAGGCAGACAACTTTCGTTCCTTTATTGTAGTAGTATAGTATATGTATATAGTAGTATAGGCTTTATCTGGCAGATAAAGCCTATACAAAGGTGATGAAACTGATGTTAGTCTTGTTCAATGTTGAAGAAGTACAGTTAGATACTAACTTGTCGAGCAGGTGGTGTATCTGTATGGGCTCGCCCACGTTGAGGAACACGCGCTTGCGGAACTTGAGCAGGTAGGGCTCTGTGTTAGGCAGCACCCGGTCCATGCCCTCGTGCCACACCGGCACTATGAGCGGCGGCGCCGAGCACTCCGCCACCAACCGGCCTACGCCCCACTTGAAGCGGATGTGCTCCTGTAAAGGTTAAAACAATAATGTTTATGTGGAGGATAAAATGCTGGTGTTCCTCAAACTAGAGGGTGGATACTCAAACCAAGTTAGGTGGTCGAGCCTAGCTGTCCGACGGACTTATTTGAGAAGTTGTAAATATGCTGCTGAAAATTGCTTGCGCGATTAAGGATTTTTAAATTTGGCGCGTCGTCTTGGATAGGTGTGGTCGTGTCGTGGTAGTTCCGTCTTCATTGGTTACTTGGCGTTGTGATGCTAGTTGTCGTCTTCGCCTCCGTGTTATGTAGCTGGTCACTACATTTATAACGCTAGCACTGCGTTGAGGATAAAAGTAACTAGGCTAAAAGAGGTGAAATGCTGATGTGTGCACGTATACGTATACGTGCACGTTCCTCTACGTTATAATTTTTAACCTGAATGTTGTAAATCGGCATTCCGTTCCCACTTTCCGCCCCGACGCGAAGAATTTCGCATATGATTTGGATGGTTTTGGCGTGACGTATATCTATGCAAAAAAGACGAAAGTGATGGTGTTTGTGAAGGATGAAAGTTTGACTAGGTGTAATATTACGATTGAACAAATGAAAATGTGAAACAAGTTGAAAGATTTGTATATTTGAAAAGCATGTTTACAAGAGATGGAAGATGTGAAGGAGATATTGGAGAGTGCATAATGGAGTGCTGGTGCCCACCTTGATGTATGGAAGTGAGTGTTGGGTATGGCAGAAAAAGCATGAAAGCAGAATTAACGCAGTTGAGATGCGAACACTGCGTAGTATGTGTGGGGTGAGACTGATTGATAGAATTCCGAATGCAGTAATACGAAAGCGATGTGGCCTGAAAGAAGCTGTCGTGACAAGGATTGAGAAAGGAATGCTGAAAAGGTTTGGACACGTGGAGCGAATGAGTGAAGAAAGATTGACGAATCAAATAATATGGCAGAGGTGTGCGGGCAAGCTGGTTGCGGCAGACCTCGTAAGACGTTCGTCGACCTAATTGGGGACGTCTTGAAAAACGGAATAGTCCGAAGCGCCCGTAACCGGCGAGCATGTATGAAAAGAGTAATTAATGTAGAGGAAGCGCGTGAGGTTTGCCTACCCCGACGGGGAAAAGGCGTGAGTGTATGTGGAATGTTGAAAAATCTGGTAGTAAATCAAGATGAAGAACCACAATGTAATAATGATTTACCAAATTCTTCGGTTCGGCGTAATAAGATTGCTATGACTCCAAATAATATTAATAAAACTATCACTGCATGATGTTTGTTTTTCGTGTGAGTGTGTGGCCAACTCTGGTGTCGGAGTTTTCAGACCGCCCAAAGGCCTCCGACATGGCCTAACGACCCTTATCCTTAGACAAGAGCCGAGACCGACAGCTTTACGTGCCCTCCGAAGCACGGTAACGCTCAGATGAAAATGCCACAAACGGTCACCCATCCAAGTGGCAACCTGTGCAAGCGTTGCTTAACTTTGCCGATCTGTTACGAACGGCAAGCCAAGTCTTGCTATGAGCGCTACTGCATGATGAATAAATATAAGTAGGACAAAAATTATAGGTAGTACAGCCTTGCTGATTTCAGCATGAATGGGCCGACTCGACCGGGGAAGTACTACCCTCTCACAGAAAATCGACGTAAAGTAACAGTACCTAAACTGTTGCGTTTCGTTCGGTGAGCGAGAGTGCCTATCCCCTATTCCTTCTCCCTCATCCCACTCCTCATCCTATCCCTTTTCCCAACCCCAAGGAGCAGCAACGCACTTGTGACTCCTGTGGTGTTGCTTGCGTCCATGGGCGGCGGTAATTGCTTCTTCTTCTTCTTCTTCATCAGCCTTAAACAGTCCACTGCTGGACTAGGCCTCTCCTTTGAAAGGAGGAATTGAAGGCCTACTATACCACGCTGGCCAAACGGGTTGTTATAGGGTTTGTATCAAGTTTTCCTTCTCTTACAGTACTGTTCTCTGCATAATATGCTCCCTCTGGCGGCTCTTACGACACCCATGGGATGACATGGGGTGGTGACATTCCGTATTCTTAATCCGTCACCACACGGACTATTGCTTACCATCAGGCAATCCGGCTGCTCGTTTGCCGACTATTGCCATAAAAAAAAAATACAACTGATACGTACGCGTATACGTACACATACACCATTCCGTTGCTCGTGTTTTTATCATTTACATCTCTGAATAGTGTAATAACTGGTAGAACATTTCACAATACAGCAGAGTTCGAGGGTATATATCAATGGATATATATCAAGATATATATCCGATATATATCAACCTCGATTCGACGATATATATCAAATGTTTTTTGTGATATATTGCAATACAAATTATTTAAAAAGAATATTATTTTTGAGTTTGTTACTGTATTTCTACTTCCCAAATGTAGATTGCGTGGGAGTAGAGTTAAAACATACTCTCTAATGGTAAGTTCTAATCTAAAAACGAAAACTTCTGCCGGTATTAATGGCGTCAGTCCGTCAGTGGTGTCAGAAAAAAATCGTTACGAAAAAGTAAGTAAATTTTTGTGTTTATTGATTATTTTACTATTTATAAAAAAGTATAAATAAATAATACAATAGTATACATAAATAATACAATGAAATTATAATATGACTTCTATACAAAATTTATATATATCAAACCTGATATATATCCGATATATATCGTAAATATCCGATATTTTGATATTTATAATAAATATCGGAAATTTTCGAACCCTGCAATACAGTAATGATTTAAAAAATATAGACTGGTCCGACATTAAAATTTAGGGACATAAATAAATTAGAAACATATCAGCCAATATAACAACGAAAAAGACGCACTACATAAAATATGTGATACGTACGTACGTATTGGGCAGCCCTGCAAGTACATATACGCAAACTTTTACGCATCTGATGTGTCTGAATGCCTCTAGTCACCTGCAGTTCTCAACATTGTAATAACAGATACAAAATACCCCGCTCCGCATAACTACGTGACAACGAACACCAAGAAAACCAGACCCGGGGCCGCAATGCTAAGACTTTGACTTGCCACTGGAATAGCGCTAGTATGATAATCGGACACGAAGAATGTCACGATTCGAAATCATTACAATTTGTGGGTAATCACTTAGCCACTTGACCTTGTCACTGTCAAGTACATGTGGCATGTGTTCACTATCTCATGTACATTATTAATCAATATTATCATTAATAACAAATCAGTTCAATTTCAGCCAAACCTTATACTAATACTATAAGATAAATGTGGAAGAATTAAACTAGGCTTGCATCTAATTTGCTTCCAAGGAAATCAAAATACCTAAGCTATATATTGGCAAACTTTCTTTCAATGAGGATGTTGGATACTTTTTCTGGCAATAAATAGCGTTTCGTAGGTCCCAACAGCGGTCCCTCCCGTGGGATCTCCACCTTGTCGTGGTGGAGGGGCTCAGTAACCGTGGCTTGGAACCCCGCGGTGAAGCTAAGAGGGATCCCTGGAGTGGACGCTCCACGTGGGCTTAGGTGAAGCCTGCGTAGGATACGTCAATAGGTGCGGGTCAGAGGCGGCTCGTGAAAGATTATATTGGGTGTTCACTAAAAAAAAAGATGAAACTGCTTACCATTTATTTTATGAATGCTTTTACAATTAATAGTAAGATGTGCTAAATCAGTCCTGAACCGTCCACCCAGTATCAACTCCGGCGCCACTAAACAAAATACACGGAAAACAAAACAGCTTCTTACTTCCTTCGCATTTTCGCAAGCACATAACCAAAGCGTTTTATTATATTGGTCGTTTTTTTTAAGTTTTGTCACAGTTTTTTATAAAGTTTATGCTGTTATAATCCATATTAGTTACACAATCTAACTGTCTTTCTTAAACATATACACACAATCACACATATAATTAACTATATTTTGAACACCAATCCTTTTCTAATTACCAACGCACTTGCAGAGGAATGTTTTGCTTTGTTTACATTCAAATGATACCGGCAAAACACTATTAAAAAGAAACGGCGCACATGTTTTAATTTTTCTTCGTGACAAATGGTCATATCATTTAGTCGGGTATTATATTCGCGCATGCGCACCTCGTCAAGCTAGCTAGGAGCGCCGCTCCGTATTTGGCTTATTTCTCATACAAATCTTTTGTCTCACGTACCCAGCGCATAGAACGCTCTCTCTTTCGCACTCATTACATTTCAGTATTAGCGTTGTACTAAGCTTTCGTCAACCAAGAGCGCTGTCATGAGCGCTCCACTCAACAAAAATACCTATGTATGTTTCACGAGTGTTGACAAAATTATGATAAACAGCGTAGTAGTCAAATACTTATTTGTGGATACGTAGAAAAGAGAATAGATGTGTATTAAAATATTGAGTATGTTTATAGGAAAAGTTGATATGAGTTGTATACATATATTTTATAATTTTGGGAGTTCACTGCTCCAGCGCTCCTTTGAACGAGCCGCCACTGGTGCGGGTGCGGGGGACAGTTCTGTCTGTCCCTCGCAGTCGGGCGCGTTCGCGGGAGGAGAGGCTTGTCGGTGTTGCGTTGCCGCGCGCGCTATCTCCCGCGACCAAGTGGTGGCGCACCATTCGATGCGTCGCGGTGGGGCCGCAGGGGAAATGGAGATGCGGTGTTGCGTTGCCGTCCTCCCTATCCTCTGCAGTCCCTGGGTGTTTTGGCGGCGGAGCCCAACACCTTAATCCGCCGCCAAGGGGGTTTTGTTCGGGGCTCGCCTGACCATCTGGCGGGTCGGTGCCCGTCGGAGGGTAGCGACGAATGCTTCGGCGATACCCTACCCTCCGACACACGGGTACATGAGAAAGTCGAGGTGGTTTTTAGTGGTAACACCACATACTCCGGCTTTCATTTCCCCCAAGAGTCGGCGATCAGAAGGGATTTTCCACCTCGTAAAAAAAAAGGTCCCAACAGCGGTCAGATATGTCCAGACAGATACACGAAGCGAACAAACATACACGTACGAAATTATAGGCACTCTGGTACTTTTGACAATTTTCTGAACCTAACGATCAGTGCGCGTCATTTCGGAAACCTTCATTCGTTTCGAAGTTTAGGCACAGGGGGCTTGGAACGATTTCAGCCAAATAGTGTCTCACCTCGATGCGATCGCCGAAAATCGATCGAATCAAGGCGGTTTTATGTAGTAAGGTTCTTCAGGTACCAGTAAGTTGCTCACCTTATTGACATTAACCCGCCCCTCCGGGAAGATATGCACCCAGTCGCCTCTAGACAGGCGCTCCACACAGAAGTCCATCGCGGGCTGGTAGACCCCGGCACCCCGGACCACGGGCACGCACTTCCCCAGCGCGAAGAAGCACGAGTGCAGCGCGTTCGTGAAGCAAATGTCGTGCGCCGCCAGCGACCAGCGCATGCGCGAGTTGCGCAGTAGCACGCCGCAATCTAACACGCCTGCGGAAAACATAAAAAAGACAATTAGTATTGGAAAAAGAGACAACACGAGTAACTGAGCATGGTGCCTCTATTAATTTTATGATTTTCAGACTTTTGCAAATACAAAACCATTCTTGGTACACATCCGCCTGGGACAGGTGTCTTCAAAAGAGAAAGACATGCAGCGAGGTCAAAATCAAACTGGACCTGTTTTATTTCAATATCATTAAGATGTCAAAAGTGGATATTTACTTATTGTTTACAGAATTATTATGGTTTAATACTCATGAATTTTCACTAATATTAGTGCATGAGGTGTTTGCTTATAATTGGTCGTACATTTGAGTCTATCTAAGTTAATTTTAAGACAAAACTGTATGAAATGTATGGACTGTTAGCAAACCTAATAAATAAATAAATAAATGTCTCGATACCTTCTAATGGGTATCCATTAGACGGTATCTAGCCTAACCCTATTAGCTGGAGACAAGTCCCGACTGATTTAAACTCTGGCCATCTCATTTTGATCGATAACTCAAGACATAGACATCATTACACTACACACACATTGCTTTAAGAAGCTATCCTCGAGTGACCGAAAAACGTAGCCGGCGAAATTGCGTAAGACGGCTTTGTTTACCAAACCTTACATAATAAAGTGTAGGTAGAAGCGTGACTCTGTAAACATATTATGTAGGCTTCCAAATAGAAGTCAGCAGCAATAACATCCAAGTGTTTTACCTTTCCAATTCAGTCTTTAGCTTCAGACATACAAACACACTATGCCGAACTTACGCGACCGAAGTTCCGCGGTCGAATTTACGTTCCGGCGTATTCGGCTGATATGACACCGTAAGTGCCGACTTTAAGCGGCTGAAATTCCGTCGCCCAACTATGTGTAGTATCTTCGTCGGCAATCGAACCTAACTTCGGTCGCGTATAACTCTTATATGGTGCGTGGAAGTCGAAATTACAATGGACTATGTAAACAGCGTGACTTGGATCCTTATTTTATAAGTGTGGAAATGGCAAGGAGGCGCTTGGCTCTTGACTTTTTCCATTGACATATAGTCATAATCATAAGTATACTGATAATAATGATTAATTGTAGGAATAGGTGATATTCTGATATTGTTATTGCAGTGTTATGTTATGAGTTTGTTCACTTTTTATATATTTAAGAAATCTTTTATACGTGAGGACTTGTAATTGGCTTACTGATTACCTTACTATAGGTCGGTTCACGAAAGATGACCACTGCGCAGAAATCATTTTTTAGGTCCCCGTGGAGGTGCGGGGTGAGGCGCGGGTGGAATGCCAATGGCGTGGCTCCGTTCTTGACGCATTCCCTAAATGCGTCAAGAATGGAGCAACGCCATTGGTGCACGAATGTACATATGCGCGACGGCCGCCATTTGTGGTCAACTTTCGTGAATTTACCTATACTCTTTTTGTTTTGATTGTTTAGCTGCAAGTCTTCCATGTTATTTAAATAAATAAATAAATAAATAATGTGTGCTCTACTACTAGTATCTTCATCGGCAATCGAACCGAACTTCAGTCGCGTAAGTTCGGCTATAGTGTGTTTAGACACTTAAACATAACCACAAACAGGTACATTTTCTTCAGATGACTGACGGACCCAGATGCATAAACTCGGCCCACACTTGGCAAGTTTTCTGGTTACGGATAATTCGATTCAGGTAATTTACATAAATTTCAATTAGGTATGTTTATTATTTTGCGCTGGACACAAATTTATGAATGTTTATTTGCATCTAAATATGGCGTTTATTTGTGATAAATTTGTTTTGAACGCTACGCTGGCTTTTACGATAAACCATAAATCTACCGAATAAGTTAAGTTATACAAAATATGTTTGAAAATACCTAAGTTTTAACCCGTATATCCGATAGTTTATCGATCCGTGTTGATGCGGTCATAAAAATCTTTGGACAAAATGCTCTATGGAGTAAAAAATTCTGTAGGTAGGTACTTACTCTAAATCTACCAGTCCGAATCGCTAAAAATGTTGCAAAGAAGAAAAAATTTCAGCTCATTTAAATACGGTGCAACATAGTTGCGCTTATTTGTCTTGGTACCTATTCAAATCAGGCGAACCGAGAACGAAATTTCTAGTCTAAGTAGTTTCACTCACTGGGCGAAACTTGAGATTTTCATCATACCTCCTAGTTAATTGTCAGGAGATCTGTGACAAGGGATGTGTGTCTGTAACCAGGTAAAGGACGTAGAGAGTAGAAAAAGAGGACAATCTATCGGATATGTATGAAAAAATTTAAAGGCACGTACTGAAGATCGCTTCGGACGCATAAACTACTCTTCGTCAGACCTTTGAGGAGAGATCGTTATATTCACCATTAAAGTAAAACTGGAGCGAAAGGTTGTCGTTACGTCATTAACTGCGTCATTTTATACACATGAGGTTACATAGAAAATTTAGTTTTAAGGCTTGGTGGTGTAAGGATCTTCTTTAGATTAGTTACCAATGGAGATAACCCTCATAGAGACAGTTTTGTATCGGGGGCAATTTTCTATATTGGCAAAAGATATCACATTATGCTTCATTTGTTCGTTTCATCTTTTTGTTTCTTTATGTTTGCTCATTGGTTAAAATAATCTTAACCTTGCCTCTCTATAATACTTTTCTTGTTATTCGTTCGTCGAGGCCTTCCGCTTGCACAGCCCCATTTACAATCACTTTTGTATTTCGTTAATCATTTGCCGTTATGTTTTCCTCAAATGTTACGTACGTAATGCATACGTAGATGCGTACGTATCGGCATCACCTGATAAGAATATTTTTTGCTATCATTTACAGGTAAGTCAGCGACCGCCCTAATAGCAAACGGTAACCTCAGCTACATATATGATACGTTTTCTTCCGTAACAACATAGAAAAAAGAAAATATCCTAGGGAGCTACGAACTTTTATTCAGTACGTTCGATGACATTGGTAATCAGAAGGGCGGTTTTGACGTCGAAGTTTTTGAATTCCTTGTGTGTTATAATTATAACACTTATAACTGTTATAACAGAAGCGATCGGTCAGGAACTCAGAAGTTCGCTGAAGATAGTCTGTCCCTTACGCAGCCCCTAAACCAGCCATAACAAAATAAAGACCATAATTTCTACTGTTTTTTTAAATAGATATCCAAAATTATTACATCTTTTATTTGCCAATCATTACTAAAAATAATAATGCGAAGATTGATAGCCATTGTTTCAATTATACACGGTCGCGTGGTAATATGTCCATGTGTTATTGCACTGATAGCGAAAAATGATATCTCACAATCAGTGACTATCTCGATCTTAATAGATGACGAAGCAATTGGTGTGTCGTTTACGTGCCGTCCATTTATCGTTTGTTGTTGTTGATTGTTGATGTCAGTGTTTTGCTTTACTCATTTGTTTGTAGAGGTTGAAGCGGTGAATTTGGATAGACAAGCTTATTATGTAGTAACTAATTAAAGGACGAACATTTTCTTTTCTTTATTTATAAAATATTGGTCGCCTGGTCATTGGGGCACAGGCACCCGTTGCCCCGTCCCGTTGGATCCGCGCCTGAAAAACATCAAAGCCCTCTTTAGTCTGAAGGAAAAAGAAGACGAGTCCGTGCTTTCAGGCATACGGATACTTCCATTCACGTGGCTATTACATCCTGTCATCTTACCACCCTGTTGTTACACCACTCGAACATATTACTATTTTCATTCGTTCTTTCCTTTCGAGGATTGAGGTGTTGTGTTCTTCGAAAGGAAAATCTCTGACGAGGCTAGGTTATCGTGTAGACCGCGGTCCGACGGAAGTTGTCGACAAGTTGTTTAGATAGCGATCACGTGTGAAAATTCGGATAGCGCGATTCAGAATCTTCAGTCGTTTTTCGTAGCTCTGCCGGTGTCCGTTAGATATCTCTAATGTTTGTGTCTTTGCCATTGTACGATATAGATAGATAGATAGATTAACACTTTATTGTACACCAGTAAACATTAGAGATACAATATTTAATGTAGTAACTTAAAACTAGTTGCACAACAGGGCGGTCTTATCGCAAAATGCGATCTCTTCCAGACAACCTAGTTTGAAATACAATTAAAATGTAAGAACAATAGTGTGGGTTATGGTGTACCATGAGGAACAGTGTCATAAATAGGAAAATAATAGTACATATTATTGACATAATATTGTACATGAGTAAAAAAATATACAGGGTGGCGCTACCATAGGGGCACTTTTTGAACAGAGGCATAGCGTACAACATTCTGAAGCCTTGTACCAAAAATCAATTAAATCGGTGCAGTAGTTTAGCCACAATATCGATTTTAAGTTCCGCAATTTTTGCACATACTTTGAATTCCACACAGCTGATACAAAACGGTCAACGACCCTACATTGCACGCCCCGACTCGCTCCGACGCGACGTCATCCGAAGTTAGGCTCAGCGCAGATAAAACGGAGCACAGCGGAGAGGATTTTATTAACGCACTTGAAAATAAACTATATATTTTTTTAAAATAAAGTGCATAAATGCGTGAACCTGACAAAAAACATTCGCGCGTCCTCGAAGATATACGGGAATCTTCGCGCGGCGTCGAGTCGGCGCCCGCATCGTAGTGAGTCGCGGCGCGCAATGTAGGGTCGTTGACCGTTTTGTATCAGCTGTGTGGAATTCAAAGCATGTGCAAAAATTGCGGAACTTAAAATCGATATTGTGGCTAAACTACTGCACCGATTTAATTGATTTTTGGTACAAGGCTTCAGAATGTTGTACGCTATGCCTCTGTTCAAAAAGTGCCCCTATGGTAGCGCCACCCTGTATATATAAATATTACATATAAATCGTACATACAATACAAAATAATACTAATACCAAATTACTAAATAACAAACCAATACTTATATACTTACAGTAGATAAATAAGCTATAATCAACACATATTATAATATAATATTCATATAAACTATGTACTATATATAAATATATTTATTAATATATACAATTGTCAAGATAATTGTGATAAATAATGATTTGTAACCAGATTTTTAAATATAGGGAGTGATTGAGCCCGTCTGATAGCTTCGGGTAACGCATTCCACAAACGTACAGCTTGCACTGTAAATGATTTTTGAAGGAAAAAATCATTTACAGTGCAAGCCTATATGACATAAGTTTTATGTAGCTACATTAATATTATCTGTTTTATTTTCGATCAGGCATATTTAAAACTAATCCGGAAGCATAGTGGAGGAAACCGCTTTATCAATTTCGTGGTTTATTATCTATTGATTATAATAATTGCAATCAGTTAATTACATTATATCTGAAAAGGTATTTATAATACTAGCATAACGAAATGTTTCATATTTTAATGTCTTCAATTGTTCCCTCCTATTTCTCGAGGTATCCGTAAAACGAGTTTTGACGCATAGGCTTTACGAGTTTGATATCTTAAACATGCAAGTTTTATGTATCTATAATCCCAATATAATAAAGCTAAAGAGTTTGTCTGTTTGATTAAACGCGCAAATCTGGGAAAATATTGGTCGGTTCGGAACAAACATTTTCTATATCATAGTCAAATTCGTCAGGAAGGCTCTAATCCAATCTAGCATTACGATAAAACTTATTGTCATCATCAACAGCCTGCTATAGTCCAGCGCTGGACTATAGCAGGCTCTAAGTCTCTCCAATGGCACGTCACTGCTAGGTGGAGTGACGATATACGCAAAGTGACTGGCACCGGTAGTTCTCGAAGACCCGAAAATCGGATAAAACTTATACCCCACCAAAATAAAACTACATTTCTCGTACATACTAAAACAGTGGTCTTAATTATTGCTATAACTTATAGATATGCAGATGAAACCGCAGACCACAGTAAGTATAATGCGATCGAAGATGACCTTCAAAACCGAACAAGGTTTGCTTTATGGCAATGTTTACTAGATTTAATAGCAAGGACGATTGATAACGCGACGAACGAACAGCTGTTGTTAATATATGCGCGTTCTCCTTTAAGAGGTTGATGACACAGTGCGACTTTTGCGCAGTTTCAACATCGCAAGGCTAGCAACGGTCAACCGCAAGGCTAACAGCTGTATAACAGTCAAGTTCTTCCATATACATAAGTGATATACTTCCGTGAGTCGAAAAATTGGCGAAGACGTCAATTTTGGCAGGCGAGAAACTTACACTGAGAAGTCAGTACTTACAAATCTAAAGTTTGGGCAGCCTTTACTAGCGGATCCATAGGATATAACAGATCATGCGAATTTGCATTTATCTTTCTTTGAACAGTAGGTACTGTATATCTCTAAATAGTTATTGAAGTTGCGTCCTAGTCCCTCCAAACAACATTGTGGTTTTGCCACTGGCCTTTTGCGTTTAATGACATACACACCACGTTATCTGCCTTGGTAGATTTGGTGGTCAAGACCACACCATACATGTAATGAAAGAAATAAAGATTCAAGGCTTTATCTGTTCGAAATGGACTTTATTAGACCTTTATAAGAAAAAGAACAATCGCTTGACTCATCAATTCTACCAATTATTATCATAACTCCACAAGTAGGTGGGACCTTCACTTATTAGGAAGTTTAATCCACCAGCACGATAAGAGCGATCTTAAGTTTTCCAAGTTCGACTTCCAGAGCACCGGAAAATTTGTCCAACAAAACAGTAAAATTGAATTGCACATTTTGTACTAAACACAGCGTCAATTTCGTCTAAAGCAAGTAATTGGGTTATGACTTTATAATCGAATTTTAGTTCGCCATTGTTTGTTTTGTTTAAACTTTTAATCCATTTAATGCTAGATAAAGGTTATTAGTACGTAATCCGGTTGCGGTTGCTCTATTAAGGCATTTCATATTAGGATTAACATCAGACGTATAGAGAACCACTATTTAAAATTTAACCGATAAAAAATGCGGTTGTGAAAGGATATTGGGTATTTCTCGTGGTAGTTGTGGCAAAACATGCCAAAACGTCCCCATCGTAAGTGTGCTTATAGTTACGAAATCAAATTGGAAAATTCACGACAGAGTTTTGGCATAACATGTCGAAACGGCCTCAATATGCGTAATAGGTACTGCTTCAGGTACCTATTACGCATATTGCTATTCTTTTTCAGACGTCTACACTAAATATATCTAACAGTTGTGTATCAATACAGGTCTTGTACAATAAATAATCAAATCTTCGATCTCTCACTGACTACTTATTGACAGGTGACAGCGCCAACCGATGCCATACTTGTTCTTCGAATCCGAAGATACCAATTCAACTTGCCAAGCGCTATCTTGCCAAAACTGACGAGAGGGCCTTCGAGACGCCTATGCAAGGTCTTTGCCATCTGTCCCTACTGCTTGTCACCGTCTCCACCAGCAGTGGCGGGCGGCAGTGGCAGGGATTTCGATGTACATGTGGCGCTCTACTCTGCCGAGGCCAATATCGCGTCAGAATAGAATGCGCGATGAACATTGCCGCCGCTGCTGGTCGTAAACGGGCTTGAGGCTACAGGGTAGTGGTAAGTCCTTACCCCAAAGGCCTGGGTCATCGAAGCACGAGTGGTGGTTCGAGACGGTGAGGAGTGGTACGCCGCGCGGCCGCCGCGCCGCGCGCGATAACGCCTCGCGGTTGTATACCGTCGTCTTGTTTAGGAACTCTGCAACAAACAAATATACACGGTAAGCACCATCTAAGTAGTGACTGTCGAAAAAGGTGAATACGGCAACTACTCAAAGCAAATATCTTTGCGTAGAGACGAAAAACTCCACCCACACACTGTACCTACCTATCTAGTCAGCGTTATATATTAGGCTAAATGCTCTTATTTAGCCCAGCAGTGGTTTGAGAAGGCTACAAAGGGACCATGACAATCTACGTGGTCAAGCATCAAATATAACATGGTATTTCTGATATCGTTATTTATCGGTAAAAGACCTTCATCTTTTGGCTGTTTTAAAATATATGAAAGAGACTACACTTTGAAAACAATTGCACTAGATTTCATTCCATATGAGTTTATATGATTTGTAGACACGCGAGCAACATAAACAAGTAAATTACAGCAGTGGGTAGCCATTACATTATGTTTAAATAGGATTGTCACATGTAAGACCTTGCAGGTGACAATCAGAATAAAATTGGAGCAGTTGTGAGGAAAAATGTCTCTATTTACCGATGTTGTGCTGCGCCATTTTCCAGGCAGTACTGTAGGTAGCAATCATCATCAGGTAGGTATATACTAGAAGGTACTCGTAGCTACGTTCACACTGTTTTTTATTTAACCGTTTCTTCCCTATCCCGTCCGAAGTCAAATTCAAAGTCAAAATCATTTATTCATTTAGGCCACAAAGTGATGCTTATGAACGTCAAAAATTTAAGTTACTAGATGTTTCTACATTTACATTTACTGCCACGTTCGCAATGCAATAGGTAGAACCACGAGAAAGAACGGGCAATAAAACTCGTGGCCACTCTTTTTAACTGCCAGTATAATGGTTTTACATGTTATCTTTGTAAAGAGCTGCAACTGTTTCACATTGTGAGTTATCTACTAATGCAAAATTTAATAGTTATTGATATCATACTCAAGCAATAAATTATGTTCATTTGGTATCCGAATCTCGGGAAATCACTTCTTAGTGCACACCTACGATTTCCATTGAACCAAATTTCGGCTTCTTGCGGGCAGAAGTTTCGGCTATGCGTTGTGTCAGTCGGTCAGTAAGGCAAGAATTTTATATTGATAGTGCCGGCAATAACTACACATTGTAATAATTATTAGAGAAGTTGTGAATTCAATTTTCTTTTATGTAAGTTAGTGGTCAACGCAACGAAGTTATTCAGATCGACGAAAATGTAAATACATTTTCATGCACGAAAACTGGCTACGAGCATTACGCAAAACGAATGTTTTATGAGTTACTGATTTCACAGCTGACGTATCGGCCGATAGTTTGGTCGAGTTGGAGTGTTAAACGCGTTCATCAGGACGACTAAACGATTTGTCGTTGGTGCAACACTACGGAGAATAATCGGCTGACTACGCTTTTACGAATAACGGATTAGAACTAGACCTGTAGAAATTACTCTCGTTTTATATGGCGAAGGAAAAGGACCAAAGTATGAAACAGAGAATTGGATGTCAGTCATTCATAGCGATTAGTTGTTTAACTGTGACAAGATCTACCTATTTTAAGGTGCAGCTTTCCGGCACGGCCATTCAGTGTCCAAGTTTATCCGGCCGACTAAATAATCGGCTGATGTGCACGCGTGGCTAAGTACCGTACCGATTTAGCAGTTGGGCGACACAATGCAAACAGCCTATTTTGAAGGATTTGTAGCCTATTTTAATCGGCCTGTAGCTACAGAAAAGTCTGCAGCGATGGCGAAATGGCGCCCGCCTCGTCACCTAACACTGTATGTTTTTGAGGAGACCATACTTGTTGTTTCGAGTCTAGACGTTCTATGTAACTGGTAGTTGTACGTTGAAAGTCTCCCGCGAATCAGGATGTGGCAGCCGTAGTCTTTATAAAAAACCTGTATCAGCTAACAGAAAGTCGGGGTCGCTTTCTGGGAAATTATGTCATGTAATATATCATCATGAGTGTACTACTAAATCGTTTGCATCATAAATCTAAATTACCTGTTACAGTGTTTAATTTATTTAGTGCCCGCCATTTTCAGTTTTAATTGTAGGTACGTTGAATTGTGTTAGTTATTAAATCATGATTTTATGAAATGATATATTTTAGGTGAAACCTCTTTAGGCAATCTTTATCGAGGTTAAGAGGATGTCCTCAACTACGCTCGCACATTTTATTTTTATTAAATCGTGACTTCCAGATCCCGTGGGAACTTCAGGATATCTCTTCCTAGTGTACCCGTACGGTCCCCTAAGAAAATACATGCCAAATTGCAGTTTCTTGCGCCCACTAGTGATGGCTGAACGTTGTCTGTCAGTCAGTCAGTCAGTAACAATGTTATACATACAGATTTTTCTGAAAAACCTATCAATCTGAAGAATTTCGCCATAGTAAAGTGAAGGGTAGGTAAATGTAGGCTATTTTTCGTGAATCAATATTATGTAGAATGTTGTCAAGTATGCGTTGGTTTACTCCTCCATACAAAAAACTAATATCATACACGCAAAAGTACTTGTTACGTTGTAGTCTGTTTATTACGTATTCATAATTAACACGATTTCAAATACACTTTATATGAAGATAGCCGAGTCCTGCGTTAGAATATTATCCAGGCAATAAGAAAAATCTGTGTGGTGACGTATTAAGAATACGGAATGTCACCACCCCATATCATTCCACGGGTGTCGTAAGAGCCGACAGAGGGACCATATTATGCAGAGAACAGCACTGTCAGAGAAGGAAAACTTGATACAAACCCTATACCAACCCGTTTGGCCAGCGTGGTATTGTAGTAGGTCAATTCCTCCTTTCAAAGGAGAGGCCTAGTCCAGCAGTGGACTGTTAAAGGCTGATGATGATGAAGAAAAATTAGTGCAAATGGAAAACATGACGTCTGAAACTTATAACTCTCGAAAGCTCTGTGTGGCGAGGAAGAAACACCTCATTTCTTTAAATTTTGTCTCTTCTATATCATAATAGAAGAGGCAATGCATCGCCACGACTAGGATCTACTTATTACCACTAGTAAAAACAGTATTTTTGCGAAGAGTCTGAAATCTCAATACTAAACCTTATACCGATACGACTGGCCAGCGTGGTGTAGTAGGCCAAATCGTCCTATCGACTCACAATGCTATCGTGAAGCAAATTAGAAGAGCCCTTTGTCCAGCAGTGGACTGCAAAGGACTGTATGATAATGACCGGTACTCTCCATAATGCCACTGATCCTACTCTCGCAGAATAGTTTCATTTTGTCTACAATCTTTTGAATTTTAGAGGAGTTTTTTTTTTTAACAGACGTATTGCCTGATGGTAAGCAATTACCGCCGCCCATGGACACAAGCAATACCATAGGAGTCACAAGTGCGTTGCCGCCCATTGGGGTTGGGAAAAGGGAAAGGATGAGGAGTGGGATGAGGGAGAAGGAATAGGGGATAGGGCCTCCAGCACTCTCACTCACCGAACGGAACACAACAGTTTAGGTACTGTTACTTTACGTCGATTTTCTGTGAGAGGGTAGTACTGCCCCAGTCGAGCCGGCCCATTCATGCTGAAATCAGCAAGGCTTTACTACCTTCTACTACTTCCAGTCAACAAACTCAATACGATTTAGATTTTAAGTAATATGTGTTCCAACACCGCCGTATTATTCCACCCACTACAACCCTATACACAACACTCCACATTATATCCTTATATTTACAACAATCATTACATATTATGTCATAGTGCGTGTAACCCAACTCTGAACAGATACCTGTAGGTCATGCAAATATGTCGCGTGTGGGCACCGAACCCACGACCTTTTCCGGAGACGGGCGCGTCGCGGCGGTTGCGTCATCGGCCCTATGAGCTATGGTGCGTATATAGGTCAACATTGCGTCAGCACCCAAGCCCTTCTTTCTAAAATACTATAATATGTCCGTGTTTCAGTGGACTTTGAAATTCACACCACAAAAAAGAAAAAAGAAAATCTGCTTCGTGCGGTTGTTGCGTTTTTACGGGTAAACTGCTGATCCCATTTTGAATTAGGTAATATAAGAATAGGCTGTGTTGCAGGTAATGACAGTAAGCTCCTTCGGTCGCGTTGGGACATATCCTTTTTTCGGGACAAAAGGTAGTCCGTATGCTATTCTTCGTTCGTGTTCAAAATCCGTTCAGTTGTTTTACATACCATGAAAAAGAAAGAAAAAGAAACAATATTTTAATCTTAACAGGCACACCAAAATAAAAAACACAATAAAAAAACATCACAAAAAAAAAACAAAAAAAAAACAAGTGTGGCGTGGCAGAACAGAGCATAGTTCAGCATTTGTCAGGCAGCCCCCCCGTAGGATCTCCACCTTGTCATGGTGGGAGGCTCAGTAACCGTGGATTGGACACCCGTGGTGAAGCTTAAAGAGATCCCAGGTGGCCAGGAGTGGACGCTCCGCGTGGGCTTAGAAGCGCCTGCGCAGGATGCGTCCAACGGTGCGGGTGCGGGGGGCAGTTCTGTCTGTCCCTCGCAGTCGGGCGCGGTCGCGGAAGGAGAGGCGTGTTGGTGTTGCGTTGCCGCGCGCCCTATCTCCCGCGACCAAATGGGGGCGCACCATTCGATGCGTCGCGGTGGGGCCGCAGAGGAAGAGAAGATGCGGTGTTGCGTTGCCGTCCTCCCTATCCTCTGCGGCCGCTGGGTGTTTTGGTGGCGGAGCCCAACACCTTATTCCGCCGCCAAGGGGGTTTTGTTCGGGGCCCGCCTGACCATCTGGCGGGCCAATGCCCGTCGGGGGGTAGTGACGAATGCTTATGCGATTCCCTACCCTCAGACACACGGGTACATGAGAAAGTTGAAGTGAAAAGTGAGATAAAGAAAAACATCCTTCTCTTAAAATGCCCGGCTTTATAGCCATTCACAGATAATATAATCTCATCATCAGCCTTTAATAGTCCACTGCTGGACTAGGCCTCTCCTTTGAAAGGAGGAATTGGCCTACTATACCACGCTAGCCAAGCGGGTTGGTATAGGGTTTGTATCAAGTTTTCAGCGCTGTTCTCTGCAAAATGTGTTCCCTCTGTCGGCTCTTACGACACCCATGGGATGATACGGGGTGGTGACAATTCGTATTCTTAATCCGTCTCCACACGGACAGATAATATAATACGGCCATATAAATGAAACGCGATCATAATAGCAAAATGATTATTGAATCACATGCATATTAAATTTCACACATTAAAAATAAACCCATAAAATCACACGCATAAAAAATTTAAACATCTGAACTCAACATTCGATTAAGTTATAAACAATGTTATCGACGTAAAGTTGTGCACTGTTAAATGAGCTGGTAATTCCATTGTAGTATAGTAGTATTGTATTTTTGCACATAAGTATGGTATATTTTAAATAATTGTCTTTCGGGTTTTATACCACGTACTTTTGTTTCGAGCACCTAACCGATAAATTCGGCTCATCATCATCAGCCTTTAACAGTCCACTGCTGGACAGGCCGCTCCTTGCTGGACGCCAGCAAACGTGTTGGTATAGGGTTTGTATCAAGTTTTCCTTCTCTTACAGTGCTGTTCTCTGCATAATATGCTCCCTCTGCCGGCTCTTACGACACCCATGGGATATGGGATATGGGGTGGTGACATTCCGTATTGTTAATCCGTCAGCACACGGAATTCGGCTACGTGGTACCTATATATCACGAAGGACAATTTAAAACAAGTGATCACCACGAAAGGTTAAATTCCTACAGTTATGGTATAACTTGTTTTTGCCCGCAGTTTGATCCGCGTTGGTGTCAGTTACCGCGTCAAAAGATAGCCGTTCTATTCTTATTATAAGCCTTTTTACTGCAAAGTTTCATAAAAATCTGTTTTAGTAGATTTTGTGTGTTACTGATATTCGTGATTACCTAAAAAATCGTGACCATGACTCTTAATAACAATTATTGTTCAACGATACCACGGCCATGGCCAAGGTGTTACAGGATCAAAACTGTAAAGATATTTGTTAAACTTAGGACTAACATTTTTTGTAAATTCTTTGCCAAATATATCATAAAAATAATTTGTTACTTATTTTTCAAGGTGATGGTCGAAGGACAAAAGCGACCTACGAACTTGAATGCAACTTTGTTGACATTGACTTAAATTTGGCTTTTGATTCCAAAAGAATACAATTGCGTCCAGACAAAAGCACGCTAAGCCCAAAAAAAACAATAAACTAGTGGACAAAGCTGTAGATAAGAAATATCGAAACACACAAGTAGGTACGGATCATATTATTTATGCCACAGATTATGGAATACTTGAGGATGCCCGTAGCTACGCCCGCACGTAATTTCTATTTTCCTGATCCCTTGAGAAATTTGGAAGATCTGTTCCTGGTGCACCCCTACAGTGCCCAAAGCTTCTTGCTTTGGCTGTGGCTAGTCTGTTAGTCAGTCTGTCAGTCAGTAACGCAAGAATTTTATATACTTATATATTCTATACAGATATACAGTTTATTTGTTTATTTATTTATTTTATTTTATAGACTCACGCCTGTATCCCCGAAGGGATGGCACTGATGGCAGAGGTGTAATCTCACACCCACATTTCGCCATGAATTTTTAGGTCCCACGTAATGGGCGAGCCTATTGGCAATACCGGGCACATCACCAGACTCCGTGCTGCTACTGAGAATTCGACGAGAATCGAACCCGAGTCCTCTGATCTATCCACTGGACCACGGAGGCAGTCCTAACCAGATTGTTCTTTAATCTGAGATATATGCGAGATTATACCTGTTTGTTGTATCTAGAATTCTAGACACGTGGTAGCGTTCCAAAGCCAAGTTCAAGGCAAAGAACCGATATCTCGCCACACATGCGTATCTTACATGAACCATCACAAGTTTTTTTTTTTGCTTTTCATCCAAGAACAATTTTCATTGAATAAATATTTTTATACTTGTCTGTCGACTGGGCGGCAACGTGTTTAAAATTTAACGGGGTTAACGCTAGGACGATGATAATGATGATCTAAACCTTAACCTTTTTCTAAGCATTATCGCCTGGTCGCAATATTTAATTTATCTATAGATTTAGCTACTGTTGTCTGTTTAGACACGGTTGCCAGCGCATATATCGATAAAAACCCGGTCAATTGACATTTTTGTTTCCAAACACGTACATTATGTACCGTTGAGTTCATTGGATTTGGCATTATTTGTTTTTGATAGAATTGTCGCTTTGTAGTCATTTTTGTGTACAAAAATTCTAACATCTCGTGGCATCAACTATACTTGCCAAATTAATGAAATCAAATATTGGGACCGGCCGTAAAGTATTTAAACATTGTCAATTAAATATTGACAGAAGATTCGTTTTGACATTAAACTACTTGACCTTTTAATCTGGATGTTTCCTGTAATCCGTAATTAATTATGTTATCAAAAAAACTAAACATAAAAAGCTGTTGACAGTCAATATATACATATATATCCGTTGATTAGAAATTTTCGGGGAGATGGGCCTCGTTAGCCTTGGTTGGCAACCTGTCTAGGAGAAAGAAAACTCCGAAATTTAACCAACTTTTCAGGGAGCATACCCGACACAAAACTCCGATCTAAGGTGTGAACCGACTAGTGCCCAGGGATTCGTGGCCGGAGGGCAAGCTGGGCTCAAACGGAGGGTGCCTGTGTTGGTGGTCACAGGGCACAGCTAGGATTCCATCTTAACCCCGTACAGGGCTTTACGGCGATGGACATTTTAAATCCCTATTACTCTTGTGAACGCTATGAGAACAGACATTAATAATTCTTTAAATGGCGGCGAAAAGCGGCCTACGGAAAGCCGATTTGCAACATTGAATGTTGGCGGTAGAATGAACGTAAATAAAGAACGTAAACGTTGGATGAAGTATGCCAGATGATGGATGATAGAAAGATTGATGTTCTGTGTGTGAATGAAACGAAAAAGAAAGGATGTGACACTACCAAGCATGGCAGCTACACGGCGTATTGGTCCGGAGTAGATAGTACCACCAGAGCCTGCAAGGGAGTTGGTTTAATACTGTCTGCGCGAATGAATGAGTACGTAAAAGAGTTTGAATGTGTAAATGCAAGGCTACTATGGATGAGAATGAAAGTAGGCCTTACTCGTCTTCTTAATGTAGGGGTTTACGCCCCGGTCAATATAGTAACGGGTATGTCACAACCAGAAAAGACGAAAGGCAGGAGTTTTGGGAGCGATTAAGAGAGATTTTGAGGACCTGTAAGGATAACGAAAGATTGATTTTGTTAGGTGATTTCAATGGATGGGTAAGGAAAGCGAGATGGATTTGAAAGGTGGATTCGGTGATAAGAGTGTGAACGAAAACGGAAAAGAACTGCTTGAGGTTTGTTTGGAGTGGAGCCTTTATGTGACAAACACCATGTTTGATCACAAAAGGATACATTTGTATACGCGTGACGCGAAAAATGTTAGAAGAAGTATGATTGATTTTGTAATAGTAGATGAACGACTGAGAAAGAATGTGTTGGATACGAGAGGGTTTCGAGGGATCGGCATCCATACAGACCACTTTTTGGTGTTAAGCCGGATAAGTGGGCTCTTTAGAGGATGGCGACACCGAGAAAATAATCAAGAGAGGGTCTTAGAAAGAACTGACACCGAGAAAATAATCAAGAGAGGGTCTTAGAAAGAATAAAAGTTGAAAACCTACAAGATAAAGATGTGAAAGATGAGTATAAACGAAGATTGATAGCAAAATTTGAGAGGTTCGATAGCATTAATGATATGGAAGAATTGTGGCAGTCCCTTAAAGAAGTGGAAGTATGTGTAGCGTCTGAAGTATTTGGTGTGATCAAGAGAAGGAAAATACGAAAGATTAAGAATACATGGTAGGACAAGGATGTACAAACAGCAGTGTTAGAGAAGAAGAAAGCTTGGTTAGATTGGTTGGCTGTCAGAGCAAATAAAAGAATGGGAAAAGCAACGCTTGAGGACATAAATGAAGCTAGAAAAGAGTTTGTATGTTCAAAAAGAATAGTGATAGAAATGGTTAAAGGGGAAAAAAGAGGAAAAGAAAGATGAGTTTGATAGTAGATTATCTGACGACTTTCGGAGAAACATTAAGTTTTTCTGGAAATCCGTTCGTGCAGTTCGAGTAAAAACTCAATCCTTAGAATACACGGCAATCAGAGACAAGAACGGAAATATATTATATGGTGAATCGTGTGTGCTGAAGAGATGGAAAGAGTATTTTGAAGGATTATTTGAAAGAACGACGACAGAGACATCAACAGGTGAAATGATTGGTAATGATAGTAATGATGAAAGCGATATTGGCGTGAATGAGATTTTGAAGGCACTGACCAGAAATTAGGTAAGGCTGCAGGGTATGATAGGATTACAGTCGAAATGCTGAAGGCTGGACAGGGCATCATAGTTAGTCAGCTGCAGCGTTTATTTAACTTGTGCTGGAGCACCGGCCGAGTACCTGATGACTGGGCCACAGCAGTAGTTGTGCCTCTTTATAAAGGAAAAGGCTCGCAACAAGACAGCATGTAAATACATACATATTATACATAGAAACACCCAGACCAAGACAAACATACATGTTCACGCACACAAATGTTTGACTTGAGCGGGAATAGAACCCGCGACCTTCGGCTTGCCAGTCGCTTACACTACCGCTACGCCAACCGGTCGTCGAAAAGAAGTTTGGAAAAGGCTTACAATAAAGTGGTGAGGAATGAAATGTGGTCGGTACTGTCGATGTATGGGGTGAACAGCAGCCTCATTCGAGCTCTGAAATCCCTTTATGAGGATTCTAGAGCTTGTGTGAGGATAAACGGGGCATACACTGACTGGTTTAACATCGAGAAAGGTGTTAGACAAGGATGTCTAGCGTTGCCGTGGCTGTTCAACCTCTTCATGGACAGTTGTTTGCAAGATTTGAAACATAGTGATTGTGGATTAAGGATGAATGAGTTACTTGTCAAATGCCTCCTTTATGCTGATGATCAGGTTATACTTGCGTCTTCAGCGGAGGAGTTGCAGGAGATGGTAATAATCATGCATGGTGCGTTAGAGAGGAAAGGAATGAAAGTGAATGTAAGTAAAACGTAAGTTATGGTTTTTGAAAAGGAGGAATGCGTTACGGCTTGTAATGTTATGAGCGATGGACAGCGAGTGGAGCAAGTGAATGAGTTTGTATATTTAGGTACGCTGTTTACTAAAGATGGTAAGAATGTAGAAGATATTGAAAGAAGAGTTAATGCAGGTAATAGAGTGAATGGAGCTCTGAAGGCGTTTATGAATAGCCAAAACGTGTCCAAAAAGGCACGTTTGGCTGTGCACAGTGGGGTGTTAGTACCTACTCTTATGTATGGTAGTGATAGTTGGGTATGGCAAAAGAGTCATGAAAGTAAAATAAATGCTGTAGAAATGGGAGCACTGAGAAGTATGTGTGGTGTTTCTTTGACTGACAGGGTAAAGAATTGTGTGATACGAGAGTGTTGTGGGGTAAAAGAAGATGTAGTGACAAGCATCGAGAAAGGTATGCTAAGATGGTTTGGGCACGTGGAGAGGATGGATGACGAAAGACTGACCAAGCAGATATATAAGGCAAGTGTGGAAGGGACAGGACGAAGGGAAAGACCTAAGCGGACGTTCTCTGACCAGATTGGAAACATCCTATAAACAGGACAGGTTAGAAGTACCCTGAACAGAAGAGCATGCATGAGGAATCTGATGGGAGTGAATGAAGCAAGAGAGATATGTCAGGATCGTTGCAAATGGCGTTCCGTAGTCTCTGCCTACCCCTCCGGGAAACAGGCGTGAGTCTATGTATGTATGTATGTATGATTAGAACTTAAATAAAATATCCTATAATTTGTAAAACCAACCTAAATTACGTAAACAGACGATTTGCTCCAAAGTGAAGCATTCACGAAAACATAAGACTAACTTGTTAATTTGTTTGGCCTAGAGTCTGCTCCCGCCGTTGTTCCTAATTCGTCATTATCGACCGTCTCGAGCTGGCATTAGTCTCTTAAATACCTAATAATGTTTTAGAAAGAGACGCTGACATGCAAAGGTTTGAAATCCATTAATAGTTTAACTATTTTGCTAAGTCACAATCGAAGGTCGTTAGTTCAGTAACAAATTCAACTGGAATAGAGTTTTCAGATCTTAGTTCAGTGATTTTGGTTTCTATACGGCGTAGCTACGGTGACAAAAAAACGTGCGCCGATGGGTTATAAATTACCGATAACCCCATATCATACCGCATTTGGAAATAGAAAATTGGGTGCACCGATCAAGTTAAGGGGGAGATCATACTGTTCTGTGGGTGAGATAGAAACATGACACCACAAGAGCGGGTCATGATTTGGCTTGAATTTAGACGACTTACGGATTAACAATTCTGGAATTATTTGATAGAAAAGACTTAGTTGCCTTCAAAAAGAATGTCAGAAATATTCTTTCTTCTTCATTTAATTTTCAGATAAGAATTTTTGAGAATATTAATTCTGTGATAATATCGACTTCATAAACATTATCATAAACGTTTAATAAGTGGATCATTTATAAAACTTTGTACAAGTGCATGTTTGATAGCAATGGATATGAAGCAATAGATAAGTACGTTCTAAGTATCAGTGTTTCATATAAGATATAGGTCATCAGGCACAATCACTAAACTATTTTGATAAAAAACTTAAAACTGTGCTATGCACTGATTGACTTATCAATATGATGTAAATTTATCTTTTTAATTTAGCATAAGTTTGCGAAAACATTGATTTCTGGAATGCCTCGCGAATATTAGTTATCCTTGTGAGGAAATACAACATATTCAAATAACTGCCAGAAACAGAACTAATATTTCTTGTTTACAAAAATTTTTGGCTTGGGGAGATAGAAATTACAGCATCCAACGTGGCCTTGTCATAATCGTTTATAGAAATATGCATTAATAAAGCTCGCGCTCATAATTTGACGAAGGTCTATAGTCCTGCCAGTCCTGCGATTCTGCTAGTCTTGGCAGATGTTTTGCCAGCTGGCCTCGAAGTTATCCAGGCATGTGGAATCGACGCCATACAATAGCTACGACAAAAATGATGACAAATCTCGTAGGGGAAGATTGCTAGAGATGGTAACGGACCCGCGTACAGACCCGTCAACAAAAAAGTAGCCATCGTGGCGTCGCATGCATAAAGAGCCTTCTCTTCGGTTGAGCTTGAGGAATGCAGTTAGTAGGGAATGAAGAAGTGCGCATCTGAGAGTCGCAAGTAGGATGCACATCTTCCCGTAAGCGGTCCATATAGAAAGGTTAGACGGTGGAACCAACAGATCGCCGAGGGACTATAAGGCGGCCATGCGAATGTTTCAGAAGACATAAGTTTGCAAATTATGGAAAGTACGTAGATAAACCTTTTGTGTGTGTTAACCTAGACATTGCTCGATCCTGGTCTGGACAACATACAATACAGTGGACCGCCGATATGACGCGCAAGTTGAGCGGAAAACCAGTAACCACACGCGTCATAGCAAGCGGTTTGGTTGTTTTTGTTGAAACTATAATCGCAAATGGCGTACTTTAAGGTTAATACTCATTATTTTTCAATTCTATTATGGTTAATTTAATGCACACCTTACTTACCAAGCTTGCGGATATAACGAAACAAATTTCGAAAAATGGTGCATTCTAAAAGCGTAAGATCTTTTAGGTGTGCATTTTCTTGATTGACTGCATACAATTCACAGTGTAAAAGAGACAGTTTGGGACCAAATACATGATATTATAATAATCCGCTAAATACGAGGGTAGGTCCAAAAGTTCGTGGAATGGAGGGGATGGAGTGGGAATAGGGGTGCTCGCTTAATGTCATACTACTTGAAGACTCATCATTAGTATATAAATAGAGTTTCAGCCCTATTGCGTCATTTGTTTACGAACACTCGCCTGCTAAACAAGTCAATCCGGAAGAAAAGCAAGGAAAAATGGCTAAACCATTTTAAACGAAATGCAAGCCGTTTACGTGCAGGATTGTCCTGGTAAATCCATGATTTATAAGTGGCATGGTGTTTTTAAACATGGTCGAGAGTCGATTGAAGACGACCCTCGCTCTGGACGGCCAGTTGAGGCCACCACATCAGACATCTTTGAAAAATTTGAAAAACGTGTACTGGAGGACGCCCGTTTGAAGAAAAAACAGTTATCTGCATTAGTTGGAGTATCAGATACCACCATTTTGCGGATCCTACATGACCATCTGTGTATGACAAAAGTCAGTGCAAGATGGGTACCGAGAATGCTCACACCGCTTCAGAAACAGCAGCGCGTCGATGCTTCAAAGCAGTTTTTCGAGTTGTGTGGAGATGAACCTGCACAGATTTTTTACCGGATTGTTACTGGAGATGAAACATGGGTCCATCGCTTTGAGCCTGAGTCAAAACGGGAGTCCATGCAATGGCATAACAAGGGCACACCACCCCCAAAGAAATTCAAGGTGTCAGAATCGGCTGGAAAGTTGATGGCTACTGTTTTTTGGGATTGTGAAGGGATAATACTGATTGATTACAAAGAAAAGGGAAGAAACATAACCGGAGAATACTACGCATCGATACTAGATAAATTAAAGGAGGCCATCAAAGAAAAACGTCGAGGAAAATTGGCTAAGGGTGTGTTGCTCTTGCAACACACCGCACCAGTTCACAAGAGTAGAGTTGCAATGGCTGCTCTGCACACCCACGGCTTCGAATCACTAGTGCACCCACCTTAGAGTCCAGACCTGGCCCCTAGTGATTTTTATTTGTTCCCGAATTTAAAAAAAGACAAGGGGAAGGAAATTTTCCGACGACAATGAGTTTAAGGAGGCAATTTTGGCCCATTTTGAGGCGAAAGACAAACAATATTATTTCGACGGTTTAGAAAAATTAATTCATAGATCTAATAAATGTATTCTACTTGAGGGTGATTATATTGAAAAGGAAAAATAGATTAATTTAGAACCCTTTCATTCCACGAACTTTTGGAGCTCCCCTCGTATGTATGGGGTATTGTGAGCAGTCTTTTCGAAGTATGGAGGCGCAGTGAATCCAGCTTGCGGTATTGCCAAAACCACGGTATAGCACGCCGTGCTACAAGGATTCACTGAATTGATTTCTAGGTTAGCCTTTTCATGTGCTTACATTTTATGCTCGGAAATTCTTCGTAATTAACAAGCAGTACTTACTGACGTACAAATTCAGAGAATTTCGTGTAACCTCAAAAGGTTAGCGTGGGATTTTGAACATATCTATCAGAATGTAAATTCATTGCATATTTCGAGAAACTGTAAACACTAACAATTCCAATTATTTGGTTTGCGGCGCAATTTATATTCAAATGCTTGAGATTACGTATTATGTTTACAAGAATTTGCTACTAGAACCATGTTTTACTATTTTATAATAAATCGTATTTCGCCGTCATTTTGGTATATACCTAGGTTAAATTACGCATATTCGATGAATTTATGGGATTTTGGGCTTTGTCAGGAAGACATAGCCATGTAACATGGCATTATTTTTAAAGTATTTTAAAACTACGCCTGCGATAGTAATGAATCCTGTATCACGCTTGAAATCAAAAGCTCCCTCGCTTTATAAACATTTAATCTAACAGGCACAGAGTACACCCAGACTCCAAACAAAAAGACAAGTGTTGTGAATCACACCGTCTCGCGTCGAAATCGAACCCACTATAATTTACGTATTAATTCCTTCTGTGGGAGCTGCCTTTTGTATCAATTCCACACCATTTTCGCTTTTGATTAATCCACTGAGTTTTATAATGAACTAGCTTATACCTACTTATAGAGCTAATTCATACTATAAAATTAAAATGTACTTATAGAACAGGAATGTACAGTTTTCTTTACGCGAATATTCATCAAAGTGAGTTAGCCTTGTAATAGTAATAAACACAGTCACTTGCATTTTAAATACCAGCATATTATCATTATATGCATACAAATACATTTAATTCACATAATTATATATAAAAAAGGTCTTTTCAAAATTCAAACGAATTATCTGAATGATATTAGATGCATGTTTATTAATTTTAATCATATTAACCAAGACATTAACGATGATTTGTGTGATGTTTGTTTATATATTGGCACAATATTTAATTCGGAAGTGGTTTTGCGTACGGTCATATAGATATAACGTACTTTTGAAGTAGGTACCTAACTCGCGGTGTAACTTTAAAGTGCGTTGTGCATCCGAAGAAGCCAGTTTTATAGACATCGTCACCTTAAACCATTTTAAATTTAGTATTTAGCTGACACCTCCTTCCTATAATCTTAGGTAGTTTCAAATAGGTCTGTCTGCCTTGGCCTTGTACTTAGTCTGTGAGTGAATGACTATTTGCTTTCTTTGGCAAGTCTTTTTCCTATTTCTTCAGATGCTAACTAACTGTACTTTGTAAGTATACAATAATGTTTAAAATACAATTATAAAAATAAAAACACAATAACAGAAACTCTTGAATCAATTTGTTTGTTTTTTAACAGGATTTCATTTTACGTAAACATATTCAATTATACAACTAAGGGCGACAAATTTATGTATGTTTGACCTTGTAAATCATTACCACACAAAATCGTTTCATTTGCGTAAATCTTGACATACATAACCTCAGCATTAATATGTATGACATAATGACATTATGTGTATTTGTTATATCATTAATTCAAGGCCAACTAACATTACATTGTTATGTAAGAAATTAATTTTCAATTAGAGTGCTGAAAGGGGGGACACTTGCAGTATAAACACATAAAAATATAGAACAATTAGATTAGAATTAGAATTAGGTGCTGTGTGGTTGACGGCATAGAATACAAGTGTCACCACCCCCTATCTTCCCGTGGGTGTCGTAAGAGGCGACTAAGGGATAACACGATGCAAATACCATCTTTGCGTAGAGACGAAAACTGGACATCAAACCCTATACGACTGCCTCGTTGGTCTCGCAGCATAAATGTGCGCGTGGGATCCCGGGTTCGATTCCTGGGTCGGGCAGTGTTATTGGGTTTTTCTGTCACGAAATTCTCAGTAGCAGCACGGAGTCTGGAAATGTGCCCGGTACGGCAATAGGCTCGCCCCTTATTACGTGGGACTAAAGTATATCTGGCGAAAAGTGGGTGTAGAAATACACCTCTGCCTACCCCTTCGGGGACAAAAGGCGTGACGATATGTATGTATGTGTGTATGTACTGCAGTGGCTTATAGCATGATGTTATAGCCCAATGTTCCTCGATAAATGGCCTATTCAACAGAAAAATACTTTTTATATTAGACTGAGTACCTGAGATTAGCGCATTTAACCAAACAAGCAAACTCATCAGTTTTATCTTTTGATCCTAAACTAAGAACAGCTTGTACTATGGCAACCAGAATACTGATAAACATACTTTTTTGTAACTCTTTTCTATTCCTGTCTATCCAAAAAATTTTTGAAATTGCTTTAAGCGGACTGCCTAGTGTATATTTCTTATTATGTCTGTATCATGAAATTGAATGTGAAATAAAGTATTATCTGTCTGCCTACTTCAGATGACTCAGGCCTGTCTGCAATTATAATTGAGTGCAGTCAAGCTACCAAAAACATACTGGTTTTTTTTTGGCTTGATTGACAATTATTTTATTTCACCAGTTGCTGTAGTGTGGCCTACTCACCACTGCATAACACTCTAGGATTAGGCAAGCATAAGTTTTAATGGTGATAATTTATTTATTTGCAAATCATTATGAGAATTGCTTTTTAATAAATCTTTACAAGTCAAACACGTACAAATAGTAAAACAACCTAAAATGTGATGGTTCATTGACCCTAGTGACTAAGGAATGCCATTTGCACAAATATCATGACTGAATGCAGCAGGTCCCAGTGAATGTTGAATAACTACCTGTTTCACAGTTATTATAATAATTCCTGTGTCCAACCAACTAGTTTTACATAATTACTATACCTGGCTCACCTCAATACTTCACTTAGCACTTATTTATTCAAGAAATATTGAAATGATGTGCATAACATAATATTATATAGAGGTCAATGCACCAGACAGCCAAAACAAAAGTTGACATGTTTATAATCAGGATATAGAAGACTTCCGCCTTCTCAATGAGATGCAGCGCGATCCAATATTGTTTATGTAAGCTGACATTGAACCAGTCAACTCTGTCATTACTTCAAGAATAAGGTTAATTAATGAAGATATTTTACGTCAAATGCATCATAATAATGCATGCTCGACGTAATATAAGACGTCGGTTGCGTCGTAAGCAATCTAAATATTACGCTGATATGAATAAATCGTGCCCTACTACGATATAAAATATTGAATTACGCACTTTATGACACGATAAAGACATTTTACTAGATGATATTTATTACCTGTGGATTGCGATCGATAAAAACGGTCACGAATGAGTAAGAATTTCACTCACCTATAATAATTTTGCTAAATAAACCGACGACGGCTACAGTGATCGAGCTCGCACAGTACCACAGCCTCCCTGGATTCCGCAGCCGCGGGATGATCCACCCGATGTCGTAGCCCATGTTTGCGGCCTGAGCGTACCTTCGCGGTAAGCCACTATGAAGACATCATTGCTGTGTTTAACTTACTATAAAAACAATTTTTCACTTTTAGTCCGACACTCGTGTAGCCTATTGTGCGAAATGTATGACAATGACAGGCAGCTTTGACAGGTTTAGGAGATGACGTTTATAGATTAGTATTGCTAGTAAAAATAACTATCAAAGAAATTCGATAACAAAAAATATTAATACCTTACACTACAGTCAATCAGGGTAACTTAAGCTTTCCGTGTAACATTAGCCCACTAACTCACTTTTCACATATCTATTTTTTATTTCCAAACGGGGGACAAGTTACCATAGGCATTAAAATTTTTGATTACTAGGTTTATTTTTGAACGAAAAAAACGCGCCAATATTTGACTTCTGTCAACAAAACTTTTCTTTCTTGACGTTTATTGTGGGTAGTAGGAAGGTGCTAAACGGAACATCGCTGCAGAGTTGTTTAAATGCATGCTCAAAAGTTTCGTAAAAAGATAAGTTTGTACTTTTTATAATAACTAAATGTAACAGATGTAGTTTCACAAAAAAATAATATGATCCTTATCGTTGTTAACGTGTTTTTTATGATTTTAATTAGTTTGGTAAAGATTTGTGTTAATATGGGTAAATTTGGCCCAAACTTCCAAAGAGGATTTTACAGGTGACTATAAGTCTGCATGATGGGACTTTGAGAAAAATAGATCATAAAGAAAACAAGAAAATCAAAGGGCAACACGGTGGCCGATATTGTATATTTAAGCACGAAGAGTGTATTTTCCCAGGCCGAATCATTGAGGTAAATGGTGAAACGTTCAAAATATCTGTGGTGCAGAAGACCTATGCAGGATGGACTTGGCCTGCCAAACCCGAAATATTGACATGCCATCAAAGATGCATTGTTAGCTACGTAAACGATAATAAAATCATTAAAACAGGTGATTCTTACCAAATCGAAGACCAATTTCATTACATGGAATGGGGTGATTAACCACTATAAATTATTCTAATGCTACCAAAGAATTATAAAGTTTGTTGTTTTTTTATAATTTTAACATGCCACGTTTTTCTAATTATAGTGAATAAAGACTGATTTGTAATCTAAATAGAAGATAAATATGTTCCTATAAATAAAGGTCCTTTTGAAACACTTGAATTGAATTTTGCTGGCAACACTAAATTTGAATCATTTTTTTTGGGAATTAGCTGTCTTACGATGGGCAGCAAATTTATCTATGTAAAAAAAGAAGAGCCAATGTTATCTTATGGCTATAAATGTAAAAATACATCAAAATTGTATTGCCTCTTCTCATACTGGCAAAGTTACCCCAGTCTTAATATAACATTGGCCCACCTTTATTTCGTTAATTTTGTGAGATTTGCATTCTATACTTAGGCAAAATCATTTAAATTTAGATTGTAAGCGTTTGTAACCCACGGAAAATCCATACTTTACAGTAATATCCGGTAAAACAGAGAGAATCTGTACAATATTGATCGCATGGCGGGACAAAGTTACCCTGATTGACTGTACCTAATACTCTGAAATATGATTTAATTTAATGTGGAAAGTGAATACGATATAATTTATAATTTCTAAAGTGTTAACCTGTGTTATGAAGTGTACGAGTTTTTGCGTAAAAATGTAAAAAGTTATCATCGATTCATTCTCATAAATTTTTATGATTAAGTACGGATGAGTATTTTATCAGAAGTAAGTAGGATAATTTATGTTATTAGCCTTCATATTGTGTCAGCTAAATAGATGGGTACCTACAAATAATAGTCTGGAAGGCATATTAGTATAGCAGCTACGTATGAAAATGAAGCTGAATGCAAATTTAATATTGTTTAGGCTAATGTGGCACTAAATGTATATGTAAGTAAGAATATAATAATTACGAAACTCGTGAAATTATTACAAACATTTCACATTAGTGTGCGTTTTTTTGTCATCTAAATGACTAAATTTGATTTTTGCGCTTTGCCACGCCTTCACAAAATATTTCTTTTTTGCATACAACGCCATCTATGAATGAAGTTAGGAACTCGATAAGGAGTTCATTCATACGGCAAAGCCATTGAGTTAACAAAACTGCTTTACTATCAACAGACTGTTGCGCACCACGTAAATTAGCGTAAATAGCGTACCTGAGCGTACAAACTTATGTTCAATACGAGTGCTAATTAATATTATAGCATACCTACCTGCCCAATGGATGGTGTATTCTTACATGAGACCCTATCTCATGTAAGATAATACACGATGATAATTATTTGTGCCTTTCTATATTTAATTCAAAAATATGTGGATTGTCTACCTGGATAGTGAGGATGGATATGAAAGAGAAAGGGGTAGATAGATAATAATAATAATAAGTAATAATATTCTACCACATACACACATCACCATCTTAACCAAGCAGCTAGAGCTTGTATTATGGGTACTTGAGAATGGATAAACATACAATATATACTTTTATATGTAAATACATACATATTATAACATAGAAACACCCAGACCAAGACAAACATCCATGTTCATGCACACAATTCTTTGACTCGAGCGGGAATCGAACCCGCGACCTTCGACGTAGCAGTCGCTTACACTCCCGGTGCGCCAACTGGTCGTCAAAAATGATCAGATGACGGGCGACAGAAAAGAATGGAAGCGAAGGATGTACTGCGCCGACCCCAAATAAATTGGGACCAGGGCAAGAAGATGATGATCTACCTATCCATTTTTTCCGCTCAGTGGAAACCCAATAGCGCGCTTTCTTCTACCAAATTGGGGCTGGTGGAGAGGCTAGTGGGTGTGTGAGACTCACCCGAGGCGGTCGGGATTAAAACCACCGCGGTGACCCGTATTTAGACGGTACCGGGCCTTTGGATACAGAAGAATAAAATTGGGGGCACTCAGGCTCACGCATTTGGGCTGTTAACGTGCTATACCGACGAGACGCAGATTATGAGAGCCATATTTCAAGCAGATTGTTGCGAAGGGCTGCATGATGGATGATTTACGTATTATCTATGTAAATAATTATCTATGTTAATAAAAAAGACTGCCTTGTTGGTCTCGCGGCAAAAATGTGCTCGTGGGATTGGAGGGTATCGGGTTCGATTCCCGGGTCGGGCAAAGTGTTATTGGGTTTTTCCGTAAGGAAATTCTCAATAGCAGCACGGAGTCTGGTAAAGTGCCCGGTACGGCAATAGGCTCGCCCCCATTACGTGGGAGCTAAAAATTCATGGCCAAATGTGGGTGTAAAATTACACCTCTGCCTACCCCTTCGGGGATACAGGCGTCAGTCTATAAAGTAAATTCCAAACGTCTGCGTCAAATTGGAAATACGATTTTCTTTACGTGTTCGGTACTAGTATAGCCATGAGAAGGTTTATAAGAAAATAGGTAGGTACATAAAGCAAAAAAAAAAATGGTGGTACGAGGTCAGCTAGTTAATAATAATGTGAAAATTGGTGCCTTTTTGTCTGCCTCCCTAGCGAGAGCCCAGGGCACGTATACCGCAGATACCGCTAGTTCCTTTAGGGTAAAGGAGCTAATGTTTGTGAATGGAGTCATCGTAAGAGTGGGGATTGTGGGGAATACGTTAGTATGGCATTTCTTCATATAGTCTACGAGAGAATTATCTACACCTCATTAAGGAAGTTTCCTACAAGTGAAATAAATTATTAAAGTATTTTTATCTAGTGAAACATGTCAAAATAATACTTGTTTCATTCATCAATTAATGTTAAAACTTTATTTAACTTTTGTTATCGTCAATTTATTGATAAGAAGTATTCTACTTGACAGCAAAACACTATGACGTCACTACGTCATATTTCATTCAAAACCCTTGGCAAAGGTCGTTTTTGACATTTCATTAAAAGTGCTTGATTTGACTAGTTGGAAACAACCCTATTTACTGAATTGTTCTTATAAATGCCTGAAGCTGCGCCTTCTTGAATTTTATTCCTAAACCTTCCTCGGGATTCGGGAATCACACCATCTATTTCTATGTACTTACGTATGTATTTACAAAAAAATTGGTATATATAGGTATGTATGTTTATCCATTATCTAGTAGGTACAAGGTACCTGTAGTAGGTACAAGCTCTGCTTAGTTTGGGACTAGATGGTGTTGTGTGAATGTGGTAGAATATTATTATCTTATACCTACTTCTTACACATAATATATAAAGCTGAAGAGTTTGTTTGTTTGTTTGGTTGAACGCGCAAATCTCCGGAGGTACTGGTCCGATTTGAAAAAATATTTCAAACAACGCATTCAACCAAATAAACTCTTCAGCTTTATATATTAGTACTAGAGGACGCCAGCAGCTACGCCTGCATTTTTTTTTTAATTACCCGTTTTGGCCGATCCCGTGGGAATTTCGGGAAATTCCTTCTTAGTGCACCCCTACGGTCCCCAAGGAACATACATGCCAAATTTCAGCTTCCTGCGCCCAATAGTTTCGGCTGTAGCGTGTCTGTCAGTCAGTCAGTAACGCAAGGATTTTATATATTAAGATAAGATTAGATTGGTAATGGTACTAAAATCCGTTCGGTAGATTTTTATTTTATCGTGTTCATACAGACAGACCGGATGAAAAGGGGACTTCATTTATTATATGTATACATAGATAATGTAAACGATAACTTTAAAATTTGTTCTTCACTGTACCTACCTTGACACATACTGGAGGTATTAAAATTGTAAATAAATAACAATTAAAATAAACAAAAATAAAATTAAATAGTTTATTTTTGATTTTCCAATGGCCAATCAAGAAATTGATTTTTCATAAAGCGGTTGCTTTTGAAACAAGCAACGATTTGGTTTACATTTTGTTATTATACATATTTAAACAATAATAATAATTTGTGACAGTATCAATATGTCTAATTAAAATAATAGCTAGGTATAAATTAAACGATACTTAAAATAACTTAATAATATCAACAAAAAATTTCTAATAAGTATTACTGACAAGTTGAACGAAAGACTTAGGTTTTTTATCATTTGCTAGATATATTGTTCTACGATGACTAAAAGCTTATCCTGTTCAACAAAGAACATCACAAACGGACATTAGTCAGTGGGTAAATGGCCAGGCATGACCTGTGATCTTTAGATTCAATCTTCAAACGGAAAAACTACTGTCATTTGCAAATAATTTACTTTATGTATAATCTACCTGGATTTGGATGTTTTTTGTATCCGTTAATATTGCTAAAGTAGGTATCATAGAAATATCTAATTTTTAAAAGAAAGTAAAAAAAAAACTTATTTTGATGCTTCGCTGCATTCTTCTCCGAATCTCCGATACGAGTATATATACCCTATTAAAGTCTGATAAAATTAAAACAACAATTTCGTGATTTTATAAAGATGTAAAAAAGTCTGCCAGCAGCGATATAAGTAATTGGCTAATAATATAGAATATATATCTTAATTTTATTAAGTAATCTAGCTCTTCACATTGGAGAGCAAATCATCTAAGTACAAGCCAGAAATTTAAACAGGACATCTCATCTTATTTTAATCACTGTCATCGCCGCCTCAGCGCACAGACTGCAAACCAAGACGTACTTCTTGGAACCCGAGGAACACTAATTTCACTCTATACCTATTTAATACTGTTTTTATAAGCACGAATCACATCAGAGAGCATGTTCTTAAACATCAAGGTTTGGTCGTCACGACAGGAACAATTTCATATCACGTTTGTATCCCCATTGCTACACAACACTATTCAGGTTTTGCACCCACTTCTCCGGAACTTAGAAAGTCACAGCACAATTACTTTGGCAAACAAACCGCTTCAGTAGTAATCCCTGCTGCTTGTACCATAATTACCAATGGGTTCTCCCTTAAGGAGGTCAAATTCAAAGACTTGAGACCGCGTACACGAGTCATCGTTGCGATCGCAGGGTATTCGGACCACAAACAGCTTTCTTTCGTAGCCTTTTTTTTCTTGCTGTTGTATTCTTTTGCCGCTAGTAAGTCTGTGCAGGAACTGTGGTGGGCTTTGGTCTTCGAGGGCGAGAGGTTCACGGACGTTTTCCCGTGGTGTGTCTACAGATTCTACCGGCGCTGTGTGCGCGTAAACGGCGAATGCCATGAGAATGCACGCGACCCGTATCATGATGTTGATCGGTCCAACGTTGTGTGGTCACTGATTGTACAGATACCGTTCCACTCACTATATATATGAGGAGGCGTGGCTCCGTATTTTCCGTTTTACACTGTCTTGCAAGTGAATCACGGAGTATCATCAATTTCGATAAATATGATGGTTTATTTATTTAAGTAAGTTACACGAGTTCGTTTACTGTAAGGTCGCTGATAAGTCTCACAGGTCAGTGGCTTTACGATGTATGTAATACTAATCATTTAATCTCGGAAATACATGTCATTAAAACTGGTTTTATAAGAATAATATCAGTATCGGAGAAGTCTGCCTAAGCAATAATAATAATAAATGTTGCCGGGATTTTTTAGCAGATATAGTTCCAAGAAGACGTATAATGATGCCTTGTAGTCATGAAATTCAGTGAATTAATCAGTGCGTATGCGTAAACTCAAATAGGTACAGAAAATATCGCTCTTATTAAAATTCTCTATGCATCAAGTCACGATGCAAAGTCAAGTTTAATTTATTGAAAAATTCACTTTCGAAGTTGGGATTTGAATATTTGTTATTTTCGTTGCTTTAGTCACGTTTTTACTTGAGTAAGACCGTAAGTTAACCATCCTACATCAGAATGATGTCAATTTCTGTAAAGGTCTTTAATAAGTTGTTCGTTCTTCTTTCTTGACTCATGTCGTCCGGAACTAAGAACCAGCTCAAGGTGATCTGTGGTCATTACGTTACCTACCTGTGTTTTCCAATCCACTGCTTTAATTATTTTTGGGGGTTTCCAAAACAAAGTTCTTGCAAGTTAATTCAACCTAACATAATTGAAGTTGAGCTCAATACTTAGGATGTAAAAAATACCAAATGGATTAAAACATTATCATTAATGTTTTCTAACGAGAACTTCTTTTTCTGTGTCATTTTTTGTGCAGCAATTATGGTAGTTTAAGTTTATTTTTATATTCTAAGCGCCAACTGCTAGGGACACAGTTTTTGCTGACTTGTCTATTTATGGTTTGTGGTAGTTTATAGCAAGTAAACGTATGGGTTGGTGTAGAATTTTCTACAGTTTATGGACATCCCAAGCGTGATCGTTCCCGTCGCACCGTGTTGGCAGAAGCGGCGAACTTCGGAATGACGTGGAGTGAGGTGAGGCATGAAGCTCAAGACAGATCGCGATGGGGGAATTCTATGGACGCCCTTTGCCTCATATAGGGGACATAGGACATTAAGTCAAGTGACGCATGAATATCACAAGCCGGAATATCAGGATTATATCGGTATAACTCCAAAAGATAAGTTCTTAGTCTTGTTAAAGTTACAAAAATTGTTTAATGGTTTTCTTGCTATTTGTCGTCTTATTGGTGGATGACAGCCTTTTATGTAATTTAAAAAGTGGAGCTTCGGCTCAGTAGCTAGATTAGCTTCAATAATTTTGGTTGCGTTAAGTCAAACGCTTCTTCTATGCTCTGAAAAGGGTGAATTCCTTTGAATGATTGGTTCTACAACCAACTCAGTTATAAAGTGAATGGGTCGGAGTAAGGGTAAATAAGTTCATACTCTCTCTTCAGTCGTTTCTCTCATTGCTGATAATCGTGTTTCCTTCTGACTCTATCAACTAGCTGTCTGTATCGGTTGCGTTCCGTTAGGTACCTCATGTAGGGCAGCATGCATCGGGATCGCCAGTTCTTTGTATATGCAGTGGGACTTCGGTCTATATGTTTATAGTTCCACATTTCGAAACACTATCAGGCGTTCCAAATTCTAGCCATTTCTTCGGGCAATGTGCTAAAATAAGTATCACCCTGTGTAATTTTCAAGTCTCTCTCTATCTGTCTAGTCTGTAACATTGCAGTTCGCTGAGAGACAACTAGGTAAACAGACAGCAGAGGCATGATGCTATAGAGTTTCTGTTGAGTACGAAGCCTTTAAGAAGTGCATGGCATTATTTGGTTTATGAGGAAAATAGTTCCATATATTTTGTCCGGAAGACGTTAATAGGCGCAACCTGTTTCGCGAGTCTCCTATTGTTGTTTTTAAGATTCCAAGAAATCTAGAAAACCCAACTTACTATAACACTGTTTTTTATATGATCATGATATTTTGTGTTCTAAAAATCAATTTTAGATATATTTACATTGTACATAAGAAGTCGCCTAAATGATTCAACCAAGCCAAGGGTATAGCAGAATGGTGAAACAGCTAGCTAGCATTCAAGCGCAATGACTGTTTCAGACTTAAACATCGTGAGGAAACCTGCATGTCTGAGAGTTCTCCATAATGTTCTCGAAAGACATGTGAAGTCTGCCAACCCGCACTTGGCCAGCGTGGTGGACTATGGCCTTACCCTTCTCATAGAGAGAAGAGGCCCGTGGCCAGCAGTGGGACAGTATACATATATGACTGATGGCTGATGATGACTGTTTCAGACAGTTGCTTGCGATATACATAAGTAAATATTATATTTTTTGTAAAGTAAAACGTTTATATCAAAGTGTAGGTGGGTATACAATCAAATTAAAAATGCATTTACATATTTGAACTTAGCCCACATTGAACTGTACTGTCTCTTATTGAATTCTTATAATATTTACCTACATACATATTTCATAGTTATGTAAGTGTCCACAATAGTAGCACGGTGACATTTAGCAGTTATATAATCTTTGTCATTGGTCACATTGATGACGGTGTATGCAAACATTTGCGACCCCAAGTGTAACAGCGGAATGTGCGGGAAAGCCCATGGTAAACTGCGCGTGAGCATCGGAACACACGAACCCTTACTATTGAAACTCGAAAGTTTAGAAGTTATTTTTGGGTCACGAGCGAGTCTTAAGTGGGCAATATAATAATTTTACTAAAATTTCTTTATTTGCATTAAAGTTGGTTTACATTACATTAATACGTGTGTGTATGTAATATTTAAGTTGTATTAATTAATGGTGAATATTCAAGGATCATCTATGAATGGAACACCCACTTTCACACACGTCTATGTTAATTAGAAAAGTAAATATGGTTTTATAAAAAAAGAAACATATAGTAAGGCTTATTATAATCGGTGCACTCGTAACCAAATACAGGACATGAACACGGTGTAAAAAAGTCAATGTATCTCATTCACATTACATTGTTTTACTTTAGAATATTTGCTGTGGTATATTCGCTTAGGATTACATAGTACTTACTTGCAAGTAGAACAGCCACACCAGACGATCTATGGCCAATTGTATTTTATTATTTGGAGCGCTCAAAATCCGAGCAATTCTTCAATATTTGCGAAAATTTTTAGGAGTAAGTACCTAAGTCGTTGCTGTCCGCGCAAATTTTTTTACAGAATATTGATGAAAATTAGCAATGTTCTACTGTGGGGTTCGACATTTTTGATCCAGTTTCCCTATCCCATTCTGTGTTATATGTAGATAGTGTCTTGTATGTTTTGTCTTTAGACTGGCTCGAGTGCCTTCGAAAGCTTAGTCTTAAGTACGATCAGTCACCATTTTATTGTCTGATCGAGTACGCGTTTGTTGCGAGTTTTCACAGTAGCTACATAACTCGGCCGGTGCGCTACATTCTCATTGTTGCGATATATATCGGCCATGCGGGTCGCATGGGTGACGTTGGGAATCCCAGCCGTGCTGCTCAAGCCTCTGTTGTTATAACGATGTGTTTATATTACATCACTGCCTTTGGTATAACCTTTGTTTGTATGTTGTCACCACTCGTACCCATTATGGCTGGTCGACTTGAACCGCATCGTTGGTTGTAAAGAAAAGCGTTTTTTATCTCTGCGTTTGGTTGGATGTTTGAGTACTCTGGAAGTCTGATAACCATGTCTTTATGTTCTTTCCTACAGTTCTTTTTCTCGTTTCGTAGCAGAGAGAGGAGTTTGATGGCCCAATAACTACATTTAATCTGGTGTAATTAACAGAAATATTTTTCTGCATGCAATTTTACTTAGAAATTTCTAAGTATTTTGAACGTTGTTTGGCAATTAATTACTTTTGTTGTAAGTATAAGGCGGCGCCACACTAGGAATTATAAATCATATCTCGTAACGGATACTAAAACAGCCTGTCTCACAAACACATTTCTTGTGAATCGCTCAAATCTTTGTCTTACGCGGGGGTTGACTCCGTAACACTAGGCGCAGTGCCAATCTGCGAGGCGATCTCTCAAACGCACGTCATCTGTGCAGACTAAATGCCAATAGATATGCTTAGTACCTATATTTACTCTGTGTACACCGGGACTTTAACCGATGAGCTGCCAGCTCCTAGCTGGCTTGGTTCAGCCAATTTAGTATTAAAGTTACTTAAACCTGTACGGTGATTACATACTAGGTAACGTCCGATCCGATCCTAACCCGTCAAAATACAGACCGAAATAACTTCGGACTCGAGTCGTAGAACAACTCCTATGGAACGTTACGCACTAAATCCAATTTCCGTCATCAGATTTCGATCTGACATCCGAGAATTTCCATTTCAGAAACGATTATTTTGTCAGTATGTAGATTAATCTTTGTACTTGTGTGTATTTTCCAGACACGTGTTTGTCGTAAAGTTGTTATTGAATATTGTAATGCTATCTCTTTTCATTTATGACCTTTGCTATAGAATGAAGGATTAAAATATGTTGCAGTATACTTAGTCTTTACGATTTTCAATATTAATAGCTCATAAAATGTTAGGAATAGTACCTAGTCTTGTTGTTTTCAGTGGGTACATTTCAATCGTCTCGATCGTCACATACCAATCGCAAAATATTTACGCTTAGTGGCAGTTTTGCAGTACTATCTAGGTATTCTGTGGTTTTGCATTTCATTTGTGCAGTGAGGTCGTTGTGGATCGCTATTACCACTTTCTTACTATCTCCACTCGATTTTTCTTCGTATCCAATCAACAATACCTGTTTATGGGGAACATTCAGTGCTGACATTATTATTCAAAGATATTCTCTAAGCCTTGCCATTTGGTAAATTATCATCATCATCATCGACTCTGTATTATAAACTGTCCCACTGCTGAGCACGGGCCTCTTCTCACTATGAGAAGGGTAAGGCCATAGTCCACCACGCTGGCCAAATGCGCGTTGGCAGACATCACATGTCTTTCGAGAACTTTATGGAGTACACTCAAACATGCAAGTTTCCTCACGATGTTTTCCGTTAAGCAAGCGATAATTAACAATTAAAATATAAAGTGATCATTTACGATTTACAAATTCAAAACAAATTCGCTGTTGTATCAACATGTTGATACAACCTGGCGTTCAGTGGCGTAGCGTGGGGGGGGCCGGGGGGGCCATGGCCCCGGGCGGCATATTTAAGGGGGCGGCAATTGACGCCGCGAAAATACAAAATAAAAATATCATATTTTAAAACACATGAATTACCCCATTCATGTAGGACATGCGTGGTGGCGCGGAAGCAGCAGAAAGAAAAACAATCGAAAACAAAATCATCCCTTGTTTCATTACGTGCCCTTATAGGTACACCGGCGCCAGCACAGTAAATGGGTGGGGCGCCGCTCGGCAGATAAAATGTCAACGTTAATTATCGAAATTATTTTTGATTTGCTTCAAAATACAACATAATCTTTATAGTTGAATAGAGATGATGGCATGTACCTACAGGGCTTCATTATTGCATTACTTTGACTTCAATATTTGTGATGTTAGCGTTAAAATCAAAGCCACAAATAACGAATTAACGCCTTTTGCGAATTTTTGGACGTAACCCTATGGTACCTACTTTACTAGATTTCGCATCTCAACTCCTTATCTTAACGAAATTAAGGCGTTATAGCGCGTTTGTGTAAAGGCCATAAAATAGTGACGGGCAGCAACGTCACCCGCCTGCGGCCAGGGTCCTGCCATGCCGCACACGAATGCACAATGGCACCAGTTCTCGGTCGCTCCTCAATTCGGAGGAGGATAGGTACCATTACCTTAGATTTAGGCCACCTTATGTAGGTACTTAGACGAGGAGACAAGCCATTCTAAGGCGTCATCATTTTATTCCGACTTTGAAAGATCCAAGTAGAACATAAAGTGCCTTTAGAGATGCTTGCTGTTAATATCAAATTACATCTTTTTTGTTTGGTTTTTATGTCTGACTATGGACTGTTACGCACAATCCCTCCAACATTTATTACCATGAAATAAGGCCTCCAGTTTTCGACAGCTCCGTTATTCCTGGCAAAGGACGCGGTGGCAGTAGCGGCGCTGCATAGGATTGTTAGACCACCTTCTCTCTTGGGATGGCGTCGGTTTCCTGGTCAGGAGGAAACTTGTCAACAACATTGTGGAAGTCGGTAGTGAATCAATCCAGGTAGCATACCTCATAGCGGCGTTGCCTAAAGGTGATACAGGTATATGCGCCGACCTTAACTCATCCTGACGAGAAAGCTGAGGCCATGTACAAGGGTATTCTGAGGCAATACTAAGTACGGCCAAAGCTCATTACAACTTTGTAATGAGGGACTTTAATGCCAAAGTGGAAGGAGAAGGACGAAGTGAAACGAAAATCGGAGCCTACGGCATGTGGCATAAACTGGGATTCAACGAAAATAAATTCAAAATAACCAAAGAGGGTAGTTATTTTCTACGAAGCAGGGGCTCTTTTCAATTAAGTCTGTTTTCAAAAAGAAGGCCTCACAGATAGTGGAGTTGGCGAAGCTCCGACAATGTGAGAAAGAAAGAATTACACGATGACGACGACACGACGACATCTCGGTGATCAATAGTTTAAACTGACTAGTAGAAGGCTCTCTACGTAAATATGAAGCTTATAACTAGCCCAGTGAATGAAGTATATTCGCCGACTCTACGTTGCCCCAATCAGCCATGAATTTTGAGCAGTTCCAACTAGAATTGCAGAATTGTTTCAATCCGTTAGAAACTACCACGCATTAATTAGAACTATTAGAAGACGTCAGTCTTCTAATAAAATTAATGCGTGGTCACGGTACTGACGGCACTAGGAGATTGGTCCCGAAACGTCCTCCCCGCACTGAGAAAAACAAAGAGTCTAAACTTTCAGCCGAGACTCTCGAAATGCTGAGGCTATCAGCTGTCTCTGCCAGATGGGAGGGCCGTAAGCCCACAAATACGCAAGCTAATGCGGCGTGACCTCTGACGCTCTAACACCCGCGCCATGGAGGCTGTGATCGAGGAAAGCTGGGGGTCATGGGGGATCTTGCTCTGCAGTTGAGGCAGCCCGATCTAACGAAACTAAGAACTTCGGATGACCGCACCCTCAACTCAAACTTCGAGATTCTCGAAGTGGTTGAAAGTTTTTACCCACACTTGTATGTATCGCGTATAGACAACTGGACCTAGTACTGATGACCACCGATACTCACTGACGCGCCACTAACCGAAGACATCCCGGATGTCGACCAGAGTGAGGTCCAGGCGGGACCATAGGAATTTAAACTTTCGTGTTCATTAGTATTACTTTTTCATTTCCTTCGGGATAAAATATGCCAAGTACCTTTGTTTTGAGTAACCGATGTTTTGGTACTGTTGCAAGCGCCATGTTCACGGATGTAGGTACTCTACAAAGTAACGCGGTATAAGGTATTTATCCTGTAGAAAAATGTAAAAGTAACACAAAGCACTTGGTTAGGATCTATTGTTGATTAAAAGCTAGGATTTTCAAGGATTTTCATGAAGTAAATTCGGAGGGCCTAATTTCTTTCATGAAAATCCTTGAAGCTGTCCAGATCTAGGTGCGACACATAAATACCGCTGAGAGCTGCCACGTTCCTCCCCAAAAATATGCTTTATGATATTACAATTGAGACGAATCAAATGACAACTAATTTGTTTAAATCCATCAAGCCGTTTGGGGTGTAAAGACAAACTAATAAACATACAAGCATAACAACCCGAAACACTCTCGACAAACGTTACACTTCTGGCAAAAGTAGTCTGGTACCTAAAAGTATAGGGGGCGGCAAATTTCTGATCGGCCCCGGGCGGCGAAAACCCACGCTACGCCACTGCTGGCGTTGATTAGCCTGTTATAAGGTCTGATCGTCAAATCAAATCTAATTCTATGGATCTGTCAGTCAGAATTTGTAATGAAGCCGTTGATGCCTTTCCCCACGATAATTTGTTCCATTTCCGAGAAAATATTTCTGAACTCTGTGAACCTATCTAAACCCACGCTGAAATACAACGAGTAGAGATAAACTTGTAGACTTAGCTAAGCAAGGCTGATTCAAACATGACAGACAACAGACAACAGTAACTATTTCAATACAATTTAATGAACATAAAAGCTACTAGGTATTTATAGACGAAATTGATTATTATTCTTTACTTCCACATTTGTTTGCATTGATGCAAGCATCTTTTTAGATTTAGCGAATCTTAATATATAAAATCCTTGCGTTACTGACTGACTGACAGACAAGCTACAGTCAAAACTATTGGGCGCAGGAAGCTGAAATTTGGCATGTATGTTCTTTGGGGACCGTAGGGGTGCACTAAGAAAGGATTTCCCGAAATACCCACGGGATCGGTCAAAACAGACAAATTAAAAATAATGTGCAGGCGTAGCTGCTGGCGTCCTCTAGTATATAATAAGTAAGTAACTTTTTCTTTAATAAAGATAAAGAAAATTTGTTTATTCCAGGTGTTAAACCAAAACCTGAACATAGGTCTCCTAAAAGACCTTTCAGCTGCCGGCATCTAACAGCTTCCGGCAATTCCAAAGAGATCATTTACTATTACCATAAAAAATAAAGATCATCGATCCATATTGCAGGATCGTTGGTCCACCTTTGCTGAATCCTGAGGAGCGTGGCTTCAACTCCAGAACCTTTCTGCCCAACTGCTTTTTGAGCTGTCTGCCCTGCCCACTGCCACTTCAGCTTGACTATTCGGAGAGCAATTTGGACGCCTTTGGTTTTAATAATCGTAAATTAATATTACCTACATAATATGCGTCTGCTCTGGTTCACAATTTATTTTCCATAGTCAGACGAAAAATTTAACAACTTTGAAGTGTTTACTAATTCACGTTGAGTAAATTACAAATTTAAATTCAAATAGTTAACCCCAATATGGAATTTGTGTCTGCTACGGATAATATAATTATATTTATAACCGTATTATATTATTTATCTTCTTCACAAATTCTAATAAGCCATTTAAAAGTAATGTGCGGTTTTCCCAGGCGTTATCTTGTAGAAGGAAAAAGTGATGAATATACCTATACCGTGACTTGTTTATTTTAGTTTTACCCTATAAGAGTTTAGTTAAAAATTCTTACAGATGTTTTTGATAGGTATGTCGACATATTATTATTGGGTGAGGGAACAGTGCCGTAACTAGTGTTTTATGCGGTCAATGCGAGCTACAATAAATGAGTAGGTATGTGATTCGTTGAACTAGGCACCGCTAGTACAACGTGGTACGTGGTAGTACAACCCTTATGGAACTGTGAATGAGTCAGTATTCAATTGACACAACAGACAACTTCACGACTGATGCGAGTGGTTGGAAGTAGTCCAACTGCTGTTATCAGTTATTTTTTTAATTTGAAATACTGGACAGGAGTAGGCACTTCAAGTGTCATCGTTTTGAATTTTGATATGCACTTGAGATCATCTGTGTGGTCCTTATGTCGTTATTTACAGCCTGGGTGTTCCATGTAGTACATAAAAATCTCCGACGAGTTAATTTATCTTTTAAATAAACTCTCACGGGATGTAGGTACCAGAAAGATAGAGTTGGTTTCGCTCGTCTCTTAAATGAGTTTGCTGATGATCCAGAGGTCTTCATTTGGTGCTAAAACAGCAGCAGCAGTTTCTTCTATCTTTACCCTTGAGCCAACTATCGCTTAGCGTTGAACACCAGATGGGTCTTCGGTTATTCTTGTACCAATATTAATAAGATAAAACTAAACAGTTTTATTTTTATCAAAGACATAAAAAGTATTGATTCAGCAAGGTGTAGATAGGAGTTGTTATACATTTATTGCAATGCTATAAGATATTATTTGGCTAGAACTTGACTTGGTTTTAAGCAATTGATATAGGTATGTAGGTACCTATTTAGTAATCGCCGTATTTTCCTCCTTTACATTGGATTTTACCAACAGATAAGTATCACTAAATGGCCTGCAATGTCATCGTGCGAAATTAGAATACATTACTGAGGAGAATTGTATTCAAAGATTAGCTACAAAGCCTTCACAGGTATTAGTGAGAACTTTTTCTTTAGTTTAGTATGAGTTTAGTACAAAGATTTGGAAGGCATTAACGTAGGTATTATGCAAGTTTATTTAGCGGGTCTTACTCGCGATAACTAGGATATTTAAGGCATAAATGCCTCGGTTTTTTCGACGTTTATTCTAGATCTATTTACTTAAACATTTGTACGTGGAAAACCGAATGTTGTATTTGTGACCTTCCTCTTCGGATTATGACAATGTATGTGTATGACTTGTGTTTAGTGGAACCCAATAATTATTCACCCAGCGCAAGGATTGCCGCTAGAGAAAGAGGTCTTAATACATATAGGTGGTCTAAGTGGATGTTGTCCGAAGCCTGGCAGGTGGATGCATCCGGCCAGGTATCGAATCAGCGAACGAAATATAGATAAAAAATAGAAAACATGAAAACATGTATATGGTTCTAAGGTGTTATTTCCGATATTTTATACCATTGTAACTGTTTGTTTTCCGAATAAAATAAAATAAAATACAGGTACCCACTTCACTGTACGTCGATTGAGAGGGACCAACAGGGCTTTCTATTCTATCCATTTTTAAACGCACAGAAAACTAGTTATTGCCACATCCTTACCATAAGCTCCACCCTTCCGCTTACTATAGGGGTGGTTTCATGCGTCGATCTTGAAAACGGGTCGAAGAATGATGCTTCTTAGCATTAGTAGGTAGTAGAACCCTGTTGCTTTTCGGCCGGCTGGACCGGAGTAATACTACCCTTTCATGGAAAATCGACTCTAAGTAACAGTACCTTAACTGTAGCGTTTCATTCGGTGAGTATGAGTGCCAGAGGCCCATCCCCATTTTCATCCACTCCTGCTATTCCTGTTCCCTACCCACGGCAACGCAGTGACTCCTTTAGAGTTGCGGGTTTCCATGGGTGCCGGTAATTACCTACTTACCCTCGGGCGATTCGTCTGCCCGTTTTCCTCCTGTTACATTAAAAAAGATATACCTAACTTGCCAGATTCAAATGCAAAAACTGAATTTATTGGTACAATACCACCTCATCATCGTCGGGAAAAATGTTCACGCAAAAAGTTGTCAACAGTCATTATCTTAATATATAAAATCCTTGCGTTACTGACTGACTGACTGACTGACAGACACGCTACAGCCGAAACTATTGGGCGCAGGAAGCTGAAATTTGGCATGTATGTTCCTTGGGGACCGTAGGGGTGCACTAAGAAGGGATTTCCCGAAATTACCACGGGACCGGCCGAAACGGGTAAATAAAAAAAAATGAAGGCTTAGCTGCTGGCGTCCTCTAGTGTAGGTATATGAGTGCAATGACCCGACCATAAATGTAGAAACAAGTGCAAGAGCATCAAATTGTGTGAAAATACTGTGGAAATTACCTATTGTCACAACTTTTTCATCTGTTTTTCTAACCCAAGATAGTTGACAGGAAAATTAAAATGATAACGGTTACCCAAGCTTTTCCGGGCGCACCGTAAACAAGTTTTATTCGCAGACAAGAGAAATAAACAAGAAAATCGTTTTTATTATTATAAAATAACTTCTGCACTTTGATTATATTATGTCTCACGGGTGACTTTACAAACATACATACAATCAACAAATTGCTAACACCCAGACACGAGACTACAAATTGTGGATCACACAAAGTGTGGTCTCGTGGGGATCGAACCTAGTACACTCGGAGCAATTCTAAACGGCGAGGCCACCGTTCAAACCACTTCGCCGTCGCCGTCGCAGACGAATGGATGGACACAGTACAGCGCAGGAGCGGCGCGTGAACATTGAATACACGTGCTCAGCAGACAGCACAGCAGCGGCTCAGCTGGCGAGCACACACGCGAACCCCTTTTAGGTACAGGTAGTAGAACCTTGCTGATTTCAGCATGAATGGGCCGGCTCGACCGGGGAAGTACTACCCTCTCATAGAAAATCAACGTATAGTAACAGTACCTTAACTGTTGCGTTTCGTTCGGTGAGTGAGAGTGCCGGAGGCCCTATCCCCTATTCCTTCTCCCTTAACCCACTTCTCACCCTGTCCTTTTTCGTGTTAACACCCTTGAGACTCGTCTGTGGTGTTGCTTGTCCATGGGCGGGGGTAATTGTTTACCATAAGGCGATTCGTCAGCCCGTTTGCCGGCTATTACGACAAAAAAAAACCTCCCGAGCGACGTATTCGATAGATCTGGACATGCCCTCAGCTAGCTTTCTTTCTTCTTCTTTTTCGTGTGAGTGTGTGGTCAACCCTGGTGTCAAAGGCCTCCGACATGGCCTAACGATTCTTGTCCCGACACAACAACGCTCTTATGTATATATGCCACACGCGGTCACCCGTCCAAGTGCTGTCCTGCGAAACCGTTGTTTTGCATTGCCAAGCTATTACGAACGGCAAGCCATGTCACGCTATGAACTCTACGTAGCTACTGAGTGTCGAATTAGACCAGGGTAGATAATTTTTGAAACGAAAGAAAATTATAGTAGGATGAAACCCATTGGAATTTTTTGCTCCCCTCTTCACACATGACACTTCACAGTAATAGCACCTATGTAATGTCCATTAAAATTTATAACAAGTTACCAGATTCTTTAAAAAATGAAACAAGCGAAACTAAATTCATACGCGCACTCAAGAACATCCTCATCAACAAAGCCTACTACTCAATAAATGAATACATCAATGATAACAATATTGCCTATACACAACACTTCACACTTTCCAATATCATAGTCCTGTCTGTTATGTTAGTCCATGTACCAAATGCCTGTTATTTCATTACTTATATATTATATAGTCTATAGTTCCTATATATACGAATAAGGATGTTTAATTTTTAGGTCTAGTTGTTGAATTTTATATACCATTTTTTTTTATTGTTTTAGTAATTTTAGATGTAACGTTAATTAATTTTATATATTTTCTGATTGTTTTAATACCTTCTTGTAATTTTAGACGTAAGATTAATTTTATTTTGCTGTGCCCTACAGGGTCCACGATTGCACTTAGCTCTAAGCCATTTTGTAACATCTTATATACATTGTGGAATGCAAATAAATATGAATATGAATATGGAAAAGAAAAAGAATATAGCAAAAATTTAACCAAACAAAACACCTAGCCCTTCCCCACTTCTCTATAAAATAACTATTGATGGGCTCAAATTGTCTGTGGGTCACTCAGGTATGTACATTATCTTAAAATAGCAATAAATAGAAGTCTACGCTATAATTTAAAGAAGATTCTACAACATTCTCAAAATATTGTAGATGTCTTATAAATATTAACTTGGTTGCTAATTTTGGTTGTATATATAAATTTTTTACATCTTATTTATCAATGTAGCATGGAATCTTACGTTTTTACATACATACATACATACATAGACTCACGCCTGTTTCCCGTAGGCAGAGACTACGGAACGCCATTTGCAACGATCCTGACATACCTCACTTGCTTCACTCACTCCCATCGAGTTTCTCATGCATGCTCTTCTGTTAAGGGTACTTCTGACTTGTCTTTTTTTCAGGATGTCTCCAATCTGGTCAGAGAACGTCCGCCTAGGTCTTCCCCTTTGTCCTGTTCCATTCACACTTGCCTTATATATCTTCTTTGTCAGTCTATCGTCATCCATCCTCTCCATGTGCCCAAACCATCTTAACATGCCTTTCTCAATGCTTATCACTACATCTTCTTTTACCCCACACCACTCTCGTATCACACAATTGTTTACTCTGTCGGTCAAAGACACACCACACATACTTCTCAGTGCTCTCATTTCTACAGCATTTATTTTACTTTCAAATCTCTTCTGCCATACCCAACTTTCACTACCATACATAAGGGTAGGCACTAACACGCCTCTATGTACAGCCAAACGTGCCTTTTTGGATACGTTTTGACTGTTCATAAACGCTTTCAGAACTCCATTCACACTATTACCTGCATTAACTCTCCTTTCAATATCTTCTTCATTCTTACCACATCTTGTAAACAACGTACCTAAGTAAACAAACTCATTCACTTGTTCCACTCGCTGTCCATCGATCAAAACATTACAAGCCGTAACGCATTCCTCCTTTTCAAAAACCATAACTTTCGTTTTAATTACATTCACTTTCATTCCTTTCCTCTCTAACGCACCATGCATGATTGCTACCATCTCCTGCAACTCCTCCACTGAAGATGCAAGTATTACCTCATCATCAGCATAAAGGAGGCATTTTACAAGGAACCCATTCATCCTTAATCCGCAGTCACTATGTTTTAAATCTTGCAAACAACTGTCCATGAAGAGGTTAAACAGCCACGGCGACGCTATAGATCCCTGTCTAACACCTTTCTCGATGGTAAACCAGTCAGTGTATGCCCCGTTTATCCTCACACAAGCTCTATAAGCCTCACAAAAGGGATTTCAGAGCTCGAATGAGGCTGCTGTCCACCCCATTCATTGACAGCACCGACCACATTTCATTCCTCACCACTTTATCGTAAGCCTTTTCCAAATCCACGAATGCGCAATAGACCTTTTGACCTTTGGCCAAAAATTTTTCGGCTATGCTTCGCAAGGAAAAACCTGATCCGTGCATCCCATACCCTTTCGGAATCCCGCTTGTACATCCCATATTTTCTTGTCGGTTACTTCCATAACTCTTTCAATAAGTACCTTTGCATACAATTTGCCAACAATGCTGAGAAGGCTAATGCCTCTATAGTTTTTGCAATCTTGTTGCGAGCCTTTTCCTTTATAAAGAGGCACAACTGCAGCTGTGGCCCAGTCATTAGGTAGGGGAATCTCTGAAATTAAATCAAAGTATTAGTTATTAATCTTTAAAGAAAGAGTCATTTCAAGGCTTTCAGTACATAAAGTTACAAGATACAACGACTTGATTAAAAAATGAGAAATGATCCAGTGTGTCCCGGAAATGGGTCACTTTGGATCATTGCATGGGTGACAGTGAATCGACTAAGAGTGCGCAAAGATAATCCATTATACTTTTTCTAAGGTTACACAGATACTCAATACCTTACTTCCATGCCATTTATCTGGTACTTTTATTTTATTCGTCACCGGTACTTCATAAATTAGCCGTCGAACGTTTGCAATAGTCAGTTCATAGAACATTTGACTCCACTTAAGAATATAATCGACTATATTCTTTTCTTGGTCATCGATAAATATTTTATGAACTGCATCATGATTAAAATGTATATTCTAACTCAATTGCAGTGCATTTTCCCTAAAAATAAATTACGAATGAATTTCAGTTCCGCGAGTCACAGCGGATTAGTAGTTCACTGTGACCCAAAACGAAATGATTCATTGTGACCCAATGGCGGTTATGGAATAAAAATATCATAAAAAAACTACCAATCGCAAAGAAAATATACGCAGTTTACATAAGACTTAGGATACATATAACAAGCCTACGACACAATAAAAACATTAAGATTTCTTATTCACTCAGATATAAAACAACTTTCAAAACCATGTGAAAAATTCTTTTGTTACTTACCTACTGAGTGGACTATAGCAGCGCGACTTCTAGCTTTGACACCGCGTTGACGATTAGTACGTTAGGGAGGGGGATGGACAAGCGGAAAGGACAAGTTTGATTGTGTTCCTAAGCGTAACACATACTGAGTTATTGTGAATTATCCACTGTACCCCGTGATCCACTGTTACCCAATCTCCCCTACTCGGCCGGTGGTCCAGCACAAGTTATATAACCGCTGCAACTGACCAAATATGATGCCCTGTCCAGCCTTCAGCATTTCGACTGTAATCCTATCATATCCTGCAGCCTTACCTACTTTCGTACTTCCCAGTGCCTTCACGATCTCATCCACGCCAATAACGCTTTCATCATTGCTATCGTTACCATTCATTTCAGCTATCGGTGTCTCTATCGCCGACCTTTCAAATAAACTTTCAAAATACTCTTTCCATCTCTTCAGCACGCAAGATTCATCATTTACTATCTTTCCATTCTCATCTCTGATGGATGTGTGTTCTGAGGATTGAGTTCTTCCTCGAACTGCACGAACGGATTTCCAGAAAAACTTAATGTTCCTCTGGAAATCGTCAGATAATCTGCTATCAAAGTCATCTTTCTTTTCCTCTTTTTTCCTTTTAACCATTTCTTTCACTATTCTTTTTGACCTAACAAACTCCTTTCTTGCTTCATCTATGTCTATAGTCCGTGCCACGAGAACCAAAGAGGTTGGACGTTTAGACTAGAGAGAACATGCCCTATAAATTTCCTTATACCGAACGTGCAACATGTAATGTCAGTTGGTCTTAGTTGGTTAATCATAACGTCAAATTACGCGTCTCATTTAAAGAGGCATAGACTCTTTACATACTCATATCTTTGACTACATTCTCTAAATAGCCGTGCTGTGATCTGTCATCAGTGTAAAATTTGTTAGACGTTTGTGTTTACATTTTTAATAACTTTTTTGCATTTAAATAGTAAGTAAGCTTATAATAATTAAATAGTGTACTCATTAATTAATACACATCGAGTATGTGATATCGGGATGTGGATGCCGCTATTCTCGGAACGGAAATAACAGGAGAAACTTTATCTTCTAGCAGTGAGTCGGAATTTTCCAACAAATTTATTTACTTTTCTCGTATTAATGCTATAATGAGTGTTAAATTTACACAATATCATTGTATTGCAAATCAAAGGAACAGCTTGCATACGTATGTGTTATGAATTTAACTCACAAATTGTTATTTTGTACATTTATTGATTTAATAGTCTTAGTGATGGGATTTGACAGTGAAAGGAGATATCGATGTTTTTTGAATGAGGGATAAATACGGAAACTAACTATCGGACATGAATGTAAAACTGTCGCTGGAAGCGACAGCGGGTAGCCGCGTTTGCTAAGTTGGCAATAAAAAAAGACGTCCAGCGGTCTAATTTTCTATCGCGCGTTTGATAGTAAGCGCAGTTTAATGTACATAATTTACTTAGATACCTACCTTAAAAGTAGCGTCTATTAACCTAAAGCCAAGTGTTCCAGTGTACGCGCGTGTGTGTAGGCTTACATTTTTGCATCTATAAAATAGTAGATGGATTAGGGATGTGAGTAGCATTTTTTATTATTAAGAAGGTGTTTTTTATTACAGGTTGCCTATTAATGACGTCACAAGAAAACTTTGGATAAATGCCGTTGGACGGCCTAGTTTGATTTAGCAGAAGTACCACCGTATTTGTTCACGTCATTTAGAGAAATACTGTTTTTAAAGAGAGAAAGCACCTGGCGTCGTTTAAAACCGAAAGCTCTGCCTACATTACATTTATGCCCGGACATTGCACACCCGGTAGAATTATTTATCCAAAGCTAAACAAAAAGTGTGTAATTTTAGTTTGAACATATTAATAAAATATAATAATTACAACGATTTTAATTAATCTACCTACTTCTATATTATTTATCATATTAGTGCTATCCTGACTGATCAAAGACGTCTTGTCTTGTAGTCCGCTACATAATATTCTACCATAAAATATAATATTCTTTCACATTCACACAACATTATCTGGTCCCAAACTAAGCATATCTTGTACTGCGAGTACTAGACAATCGATAAACATGCATATATACTTTTCTGTAAATATATTACATATTATACATAGTACCATCCAGACCAAGACAAACATCCATATTCATGCACACAAATGTTTGACTTGAGCGGGAATCAAACCCGCAAGCTTCGGCGTGGCAGTCGGATTACCTACAACTCTAAAAAAATCGAGCAGTGTCCAACGTTAGCGATAGCAAGCAACGTGATATGATGCGACGCAAACAAATTGCCAAAGCCTGCCGTGCCGCATTAGCCAATCTGGTATAATTCGTACAATACATAATCTAAGTGACAGTTTCTTAGCATCTCATCGCACGCATCGCTCATTAGTTTATGAATACTTTTTGTCAATAGATTTTATGGCTAAAACGAACAATTAAACACGTGAATTATTTTAGTACTGTCTGTCTGGCAAGTCTTTGCAAAGCACTGTCCTGCGTCGACAGCAAAAACTACAATTTCAATATTTTAGTTGTTTACTTCTACGGCTTAAATATATCGACACATACTAAAGTTAGACATTTGACTAAAAATATTTATCGATAAATCATCACTGTTACGAACAACACTCGGTTTCCTCACTCTATGTTTTGTCTACTGTTTGCCTACCACGCGGCTGCTATAAGAGCGTGCTGCTAAACCTATCGACAGCTCTTTCTATCATATTGCATGTGCCATTAGAAAGAAGATATCAATCATAGCAACCGCTGTTGTTAATTAGTGTTACTTCTATGCCTTAGGTTATATTTCTTTGACGAGAACATAGACTTTTTGTAAACAAAGAATTTCTACTAAGTGACTTATCGATAGTTCTGTCAAAAACAAGTAATATCAAATCCAATGAGCGCAACGGTACATAGATACGTGTCATTGGAAACTAATATGTCAATGGATCGCGCTTTTATCGATATTATGCGCTGTCAACAGGATTTTTTAATGTTTTGAGGTACTGACGCCTAGAATGTCAACATTAGGAGTTAGTTCATTAAAATGTTTCATTTTTGGCTTATCATGCATTTTTCAGAGAACAAAATAATTCTTTTTAGTTGTCAAGAAGGGGTAAATGTAAAGTTAAATACAAGTTTAAAGGATCGCAACGCTGTTTATGTTCATACTGACGATTTCATTCACAAACAACGGAAATTCTCCATGCCTAGAATTTTTTATGCAATGTACTAGATAGTTATATGTTGGTCAATAATTTAATATATTAGGATAGGTAGGCTACTTTGAGCAAATTATTTATTGTCTATAATTTTAAGAGTAATTCATGTCAATAATAGAGGAACATGTATGTAATCTATCATTAACATACATGGTACTCTATTTTTCCTTAATTAACAGAATAAATTATGTGTAAAACGACAAAAGAAACGGAAAATTTATGAACATTCGACCATTCAAAAACAAAATTTTATTTCAGTAAAATTAAACAATATAACCCATGTCATCCCATGGGTGTCGTAAGAGCCGACAGAGGGAGTATATTATGCAGAGAACAGCACTGTAAGAGAAGGAAAACTTGATACAAACCCTATACCAACCCGTTTGGCCAGCGTGGTATAGTAGGCCAAATCCTCCTTTCAAAGGAGAGGCCTAGTCCAGCAGTGGACTGTTAAAGGCTGATGATGAAACAATATAAATTAAAAACATAGTGGCATAATTAGGTATTGACAAAAAAGATTGTTCAAAAGTATAAAATCTAAAACACAACTGTTTGAAAAAAGGTTGTGAAGCCCTGAATGTTTGTTTACAAAAAGTCTATCTTCTCGAGGCACCAACTATACACTCGTTGCTTTTCCCATTCTTTCATTTGCTCTGGCAGCCAACCAATCTGACCAAGCTTTCTTCTTCTCTGACACTGCTGATTGTACATCCTTGTCCCACCATGTATTCTTAACCTTTCGTATTTTCCTTCTCTTGATCACACCACATACTTCAGACGCTACACATACTACCTCTTCTTTAAAGGTCTGCCATAATTCTTCCATATCATTTATGCAATCGAACCTCTCAAATTTTGCTATCAATCTTCGTTTATACTCATCTTTCACATCTTTCTCTTGTAGATTTTCTACCTTAATTCTTTCCAAGACCCTATTTTCATTACGCTCTCGGTGTCGCCATCCTTTAAAGAGCCCACTTATCCGGCTCAACACCAAGAAATGGTCTGTGTGGATGCCGATCCCTCGATATGCTCTTGTATCCAACACATTCTTTCTCAATCGTTCATCTACTATCACAAAATCAATCATACTTCTTCTAACATTTTTCGCCTCTCGCGTATACATATGTATCCTTTTATGATCAAACATGGTGTTTGTCACACAAAAGCTCCACTCCAAATAAATCTCAAGCAGTACTTTTCCATTTTCGTTCACACTCTCATCACCAAATGCACCTAAAACCCTTTCAAATCCATCTCGCTCCCACCCATCCATTGAAATCCCCTAACAAGATCAATCTTTCATTAACCTTGCAGTTCTTCAAAATCTCTCTTAAACTCTCCCAAAACTCCTGCCTTTCGTCTTGCTCATGTTGTGACATACCCGTAACTATATTGACCGGGGCGTAGGCGTACACCCCCACAATAAAGAGACGAGTAAGTCCTACTTTCATTCTCATCCACAGTAGCCTAGCATTTACACATTCAAACTATTTTACACACTCATTCATTCGCGCAGACAGTATTACACCAACTCCCTTACAGGCTCTGGTGGTACTATCTACCCCAGACCAATACGCCGTATATGCGCCATGCTTGGTGGTTTCACACCCTTTTCTTTTTGTTTCATTCACACAAAGAACATCAATCTTTCTATCATCCATCATCTGACATACTTCATCCAATTTGCCGTTCATTCCTCCTCCAACATGTTGCAAACCTGCTCTCCGTAGGCCGCTTTTCGCCCTCGCGGGAAACGAGACGTGATGGGTTGCGAACCGCGTCGCCGCCGTGTGAGGAAATATTATTAATTGTTCTCATTGCGTTCCCACGAGATTTAGGGTATCTTACGTTTTTCGACTAATTAAAGTGTTCATTTTAATAAATATCTCAAAATGGTACATTATTTTTAAAAAAACGGTCTCAAGGTTGTTTTATTTCTTTGCATTTTCTGAGAACCTTAGTAAGGTATACTTTATTCACACCATCATAAAGTAGAGATTTCAACGAACAAAACGCCGAACAATTTAAAAAAATAAGCTGATATTTTGACGTGAGAATTTTCAATTGAAAATTACGGTTTTATTTCGATATTAAGTCAAAATAAGGCGTAAAAATAAATATTTTAAATAAAAAACAATAACAGTGTGTTTGGAACATTAAAAGGCAAGTTTTCACCAAATTTCGTGTAAAAGAAAAAACTATTGTAAAAGTAAAAATAAAAAACCAAAAACTTGGTTATTTGAATTTTTCACATAAATTATGACGTTGTGTGAATAAAGTGTACCTAAATACAAAAGTTGTAGATCTTTTTATTACCTAAAACTTTGCCATTGACCTTTTTCCCGTAGGACTTGTAGTTTTGCTGGCAATCGAGATAAACCCTTTTTTACCCTGAAAATTGCCGCTCCATCCACTTCCCGACCTCAGATCGCCCGTAATTTATTTTTCCTTAATTTTTTGCTATATTCTCTTTCTTTTCCAATGGGTTTCATGCTACTGTAATTTATTTTACTTTTTACCGTTTTCTAACGTATCTGCACTGGTCTAAATAGGGAAGTTTCCTGCAAGTGAAATAAATTAAGTGTACAAGTATTTTTATCTAGTGAAGTATAGTATGTCAGAATGATGATAGTTTCATTTATCAATTAATGTTAAAACTTTATTTTACATTTTTTATCGACAAATTATTGATAATAAGTATTCTATTTGACAGCAAAAATCTATGACGTCACTAGGTCGTATTTCATACAAACGCCATAGCAAAAGGTCGTTTTTGACATTTCATTAAAAGTGCTTGATTTGACTAGTTGGATACAACGGAAAACTCCGTCACGTCGTTGCCGCGTCCACAATAGGGTTGCTATTGTGGACGCGGCAACGACGTGACGGAGTGGTGTACGTCATGCCGCAAACTGTCAAACCGTCATACGCGATAATGTAGGACACTGGGTTACTCAAGGGTTACTTGCTAGTGAGCTGTACCCGAAACCATGCGGTTTTAGCAATGAGTTATAGTCTAGCCGTAACAGAGTTACGCGGTAAATGACACATTCTACTGACCTAAGCTAACATGATTCGAATGTCAAATTGTTATTGAGGAATAAATTACTGACAATGAGTCACCATCGAAGAAACGTTTACTTAATCGTATAATTTGTAAACGTTTCTAGTAAGTACGTAGATATTTATTTATTAAGGAAAAATATCGAAAAGTCCAAACGTAGGTATGTGTTTTTACAGTTAATTAGACCTGACGAATATTATTAACAGTTCTGAAAGGTACTACACAAGAGCTTATCGCCTGCAAGAGAAGACGGTTAAACGTTTTCATAGGTGATATTCGACAGGTATACTTATCCAATATAACGTCCGGGTGTCGGAGAGTGTGTGATGATCTCCGGCAAAGGAACGGTGCAGCTTGTGGACAAATCAAGAGACCCCTTGCCGTTTGACCGTGGCAAAACAGGCCGTGGATGTGGTGCAGGGTCCACGGTTAGCTTACGTGAATCGAATCCCGCAAGGGTTGTGATGCCATGCCTTGTAGGTACCCATACTATACCATACATTCTCATAATACTGTCATAAATGGAGTGGCCATACATGCGGTAGTTTTTAGTACAGATGCCGAATTTATAGGTAGGCTTAAGGTGTATTTGACCTGGGTAGTAGAGGGAGGCCCGCTACTAAGGTTTTCCCTTTACCTGCAAAGCACACCGATGCAGTCGTTCGTCAATGTGAACAGTTTTCATCCATTTGTCACTATGCCAAATGGGGCCTAGTCTAAGTTTGTCACCAATGGGTCACATATGAGGTATTCGGCGATGGGAACATTTCCATTCTTATTCTTAAAGTGCCGGGGGCGCTCTTCCCAAAATATATAGAATTCTGACGATACGTTGGTTGGTGGACATCATAGATATATGATGGACATAATCCGGATGCGATCAATTAATGCCCAAACTCGTTCTAAGTCCCTTGGCCTTTCGTTGAGCGGAATTCTTATACAATCAAAGGTCTCGTTATTGTGTAAACTACAACTGTATGTGGTGTCACAGATGAAATAAGAGCAGCATAATGGCCGTGAAGCTATTTGTAGCGGTTGGTGGGCGCCATTGCGCGCTGATGCGACGCGCTAGCTCAGAAATATGACGTAGTATGACGTATGTGAATGTGGCCTTGGCATTGACGTGTGTGCTAGCCTTGCTGACTGTTTAGGCCGTACATAATTACATATATGTAACTGAGTTGTGTGAATGGCTGAATTTGGACAGCGTATTATCATCGCCTTACCGTTAGCCCGGTTGCATCTAAGATTTTCGGTTTAGAGTCCAGGTTCCATTTCCTACTCTATCCAGATGAGCTTTTCAACAGAGCTAGCGACAACCCTGCCCTCTGATCTCCACGCAACCCAAAGAGATAGTGATATTTGACGCCTTAGGCTAGCGTCTGCATTTAGTCAAGGATGCTACCTCACCATGGACTCTCACAGATTTTTGTGACAGCCGAAACCGACGTCTTGACGTGTTCTCGAAGCACGGAGCAACCGATAATTAGCTATTTAACGTAATTCTAATTACGCACAATATCTCGAAAAGTCAGTGATAAGTGATAAGCGGCATGGGTTTGAACCTGATGTCTTCTGCATAGTAGTAACCTGTTCGTCCAATCTTCATTAGGCTATCGCTGCGAAGCTATTATTTTATAATAAACTAGACGTCAATTATACATATAAACCTTCCTCTTGAATCATTCTATCTAACTATAAAAAAATACCGCATTAAGATCCGTTGCGTAGTTTATAAGATTTAAGCATACATAGGGACGGACAGACAGAAGGCAGACTTTGTTTTATACTATATAGTGATGTCTACGTAGGTAGGTACGCACTGCAGTCAAATAGGTGGCACTAGTGCGTACATAAACAAGAAACCATGATTATCATCGCTATTGAGAAAAAAAAAAAATTTAATTTTTTTTTAAAGACTAACGCCTGTGTCCCCGAAGGGGTAGGGAGAGGTGTAATATTACACCCACGTTTCGCCGTGATTTTTTAGGTCCCACGTAATAGGGGGCGAGCCTATTGCCGTACCGGGCACATTACCAGACTCCGTGCTGCTACTGAGAATTTCCTAGCGGATAAACCTAATAACACTTTGCCCTACCCGAGAATTGAACCCGGGACCTCCCAATCCCACGCGCACATTTATGCCGCGAGACCAACGAGGCAGTCTAAAATTAATATCTTTAACAAACCGGCTAAATATTTATATAAGTAGGTACCTAAAGACACCCTCAGTTATTTTTATTACATTTGACCTTATTAAAATGTTAATATAATAATAATAATATTGACCTTATTATATTGTATTAATAACTTTAAAATAAAACGAACGAAATTCAAGTAGACACGTTATTACATTACGGTAAACATTGTATGCTATGCGCCACAAAATACTGCGAACTAACAGATGGATGTGGTGTTGAATTTTTAAACTTAGTACATTATTGAATCAAATTGAGCAAATAAAGCAAATCGAGCTGAGCCATTTATGCTAAAATAATTCAGTGCCTGTACCATGAGGTTAGCCATCGCAAGTCTCAAGTCGATTTGATAGGCGTTTGTAGTACTGATTGGCTCGAGCTCTTAGATCAAGTTGTTCATATGCACAACTTTATGGTCCTCGTATATAAGTTACCTATCGCGTCCTACATCTGAAAAATTGTTTGTTATGCACAATCTACGTACCGCCTGTAATATGCGAATAGTTACGTCGATATAAACTAGTACTGGTTGTCATTACCGCATTGTTTATAGATTTAAACATTATTTACCTCTCACTTTTATATTCTTCGAATATTCCAAATGTCAATGTTAACTTGTGTTTATATTTCCAATACAAATAAAAATATTACATTTTCTTTCAAAGATAGATATAGTATAGGTCAATGGAAAATGCCTCGATGCCTGGTTAGTGATTAAACTTTGCCAGCAGTTTCGCCCCCTATACCTAAAAGTTATTCAGGAATGCCACTATGTACAAATATCAATTCGGCAGTCTTTGAGTTTATAGCGTTCATACATACAGACTGTATTAATGCCTATTTAACACTAGCTGTTTCCCGCGGTTTGACCCGCGTGCTGAGGGAACTACTTCGCGTACCCGGTTAATTTATAGCCTAAGTTACTTCTTGGTACATAAGCTATCCGCTAGTGAAAGTCCCGTCAAAATGGGTCCAGCCGTTCCAGAGATTAGCGAGAACAAACAGACAGACTGACAGACAGACAAAAATGGTAAAAAAAATCATTTCGGTATATGTATCTACCATGTATACGCAAAATACGCGCCAAGACGTGGAGTTGCGGAAACAGCCCGTGCAATCAAGTATGTACCATGTATACATCCATATGGATTTAGTAAAAACCGGCCAAGTGCGTGTCGGGCCACGCGCTATGTAGGGTTCCGTAGTTGCCCATAATGGCCATTATTGATAATAACTTCTGTTTCACATGGGACTAAAAACGGGCATCTTTAAGATTAAGCCAGTGCTCCCAATGTAAACTCACAGAAATAGGTATTTATAAGTTAACCGACGATTACTCGTAAACTAGTGATGTCTACTTAGACGTGATAGTTTTCCTTTTAAATTCGTTATATGTACTACATTTGTGATTTTTTTCACCTCTTCCAAATTAATAGTTTAGCCGGCAGAGGGGGGGGGGACACTTGAGTCTAACAATTTTTTTCACTTCAAAGCTTGATATTTGACAAACCAATCACATGATCGAAAAATGATTTGAGCAAACTAATAATATTTTTTTAAAACATATCCAATGATACCCCACACAATGGGGTACTCAACCAAAAAGAAATTCAACTCCACTATATATGTAGAGGAGATACCCTTAAAAAAAATATTTTCCTAAATTTTATTCTACAGTTTTGTTGCAATATTGTATGTCTATATTCATGTCAAATATCAGCTTTCTAGCACCAGGCGTCTTTGAGCTAGGCTGCGGACGGACAGACGGACGGACATGACGAAACTATAAGGGTTCCTTGTGGACTACGGAACCCTAAAAAGCGGCTATTTTACACACAAATTTTACAAACACTCCAAAGTATTTATGTGTAGGTATAGATGTATATGTATATGCCGTAAAAAATTTTAGGAAAAATCCTAGTTGGGGCCTATGTCATAAAAGTACAATTTTCATGTTTCTAACTTCAGTAGTTTGGGCTCTGCACTAATATTAGAGTCTTAAACAAAACGACGTTCTCTGACCAGATTGGAGACATCCTAAAACAGGACAGGTTAGAAGTACCCTGAACAGAAGAGCATGCATGAGGAATCTGATGGGAGTGAATGAAGCAAGAGAGATACCTATATATGCCAGGATCGTTGCATATGGCGTTCCGTGGTCTCTTCCTACCCCTCCGGGAAACAGGCGTGAGTCTATGTATGTAAACAAAATGTATTTTTGTTTTGTATTAACTTAAAAACTAATACAAATTATTTCTCGAAGCAATTAAACCCAATCAGGACACGCTAATGCCTACATAACCACCTCACCTCATTGTACATTGTTCAAAATAAATAAACACGTACGAGAAGGCTAGTTTATTAATGGGGTACTTGCATATGATCAAGAATGTAGGAACACTGGTTTCCTTGTGCAGATCGCAGCGACTTCGATAATTTACGGCTTGGCCACGACTTCGGGCTTAGCGATGGAAGACTCGACATGCGACGCGATTTGATGTCTATGCTGCGAGCTACTTAGAGGCGATAGCGTCGCGATACATCGCGGTATCGCACCGCGCCGCGCCGATCGCCGTCGTATTTGGCATCATAGATCTCTTTATTCGCTGCCGGATGCTAAGTTGTCGCTCACTGTCGCGTAACCGCTCGCCTTCCACAGCGTGTCGCGTTTAGAGCAGGGATTCTTAAGCTGGTGCCAATGGATCCCCGAGACGACGGCAGGTGAGACACTACGGATCAATAGTCTTGCATGTTACTTGAGAAGATTCACTTGAAATCTTATTAATATAGCTAGAGGTTACTTGAGAAACTTGAGAGCCATAAATTAAAACTAGAAAGAGATAAATGCGAGGGAAGTATCTCATATACGAGTGCGTAGCAGACGAAACAGCTGAACAGCGATTCTTACGAATGATGATGGGATATAAGAAACAAAAAGAAATGTAAAATAATGCCTTGAGCTTAAGGGAGGTAGTCCATATGAAGGTTTTAAAATAAAGTTGCCCGCTGTCGCGCTTCGCCAGACGCTGTCACGCGTCACGTGTCGCGTCGCTTATCCTTAAAGTCGTGGTCTTCCAGTTACGAACGGGTTTACTAACAGATAGCAACGTGCCCGTACCTTCCACCTCACGGTGTCGAGCCGCTTTATAAAATATATACGTACTACAATAATTACACCGATGGAACTAATATAACTCGCTAATAAATAATATGCACACAAAACACTTTGACGCGGAGAGTTGAGTTACGATTGGAATTTATTATAATAAATTTTATGACATCAGGTTAGATTTAGTGCAGACCGTGGCGTATGTTGATGTATGTGCTGTTAACAGATAATATATTCAATCTAGTCTTTTATTTATTTTATTGGCTGTGGAACATGGTGTCCGTGTGGTGACGGATTACGAATACGGAATGTCACCACCCCATATCATCCCACGGGTGTCGTAAGAGCCGACAGAGGGAACATATTATGCAGAAAACAGCTCTGTAAGAGAAGGAAAACTTGATACAAACCCTATACCAACCCGATTGGCCAGCGTGGTATAGTAGGCCAATTCCTCCTTTCAAAGGAGAGGCCTAGTCCATCAGTGGACTGTTAAAGGCTGGTGATGGAATAGGGGCTCGCAACAAGCCCTCTCCAAAAGCATGTAGGCTCATATGCTCACATAATTAATGACTTTTAGTGTTGCCTTTGATATAAATTATTAATCTAAGTACATCATCGAAGTCTTTTTAATCAGTAGACGTCCATGCCCCGCTGTAGGAAAGTGAACTTTCCTACAGCGGGGCATGGACGTCTGCTCACGGGCATAATCCACCACTATGGGTAAGTGCGTGGCGGATTTCTTTCGAAAACATTAAGGAGTCTGCCTTGTTGGTCTCGCGGCATAAATGTGCGCGTGGGATTGGGAGGTCTCGGGTTCCATTCCCGGGTCGGGCAAAGTGTTATTGGGTTTTTCCGTTAGGAAATTCTCAGTAGCAGCACGGAGTCTGGTAATGTACCCAGTACGGCAATAGGCTCGCCCCCTATTACGTGGGACCTAAAAATTCCTGGCGAATTGTGGGTGTAATATTACACCTCTGTCTACCTCTTCGGGGATACAGGCGTGAGTCTATAAATATAAAAAATAAACATTAAGGAGAACTCTCAGACAAGCAAGTTACCTCATGATGTTTTCCTTCCATATTGAGTAAGCGATAATTTTAAGTAACACACACTTGACTTCAGAAAAGTCAGTGGTGCGTGGTCCTTGGGTTTGATCTAAAGACCCTTTCCACAACATTCTATTTGTCTCTTCACTTGGCCTTGACTGCCTAAACCTACCACCAAAGCAAAATATGAGTTCGCGGCCCACCACTGATGGGCACTTGGTACTAGGTATTTGTTAGTTGAAGTAGGTACATTAAGCGAAGATCTCAGATCTCACCTTAATGAGCATTGGTGCAAAATTTTCTAGTGTAGGAACCCGCCGTCTTTTGAGAATTCACGGGTACCTAATCCAGAATCCTCCCCGTATCTTAAAACCTTTATAATCAAACAGGACACAGAACCGAGCCTGTACCATCTAAAATGGTGCTGTCCTGGGCGGTTATCAGATAAGGAGGTTTTGTTAAATATACCTAGGAGCCAACAGCTGCTGCTTCTTAAGAAGGATTTTTAGGCCATTTGTGGCCATAAATGTCCTGTTAAAATGTATCGGGCCCACATATTTCGACGCACTGCCAGTGATACAACCACTGAATAGTTTATAATAGAAAATTATCTTTTATTCATTGTTTTATTTACTGTAGCATAACATTACAATTTAAACGAATTGATTTGAATTAATATTTATTTGTATTTATAAATGCGTATAATAATTCAAACATGTGTAGCTAATTGTAGTATTAAAAAAAACGTAACATGGATTACATTATTTTAATTACATTTCTTGTTGGTAAATAGGTACACATAAAACACTTATAAAAACATATTATTATTATTTACATGTGACTTATCTTATCTATCCATATCTTAATAAGTATTATTCCTTTTGTACTGAAATTTTAGTAAAAGTTCATTGTTGGAGATGTTGGCAGATCAGAGGCGTCAAACGTTTTCTATGAATTCGTATCGAGACCTTGTTGCCTCAGACAGTTAAAATGAAATAATTTTCAGTACTTATGCGATTTATACGCATAGATTTATATACCACGGCTAGTGAAACTGACGCCAAAACGTAATAGTAGATATTTCATCATTGAAACACGCTACATTAATGTTAGTAATTGATCTGCAGGAACATATCTAAATGTTATGAAATTACCTAGTAATTTCGACATCACCTCTCACACAAGTTTACATCTTTTCCACTGAGTCTCAAATAATATTCACTGGTGGTCGTAGCAGAAATCCGATAGCTCAAAACGCGTAGTCAGACTCCAGAAAGTTATTCCTTGGTCGTATCTCAGGCACCCAGCTGGGATCATTCTGGTGCAGTCGAGCACGTCGCAGTAGCACTGCATTCGTCACTTTGTCCACATCACGATCAAAGTAACTTCTCCTGCTTCTAGCAACGGCATCTTTCGGCAGGACTGCAGGAGGAATCTTCGAAGACGGAACCTCTTGTCTCTTCACTGGAGGATAATATAACTGCGTGAAGATACTCTGTTCTACTTGACAATAAACTGCACCCAACACAGTTAACATTACGAGAATTTTAACAGCCATTTTGTTTTTGTTGTTCTGATACAATGTACGTGTTCTGTGTCACACTGCACTTAATGCAATGTAAGACAAGCTTGCGTTATATCTGTTCTAAGGAGGGAATACCCCGTATGAGGAAAACGTACACATGCCTATGCTGATAACATGACAGTATTTTTAAATGCGTAAGAACTAAAAGTTACCTACTGTGATATAATATTTGCGTCTAGGCGTAAATTATACATACATACATATACTCACGCCTTTTTCCCATCGGGGTAGGCAGAGAGCAGAGACAACAGAACGCCACTTGCTCCTATCCTTACAAACCTCAGGCGCTTCCACTACACTCATTACTATTTTCATACACACATGCTCGCCAGTTTCTGATACTTCGGACCTTTCCGTTTCTAAAATATAAGAAGCTAATATTAATCTTCATGGTTTCAGGGGGTCTAATGCAAGTTTTGATCGATCTGAGATTAACTTGTGAACAAAATTTATATATTTTTAAAATAAGAGAGAAGAAGAAATTATAGACCAAAACTGGGGCGGATTCGGCGATGTAGAGCTTGTTTTAAGTACCTAAGTAGGTAGGAGTGGAAACCTCATAGGTCTGATTTTGGAGGAAGCTACTAACCAACACCTCTTTTTTTCTTTTTGAGACGACACGAGACTATAAGATGCTCCAATACCTTTAAATACTAAGATAACTGAAGTATAAACAAAGTAAAGCCGCAACAGATGATATTGTGTCATCAACTCATCATTTAATTGCCCACAGTTTATTGGCGGGCAAATAGGTGCAACGGCTTTTTTGATAAGTTCCTAAAATAACATTGATCTAATGCCTCGTATAATTGGACTTAATTTTAGACAAAAACGACATCATCGAGTAGTAGGTATGTCAGTAGATGAATACCTATACCTACAGTCGGTTCGTTTCTAAAGCATAAAGTTGTTGTAGGTACCATGATTTCTTGTGTTTCTGCCAAACACCCTAAGCTACCTCGTTCCTTGTCGTGGTTAAACCCACAGTATTTCGAACGACGTAACTGTTCGTGTGTCGCTGTACCTAATTAGTCTTGTTAGCAACATAGCCTTTCCTCAATTTTGTCACACAAATCTTTCCAAGAAAAGCCACAATAGATATATGGAATATTTGATGATGTTCTTAGGCATTTTCCATTCAACGTTTCATAAGAATAAACAAGGACTAAGTCGAGAGAAACGCGTAGTTCCAGGTAATAAAACTTTGTTTCCGTTTACGTTCACTAGATGGCGTAAGTAGTATTGTTTTGTTCTTTAGTTATTATAATAATTTTGTATTCTAATTGCCTAATAAATATTACCTACTTGTTAAAAAGAAATTATTGTTTTCAAGTTATGTACCTATTGTATTTTGTTTTGTCAGTAGGTAATTATATAAATAAATACGCTATAAATAAAAGTATTTATAGCGTATTTATTTATATTATTTGTTCAATTGTTAATGATCGTTGATTATTTATGCACTATGAAAGTAAATTACATACAAAAAAAAGATTGTTACGTTAAATAGATTATGTATGATAAATTCGACCTCGCTTACATCGACTCCGTGGCGCAACGGTAGCGCGTCTGACTCCAGATCAGAAGGTTGCGTGTTCAAATCACGTCGGGGTCAAAAGACTCTTTTTGCGCGTAAAAATCGTTCTTATTATTTATTGCCGCATAAATAATGTCTTTCGATATTTATTTAATTACATAGAATTTTGTTAATATTGATTTGTCAGCACTTTATTTTTGAATAAAATTACTGTATAGTTTAGTAATTACTTCAAGTACAAAAACAAAAATTTGGAGATGCCGGGGATCGAACCCGGGGCCTTTCACATGCAAAGCGAACGCTCTACCACTGAGCTACATCCCCTGTTGATCCGATTGTTGAAATTAAGAAACATTTGCTTTTTGTAAATTATTGTTACATTTTGTAACGGGATTGCAGCTTTCTCATGGGTTTCATTGTTTATTCTTGCAGTGATTGTTATTGATTATTAACCGACTACGGCGAAGCCATAAAGAAGGGTACATTTTTGACAGTCTATGTATGTATATGTATATGTTTGTATGTTCCACCGTAGCGCCTAAACTACAGAACCGATTTTAATGAATCGGGTGCCAAAAGATTTGTAATAATAACGCGGGCACAGCGCGGGTGACATAGGCTATATAAATTGTATCTACATTTTCTATTACGGAATTAATAGATACCTCAGATTCCAACCTCAAAAAACTGAAGATAATCATTACAAATATGTACTTACATATATTATACTGCATGAGTCAAAATATAAGTTTAGAACGCGGCTGTACCTACTTACAATTCAGACGCTTTGAGCTGGGTTGTACCTATTATTCTTTCTTTCTTAAAATGTGAACATGTGAATATGGCACGGTTAGTTTACATGCCCATCGGGATACAGAAAAGGATTAAATAAAAAAATAAGTATAAAAACTATAACCCGACTACGTAAAAAAGGGGGTCTAAGAAGGACGAAACAAGAAAATAGCTCACTCAGATATAAATCCAGAATTGTATACATTACAGAAATGCTCAAGCTAGAGCCGTGGTCACACCTATTGTATACTAGTGCACATGTAGTTACCTGCCATATTTGTTTAATTCAGTCAGTTAAGTGTTTCTGGCACCTATGTATATTAGGTATACGCAATAGGTGCGACCACGGCTCTAGCTTGAGCATTTCTGCAATGTATACATTTATTTTCTGGATTTATCTACGTACATAGATTCACGCCTGTTTCCCCGAAGGGGTAGGCAGAGGCATATTAAACGCCCACTTTTCGCCAGTGTTTTGATCCCACGTAGGTGGCGAGCCTATTGCCGCTTATCGGGATATTTTGTTTGCCAGAGAATTTATAATATCTGAGTGAGCTATTTTCTTGTTTCGTCCTTTTTAGAACCCCTTTTTACGTAGTCGGGTATATAGTATATACATATGATATATAGTTTTAAACTTATTTTTTTATTATGATTTTTACTGTAGGTATTCTAGGCATGTGAAATTGTATTGTCCTTATAATACGCATAATATAATAGTTTTATGCTTCACGCCTGTATATTCTTCGGGAGGTAGGCAGAAGCTTCATCATTTTTTACGGCATCTCCGGTTCTGGTTGTGTGTCCTATAAGTGCCCCCTATTAATATGGCACAGTTGCAGGTAGAGCCCGTAGAGCCATTTCATGCAATTTTTGCCTAGAGTCTAGACTTAGAGAATCGATTTTTAGGCCATATGTTCGACTATGTAATTTAGTGCTTACTTGACTAATGCCACAGATAATATAATACTATACTAGTACTAATACCATAGAGCATAGATATTTATTTATAGAGATGTTTTTCTTATTGCCGCTTTTAAGACAAACTTTCTGCGACCCAAATTGCCGCTTGGCGGCGTAACAGTCGCGTGAGTGTCAGTGCAACAGCTGTCTATTTCTTACGCCAAAGCAAAGCAATGCAAGACAGATGGCGAAAGACGCTAGCGCCGCCAACGGCGCCAACTACGAACTACACTAATGACAACCGTCAATACGCCAACTTTAATCAGCACATGACATCCTTAAGAAATAAGCTTCTTTAATGTAAATCATCTGTATTCATTGCTAATACTACGCCAATTGACTGCACGGTTAGCGTAGTGGTTTAAGCAGTCGCCTAGCCGTTTGGTACTGCGCCGCGTGTCGTGGGTTCGATTCCCACACGAGACAACACTTTGTGTGATCTACAAATTGTTGTCACGAGTTTGGGTGTTCATTGTGTCCGTTGATTGAATGTTTGTAAAGTCCTCTGGGCTGCGACACAGGAATTTCTTCGTAGTGCGGGAGTTGCCTTTTTTAAATAAAAAAAAAATACTATTCTAGCTCCTGACCGCCGCTTCGCTCGCTTGGACGTCAAGAATCAATAAAAGGTTGCTTATGTGTTATACTGCAAAGTTTTATCAAAATTCGTTCAGTAGTTTAACGTAATGTAACAAATATACCTCATAAGCTTTCGTGTTTATAATAGTTATTTCTGTAGTTAATGTAGTAATCATAGAAATAGTAATTAATAACTCTTATTTATATTTCTATGATAGAAATAGCATAGATAAATATAAGTAATAGTAGTAGGTAAGGGTAATGCCTCCGTGGTCCAGTGGATAACGTATGCGACTGCTGATCGGAGGTCACGGGTTCGAATCTCGGGTCGGGCAAAAGTGTTACTGGGTTTTTCCCAATTCTCAGTAGCAGCACGGAGTCTGGTGATGTGCCCGGTAACGGCAATAGGCTCGCCACCTATAACGTGGGACCTAAAAATTCATGGCGAAATGTGGGTGTAATATTTACACCTCTGCTTACCCCTTGGGGGATACAGGCGTAAGACTATAAATAAAAAAAAATGTAGTAATAGTAGTAGGTACGATTCTTGCCTCCAGATGTAGCATTCTGTCAACTTCCAACGTCCATTAGGAAAAACCTAAAGCGTCAGTGATTTTAATTGAGGAAATATTATCAAATATCTGTTAACTCAACAGCTTTAGTTCCCAGAATTGGACAAACGTTAGCTCAGCTGATGCAATAAAGAGTTAAGTCGTAATTGTAGACTTTAAGCCTGCTCGGGACACGTGCGGGCATTGAATTATCAATGCGTGCGGGCCAATTGAAACATGTGGAGGTCTGGTAGAAACCCAATAGGAAAAGCGATTGGACTTTGATTTGAATGTTCATTTAGTTTATTACCATTGCCTCTATTGGAGTGGCGACAGCGGACAGAGTGCTCCATTGATACCGATCGCGGTAGGTAGGCTTCATTTCATTAGCAAAATATTTGGTATACCTATTATATTGGCGAGGTTCGACTTTGCAGCGAATGAATGAGCACCAAGAACTTAGGGTCTCAAGCCAACCTCACCTGCAACTGGTGCACCTGCCGATCAACGGACGAGGCTCTGGCAAACAAAATATCCCGATTTAAAGCGGCCTATTCGCCACCTATTACGTGGGATCGAAGCACTGGCGAAAGGTGGGCGTTTAATATGCCTCTGCTAACCCCTTCGGGGAAACAGGCGTGAGTCTATGTATGTATGTGTAAATGAGCCGTACCCGGTTTAATGGGGGCTTCTCTTCACCATCTCTCGCCAGATCGTATGAAATTCGTCCAACTTATTACTAAATCTTTCCTCATCAAGATGGATTGGTAAACGGATCCATTAGGACAGCGTGATATAAGAGGCCAAATTCGCGTACTGACTCCCGGTGCTACTGTAAAGCAACTTAGGAGAGGCTGTCCAGCAGTGGATAGCAAATTTGTAGAGTAGGATATCACAAGATAATATAATAGGTAGGTACTTCATAAGACTGCCTCCGTGGTCCATTGGATAGCGTTTGCGACTGCTGATCGGAGGTCTCGGCTCAAAGTTAGTATATTTTTTTTCTAATTAGGTACAAAATCGATGCATTTACCCCGCCAATATGTGCTTTAGATGCCCTATAACCCCATTGATAAGTAGGTATTTCGAGCATTGCACGCGCGCGCTTTTAATTGCGGTTTAAAAAATATGAAAACTTAAAAAAAATCGTTTCCCACGTATTATTTTTGGTTAGTATGACTTGGCGTGATGTCCACAACGAGTAGACTTCGGCTTGGTGATGGGTCTTGTGACACCCAGTATAATCAAAGAACGGACTACATTGTCGTCGGTAATGGTGAAATATTTACATTTTATCTGTTATTACTTCTTATTATTATGAAGTGCAAAAACACAAGTGCTTACATATACAATATCAGTTGAAAATATTGTAGATGTCGATCTTTATTGTGGGTCACACGTGCTGGGGTCACTGTGGAAACCCATTAAGCGCTGGCTCAGCGGGTTTTACTGTGACCTTAGTTACGAAGTAACTATTTAGCAATCTGTGACTTAAGTCACCTAGAACGGCATAATACTTGGCGAATTTATTTACATAGAGGCGTTTGACTTTGATTAACTTACATTTAATTTAGCTGACTAAAACACAATAGGTACCTACTATATTTGTTGTCGGGTTTTAATCGTCCATATACTTTTTATGGATAAAATATCCCGTTTTTGCCCTAACGTGTCGATTGGTTTATTCGTGACCATGGCCATGGATATTTTTATACAGGGTATAAAAAGACCCTTAACGAAAACTGATATCCCATTTTGAACTAATCGCTACGACCATTTTTACTTCGGCACCATACCTGGGTAATTACTGGTTCAGGAGATATCGAGGCTCAAAGTTAGTATGGAATTTTTCTAACTAGGTACAAAATCGATGCATTGACCCCGCCAATATGTTCTTTAGATGCCCTATAACCCCATGGATAAGTAGATATTTCGAGCATTGCACTTTACGCTTTTAATTGCGGTTAAAAAAATTTGATAACTCAAAAAAAAAAGTTCGTTTCCCAGGTATTATTTTTGGTAAGCATGACTTGGCATGATGTTCACAACGAGTAGACTTCGGCTCGGTGATGGGTCTTGTGACACCCTGTATATCGTCACGTCTGTATCTGCGAAGATGAAGGCAGAGGTGTAATAATAGGTACACCCACATTTCGTTTTATGCCTATTGCCGTATTACCTGGCACATTGCCAGACTCCGTGCTGCTACTAAGAATTCGGGAAAAGTCAGGAACAACTTTGCCAGACCCTGGAATCAAACCTCCCGGATTCGAGTTCCCTACCGATTAGTAGACGCATACGCTATCCATAAAATAGAAAAATAAATGAAACATTTCTTATAAATAAGCTTTATTCCTTAACCATTTCAATATTCTTTTTTTTCTTTTTTTTTTGCTTTTTATAATGCCTTAGTTCTTAAAACTATAACTTAGTGTCTATTTCGTTGCCATTTCGAGCATTAGTCGTTGATTGTTCACAATACAGATATTTTTTTAAATTAAATTATAAGTACATACCTACTTACTCTTAAGCTTAACTTAACTTAAGCTTATATAGAACTACCACGAAAAACTGACATAGGTAGATTTATCAGTTTATCACTGAAGAAATAGACAAAATGCAATAATACAATAATAATAATAAATAATAATAAATAATAAACAAAGTTAGTAAAAATGCTTATCATCATCGTAAAATAATCATGATCAAAATAAATAATAAAATAAAAAAATAAGTAAAATGTTTTGTATGACGAGCGAACAAAAGGGAAACAGAAAATTGGAGAGATTGAGGTAGAAAAAAGGTTGCCTGGTAGAAATCGCTTTCAGCGATAAGGCCGCCCTTTGTACTATAGTTAGTTATAAGATCTCTAATAATGTTTTTTAATGTGTACAATAAAGTGTAAAATAAAATAAATAAATAAATAGATCTACCCGCCAATAGGATAATAAAAAATGACATTAGAAGTCGTCTACCAAAAATAGATAAAGAAAATATAAATGAACTTATATAATATATACAATTAAACATGAACATATAAATAGTTGGTACAAGAACTAGAATCATTTAAAAGAACGTAAATGAAGGTACCCTACATTTGGCCACGGTAATAATCTTATTACTTACTGTGATTTTGCCAATTACTGCTTTTGATCGACTTGAAATAAAATCAATTGGTACTCATCTAGAACGTCATATACTAGCATTTCTTCGGGGTCTAGACTCGGAGAAGTTAGGTTTATAATCAGTAATACATAAATATTGTATGCGTTATAAATAAATAACGTACCTAGTCAATTCTACGTCAGCAGTGAGAGTACGTACTTGTAATAATCACAATGTAAGTAACTGAAATAATTAACACTGTCCAAGATCTTAAGAGATAAAATGTGTCTACCAATATTCTGTTGCCGAATATATTATATTTTGTAATACCTACTATTAAGAACCTTTTACAGAACCTTTTAAATGATGATTAAATGCATTATTATCCAATAGGTACGACAGACCTTGTCTAGTTAGTATCGAAGTTTGTACATCTCTTTAACTTAACTAAGGCGTCTTATTTATGCCTCATTAAATGTTATGAACTTTCAAATCGATGGCAAATAATTGTTATTAAATTCTACATACATCGCGGCAGGCCTAGACGGAGATGGCGGGATGAGCTAGACTCCTTAAAAAAGGACTGGTTCCAGGAGGGAAAATATAGGGGCTTAAAAATTATGGAAGAAGAATGGGGAGGCCTTTGCCCAGCAATGGAAGGCACAGGCTCTTAAAAAAATCTAATAAGTAGTGCATTCGGGAAGAGGGAAAGCTGGGTGCTCTAGCCTCACTTGAGAAGAGTTTAAATCCTTAATCATTTGTTGTAAAGCCTTCAGATTTAGTTAAGTTATGTTTCATCAAATTGTAATTCTGTATGCGTCACTGCGTAGGTATACCGATCATAGAAGACTATTGCATAGGAAATGACCTATCTAAAAGATCACAGACAGTGTTCGGCGGTGTGAGACGAACGCCTTATTCACCGTGCCTCTGAAGCCTCTATGATAAACTCGGTCATCATGAGCTCCATGGTCGGCGCGATGTTTTGTTCTACGCACGCGCTCTTGAAGCATTCTGCGACGCGCAGGATACGCCAGCAGTGGTCCATCTCGTGGTCGAACTTCTTCTCGCAGCCGTGGATCAGGTCTACCATCTGACGGGCTATCACCAGACCTGCATGAAATCAAAAGAAGAAATAGTTTGTGTTGCATTTCTAGACCCGAGTCAAGTTATGGCATTTTTTTATAAACGAAACTTCCTTTGACATGTCTTGAGCCATGATCAAGACACTATTACGTAAAATGCAAAATAATTGTTTTTTAATTTCATAAATTAGTAGTTACCTAGGTTTAAAACATTTGGATAGTTTGCGAGGCCATTTAGGTAAATCGATGGCGAGGCCCCGTTTACTCCATAGTATGAAAAACCGTTTAAATTAAGTGAGCCAAATTATAATGACAATTCAAAAATTTTTACCCAACACAAATCTTGTCACGCACGTGTTCGAAAATAATTAAAGTCATTATCATCTGTTTAGCTTATTCCCGAATTGTTCGGTGTCGGCTACCTAAGCCAGGATGATTGGCGAAACGAAATTAAGTATGTGACTTGTAAAACTTTTTGCGAGGCCCTCTCAGGCGCGAGGCCGTCGGCGGTCGCCGACGCGACGTCGCCGACGCCTAGCGCCGCCACTGGAGTTTTGGAACGAAACCGCGACAGCGCTAGAATGCTGATTTTTTCTAGTGTGCTATTTAATATAATAATATTCTACCACATTCACACAACACCATCTAGTCCCAAACTAAGCAGAGCTTGTACTATGGGTACTAGATAATGGATAAACATACATATATACTTTTTTTTGTAAATACATACACATTATATATAGAAACACCCAAACCAAGACAATAATTAATACTTAGGTACTTAGCTGAGTGAATGTGCGTCTCTTCTAAAGTAAGGCTACTAACCATTAGGGAAGGAGTTGATAAACTTCTCAGTGTTGTCGTGGTGCATGCGACTGCTGTCGGTCAGCAGGTTGAAGTGCCGGCTCATGCACTGGATGGCGCAGCCCAGCTCCCGGTGCTCGAACTTGAAGTCGTCGCGCCAGAAGTGAAAGAACTCCTCCATTTTCTCCTCAGTTAGCTGACTCTGGTAGGGAATGTTTGTGTTATATGCAAAGGAATCAATCGCAATAAGCCAAGGGCTAAGTAGAGGGGCTCAAGGATAGTTTTTAACAGCGGGTATTCAAGCCTACACCGGTTTTTGTGTAACACTGATCGATTTCAGCTGAGTTGTAAGAAGTGCTGTCAGGCCTGATTTATTTTTAATAGGAGAGAAGATGAATAAATCGGTGAAAACAAATTTGCAACTAATATCACTACGAGTATAACCATATAAGTATTTGCGATTAGTAAAATTTAAAAAATATAAGATAATACTTAAATCAAAATGTTTTTGAAATCTAAGCCAAATTCATCATTAATTGAAATAGTAGTAGCAAATCGGGACTTGTGACTTATGAAAACCAAAGCGTCCCGCGCAAGTCAGGACATACCTAATATTTATTAACTGGCTGGAAGAGCGTTGAGAAATTAAAAACCCAGGATGAGCGTTTGAACAGGCGTTAAATGCAATTGCAAAGCCAAACATAATATCACCAATAACCGCCAGCCAAAGTTCAAAACTATCTCACCTCCTCACGGCATTTGTCAAGTGCTTCTCCGAACCCTAACGTGACATCCTTCATGACGTTGACATCAGCTCGCATCACCCCTACCACTGCTAGGACCATCAGTGCTCGGAACGCTTCCCTCATGCTTACCACTTTACTGTCCACCGGTCAACTGTCCAGCTGAAGCCTTCAGTGCCCGTTCATATACTGAAGGTTCTTCATAGTAATAAGCAGTTTGGACTGCAAAACGGTAATGAGTAGCGGATAATTAGTGGGCGGGGTCCATAATGACTCTATTAGATTGTTTGTTTTTTTTTTCATTGTGTTGTTGGAAGATTTTTATATTTGCTTTGTGTGTACATTTCATATACTGTGTACTTTTTTCACCTAGACGAGCCGTCTGTTTTTTCGTTCCGTTTAAAGAAACGGATATGCCAGTGGCAGTATTTAATTACACACAATTCGCATTTAGACGTATCTAGAAAATTTAAGGTCCGTAGTGAGAACCAACGGACTCTTAAAAAAATTCATTTGTTACATTATTAGCACTTTCAACTTCTAACACTATTTCTCAAAAGACTGGAATGGTTACTACTAGTTACTAGATTCCGGTACAACGTTGCCTATTATGAGTAATGTCCAAATGAAAATAAGTGAGCATTGCATTAAGTTTTCCTTGAATCTGATAGCTACTTTAATCTAAGTAGATTAAACTATCAGGTTCAAAGAAAACTCGTAAGTACTGAAAAATGTTGCCATTTAGGATATTTAAGGAAACATCGGGATCGTAATTTAACCCTGATTACAGTGATTACTCTAGAGTTGAGAGGATTAGGTTCTTTTCAACTTTAGAGAAATCAAAGTGCAATTATTTGCTTCATTCATTGCTATTTTTATGTTCCTGCGAATGGTCGACACAGCGTTCGACAATTTCATGCTTTAGACCAGTATCAGTTATTTCAAGCTTTCTGACTCCCCATAACGACTCCTAAGGATCTTCATGATAGCCGAGATTCTCTGAGTAACGGGGCAAGCGATAATAAACAATTTAATACTCAAATAATATCGTATTAGTAAGTGCAAGTGTATATGTATTATTGAACCCTATACAGATTATAGTCTATTGGTACCTATATCCACTCGGCTATCCCTGGCTCAAATATTTTCCTCTAGCTTATGTATGTGATTTTCTAGTGTTTATTTTAAAAGTTTGTATGTGCTTCATGCAGCGCCTGCTACAACAATCGAGCAAGCAGCAAGTTAGCTACGAAAAGTAAAAACCAACCAAGACAAAGAAGGCGGCGAGCTAAACCTTCGGAACAAATGCTTTCCTTTTTATATATTTTTACTTCTTAAGTCCTTAATGCCGTATTTATCATTTGAATCGATTTCTTACTAGATAAGATAATAAACCATTAGATAGATAGTTATTTGGATATAACCAATGACTAATTTTAGCATAGGTACATTTCGATTAAGTACATTCTAGAGAAAAATAATTCACAATTTTCACTAAAATCTAATGGAAGGAAAGAGGAACCCACCACGCACCCCAGGAGCGATGGGCAACGACTGAGTCTGAGGATGCCTCGTGCAGAGGCGAATCACGTGTCGAAGAATAGTCGGCGCATACAGCGGGATACTGCGAGTCAGGTATCTTCCTAGAACCCATACCATTCCTATATACCTTATCCTTTTAGAGGAGTTCGGTATTGTCAACCTTTTTCTATTGCAATAGTTGGGGTGGTCAATCCGAGGGTGCGTGGTGGGTTCCTCTTTCCTTCCATTAGGTTACAATGGAGTGCCGCCAAGTAACGCCTGATTTAATTAACTATTTTCACTAAAAATAACTAATCGTTATCTACTACAAGAAATTTAAAGCAAATGTGTTTTGTATTTGTATTTTGTAATTATAAATGCATTATGTACCTAGGTACTTATTTCGTCTTAAGTAGCCCTTCAAAAATCCTGGTAAATATGCATACAGCATATCATGCAATAAAAAATATCTATACAGATTTTACTCCATCATGACTGTCTAGCTCGACCCTTATGCATTAGCAGGATATCATTACAAAGTCAGATCCACTCATTAACCAATATTGCTGTAATTAGTACGTACTTGTTACACTCCACAGCGCCACTAAACAAATAATTGTGCATTTTTTATGACATCTCATTCATTCATTACAAAATGACTACCTATGTGTGTTACTGAGTATTCGTGAAGGTCTGTCGGTATATCAGTTACTTAGTATTTATGTGATACTGCCTTTGATGTTTGCAGTTGCTTTAGGTAGTTTAGAAAGGTAAGGGAAACTATCTGTATACCGCCATTTGTTCACATACTAAGTAATGTTTACATAAAGGATAGGGAATATGCATAAAATTTAAATTCGTCTCCTATATATTTTTTTCGAATCTTTATTACCGTCAGATTATAATCAAAACGTATTTTTTTCATTTAATTATTATTTAAACCCATAAAATATTGTTTTAAAAGTGGAAAATAAAGGCGGGCAATTCAAACTTACAAAACGCGTCACCATTGGTCGAAACGAAAAGTGACGTCAGCTGGCACGCCATGCTGTTTATCCGCGTCGATATTCATACTGTTTTAGTGGTATTTGCGAGAAAAATACTTTAAACCTGTGTTTCTGTGGTGATTTCTAGTGAATCTGAGTTTGTAGTAAATCTAGGACTATGACTGAATCTGATTAAGTCAAAGCTCAATCCGAAAATCTACCGAAAATGGATACATTTATGATGACAGCATATTTTGTATCAAATCTTAATTTAACATGCAAGGTACCTATTATTTTGTTATTTTTTATATATTTTAGTCCGTCACATTGATTTTTATACATAAATTGAACACAGCGCGTTAGAAAAATATTAAAACATAACCAATACATAACATTCGTCATTAACATCACTGCAGAACTCCTATTTAACGGGTAGGTATATCATAATAATTGGTACGTGATATTATTACAGTTCACACACAAGTACGATAAGTTTTCTTACTTTTAGCACATATTAAGTCGATAAATACTTAATGACTTTATGTAATAATAATATTGTCCTACGAACGAATCCGGCCACGGCGGTTTATCTTTTTATGAGACTAGCCAGCTGCACAGAAAATGATATGATGTGTGATACTATATTAGGAATAAGTTTAGGAAGGTCTGTAGAGAAAGTTTAATTCAACTTTTTGGAACTAGGCTTGGTTTGTTTTAAACCGAATTTTGTACTGAATTAAAACTTACATACTACTAATTCACGCTTCGTTGTATATAAACATAGCATAATAGGAATGCTAAATGACCTTCACAAAAATATATTTTATTTATTTATTTATAGACTCACGCCTCTATCCCCGAAGGGGTAGGCAGAGGTGTAATATTACACCCACATTTCGCCAGGAATTTTTACGTCCCACGTAATAGGGGGCGAGCCTATTGCTGTACCGGGCACATAACCAGACTCCGTGCTGCTACTGAGAATTTCCTAATGGAAAAACCCAATAACACTTTGCCCGACCCGGGAATCGAACCCGAGACCTCCCAATCCCACGATTTATGCTGCGATACCAACGAGGCAGTAGATAAAAATATACATAAACACTATAATTGAGGTACATTATCCCTTCTCAACACTAAAGGTTTCGAATATTCACATCGCTTGGAATAGGAAAAAAACACTTTATCGGTTGTACTTTTACTAGTGTTTTAGCACTTCGGTACCATACAATACTAGTTAGAACGTTTTTTAGCTTTTGCCATGATTTGTAAAGCAATTAGAACTTAAAATACGTCTAAAGTAACTGAAACGCTAAGAGTTCACACCACGTGACCTGCCATGTGACGTAATCGAAAGCGCGCGTTAAATGGCGGCGTTTGAGCGGCTCGATTTTATTCAATGTTTTCAATTTCACTTTGCTAAATAATTTGAATACTTTAAAACCTATTTATATTTTTTTCTGTGTTATAGTGATGAAAATGATTATTTTACGTCATAAAAAAAAATCATGCATATTCCCTATTATACTTGTTATATCACACGATTAACAACCAAATACAAGGTGTTATACAACCACCTTGTAGGTATTTGCCCTAACATTTCGTCTTGGAGTCGATCAGCAGGCTCGACGGGCCGTTGTCAAGAGATGATGACTTCATCAATGTTGGGTCTTGAAAGATGTTATCGAAACACTATCTGAAAGAAATGGAAGAGTGATACTTTTGAATTTCCTTTAAATAGAGGTTAATTTGTATCGACAAACGCAAGTTATAGATCGGTGCCAGTTTGCAAGCAGACTAAGGACTTTTGCTCAAAAGGTAGAGACGTAGAGTTGATATAATACCTACTTGTATTAACAGTTAGATACGCAGTAGATTAATCAATTGTGCCATGCGGACCGAGGGGATATGAATTCAGAAAGCCACTGCACATTGGGCAATGAAGCAATTAAAAATCTACAGAGCGTACGAGCTTTATACCTACAATCAAATAATTACTGGTGCGAAAGTTTTGACAGTTAATTTCTAAGATGTTGTCGGTAATGTTGTTTTATTTTAATACTAAATGAGCCCGCGGATACACCCCCGTTATTTAAGGCTACTACTCTGCTCCTGTGGCGTAGCGTAGCGTGATGTTATATAGCCTATAACTAGTTATAGGCAATGTACTGCCCAACCTGTTGGAGGTAATGGCAGCCCTAGGGCTGCCATCATCTAAATTGTCGTCAGCTGATAAACACGGCAAATTGGACGAAATATGGTTTTTCCCCGGACACTTTCAAAAACTCCGGCCAGACTGGTCCCGGACGCCCTTCAAACTTGGACAAATCCGGTAAAATCCGGACGTATAGCAGCCCTACCTAAACGACGTATACCTGCACTTGATAAATGAGCTATCTAAGACTAAAATAATTTTTCAAATAGGACCAGTAGTTCCTGAAATTAGCGCGTTCAAGCAAACAAACAAATGAACAAACTCTTCAGCTTTATATATATTAGAGTATTAGATAACCGGTTTTATGTTGCGTGCTGTCTCCAGTAACACCTGCAAGTAAGTTCCATGTCTGTCCAGTGGTAATCAGTTGATTAGATCGAAGCGTGTTGCGCGATGACATCGGAAGGGCGGCGGTCCGGCCATATCTTGGATCTTGCCATCTGATAAATAAATGTATTAGGAATGTGTCTACTTTGTAAGATAAGTTAATTAGATATGTTGTCACTAGATTATTAAATGTTTGATTTAAATTGTTTCGAATTAATATGTTGATAGGACAGAAGATAAAATAAAATAAAAAACATTTTTACGTTAAACGGTTTTATTACAATAAAAAAATATGTAGTTATGTTATGTACTAAAAGCTAAATAATAATTGGGCAAGTCCTAGCTACCAGATCGCACCAATCTTCTCATCAATCTGGGGTATTGATCAGAGAAATATAAAATCGTTAGGCGTAGCGTATCCAGAGTAAACATTTTGATAGAAATTTCACGCGCCCAACGATTTTATATTTATCTGATCAATACCCCAGATTGATGAGAAGATTGGTACGATCTGGTTGCTAGGACTTGCCCAATTATTATTTAGCTGACCCCGGCATTCAATGGGATCGAATAGAGGAACACCATGATGGTTTTAGTGGGTAATCCCGGTGCTTCTCGTCGGGGAGTCACCACACTCTTCTAAGGCTGAGCCCCTTTAGGGGCCCAGCCTGGGAGGGTAAGCCCGTAAATTCTTTGGTTTCCATCATGAGACAAAAAAGCCTCTTTAAAGTTAGATATATATATCCAAGTTTCAACGAAAATCTTCTAGCATTTCAATGACGAAAATAGACTTAATAATTCCTTAGTTTCCATACACTATTAATACCATAATCCCAACCTACAAAATAACACCACGCTTACGACCCCTGACTTGAAATTAAAATTATACACGCGTACATTATACGGCTCCGCCACATTTCAAGTGGTTTTGTTTTCAGTTGAACACAGTAATTATCCATCGGCTGTTCGTGCGAACGAAAGTCACGTCTCGGCAATGCCTGGCAAAGCTCGGCAAGGTTCGGTAAGGCTCGGCAATGGTTGAGAAATAGCGCGGGACTGCCAATCCGCTGTAATGCTGTAATCAGTATAATCACGAAAACTAATTGTACACCGGGGTACAGCACAGTGAGATGTGGTGCCACTAGCCCTTGTTATTAGCGTGTACACAGGTTTATCCCATCGTTGCTATTACATACGAACCTCTTGTTGAGTCGGCGGAAGTTCAATGGTCAAGCTGAGAACTTGATCAGGAATGTAAGGGTATGTAGGCATGTATATCGATGTATGCAAGTGACTCAGGTTCTCCTTGTAAATAAAAGGCGAATGTTGAGAAAGTTCAAATCACAGGTACTCTATTTGCATGCTGTCCAACCGGCATGTAGTCCACATTCAATGTTTACATCATGCTTACATACGTTACTATGTGTGTTAAGTATCAGCTCCATTCTGCTCCATAACTCCCATGGCGTGATACTAATCCCTGATGATTATGCCATATCGTGATTTGGTCCTGATATCTATCCCTGATAATCCCGAGTCCCTGGTTTGAATACTCGCATAGCACTACCAACGATGTGATTCATGTAAGGGCACAAAGACTATCAAGTTTAATAAGTAAAATAGAAACAAGGTATGAGTAATAGCTAGAAATCTTAACATATGGAATGACTACGAGTTTAGAGACTTTAATAGTTGTATTTTATGTCAACGATTAGATGAGGTTCGACACCTGGGTTTGTAGTTAATTAGAAAAAACTATAGGTACCACCAGTGATTTACCTATAAGTCAATCGTCAATGACAGCATTGATTAAGATATCGGGTAATAGTCGCTTTAGAAACATACTCCGAACTCAGTGCTAATTAAGCTGATCATTTGGCCTTTAAGCCAATTAAAACCGTTTGAAATAAATTGGCTATCGAATGTGAAAATTTTGCTTAATTACAACTTAATATAGGCGCACGACGCGTTACTTTGACAAAATACCAATTAACGCGAACAGGGCACTCATTCTTGCCAGTCACATAATTATATAGAGCGTGTAAAGGTTTCTGAATAACGTTAGCTTTGTAAATAATTATTTAAATTATAATTTACCCTTGAAAAGTGTACTTCGTCCTAACCTCATCTACCCGGGAAGTCACGCTCACGAGTTCTAAATGCAGCGGACTACTTAATTACTGATTTACGATCAGCAATATTTTAAAGTGTATTGGCTTCTAATGATTTATTTTACTAGATATTAAAACAGGAGGTAAATATCCGTTTATCGGCGCAGAAAGACGGGCTCAAGATCAGAAACAATTATCTACAGAGAGGAAATGTGGTGTGGTTTAATCCATCGGTGGGCGTTGGTTCGTGATCGCGGTCCGTCAGTGAAGAATTCTGCAGTATTTACGATATTTACTGAACTAAGGCTTGGAAATAAGAAAGTATTATCGCGTGATGTTGTGCAACTGACTGTAGGTGTTGTGCTAGGGTGTTCAATAAAATCTAACGGCCCGTACAGTGTAAAACAAATAAAGCTCTTTACAAACACTTTACTTGCCAACTTGCTAGACTTATTCGGTGAACACATACATACATACATAGAGTCACGCCTGTTTCCCGGAGGGGTAGGCAGAGTCAACGGAACGCCATTTGCAACGATCCTGACATATCTCTCTTGCTTCATTCACTCCCATCAGATTCCTCATGCATACTCTTCTGTACAGGGTACTTCTAACCTGCCCTGTTTTTAGGATGTCTCCAATCTGCAGGCCGATTCAGAATGTCACGACAAGTAATCGTACGATATGTCAAATTATTGTCCTCGTCTTTTAGCCGCCTATCAGATATATTTTGAACAAATATTAATTGAATTCGGTTTATTTATTAATTTACTTCATACTGAATGCATAAAATTGATAGGAAATGCGATAGTTTTGAAAAAAAAATGAGGTAGCCCGTTTGACAATTAACGGAATCGAATGTCAAATGAGATATCGAACGATTCTGAATCGCCCCCCTGGTCAGAGAACGTCCGCCTAGGTCTTCCCCTTTCGTCCTGTCCCATCCACACTTGCCTAATACATCTGCTTGGTCAGTCTTTTGTCATCCATCCTCTCCACGTGCCCAAACCACCTTAGCATACCTTTCTCGACGCTTGTCACTACACCTTCTTTTACCCCACAACACTCTCTTATCACACAATTCTTTACTCTGTCAGTCAAAGACAAACCACACATACTTCTCAGTCCTCTCATTTGTACAGCATTTATTCTACTTTCATGACTCTTCTGCCATACCCAACTAACACTACCATACATAAGTGTAGGTACCAACACCCCTCTATGCACAGCCAAACGTGCCGTGTGCGTTTTGGATACATTATGACTGTTCATAAAAGCCTTCAAAGCTGCGTTCACCCTATTACCTGCATTAACTCTTCTTTCAATATCTTCTTCATTGTTAACCATTCCTAGTAAACAGCGTACCTAAATAAACAAAATCATTCACTTGTTCCACTCGTTGTCCATCGATCATAACATTACAAGCCGTAACACATTCCTCCTTTTCAAAAACCATAAATTTCAAATAATTACTCTACTTATATAGACCTGTTACATAAACATTCCTTTGAACTAAGCTTTCTATTATATCTAGTCCTTGTGAAATACAGTAATTTATCTAGCTCTTGCTTGCTTGCTTGCTTGTCTGGCTTTAATTGAAGTGTAGAAAGAATTAAACGTAAAAGATGCTCCTGTAGAAGGTGGAACCGTAGAAGGAGCAGTTAGCAGTAAACTACCATGTAAATTACATATTAGCAAATAAAATAAAGTTTTATGGAGTATATAGATATCAACACGACCAGATTTATTGAACATCCTTTACGTTTACAATATTCGAAGTCCTTTGCGCTCGCGCAGTCACGCAACTACAGAATGGCTTTCGATTTGTAGCGTGCTAAAATATAATGTTACCTTTGTAAAAATTATTAGCTAAAATACCTTCTTTGCTGTGCCTCTCAAGCGGGCCTCGTAGAAGGGTTTGATTGATGGGTAATCATATAAATAGGATCCAGATCCAGAGAGTTTTTGCATCTTGCCAGACGCATGGAAAGACTACCGTAGGCCCTGTAGGTGCGATATTGCACTTTATTATGAATGCACACCAAGTTATTTAAAAATGATCTGTCAGTTTGGGTGGCACAAGTCCTCCGGTAACGGCGGATGGTGAGCGGTATTGGGTGACAGTGTTAAGTACGGCAGTCAAAAATCGTTATGGTTGCAACAACCCCGACGCAAGGATCTACGGCTGGGGTGTGGACAGTGAAGAGACCGCTCTCGCTCCGCCACCTCCTTGATTATAATTTTATATTCACCGAAGGCACGGCGTTCAAGATGGCTTGCTTCGGACTATATATATATATATAGGGTGTCGCAAGACCCATCACCAAGCCGAAGTCTACTCGTTTTGCACATCATGCCAAGTCATACTACGCGAAAATAATACCTGGGAAACAAACATTTTTTTAAGCTTAAATCCATTTACAACTTTTATTACCGGTAATGTATAGCGCGCTTGCAGACATCGTGCCTACGCCGGCCGTATCTACCCACACCGTGGGCCGCGGTGGCGGCAGTTTATGATCACGTGGTCGCGCGGCCGAGGGGAATGACCTCGCAGCTGATTGATGTAGGCATACACTACGCGTCGGGAACTTTAAAGCCGTTTATTTTAGGAAAATATTGAAAATTTTGTTTATGTTTATTTGGCAGAAAGTGTACATTTATCATTCTAAATACGATTTTGGAATAATTCGAAAAAAAAATTCGTGACTTTGAGCCTCAATATATCCTGAACCATCGCGGGGTATTTCGCCAACGTATGTAGTGCCTGGTCTTCGACAGGGCCGCGGTTGCTGTCGCAATGGTGGCTTTTTGGGCGTGTAATTCCTGCTGAAACCGGCCAAAACAATCATGACCGGACCGGTTCTATATCATACAGAAGATGATGTCATCATAACGTCCCCCTCTTACTCTTCTAAGAGACCACGCCGATATCACTATAATTTGACGTGCCCAGTAATCTAGTTTGCAATGTAAAAGCTGATCATTTGACCAGTTTTGTGTCACGATATAGCATGCATCTTCCCACTTCCACACTTTCAGATTATTCATTAAAGAACTCCGCCAAGGTTGCTGACGCTCAGCAATTTAAAAAGCATTACCTAATTAATGGGAGCGTTAAAATTTTACGCGATGAAATTAATTACGAATGGGCAAGTAATTTAGTCAGTTCGACAAGAGCGAGTTTTATAAATCGCCTCATTCGTTTAACTTTAATGATCTTAAGTATAAAACTAGTCTCTTTGGAAATACTCAGAAATTGCACTTGAAAACATCTATATAAAGGTGTATATTCAAATGTATAAATACATTTCTTGCGGTTCTGACTGATCTCAAAACAATTAGGCGCAAGAAGCTGAAAGCTGAAGCTGCTGTCCTTGGGTACCGTAGGGGTGTACTAAAATGGGAATTACCGAAATTCCCACGGGATCACGCAGAATGTGCAGGTGTAGATGCCGGTAACCTCTAGTAATGTACCTACTTATAGTTTTATGAGCGGTGTGAGTGATTATTAGGCTTTACTTTGATAATTAGCAACGTAACAAAAATAACTCCTTCTTATACATATAAAGTTGTGACTTAAATTTCCATCAACATCGGTGCCATCGTTTCGGAGGAAAGCCGTAAAAATAAACACGTACCTAGAGACATTGAGGTATTATAAAGATCAGTGGTAGAGATAATAATTCAGAGTTGTTCTATTACTATTGTACCTATACATGTAGGTACCTTTTTATTAATATTCTGTTGATATTTAAAACAAAAGCATAACGTCTTTTTATCGAGTTTTCTTTTACAAACATGACTGGCGTGGTACAGTAGACCAAATTCTTATATTGACTTAAAGCACAGAATAGGCACACTGTGCAAATCACGAGATGCCCAGCAGTGGACAAAGAAACTTGTACTAAACGAGATACAGAATGATGTTCACATGTTGAAGTACTATAGTCATATGACGTCTAACGTGTTTTTGCTTTGAGAAAATATGTAGGCATTTGACAGTATCACCGATAGAATTATTGTAGTGTGCCTTCATAAAATCAAATATTTCGGCATTAAACTAAATTTATTATTTAGGTACCAAAATAATAGAGCTAAGCTGATACTAATTGATTGTACAGAAATGTTAGTAAATAACAAGTAAACATTGATAGCACAGACCAAGGAACTTCCCTCCACCTCCTCATGGTCCTACCCGCCTCGCGGCATACGGACAGAATCGCGGGAGAAGCGCGGTACTTGCGTCTGCTCTTTCCCGCGCGCTTTTTCTTGACTCCCTACAAATTTTTATCCTGTACCTGTTCTATGCCCACTCTTCCCTAATGGGGCAGTTACAGTACAACCACAGTAATTCGCATCCGAGCAGTCTGACATAAACCTCCAGTTCTTTCCGCTTCCTGTGCCACTTGTTCGCGAAATTCTTCGACATCTTCCCGAAGCAGTTCACAGCCTTCTGGCCGGCCAAGTTCGCATGCGGCACGTAGGAGCTAGCCTCGTCAATGCACACTCCCAATAATCTGGCGCTGGCCACTTGTGCAATTGATGTTCCGTCCATGCGTATCGTGGGGGGGCGTTTAAACTTTCCCTTCATAGTCAGGGTCTGCGACTTTCCCGCAGAGAAACTGAGACGGTTCCGACACCCCCAGTCGGACACCGCTCTGAGCGACGATAGAGCGTTACGCTCGATGGCCGCCCTGGACGGAGCCTCGATCACCATGGTGATGACAGACCAAGGAACTATAAAAGCTCCTTGGCACAGGCCATACAGTAATTGGTCTGTGGTTGATCGTCTCAGATTCAACATGAATGGTTAATTATTTAATGCCTTAGGTCTTACGACTTGCACTTTTGAGTTGCCATTCTTTTTATGATTCATTTATATCCAAAAAAAATGTTTTCACCAAGATATATGATTTAGGCCTTAAAATTACGTTTTAATTAATTTAAAATTCACCTTAATGAATTTAATTATTTTTATAGCGCACAAGCGGCGAAATAAAGGGACTCCACTCGCGAGCCCATTACTACTCGTAATTAAATCTGAATGTGCGAATAAAATGCAGGTAAACAACGATAAAGTCTCGGATTCAAATCCACGGCTCGCACCATTGACGCATAAGCCAAATCGTTAATTATCGCTTGCTAAACGGTGAAGGAAATCATCGTGAGGAAACTTGCATGTCTGATAGTTCTGCAAAAATTTTATGAAAGTCATTTGAAGCCTGCCAACCCGAACTTGGCCAGCGTGGTGGGCTATGGCCTAACCCTTCTCATAATGAGAAGAGGCCTGTGCCCAGCAGTGGGACAGATAATAACAAGGCTGATGATGATGTTCATACAAGGGTAAACGGTCGAGTTTAATATAACAACTTTATCCTAATGGCCTGTTGGTGTAGTCATGGTTATTGTGTATGACTGCACAGTTAGAGGTTTGATTCCCACATAGGACAAACTAATCTTATAGTGACGATGAGGATGCTTTGTTTTGTGTCTGGGAATAATTTGCGGTTGCATATTAAAAAATCAAAACTTTCTCGAGCAAATTTCAAAAGAACAATAAACGAAATAACAAAATTTAAATTACCAATTGTTTTATTTAGAAAAAATTTAGAATCCCAATGTATGTGACATCAAATGAACGACTGATCAAAAGTTGCTCGATGTAATTTTAAAATATCAAATCATAACTAATCAAATTTTATAATCACAAATGATTTCTTATTAAGAATTATTAATTTAAATGTAGGTATACTTATATTTGAAGTACATCATTAATAACAAAATTAATTAAAAAAAAAACACATTAATTTGTCCAAAAATTATGATTAAAATACAAATAGACGACTTGGCGACGCTCATGGGTCCGACTGTAATTCCAGTAACTAAATAGGTTATGTTAGTTCATTATCTTGTCTGTGGTTCAAAGAGAACCTAACATAACCTATTTATTTAGTTCCTCGCACCTAACCCTAGGCACTAGCACTAGGGATTTTGTACTTTGGGCTTTTAAACTTTCGGGCAAATGAACTTTCGGGATTTGACCTTTAAACGATTTGGTCAATAGTGTAATAAATAATATAAACATTGATATTCCAGATTTTGGTCAGCTGAACTTTCGATCAAATGACCATCGTTATTTTAAACTTTGTTGATTTGTACGTTGTTCTTTTGAAATTTGCTCAGAAAAGTTTTGATTTTCTAATATGCAACCTAATTTGCATACCTATGTAATGATCAAGAAAAGAAGAAGAAAAGTTCAAGAACTAAAACTTTCGAATGTAGATTAGTTATTTTGCACTATGACATCACTTCCGCCATTGAGTCAATCAACAAATCAATCCAAAGTTAACAGTTATGCAAAAATATTTTATTCAGACGACATCTAATTGTCATCGCATCCTTCCTAACAATAAATCTGTCAGGGACATTGAGATCATTAAAATTTAACTGTCAACTAGTGACGTGCCTCACAATCGACAATCGAGATGGAGCGTGCGGTCGCATCACTAGCAGTGCGGGTGGTCCCGCGAGCCTATAACATTATTGCTGGGGGCCTACCATGGGTTAAGATATTTCATAACTCACTTTCCCTCAGATTTGATCGGCCATCGCCACTACCCTTTTCGAGATTTACAGCAAACATTAGGCTGATTGTGAGATTTGATCCATTGGGTATAGGGATGCACGTTTTGCAGTGTGTTAACAATTACTGGCCTATCTAGACCAATAATTAAAAACAAACTATATATTATTACCTTCAAGCCCGATCAATGTCTAAGCCAATCACTTAGATTAGCAGTGAGATTCCTAACCTGGGATTTATCCCATAGAATCGCCCATTTTACTATCTTGGTTCACTTGCAATATTTTAACCTCTTTCAAAGTCAAGTAGATATGGCGTTATTTTCTTGTTAATATTGTTCATAATACAGTTATAGGTAAGTCTGCCCAGATTGCAAGCAAGATTGTTGAGTGTTTTTACTACCTTAAGGGGGGGAGCCCCCTTAAGGTTATGCTTCGCAAACCGCGCACCTTCACCACGGCCCGTCTATATAAAGAATGTAAGCTTCTCACAGTACGGCAGTTGTACATCATGCAAACTGTTCTGCGCAAACATGCCAGTACAACATACATTCCCTCATCACTGAACAGTAAGCGACAAACAAACTGTGTGTGCCCTGCTGTACGTCACAGAACCGCACTGGCTAGCCGTCATTTCTACGTACTAAGATCTCGCCTATACAATTTAGCATGCAAAAACTGTAATATACATCAACTTCCTCTTATAAAAAGTAAATCTTCTATCAGCGATTGGCTTCTGAAGCTCACATACGCGGACACGGAAAAGCTTTTAGTACTTGTCATTTAATGCCTCTAAGCCTTTATAATAACCACATCACACACACACACACACACGCACACGCGCCCACACACATGCACACGCGCACTCACACACACACACGCACACACAAACACACACAATTGAACAATAATTTTATATATGAATAGTATTATTAGTATTAGTATTATTCGTTTTTCTTTTATATAATTTCATTGTCTAGTTTGTATTTTTTTTTTCTAGATGCGTATTTATTGTCAGTATTTTGATATTTTCCGATAAATTTTAAATTGGACTCATTTAACACAAATTTCTCAGGGAAGGCCCTGTTGCCTGTGAAACAGTTATTCAACTAGTACAGGTAACAGGTGATCTTTTCCACTTACCTAGTTATAATTAGCTGTAAGTGTCAATACCTCTGTAAAGTGGAAAAACAATTTGTACCGCTTTTTAAGAACAATAAAATTTTCATTTCATTTCATTTTCGTTTCACCTCAAACAGCATTTATAAATCCCCATGGACCCCAGTTACTCACCCACTTACAACCTGCTAAAAAGTATAAACCTGAGAACACCGATCGAGATGAGTATTGAGGAGACGAAGCCCATGGTAGGCCCCCGATCGCTAATAACATGTAACATCGCTTAAACGCTTGATAACAACCGATCAGAACGATCCTACAAGACGTCACACCGAATTATTGCATTTTTTTTGTAAGAATTAGCAACAAATTTATATTAATGGCGCTTTTAACGGCAGAGAATTTGCTGAAATTTTATGGAAGGAATTTTAATTACTTTGGAATATTTCGCATCGGATTATCGGTGAGAATGCCGCATATTTTTGTAAAGTGATTTTAATTTAAAATGTTGAATGTAAAACAGCATTAAACAATAGACATTACTTAAACGGAAATCGGTAAAGGTTATTTGTTATTTTGGGAAGCTTACACGGGCATAATATTATTGAGGTAATTTTAATTAAGGTAGATTTTACTGTATGGATAGTCAGAGGGCTTTGTAGCATGAAGGTACATCATCAGCATGATTATTATCTTGTCCACTGCTGAATATATGTAGGTACGTCTCTCCAATGGCACGCCACTAAAACTCGATTTTTGGTTCTTCGTATCCACTGCCACCTATGTATTTTGTTTTGTTACCTCTAAAATATCTTAATTGCACTATTCTTTGATGGCAAACATTAATACACACATGTTATTCGAGACGATTATTAGCCGTGAATGAGTGAACATATATAAATGCAGTGAATTGCTCTTTGAGCTGCTCTGTAAATAGATACCAATATTTTGATTCCACATGTCCGTTTACAGACACCAAAATACTATGGATTTGTTGTTAAGTGCCTCCCCGAAACTGCCTGTAATCTTTTTCCGTTCATAACTTAAGTAATAATCGTTTTAGAGACAATTCTTCTATGTATTTCCTATTAAACTAGCTCTTCTTTCGGTGAGTAGCAATTTCAAGGCGAAAAGGTAAGTATTAAAAAAACAAAAACATAAAAATATTTAGAGAAAGCATGCTTTTCAAATTAAATTTCTATCGATCGAAAATATTTTAATCATGTATCTGTCTATGGATTTACTAGATAAAGACCTGATAAATAATAAGTACCTATACAACATTTTCACTTTACTAGTGTGTGTCACTACTTCAAAATGCGTAAGTAAAAAGGGCATACATTTTCGAGGTACCGCTCGCAGTAGAATATGATTAATTATAAATGCTGAGTTTTAACGGATCCCTGAATAAAAACTGCACACGTTAACGCCTAGCCTTTTTGTAATAGCTATCTTACGACATACCAAATAAAATAGAAGGCCAAAAATAAAAATGTTATTGCGTTCATCTGAATACATCTATAATTCTTGCGTTACTGAGGGTCTCGGATCGTAGCGATCGGTAGAGACCGCTAATGGGCACATTTAGAAAATGTATGGAAATTGTCCCCGTCGACTAGTCTATCGTCACCGTAACAATCGAGTGCAAAACTCATATGAGACCCTCTGATAGACAACAGAAACGAAACTATTGGGTGTAAGAAGCTAAAATTTGGCATGTATGTTCCTTGGGGAGCGTAAGGACACTCATTTTTCGAAATTGTATTAAAAATAGGGCATTTAAAAAAAATGTGCGGGCGAGGCGTCGCGTCGTCGGACTGCGGGCACTATTCATTACAAAATTAAAATTAATAGGATAGAAACTAATCTCCCCTCCGTGGGATCTCCACCTTGTCGTGGTGGGCGGGCTCAGTAACCGTGGCTTGGACACCCGCGGTGAAGCTAAGAGAGATCCCGGGAGTGGACGCTCCGCGTGGGCTTGGAGGAGCCTGCGCAGGATGCGTCTAAAGGTGCGGGTGCGGGGGACAGTTCTGTCTGTCCCTCGTAGTCGGGCGCGGTCGCGGGAGGAGTGGCGTGTCGGTGTTGCGTTGCCGCGCGCCCTATCTATAGCTATAGCTAGCAACCAAGTGGGGGCGCACCATTCGATGCGTCGCGGTGGGGCCGCAGAGGAAGAGGAGATGCGGTGTTGCCAGGTTGCCGTCCTCCCTATCCTCTACGGCCGCTGGGTGTTTCGGCGGCGGAGCCCAACACTTTCATCCGCCGCCAAGAGGGGTTTGTTCGGGGCTCGCCTGACCATCTGGCGGGCCAATATCCGTTGGGAGGCAGCGACGAATGCTTCAGCGATACGCGACCCTCCGACACACGGGTACATGAGGCACACGGGTTGGTTTTTAGTCAGTAAGAGTCTGACAGTCCCCTTCGCCCATCCCCCAGTGCGGAGGGACTCCATGAGTAAGTAAGTAAGTAATTCTTTTATTGTCACATTTTATCAACGTACAATCGTGAGGACTTTCCAACTCGACACCAAAAAAAAATAAAAAGGATAGCATCCCCCCCTAGCGCCCCAAAATTGCGTGGAAGTATGCGCTGTGGTTTTAGTGGGCATTACGGCCTTGCACTCCAGCCGTCGAGTCCCACATACCCTCTGCTTTTCATCCAACGGGGTAGATATGAGTAAATGCATTTCCACAGAGAGAAAAAAAAATAAAAAGGATAGAAACTAATCTGTTAACTGGTAATATAAATAATCCGTCTGGGTGAATAGGAAACGTAATAAATACCGTTTATAAATCATAAGTCCCACAGAATATCTACAATAACAATAACATTTAATTACAGCTCCGTAGTAAAAGGTTATAGAATCAATTAAATGTTATTACCAAAGATCGCTTCTTGAGATGTAAAATTGATCAATGCCCTCCATAAATGGTAATTAACATTTTTGAATTGGGAGTGTGTGTGTATCTATATGTTCCTATGTTCGCTCACGCATGTGTGTGTAGGGATGGTGGTTTATGTGTGTATGTGTTTGTGCGTGTTTGTGTATGAAAATCTTATGTGTATTGGTGTGTGTATGAAGGTTGTGTGCGTGTGTGATGGGTGCTGGCGCAGTTCTTTGCGGCAATTAACCGTATAATTAGCGTTAATCATATCGTTTGATGTCGCCGCCGCACTTCTTGTACAGACAGACACATAAAGGACTGCGAGTACACCCACGTGGTGGTTAGAGACATATCTGTTGGTCCCAGAGGTGGAACAAAAGTTTGCTTTTGGGGCATTGGACCCGATGAAGGATGGTTTTACTAAGGAATCTTAAATATATCATAAGAATTTTTTAGACTAGTTCCAGAGATAAGCGCGCGTTCAAACAAAGTCATCATCTTTATAATATTAGCATAGATTTAGCGAAATCCAGAGTAAGTAACACATATGAATAAAGTTTCTTTATCACACATACTTAATAACTAGTATTTTATCTACCGAATTTATGAAATATATATACATATATATATATTTGCCGACTGTACCCACTTTTCCTCTCACTCTCTCATGTGTCGCAGTTTAACGTAGGTATATGATCAATATGCGAGATGTTAACTTCATTAGGAATGCTGGAGATGCGCTACGAGTGATATTTTTCTAGACCTTCATTAGCCGCCAAGCATACTTGCAAATAAAATAGTAGTAGGTAGTAGGTATAGGTGAAGTATCAAGTTTACTCATTAATCTGGCTTTACATATCGGGACTTTGAAATATATTTTATGAAAAGATGGTAGGATGGAATTATTGAAAGACTGCACGTGCGTGGTGTGAGTTCAATCCCAGCAGGAGACAACGTTTTGTGTGCCGGGATTACTTTTGCGTTGACTGAAGGATTAAGCGACAAGAAGATGAGTGTCTGGTGACGTGATGTAAATAAGATACTACTTATTTAGAATAGTTTAGAGTCCAGAGTTCTAAGCTGAACGCAATAGTTCAACGAAAACAATCAATTAAGCATAAAAGATAAAAGTAAATCAATCGCTTAATGTTCTTGACAGAAATATTTAGCGGCACATCCTATGTGCTGCAATTTTTTTTTTACATTGATACGAGTATGATATTTACATCTTTAGGCATCGAAATGTATAGGTTACCACGATGAAGAACACCTCAAATCCTATACTGTCATATTTAAACCGCAATCAGCCGGAAATGAGTCCTTATAAAGTACAGAATCCTTAAAGTACAAATTTTGCTTTCATGCGAGAGCTGACGATCGAACCCTCAAGAGGCGAAAAGTGTTCATCTACAATAGTTACGGAGCCGCGCCCTGAGAGCCATTGCTTGCGAGACGGCTCCACTACCTGCTGACCCCCGGCTCCAAGGCGAAAGCTATGGAGTCGGCTAGGAGGATGATGATGATCTACTGCGAATCTTATGGCACTTGTGCGCTGCTGCTTGCGTGCAGCCTGAGTAAGTGTAAATTCTAGCTTCTTTTTAATTGTTTGCATGCACAGTTCACATTCACTGTGCAGTGTGACCAGCGGCGCGTTCTTCTGAAGCGGACGCACCTTGACGGCCCGGTCACAGCCTACAACGGCGGTGCCCGGCGGCAGCGGCGAGCGATTTCGTTGTACATGGTGCGTTTACTCTGAGGCGACATCGGTCGTCGCGGCGTAGCAAAGCGCGCCATGTAAGTTGTACATAAACGCTCGCCGCTGCCGCCACCGCTGTAGGCTGTGGAAGGCCGTTAAGCCACTACTTAAACGTATCAATACAAGCGCTATGGTATGGTATGGTAGCACAGGCTGTTTCCGTAACTCCACGTCCTAGCGTGTATTTTACGTACGGGTGGGAATAGTGTTGTCACTCGAGTCACATCAGCTCTTCGAGGAAGGAATACTTTTAAATACTATCCTGCGGTGATAATATAGGAGTGAGTAGTGTGAGTATACAAATGTAAATAAGGCCGATACATTCTCAAGCTCATTGCAAAAAGGAATGCAGCTATATCAAGTAATGAGAGGCTGAGAGCCGCTATAAAGATGCGGCAGGAAGCGGCGTCATAAATAAAGTCTCACTCAAACAAGCAATTATATTTGATTGAGCGCCACCGCTGGCTGTACTAGGAGAAGGTATATCTAACTGTGAGTGTAGTATACATATTGATGTCACAAGCAACCGTGGTCATACATGTATGTATATGTAGGTATATATCATACATGCTTGTAAGACGCATAGTTTTTAGATTATTGCTTGCCACGTACCTTGGAGAGCACAATAAGCCGTCGGTCCCGGCTGTCATAAAGAGCTTTGACATTCATTATAAAGCGTCAGTACCTTCTAAATAAACTGACAATAGACTAAACCATGGAATATCGCTATCCCTTCGGGTTGCGGAGGTCAGACAGGCAGTCGCTCCGTAGAAAAGCCAAATCCGGTTAGACTAGTAAGCGGACCCCAAGTTGAAACTGGGATAGCGCTAGGAGGAGGATGATGATGACGTGCCTTGGAGAGCACGATAAGCCGGTTCCAGCTGTGAAGATTTTTGACAGTCGTTACGGGTGGTCAGTGCCCTTGAAATATATACCTAAACTTGTCTAAGTCATCGAATATCGCTATCCCTTTAGATTGCGGAGGTCAGACAGATAATGGCTCGGCAGAAAAGCTAATATTGGTTGGACTAGAAGTGGACCACGGGTTTTACGGTGAAACGTCTCGGATGCAACCAGGATAACGCTAGGAGGATGACGATTACACTTCAGCAATCATTAATAATCTTGAAGAGGTAATCTTTATAAAAGGTCTGAAGTCCCAAAATTACAATAAGCAGATTCTTTATACCTTAATAGGAACGAGTGTTTGAATTTAATATGACAACACTATATAAAGGTTCGGATCTATTCGTATAAAACACCAGCAAGTTCGAAATGATACTACTTTATTTTTGGCTAAACATCGATTATATAGTGGTACAAATGGGTTTAGTCACATGACATTATTAGCTGAACAGATTAGTCATGCAAAGTACATACTTACACACCACAACCATTTTACAGCTTGAATTTTAATTAAAATAAATAACTTGACGCCATTCTTTAAATAGTGGTATTTTAGTTTACAGATACATATAAAAACTATGGAGCGGTAAAGTCACCACACGCCTCGATAGTCCATTTGTGACGATCATCTCCTTCATAAATATCACCATTGTGTCCCCACAACTGTCTGTCGCCGTTGTTGTCGAAATGATACCATAGTTTTAAACCTTGCCGGTATTTGCAGTTTATTATAATGAACACCAATGCTCCGTTCTTATGGACGTACGGCTCAACGTAAAACCTGTGCCTGTCTTCGTTCGAATTCGACGAGCCCCAAGCCTTTCTATCACCGGTTCCGTCCCCATTGACATCCAGTTTCAAGTACATGTTACAGACTACATTGTACAGTTTGAAGGTCACTTCATTATTTATCCATACAGGTCTGAAATGCCAGCAGGCTCTAGTAATAAGATCACCTTTTTGTGCCAAAGCCAACCTGTCTCGATCAGGGTCTAAGTACGCGTCCAGTTTCAGAGCCTGTTTGAATCCATAATTTACAATTTTAACATTCTCACGATCTAAGATAAATTTGAAAGCCTCTGGAAATAGGTTTCTAACAATATCCTGACCACCATCATGCCATAACGTGTAAGCAAATGACATTAATTTAAAGTTGCCATTCGTTTTTGTGGTCAATAGTTGACGGATCATATCTTTTATCGTTTTACCACTTCTCTCGTCGTCCATAGATTTGATCAGTTCCACGGCATTGCTGTAGATACCGTTGTTGATAAGCTTCATCAATTCATCTTTGATCAACTTTTCGCTTAGGAATGCCACATAAGTACTGTACTGTGTTATAGCTTTAAGTTCTGTTGGTAGTGTATAATTGGAGCACATGTAGATCAATTTATTCCTCAGTTCATTTGCAAGTTCCTCGAGATCCTTCAGATCGTCGTCAGAGCCAAACACGATTACCTTTCCGAAATCGTTGTTGATAATGCGCGCAATGTCTGTGACGCAGCTATTGCTGATAGCGTGGCCCAGCACGGTGACTATGGCGACGCTATTGTCTCTGATATAAGCACTAGTATCGCATTTGTTGTAGCTGACGACAGGGATTCTATTGGGTATTTTTCTGCCCTTGTCGGAGCCATTGCTGACTAGCTGATACTCTTGATTCACATTGTAGCAGTTTGGAAAGCCACTGACTTTTTTGTTGGAGACTACCTTGCCTTCTCCCCAGTAGTCCACGTGATCTATGAGGTCGTTGAGGCAGCGAGGTATCTTGTCTAAGTCGTACTCTGCTAAGAAGGGTGTTTCGGAGTACGCATACTGCCTGTTTATGTTTGTGGTGTAGTTTGGTCGCGGAGCATACTGCCACAGCGTTAAATGATTATACATTTTCACAATTACGTTATGAGTTAATTTCTGAAAATAAATGATTTTTGTTTTATAATCTGATGTTAGAAATGTTCATTAATGAAAATATAGTTAAAACTCTTTTCAACCCTAACCTAGATAACAGTAAGAGGTAATTATCACAAGTGATGAGTCACTATGACCAATGCGTTTTTGAACCGACAAAATTTTTGAAGTAATTTAAATAGTCTTTGGTTAGCTTTACTGTTCGTTTCACTGATTCAATTATTATTTTCGATTCATTGCAAACCTTGAGGGAGAACCCTTAAAATGCTTTTACTAATGTTGTCCGAAAAAATAGTCTGTGCCTCTCTTGCAGATCAACCTTAATCTGAAGGTAACATTTTCACAATTTCTTTGGATTATTCCTGAAAGCAATTTGAGAAACGAAGTTACTGGCCCTTTGGTATGGCGTACCTATGGATGACCATGTATGTGTCAGTTCATGAGAGTAACTCTGTTTAGAATACAGAATAAGTACTGGAGCTAGAAGTATTAAAGGACTTACCAATTTAGGAATACAGCCAGGTGGATACCGTGACGGAAACTTTGACTAATTGTGACTTACTTCATAGTGCCCTATGAAATAAGTCACCTTCAATCTAAGTTATATATATATATAAAACTAGACACACGGCAGCGTGTTTGGCCGAGTTCAAAGAAAAATAAATTGGTGGAGTACCTAGAGGTACACGAACTACTTCGAGCTAGTTTTGTTAACAACTTAAAACCTATTCAACCTCAATAGGAACATGTAAATATGCCCACTTATTAAAACCCCTAAGACCTGTTAATTACTGCTTGTCCCGTGCCTCGGAGAGCACGTTAAATCGTCGATCCCGTCTCACTATGGTTCGTCTAGAACAAGCTAGCTAGACAAAAACAACTCTTAAATTCCTGGAAGTTAATTACTATTACGAACTCATTACCCCTATACATTGAGGATTACACCTATTAATTATCAATACTAACCTCATTAAGAGCGTCATTAAGGTATGTTTATAAGATGTTGACTATTTAAAGGGCATTCATTTGCATTTTTACATCATATTTGATAGCATTGTTTATGTCACTAAAAGAAATTTGTGAAAGTGTTTTTGTGATGGATTGTATACGTAAGGGTAAGTAGTTATATTTTATTTCATTTTCAACATGGGAACTTCATTCTTTAGTCTTATAAAATGAAATGTTTGAATTTTCACCCACTTTTTTACTCATTTTTTCAAATTCATCGGTCAAATAATAACATGTCCCCACTTGTCCCCACCGTAGAACCTATCATATACGATTCTCATAAGTGTCTAGTAGTTATACGTAAAAAAATTCATTGCGATATATTTGCACAACTAATTTTTATTTATTTTTTTCTTTCAACAGTTTTTACCGTCTCAAGAATGGATTTTTTCGAAGAATGGCTGAAACACCCGAAGGAAACGCGGAATGAGGAGCTCTTTCGGTTTATATCTTTGAGATATAATTTTGATGGTGTTACGGAGCAGTCTCTGCGAGATATTAAAGTACTAATCTCAAGATATTCAACGAAATTTGCTGAAAAGTGGAGCAGCTGTGGAAGAAATCGAGAGCGATTCCTACAAAAGTATTCGACGTGGCTGGAGGGTCTTGACATATCTTTCGATGTGTCCGTTTATTTATCTCTGCCAACTACATCTGGAGAACCGGGACCCGGAAGACCTACTAAAGATTTTGAACATTCTAGTCTCAAAACGAAGAGACGACGTGTAGACGATCTATTACAGTCCAGAAGTGCTAGTGAATTAATTTACGCCGCTGAAGTGTCAGCTCGAATCTCGGGTCAGAGAAGTGTAGCACGTCAAATTAAAGATGTGACTAGTGATCCTTCAATAACCAAGACCACGAGTGAAGAAAGTGCCCCCAGGAGTTTAACAAGTGAGGAAGCTTTAGCGTACTACGTTGATAGTAAATCAAGTAGCCATAGCTATAAGCAGACTCGGAAGTGGAGTATTAAAGCTGGACATAAGGTGTTTCCGTCAATGTACAGTGTTAGAAAGGCTAAAATAGCCTGCAACCCGTCAGGTGAACAAATTACAGTCAATGAAACGCATGCTGAAATCAAAGTTCAGGCAATTCTTGATAAGACTGCCGAACGTTTAGTTTCAGCACAACAAGAAGTTGTTCATAGTCTGTTACCTTGCACGTCATTCACATTAATCAGTAAATGGGGTTGTGATGGAAGTTCCGGTCATAGTATGTACAAACAAAAATTCACTAATTGTGACGATAGTGACGAGTTTTTATTTGTATTTTCTTTCGTTCCTCTTCAATTGAAAGATGAAAGTGGTAATATTGTGTGGCAGAATCCTCGGCCCTGTTCTACAATGTATTGTCGGCCAATAAAGTTTATCTTTTCTAAGGAAACGAAAGATTTTACGATTTCGGAAACCAATAAGGTTTTAGAAGAGATAAACGCTTTATTGCCGACAACCTGCAAGGTGATGGAGACCGAAGTATCTGTCACACATGTTATGCTTTTAACAATGATTGACGGAAAAGTTTGCAATGCTCTGACCGAAACTTCTTCCTCACAAAAATGTTTTATTTGTGGGGCAACTCCAACAATGATGAATGATCTGTCAAAAGAGTTTGCTGCGGACAAAGATAATCTTGGTTTTGGTTTGTCTACGTTGCACGCTTGGATAAGGTGCTTTGAATGCTTGCTTCACATTAGCTATCGACTAAATATAAAAAAATGGCAGTTAAGAACAGCCGAAGACAAAGCTAGTGTGAAACAACGTTCAGATGACATTAAAAAACGATTTAAAAGCGAAATGGGCTTGATTGTAGACAAACCAAAACCAGGGTTCGGTAACACTAATGACGGGAACACCGCGCGAAGATTTTTTGGAAATCCCGAGGCTAGTGCCGATATTACATGGTTAGATGTTTCACTAATACAAAAATTTGGCATACTACTTCGCACTTTATCATCGGGATATGATATAAATATTGAAAAATTCGTTAACTTAGCTCAAGAAACTAGACAACTTTATGTAAATCTCTATTCATGGTATTACATGCCCGCTACTGTCCACAAAATACTTTTGCACAGTGGCGAAGTAATTAGATCGTCCCTTCTACCTATAGGCCAGCTTTCCGAGGAAGCACAGGAAGCTCGGAATAAGGACTGCAGAAGATTTCGTGAGCACAACACACGAAAGCGATCACGGGAGGCTACGAATAGAGATTTACTTAATATATTATTGATAACATCTGACCCTGTAATAAACGGTTTACGAGAAGTTCCTCGGAAGAAAATAGGTACGCTTCCAACTGAAGTATTAGATTTAATTGTCCCACCTGTAGCTGTAAGGAACAAAATGTTAATATGATTTCTACTTTTCATAGTTCTGCCCCTCACGATCATGACTATTCAATGGATGATTCATCTGATGATAGTGATGATAATGAGTAATAGATTTAGTTCTTAGATATTTTATGCATCTGTTATTAGATTTTATAGCGACGTCGAGGGATAAATCACTTTATAAAATGTTCAAAAAATATATTATACACATATGCCCGATAAATGTTTTTTTTTTCATGATACCAGCTCAAATGACAAACTGGCTTGAAAAAAGTACCAAAAACCTTATATCTTTGCTTATTAACCGCATCTAGACATAAAAATCAAATAAAATAATTTTGTCTAGCTAGCTTGTTCTAGACGAACCATAGTGCGTCTGTCATAAAGATTTTTGACAGTCAAATAAACTGATACTTGTCTATATATATATATACTTGTCTTGGAATATGACTATCCCTTTGGGTTGCGGAGGTAGAGGCAGACGTCACTTACTCTGTAGAAAACCTGACATTCTGTGAAATCTGGTTAGACTAGTTAGCGCACCTCGGGCTCCAAACTCCAAAATTAATGTTTGCCATCGAGGTAAGTAGTTTATCACTAATATTATTAGGCTTGTGAGTAAAAAATAAGCAAGCCAAATCTTGAGCGGGAATTATATGCTTTTGTAACTAAATTGTTAGGTTTTACAACACAGAGCTTAGCACCTATGTCAGTTCCATTTTTGGTGAAGTTAACAAAGCAATATATTATTAATATCTAATTAACTTGGCTCCTATTTTGCACTTATGTTTTTGATGGATACTATTTACCGCTATCAGCTATAATTGTGTGGTTAAATCAACCACAAGTAGGTTTGATACAATGATACTACTTTTGAGGTATTTTCACCGATAGGCTATCTATCTCTAAGGTGGTTTCTCTTATCTCTAAAGTGGCGATAGCCCAGTGATGTACCTACGTAACGGACTGCCGAGGCGATGGTTTCGGGATCGATCTTTATCGATCGATCGGCGTTATTTGATATGATCGGTGATGGCTGTCAGCTCTGGTCGCAACGTTATATATAGAAGCTGCAACAGAGGTGAGGGAAGATCCAATAAATATCCAGCTAGTGTGGATCTGGACAATTCCGGGGACAGCTGGTAGTCGGCAAAAAACTGATACTAGTCTAAACCGTGGAATATGGCTACCCCTTTGGGATGGGGTTACCCTTGTTTGATCGAACAACGTTTGATATAATATTACTAAATCGAATTTTAGTTGCAATAAAGTCATTTCGAAGAATTATTCATTTGACCGAATAATTCATTGGTAAATTTTTATTTAGCGTAATTATTTATTTGAACTAATTTCATTTGAACTAATTTCATTTCGCCGAATTTTCAAATGCACTAATTTTATTTAAACTAATGTTTCACTACACTAATAATGATTTAGTCGAAAGATCGTATCGAATATTTACTTCGGTATTCTCTCGTTTTCCATAAATTCATTTGCACTAATATTGTTTGCCATAATCATCCCCGATCATAATATTAACTTGCACTATTATCATTTATACTAATAACGTTTGCCTTAACAACTCAACAGTGATAACTTTTATTTGCCATAAAATGACTTTCTATAACAACATATATCATAATAATTAGTTTTCATAAGTAACACATCTCATAATCGACTCTTGACGTAATCAAAATTTGATATAATTATGAAAATAATACATAATATTGTTAGGTCGAAATTAATTATCGTTAACACCCCGACTCAGTGCAACCCGATTCGGATAGGTTAGGTTAGGTTAGGGTTCTCTTTTGAACCTTAACCCAAAAATAGGAGCCCTGCGAAGCAGGGCTCCGTCAACTTTGTCCACATTCTTCACACTAGTTTAATAACCTGAAGTTGAATTAATTATCGTTAACATCCCGACTCAGTGCAATCCGACTCGGTTAGGTTAGGTTAGGTTAGGGTTCTCTTTTGACCCTTAACCCAAAAATAGGAGCCCTGCGAAGCAGGGCTCCGTCAACTTAGTCCACATTCTTCACATTAGTTTAATAAACTGAAGTTGTTCAGTTTATTCTCTATTCACACACAAAATAATGTGGAAGCGTGGCACCACAGGTTAAATAGTATAGTCGATAAAAGAAACCCCGGATTTTATGAACTGTCTACTATACTGCTTGCCGAAATGAATATAGTTGAAGGAAAAATACAGTGTATTTAAACCTAGTGCAAAGCAGAAGAAGATTTGCACTAAAAAAAATGACAATATTGAGACCGTATTGCGCAATTTTGAAACGTATACAGAACTGGATTTACTAAAAGCAATTGCAAGTAATTTAAGATTAGTTTAACTGTTTTCTTGTTCAAAATAAATAATTTTTCAAATATTTACAATGTTTTCTTTTCTGCATTACATTACACCAATTGAATATTCGATAAAATACATGGTTATACCATCTGAACATTACATCAAATGAACATTATACCTTTTGATCATTAGCGCAAATGTTGTTATAGCAAATAAATATTCGATGAACTGAAAATTCTGTCAAACGATATTATACAAAGTGATGATTTTCTTAAACGTTGTTCGATTTAGTAATATTATATCAAACGTTGTTCTATCAAACAAGGGTGAACCTTTGGGTTGCGGCGGTCAGACGGCACTTGCTCCGCAGTAAGGCCAATCTTATTTCGCAAGTCGCAAGCAAAATCGGTGGAATGCGCTGTGGGTTTAAATAAGCAAAACAATATATTTTGGTGTCCTCACAGGGCTCTCGTTTCCTTTGCCACTATTGCTACAAACTACAACTACTAAGCATTTTTTACGCTTTTTATGTAAGGTACACGAAAAATTCATCCGTGTGGTGACGGATTAAGAATACGGAATGCCACCACCCCATATCATCCCCTGGGTGTCGTAAGAGCCGACAGAGGGAACATATTATGCAGAGAACATCACTGTAAGAGAAGGAAAACTTGACACAAACTGTTACGGACGTCGTAGCTTTGTAATACAATTAAGTAATGATCATAAATAATGTAAATAAATATGAATATATTTAAGTAGACTTAAGTAGATATAAGGATGATTCAATAAAAACGATTTGAGAGTAGGGAAATGTTTATTGTTATTCGATTAAGGTTGTTTTATTATCCCATAGTAAATAAGAAATTAAAACATGACGATGTAAAGTGGACGCGAGCACGATCGAACAGGTTTGAACATGTCGAAACCTGTCCGAACGCCACCACAAGTGAAACTCGGACGAAGCGCTGTGATTGGCCGAACCGAATGCGTTGCGCTCACATCCACTCACTACTTGCACCCTGTAAAATAGAACATAAGCAGGACGGTTTGTTGCACCGATGTAGTTCAGTTCAGTCAGCAGTAGTTCTCTCAAGAAATCCGAAGCAACAAGCCGATCCTGATCAAAATAAATCAACTCACCATCAAGCCAGGCGTTTCATTCCTTTGGAAGATTAAAAATACAGTCCACCTCAACAGTTTGGTCCTACGCTCGCCGGATACAGTCGGATCATCGTTCGCCTGACGAGTTGAAGATAAAGAAAATACGCAAGTACAGTGTTCCTGAAAATGAAGACTAGGAGTATTGCGGCCAAAGAGAGTGAGGCAGAATCGGGTTACGACAGCCGACGTCGCCGAACATTCGAAGAGCCGCCGAGATCACCTTCAACCGTTGCGTCCGCGTTGCCGCGCGCCCAACATGAAGTGCCCGCAAGTGGAATCGACAGTGCCACGCCCATCGCCGCTATGTCGGTGACCGCACCGCCCGCCACCGCCGCGACGGGAGGAGTTGTGCCACCGTCTGGTGCGTCCGCCGCGCTTACCGCACCCGCTCCACGCCACGTACCGGCGAGTCGAGCAACCGCGATCGCGAGCGTAACAATGCGTGAAGAACAACTCGTCACTCCAAGCACGTCGTTCCAGCCAAGAATTCAGGACTCTGTCAGAACAATGACGGCAAATAGGTCAATGAGAGACACCGCAAGTACGATAAGATCAAGGGGATCTTATAGCAGTGATGTGGCAAGAGTAAAACTAGCGGAATATGAGGCACAAAAAAGAATTGCTGCAATTAGGAACGAGCAATTGGAAATTGAAAAGGCCCTAGTAAACAAACGGTTCGAGTATGAAGTGTCGGCGATTGAAGCAGAGGCAGAGGCTCGTGAAGAGGGCTCCAGACATAGGAGTGAAGACAGGGTGGATGAGTGGCTGCAAAGTATTGACCAAGCCCACCCACCAGTCACCGAAGAGAGAACTCAGCCGACGCACCCCGCCGCCCAACGAACCGCCGCAGAGCCGAACACATGTGTCGACGCTACAACGCCTGCCATGCCACGCAGGAGACAACGTTCGATCTCACGTTCACCTACAAGAGGGGAACGCAGAGTAGGAAGAGGCATCGAACAACTGGCCGACACGCTGGACAAAATGATGCGTGTACGCCCGCCGCCACGACAAGTGACTGAGCTACCTGTGTTCACCGGAGCAGCTACGGAATGGCTGCCATTCAAGGCAGCTTATGAAGATTCATCGAGTGTCTACAAATTCACCGCGATGGAAAATTTAGCGAGACTGAGGAACTGCGTCAGAGGTCCAGCAAGGGAAGCAGTCTCCGCGCTCCTGTACTCTGCGTCTGACCCACGGACAATTATGAAGACGCTAGAACAATACTATGGAAGGCCGGAGATATTAATGGACCATGTGACGGAGGACATAAAGAAGTTGCCTCGGCTCACTAGTGTGGCAAGTGAACTAAACTCGTTCGCAGTGAAGCTACAGAACATAGTGTGTGTGCTAACCAATATGGACAACCGCGGATACTTGTGGAACCCGATGCTAGTGCGTGAAGTTGTAGACAAATTAAGCCCGCACGTGAAATCAAGGTGGTGCGACTACGCTTCTGAGGCAGTGGAAACGTCACGTGAGCCTGAAATTACGATATTATCTCGGTTCCTGATGCGGGAGGCTGACCGTGCAATGAAGTACGCCTTCACAAACCCGACGCCCACGCCTGCACCAAAGAAAGAACAGAAAAATGTGGTGCAAGCAAGCACAAAAAGGAAAGCGGGCAGAGAAGTTATTTACGCCACGACAGAAAAAGAAGATGAAAAGAAACAAGTATGTCTGTGTTGTGCTGGGGACCATGATGTGCCTAAGTGCGCCAAGTTTTCAATGATGAGTGTCGACGACAGGTGGGAATGGGCACGAACGGAGAAAGTGTGCTTTAAATGTCTGAATAATCGCCACCGGCGAGAGCACTGCCGAGCTAAGCGGTGTGGCAAAGAAAACTGTACCCGCCCGCATCACGCGCTGCTCCACAAAGAGATGTTGCAACGAGACACCAAAGAAAAAGCGACGGATGCCAAACCGACAGCGGAGTCCGTGATGACTGTCTCAGCAAGCAGCGACGCGCCGCATCGCGTACTCTTAAAGATGTGCCCCGTCGTTTTGAAAGGACCAGGCGGTCAAGTGACCACGTTCGCGCTAATGGACGAAGGATCGACGATCTCACTCATCGACGAGGATTTAACACGCCGTATCCAAGTGAAAGGGCCAATTTCTTCACTCAAAATACAAGGAGTGACCTCACAGCCACACGAAGAACACAGTCAAGAGGTCAAACTACAAATTCGTGGTCAGAACGGCGACTATCAAGAATTACGCGCACGAACGATGAAGGATCTACGACTTCATGGTCAGACAGTAGATGAATCAATGTTAATCAAATATCCACACCTCCGAGACATGCAAAAGGACGCATTCTTTGACGAAGCCACACCGAAAGTATTGATAGGTGCGGACAATTGGCACCTGATCGTGACGCGAAAACTATGCATGGGCAAGAAGAATGAGCCTGCGGCCTCGTATACCCAACTGGGATGGGTAATTCATGGGACGGCGCCACGCTCAGCGTTGACTCAAAAAGAGGGTCAACTAGTGCTTCATATCTACGACGTGTCTGCGAACAAACAGACAGAAGATGTACGGCGCGTAGAAGAAATAGTGAAAGCACACTTCAGGATTGATGCCCTTGGAGTCTCCCTGGCAAAGAAAGTCAGACCAGAAGACCAAAAGGCAATCGACGTGGTCCAACGAACAATGAGGAAGGTTGGTGAACACTTCGAAGTGGGTCTGCCATGGAGAGATGAAGACGCTCCGATGCCCAATAATTATCACTGTGCCGTGAAGAGACTAAAGATGATAGAAAAAAAGATGGACGCCTCTTCGGATTTCGCTGCACAGTATCGCGCTCAAGTGAGAAACCTCCTAGATAAAGGTTATGCCCAAGAGTGCGATGGACAAGAGGAACGAAGCAAGAAGATATGGTACCTGCCACACTTGCCGGTCGTGAACCCTAACAAGCCGGGAAAGATGCGGCTGGTTTTTGACGCGGCGCACCGATACAGCGGAGTGTGCCTCAATGATCACTTACTAGAGGGACCTGACCTCCTGAAATCGCTACCAGGAATCCTCTTCAGATTCAGAGAACGTCAGGTAGCCGTGACAGCAGATATTCAAGAGATGTTCCTCCAAGTAAGAATAAGACCACAAGACCAAGCAGCTCAAATGTTTCTTTGGCGAGACGAAGAGCGTGATAAGCCGCCGAAAAAGTACAAGATGATATCAATGATCTTCGGGGCATCGTGCTCGCCGTTCATCGCGCACTCAGTGAGAGATGCCAACGCGAGACGATACGCACAAGCATACCCCAACGCTGTGCAAGCAATAACATCGAGCCACTACATGGATGACTACGTCGATAGCTTCGCCACAGAGCAAGAAGCTATAAGAACAGCACAAGAGGTCATGAAGATACATGAGAATGCACACTTCAACCTCCGTGGATGGTGCTCTAACAGGCCTAATGTGGTGGACAACGTGGCTACAGAAAAACGAGTGCTCAAAGCCGAAGTGAAGCTTGGTCAGAGACAGGAAAACTCCGATAAGACACTTGGTTTACTTTGGCATACGGATCAAGATGAACTAGGCTTCAACACAGGGCTTAGCCGTCTAGCACCTGAAGTGAGGATGAGAGACAGAGCGCCGACGAAAAGAGAAGCCCTCGGAGCAGTGATGGCCGTCTACGACCCCCTCGGTCTCATCAGCCATTTTACTATCACGGGTAAAATCATACTTCAAAACCTGTGGAGACACGGAGTGGGATGGGATGAAGTGATTCCCGAAGAAGACGCACAACATTTCGAAGAATGGCTCCGAGGTTTGAGCATGGCCACGAAACTGCGAGTTCCAAGATGCTACGGCAAAAGCTCTGAAGACGACATAGAGCTCCATGTCTTCTGTGATGCGAGTGAACAAGCATACGCGGCGACCGCCTACTGGAGGATCCTGAAACCAGATGGAAGAGTGACTGTGAGCCTGGTTGCGGCAAAAGCAAGGGTCGCACCATTAAAACCAGTAACCGTCCCTCGACTCGAACTCCAAGCGGCAGTGATCGGCGCACGATTAGCGGAAACAATCGTGAGAGAGCATAGAGACAAGCCCAAGAACGTGACGTATTGGACGGACTCACAAACCGTTCTGCGTTGGATAGAAAAAGATGCCATCAAGTACACACCCTTCGTGGCACACCGCTTGGGCGAAATAGCGGAGCTGACCGACGCCAATCAATGGAGATGGGTGCCCACGGAACAAAACGTGGCAGATGATGCAACGCGCCCTAATTATAAACTACAAATGAAACCAGAAGACAGATGGTTCACCGGGCCTGAATTTCTATATGATGAAAAAGAACTCTGGCCGAAAGAGAAAGCCAGGAAAGAAGACCAAGAGGAAGAAGTGACTTATGTAGTCACAGAAAAGAGACACGCTTCTCATCTGCCCGACATAAGCAGATTCTCCTCATATGAGAAGCTGATACGAACTACAGCGGTACTCTTTCTCTTCAAGGAAAGGTACAAAAATCGAGCTAGCCAGATGACCGTCGACCTGATAGAAAAGGCTGAGAAGACATGGGTGAAACAAGCGCAGCTCGACGACTACGCAGAAGAAATAAGACTGTTGGAAAAAGGAAGACCAGTGCCCAAGTCCAGTAGCCTGTATAAACTGGACCCTTACTTGGAAGACCAGATTCTCAAAGTGAGGGGGAGAATCGGGCACGCTGCGGTTCCAGACATGAAGAAGAAGCCGGTCATATTACACGGCAAGCACCCGTTTACCAGACTGCTAATAGAAGACGCCCATCGAAGGGCCGGCCATGCAAACAACGAACGCGTGGTCAACGACTTAAGGCAAAGGTACTGGGTGATCAATCTGCGCCCTACAGTAAGAACCATAGCGCAGCGATGCCAACTTTGCCGCATCAGAAGAGCGACACCAGTAAAACCAGTCACGGGGGACCTACCGATGGAACGACTAACAGAGACGCAGCGACCCTTTATTCACTGCGGAGTCGACTATTTTGGGCCAATGACAGTGGTCATAGGAAGAAAACACGAGAAGCGCTGGGGAGCACTGTTCACTTGCCTGGTGACCAGGGCAGTTCACCTGGAACTGGTGGCGAGTCTGTCGACCGATTCGGCTATAATGGCCATAAGAAGAATGGCAGCACGACGAGGTTGGCCCCGAGTAATGTACTCCGACAATGGCACCAATTTTCGAGGAGCAGATACAGAACTGCGCACGGCCTATGAAGAATGGGCCAAAGAATTCGTCCACTTCGGACTTTCACACCGAATGAAGTGGAAGTTCATACCACCAGGGGCGCCGCATATGGGGGGAGCGTGGGAACGATTAGTACGCTCTGTCAAAACGGCGTTGGGGGCGACACTGCATCAACGGGCGCTAAAAGAAGAAGTGCTGCTGACCCTGATGGTAGAGGCCGAACACTCTATAAACTCTCGGCCTCTCACCCACGTTTCCGTCGATCCCAAGGATCCGGAGGCGTTGACTCCGAACCACTTCCTCATCGGGACCTCCTCAGGCCTTCCCTATACTGGGCCTTGCGAGGAGGTCAGCCGAAAACAGTGGAGAGCTGCCCAGGCGCTCGCCGACCATTTCTGGCGACGCTGGGTAAATGAATACCTGCCGACGCTGGTGCCCAGGGACCGAGGACGACCTCTTCGCGTTGGCGACCTGGTTGTCGTCCTCGACCCCACACTGCCACGAGGGACGTGGCCCCGAGGCGTCGTGGAGACTACATACGTCGGTCCAGACGGCAAGGTGCGATCAGCCGACGTCACTCGCCGTCCTCTGCGTGGAAGATAAGGCTACGGTAGCCCTGCGCCGGGGGGAGGATGTTACGGACGTCGTAGCTTTGTAATACAATTAAGTAATGATCATAAATAATGTAAATAAATATGAATATATAAGTAGACTTAAGTAGATATAAGGATGATTCAATAAAAACGATTTGAGAGTAGGGAAATGTTTATTGTTATTCGATTAAGGTTGTTTTATTATCCCATAGTAAATAAGAAATTAAAACATGACGATGTAAAGTGGACGCGAGCACGATCGAACAGGTTTGAACATGTCGAAACCTGTCCGAACGCCACCACAAGTGAAACTCGGACGAAGCGCTGTGATTGGCCGAACCGAATGCGTTGCGCTCACATCCACTCACTACTTGCACCCTGTAAAATAGAACATAAGCAGGACGGTTTGTTGCACCGATGTAGTTCAGTTCAGTCAGCAGTAGTTCTCTCAAGAAATCCGAAGCAACAAGCCGATCCTGATCAAAATAAATCAACTCACCATCAAGCCAGGCGTTTCATTCCTTTGGAAGATTAAAAATACAGTCCACCTCAACACAAACCCTATACCAACCCGTTTGGCCAGCGTCGTATAGTGGGCCAATTCCTCCTTTCAAAGGAGAGGCCTAGTCCAGCAGTGGACTGTTAAAGGCTGATGACTCGAAAAATTGGCTATTAATTATATAAGAAGATCATCCTGTTCTCTGTAGGCTTTCAAATATAAATTAACATGATGCCGGTTTGCTATCAGCGTATGCTCCATTAAATATGTTCCCATGTATGAATATTAATTATTTATTTATCTCGGTCATGTCACGACGTCCATTGATGAGAGTCGATGGCCTGTCTTATGGAAGTCGCGTGTCTGTTGCTTGCAGTACAAGTTCGTTATTATAATATCATGTACATTTTTTTTATAAATGTTTTTTGGTTTTGCCTGCCGCTCCACACCGGTGTGAGTGCAAGTTATCGGATCAACAGATAGCCCATGTGTGATAGGAAAGTTTCCTGCAAGTGAAATAAATTATACAAGTATTTACATACATACATACATACATACATAGACTCACGCCTGTTTCCCGGAGGGGTAGGCAGAGACTACGGAGCGCCATTTGCAACGATCTTGACATATCTCTCTTGCTTCATTCACTCCCATCAGATTCCTCATGCATGCTCTTCTGTTCAGGGTACTTCTAACCTGTCCTGTTTTTAGGATGTCTCCAATCAGGGGGGCGATTCAGAATCATTCGATATCTCATTTGACATTCGATTCCGTTAATTGTCAAACGGGCTACCTCATTTTTTGTCAAAACTATCGCATTTCCTATCAATTTTATGCATTCAGTATGAAGTAAAAGAATAAATAAACCGAATTCAATGAATATTTGTTCAAAATATCTCTGATAGGCGACTAAAAGACGAGGACAATAATTTGACATATCGTACGATTACTTGTCGTGACATTCTGAATCGGCCTGCTGGTCAGAGAACGTCCGCCTAGGTCTTCCCCTTCGTCCTGTCCCTTCCACACTTGCCTTATATATCTGCTTGGTCAGTCTTTCGTCATCCATCCTCTCCACGTGTCCAAACCATCTTAGCATACCTTTCTCGATGCTTGTCACTACATCTTCTTTTACCCCACAACACTCTCTTATCATACAATTCTTTACTCTGTCAGTCAAAGAAACACCACACATACTTCGCAGTGCTCTCATTTCTACAGCATTTATTCTACTTTCATGACTCTTCTGCCATACCCAACTATCACTACCATACATAAGAGTAGGTACTAACACCCCTCTATGGACAGCCAAACGTGCCTTTTTGGACACGTTTTGGCTTTTCATAAACGCCTTTATAGCTCCATTCACTCTATTACCTGCATTAAATCTTCTTTCAATATCTTCTACATTCTTACCATCTCTTGTAAACAGCGTACCTAAATATACAAACTCATGCACTTGCTCCACTCGCTGTCCATCGATCATAACATTACAAGCCGTAACGCATTCCTCCTTTTCAAAAACCATAACTTTCGTTTTACTTACCTTTACTTTCATTCCCTTCCTCTCTAACGCACCATGCATGATTGTTACCATCTCCTGCAACTCCTCCGCTGAAGACGCAAGTATAACCTGATCATCAGCATTAAGGAGGCATTTGACAAGTAACTCATTCATCCTTAATCCACAGTCACTATTTTTCAAATCTTGCAAACAACTGTCCATGAGGAGGTTGAACAGCCACGGCGACGCTACACATCCCTGTCTAACACCTGTTTCGATGGTAAACCAATCCGTGTACGACCCATTTATCCTCACACAAGCTCTAGAATCTTCATAAAGGGATTTCAGAGCTCGTATGAGGCTGCTGTTCACCCCATACATCGACAGTACCGACCACATTTCATTCCTCACCACTTTATCGTAAGCCTTTTCCAAATCCACGAATGCGCAATAAACCTTTTGACCTTTGGCCAAAAATTTTTCGGCTACGCACCGCAAGGAAAAGACTTGATCCGTGCACCCCACACCCCACGGAATCCTGCTTGTAGATTCCATATTTTCTTGTCGGTTACTTCCATATCTCTTTCAATCAGTACCTTCGCATACAATTTGCCAACCCTATTCTGATAAGCTATAGATATAATTGCAGTTTTAACAAAATTCTTTGAGTATTTTTTGCGTGAATAGTAACAAAGCTCCATCCTTCTATTCTCGCAAAGTTTCGCAATCATGACAGTGGTAGGATAGCTGTGCTTTAAAAGATATAAAATTCAATAATACAGCATAAAAAAGTCAAAGTACAACCGTCGTTTCTTGCGCTATGTCGTGTGTGCGACAAATAGTAGCTCGTTAAGTTATTAAAAGTCGTTACGTCGTAAGCTCTTAGTGCTTAGATACAACTTGTACTAGCTATAATTAAAAATGCATTTTATATAAAACTATGTAATTTATATGAACCTTGCAAATGCTAGGAATGACGTGTAATGCAAATGCATTTTTTTATTTGTTTGTAGGGAGTACAGTTGACAACAAAATTAATTTTAAATTGTCTTTCGGAATATATACCACGCATCATTATTTTGAGTAACCGATATTTCGGCACTGTTTTCGGCACTTGCAACAGGGCCGAAATATTGGTTACTAACAATTTCCGACAAATAATCCTTATATATATTTATATAAAATCCTTGCGTTACTGACTGACTGACACACACGCTACAGCCGAAACTATTGGGCGCAGGAAGCTGAAATTTGGCATGTAGGTATGTACCTTGAAGACCGTAGGGGTGCACTAAGAAAGGATTTCCCGAAATTCCCACGGTACGGCCTAAACGGGTAAATTAAAAAAAAATGCAGGCGTAGCTGCTGGCGACCTCTAGTTTAATACAATAATTCTTCACAAGACACTTATTCTTCACAACTATTAAGACAAAGTAGGACCTGTGGATATGTGGGCGGACCGTGCTTTATCCGAGCTTAATAATATTTCTAAGTATTGTTTATAGCAGTATCTAAGTAAGGCAGCGATAGCCTAGTGGAGATACCAACCGACTGCCATGCAGAGGGTATCGGGTTCGAATCCACGGCACGCACCAATGACTTTTCGAAGTTAAGTGCGTATTAAATTGTTAATTATCGCTTGTCCCGTGCCTCGGAGAGCACGTTAAACCGACAGTTCCGGCTGTCATGAAGATCTTTGACAGTCGTTACGGGGAGTTAGTACCCTCAAATAAACTGATACTGGTCTAAACCATGGAATATCGCTATCCCTTTGGGTTGCGGAGGTCAGACGGCAGTCGCTCTGTGGAAAAGTTGGTATTCTGTCATATCTGGTTAGACCAGTAAGCGGACCTCGGGCTCCAAGGCGTGTAAGTCTTGGATGCAATCGGGATAACGCTAAGGCAATGATGATGATGATGATGAATTAGTCTTCACAAGATTTCATTTAAACAAAATTTTAATAATTTATCTAGTTTATTGTGGGTGAGAAAAAATACTGAAAACGTTTTGATGAAACTTTTTTGAAAGAAGGTACTATTTGCTTCTTATTACTATCACTACTCTTTGCCTATGTGAAGCAAAAAGGCATATCCTTTTTGCTTCACATAGGACATGTATCCTATACATTCAATCAACTAAATAAGATAGGTTGGCAAGAGGACAGTGGTTGACAAATGCGTCCATTAAAGTCCTCGTACGCTTGGAGAGCAAAGATTGCGTGTACGAAGCATCCGACCACGTAATATATTAAAGTATTAAACCTTATCAATGGCTGATGGATTTAGTCCTGTAAGTGCGTACTTGTGCGTAATCAACATTATTATTTGTTATTAATTTAATGTGTACTCGTATAAAATGATTATCATGTTATTGAGGATGCGTAGAGTAGTGGATTAATGAGTATTTATGAAGGTGCACATTTTGAAGTTTTGCTATTAGGAACTGACAGTACTTTAAATTGAAATAAAGATAGTATATAAATTAATTATAATACGGCATGAACTTGTACCTAAGGCACGATGCTAGCAGACCTGCCATCTACTGAAGCTGGAGAAAAAAATATTCTGCAGTGCTATCAAGGAGACTTATTTCAACTAGAAATGTGAAAAGTAGGTAGACAAGAAAACGGTCTTTGAAGGTTAAAAATAAAAATAATGGGCGAAAAGTGGGGTGGCGCAAAGCATGGGTCATAAAAGGTAGAAAGCTTTTTTATTTTCGATTTTTTCAAGGCAATAATGAAAATTTTGGGAACCCCTTTAAACTGATGACAGGAACGAGACATGTGCGTCTAAGCGTGCGTCCCATAGTTGACGCAAGTTAATTTGTTGCAAATGATCCTCAAATATAACCTCCTTCAAGGGATAGATCGAATAACCAATTACCCTACGATTAGATCGAATAACTAATAGTAAAAATTCGTCCCGTTCCCTGGCTCTGCCTATGTCCTATACCTACATGTGTTGTACATATATATGTACTGCACCTCGGTGCATACCTACTGTCAGTGACCGAATGAAAAAACAACACTTTTTATACTTTTTGTTATACATTTTTTACTCTTCGTTATGTGCATAAGCTAGGTATATAGCTCTGTACATAGCAGCTATAGTTTTAACGTCAGTAATTAAGCGATTAATAAAGCTTTTTTATTTTTTACTCCGAGTCAGTACACCAAGCGTTGGTGCAGGCGATTCTCGCAGCGTATCATTCGCAATCTAATACAAACTAACGGCCAAAGTAGCTTGCCTTTATAACAAATTATTGGACAATGGGTGATTGTAATTAGGGCAATGAAGGCGTGCGCTCGGCTCCGGTCGGCAACACTCGGGTAAGCTCGGCGTTGATTGGCGGGTGAAATAAAATGGCGCCGCCCAGTTCCCGCGTAAGATCCGCGTACACCTTAGTTTGGTCCACAACAGTAAATAATATGAAATATCCAACGTCGTATTTTTTGCTAGCGCTACGAGTTAGTCACGATTTATCAATGTTCATTTAGTTTCAATTAAGTACTTGTATACGTGTACGTTATTTATAAGTTTTAAGGTAGTTGGTTTTCTAATATTAAAGTTGCTTGGTGATGTCATTGACGGCGGTGAAAAAAGGTGTTAGCAAGAAACTTGACGGGTGCAATAAATTGACGAGAATAATGGATGTGAACTTTATAATATACTAGTCGACGCCAGCGGCTTCGCACGCACATATTTTCGAATTTCCCGTTTTGCTCGATCCCGTGGGAATTTCGGGAAATCCCGTCTTAGTGCACCCCTACGGTCCCCAAGAAACATACATGCCAAATTTCAGCTTCCTGCGCCCAATAGGCTGTAACATGTCTGTCAGTCAGTCAGTAACGCATTCACCTTTTGTTTTCGAGCAATTAGCTAGTTGTGATGTTAAAAAGAGCATCACTTCAATCTCATCCAATGCTGTTGGTAATAACTGCAACAGTCGAAACATGATCCTACCCATCCTAGATGAAATCCTCCCTGTCCTTTGTCATATCCTAAATTACTCAGTTACCAGCGGCGTCTTTCCATCAGCGTGGAAAGATGCACAAATAGTTCCAATACCTAAAAAATCCAAACCCTGTTCCCTTACTGACTTCCGTCCTATATCTATACTTCCATTCCTTTCCAAAGTCCTTGAGCGTCTTGTGCATACGCAACTCTGTACTTTCCTTTCCAAGAATGCTCTCCTGAATCCTTTCCAATCCGGTTTTCGTCCTGGTCATAGTACTACCACAGCATTGGTTCATATCACTGATGAGATAAGGCTGGGCATGGATGGTGGAAAACTCACGCTGTTGTCCTTGCTTGATTTTAGCAACGCATTTAATACCGTGGATTTTCACATCCTACTTGCCATACTCCGCTCTATTAACATATCTCCAACGGTAATTGACTGGTTTCATAGTTACCTGTTTGGACGCCGACAGCGTATACGTATTGATGAATCGTACTCTTCGTGGTGTAATACAACTGTCGGGGTACCGCAGGGTGGCGTGCTATCTCCGTTACTTTTCGCAATTTTTATTAATTCTATCTCCAAACAGTTACTTTCGTCCTACCACCTTTATGCAGATGATTTGCAGATATATTCACAGGCACCAGTAGAGTCAATTTCAATGGCGTTTTCTAATATTAACACAGATTTGGCGCATATCTGTACGTGGAGCAAAAATTATGGTCTGAAGGTAAATCCGTCAAAAACACAAGTCATTTTAATTGGCAGTTCCAGGATGATATCCAAGATCAATGGGTCACAACTGCCTCAGATTCAGTTCGACGGTAACATCTTACCGATCTTAGATAACGTCAAAAACCTTGGCATTTATCTGGATAAAACTTTTTCATGGGGAAGTTAAATACAGGAGACCAGCCGTAAACTGTTTGCTTCAGCTAGATTGTTACGTAGGCTGCGTAACTTTCTTCCCACCACCACCAAGATTGCGCTTGCACAATCCTTGCTTCTCCCAATACTCGATTATGCCGATGTCAGCTATCTTGATCTTAATGAGGACTAACTTGATAAACTTGAGCGTCTCCAAAACTTCTGTATTAGATTCATTTTTGGCTTACGAAAATATGATCATATATCTGAATTTCGATCCAGGCTCAAGTGGCTCCCAATTAGACTTCGCCGGAATACTCATATCCTTATGTTACTTTACAATGTGTTGTTCAATCCTAATACCCCCACGTATCTCAAAGAACGTTTTAAGTTCCTTCATGACACACATTTAAAGACCTTGAGGTCGTCGGTGGATCTGAGACTGCAGATGCCAGCACATACCACAAACTACTACGATAAATCCTTTGCTGTTCAAGCTGTCCGTCTGTGGAATGCGCTGCCGGTCGAAATTAGGCAAGCTAAATCATTGAAAATATTTAAAAATGCACTAAAGAAGCACTATCTGTCATTGTAAACAAATTGTATCACTGTATATTGTGTTTATATTATTATATGTATGTATATGTATTATATGTAAATTGTACCTATATATATATAAATGTATATTATGTATCATTTATGTATATTATGTATTTATTTATATGTTTAGCACCTATCATATCTATTGTATGTATGCCTGCTTATGTATGTATATATATTATGTATGTATATAATAAAAACAATTTCTAGTAAGCAGATACTTTTGGTCGCTACAGATCAAAGCTTTTTGTCATTTTCAGTCTGTCCATCCTAAGGTTGCCTGTAAGAGATCGCACTCAGCGATAAGGCCGCCCTTGTGCATTTGATATGTATCTACATTTAAGTTATTTACACCAAATTTGTACAAACATTTGCACAATAAAGCAATTATCTATCTATCTATCTATCTAACGCAAGGATTTTATATATTAAGATTAAGATTTTATTAGTCATAGCGCTTATAAATGTAACTAGATTTTTAGTGCGCCTAAATAATTCTCATAATTCTAGTTACATAAAGTGCCTAGGTATAGAACAAAACCGTAGACCTAGAGATATGGACTAAGCTATGACCAATATCTCAATACAGTGTAAAAGAAGACGGACGGGACATAAAGTTACCCTTATAGTTGTTATAGTTTTTTGTATGTTGCTGTTATTGCCTCATTCCTGAAAGAAGAGAAAGAAATTGCATGCCCAAATACTCGATAAGTATGACTTTTTGTAGTGAATAAGTAGAGGGAGCGATAGTCTAGGGGAGATACCAACAGACCACCATACCATGCAGATGCCGCAGATGGTATTGGGTTGTGGAAGACAGACTGCAGTCAATCTGTGGCAAAGCTGGCATTCAGACATATCCGGTCGGACTGATAAGCGGCTACCGGGCTCTAAGGTATCTTGGATGCAACCGGGAAAATGCTAGGGCAATGATGATGATGATCTTTCTACAGAATAGGCAATTTATAGCAGCGGCCAGCGATATCGTAGTGGAGTTACCAAGAGATATCCATGCTGTGTATCGGGTACAAACCCACGCCGTGCACCACTCGCCAACCGCCAAACAGTGCCGAAATATCGGTTACTCCAAACAAAGGTACGTGATAATCTTCTATACCTACTTAATATATAAAAATGAATCGCTGAATGTGTTGCTAAGCGCAAATCTCGAGAGCAGCTGAACCGATTTCGCTTATTCTTTTTTTATAATATTCCTTGAAGTACGAGGATGGTTTTTACGGAGAGAAAATAAAAAAAAATCGACTGTTAGGCGGTACAAAGTTTACCGGGTAAGCTAGTTTAAAATAAATTTAAATGACCACGAAAGTTTAAAATTCCTATAACTCAACAATTAGTTCAAATTTTTGTCAAATATGGTGGGAATAATTAGTAGGTATATCTTTTCATTCATTTTCATTAATGTCTGCAACGACGAAGGCTGTGACGCTTAGTAGGTATTTGAGCCGTTTTATAATTATATGTATATGGGTGGGAAGTATGATTTTTAATGGCTGGGTGGATTTTAATAAATGAATAGTAATTATTTTCCTCTGAACTGCCAGCGTAAATTAAGATATATCAGGTTTCAAGAAATGTGATACCAGTTATCAGGCACCGTTGTATAAAATATTGCCTTCAACAGTTTTGCGGATTCATTTTTAAATTTAAGTAATCGGACGGAAGTCTTGTGCAGCCGTCATTTGGCTTTAAATTCAAATTTTTGGTTATGAGCAATCCTTGGAGCAATCACATTTGAAATTGTTTATGAACTCTTTAAAAACTCAATTTCCGAGCCCGCTTACTAGTATAAGTAGATTTGACAGTATTTTCGCTTTTCCACAGGGCGACTGCCGCCTGATCTCCGAAACTATCCAATTTCTTTGTCCGAAACCCATAGGGACAGCGACAGTCTATGGTTTCGATATTAGCATCAAAGAAAAATAATTAAAAAGGTTCTTCTTTGTCTTTGTGTTTACGCAATGTTTTATAAATTGCGTAAACATTACAAAACTCAAAGCCAAGACCAAGCATCACACACAAAGCAAAATACAGATGTAGTTGCAGCAAGCATTAGCATCGTTCTAGCGTTTTCCCGGTTGCATATACATATGACTTTCATCTGGAGCCCAGGGACCGTAGTATAAAAAGATTTTACAGATTTTAGCTTTACCACCGAGCGACTGCCGTCTGACCTCCGCAACCCAAAGCCAAATTCCTCAGCTTTTAAAGACCAGTCAGTATAATCGAGGGTACTGACTTCCCAAAGATTGTCAAAGATCTTCATGACAGTTGGGACCGACGTTTAAACGTGATCTCCGAGGCACGAGGCAAGCGATGATTAACAATTTAATACGCAATTACGCACTTAACTTCATACAGCCGGTGGCGCACGTCGTGCGGATGAAACCGATGCCCTCTGCATAAGAGTGCGTTTCCACAGAAGCTGTGCTGCGTGGAGCTGAGCAGAGACTTATAAAAATTTACCAATCACATTGCTCAAAGTACACACCTCATCTCCGTTGAGAAGATTTACATTAAAATGTATGGTGCGCGGAGATAAGCGGGGCACAGCGGTGTCGAGCTTAGTGGAGCTGTGCTGGGTGAGGCGGAGCTGTGCGGTGTAGAGCGGGGATGCGCGCGGTGGAGCGGGGTTGCGCGAGGTGGAGCAGGGCTGAGAGGGGTAACGCGACGTCAGGCGCGGGAGTTTGTTTGGCAGCGCTCCGCTAGACTGCCCCGGTCGTCTCAACTCCACTCGGCTCCACTTCACCCAGCTACATAGCCCAGCCCTGCACCGCTCATCTTTGCGCAGCTTTAGTGGAAACATCTACCTATTTACTCGGCTCTGCTCCGCTAAACTCCGGCCAGCTCCGCTTCTGTGGAAACGCACCCTAACCTAACAGTCTGTTGGTCTGGGCTCTCACTGCCTTCAGTTGTAGTTAATATGTGACAATCCAGTGATACACAGTCAGAATCATGTTTTTAGTAGTCTGGGTGTTCTTAGTGTGAATGTTTACTCATTTATCTGAACGAGAGAGCCTTTAGAAATAGAAGATACAGGCTTTTGCCTAGTGGGAGTTCATTAGCTTTTTAAATAGCATTGCTGCAGCTGAATGCACTAAAACATCTTAATATATAAAATCCTTGCGTTACTTACTGACTGACAGACGCCCTACAGCCGAAACTATTGGGCGCAGGAAGCTGAAATTTGGCATGTATGTTCCTTGGGGACCGTAGGGGTGCACTAAGAAGGGATTTCCCGAAATTCCCATGGGATCGGCCAAAACGGGTAAATTTAAAAAAAATGCAGGGCTAGCTGCTGGTGCCCTCTAGTATATTCATATTTTTGCTCTAATTAATAGCAGTCGGCCATCTTAGTCCGATCTACATACGTAGTTCGTGCGGCGCTATGATTGCGATTATATCGAGTTTCCTGTGCTCTCGGCTACCGCGCGCCGCCTGAGCCCCAGGGCTCTTCTAATGACCCCGGTGCTGCGGTTAAACGCCCAGAGAATATTTATTACGAGAACAAATCACGCGTGGGTAATTGATTTGTTTGCTTTAGTTTTCGAAGTAGGTTTTATTATTCTGTTAGGAGCAATTCACACGTACAACAACCACACTACAGTCACAACCAGATTATAACCATAACATGTAGCTAGGCGTTAATGAAAATGGTTAAATTAATAGTTCAATTCACACGGACCACATTAAGCAGTAATATTGACTATACAGCCGATACAGCCGACAAGCGGACCCCGGGGTCCAAGGCGTAGGTTTTGGAACGCAACCGGGACAGCGCTAGGATGATGATGATGATGATGACTCACTATAATAATGTGGTCGGTATGGTACCGTATGGTGGTGACACCACAATGTTGTGTCAATGGGACGACACTGCGCGCCTGCGTCTCTACGTCGATGAAACTATAACAGTTGTTTAACAAAATTTGTGCGTATTGAATATAGCACGTTAAGCCATCGGTCCCCGCTATCATGGAGATCTTTGACCATCGTTTTAAGGTGTTAGTACATCCTAATAACCTGACTCTAGTCTACCATGGAATATCGCTATCCCTTTGGGTTGCGCAGGTCAAACAGGCAGTCGTTCTTGGAAAAGCTAATATTCAGTCAAATCCGGTTAGACTAGTAAGCTGACCCTGGGTTTACGCTAAGAGGATGACTATGATATAAATAATTTCGATAAGAACCACAGCATGACCGAATTTTGTCGCGGCGGTGTATGGTTGTGGTATGTGTGAATCAAGAATTAGATAGGAAGTGGTTGCAGCTAGCGTTGCTCTAATGAGCACTAGGTTTAAGCATCTATTGCCTCGGCTTGGGAACTACAACCCTTACATATAAAATCGAAGATCGCAATAGAATATAGTTGTTAGGTAGGTATATAGTAAAGGTATATAATAAATATTGTTTACATTAATTTAGTTTCGTTAGGTTAATTTTAGTTTTAAGTAGCTAGTTTTAGTCTAGTATTGTACGCCCGCATACTACTACTATACTAAATGGAGAGCCATTTAGACGATACTGTCCGTCCATGGTTGTCTGGTAGAAATCGCATTATGCGATAAGACCGCCCTTGTACTTACCATTAGTATATAAGTTATTTACTGTACTTGGTTCTGTAATTACTGGTGTACAATAAAGAATTAAATAATAATAATAATAATAATAATAATAATAATAATAATAAAGCTACAAGAAGGGACAATAGATAGCATGGAACCAAGAGAAACATATAAATACTTAGGATATCATCAAAGCACATCAATTAATCACACTGATATAAAAAACACTCTGAAAGCAAAATACAAACAAAGACTTAATAAAATCCTTCACACCCAGCTATCCGCCAGAAATATAGTAAAAGCAATTAACACATATGCCATCCCCATATTAACGTATTCTTTCGGAATTATTAAATGGTCAGATACCGAACTTAATTCTCTAAACACCACAACCAGAACAACATGTAATAAACACAACATCCATCACATACATACATACAGCTATACAACGTTTCACACTAAATCGAAAACTAGGTGGTCGGGGATTTATCGACATAAAAACCTACACTACACTCAAATACATAACTTACGATCATACTTCATCGGAAAAGCCAACAACAGCACACTACACAAAGCAATAGTTAACCTACCACACCCAGGAACACCTCTACAATTAAACAACATTCAATTTGATCCAAAAACCAAAATCCTAAAAGAGGACGTAAAGTTAGAAAACTGGAAAAGCAAGGCGTTTCATGGTAAATATCCCCACCAACTAGAACAAGAGCATATAGACCGAACGGCATCAATTACCTGGCTCACTAAAGGCAACATATTTAGTGAGACAGAAGGATTCTTCATAGCAATACAAGATCAAGTAATTAAAACACGCAACTACTCAAAATATATTCTGAAAGAGACAATAGAGACGGATACATGCCGATTATGCCACCAATACACCGAACACATCGATCACATCACAGGAGGTTGCAGCGCACTCGCCAACAAAGATTACACTCATCGCCATGATAACGTCGCCAGATACATTCACCAACAACTTGCACTTAAACATAACCTAACAGAAACAAACACACCCTACTACAAATACAAACCGATAAATGTGCTAGAAAACAATAAAGTTAAACTGTATTGGGATCGAGACATCATCACTGACCGCACTATCCTTAGCAACAGGCCTGATATCACGTTAACGATAAAATCCACTAAGACCACCTATTTAATAGATATTGCCGTTCCCAACACAAACAACTTAAAGCAAAAACACACAGAAAAAGTTCAAAAATACATACTACTAGCTGATGAAATAAAACAGATGTGGCACCAAGAAGTTGTCAAGATAGTCCCCATAATTATATCCTCAACTGGTATCATACCAAAAACACTGCATAATGCTTTAAAAATAATTGATCTACACCCAAAAACATACATTCAATTACAAAAATCAATTGTATTAGACACCTGCTCCATAATCCGCCGTTTCTTAAACCCCACCTCACTCACACTTCAGAACATCCCAAACCCCACAAACACGCAGAACATACAACAAAGCCCAAACAAGACACAAACAGACCATTTTGTAACAAACACACAAATTCACTAGACACACTACACGACTGAACCAGAATACTTGGTGTATACCCGTACCTGGTTCAAAATATCCAACCCAGAGTTGAGTTCAAAGATAATCGTCTATACATAATAATAATAATAATAATAATAAAACCTGGCAACACTAAAGTTGACAGTACAGTCTTGGGAAAAAAAATCTATTTTATTTATATTTACTAGCAGTGATCATAATTCAGATAAAATATTTAACACAAATAAGTCCAGAGAATCAACAGATAAATAGAAACCTTTTTATAAATACGCAAAGAAAATATAATAATATACACCATGAAAAATTTGATGACAGATGACATCCGTCACACAAGCTGTATTTATTCAATACAAAACAATAACAACTCCAAGATTGTACAATGTTAACCCGGGCTAAGGCAGCAAGAGCACGCTCACCACCTCCGGACTCGCTGCTCCGCTCCGCCTCGCAGACGCCGGCAGCCGCATCAGCGGCGCCGGCCAGTGAGGAGGCGTCGAGCTCGTCGAGCGGCGAGTATTTTTCCCCACCGACGTCGCCAACACCTGCACGGCGGCGGGGGAGAGGCCGGCCACCAGCATGCTTGGGATCGCGTGGCCCACCGGCCACGAATAGGGTCCTCGCTACCGGTGGTAATGTGCAGCGTATGCGTTGGACTCGTCAAATGAACGAAAACGTCATGCGCGCATATTTTGCGGCTACAGAGGGAGGAATTAACCTCACAGCGTACCGTAACAGAATACTGCCTTTGTTTCAGGCCCTTGAACCAGATGTTAATGTTTCTGTGCAACGACTATCAGATCAAGTGCGCGCTATCCAGCGATGTCACTTGTTGGATGACGAAGCACTTGAGCGGCTACGCTTGGACGCACAGTGTAGCTACGTTGTCCCTACCTCTTCCGACACAGTACCCATGGCGGCCCCAGAACCAATACACCATGTTGAAGAGGAAATGGATAATGTAGGTATAAATGTGAGTACCCAGTACAATGATAATTTGAGGAGCGCTTTGGAGGATGCGTTACGGGATTATCGTTCCACACCGCCAGACCATCGGCCACGTCTGCCACGACTGCCTACGCATAAAAAGAACCTGGCGCTGGTGTGCGCCCTAGACTCAATGCTAACTACTTATTTTAGTAACAGCCGGGACTTAACAGATACGCATTCAATTCTGTACTGCGGTGCTATTGCGGTGTGTCGCGTAGCAGAGGTCAAATTTAAACATGATTCTGTTGCGCGCCCAAAACCGAATAAACCAGCATGGCAGTGCAGAATTGAAAGACGTATTAATGAGACTAGGGTGCTCATCGGCAAGTTGGTCTGCTTCAGATCGGGAAATCAACGCCCGCGGGTGATGCGTTTCGTGAGACGTGCGTTTTTGGGGACTGGTATTAGTAGTCCTCAAGAATATATTACACGTGTCGCGGAGCGCATCGACTTTCTGAAGCAGAAAGTTTATGCGTGGGCAAGTCGTCTTCGCAGATACAAAAAGCGTGTGGAAAGGTATACCCAGAATCGTATGTTCCAAAGCGATCAGAAGTCTGTTTATAGAACTTGGGAACAATCAGACCAGTGTGTGAGTGATAGTGATCAGCCAGAGGATGCCGAGGTTATAGCCTTCTGGCGTAAAATCTGGTCAACGCCTGTCACTCATACTGAGGATGATTGGATATGTCAAGTAGAGCGAGCATGTGAACCTATTGAGAGGATGCCAGATGTAAATATTGAAACTGCAGACGTAGCCAATGCCATCCGTACAGCATCGAACTGGAAGTCACCGGGACTGGACGGCTTACATAACTTTTGGTTCAAATGGCTACGTAGTTCACATGCTTGCTTGGCTTCACAGTTTCAATCATCCTTAGAGTCTGGTTTGTTACCAAGTTTTATGACTAAAGGCATTACCCACTTGCTCCACAAGTCGGGTAGCACCGCGGATCCCACCAATTATAGGCCAATCACGTGCCTACCAACAATATATAAATTACTTACATCCATTCTAACAAAGAAAATTAATTTACATATATCAGACAATAACATCATGTCGGTATGTCAGAATGGATGTAAGAGTGGGGCCCGCGGTACTAAGGAGCTACTCCTCATAGACATGGCCATTAGCCAACAGGCTCGCCGTAACCGAAAGAGTCTGTCCACATGCTGGATAGACTACAAGAAGGCCTACGACTCTGTGCCTCATTCATGGCTTCTGAGGGTGCTGGAATTGTATAGAGTAGATGCAAATCTATGCGCCTTCCTGAGGTCATGTATGGGGCAGTGGAGGACGGTTCTTCACTATCCAGGGTGTCGACAGGGTCTTGGTAACGGCGAACTTATTAAGATAGAGCGGGGTATCTTTCAAGGTGACAGCCTGAGTCCCTTGTGGTTTTGCCTAGCCTTGAATCCCCTTAGCACATTGCTGGGAGATTCAAGGTTAGGTTACAAGTTGCGCAGGAATGGTCAAGCTATATCCCACTTGTTATTCATGGATGATCTGAAATGATTTGCCTGCAGAGAATCCCAACTGACAGCGCTACTGAGGGTCACTGAAAACTTCAGTAGCTCTATCAGAATGGAATTTGGTGTAGATAAATGTGCAGTTATGCATGTAAAACAAGGTAGGGTAGTGCAATCTGATGGTGTACATCTATCAGATTTCACTCAGTTTAGATCAATCCTCGCAACTGATACCTATAAATACTTGGGTATGTCGCAAGCTTTGGGCATCAACGAGACAGACATGAAACAAGCGTTGCGGGAGCGCTTCTTTGGTCGCCTGAAAAAAGTCCTGAAGAGTCTTCTTTCAGGCGGCAACAAGGTGCGAGCCTGTAACGGTTGGGTCATGCCACTCTTGATGTACTCTTTCGGCATACTCAAGTGGACTCAGACTGAACTGGACGAGATTGATAGGCGAGTCCGTTCACTGTTGACCACATATCGAATGCATCACCCACGTTCGTCTGTAATGAGGTTGTACATCCCGCGGAAGTGCGGGGGCCGAGGGTTTCTAAACGCTAAGACCCTACACAACCGCGAGGTGTACAACCTTAGGGAATATTTTCTTAAGGGCAGTGTGGATGTGCATCGGGATGTGGTTGCAGTTGACGGTGGCCTAACCCCGCTCTCTTTGGCGAAAGAGAACTGGCGCAGGCCTGTAGCTTTAGGCGTCGACGACCGCAGGCTTGTGTGGCAGAGCAAGGAGCTGCATGGTAGATTCTACCGGGCCCTTCACGGACCTGATGTAGATCAACTAGCTTCTGTGGCCTGGCTACGTTTTGGTAATCTCTTCGGAGAAACCGAAGGTTTTGTCTGTGCAATTGCAGATGAAGTTATCAAGACAAGAAATTACCGGAGGTATATCATGAGGGACGGCACAGTAGATATTTGTCGAGCTTGCAACCGACCTGGTGAGTCCCTCAGGCATATAGTTTCCGGTTGTTCTCGTCTTGCTAATAGCGAGTACTTGCACAGACACAACCAAGTAGCCAGGATCATACATCAGCAACTGGCTCTGCGATACGGGCTTGTAGACGTCGAGTTGCCATATTACAGGTACAGCCCTGAGCCAGTTCTCGAGAATGGTCATGCAACATTGTACTGGGATCGATCTATTGTCACAGATAGGACTGTTGTTTGCAACAGGCCTGATATTGTGATAATAGATCGATCAGAGCGCCGCGCAATGATTGTTGACATTACTATCCCACATGACGAGAATCTCGTGAAAGCAGAAAAAGACAAACAAGAGAAATATTTGGACTTGGCTCACGAGATTGACGATATGTGGGATATTGATTCAGCAATCATTGTTCCGATAGTTGTGTCCGTTAATGGACTTATAGCCAAAACCCTCGAACGCCATCTAGAGAGGTTGAAACTAGGCAGCTGGGTCAAGAGTTTGATGCAAAAGGCAGTTCTTCTGCAAACGGCACGCATTGTGAGGAAATTTCTGGCTCTGGAGCCCTAACCACCGGTGACTTGGATCCTATTCCCGTCGTCGGTGGGAATCTATTTTTATATTTTTAAATATCATTTTTACTTTTTAGAGTGTTATATTTAAAAATGTAAAATATAGGATAAATATGAAAATAAAGAGAATAATAATAATAGTGGAAACTGCCAACATTATTACGTTTCAATGCTGAATGCGAGAACAAGAAGCATAATAATGACTTAGGTATCATCATTATCAGCCTACCGTAATTAGACTATGCTGGATATAGGTCTCTCCAATGGCACGCGACAGAGCTCGATATTGTCCAGCCGCTGCCAGCCATCAGTGACTAACTTTTGACGGAATATATTTGATCGATTGCATGAATGGTGTAGTAGAGTAAGCGACCGCTCGGCCTCCAATAGCCACACGAGACAACACTTTCTCATCATCCTCTTAGAGTTATGCCAGTTTCAATCTGGGGTCCGCTTACTAATCTAACCGGATTTGGCTGAATATTAGCTTTTCCTCAGAGCGACTGCCAGTTTGACCTCTGCAAGGGATAGCGATATTCCATGATTTTACCAGTGTCAGTTTATTTAGAAGGTACTGACGCCCTGTAACGACTGTCAAAAATCTTCATGACAACCGGTACCGACGGCTTAACGTGCTCTCCGACTCCGAGGCACGGGACAAGCGATAATTAACAATTCAATACGCCTATAACTCCGAAAAGTCATTGGTGCGCGCTGTGGATTCGAACCCTATACCTTCTGCATGGTAGTCTGTTGGTATTTCCACTAGGCTATCGCTGTCGAGACAACACTTTCTGTGATCCATAAATTCTTGCTTCGAGTCTGAGTGTACTTTGTGACTATTGGTTGTATGTTTCTAAAGCGACACATTAAGTACCTATTCCTAGTGTGGGACTCATCATGAAAATGATTGTTATTGCACCTACTTCTTGAGGGAATTTAATGATTTTATGTGAGCAAAGTCGTTCAGTTAGTTAATTATAACTAGCAGTAAACCTGAATTATGTGGTTATTACTTGTTAGTTAAACGTGTTCCTACATTGTGTAGCCGTTCATAATGTTGGTACATTACTGAGCGCAAACTAGTAACATTGCGGCCCTTTCTAATCGTATGTAATTATATCTTAGCTACACCTTAGGAACGTTGCACACGGCGAAATTTTGCAGCGATAAAGTAGCGATGCAAAGGCATCACGGTCGCTATTTAGTTGCGATGCTGCTGGAGCATCATTGGTTTTGTCTATAATTATATATTACCTACTATAAACGCGATTATAAGTATCTATTCAGATGCAGAAGGAAGGAGGTAGTAGAGCCTTGCTGTTACCAGCATGAATGAGCCGGTTCGACCGGGGAGGTACTCAGCATATCGGCGCAAAGTAACAGTATCTATTTTGGTCCGTCTCGTTCGGTGATGTACAGTGCCAGAGGCCACATTTTTTCTCTTTTCCGCCTATCGTACTCCTCTTCCTATTCGGTTTCCTCTCCAGGGTGGTAAAGCACTTGTGACTCTTATGGTGTTGCGGGTGTCCACGACCGCCAATAATTGCTTACCATCATGTGATCCGACTGTTCGTTTGGTTAAAGAACTAACAAAAAATATTAAATACGTCGCTGAAAAAAGTAGCAACAATGTCGCGCGTTTGTATCAATGCGACAAACGGCCGATAGTAGGGCTACAGTATTGCTACAAAAAGTCGTGGTGTGCGTTTTTCCTCCCGAGGCTCTGTACTTTACACAGTAACAACATGTTACTATAGTTAGTAACATGTTGTTACGGTGTGTGTTGTATTTATGAAGTGAGCCGGTCAAGCATATTGAGTCCCGTGGAGCAAGGAGCATGGTACTTCACCCTAGGGGAACAACGATGCCTAGTACAAGTCGCGCATTTTATCTTGACCGGCCTGACGTTAGTGGCTGCGCAATGCATGTTCTAGGACCTGTTTGGTAACTGGACAGTCCCTCTTCCGACAGTCGGACGGGGAACATGCTGTCTGTATGACTTTGACTTGTACCAGTTCGGTGTCTGTTTCCGATAAAGGTTAATGACAATGGGTTCGCCCCTTACAGCTGTATGCATTCCAAATTCCGATTATCTAATCCCATGGCCGTAGCTAGGGAGGGGGGGGCATTATGGGGCAATGCCCTACCTTGAAATCACAATGCCCTACCTTAAAAATATCTAAATTTTGAAGAACGTGCTTCAGAGCAGATCAATTTCAATATTTTTTTTACTTCCGCCCTACCTCTAACCAATGCTGCCCTACCTTAAATTCGACTCTAGCTACATCCCTGTCTAATCCTACCAGAAATATTACCGATATTTCTCCAATACATTGCGTGATACAAGACTATTATTTTGTGTAGAATTCACACCTAACAAAGCCGTAAACAAATGGCCAAATCAATATTGTCTACACGTGCGAAATGCACAAAATATACTAAACTAACTGCCGTATTTATTAGATTACTGATCGAACACACGAATCTGAATCTTATGTACATGGAATAAGGATGATGTAGACTTTGAAAATAAAGTGCGTATGCTAATAAGGCGCGGGGTACATTATTGCAGCACATTGCGCGGTCATTGTAACGTATTATGTGCGACAGTGTACAATTATTCACTTTGTAAAATTAAAATATTATCAAGTTTCTGTAAAACTGTATTGATATGTAATTTGCGAAATTGCTTGTAATAATGGGCCGGGTTTCAATGTGCGGACACTTCGGAGAACTGGTTTTGGTTTATTATTTTTTTGCCATACATATCAAATGTACGGTAATCGTTTATATGAAAGTGTAGGCAAGTCGAATATTTTCGAAATAAATCAGTAATTTCGTCAAAATTGCAAGCCTCTACATTACATTTTTATACAATTGTAATTACTAGGTATTCAATCTCTCATGCCTCGTTTTCAGACTTTTAAGGGATTTTATTAAGCTTTCTCTTGGCTGACATCTCGTAGCTATTAATTGCCATATTCAGCTTTAGTGATACTGATAAGTGGCTTCTGAGGTTGCGTGTGTGAGTTTTTTACATAATGGGGCTGATACACTTGAGCATTCACTTGTAACAGAAAAGCGAGCATTCGCCGCTGTTTGTTTGGTCTAACCGAATAACGAACAGAGTCAAACATTGCTACGAACATTTACACGATCTTTCTAGCGAACAATCCAATCCTTAGAATATAGAAAATACACACATCAACAAAGTCTAGGGATATCTTAATCCTAAATTATTTACGAGTTTATAGTTTAGAACCTTGTTAGTTTCCACAAAAAGTTTATATACAGATTAAAACCTCTTTTATTCTATTTTCAAAATTTGAACATGGAAAGAAAAAAAACAAAATAATAAACAAAATATGGCGGCAAATTTGCTAGTAATTCGTTACATTAAAGAAAGTTAAAACTGTTTTATTATAATTATTAATGAAAAGGGTTTTGACGTGACAACGTCTTATAAATTGGTTTGCCGGGTGACACTTCAAGAAACTGCGTTACGCTCCGCTCACGTTATGCGCTCACAATGAGAGCGAGTGAGAGGCACGCGTCCCGCCTAAGAGCGAGAGAGACAGACATAAAAAGTGAAAGGCACGCGTCTTTCATCCTTCTTCCTACTATACGAATGAATATTCACATTAAAATTATTTTACCACTCAAAGTCGTTGTCACGTAAAACTTTCGCCCGTATACCGACTTTACAGGCAACCAATTTTTTTTTTTAATTGTTTTTCTTTTTTAATTTAACGTGACGTACGAACTTTAAAAGTCATGTCACGTCGTCATTTGAGTCGAGATGAAATGTTACGAGCCGTGGGCATGTTAGAAAATGGTGCAATTCAACGCGTCGTTGCTGAGGCCCTACATACCAGTCAAAATGTGATATCAAGGTTGTGGTCACGTTATCGCAGTACTGGAGATGTGGCCGAACAGCACACAGGTAGATATCGTGTTACTACGCAGAGACAGGATCGATTTCTCCAAATGACCGCCAGAAGACAACCCAATATCACAGCGCTGCAACTAGTGCAAAGGCTCCAGGAGGACCACCAGCTGCTGGTAAGCGACCAAACCGTGCGAAGAAGGTTACATGAAGTTGATCTTCATGCTCGAAGACCATTGCGTGTTCCAGCATTGCGACGTGGCAATCGCGGTCGGCGGCTTTCGTGGGCTCGGGAGCATTTACCATGGAGTGACGAACAATGGTCTTTGGTGCTGTTCACCGATGAGTCCCGGTTTGGGTTTCACCCGGATTCACGAAGAACACGCGTTTGGAGAGCTCCAGGGAGAGTTAGCCGTCTACGGCACCCTCAGGAGGTCCACCCATACCAAGGCGGGACAATCATGGTGTGGGCAGGAATTCGTCTTGGCGGACGAACCCAACTCGTTTGGATCCAAGGCAGCATGACTGCACAAAAATACCACGAGGAGGTAGTAGAGCCCGTTATTGTCCCACACAGAACTCAAATAGGCCATGAATTTCTACTCATGCACGATAATGCTCCTTGCCATACGGCGCGGCTGGTATCGACCGCTCTCCGAGAGCACGATATTCAAGTTTTGGATTGGCCTGCACAGTCGCCCGACTTAAATCCTATCGAGCATGCCTGGGACATGTTACAACAAAAAGCTTTGAGAGATTTTCCACCAAATTTGACGACTGAACAACAACTTTACGAACACTTGCAAAGGACATGGGACCTCATACCGCAGCAAGACATTGACAATTTAATTTTAAGTATTAACAATCGATGTCGATGTGTAATCAATGTAAGAGGTGGCAACACTGATTATTAATGATTAGATTTTACAAGATTTTTTCCATTTTTATTAAAATTAATAGTTTTTTAAGAAGAAATGTTTGTTGTTATCATACTCATTTTCCATGATGATTAAAAAAATTTTTTTTTTTATTTAAAACAAAAAAAAAAACACGAAATGTTTTTTATTTTTATTAAAGACCTTAAAATAATCTATGATTCTTCTATTTACTGTATCAGAAAATTCTTCATAGATTTTTAGATATTTGATGAAATATAAAATATCCCTAGACTTTGTTGATGTGTGTATATAGAAACCGCACTACAACAGCAGTTTTACCCAATATATTTACTTTAGTTTGGCTTATGAATATTTTCAAGAGTAAGATTATGATACATAAACAAAAGACGTTTCTAAATAATAAAGTGCAGATCAGGTTTAATAAATCAAACAAGTGTCTGTCCTTACGTTAAAATTTATTTATCGTTACCGAGGATTTATCAACATTCTATTGAAATTAATTCTGAGTAAACCAAATCTAAGGATTTATTGAAAACATAATCAATATTTTATAGATATTCATTCTGAGTAAGCCCATCACTAGTCATGTTAAAATTAGTGACAAACTACGAAGATTCGAAATAGTCCACTGAAAAGTTACATTTGGGGTTGCATTTGTTAGAGGACGCAATTTTATTTTACAGAGGTGTAGTGAGGGCTAGTGTCAAGCCTGATCCAAATTTGTGGGGTCGTACCTCTTGTTCCTCGGCCACTATCTTGGAAAGAGTGCAGTTGCGCATGGTTTTTCTTATTTATCTGGTTGTCTAGAATTACCGTAGGCTTACTGGGAATTGGTTGTAGGCACAGTGGAAGCTAATTTATATTCATCCAGTTGTCCTAAAGCAATCAAATGTCTGACATATAATGCTGAGATTCTCAGCGATGACAAATTATAATGTAGTTATATGAAAATTTTACCTTATATCTCCTGGTGATGTTCTTGAAGTGGACCTATAGGATTAACTCATAATAGGGAATATGCATAAAATTTAAATTCGTCTCCTATATTTTTTTTTCGAATCTTTATTACCGTCAGATTATAATCAAAACGAATTTTTTTCATTTAATTATTATTTAAACCCATAAAATATTGTTTTAAAACTGGAAAATAAAGGCGGGCAATTCAAACTTACAAAACGCGTCACCATTGGTCGAAACGAAAAGTGACGTCAGCTGGCACGCCATGCTGTTTATCCGCGTCGATATTCATACTGTTTTAGTGGTATTTGCGAGAAAAATACTTTAAACCTGTGTTTCTGTGGTGATTTCTAGTGAATCTGAGTTTGTAGTAAATCTAGGACTATGACTGAATCTGATTAAGTCAAAGCTCAATCCGAAAATCTACCGAAAATGGATACATTTATGATGACAGCATATTTTGTATCAAATCTTAATTTAACATGCAAGGTACCTATTATTATGTTATTTTTTATATATTTTAGTCCGTCACATTGATTTTTATACAAAAATTGAACACAGCGCGTTAGAAAAATATTAAAACATAACCAATACATAACATTCGTCATTAACATCACTGCAGAACTCCTATTTAACGGGTATATCATAATAATTGGTACGTGATATTATTACAGTTCACACACAAGTACGATAAGTTTTCTTACTTTTATCTATATACTTCTATCTTTTATTAGTAGATAAATACTTAATGACTTTATGTAATAATAATATTGTCCTACGAACGAATCCGGCCACGGCGGTTTATCTTTTTATGAGACTAGCCAGCTGCACAGAAAATGATATGATGTGTGATACTATATTAGGAATAAGTTTAGGAAGGTCTGTAGAGAAAGTTTAATTCAACTTTTTGGAACTAGGCTTGGTTTGTTTTAAACCGAATTTTGTACTGAATTAAAACTTACATACTACTAATTCACGCTTCGTTGTATATAAACATAGCATAATAGGAATGCTAAATGACCTTCACAAAAATATATTTTATTTATTTATTTATAGACTCACGCCTCTATCCCCGAAGAGGTAGGCAGAGGTGTAATATTACACCCACATTTTGCCAGGAATTTTTACGTCCCACGTAATAGGGGGCGAGCCTATTGCTGTACCGGGCACATAACCAGACTCCGTGCTGCTACTGAGAATTTCCTAATGGAAAAACCCAATAACACTTTGCCCGACCCGGGAATCGAACCCGAGACCTCCCAATCCCACGCGCACATTTATGCTGCGATACCAACGAGGCAGTAGACAAAAATATACATAAACACTATAATTGAGGTACATTATCCCTTCTCAACACTAAAGGTTTCGAATATTCACATCGCTTGGAATAGGAAAAAAACTTTATCGGTTGTACTTTTACTAGTGTTTTAGCACTTCGGTACCATACAATACTAGTAAGAACGTTTTTTAGCTTTTTCCATGATTTGTAAAGCAATTAGAACTTAAAATACGTCTGAAGTAACTGAAACGCTTAGAGTTCACACCACGTGACCTGCCATGTGACGTAATCGAAAGCGCGCGTTAAATGGCGGCGTTTGAGCGGCTCGATTTTATTCAATGTTTTCAATTTCACTTTGCAAAATAATTTGAATACTTTTAAACCTATTTATATTTTTTTCTGTGTTATAGTGATGAAAACGATTATTTTACGTCATAAAAAAAAATCATGCATATTCCCTATTTTGGCCAAAATAACAAGAGAATCGAATAGATACCAGTGTACAATTCGGCGAAGTCCTTCTCCAGACCACGATGCACGTTTACGGTTCACAAAACTTTTCACAAATGTTCAATATGTCATCAATTTACAACAAACTTTGCCGGAAGTCAAAAGCGGCAATTACGTATTAAGTTAATTACAAGTTGATTCAATTCGCGTTAATTCAAAGGGCGATCAATTTATTAATTAGGTACAAGGCACGCGAGAGTGCAAACGGCGTGTTAATTTTTCAAGGCGCCAACGGAAGTGACAGTTCAGTGTGACCATTGTCAGAAATTTTCAATAGACTAAACAAAATGTTACTCAATCGATCAAATCGATTTGACTTATAATAAAAACTAATTCTATTTCAAACACTGGTAAACTATTGATCCCACAGAGATCTTGTTCAAAAATTTTTTGCTGCAAATTATATTCTCTGCAAGTTTGGTTCTGATACTTTTTGTCGTAAAACCATAAATAAAAAAGTGTTCCATGATATTGTTTTCTTTAGGTTATACCTATTAACGTTTCTTCATCATTACTGTGTCTTTAGTCTATTTATAAACCAGGCTGCGGCTTATGATCTAACAGAGCTTCGGTATTCAATTATTGATGAAGAACTATAGAAAAAACCGCATTTTGTCGGTATATCATAATTGTCATTGATTTTCCAATTATTTTCCTGCATCTCTCCTCAGAACATTGAGGTGCCGCAGAACATTGCACTTTCCTTTGCATGGGCGGAACATCAACATAAGAAGCCCACACACAAAAACAAAAGTTGTTGATATGATGTTAGTAGCATAGTCATGAGAGGTTAACGGTGTTTTACAAATAATCCTGTAGATACTGTTACTTAACGCCTATATTCCGTGAGAGAGTAGTACTTTCCTGGTCGAGCAGGCCTATTCATGCTGAAATCAGCAAGGCTCTACTACCATCAAACGGTGTTATAGTATTCTGCGACTAATTAACAATAATAAAATGCATGTATAACTAGCTCAATATGAAAGCATTTACAGTTTAATTTAACTCAATTTTCAAGTCAAGTTATATTTATTTATTTTATTTATTTATTGTTAAAGAAAGCTTACAGACTAATATCCAATCAAAGTATAAAACAAATGTTTGATCATATTCCTAAAAAAAGCCTCCACATTTAGATTCAACATGTCGATTTCACATATCAAAAATGAAACGTGAAAAAAAAAACAAAATACCAAAAAAATTAAACCAAAAATGAAGTAATTAATGATGATGGCAATACAATGTTTAAGATATAAAAGTATCAGGGAAATAAGACTTTATCATAACAATAATAAAACGAAAATATGCATGCCAATTGTGTGCTAATTGCCGCCCCCCTCACTAAAGTATGCATCAGCTAAGAGCCGTTTCACTGTTGACGCACTAGTACAAAACAGGTCAATATCGTATTCTTTGGGAAGATTATTAAAACTAACTGCACTTCTAATAGAAAATACATTGCATTTAAAATAGGGTATTTGACTAAAAAAATCGAATTAGTCCGTCAGTTAGATTATCGAAAAATATTGGACACGTATATTTTCTTTAGTCACGTAAACAAAAAATGAAGACGACAAACTTCGCTGAAAACTCATGTGACGTCACTTGCCAGTACACTTATTACTGGCATGTGACGTTACAAGCCCCCACTCTCAGGCGTTTCTCCATCTTTGATGCGTTTTATCTTCGTAATTTTTTACTGATTTGATAAAACAAAAAATACGTATCCAATATTTTTCGATAATCTAACTGACGGACTAATTCAATTTTTTTAGTCAAATACCCTATTGGTAGTTGTAAAAAAGGGACCATAATTACTGGCCTATGACGAAAACTCAATTGATTTGTACGTAACGACAGCTTAGCCACCAGTTATTCTGTTCATCTGGCCAAAAGAAAGACCAAATCTTTTATATATTCCATAACAAAACAATTTAAAGCCATAATATATAACGAGCTAAGCTTTTAAATGAAGCCATTACTTTTATATTTATATCAAATATTATACAGAACACCTGTCATTAGATACATCGTTAAATTTTATGTGTTACTAGAGGATGCCCGCGGTTACACCCGCGTTATTTAAGGCTTACTGCTCCACTCCCGTCGCTCGTAGCGTGATGTTATATAGCCTATAGCCTTCCTCGATAACTAGGCTATCTAACACTGAAAGAATGTTCAAATCAGACCAGTAATTCCTGAGATTAGCGCGGTCAACCAAACAAACAAACTCTTCAGCTTTATAATATATATATTAGTATAAGATTACGCACACATATGGATGTACCTTGACCGTCACTTCGCTTCCGTGGTACGTCCATGAAAAGTATAATCATCATCATGTGAGCCTAGAGACGTCCACTGTTGGACTTAGGCCTCCCCAAAGGTTCTCCAGACACCGATTTTGTTCCGCCCGCACACAACCGTATAAAAAACGGTTCAGCAGTTTAGCCGTGAAATTGTAACAGACAAACAGACTTGCACATTTTTAACAATAGTAGGTATGAGTATGTGTTGGTTATTAATATACAAATATTATTACACCATATTATAATGTTTGTTTTCTCGATAACCTTTTGAGTATATGATTATACGAGGTAAATTATAGTTATTATGTATAAAGTTTATGAGCACAATTATTTAAGCTAAAGTAGTTATTTAGGGTTATAACTTAATTCCATACTTTACATAATTAGGTCGGTGTTTTGGACTGTGAAGACATGTTGGTGATTTAATGACGTAAGAGTTAATGATAAAATATTGTTATAGCTTCATTCAGTAACTTTTAATGAAGATTCTAGTATTTTGGAATATACTACGTAAGTGGATGCTCCTGTTACACAAGATTCACATTTGAAGACTACTACAGCACTTAATTTAATAACTACATATTTTGTATATGATATGTATGTTCTTATTTACTATTTACAAGTAATTAATTACAATGTGAAACAGTTGCAGCTCCTTACAAAAACAAAATATGTACCATAACACTGGCGATTAAAAAGAGTGGCCGCGAGTTTTATTGCCCGTTCTTTCTCGTGGTTCTACCTATTGCTTTGCGAATGGGCAGTAAATGTAAATGTAGAAGCATTATTAATTTACTTTAAAAATTTGACGTTCATAAGCGTCACGTTGTGACCTAGATGAATAAATGATTTTTGACTTTTTTGACTATGGTTTATTTTTGCTACCACAGTATAAAATGCATTGGTACTGGCACATTATATTTTTGAAGTCATCAGTTCTTTAGTACCTACCTATTTAAAATGGTAAACTTAATTTACTAGCGGTTGGCCGCATTTTCATAGTGCTTAGTTAGTTTCTTTAAAATAAGGGCACTTTCAAACAAACACTATTTTAGGTTTTAACTTTACTATTTTAGGCTCTATGATTATGTGTCAGCCAGGACAAAAGACTTTATATTTGGGACGACAAGACGATTATAATAATAACAGTGTTCAACACAACAAAACAGCCACACCTTTCAGCTACGTTCAAATAGCTATACAACAAAATCTTTACACCGCACTCGCCTATTCCGGTTCCATATGAGCGCGTAAACTACCGGCCCGGTACAAATTGATCTTTCCCACTTATAAATTGAGCTATAACTCAGAACAGACTGAATGAAGGAGAGGAACACGTATGTATCTCGGTTCTAACGCGCTATATGTTATGGTACTTATCGCTAATACCTATACCATAGATAAATATAATACTATACAGTACCTATACATTTGTTATTTGCTTGCTATCGCCTGCGGCTTGAACAAAGCGGTATGCTGACAAAAGTTGCCTATGTGTTGGTCTTATGGATGGGTGATATTGAAAGCTTTTATCAAAATATGAGTGCTATAGTCGCCGAAATAATTTACTGAACCTCAGGGTTCTTTGTAATTCAAATTGGAATCCAAAAAATAGTAAGGAGAATAGCGCAAACACGTGTTTTGGAATAGTTTAAGACTTAGTTTAAGAACACCATGCTGTTAAATGATTTAGTAGATGCGTGTCTAATACAAGGACATAGTGTAAAATAAACTGGCGATACGTTAGTTTTTGTCGCCGGAGAGAGAAATAGCAAAAGAGATGCGCGTTTAAAAAGAGAGTGCAAGATTAGCCAAAGGTACAAAGAAGCTAGTTTTACAAATTTGGATTTGGTTTGCCCTACTACGTACATTGTAGCAAATATTTGGATTCTGCATGCCATAACCAATAGGAGAGCAAATAAATCCTTTGTGCAATTTCAATATAACAGGCACTCATGTACTACGCAGGTAACAGCTCTGCTTACAGTTATATAAACATCTTCTTCTATAAAACTCCAGCCATAAAAACAGATACACGAACATTTTCAAGTATCTGATATCACCGGAAATCTGAGCGATTTGTCAGCACTATCTACGTATCTATAGCCATTTGTCAGCGGGTACAAGTTGACCCGTGTTTTGGGATACCGCGGTCTACGCAGGAAGGTATTTGTCAAACATTCCTGTGAGGGATGGTGGCGCTAGCGGTGTTCGTGGTAGTGGAATGTGGCTTCGGTTACGAAACGTTGGAAAAGCTGTAGATTATATTATTCTTGTAGAATGTTTTATTAAATGTGTCAATACTGGCGAACAAATTTTCTTAAAATTATATTTGTATAGTAGTAGTAAATTATGTTGGTGAAGTGGTACATTAGATATATTCTAGCGTGGTATACGTTCGACTGACATTTTGACTGCGAAGACCAATTTTTTTTTACCGAAATGGCATAGACGTAATTATTTAAAGATTTTTATACAACACACGAGGGTTGGAGTGACTGCCTCCGTGGTCCGGTGGATAGCGTATACGTCTGCTGACCGGGAGTTTCCGGGTTCGATTCCCGAGTCGGACAAAAGTGCTACTGAGTTTGCCGAATTGTTAGTAGGAGCGCGGAGTCTGGCAATACGCCTGGTAACGGCAATAGGCTCGCGCCCTATTACGTGGGACCTATAATTCATAATGGCGAACTGTGGATGTAAGATTTCACATCTGCCAAAAAATAAATATATTGTTTACATACAATTTTAATTAAACGCTTTGTGCCCAATTTCGTGATAATTTCGGGAAATCCCTTCTTACGGGGCCCGGCCACAGCCTATAGCGGCGGCGGTAGCGGCGAGCGTTTTTGATGTACAGTCGGACAACTTCCCGCTAGACCACTATAAGGGCGAGAATCGCTCAGCAAAGCATCGTCGCTTCCAGTGCTACTTTACACGCCCATTGACACTCGTATACAATACCAGTTTCTACTTTCTAGTGTGCCTCGACTTTATGAGCGAGCCAAAGGATTTATTTTTCAAACTGGTCCACTGCCGAGTTGTTTAATTGTACATGGCGCGCTTTGCTACGACGCGCGCCGCGGCGACCGGTGTCGCATCAGAGTAAACGCGTCATTTACGTCGAAATCCCTGGCTGCTGCCTCTGACGCTATAAGGCAGTGGCCGGGCCGTTAGTGCACCCCCTAGTGGGGACCCTAGCCCCAAGGAACATACATACCATGTGCCCAATAGTTTTTGATGTGCGTTGTCGGTCAGTTAGTCAAGATTCATTATTAACATTTAATTAATACTTTACGACGTTTCCGTTTGTTTTTAAACTTCTTTATTGTCTTTGAAACCTATACTCCCTTATGTACGCTTATTGCATTTATTCATTTTCTCATTGTTCATCGATTAATCGATGCATTTAAGTAGGTAGGTACTAAGTATAATTGGTATGAAAGTAGTAAAATGATAGGTACGCCATTTGATTTACGACTCTAATTTAGTGTTTCTTTGATGTCTTAGCACGCGACTCGAGGCATATACAATAATAGATTTTATTACCTGATGTTAGACTTTGCAATTTGTATACATCCTAAATAACGGGAAATGAAAACGTGCGATAAGTTTATTTAACTGTTTAAACTGTATAAAGTACTAGCAACCCGTCCCGGCTTCGCACGGGTATTTTGGTAGATAAATAAATATAATTAGGGTTCATAGGGTTCCCACCAAGAACATAGGGTCCCAAGCCAACCTCACCGGCAAGTGGTGCACCTGCCGATCAACGGACGAGGCTCTGGCAAACAAAATATCCCGATAAGCGGCAATAGGCTCGCCACCTATTACGTGGGATCAAAACACTGGCGAAAAGTGGGCGTTTAATATGCCTCTGCCTACCCCTTCGGGGAAACAGGCGTGAGTCTATGCATGTGTATGTAAATAAATATAAATAGCGAGACTCTTATGTTCTTTGACCAACTAAAGTATTTCTTTGTATACCATATATGTGGCCTTTTGTTGATTGCCTGTATAAAAGGCAATTTTTATCTACATTAGATGCATAACGTATCTAACGTATTTAATTTAATAAGAATTAATACTGAATTGTTAAAAAATAACCCATCATTTTATTGTAATATGTAAAAGCAAAATAGGGTTATTGTGGGTTATCCTTGGAAGATAGACATATACCATTGCGGACGTTTTTGTAGATCTATTAAAGAGGTATACAATCCCACCATACATTGTTTTGTTATAACTCAAAAGGTTTCGGCAGCGTTTTCGAGGAAAGGTCCCGATCGGCTTAAGTTTTTCCGGCGCGTTGAACTAATATTGTCTTAATATCGCCAGTTTGCACAAAACCTAAACTTATTATACCTACACTAAAACCTTCCTCAGGGATCACTCTCGATGTTGTTGAAAACTGTATAAAAATTTGTTCAGTACTTTTCGAGTTTTGAGCGAACAGACAGACAGACAGACGCGGCGGGGGACTTTGTTTTATAATATGTAGAGATAAATATAAAGTCAATTGGCGATGCAAAGATTATTCGCGCGCCTCTAGCGGCGAATTTGGAAGTTGTCCGGGTACGACACTTGACAGCTTTCAATACAACTTTGCTTCGAGGTTATAGTGGTAATTGTATTGAGCTGTCAAAAGTGTCGTACTCGGACGACTTCCAAATTCGCCGCTAGAGTAGCGCGATGCTAAGATTCTAACTAGCGAGTTAGAATCTTAGCGTCGCCAATATGCTTGTGTCCACTAAGAATAAGGGCCTCCGCAGACTAGCTTCTTTTAGCATCGGCGACCGGCGATTCAGTCGCTTTTTAGCATCCAGATGCAGCGTCCGAATTCTTACACCGCACAATGGAAGATGCCGATCGCGGCGACTTGTCACATAATAACGTAAGGGTCGTCCATTAATAACGTGATTTTATGTCTTTCCAATTTCAAACTTACTCTGTGATGATGATACCTGGGTAGGCTGGAGGCTTTACCACCTCTCCTCATTCTTTATCAAAAGTATTTTTTATACAAAGTAAATAAAAAAATAATTTATCCAAAAAAGACATAGCGAGCTACTGGTGTCAAAATTGAAGCTAAAATAAAAAAATATGACACTCATTATTCTCTTCATTTCTTACCTGACTTCAATTTGTTTGGGTCGGCGCTGTATGGACATACATTCTCTTCCATACTTCACTGTCACCAGTCATCCGATCACTTCCCCCTTTTCTTACATATCTTTTCTCACACAGTTATTTCATCTTTTATTTGGTCGCCCCCTCCCTTTTCCTCTCTACCCTCCTATTTATCACTTGTTTGCCTAAATACCTACATAATCATCCACTCTTCTCATAAGATGTTTCTAAAATGCAAATCTTTTCATCCATGGACGCTACTTGCAGACTACTTTGATATTTTCTCTATTTTGGCATGGAAAAAATTATTAATTTGTCATACATCATTACCTTTAAGAACGCTTTTTCAAAAGTATACTGGCTCATTTAAGTCTTAACTTGCAATAATTGCAATTCGATCTTGCAAAATATAATATTCTTGCAAATTGTAAAAGCATATCAAACATAAAGAATTCCAGAAATGGATCAGAAAATTCAGACAGACACCGGTGCACCTACATAAAAAGAAAATATCCACACCAAACTGAGGACATCCTCCTTTTTGAAGTGGGTTGATTAAAGCATCCTAGAGCATCCAAAAGCATCCGAAAGATCTTAATACAGGACTTTTCTGAATCCCCGCCAATCGAACGAACCATCGTTGTTTTATGATGCGTATAGGATAAAAATCTCTGGCTCAAGAAAAACAAGGATACTTGATATCTGTCTACACTTATTTGTCCCTTCCACCTATCAAGACTCACGTGATTAAAGGACGACTCCTTACCATAGGTTATCACTTATTTGTTAAACTTTAAATAACACCGTGGGGTAATAAAGTTCTTCACCCCAGGGGCACAACTTGTATTTTTCATCTCCTAACGTTGTCAGTCACGTGGCGTTAAAAAAAACTTCCATCTAGTCTGCTTAGCTATTTGAGAAAATTACCCCAGGGTGTCAGTTACGCATTCATTAATTTCTCATCAATTCTGTCAAATGTTTGATAAACTAAGCTTACAGAGCCAAAAAAGGAGCTACGCAGAAGCTCATTTTTTGGGTGCAGCGTCACCAGAAAACGTAAGATAACCTATTAAGTTTTCTGAGTAGATAAGTTTCCGGAGCGGACGAGACTTTTCATATTAAATGATATTTTGTAGAACGATCGTTAATTTGGTGCACAATTAGTAATTTAATGAAATAATGAAGTTTTTTAACGTAAAGCACTTTAGTGTTATTTAAATTTTTTGATGCTTTGTTAAAAATATCCCCATGTAAACTACAAAAATGCAGCGATAGCCGAGTGGATATACCAACAGACTGCCATGCAGAGGGTATCGCGTTCGAATCCACGGCGCGCACCAATGACTTTTCGGAGTTATGTGCGCATTGAATTGTTAATTATCGCTTGTCCCGTGCCTCGGAGAGCACGTTAAGCCGTCGGTCCCGGTTGTCATGAAGATCTTTGACAGTCGTTACAGGGCGTCAGTACCTTCTAAATAAACTGACACTAGTCTAAACCATGGAATATAGCTATCCCTTCGGGTTGCGGAGGTCAGACAGGCAGTCGCTCTGTGGAAAAGCTAATATTCAGCCAAATCCGGTTAGACTAGTAAGCGGACCCCAGATTGAAACTGGGATAACGCTAAGAGAAAGAAGAAGTAAACTACAAAAATAATTTATTTTGCACACTACAACTTTTATTAGCCGTTTGGGTAATTTAACCCCAAAGTTTTATTTATTATTCTGTAACCGAAAATAAGGATGTTATTATAGGGTTTGACTAGCTTAAACAGACTGCGACAGCGACTGGCTTAAACAGAATAAATGTCGATAAAATTATGACAGCGCTTATAATAAATATGTAAGTTTTTATTAAGGCAGTACACTACCTAGGGTGATGTACTAGATTTTGACGAGGCGACCCTTATCATAGGTTATGATAAAACTACACTACCTACTGCTTTCTTTATACCGATGAAAATATTAAGTAAGCTAAAGTTAGTATTTTTTACCTACATCTTTTTGGATGTAGGTAAAAAACCAGTTCTCGTATTGCTTTCAGAGAGCATCATCTATCAATTCAAAGGTTAATATTAATACGAAGAAATGAGTGCAGTACTGTCTATGCCATCTATTGTTTAGCATAAAATGTAGAGTATAACTTGCCAGTTTTTCATAGTATAAGTCTATTAATAATAGTACATAATTTAACATCATTGTAACGAACATAATTTAATTATACTGGTATATTTATGTTTTTTGATAGAAACCTATATTAAACTGATATTGTACAATTATTGTATGACAACGATGAAAAAATAAATCAATTTATCGATAGTCGACTCGGCCGATCACCAAAAACTAGTAATGGCAATAACGGTTGTTTTGCAATAATGAATTATCCTGTTGCGTTATTATGTAATAATTGTTATTGTAAACTGTTGTCGTTATCCTGTTATTGTTTCACAAACACTGTAAAGAAAGCATTGGTTCGATATATACATTAAATATGTACTTCACGACAACGACAACGTCGACAACAGACAACAATGACAACTGACAACTTGACAATCCATAACAATAACAGGAGAACTAAAATAATAAGATTCCCAAAAATAACTTAAGCAAGTATGACCTTTATTACGTTTCGTGAAAGATTATAATGCCGTAAGGTTGGCGCTGGGAGAGTCGCGAGGCTCGGGAGCAGCGACTCGGCGAAACTCGAGCGCACGTGCGCCTATCGTCATCTCTCTCACACACTCGTGGTGTGCATATTGCATGCCTACTCTTACCTATCCTGTTGTCATTTTAGCACGATAACAGTTTATAATGATAAATTGATAACAGGATAACTCAGTATGCAATAACTCATTATTCATTACGCTCAAATAATGCATTACTATAACGGTTATTGTAATAATGACCATTACTACCAAAAACACACTACAGCACTACGGTCGCCGCGTCCGAACGCAGAGAGTCGCTAAAACGCGATGCAGCATCGATACAGTTGCAAAATCGCCGGTCGCCGATGCTAAAAGAAGCTAGTCTGCGGAGGCCCTAAATCGGTTTGATTGTAGTATCTATAGATTCATTATGATTTTAAGATGTCAATAAAGTTTATTATTTATTATAAGAAGTTTAAGTTTAAGGTTATTTTTAGGATGCTAAAACTAAAAATAATGTATTTATTCTTGTGACAGTGAACACCAATCAGAGAGCATTACAAATGCATACAGATTTACATAATAGAAGCGCATTTCTTAAGGATTTCGTGTGCCGATTCCAATTGGCGAGTTGGCGGGTGTCGTCAGTTCGTCTCTCTTGCACTCATAGAGACAGCTGTCACAGCGCGACTGCCACGCCGCCAAGCGGCAATTTGGGTCACAGAAAGTTTGTCTACAGAGCGCCCATAAATAATGCGCCTCTATATATATAAATATCTATGCTCTATGGCATTACGTCAAACAGTGCATCCGCCATTCATGTTGTTGACGTTTTGGTAGTAAATACAACTAAAACGTCAAACTTTGTACCTGCAGAGAGCAATGTTGCTGATCGATTTTTGGAGAAAATATTAGTTATTTCGGTTTAACATCTCATAAAGGAACTTAAGGACTCTTAGGATTAAGTTTAGTGCTATATATAGCCCTGCTTATGCTTAGAAAGTTTGTTTTTTCAGCCTCGTTAGCCGGTCGTCAGCTCGTTCCTGATACTCACTTTTATACTTACAAGCTTGGTGACTATTTCCCCACCGAAGTATGGTTATCAAACATGCTTAATGCCTGATAATCATGAATTATGAACGAGCCCATAAATTCGCGTCTACTTACAAGTTGATGAGTATTTGATGAAGGCGAGATGAGATCTACTCTGATAAATAATTTAATTGTGTCCATCCTGATAACTTAATAGTGAAATAGCACGCATACTTGTTATTTTTAGTCATCTTTACTTTTTTTATGTCTTTTCCCTTCGTAACGAAGTGATGTTGTTGAATAAGTTTTGTGTGTGGAGATAGAGGCTGAAGAGTGACTTAGGCTAATGCAATAACTGACTCCCCCATGGGGGGAGCCGCGGTTGAAGTCTATTTTACTATATTTACTAACAAAGGTTTGTTGTCTTCATCATCAGCCCTTTATACTGTCCCACTGCTGGGCACAGGCCTCTTACCATTATGAGAAGGGTAAAACCATAGTCCACCACGCTGGCCAAGTGCGGGTTGGCAGACTTCACATGTCTTTCGAGAACATTATGGAGAACTCTCAGACATGCAGACGGTTTCCTCGGCATGTTTTCCTTCACCGTTTAGCGAGCGATAATTAACAAATTAATACGCACATAACTCCTAAAAGTCATCGGTGCGCGCCGTGGAGTAGAACCCGGACCCTCTGCGTAGCACTCTGTCGGTCTCTCCACTAGGCTATCGCTGCTCCACTAGGCTATCGCTGCTGTTGTCTTACGGCCATTTTCAATATTCGATCCATACATGGATTTTGAGATTCGAGACTCGAGTTTGACATAATTATTTTGTATGGAGCTTTTTGTATGTCAAAAACGAAACTAAAATCTACAGATCTATCTATAGATCGAATATTGAATTCCGTAGTAGTGAAGAGAAAATTTGCTCTTGGTCTAGTGAAGCAAAACATTTGAAAAGAAGAAGAACAAACCATTGGCAATTTCAGATTCTAAGTTAGATTCACATCAGACATTGTCTAAATAGTTGCCAGGTTATTTAATGCTATGGCTTTGGTCGTATTTTCACTTGTCTTGTCGAAAAAAGTGTGGTATTTCTAATATACAAGGGTGATTGGAAGTTTTATCAGAATATTTTAGAGTTGTGTTTATTACGTAATTTTCGTAGTCAGCAATACCATGTTATTCTGTGGTTAATTTTTATAATTACAACACACCGGCGCGGCGTCTGTAAATGACCATAACTCCAGCGAGTGGACTGCGAAATTCTATAGAGATAAGACTTACAAAGTAAAAACCTTCGTTCTATTTGTACAAGTTAATAAAGCCTTGTTTTGATGGCTGTAGGGGTTTAGCCACCTGCTGCCCCCTGTGAATAGATGTAGACTCCTCACGACATCGTCTGTACCACGATTACATGCGTGTATGCTATTACAAGTTTATTGAGATAAATATTTGCACATTTTAGTTATTAAGAACAAGATTATAACCTACATGTCATGTAGTTAATGTTTGTTTTTATTTCATTTATGAAGTTGTAAGTAAGTATTTTATGATGTTGTATGATCAGGATTATTAATTTTATTGTATCTACATATGTTAGTCTTGGGTACTACTAAGTACTATAAAAGCGAAAGTATGTGTGTATTGACGACCGGTTGGCGCAGCGGGAGTGTAAGCGACTGCTACGCCGAAGGTCGCGGGTTCGATTTCCGCTCCAGTCAAACATTTGTGTGCATGAATATGGATGTTTGTCTTGGTCTAGTGTTTCTATGTATAATATGTATGTATTTACAAAAAAAGATTATGTATGTTTATCCATTATCAAGTACCCATAACACAAGCTCTGCTTAGCTTGGGACTAGATGGTGATGTGTGTATGTGGTAGATCATTATTATTATATTATTCCTCTGCCACGTAAAATCTACCGAAAGCGTTATGATGAAATTTAGTAAAAATAATATAGCATTCCTATACATCTTACTATATTTTGTTCCAATAACCAACAACGAGCGGGCGAAACCTCGGTCCATGTCTAGTAGTCTAACTATCCTATTACGTTTTTGTTATTTTAAAGCGTATAAAGAAGTTATCATGTGTGTCAGAGGATTTTATTTTATGATGGTAACAAAGAATAGAGAGTCTCGATACCGCTTTTATTGAATTTCGCACAAAATCTTGTCCTGTGCGGATCAAACTTAGAATTCTGTTGGCATTCAGTCATAGTAATTGTAATCGTCTATCCCGTGTATCGGATGTACCGATACAGTATCGAAGCGTCTAATAGGTACATATAAGTTTATTAAGCAGCACGTAGGTAACATATCGGCTCATCGGATGCCCACATTAGATGGTATTCGACGATAAGCGAGCATGTGAACAAGCACAACAAGCTCGCCTGTGTTTTATATTAACTACACAAATAAATGACCATATCTATTCGAGATAAACATTCCTAAGATACTCCGTTTATTAGATGCTTTATTCATTTGACAGGTGCAGCTGTAGCATCCTTACAATTGTGGTATATGAACCGTGCGTGCAAGTTTAAATGTGCTGTAAAATCTGTATGCCGATCCCTTTAACACACGCGTGAATATGCAAAACTGCTTCGTGGGAAAGAAGAAGATTTGTATTCAGATCTTTTTATGAATGGGCGGTACTTATTCTGTTAATCGTTTGCCTTGCCGGTACTACCATTACCACAGTTATTTCGCTACTTTAATTACCATGCCTGCCACTATGCTCATATAGACAGGTAAATCATAAATAAGTCGCGGAGCTAAGTATCCCACAAGAACTTTGCACACTTGATGTGATCCACAAGTGTTTATTTTGAGTCTGGGTGCACTGGATGCAGGATTTATTCTACTTTTATTTATTCATTACCGCCTTAAGTTAAAATTTAAATATGATATTTATAGTATGATTATATGTTATGATTCATCTCAGCCTACAGGCGTCCACTGCGGGACATGATCCCTTTCCACACAGCCGCCCGCATCCACCCGCTTTCCGCGATGTTAACCAGATCGTCAGTCCACCTTGCGGGAAGCCTGCCCTGCTACCTCATCCAGTATGTCCAGAAATCTCCTGCAGCTATCGGTTCTTTGAGCTATGTGCTCTGTCCATTGCCACAATATTATGCCAATGCATCTTATTAATATACATATATAACACGAATATAAGAAGCATCGTATTAATATAATTATGACACGAATAGAGTCTAAAACGCGGCGCGACTTTTAATTTGTACACAGAAGTCAAGCTTAACAGTTGCAGCGCGATTTTGATACTTATTTCCTTCGTTATAAGAACGGTACAAAAGCCAAAGTGTCTGATGAGTAACCGTGTGTACAATATGCGAGTTCTGCTCCATATGAAGACATACTATCCGTTCTACATGTACCGTGCCCTGTGAGGTCGTGAACATATTCTCAGGTGCCGTTTTTTGTGCCGTGTAACCTTACCCGGGTTGTCGGCAAACTGCTTAGCACACCGCAGGGTTGACGCACTGTCAGAAATAAAATCAACTTATCATATTTTTATTTAGGGTGCTTTTTTGTAATAGTTTTATTTGCCTAAAAGGTTTGTTTTTACCTCAAATGGAAGTTTTTAGAACCTTGCAGATGTTTATCGTCGCTTTATTAATTTGTCTTTGTTTTGTTTTTTAGAACGGACGAAGTTGGTAGTCAGCTGTATGTTTTTTGTTTGTAGTTAATCTAATAGGTATGTATTTATGTTCTAATTTGGCAAAAGTTCATTATATTCGTAGTTCTGATATATTTGTCACATTGAAATACGCTGTGACAAAGTTTAATGATAACATATCTAATTTATTACTTTGGTTTCATTGTAAAGTAATCTTAGACATAAATATTTATTTATGGGATAAAACACAAATTAATTACATTTTATAACTGTATACATAGATGAAATGGCGTTCCGTTGTCTCTGACTACCCCACTACCCCGACGGAAATAAGGCGTGAGTATAACTATGTATGTATGTTTATAACTGTCAACAGGAACAAACTGAGCTTACCTAAATGAAATTCTATGAAAGTCTTTCTATTAAAGTACTTTTAATGGAAACTACATATTTGTGAGTGCCCTATTCTGAGTAAGGCAGGCCCGCGCGGCAGTGTCGGTGCGAGTTAACGCAACAACATAATACAATGTCGTCCTGCGGTGTCGGGTTACGCGTGAACACGGACGGACAACTGCTACGTGATTATACATATATGGTGAACAGCTTCGAAGATACAAGTTTTATAGAGAAATTTGTACGTTTATCTGCTGTGTCGCCTCTGATTTGGACGAAATGGATGCTTATTGGAATGACATTCATTAACATGAACGAATGTAATCTTTATCATCTTGGTTACATAATAATCACTGTCGAATAATTTACAAGTCCATTTTCCCGGTTGCATCTATAACTTTAACCTTGTAGCCCGAACACTGCTTTCTAGTCTAAACAACTATGACAGAATACGACTGAAGTCTGACCTGAAGGTCAGACCATTCCTTTCCTTTGGCTTCCATTCCCTTAGGTTGTGAACAACCTAGAGGAATAGCGGTGTACGTGTACGACTATATATGTCTATATATCCCTACTAATATTATAAATTCGAAAGTATGTATGTATGTATGTATGTGCCGTTTTCACGCTAAAACGGCTGAACCGATTTTGTCGAAATTTCGTATAAAGATAGAGGAACCTGCATCAGTTGCAAAAAAATAACTGGGAGGGATTGTAGGGAGGGCAGAAATTAGTACGGCACAAATTTACCTCTTGGAAGTAAGAACGCATGCGCTATAATAATTGAGTGCGCATGTGCTATCGTATGTCAGTGTCAGTACTGATGTCATGTCAGTGTACTATATTAGAAAATAATAATTATATACTACGCTTATACGCCTGAAACTATTTTCTCAACTTATAAATGCGATAGTTTTCATAGATATACATTTATATTGGAAAAGTATTGTAACATGGCTTTGACATTTGTCTGTATGCAAGGTGATTTTATTATGGTAGATAATATCATGGATCGCTCGCTCTGAAGCGATACCAATCATTTTGTCTAAGGTCATGGATACTGACCGAGTTACTTTGTACCCTATATTGTTTCTGAAGTCTTTAGAGTATCAGGAGTGTCTTAACGCAAATAGAGAATGAAGGTAGATTTGTGTTACCTCGAATTTAACGCGTGCGGAGCCGCGGGCAAAAGCTAGTGTCTATATATGTCTTCTACGGAATTCAATATTCGAACTATAGATTTTAGATTCGTTTTTGACATAGGCTCCATACAAAATATGTCAAACACGAATGTCGAATCTCAAAATCCGAATATTGAAAATGGCCGACATGTGTCGTGTCGATAACAGAGATTATTGAATGATGCTGCAGATGATCAATACATATAATGCACGTACATTAACTTTTTGCCGTCCTTGTGGTGACGGATTGAGAATACGGAATGTCACCACCCCTATCATCCCATGGGTGTCGTAAGAACTGACAGAGGCAGCATATTATGCAGAGAACAGCACTGTAAGAGAAGGAAAACTTGATACAAACCCTATACCAACCCGTTTGGCCAGCGAGGTATAGTAGGCCAATTCCTCCTTTCAAGGGAGAGGCCTAGTCCAGCAGTGCACTGTTAAAGGCTGCTGATGATGATGATAACATTAACGTTTTTAAGGCTAGATGGGATAAGTGAAATAACCTCAATATTGTGTTCCATCAAATAGATGTCTAATTGAACTAGATTTCAATGAATAGGGTACTGTATTAAGTGGCATAGGAATGCAAGGCATTCTGGCGGCATTCCAGTATACATAACAAAGAGATTGTGCAAAACTACGACTGTTCAGTAGCACCAAGCTTATATGCATGACGCATGTGTCCTGCACAGTTTCTGACTTACCTACATATTTTGTAAGCGCACCAGTAGCTGCAAACGCGGATCTAGCTCTCGTTTAGGGTTGTGAGCAAAATTACCCTGCCACCAGTTTTTGCTCGTTTGATCTAGTGGCAGTTGCAGCGGGCACGCTAAAGATGATTGAATTAGGAGACAAGTGTGTTCCTATTATAATTTTAAACAAGATATCTGACAAGCAAATGTAGGAACTAAGACAGAAATTCCTGTTTCTTCCAAACTTCAACAAACATTCAAACAACAGGCAGATAAATAAATAAAGCCAGAACACAAATTGTTTGGGAAGCAAAACCACGACTTTGTTTGACAGTGATGAAAAGACCAGGCTGCTTGTCCACTGGAGCACAGAACAGTTATAACAATACAACTTATAGTAAGAGTAGAAAAGAGTTGTCAATATACAACCAAAAACACCCCATAGTTAAAGTCAAAGTCAAAATCATATATTCATCTACGCCACAAAGTGACGCTTATAAACGTCAAAATTTAAGTTAATTACTTAATGATTCTTCGTCAACATTTACTGCCACGTTCGCAATGCAATAGGTAGAACCACGAGAAAGAACGGGCAATAAAACTCATGGCCACTCTTTTCAATGAAATATAATGGTTGTACATTTTATTTTTGTAAGGAGCTGCAACTGTTACACATTGAAGACATCTACTAGTAAAATTTTTAGTAACTATTGATATCATACTCAAGCAGTAAATGATGTTCATATGGTAACATACAATCCCCTCAGCGGAGAATTCCAGTGAGCAGCCAGCCTCAAACTACAATATGTGTGGACAAACTTTATTAACTCGCCCTATTATTGCATACGTGGTACCTTTTACGTTCTACCTTCGTCAGTATCACGTCATTCTGTGACAATGGTCTGCTATGGTGTCAGTGTGACACAACGCACTATAGCCACCTGTGGCGCGGCACTTGTGACCTGTGTCCCAGTTTGTTGTGACATATCATTCATCTCTTTGTACTGCTTTGTACGCTATACAGAGGTGACATCATCGGAATAACGGCTCCTCTTTGTGAATTAACTTATCTGTTTGACAATGGATCATACTGACGGATTGCAAATGGAATGTGATAGCGGCTCCGATATTTTAAATGTAATTTATTACTTAGTAATGTATGATAAGCATTACATTTGATCACTTTGTTTGTTTAGGACAATCTTGTCACGTCCATAAAAAAATAGCCGAAGGCTCCGTGTATATATACCCATTTTAATGCCTATCCTTACATACTCGTTTTTTACGAGGAGTGATGGGAGGATGTATGGAGGTTTGTTACTCTTTCACGAAAAAACTACTGGACGGATTTAGACAAAACTTTGCAGTAATATTTTTTTTTCTAGACTCACGCCTGTATCCCCGAAGGGGTAGGCAGAGGTGTCAATATTATACCCACATTTTGTCATGAATTTTTAGGTCCCACGTAATAGAGGGCGAGCCTATTGCCGTTACCGCAAAAACTACTGGAGGGATTTAGACAAAACTTTGTAGTATTTTTTTTTATTTCTAGTCTCACGCTTGTATCCTCGAAGGGATAGGCAGAGGTGTAAATATTACACCCACATTTTGCCATCAATTTTTAGGTCCCACGTTACGGTTAGAGGGCGAGCCTATTGCCGTTACCGGGCACATCACCAGACTCCGGGCTGCTACTGAGTATTTGGAAAAACCCAGTAACACTTTGCCCGACCCGGGATTCGAACCCGGGACTTCCGATCAGCAGCCGCATACGTTATCCATAGAGGCAGTCAGAACTTTACAGTAATATAGCTTAGGCTTATATATCACAATAGCATATTGGCTGCCTTTTACCTGATAAGCGTCTGAATCCGAAGCCGCTGGCGAAGTCTAGATATAGGTACATAAATGCAAGTTGAATTTAAAATCAACTTAACTTTGATTGAAAAAGGAGATGTCTCTAACTATGTTGCGTGATGTGCCAGCTAGGCGCGTTTTTCTGAAGCAATGATTTACAACATAATCTTTTCCATTTGCAATTATAAGTAGCTACTAGTTATTTACATTTAAATCGCATGATGTTATCATGCCAGAGGAATCAATATTATTACTAGGGAATTGATATGCCATTTCACGCAATAGAAATAAAAAGAAAACAGATAGATACCCAAGAAACACAATTTGTTTTATACAGGATGTCACAAGACCCATCACCAAGCCGAAGTCTACTCGTTTTGGACATCATGCCAAGTCATACTAAGCAACAAATTGGCAAGGTAATTGCATCGATTTTGTACCTAGTTAGAAAAATTGCAGAGTGATTTTGAGCCTCAATATCTCCTGAACCAGTAATTTTCCAGGTATGGTGCCGAAGTAAAAAATGATCGTAATGATACAATATGGGATTGCAGTTTTCGTTAAGGGTAATTTTACATTTTACTTTTATTTTCTTAATTTTACATAATTATACAGGTATAATTATGTCAAGGTTTCCAAGATATTTGTATCTTTTGTTATAGGTTGCTTGAAACGCACAAATAAAATTATCGTTTCATTAATATATCTATATTTAACTCTTAAATCTGCAATATGTGTTGTTGTACGAATCTGAAATACAGAGTTTATTATCGAACTCTACCAAAACCACTTGACTCATTTTTGTCGAGATTTAGTAGGTCTGAGAATCAGTTTGGTGCAATTTTTTTTGGCAGCAATGTCTTTTGTGTTTGAAATAAAATTGACTACTTGAAACGCACAGAGATTGTGATATCCGCATTTCAAGTGATGAACGTGAATTCTAATTGAGAGCTTAAAATCTTGCACTGAAAGTACTGCTATCCACTTATACGGTGGCCATTACTGTCGAGTGTCGAGACATTGGTTCATTCCAAGTCACAACAACTATAAAGGTTTATCTCAACTCAATCGAGTAAATATCGCCGTTCGTTTGACAGGGCGCAGCGCGCAGCCTCCGCCGTTTATCTCGCGTACATCGGAGATGTTCTGACGGCATTGATTAATAAGAGAAATTGAGGCGCCTACCAGATCCCACGATAATTTAATTATAATTCATTAATATTTAATTTAAGATTTGGTTTAGATGGTTTTGATGTTAAAAGTATGTAAATGATTAGAATAGATGAAATACGAGTACACGGCTAAGGATCATAAAATATACGTTACCTATGTAGAAGAAATTCGCTAGGCTGGAGTGAGATTGTGTTTAATAAGACCTCTGCTACTCACTCGCAGTCGCGCTAATGCTTCTTCCATATCCTTGCGTCCGTAGTCATAGCTCAGGATCCGGTTACTGGTCTAAGTCTTACTAGATAATTATGATAGAATATCCGCTTTGGGCTTTCAATGGGACAGTTAATTATTTTGTATAACTAGAGTTTGCAGCATGCCCAATCAAAAGACATACAGTCGTTGATTAATTTGCTGTCTTGCAACTGCACAGCAAAAAAACAGTTTTTTGAAGCTTGGTGGCCACAGAGTCGAATCACAGAATGTTTTAGCATGAAGCATACTTCGGCTAAAACGCTCAAATACGAGGCAGTAGACCAGTTGTGACGTTTATTGTATGTTCTGTATGTTATCAAAAGCACCCAGTCATTCAAATCTAAAATAAAATACCTAACATTAACAGACAAATACGAAAACTATGCATTAAATCATAGAACCTGCTTAGAAGAATTGTCAATACGCTTCTTACATTAGTAATGTAAAAGAAAAACAGTTTATGTAGAATATTAAAATGTTTTTTTTTTGTAGGAAATGGTCTACAGAATTATGTAAGATGTCTGCTATGTCCATTTAAACTGCAATACGGACTAAATATAAACTGATGCTATTACCCTGTCCATCAAGGGATCTTCCACCTCCAAGATCCATCACGCAAAGGAAGGTATAAATCATTCGAAGTCCTTGGAAATACCTTTTAAACTTAGATTGAATCAACTTTGTAATGTATTGAGGTGGATATCAAACTGTTTGAAGGGCTGTTAATCATATGTCGCTTATTAATCGTGTGTAAGGCTTCTGTCTTACTGGTTACGATACCGAGTAGTTAGGATAAAGGTTTAAGGGAGTATATTGTTAATAATTATAGTGTTACTAGAAGACAGCTAGCAGCTCTGCGCCCGCACATTTTTTAATTTTACCTTTTCTGTCCGTTTCCGTGGGAATTGCGCAAATCCCTTCTTAATGCAAACCTACGGTCCCTAAGGAATGTAACATGTTCCTTGGCCGTCAGTCAAGCTCATGGTAGTAGAGCCTTGCTGATTTCAGCATGAATGGGCCGGCTTGACCGGGGAAGTACTACCCTCTCACAGAAAATCGACGTAAAGTAACAGTACCTAAACTGTTGTGTTTCGTTCGGTGAGTGAGAGTGCCGGAGGCCCTCTCCCTTATTCCTTCTCCCTCATCCCACTCCTTATCCTATCCCTTTTCCCAACCCCAAGCAACGCACCAGCGCCCCAGGCAACGCACTTGTGACTCTTGTGGTGTTGCTTGTGTCCATGGGCGGCGGTAATTGCTTACCATCAGGCGATCCGTCTGCTTGTTTGCCGCCTATTACTATGAAAAATATTATTTATATATAGGTACAGATTGTAAAAGCTACTAGAAGAGCATGCGTAACATTTGGCTGCCCGTGTTCTTACAACTAATAAAAGGAAAATAATAGTAAATATAATTTTCTAACAAGAGGTCTGGTAGGTAAAATTAGGATTGTGCAATGTTGAAATCAGAAAGGAGACGTATGGTATGTACCTACTTAATTTATTCATAAAATCTTTTCATTGTGACAATATAGAGAGGTGGAGAGATTTTTGCCGAAAATCTGTCTGATCAGAGTAAGTACATTTTTTGTTAATTTTTCAAGCATGTTTAATATCTATAGGTGTTGGAAAACATTTACAACTCACTGTAAGAATCCCTGTAGAATTCTACCCATTTTCACCATGTAAAACTGCGTTATATGTTGAGTAAAGGTCTTTTACTTAATTATCAATTGCCGATATAAATTAGAGATATGTATATGAGCATTATAAAATAGACGTATTTTACAGTTTATGGCAATAAGTTTGTGGCAACATAACAGCAGGTACCTTAGATTCATTGGTAGAGCTGAATGTATCGTAGAGAATGATAGGTTAAGAAATAGGTTAAAACAATAGAACCCTAGTGATTAAATTCTGAGCGTAGACTCTACTTTCTTTTCTATAAGAATCTCTCGAGCTTCAGCGACGAGTAGGCCTAGCATGTGTATGTATTTAGCATACATTGTATGCTAAAAACATCGTCAGCAAAACAAACGTTTTTAGTGAAATACCTAAAGCTTTAAATTTTACGGTTGCTTATAATTTTATTCGCCATATCCAACTATTGGATAGAGTCATCCTCGTTAGCTATATTGCGATATGGTTATAATACTTTTATTACACCTATCCTAAAGTTTAGAGCGTAGTGAGTCAGAATTGAGGTAGAATTTAAAGCTGTTCTTATTAATTGCAGCGCAGTATGCGCCCGGTTACGTTTGCGTCGTGGGAGCGCAATCATTTTACTTTTATCTGTAGAGCTTTTAACGCAAAAAGCTTAGAGCAGGTTGTGCGGGACGCGAGGCGAGGGGTGGAGGGTGAAGTAAGGCCAGTGCGCGCGCGCTGCCCGTTCTAGAACGACGTGTATACGTTCCACGTTTCAAATACAACCGCCGAAATTCGCGGCCGCGAGTGAACAACTGTGTGTAATTGTGCAAGCAACCGAGAGTGTGTGTGTGTGTCTGTGTGAGTTGATAGTAAAGTGTCCGCCGCAAGGCTTTTGTGCAAGGGTTCTTGCAGCCCAGACTGCAGGCTGGTGGAGGATGAAGAGATAACTCCCAGTGCGTTGACCGGGGGCAGTTCGATGCCCCAGTATTTGTGTCGTGGGATAAACGGTAACTATCTATCAATATAATGTGCTAGGATAACGCTAGTTAGTGTAGGAATTAGTTAGGAAGAGTTTAGTGTAGGAATCCGGTCTGTTATCTAAAGATATCGACGTCCTACGGCCGTGCTTCGTTCAGCTGAGGTGCACGATTGCGAGTGCAAACCGGACGTTTTGAGTAAAAAATAGGCTGGTTTTAAGTGTAGGTCCATAATTATCTTTAAAAATGATGCACGCTTCTTTAAGGTCTCTCGGATGTAGTTTTGAGGGGCCGGTTCTACAAGACCTTTTAGCGCAATAATTATGTGGTATATGCTTCGTCTTTCAAGTTATAAATAATATGCACAGCATAAAGTCATGTAAGCTATACTTAAGCTAAAACTCTTTCCACTTAAAAGAGCTTTACTCTTATTGGAATTCTTTAGCTCTACGCTACCTACGTAATTAGATAAAAACTATTTTTAAGGAAAACTTGAAGTACCTACTCTTCCCTTTCATTTTCTATTACGGCTGTATAATAATTTTGTTATCTTAAACCTTGCTTTAGAAAAATATACTTACTACCATTATGTAATTGGGTAGGTATGTTGAAAAACGTTACCATTGCTTTGACCTATGACTTCATTTGTGGGACAATAGTTCGCGCACATCGTTTTTGTGTTAATTATTTCATCATCATTTCAACGGTAATAAGCTAAACCTAGCCAAATCACGGATCACAGCCAAATTAGGTTTCATAAAACTTCATTCAAATTTCACATTCAGAAGTTTTCCCGCCATGAATCTGCGCGGTAAACTTAGATAAAGTTTCCTGCCTAGATTGCTCGGACTGTCTAACTAAGTTTTTAAACATAATATTCAATGAATATAGTGTTTAAACAAACGGAAAAGAATTTAAAGTTTACCTAAAATATATGAAGTCCGTCTCAGGAATACATATAGAGCATGAAGGAGCAGCAACAGATAGATACAAAATACAGTATTTCTTTGTACCAAAGTATTTCTTAACTTTATTTATAAATTGAGAGCCTAAATTCTAATGTGCTAGAGAATAGTTATTCATGAAATGTATTTATAAATATTGATCACGGTGTCAATTAAGAACTCTTCGTATGTCGTCGACATTGTTTCCATAGGGTTCTACGACACAAGTAATGATACCAACATGGGCTTTGGTACCAATAACTTCTTCTTTTAATGTAAGAACACGGGCATCTTTCTATGATTTGTAAGATTAAACTAAAAATGACTGACTGACTAAAACTGACATAATGCGTAAATATCCTCAAAGAATTTAATGTACCTGTAAGGAAACCTTAAAATCGTGATATTTTCCACCTTCATTTCAATACAGAATCACAAAAGATTTTGCACCTTTGATTCTAATTCCACCGATTATATTGAAGACAGACGAGTTAACTAGACTTGATCCAGTTGCTTCGTGGAATAACTGATTCTCAGTTTTGCCTGGCCGAACACAAAAATCTAACCTACGGCCCTTGGTAAAGATTAGGGTTTGCAATTCCAAGTATAGACTTTACACACCAAATAACTTGAAAGTATGCCTTTCAACTTTACATTGTTCCTTCGTAAATGTAAGATTTATTAATTTTACATAATCGAAAGAATAATGTTTCTATGCTTTTGAAAACTTCTCACGATTTAGCTTTTAACGACATGCTGGACTAGGCCTCTCATTTGAAAGGAGGAATTAGCCTACTATACCACGCTGGCCAAACGGGTTGGTATAGGGTTTGTATTAAGTTTTCCTTGTCTTATAGTGGTGTTCTCTGCATTATATGCTCCCTCTGTCGGCTCTTACGACACCCATGGGATGATATGGGGTGGTGACTTTCCGTATTCTTAATCCGTCACCACACGGACAACTTAGATAACGACAGATTACCGACTTTGTATTGAATCAATACAATTTTAATCAAAATGTTTACCTACAACTAAAGTTCACTCGAAGATGATTACGAACATAATAATCATATTGATCTGGCATCATACGAATATAATTTTATTTCTACCAACATATGGATATGTTGCAAAAAAATTTGACCCGGAAATCAAACACGAGTACCAACTAAGTATAAACGTACTCGTAGAGCACCGTAAGCCACAGGCAACAAGATTACCATAACCGAACGTAACTATTAGTCGGCACATCGTAAATGATTTCACATTTGCTTGAACACCGTTCTTCGGCACAAGTGACATAACTCTAAATGGCACTAAATAAGTGGCGGAGTGGCACTTTGTAGTGCCAGGCGGGCATTATCGATGGTGCTACGTCATTTACCGATGACCAGCGCTGCGCACTCAATTCGACTAGATTATAGAGAACAGGGAAATGTATTTTAGCAAGAAGTGCTTTTCTGTCGGTCATCTAATGGAACCATAAAATGGGCACTAGGTAATAAGATTGTGGATATCAAAGGTTTATGAAAAGGACAAATCGTTGCAATATTGATAATATTATACATGTTTAAAGATCTCTCTGCCGGTATTTTATTGGTAGGTTGTAGGTGTTGTATGTACGACTATCGGTTAAAAGCTTCTCATTAAGGTTTGACATTCCGCGTGGTGACGGATTAAGGATAAGTAAGTAAGAATACGGAATGTCACCACCCCATATCATCCCATGGGTGTCGTAAGAGCCGACAGAGGGAGCATATTATGCAGAGAACAGCACTGTAAGAAAATGATGATGATGATGAATAAGGTTTGGCGTTTTATTCTGGAAAAGCCAAGAGCGCTCGTTCTAAGTGACGTGATTTGGCTGTGGTGTGTGATCTCCTTTGGGTGGCTAAACAAAAACTGTACATACATACATACATATCGTCACGTATTTTATCCCCGAAGGGGTAGGCAGAGGTGTATTTCTACACCCACTTTTCGCCAGATATACTTTAGTCCCACGTAATAAGGGGCGAGCTTATTGCCGTACCGGGCACATTTCCAGACTCCGTGCTGCTACTGAGAATTTCGTGACAGAAAAACCCAATAACACTGCCCGACCCAGGAATCGAACCCGGAACCACCCGATCCCACGCGCACATTTATGCCGCGAGACCAACGAGGCAGTCGTATAGGGTTTGATGTCGAGTTTTCCGTCTCTACGCAAAGATGGTATTTGCATCGTGTTATCCCTTAGTCGCCTCTTACGACACCCACGGGAAGATAGGGGATGGTGACACTTGTATTCTATGCCGTCAACCACATGGCAGTCAACCATACGGCATGAAATTCATTGTTTTATTTTGCTCCTGATGTTAGCATGACGCCACTGATGAGAATAGGGCTGCTGAATAGCTCCACTGTTACAAAATATCGACATAGAACAAGACAAGTGCTGTATCGTCACTGCTGTGTTTCCCGTCTGTGAGAAAAGGTTGGACTCTTTTGTTGAAATTAAATACTCTTTATTTTGAATCGGCTTATGCCCATTATACTGTAACTGCTATACAACAGGTAGGTCAATTGCCACTAAAAATAAAATAAGTTTCACCTGACCAACCGTACATCCAATTAGTATTTTTCTCATTGAAATTATATTCAATGGCTGTTCGCGGTCCATAGTGATTCACATTACAATGTTATAGAATTTGCTATTCATGGTTGCGTGCGCAGTTTCTATGTACCTTGAATGTGGCTGTTGGAATTTTAAATATTTTGGCGAGGTTGTTGGCGCACGTTTGAGCGTATCTTATACTAATATATAAAGCTGGAGAGTTTGTTTGTTTGGTTGAACGCGCTAATCTCAGGAGCTTTGGGTTCGATTTGAAAAATTCTTTCTCTGTTAGATAGCCCATTAATCGAGGAAGGTTATAGGCTAACATCACGCTATGAGCCACGGGAGCGGAGCAGTAGCCTTAAATAAGGCGGGTGTAACCGCACGCTCATCTAGTGATAGATATTACACTAAATACAGCTGTATAGAAATGTACGATTTACAGCATGAAACGCATTCGCTGTTCGCAATTTGAGATATAATTTTAAATAGGTACAATTAAGTTTACCAACTTGATGAATCTATGCTTTATTATTATAAATTAAAATCTGCCTGTGTATGAAAGCGACAAACTCAAACTTTACGAGATTATATCTCTTTATGATTGTTTTTTTAAGACATCTCGTGTCGCGGGGTTGTACAGCACCTAATCAGTGTACAATATAACTAATACTCGAAACAAACATTTGAGGACCAAACAATGTGTTGTCTTGTCCACCGGTAAGGAGTCCACAACACTCGGCGTTGCGTTATACCATTACGCAATCTGTTCAGTCAAAATAAAGTGGCTTTAGATTCCTGCATGCTCGCTATTACGTGAGGCAGATACATTACACGCGGTGTGTGTGTTGCAGCATTGATATTATGTATATATAACGTGTGTTACTAATGTGTAGTGTACTTCCATCACAGTTTACTTCTTGCGCGACCGTAGGCGACTAATCATCATACATCATTGGGGTGACAATATATAAAATCCTTGCGTTACTGACTGACTGACAGTTAAGGTACTGCCATGACTATTTGTCACAAGAAACTGAAATTTGGCATGTATGTTCCTTGGGGACCGCCGGGGTGCCCTAAGAAGGGATTCCCCGAAATTCCCACGTGATCGGAAAACGGGTTTAATTAAAAAAATTGCTCGGGTATCTAGTTCTAAGATAAGACAGAAAAAGGCAAAGGTATACTCGTCCTTATCCCATACCACTTTTGCCTGCTCATTATCTATGCCGTTTTTTTTTAGGAAAAGAAGAGAGCATAGGACATGGACTATCGGCGCTCTATCTCACCGAACGAAGTAGTATAAGAATGCCCATTATTATATTTAGTTTGGACGCAAATCATTGCTTTATGAGATTATTCCGTGAGAAGGTGCTAATGCAAAGAACGCTTCGATTTCATCATTCAGTCTTTCGCAGTCCACTGCTGGACATAAGCCCCTTCTACTTGACGTTAAAGTAGCAGTGGGATTCAAGCAGTAATACAAGAGCGATGTGGCCTGAAAGAAGATGTCGTGACGAGGATTGAGAAAGGAATGCTGAAATGGTTTGGACACGTGAAGCGAATGAGTGAAGAAAAGATTGACTAATCAAATATATTATATGGCAGAGGTGTGTGGGCAAGCCGGTTGCGGCAGACCTCGTAAGACGTTCGTTGAGCAAATTGGGGACGTCTTGAAAAACGTCTTGAAAAGTCCGAAGCACCCGTAACCGGCCTGCATGTATGAAAAGAGTAATGAATGTAGAGGAAGCGCGTGAGGTTTGCAAGGATAGAAGCAAGTGGCGTTCTGTTGTCTCTGCCTACCCCGACGGGAAAAAGGCGTGAGCATATGTATGTATGTATGAGATTAAAGGCTTTGACCTAAAATAACACGCTGACCAAACAGCTAGTCATGTTTGGGTTGGTAAAGGGTTTCATGTCGTGATAATTATCTCTGCGTGGCGATACTATTTGTTTCGTTGTATTTCCTGGGTGAAATGGGGTATTGAAACTTTGTGTTCTTAATCGAACACGTGATTCTGAATGTCTTAAAGTCATAACATAGTGGGAATACATATTAAAAATAAGCTTGAGACTGCCTTCGTGGTCCAGTGGATAGCGTATGCAACTGCTGATCGCCGAGTTCGATTCCCGGGTCGGGCAAAAGTGTTACTGGGTTTTTCCGAATTGTCAGTAGCAGCACGGAGTCTGGTGATGTGCCCGGTAACGGCAATAGGCTCGCCCCCTATTACGTTTTTTTATGTTAATAGGCGGCAAACGAGCAGACGGATTGCCTGATGGTAAGCAATTACCGCCGCCCATGGACACAAGCAACACCACAGGAAGCACAAGTGCGTTGCAGCCCCTTGGGGTTGGGAAAAGGGATAGGATGAGGAGTGGGATGAGGGAGAAGGAATAGGGGATATGGCCTCCGTACGTGGGACCTAAAAATTCATGGCGAAATGTGGGTGTAATATTACACCTCTGCCTACCGCTTCGGGGATAAAGGCGAGAGCCTATAAACCAAAAATCTTCTTGGGGCATTTGCAGAATAGTGTTCCTGACGTTTGTTACTACGTTCTACTAGATTGTTCATCAAAGCCTTGATAAGTGCATCAATTACACCATTATCATAAGAAATAAATTACGACTAATCTTAGTAATACGCTGAGTAAATATAATTATAATAAGCAGTTCTTCTGATAAGGACTATTATATGTCTAATAAAAACAGGTACTTAATACCGAAGCAATGAGATTATTGAAAGTGGATAGAGAGATATATATATATACTTATTTACAGATTTTGATTTTCATTTAGTTTCACGAGAAATAAGGCGACTCTATGGAAATATATTACCTCTTGAGAAGAAAATCCGAAACATTCACACAGTAAAAAATCTAAAAGCTTTAACTTTAAAATCACCATTGTTTCAAATATAATGTAATTGAATAAGATGAGTTCAATACCTTTTTTATCTTAGTTTATGAACTCGGACTTTTTTTCTGTAAAGTATAAATATTAATTACGGCGTGTACACGGTGTTTTACAAAATACGACGAAATATCCAAAATGTTAAGTTATTTTACAGTCCTTACACCAGAGAAACATAAGTCAAGCTAAGCAAAACTTTCAACAATCCAACAAGTTATTAATCAACGAATAACAGTACTATGAAATATTAAAACTAATTTCCTGTCATAAATAAATAATTTGTTAAGTAGGAACCCATAATTTAATATTTCTGTAGTTTACTATTCATTTTGACTATTCATTTCAAGTATTCAATAAATAAATGTTTTATTAATCTGACATAAGATATATTGGTTTTATTTATTCATCCGCGGATGACATTAGTTTGCCGTCAAATAGACGCCGTTATGGCGCTGAGCCACTAGAGTAAAAGAGAAGGAATAACAATAAAACATATTTCACGATTGTGATGTAAAATCAACATTGATATTACATACATACATACATACATAGCCTCACGCCTATAGCCCCGAAGAGGTAGGCAGAGGTGTATTTCTACACCCACTTTTCGCACATTGATATTATTATTATATTAATCACTGTCGGTTTCATGAATCAAGTTTCATTTGTTCAAAGTTCTTGGGTCATGAATTATTGTTTCCAAAACCAGCACTTCTCGGAGGCAGCACTGACGAACATCAGTCATCCCGTGACCACGGCTGGTGTAACCCATGCCGAAACGTCGGGAAAAATAGAAAGGTATTTCATCTTTCTTTTCGTTAATTAACACGATTCAGACCCGTTACATAATCTTTAGTATGTGTGCAAATCGTGGTAGTTTAAAAGTAGTTATGAATTATTGTGTTATTAATAATATTTTATAATTTGTCATCGCCGTAATTGCTTGGAAGTGTGTTTGTTCGTTTGTCCTTCCGTCCTTCACGCCGCAACGGAACGATACAATGCGATGCTATGATTTTTGTACGTGGAGAAAGTTTTGAAGTATTCTGGACAGTTCTTACGGCCGATCCAAATATTTGATCTATTCATATATGTATTTGGTAACTGGAGTACAAATGTGACATATTTTGTATGGAGCTTAAGTCACATTTGTATCTATAGTAGACAAATCCATGCATAGATCGAGTATTGAAACCAGTCGATAGGCTCCTTCTAACCGCGATAACCGACTCCCACGTGGTAGGAACCGCGGACGAAGTCTAGTTGGTTATGACACTTATCCTACACCAGAGAATGCCTGCAGCTACGGCCGCACATACGGTCCCCAAGAAACATACATGTCAATCAGTAACACAAGAATTTTATATATATATAGAGACTAGAGGATGCCCGGCGCTACGATATTTTACTGTTTCAGCCCGATTCCGTGGGCATTTCAGACAATCCCTTCTTAGTGCACCCCTAGCTACCTACCCCTACTGCCAAATTTCAGCTTCTGGCGCCTATTAGTTTTGGCTCTAGCTTGTCTGTCAGTCAGTCAGTCAGTAACGCAAGGATTTTATACATACAGATAACCAAATCAGAACACCCAGCTATTTTACTCTATATCAAAATACATCTAAGATATAAAAGGGTTCGATATTATTTTCATCTGAACGCGGAACAAAAGCTAACTGTTAGAAATGTTTTAAGTGCTCATATAGGTTACTATCGTCTAGCCATAAAAAATGGAGTTTTATGACTTTTTCATTCGTCACGACTGTCTTGATAGTACTTAAACTTGACTGAAGATATATAAAACCACTTAGGTATGAGGTAAATAAAAAATGCGATAGTTGTTTTTTCATATAACAGTGATTAATTTTTCGTAATGTTTTTATATTGGAAAATGTGTTTTCCCGTTGAGTTGTTTTCCTTGAGTACAGTGCCTATGAGATTCTTGTAGAGTTTTCCAATGTACTTCATTTAAATATCGCGACAAAAGACTTTTGACACTGTCATGTTTTCGTTATTTTCTACATCGACATATAGGGCTTTCTATAAATAAAGAAAATAAATAGGTTCATGTCATTTCTTTAATAAACCAGACCAATAAAATCAGTAATTAATGAAACACTAGGTTCCTGGGTTATACTTAATTAATAATTGAGTGCACTTCCAAAAAGAAATGGATAAAGCTACTTTTGAACAATCGCATTGTAACCATCAATACAACTTATAATAAACATACGAGTAAAGTACGCGATCACATGGCATGGGCTATGAATGAGTACCTACGTAATGAACTATTAAATATCACAAAGCAACCTAACGGCATTGTTAAATATCGTATTTTGTTCCTCAGTAACAATAGTGTGTGTTGTGGGCGTTTAATATGTCTCTGCCTACCCCTTCGGGGAAACAGGCGTGAGTCTATGTATGTATGTATGTATGTACAATAGTTAACGGATTATCACGAATACTTTTCAAACCAGCATATGCTAATTTGTTTACAAGATTTGTTTTTGTGAGTGTTCAAGATTTGGTATAAAAAGACACAAACACGTCGAGAACTTTCCTCAAAGACCTAGAGGATAAATATTTTTGCAGACACGACCTTCAATAAAGAAGAAAAAAATTAAAAATAAGATTAGGTATAAATAGGGATTGGAACTCTGGGGAAAAGCGTATTGATTTAGTGTCCTCTTTCTCATAGTTCCTAGTTAACTTTTCGTCTCAATTGGTTTGAGTGTGTCGTCAACTTTGGTGTTGAAGTTTATACCTACTTGTAGACATTTCGAATGAGACATAAAATTTTGCGCATTTGACCTTATGGAGTTTGCAGCTTTCGTCACAAGAATAGTGAAAACTGAATTTGAGACCCTCTGCCTAGATTTTTAGTCTCTTCACTAGTTTACCTGCCGTGAGTGTCTGTAAAATTATAAAGTAGCTAGCAAAAAAGAAATCATGCGCAATTCTAAAACTATAAGAAGACCTTGGATGACAAATAACTTAATTAAATGTATCCGCAAGCGGGACCACCTACATACACTCTGAAACTAAAAAAGAGGCAAACAAAAATAACCTTTACCTGCAATAAAGATACAAAAATTATAGAAACTACTGTAATAACATCATACAAAACCTAAAAAATGCTCATGACAAAGGACTTCTAGACAAATCTAAAGGAGACAGTAAAAAGACCTGGGCAGCAATTAAAACTATTTGTGACTTTAAAAGCAAGAAATCGAACAGCCTACCCTTACTTAACTCAACTCCTGATCCAGTTAACTCACTAAATGAGGTCAATAGGTACTTTGCGAATGTAGGGATACAGCTTGCTGAACAGTCCTTAACTCATTTGAAGAAATCTGAGCCAGAACTAGCTAATATAGCACTTTCACTTGACAAATCAAATAACCTCCTTAGATTCCTTTTTTATTATACCGACGGATGCAGCCGAAATAAGAACTATCATTACTAAACTTAAGAATGATTCAGCTCCTGGGTGGGACGGCATCCCTAATCGCGTACTTAAATTAGCACAACACTCTCTAGCCGTTCCCATCGCACACTTGTGCAACTTGAGTATGTCGACAGGAATAGTTCCAGCCCAATTAAAGACAGTAAACATTTGCCCAATCTACAAAGAAGGTGATGCGACACTCCCGTGTAATTATAGGCCAATATCACTACTCACGTCTCTCTCAAAGATATTGGAGAAGTTGATGAATAGGAGGCTATTGACGTATCTGGAAGGGAAAGGACTTATCTCGGAAAACCAGTATGGCTTTCGCAATGGCAGGTCAACGGAGGACGCAGTCGCTAATCTGATTGACCATGTTATTGCCAAACTTGACAGTGGGAATCAATGTGTGGGCGTTTTCCTTGACCTAGCCAAAGCTTTTGATATAGTATCAAAGCCTATACTGATTAATAAAATGCAACGATTAGGAATCAGGGGCACTGCTTTGGATTGGTTCTGCTCATATCTTAACGAACGCGTACACAACGTTTGCCTAGGTGACTACCAAAGCTCTGCGGTGAATGTAACTTACGGAGTCCCTCAGGGCAGTGTCCTTGGCCCTACTCTTTTTCTGATTTACGTCAATGGCCTCTGTTCACTTCATCTTGAGAATGCGCAAGTTTTTGCTTACGCGGATGATACAGCCATCATCTTTCACGGTAACTCTTGGCAAAATGCCTATACTTAGTGCTGCAGAGATTGGCATTCGGACTGTTGCAAATTGGCTACAATACAATCTACTTACGCTATATGTCAAAAAAGTAAGCTATTGAACTTTTCGGTAAATAAGAAAACAACTGGCTCTGAAGAATTTACCCTTAAGTCACATCTGTGTAATGACAAACTAAGTAGCAGCTGCGACTGTCCTACCTTTGATAGAGTTGAGAGCATTAAATACCTTGGCGTCAACATAGATAAACATTTAACTTGGAAATACCAAATACAAGCGGTAAATTCTCGTGTCAGAAAACTATTATACATATTCAAAAGACTAAGATCAATAGCAGATAACGACACACTCAAGATGACCTATTTTGCCTTATGTCAGTCTATCATAAATTACTGCATAACAATATGGGGTTCCGCAGCTAAAAGTCACATTATAACAGTAGAACGTGCGCAAAGAGCAATTTTGAAAGTCTCTTACAAATTAGGAATACGATACCCAACAACTAAGTTATATCGCGACCACAAAGTTCTAACGGTGCGTCAATTGTATATTATATCGGTGATACTGAAGTTCCACAAAACTGCAGTAAACGCCGTAATAATGGACCAGCGCTCACGGAGAACACCTAAATGGAACAGGCCTCCCTGTAAGTTGAAACTTGCTGATAGTGCATTTTATCGTGCTGGACCATACATATATGGCAAAGTAAATAAGAAACTAAATATATTTCCCATGAGTAAATTTATGTGTAAAAGGAAGGTCACCAACTGGTTACTAGATCTAAATTATAATGAATCTGAAGACTTTATCCTTTAACATAATCACTATATACATGGTTATACACAAGTGCTAATTAAAATATTTTGAATTTCATTCATTTGCAACACTATTCCCATACATACTACTCAAACACCAGACTATCAGCAAAATATGCGCGCGCGCATGCATAACACACACACGCACACACAAACATATACACACACACACACACACCCGCACACAACACACGCACGCACACACACACACACACACACACATTTTTTTATTTTTTTTATTTTTTTATTATTTCAGCTTCTTCTGTATTTAAATTGATAAGTTTTGTAACGAAATCTGTCGAAAGAGACTGGATCTTGCAACACAGGGTAACCTAGTGCCGGATCCAGGGCCTCCTATATTATTTTGTAAAACTTTTAAAAGGAAATAAAGAAAAATTATTATTATTATTATTAAAAGCTTTACTACTTACTTCTTAATTTTATAGATACTTTCGGCACTATCTTCTTAATATATAAAATCCTTGCGTTACTTACTGACTGACAGACACGCTACAGCCGAAACTATTGGGCACAGAAAGCTGAAATTTGGCATGTATGTTCCTTGGGGACCGCAGCGGTGCACTAAGAAGGAATTTCCCGAAATTCTCACGGGATCGGCCAAAACGGGTAAATTTGCAGGCGTAGCTGCTGGCGTCCTCTAGTAGATTATATTTTCCAGACACGATCTGTGTGCAAAACCGTCATCAATTATATCTATCTATATGTATCCATATTCTGTTTGATAAAATTGTAATTTCAAATTCTACAATTAACTATTCGCCGTCGGCGTTGCCGGTACGAGATCATTATTACACTGTCATTGCTTTAAGTTTAGTCTGCGAAATAACTAATCCCACAGCCTGCTAATGAGCTTGGAAATCTGATCTTTCCTACTACTTACCACAGATACATCACCCTTTTTAGTATCTATGACCTTACGTAATGAAAATTTTTTTTTTCATTTATTGCCACTTTGGTATAATCTATCTAAACTTTAAACATTATGGTCTAAACTTTAAACATCATGGTCGAAGCGATATCCTGGTTGCTTCCAAGGTCTTTGCCATTAAGCCCTTGAGACGTTTTTTAGTCTATCCTCACTAAGTGGAATATTAGATTATCCACAGAGTTACTGCAGTCTGACCTCCGCTAACCAAAGGCAAAATAGAGACATCCTAGCAAAATTGATGAACACAAACCAACATAAATCGCGCAAATTCGTAAAAACAAATTATCACTAAAGTTCTCTTCAAAAGCTAAGAAAGTTGTTGTTTGTGTAGCCACTTTTCTTCTAACTAGGTACCTAGCCTTGTGATTCCAAGTTACGCCTGACCGGTTCAATTACATTAGATCATGTAGCCACTCTATGACTAATGGCACAGGCAGAGGTCCAGTATAGTTAAGTTTAACTTATTGCGAACATTAATTCACTTGCGAAACGTGCTTATTACCGCTCCATCTTGAATTATGCTTCATTTAATATGATTCGGTATATATTTATACTACTTAGTTATGAGTAGTTATCTGTATTTATAAAATTCTTGCATTACTGACTGACTGACAGATACAGCACAACCGAAACTACTGGGCGCAAGAAGCTGAAATTTGGTATGAATGTTCCTGGAAATTCCAATGAGATCGACAAGCAACGTTTAAATTTAAATAAAATATTTATTTATTTAATAATAGGCACAACTACAGAATGTAAATTTCAATATTGAATAGTTATATCTATAAATATAAATTTGAAATCCGATTATGGTTGAGCACAGCATTTGTAGTCAAGATGGTAATGGTAAGTAATTAAGGCCCAACTAGAATATAAGAATAATAGTCGAATAAATGAGATTATACAAAATAAAATAAAATTAAGATTAAATATAAAAGTAAACAAATTGGAATAAAAATTGAACAAATGAAAACAAAATTGAGAGAATTAAAATAAAATTAAACAATTGTGCGTAGCTGCGCGTGTCGTCTAGTCATAGTAATTTAAATTTATATGACGAAGGATTGCAGAGCATCGAAGGATTGAATAGCGTGAAACCAAAAGACTGCCACGTAGACGGACTAAGGTTTGATGCTCGATGACTTCGGTGTTTTGTGCGGTGCGTTGAAGAGCACGTTAATTTGTTGATCCCGCCTGTCATGAAGATCTTTGACAGCCGTTACGGGGAAATCAATGGATTGTTTACGTTACGGTATTCAAAGACAATCGATCAATGAGAAAGAGCAAGGTAGAACAGACAAGAGGGTCGTAAGGCTTAGAGAATAAAGCTAGGATTCTGATGGGAGGATTGCATAGATCGTGTGGTACTATGGTGGTATAATTTTTTATGTGCGGCGGAAATGGGTTGCTAGAATATCTACATCGTCAGCAATGCCAATGCCACGTATTATCTATTATATGGTAGAAGAATTAAGTAATTTCCAAATCTAGTAGATCTAGTCCATGACATATCATTATTTTATAATCTTTTCAACGTATCAACTCTGAAAACTGCGATATGGCCGAAATATTGGTCATCATTAGTATTCATTGCAATTTAGATTTGTGACCACGACGTTCATTACTCGAACCGCAATCTTGACTACCACTAATGCAAATAAAAAGGCTTTAATCTACCAACTTGACTTGCAAGGTACACCCACACAGTCTTTATTAAAGGTTAAACATTTCTTGAATATTATTCAATAAATTATTTAAATAACTAATTGGAGAGTCTCTAGCCTGTTGAGAGTTTCGTAAGAGTTAATTTCTATAGAGGCTTCAACGAAGGTTAAACCAATTATACGATTACGAACGCTATTGTGAAGAGCCGAACATTAAATATAATTGGATAAAATAAAACCTAGTGTTGCGAATCAAAGACCGAGTAGAACACTCGGTTAGTTTTTTACTCGCCTCGATTTGATCGAGCAATCAATTGGTCTATATGAAATGAGGAGAATTGGATGCTGAGGAAAAAAACTAAAAGCCTTCGGAAATTGTTGAATTTATTTTGATTGAATTCGTGATATACGGTTTAACGTGTATCATATTAGTATTAAATGTTTTGGAATTTCAGAATTTTATGGCATTTTTTGGGTTTAGGTGGTGATGTTCGCAGTAGGCTGAATAATATGCAAATTCCTGTATAATCTTAATATATAAAATCCTTGCGTTACTGACTGACTGACAGACGCGCTTCAGCCGAAACTATTGGGCGCAGCAAGCTGAAATTTGGCATGTATGTTCCTTGGGGACCGTAGGGGTGCACTAAGAAGACACATCCCGAAATTCCCACGGGATCGGCCAAAACGGGTAAATTAAAAGAAATGCAGGCGTAGCTGCTGGCATCCTCTAGTATGATAATAATTGGCATGAAATCAAGCCACTGTCGGCTTTAAAACGGTATTATTTATATTATATAAGCCCATATAACTTCCACTGAACGGCTTGGGCCAGAGATTAGAGATTAAATTTGTCGAGCAATTCATACATACTTGATTTCTTTCAAATCTCTAATAGGTTATGTCTCAGTTCCAAGTGAAGTTAAACGGGATTTTACTATAGACTTAATCGTAGAAAGAATAATGATACTTAGTGCTGACCGTCCATGAGATAAAAATCCTTACAGAATGAAGGTAACTATTTAAAAATGTCCTCTTTATAGCAACCTTACTTACCAAAGTGCTCAACGCTTAGCGAGGTGAAAATCTTAATTATTACACGCGCTGCCATTTCAAGTTCTAAGCGTAGTAGGTACCTACTTAGATTTTGAGTCATGAAAACTCTTTAGTTTATTTACGTCATCTTACGATCGTATCTAAATTGTTTATACAAAATAGACAACCGTGAATCAAGATTTGATCTTGCGACCTCCGCGATTCGTGCCGAAGTTATAGACATTAGAACCTGCAATGACGGCACGGGAAGGCATTGGAATTTTATTGCGACAGAGAATGATATATTTTAAACTTTGGCGACTTGCACAAGAAGTAATATTTATGTCTCGGGTCTATTAGAGGTCCCGGGTTTGATTTCCGGGTTGGGCAAAAGTGTTACTGAGTTTTTCTGAATTTTCAGTAGCAGCACGGAGTTTAGTGATGTGCACGGTAACGGCCATAGGCTTGCCCCCTATTACGTGGGAGGACGTGGGACGACATGGCGAAATGTGAGTGTAATATTACACCTCTGTCTACCTCTTCTCTTCGGAGATGTAGGCGTGGGTCTATAAAAAAAATCATTCCAAGATTGTATTTATTCCGTTGCATCCTAACGTTCAACTATGCAGCTCCACTGCTACAGTAGACATCGAAGCGCGCCCACGTCCCGTCCCATAAGTTCGTTGATTTAAGCTGTATCCCTATGTTCATCATAGCCCGCGTCTCGCGCGACACCGCACTTGGCACTTAGCGGCACGTACGCGGTATCGTGCAAGGTCGTCGCTCGCGCAGGTGCGTCCCCCAGTTCCTTGCACGCCCACTCGATATAGCAGCGCGATTTTACTAAGAAATATGACTAGAGTTTAAAGTGTGGGTTTTTATACTTATTACTTCGTGAAGTGTTGGTAGTTGTTGATGTTTCGAGTTGACGATATCATTTTATAGATGAGAGGTTACTGTCAACTGTGTAAAGATAAGCATTTTCTTCCTGCAGAGTTCGCCCTGTGCGGTGTTAGATAAGATGAGTGCCCTGCCTGCGTCTATATAAAACGAGTTTCAGTGTGAATTGCAGTATTTTTATAATTTCCACAGTACTTGAAGTGTTTTACTTTTAACTTGACTTTTTACCATTTTAATTCTCATGGCTGCAATACGTTAAAATACTGCTTCCAAATCCGTTATATTTTGCGTTTGTTTACAAACCCTCCCGCAACACGACCTTTACTTAGACTAACCTCAAATAAAAAAGACAAACGCCAACCGATCCGGCCATGTGTTGTACCCATCCCTTTGTTTATGTTAGAGGCGCGACACGGCCCGCTAATGTGACGGCAAACGTCTCAGCCGTCGGCATCACGGCTCGGCCGTCACTCCGCCTCTCAAAAGGCTCATGTGTACACAGTAAACATATTACGTAAGATTGTTTTTGGAGTCAAACGAGCCGGCGGACAGTACAACTAGATTGAAGGGTTCGAGAGTAAAAAATACGCCTCGAGAGAGAACGGTTTCACTGTTTTTTTCTGGCAAGTGAAATATTTATCTCTCTCTATATTTGCTCGATGGTCTAGTGGTTAGTGACGTTGGTTGCTTAGCCAAAGGTCATGGGTTCGATAACTAATACAAATATTTGTGTGATTATTTGTTCTGTATCTACACATGTATCTGCAGTAGGCACATAGGTTTGTACTTATCTTAATATATAAAATCCTTGCGTTACTGACTGACTGACAGACACGCTACAGCCGAAACTATTCGGCGCAGGAAGCTGAAATTTGGCATGTATGTTCCTTGGGGACCGTAGGGGTGCACTAAGAAGGGATTTCCCGAAATTCCCACGGGATCGGCCAAAACGGGTAGATAAAAAAAAATGCAGGCGTAGCTGCTGGCGACCTCTAGTGTATGTATATAAATATAATTATGAGTTGGTATGTTTATCAGTTGTCTGCCGTAGTGGGAGTGTAAGCGACTGCTACGTCGAAGGTCGCGGGTTCGATTCCCGCTCAAGTCAAAAAATTGTGTGCATAAACATGGACGTTTGTCTTGGTCTGGGTGTTTCTATGCATAATATGTATGTACTTACAAAAAAATGTATATATGTATGTTTATCCATTATCTAGTACCCATAATACAAGCTCTGCTTAGTTTGGGACTAGATGGTGTTGTGTGAGTGTGGTGGAATATTATCATATTATATTAGCTGTTGCTCCAGTCCTATACCGGTTACACTCGGCGGTACCCCTCTACCAGTATGCTGCGATTTCCGCTACCTAGGTTCATTCCTGCAAGATGATGGCGAAATTGATTGGGTTGTTAGGCAAAGAATCAACGCAAGATGGATGAAATGGCGACAGGTCTCAGGTATAATATGCGACCACAAAATGCCTGTGAAATTAAAGGGCCGCATGTATAAGTCGGTTATAAGGCCTGTTGTACTGTATAGAGCTGAGTGTTGGGCTACAACGAAGATGGATGAGAAAAGATTGCATGTGGCAGAGATGAGAATGTTACGATGGATGTGTGGAGTGACAAGAATGGACAGAATTAGGAATGATTACGTTAGAGGTAGTTTGAAAGTGGCGCCCATAGATGAAAAGCTAAAAGGGAGTCGATTGGCTTAGTATGGACATGTTATGCGAAGAGATGAGATGTATGTAGGTAAAACAGTGATGAATATGCATGTAGATGGACGAAAAGGGAGAGGACGGCCAAGGAAAAGATGGATGGACTGTGTGAGGAGGGATATGAAAGAGAAAGGGGTATACGATCGGATGACTGGTGACAGAGAAGTATGGAAGCGAAGGACATACTGCGCCGACCCCAAATAAATTGGGACCAGGCCAAGACAATGATGATGATATTAACTGTTGCTAGGGCCAAATTAGATTCTGTTAAAAAAGTTCACTAGCGGAACGTCTAGTAAGTTCAAACTATAAACGTAAGGAGCTTGCGTGTTTCACATATAAAGCCCAAAGAGTCAGCGTTAAAGAAAAAATACGTAGTATATACTTATTGCAGAGCTATTTCTCTCATCAGTCAGAACATTCCAGAGATTAGCTCATTCATACAAACAAACTCTTCAGACTCATAAAGAAAATACAGAAGTATGTCTTTAACGATAATAGCTACCGGTATATCCTTTTTATGATATTTATAATTATCGTAATATTTTGCTCCAACTTGTACGCAATTAAAATTTATTACATCTTATCTTGTTAACGGATTACAGAGTGTATATATTTTACGATAATATACGAAATAATGGTAGGAGATAATTTATTTTGTAGGCTGTAGGTTATCTCGACAGTAGCCTGTTCGTTTGTGACCTCGGTTTCTCAAGATATTTATACATATTTGCTCGATTGACGGTATTGAACCTAAGCGTTCCTAGGTGTTTCTATTACCTCTAAAGGGAGTTTACAGGTTTACCAGGCTATTTTTGTAATTATTTTAGTTTGGATATACGAGAATAGATATATTAATTTTCACAAAATTAATACATATTGTCATTTGCATTGATGTACTCCAAACGAACGGTCCATCTGCGATCATGACGCTTGAAACAGTGCCGAAATATCGGTTACACAAAACAATGGTACTTGTATATCAGAGAAAATTTTAAATAAATGTCCACGAAACTTTAAATTCCTATATATTATTATCAGTTTCCCAGAATAAACCGATATCTTTAGCATTAGGGGTAAAGACATTTAACTAATATTTATTAACACTTATTGATTGCTAGTCCAGTGCCTTCACCAAATGAAACGCAACAGTAGTAAGCCTACGAACACTACGCTACACACTTTAATAGATGGAATACATCAGTACTATATCATTAATATATCTTATCTAACATTTACAATATTATGACTTTACGACGTTCGACTGCACGGTTGGCGTAGTGGTATAAGCGGCCGCCTCGCCGCTGGACACTGCGCCGAGTGTTGTGGGTTCGATTCCCACACGAGGCAACACATTGTGTGATTCATAAATTGTTGTCTCGAGTCTGGGTGTTCATTGTGTCCATTAGTTGTATGTTTGTAAAGTCCCCCGTGATACAGGATTTAGTCTTAGTGCGGGAGTTGTAAAAAAAGTAATAATAATGTTTATTGGAGAAGTGAAGACCTGTAATTCGTGTACAATATACCCAGCTGGACACGAAAATCCGAAAATCGGGGTCAGTGGCGTGCCGTTAGAGAGGCCTACATATATCGAACAGTGGAACTATGGCAGGCCATGATTATACCCTGCCAGTTTGATTTCTTTACTTGTAGCTTTTAGGTACGTAATAAATAAATAAGTCTCTTCTGCATTATTTTGCTCTAAGTTAGCATCTATATTATAATATTAGCTTTCTTCTGTTCTTCTGTAAGAAGAGGAGATGTTGGCGTTCGTCCTATTCGTTCGGCTTCGGCTACGGTGTCTGGTAGTTCGGTGTTAGCTGTCTCTGGCATCAGCAGGGTGAGGGAGCCCGCCAGTATTGAGGTTACGCCGAATAAGAATGTTGGTAGACCGGACCAGTAGGACATCTGGAGAAATAGATAACGATAGGTTTAAAAGCTATACTTATATTTTGACAAAGCATTAAGGTTAAGTAATTCGCCAGATATTATTACGAGTGAGGATATTGGGACATTTTTCTTAAACATACACCAAAATTCCCATCTTTAGCCCATGGCGTGGTTTATAGCCTAACGCCTTCATCAATAAATGGGACATCCAATATGAAATGAATTATTCATATCGTACTAGTAGTTCCTGAGATTAGTGCGTTCAACCAACCAAACAAACACACAACTATTTGCGATTATTGGCGTTGTCCAACGCCCACTTGTCTCTCAGTGGTGGTCGGTGTCACAATTTATAAAATAGTTTACACACACACACACACATATCTTGAGCTTCAGCGACGTATTTAGTTGTCTGTTCGTAATTTTATTTGTACTTACTAATAACGGAGTCTGCGGCGCCACCAGCGACCCCACGCGGCCGACGGCCGAACAGATGGCGTGCATAGAGTTCCTTGTGTAGGTGGGGAAGAGCTCTGACGTGTACATGTACACAATGTTGTAGGAGAACGTGGCCAGCATCTCGAACGTCATGAACAGCGCCACGCCTAGCCACGCGTAACCTGCAGGTGGATAACGGGTTGGTAATATGAGATGGGTAGGCGTAGGATTTTGGCTTGTGGATCGACGGGTTGCGTACTTATGATAAAGGGTTAAATATATTTTTTTTATAGTCTCACGCCTTTTGTCCCCGAAGGAGTAGGCAGAGGTGAAACATAACACCCACATTTCGCCATGAATTTTAGGTCCCACGTAATAGGAGGCGAGCCTATTGACGTTACCGGGCACATCACCAGACTCCGTTCTGCTACTGCGAACTCGGAAAAACCCAGTAACACTTTTGCACGACCCGGGAATCGAACCCGGGACCTCTGATCAGTAGTCGCATACGCTATCCACTGAACCACGGAGTCAGGCAAAAAAATATATATTTTATTGCTTAAAATAACTTACCTATATTTTAATATTTTACATGGTCCAATACATACCTATTTAATCCTTTATATGATCCATGGGAGTTATTTAAATACCTAAGTTCAATTTCTAAGCATATCATAAACAAGATATTTTTAAGCGACCATTTTCTCGACTATATGGGATTACTTCGGTAATTTAATGTATCAAAATTGATGCAGTCGCATAATATAAACTGCTTTTGAATAAAATTCCAAACATCGCACCCAAAAAGAGATTTTGTTTCTGGTTGTATTCAAAAAATATTAAAATTCTTTAAACAATCCTTTGCTTTATAACAAGACGGTATTGAAAACTCCAACTGTATGTCAAACAAAACATAACAGAAACATTATATCTCTACGTTTTGCGTAACTCACATTTTGGCACAAACGGCTGTGAAATACAGAACGTTCCTCCAACCAAAAACGACAGAAGCAGCGGCAGTTTCCTCTTGTACTTGTCTAGCACGAGCCAATAGAAGATGTTGGCTGGTATATCCATGAGCATAAGTAGAGCGAAGTTCACGAACTTGTTGCCGGCGATCAGCACGGAACTGATCATCATACCGTAGTTGATGAGGGTGATCGTGAACCACCAGACCATGCATACCACGAACCTGCAAAAAGAAACATAAATATATTGCTCTTGAATGAAGGGAAAATAAAGATAATGCTGTTGGCTTAGAAGGGTATAGCCCAGGGCTTAAGAAGTTTCATTGAACTGCTATCATACTGAAGCTTGAAGTTACATAAAATTGAACTCTATTGTTTTATAGTACTTAATTATGTTGTCAAGGGAACTAGCAATTACTTCCGCAACGCATTTGCTTCTGTGCCAGCAACATACTTAAGTGTAGCACATTTCTATTTTTCATGATAAATGAAAACTCAACTTTTATGTAATGTTCGTACATAAAAGTTGAGCAATCATGTCATCATGTGTAAACAATTTTGCTAAAAATACGTAGTAATCATTAAGTACTGAATCTAAAGATTCACAGAAATATTAATTTTAAGAATTGGAACTAAAGTAGTCTACACTACCTTTGCATCATAATCCTTGACTTGAACGTCTTCATCAGCAGTTTCCTGTCATTAACTCCTCCACTTTTTGTCTCTTCATCAACATAATCCAGTCTATCCAGCGTGAAATTATCAACCTCCTTTTTATTTCTTCTAGCTATCTTCTGAATCAGTTCTATAGCCTTCTCTTTCTTGCCTTTGCTGTATAACCATCTGATACTTTCATCCAAGAAGAAGGAGTACGTCAGTATCAGAAGTGTTGGTGCGTAGATAACTCTTAGGAAGTTTCTCCAGTACGGAACCATGTATGCAATGAATGGCATCACGATTAGACCGCATGTGTAGCAGTTTAGAAGAACCATTTGGAATAGCACTGCGCGTTTCTTTTCTACTATTTCTATACCTGAAAATTTATGGAGTATGTTAGAAACTTATCCTTAATTTACCCTTTCACAATGGAGAATATCTATGTAAAAGTACAATATCCTCATAGTATTTAAGAGGCTGTTAACACCCTTGACTTAAACGTTCTCCAAATTCATTTTTCTTTTCTTCTTTTTCCATATCCTCATATATTTCATACGTTATCTCAAAATCTAACTGAAAAGTTGGCTAGCTTTACCTCGATGGTATGCTTGCTATATTTACAAGTTATTTTAATGGCGCTGATACACTTGAGTATTCATGTGTACAGAACAATTATTCTGTAGAGCGGTCTGGCAAGAATTCTCACCAATGTACAGTCAAATTTCGAGCGTCCGGGAAAGATCGTGAAAATCTTCCTAGCGATTGGATCTGTTCGTTGTTCAGTTCGGCTAATTTAGAAATGACGAAAGCTCCATGTTTTTTAACAAGTGAATGCTCAAATGTATCAGAACCATAATCTGAACCGGTCAAAAACTTTTTTTAAATCGATATTCAATACATTAGCAGTGTATACGAGTATATCGGAGTATTTAGCATGATGCAAGGCCGCCACTTTTCCTACTTTGTTCGAGCTTTAAGAGTCCAATGACACCATGAGAATCGGGTGAAGAGAGATAAGTCTTGTGAATTGCAGTCGTAAACAGCTCGGTCACAGCAGGCATAACATTGTAGCTTGCGTAACAACTTAGTACTTTCGATTTATCAGACAATTTACGATGAGATTCCTTCGGTGGTACTAGTTTGACGATGTCTATGCAGGTGGATATGTCAGTGAAATGTCTGATTCAATGCATTCCTTATCTAGGAATGTAGACACGGCATGGAAAGTAAGGATGCTGTTAGTCGCAGGGAATTTGCTAGTCCTTTCGCGACCTTAACCGTCGTAAACCGAACGAAACGTCGGAGGAAAACAGAGGTATATCTTATATTCGTTGGTTAATGTGATTGAGACCCGTTAAAAGTAAGAATGTTCAAACAATCAAACAATATGTACAAAAAGAACACCAAACTTTTGCATAAGCTATTTCACGTGGGATCAAGATGACACTTGGAATACCTACTTCAGATACCCATCTAAAGATGACCGGGTCCTGCCTGGCATATCCCGTCCCTGGTCATAGACATGTGTGAACGACTTCATACAAAGTAGCACCCAGCGATCAGTTTTTTGGGCTTTGCATGGAGCACGGTTCGGTCTTGTGTAGAAAGATCATAAATTGATTTAAATGGCGGCCTCATCTTAGCTTATGTATGATCGAAGGTAAAAAGTTGTCTGCTCTTTCATGGGAAATGTATTATGCAAGTCCATACATTGTAAAGTTCGTTCTAATGTGGTTTTGTTGAATAATATGTTTATACTGACTCTGATACTAAGGCAGCGATAGCCTAGTGAAGATACCAATGGACTGCCATGCAGAGGGTATCGGGTTCGAATCCACGGCGCGCACCACTGACTTTTCGGAGTTACATATGTACGTATTGAATTGATAATTATCGCTTGTCTCGTCTGCCTCGGAGAGCACGTTAAGCCGTCGGTCCCGGCTGTCATGAAGATTTTTGACAGTCTTTATACGTCTAAACCATGGAATATCGCTAACCCTACGGGTTGCGGAGGGCAGACAGGCAGTCCCTCCGTGGAAAAGCTAATATTCCGCCAAATCCGGTTAGAATAGAAAGCGGACCCCAGGTTGAGACTGGGATAACGCTAGGAGGATGATGACTGACTCTGTCACTAACCGCCATCCCATTGGTCTGCCAAAAAAATATGGCTGTAGATAGGTATACTTTGCTTCGGGTATCTTCCATGGTCGCCTCTTCCAACACCCACGGAATGAAAAGGGATAGTTAGTGTGAAAAAGCTAATATATTCTATAAAATCTCGTTAAACAAAACGCAATATGGGCTCCAAGACGAAAATGCTTAGACCCAACCGGGCTATCGCTATTAACCGTTGTCATGTTGCCCATGACAACGGTTAAGCATACATACTCAACATGAACATAGGTGATAGTGCGTCTCCAATAGCCGCTTCCAAAGCCTCCAGTACCACGTAGCACCACAAGTTGGTGGCGAAGCTCTTGGTGAGACCCAACACCGCACCCATCGTGCCTGCGAATACCGCCGCTGTTTTACGACCGAACCTGGAACAAAAACCAAAATTTTATTGGACTTTCGACAGTGTAGTGTAGGTACTTTTATGGTTCAGAGTTCAGAGGCAACGGTGTGATAGCAATAGATTGCAATGTCGTGCAGAGGGTACCAGGTTCAAAACAATTATATATTCTCTCAAATATGATTAGACTAGTTCGCGGATCTCGGTCTCTACGGCGAATGTTTTGGATGCCACAGGGATCACTGCTAGGACGATGATGATGAGTAGGAACATATTGGGGTGTATCGGTCACACATCTTTACATAGGTACCTATCATATAAATTAATGCGCTGGTCTTATGTACAGTCGAACAACTGCCCGCTCGACAACCATAAGGGCGAGAATCGCTAAGCAAGACATCGCCTCTAGCAGTGCTACTTTACACGCACATTGACACTCGTATACAAAACCAGTTTCTAGTGTGCCTCGACTCTATGAGCGAGCCAAGGGATTTTTTTTTCAAACTGGTTCAGCGCCGACTTGTTTGATTGTACACTAAGACTTGTGACCACATCCGATGCAAGTCGGTCAAAACATCGGGATATTAAAAAAAGGTAAGTATTTTGTAATAAAACTGTATGATACATTTAGGGCCTTATTTATTATCTACATGAGATGAATCAAGAGTAGGTACCCGACATCGCGGTAATGTCAAAGTTCATGATGATTATGATGATGATGTCCTCTCGACCGATTTCGGGAACGGCGGCTTGCCTATATAATATGAGACTTGCCAACTGCGCGGGACTTATTACCTATAGTGCATAAGTGTGTGTTCAGACACAAGTACACTCTATTCCCTCACTCTCATAGTCCGATGGGACGCCACATGCGACACGACCGGAGAGAGATTAGGCGCAGGACCAACGGCTTAAGGTGCTTTCCGAAGCACGGGGATGTAACACCGCCAACTCCCTGACTCCGAACTTCTATTGGATAATTCCTAACAGAAAAACCCAATATCACTTTTTGTTCGACCCGGGAATCGAACCCGAGACCTCATGATCCGCAGTGGCTAACGCTGCCGCAGAATCACAGAGGCAGTCGATACATACTACTGCTCTAAAGGAAAAGTGTAATGATGTTTTACTTTAAAAAAATACTGCGTACCTAATAGTGTTATTTCTCGTCTAATACAAGTGCGAAAATCACACTTCTATAAGGTCAAACATAAACTGAGGCAAGGTGTAGCTGTGTAAATTTTAATATATTTTTGCGTGCACAGAAACGTACTGTCGACATATCTCACCTTAACGCGAATGAGGCTGCGATAAAGTTAATAGTGTCTATTGCATGCTAAACTTGTAGGTAAAGTATTCGAAGCTTAATATTCAAGGGATATAGGTACTACATAAAAGTAATAAGTACTGCTTCTGCTATTGGCATACGTTTGCACTTACATTTGTAGTTGAACTATTAAGTGTAAGACAAGTTTCGCACATCGGTTGATAGAATGGGTTTGTTCCCTATTAGTGGTAAAATGTTATACGATCCATCAATGTTTGGTTCTATTGTGGTTTTTGCGTCTGTTGCTCAAATTCAATAGCTTCTCACAGTACCTATACGATTTATGCATTAGTAACGAAATAAGTTACGAAAATATGTACAGTAGTGCGTTTTCTTAGACACAGGGAAAAGAGAGGTACGTCTGTAGCAATAACAGCAAAAATTTACTTTCTGTATTGCTGAATAGTGAAATGCAGAGTAGATACATACTTGTTGTATCAATAATAACTAATTCAACACTAAACAGAATATTGCAAAAACATTAAAACAAAAATCATATACACAACTTTAGTTCAAGGTTATCTGTTGGTAGCCCTGCTTTGTCAACATTCATAAAGCTAACATAATTAAAAAGTTTGTTTAAGACGTCGCATTGAGCAAGTTATCCGAGGTGTTCTCGCTCATAAGCCTGGCTATCGCTCATGTTCTGCCGGTACTGAGTTGGCACCACAAACAAACTGGTTGCGGCCGATTTACAACCACTTCAAAAGTTGTTGGGTAAGAGGACTTTTCTTGGTACGTGGCCCTAATATGCATCGGATCATATAACTCGTCTATAATTGCAATAAATTTGTACATCTACATTTTTAGAAATATATTTGAAGTTTGAGTATTCGTATTAGAGATAGTAATCGACATTCTATTCAGGAACCGTTCTTCGTGTCCGTTATTTAAATGAGTGGCAAGTTCCCGCGGCACAGCGTTAATTCCTAGTTTATTTGATGGCTTTTATGAGGCAATCAACATACACTTTACAACAATTACTTTGCCGTGTACAAGCAAGTTTACAGATATACTATAAATCGCCATCCCAGAGGTAATTAAGACATAGCTCGGCTCTACCGCGCCTGTGATAGTTGCGTCCACGCTAATGACCTGAACGTGGCAGTTTCATTTATGTACCGGTACTGCACTTAATTATGAAGACTTGTGACACTGCGTGCTTGTAATTGAATACTGGATACAGAGCAATTAGTTCGGGAATAAGTAGCAAAGCCTTCCAGCCACCAAAGCGATTTATAGGTTAAGATGGACGAAGAATAAAATAGTATCTGTAGTAATGGGCATACGCCTATGTATCTAAAGCACATGAGGACTTTTAAATCCACGTGTTAAATTCATTATAACAAGTAGTATATTCATTTTAACAAGTATCTTTCTATGATGTTTTAGGTGAATATTATAAACAAGGTATCCCACATATTATTTTACATGGTTGTATTTTTTTCGTTTATGAGGCCGAATGAATAAAGAACGACGAACAGTGCATAAGGGTCGGATAAAAAGCTCCTAGACATAACATCAATTTGCCTGTTTTATCAATGCTAAACCAATACTTATGTTTTGTGTAATTAACCGCAACACAACTTAAAACAGAAATGGATTTTTTTATAGACTCCCGCCTGTATCCCCGAAGGGGTAGGCAGAGGTGTAATATTACACCCACATTTCATGAATTTTTAGGTCCCACGTAATAGGGGACGAGCCTATTGCCGTTACCGGCACATCACCAGACTCCGGGCTACTACTGAGAATTCGGAAAAACCCAGTAACAGTTTTTCCCGACCCAGGAATCGAACCCGGGACCTCCAATCAGCAGTCGCATACGCTATCCACCGGACCACGGAGGCAGTCAGGATTTCCTTTTAGTATAAAATCTTTTCAGAAACGTCTCGACATGGTGAAGATGATGGACTCAGGCGCTAGTAGGCCGGCAGTAAATAACAAAACGTCTAACGAGGCGATGTATGAAAAAGATTTATAGGAGTATCAACAAGCTTCGCACAAAATCTAAACTGTCAAAGGTAGCTATGTAAGAAAGCGGACCTCGGTCTCCGAGACGAAAGTCTTTGATGCAACCGGGATAACTTAGAATGTACCTCTGTTCCCGCATATCTTATGTGCTACACATCGTATTTGATGGATGCAAACGAGGTTTTGTTAGAAGCATCATGATTGCAATGGATATGTTATGTAAAACTGAATTGAATATGCTTCTTATTAAGGAACACAAGTTCTGTTAATTTTTTTTTCAACTACCGTTAGTTAATTTAAGTTGCTATTGGTACCTCTTGCATCAGTAGCGCAAATGTTAGTTTTCGTTGACGAAGCTTAAAAAGACTGGATTTTCTGGATTAAAGATGATTTACCAAAAATTTTAAACTTATCACCACTTTATTTAACTTCTGCGAAGACACAATAGTGAGTTGATCATCTAAATCTTTCCTTAATTGCAACGCCTAATATAGTAATCTTTTTCATAAAAAAGAAAATGCCTGGACTAGGAATTTAACCTGCGTAACGGGAAACTCAACAAACATTCCATCAAAGGAGACTAATTACACCTAGACTTGAAACATGAATTTGTGGAACACAGTGTTGTTCCGTGTGGGGATTGAACCCAGAACTCTTGGCGCAGTTCTAAACTGCGAGACGGCCGCTTAAACCACTACGCCATATGGGCAGTCAAGCTTATGGTATGGTAGCACGGGTTGATGCCGCTACTCTATGTCCTAGCGTGTATTTTGCGTACGGGCGGGAATAACTATTGTCATTCGAGCCACCCGAGCTCTTCGATGAAGCATAGAAGACTAAGGCATCTTTTGTCAGTTGTTGACTATGTCAGACAGTCAAAGTTACTTGAAGTCGTCGGTTCGTTGATATGTGTATGTACGTGTATGAAAGCTCACCTATCCGAGATCTGTCCTTGCACGAGCAGACCCAGCATGTTGCCGAAGCTATGCGCTGTGCCCACTAGCGTCGCCTTCCAGTCCTCGCAAGCCAATCCGAACTACAACAAAAGTGCATAGTATTAATATCATCATGTGAACCTAGGGACGTCCACTGCTGGACATAAGCCAGGTTCTGCATACAGACCGATCTTGAGAGATACAGACTTCGATCAAATATTCTATTGATCGAGGGATACAGGCATCTTTATATTAATATCAACCTTAGGGTTGGTTTGACTGTTTAATTTACACAATATAGTTTATCGTGATTTATTACCCTTTAACCAAGGTTTGCAAAAATAAAGCCCAGCTATAACGGCCATTTTCTATATTCGAACTATAGATAGATCTGTAGATTGTAGATTCGTGTTTGACATGACGACGTATGGAGCTTATGTCAAAAACTGTCAAAAACGAATCTAAAATCTACAGATCTCTCTATAATTCGAATATTTAATTTCGTATATATATTATATACGTATATATGTATATATAGCCGCTAGGTTGACGGCATAGAATACAAGTGTCACCACCCCCTATCTTCCCGTGGGTGTCGTAAGAGGCGACTAAGGGATAACACGATGCAAATACCATCTTTGTGTAGAGACGGAAAACTCGACATCAAACCCTATACGACTGCCTCGTTGGTCTCGCGGCATAAATGTGCGCGTGGGATCGGGAGGTCCCGGGTTCAATTCCTGGGTCGGCCAGTGTTATTGAGTTTTTCTGTCACGAAATTCTCAGTAGCAGCACGGAGTCTGGAAATGTGCCCGGTACGGCAATAGGCTCGCCCCTTATTACGTGGGACTAAAGTATATCTGGCGAAAAGTGGGTGTAGAAATACACCTCTGCCTACCCCTTCGGGGATAAAAGGCGTGACGATATGTATGTATGTTTATTTCGTAGTAAGTATGTCTACACCAAATTTCGCCTACGGCTCCGCCAGCATAATACTATTTCACCCCCTTAGTGTGGAAATTTCCAAAAACCCTCTCGTAGTCCTTCCCTACATTAAGGAACATTCATGCCAAATTTCAGCTTCTTGATATGATATTCGACACGACACATTCAAGAATATTTTCTTTTATATAAATAACAAAGATCGATATTAGTAATAAATGTTTACAGAAAAAAAACACATCGCCATAGCTTTACGGTGCTCTCCACAAACAATTCTAAACAAATATTCAGGATTGTTCACACTTCCCACACAATTAAATTCCTAACGCCTATCTCTCAGTTGAATATTAACGGTCTGCAGTCCTCATCCTGCACAACAAGTGAATCGTACGTACTGAGGCGACACATACATCTCTATCAGCCAGTATAAGATGACCCACCATTGTATAAACCTCCCGTACTAACATGGGTCTGTCACTGGTCATTTTTGCATCCAGTATAAGTTGACCCACAATTGTATAAACTTGCCGTACTAACGTAGATCAGATACTGGTAAGTTTCAACTAGCTATATATGAACACAGTTTACGATGCTAGGGCAGGGTTGCCAACATTTTTAATCGTTGATGCCAAATGAATTCAAAACGCCGTGAATTTCTGCGAAATCGTAGTTTTCTCAAACATTAAAATGTTGATTTTTTATTTTTTTTATTCTTTGTAATTAAAATGGCATTTTACTGGTATAAAAATAAGTTCGCGTTTCACTTATCAAAAGCTTCTACAGCCATACTCAAAACTAGCCAAATTAGAGTTATTTGTTACACTAAAGACTACATTCGAACACCCGTAAATCTGGGAAAATCTAGACAAATAGTAACCCTACAATTCACAAGTGCAGAGCTCCACGGTACGAGGTGCAGTCTCGCAGACCGGTCGGGCGGTAAGAACTATGCAAATAGCCCGCGACCGTTGCTCGGCTTGTAGGTACTTGATTGTGAGGCTCTGAGATATTGATTGTGTTAACTACAATAGCGTTGTATGTCCTGTTGTTAGCTTTTGTTCTGGCGAAACCTGTTGACAAGGTGTGATTGTGGTTTTCTGTTAGATCAAATTTTGTCTTGCTATTACGTTGGGGTCACCAATGAATGAATGTGTGATGAAAGAAAGATATTCAAAGATATATTTGACTAGTACCAGAATAAGAAATAGAGTTCATGACATCGGCCATGACTGCTGCGCTGCGCAAATACAATAGTGCGCTATACTACTATACATTATAATTTGTAGCTTCAGCAGCCGCTACGGGCACTAAATTTGCCGAAATGCTTGTAAAGTTGCAGGTATCTTAATAAACAGAAATTTGTATTTTTCTGACCATCCAGACTCTAGAACGAAGATTTAATGGATCATATTTTTTTTTTTCAAAAAAATCAACTGACCCGTAGTGCATACGCGTGGTAACGGTACTACGCCATGATCCGTGCAGAAATCGTCCGTCCATCCGTCGAATCATTTTTACTGCATGCGGTAATGCAGTGTCGCGAAATGTATCCAGTGGAGGGCGGTAAGCTTACCCTATTACCTGTATCCTCTATGGCCTACTTATATTTAACTAGAGGAGGCCAGCAGCTACGCCTGCATTTTTTCTTAAATTTATCCGTTTTGGCCGATCCCGTGGGAATTTCAGGCAATCCCTTCTTATATTATTCTATCGCCAAACGATAAGGATAGGTATTTAAAGATCTTTTTTTTTTTCTCCTTATTGTTAGGTAGAATTTTTACCAATGAATGTAATTCCATATTTTAAGTTTATGAATGTTTGCATGTTTTTGTGTATGTATAAGTATGAGTAGGTATTTGTATAGACGATTATGTACATGAACTTGATTTCTGTGATCGTCACTTGGGGTTGCCAACTAATATCAGGGTTGTTTGAGGCTTATACCTCAACCAACATAAGCCTGAATGGTAACCTCATTTTTATAATATACTTCTTGGATAAGAACTGTGTCACAAATTGTTAATTGTCATACTGTTGTGTGTATATTGTAAAAATAAATGCTTTCATTTAATTTTTTTCATTGTCATTTTCTTAGTGCACCCCTACGGTCCCCAAGGAACATGCATGCCAAATTTCAGCTTCCTGCGCCCAATAGTTTCGGCTGTAGTGTGTCTGTCAGTCAGTCAGTAACGCAAGGATTTTATATATTAAGATAAGTGTGTAAGAAATAATCGCTCATTTAATTGACAAAGAAAATTGCCTGTCACGGTCTACTAGTGTAATAATAGGTACGTTTATTAACAAGTATTGCAGTAAGCTAAAAGCCAAAAGATGTCAAGATTTGATGTCAGTTATCCGGTCATTTCAACATCGGTAGAGCTGGCAGCACAGACTGCTTACGAATAATGGTTAGGGAAATAAAAACTAGCAACTTATTTAATCTCTTACAATGGCAGCAACATCAAATACTTCCCTATTCGTATTGGTCACGGGATTAAAAACAGCGTGTCGAAACATATCGTAAAACAACTATGAGAAGACAAACTCACACCTCAATATAACAATTAAAACCCTGTTATAATACTGCCTAAAAAAGTTACTTTCACTCAAAATTTGTTACCACATAACATAACACATAACATATCTTCACGCCTTTTATCCCCGAAGGGGTAGGCAGAGGTGTATTACACACCCACACTTCGCCAGATATGTTTCGGTCCCAATGTAATAGGGGGCGAGCCTATTGCCATCTACCGGGCACATTCTTAAGTGTGCGATAATTAACATTTTTAATACACACATAACTTCGAAAAGTCAGAGGTGTGTGCCCGAGGTACCTGGGGATCGAACCCGAGACCATCGTCTCGGCAGTCCGTTACGTACACCACTGGGCTACCGCCGCTTTTTATTTGTTTTTTGTTACCGTAACAAATTATTTCCCATCGTCTCTTTAAATGCTTTATTATTAAAGAGTAATGCCTCCGTGGTCCAGTGGATAGCATATGCGACTGTTGATCGGAGGTCCCGTGTTCGATTTCCGGGTCGGGCAAAAGTGTTACTGGGTTTTTCCGAATACTCAGTAGCAGCCCGGAGTCTGGTGATGTGCCCGGTAACGGCAGTAGGCTCGCCCCTATTACGTGGGATGGGACCTAAAACTTCATGGCGAAATTTGGGTGTAGGGGAAAGTCGCGATCATTGTACCAGCGTTTTCATTGGACCACCAAAGTATTTCCAAAACTATCCAAGCTAGCAACACCCAAACTAGTCGAAACGACTCCGTGCTAGCTCGGTTGGACCCTTGGACCTCTCGCTAACCTCAGCGACGCTGCGGAACTTGGCGAGGAGTTACGTGTGTCATTGTATTTGTAGGCGGTCTAAATCTTATTATATGACTCGGAACAATCTCATATAACTATCATTCTACTCATATTCGTTTCTGTGCACTGGTATGAAATATTAGATAATTTAATTGTGATTCCATGAGTGTTATTCAATGTTGTCTAATCATGTCTTTGTAAATTTTAGATTTTCTTTTACGAAACGAATACATTGTTGCTATCAATGGACCACAAGAGAGGTCCGCCGTTGGACCGGCCCAAGCATAGCAACTTTCTATTGTATTTTTTTTTTACTCACGTTCTAACGTAGGCTCCGAGTATTTCAGTGATTATGAAAAAAAGCTCTTGAAAACATGGTAAATTAATAATTGTAGAATGTCGTCATATAAAAGAAATACTTTATTACAATTAAACTAGCATGAACCTCGCTCTAAAATCAGTGAAAAAACAAAAGGCTGGTTTAAATGAAGCTAGTAGAATTTATGAAGTCCCGAGAGTAACACTCAAACGAAGGTTACATGAAGTAAACCAAAAAGCCCAAGAAAACGCCAACTACAACTATAGCTTGTTTGGTTGTCGTAAGTGTATGAGTGTTGTTTGTCTCTCCTCTTATGCCATTATTTAATCAAATTGATAATTCTAATAAGTTACCGTAATTGGACCTCTAGAACAAATTTCTCGAAGTCCATTTACGGCAACCTAGTGGTTCAATGAAGGTGCCCATGGTCCAAAGAAGGTAACAGCCAAAGATTTAGTTTTCTTCGTTTATACCAAAAAGTATAAGCCCGAATTGTTTGTGCGTTTGATTATTATAAATAAAGGTCCCACGGAAAAAAATAATAAACTGCTTTCATTTTTAAATCCGTTATATTTTTTAAGATATGACTTTGTAAAGTTAGGTGGTTCATTCATAGCAACCTTCCCCTAATATTTACACCTCTGCCTACCCCTTCAGGGATACAGGCGTGAGACTATAAATAAATTAATTTGAAAAAGTAATAAAGCGCGGCGGAAATTGGTGACAACCCAAAAGTTAGGGTTGTATGTTAGAACATTTGAGAAATTTTCTCCATGCATAAATTTCACAAATATATGAAACAAATTGGCATATTATGGCTTCGATAGCCTAGTGGAGAGACTAACATACTGCTACGCAGAGGGTCTCGAGCTCAAATCAGCGGCGAGAACTACTAACTGTTGGAAGGTTTTAAATGGTAAAGGAAAATATCGTGAGGAAGACTGAATGTCTAGAAGCTCTCCATAGTGTTATGGACATACCTGGTGGACTATGGCCTTAGCCTTCTCATATTGAGAAGGCAGCAGATAAATATAAAGAGGCAAATGGTGACGAAACGTGATCGGCAACGGATAGTAGTGTGATTTTAATTCCAACTTTTTAAATACTCGTCATTCCATGACTAACTAAGGCTAGTAGGTATAACTTACGCCACTAAATTATTACGCTATTGGGAGATTCCTTACATTAATATTAGTATATGTATATACACGAAAATCTGTAAACATATTCTGATTGTTTTTATTATCAACACAACACATATCATCACAAGAAGTAAATAGGGCTTAGTTTACACGTAAAACTATTGTTTGATAAAGGGAACGAGGTTGCTTCGCGTGTCAACCATGTTATCTCAGTAACGAATGTTGAGAAACACATTCCGCATCTGTCGTATTGTTTGTGGGTGTCCAATTAAAATTGTTATAATATTGTGAATGTAGACACTAGGGTTGACAGATACTGTATTATAATGTCTTATAACCGCTAAAATGGAAGACAAGCTAAACAGCGTGTAAAAAAACCCTTAACGAAAACTGAAATCCCATGTTGCACCAATCAGTACGAACATTTTTACTTCGGCACCATACCTGGGAAATTACTGGCACCTACTGGAGATATTGAGGCTCAAAGTTACTATGGAATTTTTCTAATTAGGTACAAAATCGATGCATTTACCCCGCTAATATGTTCTTAAGATGACCCCATGGATAAGTAGGTATTTCGAGTGTAGCACGCGCGCGCTTTTGATTGCGGTTTAAAAATTTGAAAACTAAAAAAGCTAATCGTTTCCCAGGTATTATTTTTGGTTAGTATGACTTGGTATGATGTCCACAACGAGTAGACTTCGATGGGTCTTGTGACAACCTTTGTTGTGGTTGCGATAACTGCTGTTGAGATACACAACACTGTGTTTTCAAAATCGTGGCAGTGTTTATATGTCAAGAAACTGGAGTTATCCGTCATTAAATGTATGACAAAACATGTTTCTTTTTATTTATATAAATCTAACAGGTCTTGCTGGCATTAACTATCAGTCATCAGTCAGTTTGTATGATTTGTACAAAATAATAAAAGTTCGAAATTGAGTGCTAAGTTAGAAGTGTATATCTTGCCGGTGTTAACTGGTAAATTTTTCAAGTGCAATGTGAGTTAAAGGGCGTAGGTACTACATACCTGATAAGCTGTATTTAAACCGTATATGCAAAGTCTACATCTCTGATAAATTTCATGACCAAGCTATCATATGTCAACGTTTAAACCTGTCTGCCAATATCAATATTATATCAAAGATCGTTTTTTTCACCTTGCCGAAAGATTTCAATATTGATTCAGTAACTCAAACTGCTCTTCAGTAGGTCAAATAAAGGTTACGTAAATTTAAACGTCTACCGATTCTCTGGTATTCTGGCCCTATTTCTGCCGGTCTAATTAGTATTTATCTGCCTCGTTGGTCTCGCGGCATAAATGTGCGCGTGGGATTGGGAGGTCTCGGGTTCGATTCCCGGGTCGGGCAAAGTGTTACTGGGTTTTTCCGTTAGGAAATTCTCAGTAGCAGCACGGAGTCTGGTAATGTGCCCGGTACGGCAATAGGCTCGCCCCCTATTACGTGGGACCTAAAAATTCATGGCGAAATGTGGGTGTAATATTACACGTCTGCCTGCCCCTTCGGGGATACAGGCGTGAGTCTATAAATAAAAAATAATTAATTAGTATTTAGTTTGGTTAAACAAGACGTCACTCGTTGAGGTGTTTTCTCTTGTTGACTAATCTTAACATATAATCTACACAACGGGCACGCCACGATAGTGGCGGTAAGTCCCGTGGTTGATGAGTGGTTGGAGAGACGTCACGGCGTCCTCACCTTCCGGTTGACTCAAATCCTTACCGGCCATGGTTGTTTTGGCCGGTATTTGTGGAGGATAGGCCGGGAGGAAACGCCCGGATGCCACCATTGTGGCAGCGGCCGCGACCCTGTCGAAGACACGGCGTTGCATACTTTGGCGGAATGCCCAGCCTGGGCATCGCAGCGCCGTGATCTGGTCGCGGCTCTCAATACGGTTGTCCTCTCGCTCCCGGCCGTAGTTCTGTCTATGGTCCGGAGTGAGAGGTCTTGGAACGCCGTCGCCTCCTTCTGCGAAGCAGTCATGCTGAACAAAGAGGCGGCGGAGCGGGAGAGGGAAATACACCGCCCTCTCCCCAACCGTAGGTCCGGGCGTCGGGGACGTCGCACAAGAGACGACCTCCGACCACCCTAAATTCAGTGCCTGCGGACGGTGAGCGCTGGGGCTGCTCCCTGTCCGCCAAAAGGCGGGAGGCGGCGCGTGTCCTCGCCACCTCCCAAGTAGCTTTGTGAGGTGATGGATGCGAGAAGTTTGATGGATGCAAGAAGTTTGATGGATGATTGCGAGATCATAACGAGACGGGGCCCGCCAACACAAACGGCGGGCCAATCCCGGGCGGGGTCGCGAGAAAGTATGCAAATCGCGAATCGCGTGACCCCGCCAACACACGGGACCCGTAGGGACACCGCGGTGGTTTTTAGTGGGTATGCCCCGAACGCCTGTAGGGGAGAGCCTCCACATACCTCCTCCGCCAGTCCCAAGCCCAGCCGTTAATGTTTAATGGCTGGGTTGGCGGAGTTGAGATGACTCATAAGGAGAGTTTCCCACCGTAGTGAACAAAAAAAAAAAAAAAAAAAAAATCTACACAATTCCGTAAACATCTCACTACGAGGGAATTGTGAGCAAACGTAAACGTTGGAAATGGGTTTAAATTATATTATTGCGATACTATAGAATTAAAAAAAAGCAGCGATAGCCGAGTGGAGACACCGACGAACTGCCACGGAGAGGGTCAAATCCACGGCACGCACCAATTTCTAAACTTTTCGAAGTTGTATCCGTATTAAATTGTTAAATATCGCTTGCTAAACGGTGAAGTAAAAGCATGTCTGAGAGTTCTCCATAATGTTCTCGAAAGACATGTGAAGTCTGCCAACCGCTGAAGTCGGCCGGCGTGGTGGACTATGGCCTTACCCTTCTCATAGTGAGAAGCACGTGCCCAGCAGTGGGACAGTTTATATACAGGCCGATGATGATGATAGGTTTAATGAGAACCCGGCTAAATGCATGACGAACCACGCACATTGCAGGGTTCCGTAGTACTCCTAGCCTAGTTACTCGTCAAGTAGCACAGTCTAATGAGCCGTTATAATTTCCATTGAACGTTCAATATCAAATGCCATTGAACGTTCAATACCAAATGATGAGCCACGCACATTGCATGGTTCCGTAGTACTCCTAGCCTAGTTACTTGTCAAGTAGCACAGTCTAATGAGCCGTTATAATTTCCATTGAACGTTCAATACCAAATGCCATTGAAGTTGAACGTTCAATACCAAATGATGAGCCACGCACATTGCAGGGTTTCGTAGTACTCCTAGCCTAGTTACTTGTCAAGTAGCACAGTCTAATGAGCCGTTATAATTTCCATTGAACGTTCAATACCAAATGCCATTGAACGTTCAATACCAAATGATGAGCCACGCACATTGCAGGGTTTCGTAGTACTCGTAGCCTAGTTACTTGTCAAGTAGCACAGTCTAATGAGCCGTTATAATTTCCATTGAACGTTCAATACCAAATGCCATTGAACGTTCAATACCAAATGATGAGTCACGCACATTGCAGGGTTTCGTAGTACTCCTAGCCTAGTTACTTGTCAAGTAGCACAGTCTAATGAGCCGTTATAATTTCCATTGAACGTTCAATACCAAATGCCATTGAACGTTCAATACCAAATGATGAGCCACGCACATTGCAGGGTTTCGTAGTACTCCTAGCCTAGTTACTTGTCAAGTAGCACAGTCTAATGAGCCGTTATAATTTCCATTGAACGTTCAATACCAAATGCCATTGAACGTTCAATACCAAATGATGAGCCACGCACATTGCAGGGTTCCGTAGTACTCCTTGCCTAGTTACTCGTCAAGTAGCAAAGTCTAATGAGCCGTTATAATTTCCATTGAACGTTCATAACCAATATGTGAATATTTGGCAGTTACTTTTAGTTTTAGTTTACACATACCAAAATACTGCGGTTTAAAAAATAGAGGGGAGAAAAAAACCAAACCACCAATTAGGTGGTTTGGTTTTTACTAAAAAGTTATTTCGCAAACGGATCTCTAAATAAAAAAGCAGTTAAAGTACGCACCTTGTGATTGTGAAATACCTGTCTAACGATGACTCTTAAAATGTTGAAGAAAAACAATCATATTCTCATTTAACTACCAGGAAATATAACCTTTTTTAAAAATTTCTTTGTAGGTACACTTTTTCGAAACTTCCTTCTAAAATGTACAAAAGCTACATGCTAATTAATTCGGTTGCTATCAATAACTAAACTGAAACAATAAAATAAAAGACAAAAAACTGCAACATGTCTAGATAAGAGACGCGTATTTAAATTTTACTGTCAAGTCGTTTTATGCAAATTAAATGTAACTGATAAAAGAAACACCTTTTAACAATTAAAATGCAAGAGTTTTTAAATTGATACATCTTGCTATTTTTTTAGGTACAGTCAGTTACATTGGTTTCTAGCGAAACATTTACCTGCAATATTTTTATGTAGCTTTGCACAATATTATAATAAATCCTAATACATACATACATCTGACTCACGTCTGTTTCCCCGAAGGGGTAGGCGGAGGAATATTAAACGCCCACTTTTCGCCAGTGTTTTGATCCCACGTAATAGGTGGCGAGCCTATTGCCGCTTATCGGGATATTTTGTTTGCCAGAGCCTCGTCCGTTGATCGGCAGGTGCACCACTTGCAGGTGAGGTTGGCTTGGGACCCTAAGTTCTTGGTGGGAACCCTATGTAAGTACTTATTAGCTTTAAATCCTAATATAAGTACTTATTAGCATTAATGTTGAAAGAAAATTTAATTCATAGCTGACGTGTCAGTAATGGTTAATGGAACTCCAACTGTGTTAAGAGAAATTATTTTATTTTATACTATTTGTGACGCGCGGCACAGCTCGCGGTTCTATCTACTGGCCCTTCTCGTTTTAAATATGTACTTATATATCTATCTATTTGAATATCTGTATCTATCTACATATGTCAAACATATTAAGTATATAATTAAGGGCCCACCGCGTTATGTCTGTCTGTATGAACGTCATAAACACAGTAACTACCGAACGGATTTATGTTCAGGAGTATAATTAACGCAGCCGTAGCCGCGGGTGAAGTATAGTACATATTATTATAATTTTTTTTATATTAATGGGCGGCAAACGCGCAGACGGATCGCCTGATGGTAAGCAATTACCGCCACCCATGGACACAAGCAACACCACAGGAGTCACAAGTGCGTTGCCGCCTCTTGGGGTTGGGAAAAGGGATAGGATGAGGAAGAAGGAATAGGGGGTAGGGCCTCCGGCACTCTCACTCACCGAACGAAACGCAACAGTTCAGGTACTGTTACTTTACGTCGATTATCTGTGAAAGGGTAGTACTGCCCCGGTCGGGCTGGCCCATTCATGCTGAAATCAGCAAGGCTCTACTACCGTGCATAAAAAGAAGTCTCCGCCACGTCCTGTCTGTCTGTACTGCATGCATCGTACGGTATCCCTAGGGACTGAGATTCTTGAGCTAGGTTTAAGTGTAGTTCACTATTTATACTAAACTAGTCGACGCCAGCGGCTTCGCACGCACATATTTTCAAATTGCCCGTTTTGTCCGATCCCCTGGGAATTTCGGGAAATCCCGTCTTAGTGCACCCCTACGGTCCCCAAGGAACATACATGCTAAATTTCAGCTTCTTGCGCCAAGTAGTTTCGGCTGTAGCTTGTCTGCCAGTCAGTCAGTAACGCAAGGATTTTATATATCGTCGCCTTAGAGTGAAAAGCTCGGATTTACATTTTTGCTCAAATTTTTTTTATCGCGTTTCTAGCAAGAAAACCTCGCGACGCACATGCTGCTCTGACTAATTTGTCCATTCGATAGTCGTAGTGCCATCTATGATAGTAAATGCGAACCTCGTGAACACTCGCATCTGTCAGTTTGGCGTGAATACCTTGCAACGAACGTGTCGATTCTTGTTTGAAAATTGATTACCTGAGTTTATTCTACTGTAGCTGTATAATTTTGTGTTTTTTCTAAATAAGGTAAGTGCTGTTCATGTTTGAAACGTATTATACAGATATAACTAAATATTTAAAAGTTGTGGGTGTTTTTCTAATTAGCAACCTCGTAAAGACACATAAATAAGTTTTCAAAGCTCGTAAAGTTATATACGAGGTTTTCCTATAACTTAAATTGAGACAGAATACCACGTTAGTACTTTTACAAGGTATTCTTTTGTAAATGTGTGTTACGTCGAGAAGGAAAAATACGTAAGGATGATAACGAGGTCTTCGCACAAATAAATAGATCGTTAATCAGATTACAAATAATATATTAATGCATTTATGTTACTATGTCATGTATAAGAAACTAAATTCCAGTTAATTAAATCGTTTTTTTATCATTTCTATAATTCATTAAGCACTTACGAGGATTTCATTTTTATTATTTTGTACAAATACCTCGTAAACGTACATACGAGCCTTTCATTTTTTGATCACTACTCTTTGCCAGGTTTTCATTTTTATTTTTTTGTACGAATTCTTCGTACATTTACTCACGAGCTTTTCATTTTCTATTCACTAGGTTTTCAGTGTTTAATCGTTAATGTTAAGTTAGTTTTATTAATAAATCAATTACTATTACTTTTGTTTTAGTTCATCATGGCATCGGATCCTAGCGACGACAGATACTCTCCAGAGATTGTAAATAAATATTATTAATTACGTAGCGGGAGAAAGTCACGTAAATTACGTGAAAATGCAAAGGCTATAATTAATCAATCACAAGAATTTAAGGCAAATTTCAGAGAGGAAGTATAATATTTCCACAAGCGAAAACCCCATCCAATCTTGTGATCAAACTAGCACACCGTTATCCCAAGTAGAAGTCATAGATCAGATTGATAGTTGTTTACAGATAGATAATCCCGACTCGCTTGCTGAGTTACGTCTGCATGTGATAAATAGTACGGGGAGCCTAATTTCCAAAAATGACGAACCTCTTGAAACAGTCAAGATTCTCATAAAAAATAACATTGCTGTCATGCCGTCAAAGAGTCTAAATGATAATCAAATTAAGCCGATTTCACTGATTGAATCGTGTCTGCGCGTGATAAATTCTGTAAAAGAAATAAGTCTCTTAAAAAAATGTACACTTCAAGCTACTAAAGAACATGCAACCTTTGAAACAAATGGCAACTCACCAGCTGTTTGTAATTGACCTACAGTAGATAGCTTTGATGAAGAAATGGGTTGTTATATAGCAGCAGAAGAAGTAGTGCTTTTGAAAGATTCTTTAAAGGAGCCTTCACTTAACACTCTGTTACGCCAGGATTTACAACAACGGCAATCAATGTCGCCAACAAGTGCTTTAAGTTTTGATTTGCTCCCTGTTATTGATTCTCCTCAAAATCTTTATGAACCTTTAGATATTATTCCGTCATGTTCCGAAGATCCGATACTGGGACGTATTTCGACTTCTTCTAGTATCGGCGTCTACTCTCCTGAAGACGGAGACTCTGAATATCACCCCAATGAATTATTAAGACTGTCATCCTCTGAATCAGAAGACAATAATGAGTCTGATAGAAAACGACGCCGAGCTAAAAGAGGAAAAGCAAATAAAGAATGTTGGATTAGTGAAGCTAACAAGTACAAACGTATGAAAGGAGAGACTTATGCAGGAAGAAGAAAAACTACGGAAGGGAAAGTGGTTTTCGATATTCCCAGAAGGAAACGTTCTGTGAAACCTAGGTGTTTTCATACGGAAAACAGTAAATATTTTCAATGTCATAAAGTGTCTGAAGAAAGCAGGCAGTCAAATTTTAATCAGTATTGGAATTTAAATTGGGAGGCGAAAAAAGTGTGGATTAAAAAGACAGTCCAATCTCAAAGTGTGGCAAGACGTAAATGTAACACTATAAATGCACAAAGAGATAATACTTATAAATACAGATTAAACACGCCTGAAGGGCAGTACACGGTTTGCAAACAAATGTATCTACATACCTTTGACATCGGAGAATGGACTGTCTATAACTGGTTACGTAGCGTGGCTCATAAAGTGCATACGCAAAATAGGAACAGTACAGTTAAAGAACAAGAAGAAGAAGGAAGAAAACATTTAAGAGATTATTTGAATATGCTTCCAAAAATGGAGTCACATTATTGTTGAAAATCTACGACTAAACTGTATTTAGAACGAAATTGGAGCAACAAACAAAGCCTTTACCGAGAATATCTAAATTATCTCAGAGAAAAGGGGAAAGATGACTGTAAAGTCTCAAATTTCATATTTTGGGAAGAATTTGAAGCGATGAACCTTTCATTATTCTCCCAAAAAAGACGAATGTGATGTTTGTTGTGCGAGAAGGGTCGGTAATCTAAGTGAAGCAGATTACAACTTACATATTTTGCTCAAGGATAAGGCAAGACAAGAGAAGTGTTCAGACAAAAATATATCTGATCCATGTGTAAAAGTTTTCACATTTGATCTGCAGGCAGTTTTACTGTCGCCGGCATTAAATGCTTCCGCTCTTTACTACAAGACTAAACTGAAAGTTCATAATTTTACAATTTTTGACCTGAAGACTTCCGATGGGTACTGCTTCATCTGGAATGAGTGTGAAGGAGGCGTGACAGCCGATGAATTTGCCAGTATACTCTACCATTTTTTGAAAAATAATGTTGATGACACTGTGAAGCACGTTATATTCTGGAGCGATGGCTGCACTAATCAAAATCGCAATGCGATTCTGGCAAATGCCTTACTTCTTGCTGCAAAGCAAAAATCCTTAACTATTACGCATAAATACCTTGAAAAAGGTCACACTCAAATGGAGTGTGACTCCATGCATGCCACAATTGAACGAAATCTTTAAAATCGTGAAATTTATTCACCAGCACAGTACGTCGACATTTGTAAAACTGCTAGACTGACAAAACCGTACAACGTCAACTACTTACAGCATACTTTTTTCCACAAGTTCAGCTCCATGCCATACCTCAACTCCATTAGACCTGGAAAGAAAACTGGGGAGGCAACCGTCTTCGATTTGCGTTGTATTGAGTACCACAGTGATGGGTCAATTTTTTACAAAAAAGTACACGACGAAGAATTTTCACAATTAACAAGGAGAATTAAAATGCCAGGTCTCTTAGATTCTATGCCGCTGTTATATGATAGTAGACTCCCAATAACACGAAGCAAGTACATCCATTTACAAGAATTGAAGGCTGTGTTGCCTACTGATGTACACTCATTCTACGACCAACTGCCTCATCAATGCAGTGATCAACGGCGGAATGACACGTGTACCTGCGGAAGAGCAGTACTATCAGGGTAGTTACCGTTGTGCGGCGTTAAAATTAGACGTTACGTTGCTTTTATTCTTTTGGTTTTATAAAAATAATTGGCAATTTATTCATAAGTACTAGTGTATGGTAGCGTCAATGATAAGACATTGGCTGATGATTTTTTTAGCTAAGAGATTTGAGAATGACCATACTTATCGAAGCAGAGTCGGCTTGAACTGATCACAAACACTTTATTGTCACGTAGGCATTTCACGTGTCGTGATTTAACACCATTGCCCTTTTTTCGTTTATTTAGTTTAAAGTACTTTAAAGCTACCTATAGTTTTTCTGACGTCTTAAGTTGATGCCGTTTCGGTAAGTATTTTCACTGCCTGTATAAGTTAACAATTTACTATTAAGAGTATCATTAAAAATCAATAGCCAAATAAAAACTTGAATAAGACTGAAATTACTTATAATAAGAGTTATATTTTGTTAGCCAATGTGCATTTTTAAGTTTTGTACTGATTATCTTTATAAAGAAGTTATATTTTTCATAACAACTGTTATAATATTTCATAGAATTTATGATTAACCGTGGATCTCAAACTAGAAGTAAGGGTTGAGCATTAAAATAAGATTGATTTATTTTTATCTACCAAGAACATTAGTGTACCTACCTGTCTACCAAAGTTTTCTTGAATATTTTATTAATTAATGATTCGGATAAGATTTCATGTTGTGATTTGTGTTACATTAAGTTCAGCGAACGTATTATTTGTAATGATATTAATTAGACAGAAAAACAGCGCTCAGTAAATGTGACCAACATTGTAGGTCTTTTAAAGACGTTTATCACAAAAACGTGATTTTTATAAACCAAATGTTACTTAAAAATAAAAATAATTAAATCAAATAAACGATTTTAATTTACTTCATATCAGTGAAACCCTAGTATTTGCATGCTTTAGGCCGAGTTTTTTGTACGAATACCTTGTAAGTAGGTTTTTATGCATTTCGGACAATCTTTAGGTATCGAACAGTTCTAGATATAAAAGCGGGTTAAATTTCCATATAGATTCATAAAAAAACATAAAACTCGCCATACAAAAATTTTACAGCACGCAGTTTTTTCTTCCTCCTGAAAAGTTACTTCTTTTACACTTACGAGGTTTTCACTCTAAGGCGTCGATATACAGATAATCCAAAGCGATAGCGATATTAAATGGCTAAGAACAGCGTCAGTATATACACGGGTACAGGCTCCTCATAACGACTGACAAATATTTTCATGACAACCGGGACCGACGACTTAACGTGCTCTCCGAGACATGGGGCGGGAACGAATGACAAATACATTTTCTTAAACTTGACTGCCACAGCGGCCCAGTGCAAGGCGTATCAGTCTGCTAAATGAGGTCCCAGGTTCGTTTCCGGGTCACATATATAGGGTGTAAGCAACAAATGTGACTGGGATTTATAAATTATCAGTAGCAACACGGAGTCTGCCAAGGTCCCGGTAACGACAATAGGCTCGCCCCTTATTACGTGAGACCTAAAATTCATAACATGGCGATATGTGGATGTAATATTTCACCATCATTTTCAATAACAAAAATCTTCATATTCAAATTCAAATAATGTATTGCGGAACTAAAGCGCAATTCACGGCGGAGTACGGCGGGTCTAATTACTCGTATTCATATGGAAGATACCACACTGAAAGCGTGTGCGGGTCGGGCGCGGGTCGGGTGGCGCGCGGCAACCGCACCCGTCGCCCGCCATTACAGACAGCGCGCGGCTTTGCGGGTCGAGAGCGGGTATAGCGTCGTTCTATTGGTCGTAATACACGTGTTTTCTATTGCGTATTCACACTGACGCGGGTGCGGGTCGTGCGCCGAGCGGATCGCGACTTGTTTTGTATTTATTTACAAAATGTAGTTGGAAGAATAGCATGTTACCTTAATCTCAATGAAAAAAATATAGACTGTGTTCGTAAAAATAGATTTTTGTATGAACCAAGCGATAAAAACTCAAAAAATGTGGTTTTGAAAGCCAGATTATGGCATATCACAGAGATGCCATTGCATGACCGCAGGCACAGAGTTGAATTATCAGAAGGCCAATTCTCGTATTTAACAGACACTGACACTGAATTTTGACTGAACTGCGATTTAATTTTGAATTGACTCACAATTGGTATTCTGCTCCACTTGATCTCCTTACAGTATAATTTCGATATAATCAATTTATAATCTCTCGTTAATCTCAGAGGTAATGTCAAAAACTCAAAAATAAAAACATGAATTTTGCCATTGTATGGGAAAATACATAAATAGGATTGGTTATTGGATGCCAATACGTTTCCATGCCAAATTAAAATTAATATACAAGTAAGTAATAAAATGTCGGTAAGTAAATATATTGGTTCCTTGGATCGTGTGAATTATTTTCAATAGGTATTCAATAATTTTAGATGAAAATAGAACATTATAAAAAATATGGGTGTTTTGACTATGCCGCAAAATTACCCCACGCATCACGCAACGAACGAAACGTCAATTTTATATTATTAGTATAAAATTGAATATATATAAAATGTCAGTTTTATATTTTGCGTGGGGCTTATAGTAATATGGTCTAAGGTTTTGAATTTTTGATTTGCGCGAAACTTGTTTATTATTTATTTTTAAAAGTTTGAAACAACTTTGGAGATGTCGCTTAAATTACTATTAAGTACCTACATAGTTCAGTTATATCAGAGACACAGCTTCATACAACAGCGCGAATCGATTGCACTACTACAAGCACGCGGCTCATGTGTGCGTGACCACTGGCCGCTTGTCTTGTACGCGGCGAGACTGGAAAAGACCGGTTTACGTAGGCACAGGCAGTTGACAATCGCAGGGTTATTACGACGCACGTTGTTTGTTTTGTACGTTGTAAGTTTTAATATTTTAATGTAAAAACGTGGTATTTTATTATTAATAATGGTTGTTTATTGTACTGTGCGTATGAATAATATTAGATGAAATAATTCAGACATTATAAAGATTTTAACGATGGTAACGTACAATTGGGTTTTTTTATTAGTTTTTTCCTCCTGATAATTTTATCTCATTTGTTGAATTTCTCGAGCAAAAGTTTCGCGAATATTTCGATCTTGAAATAAATATTGTCAATGTTGGCAACGAAATACTTAACATGTTTGCATGTTGTTGTCCACCAGGATCTCCTAGCCAGATCCCCCAGAGGATCCTCGTGAACTCATTAGTTGTGAAATTGAATAAAAGCAATTAACGTTTACAAAACCAGTGACTATCAGAAAGTTATCAGCCATCGATAGGGATTACAAAAATCAGGTGCATGCGATTTTCGACCTTATTGACGTAACTCAGAATTTATAATTTTATTAACGTATCAATGTCAGAAAGCAAGAAAATACCAAAAAGAAGTTTGTCATAAATTGTCAATAAGGTCGAAAATCGCATGCACCTGTTTTTTGTAAGCCCTATCGATGGTTAATCATTTTATAGTCATTTGTTTTCTAGACATGAATTTGTCTTACACAATTTCTTTTTAAACTTATTTTATATACCTATCCCCGTGGTAAAACTAGTGGCACATAATAGCTAAAGGAGATTCCTATGTCTATTAGCAAAATAGATCATAAATTTTACCAGAAAATATTCAACACTATTAGTGGTATCGTTGGGAATGTCAAATAAATCACGTCATCACGTCGTGTCCTTGGTAACAAATGTATATTTTTATTCCGTGCTTTTAAAAGTTTCAGGTGCATGCTTTTTTGGTTCCACTCGCTATTTTATTTACAACTGTACTTCTGCCGTATAGCGAATCGGTCGAGTCCAAGAATCTGCCCAATCCACGAATCTGTCGAGTTGGGAATCTGCCGAATCACGAATCTGTCCAATCCAAAATCTGTCGTATACCGAACAAGCAATTTGTCTTAACCTATTGTGACAACCCTACCAAAATAGGTAACCAATTTACAAGCTCTTAAGAAGCTGTTTCTCTGTTCGGTTTATTTACTCATGTGGTTACATTATGTACGATGGTATCATTGTGAAAAAACTAGAAATACCTTACCTGCTCTACTAATAATTAGCAGAATACCGTTCACACTAGTTCACACTTGGTTCAACTTTCGATGTAGTCCCGATCTCATTCAACTGTCAGTTAAGTTACGAGAATACCATTTATGACGCCGAGACTAGATCGATATTGGAATTTGAACAAATATAATTACCAGAATTGGCCTTCAGGAGTCAGGACATCGATCATATAGGTATGGCCGATTTCAATATTCGATCTATCTTTGGTTTTGGCTATTATAATTACTTTGAGATGACTTCTATATCTGATCTTCTATATTTTGATGGCCCGCCGACGACCCGCGCCCGCATTGTGTGTGAAAACAACGAACAGCGCGGCTCACGCGACGAACACGACCCGCGCCCGCACCCGCTTTCTGTGTAAATCGCGCTTAAGTCATACTATTAATTATTCTGTGCTTAAGTGTATATAGTGTATATAGTGATGTGATAAGTGCTTAAGACTTAGCGCCCTTTGCAAGCGTAGCAATATGTATTTTTTTTAAACTAGGTTGGCAACCATATCAAATACATTATTACATTACACTAGCTGACCCGGCAAACGTTGTTTTGCAAATTTTTTTTTTTGAAAAATAGATGTTGGCCGATTCTCATAGATACCGGATAAGCACAAAAATTTCATCAAAATCGGTCAAGCCGTTTCGGAGGAGTATGGGAACGAAAACTGTGACACGAGAATTTTATATATTAGATTAGTATGCAATTTTAGTTATACAATATAATAAAATAAAATTCTAAAAGATGTTGCATTTTACCAGCTACAAGGATTGCTGACTATTTTTATTATCATCAAATTAAAATTCATTTATTCACTCAGATAACATGTTAACACTGACGACCGTCATTATATATATAATATATTAAAAAAAATCGAACAGGAAATTCACTTATCACGTATTTTTTATTCCGTTTCAATTTACAAAATGCTGCAATTGTTATGCTAATACGTATTTTAATCAATAGACAAGTAGGAATTTGAATATTTAAGGCAAGTTAATTCGAACCCCCTTATTTGATAAATGGCAAAAATATTTGCTACTTAATTACAGCGATAGGTATGCTACTTAGATGACCTTGCAATGACATTGCATATTTATTTTCATCGAATGCCAAGATGGGTTTCCAAGGTTTAATAAGAAAATGTTAGACAGTGAAAAGGAATGCGTAAATGTGAATGGTTTTCTCAAGTGCTTGTAGTTCTTAGACTACATCCCATACTCAATATACCGGGCTGTCATGAAGGTCTTTGACAGTCGTTATAAGGAGTCTGTATCTCTGAATCAACTAACACTAGTCTATACCGTGTCATATCGCTATCCATATGGGTTGCGGAGGTCAGACAGTCAGTCGCTTTCTGGAAAAGCCAATATTCAGTCAAATCCGGTTGGACTAGTAAGCGCACCTCGGGTTGCAGGTGAGATAACACCAGCAAGATTATGACACAATATAGGTAAGGCGGTGTAATGAGATCTTCAAAGTATTCAAATACTTGGCAATACTATTAACTTTTGGCGTTGTATATCAGCAGTCGGATCACCGCTTGACTCTGAAAAGTGTTGTGGGTTCAATTCCGCACGGAACAACACTTTGTATTCCACAAAATTTTGTTTCACATCTGGCTGTTCTCTGTGGCCATTTGCTTGTTTATCTACTTGTAAACTTCAATGCAGTACAGAATGTACAATCAAACAAGTCGGCGGTGGACCAGTTTGGAAAAAAATCCCTTGGCTCGCTCATAAAGTCGAGGCACACTAGAAACTGGTTTTGTATACGAATGTCAATGTGTGTGTAAAGTAGCACTGCAAGCGACGATGTCTTGCTTAGCGATTCTCGCCCTTATGGTTGTCGAGCGGGCAGTTGTTCGACTGTACATGCGACCAGCGCATTAATTTATATGATAGGTACCTATGTAAAGATGTGTGACCGATACACCCCAATATGTTCCTACTCATCATCATCGTCCTAGCAGTGATCCCTGTTGCATCCAAAACTTTCGCCGTAGAGACCGAGATCCGCGAACTAGTCTAATCATATTTGAGAGAATATATAATTGTTTTGAACCTAGTACCCTCTGGAAGCAGCACTGGAAGCGACGATGTCTTGCTGAGCGATTCTCGGCCTTATGGTGGTCTAGCGGGAAGTTGTTCGACTGTATATCCTTTATCTATATAGAGCGCCAGATTTCTTTTCAAAAGTAGAACAATAAAAAAACAAACTACTGAGCGCTGACAGTATGTAGGTTTTAATACGATGTCTTCCATCAGTGTCAGCAACTCATATTTAATTAATTTCTCCAAGTAGCCTCAGGGCTGGCTCAGGGATCATCGTTTACAATTATCTCAACACTACATTTGTTCAAGAATAATTAAAAACTGAAGTGTTCAAGACTTAAAAATAACTATTAAGAAGAGGAGTTAATTACAAAGAAGCTCGAACATATTAATAAACGTCAGTGCGGCTTCATAGCTTTAGATTAAGAGGGGCTTTAGACATGCCAGCACGGCGGCGACCGGCTAGCCGGTTAGACTGGCCGGATGAATAGTTTTGAAAGCGTGCTCTTAATTGACTTTAAGATAAAAAACTTGAAGTCCAGTTCAAAGAACGTCAGATGGATTGCTGTATATGAATCACATATTTTAAAGCTCGTTTTGTATTGTTCTATAATATTATTTGTGAATTTAAGCTACTGGAGGCATAAGGACGCATTGTGTCGGCACCGGAAAATCCCTACGACAATGTACATTTTATGTAAGTTTTTGTGGGCATGATAGCTGGATACTAAATGTGGGTTAATTACAAAATTCAATTACTATATGTGCACCCATTCTTCAAACAGAGCTGATTATTTAAATTGTGCCCTAATGGGCTAGGACATGTAAGTTTCCTTTTTTCTTTTACTTCACAATCTGCAGAATCGCTATTTTGCGCGTTTTCTGCGAAATTAAAGTTATTTTCTTCCCTTCTCTGTTTTCCCTGGTTAACCGGTACGGTAGGTGTAAAAGGTCCTTAATAGCACGTCCGACTTTTATGAACTGTTTTATCGTTAGGTGCGTCGTACTTGATTGTAGTAAAGAGTCATTAGTTGAGCTTACAAAGATAATATAATTACCTACACTAATTAAACTGATTATCACACATTAAGCTATTGTATATCTTTGTTCATGTTAAAAGTTAATACTAAGGTGGTCTTTATGTGGAACGTGGAAAAGTTTATTATGACTCGGATAGGCGCCACACTGAGCTATTCGAAGATATTCGAAGAATGTAATATATTTTATGTTTTCTAGTTGCTTATTATCATAGGTTTAGTATATTGATTTCACACGGTTTTAGGACATAATCAAATAAGATAGGAAAGGTTTCTTAACTTATACATAGCAACAAAATTTTATTTTGATATACCTAATAACAATTTGAAATATTAGCAAGCTAATTGTGCGTCTGTTGTTGATGATATCTATGTCAAGACTTTTTGGTTGGTATTGTTTTAGGATTAATGTGCCCATAATAAATAGTTAGTGAAACATTTTATTGCATGGTCACCTCGCTGTCCAGCACTGTGCCGAGTGTTGTAGGTTCGATACATATCAATAAAGACACCTTTGCGACCCAGAAATTGTTCCTTTGAGTAAGGATTTTCTTCCTATACGTTGATTTAATGTTTGTAAAGTATACCTTCCTATTTACTTTGCCAGTCAGTAACACTAGTGGCTTAATGCCAGTACATGCAAACTGTTAAAAACGATTTATTTCAAATTCGATCCTAATTAATTTAATAATATGGAATAAGTACCAACCTCTGCAACAAAACTGATAGGATTCTCATACACCCACTCCGTACAGGGCACTTCTATGGTAGTGTTGCTGTGTTGGCAATCGCCAGTGGTGATGGGATGCCAGCACTGCTTTACTGGCTCGTCCCACTGTTCTGACTCGTTCACCCACAGCAGGCTGGTATTTGAGTCGCCACATGATGGGATCTTACATCTGTAACAAATATAGGAACACTCTCATTCGTCTTATACAAGCGAATTAATTTCCAATCTCGTATTATAAAATTAAGTCCATTTTCTTCCTGTTTATATGTATGTCCTTATGACGCGATTTACCCTAAAAAAGCACTGAACACATTTTTGTACGTTTTTTACCAATAGATGTTAAACACTTAAACCTTCTTCAGGAATTAGGGTGATTCCAGAAGAAGGTTTAAGTGGGGCTATTCACGCGAGCTATATTTATTTATAAGCACAATGTTTTGTTCTGTATCTAACTGTATTGTTTCTATATTGTAACGAAATACGCTATTGCTAAATTGCGTCCAGTCAAATATATGTACTTAAATAGTCTTAAGATTATTAGGCGCACATGTAGCCATAGACACAGGTTTGACGTGCAGAGACCTTATATTAAACATCGAAAATTTACATAATTATTGACAAGTTGCGCTTACATTCAGAATAAACTAAGACTAGATCTATACATGTGTAACAGGCTGTATTAGGTCTATTTCCCACATATTACATAGGATGGCCTGCCGGCTAGCCGGTAGGCGTGAACCGGACGGTGGTTCCAGCTTACACCGACCACCTGCTAAGTTAATTGATATGTACGAACACTATGTATTTATTAGATCATAAACGGTGTACTTCGTGAGTGTACTTGGTGTACTTCCACTACTGAATTACCTCTGTAGCCCGTTTTAGCAGTAGTGACCATAGAATTAGGGAATGCAAATCTCGCGAGATTTGGGCTCAAGCGAGATCTCGCGAGATTATGAAGCCAATCTCGCGAGATCTCGAAATTGGCGAGATCTCGCGAGATTGGCAATATGGATGTTTTTTTGTAAATAATCGCAATATTTGATTAATTAGGACAAAAATAATAACCATTTTAAGTATTATAGGAAACATTATCTATTTATCACGAATTTTTCAATAGACTTTTATGCTTCAAACATTGTTTGACGTAGGTACCTATCTGTCTATACTTTTTCAATAAAGTTTTATGAAGTAAACTTTTGCGGACGGATCTGTCAAATAAGAAAGGAAAGAAACAACCAGTCTTTGCTTCTAATTTCAAACAAAAATCTTTTAGTAATAAAACAAACTAGCCGTTTCCCGCGGTTTCACCCGCGTCCTGAGGGAACTACTTAGCGTACCCGAAAAACCCAAATATCTTACGGACGCCTATTTTTCTAAAATAAAATATAGCCTATGTTACTCGCAGATAATGTAGCTTTCTAATGGTCAAAGAATTTTTAAAATCGGTCCAGTAGTTTTTTGAGTTTATCCATTACAACAAAAATACAAAGTTTTCCTCTTTATAATATTAGTGTAGACAAAACAACGAGAGGTCAAAAAAATCTATGTTACTAAACTGAGGTATTATTATCAATTAGGTAAATAAAACTATATCTACTCAGTAGATCTTTTACAGATTAATTAACAAAATATACCAATTAGACAGACTTTTAGAAGTTACAGATATACCAATCAAAGGAAAGATTGGTTCAGTTCAAATCACAAGCCATTATTACGTTATTATTTTCTTTTACATTATTATTTTCAAAGTAGCTCCTACAGAAGCACAAAATATCCAAAGAATCGGCTGCTAAACGGCTTCCTTTTCTGTTGGCCAGAAACCCAGCCGCGGAGAAGGCCCTTTCAGATTCAACGCTAATTGAAATTCTCGCAGTTCTCAGGCAGACATCCACGAACTGCAAAAGTTTGCCTAGTAACCCCCTGGACTCGTATAAATTCATTTAATTTTTTATTAATGCCGATACCGACAGATTGCAACTCCGTCCGAGTCAGTTCGCGCTTCTAATAAGACGTTTTTATGCTCGAGTGCAATCTCGTAAATCTCGCGAGATCTCGCCCATTTTTCGACAGAGATTAATCTCGCTAAAAAAGGCCGAGATCTCGCGAGATCGAGATTGCATTCCCTACATAGAATACACCGAGATTTGCCATTCGACAAGTCCCGGGGAAGGTAGCCTGCAGTAAATGTAATCAAAGGGATTTGGAAAATAGTTAACACTGTCCTCGCATGCGAAGTCTGTGATAAAAAATAAAATTATAAATGCTTCTTATTGAGTTATAGGCAAATAATATCCAGCGAGACGAGAGAAAAATGTAAATATTATATTAAAACACAATTTATTGTAAGTAAGAAGTGTTACAACATTTTGACATGTTGTAAACAAAATGATCGGGAATTATTGCTATAATTTTGTCTTGCAGATCGTAGAGCCGAAAACTTTCGATCGCTATGTAATATTTTATGATAACTTACTTATGGGATCTACAGTAAGGTAAAAACATTTGACGTGAAATGTAAATCTTTAAGGAATTATTGTTGATGTGTGCATTTTAACAGTGCACACATCAACAATTGTTCAATTTTATAGGCTCTTCTCATGGAAAAGAAAATAGAGTCACATATATGTATATCTTATGGATATGCATTATTTTAATTATTTGGAGTAATAGAGGAAATAATTAAAATATGACCGTATTTTTCAATGTCATGAATAAGTACGATAAATAAAGAGAAATGTAAGCTTTCTGCAGAAAAAGTAGAAAACCAATAATTGACTTTCTGTTCTGCATTACTACATACATACATAGACTCACGCCTGTTTCCCGGAGGGGTAGGCAGAGACTACGGAACGCCATTTGCAACGATACTGACATATCTCTCTTATTTCATTCACTCCCAGCAGATTCCTCATACATCATCTTCTTTTACCCCACAATACTCTCTTATCACACAATTCTTTACTCTGTCAGTAAAAGAATCACCACAATACTTCTCAGTGCTCTCATTTCTACAGCATTTATTCTGCTTTCACCATTCTCTTTGACCCTAGTATACCTTCTGCATTACCCTGTTAAAGTGAATAGCTATTCAGACATGAAGAACGCACATACTTGAACCCTTGATGCACCCTTTTAAATTAATACATGACTGTAATAATTTAAAAGGGTGCCATAAAAATATCTACTTTACCAAGTTTTAATATTGTGGTATTTGTTAAAGTTAACTTGTTTTAAAATATAGAGCGTTTTAAAAAAGTTCACTTTAATAATTCATTTATTTATTTAACGTTCACTGTACAATACTAAAACAGTAAGGTATCATGGCCTGATGGGACAGAAAAATATCTTCCAATAAGCAAAAAGAAAACCGATTTATGACACCAATACAATTAATTCTTCAGTGACTCAAAAACAATCAAATTCAGATAGCAACTAATAATTCGCAAGGCAGTGATAGCCTTATGGAGATACCAACAGACTGCCATGCAGAGGGTATTGATATTGGGGTTCGAATCCACCGCGCGCACCAATGAGTTTTCGGGTTATGTACGTTTTGAATTGTATGTTAATGCCTGTCCCGTGCCTCGGAGAGCACGTTACGCCGTCGGTAACGGCTGTCATGAAGACCTTTGACAGTCTTTACAGGCAGTCAGTGCCTATGAGTAAACTGACACTAGTCTAAACCATGAAACATAGCTATCCCTTTGGGTTGCAGCGGTCGGACAGGCAGTCGCTCTGTGGAAAAGTTAATATTTAGTCAAATCCGGTTAGACTAGAAATAAGGCCCCGAGTTCTAACTCGTATAACGCTAGGAGAAAGATGAGCTAATAATTCGTATATCAGCCTTTAACAGTCCACTGCTGGACTAGACCTCTCCTTTGAAAGGAGGAATTGGCCTACTATACCACGCTGGCCAAACGGATTGGTATAGGGTTTGTATCAAGTTTTCGTAACCTTTAGTAATTCGTAACCTTTCATAAAACCTCTTAAATTTATACTGCATTGTCCGGGAACCGAAGTTGTAAGGAATCTACACGACCAAAGCCTTCATTATGCAAAGCATTCTTATATCTGAGCTGATGACCATATCGATAATTGCTACTTTTATATGTTTTGCAATTATAATTAATTACTAAAAGGTCAAGCTTTCATAAATATCTTTTATTACTAAACGTTCAAGGTTATTGGCTATTTATAAACTTTTTATTAGGTATTAATTTAAAAGCTTTTATTATTACGTAGGTATATGTCCCATATCTACGTTATATATATATCCACGTGCAAATTTATGTGCCCGTGCACAGCAGTGGGACAAAGTATGTACATTGTACAGGGCTGATGATAATGATGATGGTTTAAATTACCACATCAGTGAGCCCGTTTTGCAATCTCAGACCTTCTTCGGCTTGAAGCTCGAAGTCCGCTTCAATACTCATTACCGTTAATTAACTGATCATTATCATCAGCCCTTAACAGCCCATTGCTGGATTAGGCCTCTCCTTTGAAAGGAGGAATTTGCCTACTATACCACGCTGGCCAAACGGGTTGTTATAAGGTTTTTATCAAGTTTTCCTTCTCTGACAGTGCTTTTCTCTGCATAATTTGCTCACTCTGTCGGCTCTTACGACACTCATGGGATGATATGGGGTGGTGACATTCCGTATTCTTAATCCGGATTTAACTGATATCAAGCCTTAAATAAACTTCTTCAAAATTTTCGTCTGTCTACGTTTCTCTTGGTGCAGCAGACGAACCTCTCGCAAGATACAAAGACAATCCATGTCTTGTAAAACTCATAGATAATGAGCGAGCTATTTTAAACGTGTGTGACCTTATCCTTACTCCTGATGAGTATTAGCGCGGAGGAGGAACAGGAAGCCAACTATTTGAACACGCCTGTATTAGTACATCATGGACGATAAAATCAGCATTGTTGAGAATAATCACTTTCGACAAATACTGCTGGTTATGGCAACAAGTCAAGAGCAAAGGATTCATCTAAAAGACCATTTGTTAATAGTAGGTTACGGTAACACTATAAGTAGCCTTGAGTAATTTCTTCTAGGACATCATTTACTCATATTTGGTTTGTTAATGCCGAAATTGTTCAAACAACATCATTATAATTTATTTAACCAATTTGGTCAAATGTTTTGTAAAACGAAATTGTAACAAACTACTTTTAATTCATTGTAAGGCCCGGGAAATAAATGCCTGTTGCCATGATCGTGACAATGAAATCCAGTTGCTAATAACTATGAGTTATCCACTATGCATGCATTACAACGTAAACAGCCCAAATTTAGTCATTTAGGAGCGTTGTGTGACGTCATAACGTCTATTACTCCAGTCTAGGAAGACACTTCTCATGACCATGTGTACTAAATATGATGTTTGAAGTAATGTGCGGCTAGAAGTAACTTTATACGCAAAGTAATTTGTACAACTATTGATGTATAGGAATAGTCAATATTTCATATGAACACTTAATTAAGTCAAATAAACAGATATTCTGATATATAATCTAACATAACATATAACATAACTTCACGCCTTTTATCCTCGAAGGGGGCAGGCAGAGGTGTAAACACACCCACGTTTCACCAGTTATGTTTAGGTCCCAATTTAATAGGCGGGCGAGCCTATTGCCATCTACCGGGCACATTATTAAGCGAGCGATAATTAACATTTTTAATACACACAAAACTTCGAAAAGTCAGAGGTGTGTGCCTGGGGTAACTGGGGATTGAACCCGAGACTATCGTCTCGGCAGTCCGTTACGTACACCACTGGGTTATCGCCGCTCATATAAACTAAGTAGGCTTAAACCACAAGGTTAATATAAATTACCTACTAACGAAACTACATTACTTCAGAAATTGTCGAAAGTATTGCCAGAAAGCCGAACACAGTCTGTAAGGTTAAGAAGAAAGACTTGTTTCAAAGTACTCCAAACATCCAATGATGACAGAAGGAACCATCTATTAAAGTGACTGGTACCGAACTTCAAGAAGCAGTTCTTCGTATCTAACTTCCCTTGCAAAAAACTGGCTCGAGGTTCCTAAAAAAAGAGCAAAGCAATGCAACAAAATAATCACCTGTATCCAACATCTTCAACTGCGAACACATAGTTGACGTTATACATGGAGTTAGTGGAGTAGACGAGCGCCAGCATAACCATTGTCACGACCTGGTGACGACCAAAAGCTCCAAGTTGACTCAGCACATCGTCTAAGTGGATTTTCTCACTCTCTGAGTTTAGAGGATCCTTCAGATTGTCCTCCATTTTTGGTTCTTTGGTCTTGGAGGTGATTGTGACTTCTCTGTATAGGCTTCTAAGAAAGCGGTTGCAAGCTTTTGAAGTATTTCTTACTTTTTGCACTAACAAAGTTTTATGGGTATGCCTCAGTGTTGATAATCATAATTTAGTTTGGAACAAAATTCGATAAGGAGCAAACGCATTTTTGTATTCTATTTTTATAATTTGTGAAATAAATCACTTATAGGCATTCTAAGCGATGTAAAATCCTTATTTCGGAATTGTTTTTACTGAATTGAATAATTCTGTGCGTAGAATCGAACTACCGACCACACGATCGCAACTCAAATGTAACACAATCCGTGAACAACACTTCCAGTTTACGTAAATTCACTCCGCTCACTTTACACAAGAAATCTATCATCAAAAACGAACTTTATCACTAATATACTACTCTAAAACACACTATAATTCAAGACTAAGGTCAGATAGACACACATATACACTAAAGTGTCGCTTTGTGCGCTCGCTCGCTAAGTCGATACTTCGCGGCGCGCGCGCACCTTGCCTCGGCATCGTTTAGTGCGTTAACTCGCATATATACCGGCGTTCATTCAATATTTATTGTGCTACCGGTGATAAGCACTTACTCCTGTTGAAGGATCAGACAGCCACTGATATGAATAGGTACAGATGCTTTAAAATATTTACTCTACATTTTTAGGTCTGTTTAAATTGTGATAATGATTACGTACCATGACCTTCCTTATGTAGTAAGTTTGCGATTGTGGGCTAGGTTAGGTGTTCTTCCTTCAGTCCGTGTGGTGACGGATTAAGAATACGGAATATCACCACGCCATATCATCCCATGGGTGTCGTAAGAACCGACAGAGGGAGCATATTATGCAGAGAACAACACTGCAAGAGAAGGAAAACTTGATACAATCCCTATACCAACCCGTTTGGCCAGCGTGGTATAGTAGGCCAATTCCTCCTTTCAAAGGAGAGGCCTAGTCCAGCAGTGGACTGTTAAAGGCTGATGATGATGATGATGATGATAGGTGTTCTTGAATAATTCTGGAGAAGAATATATTGCGTAAAGCGTTCTATATCATAATGTCATTACCTGTTTTGACCATTTCGATCATAAGGACTATAAACGCAAGTTCACTGATCTTTAACGTATTTAACATTAAGTGAAATCTGTATAAGTTCAGTTTTCAATTACCTAGTTTCCATAGTCGGTTTAATATTTTTATTTGTAGTAAGGAGGCTCCTGCAAAGAGAGGTCAATATTTTTCTTTTAATTTACAGAGTTGCAAATGATAATTAAAAATTCAGTTGTTAGCACAGTGGGCTTCAAAAATATGTTTTACTTATACCTGCCGTATTCGTAATATGTAAACAATGTATCAAAACGGTAACTGTAGACAAATCCTAAACAGCACGGTACTGCCGAGAATCATTGAAAGTAAAGTCTATAAACTTGAATGCTTCATCGGACTTGTAGTTGGCAATGTAATTTAGAAAGATTACTTCTGCTACAGTACTGTAAGCACGACTATCATATGGCAATCATAAGACTCGCCTGTAAAATATACGTTTTTTTACCAGTTCTATGTCAACTTAAATCTTGTAATAATCATAATTTTATTTGGATCTCAGGATAGGATTGATAGGTGAGATCTTGCGATCGTAGAGATAAAAATCCATTGAGATAACATAACTACGTTATCAATGTAGAAATCGGAAACCGACGTAACGCAATTCTGTCGACAGACCATGCACTTGGTCTAACAGAAGATATACAAGTAATAAGGGTATATTAAAGATATACAAGTTACTGGTTGCAATTTCGTACCTTTAAGAAATCGTAACATTTTTGGTTTTAATAGTAAATCTAAGTATTGAAATAGTTTAGAGGATATTCGCCAAAAGAAAACATTAACATTTTGTGTGTACCTACTTATATACCTACCTACCTACTTATACACTGAAATCTTATATAATGCAGAACGCTTTTCACATGTTTAATAGGTACCATATATGAGTATGTTACAGGTAAAGTTACGTGTAGCCATAAACCTGAGATGAGCCGACTAAGTTTAGGTTTATTTTCGAGACAATCAAAAGTATATGTTCACATCTACTTTTAGCTTTAACATACATAATTATACAGCACTTTTTTAAGTGCGGATTGATTCATCGATATCCATCTAATAAAGACCGTAGAGAGAGTGACAGATAGTGATAAGAAAGGAGTGTACGTCCATTTAGCTTCGAGTTATACCGTCGTTTCTCTGTAATGACACTTCTCTACCAAACAGGGGTCTGATAATGGCGGGAGCTGTTCGCGGTGCTTGTTACTCAAGTCATTGCATCAATCTTCGCTCAACGTACGTGGAAACTAATTAGCATAAATATCTCTTTACCATGCCGCAAGCTGGTTAGAAAAGGTTGTGTTTTTTTTCTTATAGGTATGGGTTAAGGTGGCGTACTACTGCAAGCTTGTTCGCTATCTTAGAAATGAGCTCTGAATCATTGCTATACCTACTAAATTATTAAATGTTGACCCTATCGATTGAAAATGAGTAGACAGGTTGCCAATGCTTGGTTAGAGCTATAAGCTCGCACTGGGAAATAGGACATCTATTAAAGAAAGATAATTAACCTATTAAACACACGTGACATACTAAAAAAAGTACAGGTCAGAAGTACCCTAAACAGAATAGTATGCATGAGAAACTTGAAGGGAGTGAATGAAGCAAGAGAGGTATGTCAGGATCGTTGCAAATGGCGTTCCGTAGTCTCTGCCTACCCCTCCGGGAAACAGGCGTGAGTTTATGTATGTATGTATGTAAACACACGTTTTAATAAGTAATTTTTTACATACAATTGACTAAACGGATGGCGTAGTGGTCGCCCCGTTTAATACTACGCCTCGTGCTGTGGGTTCGATATCTACTCTACACATGATCCACACTTTGTGCGACTACAAATTTTTGTTCCGATTCTAATTGATATTTATTTTCTTTGGTAACATGCAAATGAAAACTGACTGCACGGTTGGTGTAGTGGTTTAAGCGGACGCCTCGCCGCTTGACGCTGCGCCGAGTGTCGTGGGTTCGATTGCCACACGAGACAACACTTTATGTGATCCATAAATTGTTGTTTCGAGTCTGGGCGTTCGTTGTGCCCATTAGTTTAAAGTTCCCCGCGACACAGGCTTTATACCTAGTGCGGGCGTTGTCTTTAAAAAAAAACTCCCGTGACACAAGACTTATGCCTAGTGTAGGCGTCTTCTTTTGAAGTATGAAATGTAGTTATATAAGGTAGTATGACTGAATAAACTTGGCTCTACAAGCCGTGAGATTTCTCTTGAGGTCTCAACTACTCCAAAAGGCTATCTCTCCGCCCACCTGTCTCTGGCGTCTTAGTATAATTAATGTCATCATCATCATCAGCCTTGAACAGTCCACTGCTGGACTAGGCCTCTCCTTTGAAAGGAGGAATTGGCCTACTATACCACGCTGCCCAAACGGGTTGGTAAAGGCTTTGTATCAAGTTTTCCTTCTGTTCTCTGCCTAATATGCTCCCTCTGTCAGCTCTTACGACGCCCATGAGATGATATGGGGTGGTGACAATCCGTATTCTTAATCCGACACCACACGGACATTATTCATGTAGATATAAATAAACTATTTATTTGTCAGACAAAACTGTAATTTGTAATAAGTACAAGCGCCGTAAATTTTATTTTTCTAATTGATCAACCTTCTTGAGTCGTGGTTATGAAATAATTAAAATATTTATGTTCTTCGCTCTTTCACGTAAATTATGATAACAAGATAGTGGCCACTGTAAAATGATATTTTATAACAACATCACGCCTGAAGTACTTAATACACGAGGAGTTCGGTAAGTTACTGAAATGGTTGCTTCATCTGTAAAAGTGTGCCGAATTCTGTAGGTTTGTTTCTTATTCTTGTATGTAAATCATATCAAACAGTCGTGAAATATATTATATTTTTTTATATCTACAAATGAAGAGTAGTAAATTATAATCTGTATATATAAAATCCTTGCGTAACTGACTGACTGACAGAAAAGCTACAGCCGAAACTACCCGGCGCAAGAAGCTGAAAGTTAGCATGTATGTTCCTTGGGGACCGTGGGGGTGCACTAAGACGGGATTTCCCGAAATTCCCACGGGATCGGGCAAAATGGGAACTTCGAAAATATGTGCGTGCGAAGCCGCTGGCGTCAACTAGTTATATCATAAAAGTAAGGAATCTATGAAAATAAAAGGCCATTGGCAAAAAGTGTCCTAGCTGATATTGATAATTTTACTGCCTGTAACAAACATGAACTGAGGGACAAACAAAGTACGTAATAAATGTGGTATGAATCGTAGCTAACATGACTGAATTTAAATTATTTTATTAAACTGCCTCGTTGGTCTCGCGGCATAGATGTGCGCGTGAGATTGGGAGGTCTCGGGTTCGATCCCCGAGTCGGGCAAAGTGTTATTGGGTTTTTCCGTAAGGGAATTCTCAGTAGCAGCACGGAGTCTAGTAATGTGCCCGGTACGGCAATAGGCTCGCCCCCTATTACGTGAGACTAAAATAAATCTGGCGAAAAGTGGGTGTATCAATATACCTCTGCCTACCTCTTCGGGGATATAGGCGTGAGACTATGTATGTATGTATGTATTTTATTAAATACATATCTTGAATTATTATTGTTAGTAAGACCTCCAGCTCGAATGTTAGCGAGAATCTGACAATAGTAACATAAACGTTAACAGATACTTAGCTATCATAAGTTCCTATTAAACTATATGACTTACTATAAAGCATAATCCATAGCTTTCATACCTTGCGTGCAACGCCAGGAATGAAGTTGCAATCACTCTTTGACTGTTAACCCTTAATCAGCGGCGTTCATCACTGAGATAAATGAACGCGGGTATGGACACGTCTCGATCTAATGGAACCGTGATTACCCCCAGCATTACCGCCTGATTGAGATACTTGCAATTATACTCAGGCAAGTATGATGGCTAAGGTTTTTGCGAAGCGACTTTCTAACTAATCGTTTCATAGTGCTAATGCTACACAAAGAAATACAACTACGAGTATGTACGGCTTTCAGTAAATTGGACAGATGTAAAACTAACACACTACTTCAAGCCATGAATTGTTGCTATTCCTTTGGTTTGTGGAGATCAGGCAGCAGTCGCTCTGTAAAAAAGTTTATATTCTGCCAATCTAATTAGACTATAATAGTGGAACCCAGTTTAGCAGCGATAGTCTAGTGGAGATACCGATGGACTGCTACACAGAGGGTCTCAGGTTCGAATCCATGGCGCGCACCAATAACTTTTCGAAGTTATGTGCGTATTAAATTGTTAATTATCGCATGCTAAACGGTGAAGGAAAACATCGTGAGGAAACCTGCATGTCTGAGAGTTCTCCATAATGTTCTCGAAAGACATGTGAAGTCTGCCCAACCGCAATTGGCCAGCGTGGTGGACTATGGCCTTACCCTTCTCATGGTGAGAAGAAACCCAGCAGTGGGACAATTTATATACAGGGCCGATGATGAGTGGAACCCAGCCTCCTAGGTGGATAGTTTTAAATGCAACCAAAATGATGCTATGATGATGTAATTTGATATATTATGAAAATAATGTTAAAAAAATGTTTTGGTCAGAAGTCAGACTCCCTCTAGTTGGAAGACCACCACACAATCCCCACAAGTTTTAGTCCAACGTTTATACAAATTTTGCACCTTTGTCTTTGATCATAAATAAATCTGAAAGACTAGTAAACTACTTAGTGTCTAAACACAATATGCCGAACTTACGCGACCGAAGCTCCGCGACCGAAATTACGTTCCGACGTATTCGTCTGATATGACACATCATTAGCGCCGAAGTTACGCGACCGAAATTCCGTTGCGCAACTTTATATAGTATCTTCGTCGGCAATCAAACCAAACTTCGGTCGCGTATACTGTGTGCTCTACTACTAGTATCTTCGTGGACCATCGTACCAAACTGCGGTCGCGTATAATGTGTGCTCTACTACTAGAAAAGTTTATTGCCGCCGAACTTACGCGGTTACACCCGACCGAAGTTACGCTCTATGCTATAACGCAACGTAAGTTCGGCACAGTGTCAGTAATTCAAATAACATTGCAGGCGTAATCGTGCAGAACCTCGGTCGCGTAAGTTCGGCATAGTGTCAGTAATTCAAATAGCATTGCAGGCGTAATCGTGCCGAACCTCGGTCGCGTAAGTTCGGCATAGTGTGTTAAGACACTTAAGCTATAAATTATCCATGGGCCATTTATTATCATAGTAAGCGCAATAATCTAGCCTGTAACGGGTTAGTTAACTTGTAAAATATGTTGATTATAACTAAAGGTGATTACAATTGTTTAGAAATGAGGAACACTTCATTAGTGTTTGCAATTCATATATCAACTATAATAACCATTTGGCACTTAAACATCAAATGGCATCAGACTTGTAATTTGGAATAACTAAAAGACGTCGTATTGATTAATAAAGATTGCGTTCAATGTAGATAAGACTTCAAATGATATTTATATAAGCCTTGTTTATAATCGACTTTTGACGACCGGTTGGCGCAGCGGGAGTGTAAGCGACTGCTACGCCGAAGTTCGCTGGTTCGATTCCGCTCAAGTCAAACATTTGTGTGCATGAACATGGATTTTTGTCTTGGTCTGGGTGTTTCTATGTATAATATGTATGTATTTACAAAAAAAGGTATATATATGTATGTTTATCCATTATCTAGTAATACCCATAACACAAGCTCTGCTTAGCTTGGGACTGGATAGTGATGTGTGTATGTGGTAGAATATTATTATTATAAACTTACCCACTGTTGGACACGGGCCTCTTCTAAGTATGAGAAGGGTTAGACCACAGTTCATCACGCTGGTCAAGTGCGAGCTAGCAGACTTTACTTCTCTTTCGAGAGAATTCTGGAGACCTCTCAGATCTCAGATCCTTAGCAGGTACTTAAAGATTTTTCTGTTACCAAAAAAAAATTTGTCTACTTAATTTCGCCAACTGAAAAATATATCGATAGAATATAAATGCAAATGCTTTGATATTATAGTCTCTCGAATACGTTATTAATTACGAAATAATTAATTTTAAATAAAGCTTGGCTTGCAATATCGCGAAGAAGATGAATGATGGATAATTACATGTAACTGAGATGTAACTTAAACTACCTTGGATGGATTTATTTCTGGCCTAATGACTTATTGGAAATGAAAGTGCTTTGTACACCAATATTAATTATAAATTTTCTAGAGTAAATGTCGTGATGATAAAGTTATTTCAGGTATAATCGATAAATGCTGAATTATCTTTAAATGTTGTTTTCATGCCCCTTTTTTGACGCATGATGAAAACCAAACTATTTACGGGCTAACTCCCCCAGGCTGGGCCCCTAAAGGAGCTTAGGCTAGGGAGAATGTGGGACCCCCGACGAGAAGCGCCGGGACTACCCACTAAAACCACCATGGTGTTCCTCTATCCGATCCGATTGAATGGCGGGGTCACGGGAACTACCTAAGCATTACTGCCGCGATCCCGCCTGAGCTGACCCGTCGAGGCAGGGCCCGTCCCTCACATGTATTCATATGCATCCATCATACTTGCCCTCATACATCCTCTTTCATATTACGCTACGAGAGGGGCACGCGGAACACGTGCGCCGCCTCTTAGGCCTCGCGGACTGCGGCCATTCCATGCCCCTAACTAACGTAATTTACCTAATTTAAATTTTTGATTTATAAAATTAATATTCTTTAAAGCACACGAATTCTAGTATAAACCTGTATATTTAAGCCTGTGGAGTCAAAACAAATCTACAAAATAATTTAGCGGCTCTTAATCGCGTCAGTCTCTCCGCGACCACGCTCGGGGCAAGACGAGCGAAACGTCGGAAACAAATAGGTATTTATACCTTAAATAAGTTAAGTTAACGCGATTAAGACCCGCTAAATTATTTTGTATGATGTATACAAATCACGAAAGTTTAAAACCGATTAAAACAAATCTAACGATAAATAAATATGTGCGTCTATTCACATGACGCAATCAGTTATCGTTAGATATGATAATTACTAACGTATCCTACGACAACTTACACACGGTTATCTGATTTCAAACTAGACAGAGCCTGTACTATCGTAATCAGATAAACATACCTGTATGTTATTAAACAAATGCATATTATACTATAGTTTAATATATGATAAATATATCCATACTCTACTGCTAGTAATAGCAGGACGTAAAATCTATACCTACATCTATAGGTACATATACCTAAATAAAATGTGTCTGTTTGTAATATTCAAATAACCGCTTTTTACTTATTTATATAATTTTCGTTATATACCGAAATGATTTATTTTACAATTTTTGTCTGTCTGTTTGTTCTCGCTAATCTCTGGAACGGCTGGACCGATTTTGACGAGACGTTCACTGGCGGATAGCTGATGTACCAAGGAGTAAATTAAATTAACCGGGTACGCGAAGGAGTTCTCTCAGAACGCGTGTGAAACTGCGGGAAACAGCTAGTATATAAATATACGAGATGAACCCGCGGTTACACCCGCGTTATTTAAGGCTACTGCTCCGCTCCCGTGGCTTATAGCGTGATGTTATATAGCCTATAGCCTTCCTCGGTAAATGGGCTATCTAACACCGAAATATTTTTTAAATCGGTCCAGTAGTTCCTGAGATTAGCGCGTTCAAGCTTTATATATTAGTATGAGATAAGATTCATACTCTTACTAGCAGGACGTCGTAGTAAGCCTCCCGTAAGGTGAACCGATGATCTAGTTGGGATCGCGGGTAGCGGATGGATGCGGTTGGTTCCATATCGGTCCGTGTGGAGAGGCTTGGATGAGGCCTTTGTCCAGCTATGGACGTCTTTCGACTAATATGTGCTCATTACACAAACAATATTTTTTTTCTTAAAGGCTCACGCCTGTATCCGCGAGGGGGTAGGCAGAGGTGTAATATTACACCCACATTTCACCATGAATTTTTAGGTCCCACGCAATAGGGTGCGATCCTATAGCCGTTACCGGGCACATCACCAGACTCCGTGCTGCTACTGAGAATTTGAAAAAACCCAGTAGCACTTTTGCCCGACCCGAGAATCGAACCCGGGACCTCCGATCAGCAGTCGCATAAGCTATCCACTGGACCACGGAGGCAGTACAAGATAAGATAAGATAAGATATTTATTACGCAAACATGGGTACAGTACATGATCTTAAATACAATTATACAGGTTCAGCCATATTTTACCACTAGGCATGCGAAAGGTACAATACCAAAAACACAAATTCAAATTACACAAAGACACAGATTCGACACACAATCGTGTTTACATTTATAAATATTCAAACAAATGCGTTCTCTTTTTCTGCAAAAAAAATCAGAAATACTGTAATAAGCTGTACTAAAAAGAAACTTAATTTTCTTTTAAATAATGATTCACTTTATGCCTTCCAAGATTTGGGTAACTTATTGTATACTAGAGGACGTCAGCAGCTACGCCTGCATTTTTTTTTTATTTACCCGTTTTGGCCGATCCCGTGGGAATTTCGGGAAATCCCTTCTTAGTGCACCCCTACGGTCCCCAAGGAACATACATGCCAAATTTCAGCTTCCAGCGCCCAACAGTTTCGGCTGTAGCGTGTCTGTCAGTCAGTCAGTAACGGAAGGATTTTATATATTAAGATGAGTGGGGCCATGCAGAACACACTCGTGCGCATAAGCGCCGTATTTGGTGTCTGCAGACATAATTTGCTACTATCGCGCCTATTTCGAGGGCCTACGTCAGCGAGATGAGTAAAACGATTAGGATTAGTTTTTACAAATACAGCTACTTCAAGAATATAAAGGCAAGGTAAGGTTAATATTTTAAACTGTTTGAAATAAGGCACACAACTATCGGTAGACTTGAAGTAATGTAAACATAGACCGTATGCATCTTTTTTGGGATTAAAACACTATTTCTTTCTCTGTTGACAAACCACGAAGGTAGTCCTAATAATTTTGTTGGGTGAGAATCGAATTCACGAACTCCAATATACCAGACAGGACCTCTAGAAACACAGACCTGTCAAATTATATTTACTTCCTGTACAAAAATAATGCCACGGGTATTACCTGTACAGTCACAGATATCTAATATAATACTATACAGTTTACTTTATATAAAAGATAAAATAAGTAGGACGTGTATTGTATTATGTAAAGGAAATGTATTTATATAACTGTATAGACAAAGTCAAAATCCTTTATTCATTTGGGTCACAATGTGACGCTTATGAACGTCAAAATAATAAATTTATAAAATAACTAGCTTTTGCCCGCAGCTTCGCTTGCGTAAATTCGGGGTTCTCTAGTTATAGTATATCATCTATGTTCGGGGTAACAGAAATCACCTTTATTGGGCGGATACTTCCACAATAGTCTTTTTAACTGTTTATGGGGCGGAACATATCTGACCGAAGATGCGTCGAACGTATCTTCGGTCGCGTCTATTCCGTCAAATGAATCGGTACACATCTGACGGAAAATGCGTCGAGCGTATCTGCACACATTCGCTGAAAGCGTGGCTATTATGCACACATATAAGTTTGTTCGTGCAGGGCCGTACTCAGGGCAGCTCAATATTTTACAGTCATATTCTTTTACCTAATCATTTTTCGTGTTCCCTGATGTTATGTAGTCACTGAAGTCCTGTAGTTATTTATATTGCAATTCGAGTTTGACTATTAAAAATATGTCGGACTTCGAAGATTTTTTATAGTAGCCAACAAGCGTTATTTAAAAATATATATGCTATTTGACATATAACTATATGATATATGACTGCACGGTTGGCGTAGTGGTTTAAGCGGCCGCCTCACCGCTTGACACTGTGCCAAAGTGTTGTGGGTTCGATTCCCACACGAGACAACACTTTGTGTGATTCATAATTTGTTGTTTCGAGTCTGGGTGTTCATTGTGTCCGTTAGTTGTATGTTTGTAAAGTCCCCCGCGACACAGGATTTAGTCCTAATGCGAGAGTTGTCTTATAAAAAAGAATAGAAAAGAATAAAAAGAATTTAGGTATGGAGGTTCAAAAATAAAAGACGATAATACGATTAGGTTACGGTTTTTCACAAAACTTATACAAATGATATAGAAGCGGTTACACACTACAGTTGCAGAGCAAGACACAAAATGTTTTCTATATAGGTATGTATGGAAATTGTTCCCGTGGACCTTTAGCATCTCATACCCAAAAATTGGCCCTCGATCCAAGCTAGCAAATATGCGTACACTCATAGCACATACTAACACTACATTATTCTACACATTTCGTTTCTGAAAAAATAAGTAAGGTCTGGCGGCCCTGGAATCTTACGATCTTAAAATCACCGATCTGGGAATGACATGGATATGGTATGTCCAATACCTACGAATTTAGCGTGCACACCTACGAAATTAGCGTGCACACCTACGAAACGTTGGGCAAATAAAATGGCTGCCATTTGGGTTGTTCTCCAGAATGTAATCGATAACGATATGGAGCCGGTTAGAGGAGAATAATACATTTTTGTAGTAAGTTACCTTTGTTAGTTTAAATCTTTTGCCAGATTAGTTTATTCCATAATGCAAATGTGGGCGAACATGGCAAAGCGAAAGACGACCCTTGTATGAAACATGTAACAAAATATTCTCTGAGAGCCAATATCGGTTTTTTAGACATATTTATGCACAAAAACACAATTATTATGTTCGATAGACAACGATTTCACAGCAGATGTACCACAAACCTTGGCGAAAAATATGGCGACAGTGGCACGAATGACATTTCTAATAAAATATCGTCATGATTAATTTATTCAGTAAACTATGGCTATCTCTTTTTTCTGACAGAGATATCCCTAAGACAAAACGAGACAACACTATGTTTGGTGGCTTTATGTCGATTTCGTATATATGTGTATAAAAAAAATCATGGCGAAATGTGGGTGTAATATTACACCTCTGTCTACCCTCCGGGGATACAGCCGTGAGTCTATAAAAATATAAAACATAACTAGCTGACCCGGCAAACGTTGTTTTGCAAAATTTTTTTTTTTTTTTTGAAAAATAAATGTTGGCCGATTCTCTTAGATACCGGATAAGCACAAAAAATTTCATCAAAATCGGTCAAGCCGTTTCGGAGGAGTATGGGAACGAAAACTGTGACACGAGAATTTTATATATTAGATAATATATGTGAATAATGTAATTTTTCTACATGTACCTACTATTTGCCCTCTCCATTTATATTCCTTACTCAAAGGTCAAAATTCACGTGGTGCGTGGTGCGCGCGACGTCGACGGATAATCCGTTAGTACGCTCGACGTACTAACGGATTATCGGTCAGGTGTGAATGGTTGAACGTTTTTCTATACATTTGTATGTATTGGCGTTACGCGACCGATAAAACGCGACGGATCTTCCGTCAGATATGTTCCGGCCCTAAGAAATATAACTGCAAAAAGTATTTACACATACAAACTACTTGAACCAAGACTTAACCTAAGACTTAATAGTACTCAAAATGTTATTCGGTATCTGTGACGTTTCGCTAGAGTGGCCAATATGGCGACTGTGATTTGTCTGTCAGAACCATTAGAATTTAACAAAATACTTGACAATCCGAATTTTGCGGATATATGTTGCCGATTCAAAATCTTTATTTTTTATGTTTTATTATTCAGGTAAGGTTTGTATGTACTCCTTGACGAAATTATTAATATAAGATTTGACACTGCGATAGCGGCGCAGTCCGTCGGTTCCAATGTGAAACATTCCAAAATACACAACTACTTACAAATTAAAAATTAAGTAAAAAACATTTTCCAGTGGACTAGGTTGTGAATCTAAACCATTCTCAAGTCCCCTTGAACACACACAAAAAAATTCATCAAGATCGGTCCAATCGTTTAGGAGGAGTTCAGTGACATACACACGCACACAAGAAATATATATATTAAGATTACATAAGACTCTACATTTAGATTTTACTGCCACGTTATATAAATTATTAGATACTTACATAAACATGCGATAAAATAGATAAACATAGTAAATAAATAGTTTTAAATAAATACAAAGATATACACCTGTATTTACGTATGTATTACACTAACGTCAGCTAATGTAGAAAGAACAAGGCAAAACAAAACAACATAACAGATAATTATCTGCTGACGTACCAAAAATATCATTGAGATCATCATCATCTGTCTTTTGTAGTCCAATGCTGGACATCGGCGTGCCCTAATTGATCAGTAGCATTGTGAGGCAATAGGAGGGTTTGGCCTACTATTACTGGTCAAGGCGGGTTAGCATAGGGTTTGACGTCGATTTTTCCGTAAATTCCACTGTTTGCTTCGTATACAGGGTGTTGATTTGCATTTGCAAAATATTTTATGGGGTGAATATATTACTATAACTGAATACATGAAAAATAAGTCACTAAAAGTTAAAAAAAAAATCGTCATCACACACTTTGAAAATTAACTCGGTGTATCCATCGCCGCCGCCGCTTAGCTGATCGCCATTGCAGGTGCCTAACACGGTCTCCTGCCGTTTTGCCGAAAAGATTTTGCCAAAATTTCATTACCCAAACAAATTTTAGCAATCTTTTTTTATACCATTGCAACATTTCGAATGATTTTAGTATGCATATTTTCATTTGGTCAAATTTTTACATAGCAAAATATTACTAAGTATCATGTCATTATGGCATTTGGTCTTTAATCAAATGATTTATTACAGCAAACAATCTTCAGACAATAAACGTTTGGTGATATTAGTTTATTTATGGAAGTAGTTAGAGTAGGTTAATTATTAAAAACATGGTCAGGTTAGATTAGGTTAGAACTGTGGCGGCCGGCGAGTGCCAGAAACGACTTGCATTAATAGAAAAAAGAAATTGTTTTTAGTTTGTTACCCGGAACTAAACTAGGTATTTAGATGAGGATAATAATTATTGATTTTGCGTAAAAACTGTTATTCCAACTGAAATATTTGACTAAATAAAAAATGTCAAAAGGATTAGTTGGTAAACAAGTTATAGTTTAAACGTTTATTTCCCAAAAATTAGGTTTGCGTTACAATTTTTTGTGAATAGATTTTGTGCTAAGTAATAATTTGGCAAATGAAATTATGCGAAACATTTTTTGGGAAGTGAAAATTTGTCAAATTCCTTTCGGTCAAACAAGGGAGACCCGCCTAACACACACAAGCACACGAACCTACAGTGGCTGTGCGACTCAGTCTTATTTTGCATGATATAACAGTTTATTCTGGTTTACTATCTGAGTAACATTTAATGAAAATAGGATCTTATATCATCGCACACTGTTTAAAATTATTTTAGGTTAATATACTGTCTATGTTGTATTAAGTATTAGAATATTTTGCAAATGCATATCAACATCCTGTATTTTCCTAGTATTACGACAGCCACAGCATAAAATGGGGTAGTCACACTTTGTATTCCTCATCCGTCACCACACGGAACAAAAACAAAACAAAAAATATCTAAGCCAAATAAAAAAAATACGTATTTTTATATCAGAATCAGGTAAAGCCAACAAAAATATTGTAAGCTGTATTTATAAGCATTTAAACATACATATTTACGCAGTGTTATTATCTCAAACACCGTGACAGATGACATGTGTACTCTGTGTTTACGTGTCACAGCACAACGCAACACGCGTGAGGAACGTGAAAGATCATGTACATTTTGATAAGAACTTAAAAGTGGGAACATTTTTATTATGTTGCTCTGTATTTAGGGCCATGCGTTGCCTTAAACACGTTATGAAAATCCAGGCTCCGTACTAATCTTACTACTTATTATCTGGATATATAAACTTCTGACTCCAACTGCCTCCGTGGTCCAGTGGATAGCGTAAGCGATTGCTAATCGGAGGTCCCTATTCTATTCCCGGGTCGGGCAAAAGTGTTACTGGTATTTACCTAATTCTCAGAAGCAGCACGGAGTCTGGTGATTTGCCCGGTAACGACACTGGGCTCGCACCCTATTACGTGGGACCTAAAATATCATGGCGAAATGCGGGTATAATATTACACCTCTGACTACCCCTTCGGGGATACAGGCGTGAGTCTATAAAAAAAAAAAAAAGATAAACTTCTTACGTTATAGACTGACTGACAGACTATGCACAGCCGAAACTATTGGACGCAAGAAGCTGAAATTTGGCCTGTTTGTTCCTTGGATACCGTAGGGGTGCACTAATAGGGATTGCCCGAAATTCACAAAGTATCGGAAAAGACGATTAAACTTAAAAAAAATGTGCAGGCATCGCTGCGGGCATTTTCTAGTCTATGATTAATGTAAATGTTTGTGATTAAGGATGGATGTATACTTTACTCTACGATTATGAAGTGTCCTGGAGTCGACACAGGTAGATCATTGGTATTATTAGATAATGGGTACATCCTCCTGGCGTTATGCCGGTGTCCGCTTACTTATGCTTGCTTGGCCGAATATTAGCTTTCCTCAAAGCGACAGCGTGTGTGACCTCCGCAACCCAAAGGGTTAGCGATTTTCACGGTTAAGTTGGCATATTTGTTAGTTATTATTAATTAAATGTTTATTTTTTAAATCGTGGCTCTAATATGTCGTAAAGATTCCAACCTTGAGACTGAACCGGGACCGCCAGCTTAACGTCTGAAGCACAGTAGCCCTCCGATGTAAATGCCACAGCCACACGCGGTAATCCATCCAAGTGGTGAACAATTGCTATAGCTATTGCTAATTAATAAACTTAATACTTTTCATCGACATAGTAATACGTAAAGACATAAAGTAAGTTGCAGAGGGCGGCGGTTGACGGCGGGTCACAAGTCACACGTGGCGACGACCTCCCGCGGCCTTGTCCCTCCTGCGCCCAATAAATGTACACTCGCACCCTTACTGTGTGTGCTAGTGTAAGTATGCATGTATTTATAGAAGAGTCGAGCTTTGACTTGCATGGATGTTATTATATTTTTGAATAGTTTATAATTAGAACTATTGTGTTATTTGGTAAATCATGCAGTTTGTAGTTGGCAAAAGCAAAAGAGTTAAGGTTTTGTTTCCGTTTCCTTTTAGTTTTGTTTATTTGTTCCTGTCTACTCAGATATTATTCAGCTTTAGACTCGTGATCCAATTGTTACTTAATGTTTATATTGATATGATTTTACTTAGCTACTTGTTGTCATAAACTAAATATTTCTGCGGCATTGCTGAAATCACGATAAATTAATCAGCTGTGCCATACATTTTTTCGAGGTTGTTTTTCAGTTAAAAATCGAAAAATATTTAAAATATACTCCTCCTAAGACCTAAAACAATAGACTAGACAGGGCGTCAATCGTCAATAAGAGGCACAATTTATGATTTATATTTTCACTGCATATTATGAACTTACCATTGTCTAAGCTTTTTTCACCGTACAAAAACCAAACTTAGATCTATGACTGACGCTCTTCTAGAAGCTTCCATTGTAACTGATTACCATAGCAAATACTTGTGACGTCATAACCAAAGATGCGTGAAACAGATCACTCTATCAAAATATTTGTTCTAGCTTGAGTTGTATGTAAAGAACTTCCGTCACATAGAAGTAATAGAATAAGCTCTATTTGGTAACGCACATTTTAACAAACAATAGATCTGATTTGGCGATTGCAAGCAAGAAATTATTATTTATTACAGTCTGTAAGTCCACTGCTGGACTAGTGGTGGTATTTTTGTCTATTTAGATTAGGAGCCGAAGCGGCTACTTAGTAGGCCTCAACCGAAATGAGGTAGCGTGAAGCGTCATGCGTACTGTACATGTGTATACAACTACACATACATGTTTGGTATAGCACTAGTGAAAATTTTAGATACACGAATACGCAATACGAGAAATTTCTCGGTTCCACACAACCCATCCTCGTGTTCACGCGTAGCGTATTTGTAGATCTATACATTTTATGAAATAAATATTAGCAATCCTTATTCGGCACTCCCAATTACCTACCGAAAAAAATTTTGCTCTTCAATAATTTTGAAATAGGATCTCTACTTTTTATAGTCAAATAACTATTGTTACAGCGATCTATAGTTATTAGTGTGTGTTTTGGCGGCATACGGAGGTGTGAAAACTAACATACCTCTGTGAAACGGATGGTGGCGATCGCACACAATGTTTGACGTACTAACGCACCTGACGACGACGGGATGGGAAGCTTAGCGACATGCTACTATTAAGATTCGGTAGCACTTCTACTTGTACTTTGATCGACGAAGTTAAGCAACGTTCACAAAGGTCACCAGTTGGATGGGTGACCGTTTGTTTGGCATATATTTCTGAGTTCTACCGTGCTTTGCTGGGCAGGAAAATACACTTAAAAGAGAAAAAAATATTGAAGTAATTTATTGGAAGTAATTTTTTTGGAGCTTTCAGTACAAAAAAGTGGTGTTGATACTCTAAAATAGTCCTAGATTCATTTCAGAAACGGAATTCAAACAGTTAGAAGTATCCTACCTATAATATTTTATCACTCGCTCAGTGGAATATTACGAGTAACTCAGTCTCTGCAAAAAAGCAATTGCCGTCCGGTCGCTTTCCGCTAGAACTTTTCATTTGTCTGTGACTTGCAGTCACTAACTCATTATAACTCTAACTTTGTTCAGAGCTGCAATTTTAAATGGAAATCCACTAAGTGTCACCATTTATCATCTGAAGGGGCACTTTTAAAGTTCTTTTCTTCTAAATTTACTTTTCGCTTGAGGCAATTTCCATTTTCCTACCCTTGGCGTTTAGAGTAAATGTTGGAATAGAATTAAATTTTCAAGTTATAAGATTTGGTGCAAACAGACGAAGTAGAGTTGTAATATTACTAAAGAATAGTTTTAAACTGTGTAAGGACACTTTGTTGCATCTGTAGCGTTAGTTGAATTTGAGTAATAAATTCAAATGTATGGCAATTTTTCATCTTTTGTATCTTAGAAAATTGTAAAAATTAATTTACGCTGGCCATTACTGGTTAAAACAGTCCATGTTTTTCTTGATGTCGTGAATGCTCGGCACTACGAAAACTGCATAACTTAGAAATGCCGATTGTACGTGCCGCGGGTTCGAACCCGATACCTTTGGCATGGCAATCTGTTGTTATCTCCCCTCAGCTACAGCTACCTTTTAAGTAAAATAGTATGTACCGATATTTTTTTATAAAAAAATCGTAGTCTTTGGATTGCAAGGTCAAGTTGTACTATTAATAAGTTTGGATTTATCTATCCTGTTAAGCAATTCTAGTATCAATACATTATCTAAATGTCCTCTGCTAATATCGACCAGTTCTGTAAGATGCCAAGATATCTCCCTTTTTTATAAAGCCCATACCCGCTCTAAAAATAAATCCTATGTCCAGTGTCTGCGCAAAAATATCGCCAACCTACATTTCTGCTTACCTAACACAGGCGTCGATTTTCTAACAAATTCAAAATAGTAACCATTAGCGAGCTAGCTTCCTTATACGCAGTCTAGAAAGTTGCGCCTACATAAATCATCGTTTACGTTTGCCACCGAAGCCGGACAGTGCCTAATACCTAATATATATTAGGTACTGTAAACAACTCTAACTGGAGCTTATAAGATACAGCATGTGGAAGAAAACTGAGGTCATTATAATATCTAGGAGGTAGAGGTGTAGGTAAAACGTATATTTTAAAACAGTGATCGATGGAAATGCGTTCCACTTTGATTCCTACTACAAAAGTAATACATTAATCATATTAGTAGTACTTTTTGGACATTGCTTTCACATTTAGTTCATCTCTTACTAGCTGTTTTACTCTTCAGCTAATGACAAAGCCCTTACCTACATAAAAAGGTACATAGTTAGTACAGCAAAGTAACTACTAACATCACAGTGCGTCTTTGAAAGCCTAAAAAATCTATATAATACATCACAGTACATAATTAGCTGGCTATAGTTTTTTAAAGGATTCATTCTCCTTGGGATCCAAGCCCCCATTTTTGGGACAGAGATTTACTAAGGGTCAAATTTTACTTATATCGGCTAAGCAGATTAGCCACGGAGAGAATTTTCAGTGTAGTGTGTTTTATAGATTTCGTTTATAATATTATGTGGAGAAACAGCTACGCATGTACATTTTTTTTTATTTAACCGGTACTTCCGATGTTGGGAAAATTTCGAGAAATTCCTTCTTAGGGCAGCGCTGCGGTCCGTTCCATGACTGTCAGTCAGTAAAGCACAAAAATTGTAAATATAGAGATGTTTATAATCATACATACATACATACATAGACTCACGCCTGTTTCCCCGAAGGGGTAGGCAGAGGCATATGAAACGCCCACCTTTCGCCAGAGTTTTGATCCCACGTGATAGGTGGCGAGCCTATTGCCGCATGTTTATAATCATCTTCTTAATATATAAAATCCTTGCGTTACTGACTGACTGACAGACACGCTACAGCCGAAACTATTGGGCGCAGGAAGCTGAAATTTGGCATGTATGTTGCTTGGGGCCGTAGGGGTGCACTAGTAAGTAAGTAAGTAAGTGTTTTTATTTGCAAGAACATGGTAGAAGTAGATACAGTTGGTCGTTAGTATAGAGTACAGCATATTCTATCATAGGTACTTTGATGTGCAAATTTTATACAGTAGTAAATTATTAGATGAGATTAACTAAATTATATAAGATATTACAATTATTATCAATGTATTACACATGCAGAATTACAGTATTGAATTGCCCTGGATTTATTACAAACATCAAAATGTCATTGTGATAATAAATTAAAATTTATATTATTAATTATATTAATGTCGTTAGTATGCAAATTATAGATTTCTATTCACTAAAATGTCAAATTATCATTAAGATATTCACGGATGTCATAATACATTTTTTCCAATAATATGTCAAATAGCCTACGCTTAAATAATGTCACAGGTAATTCTTTCAAGCCACTGGGCAGATGATTGAATATTTTAATGGCCATACAATAAGCATTCTTTTTATGCAATTCTAATCTTATTTTCGGTAGTCGTAGCCTATCTTTGTGCCTAGTCCTAGAGCTTTCGTCACCAAATTTTACAAATAGATTGGGATGTTTTTTTACAAATATGCACATGTTGTGAATATAGATGCACGGTAGTGGAAGGATCCTATGCTTTTTGAATAGTGGTTACTAATAGTGGTTACTAAGAAGGGATTTCCCGAAATTCCCTCGGAATCGGGCAAACAAGGTAAAATGTGCAGGCGCAGCTGCGGGCGTCCTCTAGTATTAGCATAATTTTCTGTTACCTACATGCTGTATGTACAGCGGTTCATTTCATAGCACACATTTTATAGGTGTCCATAAAACGGTTGGTCCGCCGTACCTGCTCTCACGACTTTAGCATGCATGATTACTGTTAACTCACTGAATCTTGTCATACTAACACTCACATACTTATACCTACTTGTACGAAAGTTAGTGTGATGTGTGTGACGTTTAAAAAGACCTGTCTCGCATTTGTATGAATTCTTATGCTTGATTTAACAAACACGACGTAATGGAAGGAAGTGGTACAATAGTAGGGGAAGTAAGGTAGAATATCCAGGTTTTATGGTGTAGAATATCTTCGTAGCGGGACCGCCGCTTAAAACTGAGTTTGGAACCTGAAATCGCAAATATTCCCTGTATTTGCGATTTCAATAAGACATACGTCTTACGAAATACAGCTAGCGCGGTAACTCCAACTTCACCAATAATTATCTTAACATGCCCTAACACCTCATACATACATAGACTCACGCCTGTTTCTCGAAGGGGTAGGCAGAGACTATGGAATGCTATTTTGAAAGATCCTGACATATGCTTCCTGCTACATTAACCTTAACACCACAAGTCGCGAAAACCTTTAAGCGCAGGCCACACCGCCAACTGACGGACCTCTTTTCATACTTGGGTGTTAGTTGGCGGTGTGAACCCAAGTATGAAAAGAGGTGAAGCGATGTCGTCCGCGTCGCCCGCTACGTCCGTCAGTTGGCGGTGTGGCCTGCGCTTTATGCGAAGCGGTCGATACTGTTTGGGTAAAACAGCACTGACCGTCCCTGATCGAACTACAAAAAATAAAACTGGGTTTTAAAACGTAACGAAAATAAATAATCGTGTCTCTCCGTCTTTTCCACCGCTGATAACAGCCGAATATGCCTTGAATGACTAACCCTATACCGGTTACCCACAATTATATCACAAAAATATGTTTATATTATTCAAAACGACAAAACGTTTCAATGTTTCTCGCTAAACGATTCAATCCGCCGCTCCGACGCCCGCGTGGGACGAACTAGTCCAGGCAACTAATTAATATGTTAATACTACATACCTACCTTACTGCTACTTATTTTATTAAACTAGTTGTGCCCCGTGTGACTGCCTCCGTGGTCCAGTGGATAGCGTATACGTCTGCTGATCGCAGGTCCCGGGTGCGATTCCCAGGTCGGGCAGAGTGATACTGGGTTTTTCCAAATTCTCAGTAGCAGCACGGAGTCTAGTGACGTGGCCGGTAGCGGCAATAGGCTCGCCCCCTCGGACCTAAAAATTCATGGCGAAATGTAATATTACACTTCTGCCTACCCCTTCGGGGATAAAGGCGAGAGTCTATAAAAAAAAGTTGTGCCCTGCAGTTTCTCCTGCGTTATTTAAGGCTGCTGCTCCGTACTGTGGCTCATAGTGTGATGTCATATAGCCTTCCTCGATATATCCACTTCTATACCAACAGACTCTCATGCGGGGAGTTCGAATCCAGCGCGCGCACCGCTGACTTCTTGGAGTTATGAGCTGGTTGAATTGTTCATTATCGCTTACCCTGTGTCTCGAAGATCTTTGAGAGTCGTTCGCTCTTCGGGTTGCGGAGGTCTGACAGGCAGTCGCTCTGTGGAAAAGCTAATACTCAGTCAAATCTGGTTAGACTACTAAGCGGACTAGGTTGCAACTGGAATAACGTTAGAAGGATGAAAAGACTTCCTTGATACATGGGCTATCGAATACAAAAACTATGATTAAAATCGAAACAGTAGTTCCTGTGATTAGCGCATTCAACCAAATAAACAAACAGACTCTTCAGCTTAATAATATTAGTATAGGTACTATCTTATACACTCGCTATCAACCCAGTTGACGGCCGACTCCATTATGGCATATGGAAGACGATTATCGTTTCATTTCATTTTAATTATTAATTATGGACATTTACCCACCACAGATACAGTAAACATGTCATTAATACTTCCTTTGCCATAAGTTTTATTTTAAAATTAGCTTACTCGTTAAAAACAGGCTCATCAAGATATGCTTATGTTTTTCTGATACATTTGCGGCAATACGTAGTAGAGTATTATCTTTTAAAGAGTTTTTAAAGTGTTTGGTTATGATTACATTTACATGTGTTGTGGAGTGGATTACCGAGATTTCATGTTTTCTTTTGGGCTATTTTCAACAGTAGCATTTTTCCTCATTTGCTTAATAAATGTCTATGTTGTTAGGTACAATCAATTATTAATTTATTTGCTTTTATTCTTTTTTGTACCCTTCATTTTTAGTGTTCCTAATTATAATAATAATATTCTACCACATTCACACAACACCGTCTAGTCCCAAACTAAGCAGAGCTTGTTCTATGGATACTAGATAATGGATAAACATACATATATACTTTTTTTGTAAATACATACATATTATAGGTACATACATAGAAACACCCAGACCAAGACAAACATCCATGTTCAAGCACACAAATGTTTGACTTGAGCGGGAATCGAACCCGGGACCTTCGGCGTAGCAGTCGCTTACACTCCCACTGCGCCAACCGGTCGTCAAATGTAATGAATGACACTAATTACAGAACGTAATAATTTTAGGAGCACTGTTTATATTTATGTCCGTAATTGAATCTTAACTTATTATGCTCGCTCTATAGCAAATCAATTTAACTGAGTCACAAAAAGTATAGTAGGTAGGTACTCCAAAGGCCAAATATTGTGGTAATAATTCGCCGAATTACCAATTAATTCTCTTTTTGTGTAATTAACAGCTAATTCTCGAAAATTTATTGATTTAATGTGCGATTATCTATAAACTGATAATGACTCTGAATCTTCTAATTCACATACTTAATTACTAATTTTCGATTCTACATTTAGGTTTATTCCTACACCTAGATGAGCCCGCGGTTACACTCGCGTTATTTAAGGATACTGCTCCGCTCCCGTGGCTCATAGCGTGATGTTAGGTTTATAGCCTATAACCTTACTCGATAAATGGACTATCTAACACTGAAAGAATTTTTCATATCGGACCAGAAGTTCCTGAAATTAGCGCGTTCAACCAAACAAACAAACTCTTCAGCTTTATATATTTGTTCGCGACAGACATTAAAACTATGACAGTGAATAGTGTATTCGAAACCGCGAGTGAAAATCGAATAAAATCAGTGTTATCTAATCGTGCGGTACACCGGGTTCGGTTCCCGGACGTGTCAAAACGTTAAAAAATAGCTAAAATAGTGTAAATGGTTAGATTGCCAATATATAACAACTATGTAATACATGAACATTAGTCTTAAACTTGTGCTAACCGTAGGGACCTTAGATATCGAATCATAAATAGCGTTATCAGTAGTGACAGATAAGAGTTAATGCTTCATAAAACAGCTGTTTGTTTACATATTCGTATTATAGTTTTATAAGTGTTTTTTAGCTTCATATAGACTTGAAATCATGTCTAGATACCTTTTTATTTCTAGTTATTACCTTATATAGTTAAAATAAGCATAATAACAAACATTCGTATGTTTATCATAAAATTTGTTTACTTACGATAGTATTTACTTAAGAAATTCTGGAAATTTTTTATGCATCAAAGTTATCATGTCATATGTTCGAATTGAATAAAGATATTTTCATGGTGTTTGTTTTAATAGATGCCCCATATAGTTGCACACAACGGCCTACCAAAATTATATATATAAATTTAGTATACGATAGTTTTTCAATAGAAAATATAGTGGGCGGGCCCTTGTGTGGCAGCATTTTTTGGGAGTTTTTATGGAATAACTTAGTGACGCTAATAGTTAGGTTTAGGTATTGTATACCAATAGATAGAACTTAATGAGACCTATCTAACGATGTATAGAACATGTATGTATGCATAATAGGATCGAAACATACGTAACATTTGTACTGTTTTGTAAATAAAAATAAAGGAAAGATTCTCTGTGCACGTGTTCGGTGCGATGGTCGTCGATAAGGTAAAGTTTCGAGGTACTTAAGCGACCACCAATTCGGCCAGTTGTTGCCGTCTCAACCACCATCTTGTAACCATCAAGCACCGCACACCTGAACAGCATCGCTCTCAACGTATGAAGATGTTTCATTTCTGAAGCCCTTACACATCGAAGCCATACAGTCCACACACATAGAAGAACACGCATCGTCGTAGGCACACGTCAGCAGCACACTACCAGCGCACTGTAGCGGACTAGCAAAGGTTCGATTCCTGGCATCCGTTACATTTGTTGGTCCTGTCGAAGCCGGATCACCTGTTGCTGCCGCGACCAATTTGTTGGTCGCTTCGAGCCGGATTGAAGAAGAATGCCTACGACGCGTTCAAGAGGTCGTGCTCCCGAGGTCGCCGGGGGAGCGGCCGGCGCCGGGCCCAGTTCCAGTACCCCTGCCCGCGCCGCCGCTGCCCGCAACCCAGCCGCCGCGGTCGTCCGTCACGACGGGCCACCGCGATCGCCGTCGACAACAGTCGGGAGCGACGCGCCGCCGCCGGCCCCCCCCGGCCCCGCGGGGAGGGACGAACGAAACATCACTCAAGATGCAAGGGAGCGAGCAGAGGTGCAGTCGAAAAATGAAGATGGCAAGGAAAGGACGTTGCAACCATCCGATAGATCGAGCGTTTGTACAGCGCAACATAGTATAATAGAAAATAGAGATAGAAAGAAGCCAACGAGGGAACGCGACCAACGCTCAGCAGCTACGGGACGCTCCAATAGAAATGTGATGTTGGCTCGAGAAGAAGTTTTGAAGATAAAACTACAGTTAGCACAGTTAGCACTACAGAAGGCTGAAGAAGAGGCGGACTCCGATGACTACGACGAGGATGGACAGTCGAAACAAGACTACGTACGTTCGTGGTTGGAAGAGGCTCCGGAACCCCAGCCCGGCCCCGAAGATATAGAAGTGATATCGGCGCCCACTAAGAAGAGGGACGTCGACGGGGCACAGAAGATAGTAGATGGACCGCCCTCACAGAAGATGGACGTTCATCAACAGGGAGGTGATTCGCTGAAGCCGTTCATCACGGATCTCACCTCCGCGATCGCCGCGCTCGCCGACAGGAAGCCACCGGACACATCGATAGTTGCACCACACCCGGCGGTTTCGAAAGTCATCATGACGCTACCGACGTTCGGCGGCGCGCACACCGAGTGGCTGTCGTTCAAGGCGATATACGACACCACCAAGAATTTCTTAAACGACGTGGAGAATACAGCGAGACTGAGAAGAAGTCTCAAGGGAAGAGCGTTAGAAACAGTTAGCTCTGAACTGATTGGGCATGCGCGACCAGATGAGATTATGAAGGAGTTGGAGCTGCAGTTCGGACGACCAGACTCGATCGCACAGGCAGAGACGGACAAGCTGAGGACCCTGCCACGCTGTAGCGAAGCACCCAAGGACATATGCGCGTTCGCGAGCAAGATTAGAAGCGGCGTCGTCACACTTCGTGCGTTGAAAAAGGAACACTACCTCATCAATGCGGAGCTAGTGCGCGTGTTGACCGAGAAGCTACCGAACTCGCTACGTGTGCAGTGGTACAAGACGTATACCGAGAAGTGCCAGTCGAAGCCGGACCTCAGCCGATTCAGTGACTTCGTGACAGAGTACGCGCGTTACTGTAGCGCGTTCGCGCCGGCTGAGAACATCACCGATGGGCCGCCAAGCAGACGTACCGTGCAGAGGACGTACACGGCGACGGCGACGGAGAAGCGAACGCATACGGACACGTCTAACGCGAAGTGCAGGATATGTGAACGCGAAGGACACTACTCGTCGGCCTGCAGCACGTTTCGTAACGCCAACGCAGAGAAGAGATGGCAGCTAGCTAAGCAGCATGGATTGTGTTTTCGCTGCTTACGCATACGCCGAATAGAACACTCGTGCAAGCCCAAGAAGTGCGGTGTAGAGGGATGTCGCGCTACACACAACCAGTTGCTTCACTACGATAGAGGAGCCCATAGGACCGAAGACGTGAACATAGAAAAGCAAGAAACGGTCGCCAGTTCGTGCATACGTGCAAAGGCTCAAGCATACTTAAAGATAGTGCCCGTGCAGATAGTCGGACCGGCGGGAGAGGCGTCTACGTTCGCCCTACTCGACGACGGAAGCACCGTATCGCTCATAGACGAAGACATAGCCAAGGAAGTCGGCGCGGAAGGGAGCCTGGATCCGTTTACGATCCGTGCCATAGGCGATACGTCGATCGACATGCCAACGTCGCGACGCGTAGACATACAAATACGAGGAGCCGGCGCCGACAGCAAACAAGTGCCTTTGTGTGCGCGCACCGTAGCCAGCCTACACCTGTCGCCGCAGAAGATCGCCGAAGAGGACCTGATAGACTGCAAACACCTCGAAGGCATCAAGAAGAAGCTGGTGTATGACATAGGCGTGCCAAAGGTGCTAATAGGTCAAGACAACTGGCACCTGCTCATAGCGAACGCAGTACGAAGAGGACCCAACGATCAACCGGTGGCGTTGCTTACATCGCTGGGATGGGTGCTGCACGGCGCACGCTCACGCACCTTGGGAAACACCGTACACTTCGTCAACGGTCTCTCCGATATAGATGAAAACATAGAAGCGCAACTGAAAGAATATTTCGCACTGGAATCGCTCATAGTGAACCCACGTCGACCGAACTCGGACCCCGAGAAGCGGGCTATAGATATGTTAGAAAAACATACGAAACAATTAGAAGATAGATATATAGAGACGGCTCTTCTGTGGAAACAAGAAGACATCGTCATGCCAGATAGTTACGAGAACGCGGCAAGGAGGCTCGCACACATAGAGAAAAAATTAGATAGAAACATAGAGTTGAAAACAAGATATACAGAACAGATGAACTCACTGATAGAAAAGGGATACGCAGAAGAAGCTCCCATGAATAGTACGCCAGGGAAGACTTGGTACTTGCCTCACTTCGATGTACACAACCCCATGAAGCCTGAGAAGATTCGTATAGTTCACGACGCCGCCGCGAAGACCAGAGGTATGTCACTCAACGATTACCTGCTCACGGGACCGGACTTGCTACAATCGTTGCCGGGGGTGTTGATGAGGTTCCGTCGACACCGCGTTGCCGTCTCAGCTGATATAACAGAGATGTTTATGCAGGTGAGAGTACGCCCAGAAGACCGAGACGCGCTGCGCTACCTGTGGAGAGGTGACCGGCGGGAGGGACCGCCCCAGGAATACCGTATGAAGTCCATTATCTTCGGCGCGGCAAGCTCACCGTGTACAGCTATATTCGCGAAGAATTGGAACGCTCGCAAGCACGCAGAAGAGTACCCGGAAGCAGCAGAAGCCATCATAGATAATCATTACATGGATGACTATCTGGACAGCTTCAGGAACGAACAGGAAGCGACGAGTATAGCGTCACGGGTGCGAGACATACACAGACAAGCGCACTTTCACCTCACGAAATGGGTGTCGAACTCTAGAAACGTCATCGAAGCAATAGAACCAAGTCAACATCGCCAGGAGACAGTCGGCCTCGCGAGCAAGGGGCAAGAAGAGAAAATTCTCGGCTTGATGTGGAAAACGAGCGCGGACGAGCTGAGCTTCAACCTTACACTCGCACGGCTTCCAGACGGTCTCATCGGCACCGAAGCGCCTACGAAACGGGAGGCGTTGAAAATAGTTATGTCGCTATACGACCCACTCGGCCTCGCATCGCCCGTGACTGTTCGAGCCAAACAGATACTACAGGAAGCCTGGCGACTCGGTACAAATTGGGACGAGAAGTTTGACGAAAGCCTCAGAGTGCAATGGGCATCGTGGATACAGCATTTAGAACAGTTGAAGTCGATACGCATCCCGCGGTGTTACCCCGGGTACAGTGACGCCTGTACACTCCAAGTACATGTCTTTACGGACGCCAGTGAAGTGGCCTACGCAACAGCGGTGTACTGGCGAGCGACTACACCAGATGGGCGTGTGCACGTGACGCTCGTTATGGCGAAGGCGAGAGTGGCACCGCTTAAGGTGGTGTCAATCCCGAGACTCGAACTGCAAGCCGCCGTCATGGGTACGCGAGTCGCTCAAGCGGTAATAGAAGAACATCGCGTCAAACCCGAGGCCGTCGTGTACTGGACGGACAGCAAGACCGTACTAACGTGGATAAGAAAAGGAGCACGGGCGTACAAACCATTCGTCGCGCACCGCCTAGCCGCCATAGAAGAGCATAGTAAAGTTGAAGATTGGCGCTGGGTACCTACGAAGTTGAACGCGGCGGATGCGGCTACACGCGACGTGCCAAACAGCTTTAACTCCGAACACGAGTGGTACACTGGACCGTCATTCCTGTACGAAGACCCGTCACTATGGCCCGTAGAGAAGCACATCGCCCCTGACGCGACAGGCGAAGAGCGCACACTGACAGCTGTAGAGAAACGTCAAACACATAGAATTATAGAAGCCGTACCGGACCCGTATAGATTTTCCAAATGGGAGAGGCTCTTACGAGCGACAGCAAGAGTTCTACAATTTATAGCATTATGTAAGAAAACCGCAGAGAAGGTTCTATATAAAAGAACGCAGAAAAATAGACAGAAGGATCCAGATTGGCGTCACGTGACGAAGACGGGGCACAACATCAAGTCGGGCAGAGCGGCACCTCGTCCAGCCGCCGACTCCCGAAACTTCGTGCTTCTCTCCGCAGAACACACCCGCGGCGCCGAGGACCTTCTTGTGAAGGCGGTACAGGAGGACTCCTTCGGCGCCGACCTTCGGGAGCTGCGGCGCGGAGGAGGTGTCGCCAGAGACAGCCGCCTGTATTCGTTACCCGTGGAGATGAACAACGGAATTATCACTCTACGCAGTCGTATAATAGCTACAGAAGAAATCTCCGAACAAACAAAGAGACCGCCGATCTTAGACGGCGATCATCGTATTACACAGCTATACATAGATTGGACGCATAGAAAATTACATCACAGCGGTACAGAGTTGGTAATCAATGAAATACGCCAACACTATTGGATTCTTCGTCTGCGGCCGACTACAAAGAAAATAGTACACAGATGTCTACCATGCCGCATTAGAAAAACGCAGCCGCCTGAGCCAGCCACAGGGGACCATCCAAAGGCGCGCCTTGCTCACCATCAGAGGCCCTTCACCTACACGGGTCTTGATTATTTCGGGCCGCTCTCCGTAACCGTCGGTAGACAGCGTCACAAACGTTATGTGGCACTGTTTACATGTCTCACTTCCAGGGCAGTACATCTGGAGGTCGCCGCCAGCCTGAGCGCCGACTCCGCAATCTTGGCGCTGCGCAGGTTCGCAGCGCGCCGAGGTTGCCCCGCAGAGATCTACTCGGACAACGGCACCAACATGCACGGTGCCGACCGAGAGATGAGAGACGCCGTCGCCGAGGAAGCGAGTCGCCGTGGCATCATATGGCGCTTCATCACCCCCTCAGCGCCATTCATGGGGGGCGCATGGGAGCGCCTCGTCAGGTGCGTGAAGACCGCCCTCTATACGGTCCTTCATGAGCGCCATCCGCACGAAGAAGTCCTAGCTACACTACTGTGTGAGGTCGAGTACACAGTAAACAGTCGACCCCTCACACACGTCTCCGTCAACGTAGCAGACAGCGAGGCCATCACCCCGAACCACATCCTGTTCGGTGGTTCTGCTCGCCTCCCTCCGCTGGGCGAGTTCAGCGAGGCTGACCTCAACAGCAGCAAGCACTGGCGGCGCGCCCAAATCCTCGCCGACATGTTCTGGCGCCGTTGGGTGCGCGAGTACCTACCCGAGCTGCAACACCGGCGGGAGCCCCATGGGTCTGGGCTCAACCTCGAGGTCGGCGACCCCGTCCTGATCGCCGACGGCCAACTCCCGCGCAACACCTGGCCGCGCGGTCGAGTTGTGGCTGTCTACCCGGGCGCCGACGGCGCCATACGCACTGTCGAGGTGCGCACAGCAGCAGGCGTCCTCAAACGGCCGGCTAAGAAGCTGGTCCCCCTGCCCAAGTGACGAGGTGTCGCTCACCGGGTGCTCTGCAGCACCGCCACACGACGGGTCACGCGCGTTGCTGCATGGCGGGAGAGATGTTCGCGACAGACATTAAAACTATGACAGTGAATAGTGTATTCGAAACCGCGAGTGAAAATCGAATAAAATCAGTGTTATCTAATCGTGCGGTACACCGGGTTCGGTTCCCGGACGTGTCAAAACGTTAAAAAATAGCTAAAATAGTGTAAATGGTTAGATTGCCAATATATAACAACTATGTAATACATGAACATTAGTCTTAAACTTGTGCTAACCGTAGGGACCTTAGATATCGAATCATAAATAGCGTTATCAGTAGTGACAGATAAGAGTTAATGCTTCATAAAACAGCTGTTTGTTTACATATTCGTATTATAGTTTTATAAGTGTTTTTTAGCTTCATATAGACTTGAAATCATGTCTAGATACCTTTTTATTGCTAGTTATTACCTTATATAGTTAAAATAAGCATAATAACAAACATTCGTATGTTTATCATAAAATTTGTTTACTTACGATAGTATTTACTTAAGAAATTCTGGAAATTTTTTATGCATCAAAGTTATCATGTCATATGTTCGAATTGAATAAAGATATTTTCATGGTGTTTGTTTTAATAGATGCCCCATATAGTTGCACACAACGGCCTACCAAAATTATATATATAAATTTAGTATACGATAGTTTTTCAATAGAAAATATAGTGGGCGGGCCCTTGTGTGGCAGCATTTTTTGGGAGTTTTTATGGAATAACTTAGTGACGCTAATAGTTAGGTTTAGGTATTGTATACCAATAGATAGAACTTAATGAGACCTATCTAACGATGTATAGAACATGTATGTATGCATAATAGGATCGAAACATACGTAACATTTGTACTGTTTTGTAAATAAAAATAAAGGAAAGATTCTCTGTGCACGTGTTCGGTGCGATGGTCGTCGATAAGGTAAAGTTTCGAGGTACTTAAGCGACCACCAATTCGGCCAGTTGTTGCCGTCTCAACCATAGACTAATATATTATACCTGGAAATAGACTGGCAACTTCGACATTTTAGGCGACGCAAGCGCCACCTTTTTAACCTACAGGCCACTTTTTGCCGTCTGTTTTACAAAAAATGCCGCTAGAGGTCGTTTATGTTAGTCAAGTATAATAATTATAGTCAAAATTATTTTGGAAATATAAATAAAACAATAGAGAATGCTTATAAGTGACGTTTATTTTCCAAAAATCACAATATTTACAGCAGTAAGATCACAGTAAGTTATGCTAAAATCACCAAATAAAAAAAAAATGATTGATATACCCATTTATTAATTTGTTTATTATTTTATTTATTTAACTTTTCTCATTTATTTAATTTGTTTTGTATTAGTCTAAGAGCCAGTGTTACGCAGACTCACGGTATAGTAGCAAAGTTCATATTTTAATGCTAGTTAAACTAATTCATCTGCCGTAGATCAAATGGGGTTCACTATTACCATAGAGGGTTCCTTTAGGCGTGCCTAGAAGTCGAAAAGCATGAAAATCGACTTTCAAAACGTGTTCACAGCACGTCTGCCGTTTTGATATCGTAAAATATAAGTATATCTTTTTAAAACTTAATGGCAGACACTTGTTCCGGTTCCTACTATATTTTATATAATATCATAGTTTCGAAAATTTCATACAATTTGTGTTATTTTAGCAAAGCTAAAAATAATTTATGTTATTTATATTTGGTTCTCTTTCACGGGTATTATTCTAATTTGTTAGAACAATAATCGGCCCTTTGGCAGGCGTACACAGAGACATAGGTCTAACGCGCAGAGGCCCTTTGAGAGTTTTAATCTAGAATGTGATGGGACACCTACTCAGGAGCCTCCATAACTACACTATTAAGTACAGTCACGGGTTAGCCGCAACAGGGACTATTGCTACTTTTATGGAAACTAATTGAAGGGGTAAGTGGACAAAGGTGTTATCTGACTAAACTGAAAAAATCGAGTTTGTAAGCTTTCTTTTCATCTTGTAGTACATTTTTTTGTTTATATCACAGGATGAATCTAACTCATGCGTCAGTCTCTTAAATCTTTAAAATTGCGCAACGGATTTTAATGTGTTTTTTTTTTTAATAGATAGAATGATTCAAGAGGAAGGTTTATACATATCATATGTATGTATATAGGTATGTATCATACATACATAGGTAATATTGCATTGCACCCGTGCGAAGCCGGGGCAGGTCGCTAGTAATTTATAACTCTTAATTTCAATTAAAAAATATATTTAAAAACACTGTTCACATGTATTCATACTGATTCGCTGTCATTGCCAGTAAGAGTGAGAAAGTCAATATCCTGTATCTCCATTAGCATGACTGCGAAAGTATTATGTAGTCTGCCTGCATTTTAGAACCGACCTATCTGTCTGTTTTTTTGATATACATGTATAATAATGATGTAAAAACATATATAAATTGCATCTTTGCTAAAACACTAGTTATCTGCGAAATGAAGCGTGAGAAAATCAAAATCATGCAACTTCAATAGCAGGACTGAACCAACCCATGGGTCTGTTTTTGTAAATATATGTTTATAATAATAATAATATAAATAACGTGTATAATTTTTAGCTTTGCTAAAATAACGCAAATTTTATGAAATTTTTGAAACTATGATATTATATAATATAGTAGGAACCGGAACAAGTGCCTGCCATATATATATTTTTTTTCTATAAAAATATATATATATTTTAAGATATCAAAACGGCAGATATGTTGCGAACACGTTTTGAAAGTCGATTTTCATGCTTTTCGACTTCTAGGCACGCCTTAAGGAACCCTCTATGGGAATAGTGAACCCCCATTTGATCTACGGCAGATGAATTAGTACTAGTCGACCAAGCCAACTAGACGAATGTCAACGTGACAAAATTCAACATAATTCAATAATTATAATCCAGAAATTCCTAGTACCGATTGCAGGCGCATTGTACGTTCACACGCCGCGTTCGCACGTTACGATAAATAATTTGTGGATTATAATTGTTGAAATATGTTGAATTTTGTCACGTTGACATTCGTCTAGTTGGCTTGGTCGACTAGTATAACTAGCATTAATATGGAGTTTGCTACTGTACTCGTCTCTTTGATCCTCTGCTTTTCAAAAAAACATTACGAGCTGAGTTCTTAAACATATCATCACTGTCGTAGGTATACGGTGGTTTTGCCAGTGAGTAGGTGGCCAACCTCCTTGCACCAGTTGTAAATAAATAAAATTCGGGCAAGTGCGGGTCTGACCCGCGCACCGAGGGTTCCGTACGCATTTTACCTTATTTGAGGTTGGTGCTAATTACGCTAGTCCTCTAAATCTGGATGAGCGCCCATACAACTTAGAGGACTATCTTAAATGGAGTCTACTATGTATGTATGGGGACACCCTTAAATTTTCCACTTTTTAATTTTTTTGTAATTTTTCCTTTATTTGTGCTGTACCTGCCGGCCCTGCTTTTGGCCAAATTTCGTGATTCTAGTTCAACGGGAACTACCATATAGGTTTTCGACCCAAAACCTATAGGGTACCTACTTACGGTTGACCTAGAATTGTCAATTTTGGTCAAAACCAAGGTCTTACAGCACAAGTAAAGGAAACATTCCGAAAATTAAAAAAAGTTGAAAATTAAGGTTAATTTTGGTACTTACAAGTTTTCGCAAAAATCTAATTTTGACCATATATTTTTATTGGGTTGACCCAGGACCCTGATTTTCATACACCTAATAGCAACCATAGACCTCAGTATCTGGTATAAATTTCAATTTGCTACGTCCACCCGTTCCTGAGAAAATCGGTGGTGACACACGGACAGACAGACAGACAGACAGACAGACAGACAGACGGACAAGAAAGTGATCTTATAAGGGTTCCTTTTTTTACCTTGAGGTACGGAACCCTAAAAAATAATATTTTTATTAATTATGAATTCTTTCATTGTCTTACCATGTACTTCACATTTGAGAAAATTTTAATTTATATTTACACTAACCACAAATTTTATATATTCCATTTACTTTTCTTTAGTTTTTAATATGGTATAATATTATGTAATATTTTCAACTTGTGCAAAGAAGTCAAACAAACACCTAGTGGGATAGCAGAGCCATCTTTTATTTTCGAATTCTTTAATTTTTATATATTTATGGAAACTTTGCAAATCTTCTGTTTCCGTGTCTAATTTGCATACTGCACAGCTCTTATAGACTGCTGTTTTGGCCTTTACTGCTATCCAACCACTACAATAACCAATTGCTGCGCATTTTTCGACGCTTTTTTGTCTTTATTATTTATTAAAATATCGGTATCTAGATCCGGTATAGACACATGGTCAAAATATATATTTATTTGTCTCTCTTCTAACAATGGTGCCTCTCCCTGAGCAATAAAATCTTTAAACGATTCCAAAGCGAAGCCATCGTCTGCTTCGCAATTGGAACCAACCGCGTGAGATTAAATTATTTAAAATTAAGGTTTTATACGCTGCTACAAAGTGAGAGGCACCTGGCATTATATTGCCGTGACCATGTGCACATATGGAAACGCAGAAATTTTCCAAAGCGCCTTGGTTGAAATTGCGCAGTAAAACTGAATTAATGCCCTTTCTTTGTAGAAAAAGGGTAATATTTTTATAAGATTCTATTGTTTTAACCCAGCTCATTAATGAAGGCACAACTCCACCCCTTAGTGGAGTATCAAATTTCATGGATTTTAAAATAGGCATACTTTTGTTCCATAAATTTCTATGTGGTGATTTTGGCGTAACCGCTGTTCTGTGAATTTTTCCTCCAATTGTCTGGTGGTAACTGCCGTTGACGCTGTCGAATAATTCGTCGAAGAAGATGAGTATATCGGCAGTTTGTGTGCATTCTTTGGGCATGCAACCCGATTCTGCAACAAAACAAAATTACTTGATTGTAATATGTTTTATACATTCTTAATATTTCAGAGGCAACGATAGCCTAGTGGAGAGACCAACAGACTGCCACGCAGAGGTCTCGGGTATGAATCCATGACGCGCACCAATGACTTTTCAAAGTTATATGCGTATTAAACTCTTATTTGTCGCTTGCACCGTGCTTCGGAGGGCACGGTAAGCCGTCGGTCACGGCTGTCATTAAAAGATCTTTGACAGTCGTTACGGGGAAATAGTACCCTCCAATATCCTGACTCTGGTCTAAACCATAGAATATACCTTCGGGGTACAGATGTCAGATGGCAGTCACTCTGTGGAAAAGCTTATATTCTGTCAAATGGGAGCCTAGAATTGTTAAAATAGTCTATTTTGCACATACATTAAATTAAACTAAACAAAGTCTCACATACCTGCCATAAAGCCCAAAGCTGCACCAACAGATTTGCTGAACACTTGTGTGCAGTGTTTCACTTTCATTTTGGGGATCAGATGCGGCACAACATGACAAGCAGTTAATTTTGGCATAATTTTAACTCCCTTATAGCCAGGTGAACATTCATAAAGAAGTTGTATGTGTTCCCATTTCGCAATGTTTTCTTTTCCCTTCATTGTAAATTTCAAATTCTTATTTAAGAGATTATTTTTTATACCTTTCATTAGGTGTGGGGGGTCACACAATACAAATATTTTATTTTGCTGTTATAAAACAGCCACCAGTGTTCTCTTTATCATTTCTCACCATTTGCATTCGAGTGTCTGCAATCAAGCTATTTACTGCCGACAAATTTGTGGCGCCTTGGTCACAAACTGTTGTGACAACGTGTAGATTTGCTTCCGTTAATTTCTTCAGGACAGTTTTAATTTGATTTTTTAGCGACAATGTTTTTGTGGTGCCAGCTGAATAAGAAAACCACACTGGTTGCTTGTATTTTTTTTACAACCCCCCTTATCATAAAGATCAGGACATGGTCACAAAAATTAGGTTGTTGTTCTTCTCCATCATTTACAAAACCTTCTATTTCATCTTTGGCTGCATTATATATACAAAAAGCACCAAAGGCCATTTCATCAAACACCAAGGTACAATATCTGTGTTTATCTGGCATCTTAGCCACTCTCTTTTTTAAATGATTATAAATTCTTTCATTGCAGCCTGGTGAAAGGTTTATTGATTCCAACTGCTTTTTGTGAGATCGCCTTGAGGGTAACACTCACATTCTTCTAAGAATTCTGTAGGACTTGGGAGATGGCTTGTACAATGAAAGAGCCAATATCTTCTCGTCTAAGGAAAATCTTCGGCCTTGAGACTTCTTACCACCTTGGGTTATTTGCATCAGAAAGAAGGTTCTACCATTTTCTGACAGTTTCGTTGTTAAAATGTTGAATGCCCTTGTCTTCGATACATTCTTTGCAAATTTGATTTCTTTCTAGATTTTTGATTTAGATTCTATTCATGCCAGTTTTCTTGCCAAGTTGCATATTGATTTTTTTATAGCTTTCTTCACCTCTGCTTGTTCAGCATGAGATATCTTGTATGAAGCTGAAAACAAAATAATTAACATTATTATTATAGTCTGTTTCTGCTGGAAATCTCTCTCTCGCAATTTGCTACATAGTGTTCTTACTATCATACAAATAGATTAATAATGGTCAATCTACCCATATAATAAATAAGGAAGGTTGGTTGTTTCTTTGTTTCTCACACTTTCATGTCTCAACTACTCAACTGTTTGTCATGAAATAGGTATTGCATATGTCGTCAAAGGCACATATAAAATTGATTAAGTACAATCAGCGACAAAGGTCGCTACACATTTACGAGATTTTAAATGGTTTTTATTGCCCAAATAATTACAATTATTTTCTAAATCTGACAGCATTCTAAAACTGAAAAAGCTTTCTATACGAAGAAAACCTGATTTGATCGTAAATTGTACCTACAGAATAAGAAGTAGACAGTTTTGATTCATAAACGGCCGGTTGGCGTAGCGGGAGTGTAAGCGACTGCTACGTCAAAGGTCGCGGGTTCTATTCCCGTTCAAGTCAAACAAACATTTGTGTGCATGAACATAGATTTTTGTCTTGGTCTGGGTGTTTATATGTATAATATGTACGTATTTACAAAAAAAAGTATATATGTATGTTTATCCATTATCTAGTACCCATAGTACAAGGTGTGCTTAGTTTGGAACTAGATGGTGTTGTGTGAATGTGGTAGAATATTATTATTATTATAAAAATCTATCATAAATCTATGAATGTGTAGCAAGTCATGTCATTGACTGTACCTCTCATTCAAGAGTAAGTGAATAAACTACTCCACTGCAAGATTTGCTAATGTATCAATGATTCTTTATTAATATTCAGAATTCAGCATCACTAAACTTTTAAATATTAAGTATGTAACCAGTGACCGTGACCAGATTTGTGTTGGAGTGAGATTTAATTTTGATGCCTCCCTAGCTCTAAGCTTTCGAGCTAGCAAGCCCCATAGTCTGCCACAGCCTCCGCTCCATTCACCATATGGACAGACTGGCCCTGTTTATAACATTCTAATATATAAAATTATTATACCTGTTTTGCAATGCCTCTTTTGAAGTTAAGTTGATGGCTCGGATATTATTGTCTGTGACATCAATGCCTGAGATCTCGAAGGCATTGGGTTAACATCAAATCCTGCAGATGCATCTAATAGATTTTCTCCTTGTGTTGAAGTTGCAGAAACAAGGGGTTGCTGACTAAATACAGTGGTGAGTTTATGAGGAGCTGTAAATAAAGAAGGAAGAACTATTAGCATATTTTAATCACTACTGTACTCTATGATGATTATTTGTGAAAAAGTCTAATATTTATTTGATTCTTTCATAACAATAATAGTACATTGTGTAGCAGCATAGACAATAATGATACAATAATTATCTGGAAGATGCAGTTGTGGGACAGCCATTTTACTTGAGACGGTTGCTCAGAAAAATAACATACTCAGGAAAGTGTCTATGACATGGGTGCTTTGCGATTTTTATATATGGTGTTATTATCCAGGCCAATTATTTCACCACCAATCTTTAAGACCCATGTTCTAAACCGCTCAGCATCATTTACTGGATCAGGGAAGCTGCGTAGATGTACATCTAGCACCAAAAATAAATTGCTGAAATACATCATAGATCTCAACTTAATCTAGCGACTAGTGAATGGCCCAATCCGGCTAGTACCTTTGACATATCAGACCAACACACTTTAAAAAAGATTTACAAAAACATTTCACAAGTCAAATAAATAAGTTGTTCATACAACGGACAAGAAAAAGTTTGTCATCTTATGATTACTAAATAAATGGGCTTCTTTGGAGTGGGGCCTTCAGGTAAGAAGGGATTGTTACACAGGGGATAACAACACTAGCAGATATTATTACGAATACCAATAATGTTCATAAATTGTTATACTAGTCTTAATAACCCATAAGATATTAAAGTCTATGTCATTCTTAGTACCCATATTTATTTTTTAAGTTATGCTGGTATAATATATCATATCCTAGGCTATACTATAGCATACATTTTAATTTGTTTTTAAAGTACTTCCAAGTTTGTATGTAAACTTGTGAGGATTAAGAGTATTTATGCCCCCCAGCTTATCATACGAATGCTTTATACACGAACAGTGAGTACAATTGGATAATATTTGGTATATTTATGCAGGTTGTTAAGGATTATTACATTGTTATTATGGTTTCAAAACTAACTTCAGTTTGTTCCTAATATATAAAAATAGCATCCAGAATCAGTTATTTCACTTTGCTTTTCAAAACTGACTTAAAGGTTTGTGCGAGTAGCTGCGAGAAATCATATAGCTTCACTTATAAACAGGTGTAGATAGAAGAGTTTGTTACATTACTTACCATCCTTATTGGTGATGGGGCACATAGGTACACAGCACTTGTTCCTAGACATTGTTTATACACTTTTATATGATATGGTCCAAACTCCAAAACAGGAGGGCCTAAACTTTACACGGAGAACAATTCTCGACGTATAAAACACTAAAGACGGTAATTGCTTGTTTTTGTAATATGCACGGAGGAACTGACGCTCAATTCAACGCGAATATCACTAAAAGCAATACAAATACACCAAATCACAAAAATATTTGCGCACAAGAATTTAAATAACCCGGCAGACGTTATTTTTGTGTAATGACAATTATGACAGATCTGTGACATAACTGAATAGAATTGAACAGAGTAACAAATCCGACTTTCTACCATTTTGTACCATAATATTAACAATAATATTAAAATAATTTGTAAAGTAAATATTTCTTACACGATTTACACGATTCATGAAGTGTTAAATCTAAGTATAACTATTTCAAATCTTATAATACTAAGGTAATGTCGTTAACATTAATATGTGCTATAAGTCGAAGGTGTCATTTAAATAAATAAAAACGACCAAATGGAAATGTTTATTTTTCATCAATAATGTATCGAAATCCGTGTACTCACGAACATTCACGAACGAATTTTGTTACGTGTGCACAATAAAGAGGGAGCTGGTTTCAATGATTTTACATGAATGTAGGCAAGATTCCGACGCATGGTCTCAACCACCATCTTGTAACCATCAAGCACCGCACACCTGAACAGCATCGCTCTCAACGTATGAAGATGTTTCATTTCTGAAGCCCTTACACATCGAAGCCATACAGTCCACACACATAGAAGAACACGCATCGTCGTAGGCACACGTCAGCAGCACACTACCAGCGCACTGTAGCGGACTAGCAAAGGTTCGATTCCTGGCATCCGTTACAATATTAGTATTAGAAGATTAGATTAAATTAGTAGATATTAGAATTGTTAGATGAAAAGTACTATTATATAATAATTAATTAGGTATCAATGCATACGGAGCTTTTAGAAAGGCACACAAAGCTCTATAGTAGATACTACGGTGATGTTCAAAATATTGTGTACTGCGGTATTGAAGAAAGTACCTTTCAAAGCTTAGGAAATTCGTATACTCCCAATGAGGGTGTTTGATATTTCTTCTACCACCAGATGGCGCTTAGTATGCGTCAGGTCCAAACTGACATCAGATATGTACAGACCATAGAGATATTAAGAATAGAGTGGCAGAGTGGGGCCTATTCGTGTCCGCCGGTGGGAGAGAGAACGCAACAGTTGAGGCCCCCTGCATCTCTCTCTAACAATACATGCACAACATCAACATTACGCAGTGGCGTGCTACCTGTAACTATTATTTAAATCAGTTTATTAGTAATCAATAGTTTAAAAGTTGTTTTTATTGATACACGAAGATAGTTTAAAGTGACCAAAAAGTTTATATATTTTTAAACTATTGATTACTGATAAACTGATATAAATAATAGTTACAGGTAGCACGCCATTGCGCAATGTTGATGTTGTGCATGTACTGTTAGAGAGAGATGCAGGGGGCCTTTAACCTGTAGCATTCTCTCTCGCACCGACGGACACGACACAGTATTGAGTTAGGTACTGTTCTGCCACTCTATCCTTTATATATCTATGGTACAGACGCGTACACACATAATACAAAGTTTGTATTATGTGTGTACGCGTTTGTATTACAAACAAGCACAGACTTGAGCACAGACGTACGAAAATCTAGGGGCTTTGACAGTTTTGACAGGTTTCTGGACCTGATGCCTCAGTGCTGCCGCATCGTGAGCGTCATTTCAGAAGACCCTCATTCATCTGTCACCGACGTTGCAAGCTGTATTTCTCTTTGTTTTATTATTAAGAATTCTTTAGGGTACTTTTAATGTCATATAAAAAGAAAAGCTATTAGGTACTGATTTATCAAATCTAATCAAAAGCTTTATTTGGCTGAAAGGGTTGCTTTACCTTTTTTCCCACAACTTTGAATGGTTGTATTTATGCATATTCTTGTTTTTGCTGGTGTTTGATAGTTGTAAAGTGTTTGTAGTAAGTATTTGAATGTTCCGTTAAAGATAATTATTATTATTTAAGGCCGCTGCGCTATCCGATAGAATCACCTCATATTATTAGGTATGTCATACCAGACTTGGTAGAGTCGAATGACTCCACAACTAAAGCACATCCCGAAACTCTTGGGGATGGCCCACAACCTAAAGACCAAGGTATTTTTACAATATCCTTTTATATATACAGAATGTTGATATGCATTTGCAAAATATTTAAATACTACAATATAGACAGTATACATTCACCTAAAATTATTTTAAACAGTGTGCGACGATATAAGACCCTATTGTCATTAAATGTCACTTAGGTAGTAAATCAATATAAATTGTTTAGTGGTGCAAAATAAGACTGCACGGTAGGTACGTGTGCTTGTGTGTGTTAGGTATCTGCAATGCAAGCTCGCTGCGATCAGCTGAGCGGCGGCGGCGGTCAATACATCGAGCTGATTTTTAGGGTTCCGTACCTAAAAGGTAAAAAACGGAACCCTATTCCTAAGCCTCCGTTGTCTGTCTGTCTGTCTGTCTGTCACCAGGCTGTATCTCATAAACCATGATAGCTAGATAGCTGAAATTTTCACAAATTATGTATTTTGCCGCTATAACAACAAATACTAAAAATAAAAAAAAAATAAAAATTAAGGGGGGTCCCATACAAAAACCGTGTTTTTTTTCGTATATTTTGCTCAAAATTACTAACTGTTAACTGCTTTAAATTTTTACAGAATATGTAGTTGTATATTTACCTTTCAAAATAAATAATTAAATTTAAAAAAAGGAAATAATAAAGGGGGCTCCCACAGAAATAGATAGGGGGCTCCCATACAACAAACGTAATTTTTAAGCAATTTGTTACTCGATCTTAATAAACAGGTAGAAACTTATAAATTATTTAAGTATACATACAACGAACGTGATTTTCTTTTATAGATGATGGTACGGAACCCTTTGTGCGCGAGTCCGACTCGCACTTGCCTAATTTTTTAAATCATGATTACGAATAAATATTTTTAAGGTTTTTTGGGTTATTTTTTCATGTAAGTACCTATTTGTATTCTGTTATAGACGTTATAGTAGATAGTATAGTCACCCCTGAAAATATTTTGCAAATGCATATCAACATTCTGTATTTATACCACACATGAAATATACACACTGCATTAAAATTATACTTACCACTTCTTACAGAAAATACTTTACTAAGTAATACTAAAACAGGTTCTCTTGTTGCAGGTACTTGTGTCAACTCATCATCGCATCGCCATCACAGCATCTCACAAACTATTCGTTGTCCGACCAAAACAAAAAGTTGTACTATTATTCACATGACGAATGAGAAGACGTCATTTTACATGAAGTCGGCTAGCCTATTACTTGACGAAAACAAAAAGTCATAGATTGTATTAGTGTGTAGGAGTGAAATGTCATTCTGCATTGCGTTGGTTAGTCGCCTTACCCAATAAAAACAAAAAGTGATAGTTTTGTATAAGTGTGTATGAGTCAGAGGTCATTCTTCATTGAGTTGGATCAACACCGCCATTGTCTGGATAACGGGGTTATGAACTTGACATTGACATCACTATTTTAGGGTTAAGTGTGAAGACATATGGACAGATCTTGACGTATTTAGAAAGACGCTTTCGAATCCATTGGACTCGGAGATGGTTAAATCAAATTATAGAATAGTCTCCGTTTATGTTTTCGTTTTCAATTTTTATCACTCTTCTTTAGCTTCAGGACATACAAGACAATTCGACTGGGTTCGATTCGCATGTCAGAACGTTCTTTCTTACTATCTAGCTATTTATTCATTTAAAACCATACTTTTTGTGGATATCATTGTGTATTTCTATACATTTGAGGACGTAGAGCCAATAAATTAATTATCATAAACTAGACGTCGCCAGCGGCTTCGCCCGCGTCAATTACACATATAAACCTTCCTCTCGAATCATTCTATCTATTAAAAAACCGCATTGAAATCCGTTGCGTAGTTTTTACATAGGCACTTATAAAACACCTATAAGTAAGTTTAATCCTCGCGTAGAAATATACTTTACTGCTTTTATCACTACATTATCAACAGCGATAGAGCCGTTCCAAAAGTTCAAATAATAATAAAATAAGAAACCTTACAAACACTCCACAAAGCTTTCCTACGTTATATTTGACGTTGAAAAGTTTGTATAACCTACAGATATTAACAAGTGGACGTAAATTGTGGCTCACACGCATATATACGGAACTCTAAGTACCCAACCAGTTCCAAGGAACGATTTTTTAACGTCCATAGGTCTGTCGGCAATTTTCTTCGATGAGAATACAAAAACATCCACAATCACAAAAGCCAAGCGATTATAGACCTTATTTTTATTAAGAAAGGGTGTAAATCTGATTGATAACGAGCTTTTTGAATACCTCTGTGATTGGGCATCGAAGTAAGAAATTTTAATGAGTAGAAATTAATTGATATTATGACGGTGGTTAAAGCTTTAGGTACAAATGTCGAAACAGACTAATAAGGCAGCTTTTTGTTAGGACAATGAATAGTTTGGTGATGTTTTTTTTTACTTTAATAGGCTTTTTTACAATCAATTTGTAAAAAAAGTCTTATAAAAAGTGAGGCCTGTGATCTAATAATTTAATTACATTAAGTGTTAAAACAGTGAGTCAAGTCAAACAAAAAGTGAAGTGTGTTGTTCAAATGTAAAGTTGTAAATTCCGAATTCAAACTAAGTTTTATTAACGTACCAAAACGAAAAGGTTCCTAATCCAAATAGTCTTAACAAAATAGTGATGTGCCGTAAAGTGTTAATTTTCGTCAACAACTGCTAGTGACGTGCTCGTTGTAATGACGCGACAACTTGTTGTGTGTTGTTGGGTTGTCGGGCTGTTGTTATGAAGCGGAGCAAGTCATATACGTGGCTTTCGGGTCTGCTGCGACCCAAGCCAGAGGAGAGAGAGGAGCAGGATCACGAGGAGTGGGGAGCCGTGCCCTGGGTGCGGGCCGACGTTATGCATCATGACAGGTTAGTGAGAATATTTATTTACCAATAATAGCACATGGTCCAGTTCGAGCCGGATTTACCTATTCACACACATAGCGGCATAAGCGTTGATCTAGAAAACGTATTTATTGTAACGAATTAAAAATAGTAGGGTAAGTTTTTTAATGAGGTTTCAAGTTTACTGAAACACATTTTTAATAAATAGTCTGCCCTATAAACTCTTAGGTTTTTAGCAATGCGATTTATTTCAAAGAAACTATCAAACTGTTTATACACAACTATGTAGTAAAGCTTAGGCACTTCTACTAATTGCTTTACCACATTTTCCGCAAATTTAGTGCACTAATTTGAATGGAATATGCATTTACTAACAGGTTATTTCCCAACCTTCAATACGTTTATTAACCTTTAGCACTTATCAAATCCAAGCCAACTGCAATTTAAATCAACATAATAAAGACATACTCAAGGAAGGCAACAGCAGGCAAAATAAAATCTAGACCGGTTGAACCTATCTATATATACTTGTTCATCATAAATAGTTTACACTACATTTGCATACGAAACTCCATTACCAATAAAAAAGGTATATAAACCATATGAAGGTATGAAAAACGGTCAGTTTTAACCCAACGTCCGCTCGGTATACTTCACATGTTACGAATACTAAGCGACTCAAACGCAGATATGCGTTCCCGGTACTCCGACCAACATCGGGCATTCGAGCAAAAAACAGAACACAGTTACATCTGTTCCTCGGACAAGAAACGGGTATACTTCGCCATACTCGTCCATATAACCCATACTTGTTTACTTGCTAAGTATTAAGTACTAGTTTTAGCCGGCGGCTCCGCTCGCACGAGAGTTGGTTATCACGGTAGAAATATACCAACTGCCTCCGTGGTCAAGTGGGTAGTGCATGCGTAGCATAAACGGGTGTAAGGTTTGATTTCCGGGTCGGGTAAAAGAATTGCTGAGTATTTCTGAATTCTCAGCAGCAGCATGGCAATGTGTGTAATTCTAATTAGGTTAATGGCGAAATTTGTGTGTAATAAATTAAAAATACACCTTTGCCTACCTGTACAAAAAGAAACATGAAATAATGTCATTCTTTAGACGTGTGGTGACGGCAATGAAGCAAGAGAGATATGTCAGGATCGTTGCAAATGGCGTTCCGTAGTCTCTGCCTACCCCTCCGGGAAACAGGCGTGAGTCTATGTATGTATGTATGAGGTGATGGATTAAAAATACAAACTTTCACCACCTCCATTTTGTTGCGTGGGTGTTGTAAGAAGCGACTAAGAAAATACACGGAGCACTGCCTCCGTGGTCCAGTGGATAGCGTATGCGACTGCTGATCGGAGGTCCCGGGTTCGATTCCCGGGTCGGGCAAAAGTGTTACTGGGTTTTTCCGAATTCTCAGTAGCAGCACTGAGTCTGGTGATGAGCTCGGTAACGTCAATAGGCTCGCCCACTATTACGTGGGACCTAAAAATTAATGACGAAATGTGGGTGTAATACTTATTACGCCTCTGCCTACCTCTTCGGCGATACAGGCGTGAGAAAAAAAATATAAAAAAACATAGTAAGTATCTTTGGGAAGGAACGGCAAACTCGACATCAAATCCTGAGTGGTATACCTAGTAGGTAAAATCGTAGTGTTGAGTCACTACACACGGCGACCTTTCGACGACCGCTAGACGTAATGTAAGCGACTGCTTCGTCGAAGGTCGCGGGTTTGATTCCCGCTCAAGTTAAACATTTGTGTGCGTGAACATGGATGTTTGTCTTGGTCTGGGTGTTTCTAATATGTATAATATGTATGTATTTACAAAAAAAGTATTATGTATGTTAATCCATTGTCTAGTATCCATAGCACAAGCTCTGCTTAGTTTGGGACTAGATGGTGATGTATGTATTTGGTAGAATATTATATTATATTAACACCATTGCATCGCAAATTCTTCTTCTTTCTCTTAGTGTTATCCCAGTTTCAATCTGGGGTCCGCTTGCTAGTCTAACTGGATTTGGCTGAATATTAGCTTTTCCACAGAGCGACTGCCTGTCTGACCTCCGCAACCCGAAGGGATAGCGATATTCCATGGTTTAGACTAGTGTCAGTTTATTTAGAAGGTACTGACGCCCTGTAACGACTGTCAAAGATCTTCATGACAACCGGGACCGACGGCTTAACGTGCTCTCCGAGGCACGGGACAAGCGATAATTAACAATTCAATACGCACATAACTCCGTAAAGTCATTGGTGCGTGCCGCGGATTCGAACTCGATACCCTCTGCATGGCAGTCTGTTGGTACCTATATCCACTCGGCTATCGCTGCCTATCGCAAATTAGGGAGGTCTATATTCTGCAAAAATCATCGTTCCATTGCGAAGTGACAGAAGGACAAACAAACAAACTTTACCATTTATAATATTAGCACGGACGGACAAAGTGTATCTGTGTATAACTCGCCACTAATAGACATGTTTAATACATAGTTAATAATAATATGCGTCGTAAATCTTATTGCGAAATCGAAATGTGGAAATAGAGCGAGTTAATTAATAGGATTTGGCGATACCATTTTTATGCTGCTGAATATGGATATATTGTAGAACCGGTTTGTTATGGTGCTGATACGTTTGAGCATTCATCTCTGTAGCGCGCATAGCGAGACTTGACTTGCGGTTCGTAACTGATCGACAAAGTTAAGCAACGCTTGAACAGGTCGACACTTGGATGGGTGACGAAGAGTGGCATGTACATCTGAACGCCACCGTGCTTCGGACGGCACGTGAAGTTGTCGGTCACGGTTCTTGTCTCAGGATAAGAATCGTTAGGCCACGTCGGAGGCCTTCGGGCGGTCGACGGTCTGAAAACTCCGACACTAGAGTTGGCCACACACTCGCACGGAAAACAAACAAACAATCTCTAAAGATCTTGCGAATGTTACAAAACAGAAAAACAAACGAATGTGTTTTTAAGCGCGAATGCTAACGAACGTTCTGGCAATGAATACAGATTTACATAATAGAAACGCATTTCTTAAGGATTTCGTGTGCCGATTCCAAGTGGCAAGTTGGCGGGTGTCGTCAGTTCGTCTCTCTTGCACTCATAGAGACAGCTGTCACAGCGCGACTGCCACGCCGCCAAGCGGCAATTTGGGTCACAGAAAGTTTGTCTACATAGCGCCCATAAGATATGCGGCTCTATATAAATATCTTTGCTCTATGGTTCTAGCGAGCATTCTAGCGAATTGACACTTATGCTTTGACTTTTTTGCCGATTAGAGCGTTCTCTAGAAAGATCGTGAAAATGTTCGTACCAATGTTCGGCTCTGTTCATTGTTCAGATCGACAAAACGAAGCACGGTGAATGCTCGCTGTTCTGTTACAAGTGAATGCTCAGGTGTATCAGCACCTTTAAAACATCTGTGGCTGGTGTTGAAGAACAACTTGATTATTACGAGGTGTTTATGATTTATAGTTGAGTCGTGTCAGCTGGGGTCCTGCTGTGATCTAGCTCTATTAAATAGGTATTTGGTTGAAGAAATAGTTGGTACACACCTTAGTAATTTATACAGTCCGTTCTATAAAGTAGATTATTTATGGTAGAAATCTTTGCGCAAGTTGATGGATCAAGCTGTTTATTTGTTTTTGTTCATCTGGCTATATCATCCAGGGATGACTGTGTTTCATATTTTCTTTATTTTGCCCTTGAAATCATTTCTTCTAGTTTATATCGCCTAGTCAACTCATAGTGTATAATGGTGAAACTAGCCGGTAGCAACTCTAATGATTCTACCGTTCTCTCGTTAAGATTTTTAATAACTTGTTCAGTTTACTGCGAACTCTATTTATTAATATTTTAACTTATTAACACTTTCGCAATACTTGTCATAATATACTAGCTTATACTGTAGTAACAAATACAAAACAACATTCAATAAAGAGTACCTGCTAACGAATATGAAATTATTACTGAGCCAATTATAATATTACTTGACTTTGACCGCGGGTCAGCGGCGCTGTCGAATATCGCAACAAAAGGTATATTCTGATTTATAAGTTACATAAATGTAAAGTTGCATCAAGATCCGTTCAGAATTTCTAACTTAACAGAAGAGCAAAATAACACACTTTCGCGATTATAAAATTACTATTGATGGACCATACATAACAAATTACAATTTAGCTGATAAATAAATGTTTGAGAAAACTCTTAAACCGTCCCAACGGCTGGCAGTTGTCGGTTTTCCATGATTAATGGAAGATAGAAAGCTGCGTTCGCCCTGGGGCTCTAGGTGCGGTGTACAACTGAGTTACCAATGCTAAGTACTAACTTAGTGGTTTCTTTCGGTAGATTTATGGCTAAACTACTGGGTACTGTATCCTGCGTTTCACTTTGCCATCAAAATTTACATAATATTGTCGTAGGCCTATAATTTGTAAAGGTATTAGTTCTTTTGGAGAATCTACGAATCCAGGAAGATGGAATGTGTGGACCTCGGATTCGCATGTTTTCTCAGATATGCAGATTACCCCGTGATATTTTCATTAATTACAAGTAATAATAAACTATTTTCCTTTCTTTCTTAAAAATAAATCTACCACGCTAGGAATGAATCCCGTGTCTCGGGGGAATTTACTTTGTACACTTAGAATCAAAACAACAGTTTGTTAATCAGACATTGGCATATTTCAATCAGGGTCTAGGTCTTACAAATATAATAGAGTGCAGTTACTAAGGCGTCCAGCCAGAATTTCGAATCGGTTACCAAAATTGTGAGGTGGGCACTCGGCCACAGGGGGGTGTGGCCACGGCCACAGTGTTTTCTGATGTTGGGGTCGAACCTAAAAGAATAGAGACAGTTCTAAACGGCGACCGCTTAAACCACTACGCCAAACATGCAATCCAATACACATAACGTTGAAAAGTCTATGTGGGCACCGTAATTTAGAATCTAAGAGTGAAATGCTGTGCGAATGCACTTATAGAATTATCAGTCTCTTCACTAAGGCCTCTTTCACACTTCACATTGTTTATGAGCGTTCCTCGAGCGTACGCTCGGCGTCCGTTGCGCCCGGCGTTCACTTTGTACTACAGAGTGAACGCCGAGCGCATGCCGGGCGTACGCTCGAGGAACGCTGTCGCCCAATAGGTATGAGATCGTCCTAAATATATAAAAATGTACGCAACGAAACATTCCCTCAATAAATAAACGCTGACAATTTTCCTTGGTATCCGTGCCAACATCGTACAAAGGCGCGTGATATAATTGTGCCGAGTGGGAGTCGAGTGCGGGTGCAGGTTTGAGGCCTATTGTTGCTCTTATCTATTGTGGTCACGCTATTCAACAGTGAACTATCGCTGAGATATACGAGTTGACTTTTGGGACGGCGAAATGTTGGAGGTGTTATTTTTGGCTGCTTCTATATTATTACACGCTGTTAAAAAATGCCCATAGCTACAGGCATTTTCTGACCCACCAGTGGGTCGCGACCCACTCTGGAAATGCTGCAGATAAAATCTACGCAGGGTTGAATTATTTGAATCTTCATTTAAAAGTTGAGTTTTATAACGATCTTTAAGTAGGGCTTGATTTCAGCACGAATCGGCGGGTCGGACCATAAAGTAACAATACTTAGGCACCTACCTATACCGCTGCATGTCGTTCGGAAGGTGAGAATTCCGGAGGCTTTATCCTCTTATAATTTTTTTTATAGTCTCACGCCTGTATCCTCGAAGGGGTAGGCAGAGGTGTTATATAACACCCACATTTTGCCATGAATTTTTAGGTCCCACGTAATAGCGACCCTAATACCGTACCGGGCACATTACCAGACTCCGTGCTGTGCTACTGAGAACTTCCTAACGGAAAAATCCAATAACACTATGCCTGACCCGAGAATCGAACCCGAGACCTCCAAAACCCACGCGCACATTTATGCCGCGAGACCAACGATGCAGTATCTTCTTATAGTTCTCACTCATCCCGCTCTAAACCATCTTCTATTCTCTTTCCCATACCTACTCACGATAGACTACAGCTTGGTTCAGGTTAGACACTGTCGTGCTTGTCTGTCTATTGCCAGCAATAGAAAAAAGATTTGCACTCACTGTCCAGTTGTCATGACTCTAAAATTCCTAGATCAAGAACACATTTCAATTTTTAAAATACTGCGTTTTATTTATATCAACGCAAGCCAAAACAAGGTTCAAGGTTATTCGCAGCGTACAACATCTTAAATATTTCGAACCTAGTTTTTCTAAACTATCAAAAATAGCACGAAAACACAATCGAGCTTGTAATCAATCGGATTCGTTATATTTTTTACCTTAATGCTATTAGTTCGATGTAATTTGCATAACATTTCATTTTCTATGGTATATAAATAAACATTTTATAGTATTTTTACGTGTTGCTACTAAGTTAATTGGTTGAGGCATTTGCCAGGCAGATCGGTGTTAGAAAATCGATTGATATTTTATACGATAGCTTAATCTAGAAAAGCTTTTTTCGTACCCTTCTACCTATTTTACATTAGTCTACGGATAAATACTATCTAATGTATAATCTTTGCTATCTATATCCAGAACGTACCTATAAGCCTCTAATATTTAGTATTAAAAATATTTTTTTCGTTTGAGTGTACTATTTTAGCTTAAACAATTCATATTTACGGATGGTTTCAAAAACCAGAAGAGTACAATACAATTAAAAGAACTCGGCAACAGGTACCGCGGACGAATTATTGCGGTTCCAGTCGTGGCAAACCTCATAAAGTGAACCCTTTGTAGGAACAGTGGTATTAGAGAAATCCTATTTTCAAAATGGTGGACATAGGTACATATATTTACTTGTAGCATGATTAAGTTAGCTCTATAAATATCTAATGAAAATAATTCTTTAAAGGAAACCTTACAACACATTAATTTATCTGTTGATTGGACACAGGATCTAAGACATAAATACTATAAATATGTCATATATATCTACGTACTATAAACGCAAATGTATGCCTCCACATCAGCGAGATACTAATTAAAACCAATACAAATATTTTTATTGTGTTCCAATCATGTATAGACCAATTAATTGCAATACTGACTCCAGCAAACAAGCTTCTTAGCAAGCCAGTTAGAAAAATTAAAAAAGGAAAGAAAATAAGTTGACCTATTTCAGCCAAGGTGACATAGAAATCTGTGTATTTAAAATCTGTGTATATAAACTTTTGCGTTACTGACTAACTTACAGACATGCTACAGCCAAAACTATTGGGCGCAAGAAGCTGAAATTTGGTATGAATGTTCCTTGGACAGTGTAAGGAAGCACTAAGAGAGCATTTTTGGAAATTCTTTTCCTGAGGGGGAAAACGTCCCACAAGGGCGGAGCCGCAGACGAAGTTTAGTATACAATAAAAGTACAGTATTTTGCGGGACTTTCAAACCAAAAAGTAATCATAACCGACTTCAATTTTTTCGTAGATGGGACCAAACGAGACAAATAAATAATTATCATAATCGGTTAATAACGGATTTCTGCGATAACAAACACGACGCAATTACACACCTCTTTATTTTGAAGTCGGTTGTAAAGTACGTGTTGCCTCAGGCACATAAGCAACAAGTCTCGGTCATCAACACCCTGTTGTTGTTTATTAACAACTAACAACTGTTGACCTGTACGCCTGGCCTTTGACCGGCCTGCCCCGTTTGCCTCGAGGTAACTGCTTAATCGAGTAATAGCAATCATCTCATCTACCATGGATAATGGATTAAGAATGCTGAGTATCTAAAGATAGATAACTGTTTTATTTATTTATTTATTTATTTATTTGTATGGGAAAACAAACAGATACATACATTACTTAATAAACAATGGTGCAACAAAACATAGGTTAGTATGTAGCCCACAACGTTATCCACATTTTGATAAGTTATTTATCTAATTATTATTTAAACAGAATGGTTGAGTACGAGTAGCATCTTACAGTACAAAAAACAATGAAAATAGTGACTTTAATAATTTAGGATGTACAATCTTCTTTATACAGCGATATTTTAGGAATAGTATACAATATTAAATTAACTAGGTAAGGTAATGTCATTTTTTATATGGTTTGAATGACTTCTAATAAGGCCTTTCTAAATTTATTTGCCGTTAATGTAAACAAATCCAAATGTATAAAATATTGATTATAATTTTTCGCTAATCGACGCAAGGGGGCGCGCACTCCAGCATTAGTGCGACAAGATGTAACTGCAAATAGTGGTCGTGCGCGCACCTCACGTCCAATTACAGTTTTATAGCCAGTTTAACAGTAACCGTTTTATATTTTAGGCTGATGGGTGAGAAAGAATTTTTGTTATTATTAGATTTCTTACATCAGCCTTGTAGATTTAATGTCCCACTGCTGGACATGGGCCTCAGCCGTCCGATGGAACTCTCTCACTGCTTGGTACGGGCCTCTTCTTACCACGAGAAGAGTTAAGCCATAATCCTCTACGTAGAACTCGTATGGTAGACTTCAGATGGAGAGCATTACGGAGAAGTGGAAGAAGCATCACAATCACTCTATAACTGGTCTCTTAGAGTTCCTTCTTGGATTTACCTACGTATCTCTCTGCTCCTTTCATTTAAGGAATTTTGTATATCAGACAAAATTATTTCATTAGAAAGAAAGAAAAACGTTTAATTTCCTTTCCTTGTCGGGCAGGAGTGAAATAAATAAAATGCGAGCGTAGGTAGCTGTGGGCAGAGGATGCCCGCTAGTAATAAATATTGCAGGTGGTGGAATATATTTCTGCTTATCGAACCAAGGGTCTGTATAATTCAATCTATAATTATAACGTCAATTAATAAACTATAAGCTTGTTTTCATAATGAAGTCGTAATTTTCGCGGCATATCGCGTGACGAAATCCCCGGCGTGTCGGCGGCGGTGCGCATAAAGAACAAACAGTACATGCGCTGAGAGCGCATGCGTTTGCGCTGGCCGTTACAGCGCACCTCGGCATGCGCCAAACGCGCAAATACGCGTCTCACCGACTTTATTGCACCTGTCCCTTGTGCTCGGCACGGAACTGCCATATTTATGTGTTGGGTTAAAAAACAAGTTTTTCAGTTGAAGGTACTGATTTGTTAAGCATAGGAGTATGTTGTAAGTTAGCCAGTTTAGTAGTATTAGTAGCATATAGTCACAGGACACCTAAACAAAGTAAACATTTATATTAATAAGTTTCTGGCAAACAAATGCAAAAAAAAATCACATTGGAAAGTCAACAAGTGTTATACCAGGGTTTTGGTTAAGTCTTCTCGTGAAATTGAATGATTGTCTAAGGGATTACCTACAGTGGAATTTTATAAGGAAAACATTGCGAAGGATATGAATCGTTAAAAGCGTTCCAGTGCCTTCCGCTTACTTTAAATATTTTCTTCATAAGTCATAATTCGGCGAATATAAAAAGGAAACAATTACGCAAAATTTGGCATAAATGACGCTGTATTTTTTTTTATTGTCAAACATACGACGCTACTAACTCTTTTTATAACATACATACATACATACATAGACGCACGCCTGTTTCCCCGAAGGGGTAGGCAGAGGCATATTAAACGCCCACGTTTCGCCAGTGTTTTGATCCCACGTAATAGGTGGCGAGCCTATTGCCGCTTATTGGTATATTTTGTTTGCCAGAGCCTCGTCCGTTGATCGGCAGGTGCACCACTTGCAGGTGAGGTGGGCTTGGGACCCTAAGTTCTTGGTGGGAACTCATGTTATAAACATGTTATAAACAATATATCTTATCTCACTGTATTTCATCCACTTATCATAATTTAGAGTCTGGAAGTTCTTTTTGCCCGTTGGTTGATTGTTTGTTTACCTAGTCCTAGGCTATGAAGGATTTACAGTACGACACTGGCCTGTTCTATAAACAATATATCTTATCTCCATTGACATATATTTAGTACATATATATCGATGCTTATTTGTTTTCAAATGTCACTGTACACTGTCAAAAACACGGCAGGGACCATTAAAGGTACTCGTAGGTAACGAATTTTACACCCACGAAGTCCATACAAATTTAACTGTTGCCCGCAGCGCATTCAATTTAAAGTTTCCCTATTGAAGGAAAAATAAACTTTAATAATTATGAAGCAATATTATATTACATAAACCAAATGTACAGTTTAACTAATACACCGACTGAAGATAAAAACCACATAGTAAAATTTACGGTACCAAACTTACTAACATTTTATACCTTCGCGGTGCACCATACATTCAAAACATTGCACAAGCCCTATGGTGTTATGCCGTAGCCACAGACCACGGCTCTGAAGCTTTCCCAGCCACCACAAGATGCGGCCACAGTTGTGTTAGCAGAGACCACTTTCACCGAACGCTCTGCGGTTGGGCATGTGTGGTATGGGGATACGGTACTGTATATCTTATGGGTAACGATCAGTCTTAAAATAATAAATGACTTTTTTATTATAGTATACAAGTTTAATTAACGCGTCTATTCTTCGTCTAATATTCTTTAATATATTTCCCTAAAACTAAGTTTCCAGAGATGTAAGCCTAGTTATTAGTAGTTATAGAGAATTGCGTTGGCAGTACTAGTACGATGATGATATTCCCTAATTTTGATTTTCTGATTGGAAAATACCAGTGGCGGCGCTAGACCACATGTGGACGTCGGCGACATCAATTTCGCGAGGCCCTTTAAATCGATGGCAAGGCCCTGTTTACTTCGTAGTAAGAAAACCGTTAAAAATAAGTAACCCAAATTTATAAAATAATGTATGAATAAATAAATGACAATTCAAAAATTTTCACCCAACCCAGATCTTGTCACGAACGTGTTCGAAAATAATTAAAGTCCTTATCATCTGCTTAGCTTTTTCCCGAATTGTTCGATGTCGGCTTCCTAAGCCAGGATGATTAGCGAAACGAAATTAAGTACATATGTAAGTAACTTGTAAAACTTTTTGCGAGGCCCCCTCAGGCGCGAGGCCGTCGGCGGTCGCCGACGTCGCCGACGCCTAGCGCCGCCACTGGAAAATACCGCAGATGTTGTTCGGATATAGGTACCTAGCGGGATAGGTATTGCGATATGATATAGATCTATTTGAGATAGAGTTTTTAACACTGTGACCTACTCTAAAACTCTAAAATATTACTAATTCTCAAACTACGAATAAGACAGATCTGTAAAAATAATCTCCAAGTCAGCGCAAGTTATATCTAATGAGGTGCGCAGAGACGTATTGACACTAATTGTCAGTACCGTTAGCCGTCAGTTGTGAGTAGCTGAGCAAGCAGGTACTGACACTTAATTTGACAAGTCATACGTCAAGTGTGTTATGGTGAGCCAAAACCGTTATCTAAAGTATCAGATTTTCTACAAATATTGTTAACATAGTTTCTGCCCGCGGCTTGGTCCGGTTTTCTCGACAAAAGATAGCTTAAAGTACTGCAAATTATTATCAAAATCGGTTCAGTAGTTTCTGCCTGACAGAGAAGCACTTTCAATCTTTACTTAAAAATCTTATCTTATTTATCTTTTCGTGTTCATAAAATTTGTAAGATATGGAGAAAGAGTTCAGAAAGCTAATCTTAATATATAAAATCCTTGCGTTACTGACTGACTGACAGACACGCTACAGCCGATACTATTGGGCGCAGGATGCTGAAATTTGGCATGTATATTCCTTGCAGACCGTAGGGGTGCACTAAGAAGGGATTTCCCGAAATGCCCACGGGATCGGCCAAAACGGGTAATTTAAAAAAAAATGCAGGCGTAGCTGCTGGCGTCCTCTAGTATTAATACAAAATATACAATGTCAAACACAATAACTTATTGATGTCGTCATAGAAGAAAAAGATAAAGATCACCTAAAAAGCTAAGATTGCAATGAGACAAGAAAGCATGAAAACCTTTGCCCAGCAGCGGGACAGTGTACGCTATTGAAAAAAAACAGTGGTCGAATTAGTGCCTCGCTTTCGACCACTGCTTTGCTTAAATACAAATAGCGGTTCATACAAGGATGAGTAGAAATCTTGACATAAATAAATATATTGAAGTAATATAATATATAAATAGCTTGAAGTTTATAGTGTGATATTCGAAGTTTATCTTCGATCGATATCGATCTTTTAAATAGATCTTGACCTACTACAGAGAATTTGGTTAACAAACAGTTCCAGTCATAGTACGATTGCATGTATAGTGCAGCAGAATAAGCGGATCCACAAGACAAAACTGTGTTTGATCCACAAATCATAATTTCGAGTTTGGTAGTTCGTTTTTCCGGTTTGTTGATTGTTTATATACCTAGTTCTAGGCGAAGAAGTATTTACATTACGACATTGGCCTGTTTTAGAAGCAAGAAACTCTGTGCGACTAAAGAATCCCATCTAGGAATACCCAATCAGTAGTTGACACTAGCAATTTGATACCATTGTACTGACGAAGCTGTCTTCTACGTGGTTGACACATCAAGTCATCAAATTCTTAAAATATTCCGCTCACACGGACGTATCAAAGATAAAATCTCCAGTAAAAACTCCCATTCATGTCACCTAACTCCATCCATCAATCAAAAGTACCACATGACTGTTAGGGTTGTCCGTTTGAAGCCAAGAAACATTTGATAAAATGGCGCTTGAAGAATATTTGAAGAAATGTATGGAGGAATGGTATGCTGCATTTAAAGCATCAATAACTAAAAAGTTAATCGGAATTAGACCATCCTTGCTGAATTTAAAATTCAAAAATTGTCAACAAATTGATTTTATTCATTTAGCTAAGTACCCAAACCTAGTTCAACTTGATTCGTGAAAGGAATAAAATATAATAATAATACGTGATAGTAATTAATAAACGCAATTTAGGCCCGTTGAAATAAACTTGATGAATGTGAAATTTTGATCGTTTATCGATCTTCATTTAGGGAAAATCCAATGATTATCTACAGTCAGGCAACCCTAACGCCAAGACCTGCGTAGCTCTTTCTAAACACACCACAAATAAACCACGTGTAAGTCCGTCTGTATATCCATTCTCCAAACCTCATCGACTGTCAGTTACGATACGTTTCTGCGGTCGAGAGAGAATTGAAAACTCCACCGCAATACATTGATTGGTTACCGGCGACGGCCAACCGGTGGAAATATAAAATTTAATATAAGAAACTTTATGGATTGGGCAATAGTTCACATGGTCGCTTCGCCACTATTGTTGCGCTGGATGTAGTGAGATTGATCCTCTCATTGGTGAAATATTTGTGTTACTCGAATTTAGCTGTAGGTATAAGTTTTGCTTAGCCTGTTCTTCGTAGCGGCAATTTCAATTTCTGCAACGCCTTGCATCTTCAATATTTTCATCAAATGGGCATCGGCCACAACATTTTACACTAGTGTTGCCCAAATTCAGTCTTGGTCTTGCAGTCTTGGTCTTGTTCTTGCGTTTTTGCAAGACCAAGACCAAGAACAAGACCGCGTATTTTTAGCAAGACCAAGACCAAGACTGATCGTGCAAGACTTGAGCAAGAACAAGACTAAGCCTGCAAGACTCTTGCTTCTTGCAGCTAGGACTTAGCGCTATTTCACGGAGTAGTTAGGTGTAACAGTTCGGTGTATAGGTACGCTTAGGAATTCTATGAGACGCAAAAAACTGTATCAAAGAATATGAAAAACTGGACCTATGCGCATTACTTTGTATTAATTCTTGGTCAAAAGAATTGATATAAAGTAACATAACCTAATGATAAAGCTGTTGTGTACTGTTATGTTTGATTTGTGTTGTATTTTATTTTTTATTGAAATAAATGATAAATCGTAAAACTCTTTTATTAAATTTCATATAAGTTGAGGGTTCAATCTCTTTCTAGACAGATATTGTTCTTTAAAATACAGTCAAGTTATTGTAATTAATTTGTTTTTTTTACATGTTTTAGCAAATGTAAGCTTATAAATCATAAATGTTTATGAAGAAACAGTTACTTCCATGGAAAACGACATATAGGTCAGTTGATTTTTCGAATTTCTTATCAAATCTTCAGTTATTTATTAATCTGCTTGATCTTTACTATGGCTGTGTTAATTCAAGCTCACAATGTTCCAATTCTAATACGTTTTTCTAAGATTTAAAAACTTTAATAAATAGTAATAGACTGATAGGTAATTGCAAGACTTGCAAGACTCTTGCTGCAAGACCAAGACCAAGACTGGGAGCGCAATACCAAGACCAAGACCAAGACCAGGTGTATTGGCGCAAGACCAAGACCAAGACTGGCTGAGTCTCGTCTTGTTTTTGCATTTGGGCAACACTATTTTACACACTGATATAAATATTTCAGTAAAAGAACTAAGCTCACTTGCTTTAGTTCTTTCATCTATTAATTACATTTCATCTTACACCGTTTATGCATGAAGTATTCAGTATTGTGTTCAAAACCCAATTAAGGATATTCAGACTTTATATAATTTTCTGGCTTTCTCAAAGTTAGTAGAATCCTTCATAATACAATCAAATCTCATCAGAGAAAGGAAATATATATGGACCAAGAAATGAGCTTTTAGCGCAAGCACTTACAAGTGTCAGAATACACGACATCAACATCATGACCTGATAAATATATCTCAATTTATTTTTAACAACGCCCACCACTCCTTGTGCCACTAGAATATATTTTGAGTACAATTTAGGAGCACCATAACGGCCTAAACATCCATATATTAACAGTTCGGCCGTCCCCCCTAGAGTACACCGTGGCTGCTCCATACTATTTAAATAACCCATAAAGCTTTCCCGTCGTACTCCCGTAAACCGACGTAAGTGGCAGTTTCCATACGCCCCATAAAAATGCAGTTAACTCACTTTACAAACCCCACCACACTGAAATTTCAACTCTATCTTATCGTTTTAAGGTAGATTTTGATGAGCAGTCGATTTTAAAATCTGCGTAAGACAACATTATTCATATAAATGGCTTTTGACAGTTTTATTCTTTCATATTGTCGGATATTACTCGAGTTGACTTGACTCACAAGGGCTTCGGTAAGCGAGCGATGATTTATGTCCGTTAAAGCGATGATCAGGTCGTAAATAACACGTAATCAGCATATCTAACATGGATAAGGAGCTTCTCGGTCTTATTGTAGAAGTTTGCGACTGATGCGCGAAGGTCAGACAGAGCCTGGCAATAAAGGTGATCGACGAGTTAACACCCTATAATGTAAGGTATAAATCCGATTATGTTATCAAAATCCAGCAATCAGTTTATTTGGGATTTCCCAAAACTCCGACTCGACTGTCTCCGGGACAAAAACCTTTGAGGAATAAACAAATGGTCCATCTGAGTCAAGGTTTGCAATCTGTACTAAATTATCCAGAACCGTGGTGGGCATTATGATACTCCATCACACATTATAGACTCCATCTAGTTTGATGCATTACTTCGAACAAGAATATAGGTTTTAGTGACAAAGAAAGTAAAATTTCGGTGATTTTTCTACACGTAGCCGACAACTTACTTTAAGCTGTCATGTCTTTAAGCTGTGATTGAAAACCGAGAAAAGAAGTGAGTATAAAAGCCCTGGGCATTAATTTTCTCTAGTCTAACCAGAATTCTGCCGTCTGACCGCCGCAACCCAAAGCGATAATGATATTCCATGGCTTAGACAACATTCAAGGGTAATGACTCCCCGTAACGACTGCCAACAATTTCATGAAAAGTCAGACTGCACTTGTAGCATGGTTTAAGCGGTCGGCCATGAATTGAGGCCTCACACGAGACAACACTTTATCAATCACTCAATCAATCAATCATTTATTTATTTGCTTGAAATATGGTACATAAACAGTTGTTACAGTGTTTACAAAGAGCTATACATATTTCACCTATTGTACAGGCATGCAAATGTAGTAATAAAAAAAAAAAATGCTTAACTAGTACGAAAAATTATGGAATGTTATGTGATCCAGAATTTGTTGTTTCGAGTCTAGATGTACCGTGTGTCCGTTGATTAAATGTTTCGAAGTTCTCGGGACACTAGATTTATACTCAGTCCGGTAGGTGTAATTCTTACAGAAAAAAAGGAAATCGTATCCAATACCCGCTACATCGCAGTCTGTTGCTATTGGTATTTAATTGATGCCTAAAGCTGCGTTTGCGCTTATACATAGAAAAGAAAGGCGTCGGTCGCATAAAGGGCGGTATCCGGACTTGTCCGGCAGGTGTCCAACGTGGACGATAATCGGACTTTATCGAGAAGATAGTGCTAAAACGACACTTATGCATGAGTGTTTCTAATTTAAGTAAAACGAATACAAGTTTCAAAAATAATTAGAGTGGGTACCATATATAATGGGTTGGCAGCTAATAAGGAGTATCGTAATAAGTAAAAGGTAGCCGTCAGTTATAACCTTCGTTTTAATTTAAACTAGCAGTATTTTTTTTTGGGAACTGAATTATTATCTAAGCGGAAACTTGATGATGAATAAAACATAGAAAATGGGCATTCATAAATAATTCTAATTTCAATATTTGGCAAATGATTTTATCTTAAATGAAGTGTTTCGTATAAGTAAATAAAACGCTTCAGCCTTTTAAGCCAAGTAGACGGAGCCCTGCTTCGCAGGGCTCCTATTTTTGGGTACAGGGTCACAAGAAAACCTAACATAACCTACTACTAACATTATTAGTCGCCAAGTCATTATTTATAGCTCCTTGGCTAATATTTAAATTGACTTGTATAGTTTATTTGCTACCTAAACGCAGCTGCTAGTTTTTAGGGTTCCGTACCTAAAAGGTAAAAATCGGAACCCTATTACTAAGCCTCCCCTGTCTGTCTGTCTGTCTGTCTGTCTGTCTGTCTGTCTGTCTGTCTGTCACCAGGCTGTATCTCATAAACCGTGATAGCTAGAAAGCTGAAAATTTCACAAATTATGTATTTCGGTTGCCGCTATAACAACAAATACTAAACATAAAAAAATGAAAATATTAAGGGGGGTCCCATATAATAAACGTGTTTTTTTTCGTATTTTTGCTCAAAATTACTAACGGTAACAGGTAGACGCTTAAAATTTTCACGGAATATGTAGTTGTATATTACCTTTAATAAATAAATAATTAAATTAAAAAAAGTAAATAATAAAGGGGGGCTCTTATACAACAAACGTAATTTTTAAGCAATTTGTTACTCGATCTTAATAAACAAGTAGAAACTTAAAAAATATTTAAGTATATATACAACAAACGTGATTTTCTTTTACAGATGATGGTACGGAACCCTTCGTGTACGAGTCCGACTCGCACTTGCCCAATTTTATTATAACACCCTTAGTTTTGAATCTTATTTTATATCATAGTCGCGAAAATATTTAATCGCTAGCAACTTATTTTATTAGTTGCAAACATTTAGTCATAAGCTTTATTGAAATATCAACCACGTCTAATCTGAAGTTAATTTTCTTTGCTATAAAACTAAAGTTTAGTTATCAAATTTAAAACCTCTGAATGGATTTTTATTTTAATTTAGCTAGTATCCTAAGGACTATTTTCGTTTACGAAATTGCCTTAGTTCAAACCAAAATAATAATTAAGCTTGCTTGGGATTCAATAATAGAGGCAATACAAATTAAGAAAGCTCCCAAAACATCGAGTACGATCGCAAAACAGATTGACTTAATGTTGCAATTTTACCAATTACAATCTGCTAAACGTACTGAACACGTATGGAAGTGCTACTATTTATAACTTAATAAGAAACTTAATAAGGAATATAATTTAAGAACGTAGTGTATTGAGCAACCTGGTTGCAATACGATTTGTGGCGGGGCGGCACGCGACTTGCTTGTATTACGACATCAGCTGTTCCTATAGGTATTCACCTGTCTATACAACGTTGTTATATTTTTTATTCTCATGTGTCCAACCTTTTGCCTATGTGTGCAACAGTTTTTAAGCAGCATGGTTACAATGCTGTGAGTCTTTCAGTGTTCTAGACTCACCAACAATTAGTCCCACGGTCTAAATGCAAGTAGCTTTTGTTAAAGTTTATTTGGATTTTCGAAATCATATATGTATACGGAATCTTTAAACTTTTGAATAATAAAAGCTCTTTCATGGTTCGTTTCATCCATTTGAAATTAGGTATAGTATTTACGTTTCCACGTAGTCGTGTTAAAAATAAAAGGAAATTTTCAAAGTAGATAACTAGATAAGTTACTCACAACAGAACTGATATTATCGTACAGTCTTATAAACGTTTTTCGTTCTTTCCTTTTGAATATTCTGATATAGTGTACCTTGTCGGTCTGTCTGTACTTATTTATATCACAGTACGATTTGTATAGGGTAAGCACGCGACTTGCGTTGGTAGAGCACACCTGCGGCTACGCATCGTAGCCATGTTAATAGATCTATAATTAAATACGTATTATAAAATAAGTTCATCGTGTCATGTCTGTCTGTATGAGCACGATAAAGTTAAAACTACTGAACGGATTTTTGTATGGTTTTCACCTATGAATAGTATGATTGCTGAGGATGGTTTAGGTCTATGATTCACGCGACAAATATAAAATTAATCAATTAATTAATTTTAAACTTTCGCGATTTGTATACATCATACAAAATAAATTAGCGGGTCTTAATCGCGTACAATTAACTTATATAAGGTATAAATACCTATTTGGTTCCGACGTTTCGCTCGTCTTCCACCGAGCGTGGTCGCGGAGAGACTGATGAGAGGGACGGAATACGAGAGAATATAAAATTCACTCGTATTCCGTCGTAATCATAATTATCTCAATTTTATATGAACGAAGAATGTATCTGCTCTTTAGTAAATAGATTTTTAAATTTTGATAGTTAATGCATTCTATACGTACAAAACAATATTAGCTAATATTAAGAAAATATATCGTCAAAAAATAAAATGACATTTATGCAGCTTATAGCATTAATAGTCCTCAGTATTGATGCTGCAACCGCGGCGTCGTAATGTGGCGAACTGTGAAATTACCGTAAATAAATTAGTTGATAACTATTTATTAACGCTCATATTGATTTAATATTAAAGCTAATCAAACTGCAAAAAGCACCATAGCACACAGATTTATAGTAATAATATCTGACCATAAAAGCCGTGTGGATATGGTACTTAATAGCTTAATTTAATAGCTTTAATAAGCATCATTTGATTGCTAGTAAATCTATTATCTATGAGTAAATTAATACACATTCCAATAAATAAAGCACCACTGCTATTAAATAGAAAGGGGAAGCCAATCACTATATTACTTGATGTGGAGCTATGCACAAATATATTGGAGGAAAATACTAGCTCACGTGTTCCCTGCTTCCTTTGACCCTTAATCAACTTTATCTACTGAACTTCTGCCTTAAAGAGAATCTGTCGTAAAGCGAATTTGTCACCAGATGACTGTTATCTCGTAACCACTCTTGGTGTAACCCATGCCGTCATGTCGAGGGAAATATAATGTACTTGGTAGCACCGGCTGTTTCCGCAACTCCACGTCCTGGCGTGTATTTTGCGTGCGGGTGGGAATGGTCTTGTAACTCGAGCCATCCCAGCTCTTCGAGGAAGGCCAGCAGACTCTTGATGTTAGGTACTGCTGCCTGTACTGTGCGACCTCAGGACAGTCGAGGAGCAGGTGGGCTGCCGTCTCGTCGGTAAATTATATAATGTATTTTACCTATATTTTCAAATAATTGCGCGTCATAGACCCGCTACATAAATATTACTTAGCGCCTAGATCCTTTAAGTGGGCGTAAAAAAGCTTCACTCTCTTCAAGGTGAGAGGACATCTTATTATAATGACATGTTATGTAATTGGAATGGTGGCATACACTACGGGCACAGAATAGATAGTACTAACGTACTACGGGGCCCACTAAATGCTTATCGTTAGGTGGCATGGAGTCAATTTAGTTAGCCATAATAAAAAAATGTTTTGGTTTTTACTTAACCGAAAATTTAATAGAGATCTAAATGGGTACCAAGTTCCATAGTGTTTGTAGTTTTTAACAAATGTATAAAATGAGTTATTTAAAAATAGATTCCTGTAGAGTTTCTTACCACTGTTTCTCAGCAGTAGACAAGTATTTAATATGTGAGTTGATTATTCACGGATAATAATATAATTAAAAGCAATGTGAAGTGTTGCTGTGATCTCTATTTGATAAGTACTTAACAACAGTCCCAATGTAGGCGCATGTTTATCGCATATATACTTACTTATTTATAATCTGCATTAGAATCATAATCGAATCGTATGTCTATCTATTTCAAAAGTACATACTTACATACCATGATGAGCAATAAATTTCATACATGCATACATTGTTTCGAGTCTGGGTGTTCATTGTGTCCGTTAGTTGTATGTTTGTAAAGTCCCCGCGACACAGGATTTAGTCCTAGTGCGGGAGTGGTCTTTAAAAAAAAATACATATACTCACGCCTTTTTTGCTTCGGGGTACGCAGAGACATCGGAACGCCACTTGCTTCCATCCTTATCAATCTCACTCACTTCCTCCTCATTCATTACTCTTCAATACATGCTTGCCTCTTCAGTACATTTTCTTTAGAACAAACATAATTGTCTATATTCTGTTAAGAAATAGCGTTCTTATTTTATACTCTGCAGTAAAATAAAAACAAGGACGTACCTAGTAAAATATAACATAACATAAAATATAACTATACGATAATTGTAAGGGAACGGTTGTTTCGCGAGGATGAATATGAAAAACAAGTGTTACAATACAATAAAATATAATAGACGACGAGTATCGTTAGGGTCCATTATGGACACCCGGTACGGTAGTGGAAACACCTCGCGATGTCGACCCCTGCCGTAGAGACAGACTATCCGTATTCGGCACCTGATATATTTGTGTACCTACATAAATAAACTGCATGTAAAATATGACCGTTGTATTTGTTTATATATAATTAGATTTATATTATATACTGTTATATACGCAATCTTATTACAAAATTTACCCAGTGAAGTTTAAAAGATCTATACCTATTTCGCCCTAGAAAATTTGTCTTTGCGAATCTCAAACTCTTTACAGTGCGCACGATATGCTAAAAACATATTTGTTTGCTATATAAATAAAATGTGTTTGCTATATAAATATTTAGTAACGATAACGGAATAAAATTACTTATACAGGACTGTCCTTCTCTTAATTTGATACACTGTTACCCCACGATAACATTTTATCATGACGTCTTCAAACCCATTTTACATAGAGAGCCGGCAAGTAATCCACCCGTCAGCTCCACGAGGCCGCGGTGCCGCTTTATCTTGATATTGCGATAAGTACCTCGTAAAAAATACCCCGCTGGTCCTGCGGTTAGAATTTGCGCATATTATTTTTGGAGGATGACGAAGGCTCAGGTTAGACAAGTATAGTGAAGTTATTAAATTAGGAGCATAGCGTCGGTAATTTAATGTAACACCAACAGCTTAAGCAATAGTGCATTATACATTAAAGTTATGGTTCTTACATAAAAGCTCGATGAAACAAACTGCCTTGGGACTTGAACAAGCTAACAAAGCAGTATGTGCTGAAGATATTGTAACTGGAAAACCGAATAACACATAAACTGTCTCATAACTAAAACACAGAACTGTTCACAAAAATAATGTGATATTTCATAGGGGACTAAAAACAAAATGAAAATCAGGAAATTTTGTTCTAATCAACGCCCTATTCTAAAATTACGAGAGTTATGTTCACTATTCATCTCTAAAGTTTGATGTGATTCATTTCCCGCCCAAACCATGTTAAGGCGGCATATTATAAATAGACTGCGGGGTATTTCTGAAGTACACATTGACAGTATACACGCACACATTAACTGACTCTCCCCGTACACGTGGAGTGACGATATACGCTAAGTAGCTGGCAGCGGCTAGACACGAAAAGCCGAAAATCGGGCTCAGTGGCGTGCCACTGGAGAGGCCTATATTACTAGTATAGTATTATATTATCTGTGCCTATATCCAGCTATGGCAGGCCGATGATGATGATACGGTCATCTTATGACGTCATGTGTGATGCTCATGAAGAATTGAAAGCAGCATTGTCTTCAACAAACAAAAGTGGCAATATACATATGTTGCAGTTCGGAACCCCAGTTGCCCCGGGCACACACCCTTCGAAGTTATGTGTGTATTAAAAATTTTAATAATCGCTCGCTTAATAATGTGCCCGGTAGATGGCAACAGGCTCGCCCTCTATTATATTGGGACCTAAACATAACTGGCGAAACGTGGGTGTGTAATACACCTCTGCCTACCGCTTCCGGGATAAAAGGCTCAAGTTATCTTATGTTAATAAATTCATTTGGGTCTTAAAATAGAAGGCTCAACTCAGAATAAATCTATAAAGTAACTTGTTTTAAATACCTTTTTAATTAAAATTTCCTCAAACATAAGGCTGTCTGGTTACTCATCTGGGAATTCTGGGATGCTTTACTGCATGTGCCTTGACTAATAATATTACTTTAGTGGAGAAAATAAAATAAAAGCTTAGAGACGACCTCTTCTAATAGGTACCTCTAGAACCGCGGATCCATCTGTACAACTATAATATATTCTACGAATCGCGTAACACTTTTGTTTAAGACAGCGACTTTCTCACAGCTTGAATGTAACTATGAAATATGGCCAATAACATTTATGACCGTAGTATTTTATGTTTAACGTTTTCTCTGAAGGCGACCGCTGTCTTATTAAACAGACACACATAGGAACAATGTTGAACTAAGTATACAACGTGGACACTGTCTTGAAGAATAGTTAGAGAATGAGAAGCGCTAGATCATAGTTATGTTTGATCATAGCTCTGATTTAGAATAATCGATAGTCTGAAAAATAAATAATATTTAAGACAGCAGTCTCGCTGAATGCAGTAGGTAGCACCTACACACGGCCGTAGCGCAAATGGTGACTGTGCATTTGTTATCGATAAACAAGGTAAAGGAACATTTGATAGATTCCTTTGGACGGGAACCCTCTCTTTGGCATTTTGACCAGAGCACTACCGTCACCGAGCTTCGGAAGATAACTCAAGCTAACGGACCCATTTCTTATGACATCCTGGCAAAAATCTTTAGGACCATGTCAAAGTCTTTGGGTTGCCTTAAACTGTGACGCCAGAGTTGCCGTCTCCTTCATGATTTATGTTTATTTATATTTATGCGTTTGATTTGTTAGTTTGGGCTTAGAACTGTAAAAAAGGTAAAAAATTACAATTTCAAATAAATAAATCGTAATTTGATACGTCATTGTGTCTAGGTGCCGAATACCTTACGGTATGGCGCTGGGTCAAATGCTACACAAACCAATAAAACACAACTACTTAAATATTATTTCGAAATGGATACAAGGGACTTAAACCAGTTTAAATATTACCCCAATAACTGTCCAAAACAAAGCTGTCATCTTATTTACGAGACAATATCTTTCATTCTCACTATTAAGCAAATCTTAAACGGCTCCCCTTCTCACTTAAGTTAAAGAACCTTCCACTAACCGCCAATAAAATCTCGCCTTTGAATACGATGCACAGAGGGGTTGGCTAGCGATATTTAACTTACTTCACTCGGTTCACTCGAGTCGAAATGTATGTCGACCCGAGTTAATGAGTGGTTAGTCTCTAATTCAGTTTACTAGACGCGCGACGATGCGATGTCTGTGTAGCGATTTTTGGTCGTCTTTTGATCTAATGTCAAACAACTGACAATATCTTTTCACTATAACTCTATGTCTTTATTTTAAGTTCGCCGGTTGTGTATAAGAAATATTAATAAAGAAATACATATTCCATGTATTTTTTCTACTGCAGATCAGAGACCAGCTGCTCCATTAAACCAACCGAGTTCAGTGAATATCGAATCAAAAAAATAGCAAACGCGAACCGAGTAACTTACGTAGACTAGGTTCTCTAGCACCCTCAGGCTTATGGGTGCAGGAATCGTCATGCAACCGAGAGCCCGCGTCTACGCGCCCTCTTGGAAGTCCACTTGCTATTTTTCACTGCGATCGACCCCTCAGAAAAAACGGTAATCCTTGTTTTAAAGTAAAGTCATTTATCGCTACGGCACTGATCCGACGGGGGTGCACAACTTTGTGTTGACTCATGAGGATTTTACACCATTTTGAATATCTTAGAGCGAATATTTTTAAATTGACGATAGCTTTACTGGTATTGGTATCAATATTTTGAAATAGCGCGTAATAGTTTCTGCAAGCACAAAATCCGTAACAACATATTATCTTAATTTTCTTTACTAAAGGGATCTCGTAAGGAAATTTTAAGGCCCAGTTTCACCACTTCTGGACAGACTAAATATGCAGTTTATTAATTATCCACTTTCTGTATGTGCCATATAATTCAGATAAATTCAAAATTGACCGCCTCTGTGGTCCAGTGGATAGCGTATGCGACTGATGATCGGAGGTCCCGGGTTCGATTCCCGGGTCGGGCAAAAGTGTTACTGGGTTTTTCCAGAATTCTCAGTAGCAGCACGGGGTCTGGTGATGTGCCCGGTAGCGGCAATAGGCTCACCCCATGCTCACCCCCTATTACGTGGGACCTAAAAATTCATGGCGAAATGTGGGTGTAATATTACACCTCTGCCTACTCTTTCAACGTGACGTTCGTTATAGGCGTGAATTTATAAATAAAAAAAAAGAAATCAACATTGAAATGAAATTTATATGAATTATGAATTTATGACATGCAGCTTAGCTGACCGAACTTAGCAGACAGTTGAAACCGGCCCTATTTCAAAACTAATATTCTATCAAACCTGGTCAAGCTAAAAAGCGGACCCAAATTCAAAGGCTATTGCTAATTTGGAATACGCTGGAACGATGATGGTCAAGATTCTAAGAAAAAGAAGTGTTAGCGACCTCATGCACAGTAAACGCCTTTAATACAAGTGCCAGTAAAGTGAGAAATGGGATTTTGCTTCTCGATCAAACTTTATGTTTGATTTTTTTTTAAAGCAGTTCTGACAAACAAGTGTCTTATCCTGTTCAATAATCATGTATGTAGGGAGGGACTATGGCAGCGGAAAAGTAGGGACCATGGCAGCGGAAAATATTAAATACTTAACATAATAGATGAGATTACAATGATTTCCGTACTAAGTAATAATAATTTGGGATCTAAATAGTTTGAAGAAGTCTAAATATATGGGTTTCAGTTTGTGAAATCGATCCATCTTTTTTACAATTGATACAGTGCTACAAAATGGCAACCTTGGTCGCAAAGCTGGTAATCTCTACCATTGAGCTGCTTTGTCGTTGAAATATGGTGCGATATAAATCTTAAAATCAATAACCAGAGATATTTATCTCTTTTATTATAATCGGTCGAGTTTTAATATATATTTTATTTAAATGAAATGATCTATCTCCCTATGTTAATGTGGACGCCATTAAAGGTTCGCAATTAATTTCAAACGGCTATTAATTATAAGTGTCTCGCAACATGCTAATTTAATCGTTAATATCCATTTTCGTGGTAATTAAATATGATAATTTAACTAATTAATGTAACTTTATTTCTAACATTAATCGGCCATACGTAATAAAACGATATAATAATATCTTAAGATAATGTGTACTGGATTGAAAATATTTCAAGGCCTTTCCAAGATACAGATCTTGTTGTGATAGCATTCTATTTACGTCTAGATGACATCGATATCGCATGTACATACTGGAGGGAAATTTCGCCGCTCTATTCATCGACTCCGTGGCGCAACGGTAGCGCGTCTGACTCCAGATCAGAAGGTTGCGTGTTCAAATCACGTCGGGGTCACAGTTCTCTTTTTGAAACTTTTTGCGAATTTTATTATATTTTTTTTCGTTTCAAAAATAATAAACATAACAAATAAATTTAAAATTTTTATTTCAATATTTTAGTCTTATTTTGAAAATGAGTAAATTATGTTTTACTTTTAACAAAATTTAAGTAAAATACTTTCCAATGTTTCAATGTATTTAGTAGAAAAACATGTTTAGACCACTCGTACCATTTTTAAGAAAACATTCATAACTGTCATGTAATATTCAATCATAATATTATTGGAAGTGGCTAGTTGCGGTCCACAGCGCAGCCTTCGTTCCCACGGAGTGATACCATTTGATCATTTCACGCTCACTGATCCTACCGCACTTAAGGCCACTGTTAGGGCTACGTTACATCTGCACGCACACAGCGGATTAAAAGACTAAAGAATTCGCAGGATCATGATGACGCATAAATATAGTTGCGAAATTGAGACTGTGTCGAAATCGAAAAACATAATATTTTTTACTCCTTCTTTTATTCGAGTCTTAGTGACTTTATATATACTATACACTTTCTTATTTTTTTATTGTATCTCTGTTGATGTATATGGTCCGGTAACCGAGTTGAATGGCAAAGATATGGAGGAAAATGTCACATTTTAAACAGATACTAATTATTATTTGTTGAGAGAGTGAAGCAATGTTGCTGAATACTATTGTTTGCGATGTACGTCATAATAGCTGTATTTCCATAGCTTATTTCTATGTAAATCCAACGAACAAGTGTAATCCACCTTAAAGCTTGCGTACTTACTCAAATATTGGTGTAATGCAAAGAGGTTGGACTATAGGTTATATTTCTTTGGTGTAATGGAAGCGCGACCGAGAGTGTGAACATAACTAATCATTCATTGTCCGTTCATCATTCATTCGTAATAACTCGGTGAGAATACCGCTCTATTGTAATTGTTCACTCACAGTGGACTCACGGGAACTGAATTACTATTCCGATTGGAATGCTAAGAGTTATTCGTTTGTAAATTGATGTTAATTGTTCGGATTTTATTATTTTTTGTAGTACTTTCGACTTGGTGGTCGATTTAAATTGAAACTTGAGAGATGAGATTGTAGTAGGCAGCATAACGTCATGGCTAGCCAGACAAAACTTACTTTAACACCTAGGACATACCTTTGTGCAATTAGCATGATTATTTGTTCGAAAACTGGGTGTAATTTATGTATACATAATGTATGTATTTACGAATATACCTACACTACTATTATTAAGTTCATATAATACTATATTTAAAATCCTGCCTACTTATGTACTCTATGTATAATGGTGTAATGTTGCGAACAATAAAAAAAAAAATATATCGATGCCTTACGGCCAAAAGAGGCTAACCGCCACTTAACAAACTTTACAGGAGAGTAGTTTAAAGTTCAAAATAAGTGAAAAAAAATCATAGAAAAATTTCTGTACGTTCCAAAAGTTTCAAAATTTAACCATATAGTTTTTGATTAGGTCTCTACGAAATGACATTGTTAATTAAAACAAACTAGAGGACCCGTGCTGCTCCACAGCATATTTTAATATTATAAAAAGCTCTTACATATAGGTATAATGAGTACATTGTAGCCTTATCTAATATCATAATTTAGAAATGTAATGGTAACTTTGGTAGAAACGGTACTTTTGATAGATATGGTAGTTTTGATAGTAAAGGTACCTTTGGTAGCAATCGTAAGTAACATTGCTACCAAAACTAACATATATGCCAAAAATACAATTTCTACCGAAACTACTATTCCTACCGAAAATACTATTCCTATCAAAAGCCACACACGACAGCCGAGCCACACACCCCTTTGAGGGATAGTCCGTAACTGGATTTCATCGCGATACAAAAAAAGGGGGAAAATTTCTCAACATCAGAGATCAGTTCACCCAACATTAAGGGTTAACTGGTAAAATTCAGGGAATATTACCTGCCATCAGCGATAATTCGCTTTAGTGATAATTATACCAATATCGGGTATAATTTTACACACCACCACAGTTCACCACACTCACACCCGTATGAAAGTAAGGCAAGGTCACCTTAAGGATGCATAACGTTTTTTTCCTGGCAGTTACCGCAAATAACTTATTAGATGCCATAAAAATATTTTTGAATTTAGAACCGTCCATGTAGAGAGAAAGCAATGGAATCTTAAGAAATTTATAGGAAAATAATGAAAAATAAGTTCAATGTCCACACCTATCTTCCTTCAAACTTACCCAATTTAAATGAGCATACCATCAAATGAAAGAGCTCTTTTCAGCGCGTGTTTTAGGCCTATAACGAAACGCCTACCTCAATGAGAACCAGATATATAGAAGCAGAAAGTCATTGACTGCGGCTACGAAAACGTAAAAAATGTATGGGAGAAAATTGTTTTTGCATATAACTTGATGAATGTGCAAGTTAGGTAATTTCTAATGCTTGATGACAAATCTATGCAGCGAGAGCTTTCATTAAAAAAAAAAATCATGCGAATCGGTTGGGTAGAACGGGCTGGTCGACTCGTATTACAAAACACAAATTCTTTTAATATATAGATCACAGTCCTAACACGATTTACTGTCGCTTACCCTCAAATGGTCCTAATTGTACTAACAGGAAAAAACATCGTAAATGAAAACAACCCAATTAATGAGTTCCAACCCAAATGATTTAACTGCACCATTTATTTTATTTCTGTTGAAGAAAAATAGCATACCTGTGCTTTTTCTGTTCATCAAGTGGAGCCAATATGACATAACCGGCTATTGGTTATTGGCAGAAGAACAAGGAAATTGTTATAAGTTAATTATATATAAAAAATACTATAAGCTCTTTTATACAACCCGAAAGCACATTGTGATTAATTCTTATAAAATTACACATACATACTTACATACATACATTAGACTTTTATAAGTTTTTAAACTGGCTAACCGACTAAGGTATGAATTTAAAAAAAAAGAGAAATTGTGCTCAATCAGTCTTTATTTTAGAAAATTAAACAAAACAATTGTTACTCATTGTAAGTTAGTCTTGCATTATACATTCATGCTGACATTCTAGGTGTGACAAAAAAAATATAAACTTAAAATTTCGTACCTAAGGACCACTTTTAGGTATGACGGTAGGCGTTTGGTCCTCGTCGTCCGCATGTCCGCGTCTACAGTTGCCGTAAATCGCCTCGCGACGTCCGTTGCCGGGGGAGTCCTCCACAGCAAATAAACTACCCAAAACAACCGTGCCCGATGGAGACATGCGTCAGGCGGAAGGTGAGGACACCGTGGCGGCTTTCAGCCACTCCACAAAGAGGGTTCTTACTATCGCTTTTGCCGTGTATCCATTCATTCGCACTCACTGGATGGGTGAGTTCACTCAATCGATAAAACAATGATGATGACACATATTAAATCAGTCACGGTGACAAATCTTGAGGCAGAATAACAATTTGCAAAAGAGGGACCAACTAACGTGCGCTAATATATGTGCAAAACAAACGTACAGTTTTTATTCTCTCACTCTCATAGTCCAATAGGCAATTCGACACAACAGTCATATCAGTCGCAGGATTAACTCTTGACTGTTACTGAGAATTCATCAAAAAATCCAATAATTCCCTGCTGGCCCAACCTGGGATTCGAACCCTTGATTATGATCCTAAGCCAGGCCAGCCAACAAAAACTCTGTAGGTACTTATTTAACCATTCAGTATTGTATGAACAAGATAGCAAAATAATGACTTCTTACCTATAAAACTTAAAATAACTAATTAGAATACACAATTATAGATGAATATAAAAGTCTATTAAAATAATCATTTTTTTTATTTCCTTCGAAAAACTTCGCGCCAAACGGACTCGTAAGCACGGAGGTGCTTACGCTGCGGTGAATGTTCGCTGTGCAACGCTAACAACATTTTGTTCGAACGAAAGAGCGAGATAACCGACGCTGTTTGTCATTCTTCTGTAAGCTAACCGCCAAACCTTTGATTTACCTTGTTAGCTAACCACCATACCAGATATATTTTTGGGAGGGAAAAAAAGGCTAAGCGACAATGTAAGGCGACATTCGTTTGGATGAATTATCCTAAGCGCCTTCGATGATTCATTTGGTGACTAGGGAAAATAAAATAAACGCCAAATAAAGTCACGGAAATAATTAATGACATATATTTTATCCAAAGGAACTGCCCTCATATCCTAACCGAAAGTTTGGTACACAAAGATTCAAGTAAAATTTGACTAATGTATTTTTTACAAAAAAGTATGTACAGCCCAAACTACTTAACGTTCAAGTAAAGAAAAAAATATTCAAAGCCAAAATTGCTTATCTCACAGTTTTGAAATATTATTTTTATCCAACCACCATCATACAAAATACACCAAAAATAACTGTCGTTTATGACGAAAAACTTAGTGTTAGAACCTTAATTCCTTTACCGCCTAAGCGACAGAAAGTTTGTCCTAGAGCCACGAAACTTAGACCATAAAACGCAGAAAAAAAAGCCGATTCTAACCATATATATAAGTCGATTTCGCAAAAAATGTCGCTTACCCCTTTTTGGCCGGAAGGCATCGATATATATATATCTATATATATATCTCTCTCTCTCTCACTAAGTATGTTTATGAGTTATCTGGTTGCCAGAGTACATGCTTTATTTAGTTTTAGCTGTCCATGTCTGAGTGGTCCCAGGATATAATTTTTATTTAGCGGTGAAATTAATATTTTATTTATTTGTTTTGTTATTCGATCCTTTAAAGTGGCAATTCGAGAAAAGCCTTTACCACTAACTGTACCGCAAAATACCTCCATGCATTTCTTCCAAAAAGGCACAGGCTTTACAAGAAATTCCAATTCCTAGGAGAGCATCATAAGACGCTGGGACTTGGCAATAAGACAAAGTGGCTTTACGCAGGTGCGAGCCAAGTTACCAATACGCTAATGGTACCGCAATGGTTATCTTAAGACAGCGACAGAACAAGAAAGCAAGAATAAAACGAAAACACAAACAGAACAAAACGATAGTGAAGGAGTTCTCCGTCCCACTTTTCTTTTTGTTTGTATTCGTCATGATCTTTTCCTGTAATGTGTGGAACACGCGTGGTGACATGCCTGCGGCTGTTTTACGTCGCTTTGCACGGACTAAGCAAGCGGGTGCACTTCTTTCTACAGATGAGGAGGAATAAATGATACAAAGAATGCAAAGAATAATAAAATTACAGCCTCGTTGGTATCGCGGCATAAATGTGTGCGCATGGGATTGACAGGTCTCGGGTTCGATCCCCGGGTCGGGCAAAGTGTTATTGGGTTTTTCCGTTAGGAAATTTTCAGTAGCAGCACGGAGTCTGGTTATGTGCCCGGTACGGCAATAGGCTCGCCCCCTGTTACGTGGGACTTAAAAAATCAGTGCGAAATGTGAATGTAATATTACACCTCTGCCTACTCCTTCGGTGATACAGGCGTGAGTCTATAAATGAATAAAAATAAATAAGAATAATAAAATGATTTCTTTCTCTTTATTTTGTAATAACTGTTTGATTGCACATATCAGTAAAGTGCACTTACTTGGTCTTAGTATGACCAAAGAACCTTTATTTCCCGTAGACAAATTCGAACCCGTGATCTCACGGTTGTCTGATCCGACACTGACATCTCAATCAATAATTATCTACTATCAGCATGAACACCACTTTGATTACAACATAAACATAAGTAGTCTTTATTTGTCGTTAACTAATATGTATAATTCTGATATCGATCGCTCATTTGCCTACTGTCATTGCTTCACTCTTGTCTATTTCGACAAATTAGAATACTTAACAGTCTGACAGTTGATAGCTGTCACCTGTCAATTCAAGTTTTCGACGTCTAATTGGTTGAGAACACTTCACCTTTACTTTGGGTTTGAAGCTTAGGTTTGAAGTAACACAGTTAGAGGCAGTAGCACATTGAAGGAAGTGGCATAATTATGTCATGTTAATGTTAATTATAAAATACTTATTACACAACGGGCAGGTGGTAAAAAAAAGACGTAAATTTTAGCTGATTATGAAACAACGGGTCAAAAATACAAATAAAAATAAAAATAAGCGTTTAAAGTAAAAGGCGCATATTAACCACTAGCCGAGCCAGCGGCTGCACCTACGTTATTAGGGCCACTGCTTTTCACCCGTGGGCAAAGAGCTCAGATATTTACATAGAGGCGCATTTCCTATGGGCGCTCTGAAGACAAACTTTCTGTGACCCAAATTGCCGCTTGGCGGCGTGGCAGTCGCGCTGTGACAGCTGTCTCTACGAGAGCAAGAGAGACGAACGTTCCTCCTGTGTATCTTAACCATAGATTAATCTTAACTACGAGAGCAAGAGAGACGGAGAACGACGCCAGCGCCCCAACGGCGCCAACTACGAACTAAACTGGACACAGTCCCCACTTGAAATCGGCACACGAAATCCTTAAGAACTGCGCTTCTATGTTAATCTGTATTCATTGCCGTGGGGCCGTGGCTCATAGCGAGATGTTATAACTACCTTATAAGGCTATATATAGTATGCCTTGGTAAATGGGCTATCTAAAGCTATGTTAGCGCGTTCTACCAAACGAAGTATAGTTTAGATTTAACTTTAAAAAGTCAGCGGTGAGCGTCGCAAGTCGAACCCGAGATCCTCCGCATATTCAGTCTGTTAGTCTCACCACTACCCTATTGCTGCATTTTTATTTTATCATGTCAGCCTAGAGACGTCCACTGCTGGACATTGGCCTCCCCCAAGGTTCTCCACACAGACCGATTTTTAGCCGCCCGCATCCAACAGCTTCCCGCGATCTTAACCAGATTGTCCTAGTACCCCGTAGAGTCCCCCTGCTACGTCGTCCGGTACGTGGTCGCCTCTCTAGAACCCGCCTGGCCCAACGACCATCGGTTCTTCGAACTACGTGCCCTGCCCATTGCCACTTCAGCCTGGCTATTCGGAGAGCTATGTCGGCGACTTTGGTTCTCCTGCGGATCTCCTCATTTCTGATTCGATCTCGCAGGGAAACTCCGAGCATAGCTCTCTCCATCGCCCTCTGTGTGACCCTGAGTTTTCGGATGAGATCCGAATCCGTAATCCGAAAACATTTTTATTAGTATTAGTATTAGGAAATAATAATTTATTTAGTAAATTTGCTACGCATTGTGTCGCAGAAATCTAAACGACTAGCTTTCTTCTTTCATTTTTATTCCTTTACCAGCGTAGATTTCTTACTCGTCCATTGCCATAAAAGTAGATCTAATTGTATAAGAATACACACAAGATCGTGTAAATGCGTGTACCTACGCGTTTCCCGCGGCGACAGGCAGACAGACGGACAGGGTGTTAAGTAACAGGTCTTGTCTGAACATGTCCAGTTGTCAGCTTGTGTGTAGCTTGTTCAACTTGTTAGAGGCTTTTTGTGTAGGTAGTTTAGTCTGAATAGTGATTTGTTTACTTCTTTCTCTTTTTTATTTTGTCTCTTTCTACAGAATTGTAGCTCCCAATTTTATTCTGCAGAAAAAGTTAAGGCTAAGGCAAAAAGTGTACCAAAACCTTACTATTACGAAAGAAACGTCGTAATGGCAAGGTATTGGTACTTTTTTCTTTAATCTTTTATAGTTGAAATGCAAATGTAAGCATTATGGTGCCCAAAAATCCCAAGATACAGGCATGGCCTAGTTTTGGACCAACAAAAAATCAATTGATAATTTTTTTATTGGAAATAGATACTGACTTAAAAATACTTACTAACTTAAGATGCTGGAACCAATCTCATCATCATCATCAGCCTTTAACAGTCCACTGCTGGACTAGGCCTCTCCTTTGAAAGGAGGAATTGGCCTACTATACCACGCTGGCCAAACGTGTTGGTATAGGGTTTGTATCAAGTTTTCCTTACAGTACTGTTCTCTGCATAATATGCTCCCTCTGTCGACTCTTACGACACCCATGGGATGATATGGGACAGACCAATCTCAACAAACTTAGTATTGCCAAGGATCGTGCATACTCAATTTTGTTTAAGAAAATTTATTTAAGAACAATAAATTATGCTTGAATGAGCAGGCTGCCGTAGAGTTGTCACACTTGTTTGTTTTATTTTCAATTTTTGTACAAAATGGCACTTGCGCATATTTTAGCCCCAAGTCTGTGTGATTTTGTATCGGTTGATATAATGTTTGCAAAGTGTTAATCCAAATCGTTGTTTGCAAACGTTTTGATATTGAGATTGACTTTCAACAGTTCCAAAAACCGGATCACAATTAATTAAAAACAGACACAATAAGATCAAAGCGAATTCTAGACCGTCACAGTCGTTCAACTGGTTCTTATCTATACGAGATCTTATGTCCATATTCATTATCTCTATTGTAGCTGAGCCCGCGATTACGCGTTACTTAGGGTTACTGCACCGCTCCCGTCGCTTGTAGCGTGATGTTATATCGCGCGATAGCCTTTAGTCTTCCCCGATAAATCAGCTATCCAACAAAAAAGAATTATCCAAATCGGACCAGCAGTTCTTGAGATTAGCGCGTTCAACCAAACACAAACTCTTCAGCTTTACTATATTAGTATAGATTATAATATTGAGTGACCTTGCGGTGAGTCAACGGCCTCATGTCACGCGCGGGTCATTTGTATGTGGCGCGCGTGACAAACTCATGTTGACGACATTCCGAGGTATAGCTGACCTATAGGAACGATCATCAGTTCATCTGATGAGTTACTTACGGAGGTTTCCTGTTTCGTCATTGGGGAAATATTTTGATGGGATTGTGATTCGTTCGTGTATTCATTGTAAAAAAAGCCATTATTATCTTATACTTTAATATATAAAGCTGAAGAGTTTGTTTGTTTGGTTGGTTGAATGCGCTAATCTCAGGAACTACTGGTCCGATTTGAAAAATTCTTTCAGTGTTAGATAGCCCATTTATCGACGAAGGCTATAGGCTATATAACTTCACGCTATGGGCGACGGGAGCAGAGCAGTATCCTTAAATAATGCAGGTGTAACCGCGGGCATCCTCTAGTACTATATACGAAGCAAATGGTATCACTGTAAACTTAAAAAGATAGGTCTTTAAGGAGTGGGTTTCGTGATGGTTGAACTCATAGGTAACATAACCAATCATTGTATTGTTTCTAGTGTGTCTATTAAAAAGGACCAGAATTTTATCAAAATTATTAGCATCATTATTTTAACATATCGTAAAGCGACATAGACAAATGCTTTCTCAGTCTTCTCGTAACAATCTAGGTTTTTAATAATTAGTACCAGAGAACCCTTTCTTTTATTGCCCCAGACCATATAATTATGTACCTAATTATTTAATTTACAGTGATTCGATTATTCTATTCCACTTTCCTTTGAGAACTACTAGATTTGGAAGAGTTGTTCCCATGTATCTAATCATGACGTAACGGTAAGTCAAATCGTTTTGAGACGTTAGCATAAGCATAATTTTGTTCACAAGACCACCAACGTCTTCTCTAAAAGCTTAACTATTTAAGTTACGATTTATCCAGCATAACTAATTTGCATGGCATTGCTCGATTGAGTGCACAAGTGTCGAACACCAACATTTACGACTATTTATTCAATAATGGCAGACAATAGAGATTGTTAAATCGACTATTCAATTCAAGTTAGTTTTAATGCAATGACTGATGTGGTAGGTATTCGATCGTAGAGTATAATACCTACTGCTAAATTCGCAGGAACACGTTTTACTAAGGCACATTTTTTGTAGGTTATAAAATAGAGATGTAAAATAAATACACTTAAATAAAATAATCATCATCAACATTCTAGCGTTATTATTATTGCATCCAACATTTGTTCTTTTTCTAGATCTCACTCATTAGATTTGTTAAATCTTAGATCCCAAAGAGATCCCATTTTTTTGTTATTTAGACCAGTATCCGCTTTGAAGGAACGGACAACATTTGAGAGATCTCTAAGAGCCACCTTTTCGGTAACATATGACTTTTAAGATTATGATGAATGCGCGGAACTACTTAAATCGATGGATAGATAAAGATTCAACAGCAAATTCATTGATAAAGTTTTATAGCTAAACTAACTGGGGTTTCTTTGAAATAAACTAAAATATTTTCTAGACCTAATTAGTGTAATTACAGAACTATTCGCAATCTCTATAATTTGCCTACAACTCCGTTCTCCCACAGCGCTAACTACTACTAATATTGCCACATATAGATATGTTACCTTTTAAATCAAACCGAGTATCACGTCTGCGCAATTAGCTGCCCGTCTGGATCACCGTCCACATTGCTGCTGCATTCCTTTCCGCAAAACCTTTTTACCATCACCTAAAGCCTTATCACCATTAAAATAAAGATCTATTTTGCAAAACTCAGTTGCAAATTGGTCTGCTAAAAGTTTTATGCAGACTATATAATCTTTGTTGTGTAGATGTAGGAGTGATTTTCGCGTGTCTTGTTTATAAGTGTGTTTGTAAATATTTGTCGAAGCCTGAATGCTTGTGTAATCGTGTTTAGTTTTTCCTGCAAGTTGTTCGTTTACTGAAGACCGCTCGTGTGTTGCATGGTTGAGGCATGTTGTATCATAGATGTTAGCCGGCCTCCTAAACTGACGCATCCAATAGTGATATATTGGTTAGAAGAAGTATTTCTTTCAACGGTTTGTAAGGTGGGAAGACACAAAATATTTCAACTTGATAACATTTTTGTGATTGATGCTACCAGTTACTTAGATACCACCAAAGCAGTAAGTTGATGCATTATTTAAGTTTAAATACTAAAAAATAAACTTTATAACAAGGTTAACGTAATTGAATATCTTTATATACTGGCAAATGTAATGCGCTGTTAAGGTTTCATGAATTTTCTACCTTGAATTAAATCCTGGGTGTAGTAACTTATTTGACGGTGCTCTATTTTAGAAAAAGGATTCCATATAATTTATGCTAATGTTTTTTAAACTGCACGGTACCGAGGCTTATGCAATACTAATCGAAAGTTATAGGTTCTACATGTTCAGGAAATCTTGAAGCTAGAATCTTTGTCTTACGTGAAAATTGCCTCTAGTTTTAACATAAGATATAGATTACCCCCAACATCATACCCGGAGATCAACATTATTTATCACTCATCAAAACATCTCACAAATCTTATCTTATTTGATATCAACTAATCCGGAGACAGCATCCGTCATCAATACCTTATGATTGCGTTGCGGTTACCGCGGTTGTCGGCCATTGTCCAGTAGTCATACCAGCCGGGGTATAGTGGCCAGTCTCACTGTGAGAACTGGACCACAGAGCGTGAGATATTGTTATGAAACTTATAGGTATTACATGTTTTGGAGATCTAGAACCTAGATCTAGGATCTACGTACGCTTAAAGATACTTTCTGTAGAACTGTGTACTAAACTGTATCAAAACACCGCACTATTACTATCTTATTCAATCACAATCATGCGAAGCTACCATCCGCCAGCAATTCCTTACGATTGGGTTGCGGTTACCGCGGTTGTCGACCATTGTCCAGTAGTCATACCAGCCGGGATAAAGTGGCCAGTCTCACTGTGAGAACTGGACCACAGAGCGTGAGATATTGTTGTTATGTATCTGTGCTTGTCATCGGCCCATTGTTTTGTTGTTTTGTAACGTTACGAGTCTGTCGCATTGTTATGAAGATGTTATTGTCACTTGCTTGTGAATGGAGTGTTTTAGATGTTGGTTTTTTTTTTTTTATAGCATTAGGCGGCAAACGAGCAGACGGATCGCCTGATGATAAGCAATTACCGCCACTCATGGACACAAGCAACACCACAGGAGTCACAAGTGTGTTGCCGCCCCTTGGGGTTGGGAAAAGGGATAGGATGAGAAGTGGGATGAGGGAGAAAGAATAGGGGATAGAGCCTCCGGCACTCTCACTCACCAAACGAAACGCAACAGTTTAGGTACTGCTACTTTACGCCGATTTTCTGTGAGAGGGTAGTACCACAGATAAGACAATGTAGTACTTCCCCGGTCGAGCCGGCCCATTCATGCTGAAATCAGCAAGGCTCTACTACCGTACGTATATTTACCGTTTATTTTATTGGTGGTGTTAGCTTCTAAGTGCTGTCTTTTTGTGCTGTCTACTATTGTTATAGTACTCTATGGTAGGTACTTAATGTAGATATTTAAATTAACAATGTAAAATAAATGCCAGCTTGATTTCGATTTGTTTTCCAAAACTCAAATAGTACTGCAACTCTCTTCATAGAGCTTTCACTAGTGGCTGAAGTGTTTCATGAGCATGGTTTAAAAACCTTATATTGTTATCACAATCTAATATACCACGCGGTCGTTGAAGCTGCTGGCAGAGTCTAGTATTCGAACAAATTAAATTGCCTTTGAACAAAAAGTCATACTTTCACTACACATCGTCAATGTAGGTGGCGATACCAATGACCATACTGCCGATGCCGTTAAGTCGGTTACGTCTAATTGACGGTCTGTGCGACCGCCGCCCGGCGCCTCTCTACCATTAAAAATGGCCAAAGGTCGGCCTCACTGACCTTTGTATAAAGGGCGAGAGCCAACGTTAAGAAATAAAAATGTTTGAAGATTACAGGTTGCTTTCTTGTAAGTTTTTCTTTGTATGACTTCTTTGGCCTTACATTTTATGATTAAGGCCTTTAGTTGGGTATAAAGTTCAATCCAAAAGTAGGTACCTAACTATTATGGAGACCTATATATGTAATATATCTAGATAATTACTTTTGTGTTTTGTTTGAAACTGAAAACTTTACCTATATATTTATCATGACTGTCTCCGTCGTCCAGTGGATAGCATATGTGACTGCTGATCGGAGGTCCAAGGTTCGATTCCCGGGTCGGGCAAAAGTGTTACTGGGTTTTTCCGAATTCTCAGTGGCAGCTCGGAGTCTGCTGATGCGCCCGGTAGCGGCAATAGGCTCGCCCCCTATTACGTGGGACCTAAAAATTCATGGCGAAATGTGGGTGTAATGTTACACCTCTGCCTACCCCTTCGGGGATACAGGCGTGAGTCTATAAATAAATAAATAAAATAAATATATTTATCATTATTTCAATTTTCCTATCCAATTAAGTTATCAAGCCTCGCTCGCTGTAAGACAAGCTAATTAAGAACTCTACGTTTATTGTCAGCTCTCATTTGGCAATTTCACTTTTACGGATATACAAATGCATAATGCGGGCAGAATACGATTTTATAAAACTAAAAGATAAAAGCAAAAAAACAAAATAAACCAATAAACCGAACAAAAATATTAAATACCTACCAGGGAAACGAATCCACCCTCTTTTAAGCTAAGAGTTTATTTGTTCACCAATCTAAGTTCGAATAAAAACTTTAACTTAGAGACATCAGAATCACCGATACGCTTTCATCTTAGCTTAATCTTAAACAGCACTTTAATAAGCTTGTACAGAAATAAACCGAGGGTACCGGCTTCATTCCTTTGAAGGGTTTTATTAGAAAGACTAAATACTTTCAGATGGTGATAGCCTGAGGTTTAATATGACGTGTGAATGACGTCATAGCTTAATACGACATTCGGGTGACAAGCTGACGTATGTAATTTAGTTATCATTTGTCATTCGTCATACGCGTTTTATTTTAACTTCTATAAATTTGATATAAAAATTAAGAATACTAATTTATTTAGAGACAAATACTTAATTTTCTTTCACTTTTCATTTTATTCACAATTTTTGTTGACGTCTTCCGGACACTTTTTAACTAATCCAACCGATACGACATGGTTCAGATGTTTAAGCTTTTAAAGAGTTTTAAGCTTTACAATTGTTCATTTTGTAGGTCCCAGTAACTTGCAATAACGTCTTAAAGTTTTCACCAATAATTACTGCGACGAGGATTCTTAACTGTGTCACAACGATGATAATGATGATGACTATGGGCATACAGTTGAAGCGCGGTCAGTAGGTAGTTCGACTTACCCGTCAAATCTATCAGATAAAGAAACTATCTTTACCATAATGTAAATGGCCGTATCCACGACCCGAGCGTCGACCGGACGCGGCCGCGACGTGTAATGTAATGAGCAAAAAATGAGCCTCGCATGCACCGCACAGGGTTGCTACACTCGAGAAAACAAGTCACGAAATATTTTTAATCCCCACATTTTCCTTTCTAGCTATAAGTCTAGAAGAATACGTAATTACTTTAATACATAGATGTTATGGAAAAGATGCATTCTCATTATACTTAATTATAATTCGGTAAAACTCTTTTGTTTTACTTAGATCTGGTTTAAACATTTGTGATTATTTATACCAGTCGTAAAGCTACACAGTAGACATGGTTTTATATTATTGGACGATCGTCTTCACAGCATGATATTTCTAAAAGCATGTTCATAATGTGTTACGGCTGGTTCCAATATGTGATATCTATCCCTGGGAGATATATCCTTTGGGAGTAGAGATACATATATTTGGCATATTTTGTACGAAGCTTTATATCGGCGGTTATATGACTTACACATTATGCACTATATGTATATATATGTTGTGTTTAGCATAGAATCGGTTAAACAGTATTTTACTCGTGAAATACTGCGCGTCACTTTTCTAAGAGAATACCTGAGTATACTTTAACCTTATCTTATAAAGCTACATAAATAAGCAGTAATAAGCTTGTATGATCTACGTAAGACCTAAATATAGTTGCCCATACATAATGTTCATACAAGTTGATTCAACTACCGAGAATTATTTTTTTATCCGACGTCGATGGTTCACAATAAAAAAAAAAATCAATGAGTCTTGAGAACCTTCAAAAGTGCATTGTCATCGTTCTTGACAAGGTGTTGAAATCATTACGAAGTATGTTGACAACGTGTCATACCATTTATAAGTATTCTTCTCAAGAATTGTTGAAATGTGTTAGTGTGAAAGAGATATGAGAATATTTTTAAAGGACGATTTACAGTTATAAGAGGTCTTCGTACTTGATTTCGGGTACCGAAATATACGTATAATATACCTTTTGATAACTTGTTGTGATGTGAATCTTAAGGAATTTTAAAATCCTATTTGTATCAGTGGTATGTTGAAATGTATGTGAAAAAAGTATGAAAAAGACTATAGGTTTTCAATTTGCAGCAGTTTTTCCACTGTCCGAACGGAACACAATAGCATGAATAGTTTAAAAGTACAATTCAGTCAAGGGCCAAGTCAGGATTTTTAAACTGATCTCAGGAACTCCCACTACGCACCTTTAATTCCTTGTATTAATTCATACGTAAGTATACTGCCTCGTTGGTCTCGCGGCATAAATGTGTGCGTGGGATTGGGAGGTCTCGGGTTCGATTCCCTGGTCGGGCAAAGTGTTATTGGGTTTTTTCCGTTAGGATATTCTCAGTAGCAGCATGGAGTCTGGTAATGTGCTCGGTACGGCAATAGGCTTGCTCCCTATTACGTGGGACCTAAAAATTCAGGGCGGAATGTCGGTGTAATATTACACCTTTGCCTACCCCTTCGGGGATACAGGCGTGAGTCTATAAAAAAAAACGTAAGTTTACATACACGATCGTTATACAAAGGTATCTTGTACTCTATATCTATAGGTGTGGATGATTTCTTTTCGTTTATTTCCAAGAAAATCGTTACAGATATTAACACAATTTATTAATTTATGACATACAACGCACAGCCGAAACCACTGGGCGAAGGAAGCTAAATTTCGGTTTTTATGTTCCCTTGGACCGTAAGGTTTGAGCTACACCTATCAGCACCGCATCACACTTTCCTCAACCCTAAGTAGCACTAAGAACGGATTTCGCGCATTGCCCACGGGATCGGGCAAAAACTGTTATATTAGAATAAAATGTGTGACCTGCGAGCATTCTCTAGTTTTATAATAAGACACACACATCGAATAACATCAACGAAATTACAAGTCAACTTTCCCAATTCGTTATGGTGGCAGCCCTTGTGCCCGGTGCGCAGCGCAGGCGGCCGGTCAAACCGACCACTCCCACACTCTTCTATTTGTTACGAGTTACCACTATTTACGTCATCGGCATCTAATTACCGTTTTGTTATTAAATATAAATTCGAACCAATATGGCTACGGGGTCTTTTAGTAACCAATTCGATGCTGTGCCTTAGTTGTTAGTGTAGTTATGATGTGACTTGTGACGAAAAGAGACAATCTCTCATTTAATTTTGATATATCTGTTTTATTATGGTGTTTGTGTGAGTAGCCGTCTTTGGTGCCAGAGTTTTACACCGCCCTAAGACTTTCTAGGTATATGACCTAACGATTTTTGTCCTAAATTATAAGGATCGAATCCGACGGCTTTACTTGCCATCAAAAGCATAGTAGTGCTTTGATGTAAATGCCCCATCTCAGGTCTCCCATCTATGGCGATTTCTGCAAACATTGCTCAACTTTGCCGTACTACACCACCAGTATAGAGCACTAAATATCATCATCCTCCTAGCGTTATCCCGGTTTTAATCTGGGGTCCGCTTACTAGTCTAACTGGATTTGGCTGAATATTAGCTTTTCCACGGAGCGACTGCCTGTCTCACCTCCGCAACCCGAAGGGATAGCAATATTCCATGGTTTAGACTAGTGTCAGTTTATTTAGAAGGTACTGACGCCTTATAACGACTGTCAAAGATCTTCATGACAACCGGGACCGACGGCTTTACGTGCTCTCCGAGGCACGGGACAAGCGATATTTGACAATTCAATACGCACATAACTCCGAAAAGTCATTGGCGTGCGATTCGAACCCGATACCCTCTGCATGGCAGTCTGTTGGTATCTCCATTAGGCTACGGCTGCCTTTTGTCTAGAGCACTAGATACATATTTGAAAATAAGTTCTCATCGCACCAAGATTAACATGGGTTAGAATCGAACCTGCGACATCTGGCTTGACAATCAGGGTCACTAACCACTGGACAAACAGAAGAGTCAACATATTCCGATCATGATCATAGACCGTTCAGCATCCAAGACCAGACAACCTCATCTGTAACTGTAAACACTATCCCATAACTAATAAAGCTAAACGGTACCTCTAGCGTGTACTAACTTATGAAACAATAAATAATTGTTAAATGTAGGAACTGTTAGTATGTGGGCGTAAGACGTGCGATAGAATAATATGTATTCTTCATATCGCGATAACTGAAGCATAATCAACTAGTATGTAGTATAAAAAATAAGCTGATCTGTTACCTATTAGGCTTCAATTCATCGACCTTGTATTATCCTGTTATCATTCAAGACTTTCGTCTTGGAGATCGTGATCCACTTGCTAGTGTAACCAGAGGTCCTAGCCATAGAGCATAGATATTTAAATAGAGGCGCATTTCTTATGGGCGCTCTGTAGACAAACTTTCTGTGACCTATATTGCCGCTTGGCGGGTGGCAGTCGCGCTGTGACAGCTGTCTCTACGAGTGCAAGAGAGACGAACGTTTCTCCTGTGTATCTTAACTACGAGAGCAAGAGAGATGGAGAACGACGCCAGCGCCGCCAACGGCGCCCACTACGAACTACACTGACGAAAGTCGCCAACTCGTCACTTGGAATCGGCACACGAAATCCTTAAGAAATGCGCTTCTATATATAAATCTGAATTCATTGCTCTAGCCAAATGACATTCGCTTCTGATTATCTACTTTCGTTAACGCTTGGTTGCCATGGCAACATAAGGAATTCCTCCTTCGTTAACCACGTGATATAACGAAGACTTATGTCAGTTCCACACATTTTTGCACTTAGCGATTAGCGATGTCGTTAATCGAATGGCATTTGGCTAAGGGGCCAGATTTGATAAAATATTAGCTTTTTCACAGGGACGACTGCCGTCTATTCTCTACAGCCCAAAGAAATTGTGACATAATCAATATGTTTTAGACCAGTGTTAGTATATTCAAGGGTATTGGCTCTATACCACCTGTCAAATATCTTCATGACAGCCGGTACACTGAACTGCATCATAAAATTTCAGTAAGAATTTTCGTTTGAGTCATTCCCTTACGCAAGCAAAAGTTTTAGTGCCTTAGCCTGTATTTAGAATAAAGATGTGCATGTAGCACTTCCTTTACACAGAAAAATCTAGGTGTAGCAAATAGATGTATTGAAGAGTAAATAATTGTAAAATGTTAGAGCTGTTAACGTGTGGGCGTCAGTCGTGTGCGTGAATACATATCGCACCATAGTGCATCGAAGTTTCACACTAAGCAAATAATATTCTTTTAGCTAACGGAAAACGAAGCATCGTAAAACTTTGGTTGGTGAACTTATTACTGAAAGAGGATGCACTGCGTGAACTATAAACTACTATATACTATTAAAAAACTCCTCAGCTGCGTCTTTTCGCGATAAACTCCAAAACTGTGGCACGAATTTTGCGGCAGCATTGAGTTAGATGGCAATATGCGTCGTAGAGTTCTTCCGCATCGCTTTCATCGGATACGTAAGAAAGCTGGCAGTATTGCCACGCTAGTTGGTTGTTGCAATGCTGATTCTCTGTGCAAAAATAATAGCGTTCTTTATTAAAACCTATCCATTGACCTGAGACTCGAAATCGGCAGATCTTTTGTCAACCTTGCATTTCATGTACGAGCATAGTACTGGGTGCTTTTCTCCTAAAATGTGACGTCCTTCCTAAGCAAATATTTAATTCTTTGTGGTCGAGCACGTCTTCGTGACAGTCTAATAGTCTCCCACTAAGTTATAGCTGTTCTCTCATAACACATTACTTATAACTGAGTATTCCGTCGGACATTCCATAGTATTAATATCACGTGCTAACGAGCCTATCGATGTCAGTAAAAACTCGCGTTTCTCTAAGCTTGATATATTAATTAGTCGTCTAGTCGCTGGCCAACGACATATTTAGGTTATGGTTTCGTTAGGCGAACTATTTGTGACTTACCGTTTGTATGATGCATTTAGGTGAAAGAAAAAGTACAATTTAATTTATGGTGCTCTCAAGTCTCAACTATATGTGAGAAAAAGTTACCCCTATGTTTTTTAACCTATTTACATACTTAGATTTAGGCAATCTATCAATTTTGTCCTTATTAATGTTTATTTTTTATATTTAATATGTCGTACATATATGAAGAAAGATCAGCGGAATTGGTCCAAGAACTATTAATATACATAGGTACATTAAAACCACGAATAAATTATATCAATAACATTATCTCACTCAGAATTGTACACGTAATTGCAATTTTCAAAATCTGCTCTATCATAAATCAATTTGCCACAAACTGTCAGCTCACCGCGGCCGCGTTCTACAGCAGTATATTTCAAGTATTTACACAGGCACTTGTCCGGCTTGTCCCCGCAGTATCTGTCAAGCCGGTTGTGGCAGTGATTTCTCCAGGCCGTAAACACCCACTTGTAATAGAGGCCTTATGTCCACCATGGCACTTCATATGTTTTATGTATAAGCTTTAATAACGGACCACGAGCAGAGTCTGCAGAACATTACGAGGTGAAAATTAAAATTAAAGGTATGTTCCTTCACCTTTCGCAGCCGACTGTAGGGTATAGGCCTCTCCTAACTTACGACATACCTAATAGCATTTTGGTCTAACTTATGTTTGTTAATTATATTTAATTTATTTAGAGATAAGTACCTACCATGTGCAATGCCTGTAAAAGGCAACTATGTTGACACTAATGTAATATGACCTATTTGTAAACTTGGTTTGCAATAAAGATTGATTTGATTTGGTCAATAGAAGGATTTGACGGATTTGACTTACTATACCACACTGAACAGACGGGATGATATAGAGTTTGACGTTAAATTTTCTGTCTTTTACCAAATAAATATAATTTTTGCTTTGTCTGTTTCTGCGAACTGTTCCTTACTGATAATTGTTACATGATATTAGCCGATGTTTAGTATAATCTGCTTCCATGGTCATGTAAATTGGTCGAAACGTCTGCCATTAAGGTCGAAGTTTCGACCCCAAAAATGAATCCCATCGCGACTAAGAAATACAATGGAAACACGTAGATTGTATTAAATTCATAAAAAATCTTGTATGTAGTTGAAAACATCATCATCATCACTATCCAGCCGAAGAGGTATATAGTGTGATCCACGGAGGCCATGTTAACAGCTTTTCTTTGTAGATTCACTAAAATTAATACCTAAACGATCAATATTTTAACAGTACTAACATAATTATTGTTCGCCGTCGAGATGCGACGCGCTACTCCGTGTAAGATTATGTTAAACTTTGTCATGACGTATAAACAGTTACTGCGAACAACCTTATAAATATTTACCATTCACTCAGACTTATCATTCGACAGATCTGCACCCCATTACAGCGGGTTCGATTCTCAGAACGTGCAAACGGCTGACGTGAAACGTCAAGTGGGTAGCTCAAGTCTGTCCAGCGTTTGCAGTATCGAATAATTTCACAAAAGGAACTAGAATACTTATATGTACTTACTTCGTTTGGAGGAATAGGGACCCAACGCTTTTTAACAGTAGGACAACTTGAAACAACAATTTGTGAATCACACAAAGTGTTGTCTCGTATGGGAATCGAACTCAACACTTGACGCTGTTCAAAACGGCGAGGTTACGGTTTAAACCACTACACCATACATGTAGTCAAATATGGTCTAGGCAATGTATGATTTAATAAACTTTTCTAACACAATTTTAAATTTTGTCTGTAACCCAAATCGCCAAACCACACTAGGTCAGCGTGGTGGACTATGGCCTTACCCTTCTCATAGTGAGAAGAGGCGCGTGCCCAGCAGTGGGACAGTTTATATACAGGGCTGATGATGATGGATGATGAACCCAAATCTACATTTTTATAAATCCTACACCAAAAAAGAACATCAGTGATAGAGCTCAGACTTAGTTTGACATATAAGCTATAATTAAGTCATATATTCCAAACTGGATCTAAATACGTAACCCAAATTTGGATCCTATACGGGCAAATTATACAGGTGTGGGCTGTTTGCCAGTTTAAATGTAAAATAGCTAACCTATGCATATAAATGTAGTCACATTTTGAACCTGTTACATATATCTGCCGTTTCGATACAAGATTACATTTAATTTTAGAAATATGAGCCTATCCATTGAATTCTTAAATGAGAGCTGACGAAATTAAGTTGAAATATCAATTTCTAAAGTGTTGTTTATTTTGTTAATCGGTTTGTTATGTAGAATATGTTAATTTCCGCAGTTCGGATGTGGGTCATCAATATTATGGGGATTTTATGGATAATTATTTCTCAGCATAAGAGTACCTAGTAATTAATATTTTTTGGGTAGGTTGTCATGGCATTTTTGTTAACCATTAATATCGACGTCACGGGTCTCAATGGTGTAATTAATTGAAAAAACGGCTATATACTTTTATGTACACTAATTAAGTACGTGTATTCCTTCAAGAGTAAGTTAGTCTTAGGTTGGGACTGAGATCCGCTCCCCCCCTGTGGGATCTCCACCTTGTCGTGATGGGGGGCTCAGTAACTGTGGCTTGAACACACACGGTGAAGCTGGATCCTGGGAGTGGACGCTCCACCGCTCCACGTGGGCTTGGGAGAAGCCTGCGTAGGATGCGTCCAAAAGTGCGGGTGCGGGGGACACTTCTGTCTGTCCCTCGCAGTCGGGCGCGGTCGCGGTAGGAGATGCGTGTCGGTGTTCAGTTGCGTTGCCGCGCGCCCTATCTCCCGTGACCAAATGGGGGCGCACCTTGTGTTGCGTTGCGGTGGGGCCGCAGAGGAAGAGGAGATGCGGTGTTGTCAGGTTGCCGTCTTCCCTATCCTCTGCGGCCGCTAGGTTTTAGTGCCTGCGGACGGCGAGCGCTGGGGCTGCTCCCCGTCCGCCAAAAGGCAAGGAGGCGGCTTAGTGTCCGCGCCGCCGCCTCCCAAGTAGCATAACAAGGCGGGGCCCGCCAACACCAACGGCATGCTAATCCCGGGCGGGGTCCCTCACGGAAAAGTATGCTATCCGCAAATCGCGTGACCCCGCCACTATACGGGACCCGTAGGGACACCGCGGTGGTTTTAGTGGGTAGGACAGAGATCCGCTATACATTCACAAAATGGATAAATCTGGAGAAAAATAAATTAGACAGAGTATCTCTTTTTTCACGAATTTGAGAAAGATCGAATCATAAGCGACTTTAATATCTTACTTGACACATTATTCAAATAAATATGAGTTAAGTATATGAGTTATTTTCTATGTGTTAAGACGACAGCTGTTCAAGACACTTGCCGCCACCTTGCTCATTAGTAAGCTTAATCAAGGGTGTGACGATGCATGTCAACTTTTGACAGCTACTTAAATAACGATCAAAATTAATTAACGATTAGAATGTTCGTTGAATAAAATAAGAGAATACTGCACTATGGCGCAGTGGTTTAAACGGATTTTTCGCCGCTTAAAACTGCGCAAAGTGTTGTGGGCCCTATCCACAGGCGGGTCAATATTTTGTGATACGACAACGGATGGTTATAGTCTTGATGTTCTTTGTATTAGTTGATGGTTTGTTAAGTTCCTCGCGTTAAGATAAATAATCTTTTAAGAAAGGAAAATAATTATCATTATTGACCCTTATGAAATCAAGACTGTTTAAAATGATACCTACACTCTATATGTAGTAGATCCAATCAGATAAATTTGAAAAAGAAAAATGGAGAGCTCTGTAAAATCTTGCCATGCCCTAAAATAACTTATAATAATATTGTTAATTAATTATTTAAAAAATAATTAAGTAACGATATTATTATATATTATTATACAGGATGTCACAAGACCCATCACCAAGCCGAAGTGTACTCGTTGTGGACATCATGCCAAGTCATACTAACCAAAAATAATACCTGGGAAACGTTTTTTTTTAAGTTTCCACATTTTTTAAACCGCAATTAAAAGCGCGCGCGTGCAATGCTCGAAATACCTACTTATCCATGGGTCATCTAAAGAACATATTGGCGGGGTAAATGCATTGATTTTGTATCTAATTAGAAAAAATCCATAGTAACTTTGAGCCTCAATATCTCCTGAACCAGTAATTGCCCAGGTATGGTGCCGAAGTAAAAAATGTTCGTAGTGATTGGTACAACATGGGATTTCAGTTTTCGTTAAGGATCTTTTTACACCCTGTATATATATTTAATTATTTGAAACGTTATTTTATTGCATAATATTAACCACTTTTATTCTTTTTTACAGGTATGCCAGCTTCCTTATTGAAAGGTACAGTGGGATCATGGCTGTAACCTAAAAATGAGTACCATTAGCAGTTACATAACTCTCTTGGCGATTTTTAATTATTTCAGAAGTCCCTTTATACATATATTGACTTAATTTACTTGCTGCTTCAATATTTCTGGTGCATGGCTTTCTTTTCACGACATAGAAAATACCCACTCTACAGAAATATTTCTTAGCTGCTCTATAATTAAGGCTAATATTATTAAGGAGATTTGTACTTTCCTGATCTATTCCAACTGAATATAAATATAGTAAAATACTAGCTGACCCAGCGAACTCCGTTTCGCCTTTTTAAGAGTTTTTATTTAATTCCCTTTTTTCCAAGCCCCTTTTCCAAAGTTACCATTGACTTAGCGCTTAATCTCTTATCATTTCAGAGTCTATAAATGCTGAACAAACAAACATAGATTTTTATATATAATATTGAATTCCCCATTCCTTAAAATATCGGAGACGATACCCATATCGACTTTAAAAATCCCGTCCGCCATCTTTGATTTCCTATCCGCCATCTTTGATCACAAAATAGATGTTGTATTTGGATTCACCATCCCTTAAATCATCGGAGACGATAACCATATTGGTTTTTAAAATTTTTCCATCCGCCATCTTTAATTTCCCATCACGAACCAGATGAATCACGAAACAGATGTTGTGTTTGGATTCCCCATCCCTTTTAACATCGCAAACGATACCAATATTGACTTTTTTTTAAATTTCCCATCCACCATCTTTGATTTCCCATTCGCCATCTTTGATCACGAAATAAATGTTGTATTTCGATTCCCCACCCCTTAAAATATCGAAGGCGATACCCATATTGATTTTTAAAATTTTCTCATCCGCCATCTTTGATTTCCCGTCCGCCATCTTGGATCACCAAGTAAATTTCATATTATTAATCAGCGTCCCGAAAATCTCGAAAACGATACCCATATAGATTGTATCCTATTCGTTTAGCCTTTTTTTGCCGTTGATCCAACCCGCTTCTCGTTTGACCATTTAATTATTTTTGTCTGGCCCCTTAAACTTGTGGCGTAATTTTATATAGCCTTTCGGAATAATTGGGCTGTCATAAGCAATAACAATTTTTAAAATCCGACTGCTGCTAGTTCCTGAGATTAGCCGACATTATGTTTTAGCCTTTTTAGCCTTTTGCCCGGCCCCAAAGGGTCGAAGCGTTATGTTATATAGCTTTAAGCCTTCCGGAATAACTGGGTTATCGTAGGTATACAAAAAGATTTTTTCAGATCCGACCGGTAGTTACTGAGATTAGCGCGTTCAAACAAACAAACAGACAAACAAAAAACAAACTCTTCCGCTTTATTATATTAGTAAAAGATATTTTAATATTTTTTTTTATATTTGATACAAATCTCCTTTATTGGGCGGATACTTCCATAGTTGTCGTTTTAACTGTTTAAGAAATATAACTGCAAAAAGTATTTACACATACAAACTACTTAGTTATAGACTGTGTTATCCGGTATCTGTGACGTTTCGCTAGATCGGCCAATGGCCGGTGTTTTTTGGATTTGTCTGTCAGAACCATTAGAATTTAACAAAATACTCGACAATCCAAATTTTGCGGATATATGTTGTCGACTCGATATCTTTATTTTTTAACTAGCCTTCGCCCGCGGCTTCGCCCGCATGAAATTTTAATAAAGAGTAGCCTTTGTACTTCCCCAGGTTTCAGACTATTCATCTATATACTTATAATAAAACTGTAGAGAGGTCAATTCTGTACATTGAATATATATTCAAAATTAATATTGGAGGATGAATGGTGATCGATACTGATGCCAAAAATGCAATCAGTAAATTTTTTGTCTGTCTGTCTGTCTGTCTGTCCGTCTGTCTGTCTGTCTGTATGTGCACGCATGGGTCAAAAACTACTGAAGGAATTGTAACTAAACTTGGTACGATGGTAGTCCATACTCCTGGGCAGGTTATAGGCTATATAACATGACGCTAAGACATATAGGAGCTGAGCAGTGACGATAAACTTGAAGCAAGTCGGATGAAAATGCGCTTTCAAGCTCTTATCCTAGCATACGTTGATCATTCACCAAAAGTATGTATTACAAAGATGATGGTCTTTAAAAGATCTAAAAAAAATTCTTGAATAGTATATATCAATCTTTTATAAATTAGCCACAATAACGGGTTTAATTGTTAGGCATTTCTTCAAAGTGTATTAAATATATCAATATATTGTATTTCACATAGCTATATCTTAATCAAACTCCCATATTCAAAAAGTACATTTTAATATGTATTTTATATTAAAAAAGCATGGAAATCGGTTTATAAACACACAAGATATAGATGAAATAAAACTTCCAAATCTCGCCGCGCCAGTATGGGTACGGCTATACGGTTGATTTTTGTTTAACGCGCGAAACGGCCGTCTATACATGTAATAAATCTGTAAGTGATCGATGTCCGTACATGGAAGATATTCAGAAGAAATCAATTTTAAGCGGTCTACATTAAAGAAGAAAAGGCAAAAATAGAATTATTAAATCTTTTGTCTGTCTGTGCGTTTGTGCACGCTAATCTCAGAAACGGCTAATAGAATTGGAATGCGGTTTTCATTGATGTATTGTAGTAATCCCCACTTAACATTTGATGTTTGTTTTATACGAATCGGTTCATATATAAAAAAAATGTATCAAAGTAAACATTACGATGCATTTGTTCGGTTAAAATTTGTTCTATAAAAGTAACTCTTTAGTTGAATTGGTTGAAACTTAATATATTATGATCAGTCAAATGTAAAATTACGAGGGTTTAAAGACTATAAATAGGATATTTTCGAACATTTGGATCTTCAAATTTAAATTGAGCTTAAATCTCTATATTAAATAAGGTTCAGCTTAGGGTGGACGTATTCGCACATGTATATGTAAACAGGTCGAAGAGTGGCGAGTCATTTTATTTTACTGGATGGGGATGAACACTGGGATGGCACTGTCTGAAGCAAGTATAAGTAAAAGTCCTCATCGATGACACCATGGATTTGAGATGCAGCATAGTTATGGCATAATTGATATGAAGACAAATTGGCCGAGGACATTTTTAGGTTCCCACAACAATCTAATAAACCATTGCTTGACAGTAGATATAGTTATATCTATCCTATTACTCAATATGAACGACCACGACGACCGATACGAACCATCATTTGTTGGTGTAAAAATGATCTCTCGAGACTTACTGAAGAAGAGCGTTTATATTTATGATCGTGTGTGTCGTAGCCTGAATAGTGATTTGAGAAAAATACTATTTGTAGATGCTTCGGGTGGAACGGCTACCGGCAAAGGAACGAAGCTAAAGTAAGATTGTGCGAATGCAAAATGATGAACCCATGGGCGGTATAACAGTACTTTTTCGTCGCGATTTTCCTTAGGCTCTGTCTGTTATACCAACACACAATATGAGACAAGAGCTGATGAAATTATAGCCTGTCTAAAGAGTTCATAACTATGGGATTGTATTATCGCTATGCATTTTGACATTAAATATGCGAGCATGGTTATGAGGCAACGAACATGCACAGGAATTCTCTGATCTTTTACTCGCGATTGGTAACTTCGCGGTGTGGACTTGCACGAACAAGTGAAAGTCATTTGAGCTATTTTTAGGACATCTACACTATTCAATATAGGTATTATATGCAAATTAAAACATTTTAGGTATCAATTCTGTAGCCCAATGAAAAGACAAACTCCGCGCGAACAGAGTCGCGGGCACAGCTAGTATCAAATATCATCACAAACGGATCTGCACATTAGCCGTGTAGCATACATATAAACGGATAATACTTAAAATTACTTTTGTTTTCATTCATAGTCGTCAAACTTCAGGTAAAGATTAGTATATAGGTATAGGCTATTGAATAGAGTAGCAACAAAAATAAAAACTGAAAGCATTAAATACCACAAAGTACATAATCAGACCGCCCCTCCGCCCGCGCGCCATCTCATAGTAAGCGCTCTTGATAACGCTGCGCTTAGGTCAATTATATCGTGACAACTTGTAAACTACTCGTCCAAACTACTTACTTTAAAAGACAAAGTTCATCTACATTAAGTACTGAAGACAATAAATCTATCAATTTTGAAAACAATTTGATAACTACTCTAGAATGTGCATTGTAAAAAGTATCAAATTTAATTATTTTTACGGACCACTTTTTTATGTATATTGGCTTCTACATAAAAGGTAGGTATATACTGCCGCGGACTTTTGTTTCCAACTTTTTAAGATAAACAATATCACGGCACATTATCTTCATGTAACTTCAACGGTTTAGGCAACGCACACGAAGATAGATTTCAGAGCTCAAGATTTTTACCGACTTAATTGATACTTTTCCTTATATTAAGGCAACATTATATAAAATCTTTATAAATTGTAGCCTATGTGTTATTCTGATGTATAAACTATATTACTGTAAAGTTTCATCCAAATCCGTTCAGTAGTTTTTGCGTGAAAGAGTAACAAACATCCATACATACATCTTCACAAACTTTCGCATTTATAATATTAGTAGGAAGTAGGATAGGATGTTTTATTATTCAGGTAAGGTTTCGATGTACTCCTTGACGAAATAATTATTATAAGATTTGACACTGCGATAGCAGCGCAGTCTGTCGGTTCCAATGTGAAACATTCCAAAATCCACAACTACTTACGAATTAAAAATTAAGTAAAAAAACATTTTCCAGTGGACTAAAATGTGAATCTAAACCATTCTCAAGTCCCCTTGAACACACACAAAAAATTTCATCAAGATCGGTCCAGTCGTTTAGGAGGAGTTCAGTGACATACACACGCACACAAGAAATATATAGTAAAATAATATGTATACAGTAAAAATGTCTATTAGTTTAAAACACTATTTTAAACTGATAGTAAAAATATATATCCCAACATAAACATACATGTACAACTTCAATACATAAAATACCTACACGATTTTTTATCCATCTTATTGTTGTACATTAATATTCTGAATATACAAGCACCTGACATTACAAACAATTAACATATTTTACTGACAAATTAGGCATTGGAGGCCTCAATTGAGATTCCAGTCATATACCTCATACTTACGACATTTCGCTTACAAGAAGTTGTTTGGATCTTTTTACAAAAACTGCTTTTCTTTTTAACATAGTACTTTTTGTCTCACAATAATAAATTCTTATTATGTTTATATAGATTTTTTGAACGGGGCAGTGATTTTCAGCTAGCATATACAAGGGCGCATATTGTTGTTAGGTTGATTTCATGTTGTACATAAATAGGTGATGTATTAATGTCTGCGTGTTATTGCTTAAATATTCGCGAAATTTACGGCACGACTCCTTGGATAGGGACATAATTACGAATGTTATCTAATATGGGTGAGGCAGCGATAGCCTAGTGGAGATACCAACAGACTTCCATGCAGAGGGTATCGGGTTCGAATCCACGGCGCGCACCAATGACTTTTGGGAGTTATGTGCGTATTGAATTGTTAATTATCGCTTGTCGCATGCCTCGGTGAGCACGTTGAGCCGTCGGTGCCGGTTGTCATGAAGATCTTTGACAGTCGTTACAGGACGTCAGTACCTTCTCAATAAACTGACACTGGTCTAAACCATGGAATATCGCTATCCCTTCGGGTTGCGGAGGTCAGACAGGCAGTCGCTCTGTGGAAAAGCTAATATTCAGCCAAATCCGGTTAGACTAGTAAGCGGACCCCAGATTGAAAATGGGATAACGCTAAGAGGATGATGATCTAATATGGGTGATGTGGGACATATACAATTATACAAGTGTGTGTACCTTATATCCCTACTAAGGCTTTAGTAACGCAAGAAAATAATTCATCATCAGCCCTGTATATAAGCTGTCCCGCTGCTGGGCACGGGCCTCTTCTCACTATGAGAAGGGTATGGTCATACTGCACCACGCTGGTCAAGTGCGGGTTGGCAGACTTCACATGAGAAATTTCAGACAAGCAGGTTTCCTTACGATGTTTTCGTTAACCATCTAGCAAGCGATAATTAACAATTTAATACACATAACTTCAAAAAGTCATTGGTGCGCGCCTTGGATTCAAACCCGAGACTCTCTGGGTAGCAGTCTGTCCGCCTCTCCACTAGGCTATCGCTGCTGTCCAGAAAATAATTATTTAGAAGGCAATATACATTTTACCAATAATATTAATAATAAATACCTGATGTTTCGAGTAAATTGCCTCTATCGTGGTCACAGTGACTGCATATAGCATATTAATATACCTACTTAATGTCTAGAGCATTTTCTGTAGCGGAACTCCACCTCAGTTTTACAAGACCATCATCATCAAACGTAGTATTACTGTAATTAAATCTCGATAGTTTGCTAAGAAACTCGATTGTAACGTTTATTTTATTTAGTTTAGATTAAAGCCGCGTTCATATTTGTCTGACGTGAGGTGTAGTGATGCATCAGAAAGATATCGGTTTCATACATTTGATATGGTTGCATATACATTTCTCTGATGCACTGTGACAGCGTAAGGTGCGTCGCGTCAGAGATTCCGGTCTGCGTCAGGATGGACGAGGTGCGTTGGACGGCGCAGTGACGCGACACAACATGTTAGACTAATGTGCACACGCCAGTCTTGTGTTGTGTACAATCATGGACGACGATAATTGAAAACGTACGAAAATATAAACTGACTACACGTTCAGTGGATAGCTTATGTGTCTGCTCGGGTCGTGTAAAAGTGTTTCTGAGTTTTCTGGATTCTCAGTAGCAGCAAGGAGATTGGCAAGGTGCCCAATAACGGTAATAGGCCGTCCCTCTATTACGTGGGACCCACAATTGATAAGGCGAAATATGTATAATACTACACCTCTGCCGTTAAGAGAGCAAGGACAGACGTGATTATAAATGTGTCATAACGCGTCATACAAATGTGAACAGTAGCCATCACGTCAGAGAGCGTCACGACACAACACGTTGGACAAATGTGAATGCGGCTTAAGGATTGCATGGTGCATCGCATTGCAATTATTCCGATGCAATTAAACGAAATGAGGCTATTGATATAACATTTACTTTATTGTTTATTGGCTTGGTGCTATCTGACGATTAGCAATAAAAGCTTTTATTAATACTTACTCGGAAGTTGTGAGGTTAGTGGTAGCTTACCACTAACCAAAAAGGTGTATACGACTTACAACTGCTAGGTGGTTTGAACCTTTTTGGTAATAATTTATGAGTAGAAGTATGTAGAAGTAGTGTGAGTATGTATGATATCCCTGTGGTGACGGATTAAGAATACGGAATGTCCACTACATATCATCCCGTGGGTGTCGTAAGAGCCGACAGAGGGACCATGCTATGCAGAGAACAGCACTATAAGATAGTATATGTCATGTTTCTCATCACTTCAATTTGCACCTGCCTTGTTCTATCTCTGCATCACCCCAAGGTAGACTGGCAGAGAATGCCTCAGGCATTAAGTCCGCCTATACATGTTCTGTGTATGAAGTTATAAATAAATAAATAAATAAATAAGAGAAGGAAAACTTGAAACAAACCCTATACCAACCCGTTTGGCCAGCGTGGTATAGTAGGCCAATTCCTCCTTTCAAAGGAGAGGCCTAGTCCAGCAGTGGACTGTAAGGGGCTGAAGATGATGATGATGAGAAGTATGTAGCGCTCATAGCGTGATTTAGTTTGCCGTTCGTAACAGGTCGGCAAAGTCAAGCAACGCTTGCGCAGATTGCCACCTGGATGGGTGAGCGCGTGTAACGCCTGATACCAGAGCGCTATCGTGTTTCGAAGGGCACGTAAAGCAGTCGCTCCTTGTTCTTGTCTCAGGATAAGACTCGTTAGGCCACGGCGGAGGCCTTCGGCCGGTATGACATACCTACTTCGGCACCAAAGTTGGCCACAACTCACACGAAAAAGAAAAAAGTATGTAGGCTGTATGGTTATTGTGTAATAAATGTATTGGTGTTAGTTAAATCTATATACATTAAATAAAATTGGAGTGTCTGTTTGTAATAAGTATTAAAATAACCGCTTTTTACTACCTAAATGCATATAGATGTATTCACGGTACATAGGTACATATATTATACCGAAATGTCATTTTTCTAAATTTTTGTCTGTTTGTCTGTCTGTCTGTTTGTTCTCGCTAATGTCTGGAACGGCTGGAGCGATTTTGACGTGACCTTCACTGGCGGGTAGCTGATGTACCAAGCCAACAACAACAACCAACTTTGGCTATAAATTAAACGGGTACGCGAAGAAGTTCACTCAGGACGCGGGTGAAACCGCGGGAAACATTGCAAATATAATAAGCTCAAATGATCTGATAAGGCGGAGGTGATTATTAATCTGACTGTACTGTTCTTGCAAAACGGCTGGGAGTTCCAGTTGTATAAAACAAAAAGTAATGACAGACACGAAATAGTGTAAAGGAGAACATTGCCCAGCAGTGGGACAAACAGGTGAATTAAAAAAACATCATGGTGTGAGGTTGTGATCAGAAGACGATAAGATAAGAAATACTTATTTCGAGGTTTCAGCAACTGGACACACGTGTGTCCAGTCTCGTCTGTTGAGTTGGATATCAACAAAATTCATCAGTGAAATTATAATTGTTCTATATTTTATTTCTCCTTTTTCTTTTGTTAAAACAACGTTTTATTGCGTATAACATTGGCAGTAAAAGAATAAACATAGCGAATATAAAATAATCAAAGTGTGCTTGCAATATACTGGCAGTTTTATTTGCACTGAAATAAAACTTTACCTCCAAGTCATTTGTTTATAAGGTTTATACAGAGGGTCTAGTCCGAGTTTGCACTCGATCGTCACGATCGACGATAGCTAGTCGACGGGAACAATTTCCATACATTTTCTAAATGCGCCCCCTAGCGGTCTCTATCGATCGCAACACTCCGTTAGGTGGCGCTTTTGGAAAATGTATGGAAATTGTTCCCGGCGACAATTCTATCGTCGATCGTGACGATCGAGTGCAAACTCGGACTAGACCCTCAGTTTTAAGACGAGTCCCGCAATAAAAATAGCCTCTGAGAAGACTTTAATCATCACAAACTTTCGCATTTGTCTTTCATCATCCTCCTAGCGTTATCCCAGTTTCAATCTGGGGTCCGCTTACTTTTGAAATTTTTGCATTTGCCTTTCTTGTGCGGCAAATGCTGATGTCGGAGTTTTCTAGTTGCCCAGAAACCGCCGGCATGGCCTAAAGATGCCTGTCCTGGAGCATGAACCGGGACCGATAGCTAATGTGCTCTCCGAAGCACGGTAGCGCTCTGATGTAAAAGCCACACGCGGTCACCAGTCCAAGTGGTGACCTGTGAAAGCGTCCCTTAACTTTTTCCGCCTATTACGAACGGCGAGCCAAGTCTCGCTATGAAAATACATATCTACAATAAGCTATAGTAAGATTTGAAGATTGAGTCTCAATCAAATACACATTATAGCCAATGCATAAAATGTAGCAGCTTAAAGTCAGGGTACATGAAATACTCAAGTCATCATATCTTAATACTAAATTACAAATACGCTATTTCAGAGCTTAGGCAGTCATGAGTATAATCTGCAGGACAAACTGACAGCGGCTTGGTCGTACACCGTCGGATTTATAAGGATAATAAGCTTGCTATTTATATCGCAAATGTAAGCGCTTAAACAATTTTAATGAGAACTGTTTTGCTCAATGATCTTGTAGAGTAAGACTGCGTTGTCATTGCATTTGAAGTTTGATAATCGATAAATTAGCAAGCGTGAGTTATGCAATAATAAGTCATATATTTCATAGAAAGAAAGAAATCTCTGTCGCTTTTATTTTGATATATTTACTTTGTTTGATCGAAAGAAATAAATACTTTCTCCGTTGTTTCGTTTGGTATTTTTTTTCTATGCTTGATCGAGTAAACAAAAATGATATGGGATTTTTGATTCTTCTAAAATGTACTTCTACACTACTTGTAAAAATGCCGTATTTTATGATTTAATTTTGTAACTTTTACAAAAATCTGTTGAAATTCTAGCCAGCGCTTTAGCGAAACTAATAAAACTACTACTTACTAAGAACCTATTCTTAAAATGTGTCTGCGAATGCAACGTATAGTAACAGAATAGTTGTAGCTTCAGTATTCTGACACTGAGACCAGGAAAACCTGTTATTCCTGAATCAATTGAATGGCGGTTTTGATAAGGTGCAGCCTGATTCTCTGGTTGTTCAAATAGTTGTGTGGCAGTAATATCTATTCAAAATACAAATATACGTGGGTATTATTAAAGAGATAATTGATACTCTTTATTCTCCTATTCATGTTGGAACCATGCTAACGGAATTTGGATACACATCTGCATGAATATCGTAAAAGAAGATTCTGTCACTTATATGAAAAACATAAAAAACATTTCAGTCGACGGTAATGTATCGCCCAAACGTTAAGTAAAATCAGCTTAGTTTAATAAAAAAGATATGATATAAAGGGACGACCTGGATACATTTGACAGTAACTGGCTGGACATAGCACAGGACAGGGATGCATGGCGATCAAAGGGAGAGGTCTTTGCCCAGCAGTGGGACACATTACTAGGCTAATAATAAAAAAATGAATAGCGCATGCAAGTTATATCCGTGTGGTGACGGATTAAGAATACGGAATGTCACCACCCCATATCATCCCATGGGTGTCGTAAGAGCCGATAGAGGGAGCATATTATTGACGACCGATTGGCGCCGCGGGAGTGTAAGCGACTGCTACGCCGAAGGTCGCGGGTTCGATTCCCGCACAAGTCAAATATTTGTGTGCATGAACATGGTTGTTTGTCTTGGTCTGGGTGTTTCTATGTATAATATGTATATATTTACAAAAAAAAGTATATATGTATGTTTATCCATTATCTAGTACCCATAGTACAAGCTTCTGCTTAGTTTGGGACTAGATGGTGTTGTGTGAATGTGGTAGAATATTATTATTATTATTATTATGCAGAGATCAACACTGTATGAGAAGTAAAACTTGATACAAACCCTATGCCAACCCGTTTGGCCAGCGTGGTATAGTAGGCCAATTCCTCCTTTCAAAGGAGAGGCCTAGTCCAGCAGTGGACTGTTAATGGCTAATGATGTAAATTAATTCTAAGAAAGCATCATACCTTAATAATGCTACATCAATTCTCAAAAGATAATGTCTAGACAGGTCACTTTCGCGAAAAATTCCTTGCATTCCCATTTTTTCGGCAACATTTCGTGAAAACACTTAATCAAAAGGACGAGCTTTTGGGCACCACTAATTAGCTAAAAAAAACACAGCATAAAACTACAGGTAGCGTTATTGCGACTTTAAAATCGTGTGATAACGTGTAGTGATAAGTGGCCAGGGTAAAAAAAAAATCATGTGATAACGGGTAGTAGTAGTGAGTGACATGTGTCGCCGTCTGTAAAGGACGGTCGGGCGGACTTTCGGACGAATGATAAAATAAGGAGAGGGTATAGTTTTTGTCGGCGGGCCTTCTACTTAACGTAAGATTCGGTAATTGGATGTTAATGAGCGCGGCGCACCGCCAGGACTCGACGGCAGTGGGGTGGCTGTTTGCTACGGTGGAAGGGAGACATTCCTGGACATGACTTGACGAATTTTGATACGGGATTTTTTTAAGGCGGAGTATTTTTTGTACTAGTTGATACCCGCAACTCGGCCCGCACATAAGTATTTTATTTTATAAGCGTTTCTTCCCAAAGCTTTGGGAATTTCGGGAAGTCCTTTCTTAGTGCACCCCTACGGTCGGCAAATGCCGAACAGAAGTTTTGACTAGGGCTTTTTGTTTATCAGTCAGTCGCGCAAGAATTTTATATAAGTACATATACATATAGACTGAAATGCCAAATTTGGAATGATTTTAAATAAGTAGATGCTTCGATTTTCTCGATGTTTAAAAACTACATTAGCAACAAATGAAAATGCTGTTACGCCAATTTATAGTTCTGTTGAACTACATCAACTAACTATATTTTGGCAATATTGTTTGTGATTTAATCCGGGATATCCCATATCTTTCGATGTTCCTATACACCCTACCCGCCCCGTTGCGTCAGCTCAGCACTTAATGCAAAGATAAAAACTTGCTCGGCCGATTACCGGTCGCTAAGGTTTTTCTGCCAACCGCCAAATGTTCCAACCTTCATGTGGATCATGTTTTTCGCTGCTTTAAAACCATACTTCTTGTATTTTTAAGGGATTCATTTAGACAGACATTTTTGATGTTATAAAAAGTAGTTGGTTGGTTTTATTCCGATTTTATCGTAAATGGAATCTTTATTTTTATTCACGGCGCGATAAATAGACGCTTGCAGCTCTACGCAATGTCATTGTCTTGCAGAGAGCTTATGAAGTTCGATAATTATGAAGTACGCAATATGTATAGGTACATTAGATACATCCACTAGATACATTTTTTTTAATATAGAAAGGTAACACATATTCGTGCACAAACTAGAGCTTATTTTCAGCAACAGGTAATAGGTAATTTTGTTAATGGATGTAAACATTGAAATCTGTTTAGTATTTTTGTTCAGTAAGAACATCTAACTAAATCCGCCTTAATATCATTTTGAAACTGCTAGTAACGTCTCAAAATTATATGTAATTTTTCGGACTGCTGATTCCATATTCGTGAGATCGTCCTTAATTAATTTTCTTGCGCCATAATTCCATCTCAAAGAATCTGAATAACAAATTCATGAGCGGTATGCGCCAAAGAAATAATTCAAGGACACAATAACTGAGGGATATTTCTCAAAAGCCATGTGCGGGCTCTACCGGGCGTTCTATTCCCAAGAAACAGTAAAACTTAAAATACTTTGAAGCATTACTGCAGAGCATTGCTCTGTCGGCACCGATGCGGCTGCGTCGTAATTATACACAAGTATTTGTATAAAACGAACACAATTATGTATACAAACCACCGCGGTGTAGATAGCGATCTTGGGTAATTAGCGCGCGTAAACGTTGTCAAACGGCACGGGATTGAAATCACGGCATTTAGATTCGCTGCAGATATGGAGAAGCGGAGAGCATTTTTCGTTGTCAAACTATTATAGACATTTTTCTTATCTATACATCTATGCAATTAAATAAAATTGGAGTGTCTGTTTGTAATATTTAGATAACCGCCTTTTACTAAATGCATATGGATGTATACACGGTACATATACCGAAATGACATTTTTTTACAATTTTTGTCTGTCTGTCTGTCTGTTTGTTCTCGCTAATCTCTGGAACGGCTGGACCGATTTTGACGGAATTTTCACTGGCGGATAGCTGATTTACCAAGGATTAACCGGGTACGCGAAGTAGTTCCCTCAGGACGCAGGTGAAACCGCAGGAAACAGCTAGTCTGTAAATAAAGCTGAAGAGTTTGTTTGTTTGTTTGCTTGAACGCACTATTCTCAGGAACTACTGTTCCGATTGGGATAATTATTTTTGTGGTGGATAGCCAATCTATTGAGGAAGGCTATTTAACATCACGCTATTAGCCACGAGTGCGGAGCAGTACCCCGCATGTGTAACTGCGGGCTCATCTAGTTTAGAATATTGTTAAAAATCAATTAACACAATTTATACAACACGCGCGCACACCAACAACAATTATTGTGTTGATTGATTTTATATAAGTAGGTATTTATTTGTTATTCGGAAACAACAAACAGCTTTTAGACATTATTTAAAAAGACAACCATGTTGATAATAGTTTGGCAGTGATGCTCCCCGCTGTACTTCGCCATATCAGCACCTGTCCCGAAAAGGTTGTATTTTTTTGCAAATATATTACCCCAAAAAATAACAAGATTAGCCAGACCAGCCGATCACGAGATGACAGCAGACATGTAAAAACCACGGCTGGCGTAATCTATGCAGAAACGACAAAGCGAATATTAGGTATTACTTTGATACTAAAATGACCGTGTGGTGACGGATTAAGAATACGGAATGCCACCACCCCATATCATCCCATGGGTGTCGTAAGAGCCGACAGAGGGAGCATATTATGCAGAGAACAGCACTGTAAGAGAAGGAAAACTTAATTCAAACACTATACAAACCCGTTTAGCCAGCGTGGTATATTAGGCCAATTCCTCCTTTCAAAACAGAGGCCTAGTCCATCAATGGACTGTTAAAGGCTGTGATGATGATGAAACGTGTCGAAAGTTGAAATATACTTACTACTACTTATATTTTACGTGGGTACGGTATACTATCACACAAGAACTTGTATTTTTGCTCAGTATTACGAACATTTATATAATTAGATGAATCTAGATAACACGTAGCAGCTATCACACATAAATGTTCTCTTGAGAACATGTAGCTTCGTCCTATAGAAGATCATTGCACAACCGCAGATTAAATCTTGCTGTGTTTCTGCGGTTCAAAACTAAGGTAAACCATAGTAATAAAATAAGATTAATATAATATACCACGACACAAACCATAATCTATGAATCATTAAATTTATTCTTGGGTCCGGAAATCTATACCATTACGTGCATTGCGGTTTTGAAATCTACAAGGTTCGACTCAACCGAGACTTGACGGTAAATGCTTTTGAAGAAAAACACGGTTAGGGTTCCGTGTCCGTGTCTGTCTGTCCGTATGTCATAAGGCTGTATCTCATGAACCATGATAGTTGGATAGTTGACTTGTTTACAGATGAAGTATTTTTGTTTCCTCTATACAAACTAATACTAAACAGAATAAAATAAACATTTAAGGGGACTGACATACAACAAGCTTATTGATTTTCGTCGTTTTTATAAATAATAGGATGGGACCCTTCGTGCGCTAGTCAGAATCGCACTTGGCCAGTTTTTTAAAGTCCCAAGTGTCAATCGCACCGACGAGAATTCAATTTTATGACTATTATCGAATAAATTATCTGGAATTAATTGCAGCTGGAATATTATATTCGTATAAAGATATTGGCAGTAATAAATAAATAAGAATTTTTATTAGAAACTAAGGTCCAACAAATTAAGTTTTAAGTGGCCGCGAAGAGAGTCGCCATATATGGAGGTTTGTGTTTAACAGTAAAACAGTCATCTCCGTGTTTAATGTAACAGATATTGGAAACTTTTTTTCTTTCGGGGAGATGGGCCTCGTTAGCCTTGGTTGGCAACCTGTCTAGGAGAAGCAAAACTCCGAAATTAAACCAAACGTTCGGGGAGATGGGCCTCGTTAGCCTTGGTTGGCAACCTGTCTAGGAGAAGGAAAACTCCGAAATTAAACCAAACGTTCGGGGAGATGGGCCTCGTTAGCCTTGGTTGGCAACCTGTCTAGGAGAAGGAAAACTCCGAAATTAAACCAAACGTTCGGGGAGATGGGCCTCGTTAGCCTTGGTTGGCAACCTGTCTAGGAGAAGGAAAACTCCGAAATTAAACCAAACGTTCGGGGAGATGGGCCTCGTTAGCCTTGGTTGGCAACTTGTCTAGGAGAAGGAAAACTCCGAATTTAAACCAACTTTCAGGGAGCATACCCGAAACAAAACCCCGATCTAAAGTGTGAACCGACCCGTGCCGAGGGATTCGTGGCCAGAGGGCAAGCTGGTCGTAAACGGAGGGTGCCTGTGTTGTTGGTCACAGGGCACAGCTGATATTCCGCCTTACCCCCGTAAAGGGCTCTGCGGGGATGGACCGTCTAGATCCCTAAATCTCGTGGGAACACTATGGGAACAAAAACTTATTCTTCTCCATACGGCGGCGACGCGGTTCGCAACCCGTCACGTCTCGTTTCCCACGAGGGCGAAAAGCGGCCTACGGAAAGCAGGTTTGCAACATTGAATGTTGGTGGAGGAATGAACGGCAAATTGGATGATATATATGTATACGCGAGAGGCGAAAAATGTTAGAAGAAGTATGATTGATTTTGTGATAGTAGATGAACGATTGAGAAAGAATGTGTTGGATACAAGAGTATACCGAGGGATCGGCATCCACACAGACCACTTCTTGGTGTTGAGCCGGATAAGTGGGCTCTTTAAAGGATGGCGACACCGGGAACGTAATGAAAATAGGGTCTTGGAAAGAATAAAAGTAGAAAATCTACAAGAGAAAAATGTGAAAGATGAGTATAAACGAAGATTGATAGCAAGATTTGAGAGATTCGATGGCATAAATGATATGGAAGAATTATGGCAGGCCTTTAAAGAAGAGGTAGTATGTGTAGCGTCTGAAGTATGTGGTATGATCAAGAGAAGGAAAATACGAAAGGTTAAGAATACATGGTGGGACAAGGATGTACAATCAGCAGTGTCAGAGAAGAAGAAAGCTTGGTCAGATTGGTTGGCTGCCAGAGCAAATGAAAGAATGGGAAAAGCAACGAGTGTAGACATAGATGAAGCAAAAAAGGAGTTTGTTAGGTCAAAAAGAATAGTGAAAGAAATGGTTAAAAGGAAAAAAGAGGAAAAGAAAGATGAGTTTGATAGCAGATTATCTGACGATTTCCAGAGGAACATTAAGTTTTTCTGGAAATCCGTTCGTGCAGTTCGAGGAAGAACTCAATCCTCAGAACACACATCCATCAGAGACGAGAATGGAAGTATAGTAAATGGTGAATTGTGCGTGCTGAAGAGATGGAAAGAGTATTTTGAAAGTTTATTCGAAAGAACGGCGATAGAGACACCGATAGCTGAAGTGAATTGTAATGATAGCAATGATGAAAGCGTTATTGGCGTGGATGAGATCGTGAAGGCACTGGGAAGTACGAAAGTAGGTAAGGCTGCAGGATATGATAGGATTACAGTCGAAATGCTGAAGGCTGGACAGGGCATCATAGTTGGTCAGTTGCAGCGATTATATAACTTGTGTTGGAACACCGGCCGAGTACCTAATGACTGGACCACAGCTGTAGTTGTGCCTCTTTATAAAGGAAAAGGCTCGCAACAAGACTGCAAAAACTATAGAGGCATTAGCCTTCTCAGCATTGTTGGCAAATTGTATGCAAAGGTACTTATTGAAAGAGTTATGGAAGTAACCGACAAGAAAATATGGGATGTACAAGCGGGATTCCGAAAGGGTATGGGATACACGGATCAGGTCTTTTCCTTGCGAAGCATAGCCGGAAAATTTTTGGCCAAAGGTCAAAAGGTCTATTGCGCATTCGTGGATTTGGAAAAGGCTTACGATAAAGTGGTGAGGAATGAAATGTGGTCGGTGCTGTCAATGAATGGGGTGGACAGCAGCCTCATTCGAGCTCTGAAATCCCTTTATGAGGATTCTAGAGCTTGTGTGAGGATAAACGGGGCATACACTGACTGGTTTACCATCGATAAAGGTGTTAGACAGGGATGTGTAGCGTCGCCGTGGCTGTTTAACCTCTTCATGGACAGTTGTTTGCAAGATTTAAAACATAGTGACTGCGGATTAAGGATGAATGGGTTACTCGTCAAATGCCTCCTTTATGCTGATGATCAGGTTATACTTGCATCTTCAACGGAGGAGTTGCAGGAGATGGTAACAATCATGCATCGTGCGTTAGAAAGGAAAGGAATGAAAGTGAATGTAAGTAAAACGAAAGTTATGGTTTTTGAAAAGGAGGAATGCGTTACGGCTTGTAATGTTTTGATCGATGGACAGCGAGTGGAACAAGTGAATGAGTTTGTTTACTTAGGTACGTTGTTTACAAGAGATGGTAAGAATGAAGCAGATATTGAAAGGAGAGTTAATGCAGGTAATTGTGTGAATGGAGCTCTGAAGGCGTTTATGAACAGTCAAAACGTGTCCAAAAAGGCACGTTTGGCTGTACATAGAGGTGTGTTAGTGCCTACCCTTATGTATGGTAGTGAAAGTTGGGTATGGCAGAAGAGATTTGAAAGTAGAATAAATGCTGTAGAAATGAGAGCACTGAGAAGTATGTGTGGTGTGTCTTTGACCGACAGAGTAAAGAATTGTGTGATACGAGAGTGGTGTGGGGTAAAAGAAGATGTAGTGACAAGCATTGAGAAAGGCATGTTAAGATGGTTTGGGCACATGGAGAGGATGGATGACGATAGACTGACAAAGAAGATATATCAGGCTAGTGTGAATGGGACAGGACAAAGGGGAAGACCTAGGAGAACGTTCTCTGACCAGATTGGAGACATCCTCAAAAAAGGACAAGTCAGAAGTACCCTTAACAGAAGAGCATGCATGAGAAACTTGATGGGAGTGAGTGAAGCAAGTGAGGTATGTCAGGATCGTTGCAAATGGCGTTCAGTAGTCTCTGCCTACCCCTCCGGGAAACAGGCGTGAGTCTATGTAGGTATGTATGTATGTATGTATTGGAAACTAAGCGATAGGCTTGTGTCCACTAAGAATAAATCGGTTTAATTGTAGAATCCATTGATTCACTAATATTTCTAGATGTCAATAATGTTTATTATTTATTATAAAAAGATATGATTAACGTTATTTTTAGGATTCTAAAACAATAAAATAATATATTTATTCTTGTGACAGACAGACAAAAAACCTGTCTAATCGAATATAACAAAATAAAAGTGGGTACATCAGACCAGACTTCATTCACGGTTTGTGTTGTTTTGCACTTAGTGACATCACTCAACCGCCATGATGGTTTACACTTTTACAGCGTTTTCGCGTCAAATTCAAAAAGGTTTTTAAAAGCTGTAATTAGTAATGTTGCTGATCGATTTTTGAAGAAAAATTCAGTTATTTCAGTTTAACATCTAATAAAGGAACGAATCAATCACTAATTACATTTTAGGACACAAGCCTACTTAACCTTTTTAAATTTTTTTTTTTATAAAGCACATCTCCCACATTAGGACTAAATCCTGTGTCGCGGGGGACTTTACAAACATACAACTAACGGACACAATGAACACCCAAACTCGAAGCAACAATTTGTGAATTACACAAAGTGTTGCCTCGTGTGGGATCGAACCCACAACACTCGGCGCAGTGTCAAGCGGTGAGGTGGCCGCTTAAACCACTACGCCAACCGTGCAGTTTTAACAGTCGATGAAACGCGTGTAAGCGAGCGTTGGCACTTTAGCGGTCCAGCTGTTTGTCCGAGCCGGCGAAAAACACGCTAGTGGTAGTACAATTTGTATGACGTGGCACATTTAGCCAGATCCGATCAATTGAACGGATCCGGGCGTTTTTACGGACGTGAATAGCCGTCTGAATGCCCGGATCAGACGTAGTGTCTGATCTTACAAAGTGTTGTCTCATGTGGGAGTTAGACCAACAACACTCGGAGCAAAGTACAGCAGGCTCTAAATTGTGTCAGTTGATTTAAATTCGGGACTCGAAAACTCAATTAAATGTATGCTTTACGTGGATCTCTAAAATGTTAAACCTATAACACTCAGCGCAGTTCCAAACAACCAGACGACCGCTTAAGCTAATACGCCATACGTGTAGACTATTTAAGGTAGCAGGTGTCCGATCATTTGACAAAAAACAAATGAAATATTTTCGAATTCTACTTATTTCGCTTAATTCAGGCAGTGTGTATTTTTTTTAAAAGACTTATGTTTCTATGGAATTACTATTAATACAAAATTATTACTTGCCTATAAATAATCTGTCCAAGATGAAAATTGCAACCATGCAATTAAATATTTTAAAAATTTCGCGTAAGTATTGGTTCGAAATTAGTTATTTTTAAAAACTGATAATTTATCTTCTAACTTTTTGTACAATCAATAATTTGGCAAACGAATTATTTAGTCAAATAATTATTTTTAAAATAATTATTTAACATTTTATCGTCCGCGTGGTGACGGATTAAGAATACGGAATGTCACCACCCCATATCATCCCATGGGTGTCGTAAGAGCCGACAGAGGGAGCGTATTATGCAGAGAACAGCACTGTAAGAGAAGGAAAACTTGATACAAACCCTATACCAACCCGTTTGGCCAGCGTGGTATAGTAGGCCAATTCCTCCTTTCAAAGGAGAGGCATAGTCCAGCAGTGGACTGTTAAAGGCTGATGATTTAACATTTTAATTATTTTCTAAGTAAAACATTTGCGAAACCTGTATTATGTCAAATGATTGTTCTTAAAGTAATATGTTTGCGAAATGAAAGTTTGTCAAATGATTAGTTTTTCAAACGTTGTTTGTAAAATGATCTTTTGTCATACGTTTTTCGTCAAACAATAGTAAACCAAGGTAGCACTGTATAACAGTGGACCCGCGCACAGTGATGTAATGTCGTAGGTCAGTTCCCAGCGAGTTACCGTGTAATGTGGCCACGTTTAGCAGCGTGCTGCGGCAGCGCCTCTGTCTTACCACCGTAAAGCTACTGTCACGACACTATACTGCACACTGGTAAAGCTGAGAGAAATTACTGCTCACTGTGTGCTAAGAGATTTATTTGCGGAGAATTGACTGCTCGACGTTCTCTTGTAACAGTTTTGGAGAACCAACGATTGCTAAACGCACTCTAGTTACAGTTTTGGAGACAAGACAACACAGATTATGAACTTCATGTCTTCACGCATCTTCGTGCTGAGAGATTTATTCTCGAAAAAATGACTGCTCAAGGCTCTCAAGTAATAGTTTTCAACACAGGACAGATTCATGTAAGTTGAAGAAAGATTATCTGTAGAATAAAAATACGTGTCTAACATGTCACGGCAGTGCTTTAACGACTGAAGCTAGAAACATTTAATTCGGACAGTCGGTTCCTTTTATATCATAGGTACTCACTAACGAAGGATTTTTTGATAAAGATGTAACTAGTAAGTACTCGTAGTATACATATATTTTTTTATTCTTAACATGCTTGCAACGGTGGTCTTGCTGTAGAAATCAGTTTAGGTTTGCAGTCCTGAATAGGTTCGAATTTTTTCAGGCTTTATTGCGAGGATTTGAACAAGAAAATTCGAGCATATATTTTAAAAAATCATGTGAGAAGCATTACTACATATTTCAGTAATTACCAGCATGTATCCTATGACCAATTTATCTAATAGCTCATCCGGTACGCTTATGAGCTCTGCTATATTTAATACCAGCAAATTGCAATTTAAAATCCATTCCGTACTTAATAGCATCGTACATAAAGCTGTGTTCTGAGCCCACTTAATTACATACAACTCTTTTAATTCTCATTTCTTCGCAATTTAAGACCATTTTTCTTGTCCGTTGTTATTAATCCAGTGTAAGAAGGAGTATACTATGGATTTTCATTAAGATAAGTTTGGTGCGCGGGCACAGAAACCCCGCCCCATCCATTATGCTCGCACGTGACCGGCTGCAGCGAAATCGATGTAATTTCGTTTAAGAAACAGGTCAAAAATATAGGTGTGGTTTTGAAATCGAATGTAGGCTGTATTAGATATTACTAAAACGTGAGGCTTAAAGTAATACGTCATTAGTGTCATTACCCACTGAGTGTATTTTTTGCCAGGCCATAAAAATATTACTTATTAATAACTATTTTTCACGTAGCGTTATGAGTAATGTGCACTGTGCAGGTATATTGCTCTTCGTGACACAGCGTTTTATTCCAAGTGCGGCCGATTATTAGTCTGATCATTGAATATATTGAATGATAATAAACAAATATTATATATCGTACGGGCGGTGGGAGAACTATTTGGCTATTTTGTCACTAATGGGTAAACAAGACCTCTACAATCAACCCTACATAGACAACTACTTGAATATTTTCGAGATCGAAAGCGTTTTCACCTATTAAGAAAACTAAATTATACCTACTCAAACATAAATCTATTATAATAAACATAACTTATACCTAAGTAAGAACAAAATGCCTCCCATGACTGAAGCCTCCGATTTCAAAATTGGACCCCATGACGAAATGCGTTGATTTAGTTTCGATACCCATTTGTGGTCAAATAAACGTTATTTCTTATTGATGATACATCAGTAGCTCAATAATAACACAGACAACAAATGGAAATTGAAATTCACGCGTCAAACCACAACGTTTTGAAAGAAATGAACACAAAAAGTAGACAGATTGATCAAATGGAGAAAATTATAGGCTATCTTACGCAACTATAAAGGCAAATGTAGGTAATGCTGTAGGCCGATTTTCGTATTTTTACAGACATCGACGCTGTATTTCGAACGGCATGCCATGAGATTTTAACTTAACTCACCATTGGTATTTCGCTACTAAAATTCATTATAGTATTAGTAGGGGACCCCATGAAGGGATTTCGGGATTTACTCTAGCGCGTCAGATATTGATAGCATCCATGTCCTACGTATTTCTAATAAAGTGTGGTGGCCGTACGAAAGATTTTAAAATGCAAAAAAAAAAAATTATAAGATGATGTTAAGTGAACCTGAAAAAGGCTCTCATTGAATAATCTGACGATTTGGGTGTGACGCAAACTCGTGGCCTCTATTAGAACGTGCAAAAAGAATTTGCCATTTAGAGATACTCAAGCGCGTCAGATCAAGAAGATATACAGGGTGATTTGTAATTGCTCGTATTCCCATGGCCGATTGATGGTGATTCTAGGGCCAAAATAGAGTATTTTTACTCCCTTCATATGGGGTCCAAAATGCACCATTTTGGAATAAAACGGTTTTTAAGATTTTTTGAGCAAATTCCAAATTTTTGTTATAAACATCTTTTAAAAAATTATTTTGACTATTCTTGGTGGCCAATTGGGTCTTATTTAATGGACAATTAAATGGCCCATCTTTTAAATTAAAATAAACCTACTAGCTCAACGTGGAATTTGAAAATAGAGCCAATAAACATGCAAAAAATGTTCGAATAAAATAAAATAACGCCACAAAAATGCAATTATTTGAAAAAAATAATATGTGGCATGTTATGTAAAGTGTTGGAATAACTTTCTGGTACCTGCTATCCAAAAAGGTATAATATAGTCTTAGACAATTGGTGCAAATTTCGAGTAATAGCCACTTTTTTGTTCAAAAAAAGTGCTTCTGGATGACTCACTCGCCAGAACATTTTTCCTGTATTTATTCTTAAGCTCTGCAATCAGCAGTGATTTACTAGTAGGGAGACCAACCTAGCAAAACTTAGGGTCTTGGGTTTTGGTTTGGCTACGTCCTAGATGTGCGTTCTCATAATCTGACGATTTTCTGGAGGGATCAGTGCAACAGTTTATTTTAAAGTTTTGAAAATCAATAGCCGCTCTCCCCACCAATGAAAAGGTTTACATTATTTACATTTTTATCATTTTATCATCTTAGCTTTGCAACCCAATAGGTCTCAATGACGCTCGAGTAAATCCCAATTTAGCATCGTGGGCTCCCCTACTATATAATTTGACACGAGAATACTATTTATGAAAACGAGAATAGATTTAAACTGCAATGTGAACTTCCGATAATTAAGAGAATAACATTCTGGTAACCAGTAGACGAGAAAGATTTGTTGAGTAAGCTCTCGATGAAGATTGGCTATTAAAAATAATATTTATTTCACAGGATTATAATGACGACTATTTGAAGAACGAGTAATTAGGTATAGGTCCCGTGTCGTAAGAGAATGAAAAAATATTAATTAGGTACCTACCACATCACAAATTTCTTGGCTCACATTAACTTTGTTATAAGTCAGGAAATTCAGCAATACTCACCAGTGACTATGGCTGATATAAACAGGTAGAGACGTCGGAAATAAAGAGGTTTACCTACCTTAAATAGGTTACATACCCATTAATTATCACGATAAAGACCTCTGAAATAAACTTATATGAAATACCTAACTTATCATGAATTAATTATAATTTATAGTTTATTTCCTATAAATATTAATTAATTCCATTCGAAATAGTGTACCATGCAATAAAACACAAACTTAGCTCAATAAATAGAGGTTTTATGACATCATACGATCTAACTAAAGTCATATTCGAGCTCATACAGATTTCTAACGATTGTAAAATTAACTGCGTCTAAGCAAGTTGGCAACATACGTTGGTCACATGTCTCTGTCGTAAAGTTAGTCATAAAGTGCGAACAGTTCATAAGTACGAGCGCACACTGACAGTAAAATAGTTACGATCGCTGCACGTGGCGCAAGTCGGGAATGCGCGCGAAACTTAAATGTTGCAAGTTGAACCCGACAGTTTGGAACTTGGAACGATGCGTGCCAATGTGTTGTAGGTTATAGTAGTAAAATATTATAATATGGTAAATCGATATTATAGTCGATATGATTTACTCGTAGAGTGCGTAAAATGACTACTTGTAAGATAAGAGAAAGGCGTGATTGTATTGAAAATAAAACAATACTAACTTGGAAGTATTGTATTTATTTTATTTTTATTTCTGTTATTATTCTGTCTACGAGAAGGGTATTAGAGCAAACACACGACCGGTACTTTTTGTTAGGCAATCATTTCAGAATGTTACCGCTCTACATTCTGTAACATATAACACCTGCGGCACCTCATTGTTACTAAAAGTTATTGAACGTTGGCGTTGCCGTGTTTCCAAATAAACTGCACAAAAAGTAACTGCGGTTTGCATGCAGCATTAGACCATAGCTCGCCACGACGGCTAATGCGGGTTGGCAAACTAGAGACGTTTTATTCATACACTAGTCGACGCCAGCGGCTTCGCACGCACATATTTTCGAATTGCCCGATTTGCCCGATCCCGTGGGAATTTCTGGAAATCCCGTCTTAGTGCACCCCTACGGTCTCCATGGAACATACATCCTAAATTTCAGCTTTTTGCGCCGCGTAGTTTTGGCTATAGCGTGTCTGTCAGTCAGTCAGTAACGCAAGGATTTTATATATTAAGATTATGGAGGACTCTCTGCTACGCAGATTTCTCCATAATGTTTGGCTTCACTTTTCGGTTTTTTTTATATACTCACTATGCCTATTGTGCATTGTATTTGTAAACTTCTTCTTGTTCTCTTCTAACTCTGTAATGTGACTTGTGGTGTACAATAAAGAATTATCTATCTATCTATGCCTGTATCCCCGAAAGGGCAGGCAAAGGTGTAATATTACCCCCACAATTCGCTATGTTTTTAATTTTAGATTCCACGTAATAGGCAACGAGTCTACTGCCGTTACCGTCATATTGCCAGACTCCGTGCTACTACTGAGAATTCGGAAAAACTCAGTAACACTTTTGCCCGTCCCGGAATTGAACCCGGGACCGATTAGCAGACGCATACGCTAGCCACTGGACCACGGAGACAGTTGAGTAATAACTTGTAAAATATAAAATGACTATGACATGACAATAAATGACTTACTTACTTACATACAAGTCTGTTGGTCTGCTCACTAGGCTGCAATCCGCCATTCAACTATTATAAATTGTCGCTTGCTCGTAATGCCGCGTTTCCACGCTTGCCAAGCCTCGACAAGCTTCCACAAGCTCCAAGCGTCCACAAATCTCGCTTGGCGTTTGGGAGCCGTTTACACGCTTGTGAATGCGTCAGTATGCTACGTACATCCAAGCATGGCGGACACCGAACCTGTATCGACTATAACCTTTGGTTTAACCTACTTTTATTTGAAATACACTTAAAGAGAAGCAAAACCAATTATTTTGTATGATGTAGATTGCCAGGGCCTCTTCCTTACCCTCTACGGAAAACCTTACCTACATAGCCTCGAAATATTACTGGTGCCATATAGGTTACGGCATTAGGTATGTCAATAAACCTGCATATTATTAATATGTTCCCTCGTGACATTCCTCTGGGAGCGATATAGTGCATAATCATACAAACAAGCAAAAGAAGTTCGACCAGCCACTCATTTAGAGACAGAACTAGACGTGCGTTCGTTTCGAGATCACAGCGACTACTAAGCACGCGCCAACATGTGAACGCGTCGCAAGCGCTTGCCGCAAGCGCCCTTTGATTTGTGTCCAAAAACCGACACTAGACCGGATCCTGTACAAGCGTCCACAAGCTCACGCAAGCCAAGCCGAACGGCCTGTTTAGACGCTTGTGCTTGTGGAAGCTTGTCGAGGCTTGGCAAGCGTGGAAAAACGGCATAACATTCATCCACCCGCACCCGCAATACCCTCAGTACATCCGTGAACATGGCGCTTGCAACGGTGCCGAAATATCGGTTACCCCAAACAAAGGTACGTGGTATATATACATATACCGAAAGACAATTTAAAATAAGTTTAAATGACCACGAAAGTTTAAATTCCTATATTCAACTATTAATTAATAAAGTATTTGATACACGCATTTACGCGGTGCGTCACGTCACGTAGTCTACTTTACGCGGTTTCACGTAAAAACCGTAAATGTTACGTAATCTGTTACTAGCAGCGTAACGATGCTTCATAATCTTAGTAATGATTCTGTGAAGATCAAACGACGTATACCTAGTTACCTACGTTCTTTTGTTGGCTTGTAATTGTGGGAAGATATGACTGAATTGGTGGATAACACCGTGAATGGATATCTTCTTTGTCTTTAGTTACAATAGTGCCTGTTGCAATAAGTAACATTACACTATTATTAAGAGGAGCGAAGTAATTTATTTATTATTTATTTATAGACTCACGTCTGAATCCCCGAAGGGGTAGGCAGAGGTGTAATTTTACACCCACATTTCGCCATAATTCAAAGTAATTAATTGATAGTATAATAAAAAACAAAGATAATGTATACCTACAAACCTGAAACCGCCACGATGGGCCGGGATTTTCAAATACAACGTTAATTCCATAGACATCGACTGCGCTGTTGGCTTAGCGCGGCCGCCTTGCTGTTAGACACTGCTGTGCCGAGTGTTGTAGGTTCGACCCCCACACGAGACATTACTTTGTGTGGTCTATAAATTGTTGCATCGAGTCTGAGTGTTTATGGTGTCCGGTGGTTGTATGTTTGTAAAGATTCGCACGACACTGGATTTATTCCTAATGCGAGAATTGTCTCATAAAAACAAAAATAAGAACATTTCTTTCATGTATAACATTACTTTAGTTCGGTTAGGTTAGGATAGCTATGACAAAAACATCTTAAAACAAATTCCTCTTTTTTAATATTAACTGGAACATTCTAATATTTCTTCTCCTCTACAAGTTATTAAAAATCATCTCCCTCTGTTTGTGACGCAAGCATTTGCAATAAACAGTCCCATCCATCAAGCATGGTCATGGGACGCATGCAAACTTGTCTACGTGCTTACACTGTAGAGCCACTGTATGGCATATCAGTCCCGCATGCCTTCGCGTGCCTCAGACAACACGGGAATAATAAGAGACCCGAGAAGTGCCCGGAGTTGTACCAACAGCTACACGTCAAACTTGACAGTTCCAGAGCGATTTTGATGCTTATTCCCTACGCTTTAAGAACGGTACATACGTCATAGTGTCTAGCTTGGTGAATGGTGAGTAGCAGTGTGTACTAAAGTGTAGATGAGGGATTAACGTATTGGCATCTTTATAAACTTAGATTGTGTTTGTCTCTTTCGCACTTATGTGGGAGAAAAAGGAGAGGGCGCTTTTTTTTATGTACGGTTTATGGTAAATACCAAGGCTGTTTGATGGAAGGCTGTTGTCCATTTTGAGAGATTTTTATATGTATCATAAAGAGAAGTCAAAACAAGAGGAGGCTGATTTGCAAAATATAAAACTTGAAACGGTGGAAATACCAAATGATAGTAACTATAGGAAACTATTACTTTTAATTTAGTAGTAGGCAGTTAGTTACTTAGAACATAACGGCATGAATAAGAATAACAGAAACATCTTGACAGCGCTGTCACATCTCATTACCTATCCATTATTAAAAATGAACATTCAAAAGAACGCCTTCGAAGTGTTCTCATAGATAGCATCTGAGTGAAACTAAACGGTGCCATTGTGGTACTTTGAGAAAGTGACATCTGGCGACCAGATAATATCTTAATGTCTTTGTTTTATGTTTGAATTGTCTGTCTCAATTATCCAATGTTTGGATTCTCTGTGATCATGGTACTTTCAATAGTGCTAACATAATTATTGAAAGAGCCTACAGTCCTGAAAGCTACTTCATATAAAACCAATTATAATGACCACTTAAGTTTATATCTTTGGTTAATTGTAATTCATTTGTTATTCAATTTTATAACACAATTTTATGATAATACTGTATTTTGTAACCATGCGGGATGAAAGTTTTAAAGCGTGTCGTGGAAAAGCGTATCTCTAGGCTATCAAATTAGGGGCCATCATGCCATTATCTTAATATATAAAATCCTTGCGTCACTGACTGACTGACAGACACGCTACAGCCGAAACTACTCGCCGCAAGAAGCTGAAATTTGGCATGTATATTCCTTGGGGACCGTACCGGTGCACTAAGAAGGGATTTCCCGAAATTTCCACGGCATCGGCCAAAACAGGTAAATTTAAAAAAATTGCAGGCGTAGCTGCTGGCGTCCTCTAGTTATTAATATTCTATTGGCATGATAAACTTTGCAATGAGTATCCATGTACGCTTGAGTTCAGGCGGCATGGAGTCATTTTGATAGGCATCAATAAAAAAGAATACTTAGTCCAGAATCTCAGAAGCCCGATCATTTCAATAGTCTCCACTGTTAAATATGCTGCAAAGGAAAATATATGTTAGTAAGAGTACTTTCTAAGCACACGCAAATTACCGCACAGTTAACTACACTTTGGACAAAACTCGTCTAAGAAATAATGAGACAGGAAATCTTAGCCATCAGCACGTCTTACGCACCGTGGGAACATTGGTGGTGGTGGTATCACCATCAGATACGATCTGCCGCGTGCCCCATAACACTACCGCGATGGTAATTACGTGGTACTGAGGATGTGCGTGAGGCGTGATGGTATCTGGGGCTTGTTGTTTTTGGGATTTCCTGGAGATAGTTATGATGACGTTGGTCTAATGGTGTACCTACACGTTATTAATGTGGATTGTTTATGTTTTTGCTTGGGTAGAAGTTGGCGGAAGTACTCACACCAACTCACACTATCCCAAGCCGACCTTTTAAATTAAATATTATTTCTGCAACTATTACACCATATAATATTTTATTTCACTTTATATAGTAAATTGTTGTTATTCGATAAGTAAAACAAAATACTTACATAATTTATTAACATACCTCCATTACCCAAAGGATAGGTAGAGATGACATCGTTGTAAGTTGAGTACCTACTCCATTGGAACAAAAAGGCAGTAAGTAGCTGACGGAGGTTACGGATGCAAAAACCATAATAATATCAGTTATTGAGTACTGGAACGGACTTTTAACACTGACTGAAAGAAACCATAGCTCGGTCTAAACGACTACTAACTCCATCTATCCAGAATTTAGGAACTATTTAAGGGTTGATAAGACATAAAGAAATGGTTACCTATTGGTTAAATAATTTTAAGCTAATAGTAAGACCATAGTTTTTTGTATAGTATACTTATATAAAAACATATTAAAAATAATTTACGGTAAAAATTTCGAAATACGTCGCCGTTTTTAGGGGTTGTGAGTGATTGGGGGGGGGAGGTCTCGGAACTAATAAGTGATATTTTTATTATCTACATAAAATCATTGACCTCTAGAAACTATTATTAATCTCATTCTCTGTTACACGGCTATCCTTATACTTAATTTTTGTGTTAAAAGAATAACCGGCCCTTTGGGCTTTCAAGGGATCCGACGTGCAGAGGCCCGTAGAGAGCTTGAATCTAAAATGGACATAATTTATTATTCGTGTAGAGATGTGTCCCTCACTCATGAGGTGCCTCGTTTGAGGTACTCGTGAGCGCAATTTGAAAGAGTTACTCGAATTTCAATATTGAACCACCTCATTCGTTCACGCGTCCTCACTTAAAAATTGACATTGACATTGTAGGTACTCGCGAGTGCTCGTAGAGTATTTTCTGTGCGAGGTGCTGCGAGGTGAGAGGCGAGCCGCGAGAGTGAGTTAGTTATTAGGAGTGAGTATTGAGGTATTGTGTGGACGAGTGAGTTTTGTGACCGAATGAACCGACTTATTTCATAATTGTACTGAATTTATAGAATGAGTGAAGTGAGGTCTCGGAAGTTTGAAAACACAGCAAACATTATGATTTGGGTATGCATGCACAATGAAATAATTATGTATGGTATTGTATGTGATACTGATGTTTTTGTAGGACTTTATTTAGACTGTTCATGTTGTGAAGCGATACAAATAAATGCGTGAAATGAGTTGCAGGGTAAATAAAACACACGAAGCAAAGGCTCGGGCTTGGCTCGCGAGGTGAATACGCCGACCGACGACTCCTCACCTCAAATGAGGGGTACCTCGTGAGTACCAAAGAGTATACAAATACTACGTAAGAAGAGGCGGATGTGCCATAGATCATGCGAGACTTTCAGCTTTGTATGAAACGTGCAGGGAGAACTCGTACCAACATAAAGATACTAATTGACATCGTTTTAATGTTGTCAGCATTGTCATATTTGTCAATATAGGGATGTACCCTCTTGTGATTAACGAAATATCGATATCGATAATATTCGGTAAGAAATAATTATAATTATGTTTCGACTAGAATTATATTTTTCCAACACAAATAAAAGATGTATTTAATATTTATGATAAACAAATTAGCCTATTCTATACATCTATTCTAGATTAGCGAAGAAAAATACGCAGAACTAAAAGATATATGTATGTACATGTAATGGAAAGGTTTTCAACATTTATTCTGTAATAGGATTTAAAGAAATGTCTATAGAAACAAGGCATAGCTGTTTTTCTGACTTGAGTTCCCTTTTTTTTTAAGTCTTTCGGCTTAAAATGCTTGCCACACACATAGTTCAACTGATGTAATTTTTCAATGGGCACATAAATCAAGTCTTGGTTTCCAGTTGCAGCTACCCATTTTTACATCTAAAAAGAAAAAAAGAAGAATTTTTAGTCCTTGTGCCAATTTCTAATAACGGATTATCGATAACTGACAGGCAGCACTATTGTTTACCTACAAAGTACTAGGATATGAAACTTTAGAATATTTCCTTACTTTTTATGTTTCATTGAAATATATCACATTATATAACATTATAAATATTCATTGATCTTTATCTAGGGACATTTTGCCATAAATACCTACCCTTTTTTCATTGCTTGACCGGCATGTTGTTGTATGCCATATTTCGCACGTTATTTTGCTTGTTTTCATTGCGCTCCTTTCAATGCTAATCAAATAACTATAGTAACACTAACACTAGAAGTATAAAATCACATTTATTTGGTATACACAAAGCACTTTTACAGTATGTTTTTTACGTTTTATAAACAAACTACATAACGCGGCAAAGTTCAATCTGGATAATAATGTGACAGTTGTGACATTTGACACTATTGAAAACCAAGGCGGTGATGTACGTATAACCCGTCTAACTTTGAAAGAATACTGTTCCAAGGGTACATAGTGAAGGATGCTATCTTCACGTTTTATACATATAATAGTAGCCATTAAAAAGATAGCACGTTTCATACATTCGGTTTTTTCTTAGGAACTTGCGCCAGGCTGGTGAGTACCTCGCGAGGTAAAATGAGGTACTCCCTCAACCTCATTTAAAATTGATGAGTTACCCATCACTATATTCGTGGCCACTAGCCTATTCTATTCTCAGTAACATAATAGAGAGAAATTAAAGTCCGTACTTACGCAAGCAAGTATAGACCTTCCAAAAAGACATAAACAAATACACTTTATAAGAATGTTACTGAAAATTTCAGAGTTTATATACTGGCGTGTGAACGAAACCATAGCGCGATGTAATTTTTCCACTGTCGCCATCTATCGAGCTTGGAGGCCAACAATCACAGCCTGGTTTAGTTGAAACATTTTGTATTTGAGTAAAATAAATGATTCTAGATGATGCTGTTCAGACTGCGATAAAATATTTTAAATATTTTTGTGGCATCATTTTCGATAAATTAAATACAGCAAAATGCAAGGGAATTCCTTCATTGCTACGGTGGTCAGAGCTTTTAAGGCTTTGTCAAACAGCGAGCGGGAAGGTAGCGTGGCGCTGGCGCGACGCGAGGCGAGCGGGTCGTAAGCTCAGCGCGATAGCCACACCGCCGGCAACACGCCGAGCCGCGCTAGCGCCCCGCCAGCATCGCGTCGCGCCAACCAGGAATGCGTCACTTTTTGTTAAAATGTCGAGCGAATCGGACATTGAAGAGCTACTTCTTTTGATTGCTGCATCAAGAAATAAGAAAAAAAGAAAATGGGTTCATGAAATAAACGCTACTAGAGAAGAGCATGGAGAATACCACCGGTTATGTAGAGAGCTCGAGTCCCACGAAGAAAAATTCTACACTTACTTTAGAATGTCACGGAGTAGCTTCGAAGAACTGTATAACGTATTGAAGCCAAATATAGAGAAACTTGACACGAATTGGAGACGGGCTATAGGTCCAAGAGAAAGACTTGCGATTTGTTTAAGGTAATTTATTTGACATTTTCACAACCTTTTGTTGGAACTTCTACATAACTATACAAGTTTAGCTGTTTTGTGGATTTTTGTTAACATTTTTTATAATTTAGGTAATATTTGTAATCAGTCTTTGAACTTTTATAATTATTTAACATGATGGATGGTCATATTTGAAATCAAATATAGTAATATGACGCTGTGTACATACATACTCCATTATTTTAATTTTAAAAAAAATCTTAGACCTCTCATAAGTACTAATATGTAATCAAATAATTTTGGAAATGAATGTCTTAGCAGCTTGCTTAAATACTAAAAAGTCTCTTTAGGTCACCTTTGTGATGATACCTAATAAAATAATTAACAAATCAACAACTAATACACTAAAAAATCTCTAAGCAATTACTACTTAACAAAATAATTCGCAAATCAACATTTTGTAGACTAAAAACAATAATTCACAAATCAACATCATATAAACTTATGAATGTGTCTAAGTTACTCAAGTAAGTTCTAATAAAATAATTAACAAATCACATAAAATTGCAAATCAGTCTTATCTTTAAGTTTAGGTTACCTACCATGAGAGAGTGGCATGAATGAATATGAACAACTTTACTAGGCTTGCACCGAGGAACTGTATTTTTTCTAAATTTTAGAGTTGACTCCATAGTAATAATTATTCATATTCATCGGTTTCAAACAACAAAATCAACATTATTATAAACTGTATGTATCATTTATATGTCGTAGATCACTACGTCTTCTTGTGTGATCACATTTTCTGTGACATCTGGTATCTCTATTACTTGCTGCGTTGTGGTGAGGCATAATGGTTCGGTTATGGAGTCAGTACTAATAACTGAATATGCAGGAGAAGCAATGTTATGTTCTTGCGAACTTGGGTCTACGAGTCTCGTGTTGATTGGTGAGTTGGATTCCAGATTCGAGTATTCCATATCTATAACAGAATTACTGTTGGTGGTCGTGGATGAATGAGTGGTATTTTGTAGATGCTTCAATTCTGCTTCTGCAAATAGTTTTGCTAGGTTTACCTTTAACTCAGCTTGGACTACAGGGGATAACTTTTTAAATGCTTCTGCATAACTTCGAAATAAATAATCTATGGCATCTTGTTTTGTCGTGGCATTATCTTTTTTTCTATTGTTCAGATAGTGAAGTATTTTATCTAGGTCTTTTGTTTCGGCATCTTCATTTCTCTTGCGTTTAGATAATTGTGGAAAAGGTGGTACCGAGGAAGAAATCGTAGAGGACTGCGGCGTTGGAGTTAAATTCTGCACTTGTGTTGCGCTTGTTTGTGGGAGGACCTCTGCTGGTGGTGGCGAAGGTGAAGGATTTCTAGAAAAGGGCTGAGATGGCAATGATGCTGTGTCAGTATCCGGTAATATTGAGGTTTCTTGGCTATTGAGTGTTTCGTCTGTTTGCTGACTTTCAGTAGTAGCTGATGAACTTCTTACATTAGTGGAGGATTTACGATTCACATTAAAATCATCTAAAAAACGTAAATGCTCGCTCCACACGTAATTGGTTACAATTCTACCTGAACCTGTACTCCCTTTCACTTGTTTTTTATTTTTATAATATCCGTCTCTTATTGTTTTCCATTTTTGTTTTACAGCATCACCTGAAAATATTAAAAATATTTAAATATAAATAAAGAATAATCAAAAACGCTCACAAATTTAATTGTACTGCTTTATAAAACTAACAAATAATTTAATATATGGATCATCAATTACATTTATAATTTGTTTTACAGATTCTTGGCTACTGGAGATTACTACCAAACAATCGCGTTTTCATTCCGCGTTGGGCGTTCTACAGTAGGCTCATTGTTAAAAATGTATGCTCAGAAATTTGGAGCAGTTTACAACCCATTTATATGCCTACACCAACTGAAAGTATTTGGAGACAAGCGGAAACTGGCTACAGAGAAAAATGGAATTTCCCTAATTGTGTAGGCAGCATAGATGGTAAGCACGTCGCAATCAAATGTCCTCGTAAAAGTGGATCGAATTTCTTCTGTTACAAGAATTTTTTTTCTATTGTTCTGCTGGCAATCGTCGATCCATTTTATAAGTTTATCGTTGTTGATATAGGAAGCTGTGGTCGCTTCAGTGATAGTGGAATCTTTGAGAATTCTACTTTTTATAGAGAGTTTATAGTTGGAAAAACTCTTTTACCACCAAAACCTTTACCAGCCATGAATGAGCCTATACCACACGTATTAATAGGTGACGAAGGTTTCACTTTAAAACCATACCTAATGCGACCTTTTCCAAGGGCTGCAGCATTGCAAGACGAAAGAAAGAGAAATTTTAACAAGAGACTCTGCAGAGCACGACGTGTCGTAGAAAATGCCTTCGGAATTTTGGGAGAAAAATGGCGGGTACTTCACAGGCCCATAGATTGCTCTGTTGACACCGCCGACGACATAGTTAAAGCAACTTGCTGCCTTCATAACTACTTGAGAACAAAAGAAGGAAGATTTACTGTTGAAGAAGAATCCACATCAGACCCCGGACCCGCTTTACAAAATATTAGACCAACGAATCAAAGATCCTCTAATGCAGCTTTTCAAATTCGAGAGAAATTCGTATCCTACTTTAATCAAAACATAACCTAATAATCACTCACTATAATAATTTAATCGAGCTTAATTTATTCGTGTCCTACTTTAATCAAAACATATAATGACCTAATAATAACATAACCTTATATTCACTTTAAAATATAAACATTTTGTAGGTACTTACAATTTTGTTTGAGTTCACTTGCAATACTTTCCCAAATCAGCGCTTTTAAAGTGACATTTTTATAATCTTTATTACTTAAATCGTACAGAATTGAATTTTGCCGAACACAATTGATCAATTTCTCAACGTCCATGGTTGTACTTGAACAAAAATCTGTAATATTTTGCAACTAAAAACGCCACGCCACGCCGTTCACTCCGCGCCCAGTTCACGTCAAGCTGCGTGTGTGCCGATCGTCATAGAAACACTAGCAACACAGCGCGGCCGCCCCACCCCGCCCTGCCAAGCGAACACGTCGCGACGCGCTCCCGCGCCACAGTTTGTCATCGCGACACGGGTTGGCGTGGCGTGTCGCGCCCCGCCAAGCTCGGCTCGACTCGGCGCTAGCGTGGCGTGTTTTGTGTGACGACTTCCATACATTTTCATACTAAGTTAGCGCGCCACGCTAGCGTCCAGCCCCGCCACGCTCGCTGTTTGACAAAGCCTCTAGTCTTTGCCAACGTAAAATAAATGTCTCAGCATTTTCAGTTTTATTAATCTAATACAACAGTTCACTAATGTTCTTAAAAGGGGGTGAAGAATTTTATTAACCTTTATTTATGTCATACATAGGCAACGCAGATAAGTAGGGATAGCCCACGTAGATTAATAGTGCTTGCATAACCAAAGATAATAAAATTTAAAAAAGATATTGAATCTCAGATCCGACGTAAATCATCCGACTACCCATTACGAAGGTCAACAGTGCAAATCTTGAGGGCTTGATCAATAATATGCTGTAGGCATAAATAATGATTCTTGTTTATTTGGCGCATGTCATTTGTTATACTTCACCGTTATAAAGCTACAGTGGTATGATATAGAATCCTCTATATAAATCTCCATAAGCTTCTTTTCATTATGAGAAGGCTTGCTCTGGCTTTCTCATAATGATAGACCACCATACTGGTCAAGCGCAGGCCTGCAGACTTCACATAACTTTCGATACCATAACGGAGAACTCTCTTTCGCTCACGATGTTTTCGTCCACTGTTTAATAAGCGATGAAAACGCACTTCAATTTGAAAAATTAATGTTTCGAGCTAGGGATGAAATCGAAATTTCTTCGTAGCAGACTTTTCACTAGGCAAAAGCTGCCTTTTACACTCTGCACCGTGACAATCAAAGCCACAAATCGAGATAGTTGCGTGGGAGACCACTTATAGACCATCGTACAAATCTGCTTATCCCTTCTATAATATGCAGGCGTGATGATAAATTATGTATTTTATTCCCCCGTAGCAGTTAGTATAATGTTCTCAAATGTGTGTTTCGTGCATAACGGTCCAGTTGTTCTGAAGGTCAGGTCGTGAGCACGCTTGCTGTATTAGCATTAAATGTTTCTCGTCACGTGGAAACTGGGCCATCGGAGGGTTCTTTAAGGGCATACCTACTATACATCAAGTATGTATAGTAGGTATGCCTTCCAAGTGAGCTATTTTCTATAAGAAAAGTGTGAGCAAGCAATGTTCCTACGAGAAGAAAAAGTTACGTCCAATTTCAATAATGTCGAAAGCTCAATCTATTTTCATCCACATTATTTTGAATGTCTGAAACCGAAGATTATATTGGGTCCAAATCCTGGTTATAGGCAGATATGTTATTATTTAAAATACCGATTGACACACACTTAAAGAATTTACTTTTATGTGAATCTCATGATAGTGATCTCAACATATTGAAGTCCTATACAGGTGTAAATAAGACAAGTTTATTACATGCACTTCTGCCGTTAATTTAAGAACAAACCGTGAACCATTTAGGATCGTAAACTTCAGCCGTAAACGAATAATCATCCACTTTATAACTGGCATTAAATAAGTGAAAGTTTCAACAAGCAGGCAAACCAAACCCTTTCTTCATTAGACTAGTGGTAATTAACTATTCCATTTAACTCGTTATCATATACCGTATAAACATTTTACGGTTTAATTTTAATTTTATAGGCCTTAAGTAGTAGGTAATTAAATCGTGGATTATTTACGGTCAGGCTTCTAGATAAGTTTTGACCAGCGACAATTAAATCTACGAATGGATATCCCATTAAATGAGATTGCTGTGGTTCGTTTCTGTATATATGTAATTAGAGTGAATTTATTGAACTGCTAGCAAACAGAGCAAGATTTGTTCGGTGCTAACTAGCTGACTTGCTCCTTCAATTTGCTTGCTGTAAAGGAACAGAATTGTTAACAGTAATAAAGTGCGGTTAGATAAGGACGTTTACATTTTCTCTTGTTTATACCCTACTAGTCGTTGTCGGCATTTATATGTGTAGTGCCAGGTTTGATACCTATTTTTGACTTTTCAACCCTTGTTTTACTCGCTTATTTGGAATCATTTTAGGGAATCAGTAAACTTGATTAAATACTCGTCTAAACCATGGACTTATGGTTTAAACGGTAGTAGAGCCTTGCTGATTTCAGCATGAATTGGGTTCTGGCTCGACCGGGAAAGTACTACCCTCTCACAGAAAATCAACATGAAGTAACAGTACCTAAAATGTTGCGTTTCGTTCGGTGAGTGAGAGTGCCGGAGGCCCTATCCCCTATTCCTTCTCTCTCATCCCACTCCTTATCCTATCCCTTTTCCCAACCCCAACGGGCGGCAACGCACTTATGACTCCTGTGGTGTTGCTTGTGTCCATAGGCGGCGGTAATTGCTTACCATCAGGCGATCCGTCTGCTCGTTTGCCGCCTATTACTATAAAAAAATAGCGCCGTGGTAAAGCTAATAATCTGTCAAATCTGGTAAGACTAATGCGCGGACTCTGGGCTCGGCGGCAAGTCTTAGAGGCAACCGGGATGGCGCTAGGATGACGATAATGAACCAGCATGTTCTGAATACATAAAAAGGATGGACATGACACATACGGCCAATTCAGAAGTCAGTAAGGATACTTACTATCAATAATCCTTAACTCTTAAACAGAGTGACTCATCTGGATAACATGATAATTTAAACTGGTTCAAAGATCGTCACAAAAATTGTATGCATAACTATATCTGAAATAAGTAAAAGAGGGTAACATAAACTAACTCTTATACGTTTATCTTCCATCGGCAGAAACATTAACTTTATTAGTAAGATACATTACAAGACATACATATAGATATTACATAAACTACAAGATTCTGTTCTATAAGTAAGTAGGTATATTGATTTCGAAATGAATATCTAATTCATAAAAAATAAATCCATTAAATACAGTAATGAGAGTGCCGAATAAAATTACCTTGAATCATTATCTTTTTCGATTAATCGAATGAATGATTTTTCTTGTTCGTATACTGAAAGCCGTACTGTTTCCCGTTTTATTACTGTGTAGTAACGATAGCTGTGTTTTCCTATAATTATAACTATACTTATCTGCCCCGTACATTAGGAATACGAAAAATACAAAGTTACTAAGACAGTCATTTTGTGTAGAGTGAGGTACTAATAGTTTGTGGTCAACAATTTTCCACCAGAAAACTTAATTTGGTCTCCCTCTTCCTCTTTTCAACATTAATTTATGTTAATCACGTTAAAATAAGATAGTTTAAGTATCCGAAACACAAGTTGAGTATGTATTAATAGTATTTAATAGCGAATTGATTAGATTATGGTTGAGTATGGTCAAATGTATGGTTAGACGGTAAGTGTCAGTGATAACGGGTTTAGTGATAAATTGGTACTATTTAGTACCAAATAGAGATGTCTTCGTTTGGGTTGGTTTAGTGGGAATATTTTGGTACCACGATTGTGGGTGAATAATTACGGTGATGGGTTAAATGGTTATGTGAGTTTGGGTTGGGTTGATAGTGTTGTTACTGCTTAATTAAGTTATTAATTTAAATAAGGATTTATGCAATGCATGTAATAGTTATTTTTATTATGTGTATACAGAGGGGGTAATATATTACTTCAATATCATGTAAGAACATTTGATTCAGTAATGATGTCCTGTGGCGTAGTGGTTGAAACGGCCGCCTTGCCATTTAACACTAACGAGTGTTGTGGGCTCGTTTCTCACATATTGTAACCCCTTCTTCTTCTTCTTCTCGAGTCGTTGGTACAGAATTTAAATGGCACCAGCCCGGTATGTGGCAACAGCAACGGCATTGTCAGTGGCTTGACATAGATCGGCCCCCGAACATCTGTGCGGACACTCAGGACACTCTAGCAGGTGACTCATGGTCTGTTCGGGAGCGCCGCAGTCGCACTGCGTGGAAGCCGAGTCAAGCATACCCCATTTCGCTAGGTTGTGTCTGCAGCGGCCAACCCCAATAAAATAATTGCTGTTATGAGTCTCTTTGTGTAGCTTGAATGTTTGTATAATTCCCCGCGATTCAGGACACATTCCTAGAATACAGTCTTAAGTGTATGATTCTTATGACGTTATTTACTTATGACGTTATTTTTAATACACAGCTGATGACAAAATATAGGTATTATGTGGTCTGTGGGTGTAATAGACATCTATCTACGGCAACAACCTACCGAATATTCCGCCTATGCATTGAAATTCTTACAATATTTGATGATTGTGGCAATTCTATTAGCCTTTGGGTGGTCTACCGTTACCACACGACATTTCTCTCATATCGACATATTTATTGGTCTCCGCAGTAGCATCTTTTGATACAATCAGAAGTCACCGAACCCGCCACACTCAACTGCATAATGTACGGAACACGTTTCCACGAACTCCATCATAATAACTTACATAATTCACTAATTACTTAAACTTCAATTAATTATTTCTTTGACAACTCTACCCTACATTCCTGTCAAGCAATTTTTAATCATATGCTCATTAAAATAAGGGGTATGTTATCTGCAATATTATGATTACAAGTGGTTATCGATGGAGTCATCTGGTTGTCATGACAACGGGAACACGAGTTCTGAATTCGAAGTTCGAAATTCGGAACGTGATCTGAGTGGTATGCAGGACTGAATCGCCTTGATACTTTAAATGAGTTAGGCAAATTTTTAATAACTGGAATATTTTCAATCTTATTAGTAGATACTACTAATAAGATTAATTAAAAACAAATGTTCAACATTTGTTTTTAATTGAATCTGATGGGTATACTAGAAGGCTATAAAGCTAGTCTTTACTGGAGTTTTATTATTCAACTTTTCTTCTATGTAACTGAAACAGTTATGATATTTAGAGCAGTTTGTCTATTTTAAATTCTAATCTGCAGCATAACGGCCTAAATAAAATTCTGTAACTAAGAAAAATGTGTGCTCAAACCCTCCTCCAACAATCCGAAACTAGAGTTAAAATTACGAAAGGAATTACGAACAATAAATAATTTTATACTGGTTAAACCGAGGGACGCATGTATATTTTGACTGTACTAAAGGCACAATGATTTATGTGGCCTCATCGACGAATAGTGTTGCCAAAGCGATATCCACACGCCAAACGCAACAAAAAATTATCTGATCCATAAATACATAATAATTCCAAGTTTGGATACTCTTCTTAAAATTTTGTGTTCGTTGATTTAATGAAAAAATAATTGCATGTATGGCGTGGTGGTTTAAGCGGTCGCTCCGACGTTTAAGATCGTGTGTTATGGGTTCGATCTAGATACAGGACAATATTTTAAGCAATCCATTTATTGTTTTTTCCGGTCTGAATGTACTTTGTTACCGTTGATTGAGTGTTTTTAATGTCCCCCGCGATATGCGATTTATTTCTAATTGGATAGATGTCTCCTTTAAATTGAATGAGTTGAATTCTAGCAGATAAGATCTTCACATAAATCAACACCAAGCTTCTAAGGATGCTACGGTAGTATTAAAAGTGTACACAACACGACATGTTTTTACTGCCACCGTGGTATAGAATAAATCTGTCTGACCAATGTTAAAAAGTGGCCGTTAATGTTAATAGTTATAGTCTATGGGCACCATAATCGACGAACACGTGTCCACGTCAAAGTGACACAAAGATTTACACGAGAAATACACATGTACAAGACATCAAGCCATAATCCATATATCCAAGATACTTAGATCAGTCTTTACAAAGAACTCTTATCCAGTGAGAGGTCAGCTTGAACTGGTTGTTATATCTAATTTACGTTGATCCATCCTTGTTAAGTAATCTTTTGCAGTGGGAGGTAAGCTTAGGCTGGTTTTATGGTCTGTCATGACGTCACTCTTACTAGTTATTCAGCGACAGCTATAAAAATATTCATAACATTTATTTATGTGACGTGTTCACTTGAGTCTACATATATGAAAGACGAAGGAATAAAATAAAGCAATAAAAATAACAAGTAGGTATTCTCTCGTTTATTTCGGATTCCATTGTAAATAACGTAAGGTTATAAATATGTTAATTTTTGTAAAAGATTGAGAATATATTTTACTCTTTATTTTTTTGTAACCAGTTTTGAGTAGTATTGAATGATTCTGCACAATTGAGCCGCTGTTTTTTATCTAGATTGGAATTGAGAAGCTTGACCGAAGCCTTAGCTGGTGATCTACGAATGCTGGACTTCGACTGTTTTTCCATGAGCCCTGCTATACAAACGTTTGTTTATGTCGTAGAAGAAACAAACGCTACTTGCAGTCATTTTCGTTTCTGTCAATCCTATAAAGTACCATTGTAAATGCAAAAGTTTGTAAGCACAGGTAGATATTTGTGTCTCTTTCTCGCAAAAAATACTATACAGATATTGATGAAACTTTGCAGTAATAAAGCTTATTAGACTTCGCCCGCGGCTCTGCACCTGTGAGTTATACACAAAACCCATTTCAGGAATATAACTATCAACTGGTGAACAGCGTACAGATATCTGTTCGGTAGTTTTTGAGTTTATCGCTTTGACAAACATAATATATAAAAACATACATCAGAATTGCAAAATTCTACATGACTTTTTGTTGATAACCTACATCTACATGGAGGTGCGTTCAGATATAGTATCTACTTATCTAGTAATACCGTAAAACAGCTACAAAGTATCAAAACCACTTACTCGCATATCCCCGCTGGAAGTTGTCAGTTGCTCACAAGTCACGTCTGCGGCTTTCAATATGTCGCTGAGACGTCTGCTCTTCCAACCAGCTTGTTATATTACGCGTTCATAATATAGAACTTACAATTAAGAGCTAAATTATGAAGACCACTTGCATCACAAACGGAGTCAACATTGGTTTTCTTAAATGACATGAGCACATAGTCACTTGGTGCTACGATCGGTATTAACAACATCGGCGTGCAAAATGCAACCTTCGGATTTTGAAATAACAAGCATGTCAAATGGGTACACAAGTAAAATGTATCAACAAAATTATTATTGTAGTTAGTATTCATAAAAATTAAGGATCAAAACCAAGTCATTCACTATGAGACGTTAATAAATCACGTTTGTACCTTTCTATATGTCGCTAGGTCGACTTCTGTTGGATGAGCTACAAGCTGCACCACGCGGTTACAATGTGGCGCTGATGGGCTAAGTACGTTTACAACAATCTGTATTGTAGCCTACGATATGCTGGATCGATCCCGCACACCTGAGCATAGACAAAGCGTGGAACACAGTCACCACTGTGTTCCACTCTTTACCGATCCCAGCGCAGCGCCTAAGGTGCATGAGAATTCTTAACTTTATAATAAAGTCTACGATACTGTTGTATGTTATCTTGATGATGCATTAAACACGTACGCGTCGCAAATGATAAAAAAAAGGATCACCGTGTCAAGCAATAAAGCAGAATTTAAGCATAAATTAAACAATGTGGCATTAATCAATAACCGAAAGTACTCCAAAGCTATAATCTGAATCCTTAACGAACCTCAGCTCGATTAGTTAATTACGAAATACCATACAACAAGAACATTGGACCAATCATTAAAGCCTTTAAAACTTAGAATTTGTTCTCTTGTACCGAGTTTCCCACGGATCAGTAATGTTCCTGATACAAATAATTTTGTGGTTGATACGATATCCCGTTTTATTACTTCTACAACTATACTTTACCAGTTGTCGTTTACTTCAAAGAACTTGAATTAGTTTTAAGGCTTTTAAGTTATCTGTATACTTTGACCGCATTTCTCCTTCGTATTAATAAGATAAAATCCCGACTGTGGTAATATTATTAAAAAATAGCTGTGTGCAACGCGGGTTTCTCTTTATCATCTTTCTCGGTTAGGGCTTTTTCTTCCTTGTGAGTGGCCTGTAGTCAGGGAATATTGGAAATCCTTCCTTAGTTGTGAAATGTTAGTTTTTCAGCTTATGAATTAAGTCGCCTCCGCCGGGCCCCGGCATAAGAAATGCTGGCTCGACGTAGTAAGAAATGACATGCGTGCCAATGGACTCTAGAGATGCCGGGCAAAGTGGAAGAAGTGTAAAAGGAAAACGGACTCCGGGATTCATGGTGAAGGCCTTGAATCACAACAGCACTACGTACATTTTTATTATAATCATGCTCCTAAAAGCTCAGATTGGATATTAAATATATAGCATTAAATGCATGTAAATCAACCCAATCATGATCAAACTCATCACCCCAATATGTTCAAACTTTTCTGAGATTTTATGACATGTTTTTAGAAAAAAAGTAGATAGTAGGGAAGCCATAGTATTGAATACCCATATTCCACAGGGCCAACAAAGCCCATTTAAAATAGAACTTCAAAATGGCGACGACACAAATCCAAGAACCTGTATAACAAAAAAAAAACAAGTTATATTTAGCCCATAAAACTTATAAAATTAATTGATTGATTTGACTTTTAAATGACGAAGTTTATACTTCCAAGAACTTTTTTATGATTTACTGAAGATCAAATATTTTATTGATTATGTAAATCTTGTAGTAGCGCTCGATCCGATCATGTGTCACATTGTTTAGTAATGAATTGTTATTTAAGAAGTATCAATTTTATTTACGGTGATGGATGTTTACAGCTTATAGTTTTTTGCTACTGTGTTTATTTGTTAGCACACAAAATGACAAAATTGGTGACATTACGTAAGTAATTTTCGTAAATAAGTTAGTAGGAACCTTTTTGAAGATCTAATGGGGTGCTTTTTTGGCGTAGAGTTGTACTTCTTTTTACACTGAGAATAAAGTGGATAAGGAGCAGTTGCCGCTTCAGTATTATAACACTAAAAATTATTTTAAATATATGCCTTTCTGTTCAGTTCCCCATAAAGTTGCCGAAAGACATGTCAGGCAGCATGGGCGTCGCTAAGGGGGGGCAGGTGGGGGTAGCTGCAGAGATGCAAAAAGCCCTATAATTTGTACTTATCTCAATACTTTTCTCATTTTTCATATCATCTTGCTCCCCCCCTCCCCTAGACCATCGGCTGGCGTACTTGCCCCCCTAGACAATCGGCTGGCGACGCCCTTGTCAGGCAACACGCAACCTAACTCTTCTCATAGTAAGAAGATGCCTCTGCCGAACAGCGGAACAGATTATAAACGAGGATATACTATGGTACTTACGCTTATTTGGTCATTATGCGAGTATATCGCGAAGCAAAACTAAACCAAAATTATACTTGCAAGATTGTCTTTGATATTCATAAAAGAAGTCTGGTTAGTACCTTTAAACGTTGTTGAAAAGATTTACACGAGTTATGAGTAACCTTGTATAGGCAAATTTCTAGTCGGACTAACAGTTACTGAGATTAGCTACAAGAAAAACCGCTTTATGATATTCATTTACACTTCATAAATATATTTGATTGCCCTAATAAGCATTATATCATCATCATCTCATCGATGATTATTGAACGTATTACATCGATGACATTCAAACTGGGTGCTAAGCCTAACAATAAAATACACAACCATAACAATATGATAGAGGTCTTGATACATGTGGGCGTCAAACCAGCATGACCTACTCATTCTTAATCTTCTATCATTACGAGTATAACAGAATCTTCTCCATAACCTTTATACTGAGCAATATAACATGATAACTTTTAGGTAGGTATACCTATTAGCTGTAAATGGCTGTTTATACTTTATATTACTACGAAAATAAATAAATAAGTATAGCTATGGTTATTGTCAATATTACGATGCAATAAGTATGATAAACAAAGCACCAAAAACTTTCATCACGACCACGACTAACTGTATTTTCATATACAGAGTGTCACAGAAACACCTACACGGTAACTATGGCGGAAGATTTTACTGTATATTATATGTATTTTTATCATAAAAAAAATTTTATTAAACGGTTCTGAATTGTGTTAACTAACCGACCCTTTGCCCCCAAATTGGGTCAAATATCTCTGTTTTTCTTATATTTTATTCTTTTGTATTTTATTCTTGTGTTTCTCTTTTTTTTTCTATTTTTACAAGCCTTCCGCGACCACGACCACTGTAAGCCGATTGAAACGTCAGACAAATTTATTGTAACATTGTTTTTATGCAACTAAAGTAGAAAAATAATAACTCTTCTCTGTCTACCTGTAAAAATGTATGTACATATAATTTTATGACCAAGATTTTAATATGAAAAATATTCACGAGAAGAAAAAGAAGCAACATTTGTTTCTATGACTTTGAAGGTCCATAAACATTATCACATATTCATGAAACAGCATGTATATTAAACAATCTTTTTTACAATATTAACGAACGTTAATAGTGATTGCCATAAAATCAAGTCCGTCATAAAATTTTATATTAAATTAACATTAAATATTTGTGAAACTCACGCATTATGTAAATGTAATTAATTAAATATAAATAACGATTATCGGTCATTTAAATAGTTTTATGTTTATAGGTGTAAAATTACAAGTGATTACATTTTAAGAGGGCTTGGTTAATATTTTATAGTTAGTAATAAAAGTCTAACGATTTTCTCACGATTTGATACATTACATATAATAGGAAACAGGAATGCCGAATATTTTTATAAATCATTATGCGTTTTCATAAGCGGAACACATAAAGCAAATTAAATTATTCATGAAATTTGAAAATGACTGTAAAGATTCCTTCACAGAGCGGACTGCGGAAAACATGTTCTATTGTATTTTCCTTAGACGCCACTTAAGAGACCTACGGAAAGAAGTGGGTTACTGACATTTTCCAGTTATAATATATTAGTCTATGACTGACATTCTCTATGATTAATCAGTCACCACACGGATGGACAGATTAACAGCAATATAAATAAATATATTTATTTCAAAACTAACTAAAACTATACAAGAAAATGTTCCCAAAACTCTTCACAATTATCTACAGTTTACCGTCAGAGCGTACCTATCGTCCCATCTGTTGTGCTTGCGGCGTAAGCCGTAGATGTTACCCTCAGATATACTTAAACTTAAGAGCTTCAGGGGGGTCATCTTAGCATCGCCACGTACCACACGATGCGGTTAATAGTCGTTTTGTCCTTTTGAAATACGTCTTTAAGATTGTTTTGTGCCCTAAAGAGGGCAATTTTGGACGAGTTTTACTTAAGATAGTGCTTGAAAATCTTGATTAGTTTATCTTGGTGTGTAATCTCATGTATTTTTTTGCATGATGTTGATTTAGAGTGGCTTTACGTTTAGGAGGCAAAAGAAACATAAAATGTTGAAATAATAATGTTTAGATAGTCAAACAATAAATTAATGATTTTATAAGTTGTCTAAGGTCTGATACCTACTACATACTTTACGTACGTTTAACTTCATCGGTATTTCGGCACTCTTGCAAGCGCTATTAATCATTGATGATATTTTCATATTTATGAAAGTACACTAGGTTTCTGCTTTCAAATATCTTACGTCTTTCTCGGACTTAGTATAACTTTCTCCATTAGGATTTCTAAAGCACTATTAGAGACTTCGACCTCCAGGAAATTCAATGTCCCATCTCCGCGTTTAGGAATCTTCGCGGAACTATTAGGTATATTATAATGTGAAAATAGAGCCTTTGTTCCAGAGAACTACTGAGCATAAAAACTTTTATACTTTTAACAACTTTCTCACTACAAAAACGAACCAAAATCCAAAGATGACTCAAAGCTTTTTACCAAATTTCCCTTTAGTAAAAGCCTACCATTATATTCAACTTTTAATTTAGTCGCGCCAGTCGGCTTTAGGCGTGCTATGCTACCTCGGTGTCATGGGTGTCAGACAGACCCTGAGTGATGGATCGCTTCGTTTAAGAGGGGAGTGTTAATTGTTTATTGTATCGATGGACAGCCTTGTTTGCCGCTGTCATTATTTAATTTAAACTTGCTTTGTAAACGCGACGCTTTAGAGGAAAAACCCGTGAACTTATTTGCTTGGATTTTGCTTTTTGATTATCAATGGACATGTGTGAGGATATTTTATGACTTAATTGCAGATAAAGTGGTTGAATTTGGAAACTCGAGGGATCTTGACATTTTAATGATATTTTATGACTTGCTTGTTGATCTGGTACTTATTTTGAATGTTTTACTAGTGGAATCTCGAGAAAGTCCATTTATGCTGAAATTAGAAAGGCGTTCTATATACTCCAATTTCTAATGTGTATAACTAAGTCTCGTCTTTAATGTTGGCTAAGCCTTGGGATATATGGATATGTTTACTAAGTACCTATGCATAAATCAATCTTCTAAGAAATCATCTGTGAATCCATTATTTTACATACTTATATTTTATTATTTACATGCTCGGTTACGTTACGCGTTTACGTTACATACGTACGTAGCTACTTTTACGTTTTTTTAACAAAACAATCGAACTGACAAAAACAATATTTGGTATTCCTCGAAGGCACTCGGGCTTACCAGCTTTTCTATATTATCTGTAATCTAATACGAAAACAAAAGGAATACGGCCACAGATGACGCGGCACGTGACTATACTACCAAATGAGGGAGGTGAACCCTCCCCTTTATTACGCACTTAGATAAAGACTTCTGGTTATAGCCGGATTAAGATGCGATCAGTTTAAAGTTCGAACGCGGATTGGATCGATCGCCATCTTGTGAACATCAAGGTGAAACGACTAAAAATGTGATAAGCTTTTGTGTAGGACCCTGTCTAGACGTGGAATCGTCGGTTTATCTAAATAGAAGGTTGTTAATAAGTGGGGAATGTGTTCGATAAGCGCTAGGTAGAGGAAACTTAGCAGAAAATGAAAAATTTGTAAACCTTTTCCTGTAGGTATCAATTTTGTTTTCCTGCTTATTTAAGTATGGAAGACTTCTACATGATGTTGATTCTACATGTTTACATAAAAAAATATTGCGTTGTTGATTCTGTCTCAAACACAGATATGAGAAGTAGTATCAGATAGAGCGCATTCGTCCAACTAAGCGTGGCACGTTGACAGCTATGTGTGCGTGACCTTTGGCGACTGGCACTGTACGGACACGCGCGTCTATGTGTGTGAAAAGTTGCCAGATTATGAATAATCTCCCAGTATTTTGCATATAGTTATGTAATATTCTTATATTCATTTGCGGTTTTGAAGAATTTACCATGGATTTAATTAATGCTTTTATAAATACATTTCTTAAATGTAGGTACCGAGTTAAGTTTTAACTACTTCGTAAATCTGTATATATAAAATCCTTGCGTTACTGACTGACTGACAGACAAGCTACAGCCGAAACTACTCGGCGCATGAAGCTGAAATTTAGCATGTATGTTTCTTGGGAACCGTAGGGGTGCACCAAGACGGGATTTCTCGAAATTCCCACGGGATCGGGCAAAACGAGAAATAAGAAAATATGTGCGTGCGAAGCCGCTGGCGTCGATTAGTTGAGAAATAAATAGTATGTATGTATACACGGCGCCAAGTCAAGCTAAACAGTTGCTGTACGATTTTGATACTTATTCCCTACGCCATAAGTATGTATGTACACACGGCGCCAAGTCAAGCTAAACAGTTGCTATACGATTTTGATACTTATTCCCTACGCCATAAGTATGTATGTACACACGGCGCCAAGTCAAGCTAAACAGTTGCTGTACGATTTTGATACTTATTCCCTACGCCATAAGTATGTATGTACACACGGCACCAAGTCAAGCTAAACAGTTGCTGTACGATTTTGATACTTATTCCTTACGCCATAAGTATGTATGTACACACGGCGCCAAGTTAAGCTAAACAGTTGCTGTACGATTTTGATACTTATTCCCTACGCCATAAGTATGTATGTACACACGGCGCCAAGTCAAGCTAAACAGTTACTGTACGATTTTGATACTTATTCTTTACGCCATAAGAACGGTGCAAAGGACAAAGTGTATAAGCTTGACGAGTAGCAGGGTGTACACGAATATTAGGATCGTTTGGGGATCGAACTCAAAACAATATAATGTAAGGTATATACGAATGGAAATTGAAATTCTATTACTATATTTATGAGAAAGAAGATATACGAGGGGAGTTCAATGTATTCTCGGTATCGAGGTGATATACTAATGATAAGAGTAATTTAATTATCTCATTAGCTAATCACACTCTTTGAGGGTATAAATACAAAATTTCATTTAATTGCCACCATTAGTATTCAAGATATCATTGCGAAAAGACAACTATGATGACTGATTCGACAATGATGAAAAAAAATTGGTTGCCTGTAAAGTCGGTATACGGGCGAAAGTTGTACGTGACAACGACTTTGAGTGGTAAAATAATTTTAATGTGAATATTCATTCGTATAGTAGGAAGAAGGATGAAAGACGCGTGCCTTTCACTTTTTATGTCTGTCTCTCTCGCTCTTAGGCGGGACGCGTGCCTCTCACTCGCTCTCATTGTGAGCGCATAACGTGAGCGGAGCGTAACGCAGTTTCTTGAAGTGTCACCCGGCAAACCAATTTATAAGACGTTGTCACGTCAAAAATCGAGCATCGTGCAGTGATAAAATTCCCCACAAAACAAGGAAAAACTCAAAAAATTATCCATGAAGAAATGGTGGCTGTTTACCAAAATTCTGCGCCTTCATTATCTACAATTCAGAAGTGGTCAAGTCAATTCAAACGGGGTAGAGAGAGCATTGAAGACGACCCCCGCGCTGGTGGGCCAATTTGTGCCACTACTGAAGAAAACGTCAAATTAGTCGAAAAACTTGTACTTGAAGATGCCCGTGTAAGAGTGAAAACATTAGCAGAAATGACTAAGCTATCAGTGGGTACCATTCACACAAGCCTTCATGAGCGCCTGAATTTGTCAAAGGTCAGTGCAAGATGGGTGCCGCGAATGCTCACCGCGCTACAGAAACAAGTGCGAGTTGTAAGGAGTTTTTGGACCTCTGTGGTGAAAATCCGCAAAGTATTTTCGATCGGATTGTTACTGGTGATGAAACGTGGGTTCATCACTATGACTCTGAGAGCAAGCAAGAGTCTATGCAGTGGCACAAAAAAGGATCAGACCCGCCGAAGAAGTTCAAAGTCACTCCGTCCGCAGGAAAGCTCATGGCCACGGTGTTTTGGAATTCTAAGGGAATCTTGCTAATCGAGTACACAAAAAAAGGTCAAAGTATTACTGCTGCATCATACGCAACCACCCTGCGTAATTTAAAGGAGGCAATTAAAGAAAAAAGACGTGGAAAATTAACCGCAGGTGTGTTGCTGCTTCACGACAACGCGCTGGTTCACAAGGCGCGCCTTGCCCAGGCTGCTGTGCGGGAGTACGGATTTGAAGAAATCAATCATCCACCCTACAGTCCGGAACTGGCCCCTAGTGATTATTATCTATTCCCTGATCTTAAAAAAGACCTTCGTGGAAAGCATTTTTCGGACGATGAAGAGTTGAAGGGAGCAATAAACGAACATTTTTCGGGCCATGAAGAAAAATATTTTTCAGAGGGAATTGAAAAGTTACTTTCACGAACAAATAAATGTATTGAGATGTTAGGGGAGTATATTGAAAAATAAAATTTATTCAGAATTTTCCGCCTTTTCCTTCATACCTATACCGAGAATACATTGAACTCCCCTCGTATCTACAATATACTATTATAATACGGTAATGTATTTTTCATTAACATGACAATCATTATCACATAATCAATTGACAAGTGCATTTTCCCTAATTCAGGCAGAACGGCGTCGACAAAAACTGGCAACACTTACATATTTCTTGCACAAATACGAATTTTATTTATTCTAATTATTAAATCGTAATTTAATATCGCTTAGTTATTAAGATAACTCCAGAAACTTTCAAAGTAAAATCAATTCGTATTATATAACATTATTCTGACACTTATTTTTACGGTAATAAATAACATGCGTTTATATTTGCATCCTGTTGATAGCGCCATCTGTTGACAATGTTGTAAAGCAGCGTTTAGTTAATAAAATAAATTTGTTATTCGTGTAAAATAAATAATTTGGTTTTGTGCAAAATTCATTACAATATTAATTTCGATTTTTGATTAGATTATAATTAATAGTACAGTAATTTCAATTATATGTTGAAAAGGAGTTGTTAAACGATACATTAAGTGTAATGACGGTTAGTTTATAAAAAGGACTGTAGTTCGCATTTTAATTCAATTCTGTGCTGGAAATCGTCTGAAAATAAACCAAGTAATATTACGTAAGTGTTTTTATTATGGAGTCTGGACACCATAACCCTGGCGTATCGCCGACAGCAGCGGTTGGATAAACGCCCCCTAAGAGACTTCGGGATCTACGATTGGCGCGAGAGTAATGGGTCTCTTGGCTTGGCCGCCATTACCAATGATGACCTGAAGACTGATGCGACAAACGCTTGGGAGCCGTGTTTGGCGCTAGTCAACCCTGATCGGAGACCACACGGTGTGTCGGAGTTATGGCGAGCACGTCTACACTTCACGTGAGGCCACGTGCGAGCGAGAGTGACAGAGCGACTACGACGGGGTGCACGCACCGGGGTGTGCTGTGGCGTGAACGCTGTTCTGCTCTGAGTGCTACCAGAGGTTGCAGATGCGGGTTGTTGATGCACTGACCACAGGTATTTATCCAGAACTGATTTGATTAGAGTTTTTGAGAAACATCCTAATTTTATAAATTATGGTGCTTACACGATTACCTACTATCCCCGTAAGGATTACCAGATAGACATTATACAGTCAAAATTACGAACGTTACATCCCAAATAGAACTTATAGGTAACTGTTGTTTATCCACGTTTGGTATATAGCAGTGCTACTGTGCGTATAGTCATGTTATGCCTTCGGTTGGGGCTCTTGTCCCATGTCTGTTTATTAATCGTTAGCCCATGTCGGAAACTTTCTGTAAAACTTACTTATCTACACAAGAAAGAGAAAATAGCTTTGTTGTTATGTGGTTCTACTAATGTAATTATTAGTTAAGGACGGTATAACTGCCCTTTTTAAGTTGAAGCTCTGATATAGATCCATTGTATAAATTACCTGATTTGTTTTCAGTTTAAATAAGCTAATCGATGTGCTGAATATGAATTTAATTGGTAGTCAATAGGTTATCGCAATAGTAAAACATTAAAGGAATCAAAACATTATTTATACCCCTTGGTTACACATTACATAAGGCTAACTAACTGCATTACTTATGGTTAGTGCTCACGGCGCGATTATATGAAGCCTCTTTTGATAAATGACTATCCACCACAAAAATAATTATTTCCATAAAACCAGTAGTTTCACAGATAAGTGCATTCAACGAAACAAACTTCCGTTTTATTATATTAGTACAGATATATATTCAGAAGGTAGATATAAAAATAAATTTGTGATACATATTTTTAAAGCTAATATTTGTAAAGTTACAAAATAGGTTTTATTAGTTTGTGGACTCTGTGGGTGCCTACATGATTTCATTTTAAGATTATGTTGAAATTGTTACTGTCAACTTGCAGCTCAAGTTAAGGTTATATAATAAGACAAGGGAACCCGACATATCTTAATATTTGTCGCTTAATTTTATACCTGTATAGAATGATTTGTTCCGACCATGATACGTCCTTGCTTAACCCAAACTACTGAAGCTAGAAACATGAGATCTGGACAGTTCATTTCTTTATGGACATATGCACTCACTTAGGTTTTATAAAAGTCCATCTCTTAGCATTTTAGGTTGAAAGTCTTAAGGCAGGTGACTGCTTATCTTGTATAAATACCAAACCTTAGTCTTTTACTTGGTAAATAAAATTTATTTTATTTGCAAAGTTGGTTGCATCTATATTCGGGATGACCACCAGTGATAAACCAATAAAATTTGCTGCCGACCTTATTGCTTAACTCTTGTGGGATGCAAGACAGTTCGGAGTATGGTTGTTAGGATAATGATAGGTGGGTTTGGGGAACATGATGTGAAAATCCATATTGTCTCTTTTCTCATTTAGCAGTATTTATTCTTGGCAAATAAAAGTAGTTGTGTGGACTGCTCATGCTTTATTTCTAAGTCAGTTGTGATTGGTCAGTTTAAGTTTATTTATTCGGATAAACAATTATTAATTGTGTATGAATTGATAAGAATTACATTGGCACCACATGTTAACAGTTTAAGATAAATATTAACATTATTTGGAAAATTCCCTTAAATATAAAGTCGAATAAAATTAAAGTTGAATTACATAATCAAGGAGGGGACGAATGATAAATGGAAACATTCATTTCAGAAAGAAAGGTCTATTTGAATTAATTATAAAATACCAATATCTGAGTGTCTTTATTGGCTTTTATCGTTTATTGTAGTAAATTTCTTAACTGAGTGGAATCATTTTTAGAAATAAGACTGCACTACTCTTGCTTTGTAATATTGGTAGCTTGTAAATTTCTCTTGTATGGCTCAGTTGGCAAACAGTTCAAAAATTTCACAGCTTGCACTACGCCTAAAAATATTCAATATTGGATTAAACATGTTCTTATATGAGTAATAATTATAGCACTAGTATTTTCGAAATCCTTGGATCTGCATGGTTTGAAATCATTTCATATTTATCATCAACAGTCCGACTGTTCACGGCTGAACATAGGCCTCTCTTTGTTCTTGCCATTTTGTTTTCCTGTTTGATGTGGATAAAACTAATTTTGAATATATTAAGTTTTAACTGTTTTATAAAAGCTGCAAAATATGGGTATCATGATAAATTTATATTTGATTATCTAAAATGGCACTGTCAGACAGAACCTGAGAAAATTCAGTGTCTTTTGTATTTTATCTTATGCGTAAAATATGGGCTCCAACACTGTTGTAGCTAAGATAACTATAGACCAATGCACAGGTTGAACATGCCTGATATATAGATACAGCTTAATAGACCGGCCCACTTTGTAAGAGTAGAATTTTATTTCATCCACAGTAACGAAGGTTCATGGAACTAATATTTGGGTGGGAAATGTTGCCCACCACCTGTCTTTTGAGTGTTGCAGGTTGATGATGACATCCTAGCAGATGACCTGACCTTGGTGTGAGGAGAAGATGGACGAGCGGTCCTTTACTGATTGGTATTTATGGATGACGGTGGCTCGCCCTTTTGACGTCGGTGGTTTTGTGTGTGGGCTGCGCGCACACGTGCCGCATGGGTGCTGTACTGAGCTGGAGTCAAGCATTGTTTGCTAACCTTTGTTGCTGATCAACATCAACAACTGTATGAGCAGCTTGACCGTATGGGCGGAGGATTGATATAACTGATCATGACGAACGATGATGATTATTTTATGTATATGCATTGATGTGTTTATGAGGCAAATTTTGCATTTGTGTTTGAGTAAAATTTTATTTTTCCTATCCAACATCCTTCCCAAAACGCTGGCTGGCCACCATGCGTATCCTTGATCTTTGTCTTGTTGGCTAGATCCCGTGATGGGTGATGCCGTGTGTTGGCTAGATCCCGTGATGGGTGATGCCGTGTGTTGGCTAGATCCCGTGATGGCTGATGCCGCGTGGGCTAAATCGACCCTATGTGGGTGATGCCTGTGGGCTAGATCCCTATGTGGGTGATGCCTGTGTGCGCTAGATCCCGTAATCGGTGATGCCGTAATCGGCTTAGCCATGGGTAAAGCATTGTTTGTTAGATCCCGTGATGGGTGACGCATGCCTCAGGCTAAGATCCTATGACTAGGTGAAGCCTTGTAAATAACTTTTAGTTCATTCTGTATGATAAACGCTTATTTATGTAATTTTTATATTCCTTATTTTTGTTTGTTATGCTGTTTATTCTGTAACCGTTAAATAATCAGCGCGAGGAGCGCGCTGGATCAGAATGGCCGTATGGGCGCAAATTAATATATAATGATTATATTGTTACGAAAATGTTAATAATATTTAAGATTGATATTTAAATAACTATTTGTGAACACAGAACTGAGAACTTCACTACTTTACAATGTTAGACACTGTATTGGCTGCTTAACTGTTATAAAGATTGGGTATTTAATTTATCGCTTAGTTATTAAGATAACTCCAGAAACATTCAAAGTAAAATCAATTCGTATTATATAACATTATTCTGACACTTATTTTTACGGTAATAAATAACATGCGTTTATATTTGCATCCTGTTGATAGCGCCATCTGTTGACAATGTTGTAAAGCAGCGTTTAGTTAATAAAATAAATTTGTTATTCGTGTAAAATAAATAATTTGGTTTTGTGCAAAATTCATTACAATATTAATTTCGATTTTTGATTAGATTATAATTAATAGTACAGTAATTTCAATTATATGTTGAAAAGGAGTTGTTAAACGTTACATTAAGTGTAATGACGGTTAGTTTATAAAAAGGACTGTAGTTCGCATTTTAATTCAATTCTGTGCTGGAAATCGTCTGAAAATAAACCAAGTAATATTACGTGAGTGTTTTTATTATGGAGTCTGGACACCATAACCCTGGCGTATCGCCGACATATATGTATGTAAATTACGCAGAACAGTAAATTATACATAATATTTTAAAAAGGCTTTACTTAGCTATATAATAATTATTAAAAAATACATTACATCGACAAGCTCTCGAGACGAGGTTATTAGCTTCGGACCTTACAAAAGCCCATTCCACTTAGTATTTATTAGTTTTCTATTATTCGACACCCAGACTGTATTACGCTTTGAAAGCCTTAAACTGTATTTGAGACATACTTTAAAGTTGTTTCAAAGGTTTTACGTTAATAAGTAATATTACACTGCCCCGTTGGTCTCGCGGTATAAATGTGCGCGTGGAATTGGGAGGTCTCGGGTTCGATCCCCGGGTCTGGCAAAGTTTTATTGGGTTTTTCCGTTAGGAAATTCTCATTAGCAGCTCGGAGTCTCGTAATGTGCCCGGTACGGCAATAGGCTCGCCCCCTATTACGTGGGACTAAAATAAATCTGGCGAAAAGTGGGTGCAGCAATACACCTCTGCCTACCTCTTCGGGGATATAGGCGTGAGACTAATGTATGTATGTATGTAATATTACATTATGAAACTTTTCTGTAAGCGAGTGGTTCGTCGGTGTAAGCGAACGCGATTACACAGGATAGACGGACATTAAATATCATAAACATTCCCTTAACTTATCATTTTAAACTTTCTGCCGAACAATTTATTGCAAATTCGTGGTTTTGGATTTTTACTGTTTCGTGTACTTTCTTTAACATAATATATTCAATATGTGCCAATTGAATATTTTCAGGGATATCTATTTATAGACGTCGCCAGTCAGTATTTTTTATTTTATTTATTTATTTATTAAACTTCATACATACACTATAGAGATATATGTATAGGCGGACTTAATGCCTAAGGCATTCTCTACCAGTCTACCTTTTGGGTGGTGCAGAGATTGAACAAAGTAGGTGTAAATTGAAGTTACTATAAGTAGAGAAGGACAATTCTTGGTATGAAGTCAAACTAATCGAGATAATATATAGGTATACATAAAGATATTGCTTTATTTTTATTATTCTATATGCTATTGGGGTTGTCTAGTTATTGTATATCATCGATGTTCGGGTTAACACATAGGTATCTCCTTTATTGGGCGGATACTATATAACTGTAAAAAGTATTTACACATACAAACTACTTAGTACTTAGACTTAGTATTACTCAAAATGTTATCCGGTATCTGTGCATTTCGCGACAATGGACAATATGGCGACTGTTATTTGTCTGTCAGAACCATTAGAATTTAACAAAATACTCGACAATCCGAATTTTGCGGATATATGTTGTCGACTCGAAATCTTTATTTTTTAATGTTTTATTATTCAGGTAAGGTTTCGATGTACTCCTTGACGAAATTATTAACATAAGATGTGACACTGCGATAGCAGCGCAGTCCGTCGGTTCCAATGTGAAACATTCCGAAATCCACAACTACTTACAAATTAAAAATTAAGTAAAAAAAACATTTTCCAGTGGTCTAAATTGTGAATCTAAACCATTCTCAGGTTCCCTTGAACACACACAAAAAATTTAATCAAGATCGGTCCACTCGTTTAGGAGGAGTTCAGTGACATACACACGCACACAAGAAATATATATATTAAGATATTCATAAATAAGAATACGCTATATACGCTATATAGTATTTGTGTGTTTCCTGCGCTGTGGTGTTGTCAGCACTACAGCGCTACTTGCATGGAGTTCCAACTATTTCGATATTATGCCTTAATTGCAACTATAGATACGACGTTTTCCGAGATCAATTCATTCACGCAATTCATGAATCTTCCTCCTGTAAACACACTGCGTATACCAGATACAGATTTCGTCACGAAATTTGCATATTTCATTAAAACAAAATTGTGATTTGCCAAGACAGTATACGCACAAACCTGTGCGGGGCTCTTTTTAAGGTTCTTCAGTTTTTAAGTGCCGACGATAGTGGAAAGGATTTTCATTTCGCCGCGCCGTGCTAAGTCATCGGTTTCAATTTCCGACTCTTCTAACATTTAAACAATTTTTTTGTATTCAACCAGCTGACGAACTTCGTAAAGAAGTGTAATACACCAGTTGTTTATTAAGCAAAACGTTATTAACCCTTAGGACCCTAAAGACCTAATCTTTGAAAATTGAAGCCTTAAATCCTCAAAAGATCATCTACCTAAATTCTGAAGTAAAATCTTAATTTTTAATTCTCTAAACTCTAATTAAATTACGAAATTAAATTAGGAAACAGTCAAATTATCAATAGTTACCTGTGAAAAGATATTCCATTTTCCTGTTTTTGTTTTTAGGAACAACTTTTACAGTGTTTAAGAACACAAGACGGCATTTTGAGAATTTAAAAGTTGAAGTGATCGTGACGCGTGAACTGTACGATGCTTCGTAGCGCACTGAGACGAGTTTGTATTCGCTTTTCATTTTTGTATTTGCTTTAGTGGCCGCACGCAACTGTGCCGCGCGTCTGATACTACTTCTCATATCTGTGGTCTCAAATATGATCTATAACTTAGGTATTGCTCATTTTTGTGTAGAACGTCAATTACCAGGCTGGGCATAAAAAGCAGGTTTGCTACTACCTATTGTTTACTTGAGTACATCCATAAAATACTTTTGCCCATTTAGGCGACAATTTATATTCTATGAAGCTTTACCATCTGCTCTTGGACATCATCATAATCCTATTCAGCTCCTACCACGATCATTTACTTACTTTCCATTTTTGTGTCGTTTATCATCTGGTTTTACTTTGATTTGTAAACCATTCTTTGTGACGTTTTATATCTCCATTGGTCCCTCAGGCGAGGTTATACTAAGGACCAAGTAGGGTGTCCATGGGTCCGTCTTAAAACGCGGTTTGCTATCAAAAGTATATTGCTTCATAGATTATATACAAATAACTGTCGTAATAGGTAGGTGGTGTTAGTCATTAAAATATTTATGAAAGATATGTTATACTTAATTTAGGAACAGTATTTAAAGACAGGAAGGTGCACCTTGCAAATATGAAAACCAAGTAGGTAAATCTATATTTTGATTATTAATATTTATAAACATTACATGTTTTCCACTTTTTTGTTAGGGTAGGTGCAATAACCCGCACTATTACAATACGGTGCTGAGCTGACACCAGTCCCTCCGCTACCACGACCGTGCAAGTCGATCAAAATGTCGGAAATACGTAGCTATATAAACCTTAAATTAGTAAATTTACATGTTTAATAAATTGAGTATTATATCATACAGAAAAACCTGTAGGTATTGCTGCAAAAGTAATCGATTATAAACTTTCTTTATAAGCTTTCGTGATTTGTATACTTCATATTATTTAATTAGAGCATGCATGAGAAACTTGATGGGAGTGAATGAAGTAAGACAGTCAGGATCGTTGCAAATGGCGTTCCGTAGTCTCTGCCTACCCCTCCGGGAAACAGGCGTGAGTCTATGTATGTATGTATATTATTTAAGTATAACGGGTCTTACTTGCGATATACAGGAGGATTTATACCTTAGATTAGTTAAATATCGCGAGTAAGACCTGTTAAAATAAAATTATATGATTTCTGCTAATATCACGATAACCGGCTGTCACGAGTGCGAAGCCCCAGGGTAAACCTAGTATAAGTTAACAGTATTCCGTAATGTCCCATCATATCCCATGATCACGGTATCCTTACGCACGAAGCACAAGTCTCACTTGCCAGTTGACAATCCGCTCACGTTCAGCGCCCTCTGTGATCCACTTCGGTAACTGCGTCATACTTTTTATTTCGAACCATTTTCTTCCCCTTCAACGTATCAGAAAACTTGTATTGTTTCGCTCACGGAATATTTTAAAGATGGAGGATGCGGATAAGCGTTGTGATTTGAGGACAACCTTATTTGAAGAGGCTGTAAATATGTGCACTTTTTTCGTTAACTTTTCTAATAGAAAGCTTCATCATCATCATCATCCTTTCATAGTCCACTGCTAGATATAGGTCTCATCAAAGGCTTGCCAAGGAGTCTGAATTTCGGATCTTTGTACCCTATTCTGCCAGCTACTGCGTATATCACTATATAAGCTTATCATGAGCAAAACTCAATTATATTAAAATATAACCAAAAAAACTGACTGCTTCCGTGGTCCAGTGGATAGCTTATGCGACTGCTGATCGGAGGTCTCGGTTTCAATTCCCGGGTCGGGCAAAAGTATTACTGGGTTTTTCCATTAAAATATAACAAAAAAAAATGACTGCTCCCGTGGTCCAGTGGATAGCATATGCGACTGCTGATCGGAGGTCCCGGTTTCAATTCCCGGGTCGGGCAAAAGTGTTACTGGGTTTTTCCGAATTCTCAGTAGCAGCACTGAGTATGGTAATGTGCCCGGTAACGGCAATAGGCTCGCCCCCTATTACGTGGGACTTAAATATTCATGGCGAAATGTGGGTGTAATATTACACCTCTGCCTACCCCTTTGGGGATACAGGCGTGAGACTATATAACAATATAATATATAACCAAAAAAAAATTGGCAAGCAAATCTGAATAAAAAATCCACTATAAAATAAGTAAACTTGTAAACTTCACTTGAAGGCAGATATACAATTTAACTCTTATATTAAAAATCGTTTCGATAGGAGTGTGTCCAGGTTTGTGGCTAATAAATTAATAATGAGCTAGTAAGCATCTTTTAAAAGACTCAACAGCGGCACCATGCTGGCATTTCGGTGGGTCACGTAGGGCATATTGTAGATTTGCATGACCACACATCTGAAGGAAAATACCGAGGCAAATTTTCATAGGTTCTGAAAGATTTTTGGTAAGAGTCATAAATATCTATTATGCTTGATCCAATTGGCGAAGAGAACGCTGGTTACGGGTTTGACGGCAGCGATAGCCTAGTGGAGATACTAGCAGACTGCCATGCAGAGGGTATCGGGCTCGAATCCACAGCGCGCACCAATGACTTTTCGGAGTTATGTGCGTATTGATTTTTTTTATGGTAAAAGGCGGCAAACTAACAGACGGATCGCCTGCTGGTAAGCAATTACCGTCGCCCATGAATACAAGCAACACCAGAGGAGTCACATGTGCGCTGCCACCCCTTGGGGTTGGGAAAAGGTATAGGAGGAGGAGTGGGATAAGGGGGAAGGAATAGGGGATGGGACCTCCGGCACTCTCACACACCGAACGAAACGCAACAGTTTAGGTACTGTTACTTAACGTCGATTTTCTGTGAGAGGGTAGTACTTCCCCGGTTGAGCCGGCCCATTCATGCTGAAATCAGTACCTAAGGCTCATGTCATGTCATGAAGGTCTTTGACATTCGTTATAGGGTGTCATCAGAACCTTCTAAATAAAACTATCGCTAGTCTAAACCATGGAACATCGCTATCCCTTTGGGTGGCGGAGGTCAGACAGGCAGTCGCTCTGTAAAAAAGCTAATATTCAGCCAAATCCGGTTAGACTAGTAAGCAGACTCCAGATTGAAACTGGGATAACGCTAGGAGGATGATGAATGCTGGTGACGGGTTTCAGAGATAAACAAAATAGAGGAACAGGCAAGCATCATATCGGCGTGCCACTAAGCCGGTGTTATCTTTTTACATGATTCGAAACTTTACCTCAAAATATTTTATCCGCTGATAATCAAATAATTAATATTATCAAGTTTGTGGTCGTGGGAGGTCTGATATAAAATTTTGATGTCAGACATTTATGTTCACTCATTACAAAAATAAAAATTACAGCTGGATATTAAATGAGTCAAGTATCACCGGCGACTAAGAACTTTTACGGCAAACAAATAAAAGGTATATGAAATCGACCATAATAATTACCTACTAAAATATTCCGAAGTACTTCCCTGAATGTATTTGTAATAAAAGTTGATAATCCGAGGAGAAATATTTAGAGAAATCGAATAATCGCGCAGTTATTTTGAAATTAAATTTATTGGCATAGAAAACAAACAATCAGAGTTCTGACATGATTGGCGTGTATCTAGCAGAAAAGGCAAACGCAAATAGTAAGAATTTAAATAATAATAATAATAAATTGAATAAGGGTGCTTTTAAATACATCTAAGCTTTTTCTTACAAAATTGTTCAATGAAAAAGGTTGAAAGAATTGTCCAAAGAATAACCAAAAATAGATAGCATGCTCAATTGCTCGCTTTGTCCCTTTCTATACAATCACATGGTCTACGAGTATATCACTACATCTGTGATTATAATTAAGCTAGTATTTTATAAATTATATGCCACTTAAATTCCCATGAAGATAGCCATAATAAGTATTTTAATGTAATCAGAAAAAACAGTATTTATGCCAATATTTACAATGTTTATACCGACAGCATAGTAGGTACAAGGAATAATTACATCACAAACATAAAAAGAGCCCATAACACATATTAACGATACAAAATACTATATGAGACTTTCAGTTTGTTCAAGCAGTTATTTATACATCATGGTTATTAAGAAAAAACGAATGAGAAGTCTAAAGGTTGTGATGAAGACTAATGACGGGAGCCAATAATGAATGGGTATCATTAACTTGTCTCTTGATTTAAGAGCAGCAGCTGAAAATTGATTAAGTTCATATCAAATGATATCCACTTTATTTCTGATGCAGAATGAATTCATAATGTTGCTAAATTTTACTATCTTACATTTTGATTGATTGATTTTCTAAGAATAGATTGATGAGGAGGCAGAACTACATAAAAGGGTTTTTATGAGCGCGATGCCAAATATAATTAGTGTTAATGGGCTGCTTTGAAGGCCAGCGTCGCTATAGAAGCTGTCAATTGATTTAATACAAATTATAGGGTTTTGTTTGAAAGCATTTCATTTGATTACATTTCTTTAGTTAATGATGCTGCGGAGTAAAGTAATGGTTGTCGATTCCGGTTTTGTAGTAAGTAAGCAAATTGAACATACATTTTCTTTACTTGTCGTATTTTTCTAGTCTACAAGTAGAACTCGTTATGTTAAATTAGATACTAATAAAGCATGAACAAGCAGTTTATGTTTTCTCATGTCATGTGAACTGATTTGAAATAGAAATGTTTCTCTACTGACGAGTAACATGAGTGTTAGATACGCGTCAGTTTCAGTCTGAGACAAGCCTCGTTCATATACATGCGAGCATGGCGAAGTGGGTCGAACCGGTCCCTTCAGCGTCGCTAATTGACGTCGGACAGGTACACAGACAGACCGTCATAACCGCTCATAAACCAACACAGGCATCAGTGAAACGAACCAACGGCCAACAACATTAAATTCAATTTACATTGCTGGATCCGTTATGCAGAATTCACAAAAGCATGCGATTGTGTGCACCATAAAAGAAAGCTAAAGAAACCTTCAACAAAAAGTCGCGGGACATTGATCTGTTGTAGTCTTGGAATAAAAGTCATTTTATTGAGTGATCGCTCAGTCGTTGTCACGTTTTATATCATTGAAAAACCTGGAACCCGTTATGGTGATGCAAGGGTTTACGCTGGGGCCGGTTCCCAGCAATTTTATATCTTAATCTGTTGAGGTCAGAGTTCGGTATTGAATGCGATAAATTGGCTTCTTGTTTCGTTTTGTAGTCGAGTTGCGGGTGCAACAGGCCGGAATGCCCGCTCCTGGAGAACCTGTCCGGCCTGAGAAATGCACTTGAAGTCTGCTTTATAAAATTCACGTGTGGAACGCATTTACTACGACGATGATTCACATTTATGGCTGCGTTATCTTTTAGACCTTCTTTTATAAAGAGCTGTATGGCTCGTTAGCTATATAATGTAGTCATTCCATCTTAATCTGCGAAAGTTGAAATTGATTCGTCTAAATCTTTTACATCTCTATAGATGATAGTTTTTATTAATTCAATTTTCGCAATTATATTTTTTCGTTGATTTGGTTAATAGGCGATTGCTTCCTCTATTAATTACCTATGGCATATAAAATTATTTTATATGGCGACCGGATTGATTTCAAATTGATTTGGCAATTAAATGTTTTATAATTAGGTGTAAAACCAAGTGTTGAAGTGTTGTTAAATCAATAGTAGCGACTTTATAGATATGTGGTAATTATTGCTTAAAAGTGGATAAACTACCTACATGAACGCATACGATTTTGTTAAAAAGTTTTACCTGTGATGTGAGGCTGGTAAATATTTTTGAGTTATTATTATAAATTAGCAGTGATAGCCTAGAGAGACCGACTGGCTGCTACGCAGACGGTCTCGGGTTCGAATCCATGACGAGCACCAATGACTTTTGGAAGTTATAAACAGTTAATTAACGCTTGCTTAACGGTGAAGGAAAACATCTTGAGGAAACCTGCATGTCTAAGAGTTCTCCATAAGGTTCTCGAAAGACATGTGAAGTCTGCCAACCTGCACTTGACCAGCATTGTCGACTATGGCCTTACCCTTTTCATAGTGAGAAGAGGCCTGTGCCCAGCAGTGGGACAGTTTATATACAGGACTGAAGATGATGATGATGATTATGTAATGGGATTACCCAGATCTGGTCTATATTTTACAGCTTTATAAATGACTTTCCGTTCAAGCATTTTTTTTTAATATCTGGTTACATTAAAAACGGACTTTGGGCTTTAAAGTTTGGATGTTACTGGGATCATGGGAGGACAACAATGAAGACTGGTAGATAACTGATGTATGCGCTGTTCATCATATCAGCCTTTAATAGTCCACTGCTGGACTAGGCCTCTCCTTTGAAAGGAGGAATTGGCTTACTAAACCACGCTGGCCAAACGGGTTGGTATAGGGTTTGTATCAAGTTTTCCTTCTCTTGCAGTGTTGTGCTCTGCATAATATGCTCCCTCTGTCGGCTCTTACGACACCCATGGGATGATATGGGGCGGTGACATTTCGTATTCTTAATCCGTCACCACACGGACAATGCGCTGTTAGTGTTACAATATTAAGAGAACATACTGTAGTAAGGGACTCAAACCGCAGTGTATCTGTCTTGAGTAGACAGAGAATAATTTTGCATTGTTTTAATATTTTATTGATGTAGGTTCAATAATAAGCGTGGCGTGATTTGCCGTGCATATAAGACCTGCAAGATCCCCCCCGTGGGATCTCCACCTTGTCGTGGTGGGGGTTGGTAACCGTGGCTTGGACACCCGCGGTGAAGCTAAGAGAGATCCCGGGAGTGGACGCTCCGCGTGGGCTTGGAAGGGGCCTGCGCAGGATGCGTCCAAAGGTGCAGGTGCGGGGGACAGTTCTGTCTGTCCCTCGCAGTCGGGCGCGGTCGCGGGAGGAGAGGTGTGTCGGTGTTGCGTTGCCGCGCGCTCTATCTCCCCAAATGGGCGCGCACCATTGCTGCGTCGCGGTGGGGCCGCAAAGGAAGAGGAGATGCGGTGTTGTCAGGTTGCCGTCCTCCCTATCCTCTGCGGCCACTGGGTGTTTTGGCGGCGGAGCCCAACACCTTCTTCCGCCGCCAAGGAGGTTGTGGCGTTCGGGCTATCCACCGTGGTGTCAGGATAGAATGCTAACGCGACCCCCTGGCGCCCCCAAAATGGCGTTGAAGTATGCGCTGTGGTTTTAGTGGGTATTACGGCTTTGCACTCCAGCCGTCAAGTCCCACATACGTGCGTAAATGCATTTCCACAGTGAAGGAAAAAAAGACCTGCAAGGTAACATTTGATCAGGTTACCTATTGCACGTTTATCTACCGTATTAACATTACATATCATAACATTCTGGTCAATATCATCAACTTTTTTATGCTTACCTACTACTACTTTTTATGCAACGTGTTACCTTCGTCTATAACTAAAATGTTTTTTTAAATTTACTTTCTATTGTTTAACTTCCAATTTACGATAGGATTCTGTAGATATATCTGCTGTCTAAATAAAAAAGTAACGTAGCTAAATCCGGGACAAACAGCTGTAATATTTATTCTTTAAGTAGGCTTCTTGTACTTAGTTAACAGAAAAGTCATAAAATTGTGTGCGTTCTTATAACACGTCCATCAATCACGACTCGTTGCTAACATTAACGAGGTGTTAACCGTATGCCAATATACATAACTGTCGGGTATTATTCACTGCGACCGGTTCTTGTACACTCTGGCTAAAGTCAACATTGACCCGATCTGTTTGAACATAGCTTTTACCGTTACCTCATTTTAGAAAAAAAATGCCCATGAAGACGTAATTTGGTAATGATTATGTGAATTGTGTGGAATTTTAATGTTGACGTTCGTAGTTGAATGTATCGTTGACTGATTGAATTTTTGTTTGGTTTGTATTGTAGAAAAGTCATGTGCCATCACCTTGGAATCTGGGATCCAGCTTTCGGATTCATTTCCTCCACTTGTCACCTACGATTACTGGTTTGATGGCCTAATGTATAAATCTATACAGATTTTCAGATTTTGTTCTGTTTAGGGCAATTATATTACTAGTAGTAGGGTGCATTGTCAGAGAAACGAACAAATTTATTTATACAGCCATTGGACTCATATGATTATAACAAACATAATTTGACTGATGTTCCCAAGCCTCAAGAAGCTTACAAAACCATCACCAATTAAAATATACTGACCCATATTTTAATCAAAATTTACAAGTAGTGTACCTACTCCAAATGGTCCCTCAAGTAAGATGTATCAAATAAAATATAACGAAAATTAATTTAACAAAACAACGGCAGCTACCCGGGAATCGACCGCGTTGTCCGCGTTCCCTTGCGGCCACTTAATTCCATTACTAATTCTGTATACGATCCCACTGAATTAAAATAGCCATACATAATCCAAAAGCCTTTTTAATTGCACGCTAATATCACCTTTATTTCCTAAGAATTTGTTGGAGTAAAGATTGAAATTTGCGCGAATGTCTTGGTGGTGGTTAGTACTTTTTGTGATGGTGATGTTGGTATCTAGATGGTCCGCGAAGTTTTTTTAATCCGTAATGGTCGGTCCGATAACGGTCACTATGATATACTGGTTACGTAGAAATATTTTGGGAACGCATTGGATTGTATGGAAAACATTTTTGTATATGAACACAAACTTGACAACAATAAACGTAATATGATTAACATTGAAATGCTAATACAACGAACCTAATACTAGTAAAATTATTTAAAATAAAGACCTGTCGTAGGCCAGAAGCCTCAGTAAAAAATTGGGCAAGTGCGAGTCGGACTCGCGCACGAAGGGTTCCGTATCATCATCTAGAAAAGAAAATCTCGTTCGTTGTATGTATACTTAAATACTTTATAAATTTCTACCTGTTTATTAAGATCGAGTAACAAATTGCTTAAAAATTACGTTTGTTGTATGGGAGCCCCCCTTTATTATTTACTTTTTTAAATTTAATTATTTATTTGAAAGGTAATATACAACTACATATTCTGTGAAAATTTAAAGCGTCTGCCTGTTACAGTTAGTAATTTTGAGCAAAAAATACGAAAAAAAACACGTTTTTTGTATGGGACCCCCCCTTAATATTTTTTTATTTTTTTATTTTTAGTATTTGTTGTTATAGCGCCAACATAATTTGTGAAAATTTCAGCTTTCTAGCTATCATGGTTTATGAGATACAGCCTGGTGACAGACAGACGGACAGACAGACAGACAGACAGCGGAGGCTTAGTAATAGGGTTCCGTTTTTTACCTTTTAGGTACGGAACCCTAAAAACAGTTACAAAATATTTAATATTTGCAGCATGGGAGTTGCTTAAAGGTTTATAGCTTTTGTAAGGAGAGTCAAGGATAGTTTATTGTCTAAAGCTAGTATTATTTTATGTTGCATACATATGGGCTTAGTTACTGATGTTAACCGTCTGCTACGTGTTAAGCGTCACCTAGTATTGGAAGACTATTAACTTATTAATTGGACGCTTTACCAGTCTCTATTTAATTGTATGGTGCTAACCATAGCCTGAATAAAAGATAGAATTTGTGAAAGTCATTAACTTGAAAATTGTTTTCCAGCAAATTCCCTACTAAACTTTTACTGTATGTTAGTCCCTTCTTTTCAAATCAAATCCTATAATTTAATTTGAATCGTACATTTTTGAAGAAAACAATGCGATTTGTTTTCTGTTATCAGTCGGCCTGCTCTCTTTTTAAAAACAAAACCTTTCATTTGTATTTGTAAAGTATATTTTCCAAGAAAACAATTCAAAGTCCTTCGCCATATTGTCCAGCCGGCGTCCAAAAAGCCTGCAGTCCGGTAGTGGGATAATTAATAGCTTCAGTGCACGGGGCGCGCACCGAACCCGCGACCCTCCTGCTGCGTGCTTTATTGGAGCGCTGCGAATGTCAATAGTTCACTGTTTAAACGGCAGACGGCACAAATGACTGTTTGGTCACGTTTAATATGTAATGTGTAAGTGAATTGTTTTCATGTCACTTTCAGGGAATAATAATATATTCTTTCTTTTTTCCGTTTTCGTGTTAGTGTGTGGCCGACTCTGGTGTTGGATTTTATACATAGATCGTTCGAGGGATCCCAACATTGTCAAACTATTCATGTCCCGAATCTAATCTGGGACTGGCGAGTTTGGCTGCGGGTTCAAGTTCTGCAAAATTATGTTAACGTTTGCAGTTTATGCCTTTAGATACTAGCTTCTACGGCGGTTTCACCGCACTGCATCGGGTCACATCAACCTTTCTCATGAACCACATGGAAAGCCATTCAGTACTTTTTGAGCCAATATCAAGCCGACAGCCTTGAATTCTATTTTAATATGTAAGGACACATCGTAGCAGTCGTAAATTTTTGAGCTAGAAAACTAATGTGTTCTCATAAAAATACTGTATCACTGCATAGTGCCGCAGTCGGGAGAAGTTACTGTTACAGCCATTTCCATAAAACATTCTTTATTTCGAAATAGCTAGTAGATCTCTATCTCCATAAATGATGCACCATTTTCATGAAAGGCGGAACATAAAATTAATTATTTTACGAGTTCCTCTTGAAGTGTTTATAACAAGCACACGCAGACAAGTAATAAAAACAAAACAGAAATGAAGGAGCAATAACATTTCCTTTATGTGGCAGTGACATTCACAGATAAGGGTAATTGCACACGAGGGCCCGATACACGCTGTCAACAGCGGCAGGACACGACACCTACTTGACTAGTTTGCGACCGGCTTACGTGTTTCAATGCGGTATTTCATAATTTTTGATGAATGGAATGTTTTGGAGGGTAAGCTGAGTAGATGGACGGTTGATTTACCTTATTAAGTATTAATGAGGACTTCAAAGAGCGAAGGCGACTTTACGAAATTAGTTGTGTTTAATAAGTAATTTCATAAAGTTGCCCTCTTGATGCCTATCTCTTTATACTTTATCATTATTTAACACGCATCGCTTCAGTTTTACGCTCAGTCTGAAGGTAGGACTGCCAGTGTGATATATTGGATAGTTAAAAGACTCATACTATTAATGGGTGCCTATGTTGCAATAAAACCTATCAAGTTTCTGCAAAATGTTTTGCGCTATCCGTCGTCACCTCGTCCGTCCATTTTTCTTGAGCTTTCTAATGTATAAAGTAGTATACTAGAGTACTAGGTACTTATCTGATTCTTATGAAACATATAACAGTGTTTATGTCAAATATCATCTTGAAAACTTATTCCATGATGTGGCACTGGCTTATGTGTGTTAGGTACCTTCGCAAGCTAAAGAATAAAATAACCAAACAGACATGAACTAAACGGATCAGTGAAGTCTCATTGAGTTGATAAATTATTATTTCAAATTTATTTCATGTATAGCTTTTAACCATGGAATAATAGCATAGTATATAAATATTTCTTCAATGCAAAGAAGTCCCTCAGATCGTCTTGACAGTTCTTAGTACTCGTATTACATTGAATGTAGTGATATCAATATGGCGCTGCAACTAAGTTGCAGATCTGATGGACGCCGGCCATTGTCACACAATCACCCTTCAACGTCAGTCGCACCAGTCTTATGTATGCACCTTAGGACGAGAGCTAGCTACCTTGTACTATGTTCATATACTAGAATAAACTTAGTACTTAGTGTTTGGGATTATTATTCAAAACTAGGCATCGCATAAGGCTACGTCCGCGTGGGAAAATTACACCACTTTTGATCAGGCATTTCCAGAAATCTTCTCTTAGTGCTCTCCTGCACTTTCCAAGGTTCATTCTGGCCAAGTTTCAGCGTTTTACGCCCAGTAGGTAGTTTCGGTTGTGCGATGTCTCGCAAACTCTCTCAGTAACGCAACAAAATACGTACACAGAGAATTCTAATTATTGGAGCTGCTATAATCAAACTCTTTCTTGTCCGCCGAATAGAAATGAGCTTATTTCATTCGCTTTATATTATCTTTCGGTAGGTACAGTAGATTTCCGTACCAGGTACATAAATATGTCAAGAGCCTTGGATACTTATTTAAATTCATCTTAAAGCTACTAAAATGTTCATTCTACCTAGAAAACTCTTTAAATTCGATATCAAATCAGGCATATTCAGTACCTATTAAAACCAAGACCACATATTTGTCTTGCAAAACATCCCGGAACCAACGAGGCAATCTAAGTATTTCCAACCAGAATTTTGTTCAAGCCGACTAGAAAAGGCTTTCCCGCTGCCGGCAACAATTCAAAAGTATATAAATCACATTGAATAAAACATATTTTGAGTTCGCATCGCCATCGTCGAATTAGCGAGCCAGCATTAAAGTCTTAGTACTGAATAATTTTATATTATAACTTCCATTGTATTGAAATGTACTCGCAAACACCACCTTGGTGAGAAATTGTCAGACGGGCCAAGACTTCCAGCTAGACGTACAATAAGAACTATTGAGATTTCGCTGCATTCTATTGAATTGTAAGTGTTTTAAAAATATCTGTTGTGCAGCTGTGTTTGAGCCTTGCTGTGCCCAGGTTTACGCACTTTAAATAATAGCTATTTTAAGTACAAGCTCCTCTTCGTCTTTAAGTAGTTCAGAGGAACAGCAGCACGCATATAATATAATACTAATGCATACAATCTGACGATCTGGTTAAGATCGCGGGAAGCGGTTGGATGCGGGCGGCGGTCAAAATCGGTCTGTGTGGAGAACCTTAGGGGAGGCCTATGTCTAGCAGTGAACGTCTCTAGGCTGACATGATGATGATGATACAATCCTTGAACCCTTGAGCGGCCCCTGAGCTGAAAGATGAAAAGTTTTGATGCAACTGGGATATCGGCAGGACGATGATAAATCTTTGAAGAATAGAATAGAATTCTTAAACTTTCAGGGTGCTATTACAAGAAACCCTTATGCAAAATTTCTAGTTGCGATTACCCGTTTCTTTGCTCTATTTGAGGATAAGTCTGATGTAGTACGTTTGAAATTGTAGATGTCCGAGACACGTTTAATATCTACAATATTTTAAAATAGTAGGTATAGATATACATATAATGTCGCCTACATTCTCATTTCTATATCAGCTACGTACAACAACGGTTAACACTTTGAATTCTGAACTTCTTAATTTAGGAAATCCCGGGCGAATTTGAATTCGGAAGGAATTACTCTCTTTCTTTGACTATGTGGATGGTAGATTAAAAACCTTAGCACAGAAGGCCAATTCTCGTATTTAACAGAAACTGACACTGAATTTTGACTGAACTGCGATTTAATTTTGAATTGACTCACAATTGGTATTCTGCTCCACTTAATCTCCTTATAGTATAATTTCGATATAATCAATTTATAATCTCTTGTTGATCTTAGAGGTAATGTCAAAAACTCAAAAACAAAAACATGAATTTTGCCATTGTATGGGAAAATACATTAATAGGAATGGTTATTGGATGCCAATACGTTTACATGCCAAATTAAAATTAATATACAACTAAGTAATAAAATTTCGGTAAGTAAATATATTGGTTCCTTGGATCGTGTGAATTATTTTCAATAGGTATTCAATAATAAAAAAATTTAATATTCAATAATAGAAATTATTCAGACATTATAAAGATTTAAACGATGGTAACGTACAATTGGGTTTTTAATTCGTTTTTTCCTCCTAATAATTTTATCTCATTTGTTGAATTTCTCGAGCAAAAGTTTCGCGAATATTTCGATCTTGAAATAAATATTGTCAATGCTGGCAACGAAATACTTAACATGTTTGCATGTTATCCACCAGGATCTCCTAGCCAGATCCCCCAGAGGATCCTCGTGAACTCATTAGTTGTGAAATTGTATAAAAGCAATTAACGTTTACAAAACCAGTGACTATCAGAAAGTTATCAGCCATCGATAGGGATTGCAAAAATCAGGTGCATGCGATTTTCGACCTTATTGACGTAACTCAGAATTTATAATTTTAATAACGTATCAATGTCAGAAAGCAAGAAAATACCAAAAAGAAGTTTATCATGAATTGTCAATAAGGTCGAAAATCGCATGCACCTGTTTTTTGTAAGCCCTATCGATGGTTGATCATTTTATAGTCATTTGTTTTGTAGACGTTCATTTGTCTTACACAATTTCTTTTTAAACTTATTTTAGATACCTATCCCCGTGGTAAAACTAGTGGCACATAATAGCTAAAGGCGATTCCTATGTTTATTAGCAAAATAGATCATAAATATTACCAGAAAAATATTCAACACTATTAGTGGTATCGTTGGGAATGTCAAATAAATCACGTCATCACGTCGTGTCCTTGGTAACAAATGTATATTTTTATTCCGTGCTTTTAAAAGTATCAGGTGCATGCTTTTTTGGTTCCACTCGCTATTTTATTTACAACTGTACTTCTGCCGTATAGCGAATCGGTCGAGTCCAAGAATCTGCCCAATTCACGAATCTGTCGAGTTGGGAATCTGCCGAATCACGAATCTGTCCATTCCAGAATATGTCGTATACCGAACAAGCGATTTGTCTTAACCTATTGTGACAACCCTACCAAAATAGGTAACAAAGGAGAAGTTGCAACTTCCATATAAAATTACCCCACGTCCGACAGCTGAGAAAAATATCTCAAATAATAGATGAAATTGAGTATTAATAACTTGCATACCTCTGATTGACATCCTTACTGGCTATCATACTTAGAAATTGCTCCAAATATTGTTTCAGGCGCAGTATTAAGTACTTATCTTAAAAATATTATACTTTCAATCATGCATTTCTCTAACGACCATAAAAAAGTGGAATAAAGATTAAACAAATGAACATATTTTTTATAGACTCTAGCCTGTATCCTCGAACACATTAAATTTTCTAAAAGCGCCCCTAACAGAGAGTAGCTATCGATAGAGTCCGCTAGGGAGCGCATTTAGAAAATGTATGGAAATTGTTCCCGACGACGACTAGGCTATCGTCCACCGTGACGATCGAGTGCAAACTGGTACTAGACCCTCTGATGTCATAATTAATTCCTCATATGTCTCGGAAAATCATATTAACTTCTTCGCTAGTTGCTTCCAACCTCGCAAAGGGAACTCTGCTGGTTTAGATTATGTTCTTCGACATAATCTGCTAATAAGTTTGGTATAAGCATATTTAGTCCTATTGTTTGACAAAACTCTTCAGTATGTGTGCTTTATTACTAACGTAGTATAATAACTATTATCAAACGTGAGTTATTACAGTGTTTAATTGCTTTTTAATCCTATTCTAAAACTAAAATGAGATTAGTATATTACAGGTTTTCTATTCCTGAATTAATATTTAGAGCAATTTTTTTATATGTTAGCCAGTAAAGATGATTACCGGAAGTATATAATTTTTTTATACTGATTTTAAGCGATTTTTTGAGATACTTATCGTTGCCGTCGGAAGTGGGGCATTTTTGCTACTTCTTCTTTACAAGCTCTTAAGAAGCTGTTTCTCTGTTCGGTTTACTTATTTACTCATGTGGTTATATTATGTACGATGGTATCATTGTGAAAAAACTAGAAATACCTTATCTGCTCTACTAATAATTAGCAGAATACCGTTCACACTAGTTCACACTTGGTTCAACTTTCGATGTAGTCCCGATCTCATTCAAGTGTCAGTTAAGTTACGAGAATACCATTTATGACGCCGAGACTAGATCGATATTGGAATTTGAACAAATATAATTACCAGAATTGGCCTTCAGATTATAAACTTCCTCTTTACACAGGCTTTCTAACGCAAAAAGCTTTTTTTAAAGCCTTTACACGCTACACGTTGTTAAGATTAGCTAAGTAAAATATGTAATCTTAATGGACTGTAACACAAGGTGCGCTTTTATGTGGAGACCGCTACAAATTGCTAATAAATAATACATAAATTATAGAGTTTAACTTTGTATTAGCAGTTTGTACTAGTCGAACGGCTAGTACTGTAGTTTTAACTTTGTTGTGAAAGCTAACGTCAAGATGTGCTCTGGCATAACTACGTAGCTGTTTGTGTGTCACCCAAATATGTTTGGTAGAGAGTAGACCAAACGAATTGGCCAAGTGCTTGTCGAACCACGCATAATGTAGAGTTCCGTAGTAGCCATTGCCTAGGATAAAAGGACTTGATCACTCATTTTATTTCATAGCTCGTAAATGTAAGTTTAAGTTAATCGGCTGGCCTCACTGCTGGACTAGGCCTCTCCTTTGAAAGGAGGAATTGGCCTACTATACCACGCTGGCCAAACGGGTTGGTATACGCTTTGTATCAAGTTTCCCTTCTCTTACAGTGCTGTTCTCTGCATAATATACTCCCTCTGTCGGCTCTTACGACCCTCATGGGATGATATGGAGTGGTGACATTCCGTATTCTTAATCCGTCACCACACGGACAATAATCGGCTATTACTTATCAATTATTAAAGCCTTATGAGCCGTTAATATTTTATTGAAAGTCAGTTATATATGCCACTATAAAATATAATTTACATATACGCAAATATTATGGTTTGGAAGATAGAAGGGAGAGGGGACAGTTTGCAACTAAAGCTTTTTGCTAAATATTACGCAAATCGATCCCTGAATAGTAAACGCAAATTAAAGCAAACCCCTAATGAGTAGCATTCCGACCGTTTGCATGAAGTTAAAGCATAGTATAAAAACATTACCGTGCTTCAAATCTTTTGCCAAAAACATTGTAGAGAATGCCTGAAAGCATCTCTACCTATATTTACCTACAAAGCGAGCCAAACATACTGCTACCGCAATGTTTATCTCGCTTTATACGTAAATCACAAGAATGGAAGTGAGAAAATACACAAAACATTAGCATACTAAGCCTTTCTTTTAATACACTCAGCGTTCATCCTAATCGTCCTATTTATCAAGCTTAACGACTTAGTGTCTAAACACACTATGCCGAAGCTACGCGACCGAAGTTCGGCATGATTACGCCTGCAATGCTATTTGAATGAATTACTGAAAACAAACACTAACATTATACCGAAATTACGTAACTTCGGTCGGGCGTAAGTTCAGCAGCAACTTTTCTAGTAGTAGAGCACAAGCGTAGTTCGTAGGACGAGCACTTATGGTGTCTCATATTAGCCAAATACATCGAAACGTAAAATCGACCGCGGAACTTCGGCCGCGTAACTTCGGCATGGTGTGTTTAGACACTTACAGGAAACTCAATCAGTTAATAGATGGTATGTTTTGTTACAGGTAGGCATCGATCCTGTGTACCGGCGCAATCAGAATGACTACTGACCCCTCGGCGGAGGGAGAGGGTGGGTATTGCGATGCAAATAAGATGATCGCTGTGATTCACAGGAACTGGATTCGTGGAATATACGGGCTGGGGTTTTGTTTGTAAACGTAGCGTTTAGAAAAGAGATTGCTTTAGTATCGGCACGTCTTTTCAGGCAGGTTACTATCGCGAGAAATATTCCGAAGCTATTTCGGGGATAAATTTAATAATTAGGTTTGCCTATAATTGTGCGGATTCACGTCCATTTCACGTAATCAGCCACTGCTAGACTTTGCTAGCCTAGCTATTTAGATATTTATTTATTTATTTATTCTTAATGTACACAAATTATATAGGCGGATTTAATACCGTAGGCATTATCTACCAATCTACATTAGATATGAGTTGCTGAAAACAGCTCTAACAGTTTTAAATCGTTTGATTAATAGAAAACATTTATTTTCTCTGTAATGACCGTCATTTAAACGAAATCAATCAATATTTAATTTTATTTAGGACGCCAGCCTCTGTAGGCGCGCTTATCACAGAATATTAAAACTGTAAATATAAACTGCAGTTCAAGTAATGTTATAGCGCCGTATGTACGTTACGTATATTTCTAGTAAGTAGCAGTGCATCGGGGCGCGGCCCGCTGCGATAATCCGCCGACTCGCGCAAGATTTGTGCCCCATTGTCATCCTCCCACGACATTACAAAGTAACTGCTGTTAGACTAGACGCTAGAAGTGACTAGAAATTGAAATCTGTTTATATAATTATATTAAATTCTTGCGTTACTGACTTACAACGCATAATCGAAACTATCGGGTGCAAGAAGCCGAAATTTGCAATGTAGGTACCTACCTATATATTCCTTGGGACCGTAAGAAGGGAGTTCCCAAAATTCCCACGGGTTGGTGAAGAAACGATTATAATAAAATGTGCGGGCTTAGCTTCCACTAAGAATTCACGCAGACGACCGGTTGGCGCCGCGGGAGTGTAAGCGACAGCTACGCCGATGGTCGTGGGTTCGATTCCCGCTCAAGTGTGTATGCACATGGATGTTTGTCTTGGTCTGGGTGTTTCTATGTTAGATATGTATGTATTTACAAAAAAAAACAGTATATTTGTATGTTTATCCATTGTCTAGTACCCCTAGTACAAACTTCTGCTTAGTTTGGGACTAGATAGTGTTGTGTGAATGTGGTGGAATATTATTATATTATATTGAGATTTGCCCCTCTTAGCTATTGCATAAACAGAACTTACACATCAGTTAAATGAATATTGTAATATTGTATAATAATTATGATATTATCGTTAACTTGGTTGGTTGCTACTATTTTTGCGTGGGAGTTCAGTATCCGTTTCAAACAAAAAACTATTTGATCAAAAGAAAGGTTAATTTGGCACTGATTATTGCCATATTATATAACGCCGGTAATCCAAGAAGGAGCAATTGAAGAATCATCGCCTATTCCTTTTTAAATTGAACTTTAACCTCTGAAAATGTTTGTACCACCTGATTCTTATTCAGAATAAAAGTTGGTAATAATATTGGGACACAGCACCCCATATGAGGTTTGCATTTTTTTCTACTAAAACATTCTTGTGTAATTTTAATATTTTCTGGTAATTTATTCCTGTTAGGTCTGCTATCGATCTTTATGACAGCTGAAACCCATACTTGACGTCTCCAGTACAGAGGATTGTGCTCTTTTTTAACTTGTCATGTTTAACCTTTTGTCCGCTATAGCAAAATGCTCAGATATTTACATTGAGGCGCATTTCTTTTGGGCGCTCTGAATACAAACTTTCTGTGACCCAAATTGTCGTTTGGCGGCGTGGCAATCACGCTGTGACAGCTGTCTCTACGAGAGCAAGAGAGACGAACGTTACACGTGTGTACCTTAACTACGAGAGCAAGAGAGACTGAGAACGACGCCAGCGCCGGCCACGGCGCCAACCAGGAACTACACTGGAGACAGTCCCCCCACTTGGAACTGGCACACGAAATCCTTAAGAACTGCGCTTCTATGTAAATCGTTGGCTATAGTCATATGGGATGTAATTTAAGAAATTATGTGTTGGCGCCATTATTATTTTTTTATGGAATAAGCGGCAAACAGGCAGACGGATCACCTGATGGTAAGCGACTAACGCCTCTCATGGACACAAGCAACACCAAAGGAGTCCCAAGTGCTTTACCGCCCTTTTGGTTGGGAACAGGAATAAGAGGGGTAGTAGGATGAGAAAGAAGGAATAGCAGATGACTCTTCTGGGACTTTCACTCACCAAACGGAACCCAACAGTATAGGTACTGTTACTTTACACCGATTTTTTGTGAGAGAATAGTACTTCCCCGGTAGAGCCGGTCCATGGGTGCTGAAATCAACAAGGCTCTAGGTTTAAGGTAGTAGAGCCTTGCTGATTTCAGCATGAATGGGCCGGCTTGACCGGGGAAGTACTACCCTCTCACAGAAAATCAACGTAAAGTAACAGTACCTAAACTGATGCGTTTCGTTCGGTGAGTGAGAGTGCCGGAGGCCCTATCCCCTATCCCTTCTCCCTGATCCCACTCCTTATCCTATCCCTTTTCCCAACCCCAAGGGGCGGCAACGCACTTGTGACTCGTGTGGTGTTACTTGTGTCCATGGGCGGTAATTGCTTACCATCAGGGGATCCGTCTGCTCCTTTGCCGCCTATTGCTATAAAAAAAACTGGTTAGACTAGAAAGCGGTCCTCAGGCTCCAAGGTGTACGATTTGGACGCTACAGGAGTATACTAGAAAGACGGTCATCATCATCGTCCTGACATCGTCCCGATTACATGCGACCGTTTAAACCACTAAGCCATACACTCAGTATGATGTTTGTATGGGTAAAATTAATTTCCAAAGTTGTTACAACCAACATTTTCGCCAAGCTTCGATAGATGGCATTAGGAGTCATCTTGATCCGCGCAAAATTACTTGAATAAGTATAATATATATTACATACACAATTATATCTCAATAAATAAATTAATTTACATTATTTAGTTTTTAACCAACGTTATTCCCGACTATGCTATTTTAGTTCATCGACGCCTTGATAGATGGCGTTAGTGACTACTTTGAATATGGTTTCGTTCTCACGCACTTTAAAATTAAATATATTCCGATTACGGCTGTTATCTTATAATCTGTCTTATATAGGTATTTTTATATTACTCTACTTACTCCGTCTAATTTTGTAAGTTACGAATTTGCTGAAAACAGCTCTAACAGTTTTAAATCGTTTGATTAATAGACAACATTTAATTTTCTCTGTAATGACCGTCATTTAAACGAAATCTATCAATATTTAAGTATATACTAGAGGACGCCAGCAGCTTTTCCTGTTTTTTTTTTTAGTTTACCCGTTTTGGCCGATCCCGTGGGAATTTCGGTAAATCCCTTCTTAGTGCACCCCTACGGTTCCCAAGGAACATACATGCCAAATTTCAGCTTCCTGTGCCCAATAGTTTCGGCTGTAGCGTGTTTGTCAGTCAGTCAGTAACGCAAGGATGTATTTCTACACCCACTTTTCGCCAGATATACTTTAGTCCCACGTAATAAGGGGCGAGCCTATTGCCGTACCGGGCACATTTCCAGACTCCGTGCTGCTACTGAGAATTCCGTGACAGAAAAACCCAATAACACTGCCCGACCCAGGAATCGAACCCGGGACCTCCCGATCCCACGCGCACATTTGTGCCGCGAGACCAACGAGGCAGTCGTAGGGTTTGATGTCGAGTTTTCCGTCTCTACGCAAAGATGGTATTTGCATCGTGTTATCCCTTAGTCGCCTCTTACGACACCCACGGGAAGATAGGGGGTGGTGACACTTGTATTCTATGCCGTCAACCACACGGCGCGCTTATCACAGAATATTAAAACTGTAAATGTAAACTGCAGTTCAAGTAATGTTATAGCGCCGTATGTACGTTACGTATATTTCTAGTAAGTAGCAGTGCATCGGGGCGCGGCCCGCTGCGATAATCCGCCGACTCGCGCAAGATTTGTGCCCCATTGTCATCCTCCCACGACATTACAAAGTAACTGCTGTTAGACTAGACGCTAGAAGTGACTAGAAATTGAAATCTGTTTATATAATTATATTAAATTCTTGCGTTACTGACTTACAACGCATAACCGAAACTATCGGGTGCAAGAAGCCGAAATTTGCAATGTAGGAACCTATATATTCCTAGGGACCGAAAGAAGGGACTTCCCACAATTCCCACGGGTTCGTGAAGAAACGATTATAATAAAATGTGCGGGCGTAGCTAACACTAAGAATTCACGCAGACGACCGGTTGGCGCCGCGGAAGTGTAAGCGACTGCTACGCCGATGGTCGTGGGTTCGATTCCCGCTCAAGTGTGTATGAACATGGATGTTTGTCTTGATCTGGGTGTTTCTATGTTAAATATGTATGTATTTACAAAAAAGTATATATGTATGTTTATCCATTGTCTAGTACCCATAGTACAAACTTCTGCTTAGTTTGGAACTAGATAGTGTTGTGTGAATGTGGTAGAATATTATTATATTATTATTATTATTGACATTTGCCCCTCTTAGCTATAAGCATAAACAGAACTTACACATCAGTTAAATGAATATTGTTGTATGATAATTATTATCTTATCGTTAACTTCGTTGGTTGCTCTACGATTTTTGCGTGGGCGTTCAGTATCCGCTTTCTAAACAAACAAAAAACTATTTGATCAAAATAAAGGTTAATTTCGCACAGATTATTGCCATATATAACGATGGTAATCCACGGGAGCAATTGTAGAATAATCGCCTATTCCTTTCTAAATTGAACTTTAACCTCTGAAGATGTTTGAACCACCTGATTCTTTTTTTGCGCTTTCGGCAATGTTACAAAATTGGTTATAATATTGAGTCACAGCACCCCATATGAGGTTTGCATTTTTCTACTAAAAATATTCTTGTGTAATTTACATAATAATTATGGTAATTACTTCCTGTTAGGTCTGCTACACAGGTCTGCTATCAATCTTTATGACAGCTGGAAGCCATACTTGAAGTCTCCAGTACAGACACTGAATACAGATTTAAATATCTGAGCTCTTTGGTACTGAGGATAGGGAAGTTACCTGCAAGTGAAATAAATTATACAAGTATTTTTATCTAGTGAAACATGTCAAAATAATAGTAGTTTCATTCATCAATTACTTAATATTAAAACTTTACTTTACATTTTTATCGTCAATTTATTGATAAGTATTCTACCTGACAGCAAAACACTATGACGTCACTACGTCATATTTCATACAAAACCCTTGGCAAAGGTCGTTTTTGACATTTCATTAAAAGTGCTTGATTTGACTAGTTGGAAACAACCCTATTGTGCTCTTTTTAACTTGTCACTCATCTATTAATCTTTTGTCTATTATAGTCCTGTTTTGGCGATGAGCCAACGTAAATCTAGGAAATTATGTGTTGGCACCATTATTATTTTATATGGAATAAGCGGCAAACAGGCAGACGGATCACCTGGTGGTAAGCGATTATCGCCGCTCCTGGACACAAGCAACACCAAAGGAGTCCCAAGTGCTTTACCGCCCTTTGGGTTGGGAACAGGAATAGGAGAAGTAGTGGGATGAGAGAGAAAGGGATAGGAAATGAGTCTTCTGGGACTCTCACTCACCAAACGAAATGCAACAGTATAGGTACTGTTATTTTACACCGATTTTTGTGAGAGAGTAGTTCTTCCCCGGTTGTAGTGTGTAGCCAGCCTAACCTCCTTATATATTGTAGGTAATGTTAGTCTGTAGTTTATGCAATATAACTCAATAGTTCGAACCTCTATAACGTGTTTGATTACCATCCTTTACTTGGCGACCCTGCCAGTGCTGCCTTTTGGCAGTACTGACCTACTGGGGTATAAAAAGGATAAAAGGTAACATTTTTTAGGTTATTCACCAACTCGACACAAGAGACTGGACACACGTGTGTCCAGTTGGTGAAATTCAAAATTAGTATTACTAATTATGTCGTCATGTGGACACGTCATGATTTTTACGCGTGTCCACATGGTGAAACTTAAATTAAATCACTTTAATGTTTTCGTAAACTGGACACACCCAGTTGTTTTGCAATTAAAGGTACAGTTAGGTTCATAATCGCCTCGTTCATTAAATTATTAAACGTGGCGATTTCATCATAAAGGTCGCGACACAGAGGTAAGCGCGTAGCTCGATCGATTTGCAAAGTCAAGCGACTCCACCGCCACCGTATGAATTATAGATGGGTGACCATATATAAAAAAATTGTCCGTGCCTCGGAGTGCACGTTAAGCCATCGGTCTCGATTGTCATTATCATCTATAACAGTTGGTATAGATTGTCAGTACCCTCAAATAATCTGACACCTAGTTAACCTTAGAATCTCGAATTCCGCTTTGTGAAAAAAATATTAGGCGAATCTGGTTAGACTGCAAAGCCGAGTTAGAAAGTTCAATGTAATTTAAAAACAATAATGCATGAGGATGTACGTATGTCATGAAAAAGTTGCTTTACTTTTTTATTGAATAACCTTATTAAAGTTTTTTAAGACAATATACAAAAAACATTGAAATAAAACAAATACGTAACAAAAATATAGTTGATTGATTCAGGCGTTACTTGGCGGAACTCCATTGTAACCTAATGGAAGGAAAGAGGAACCCACCACGCACCCTCGGATTGCCCACCCCAACTATTGCAATAGAAAAAGGTTGACAATACCAAACTCCTCTAAAGACAAAGGATAAGGGATATGTGGAATAATGTGGAAATGGGTTCCAGGAAAATACCTGACGTGCAGTATCCCGCTCTATGCGCCGACTATACTTCGACACGTGTTTAGCAGTTTACTAATGTTTGCCATAATTTAAAATGCCATAATTTCATAATGCCATACTGGTATTTGCCATAAGTTCATTAGAAATAATGCTTCAGTTGCCATAATCGTGAAATGACATAAAATGACTTTCACTAATTCCATTGGTCATAATCGATCAAGTGTCATAATAATTTAAATCCATAAATGTATTTGCTATAATTTTCGTTTTCAATAATGCCATTTTCCATAACTTTTATTCACCATAAGTTCTCTTTTGACCCTTAATCCTTATTAAACTAGTGTGAAGAATGTGGACTAAGTTGACGGAGCCCTGTTTCGCAGGGCTCCTAATTTTGGGTTAAGGGTCAAAAGAGAACCCTAACCTAACCTATCCGAGTCGGATTGCACTGAGTCGGGGTGTTAACGATAATTAATTTCGACCTAACAATATTATTTCGACCTAACAATATTATGTTGTCCGTGTGGTGACGGATTAAGAATACGGAATTTCACCACCCTATATCATCCCATGGGTGTCTTAAGAGCCGACAGAGAGAGCATATTATGCAGAGAACAGCACTGTAAGAGAAGGAAATCTTGATACAAACCCTATACCAACCCGTTTGGCCAGCGTGGTATAGTAGGCCAACTCCTCCTTTCAAAGGAGAGGCCTAGTCCAGCAGTGGACTGATAAAGGCCGATGATGAATATTATGTATTATTTTCAAAATTATATCAAATTTTGATTATGTCAAGGGTCGATTATGAGATGTGTTACTTATAGAAACTAATTATTATGATACTAGAGGACGCCAGCAGCTACGCCTGCACATTTTTTTTAATTTATCTGTTTTGAGCGATCCCGTGGGTATTTCGGAAAATCCCTTCTTAGTGCACCCCTACGGTCCCCAAGGAACATACATGCCAAATTTCAGCTTCCTGCGCCCAATAGTTTTGGCTGTAGCTTGTCTGTCAGTCAGTCAGTAACGCAAGGATTTTATATATTAAGATATGTTGTTATAGAAAGTAATTTTACGGCAAATACAAGTTATCACTGTTGAGTTGTTAAGGCAAACGTTATTAGTATAAATGATAATAGTGCAAGTAAATATTATGATCGGGGATGATTATGGCAAACAATATTAGTGCAAATGAATTTATGGAAAACGAGAGAATACCGTGTTTAACCTCTCCACGAGGCATCCGCATCCTCAGGACCGATGGGCAACGACTGAGCCTATTAATCTAAATATATCCTAATGATTTAAAACAATCACTTTAATGATCACAGAAAAATCAAATAAAGCCTTAGATAATTCACCATTAAAGCATATTTTTGAATTTTTCAAAGTTAAATGCAACGACAAACTGACTTGCACCGTTCAACCTCGAGGTGCTATATGTCCCATAAAATTTAATATAAAAAAACTTTATTGGAGCATAACAACAGTTAAATTGGTAATTTTACAAACAATTATCAATTTACATAGCTCTGTAAAACAATATTTGACTCTTTGGAAATATAGTAATTACCCTTATTATAATAATTAACAAGCTTAATAATAGTACTTATCACAATCATTTTACTACAAATAGAGATAAAAAAAAATCAACAGCTAAACATTTCAAGAAAACATAAAATATTAATATACAAATATTTTAACTTACTTAATTTTTTCGATACTGTGACCGATGCTAATTTCACCTGATTCAAACTCCTTTCCAGTGGCTGCGATCATACTATTAATTCTGATTGTGACAATTCTGTCGATCTCCGATATAATCCGCAAGCAACATGTCTTGAAACTGCTCAGGTACAACGGCGTCAGCTATATTATTAAATGATATGCGTCGAAGACCCAACGATCTGTTCCTTTTTCTATGTTTGGCGGGACGTTTAGTAGATAAATGAGTCAAAAACATTTATCTGCGTGACTGTACTTTGTCAAGAAATCAGGTAAAATACGACCGTGTGTCCAGTTGACGAAAACATTAAAGTGATTTAATTTAAGTTTCACCATGTGAACACGCGTAAAAATCATGACGTGTCCTCATGACGACATAATTAGTAGTACTAATTTTGAATTTCACCAACTGGACACACCTGTGTCCAGTCTCTTGTGTCGAGTTAGTGAATAACCCCATTTTTTTTGTACTATTTCTTTAAAAATCTGTTATGAATTGCGAAATGTGTCTTGACGTCGGATTATACGAAGTATACTATACTTATCTTGCCTTTCGGTTATAAACCTTGCTCAACGTAGAAGTTACGGAGTCCTCTCGACCCGAGCAACGCCCAGCGCCCAGCAAAATCCATCATCTGACTCGAACTTCTCCCGGCTTCCAGCAAAATATATCCATCTAGTAAAATCTCTCCATGTACAGAATTTTTCACATCTTCATTTTCAGCTTATATGTATAATGTATATACTTTTCTTCAAATTTTAAGAAATTTTATGCAATTTTGGTTCTTGATGCTTTGTTTGCTCATTTTTTTTTAATGTCCCTTTTCACGCAATTTCTTCAGTAAACTGTATTTATTTTCTGCTTTTTATTCGTAATAATTATTTTTCACGCCAAGCACTGCCCAAGGGCAGCACTAGCAGGATCGCCATGTACTGTTACGAGGGCGACGGGAGTGTATTCGAAACAAGTGTTGCGTTTGACTTTCGTATATTGAGTGTTCTACAATATTACATACGAATCACATATATAATAATATATGTTAGAGGTGCACTGCACAACACGGTAAAGCCGGCCCATTGGTGCTGAAATCAGCAAGTATCTAGGTACTACCTATAAAATATATTCATTCTAGCTTGTCACATTTGGCTTCTTAGAAAAACAGTAAAGTTCAAAGGGTTATGGCTGATTTTAGTTTCACGCTCACCGTCAGCGCTCATAGCTCAGCGCGTCGTTTGTCAGCGCTGAGGCTCAGATAGAATTACGATTGTTTCGCAAATTAATAAGCTGTTGCGGTAGGTAGCCACATTTCCATGTGTCCCTTAATAAATCAAATAACTCATAATCATACCAATTTAGATAAATCTCCTCAAATAAATTTCATAACACTTCCAGTACCGTCTTACATTTAAAGCCGTGTAAAGTATAAAACTTAGGGATCGTTTTCAATCGGGCCAAGTTAGTAGGTGCACTTAGGGGTAATGACGCGTCCCTTTCAAGTACCACTGGGTACTATTAAGTGTCGACTAGTACACTAGTTTAGAAAACTACCAATTTGGACTTAAGTCTGTAACAGAGGCACTGTCATTGTATAAGTACCCTTTAATAGTTGTATGAATCATGGTTAGTCAAATATGTTTTGCTTAATAGGGAGAGACTCTATCACTCTATTGAACGACAGTTGCAATATTTTCTCAGTAGAATAGGATATATTTTGTTAAATCTGGTTAGATTAAAAAGCAGACCTCAGGCTCCAAGGTGTACGATTTGGACGCTTCAGGAGTACCTATGCTAGAAATATGGTCATCATCATCGTCCTGGCCTCATCCCGACTACATGCGGCCATTTAAACTACTAAGTCATATACATGCAGTATAATGTTTGTATGGGTACAGTTTATTTTCCAAAGTTGTTACCAAAACTTTCGCCAAGCTTCGATAGATGGCATTAGGAGTCATATAAAAAAAACTTGCAAAATTAATTGATTATATATTACATACATAATTATATCTTCATTTACATTATTTTAGTTTTTAACCAACATTATTCCCGACTATGCTATTTTAGTTCATCGACGCCTTGATGGATGGCGTTAGTGACAACTTTGAATATGGTTTCGTTCACACGCACTTTAAAATTAAATATATTCCGATTAAGTAAGTAAGTTGTTATTTTATAATCTGTCTTATATAGATATTTTCATATTACTCTACTAACTCCGTCTAATTTTGTAAGTTACGGATCTAGTTTTATTTTTATTTTAATACTAATTTGGGTAAGGCAAGGATAGCTTAGTATCGAGTATAAGCGGACCCCGGGTTGCATCTGGAATAACGCTACGAGGATAATGACTCAATTTGTATGCCAAATCTTTTTGACTACACGGTTGGCGGAGTGGTTTAAGCGGCCGCTGGCGCCGCCTTGCCGCTTGACACTGCGCCGAGTGTTGTGGGTTCGATTCCCACAGGAGACAACACTTTGTGTGATTCATAAATTGTTGTTTCTAGTCTGGGTGTTCATTGTGTCCGTTAGTTGTATGTTTGTAAAGTCCCCCGCGACACAGGATTTAGTCCTAATGCGGGAGTTGTCTTTTTAAAGAAGAAGAAGAAGAAAGCTTTAATAGCAGTTTCATTGTTTCCCTTTTTTACAAACCTTAAACCTTTAATCTTCGTTAGTCACAGTAGGTAAATCTGTAATCTCTACACCTACACTTGAGAAGACTAATGCTGCAGGTAATGTCTGCCAATCCGACTTAGACGTGCTAGATGGTTTTGTGCTAGTTTGATACAGCTAGAACATAATCTTTTTATATATATATATATATATTTCTTGTGTGCGTGTGTATGTCACTAAACTCCTCCTAAGCGACTGGACCGATTTAGTAAAATTTTTTTGGGTGTGTTCAAGGGGATTTGATAATGGTTTAGATTCACAATTTAGTCCACTAGCAAATGTATTTATAGTTAATTTTTAATTTGTAAGTAGTTGTTGATTTTGGCATGTTTCACATTGGAACCGATGGACTGCGCTACAGGCGCTACCATCGCAGTGCCAAATCTATTTTAATATATTTATTAAAATCCTTACCTGAATAATAAAACATTAAAAAATAAAGATATCGAGTCGACAACATATATCCGCAAAATTCGGATTGTTGAGTATTTTGTTAAATTCTAATAGTTCTGACAGACAAATCGCAGTCGCCATATTGGCCTCTCTAGAGAAACTTCACTGATACCGGATAATATTTTGAGTACTACCAAAGAGGTTCTACTAAATCTTAGTAATAAGTAGTTCGTATGTGTAAATACCAAAGAAATATAACCTTAAGTCATAGAAGTAACACTAAATAACAACAGCGGTTGCTATGTTTGATATCTTCTTTCTAATGGCGCATGCAGTATGATAGAAAGAGCTGGCGATAGGTTTAGCAGCACGCTCTTATAACCCAAACAGCCAAACAGTAGACAAAACATAGAGTTAGGAAACCGAGTGTTGTTCGTAACAGTGATGATTTATCGATAAATATTTTTGGTCAAATGTCTAACTTTAGTATGTGTCGATATATTTAAGCCGTAGAAGTAAACAACTAAAATATTGAAATTGTAGTTTTTGCTGTCGACAGTGCTTTGCAAATCAGTCGCCGGAAAGTGCTTTGCAAAGACTTGCCAGACAGACAGTACTAAAAAATTTCACGTGTTTAATTGTTCGTTTTAGCCATAAAATCTATTGACAAAAAGTATTCAGAAACGAATGAGCGATGCGTTGTGATGAGATGCTAAAAAACTGTCGCTTAGATTATGTATTGTACGAATTATACCAGATTGGCTAATGCGGCACGGCAGGCTTTGACAATTTGTGTGCGTTGCATCATATCACGTTGCTTGCTATCGCTTACGTTGGACACTGCTCTATTTTTTTAGAGTTGTAGGTAATCCGATTTGTGATCCGCCAGCACATAACAGCAGTGAACTACTTTGACAACCCAGTTGGCGTGAGTGCAACCGACTGCCACGCCGAAGCTTGCGGGTACGATTCAGTTTTACATTCATGTCCGATAGTTTGTTTCCGTATTTATCCCTCATTCAAAAAACATCGATATCTCCTTTCACTGTCAAATCCCATCACTCCTTAATAATGGGATTTACAGCACGGCTATTTAGAGAATGCAGTCAAAGATATGAGGCTGTAAGGAGTCTATGCCTCTTTAAATGAGACGCGTAATTTGACGTTATGATTAACCAACTAAGACCAACTGACATTACATGTTGCACGTTCGGTATAAGGAAATATGGCGAGCATGTTCTCTCTAGTCTAAACGTCCAACCTCTCTGGTAAATACTTTTTGCAGTTATATTTCTTATACAGTTAAAACGACAATTATAGAAGTATCCGCCCAATAAAGGAGATTTGTGTTACCCCGAACATAGATGATATACTATATCTAGGGAACCCCGAATTTAAGCGAGCGAAGCTGGGGGCAAAAGCTAGTTTTATATGAAAAACATACGTTATCTCGACTACCTACTTCTTATAAAATAGTGAAACATCTGCCTTTTTATTTTTCTAGTTAATACTGTTTAGTCTAGTTACCCATATTCCGTGCTGTTACTGAACCTTTTGAACAAATATCGATTATTAAAGTAAGCTACCTAACCAGGACTCGGATTTACAGAACAGAAATGTATTATCCTCCTAGCGTTATCACAGTCTCAACCTGGGGTCCGCTTTCTAGTCTGCTTCGGATTTGGCGGAATATTAGCTTTTCCACGGAGCGACTGCCTGTCTGACCTCCGCAACCCCAAGGGATAGCGATATTCCATGGTTTAGACTAGTGTCAGTTTATTTTAGAGGTACTGACGCCCTATAACGACTGTCAAAGATCTTCATGACAGCCGGGACCGACGGCTTAAAGTGCTCTCCGAGGCACGAGACAAGCGATAATTAACAATTCAATACGCACATAACTCCGAAAAGTCAGTGGTGCGCGCCGTGGATTCGAACCCGATACCCTCTGTATGGCAGTCCGTTGGTATCTCCACTAGGCTATCGCTGCCTTATAACAAAAATGTATATAAGCTATATATAGTTTATCGAATAATTTGACTGCCTCTGTGGTCTTGCGGCAGCGTACGTAAGCAACTGCGTCTATAATGGGGGATACTGGGATTTTCTGTTAAGAATTATCCAATAGACGTTCGAAGTAAGGAAGTAAGCGGTGTACCAACCCAGTGTCTCGGAAAGCACGTTGGTCGTTGGTTCTGCGCCCAATCTCCATTCGTGCCAGATATACCGTCCCATCATAGGGCCTGTTCACGAGATCGGTCTTAGCGGCGAGCGGCGCGGCACGGGCGATATACATGGCGCGTTTATTCTCGCGGCGCGCGGCCGCAACGGAGTAACGCGCGCCATGTATATCGAAAACGCTCGCCGCTGCCGCCCGCCGCTGTAGGTCGTGACAGGGCCGTATGGGAGTGAGGGAATAACGATAGAACACTTGTGTTTGCGCGCACACTGAGTACCATGATAATAATTATGTCCCCCGCAGTTGGCTAGCTTCTTATGAAACTGGCCACCGTGGCCAAAATTCGGTCATAGGACAATATTACTATAGAAGAATGAGCTTTAAAATCCTAGATACATCAAATCAACTCATCCAATCCAAGTTGTCGAAAAAAGACTTTTATAACCAGCAAATGATGCACTCGTGCATTGTGCACAAAAAACCCAAGCAATAGTGCGTGCGTAACAAATAGGTGCGCGACACTTGCTGCACATTCCCGCGCATGCAAATTGATCGGGCCGCCCTATCTGATCTAGGGACGCCATGCGATAAGGGACATTATAGGTACAAACTTTTGTTTTTTTTTATAGACTCACGCATGTATCCCTGAAGGGGTAGGCAGAGGTGTAATATTATACCCACATTTCGCCATGAATTTTTAGGTTCCACGTAATAGGGGGCGAACCTCGGGCACATTACCAGACTCTGTGCTGTTACTTAGAATTTTCTAACGGAAAAACCCAATAACACTGTCCGACCCGGGAATCGAACCCGAGACCTCCCAATCCCACGCGCACATTTATGCCGCGAGACCAACGAGGCAGTACAAACTTTAACCAAGAAATATTGTCAAAGCTCTGAGGTATTGCTTCTATAAAAAATCAACTTAGTCCGAATCCTGTGTGAAGGTGGATTATACAAACCTTTAATTACTATATCTATGATACAAACATTTAATCAACAGACATATGTACACTCAATCTACGCGGGTCAGCAATTATAAGTGTATCACATAATTATATGATCAATGTCTCGTGTCGATCGAACCTAAAACTTATACAGAACTAGCAGTCGCCCGCGTCTTCACCTACCCTAAACCTTTTCTGTTGTAGCTTTAGAGGTAGCATATTAAAAATCCCCACTGTCGAAATTACATTATTCTAGCTAGAATACGAGTAATGCTTTATAGTCATATCTATCTTGAAAACAGAAAGTCCCGTAAACCTTAACTGGATGGCGACCGTACATCTTTGGTATTCATGCGCCCGCGCCGATTTACATACAAGCGACTATTGCCTAGTATTGGTTATTGTGGGTTATTGTGGCCACAACCAGCTTAATCGTCGTCCAGACAACACGCAAGTATGCCTGGGAATATCTTGCTGTGAAATGTTATTGTTTCCAAAGTATATTGGTTAGTTATTAAGGACCACGATGTGGAAGAAAAATTCCTGCTTTAGCAAAGTGGCGGCCAACCTGCTGGTTACCATTTTAGTAAATATTTCTTCAAAATATGTGTTTGATGAACATCAAGGGTCATTTGAATATAATTCAGTATTGTATGAAGCAGTATCCATCGCTGCATCTACGGTGATTACCACTTGCAGCAAACAGTTTTAGAGACGCCTTATCGGGACTGCGCAGCGCTTTCTAATAATGGTTAATCCGTCAATACGTATAAAGAAAACGAGGTGGTTGGGCATCCGTGGTGGGTGAATGGGAGCCAAGAGAATATCAGCGTCCTGTATGCATCAGCTGTACTGGGCATAATGCTGACTTGGCTACCCTTTTGGTCAGCACTGGGACACATACTCGACATTACTCGATATTTCTTTTTTTCTGATCTGCAAATTCTTCTCTATTTTTATTTAATGTGCCTTTATAATCAGTTTTGTTCTTTTAAAATATTGTATGTTGTTCTGTTTTGTGCTGTATCCAAATAAATGTTTCTTTCTTTCTTCTTCTTCTTTCTTTCTTCTTTCAGGTGTAGCATTTTAAGACTAGATTTAGGATCCGCTGGCCATGATTTAAAGGTTATTAAGAAGAACTAGTAGGTATATATTATCTAGTGATCGCTCATGTAAGTTTTAACAGCGTAATTCAGGATCTTTCATCGTTCTTCGCCACCGTACCTCCGTCGGTGTCCGTAGGATGCTAGTTTTCATGACATTAGGAAAAGCCATATCCTTATTCCTTATACCTTCTCCCTCATCCCACTCCCCATCCTATTTCTTTTCCCGAACCCAAGGGCCGGCAACGCACTTGTGACTCCTGTGGTGTTACTTGTGTCCATGGGCGGCGGTAATTGCTTACCATCAGGCGATCCGTCTGCTCGTTTGCCGCCTATTACTATAAAAAAAGTAATTTTATATATATAAATACACGTAAGTATGATTTAGTTCCCTTTGTATTGTTAGCTGAATATTTAGCATCTACATGCACCACTATCTATGTTATAAATCATTCGAAATTAATTATGTCTGCAGAACGTGATAGTTTTATCCCGTGCAATCTACTTGAATCGTCGACCCCATAGTTAACTAGATAGCGCGGTATTTAATCTCAAAACCGTGATCCCTTGGACCTGTGAAAGTAGCTATGGCTTGTAAGCTGCTCTATAATATCTTTAGACTGTCAAAAGGTATCTTGAACGTCTGGTTACAATATATGGTTTTGAAAATACGTTGATGTAACTTCTAGTAAAAAACAAAAATGATTTCGCTCTTGTTTAAACTACAACTACTAATAACAATACAAGGTAGATATATGATATATATATATTTTTTATGGTATAAGGCGGCAAACGAGCAGACGGATTGCCTGATGGTAAGCAATTACCGCCGCCCATGGACACAAGCAACACCATAGGAGTCACCAGTGCGTTGCCGCCCCTTGAGGTTGGGAAAAGGAATAGGATGAGGAGTGGGATGAGGGAGAAGGAAAAGGGGATAGGGCCTCCGGCACTCTCACTCACCGAACGAAACGCAACAATTTAGGTACTGTTACTTTACATCGATTTTCTGTAAGAGGGTAGTACTACCCCGGTCGAGCCGGCCCATTCATGCTGAAATCAGCAAGGCTCTACTACCTTTTAAAAATTATGTTATTTAGTAATGTTTACGTACCTATCTCAACATATACATATTGGGTCATCATAGACTCAATAGAGTAACAGAGACCAACAACGGTGACAAAACAACTTCGTAGCAAGTAGGTTCTATCTACTAAAGTTTCAATGCAGGAATGACAGTACTGTCAGTCTATAACTACACTATGACTAAAACGCTATCGTGACCAACTAGATTCCAACTCAAGATAAATCTGCATTAAGAAACCGTTGCTTCCTTAGCATACATACATAAAACAAACCACGCCACATATAAACAACCAAGTATCCTTATCAAATCATGCCGACACCTAACCGTTTTCTAGCACGACAAAAGCGCTATAACTCAGTCAACTCTCATTGACACGATGTTGACAGCGCGACAGACGGGCTGCTACTGACCGTACTGGACTCTGCAGTAGGTGTCGCTACATAGATTACGTCAGCTGTCACTAGGTGCCGCTAGGGGCGCGACACGTTGATACGTCACTTCCGTCGAAGATAAATCTTATCTCTCTCACGCACTTGTGGGCGTAATTACATGTTACGAAGTTTAAAGCACAGTTATTATTATATTTAATTTTATGTGATGGCAGATAAATTTTATGGCGTCGAAAGCGATATTGTTTTATGAGTTTGAAAAAAAATACTTACCAGAAATTGTAGATGATTTCTATGAGTTGTCCATCATAAGAAAATATGGTATGGTGCGAAATAATTATTACGTATAATCTTGTTGATGTTGAAGAGTTTCGTATGAAAACACAAAACTGTTTAGTATGGATATAAGCTATCTTCACTCAAATTCAATATACATTATTAAAGGTACCACATTAAATCTCATACACAGGGCTACAGGCAGATTCAAAGCGGGCAAGTCAATTTTTATCGCTTCCGGAACGAATTTGTCGAAATCACAACATAAATAAGTTATAATCAAAGTAAGAGAACACAATAAATTCATTTTGGAAACTGAATCTATTACACTACAGTGCAAGTGCTACACTTCACAGTAGGTACAGTAAACCTGTTCTATCTACATTTGATAATAATAATGTCCTCCAACCGCAGAAGCAGCGATAGCCGAGTGGAGAGACCGACAGACTGCTACGCAGAGGGTCTCAGGTTCGAATCCTCGGCTCTCACCAAAATGACTTCTCGAAGTTAAGTGCGTATTGAATTGTAAATGATCGCTTGCTAAACGGTGAAGGAAAACATCGTGAGGAAACCTGCATGTCTGAGAGTTCTCCATAATGTTCTCGAAAGACATGTGAAGTCTGCCAACCCGCACTTGGCCAGCGCGGCGGACTATGGCCTTACCCTTCTCATACTGAGAAGAGGCCCGTGCCCAGCAGTGGGACAGTTTATAGGGTTGATGATGATTGTCCTCCGACCGATTTCGGCCACGGCGGCTTGTCTTTATATGAGACTTGCCAACTGCGCGGGACATATTATAGTGCACAAGTGGGTGCGCAGACTAGTGTTGTAAACATACATACATACATAGACTCACGCCTGTTTCCCCGAAGGGGTAGGCAGAGGCATATTAAACGCACACTTTTCGCCAGTGTTTTGATCCCACGTAATAGGTGGCGAGCCTATTGCCGCTTATTGGGACATTTTGTTTGCCAGAGCCTCGTCCGTTGATCGGCAGGTGCACCACTTGCAGGTGAGGTTGGCTTGGGACCCTAAGTTCTTGGTGGGAACCCTATGCAGTACAAGTGCACTCTCTATTAGTCTCTATTCCCTCACTCTCATAGGCCGATGAGACCCCACAAGCGACACGACCGGAGAGAGATTGGGCGCAGGACCAACGGCTTAACGTGCTTTCCAAGATACGGGGGTGAGACACCGCCAACTCCCTGTCTCCGAACTTCTATTGGAAAATTCATAAAAGAAAAACCCAATATCACTTTTTGTTCGACCCGGGAATCATACCCGAGACCTCATGATCCGCAGTCGCTTACACTACATTTGAAATAGGGCACTACAAAACGGACTGCCTACAGTGCTTAGTGTGCTCACCAATATAGATACAGTAATTCACGAGATAAGGGGCAGCAAACAATGTACTTTCATTAAACAGGTACAATGTAAGCCCTAGCACCGTTAGCTCTCAATACTGGATCTAGGTTGTTAACGGTAGCAACAAGTGGTCTGGCGGGTCGTGGGTTCGATCCCGACGCATTAATTGATCGCCTTATCTGCAGTTTGCACTAGGTAGTGCTAACGGTTGGTAGAGTTGATTAACTAACATGGAAGTTAGAGCGAGTTAGCAGTATTTGAATATTCGCTTACCTACATGCTAGTTTTGGCCCGTAAGTATCTTTGCCCGCGTTGTGATAGGTTTTTTAGGACAAAAGTTAGTCTATGTGTTATTCTGATGTATATAATATAGGTAAATGTGCGCGTGGGATTGGGAGGTCTCGGGTTTGATACCCGGGTCGAGCAAAGTGTTATTGGGTTTTTCCGTTAGGAAATTCTCAGTAGCAGCACGGAGTCTGGTAACGTGCCCGGTACGGCAATAGGCTCGCCCCCTATTACGTGGGACCTAAAAATTCATGGCGAGATGTGGGTGTAATATTACACCTCTGCCTACCTCTTCGGGGACACAGGCGTGAGTCTATAAATAAATAAATAAAGAAATAATATATATTTGCAAAGTTTCATCAAAAGCCGGCTAGTAGTTTTAGTGTAAAAGAGTATCAAACATAAATACCTACAATTGATTTTGTACTATTTCAAAATGAGTACAACGTCGATAATTGTTTGCCAGAGAAAATGCTCTCCGATGCGCTTTGCTATATCACTACATAGTATAAAACAAAGTCTGTCTTCTGTCTGTCTGTCCCTATGTATGCTTAAATCTTTAAAACTACGCAACGAATTTTAATGCGGGTTTTTTTAATATATAGAATGATTCAAGAGGAAGGCTTATATCTATAATTGACGCGGGCGAAGCCGCTGGCGACATCTAGTTAACCTATAAACCACAGAAATAAATAGATAGAACGGTGATAGTCACATAATTCCTTACGATGCATGCGTGGCACTAGTTCAACAAGCCACGCCCACTGCGTTGACATGGCGTCGGTCAACTAGTGAAGTGACACACATTGTCAGTTATCGATAATATTATAATATTACGAATACATCGTTAAAAATAAAAAAAATATAGTGTTTTAAAAATGGATATATTGAGAGCAAATGAAAGACTTAACTTTAATTAAATATTTTAATGACAACACAGCCACAGTCACTGTCCTTGAAATAATACATATTTGTTAAACAATTGTCTTTTACTGACCGTTGCCCTTAAATTTTTTGTTAAGTAGCGTAACCGGACATCTATATATATATCAGTTACTGCGCGTATAAGGTGGATAATGTGATTTTCAGTTGGTGATTGTTCAAACTGATGAAAACTTATACAATCAAATAAATCACTCCCAATAAAATGACCAAGAATTTTGTTTAAAATTACCGGTTTCGATTCTTTTGGTTTTACATAAAAATTCTTTGATTTTGTTGCAACATATTTTATTAGTGCTTCTGCACTTTTACAAATTCTAATAACATTTTGCGATGGATATATGAGGCCACCTTTATCTTTATATTTAATTATTGTTGAAGAGCCCGTTGTTGTCTCATCTGATAATAAAGCGCCAACACAAGTTTCACATTTTATTTTCTTAAGTAAAAAACTCACTACAAAACCGGCTATATACACGATCACTTGACTCGAAAAACTAGAAAAATTTACTGGTGCATCAAAAACAGAGTCCAAGTCATCATTTTCAAGACTATCTTCATTACTTTCAACAAGCACAGTCCGGCTAGCAGTGGCGTTGATTGTATTGACTGAACATGAACCATTCAGGATCGATATTTGTTCTAAATCTATACAATTACCACCTTCTGTATGCTTAATTTCGACGTTAGTTATTAGTTTTTTGTAGAAAGTTTTAAATTGCCTACTTGTGGGGTTATTATTGAAACCACCGTGGGAGCGTACATTACAAAAAAATAATTCAATATGATCTTGACTAAATTTATATAAGCACAAAAAGTTTATTCTGTTACTCTCAATTAAATAATCATATAACTGCCTGACACTTTGAATACAAACTAAAAAGCCAATAAATCCAGTTTTCCTTGGACTTTTAATCATTAGCTGACCACGCTCGTCTCGTAATTCCTTGATAAAATATTCGGCCTTTTCTAAAAAAGAAAATGTGCTGGATTTATTTTGTAAGGTGAGCGGTTTTTTGAAATCAAAAGCTTTTAAAGTCCTTGAATTAAGAACGTCAAATAACCTATTAAATATTTTTATGAAATGTACGGTAGCCTCACAATTTTCAAATTCAACTAATTTAAATGTATCTTTGCACATCAATAGCGCATCAGCGACACTATTACTTAGCAATTGGCTAGCCAATTTAACTTTCATCTTTTGGTTAAAAAAATTTATGTGTTGTTTACGCAATTTATTGGTCAGATGAAAATTTTCTTTTTCTTGCAACATATTTAATTTTTCTAGATATCCCCATAATATCGGTTCACGATTCTTATTTTGAAACTGCTTGTAAGCCTCAAACGCATTCCGAACCAGTTTCAACATGTGACAAGCATCAAGTATGATTGAAACTGGTTCTTGAGTTACAGGGTGCTTAAACATTGTCTGTAAATGAAAAGGGTCTAAATCACACCCTAAAAGAGATGCCATGGCCAAATTAGAAGGGCAACCGTCAAAAGTCAATGCTATTACATGTATGCCGGTATTATGCAGTTTTTCGAGGCAAGTGACTACAAGATTTTTTTTTGCTGTCCATTGACACCATCTGCAAGAAAATACCCAACAGGTACCTTAAAATTGGCATTTATGCACGTAATTAAAAACACGAGGGCTTCTTTAGCTTCGCAAGCTTGGTCAGTTTCACAATTTTCCCCAAAGTCAACGTAACCATGGAATTTACTACCATCCCATTCGATTTTGCGTCTTATTGCCATTTCATCGATAGTTAGGCAACAAAATAGGGGGAAGTCAACTGATTGCACCTTTAACTGAATAGTATTTAAGGACTCTTTTGTAAAGCCAGGATTTCCATCAATAGACTCATACCACTTTCTGAGAGTCCTTGGATGAGGTAAATTCATATTAAATTTTTGCCTTACATAATTATAGGCCTTGGGCGAATAGTAATTAAGAGTAAGAGCAAAGCGCCGCATTATTGGTGAGTATTTTGATCGACTAATGATGTGTTTATTTTTTAACTGCCTATCATACAGTTCATGAGCAGTCAGGTCCATGTTACGTAATAATTCGGCGTCTTCTTCTTTCAGCAGTGAGTTATTTGTAAGTTTATTTATAATTTGCTGTAAGTTCAGAAGTTTTTTCTTCTTTCGCCGATTTTGCTCCTGTAGCCTCTTAATCTTTAAGTTTCTCTGAATAAGAGCATCTTTTGTATGGGCCAGCTGCCTTCTTAATTTTTTCTTACGGGGCGTATCGGCCAACTCCTAAAAAATAAATGAAGACATCATTACGGCCGCAGCTAACTTTTAAATTACATTGATAAATAATTAATCAGATAGATGATGCCGAATGTCTAATTAATAAGGTAAATTCTATCAAAATCAACGACTGTATAGTTCTTTCCATCCACCATTTATAAATGCAGAAAGTATGTAAGGTCGCACTCTTAATGACCCTTTCCCAGCGAATAATTGACAAGAAACATTAGACATAGCTCACCGCAGATGGCACAAAAGCAAGTAAGTGCAGTTAACAAACACCTTTCACATGATGATAGCTCACGAAGCAAAACAAAGGACGAGCGCCCTTATAAAAATAAACGATAACTAGTTAGAATAAAGCACTTTTATAATACGCTATGCCTTACAACAGCGGCAAGTCTTTCATTATATTAACAAAGAAAGACTTGTAAAATATCATACTTACCTGGCAAAAATCTTTGTTTACTGCATTCTGCTGTGATACCGCCATCTGGTGCTTCCACTTTATCATCATCATCTGCCTTTAACATTCCACTACTGGACTAGGCCTCTCCTTTAGAAGGAGGAACTGGCCTACTATACCACGCTGGCCAAACGGGTTGGTATAGGGTTTGTATCAAGTTTTCCTTCTCTAAAAGTGTTGATTTCTGCATAATATGCTCCCTCTGTCGGCTCTTACGACACCTATGGGATGATATGGGGTGATGACATTCCGTATTCTTAATCCGTCACCACACGGACACTTGACAGTGGTTGGTGCTTCCACTTGACAGTGCTTTATTATAGCTACTTATTATAATATTGTGCTGGGCACATACACTTATTTATGTTCATTGATAGATCATTAAAATTAAACGACTAAACACAATATTTAGAATAGGGCAAGTTTAACAACTCACATTATTGTCGGCGGATGTCTGATTTATTAGTTTTCTTTTAGAGGAATCAGATGTTGTAGGATTATCGTTTGATTCCTGGAAATATATAATTAGACGATAATTTAAATAATAATTTACATAGGTAATAAATTATTAGAAATATATGTCATATTTAGTAACGTGTTTCACGTGTAAAACAAACCACTTACGTAATTAACCCAAACGTCAATTTTTGGATATGCATTCGGAAATAGTATCCTCCTTTTTTTCGTTGGATCAAAATCTTCATCTACAAAGTGAGAGGAACAAATTGTGCTGTATTTCTTAGGGAACCAATCTTTATGTCCTGTAGCATTAATCCATTTTTCTTTAATCTTAGGGTCTTTTGGAAAGCTGAAAGGACGCATAATTTTAGATAAAAGTTTATATGAACCGGGACCATCGTTTATATGATGCTATCATCATATGCAATATTTTGCGCTCCAATATACAGTATATGCCTATGCGTATAACTTATATTCGAGCGCAAAATATTCACAAGTTGTATTATAAGACCTTTGTCAATAAATATCTATCTGTTGATGAAATAGTTTATAAATCCAGCCAATATTTCCTTAGATTTACTCGGACAAACCCTTGTGCGACATACTTACGAAGTAGTTAAGAAAACTAGTCGAATTAAATTTCGACTGGGCAGCTTATTAACTATCTGTGTACAAAATTTCATCTAAATCCGTTTAGTTTTTGTTGTGTCATAGAACAGAAACTATTCAAACTTAATTATTTATAATAAATATATTAATAATATCAGCCGACCGAAGGCATACATAATAGTTTATTTTATTTCAAGTGAGTTAATTATATTAATAATAAATTAAAAGAAAATAATTTACACTAAAACTACGTTCACAATATTTATCGATAACTTTTCGTGTTCGTGAAAGTAACATCACTAATTCATTTATTGGTTGAGTCACTATTGTCACTAACCAATCACAGCGCGTTCGCCTTAACTGAATGTGCCGGTGCCGCGGAATAGTTAGTAATTCAGCGTTATTGTGATTAACGTTTGTTTGACGTACATTACGCGCCCACTTGATTAGATATTCAAGCAATATAAAGCTTATGGCCGGCACGCGGACCACGCCTACTTCACCGTTCTAGTCTATCTATTTCTGTGCTATAAACCTTTTACTTTAACCACTCTCTCAATCTGTGAAAACTTCTATTTAAAATATTCGATACCTTTCGAATTTGTCACATTCATACAGATATAACACGATGCAAATACCATCTTTGCGTAGAGACGGAAAACTCGACATCAAACCCTATACTGCGACTGCCTCGTTGGTCTCGCGGCAAAATTGTGCGCGTGGGATCGGGAGGTCCCGGGTTCGATTCCTGGGTCGGGCAGTGTTATTGGGTTTTTCTGTCACGAAATTCTCAGTAGGTAGCAGCACGGAGTCTGGAAATGTGCCCGGTACGGCAATAGGTTCGCCCCTTATTACGTGGGACCAAAGTATATCTGGTGAAAAGTGGGTGTAGAAATACACCTCTGCCTACCCCCTCGGGGATAAAAGGCGTGACATTATGTATGTATGTATGCATACATATATACTGGACGAAACGAGGACTTAATTTATTTTTATAACATGTATTGATAGATGACATCTAGAACCTTCTACCTTTTTTAGGCTTCGAAAGTCAAACGACATAAAAACTAGGTACAAAATGATAGCTTATCATTATGTGGTCTTATCTCCCCGCAAACAATTTCTGCAACAATAATATTGATTGTGGTTTGTACAACCACAAGAGTGATAATATGCAGCAATATAAAAAGAATGCACTATGCATTGAACAGATTTACTATAAAGTTGAAACAGTGCTCTACCGACCTGGAAGGTCTTATATTTTCATAAGTAGGTAAGTTAATTACTACGCAATTCAATATTCGATCTATAGATAGATCTGTAGATTTTAGATTCCTTTTTGACATAAGCTCCATATAAAATATGTCAAACACGAATTTCGATACTCAAAATCCATGTATGGAATATTGAAAATGGCCGTTAATGCACTAAATCCTGTGTCGTGGGGTACTTTACAAACATACAACTAACGGACACAATGAACATCCAGACTCGAAATATTAATTTGTGAATTACACAAAGTGTTGCCTCGTGTGGGGATCAAACCTACAACACTCGGCGCAGTGTCAAGCGGCGAGGCGGCCGCTTAAACCACTACGCCAACCGTGCAGTGTGTTTATCTTATACATGTTTCTGTAGTTTCGCGGACGTTCAAGGAAATTTGATTTTGCGTGCCCTTCGTGACTCTTAATAATCGTTCTTTTTCTGCATAGATGGCGTAGTAGTTAAAATTTTGGATTCGCCGTTTAGCAATACAGAGTGTTGTGAGGTCGATTTCAATACGATATAACACTTTGTGAGATCTATAATGTTTCGTTACCGGTCTTTGTGTTCTTTGTGACCGTTGATTGTTTTTTTAAACAGTCCGCTACCTGCATTTGTGCCTTTGAAAATATTAAAAAATAACTAAGCCTTATCTTAATATATAAAATCCTTGCGTAACTGACTGACTGACAGACACGCTACAGCCAAAACTATTGGGCGCAGGAAGCTGAAATTTGGCATGTATGTTTTTTTTTTTTTCTTAATGTATCTCTTTTTTAAACATTTTTATTTATACATTTCCAGGCCAAACACAATCAAATATCAAAAATGCATCATTCCATGACGATTTGGAAAAATGCCGCACGACCGAATTACATCTCTAACATCGACAGGGAGTATCCATATTCGGAGGTGCCTAATCTCAGCCGGTACAACTTGGTGAAGATACCTCCTACCTTGAACGAGCTCATTGACCATGTGGACTACTGGGGAGAAGGCAGGATCATGTCTCAACACGGAGTCAGCGGTTTCCCAAACTGCTACAACGTGAACCACGAGTATCAACTGGTAAGCAACGGTGCAGACAAAGACAAGAAGATACCGAACAGAATTCCAGTCATCAACTACGAAAACTGTGATACTAGTGCCTACATCAGAGATAGCTCCGTCGTCACAGTGACTGTCATGGGATCCCCCATCAATGCCAGCTGCGCCACAGACATAGCCCGCATCGTCAACAATGACCTCGGAAAAGTCATCCTGTACGGATACGAAAGCACCTCTAAAGAAGTTGAGACCCTCGCCGAGATGCTAGAAAACAAATCACTGTACCCATATTCTGAATACAAGATACCCAGCAAATTCCAAGGCTTGACACTTTTTGACAAACAACTGACCTTGGCGTTCCTGAACGTCACTTTGATTAAGGACGAGCTTTTCAAACTCGTAATGAACGGCAGTTACGACGAAGCCGTCAATTTGACGAAGAAATTAGACAACGAACGCAACGGTGGAGCTATAAGCGATCTTGTTCTGAAACTTTTGAATTCAAATTCAACAGCGAACTTTAAATTGATGTCGTTCGCTTATAAATTGTGGAACAGCGGCGCGGAGAACATTGTGCGTGTTCACTTTCCTAATCCATTCAAGCTTATTTTAGGCAAAGAAAAGGTTACAATTGTAAACTACGGGTACTACCAAGGACTCAAACTCGATGCTAATGTGGATAGGTACAATGACCGACTGGCTTGGGGACATAATGGTGACAAAAATAGCAACAGACTTAGCTGGCAGTTCATTCCTGTATGGGCGAATAATGATGTTACTTTCAAGCTGTATAATATCGACCGCGATATGTACCTGAAGTTGGATGTTAGTGTCGATAGCATAGGAGATAGGAAAGCTTGGGGCTCGAAGAGTTCGGATGAAGACAGGCACAGGTACTACGTCGAGCCGTACATGAAGGATGGTACTTTGCTGTTCTATATTATTAACTACCAGTATCGGCAAGGTCTGAAGTTGGCTGTGGATGTAGATTCTTACGGAGACAGGCTGCTGTTTGGACACAACGGTGATATTTACAAGGGTGAAGATAGATTCAAGTGGAGTATTACCGCGTGGACACCGTAAAACAAGAACGCGTTGATAATATAAACAAATGTTTGTCAACATAACCATATCTGTAATTTATTACATTTTATGGATTCTTTCGCGTTTTACTTTTGGTTACCAGATTTGAAACCATTCATGTTGAACTATTCAAATCAATTCCGTTTTAATATAGGATTTATGAAAAAGCTGAACTTAAACATGCATAAACAACTTACAACTTACTAAATAATATCGATGTGCACGTCTAATAAATGACAATAAAGTATACTATAGTAGCACTGAATCGTAAATTTACGAAGAATATGTCTACATAAACGTTACAATCTATAAGGTACAAGAAATAACCGTTTGCATACAACCCAAGAAAGACCACGGAGCACAGTCGTAAACTCAAAACTAAATCAAACTGAATGAACAGTTGATGAATGAACGTAATATTTACAGTATCAGTGCGCACATGTGTCGTGCGCTGTAGGGCGGCAGCGACGGGGTCAGGGCGGCAGCGTAGCTAGTAGGCGGACAGCCGCCGCGCTGTCTACCCGTTGCTGCGAACTCCCGCCCGCCCTAGCGCGCGGCAAATCTTACGATACGCGAAAAGTAACTCGATTTACGTACTGACAAATTTAGACTGTGATTTTTTAAGAGTTGTTATATTAGTAAAATATAGGTTTCTTTGATTACGTGGTGTTTATTAGGACAGTAAAATATATGAAATTTTGTTAATATTTTTGTTTGAAGTGTAAGTGAAGTTTTGTAAAGACAGATAGAATATTCGTGGTTATAAGAAAATATATATTGGTGTTAGATGCTGTTAATACGATATCAAGGTAAGCTCTATGAAATAGGTCCTAATTTTCATTTTGAAAAGATTAACTGTTTAATCTGGTTAGATTAGAAAGTGAACCTCGGGCCCTAAGACAAGAGTCTTGGATGCAACCGGGATAACGCTAAGACGATGATGATTCATTAAGATAAATTGGTAATTCAAATACGACTTCCTCATATATATAATAATCAATGCATAAATCTGGAGTGATTTCTCTTATAGCTCATTTTCTCACAAAAATGCCTTCATATCTCATACGAAGGTTTGTTTATGTGTCAATTTTGGGAAAAGTTAAATTATTTTTTGAATAAAACATTGTAGTCTAAGTTGTGTTAACATTAAATCTATGATGGGCCTTATTACTGTTGAATCAAGTCAAAATCAAGGTCAGGCAGTGTTAGGCGGATCTTGCGATACCTTACAGAAAATAATCATTTATTTTATTGCAATTCTTTTGACTCAATTTTATACTCGACGGTGTAGTAACGGTTTCCTTTCAGTTGAAGTATTTAGACGAGAAAACTCACATACAATTTGACAATATTAAATAATGTTCAGTGTATTGGACTAAAAAATTAATAATAATACACTATACAACGAGCAATCATATCGTCGAAAGCGATTTCCTCTACCGGCGATTTTCAGTTTTCTTTAGAAAAGTCATTCATAAAAAGGTAACCTGACGTTACAGAATTCGTACTCACTACGGCACTTAGATGCTAAGGTCTTTGAGAAACCCAAAACAAATCGTATTTTTAAGACATTCAATAATGTATAGTTATTAAATGCAAATGTGAAAGTTTCTGCATGAAGATGCAGGAAAACTTAATAATAGTTTATTACTGCATGTCACTTGAAGAGCCATTAATAGCAACCATTTCCCAATGCGCATATTCTAAGAATTTCCAGCACATTCAAATCTGTTGAATCATTGATGGACATCATAAAAATCGTATCATGGCAGTCTATATGTCAACCATGCTGCGAGTCTTATCAGTAGGTAGCTAAATAAAATTACGTGTTCTCCTCCTATTTAAAATCACTTTTAAAAAAGCTTCAATAAATTTAATATATTTACTGGCTCCAAAAGATATCAATAAAGCTTCGTCTAAGAAGCACGAAAATAAATATGACATTGTTGAAATCTTTGAAATCATCGATCACTACAGCGCCGTAAAAGTCAAAAGTCCACGTTAAAACAAAAAAAAGTCCGCCACCGCACATTAAAAGTAAGTGGCGCAAAGATACTCGGCTAACGATGCCATAACCTTACTACATAGTGCCTGCGTAGACGACAAGCTAGTCCGCGGCGAACTAAAGCTAGTATATCAACCAGTCGAACGCTAAATCAATCATGATTTAGCGTTCGAGAAATACACTTCTTAATTTTTTTTATAAGTACACACATTACTGATACTACTGTAAGATATATTAAGCTATAATTTCAATAACTTGAAAAGTAATTCCGAATCATAATCATATGCATCTGGAATAACTCTAGGATTTGTCATGATAACCACGACATGTTACAAATGACTAAGTGCTTCTGAATTGCCTTGCCTTTGGATCTCATAAGACAAACAATATTACTTAGATACGTTTCTTGATATATATAAATATCTCTCGTTATTTCTTTTACTCAAAATCTACAATCCCAGAGAAAGATTCTATCAAAAGTTGTTTTTCAACTCGAAATTTTCTTAATTTCTAGAAGTTCTACACCCCTGATGAAATTTGGCTCGATCAATCAATATGAAGATATGGCGGTGATATATTTCTATCGTTCGCATTTTTGCAACGCAGTCGTGTTTATAAATGACTAGAGGACGCCAGCAGCTACGCCTGCATTTTTTTTTAAATTTACCCGTTTTGGCCGATCCTGTGGGAATTTCGGGAAATCCTTTCTTAGTGCACCCCTACGGTCCCCAAGGAACATACATGCCAAATTTCAGCTTCCTGCGCCCAATAGTTTCGGCTGTAGCGTGTCTGTCAGTCAGTCAGTAACGCAAGGATTTTATATATTAAGATTATTCTATCTTTATGAATAAAATAGACCGCGGCTTTCCGTGTACGCCAGCACTTAAAAACCGAACACAAGCGAAATGGTCATCGCTTATTCATTAGTTTTTTGTTCACAACGCTTTGGATCCAATTAAGCGTAAAGCGGGATGTATTAGGAGTTTTATCGCTTACCGAGCGGTAATGTAATGCAGAGTGTGACGGTATCTTCATTGTTGAGAGCGAAGCTTTATTTGAAGTAATATTATAGAGTTGAGTTCTGTAATGGGGGTGTTTACACAGAGGAAGCTTGTTCGTATTCTATTCTAGTTACTTATAAATATTATTTACTGTATAAGTATGTTTGTATAAATTCCTACCTCCTTGTTCTTGTAATCTTTAGTCCAGTTTAACGAACGATATTGCTAATAATTCTGTTGTGTACTGCATTGTATCTATTACTCTCTTACTATCTCATTACTTTTGATACAGTTAAAAAAAGATGAAGACAAGTAGGATTTGTCAAATTTATTATTACACTAGACTTGTCCCGTAGCTCAACCCGCGTGATTCTTTTTATCCTGGTAGAGCAGGAATTATTGTCAAAAGTCGTCTCTTAGGTGGTTTCTTACACTTTCAAAGGAACTTACTACGTTTAAATACCATAAGCTAGCTACGTACTTCGAAATGCCACAACTGCTCTAAAATGCGTAGTAACTAAAAGCTAATAACACTGTAGTGTAAACCTATCCTTACAAAGAATATTTTTGTGCTGATAAATCTTAATTTAATTAAATCCTGTGAGAAGTAAGTGCATTAAGACTAGTGCGATCCCCGTGTCTGCTCGCACGTTAAGTTTCCGTTGATACTGGCTATGAATAAAACATGATCCGATTGGTTGTTCGTTTGTATGTGAGAAATCTCTGATAAATGGCTTGCTTGTTATATTGGACTTGCTAAGTGTTAGATATAAATTTGGTATAAATCACAGATAACTGGGCAACGGAATAAGTAGTAGGTAAACGAAAGCTGTTTTAATGAGTGGTTTTCTTTGAGTTACTAAGTGATTTATGGGTGGAATCGTGTTTCACAAGCCAATTCCATAAACACATACTCCCAGTAAGTATGTGTTTATGGAATATGGAATAGTTCAATAGGCAATTCAAGCATGACTTGTTCGTTATCTGCCAAGTATGGAAATCGCGAGTACGCGCGAGTTCCACATACAATCATCAGCCTTTAACTTCCACTGCTGGACTAGGCCTCTCCTTTGAAAGGAGGAATTAGCCTACTATACCACGCTGGCTAAACGGGTTGGTATAGGGTTTGTATCAAGTTTTCCTTCTCTTACAGTGCTGTTCTCTGCATAATATGCTCCCTCTGTCGGCTCTTACGACACCCATGGGATGATATGAGGTGGTGACATACGTATTCTTAATCCGTCACCACACATAATTTGATAATTTTATAAAACTGCTATAATTACCAAAAAATAAATAAAATAATCAACAAGGATCATAGCGAAAATCAAGAATCACGCTTATTATTGAATTAAGTCAACGCGAGTAAAACCGCGAGCAATAGTTATTTTTAAATTGTCATTTTAATTATTTTTAATTGACTCTAGTTTATTTTTACTACAAGGTCCACCTTTATAACTAAAACTACATAAAATGGTTTCGTTGTGACGTGAAAGATGAACAAACAAATAAACTTCCGCATTTATAATAAACTAGCTGTTTCCCGCGGTTTCACCCGCGTCTTGATGGAACTACTTCGCGTACCCGGTTAATTTATGGCCTAAGTTACTCCTTGGTACATCAGCTATCAGCCAGTGAACGTCCCGTCAAAGTCGGTCCAACCGTTACAGAGATAATCGAAAACAAACAGACAGACAGATATAATGTTTTTTTTTTTTTTTTAAATTAAAGATTTTTATTTACATTAACTGACATACGTAGGATTAACATAATTATGTACAATAAAATAAAACTAATTATATAACTAAACTATCCTAAACTATAAAAAAGTGAAAATATGAAAAGAAAAGTAAATAAAATATAATAAAATAACAAATTGCCAACTACGATGCGTCAAAAAATTCCTCCGCAACGCTGTCGAGCGGTAGCGTGCCCAGAAGGCTGGCAGCATTGCCACGTTGAATGGCAATGCTTATTCTCTCAGCGAGATATAAACCAGCCCTCTGGTCACGGGAAGCATCGATCAGCCTTCTGGCGATTTCTTTGTATAATGCGCGTGCACTAGGGCCCCATGGCCCCAGCGTTTCGACCCCAAACGGCTCAAAAACGTAATTACCAGCCAGGTTTCCGTATTTGCGCCGTTTGAGGGTTTCCGCCGATGCAGCAGCAGCGCCAGCTGATCCAGCTGTACTTGAAAGATGTGATGGCGCAAGGGTATCGACGCATGTCGCGTCCCATACCAGAGGCCTACCCATCTTCCAAGGTAATAACGTCATACCGTCTGGTCTCTTCCCATCGTCGCGTACCAAACCATTAGGTTCGAGATGAGCTGATACTCCGGCGGTGGCAAGAGCTCGACGGAGTATGTCGTTAATGTGGGCATGTCGAGAAATACGCCCTGCACTCCTACTGCACGATAGGCCATGGTGGCCAAGACTGTCGACGGCTTCGCCACAGTGACAGCGGTGCGGAGAAACGCAAACAGCTCCCAAGCGCAGGCAAGAAGCGATGCGGAAAGTTGTATCGTCCAACATAGTTCCTATGTTGGACGATGGAAGTGCTTGAAGCCATAACCCCGATTCCCACTCTCCCACAGCCAATAAACGGGCACGCTCTGCAACACTAGATGCAGTATTTAAAAGATAATCTCTCATCTTGCTACAGAGCGGCCCGTCCCATTGTCTCTGAGAGAATAGATTCCGGGGTAAGTCAGAGCTCGGGCAAGCCATTTTCCAAGCGTTAATGGCATCAGTCATGCACGGCACCTCAGAATTAACCAGATATTGAAAAAAATTCATTTCGGTACATGTACCGTGTATACATCCATATGCATTTAGTAAAAACGGGTTATTTTAATATTACAAACATACACTCCAATTTTATTTATATGTATGTATAGATTAAATATTATAGTGTATATGTACTTCCTCTGTAACAGGTTGTTATGCCTGTACTTTGTACTAGAGGATGTGTGGCGCTAACATGGTATGGTATGCCATGGTATGGTGGCGGTGAACAGGAAACGATACAAATAGGTTTAGTTCAGTCCTTCCGGTAGCTACGGTACGGCTGTAAGGTTAAATGTAGATTATTCTAGATCTTTCAATTTAAATTACTGTAAAGTGTGAATGTTTTGTTTTTCGTGCGAGTGTGTGGCCAACTCTAGTGTCGGAGTTTTCAGACCGCCCGAAGGCCTCCGACATGGCCTAACGATTCTTATCCTGAGACAAGAACCGGGACCGACAGTTCTACGTGTCCTCAGAAGCACGGTAGCGCTCTGAGGAAAATGCCACAATTGGTCACCCATCCTAGTGGCAATCTGCGCATGCGTTGCGCAGATTGCCACTTGGATGCCTTGGATGACTTGCCGATCTGTTACGAACGCCAAAGTTAAGTGTGAATAATAGTGTAGTATCTGTATTATATAAAATTCTTCCGTAACTTACTGACTGACAAACAATGCAAAGGGTGCAAGACGCTCATTTTTGGCTGTATGTTCCTTTGGGGCCGTAGGTGTGCACTAAGAAGGGATTGGCCGTAATTTCCAAGGGATCGGGCAGATTACAAACTAATAATATATAATTAATTAGTTATAGCTTTTACTATGGCAATCAGATAACCGATAGACATACTTGTTTATTTTTAAATGCATTTATGACATGTTATACTTAGAGACTGCCTCGTTGGTCTCGCGGCATAAATGTGCGCGTGGGGTTGGGAGGTCTTGGATTCGATTCCCGGGTCGGGCAAAAGTGTTACTGGGTTTTCCGAACAAGAAATATTATATTATATGTATAGTAAACAGTCTGCCTCCGTGGTTCAGTGGATAGCGTATGCGACTGCTGATCGGAGGTCCCGGGTTCGATTCCCGGGTCGGGCAAAAGTGTTACTGGGTTTTCCGAATTCTCAGTAGCAGCCCGGAGTCTGGTGATGTGCCCGGTAACGGCAATAGGCTCGCCCCCTTTTTACGTGGGACCTAAAAATTCATGGCGAAATGTGGGTGTAATATATACACCTCTGCCTACCCTTTCGGGGATACAGGCGTGAGACTATAATATATAAATATACTTAGATAAATTACACCCGGACACCAAGCATATCATCATGCTCATCACACAAAGTTTTGTCCTGGGTGGAAATCGAACCCACGGCCTCTGTCTTAAAACTCAGGATCACTAAAGCTTAGACTGGCCCGTCATAATAATAATCCCCGTAGCAATATACTGTAATAAATTATTGCGTAAACAGTATTTTGAAATCAAGGAGGCTCGGGCACATTTTCCAACATGGAGGATTTAAGTTGAATAGTATTATTGAGTCTATTTTATTTTAGTCGTTGTCACACAATTCACAGGCCTGTCTGGCGAACTAAATCCTGGCGGCTCGTAAAGTCTTTCTTGCCTTACAGAAGTTATGACATCAAAATATCCCAAGGCATACTCTCACTCATGGAACGAATCGCTACGATAACGATACTATGTATGTACTATATGTAGATATTTTGTGTATACTTATCTTTCAAGCAGATATTTATTTGTATGTAGTGGGTCTATACCGCATATTTATTGAAAAATGAAGGTTATTTAAAAAAAATACGCGCAAATTTACAATGTTTTAAATTGCTCTTTCGAAAAAGGACCGAAAAAATTGTTTCGGTCTGTTATGGTTGATCAACGGTTTTATTAAGACGGTGAAAAGGTATAAGTCATGCATTCGAGGTAACATGTTAGATATGTTTGCATTGTACTGTTTTTTAGAAACAGCTCTGTAAATATGACTAGTTGACAACAAACTGGGCCACCTATATCATAACGCCAACAAGCAAAGCAATGTACCTAATGTTAACTAATAAACATGAATTATAAAATCTTAGCTACCAGTTTAAGGATTGAGTACAGATGTACGTCTATGCGTTTGTCGAATTTGATGAGTCAATTGGTTTAGACAAGTTTTCTCATTACTTGATAGTAACGAGAAAAGTTTGTACCAATATGAGACCGGAACACTGATGTGGTTTTGAACAAACGCTGATGTAATATTGGAAAACTTGTAGCGATTGTTTGTGTAGGATACGAAATGCTGAACAAGGGAACATTATACGCAATGATACATAAAAACACTTATGTTAGCGATGGCAGATAAGGTAATGAAAGTTTGAATATTTTTTTAATCGGAATAAAATTGTTATAACATTATTATAATAATAAACAACAGGAAGCTAAAGATTCCTGTTATAATATTACTGTTATATTATCTCTGCACCACCATAGGTTGACTGGTAGAGAATGCCTTAAGGCATTAAGTCCGCCTATGTACCACATTTTTGTAGTGCAAGAAGTTAAATAAATAAATATTATTGCAGGAATCTTTTTTGACTTATAAAGTTAAAAACGCTTTCAGCTCATTCATTCTCTTAATTTTATATCCTTTGCATCATAAACCTATACTATACCTATCACCTGTTATCAAAAGTTCATTACATTACAAAATAGTAATGGGTATCCCATTACTATTTTTTAGACATCAATGGCAATAAAAAGAATTTATGTAGCGCAGGGAGCTTTAGCAATATTCTACCTTTCGACCATAGGTGTTCCCTCAAACCCAGGACAACAATTTCTGCATCATACAAATTGATTTCTCAGTGCAGTACTTATCGATGAGACTATCAGATGTGATGATGCTTAAAGCACTGCACTACCCGTGTCGTCAAAAGTTACTTCTTTTTGTTCAAATCTTACAAGCATAATTCGTTGTACGATTAATATCAATTCGGTAGAGCAGTAAACATTTCATCCATCGCAAGTACTTTCAAGTACGTGTTATTGCCTTTAACTAACAAACCATCTGAAATATATTATTATGCTCCGGTTACAATACTGCCCGAAGCATACGGGAGCTTCAGTGCGAACGCATTGACCAGAAATAGAGGCGGCCGAACTGTATGTAATAAACAACTCTAAGTTAAATCTGTCGCGGGGCATGGCGCCGCGCGTTTGAACGGTACAGTAGCTGGAGACGAATTACTGGCGCGAGTGTACTGGTAGCAGTTTACTTTTCTTTCGTTACTTTACAAAGATAATTATGTATTTGTTTGTAAAACGCGTTGTTAAACTGAAAGTTTCACAACGAACTACTTCTTTTATTTTCGTAACAAACCTAAATTGGACTGATTTTAGTGACATGACAACTGATATTGGATTGTTCAGCAATAGTTTGCTTGTTTAAAATAATATATTTGGCCTAGTAATGATGCAGTGTGATGTAATTATTTACTTATAAACTGTAAGAAAAAGCTCATCGTATGTAATTGTTTCAATTTAACGAATTGAATAGGTATTCATGCTCATAATTAGTGACCTAAGAGAGATGGTTTTAAGCATGTTCAAAAGTGGCACAGGCCAAGGCGTACTAGACAGGCTATGAACATAGTTTAGGCAACTTTACTATGTTATGTGGCTAATATGATAATAAAATAATATACACAAAATTGCACAATGAACGTTTTTCTAAATGGACGCCAACTGGGCGGCAGTTATGAGACATCAGGTCTAGAAACCCGTCAAAGTGTCAGAGCGCCTATATTTTTTGTTCATAAAACGATGTTTGTTTCATGTGTATGTACGCCCGCGTTTTAACTGGACACTTATGAAGCGCTGCTTGGTGGCAGAAACACTATAAAACACCTTCATTGCTTTTAAATACAATTAATCATGTTCTTAGGCGTTTTCCGTCCTCCTCCAGATAACACAACTTATTTACCTACTACAGTACAGAAATATTGGCTAGACATGTGCGTTTTAGGCCCAATTCACAGCCGAAAGTCTAAAAGATCAATGCATGTATGCAAGTACTCTCTCGTATGCAAACGAGGCATAGCACTGCACGTGTCTTACCGGATACCCACTCACAGTTGCCCGTTGACTCTTTGAGTAGATATTATAACTACAGGTAATATTGGGGTACTTACTTTGTTGGAAACAGTTACAAGAAGAAACAAAATTAGCAGTAGCCACTAAATGAAGGATTAAGTTTGAGTGGTTTCAAATATTGTAATTTAGAACAAAAGTAAAAAAAGCGGTTAATACTATACTCGTATAATAAGAATACACAGTGAAACAATTTTTCTCGAATAGGTATAAATTTTGCAGACCAACGAGGTTAATAGAAAAATCTTCGTACTTCACAGTTTATACAACGCCTTTCAATAAGAAAGGCCATCAGGAAGGGATCGCTGACGGTCCGGCGATCGTACGCCATTTTCTCTTAAACGCGAACGTGAGTATAAAAACTACTGCCACCATTGAAAATCCATTTAAACCAACTTCTCTTAGCACAAAACCTTACAGCCCTCCGTCAACAACTTGCTGAGTAAGCGAATAAGAAAAACTATTTGGTTTAAAGGGTGCGGGATTCAAAAATGAAATGGCACATTCTTAAAGGGTCCATGGATGCAAATCATGGGGTCCCAAACGTCCCAGCCGGGGCCCTGGATCCCTGCCGGTGTAAAACCGTTCGATATTCTATTAAGATAGCGGAGAAAGTTGCCGTTTTATTATTGTGACGCGCGCCATATTTTCGGCATACCGAAAATCTGTCAAGTTGAGATATGGTGAAGGTATTATAACTTTTAGAGTGGGCGGAGAGTAAAAAATATGAATTATATTGATTTAGGTGAATCATCGCGAACGGAAATATTTGGCAAATTGGGTATGAATCTAAATTACAAAATATTTTCTTATTTTATATTTTTTTAATTATAGACTCACGCCTGTATCGCAGAAGGCGTAGGCAGAGGTGTAATAGGTAGGTACTACACCCACATTTCGCCATGAATTTTTAGGTCCCACATAATAGGGGGCGAGCCTATTGCCGTACCAGGCACATTACCAGACTCCGTGCTGCTACTGAGAATTTCCTAGCGGAAAAACCCAATAACACTTTGCCCGACCCAGGAATCGAACCCGAGACTCCCAATCCCACGCGCACATTTATGCCGCGAAATCAACGAGAATATTTTCGTGTTTCATTACAAATTGGTATAAAGAACGTTTCTACACGCTGTAACGTATGTCCGGTACCTACCGCGTCTGCGTCATAATACAGCATACGCTCGGCCAATCAGAGAAGGCCATCGTCCGTGCTCGCGAAGTCTGACCATATATGGTCACGTAGCGACTCCAACTCTGATGGAGAGCTCCAGTATATATAGGGGCCGACAGAGAGGCCGGCACCGCCACTCTATCCTACTGACCTACTACCGCTACTCTGTCCGTATCCATCGTACGTGTATCCTGGTCCCAGCTGTGGGTGAGTTACTACATTTACTGCACTAGCGTACTGCCCATCTCTCTACCTGCTAGCTGAGGCCGGACGCCGCCTGCCTGACTCTATTGGTTGTGGCTTTCCTAATGCTGCTTCCCTTCAGGTTCCAGGTCTACCTTAAAGCTCCAGGCTACGCTACCTAGAACGCTACACTTCCCTGCATCGTCTTCGGCGTCACCTCTGCCGAAGAGTCTGGCCCTGCCCTGCTCATCGCACACACACCGCCGACGCCTGCCAGCTGAACCAACAGTCTGCGAGGATCTGCCCGCTACGCGCAGCCCTTCGAGCAGCCTGCCTGCACACTACCGGAGGGAACAGCGTGGGAGACTGCAGCCCTTAGTGTTCAGGCCAGTGTCGTGTTGTTGGTCCGTCATACTCGGCATAGGAAGCGAGGCAATACTCGACAAATAAACGCATAAGACACTCTTCTGCGTTTCTATTCTAGAACCCGTTACAACGCGTGAGTTAAGAAAAGTTAAGTTAAGTTACTCTGACCTGTAAGCTATTTTACTTCAAAGTTTTGTCAACATCCGTCTCGCTACTCTCAGAAACGACTGATACGATTTGAATAATTATTTTCGTGTTTGATAGCTCTTTTATCGAGGAAGGTTATTGGCTATATAACATCACGCTATTAACCACGGGTGCGGAGCAAAAGCCATAAATAACGCGGGTACAAAAAGAAATTAGAAACATGATTACCTATTACCATCCATTTTCTATCATCTTCAAGTATTTCATTTGAATATTTTAAATACTGCATTGCTTCAGTTGTAATAAACTTTTATGAGTACAGAATGAAAGGAAGTACCTATTCCATATTTCCGTTCAGAAATGTTGTGTAGTTATGTTTGGTACGTGATTATAGTGTATGTAAGATGGGCGATCGGGAGTGTAACGGAAATAACTGGCTCGTTTAAATGTTGTATATTGAATGAATCCTCGCAATATAATGCATTATAACTATATGTTAATAATGAGGTAGAGGTGTCCTTTCTCTTAGCGTTATCCCAGTTTCAATCTGGGGTCCGCTTACTAGTCTTACCGGATTTGGCTGAATGGCTTTTCCACAGAGCGACTGCCTGTCTGACCTCCGCAACCCGAAGGGATAGCGATATTCCATGGTTTAGACTAGTATCAGTTTATTTAGAAGGTACTGACGCTCTGTAACGACTGTCAAATATCTTCATGACAACCGGGACCGACGGCTTAACGTGCTCTCCGAGGCACGAGAAAAGCGATAATTAACAATTCAATACGCACATAATTCCGAAAAGTCATCGGTGCGCGCCGTGGATGCGAGCCCGATACCCTCTGCATGGCGGTCTGTTGGTATATCCACTCGGCTATCGCTGACTTTGGTGGTGGTGTACTACACTACAATAGAATAAGCGAACCTCGGGCTCTGGCTGAAGTTCTATAATGCTTCAAATGGATAGGACGATTATGACCTGTAAAGTTGTGTTGTGTAATATATAAAGGTGAAAACTTTGTTTGTTTGTGACTTTGCTTGTACGCGCTAATCTAAGGAACTACAAGTCCGATTTGAAAATTGTTTAATTTTATATAATATCACGCTATGAGCCACGGGAGCGGAGCAGTAGCCTTAAATAACGCAGGTGTAACCACGGGCTCATCTTAATATATAAAATCCTTGCGTTACTGACTGACTGACAGACACGCTACAGCCGAAACTATAGGGCGCAGGAAACTGAAATTTGGCATGTATGTTCCTTGGGGACCGTTGGGGTGCACTAAGAAGGGATTTTCCGAAATTCCCACGGGATCGGCCAAAACGGGTAAATTAAAAAGAATTGCAGGCGTAGCTGCTGGCGTCCTCTAGTCTAGTATAAAATAAATACTGAAATGCTATTTTAATATTTCAATCGTTACCTATATTTTTTTTCTAAAGAGTTTGATTGTTTGCTTGGTTAACGCTTTTATCAAAGCGAGTAGGTACTGGTTTGAAATGAAGTATTTTTGTGATAGGTAATCCATTATTGTGGCAGGCCATATTATGCTATGGCTCATCACGCTAAGATCCATGGGTGCGGACCAGTAGCCATAAATAGTTATAACGCAGTTGTAACCGCAGACACAGGTAGGTAATATAAAATATTTTGTCTGCAATCATATTTTTTTATTACTTTGTGGATCGCACAAAGTGCTGTCCCGTGCGGGGACTGCATTAAAACACACAGTATTGTGTTAAACGCATAAAAGCAAGTAAAATTATTTTTGGTAATAAACACTTTTTTTCAAGTCAGTTTAGATTTTCTTGAAAGCCGTGTGTATTCTTCCCAACTCTATACTTTCTCCCTTTGCGGCGTCTCGTGAAAAAATATTAGACATTATTCAAAGTGATTTGTCATAAATTGAACGACGAGCCCGCACGTTATCGACGAGTTCGTGTCATCAAAACATTATGTTTTGACAACCTTACGACACTTGATGGGACCGATGGGAGCCTAGTAAAAATATGATAACATTCAGGTGTTATTACTAAACAATATATATTTTGTACATATACGTAGGTACGGTTTATATATGACTACAAGAGGATGCCCGCGGTTACACCCGCTTTATTTAAGGCTACTGCTCTGTTCCCGTCGCTCATAGCGTGATGTTATATAGCCTATAGCCTTCCTCGATAAATGAACTATCTAACACTGAAAAAATTTTTCAAATCGCACCAGTAGTTCCTGAGATTAGCGCGTTCAACCAAACAAACAAACAAACTCTTCAGCTTTATATATTAAAGTATAAGATATAAGAAGAGGAAAATGATAAAACTAAAATGTAGTGTAGAACATTATTTACAGTGGTTTTATTTGATATTGTAAATAACCATTTTAAATCACATCATCGTCATTCTGGTACATTTTTCGTAGTTGCTGAAAATGTCTTAACTGAAACACAAGAAACACTGTCCGACGACTAAGTTGGTTTAAATAATGTATCGTGAGAGATTTTTCAAATTTATTATCAACAAATGCAAAGATCACCCACTAAACCCCACACAAGACAACACTTAGTGTTGTCAACTTAGTTGTGACAACACTTAGTGTTGTCAACTCAGTTGTGACAACACTTAGTGTTGTCAACTTAGTTATGACAACACTTAGTGTTGTCTTGTGTGCCGACGAAACGCTACACCACCCCTGTCTAATTAAAATCGCCTACCATCCACTATTTAATTTTGGATATATTTTATAACTTTAAGGACAATTCGTCTGTCAAATGCCTCCTTCTATAATTCACAAACAAAGTACAATCTAATTGGGAAACGAAAAGTTGCATCGCACCATTTTAGTCTAATTATCTGATTGATGATAAAGTCTACAACACTGAACGCAATTGCAGTCCCGTGGCAACCGCATTAAACAACCACGCCACTCAAATGCACACAACAGGTATATTCCTCCGCCTTAGCGTTCCATCGATCACGATACAGCAATTAATGTCGGCTGGCGATCCTCGCAACCGCTTGGCTAAATCACCGGCCGGCTAAATGACCGGTCGGCTAAATCACCGGCCGGCGAAATCCCCGGCCGACTATCTCCAACACTTTAATAACCACTCCGTTAATGCTCCGTTTACTGATGCACTGTACGGCAACGCATCCGCATAGTGAGTAATCCTGGAATTACTCACTATGCGGATGCGGTGCCGTCAGAAAGTCTTAAATGGACCTGGGTCCATTTAAGACTTACTGCGCGGATGACGTAGGGTTTTAAGCGTCTTGCGTCTTAGCACAATTACCGGGTATACTGAGTTCAATCCACAAGCAAACCTTTATGTGACCTGTGTAGTCCTGACAAATTTTGGCAATAACCAAACTAAGTCTTCACAAGCCAGCTACACCGAAAACTTAGTTGTGTTTTATTTGAGTGCTAGAAGTGTCCTTTTGCTATTAAAAATAGTAATTGCACCGCAGGGGTTTTACAAAGATAATGCAGCGAACACAATTACAATTTTTTATAATCTCCACCATTCCATAGTCTGGAATTTAAAGTCATATTTACTGCTGCATTTTATGGCCTACAAGCATAGGAGTATTATATATCGATGCCTACAAGTCAAAATCCATACACGTAGGTATCTGACAAATCACAGGCGAATGCAAAACTACGTCGCATTACTGAACCTAATTGTAAAAGTAAATTATTAAAAATTAAAAATAAACACTTCCTCGACCAATTGTCAGTAGTATGGAGATATTCTACTGCGCATAATTATAGCACTTGGCAGTAATAAGTATCATTACGACTCGTACTAACGCGTTACTAATTGCATACTGAGCCAAGTGTGTAATCGATAATGACTCTAATATCATCTTGTTTCATCAATGGGGAGTTATAAGAATGTAGCTGGTGTAATATGAATGATTGACTATCCGAATCTTTTTCGTATAACTACGCTAGTGGCTACTTACTTCGCTTATTCACTACATATATCTACTCCTCTTGCATTTGTCTTGAATCAGATGTTGGCCTATTTACGGATGCGATGTCTGGCAATATCGACATGTAGATTAGCGAGCAGGAGGTCTTGCCGATTTTGCATCAGTGCTAAATAATAGTATTTTTTTTAAATTAAGGGTAATAAAATGTGGAAATATACAACGCGAAAAACGCTGTTTGACCAGCCCTCTATCTCTATATGCAGACTAACTGCTGTTGTTGTCTGTCCGGCATATTTCTAAGTTTCAATTTAACCCGTCTCTTTAAGGGCATTGCACTAGCATTCAATTAGCCAAAAGACATGAGTTTGATAGAGCAGATATTTATTATTACTTTAGAGACGTGAAGGCCAGTCTAGATTAAGTGTCTAAACACACTAACTCGAAGGTACGCGACCGAAATTCCGCGGCTGATTTTACGTTCCGATGTATTCGGTTGATATGACACACCATAAGTCCTGAACTTACGCTCGTGCTACGAACTACGCTTTTGCTCTACTACTAGAAAAGTTGCTGAACTTACGCCCGACCGAAGTAAGCTGTACGCTATAACGCCAGTCAGTAATACAAATAGCATTGCAGGCGTAATCATTTTGAACGTCGGTCGCGTATGTTCGGCATAGTGTGTTTACACTAATGCCTTGGACGGGATTCCGTAAGGAACATGTGCTATAATTCTGTTAAAATCTGTGTATCTACTTATATAAAATCCTTGCGTTACTGACTGACTGACAGAGAAGCTACAGCCAAAACTATTAGGCGCAGGAGGCTGAAATTTGACATGTATGTTTCTTGTGGACCGTAGAGGTGCACTAAGAAGGGATATCCTGAAATTCCCATGTTATCGGGCAGACACAGTTCAATTCTAAAAAAAATGTGCGGTCGTAGCTGCGTGCTCCGTCTAGTTATAAGCAAAATTTTTTATTTGCCTCGACCGGAGCACTTCCTTACAGATTTTCTTTCTATTCTCAATTCAATTTTCACGTAACAGGTGCCTACAAATTCCAATAATGCTATGACCTTAATAACATTGATGAAAAGCTGTGACGAATTCCATTTCCCCATATTGGCCAAATCATCTGAAATTCAAATAAATTACATTATGGTAATCCCAAAAGACAAAACTCAGATAGGACACGGAGCGAATATTAATTTTGACGAAACTTTTTACGTTTTATTTAATTAATTTTTCTGTTCGTTTCAGGTAAGCATGGTTAATTAATTTTGTCGTGCTCTGCGACGGCGCGTGGCTAATTTATGCGTGGACATGTGTCTTGTGGGGCCTCCGGGATCGGACGCGGGAGGCACATGGCGCGAGAGGTGCGCGGCTGGAGGGTGGCATAATACGGGATAGATTGGTGAGTTTGTGCGTTGCTATTTAGTAGATCATAGCAGTTCTACAGTTATTTTTATTTACAGATATTTCTACATTACTTAAGGTCTTATCCCGTTTGAGTAAAGACCTTAAAACACTGTGCGGTACAGTAACAGTTTAATCCCCAAAAACTTTATGTAATGTATGCATCTACAATTGTACATGCTTATAACAGTAATCCATGGACATCAGAGCATTGGAAATTCAATAGTTGGAATACTTACACATAGTACCTACCTACCTTTTCATATGCAGTTTAAGATTATAAGGTACTTCTTCTGCTTATGTTGTGAACTACTATTGAGCCTGCTATTTGGTTTTGACTTGGAAGCCGTTTTCGTCCTTCATCATCGTATTTTGTGGTTGTTTCAAAATAAAATGTGGCATTATCGGGATTATTTTTTTAAATAATCCACCTTAAATACACTATACGTATGTCAGTGATATTGCAAATATTCGAAACGCTTTTATTAAACCCTTTTTTGTATAGCGTTAAGCTCTTTCAGCAAAGTGGCCTTTAAACCAGATATACCCATTCAAGTCATTTAGTTATAAATCGAATACTCGTGTGGAGTTTCTTACAAAAGCTGTTAAATCACATATTAAACAAATTAACTCTTCAAACTAATCAGACATAACTACTTCTGCGCACTTAGCACCCATATTTTACAACTTCTTGACGTGGTGCGATAATTCTGAAATAATTGAACTGGTCCGGTCTCAGTTGCCGGTTGGTTTGAATCGCTCGGAGTTCTCGTGAGTCGATTGAGATAACTGCTCAACATTTAGCTACCCACTGCTCTAATACCAGAGTCGTGATCACGAACGTAAAATAAAATTAAAACAGCGAAATAAGCCGGAACTCTGTTAACTACGAGATGAATATTTTGTTTTCTGGCTCATTTATGCTTTATGTTTCTCTAAAGAAAATTCTTAGTTGGTATCTCAACATTACTAATAGGTTACTAGCATTTTCTACTTTTCGTACCAGGAATAACAGTAAATACCACAGTAAATTATGACCTTTTTGGAAAATAAAAATAAATATCTGAGGGGAAAATCAATCCTCGGACATCAAAGATAATGGTATGGTGCTTGCATGATGCCAAAAATTGGATACACGATACAAAGGTGTGTAGAATATATTATCTCGAAAGGCAATTAAAAAAATATTTTAATCTCGCGAACGTCGGTTTACCACGCAATGTAATAATTCTTTCTTATTATCGTAATCTGTTGAAATCCGCGGTAGCAAAAGGTTTGTAGCGAGACGTCAGTAGAGTCCATTGAGAAAACAAATTATTTTATGCGGAAGCAAATAAAGGCAAATTTACGCACATATGACTGAATGCCAAGAAAAGATAACCCATGACTAGACGCGGCTAGACTATCACTAAGAGAATAAAAAAGCTATAATGATAGATTTTCCATTCGGTAATTTCATTCCATTTTTGGTCGAATCTGTATGTCAGCTTAGAGATAAATTACAATTTCTGAACTTAAAAATAACCGATGAAAAAGAAATAAATAAGTGACAATGATCTATTTCGTCTAAATAGCTAAGTTACTGTGAACAGTTGTTATAATATGACGGTCGATTTACTGGTCATCAAATGTCACATGTTGGGCTTATCAAGATTAACCTTGTTCGCTCATCACCGTCATTTTCAAGCACCTCCACCACCACACCACCAGATCTTTTGCGCGCGCATCAGGTTCGCCTACTTATTTAAAAAACTTGCATAGGTAACAATCAGCAATGTCAAATTGGACAAAGATAAAATAACAAAAAGTCCAATAAGCTTTTCCAAATATTTGTATAGGACGTTTAGGGTCCAAGATGTTTGCATTCACGAGTTATACTTAGAAGAAAAGGGTTCGTCGCCGCATTTGCGCGACTAATTAACTGGGAAAATGCAAGAAACGTTTAACGAGATATCTATACACATAAATAAAATTGTAATATTAAAATAACCGCTTTTTACCTAATGCATATGGATGTACACACGCTACATATACCGAAATGACATGTTTTACAATTTTTGTCTGTCTGTTTGTTCTCGCTAATCTCTGGAACGGCTGGACCGATTTAGACGGAACTTTCACTGGCGGATAGCTGATGTACCAAGGAATAACTTAGGCTATAAATTGACCGGGTACGTTACGTACGTACGAAGTAGTTCCCTCAGGACGCAGGTGAAACCGCGGGCAATAGCTAGTTTTAGTATAAATGTTTAGAGAGTGTTGTGGGGTAAAAGAAGATATAGTGACAAACATCGAGAAAGGTATGCTAAGGTGGTTTGGGCACATGGTGAGGATGGATGACAAAAGATATATACACAGATGTGAGAAGTATCAGATGTAGCGTATTCGTCCAACTAAGTGAGGCACGTTGACAGCTATGTGTGCGTGACCTTTGGCGACTGGCACTGTACGGACACGCGCGTCTATGTGTGTGTAAAGTTGCCAGATTATGAATAATCTCCCAGTATTTTGCATATAGTTATGTAATATTCTTATATTCATTTGCGGTTTTGAACAATTTACCATGGATTTAATTAATGCTTTTATAAATACATTTCTTAAATGTAGGTACCGAGTTAAGTTTTAACTACTTCGTAAATCTGTATATATAAAATCCTTGCGTTACTGACTGACTGACAGACAAGCTACAGCCGAAACTACTCAGCGCATGAAGCTGAAATTTAGCATGTATGTTTCTTGGGAACCGTAGGGGTGCACTAAGACGTGATTTCTCGAAATTCCCACGGGATCAGGCAAAACAAGAAATACGAAAATATGTGCGTGCGAAGCCGCTGGCGTCGATTAGTTGAGAAATAAATAGTATGTATGTACACACGGCACCAAGTCAAGTTAAACAGTTGCTGTACGATTTTGATACTTATTCCCTACGCCATAAGTATGTATGTACACACGGCGCCAAGTCAAGCTAAACAGTTGCTGTACGATTTTGATACTTATTCCCTACGCCATAAGTATGTATGCACACACGGCGCCAAGTCAAGCCAAACAGTTGCTGTACGATTTTGATACTTATTCCCTACGCCATAAGTATGTATGTACACACGGCGCCAAGTCAAGCTAAACAGTTGCTGTACGATTTTGATACTTATTCCCTACGCCATAAGTATGTATGTACACACGGCACCAAGTCAAGCTAAACAGTTGCTGACTGCTGTACGATTTTGATACTTATTCCCTACGCCATTAGTATGTATGTACACAGGGCGCCAAGTCAAGCTAAACAGTTGCTGTACGATTTTGATACTTATTCCCTACGCCATAAGTATGTATGTAAACACGGCGCCAAGTCAAGCTAAACATTTGCTGTACGATTTTGATAACGTAGAACGGTGCAAAGGTCAAAGTTTATAAGCTTGACGAGTAGCAGGGTGTACACGAATATTTGGATTGTTTGGGGATCGAACTCAAAACAATATTATGTAAGGTATATACTAATGGAAATTGAAATTCTATTACTATATTTATGAGAAAGAAGATATATCTACAATATACTTTTATAATACGTAAATGTATTTTTCATTAACATGACAATCATTATCACATAATCAATTGACAAGTGCATTTTCCCTAATTCAGGCAGAACGGCGTCGACAAAAACTGGCAACACTTACATATTTCTTGCACAAATACGAATTTTATCGAAATTAAATTAGGAAACAGTGAAATTATCAATAGTTACCTGTGAAAAGATATTCCATTTTCCTGTTTTTGTTTTTAGGAACAACTTTTACAGTGTTTAAGAATACAAGACGGCATTTTAAGAATTTAAAAGTTGACGTGATCGTGACGCGTGAACTGTACGATGCTTCGTAGCGCACTGAGACGAGTTTGTATTCGCTTTTCAATTTTGTATTTGCTTTAGTGGCCGCACGCAACTGTGCCGCGCGTTACATCTGATACTTCTCACATCTGTGGATATATAAGGTAATAAGTGTCAATGAAACAGGACGAGGGAGAAGACCTAAGCGGACGTTCTCTGAACAAATTGGAGTCATCCTAAAAAAGACAGGTCAGAAGTACCCTAAACAGAAGAGCATGCATGAGAAACTTGATGGGATTGAAAGAAGCAAGAGAGATATGACAAGATCGTTGCAAAAGGCGTTTCGTAGTCTCTGCATACCCCTTCGGGAAACAGGCGTGAGTCTATGTATGTATGTAAATGTTTAGATACTCTTTATTCTCAGATACCACAGTGTGCAGATACATAAGATTGTATCTAATAATAGCTGTTTTATTGCACCATATACTATCAAAATACATAATAAATGTGAATAGATAGGTATGTATTATAAACCGTATAAAATGTTTTTATAAGGCTTATAAAATAAGTGTATACTAATTAACATTTAAGTATAACAAAATATTATTTTATTGCCGCAAAGCGTGTTTTGTTAGTAGCTAGACTAAAACAGACTGCGTAACACGGATGGCGTAGCGATATTTAAGCGGCCAACTTGCCGATGAACACTGGTCCTAGTGTTGTAGGTTCGATTCTTATAGCGAAGAACACTTTTTATGATTTATGAATTCTTGTTCCGTGTTTAATATTGATGTATTCGTTGGTTAAACACTTAAAAAAGTGATTTTATTGTGATTGAAGTGACTATCTGTCATTCAAAATAACTGTAATTGTTCAAGTGTTTAGACTTATTTACATGATAGTCCGTGTGGTGACGGATTAAGAATACGGATTGTCACCACCCCATATCATCCTATGGGTGTCGTAAGAGCCGACAGAGGGAGCACATTATGCAGAGAACAGCACTGTAAGAGAAGGAAAACTTGATACAAACCCTATACCAACCCGTTTGGCGAGCGTGGTATAGTAGGCCAATTCCTCCTTTCAAAGGAGAGGCCTGGTCCAGCAGTAGACTGGTAAAGGCTGATGATGACATGATATCAAGCTATAAAGAGCGGATATTTGTGTCTGTCTTTTTTGGAGTAGTCTCTGGAACGGTATAACCAGGTTGAATGGGACTTTGGCTGAAGGATGTAAAAGATGTTATAAAAGTTTTAAAAAGTGGCATGTTAGATGGTGCTCTTGTTGAAAATAACGTGAGTGTAACTACGGAAAACAGCTAGTTTTAAAAGCATTTCCAATCATCTCAAGACTCTCTGCCTACCCTCTTATTGATTAAGGGCAAAGGCGTTATTGTTAACACACAAGTGCAAATAAAAACTATTGAATTTCAATACTAAGCGTGACGCGTGCCGATAAGGGTGCACGCACACTTCACCATCACCAGAAGACAGCGACACAAAAAATGCATTTTCATTTTACCTTACAATGCTGGCTCTCTTCCGGGATTATCTTATCTCCCTTCGTTTACCCAGCAATGTATAGACGGAAAGCGAAAGTACGGACGTAATAGATTCTGTGACAACGTGGGGTTGGAGGTTGGAGGGGGAAACTAGACACCTATGTTTAATGTTTATGCGTTTTGTCGCGGCGAGGGGGCGTGCATGAGAAAATTATATGCAATAAGTGTGCATTGTGAAAGATTTTAGTTATATTTCGTAACCAAATAAATTTTGTTCAAACACGTATTGTTCGTTACTTTGACAGCTTTTCTATTATACCGATATTATAAAGCATGCAATATTAATTTGAAGATACCAATTTGATTGCATTTTAAGTATTTGTACATAATAATATTTGCCACTACAAGTGCATATCCAACTAATAAAATACATTACTAAACCAAAGAAAATATTCACGCGCTACAGTGAAAATTATGTATTTTAAGAGATAATAGAATTAATTATCGTGCCAGTTTCCAAACAATACAAACACTACCAATATACACAAGCAGTCGTAGAAACGCGTACATTATATAAAACCCCGTTATTTAATACATCGTATTGACAAGGTCACCTCCACCCCTCGCGTAGTGGCGTACTACGACAAATGAATGAACGAAGGGTGCGCCGGACACGCGGGGTTGAAGATACCCCGACGTCACACTCTTGATACTTGCTGTCTGTGAATGACGTCAAGTTTCGCAGCATCTCATTGAACACTCTTCACAGTGTGGTTGTAATTGCTAGCAAGGTAAAACTTTCGCGTCTTGGTCAGTTATTTTTCGGTCTTCCTGACCTGATTTGTGAACTGAAAAAGAGACAAGTTTAATAAGTTTAACCTGTTTTTGTGTCTATGTTCCTAAACGTACATGTTATCATGCGGTTTTTACTTCAAAAGCTGACTGAGATCGTTTTTAGTACATTTTACAACTAGTATTATAAAATGTATTTTAAAGAAATTGTCGAGAACTACTTGAAATGTATTAATTTCTTTTCGTTACAACATTTCTTAGGTTCAGTGGCTTTTATTTTGCGTCAAAGCGTGTGCTGTCAATAATATACACATATCTCGGTCTCCTATTACAGCTCGAGGCGACTTCGACTTAAAACTTGGTAATAGGCATAACGTAATTCTGCATGATATTATTTATTTCAACCGTTAGTAAGGATGACATTTCATTTAATGATTATTAAAATGTTTAATGCCTTCTCCCGAGTGGGTTATCCAGTATTATTTTCCGGTACCTCAATAAAACAAGCAATGAAAATAAATTTAAATCTGGTATGTTTAATTTTAATGTTTTTAATATTTAAATAGGCTACCACAAGCGATTAACAGCTCGTAAATTACTAAATATTTATGACCGTCTGCATGCCATACGACTGCCTAACTTAAATTCAGGATATAGATTGTATATTATGCAAAACATACATGCAAAAACACGTTTCCATGTACAAGGATCAAGAGTGTTTTAGGAGTTGTAGAAATTTTACGATCGCGACCGGCGTGCACTCGGCAAGGTTAGGTTAGTTCGCAACGTGGCCGCCTGGCCGCGCCACCTCCTGCACGTCAAATATTCAAAAAATTACGTTCAATTTCGAACTAAATTTAAAAAAATCGGCATAGTTTCGGTACTTTTTGCGGGCTAGTGTAGTGCGTCAGAACCTTTATGATTGTGTTAGTGAAGTGAGTGTTTTTGAGAGTAGAGTCAGTGTTGTGATAATCCAAAACGTCCAAGTTAGCCAAAAATGCTTAGAAAAGTATTATGCCATAATTTAGTAAATTTTTATAAGGTAAAGACGAAAAACGCCTTACAAAATACAACTTGTTGATTGCTCAAAACATCAAAATGTTTCCTGTAACTTTTCAATATTTTCTAAGGGTATTTTTCTAATCTTGATAATATTAAATCATAATCTCATGGTTTAGTCCAAAGTGCATGTGTTTACAAACAGCGTTGCATCGATTTCACATAAAGTGCCACCCGACGTAAGGCCGCGGTCTGAGGGGGAGAGAGAAGCGAGCGAGAAATACATCTGTCGACTTATTCACGCATACCCAAATAATTTTTGCTAATATAAATTTTCAAAACGGCTGCGCCGAATTCGATAAATTTTAGATATACATAGAGTAGACCCTAGTAGCAGTGTAGCGACAAAATCCGCTAATATCGTATAGCAACAGTCAATACATTAGGCCCAATTGGGTTATTGGAAGATAATTTTCTCTATGACATTATTTTCGTCTCATTTCAAAGACTGGTATAATCTACAATTTATTGCGAAAGTCAATTTCGAAGGAGTCGTAAAAGTCGTTACCATCAAGCACAGGCATCAGTCTTAAATAAGATAGTAATCCTACATTATTCTTAACTTTATATCTATAACTTGCAATTCATTCAAATCGATTCATTCCACCATCCCGCTATACAAAGCCTCCCTTTGAATGTTCTCCTTTTCAAATTCAAAATCGAATAAACGTAAAAGCAATGTAATATCTGAAGAGTTCTATGAAAGGATTGATATTTTCATAAAGATTTCATGTTAAACAGCGTTTATTGAGTCATTTTATAGACATGTTATGGAGACATGAATAGGGATTTATATGTGTTAATTTGCAGTAATATTTTCTTTTTGTGGTTGTAGGTATATCATAATAAAATTGATCTATCTTTCTCATGAAGTGGTTTTACGTCGATGTGATTATAAGTAGCAGTGTTGACATTCTTCGTCAGCCTTTTCGAGTCCACTGCTGGACAAAGTCTTCTTCTAATTTGCGTCACAGTAGCATTGTGAGTATTACATACATACATAGACACAGATATAGATACAGAGACTACGGAACACCATTTGCAACGACCCTGATATACCTCTCTTGCTTCATTCACTATACTACACATTACCACGCTGGCGAAATAGATCATAGTGAATGATAAAAATTATCACGCTGGCGGGATAGATTGGCATAGGATTCGATGTCGGATTTTTCGCCAGATCCTATTTGCTTTAAGTATTTCCCGGAGTCACCTCTTGGGACACCCACAGAATGTAGTGGGACTGTGACATTTTATATTCTTATAATACCGCAACACGGAAAACGGTTAGTTTACATTGAAGGCCGTTTTGTAGAGTACCAAATTCTAGTTTATCTGTTCCAATATAATACCTATTTCTGAACAAATAAAAAAAAATGCAACAAGTAGAATAACAACAAATATCGAGCCATACATAATAATAGTTATGAAGAACTATGGTGCTATTCATGTAATGACATAATTTTTGCTGTCTATGACATCATGCTATCCGTGCAATAACACCATCTTGACATAGATGTGCCACTGTAAGCGAGTTGAAGTAGACAACTCGCTTACACTGGCACCTGTGTTTTACCCGCACACAAAGGCGCACAGCAGCCGAGGTAAACACTGCGCCTGTAGTGGCGGGACTTTACTATGAGTCACGCTGCGGCCCGTTGCCGACACAAAACCGACAGGCGCCAATACTTCTACCAAATATTATACTGTATGAAGTTGCGGTGTTTTACAGGAGTTTTTGAAGAAGTAGGATTTAACGTTTATTTGGGGATTATTTCATTGATACATAGATGTGTATACCTTCTTATATGCATAGTGTAATATGGAGCAGTCAGATCAGTTAGAAAAACTAGTGTGTTTCGCGATGTTGTTATTCATAGACAGTTTTATTGCAGTATAACTAGTTTGCCTCAAAATAATTATTTATTTGCGAAAATTATCGCCTTAAAATGTTCGCATATTAGCAAAAGATATTTTTAGACTTTAATATACCTATTAGTGCCTATTCATTATACCTACTTTTCTCAATGTTTTGGATGTTTTGCACTGTACAGGTGGGCACTTGTCTTGCTATACATAATTTTCGTCAGCTTAATGTTTTTAATTATGTCTGCACATAACTTATATCGTTACCTTAACATAAGTATATCGTTCCTTAAAAATAAATAATATTTCTATTCTGGCAATTTAATTCGCTGCTCCACAATAGGAGTACATAGGTACTACTGGCCAAAATTACATTGCACAAATGAAAAATTCAATATTAATTTACAATATCGCATTAAAATAGTACGTATCATCCGTAAAATTGATGCGAATGTGCACTTTTTAATTTCGTCTAAACGCAGACTGTCTAAATAGGGATACAACCCCATCATAACGAAGTACAAGACAAATTGCACCCCATTTCTCAATAGATAAGACTCTATTTTGTTTGGTAAATGGTTTTGTTTTAATTTCACTCCCGATAATGAAGTGAAATGTATAAAAGTAAAGCTAAACGCAGGCGAATACGGGCGAAACAGGTACGTGTAGTCTGGATAGCTTAAAGGGAGAGTTTAGGAAGAGATGTTCTTGTCTAATAAATTTACCCTAAAGGCTTTTGGAAATTTTGTTGGTTATTTTGAGGCTACCAATACTTACATGCACTTCTTTTGCTAATGTAAAATGTTTTTCCAAGTCATCATCATCATCAGCCTTTAACAGTCCATTGCTGGACTAGGCCTCTTCTTTGCAAGGAGGTATTGGCCTACTATACCACAATGGCCAGACGGGTTGGTATAGGGTTTGTATCAAGTTTTCCTTCTCTTACAGTGCTGTTCTCTGCATAATATGCTCCCTCTGTCGGCTCTTACGATACCCATGGCATAGATAAATATAATACTTTACAGTCCCATGGGATGATATGGGGTGGTGACATTCCGTATTCTTAATCCGTCACCACACGGACAAAGACATTACGTTAGGTATGTTTGGTACTTAGATGAATACAGGCATATTACAAATATTTTTTGACTAGTCTATTGATCTAAGCTTACAGTTAAAATCTGCCTAAGGGCGGTTTCAAATTAGCGTATTTTTCTGCGCGTATACGGTCGTTTCTGCATACGCGCTTACACGCGCGCTACATACGAGCGTCAAAATACCGGTCTCTCGTAAATGGGCATATATCGGCGTGTTCGCTCGAAACTGTAGTGACATCTTGTCAGTGTCAACATGAATTTTGAAGGCTCGCGTTTATACGAGCTTTGACGCGCGTCAACGCTCGTACGAGTTGTGCGTGTGTCAAAAGGCGAGCCTATACGCGCCTACAGGCGCTTCCAAAAACGAGCTTATACGCGCGTATAAAACGCTAATCTGAAACCGCTCTAAACGTAAATGTTCATAAAATTCGCTAAAAACGAAGACTTCAAGATTAACTTTAAAACAGTAACAAGTACTTAGTTAAACCAATTTATCTTTCAAAAAGTGCAATTAAAAATAGTGACAGTTAGTTTCAAAACAAATCTTATATTTAATAACTCTACATGTTGATCGAACCTCCATTTCGTTCTTTCTCGTATTCTAGTAACGAAAAAACCCTTATTAAAGAAAATCAAAGAGAATACAAAACACAAACTTATACATCAAAACCAAACACAATACCTACACATAAAACAATTTTTACCTCAACAAGCTCTACCTAACCTTTTCAATAAAGCTCACTAAGATACTATCACCACTAGTATACTTAGTACAATCGGCGCAGCATGAAGTATTGTCCATAAATCAGCTGGAGTAATAAAGGGCGCTTTCCCTCTGAGTCCTCCCATACAAGCTCGCCCTCCGGTTAAAATTAACCACTCTATTGTAGAAACTAACGAATTTCGTGAATATGGTGCTTCAAGTTTAAATGCTTTCAAAGTTTTGCGATTTAAACACATGCTTATATTAATTCAATGTAGGTACTTCAAGAGAAAGATCAATAAAATCCCTTCCTATGAATAAAGAGAAAGATGAATTCTTTAATAAGCTGTGATGTTTTATTTATTTATTTATTTTATACTTTATTGATATAAGAATTATTATATATTATATATTAAATACAGTTTTAGTATAACTTTCTCCCATAAACATAGAGACAAAATATGCCACTCTTTAGAAAGAGACAGAGGGAGTTTAGTAATTAGGCTAGCTCACTCTGTATGTATGACTTGATTTTAGGAATTTCTAGATCGATAATACAACCAATAAAGCCTTTCGGATTTGGCCAACTATACTATGCTGGCCAGATGGATCTATTTACAAGGATTTTATTCGTTTCATGTATTTTCCTTAGTTATCTCTTACGACAACCATGTAATGTGTTAGCGTCACTTTTTGTTTTTCATCCATCACCACACGGTTAATTAAATATGTATCAGGGAAGGAAGGTGAACAAAACATTCAATTAATTGCCTAAGCGAGACCTGTCAAATACCTTTATGTAAAGCATACGAATATCAAAAGTCTAAAATAATTTATCGTTCAGTCAAGTACAATAATTGCACGAAACAGCACATCAATGTTCATCCCCTGCTATCAGGGGATGCACACTGCAGTTTGGGGTGCACTCACCCTTAATTGATGAAATAAATAATCATTATCCGTCACATATTATATTTTTAATAGGTTTGTGTGGGTTCGAGTGCAATAACGAATAATTTTGATGTCGTTCGTTCATATGAGAAGTTGGTTTATATGTATTGATCATTCTTTTTGTGCAGTGCGTATCTTAGGTTATATTTGCGCCCCATACTTCATCATCATCATCAGCCTTTAACAGTCAACTGCTGGACTAGGCCTTTCCTTTGGAAGGAGGAATTGGCCTACTATACCACGCTGGCCAAACGAGTTGGTATAGGGTTTGTATCAAGTTTTCCTTCTCTTACAGTGCTGTTCTGCATACTTACCTAGTCATAATTTTAATTTAAGGAAGACCATCGTAGGTCACCATGTTTCATTATTGGATCTTAATTTTGTAGAAAAAAGATTGCATGCATTGCGTAGTGGTGGTTTAAGCATCCACTTCGCCGCTTGTTACTATGGGTGTTGTGGGTTAGATTCCCGCACAAGACAACATAAATTGTTATTCCGAATCTAGGTGTTCTTTTTGTCGGTTAGATGAATGTTTGTGAAGTCACACGAAACACAAAAATAAGACGGAGCGGTTTTTTAATACAACCTAACCAGTTTCAGTGTTCAACAGACAGATACACCTACACAATACAAATAGCAATAAAATAATTACCACCTAATACCAATAAATCAGTCTAATCAACTCTAATCTTAATATCTTCATTGATCCACCCCACCCCGTTCATCCCCACAACCACCCCGTTGCAGCGGGTGGAATATCACCACCACCCCACGCATCCAGATAAGTTTAATCCGACCAAATGTATTGAATGATTGCGCTGGCTGATTTGTGATTGTATTTGATTGATTTCTTACTTAGCTGATTGTTTCATTGTTGGGATGATGAGTACGTTCTGATTGGTGAGTAAATTGTTGTTTGAATGAGTACCACAGTTGATACATTGGGTTTTTAGCCTGCTACCTATTATCTGATATCTGCGTACTTAGCATATTGGGTAGATATTGGTATTCTCACATTCCGTGTGGTGACGGATTAAGAATACGAATTGTCACCACCCCATATCATCCCATGGGTGTCGTAAGAGCCGACAGAGGGAGCATATTATGCAGAGAACACCACTGTAAGAGATGGAAAACTTGATACAAACCCTATACCAACCCACTTGGCCAGCGTGGTATAGTAGGCCAATTCCTCCTTTCAAAGGAGAGGCCTAGTCCAGCTGTGGACTGTTAAAGGCTGATGATGATGATTGGTATTCTATTACCTACTGCACGTAATTAGCCACTTCGGAGATCCATCCAATATTTTGTTGTCTGATTGTTTCGTGTTCGTCGATGGAATGTTCATTTTCATAAATATAGAACATTTTTCCTGGTGGGGATTGGTCTTTGGTCTAAATACAGCTTTAAAAAAACTAAAACATTTAAAATTATTATGTTTCCGTTTAAGGATAGTCTACCAGAATTATGATGTACTTATTTTGGTAGTAACTAAACATTTTTGCAGTAGAAAAATAAATATCATTTCCTTCTCGATGGCCAACTACAAACTCAAACTAATGCCCTTACTTACTGCCTTGAAATTAAAGAGGCAGTAATAAAATACTGATTCTTATACACATTCTCGGAATAGATTTACAAGTCTCCATAAACAATCTAACATTTAATTTGTAATCTTTATAATCAGCTAATTCTCGTTCCCTCGGGCGTCAAGGTTATAAATTGCGGCATTTGCATTCCCACTGTATGCCGCCTTGCTGCTAGCCGCAAGCCGGCGGCGGCTAAATACAAGCCGTGTTACGACTTGTCACGCACCAATACGAAGTTTTGGTATTCCTGAAAATGAGTACGACGTTGGCACTCTAATTAGAATAATTATGCCGAAATAATGTTGGTACACCGAAACATGAAATGTTGTTCACCTATGGCCATTAATTATAGGTGCTGGTAAAAGTACACATTATTATATTTTAATTTTTTGCTGCAATTGTACACAATTGTTGTTGTGAAATAGTGAATTTAAAGACTGTAGGAAAACGAAGAAAAGAAAAATCAAAATTATAATTTCAAACACATGACGGGAAAAGGTTTTATATAAAGCTTTTATTGTAGACCTTAATCTCTCCCTCCCTCTTGTCTTCCATTTATAATAGCTAATACGAGACGAATATACCTACAGGCTGTCACAAGACCCATCACCAAGCCGAAGTCTACTCGTGTTGGACATCATGCAAAGTCATATCAGTAAAAATAATACCTGGGAAACGAAATGTTTTTTTGGTTCGACACATTTAATAACCCACAATTTAAAGTGCGCGCTCGAAATACCTAATTATCCATGGGTGCATGGGACATCTATAGAACATATTTTTATATTATATTGGTGGGGTCAATGCCTCGATTTTGTACCTACTTAGAAAAAATCTATAGTGAGTTTGAGCCTCAATATCTCCTGAACCAGTAATTTCTATGGTACGGCGCCGAAGTAAAAAATGTTCGTAATGATTGGTACAATATGGTGTTTCAGTTTTCTTTAAGGGTCTTTTTACACTCTGTATGAAATAACTTGTCTTGACTGATACTTATCATAGTGAAGCCTAAACTCTAGGACATAGATACGATGAATTTGGAGAATAGGTTCCTTTTATTGCATAGGTACCCACTAAGGAACGTTTTTATAATACTGCACTCCTAAGGGTACACAAAATACGGTTGAGAAGTTACTGATTTTGAAGAGCAATAATTACAAAATTATATTCTACCACAAACATGCAACACCATCTACTCTCGAACTGTAATAGGGCTATTAGACGATGGATAAACAAACACTTCGTTTTTTTTTGTAAGTGCATACATATACATCGAAACACCCAGACCGAGACCGAAATCCATGGATGTTCACGCCACATAACTAGAGCGGGAATCGAACCAGCGGTCCACAGCGTGGCAGTCGGTTACTCTCCCACTACGCCACCGGGTCCAAGAAAATAATCGAGCATCAAATCCGTCATCCTTACTCGCAATACCGCTCTTGTATTTGCAAATTCATCAGTTATAAATGTTAACGCTGGAGGCGAGACCAGCGCCCCCTATCGGTTAGCGCACGTAAACATTCTGCTACACTTGTGAGTTCACAGGAATGTTGTGTTGTGTGATTTTATTGCCGTTTTGTGTTGTGGCACAGTCCTGTCGTGTAGAGCGGCTAGGACTGTTCTAGCTATAAGTAGGTATGATGCTTGCAATTTTTTTTCGAATTTTGGATCGTTGCAAATGGCGTTCCGTAGTCTCTGCCTACTTCTCCGGGAAACTGGAGTGAGTCTATGTATGTATTTTCGTTTCACCAACTTTTAAATATGAGTCTGGGGGTTTTTTCACAAAATAGTTGTATTTTGTCAAAATTGACATTGAAACACACTGAATAAGTTTTAAAATGAGAGATGAGAAGCACCACTCCATTTTTAAAAGCCTTTCGCATGTTAGGGATTTTATATTTAATAGACTTACCGATCTTAGGGGTTATATATTTTATAGGATAGATAGGTACCTTACATGATAGGTTACAAATAGGTACCTAGGTAGGTCTAACCCTAATCTATAGTTCAATACAAGTTCTACCTATCTGATTTAGTTACTTGATACAACGTCAGCAAGATTGATAGAAGTCATAATATGTATAATTATGACTTCTGAAAACAGCGCCTACAGTAATTTGATACAGAATAGAAATTACCTGGATTAAATCTGCCCCGCAGCAAAATTCCGGGAGCAAGTTTACCGCAAATTACAATAGTTCTATAGTTTTCACCCCACGATAATAATATGATGATTCATCCCAAAAATTTCATTCCTTGAGCAGCGTGACGTCAACATAAGTGTCGCTATGAATTCCCTATATCTGCTCACCCCTCGGCAGTTTAAGATTTATAGTTTTACTTACCGGCAGTGCTCTTAATAAATGCTTACAACACTTTTATCCAACCTCCCGCTCTAACGCCTTACGTGTGAAAAGGAAGACCCAATACAAAATTTCCATCATTCAATCGACAATTTGAAAAGGGCACTTCCGCTTTGAGAAGAATTTCAGATTTAGAATCCATTGATGTAATAAGAATCGTATGTTAATACAATACGGTATAATTTACATTGATGGATAAAACGGAACAGATACTAGTATTTCTCAAACTGTGTAACGTTTATTGTATTAAGAATAAGGTATCTTTTAGTTTCTCAAGAAGTTTGCCCTGTGAAGTATTGTAGATCCTCCTTGGATGCATATAGACTATTATAGACCTTAGGATAATTAAGTTTAGAGCTACTGTGGCATACGTTCTTGAAGTGTATAGTATAAAGTTACTGAGGCACTTAGGTACTATCAATCACGAGTGTAGATTTTAACAAGATCTGATTTGAAAATTCAATTCTCCGGGTGGTTGGTGAAAGTGAACGATGGTCTTAGCGGTGTCTCAAGTTTGGTCTGGGATATGAATCGTACTATATTATTGTGTAGTTAGAAAGTTCAATGTAAAAGCACTGGTCCTGAAAATATACCTCATTCATCATCCATTTACCAGTTCCATATCAAAAGTATTTACTACAGATAAGGCGTAGTGGTCGCATCGGCGATTAGTGTTGTGGGTTAGATTCCCACGTGACACAACACTTTATTTGATGCACAAATAGTTTTTTAGAGTCTGGGTGGTGACTTTATAGGGAAGTAGATACTGTAAAGTTCCCGGCGACATAGGATTTTATCCTAGAGCAAGAATCGTTTTTAAAAGATAAAGATGAAAAGGAGATCGCATAAACCGCTACGCCATACGTAGGTACAGCGAGCAATGAACAAGTTGTATTTTGCATACTATAATTTCAGCTACCAGCTTATAATTTATGACGACCAAAAACTGTTCAAATTTAAATAATCTTGATAATAATAAACCACAATGTATTCAAAAACAAAATCTAGTAGAGACATTTCACGTCTGTACCGCGTAAAAATTAAATTTGCCAACAGTCTCAAAATATTTTCACAATATGACTTTAAACTTATTCTCCTATCATAATTATGACTAAGCCGAATTAATGTCAGGATATTCATAACCAGTGGCTTGCAGTAAAACTTGGCTTGCTTTCAACTAAAGTGAAGTGTATTAAGTTCGGAGGACTTTTAGTTTTAACTACAGTGTACACACTCGTCAAGTTACTGACTTTTGTATGGTTCTTATGACGCAGGGAATAAGGATCAAAATCGCACGGCAACTGTTAAGCTGGATCTGTCGCTGGTCAAGCTAGGCACTTTGACCTTCGTACTGTTCTTATGGCCTAGGCAATAAGGGTCAAAATTCTACGGCAACTATTAAGCTTCTCGTTGTGTGTACGTACATATGTAGTTCCTGGTGAAGAATGACGGAGCACTGGTCTTGGCTGACGGGGTCGGGGGCTGCGGAGTACACGTACAGCCCCCCTACTAGGCCAAGTCGCCCCCCACATCGGCCACTGGTCAAACTGGCTACCAGCGCACATCTCCATACTATCGCCAGGTAAGAGATTTTTTTCTTTTAACCGAAAATTCAAAGTTTGTATTTACACGATTATGTCTGTCTTTTTCAGATTTGTTAGGTATCTGTAAGACAGTACCTACATAGTTAATGATATTCATTGTATATTACATTAAGTATCATTAGAAATGAGATGTCCTAACTATTTTATTAGACATGTCGTCTTACATGTCTCTTAAAACAGATACGCAAGGCTAATATATTATATTAAGACAAATATATTATATTTTCTAAGGTTACGTTCAGTTCTTCAGATAAAATGTGAACCCTTTCAAAATATTGAGATTATGATCGAAAATTTCTTTATTTCATGTTTTTTGGAGCGTATTTTTAGGAAGTTGTAAATTTTATACGCAATACGTAAATGTCTCCATTATCGTCGTACTGTAACTTAATTTAAACATTACGTTTACAAATGAAGTGTCTGATGCGAATGCAAACTCAACTTTATTAAGTCCTTTGTACCAGCACGCTCAGTAATCCAGTATTCACTGCGTTGTTTTCAAGAAAAATGGTCGAATTCCCCGTGGAATCCATTCCTTCCAGGAACCAACATATTTTTTACCGTCCCAAAAGAATTTAACAAACAAAATTCAACTCTAAACCTTGACAGACAAGACTCTTTGTATGAAGTTCAGAATTGTTCGAAATGCAAACATAAAGTTGTCAAACTTGACTCCTGTTTTTGACTTTTACTTATGCCTTTTCTGCGCTCGTTTCAACACGTATTACCTTATGCTAAAGTTCATTATTCTTTGTCATGGCGACAAGAGTTCCACTAATGGTGTTTTAAAACAAACTTTATTTTGCAGTTCTTTTGTAAAGCTTCACGTGTATTTTTAAGGTTTTCGAGTGTAAACATAAGTTTGTCGCTTGCAGACTGCAACGACAGAGTGATGGATTATTGCAGGTCCGGCGAGTATTTCATTAAACGTGATGTATGGATACGAACATGCAATACTTTATTTTAAAAGTGTCGTTGATAATATAACCTATAGCCCTTACCTTTCAGTATGATTTTTGTTTCAATATAAGCTTTTTAATTAATGTAAATAAATGTAAGACAATCTAATAACCATCATTGAAATATTACAATGACCACAGACGTAAAATTTTTCAACGCTATAGATATATACTTAAGGATTTCTTAATTTAATATATTTTTTTTATTTACATTGTAGTCTTTTTACTTTTGGAATTTCAAAACATCCTAGTCTTTGGCCTTCTAGTCTAAACAGATTGTGTTAGATTTTGTACATGATCACGGGGATAGCTATATTCTATGGCTAACATCATCATCCTCCTAGCGTTATCTCAGTTCCAATCTGGGGTCCGCTTACTAGTCTAACCGTCTGATTCTGATCTGAGTCTGATCTCTGCAACCCCGAAGGGATAGCGATATTCCAAGGTTAAGACAAGTGTCACTTTATTTAGAAGGTACTGATGCCTTATAAGGATTCTCAAAGATCTTCATGACAATCGGGACCGACGAACTCCGAAAAGTCAGTGGTGCACGCCGTGGATTCGAACATGATACCCTCTGCATGGTAGTCTTTTGGTATCTCCACTAGACTATCGCTGCCTTCTCCACTAGGTTAACAGTGTCAGCATATTCGAGGGTTGTTTCGTTATAACGACTGTTGACTTCAGACAATTGCTGCTTCTATTTGTATGGCTCTGAACGGTCGGTCGGAGTAAAGAACAACACTTAAAGAAAAAAACGAGATTGATTGTAAATGTCTACGAAAATAGGTTATAAGGTTTTTTTACTACTATAAGTAATAGGTGGCTAACGAGCAGACGGATCGCCTGATGGTAAGCAATTACCGCCGCCCATGGACACAAGCAACACCACAGGAGTGTTGCCGCCCCTTGGGGTTGGGAAAAGAGACAAGATAAGGAGTGGGATGAGATAGAAGGAATAGGGGATAAGGCCTCCGGCACTCTCACTCACCGAACGAAACGCAACAGTTTAGGTACTGTTACTTTACGTCGATTTTCTGTGAGAGGGTAGTAGTTCCCCGGTCGAGCCGGCCCATTCATGCTGAAATCAGCAAGGCTCTACTACCGTTAGGCTAGGTTTTTATCTATGTTTATCTCTTCCACTTAGAGCTAAATGAGTTTATAGTACTGTTTCCATATACAGGGTGTCACAAGACCCATCACCAAGCCGAAGTGTACTCGTTGTGGATACCATGCCAAGTCATACTAACCAAAAATAATACCTGGGAAACGATGTTTTTTTTGAGTTTTAACATTTTTTGACCGCAATTAAAAGCGCGCGCGTTCAATACTCGAAATACCTACTTATCTATGGGGTTATAGGGCATCTAAAGAACATATTAACGGGTGCACCAAAGTTCACCTAAATTTTCAACTCCGATAATTGGAAATCCGAAAATGTTCTTCCTAACATTTTTCATCCTAACAATCACAATTCCTAACTACGCTGTCTCTAATGTTCATGATTCCGAAGCATTCAACTTCATAATGTCAGTAGCAATAAACATCTATTATAATTTTATTTGTTTTCCTATATTTTCTCAACACAACCATCTTTTACACTATTATTCAAAGTCATAACTTTTTTAGTCATTGGTTTATTATTATTTATAGTCATTGGTTTAAGTTAAGTAAGAACTGCGACCTTAACGCATGAGCCGAGCAAGCGAAGTCAGATTCCCGCTCCAGTCATTCAGTCAAGTTCCAGAAACGAATCGGTCCTATTCATAATTTTTGGTTTAGGTTAGGTTAGAACTGTGACCACAACGCACGAGCCGAGCGAGCGCAGCGAGCGTGCCGCGGCAGCGGCCGGCGAAGTGCCAGAACCGAATCGGTGCTATAGTTATTGGTTTAGCCGCCGTTATTGGTTTGGCCTGGGAGTTTATACCGCAGTTTTAACCGTACGGTTAAAACTGCGGTATAAACTCCCAGGCCATAAACATGTAAATGAGTTGTGTTTTATGAATTTCGGTTGGACGACTTAGAGAAATTTAGCCAAAATGTGTTATTTTTTCAAATCGTTTTTATTTTTTCGATTCTATCGTATAAAACACTTAAATATATGACTAAAAGTGAAAATATTATGGTAATTAAATTTAGGGATAAAAGCGTTATGATAAAAAACAGTAGGAGTTTAAATATATTTACATTAATGATATTATTAATTACAATTTTCGGAAATATGAGTGTTATGAACATCACCATCACTACAAATAGTATGAATGAAAACTTTAGGATGAAAAATTTTAGGAAGAGTGATCATTCGGATTACAAATCGTTAGGAAGAACAATTTTGGATAAAGAACTTTAGGTGAGCCAATATGGACCCCATATTAACAAATGCATCGATTTTGTACCTAATAAGAAAAATTCCATACTAACTTTGAGCCTCAATATCTCCTGAACCAGTAATTTCTCAGGTAAGGTGCCGAAGTAAAAAATGTTCGTAGTGATTGGTACAACATGGGATTTTAGTTTTCGTTAAGGGTCTTTTTACACCCTCTATAACTTACAGTCATCATCATTTGTCTGTATATCAAAACTTTCGTCTTGATTTCCCTGAGATGAGCTTTGTACCAAGGAAAGAGCTTAAACAAAATAATATAACAGATGTGTATTACACACCCACACTTCGCCAGTTATGTTTCGGTCCCAATGTAATAGGGGGCGAGCATCTTAAACAAAATATTAGCTTTTTACCAAGAAAAATTGATTAAACAAAATATTAGCTTTTCTACAGACCTAATTTCATCTGACCTTCGCAATCAGAATGGAAATGATGTTAGACATTCTAGCGGCCGCTTTCAATATCTTATCTATCGATTAATTTAACCGTAATTCTTAGAATAGTGTCAGGCAATTTGAAGGCAACAAATCTGCCAAGGAACTGTATGAGAGCCAAGTCTACATCTCGTTCTCTACTAGCTCATTATGGTCTAAGGTGTAGTTTGTAAAGTTTTAAGGCTTATAGAGTTAGAAGTTTGGCTCTATAAGACATCTGATAACATTTAGAGTGTGACCCTTATGGTCTCGGCAACATATTTAATACATACACTCAAGTACAGCTGTATCTAAAACAAGAATATTTATATGCAACATTTTACTATTCAAAATATTACAGCAGATATAAATGTTGAAGCAAAGTCATTTCACTTTTATTCGTTCGACAAACACCTGTGACATATTGTAAAATTATAAAACCACACACGGAAACAAGTTTATTTGATGGAAAAAATATAAAAATTTACATATAGAAGAAGGCGCGGATTTCGCGGGGAAATATTTATTTCTCCCCTGGCAACACTACGTGATGGGAATGGGGATAGGCTGGCAACCCGCGACTATTACTCATTGTCTCTGCCCCCTTAGTTTATTGGCTGTATCGTGATTGTTTTGTGTCTTTGTGAATAAAGAAAACAAGACAGTTACTTACGTGTTTTTTTTATTTAAATAAAATTGTGAATGCTGTCAGCACCATCTGGTGATATTAAAGAGAACCCTCTACTTTATATTATGGCGGATAAAATAAAATGAACAATCATTTTCTTATAATAATACATATTATGTGTAATTAAATTATCTAACTATATAAAATCCTTGCGTTACCTACTGACTGACTGACAGACGCTACAGCCGAAACTATTGGGCGCAGGAAGCTGAAATTTGGCATGTATGTTCCTTGGGAACCGTAGGGGTGCACTAAGAAGGGATTTCCCGAAATTCCCACGGGATCGGCCAAAACGGGTAAATTTAAAAAAAATTGCAGGCGTATCTGCTGGCGTCCTCTAGTTTTTCATATACCGGTGATCCTTGTAATAGATTTAGGTTCGTCGTGATAATCAAGTTGAGATACATTCATATATGTTAAAGAAAGCCTTGGTGTATTTGGTCTCGTTAAAGCTATGCTGCCTATTTCCAATAAATATACCGGCAGTCGGTTAGTACAAAATGTAAAGATAGTTTTCTGTTGATTTTTTTAGCAATTCCACGCACAAATAACTAAAAAACTTATTGATTTTCGATGAGACAGTAAACACACTATAAGCAATGCGAAAATAGAAAATAATCATAAACAAAACGTGAGACGCAAACTATCAGCACCGTAAAATCAATCATAATATACCCTTATCCGTACAATAAATCACATAAACACGAACATTTTCTATCAAAACAGTGAAACAATTTTCATTCTACCCTCATCCCACCTGTCAGAGGTACGCTCATTACTGTTGACAGATCACTGTTACTGCTCAGCCCCTTGACACATTATATGATTGATGGTAAAACTTCGACAAAAATAGTTTTAGGGCGTTCACAGAGTTTGCAAACAGTTTGTGACTGACTGTTAGTTTTTTTTTTGTGAAATATTTGTATGCTCAAACGAGCTTCACTACCCAATTGAAATAAAGCTGTCTAGAACATAAAGCAGCATTTTTTTAAGAAAATCACATTTTCATATACGCCGTTAACGAATATAAGCTGTTCACAGTTGTCAACAAAGAAGTTGTCAATAATATCCCGTAAGTATATAGCGTAAATTAAAGTTCTCTATTTTGGAAAATGATCAGCCGGTTGTGATTAACTTTTTACGAATGTACACTAAGATGCTGTGAGCGGGCTTGTATTAATATTAACGAGTTTCTGTAAAATTTCAAATTTTAGCTTTAATAGTATATTTTAGCTGAAAAGAAATCTTCTATCGTGGTATGGGCATGTGATGAGGATGGATGAAAAGCATGTGACTAGAAAGGTGATGAATATGAGAGTTGAGAGATATAAAGCAAGAGGAAGACCAAGGAAAAGATGTATGGATTGTGTGAAGGATGACATGAATGAAAAGGGAGTGAATAATCAGATGACGTCTGATAGGCGAAAATGGAAGAGAAAGACATTCTGCGCCGACCCTAGTATATTTTATTCTTTATACAAAGATTGAAATTAAAACAGCTTAGAATTTTTTTGTACAAAAGCGAAATATTCATAACAGCTCTTTCCAAAACATTATTACCATATTCTGTTGACCTAATTCATCGTCGATATTAGCGCGTTCTCTCTACCGCATATCGTTAGCCCGGTGCAAATATTCCCACATCCCCTAATGATAGTTGGAATTAACTTAATGGTACAGTATTGTACATCGTTCGTGTGGACATCAAACAATAGTTTATTAAATTGACGGTTACATATTTAGTTTTGGTTTGTTATTACCTAGTTGTGTAATATCTAGCGTAAGTGGTCATTTGACCTTTTTATTGAGTTTTCAATTGACGTTTGAAGGCTGTGGACAGGCTATTATAATTTGTTTAGCGGCCTGTCCAAATATTTGATCTATCTATGGATCTACGGTACTAGAGATACATATTTGACATATTTTGTGCGTAGCTTATGTCAAATATAGTATAGAATAGAATAAAAGTTTATTGGTTCCAGTTTTACAGCAAATTTGTATAAATTACAAAATAAACTATAGTATTGAAAGCAAAAGGTTTAAGCGTCAGCTTATGCTTGGATCCCGGAGAATTACCAAGCGCTGGTTTTCAGCTTAAACCTTTGACTCCCGTTTACAAAAAATATTAAAAGTGACAAGCAACGTGTAACCTATTTAAAATTAAAAGAAACCATACATTACAGTTAGAAATTAAATTTATTAATTAAGGTTACGAATCTGATTAATTACCAGCATATGCGGCTGTTTCATTTTTAAATCTAGCACTACAATCTTAATAGCACATAGTCTATAAATGTAACCCTTAGATCACTTTAATATTTGAAATTATACGTATAATTATAAATTGCTGTTCTGCCTCTGTCGACTCTTACGACACCCATGGGATGATATGGGGTGGTGACAATCCGTATTCTTAATCCGTCACCACACGGACGAGAACAGCACTGTAAGAGAAGGAAAACTTGATACAAACCCTATACCAACCCGTTTGGCCAGCGTGGTATAGTAGGCCAATTCCTCCTTTCAAAGGAGAGGCCTAGTCCAGCAGTGGACTGTTAAAGGCTGATGATGTATAATTATAAATATGTAACTCTAGTAGCCAAATCCATGGATAGATAGAATATTGAAAACAACCGTAAGTTATTAAGGTCATTCCCGATGTGAATGCTGAAAGTTTGGATGAGCTGACTCTGAAAGATGTCTTGCGTACTATGAAAAATAACTTGGGGAAGGAGTAATAAGGAAAGGACAATGTTGCGTTATTTGCAATTAAAATAATATTTTTTATGTCTGTATCAGGTAAAGCTGGCACCAGTCGAACTGATCAACTAACATATGAAGATGCACCTATTAAAGTTGTATCGTCGGAATTCTGATAATCAAGTTATTAAAATTTTTGCACTTGCGAATAGCAAATTGATTTAGCCACCGTAATTAATTTGGCGGCAATGCATGAGAAGATCTAACGAGTTTGATTTTCTTTTTATTTTATATAAGACTAGAGGATGCCTGCGGTTACCCCCGCGTTATTTGAGGCTACTGCTCCGCTCCCGTCGCTCATAGTGATGCTATATAGCCTATAGCCTGCCTCGATTAATGGGCTATCTAACAGTGAAAGTTTTTTTTAAATCGGGCTAGTACTTCCTGAAATTAGCGCGTTCAACCAAACAAACAAACTTTTCAGCTTTATATATTAGTATAAGATTATCATTGATTTACCTAAGTGATAAATGTTATCATAACGCATTTAGTTTAGGACACACCATAACGATCATGCTCGTTTGTCACTTAGCCAGTAGATATTAATCTGAAGAGTTACACTTATATTCATCATCAGCCTGAAACAGTCCACTGCTGGACTAGGCCTCTCCTTTGAAAGGAGGAATTGGCCTACTATACCACGCCGGCCAAACGGGTTGGTATAGAGTTTGTATCAAGTTTTCCTTCTCTTCAGTGCTGTTCTCTGCATAATATGCTCCCTCTGTCGGCTCTTACGACACCCATGAGATGACTAGAGGACGCCAGCAGCTACGCCTGCACATTTTTTTAAATTTATCTGTTTTGACCGATCCCGTGGGTATTTCGGGAAATTCCTTCTTAGTGCACCCCTACGGTCCCCAAGGAACATACATGCCAAATTTCAGCTTCCTGCGCCCAATAGTTTTGGCTGTAGCTTGTCTGTCAGTCAGTCAGTAACGCAAGGATTTTATATATTAAGATATAGGGTTGTGAAATTCCGTATTCTTAATCCGTCACATATAAAAGTCTCATATAAAAGTTGGCAAGGCTACAAAAAGCGACGAGATTTTATTTTTATCGGACACAATTCTCTGCTACTGTATCGTATTTACATACCCGAACCTGGCACCAAACCTTTCCCCATCGGACGCTAATTTATCCAAGCTCACTCCTCTCTTAAATAAACCAAATGCCTTTAACCAGAACGCTCTTAAAAAAGCTTAAAACCATTAGAAGCCCTTTCCAATAAGTCTATTGTTTTTTTCCCGTTTCGCCCTTCACCCGCCGTAATGCATCACCGTCCATGGACAGGGGGCGAACACACGTACTTGGCACTCGCATGCAAGCTATCTAAACCAATGGCCCGTGAGATGGAATACGTGGTCTGAATACGGCAGGTTTCGGTAATGTAGTTAGGCACTTAGTCAAAGGAGGTAGATTTTTGTTCAATATTATTGTAAATTACGTTTTTGAATGGTCTATAAGCACTTTATTTTGGTAAACACTTTATTATGGTAGCAGGTTCTTAAGATGGATTTAAATTCTTAACTCTGTTATGTCGGCCGGTTGGCGTAGCAGGAGTGAAAGCGACTGCTACGTCGAAGGTCGCGGGTTCGATTCCCGCTCAAGTCAAGCATTTGTGTGCATGAACATGGATGTTTGTCTTGGTCTGGGTGTTTCTATATGTATAATATGTATGTATTTATAAAAAAAGTATATAATATGTATGTTTATCCATTATCTAGTACCCATAGTACAAGCTCTGCTTAATTTAGGACTAGATGGTGTTGTGTGAATGTGGTAGAATATTACAATCAGCAACAAACAGAATCCATCAGGGTTCTGGCGAATTATTACTTATGAATATTATAATATTATACTTTCTTTGGGAATCGACATAATGGATAGAGAATTTAGTTTATTTGTAGCTTCTAAAGAAGAAAATTCGTATCGCAGCTCTACGATCAGTAGCGAACAGAAGCCTACAATTGATGCCATCGGATGATTGTAATTGCCATTGCAAAAGAGGAAATTTGCATTTTGCATAACTACGGCATAGGTTATCATATGTAAATTATACCTAATTGTTTAATATGAAACTCGTACAGAGGAAATGCTACTTCTTTCTTCACTTTTAGTTTCAAAATCTAGGACTCTGGAAACTCTCCGTCTGATTAATGTCTCATCTACATTCAATTCGTAGGTACAATTTAAACGGTCTCATCCAGATTTTTATCCGCAAATATGTAGCTTTTAGCATCCTATCCCATAAATAGATATCAATTAGCCACATTTACATCCAGACATCATCAGTCACGGAATAATAGAAGGCTTTACATAGCATCCTGCTTACCCCCGTCACATGAGTAAAACATGGCCATCATATTATAAGTACTTATTAACTTAACGAGCACTTTGGCTCTGACTCGCGACATCCACGTCAATTACACCAAACATGACATTATACTTTGAATTAAATCATCAGTTGTTATCATACAAAGAAACTATGTACACCCGCTTTACACGACATTCTACCTTATGTCTTTGATGGTAAGGGTTTTGTGACCGCAAAATATTAAAGTTGGTGTAATAGTATATTATTGGGACAACAAAAAAAATATTCTAACATATAAACGGCTGGGTTTCGTTGTTGAGCACAGTTGTTGGCAAGATGATGATCAAGTGTTGTTTATTGTTGGCTGTTAGCGCTGCTATTGCGCCGGCGGTGAAGGGAACAGCAGAGGTGATGAGCCATGTTACTGCACACTTTGGAAAGGCCCTTGAAGAATGTAGAGAAGAGGTAAGTAATATAATTTTTTATTGTCAAACCTATTGACATTTGGAAAGCCCTTTAAAAACCGAAAGGATAGCAGCAGTTCTTTATTATTTTTACTGGGAACTACATCGCGATTCAAAGGAGCAGTTCAATCAAAGTCTTCAAGAAAATTCCTGTCCTATGCTAGTATGATATCATATTCTCGAAACGGCAATATATCATTTAAATAATAGGAGAGACTCTGAGTTTTCAGTTTCTAAGTATCTTGAAATAACGCTTTATATTCGAATTATTCTCTTTGACCATCAGTTTTAAGTAATCATAAAAAATCCTGACCTTCATTGCGTCTCTGATTTGCCCAAAGACGTCCATCTACATGTTGACCATCCTCTTACTCTTTTCTCATCCACTGTATTATTATTTCTAGTCATCGTCAAAATATCTAATACCATTTACCATACAGTCAGGCTTATCACCGGAGGTCCTAGAAGAGTTCCAGCACTTTTGGAGCGAGAACTTCGAAGTAGTTCACCGAGAGCTCGGCTGTGCCATCATCTGCATGTCCAATAAGTTCAGTTTGCTGCAGGACGACTCCAGAATGCATCACGTCAATATGGATGACTATGTCAAGAGTTTTCCTAACGGTGAGTTCTGGTTTTGGGATTGTTTCTCGGGGAGGACAGTGGTTTGCCAACTATATGATCTCTCAAATTTTGTTTAACAAACAGAATTTTTTGAAGTATTAGGAAACGTTAGGTTCGACATTAACATTATTTTTGTCATCAATCAAACATGGTTGTTTTAATTTTATATTATGTTAATATAAAACTGCGCCGCACTATTGTAATAGAAAACACTATTAAATACTTCTAAAGAAACAAAGATCCGCTTTAAAAGTTAGCTAAAGATCTCATTTGGAACGATAAAGCATGCCTTGCTTTATTGTTTAACTTCAGCACGCCAATTTATGGTAGACTTTTAGTTATTTACAAACATGCACTAGCATAAACACGCGATTCTAGTACACTCAGGAACCTAATTTATTTCTTTGGATTTGATTTTAAAAGTGGTAACAAATGGACATTTAAAACGTTAATTTATAAGCAAATTATCATGAATTATTCGTTGAGGTTTAATAACTTACATTCTTAGAAATATTTATAGTATTTGAAATCAATAAAGGTGACAAACAAATCGGTTTGCTTGATGATTAGTGATAATCCGTAATTTGCTATCCGCAAGAAAAATGCCATGCAATAGTGACATTGCAAAAACATTTTGATGTTAATAGAGATAAAGGAAACTGAGAATTATCTAGAAAGAGACAAGCAAATAATTGCGCATACTGTCTAACTAAGTAAAATGTGATCTATGAAGCCCAGAATTCTAGAAAATGTGACCCCACTTGCATAAAAGGATATCTTTAAAATGATAATGGAAATTATCGCACTAAGGGCACACCTCTTTAAAAGTGTCTAACTCTAAATAATAGATATAGTATGGCAGTTTTAATTACAACTTCAAAATCATTACATTGTTAATTATAATTGCATCATAACGCCGATTTTTTTGTCTAATCTAATTAAAATTAATTTATCACAGGACACGTCCTTTCCGCCAAGATGGTTGAACTGATCCACAACTGCGAGAAACAATACGACGACTTGAGTGACGACTGCGACCGAGTCGTGAAAGTCGCTGCGTGCTTCAAAGTCGACGCCAAGAAGGAAGGCATCGCCCCCGAAGTCGCCATGATTGAAGCCGTCATGGAGAAATACTAGACTTCTTAGACTTCGACCACTAGAGACTACTCTTCGAATACTAGAGACGACTTGGCTTTTCGACTCCCGTGCTGACTTCGAACGTACAAAAAAGGCGACTGCGTTATTAGTTTTAGTTTTCAGCAAGAGAGAAAATACAAAAAATACATTAAAGTAATTTTTGAAGTTTATTAATATACGTTGTGGTTTTATTTTGTGGTTTTAATATTTATATACAGTTTTGACTGCTGCAATATGTACACTTTTAAGTTTTTTTATACTTTGATACTTCATCACTACATAGTATAAAACAAAGTCTGTCTTCTGTCTGTCTGTCCCTATGTATGCTTAAATCTTTAAAACTACGCAACATATTTCAATGCGGTTTTCTTCAATAGAAAGAATGATCCAAGAGGAAGGTTTATATGTATAATACATGCATAACATTGCACCCGTGCGAAGCCGGGGCGGATCGCTATTATTAAATAAACTGACCAGAGATTGCAATCGAGCCGGATTGAAAATTAGAGAATGGCTCTTAACTTTGTCCTGTTATTGAATTTAGTGCCGTTCTGAACCACGCGTGGTTCAGAACGGCACTAAAGGCAACGTGGCCACGTTTCGAACTCCAAAACTTGTAGGATGGTAGTTTCAATTCCAAATTGTAATTAAAAATTACAGCATAGTGCCGATTCAGAAGTATAAGAACAATCTGTATGTGTGCTTCATAATCATCACCGGCCCTGTATATAAACTGTCGCACTGGTATAAGAAGGGTAAGGCTCAGTCCACCACGCTGGCCAAGTGCGGGTTGGCAGACTTCACATGTCTTACGAGAACATTATGGAGAACTCTCAGACATTCGGGTTTCCTCTCGATGTTTTCCTTCACCGCAAGCGATAATTTACAGTTTAATACGCAAATAACTTGGAAAAGTCATAGGTGCACGCCGTGGATTCGAACTCGGGTTCGACCGACTGTCTGCGTAACAGTCCGTCGGTCTCGCCACTCGACTATCGCTGCGTTGTGCTTAAAAAAAGAGAATTCAGGTCTTGGGAACCACATATCGTTTCTGGTCTCTCGAATTTTTTTATTTTTGAGGCATGAGATTTCTCTATCTACTAGTATTTCTCGAGGTCCCCGAGAATTTTTAATTTTTAACCAATCTCGACGATGGTTTAAAAATTTTGAATTATTAATTATTGCACATTATGTAGATGATAATTATCATCTATATCAAGTGCTAAATTTATAATGATCATAATTTGTTGTAATTGATAAAAATATTACTACAAATAATAATTAGTACTATAGGGATAACTTGGTTAATAGTTGGGTGCGCCATAATAGTCGACGCGGCAGACCTAAATAGAGATCCCCTCGTGGGATCTCCACCTTGTCGTGGTGGGGGGGCTTAGTAACCGTGGATTGGTCACCCGCGGTGAAGCTAAGAGGGATCCAGGAGGGGACGCTCCGCGTGGGCTTGACGGAGGCCTGCGCAGGATGCGTCCAAAGGGGCGGGTGCGAGGGACAGATTTTCTATCCCTCGCAGTCGGGTGCGGTCGCGGGAGGAGAGGCGTGTCGGTGTTGCGTTGCCGCGCGCCCTATCTCCCGCGACCAAATGGAGGCGCACCATCGTTGCGTCGCGGTGGGGCCGCAGTGGAAGAGGAGATGCGGTGTTGCGTTGCCGTCCTTCATATCCTCTGCGGCCGCTGAGTGTTTTGGCGGCGGAGCCCAACACCTTCATCCGCCGCCAAGGGGGTTTTGTTCGGGGCCCGCCTGACCATCAGGCGGGCCAATACCCGTCGGGGGGTAGCGAGGAATGCTTCAGCGATACCCGACCCTCCGACATACGGGTACGTGAGGAATACGGGTTGGTTTTTAGTCAGTAAGAGTATGACAGTCCCCTTCGCCCTTCCCCTAGGGCGGAGGAACTCCATGAGGATATTCCAACCCGACACAAAAAAAAAAAAAAAAAACGTGGGAACTGTCTCCAGTTTAGTTCGTAGTTGGCGCCGTTGGCGGCGCTGGCGTCATTCTCTTGCTCGCCAAGCGGCAATTTGGGTCACTGAAAGTTTGTCTTCAGAGCGCCCATAAGAAATGCGCCTCTATGTAAATAATGAGAGCTCTCTGGCGATAGCGATATTCCATGACAGTGACATTTAAGGCGCACATTTTGATAGAGAGTGTTCTTAATGATTCAATTTTATCCTCTTAGCGCATCCCAGTTACCGTAGTACCCGGGGTCCGCTTTCTTGTCTAACCGGTTTTGACTTAATATTAGCTTTTCCACAGAGAGACTGACTGTCTGACCTCCGCTACCCAAAGGGACAGCTATATTCCGTGGTTTAGACCAGTATCCGTTTTATTCACAGGTACTGACTCCCTATAACCACTGTCAACAGATCTACAGGACAGCCTGGACCTACGGCTGAACGTCTCTCCGAGGCACGGGGCAAGCGATATTTTACAATTCAATACGCACATAACTTCGAAACGACATTGTTGCGCGCCGTGGATTAGAACCCGATACCCTCTGCATGACAGTCTGTTGGTATCTCCACTAGGCTGCTTATTCTGTGTCCTTAATGATAAACAAATTAAAAATAATTATAAGCTAAGGCAAAAACAAAATAATAACCAGGTTTTTAATTTGGTCTTAGACTGACAGACGATGCTCACAGCAGTTCGCAATTACACACATTAATGACCTATGTCATTAAACGACTGACTGACTGACTTTATGAATGAATCCACTGCTAATTAGGCGCAATCTGTTTAATTATGCTATCACGACACATGTAGGTATGACACTCATGAGCGCTCATTATTACATTAGATCACAAACGCGTAATTAAAAGATGGATATAAAGATCGCTAATGAAATGAAGGTAACAGATAGGTAGTGGCGGTTAATCAAAATGCTGGTGAGATTGCTTCTATTAGTGGCGGGATGTGTTGTGCTCGAAGTGGAATCGTCTCAGGAAATTATGAAGCAATTATCTATTAATTTTGCAAAGCCACTGGAAGCTTGTAAGAGCGAGGTGAGTATGAAGTTTGAACTTAGGGTCCACGTTCAGATAATTTAAGAAGAAAATAAAAATTAAAACACAATTATTATAAAAAGTTATTGAGTAATAGTGTATTTCTGATCAAATCCTTTCAAAGCAATAAAGGTGTCTAACACAAAGGGCAAGGAACGAATAAACGACATTTTCTATCACAAAATTTTTACAATCAATAAAACTTCATATACATATTCTAGATGGATTTGTCAGACGCCGTGATGCAAGATTTCTACAACTTTTGGAAAGAAGATTACCAGCTAACCAACCGGATGATGGGCTGCGCCATCTTGTGTGTATCAGGAAAGTTGGAGCTGCTTGATGCAGACCAAAAGCTTCACCATGGACAAGCTGTGGAGTTTGCAAAAAAGCATGGAGCCGGTTAGCATTTTAATATACTTTATATTGTGTTTACTTCTCTACGGCCGGTTTCAATAACCGATCTATCTTTTTTTGAGATTTTAGATTCGTTTTTGAAATAAGCTCCATACAAAATATGTCAAACACGAATCTCGAATCTCAAAATCCATGGAAACCAGCCGTTAGTGTTTGCTGTTAAGTTTTTGAGGTTAAATTATTAACCTCAAAAACTGTATATTCCTCGCTCCTGTACTGTATGTAGTCAATAGGCTACAGGGCAAAGTTGATACTTTGGTGAGACTGACAGATTGCTGTGCAGAGAATCCGCGTCTCTCTGCGTAGCGATCTATTGAGCTAATATGGAGTGCATAGGGTTCCCACCAAGAACTTAGGGTCCCAAGCCAGCCTCACCTGCAAGTGGTGCACTTGCCGATCAACGGACGAGGCTCTGGCAAATAAAATATCCCGATAAGCGGCAATAGGCTTGCCACCTATTACGTGGGATCAAAACACTGGCGAAAAATGGGCGTTTAATATGCCTCTGCCTACCCCTTCGGGGAAACAGGCGCGAGTCTATGTATGTATGTATGTATGGAGTGAGGCTGAACCTCACTCCATACATAATCACGGTGCTCACTACCAGCTTTTCAAACCTATATGCATTAAAAACTGATAACTATCACTTGTTCCGTGCCTCGGAACGCACATTAAAACGTCAAACCCGGCTATTACGAAGATTGACAATCGTTATGGGGAGTCTCTACCCTTGAATATACTGACACTGGTCTAAACCATCACATATCGCTATACTTCTGGGTTCTGGAGGTCAGACTTAGATCGGCTTAGAAATCACAGAAACTGTCTTACATGTATTAATAATAATCAATAATTATGCATAAAGTTTAGTTGATAGATTTTGGTGCTCAATATGAAATAGCGTTATAAGTCATGAATAATTTTATTTTTTTACGATTCAGATGAAGCATTGGCGAAGCAATTAGTGGATATGATTCACAACTGCCATCATAGTACTCCTGCGGTCGACGATGCTTGCCAGAAGACTCTCGACGTAGCTGTATGCTTTAAGGCTGAGATTCACAAGCTCAACTGGGCACCAAACCTCGATGTCATGGTTGGAGAACTCTTAGCTGAAGTGTAGAGAAACGGACAAAGCAAAAAGTTTCTATCTTCATTTCATTTGTCTGTTCAAAAATATTTCATTATACAGTTACAGTATCATTTCTCTTTCCTCTTACATGAATAACTGTTTAATGTTATCGTCTTTCATACTGTAAGAATTTCCATATTTTCCTCTTTCAGATTTTCCTCTAGTAGCTCTCTTGTAGTTTTATTTCTATCCATAATTCATAGTTTTCAGCTCTACTTGCTGCACTTACGCTAAGATTTCACGTTTCTTACTGTACTTACTAAATCTATTATTACCTTTCTTCTCATTATCTACCTTGTTTTATTTCAACACCTTGCATTTTCAAGAGAAATGTTGAACGACTTGGCGATACCAATGGACTGTAGAAATAGTACTGTAATGGATAATATAATACTTAAGCAATTATTTTCTTGTGATAATTTATTTAATTTTCGTGTGACAAAGTCCTCGTCATACGTCTACGGGTGTAGGTAGAATTATAACTAAAATGTTTGTTGTGAATTATACTAACATATCAATAGTACTTTTGTTTTTTATTTACTGGCTGACATGTCTGACTGACATGCTCGGACTTTCTCTGAAGGATCCAATTCGTAATGAAGTGATCCGACAGAGAACCAAGGTAATCGACATAGCTTAAAAAATAAGCAACCTGAAGTGGCAGTGGACTGGTCACATTTGTTGCAGAACAGATTACAGTTGGAGTAGTCGTGTTCTAGAGTGGAAACCGCGTCTTGGCAAACGTAGTGTAAGAAGCCCTCCGGCTAGGTGGAGTGACGATATACGCAAAGTGGCGGGCAGGGGCTGGAAATGAAAAGTCTTGCCTTTGGAGAGGCCTATATCCCGCAGTGGACTATAACAGGCTGATGATGATAAAGATGTTTGGATAAAATTATTTACAAACATACATACATAGACTCACGCCTGTATACCCGAAGGGGTAGGCAGAGGCATATTAAACGTCCACTTTTCGCCAGTGTTTTGATCCCACGTAATAGGTGGCGAGCCTATTGCCGCTTATTGGGACATTTTGTTTGCCAGAGCCTCGTCCGTTGATCGGCAGTCCGTTGGTGGGAACCCTATGCACACTTAATTTAATTTAATTTAATTATTTTTAACAATGAAATCAGTTTTATATACTAAATGAAAATTAGTACATCGACCCTATAATAAATAATGGTCAGGATATAATAATGCAGATGGGTAATTTGAAAAAACGTGCTTTTAGTATTATGATCTTGGCATATGTTAACTATTGCTGGTCACAGTCAGGATGTGGATGATGGTGATGATAATAAGAGTCTAAAAATTGATTCACGTTGGATATGCATATTATCCCAAAATTACCAAATACGAATTTAAGATTTTCTTAATATGAAATTAATTATCGATATTGTTATTAACCTCATCAACTAATTTCTTATATGTCTTAATAATCGAATAGAAAAGTTATATTACACTTCTTTTCCATCAGAATTCTATTACCCTTAACCGAAAATTGAAAATCAGTACTGTGATTGGAACTATGGCGTCCATCGCAGTGTTTGCTGAGTGTCAGCCCGAATTGCGGCACGCGGTGTATAGTGCTCATGCGGTTATTATTGTTTAAGTTTAATTATTGTATTTACAAAAGTAGATCATCTTATGTATAAATTGCTCAATCTCTGGTGTAGATACACGTGGCGAGTCACGTGGTGACACGTATCACTTAAATGTCAGAAGTGTCAGGACATTGTCAGCTAACTCAACTCCGTTTATGACAGTTGACAAGACATGCCAAGTGTCATTATGGCAACAAGCTGCCAATTAGCGTCTTAGTCTTTTGAGTTAGATAGTGTAGGTATATTGACTTCGCCACAATTTTCTTTTTTTGTGTGGTTATTTTTTGTTATTTAGTATAAGTAAAATTAAGGAGTACTGTACAGCGTGCTTGCAATAAAGATATATTTTCTTTCTTTCTTTCTTTTCGATGAGACACTAACAGTTTTTAACCTTTTAAATCAATTTAAAGATATAGATTTATTTATTTAGTTTGAAATCCAATTATAAAACTAGAAATTAATCTTGTATTCTATTAACAAAATAAATTAATAAACACAAACCAATTTTCACGGTTTCACAACGAAACGATTTCTTGCCTTACTTTCAGCAAGTAAGCCTACAATGAGTTACGCTCCTACGATGAAATACAACATTATAATACTATTTTCGATAGTTTTTTCAGTAATGGGAACAGGGGAAGTAGGGGTGATGAAGCAATTTAGTAAGCATATTGGTAACGTAGTTTTGGAGTGCAAGGAAGAGGTATGTTGGGATTTATCTACTATTATTATAAGAAACTTACGTTTACATACATACATACATATCGTCACGCCTTTTATCCCCAAAGGGGTGGGCAGAGGCGTATTTCTACACCCACTTTTCGCCAGATATACTTTAGTCCCACGTAATAAGGGGCGAGCCTATTGCCGTACCGGGCACATTTCCAGACTCCGTGCTGCTACTGAAAATTTCGTGACAGAAAAACCCAATATCACTGCCCGACCCAGGAATCGAACCCGGGACCTCCCGATCCCACGCGCACATTTATGCCGCGAGACCAACGAGGCAGTCGTATAGGGTTTGATGTCGAGTTTTCCGTCTCTACGCAAAGATGGTATTTGCATCGTGTTATCCCTTAGTCGCCTCTTACGACACCCACGGGAAGATAGGGGGTGGTGACACTTGTATTCTATGCCGTCAACCACACGGCATAACATATAAACATATAACTCACGATATAACATTTACGCTGATAAACTTACGTTTATCAGCGTAAATGTTATATCATAAGGGACCAAATATAAAAAATCTCATATTTTTGTCCCTCTCATAAAATGTAGTAACTTTCACCTATATTACAACGGCTTCCAGTTTTATTCTCGAGACTCTACTCAAGCTTATAATAGTATACGAATACAATTTATTTGCCTTTAACGACAATTTTAGATGCATTTCGGCCGTGAAATTGTCAAGGAGTTCTTGTCATATTGGGATACGAAGCATGTCCTGAACAACACGGAGCAGGGCTGTGTAGTTGCGTGCGTTTTGAATAAACTGGAGCTTTTGGAGGAAGGGGGCGAACTCAAGAAGGAAAACGCTGATGCCTTTTTCAAAGCTAATGGTGCTGGTAATTATGGCAAAGTTATGGGTATAACAATATAGTTTGGTACCATTTTTGAGCACGTTCACTTGAAGTGTATGTAGTTCCAGTCCGCCTTTATTACGCACGTTTCCACCTTATCTCCTGTTCCGCTGGATGGGATTTAAAATAATGCAAAAAAATAATTTTAATATTTGCATGTGACCACAATGAAACTAAAAATACGTATCGATGACTATAGTTGTAACCTTAAGTAAAACCAAAGGGTGCTGGAATGGATGAGAAGAAAAGTGCCTAATATTATAATTGAGTACATTATAACATTCTGACATAATGTCATAATGTGAAATCGTATCAAATTCGTTTTTTTTTTAATTCATATGATAAAAGCCGTGTGGTGACGGATTAAGAATACGGATTGTCACCACCCCATATCATCCCATGGGTGTCGTAAGAGCCGACAGAGGGAGCATATTATGCAGAGAGCAGCACTGTAAGAGAAGGAAAACTTGATACAAACCCTATACCAACCCGTTTGGCCAACGTGGTATAGTAGGCCAATTCCTTCTTTCAAAGGAGAGGCCTAGTCCAGCAGTGGACTGTTAAAGGCTGATGATGATGATGATGATAAAAATTATATTTGATACCACAATGGATAGACAAACATTAACACATCGAATTCATTTTCTGACCTAAAAAAATTAAAACGTTTAATGTGTCTTGGTCTTAAATACCTACTGTGGACATTTTAGTTCTTCCCGTAACTAAACCCCCCTCTTTCAACGCCATAGATACTGCTTTAACCGAAAAACTGAAGGATCTGTACCGGCTCTGCAGCAGCGCCGCTTTCACCAAGTCAGCCAAGGATGGCTGTGAGTTCGCTTTGGAGATCGCCAAGTGCTTTCGCTATGGAATCTTCGCGATGAATTGGGCACCTCCGTTTAATGTAGACTATCTGGATGAACCAGATGACGCGAATGAAGTTGATAAGTTTGCTTAAATATATTTGATGATCAATAATTATATTTGAGTTTCTTTGATTCCTTTTTTATTTATGTTTATACCTTGTTTTAATTTCGTACGACCGTATTCACGGATAGTGGAACATATTATATTCTTACAATACATTTAGAATTTTTAGTTCATTTGTTCAAAAGTAACAGATGAAAATAATTATTTTCGACGAATTCTTCAACTTGAACACTTGGGGAAGTCAAAGTCATATTTATTGTAACTAAAGAGAACTAATAACCTACACAATGTTAATCGAATAATTAGACTCGATCACTAACATTAGTGGACACAATGTGACTCACGCCTGGCGTTCCATAGTCTCTGCCTACCCCTCCGGGAAACAGGCGTGAGTCTATGTATGTATGTATGTAATGTGCGTGGCATGTCCTCTCCGCCAGTCGAGATGATGTTTAGAGTTGGGGTTCGTGGAGAATATGTAAGAAATTGACTAAGCAAATGGGATCTTCTTACTAAGCCCACCGTGATGTCTGATGGCCCGTAGCATAAGCTATTTCCTATTCCTTTTCCCTCATCCCACTCCTCCTTTTCCTTTTCCCAACCATGACTTTTGACCATGGGCGGCGGTAGTCGCTTGCCATCTGGCTATACGGCGCTGCATAACAGAATTGACAGGCGCTACCGAGTCTGGAAGTATACACTTAACACTATGAAAAACAATAAAAGCCCATAGGCGACATAATATAAATATTCTATTCTAATAATCTCTCGTTTATTGTTCTTGAAAGCGAACTTTTTCAGTTAAAATAATTTCCGCAAATATGTTAAATTGTCGAAACCCGCCAAACTCGGCAATAAAATCAACTACATCACCATCTCAACCTGAAGCATTTCCCACAACAGCCGATCCACCCGCTATTTAAATCCTTTCACACGAGTTAACCCTCCGATGGTACGTGAGCCGCGAACGTCCTTAATTGTGCAATAATTCTGCAGTATCGCGCGCGGCGGGACAGGACAATCGCGGCGTGCGCCCGCGTGTTGCACCGACTACCACGCTAGCTTTAGGGTACTACACCAGAGATATGCTATGCAGAAAAAGGAAAGGCAAAATTCTGTGAAATCTGTTTATACTAGTAAAAGCCCGAGGTTTAGGCGATGTCTAAGATGTAGCCAAGATAACGCTAGGACGATGATTATGTGCTTTGCTTTATGGTCTGATGGTACGTAAGTCGCGAACGTCCCTAATTGTGCAATAATTCTGCAGTATCGCGCGCGGCGGGACTGGACAATCGCGACGTGCACCCGCGCGTTGCACAGATTACCACGCCAGCTTTAGGGTTCTATACCTCTACAGATATGCTATGCAGTAAATATATTCTGTCAAATACGATTAGACTATTGGAAACTTTGGGCATAAAGGTTGAAGACAGGTAATCGGGATAATGCTTCAGGACGATGAAGATGTGCTATGCAGTTATGCAGCGATAATCTTAGCTACGAAATTATTGACCGCTTCCACTGATGCTAAATATAATACTTCTCTGGTGGAAACTCAAGAAGTGGGGACTTTTTATATTTGTTTAGCGAATCGACTCCATAAGCCCGATGAAGCAGTCATAGAATCCCCTAAGAACTTCTCATCAGAACCACGTTGCTATTTGCTTGACATCCACCAACCATGATAACTGTACCATATAGCTTAGCACTGGTAGATAAGAGTTCAACGATATGTTTTTATACGTATGGAGGATAGAGACGTAATCTGGGTGCGTGTTATGGATGTGGTGTACCTATGTACAAAGCAGAGTACTTACAGTAGACATGCGTTCACCGAAAATAGTTGCTCGCACATTTTCCTTGCACAGCTATCTCACTGCGACACACTTCTTTCATAGCACATCTTACTCGCCCCGCTATATATCTTAGCATCAGTGGAAACGTTCCCATAATTTCATTGCTTAGCTTTCACATCTTCGCATAGCATAGCACATCTTTAGTGGAAAAGCGTTCTTAATTGAACTCCGATGTACAGATAGCTTTTTAGTAATTTACGCGGGCCTATTACAATTTGCTGTTAGTAGTTTGCTCACCATTATCTATTTGGTATTTCAAGTTAAATTAGAAAGGGATTTATCCTGTTAAAGTGGTTTTAAATCGCTAATATATTATGTTATTGTTTGATAGTGGTTTTATCGCGGAGATAAGATTCTCGAGTTTATATAGTCGGGAGTGGTGATAAACTTCTACGAGTATATAGGGACCATTTAAGTCTTTGCTACGAGTGTATCGAAGGACATGGATATAATGTTGCGAGGTTTAACCATCTTCTGTAACTTTAATCGCTGGTTAACTTTACAAAGCGCGCGGGACTCTACAGACATTCAATCATTGGACACAAATAAGACACGAACTGGACACAATATATATACATATTTTTCTTGATATAACTAAATAAAATGCCAAAATACATAAATGTTTCATCATCATCATCAAGAAGCATAGTTGTTCTATAGCTCACTGCGAAATTATTTTGTTGTGTGTATTGCAGGTATTATTTCTACAGGCACAAATAAGGAATATATTCTTTCCTTCCACCATATCAAAGTATTTTATTTTTCAAATATGATTATATCTACCTACGCATTGGACAATATCAAATTAATCAGTGTCGTCAAAAATGCCTCATGCCATGTAAAATATTTTAAACAGCCCCAATCAAACTGATTATCAAAATTTATGACGTCTTCACCTCTAAATTGAGACAATCGTCGGTACCCCGTTAAAGACGTTGTAACTCTACAGCAACAGGGCCGATGTAAAGTATCAGCAACAAACAACGCGCAGTTAAATCTGTTTGAACGTCGTCGCGCACCTGAGCCAGACGTGGGGTTATTTACTTTTATTGCACATCCCTTATACGGCAGGCACGACAGAAGCTTCGCTGTACAGAGATGTTTGGTTTACGTAAATCTACTACTTTTTTATGAAACATTTTCCTTTAAAGGTCCACATGAACATACCGTAGCATAAATGTTGTGTTTTTGTATCAATGTTGGGTATTCAGGAACAAAATCAGGTAGTCATTAAGAACTGGTAACATAACTGTTAAGAAAATTACATTAAGATTTTTTCAATACATGCTCAGATCTATCAAATAATGATACTACGGAAATTCAAAGATAATTTTGTTGTACCATAATTTCAAATTTTTTTACTTTGTTCTCGTACATTTTCGATGAGGGTCTGTAGGTACTAGTAGGTAGCACAATTCTGGTTCGCCCTTATAATGTAAATGTATTGCACTTGAAATCCCGCTTTGGTAAAAGTTGGACTGAGAGCTTCCTTGAATGAGGGAACAAAAAATATCGAAGACTGTGGGAAACAACAACATTGTAACGAATCCCATTGCTTTCTTTGATTTGTTTTTGTAATCTTTTATATTATTTTGACCATGACAGGAAACAGCCCTAGATTATAGAAATTTCTTGTAACATTAAGTACCTATCCCATAAATGTTATGCACACCTAGTGTATTTTCCTTTCATTACCGTCCTCCTAATGTTTTATTTTTCCTTTTATATTGATGGGGGTTACCATTAATATTTAAAGCTAACCAAAATTTTTTTTTACTTTACGTAAACCAAAACCATTTTCAAGCGTGACATGCTAAAACGCTGTTAGATACTGTTGAATATTCCTCCACGTATCTAGCACAAATTAAATATCATCTTTTTCCCTCTGCGGAAATCCGCCACCGAATACAATTTCCGAGGTACCGCCCCAAGCTAAACTTCTATCTTCCCTCCACACTACCATCCGCGAGGGTGTGACTAGAATCCTATAATTTTATTTTATTCGTGCGTTGTTGTGTTCGCTCACAATTGATACAGGATCAGGTGCAAGCCTTTATTGGGAGCCTACGTGGCAGGGATATTGAAACTTATGTTTACTCGGATTTAGTTTTTATTAATAGGAGGTGATTTAGTGAATGTTATTGGTAATTGGACTGCTTCGGTGGGCCCATCATTTTTGTATTTCCTTTAGTTTTATGTTAACCATCACGTGTCTATCGAAGTACAGCAAATTGGTTATAAATTCCTTTGTTGGTCAGGATTCGGTTGGAAAAAAGAGTTTGGAAGTATTTTTGTCTTAAAGTGGCAATACGCTGGTTGTTTATTAGGTACGTGACATTAGATAGATTAGATCGTTATTAAAATGTCTTATACCTAAATTCAGCTTATCACAAAAACAAGGTACCACAGCGCTAGGCTAGTTTACCCTTGCATTACCGTTGCAAATCTGCTTTAGCGTCATAAATACTGCTTACAATCAAATGAGCCAGTCGTTTCGCTACCATTTCAAGTAATCAAACACAATCTGAGTAACAAACAGTTTATTGCAATACTACCACCATAACTTAATCATTATAAATAAACATTAAAGCTGACGAGATTGGGAGACGTTTTGAATCCATTAAACATAGCCGGGTTGTCGGAAGAAAGGAATAAGTGACCGCAGATACATTCAAAATCAATTAATAATTCCCTTAATTCTTGTCTATCTTCTTGTCTCCTGATTGCTAGCATGATTAGAGGAACAAATTCTCAAAATAATAATAAAGATCTTTTTCAAGGTAGTGATTTTCTTTACTGGTTTTATAAATACGAGTATAGAAAAAGCCTTCAAAATCATTTCAGTGCTTCCCCGTTGCAATCCAAAACTTGGAGTCCAGGGTCCACTATCCGAGGTATTGGAAATCTTTATCCAAACGTCACTATACTGGCTATCTACTAGTTATCAATTAATGTACGAATGAAAATTTTGAGAATTTTATCTTATACTGTTGTGTTTTAATCCGATTCTATTCTAGCGCTATAGTGAAGATATTTTTCATCATCCGATATTGGAAACTGGTACTATTTATGTAGCCACTCCTAACAATTTTTTATCTAATTTTCCATCAAGACCATTTTCAAAGCTCTATGTATCGGTCGATGCAATAATTCCAACTCAAAATTTCTAAGCATGTCAATCGTTGGTCACTTATCATTATTGGTAATTTATTACTGCTTGATCATCAGTTCTTCCAATATGACTTCCATGCTGGGTGCCCATTTAAGATCGTGGATCTTTTGGCGGAAGCACTTGGCGACCTCCAGGGCACGGTCGCAAGGATCATCAACCTTGGAGTGAGTGGTATCACAGTCCGCGAGTATGGCGACAATCTGCTTGGCTACGTCATCATCTGGGTACGGAAATAAAAACTTGAATTAGACCTTTAAATGTTAATGTAAGTAAAAAAGAAGGTTTTGGTTGAAAGACAATTCCTGCTTTAGATTTATGATTGCAATGACACCTAGTCTCTAGTAGTGGTGATTCTGCCACTTAAACCTCTACAACAGCCGTACAGTAATTTGTGCTGACGTAATACTCTCCGATATTTTGTGAGTATAACAGGTACAAATGTGGACAATACTGTACGTCCAGATTTGTACCTAATACTAGTAGAGGCAACATTGTGATTCTATCGAAATCAATACCTTAATACCTTTTAAGTCGGAATTTCTTCATTGTATGATGAGCATCCTAATTTTATGTAAGTCTTCAAATAAATAAAGAGTGCTTAGAAATTTAACTACCGGCCTAATGAAGTCTTCTAGATGGTTTTGGAGGAATCGTCATTATTGTCATCATCAGCCTGCTGTAGTCTACTGCTAGCTAGGCCTCTCCATTGGCGACACTGAGCTTGACTGTCAGCTCTTCGCGTCTAGCCGCTGCCAGTCACTTTGCGTATATTGTCTCTCCACCCAGCCGAGGAGTGGCTTACGTATAGTAAGTGTTGACCAACTTAGCCAAGGCGCGGTTTCCTCCAATGACACTGGCATGGGGGAGGATGTCGTATCATCATCAGCCTTTTACAGTCCACTGCTATCCTTTTTAAGAAGGAATTGGCCGACTATACCACGCTGGCCAAACGGGTTGGAATAGGGTAGGACGATGTGTATTGTTTTAAAATTGTCTTACCAGCTCCATGAGTCTTGGCGAATGCATGAGCGTTGCCGTGGTGCATCTTATCGTCTTCACCGATAAGGTCCAGTTTCGACGCCATGCACATGACCATGCAGCCGAGGTCGCGGTTCACGAGAGCATATTCTTCACGCCAGTAGTTGTAGAAGTCTTGCATGATGTGATCACCAATACCCAACTGGCAAAAGATAAAATATATAAATTAATAATCCTAGTTGACGTTTGGTTCCTAGCACTACTTTCTTGATATTTTTGTTATTTTCTGATAGTAGTAGGAACAAATGTCTGTATTAGCCTATGATAGGACTCAAAGCACAGTGGCATATTTGATAACATTTTGATTGGTGGTTGGCCGTAGTCGTACTGTTGCAAAAAGTGCTTGTTCACTTCGATTCAGTAATCGAACTCTAGAAGTTTCCTTAGCGTATTTATGACCAATAAGTGTGCTTTGTTTCAATCTCGACAATCGCTTGTGACAACTAATCTACAAAAAATCTGATCCTTGGTAAGGATCCTATGCTAGGGACTGCCTGTACTAAATGTTTGATATAGTTAAGTGCCAGACATGACAGCAGATTGATAAACATGATAATATGTTCTTGTATAGATACGTATTATAGATAAATAACCTAAAATTACAAAACAAATCATGCTCATCGCTCAAAGATTAATCTTAGCCAGGGCTCCCAAACATTAGATCAAAAGACCAAATAGACTTTAAAGTCTTACCTCAACTCTACACGTATTTAGTGCTCTACCAAATCCAACGGAGACATTCTTCATGACCTCTTGCGACGCCATGACATCTGCTATCTTGATTGCCGCGCAAACGGCTAACAACGCGACGCGCCATTTTGTCCCCACCGCCATCTTGTCAACTGAGAACAATTCGTGGCTCTTCTGTGTTTTTATTCAGTGTGATAATTTGTTTTTAATTGCTGCAAATTGACAGTATGTTAATTACTAAGTGTGAAATTATATATGAGAAGCAGTTTTCAAGGTGTAAGTGGATATTGTAGCCGTTTTGTTAACGAGAAACAATAATCATAGTGCCGGGAGCAGTCATTTGTATTCATTGTTTCTTGCGTTATATTGGCATCCATTCATAGAATCTGAATACCTGCATTGATGAGTAGAGTAAAGCCATGTATAGACGAGGTTATAGTTCTAAAAACGGATCTATTATCTTGTTATAGATTATATATGAAATCATCGTCATCATCGTCAAAGAGTTAAACCGGTTGCATCCGAGGCGTTCGCCGTGATGCTCATACCGAGACTTGGCTTGCCATTCGTATAAGATCCGCAAAGTTAAGCAACGCTTGTATAGGTTGCCACTTGGATGGGTGACCAAGTGTGGCATTTACATAAAGCGCTAACGTGTTTCGGAGGGCACGTAAAGCTGTCGGTCCCGGTTCTTGTCCCAGAATAAGAATTGTTAGGCCATGTCGGAGGCCTTCGGGCGGTCTGAAAACTCCGAAACTATAGTTGGCCGCACATTCACACGAAAAACAAAACAAACAAGCCAGAATTGATTAAATATTGTTTTTTTCACAAAGATACTGCAGTCTGAACATATTCCATAATTTGATCCAGTGTCAGTATATACGAGGGTAACCTCTTAACGACTGCCAGAGATTTTCGTGACAATCGGCAGATACCGATGGCTTAGCTCCTCTCAGAGACACAGGATAGCAATTATAATCAACAAATTGATACGCATATAAACTCGAAAAATCGAGGGATATAATGCAATAATTCTATATAACTTTCTTTCTTTATTTTTCTTTCTTTATTTTTCTTTCTTTCTTTTGAAACAGTCAACTTCCGCACTAGGAAGAAATTCCTGTGTCGCGGGGGACTTTACAGAAATTCAATCAACGGACACAAAGAACACCCAGACTCGAGACAACAATCACACAAAGTGTTGTCTCGTGTGGGAATCGAACCCACGATACGCGGCGCACTATCAAGCGGCGAGGCGACCGCTTAAACCACTACGCCAACCGTGCAGTCACACTTTTTAAAAAAATAAGGCGTTGCCCTGTAATTTGCTAGGAGTCACAAAGCAAAAACTTAATTGACAATAATTTCTCTTCAATTTCGCCCAACTTGTTCAGAAATCGCGGTACTTAAACCGTCGACGTTGTGGTCATTTACATTAGTTTGAAATTATATTCCGGTATGTACCTTTGTTTGACCTTTCAATATTTACCTTTACAAGCACCATGATCACTGATGTAGTTACCCGAAAGACAATTTAAAACTAATAAAATCATGGTGCGTAATAATTACCAAAATATAGCTTTTTTTTAATTTTCCAAAGATTTATGATAAACAACATAAAGTTTCATAAGCCATAACGCTTTATTTATTTTCATGTCTGTTATCTAGTTGCCAGCATTTCTTAATCCCCAACTACGACTACACCCTGTATATATATGGGTTGCACAAGCGCATTCAACGCATAGGTAATTTCCACATTTGTATAACACGTGCACTTGCGATTCATAGGCCGTCACTTCGCGCTACATAAGGCTGCGATTCCATTAGAACTGAGCGAAGGAGATGAACTTGAGCATGATACCGAGCATGATGAAACGTTCACCAAAAGTATCCCATTATAAGATATTAAACGATCGCGATCATGTTTATAGTTATTATGAATGTTTTTGATCGTCTTAATCACGTTAACTACGTTATTGAAGGTAGAAATTGCTCTGTTTTTGACGACGACGGTTTTACCAGGTCGTGGTTGCAGTTGAAAATCTAAGTTCTGTAACGTGTTGTCATTATGTCTGGTGTCACTCTCATTTGGTCTGGGTGTTTCTATGTATAATATGTATGTATTCACAAAAAAATAAGTATATTTGTATGTTTATCCATTGTCTAGTAACCATAGTACAAGCTTCTGCTTAGTTTGGGACTAGATGGTGTTGTGTGAATGTGGTAGAATATTATTATTATTATTTCCAAAACTGCATCACTTGTATCACATTGAAATCTTAGATTTTATCATTTATTCACTTAGTGATTCACTCACAATGTGTCGCTAATATTTATACCTAACTGTTATTGAGACCTTAGTGAATAATTAATTTAGAAGTTAGTCAAAAAGAATTTTGACATTTGTGGATTGCCCATGGGGAGAAGTGCCCAAGAAGAAAAGAAACTACCTGACACCCGCTGCGAATTTAATTAAACGTAAATTGGAGCAAATTTCAAATAATTAATCCCTTTCCTGCTTTAGTGTGAGCCAGTTAACGAATATATATATTAGCTTGAAATTTTTTGTACTAGTTCGGTGCAAGTGATACTTCAGATTGATGATTTCGTCTAACATCGCTCATCTCTGGCTCGCTCATCTATAATGGACACGCTGCGTAACGGACGTGGGATGTCCTTCGTGTCGACGACTCGATCTTCTCAGAAGCACTATGTATAGAAGCGCTGCTTAAACAGACAGGACGACTACGTGAGCTATGTTCGGATATTCTGCATTATAGTGTTAGTGAACAAATTGCTCGACTCGGGTGCTAACTCCTTAAAAGATCTTTCCTAGCTTAATTAGTACCGAATTTGATGAAATCCTGTAAGTGTATAGGTTTCCCATTTCCAATTAAAACTCACTGGGACGGCTTTATTATGAAGTCGAGACGTGCCAACTGAGACGCGCTATAAACTCCGTCAAATTACTATAAATAGATTTACTGTTCTTAAACACTTTTAAAATTTTCTTGCAATTGCTTATTGTATTAGTAAAAAAAACAATAATCCTAAGGCATAGAATATCGCTATAGGTACTTATGTGTTGCGCAATCCAGATAGTCACTCTGTGGAAAAACTTCTTTCAAATCTGGTTATACTCAAAAGCGAACTTCGGGCTCCTTGGCGAAAGTTTTAGATGCAACCATGATAACGCTAGTAGGACAATGACTAAAAAAAATTGTATTGGTCTAGCTCGTTGTGAACAACTACTGAATCAGAGCCATTTGCTTGAATTTCAATTTGACATACACAGGTATATAGTCGAACAATAGCAGCTAAGTAAGAGCGATATATGGCTAATTACTTGTAATGCGGGACACGACTATGTGTTTAGAGGCGCATTAACTTGATAGCGTCGCGACACACGCCACGGGCGAGCGTGAGTGTCCATTGTACCACGATATTGTCGGATTATACAAGTTTATATTTTACTAGAGGATACCCGCACTTTTTTTTTATTTAACTGTTTTGCTCGATCGCGTATGATTTTGGGACAATCCCTTTTTAGTGCATCCCTACAGTCCCCGGGAAAAAAATACATGGCAATTTACAGCTTCTTCGGCCAGTAGTTTTGGCTGTGGCTTGTCGACAGTCTGACACTGTAAGCAACGTAAACATTTTATATATACAGATCTCTTTTCAGCTCGTAGTTTCGACTGTGTGGGTATTGATCGTCGCAACAAAAGGTAGCCTAAATGCTATTCAGGTGTCATTGTATAGTAGGTATATAGATAACATATGTATTTTCTAAAAAGCCATTTGCTGTGGTTAAAGGCAGCGATGGTCGAGTGGAGAGACCGACAGACTGCTACGCAGAGGGTCTCGGGTTTGAATCCACGGCACGCACTAATGACTTTTCGAAGTTAAGTGAGTATTACTTTGTTAATTATCGCTTGCTTACCAGTGAAGGGAAACATCGTGAGGAAACCTACATGTCTGAGAGCTCTCCATAATGTTCTCAAAAGACATGTGAAGTCTGCCAACCTGCACTTGGCCAGCGTGGTGAATGCCCATATGGCCTTACCCTTCTCATAGAGAGAAGAGGCCGGTGCCCAGCAGTGGGAGAGTATATATACAGGGCTGATGATGATGATGTTTGCTGTGGTAGTGGATAGAGTTTACCTGTAGTCACAACCAAGGTTCCTAACATTTGATTAAATCAAGTTAAATTTTTATATTTTCTGTGCATTTATATTTATGTTCATATAATCGCGATAGTTTGGAATGTTAATTATCCCGACATATGGTTTTCTTTGTTTTATTTATACTGTGCTCAAAATTATGATGAGAACTGTGACACAATAACGAGTGAAATTATAAATAAGATCTACGATAGCTCCAACGATAATTTAAATAATAATATGTATTGCCACCACAAATTAGATAAATTTGTGTTAAAAAGCTGTCTTTTTTTAGGCTTATTTTAACCCACATTCTGCGTTCGGTATTTTTAAATGCTTTACGATGTATTCTGACTCTTATGATATATGCCGACTTTAAAAATGTTCATATTCGGCAACCATAAGGGCATAAGTTTTATGCATTTAGGACTCACTTCTGGTAAGACCAGTATCAGAGTTCAACACTGTTATTAATACACATGTAAAAGCAAATTATTCGAAACTTACGATTAAGAATAAAATATACATTGTTTAAAAAAAGAAATAACATGGATATGATACATAAACGTTCACGAGTGCTATTCTAAGTAAAAAATAAGTCTTTGTCAATATAGGCGAGGCGCCCGACTGATTTGACCTAGACGTAACTTATTTCTTCAAATAAGTTAAAATATTAGCTGTGTAGGTAAATGTATTGCTTTTACATATATTGTTCTAGCCTGTAATATAATTATGTATTTTGGTAAATAGCATCCTTTTTTAAGGAATACCAATTGATTCAACATGTTTTACTCGTAGGTCTAACATAATTTTCTACAAATATAAGACATGGCGTTGCACTGTTTTAGCACCAAATAAATATTACAGGATAAATCCGAGAATTTCTCGTGACGTACCATTCAACGTGACCGCGCCCGCCATAACTTAGCACACGCTAATCTGGTCACATATAACTCTTCATTAGCTCTCCCTGCCGCTAACAAACGTCCCTACATTATGTCGTCTGTAGCTTGTTGTACTCGGTAAGAACGCATATCACGCTGAAGAGTTGAGTGAGGAACTGTATTGTATAGGACTTAAATTGTAATCTTTTCTATGAAACGAGCAGAACCTGTATTGTATTTAAATAAAAAAGAATAGTAGCAAAAAATATGGCGGTACAAAGTTCGCCGGGGCAGCTAGTGTTTTTAACTGTCGCGTTATAAATAGTCCTTAGATAAGAAAACTTACGGCCATTTTCAATATTCGATCCATACTTACGTGGATTTTGAGATTCGAGATTCGTGTTTGACATATTTAGTATGGAGCTTATGTCAAAAACGAATCTAAAATCTACAGATCTATCTATAGTTCGAATATTGAATTCCGTAGTTAATGAACATTAAAACACACACAGCAACAGATTGCATGTATGGCGTAGCGGCTAAAACAGTCGCTCTGCCGAGTGTTTTGAATTCGTTTCGACAACCTTTTGTGTGATACACTCGTTCCGTATCTGGATGTAAGTACTTACTTCGTGTTAGTAATAATCCTCAGCAATTCAGGATTAAACTTACTGCGGGTGTTGTCTTTTAATCAAACAAGAAAGGAGCCATTATATTTGCGCCATGTAGGTACAGAGGACCTTCTATGTGAATATCTTCTCATCTTCTTAATGCGAGGCCATTACTTGAACCAAAGCCACAGGCCCATATATCGATTTATTTCTAGTGAGAAAATTTTGTAACCAGGTGCTGGTTTTCGGCGTTTTTTAAATAATTGTAAAAAAAATGGAAAAGCTATTTGGCTTCCAATTTTGTTAGATACGATTGTTTTGCGGTACGATATCAGTTTATCTATCCTATAAGGGAAAAGCACACTCCCTTTAATCTACACTTAAATGAACAGTCTGTTAATTTATGCCATCGTATCAAAAGTAATCGCCGATTTGTGTATGTTATGTATGCTTGGGCCCTTATAAAGCAGTGCGTGTCATCGAAATAAAGTGATTGATACATTAATTACGCTTATAGGCGGCATTAGGCTATTTAATAGAGGTCAATAGTGTTATTGACATTGATAAGTATGTAATGAATAATATCGATACTGTATTTGGTTTGGAGTTTGTGCGCATTGTGACGAAGTGGTTCAAAGATTTTCTATTGTTGTAGGTCACCTAAAAGTGTATGTGTTTCTCTATTAACATCGACCGATATCTAAAAGGTTTTCTTTATTATAATCAGCTAGAGTTCGCCCTCGGCTCCACTCGCGTGAGACCTTTTTCGCCCTTAAGGGGGGAACTTTTTGAAATTCGTCGAAAACGTCAAAAGTTAGGAGAATAACCGTGATGGAGAAGGATTTTGGGCATGGGCAAATAAAACGTATTTAACCTTGATTTTAGATTAATTACGCGACATAGAGTTACGTGTGGTTACGGATTAAGAATACGGATTGTCACAACCCCATATCATCCAATGGGGGTCGTAAGAGCCGACAGAGGTAGCATATTATGCAGAAAACAGCACTGTAAGAGAAGGAAAACTTGATACAAATCCTATACCAACCCGTTTGGCCAGCGTGGTATAGTAGGCCAATTCCTCCTTTCAAAGGAGAGGCCTAGTCCAGCAGTGGACTGATAAAGGCTGATGATGATGATGATGATAGAGTTAAAACTTGATGTGCTTATTTACTGCATATACAGGTGTAAGGGACGGTGTACCGAAAACCGCGCGATACCAGTGATTCAGTATCTACATGATACTGAACCCATTGGCGGTCGAATTTTTCGGAAATTTCTCATGAATTTTCCGATTTTTCTTTTGTTTTTTTTTGCCATATAATGTAATGAAATAGTAACTATAGTCGACCCGCATTAATATTTTTCATTGTAAAATTCTAAGAATTAAACATGTACATGGCGCGTTTACTCTGATGTGACATCGGCCGCGGTGCGCGGCTGCAGTACAGTACATCGTAATCACTGCCGCTACCACCCGCCGCTGTAGGGCGTAACAGCTGATAATGCGAGTTTGCGTGTTCCTATTTACATCACATTTTTTTGGAAAATTGTCGAGTTCTTAGATTTTTCCGCAACATTCGACCGCCAAGGGTCTCAGTATAATCACTGGTATCAGTTTTCGGTACACCGTCCCTTACACCCGGTATTGTATATTCCAAATATACGTAACTTCTCTACCTCTAATTTTGCTCATCTAGCTATACTTTAGTGCATCCACGTTGTCTATGGTATACACCATCCAATCGTTGTCCATGGCACAGACGATTGATTCCACAGACTAATTTATAGCTCGGTTTTTGGCATGAACGCTGCGGTCGTAACTGAAGGATATAATATAAATCTGCAGTCCAGTGTTCAATGTCCGGTTAAGCTCGTAAGTTTTTGTTACGGTTATTCATTGGTTTGTCGCACTAACGTTTTTAGCTGGATAAATGATGGATAAAATACATGGCTCTAGTTTTCGACGGATTACACAGAAAATGTATTTCCTTCAAATCCTTTATTTTGATGTTTTAAAAGACAGCGGCAGCCAGTAGGTACCTTTTGATATATGTTTGATATTGCGGTATACTTTATAAGCATTTAAGCAATGAATGCAAAGAGCATTCATACCCAACCAGACAGGAAGTAACAAAATAATAAATGCGTTATATTTCATAATTTTGAAACTCTCATTCTAATGTTTTGATCTCATTCTATTGTTTCTCTAATTATAATGTTTTAAGTTACATTGGTAACTCAAAACTATGATGAAGAGGCTGCAAATATTGTTGAAAATTGTTTCAACAATAATTTCGGCCTCTTTATCATAGTTTACACCTGTTCTTTGTAGTATTATTTACTTTTAAGCATCTGTTTTGTATGTGGCTAAGTCCCATTTGATTGTTTTCTGAATTTGTTGGTCCAGTCCCAGATGTTATTATAATAAAAAATATAAAAGTACAAGAGACTGCCTCCGTGGTCCAGTGGATAGCGTATGCGCCTGCTGATCGGAGGTCCCGGGTTCGATTCCCGGGTCGGGCAAAAGTGTTGCTGGGTTTTTCCGAATTCTCAGTAGCAGCACGGAGTCTGGTGATGTGCTCGGTAACGGCAATAGGCTCGCCCCCTATTACGTGGGACCCAAAAATTCATGGCGAAATGTGGATGTAAAATTACACCTCTGCCTACCCTTTCGGGGATACAGGCGTGAGCCTATATAAAAAAAGTACAAGTATGTTACAGTGGTGAAATTGATAGTTTACTGACATGAAACAAAGCCTGTGATGACCTGGTTAAGCCCTTAAATTGTTTTTTTTTTTGTTTCAGGTATGTACGTCATTGATTATATAACATGACGGCTCCTCAAAATCGAAGAAAAGCTTCCGCAAAGGTAAATAAAACACCAATTAAACTTTATACTTATGTATATCGCAGCCAACTACCCTAGCAGTTGTTCCTCAATAGCAGTCTGGTCTTGTCAAAATTTAGAAGTACTTATAGCTTGTTATGGACCGTATATGTTTAGTTGTTTACCCTCACTGTTCTGAGACGCCTTCGCTTTATAAATTTCAAATATATTCAACAAATATAAACATACACAAAGTATAACGTAAACAATATCGAATAATGTCATCAATATTGAGCACAAATTACTAAACATTTACTTAATCTCCATAATATCTATCCTATCAACATTTATAGCCGATAAATCCCGCCATTAGTGATGTAATACCCACCTGGTCGCTTGAGGGTTAATCCCGGGGATCCCGGGATGTTGGGCTGTATCCCGGAGCGACAATCGCAGCTGCACGTAACGATGGCTATCTTGCACTGATCGTCTGCGATTTGTCTAACTGACCCTATAAGAAAGAAGGGGATAGAGCAAGAAATTTACAGAGCTGTAATACTTTAATATAATAAATCCGACCTCATAATAATATACACAACACCATCTTGTCCCAAAGTATACAGTATTTTCGATAAAGTTTTTCTTTTTGGCACAACTTTTACAGTCATTCCTAAGATGGTATCTTTGTTTATAATATAAAATGAAAAAAAAAATTATAGTCAGAATATTTTAATTAATTTTATGGAACTTGTCTATAGAATAATAAAACGTATTCCGAACTTCAGTTACATAATAATATGGTGTTTGCAAATTAAGTCTATAATCAATTGAAATAGGAATCATTTTGCATCGTGTACAATAGTATACTTATCTAGACTATCACAGCGGTATACTCGTTTATAGGCATCTCTATTTTTATGGGCGTGAGTCCCCCCTATTAGGGAATATGCGTGTGATTCAGATATAAGCGAATATATTTTTATGACATTCTTTATCTTTAAAGAAAGACACCTCTAACATTATTTTATATTTAAACACTCTAAAATTCTGAATATTAATTAATAAAATATTGAAAATTTACGAGCGAAATTTAAAATGTCGAAACGCGACGCCGGTGGCTACCCGGTGTAGTCAATAGCGTTGCGTTTCGCTAGACCCCAGCAATGAATACAAATTTTACATAATATCTATGCTCTATGATCCCAGTGACGGCACGGTTCGCAGAGGATATGTCAAAAGTGTCAAGACAGTACCAGACATTGTCAGATATGACAAAACATTTGGCAGAGTTGACAGTTAACACCTCAAACGTTGAGAACGCTGAAGTCGCCACAAAGCGCGCTAAAATGGGGGTGTTTAAACCAGCGTTATTTCATTGCAATTTTCAACATTTAATTTTAAATAAATGTTAACTTCTCCACGACTAATATTTTTTTTACGGTATCATATTAAAATAAATAAACGATAGTAACAAAAAAAAATCATGCATATTCCCTATTATTCAATATATATTTTTATGCCATAGTGATTGATAACTACATTACCATTCTCAACATACACAGTTTAAGTGAAACAAGCACTCTAATGTGTTGTTAGCGAAATCAAAAACGGGATTGGTCATGTCTTTCATTTCCTAAGAAATAAAAATATGTAACGTTAAACAGTTGTCTAACGTTATATACTAGTTACTACCATTAGTATTGTTAGCCCAGCTTTAATATAAGGATCTCAGTTTCCCTGTTATCTAAATATGGCCGGTGCCAATATATCATATATATTATTGGGAGAATATATTTGACATATTTAGTATAGAGCTAATGTCAAATACGCATCTCTGATCTCCAAATCCATAGGTAGATCGGATATTGAATCCGGCGATAAGAAATGCGTAGAAAAGTAACTACCTAAATGGTGTTGATGTTTCAACGCCTTTCCTCTATTGTATGGTGTTGATGTCTACTGCAATCTACATATGTAGGTTGCCTGGAAGAGACCGCATTTTTTGATACGTCCACCCTGTGCAACCAGTTTTAAGTTGCTTTTACTATTATAATTCCGTATGTTTACTGGTGTACAATAAATTTTCCATCTATATTTATATCTAAATGAGTAGCGAGCCAATTCTAAACATATTTAAGTCTGTGTAAACCCAGCCAACTAAATACAGTAGCGTCTGAAGACGTTTAACTGGCGTCCGCCGCCGGACGTCGGACACCGGACACCTCACCCGGATTAGTGCGGGATCGCCGAGCCGGATATACCGTCCGGTTATAGACGTCTTGATGGGATACTGAGATTGCGTTTTAGGGTTACAAGATTTGTAGTTTTAAGATAAGCTGGCTAAGCTTATGTTATACAGTATGTTTATGTAAATTGAGTGCGTGGACGCTATAGATATCAGTAGGCACAGTTTTATATTTTGATATTCTCTATCTTTCTGTTATGAACTTATGACACAGTTTGTAATGTTTTCCATATAAAGGCACCGAACATTTCCTTTTTTGAGTTTCAGAAATACGCAATCAAGTCCCCGGAAGGCTACTAAGATATTTATTTTGAATCGGAAAACAACACTTATTTTAGTTCACAGTCACAAACATTCCATTAAATAATATAATTGTATTTGTTACATGTAAAAAATGTTCTGCCGTAGTGACAAGATCGATACCTAAATCTAATTTAAAGTTTACTGTAAAAATGCTATTCTTTTTCATTTTCCACCTCTTACAAGAGAACTGAATTTAAAGTTGTTGTTTTTTGGCGTTGATTGAACCAACCAGCTCGATTTAACCACTGGTCTAACGTTGCAATGTATAAAACCCATCAAGCGCCATATATTCAGCCATCACCCTCACCATATTCAGCGTGAGTGTAAACCGCGACAATAAATCGCCGCGACACTACAACACATGCGGCTGCGACAATTTATCGCGCCGATAATTATCGCAGCGGGTCGCATCACTATTGTACGGATCTGTAATGTCTACGTCATTGTCCAGTAATGTGAAAGTAAAATTGCTTTTTGGTGGTGGAATAAATCTTTGCTAAACAATTTCAAACTCTCGCAATTGCTGATCCCATTAGTCTATTTCTTTTTATTCAATCATCCGCTTACTGGTCTAACCAGATTGACTGAATATTAGCATTTCAATAGAGCTACTGCTTGTGTGACACATCCATGGTTTAGACTAAAGACAGGTTATTAGGTTAGAGGTTCTGAATCCCTATAACGACTGTCAAAGATCTTCATAGCAGGTGGGACGGCTTAACGTGCTCTCCGAGGCACGGGGCAAGCGATAATTAACAATTCAATACGCACATTACTCCGAATAGTCAGTGGTGCGCACCGTGGACTCGAACCTGATACCATTTGCAGGACAGTCTGTTGGTATCTCCACTAAGCTATCATTTTTTTGACACAATGATGCATCTTATTATTTCTAACCGCTTAGAAAACACGAAAGAAAAGTCTGACTTTAATGTAGGTAATTTCCATATTTTCTCCTCTTTTATATTCAGACTTCAAACAAGCCACAATTATGAGATCAGATTACTGAAGCTTATAATAGTTTCGTGTCACAAAAACACAACACGCGATGTTTACTTATACTACGTAATCATAACTATTTAACTTATTTTGCCTTAATATAAGATAATTGTATTTAAACTATGAAAACTGGGGTTGATGAAAGTAGGTACTAAATACCCGCGCTACGTGGCATAAAGCTGACCATTTGACCAACTTAATAAGTTAATCTGTTTTCTAAGCAAATAGTAAATATACATTCAAGAGGTAAACAATATGCTTTCAAATATGCAAATATAGCTGCGTAAACAATTTCATTTAAAACTGCTCCTTAACAAGGGTCAGTCATTGGCTTGGCGTGAAGTAGCGATTAGATCATAACAATACATCCAGTTTGGGTTTATCTTGCAAATAACTCTTAAGCCGGACTAAGGACCGATTTTTCAATCGTCAGTTAAAAGATAACAAAATAATAAAATATAACACTTACAAATTAAAAACTACGGTTGTGGATAAAGTAGATCAATGATGCTACGTACTTTTCAATTTAGCCCGGTTACAGTTTATCTGTCAAGAAAATTTTAACTGACGATTAAAAATAAACCCTTAGTTAGATATTTCATGCCGGCAATAAGTATGCAACTGCTTTGCCCACCTTTGACATGTTAAAAATCAAGAGTGCACAAGAGTATGCCGATTCAAACTGTATTTTTTAGATTCTGTCAAATCTAAGCTTCATTAGTAAAATGTTCTTATACAAAGTTTAATGCCACATCCATTGCTATAACTTTCTTTGCCGCAATTAATCACACGCTAGATACTCCAACACGAACGTCTAACTTCCAATACGCGTACCGTAGCGATAAATAACTAAAATTGATGATAACACTGATTTATGTACGACAACTCTATTGTAATTGTGAAGTACCACGATCTATTAGTTCCAAAGCTTTGTTTTAAAGTCTTGTCAAAGTTCGGAGCACTGTTGCGGTTGAGTTTGCAATTTGTTGAGGAAGTTTGGCTTGCAGTATGCTGATATAGTTTATTTTTGATAAGGTATTTGATTTTATTGTGTGTTATAGAGGATGCCTGCGGCTACGCACGTACATATTTTTAATTTTACTGTTTTTGTCCGATCCCACGCGAATTTCGGGAAATCCCTTCTTAGTGTACCCTACAGGCCGCAAATAATACACATGCCAAATTTCAGCCTCTTGCGCCTAATAGTTTTGGCTAAAGCTTATCTATGAGTCAGTCAGTAACACAAGGAGATAGTTTTGTTTTCCAAGGGCCAATAGCATACACACATCACCATTTTTTTTTATGTTAATAGGCGGCACACGAGCTGACGGATCGCCTGATGGTAAGCAATTACCTTCGCCCTTGGACACAAGCAACACCACAGGAGTCACTAGTGCGTTACCGCCCCTTTGGGTTGGAAAAAGGGTTAGGATGAGGAGTGGGATGAGGGAGAAGGAATAGGGGATAGGGCCTCCGGCACTCTCACCGAACGAAACGCAACAGTTTAGGTACTGTTACTTTACGTCGATTTTTTGTGAGAGGGTATTACTTCCCCGATCGAGCCGGCCCATTCATGCTGAAATCAGCAAGGCTCTGCTACCTTGAAAGTCTAACTAGTCCCAAGCTAAGCAGAGCTTGTGTTATGGGTACTAGATAGGTAAACATACATATATACTTATTTTTTGTAAATACATACATATTATACATAGAAACACCCAGACCAAGACAAACATCCATGTTCATGCACACAAATGTTTGAACCCGCGACCTTCGGCGTAGCAGTCGCTTACACTCCCGCTGCGCCAACCGGCCGCCATTGATTTTGTTATAACTCTCTCATTTCGATCTTTCTCATCACATTGTTCTCGTATGTACGCCGTGGCTACTGAATTACAGTTTGAACTATAATTCATGCATACATGTAGAGTCAGTCAAAAATAATTATGGTCTACTACAGTAAGGTCTACAGTCATTTGCACGTAATTAAAAACAACGTTGATTTTTGTTTAAAACAATATTCTAACAGTTTTAACCCCGACCTTCACGTCATTTCGGTGACACTGAAAGTAAAGTTATTGAGTAGACCTCTTTCTTGGCAGACTGAACCTATTTTTATTTTTCAATGCCATATCAATGTATCGCTCATATCATTACTTGACTAAACTTGACGTTCGTAACTGATCGGTAAATTTAAGCAACGTTTGTAGAGTCTGTCACGAAGATGGATGACCGCTTGTAGGTAGTGCTATTAACATCAGAGCTTTGTTTTGCATTGTTAAGCTATATTAGAGACAGATATAATAACGGCTTTTGGGTAACTTATAAACACCGACAATATAATCGGTCACTGTTTTTTAAACTACTACCCCCGGTAATTGGGCCCCTGGCTGATCCGGGACCCCCTGTAATCCCGACATGACTATTATTACATATTTCGCATTTCAATAATGACAAAAAAAAAATTGTTGAATTGTTTCATGCTTCATGCATCAAGACTTTTATACACCATGTTTGATTATTTTAGTATGTAAGTACATTTTGTTTGTACACAATTATTACAAAATTTGACATACATTAGGAAATACCTATAATTTGTACTTCAGAGTGTAACATGTAACATCTTATGTTTGGATATGTAATTAGTTGGATTACAAGGTATTCGTTTGTAAAAAATCCGGAAAGGCAGTACTCTATAATCCGACAAATTTGATAGTCCGACACTGCCCTGCAAAACGTTTGTCAGAGTACCGCGGGTCCACTGTGATTCCAATTGCACTGGTAATTCGAAACATTCAGGCAATTACAGTCTAATTACAAGCTCTGGCATTCTTATGAGGTACGTCATTAGGTTTCTAATTGTACAATAATCCTTCGTACATTTTTAACAAGTCTATTTCTGTAGTACTACCCATTTACAATTCTGACGCGTTATCCATTCATATATTCAGAAAGTCGTCATCAAACCGATGCGGTACATTACTGGATACTATTTATTATTAAAAGTTGCTCCAATTTCTTCGTCGGCGCCATGCAGACTGCTGATTACGTCATAGACGTAGCCGATTTGATTGAGTTATAAATAATATTACTGTTCATTCATCAATTCTTACGGGGTTTTATTTTTCGTATGGATTGTATTATTTCATAGAAGGTAAGCAAACATGTGCTAGTTCAAGTTAGACGACCGCCGATTCGGAGCCTATTTAGATCCTGTTTCTATAAACATAATACCTATATTGATAATTAATTTTATGCGCGTGTGTTTTTACTTATACATTTTTTTTTATTTGTTACTGGTCTTATACAATTCAAGGGTAATATTAATTTTATTAAGACTTGAATATTTTATGAGATCAAGTTTTTAGCGTTAGGTAAGCTAAAACCTTATGATACTAACCTTGGCATTCGACTTTTTTAGAAATCGAACGCTGTTTGAAATAGAAATAGTTTTTATGATAAGTCAAATCGATTATATCGATTTGGTAACGTTTTGTTTAGTCTATTGTAAATTTTGACTATGGTCACGCTGAACTGTCATTCACTTCCGTTTCTGAAAATTTTTCTTGCGCTCACGCAGTTTTGTACTCTTGCGTTTTGAATTTAATTATATTGATCGCCTTTTGGAAAGCACATCCTCGTAGCTTCGCGAATCGTTTTGTGATAAAAGATAAGCTTGTAAAGTTGAACATTGTAAAACTTGTGTGAATCCGTGTTTGGTGCCCGAGGAGTAGGACTTCGCCGAACTGGACCCTGCGGTAGCTATAAGATACTTCATTCATCTATTTTGGCCAATATATTTGTATGATGTGTCTAATTTAGCTCACAGGAGATCTAAGGTAAATTTTTCATGTATCTACCTATTACTTGAACTCGCTGTGCAGTCACAGTAATACTGTTTAGATCCTTTGCCTTGGGCTAAGACTGGATGAATTAATCGCTTCCACTGTTTTCTGCAAACTACCCAATTTTAGCCCAAACTCTAAACAAACGCTATATGTAGCGATCTGACAGAGAACCATAGTGATCGATACTTCTCAAAGAATTATTAAGCTGAAGGGGAGTGAATCAGTCACATCTATCCCAGAACTGTCAACCGTTGCAGAAGGCGTGTTGATGAGGGGAAACCGCGCCTTTTAGCATTCGTAGTGTATGACATTCTCCAGCAAGTTAAAGTGTTGATAGGTAAATACGCAAAGTGGCTGGCAGCAGTTGGACACGAAGAGTTTATAATTGCCACTATCTATGCAGTGAAAACACCAAGCTGGTGATAATGATGAGACATTTTCTTTAGTTTCATTGACATCCAATTGAAAGAAAGAGAAAGAAAATGCACCTGTTTTATAATATACACAACAGTTTTACAATACATACACATAAAAATAAGCCAAGTATAATAACATAATTTGATCCCCACACGTGACAACATTTTGTGTTATTCAGAAAGTGTTGTTTCGAGTCTGAATGTTCATTGTGTACGTAAGTTGTATATTTGTAAAGTCCCCCGCGACACAGGATTTAGTCCTAGTGCGGGAGTTGTCTTTTTTAAAGAAAAAGAAATCGATCGATGATGATGACTTTACAATTATTGTCTTTGACATGACGAACTTATTTTTCAGTACATAAATTACCATTAAATTCAGCTGATAGACCTTTATTTTACAAATAAAATCAATGTACTATTTAATCTTGCCGTGTCATTCAATTTCAAAACTAATTTGTAACTCATAATAAAAGTCTTGGTTATGAAGTTTAATGGCGCATATTTACGACCATACATGGAACATTAGAATAATATTTAAAGCAATACTTCATCTATTGAGTAAGGCACGTAACTTGCCAATGAGCTAACTTAACACTATTTTATTAGCTCAACCTGTAACAATGTAATAAAATGTATGAAGCTAAATTGCGCCCACTAATATTACTTGTATCGCCATGAAACTGGCAATCATAATATGTAGACCAAGTAACAGTAATATTATAATGAAATCATGGTACCACTAAACTCAGTGAGGATGTTGAAGGTCTTATGATGAAATTCGAAGGTAGGTTAAGAAAATTTAATTTGTCTTAAATTTTCTGGTCATTTCCATCCGGACTACTAGAAAGACGGGATATCTGGACTCATATCTGGCACTTTAATTGGTCTTTATATTAGTATACACGTTAATTAAATAGATGTTGATCAAAATAAATGTCATCATCATCATCATCATATCAGCCGAAAGACGTTCACTGCTGGACATAGGCCTCCCCCAAGGCTCTCCTCATGGACCGATCCTGAGCCACCCGCATCCAACCGCTACCCGCGACCCCAACAAGATCGTCAGTCCACCTTGCGGGAAAATAAATATAATATCGGATTATAATTATACCTACTTTGTTGTTCACTCATCAATGCCTGTTGAGGATGTCATCTTCACATAATAGATATGAAGCAGATTTAAACTGAGCTGGGTTTCTGACCAGATCAACGGTATATTATTTTCAGTAACAACACCCTATCTATCACCCACCCTACCTATCCAAGGTACGAACTTTTTAGAAGTTGGCACATATGTAATTGTTTCAAAAATATGTTCCTTTGCCTTGACGTTGATATATATAACTTTTCAGTCAGGCATGATGTTATATAATGTACTAGGTTCGATTCCTAGGTCTAAAAATTTTTGCTCTTTTCGTCAATATAAATTTTCAAACACATTAACATTATTCAAAAACCATTAGATTAGATTATTGGCTTTATCTGCCATAGGATAATAAACATGCAATGGCTACCCTTCTAATACATAGAATGAACAACTTATCTAATTTCCGGTAGAGTCCCCTTAAAGTTCCCAAAAACCGGACTGTCCATGGTTTTATCTTTCTGCTTTGGGTATGATTTATAGTGTATTGACCATTTATGTGCGTGACCAGCGGATATGGTATCACTGGTTTGGTTACCGAATGTGATTAAGTGTTACTGGATTTCCCTTGGAAATGTAAGAATGGAAGATAGCGATGAGTAATTGGTTGAAGACTGCCCAAAACAGAACGGAATGGAAGTTGTTGAAGGAGGCCTACACCAAAATGGTCGAAAATAATTGAAGATGCTGATGATGGATTTCCCTAAGCATAGATTTTTTTGTCTTTATTGTTATCTGTTACCTTATTTCCAGCGGTCAATATTTTTTAAAGCAAGGCATCTGATGCTAAGTAGCTTTAAAAACATACAGCCTGTCTAAACTCTGTAATGTCATTATCTTAAAACTTTGCAGGGATAAAATAAATTGAGTACGTCTTAGTAGTTCCAGTTCCGACCACTTCGTTTACAACAGAGTGGCTAATATGTGTGATATTAAGCAGTGTTCTGTTAACGAGGCAAGAATAAAAATCACAAACTGGCTCCTAACACTGTCATACGATTCAACCGAAAACGTTTTAGTGCACCTGACATGATAACCTCTTGTTCAATAAATAATAAATTAGTAGGTACCAAGGCATAGCTATCACGACTACCACTTTTAAAGTACAATATTTTATTTATTTAGTAAATGTATACATAAATTTCATAACATAACAATGATTGGTTGATTGAACAACAATTGAAATATATCTATATTATTATTATTTAAATTTACATTAAATACATACATATATATTTAAGTATTATTACTACATCCTTATTTACACACATAAATAGTCTATAGAATTAGTTAAGAAGTTTACCTTTACCCTTCTCTATATTATTATTAATTTAAAATTTAATTCTAAGATGTCGTCCGAGCACATTTTGTAATCGTTTAGGTAATCGTAGTAGGCACCCACAGGAGAGGCTTGCCTAGTGTGGGGCCACTGGATATGAACAAAAATTGTATTTACTCTTAGTTAATAAATGTTTTTTTGTTTTTTTTTGTTCGAAGTCAATATAAGAAAACACACACAGTCTCTACAACAGCTGATAGAAAAATAAAGTTCAGTCTGTCATCTATATTTCCACACGTACTGTGTTTTGCATCGTCAACACGTCACTATTCTATAAAAAGGTCCTACTACCTCTGTCACTCACATGGTAGACCGCTACGCTGTTTTAAGAAGAGGTGCATAACTTCTCGCAGCTGATAGGCCGATCACGGACCAGATCACTGCTGAAATATATAATATACAAAAGAAACGAAAAAATATCGGCTAATCTCAGTTTTTGTTGATTCGTAATAAAAATATTTTGATGAATACCACAGGTAAATTCTTGAAAGATAATTAGGCTATTAAGCAAAATTAACAGAATTCGAATTTTTATTTACATGAATCATGCAAGAAACAGCTAGTGATACAATTGAAATAATAAATTATCTATAATCTAAATAACCATTACTTACTGACTCATAGGCTCTGTAGCGACAATTTACATCCGGTAAATACTTAATACTAGATAACTCATTGTGTTGGGTAATGTAAGTTTCCCCGATAAGATAATCTGTTAGATAAACTAATGGTGAATAACTTACTAACTATACTTAGACTAGAGGACGCCAGCAGCTACGCCTGCAATTTTTTTAAATTTACCTACCCGTTCTGGCCGATCCCGGGGGAATTTCGGGAAATCCCTTCTTAGTGCACCCCTACGGTCCCCGAGGAACATACATGCCAAATTTCAGCTTCCTGCGCCCAATAGTTTCGGCTGTAGCGTGTCTGTCAGTCAGTAAGTAACGCAAGGATTTTATATATTAAGATTTTAGCCGAAGAAAACCATAACCTTTCGTGGAATTCTTCAACTGCGGTTGAAGTGAAATGTTGCACATTCGAAGCTTGCGAAGGTTACACTTTGTGTGATCAAGATAACATTGTTACGAGTTGCGTTATTCATAGAAATGTACTTCATCATCATCAGCCCTGTTTATATACTGTCCCACTGCTTCCTACGAGAAAGATAAGACCAGAATCCATCACGCTGGCCAAGTGCGGGTTAGCAAACTTCACATGTCTTTCGAGAACATTATGGACAACTTCTAAACATTCAGGTTTCCTCACGACGTGTTTCTTCACCAAGCGACAATTAGCAGTTTAATACGACTTAACTTCGAAAAGTCATTGGTGCGTGCCGTTATATTGCGAGTTTTATCGCAGCAAATATTTTCTTTAAATATCTCTGTCTCTGTCTATTTATTATCAACGTTATTGTACAATTGTACAGTGCAATGCACTTGGAAGATAAGTACCACCTGGCACATGAGTTGTAATGATATCTATTATCAATTTATCGTGCTATGACATTCTTATTGATATCGCGTTGTGATAACAAAATGGACAAGTACGATGTAGATTGGACGGGATGGTTCCGCTCAAAATTGTTATGTAGAGTTTTCTTTATGCAGTTATGTAAGCAGCGGCCAATTTGTTTCTGGAATATAAATTTCTAAATGGTAATACTTTTGACACAAAATATGAGCGCAGCCTGTGCAAATGTATTTTATGGATTTTATGAATATTTATTTTACATTGGGATTTACATTGGGACCTAAACATAACTGCCGAAATGTGGGTGTGTAATACACCTCTGCCTACCCCTTCGGGGATAACAGGCGTGAAGTTATGTTATGTTATGAAAAATTATTGCTTCTGAGTAATGTTAAAAAATAAGATCAGTCCAGAGTGACTTTTTGGAGTGGCATATGACTGAGGTCAACTCTGGTGGCGGAATTTGTACGCCGGTCTTCCCATATGGCTTAACGATTTTTGGCTTGATCCAAGAAATGGCATGAAACTGCTATAACAATCGGTCACTCTGCCAAGTGGTGACTTCTTTGAACGTCGCTTACCCTTGGAAGACTCATTATGATGGCTACATTCATAACAATCAAACAACTAATTTGACCTTACAAATTGTTAAAAAATAAGGAAAAAATGTTTCTTGGTAACCTTGTACCCTTAGTAATAGCCCCTAGAAGCTATGACTGATGTGTTTATAATAACCAAAGTTATTTCTATCCATCCGTGCAAGTCTAGATATTACCTATCTTGATGTACCAAAGCCTGTGGCAGGCTCTGATTTTTCTATCAGATTAATTTCGATGCATGTCTGGCAATGTGCCCAACTGCCCAGTATAAGGCTTATTGCCTGAGCAGTCGCTAACTTGGTACCGTTCCAAACAACTTTTACATCTAGCATTATTATAAAAACTCTGCGGTGGTTGTCTGGTGATAAGAATATTAGATATTTGAGTGGGTCATGGTTTGATTTCCCTTCTTATAGGTCTTTTACACGAGGCCGGTAGCTGAGACAATCCAGTAACCAAAGACCATGAAAATGTATCATTTAAATAGAGACAATTTACTGCATTGGCTTTTATTGGTTTGTCTTCCGGACAATGATCGAGTTGTTTCCTTGGCTTACTGGCTTGTCTTAGCTATTGGCCTCGTGTAAGAGGCCTTTAAGGAGTAAGAATGTACAAGAATCTGAATTTGCTGCACGGTTGCTGTACTATTAAGTCGTCGCCTTGCCTCGTCGCTTGTTGCACCGAATATTGTGGCTTCAATCCCAGACGAGACAACACATTACATAATGACATTAAAAACTATTGTTTTTAGAACCAGCCTCGAATAAACTACTGCCTAATGACCAACGAAAGCTACCATATTACATATTTTCAATATATATTTACATTATGTACATCTCATCATGTCTTCATAACCATCATTGAATATGTAGGCATGTTAGTTAATTTAATTGAAGTATTCAATAAAGTGTGTATTCGTTAAATAAAAGCGTGATCCACTTTTACAATATAATAAAAATTAAGAGTTCCCCGGGCGCTCTGAAGGAATTTCATTATGCGTTAACTCTCTGTAGACACGGTGTAATGGCGAGTGACGTCATCAGGCGCCATTTTATTTTTATTGACATACATACAAACGCCAGCGGGTTTGCCTGTGTATTTGTGTAAGAATAAGTTAGGTTGATAGGGGCCGTACTTTCTAGTTGAAAGTTCAAAGTGTAAAGAAATTGAAGCACCATCATTTCTTAGTTTCGTTATGCGGGTTGAATCAAATCTTACTACTTAGTTGATGATTATTGTTTTTCTTTGGCAACTTCAGTCAATGGATCCAGGCATTTGCCTGGTGCTACGTCAGGTGAGATGGAACCCACACACGGGGCACAGTGCTAAGCGGCTAGGTAGCCTCTTAAAGCTCGAAAATCGAATCAGAACCATTATGTTATTCTACGGAGATGAAAAAGGAACATGTCATACGAACTCGATAGGCTTGGCAGCCTGAACTATATTTGAAGTTCAAAATTCGACTTTACCCTAATCCTTTTAAGTAGCATTCTTTTTTGCCGCAAAAGGACCTGCGCCGAGCCGTGCCGTTACTGTGCGCCGGGCCTTACGATATTAAAAGGTTTCATTGTGGATAAATCTTGCCAGAAGCCCTTGACATTGTACTCTATGTCATTGGTTTTCCTGTAGCGGTCACTGACTACTTAAACGCGAAAAACTGTAGTAGGACAAAAATTTAATCTGTGGGATTGATTCGCTGAATTTGTTCATTTTAAGTTTTATCTTGGGTGCATAGGGTTCCCACCAAGAACTTAGGGTCCCAAGCCAACCTCACCTGCAAGTGGTGCACCTGCCGATCAACGGACGAGGCTCTGGCAAACAAAATATCCCGATAAGCGGCAATAGGCTCGCCACCTATTACGTGGGATCAAAACACTGGCGAAAAGTGGGCGTTTAATATGCCTCTGCCTACCCCTTCGGGGAAGCAGGCGTGAGTCTATGTATGTATGTATGTAAGTTTTATCTTTAAATGGGGAAAGGTCTGAAACCTATTTAATATTAAGAAAATTACACTGCAAACCATGCCCAATCTTACTACTGTTGTAAATGCAAAAATTTGTACCGGTGAATAGATATTGATGATACCTTGTGTCTTGATTACCGTGCCCTTACGCAAGGAACGATCGACGACAAATTGCTGTTAATAGCAGCTATTGGCAGATATAGGCTATAGATTATCATATATTATCTGAATCAATTCTATTATTGCAACTCTGCTCCATATAATTTTACTGAAAAGAAAAGGTAGAGCTTGTTTTTATTCACAGAATAGAAGCTGTAGGATCTTTACGACTTCTTACGTAATAGAATTGCTTTTATTGGTCTTTAAATGTGCTCAAAACGGGCAGAAATAGGACTCTACAAATAGACAAAAAGTATTAGCCAAATGAGGGCCATTATGCTGATGAAAAAATTTTTTATGAAAAAATATAAAATTTGCATTATGCAAATAAAACACATTTGCATTTGTAAGTTGATTTCAAAAATATTTTCCTGAATAAAATATTCAGGAAAATACTTTTGCTTGTTTCCCAATAAAAAAATATAGAGTTTTCTTATTGACTTCAGTTATAAGCAAGTCAATAATAAACTAGTTTTTTTTTTGTGTTTCGTGCCAGGCAGCTGAAGGACATCGTCATTTTCCTGCTCAACATTTAAAATGAAGGATAGAATGCGGACGTCACTGCAGTACACAAACTGTCATCGAACGCACGCGTCTTCACCAAAGCCGTTCAATAATCGACCTTATCGTTTTACAATAACTCACAAACTCGATTTACACTTTAGTCTCAAAGAATACACGTCGAACTTGTCACATGGTACGTAACACGGAACGGAAACAATGATAAGTTAATTTGAGTTTTATGCTGAGGAATTAAGGCTTATAATACAATGCAGTCTTTTAAGGGTTGTCTAAAGGCGGGTATCGAGCGTGCGCTGTTAGTTCACAAGTACCGGAGCGCGCGGCCATGCCTGACGCGTCGCACGAAACATGCTCCCAGGCGCGATGTGCTGGAAACAAGTCTCCAAACTACAAAAAGCCTTATTTATCATTCTCTTCTACTTGACAGTATACCTAGTATTATCCTACGCCTTAGCCCCCGAAGTCAAAATTACGTTCATAAGTGAAGAATTTCGCGTTGGAGACAAATATGTGGTGATGTATCTCATCGCGCCAACTACTCCAGTTTTCTCTGATGCTGACGGAGCAGACGTGTTCACTAGTCGGCAGTGCGGGAGTTGTTTCCTGACAAACAATAGAGGATTTTTACCTATGAGTGAGTACGACGCTATTTTAGTGTACGGAGACAGAAGTCTTCTGAGTCAAACTTCAGCCTACATGGAGCCTGGGAAGAGGTACCTTATAGAGGCAAGGAAACAGTGCTTAAGGCGGAAACTTAGTGGGTGTTTACATGAACCGAGAGTGACATCGTTTAGCACAAGACAGAGTTTTGACTTGTGCGGACTGTGCAAGAGTTTGCGAGACAAACGGAAGATGTGATCTGCATTTAAATTGTGATGGATTGATTGCCTTTTTAGGTTAAGTTACTCAGTACCTGCTGGTGTTTGTAATGTTGGTGCTTTGACGCGAGCCACTGTTGTATTACTGTGTTTAGATGCTTTTATAACTGTGTTATCACAGTACATTATCGTAAGAAGATAAGTGTGGAGGAAGTCGTTGTGGATTGCAATTTATAAACGAATTTGTCGATCGACGAACACAAGGCTGTGCATCTGACATACTTTATGATATTCAAGTGCTGAATCTGTTTTCAGTATATTTTTAACCGAACGTTCAATGAATCTGTTTTCAGTATATTTTTAACCGAACGTTCAATGAATCTGTTTTCAGTATATTTTTAACCGAACGTTCAATGAATCTGTTTTCAGTATATTTTTAACCGAACGTTCAATTCAGTGCATACAGTTTCATAAATCAGATTGCTGATTCAGCTTTCGAACGCGTAAGGGATTAACCCACTGTTGTTTTTGCTGTAATACGTCAAATCTGAATGCAGTATTGTGTTTTCCTTATGTAGCTGCGTCGGGTCGAATGCCGTGGCACATCTGCTCTGTCACGCATTTTTGTTAAATCAATTGTTTTCAATGAGTTTTGGTGCCATCATTTTAGAACCAAAGATGTTTATGTTCAGACGTTTTAATGCCATAATTTTAGTACTTTGCTCTTATGGTTAATATTTATTCCATGGTATTATGATTACTTTAGAAAGCGAAATTTTTGGCAGTTAATTAGACTGTCAATAAAGATCTTATTTAACTCAAATAACGATGAAAGTTAGAATCACAAAGATCTGACAGTTGTTTTTATTTATAAATGTATTACAGTTATCAGTATTGAATTACATATATTTAAATTACGTTACCACGTAAACATGTTTGTAAATATATTATATTGTCGTATTTTCAATCATCACGCCAAGCATATTACTGCCTCTTTTACTCGGCCTGTGTGATTCGAAATAGCTATGTGCAATTTTCTTCTATGTGTGAAAGAGAGGCACTTATTTACGTATATACAGCTGAAGATTTTATCTCTAAGTTTTATCTAAGTAAACACTGGTCTGGTGATTGAAAATCGACTAATGTCAAGTTCATGTTTACCTCATACGTTGAAACTTATTATTATATTTTAACTTAATTAGTACAGTAAGTTATAATTAGTGCCATATTGAAAAGGAAATGAATCATGTTATGTTTTTATTTAGTAAGTAAAAAAAGTTGAAATGACTTTGTGAGATTTAAAAGATCACCTGAATAATCATCTTCGTTTATTGTTGAATTTTATTATAGTTACTAATGTTGTTGATTTTCTAACCAACGTTATTTTTTGCATCTGGTCATGATCATGAAAACTATTGTTAAAAATTATTGTAATGTTTAAACAATATTACAGTATAATACAGTTGCTTTGTATTGTTTCCTATTTTAATACTAAGCCATAGTAAAAAGTAATATAATAAATGTCAAGAGATTTACGTTTTACGAAGCGAATATAGGGAACCAGTGTCAAAGTTACCCTAACAAGTAAAAAGTGAACATCACTAAGTTACGTTCGAAATCATGGTAAACAAATTATTTACAAACAAATTATAAAAAGGAGGAGGTTCTCAATTCGATTTTTTTAATGTTTGCTACGTTTGAATATTCGGTTTTTTTTTGGTGTCATATTTTATTTTTTTGTTTCCATCCATGTTTGTGGAATCCTACACGATACCGGTCTTGTGTTTAAAATTTCAAGTGATAATTTTTTTTGAGTTCATGTCTGCTTCTGTTACATCATGACTGCTCATGAAATTCTAAATTTACAATTCTGGTCACATCCTTAAGTGTTAGATTGAGACCTAAATAAATAGACGAATTTGATTAGATAAATATTTAAACTATCGGCCTGTTATCGAAGATACATTCTTTGTATCATTAGTATCCAAATGACCGAGATTTGCTCAGGCCTTTTGTTTGATAAATTGTGTTTTCTGAAAGTGGAATTATCGTCCCCCGAATTATCGCCCCCCGAATCTACAAAATTATATGAAAATCGTTGGAGCCATTTCCGAAATTCAGATAACATCAGGAATTGCTCGCTTAAAGGTGTTATATATTTAGAATTGAATAATCTCTAAAGGAAACTGATCCTCCACTTGTTATCATTTCTGTTATCATGTCTAGATACTGATACAACTATCATACCAATTAAACGAATATTTGCTATTGAAATAAAACCTGAAAATACCAGAACATTTATTTATTATGTAATATAATAAATAAGTATATCTATGCGAATAAAAAAAATATACCTAATATTTTATTTACAAAAGAATTATATATTTTGAAACCAAAGTACTTAGTTGTTAATAAATCGATATAATATGTTGATAATTATAATGTAAAGTGTTGCTATTGTGATCTAAATGACATTAGGGTGCATATAGACTGTCATAATTTCCACCAGTCCTAAAACTGTGTAGTTATAGGCCCGGTGAAAATTCTGATATTGGTGCATTCGCTAGAAATCATATTTAAAAAAATTGCCATGCTGTGTCAGCATGGCAATTTTTTTATACTATTTATTTAATTTGTAATCCAATAGTATGATTATAAAAAATATATCTTGCTTAGATATAACCGAAGATCATGTGAGATGATGATGATAATGGCTTGTTCCATTTTGAAGCAAAAAAAGTTATGAAGCGTTTGTCAGTTCGAATTTAGCACTGTTGAAACACTTGAACAGAATATTGTCATTAGTGTTCATCAAATATATAAATATATAAGATCATCATCAAAAACGCGTCTTAGTCTAAATGTTATTTGAATTACATTATGAACACAAAATGGAATAGGTTTTATATTTAATGTTACAGAAAGGTATCGAAAACCATACTAGAGACGGGAAACGATGCCTACAGTAGGTTTGACAGTTATTTGACATCCTAAAGCTGTGTATCCTCTAGTAGACCGGTTTCGAGCGGCTGCCTGGACTTGCGTTGACGCAAAAGGAGGCACTGCCCAATGTCGCGTTGTGCTTCAGATTGAGGCAGCGTCTCTTTTTACGTAGCCGCGAGTCGAGGCAGCTGTTCGAACCGAGGTTGCCTTTAGAGGATACGCAGCTTTAGGATGTCAAATAACTATCCAACCTACTACAGACATCCACATACAAAACCATGCCTGCATTAAACGCCATACCGGTTTTTGTACAGGCGTAGGCGGCACGATCTGTGTAGCGAGAAAGCGCCTTAATAATCTCTAATCCTTTCGGCAATATTTTATATCTAACTGTATATATTATAATTTATAATTATGAGTAGTTAATGAAAAAGCATTTATTTCTCGTTCAATGTTGTTTGTTGTCAAATGTTTTGTATTATTAAGGACTGTTTACAATAACCGAAGTAGTCTTAACTAGGGCATTAAATTGCGATTTGAGAATCTTTAATAATTACAACAGAGGTATGCGTGGGAGATAATGAATATTTCAATTAATGGAGAATTGTAATTTCATCTTTCTTTCATTAACATTGAATAAAAACTATTTTTCATAAACAAAACTAGATATATTTAATTAGACTACCCGGTTATTGCTAACCGGTCCTTAAAATGTTTTATATTTATATGTGAGAATATATTCGCCTGTTTGTTTGTACGTCATGTACATGTAATAAAATGTTTTCCTCTTTCATACAATTAGTTTGTATTATTGCTCCGTCTACGTAACGCCCAGACAAATAAACATGTCAAGTATTTTCAGATTACGCTACATTGCCAATATTATTTATATACCTACATTGTTTGTATTTTGCGAATAGAGTACGTAACTATGCGACTTCTTATGAGAGATACCTACACTTAAGATTGACAATAGCATGTAGGTATATGGCCAGTTTGCCAGTGCCCGATAAGTTCTGGTTAAATTACTTGGTAGATAACATCACAAAAGTTCGTTCCTTATTTGAATTTATCTTGAACGGGATGCCTACCCGGATATCGGAGTTGTGTACGTATTAAATTGTTAATTATCGCTTGCTAAACGGTGAAGGAAAACATCGTGAGGAAACCTGCATGCCTGAGAGTTCTCCATAATGTACTCGAAAGACATGTGAAGTCTGCCCACCCACACTTGGCCAGCGTGGTGGACTATGGCCTTACCCTTCTCATAATGGGAAGAGGCCCGTGCCCAGCAGTGGGACGGTATAAAGGGCTGATGATGGTGATGATGATGTGATGCCTATCCAGAGATGTCATGTCTTAGTAATTTTATAGTAAACGTGAAAGTCTTTCCTAAATTTTAATTAATTATAGACTACTTTCGTTAGCTAAGGAGAGGTACAGCAGTCAAACTCTAGTGTGGGTATAATACTATACTGGGTGATCATTTGAGACGGGACACGAAGGCTAGATTCCTCAATGGTTATTATTAAAATTACGATAAAACTGTATTACAAGACAGTTTCATAGATGTTCAACTATTTTAAACTTTGCAAAAATGAAGTGTCTGAAAACAAAGCTATTCTTGCAAAATTGACAGAATCAAAACAGTTCACCCTGTATCGTAGGTAAGCATATTGCAAGCTTTCAAGGAACTACACATAAATGACACCCTGGTTTGGAAAAATGTTTACGGAAGGCACAAAGTGTTATCAACGTAGGAAGAAAAACCACAGCGCACACTAAGGGCTAGCGCATACATAAAATTTTTAATTGAACAACTATTTGTTGTGTATCATATGTCTTAAAGAATATATTGAAGCGCACATACTGTCAACTCGATAGTTGCTCAACAAAAAAGTCAAAAATGTTTATCGATTTGCTTTTGATTTAAAATTTGGACAACTATCGATCAAGCGCTCAATTTGTATTGCATTGTATTGATGCGCGTAGACCATCGACTAAACAGTCAATCCGCGACTGACCACGACTACCAATCTCGTATACGGATTTGATGCGGCGCCACGTCTTTATCTTTGTAAACACCTTGACGCGAGCGTTGCTGAATAAAGACTGGTCGATTTGAGGAGATAAAAAAATCGATTGTATGCGCACTTCCATAAACTATTTATAGGTAGTAGAGCCTTGCTGATTTCAGCATGAATGGGCCGGCTCGATCGGGGAAGTACTACCCTCTCACAGAAAATCGACGTAAAGTAACAGTATCCAAACTGTCGCGTTTCGTTCGGTGAGTGAGAGTGCCGGAGGCCCATCCCCTATTCCTTCTTCCTCATCCCATTCCTCCTATCCCTTTTCCCAACCCCAAGGGGCGGCAACGCACTTGTGACTCCTTTGGTGTTGCTCGTGTCCATGGGCGGCGGTAATTGCTTACCATCAGGCGATCCGTCTGCTCGTATGCCGCCTAACTTTACATAAAAAAAAAAATAACTGTTTGGTTGAGTAGAAATCACGAAAAGTACACAACTCGACGAAACAGTTTAGTCGATGTAACAGTTGTATGTATGCGCTCGGCCTTAGTGCTAAACGTCGAGGTGGGCGGTTCAATCACACTGTCATGTCAACACTGTAATACGTAGGTATATTAGGGATCAGGCCAAAATCGATCGAGAAGTCTAAATAAAGGAGAGTCAATCAAAATGACTAACTATTTACCAAGTAATCAAACCTAATGGGATGGGTTACTGTTGACTATTTGAACAGCTACACCATCTGTCAAAATCAACTGACAGATGAAATTGTGTAGAGGTAGCCATGCTGTAAAGTTGGTTCAGCTATTTAGAACTTTTAATCACGATACCTTAATGTTTTCAATTCGCCTCTATTTCTGAGCCAACTGTAAAGTTAAATGACCTGTGTTATTCAGTACTTGCGGTTTAATATCAAACTATAGACCAGACAAGTTGACCTACCGTAGTATCCCCTAACTAGTACTGTGGCAGCTCAATTTATATTGGCCGTTATACACCATTAAATGATGATCTGCCGTAGTACCACAAGTCAGTACTAAGGTAGCTCAACGTATATTGGTGCATTATTATGGTGTGCAACAAAGCTATAAGCAGTTTGCCACTGGCCCGCAGCCAGGTACCATGGTGCGCTAGCATAATGATATCTAGGCTAGGAATAAGCATTTGCTCGAATGAAACCACTTTGAACTAACATGAAGGCAGTCAACTGTGATAGCACAGATAATATAGTATACTAGTAGTGATAGACTGTACATGTAGTTGTTATCTGTACATCTATACACTTGTACAACTACATACATACATATAAATACAATTGAAGTGTCTGTCTGTGATTTCAAAATAACGATGTATTTCAAGTGCTTGTAGATAGTTAATGAGTAGTTACACGATACAAAGGTATGAAAAACTTTTTTAAATTTTTGTCTGACTGTTTGTTTGTCTGAAGTAATCTCTGAAACAGATGAACTGATTTTGATGGATCTTTCACTGGAAGATAGAGGACTTTGTAGGTCAACATATAAGCTAATTTAACTGGCGATATTTGTCGTGATACCGAAAATAACGCATGTGAAACCAGTTAGATGTGTATATATATAACCTTTCACACATACATTTTGCTAATAGACTGGACAATGGTATCGCATGCATATTTTACAATGTGCATGTTGTGTTCGATGCAGACTAAGTAATGCGTTTGGGAATGCCCTATGACGTAACGGCGAATGACTCTTTATCGTGCAATACCAGACTTGCTGCCAACCATTTCTTTCTGAATTATTTATTTTTTATAGACTCACGCCCGTATCTCCAAAGGGGTAGGCAGAGGTGTAAATATTAATCCCACATTTCGCCATGAATTTTTAGGTCCCACGTAATAGGGAACGAGCCTATTGCCGTTACCGGGCACATCGCGAGACCCCCGGCTGTTACTGAGTATTCGGAAAAACCCAGTAACCTTTTTTGCCCGACCCGGGAATCGAACCCGGGGCCTCCGATCAGCAGTCGCATATGCTATCCACTGGACCACGTAGACAGTTTTTTCTGAATAAAATAATAAAATTAGCATTATAAAATCGAGAATAGTCTACCTCTTAAAACAGCTGTGTCGAGAGTTTTGGGTTTGATCGCCATTCGAGTTGAAACTTTGTATGCTCTACAACTTGTTGTTTCGCGTCTCAGAGTTTTCTCTCTAACGTATTTTTGTTTCTGAGAGTTCTATGTGGCTGTCGTATTTTTGTAAAGTTGGATTCAGGATTAACTGCTCATGTAGTGGATCACTTTTTTAAAAAGGAAAGCAAAAAAGAAAAGTGGAATATGATTTTCGCGTTTATGATATCAATTTGGATATCTACTCGATATCCAAATTACCAAGAATACCAGAAGAGACTTTTATATAAAATGTAATACATATACCGGTCCTTGGTACGGATTTAAACATCTGCCCCGTGCGTCACTCGGGAACAGGTGGTTTTGTAACTCTGCGACGTAGACTTTGCATGTTATCAGCCACAGATAAACCTTACAATTCGGTTACAATACGCCCCGCTGAGCGTTGTAAGCCAATCCGGAAGATAAAATCTGTATGATTCACAAAAATACCAACTTGTTCCGAGTGTGATGCTTTTTTTATCTATTTTATCGTGTTGGTTTTTTAAATATTTGTTAATGATAAATTCCCCACTGGGTAATTATTTCTGTTATGGGCACTTTTTGATAATGGTGCTATTAATTAATTATTATTGAGTAAAAATGGAGGAAAGCTGAAGACTAACCGAAGTCAACCCGAGCGAGAAGCAATTATCGTCGTAGCGTTTTCCCGATAGCATCCAACATTTTCGTTTGCGAGCTCGGCGGTTTGCTTACAAGTCCAGACGTGAAATCTTTAAGAAGAGCGGTTAAGATGCTTTCCCATTTACAATATTTATAATTAGTATCTGTCTTTCATTGTACATCATCTCTATCTTAAGTTTATTAGAAAATTTGCTTCCAGTCTATAAGACTGATAGATATTATAATAATAATATGTATATTTACCTTATATCGTATTAAGCCTTGTATTCATTAGGCAACATTTGTTGATAAACACTGTTAATAACGCTCGGGCTACACTACCGGGATATGCCAACAATTATTACCATAATTTCAACAACGCCTAGGTGTAACCGCGATTTATGGCCATAATTTTACAATGCCAATCAATATGGCATATGCCGGTAGGCAATAGCTCCGGCGGCGGTCTTTTTCGCACATCAAAGAAGATTACCGCAGTAACAGATAAACCTTACAATTCGGTTACAATACGCCCCACTGAGCGTTGTAAGCCAATCCGGAAGATAAAATCTGTATGATTCACAAAAATACCAACTTGTTCCGAGTGTGATGCTCTTTTTATCTATTTTACCGTGTTGGTTTTTTAAATATTTGTTAATGATAAATTCCCCACTGGGTAATTATTTCTGTTATGGGCACTTTTTGATAATGGTGCTATTAATTAATTATTATTGAGTAAAAATGGAGGAAAGCTGAAGACTAACCGAAGTCAACCCGAGCGAGAAGCAATTATCGTCGTAGCGTTTTCCCGATAGCATCCAACATTTTCGTTTGTGAGCTCGGCGGTTTGCTTACAAGTCCAGACGTGAAATCTTTAAGAAGAGCGGTTAAGATGCTTTCCCATTTACAATATTTATAATTAGTATCTGTCTTTCATTGTACATCATCTCTATCTTAAGTTTATTAGAAAATTTGCTTCCAGTCTATAAGACTGATAGATATTATAATAATAATATGTATATTTACCTTATATCGTATTAAGCCTTGTATTCATTAGGCAACATTTGTTGATAAACACTGTTAATAACGCTCGGGCTACACTACCGGGATATGCCAACAATTATTACCATAATTTCAACAACGCCTAGGTGTAACCGCGATTTATGGCCATAATTTTACAATGCCAATCAATATGGCATATGCCGGTAGGCAATAGCTCCGGCGGCGGTCTTTTTCGCACATCAAAGAAGATTACCGCAGTAATTATTGCGTTTGTGGCCACACTACCGTTTGTTCAGTGTGCAACACGAGTTCGACGACGACGCACGTATCTACACTATCTACCGATATGGAGTGGTCAAATGAAAAAGCGCTCGAATTTTTGGAGTTATTGCAATCCGAACCGTCTCTCTAGGATACCCGACAGAAAGCTAAAAATTTAAAAGATTCATGTTAAAATAATTGGCACTCATAAAATACCAAACAGCTGCAGCTTCATCCGCCATCTTGAAAAATGATATTTTTACCGCCTAGTTCATTGGCATATCTCGGTAAACTCTAGTGTAACCACACGACTTCACGCAGTAATTTAACGGTAATTTATTGCCATAATTATGGCGGTAACAGCCCGGTAGACGGTAAGGTAGTGTGGCCCGAGCGTTAATAAACAGTTTATAAACTGTGTTGCATCATCTCTGGATACAGTTTATAAACAGTTCATAAACAAATGTGATGAAACATTGTTTCTGAAACATGTTGCCGTGTTCCCCAATCAAACGGAGAACAAGCCGAAACATTTTGTTTATAAGCAAAAGTCAACAGGTGTGGACGTGTGTTGCGCGAGTTTATTAACATGGAAGTAGTGTGGTCCAACCACCAAGTTTCGATGATCATAGAGCTTTATCAACAGAATCATGTACCTACTTTGGGACTCTTCAAATAGAAATAAAGACAAATTAAAAAAAAAGATGCTTGGGCCGATATTGCTGCAGAATTGAATATATCAAATGTAATAAATATAATATATATTATATATTTATGTTTACAAAACCAATGACTATCAGAAAGTGATCAGCCATCGATAGGGATTACAAAAAACAGGTGCATGCGATTTTCGACCTTATTGACGTAACTCAGAATTTATAATTTTACTAACGTATCAATGTGAGAAAGCAAGAAAATACAAAAATAAAGTCTGTCATGAATTGTCAATAAGGTCGAAAATCGCATGCACCTGTTTTTTGGAAGCCCTATCGATGGTCGATCATTTTATAGTCATTTGTTTTGTAGACGTTCATTTGTCTTACACAATTTCTTTTTAAACTTATTTTAGGTACCTACTTATCCCCGCGGTAAAACTAGTGGCACATAATAGCTAAAGGAGATTCCTATGTTTATTAGCAAAATAGATCATATTACCAAAAATATTCAACACTATTAGTGGTATCGTTGGGAATGTCAAATAAATCACGTCGTCACGTCGCACGGTGGGCTGAAAAATTAAAATGTGGACTTAGGTGCTAAAAGACTTGTTTTTGGATTCTACTAATGAAAACAATATTTTTAAGTCTTTGACTTTTTTTGATAAAGTACATACTTACCGAGATAAAATTGTTTGAAGTTTGTATGAAACTAGTGAAAAATAAAAAAACGAAATCAATTTTTTTATACTACCACTGTTAACAAGTCAATACAACAAAAATTAAACAATAAAATATCCACACCACCCATTACAGGTCACGACATAATTATGCTTTCTCGGAATTTTTACAAAATCAGGTAAACTAATATTTTTTTTAAGTTTCAGATATATGACTAATGATGATTTTTTCAAGTGTAGCAAGTGGATTAGGCCTACTGGGGATACCAGATAAAAAAAAACGCGCCTAATATTTAACCTCTCTGGGTGGTGTCGAATAAAACATAAAAAAATTATTACCGCCAAAACGCAAAAAAACGCAGTTCGCGATATAGTGCATAAATAGCCAAAAAATATCTTCTATCATAAACTTTCATTGTTTTCTTAAGATAGTTTAAGAATTACGAACAATTCTCATTTTATTGTTTTCTTCCATACAAAAAATTCTTTAAAATTAAATAACTCAAAAAACACGCGTTTAATCAAAAAATTGTACTAATAATTTTGAGTTGTATTTGATTATAGAATCCAAAAATGGAATTAGTTTATTTATATTCCACTTTAGTTTTTTCGAAATCCCTAAGTCCACTAGCGAACTTTTTCAGCCCACCGTGCGTCGTGGTCCTTGGTAACAAATGTATATTTTTATTCCATGCTTTTAAAAGTTTCAGGTGCATGCCTTTGTTGGTTCCACTCGCTATTTTATTTACAACTGTACTTCTGCCGTATGGCGAATCCGTCGAGTCCAAGAATCTGCCCAATCCACGAATCTGTCGAGTTGGGAATCTGCCAAATCACGAATCTGTCCAATCCAGAATCTGTCGTTTACCGAACAAGCGATTTGTCTTAACCTATTGTGACAACCCTACCAAAATAGGTAACAAATTTACAAGCTCTTAAGAAGCTGTCTCTCTGTTCGATTTATTTACTCATGTGGCCTCACTACCTCCTCGGGCGACATCCTAGCAACAACTGACAAGTGTGGACGGCCATGTTTCAGAAACAGTGTTTACGGCAAACTTGGTGATAAACACTTCATAAACAGTTTATCAACAAATGTTGCCTAATGAATACAAGGCTTTAGCTACTATAAATATAAACGCTAAAGTTTGTGAGAATTTGTGGATGGATGTTTAATACACTCGCCTGCATAAACTGCCGAACGAATTTTGATGAAACTACATTAATTTAGCCTATAATCAGAATAATATATTAATACATAGGCTATCTTTTGTCCTGTAAACCGACCGCCCCGCGGGCGAAGCTGCAGCCTGCAGCTAGTATTTCATATTTACCACATTCGTCTATCTATAAAGGTTTCGAAAAAATAGGTTTAGTATAATATAATTTATTAACCTATCTACATAATAGATGCGCCAATCGCCATTATCATCAGACCGATCCAAATTGCTTTCTATTTAAATAGAAATGCTTTGACGTGGATGATATGCATTGTGTGTCAATTTACTTAATCAAAAGCGTGTATTGTGTGTATTCATGTGTGGTTATATTGTATTTTTATGCAATCAAGTAGAAATACTTCGGTTATAAAAGTTGCAAGTACCTACTAGTACAACTAACAACCTACTGTTACTTGTGAATGAAAGACACTTACAATTGTAGGCTATTGTTGGAAGTAAAGATTTGAGTACTTTAATAAGTAAAACAACTTTTTCACCACAGCAGCTCAAACATGCCGCTTTTGCTGCGAGACAACAGTGAACAAAACGCGATTTTGATTCGAGCGTGAGGCAAAGTAGCTTTTTAATTTTTCAATCTTCAGTGCCACGAATTGACATTGTTCAGCCACAAATTTGAAACATTCGAATTTTACTGTGCTCTGTCTCTTTCACATGCATATAAAAAGTGAGTGAAAAAACAAACCCCTTCGAATTCGAAATTCGATTTTGGAATTCGACCTCAAAGAAAACACCTACGGCATCGCAAAAAAAAAGATATTTGTTTTTTTTTATATGTTATTGTTTACATGTTTAATTTATTATTGGATTTTAATAAAAATAAGTGTAATTAATAGTATAAAGTTAGTATTTAACCAATACATTTTTAGATAGAATTAAAACAATGATACATTTGAAAAATAAACATCAGGGACGCGGTATTAAAACGCGATTTAAAAAAGTAGCGGGAATAAAAATTTCGCTGATGCTGATACAGTAGGTACCTATAGCGCAACGTGTTAAATTATAATAATATATAAAATAATCTAAAAAGATGAGAAACTAGCGATGGTGACTGTACTTTAACACCAGAAGAGTTAAATCAACAAGTGATTATGCAGAATTCAATCTATTCCTGTTCATTTCTATGTCTCCTAAGTAATATGTGTTCTCACTGCTGTGGTGAAAAGCTATGTGTGCTACACGAGAGCAAAGTTTTTTTTATCTCGTGCTGTTGAGTCCCTCACCACGCTCAGGATTCTAACTTTGATTCACTCGCTACGCTCGTGAATCAATCATAGCATCCTTCGCTTGCTCGGGACTCAAAATAAGCACTCGAAACAAAAAACAACTTTGCTCTCTTGTTGCACAAATAACTATTGTTACATTGATAAGTTACCGAAGCTCTAATAGTCCAGTCAATTTAGGGGTTGACCTCGGAAAATCGACATACCCAGTATATTACCGTACACCCCTGAATTTAAAACTTGCGGACATCCAATTATACCTATGTGACTTTTGAGAACAGTTTTAGGATGCCAAAATACAAGTTTTTACGTGGTAATATACTTCGTATTTCGATTTTTCGAGATTTGCACCTAATTTTGCCTAATTTGACTGGAGTATAAATATTTGGAGATTTTGTAAATGGCGGCAAACGTGCAGACGGATTGCCCGTTGGTACGCGATTACCACCGTTCATGGACACAAGCAACATCAGAGGAGTCACAAGTACGTTGCCGCCTGTTAGGATGGGAAAAGTAATAGCATGAGCGGGATGAGAGAGAAGGAACTCCTTTCCTTCTCTCTCATCCCGCTCCTGCTATTACTCGGGCCTCTAGCACTTATACTCACCAAATTAAATGCAATATTATATATCGTGTTACTTTACGTCGAAATCGCCGGTCGAGCCGATACATTCATGTTGAAATCAGCAGGGCTCTAGTACCTATAGGGAATGCAATCTCGTTCTCGCGAGATCTCGTCCTTTTTTAGCGAGATTAATCTCGGTCGAAAAAAAAGCGAGATCTCGCGAGATTTACGAGATTGCACTCGAACATAAAAACGTCTTATTCGAAGCGCGCACTGACACGGACGGATCGCAATCTGTCGGTAGGTATCAGCTCAAAAATGAAATGAATTTATACGAGTCCGGGGGGTCGAAAGGCAAACTTTTGCAGTTCGTGGATGTCAGCCTGAGAACTGCGGTTTCAATTACCGTTGAATCCGAAAGGGCTCTCGCAGCGGCTGGTTATCTGGCCAACAGAAAAGGAAGCCGTTTAATAGACGATTCTTTGGACATTTTGTGCTTCTTGAGGAGCTACTTTGAAAATAATTCGTAATAATGGCTTGTGATTTGAACTGAACCAATCTTTCCTTTGATTAGTTTATTTTGTTAATTAAGGTCTGTAATTTTTAATAGTCTGCCTTATAGGTATATTTTGTTAATTAATCTGTAATATCTAAAAGGTCTACTGAGTAGATAAAGTTTTATTTACCTAATTGATAATAATACCTCAGGTTATTAACATAGATGATAAGAAAGTTTATTTTTTGTTGACTGTGTTGTTTTGTTTATTATCTATAAAAGAAATGTTTTATTACTTAAAGATTTTTGTTTGATATTAGAAGCGAATACTGGTTGTTTCTTTTTTTTCATTTCTTATTTGACAGATCCGTCCGTAAAAGTTTAGGTACTTCATAAAAGTTTATTAAAAATTATATACAGACAGATAAGTACGTCAAACAATGTTTGAAGCATAAAAGTCTATTGAAAATTTCGTGAAAAATAATGTTTATCTTATAATACCTAAAATGGTTATTATTTTTGTCCTAATTTATTAAAATATTGCGATTATTTACAAAAAAACATACAAAACTGCCAATCTGATTGGCTTCATAAACTCGCGAGATCTTGCTTGAGCCCAAATCTCGCGAGATTTGCATTCCGTAATTACCTACAAGCATTATTTTATGAAAATCGGAACATGCTTACAAATGAAAAACAGTATACATAAAACTCTACTAGATTACTAGGGTTAAAAGTCAGCAAAACGTTTTTCAAACGGTTTTCACATACTACAACAACAGTATTACAAAAAAAGAATTGAATTGAAGCCAGAGTGAGCTGTCCGAGTAACTAAATTATTTATTACAAAGAACACAGGCTCATTACAGCCAATTTGTTGTCAGACATTCCATGGCATGCTCTAATGTGTTTCAATTATTTCATTAACAAAATTTGTGTTTCGTGTCGCAAACTGGTAAGTACATACGGATACAATAGAGCTACATACATATTATATTTTTGTATATATTGTCAGCGTATTGTGGCCGGTAGATGGCAATAGGCTCGCCCCCTATTACATTGGGACCGAAACATAACTGGCGAAAATGGGTGTGTAATACACCTCTGCCTACCCCTTCGGGGATAAAAGGCGCGTAGTTATGTTATGTTATTGTCAGCGTCGCAATAGTGTACCATGAACATTGCAAAGGGTATCGTATCATTATCCAACGGCGCGCACCACAGACTGCGAACAGTAGCTTGTTGCGTGTTTCGGAGAGCACATTAAGCCGTCGGTCCCAAGTTCTCAACTGGCATGAAGATCTTTGGAAGTCGTACAGGTTATTAGTACTCTCGAATAAATACTAGCACTGACGGCCTGCGTGGCCCAGTGGATAGCGTATGCGACTGCTGATCGGAGGTCCCGGGTTCGATTTCCGAGCCGGGCAAAAGTGTTACTGGGTTTTTCCGAATTCTCAGTAGCAGCACGGAATCTGGTGATGTGCCCGATAACGGCAATAGGCTCGCCCCCTATTACGTGGGACCGTGGATGTAATATAACACCTCTGCCTACCCCTTCGAGGATACATGCGTGAGTATATAAAAAAAAGACTAGCATTGGTTGAAGCCATGGAATTTCGCTATCCTTTTGGGTTGTTAAGTACAGTCGGCAGTCGTTCCGTGTAAAGCTAATATTTTGTCAAATCTGAATAGATTAGTAAACGGACCCCAGGGTTCGAGGTGAAAATCTTTGATGCAACTGATATAGCGCTAGGATGATGATTAAAAGAGCTACCTACATGTTTTCAGTAAGTATATACATCTTTCATTCTTTCTTTGTATGCTGTATTTTCTCTGTAAGTCGCCTTTAAAATCTACTACGCTCTTTTAAAGTTATAAGTATAAGTATATAGTATCATCAACATCATCAGCGCTATATATAAACTGTTCCACTGCTGGGCACGGGCCTCTTCTCACTATGAGAAGGGTAAGGCCATAGTCCACCACGCTGGCCTGGAACGGGTTGGCAGATTTCAAATTTATTTCGAGAAAAATATGGAGAACTCTCAGACATGCAGGTTTCCTCACGATGTTTTCCCTCACGCTTAGCAAGCGATAATTAACAATTTAATACGCACATAACTCCGAAAAGTCATAGGTGCGTGCCGTGGATTCGAACCCGGACCCTCTGCGTAGCAGTCTGTCGGTCTCTCCACTAGGCTACTACTCGCTGCTACTTACCTATATAGTATATACTTACATAAATAAGAGTAAGGTATTCCCTATACCTAAGCGTAGACTTAGCGTACCTTTGATTCTTATTCACCAATGAGGTCATTAAAGTCTACTTATTACTTCTCGCTACCTTACTTACATTATGGCTTGATTATTTCACATTTCTATTTTCACTGACGTACTCCGACGTCGGCTACAGCTGGCCTTGACCTCGGCGAAATGCCAGAGGCCGGTTCTTGACCTTGCGGTAAATGTAAATAAACAGAGAAGTCAATTGATACAAATGATTTTTATATTCGTATAATATTTTTTTTATTTTCGTGGTTCTCAGACCGCTTGAGGCCTCCGACATGACCTAACCTCATCCTTGTCCAAAGTCAAAGTCAAAATCGTTTATTCATCTAGGTCACAAGGTGATGCTTATGAACGTATTTTTTTAAATTGAAGTACTTAATGCTTCTACATTTACATTTACTGCCTCGTTTGCAAAGCAATAGGTAGAACCACGAGAAAGAAAGGGTAATAAAACTTGTGGCCACTCTTTTGCATCGCCAATATTATGGTACATAGTTATGTATTTTATTTTTGTAAGGAGCTGCAACTGTTTCACATTGTACTTAATTCATTGTAAATAGTAAATAGTTACAGACATAATACTTAAGAAATTAATGCAGTTACTAAATGACCGATAAGTACGAGGTTAAGTCACGGGACGAGAACCGGAACCGACGGCTTTACCTACCCTCCGAAGCACGGTAGCGCTCTGATGTAAATGTCACACGTGGTCACCCATCCAAGTGGCAACCGGTGCAAGCGCTACTGAACTTTACCGAACTTTTTCAAACGGCATGCCAAGTCTCGCTATGAGCGCTACACTATAGTCTCTATAGAGTAATGTCTCAGGTATTAATTATTACTCTTGTGACCCGAAGGACTTAAATCAATAATATTCTACTTACTTGCATGGTGAACGGGGCACTTAATATTAATGGGGAATAATTACATACATAGTCTCACGCCTATATCCCCGAAGAGGTAGGCAGAGGTATATTGCTACACCCACTTTTCGCCAGATTTATTTTAATCCCACGTAATAAGGGGCGAGCCTATTGCCGCTACTGAGAATGTCCTAACTGAGAAAACCCAATAACACTTTGCCCTACCCGGGAATCGAACCCGAGACCTCCCAATCCCACGCGCACATTTATGCCGCGAGACCAACGAGGCATAACACGCAGCAGAATAATTACGTAATTAAAATCTGTAAATTTGACGTTCATAAGCGTCACAGCACTTGCGGTCGGTACAAAGAGTTTGACTTTGAATAACATATAGTGCGAGAAACTAATCAACTAAATCCACTGAAAAAATAACACACATCCACTACAGTTGACCTAGAAATAATAGCGAGTCGACAGTTGCTACAGCGCTTGTCAGCATACATTAGACATTATTTAAATTTAGTACACATAGGCCCCGCTTCAGCACCTCTAGATAGGCCTTATCTGCCAGATAAATATTGCTTAGCAAATTTCGTCATGTTATAAATTTGTAGGTCCCACATAATAGGGGGCGAGCCTCTTGCCATTACCAGGCACTTTGCCAGACTCCTGGCTGCCACTGAGAATTAGGAAAACCCAGTAACACGTATGCCCGACCCGGGAATCGAACCCGGAACCTCCTGATCTGCAGACGCATACGCTATCCACTGTACCACAGAGGCATGTAATTAAAAAGACTTAAGAATATACAGCTGTATTTAATTTTAAATGTAATTACGACCATTTCGTTTTTAAGTAGACGATAATTGTTAAATCGATTAGAGTCCAATCATACAGCGTTTATCAGTTTCAAATAAAATACTAAAAACATTTTAAAGTACCTACTTAATGACTTAACCTCGGGGCTAAGAAATAATAGGTAATAATTGTCGTAAATCAAATAGAATTGGTTGTAAGAAAACCGTCAAATATTTTATTTAAAGAAATGGTAACATTTCTTACCTAATGCAATTTTAAACGTTGCTTGTAAGACATTTGCGATATATTTTTGAACATGCTTTTGATAGAAATTACTTTTCATCGAGTAAACAGATGTGTGAAGGTCCCACTCCCACTTTTTATAAGGTAAACTCCAAGTTTGGAGTCAGAAGGCGTTTGAAAATTAATAAAACGTTAAAAAATGTGTAAAGGACTATACCAATCTCTGTACCTTTCATGAAACCTTTAAACCGATATCAAATATTTCTTGGCTAAAACATATTTTATGTAATTCAGTCCACAAGTATTTGACAAATGTGCCACCTCCTACTCAAGACTATCAACACTACAAAATCAATATCATGATCGGCCACAAAGGGCCATGGCCATACGTCATCGTTTAACAGCCGGTAATTACAACAGGCAGGCAGGCCGCTAACAAGTGGTCGCAGCTCTGACAACGAGTACCCCTGTCACTTCTGTAGCACTTGACCCACTTATGGCACACGGCACTCGCTTCACGGAGTGTAGGCTCAGTAGTAAGGAATTCAAAAGTAATGACTCAGAAAAATAAACTAAATCGGTCTCCCCTCTAGCATACGATTACTCCAACGGCTGTCGCTTCTGCGACAAATGTGACTACTCCACTTTTAAGCCAGCTTGCTTTAAAGTCTTTGGGCCAGTGGTTCTCAAACTTTTTTAGGGATAGAACCCTATTGGGTAACCAAATATCAACAGAGCCGATTCCTACGTGCACTTTTAACCCATTTATTTTACTGACATACATCTTCGTGGAGCCCTGGGGCTCCGCGGAGCACACTTTGAGAATGGCTGCTTTGGGCTATACCAATCACTCTTATATTGTGTAATGTCTTTTTAATCGTTTTCAAGTAATGCTGAATACTCACAATGCTGGTATGAAATAAATTAGAAAAGGCCTTTAAGTACAGCAGGGAATTGCGAAAGTTCGTAGGATAGGGACTAAACGTTAGTGTTATATACCTCTGGCTAATTTCTGGACTTCTCCCAAACGGCCAGGCTTCTCAAGCAAGTCCAGACAGCAAATTCAATAGACACAATGTTATTAAAAGCCAGTGACCACATACATTTTCACACGTAGACAACAATCTCGTGTTTTCCAAGTCCTTTGGGAAATTCATGTCTATCCACTAATGGAAAGTAAACGCCACTAACGATATTTGCTCAGCGTTTCATGGTGTAAATACACATCAGTTGGCACTAAGTGGTCTGACAATCATAGCCTATTGGTTACAGTCACGGCATTGTTATAGTTATTCATGGCCTATAGCATCATGGCCGTTTGTCTATAATCGATACAAGCAAGCTGCATTTATAAGTATAAGATCTCACTTATACTTATAAGGCTACCTCGTTGGTCTCGCGGCATAAATGTGCGCGTGGGATTGGGATGTCTCGGGTTCGATTCCCGGATCGGGCAAAGTGTTATTGGGTTTTTCCGTTAGAAAATTCTCAGTAGCAGCACGGAGTCTGGTAATGTGCCCGGTACGGCAATATGCTCGCCCCCTATTACGTGGGACCTAAAAATTCATGGCGAAATGTGGGTGTAATATTACACCTCTGCCTACCCCTTCGGGCATACAGGCGTGAGTCTATAAATAAATAAATAAATAAAGATCTCACTTTTATAGAATACGGATAGGTTGGTAATAAATAATGCATTGCCTGAACTCCACTTGGCTTTGACCCATGATTCTATTTTTATGTTAAAATCTAACTCGAGCGATCAAAATACGTGGTATCATGGGATAATTCACTTAAGGCTATGTGTCTTGTGTACAAAGCTATCGCAGTGACGAAGGCTCAGTTGCATCAGCTTTCAGCGCACTTATTAGGTCATTGCGAGTTCTACGATGTTTGAAGTTAAATCGAGTGATTTAGCGCTTTTTAATTTTAACAGGATTTTTGTTTGGTAACGGAGAACGTATATTTATGTTTGGTAAATGTGGACAACGGGCCACATTTACCACATTGTCTTACAAATCAAAAAGAAATGGTCATTCGGCTAGGCTCACGAAATTTCTTCTCATACAGTTTTAATAGAGTGGTAGTAGTTTCTCAGTTGGTAAGCTAGGCTACCCTTAGCCTTGCTTACCAACGCACCCATGCTACCTTACGCATATTGGATGGTCTATCGTGGGTCTTCCTGACCTGAGCCGTTTTCCTGGCAATACATATCGAAATATTTACCGCTTCGCTACAACAAAACTTGAAATGTAAATATGACAGATAATTGCAATGACTCAGTAACCAAACCATGTTATTGCATAAATGAATTGATTTATCAATTTACTGGAATGTCCATATAATAAAACGTTGTTTTCCTTCCGTTTCCACGTCCAAACAACACGTACGTGTAACGAGAATAGTCCCAATATATGACGTCACATGTCTTTGATGCCGATACACGTTTAGCACGACTGGTGCTATTGTTTGAGTAGTGATTTGTTTACTTATATACATTGCGACCCAGATTTATGGATAATAGAAGCTGAAAAGGTAGACAGACAAAGTCTTTGTTTGACTTTGTCTGCCTTCATGTCCAGTGCACAGCGGATGCGTCTGCTGATCAAGAGGTCCCAGGTTGGATTCCCGGTTACTGAGTTTTCCGAATTCTTAGTAGCAGCACGGAGTCGGACAATGACATACAGTCTACACTAGTTCAGAAGGTACGAAACTTTAAGGGAAGAATAGCCTATAGTTATAACTTAATTGCAACAGTTTTTATGTTAGCGGAAACACTTATGCTTTAAGCATAATATAATATAGTATAAGTTTCTCTCTCTCGTATTGTAATAGGTTTATTTTCTGAAATAAAGAATTTGAATTTAATTTGAATGTGCCCAGTAACGGCAATAGGTTCACCCTCTATTACTTGGGAGCAAAAATTGAAAGGCGAAATGTGGGTGTAATATTTTTGCCCACCCCTTCGGGGTACAGTCATGATTATATAAAAAGAAATAAAGAAGCGTTATTGGCTTGCCTGAAAAGTATTTACCTTTTTATATACCTATATGTTTATAGGCTAGGTTTAAATGGCTATTAAAATCTATAAAAAATTTACAAATTAAGAGCGCGTGCAGGCTTGCCCACGCTCTTAATTTGCCAGATCAAGGTAATTGCCATAAATAATAAATAAAATATTTTCAGTATTTTTAAATATGCTGTGTTAAGTGCTTTTATTCGAGGTATGTGTATAAAATAAAATTAGTTATTTAGTGTTATGTGACCATATATTTTCACACACGCACTTAGTGCAATAATCTAGGTATAAGTTGTTAGTATGAAAACAATCAATAATAGGTATTTCTTTCGGCATATCGACTATTAAAAACAATTAATCGTAATGCAACAGTCTTCGTTCGTTTTCCCTTCCAAAACCGCTATCCTGCGTCTTATCCACTATTGCTTTGACCAGATTGGAGACTTCCTAAAACGAGGTCAGCAGTGTGATTCTGTAAGACTTCATTGTAAACTTCGAATCTGAATCCGTTGTGAGTTTCTTGATTGGCATTCTAAAAACTCGGTTGATAATTCGAATCTACACTAGCGCTACTCTTGCAAGCGTGTTTGCGAGTTGAACTAAATTGACCTCGAGATTTTGACAGATAAAGTATGAGATGAGGTAAAAAGTGGCATTCTATAAGGTAAATCCCCCGTCAGTTCGACGCTCACTTCGCACTTAAAATCAAGGTCATTTTGGACCTTATGCGAAGTGAGAGCGAATAGCGACGTGAAATGCGAGTTGTTGTTTGAATTTTACAGAATCGATGTGCAGGTTAGAAGTACTCTAAACCGAAGAGCATGCATGAGAAATTTGATGAGAGTGAATGTTTTGTTTGTTTTGTTTTTTGTGTGAGTGTGTGGCCATATCTAGTGTCGAAATTTTCATCGACATGCCCCAACGATTCTTTCCTGAGACAAGAACCGGGACCGAATGATGAGTGAATGAAGCAATAGAGATGTCAGGAACGTTGCAAATGGTAGGCCGTAGTCTCTGCCTACCCCTTCGGGAAACAGGCGTGAGTCTATGTATGTTTTCTGTAGTCTTAACATGTGTTTCCTTAGTATCGCAATACACCTGTCTGCTCCGTTGTGTCGTCACACGACTTTGATCAAAGCACGCGTTTGGCACGACTGTACAATGTTATTATTGTTACAGTAACGATCTTTGAGACATAAAACTTGTTGTGACGGGGCACAAGTGTGTTTTGGTTTAGAGTCGATTTTTTGTACAGTGCTTGTACTGTTGTTTTCAATGTCTTTCTTCATAAGCAGGTTTTGTTCGCATAGTATGCCTCCGGGGTCCAGTGGATAGCGTATGCTAAAAATAAATATGGTTTCGATATGATGTCAGTGTCATAATTACGTCACAAAAAGCGTATCCTTATAGTTGATTGAATCAGGCGTTACCTGGCGCAACTCCATTGGACCCTAATGGAAGGAAAGACGCTCAGTCATTGCCCATCGCTCCTGAGGATGCCTCGTGCAGAGGCGAAACACGTGTCGAAGAATAATCGGCGCATACAGCGGGATACTGCAAGTCAGGTATCTGCCTGGAACCCATACCATTCCTATATCCCTTATCCTTTTAGAGGAGTTCGGTATTGTCAACCTTTTTCTATTGCAATAGTTCGGGTGGTCAATCCGAGGGTGCGTGGTGGGTTCCTCTTTCCTTCCATTAGGTTAAGCGTATCCTTCTTAATTATCTGATATTTGAATGAAATTGTAACGAGATCGTATGTGTCAACGACAAACTGTTTATTTGAAATTATACGAAAATGACATAAGGTTATTAGAATACCGCTTTTAAATCCATTTAAAATATAATATCAATGTCATATAAAAATAGCAGAATTGGCCCCCTGATCGGAGGTTCCGGGTTCGATTTCCGGGTCGGGCAAAAGTGTTACTGGGTTTTGCCGAATTCTCAGTAGGAGCACGGAGTCTGGTAACGTGCCCGGTAACGGCAATAGCCTCGCACCCTATTACGTGGGACCTAAAAATTCATGGCGAAATGTGGGTGTAATATTACACCTCTGCCTACACCTTCGAGGACACAGGCGTGAGTCTATAAATAAATAAATAGTATGCCCATAGCGTAGTAAGCTGAGATAGCCTAGTCGATAGGCCGACAGACTGCTACACGAAGTGTCTTATATGGTTAGAATATTAAGTTAACATATTATGACTTTTCGAAATAATATGCGTATATCGCTTGCTTCACGGTGAAGAACAAAATCTTGAGTAAACCTGCATGTCTGACTGTTCTCCATTAAGTTCTCTCTCTACCCTTCTTATAGAGAGAAGTGGCCCGTGCCCAGCAGTGGGACAGTTTATTTTATTTACCTATACAGGGCTGATGATGATAAAAGTATACTATAATGAGATTTTAAGGCGAAAATAAGGTGAATATTTTATCCTAAAGATTTTTGAGGTTTATAAATGATAAGTGCCTGTCATAAATAAATTGTTCTCATTTTACACATTTATCAAATTATCTGATCTTCCCCAATTATCATGAACGTAATTAAGATAGCTTATGTATATTAAAACACGATCTATATATTCATCCATCCGGCAAGTTACCTGGAAATTCATAAATATTTATTTTACAATTTATCGCTGGCTGCAATATTAGTTTACAAGCTTGTTAGTAAGGAGGCGATATACACCCGTATCGGACAAATCAATAGTTTAATGGTTCACTACTCACCGTAGCGATAAATTATAAGTGCTGTATAAGTATTGGCACAAGAGTTGTGTGTTGATTCAGCTTGTGCAATGCAGATGACTGTGGTGGATCAATGACACTACAGTCTCCATTGAGAAATAAGGTACCCAGTTATCATGTTGAAAGGCAGACTCGTCTGCTACCTTATCTAGAGATTAAGTTAACAAACGTCCTCTGCCAGTTTTACTGAATATTTGACTAGCAGTCACTCACTTAAAAACTAAAGATTGGTTTCATCATCATCATCATCAGCTTTTAACAGTCCGCTGCTGGACTAGGCCTCTCCTTTGAAAGGTGGAATTGGCCTACTATACCACGCTGGCCAAACGGGTTAGTATAGTATTCTTAATCCGTCACCACACGCACTAAGATTGGTTTAGGTACCAGATTTTATTGATTGCTATATTCATCGTCGTCCTAACGTTAACGCAATTTCCCAAAAACATCTTGGAGCCCAAGGTACGCTTGCTAGTCTAACTAGATGTGACAGATAATTACCCATCATCCTCTTAGCGTTATCCCAGTTTCAATCGGGGTCTTTCTAGTCTAACCGGATTTTGGCTGAATATTAGCTTTTCCAAGAGCGACTGCCTGTCTGACCTCCGCAACTTGAAGGGATAGCGATATTCCATGGTAAAAGACTAGTGTCAGTTTGTTTAGAAGGTACTCACGCCCTGTAACGACTGTCAAAGATCTTCATGACAACCGGGACCGACGGCTTAACGTGCTCTCCGAGGCACGGGACAAGCGATAATTAACCATTCAATACGCACATAACTCCGAAAAGTCATTGGTGCGCGTCGTGGATTCGAACCCGATACCCTCTGCATAGCAGTCTGTTGGTATATCCACTCGGCTATCACCGCCTACCATTTTTTTTTTAACTAATTACCCTTTTAATTATTTTCTATGTAAGAAATGTGAATACATTTAACTCTTATGTATAAAATGAAGTGGATTAATACCAGGTTAACCCGTCTGATTTCCTAGCGTTGTTATCTGGGATGGGTAGCATTGCAAAATATGTAGTTGTAACGAGTTTACTTGATTTTAGATTAAAACAAAGCTCCAAAGCGTACTTTTGTGACCTTTTTCATATTTGTAAGTCTTCGGCTAGTAACTTAAGCCTTCAATGGATCTCTCGGAATCTCTTTGAACAATTTTGGGATCACTGAGCCCAATAATGGGCCAAAAATTAAACGTAAAGTCACATAAATGCCGCCACTCCAAAGAACGTCTTCATGAGTAGGGTATCATGAGTCTGACTCATGAATATACAGTGATTTGTCCTGACTAAAAATCGAACCTGCAATCTCCATCGTAGCACTAAGATTGTCAGTCACTCCGAATTCAGCTAGCTGGGATACCTATCATGACTCCACACACGCCCTCTATCTCGTAAGCCTCAAAACATCTTATGCAACAGGTATTATATACCTTACCGTCTAGGATACAGGTGTGAGTGTTAAATACGAAGTTCCGTCGTCCAATAACTATAAATCCTTTGAGCACAATTACAAGCACGCGAACTAAGTGAAAACAAAGAACACCAAATTGTGTAAGTTGCCTCACTTCGGAACACTTCGATTGTTATATCCTTCATCCGCAAAGTTAATTACGTTCATCAGGTCACTTCCAGCGTGAAAACGTATGCAGCGTAATGTTTGTGGCAAATCTGACTCTTGAATACGTACTAAAAAGCTAAGGTACTTATCTATACGTATTTACAAATCAATTGCTGTCTGTTATCCAACAGGCAAACATTTTTAATGTTGAGTTATGTGTATAATTAGGCTGTAGACAAAACTATATCTGTTGAGTCAGTCATTAGTACATCTATTATCGTCTATAGTATATTATCACATTATAGTATTATTATCACACATCTTCACACTTAGATCCTAGGATCTAAGTGTGAAGATGTGTGATAATAAAGTCATAAATAACAATGTTGAATGCCTCGTTGGTCTCGCGGCATAAATGTGCGCGTGGGATAAGGGATTGGGAGGTCTCGGGTTCGGTTCCCGGGTCGGGCACATTTTACGGGTAACACTTTGTTATTGGGTTTTTCCGTTAGGAAATTCTCAGTAGCAGCACGGAGTCTGGTAATGTGCCCGGTACGGCAATAGGCTCGCCCCCTATTACGTGGGACCTAAAAATTCATGGCGAAATGTGGGTGTAATATTACACCTCTGCCTACCCCTTCGGAGATACAGGCGTGAGTCTATAAAAAAAATATATAAAAAAACAATGTTATATGCGTTATGTCACGCTGTCTTTGTTACCTCTACAAAACACGTAAATACACATAAGTTTTCTTATCCATACTGAATATTTACTGTGAAAGTGCAAACAGTTTGCAGCAGAGCCGTTTGCTGAAAACTGTTCAACAGCAACAAATTTTCCGCTCACCACTCACACGTCCTCACTTCCAGTAGCAAAGTCAAGGCGTCCAGTTTCCCTACATCCCTCGTTTCGCAACCGAGGCCTCGTAGCTACCGAGCCGTACCAACGTATCCACTTCCAATGAGTATTAGCCAACTGAATCGTTTACTTGTGTCAGTGCCTAGTGCTTAGGACTATGGAGTACAGGATTATAAGGTGCGGTATTGTATAAACATACTAAAAAATATGCGAATGTCTGTCTCTCTGTTTCTGTTACACTTTTATGTCTTAACTGCTGAATCGATGTTAATGAAATGTAACACGGCGATAACCATACCTACTTAATTATAATAAATAGTAGAAGACCTCGATGTTAACCATAGCTGTTTCTATTATTTGAAAAGTCAAATCTATGTGCTACCCATAGTTAACCATGCTGGCTAAGTGCTGGTTGGTATCCTTCACGTAGACACGTCGAGAATATAATGAAAATCTCTCACACATGCATAATTATAATCTTCACCTTTGCGTCATCATCATCTACTGCTGGACTTCATCGTCGAGCACGCTATAATTCACAGATTTGCACACATCACTTAATTTGTCTCTCCATTATCTATCGCTGCCTCGCTTTTACATAATCATCATCAGCCTTTAACAGTGCACTGCTGGACTAGGCCTCTCCTTTGAAAGAAGGAATTGGCCTACTATACCACGCAGGCCCAACGGGATGGTATAGGGTTTGTATCAAGTTTTCCTTCTCTTACAGTGCTGTTCTATGCATAATATGCTCCCTCTGTCGACATACATGGGATGATATGGGGTGGTGACATTCCGTATTCCTAATCCGTCACCACACAGTCACTTTTACAATCGCAAGCTAATTAAATATTCATCAAACAGATTTGTTAGTTATTATTTCATTCTATAGGCATGATACCTACATTATCCTTGTGTACTATAACTGAACATTTAGCAAAATAAACTGAACTGATTTAATAAATAAGGCAAAACTGACTTCGTTATCAAAATGGTAATTAACTTGCCAAATAGCTCATTTATAACGAACATGTTTACATAGTATTATGCACATAAATACTTCATTATATTTACATGATTCTATAATCTTATTTACTTGTTCTGATAACCTTGGAAAATTTGACAAGCAGAACAGGAATGACCTTATTTTAAGCTATGGACTAAATAAAGTTACAAGATTAGTCCTGGCCTGTTTTATAAAAGTAAAGTTATTGTATTGGTAGACTTGTTAGTCTCCCTTATAATACAATTAGACGATGCCAGCGGTTACACCCGCGTTATTTAAGGCTACTGCTCTGCTCCCGTCACTCGTAGCGTGATGTTATATAGCCTTCCTCGATAAACGGGCTATCTAATACTGACAGAATTTTTCAAATCGGACCAGTAGTTCCTGAGATTAGCGCGTTCAACCAACCAAACAAAAAAAAAACAAACAAACTCTTCAGCTTTATTATATTAGTATAAGAAATCTGCTGAAATAAATAACCATAACGATCTTCATATATTGTCTATAGTACGGTAGGATTCATCTAATGTTAATAGTTCGCCCTTTTTCGTGGCATAAGGCTCTTACACTGCTTTTATAAACAAGACAACTGTTATTTTTAAGTAACTACCTAACTATCCATCGATGTTGTATTATAGTTTATGTATCTATTTATACCTACGTGATTTGCAAACACCGCCATATTCATGTAGCACCCTCGTATCCTCACATTTACATGGCAATATCAACACATTACAATTCTTGAAAATGTCTTTTCTGCTACCCTTCATATTTCTAACAGTAAGAAAAAGCTTATACATCACATTGTCACGCTAAATTTATTCACAAAAGGGTATAATAAACATAGATATTCACACTGTCGCCTCCTTGTCGTACAGTTATTGTTTTATAGGGCAAGGCATAAGGGCAATGAGGATGACCTTATTATATAGAGCACGTTACACCCGATTCCTTTTATACTGGGTTAATTGCTTTGAAATAGGTCAAATGCTTATTATACATAGCTATGGTTTTAAGTGTTCTACAGTAGTTCGGCGATAGGACGTCCATTTTGTTAAGAGACAAATGACGTTTGAAGTTAAAAAAAAAAATATGGTGCAATAAGGACTCCGTATGATGTGTTGAAATACGCTGTATTAGTTTTTTGATTGGGAACTTGGTTAAGGCCATACGCCAAAGACCACGGTAAAGCACTTTGTCTGGAACAAGCATCCTGTAGCATCCAGTGATAAAACGAGGGGTCCCATGGCAAATTTTATAACATTCTATGAGAGGCCAAGCTTTCTCAGCTTTCTCAGAGGCCTAAATATCGTCTTATGGGGTAAAACAACAAGGCTTACAATTTGTGATGTTTATGTTTTTTATTTTAATATATTGTATCTGATATCACATGTGTGAGTCACTAGTGGGCCTGGTTGAAAATCGGTGCCAGGCTTTCGATTAGCATATGTAGAACCAGGTCCATTTTTTGGCTGCACGCAAGTTCCTTTAGCCACTCCGTCTTGCATATCTTTTTTCTTTTGTTACGTATTTATTCTGAAATAAAATTTTTCTTGACTTGTTACATTTCATGTGATTTTTTTTCTTATTTTATAATATATAACTGTAAATTTTGTTTTATTTTTTTGTATAATAAATATATGTAATAATAATTTTTTTGTATAATGTGTGTAGCGAAAAATAAATAATTCTTTATCTTTATCTAATTCTTTATACCAAAGGTCATTGAAGTCTATCCAGTGGTTTAGACGTGTAACAGACACAGCCAGTTTCAATATCAGATTCATTTTATTTTATTTTTATTTTCACTGGTAGACTGGTGCCATACATTCTGCTCATAACCGTCACAAGCGGCGATCTATTCTCCAAAGCGACGAGGAATAAGGCTGATGAACGCGATGTGAGAAGTAGCGTCTACGACTTCATCATCATTGGAGGTGGAACCGCAGGATGTATCTTAGCCAACAGACTGTCGGCTATAAGCGATTGGAAGGTAATGATATCAGCACTGTTGTAATCTCTCCCACTTATGGACACCGGCTACTTCACAATAGAAGAGAATAGAATAATTAGTTTAAATATTTAAGTCCCTTTTGAAAACCTCTTATTCGATTAAAGTAGAAGAATTCGTTGACTAGTTTAATAGTAATCCATTGTGCCGAAATCATCATCGTCTACTACCTCAAATAATGCAAAACAAATTAATTGTCATAGATAAACATAAAATAGGTTTTGATCTTCCACGCTGGCCAAGAGCGGTAATAGGATTGACAACAAATATTTTTGGACAAATCCTAAGATAATGAATAATGACTCTTGTAATTTTGCACTGCTTACAATATCCGAAAACGAAACACTTCTATAATTTCCTATAAAGATACGTCTCAAAAGCATTGCTCCAATGAAAATCAACCAGACGAACCTGAATCAACAGGGCCTAATAACCAGCTCTATTGCTAATCAGAAACAGCATTTGCAACAAGTGGCATAAAGTCCGTATCACTTTGAAAACGATTCCACTTGTTGCCACCTTAATGAGATTTTTTCGCTGCGGAAAGCGGCACAGATAATAACGAGTTAATAACATTGGTCGGAACTCGGCAATTGAGTGAGCTATCGCAGTGTCCGATCTACATGAAAGGATCGTCGCCAATTATACAGTGAGCTATTCGGTTACTAATTGCCGTTTAACATGCTATCGTTTGACTGTCGGTAACAGAACGTATCAATGGACTATTGTTGAAATCTTGCTGACGGCGATGATGGCTCTTTAGCAAAGTGAACTGCACGAATCTTTTAATTGGGGTGGTTAAGCGCGTTGTTAAGCGCCTGTTTTAAAGATGAGTGGCGACGAAAATGTTACACGGTTCCGTGCCGCAACATTTATTATAGTCGTTGCGAAAAGTCGGTAGATTGAAATATCTAGAAACTGGTCTAAGCCATGAGTCTATTCGAGAAAACCCAACTAAATCTGTTCAACAAAACAGAGCCCAAATTGGAAGACACAATCAGGTTACATCGTATTAAGATAATGCTAGGACGATATACATAGGTCTCATGCTGTCTACTTTACGGTATATATGAAGGAGACTGCTGTCGGTACGAAACCTTACGTAAAATGTTAATTAAATATATATTAATTAAACAAAACTGTGGTACCTACTCGATTTCCAATATTTCTTTTCCTCCATGGCAGTATTTTTAAAGCTAGCAAAGTTCAGTATGCCTTACAGAAGTATTTTCATGCCACAAATAACTTTGTTAGCAACTTGAATATAACATTGTAAGCTGTAGTCTTTCCCTACAAAAACCTCAAAACACCACACTTACGTATATGAAAGCATCATACAATGTGACTATAAAGCCATTCACTTATTGACAAAGGGTGGATTGCCTTTTTAAAAGATTAAAATATCAGGTATACTGGTTCAGTAGTGTAGTGACCTTGTTTGTTTTTTTATGTAGGTTCTTACATACATTCATACATCAGCACGGAATTGTTTCGAACAGACCAGTAAAAAAACCATGTTCAATTCAATTGCACACTATTTTGTAAAACTTCTTTTAACGTTGCTTGATCGCAAAAACGTGCTCAGTTGACGCGAGTTGAGCACGGGTTGGTTGAATTCCGTAGTAATACAAAAATGTGTGGATTTGAAGAAACCTCCTGTGTCGCCAGTTGGACACGGAAAGGGAAATACGCCAGGCCACATATTTGTGTCATCAGAAATAGATTTTTATTACATATACTTATGGTATGCATTAGCGTAAAATTACGAGTCGAAAAAAAGTAACCATGAACTTTTTCTTGGATGTTGTTTTAGAATTTATGGTCGTACTTAGAAAAGATACTTTTGATACCGAGATATTGGTATATAATCTAATCTTACTACCTCGGTCTAATCTTACTGTCTCCGTGGTCCAGTGGATAGCGTATGCAACTGCTGATCGCAGGTCCCGGGTTCGATTCCCGGGTCGGGCAAAAGTGTTACTGGGGTTTTCCGAATTCTCTGTAGCAGCACGGAGTCTGGTGATGTACCCGGTAACGGCAATAGGCTCGCCCCCTATTACGTGGGACCTAAAAACTCATGGCGAAATATGGGTGTAATATTACACCTCTGCCTACACCTTCGGGGATACAGGCAAAAAAATCTAATCTTAGAGCAGCGCAGCTCATTTTTCACTATCCAAAATCTATTATCTACATTGTTCTTTCGTTTTAAATAATGTCCAAAAACAATTAGCAAAACTATGTTGGCTAATTAATGTGTGTGTGCCGCAAAGCCGACACACACACACAAAAACTATTATGTGACAATTTATTTTGGTCTATATGAGGCTGCCAGTGATTAAAATAGCTACCTATGCATTGTACCTAAGTGACGTTTATATTATCCCCATACCAGATAAAAACTTCCAAGGCATATAATTTTAAATAGAAAATAAATAGTTAAAAATAACGAACTCTTAGAATAAAATATTGAAACCCAGTTCGTAAATTGGTTCCCAAACTTCAGATATTGGTCCTGGAATCGGGCGTCGATGAGAATATAGACTTCGACATCCCAGGAGTGCCGACCAAGGAGTACCGGCCCATCTTGTGGAACTTCAGGACGGAGCGGAATGGATACTCTTGTCTGTCTCGACCAGGTGGCGCTTGTGAAGTGAAGACTGGAAAGGTACCTACACAGGCCAGAAAATCCTGCACCAACCCCCTATATAGAACTCTACGTTCAGCACGAAACTCTCAATCAGACAGGTATTTTGTATAACGTCCTATCAAGTGCTCTATATTTCACAAAATTGCGCACTACCTACTACAGTAATACCTACTGTTTCAGTTTATAAAGATAACTAGAACACGTCAGCAGCTACGCCTGCAATTTTCTTAAATTTACCCGTTTTGGCCGATCCCGTGGGAATTTCAGGAAATCCCTTCTTAGTGCACCCCTACGATCCCCAAAGAACATACATGCCAAATTTCAGCTTCCTGCGGCCAATAGTTTCGGCTGTAGCGTGTCTGTCAGTCAGTCAGTAACGCAAGGGTTTTATATATTAAGATAATTCGCTGAATCCATTCACCGTGCTTTAGAAGCAAAGTGGACTGTCTCTTTACGACTAAATTCTCATTCAGACAGTGATTACATTACGTCCTATCAAGTGGTTTATAGTTCACAAAACTAGCACTTTCTTTAGGTGATACTGCTGCTGCATAAAGAGGTAAAGTTGAGTTGAACCTCTCCACTTTTAAAAGGTTCAGAAATATCCGCACTGCAGGAACATAAACTTTTTTTTAGCAGCGCTACTTCAAATTGGCTAAAATCCAAATTTGCGACTGTAATCTTGCTTTGGCGTTCTTTAATCAGGTTGTTATTTTCCTAGATATAGTTCCAGGAATTTAAATAATATAATACATTTTGAAGGTCCTAGGCGGCTCCAGCGTGATTAATGACATGAAGTACACCAGAGGTCATAAAGTGGATTACGATGGATGGCACAGCACGGGAGCCCTCGGTTCCCTTGACTGGAAGTTTGACAACATCCTCGATCATTTTAAGAGTATAGAGGACAATGGTAAGACTATTTCAAACCGTTTTGATTTTAAGGAATTTAGTCATCTGCGACCACCACCGTTGTAAGTCGGTCAAAACCTGCAGAAGTATCTATCTATACCTTCAATTAATTGGCGCAATAAGGGCCGTTAAATAAACGTAGATAAAACCTATTAATAATATTAAGATGCTATAAGAGCAGCGATAGCCTAGGGGAGATACCAACACACTGCCATGCAGAGGGTATCCAGTTCGAGTCCAAGGCGCGCAATAATTACTTTTCGGACTTATGTGCGTATTAAATTGTTAATTATCGCTTGCCCCGTGCCACAGAATAGATAGTACTAACGTACCCGTGCCTCGGAGAGCACGTTAAGCCAACGGTCCCGGTGTCAGGAAGATCTTTGACAGTTGTTATAGGGCGTCAGTACCTGCTAAATAAACTGACACTGGTCTAAACCATGGAATATCGCTATACCTTCGGGTTGCGGAGGTCAGACAGGCTCTGTGGAAAAGTGAATATTCAGTAAAATCCGGTTAGACTAGTAAGCGGATCCCAGGTTTGAAACTGGGATAACGCTAGGAGGATGAATATTAAGATGCTATAACAAAAGATAACTGTTTTCTCAAAGACTTTTTTAAAGATTACTCTTGTATGACAAAAATTTACTAACATCCTAAATAACATAAACTTGGAAGTATCGTATAGGTAGACAGACCTTAGTATACATTTTAATGTTGTCTTTCCAAATACCTACAGCTCCGCCTTTAAATCGGTGAAATAAAATAGATAATATTGTCATCTCAAATACTAATATTGCCGAACTATGATATCAGTTCTCATATAAGAAATGGCTGAAGCATTTCCACACCTATGTTATGAATAAACATAGAATAGAATAAACAATATTATTGACTTACACTCTATCAATAAGACTAATCATGTACGCAACATGTACATGTTTACAAACAACTGCAAATAATAACAATGACACGCTCCAGTTGTTTAGCAATATGATATTTACATAAACTTCTTTACTATTGCTCATTATTGCAACTGGGCTGACAATATACAGTTTTAGTAGCCTAGATAGGTACGTCAGATCGGTATGAGTGACCCAGGTTGGTTCATATAAAATGTATGTGAGTCAGAAGTTGTCAGGTTTAGTGTCTGCACTGTTAAAGTCTTAATAAGGTTAAGTCTCATGGTCGGGAATAAAGATAAGTTTTAGCTTTCAAAACAGTTTTCTAAAAAGAGAGGAGATGTTTTTTGTTCCTTAAGAAAAAGAAATCTTTTAGTAGTCACGAGAGCTCTGCAATTAATCTGGAAGGTGGTAATAAATTCGGTCCATAAAACGTTGAACTCAATAAGCTAAACTACAAGTAGTATTTATATTGCCCTTGCAGATCTTGCAAAAGGTGTAGGTACAAACTATGTATAGGAACGCACGTCCCTCGCTCAACAGAAATTAGTCGTATTTCAAGTCTATCTTGTCCCTAAGTCTAGAGTAGTCTAGACATAATATATGCTAACTATCAATAGGAAAATTATGCAAAAATGTAAATTACTCTGAGAAATTAGTTTTGTGTATACAGATTGACATCATAATTATGGCTCTAAGCTTCGGTTCAGGTTTAATCACAGATAAATCTTCAGTATCAATCAAGTAACAATGTAGACCCAGTAATGATAGCAATCAGGTCTCGAGAACCAGTCCCCAGCTAGTTGCTGGTATCGATCAAAGTCACTCAGATAACAGCTCCTTACATAGTGCATAACCAATCAATTTTAGATAAATGGCATAAGTTTGTGAGTCAAAAGGTGGTCTCAAGTCCAATGTATAGGTTGAGTAAAACATTATTAGAATTTACCGTTTGGAAAGTGTGCCTCCTAGAATAAATTCAAGTTGCATGTTGATTGTGTGATAACATGATTACAAAATTGTAAATAAAAAGAATCCATTTAGAATTTGGCCTCAAATGAATAATGACCGAAGGAAATTGTACAATATATATTATTTCATATGTACCTTTGTTACGAGCAATTGTAAAATATTTATAACAAACATAATAATTAATGTAAATTATTTTTTCTAAGGTGACTACGATGTTCTAATGAACTCTCATTACCACTCGCGGGGCGGCGAAATGCGCATCCAGCGCTTCAAACATGCTGATAGACCAATAGAGATCTTCACTGCAGCCTTCGTAGAGATGGGTCTCCGAAGCCTCGATATAAACATTAATGCACAAGAAGCAATAGTCAATAACCAGTTTACTATATTTAATAACACTAGACTCAGCACCAACAGTGCCTTTCTAAAACCTGTAAGACACAGAAAGAATCTTCAGGTTATTACAGGAGCTACTGTGACCAAAATTGTTGTCAATAAAGAAGAGAAATCTGTAGAAGGAGTCATATATGAAGTGGAGAAAGGGAAAGAGCGACCAGCGTATTCCAAAAGAGAAATTATACTGACTGGTGGAGCTATTAACAATGTAAGGCTGCTACACTTGTCGGGCATTGGCCCTAAAGCTGATCTAAAGAAACATAACATCACGCAATTATTTGAGTTACCCGTAGGTCTTAATTATCAAGATCAAGTTACTGTAGGTGGTTTAGCTTTTGCGTTGAATGATGTTTCTGAAGTTTCTGAGAAACAAGTCATAGAAGATTTCAAAAATTGGTTCCAAAGTCGTACTGGGTCTCTGGCTTCTAGAGGTATCGGCCAAGTATCTGCTTTTATCCAACTGTACGAAAATTACAATGCGCCCGATGTCGAGTTAGCTTTAGAAGGTAATTTTATCAGAAGCGACAAATTTATGTTAACTAATGTAAGTGTGCATGCAGCGGAGGAGTCGAATTTACCGCTAGCGTATTATAATCTAGTCAATATTAATCCTGTATTACTCCGTCCTAAAAGTAAAGGAAAAGTAATGCTTAATAAAAGAAATCCTAAATATGGTCGCCCGATAATTCAAGCGAACTTCCTTAAAGAATCTGAAGATCTGGATACTCTTGTAGATAGCATTGATATAGCTCTACAATTACTGGAGACGAAAGAATTTAAGAAAACTGAAATAAAGTTTGCACCATTGGATCTCTTTCCCTGCGATCGGCTGAGTAACAGAGATCAGTGGAATTGTATAGCGAGACATTATACAAAAGCCATGAGCAATCCTATAGGCACATGCAGAATGGGGAATAATAGTACTGATTCTGTAGTAGACTATCAACTAAGAGTCCACGGCATTGAGGGTCTTAGAATCATAGATGCGTCTGTAATGCCTACACATGTAAGAGGAGGCATTTATGCTCCAACAATGATGATCGCAGAAAAGGGTGCCAAGATGATTATTAAAGACTGGAAGGAAACGAATGGACATTATTATGCGAGACGGTGACGGAAGGGTAGAATGGTAGATAATAAAAATAAGTGTAAATAAAATATTTTATTAATACCAGTTTGTTTTTATTATATCACTTGCTTTTTCAGCTATCATAACTACAGGCGCAGCTGTAGAGCCTCGTGTTATTTTAGGGATCACCGATGCGTCGACTACTCTTAAGCCGTTTATTCCATAAACTCGTAAGTTTTTGTCTACCACTGACTCTGGGTCTTTAGCTGAGCCCATCTTGCATGTGCCAACATAATTGTGTAGTGGCGTTGAGAAATGCTTGATGATGCACAGCCAGAACTCTTCGGATACACGTTCATGATCTTTACAGTCGTTGTTGAGAATTGGTCGAGGATCAAAAGCGTACTCTGCACTTTTAAATACCTCTGTGTCAAATAACTTAACGATTTCTTGTATGCCTTCCAGCAGTTTCTTTTCATCCGATGGATCTTTTAGAAAATTTGGATATATTAAAGGTTTTCCAAAGATTGGATCTGTAGCGTTTAAAACTACTTGTCCACGACTTTTGGGTGTCAGCAGTGATACACACATTTCAATTTTATCGTAATACATATTCGAGTTATGTCCTTTAAATCTCACTTCAATATCCGGTGTACCAATGATATCTGATATGGAGCTCTCCAGAAATGCTACAACTTGGAAGTTAGCTGACAAAGGACCAATACCCTTAGAATAGTAAGTTGTGATATCCTTTAGTTTCTCGGAAAACTTTGAGGTTGTAGCTGTTTTAGTCAATTTTATCACTGGTAAACATACTGATAAGTGGTCTTGAAAATTTGCGCCTACTGGTAGATCATAAACTACTTTTAAATCTAAATAATCTAGGTACTCCTTAGGACCTACTCCAGATTGCATTAATAATTTAGGGCTATTAATTGCTCCTGCAGACAGCACTACCTCTTTACTTGCCTTTACTCTAACCTTTGTACCGTTTTTTATGTATTCTACACCATAAGCTGTTATGCTTTCTCTAGTTTCATCAAATAATATTTTTGTAACTAAAGCTTCTGAAACTATTTCTAAATTAGTTCTTAACTTTTTGATTGGTTCAATGAAGGCCGTGTATGTACTGACCCGCTCGCCAAAGTACGACATTGTTTGTATTCTCATAAAGCCTAATTGTTGCCTGCCATTTACATCTGTATAATTATATCCCAACTCATTCAGCGCACTAAGAAGAACATCAACATTATCATCGACGTAGGGATACCTTCCGACATCCAGTGGACCCTGTGTCGAGTGAAAGTGCTTATTCTTAGATATATCTTTATCGTAATTCCCTTCAGAGTACTTGAAGAATGGCAAAACTTCACTATAAGACCAGCCTTCATTTCCATTGATAGCCCATTCGTCGTAGTCTGCTGGGCTGCCTCTCATGTACGCCATATCATTGATAGTAGAGGTTCCACCCATGACCCGTCCTTGGACCACCTCGCAGCCTTTCTCACCTCGATTCTGGCAGAACCTATAACGTCATAGAACTATACAATTGATAAAAACTACAGTTGCTTCATCAGGATCTGTCGGTAAATTTTCAGAGTACATAACAGAAACAAATATGTATTTTAATTCAAATCGTGTTAGATAATTATGATAAATATAATTCCCAGCATCATAAAAGGTTTTAATGTGTTAAAATCAGTCCAAAAATCTATCGACAGATCCTTCTAAAAGTAACGAAGGCTAAATCTCACCCCTTTTTAGGCCGCATCGCGTACTGCCAGTCTACAGCTGATCCCCTAAATTCACTCGTGAGCCCTGGGATCAACGCCATCTTCGGTTCCTCGGGTCCTGCTTCAATCAGTAATATCTGTAAAAAATATATATTTATTTAATTTAAACGCCAATAAAACATATAAAAAGGTTCGAATTGGTACCATCAACATACGAAATGATAAAAAGTACACATTGAAGTGCTGTCTAACTTATAGGCCACACAAAAATAACAATAAGTTAAGAACAAACATAAAATGAATAATTTCGATACGTAAAATAAAATTATGTTAGGCCAATAGAGGCCGTAAAATAAAAGTATGTATGCAAGGTATGTTAATAATTTAGACCAACGTCGATTTGAAGTATATTGATACTTAAATTCAATGTAGGCCTAAATTACTGGATTGTATAAAAAAGGGGCATTATCAAAAAACTCAATTTATTTGTTACATCCTGCAAATCAGTATTTTTATTTCTAGGCCAATATTGTATGCCTTTCGCCTGTGTTATCATAATGCTTATTCTATATTAGGTATGTTAAACAATTTACGATTACAAAGTATAAAACTGTTACTTTGCAGCATAATACAAGAAGCCTTCTACCCAATACTTTTCATTACATTATTTTTGACTTAGTATTATTAAGGTTTTAACTTCTACAGCAAGGCAGTCAAAACGAATTGCAAACAACTAATAGATATGAGGGGAAAAAGCTATTTCATGAATTCAAATTTTAGTTGGATGGACCCGTAGGTCTAAGTATTACACTAATAACATTATCATCTATATATTATCACTACTAAATTAATTTGATAAAAAAATGTCATACCCTCCATTTCCTGTTCTCCGATAGTCTACTTGCTAGAACACAGCCTGCCGTTCCTCCACCGACCACAATGAAATCATACATTTGATCATCAGAGCCTCCATCCTTTCGACTTTCATGTGGGAATCTATCAAAATACGGATAATGTTTAGCATAATGTTCTTTCCCTGTTCCTCCTATGCTTTGCTTCATCAAGCTTCTTCTGTTATTTCCAAAATAATTCGGCTCAGGACCTATGTGTCCATACAAAGTATGCACTAGAGATATTAGGAGTATAGCCGTAGGAGCACACTCAATTCGTCCATCACATATTTTACATAATTCATCAGTAGCGTTAGCAGACATCGCATCTTCATATTCTAGTGTTTCACCTTTCGAATTACTGTTGACTTCACCATTATGTTCTTCTTCACTTATAAGTGTGTACTTTGTTAGAACAATTTGTTTTAAAAGTTCTACAGATCGAAGTATAATCCATTAGTATTTCTATTCAAAGTTAAACATTATTTCCAAAGATTTTAAATTTATATTTTTATCAATTCAATCGCAGCTTGCTTGTCTTTATTTGTATTACCGTGTTTTCACAGTATCTAATTCTTTAACTTAAACAACAGTCAGTTTAGCCGAATCTTCAATAATATCACTTTGAATCTTTATTATTTTCACAGGTTTTTCAGTTTAGACACGATTTTTATTTCTTGTGGCAAGGCATTCGTACATAGTAAACGTGACGCGACTGTCCACTGCGAGCAATATGCCATGTTGTGGAGTTGTCTCTAAGAATTCGTTGTTTACATCCTTTGTTGTGGTGTTTACATTCTAACAATTGTTGTGCGTTCCAAGAGGTTTTCTTTTACTATATGACTACCTTTTGTTTGTCGTGATATACCTGTTAGAATATCTGTTTCTAAGGACTGAACCATACTGACGACGTGCAGGAATTACGGTATATCCACGGATTAAGGCCGCCCTCACATTGGCGTCACCCGTCACGCGTCACGTCGTTGGCGTCGACGCCGCTTCTACGTCGCGTTAGCCGAGCGTTCGACAAAAGCGTTCATAAAGAACGCCACGTAGACGCGGCTGCGTTGACGCTGATGCCCATTGTGAGGGCGGCCAAATTTTCAACTTAATCCGTGGATATACCATAATTGCTATGTCTCTACATGCTAGAGACTTTTTCATGGAGCAATGCTGCCAGTATTTTCTAGAGAATCTGCGATGAAGTTTGTATTTTATAGCGTACTACATAACATCAAATATACTAAAAGTTATGTATAAGTTTCCAGCTTTTAGGTTTTAGAATGACCATTTACAGAACCTTATTATGTGTGGTGAAAAGGGGGTGTAGAAATACACCTCTGCCTTTCTCTATGGGGTTATAGGCGTGAGACTATGTATTTATCTATTATGTTATTAAACCAAATAACTTTACTTTTGCCTTAGTATTATATATGTTTTAAGGTTTTAACTTCTTCAGCATGGCAACCAGCAGTGGCGTAGCGTGGGTTTCTGCCGCCCGGGGCCGGTCGGCAATTCGCCGCCCCCTTTTTACCCCAACGTTTCTGCAAATGTATAACGTTTTTCGGATTTTGGTATTTTTGTATGTTTATTAGTACGTCCTTTAGTTTGGCTTTACACGCTGAACAGCTTAAAGGATTAAAAAAGAAATGTTGTCATTTGAGTAGTCTCACTTGCTCGAATATCATAGAGCTTACAGTATGTTAATTTTACGGCAAAACGTGGCAGCTCTCAGCGGTGTTAATGGGTCGCGCACGGCAGCGGCCGTTTCTCTGCTGCAATATATGTATAGCTTAGTCTAGGCCTAGACTAAGCTATACATATACTACTACATACATTACTAGGCTTAAAGGATTTTAATAAGTTAAATGTCGATGAATTTCCGTCATCACTAGATGCTTTGTTGTTTTTAAGAGCCGACCACACCTCACTCTGTTCGATATTCGGGACGGCTTCGGTGTAATGGTGCGTCAGTAGGGCACTGTGGTCGTCGGTCTGCCTGCGATGTAAACAAGTGTCGATAAAACCTTTCAACGTCTTCGAGAATCTCGAACTTTGAGTTCACGATGCGGCCATCCGCGATTGTAGTGTCGTTTGATTGTGTCGCCTCAACTGCAGAGCGAAGACTTATGATCCCCGGGGTTTTCTCGATCGCAGCCTCGATGCGTCGTAGGTCTCGTTGCGTAAGATTTCGTATTTGTCGTTTTACGGCCTGTCCTTCCAGCGAAGACAACCGACAGGATGGCATCTCGCGTCTTTTCCTCAACAGTTCGAGAGTCTCGGCTGGCAGTTTAGACTACTTGTTTTTTTCTCTATGCGGAGCAGATCTTTCGAGACGAATCTCCTAGTACTGTGACCACTGTGGCCGTCTTCTGCTTAATGCTGTCGGTGGGAGGAGCAATGTAAGTCTGAGAGAAGGCTTCATTGAATGGGCCCTTTCAGTTCTGCGGTTTATATTAAGGGCGGCTCGTACTCGTCGGTGATCGCTTCAGGTGTTTATCGTATTGATCACCGTCTTTAAATATGTGGTTTCGGTCCGTCTTGATGTAGTCTTTCACCTTGCTTCTCACATTATCGCGGTTTGGCCACCACTGGCGTCTTGGGGTCCACTGCCTGTGAGGCTTCTTCTTACAAAAGGAGGTCATTAAGTAAAGGCCCTCTGCTACGAGGTAGTTAACTAGCATTCGGCCATATGATTCTCGTGCCCACGCCACGCCGTGGCCTCCAATTTTCGTTTCGCCGCGTTCTTGTACTTTCACTTTCTTGTTGAAGTACTGAGCTTTGGTCTTACTAGGTATTGCAGTGTCCTGGTACATGGCCTCAGCCATCTCGTAAGGGTGAGTTGAGTTGCGCGCATATACTTGAAGCATCACCTTTAGACCGCCCTTAATGTTGAGTTTAAGTCTGGTTTCAGAGTGACGCGCGCTGCACGCGCCGTCGGCCAGCGCGTCTCAACAGCGCGTTTGGCGCGCGGACCACTGTGAAACGAGTTCGCGTTTCTCATTGCAACTAGTGTTGCCCAAATGCAAGAACAAGACGAGACTTAGCCAGTCTTGGTCTTGGTCTTGCGCCAATACACCTGGTCTTGGTCTTGGTCTTGGTATTGCGCTCCTAGTCTTGATCTTGGTCTTGGTTTTGCAGCAAGAGTCTTGCAAGTCTTGCAATTACCTATCAGTCTATTACTATTTATTAAAGTTTTTAAATCTTAGAAAAACGTATTAGAATTGGAACATTGTGAGCTTGAATTAACACAGCCATAGTAAAGATCAAGCAGATTAATAAATAACTGAAGATTTGATAAGAAATTCGAAAAATCAACTGACCTATATGTCGTTTTCCATGGAAGTAACTGTTTCTTAATAAACATTTATGATTTATAAGCTTACATTTGCTAAAACATGTAAAAAAAAACAAATTAATTACAATAACTTGACTGTATTTTAAAGAACAATATCTGTCTAGAAAGAGATTGAACCCTCAACTTATATGAAATTTAATAAGAGTTTTACGATTTATCATTTATTTCAATAAAAAATAAAATACAACACAAATCAAACATAACAGTACACAACAGCTTTATCATTAGGTTATGTTACTTTATATCAATTCTTTTGACCAAGAATTAATACAAAGTAACCATCTGGCTGACTCATCACTTAACCTATTTCTATGTTTTCTAATTACTAATGATGCTTAAGAAAATAATCAATATAATATATATATATAATGTATCATAACCATGTACTTCCGAAAAGCGGCAAATTTTTTTGAGAAGTAAGTACAAAACCTTTGATGCCGCATTATCAAAGTGCCGATGGTTAAAACATAACTATGCATGCACTCAGTTTGATTTTAATGGATATTTTTTTATTCGCTATGTAGGTATGTTTATGGTACCTATTAGTCGTAATGCGCATAGGTCCAGTTTTTCATATTCTTTGATACAGTTTTTTGCGTCTCATAGAATTCCTAAGCGTACCTATACACCGAACTGTTACACCTAACTACTCCGTGAAATAGCGCTAAGTCCTAGCTGCAAGACGCAAGAGTCTTGCAGGCTTAGTCTTGTTCTTGCTCAAGTCTTGCACGATCAGTCTTGGTCTTGGTCTTGCTAAAAATACGCGGTCTTGTTCTTGGTCTTGGTCTTGCAAAAACGCAAGAACAAGACCAAGACTGCAAGACCAAGACTGAATTTGGGCAACACTAATTGCAACGTATGAAGCTTCGGCATCGCGGCCGGCGCGCGCGTCTCACACGCGGCGCGTTTGAACTGCGTGACTATGACTAATCTAGTATAATTGTAAGCGCGCGCGTGTGGCCGGCGTCGGTCAAACGCGTGACTTTGAAATCAGCCTAAGTACGAGGTACGCTACACGGGTCGACACACTACCGACTTCCACAAAGTGTTCCTCCTGACCAGGCAACCGACGCCACCCCAAGAGTAGGTCGCTTTCTCGATGGTAGCAAAAGTCACCTAACTCTAGAGTTACCATGTCCTCGCCCTATCATCGGACTTCTGATAACCCCAGTATGTGCCACGTTATGTGACTTAATTCTAGTCTAAGTGTTCTTTTGCCGTAGATTATGTTCGTTGTAAGACGCAAGGTATACTGTATAATTGATTTTGGTAGCCTGCCTTAGCCCGATAGCCTTAGGGCTCTATCAGACAGAGAGCGGTCAAGCGGTCAAGCATTCATGCGGTCAGTTTTGCGTTATTTGTGTTATATTAAGTTACAAAGGGTCCTATCAGACAGAGAGCGGTCACGCGGTCTATGTAACGTAATATAACACAAAGAACGCAAAACTGACCGCATGAACGCTTGACTGCGTGACCGCTCTCTGTGTGATTGAGCCCTGATAGAGCCCTTAAAGAACACATGCACCGCCGTATCCGCCACCACGTTCTTGGCCGGGAATAACGAACCTGCCGGGAATTGGGTCTGTTGCGTCCAAAAAGTAGCAGAAGGCGTTTGTAGTATGTGAAATAATCGGCTTTGATTTTAACGCAAATATCATAAATATTGGAGTTAAAGTCAAATAGCGTATAGTTAAACCGCAGGTGTGACTATTGCCTTAGGAGACCTGTACCTGCTTTCTTCCCTATTCAACTATAAAGATTATGTTGTATTATTTTATCTGGCACGCGTCGCCCCTATTGCCCTGGCGCCTGTGTGCGCCAGTTGCACCATGGCAATAGGGGCGGCACACATCGCACACAGGGGCGACTCGGCCCTGATATATGGATTTATTAATTACTCATAACAGGCTCGCAGATCACATGAACGGACACAAGCAAGTCTTCACGTAATGAAAATCATGATGATTTTGTTTTCGATTGTTGTTCTTTCTACTGCGCCCGCGCCGCCGCACGATCCTAATGGCATCGAGTCAGTGCGTGCGCCAAGTAGGTACTTACTTAAAAAATAGTTTTTTTTTCGCGGCGTCTTTTGCCGCCCCCTTAAATGTGCCGCCCGGGGCCATGGCGCCCCCCCCCCCCCCCACGCTACGCCACTGGCAACCAGTAGTCAAAACTAATTGCAAACAACTAATACCTATGAGGGAAAATAGCAATTTCATAAATTCAAATGTTTGCTGGATGGACCCATAGGACTAAGAATTACGCTAACGATATACTCATTTTGTCGTAATAAGTAAACCAGAACGTCAGTTGGGCAAGAAGGTTCTGGATTGGCGGATGATGCAGCAGGGATGCTTGCGCTTGGCTGCTAGCTACTAAAGATCAGTCTGTGTGGAGAGTCCTGAGCGAGGTCTATTTGCAGTGGTTGACGGTTTAAGGCTGAGATGATGAATCTAATAGATACGCATATGATTTTGATAAAACATTCGATAATCAATCCAGAATTTACCGCTGTCTTCAGAAAAAGGACATCCTTTACAGGGACCTGTAGTAGACTACAAAGAACCCAGTATATAGTTTCACCATGTCCATCCGCCTGTCTGCCCGTCCGTGGTTTTATATAAAACACTAGCCGTTTCCCGCGGTTTCACCCGCGTCCTGAGGGAACTACTTCGCGTTCCCGAAAAACCCAAATATCTTACGGACCCCTATTTTTTCTAAAATAAAATATAGCCTATGTTACTCGCAGATAATGTAGCTTTCTAATCTTGAAAGAATTTTTAAAATCGGTCCAGTAGTTTTAGAGTTTATCCATTACAAACAAACAAACAAAACTACAAATTTTTCCTCTTTATAATATTAGTGTAGATATAAGCAGTAGAGAGCTGATATCTAGTATGATTATGCATGGTTACTACACGGACAAAACTGTACAGTAAAGTTTTGAAAAATGTTACGTATACGGGTAGCTATCATACACCTAAATGGGAAAGCCATATTTTTATTTTTTCTACAACATTTTATGGAATGTCTTAGATAAAAAGTAAAAACACTAGGGGCTATAATCTTTTTACTTCTTCATTTTATAATATTTTATAGATAATAGCTTTCGCCCGGGGCTTCGCTCGCATGTAGGTAATTATAATAAAGAGTAGCCTATGTACTTCCCCAGGTTTCAGACTATACATATCAAATTTCATCAACGGCTCTGCAGATTTGCCGTGTAGCATACATATTAACAGATAATGCTTTAAAATTACTTTTGTTTTCATAATCGTCAAACTTCAGTTATTGAAGTTATTGAAGAGCTTATTATACCTTCTAAAAATAACAGCAGCAAAAATAAAAACTGAAAACATTACCAGAAAGTACATAACATTAACCGCCCCTCTATCCCGCTGAGCTTAAGCGCGCCAACTCATAGTAAGCGCTTTTAATAAGGCTGCGCTTAGATCAACTATATCGTGATAACTTTTAAACTATTCGTCCAAACTACTTACTGTAAAGTACAAAGTTCATCGACATTAAATACCGAAGGCAATAAATCTATCGATTTTGAAAACATTTTGATAAATACTCCTGAATGAGCATTGTAAAAAAGTATCAAATTTAATAATTTTTACGGATCACTTTTTAGAATATATATTGGCTTCTATTTCAAAGTAGATATAATATGCTGCCGCGGACTTTTGTTTAGAACTTTTTAAGATATACAATATCACCATACATTATCTTCATGTAACTTCAACGGTTTAGGCAACGCATGCGAAGATAGCACTCAGAAAGTCAGAACTCATCATTTTTGCCGACTTAGTTGATACTTTTCCTTTTATTATGGCAACATTACACACAATCTTTATAAATTGTAGCCTATGTGTTATTCTGATGTATAAACTGTAATACTGTAAAGTTTCATCTGAATCCGTTCTGTAGTTTTTGCGTGAAAGAGTAACAAACATCCATCCATACATCCATTTATACACATACGTCTTCACAAACTTTCGCATTTATAATATTAGTAGGAATAGGATTCGTGTTGTTAGTGTTGTATTAAAAACATGTTTGTAGAACGTGTTGTTATTAGCTTCATTAGCGTCTTTGTAAAGTGTGTATGTACCTTTGTCCATACAAAGGTTTAATTGTTTAGCACGGGTATAATACATATTATTAGTTTCACAACGGCATCGCTCATACAAGTGCCATTAAAGATTTGTTCACAATAGAATAGAATCTAGGTCGCGAAGTGCCCATAATCGTTGTTATACAATCGTGATAGTTTATATTCGGATCTTTCTCAGATTAACTACCTACTAAAAAATTATGCTGCAACAAGGTTTTCCAAAACTAGCACTTATTCCTGATAATTAATCTCAAATTCACTATGACTTTACATACATACATACATATCGTCACGCCTTTTATCCCCTCACCTGATCTATAGTCATATTATGACCGAAGAAAGTAGGGCGATTTTTGATACGTAGTCATATTCTGACCATTTTTTATGTTCGCGTTTCAAGTCTGTTTTCTCTGTTTTACCGATTTGTAGCGGCTTGCGATTGCGTTAGGTTGGTAGGACAATAACACGCCTTGCGTATTGTAAACGAAAACACACATGCTCCAAAAAAAAGAAAAAGTTTCGTCTAATCAAAAGAAAGTTCCCGCGTCGCTGTGCGTGTCCTGTCGCAATAATACATTTGATACCAAAAAAACGCTGCAGCATCAGCAAGAAGCAATTTAATCATGCCTTAGTAAGTATTTTTTCGTTTTATGTTTAAGTTGATAATATTCGTAGTGTAATTTAACCCTTAACAGGAATCGTGGGTCAATTTGGACCCAACCAAAATAATAAAACCATATAACTTCGCAGCGTGCGACGCTAAAGTGTTGCGCGCCCGTGTATTCTCATTACGTCGCGAGGTGCGGCGGGGGCCGGACGTACGGCGCTTGAAAATTACTAGAAGAGCAGGTATGTACTAGCGCTGGGTCAATTTCGACCCACGATGCCAGTTGTGTGACTTTTTATTTTTGTTTTACAGATTTATTTTGTACTGTTTTAGGAACTTTATAGCAATAATGGCGATGAATCTCGGGGAAAAGGAAATTGTAGAGCTTTTGGAAGATAAAATTGATTCGGAACCGGAAGATTTAAGCGATTTTCAGCCATGTGATGATGAGAACATAAGCAATGATGAAAATTCGCCTCGTGAAATTTCTTCAGATTCGAGTGACTCTTCATCAGACCACGAGATTGTTGAAGAGGATGATCATCAGCCAACCAGTTCATACTATCGAGGCAAAAATAGGTACAAGTGGTCCATTCATCCCCCCAGCAGCTCTAGGGTAAGAAGTCACAACATCATTACTCACTTACCTGGTATCAGTGTAGTAACTAAGACTGAATTATTTTATACTTTTAGATTAGGATGTCATTTTTTTTGTTTTTGAAGGATCTCGCAAGAAAGCTTTATTTTATATAAGGGGAAAATACGTAAAACCCCATAAAACACGTAGATGTCTTAATTTTTAATTTTTTATATATTTATTAGCGTTAAGAAGTGAGGGTGTCCTAAAATATGTTCAAACAGGGTACCTAAGACTAAATATAAAAAAAATACATTGTTTAATATTGTTACCAAATAAAAGTTGATTTATATTATATAAAAAGGTTGTTTTATTACATTTCTAAACCATTTTTATGTTACTTATAACCATGTTATTAGTTATGGGGATTTATATCTTCTGGGTCTATAAAGACCCACGATTCCAGTTACGTTGATTGTATTATCGATTCCGGTTAAGGGTTAAGATTAAAGACACTTTTCCTTAGGTAAGAACCAATTCGCCCTGCACTCGTATATTTCATATGATTTTACGTATTGTTTCTGCACTTGTTGGTATTTTTTTTGTTGTATTGTTTGAATAATTTCATAAATAAATAGTATGTAATATGCAGAAGTCCTTAAATTCGTGTATTTTCTAAATATTCACGAAAAATATAATGCAGGTAACAGTCGGTCATTTTATGACCGGCTGTCAGGCCGAGTCATTGTCCTTTGCTACTGCAATTTTTATTTGATTAATAATTATTTACAATAACTATAAGATTGTCCTTTGTTGAAATTTAAAGCTCATTTTATGTTCTTTAAGACTCATAAGTCTTTATTTTGTATTTTGGTTTGATTTTGTTATAATGAGCATAGTTTTAAATATGCTTTGGACCGCCTAAAACGAGGGTCTTGTTAATTTACCTTTTGTTTAAAATAAATGCAATTCTGTCGCCTATATTTATTGTGATTCTTTTAACCATCAAACAAGCTTTCTAAATATATATATATCTCATGAGTTTAATGAAATATGTTGAACAAAGTGAAGGTGCAAAGTTCAGACATTTTTATGCAGTTTTTACGCGTACGGTATGAAAACGACAAAAACCGCTTATGGAATTTGTTGATTTACGTTAGATATTATTATGAAAAGGTGTAAATGTTTTTCAATATGCTTATTCCTTTATAATAGCATGTTAAATAAAAAGGAAATAGAAAACTACAATTTGTTTATTTTTTTATATATTTCATCAGAAAGTCAGAATTTACCCAATTTCATTACATTTTTATTTTTCTCTTGAATACAGTTCGGTCACCGTACAATATAATGTTACCGTTGTACTGTAACATTGTAGATAATTTATCAAGGATTCCGTCAATATATAATGTGTCAGGTATTTATAAACAGAAAGGCCATAAAATGCTAAATATGTGCCGCGGCGCGTCTCAATTCGGCGATCAAATTACGGCAACATAGCCGCCGCGACCGTATCAGGTGAGGGTTATCCCCGAAGGGGTAGGCAGAGGTGTATTTCTACACCCACTTTTCGCCAGATATACTTTAGTCCCACGTAATAAGGGGCAAGCCTATTGCCGTACCGGGCACATTTCCAGACTCCGTGCTGCTACTGAGAATTTCGTGACAGAAAAACCCAATAACACTGCCCGACCCAGGAATCGAACCCGGAACCTCCCGATCCCACACGCACATTTATGCCACGAGACCAACGAGGCAGTCGTATAGGGTTTGATGTCGAGTTTTTCGTCTCTACGCAAATATGGTATTTGTATCGTATTATCCCTTAGTCGCCTCTTACGACACCCACGGGAAGATAGGGGGGTGGAGACACTTGTATTCTATGCCGTCAACCACACGGCAAATGTTATGACTTTCTGAATCAAAATTTGTATTTCAGGCGATTTAGCCCTAGAGCTAGGTCTATCCAACTATTTCTAATTCAGAACTATATTATGTCTTACGACCGATTAGGTACTGACCAAATAAGTAGGTATATTTTCCAAGTGGCACTTTGAAATACATTTGATATCTTTAAAAATTTATTATTATTATTATGAAACAGTAGGTACTATTACGGAGCAGACAGGTAGGTAGGCTAGGCTCCAGGTTACATGCATTGTGTTTTAGCATACGCATTTTAGCATGATGGCCAAAAACTGTATGTATAAATTCGATAATATTTATCAACTTACCTATGAATTCAGTACATAGGTACCTACTAGGTTAATAGAAGCGTGTTAAAAATGTAGTATTATGTACGGAAACACCGATTATTTCTACTGTACATACGTAAGAACATTCGTGTGTGTAATAGTCGGGTTTTTGTTCACATATGAAAGAAATTACAAGTTAATTAGACACCTCCGTGCTTCGTTCAGTAATTAGTTACAAAAACACACTGATTTACATCAAAACTAATACCGTTTTGTTTTTATTGTTACAGGTATGCCTCGTGATTTATTTTAATAAATCGACTGATATTGGGAGTAACATGTGTAAGTATTTTTGTTTACCTCAACCGGATATGATTGGTTTGTTTTGCTTAAAATCTGTTGCTCTACAGGCCCTATTTTGCGCTAAAAAGCTAAGCTCTGCTAAGTATGTAAATACAAACAAGTATAAGAACGCAAGAATACTAAAAATTTATTTAACAAAATCTCTCCAAATTAAACTTACTTTAGTATGTATAACGTCATAAAATCTAAATTGGATGCTACGGGTTCAATTTGGAGAATTTGGTTTGGAGAGTCTATCGATATTATGATTCAATTTTACCTGAATCCACCTTGTGGATAGCTTTTAAAAAGGTACTTACTTAATAACGTAAATGGGCTACGCCTATAAGGTTTTTATGCACCTAGAGCGGTGTAGGCAGGTAGGTAGGTACCCTACAATATGTTTAATTATTCACATGTTCGTTGGAACACGTATTGAACTGAAATAAGTAAATGCGCTTAATTGATAAAGTTTAGCTCAATCTTGAAATAAGTTTAGTGTTATATATATGTTTACTTAGTCCATATTTCGGAATAAGACGAAACCATAACAGCTATCAAAGAAGCTCTAAAGGCTAGGCTGTTAAGCCCCATAGCGTTGAACCGTTTGTAAAACTGTCCTAATACGTAACATTAAAATTTAAATAGGTTTCTTATCACTTATTCTACATATACTTATATTTATACGTTTTAGGTGCAAATGAAATTGTCATACGATTGACTCGAATATTTCGTAGAAAAGGCCTTACAAAAAAGTAATAGCAACTTGTGATAACGACACTATATTATTATAACTATCAGGCACTTCACATTAAGGGCTCGTTCATACATAAATAATAATGAATTTCATAGCTATACGTCGTCAAACTTTAACAGTATATTATAAATTCATGGGCTGGTTCGATTTTATGATGTCGCAGTCACCGTGGAACACTAAAGTTACTTGAATCTGTCCCCGGTGGTGCATTATTAATTGTTACTTGTGAATCTGTATTCATCACTGTAAACTAGGTTAAAGTGTTTACGAAAATACGGAGTACTTGTACATTGTTTTGTACTGTATAAGTTATAATTTATAAATAACTCCATATGCTTCAAAATTCGTACGGAAACATAAAAACCCAATATTTTTTTCTTTTTAAATTTTTTCTCATTTTCCATATCAACCCCAGCCTAGGGCATCGACTGGCGACCTTGCCCCTTAGGCACTTGGCTGGCGACGCCCTTGATGATACCTATTCCTATTTTCTGAGAGAATGAAGACCTGAACAGCAGAGATTTTCAACCTGGGAACCATGGACTCCTAACATTTTACAAGTATTTAGGTAATATAAGGGTTAATAGGTAATATTAGGATAATAAAAATCAAAAGAAACCCTCCTCTCAAGTATAGTCTTGTCCTAATCTATACAAACGCTCACTTTGGTATATATGTACCTAGCTACCTAGTGGGCACCTACTTGCTTATTTCCTTTTCTAAAAAACGATATCAACGGCTTTTCAAAAAACCTTTCATTCTCCTTGCTAGTTTCCTGCGATATTTTAATGAGGTTCCTACACCTAGATATAATCATATCTGATAAGGTTTTGATTGTTATTTCTCGACAAATGTTCATTTAATCTGAGTAGCTAGCAATAATCAATTCTCATCAATAGGCAAATGATTGTTGCAGTAACTCCCCTACCTAGACCTACCAACTATTATTTGCGTATGCCGTCAATTATTTTACCCAACCACAGGGTATTTCCTTCCGTGAGGCAGTACAACTTAATAAACCCACTAGTAAGTATAAAATGAAATGCGTAGAGTGACGATAGTAATAATAGTGTCACCGTCACGGCCATAATGTCATTATCAAAGTCTTTTAATCCTCTAATGGAAACGTAGACAGGTGTTCTACGATCGATTACTAAGTAGGTAGCTACCTATGGTCTACTGGCAATACTGGAATTGAGTCGCACTACATGATACCTATGTTGAGGTTATAATAATGTAGGTGGATAGGTGCAAGGTTATTCTTTTAATAGTGCAGTCCTATGAGTAATGGAGCTCGTTACTATGAATATTTTTTTTCTAAGATACCTTACGGGCCTTAGCGCGAAAAACTCAGCGTCAACTCGTAAGAGGTCTGCAATATGTATGTAAGTATATAGTCCTCCTAATGGAGTTCGATAATGACGACCAAAGGCTTTTTAATTTCGACTTTGTGCTCTAATATGGCTCGCAAGCTGAATCTTCGTCTCATACGCTCAGTTACAGGTGTGGCAGAATAACTGGCCTGCAGCATTGTAAGTAGGTATGTATTTGGCGTTTTTCGTCAAGGTCTTGGAGCCGTTTCTCTTCAAAACAGTTTATCATTAAAGATGGTAGAGCGCCATATTGACTTGTGTTAGGCGATTTCCTCCCATTTTGCAGTTTTGATGTCTCTGTTGACACAGTAGGTATATGTTACGAAAAGAGTGGGTGTCATTACGCAGCTCTGCTTTACTCCACTCGTAACCTCCTCGGAATGTTCGTTTTCATGGTGAACCCGTGCTTTCATGCCATCGTGGCACTGGCGAAATGAGCTTAACAAACTTCTTTGAACATCCAAATTTCTCAAGAACAAGACTTAGCGCCTCCAATATAACTCTATCAAATGCTTCACCGAAACATATGTACAGAGGCGGTTGATGTTCTAAACTTTTTTCCTGGAGGCACTTCATCACGGCTGAGGCATTGACAGTTCCTCGACTGACACGAAAGCCATCAGCCAGTAAGGTCGTGAAAGCTTATTCAAAAAATACACTTGCTACAGTAAGCCAAACTCCAGCACCTGCCTACAAACAAAAATCTTAAAACAAGGTCCAATCAAATCTATGAGAAATTCATTCGGATACCTGAATCTCAAATACACTCGTGCTGTTTTTATTGCTACGGATATTACTCTAAAATGTCATTTCCGTACCACCCACAACCAAAAATATCATCAGCCGTAATGCGACGGATTAAGAGCAGCAATCTCTTCCACTAATATCCGTCAAACAACGGACGGAGATGGAACAATTTTCCATAGTGTTCTACTATTATTTTCATAATGGTTTAACGCATTTTGTGTAGCATTTTGTTCCATTATTATAGTTATTTCTCACCGGAACGCTCTGTGGATTTAGAAAATTATACAATAGAATACTTATTTAGTTAACCTTAAATTATACGTTTGTACAGAAAATCGTGTGATTTTAATGTTGCCTACCCGGGTACGGTGAAGTGGCTTATTGAAACTAGGAACGTATTCAAAGTCACGCCATCCTTCTAACGGTACGCACTCAAATAATATTATGCCGCACCACGCTTAATTTTAATGAGGACCTTATAAATTGTCCTGTGTTCACGCCCTAAATGGAATATTTAAATAATCTATCTCATTTCCATATTAGCAATGTTAGTTATGATCTACGACTCATAACAGCGCTCATTTTAATAATAGAGAAATTAACGATAATTCCCCATGGCCCGTGCATTGCCTTCAACACGCTAACTCAAATTAAATGTACAATAACAATGGGCTTTAATTATTATTGGGCACTAAACGGTCGCTTTTACGCTGTTATTGCAGAACCGAAGCGAGAAAGTAACAAAAACCGATAATAAATGAAAATATGAACGAATACGGCCGCAATGCAATTAGTTTTAATTCGATCCCGTTGGGGTTAGTGCAGTTATTTGTAACAGCGCCATCTGTGATTGGAAGTTAGAGTTTTATTCGTTTTAGTTTTGGCCTCGGTCGTTAGAGGGCGGGTGTCGTAAAATGTTATTAGCGAAGCTTTCTGAAATGCTAATAGTCTTGTCGGTTCTGTAATTGCCAGCTATTTTGTCAGTACATTGTGCTGTTTAATAACTTTAGTTCACATTTCAACCATTTAATTTCTGTGTTAACTTCGTATGTAGCAACGGAATGCGATTATCTATTCTGTAACATCGAGCCGTTAGTTTCTTATGAGTTCTTGGACAATTTATTACACCTATATTTTCTTCAAAAGGCAGACACATTTAATTTTAAATCGACGTCTATTTAAATAATAAATTGTAATCAGTTACTACTGATTCGGTAGTCAGAGTCGCTCCCACAAAAAATCACTCGTTTATTTTATCGGACGATTGTTAATGCTGTTACACGATAAATCAATTCTATTTTTTGGTACCTTTATACTTAATCGATTACATTCGTTAGCGCAGAAACAAGTTTAATCAAACATTATAGAAACTTGTAAAAAAATATCTCTCGGTATTAAACTAACCATTAGGCTATCACTTCTTACACCTACGAAAGGCAGCGATAGCCTAGTGGAGATACCAACAGACTGCCATGTAGAGGGTATCAGGTTCGAATCCACGGCGCGCACCACTGACTTTTCGGAGTTATGTGCGTATTGAATTGCTAATTATCGCTTGCCCCGTGCCTCGGAGAGCAAGTAAGCCGTCGTCGGTCCCAACTCTCAGTTGTCATGAAAATCTTTGACAATCGTTATAGGTCGTCAGTACTCTCTAAATCAGGGATCCCCAAACTATTTTGGACAAATGACCCCTTTTCCAAAATGTCAAATTTCTCAAGATAGTAGAGCCTTGCTGACTTCAGCATGAATGGGCCGGCTCGACCGGGGAAGTACTACCCTCTCATAGAAAATCGACGTAAAGTAACAGTAGGTACATAAACTGTTGCGTTTCGTTCGGTGAGTGAGAGTGCCGGAGGCCCTATCCCCTATTCCTTATCCCTCATCCCACTCCTCATCCTCTCCCTTTACACAACCCCAAGGGGCGGCAACGCACTTGTGACTCCTGTGGTGTTGCTTGTGTCCATGGGCGGCGGTAATTGCTTACCATCAGGCAATCCGTCTGCTCGTTTGCCGCCTATTAACATAAAAAAAAAACTGAACTGTTACCTCAGACCCCTATGGCCAAATTACCTACTTAAGATCAACCCCCTTATTCATAATGGTCCGCTAACTTAAAACAGCTGCTACAGTGTGTTCTTTTTCATTCTAACTTAGGTCAATAGAAGAAAACAGAGTGAGAGTTAGCAATGCTTTAAGTTAGCAGACTGTTATGAATAAGTGGACCTATCTTTAGTTTTTTTTCCTATTGATACAAAATACCTAGGTACTTAGGTACCAATTGGAAAACTTTGCACTTGGTTAAGTGAGTAAAGTTGACTTCATTTTCTCATCAAAATTTAACAAAATAAAAAGACATACAATTCAGTAAATATCAAGTTTAATTTATAATGATTATTACAAATTAGGTACTTAAAGAATCATAAGTAGGTAGGAAATTATATTTAAAAAAGTATTAATTCGCAAAGAGAAAATAAAACATCCAGTGTGATGGATGAACCTGGTGACTATCTACCAATCTAGCTACATCCGGTTCAAAATTGGTGAGTTGCAGCCTTAAATCTCCACGTTCGTTGATTTTCAAACGGTTTCTTTGTTTCGTCAAAATATTTGTTACCACACTGAAGCTTTTTTCAACTAGGTATGATGATGGAAAAGCAATAAGGTATTTTTCAGCAATGTTCCTCAATGTCGGATACTTTGTTTCAATGTTGCGTTGCAACCAGAACTTCTGATAGCCTTGGTTGAACTTCTGCTTAAGCTCTTCGTCTGTGCTGATGGTAATCAACTCTTCTTGCATTATCACATTGGCTTCTTCTATGGCTGTGGTATTGTACGGATTTATTATCCATTGAGGAGTTTGTAAATTGAAAGTCTAAATAAACTGACACTTGTCTAAGCCATGGAATATCACTATCCCTTCGGGTTGCGGAGGTCAGACAGGCAGTCGCTTTGTTGAAAAGCTAATATTCAGCCAAATCCGGTTAGAGTAGTAAGCGCACCCCGGGTTGACACTGGGATAACGCTAGGAGGATGATGATTTCTTAAACCTACTAGGTAATACGTAGAGAGCCTCGAATTCACACCTATTTTGCAACCACTGATTTTCGAAGTTGCACGAAAGCATCGTTAGGAATAATGCATGTCTATTGTCCATAATGTTCTCGGAAATCATGTGAAGTCTGCCAATCTGCACTTGGACAGTGTGGTGGACTATGGCCTAACAAGTGAGCTGTGAGACAGACTATAAATAAGACTGATTACGTACGAAATTGACTGTTGTGTAGAAAGTAGCAAACCTCTGCGTGCTCTATTATTTTATTAGGCTAAGTCACCGCTAACATAATATATGTAGGTATACAATAAGAAGTAAAATTCATACAAGAATATCCTTCAAAAGTTTTCACAATACACAAAAATATACCTACATAGTTTTATAGAAAGTAAGAGCCGGTAGCTATGATGTTCATTACTCCAGGAATTAGGAAGGCTAAATATTTGCACAGTTTTTTAATTTATTCGGCTTCTTTCAATAGAATTTATTCTCAGTTCATATATCTATAACTATGGGTCATATATCATTCTATCCACTGGTGAATTCTACATGAATTCATTCAGCAGTTTTTAAGTTAATCGCGAATAGACAGACAGGCAGACGCCGGGTACTTCGTTTTATAATACGAGTAAATACCTAAGAATTTCTATAACTTTATTTCATCATACTCGCTATGAAACTGACCAAGTTGGTTCATATTTAGGTGAACAACCTACCTCGGAGCTCAGACATAATCTAGGCATTAAGACCGAGTGTAAATTAAATAATCCTTAATTGCGTTTACCGCCGCAAAAGGGCAACGAGAGATGCTTCTAGTCATTGAGTGGGTAGGGCTGTAAGATAGAATAATATTACGCTCTATAGCCTCGAGGGAGTAGTCAGAGGTATTTCGATTTTATTTTGAGGTATTTAATTTGCGTAAAATATAGATTTGGTTTTTATTCAATGTTACATTTGATAATTATTTGTCATAAAATTAATATCAATTTCGACTTTAACTAACATTTGTGAAAATTACTTGCCTGTACCACATAAGAATACTTACTTACATGCTGTATCGTGGGTTCGCAGAGGACTTTTCAAATATTCACGCAATGGAGACAAAGAGACTCAGACATAAAATAATTATTTGTTGAATTTAAGTTCATAAGCTGGGTCCGCTGTTTTTTGGCAAAAACATATTTATTTTTCGAGTAGGTAGGAGTCATAAGAGTATTCATTTCTAAAGCTAGGTGAAGTGGCGGCTGCACGATCGCATCGATTCGGGAGGTTGAGCAACTTAGTCGCTATCTGGTTTATAGATGGGAAGCTGTCTCGATAAGTCACGTCCGCCTATACTTCAGAGAGCACGTATGGTTAAAGATGGTTGACGGCTTTAAAGAAACATTACAGTAACTATCTATACAGAGTTAGTATCCTCAAATAGCCAGTCAAGAGAACAAGCAGGTCACCTCATGGTAAGTGATCACCGTCGCCAATCATCATCATCAGACTTTAACAGTCCACTGCTGGACTAGGCCTCTCCTTTGAAAGGAGGAATTGGCCTACTATACCACGCTAGCCAAACGGGTTGGTATAGGGTTTGTATCAAGTTTTCCTTCTCTTACAGTGCTGTTAATATGCATAATATGCTCCCTCTGTCAGCTCTTACGACATCCATGGGATGGTATGGGGTGGTGACATTCCATATTCTTAATCCGTCACCACACCACCGTCGCCAATAGATACCTGCAATGCCCGAAGAATCACAAGTGCGTTACCGATCTTTAAAGGCCTTGCTCTACTACCGATGTCTGATACTTTTATTAATCTAGTACCTATTTCCGTCGACCCTGAGCTTACCTTATAGTCAATAAGCTTAACATAATGTATGTAAACGGCAAGTGAAACTCCATCCCGTATTAGTACCTAGCTATTTATGCAGATAGCACTAAGGATTAAGTTTCGATCTGCGATAGTAGAAACAGCTTTCATAATCGCCGCTCGACCACTCATTAGGTTCGTAATGAACTTTCTGCATATAGGTAAAGATGGCAACTTGATAATATTAATATTAGTACGTAGGTACTTACATTTCTAAATGGTTAGTGGTGAGTCAGTCGACCCTCTTGGGCTCAGCATGGAGTCTTGATACAAACTCGGTCGATAGGAATAAGATATCCAGTGTTAAAAATAAACACCAGAATTCACTAGATTATGAAATGGTTAGTGCTATTAAGCCTTTTTTTTGTCGATTTGGAAAATCCTCATGGAGTCTCTCCACCCTAGGCAAGGGCAAAGGGGACTGTCAGACTCTTACTGACTAAAAACCAATCCGTGTTCCTCATGTACCCGTGTGTCGGAGGGTCGGGTATCACCGAAGCATTCCTCGCAACCCCCCGACGGGTAAGTGCTATTAAGCCTGAGGTTTTGGGGAATGGACATGATTTACCACCCGACTAAAGCTGGTATAGCAAAACCGTTTTATCCATACTAAACAAGAACCCAAAGACTCCAATATTAATTAAATGTAGTATTTAAAAAATGCAACTATTATATTACTAGCTGACCCGGCAAACTTCGTACCGCCTAACAATCGGTTCTTTAATTTTTTATATCTTTTGTATTTTTCTCTCCGTAAGAACCATTCTCATACTTCAAGGAATATTACAAAAAAAAAATTACGCAATCGGTTCAGCTGCTCTCAAGATTTGCATTTAGTAACACATTCAGCGATTCATTTTTATATTATAGATTTGTGGAAATTAAGTAAATCAAATAAAACTGTAGGTAATTTTTTGTCACTCGCGTTCTCTACTTTTCAAAACGTACACCAGTTCGAGTGTGCTTAAGGACCCTCAATTATTTTGTACATAAAGCATAACCCAAGGCAGTCCGACATATAAGTAGGTGCATCTATAAAAAGGTGTTTTACTCTACGTAATTTGCTTTAACCACACTACTTACTTAAACAACCATATAAGCATTTGAAATCTGTTTAACCTACTTTACGTTACGCAAAAGCAAATAAACATGGTGTGTAAGTACGCTAGTTTTTATAGAGCAAGCATTCTTGGTCGAGGTTCCAGCTTCGCTTCCCGTCCCTGTCACTCGATCAGTCGCTTGTCAATCAACGTTGCCTACAGCGGAGTTACGGAGCCATGAATATATAAGACGATGATTGACAGATGGACGCCTAACATCAACGGTTGAGAAAGTTTTGAATGTTGCGGCAAATATAGAGCAGTGCATTGTTTTATTATCTGTCATTTTTATTGCTATTTTATAGGGCGCTGGTGGATGCTTCAGTTTCGGGACAAATGGCTTTTTGAGTAAATCTGGAGTGATGCAGTAAGAATCTACAATTTTATTTCGTTCGGATATGGCTCGAGATACCACAAGCTAAAAAGATATGTGATGAAATATAATATCCTGGAATAAAACTTACATAACCAACTAATTCCTACCTAGATAGAGCGTTTACATGATGTGTAATTTAAAGAGTCGTAGAAAATAGCTAGGGACTTATTTATTCCCATTAGGGTAAATTCGTTAGAGATGGCCATACGGGAGAGATGGCCAATCGATTTATTTTTGACATTTACGGCTAGATGGGGCTACAGTTCAGTTAGTATGCTCCGATTAACGATCATGAACTCAGTACGACACAATTACTGAGCAAAATTATACTAAAAAATAAGTAAATAACCTTTAATTTTACAAGGTATTCCTTAAGTTTTTTAGTGTGTTGATATTTTAAGGTGAAATACTATTTTTAAATGTATACTTTTTGTGTTTACTAAGTTTATTGCGTTTTTCAAATGATAATGTCTATTCTAATCTCAAAACGGCGCCTGTTACAATTACTGTTGTTAAAATTACGTTTTAGAATTGATGTGGCCATCTCACCCGTACAAAAAGGAGAGATGGCCACATAAATTCAGGCTGAGATGGCCATATCCATTATGTTATTGTATGTTTTTAATGTGCTTTATGTCTTGGTATAGATGCCAAACAAGTATCAGAGGAAAACTATAGCCACTCGCGGTAATTGGAGTGAAGAATCATTAAAAGCTACCAATAATGCGGTACACCCAAAGATAATAAATCTGATAAAAATAGGATTGGAAAATGAAAAGCTGCTAGGCGCATTAGCGAAAGCAGGTCTGATCTCAGTGCACCAATATTTTGTGATACATCCGATGAATAAGATAAAGGAAATGAGGCAGACAAATCTGCTGGATGCGAAGACAATTTTATACGACTCATCTCGTTGAAAATTGGTCGCAATGTATTATTTGTGATAGATGGGTTCATGAAAATTATACAGAATTTAATGGCGTGTACCTACTCCACATGTGAACAACAGAAGAAAAAAAACAGATAGACAAGCTAAATTTCAAGGCAAGGGAATGGGAAAAGGGAAGTCAAGTACTGGCCGTCTATCCCGTACAACTACGGCCAACTCACCCTGATATGCCGGGAGAGATGGCCAATTCTATTTTTTTTGTAAATTGATTTATCGTACGTTTCTTAATTACAAAATTTTATTTGTAGTTGATTTTTTCGAAGACTAATTTATTACTGTTCATTATGATAAGAATAAAAGTCTGATAAGTAAAAGCCTATTTAATTTTTTATTTCACCTCAAAAAAACTATGGCCATCTCTAACGAATTTACCCTATAGATAATTAAGACATAGAACAACAATTTAGTATGTATACTTTTCTTATGCTCGCCCCTTATTACGTGGGACTAAAGTATATCTGGCGAAAAGTGGGTGTAGAAATACACCTCTGCCTACCTCTTCGGGGTTATAGGCGTGAGACTATGTATGTATGTACTTTTCTTATAATGTTGAAATCTACTGAAAATGCACAACTTTTCGACCAACTCGCAAACATACAACGTTAAATCTATGAATCATACACCGAATCACACTTCAAGAATTGACAAAGTACAGCTAAATAATTTATAATTTACCTTGCATTCGTAGCTCAGCATCGCTGCCATTAGTTAGGAAATAGTCCACATACCATCAAGTGCTGCCACCACCCGTCAATACATGGCAGCTCCAACGCGCTAGACCAGTTCATCGCATCCACTTTCTACGCTACATTCCCAATGTTTATACGGTGCTACAGTGTAATTGCACAGTGTTACTAAATCTGAACAACCCGGCAAAGTCTCGGCCGTGACACGCAGTAATGTTTTAACGAGGTGCTTAGATCAACGAGAATTGGTTTGTAATTTTCAGAACGATAGGTTTATGCACGTTCTAAGTTTATTCGAAGCTTCACTAGTTAAGTCTTCATACTAATAAACTGAAGACGTATTTTATATTTTCTGGCATTAAATTTTTGAAAAGTGTGGTGATTTACATAAAAAAGTGCGTGGGTTGACCAAAGCGTTAATTTTCGCCACAAAGCAGCTTCAATAGCTTATGTCTACGCTTTTTTCTATTAATATGTCCATAAAAAAATAACATTCTAATTGCCAAGAAATGTATATTTACACTGGTTTGGTGATAGCTACGAGTATCATAAAATTTTATACATAATTTAAGCTCATAATTCCTTCATATCACGAAAACATCAGCTAAAACTTTTAATTAAGTGACTTCTTTATCTTAAGCAATTAAAATCTTAACAAATAACGCCTCATAATAATTGCCTTACACTTTGCTATTAACATACAAGATGTAGCCCACTCATTACCGTTGCACCTGGCTTAAGCATTAAGGTTAGAATAGTATCAATAAAATATCTTTATAATAGATTTCTGTGCCACTTTGTACTTCGGCTGAATTAATTAAATACATTATTATTTTAAAATATAGTTCCTACGATAAGCATCGATATAAAAAGCATTATATATTCAGACACAGATAAAAGGTGTATTATATTTTGTCCGATGAGTCGGCGAGGACGCCCACTGTGCGTCTAATTACGTTTGGATATTAAATGGCCATCGTAAACTCGTAGATTGTAGATATTCAAAAGACTAGTGAGAGAAAATGTATTTGAGTAAACTTATCGAATGCTGATAGGTATAGGTTCTTGAAAGTTGAAACCTCTCATTTTGTATTCATCGTGATTTTTAGGATTAATAATTAGATATGTATGTATGTAAGTACGTATTATGATTAATTATAGTAACATTTATAAGATGTTAGCTTTATTGTTGAAATTGTTTCTAATTTCCCTAAGTTAGTTTGTCAAAGACATGACCTTAGAGCAAGATATCTAGGTATGTACGTTATAAAATATCTGAAAAATATTTTTATTAAATCATGGTACTAAGAAAAAATATTGCTTTAATTTTAATATCTAATCTAAGTTTGCTTCTAGTTTAAAGCTATCTAAAATATTAGGCAACTAAGTTTAAAATGGACAGTTAACTTATAGATAAGCAAACTGTTAAAAGATAATAAAACCATTTGATGGAGTTATAAAGGGTATTCACACAGCCACTTACTTGAATGGGCATTGTTTACAAATTTAGTAAATTAATTAACAAATATAAAAGTGAAGTTTTAAAATAATATTATAAAACTCCACTATTATATTTGTTAATTATCATTTAAAGATTAAAATAATTATAAATGTTCTTAAAAACAGCATAGGTAGTTGAAACTAATTACACACCCTCACGCCTTTACTCTCGTCGGGGTAGGTAGAGATAATAGAACACCAGTTACTATCCTTACAAACCTCACGCGCTAGCTCTACATTCATTGCTTTATATTTTTTTTTAATTTATTTAATTATAATTCAATAAAACATAAATGTATTCGAAGTATTTATTACAATAGTGCATTGTGCAGTACCTATATGGTCATCAAAATGTGGAATAGTTTCAATACAGATGCTTAACGGCAAGTTCGATTTAAAACAAAATATATTGTAATATGTTTGCATTGGTTCTATTCGATAAAACACATTCATGTGAAATATAATTGGCCACTTATCTACTGTTCTGTTTTATAAATTTGTCTACTATTTTTTAATAAATATAAATTATTTATGAATTGTATTGTATTACAATGATTAACTAAGACATGGCAAGCACAAATACTTCTGTTATTTAGGGCGGTTTCAGATTAGCGTTTTATACGCGCGTATAAGCTCGTTTTTAAGAGCGCATGTAGGCGGGTATAGGCGTGCCGTTTGGCACACGCGCAACTCGTATGAGCATTGACGCGACGAGTCGTCAGAATCCATGTTGACACTGACAAAATGTCACTACTGTTTCGAGCGAACACGCCGAAATATGCCCGTGTTACGCGAATCCGGTTTTTTGAAGCGCGTAATGTAGCGCGCGTGTAAGCGCGTAAGCTGAAACGACCGTATACGCGCAGAAAAATGCGTTAATCTGAAATCGCCCTTACGACGATTTGGCCAATTTACCAGGGTCTTGGTTCTTGGTCACTGATGGATAGTCCAACTAAACATGGCGATTGAGTTAAAATTAAGTAACCCAATGGGGTTAGATATGTTACACATATTCAATGAATTATGATACAAATCATGTACATAAGTTTATAATGGTTTATATCGAATGTTTGTTTCTTCATCACGCAAAAACTGCTGAATAGATTTGGATAATGTTTGGAAGTCAAATAGTTTATTACTTGGATTAACACTCAGAATAATTTTATCGTATCACGTAGTTTAGGTTGGACCTTAAAGCTAATATACCTACTACATAATATCGTATCGTCCCATCTGATACGTAACAATAGAAATAATTCAGTTACCAAATTCTCTGGGAGTGAATTTTATCATCCTATAAATTGTAATGTTTGGAAGAACTTTAAACAACGTTAATACACGGTATCCGGCACGGACAGACAAACGGACATAAATCTCCATAGATATTCTCTATAATGGCTCGTAATGTTAGGTTAGAAGACCCGAAGGGCTCAAATTGAGGTAAACTGGTCCAAATGTTCGGTAAAAAATCTTTGAATATTTTAAGTAAATTTTGGTGGTTCGTTCGTTTTATAATCTTTGTAAATAGTATTTTATTGATATGTATTAGTAGTAGAATATGTATCGATTAAGTCAGTTGGGGTTATACATATGATACGATGTGCCTGGTTTAATAAAAATTGTAGAGTCACACTGGTTCAAAAAATATAGGCGATCGCAGCATGTCGTCTTCTAAATAACAACAGTAATGAAATCCAGTGCGAAAATTTTCTTTTCACCACAGCAGCTGAAACATACCGCTTTTGCTGCGAGACAACAGTGAACAAAACGCGATTTTGATTCGAGCGTGAGGCAAAGTAGCTTTTTAATTTTTCAATCTTCAGTGCCACGAATTGACATTGTTCAGCCACAAATTTGAAACATTCGAATTTTACTGTGCTCTGTCTCTTTCACATGCATATAAAAAGTGAGTGAAAAAACAAATCCCTTCGAATTCGAAATTCGATTTTGGAATTCGACCTCATAGAAAACACCTACGGCAACGCAAAAAAAAAGAATAAAGAAATTACTTTTTTTATAATATGTTATTGTTTACATGTTTAATTTATTATTGGATTTTAATAAAAATAAGTCTAATTAATAGTATAAAATTAGTATTTAACCAATACATTTTTATTTAGAATTACAACAATGATACATTTGTAAAATAAACATCAGGGACGCGGTATTAAAACGCGATTTAAAAAAGTAGCGGGAATAAAAATTTCGCTGATGCTGATACAGTAGGTAAAGCGTAACGTGTTATATTTATATTAATATATAAAATAATCTAAAAAGATGAGTGAAACTAGCGATGATGACTGTACTTTAACACCAAAAGAGTTAAATCAACAAGTGATTATGCAGAATTCAATCTATTCCTGTTGATTTCTACGTCTCCTAAGTAATATGTGTTCTCACTGCTGTGGTGAAAAGTTATGTGTGCTACACGAGAGCAAACTTTTTTGTATCTCGTGCTGTTGAGTCCCTCACCACGCTCAGGATTCTAACTTTGATTCACTCGCTACGCTCGTGAATCAATCATAGAATCCTTCGCTTGCTCGGGACTCAAAATCAGCACTCGAAACAAAGAACAACTTTGCTCTCTTGTTGCACAAATAACTATTTCAAAAAATATTAGTTGATGGGTTTTTATTTTATATTAAGCTTATAATTTTTTTGAAGAAAATGCTACTTTGTCGTTACATAAATATTCAAAATGTACAATAAATTCCTATTCTAATTCTACTTGAGGTCAAGCTTCTTATCAAAGGATTTTTGAAAGTAGGAAATTCGTTTTGAATTTATAATGACAGATTGATGCTCTACAACGACGGTCACAATTCGTCACAGCGCAATATGAAGTAATCCTTTACCATTGTGTCACAGATTACCGTGAATTTTACGAGGCTATACTGAGGGTAATAATAACGGTATCTGGTCACTATCGAGCCCAATATTAAGTTGGAATTAATTTGAAGAAAAAACTGTGTGATGCAATGTGAGTGAAGTGACGAGCGATACGAATCGGTGATGGATGGGTGGCAACAGGTTGGGAAGGAACAGAAATTTGACTTATGTTTTTATTTATTAGGTGGTGTATACATAAATTTATTAAGTTTTCGGGTCGTTTACCCATTATGCGATATATATAATTATTATTTTGATGGGTCGCGTAGCTAGGTACCTACTTATTTCGAGAGTGTAAATAATAATACTATGGTTATATATGTAGTAAATACCTATTGCTATTTTTGGAGCTAGAGCGGTAGTTACAGACCCATATTTTTATTGGTTAGCGTTGTAGTTACATTTGTGATCTCCCAGATCCAGTCGGGTAAAAATAACATTTTACAGATCAGGTTTTGGATATCAGAAAAAAACAGCCTGCTCTCACTTTCACTAATCTCTTAACTTCTTTCTACCTGTAATCTATCATTTAAGCGCGGAAATATGGATGTATTTATTATAATTAACTGTCGAAGGGAGGGTTTTTAAAATGGAAGATAGAAAAGAAACCAACTCAGGCAACACCTAACGAACACTGACGAAATAACGAAGAATATATTTTCATTATCCTGCACTTTTAGAAGCAACATACACAGTTTCTGTACATACTTCTGCTCACTACCTTCAACCTACCCGAAGGTTTACAAGCGTGATTTTGCTCTAAAATATGTATGTAAGTAGTTTTAAATTTTAAATTAACAAAATAATACTGTGAGACAAACCAAAAGCTTCGTGTTACCCAAATCTCTCATTTAAAGAATGAATGCAGTTCGATGCTTTAAAATACAATTCCATTACAATATAAACGAGCAACAAGAGCGTACCGTAAACGCAAGCGGTAGCGATCGCGCGCACGCAACGCGCGATACGATCGGCAAACTTCGGCAAACGTCGGTAAACTTCGGTAGACAGAGATAATTAGTTGCTGCGGGCTACGCTACCTCGGCGTTTAAGCCTTTACTTAGTCTTCATTTTTACTGGTTACTGGAATATTCTTTATAAGGACTTAGGCCTACACCACACTTGACGGAAATTCCGTCGCGGATCTTCCGTTACGGTGGCTGTGTTAACGCTGAGAGCAATCGGAGCGACGGATCATCCGCATAGTGTGCCTGGTATTGTTTATTTATATACAATAACTTGTATAGGCGATCCGCCGTGGAAGATCCGCGACGGAATTTCCGTCAAGTGTGGCGAAGGCCTTATAGGGTAGCCGAGCCTGCGGTTTTGTCGGAACAAAGTTCCGTTTGTGATAGCCCGAAGCGAAATTAAAAAGTAGCCTACGACTTACATTTGCGTCCTGTCTTACTCTTTAGCAGACACAATGCTCTACTTAATAGGTTTTACCGACTTTTATTTAAATTGGTGCCATGGTTTGGAGACCTTTAAATAATACATCTATGCAATTTTCTTTGCATGTGAACATATTTTTCTAAAATAATATAAGCGTAAGTATCGTATCATTGAACACTTGTCTAGCCTTTTTGCCATTTATTAATAAAATAACAAACAGATGTACAAGAAACAAAAAACAAATTTTTGTTTACATGAACTCGGTGATAATCATTTGAATTAAGTTAAAAGTATTTCAAAATGTGTAGGTACAGATTTATCTGACGTTCCAGCGGTAACCATTTTCCTTCTCTCCTAATATCTCCTTTTAATTTTCTACGATATTTTTACATTCAGCCTACTTTTTGTACGTAGGTACCTACATCATTTGTCTATACATATATGATGCATATAATTCAAGTATGTCTGCTGATGTTCGATAATTCGTATCTCTTGACGCCCCAGGCCCCTGAATGTCCGAATGCTCACCACACGCGATCCTATATATCATTAATTTACAGGTTTGTATATACATCATGTATTTCTGCCAGAATGTTCATTAAAAGGGCTTTATATTATGCATAGAGGGCGTGTTCGGGTTGTTATAAGATATGAACCAGTTCAATTAAATTGGTTGAGATGCATCCATCGATTAGAGACGTTAAACAATTTTGTCACAACATATTATTAAATATTGGTTTATAGATGGGTTAGAAAATAGTCTGTCAGAAAATAGACCGAGCTAAAATAAAAACAAACTCAATTAAAAGAATAAATAAATCTACAATCATAGCAAACCAAGAACAATTTCTTTTAGACTTAAAAAACAGTTGCAGTTCACTTCATACTTTTGAGGAAGATAATGCACAAAACTAGTACTCTAATATAAAAAAATGTTATTCAAAGTCAAAGTCAAAATCCTTTATTCATTTAAATCACAAATTGACACTTATGAACGTCAAATCAAAAAAAATAATACTTAGAGCTTCTACATTTACATTTACTGCCACGTTCGCAAAGCAAGGGCGTAGAACCATGAGAAAGAACGGGCAATAAAACTCACGGTCAGTCTTTTTCATCGCCAGGTTTTGCATAATACATAACAATTTCAAATTTGTAAGGTGCTGCAACTGTTCCACCTTCTATGTCATTTGTATATATTTACTCTACTTAATACTCAAGCATAATCTAGTAAACTTTGATGTTCATTTAATTACCCTCCTGTAAATAGACATGGTGAAACAGGAGCATCCACTTACATTAAGTACCTAATAATGCAGTCAATCCGCGCAAATGTTCAAAACCATGATGTAAATGATGCAGTTAACCCTTGAGGTGCGATCAAACTAAAGGCAAAGTGCCACAAGTGCAAAGGGTCACGTTGCTGCAAATTTTCATTGGCATAGGTTACCGGAAAAAAAATAATTATGACACCATAATATAATTATATCACATAAATTGCATATCATTGTGTTGGTTATAAAATCAGCTATGATAATAATAACATAAATTACTACTAAATACTCACCTTTCCGGCAAAACAAGCTTATAAACTTAGAAGTTTGTTATTTTTCACTGGTTCGCATAAACATTTCATCACATATTAATGAATTTCATTACTTGTTTGGTTCATAAACACAAAAACATTATCACATATACCTTTAGGTTTTCACACAATACATTATTTATTTGTAACAAATGAATCTAACGCCACTAAAAAAATTATAATCCGAACGCGTAACAAAAAGTTCGCCGTGCCGGGCCGCCATGTTACTGTAGCGAACACTGTGGCTGTGAATTATTTACCATTTGAAACACGATAACAGTGAAAACGTACAACAATACTAGTATTTAATTGCTAAAATATGTTTTCAGATAAATAATCTGGGTACTTTTATGTCTTTCATAACTATTAAAAGAGTATTTATCATAAAACTATTACGAAAATAGCAAGTTTCAAGAGTAGAAATAGCCGTTCTTAAAAGTTTTTGCCTTTTATCACTGTATTTCTTGTCTCTGTCACGAATAATGTCACTTCACAATTAATATTTATTTATTTCTGAGTAAATCTATATAAGTATCTTTATAAAATATTCACCGGTTTCTTCCACAAGACAACTTTTATTATAAAGATCGCGGAACAAAACACAACAATGGCGGACGCTTTCGCAACTGAGACACAGATAATTATATTTCAATATTTTTTGGCACGTTTCGTTTCCCTCACCCTTCTAAAACGATTTAGTTGCATAGAATATGAACTATTCTAATAGTTACTACTTTCGTTTCTTGGTTTAAGTAAAACAAAACGTAAAAAATCCGCAACCAATAGGACGACTTTTTTAGAGCACGACCATGCGTGCTGTAAACACATGGGACCACTTGAATTAGAGCACGACCGTGCGTGCTGTAATCACGTGGGGGGTTAAATATTAAAAATGTAATACCAGCCCGTAAGACCGACATCAACCAGTCATCGCAAGTTCACGAGTTTGACGCATGGGCCAGCCATCATCCCTCTCGCCATATTAGAGGGACAGGGATGACCCGACACACGACGCCACCACAAAAAATGACATTTTAGTGATTAAAAAAGCAAGCAACAAAATCAAAAGTAAAAAGCACATGGAAAACCAACTTAGCCAGCAAACAAAACAGATGATTCAAGAAAGACAGAAACTTACTAATTACTTATAAGCATATAACATTTTAGATAGACTAATCAAGCGTAACATTCGTCGACATTTGAGAAACCACAACACATATCTCATAAAGATTGCTTTAGAACATAATCTATCTTTAAGATCAGCACGCCAAGGGATTTTACAGAAAGGCCGACCTACGATTGGCTACTTAAGGGATCATATGGGTGTAAGACAGACGGATAAGAGCAAGGTTTTAGATATTTGCATTGAATAATACAAGAGTCTTTACAGCGAAACATCAACTTCTTTATCTAACATTCCTCCATTTTCTGATTCTGATCGCATCCCTCCTTTGACTTATTGGGAAGTACGCAAGGAAAGAAGTATGAAATATAGCAAGAGCCCGGGTGAAGATGGCATAACAGCTGAAACTTAAAAAATAGGAGAACCAGTTCCTCTGCCGCGTATAACCAACTTCATCAATAGTGTTTTGAAAACTGGAATTCTTCCTCAATCATTTTGCCACTCACAAATCATCCTTCTCCACAAAATAAGTGATAAGTCAGACATAAACAACTGCACCCTATTAGTTTGGTCTCACATATGTACAAAGCTTTTATTAAAGTAATCGAGATGAGAATATCGGGCACACTCGACAAACATCAGCCACTGGAACAAGCCAATTTCCGCCGCAGCTTTTCTACTATTCACCTTCATTCCGTCAACCAAGTCATTGAAAAACATATCGAATGCCGACTCCCACTCTATTTAGTATTCGTGGTTTATACAAAGGCCTTCGATAGCATTGCTCATAGCTCAATTCTCACTGCTCTTTATAAACAAAAAATCGATCTCCCGTATATACAACTGCTGCAAAATATTTATAAAACCAGCACCGCCGCTATTAAAATTGGTTCATTGACAGGAGCATCCTTCCGCATTAGAAAAGGAGTCAAACAAGGAGACCCACTATCCCCGAAATTATTTTCGGGTGCACTAGAGAACGTGTTCCAAAAGCTGGCAGCAGGCTGAGCGGAAAAGGGTGTTATGGTTGGCGACAAAAGATTGTCCAATCTCCGATTCGCCGACGATATTGTCATCTTTTCGTCAACAGCTTTCAAGAGGATACAAATGCTGGAAGACCTTTGCATGGCTAGCCTAGACGTTGGAGTCCAAATGAACATGGCAAAGACCAAGCTGATGACGAACACCATCGTAGAATCGTAGTGAGATGTGGGGAGGTTGCATACGTCGATGAATAATTATGTCTATGTTGGTCAAATAGTCTCTTTCCAGGCAAGACAAAACAAAGAAGTCACTAAACGCACTGAAAATGCCTGGAGGAGTTATGCTATTGGGCCATGAAAGATCTGATGAAGGGCAAACTTCCTCTTTCTCTTAAGAGGCTCATGGACGTGTGCATTCTCCCCATCCTCCCATATGACTTTCAGACTTGGTATTTAACAAAAGAACAGAGATCCAAGCTCGAGGTGTGCCAAAGAGCGATGGCCGTTCCATCGCTCTGTAGTATTCTGGGTCTCAAATTGAGAGACCGGATATGGAATACTACTATCCGTTCCAACACAAACATCGCGGATGTCACTCGAAAAGCTGCCACGCTAAAATGGAGCTGGGCAGGACACATATCTTTCGCATGTCAGATGACAAATGGGCCAAATTAACAACTCTATGGACCTCCCTCAAACGACAGACGACATTGCGGCAGGCCGAGACGGCGATGGCGGGATGAACTAGACTCCTTCAAAAAGGATTGGTTCCAGGAGGGAGAAGATAGGGACTTGTGGAACAAGAGTGGGGAAGCCTTTGCCCTGCAGTGGGATGTTACAGACACATAAAAAACAAATAGATGGGTTAACTGACAGAATCACACCTCTACATGTTTTTATGTTTCGTCCAACATGTATAGTCGTGGGTGACGCTGAAATGATTACTTCCTGGACAATCGTTACGGAGGGCCAGTAGTTACCTTCAAAATTCCCAAAACTGGAGTACAATAGTATTAGTGCTTTCCGTTGTTAGTTAGCGGGTCAGGTTGCGGAGAATACAAGAAGCTGACTGTCTTGAAAGTTTATACTCTGTGTTATCTGTGAAGAAAGAAAGCTCCCAGCAGCACTATGTTGCTACGTAATTCTTAGATAAATTAAGTCTGAAACTGTATCAAGTGAATGGAGGTCCAATACTATACTAAACTATCTCAGCAACAAACATACCTATTAGCTACTCATATATACTTACTCGCTTACCTGTTCAAAATGTAGCATCCATTTTAATAAATAAAGATAACTTTGTGTATCGCATTATATCATTACGGCGGCTATGTTTTCTAAGACATTGATAAACTTAGAATAAACGACAAAGTAGGTCGATTAATAAAAGTAGTAATCAATAGCTGGGTCTACACCGAACGATCCGTTTTGGGTCGGTGATCCCGGGATCCGCGATCCAGGATCACGGAGCGTGGATCGTGGATCGTGTTAGACCGATCCACTTTGAATACTTGTGATCCTAAAAATACCCCCAAGCGATCCGACAGTCTAACTCTTGCACGATATGGAGTCACATGTACAGCGGCAGCGTCGAATTGCCATTGCAGCTTTATTTTGCTTAAATATTCGCCCAAAAATTAGAGAAACCTAAAAGACGGTTTTGGGTGAGAACGATATACAAAAATCGCTTGGAATACGGGGCTCTGCTTTATACAGAGGTCTTCTATTGGTTTGTTCTCCATTTCGCGAGAAACCTGACGCCAAGCATCGTCTCCTACTACACCTCTATTGGTATAATCAAATATCTTTTGGGTCCCATAAACATTTAAATTCCTTATATAGCGATATCAGATGGCGACGTAGCGAGATGACCATGGTGTGGTGGATCGCGCGTACCATACATAACCGTCCACCGCGCGCGCCACCCACTTGAGGCACCTATGTGGTCGACAAAAACCGACAACCAACGTACCTACGGATCGGGCGCATCAGGGAGCGCGCGCTCCACTTCGTGCGCATGGATCGCGCGCGGCACGTCCACACCGCCTGCACATTTGGATCGCGCTCCTGCCGCGCGCGATCGGAGCGCGCTGGATCGTCCGGTGTGGACCCAGCTAATGTAAACTATTTCAAGATTACTTGGAAGCCTTCATATTTAAAGATAATTATTGTAGGTTGCTTGACATTATAATTATCATATTAACTGCTACCCTGGGTGTCACCCGCGCTACTGAATTTTTTTGATAACAGCGCCATTTACAGAATGTTGCTATATTTGATCTATCCATAAATTTGACTACAAGAGATAGAAGTTTGACATATTTTGTATGGAGCTTAAGTCAAGTGTTAGCCAAATAGGCTTGGCTTGCCGTTCGTAACAGATCGGCAAAGTTAAGCAACGCTTGCACAGGTCGCCACTTGGATGGGTGACCACGTGTGGCATTTACATCTGAGCGCTCCCGTGCTTCGAAGGGCACGTAAAGCTGTCGGTCCCGGTTCTTGTCTCAGGATAAGGATCGTTAGGGCATGTCAGAGGCCTTCGGGCGGTCTGAAAACTCCGACACCAGAGTTGGCCACACACTCACACGAAAAACAAAACAACGGATAGATCAAATATTGGGACCGGCCGACAGGGCCGTTAGCTGACATCTCCCACCTCAGACTCCCTGCCAAATCACAGCTCATGATGAATAGGCCAAACGATCGTAAGTTTGTGAGCTGCGAGTTGGCTATTTTGAGCTGTGCGATTTACAACATCATCAGGCCTGTATAATACTGTGTCTCATGCGCCCACTTTACTCTTCTCACTAAGAGAAGAACATCCCAAAACCATACTCCACTACGCTGAATTTTAGTGTAACTCAAATTCGAAATAGTGTAGACAGCCAATTATCATTCATTATCATCTCCATCATTGTAACCTCTGTCCTCAATGCATGTGTTAATAGCAAATACATGTATTGTCAGTGTGTGGCCTCTTTGTAAAGCGAGTCGTGCTCTTGTAGTCGAATAAATTAATCGCTTAAGGCGCTGTTATACCTCAGAAGCCGTTAAACACCTAATTTTTCGTCGCGCATCTAGCCATAACGGTACATATTAGAAACTAGCAAAAAATAGAGCTTAAAGCCAAAAGTCTGAACAAAAGACTTTTGAAAGAATTTTTCATGTATGTAAAATAGAATCACGGTAAAAAAATCACAAAATCGAGGCAGAAAATAATCTTTCGTCTCACTGTTTGCAATATTTTGACCGTAAGCTGTCATATTTTATTTGATAATATTGTAGGAAATCTAATGAACTAAAGAATTACCCTATTTATTTTCATATTATACGTGTATATTTTGTAAAATTAAATAAAATCTGCCAAACGTCTATGATTTTGACGCTCGGTAGATCCCATCAATATCAAACGCTTCAGCAATTTAAACCTTATTAGCATAAGCGGTGTACTGAGTGTCAATTGCTAGTTTACGCCCCGCCCAGACCTCATCATTCGGCTATGAGCCCTGTGAGAGATAGGTCATGTCGCTTGCGTCTCCGCTGCACGAAATTTTACGTAAACCTGTTTGTTATTATAATACGCCGATTTGAGTTCGTAATTTCATGTTTTATGTTATAGACTGAATACTTTGAATCAAATAGGCTTTTCATGTAACTATGGGCACATATAATTAGGACCTAAGTTTATATTCTTGTTGCGTTTCATGTGTTATTGTTTCTGTGCTTATAAATATATAATTTGAAGAATAAAATATAGACAATTAGAGAAATGATGTTCTACGAAGTATTTGTACAAGAAAGCATCGTAATAAAATAGAAATTCATCCATGGCCAAGTGATTATGAAATATGTAACATTTTTACACAAATTATTTTCATAAGAGTCTTTCATGACTAACTATGTTATAGACTATCGATTATGCATAATATAATTATATAAAATATTCTCACAATACATAGCTGCCACAGTTTTCAATTTTTGAAAGAGTAATAAGTAATAACATAAAATCGAATCATATTATGTACCTATATTTCAAATTCATTAGCTTGTCAGAGCGCCTGGAGCGCTAAGATGCCGCCACGGCGAACAATAATGATGACAGCGCTAATATGGCGCTCCGCAATCCGCACACAAGCGGTAACGAATGTTGTATTATTGTGTTTTGAACATAAACCTTTTTACGTACATCGGGTAAAACTTTGACTATTCATAAACTATTAGGTATGTCTCAGTACATCTAGTATCTTTTTAAGTTCTAAAATCAATCATTTATAAGTAAGAAGGTGACTTCTCTTTTTGCTATAACACAAGATATAGTATTTTTTAATAATAAAGTACGTAACTAATTATCTTTATTGTAATTATAGTGAAGTTAAAGATAACAGTTCTGCAACGTCTTACACACATTTGACTGCAGTCATTCCTAACACGATCTATTCAAGAGCTAGCCAAGAAATGCCAAATATTTTTTTTAACAAATTTGACTCAAATTCCGTAGTGATAAGCAAAAATTACAAGAGGGATAGCAGTGACTGGTTCGAATTGCGTAAGAATATGTTGACAGATTCAAATTTTGCTATAGTGGTAAAAAGAAGAGATAACAGCAGTAAAGCCAACTTAGTAAAAAATATTTTATACAAATATAATATTTGCAATGTAAAATCAGTTGCGCATGGAATCTAAAATGAACAACTGGCTTTGCAACAACTGGCGAAGCAAGAAAATGTAACAATCGAGCCTTGTGGATTATCCGTTTATTGGTGCCACGCCAGATGGATTAATAGGTCCAAACACGATTGTAGAAATTTAATGTTCTATAGTTGCCTATAAAAATGGCCTGGAGAATAGTATAAGATCAAATAAAATACAAATATGGAAATATGATAAAAAAGTGAACTGACTCGTCTAAACAAATATTGTAATTGTTATTACCAAATTCAGGGGCAACGCTACGTTACACGTAAACAAAAGTGTTTATTTGCTGTGTGGAGTAGCGAAAGTATACCACTAAAAATAGAAATTATAGAAAGAGATGATGTTTTCTGGGAGAAGAAAAGCTTGTGGCGTTTTATATGAATTGGCAGTTGCCTTAAATTATTGAGTCTCGTCAAGCTCAAGGGATGGCATTGCGAGATCACGGAGAGGAAAATGTTTCATCAGTGCTTGAAATTTCTACAATACCAAGCCGTAAAAGTAAAGTTAATGAAACTGTGCCTCGTGAACAACAGCAAATAATAAGTATTGAAGCCTTATCACCTCACACACTGCCTTTAACATTCGATGAGAATAAAGAAAACCTGCCGGGTTGTAGCAGTCAGCTAACTTTTGATGAGCTGTAAACTCTATATTTCGTTAATAAATGATAAATGAATATCTTTTAATATTTATTTTCTCTGAAACAACACATATTTGAAGCGAAATAAATTTTGTATATTTTTCCATACAAACATGTATGAGGAGAACTAACGAAAAAACAGTAACTCAAATTCTAATTCTATAATTTTCTAAGCGACATAGTAGTATCTCATATCCACACAATTTTTTGATATTTCATCTATTTTGAAAAATAATAATGGCTTGGGTTTCGAAACGAGTCGCCTGAATTTGAGGGTATTGGTAGTGTAGGGGGCTTAAGGGAGTTCGTTTTAATCCCCTAAAATTAATTTTGGCTGCCGGAGTTGCGTCTAAATATTTTTAAACAATTTCCAAAATTTCATAAATACTTCGGCAATTATGCAAAACGTTTTTATACTTTAGTACAGTTTTACAAATGTCATTTTTAGGTTTTATGTGAAAAACGTGAAACGAAATGCAAAACTGCCATCTTGGAATGATCATATTGACAGCTAATGTCAAATTTGTTCGTCATTGCTTTCGAGTACCTAGGGTTAGGTGCGACTGTAATAAGTAACTAAATAGGTTATGTTAGGTTCTCTTTTGACCCTTAATCCGAAAATAGGAGCCCTTCGCAGGGCTCCGTCAACCTTAGTTTATTAAACTAGTGTGATGAATGTGGAAGTTGGCAGTGCCATACACACCGATGTTTGGAGATTTTTTTTTTCAGAAGAAACCAAGTATTTCCGGCAAGTGAAAATGGTGAGGGGGGTTTCAAGATCTCCCCTCCTCCCTCTCCAATCACTCACAATTCCTAAAAACGGCGACGTATTTCGAAACCTTTACCATAATAATTATACCTATAATAACAATAAACATCCATAAATAAATAAAAGAAATCAACTTTTACTAAACGTCAATTATCTCGTAACTCGCCTTAGTTGAGATACATCTTTTGCGCTTAGTAGAGCAGTATTGTGTTTTTTAGGGTACCGTAGTCAAAAATTGTAAAAACGGAACCCTTATAGATTTGCAATGTCTGTCTCTCTGTCCGCCCGTATGTCACAGCCAATTTATTGTAAAACAGATTTGAAAACTGGCAGGAATGGAATTAGATGTAGGTATTCTATAAACTGCTTCACTATTTTTATACAAAAACAAAACAAACATAATAATGGCCTCTCCATACATGGAACTGACTTAATTATTTTTATCATCTTACGGCACGTAGGTATTTACCTACTTTCGTCAACTATTAATACCTATAACGTCTAAAATGTAAACCAGTTTCGCTCATGGCTGCACTGAGAACAAAAATTGCGCTATGCAGATTGATGTATGTAATATAAATTTTAATATCAGTTTCTTAATTCAATATGCTAAAACGTTTTGCTTGCGATTTTGAAATATTGGAATACGGATGTCGCCAGAATACGGCCGCACGCGACGAGAATGAAGGGGGGCGCCCCGCAGTAGACGGAGCTAAGCTCCCTTCACCTCCCCTGCTTCACCCCCTCATTTACCAAAACAGTCGCTTAGGACAGCGCCTTAACATAAGTATTTTGTTATTGTAATTGGTGTCGTGAAAAACTTAACTACACAAGTAATGTCCGTGTCATTGGACTATTGATCGATGACTTGTAATACATACATACTAATATTACAAATACGGAGGTTGGTCTGTCTTGTTTCCACGACTAATCCGCTGAATCTATTTTAATCTTATACTAATACTAGGGGACGCCAGCAGCTACGCCTGCATTTTTTTTTAATTTACCCGTTTTGGCCGATCCCGTGGGTATTTCGGGAAATCCCTTCTTAGTGCACCCCTACGGTCCCCCAGGAACATACATACTAAATTTCAGCTTCCTGCGCCCAATAGTTTCGGATGTAGCGTGTCTGTCAGTCAGTCAGTAACGCAAGGATTTTATATCTACTATTTTTTATACTAATATAATAAAGCGGAAGAGTTTGTTTGTTTGTTTGAACGCGCTAATCTCAGGAACTACCAGTCGGATCTGAAAAATTCTTTTTGTATACGATAGCCCAGTTATTCCGGAAGGCTATAGGCTATATAACATAACGCTTCGACCGTTTGGGGCCGGGCAAAAGGCTAAAACATAATGTCAGCTAATCTCAGGAACTAGCAGTCGGATTTAAAAAATTGTTATTGCCTATGATAGCCCAATTGTTCCGATAGGCTATAGGCTATATAAAATTACGCCACAACTTTTAGGGGCCAGTCAAAAATAATAAAATGGTCAAACGAGAAGGGGGAGGGTTGGGTCAAAGGCAAAAAAGGCTAAACGAATAGGATACAATCTATATGGGTATCGTTTTCGAGATTTTCAGGACGCTGATTAATAAAATGAAATTTATTTAGTGATCCAAGATGGCGGACGGGAAATCAAAAATGGCGGATGAGAAAATTTTAAATATCAATATGGGTATCGCCTTCGATATTTTAAGGGGTGGAGAATCGAAATACAACATCGATTTCGTGATCAAAGATGGCGGATGGGAAAATTAAAAAAAATCTGTATTGGTATCGTCTCCGATGTTTAAAAGGATGGGGAATCCAAATACAACATCTATTTCGTGATTCAAGATGGCGGATGGGAAATCAAAAATGGCGAATGGGAAAAATTTTAAAAATCAATATGGATATCGTCTCTGATGATTTAAGGGATGGTGAATCAAAATACAACATCTATTTCGTGATCAAAGCTGGCGGATAGGGAATCAAAGATGGCGGACGGGATTTTTTTTAAAGTCGATATGGGTATCGTCGCCGAAATTTAAAGGGATGGGGAATACAAACCCGACATCTATTTCGCGATCAAAGATGGCGGATGAGAAATCAAAGATGGCGGATGAGAAAGTTTTAAAAAATCAATATGGTTATCGTCTCCGATGTTTTAAGGGATGGCGAATCTAAATACAACATCTATTTCGTGATCAAAGATGGCGGATAGGAAATCAAAGATGGCGAACGGGATTTTTTAAAGTCGATATGGGTATCGTCTCCGATATTTTAAGGAATGGGGAATTCAAAAACACCATCTATTTCGTGATCAAAGATGGCGGATGGGAAAATTAAAAAAAAACAATATTGGTATCGTCTCCGATGTTTAAAGGGATGGGGAATCCAAATACAAGATCTATTTCGTGATTCAAGATGGCGGATGGGAAATCAAAAATGGCGGATGGGAAAAATTTTAAAAATCAATATGGGTATCGTCTCTGATGATTTAAGGGATAGTGAATCCAAATACGACATCTATTTCGTGATCAAAGATGGCGGATAGGAAATCAAAGATGGCGGATGAGAAAGTTTTAAAAAATCAATATGGTTATCGTCTCCGATGTTTTGAGGGATGGCGAATCTAAATACAACATCTACTTCGTGATCAAAGATGGCGGATAGGAAATCAAAGATGGCGGACGGGATTTTTTAAAGTCGATATGGGTATCGTCTCCGATATTTTAAGGAATGGGGAATTCAAAAACACCATCTATTTCGTGAGCAAAGATGGCGGATGGGATTTTTTTTTAAATCAATATGGGTATCGTCTCCGATGTTTGAAGGGATGGGGAATCCAAATACAACATCTATTTTGTGATTCAAGATGGCGGATGGGAAATCAAAGATGGCGGATGGGCAAAATTTAAAATATCAATATGGGTATCGTCTCCGATATTTTAAGGAATGGGGAATTCAATTTTATATAAAAAAATATGTTTGTTTTTGCATTATTTATAGATCCTGGAATGATAAGAGATTAAGCGCTAAGTCAATGGTAACTTTGGAAAAGGGGCTTGGAAAAAAGGGAATTAAATTAAAACTCTTAAAAAGGCGATACGGAGTTCGCTGAGTCAGCTAGTACTAATATAATAAAGCGGAAGAGTTTGTTTGTTTGTTTATGTTTGTTTGAACGCGCTAATCTCAGGAACTACCGGTCGGATCTGAAAAATTCTTTTTGTATACGATAGCCCAGTTATTCCGGAAGGCTATAGGCTATATAACATAACGCTTCGACCCTTTTGGCCCGGGCAAAAGGCTAAAAAGGCTAAAACATAATGTCGGCTAATCTCAGGCACTAGCAGTCGGATTTTAAAAATTGTTATTGCCTATTATAGCCCAATTATTCCGAAAGGCTATATAAAATTACGCCACAACTTTTAGGGGCCAGACAAAAATAATAAAATGGTCAAACGAGAAGGGGGAGGGCTCGGTCAAAGGCAAAAAAGGCTACACGAATAGGATACAATCTATATGGGTATCGTTTTCGAGATTTTCAGGACGCTGATTAATAATATGAAATTTATTTAGTGATCCAAGATGGCGGACGGGAAATGAAAGATGGCGGATGAGAAAATTTTAAAAATCAATATGGGTATCTCCTTCGATATTTTAAGGGGTGGAGAATCGAAATACAACATCTATTTCGTGATCAAAGATGGCGGATGGGCAATCAAAGATGGTGGATGGGAAAATTAAAAAAAATCAATATTGGTATCGTCTCCGATATTTAAAGGCATGGGGAATCCAAATCCGACATCTATTTCGTGATCAAAGATGGCGGTTGAGAAATCAAAGATGGCGGGTGAGAAAGTTTTAGAAAGTCAATATGGTTATCGTCTCCGATGTTTTAAGGGATGGCGAATCTAAATACAACATCTATTTCGTGATCAAAGATGGCGGATAGGCAATCAAAGATGGCGGACGGGATTCTTTTAAAGTCGATATGGGTATCGTCTCTGATATTTTAAGGAATGGGGAATTCAAAAACACCATCTATTTCGTGATCAAAGATGGCAGATGGGATTTTTTTTTAAATCAATATGGGTATCGTCTCCGATGTTTGGGGGGATGGGGAATCCAAATACAACATCTATTTCGTGATTCAAGATGGCGGATGGGAAATCAAAGATGGCGGATGGGATTTTTTGTTAAGTCGATATGGGTATCTCTCGATATTTTAAGGAATGGGGAATTCAATATTATATAAAAATCTATGTTTGTTTTAGCATCATTTATAGACCCTGGAATGATAAGAGATTAAGCCTAAGTCAATGGTAACTTTGGAAAAGGGGCTTGGAAAAAAGGGAATTAAATAAAATCTCTTAAAAAGGCGATACGGAGTTCGCTGGGTCAGCTAGTATTAAGATATAACGCTGAAAACTTTGTTTGTTTGTTTGGTTGAACGCGATAATCTCAGGAACTACTAGTCCGATTTGAAAACATTTTTCAGTGTTAGATAGCCCATTTATCGAGGAAGCTATATAACATCACGCTATGAGCCACGGAAGCGGAGCAGTAGCCTTAAATAACGCGGGTGTAACTGCGGGCTTATCTAGTGTTTAGAGATAGTTCAAAATCTGGGTTCTTAGAAATCCAGTTCCAGTCAATAAAGCCATACCAGAATTATAACTCAGTTAAAAAATCAAGATAATATGTAGTTCTTGGTCTACCAATCATGAAATGTCAATTCCAACAAATTGTACCTAGGTACTTACCGAAACTACTGGTAGCTTCTTTTTCACATTGCGTTTATCCTTCATTTGCATGGCCAAGTAGGTACGTTGTGATATTTACGGTAGGTAAGCTAGATCAGACACTATATACTTACAACAAAATATTCGAATGGTACTTAATAAGGCTATTTTTATTCTTTTTTTTATTTGTAAAACATAGGTAATAATAATACAGATGTCTTAGAACTGTGCGCTATGTTTTGTCATCAGAACATACAAATATTGTTAATAGTTCAAATATTACAATAAATTATTAATGTCCGCTTAAAAAAATAAATAATTATCTGCTCATTTATAAATTGTCACAATAATATAATATGATTAAGAAACAAAGAAAATTATACATCCATTACAATTAGGGAATGCAAATCCCGCGAGATTTGGGCTCAAGCGAGTTCTCGCGAGATTATGAAGCCAATATGGATTATATATATATATATTATACGCGAGATTGGCAATATGGATGTTTTTTTTTGTAAATAATCGCAATATTTGATTAATTAGGACAAAAAATATAACCATTTTAAGTATTATAGGAAACATTATTTATCACGATTTTTTCAATAGACTTTTATGCTTCAAACATTGTTTGACATAGGTACCTATCTGTCTATACTTTTTTAATAAAGTTTTATGAAGTAAACTTTTACGGACGGATCTGTCAAATAAGAAAGGAAAGAAACAACCTGTCTTCGCCTATAATTTCAAACAAAAATCTTTTAATAATAAAACATTTCTTTTATAACAAACAAAACAACGAGAGGTCAAAAAAATATATGTTACTAAACTGAGGTATTGTTATCAATTAGGTAAATAAAACTATATCTACTCAGTAGACCTTTTAGATATTACAGATCAATTAACAAAATATACCAATTAGACTTTTAGAAATTACAGATCCTAATTAACAAAATATACCAATCAAAGGAAATATTGGTTCTGTTCAAATCAAGTCATTATTAATTATTACGAATTATTTTCAAACTAGCTCCTTCAGAAGCACAAAATGTCCAAAGAATCGTCTGCTAAACGGCTTCCTTTTCTGTTGGTCAGATAACCAGCCGCTGAGAAGGCCCTTTCGGATTCAACGCTAATTGAAATTCTCGCAGTTCTCAGGCAGACATCCACGAACTGCAAAAGTTTGCCTTTTAACCCCCCGAACTCGTATAAATTCATTTCATTTTATTATGAATGCCGATACCGACAGATTGCAACTCCGTCCGAGTCAGTTCGCGTTTCTAATAAGACATTTTTATGCTCGAGTGCAATCTCGTAAATCTCGCGAGATCTCGCCCTTTTTTAGATCGAGATTGCATTCCCTAATTACAATATCATACATTTAAAAAATTAAATTTGTTCATCGTTAAGAAACTCTAGGCTAGGTTTTTGAAGTTAAACTTCACAACTTTATATTGAAGGAGACAAGATCTTGCTCGCCAATAAAACATCTTCTTCAACATTTAAAGCTTTTTACATAATATATCCCACTCTTTGTTCTTAGAAACATGACTGCATATTTACTTACATTTTACACACCATTACATCGTAATTGCCGGTTATTATAACTTTTTGCGGTGATGTTACATTACAATGAAGATTCTGTATTCACACAACAGGCAATAAGATTCACAAGCTTACACTGTTCTGTTATAAAATTGCTTTAGATTTTACAAAGCGTTGGCAACAATAGAGTATGGTAAAATCTCATAGCTCATCTTCGTGATAAAAAAATCGCATGCAAACAAGTAATCTTTATGTTTTGTTATTAGCTGTACCTCACGATGACGTTTGTGTTTTTAACTACATAGATTACGATGTTTCGTTATTTTTAGTGAGTGGAGTAATGAGAGTGACCTTAGCAAGAGCTTTCCTTGCGGTACAGGATTTCTAGGGTGATAGGTCTAGTTGAATTGTGTGATCATATTTACGTACAGGCTTTCAGGGTCGAATTGCCTGCAGCATTAATTCCCGAACAAGTCCTCGCTAGAATCACACCACAGTTCCATATGCCGAAATAAGGGCCTCGTTCTTTTATAGTTATCGACCTGTCCCACTGCTGGGTACAAGCCTCTTCTCAAGAAGATTTCGCACATATTCTACCACACTTACCAGTTGCGGTGAACTATGGTCTAAGGCATCTTATACTTGCCAAGTGCGTGTTAGCAGACTTCACATGTCTTTCGAAAACATCATGGAGAACACTCAGACATGCATATTTACTCACGATATTTCCTTCCCGCAAGCTATTTAGCAATAGGTTTTAACTATTTATTACACGTCAGTGCACGTCGAGAGCGTAATCTTCAGATCCACTGAGTACCAGTCTTATAGTCTGTCCTGCTTGCATGGATTCTTGAGTAGGTACTATAATTTGTCCTTCTTTGAATCTTTCCCCAGTTCTATCTGCCGTAATAAGGGTCTTAATCCCCAGTTCAAAATATTTCGAACTTCGCGGATCTGATAACCTAACTCGCAGCTATGTGACCGTAGGCATGCGCTATATCTTCATTCCAATCACTTCTAATCAAACATCACAAACGAATAATAAATCAACACCATATTCGGCCATGTCCGATACAAATCTTAGTCGCAACATTACACCGTCATACAAGAGGTCACTCGGCTTACAACACGTTTTAAACATCATTATGACTCTAATCTTCCATTAGTACTCGCAGCTTATCTTTTTATGGTTCACAATAGCATCAAGATATCAAGAACGTCTTCATTTTGTTTGCGAACAAAATGATTCTTATCTGCTATGGGTACTAAACATTTTGTTAATGCGAAAGTTGAATGTTTAAGTTTTGATGACTAAACTGCTCGACCAATTTGGATGTTACAGTTTCCCAGGAGATAATTACAAGTAATTTGGCTGAAATGGAGACTGAATGTGGGACCTAAAAATTCATGGCGAAATATGGGTGTAATATTTATGCCTCTGCCTACTCCTTCGGGGATACAGACGTGAGTCTATAAATAAATAAAATGGAGACTGAATCTTATACTAATATATAAAGCTGAAAGTTTGTTTTTTGTTTAGTTGAACGCGCTAATCTCAGAAACTACCGGTCCGATTTGAAAAATTATTTCACTGTTTGATAGCCCATTTATCGAGGAAAGCTATAGGCTATATAACATCACGCTATGAGTGACGAGAGCGGAGCAGAAGCTTTAAATAACGCGGGTGTAACCGCGGGCATCATCTAGTGAATTATAAAGCTGCATGTGACTGATAAAAGCTCTATGAATAATTTCACCAATATATACTTACCTAAAGGATTTCAGTCGCCTAATTATTTGGAAAGAAATATGAAACACCTGCTCTTTTGCTCGATGTTTTAAAATATTAGTAGTGTGCGTGAATAAAATTATACCAATACCATTGTAAATCAACGCTAAGATTTGTTTGTGATTTTAAAAACGAATTAGTGGAAAACAGACCGCTATGAAAACGTATTTCTGCATTGCTTTTTAATGAGGAAGAAGATCAATTCGATGTAACATAGATTAATGTTTGCTATTAAATATCAAACTTCAAACAAAGAAGATATATAAGACAAATGTGAATGGGACAGGACGAAGGGGAAGACCTAAGCGGACATTCTCTGACCAGATTGGAGATATCCTAAAAAAAGGAATGAAGCAAGAGAGGTATGTCAGGATCGTTGCAAATGGCGTTCCGTAGTCTCTGCCTAAAGGAAACAGGCTTGAGTCTATGTATGTATGTATGTATTTGCAAGGACCTTATGGTCCTTTCCACAAGATTATCCGTCTAACGGCCGGTCCTAAAATGTTATCTATTCATGGATTTGGAGATTACAGATACATATGACATATATCGTAAGGAGCTTACGTATGTCAGATATGCATTTCTTCAAGTCCATACATAGATCGAATATTGCATCCCGCGTTGAATGGTTTTATCATTCATTTAATAATCAGACCCATCTAATAGCCAAATAAGATATAAAAGTTTGCTTATCTTAAACTCGTGTCATCCCAGCTTTGGGTCTGAAGTCGCGGTCCTATTTACAAGTCAATCATGTCCTTTATTTATGGACGCGCCGCTCACTTGCTCACTCCCTCACATTGCGCACGTCAGCGTGTGATTGACGGCTGTGTTTTGCGCAAATCATCGATGTCTCACGCGATGTACTATGTGGAGTATTAAGTGAAGGGTTAAGTGTAATAGCTGGGATGACTTGCACGCACAAGTTCTTTATGTGCTTCCTTCGCGCAAACACAAATTTGCTGCTTATTGTTTTTCTCGGTTGAACCGCTGTAGTTATGCCAAAAAGCGATGCTGAACTTCTACCATTCAATGTTGGAAGTGGATTATAATACTAGCACTAAATAGCAATATGAGTATATTTGACTCGCAATCTCAATTACCCTATCGTTTTCTACTGTTGGACCTTAGTCCAGATTAAGAGGCCTAAGTCCCTCCTAACACACGACACAGAACACGGTCCCCCATCTCCACAGCCTGTCCGAACCAGACTTTTTTCAGGTCTTGAGTCGATCTAGCTGGGGGCCACCCTAACTTACGCTTATCGAGTCACGGTTTCTACTTCAGGACGCACTTGCTCCATCGGCCATTGGTCCTTCTGCAGATATGACCAGTCTGCTACTTCAGGTATATTTGACTAGTTTATGCAAATGATGGAGAACTAGTGGCAGAACTGCACTGAAACGAACCTATCGATCCAAGAAGGCTAGCAATACAATTGTCAACCTGGCCTGCATATGAGATTTTTTTATTTTATTTTTTTATAGACTCACGCCTGTAATCCCTGAAGGGGTAGGCAGAGGTGTAATATTACACCCACATTTCGCCATGAATTTTTAGGTCCCACGTAATAGGGGGCGAGCCTATTGCCGTTACCGGACACATCACCAGACTCCGTGCTGCTACTGAGAATTCGGAAAAACCCAGTAACACTTTTGTCCGACCTTCTGTGCCTCAAAGAATACGTTAAGTTAGTCATCCTTAGATGTCCTATCTAAGGGCCTAGGTTGCTGATATTAGGCAGAGCAAACTGAATGCAGCCGTATCTTTTTGGCGTTTAGTACTAAGTTGCTTACAAAAAACGTTTTCGTCACTTACACCTAGCGACTATTTATTTCGTCAAAGTTTCTTCATTTCTATCTACTTTAAATATAAATGAAGGATCGTCAGTGAACAGTATGTCATAGATATTTCTCAAGTAACAAGGTATATCGTTTATAAAAACAAGTAAAGCCCGAGGATACTACCCTGCAGCACTCGAAATTGAACTGGTAGACCACTACACGACGCCGTAATGTGTTAAGTTTTTTTATGCCAAGCATTGACATTGCCCAGTATTAACACAGGACCAAGTCACAAAATTCTCAATTTTCTAAACATCCTAATGCCTTCATATCTCTTCTTCTTCAAGAACCACTTTTAGACGTTTCATAGAAAACGTCACTTTCTATCTCACTGCGTCATACACATATTATTAAACAGTGTGACTGTGATATATAATTACAGAGCACAAATGCAACATAGAAACCATCCATAGCACTAAATCTTCCACATTCCGTACCACTTTATCATCAGCTATGGTGCACATTGATAAATCGCTCTAACAATTGCCAATATTAATCACATCGCCATTTACGAGACATCTTATACAGGACGTGCATGTTTTAACTATCAGTGATGGAAAATAAATAGAAATTCGTTTGCGAGAAATGTCAGATTCTTGGTAGGGTGTACAAATTGACAGAAATCAAGCAGCTCTTGAAACAGGTATTTTAGTTTAATTCAATTGCAATTAATGGGAGCCGTTTGAAGCCCAGTGATCTAAAATTGTTAAATTCATGTCATTTATTACTCGAAAAGAGTTTCAAAAAAGCACTTGAATAGCGGGGTAGTTATGGTTATGTAAAAATTGGGCAAGTGCGAGTTAGTCTCGCGCACGAAGGGTTCCGTACCATCACGTTTGTTGAAAATACTTAAATATTTTTTAAGTTTCTACCTGTTTATTAAAATCGAGTAAGTAATAAATTGCTTAAAAATTACATTTGTTGTATGGAAGCCCCCCTTTATTATTAACTTCTTTTATATTTAATTATTTATTTTGAAAGGTAATATACAACTACATATTCAGTGAAAATTTTAAGCGTCTACCTGTTATCGTTAGTAATTTTTAGCAAAAAATACGCAAAAAACACGTTTGTTGTATGGGAGCCCCCCTTTACTTAACTTTTTCTATTTATTTAATTATTTATTTTCAAAATTTGGTATATAACTTCATATTTTGTGAAAATTTTAAGCATCTACCTGTTACCGTTAGTAATTTACAGCGAAAAATACAAAAAAAACACGTTTATTGTATAGGCCCTTTAATATTTTTATTATTTTTAGTATTTGTTGTTATAGCGGCAACTGAAATACATAATTTGTGAAAATTTCAGCTTTCTAGCTATCACAGTTTATGAGATACAGCCTGGTGACAGACAGACAGACAGACAGACGGACAGACAGCGGAGGCTTAGTAATAGGGTCCCGTTTTTTACCTTTTAGGTACGGCACCCTAAAAAATTATACAGACCAGCAATAACTACAAAACTTTTTTTTTCGAATTGCGAGTAACAGGCTTACCTAATTAAATTTCACGGATGCCAGCAATAAATATTATATTACTTACTAAAATTTATTGACTTCTTTTGTGGGGATGACGTTTATAGAACTTAAGCAATTACCATCATGAATACTTTAATACCTCGCTACCCTATATAGAGAAAATGCGATTTTCTAGCCGGTTCGACAACCTGTATGCAGCTGACACTTCAAATTTACACCGACCCGTTCCATACCACGACCGTTTTGTTCACTCTATCATAAAGGTATTAACACGTTCCATTATAGTTCTGACGTGTATTATTTTATACACAATTAATACGAACCCGTCAATGGAAGCTGTACACGTTTTTTAATTACGTTTTTGCTCGTCGTTTTGTTGTACCGGCCGCCATGCCGCGACATGGGTTGGCTTGTATATTCTTTAATTGCAATTTTATCTGCTCGTCGAATATGAAAATCTAGTGGTTTAATACATAGGTTTTATAATCGTTGTTGTAGCTGAGCGGTATTAAATTAACCCTACACGAAGAAATGAATTGATGGTCTCAAATTTAGTGTCACGTATATTTTTTTATGTAAATCTAATAAAGGCGTGCAAGCTAGTTCGCGAAGAACCGGGTCTTAATCAATTAGATACTTATTCAAATTTATAGTGTTGAAATACTTATTTTTGCGGTTATCATGGGAAGGATCTCTTTGACAGCAATAGTCAAAGCAGGTAATGTTATATATGGTTTAAATAAAAATCTACCATCACTTGGTATGATATAAACAACTGTTCAATCCTCAGTCTCACACAAAACAACTATGTGTGACTCAAAATTGTGGTTTTGAATCTAGGTGTAGTTTCTGCCCGTTAACATACTGTTTACAAATTTCCCGCGTTACAGAATTTATACATAATGCCTCAGTTATACACCTTTAAAATAATAATAATGTTAATAAGTATTTTCTTTGTTTCAGGTATGTTGGCAAAGACAAAGCCGAGCACTTTTTTATTCATGCCTTAACTATGTATTGATGGCAACAGGTAAAACGTATACAAAAAATCACAAACTTAAAAATTAAATTGAATGTCCCTAATTGTTTCTTCAATATTAGTATTTTTCTTGCGCTCCAGTTGTATTGCATATTTATTATATGCAATATCAGAAACAGGCTAGTCTTTAAAAAAACATTATTTTCTAATGTCTGCAAATCTATATCGATGTCGCTAATCTGTATTCTTATATTATTATTATCTGCAATTTTTATGAAATAGGCATACTTATTAATTATATTATTAGGCAAAGTGGCTGGCAGCAGCGTTTAAAGATAAAGAGTTGAAAATCGATCTCGTTAAATAGGTTAAAACTCTCTTGAAGATACATACCATTGGAGAGATCATCCAATAACGAAGATGCTGATATAATAATAAAATTTATGTTTGAAAACTTTCGAGAAAAAGCTATAAAATAATCTCAATCTCTTTGGTTTCTGGAAATCAGAAGTCGTAATTTTGAGTAATAATGTTTTGCCAATTATATGTGATTGTCACGGTGCATTTTTAATTATTTTTCTATGAAGTATCAATTCCAATGATGAGAAATGTAATACAATAATTGTTTTTTCGATTACTCGAAGGGCTATCATTTCACGGCACTCGAAAGAAGCTAGGAATCGTATAATTACTACCAGAAGGGTTTCGTTACTGTTCAATACAGTTATGTCAATATTTGTGTGACATTTGACGTTTGAAGTGAATGACAGCTGTCATTGCGAAGTTTGCACAGGATATATATAATAATAATAATAATAATAATAATAATATTCTACCACATTCACACAACACCATCTAGTCCCAAACTAAGCAGAGCTTGTACTATGGGTACTAGATAATGGATAAACATACATATATACTTTTTTTTTTTGTAAATACATACATATTATACATAGAAACACCCAGACCAAGACAAACATCCATGTTCACGCACACAAATGTTTGACTTGAGCGGGAATCGAACCCGCGACCTTCGGCGTGGCAGTCGCTTACACTCCCGCTGCGCCAACCGGTCGTCGTATATTGTTTTATATTTACTTTTTTTTTTCTTACGCCTGTATCCCCGAAGGGGTAGGCAGAGGTGTAAATATTACACCCACATTTCGCCATGAATTTTTAGGTCCCACGTAATAGGGCGAGCCTATTGCCGTTACCAGGCACATCACCAGACTCCGGGCTGCTACTGAGTATTCGGAAAAAACCCAGTAACACTTTTGCCCGACCTGGGAATCGTGGAAATATTATGTGAGTAAGTCATCATCATCCTCCTAAAGTCTACTACACTACGTGTACTAGTGTAACCAGATTTAACTGAATATTCTATAGAGCGTCTGCTTGTCTGACCTCCTCAACCCAAAGGGCTAGCAATATTTCATGGTTTAGACTAGTGTAAGTTCAGAGAGTTACTAGTTCATTTAGAGGACTATATTATTATTTCGTTACATATAACGGCTGTCAAAGATCTTCATGACAGCCAGGACCCAATGCTTAACGTGCTCTCGGAGCCACGAAGCAAGCGATAACTAGCGATCCAATACACACGTAACTCTCAAAAGTCAGTGATGCCGGCTGTGGATTCAAAACCTATACTTTCTACATGGCAATCTGTTGGTATCTCCATTGGGCTATCGCTGCATATACCTATTATGTAAGCAAGTATTATCCCTAAACGTTGTGCTTGATGGTCAAAATCGCTCTCATAGTGTTCAAAAGCCTTCGCTTCGCCTGCTCGCTGCGTAAATTCAACTGCATCCTCGCCTCTACACATCCGTATCTCTTTTCGGAATATTATAATACTAATTTGGACAATAATGTATGACCTTTACATAATAGTGCGTGGTTCACATGGCAGGAGTGCGCTGACCCGTGGCCTGATGCTAATAGATTTTAAACCTCGTGTGGAGTTGGTCGTTGGTCGGTTGTCGGTTTTGGTCGCCGGTGTCGGTTGCTATCATTACCTGTAATTTGGAAGTGCCGACAGATAGTGTAGGGTTGTCATCAACTGTCTTTAGACAGGTCAGTTTATTTATAGTATATTGGGTTTACGCGAAATTGGGTTCTACCCAATCTCTACTGCTTTTCTGCTAAAACCAGATTTGTATACAGCGAAAAAAAAATTTATTCGACCGGCGGATTCAACGTATTTCCTGACCTGCGAGTTTTCAACGGTCTCTTCTTCAATCGAGTCAATCATTGGAAGGATCTCTCTTAATATTCTTTGGAGAAAATTATAAATTTGACCAAAAGTGGACAACGGGCTCAAAGACCAATAAAGGCAAAGCGAAACAGGCTACACAAATTGTGTCTGTACCTCACGCTCGGTCCCAAAAAGATTGCAAGAATGATAAAACTTAGCGCATGTTTAGTTCAATAATATAAATTATTGAACTAAACATGCGCAAAGTATAGAGATTGTATTGGGGTGTATCCATAGATATCATAGATAGTAATTAATAGGAGATATGCCCTGTAGACGAAAATGTATCGGAAACCTGTGTCGCCAGTTTGCCCCTACCATGCGGCTACTACTACACATGCAGATTAGTAAAAGCAATATGAAAACGCTTTCGCGCACACACTCGCATTTTTAAATCAAAACTTACAAAAAAATCAATTATAAACCTTATCCTATCGAACATAGCGTGTATTTACCAAGCGACGTTCAACTTACTCACACAAAAACATCGGCCACTATCGTTGTGCTATGCAAAAGAACTGTACACTAATTCGTTGCTAGATGCAGCGGCCGTACTACGCGATGCATTCCCTTAACCCCTTGTATGCCGGAACGCAGATCTACGCGAGACACAATAGCTTTTTAATTGTGTCTGGTATTCCGGCATAAGAGAGGTTAAGTATCGTTCGGTCATGATTACATTGGTGTCTAGTCACTTCGCGATAAATTTAAGTAGTAGTTAAAGAGCAATGTATTTATTGAAAAATAATATACTCGTTGTGAGATTTGCAAACAATAATAACATAATAGCAGCAAGGCATATTTTACGACTTGTTGTTTTTCATGTTTTAAAGACAAATTTAGTAAAATACTTGTAGTTTCATATGGTAAGTGATTCCATTCGTCACAAAATTTTGGTTTGAGCTTCGGTTTTTACAGAAAACCACTGAACAAGACGGCATTCTTATAAATTGTCGCGATCACGGTTGAAAGTGTACTAATTCGCGGCAAGGGCCATTTGCTTGCGATATGCACTCTGGGTGCATTTCGCGCGGACACCGACACGCCCCCTTGGCAATTCTACTCTTATTTATTTTTCTATGGGTGTATCAAAGACGTGGTCATCTCAGATGGTATAGGAATTATTTCTGATGCGTAAGCTGCATTTTCTAAATAAAACTAAAAGGAAAAATTTACAACCGTCTTGGATGTATACTTAAGCTTTTGCTTTGTGCTAATATATTTGTTCTTACGTATTCATGGAATATATATTATTATGTAGCGAAATAATCTATTCCATCATTTTGTTAGCATGAAATATGCTGAATTATGAAAATTGACCACATTGATGGGACATCCATTGTATATGATTGCCAGTTGACACCAGAAGGCGTTGCGTGATTATATTTTGAATTATTCTTCTCTTGACAATTTAACATCTTCTACGACCATTGCAAAGTGGAATTTATTGCAATCGAACATTGTGATGCAGAAAAAAAAGCAGTATAATATTATGCTACTGCTGCGTTTTGTTCGCTGAGTGAAATATACAATGTCATCAGTCAGTCCTTGTCCTTCTCCCTAATCCCGCTTCTCCTCCTATTCCTCCTGGATTCCTCCGTTGGCGATAATTGTGTGCCATCCGGCAATCCATCTTGGCCTCGTATTACATAAAAATACGAAAAAGGGTTTATCTCTATATTGCCAACCCTAACTTAAATTTAGAGGTTGTACCATAACCTTTACTAAAATTACGAGCAATTTGAGCGAGCCCGGGTGTCCAGTAATCGCATTCTTTCGTATCATTGTATTGTAAACGTAGCAAATTATTACTTACGTTTGATTCAAGCGTGCGCTCTCAAATAAATCAATGATAGACTTCATGTTGTTGAGTATTAATGTGATTCTGTGGTTTGTTAATAAATAGAATGACGCGTGATGGCATTTGTAGGGTAACTGAAGCATTGCATTGCGTAATATAATATTTATTTATTTATTTTATTTTATTTATAATATTCTCTATAATAGCTCTATTTCTTTAGAAATTTCTCTAGATAACGAACAAAAATGTGTAATTTGTAAAACCTTACCCGATTGTACAAATGACACATTTTTATAGGCAACACTTGAATAATTCCAGTGTCGCAGTTAAGAGATGTGTCAAATTTAAGCCTGCATACAACTTTCAACATTTGTATAATATTCGTTAATTTGTATACTCCATTTATACAAAAGGATATCCTGTTGCGTTTCTTTACACTCTTTTTCTAGTGACACTATCTTAAAAATATACTTTTTGTATGCACTTCAAAAAGTACGTATGGAAATGTTAACACTAAATAATTCAGATACCACACATTAAAAATAAAAAAATCCCTATTCACATCGTAATATATCCTCAAACCCCCGTAACAAATGAATCGTAATTTATAAAATTTACATAAGTACTTCTAGTTATCAATGCTAGCTATTAAATTACATGCCCATTTAAGTACATCGCGCTATCAATGAAATATTGTCGACGATATGATAACAACACTTTGTTTAAGTAAATACCTGAGCTTTATGCTGTTGCTGCTAAGTGGTCAGATAAGAAAGGATATCTAATGGTTTAGGAGTCACTTCAAACGAATTGATTTTATATGCTACTGGATAAAATAACTAGCATGTAATATAAGAAACCTAAATAGGCAAAAATAAAAAAATAAAAATATTGCTGGAGGTTATCGTGGTAGGTCGAGATAAATGACGGATGCGGTATTGGTTGCAAAATGGACGCAGCTTTGACACGAAGCTTTACGTTTGTCCAGCGTAAGCGTTCGAAGTAAGAAGAAGCCCTTAATATGCGAAGAAAGTTTGTTTGCAACTAAGTACTGCTCAGAGAAGACGTCGTTGTGGTCAAGATAAATGTGCTATACGTTTTGAATAAGTTCTCATATACAAAATAAAATAAATAAATCAATAAAAAAAGTATTTTTTTCCTGTTTGTTTTATAATTCAATGATAAAACAGTAGGTAAGAGAGTTTGCGCATATTGCCGCGGTTTTACTCTCTATATTAACTTAATACATTCCTTTACGATATTACCTGTTAACGTTAATGGATATAAAATAAATTCACACATTCACTTTATTGCAATAAAAAGTCCATTGTACCTAATATGGTTGGCATTTCTACTACACTCTACCTAAGTGGGAAGAGCCGTTCCTTATTCATATTTAACAATACGCTCACGTCAACTTGCTGAGAAATTGAATAGGTACTAATAAGTGGCAATAGCATTATAGTTATTTAATATGCTTTTTATTGAATCCTTTAGTTTATTTATAAGCATCTGTTAGTACATGTTTTATAAGACTGGCAGCACTATTTTATTAGAGTTGCAATGTTACCATTGCTATCATGTCCGTGTGGTGACGGATTAAGAATACGGAATGTCACCACCCCATAATTATCATTCCACGGGTGTCGTAAGAGCCGACAGAGGGAGCATATTAAGTATGCAGAGAACAGCACTGTAAGAGATGGAAAACTTGATACAAACCCTATACCAACTCGTTTGGCCAGCATGGTATAGTAGGCCAATTCCTCCTTTCAAAGGAGAGGCCTAGTCCAGCAGTGGACTGTTAAAGGCTGATGATCAATGTTACCACAGATTTAAGACCAGATGGAGCGTATTCGTCCGACTAAGTGAGGCACGTTGACGGCTATGTGTGCGTGACATTTGGCGACTGGCACTGTACGGACACGCGCGTCTATGTGTGTGTAAAGTTGCCAGATTATGAATAATCTCCCACTACCTTGTATATAGTTTTTGCAAACGGATATAAAAATATTACATATTTTATATTCGTTTGCGGTTTTGAAGAATTTACCATGGATTTAATTAATGCTTTTAATATGTAATGCTGTTATGAAAATGATTCAAATAAAAGAAACCATTAATGTATGCTTTTATAAATACATTTCTTAAATGTAGGTACTGAGTAAAGTTTTAACTAATTTTATTCGTAAATTGAGAAATAAATAGATTATGTTTTGTGATTAATACCCTCGATCCAGAATAAATACTTATATAATACCAACTACATATAATTATTTACGAATACCAATCATGGGGTTCAGATCTTAGATCGGCGAATATGTTGTTTATTTTATGTTTAGATATATATATTCTCAGTATAGTATCTGGAAATGTTTGGTTAATTGCAATAGGCTTGCGTCCTAAATATTAATTAGCTATAAACATTTTGTCATGCACACAATAAATTATGAATATTATGATTCATAAATCAAAACTAAAAAAATTGCAATTAAAAATTAATAATGGCTGCAATCAATGATTTCTGTTTCTGTACTTAATGTACACACGGCGCCAAGTCAAGCTAAACAGTTGCAGTACGATTTTGATACTTATTCCCTACGCCATAAGAACGGTACAAAGGTCAAAGTGTATAAAGCTTGACGAGGAGCCATGTGTACACGAATATTTGGATCGTTTGGGGATCGAACTCAAAACAATGTATATACTAATGGAAATTCTATTACTATATTTTATAAGAAGAAAGATAATCTACAATATAATTTTACATTACGTTAATGTATTTTTCATTAACATGACCATCATTATTACATAATCAATACACAAGTGCATTTTCCCTAATTCAGGGAGAACGGCGTCGACGTAAACTGGCAACACTTACATATTTTCTGCAGAAATACGAATTTTATCGAAATAATATTATAAAACAGTCAAATAATCCATAGTTATCTGTAAAAATATATTACCATCTTCCCGTTTTTGCTTTTGGAAACAACTTTTACAATGTTTAAAAACGCAAGACGGCATTTTATGAATTTAAAAGCTTGATTGATCGTGGCGTGTGAACTGTGCGATGCTTCGCAGCGCACTGAGCCGAGTTTGTATTCGCTTTTCAATTTTGTATTTGCTTTAGTGGCCTCACGCAAGTGTTCCGCGCGCTCTGTCTGCCTTTTGTTCTGTAGTCTTAGAATGTTACCATCGAAGTCAACTTGGTTTTGTATTAATATTTACAAATTCTGTAATACTTTAGTGGGGCTATTTTAGATATCTTATTGTCTATTTATTGGTGTCATAAAGGGGAGTCGGCTTCCACCACTAAGAGTAGAGTTTTAGAACCTGGAGAAGGCAGTATGTCCGTCTCCCGAAAGATGTTCGTTGTACGCACTAAGTGGTGTCTTCAACTTCCCTTAGAGGCGAGGTCATGCGAATCTACCATGGTGTGCTATGTTATGCAATGCATGACCGCTCCACTAACGGGTCTCTTAGAAAACCGTTGTTTTATTACTGATCAACTTAAAGTTTAGGTTTAACCGCAAAGCAAAAACTTTTTGTTCACTGCGAAAGACGGTTGGTGTAGTGGTTTAAGCAGCCGCCTCGCCGCTTGACATTGCGCCGAGTGTTGTGGGTTCGATCCCCACACGAGGCAACACTTTATGTGATTCATAAATTGTTGTTTGGAGTCTGGGTGTTCATTGTGTTCGTTAGTTGTATGTTTGTAAAGTCCCCCGCGACACAGGATTTAGTCCTGGTGCGGGAGTTGTCTTTTATAAAAAAAAAAAGGAAAAAGGATGCAAAGATTTACGACCGGATTTAATATTCGATCTATTCATGGAATTGGCGATTAGAGATACATATTTGATACATTTTGTATGGAGCTTATGCGAAATATGAATAGATCAATCCCTGGTTCCCAAATGTATGGATGGATAGATATTGAAACAGCCCGTTAAGTAATGCTACTTTACTGACGGTATGCTGAATGTTTAAGTTGTAAAAGTATCTGCATGTAATGTACTTCATATTTGTTCACATAACATAACATAACTTAACGCCTTTTATCCCCGAAGGGGTAGGCAGAGGTGTATTACACCCACGCTTCGCCAGTTATGTTTAGGTCCCAATGTAATAGGGGGCGAGCCTATTGACATCTACCGGGCACGTTATTAAGTGAGCGATAATTAACATTTTTAATACACACATAACTTCGAATAGTTATGTCCGTTCCTATACCATTAATTGACCAATCGCAAAACAAAACCTATTTATAATTCAGAAGTGCTATAAATAAAACAAAGCAATAATTTTTCGTCCTCTCATTAGCTCTATCACAATCTAAATATTTATGACTAATATTTCCTCAATCGTCTACATATCATTTGACGATACGCTTCTGACTCAACAACCTGCTCACACAGGTCGAAAATACCACACAACTTCCCTTCATTTGCTAAATAGAACCTTATTACTTGCACTGTAGAGTCGGAAGTACTTTGTGAAAGTTACTTCAGTAATTGTTTCCTGGCCTAAGGGTATGAACAGACAGAGAATGGGCGGGGTTAAGTTGAGGAGTAAACGGCTGTTGAAACTAGCCTGCTACAGTTTTGGGTTATTAATTGCTCTGGTGTTGACCTCAAGCTGAGAGAGATTTAGAATATCGTTTGTTTATTACGTGTTTCACTGCGTCTTTAGTTTTGAGGTTTTGTTTTTTGGGTGTAAGTTCTGTGTTTAAAAAAAAACAGTTACAACCAAGAAAATCAAACAGTGGATGTGATTCTTGATATCAGTAGTATTTTTTGTAAAGTCTCTTTTGAACTTAAAACCTTACTTGAGATACAGCAAGTGCTATACCTATTTTAAAATGGATAGTGATTGGACGAAGAACGCACTAAAAATTAACAACATTCATTTCTATTTTCTGGAAACTTCTTTCTAAAATTGTACAACAAATTCATCAATTTCACAGTACAGATAAATTAGAAAACAGTTATCAACTCGTAATATCGCAAACTGAGTTATACAAAATTGATCAGTTAAACGCGCTCACGCAATTGAGTCGACCGTCTTCGGTTCGGGAACGATTTGCATGCCTCGGTCATTCGGTTTATCGATTTCATCTCTTAATGGTTCAGTGATTTGATAGGCAGATACAGTAATAAATTCAAGGTCAATGTTAATCTTAAAAAAGTTTTCTTATTTTCCGTTGACAAACAGCTTTTCTTATTATTTGCATAAATAAATAAATATCAAAAGCGATTACAGTAATCACACATTTTCACACATTTTATCTCATGAATCTACTCAGTAATTAGAATATCTCCCTGGGTTGGTTGCACTATCAACCGATAAGTTTTGGTTAAATTACGTTGCAGATAAAATTTCAAATCTTAATGTCTGGATAATAAAGCCTTCTTAGAGATGGTGAAGTTGACCCTCAGAGTTGCCGATTTATTACTTTTATATCTATTAACTCTTTTGTCTCAAGTGTAATCAGACCAGATATTCATTAACTACATTACTGGTGATTAGTGTTAGATCATCATCAGCCCTGTATATAAGGTGTCCCACTGCTCGGCACGGCCCTATTCTCACTATGATATGGGTAGGGCCATAGTCCACCACGCTGGCCAAAATTCTAACAATTACATATTGTAGGTTCGGCGTATTGTTATTTGTTTAGCATCCACGTTACCTCGCGTGCAATACCAGTACTTTCACGAAACAAAAACTACATAGCTAACACTTTCGAGGCACTAAGAAGTGCTCGTATAAGTACGACGCTAGAACAATCACTGTGTCTTTACAGGCCATTGTTCTTGAACAATGTGCTGTGACGTGTCGCCAATGACGTGGACACTATGAGAAAGGTTAGCTATTTGGCGATGTGCGAATATATCACTTTGTGTTGGAATCTCAACTTTGTCTTGGAATCTCTCAATAGCATTATTAGGGCTGAGCCTAGTTATCAATTTATTTGTCCGACTATCATTTTCAAGGATATACTCCGAATTTTTCAGTAAAAATTAGAATACTATTCATTGTATTTGCATTGCTCTACGTACAAGGCGAGTAGATGAGAAGAAGAAGAGAAGAGATGAAAACAAGGCGAGTAGGCAAAAACCTTCATGGATACTCTTTTCAATTCGACTTATCTGATCCAACTTGTATTTGCAACAAGTATTCCCTATTAGGTAACTTCATAATTAGTTGATATACTAGCTCTAGAAAACTTTATAGGTACTACATTCTATACAGTGGAAAGTTAATAAGCTCTTCATAATTTAAATGGTTGATGAAACCAGTCGCAGATCTGTGTCATCTGATAATCAAAACTAATCCCGCAAGCTTCTAATTAATACGAAAAGCCTTCAAGGGAAATGTTTGGAAAGTACTTCTGATATAATTTACGAGTACCAGGAGCGTTATCTCGAAATTTATTGATCTTGACTTCATAAAGGCATTTGATTGAGTTTATCAGAGGAATATTGTGGTCATTTCGCAAGATTACTAAGTTAATTCGATATTAGGTTGCTTAATGGGTAATTATAGCTAGATAGACTGAATACAGAATGCATTTAACGACTTAGAAAATGGAGCCATTTTAGCCAGTGCAATGCTCTCATAAGATCGCGGGAAGCAGTTGGATGCGGGCGGCTCAAAATCGGTCTGTGTGGAGACTTTTGGGGAAGACCTATGTCCAGCAGTGGATGTCTCTAGGCTGACATGATGAAGGCTCTCATTAGAGTATTTTTGCAAAGTAGCGATGGATCCCTACGAAACGCAACTCCGTCTTTCGAAATACTGACGTGAATTGAAAGAATGTTTAAGGAAGATTACGATATGCATAATTTGTAAGCTTACATTTGTTTTGTTTATATTCCTTTCGGTAATTAGAAACACATACTTCAGTTTTGCCCTAGAAAGAGTATCACACACTAGATAGAACATCTTTAAAGCGAGGACCCTAGTGGTATGCCTGCTCGCCACATACTGAAGCCGTAACTGATAACAAAGTAGGTATTTCTGTTTTTCAAAGCTAATCAAAAAACCATTACGTAAGGAATCTCTAAGTCCCTACCTACCGGAATCCCTCGCGTCGTTACGACATCTTACCAACAAATCCTTTAACCAGAAAACCATCGAATTGACCTAATGATGATGACTTACACAAATGTTGTTCTTATATACATGATAAATAAATAAATGTCTGAACTGAAATATCGTCGTAGAGCCTAAACTACTGAAGCTAAACACATGAAACACATGATAGTATAATGTGGGGTTCTGATGACAGTGATGACCACTAAGGATGGATTTTGCATTATTCCACCTCCAAGAGAGGTTTGAAACTTTTGCTATGGAAATACGGCAACGGCTAATCCGTTATACATGATTATAATAAATACAAAACACTTTTTTGATCTATTATACTTATTGTATCACTTTTAAGTTCAAGTTATTCTACGCAAGACTTCATCAATATCAAAGGTCTTCAACATAAACTCATCTATTGAAAACAATGTTACGAACAACAGCCACCTGCCAAACGGTTTTTCGATTAATTTCTTATTGCAAAGGAATATCAATGTAATGTTGTAACATAAAGAGATCAAAATCGCGTGCACATAATTTACAAGTTATGATGTTACAGACGTTTTGTTTTGTTATGAGCTGAACAAAGAATTAAGAGACTTCAGTGATCACAATATAGTTGATTATTGAATGATAGGAATTCGTAACGGAATGGCCGCGCGTGCGCCGGGGTAGCTACTACTCTTGTCATGAAGTTTTTGAACGAAACTGAAGAACTTTTAGCAAATCTTTAAATCTGCAAATCTTGTAGAGCGTCATCATAGTAGTAAATTTATCCTTGTTGTATCCAAGTCTTTTCACCTTGAAGGGTCACTTGGAAAGCTTTTAGATGATTAAATTTATTTTAGACTAGATAAATTTCTATAATTTTTATACACATACATACCACAGTTTGGTGAACTATGAACGGAAAATGCATTATTGTTACTATTAAATTTTATTTTTATGCAATTTCCAATTAGAAACTTATTGCATTTTCCACAAACAATTTATCGTCCACATGATAACAGTATGCGACAGAATTTTCCAACTAAACCTTTAATCCAGACAAAAACGATTTCTTGGTAGGGAAGCGGACGGTCGGCGGGCGCGTCGAATCATCCCGTGTAGTGATTACGTTGATTGCGGTAGCAAATGATACCGTGCCTCCAAGCCGCCACAATTTGCCCCCACTGGGCCATGGCATGCCTTCCTTCTACCACAGGCACGAATATGATGGAGTTTTGAAATAAGGTATTGAACGAGGAAGTTAGGTGGTTGAGGAGTTTTGACGTTATGTGGAAATGTAATTCGGAGGCATTGCTAGTTTTCGCCATCATTCAGAAAATAGATTGACGTTCAGACATACAACTGCAAAAGGTACTCGTTAGTTGTGTAGAGTACCACGCTAGCTATGTAAGAAAGTAGATGAAGAAACTGATAAATTCGGGTTAATTTTGATCGAATTATGAGTTGAAAAACTTTTTAAAAGGGCTTTGAAGGTTCGTCTGAGGACCTGTTGCAATGCGATCTGTAGTGTGCAAAAAAACATAGTCTTTAAGTTTGTTTGTTCTAGATATTGTATTCTTGTCTCCTTTATTCAATGGTATTCTGCTTAAAAAGACGTTTTCAGCTGTAGATCTGTCTTTGCAACGACAACGCTGTCGCGTAGAGCGCTGCCGTTGCTGGAGCTGCAACGGAAGAACGATTCAATCGGCGTTATCGGTGCAATAGGGGTAACTGAGCAGTTGATAGCAGCTATACATTCTAGAAATTGAATCTCCCTAATAACCCTTAAAACTTAAAATAAAAAGTAACACCTAGGTACTGAGATAAAAAGTTGCATGCACTATGTCTCAATAAAGCAAAAGACTTAACCTTATAGCAAAAAGGTGAATATATTTATTATCTATCGCATTTGCATGACACTGACAAATGAACAAATCAAGAAGCCCAACAAAGTATGTAGATACTCAGTTTTTCTCTTCGATATCCACTTAACTATAGCTGGACCAAAAAGTAGGCTCTCGTTCCCAATCAGTACTACGCTACTACAACGAAGAATTTTAATAGCTCTCATCATAACAACATGATATATTCGACTATACAACCCGTTTCAATTAATGGTATAAATAAAGCTCATATTTGATGCTAGTTAAAGGGATGGTTTCGTGTATGCTCGTCTTTTTCACACACGCGCAAGTTCCTATCTTCTGTTTCACATTGTGCGGCAACGCGCGCAACGGTTGGCTGGCTGTATGTCACTCAGTTGCGCACACGCAGCCGCGGGAAGTGTTCGCGTTCGAATTTCGAATGTTTTTCGCGCGAAGTTATTGGCCAGTGATATTTGATTTTGACAATTTGGATGACGTGAAGTGTTTTAAAGGTGCGTTCTGAAACAAAGCGTGTAATAATCCTATGGTTATTTTTCGCAAGTGTTGTGTTATAGAAAGTGAAACTACAAAGGATTACAGTGTTATTGTTTGGAGACACGTGAGAACCACTCTATTGGCTAATGAATTGCGTGCGGAAGGGAAATGTGCATGTTTTATGATGTAAACCGTTGCTGGTACATAATAAGTAGGCTCTAGAGGTCTGTACACTGGGCCCGTAATGATATGTGTGCTGTGTAGGCTGTCAGGTGTGATCCGATATCACCTGTCCGCTCCGTTTCTAATAAAGGTTATAACGAACTCGTTAAATCCATCTTTTAGTGTTTGATGTTTCTCGTAATAATAAATGCGTATCAAACCTTATATGGCCGAAAATCGAAATAAGAATAATACATAGTATATCATATCTTCTTAATATTTTCTTATTAAATGCTAACAGACCATTATATCATAAGCATATATACTTACTTAGATCAAATACAAATCAGTGTGAATATTTTTAAGGTTCTCGAATTTTCCAGTTACATAAGTCTTAGTAGATAGGAACATGTTCAATTCTCAGATAGGTAGAGTGTATTGGAATGTCAGTCAATCAGTCTCTTGGAATCTACTGAGTGACTTGGGCTCACCACAATTTCCTGTAATAAAATTGCTACAGTTACTGTTACATACTGACGTGAGAACAACTCGTAAGCACAGTGATGTGTTTATTCTATATTATAAATGTCAGTTTTGATACATATAGCATGAAATACGTATGCTCTACCTAATTTTTCAAGTGATTGTCGTCAAAAATAAGAAAGCGAGCACCATCCGTCCTCAACGTTTCTGGTTTCGACTATCGTTTAACACTTGCTTAGGTATCTGCCCTTTGAGTGACTATGGTCAAAAAAGCCAACGAGCTCAATGTTTCTGGTTGCGAATATCATTTATCAAAGGCTTAGATATTAGCACTTTGAGTGATTTATAGTCTTAAATAAAAACTCAACCCTTATTATCACATACGAAACAGTCAAGAAGAAATTCCTGATGAGACATGCATTACATTGAGTTTTCTCTTCATGATGTTCTCAAAAGACCAGTGAAGTCTGCAATACCGCATTTGGCTAGCGTAGCGGTCTGTGGCTGAATCCTTTTTATAGCCAGAAGAGGCCATGATTCCTATAGTTAGAGTAATGTAGAGCTGATATTGTAGACTCACCACTACTAAATATAACCCTTGCTTCGGATTAGCCAAAAAGCTTGGAAATTGCCCTGGAAAAATTCACGCTCTACCTAGAGTATTTTCGCACAATAAATAAAGTATCGTACTTAGCTGCAATATACCATAATATTATCCACATTTCAAAAGCAGTTCGTAAAATATAGAGCAAACCATTCCAATGGTCTTACCATAATTCTAGCATTCAATGACCAGAAAACATACTTACAACAAAAAGTAAGTAACGTGACAATAAACTCGACAAGTTCACTGTATCGTCTCTACCATAGAGTTGAAAATATCGTTAATTATTGAAATAACACTTAATTGGACAATTAACTTTATTATCGCGATTGTGTGGACCAGTCGCCATGGATGCCTGTTACACAAAGTTGTGCAGCCTGTCTACATACTTGTCCCAGACAATATAAACAATCTTTCGGGTATACTGTTTCTGAACTATCACGTTTAGTGAAGATATTCACAAAATAAATGTGTTATTGGGCTCAAACTAAGTGCTATTGATGTGGGACTATTAAAGCGCAACTAAATTGTCTCTCTTGATTCTTATATAGCACGGCACAGTTTCTAATAAATCAAAACTTCTTAAAATGCAATAGAAGATTACTCACTCTGTGCGATAGCACACGAATTCTATTTAAAATCTGACAGCTTTACCATAAAACACTCTACAAATGCACAGTAAATACAAAGTTGCGCGCCCTATGCAGTATTTACCGCCAACACCCGATACGTTACGCAAATAAAACGCTATTTTACATACGTATTAAACTGGTTGGACATCTACAGGCATTTACAACGCTACCGTAGCAATAGGATCCTGTAAGCAAGGCGGAGTAAAACTGGTAGCAGTTTCGCTTAAGATAGAAAAAAAAACAGATAGCTTATTTGCTCAAGATAGAGAAAATTGGAGCAAAGTTGTAGCTAATTTGCTCAAGATGAGAAAACTTTTAGATAATGTGCTTAAAATTGAGCAAAATGAAAAAGTAGCAGGTAATTTCCATAAAATGTAGGAAAAGTTGTGGTACCTTCCTTATTTGCCTAAAATTTGTAAAAAGGGAGAGCTGGTAACTTAGCTAAAACTGAAAATAAAGAAGAAAACTAGTAGCTTCCTCCAGATCAAAGATTTTAAAGGACAACTTAAGGCCTACGTTGCCTCAATGCTAATTAACTCAACTCACAATTAAATTAGAGGATGGATGTATAGATAGATGAATGTTTGTTCCTCTCTCACTAAAAAGATTTCCATGAAACTTTGCTGTAATACACGCAGGTGAAATCTAGAATACTTAGTACCTACTTACTACCATACTTTCCCGATTTTTACACATACTGATATTTGTGTGACGGGTTTTTAGCGTAGTCACCCTCGAACCATGGCTAGTGTAACACATGTCGTAACGCTGAGATAAATAAATGTATTTTATCTTATTTGCATAAATACGAATACATATAAGCATCACAAGCCAAGGAACTTACGTGCGGCCATAAGCGAAAACAGCATTCAACATTACAAGCAAGACGTTGTTTTCTAAATGAACTCCATGTTATAATCATCATCAGCCCTTTATACTGTCCCACTGCTGGGCACGGGCTTCTTCTCACTACGAGAAGGGTAAGGCCATAGTCCACTACGCTACCCAAGTGCGGGTTGGCAGACTTCACATGTCTTTCGAGAACATTATGGAGAACTCTCACGATGTTTTCCTTCACCGTTCAGCGATAATTAACAATTTAATACGCACTTAACTTTAAAAAGTCATTGGTGCGCACCTTGGATTCGAACCCGAAACCCTCTGCGTAGCAGTCTATCGGTGTCTCCACTAGGCTATTGCATACATGCTATAATAAATAAACTTAATTTACACGGTTGTAAAGAAAGCGCCACAAACCATAATTACTGCATAACTTACTTTTATGTCCGTTTTAATATTTAATTTTACAATCCGCAATTTCAGTCGGACGTTCTAGGTCTAAATTACAAATCTCTAGCTTTTGATTTAGCTAACTTTATGCATTTGCATCAAATGTGCAATTACATTAATTATACATTTTATCAGCCAAAGTCCACTGCTGGACATAGGCCTTCCAAAAGGATCTTCATATAGACCGATCCTGACCTACCCGCATCCATCCGCTGCCCTCGAGATCTGTATATATAAAATCCTTGCGTTACTGACTGACTGACAGACAAGCTACAACCGAAACTACTCCGCGCTAAAATTTTGCATGTATCTTCCTTGGGGACCGTAGGGGTGCACTAAGACGGGATTTTCCGAAATTCCCACGGGATCGGGCAAAACGGGGAATTGGAAAATATGTGCGTGCGACGCCGCTGGCGTCTAGTCGACATCGTATTCACATAAAATGTTAGATAAGGTGCATACCTATATGTTTATTGTTACTTTCGCTTCATTACAAGGATATCCTATAAATATTCGGTCATTGCGTACCAGTAAACAGCTTTTAGAAGTCCACTGCTGGATGTAGGCGTCTTCTAATTTCAGTCAAAATGAGATTGTAAAGCAATTAGAGAATTTGGCCTGCTATATCAGGGACGGGTTGTCATAAAGTTTTATGTCGAGTTTTCCGTCTCTTTACAAAGATTTGATTTGTGTATTTTTCTTAGTCACTGACGACACCTACAGCATTAAATGGGGAAGTGACTTTTAAGTTGTAGATGCGTGAATAAAATGTAGATACTTATGTAATATTTAAGCTGTCACCATATAATTATCATCACTTTAAATTTATAACTGTTGCATTCTAGACTTTTGCCTTGAAGCCTGGGGTTCATTTTCTAGTCTTATAAAGAACACAATACCTATATTAAAAATCAAATTATTAATGTCAAGTCCATACTTATCCACAACGCGTGCTACAAAAACTAGAAGCGTCATCCCTTTTTACGAAACCACACTATGCATGGCACACCTGAAGCATAGTACAAATAGCTAATTGAATTAAAAAGCTAAAGGCACTACCACCTAGTGTATGTTTCTTCTAATCGCAACAATTACCAGTATTCTCACGCGCGGAGCCTCACTCGGCTCTTCGTACTAAGAATGTGGAATACATTTTTATTATAATAACTGGCTCTAAGATTTTATCTGTACGTATTCCGCATAAATGATAACGTACGGCTTTAGTTTTTACCGTCAGCCTCTTATATCTACGTTTTACTAGTTATTTATCTGTTAAAAAGTCCAGGTTTTTCTAAAGTTGATGTTCGATTAAATATTGAATATTCTGTAAATGTATACAGTGTCGCAGGACAGACTTATGACATGCCTAGTCCTCTTTAAATATCAGAATGTAATAAAACGAAACAGTAAAGGCATATACTTGTATTTTTATCTCTTGTTTGAATAATTGTTAAGTCTCTAGGACACATGATTTCATAGAACTTGAGTAGTCTTTTAAAAACAATTTTACAAACTAGGAAATAATTTGCATCATCATGAGATTCAGATCTGAATAGACTGCTGTGCCGTTGCATTTTTAAGGATTCAATCTTCACTTCCTAGGGTTCCGGTTACTTCGCTACACTCAAACAGTGAAGTAACCGCTTCAGTCGTCCATAATATCAGAAATTCAATAGTTTAAGAATAAATGTTGACACTTAACTGTCATCATAATCATGATTTGCCAACATATACACCTATGAAATGTGTGGCTATTACCTATTTCACCAACTGAGGATTCGGCCTAATTATCATAATTATATTGCAAACCATTTTCAATGTCACTGTTCGTTTTAGTTAGCAGGTTTAGTTTTAGCAGAAAAATCTTATTAGAGTAATGTTCGAACAGAAATCCTAAATTAGGAATTTATTCTTGGTTTGAGCATTTAGGACATTCTACAACAATAATACAAAAATGACGTTGTTTTACCGTGCCGGATCTTTACTTCACTGGTCATCAAATTTTGACAAAAAGTCGGTTAAGGGGTTTGAATCTACCCGTCACAGTGACTGGTTTTCTAAGGAAGGGCGAGCAATCAGTACCCGTGACAGGTGGGTGATAGTAATCACTGAGCTACAGGTGGATGCTACCCCTTTTGAAGAATTTGATGTAATCTGTTCATTAGTTCAAATCAAAAATATTATGAAATATGAATGCTAAGTTTTCTGAAGTCAATAATAAACTCTTTTAATGTTTAAATGTCTATTATTAAAATGTACTAAAGAGAGAGACGGGACACGGGAATCGCCAGCGGTGGACTGGGGGGCAATTTCAGTCAATGGCGAGAAATCGTAATGAATCGACACAAACAGAAATTAGAAGCAGTGGGATATTATAATAATATAATAATAAATATTCTAACACATAGGTACACACATCACCATGTAGTCCCGAACTAAACTAAATACTAATTAGTTTTTTGAAGAATACTAATGATACAGATACTCGTTTAACTGTCTCCATGGTCCAGTGGATAGCGGATGCGACTGTTGATCGGAGGTCCCGGGCTCGATTCCCGGGTCGGGCATAAAGTGTTACTGGGTTCCGAATTGTCAGTAGCAGACCAGAGTCTGGCTATGTGCCCGGTAACGGCAATGCGCTCGCCCCGTATTACGTGAGACCTAAAAATTCATGGTGAAATGTGAGTGTAATATTAAACCTCTGCTTACCCCTTCGGAGATACAGGCGTGAATCTATAAAAAAAAAGGTTAGCTTAACTGGCCTTTATTTTGCGAAACTACGTCCAATAAATTATCCATCGCAACATATCACGCAGCTTCTAATTCACAGCAAATTCTAATTAACCATCACTCAAAAACCGCACACTCATATACATAACAAAACTAGCATAACAGTTTCAATTAAATCACACACCCGTGATTTATGAGGTCCAAGTGGGTCACAGAGTGCGAACGAAATAAATAGTCTATTATATGGCCAAGAGTGAAAACTGCTTGATGGGCAAAACAGCTATTGTTCAGTCCAAAGCGCAAAGCACTGGTTCGAATGTGGGAACATTTGTATATTAACAAAGCCCGCGGTTACACCCGCGTTGTTTAAATCTACTGCTCCGCTCTCGTGGCATAAGCCACGAGAGCAGAGCGGAGGAACGTAATGTTATAAAGACTATAGCCTTCCTAGATAAGCAGGCTAACCAGCGCAAAAATAATTATTCAAATCGGATCGGTAGTTCCTGAGATTAACCCGTTCAATCAAACAAACGCTTCAGATTTATTATATCTTATACTAATATCTAAAGCTGAAGAGTTTGTTTGTTTGGTTGAACGCGCTAATCTCAGGCACTACTGGACTAATTTCAAAAATTCTTTCAGTGTTAGATAGCCCATTTATCGAGGAAGACTATAAGCTATATAACATCACGAGCGGGCAACATATATGAGCGACGCGAGCGGAGTAGTAGACTTAAATAACGCGGGTGTAACCGCGGGCTCATCTAGTTATTAATAGATTGAAGCGGCGAAATATTCAATTTTGGTTAGGCCACTTTTCTGGTAGAATGTTGTTACATTATTGATATAATTTTCAGTCAATCTGGTAACTTCTAAAATCAGGTGCCCAATTCCGCTAAATAAATACAGTCGCGATATCATGCCAGTGTCATGCTTACATCACAAAAAGTGTATTCTTCTAAATTATATGATATTTGAATGAAATTGTAACGAGATCATATGTGTCAACGACGAACTGTTTATTTTAAATTATACATAATGACATTAGGTTATCAGAGTACCGCTTTTAAATCCATTCAAAATATGATATCAATGTCATATAAAAATAGCAGAATTGGCCCCCCCCACTCGTCAAAAACGTCTGGATTTTGCGTTAAGTATGAGTAAAACTTCTAGATTTTGTATTCGAGTCTATCTGGAAACTTCGAAAAGCAGTACTACCTAGAGTCTTGCAGATTTTTAAGTCGAGTCTATCCATATTAGTCCAAATCGTCTAAATAACTGGACAGACAGTACGCTGACCATCTGTTATTGTTTTCTTTTTATTGCTTGATTAAAATCGCTATTTCAAATTTCCAAATCCCCGCGCTTTGTGTAATGTTTGACCATATAATTGTTACTGGAACCGGTGGAATGAAAACGGCTTTGCTATCTCCAGTTAGATGTTTCCAGACTTTTAAGACCATTCTATCTTTTATTCTATTATTTTATTTCATTCTATTAGATCTATTACAGATATGTAGGTATAATGACCAGAAATTTATGACCACTTAAGAAACCTCGTATTTTTTATTTATACCCTCTCGCTTGTATCCCCGAAGGGGTAGGCAGAGGTATAACATTACACCCACATTTGGCCATGAATTTTTAGGTCCCACGTAATAGGGGGCGAGCCTATTGCCGTTACCGGGCACATCACCAGACTCCGTGCTGCTACTGAGAATTCGAAAAAACCCAATAACACTTTTGCCCGACCCGGGAATCGAACCCGGGACCTCCGATCATCAGTCGCATACGCTATCCACTGGACCACATAGGCAGTCTTAGAAACCTCGTATGAGACTTAAAACTGATTGCTTATTAGAGAGTCTCACTTTACATCTGTTTTATCTCTTCAGGTAAATTATAATGCAATATATTTGCGCAATTCTGTGAAATTTGTCTTAGCAGATATAGGTATGTTAGGAAATGTTCTTTCTGTGAGGTCCTCATTTGTTTATGTGCCTAGCGGGTTCGACACCTGCGCGGTGCAAATATTTATTGCTTACAGATACTTGTTGCAAGACCAAAGCGTCGATGAGATTTATGTGTGAATGCGTCGCAGAATGTGGTATTAAGCTGAGGTTATGAGCATAAGAATATTAAGCTTTAATGGAGTTACAATGAGTACAAAATAAAATACATAAGTGCCAAGAAATAATTAGAATACAAATCTAAGTTCGTTCTGTATGATAGTAATGGCCGAAGTATCTCTGAAATGAAATCACGTACCACGCTGAGTTAACGGAATAACCTATAATTCAGCGATGGAGCTCTACAACTAAATTAATGCTATAAATAATGTATCCAGCTGTCTTAGTAACTTCTGGGATGACTAGATAAAGGTTCAGGCATATAATCTTTATCCCAGCAGTCATAATTTGCCACGAAAAGTGACGGCTGGTGTAACTTATGACAAAACTTCGCAACAAATAAGGGTACTACATATTTTGTTTTCCAATAATTACGCGATATACTAGTATTTCTTGTAGTGCATCATCAGCCCTTTATAATGTCCTAGTGCTGGGCACGGGCCTCGTCTCACTATGAGAAGGGTGCTCGGGTAAGGCCATAGTCCACCACCCTGGCCAAGTGCGGTTTGGCAGACTTCACATGTCTTTCGAGAACATTATGGAGAACTCACAGACATGCAGGTAAGGGTGCATAGGGTTCACACCAAGAACTTAGGGTTCCAAGCCAACCTCACCTGCAAGTGGTGCACCTGCCGATCAACGGACGAGGCTCTGGCAAACAAAATATCCCGATAAGCGGCAATAGGCTCGCCACCTATTACGTGGGATCAAAACACTGGCGAAAAGTGGGCGTTTAATATGCCTCTGCCTACCCCTTCGGGGAAACAGGCGTGAGTCTATGTATGTATGTATGTATGTTAACTTCGAAAACTCATTGGTGCATGCCGTGGATTCGAACCCGAGACCTTCTGCCTAGCAGTCCGTCGGTCGCTCCACTCGGCTATCGCTGCTTGCTAGCTAGCTTTCTTGTAGTATTTGGACAAATTGCTTAAAAGTATTCAAAATAAGTGTTATTCAGAAATATTTGTATCTACCTTTTCAGTGGCACGCAAATTGAAATGAACAACTAATCAACCGCACAAATGCAAACTACATGTCATAAATAGCGGCAACATAACAAAGTGGTATCTGTTCGTACGTCAATGTTAATCTCGTAAACCGTTAATCCGATTTTAGTGCTGTTTTACGGCTGGAAAGTCCGGATGTTCGGCTTTATACAGTGCGTAAACGGTTCAGAGGAAATGGTTAATAGGGCCTACTGTTTTATATGGAGTTTCTGTGGCGACCCAGTGACATAGACTTGCACTTTTGTTTGTCGGTCGTAAGTTCCCCCAGTTTGCATTTCCTAGTCATTGAGATGTCATCGGCAGATTCATAGTACTTTCTCTTCAGCTGATATTGTACTGTTCTTTTGCAGAGATACTCGTATATACTACTACATTAATTGTACCTAAGCCGCTTTTAAACTACGGTAACGTTTATAAGCAAACGTAAGGAATCCTTATACTACACCGTTGAGTCGCTGGTACTCTCTCATAGAGCGATTTGGGTGTTTTCAAATTATTCTTAAAGGTGGCAGACATAATGATATAAGGAATGACACAAAGAAAAATAATCACAGCTAATTTGGCGTTGATTTCCAACACGCATTTACTAGTATCATCTGAGTGCATCTTCCTTCTCCTTAGTTACTAAGTTCCCTTTTACCCTTGGTTTGTCATTGTCTCTTTCCTAATAAATGATTGTCAGTTTAAGCATATAAATCACATTCTGTTTATCCCACTGATTTAAGCTCTACTTTCCAGTCCAGTCATGTGCTTTCCCGTACTCTGTAGTTCCTCATATATTTCCTTATAGGCCTGCGCTTTATTTTTCATACATTTCTTACACCAGCCCTGTGATTTATCGATACTACCATGTTGGGATGTGTTTGTTATTAGCAAAAAGGTTCTAGTTCCAGATTCAATTGGATAAAGCTGTATAATATGCGAGTGTTTGCTTTTTGTTCCGACCATTGTTTTTACCATGATTTGTTCATTTCCTGTGTCTATGATGGTCAAACTGGTTGGCCAGTAACTCAGGTATTTACTTGAGCTGGCAATTTTTCTAATTGATATGCGATAGAGATTAGTCTGCGGGTTGTATTGCCACCAACGGTTAAATCTCTCATCTGCGGGAAAAAAATGTAAGACCAATAAAATTAATTCCAATCTGGAAAATATTTGTGTTCAAAAGAAAAAATCAAAAGTTTGTAAGATATCCTCACTGCACAAAAATACACATGCGTAGGACTTGAAAATCTATAACAATAAGCTGTTCGGTGTTGATGAGTCTACAGTGATAGAGTCTGCTACAAACCCACTATATATCTTAAGGTAATAGGTTGCTTCACCGTGAGCTGACAATTAACTGAACTATGTGCCTTGCCTTTAGCATGAAGTTAAATAATTTGCTCCTTCAATCATCAGGTGTATAACGATATTCTTTAGCAGTGGTTAAGGACATCGAAAGGCGGAGCTCTTACTCGATACGCTTGATGATTTTTATAATAATTGCTGCTGAAACTAGCGTTATTAGCCCCGACTAATTTGATACTATTTAAAACTACCATGTTCTACTCATCTGGTAGTTTTAAATAGAAATAATAGATGAGGGTGAACCAGCCAACGGATTCAAATTAGATCAGATTTTTCAAGGTAGTCCTTACTGATTTCTGCATGAATGGGCCATCTCGACTTGGGAAACAGGGAAGTTCATCGTAAAGTGTAAGACGGCTACGCACTAACTTCTCTGTGTTACGGGTGTCCATGAGCGGGTGTCTCATTTAACGAATATAGCGAATCATTTAACATCAGGCGAACCATCTACTCGTTTGCCTCTTATGCAATAAAAATGTGTATTCGATTTGTTTTGACGACCGGTTGGCGAAGCGGGAGTAAGCAACTGCAACGCTGAAGGTCGCGGGTTCGATTCCCGTTCATGCATTTGTCTTGGTCTGGGTGTTTCTATGTATAATATATATGTATTTACGAAAAGAAAAAAGTATATAATATGTATGTTTATCCATTGTCTAGTACCCATAATACAAGCTTTGCTTAGTTTGGGACTAGATGGTGTTGTGTAAAAAAGAAAAAAAAAATATTGTGGATGACACAAATCTCTTCATCCACACTCTTCAAAACAGATTTGTTTAGACCTAAGAAAGTTTCAAAGCTATTAATTTTACTACAGAAACCGCTATTATCTACGTATTAGATTCAAGAGATATCACTGCATAGACAAGTGGTAGAGCAAAGTTATGACACTTGTCTACTGCAGTTATGTAAATGTTAACAGGGTTTTATTAATGTTTGCGGAAGCTCATTAATTATGTAGATATGATGGAAGCAACTGGTTGTCATCGGTGTTTCATAACGGTAAAGTTATCTACGTCGAAGTCGGAGCCGAGAGTTGCTGGTGATTGTAATGTTCCAACTCTGATATCCAGATCGAAAATATGCAATTTTAAAAAGAACATTTTGGTAGTGCAGATGCTAAAATGATACCAAGTGTAAAATACAGGGTGAAATTGAATACATGCGACAAAATGAAATAGGAGCTTCAGTTATAGTAACATAGTGATCATAAACTGTTTTTGCTACAATTTAAATCGATACAAATAAATACGTGATTATGGTTGTAAAATGGTCCCTTGATGTTGTTCATTTAAGTACGAGTTATCGATATTCCAGAAAAAAAATAATACGCAAAATAAATAAAAAAATTAAAATAGGTATCCAAAAATCTCGTCCGACTCATCGCAGTGCTTAATAATCGTCGTGGAGTTATCATGTTATTAAATGTATCTAAATAAATTGTGCCTGCTACTCGAAAACGGTAGTACGCGAAATTTTTTGATTCTTTAATTATTTTACCGTTTTTTCGTAAAACTTATAAAAGTTCACAAATTTTTCATATGATATGTTCCAAATTTTCTTGACAACACGTATTATTGGATATTTAATTTATTGCATCTATTCAATTTCACCCTGTATAGTGTAGCCAGAAAGTGTAGATATAAGAATGTTAACAAAGTGATAATGCCTCTGACTAGTTCGTCATTTTGTCACGCCACAAAAGACCTTTTTACTAACTCTTTCAACATTTTGGAAGAATCAAAGTTCCATATGGATTGTTTTTGATTTTTACAAGTCAATCACATAACTAATTTCGCCTTTGTTATGATGAGAGAAAAGCGATAGTAGCGAAGGGATATCTGAGGCATATTCATGATATGTGTAACTGTGACTTTCGAATTTAGCACGTTGAGAGAAAATAACACCAATGTGTCGGCTCATAACTTAGAAAATTGTAGTCGTGCCCAGGTTGTTGTTAATGATGTTTACATTATTTGTACATATCATCTCGTGGCTATCCTTTCAGCTGTCTTAACTTTACTTTTTACCTTTAGATTGCGAGCAGCTTAGTGTTTTGACTTTATAATCAAAAGTACTAACTATAAGTCATTAAGACAGATATTACCATGCCAAGGCTGTATACGAATGTGCCGAAACCCCTATTATTAACATTAACACAGCAGTAACAACATATCCGAGAACCCGACATGCCTTGCCCCACTAAAACAGACAAGCCCAATGTCCATTATTACCCTTTCTCGAATATTATGTACAAAGTGCATCTGTCAGGCTTCCAACCCAACACAATAATACAGCCTTCATTTGGTACCCGGTGTCTCTCCACTATAATTTAAACAAGACTTAACCTGGGGCCAACATTATCTGGCTACTTACTACACTCTTATGTCAGACTATTAAGGTTGAGAACTGCTTGGCAAAATTACTCAAAACGAAGCAGGTTTTGCTAAGCTGAAAGAAATTTTATTTGTGTGGAATACAGTTTCATTTTGATTGTCCGTGTGATACGGACTCAGGATGGACCCTGCGGCCACCTATGACTACTGCTTATTGTGGTCCCTTGTTTTTTTTCTGTAATTGTTTTTTAATGGCATTTCGAGTTGTTGGGATGATTCTCTAATTCAGATCGAGATATGGAGTTTGATGGGCATTCTGGTATTCAATTGCTTTTGTGTTTGTGCCGTTATAATGTATTTTTTAAGAGCACTCTGAACTATAAAGGGATGGTAGCAGTTCTTTATTCCTTTTCTAGTCGAACCGTTTCTGTGTCGGTTAAGAATCAGCTTCTGAATTAGCTTTTGTTCCTCTTCTGTATAAAACTTACGTGAAACATGGTATATAACCTAGAAAATTCGTAGATGTGACTGATCTACTAGCTATTAAAACGGTTACCCGATACTTTCCCCGACAGTCCCGGCTCGAAGTACAGCAATATTAGTACAGTAAAATTGTTATTTGGCTTGGTCCATTGCTTCGATATATCTCCGCTTCTTTGGGAATCCACCGAGTAGCTTCTTCGGCGAAATCGTCATATACCTACTACATTTTCCCATGTTGTAACCGAATTCTCATAAGTACTTATGGACGCAAAAATAATAAATAAATTAAAATTGCGTAAATTACATTCAGCAGTTTAGATTTCACGTTTTGCCTACCTTACATTGGTGTCCGAAATTCTGAATTAGAATTCTGATTCAGGTGTGTGAAACTCTGTTCTATGAGTAGAATACTTTAATTGACTCCGTCGCGCCATCTTTAACTACTGATAAGAATCCATTAACACCCGTAAACCAACCCTTTACGAACTCATAAACAATTTTAACACGTTCACTGCGGAACAAGCCGATTTCGGCCTGCCGCTGTACGTACAGCTGGTGCGGACGAAGAAAATTATGTCCCTCTCGCTGGTGCGGAACGATTATTTTAGGTGTTTTTAAGGTTTTGACAGAGACAAATACATATTTCGGCTTGTAGTCAAAATTGTAGGCATTCCCCATAAAAACATCACGGCAGGCCTTTTTCCACCTACCACGCACTAGCGGTGAAATATATCCGCTCAGTGCGGCAGTGGGTCTATTTCAGCCCGCCAACCCAACAGGCCGCCGGCGACCTGATACCGCACAGAGCGCACGCGCCGCCAGTTAGTGTTGTGTTGTGTCGATAAAATCGACGATGGCAAACAATAAAAGAATAATACAAATTTTGGAAGATTTTTATTCGACCTGCAATTATTACTGATAGTGACAGTAGTGATAAAATATTTCCAATTAAGAAAAATAAAAAGTATTTAGGAACAAAACATCATGGAAAACCAAGTAAAAGCGGTAAGTGTTACTTACTACCTACACGTATGTTTATAGTATATGTAGTACTTATAATATTTGGAAATGTCAGGTTACCTGCGAAAGTGCAGTGATATTCGCTTTTTAACCCCCGACGCAAACAGAGCGGTGCTAAAAAGATTTCGATCTGGCTTTTTTTGCTTCAAAGGTGATTTAAAAGCTTCGATCAAATATATAATAGATGCACGATCGCGGCTCGAAAAACGGCACCAATCAAACTGTGCTTAATTGCAATTTTTAGCACAGCTTACCTACTCTCAGCCGCTTCACGACCGTGCTAGCAGTGTGACGTACCCATTTCAAATGTTCACGATGCTGATGAATTTTATAACATTTTTATGGCATTTACTATGTAATAAAAATATCAATTAAGTGTAAAGTCCCGTTTTTTAATAATTTTGTTTCTTTTCAATCGTATGAAATTGTGCAGGGTGCTATGAGAGATTGCGGGGGTTCCCCGCAATCTCAAGTTCAAGTTTCAGTAGCGACAAAGCAAAAAAAGAGTAAAATAGAATTAAAAAATATTGCAGGCAATGCAACATGAATCTTTGCGTGTCATGTTTTCAAAACAGCCACAATTAAATAAAAATCTTCATTTCTTTTATGTACGATAGTTCTGTTTTATTTTCGATATTCCTTTATTTTGGTATGTCCCATCACTGCTAAAAATACTTTCTAGTGCGGTTCAGGTCGATATCGGCCTGCCACTTTTCCTGGTTTATATCTCATTTCCTATTTGGTAGATTCCGGGGCGAATCAAACCTAAGGAAGCTGGGCTCAAGGTTATTCTAACAGAATAAAAAAAATGTATACACCATGTTTTCGCAAAGTTATAGCATTTTAAGCTACCCTAGTGCTGGTAGGTCAAAAAAGACCTTTCATTTCATTTATTTATTCACAAACAATAATACAATTGTGTTTGAATGTTAATATAAATACACATAAAATATACATTAAAAGGAACACAATAAAAATAAAATGTCAAAAAGTTAATTACTTGTCAAAAAAAATCATCAATGTCATTAAAAGAAGTCAACACAATATTATCAATACAAAAAAAAATCGCAATAAATTTATCAAAAGGAAAAAAAAACAGCACAACAACACAATTAAATTTCAAGTCAAGTAGTTTTGAAAATGATCACAATAATAATAATTGAAAATAGATAACATCATAATAATACAATAAATAACATTACAATTTAATTACTTATGTTGGAGTCTATGAATTCTGTTACCGAGTAGTAGCTGTGTTCTAACAAGAAGGCCTTAAGTTTTCTTTTAAAAGTACTAGTATTATAAATGAGGGTCTTTAATTCTGTTGGTAAACAGTTAAATAGTTTTATCATTTGATATTGAACACAATGTTGCACAATGTTTAAATTAGGTTTTATTGTTTGTTTTAAATGTTTCCTTCTTGTGCTTTCTCTCACTAACCTTTCGTCCTCGGTTTCATAGTCATCGATGTATTTTGACAAGTAGCTCAAACTTGTTAATATATATAAACAAGGCACTGTTAGTAAAGAAAGACTTTGAAAGTGTTGCCTACACGATTCTCTTTGCGAAATTCGGATCATAGTTCTGATTGCCCTTTTTTGTAGTATAAATGCTCTGTCCCTATTGTATCTGAAACTATTTCCCCAAAGTTGTATACTGTATCTTAATCTTGACTCCACTAAAGCGTGATATACAGTTTTTAAAGTATCTATATTAACTTCATCTCTTAAGCTTCGTATGGCATAGCAAGCCGAAGAGATAGTTGCGTCAATTGCATTCATTTCTTCTTTCCAATTAAGTAAACAATCTATTTGCACACCTAGAAATTTTACTGTATTTACAAGAGCTATTTTTTCTCCGTTTAATATTATACTTAGGTTATCTTCACGCCTGACTGTAGATTTAAATAGAACAATGTTCGTCTTTTTGGTATTTATAACAAGTCTATTAGCGGCAAACCAATTGTAGAATAGTTCGAGAGTTTTATTTATATTTAAATTTAAGGACTCCAAAGTATTTGCACTTATTACGGCGTTTGTGTCATCAGCAAAAACAACAAGATTAACGTCAGGCTTACATTTACTCAAGTAATTTAATAAGTCGTTGGTAAAAAGTATAAATAAAATTGGTCCAAGAATAGATCCCTGCGGGACGCCTGCTGTGACGTTTTGAATACTAGATCGGTATACCCTTTGGCAATGGGTTTTGTCTAGTTCCTTAATTTCAACAAACATTTTTCTGTTACTCAAATACGATTTAAATAGTTCTAATACATTGCCTCGTATACCGTAATGCTCCATTTTCATAAGTAACAGCGTGTGATCCACCGTATCAAAGGCGGAACTCAAGTCCAAAAAGATTCCAGCTACCTTCAATTTACTATTAATCTTTTGTAATATATCGTTAACTAAAGTGTTAACGGCATCCGTTGTGCCTACAATTTTCTGGTATCCATATTGTCTTCTATTAATTATTTTATTTTTATGAAGATGGCTAACTAAACGACTTTTTATTAGTTTTTCATATATTTTGGATAGCGTTGGCAACACGGAAATCGGTCTGTAATTTTTTGGATCGGTGTGTATGCCCTTTTTATGCAATGGGATTATTTTTGCTATTTTAAGCTGCTCTGGAAAAATGCTACTTTCAATACATAGATTAAAAAAATAAGAAAAGGCTAATGCTAATATTCTAATATGTTCCTTCACGACTGATATTTGTAATTCATCATATCCGCTAGAACTTTTATTTGGCATTTGTTTTACAATGTTTATAATTTCACTCGGTGTGACAGGAGATAATATCATGTCAGTTTTAACTTTATCTGTACCTTGTTCTAAATAATACCTTGATTGTAGTTCGTCAAAGTTGCATTGGCTATGGTTAGAGTTAAAATTTTTGGCGAATACGTCCGCTATGTCACCAGGACTATCGACTATTTTTCCATTTTCATTTAAAATGATTTTTTTCTTTATTTTATCTTTTATCTTATTTCTATGTCGATTTACTATCTGCCAAATTTCTTTGCTTACACTATTTGCGTTATTTATTTGTATAACTATTGCATTTCGTTTGGCATGTTGCACCACTTTCCTGAAGAGTCGAATATAATTATTTTTATATGTGATGATGCTATTATCTTGGTAACTGGCAGAATTTACACACAGGAATCGTTTCATTTTGCTCGAGATTTTTATGCCTTTCGTTATCCATGTTATACCCATATTTTTTTTTGAAAGGGATATACTCCTTCTTTTCTTTTTGAAACTGCTTTGAAAAGCATTATTAAATTTAAGTAAAAATGCATTTATTCCCATCGATGTCCATTCAGTACTTAATATTAGCTGTCGAAAATTATTATGATTAATTTTAGAGTATAAACGGGTGTCAATTTTAATTATATTATTATGTCTGTTCGTTTGTTTAATATTATCAAGAATTAATTTGCAAAACAGTCCCGCATGGCCGTCACCTAAACTATTAAATTCTATGTCAACTTTTTCAATGTATTGGTGGTCAAGATTTGTTATAAAATTGTCTATACATGAACTGGAATTGTTACGAACGAAAGTTACAGTATCTACGAGAGTTTTAAAATTGTAGCATCGTAAAAGACTAATAAACTCTAATTTCTTTTTATTATCCGTCATAAGATTAATATTAAAATCTCCACAAATTAGACACTTTTTATTAATAAAATATTCTAACATTTTTTCAAAGTTTTGGAGAAAGTCATCAAAATTTTTGTCATTTGGGCTCCGATAACAGCAACATATATATAACCCAGTTTCAATATCTTGCGTGCAACACACTTCAAAGCTTTCCGGCTTGTATAATCTATTTATTTGTGAACAATTCATAGTTTCCTTATTGTTTAGTCCTAAGATAAGACTACCTCCACGCTTTTTATTAGTTCTTGTGTTGTATGTAAGAAGCTTGTAGTTAGATAAATTAAACAAAGGCGCAGATATAGTATTTAAAAAATGTTCAGTGATGCAAATATAGTCTAACTGTTGCTGCAATAATTGAAAATATAGATCTAATTCATCTTTTTTCTTAGTTACTCCACATAAATTTTGATGATAAATGTTTAATTTAGTTGTATCCATCATTTTGACGCCGCTATTTGTACACTTTTTATTGACATTTGATGATAATACATTATCCTCGAAAAAGCTCGCAATCGGAAACTAAGTTAGCTTCCGTTTGTGTTGAAGCATCTTCAACTGACGTTTTAGTCAATGTGTTATGGTCCGTCTGTGCAGATACACTGATATAGTTCTTTTTCATTTCTGATTTACCTGAGTCTACATCACTTAAATTAGAGAGATACGATAAGTAATCATTGACCTGCCACGTACTGGCGGAAAAATCGTTGGGGGCACATTTCGACCTGCCGCCGCACCAGATGAAGGTTTATGATTTTACTTACCGCAGCCAACGTGTTAATGCAAAAAAGGTCTTATTACTTTCACACCGGATTACTGTTATAAAATCTTGTACACGGCAAATTCAGTGTGGCAATAAGTGGCGGGTAGGGGTAGCAATTACAGAATGACACTGGTATTCTGCCGTACCTACTAATGTCACTTTACACCTTAATAATATCAGGGGATGACGCGAGATTTTTTTTTATGAGTACGTCTCAAAGCCATTTATTACATTGCCTTTGGCATATTGCAGGAATTAGCTTGAAACAGACTTTTTTTTAAAGTATTTTAGCTGGCAGACGGCGACCTCTAAACACTATATATTTCGTTTCTCTCAGAATATATCTTATCATGAATTATTGTACATTATCTGTCAGTTATTTGATTGATTGCCAGAGTACATTACGCTTTGCATAGGTAGTTTGGGATTAGATAAATCGGTGTTTTGTTTTCCTAGAATATTATTATTATTAGCACAGAGACCGACATCTATCCGATCTGTGACGATATCTCATAATTATTCATTTCTTTATTTGCTACAAACAAACACAACTCTTATTTTATTTTGACATTATTTTGAACACAACCTTTAGCTCACATATTTTTATCCAAAAGTAATTTATCCACCAAACAAGCTGTTTGTATAATCCCCACAATATTTTATTTCACATGTCCATATTGACCAAAGAATATTTACATAAAAATAATTATGTAATTATATTTTATTGAAATCCTGACGTGAACACGATACCAACTCGATAATGATCATTTATTTAATAGCCGACATTAAATGAATGCTTCGGTCATTATTTACGTACATTTACCATCATATTTTCTATAAGAATCGTTTGGTTTTGTGTAAGTTTTGTTTACTTACATTTATTATGTGTTTTCTTTTCATTTTAATTTGTTTGCTTGGTATGGTGCATTATTATTATTATCAATATTAATGATCAAGGGATTCGGTAAGGGCCTTAAGGGTCAAAGTGTACATTTGTAACATCGGTGTCAGGCAATTTCGTTTTTTTCTGCTCGAGGCTGCGATCATGATTCATACAATTGTTTGCAGTCCACGGCTGGCGATGAAACTCTCCTAACTTTCGTTATACTTATAAAATTTTGAGTCAATAGAAGGGCTTAGCCTATTATACCATGCCGGTTGCTATTGGACTTGATGTCGAGGTTTCCGTCTCTACATACGAGTACATACATAGTCTCACGCCTATATCCCCGAAGAGGTAGGCAGAGGTAAATTTCTACACCCACTTTTCGCCAGATTTATTTGAGTCCCACGTAATAGGGGCGAGCCTATTGCCGTACCGGACACATTACCAGACTCCATGCTGCTACCACAGATTTAACAAACAAGAACCAGATGTAGCGCATTCGTCCAACTAAGTGAGGCACGTTGACAGCTATGTGTGCGTGACATTTGGCGACTGGCACTATACGGACACGCGCGTTTATGTGTGTGTAAAGTTGCCAGATTATGAATAATCTCCCACTATTTTACATATAGTTTTTGCAAACGAATATAAAAATATTACATAGGTAATATTTTATATTCGTTTGCGGTTTTGAAGAATTTACCATGGATTTAATTAATGCTTTTAATATGTAATGCTGTTGTGAAAATTATTCAAATAAAAGATACCATTAAAGTATGCTTTTATAAATACATTTCTTAAATGTAGGTACCGAGTTAAGTTTTAACTAATTTTATTCGTAAATTGAGAAAATAAATAGATTATGTTTTGTGATTCATAGCCTCGATCCAGAAGAAATACTTATATTATACCAACTACATATATTTACGAATACCAATCATGAGGTTCAGATCTTAGATCGGCGAATATGTTGTTTATTTTTGGTTTAGAAATTCTCAGTATAGTATCTGGAAATGTTTGGTTAATTGCAATAGGCTTAGGTCCTAAATATTAATTAGCTAAAAACATTTTGTCATGCACACAACAAATTATGAAAATTATGATTCATAAATCATAACAAAAAAAAAATGCAACTAAAAATAAATAACGGCTGCAATCAATAATTTCTGTTTCTGTACGTAATGTACACACGGCGCCAAGTCAAGCTAACAGTTGCAGTACGATTTTGATACTTATTCCCTACGCCATAAGAACGGTACAAAGATTTATTCTGTGACAAAGGTCAAAGTGTATAGTATATGGGGATCGAACTCAAAACAATGTATATACTAATGGAGATTCTATTACTATATTTATAAGAAAAAAGATAATCTACAATATACTTTTACAATACGTTAATGTATTTTTCATTAACATGACAATAATTATTACCTACATAATCAATTGACAAGTGCATTTTCCCTAATTCAGGGTTTTCCCTGAATTAGGGAAAATGCACTTGTCAATTGATTATGTAGGTAATAATTATTGTCGACGTAAACTGGCAACACATACATATTTTCTGCAGAAATACGAATTTTATTGAAATAATATTATAAAACAGTCAAATAATCCATAGTTATCTGTAAAAATATATTCCATCTTCCCGTTTTTGCTTTTGGAAACAACTTTTACAATGTTTTAAAACGCAAGACGGCATTTTATGAATTTAAAAGCTGGATTGATCGTGGCGTGTGAACTGTGCGATGCTTCGCAGCGCACTGAGCCGAGTTTGTATTCGCTTTTCAATTTTGTATTTGCTTTAGTGGCCTCACGCAAGTATTCCGCGCGCTCCGTCTGTCCTTTGTTCTGTAGTCTTAGGCTGCTACTGAGAATTTCCAAAAGGAAAAACCTAATAACACGTTGCCCGACCCGGGATCGAACCCGAGACCCCCCTAATCCCACGCGCACATTTATGGCGCGAGACCAACGAGACAGTCTCTCTATCAAAGCTACTATTTGGTTCGCGTATTTTCCTTAGTTGCCTCTTTATCAAGGGCGAAAATGAGTCCACAGGATGACAACAGGTGGACAAAAAATATGGCTGGTAGAATTTACTTACCCAATGTCAATTAAAACTAAACCTTTCCGGACCACCAAAGCAGACAAAATTATATTGTTTATTACGTCTCATGTCCTTGAACATTCTCACAAATATAATTACCCTGAACTCAAGAAACTTAATTAGTTTCTCCGACCACAAAAACTTTATCTCTCAATCGTCGCCGACGCTGTGAGAACTGGCTTTAGGCGTTCAATATGGTGGGTCAGCTATAAAAAAGTATTTTTACCAAATTAAGGGTCCGAAAATTCGCTCCGGTAGCAGGCAGAAACAAAAATCTTATATTACCATAATCACTGAGGCTCGACGATTGTTCACACGCTTGGCAATACTGCATCTTCTTCTTACGTATGATTTTTATCTGTTTAAGAGCGAGATGAATATGTTTCTGTAGTTTTGTTTGGTTAATTTGCATGCGTGTTGTGCGCATGCGCAGGTTGTTCGTGTTCGGGGTTAATAAGGCGATGTATAAATACGATAACGGTGGTACAACCTGTTGCATTCCTATTGACATTTTGTTAATGCGATTGTTAATGTGTCACTATTATACGGTCGAGTACAGAAACTTATATAGTGAGATAAGATTTGCATTCCGTAATTCTTTTGTGAGATAATTTTTGTTGCTTTTTTATCGATGTTCGGCATACGCGTAGGTACTTATTTACTCGTACTTTGCACATATAACTTATTATCATTTTTCATGTGCGTGCACCAAACTTTTTGGTTGGTTCTTCTTGTTTATTGTTTTTGTTGGGAATCTTGATTCAACTGGCCAGTAGCTTCCCTTATAATTGGCGACGTATACAGTTCCATTTCTCTGTAATCAGTAGGTAATAAGCTGTAACGCACTTACATTCACTGAGAGAAAGGCAACAGGCAATGTACAGTACTGTACCTTACGATACTATAATACTATTATCGCGATCGATGGCGGTCATGAAGTCTTTATTTTTGTTTGTTACCAGCACAAATTGTTTAAGTTGGGGTTTTGTAGCCATCAGTCTCAATTATTTTATTGTTCATGTTTTAAAGTTAAGCTAAGTTTTTCGCGGTTTCACCCGCGTCCTGAGGGAACTACTTTACTTTCTACGGACCCCTTTGTTTTTCTAAAATAAAATATAGCCTATGTTACTCGCAGATAATGTAGCTTTCTAATGGTGAAAGAATTTTTAAAATCGGTCCAGTAGTTTTTGAGTTTATCCATTACAAACAATAATACAATTTTTTCCTCTTTATAATATTATAGTGTAGATTATTATATTTGACAGTGCTTGGCCTAACGTTATTTCATTTAAGTGTCGCTTTCGATTAAAAACGATATTTTTACCGCCACTTAACCTTTACACCTGTAGAATATCTTTCTAGTTACACCCACATTATAAGTAGGTAGTTGTAGATAACAGTGAAGTGATAGTGTAATAGAGGATCGTTAAATGCCTACGCAAAGGTCTTGAGTTCGATTCCACGGCACGCACTTCTGACATTTAAATATTATGTGCATATTAAATTGTTGATTATTTAGTTGTTTCATTACTGAAGGGTTTCATATTATTAAACTTACTTTGAAGTATCTAGAAGCTCTGTTCTTAGATTACTAACTCGCTTAATAGAATGATGTACACCATTCTATTAAGCGAGTTAGCGTGGAGTAGATAATATTAAGAAAGAGTCACTGAGATGATGACAAATATAGAGTCAGGATACCAATTATGGAATACGTTCCTAATATAGAGTACGTTATATTTGGAAGACTAAGCGCCGCGAATATTCAGAAATTTGTTTACCATATTTCAAAATTTTGGCATATTCTGGACACCTAGAACTGAAAATATAATGACATTCCACATGGGGGACGTATTTCATAATTGATACTTTTCCCTTATTATTATATTAATACAAAATATATTGTAGAGAGAGTCGAAAATGAAAGAAGTGTCTATCAGTATTATTGTCTAGTAATAAAATTAGTTGGCGCTTTTTTATCTCTATACTGAGGTGTCAATTATTTTTTATTAATACACAGTTATTATGGGTTCTTATGATAGTGAGCTTTATTAGTATAGAGTTTGAGAGTTGAAGATTAAGAAAGATACACCAACGAATGCTTCAGTAGGTTTTCATCTGCATCTATTAATTGCCACCAAAATATAGACACATAAAGCTTATTTTGTATCCCATTCTTTGTATAAATATTGGATAATAATTACACATGAAAGATGTAATATGATTGTGTCTAGAGTAGAGTGTCAGTAATTACAGGAGAGAAAACTTTGTTAATTGCCCACCATTAAACTATAATATGCAAAAGTAACAAAAACTGTCTTTGTTGTGCAAATAATGATGCGAACAGGAGAAAGTGATATTTTTTTTGTTACTCACTGAACTATTGGAGCAAAAACATATCAAATAATTGTTGTCTTTGCCAATAAAAATGGATAGATACATTTTTTGCTCACTTTTACTCACAATAACAGGTAGTCCAGCCTTCAGCATGAAAGGGCCGGCTCGACCGGGGAAGTACCTACTACCCTCTCGCAGAAAATCGACGTAAAGTAACAGTACCTTAACTGTTGTGTTTCGTTCTGTGAGTGAGAGTGCCGGAGGCCCCATATTCCTTCTCCCTCCCTCATCCCGCTCCTTCTCTTAACCCTTTTCCCAACCCCAAGGGGCGGCAACGCACTTGTGACTCCTATGGTGTTGCTTGTGTCCATGGGCGTGGGAATTGCTTACCATCAGGCGATCCGTTTGCTTGTTTGCCGCCTATTAATATATAAAAAAAGAAACTTTTCTTCAAACGCCTAGGCGCGACATGATAAAGTTCAACAATAAGTATACGAATCCCGGCCAACCCGTTTAACGATGATGAGCATGATAAATGTTGAAAATTCTCGTCTCATCATCATCGTCCTAGGGTTCTCCCAGTTGCTTCCAAGACTTTCACCTACAACTTGGAGTCCTCTTACTGGTCCAACCAGATTTGACAGAATATAAGTTTTAATTTCAGATTCCAAGCTGTTAATTTTTCTCGAGTTTAATTTAAGATTCTGTTTACGAAACATCAAGAGCATTTTAAATCTTTAGAATTCGAGTCGAATGCCTTCTACTAGTAAATTGTTGAGTACTTGTACCTTACATCTTTGAAACCACGCGCGCAACATGCCTTGTATTAAGTCCTATAACGTTTCCAAGTCTTGTCGGGCAGGCACAAACAGGAAACCGCGTGCTATACAGAACATTGTAAATAAATAAACAAACAAACAAACTATCTCTATTGGACATTAACATGATGATTCTATTAAGTTCAATAAAGCCTCCTTGCACCAACATTATTCACTAGAGGTACCCCATACAATGAGCCACAAATCATGCGCACAATAGTGGTGCGCCCTATCGATTCGATAACATCGATAATTGCGATAGTCGAGCGCACCTCTATAATTAGTGTTGTGCTCCGCAAACATTGGCTATCGATGTTGTAAGTAATTGTATAGGTATTTAATATGTTATTATTGTTCGAATTTCACATGGTGCTCGGTTTGTAATTATTGTTTAGTGGTCGGTGGAGTTAGGTGGTGTTTAGTGCGATAATTTTATGAATGAAGGTGGTAGTTACTTTTAACCTATCATGGTTATATATTTTCAAAAATAAATCATCTTTCATAGCTATTTAATTATTTGTTAGCGAAGTTAGATGCAACGTTTGATTCGCTTTGGTACAAAACTAGAACCAAAATTAACTATAACACTAGACGTAGATACTAAGATTAGCACTATTTTATTCCATCTATCAAAGAAGGCATTTATTTATGTAAATGCAATACCATTTTAACATTTTCTGAGAAGCACCAGATTGCAGAGAATATTTTTCTCAGGCTGTAATCCGTCATTTGTTTTAGCAAATTATAGACACAAATTCTGCTCTAATTTATAATGAAATTAAATGAAATAAAAATGAAATGAAATGAAATATTTATTTTGCCACACATGGCACACACGAAAAATATTTGACAAAAATAGGTACAAAACACAATACCACTACTATACGTAGAAACTTAGTTTTTACTAGAGGACGCCAGCAGCTACGCCTGCATTTTTTTTAATTTACCCGTTTTGGCCGATCCCGCGGGAATTTCGGGTAATCCCTTCTTAGTGCACCCCTACGGTCCCCAAGGAACATACATGCCAAATTTCAGCTTCCTGCGCCCAATAGTTTCGGCTGTAGCGTGTCTGTCACTCTGTCATTAAGATAATGCAACTAAACATTGAACTAAGTTTATTTAATGTTTTCTAACTAGGCCTTCGACAACACACAATGTAGCTTACCTAACAAACTCAGCAAAACATTAACATGTTTTCCATAACACAATATAGGTAACGGTAATGGTAACGTAGGCGTTAGAAATAGAAAGTATGATACAATCATCTAGAGCATAATTATTCGATAAATCACATGAGCCCAGCCGGCATGTAGCAATGGTAGTAAGTACAGTATTGACACGTAAGAAGTTATGATTTATTTGTTCATTACGGGGTTTAATAGCAATGTGTATAAGGCACATGAAGGGCAGACAGGAATTGCAGAACGAACTGCTATTAGTTGTCAGGAAGATGTAGTACAGTTCAAAACTGTAGTTGTGTTTACCTCAACATTCAATGTAAGTATTACTACAAGGAAAACAAATGGTTAATGTTTTTGATTTGACTATACGGATGGCATTTTAGGTGGTTGTCTCGCTACGGGACAGCACGTTGTGCTAAGCACAAATTGTGGTCTCACGTTTGATTGTTTTCTGCGTCTTTTAGTTGTGTGTTTTGTGTTCCGCGACATAATATTCATTTCCAGTGTGGAAGCTGTCCTTTAAAAAATCATTGTTTTAACCTCAGGTTCGCTTAGACTAACCGGATTTAGTTGACTCATCATCATCATCACCTAGCGCCGTCCCGGTTGCGCTCCAAAACCCACGCCTTGGAGCCCGGGGTCCGCTTACCGGCTGTGTCTCCTCCACTTCGCACGGTCTTCAGCATCCCTGATGGTTAGTTGGTCCTTTAAAAAACATCCTCCTAGCGTTATACCCGTTTCAACCTCGGGTCCGCCTAGGCTAACCGGATTTAGCTGACTATCAGCTTTTAAAAAACTCCTTTAACATATGAAAACTTAAATAAGTACCCTATAGAAACAGGAGTTATCAACTTCACTACGTATAGGAGAATAATAGATGTAGAAAGGCTACTGTGGGTCTCACAGCTTCAAATTGCTACACCTTTTTCTAGTCTGCTCTTTGGCGGTTTCGAATCGGCACTAAGTTTAACAAAAAGCTTCTACTTAGTAAGCTTAAGCTATAATTTTCAAATATTTATCACGAACATTACAAATTCTACGAAAACCGCGATAACAGTAGTGGGTTTATTATGGCGGATAATGGCGGGCAGGGAATGAGTAGAGATCTAAGTGATAAGTACATCTGACGGGCTAACGGTCCGAGCCAATCCATCCCAGATGACTGCTCTGATATCACAGCCAGTAACCGTAGTAAGGCAAGGCTTTTTGTTCAAAATATAAATATTGATAAAAATGTGTTTCGTTTCTAAAGGTAGTAAATGCATGTTTGTAATTTGCATAAAGTAGCCAGTTTAAGTATGCACACACACATATCCATATATAAAAATGTTCTACAAATACGCGTTGTTGATAAAAATGTGAAACACGTAAGCTCGACACGCATTCGTGAACAGCATCAACTTATAATAATAGTACAATATCTAGAATATACAAAAACATGTTTATGGGTCCTTCGAAATAATAAGCAAAGTCATATAAAATAGACTAGGCTATATGTGTGGTTATTGATACTTGCGACAAAAGGTTTGATAAGCCATATCACTGCAAAGTTTCATAAAATCCCGATAATAGAATGTGCGTGAAAGACTAATAAACAAACATCCTCAGAAACTTTCGCGTTTTGTAGTTCTGTACCCTGTGTATCCCGTTCGTGAGTAGGTACCAGGTAAATATTATTGTTTAAGTGTTTTATCTTTAACTGCTAAATATTATGGAATTTATTGAGATGAAAGATGTAGAAAGTCGAACATTCTAGAAGACAATTACGCAATAAATCAGGCAGCAAAGTGGCGAAATGCACAATAGCTAGGAGAATGAGCGGGGTAGGGGTACTGCGGTAAGTGCGCTCAGTAGATTGAGTCGGTTCTGGGTAATGACAGCCCGTGAGTGATGGCCTGCGAGCCGGAGTGCACTGTAGCTGAGTTCGTTTGTTTATGCGGTTAGGCAGCTATTTGGAATGTACGGGTTTGCGCTAAACTTGTCTTTGTGATGAGGAGTGTGATTTGGTTTAGGAGGAATTTATGTATTGATTGTTTCTGTAATATGGAGGAATTCTTTTCGTATGGCTGTATGGCTAACTATTAATGATACAAGACTAGGTACAATTAAGTATCTATCATAAGTCATAAAGCTCGTAAACTTTATGACTAATAATAAAGCTCGTAAGCTTTATGACTAATGAAAATGCCGAGAATATACCGACTTTCTCGACATTTTCATTAGTCACAAAGCTTTTTTTATCAACTACAATTATGTTAAATTACAAATTAAATACTTTAGTGCACAGGAATGAAATCATCAATGTTGCCAATTCCAAACAAAACACTGTAATAATTAGTAAAATTAATTGTTTACCTCAAAACATGCACATAAGTTCCCTTCCAAACTCATAACCTAAATCAACAGCCTCAAAATGTCGGCAACCGCAACGAGACACGTGAAGGCCTCCAATTCGGCAAACATACTGATGTGCAAACAATGGTGGAAAGTCTGCTGGATGTATGGAGACCAAGAAAAATACTACAGACAACTTTACGGCAAGAGAAAACTAAACAACATCAACTCAACTTTCCTAAATTTCGACGATACGGACATCAAAAGACCTGGCGCTCAAATAACAGAACTAACTGATGACTTTTTCGAAGACAATTGTTCTCAAATAGAACCAGCGCCAGACGAAGAGCCACCGAACGTCGACAATGGAACGTTCGGTGCTGAAACAGAACCAATATACGGCTTTGATTACCAAACTACGTGGCAAAAAGACCAAAGAAGACAACCTATTAATCAAAGTTACGATGAATACATGAATACTACAGATTTAGACAAAATATTAAACTCGAGGCTTAACGCAGATAGTATTAAAAGTATGCTAGAAAACGGTCTACCTCAATCAAGATCTACTATAATAGATGCAAAAGAAGAAATTGTAAGAAATGGAAATACAGTGGGTAAAACTTCAAAAACTGTGTGTAGGACGAAGAAAGGAGCTTTGGTTACTGAGCAAACTGAGATTTCTACTGATGGGAAAACGTTGGCGAATCTCAAGTTTCAGAGATCAACGGTGAAAACGGGTCCAAATAAAGTGAAAGAGGTGTTACAGCCTCTAAAAGAGGATAAAGTGTTGGATGAGTGTTCAAGGAAGAAGTGTATAGGAGACAAGCTGACGACAACTATGACGACGCTGGTGACAGTCACGCAGACTTCTATGACGTCGTGCAATGAGTGAGTACTAGTATTAACCAATTATTTACTTAAAAATAAGATCCAGAATTTAAATGTTTATGTCAGTAAAGTGGTATCCATATTGCTGTGTGTAAATAGATCGACATGGACAGTTTGATGGATACACGAACAGTAAATAATTAATTCTACGATTCTATCAATGCATACAGTATCAGGCAATTATAAATTTGATTTTATATTTGTTGTTTCTTAGACTTCTTTTTATGATAGTTTAACATGACCACAACTCTCTACTACATATTGTATAACGCTATCACAGTAAATTGCGACTGCTTTAATTCGATTTACCCCAATACTTACAAGATTATACACAATTTGCGACTCTATCTTCTGTATTAAAACGTCGAAAATTCTTTGGACAGGTGTCTAGCCACGAAGCCCCGTAAAGCCCGCATTCGTTTTACCGTCGCCTGCGCATCGTCACCGCACTTCCGTCCGATAATGACGTTACGTGGAATCTACTGTTGCGGTCTCGCGGTTTGGTTACAAGTAGAAATTCTGCCTGCACTTTTGCGAAACGAATTGTATAAAGAAACCTTCCTATTTTGATGTGTATGAAATCATTGGCAATTGTGGTCAGCTTGAATCAATTGTATGAAATTTTTGATATCTGCAATTGAAACATTTCGGTTACCCATTTGTCTATTGATTGCTTTATTAGTTATGTTGCCATCTCATATATAATATCGCCCATATATTCCACAAGAGTTTCAACTTGGTACTTTCTGGCAGCTATGAGTTTTGCTGCCAATATTCTAATGGCGCTACAAAATATTACGCCTTATTAACCTTATAGGAAATGTTTTTGAGCTTCAGCAACTTTAATCTGCCGATATTTGTAAGCCAGCAGCACTTCATGATGTTAAATCAACTGATATTGAAATAAATCCTTAGTCGCTTTCATCCTTTAAATCTTTAGCAATAAATGTTTAGCGTAGAGCCCTGAATTATACTTAATAGGGGCATGTTAGTTATAATACTGCACCTACTTTACTCTTACCCTTTGTGCTTTTGAAAAGGTTATAAGGCTATGTATGGTGTTAAGATATTAACTGACACAATGATATCTCTAACCGTCACCTACCCTCACTATCGGACATAAAATCAAACTGTAAAAGCTGATAAAGAAGCCGCCATTTTGATATTGAAAGCCTGCCATAAATGAGTTGCCACATAAAAAATACATTCAATAAAACAGTAGATTGATATCGTAAGAGTTATAGCGGTTGGTAGCGGCGGACAATGTAACCCGATGGGCTTTAATACGTACTATTTAAGTATACAGGATGTAACTCAAATGTGTGGTCATAAAAAGTTATAAATATTCATGTCTTACAGTTTCTGCATACATATTTTTTTTTTCCGCATTCATGTATAATACAAGGAGTCCATATTAGTAGTTTTGCGTATGGTTTCGCCATGTGCGTCCATCCGTTCGTCAGTGGTTTACTCAGCGAGTATGGGAACTAAAGAGTTGACATTTGGCCCATTATAAATTTTGACAAGTTGTGAACTGAATTTTAAACGATAAAGCAAAGCGTTCGTAATTTTAGGTAGGCATCTCAAGGGTTGCCTTAATTCTGATTCAGAGATACGGATCCTTGAATACATAACGTACTAAAAGATTTTTTCCATAATATTTTGTTGTAAATTATTTGTTTCTTATATCTAGCTCAATCTGTCGACTTATGTTTATTATTAATCGGTCAATAGTAGTTCACAATTTAAACAAAATATATGCTTACAATATCACTAAGGACTTTATATATGTGAAATCTTCGGCTTTCATTTCATATATTATCTTATTATTAATATATGAAAGGAAAGCCGAAGATTTATTTCTTCGATTCTTGAATCTTTCTTTCCCTTTATATGTATAGCACCCTGTATACCCAGTGTTGTCATGTTAACATTATTAACGTCTTGAGATTTAATTTAGAAGTAGCTTTCTTTTTAATTTTATAATATATAATTATTTAATTATAGAGGTCGTTTATGGCAGTGCGTTAAATGTTTCGAAAGTTGCTGCTTGTTACGTGAAGAAAACTCGTTTTCCATTATTAATTTCTTAAAGCTAACGCGGTATGTGTGGCTGCGTTTATAACTCTTACATTTTTATAATATTACATCCCGTATCATCAACAAAACATAGCTACATTTTTTTCTTTTTTTCTCATTATATCTTAATTATCTTCCAAGATTATTTTCCCATCATACTTTTATATTATTCTCAACGAAACTTTACAAGGGCTTATTGTGACCACAATTACGAAACAGATTTCGATTATAATAATTCTTAAATATAAAACTGGTTATAAATACTATTAAAATGAACTTTAAATATGGCAATCGCAATGTCTTAATCTGGCAACACGCTCACAGCGAGCCTTTGCCTCGCGCGCCAAAAATAAAAAAAGAAACCCCAACATGGCGTCGTGGACAAGCGACGTTATCTCGAAGCTACCGTTTACAAGGACTCTTGTGTACTGCCGACAAAAACTGATCGATGGATCCTTTAAAATGGCTTTTTTATTTACTACCGATTCTCTGGGTGTGAATTGTTCACACGACAGTAAACTTGTAAGAAAATAAAACAAATGTTGGTGGCAACTATAAATAACTCGCCGCGAGGATGGTATGAAGCTTTATTAGGTAAATTCACTTACTGAAGTACACCCTGAGTAGTGGTTGATCGATCGAATGTTCTTAGGAAAAAGTGGGATTTAGATTTGTACTATGTCTAGATGAGCACTGATGGTTGATCAAACATTCCAACACTCTGGACTGGCTAACAGGTATGTTACAACTTTTTGGCGACATCTAGGGTAAACTATAGTAATGTTGGCACCCCCAATGATTGGCACTCTGCCACAGAATAATTAATAGTACTAACGTAACTCTGCTGAATTATCCTGAATATTAGGAAAATCTTATATTATTATGTCACAGAAATACATTCATAAGCAGGATTAACCTATTTTTTATACATAGAACAAATATTTAAATCTTAACTATGAACCATTTTTCTTTAACAACTATTTTAAAAAAATGTTAGGAAAAATTGCCTAAAAAAATAATGAAATGTTTAGGTTAGGTAGTTACTTGCCGAAGCGAAAAAAATATTTTTAATTAATTTTACACAAAAAATCCTATTTATTTGTATCTGTTATCTTCATTAAAGCTTAATAAACGTTAGTTTTGCGCTACAAAATAGATGGATCGTCTTTTTCGATAGTGCCAATGACTATACTTAAAAATTGTTCAACAACATAGTCATCTGCACATTTTAGAATCATATTTTTTCAGATTTTAGTTTGTTTTCCGTCAAATTCGCATACAAACAACTTTAGATTGTATATTTCTTCGCATTTACACCCAACTTAGTATGGTACGGTCGTACAGTACGTCGATAGCAACCTTTCTTTACAAAGTACCCAAAAATCAGGACAGATATCGCTTAAAACAAAGAACTTAGTATAGACAAAAATATTACGAACAAAACGCTTGTGAGAAACTGAAACAGGGCTCATTTGCTACAATGTATCTAGGAGACAAAATGAGCTGCATTAGAAAAATATGCCGAAAGAAAGATATAAAACGTGGTAAATGAACTAAACTTCTCTCAAATATAGACTTATGTTAGAAATATTAGGTTACATAAACATTCATAAATATACGTAGAATACATGTATAAAGATCCGGATATCAAGTCTTAAGACTGTCTGGGTATCACGCCCTTAGGCCAACAGTGCCAATGATTGTATCTTTTGGTACTGCCAATAACTATACCAGGGTGCCAATGATTGTACGTTTCTTAAGAAATAAGTTTGAGCACATTTTTATGCTAATAAAACGGCTTTATTAAATACGATGTTTTATTTTTATTAATGCCCATGTAAACACAATTCCGACAAAACCATAGAAAATATTATTGAATTTGTATTTTCCTGAGAATTTGTTACTTAGTAGTAGAAACCGCTTAGGGTGCCAATCATTATACTGTTTACCCTACTATGTGGCTTATATTAACAAATAAAAATGGCCATTAATATGGGAATAAGAAACTCAGTTAGAGCACATATAACCCTGCTTCCTTGCTATGCAAGAAAATAACAACTAGTAAAAAGGTTAAGCATAATATAGGCACATTCGGCAAAACAATGTAAAACTATACTACTACACTTTGGGGCCGGGCAAAAGGCTAAAAAGGCTAAAAGATAATGTCGGCTAATCTCAGGAACTAGCTGTCGGATTTTAAAAATTGTTATTGCCTATGATAGCCCAATTATTCCGAAAGGCTACACGCCACAACCATAGTAAAAACAGTTTACTATGCCACAACTTTTAGGGGCCAGACAAAAATAATAAAATGGTCAAACGCGAAGGGGGACGGTTGGGTCAATGGCAAAAAAAGGCTAAACGAATAGGATACAATCTATATGGGTATCGTTTTCGAGATTTTCGGGACGCTGATTAATAATATGAAATTTATTTAGTGATCCAAGATGGCGGACGGGAAATCAAAGATGGCGTATGAGAAAATTTTAAAAATCAATATGGGTAAGTATCGCCTTCGATATTTTAAGGGATGGGGAATCGAAATACAACATCTATTTCGTGATCAAAGATGGCGGATGGGAAATCAAAGATGGCGGATGGGAAATCAAAGATGGTGGATGGGCAATTTAAAAAAAATCAATATTGGTATCGTCTGCGATGTTAAAAGGGATGGGGAATCCAAATACAACATCTGTTTCGTGATTCAAGATGGTGGATGGGAAATCAAAGATGGCGAATGGGAAAAATTTAAAAAATCAATATGGGTATCGTCTCTGATGATTTAAGGGATGGAGAATCCAAATACAACATCTATTTCATGATCAAAGATGGCGGATAGGAAATCAAAGATGGCGGACGGGAATTTTTTAAAGTCGAAAATGAAAATGAAAAATTTATTTCGCAAGAGATATGGTTTACAATAGGTGATAAATAATAATCTTAATTAGGCTCTAAGCACATCTCGCACTTGGCAGGCATGCGAAAAATTAATAAAATATTACAATTAAATTTATAAAAACACAAAACAATTAAATTTATAAACAGAGGAAACTTATGATTAGACAATTATTTATATTATGAGATTTATATTCGAGTTTAAATTGAGATAATGTCATTAGTAAGTAAGATAATGTCATAAGGGAATTAATGTCATGCAATGGTAAAGCAAGGGTAATAAATTAAATTATAACAATTACAATAAATTAAAAATTAAAGAAGCAAATTTGATACATGTCTATTTAATTTTCTTATTGTTGGTAGTAGTTTAAATTATGTTTAAAGTCGAAAAATTCTTTAATTGAATAAAAACACATCTCAATCAGCCATAGTCTTAATTTGGATTTAAATTGTGTAGTTGGCAACTCTCTAATTAATCGAGGTATGTGGTTATATACCTTAATGGTCATAATTTGACAGTTTCGATGATGAAAGGTGCTTCTACACAACTCCATCTGTAGTTTTGTCAGATCCCTTGCACTATATTTATAATTGTCACTGACCTTGGCAAATAACTTTTGCTGCTTCTTTACAAACATGCCAATTTCCAGTATATACATCGATGCCAAAGTCAAAACACGTAATTTTCTGAAAAGTGGTCGACACGATTCCAGCGGCCCTACCTTACAAATTGCCCGGATACATTTCTTTTGTACTATAAATGCTCGTGTTATGTGTGTTGAATTACCCCACAACAATATACCATAATTTATATATATTACATATTCTCCGATGTTTTAAGGAATGGGAAATTCAATAACACCATCTATTTCGTGATCAAAGATGGCGGATGGGATTTTTTTTTTAAATCAATATGAGTATTGTCACCGATGTTTAAAGGGATGAGGAATCCAAATACAACATCTATTTCGTGATTCAAGATGGTTGATGGTAAATTATTAATATTATCACTTCTCTAGATCAGGTATCTGCCTCTATCACTCATTTACTATATCCTCACTTACAATAAGATTATTTTTCTACCCTAAAAATAATTTATATGGCAAAACAACAATTTTTTCTGCGTCATCTATCTATACGTATATATAAAAATCAATGTTCGTTTGTTTTTATACCTTTATAAACTCTGAAATTTTTGATTAAGCACTGGTGGCCTTGGTAACTTTGTTCAGAATTTCCTGGAAAAGTGGTTTGAGAAAAAAAGGAATAAGAAAAAAGACCTTTAAAAAGCGATACGGAGTTCGCCGGGACAGCTAGTTAAATTAAATGAATAACTCTGCTTGGAACGGTGATCACATTAGGTTGCAGATAAATGTTATATTCTATCTCATTATAATCATCTTCAGTGCAATGTTATACATAAAACAAATAAAAATAACTATTTTGCACGGTTTACTTGGTTTTATTTATAACAGAATGCATTATTGTAATACAGTGGACACTATCAAAGAACCATTTGCATACCCTTTGAATATTTTCTCACGCAAAATGGCGAAATTTTTTACATTTCGCTTGGTGTTCTGTTTACTCTTAAATGGGTTGAGCTTAAAAATAAAAATGCGAATGGTCGAGAGCTCGTATCATTTAGTTTTACTTAATTGACAACGTAGATGTTATCGGTTTGATATTAATGTTTGCTTCGGATTATTGCTTGTAATTCTGCTTAATTAAAGTTGTACGTGACCACCATGTTGGATATTAGTGTGACTGTATTTAAGCCCAATTTTTGTTATGTATTTGTTAGTTTGTGACTTCTCCGTGTTGAAGTACACATGTACCGCTCATAGTATGACTTGACTTACCGTACTATTAGCAAAGAGCTCAGATATAATAGGGGCGCATTTCTTATGGACATTTGAAGAAAAACTATCTGCGGCTAAAATTGCCGCTTGACGGATTGGCAGTCGCGCTCCGGCAGCTGTCTCTCTCTCCTCCAGTGTATATTAACTACGAGAGCGAGACAGACGGAGAACGACGCCAGCGCTGCCAACGGCGCCAACTACGAACTAAAATGGAGACAGTCCCCACTTGGAATCGGCACACGAAATCCTTAAGAACTGAGCTTCGATATAAATCTGTATTCATTGCTATTAGGTACAGAACGGCAAAGTTATCTAAGTTGTTTGTTTTTCGTGTGAGTGTGTAGCCAATTATGGTGTCGGAGTTTTAAGACTGCGCGAAGGCCTCCGACATGGCCTAACGATCCTAATCTCTAGACAAGAATCGGGACTGACGGCTTTACGTGCCCTCCGAAGCACGGTAGCGCTCAGATGAAAATGCCATTCACGGTCACCCATCCAGGTGGTGACCTGTGCAAGCGTTGCTTAACTTTGCCGATCTGTTACGAACGGCAACCCAAGTTTCGCTATGAGCGCTACAGCGCAAAGTTAAATGAGGTTCACAGATGTCGCTACTTAGATGGCTAACTGCTTATGTGGCATTTAAATCAGAGCTCTACCGCTAAAGATATCTGATCCGGTTCTTGTCTCAAGACACGTCGGAGGCCTTTGACTCCGACACCAGAGTTGACCACCATCAAACGACAAAAAGAAGAAAATCCAAGAGCACACAAGAGTACCTTCAACTTTTCCAATAACCTATGCAAAGCAGTGATGCCAGTTTCAGTGTTGGCAAGACAATACATATACTGCATAAATATTTTGTACACGTACTACATTCTATTCATCGTCTGTTGACGAGGCTCTACTTTGCCGCTATTTTAATAAATAATACCTATGACATTCTAAAATATTACGTCATTAATTTGCATAGAAAATATAATTCTATTGTTAAATAAAATCACACATGCAACATTTTATTCTCATATAAATATACATTATAATTATTATGATTCATAGTGCTGGCACTAAATCATTTTTATGTTTTATTTTTGGCTACTTCGTTTTTATAATAAGAGTTCTCACGTATCACCTTCCTGTTTGATTAGACACGAGTGTCTGTCTATTCGGAAATTATGCTAATAAAGTGCATCAAGTTGAGTGGTGACCTAATAGGAAGGCACTCATTAGGATAGTCTTTCATTTTGTTCTCTTTTGAAGACAACGCTTGTTGCAAGAATGACTGCTGGTCGAAGCGAACTTTAGAAATATTTAAGTATTTAACATAATTGATCAGCATTGGTTGCAGATAATCAAACATTTTAGTAGGTATTTTTTTAGATATGGCATTGACAGAAATAATATTGGCTTGAAACTAGTTATAATAATGTAAATTATCGCTCGCTTAATAATGTGCCCGGAAGATGGCAATAGGCTCGCCCCCTATTACATTGGGACCGAAATACTATTACACTATTACACTGGCGAAGTGTGGGTGTGTCGCACACCTCTGCCTACCCCTTTGGGGATAAAAGGCGTGAAGTTATGTTAATATTGATTTGCAACTAGTGGTAGAAGTTTCATCGATAGCTGCAATTTCTTCAAGGCAATCCAGGAATAATAATCGTAACAAGACTTGACTTGCAGTTTGTAATAGGTCGACAAAGGTAAGGAACGCTTTCAAAGGTCGCCACTTGGATGGGTGACCGCGTATGGCATTTACATCAAAGCGCTACCGTGTTTAGTAAGGCACGGCAAGTGTTCGGTCCTGGTTCTCAGGATAAAAATCGTTAGGGCATGTCGGCTTAGATTATACGCCCTAGTATCTGAATTGGATCTTTCTTTTAGCCAAGTTGAAGGGCTATCAGATTTGTTAACTTTTTGTTAATGAACTACAATAAAATTGCTACTCAGATAACCACGTCACCAGTAATTAATAGACAACATTATGCATAGAATCTCCACCGGTCCAACCACATTTTTACTCCTCAAACCGTAATATCTACTATATCAGAATGGTAATAATTGAGCGGGCATAAATCATAGGGCGCTTTCACGGCATGCCTGCGGGTGTTCGCGACGCTCGCCGCGCCTTGCCTTCAGTCAAAATAACTGCCGCCGGCTTGGCTATAATGATCTGATTCGATTTATTAGTTATTGAAAATATAATTTTATGTACCAATTATTTAGGTAATCCTGGGTTAGTAGGAAGCAACTTAAATTTGAGATAATGTTCTTTGAAGAAAGGTCGGTAACGACAACAACAGATTAAACTACCTAATAAAAGTGGAATACTCTCAAATTGATAAACCCGGAATGCGACAGTACTTCATCCCTATAGAAGCTTTGGAAAACTGTCTTTTGATAAAATATCGTCGTGAATTGGTAGAATCCGATGTTTTTTGTCAGGTCCGCTTAAGCATATCTGTCTTTCGAAAGCTAATCAAATTGACCTTAGTTCATTGTGACAACAACTCTAATCTTTATGGTTGTTTTTTCTTTACTCAAATAAGCACCACCACCAAACCAAGTACTGGTTTAAAGAAATACTTGGTGCTATCCCCATCACTATAAATCGATAATACATGAATATGGAAACCTATTCATGAGCAACTATCTCACCAACTTTACGTTATATTTATGCAAAAATAAATTAAGTTACATTTGCTACGGCCGATGGTGAATTTATATGCTTTTAAGATGAGATGTGTATGCGCGAGAGACGTAAATAATGCACTGTACGTTTGTAAGAGATTTCTTTGAGAATAAAAAGGCAGGCAACTAATGGTCACTCTTTTCAATCGTAAGTTATTTACAACGATCTCATGTCTTCGCTAAGCTACTAAGTACAACGCAATCCTTTTTAGTTTAAAAGCTGATGTTTTCAGGTCAGTTAAGTGAAGGCTAGGTAGGATAAAATTTTAACCGATCATTACGTAACTTCATAGAATAGCTCTGGGTGAATCATAAGGTGACCTAAACGGTGGATCAAAATAACTCTAGCAGTTCTGGAGCGCATAAGAAACAAAGATACCTACACATGCATATTTCCATAAAAATACAATTTTCATTTTACAATGTATTGTGTAGGTATATATTTATCGGAAGGCATAACTCAGTAGTGTCGTCGTTGTCATGTCATGCTAATGAAGTATGGGTTCGAATCTTGGCGTTAACACCTAACGGTAGAGCTTGTAGACAGGCTCCCGTGTTTAATAGATAAATTCCTTGCGACATGTTAAAGTTAATTATAGCTGCTGCCATACATGGTAAAGTATACGGTGAATACAGGAAGAATACTGAATGACATCCTGGTGTAATGATACCTACCCATGAGCACCGGCAGAATTATTTTCGGGGAACACACAAGCATATTTTTTTTTATAGTAAAGCGCAGGTCACACCGCCAACTGACGGACGGAGCGGGCGAAGCGGGCGACATCGTTTCACCTCTTTTCATACTTGGGTTCACACCGCCAACTAACACCCAAGTATGAAAAGAGGTGAAACGATGTCGTCCGCTTCGCCCGCTCCGTCCGTCAGTTGGCGGTGTGGCCTGCGCTTCATAGGCGGCAAACGAGCAGACAGATCGCCTGATAGTAAGCAATTACCGCCGCCTATGGACACAAGCAACACCACAGGAGTCACAAGTGCGTTGCTGCCCCTTGGGGTTGGGAAAAGGGATAGGATAAGGAGTGGGATGAAGGAGAAGGAATAGCCGCTTGACATTGTGTCGAGTGTCGTGGCCAATTGTGGGTTCGATTCCCACACAAGACAACACATGTCATTGTGTGTTGGTGTTCATTGACTCCGTTGGTTGCATGTTTGTAATTTTCCCCATGACACAAGATACATTGCTAAGGCGGGAGTTGCTAAGTGTGGGTGTGTAATTCACCTCTGCCTACCCCTCCGGGAGTATAGGCGTGAAGTTATAAATAGATTATTATTTGTAAATGTTTTCTCGCGCATTTCTGAGCTTCCTTGTATATCTTTTAGTACGCAGTCTAAAGGTACCCTTTGGCTTCGTGTTCTAATGCAATAAATTATATCCAACATGATATACTGACACTGTATGAAATTGGAAATCTTGCGGCAAGTGATCAATTGATTCACAGATATTATAAAGATAGCTATCGACGTTTTAACACACGGATTGAATAATTGAATTTTATTTATTCGGTGAACGCATGCGATGTACCGGTGGAAGTAGTTTAGTTGGAAAATGGAGTGATCTCGAGTCGTAGACGTTTCTCGACGTATGGATAGAGTAGATTATAAGTCGTGACGATTTTTGCTCCTTTAAGGTTATCATTACTATAAAAGTAGGATGCAGTAAGGCGGTTAATATGATTACTATGATTAGAGATGGGTTGTACTAGGTAAAATTCGAACTAGGTGCAACTGTTCCTAGTCCTTTCAAATACTTAATCCATATACCTGTTCCACCTAGTATTGATATAGTTTTGCAAAATTATGCGATCAAGACTAGTATTAAAGTACTTCGCATTCGTACCGCGTACTTTTTAGCACTTAGTTTTAGTAAAAGATGAGTTAATAATTATCGGTATTAGGATTTAATAGATATCGGATTACAGATACACGGATACGTTCCTAAATAAATACTCTTAGTATTTACTTATTAAAACACTTGAAAGTTGACAAATATTTATTACCATTCTAAAGAGATAAGCAGGTAAGTATATTATTATACTATTATCAATACGACAAGTTTGTAAGATCGCGTAATCAAAAAGACGAAAACGTGGTGGATACCCATGCAAAACATTTCCATTGAATACTAGGTGGACTCGATACCGTCACGACTGGAATAGGTGCCACCTAGTCTCATAAAATACCTAGTATTTTGATCAGTTCTAGTATCATCATCATCATCTCACCTTATCTCATATTATACTTCATATAGAGCGGCGAATTAAATTTTATCATTTTTCTGGTTGGTACTGTTGTTTGCCACACTAGATTCATGTAAACGTCCTTTCAAAAAGTTTTTCTCATATAAATACATAACAGTTTATTCCAAAACCTGAAAGTTGACCACCAGGCTATTCATTTCAAGCACAAAAGTGGACAGCGGACGACGGATAATGAGAATGTGTCATCAAAATAAAATAACAACACTCAGCTACATCGTAATATAAACCTGCCTACCGACTTTACAGAAGCAATACACTATAATACACTATTTGACAATATCCACACAGCTCTGATTTCACAACAAAACACCAGACCATGTAGCTCAATGTTTATTCCCACATTTTTCTCAACACCATCTCACTCTCTCTTCTGCCTCCCCCATAAGTGGAAGAGAGACAACGATGTCAAATTTCTCAGTAGCCTGTGATGTTTGCTGAACACTCATGGCGAGGTTGGCTTTACTAATTATTTAAAGAGCAGATGGTTGTCGATGGGTTGTGGTGAGAGGTGGTCGTTTAAACCACGGTAAGGTAACGTATTGACAGGTATGTGACGGAACGACTTAAGCGACGACTTTTTATATAGCTTCTGCGGCATGGGCTTATTGCTATACTTTTAGTGTCTGTCCTGTTTGTTATTTTATTTATTTATAGACTCCTGTTTTTGTTCAAGAGGAGAGAACTCCTCTTTCACAAGAGAATACCTTATCAGAAGTGTCTAGACTTTTTTGTTTGTTATTATAAGTCAGTATCGTCCTTCTGCAGTACAAAGTCGCACCAATCTCATCTCAATTATTTCTATTTAGTTTGGCACCAGTCTTTATCAGAGGAGGCAGCCTCGTATCGCCATCTTCACCTAGGACTGCTGCGATGTCGTTTTTCATTAATAGGGTTCCATTCGGTGGCAATTATGGTCCTTCGATTGTACATCTAACAAATTGCTACGGCAGTTTATCTATTTTAAATGACAAATTACAAACAACACAGACTGCCTCGTTGGTCTCGCGGCATAAATGTGCGCGTGGGATTGGGAGGTCTCGGGTTCAAATCCCGGGTCGGGTAAAGTGTTATTGGGATTATCCGTTAGGAAATTCTCAGTAGCAGCACGGAGTCTGGTAATGTGCCCGGTACGGCAATAGGCTCGCCCACTATTACGTGGGACCTAAAAATTCCTGGCGAAATGTGGGTGTAATATTACACCTCTGCCTACCCTTTCGGGGATACAGGCGTGAGACTATAAATAAAACAAAAATAAAATAAAAAATAAATTACTCAGTTCCGACAAGCAAGTACCAATCAAAACCAAGCAACACCTAATTTTAAACCACCCAGCTAGCCTCATTACACGCAAAGCACGCGCAAATATGCACATATAAAGATACACCGCAGTGTATAAGCAGTAAATACACAATCTGTAATCACTAATTAATACCCGACCGGGAATGGTATCGGTTGTAGATGGCATCTATTCCAGATTCCAACGCTATGAGCCTATAAATAGCTGGACATAATTAGGTAGCGTGTTGCTGCTGGTATAGGTATTGGCAATGCGCATTGCTTGGGCTAATGAGTAGCCTGGTACACACATATTATAAATTATACACAAGTACAAAGAACTGTGCGAGTTCTGATTGTGTCTTAGACTAGCTTCCGCCCGTGGCTTAGTTCATATTATAGGTAAGTTGTAAATGGGGATGAGATGTAGCCTATCTGTTAATATGATGTATGCTTTATGACTGTTGAGTATCTTCAAAATTTGTTCTGTAGTTTCTGTGTGAGAGAGTGACAAACATTCATCAATCCTAAATAATTGGTGTTGATAACAGTATGATATATCCCTGACAACGGAATGTAATGCAAAGTGATTTAAAAAAACCCGATTCGCGTAAACGGGCATATCTCGGGGTGTTCGCTCGAAACGGTTATATGTGACATCTTGTCAGTGTCAACATGGATTCTGACGGCTCGTGCTTATACGAGCTTAGAACTGAAGAGCGTGAACGCTCGTACGAGCTGCGCATGTGCCAAAATGCGCGCCTATACGCGCCTACACGCGCTTCCAAAAACGAGCTTATACGCGCGCATAAAACGCTAATCTGAAACCACCCTTATAATAAATTAGACTTCGCCGGCGGCGTCTCCACCGTGCACCGAACGTGTGAATTGTACGCCTAAACCTAAACACGCCTCAGGAATCACACTATCTATTATAGTGTTAAAAACCGCGTGTTTATTGCGATCATATGGACAGAAAGGACTCAAATGGGAAATAATGTTATAGTTACTATAAAAGGGATCAAATGATCGTCTGGTCTACGTACAGGTGTTATGAATACTAAGTGACTCCGTTTTATGAATTGACTTGTTAGTCACGGGTCAAAAATGTGGATGACTCATAATGATCCGGATTTCTGAATCTGGTATTTTAATGTTCGCAAAACCCAGCGGGACACACACAAATAATTATATTTGCTAAGAATAGGCACTGAGATAACTTGAAAATGTGTATCTAGTTTTGCTACCCAATTCTGTTACCTTAGTTCAGTTACCTAATCTGCCATTTAAAATAATTTAGTCATAGGTTTGTTTTTATTTTGTCTTATTTTATGTTTTATTATTTTTCTTTTATCTTTATTTTGTTATTTTATCTTTGGTGTGTGCCATTTGTGGCAAAATAAATATTTATTTTCTTTTTTTTTCTAATCCATTACGAAATGGTAACTTTTTGATTGGTTAAAAAGTAGTCGTCGACTTCTGTTCTGTTAAGTATTTCTGATGACTTAATCAGTCCTACTTACTACTACTTACATCCTCTGACGTACATATTTTTCCTACACTGTTAATGACACGAGGCAGATCGTAAGCCTCAATATTGATAACGTGCTGGCGTTATAAAATAATTAATCTAGAAGCCTTCCGGTTTCCAATCTAAACCTGTTTCGATCCGTGTCCTGCTATGATTCAAACTTGAAGACAAATTACAATTACCTTTAAATTATTTACTGACAACGATCTGGTGTAATAAGCAGAAATCAGGTAGCCGGCCTTTCATCTTTTCCGTCGCTTTTATTGCCTGCTGCAAAAAAAAACGAGATCTGTCTGATAGTAGCTTAGAAGGCGAGGAGATAAGTCAATCGCAACAACTTTGTCATCATTACTTTTTGCTACTGCTGTCTCATTACAGTGTATAATTACAAGCCATTTTCTTAGCAATGCAACATATCTTACTCAATAATAATTATAATTATAGAGCTTTCGATTCATACGAAAGTACTGCAAAAACCATAAAAAGTATATTTATTTCAGTATCTCGCTATCACGTAGGCATAAGATAAAACAATTTAAATTACTTAGCTACTTACGACACAACCGCTTACGCATATTAACACTTTAAAGAACAGCCTAGTAAACGCCTCTAGGCGTCGTATTAATAAGACAAGACTTCGAAATCTATTCTGTCTCTTTTACTGTCCTGCAAAACGTTAAGGACAAAATCTGCACAAATCATCATGAAACCTGCGAAGAATCAAGAAACTTGGTTATAAAAACTACCCATGTGTACATGACTTGCATAGGCTAACAGACATTGTAAGGCTTTAGGTAGTCACAAGAAAGTTTTCTTACAAGAAAACTCAATCAAACTTTTGCCACTACCAGACAGCTGGTCTGTGTGAATATCGAAAAGAGTCTGTGCTTCGATTTGTATTTTTTTACCATGGTTTATAGCTGGTTGGCTGACTGATGACATATATTGTGTACAAATCAGATCATATGTAAACGGATTTTCTAATTTCTACTAGTATCAACTTTCGTAGCTTTTTTATTAATTTTTGATTTACTGCAAAACTGGTGACCGTGAGCTCAATTTCGACAAATCTTTTTGTGATTAGCACGATTTTTTGTTCTATTTCTGGATGAAATATGTTCTTATGTATTTAAGAATTTTTCGGTATGTTTATCAGTGATCTGCCTTTACCATAGATTCAAATTTTCCAAGGATTCCATTTTATTTTTAATTTAAGTATTCCTCTACAGCAGATCACTCCCTCAGATGGATGAGTTGTTTTAGAATATATATGTAAAAGGAATCTTATTATCTAATATCTGTTATAGTTCCTGCGAACCAGTGATTGACTTTCGAAAGCAAGACCAATAAGCTATACCAGGGTACATAAGCATGACTTAAAGGCCAGAGAACTCTCTCAAGAACAGCCCCAAATGTCAGCTAAGTATCACATACAGATCAGCACACAGAGTTGTTCACGAGAACAGAAATTTATCTGAACATAAGTCTCTGCGATGCCAACTCCCGAATAAGACGTCGAGCTTTTGATTGTTTCATTTCGAATAATCGCCTAACAGACTGTGATCTTCTCTTTCTTCTGAAAGTTTTCCCAAACGAGGCACAATAAGGCTTTACCTAGAAGCACGTTCGGTAACTCTCGGCTAAGCTCGTGCAACTTCGTGTAGAAACTTGATAATTAGTAGAAAGGAGGCTCTAATTTATAAGGCAGCTGCACAGATCACGGGCCGATACTCGGAGCGTGCCGGTTTACTCTTCGTTTTGTCGTTATTTATTACTTTATTAAAGAATGCAATGGGCTTTTATGTTCAACGTAGATATAGCGGATTATTTATTACAGCCAATATCTACGGTACTTTACTGTTTTTCTACCTTTTCGCATTGTTTGCTACTTTTTTATTTCACGGTAAATTTTTGAAATCCTTCTATCGAAAGGTAAAATATCTATAGATATGTGAGTTTAAAATAACTATTACTTTAAGGAAATTTGATCAGTTGAAGTAATCAAATCACTAATCTTGAATTACACAAGTAAAAGAACAGTGTAAAATTCAGTTTTACACCAGTACTACAGCGGTTTTATCACCGAAATCAATTCATATGTTTTCACAAATTTCGGTTGATCCACCCCAGGCACTAACCGGGTACCATTATACCTCCACAAACCAGTCACGATGTTTTTCTATGTCGCATTAAAAAAGTATATGACACTTAATAACACCTTATGGACATGATCAAATTGTGCTTAATATGTTTCGAAGAAAGAAAAGAAACAAGTATCCAACATTGCCTGTCTTTGCATGCCTAATACTGGTTTGAAAAACTTCGTTAAGTAGTCGACATCTGTCCAATTTATGCTGAACGACCCGTGTACCAAAGGTCATTACGATGATGGTTCAACTTATAATGGAGTGATGGTTTGATGTATTGTGGATACGATATTGATGATTTGAGCATTTATTATCTTGTGGTATGTGGGGTGATCAATGTAGTCAGAGTTTAAGTGATTAGAATATCGAAATCACCACTACCACATTGGTATGTGGTACGCCTCATTTTGAGAAAGAGTCATTGTGCGTAAGTGACATTCTGCGGAAGCGACATTTGCCTAATGACTAGATCAGAAAGAGACGTCCTACGACCAGAAGATATTTTGCAAAAGATATTTTTTTTTACTGAGTCCATGATAATTTCCTTACTTAATAAACATAAAATTTCAAAAACGACTTCATCTCTGTAGTATGTTAATTTCAACCCATTAGTGTGATGCATCTCAGAGTCCAAAGTTTCTATGAAGTAATGATTCACCGCACAGCCGCTTACGCAAACAGATGAATATAAATATGTAAACTATCGTATCCTGATACCCACCTTGTCTCTTCTTAATAACTAAAATAAATCCTAAATTCAATTAATGAATGCAATCTCAAATGAATAGTGCGTCGGCATATCCAAGTTTGATTCAATGGGCTATTAGCGAATGAGGAGACATGGTACCAAGTACTTCGGTCGTACAGACGTATTGACGCGTACACGTCAATTAGTACCACATATATCCATTTACTGTCTCGTTCGAACTATGTAGGTACCAGATAGAAGACCCGCTATTGAAAATGAAGTATCAGAAAAGATCTATGAGACTAAAGGCCAGATTCGACACTGTCTGAGTCCAGTTAAATAGTGAGGCAGCTGAATTTACGCGAATTCCGTTAGAATGTTTACTTTATCTAAAAGATACTGCCTATCCATTTGTGCTGAAACTAGGCACTAGCCTGGTCATCGAAATACGATCCCTTTAGCCCCATTATTCGCAAAACAATACACCTAAAATAAAACAATACAGCTACTTATATTATGTTATGAAAGATTCGAAGCGCTCATAGCGCTACTTGGCTTGTCGTTCGTAACAGATCGGCAAAGTTAAGCTACGCTTGCACAGGTCACCATTTGGATGGGTGACCGTGTGTGGCATTTACATCTGAGCGCTACCGTGCTTCGGAGGGCACGTAAAGAATCGTTAGACCATGTCGGAGGTCTTCGGGCGGTCTGAAAACTCTGACACCAGAGTTGGCCACACACTCACACGAAAAACAAACAATGAAAGATTGTAAGTAAAATATGATTTTGAGTCTATTCCCTTCTAAAGCCAGGTGCGGCAGCAGTGACCATTGAAGACATCGAGTTTCGTTTTAGATGCTTGATGACACAAAACGATTTAGAGGAAATTTGGCACAGACAACAAACTTATTATCCACTTAAGTGCCAGGCCACTGTATAAAGCTACGGGCGCAAGTTCGTCGTGCTAGATAGAACATCCGACTCTGCACAAAATATGTATCACTTAAACTTTGCCTCACGTTGTAATTAAAGCCAATCGAAATCACAATCCGTAGTCAAGACATAAGGTACGCTACGCAGATATTTTCTCGATATCTTTGTCGTTTTTATATGTAAGTATTTTATGCGGCCATTTATTACGTTATTGCTGGCTACTATTTTTACTCCTTAGTTCTTGACTGTGCTCGGTAATAAATGGTGTTAAGGTTGCAACACCTTGGTTATAAATGTGATATTAAAAATACACTGTAAATTTATGGCGATTAATAAGAAGGCTGCCATGTCCTTGCTAGCGATATTTTCTCACCGTAAGTTGCGATGGAAAAAAGATGAAGAGAACAAAGAAAATACTTTTTTATTACATAGTTATGTGGCAGATTGTCTATAAAGACATTGGAACTATTCGCAACTATCCGTTTTGATGAAAATACTAATAGCATAAAAATGCTAAAACATTATTACTTGTTTTTTTACGAATAACTGACTGATCCACGATGACGCTATTAAGCAACAAAACTTATTACAGAAAATATACAAATAAAATCTAAACTCTTTCATAGCAAAAATCGTTTTTTAATTTTCTCTTTAAAGTTCGAAGTCATAACAGTTGATTAAAAGTTTTAGTATTTTCTAATAAATTATTAATCATCAAATATTTTGTTCTCCCTCCTGAAATTACTTGCATATTAATATAGAAAAGAAGAGAAAGAAAAAGAAAAACTTATTTATTCTGTTTAGAGGTTTGTAACAGGAAGTAACATAAAAACTAACTTAACCTAAACAGAATCCGTTCCCAACTCAGCATATTGCCATCTTGTGACACAAGATGGTAATATAATTACATCATTAATATAAATACATCATCATCATCATCATGTCAGCCTAGAGACGTCCACTGCTGGACATAGCCCTCCCCCAAGGTTCTCCACGCAGACCAATTTTGAATATAAATTCAAACTTGCATACAAAACTCTTTGCATTTCCATAAAAACGAGAAAATATGTATTGCCTTGCAATATGAGCATTATGTTAATTCTGAAGCAAATTGTTATACCGTTTATAGCTTTGTTTCACGTATATAATAATATGTATTATTATAGATCCCGCAAAGACACGGCTAACCAACCACTACTACCAAAAGGTTCTCCCAAATCATCTCACAATAGATTACCGCAATTAATCATCCACAATACTATGTATCTATTAATTACCTCCCGTTCTACTTGTTCTCTTGATTAAGTGGCGTGATGGATGGCCCACTATACACACATGTGGTTAAACAAAGTTATGCTGTACGATTGTAATCAAGACTAAATCAGAATGGCGGCAATAGAATATATTTTTAGTAATTGGTGTACTTTGTTTGTAGAACACCAATAATTATAAATTATTTTGACAGTATAGGAATTTGGTCCGTCTATGTAAAACCCGTGAAACGAAAAGACTCAAACCGCGAGCTGACGTAGTGAGTGTAGTATGTCGTGATCGGGTACAGTGCTATAGCGATAACAGTGACAGTGGTGTTGTACGCAAAAAATGGCAAAAAACGAGTAAGAAAGCGAGTAGACCGTTTTACTTGCTCGTAACATTCATCCACCCGCAATATCTTCAGTACATCCGTGAACATGGCGCTTGCAACAGTGCCGAAATATCGGTTACTCCAAACAAAGGTATAAGTAAATTCACGAAAGTTGACCACAAATGGCGGCCGTCGCGCATATGTACATTCGTGCACCAATGGCGTTGCTCCATTCTTGACGCATTTAGGGAATGCGTCAAGAACGGAGCCACGCCATTGGCACTCCACCCGCGCCTCACCCCGCACCTCCACGGGGCCCTAAAGAATGATTTCTGCGCAGTGGTCATCTTTCGTGAACCGACCTATACGTGGTATAAGTATATACCGAAAGACAAATTAAAATAAGTCTTTTGTCAGTCTTTACGAAATAAGTATGTATTATAACACGTGTCTCTGTCCCTTTGTATAGCGGAATGGTCAGACGACAGATGCTCAGTAGCAAAGCTGATGTTATATAAAGCTGGTTAAATTAGCAGCAGACCCCAAACGCCAAGGTGGAACTCTTAGATGGAACCGAGACAACTCTAGGAAAAAAATATCTGAGTAATAAAGAGGTTGTAGAGCCACTAGTTTACCAGAAGTACCCCACTACTGTTAATAAATTCAAGATAATCGTTTTCGGACAATAGAAACTAGGTGGCGTAACAACATTCCAACTTACTGTTCCTAGAAAGCACAACAGTAGGCAAAAGCATTTTTATAGCTCAAGTGACTGATATGAACATACAAGTATCATGTATGAGATGCTAGTACAACTACTACAAACAACTAGATACACTTATCAAACAGGATTTTTGTCTAACATCTAAAATTTTAGGGTAACAAAGTAAAATAAAAGGAATCTTTATATTTTTGAAACTGCCGTCCGTCCGTGGTTTAACTCGGAGGCTGTTGTTTTAACTTACATCTGTTATGATTACAGTTTTCTGTAAATAAATTATTATGACGTATAAACATCGGGGAAAGCTATAATTTAGAATTTAATACGCCCATAACTCTGAAAAGTCATGGATGTGGATTCGAACCCGATACCCTCTGCATGGCATTCTTTTATTATCTCCACTAGACTATCAATCACTGCGTAGTGGAGATAAAAAGCTGCATAACCAAAGCAAACTTAAACTAAACCTACAAATAATAGTTCAATTTTAATGTGTAAATATTGGATATAATAGTTTTAATTTATAATAAGGTAATACCGCTGAGGAGGAGAGAGTGGAAAGTGTTAAACAAACTGCTTTCTATATTAACTCGTGACACGAGACGCACCACTGCACTGCGTCTTCTCATTTACTTTAACTATTCACTGTATAGTCCAACTTACTTTTTCTACTCGATGTATCAAACAAAAGATATATTATATTTATGAAGTAATAGTGTAAGCTGTATGTGAAGTGTGTAGGTAATATTTGTAAAGCAAAAAGAACACCATTTTTCAGCGACCTTATCTTTGGATCAAAGGAGGTGTCGCTCTATCATTCAACTGGAGCGGAGTTGATCGCTTTGGCAGACCAACCGCTGTTCTCTCGCAGGAGACAATCCAGGCTTCTTCCCATGAAGGCTCCTACACCTTTCCAGCCTTGAGGGCGGCAAAACACAACAACCGGCCCGTAGTAAGAGACACAAAAAAGAACACCTTAAGGAGTCTCACCACCTCTACCAAGAGGTGATGAGAAAATCACACGAAAATACAGATACTACATATAATCAAATGTCATAATCGGCAATTCAATCAATCTTGCTGTGATGCGAACTAAGGACGTGGTGATCGGGCTCGTAATAATAAGCTGACAACTATAAACCCACAAGACAGAAGCTATCTTGCTTTAAAAAGTTAGAAATAGTCGTAAAACACAAGTATCTGTAGTCGTGAACCCGTGACTTGTCTATTACCGCTACGACGCGAAACTAGTTTTATTTGTTCACTTTATTTTTATACTTGTAACAATTTCTAGTTCGGCGTATCGGCTATATAATTGTACCTGTTATACTGGCTTTATGATGCAGTGTTTGAGTTACGTAGCCTCGTCACGACAGGACGTGTCTAAACATTTTGATTGGACGTCTTTGAGTTATTTCGTTTTGGACCTTTCTTCTGTTGATAATTGACGAGTCTCATAAAGCTATGGTACTCACTCGGTTTTGTGTGACTACGCCCGGTATAAGTCGGAAGAAATGCCGGGAACAGAAGTATTTATAACCTTCAAATCAGTACCTTCACATAAATGTATACGCTCTTAGTGATTATGACTTTTTTTGTATTATAATTTTGTAGGGTTAACAATAAAGAATAATCTACTGTACACTAACAAGACCCATCTACACATTTCGGATTATCAACAAAAGTCGCGAATGTTTGAAAATGAGTTTGCGGTTTTCAGTAGGAAAACGAAAGTAGTAAGCGTAATATTGTAGTAGACAACTTGATTGGGTAAGATTAATATAAGATTCTTTTATTTGATAATTATGCAGTCTAGACTGAATTAATAGCGGTAATAATGCATTACTATATTATTATAATGGTTGTGACCCAGAGTTCCACTTTAAATGTCACTGCTTAGAGGAAGCAAATTTATTAGTTCTATTTAGTTTCTTCAGATCTTGAAATCGCGCAAATATCACATTAATAATGTCAAATTAGCTGAGTGGACATAGTGAAATATTAAAATAATCTTAATAAGGAGAAGAGAAACATTAACAAAAAATGCAAATTCCCTTAAGAAGGCACAAGTGATAATAAAACTCAGGCTATAGTAGGCTCACTGCAGCGAGTTCCAAATAGTAGCAAAACGAAGGACTACAATAAAAGAAAATATAAGGATTTATACTCAGCATCCAATTAGTAAGTCCGTAATCCTTTATTTATACCATCAATTTTATTTATACCACATATAGAGCTTTAATTAAAGTTGTGTTGATAAAAGGACAAATTTTTACGACAAATTTTATCCGTATTACGAATGGCCGACACCGAACTATCAAATAAAGTGATAAACCGAAACGGTGAAGCAATAAAAGATAAAATATTCTATAGAACGGTACATCCAGCCAGTGGACTAATAAACACATTCACGGTATGGAGATTAAGCGAGGTGACAGTCGCCTGCTGATCTGTTACTTTATTCATTGGTTGTGTACTTCCAATAGGTAGGGTTAACAAAGATATCATCATTACTGTTACACTGAACATCATTTGCTGCTCGAGTATGATATCAATAGCTACTAAAAATTTTACTAGTAGATGTCTACAATGTGAAACAGTTGCAGCTCCTTAAGTCCTTACAAAAATAAAATGTAACACCATTATATTTGTTTGAAAAGAGTGGCCATGAGTTTTTGCCCGTTCTTTCTCGTGGTTCTACCTATTGCATTGCAAACGTGGCAGTAAATGTAAATGTAGAATCATTAAGTAATTAACTTAAATTTTGACGTTCATAAGCGTCATTTTGTGGCCTAGATGAATAAATGATTTTGACTTGACTTTTGACTTTTACTACATGGTTACTTTACTTTGTTTTGACAGATTTTTGTTTGACCAGATTTTTCTTTGAACAGATAAAGTACAATCACATACAGGTTTACATTTTTCTGTTAATATTTTATAAGTGCTAAAATATATGAGTTTGGAATTATTTTTTGATTCGAGAGTATATTTTATAAACATGCATAAATTATGAGTTATGACTTTATGAGTATTATGAGTTTATTTTGTACTTAGGTGTAAAAATTGAGATGATGTCGAAACTAAATTCTGACTAAACTAAAACTGTCGAAACTGAAATAACACCCCTGAGTGTGTGTCATCATCACCTAATCTAATTAGTTTGACTTTGCCATTATTTTGCCAGTTAAATCAATTCGTGCCTATGTAAAACAGTACAAAAGTGAACCTAACAATTTTGTTTAAACACGATGCCTATTTTTTCACTGATATATATATATTTATATGATAGGTACTGATACTGGAAATATCTCTATGAAATATTGACATGTTATTAAGTGCTGTATGGAATATCGCTATCCCTTCGAGTTGCGGAGGTCAGACAGGCAGACGCTCTGTAGAAAAGCTAATATTCAGCCAAATCCTAGTAAACAGACCCCAGGTTGAAACTGGGATAGCGCTAGGAAGATGATGACATTGATTGCGGTATTATACAAACGCAAATTAAAATTAAATCCTTGACTCGAACGAGAATCTGTAAAGTTCGTCTTTAGACGTGATATTCAAGCTTGCTATTTCATCGCTTAAAAGGGTAACGATCCGGCGTTTTTACTACGTTTAACAATGTGCACCATGCACTTACAGTAATTTAGAAACCTGGACTTAAACATAATTACCTATGCATTAGCTACTTATTATAAAATATCTTCGTAAACTAGCAAAATGCTAGTTAGAGCATTATTTTTACTGTCAAAAGCCAATCAGCAGCTTACTTGGAAAGACTTATTCTAGTCTATTAATTTTTGTTTTTTTTTCACGAGCTTGGCGTAGTAATAGCATACTTTGTTTTTTCGTTTTGTAAGTCGTAGTGGCTTCGACCTTGCGTCGTCGTTGCCATGACCGAAACGCTCTGAGCGCCAGCTCCCGTTGCCTGACTGTTGACCGACCGGCGAGATTTTATCGACGCTTCCTCCATTACAACATTACAACGGCTAGCTGTTTGGATGTGAATGATTCTGTTTTATTGTCATTTGAAGTATTTTACTACTGCCTCGTTGGTCTCGCGGCATAAATGTGCGCGTGGGATTGGGAGGTCTCGGGTTCGATTCCCGGGTCGGGCAAAATGTTATTGGGTTTTGCCGCTAGGAAATTCTCAGTAGCAGCACGGAGTCTGGTAATGTGCCCTGTACGGCAATAGGCTCGCCCCCTATTACGTGGGACTAAAATAAATCTGGCGAAAAGTGGGTGTAGCAATATACCTTTGCCTATCTCTTCGGGGATATAAGTGAGACTATGTAGGTATGTATGTATGTTGAAGTATTTTTTTGCAGTAGAAATCGTGTTTGAGTAACTTTAGATTAGATATTTAATTTTATAAACTCTTACAGCGGGTTTCAATATCCGACCTATCCAAAGATTTGACTACTAGAGATACATATTTGACATAAGCTCAATACAAAATGTCTCAAATATGTATCACTAGGAACAAAATTCAAGGATAGATCAAATAACCGATTTCAAATCGGCCGTTAGATTACAGGAAACTGCAGTAGCTTTATTTGAGGTGTTGCATTTAATAGTTCGGCCAGTATTCGTCGAACTCCTTACGGTCTAAAATCAACGAATAAAATAGTCAGTCCTTCCGGACCTAAGTGCAGATACCTAATAACTTCTCAATTATTTATCATTCTTTAGAAATCTGAAGAATGTTAAATAATTGAAGCCGTTGGTTGAGTAAGGATAAAATTACATTTCATAATAGCTACAACAAAGTTATGATTCGCCTTTGTCAGTACGTCCAATATCTACTTAAAGCAGTACCTATGTTAGTAGCTGCGATAAAAAAGTGATGATTGTTCAAATAATACGAGAAAAGACGGAAACCAGTAGATATAAATATTTAATTTATTGGAAAGCTATAAAAACCAGTATTTATTAAAGAAAACTGTAAATATGCTAGTGCCATTATTCTTTAATAGTGTCCAAGTAATGATTGATAACTACGAATCAATCAACAAACAAGAATTTAACTTATTTAACCTCTGTAGGTAATCAAATTTAATTCCAGATTCGTTTTTTCAAATTCAAGTTATAAAACCGTTTCGCTTGTGCGTAAATGCCGTTAAGTTAAACAAGCTCAAAGATTTTCTTCAAACTTCCTAATCATAATCATCAGTCTTTTGTAGTCCAATATTCATCATCAGCCCCTTACAGTCCACTGCTGGAATAGGCCTCTCCTTTGAAAGGAGGAATTGGCCTACTATACCACGCTGGCCAAACGGGTTGGTATAGGGCTTGTATCAAGTTTTCCTTCTCTTACAGTGCTGTTCTCTGCTTAGTATGGTCCCTCTGTCGGCTCTTACGACACCCATGGAATGATATGGGGTGGTGTCATTGCGTATTCTTAATCCGTCACCACACGGACGAGTCCAATATTGGACATAGGCAAATTCCTATTTTCGTCAAAATAGCATTGAAAGTCAATGGAAGGATTACTGAAGAGTACTACACCATGATGGTCAGACAGTTTAGAATAGAATTCAATGTCGAGTTCTCCGTTTCCTTTCAAACTTCTTACCATACGATATATTTTTGCCTGGTAATTGTTCTCTTAAAATTAAAGGATTCATTGATGTTTTGTGCGTCCAATTTATCATAATAACAACAACAATTTGTAAAAACCAATATGGATGTCAGGCACAATGGCTTCCAAACAGCTATAAAAACGTATCCACAGTCGTTGGCAGAGCACGTAGCGTGACGTGCTGGGTCAAAGATCACGCTGTGGCCAGTTCAAAAGATTACCATCGAAGTTTTATTGTACATTTGTAAGGTGCTTTAACGGTCAGGAAAATGCCGGATATTTATTTATTTATTTATTTATTTCTATGGACAGCCAGTAGTTGTTACATCGAAATTTATTCTATATATTAAGCACAGGTTAGGTTCACGATGCACAACTTTTTAAGGTGTCACAGCTTGCACCATTTAAATTAACTGTTAGCAGAACTTATAACTAAAACTTATCTAAGGTTACGGAAAGTTGCTAAATCTTCTTAGGTTAAATTAAAGGCGACTGGGGTACACATAGTTTTTGTTTCTCAACAATTTTAGCGCATTTGTTTTAAATTTTTGCAAGCCAGTGTTAAATATATCTACATTGCCGCTAATAGAGTTAAACATTTTGGAGATTCTAGACAGGGCACTGAACTGTTTTAAGTTGGTCTTTGCGGGAGGTGGTTGAAGTAACCCGTTAGTCAATGTTGCGCGCCTGGGTATTCGACGGGGAACACGGATTGTGACAGCAGATAAGATACTTGGACAGTCTAACTCATTTCTGAGGATTTTATGTAGGAAAATCATATCGTGAAGCTGTCTACGGGTCAATAGGGAATCCATTTTAAAATGATCCAATTTATTTTTATAGCTTAGATGTTTGTCTAACTTGCTAGAGAATGCAAGATGTCTTACGAATCTTTTTTGGATCCGCTCCAATCTTAGCTGATGCACTTTGTAACTTGGTGACCACACCACACTACAATATTCGACATTACTTCGCACGTAAGCGTTAAAGAGTGATATTTTGGTTTTAGGGTTACGGAAAAATTTTGCATTACGAATAAGAAATCCAAGCATATTGAATGATTTCTTAATAATTTTGTCTAAATGTGGTAAGAATGTGAGTTTGTTGTCGAAGAGTACTCCTAGATCTCGTACCATTGTTTGTTCTTTAAGTGTTACACCGTTTATATGATATTGATTTTGTATGATGTTATGTTTACGTGTGAAATTTATAAAACTGCATTTGTTTTCGTTCATTGACATATTATTATTTGCACACCAATCATAAATAGCGTTTAGGTCTTCTTGTAGTAAATTACAATCCGAAGGGGATTTTATAGTTTTCAGTAGTTTCAAATCATCAGCAAAAAGATAAGGTTTACTATGTTTAATACAAGTGATTATGTCATTTATAAACAAGTTGAATAGCCATGGTCCCAAATGGATATGGTATTGCTCCATCAACATAAGCGCAAATTTTGCTTTAGTTTGGGGTCTGACTGATGTGGGCGATCCAAGACACGAGAACCTGAATGTTGACAAAAGTTTCTTTGGAGAAATATTGGTAGCAGAGTAGACTCACAACGCTCATAAATATACAGCTTGAAGTTACACCAATGTTCTATAGAAGATCAGACAGGCGTATCTATTTTTAGTTCTCAACATCCCGGTTATCAAATCGCAACTTACATACTTTAATTAAGAGTACCTGACTGTAGTATCAGATTCTCTCCTGTCCGACCTCTACTGGCATTTCGGAACCCATTTTAATGCGTTTTTTAGCTTGAGTTTAGTATCTCCCAGAAACAGTATCAGCACCTACATTCCTGGATTACGTCTTGATACTACTAAGTATTATCTACAAAAAAACCTGTAACAGCGTTTTACGTAACCAGTAGTACACAATTGCATTTACAAGATGTTCCCAATTTTATCAATATATTTACAGAAAATTTAAGTCCAAATCAAATCGAAGACTTTACAAGTAAAATAACGTACCAACGAAGTAGTTTCAGACTGTACGTACATGTAGGTACTCCGCTTGTCTATGAATACAAATGATTTCTGACCCCTCCCTGTAAGCCCATCTAAAGCCGGATGCTACCCAGCGATTCTTCAATAAACAAAGTGTTTTATGATTACTGTTCCACATTCCACCCTTCCTTGATGCTTGATTGAAGTCCCAGCTTCGATTTCCGGGTTCGGTAGACCGTGAATGATTTTTAAGGTTGGGTCTGTAAGTAACGGATGATAAAGCAGATGCTTTCAAATGTATTTTAAAGCAGTTTTATTATGGTCATTGTGTCGTGTGGTTAAAGAAAAATGACAAATAAAACATTTCTGTGTACCAATCAGTGATCCACCACACCAACAGGGTACGAGACGGAAATTTGCCACACTTTTCATGTTCTTAGAGCACATTATAATAAAGTCTTAGAATTGTGAGTTTCCTCACGATGTTTTCCTTCACTGTGCAGCAAGCTGGATATAAAAAATTTAATTTTTGAAAAGGAATATCACTATCCCTTTGGATTACGATATTAAATGCTAATATTCAGTCAAATCTACTAAAAAGACTAGTAAACGCACCCCGGATTGTAATTGGGATAACGCTAGGAGGATAACCATGAAACTAACTAGCTTCCGCTTCCATCGAATCAATGAAACTCTGATTTAAAACAGTTTTTAATAGGGACTAAGTAATGGCTTAGTCCCTATTAAAAACTGTTACTAATTGGATTGGTTTGTAACGATCACCTGCGTCAACGGGATTATCGTAAAGTGGATTATTTTTAATCTAGTTAGGTACTCTTAAGTGACAAATTTCATATTCTTGATGGCATGAAAAGATCCCAGGATCACTGGATTACGGAGGCAGTCAGAATATTGAACAGTTAAAAACGATGCCAATAAGCTTGTGAGGCATATAATGTACGTCATAAGACCCATTGATAAATAGGTATCGTATCATAGAAGCAGTTACTTAGTAAGCAATACTTATCCCAAAAAAACTTTCTTTCTTAAAATGATTAATGATAATTTGATTAATAATTTTATGTTTATCAAGTTATAAATGGTGTGTTTGAATTAATATCATTATGTTGATGGCTGCTATTAATACGGTAGTGGTAGGCCTTTGGAAATTCCATCACGTAAGTATATTCGACCACAATATAATATGGAAATGTGAGGTTCTAAGAAAATTGTCGTCGCTTGATTAGGTATTCTGTGATTTATGGTCGAGATTATTTGTCGTTTAATTGTAGGCTTCTAGCTTCTAGATGATGACATCTTCTGTAGCCGCGGTAATGCTAGGACGATAATTATTTGGTATACGTAAAGGAAAGACTAGCCTATAATAGAGGTGTTGGCAAAGGATTGGGAGGCTTTTATCATTTTATGCTGCTAAGGAGGCTGAAGAAAAATTGAGGTTATAACAAGTTAAAGTTAAGTTAAGTCTAAACAGTTTTCAAAGTTTACAGGTAATCAGGCTATGGTTTTTTTTTTTTTTTTTTGGTTGGGTTCAATTATATTCCTCGTAGCAACACAGAATGGGACTTCCCCGAAGAAACTTTCTCGTGCGATGTAATGTTCCTTGGACTAGTTGCGTAAAAAGCCATAAGAAATGGCCGTAAGAAACATACGCTTACTGTTTTACCTTTTGGTTTATGGAACCCTAGAAATATTTGATTTATTGTTTCTATTATAATATCTTTCTGAATGAAAGGCGTGAAGTGATGACATGTAATTATAAACAAATTAATTGAACTCACCTCGCAAACGTTTTTTGCAATATAGAATATTATTGAAATCTAAGATAAATATCTTTAGCAGTAGCTAAGCGGAATCGCTTCGCAAATATATTCAGAATAACGTGTTTGTAACTAGTTATTTTTTTATAATTGTTTTGACTAGCGGCAATAGCGGTTTCTAAAAGTTGTCTCGATTCACAGGTTTTATTTTGATATATATTATTGATAATATAAAGGTGTAACGGTCCTCTTATCGGTATATGTTTGAGACTTGGTAGCAAACAGGCGCACTATTGCGTTTTATTTTAAAGCAATATTTTCATCAGAACAGAAAGCGTTTAGGATTTCCATTTATTCATGAAGATTAGGCAATTTAGATACTTTGACTTTTGTATCCTTCTTATGGCGTAAGGAAATATGGATAAAAATTGTACAGGTTCACTTGTCGCTGTGTGAAAACACACTTTTGGTTTATGTTCGCCTAAAGCAAAATGGATTATAGTTGATTGAATCAGGCGATACTAGGCGGAACTCTATTGTAACCTAATGGAAGGAAAGAGGAACCCACCACGCACCCTCGGATTGACCACCCCAACTATTGCAATTGAAAAAGGTTGAAAATACCGTATCATCAGCCTTTAACAGTCCACTGCTGGACTAGGCCTCTCCTTTGAAAGGAGGAATTGGCCTACTATACCACGCTGGCCAAACGGGTTGGTATAGGGTTTGTATCAAGTTTTCCTTCTCTTACGGTGCTGTTCTCTGTTCATCATATGCTCCCTCTGTCGGCTCTTACGACACCCATGGGATGATATGGCGTGGTGACATTCCGTATGCTTAATCCGTCACCACACGGACCGATATTGACAATACTGAACTCCTCTAAAAGGTTAAGGGATATAGGAATGGTATGGGTTCCAGGAAGATACCTAACTTGCAGTATCCCGCTGTATGCGCCGACTATTCTTCGACACGTGTTTCGCCTCTGCACGAGGCATCCTCAGGAGCGATGGACAACGACAGGCTCAGTCGTTGCCCATCCTATATCCCTTATCCTTTTAAAGGAGTTCGGTGTTGTCAACCTTTTTCTATTGCAATAGTTGGGGTGGTCAATCCGAGGGTGCGTGGTGGGTTCCTCTTTCCTTCCATTAGGTCAAAATGGATTACTTATAAGACTTTATCTTGTTCATCCGTATGTCTGCTTTTTCTTAGATATTAATTAAGTATATATATTATCACGTGCAAGTATAGATTTAAAATTAATCACTAGGAAACACTCAGGCTACATTCCGTGGAATATAACTTCTCGAGAAATATGACTTTCATTAGGCATTTTGAATCCTCTTGCCGTTTGAAAGCATCTGAAATATCGTTTCTTCTTTCCCATTATATTCTCCGTTTACCGCCTTAATCTGATATTTCTTCAAAAAGCTTATGACACACATTTTTGTATAAAAAATTTTCTTTTTTGTAATATTACGGTGACAGACATAAACGTACGGTGTTTTGTTGGTATGTGTTACCGTAACATGAATGGTAGGAACAGCTTGACTATCACTTACGTGTTAAGCCCACCAACAAGTGGCGTTGCAACAGATTTTTACAACAACGCTGATAATTTTCTTATGTGCACGCTATAGAAGCCTAAAATTCAATCCATTGGTCTCTTATTCTTTGTGAACTACAAAGGCATGTAGACAAAAACTTAATATCTTTTTTTTCTTTTTTTTTTGGTGTAGGGTTTGAAAATCCTCATGGAGCTCCTCCGCCCTGGGGAAAGGGCGAAGGCCAAGGGGACTGTCAGACTCTTACTGACTAAAAACCAACCCGTGTTCCTCATGTACCCGTGTGTCGGAGGGTCGGATATCACCGAAGCATTCCTCGCTACCCCCCAACGGGTATTGGCCCTCCAGATAGTTAGGCGGGCACCGAACAAAACCCCCTTGGCGGCAGATGAAGGTGTCGGGCTCCGCCGCCAAAACACCCAGCGGCCGCAGAGGATAGGGAGAACGGCAACGCTAAACCGCATCTCCTCTTCCTCTGCGGCCCCATCGCGATGCAACAAATGGTGCGCCCCCATTTGGTTACGGGAGATAGGGCGCGCGGCAATGCAACACCGACACGCCTCTCCTCCCGCGACCGCGCCCGAATGCGAGGGACAGACAGAACTGTCCCCCGCATCCGCACCTTTGGACGCGTCCTGCGCAGGCCCCTCCAGGCACTCCCGGGATCTCTCTTAGCTTCACCGCGGGTGTCCAAACCACGGTTACTGAGCCCCACCACCACGACAAGGTGGAGATCCTACGGGGGGAGACAAAAACTATCTGTGAGATTTAATTTCACAATTCTTGAAAATTTCTAGCCGCGAAGCTGCGAGCTACATTTACCTAAGATTGGTAGGTATATATTATGATTGCGGTTACCGTCATTATTTTTTTTATTTTTCTTCAATAAAAACAATTTATGGATATTTATTTTACCAGAGAGTTACCTATATGTTAACTAAAAGAGCAGGTACCTGTGATAGCGGTGTACCAGTTAAGATTTCAGTCGAATTAAAATCGTTAAATACACCTCATAAGTGTACCTAACTATATACCTATCCTGATTGACATATTATCGCAGAGCCTTATCCACTGACCAGGAACCTGAAAGTAATAAAATAAATAAATAGCAAGTAATTTTTTATGAACTCATGTCATCACTAAGAACGAATGTTTTTTATACAACCTTCCTAAAAAAGAGTTGAAGGTTTCTTTCAAAAAACTACTGAATTTTAAGCTAGAAGTATAGATATAATTATAGACCACAATGTATACGTACAATAATAATATAATTTCCTAATTTGTAAGCTAATATTTTATACGATTGTGTTTCCTTATGACTGACTGTTGCTGAATGTGATGTGAAATTAAATTTAATGTATCTTTTGTTGCAGGTAAGTGCCGCAATTGGTCGTTAAGATTGATGTCTATGTATTATTTCAACGGACACAGGTATTGTGCTTATAAGTATTTTGTTGGATTGTAAAAGCGAATGCTGTGTAAATTGTGTATGTTACTACATTGATTTGTTATTCGTGTCGGATCATCATCATTTAGCCTTTCGTAATCCTCTGCTGGACTTATAGGCCTCTTTTAATTTGCTCAATAGCATTGTGAGTTATAGAATGTTCCTGTTTCACCATATTTACTTTGGGAGGCTTACCAAATGAACATAATTTATTGCTTGAGTATGATATCAATAACTATTAAGTTTTGCATTAGTAGATAACTCACAATGTGAAACAGTTGCAGCTCCTTACAAAGATAACATGTAAAATCATTATACTGGCAGTTAAAAAGAGTGGCCACGAGTTTTATTGCCCGTTCTTTCCCGTGGTTCTACCTATTGCATTGCGAACGTGGCAGTAAATGTAAATGTAGAATCATCTAGTAATTAACTTAAATTTTTGATGTTCATAAGCGTCACCTTGTACTCTAAATGAATAAATGATTTTGACTTTGACTTTGAAGGATTTGGCCTTCTACAGCACGCTGGAAGCTCGAATCAAGTTGGCATAGGTTTTGATGTTGAGTTTTCAGTCTTTAACTGTAGCTTTCAAAATGTTTGTAAAACTTTTAGCGACAAAATGTATATTGTATTTTTTCATATGTCCCGTACCAGAAGTAGGTACCTAACTTGTGGATCACAGAAATCTGTATAGATATTCAAATGATAGATTATTTAAACAACTACCTTGTCTTTTAAAACTGCGAATGTTGTGGATTAGATCCCCACACAGGACAATACTTTATTGGGTTCAGAAATTGTTGTTCTTTGTCACATTTTCTTAAATGTTTGAAAAATCACTGCAGCGCACATTGGTCTTCATAAAACAATGGTATAAAGTTTCTTAGGTGTCTTACCTAGAATATCGAATCGGTAACCAAAACTGGGGTGGGCACTAGACCATACTGTGCATTGTACTGGGCATGGCCCATCCGGCCGGCTGCTATAAGATATAAATACGCTATGGCGACACAGGATTTAATTCTAGTTGTCTTTAAACAAAAAACGAAATACTTGAATACAAAACAACTACGTAAAAAGCCACTAGTGTCCCTGTGTGGTCATGAAACTGACCATGCGCAAACTTTACGACATGCCTTGATAAATAGCAGCAAATGGAACTCGAACCTATAAACAATTGTGACTTTATAGGTCACTTATCGTATCGAGTATTTAAATATATATCACATAAAGCTTTAATCGATTACCTACCGAGTCGGACAGCGAGTTTCTAGATCTGCGGCCGTTAGTTATCAGTATGGTTGTCAACAAGTCGAAAACACAAACTTAGTAAATTAATTCTTGTCTTACTCGTCCAATATTCTCATCAGGCCTGTAGGTATATGAACTGTCTCGTTACTGGTCATGGGCCTATTCTCATTGTTAGGACGGTAAGGGTACAGTGTACCACGATGGTAAGTGCGGGTTGGCTGTAATGCACTCGAAATTTTTGTGTAGTCTGCACAAGTCTTTCCAGTACATTATGAATAACTCTTTGACACACATTTTCACGTGTTGCCTTTATGATTTCCTTCAATATTTAACAAGCGATAATTAACTATTCAACCATAATACGCACATAACATCAAAAAGAGATTGGTGCGCGCCACGGTTTGGAAACCGAGACCCTCGGCGTAGAAATCCTGAAGTCTTGGCTATCGCTGCAACATTACTCAACATAAGGAAATAGTCTTAAAGTGATTTCATCAACAGTCATCTAGCAACCCTAGGTACCCGCCACGTCGCCATAACTCAAAGGGCATTTAAACTGTCGCTAGGTTTTATAACTGTTGTTGAAGTCAGCCAATCTATCAAATACATCGGTACGGCTGGTACTGGATATAAGTGGAGAACTTAACGCGATTCGTACCGATATGCAACAGTTACTTGGATTATGTCTATGGGACAAATCAATCAAGGTAGACTAGATAAGGGTATGGCTAATATATCTGCCGGTTTAGATATTGGTTCAGTGCCAGAGGGACTGTATCATTTCGCGAATATTGCGAAGATAACTTAAGTGTCTTACTGCGTTTTGTGTGCGGCGGCAACTCAAATCTCGGCCTCTGCTTCTTGGGCAGGCAGAGACATCTGTATGTTGGCCTGCCCATCCTCTTACAGGCATTCAAGGCCTACTCACTAAAACTACTGCGATGTCGGACAAGATCCCGTAATTCCTTTATCAGTCTAATTTGGGCATTTTAATTGTAAACTCTATCTATCTCTCTTGTCTCTGTAAAATTACTGTGTATGGTGTACAATAAAGCATTATCTAATCTAAACTAATCTAATGTACTTCAAAGAACACCCAAAATATAAACTTCAACATCCATATTTGTCCATATATGGATAGAACGGATATCAAATCCGGCGGTTAATGGGGCAGGACAGGCACTAGAAAAACATGGCATTAAATAGTTAATCCCATGTCTTTCTAGTCGGATCAACGAGAAGAAAAGCATGCTGAAACCAAACAAGATATATATATTTTTTTTTATAGACTCACGCCTGTATCCCCAAAGGGATAGGCAGAGGTGTAATATTACAGTATTACACCCACTTTTCGCCATGGATTTTTAGGTCCCACGTAATAGGGGGCGAGCCTATTGCCGTACCGGTACCACATTACTAGACCCGGAGTCTACTGAGAATTTCCTAACGGAAATACCCAATAACACTTTGCCCGACCCGGGAATCGAACCCGAGAATTAGAAAGCGAATAATATACAGAGCTACAAGCACTAAAAGCTTGTGCAACCCGACGTTCACTAACGAAACTCACGTTCCACTCACAGGATTACAGATGAGTTATTACAAGTAGTTACCCGCATTAGATGCAGTTGGCATCCAGCGCCGCATCACTTAGGCAAGTCTAAATTATGGAGGGGATTCAGAGCTAATTGAGATTGCTGCAATCAGTGAGTGCTGCGTGAAAGAATGGCAAAGCAACGAGATGACTAATGTTTTTATAGATAAGGATGTTTCTTCATAGAAATGACTGAGCATTTCCTGCTTCTGTATGTACGACTGTACGTATCACAGTGATGACCCAAGCCCGTAAGGAGCAAAATTCACTGTGATCTACGAATCATACAAATGCGTTAGGTTTCGTATGTGCGGTTACCTTGTTAATCGCTGACGTTTCGAGCGGCTTGCATCAGTTATGGTCACCTCAAGAGTATATTGTACGTGTGTGCCAGCAGCTGCAAGACCCAATATCATCAATCAATGGTTATTTCAAATCTTTTATTGTGAATGCGAAATACCCTCTATTTGTCACTGTGGAAACATCTAGAAATATCCTAACCGTCACAGTACTTAAACGCCCTCAATATGTCGACCGACAGCCATAGAAATTACTTGCGTATGGGTACCAATTACACCTTATCGTCTAAACACACTATGCCGAAGTTACGCGGCCGAACTTCGGTATGATTACGCCTGCAATGCTATTTGAATTACTGACGACACATTATACCGCAATTACGTTGCGTTATAGCATACAGTGTAACTTCAGTCGGTCGTAAGTACGGCGGCAACTTTTCTAGTAGTAGCGCACGAGCGTAAGGCACTTATGGTGTGTCATATCAGCCGAATACGTCGAAACGTAAAACCGGTCGCGGAACTTCGGTCGCGTACCTTTGGCATAGTGTGTTCAGACACTAATACCTACCTGTTTATTACCTGTATACGTATATATCTACCTGAAGACCCACTTATTATATCGAAGTAACAAACGTTAATGAATATGCATGTATTCATTGATTACGACTGCATTAATATTGATTAGGAGAGAGAATTAGAAATAAATAAGTTCGTATGACGACGACGGGTTTGATTGATGAACTTCGGGTGGGTGGGTTTCCATTGAACCACGCTAATAGAAAGTATACCTACACTGTAGTTGAAAACATACGCATATAACGCAATAATATATAGATACGGTGGCATAAATCGGCGTAGACAGACTGTGCGAATTTACATTTTCGATAGGTTAGGGGTCGTGGTCGCCGAGAAAAATGGCAGGCAGGCAAGAATGGCAGTCGGTTTCGGCTGTCATAAAAATCTACACAGTCGCTACTACGCTCTCATTTTTGCAATTACAATTCGCTGACACTGACATACAGTTAATAAAAAAAAAGGAGTCTGGTGATGTGCCCGGTAACGGCAATAGGCTCGCCCCCTATTACGTGGGACCTAAAAATTCATGGCGACATGTGTGTGTAATATTGAAACCTCTGCCTACCCCTTCGGGAATACAGGCGTGAGACTATAAATAAAATAAAAAAGAAATCAATTCAGCCACCCTCACAAACTATTACATTTAAGCGTTTTACACGCTTAAATGTAAAAGTAAAGTAGGAATAAGCAACATAATCAAAAGACTTAATAAATAGTTTTTGCGTAAAGCAAAACACCGTTTTAAATTTTCTGGTAGGCTGACGAGATCATATTTTACAGAAAGTTGTTTATTATTTAAGTAAGATCTGGATCAATCTATTAGTTATCAACCAGTTTCCCTCAACACCCTCGATACGAATGGAAATCTTATAAGACTTTTAATGGCTGTGACTGGTGACAGGCTGTAATCGTAGCTAGTTATATTAATATTGATGGGAAGATTCTGCACATATATGTTAACTATCTCATACTATATTTACGCTTCCATAACGTTTTGATTAGCATTCTAGTCTTATTATGTTAATTGTTAGGGCTCTTTACCACACGTCGTGAACATTCTCAGCAAGTTCATTTAAAATGAATTTGCCGAGAATTTTGTGGAAGGTAGATCATTTACATAACATAACATAACTTCACGCCTTTTATCCCCGAAGGGGTAGGCAGAGGTGTATTATACACCCACACTTCGCCAGTTATGTTTCGGTCCCAATGTAATAGGGGGCGGGCCTATTGCCATCTATCTGGCACATTGTTAAGCGAGCGATAATTAACATTTTAATACACACATAACTTCGAAAAGTCAGAGGTGTGTGCCCGGGGTACTGGGGATCGAACCCGAGGCCATCGTCTCGGCAGTCCGTTACGTACACCGCTGGCTATCGCCGCTACCATTTACATGATTTATTATACAGCCCTTCGCAGGCCACTGTTGGAAATAATCCTCTTCTAATTTGTGTCAGAATTCATTGTGAATCTATAGAAAGGTTGGCCTTTTATACCACGCTGGCCAGACGGATTCGCATAGGCTTGCTTGTCGAGTTTTTAGTCTGTAGCAAAATATACTATTTGTATTATGTATTTTGTGATATACTATTTGTATTATGTTGTGGACCGACGATCTCGTCAAATCACGGGAGGCGGTTGGATGCGGGCGGCACAAGACTGGTCTGTGTGGAGAACTTTGGGGGAGGCCTATGTCCAGCAGTGGACGTCGTTTGGCTGATATGATGATGATGATGATTATGTATTTTACTTAGTTGCTTCCGTTATTACCTCATTTCATTTCGTGGGTGTACGATACCCACGAGCATGTATGAAGAGAGTAATTAATGTAGAGGAAGCGCGTGAGGTTTGTAAGGAGAGATGCAAGTAGCGTTCTGTTGTATCTGCCTACCCCGACAGGAAAAGGCGTGAGTATATGTATGTACCTATGTACGATACCCACGAAAGGAAATGAGGTAAAAACACTTTGTTTAGTACATATAAATCTATGCTTTGTATTCATAATCCGTCACCACTCGGATTGTACACGGTTTATTGGAAGCGAAATGCTAATCAATCCACACGTAAAATAAACCGTATCGTATCATCAATGAAAACACACTTCACCTGATTCTACCTACTAGAGATGTGCACATCGAAATTGTTTTTTTTTTATAAATACCAATCTGAAATCAATTTAGAAATGGTTATTAGAAGAAATTGAAGTAATCAGTACCAGTTTATTGGTGGATACATACATTGCTATTACCCGGAGGTCTGTAGAGGCAAATTATTTTTTCATAGAAGAATCTTAACACCGTATTATTTTAATCATAGTATTATTATGCTTATTATGTATTGGAAATTGGTTTTCGATGTACCAATACAAAGTGGTAATGTAATTATGTTAGTCGAAGTAAAAAAGCGACAGTATTATCCTGTCAATATTATTGGTAGCGATAACACTGAATTTTCGAAGTTATATCGCATGTGTCGAATCGATAAACGGTGAAGGAAAATATCTTGAGGAAACTTTTATGTCTGAGAGTTCTCCATAATGTTCTCTAACATGTTAACTCTGCCACGCCGGCTAAAAGTGTGGGTCACTTACAGCGCGATCTATTTATCATGAACTCTTTCATTGTGTACCTGGATACCTGTGGCTTGTACCTAGAATAGGACAGATTATAAACAGGGGTGATAATGATTTGTAATCCTTGGACCTTGGGCATAATACAATTCGTAGCCAGACAACCATTCATTGAGCTGTAAATCGTACGGTAATATGGGTTTACAATGTCTTGTCGTTTCATGGAGGTTATTGTGTATTTTATAATTTAAGTATTTATTGTTCTTTCTTTATTATTCACTGTACTAGCATAGTAAAAAAAGAATAGTAGGTTAGCTAACGCCGATCGGCGAGTTAAATGCCTACTCTTGCGTCCTACCTACGCGCGGCTCATCTCGTACTGAGGCCGCGGCGGGCCGCGCCGGGCCGCGCTCGTCTATAAGATTGTGTGCGTGAAATGTGCGTGCGTACACGGTGCCGGCGACTCACGCGTACATTCAAACCGGCGGCGGCCGATTTGTTTTTTGTATTTTTCTTTCTTTTCGTACTATTTGTACTATGGTACTGGCCGATTTGTTTTTTGTATTTTTCTTTCTTTTTGTACTATTTGTACTATTCTTTTTGTACTATGGTACTAGTTAAGACTTTTGCTGCGATTGTGTTTACGCCACTAATTTAGCAAAATCCACAACCTGTTACTAAGTATTAACAATCCACAGCATGTAAAGGGTTAATAGTTTAACTTAACGAGCACTTGAGTAAGATATTTCGACATGATCGCCCCGCCCATTGCACCATTCCATACAGATCGAATTCACTTAGATATTTACTGCATAACAAAGAGAAACAATTTAATTGTATTTTAAAAGCGAGTGCCTAACTGCTTACCATATTTTATGTACTCACTCACCAGGTACTGTCGCTTGAAGCAACAATATTTGATTAGATGACATTAAAATTTTCCCACAAAATTGAAAGTAGCCTGGTTTAGAATATTGTGCTAATGTAACTAGAATATGTCAGCAGCCCCACCCAACACCTTGTTTAACCGTACCATCCTGATCCCCTGGGAGTATAGGTAGAGAAAAGCCTTCTTAGTGCACCCTACGCTCCTCAAAAAAGACACGTCATGCCAAATGTCAACACCCGGTAGTTTCGGCAAAGTGCTATGATATTTACATAGAGGCGCATTTCCTATGGGCGCTCTGAAGACAAACTTTCTGTGACCCAAATTGCCGCTTGGCGGCGTGGCAGTCGCGCTGTGACAGCTGTCTCTACGAGAGCAAGAGAGACGAACGTTCCTCCTGTGTATCTTAACTACGAGAGCAAGAGAGACGGAGAACGACGCCAGCGCCGCCAACGGCGCCAACTACAAACTAAACTAGAGACAGTCTTCACTTGCAATCGGCACGCGAAATCCTAAAGAATTGCGCTTCTATGTAAATCTGTATTCATTGGCTTCGGCTATACCTAGACTGTCAGTCAGTAAATAACGCAAGAATATTATATGTACAGATGTGCGCAAATTTAAAAAATTATAAAGTATAAAGAAGGCCAATTTTTCAATCATGTTCTCAGAAACCAAAAGGAACTCAACCACATCCACAAAGCTACGGGAGGCGCTCACACGCACCCCTTCAGAAGGTGTACGATTGCACACGCAGTGCCTTCAGACACGCGACCGTGTAGCCCTCGGAATAACGAATATCAGATTTTTCTTTTTTTTTTTTTTAATCAGCCTTTAACAGTCCACTATTTGGTATAGTAGGCCAATTCCTCCTTTCAAAGGAGAGGCCTAGTCCAGCAGTGGACTGTAAGGGGCTGATGATGATGAACAGTCCACTGCTTGACTAGGCCTCTCCTTTGAAAGGAGGAATTGGCCTACTATACCACGCTGGCCAAACGGGTTGGTATAGGGTTTGTATCAAGTTTTTCTTCTCTTACAGTGCTGTTCTCTGCATAATATGCTCCCTCTGTCGGCTCTTACGACACCCATGGGATGATTATGGGGTGGTGACAATCGGGATTCTTAATCCGTCACCACACAGACCTAATATCAGTATACTAACTTTTATTTGACTTTCACCGCCATAATAATGTAACGATAATATCAACCCTGTATATAAACTCCACGTCTGTATATAATCTCCATGTCCAACTGAGTAAGGTTTGCGCGTGTGCAAGTTGCAAGTGCAAGTTGGCAGATTTCCGATCACAGAAATAAAGCTAGACCAATTTCCTAAAAAAGCATTGCAAGAATTCAAACAAAAATAACTAAAGATAATTTGAGTCAAACGCTTGAAATTAGATATGTTCTATTTTATCAGAGTAGCTTAAAAGTCTCGTTTTACAGCTTTAATGGCAATTTATATCTTGCAAAGAACTTTACATACTAATTTAATATTGAAAGTTAACTCACAATAATCTGAACAAGGTTATTTGAAAGGTTTGAATATGGTATGAAAGGCCATATTAGAAATCGGAAATGTCCAAACAGGGAATGGAAAGAGTGATAGGAGAGGCCCGTTAATATAATATATTTTTTCAATTGTAATCTTCTTTTATCTGTTCTGTGATTGTAATATTTTCTGTACACCCATGTATACAGAAATAAATTATTTGTGATTATTTATTAATCAAACTGTACCCTTGCACCTTAAACGTTACAAAGAAAATAAAAACCCCTATTAGTTCTTTCACAACACCTGGGCTGAAAAGGCAAATGTAGTCGTGCGGTCGTGCCCCAGTTTGCCTAGATCCTAAATATATTCCGTACCGTAAACAGGTCTTTAACCGAATTCCGCAGCCATCGCCGCGGGGTAGGACTACTAGCTCGCTATAATAGGGTATTTGACTAAAAAAATCTAATTAGTCCGTCAGTTAGATTATCGAAAAATATTGGATACGTATTTTTTCTTTAGTCACGTAAACAAAAAATGAAGACTACAAACTTCGCTGAAAACTCGTGTGACGTCACTTGCCAGTACACTTTTTACTGGCAAGTGACGTTACAAGCCCCCACTCCTAGACGTTTCTCCATCTTTGATGCGTTTTATCTTCGTAATTTTTTACTGATTTGAAAAAATAAAAAATACGTATCCAATATTTTTCGATAATCTAACTGACGGACTAATTCGATTTTTTTAGTCAAATACCCTATTCAGCGGCGGCTATTACTGCCCGCACGCAACTACGTCACAATCGCGCCTGCGCTCCGCACGCCTCTCAATTATTACATGCCATCGGCTAGGGCTGCCTCATAGATCCGCCATCTTACTACTTTTATGAAAGAGAAAATTTATGAAGATGGGATGGATGAATCGATGAATGGAAGGATTGGTGGATGTTAGTTTGTTTATTGCTCTTTCATGCCAGAACTATCAAACGGATTTTGATGAAGTTTTGCAGTAGTGTACCTTACACATCACTTAGGCTTCATCATATAGGCTACATATTGCGGGTAACCGCCATCTACGCGGGCGAAGCCTCGGGCAAAAACAAGTTTTGAATAAGAACTTTTGCTAGACTTTTAGCAATCAATTGATGGCGATCTTAATAAATTGAGTATAAAAACAGTAATAACAGAGTGCAGTGAAGCGTATTAATAGTATTAAAAATTGTGTTTCGAATTGTAATTAAATTTGTGGCTTGAATGTAGTTACAAAGAGATGCTAAACGAGGCCGACAAGAATATGTAATAGTCTTCTCTTATCATTCCAATCTAGTGCAACAATTCGTTTAAATGCTTCATAAATGCAACAGTTATTCAGTCGTCTAAGAAACCACTGGTCACCCATTTTAATTAAAGGTATGGAGCAAGGTTATACCAAAATTTAAAGAAAACTTTTAACTTTAAGAGTAACTATTTAGTGTCAAATATTAGAATTATCGTATATGTATATGTTACTGTAAAAGCCCGTAGCGTTAGGTGAGACTGTAAATCAAGTAATTAGGTTATGTTAGGTTCTCTGGGACCCTTAATCTAAAAATAGGAGCCCTGAAGCAGGGCTCCGTCAACTTAATGTTTTTGATTTTGAAATTTCGGACATTTACCAAGTCTTGCTGGTAAATCTTAAGATTTATGGTACTTCGGGCTTTTACAATACCATATCTGCAATATAAAGCTGAATAAACTTTGAAATTGTGAATATAAAGAACAACGCTGACAAAGAACACACTCATAATAGGGACATAGTGTACAATAGTGTACATAATACATACATGTACAATAATTGTACATGCGTGATCGTGGCGTTTGCAACAGCGCCGAAATATGGGATACTCGAAACCAACATACTTACATTATTCGGGATATTGTTTGGCCGATAATCACTTGCCAACCAACGTTTCGCCTATTTTTCACTTTGACGACTAACGATTGTCAAATTTTTGTATGACAACGTTTCATTTGGTAGAATTATTGTTAAGCTGATTATTGTAATGACAAAAAACGTTTGGGGCATTTATCTTTTGTCAAATTATTAGGCCAGACAACTTTTAGACGAATAACGTTTCGTCTGTTCAGGTGATGTTTCGGGAAGTTCAGGTGAAATCGAAAGGAATCGGTTAGGTTAGGTTAGGTTAGGTTAGTATGCTGATAAACAATGCACGTCAACTGAAACAATGGTTGGTTAGGTTAGGTTAGAACTGCGACCACAACGCACTAGCCGAGCGAGCGAAGTGAGCGTGCCGCGGCAGCGGCCGGCGAAGTGCCAGAACCAAACCGCTTTTATTTCACTACACAGGGCATTTAAATATGCTACATCGGTTAGGTTAGAACTGCGACAATAAAAGGAAGACCAAACGTAAAGTTGGCAACTGTGAGGTTTGGAAATAAAAACAAAATTATATCACAAGTTGGCAAATGATTATTCTGCGAAATAAAATTCTGCGAAACGTTAGTTGGCAAGTGATAATCGGCTGAACAATTTTCGGTGAAAAGGCAGAGATCCACATTATTCATATCCGGAAAGACAATTTAAAATTAATTTGAAAACCACGAAAATCCAAATTCTTAAATTATAAATAAGAGTATTTTTTAAATCATGTTCTCAGACACCAAAAGAAAAACAACCACTTCCGCAAAGCTACGGGAGGCGCTCACGCATCCCTTCAACTGATTCGGAGGTGTACAGTTGCACACGCAGTGCCCTCAGACACGCGACCTTGTAGCCGCCCTCGGAATAACGAATATCAGTAGACCAACTTGTTTGCCTTCCATCACTTTCTTCGACTTCGACTTCGACTGCACGGTTGTCGTAGTGGTTTAAGCGGCCGCCTGACACTATGGCGAGTGTTGTGGGTTCGATTCCCACACGAGGCAACACTTTGTGTAATTCACAAATTATTATTTCGATTCTGGGTGTTCATTGTGTCCGTTAGTTGTATGTTTGTAAAGTCCCCCGCGACACAGGATTTAGTCCTAATGCGGGAGTTGTCTTTTATAAAGAATAAAAAAAATACTTTATCATTGTGCCTGAAAAGCTCCAGGCGCGAAATAAATAATTGTGGATTACGCATTGCTTAAAAATCGAGTTGGCATCCAAATAGGAATTGGCAAGGCCTGTTATTATCATAGTAATATATAAACTTATTAAATGTACTGATTAACAAAATTATCATCGCATAACCTTAACTAGTGAAGCTAGAATAACTTAACGTTTGTACTGTGGGTTTCTTTTATTACGTAGGCACCCACTAAGTAAGGATTTTTTTATATTTTACCCCTAAGGGGGTAAAATAAAGGTTGAAAGTTCAGGGCAGGCGAAGCCGGCAGAAGAAAAGAAAAAATATATTAGTAAACAATTTTTCTACAAATAACTTCCTTTACACCATCTGTATACCTTAGGCCTGCCCCAGTTTACCTAAATTCTAGATATATTCCGTAGGTACCGTAAACAGGTCATTAACCGAATTCTGCAGCCATTGCCGCGGGGTAGGACTACTAGCTCGCTATAATTCAGCGGCGGCTATTACTGCCCGCACGCAACTACGTCACAATCGCGCCTGCGCTCCGCACACCTCTCAATAGGGTATTTGACTAAAAAAATCTAATTAGTCCGTCAGATAGATTATCGAAAAATATTGGATACGTATTTTTTCTTTAGTCACGTAAACAAAAAATGAAGACTACAAACTTCGCTGAAAACTCGTGTGACGTCACTTGCCAGTACACTTTTTACTGGCAAGTGACGTTACAAGCCCCCACTCCTAGACGTTTCTCCATCTTTGATGCGTTTTATCTTCGTAATTTTTTACTGATTTGAAAAAACAAAAAATACGTATCCAATATTTTTCGATAATCTAACTGACGGACTAATTCGATTTTTTTAGTCAAATACCCTAATAGGGTATTTGACTAAAAAAATCGAATTACATGCCATCGGCTAGGGCTGCCTCATAGATGCGCCATCTTACTACATTTATGAAAGAGAAAATTTATGAAGATGGGATGGATGAATCGATGAATGGAAGGATTGGTGGATGTTAGTGTGTTTGATACTCCTTCATAGCAAAACTATCAAACTGGTTTTGGAAAATTTTTACAGTAGTGTACCTTACACATCTCATAGGCTTCATATTACGCGATATAACCGACATCTATGCGGGCGAAGCCTCGGGCAGAAACTAGTTTTGAATAAGAACTTTTGCTAGACTTTTAGCAATCAATTGATGGCGATCTTAATAAATTGAGTATAAAAATAGTAATAACAGAGTGCAGTGAAGCGTATTAATAGTATAAAAAAATGTGTTTCGAATTATAATTTGTGGCTTGAATGTAGTTACAAATAGATGCTAAACGAGGCCGATAAGAAAATGTAATAGTATTCTCTTATCATTCCAATCTAGTGCAACAATTCGTTTAAATGCTTTTTAAATGCAGCAGCAATTATCTCTCTTTTAAGTAGTCGTCCATTTTAATGAAATTTGGGACCGAGTAAGGTTCAGTAGAAAAAAACACAAAGAACAGATTTTCATTTAACTTGTCATGGGAGTAAATGTCCTTGATATTCCCCTTGATTGGTATAAGATGCTTAAAGGCTTACAGACAATTGGTGTATATTGTCAAAACATAATCTCTATGGAACTCAGCTTGTTATGACAAAATGCATGTGCATCAATGCTAATTACCGCATCTTTAGATCTCACTTTATTTCATGTGCTAACGTTAATATACCATCAACATATTAGAATGCTGTTTTTATTTAGTATGCAGCTTTTGCAATGTCATGTGAATATGTGTATTCAAAACTATTTTTTTTTTATGGTTTAAGGCGGCAAACGAGCAGACGGATCGCCTGATGGTAAGCAATTACCGCCGCCCATGGACACAATCAACACCACAGGAGTCACAAGTGCGTTGCCGCTTCTTGGGGTTGGGAAAAGGGATAGGATAAGGAGTGGGATGAGGGAGAAGGAATAGGGGATAGGGCCTCCGGCACTCTCACTCACCGAACGAAACGCAACAATTTAGGTACTGTTACTTTACGTCGATTTTCTATGAGAGGGTAGTACTTCCCCGGTCGAGCCGGCCCATTCATGCTGAAATCAGCAAGGCTCTACTACCTAGAAATGTGCAAATCCATCCTATTGAGCCAAATGTGCAAATCCAAAAGAACTGACCAATATCATTTAGGATTACGTTATACAAATACGTCAATTTATTGCAAGTTTCAATCAATTATTTTTAAATAATTCCTTTTGAAGCAAACAAAGAAGGTCCAGTAATTTAAGTGAACGTAATTGTAGATTGATAATATGTAGCTCTAAGGACGTGAGCAAGACTGATAATTATGTTAAGTGCTTACACGAGCCTACCAACTTGAATGAGTAATGACAAGCGGTCAGTCCAGATGGACGATATCTTTAAAAAGATACATACTAATTAGTACCTCGTCAAATACAACGGTGTTACCAGTTGTGGGACGAATTTCATTAACATAGCAGTTTTTAAGTGTTGATGTTTTGTTCATTGTGAGTATTTTATGACATCCCAATTTCAAATATGTTCAGATCGTAGTGAGTTTTAGGGATATTTTTCATAGCTTCTTTTTAATTATTTTTGTATGGCTGTTTAGATACCTACCCTGTTAGTTAAGAAGGAGCTTCAGGTAGTATCACGCTGTAAATGAAATGAAATGAAATGAAATAACACAATAACTGTATTACTTACTTTAAAGACAGCCAACCTTCAATAACTAACCTAAACATCCGGTTTAAAATTAAATTCCTATTAGAATTCTCATATTTTACCACGGTTGTATTTTACTGTCTGAATCCTATAGGTACTTACTTCCCATAATACTTAATACATTCCATTCTGCATCGTATAGAGTATCGGTAACTTACGAAACCATCGCTTTTATTCGATGTCGGTCTTGAAACTCAAAACGATACCAATTCATTCTTACTTTATTTATCATTAGAATCTCTCATGATTCAAATGATTACTTCAGTTCGACAGCCCTAACCCGCGGGAACCGCCATGACATCAGAGCGTTACGCCATTTTGTTTTTTACTTTTTTTAGGCACTAGCGTTTTGTACGCAGCCTTATCTTTCAGCCGCTTATAATCTTGTTACTTCTTTTAATATTTTAATAGCCCATCTGATATCTGATAGGTATGAAATTGTTCAGCTTTTTATTTTTCCATTCCATTTGAGCGGTCGCACCCGCGCACGCGATTAAGATGGATTGTAAAAATAATTACGTTTATTTTCCAGACTGTGCTGATAAGTTGGCAGATGACAGAAAGGAGATGTTACACAGTGTGTAGTGATAAAGATGGGTAATCATACATACTGTCATATTATTTTATTCTGCGACTCCTAGACTCCAAAACGAAGGTCTCAGATCTTATCCCGTACAACACTAAGATTATGATGATGACTGTTATATTATTATATTTTTTAGATATTTAGAAAATTAAGAGTAGGGCTTACTAACTGCTTCGTGGACTAAAAACACATACAAACTTTTATTCCAAAATTTCTTAACATGGGCTATGTATATGTGCCCTAGTATCTATAGCAATTCGAAGGCAAAATTTCAATAGGTTAAATCAAAGTAAATCGAATTCTCAATCTTCTCAGCTTCCGTTTGATTCAGGCATCTAAGGCATTATCAAACCACTAATGAGACAGTTACCAGCAGATAATCAGACATAAGTTCGTACAAAAAAATATTCCCAACAGCTTCTATTTTGTGACAGCTCAATAAAAAATAAAGCTGTACATACTAAGTGGACATATAATTATTTTATCTACGTGACAGACAAATCCTTTAATGGTTTGATACAGATTAATATATTAGGTGTCACACGAGTTACACGTGGTAAGGCCATTAGAGCTTTGTATTGTTCTGTTTGAGAATTGACATTACGAATTGAGTTGTTTTTGTTGTGGTTTATCGTGAGTTTTGATTGTTCGTAAAAAATTATAGCGGTATTAAGTTTCATTCAAATTCGTTTGTAATTTTTGAGTGAAGTATACATCCTTCTATAGGTACATCCTTACAAACCTTCGCATTTATATTAATAAACTAGTATGAATTTTAACGACAAACCTATAACTACATTCGCGTTAATTAAATAACTGTCTAAATAAGTATTAGAAAGAAAGAAAGAAAGAAAAATGGTTTATTTGGTCAAATAAGAAATTCTCACACAAATGTATCATGCACAAATTAAAAAAAAAACAGATTAATATAAAAACATAAAATAATGCAACATCTTATTCAGTGTGAAAAAAATGAAATGGGACCCTAGTTCAGCATTTGCCATACTTTTTATAAAGCGTGGCGCTGGTTTTCAACTGGTTCCCTAGTGACTACACGGACGGTAACATACAATACATATGTGAAATTATTTGCAGTTGAATTATTTAGCGTTATAATAATACACAATGTTAGGTATATAGATAAAAATAACTTAAATACAACTATGTGCTGTTAACAAAAAAAGATAGATACTTATTTAAAAAAACAGAAATGTACCATAAATTAAATGCTAGTTTAGAGAGATATGTCAGATAAAATAGATGAAAATAGATAACATTAATGTCAGAATAGAGATTATGATAGCTTAACTTAGAATACATAAAATGCATATTTCAATACAATTACATTAAATGCATATTTCAATATATGAAGCATAATTAGGATCAATTTATAAAATCACATTGAATTAATAATTAAAATAAAATAATTACTTACAATAATAAGATTACAATAATTTGTGTGCTATATGAAGGAAGCATTCAGATTTGTCATATCCAACTTTCGCTGCGCCTCCAGAAGGTACAGTTTCAAGCGCCTTCGAAATGTGTTGACTGACGTGAGGTTGCGCAAGGGCGGCGGTATGTTGTTCCAGCATTTGGAAGCCGCGTACCGAAAGCTCCCTCTGAATGCCTCCGATCTATGCAATTCAATCGCAAGTTGCTTTGAGCATTGTCGGCTTGGCCAGTCACTACCACCTGCCAACCACGTCAATTTGTCATGTAAATATCCCGGCTGCTTCAATTTAATTACACCTAATAATAAACAAGCTAAATGCAGTTTTCGTCGAGATTTCATTTTCAGAATAAAATTATTATTTACAAATGGAGTAACGTGGCACCTAAATGGAACAGAGAAACAAAATCGAACACAAGCGTTCTGCACTCTCTGAATTTGGCGGTCAGTCCGCCCCAACAACCGAGGACCATACACAGAATCGGCATAATTAAGTTTGCTCAGCACCAGTGCCTCCACCAGTTGGACGCGCAATTCCTCAGAAAGAAAGGGACGTATTACAAGACAAAGCATTATTAACTTTTGACAAATAGAACAGAACTCAACTCACGAACTCTGCATAGAAACGTTTGATGAAAATGTAAGAAATAAGTTCACTACTATCTTAGCAAGACAGAGCTCTTATTGGCGATGCTAAGATTCTAACTGGAAGTTGTCCGTGTTGAAGTGTCGTAACCGGACAACTTCCAAATTCGCCGCTAGAGGCGCGCGGATAATCATTGCATCCTGTCTAAATAGACTATGTAATTCGAAACATACCGTGGAGATATAAATATACCGTTTTATAGTTTGGTATAAATATTAAATAACAACATATACCAACTTCATTATTAACCATAATTATATTAGGTATTGACTTTTAGTGACAAACATACACAGGCTTTTAAACTCATTAAAAAGTCGTAAAATAGTAATAGGATCGACCGTAATGTACCCAGGGCTAAACCAATAAAAGCTTCTCAAACGCACCGAACCACAGATAAAAATGATTTTATATTGCGTATGGATATTGCACGCTGGGAAAATTTTGCAACAATATAAAATTATAGTAACTATGTGACATTTTGTCAGTAACTGTATTTAATATATTTAGTTGCTTTATCGGTGTTGCACATTATAGGTACTGGCTCTATGCAGTTGTTTTATAAATAACTTGCTGTTTCCCGCGGTTTCACCCGGGTCCTGAGGGAACTACTTCGCGTACCCGGTTAATTTATAGCATAAGTTACTCCTAGGTACATCAACTATCCGCCAGTGAACGTCCCGTCAAAATCGGTCCAGCCGTTCTAGAGATTAGCGAGACCAAACAGACAGAGAGACAGACAAAAATTGTAAAAAATGTCATTTCGGTATATGTACCGTGTATACATCCATATGCATTAAGTAAAAAGCAGTCATTTTAATATTACAAACAGACACTCCAATTTTATTTAAGTGTATAGATTTGACCAAAATATTGCAGCTAGTGGAGATCCCAACACACTTCTATGGAGAGTATCAAGTACAAACCTACTACGGCGCGAACTACCGATTTTCAACGTTATGTACGTATTAAATTGTTAATTATCGCCTATTTGCCTCGGGAAGCACGTTAAGCCGTCGATCCCAGCTGTCATGAAAACCTTTGACAGTCGTTATGAGGCGTCTACCCCCCTTTATCCCCTTAATATACCGACACTGAATTGGACACAGAGCCATTAATCCACTACCTCGAAGCCTAACCACAAATATAAGACGCAGAATAACTCCTCATTTTAATACGCAATTTTCAATGTCAATGCACATTCTCTGCCCATGACATTCGAAACCACAGGACTCTTTCCGCGGGGACTTAATCTGCACAATTAAGCCGACGCCCGCTACGAACGTTGACAGCCGCGATCCGATCTACTACTTAAAGCTGCAACCTGAGATGTACGAAGCGAAGTAGAGGGCCACAGATAATATAATATTATACGTATAGAGGGCAATCGAGAGGTGTGCCAACATAACATCAACGAATATTATCATTACTTCCGAAATTTTCACTTCATGGATGACGACAGTGTGTTGTTAGTTCGATCCCACAAGACCCTTTGATACGTCTACAAATTATTATTTTGAAGGTTTTTATTTCTATGTGTGCGCTGGCTGTATGTGTGCTAAGTTCCACTAGTGATAAAGCAATGCTGGGTTGTCTTTAAAAAATGTATGAGAGCTCTGCTCCCGTGCGTGTTGGCTATTGCTATAGCAGATGTTGTCATTATATAAGCTTACTAGAGGACGCCAGAAGCTACGCCTGCATTTTTTTTTAATTTACCCGTTTTGGCCGCTCCCGTGGGAATTTCGGGAAATCCCTTCTTAGTGCACCCCTACGGTCCCCAAGGAACATACATGCCAAATTTCAGCTTCCTGCGCCCAATAGTTTCGGCTGTAGCGTGTCTGTCAGTCAGTCAGTAACGCAAGGATTTTATATATTAAGATAAGACTGCAAAGCTTTCTCAAAAACTGTTAAGTAGTTTTTGTGGGAAAGTGTAACAAATATCCACCCTTACATCTACCCTCACAAACATTAGCCTTCAGCCGAATAAAGCAAAACTATTCTCCAACTGAGGATGAACAGCCTTAAGGACTGAAAGAGTGCGCGTCAAATTACACTGTAATATTAGCTTCAATGCTAGAGTTTAACGAAAAGGAATTAAGATTTTATAATACCTATTTAATCTGCTGATATCATTTTACTAATAGGTTATTTTTTCCATTATCCTGGCTGCGTCCAAGACTTTTTATTTGTCAGGATAAGTATAAGCTTTTCTACAGAGCGGTTGCTGTCTAACGTCCACGACCCGAAGGGATAGCGATATTACGTGGCTTAGACCAGTGTGAGTAATCAGTACCTACATAATAATATATAACGAAGTATGTAATCACAGTATATATTATTTATTTACTTGGTTCTCATATACATTAATTGCTATGTATTTCTTAGCCTGCCTCCGTAGCCCAGTGGATAGCGTATGCGACTGCTGATCGCAGGTCCTGGGTTCGATTCCCGGGTCGGGCAAATTGTTACTGGGTTTTTCCGAATTCTCAGTAGCAGCACGGAGTCTGGTGATGTGCCTGGTGACGGCAATAGGTTCGCCCCCTATTACGTGGGACCTAAAATTTCACGGCGAAATGTGGGTGTAATATTACATCTCTGCCTACCCCTTCGGGGATAAAGGCGTGATTGTGTAAATAAATTAAAGAAATATTTCTTAGCATGTCAGTTACAAAACCGTGTGTTTAATAAAATTGTATACCAATATTTTGCCTACATTCTATTTTATTCAAAGAGTGTTCAACGGTAAAGCCTAGGATTGCCGCACATTATTCACAAGATGGCTTACAAAGTAGACACTAAATGCAGGTAATTATTTACATTAGTTGCAATGAAGTTTGACCCCTATGGGCAAGACTAATACGGCCACAGTTATAAATAAGTCTTTGTGATGTAACGTGTTCGATGCCCCGTTAGAGCCGGCTTTGGTCACTATGGTCACCGCGTGTGAACGCCTGTACAAGAATTTTCTTTAGAAAAGCTTCTATTTATTAAGAAGATCGTATTTTAAGAGAAAAGCTGTTAAATCAGTATATTAATGAAGGTATATCTAACGGGTTAAGACGAATTTATTTACTGCGACGGTTCAGCTTAGGTTATACTGCCACTGTCATGGATGCTTTATCAGAAGGCCAATTCTCGTATTTTATATGACATTGAAACTATATTTTGAACGAAATGAGATTATATTTTGAATTGACTCAGAACTGGTATTCTGCTAATATAATGTTATTAACTTGGTTATTAAGGTCTCATTTGACTTCTACATATAGTTTGAAATTGACACATTGTTCAATTTATGATCTAGTGACGATAACATTCTAATAACATTAAAATAACAGTTAATTTAGGAGAGTACCATTTGTGACATGAGTGATGACATTAACATTAGATCGAAACCGCATTTTAAACAAATATAATTAGCAGAATTGGACCTCTTCTGTAAAACTGGGCGAAACTTTGGTGCAAATGTAAGCTACGTCGCCTTTATTATCATCGAATTTCAGGATTGAGACCTGATACATAAATATGAATAAGTGAGACTGCCTTTGTGGTCCAGTGGATAGCGTATGCGACTGCTGATCGGACGTTCCGGGTTTGATTCGGGCAAGTGTTACTGGGGGTTTTCAGAATTCTCAGTAGCAGCACGGAGTCTGGTGAAGTGCCCGGTAACGGCAATAGGCTCGCCCCCTATTACGTGAGTCTATAAAAAATAAATAATATGTGAAAAAAAAAATCATTTTTCTGCTATGCAAAAATAAATGCGATTTACCGCTGAATTCAATATTCGAACTATCCTTTTTTAGATTTTGGATTAATGTTTGTAGTACAAAATATTACATAACATAACTTCACGCCTTTTATCCCCGAAGGGGTAGGCAGAAGTGTATTACACACCCAAAATATGTCAAACAGATATCTCTTATCTTAAAATCCATGGATAGATCTAATTTTGTAACCGGCCGTTAGAGTATAGAACTCGTAGTACACATCAATAAAACTGGTGCTCTATGGCGACTTTTGTCACAAAAAGCAATAAATAACACTTCTTAACCGGAAACCTACATCTACGGTCACAGGCAGCAAGGCTTTTCATAGATACAACAAAAACAGAAACATGTGTCGCAACGTATTTCTCACAATAAAACGAACAATAAAAATACATTATCAGAAACCGCTCAAACTCCCCATCCAACTCTTAATCGATTAAGAAATAGCAGAAAGACAGACGTCGGATCGCATTACTCTTATCGGAAGAGTAGCGCGACAGTTCGATCGTCGGCGACAGATAATCGCCCGTGTGCAAGTATCCTAAACGGTCATTAATTGCCGAATAACGCCATAACTAACATTTTCATGATTTGTAAAATTGAACTTTGAGTACTGTAGATAAGGTTTAAAATCAAAAGGCGTGGTTTTACCTGTTACTATGTTTAAGAGCCTAAATGGTCCTACGACAGATGCTATCGATGCATGGCTTCCGATGGCCTTTAATCGTTTTGTGTCGATGTGAAATGGGTTCATTCACGCGTTCCGTGTGTACGTTTTCTTTTTATTTGTTATTCAAATACATCTTAAGGTGCGGTCAGATTTAAATTGAGAGAGATTGTAGAGTAATAGTTTTCTTTTACAGAAATTGAACGACGATTTACTAATATTTTTTTAAAAGTATTAAATGTTGTGATTATTTTACTCAACTGGAATTAGACGATTTGCGATAACCCCTAACATTATGAGAGTGCTATTACCTAATTGCTCGTCAAAAATGTGATGATAGTTCATAGCCTGCGTAAGATTAAACATAACTCTAGAGCTATGTTTAATTTTACGATCTTACTTTACTAATATCTAGATGTTACACCTATTATTTGAGTAGGTAAGGTACTATGCGTAGAACGCAGCGATAGCCTAGGTATCGGATTCGAAGGCGCGCACCAATGTCTTTTCGGAGTTATGTGCGTATTAAATTATTAATTATCGCTTGACCCGTGCCTCGGAGAGCACGTTAAGCCGTCGTTCCCGATTGTCATGAAGATCTTTGACAGTCGTTTGAGTTCGTCAGTACGTCTAAATAAACTGACACTAGTCTTAACCATGGAATATCGCTATCCCTTCGGGTTACGGAGATCAGACAGGCAGTCGCTCTGTGGAAAAGCTAATATTCAGCCAAATCCGGTTAGACTAGTAAGCGGACCCCAGGTTGAAACAGGCATAACGCTAGGAGGATGATGACTATGCACAGAACGCGTGTAATATACTATTGCTGCCTGAGCACAATTTTATTCTAAATGAACAGTGCTGTTGAAAGAAACTATCTTTCAAGTATACTTCAATAAATTTTCACGCACCGGAGTAAGTTTCCTCAAACGATTTCGCATATATTCCTAAACAAACGAGACATTACAGCTATTTAGTAGAAGCTTACCCAATAAATAGTTTCCATATCTTCAATATCCCATGAAGTGTTACAAACAATTTGCTAACCTCCTAAAGGTATTTCTTCAGCACCCACGTGGTGCGTAGGCGGGCTGCGCACGTCGCGACTATCGGTCGCACGGAATCACGACACGACTGCGACTCACTTGATGTATGCGCACGATTCGTCGCTGCCAGTCTCCCACCCGCGGGGGTGGCTGACTGAACCGCTGATAATTTGGAATTTATTATAATTACTTTGTCTCGTAAACTGGTGGGCTTTATTTATTTAATAGCTATATTCTTGGATTAGACTGTCGTTTAATAGCATTTCAGTTGCGCGTCGCCGCTTGAAGATAACTAGGTTCGGCCTGCAGCTTTACCCTCGAAGATGGTTAGTGTCGTGACAAAAGGTAGCTTATAAGTTTCCAAGAGTAACATACATCCACCAATCCTCACAAACTTTCACGTTCCTAATAAGTAGTAGCAGCACAAGAAGTAGTTTCTATGTCTTCAATGTAAGACAACTAAAGTTGTAAACTTTTCTCAATTACATACTTAAGAAAAGAGTATCCTTGATTGTGAAGTGAAGAAGATCTTGTAATTATAAGCGTCCAATTGGCCACACAGGCCTTTACTACACCATATAATGATCTTCAGTTCAATTAATATGATTGCACGTCGTAGGACGCACAATACATCAATCATACACCTATAAATGATTGCCTGTGGCCTTAATAATCGCTTACTTGAACTATTATTCATCGTTTTGTCACATGCTCGAAGGTGAATTTAAATAATGATTGGTACTTAGTTTTTGTACTGATGGTAAACTTTGGGACTTCGCCGTAGGTTATACGACATACGTTTAGGCTGTAACAAACGTATCAAACTCTGTTGTTTTGACATACTTTTCTAATCACATCGTCTTAAACCCAATTTGTCCCTAGCACGACCTGTAGAGACAAAAAATATGAACTGCCATTACACCCATTCATGTATATCAAACAAACATCTTTCATGCAGACGTCAAAATACATAATTTTATTATTTTGTTAATTAATTTCTATATTCACTTAATTATTAGCTAATAATCTTAAGTACTTCTTAACATAAAATTGTTAATTATCGCTTGTCCCGTGCCTCGGAGAGCACGTTAAGCCGTCGGTCCCGGTTGTCATGAAGATCTTTGACAGTCGTTACAGGGCGTCAGTACCTTCTAAATAAAATGACACTAGTCTAAACCATGGAATATCGCTATCCCTTCGGGTTGCGGAGGTCAGACAGGCAGTCGCTTCGTGGAAAAGCTAACTATTCAGCCAAATCCGGTTAGACTAGAAAGCGGACCCCAGACTGAAACTGGGATAACGCTAAGAGAAAGAAGACTTCTTAACATAAAAATTCTTAATCGTTGTATGATAATGATTTCTTGGCACCCCCAGCTCTTTGATTAAAACTCTGTCATATAAAACCCGTGCTTGTTAAGTTATGGTATTGCGAACGATCATAAGTTGTGATTCATTATCCAATTTCAAATCATGCTAACGAGTACTTTTTATTGTAGCTACAAATCCTATAAAATACCCACACTACCTTCCATACAAGCAAAATAATAAATTTAATACTAAAACGCATTTAAAGAGCACCTATACAGCAAAAGGGGGTGTTCTACACGCCGTATTTTTAATTTATTTCTCTGTCAACAAGACAGTACTGCGGTAAGGAAAACCAATTACTTATCCCTGATTGAATTACCGGCTACATTTAGTTTCCGTTCAATAAAGTACGGATGGTCTAACAGCTCGCAATCGGTCTAATCAATACACACAAGCGACGCATCGGTCGCGTGGTATAGCCCGGTGTCGTATCGCCTGCGGCCAGCCTTACATCAAAGTGAATGTTCACTGTATCGGGGCTCTGTTTGTCTGGGACTAAGGTTCTCAAAGTGTGAAATAAAATGATTTTTTGATTAAAATAATACGCTTTCTCTCTTTCTCTTAATTAGTGCAAGTGCAATAAGGTATTATAATTCGTATAAAGTAGTAGTAGTAACTTTAAATTAAATTTAACGTCCAGTTTTACAATTGTGGTCGTGAGTCAGAGTAAAGTAATGTAACATGTTATTCTAGAATAAAAAATATCACAAAGTTTAGATATATAAATATAGATCACCGTCCACCGATGTTTAAGTATTTAACCGCTACCAAATGCAACCGAAACCGCACTGAACAATTGCAATTAATAGTGTCCCTATAGATACCAGTAAGCGGACCTCAGACTGAAACTGGTATAGCGTTAGGAGGATGAGTGTCCCTCTGAAGTTGTTAGCGTCTTAAAATAGGGGTTTTGGACGCTAAATAACGGCTTTCGAGACGACGCGACGGTGGTACGTTGTGGTCACGTGCCTCCATGTGTGTTTATTTCACACCGTGATGTGCTTAAACGGCGTAGCACAGGAGGATGCCCGATAGCATAATTCCACCTTTTTACCAATTAGCACCATTCCCGGAGCCCTCTCTCTATTGTGTAGAAGTTGGCCACCGAGGCGGTTTTAGTGCAGTAAAAATCCCACACACCCTGGCCTTCCCCCTAGGAGACCGACAGCCTTTTAGAAGGATTTCCCTCGAAAAAAAAGGAGGATGAGTGTCCCTATAGAATACCAACAGATAATAAAAGAGAGTCCATCGCGACATAGGTACATTTATTTTCATTTTCTGCTTCTATATTTGCTGATGCTTTAACAATATTGATAACTTTGTTTGAAATATAAATTAAGTTTACTCTAGGCGCGCCCAAAACTGTAAGCATGTCAATGAAAAGTTTGTTAATTTAATGAAAATTGTTAACATTTGAATAAGCTTTATTATGTATAAAACAGGTGGCTAGATAAAATAAGATCGGTATAGGCTACAAATACAAATCTCATATGAAGCAGCAATGTTGTGAACCGCATTCCTAAGTCGGGACATAGAGCAGACGATGGCGCGATAGCGGCGCGGCTAGTCGCAACTAATGTGACACTACTTGCGAAATGGATGGCCTTCTTTAGACGCGATATCGACGACAAATAACTACAATATGTGACACTATTTACTGAGGTTACGCTTCGATGTGGTTGTTTCTGCTTATAGGAATATGAAGTTTTGTCTGTGTGAGTGCTTTGAGGTTTTAGTTTTTGACTTGAATGAAGACAAGTCTGGTATAATATTAAGATGGCTTTATAACGGGGTAGTCTGTAAACACCTGAAATAGCTAAACTAAGCTAGTCTAAAACTTTTTAAGATTAAAAAGGAGACTAATAAGACCATTATTAAAAGTAAATTAATTACATAGTTAATACTAACCCAACCATATGTATGATTTAAGATAAATAAAGCAAAATTTGATATTAGGTCAGGGTCCAATCCTCACTGGGTTCAAATCCAGAGTAAACCACCACTGACAGAATCTGTACATGCAGCACTTTTTATGGGAAGCTGAATTGTGCTGAATATTTCTCGTTGGTCTCGCGGCAAAAATGTGCGCGTGGGATTGAGAGGTCTCGGGTTCGATTCCCGGGTCGGGCAAAGTGTTATCGGGTTTTTCCGTTAGGAAATTCTCAGTAGCAGCACGGAGTCTGGTAATGTGCCCGGCACGGCAATAGTCTCGCCCCCTATTATGTGGGACCTAAAAATTCATGGCGAAATGTGGGTGTACTATTACACATCTGCCTACCCCTTCGGGGATACAGGCGTGGGCAAGTCTAAATAAAAAAATAAAAAAGAAATTCAAGTAATCAGCAGAATGTTTCATGTAGTATGTATGCCATCACAAGGAGTTCTAAAGTTGCCAATCTGGCTTTAAATCCCAGTTCCCTGCAGAAATTGTCATAATTTAAGTGAAGAAATCAGAGCAAAACGTTCATATTCGTTCGTTATTTCGGAAACCTATACGATTTTGATGAAGCCACATCTCGCAATGCAGCAGCCTTACGCTGCACGAATGCACTACATATTTGGCAGTATAACAGTTATACATACGCAAAACCAGCTGATGTTCCCACATTATTATTACGTCTCCAGTACAAGAAATACTCGAGAGACCGATATCATTACACACTCTTGTGTAATGGTATGGCACTGGCTTATGTCGCAGGCAAATCGTATAATACGTCATTATACCAACGATCTGTTTGCAAACTATCAGCCGTTTAATATGCCACACTTTTCTTATAACCCTGTTCCCAAAAATTGGAGAACTAGGAAGCAGTGCACCGTCGACTTAGCTTATTAGTCATCATCATCATCAGCCATTAACAGTCCACTGCTGGACTAGGCCTCTCCTCTGAAAGGAGGAATTGGCCTACTATACCACGCTGGCCAAACGGGTTGATATAGGGTTTGTATCAAGTTTTCCTTCTATTACAGTGCCGTTGTCTGCATAATATGCTCTGTCGGCTCTTACGACACCCATGGTATGATATGGTGTTGTGACATTCCGTATTCTTAATCCGTCACCGGCGTCACCACATGGACATAGCTTATTAGTACCACATACCAATCAATGTGGAAATCATAGCAATTTATCCAGTCGCTAATTTGCCTTCACCATATTACAAGTGCACAAATTCACGGCGCGTGCCAATGACTTTATCGTTAGCTGAACGGCAAAGAAAAACATCATCACAAAACCTGTATGTCTAGAATGCCCATAATATTCTCGAAAGACAAGTGAAGCTTGCCTTAGCCTTCTCGTAGTGAGAACAGGCCCGTGCCCAGCAATAGGACGATTTATATACGGGACTGAAGGACTAGGCCGTTTGTAAAATGCCGAATGGTGCACATTGCCTGCAACACATACACGGATCTCGGCCTCTGTTCTGCGCATTTTTATAATATTTTAATGTCCCTACCACCGATAAAAAAATAACGAGAACACTACTTAAAACCACAGTGATACCACCCGATATTCTTAAAACAATATTTTGGCCAGCGTTCGAAAGAGAACGAAATAAAATTCACCTAAAGAGTAAAGGAGAGAAAGATGTCCAGTTTGCATCGGCGTTCTCATTTTAAAATGCTAAGGATGTGTTTTCATTGTTTCTGTTAAAAGCTATAACCCGAAGTGCGTAATAACCCGATAAGCGTTTTATAATAGAATTCCGATATATTGAAATAAAAATGTTAATTTATATAATGTAACTGGTTTTAGTACAGGTTGTGTTGTGTACGAAACTGGCTGATCTAAAAGAAAGTTGATCACTTAATTACTTTGAAAGAAACTCAATTATTAAAGTATTTTATTGGTCTCGTGGTATGTGCATTGTTTTGTCTTCGTTATTTTTGGTTGTGCTTTTACGTGCAGGTTATTATTTTTTAGTTCATTGTTATTGCAGCGAAAGTTAATTGACTCTCTATTGTATGTATATAAACCGTTGGGTTAATTTTATTTAGTTATAAAAATATGTAGATTGGCAGCTTTTACGTGTGCCATAAGTAAGATAATGTGCCAAAAGCGTCAGATAATATGTACGAGGAGTCACTTTAGCAGATTTTACTCTATTATAGCCTTTCAGCTAGCTGAATATAAAACAGCTATTCAAAAACACAGTATACATTTAAATAACAGCAATATGATATGACATACCTAAACTAATTTTAAGACAAAAACCTTTTCTCAAGAGAATTTTCACACTCTCACAAATTTCCTCGCTGTCGGATAAAGACTTCAATTAATGCTTATGACTAGTGACATAATAGACAGCAAATTCAATTAGAATTCTTTTTTAAACACGCTCCTCGCTATCATTACGACCAAATCCTCAAAGATCCGTAAAGCGATAGGTATGGTGTTTCTCCCTTGCAAAAGAGCCTTATTAAGCGGTATCGCATAGCTTGTAACGAAGATATAAACAAGTACCAACTACCAATGACGGATATCGAAAATTATAAAATACCTAGCTGGCTGCTGGGCCCATTTTTTAAATTCGAAGTAACTGTTCACACTGGTGAAATATTTGTTTGTTAGTTTGGTTAACTAACCTGTTAGTTAACCAAACAAACATTATTACAGATCATGTAAATCTATGTCAGGGACGGTGTGTCTATATGTATCTATATTTGGCTAGTATTGCCAGGAGAAATTTGCTCAGTCCAAGATTTATTTGGCCACTCACTGCTACGGAAAATGTATCTGCTCTGTACACTTTAACATCAAAACCTCTAAAATCGTGCTATTAGTCATTTCTTCATAGTGACGGCCACTGTAAGTCGTTCGAAATGTAGTGTCAAAAACTAGTTTAAAATGAGCCGAGCCAGGCGTTCATCAAACATCGCATTAAATATATTATGCAAGTCGCAAAAGTTTAATAATAGTTGGAACCGAAATAATAGTATTCTCAAAGAATCCCGATATACCGAGAATAGTTCCTAATAGTTGCTCAGCTAAATTAACAGCATTCCTATAGTAATTGCTCACTAACATATACCATGAAGTTTATACATCCGGACAGCAAAATAACATTTAATAAAACCACTGGAGTGGTTTGTCCCATACACGGTGACATTCAATAAACGATATTTGCATTTTGTGGGACAATCTTTATAAATGGCAACTGTAATTTTAAGGTTATGTTCATCTGCAGTCGCGAGAAAACTAATTAAATAAAGCCAGACGCATATTTTACTAGCCGTGTGGTTAAAACTTAAGATATAAAACTAAAATAAGGTATACTTTGTTTACAAGACTCATCTTAGAACCCACTTTTATCGCCTTTGATTTATAAGTAGTGTGTCTTCAGTACTTAGTATAATTAACTAAGTCTGTCTTCTGTCTGTCTGTCCCTATGTATGCTTAAATCTTTAAAACTGCGCATCGGATTTTGAAGCGGTTTTTTTAATAGATAGAGTGATTCAAGAGGAAGGTTTATATGAATAATTTTGCACCCGTGCGAAGCCTGAGCGGGTCGCTAGTTAGTTCTAAATGTGCACACATAAGTGCGCAATTCTTGGAGAGCATTTATTTCGCTTACAATACAAACTTCTTTTAGAAAATAATCTTGACTAAGTACTTGCCTACATCTTGCTTAGTTCCATGTAATAACATTTATTCTATTTAATTAGCTTATTTTTTTATTTTAAGTATACATATGTATATTTGTACAGAACTTAACATATTGTAATATATTATCTGACACGATATTACATGCCATGCGTTTATACATATTACATATACAGGATTTAGATTTTAATTTAGATCTTTTTTTATAGACTCACGCCTGTATCCCCGAAGGGGTAGGCAGAGGTGTAATATTACACCCACATTTCGCCATGAATAGTTAGGTCCCACGCAATAGGGGGCAAGCCTATTGCCGTTACCGGGCACTTCACCAGACTCCGTGCTGCCACTGAGAATTCGGAAAAACCCAGTAACACTTTGCCCGACCCGGGAATTGAACCCGGGACCTCCGATCGGCAGTCGCATACGCTATCCACTGGACCACGCAGGCAGTCCTAATTTAGATCTAGCTTTTGTTTAAAAGTTGTAAAAATCTTCTACACATGATTTATATTGTGGGGACCTACGATCTTGTCGGGTTCGCCGGAAGCGGTTGGATGCGAGCGGCTCTACAACGGTATGTTTTGAAAGCCATGGAGAGTTTCCGAACTGAGATGATGACAGCATCTTGATTATCATGATTGCTCCAATTTTTTTTCTTTTAAATTACATTTTCATTTAAGCCATGTGAACGTTGGAATCTTGCAGCGGTATACCGTACTAGCTGATGCTTAGGCATCATGTTATCAGTAGCTCGTGCTAATAAAATAAAGTGTTTACGTATAAATCTAATACGAACCGATTAAAATGTCACTCAGCACTCGGCAAACACTTGATCACCACAAAATCCCCAGAAACCATTAATTTTCTAACCGTAATAGACATTTGACTAAAACCTGTTGTTAATGGGCAGCCTACCGAATTACCATAGTCGTTTAAAAGACGTACACTTTCACCTAATCGCGCCATTTTTGTTATATTTTATCTGTGCTTAATAAAGCTACGTTCTTTATCTGTATCGTAAAATAAACGCGTTTAGAAAATTTTTGCATAACTTTTTATGTTATTAAAATTGATTTATCTGAATGATTTAAGTACCTACTATATGTATATGATCGAGAGGAGGAGAGGAGAAAATTATTGGCATCTCATAATCTCAATCAGCCTATCGCAGTCCACTGCTGAGCATCAGCCTCTCCTAACACGCATCACAGTCCACGGTCCTCAGCCTTCCACATCCAGTCTCGCACAGCCACCTTTTTCAGGTCTTCGGTCCACCTAGCCGGGGGCCGCTTTACCTTATGCTTGCCGAGTCTTGGTCTCCACTCTAGGACACGCTTGCTCCATCGGCCATCAGTTCTTCTACAGATATGGCCAGCCCACTGCCACTTGAGCTTACTGATTCTGTGAGCTATGTGAGTAATTCTGGTTTTTTGTCGGATAACTTCCTTGCGGGTTTTATCCTTAAGGGAGAGGCTAAGCGAAAGCGAGAGGCCGTTCCATAGTTCGCTGCGTGACTAGAAGTCTGTGGACTAGTCCCAATGTGAGTGTCCACGCAGTCCACGTCGCGGCACCGTACGTCATACCAGGTTGTAGACTTTAGTCTTCAGGCATTGCGGTAGGGGCGAAGAGAAAACTCGACGTAGCTTGCCAAACGCTGACAAACCCAACTGGATCCTGCGGTCGATTTCTTTCTCGAAGTTGTTTCTACCAAGCTGTACTACTTGCCCAAGGTAGAAATACTCTTGATCAACTTCAAGGAGTGATCCGTCGACATAAACGGGTCCCGGTACAATGTATTCGTTGAACATAATCTTGGTTTTATTCAAGTTCATGCCGAGACTGACACGTCGAAATTCTCCATTTAGACTGTGCAGCATCTCAACTTATCCGGGCACTCCGCTAAGTTGACGATAACGTCGGCAAACCGAAGGTGGGAGATGTACTCGCCATTATTGTTTATGCCCCGTCCAGTCACGCCCAGCGCTTCGAGTGCGTTGTCTTAAAGAGCTTGGAGTATATAACATCACCCTGCCGCACTTGTTGCAACTGTATGAAGCCGCCACGGCTTCATACAAACATCTCAACACCTCGATGTAGCACCATCGTCATCTCATAATATCACCAATATTTTTTATATAAATGACAATAGTCCCGATATTTCTTGTACACGTTTTTAAAGCCTGTTAGACTCAGCATCCTTTGTGTCCGTTTAAGAAAATACACTAACTCGTATGAACCCACAACACCCAGCGCGCCAACATCGAGTCACAACACCTTCCATACATACTTTATAATAGAAAAAATATCTTTTGAACAAAAATACCTCAACAATACTGCCATGTTACCTTTAGTCGTCACGTAAAGTAACCTGAGTGTAACTTTCACGCTTCACGCGTCGTCTCGCGCTGTCTGTCCGTCTGTCTATTTGCGCTCTGCTTGACACATTGTTTAGATAAACGCCGTATAAAGGAAAGTTATGCGCGATGTTATCAGATGTTAAACGAATTCAGATCGCTGTCTCATGTTGTTAGAAATTACGCTCTATACAAAAAATTGGTTAAAAAAATATAACATCATTTGTCTGAAGATTATTTGTTGAGAATGTGAACCATGAACCTAATATTGTCTAATTGGTTGGTATGAAATTCATGGTATTACATAAATACACAATATCTGTATTAGAAAACAAAAAAAAATATGATCAGTAAAATTATGAAAAGTATGATCAGTACCTAGTGGATTTCCACAGCTCTACTACTATAAATGTCTATGTATTCTTCACTTACCTCCATGAGCTTTAATCGCAAGTTATAATTATACCCGTATGAGTACTTTTATTTGCCATTAATGCTAGGTCTGATTGTAGGAGTAACTTCTACGTAACAGTCACTAACTGTATTAAACAACTTCAATATAGGTTATGTAATTAGATTCCTTTATTGTTGTCCAGAGATTATTCCACTCCTAGTGTAGTTCAAATTACCCTTTCATTACCCCTGTGAATCTACCACGCTAGATATAATAGAGCCGGTTTGGCATAGTACTACCCACTCAAAAAAGATCGACGAAAAGCAATATTCTACTCTTACGTTTCCTTTGCTGATTGTGAGCACCAAATATCCCTTGCCGTTATTTATTTCATCCTAAAAGAGAAATAAATCAAACTGAAAGAGAAGGAGATTTCATAGAATAGGCCAGGATATCTTCATTTCCTTTCACTGGAATTGGCAAGGTTGGAAACTCTAAGGAAAGGTATGCCTGCTGCATGTTAACATCACTGGTGTCTAAGGTACCTATCTGTTACCATCAAGCAGTTTGTAGCCCGTTTGCCGGGCATATTTTAATACAAAAAAGTTTGACGTAATTTGTAGCACAAAACTTTTCCTCACATCACTCCGGATCTAGCCGTATCATATCACGTCAGTTTCACGGTTCACGCGTCCGTCATATCACATGTCGTTTCCACAAGACGTGTGACGCTTTTGTTTGTACGCATTCTGAACTTACATACACTCGGATCATGTTCGCTGTCGCCGAGACTGACGCCTCATGTTTTGTGAATGGTTTTTGACGTGTTACATCGTGGATTGTATGTATTTCAACATCACATGCTGGGATTTTTAACACACATTTTTAGGTTGAAATACTAAATATACTTATGTATTAAAATCTAAGCAGTAGAACTTCCCACTTTTAGCTCTTGTATAATCTTGAAACTTGTCAATGATGTGTAGATTGACAATACAATAATATGCTACTACTAAGTAAGCATCATACATACATACATACATAGACTCACGCCTGTTTCCCCGAAGGGGTAGGCAGAGGCATATTAAACGCCTACTTTTCGCCAGTGTTTTGATCTCACATAATAGGTGGCGAGCCTATTGCCGCTTATCGGGACATTTTGTTTGCCAGAGCCTCGTCCGTTGATCGGCAGGTGCACCACTTGCAGGTGAGGTTGGCTTGGGACCCTAAGTTCTTGGTGGGAACCCTATGCACTCTATACTATAAGTAAGTATCACCATTTTAAAAAGGTTATTACATGTAACAAAATCATGAACCGTGAACTTGAACTGATATGCTAGATGGTGCACTGTGCACCGTGCATGGTGCAATAAACCTCCTGACAGCAAAACCCAATAACATTTTAACTGACTTAGAATGTAGGTATATGCATACGTGAAGAATTTTTCTTCCACTATAAAATAGCTACTTTGTTTTCCAAGACTATTTGGAAAATACCATTTACTGAGCAAAACCCAATGACATTTGACTTGAGAATGTAGGCTCTCATCGTCATCATTTCTTCATTTTACAAGTTGATACTCATTTGCAGAAGGCTTTATTTAATACTAATGTTTATGCACATTTCGCAGTAAAACTGTCATCACATAAAGTCAGTTAAAATATTTTATAGGCGATTTAAGTGCTTGCATAGTCAGGCACTTATTTGCTAACGTTTAATGGATTTAATGGCTAGGATCCAATTAGTAGCGTAGAGACATGACAGGAGGGAAAATGGCGCCATGCTTAAAGGGCCGGTACCATGTTTGATATAGAATAAGGTGGCACCAAGGTGGCACAGTTTATTCGTGAAATTAATGGTAAGATTCCAAAAAGGTTCTATTTTTTTAGGTAAGCTAGTAGTATCGTTTCATTAACCGATTATGAACTACCCAACTTTGATTCGGAGATGCTGACCCAACTTACAGTAATTGTGAAAAACCTCCATCTCAACCGATTGCAAATAATTACAAAAGCATTCTTAGCAATTAGGGTATTTTTACGCTTTTTCAGAAACGGATTACAATGTAGAGTTTAAATATCTATTCGGTTCCAATCCACTTTTATTTTAGAAGTTATGGTCGTATTAAATTGTTATTTATCCATTGCGCCGTGCCTCAGAGAACACGTTACTTCGGAGCTGTCTGTCATGAAGGTCGGCTGTGACAGTCGTTATGTGGAATCAGAGATCTCGACTCGATATACTAACGCTGATCTATATCTTGGTCCTTAGCATGTGGAGGGCAAAGGGCATTCGCTCTGTCGCAAAGCTAATATTCTATCAAATCTGGTTAAACTAGTCCGCGGACTGGGCTATAAGCATTAAGTAATTTACTTAATAAAATAAAAAATAACGTACATACATAGTTTATTCTACATAAAACATAGTCTCACGCCTATATCCCCGAAGAAGTAGGCAGAGGTAAATTGCTACACCCACTTTTCGCCAGATTTATTTTAGTCCCACGTAATATGGGGCGAGCCTATTGACGTGTACGCACATTACCTGAGACCGTGTTGCTACTGAGAATTTCCTAACGGAAAATCCCTATAACACTTTGCCCGACCCGGGGATCGAACCCCCGAGACCGCCCAATCCCACGCGCACATTTATGCCGCGAGACCAACGAGGCAGCTTAAAAAAATTGACGTTCATAAGCGTCACCTTGAGACCTTAGATAAATAAATGATTTTGATTTTGACTCGAAGACGAAAGTCTTGAACGCAACTGGGATAACGCTAGGACGATGATAATAACCACATGGACCATATACAGAGATGCATTTTCATTCGTAACAGACTTTTCCAAGTTTATCCAGTGTGTACTTAGGTAGATACCTACATTAGCTAGTTATTTTATTGTCTATTGGAGTAATAACTAAAAGGCGATTGAACCCACCTGCTTTCGTACGTTAGCTAAACGGGCTTCATTTCCAAACACTAAGAAGTATGAATGCTTCAGACATTTAAATAACGGCCACTTATTACATAGAAATGTTCGCGCATTAAATTGAACTGGTCTTTCTCTTTGTTTCTCTTACTGTTTCGTTTAATGTCCTAAGTCATTATTTAAAAGCTCCAACTATTCCCATCATACCGTTTGGCGCAACATAGTTCCTCTTTAACGCCCATAGATGGCGTTATTCACAGTTATCGCAACACAACAAACGTTAATGATTACTAATCTCCCATTTCCTCTAACTGTACCAATGTTTTCTGCTAAGACTATGCCCTTTTACCAACATACATCTACAGTTCAGATGCATCTTATTTCATTGATCATAAGGATACTTTTTGTGTAAACAGTGTTGTTGGAAGTCGTGAAGTTGTACATCATTAAGTGCTATTAAAGTTTTAATGCATTTCCCAGTGGTCTGATACATACCACAGTCACTTTCTTTACTGGTCTGCTATGACGGAGTTGCGTAATTTTCTTTGATTGTTCGCAAGTATCGCTTTAATGGTGGAACATCGTGAGAAAAGCTGTGCGTGACAAATATTGGAATTTTACAAGGAATTCAACACCAAGGTAAAAACTAGACGTCATCTCTGATGCTGAGCAAGTATGAACGGTTCTATTCTCTCTGGAGACAAAACAGTTATTGTGAACCACAAATACCTAGAACTGTCTTAATTACGTAAGCAAGTGGTTCTCAAAACTGACAATATGCCTACATATTTTGGACGTAAATTAAGATTAATGTCAGTTTCTTTAATATTTTGCCTCCAGTTCTCTTTAAGCACCCAGTTTGGTTGCAAAAGAAAAATAAAAAAATAAAGGAGGTTCACACACGACTCGACGCCTCTTGCAGTAATTGTGCTTGGCATCAGTCAGATATTGGATTACCTAACGTTGGGACAACCACGCGTTTCTCATCTATGCCACTGAAGCGCGACAGCATCGCGTTTGCAGCGATACAGAAACATAGACGTACGTCAGAAATGAGACAACTTTTTCATCATTACTTTTACTGGATACGATTAGCGTAGTGGTTTAAGCGGCCACCTCGCTGCTTGATACTGCGTCGAGTGTCGTGGGTTCCATCCCCGCACGAGACAACACTGTGTAATAAGTACATAAATTGTTGCATCGAGTTTGGGTGTTCATTGTATCCATTGGTTATGCGTTTGTTCCCCTTTCAAGTCTGGGTATTGATTGTGTCCGTTAATTGGTAAAGTCCCCTGCGACAAAAGATTTATTAATAACGCGAGATTTGTCCTCATAAAACGAGTAAACGAACTCGATATCAGCATTTGACAAAATTTTCTGCGCTGTAATATTCCACCAACTTTCTTAAGTAACCAAAAATTACGCATGGAAATTGATTCACCAAGGTCTGTACACTTCACATATGCATATGGCAACGTATGTAATAGCTTGACTCAGACTCAGTGCATGTGCCTATGTATATTCGGAACACTTCTCAAATGGGATTTTCTCGTGAATTATGCGGAAACACAATATGTAAATGGTTTTCAAGAATGGCTTCTGTGGTTTTAAGTAATGACCCCGCGGTCAAGCACTCCGCTTGTTGATACCGCTTTCTTATTGAAAGTATTCCTTACTGTGATAACTAACTGTGAACAATAAAACTCCGTTGTCATGACAACTGTAGGCAATAATCTTCGGCATTTTGTTACTGGACTTTTCCACCAACCATTTGACAAAAGCAGCACAATGAGTCATTCGGTACCATTGATATATCCATTTTTTTTTTTATAGTTATAGGCAAACGAGCAGACGGATTGCCTGATGGTAAGCAATTACCGCCGCCCATGGACACAAGCAACACCACAGGAGTCACAAGTGCGTTGCCGCCGGTTAGGGTTGGGAGAAGAGATAGGATAAGGAGTGGGATGGGAGAGAAGGAATAGGGGCAAGGGCCTCCGGCACTTTCACTCACCGAACGAAACGCAACAGTTTGGGTACTGTTACTTTACGTCGATTTTCTGTGAGAGGGTAGTACTTCCCCGGTCGAGCCGGCCCATTCATGCTGAAATCAGCGAGGCTCTACTACCAGAAAAATGTAATTTCGAACTTATTATAAGCAATATGTAAATGCTTTCAAATACTTTAGTAACGCAGATCCTAGCTTGAGAAACAAATAGATCCTCAGATAAGGTAGCTATTGATACCTACTGCATCAATAATTGTGAGTGCGATCTCCACATGGGGCAACACTTGTCGTTATCATCCTCCAAGCGTTATCCCATTTTAAACCTGGGGTCCGCTTCCTAGTCTAAACGGATTTGGCTGAATATTAGCTTTTCCACGGAGCGACTGCGAGTCTGATCTCCGCAACTCGAAGGGATAGCGATATTCCATGGTTTAGACTAGTGTAGTGGGACTTGGGTTATTCTCAAATTGTTCTTTTGAGTTTGCATTTCCTTTGTGTCAGGAGGTTATGCGTTTGTAAAAGGGGATTTGCGATACAAGTGGAACTTCTAGTGAGAATGAGGCCTTCTTGAGCGCCTTGTGCAACTATCCCTAGTTCAGACAAGTTCAATGCTACGATTTAACAGTTACGCCATCTCTCTCTGTAAAATGTACATGTTTATATTAAGCTTAATATTCCATGAGTAAATCCCATTTGGCTGTCTACTTAAACTAAATTATTCGTAAAGTCGCTAGATTTCTTACACCCACACCTTTTCTGATACTCACCTCAGTACAAATTCATCGTCACGAAGTCTCTACCTAAACTGGTCGTAATTGAATCGCACAGTTAAAATAACTTCACGAAAGCTCCAGTTAAATTGAAATAGTACAGAATATTTCCATTTTAAGAAGACACCTATCTGGCAATAAGTTGTGCTGAATTAGGTGTCAAGTTGAACTGGTATTTATGAATGCGCTCGGACTGAATTGACTTCGTTAACTCTCTTCATTTTAGTTCAAATCGGTGAGCAATAAATAGCCAATTTATGGCGTCGGCACTATAAATACTAGGCTTCGGTCGTGAGCTGCGCCATTAAAAATATAATAATTTGTGAAGGCATTTTAGTTTTAATTAGTTTTACGAAGAATGTGTCTTCACAATACAGTGAGGACGATTTACACGTTCATACATACATACATATACTCACGCCTTTTTCCCGTCGAGGTAGGCAGAGACAACAGAATGCCACTTGCTCCTATCCTTACAAACCTCACGCGCTTCCTCTACACTCATTACTCTTATCATACATGCTCGCCGGTTTCGGGTACTTCGGACATTTACACGTTCAGGCCTCCATTATATTTTTTGTTGATGAATGTTATGCGCTTGGTTTTTTTATATATTATAGCAACAAAAATATTTTTTTTACCTGGCCTATTAATTTGAATACTATCTTATTCTACATGCACACATTAGTCCATGCATTATACAATAGGGAACAGTCTTCTCTTGACCATAGACGCTACATATCAATCTAAACGTCGTGATCGGTGATATTAAATTTATAATTATGTATTTAATAAATTTAAAATAACATGCAGTCCGATTATAAATCCCTATAATTCCCGCAAAAGTTCATCAAATCAATCTAACACGCTCTACATCTTCCTAAGAACCGCGCATCCATATAAAATTCTCATCACAGTTACGTAACCCGTACAGCTAAAACCGCTTTAATAAACCAGCGTCTGATTGATACCATTCCTGCGCAAAATTATCACCAAGCCGACCAGAGCTGACCAGAAAAATAGCGAAGCAATAGGAACTAATTAAACAGAAAATATTTGTCTAATGGCTGGAATCGTTGGACTGTCGTTGTAATTACTAACAGAACTGCAATGCACTGCACATGTGGATATGTCCTTGCTGCAAGTAAAAGACGGTAAGCGGGATACGCCCTGCAGTATTTGGGATAGTAAATTTCAGAAGAGAAAAAAAAGGAGTACCTAATTTATCCGTGTAGCGCTCATAGCGAGACTTGGCTTGCCGTTCGTAACAGATCGACAAAGTTAAGCAACGCTTGCACAGGCCACCACTTGGATGGGTGACCGTGTATGGCATACATCTGAGCGCTACCGTGTATCGAAGGGCATGTAAAGCGGTCCCGGTTCTTGTCTAAGGATAAGGATCGTTAGGCCATGTCGGAGGCCTTCGGGCGGTCTGAAAACTCCGACACCAGAGTTGGCCACACACTCACACAAAAAACGAAAACAAACAATCGAATAGGGATACAAAGTGGCAATATTTCATTTAATGCCGGGGATGAGTCAACTTAGTAAAATACACAAAACTTTTATCTTTGGGAAGAGGCGGAAAAGTCGACATTATACCCTGCACCAAACCATTTACCTAACCAGCGCAGCGTGATGAAGTAAGGCCAAATTCTCTTAGGTATTGACTAACATCACTATCCTCTCGTGACGCCAATTAGGAGAGGCCTATGTCCAGCAGTGGACTGCAAAAGGCTGTATGATAATGATGGATACAGGAGCACTAACGCGATATAATATTCTTCCCAGACCTTTACTGGTCAGTCTTATTTAATTATCCACATTTTTTTAAACTGAACTGCTCTGTAAAGTCGCTACAAATAATATTTGTTTTATTCGTAATCATAATATGTCGATATCCCACACCATAGAGCATAGATATTTACATAGAGGCACATTTCTTATGGGCGCTCTGTAGACAAACTTTCTGTGACCAGTGTGACCCTTATTGCCGCTTGGCAGCGTGGCAGTCGCGCTGTGACAGCTGTCTCTACGAGTGCAAGAGAGACGAAAGTTTCTCCTGTGTTTGTGTATCTTAACTACGAGAGCAAGAGAGACGGAGAACGACGCCAGCGCCGCCAACGGCGCCAACTACGTACTACACTGACAACCGCCAACACGCCAGTTGGAATCGGCACACGAAATCCTTAAGAAATGCGCTTCTATTATGTAAATCTGTATTCATTGCCCACACAGAGCAATTACTTTGAAAGTAATAAATTATTATTAACATAGTAGTAAAGTTCGTTGTTTCTTTCGAAATATTGACAGTTAAGGTAAAGCAGTTCTTTAGCATATCTTCGTGAAATACGCTTTAACACCGACTCCCGACTTGCTAGTCGTAAAAAATATAGCCAATTAGGTAGTTGTTGTATGCCTGACTACTTTTGCGCCTTTGTGCATAAATAAACAAAAGAAAAGAACAAAATAATGATTTGTTTATTTATGCATAAACAATAATATGACGGTTTTACATTAAAATAAAACCGATATTATGTGCCGAGAGAAAACATACAGCATTGCTGTGAAGAAGCAGTTGTATACTTATCGTCTTGTTTATGGTCGACTCGTCGGATTACGTCACTTTGTCTTGTTAGTTTTACTATTGGTCACCAGTGTCGCTAGTGTGCCAGCAAGGGAGGGGCGCACGCGCCGCCATCTTAACGTTCATAGTCTTCACCAGGAAGTACTTCCCGCAATGCTGTATGTTTTCTCTCGGCACATAATATCGGTTTTATTTTAATGTAAAACCGTCATATTGATGTGCCTCCCGGAAAACATACAGCATTGCTGTGAAGATGTGTTTGTTATCTGCTGGTGATAAACGTATGTAATATCACAACGCTATGATGAAGTAGGAGAAAGATAATGAAATCAATACGCTTGGATTATTGTATTGTTTATTTACTTTTTACTAATTTGTAGTTACATGAAATTAGAAACATAATACAAAAAATTTTTCGTTTATATGATTAAAGAGTAACTGAAAACTTGTTTTACACCCATTACCGCAATATTATACAATTACTGATGCTGACGATGATTAAATATATTTAACAAGTTTAAATTAATCAAAACGACGTAAATGATTTAAAGAATGAGGTGCGTTCATTCTGTGGAATTTCTATCTGTCGACAATAGTGATAAAAAAAACGTATTGGATGATTTTCAGTTCCCACAGGATAGTATCTCGTCGATAGGTAAATTGTCGAGCCATCTCCGGGAAGCCACGGCTGATCTGCAGCTGCCTGGGGTTGCAGTGATCCCACTGTCTCGAAGAACTGTGCGGACCCAATTACCAATAACAGTGCGTGATGCCTCTTTAGCCTGGCCACAAATGGTAATAAAGAGACTATTGAGGTTGCTGTCAGCTCTTCTAGGTTGTGTTTTTTCTATTAGCCGTCTCGTTAATGTGACTGGACATATATTTTCGTCAGAATGCTTACAGATTTTCCATGCTGATTGCCATGACAGTGAGTGTCTGTTTTGGATCCGAATGTAGGTATAAGATAATGTTGTCTCCATTATCATAGAAGTTATTTGAAGATGTTCTCAAGAGAGTTAAGTCGTGGACACGGCATCCCGATGCTAATAACAGAATGATAGCTGCTCGCCGAGATACATAAAACAAAGTGTTCTTCGGTGGATTAGATGACAGCCATTCCAACACCATTATCGGATCCCATGTCATTGGCATTCTGGTCGACTTTGGCTTAGCCATTCCAATAGCTTTGAGAACGTGTTTGATGATGAAGTGAGAGAATGTTTGTTGTTCTACATGTGGCCCACAGAATGTCATAATAGCCGATTTGTGCACTAGTATAGTACTATATGCGAGGTTTTCATTCAATAGTAAGTTTATGAGAAATCTGGCGACATCTGTTGCTTGTGGAGTTCTGGGATTTAGCCTGTATTTAGAACACCAGGATAGCCAACGTTTTATTGCTAGTAAATAAGTAGAGAAAGTTGACCGTCGCCAACTACTTTTGAGAATTTCTCTTTCTTGTGCCGACCAATCTCTTATTTGTTCGCCCCACCCCTAACTTTCCAGATCTTCAGCGATAATGTTTGAACCTGTGGGGGAGGCCGCATTGTTGTCATGTCTATCAAGGTTTCTGACAGGTTCTGGAGTTCGTATGAGTGATCTAGTGCTCGTTTCTTCAGGTCCTGTAGCCAAAATACCTGGGGCCACTCTGGGGCTACTATTAGATACGTTCCTTTCGCACAATTCAGATGTGTCAGCACTCTCGGTAGGAGGCTTGGCGGGGGGAATACCCAAGCCAGTTTGTAATTCCAGGGCCTGCTGAAGGCGTCTATATAACTTGCGGATCGATCTCTGCAGTCGATCGAGACGTATGTCGGCACGACTGCAGTCTCTTTGGTTTGTCTGTAAGTTGGAGTTTGAACGTCAGGTTCAGCATGGCTATGGATTTGGTGCCGCCTTCTTTCCGAATGTACGCAATTAAAGTCCGATTGTCCGATTGAATTAACACGTGACCACCTATTAGTTTGTTTAGATTCATTTTGATTGCCGCAAATACTGCGTACAACTCTTTTTTGTTGCTGTGCCAAGTTTGTTGGAGGTTTGACCATGTCCCTGACATGGTTTGTCCTCCCAGTTGGGCCCCCCAACCCGTGTCTGAAGCATCTGTTGACTAGAAGTGGCTGATAGGCTTCTTGTGTATTGACGCAGAGCAATGGGTGGCTCCGCGCCACCACATTATCTCTCGATGCATCTTCGGTGGTATAGGTTGCACTTGCCGGGGGTATTTCGGGTTGAAATATCTGAGAAATATTTGCGAGTGACGACAGTTTAGCCGGCCACGCGGGACAACGAAATTGGCAAAGTTTAGTTGTCCCAGTAGTGCTTGCAGTTGTCGCAGATTTATGTGTTTTTTGTTTAGGTGTAAATCTAAGGTTTCGTTTAGGTGGTCTATTTTTTTTTGGTTGGTAAGGTCATTGCATTCTTGTTCGTTTGCCACCACATACCCAGATATTCCAGGTCTTGTGTCGGAACTAGTATGGATTTTTGGTAATTGATCATCCATCCCAGTTGCCCCAAGTGCCTTACAGCTTCCGCAGCATGAAGGCTTAACTTGGTTCGGTCCTGATGCGCCAGAAGAAAGTCGTCTAGGTAGACTAGAACTCGACATTCCTTCGCACGCAAGGTCTCCGCGACCCAGCATGTTATAGAAGAGAAAAGATGTGGCGCTGAAGCCAGACCGAAAGATAAGCAAGTCATTTCGTAAATGCGACCTTGGTAACTGATTCGCAGGAAAGGTCTGTGCGATGTGTGCATAGGCACGTGAAAATATGACTGAAATATCTAGTTTTATCATCCAGTCCCCGGGTTGGAGGAATTCTGGGATTGTCGTGTGAGATATTAATCGGAAATGTTTTGTCTTGACGTATTTGTTGAGCTCGCGGAGATCGAAAATTGGACGCATCGTTCCATCGCTTTTCTTCCGCAGAAAAGCTTTGGAAATAAAACTCTGTGTTTTTGTCTCTACTGGTAGCAGAATGTGCTGATCCAGTAATTCGTAAATTATTTGAGACATTGCTGGGGTGCTTTTCGTTGTATATCGGCTGATTATTGCTTTTGTAGGCCAGATCAAAGGGGGTTTGAGAAAGGTATCCGAGATCCCGTGATTGCAGACATTATAAATTTGTTGGCGTCCATTGCTTGCCATTTGGTCTTGAACAAAGCAAGGTGCCCCCCCTTGAATACTGGTAGAGGATAGTCATTTGTTTCTCTTATCTTTGTTCCGAAACGTATGGTTTTTTGCGTGTTTATTGTTGTCGAATTTCCCTTTGAAGGCTTGTCTCGTTTGTTGTTTTTTGTCAGAGTTTTGCCCAGAGTATGCGGATTTTCTTTGACTGAACGATTTTGATGAAGATGGTTCACTCGATTTGTTCTTCACGAAAGACTTCTCCTTAGAAGTGGGTGTTGGTGTCAGCCAGTGGTGAGGACCTCCGAGCGACTGGATCAGTGATAAAAGCGAGGTTTTATCGATCAAAAACTCGTCACTGGGAGGTATGTTGTTGAGCGCAGCTTGTATATTTTTTTTTGGTATTTCTGCGATTAATCTTGATCGCCTAACCTATATACATTCCGCTCTTTTCCCGCACACAATTTGTAAAGTTTGTTCCGCGTTTTTATAAGAGGGCGATGATTCACCGAAAGTTGAGCTCATTTTGTTAAAAAGGTTATCACCGTTTAGTTCATATGGATTTTTGAAAGCCCAATCTAAAATGTCTTGTAAACCTGACTAACAATTTTTTTTTTTTTTTTTTTGTATAATAAAGCATTTGTCAGTCCGGCGACAACCAGCTCCGTCGGGACCAAATAGTCTTTCCCTTTGTTTAAGCAGCACAATTCATCATTTATTTTTAGGTTGCAGAAGCCTGGAGTTGCCGTTACTTCCGCTAATGCTTTATTATAACGTACGTGTTGCCATAGTGGTGAGTTAAAATGGTTTAAATCATTTAACTGTTTTAACCGGTTCTCATCCGCGGGTTTTAGATATTTTTTCTCGTCAAAATTTGTTTTGCAAGTACCCAACTGCAAGGTTTTCGAGGTCGTTGCAGCCGGGTTGTTTAAAAAAGAACCGTTGATTTTTTTCTTGTTCCGCGGTGTTATAACGCTCATTTTGCTGTTGTATAATTAAATTGGTAAGGAGACTCACCTGGTCAAAGAGGACGTCGATCCTAGGATCGACGGTTACCTCAGATTCCTTCTTGCGCCGTTTCCTCGGGGGACTCTCGCTTTCTGCTTCGCTGCTGGACCCACTCGAGCTCGACGTACTGTTTTCTCGGCACTGGTCCTCCTCAGGTTCCAATATTTGAGCGTCGATATTGCTATCGGGATCGTGAACGTGATCCATAGCGATATCTAATAACGGATATTTTTAGCAACGCGTATTCACTAACCGTATTATTATTATAAAATATTATTTGCAATTACTTTAACACTGAATATATAACTGTTATTGTTAATTATTTCAAGTAAAATTTGTGAGATTGCACGGATTGTTGTGGATTTCGACCACTCGCGACGAAAGTTCACAACGCTATGAACGTTAAGATGGCGGCGCGTGCGCTCCTCCCTTGCTGGCACACTAGCGACACTGGTGACCAATAGTAAAACTAACAAGACAAAGTGACGTAATCCGACGAGTCGACCATAAACAAGACGATAAGTATACAACTGCTTCTTCACAGCAATGCTGTATGTTTTCCGGGAGGCACATCAATATAATTGCAAGAATACCTTTTCTGACGTATTAATCCAATGAGAGAAACATGGGTCACTTAAATTTATGACTATCTCCATGTCAAATACCGTCAAAGTTACTCCAGCAATTTAAGCGAAATAATATGTACAGATACAAAGCTCCTTTTTAATATCAGTATCAATTATAAAATATCTTTGAATTTCCTACCATAACTAAATTAGACAACAGCATTAAAGACTTTTTAAAGATTACTTATATTGTACTTATTAACTAACACAAACGTTATTTATAAGCAACGATTATCTAAATTAACCCTATTATAATTTAAGGTTAGTCGTGATGCACTAATAAAGACATAATATTCAATCAAAATTTATTAGACGTTTTCTAATTCAACTCAAGTGAATATCCGCCGCTGTCTTTTAACTTAAACTGTACGTTGCAGGAAATAGCAGTTTAATAGCAGTTAATAGTTGTTAAATATGTTATAATCACTGTTACTAGTTGCATCGAGGCGTAGGCATAAGCTTTTTATTTACGTACCTATTAGATTATCAATTATCACGGTTGGATTATGAGGGCATATTGTGAAACCCGCAGTTTAGAACATTCCTGTAATATGCGCGTGTAGAATGAAGAAAAGTGAATGTTGACGTAATAGGACTAACAGGACGCGTTTTAATTTGAAACTGTATTAGGTTTTGCCTGCGGCGCCAGCCGTTGTTGGTGGTTACCGATAACGCGTCAGAGGAAAGTTCAGTGTTATTAGCTAGCAACTAGCGTCATAAAGACAAAATCATATAACATCACATAGTTCATACACTTCATACACATACATAGTTTCTGCGAGTAGTTTTTTATGTTTCGTATATTCAATAAAGAAGCTTCAATCCACTGGAATTTTCTAAGGGCCCATGCACTAGGCATGCGCGATTACGCAATAAGAAAATCTTTTTAAAGTCCTAAGCAAAGATATGACACTCTATATCTTCGTAAGGTAAATAATTTGCAGCGTGACTACGGGAATCAGGTATGTCTACAGAACATATCTCAGTGTCAACCAACCTCATTAGCAATATGAATCACAGTAGGTAACCAGTAATTAACCTTACCTATAGATAAACTTGAAATGTGTTAATTATGGTCTCAAATAGGTGCGCTCTACACGGCACTTTGTCAAAAATATACATGCTTTTGATTGTGTGTGATGTCTTACGTTAGATTTTTCTGTGACATTTGTCATTACCATAAATTACAACATTATTTTAAATGAGTAGATCCAAACGCCTCAAAGGAGTGGTGCACCACTTTTGTTTTGTAATTTTACAGGAATGTGTGGGGCGTCGTCAGCCGATGGCTCAAGAGGGGGCAAGTTGATGTTTATAATAAAAAAGTATGAATTATAGGTCAAGTCGAGAGCAAATGAAGTTTTCACTTGTAGTACAAGCTTTACATTTAATACTTACTAAACAATAATGGTTCAGAGTCCAACGTGTTAAGCTTCATAGACCTTTGTTTGCTTTACATTTGGTCAAGTTTTTTAGTCTAGGGCAGCTACCTCTCCCTAACCCCTCTTGACGAAGCCCTTGAATGTGTAGTAAGTTAAATATTGGAAGTTAAGTAACGAACAAAGCAATCAAAGGTTTTGAAAATACGTTCTAATAGTTGTCATATAACGGCCTTTATCTGCCGGCTAATCGAATGATCACGGACAATCTTTAGATGCCAAAGTAAACGGTCAATTCGACAGAGAAAATTGCAAATCAAACTAATACGTTTGTTATAGCAGTTGGTTGAAATTAATATTGGTTGAGCAACGATTATATGTCCGTGTGTTGACGGATTAAGAATACGGATTGTCACCACCCCATATCATCCCATGGGTGTCGTAAGAGCCGACAGAGGGAGCATATTATACAGAGAACACTGCTGTAAGAGAATGAAAACTTGATACAAACCCTATACCAACCCGTTTGGCCAGCGTGGTATAGTAGGCCAATTCCTCCTTTTAAAGGAGAGGCCTAGTGCAGCAGTGGACTGTTAAAGGCTGATGATGAACGATTATAAAGTGACATGATCTCGCTTGGTCCGCTGGATACAGCTATGCCTACCCACTGACTTTAGTTGGTATAGAATCGACTTCTGTTTCTAGAAGTAGGCTTTGTCGTCTATCATACAGGAAACACTTTCTGTGATGCACAAATTGCTTTTTCGAGTCTGGATTTGCTCGTGTCCGTTTTTTATTTTTTTGTAAAGTTACTTGCATTACTTATAGAAATTGATCCTAGTGCGAGAGCGGTGTATTAAAACAACAAAAAAATAGAATGGCAAATAGAAATGTATTTCGGATGGTACCCGTGTAGATATGTATTTTAATATTTTATAGCATCAGCAGATTTGCTAGCTCTGTGGAACAAATAAGTACAAGCTTATGTAATTTAATTGCGAATTATTTCAATAAATAGTAAATTAATTAGACAAAGAAGAACAAAATTATATTTAATTATAAAACATGTACGTATAAGCTATATTAGAAGTAGCCTAGGTTTCCTGAAATGGGTTCCAAATCTCGTGTTTAGGTTTCAGGATACCTTTTAAATAGTTGTCATCAGTCTTGCATGACAACAAGACAAGGGATTTCACATTTTAGAATCTGAGGCTAAGCTCTTGAACATACGTAATTCTTAACCCACATGAGATCTCGCACAGTCCACATGGTGGTATATCACCTAACACTTTATCTCTCTGAGTTAATTGCCGTCATGCGCTAAGAGTCAAACTAAAGACCAGTAGGCAAGTAAAAATGGTAAAGTCAATGTGATTCAAACTAAGCAAGATTAGAGACTTCAGACTGTTTTTAATACAGTGTTTAAAATAAATTACTTATATCTTTAGCCTTTGCACAGAACGTTTTTTTTAATTACCTATAATATAACGATATCAACACAAAGAAAGTGATAGAAATAAAATTACTATACGTGGTATAGACAATTAAAGCCTATAATATTTTATAAAGTACCCCATGACAACTTATTGACAACAGCTACTGGCCCAAAGTAGCAATTGACATTTATAATAAAATAAATTACGCTCCATTTACATTTCTAGATCAGTAATGAACATTTTCGTCTTTCACGGCAATTCTAATATTTCCGGTCTGATGCTTAAGGTCATCGGCTCGAAATACCTTAATTATTCGGAAGCCGAGCATTACGGCATGATTTCTGATCTGCTGATGAGAAATGTTCTGCCTCCGACACGCGTGAACATTGAACTCTAATGAATTAAATTGGTAAATTAAGTTGGACTCGATTATACTGCTATTGATGAGAAAATTAAAACTTTTCTATTTGGTTACTTTATTTTATTATGTTGTAGGTACCTAAAGATTGAGCACAAGAGCTACTTTCGAAAGCTTTATTTTTGTAGGAAGATGAAAGTACTGGAATTTCGCAAGTGAAAAAGCTAACACTTAATTTGTGCTAGAAATGTTACTGAGAATCTTTCGATCGTCTACAAACATAAACAGTGGTCTTAGTGTCAGGTGCTCTTACACTTAGATGCGTCCTTATCGCAATCTCAGCGCCTGGGGATGCGATTGGTAGCGTTCAGAACTTAAATCAAAATTTTTTATTCCTTGAGGTCACAATGTGCCCTTTATAAACGCCAAATTTAAAAAGGAATTACTTAAAGTCGTCTCAGAACATTAAAATATCGTACTAAATGTCCGAAAACTAATTTTATAGTCCTAATGAAACAGACTAGGCTAGCCTATTTGGTCTTGGTAACTACAAAATCTAATCTAACCCACAGCTTGAAATCACACCCAAAAATCAGTATCACTCTCTTGCCAATTACAATAACGCATCCGTTATCCACGCGACACTAATAACGGTTATTTAGTTAATAACGGTTGTAACGTAACCAGTAAACTGTTTGATAAATATCTTTTGGGTTAATTTCGAAAGGAATTTTCATTGAATAGCATCACGTTCGTAAGAAACGGAATATATGACATGAGAATTAATTAAAAAAGGTATTTGTGACTTAATCAAGTTATTTAGGTTATTAGGTGATGGTTATGCGTTTCGGAGGCAGGTAATGTGTTTTTGGTGTTTTAATTATGCATGTCATGGTATTTTGTGATTATTCGGAAGCTGTAATGGGTGATAGAAGGGACTATCTTTGATGGTCGATCTTTATCGATCAAGTGGCTAGAGTCTAGTCATTGTCGATGACATCGAAAATCTGGAGCCAATTTGATGTTTCGAAAAGTGTCAGTAAAAAGCTCGATTTTATGTTTGAGCGTATTGTTTATTGTTACTTAGCTACCTTAAGCGGGTGCGTGAGAATTTTATCGAATAATTAGATTCCACTTGCGGCTGTTCGACGTGGCATGTTGATGAAAGGTATTCTATATGGTAATACAATAAACCAATGGAAGGCAGCGAGCTTACTCTTAAAGCTGTGAGCCAAATGTTTTATAAATCTCTTAAGCAGATTTTGCGTAATACAGTGACAAATATACAATCATATTCATTAGAGTTCAATCTTCACGCATGTCGGAGGAAGGTCATTTCCTCATTAGCGACTTGCCAATTACGCCTTAATATTCAGCTTGCGATTAATTACGTTTTAAGGCGATTATCAAACACGTATTAAATAGGAAATAAATTAAATAGGATATCATAGGTTTTCCAAGAAAGGAAGAATGATATGGTTTAGTTAACATTAAACAGCGTGGAGTATTAGATGTTCAGTTCTAATCGGCGATAAGAATAATCTTCTTATGACCTAGCTACCTTTGCGTCCTTAAAGCTCATGTTTGAAAATAGGGAAGTTTCCTGCAAGTGAAATAAATTATACAAGTATATTTACCTAGTAAAACATGTCAAAATAATAGTAGTTTCATTCATCAATTAATGTTAAAACTTTATTTAATATTTTTTATCGTCAATTTATTGATAATAGGTATTCTACTTGACAGCAACACACTATGACGTCACTACGTCATATCTTAATATATAAAATCCTTGCGTTACTGACTGACTGACAGACACGCTACATCCGAAACTATTGGGCGCAGGAAGCTGAAATTTGGCATGTATATTCCTTGGGGACCGTAGGGGTGCACTAAGAAGGGATTTCCCGAAATTCCAACGGGATCGGTTAAAATGGGTAAATTTAAAAAAATGCAGGCGTAGCTGCTGGCGTCCTCTAGTTTCATACAAAATCCTTGGCAAAGGTCGTTTTTGACATTTTATTAAAAGTGCTTGATTTGACTAGTTGGAAACAACCCTATTGCCAGCGACACAGCAATTTATACTACGCAGTATAAACATCTTCATGTTTCTCAGGTTAAAACAGAATTCGTAGGTCAAGACTCTAACTACTACAATTTGCAGTACATAGCTAGTCTTCGTAGTCGATGTAAACCAGTATTATCCTTAAATCCATGGTGCCTTGACATCATTATACATGTCCTTAAAACAAAAAAACATAACGTTGTGAATAAACCGCGCATGTATGCGCCTCATGTAGCGCGCATATGCGTTCGTGTGTACGCGCGTTTGTATGCTAGACGCGTGGTGTATACGCGTGCGTGAGAACGTCTGCTGAATGTAACGGCTATACGCTCAGCATAACACGCACATCCTTGTAGCTGAGTTATTTCGGAGTATGCCTAGATTTGGTAATGTTTGCCGTAGATCTTCTACAGTTAGATGCTTTAGGACATATGCGCGGCATAGGTTAAGTACATCCTCGTATGTAGCTAAGTTATTTCGGAGTATGCCTGGATTTGGACATTTTGACCGTAACTCTTCTACAGTAAAATACTTTAGGCCATAATAATATGTGCAGAGCATAATTATGACGTTGATACATCATATATTATTACATCCTTATTTGTGAGTTATTTCGGAGTATCGGAGTACCTACAACAAACATTTCAATATCTAGATATTGAAATGTTTGTCGTAGGTTTTCTTCAGTAAGAGAATTTATTTAGCATACCAACTGCACAATGCAATCGCTAAAAATTATTTCCAGTGGAAATATTTTTATAAGTAGAAATTATGCTTATACAAATAACAGGTATGCATGGCATCAGTATTATCACAGAAATTCATGTACATAGCTAAGTCATTTCGGAATATGTGTAGATTTCGAAATCTTTGCCATTTCAAGAGTTAGTGGCTTTAGGCCATAGCACATCATCAACCTCCTTTCCCCCAGAAGAAAATTAACAAATATACTTGGTGAACACTTTGACAAAATAAAAAAGGCCACCAAAAATAGGATGCTTGTCAACAATAATTTCACAGGCATTGTCCATGCCCGTCAACACCGATATATACATGTGTTACAACGGACCATATGAATTATTCAAGAGTCGTTCTAACACGTTGTAAAGTGGAAGAATATATAGTAGCTAGCTTTGACGATTGTAGGTGTATTAGATGACAATCAAAGTTCTTTTCTCAATGATTCCGTGAAGTTTCGTGGAAAAATGTGTCCAATTTGGTAATGGTTCGTAACAAATCACAGCTAATACCAGGGGACCAATTCTGCTATTTTTATATGACATTGATATCATATTTTGAATGGATTTAAAAGCGGTATTCTGATAACCTTATGTCATTATCGTATAATTTAAAATAAACAATTCGTCGTTGACACATACGATCTCGTTACAATTTCATTCAAATATCATATAATTTAGAAGAATACGCTTTTTGTGACGTAAGTATGACACTGACATCATATCGCGACTATATTTATTTAGCGGAATTGGGCCCCAGGAATGTTTGCTGAATCATCAAAGATTTTGGCACAGAATATCGCTCAAAAATGTATTGGGCGAAGATTTGAAACCTATATTGTTGAGGGCACTCACGTAGGTACCAGTCACCTTTGCCTTCTCTTTCAAACGTATTCTATCCAAGTCCGCGGTTAACTAAAAAAGGTTGCCTATGTTTAACTCTGGTGTATAGCCTATAGGCCATACTACTGCAAGGTTCGTCATAATCCGTTGAGTAGTTTTTGCGTGAAAAGGTAACAAATGCTGAGTAGTTTTTGCATGGAATGGTAACAAATACAAACTTTTTAAGTAGGTTCTTTGACTGAGTACTGAGTAGTTTTTACGTGGAATGGTTTCAAACATAAACTTTCGCGTTTCTGTAGTATTAATAAGATTACCTCTACATTAACGACTTAACTAGCAATGTTCTTTGTTTTTTTTTATAGACTCACGCCTGTATCCCCGAAGGGGTAGGCAGAGGTGTAATATTACACCCACATTTCGCCATGAATTTTTAGGTCCCACGTAATAGGGGGCGAGCCTATTGCCGTACCGGGCACATTACCAGAGTCCGTGCTGCTACTAAGAATTCCCTAACGGAAAACCCAATAACACTTTGCCCGACCCGGGAATCGAACCCGAGACCTCCCAATCCCACGCGCACATTTATGACGCGAGACCAACGAGGCAGTCTCCTTACTTAAACATTACAAATGTCAATCTAACTAATCCAACAGTACCTGCCGTTGAAAGAATGACAATCACACAAAATTACCGTCCGGTAACCGGTGGCCGGCGCCTGAGTCCGGTCGTACCCCGACGTCTCTATCCGCCCAATTTGTTACTTTCCACATAATAACACCATCTACATATACACGATTATAACCATTATTTATTGCGCATAAAGGTATATTATCGTGTGAAATGGAGATTACGATCTGTGTGAACTGCTTTCTATGTAAAAGATATTATTTAAATAAGAATTTGAGAACGCAGGAGGAAATATTTGTTGTGTAGTTTATGTAGTTGATATGTGTTTCCTTGGCGTTAAAATTGTTGTGTAAATAATAGAATAAAAAAATCTCAAAAATACTGATTTTAATTTGAAGGCACAAAAACATTTTGACTGCACGTAAGTCGGAGAGTAATTTAAAAGCGGCCGCCTCGCCGTTTCGATCTGCGCCCTGATGTGGGTTCGAACCCCACAGGAGACAACACTTTGTGCGATTGCGATCCATATTTTTTTTGCATCCAGTCTGGTTGTTCTTTGTGCCCATTGATTAAATGCGTATAATTAAGTCTCCGACGTCACATGATCTATTGCTAGGGCAGGAGCAGACTTTCTTAAAAATAAAAACTACTGGCCAATTGGTCATGTAGAGCCGTGACTACTTACAATATAGACACAAGCTCCTCGTCGCGTTATTAAGACCCGTTACATAAGTATTAGAACATTCTTCTGCCCGGATGCATAGGTGATTAGGTGGTACTATGGTTTTGAAGCCAAGTTTAAGATCTTGTCTAATAGAGTCGAAACTGTCGTTCTTATGTAATACTAGCTTCACCCGCGTCCAGGGAGCCACTTCGCGTACCTGGTTAATTTATAGCCTAGATTACTCCTTGGTACATCAGCTATCCGCCAGTGAAAGTCCCGTCAAAATCGGTCCAGCCGTTTCAGAGATTAACGAGAACAAACAGACAGACAAAAATTGTAAGATCTGTCATTTCGGTATATGTACCGTGTATACATACATAACAATATGCATTTAGTAAAAAGCGGTTATTTTAATATTACAAACAGACACTCCACTTTTATTTATGTGTATAGAAGAGCCAAACGAGCAGACAGGTGGTCTGATTGTCTGGTGATTACGTTCGCTCATGTAAACCCACCGCACCACAGGAGTCACAAATGCGTTGCCGGCCTTGAAGATGGGAATGTGCACAGGAGGAGGAGGATGAAGGAGAAGACAAAGTGGGGAGACCTCCGGCACTCTCAGCGAACGAAATGCAACATTATAATATTATAACATTACGGCCATATTCTGAGGAAATAAGTTCTACCCTCTAGTTCTTCCCCGGTCGAGACAGCTCATGCTGAAATCAGTGATGCTCTACTACCTCCAAAATTCATTGCTAAACAAAGTTTCGGGAATGAGATCAATCTGATAAATACATTCATAAAACTGCAACTTAATGAAATTTCGCAAATAGGACAAACGTGTTTTAAAAACCAAATAACCAGATAAATCAGAGACAGAACAGACCACAAGATATAAATATTCACCAGCATTTAATACCTTCTGACGTGCACTACAGCACATCAATAGATACGTTATAAACCACTCGCACAAAACTACTTACACTTCACTTTTATGACCGTTCCTACACCTATCAAACTGAACACAAGAGCTAAGATTTATATGCAGAACACGCCTCGACAGATACAAAAACACCAGAGCCACTTACTCCATACTGCACAGATAATAAAATTAAACGAGCCTAGCGAGTGGCACTTTTTTATTAATATCATCGGCTTCTACTGAGCAATTACTGGCAGTTTGATGTATCGATGTGAGTCGATATTCGATAGTATCGAAGTCGTGGTGATCGTTGCGATAGGAAAGGAAAGATCGCTCGGCAGCGGCGGGTTAGTCCGTTCAAAGGTATCTCATCAAATGTTTGACGGATGACAGTGGCAGTGGTATGCTGGAGAGTTCCGCGTGGCAGGCGATGGAATAGACAGATGTAATTATAGAACAGTTTATTTGGTTTATATTAGCGCCGTTTTATTCACGCTGTGCCTGGATTTACGTATGTGTTTAAGAAAGACATTATGTTAATCAGCTATCTGGTTGCCAAAGTACAAGCTCTGCTTAGTTTGGGAACTTTTTTTAGTTTTTTTTTTAGTTTAAGTATATAGGTTCGCGTTTGACCACTATCATGCCTGATGGTAAGCAATGATGCGATCTAGGATGTAGCACGCTTACCTAGAAGATGCCTATTCACTCGCGTCTTGAAGACACCCAAATTGTACTGATCGGGAAACACAGATTCTGGCAGGGAGTTCCATTGTTTTGCAGTGCGCTTGATGAACGAGGAAGCAAAACGTTTTGTACGTATGATAGGAATATCGACCATGTACCAATGGCGCTGGGCAGTGCATCTGGTATAACTTAGTTGAGATGACAGCGAGTAACGTTTGACGTTTCCTACCAAGTTATTACCTTCAAACTTTCGCACCTTGAACACCTACTACATCCCAATTGCTTTTCATTGCCCCATTATTTATATCAGCTCACAGCTGGTCTGCTGTAGTCACGCCGCCCTGTCTTCGGATACAATGACCATCGTCGTTGCTGGTGCAGAAGTGCTGTTTCGGAGACACCGCCGAAAAATCTATCCTCAGTTGATCTTCACAATTATTTTCAAGCAATTACGCTATTAAAAAATCGTTATATCATTATCTAATCTGGTACTAATATATAAAGCTGAAGAGTCTGTTTGTTTGTTTGCTTGCGCTTGCTGAACGCGCTAATCTCAGGAACTACTGGTCCGATTTGAAAAATTCTTTTTTTAGATAGCCCATTTATCGAGGAAGGCTATACAATAACATCACGCTATGAGCCAAGGGAGCGGAACAGTAGCCTTAAATAACGCGGGTGTAACCGCGGGCTCATCTAGTGTAAAAAAGTGAAGTACTTAGAAGTAATTGTACCGTAGATGCAGTATTTAGCGAACCCAAGTAAAATGACAAAATTCCGTCTTCTCCAATACATTTGAACTTTTTCTGTGACTAATTCGGCGTAGATATTGATATTTTCTTTTGATTATTTTCTACTTCGGTACTCAAGATGTAGATTCGTGATCGAGCGTTTGGTGATACAAAACCATTCACTATTCCACCGGGCAGTAAATATTTTAAACATGAATACTAGCAGCTGATCTACCTACTATCCCGAGCACCCTTCCTTCCAGCATCTACCTATTTGTTATTTATGATTTCAGTTCAAATATGCATGAATGTAGGTATAATACATAACATAATTTATTGCAAAACTGTTAATTGTTCTGCTTCCACCGCTATCTCATTTCCTTCTGTCACGAAAGTTGAAAGCGTTATATAATTTACAACCGAACACAAATTATAATAACTTCCTTAAGACTTTATGGTGATGCATGAATGTACAACTTAGTTATTACAAGTACTTACTCTAATTACTTTGGGAGTAATAATACTCTTACAGGTATTACTGGGGTAGTTATACCCGTCGCAATAAAATCAGGCGCAAACCAAGCCGTTGATTTTATGGCCTTATGCGCAGGATGTTATAGTTATTAAGTTTGAGTGCGTTTTAAACACGCTCCTAGAGCGATTTTCATATTCGCTTAAAACGATATATATAGCTATCTCTGTCTTTCAATTATTATTATTAACGGTAGTAGAGCCTTACTGATTTCAGCATGCATGGGCCGGCTCGACCGGGGAAGTACTACCCTCTCACAGAAAATCGACGTAAAGTAACAGTACTTAAACTGTTGCGATTCGTTCGGTGAGTGAGAGTGCCTATAATGAATGAATAGGGGATAGGGCCTACCCTATCCCCTATTCCTTCTCCCTCATCGCACTCCTCATCCTATCCCCTTTCCTAACCCAAGGAGTGGCAACGCACTTGTGACTCCTGTGGTGTTGCTTGTGTCCATGGGCGGCGGTCTGCTCGTTTGCCGCCTATTAAGTACTATAAAAAAAGATTTGGCACTACTTACTACAAAATTATTTCTCATTCTTAATTATCTATGTACAATGCAGACCTTATGCTTACTTGATCAAAATTACATTTAAACATAACAGCTGCAGTAAAATTAATGAACTACAGATCAATATCGTCAAGATAAATGATTGCGCCTGTAATAGATCAATCGGACAACAATGATAGCGCAATCACGGAACAATATTAATGGAATCGAACCTTGGACACGACACTCGCGATAATATCTGTAATTGTTATTGAGCCTAAGTGCCTGTTACTGTTTATGTCAGACGACCGAAAAAGATTTGATAAAAGAAGTTGTTTACAACATACACTCTTGTCTATGGGTTTTCTTTTCTTTTTTGTTGGTCATGCTATAGGATCCATTGCGGTTTTCACCACTCGGCATTTAAGATCGAGCTTGGTGGTGAGGGTTAGAGGGTTGGCCTCCAGTCGTGGCGAAATAACGAGAATCTATCACAGTGTGATTTGGCATTGGCCTGATATTAAAAAAAAGTTTTTTGGAGATGTATTTATAATATATAGTCAATAAAGTTGTTTAAATTTTGTACTAAATCGTGTTGTTCAATGCGTTATGATTTTCTTTAACAATTTATTTCTCTCTTTCCAGACCCGTCTGCCGGAACTGCGTGGTGTCACCAACGGGGTCATCACCGCCGCCTCTACACGAGCAAGCGTCATCACCGCCGCCGCCCGCACCTTCATCACCCGTCACATCACCGCGCCTGCTACCATCCCTCCCATCACCTCAGCCTTCCCACAGCGGCTCTTCAGCACCCAGTCAATCGAACTCCCCCCATCCGTACTCGTACCCAAACTTCAGAAGAAGTCAACCGATTCAAGGGCAGAACTTTCCAGAATTTGGTCTGCTTCACAGTCATTCTGTTTCGCAACTGAACAACCCTGGACAAAGTTACCAGTCTCCACAATCTCCTCAGTCCGCTATGTCGCTGTCTCCTCATCCCGTGCCTCAGGGCAAGTTTCGGGGGCTGCTGGAGCACGCTGAGAGACTGATGAAGCCTGGAGACCCTCATAGGCACTCGCAGTCAGATGATGACTCAGGGTGTGCGCTTGAGGAGTACACGTGGGTGCCTCCTGGACTAAGACCGGAGCAGGTAAATGACTTTCATTTCTTTATCATTCAATCGGACTAACATACTTGATATAAAAATAGTTCCACAAAATAAGCTCAAATGTTAAAGAACAAACCTTGAGATGGTTATATTACTTGTCTCTGAGAACATGGTTTAATTTTCTGTCAATATACGGTAAGTGGAATGAATATGACTGCAGAAGAGTAAGATTCTGGCACTAGTTATTTTAGCTACTCTAAATTGTCTAAATATTCTTGACTACAAAGGTATCTACTGGCATATTTCTTTTATATTAAGAAATGAGTATTTCCATCCTTTAAAAAAATATTTCTCTCGGCCGAGACTAAAAAACTACTTTCCGACGCACATTGCTTATTTATTGGACTCCTTGCACTACAAAAATGTGGTATATTGCCGGACTGAATTCTTTAGGCCACTTTAGGCATTTAGAACCAATACATTACATTCACATACAAAACACAGTTCAAAGAACAAAACTCCTTGGAACAATTTAAATGTACATTTTTGTACACCAGTAAAAACATTTCTTTCTCTCTAAAGGGAAATTTGCATACCCGCATTTTTCAATATGGCGAATAGCACTAACGGACAGAGGGATTTCTGCCTTTAACCACTGCGAACAAAAGTAGCCACCATTGTGCCAGTTCTGCTTACCACAATGGCTCTCTTTGTCCGCTAAGCTATTGTTTCTGTACAGTTTGCTCTTTTTTGGCGCGTCGTGTATTGCTGCGATGAAAGTGTTTTTAGAAAAATGGTCGCCCTTCCTTTTGTGATTTTTAATGCGTGCAGGCTTTTAATATTTAAATTGGTACATTTTAGATTTAGTAATTTAGATTGTATTGCGAGATTGCTTGACATCATCAAACGCCAAAAATTTTAAGTTTGAATAATTGTTCATATTACAACTAACGGTTTAGAATAACCTTCGATGTGCGTGATTTCAGTCTGTTTGCAAATTTTATCTCATACTAGAGGACGCCAGCAGCTACGCCTACATTTTTTTTAACTTGACCCGTTTTGGCCGATCCCGTGGGAATTTCGGGAAATCCTTTCTTAGTACACCCCTACGGTCCCCAAGAAACATACATGCTAAATTTCAGCTTCCTGCGCCCAATAGTTTCCGCTGTAGCGTGTCTGTCAGTCAGTCAGTAACGCAAGTGTAACACACTAGCTCTCCTTAGCCATTTTGATCGCAATATTTTTCGTCTCTCGATAGTACCTATTTCATCGTCCTAGAGTTATTTAGGTCGTATCCAAGACGCCTTGGCGCCCAAGGTTTACTTTCTAGTATTACCAGATTTGACAGAATGTTATTCAATGATACTGATTCTCCATTGCCCCTGTCAAAGATGGTCCCTGATACCCTTGAAACCCGGTACCCTCCGCATAGCTGTAAATTGGGCTGGCCACTATCGCTGCTTCTACTATCACAGCCGCTTCGGCTACAATTGTATTGTTAATCTTAACTCCCCGGGTCCGTTGGTTTTATGTTTGTAAAGTACCCCGCGACACAGGATTTATTCCTAGAGTGGGAGTTATATATTTTTTTTAATACTCACAAACAGCTGAGGATCTACACAAGTACACATACTCATCTGAATTCATATATACATCCTTAGCAACATTGAAAGTACAAAGGTATGTCGGTGGCCCTAATGACATGCGACATGATAAATGCGAACAAAATTACATAACTCATACTGCAAGAACAAATTGTGTGCCGAGTTGCCGACACAAGTTCAATTACACATAATTGTCTCTCTTTCTCTCTCTGCGTGTGAATTTCAGTTTAATTTGTCATTACTTAATGATGGTACTTAAATCATTAAAGCGATGATTTATAAAAACCCTCACTGAGCTTTTTTAACTACACTGTATGTGATACTGTTACGTTTATGTTCATTTGACAGTTGATTTTTGAGTCGAATGAAAATACAAGTTCTTGTTATCAACTAAAGTAATATGCCGTCGTCATTACTACATAGTATAAAACAAAGTCTGTCTTCCGTCCGTCTGTCCCTATGTATGCTTAAATCTTAAAAATACGCAACGGAATTTAATGCCGTTTTTAGGGTTCCGTAGTCCACAAGGAACCCTTATAGTTTCGTCATGTCCGTCCGTCTGTCCGTCCGCATCCTAGCTCAAAGACGCCTATTGCTAGAAAGCTGATATTTGACATGAATATAGACTTAAGACATTGCAACAAAACTGTAGAATAAAATTTAGGAAAATATTTTTTTAAGGGTATCTCCTCTATAGTGGGGCTGAATTTTTTTTTGGTTGAGTACCCCATCATGTGGGGTATCATTGGATAGGTTTTAAAAAAATATTATTAGTTTGCTCAAATCATTTTACGATCAAGTGATTGGTTTGTCAAATATCAAGCTTTGAAGTGAAAAAAATTGTTAGACTCAAGTGTAAGTGTCCTCTGCCGGCTAAACTATTAGTTTGGAACAGGTGAAAAAAATCAAAAAAGTAGTACATATAACGAATTTAAAAGGAAAACTATCATGGCTAAGTAGATATCACTAGTTTACGAGTAATCGTCGGTTAACTTATAAATACCTATTTCTGTGAGTTTACATTGGGCGCGCTGGCTTAATCTTACATATATACGTACTTTGGTATGTAATGTACTACGGTACTAGGTATATCTTGGAAACCACATTTTATGTTTACAATACATAACTGGATACATACCTAGTATCTTTCTAAACAAAACGTAGGATCTTATAATAGTGTTATTAAAATTATTTTTTCAGCAAAATAAACAGTCGGATTTGTTGTACATTAATACCCTTTGCAGCAAGTCATTATGGGCAACTACGGAACCCTACATTGCGCGTGGCCCGACACGCACTTGGCCGGTTTTTTTTAATAGATAGAATGATTCAAGAATAAGGTATGTATAATTTGACGCGGACGAAGCCGCTGGCAACGTCTAGTATTATTTTAAATACCTACAAATAAATATTATTTGTCGGTATATAGTATCCTGCCATGCCCATTGATTATCACAGAGGTTGAGAAACAACTAGGAAAAGACTTTGCTCTCAGAACTATAATGTTTACCAGAGACTAGTAAAGAATATTCTTTACTAGTCTCTGTGTTTACTAAACACTCAATTTAGCTAAAGTGGCAGACATCTAATGAGTGGTTTACATCATGGAAGAGAAAAACACACCGCAATCACATCTCATTTAGCTTTCAAAACCTGAACTTGTTAATGGGAGTAGATAGGTATGATACGTAGGTACGGAATAACGTCAGCCATTTACGCTTAGTCAAGTATATGAAAATCTATAATCGTCGTGATCAACCCAATCTACCTACCAGACAACAAATTAGAAACTTCAATCTGCATTCCCCTAACTAAATGAAATTAAATGAAAAATATTTTATTTCTGTCATAACCAAACATACATACATAATAAGAGTTAGTTACATTAAAAAACGATCGATAACACTAACATAATACTAGGTATCCTACCTATTACTGCCACGACCTAACCCAGCATGGGTTAGGTCGTGGCAGTAATAGGACCCCGTTCAGCGGAATATCAGACTTGCTGGCACTGATATTCTACGTGGTCCTACTCACGAAGGCGCAAAACAGTGGATTTTGAAATTAAATGGAATTAAGGTTCTTGATATGATACACACTTAAGGCACAACCAAAATTAGGCACCATCATCAATTACATTCAGTTCAAAATTTGTCAATACTTCCAAAATGTAAATGACCTAACCACAAAATATCCGATCCATTAACTAGCACAGAAAAGTTCCACATCTCTTAGTAAGACCATTACCTTCTCCCAGTTAAATGAACTCCGCATATATTATTACTAGCCGGCGCATAAAAATCAAACGTACGGGAATACGTCTCGTAATAACTTAAAGATATTATAATAATGTAACCAAACATGCCCCACTGACTTGATACTGTGACCACGTAATGGGAGTTCTCCGGACATTCACTGACAAAAAACGAATTAACACACATAATTCCCTTAATGATGTAATTATGCAGGTACAATGGCAAAATAGCCTGCTGGTGACACTAAGAGACAGCTACGCAGAGGGTCAGATTCAAACCCACGTTGCAAACCTCTTCCCTTATTTAGCAGTGGAAAATACTATAGAAATGGCCAAAAGTTTTATTATTATTTAAGTGTGAAAATTGTTGTCTTTGTTTGCCAAGCCAAAGCTGATGTATCGAGATGGGTTATATTACCACTACAATGTCTTGCCTCTGTGGTCCAGTGGAAAACGTATGCGACTGCTGATCGGAGGTCCCGGGTTCGATTCCCGGGTCGGTGTTACTGGGTTTTTCGAATACTCAGTACCAGCCCGGAGTCTGGTGATGTGCCCGGTAACGGCAATAGGCTCGCCCCCTATTACGTGGGACCTAAAAATTCATGGCGAAATGTGTGTGCAATATTCACACCTCTGCCTACCCCTTCGAGGATACAGGCGTGACACTATAAATTAAAAAAAATGTCTTTAAACATTGCCAAACCCCCAAATAATATTAAAGAATTCTGATAACTTCATTAGAATCTGCATTCCTATATAAAATTCTTGCGTTTCAGACTGTCGGAAAGACAACACAAAGCTAAAACTTTTGGGCATATTAAGGCAATTTCTGGCATGTATACTCCTAGGGACCACGGGGTCGTGAAGAAATGGCTAAATTTAAAAGAATGTGCGCGCGTAGCTACAGGCATCTACAAGTTATGTAATAAATCAGTACACCGTCCCAACATTTACCGAGAACTTGGTTACTCTAGCGACTATAATGACGCCGCACTTTGAATACCAAAATACGGGTATCTTTGGCATTTATAATTACAGTAAAAATAAAGTATTAACTGGAGAGCAACCGAGCAAAAAATTAAAACGACTCTCCAGAGTTCCCTCCCTGCCTGCACCCTTATCATTACAAAGTAACTGCGCCAGAATAAGAGTGAGGGAACAACTGCCCTTGAAGAAAACTCAGTCTTTCGCAGTGTTTCCTTAGAAGAAAAGATAGTGTGGTATGTTCAAAAGTTAGTTTTAGCTTAGTTAGCTTACTATTAAGAAAGGCTTGTTTATCACCCATACACGATAATACAAACAACCACAGCGCTAGCACTCGGGTCGAGATGCTTATAGGGAATCTTGGAGACATCGTAGATTTACAATTCTCATAAACCGCAAAGCCACCACCTACCAATAAACAAAGCAAACTATGATAGACCGCATATCATTCATTTTCCGCATTACCAACACAGATAACTAAGAAAAATGCAAAAAAATTAGAAGAGACATCGCTGACTCTGACAATTTCAAGTTAGCCAACTATCGAACATCTAAATAGCGTATTTTTAATTTTCATTGCCAATGTTTTTATTACGCGAAAGGGAGTCTTCATTCTGACACTACAGGTGTCTAATTATTATTTATTTGGACGATTTTGTCGGAAGTTGTTCGAGCTTTTATGTCTACTCTATTTGTTTACTCGGCTATTTACAGCCAGTCCCAATATTTGATTCGTGAATTTGGCTAATAAAAAAACATATTTGACATACTTATTTTTTATGGAGCTTATGTCAAATAAGTATTTCTAATAGTAATTAGTCGATAAACTTGAATTTGTATGTCCATGGTAGAGATACTTATGTGGGGTCTCTTAAGTATGCAATTCATTCATCCGGTAGTAGGTTAACTTGAAATTGTATATCTGCGGTAGCTCTTAGTCATACTTTCTACCTACTTAACTTTGCTGAATGGCATAATTTTCACTTCAACCCGTCTGATCCTCTACAATTTTATGATAAAAGCTCTTAGAAGAAATTCTCGTGAGAGTTATGAGGAGCACGTACATACTTAAATATATAAGCATGGCGTTTCATATACTGTCATGTTATTAAACGTTGGCGAGTAATAAGATACGGCATTTACATAAGTATGTGCGTATAGCATTATTTATTTTAATATGTACAGCAATTCCACTTTATTGAAAGTTTATTAAAATTGTATTTAGAAATGAATTTGACATACATAGTACTAGTTCGAGATCCCACTGCATGCTTTCCACATTCAGGCTAGAAAGGAGAACTGTTTTTTTTTGTTGCACTAATTTGATACATCATTTATGAAGATAATAATAATTATATAAAAAAATTACGGAATAATCCTTTGGCCAGCGTGAATAGCAGGCCAAATGCATCTGATGGCCCTCAATGCTATTGTGAAGCAAATTCGGAGAGACCCATGGGTCCAGAGATAGACTCCCAAAGGCTGTATTATGACTTTTCAGCTATCTATACGTGAATCACCCGAATGAAATCAATATGCGCTTGCCGACATGCAGAATACATTACGATATTCTTATATACCGTTTAGCAAGCGGTTATTAACAATTGAATACTACGTAACTTCTAAAAGTCCTGCCTCGTTGGTCTCGCGGCATTAATGTGCGCGTGGGATTGGGAGGTCTATGGTTCGATTCCCAGGTCGGGCAAAGTGTTATTGGGTTTTTCCGTAAGGAAATTCTCAGTAGCAGCACTGAGTCTGGTAATGTGCCCGGTACGGCAATAGGCTCGCCCCCTATTACGTGGGACAAAAAAAATCATGGCGAAATGTGCGTGTTATATTACACCTCTGCCTACTCCTTCGGGGATACAGGTGTAAGTCTATAAAAAAATATAACTTCTAAAAGTCCGAGGTACGTGCCGTGACCCCCTTTGCGTAGCAAATTTTGGTCTCTAGCAAGCGCTGTTATTAAAAATCTTAACGAGGCGTTTAATAACTATCACAGAATGCTATAAAACAAATCGTCTCTGAACCTAATCCTGTCTCTGTAAGTAAATCAATAACGTCCAGCAGTCTGACCGCCATATATCTGTCTACTAATCTCATAATACCACTATCTGTAGTCCTCAGGGCCTCGTACGATACTTAATATTTCTTGCACGCTCCCGTAATGATACTAGGTTATTATATACCGGACTTATTATTATTTATAGTGGGCAGGTTGATTAATTTTGTTGGGTGTAGTTTGTCTTGCAGACTTACACATACGCGTCAACTTACTTCTTTATTCGCCGAAGTTTCAACTGGCTTTTGCAGATAGCCTTGTAAGATGTAATACTATAGAACTCACGCAAATGTATTTCATTTTCGTTGTTAGTAATTTTTTTTCTAAGAAAGCAAGAATTATATCGGTTTTGAAAATAGACTTGTAAGATATAACACTATACAATCTACGCAAACGTAACATTGATTTTTCTAGAAAGGAAAGGAGTTTACTGAATTTTGTAAGCGCATAGCACAATTTTCTAATTTATGGTAAACCATAAATAGTGGTCATCTCAAAAATTATTTGTCATTTGTTCCTTGTTCCTATTTATGTAAATCACTTAGCCGTTTCAAATTCTACGTAGTTGATCCATGTACGCAAAGTTCGTCCAAAAGACGTTGTAGCTTCGACATAAATTAATCATTTTGTCTCTTTCTTTTTTGTCCTCTTCATATCACTAAACATGTGTGTTTGGCTGTTCCAGGTGCACCTGTACTTCTCGGCGCTGCCGGAGGACAAGGTCCCGTACGTGAACAGCGTGGGTGAGCGCTACAGACTCAAGCAGCTGCTGCAGCAACTGCCGCCGCAGGACAATGAGGTACAAGCCCAGCCTAGCCTGGCATTCTTTAAGACGTTGTACTAACCTTTATCAATTCCTGCCACTGGAAGCAATACTACATAGGAATTGATTGGCAAATTAGGTACTCGATAGCTTAAATTTGTGTGCGTTTTTCCTTTGTAAATACAAAGAACAGACAATTTCGGCGCTAGAAGAAGTTTCCTAAAATTCCTATAAGTATAAAAACTTTCAAACATTAGACACAAAGGACACCTAAGCTCGGCACAACATTTTAATGTAATGTATGTACAAAAAGTATGAGAATCAAACTCTCAATCGTGACGCGCCTGTTGTGGCAAAGCGACCTACTGAACCATTACAACATACATACACTTGAACTTCTCTATGTCACGTTTGTGGAGGAAGAGGACACTGAACGGCTTGCACAAAAGCTTATGTTTTCATCCAAGGACAATTGACTTTTTAGTGACTTACTTTATAAAACCTTCTTTCACCAGCTTCAACGAGCTTTCAAAGAGTAGCCCCCTCTCCCCCAAAACAGTATTCTGGCTACACCATAGCATTTACTCTCAACACTCGTTTACCGTCCATATCAGCATAAAGCTTTCTTCTCAGTCTTTAACATAATTGTGGTACATTCCAGGTCCGGTATTGCCACGCGTTGTCGGACGAGGAACGCAAGGAGCTGCGGTTGTTCAGCGCGCAGAGGAAGCGAGACGCGCTCGGCAGGGGACAGGCGAGGCAGCTACACGCGCCGGCACCCTGCGACCGGGTACGTACTGATATCTCCTTCCAGCCGTCGTCAACCAATTACTTCATCATGTCAGCCTAGAAACGTCGACTAGACATAGGCCTCCCCAAGGTTCTCCACACAGACCGATCTTAAACCGCCCGCATCCAAATAAAGATCGTCGCTTAACCTTACCCCTGCTGGGTCGTCCGGTATATATCGCCACTCCAGAACTCTCTCGCCCCAGCGGCCATCGGTTAAGTATATGAGCTATTACCCATTACTTGGTGAAGGGCATTGAGGGTCAAACTTCCGCCTGCCACCTTTATGATGTCTGCCCGTCATTTTTCTATCGCTCTCTAGCCTGCTGCATAGTCTTTTTATTTGCTCGTGCTCTCTAAACTAATAGGCGTTTAAAAAATTTAATTATTTGAAAACGAAACGCAATAATTTGGCCTGTTTTGGCATATTATGAACCTTCTAATACGGATCAGCGTAAAGCAGCAGCGTCTGTACAATCCTAACGGTAACTTATAAATAGTAGGAAAGGAGATAATTTTTTAACATCAGCCGCAATAGTACCTAAAAATTCCGCATCTCGGAGTACTTTACAAACTAAACAATGGCCAAGAAAATCAAGCTGACTTGAAAAAGCAATTCTTGGATCACATTGCCAGATAAATAGATAACGCACTGGTTATCTAAATCGTAGCATTGAACTCGTATGCACGTTCGAAAGTTGCACTGTTTATTTGTTTTACTACGACTTCCTCTTCCTCTACGATTATAATTATAAAATGCATCGGGTTCTTTGTAAAACAACACGACGAAAGCAAAGATCACGCAAAGTTTTCTCTCGTGAGGGTAAAAAATACATAACACCCAATACGGGTAGCCATCTTAACACTACGGCATATGTACCTACGTGCCTTTTTAGTTCACCTAACATAAATACTTCAGAAACAAACTCCTCCATTGTTTAAGGAAAGTCTCCGACAAACTTCTAAGACGCTGTTACTCATGATGTTATTTAATTAGCCGACAGTACGTGTTCATTGCTTCCTGCTTCGTACCCTGGGCACGTAGCACGCTTAATATCTTCATCCCTGAGGAAGGGAGGGCTAATCAATGTGGTGGTGGGAGCGATTCAATTTAGAAGGTAGTTTGGATAAATGAATAGAGAGAATATGAAATATATCGCTTGCAGGATGTTGATGGTGTAGGCAGGCGTGTATTACAGCGAGAATTCAGTAGTTTTTGTGCTCATGTTCCTAATATTTTGTAACGTTGTGAGTCACTTTAACGTTGCACGTGGGTCAACGCTATTTAGTTAAATAAAATATCGATATATCGGCAACAAGAACAATACGTATATTTCTGTAAAATTAATATATACAGCTTTTAGCAGAAAAGAAAAGAAAACTGATTTTAAACAATTTTGACTCTAAAGATAGAAGAAAGGGTCGCAAAAATTCGAAGGAAATGTCCAGTAGAAACGTATTTCTGGCGTCGCTCAGGGAAGCAGAGAAGACTTAGCTTGGATCGCCGCACAGCCGAAGGGAGGGCCGGTCACTCCCGCGCCACGGTAATAGCCCGCTGGGGCGGACGAGGCAGCCAGCCGAGAGTAGTGGGCGAACGATGACAACGACGACGTCACAATTTTCTAAATTATTGGTTTCCACTGATAAAACAACAAACTTTAACCAATTGAGCACATAAACCACATAAATCATCAAAGCATGAGTGAGTGCTCCACGGTACAGCACAAATGTGACACCCTACCTAAAAAACAAAAGTAGCCAGTATTCCTACTGCTAAGATTCATACGGCGTAAGAGCGCCTTTTCTGTAGTAGAAGGCAAAGAGATTTAAAAGGAGGAAAGTTGTTCGGGAGAGATGGCGATAAAACTAATAACATGCGTGTATGTAGGTAATGCTAAATAGGTAGTCACTACTGACATTTACGAACTACAGCTAACCAAATACCATCAGGCGCACAGTAGCTTTTTACCACCATTATTGTATAAAGATAATACTGATCACATAGATGAGACTTTACAAACGTAAACAGTTATACAAGTAAGTACTCTTCTCTAGATTTTACGACAAACGCTAAACTTAAAAACAACACTAAAATTTTTGCGATCGCACAAAGTGGACACTTCACACAGATGTAAATGTTTTTCTAAAAGGAAGGCCCTCTTGATCCACACAAAGTGAGGCGGCCAATTTATTCATATACAGCTTGCTATTAATCCAAACATAACCCAAACCAAACTAAGGGCACGACCACTGTGTTATTCTGAGCGATTTCGGGGTAACCAAGCGATTTTTACTTTTAAGTTAGCTAGGTTTATGGAAAACATTAACATTATACCTATTAGGCCGCAGCCTTACTTGATTTAGTAGCTTTTAAAGATTTTTGCTTGTTAATTTTTTTTTTCAGTTTCTGTACTTATTGGAAATGCCTGAACTAATCTTAATAGTTCAGACATTTCCAATACAGAAACTCCCCTTCACTCCCCGTTATTTCATCATTTAACAAATTTTCTAAAATATTCGTATTTACACTACTCGTCGTCGTAAAAGTAACTTAACAAGCTGCTTAGACGTTTCATTATAATCATTCGATTTATTACAAAAATATTGAACACAAAAGTGTGTAGAAAGTACAGCAATATTCATTAAAAATCCCTTATACATATTAATTTTAATAACAGCGTCGTCCGATCGAGTCCACTGCAGTTTAGCAATATTGAAACATAAATTAAAATTAAATTCACCTCATTCTAGGATTCGAACGAATAATCATTGAATTAACAAAGCAAAAAGACACTAAAACCAAAAGCTAGATATTAAAAGAATATCCCAAACAATTCCATCAAATAAACTAATCACCCCAAACTTAATAAACACCAATAACGAAATATACCGCTCTCAGCCACCCCATGTCTCGCTACAATTTAATTCATCCCCTATAAATCATACGGCTGCTGCAATTGATACATGTTCGTTTTTTGTCTAGGGGAGCGTATTTGTTTAGTCAGTTATTTCGATAAACCTATACTCTTTGTACCATCGGGACACGACTTTGACAAATTCAATCTATATTTTTTGCGAACCTGGGCTTTGGTGAAAAGGGTTAAATTAGTTGTGGCGGATGAGTTTTCAGTTAGAATCGGGAATGATATGCTCTTGTCAGTCCTAATTTGGACTGGTAGAATGTAGGTCCTTACTTAAAATAAATATTTGGTACTATGAATATATTGATTACTTCGTATTTCAGATTAATATGTACCATAACTATTCTTAATGATACAGTTTCACTACAGATAAATCTAGTGCTGTGATTACTAACCTTCAATGATGAAAAGTAGTAAAAATATCTGATTCATTTTCATTTACTTAATAATGATATCCCTAGCATGAGGTGCTGTATAAAATTATCCTCATAAAACGAAACCTGCCTGGCTAAGGTTTTAATAATTATAATAAAGATGATAATAAAAAGTGCTAAATTAACAAACGCATAAAAACTCAACAAAACACTAAATATAACTTTGACAATTATTTTTAACGAGTTCTCCAAATTAAAACAAGAAAAAACTGAATCATCAGTAAATCCAATTAAAAAGTTGAGCTATTAAAGAAATTGAGACGTCTGGGAGTCGAACCCGGGACCTACCGGTAATTGTTACTGCACTGTTTAATTGCGAACCTTCATTTAGGGGGTTGAAATTAAAAGTGTACTTCGTCTTAACAAATTCTTAAGATAAGATTGGACATTTTTGAGAGTAAATTAATTTTACGGTCGTTTTGAGAGTAATGAAGACACTGGGGTTTGAGATTAAGGCTTTGAATATGTTTATGTTAGTGAAATGGGAATCAAACTTGTGGTTCTATTGATAGTACTAATAGATACCTACCTACCTATTTACGTACTATTTGGCCAAGATGGTCTCTCACCGTTAAACTCTACAATAGTAAGTAGGTTGTCGAGCTTTCGCAATGACCAAATCAACACGCTGGTTTACGTCTGTTCTTGACTGATGAAATGAACCTATCTTAGATTCCAGTATCTATCCTAATGTTTATATTGATAAGTTTAATCCTCAGGATTCATGTTCCTAAGTAATTTCTAAATAAATTGCATAAATGTAAGGTAAGCAATTTGAAAGATGGATAGTGAAATAATTTACCACAACCACTGAGCTTGCCGAGTACCGTTTATTGGTAAACATAGGTAGCCGATGGTTTGATAGAAAATTCAGACGATGGCCAACCGGGAATAGAACAGCAGACTGAGACGCATCTAACTCATTTAAATGCTGCCCACTGGAGTTGTAGTGCTGCGAATATGTCGATAAAAGTGTATTTTGTTTGTTCGATAAACTTAAATATTTTTTTTATTTGGTTAAATACGATGTATTAAAATACTGACGGCGAATGTTACGAATTCGTTTCTCACACGGACTAACACTTTGTGTGATACACTAATTGATTTTACGAATTTGAAAACTACTTTGTTAACTTTTGCTTAATTGAATGATTGTAAATTATCCCGCGACCCAAGATTTATTCCCAGTGCAGGAGAAGGGTTTAAAAAAGTAAGTAATTGATTTTGTAAGATGTTGAATGTTGCTTATTAGTGCAGCCAATAATGTGTACCTACCTATTGAAATCATGATGATAGCCAAAGTTTTAAAAGTCAGGAAATATTTGTTATAGCAGCAACTGGCATGAGCACTATCAAATAACTAATATTATATGCTTATTTTAGAAAACGTGATAAATGTTACGCAAAGAAATTTAAAACTTATTTCTTCTAAATTCGCGAGAACAGAGTCGCGTATCGCGTAATTTTATTCTAAACGAGCGAAGGTGTAGCATACATAATAATATAGTCAAACTAAAAAATGCTGACTAGTGCAAGCATTTTTGATTTTGATACGATTATTTTAACCATAAAATATCTCATCGACATCTCGCTCATTCCGATCCCTACCATGTAAATCTCCTTAGCAGACGGTCTGCGCCCAAAGGGCGGACGGAATCAAAAACCACACCGCGACTGCCCGCGGTCTACAGGGGGCGCTTAACTCAACCCTTGAGCAAGGGGAGAACAGCTTTTATTTTATTTTTATTAGTTCTCTTAATGAGCAACACTAAGATCATTTTATATTGTAATCCTTTGTCTGCGGAGAATCAAAATTAAAACGGACTTTTGTGTTTTCTTACGGTGCGCGGTGGGCTAAAATATTTTTTTTTAAGTCGGTATGATTCACTACAGCTAGAAGTCTGCAAATACTATAAAGAATTACTTGATTTTACCCGCGGCTCATCATCATCAGCCTTTAACAGTCCACTGCTGGACAGGCCTCTCCTTTGAGAGGAGGAATTGGCCTACTACACCACGCTGGCAAAATGGGTTGGTATAGGGTTTGTATCAAGTTTACCTTCTCTTAAAGTGGTGTTCTCTGCATAGTATGCTCCCTCTGTCGGCTCTTACGACACCCATGGGATGATATGGGGTGGTGACATTCCGTATTCTTAATCCGTCATCCCACGGAATAACCTGCGGCTCAGCTCAGACCATGTAAATTATACACCAAAACCTTCTTCAAGAATCACACTCTCTAATGGTGAAAACCATACAAAAATCTGTAGTTCTTGAGTTCATCGCGTTCATACACGCACAATGGATGAGAACGGACTTTTTTTATAATAAGTACTTACTTACAGGTAGCTTGGGACATTTAAACATTCTTAGGTAGGTACTTGACTTACCTCAAGAGACGAGGTACTTATACCTACGTATAAAATAGGTTTAGAAGAGTTTGCAACGCGAAAGTGACGTCATGATAAACATACTTAACACCGTGACCCAAGTAAATAAGGCCGTCGTCGACGTCATTTTAGTCATATTTTCGTACAAAATCATAGACAATTATCGGATTTGCGTGGGCCTTATTTGCTTAGGTTATGGTTTACACTGCCTGTCAAAGTGGTCATTAGGCTCCAAATCCAAAGTCTTGGAAGTAACCGGGAGAAAGCTAGGATGTTAACAATAATGACTCCATGGCATCAGCTGGACAAATACCTATTTATCCGTCGAGAAAACTGCAAAAAAATCGACGTCACTACACATTTTGACATATTGACACAGACTTTAAGATAGACAAAAAGTCTACTTACATGTGGTCTTTAAGGGTGTCCGATCATTTGATAAAAAACAAATGAAAAATTTTCATTTGACAAATAACATTTGGCAAAATTATACATGATAAATTTATTATTTTACAAACTATTGATTAATAAACTACTCATTAGACAATATATTTACTATAAAAAAGTTATTATGCTAAAACATTAATTTACAAATTGATTGATCACATCTCTGAATTTCGCAACAAGCTCAAGTGGCTGCCAATCCGCCTTCGACGGAATACTCACATCCTTTGTTTTCTTTACAATATCTTATTCAATCCCTCGTTCCCTATGTATCTCAAAAGTCGTTTTGAATATCTCCATGAAACACATTCGAAGTACTTGAGATCATCAGAAAATCTTAAATTAAAAGTCCCTCCACATTCTACAGTTTTTTATGACAAATCATTTGCAGTTCAAGCTGTACGCTTGTGGAATACGTTGCCACTAAATATTAGACAGGCTAAATCCCTACCAATTTTTAAAAACCTCGTCACTCAACACTACTTGACATTTTGATCATTACTGTTATTGTATGTAAGTATAATGTTAATTAAATAGTAAATAGTTTCTAGTAATGGTTTATTATATCATAAGGTATTTAAGTATGTATTATAGTGGATATATATATTTATATACTTTTATATAAATATATATGCACATAATATAATTATATATATATCATCTTTTATAGTATCTATAATTTTATTAGTATAGTATTAATTATGTATGTAGTATTGAGTAAGTATATAGTATTTATGTTAAAGCTATTTAGTACGAAGATTATCTTTACAAATAATTACTAAATATTATGTAGTACACCACTAGCTACCCGATTTCGCTTATTATAATTGAATATAGTCCATCAGGTTGTCTGGAAGAAATCGCAACCTGCGATAAGACCGCCCATTTACAACTAGACCTAAGTTTGTAAATGTTTTTTCTGTAATTGTTTTGCCTCTGGTGTACAATAAAGCATTTTCTATCTATCTATCTATCTATCTATTTTTTTAAACATGTTATTTGGCAAAACAACTTAAAGCATAAATAACATTTGACTAAATGCATTGCTTGGTAAATATTTTAGGAACCAAAATCTACGTTAATACAACAATCTTTGTGTAGTGTCAACTGAAACAATGGCTGGTTAGCTTAGGTTAGAACTGCGACCACAATGCACGAGCCGAGCGAGCGAAGCGAGCGTGCCGCGGCAGCGTCCGGCGAGTACCAGAACCGAATTCTACTTATTTTGCTTAATTCAGGTAGTGTGTATTTTTTTAAAAGACTAATGTTTCTATGGAATTAGTATTAATACAAAATTATTACTTGCCTATAAATAATATGTCCAAGATGAAAATTGCCACCATGCAATTAAATATTTTCAAAATTTTGCGTAAGTATTGGTTAGAAATTAGTTATTTTTAAAAACTAATAATTTATCTTCTAACTTTTTGTACAATCACCAATTTAACAAACGAATTATTTAGTCAAATGATTACTTATTTTTTAAATAATTATTTAACATTTTAATCATTCTCTAAGTAAAACATTTGCGAAACCTGTATTATGTCAAATGATTGTTTTTAGAGTAATATGTTTGCGAAATAAAAGTTTGTCAAATGATTAGTTTTTCAAACATTGTTTGTAAAATGATCTTTTGTTATACGTTTTTTTTAAACAATAGTAAACCGTCTTTAAGTCATAAGCACAGAACTAATGAATATGACCTTGATCTGTAGTCATACATTCATAAGCAGGCACTTGGCAAATAACTGTAACTTTAATTTAAAAACCAGGCGCTTTAAAGATACCTACCTCCCCAAAAGCGCATTAAATCAAACTTTTGACTTTCCACTCAAGAGTTTCTCACGCGTAAAATCAGCGTGATTACAGCGAATACCCACAAATATTAGAAATGCCATAATGATAGTAATGATAAGTGCATTGCCGGCGGAGCCGCGACACCGTGAAACCACCCCTCTGCTCACCCCGCCACAATTAGTGGGTAATGTGCTGGAACCGCTGAAACTGAGGAAAGCACTCTTTCATTTTCTTACAGCCCGTTTCCATTGTTAGTTTATAGAACTGGTGTAAAAGTGAATGTAAATTTTGTTGGGTTTACAATTTTCTGAAGTCAAATTTTTTTCCTGTACTGTTAATTGTTAACCGACGGACACAATCTAGACCTAGAATTGAATTCTATTTGTACCTTTATCTGTAAAATTTGCAATGTATCAGACCTGCTTTTATAAACTGTCCTAAGTACTGCTGGGCATGGGCCAATTCTCATTATAAGAAGGGTAAAACCATAGTCCGCCATGCTGGCCAAGTGCGAATTGGCAAACTTCACAGGTCTTCCAAGAACTATCTATAGAATCTTTCAGACATGCTAGTTTTCTCACGATGCTTTTCTTCACAGTTTAGCAAGTGATAATTAACTATCTAGAACCAACATAACTTCAAAAAATCAGTGGTAAGCGCCGTGGTCGCTCCAAAAGCTATCGATGTTATTAACAGCTACAACATATGAACAAAAATATTTTGCTATAGGTATTCTATGGACTTCTGAAAATAAATTGTACCTAACGATGAATCGTGTTATCTGTTTCTTACAACATAAAAATTACACACTGATTAAAACTTTTCTCGTATCGAATACCGTATGACAATGCAAACGCACCCTAAACACTCAAATTCTGGTCTGGTTGCGCGCCTACCGCGTGCAATGATTTTACGAGGTCTATCGCGGGCATCGCCGCGAAGCAACTTTATACTCCTTGTTCATTTAATGTCTGCCATACTGTTTGATCCCCTTGAGTTCTAATTACTGATCGTAAAGAGCCTGGTTCCATCAGACTTATTGCCGCTATGACTACAATGGCAGTGGAAATCGCTTTTGTAAGAAAATGTTTGATTGGAAAATCAAAAAAAAAGATTAACAATTTTTTTAAATGCTTTAAATGTCGGATTTCATTACCCGTCGAATATAATAATTGTTTAACCTGACTTGACAATGAAGTTGAGGTATCAATTTAGGTAGAGTGACAAGATAATTTTGTAACATCACGAAGAAATCAAACCCTTAGCAAAGAGGAAACGTGAAACTAAGCCCTTTCTTTCGCAACAATTGCCAGTAGGTAGGGAAAAGTGGGGCAGATTCATACAAGGGGCACCTTCATACAGCAGATACACCTAATGTTAGGCGCACATTAACAAAATGACTTATTCGTGTGTGCGTAGCTTACCTATGAGTGTGGTTGCTGACGTAGTTTGACAGGGCTTAGCGTCAAACGACGTCAGCAAACACACTCATACGTCGACGGTGTGATACGAAACGTGATTCGGCCAGGCGTAAGTAATTTTATACTTACCCTCACTTTGAACGTCTTTAATTCAATAAAAGCTGCTCTCTAGATTATTTAGTTATATTTTATTTCAATGATCAAATTAGAGAAATGAGTCGCAAATTATTCTATACTAGAGGACGCCAGCAGCTACGCCTGCATTTTTTTTATATTTACCCGTTTTGGACGATCCCGTGGGAATTTCGGGAAATCTCTTCTTAGTGCACCCTTACGGTCCCCAAGGAACATAATTATGTACATGCCAAATTTCAGCTCCCTGCGCCCAATAGTTTTGGCTGTAGCGTGTCTGTCAGTCAGTCAGTAACGCAATGATTTTATATATTAAGATATAGTTGACTTTTTTCAAACAATATTTTCATTTAATTTTCTTGTCATGGGGTAGATTCATACAGTAGTGTACGGGGCACATTCATACTGTATGAGTAATGGGGGCACATTCGTAGAGAATGGAGTTAATAAAAAAATAAGAAGTAAATAAGGACGAAGATGTTGATGATGATGAAAGGCGAAGATACTAATGGCTAGACTTAAATAGTAATGGGACTGATCAGAAAGACTCTTTAGGGTTAGGTCCCTTTGGTGCTTTTATGTTATTTTCTTTTCATAATATGTTTATGAAAACGCTGCATCCCTATATTTTGATTCTGATACTTTGATTTTTTAAATAAATAAATATTTCATGCACAACTTGTGTATTTTTCACTTGTATGAAAGTGGGGCACTTTCATACATTTGCTTATTTTTATATTTTATTTTATAAAAAGCCGTACAAGTAGGTATATGTATAAAAAGTTCATGATTTTAATATAAAGTCAGATAGTGAGACTATTGAATTTTTGATGAATCGATATATATATCTACTTATACCAGAAAAAATTCTATAAGACTAAACATAAAAACTGTATGAAGCTACCCCATCTTCCCCTAGTCAGTACAATGATTAAAGGCTCTTTACATGTTCATAATTTTACACCTTATCTTCCTGTAAACTTGCAAAACACACGTGTTGCGAACTTCAGCAGTATAGTAACTTTTAACCGTACATTTACCATCTGCCCTGATACTAGCGATGCCCGATACGTATCGATATTTTGGTGTATCGATACAACGGAATGCGATATAAGATATAACGATATTTTGTATCGATACACATCAATACGATATTTGGCTGTATCGTATCGCTTCCCCCGATTATCGTATCAAAAATATCGTATCATACCGGGATTGAATCTATGAAATATTTAGACCGTACATTCAAACCGGCGGCGGCCGATTTCTATGAAGCTATCTTACTAAGACTAAGAATAGCAAAGATTAAAAATGTAAACAAACTTAATTTTTGGTGCGGCCGATTTTTGTGTAATACGATGCGGGTAGATCGAAATATGACTTTGATGATTTTTATTAATGTAATGTGTAGGTACTATGGTATAGGTATCAGATCCCTTGACGTATTGGACAGCAAGGACTACTGCTTGGCCAAATCTTAGTACTTTAGCTCTTAAATATTCATCTGTGGTTGCGACGTCAGTACCGTCAGAGCGTTTATTCTCTTCAGCTAATAACACGCTGACTGAATATCGAAACAGACTAGACCCACAACGGTTGTCGAAATTGCTGTTTCTTAAAAGCTTAGATTTTAAACATTGGCAGCTGTAAAATAAAAATAGCATCCTAACGGTCATGTTATGTTCACACATTCGAATGTGCTATCACTTCTAGCCATAGATTATACAGATATACTGCTTCTAGCTAACCGATTAAATTTACTAAATTTGAATTACTTATGAGTTTTATTTTAAAAATCCAATGCGATATTTTCGATACGATATTTACCATATCGATACAAAGGCATACGATATATATCGTGTATCGATACAATCAGTTGCGATACGTTACGATACGATATATCGATACAAAGCGACGTATCGGGCATCGCTACCTGATACGAAACAGTAAAACAACAGACACATTATCATAATATTGCGCACAACGCCATCTGTTTATTGTTGACAGGAGTTATGTGGCTCGAATTACTTTGCAAATTACGCACACACCCAGCTAGAATATTATTAGGCGGCAAAAAATGCTCGCTTTTCTAAGCCTTTATTTTTTAGTTTATTGTTCTAGCACAGAATAATTAATAGTACTTACGTGTTCTAGTAAAAGAAGCTGTGTATTTTAAAGATGGTTGTCTAAAATCTTTCCATCCAAAACCCGGTAAATAATTCACATATACTATTTAACCTTATTAAGTATTACCATAAGTCTATGCCTATGGTAATAACTACATAATTAGAAATCTCATGTAGCTTATTTAATTGAAGCCAATGATAAATTACCAAGATAGATTAATAAGATAAATTACTTAAGTAGGACTGTCTTCAAAAAGCTATTATAAATAAGTCTTTGTTTTATAGTGAAGCCTTCAAAATCCATAAATAACTCTCTCTCACCACTATCTCGCCAAATGCCGCATACATAACTCGCAACAAAGAGTCCTACCTCTTGTGGTAGTTGTGGTGACTAAATTGGCTATTAAGTGTCACACTATGCACCCTTTACCTACTACTATCGCAGTTCGAGCTTACTAGATTAGGGCCCCGTAAATTTGGTATTGTGAGACTCGATTTAAGATGTCTGGGAACGGGATAATAGCATAATTCATTAAGTAAGGCAACAGGGCAACGAATATGTAGGTAGTTCATGCTTTTATTATTAATGTCTTAGCTTCGATATTAAAAAAAGTCGTTATAATTATTTTGATCGATGGGATAAAGCTTGCCTTATGTCTCAGGCATCTATTTTACCATAACTACCGTATGGAAAATGCTGAATATGTTTGTATTTTTTTTTCTATTTTAATGCAAAAAGATAACTAGGCAGACGTTTAAGGCACAGTACCTACTAGTAGATAAGTACCTAATCCTAAACTCGTAATTGATCCTTGTCATTCATTCACATTCAAACTGTGTAATCAATTATACAGTGTGTTTCATAAACCCCCGTCTGATCTCGAAAGGTCATATTACTGACTTATCAGGCATACCAGGAAAAATAATAAAAAAAATCTAGGTCATCATAAAACATCAGAATAAATTTCCTTAGCTCAGTGCTAACGAGAAACATTACCCCGAAATTAGCGAAAATTCTGTAAACTAACAACACTCCCCTCAATAGCGGAATCCTTTATGATTCTTAAGGCCCATCCACACGGCACAATTTTACCACTGATCAAATTTTCAATGGAATTGGCTTTGCCCGTCTACACGACACAATCAAATGACTGAATTTCATTCCGTCCACCCAATTGGTTAAAATCTGGTGGTCCGCACACCCGATGAACTTGAGTTGGACGACTGGCGTCTACACGTCACGATTTAATCAAGTGATTTAGTCAAGTTGGACGTAAAATTGTGTCGTGTGGATAGGCCTTTAAATTTATTAAAAATTGTCGGCTTTCGCCGCTTACCGTGTCAAAGGGCATGCCGCCTTTTTAAAATAGTGCAATTTTACCGTCAAGCGAGCCGCCGTACACAAAGGGACCGCTCTAGTGATGTTTACGATCAAGAGATAATATCGATTTATTTAATTTTAACATGACATGTTAAAACTAGAATGATAGCCTGCTAGACTACTAGGCCAATGATAGCCTAGTGATGATACCAACGGATTGCCGTGCAGAGGGTATCGGGTTCGAATCCACGGCGCGCATCAAATACATAATAAGATAATAAGACTTTTCCAAGTTACGTGCGTAATAAATAGTTAATATCCCTGTGTCTCGGAGAGCACGTTAAACCGTCGGAGCAACAGTCATGAAGATCTTTGACAGTCGTCACGCGGAGTCAGTACCCTTAAATAAACTGATTCTAGTCTAAACCATGGAATGTTTTTATTTATTAACAGCAAATAAAAACATAAATTTACACAAAGCTGACGTTTTAGGGGTTTAGCTACCGATATTCTATCAGGTAAACAATAACATAAAATGTCGATAGAAACAGTACTCCAGTGAATACCATTTGTTACATCTCTATTTATTTACCTATTTGATTTACGAATTAACTATTTGCCTACTTGAACACTCAGTCTTTCGCTAGCTTTCCTTTTGTTTAGACTTCCGCGTGAAATAGTAGATTCGTTAGGTATGTCATATTCAAACCCTGAATACTTTAACATGTTGATGTGCTTAGGTAGGAGTGAATGCAATTATGCAGGTGCTCGTAGAGAGTACGAGGAACGGTATGCCAGACCACGGGGTCTACCCGTGCCGTCGGAGCGCGCGTTTCAACGGCTTCACCACCGGGTGTACAACACGGGCAGTGTTCGCGATGATTCGAATCGCAATCATGGTGGCAGACCACAAAGTAGCGACGGTGTAGTGGAACAGGTCTTACAATTATTCGCTGAGGATCCCACGCAGAGTACCAGGAGTGCGGCACGTGAACTGGGCACCAGTAACGCGCGAGTGTGGAGGATATTAAAAGAAGACGGACAACATCCTTTTCACTACCAACGTGTTCACTCACTTATGCCGTCGGACTATGCCCACAGAAGACAATACTGCAACTGGCTACTTGGCAAAGTAGAAGAGGATGCTACGTTCTTGGAGCGCGTGTTATTTACCGACGAATGTTCATTTGTGCGGACGGGTGTTTTCAACTGTCACAATGAACACGTCTGGGCTGTTGAAAATCCACACGCGATGAAAGAAAGCCATTTTCAACATCGTTGGCGCATCAATGTGTGGGCGGGAATCCTCGGCGACCGTATTATTGGTCCGCATTTTTTAAATGAAACCATGAACGGTACCAATTATTTAAGATTTTTGAGGGAAGTTCTAAGTGACGAGTTAGATTCGTTGCCGTTAAGCTTCCACCGCAGCTTGTGGTTCCAGCACGACGGTGCCCCACCTCATTTTTTACGAGCTGTGCGTGAGTATCTTGACGCACAGTTCCCTGGCAAGTGGATTGGACGAAGCGGGCCTATCTCGTGGCCACCAAGATCACCGGACCTAACGCCTTTAGACTTTTACTTGTGGGGACACGTTAAACAAATAGTGTACCAAAAACCGTGTGACACTGAAGAAGAAATGCGTGCGCGTATCGTTTCTGCTTTCCGAAGTTTAAACCCAGGAGTGTTAAGAAGTGTGCGTTCGGATATGGTGCAAAGGTGCCGTAAGTGTCTGGACGTGGGCGGCGGACATGTGGAGAATGACCGTCGCAACTTACAGCAAGTTGATATTTTTATCAATTAAGGTAGGTACCTAGTTACGTAAGATTAAACCAATTAAAAAGTAGGTAGTTATTAATGTAAGTACCGTAGTTATAGCGCGACGATTTTCTCTTAGATGGGTGACCGCGTGTGACATTACATGAAAGCGCTTCCGGGCTTCCGACGGCCCGTAAAACCGCATCCAAGAATCGTTAGGCCATGTCGTAGGTATTCGAGCAGTTTGAAAACAGTGACACCAGAGTTGGCCACGCACTCGCACGAAACAAACAGAAAACCTTAATACTGTACTTTGTTTTACGGAGTTTTGCCTAAACCGTCGAAGCAAAAGATCAGCTGTTGCATCAAGTGCATAAAATCTGTTTATACCTAAAATAATACTTGGCACGTGTAAAGGACGATGACGCGCGGCGGCGGCTTTTGTCAAAGGAGGCGGTCGGTTGGCCTATGCACTCAAAGGCGCCGCTTTTGCCGTCAAATTTTTATGAACTTTAGGTAGATACCTAGCTAATACGATTTATGAGTCTTTAGTGTTGCCATGGGTAATCTGATATGATATTATTTAAAATTAATTAAATTTACATGGGAAAATTTTATGTTGAATTTCCGTGAAATAATGACAAATATCTCATCATTTTACGCTACTCTACAACCCCTTCATTGATCGGACGGATGGATATGTAACACCCTGTATATTCTGGTTTTAAATTTAGAGTACATACCTAACTAATCATCCAATCCAATGGTATGAAAATCTTTTTAATCGAATATGATATTTACAAAGTAGGGTAAATACGCTATACGTCGCCCCCCCCCCCCCCCCCCAAACTTCGGCCGTCTGCACATTTTCAGCTTGCGTTCATTTAAAACGTAATGAAGTGACAAATTTGCCACTCGAATTACAATCGTAGTTCATACTCTATATGTACAAACCGTTACTTGCCGATTACGTTACTCACTCTTCGCACACTGAGCGTCAGTAGCGATTGCGCCGTCGAAGCGTCAATTTCATATTATGTAAAGTAGGGTCATTTCGCCTGTTCGCGTCCATCCCCCTATTCGCGTCCATTTTGCGGACCTCCCTTTAAAAATGCTCGGAAATAAGAATACTAACACACTAATAAAATGAAAAGTCAGTATCGCCAATACCTCGACGTATAAGAGACACGCACAAATAGACAAAAGTTCCGTGCGCCCAGCTTATCCTGTTTAAAAAAATTAGTTAATCTCGGTTGTTCAACAAAAGAGTGCAGATGCGCGGGATATAAATAAAAAAATAGTGTGCAGCGGCGTGTTTGACGGTAAGTATTTTATTGTTTTATGTGAATTTTAGGATACATAGCTGTTTCTAGACATTAATAATGAAAAGACGCAAAGTATGAATTATGAATTAGCTTGTTTTTTTAATAGTTAACAATTAAAATAAGGTGGACGTGAATTACAACACCGAATTTATAAAACTTCCACTTTGCTTCCACAATGGACGCGAACTCGTCTATTTATGATTTCTTTACTTGTTTTTTTCTTTAGATTAAAATATGAGAGAGAAATTGGGATTTGTTTATTTTAACATTAATAGTATGCAATTGTAATGACCAATTTGCGTCCACATTATTATGATTGTAATAAAAGATACAATCGATATAATAATCGATCACAAGTGGACGCAAACTATACCTGCAAGGGATAATATTATAGCAAATTGCGTCCATATTTTCATGAAATAGAAATGATCGCATAAATACATTCTATATATATTTATAATTTAAAATGCATTTTTGATTAAGACTAAGTTTAAAATTGAATTTTTACATTTAATTTCTTTTATTCCATATTTTTTCTATTCAAGATGAGTTCTTAGGAGACAAGAAAGAAGAAGGAAAAAAAATACAAAAGATGATTAACTATAGAAAGCGTTTTCTGATATTCGTGAGAAGAAGAAATCGATAAGACAAATATGTACATAATTATGTAAAAATTATGCTATTCCGAAGACCACAATATTGGACAATATGTATCGTTATTTTTTTTATCTTTGATTTTAAGTTCCATCGATGTTGAGAACAATAAATAGTTATTTATAGTTTCTATAAAGTGATTTAATAATGATAATAATGTAAACTTTTTATAACTTTAATCTTAAATGTAGAAATAGTTAAAAGCCAATCTTTCTTTAGATTGTCTTAACAATATGACCCTTATATGAAGGATAATAAGGCTGATATTGTTAAGACTAAGCTGGTGGACGCGAACTGGTCCACAGGTGGACGCAATTTGGATTTTTTGGACGCAAACTGGGTAAAATGCCATATTTTGAAGTTTGTCTATTTAAAAAAAAAACACAACAAGTTTCGAACAAAACTGAAAGTTATTATTAAAAAAGAGTATATAATGAACGCATTACATAAATTTTTCATTGAATCAAGTTGCTGGAACATTTTTATTTTCTCCTTCAATCTTGCCAACTGCACTAAATGGACGAGAACAGGCGAAATGATCCTACCTTACTTGCTGTGAATACTCACACTTCGGGGATTGATATTAGAACGGTCAGACGTTCCTTTTTATTGTTTTAAGCTTTATTATCGGCAATTAGTGACTTTTACTATATTTTGAGATAGTTTTTTTCAATGTTTTACGTATTGTTTTGAAGGGAACATAGGAGGCCGCCAATAGAATACCAATTTAGAATTAAAACTGGATTCTCGGCCGTGGCCGACTTAAAGTAAATTGCAGTCTGTTTTATAAATTACAATTGCCCTAATTCCATTGGCTTAATAAGAGAATTTGCAACGCATATAGGCAAATAAATCTATTTTACGTTTAATCGCCAAATACCGGCCGGGGTGATATTAGTTGAATCTCGAGAAATAATGTACACGAAATAGGGGCCGGCTTTAGAAACATTAAAGATCGTAATGTCGACCAGCCTCGAATTCGAGCCCAACTATACAGGCTGATTACTTTTTCTTATTTTCTCAAAATTAAATATTTATTATACATTTATTTATTAATAATATGAAGAGTTAAGTTTCAATGTAGGAGTTGATATTATTGAAAACATTTATGGTAGCTTATTATGGTATGGGAATATAAAATATAAATTGCTACCTTAACCCATGTTAATTAGCTTAAAAAATGTAAATATATTCAATAATGATACTCCGGGCCAAAGATGGTATGAATTATTTTTGAAAAGACATCCAGTACTAATTATAATTATTGTGATGTTTACTTTGTTATAAATTGTAATACCTAACATTATTTAAATATGCATGTGCAAATAAAAAAAATACTTTACCTACTTTTAAACAAATACGATTAATATACGTATACTTAGTGAGACTCCTGCCAAAATAAGTCATATTAATAATATTTGTCTGTCTTAATTTAAAACATCCTATACCCGGCCGACATTTGAGAAAAACGCGACCGACCATGGGTCGTGAATGGCCGACTTTAGGGATTTTTCGTTCTCGACGCATCTAAACCTTAGTACTTTTTATTTGTAGTAGATATGTCAACCTTATGCCCATAAACATGAAATAGATTTATCAAACTATCCAAAACTGCATTGGAAGCTATCCTTTCGTTGCAAATTGATGGTGCCAGACCGATCCCAAAACAGAAAAACCGTAAGGTGGCCGACATTTAGCGTATTTACCCTAGGTAGGTACCTAACTATAACTCTTTTACAACTTGTTAGAAAAAGTACTACAAACAAACACCGTCGTCTAACCCTCGTAATATCAATTGCCACTGTTATAAAAGTAACGAAAAAAGTTTTTCTAGCTCGGGTAAAGCACACCTGCCTCTGAGTAGCGTCATAAACACAATCTTTCGCTATTTCACAACTTTCACAAAGATAAATTACGCAACTTGCAGCGCCCTCTGCTATGATATCTGTGATTTATTGCTCCAAGTAATAAGCACGTGTCGCGGACAGATGGCGCCACTGAGTTGTTTATTAGACTCCCGCCGATTTATTGCGAGGGGTTGTTGAACAAGTAACTGCTTATTAAACAAGCGTTTATCGTTTTCTTTGAGTGCAAATGTGTGTACGATTATATTTTAGGACGCATTTTGGTAGTACTTAACGCGGCATCGTAAATGTATTACTTAGGTACATAAATTACGCAAATCAAACCTTACAAAGTAAGCTTGCGTTAAACGTTACATTCTTAATTAAAACATAGGTAAGACGTCTTAAATCTTTATGCATTGTATAAATACTCGTTAGTAATTTGGCAGGTCCCGTAGCTTAGATTTTACAGTGCTTTCTTGGTTACTTCTAGAAGGTGGAAAACTAAGCTGAGTTATCCCCAGAGACTGTAAATACCAAAAAAAAATATTTATACATATAATAGGGTAAAAGACCCAATTATTGGCACTTTAAGACCTATATCAGAAGGGATTTCATTTTATATAGTATTTACAGCACCTAAGTCGATATTTATTCAGGTTTTATATTTGCCATATTATCTTTTTTTATTTTTATGTTAATTATAGTCACTGGTTTTAGATAGTAAATAAAGAAATAGCATTGAATATTTTTTTTTTAAATTCTAATTATTGGCACCTTTAATTCTAATCATTGACAGGGTTGATACTAATTATTGGCACTCTTTAAGGTGGCTATATTATTAATGGATTAATATGATTTTAGACATTATTTTGAAAATAATACACCAGGTTTACATTAAAAATGGAATTTATAAAAACATAAACTAATAAAAGATAACAGAACATATTTTTTCATGTGTCAGCGAATCAGTCTTAGCGATCAATCATTTGGTTTAATCATCTTCATCATCTGAATCTGTTAGCATTTTGAAAATCTCACTTGCTGTAAAACCTTTTTTTATTATCTCTCTCGAAGTACTCGTAGAAGGAAAAATGTAATCTTCTTGCTCTGCAATGGGTCGGTCATTCAACTCAACTCCAACTCTATTTTGTATATTTTGAGAAGTGTTCTCTTTATCGTTATCTTGCGGTGAGGATAAGTAAAATTCCTTGCTCATTAAATTTTTCTTAACATTCTGTATGATGCCTCGTGTTTTCTTCCCTTTGCCCTTTCCTTTATCTTGTGTTTGATTCTTTTGTAACTTCTTTTGTTCTCGCTCTAACTTCCTTCTCTTAATCCCTTCTTCTTTTAGCTCTTTGGCCTTTTTCTTTTCAGTATTAATTCGTTGCCATTCTTCAGATGTTAAGACGAAAGGTGTCTTCTCTGAATTTTTGGTTCCTTTACGTTGTGGTGTCTTGGGGAGGCTGAGAATGTCATTAAGATGTACTGGTGTCAAATTAAGTTTCATTGGAGTTTTGGGGAGTAAAGAAGATGATATCTTATTTGCCGGCAACGTTAAATGTTCTTCTGAAATCACTGAGATAACAGGTAAGTTAGGTTGGCTAGTATTTTGTATTTCAACTTCATTGGAATAGGGAATGCTAGAAATTTCATTAATTTCCTCTACATTGCCTGCGAATAATACATTTATGTTTTCAATATCCAAGTGTTCTTGTACCAATGGACTTTCCGAAGTTGTGTTATCAGAAATAGCACGAGGTTCAATATCTGATCCTTTTGATGCTGGTAAGCAATTTTCAAAAAAAGCCCCAAGATTTTGGAGGAGTTTAGGTGCGTCCAGTATCAAATCTATATCATTTTTGTTTATTTTATTTTTATTTTCCATTCCGACAATATTAATAAAATTCTCTTTAGTCATTCGATTTCTATCGTTTGCATCCATACCTAAACAGTGTGGTTGACTTGTTTCTTTTACCTTGGAATTGCCTAAGCACTTTGTATAATCCAAAGCATCAGGATTCCATGGTAAGATACCGCAAGCTTTGAAACCATTTTTAATAGTAGCAGGTTTCAAAGACACATCTATCGCAGTTTTTAGAATAGGCACAAAATCCGCTTTCGTCAAAGCCTGTGCTGGGTGATCTCGCCTCCAACGAAGGACACTTTGCTTCCAAGCACACTTTAAGGGAAAAAATGCTGCTACATCAGCAGGTTGCAAAATTCGAGTGGAATTAGGGTAAAGAGCAACTAGTATAATTTGCAAATTAGTGCAAAGTTCACTGACTTGCAGCGTGAGATGAGTTTTGTGGCCGTCAACAAATAATATAATTGGAAACATTTGACCCTTTTTTAAAAGATATGGGTGCAGTACATTTTTTATGTAATCATAAAATAGTTCCGCCTTCATCCAGCCATTATCACTTAAGCCGATACCCCATTCTTCTGGTACTATATATATACATATAAGGTAAAATAATCATTGGAGGGGTTAAATCTCCGTTGGCACAAAACGTGAACATTACTGTTATCGAAGATTTAGCTTGACCACTGTCTATTTCGTAAACATTTCTGTCACCTTTTAATGCTAGTACCACACCTGTTTTAGGACACAGCAAGAAATTTGTTTCGTCGCCGTTAAAAACTCTACTGGGATCTGATAGAATATCAAACATTGCATTATCTTTTAAATAATTTTCAATGCCATCGAACCAGGCTCTGATATCGTTTGCCGATACCACGGAGCTTGCGGCTGTGACAGATTCGGGAGTACGAACTGCAACCTCAGGATGTCTTTTTAAAAATAGTTTTAGCCATTTATCACCTGGAATGTCATTTTTAAAAGGATTAGGCCTTTTACTCTTCTTTAAAAATTCAGAGACACTATACTGAATGTCTTCTTTTCGGCGAGGAAATCCTTTCTTCGAACTTTGTATTATCCAATTGACGAGAACATTTTCTTCGTCATCTGTTAATACTGTGGTAGGTCCAGGGCGAGGATTTATTTTCTCAGGGTTATTAAGCCGAAACTGTATGGTTGATCTAGGTACCTGATACTCTTTAGCTGCTTGTTTCTTGCTCATTCCACTTTTAACTGCATGTAGGGCCTTTTTTAAGTTCTCCAGGTTATATTTCTTTCTTCTTTCTCCACGGTTTCCTTCATTTTCAGTCTTCTTCTTGGTTTTCATTTTATTTCTGAAATCATCCATTTATTGTCATACCAGTAATCCAATTATTGGCATAGTGTCAATAATTGGATTTTGGCTTATTGGCACTATGCCAATTATTGGAAAATGAGTAAATATCATGTTATTTACTTTGAGGAAAAGGTTTCTTAAACACGGTTTTATCTAATGGAATAATAAAGAAATATTCGAGTAATTAAAAAGAAGAAGCCAGTTATTGGCATACGATGCCAATAATAAGACAACGTGCCATTCGGCTTCCATTTATTGGCACCCTGTAATTATTATAAAATTATGCTTTAAATTGTAGAAAAACGACGCCATCATACGCTTAAATTGTCATGTCACACATACATATTACAATAACTGAGATGCATAATCAGTAACGATAAATATAAATGTATTATCAACTGACTTACCTTAGCAAAAAAGTAACGTAAACCGGTTTTAGTCAACAGCCGAAATTCAAACACAGATTACTAAATGAAGCAAATCAAAATGACAGATTGAGTGTTGCCATCTAAAAGTGCATAGTTTCTACCAAAATTTTATTACTGTAAACACCGTCTTAAGAGAATATTCATCTTATTATTTTGAATTAAATGCTCGAGTGCCAATAATTGGGTCCGTGCCAATGATCGGGCTCGGTACCCTATGTAAGTACTTCTTTATCTAATAAATAGATTAGGGGCTTATTCAGAGTTCAGATATGTGTGGTGGATAAACAAGTACTTTATGTCGCCTATCCGTCCTCGCAAGCAAAGTAATTACCTGCCATCTAAAGGCCTTGCCACACGGCACAATTTTACGTCCAACTTGACTAAATCACTTGATGAAATCGTGACGTGTAGACGCCAGTCGTCCAACTCAAGTTCATTGGGTGGGCTGTACCACCAGATTTTCACCAATCGGGTGGACGGAATGAAAATCAGTGATTTGATTGTGTCGTGTAGACGGGCAAAACCAATTCGATTGAAAATTTGATCAGTGGTAAAATTGTGCCGTGTGGCAAGGCCCTAAGTCTGTAGACCCCAATTTTGCCAGAGGAGCGGAAATTCTTTCAAGTTTCGGTTGTACTTACCTACTCATGGTTCCTACAATAAAATGATTAAGTAACTAGGTATATCTTTTAAATATTATCCAGCTAATTGATGAATTTGAATAAATAACTCAGATATATATAACTTTTGTGCGGTAAGTCAGTGTGTAAAAGCACCTATATACCTAAAGTATTATAATATAATTATTTATTATGCCTGCCGCTTACAAGTCGCAACAATTTTATCATTGCCAACTTAGTGAAAGTTAAATGTTTATATTCTATTGTGGTAAATTTACTTTCCATAAATAAGCAGATATGAACTTAGTAGGTAATAAAATAATCAATTAATGAAAACCACATGAAAATAGTAATGTACCAAGTAGGTAGGTAGGTACTGTAGGTAGGTGAGATAAACACGAGAATAACAATACAAATGTAGTCATTCTGTCTTGTGATGTTGTCTAGGACGGTTACGGCACAAGTAAAAATGAATTATAAAAATATTGTGATATATGAATATATTCAGGTAAGTTTTTAAATATTATTATAGTTACTTGCTTCTGTTGTAACGCCCTCTATGTTGTTACGGTAAAACGTCTTGACATCGAATGTGTTTGAGTTCATTTATTAGATTTATAGATGGCGCTGTTACGTTTTTAATATACTCACTAGGTGGCGTTACAAATGACTTTATTGCTTTAAGTTTAAAATTCGTAGCTTGTAGACAACGACAAAGATATGATACTGTAATAGTTTAGGAGAAATAATCTAGATGGCGCCACGCACTTTAATTTCTCAAAATCAAACCAGATGTCGCTACGATACACTTTCTCAAACTTCACAAAGTTAAACCAAAGAAAGTTATACATCCATTATTATTTTACATTCGTAATAAAACCGTCTTAAAACCTTTCCGCGAAGGTGTGAAAATCATTTTTGTTCTTCTTATATTTTTTTTGTTTCGTATGGCCGTGGGAACGGTGCGGCCAGGTAGTGTGTATATTCATAGATTATAAAGCGTTGTAAAAGCGGCATAGCATGGCGTTATTGTTGTTTATTGTGCTTACTAAGTTGTTGCATCACGTCGGCGGACTGCGACGGCGACGTGGCATTTCGAATCGTCTCACTATTTTCCGATTAGATAACTTTTAGCTTTTATTGCAGCGGAGACAAAGGATTGACACTGTAGAGTCGTAGACAGTTAGTTTCTCAGTAAACCAGATTAGGCACAAACTTGTCTGTTCTGCATTTACGTTTATTCGTAATGCTAAATATAAAATGTAATTAAATTTACAGTAGTATCTAAAATCTAGATGCATTACTGCTTATCTTCTGCTTAACAGTTTATTGCTCAAAAAAATGATTTAGGTAGGTAGCTCCGTTATAAACAGAATTACGAAACACTATTCAATTCGGCTTGAAGAAACTCGTGAGAAAATCATAATAAAATACTTACAACGTAAACTTACGCGCATAAAGTATGCACTTATGCAAACGCAAGTGTCCTCTTTTAAGAAAATGTACCAACGTAAAAATATGAACGTAACCCAGTTACAATAGGCACATATCGGATAGTAAAGCATCTAAAAATACTCATTCATACACCAGACAATAATTTAAATCTAAAACACACCTTATTCCTTTGTAATAAGGACTAGGGAACAACAAAAAGAAGTTTTTTTAAACAGTTAAGTAGTTGAATGAACAGGTTTATTCTGTGTTCGCTTGGTCCTTATTGTCCATGGGGACGTTGTATTGGTCATTAAAGAGAGTTGGGGCAGTTTACACCCTTTCATTGATGCGTTGCTGTGTCCGTAGTAAAATTAACGTAAGCTTGGGTATTCTTGGAGAATGAATCAAACATGCATTTGTTCAAATGAATGGCTGGAACGTTGAACTTCATACACTGGCGTTTATGTATGAGACGACTGAGTATTTAAGTAGGAATGCTCTCCATTTTGGTTATGTAAATTTTAATTTTTCGCTGCATGTTTGACCGCAATTACCTAAGTGATAGAGAAGATATAAATAGATTGTCTATCTATCTTATCTCAAAAACAGGTGGTACCAGGTTAGGCAGTGATATAGGTAATGGGTAGCTTTACCACTGGCGACTTTGCGCACTTTTTAAGTTCTACCTATCCACAAATAACCGTTGAGAAGTCTAGTGTCTAGAACTCTACCTAATTTTCAGTTTTTAATGTTACAGAAATTGAAACTGGTGCAGATTTGAAAAAGATTAAGTAGATATAGGTACCTAAATCGTGCTAGAGATCTACCTAGATAGACCTAGATAGACCTAGGTAGGTACCTACTTAAAAACATTTAAATGTCTAAAAGTCCTCCATAATATCCTTAAAGATGTCTGTAAGTGTACCTATTTAAAATACTTATTAGAGGTCACAATTTGGCCGTCCAGCGCACTGCTTACAAACCGCAGAAATTTCACCGTGGCTTATTAGTTTTATACATAGCGAAACAGGAGCGAGACTGAAAAATCATCATTATTTTTCTTCCTGAGATTGCTGGTGTGTATCTGGTGGTTTTGTTGGTGTATTTGGCAGACGACATACCTACTCCCCTGTATTTGGTTATTTAAATTGTATTGGTCCAATTGCCGCTCTACCCTGTTGTGAATAGCACCGCTGAGGGTTCGAGGATCCACTTCACCATTAATGTGGTAGAAGTTTGCTTCTAGGTATGCAATGATAGAACAATGTAGTTTTAAAAAGAACTGACTTTCAGTTTTTTTTTTTAAAGCGGGAATTGAAGAAAACCACTTCGAAATTACCAACGGTAGAGACTTTGCGGAAACTTGTTATAAGCATTGTGTTGAGCTACAAGTCCAATCACAACGATAAAAGCTGGCCTAAGCAATTTCATTTTTCATAAACATTGGTAAGATGATAGAAAACCTAATATTCAATCAAATCCGGTTAGACTCGTAAACGGATCCTGGGTTGCAACTGGGATAACGCTAGGATATGGTGGCGCTATACGTAAGATGATGTCAAAGTTTCGTTGTCCAGCGAACATTGGTCCTGTCCAACTGCGCCGGCTTTATGAATGGACTACTCGCTCGACGCTATCTTTAGCCTTTCCCACTGAGCGTTCACTCCGCTATAAAGTGAGGAATTCGCTGACGATTCATACGGTCATACTACTTCATACAGCTTAAAGAACTATTTGGTTTTAAGCTTCGAATAACTTCAGAAGCTTAGTAATATCGAGTAAAACGTCTGATTGATGAGGGCGTCTCTAGCACCTATTATCTTGTTCCTCGTATTATTTTAGCTATATTTACCTAATTAGATACACATTAAATTTATTAACATCTAACATCTATAAGCTACGTCAACTACGATAGGTATGTCACCACCTATGTCTTTCACTTTACGTAAGGTTTGAAGGTAGTGCCTACAGGCTCGCATTGAGGGCTTTCAAGCAGAGTTCCAAACCTCGAAATAGTTCAGAGGCACGGCGACCTAAATGTAAAGCTAAGTAGCCGATGTGCCTAGGTAGAGCACCTTTTTCTTTAAGGCAATATTTTATTTGCCCATCAACTCATCCAAGCTTGTTTTTCCCGCTACTTGGTTAGGCGCCGGAGGATTCAACAGCAACAATAATTGAAATTTTAATTTTAGGAATCTCGAATTCTATCACGATTGACTCATTTAAAGATGGAACTTATGGATCACAAAACTAGTTCTGTTGAACCGAAAGAAGTAAGTTGAAGTGACAAACAGGAACACGCGCCATTTTGTCTTTAAAAAAAAAAAGAACTTTCAGTAAAAAATAAACCGTGTGTTCTATCCTATCCTAACTAATAGTGTAGTGTGACTTTACACAATATAAAATTCTTTATCGAACAAAAAACGCAGTATGTTAATAAAATATCAATAAACGGACACACGTTTCATAAAAAACCTCTCTGGCGCTTCATTTTTTATTTTCTTGAAAAAATCGTATTCAAATCGTGAGGGAGACTTTTTGTCCTCCACACCTGCCACCTAGCGGCTGACGGGCACAACTGGGTATATAAAGAGTTTTTAGGTAATTTAATAATGCCGCCGTTTAGACTTGTAGGCATTATAAATTGAACAATCATGTAATAAAAACTGTACGGATGTCATGTCAGGGGTTGCCGTATGTCGACTTTAGACATTGGTGTAGGTAGGTATAATGTATCCATATATACCAATATTTCAACCGTCGATGAACCTACCTTTACTCTCATACTGAAGATTCCTGATTTATTATTTTTTCTCTAAGCAAGTTCAATGCAATCCTTGTTTTTTTTCGTGACTAGGTATTGCCAGTTGCCGAATATATCGAAAAGTATACCTACTCAAAGCTTGATCCTTGTACCCAAAGGTATATAAATATATTTCCAAAGAAGGTTTATTACCAATATTTAAAAAAAACGTTACAAGAAAAGAGGTCTAATAACACGCACTAAAATAACAATTTCTTCTAAACGATGAGGTAGTTTCGCGAGAGCCGTCAGATCAAAGAGTGCGTAGCCGCAGGCTCCGACATTAGCCACCATTTATGTAAGTAGATCAAAAGAATACCAGTTTTGGGGTAATACCGCTTTTTATAATGGTAAACGATAAAAATATGGCATGATGGCCTCGTGGTATAAGTTGCGTGTATTTGCAACTGATAGCTAAATTTGATTCAGATAGAGTTTCGAGCAAGTTTTTCGCTGCTAGGAATCCCTTAGTAGTACCTAGTACAATCAGAACTTGTTGAGGTTTACTACGGAATTCAATATTCGATCTATAGATAGATCTGTAGATTTTAGATTAGTTTTTGACATAAGCTCCATACAAAATATGTCAAACACGAATCTCGAATCTCAAAATCCATGGATGGATCGAATATTGAAATCGGTCGTTAGCCATCAATGTCATCATTAACCGAGAGCCAACAGTTTATGAATCGTTTTTTTTTTTACATAAACACGTAGTTGTCAGTTGTTGACATTGCAAAAGTAGAGACGATCCATCAAAAAACGAAATAGGTTTGTCAAGTTGCCGTTGGCTTCTATGCTCACATCATTGGGTTTCAATAGCATTGCGGCCTATCTATATCGTTTAAAAAAAAAAATTAAAGAAAAACAAAAAACCCGACTGCGTAAAAAATAATTTTAAAAAATACGTGAAAAATATAACTTAAATAAAAACTAAAAAGAAAGAAACAAGGCCAGTAGTTTAGAATTCTAATGCAGAACAGAACGACTCAGAGTCGGGGCCCCTTGGGAACATTTGATTGGTAAAATTTGAATGGGCCCCGACTGTGAGTCATTCTGTTCTGCATTAGAATTCTAAACTAATGGCCTTGTTTCTTTCTTTTTAGTTTTTATTTAAGTTATATTTTTCACGTATTTTTTAAAATTATTTTTTACGCAGTCGGGTTCTTTGTTTTTCTTTAAATTTTTTTTTTTTATTTTATACTTTTTAGTTATTCACTGTTTTTTTTTGTTTGTTTATCGTTTACACTTGAAGTAAAAACTGAAATCGATAAGTAACAACATTAGCGCGAATGATTGTTTTGTTAAACAACTTTGAATCGTTATATATCCTAAACTATTATTTAAAATGACAAATGATAAAAGGAACCTAAAGATGATTTTAAAATACCTATTCAACGATACCCCACATGACATAGTTCATCGACATTTTTTTTTTCATTTTGACAATATGGCGTCTGTTTGTCGCTGTGGTGAATTTTGATTACTGTCATGTCTTTAGTGACACTCGCAAGGTTAAGACAAATCGATTGACGTAAGAATCATCAAAATCGGCCAACGCATTTGGTCTCTAGAACGCCACATAGAAACAAACATACATACATACATACATACATGCATACATACATACATACATAGACTGATAAACACATTACCCTCCTTTGCGTCGCGCAGTCGGGTAAAAACGGCTATGTTTTCAAAAAGAAGACGCTGGAAGTAAGAATCAACTAGTCTGTTCCTGGCCCATCTTTAGATTCATGATTCCCTATGAGCTAAGTTAACCAACTTATCTACTGGTCGATTGTCTTATTAAGCAGATAGCAACAAAAAAAATATTTTGCAACAAACCTCGACGTCAGTGCTGTCAAGATTTCTTCGCACTGTCATTTTTCATGAGCTACTCCACAAAGTAAATGACCATACACATATTTAGCCTCAATGACATAGCCTAGATATCTGTCCTGCGATCAAATCGTATTGCATGTTACAATACTTGCGATGCAAGTGACGCGCTAATGTAATGACAGATGTGGCGTGTGCGCAGCCTGCCATAGGGCTGGCACGCTTGATTCAAAAATAGAACACGTAGCAAAAAGTTTGACATATTGTGTGTAAATAACTTTGATTTTTTGCCTGTGGTCTCATTTGAAATTGCGGCGAAGATTTCAGGAATGCTATTTTAAAATCAGGTAATTATTGCAGCCTTAACAACAAAATAAATATCGTTAATAAATAGTACTATACACCTAGGTCAACACAGATTTCTATCTATGTAAGTACATATTAGTTATGAATTTATGTACCTACCTAGACAGTATGGTTTTTGGTAAGTCAAGACGTCTTGTGAGATCAAAATGATCTAGGTAACGGTTCGGTTCTTATGCAAGACTAAGCAATATTGCCTAGAAATATTTTAGAAGCGATTATGGAGACGAAGCTCTGCGGTCAACATTGCAAACAAAATGCATAAAATATATTAATTGACTCATAGATTCTTAGATTTCCGAAACCTCAACAACCCTACAGCAAGCGCCTCTAGCATCCTCTATTTAACCTCAAAACTAGTACCTTTACTTTTTGCCGCACTTTTTCTACGTCTAACATTATGCTTATGTATCTACTTTTTCTATCACTTATCTGTGTTTGATGAATAAAAAAAACTTTTTTTCTCTTCTCCTGACATATGGCAACGGCGCGTGCTCCACCACATTGCGCCAGTTTTTTCACATCCGATTCGAAATTCAAAATTCAAATATGGCGCATGTGCGCAGACGCCGATATTGTTGTTGGTTTTTGTTTATTTTTTTCTTTATTATAAACTCCCGTCTGGTCTTTTGGAAAAATAAAAAGTAATAAACAAATAAAGTAGTTGAAGCCAGGTGGACAGGCGACCTGGATACAGGGGATCGCATAAAAGGACTTAGCAATGATCTTAATTTATTTTGATCCAATAACACAGTAAGTGAGAGACTGTGCGAACACCTGTCGTAAAAGGTCTTGAAGTCTTATCACAATTAAACATGTTTGCAACTTAGTTAGCACCACAGACTAAATAGTTTTGCATAAGTATTCAATGCACCGTTCGTCTTGCACAGATCAAAGTTACCCCTGCGAATGTACCTCAGCAAGAAGTGTACACAGTTTTTTACCCGTCCTGTTTTTACCCATGCCCGTCTGTTGCTTTTTTCATGTCATTACGACGGCTGTTTAAGCATATTTTATGACGACCGCAGTCAGGGGTAACTATTATATTTTTAAAGAGTTTTTTAAAGACTCCTTAAGGGTGGTTTTTTAATTAATGTGTTTGCGGGATTAGCGCTTCTTAATTTGCTTTTTTTGTTTTGAATTATTAACCCTTTAGGTGTTAAAAGGGAATTAAAATATGCGGTGTTGAGTGGGAACAAAAGTTTAAATTAATAGTTGATGTTTTGAATATAATTTACCGCGTTGGGAATGATGATACCATAAATGGTTCATGTCATAAATCTTGGCGTTTCAAGCAATAAATAGAACATAAAAGATAACTGTACTAATTATAATTAATTAAGTGATAGGGCGCTGTAAAACGATAGCTATTTTATCTGTGCCTTTGTCTTGAAGAAAAGATTGATTTTTTTTTTATTCTAATTTTTATTTAGGGGCATGACATGACACGACGGGCCACATTTTAAAGGTATGTCAGCCCCATCATACCCTTATTTACAATATTAACCTCCTATTAACTACTTATGCATTACGTTGACTAAACTTAACAGCTACTAACACCATATTATATATATATATATCTAGCGAGCTTTGATTCTGGCTTCGTTAATATGCTAGAAAAACTACCAATGTCATGTATGTTGACATTACAATTCTGTATCAACCAGTCTCTCTCCCTTTGGTTCTTTTTACATTCATCAATCTCGTTGCAGAGATCACAGTTTGGTGAGTCAACTTTCTTCATGACATATGCAAACTTATTTGATGGAAAGTGACCTGAACGCAACCTGTGTGCTGTGACTACTAATGAAATGATCTATTCAAATCAACATGGACGAACCAAGGAATACGAGGAGGCTCACATTGAATGGTCTTATACCATATGCCTTTTTATTGGCTCCTCTCGTCAAAATATTCTTTAAAATTATTATGACATAAAGATTGAGTTTAAACTAAATGCTTCAAAACTTTCGATCTTAAACTTGTCTTAAAATGTTGTACACAATAGTATTTCGAATAAAATATTTAAATAGCGCTAACGATATCCGAAATTAGATTTGAAAATTATACGCAATATAATTATAAAGACTTCAGAACTATTTATTTTTATACAAAAAAATTAAAATCCCGATCCATTTTTTAAATCTAAGGGTCAATAAATAGTTACGCAGACGCCGTGGAGCAGACTTAGGACCATAGACATCGCCAACTTCGCTCGGATAACGAAGATTTGGAGAACAATCAAATGTGATAACGTCAGGTCTACGTCAAAACCGAGAATCGAAGCTGAAACTACCCACTTCTTCTGACGGCAGTAGATAAGAAATAAAACTATAAGAAGAAAAGCAAATCTGTTTTGAGGGGACTTAGGTAAAATATTAAAGAAAGATGACTATTAATTTATTGAGACCAACATGAAAGTTTAGTTGCAATTAAATATTAAACAAACATAGCATTAAAATCATGTAGACCTAGGCTAGGCTAATTAGAATAATGAGATTCCAACTACAGTAGATCATTACTGCTTTTTCGTTGCGTTGCCGTTTACTGAATGAGAACCAGGCCAGGATCTCGTTACGAAAAATAAAGTTGTCCTTCTCCATAATTTTTTTCGAAAGACATGTGAAGACTGCCAACCCGCACTTGGCCAGCGTGGTGGACTATGGCCTTACCCTTCTCAATGAGAAGAGGCCCGTGCCCAGCAGTGGGACAGTTTATATACAGGGCTGATGATGATGATGATGATCGGTCACCTTCTAGGTTGAGATATTGCTTGTTGATCGATTGTTCACAAGCGGGTTTTGTATCTCAAACTATACTCGGGGCAGTGTGCACACCCAAACAACTACCTACCTTAAGAACCGAGAGCTAAAACCAATACATCCCAGTTTATTGTATTATTGTTTCTTCATGGTAAGTAATAGGCTACAAGCTTCTGTGATGCTAAAGAATATAGCCATATCTAAAACTTATAGTTGCCTGTTGCCAACATGACGGCCACTGCAACTACCACGGAAAGCTGTAAAAAACTAGGCCAATTTTACTCTACAACAAAAATGATATCGATAACTTTTTAATACCACAGACGCTGACGTAATATAATAGCTTAATAAAACTAGAGGTCAATGCCCGTTATCTCTGGTGTATCATTAGGAAGCTGTAACGTATGGTTTTTGGCAACCGGCCGCCTAGCTACAACTCTATTGTTGCGATGCCCCCCTCTAGCCCTTGTAACTTATGTCGAGTAGGCGGCGGTAGAGACGCGCTGTCACATTATCGATATCTATTTAATTAATTGACTAGATTTGCTATTTTTTATTTGACTGGCTCGTGTTGACTATTTATGTTGGTAAACAGAAAAATATGTTGTCTAAATTTCAGTATTTAATAAAGACAAAATAAAATCTAACTTAATTCCAACAATAGAATTCAATGATATCAAAAAGATGACTCGTGTCAAACCTCAAGATCGTTCGTTTCATTTCGGTGGTAAATATGTTAGTTTCGAATTTGACACACCAATATTACCTATTGAAAACCCAAAATGCTCTTTAGCTATAGTTAGCTAGTTAGCAAGTATGTTCGTGATAAGACTACGAAACTAACCTTCATATATAAAATCTCTGCATTACTGACTGACTGACAGACTCGCTACAGCCGAAACTATTGGGCGCAGGAAGCTGAAATTTGGCATGTATGTTCCTTGGGGACCGTAGGGGTGCACTAAGAAGGGATTTCCCGAAATTCCCACGGGATCGGCCAAAACGGGTAAATTTAAAATAACTGCAGTCGTAGCTGCTGGCGTCCTCTAGTTTAGAAATAAATAAATATGCAAACTATTTATCGACATGCTTATAGAGCACATCACTAATAGACTATTACGGCTGTACCGACTGCAGTGTCCTTGGAGCCAGCCCAAATGTCAGCCTAGCATCGTTTGGCACCAACACATCGCGCCACCATCGGAAACCGAGGACAGCAGATTTATTAGCACCACAAAATGTATGTCTGTGGTCTGGTACACCAGGCTTTCCTTGGATTTACTTGTAAGAAGCATTACCGTTGATTTCGACAAAAATTGAAACCACTTCAGCGCCCGGCTTCAATTGGCTCATAGTTTGTAAAGTCTGTGTGAACAATATGAGCTGCTCAGGTACAAAGTCCTCCCTGCCAAGTTTTACCATTTTTATTCTAGGATAGTTATCGGCGTTTCTTAGTTGATAGGTACCCAAAAACAATTGGCTCAAACACGTTTGTATCAGAAACTACCTTAAATAATAATGAAATTTTACGTAAAATAATCCACTTTTTCTAAATTAAATATACTAGGCATGGCAGGTACATATGTATATCACGATACTACAAAAGGCGAGAATCATTTGAATCTTTTTACGCCAAAGAAACACATATTTCAAAGCAGTAATTTATGAATGGATATGTCTGTTCTGGCTAGTGTAAGGCACTACACTTGCCAGGAACGAATAAATACAGATATGTTACATTACAAGAGCTTGTATGGTTACGTCACTATATACAAATTAATGAAGACATCATGAGATGGACAAATTTCAATGTCAGAACCAACAGACTGGGTTACTTTTCTTGCAAAAGTTAATCTATGGCTCTTTCACAACTATGCTCACAAATAGTTGAGAAATCTCTCTCTTTAAATATTAATGAAATTGGATGTTTATTTAAGACTAACCTGAAGTACAGAGATTACTTGATTTTGACTTCTCGAGAGGGTAAAGAAAAACCTTTTCTCCCTGTGCCACTCGAAGTAGACTAGGAGATAATGAACATGGCATTTAGTCTGCCTACATACTCTGTGTCTATGAAGCTTAATGAAAAATAAAAGAGCGCGGTTGAAACCTCGGTTTAAGCTATTCACTTTAGAAATTAGCATTCGCTACATCAATTCGCACAGTCTATATCATCGGAATGCTTTCGAATTATTCTCAAAGAAAATGTAAGTGACACTAAAATTAATCTCTCTATAAATAGTCGTACGTCTAAATAAGGGATTGGCGTATTTCCCTGATGTAGCGAGTATCGGACATGGGGACACTCTGGCACGCGTATATTTAGATGTCTAGACGTGTAGTCACAATAAGTATGTGATGAATCCAGTAGTGTTAATTGTGGGACCAACGGACCAAGAGGATGTGTGCGTCATCCCTTACTAGACTATCAAGTTATTTCGTACTGTGCTGGAATTTTATGCGTTTGTCAATGAAGTGTCTGGTTCATAAAAAATGTATGCGGTTGGTGGGGCGGAATTGTATTTTATTGGACAATATCTTGGATTTAGATTGGCTAGGTTTAGCGAGCTCCGACTTAGGAAAAGTCAGGAAATATTAATTTGAAAGAATTTTCATCATGTTCTTCTTGGGTTTCCTCCAGCTAGCAAGCAAAAAGCACTGTACAATATTTACGAATAAACAAGAACGTGCCCTAAAGATTGCATATGCAGACGTTTTTAGTATCGTAAAAATTGTTATTAAAAGGAAAGACTTTTAATACCTACATTTACTTAAAAGCTATATTTTATTTCAAAAAGCCAAAAAAATATCAAAAAGGTACACGTGTAGTGTCTGAAAATTGCGTGATTTCACACATTTCTACGTGAAGATAAAGTCAATTAAATGACAACTCGTTCGCGCGAATACATAACTTACAATTTAATTCACGATCCATTACACGAACTGTTTGCCCTTCAAAACTTTCACACATGCGAAATCGCGTGCTCACCCCGTGACAGTCGACACTTCAAACTTGGTCATCATTCAAAGAAGCGCCATTTCTTTTCAATCAAGTCGCAATAATTAAAGATTATAATAAAGATAAGTACGTAATAGTAATTTTCGTGTTGTGTTATTGAAATGAGCATTTAAAAGCCCATCATTTTACATTTAATAGTGGGAACTGATCGCAATCGCGGCCATAAAATAAACGCGTCATGAAAATGTCGCCGTTCGCGTTTGACTTTTTCTGCGATGTGCTAACGTCGTACCACTGTGCACCGACATTGAGATTTCGCGATAATGTTTTATTTTTAAGATTTATTGTTCACTGTGGACGAGATTGATTTAAATACTGTCGTGTCCGGCGCTTTACAAAATTAAGCTCTCTTTTATAGTTAGGTACTGATGTTTTGTAGTTTATTTTTGTTTTAAATTTAGTGAGAGATTATTCTCGCAGACAGTGAGTTTACATTGCACGAGTATAGATGACATTTATCTTTAGTCTAATGACTACACAGAACGTGTAGATGTAGACTCTAGATCGACTGTTAATGTGGTATAAACAGTCGATCTAGAGTCTTCAGTACAGCTTTGATCGCTTTCTCTGCGTTGTTTTTTGTAGTCATGATTTGTCCTTGCTTATTATGACTGCACTGCTTATACAATACTTTAATTTAAAATAAATACCAAAAAGACGTACAACAGGTAGAAAGAACTGTTTTATTCTGGACTTGTCTCTGATCTGGCTGGAAGTGCAGAATCGCCTTTGCCAGGTCGACGTTCTCAAAAACTAAATGAGAGGGATGTTGATAAACAATGCTTTCCTCTTTATTGAACATTGTTGTAACTGGTGGCTGTCGGAAATACAGATCTTACTTGTAACGTATGTATACAGAATGATTTTCCTTCATCAAAGGAAGGAATACTTAAACAGTCCGTGTACCAGCAGAAAAATCTAAACTAAATTTTTATCGCGTTTAAAACCATCATGGTCGAATTATAAAAAAATAATGGAATAAGTTGTAATATTTGTTTAACTAAATAGGTCTTGGTCCTAAATTTATATCTTTTAGATCATATTTCAAAGAAAGTTAATATTTTTGGCAAGTCTAAAGTTCGAAATATGTTAATCCAAGTTTTATAAATAGTTTTGTAATACCATTGACTCAAAAAAGAGATCCTAGACCTCAAACAACTCAAAATCGTCTCAATTTTGAATCCAGACAAAAAAGTTAGTTTAAGATATTCTGAATCGTTTGTTAACCTCGAACGTAACCTTTCATCACTTTAAAATACCCCTGTATAAAATTTCGTCGAAATAACGTCTATTTCAGTGTGTCTGAATGTTTTGATAGCATTTAGCTGTATGTAGCTGTTAGCCGGTGCAAAACAACACAGCGAACTTGCGGCCCCCAACAGACTGATGGCGCACAGAGCTACGAAAATAAAATACATGGACATCGGAATTATTTTAATTGACATTATTATAATTTCTATTTATACATGGATAAGTACAGTACAAGTGTTGATTGTTTATTTAATTGCTTAATTAGAAAAATAACATATAGAATTGTGATTTGTGTGACTTTGTATTTGAATTTCGAATTCAGATACGTTGGTTTAAATTTTAATCTATGCATGAGTAAAGGCGGCTAGACTATCTCCGCAAGGTCATCTTTATAAGATTTGTATTTTTGCATTAATTCCTGCATAATTATGCTTAAACTCAAGATCTATTGCGATAGTTACTAGTTACAATCGCCAATAATCCGAACACTGGCACATACTAGACACATCACTACATTCATAAGCCAAGCCAACATTTCACCCTATTTATTGAACCGCGAAAACATATAATTAGACAATTAATTTAATTTGCCAAATGTTATGTCTACGTTGCGCTGAACTCTTGAGCAGATCAAAGCAGCCACGCGACGGGATGCGCAGACGACGTCTCGACGCCTCTTCTCCCCCCCTATTCCTCCTCCTCTTTCGCCCTTTCCCTCCCCTCCCTCGCCTGCGTGGCGCTAGCACAGATATTTGCATGCGAGCCGCACTACATTGAATAGTATTAACATCTTCAATGATTGACTTCATAATGTGGGAGTTTCGATTACTTATTTATTGCTTCATTAATATAGGTTTAATTATAATTGGTGTATGTGCTATGAATGGCCAATTGTGTTCGTTTTAGTCAATCCACACATTTGATACTGCTATAACAATCGCGAAGTGTCTGAGCGCGGGTAGATGCGGGTCAGCGGGTCTATTTCTCTTACACGCGAGAAGTACTAAATGGAGTTTGATGCTTGCAGTAATACAATACAGCTTACACGTCATCGCAAAAGCTGGCTGTATTATGTCGCGATGACACCGACACCCATGCAATAGGCTAGTTGACAAAAAAAATCTATTAGTCCGTCCTTTAGATTATTCAAAAATAAGCGATACGTATTTTTTTATTTGTAAATTAAACCAAAAATGACCAAGATATAGCTCATTAAAGTTACGTATAACGTCACGCCGTGCTGCATTTTTTCGCACTAGGTGACGTCACACGTAACTTTAATGGGCTAATATCTTTGTTATTTTTTATTTAATCGAAAAAAGAAAAATACGTGTCCAATATTTTTTTATAATCTAAAATACGGACTAAATAAAATGTAATTATTTTGACCCTGGAAACTACCCTATTGTTGCCGCCAGTAGAAACTAACTTCTCTCCTTTATCTCCTCAAGTATCGATTCCTTTATTGAAAAATGATTTTCCAGAGTTTATCTTTATAAAACCTACTTGGCAAGAAAAAATCCTACACCTAAACCACATACTGTTACAATTTATTTAAATACTTTTGCCTTACTCTTATATTATTATGCGCATACCTAAACATCTGCTTAGGACAAGAGAAAATCTTATGAGTAATTGCTTATATGTTTATTATTTCTCCGTCTTGAAGCGAAGGCCTTCGCAATAAACAGCCTATGGTATATTTGGCAGTAACTGTCGACAATAATTCTATTGTTATTGAAATTTTACCGAATAATCACGAATATTTTGTGCGGGTAACACTAGAAAGCTCAGAAGATAGTAGATGTTATATAACTTGATAATTTCGTTTACTTACATATAACATTGTAAGGGATTAGTATATGGCCTAAACCCACGGTCTGTTTCCATGTTAGGTCTTGCGATGTCCTAACATCCTAAATCTGTATATATAAAATTGTTGCGTTACTGACTGACTGACTGCCACAGTCAAAACTACTGGGCGCAGGAAGCTGAAATTTGGTATGTATGTATGTTCCTTGGGGCCGTAGCGGTGCACTAAGAAGGGATTTCCCGAAACTCTTACGGTATCGGCAGAAAGGCTTAAATTTAAAAAAAATGCGCGGGCTTAGCTGCTAGGCTCCTCTAGTAATATAAAGGTATTTTGGTGTACAAGGCTATTCTTGAAAAACATTCCAAAAATGAAGTTATATTTTTCCTATGTAATATGTACAACATACGCACTCAGTAATGCCAGATATAGGGTAGACCAAGGCGAATCGGATCACTTTTTATTTGAGGATATAAAACTCATACTAAGGTGTAATATACTTTAATTGACAAAACGGTAATCAGTAATTATTTAGCTACGCATTAAGCATTTCGAAACTAAAAATATTTATAAATTGTGCAAAATATTGATCAAAAGGTAAAAAGACAGAAATATCCGAATCGCCCTAATTAACTGGGCAAATAGGGTATTTGCGCGCATACATAAAATTAAGGTTATCTCAACATTATAAGCTTTTGTTTAAACATAAATATTAAAATAATAAATAATCAGAACAATATTAATGACTAAAGCATAAATCACATGAATACAATATTCTTTCTCACCTTGATCAGCACTTTTTTCGGGGCTCCATTCCTCACATGATGGTGAATACATGATTTTTTTTATCAGTAAATACAAAGCCAATATTTTGCTTATCACATGATTTTTATTCAAGGTGTTCTTTTATTATTCTTGTTCTCCATATATGCTTTGGTATCAGTCAGTTTCTCTTTTTTTCACAGCTTTTTCGGCAGTTTTAAGTTTCTTATTAGCATCTCTTTCGTAAAGATTAATCTTACACTGAGGTGGAGTCAAATGCAATATTGGTATTATTGTCTACCATGTGTTTTAATGACATCCCTGGAGTGAGAAACTATCCTTTGTAAATTTGGGTAAGGCAATTTTTAAAGCTCAGCAGCCCGATCTAAGATTAATTCTTTGACCAGTACTTTGTTTGGGGCTATAATTTTTTTTGGGACCATTCTACTGCTTGTTATCTTTATTGTTTATCTTTTATTTGTACGAACTATCTAGAATTGAGTGAAAATGCTTAATTATACTGAAATGTAAAATTAAACCTTTTTAATAAGTGATCCAATTCGCCCCCGGTGAGGCGATCCGAATCACCCCATATTGAAGACACATACATACATACATAACGTCACGCCTTTTATCTCCGAAGGGGTAGGCAGAGGTGTATTTCTACACCCACTTTTCGCCAGATATACTTACCAGATACAAGTAAGTATATATCTAGTATTGAAGACTTTTGAAATAAATGTTTTACACATTAACCTATAATACTGTGCTTAAAAATTAAAATGTTTTCTAAAATAGACCTATTCCCAAGCCGTTGAAGCTATATAATTCGAAGTTTTAACACAAATTCTTAAATTTACACCAAGAAATGGTAAGCATGTACTTTAGATGAGCGCCAATTTTGGCGACGCACACAAAAGGCGACTCACTGGCGAGCGGCGCGGACGCTGATGGACTGGTCGAATCAAAACGCTACCGATGGCAGTAGGTAGGTGCGGGGTGGAAGTGACTCGTGAGCCGCCAGTAGCTTGCGTTTCTTGACAACGCCTAATTAAAACTATTCTCAAATTTCTTATTTTGATCCGATTCGCCCCCTGATCCGATTCGCCTCGGTCTACCCTACGAGTAATTATGGTTTTGCTAAAGTTCTTAGACCGCTTGTCGTCTGGCAAGGTTTGCAAAATTGTAAAATAATGTCATTACCAAAGCCGAAGATCCAGCTTCCAGATTTAGCTCTAAAAACCGCAACATCGTGTTGCGTAGCATTTAGTGTACACCTCCAAGTTTACCATTTTATATGATCCACGGCCTGTTAATTCAAGTTTAAGTATATTCTAGATAACATACAAGTATTTGGGCCTTGCTACTTACTGCACCACATAATGACGATGATGATTAAAGTACTCCGCGATAAAGGCAAATATTTCCTGTGTGGGCTTGTTATTTCTGAAGAGGCAATAGAAAAAGAAACCGAATATCTACAAAGCGATTGTAGGATTACCTACTTATGATATGTTTCCTGATATCGACGGTAATGTATTGTTTCGAGATCCATCAATCAATCCACTGACAGCTCTGTAAACGGCTGAATATTCAGAACAACTTGGCACTGGGCATAAAGGCTTACAAATTATACCTACAAGTTTTTTTATTATGACAATATATTATTACGTATTTCTCTCATTCAATACCGCCTTTGATTTTTATAACATCCGTAGATGTAAGAGTTATCTAGAAAATGGTAGGTATTGAGAAGTGACGCTCCAAAAATTGTAACGAGTATTATAAATTGTTTGTCCGCTGTAAGCAGCTCATGCAAGTAAATATTATAAACATTGCTACAGATAACCTATGCACTTCCATGTTCTTACTTCTTCCAAAATAGGAAGCTTGAGACCAAATAAGACACATTTCTAACACCCGGCAAACAAAATTAAAAACAAACTTTAAGTGTCATGTCATACATAAAATAGTGAAAATATTTCCCTAAAAGTAGGGCACGCAAACGCACTCGTGACGAAAGGGCCATATATTTGGTAGTGTTGCTATTATGTCAAAAATAAGCTCCCTATAGGCGGCACGTTTGTTATACGTGTGCGTGGAACATTAGTAAAAAGGTTTTGACCCACTCCACCTACGCGACATTGTTTTTTGCAAGGTGGATGAAAGAGCTATTATACGATTTTTGATAATATGATCTTCTTCTGCGAAACTGAAATCTCCTAAAAGACACGCACTTTAGAATGCGTTCGTTGGCATTCAGCAAGTCAACAGCGCTTTCAGAAACTGTGTTCGCAGTGTAGAAAAGCTATTGATCTGCCACAAATTAATTATCGGAGTATTCATGAAAGAAAACGAACCCCGGATTTCAAAGCAAGCGGTGTGATGTTGACACCATGCCTAATCATTTGATGATTGACATGATTAAGTATGAACGTCTTTCATAGAATACTTGTCTGTGCTTATTTTCGTGGATTTTGTCTCATAAATATATTAACACGCTCTCCATTATTAGTGATCTCGCAGTAATTTGCTACGCAAATGGCATCCTATCACAGTGTAATTCACAGATAGTTTACCTGAATCTTTCGTTTAGTGCCCTAAATTCGAATGTTTGTATACCGCCGCCTCACAGAAGTCATGTGAAAAAGCTACGAAGAAAGTTTACAACTGAAAATATTATGTATCATTTTTAATATTATTGGCATTCTCCAAATATTCTAAATTGAACCACAATACTAAAGCTAGTAGACGCACAAAAGAAGATTACGATACGTTTTTGTAAGAAATTTCCTATGAACCGAAATAACGTAGGCGTCCTAGTCACTTGACGGTAGCTTTCTTTTTTTATTCCCATCTAATCATAGTGCGCCTAGTCATCCTGTATAATTATGCCCTGTGACGAACCAAAATGGCGCCTAAAATAAATCGTTTAATTCGGTCGCACAAATTAATTGACTAGTTACTCTTGCCCGTGGCTCTGCTGCCGTGGATGTCGATTATGGTGGTAAAAGTAGCCTTTATGCTACTCTGATGCATAACAAGGCATGCTACTGCAACGTTTATTCAGTCTGATCAGTTTGGTGTAAGAGTACGAAACTCGTTGGTCTCGCGGCATAAATGTGCGCGTGGGATTAGGAGGGCTCGGGTTCGATCCCCGGGTCGGGCAAAGTGTTATTGGGTTTTTCCGTTAGGATTCTCAGTAGCAGCATGGAGTCTGGTAATGTGTCCGGTACAGCAATAGGCTTGCCCCCTATTACGTAAGACTAAAATAAATTTGGCGAAAAGCGGGTGTAGCAATGTACCTCTGTCTACCTCTTCGGGGATATAGGCGTGAGACTATGTATGTATGTATGTAGAATAAACTATTAGTAGGTATAAGATATACCTACACATTTATTCAACTGTTTTAAAAGATTCATGAAGTGTACTGTAATGTCACGCCATTATTATTTATAATGGCGGCTTGATGGGAGTGAATGAAGCAAGAAAGGTATGCCAGGATCGTTGCAAATGGCGTTCCGTAGTCTCTGCCTACCCCTCCGGGAAACAGGCGTGAGTCTATGTATGTATGTATTATTTATAAAGGATTAAAATAAAAATTAAAATAATTTTACATTATTTTGTTGTTCCAATGTTTGACAGATTCGGTTCGTTTTTTAAGCTAGTGTTGGACGGAAATCGTCTTCGTCGAGCTGCGGTGACATTCAAAAAGCTTACAATATCGTTTATGGAATACAAATTATCAATAATTGTTTGTACAGTTACGTCCGCCTACACACTATACAGACAACTGCTCGTATCAAATGTGTGCCATTGAATATCAAATCGCATTTTGTAATTCATTGGTTTTCATTGTCTTAGATTTTTTTGGCAGAAAACTTACTTATAGTATTTTTCTGGTACTACTGAAAATGTAAATGAGTTTGTCTCTGATATTATGCCTAAAAGCTTAGACCATATTACTACGTACCTACTTTATGTTATACAAGCGAGTCTTAAATAAGCAAAGTTCTCGTAATAATATTGTTTATTTATCGCCACTTATCTTGGTAGGATATACATAAAAGGCCTCATTACAAAAATTACTAAGTATAAAACTAAGCTTACTTAGTTCTTGATTCAGAATAGGTAGCAGTTGAGATAATTATGTCAGGATCGTTGCAAATGGCGTTCCGTAGTCTCTGCCTAACCCTCCGGTAAACAGGCGTGAGTCACTCAGTCTATGTATGTAGGTACAAAGAAGTTTTGGAGAAAATAGCCATTTATTTTAATTTGACGTTTGTTTTGTAGAATCTTAGAGACAGACGCCGAACAAAATGTACGACTAGTCTATGCATTATAAATATTACACAGAAAAGGATATCACTAAAGCTGATATTCTGTCTTATCTGGTTAGACTGTAGCTGGGATAACGCTAGGCCTATGATGATGAAGGCTGGGACTAAACTACGCTTACAAATTAGCCCAAGTATTATAATACGCCATTTGTTTCAAAGTAGAGATCGTTCAGTTCTCTGCAAACATAAATTTGATCTTAGAGAAAGATCAGTAAGGCCTAGTGGTTACTTCCACAAGGAGCCATAGCGCGCAAAACTGTTAACAGATGGATATCACCTGATAAAAATAATTTCACTTTTATGACAAAAATAACAAATTTTAACAGACATTAAAATTCAGTGATATTACTAAAATTATACGATTTTTAAGATACACATCGCAAAGTTTTCTATATTATTTGACCCACATAATTTACAAACATTATTATAACAGAGTAACAGGATCAGATAAACCGCTACACATTGTGATGGACAAAAAAGAAGCTGTATACCTCTAGACGTCTCCACTAGACGACATCTGTTTCGCGAAATACACACATGCCGATCCAGATGACTTGGGTTTTGCGTAAGTACACGCATTTGTCCTTACCCGCAAGAAAATAAAGTTCAAATTTGATTAACGGTTTACCTGACCATAAATTTCTTATTTCAAATTTATTTTCGTCTCTATTGAGTTATTATAAGGTTGTTTTTACGTGGTGTGGAATTTTTTGTATATTTTTTTCGGAAGTAGAATAATTCATATGGTAAGGAGCAAGGAGCGTGTCATGTTTCGCGGCAGATGCGCGTTTAATTTCTGCGCACGCGTCTCCTCTCGGTGACGACGAATTTTAAGCTCCGTTAAATTTACCAGTTGTTGTTCGGATTTTGGACCCCTTGAGTTATGTTGTTGTTATGTAACCAAAATAACGGTTTTATGGGATATTTTATGTTTTGTATACCAGTAACGTCAAAACACCGATAATAATCTAGGGTTAAGTACATGTAAATTCCTACAAATTGTAACGTGCTTAGGTTAGGTATCGAACTACTTAGTATTTATTTTATTATCTATCAACTTGATCATTCCAGAACGGTTATGAGAGATTTCAGCACGAAGTCTACATTTGACTCAATGATGTTTGAAAAGTGACTCTAATAAACAAATTTTCTAGCATTTAGACAAATTTTCTAGCCAATACTCACTCCAACGATTGATCTTAAGGTTACATCTAATGAACCTGTATCCAACATACCTACCTACTAACCATTTATATACTTACACTAGACATATAAAAAGAAATATAATATAACTGTAGAGGTGAAAAAGTCAATAAGTTAAAGTTATCAGTAGATCATCATTATTATGCGAAATTCCAAAATCAAAATGTTGTCGCTTAAATTCGCGCGTCTAACCTGTAAAAAAAACAACTCTTCAACATTATGGTGCAGAACTGCAGATAGGCGCGTTCCATCTTTAAAAACGTCAACGCCGAAGCCATAGTGGAGCATTTCTCAAAATTTTTGACCATAATTTTAAAAATCGTCTTAAAATACAATATGTATATTCAGGATATATTATCTTAAATACAGCTAGCTTAATCTAGACAGATTCTGAATTTCTGATTGGTTTTTGTTTTTAATAGAGTTTTTATACAAAAAACCTGTAAAATATTAGTTAAGGACGAAATAAAAGTTCTTATTTTGTTACTTGGAAATGAGTAAAAACCATAAAGAAATACGCAGACTGTATTATAAATTTATGTTTTCTATGTAGCTCATAAATTAAACATCTTCAAAAAGTAAAAATAGCGAAAAATAATAAAAAAAATATTTTTAGCAGTACTGAGTATTTTTTGTTACCATTTGAACACTTTCTAATCAAAATGTTTAGTTTTCCTATAAGATAGAAAAAGAAGGATGCTATATTTCCTATTTATAATAATAATATTTATCATCAAGTTGTTTTAAATGATCGATTATAGCGTTTCAGTTTAAAGAAAAAGAAATATTTATCATAATTATCAGCATAATTTTGGGACAGTATCAAAACAAGAAACTTGGGTAACAAATTTGGAAACGTAAGGCTAAGCATACACACACTCGACACTATCATAAAATGAAAACAAAATAAGTAAAAATCAAAACAAAAATTTAAAATTTATTGTGAATATTATTCCAAAAGCAAAACTTTCATTATGGAAACAAATAAAAACTTATACCTTCTAATCAATCAGTTGACTCTTCATACAGTCTTAATTCTCTTTGGCTAAAATCAACATTTTCAATGATATAAACAACTCAACATATTTTTTTTATTCTTACAAAAACTAATAATTATTCTAATACTTATAATACGTAAAAAAACAACGCCCTTGCAGAGCTTATAATCAATATCTCAAACAATTAGGCACCAAATTTATCACGTTAGCATAATTATCAAATCTAAATAATTATCTTTGGTCTAAAATATTTTAATTTTAATGTCAATAAAGAACGCAAGATGTATTTTAATAATGTTACAAATACTTAAAAGTATTCAAAATAAAGTAAAAAATTAGACATTACAAAACACACACTCATCCTCAGGGTAGTGGTCGTAGACACTGAAACTTTTGCATGCCTTACACCAGAATAAATTACTGTCTAGTAACAGTCTGATCTGTTCAGGATTCATTGCGACAACAAAATGAGGAAAAACACTATGCAATGTTTTATTGGGATGGATTGGGACTTAGTATATCTGGCGAAAAGTGGGTGTAGAAATACACCTCTGGCTACCCCTTCGGGGAAAAAAAGGCGTGACGATATGTATGTATGTATGTTTTATTAGTTGCACTTCCACATCCATACAATATTATCTTCGAAAAAAGCAAGAAAGTCAGTCTTCTTCAGAAACTTATCAATATCAAGGTAAACCACCATTTTTGAGACACACCTTGGGGTGATTTTCCTGAAAAATTAAAAAATAAATCAGAAATCTGATAAAAACAGCTGCTTAGCCATTCGTACAACATTAATTTAATCGTCTTCAAATAATATAGATACCTACCTACTTATAAGGCAATTTTATGAGATGTGTACTTAGCTTTAAAAACTCCTTTTTTGTTACCCCTCGTTCTGGTTATACGTTACCACGCGAAAGTAACAAAAACAGAAGTAACGAAATGACGGGTACAGATTTTCAATAAAATACATATTCTTTATAACTCAATAGTTAAAACAGTATTTTACATCAAATTATAGTCCATAAAATTAACTATTTATCAATGTTAACAAGAATATTATCTTGAACTTACCTTCACACAGTATAACAAAATCCGGATCGAATTCGTCGCAGTGCAGGGCACAACGTTAAGTCGCGGCTGTTTTCGACACCGAAATGACATTACAACAAAATGGCGATGTGAAATGTCGTCAATAGTGTTGCCAAAAGAAGAAACACTAACTAAATTAGTAGTTTAAAAATTCTTTTGCTACAAAAATCGGTAACAAAATCTGAATTCCGTTTCGGATTTTTTTATGGGACAATATTAATTTCCGAAAACTGATTCATTTACGACGTATTTCACTATATACTAAATAAAACATGTATTCAAATACTCTAAGTAGTGTTTTAAGACTATAACATAAATTCAGTTTCTTAGAATGTAATGAATGAATGAGTTCAAAATCACTGCGGTCACTCACAATGGGACAACTTATTTTCCATACTACGAAAATTGTTGTATTTTAGATTATTAATTATTTATTGTAGTTAGTATGGTTTATTTATAGTTTTGATATTTTCTCTTATAATTAAGTAATATCAATGAAGTTGACGACAGTCATGTATGTTATTTATGTTATCGTACTAAAAAAATAATCAAAGACCAAAACATGGGACATCGACATTGCGGCTATGGTCAAAAAATTTGAGAAATGCTCAGTGACGTTTTCCTCGTCACTTTCTCCAGCATGCAAATGATCTCAACTTGTTCGCACGTGCGGAGTACCTGCGGACCCAGCTGCACCGCAGCTGCCGCTAACAGTACCACAGCTGGACCAGACACATGCCAATGTATAAATAACGAAGACGTTTGGGGGTGAAGCTAGATCTGGCTAGCCTAGATAATTTTTGCGTTACTTGTTATCTTTTGAAAGAATGTTGTAGTCACCAGATGTGAAATGTAGCAAATGTAGGAATTTCATTGTGGGACGTTGGATAGTTCAATAAAACCTGTGGCAGGAATTGTAAAATAGTTTCGAATCCGCATATTTTTTTCTGAAAATTGAATTAAGAAACATGTACAATTGTTTTAACTTACTTTGATATTTAAAGCCGTAGGTATCAAATATATAATTTTCAGTGATGCCAGAGCTAAAGATACAGATCCAAATTATACCTTCGTGATCGACAAAATTTAGTAGGTAAAATAACTAAAAAGCACTTGATTTAAAAATTGTAAACAATTTTCCACACGGATGTTTTGGTTTCTTCCTCATGCTTGCATGTTGACACGAAACCGTCTGAATCTATTATTACGTAAGTCCTAATGAATAATGCAGTATAAACACGGAAAAAGGAATATACGGAATCAACCCCATCTTCCCCGAGGAGACTAACAACTTGATTGCCGCCAAACACGAGAAGAGCGCGATTAGTGCCAAATTCCACCTTTAGGGTCAATGCTTAGAATTCGATAATAATCGTATTTAGATAATCCAAATTTTCGGCACGAGATTCTAGGAAAGAATGCAAAACAATATTATTATTTTTTTGGTAAGATATTTTCCAAACAAGTTCTTGTTTCCAGAAGCTGGCGTGTTGTAAATTATACTAAATGGTTAAAGAACTGTAAAATAACTACACTTCACTTGACGCGTGTGTGAGTGTGCCTACACTTTTATTGGTATCAATTTATTTTGTATCAAGTTAAATTGCGTTATAAAACTGTAAACATATACCTTACTACATCTTACAATATCCTTGAAAGTACAAGTTGCATTTTGCTTCACCGTTAATTATTAATTTAACAAGTTAACATGCAAAAAGAAGATGTTCCGCGTGTTAGTAACCACCGCAGGCACGGTAATGCAGGTGAGCAGCCATATTGTAATTATTACCGACGTGTTTCAAAACGCACGCGCTTATTCTATTTTTGAAAATTAAATATGAACTTTTGCGTTCGAATACCTCCAATAATCATAGCTTATTTTATTTTATTGCACTATGCTGTATTGATAATCGCCTTTGGACAAAGATAATACAAACGCAATGGGACAGTCACAGAGATAATATAAATATGGTAAAATGAACAACAACGCTTAAAAATATTTTTAACATAAATTTGTTTTAGAAATTAGATATTTTAGTACCAGCTTAAAATATTGAAAATAGCTTTTGCAACATAGTACACATGTTGCAAAAGCTATTTCCGATCAAATTAATTATTTGCCTTATAAAAAAACAAAGTTTGAATTTTCAGTCAGAAGTTGGACTTATCCATACGTCATACAAATATTTATGACGACCCTTTTTCCTGCCTAAAACGGTAAAATACACATTCTGAATAAGTATTTGATTGCAACTTTGTATGAATATCATAAAGATTATCTAACTGCGGCGGCGCGGCGGCACGGGCGCTACTTTAAGGCAAATTAAACGCAAGTTCTTTCTCTAACCGCATTTAGGGGTCGCGATTTGTGAACAAAAAAAATATTTAAGGAGTCAATGCCCTCAGCGCCATCTGGCGTGCGCTCGCGCCGATTTAGGGTTTATACGCGTTGAAGTGCAAGCCATGATCGGCAGACCTGAACGCGATGAAAAAGTATTAAGGCAGTTTTATAAAGAGGCTATTATTTGGACACTAATTTAAATAATTTGGAAAATAAACAGGTTTTAGAAATAGAACCAGCCTCGTAGCATGTATCACATGTGTGTAAATACTTTGCCACTCTCACAGAAAATCGACGTAAAGCAGCTACATATAATATAGAATTTGGTTCGGACAGATAGAGCGCTGGAAGTCTAAGAGGAGAAAAAAATTGAATGTTGTTTCCCTTTTCCACAGCATGAGGAAGGCTATAGGATTGTATAAATTATTTTCCCTATAGCTGGGCTGTAGTGCTTGGTTTGCCATCACTGGCATCTATGTAATGAATATACAGAAAATGCGCCTAATGTCAAACACAAAGAGTTAGGAAGTCTAAGGCTTATACTGTGCTTATACTCAGCGGTAATAATGGGGCGGAACCACAGATGTGTTTCTTCTAAATCAACCAAGATATTTGCATTGGCTATGCTATTGTTGTAAAGATTTCGTAGTAGATAAATGATTTATCATCATCATCTCATCATCAGCCTTTAACAGTCCACTGCTGGACTAGGCCTCTCCTTTGAAAGGAGGAATTGGCCTACACCTCGCTGGCCAAACGGGTTGGTATAGGGTTTGTATCAAGTTTTCCTTCTCGTACAGTGCTGTTCCCTGCATAGTATGGTCCCTGTGTCGGCTCTTACGACACCCATGGGATGATATGGGGTGGTGACCATCCGTATTCTTAATCCGTCACCACACGGACAAAATTATTTATAGTTATTTGAAGAAAATGTACCCACATAAAGGTTTCATCTTTTGTAAAATAACTGTAATCAAATCTAAGTAGTCTCATCAGAACAGTGTATGAAAACCTTTACGCTCAAGAAACCGCTTTTTACTAAATACACCCCTTAATAACTAAACAATTTTCAAATTGCGGTCGAAATACCCTCCTTTTAAAAGATATTACACCTTATGCCGCTACATTCTAAATTCAGAAACGATTTTCAAACTGTTCAAAGATGGACGTTTTTCAAAATACCCTCGTTGATTTCTTTATTGCAATGAAAATAAAGTCTATTATGTTGATTTAAAATAACTGTAATGAAGATTAAAAAGATAATTATTGATATCATTAAATTACGGTGTATTTAATGTTAAATTGTGATGCATATCGCTTGCGTTTACACCCCTCGGTTGGGCCTAAATTGTGGCAAAAAATCATTTAGTAATCTGTATTTATGTACAGCCAATTAGGTGGATTGTAAGGGTGCATTATTTAGCTTTTTGTTTAGCACGCCTTTTTATTATGTGTTGCAATATGCATATACATTTCACTCGGCGTCTTTCATGTTCTGGCTGCATAGGCCGATGTGACATTGACAGACCGGTATATAGTGGTATTACCGGTGATTTTAGTGGAACAGCTTCTGCTTGCCACAAGAGTTGGAAGATGAGCCCGCATTTTAGAGTGCACGCGTAAACATAGTAGTATTTATCACGTTTTTTTTTATTCTACCACATTTACACAACACCATATAGTCCCAAACTAAGCAGAGCTTAGATTGGGACTACATTATCATACATGATAGGATAATCATACATGTATACATAGAACCATATTTTTTTTGTAATTACATACATATTATACTAGAACCATAGAAACATTTAAATATATCGATTTAAATATAGCCATGTAAAGAAGCAATGAAAACTCAATGCTTCTGGTATTGCCACTGAAAATAATAACTGCCAATGTCGAATGGCCTATTTGTGTAATGTTATCTGTAGTGAATATCAATTGACGAGTTCCGGTATCGTGTGTTATAGATTGTTGTGACTTTGACCTTATTTCCTTTAAAGCCTTCCTATCCTTGGTATAAACCTTCTCGGCAATCAATCACTCAAGAATAATATTGACAAGCTTTCCTTTCAGTACTGTTTTGCGCAGAAACGGAATTATTTTCAGATATTTTATTAATAGTTTTGGTATCTATTGATACTCGTTTATAATGTAGAGTAGAGTCATGTCAAATATGAGTGTTCTTCGAATCCGTTAATTTTTAAATTTTAAAATAATCCCGCTCGCCTTTAAGCGTCTCGAATGTTCAATCTATCTAGATGTTAAAGTAATTAAATTGTGTTTAATATTTTGAAATTAAAACCGAATATAAATAAGCTCATACACCTTTGTTAAAAGAACACATCACCAAAGAAGACTTTTAAAAATAAACCACGAAATAAGCCTCAAGCAACAAATTTTATAAATCGCAGCCAATTCAAAGCACACACACTGCACCTAAACGTCTCTATTTACCGAACATGTTCCAATACGAAACCAATAGATACAATTTTTCAAATCGGATGAAAAGTTTGTTGAAAATACTCCATTGGTTAGGCAGCTCCCCCCTTTACGGGAGGGAGTGAGCACGGCATATAGCGTGTACCCATGGCTATTTGTCAACCCGCTCGATTTAATCTCACATCGGATTTGGCCGCCGTGTTATACAATCGGAATGGATTGGCCTAAATGTTGTTGTATGGGTATTCTTTGGAAGAAAATTATTACGTGTGTTCAGATTTTGTCCTGTACTCAGAGGTTTGTCTCCCTTGAGCTGACTCTTGGGTATTGAAGATTTGACTTGCGGACTGAACAACACTTAAGCCTGAGTGGACTTTATGAGTACATTGTTGAGATTTTAGTTTTGTCTTTTTTGTAACAGTATTATATCCACAGTAAGCGAAACAAAATAATGAGAAGTAATGTAGGTACAATAATTATAGATAAGAATTAGTCTCTAGCTTAGAACTTTGCCGTACTTTTGTGAGTGCCACTAAGTGCTAACGTCGTGTGAGGAAAACCATTAAAATACTTCACTTTAATCTTGGACATTTTCCCAGCTAATTTATACGCGATTCATTTACATTGCATGTTGTTGAGTGTGAAAAACTTTGCAAACATTTAGGTACGAATACTAACTAGCAATTATTTTATGAAAGTTTTATGAATAACTAATTTAAATAAATACTTTTAAATTTAGTTCAAGCTTTTTTGATTCCCAGAATAAGTCTGGTTTTCAAATTAAGTTGGTTGTATACCATTGCGCATTTCCTATTAACAATAATAATTGTAATTGTCACAGAAATATTGAGTTTTGACTGTACTCTCATTTGCTCATATGTGTTTTACCTTGTGAGCTATGTTGAGTGTTAAGATACAATTAAAACCTCAGTCTTTTTGTTTTTTATCAAAGGCTGGCTTGATATCTGGAAGAAGTAGCTCTAGCTGCCTCCTTGCTAATGAGTAATTTGTTACAAAATCTTGTACTCATCATTTCATCAACACTCTTTTCACATGCACTACCATGTTAACACCACCTTTTTACCTCCTTATTGACCACGCAGCAAAACATGGTGTCGACCCCAAACGCCAATACACACTACTCTCACTGTAAAGACCGCCGTAAAAAATAAGACTAGGTGAATCGTAAATCGGTAGTAGCTATACGCTATAATTTGTATAAACTACCCTCTACCCTCCTCCCCCAACTGGTACCTACACGCGACATACCAAGTAACCGAGCATTAAACGGTTAAAATTTGGAGATGCCAATCTTTGGCTTTAGGAGGTAGTGAAAAAGTTTGCCACCACGGATTAAGTTTGTCGCGTGACATTAATGTTTGGTTTTCATTTGGCTTCGTTCGCGGCTGATTGTCGTGTCAATTCTCTTGTCAATGGTGTTTAACGAGCTTGATGTGCTTGTCATAATTTTTCAAGTGTTGTTTAAAAATAAACATATCTTGTGTGACGGTGTAGTGGTTTCTTTGCTAGCAAGCTATCAGTGCAAAGCTCAAGGCGAACGAAAGTACTAGACAAGAGTTACTAAGATAAATTAGTATATTTTGTAATCTTAGAAAGCATTAATCGTCCGATGTTTCAGTTGTTTAAACGATTCGTGGTCAAAGACTACTGAATCAGTTCGATTAAAATATATTTAGTAATAAATAAAACAGTGCAATATTAAATTAAATTGTATTAATTTATATAATTAATCAGCGATAGCCGAGTGGTGAGACCGACAGACTGCTACGCAGAGGGTCTCGGGTTCGAATCCACGGCACGCAACAATAACTTTTCAAAGTTAAGTGCGTATTCAATTGTTAATTATCGCTTGCTTATCTGTGAAGGAAAACATCGTGAGGAAACCTGCATGTCTGAGAGTACTCCATAATGTTCTCGAAAGACATGTGAAGTCTGCCAACCCGCACTTACCCTTCTCATAGTGACAAGAGGCCCGTGCCCAGCAGTGGGACAGTGTAAAGGGCTGATGATTATTAATTTTTTTATTATATAATTAAAAACTACCATCCTCCTCTCTTCTATAATATTATTATATGTTGCCGTATCCTACAGAGTCCATTATGTATCTTACTGTGATATGTAACTTATGGAGTGCAATAAAATATTGAGTACTGAGTATAAACTTGCGTAATTTTGTCATAGGTACCGAGGTCCGTGAAAAATGTTTCAAAATTTTATGAGGCGTATTGAAGTTTTTATTGTTTTAGATTTTTTTACAGAGGGTTTATTACCTCGTTAAGAGGTTTATTTGAAATTATCAAAACACCTCACAAAGGTCACCCAACTGAGAATCTAGTTCAATCACCACTTTAAGTAAAGTACGAAAATTTAATTGTATTATTCATAACGATCTGTAAAAAGTTGTTCATCATTAACTGCAGTGTTATATTTTATTAAAAAGCGACTTGATATCAAGGTCATAAATATACTTTTTATTCCATTAGCTGATACTGGCCATTTTGAAGTACATACTTGACCTCTTTTAAGAGGCAGATGTTTAGAGCCACTAACCTACTAAGGCCTAAATGTGTTCAAAATTATGATTATTGAAATACCCGGTCCTGTTACAGATAAGAAGACTTTATAATTATTAAACAGTTACTTGACACATTTTGTGCAAATTCTGTCGATTTCTTTTATGTATTATTTTTCTGATAGGTCCATCGCATTTCTGTTTAAAGCTTGCGTCTTTTTATTGTGACTACTAATTTTTGTTAACAACCGAAAATTCCCTTCCTAGAAAAAATAATATTAGCAGTTTCTTCAAACAAATAGGAGTTAACCTAAAGCATTCTTATAATAAATCGTGATTTCATAGGCACCACACACAACGATAATCCATTATACTCGTGAATTAGCCTCATAGTGACCGCCACCCCAGCCATTGCCCCACTCGACGCCCAAAACTACTCGAAAACTTCCAAATCAGCAAACACTTAACACCGGAAAAACATCATACACATTATTTGTGTTTGTTAGTCACGGAAGTTAAAGATGTGATGGTTTTTCTGCGAGTGCCGCCCCTCGCCACGTGTCCACAGATTCTGAATATCTTCTAAAAGCGGGTCTAGTGTAGACCCTTGTGGCACACCTGCCCTTATACCCAACGAAATTGCTCTTCTGCCGATCAACAATATACCTTATCTCTCTAAAAATAAGACTTTATTAGACTGTCTAAGTAAAGTTGTAAGTATCGGCGTATATTTGGCAGGAAGAGGGTGTACATTGAATTATATTTAGTCGTAAGCTCCCTACGGTTATGATTGAACAAACGATACGTCGGCAAGGTGTGCAAGACACGCTCCTTCTGATAATATTTTCATTATGAACTTAAACTATTTACACAAACTATATATTAGGAATACCTAACCAGATTTTACTACGATATCAAAAATATGTAATTTTGTGGCAGCTTTGGTAACAAATTATGAACCAAAACGTATTATTTGGGGCAATATTTTTATTGACGTTACAACATGTATTTAGAAGCGAATTACTAGAAAACACGCGAAAATAAAAAAGAAAGTTTTATGTAAACTATTATATAGATGTCTTATCCGTGTATGAAATCTTTATACTTGATTCGTAATATCAATGAAGATATTTTAGTATTCTTTGGCAATGAAATTCCGCTAGTCGTGCTTCATCGAATACATTCCATAATACCGCCACGTGTCCTATCATAGTTCATTTAACATTCTCGATCACTATTATTACCGTTAACTACAACCTTATTTGGTATAATTTGAAATAAACACGCTTCTAATCCTTTACCTATAAGGTTTAAATTGGTTCTGATAAGATATGTTCAGCAGCAAATTCAACTTTGTAAAGCAGCTACACAGTTGCTGTTTCCCTTTTTGCTGATTTTTGCACCTTTCGCCTATTTATATCGGAAACCAATTTTATAGATCCACCATCTGGTGCGAGGTGTGCGACCTTTTCTAAAGATCCTATTGAATGTAGATCTAATGTATTTTTTCTTTATTTCAGGTAAGTGCAAGTTTTTGACAAAAAAAACGGTGGCATTTGGCATAGCACGTGAGTAGTGCGGCATTGTTGTGGATTAACATGGTGAATTTGTGAAATATTTGGGTAGAATTATCGACCTTTCGGATGAATATACATTTTATAGCTGGCTGAGAGCAAGCAAAAAATATTCACGGACTCGCCAAAAAAGTTTTACCGAGTGACTGTCATAAATCAAGAATAACTATGTAGTGTAGTGTAGGACTTATTTAGTAAATACTTTATCTTATATGAATGCGTAAAATTAATGTGCATACCAGAAATTATGCTAGCATCTTACAAAATTGTATTGAGATAAGTAAAGAAGTTTAAGTGGCTGCTAAATACATCGAAAGTTAGACAGTGGAGTCATGTCGTTAACATACATTTTATCATGTGGTAGGGCCATGCTAGAAACATTACAAATGGTCCGCCTCGCTCTGGGTACATACAGCAGCAGTATTCCTAATGGTCTTTTTCGCTCGAAGAAAAGGTATTTTCCTATCTTCTCTTTTTTCGCATAGAAAGCCGCACAGAGGACTAAACTTGCAACACGAAGCCAACATGGCAGTCTTCCAATTGGAATTTCCTTATTCCATTACACCATTCGTATGCCAACAGCTTTTAAGCACTTCTTTATTTTCTTTGTAATTGTTAATTTTATGGTATCCACATCAGATGGTTTTTGGATTAAGCCATTAATTTTCAATAATCAATTACAATGCGATCTCTGTCAGAGCGAGACGACAGACAGGTGTGAGGTCGCAATCACGGAGGAACTAACTCAAGTGTGAAATAACTAAAGGGATGAATAAGGGCAAAGAACTTGAATATGGACATAAGACATCGTTGTTTACAAGAAAGTACTATGGATAACAACATTGATCTTTATTCCTGTTTGGTGTTAACGCGACTGACTTACAAAAAAATCACATGGTAGAGACAATCGCCAATTTTTGTAGAATAATTTTATTACTGGGTCAATTTCCGCTATAAACTTTGCAGTATTCGAGACAATTAGCTTATCTTTTTACGCATTTATTTTCCAATCTAGTTAGGACTATTGAGGATTGAATTTACAAATAGGGCATTTCTCCGTAGTAATAAGTATTGTTTGGGGATTTTAATACTAGACAGTTCAATTTCAAATGTGACCTGCACAAGAACAGAATAAATAAATCTGTGTACCGTTTCAAACGCGATTAGGTAAGCTACTGGTATTAATATGTGTTGTAATGATAAATTCCGCCACGTTAAGTAATAAATGCTAAAACACATTAAAAAATATAAACTGTCACCAGCTTATTTAAAAGACTATTTTATCTTCCAGAAAAATAAAAATTGGGTCGAAATTTACTTGTATCTGACATATTCGTTTAACAGAAACTTACCAGACAGCGGTTAAGGAACTTCTGATGGATTACAGTGCTTAATCCAGTAAAACAGAGCGATTGTTTATTTTTCGAATATTGAATTAAATTGACAAATGTCACATATCATAGACAAGTCAAAATGCCTTCATAATATTTAATGGCAATGGAAAGCTTGAAATGCGAATAGCGCATACCATAGGTTTTTAATTGTGTAAATGTTGAACGTTCTTGGAGGTATTTCCTTGACTATGAAGGTTAATGTTATGGTGATTTAACGCTTGTTGCTGACACGCAATCTAGTCAAGAGGGGAAATGTCATAATTTTTTTATTGTTTTATAGTAAACTGACCGACACGTACAGTATACATTAAGTAATGCCTATTTTCGACATGGTGGGTTGAAACTACTTGGTAGTAACTCTTATCATGTTTTCAATGTTTTTATAGCTGCTGTTTATGACCGTAATCGAGCAATATTATAATGTGCATGTACTTTTTCTCTTGTAACGTTCACTGATGTTGTCCCTTTCAAAAGTCCTATTTATTGCTATACTAAACTTGTTTATATTGGTAGTGAGCAATCATAATTTTATTAAGAGAATCACTAGTTGATTTATTCTAATTTAAATGTCAAGCAGCTTTACTATTGAATTTCAATAAAATACATGTAGATATTTAAAGAGTGCAGATGTACTTACATTCGTATATTTTTATCATTGAATCACAAGACATACTAAAGCAGAATACCATTTCGAACTTTGACTATTTAAAAATCAAGAAATTCAGGCTTTTTGGTTTTTACAGTAGGTATCTTACAATTTGCATATATACAAACAGTTCCAAAATACCGTTCAAAAGTACCTATTCTAACAAACATTATTGCATTTTATTACTTGGAATGTAGCGTATTTTACCTAAAGTAGGAGTTTGGAACGATAAACCATTAAGTTTTTAATAAAAGTCTTCAAATATTACCCAGCTATTACGACCACCGCTGTTTCACGACCGTATAGAGCGATCAAAGCGATAATGTCCAGCCCTACATACTTTTCAAATTAAAACTATAACAAAAAAAAATAAAACCCAAAACCTATAAGCAACAAACGAAATCTATAAAACCTTATTACACGTAAAACAACTGGCTTTCACGCTAGGCCTTAAAAAGTTAGTAGTCATTATCGTTCATGAAAAATAAAAATAGGTTTTATCTTAAACAAAATGGTTGTGTAGTTAAATGAGGTTGATATTGTGTTGAGCGGCAAGGTCGGCAGCCGTAATTATTAGCGGTCTAGGCACGCTACAACTGCCACACCTAGACGAAATTTGATGGAATAATTTTAGGCTGCCTACACTAGTGCGCCTTTTTTAAACTGCGAACTCTTTAATGTTCTAGTCGCGCCTGTACGAAATAAGTTAAACTAAACGCAAATATACTAGCTTGATTCGGGCGAGGCGGTTAGGTCAATCCACATAAATAGAGATATGAGTTGCAGGACACCTTCACAAAAAAATAATTCTATAGAAAGAAGCAATGCGAGTCCATCGGGATGCTTTCTATTCATATAGATTGACGTTCAGTTCTAGAAAGAGAGACACCGTTTTATAATGTTATCTCTTTCGCACGTCTTTGGTCTCAGTTATTTGACAACTTCCAAATGTCTAATAAGTTCACGTCTTTATGTCTTTAGATCTACCGAATGCATCTAAGAAAATAGGTTCATGCAATACATTTGATGATGTAGAGAAGGAACCATCTGAAGGCGGCTTGACCAAAACGCATTTGACAGCGACTGACCAGAAAATGCATAGAACATAGAGATACGTAAGTTTAACAGAGTGGCATGTACAAAATTTTTATAATCTTTCATATTATATATCAGATACGGACGCATACTTACCTACTTAATATTAAACAACATCTCTCTCATCAGCACAATCTCTTTAACCAGTACTGTAGAAGTATTTGTATCTATCAAAAGTAATGTTTGTAAACCTTTCAAACTCAACCAATGGGAATATCGGGCTGCTACGTTTCTCAGCGACACTTTACCGAATAAAAAAAATTGAGTATAGTACAGTGGTCAATTGTTTGTCTACGTTGTTGGTTCGTTTGTCCCTACGTGACTGCGGCTCGATGCGGTCAGACAGGCCTTAAACACACATATCGATTGTAAAGATATCAATGTTTGGAAGAAAACATTGTTCTTTAATATGTGCTTAGGGGTGTTTAGTTTTGAAGATGTTTTGAGATCACCTGTGCTCGGTTTAGTGGTGTGAAATACATACATACATACATAGACTCACGCCTGTTTCCCCGAAGGGGTAGGCAGAGGCATATTAAACGCCCACTTTTCGCCAGAATTTTGATCCCACGTAATAGGTGGCGAGCCTATTGCCGCTTATCGGGATATTTTGTTTGCCAGAGCCTCGTCCGTTGATCGGCAGGTGCACCACTTGCAGGTGAGGTTGGCTTGGGACCCTAAGTTCTTGGTGGGAACCCTATGCACCCTATGTGAAGTATTAACTTCAAATCATAAGTTAAATAAGGTGATCAGTGAACAGAAGTTTGTTTTATCATATTTAGAAGTATATTTTCTATGCCAGTATCTATCGAAATAAGCAAAATGTGATGTGCTTTCTGTTAAAACATTTCGAATGACGAAGCGGACATCGAGACTTAAAGTATAACTAACTGATGAAATGGTCGTTTAGCATTTTCTACCTCCTAAGAGATACATATCTAGGCATGAGTTACCTTACCTCAAACATTAAAATTTTAAGTTCTTAGTCGCGTCGCAAACACGACAAGTCGTAAATCTGCGGGCCGCCTAACCAGTGTCACGCACAATTTTTTATGGTCTGTATTACCCTCATTTTTGTTTCGTGTTATATTAGATCGTCTGTCGTCTGGGAGGGCAAGGTCCTCTAAGCTCTAACTAAACATAAATAAGGTTTTTTGATAGGCTTTTATGCTGGCCATAGCTTGATTGGTTCGCATTTTCATATCACGCTGTAGGTAGCTATACATTACGGGGCGGGACAGGTATTGTCCATAAGTGGTTATTTGAATTTTCTTTTAAACTGCCTCCGTGGTCCAGTGGATAGCGTATGTGACTGCTGATCGGAGGTCCCAGGTTCGATTCCCGGGTCGGGTAAAAGTGTTACTGGGTTTTTCCGAATTCTCAGTAGCAGCACGGAGTCTGGTGATGTGCCCGGTAACGGCTATAGGCTCGCCCCCTATTATGTGGGACCTAAAACTTCAAGGCGAAATGTGGGTGTAATATTACACTTCTGCCTATCCTTTCAGGGATACAGGCGTGAGTGAACAAAAAAAGACCTTTATTTTACTGTCGGAAACTCGACAGCAGAACCTATGCTAAACCATCTGGCCAGCCTGGTACCTGTAGTGGGCCAAATCCTCCTACTGCACCACAATGCTATTGTGACTCTAATTAGGAGCAGCGGCCTATGTGCAGCAGTGCACCACAACATACTGATTACGACTTATTAACAATACTTTATGCTTCTAGACATTGAATTGGCAAAAAAAGTAATGAATACCCAAAGAGCGCCAAAATAGTTTTTTGAATTTGGAGTTCTGATGAAACTCATTTAAAATATAAAGGTACTAAACATTATCTTATAGTACATGCGTTTTCCTGCTGCGTTTAGTCGCTTGATAATATTTTTCGCGTGATAATTTTGTTCCACAACATTTTTGAAATTATTGTCACCTAGAATTTTATTAATTACCCTAATACAAGATTGAACTTTAACTACCAACATTATAATCTGCCCTTTCGTGATGTCTACAGTGATTGTGTGATAATACACAATTACTAACGGTTCAAAGCAAGCCTATAATTTTAAGTAGCCTACAACACTTGTAATCTACAGATTGTATCTGGCTGAATTAGGTTTTGAAGTTAATTTATTGTGCCTGAACAAAAGTAAGCCTTGTCATGTTGCGGCAAAATATAATCTACAATAATTAGTCTATGATAAGAGCACGAAGGGCACTAATATATGTAGGTCGAAGCGAACTTTAGGTGCGGTAAGGCGAGGCCATTTGTATGATAAGCTCTATTTAAATTTCTTTGCAAGCACGTGCATATAGAGTATCCCTAGGTACTGTTTTCTCGCCCAGAAAAAGTTGTACCTACGACATTGTATAGAATATGACCTTATTAGCTAACAAGAAAGAAACTTTTAATTCTTATCCGCATATGAAAACTTTTGAACAGCTAAGGCTAGAACTAATAATTATATCCATGTTTTATAATAGTCCCGTAGGGGTTACATGGTTCAAATAAGCGTTGGTCTTTCTATGTATACTATTAGATTATCAAGGAATAATTAGCCAGTAAAATACCATGCCTAATTTAATTTCTGTCAGATAAGTCTTTTCCCTTATCCAATAATATGAAGCAAGCCTTTCGTTATTCCTGGCTACTGCATGAAGTATGAAAATGTGATCCGTAACAGCAATATGTATGCTTCCTAAGGAATCAAGAAATAATCTATCTTCCTTTGAAAACATACCTACATATATACCAATTTCTAGATAAATAGCGTAACAAAAAATCACTTGAATATTAAGTGACAGAAAATAAACCAAGATACCTCAATACCATTTTCAGATTTGAGTTTGAAAAGTTGTAAGAGGACAAAGCAGCCTACCCAATATATATCACGCATCCTAAACTGCCAATGTACAAGAATATTGTTAATTTATTGTTATTACCGATCATTTACGTCTTATTATCAAAACAAACACTCCGAAATCAGAGTTAAAATCGAAAATATGATAACAAACTAATGTTTGCGGTTGAAAATCTCATGCTCAGTTTTAGAATGTTAGGGAAACGAGTTTGGGAGGTGCAATTAATAAGTCTGCTTGGCCGCATTGAATGATTCACACACAAAATGGGTCAATCCATTATCTCCGTCTTGATCTGATAAAGGATCGTTATATATTTATTTGGTTTTTTTATTTTATACCTTGGACGGCACATTCCAAGCGCTCTTGGGACTGAGTGTGAGGGAAAGAAGGCTTAGTTTTGGATGTGGCAAATTATTCAATTGATGTGATATGTGCTACTTCTGAGAACTTGTTATGTGATTCGGGGCAGTTTACAGTGAAAAATCCGTTCGCACATCATGTCACAAGGTCACAACAACAGTTTGATGATTCTAATTTTCTTGATAACTCTAAATTTAAATTGCTGTAGGTATTGCTGTGTGTTAGAAAAGCACAATGCAAGATAAGGCACAAAATCCGGCAGAAATTGAGGCGGGACATTGACCATCTTTTTCCTTTATTCTTGTCCTTAAAACAGGAAAGTTTAGAAGTACCTTAAACAGAAGAGCATGCATGAGGAATTTGATGGGAGTGAATGAAGCAAGAGAGATATGTCAGGATCGTTGCAAATGGCGTTCCGTAGTCTCTCCCTACCCCCCCGGGAAACAGGCGTGAGTCTATGTATGTATGTATCTATATTATTCTATCCTATATCCAGTAGTTCATACCACACACAATATGTAAAACATAGTAAACACGTATTATACACACAGCTGTATGAAGGTTGCTGCTCAACATGGCGTCATACCTCCATAGTGTCAGCACTCAGACAATGCATCGGGCCAGTCAGGGGCTAAACTAGATAGGGCTCCAGAGTTTTACCTGTACTGGCTCTAAATTAACTCTCTCTTACTCAATTTCAAAATTGTTTATATTTATAAATAAATTACTCAACGATTTTTACATTATGGGCCACTTTCACAAAGTAAGGGCGTAAAACACTGAGGAAGAAAAATGATAGAGCCTTAAATTATATAACCTTCAGCTCGATTTTTTATATAATCAAAGTGCCTCCTCCATTGGCTGTAAGTTCGCAGCTCGTTAATTGTACCTGTTCCTGGAACACAATACATTGATTCTCGATTAACACCGCCGGGCTGCCCGCGCTGCCCGCGCCGAAAACGATAAAAACACTCGTGGACCATCGCACCCATGCGCGAGCGCCGAACACAGATGTATATGTTGTGGAACGGACATTTATATGTACACTCGATACACATCTACATATACGCATCTGTAACAGACAAGCTACAGCTAATCCTACGTGGCGTAGAAGCTGACATTTGGCATGTGTGTTCCTTGGGGACCACCGGCATGCACTAAGATAGGATTTTTCGATGTACCGACGGGATCGGGAAGAAAAGGTTAAAATAAAAATGTGCGGGCGGAGCTGGGGGCATCCTGTAGTAGTAATATACAACGCTGCTAGCAAGGGCCTCAGTGGTAGGTGAAGAGGACTATAGCCAGCAGTGGACTATGGCAGGTTGATGATGATGATACAAGGCTATGCTTATTATAGACATTTTTTGTTCTAGAACATTCCAACAAAATATCCGTTGGTCGATACTTAATTGAACTTGGACCTTAACAAAATGTATGGAACAGCACACAGAACAGTCTGCGTGACCACGGTTCCTGTAAAGAAACTGAAACGTCGGCTAGTAATAATAAAAAAATGTAGTTCCAGATCATTCGGTTTAAATGTAATCTAACTAAAACCAATATATGTATAGCAATAGAATCCTTAAACCGTAGTTTGATTTCAATGTGTAACATTCGCGTAAACCCAAGAAGATACTATGTATGGAACAGCTCCTTTTTCTCATGACTTTGGCGCTGAAACATAAAATATACTACTACTAATTTTTGTTCGTCTCTTTATATTCTTTTCTATAAATTTCCCTTTAATACTCATCATCGCCTTAGCGCTATCTCAGTAGCATTCAAGTATATCGCCTTGAAGCCCGGAATCGGCTTTCCAGTGTAAAGTTGCCAGATATATTAGCTTTTATCGTTTAACTATATTTTTATTTATTTATAGACTCACGCCTGTATAACCGAAGGCGTAGGCAGAGGTGTAATGTTACACCCACATTTTGCCATGATTTTTAGGTCCCACGTAATAGGGGGCGAGCCTATTGCCGTTACCGGGCACATCACGAGATTCCGTGCTTCTGAGAATTCGGAAAAACCCAGTAACACTTTTGCCCGACCCGGAAATCAAACCCGGGACCTCCGATTAGCAGTCGCATACGCTATCCACTGGACCACGGAGGCAGTCGTTTAACTATATTTTTGGAAAACACATGGAAGCACGATAAACGCATCATACAAAAAACTAACACGAATAAACAGAACAATATCACAGATTCATTACTTAATGGAACTCAACAACTTTCAAAACAATATTGCACAGTAAAAAAAACCAAAACTGTTTAAATTTTATCATCCGATCGGTTTTTGCAATCATACCAAAATGAATAGCCACCGTTCAAAATGAATTTGGAAACAATTTTAAATCAAATAAGATATAAAAAACATTAGTACCGATTTGTTTCTGAATTTTTAAGCCTCATTTGCGCCGTGATGAGTGCGAATTCGACACATAATATAAATAGAAATCAAATATGATACAATGGTAGTTTTCTCGTCCGACGTGGAAGTGCATTATTTTCTTTGATGAGCTCTACTTTTGGTGCCGCAGAGAGAATAATCAGTTTTAACAACGGATTAAGGTAGGGTGTACAAATTTTATATTTCATTATTTTGACACTTATTTTTGCCTTGAGTAGCTTAATGAATACCTACAGGTTAACGAAGTCTAATGTAAAATAAACGATTGCAATATCGAGAAACACGAAAGATGCATTGACGATTTCATTAACAGGCTTTTAACCTGCAAAATGATCTATGTTCGCTTCATGAGATATGAATTACTATGTGGATAATGCTGCCGAGTCATATATTAATATCAGATCCAGCACCTGGGTCTCTGTCAATTTTCTAAACTAGATCCTATAACAACAACCTTAAACCTTGAGATGTCTATTCCATATATTACACATCCATGTAGCATCGTATAGGGCGCCAGCATCCCTTATCTGTCGCTCGGCCGCGGTCACCGGGGCCTTCTCAGATAACTACAGATATCGCTAAACGACGCGATAGCTTATCCCGACGCATTTATGTTTTAATTAGACACCACTTTAGATATGCGACAATTCACGTGTATTTGATAAAGGATTGCAAACATTTGACTTGCACTTCCTCACGTAGGAGACATTTGGGCGGTTTTGCTACGATTAATATTATACTACAAAGCTCTTTATGATGCAATTCAGGATTAATTTAAAAGAAGGATACATGAGCGGCAGATGCAATTTTATTCGTGGTCCTACTATATCTATTGCATCATACGAAATTTTATTGCATAGTGGCGCCACTATTAGTATATTTAGGAAAGTAGCGCAATAAGTATTTCTTCTTTATGACTATTTACATACACATAACTTCTATATAAGTTATGTAGGACTATTTAATATGAAAATATGTGGTACTCAAACATTTTATACGTATTTATAGGACTATAAAAGCCTTTTATATTTTTTTTAAACTATATTATGCACTTCATAAAATGCATAAGAATTTTAAAATATTGGATATACCTTTATACAATGTTGCAACCAAATTAATATTCCATGGCTTTTATATTGGCAAGACCTCACAAGACTACATATATGGCTATAGGTATGTCCGATACACGAAACGAAATTAAGTCGATTATTATTACTACATAAATACGTCACTAAGGATGACTATAGAGCCTTTAGCTAAACGCAAATCATATACTAGTACGCAACTTTGTCACTTCACCATGTTGAGCCTATACGTGTCTGTGTGCTCCACGATGGAAAGTGATAAGAAAGTGATTATCTCACCGCTGTGTCGCGGGATAACGGCACTGTGTAGTGTGCACGTCACCATGTGTACAATACCCGTGACTTCATGCAAAATTATAACGTCATTCTGGTTCTTATGCCTAGTCCTATAATGTCCTGGTCCGTCGTAAGTCGACTACCGTCTGACCACCGCAGCCCGGTGGTTGAATCTCTATTGGAAATCTAATATTCTGTGAAATCAGGTTATATAAACAAGAAAGGGAACCTTCAAAGGGAGCTTCAAGCTGAGCGTTGAGCGTTTTTATTTACTAGTTTTAGCGATGAAGCTCTACATGAAAACCTTATAGAAGAGATATATAATGATAAAAGTTTAAAAATGACGTAAAGAAGTTGGACTTTTAAAAGTTTTGTTATAATTAACGTTTAAAGCGCTAGATTATAATGTGAGTTTTGACTGCACGGTTGGTGTAGTGGTTTAAGCGGCCGCCTCACCGCTTGAAACTGCGCCGAGTGTTGTGGGTTCGATTCCCACACGAGACAATACTTTGTGTGATTCATAAAGTGTTGTTTCGAGTCTGGGTGTTCATTGTGTCCGTTAGTTGTATGTTTGTAAAGTCCCCCGCAACACAGGATTTAGTCCTACTGCGGGAGTTGTCTTTAAAAAAAAATTCATTAAACGCAGTAATCAGATTAGGTACATCTTAATATTCACGTCAATAAATAAATATTAATTTAGGTGCTCAGCAGTCCATTCTTTAACTTATTTATTATAAGTAGAGACAATATGAAATAAATTATCGAAACTTATCTACTGTCCTGAACACAATGTATTATAACGTGTCACGTCGCGTTATGGTTATGATCGAGAATATTCCATTGTCTTGTGTGGGTCAATCTAAAATGTCACCAATATATCTACAAGTCTATTGTTCTTAAATTGGTGTACAACAAGTCCTTTTAAATCAAACGTTTTTATTGAAAGTGGGCTGTTGCTGGCACGTGTTTTCCATTTTTTAATAGAGGATTTGAAGTAACAGAGAAAAGAAGTACATTTTATGTTCTATTCTCTCTGCTCTCACTCCCACTGCCACTCAAAGTTAGGCTGGGCTGCCCATGTCATTAAATCCACCTATATACTTTTTGTATATATAAGATTTCTTGTTTGAAGAAAACTGACGAAAAGTCTTTTATTTACATGATGATCTTCGCTGCATATTATGCTAGTAGGTACGTTTCTTCGACGAGTTATTTTGTTGCTAGAACACACAATGCTCTATTGCAATTACAAGACGCACCGCGGCGGTTTCTAGGGCGTAGGCCGAACTTTTGGCAGTCGCAGATCACTCTACTAAGCTCCAACTCAACTTTTGCAAAGAAAGACCCAACTACCAAAACTTACCACCCAACACCACGAATACCTTCAACAGAAAACGCCACACAATTCCTAGAACAAACCCAATACTAAATTGTAGCTTTCGAAAACTTTCATTCGTAGTCATCAGTGGATGTGCTCGCAATATCCTTGTAAGGAAGGAAACAACTATACACATTAGTAGTGGCGACACAGGCGACGTTGCGCATGCCGGGCGCACGCGCGACGGAGACACATTTGCATCGGTTTCCGTTACCGAACAAACACACCGGCTAGATGACACTATATGTGGATATGATGGTGTGGTTGGGATTGTACGGGTGTCTGGTGGATTCGGGATTTTGTTTTGGTGGATCTTATTAAGGCTTGGACTTGGTAAAAGAAGATTTTATGAATTGCAATCTACAAGTTATTTGTTTTTAAAAGAAAAGTCATGCTTTAGGGGAATGAGGAGTAGGGTCTTGAGCCCCTTTGGCCCTATCTTGAAACTGCACCTACTAGATGCTTACTGCAAGCGGTCAGAAGGCTTAGTCCTAATCTAACCAAAATACGTCTCACAGCATTCCGCACTGATTATCATGGTTCAATCGTCATAGCCTCGAAGCACACGGTGCAAGCTAATATTGCACCGAAAGATCTTCTCTCAAAAACAGAAGGGTCCTTACTAATAGACGCGCAAGTTTGTGAGGATGAAACATGTTTGTAACTCTTCCACCCAAAAACGACTAAACAGTTTTCGATGACATATATAAATCAGGATAGCACACAGGCTATCTTTTGTCTCTATATACCCACACCCACGCGGGCGAAGCCACGGGCAGAAGTTAGTGCTCGTTATACTTATGCCGAACTCATCGTATTACCAGAAAAAAATATAAGTATGCCTTATCTTGCAATCAGGCACGCTATATCAAAACGTTAAAGCAGTTACCTAGGAATTGTTATAATTACCCAAACGTTTTCTTATCCAACTATTTTTTGATCGATAAGAACATTCAGTCTTTCTCAAAGTGAGCGATAACACCGCTCTAAGGACGCTTGGGACGTAAGGAGGCCAAATAATTAAAGAAAAAGAAAATAAGCCGTGCAATAAGTAGGTACTTCAACTAAATATAAAAATTCAGGCGCTAGGACATAATTAACTCCCAAAGTTGGCACTAGACAAAACAAGTTTCTTAACCTTTGGATAATAACCTCTAGAACTAGAAAATAATCACAAGTTGATCAGCATGCGATGACAGCTGATTCACCATAGAGCATAGAGGCATAAAGGCATAGACTATAGACGTCGTTGTTTGCCGGAAGTTTTATCATTTAACTACATGTTGTGACATGTCCACGCATAATATTAAACAATGGTTTTGTGAATGCCTCACATACGTTCGTCGGTAGACAGATAGCTACTGAATATTTATTTTGCTATTTTAGTTTGCTTTTATACTTATTTCTTATATGAAATATGATATTAATAGTCACGTAATGATAGGATAAAAGATTTTTGGGCATTAAACTTGGCCAAAATAATAACTCATGGGTGCCCCAAGTCATTATTTTAGCATTAATTTAAAATAATCTTAATTTATAAAATCCTTGCATTACTGATTGACTGACAGACACGCTACAGCCGAAACTACTGAGCGCAAGTAGGTGAAATTTGGCATGTATGTTCCTAGAGTCGTGTAGGGGCGCACTAAGAGAGGATTTTTGGAAATACCTCCCTTTAGCGGGTTAAACAGGTTTCAGAGTTTGAATGACACTTTTAATTCCTTCAATGGATTAACTTCAAACTTTGTATATTGCTTCCTCAAATGAAGTTAGTGAACACTAAGAAAGTCTTTTTGGTAATTCTTACCCTAAGTGGATAAAAAAGGGAGTCATAATTTGCATAGAACCTTTTATGCCTTCAAGGGATAAACTTCATACTTTGTTTACTGGATACACAAATGATGTTAGCGAACACAAAGACATTTATTTTGGTAATTGCCCCCTAAGAGGGTGGAAAAGGGATTCAGTGTTTGTGTAAAAACTTTTATTTTTTTCAAAGGAATAACTTCAACCTGTGTATGTAAAATCCTTGCGTTACTGACTGACTGACAGACACATTACAGCCGTAATTATTAGGCGCAAGAAGGTTAAATTTGGCATGTATGTTCCTTGAGGAGGGTAGGGGTGTTTGTACAAAATATTTTATCTAATCGTAATTTACGCGTGCGAAGCAGTGGGCAAAAGCTAGTATACACGGTGTCACAAGACCCACCGCCGAAGTCTACTCGTTGTGGACATCATGCCAAGTCATACTAACCAAAAATAATACCTGGGAAACTACTTTTTTTTTAAGTTTTCACATTTTTTAAACCGCAATTAAAAGCGCGCGCGTGCAATGCTCGAAATACCTTCTTATCCATGGGGTCATAGGGCATCTAAAGAACATATTGACGGGGTAAATGCATCGATTTTATACCTAACTAGAGGACGCCAGCAGCTACGCCTGCATTTTTTTTAATTTACCCGATTTGGCCGATCCCGTGGGAATTTCAGGAAATGCCTTCTTAGTGCACCCCTACGGTCCCTAAGGATCATGCATGAAAAATTTCAGCTTCCTGTGCCCAATAGTTTTGGCTGTAGCGTGTCTGTCAGTCAGTCAGTAACGCAAGGATTTTATATATTAAGATTAGAAAAATTCCATACTAACTTTGAGCCTCAATATCTTCTGAACCAGTAATTTCCCAGGTATGGTGTCGAAGTAAAAATGTTCGTAGTGATTGATACAACATGGGATTTCAGTTTTCGGTAAGGGTCTTTTTACATCCTGAATAATAAAGTCAATAACGCTTAATAGGGCGCGAAAGTCACTCACAATTGCATAAAGACATCACACACTTGCCATTGATATAAATAAAATTGCTTAACTGCAGGTATTCTTCACAGCCAATAGATATGACATTTCCTAACAGAAAAATCTTAAAACACTTCTTCAGGCTGGACACCGTACTAAACTTTGACCACAAATAAAGAAGTCCACTTTACCAATATAAAAACTAACTACTTGTAGAGCAATCAACAAGCTACCCCTTCATGTTCTATGAAACTACGTAGCTTTCAACTTGTCACTTATAACCCAATTGATATTTCAACAATGTTCCCGACTAGATCATACTCATCGCACAATGGGTCATCACTCATGAACCGTGGACAAAAAAGGACAACAATTTTTAAAAATAAAATTAATTCAATACCATAAGGTGCTTACACAAAAAGGAGATAAACGGCGCCCAAAAATAAAATTAAGATATTCAAAAGTTACCCTTTGGTCGACTACGCGTCATAATCTGCTTTATCAAGACCCATCTAAAGAACACTGCAAGGGAAACTCAACTTACGGAGAGGCATTTCAAAGTTTAATTTTGTTTGTTATTCATATAGTTATAAAATAAACAATCATCGAAATGCTCACAAAGTGGTTTGGAGTAATTTTCTTCAACAGATAAATGAGATCAGAGGTGTTAGTTATTAGTTTTTTTTACTTCGTTTGATATGATACTTCGCGTGTTTTCGTATTGTGCATGTCTGCGTCGGTTTGTTGTTGCAAATGTATTTTGTGTTGAAATGTTGAGGCTTACATTGTTATATAAATGATCGTAATTAAATAGAGAATGAAGAAACAAATGTTTTTGTTTCACTGACCCCAATTAATTTGTTTTAAATTCGTAACGAATGACTAACGCCTATATTTTGTAAATAAACCGCACATAAAAACAATTATATTGCAGATTGACATCTACTGTTGGAAATTATACTTAGAATTGACAAGAGAAGTTTAAGTAGTAGAACTTATACACAAGCCCAAGCATATTATAACCGAGACCTTACTTTCCTCGACAGCAATTAAAAGAAATGTCATACTATTAAACTAAAATCGAATACTTCGAAATCGTATTTATTTTTAACTTTAAACCTGAAAATTGCAAAAGAAAACAATCATTCTTAATCGCACAGTGGTTCTTCTAGCTAATTTCCTGTACATAAAAACCACCCAATGATTTTTTCAACCTATGCACTACCGGGCTAGGTAATAAAACAAGCGTCTATTTGTCAAATTGATAAGATTGCCACCACGTGCCACAAGGTGCGTGCTATTGTGATTAGAATAACAAATATTGGTTGCTCAATAATAGACCAGCTTTTTTACATGTTTGATAAGGGCAGGTGCAGGCTGATAGTGATTTTTTGTAGCTCCTTGTATATTGTGTTCACGGTTTAAACTAATGATAGGTAGATGTTTACTTTGTTTAGTGGTAACAGTGGAGATTAATACTGATCATAAAAAGTCCTTGTTGTATTAATTTACGACATCACATCAGACATCCTATCTAAATATTTAGGATATATTTCAGAATTCCTTAGTCTAGTGGAGCACTTTCAGACTAAGAGTTGATTTAATAGATAGATCCAAGAAAAATCCAAAGAATAATAAATCCAACCTCAGAAGGTATACAAATGATCTTTTATTGCGCTTTTACCTCAACACGTGCTGATCATACCCTTTGATTATAATAGTAATGATAAATGACTTTTTCATAATGCTAGCAAAATCATTATACACATAAAAATTAACTAACCCTTTGACAGTAAAACACAGAAAAGTATTATAATCAAAACTACAAGATTTAGACTTTACTATATCTTTATTCAATTTAATCGAATGTTGAGTTATATTACCATTAAGGTCACAATTAATATGCAATGAATGAAAAAAAAACGATAACAAAAAGCTTATATTTACAGATTTAATTAAAATGAGTTTTAAGATGCATTCTCTCCTTCTGTATTCCATGATTCTCTTGATGTCAATATAATAAGGATAGTTATAAAAGGAAGACCAAACTCCAAAGAACATTTAGTCCTATGTTCTGTCATGTATTTTAAATGGTTAAAAGTGCCTTCACGAGTTCACGACAGACTAGCATTGATCAATTAACACAAGTAAACACAAAACTGCAGTAAAAGAGAAACCGCACGATTTCACAGAAATCAATTGAACGCAGAAATATTTTTTATAACGACTTCCTTCCCACGTCCACTTGCAACAATACTTACAATTTCACCTAAACAAATAGACAGACATGATCTTACGAAGCCGTGGCAAATATTTAACGGTATATAAATTAGTAGGCTCAAGACACCCCGGTGGGCTGGCGTGCACCAAGCCGCACAAAAACCCATTGTGCCTTCACCTTATTATTGAATTTACACCTCAGCCTGTGGGACAACAGTGCTCATTCTAACTGCTCGCCGAAATCGCGAAAAAAACCTTAGAGCAGATAATCGAAAATTGTCAGCAAACGTTTTATTGTCACCATCCGGTATTTAGGATATTGTAAAGTGCTTAGAAACGATTCTACAACTAACTGTCCATTCGGTAACACGGTTTTGCCGTTATTATATTTGTTATATATATATCGCTACTTATAATAAGTCTATAATAAGTATGCGGCAGCTATCAAATTGGTATCGGATAATGTGCTTTTTTTACTGAACGCTCGCAGTAAATCCATTAATTTCATGGCCAAACAATACAATTGCCATTTTACAACATCTTTACTTTTACGTGAAGCGCCACAATAGGCGAATGGATTGAATTGTTCGCAACTGTAATATCATTATAACGCTTCACCTCAAACCTGACATAATTACTTATAATGTTGCTTTTCCACCATTGTGATGTATCGACGGAATTTTATGCCCATTTCACTATAATGGCTGTCCCTAAGTCGAGGTACAAACATGCATGATGGATGCGTTGCGGCACACACAAAAGGACCATTGACAGCATTCATGTACCCCTACGTCCAATTATAACGAAAAAAAGCAAAGATTTTGTCCACTCACACCGTTACCGGCCCACTGCCCAACGAAATAAATCATGCCACCTTTGTAAATAAAAAGAATATTAAATATGCATTTATTATTAAATTGAACGATACAAATATTTTGTTTAATACTTTTATAAAATATGTTCTTACAATAAAACTACAATTTTGAATTGGAGTTATTTTACGTAATATTAATAATTTAAGAAACTTGGCGTATCTCATGTCATTAAATTACCGTCGAATATTTAAAGCAAAATTATTCGTATTCTCCAGTAGTGTCAAATATTTTAACCATTAGATACAAATTTAAAGTGTGTGTTTCTACCTCAGAAACATCAAGCTAGGCGGGTCGTCATGTTGCCTGCCGAGAAGCTTGGCACAGGTCTGTTGATGTAGCTCGCAGCAGTACGCCCTGGCAAACATTTTCCCGCAGTACTTGCACTTGAACAATCCGATGCTGTCGTTCTGCACGTCAAGCACGTGACGACAGACGCAGCAGTCCCTTTAGAACATGGAACTCCTATAATACTCGTCTCTTTTGAAATCTATGATAGGACCTACGAATTGCAGACAGTGATAACGCATTGTAAGATAACTCATACTTTAATACATTCAAACAAACAATCACTTTAATTTACTATTAAACAAATTGGACAGGTAAATCTAAAATTAGAAATCGGATGCATTAAACTGATTGATTATTCCTATAATGGATAAGTATTTAGCTAGAAAAATTCCGCGAACATAAAATACTCAAATCATTATATTTTTTATAATACAAAATAACATCCGCTTCATAGATTTAGCTGACATATGGCACGACACAAAAAACCCAAGCACAATTACCTCGTCCTTCCTAAATCGTGGTTTTGTTGAATGTGATCGCTGAGCTGTGACGGCCGGTTGAACGATGCGCCGCAAATATTACACACGTAGTGATCGATGCGCTGCCTATGCGGTGGTGGTAGAGGCCACAGATACGAGTAGCGATTGATCTGAGGCATGTACGATAACAGCTGCCCCACTGCCTCCGCAGATATACGCAACAACGCCAGCAAGCCCAAAGGATCCGTATTTACAGCTATCGTCATCCGACTGCATACCCGACCTCCGGATCTTATAGGAGTATTGATTTCTCTAACTTCAAATGCATTGTCAGAGCCTTTTTGTGATTTAGACGATAATGAAGTAACCGCTGTAGACACTTCCTTAGTTGGAATATCAAAAGACAATTTTACTGAACATTCTCTATCACACCCGGTGTGGAGTAACTCTTTGATATCCCTCTTAATTTTGTTACTTTTCTCTATCTCTTCACGTAATATATTTTCTAGCTTAGTTTCACTTACATTTCTGTGAAGTCGCAACATATTATTGCTTACTTCAGAAGATGTATAATTTTTCCGCGTGTTACGTGACACTGTTGTGTACATGACTTGGTCCGTTTTCTGTAGCCTAGAATTATCACTTCTCGTTTTAGCTACTTCTACTTTAGGTGGGTTGTCCAAGTAATCAGATGCTGATGCAATGCTTGGGGATTTATTTTTTCTGTTATAGATTTGTGTCGCTCTCATTTCCTTCACGAAAGAATTGAAAGACGCAATTAAAGTATCTAACTTATTTTCTATAGTTTGTAGGGGTTTGGCTGTTGTTTGTTCCACTGCTCTCACGACTGTACGTTCTATGTCTTGTAGAGTTGCGCAAATACAATCATTTGCTTTCGATTCCGGTACATTACTATTATCTTCTAACAAAGTACTCCGAGTGGCACTCTTTTCATTCTGTGAAGGTCTCTGGACATTATTTTTTAAATTTAGCGAATGTTGTTTACTTTTTGTGTTCTGTAAAGGTTTGCGAGGGCAGTCCTGTTCTTTTAGCCTCGCCAAATTTATGTCTAAGTTTTCCAACTGTTGGTTAGTGCAAATAATAACTTTTACTCTTCCTTCTTCACCTTGTAAATTCTCCAATGATTCACTAACTCTTATTATTTCTTCGTCTCCTATGTCTTTCAGTGCTTCAAAAGTGCATTTTAGTTCCTTCTGATTCTCTAAATTATTCTTAATATTCTGCAAATATGCACAAACGCTATTGGCATCATAAAGTTTTGCAACATTATATTTACAAGGGCAGACTACTTGTTCTGGCCTCGCTTCTTTACTTTCTATAAAACGTATTTGATTACAACCGCAACCTACTTCTTCTGGCCACGTTTCATTGATATCTATGGTACGTGAATATTTACAGCAGCACTCTTGTTTCTTACTGATATCTTGCAAATATTCACAACTGCATTCTACCTCATTATTGTGAATGAGTTGAAAGTTTTTACAAGCACATTCTACATTTTCTGGCCAGACTTCTGTACTATTTATATAACACAAGCATTTACAAGCGCAATCAACATCATTTTTCATCTTATAGAAACGTTCACATGCGCATTCTACTTTATTATCGCCTAGACTTTGCAAATAGTTACAAGCACATTCTACTTTATTTCTCATTGAATTGTTATCTACATCGAGCAAACGCTTACATGCGCACTCTATTTCAGTACCGCCTACACTTTTCAAATCTTTACAAACACAATTTACTTTATGCAATTTAGCTTTGTATTGTTCTTTGAACTGTAAACGTTTGCAATCGCATACTACTTTATTTAATGAAGCTTCATTGTTTTCTGCACAAGCACATTCTACTTTACTAAACAAGAACTCATTTGTAACTTTCAATTCTTTACAAGAGCAATCTACTTTAGTCAATGCAGCTTCATTTTTATGTGGTATCTCTTTACAATCGCATTTTACTCTACTCAACAAAGCCGCGTTTTTTTCTTCTAGAACTTTACCAGCACATGCCACTTTACTAAATGCACCTACAATTTTTAATTTGAAATCTCTAAAAGCACACTCTATTTTACTCAACAAAGCGTTATTTTCGTCTTGCAAATCTCTACAAGTGCATTTTACGTCATCAAATGCTATTTTATTTTTATCTTTCTGTTCTTTACAAGCACATTCTATTTTATGAACTAGAGCTTCATATTCATCTCTTAGATTCTTACATGCGCATTCAATTTTACTCAATTGAGCTATATTCCTACCCTTAACTTCTTCACAAGCGCATTCAATTTCACCCAACGCAATTTTATTTTTATTAATTAGATCTTTACAAGCACATTCTACTTTAATCAAAAACGCCAAATTTTTGCCCCTTATATCTATACAGGCGCATTCTGCTTTAGTCAAAGCAGCATAATTTTTATCTTTAAGTTCATTACAAGCACACTCTATTTTATTTAACGCCAGTTCATTTTCATCTTTATGATCTTTACAACTGCATTCTACTTTGTTTACCACAGCTTCATTTTTATTTTTTAAATTGTCACAGGCGCATTCTATTTTACTCAAAAAATCTTTAATTTTGCCTTTCTGGTCCCTACAAGCACATTTTACTTCGTCCAATGAAGCTCCATTTATAGAGTTAAAATCTTTACAAGCGCATTCTATTTTAGCCAATGTATTTTCATTTTTATCTTTTAAATCTCTGCAAGCGCACTCTACTTTTACCACTGAAGCTTCATTTTCATTTTTCAGATCTTTACAAGCGCATTGTACTTTACTTAATGCAGCTCCATTTTCGTCTTTAAGATTTTTACACGCGCATTCTATTTTATTAAATATATCTACATTTTTATCTTCCAAATTCTTACAGGCGCATTCTATTTTACTCAAAAAATCTTTGTTTTTATCTCTTAGATCTTTGCAAGCACATTCTATTTCAACCAACGAAGCTGCGTTTTTATCATTAAGATAATTACAAGCGCAAGATATTTTGTCGAGTGAAGCTAAATTTCTGTCTCTAAGATCTTCACAGGCGCATTCTACCTTGCCAAACGAAGCTAAATTTACATCTCTAGGTTCTTTACAGGCGCATTCTACTTTACCAAATGAAGCTAAATTTCCATGTCTAGGTTCTTTACAGGCGCATTTTACTTTACCAAATGATGCTAAATTTCTGTCTCCAAGATCTTCACAGGCGCATTTTACCTCGCCAAATGAAGGTAAATTCCTATCTCCAAGATCTTCACAAGCGCATTCTACCTTGCCAAATGAAGCTAAATTTCCATCTCTAGGTTCTTTACAGGCGCATTCTACTTTACCAAATGAAGCTAAATTTCTATCTCCAAGATCTTTACAAGCGCATTCTACTTTACCAAATGAAGCTAAATTTCCATCTCTAGGTTCTTTACAGGCGCATTTTACTTTACCAAATGATGCTACATTTGTATCTCCAAGGTCTTCACAAGCACATTCTACCTTGCCAAACGAAGCTAAATTTCCATCTCTAGGTTCTTTACAGGCGCATTCTACTTTACCAAATGATGCTAAATTTCTATCTCCAAGATCTTCACAAGCGCATTCTACCTTGCCAAATGAAGCTAAATTTCCATCTCTAGGTTCTTTACAGGCGCATTCTACTTTACCAAATGAAGCTAAATTCCCATGTCTAGGTTCTTTACAGGCGCAGTCTACTTTACCGAATGATGCTAAATTTCCTTCTCTAAGTTCTCTACAGTCGCATTCTACCTTGCTAAATGAAGCTAAATTTCTGTCTCTAGAATCTTTACAAGCGCATTTTATTTTAGCAAATGAAGCTAAATTCTCATCTCCAAAGTCTTTACAAGCGCATTTTACTTTACCAAATGATGCTAAATTTCTATCTCCAAGATCTTCACAAGCGCATTCTACCTTGCCAAGTGAAGCTAAATTTCCATCTCTAGATTCTTTACAGGCGCATTCTACTTTACCAAATGAAGCTAAATTTTCATGTCTAGGTTTTTTACAGGCGCAGTCTACTTCACCAAATGATGCTAAATTTCCTTCTCTAAATTCTCTACAGTCGCATTCTACCTTGCCAAATGAAGCTAAATTTTGGTCCCTAGAATCTTTACAAGCGCATTTTACTCTACTTGTCAAAACTTCATCTTTATAATTTAAATCGTCACAAGCGCATTCTACTTTATACAATGTATTTTTTTCTTTTTGATCTTTACACGCACATATTACTTTATCTTCCTCTATGTCTTGCACATACCTACAAATACATCCTGTTTCATCGTTTTCAGCATTTAGTAGATATCTACATGCATTTTTTACCTTATATTCTATGTTCGACAAAAATCTACGAGCAATACCTATTTCACCATGGTCTTTGTCTCGCAAATGTTTACATTTACAATCTACATCATTCTCGCTAATAGCCTGCAAACGCTTACAAGCGCATTCTACTTCATTATCATCTATATTCTGTGGATAATTACAATCACATTCTACATCATCACTATCTATGAAAGACATACGTTTACATGAGCACTCTACTTTGCTGTCGCCTATGTTCTGCTTATTTTTACAAGCGCAAGCTAGTTTCCTACTTCCTATGTACAATAAACGCGTACATACGCACTGTACCTCATCATGTTTGTCTCTGTTTAGCTTACAAGGACATCTGCCTTTATTTTGATACGCTCGATAACGGTCTAAAATAGACAGACATTTACATGCACAGGCTGCTTTCTTTGGTTTAGCTTTCATAGTGTACATATTTTGCAAACATTCGCAAGAGCAATTTAATTCCAGTTGACTTGTTCCTGTATTATCTCCGTTTTGCAAACTTCTATAAGAAAATTCGTGGCCCTGCAAACATTTACAACGGCATGGTTCCCTTTGCGCCGGTTTTTTACTGTCTTTTTTCTGCAAACATTCGGCACATACATTTTCTCTTTTCAGCTCGGCTATGTTTCTCTGTATCTTCTCTATATATTCTTTAATTTGGGTCCGGTCGCAATTACATTGTTTTATGTTTTCTACAACAGAATTACAAGTGCAATATTTGCCCTCCACACTTGTACCGTGAACCGACGCTCGTTTGATGTAATCATCAGGCATTTCTTTCTTTATATATTTTCTTATAGGAATTCTTTTCTCAGAAGGCACTTTTGGAAAAGACTTTCTAATAGGAATTGCTGTTCTGGAAGGAACTCTAGTATAAGATTTTGCTACTAACGGAGCTCCTGTTCTATAAAAGGTTTCCGGCCTAATTTCCTTTGGCACTATGCCAAGGTTATTTAAATTTTGTACATTTATTTCTGTTTGTATGCTTTGTGACTCAGTTTGTCTCTGGTAACTCCGCTCATCTGCATTGTCACTGGGCTTGATAAGTCTAACGGTCTCTGACGTATTTTCATTAGAGTATTGGCCAACCGCAGTAGGAGCATGAGTAAAGTATTTTTTTAAATGATCCGGTACAACACCGTTGTTCAGCATCATGAGATTACCTTCTGGAGAAGTTGGATAACAAAAGCTATTGCTTTCATAATACTGTAGACGGTTGCGATGTGGTATATTATTATAATCACGTAGATACTGGCTATGGCGTGGTACGCTACTATAGTCAAGTGGATACCTGTAAGAATTACTAGGTTGTGCATTATTACCAGCATAGTAATCTCCTATAACCGTCTGGGTTGGTACCGAAGGCAGCCAGTTAGGAATCATATTGTAATATTCCCTAACAAAATCAGCACTGTTTCCATCATCTGGCACACACGCAGATGTTCTAGCTATGTCATTTTTGTTATAACCATGTTTAGACTTTAAATCGTTAATATAGTTATTCCATCTTTCTTTCTGTTTCTCCTTCTGACGTTCTATTACTAACTTTTTAACAATTTTCTGCAATCTTGCATTCTGTTGCATAGTTTTGTGGAAATACTCTTGATTCTGCATGTTATTCAGCGGTCGACAGTATGTAGTCTTTTCAGACTGACTAATTTCGCTAGGCGTAGGCATAGTAAACTTATCGTCAGTAGATAGATTTCTACGTTTATTTCTGTAGTTATATTTTTTGGACCTAGTGTGTTTTCTTAATGTGGTTTTAGGCACACTTTTGTAATAAGAAGTAGCTTGATCTGGCGTATCGAAGGGCCTGGTAGACAAATCAAAAGAGTCTTGTGATAGGCTTTTATCTGAAGGACGATTTGTATCAAAGATAGTTTCGTCGTCACTTTGCTGCTCGCTTATAAAAACATCTGTTGTTATTTCGTAATCCTGCATAATTTCGTGTATTAAACCATTGGAAGTCTCAGTGTAGGGAGCTTTGATGCTATTATCCAATACTTCAGTAATGTTTACATCGTTCCTACTCTTTGCGTAGTCTTTCGTTGCTCTGCTGCGAAGACTACCAACAGTATTATAGGGGTTTACTGTATTAACAACAATTCTGCTCGTACTAGACTCAAAGTACCGGCATTCGACATTAGGGAGCCTTTGAATTTTCATCGCTCTCGCGTCATATTCCAAACCCATAATTTTGCAAGAATTACCGACACAAAAATTTTGTATAAATCTGACGATGTCATTTTAAATTTTGGCAGAAGAAATGTGATTGATGTCTGGCAGTGAGCAGACGACATATGTATAAACTTTTTGGTTTCTTCAAAGAGAATTTATTGCTGATAATTCTTACATTATTACCTTATTAGGCTATGGCTCGACTATTAAAATAAAACAGAAGCTCGACGTCGTAAAACTAAACTAAGGTAAATTGGTAAAGACCTATTACTATTCAAGCACGCCGTAGTTTGCAGAAAATTGCAACGGCACTGCAACAGCTTCTCTGCAGCAATGTCTTCACGCCTTTCTAACCCTTAAGATTTTAATTCATAGACTCTCTTAAATGCATAAAACAGTAAAGGTATGCGATAGAAAATACCAGCTATAGAAGTAAATTAATACCTAGAGTATGACAACAAATAATAGCAAGCAACATTAAGATATGAAAAAGCTTTAGCATTTAGACACTGGGGCAAAGAAGGGGGGAGGGAGAATTAAGATAGAGGCAGTTTTGTGAGTTTTCCGAAGAGAACACAGCCATTTTACGTCTATCTTTTGTGATGAAACAAATGATTTTACCACAACATCCATTTACAATAATTACTATAGAGTTTATGATCAGACGCTGAAAAGCTATACTTTGATTGCCACGTCTATATTTAAAAAAATCGAATAACTACTAATATTCTCTTAAAGATTTCCAATCTTTAAAGAATGTGAAACTTGATGTAACAATAATGCTAAAAATCGTCACCAAGACCGTAACCTTTCAGTGAATACAAAAATTACAAAATTAAAATTACAGGCCGGTAACCTGAGATGAATGAACCAAAAACGTCCAAAACTTATATGTGAGGAATCAGCGATAAACTTATGAATTTAAAGTGTTCAAAATAAAGCTGTTTTAGTACAAGTTAATAACGAGTAACAGGACAATGTATGGAGAGGTGTGTGGTCGATGCGCGCAATCAAGACCACCCAAAAGGGCTGAATCGTTCTCAACGTATTTATATGAATCTTCATTTATCGCGACACTGCTGATAAGAATGTAAAAGTAATTTAAATGTAATACCAATTAAAAGTATAAACAACTCGCGGTTATTCACTTTCAATATAAAAAATCGTAAAAAAATGTGATATGTCGCCGAAAACTGTACTAGGTTTTTAAAAATAATCATGATTCTTTACTTTATACTTATACAATTATTAGGATTATTACCTATATCTCCATGCTCAATTTTATCGAAGAAAACTTAATACACAAAAAGCACACAATAACTAAATGAGGTAGGTACTGTCACATTATCATTTTCCAATAACATAACTTAGAGCATATTGGTTATGTGTAAGTAAATTAAAAGTTTCGTATAGCTTTTTATTTAAAATTCTACGTCCATTGAACAAATAGCAAGCTAAAAACATAATAGGAAACGATTAAAAAGCAATAAAGAATCAATTACTGTATATCGGTCTGATCGAGGGGTAGTTGACAAAAACTTGGTAGATTATCGTGAACACCACATACATTATACAATCTATTTAGATAACACATCGGCACGAGACAATTTTTTGTCACACATTACATTTTATTAATTTACATAATGTATTTTAAACTGTCTTTAGGGCCCCGCGGTGATTGAGAATAATCAAAAAATCTAAATCATATGAACAAATTTTATATAACTAAAAGTTAGCGTCGATGTTGCGAAAACTAAATTTTTGTTATAATAAACCTTACCGTCACAGTACCGCACGTCTCATAGAACAAGAAATTTAAAATAAAATATTTGAATGATGTCCTTGTGTTGTTCAGATCTATTAAATATAATTTGTGATAAAACAATAAGTAAAATCGAAACCAATTAAATTAATATAGGTACGGAACTTGCCGAAACACTAAAAACTCGAGCGTGTCAACATTTTATCAATTTCCAAACTGATGTTTGCATTTTTATTAGTTTCTTTACAAGTTTGACACGCCCGCTCTCGTTCGCAGCTTGTCCTGCGATTATGTTAATCACAGAATAGAATATTCATTGAAAAACCCACCCTTATACTTTATCTTATATTGTTGCTTTTACTGTTCTATACGACGTGTCCAAGCCTTCATGTCTGTTGTCATCTGTGACTTTTTTTTGTCCCAATTGTTATTTGGGCAATGAATATTTAAACGCGTCGTCTGGATTATAACTACAATGTGACGAATAATATTATTCAATCGTGTGTTAAATAAAAATATGTCATAACTTACTATAATTATAAAACGAGTCTTAAAAACTCTATAAAATGCTTTAAGCATCCATTCATCCATAAGGATCATCATAACTACATATATGTTTACAAAACCTGCGTTGTTTTGTAAAAATAAATTGTATTTGCATAAAATACTGTAGTACTATGAACAAACGGTTGCTGCCCTAAGCGAATTCATATAGTACTGATTGAATTACCCAATCTAAAGCGTATAAAGTCGAGTAAACAACTTAATATCACAAAGGACGTCCTTCAAAGGGGTCACCTTAGAGCAGCGGTCCTAATAGCACACCCTGGGGTATACCTTAGAAGCATTGAGGAGAGACTTCCTTAATATTTAAATCTTTTGGACATATTTGGTTTGTATTGCTTGGTTAGTTCTGATAGGAATAAAACATTTCGTACAAAAACTGTAATGTACGTGAAGTTATATTTGAAAGGAAAACGGTCGAAAGCTTTTGGTAGGAAATCGTTCAGTCTAGACGAAGGTATTAAAGCCAAGGTGAAGGTTGGAGCCTGCTGTGCGGTCTCTATGGCGATGAATAAATACTTCAACCAAGATGATTGTCAATTACCCTCGTATTGAAATGAAAAATTACGTTCCATTTGAAATAATTTATATGGAATCTTACAAAAATGTGACCTAGTACTAATAAAGATTGGTAATTGAGATTCGCCTTTTGTTGTCACTTCATTTGAATATAATAAATTAGGTAATTTTCTGCTTGACTATAACATGGTTAAACGAATTATGTATGCTTGATTTTTGTTTCATTATTTTACGTAAAAATTTGCTTAATGTGGCAAACGTAACATACAGATGTAAGTCGCCCAAAAAGTCATCCAAGTTGGCCAATTAAGTCATCAAGTGGGCATCGGTACGACACAAAGCCCAAACGAAGCTATCTCCGATAAGATAGCATAACGGGCCGAGGTTCTCACGGTGACAGAGACAATATGTTTAGATAGATAAAGCATTACTCACGCCAAGGAGTTCCTACTTATTTGTAATTGTCTATAGTGGGAATATGGAGTTATGTGGCCGGTGAAAATCAACATTACATGAATGCAGTGTGAATGTACACATATTGCATAATAATTGATTAAATAGCTAGTTGTCCTGTATCCTTAGAATAAATATATGAACGATCTTTGAAAAGTTCTGGTCAATCTTTTTTATTCATTTTTTTATTATACATATAGATTCACGCCTGTATCCCTGAAGGGGTAGGCAGAGGTGTAACATTACACCCACATTTCGCCACAAAATTTTTAGGTCCCACGTAATAGGCTCTACGTAATAGTCTGCCAACCCGCACTTGGCCAGCGTGGTGGACTACGGCCTTATCCTTCTCATAGTGAGAAAAGGCTCGTGCCCAGCAGTGGGACAGTATAAAGGCCTGATGATGAACGTAATAGGGAGCGAGCCTATTGCCGTTACCGGGCACATCACCAGACTCCGTGCTGCCACTGAGAATTCGGAAAAACCCAGTAACAACTTTTGCCCGACCCGGGAATCGAACCCGGGACCTCCGATCAGCAGTCGCATACGCTATCCACTGGACCACGGAGGCAGTAATTTTAAAGAAAATGGTATGTTGCATTAGCAACATACCTTTCCTTCGACATTGAATAAAATGGTATAAATGGTATGTTGCTACTATCAAATCTCTTATTTCCATGGATATGCATTAAATAGTAAGAACGACATTTTTAATTATTATATCGTATATCGGTATATCACTATGTGGATTCCTAGGATCATTCTAGAGCTTTTGAGATTGTTTCTAATAGATCTTGCTTGTAGCCAACTACTCACGTAGAATCAAAATATATAGCATTTATACGATACTGCAACAAGAGTGTTTATACAGAGTCTTTAGATCAACTTACACAAATAATTTCTATAGATATTTTCATTCGCCTCTTCAGTAAACCAAGTTCTACGTCAACATTATGATCTACGAGCATATTGTTGGATTTTTTATCGAAAACATATCATAGAGCTATTGGCTCATACTGTATCAATAGTTCGTCTAAATATTGACTGAGTTTGTGAAACTTTATGGCGGAATGTACTGCATTGATGGTGACGTGTCCACAATGGCCGACTCGGTCCAAGTTCTCACTTTGTACCGCCGCCGTAATCTCCGAAACTTCACATTCCTCACATAAAGTCGTGGTGCTAACAAAAAATCTTTGTGATTCCGATCCTAGTCCGGGATCTGTAGGTACGTTTTTTATATCTTGATTTGTAGTGCTATTACTTGTGATATTATTGAAGCTTAATTTGGTTTGTGACTCTTACGAAGTTATGAAGAAGGGAATGTTATTGTTCAAAAGAACATTGAGTCCATTAAACACGATGGTCCCGCAGAATAGGTTTATCTTATTATGTTTATGGAGAGATTCAATAATTTTCATTACATTCTGTGCAAGCAAAGTCTTGCTGTGTGGTATAATAGTAGCCAAGTAACAGTAATAGCCAATTACGTTTTAGCTAGTAATGAAACTAAAACATCATGAACGAATTATAAATGAAAGCAAAAATTCCCTATGTTCTAAAATAAAAAACAAATCAGCCCTAAGTGGTAATTCTGACTTTTGAAATTGACCTTCAATGAAAGAACCCTAATTCCTAAGCAACTGGCACAAGAACCTTGGCCCCACAATAATGCTTACCTATGAATAATAAGATCAAATAAAATAAAAAAACACACTTGGGACTGAAGCACAATCGTACACGCTTGTAGACAAACCATTATATAAATACAATGAGATATTGTTGTCCCTTTCTTCCCCTGAACTTACAAAGGTATTCGTTTTATTTTTCGTCTCATTCATTTGAATTATAGTTTATAATGTTAAAGAGGCTGTTGATTGTATATATTTGGTTTGGATTGCTTTAAGTGGAATACGAGCAATGCCTTTTAATGAAACATATGGATCGCGGTGAACCTCATACATCCTAAATGTTTATATTCATTAATCAATTAACATTGCATTAACATTGTGAATAGGCATACAATATATTGCTCTGTTCATTAGGATAGGAACATAGGTAATTTTTACACGTTAATACGTCTACCAGGATGACCTATTGATCGCGATATTAAGCATTATTCATAAGTGCCTCAAAAAACAAAAAATAACACACACTATCAGCTATAGCAATAGAAGAAAAGAAGATAGAAAAGTAGGTTTATAACTGGGGATTGTCTCTTAATTAAGCATCAGGCTCTCGATTTTACTAAACGAAACGCTACGATAGAAATATTAATGCTGAATGACGATATTCCAAATAAGAAAACTACACAATCGCGCTAGAAGAAGAAAATGTCTGCTACTTTATGACTTTTTTTTAAATGGTAATAGGCGGCAAACGAGCAAACGGACTCAAGCAAAACCACAGGAGTCACAAGTGCGTTGCCACCCCTTTGGGTTGGGAAAAGGGATAAGATGAGGAGTGGGATGAGGGAAAAGGAATAGGGGATAGGGCCTCCGGCACTCTCACTCACCAAACGAAACGCAACCGATTTACGTCGATTTTCTGTGAGAGGGTAGTACTTCCCCGGTCGACCCGGCCCATTCATGCTGAAATTAGCAAGGCTCTACTACCTGGTCTCTCTATTACTTGATTTATAAAAGCATCCGATTCAGAAAACAAAATCAGGTCTCAAAAGCGATAGCAAGATAAACGACACCAAACAATAAACCAATAAGATGATGCAAAAAAAGCAGTGAAAGAAATTATATAAAAATGAACTAAATATCAATTTTGGTATACTCAACAATCTAAAGAGCCCCAAAACCCTTTCATAATAAATACCTCTTGCCTTCAAAAATTCACATCGAAAAACAATTAAAATTCTTTAGCGAGCTCGCCAAGGTTAAATGCTTGGCATACCCTTAGGAGTAAATCCTGATTCAAATGAAACTCATTCAAAAGTGGCGACCCCGAAGACGTTTATTTCAATACATTTTAAATGGGGTTTTGTGTTCAGACCACGCCCATCGAGATTAGAATTCCCCATGTTAAGATCTGGCATTATATTAACGCATTTTTTATTAACATAAGTTGTGTTAGACTCCAACAAAATGGTGCTGGTTCAGTTGGTATTACTTCGGATTGCGGTAAAAAATTGGTTTGAACTTGATTAAGAATTTTATTGATAGCAAAAAATACGGCGTGTCTGACCCAGTAGTTCTGATGTTTAATATCTGGGATATAATTTCCCTAGTAGGTTACTTGAAGCACATAATGCAAGGCTGTTTGACTATATTCTTCTGAAATGACACTAGTGCTACTACAAATCTTTGGGATAGCTGGTGAAACAAGCTTATTCATCAAATCTTTGCGTTGCTAGCTAGCGTGCTACGTATGGAGAGACGTAGGTTATCTACAAACGTAGCACAGTAAATGTCGACGCTGACCTATGAAAGTCTCCAAAATAATTAAGACAAGTGGGGATATACTAATATTTCTGTAACGGATTTGAAAAAAGAAATTATTTAAAAATAAAAGGTGAAATAACTTAAGCCTAATTTTTTGGGCACGGGTTACACCAGCAGTCACGGGATGACTAAAGAACAGAATGCTATAATCGTATGCTAATGGCGTAATGTAGAAATACTTTGCCATAACAGCACGCACGTTCGCAAAAACGCAAAGATCGTTATTGTGAGCCAGCCCTCGCAAAATTCTGTGTTCAACTACCTATGTATTTGTTTGTAGGTAGGTAACCTTTTATTGTATGACTTTCCAGTTGTCCATGTATTGCATTGCTATAGTATAGAATATTATATTATTATTATTATTATAGTGATGACATGGTGATGATTATGTGACAAAACTAATTAACCCCTGATTTTAAAAAGAGTGAGCGTAGGCTACCAGCTGTTTCAGGCGTTTTTGAAACAGGAAATATTTTACTTTTAGTTTAAAAAAGAAATTAATGACTTTTAGTCAAGTACCGTTAGAGTAGCAAGCGGCTACATCTTAACACAGGCTGTACAACCCTTGTCAAAATACCTCTGCATTCGTTGTAAAATATCCCAAAATCAAAAGACACAAAATAAATCAACACTATCTTCCAATAGATAAGAAAAATAAACACCAAACCAATCAATTAGTCAGTGCCGTAAACCCAATTGGATTAGATTCCAAAGTCAGAAAAAAGAAACAAAAAAGTTAAGATAGGCGCTAGAGCCTCCACTTTTAATTATCGTTTACCGACGCATTGTTTAGTGTGAAGAAAGAAAAAAGTTAAAAAGAAAAAGATAAAGTTTAAAAGAATATAAAGTTGTCTATGTCAGTGTAGTGATCCGTACGTTTTGAAAAAAGTACATAAATCCTTCACTATGGTCAATGCCACAGATAAAGATATAATAATTTAACTTGTCTTTGTTTTATTTTAGATTATTTCGTAAATTATCTACAAACGAAGGTTTGTTTAAGATAGGTTTTAGTATAATGTGATAAATATAACACTTATTTAAAGGTTTCTTTGATAACAACAGACATCGTCTAGTAGTCGCCATTTTTGTTTTTAAGGTAGTACCTAAACATTGATTGACTGTTTATAAATATAAACAATATGTTTCAAACCTTAAGGAGTAGTCTTACTCCTCGATTTTGATGAAATTGTGAATAATTCTAACACCTCATTATTTTTAATCTTGATACTTTGGTGTTACCAAAGTATCGCTTTATACTAAACATTCCAACATACCATCGCCATGGTCTAGCATAAAGATAGTATGTACTGTGGATGCTAAAGCTTGTAACTTGAAATATAAGCAGTAATACAGGACTATATAGCAAAATATCAATTTAGTCTGCCCCTTTATTACAACACTAGTATATAAATTGTAGTAATCTGAAAACAGTGACTAATCGCCACAGCGCCTCTATCTTGATGTGGTCGTCCCGTGAGCTCTAAAACCGCCTATCTTTGTCCATGTGCAATCATCTCTAGATTGTCCCGTAGCTCTGTAAAATCTGTTTTATGCGTTTATGTTGGTAAGAGACGCAAAGATCGTCCTGTAGTAACTCCGTGCCTTTTAAAACTCATTATCCTAGCGTCATGCTGGTTGCAACCAGAGCCTTGCAGCCCAAGGTCCGCTTTACAGTCAAACCAGATTTGACAAAATATTAGCTTTTATACAGAGCAACTACCGACAGACCTCTGCAACTCAAAGATATAGTGATATTCCATGCCGTGTCCGCTAAAACTACCAGATTTTGTCAATCTAAAATCGGTAGGAACACTAGGAACGTCAATATCGTTCCGTAATCATCCCATGCCCCTAAATTTACCAGTTTTTATCAACCTACATTCGGTAGGAGCACTAGGAACGCCAATATCGTCCCGTGCCCCTTAATGCTACCAGTTTTTATCGATCTACAATCGGAAGGAGCACTAGGAACGCCAATATCGTCCCGTGGTCGTCTCGTACCCTCTAAAGCCGTCTGTTTTTGTCCGTGTAGTATCGCTAGGTGGCGGCGATTTCACGCGTCCGACGTTCCCACACGCGTCTGGGACCGCCCGCGCAGACGACCTTTTTTACTTGATGCTTTTTGATGTCTATTTTACCTTACTGATAGAGTTCGTCGTACAGACTACACACCGGTAAAGCTCTGGCCAACACAAATTCCAAGGCTTGTATAAACTGGCCACTTCTAAAAAATCACTTGACGTCTAATAAAAAGTTATATTATTTGGAAATAAGAAGCTATCAAATTGTCTCATATTATCCTAGCATTAAACAAAGAGAACATGATACGCCAGTTAAACGATATGTCGTTTTAATGATTGTAGAAATTATCAAAATAGAACAATTTTACGATAGAATAACTTACCTATTAGTAAGCTTAACTTAACTATTATCTTCTAATATTGGCCCCATGATTGAATCAAGTAACATAATAATAAATAGCTAGAAAATATTTGATTTTACACCAAATATACAGTAATATCATAGAGACAAATAAAAAAGCTAAGATTCAAAAATCATGATACAAAGAAATACATATTATGTAGAACGGACGGCCTTGTGGCTAAAAGGAATTTCTTTCCGACGACATTTATTTAAGGATCATATCAAACAATTCGAAATCCAAATAACCCAATAAAACATTTTATTCTGTGATTCGCATTAGTACTTTTTGCGTCAAAAATCACTAAAAGCCTATCGCCAATAAAACAACACAAAGAGAACGGGTTACATTTAACAATGCACGTGACAAGGAAACTCCATAGCGAAAAAAGCGAAAAACCGTGTCTCATATTTGAAGGTTATTGAACCGCACGGTTTTTCCTTTAGTGGCGTTTTGTTAGCGAGCGATAACACAAACAGAACTCGACGTCCCACACGATGATACAGACAAACAAACATACATTCTGTGCCTCTAAATGCCTGAGTTCGAGAGGCAAGAATTTCACAAAAGGAATAATGTAAAAAGGAAAAGAGGACAGACATGTCTAGACAATGCCGTAAATAGCGCTGGTCTCTTCTTTGCCTTAAATGCAGCTTTCTTGAACATCTAAGCATACTCTAATCAAGTGTTAATAAATAGTTCCAGAAAGCGCAAAACAATAACTATCAGAAGTTCCTTAAAAGCGAAGATGACATGTAATCAGTGCCAACGAATGACATAATAATCTTTAAGTTATACTGATAATGATAACCTTGGCTTCTATAAGATTTCCAAACCTTGAAAGAATGTCGCATATGCATATTCTAGTTCTTGAAGGTTGTGGTAATTTACCTTAAATGCTAGATTGCTTCTCCTTGTAACAAGGAACTTATGTAAAACTGCCACTAGAAACGTATTTCATATATTTTAAACATGCAGACCAAGGTCGCCAAGACGAGTCATGGTTGCAACCAGAATAACGCTAGGACGACGATGACAAAATTTTGATGGATGTTTTCAGCTACCCCAATTCTTCGTGCCGTGATAATATGATATTGGAAGAGCAATCAGTATTGGCAGTAACCAACCTAACCTAGTAAGGTATTTAGACTATTACAGAATTCTTTTAAAAAGGCGAAGTTCAAACACCTATAAGCATGCAAAAGTAGATTAGAAATCGTTTTTAACGATAAGACCGCTCGATGTATTCTACTTTTATATAAGATTTCTTCAAATGATTATATTAATGTACAAAAAAGTGTAAATAAATAAATAAAATGTGGGTCGTTTAGATTTTCCTAATGGCGTAAAAAGAAAAATATTGTTAGTCAAACTTATATTTCGTTAAGTAACAATCGATATCATTTCATTGTCCACGGTAACGTCGGCACTACTGACCTCGTTTCAAAATGGCGACAAGATAACGCTTATTCTAAGTTATAATATAAAGGCATTACATTTTCATGGCGTGACCAATTGCAAATAAAATGTTTACGGTATAACTGATAAAATCTTGTCTTCGAAAGAATTATGAGATGTCTGTCGAGCATATTTTTAAACCGAATGAGCTGCTACAACTTATAGGGTTCTTATGTAAAAGCTCAATAAGTTTTAACCCTACCAAGGATATAAGTCTGACATGAGGAGAGGCTGCTAATATAAAGCTTAAATTGTGCCAACGTCCGCTAATTAGACCAATGAGGAAGTCCAAAATATTATTTTCCAAGTACTTCACAATCAAGACTTTAACTCTGCATCTTAGATGTAACGACTTTTAAAGTTCCATACTCAATACATCGCCTCGCAGTGTACAGTGATGCGGCATTCTACATTTGCCAGTCCGATTCACACTTAATCCATTTTATTTATTCTCCTTAATTGTACTACGACCACATTTCATAAAAGACCCCGTACATGAAAGGTCTCCAAACAACGGTCGCTCCTCGTTCACTGTTTGTCAATCTGTTTGTCGAACAATACGGGCGTTTCGCCAGCGCCAGCGCTTTCTCGGAACATGCTTGATACGTGATCTCCGTTCGATCCGCCCGATATTACACGTTTCTTCATCAATAACCTCCATAGAACACCGTAACCTTCTATTCACTGCCCGCTCAACATAAACGGTTGAAATACAAGGTAGAATAAAGCAAGCAATGGTTAGTGACGCAATCGAAAGCTTAGCATAGTTCGTTCCGCAGGCAAAGCGTTAAAATGACCGAAGACACGCTGCAGGTATCTCGTAAAAAAAGAAAATTAAAAAATAAGACAAGTGTAGGACAAGTGCGTGACGTACTTCATAGCTGTGGGAATGTCCCGGGTGTTTGGACCCTATTGTACCAAGTATGGTACCTTGTGGCAGTCAATGAAAATATCTTTGGCTGTTTAAACTTAATTTATCAGCAAGATATGGAAATAGGTTGGTCGAGTGTGCATTTAATGTGGGCACTGCAGTATTTGGACTGCAGTTAACTTTCGCAAGAGCACGTAGAGTTCACACACAGAAATAAACGGTGCAAGTCTAGTATTGATTAAAATACACGAAAGCCACATCTACCTAACTCATAGTAAAAAGCGTTCTCGTTTCTTTCTTTAAAACAACTTCAAAAATACTCCCAGTAAAACGATTTTACGAAGACATCTACAATATGCTTAAACAAAGATTAACATAACGATTATTGGTTACTAAAAGGGTTATCAGATAAATAACTTCGTATCATGTAAAAGTTACAGATTCTGTGGAATTTGGTACTCAAATTAGTAAACAATTAGCCTAACTAATCAATGCAGGTAAGGTAGGTAGAACTTACCTATACAAAATTATTCTCTAACAAGGCATTTAATATCAAAAACCTACACCACCACCAGAGACCGATACATCATTACCGGCATGAATTATTGACAATTTCTCCTCGCTAAATGATGTGGCGCATCAAAGCTGCCGACAGACTCCTCAGGCAGCCGTCCCCGCCATATTAACTGCCTCTAACGTTCATATAACTCCAAAAACAAAGACACCGAAACACTTTTTTCCATCACCATGTAGGTGGTCCTCATTAGTCCAACACCAATATTTGCGCGATATTTTACAAATCGTCAGTACATTGCACCTTGTCATTACTTTGCCGAAACTTTGGATCACTTTTTGCTAGATGTCCACCAAGATCTACATGCTTTTCACGAAAATGTAAAACACCCTTATCATGCCAAAAATAGCGTCCATTTTCGTTTAATGATTTCGTGTTGTGACTGTAATGTTTGTTTTGGTAATTAGGAGTGATCCAAGTCGGCATCTTTTCAAGTCAGAATCGTTTTGATGTCGGAGGGGGCGGGTCAAAAGTACCTCTGTTTGATTTGGACCCCGCCGGTTGTGTTTTTTAACAAATTAGCGACGATTAGTTCCCGACAGGGGTCTATTTCGCCCGTGATCACTTTTTTGATGATGATTGGCCGTTTTTCATATTATTTGTGTGGTCCTGCTCTATTTGTTTGTTTTTGAAGTCGGATTGAGATTTAACGGTATGACACGCAACGACCAAATAAAAACGATGACTATTTTAAGTCATGATAATCGGCGACCATCAAATAATCAAGATTAATGCAAATCCGCCAGTCCAAAATTCGCCAAGCGCAGTCAGCTCCTTTTATAAGCCAAATGAACAAGCATTACCATAACAATTGCTTTTAAACTGACTCAAATGGACGTAAATAATAAAGACGCATTACGCATTCAAAATACTTCCAATGACGCTCTTGGGAAGTGGCGATTTCCTCGGCAGAAGTATCTAACTCACTACCGGAGCAACTCATCACCTGTAGCATCCTTAGCCTCCGAGAATCGTAGATGAACAATGTGTCTTACGTCATGTCCGTTTCCGTCGCTCAGCTGACTGTGTAGTGTCCGTCCGTCTGTCACGTAGCAGTGAAAGTCAAAGTATTACTCATACAGGCGTTCGATTCATGTATCGCCTTTGATTTTATGAATGAACACAGGTGTGGTCAACGGCTCCGGTTGTCAATTGACAAAACATTTGGGAACTTCTTGTACAGTAGCCGCGACAAACGCAGCATTTTGATTCGCTGAAGAAGACGACTAGTTCTAATTACTTACTCGCACTACGGCTATATCCCGTATGGATTTTACAAACACTCAAGAAACGGATACGAAGAACAACTTGACTTCTCACAAAATTCGGCTTTACTCACTACGCCACACTAGCAGTAAAAGCTACAATAAAACTAACATAAAGTCGCCTGCCTTATTAGAAACAAATTATATCTGCTAGAACTTAAACGGGTGCGATTCAATAAAAAAACATTGTTTTACTGCAGAATCAGAACTTCGATACCTTCCTACTCAGAAAATGCTTTAGTATCGTCACCCTGAAAGCAGATCTATTGACCTTTTATTTTCAGCATCATTATAAGCTTTACAAATTAATTCCCACACGAAAAGCCATATGTACCAGTACTTGATTAATTAATGATAAAACTAATTAAACCGATGATAATTATTGTGTCTGTTCTGCGTCATAGCAAGTGTTGTCGTAGTGCGTTGTCGTCGCTAAAGGTCAGCAGGCTACCACGATATACTACGTTGCACTTCTATGTTCATTTCAATAGACAAAGCCTGCTAAGTTATCATTATCAATATACTAGACGACGCCAGCAGTTATGCCTACATTTTTTTTTAATTTACCCATTTTGGCCGATCTCGTGCGAATTTTGGGAAATCCCTTCTTAGTGCACCCCTACGGTCCCCAAGGAACACGCATGCCAAATTTCAAGTTTTAGCTGTAGCGTGTCTGTCAGTCAGTCAGTAACGCAAGGATTTTATATATTAAGAAGATATTAAACTCTTTCACGATTTTGTACACACAATCGAAACATCTGGTCGTAAGATGCAATTTGGCAAGTATGTCCCTTGAGGAGTGTAGTACTAAGAGGGGATTTTTAGAGATTCACGAACTAAGAGCCGCGGATGAAATCTAGCACTATGATACGAGGGCTGTATTTTAAATATTAAAGGTAAAGGCAGCGACAACCTAGAAATATCAAGAAATAGCCATGCAGAGGGTATCGGGTAAAATCCTACGGCGAGCACCACTAACTTTGCGAAGTTATGTGCATATTAAGTTGTTAATACAGATAGCGCTGTGCTTCGGAGAACACGTTAAAAGTCGCTTTCTAAGATCGTTTCAAGAAGATGGTTATGATCTCAGCCAAAAGACGTCTACATAAGCCTCCCCTAGGGCTACAGTCGCCCGTTCGGCTCAAAAAGATGTCTTAAAGAAAATTTGTATGTTCTTATATACAAAAGACGAAACGTGAACGATAACGGCCGAAGGTATACCCATTAACCTAACATAATTTATGTAATAGTAAAAGGTTACAGTAGCCTATGACCTAAACAACAGCTTGCTACCACGCTGACTTTTTCCCATCAACGTAGTAAAAAGATATCACAATTCAATATTACTCGTTTGAGTACCAATGTAATTCTATTTCTAGATGTGAAAACCGGTCGATGAAGGAAATAGCTAATACATTACATCACTATATACTATGTAACAGATAACACTGAGATATAAGTATTGCGTATATTATGAGTTTATGACACACATCTGGTTATCGTTAAGTCGTTTATCCTGTACTTAGTACATGTCAGCATGAAGTCACTTCTATTTCTTTTGACACGAGTGCTCATCGTTACAAGCATAAATTGATTTTCTCTTGCGAAAAATGAAATACACCTTCTCAAGTTTCACCTTCTCTCACCCAGTTAAAACTCTCTTAAAGTTAACTTACGAATCGAAAGACTATTAATAATGATACTTTACTTCTATCCTCTATGTGAGGACGATACCTACTTGGATTTCCATAAAGTTCGAGCTGGTCCCATTTATACAATAATCAAATGTGGCTCCTCTTCTCAAAAACCTCCATTCCGCATTTAGTCTCTGAATGCGCATTTGAAACATAGTTTTGACAAAGAAGGTATGGTTTTCAGAAATGCCATTTAAAAAAAAGCCCATCACCTTCGCAGCTCTTTCTCCTTAACTTTTCGCAGTAAACCAACAACAGCTATTTTTCTTATTTTCTCATACACAATTGCACGTATTGCGGGGTTTGCTTTCTTATGCTGGCGTCATGAGTCACTCCGGATCGTCTGTCTGTGGCAGACACAAGCCGCCGGTGCGCCTATATCCACACAATGATACGTAAGCGTGCCTTGCATCCAGATTATACGCACTAAGTGTATTCTTTAAAGGAGGTAATTGCACCTCTATGTATTAATGGATATAGAGCTAAACAGCGCGCTTTCAAGCTTGGAGTTTTGGATACGTTCAAAGTCAATCGGTATAAGTAGATCACAGAAGTTGGCGATATCAGTATGTCTCATGCCTCAGATGCATAACACTCATAGACACTTGTGTATGAAATCGTAAGTCGCATTAAGTTGTCTTGGTCGTATTTAGCTACATTAATTAGCCTTCTTCTTAAGATTACTTGTAAATAATGCGTATAATGCTCGGAGTGGTCAATGTATCTTTTATTAATTATAGGTTTTATCATAGCCTGGGATACTGGTAATAGTAAGACAAAATATGCAGAGAAAGAAGTTTGTGTCCCTGGCAATCGATTCAGTGAATACCATGGTATGCAATCGTATCGAAAGATAGGGTTTCTCCACGAATCGGCTAATTTCGCACAAGCCGCCCTGTATTTTCATCCAAATTATCCGTTATGTTGCTAAAGTTATCTAAAAAAAAAACCGGTCAAGTGCGAGTCGGACTCGCGCACCGAGGGTTCCGTACAAACCTGTAGGTATATAAGTAAAAGTTCACCAGTCATAGTTATGGTATTTTTATTGCCAATTGAAATCCATAACATTACAGTATGGCAAGCTGGAGGAGCATAAATTAAAGAAAAAGGGGTCTTTGTCGTTTGTAATCAGTAATCCTTTATTTTATATTAACATATATCGCTTATTTTATAATATAATTTAAATACCTATACCAGCCTTGCAGCAGCCTTGCAAAAGTCTGCTGATGAATGATGGTAAGATTTTTTATCAAAGTTATTGATTTACAAAGCTTTTAGTGACTATTAGAAATCTGTTACAAAAATACTTATAAAGTACAGAATAATTAGCAAAAAGGTTTGAAGACTATGTAATTATTTGAAATCTCAATCGCAGTCCACTGCTGGACATAGGCCTCTCCCAACATGCACCACAGCACACGGTCATCAGCCTTCCGCATCCTTTATCTGGGCTATAAGACGTTACTTCGTACCAAATTTCAAGATTCTGAGTTCACGGGAAGTACCCTCTAGGTTTTGATTCACTTGCGAGTAGGCGCGAGCTTGAAAATATGCTTATATTGCTCTTTCTTTTGATTGCGTTGACATAGAAGCTTGATGTTGTTGCAGCCTTACGGTGTTATATACCTGAGTATTTGATATGAATTTCAATTTAATACCTCCACGCGTTCAAGAGCAAGGGGTAGTAACTTTAAATTTATTAAAAATATTTTTTTATTAGCTGTAACTAAAAAATTACGGTTTTCGCAATTTTTCCTTTATGAGTGATATAAGACGTTGCTTCGTACCAAATTTCAAGATTCTGAGTTCACGGGAAGTACCCTGTAGGTTTTGATTCCAATGCGAGTTTGAAAATATGCTGCAATTTGCAGCATATACGGCTGTATCTTTTGATTGCGTTGGATTAGAAGTTTGATTTTGTTACAGCTCTATGGAACCGTAGATTCGAGTATTTAGTATAAATTTCAGTTTGATACCTCCACGCATTCCTGAGAAAAAGGGTCTTGACAGACGGACGGACAACAAAGTGATCCTATAAGGGTTCCGTTTTTTCCTTTCAAGGTACGGAACCCTAAAAATACGCTCACAACAAACCTCTCAGTGCTAAATTATACATCGAAATTCTGCAAGGGAGTGGTATCCTACCCCATTCCAACCAGCCTTGTAATGCAAAAGCTTCACAAGTCAGTATTTCTAGGTTGAACGGGAAATCGATCCGAATTAAGTTTTGTCTACGTAATTCTTTGTAACAACCATTGCTGGGTATTTTCTGAGAATAACTGTTATTTTCCAACTGCGCAGTACTAGCGACCGCTTCATAGTTTATTTTATATAAATGTTTACGGATTTCTATATTGCCTTGATGCAATTGATCGTCAGCTGACGTACCTGCACTCATCGATTCGATATTAACTATTTATTTAACTTAGAATTAGTTACCTAAAATTGTGACCTTACTTCAATAAAACAGCTTTGATAGGATTAGTAGTTATGTGGTGGTTGAACTTTGATCACAATTACCTATTGCATACGAACTCTGACCACCTTCATCAAAATATTTAAACTATGGTAATGCATACAAGTCGTACTTACAACACGTACGATAAGCTTAAAACAAAATGTGTTGAGATTTTCTTCAATACTATTATTAGATACTAAGATTTGGATATTGCGACAAAAGGCTGCCTTCTTCTTATGGCGCTGATACACTTGAGCATTCACCTGTAATGAGCATTCTCGCGAATGTTACAAAACAAATGAGTGTGTTTCAGCGAGCATTCTCACGAACATTCGGGCAAGCCTTGGAATATACATAATACATAGAATTCGCGCTACAATGGCGAACCCAATTTACTTCACTGTAACTTATGATTTTAATCTAGGGAAGAATCTTCGTAGTTTATCACTAATTTTAACTTAACTAGTGATGGGCTTACAAAGAATAAATATCGATAATGTTTACAATAGATCCTTAGATTTGGTTTACTCAGAATTAATGTCAATAGAATGTTGATAAACTCTCGATATCGATAAATATATTTGAACGTAGGAACAGATACTTGTGTGATTTATTAAACCTGTTCAAATTAAAATCTGCATTTTATTATATAGGAATTTAAACTTTCGTGGTCATTTAAACTTAATTTAAATTGTTTTTCGTGAACATGGCGCTTGCAACAGTGCCGAAATATCGGTTACTCCAAACAAAGGTACGTGGTATATATCCCGAAAAACAATTTAAATTAACTGCATTTTATTATTTAGAAACGTCATTTGTTTATGTATTTTATTCTTACTCTAGAAATAATTCATAAGTGAAACTGAAGTAAACATATTGGGTAAAACTACATACATAGACCCACGCCTGCTTCCCCGAAGGGGTAGGCAGAAGCATATTAAACGCCCACTTTTCGCCAGTGTTTTGATCCCACGTAATAGGTGGCGAGTCTATTGCCGCTTATCGGGATATTTTATTTGCCAGAGCCTCGTCCGTTGATCGGCAGGTGCACCACTTGCAGGTGAGGTTGGCTTGGGACCCTAAGTTCTTAGTGGGAACCCTATGCACCCCTTAGTGGGAACCCTATGCAATTAGGTAGGGTAAAACTACTGTTGAAATAATATGACTAGCTGACCCGGCGAACTTCGTACCGCCATATATGTATTATACATATAAACCTTCCACTTGAATCATTATATCTATTAAAAAAAAACCGCATTAAAATCCGTTGCGTAATTTTAAAGATTTAAGCATACATAGGGACAGACAGACAAAAGACAGACTTTGTTTTATACTATGTAGTGATTATTAATACCTAATGGAATTTATTGCGTAATTATAATAATTATTAATTATTTTATGAGTTATAAGTTTACTTCTAATAAACTTATATCCTCCTGTTTCTATACACGATCATCAAAAAAACGAAATAGGTGAAATTGAAACGAAATCAAATAACTAACAAAAATACGAAACCAGTGGAAACTTTTGAATATAATTCCCAATGCCTCATCAGAGGAGCCGCCATTCTGGCAACAATCGCATACCTGTATATTTATACAGCCTTAATACTGCCTTCTGAGAAGGTCTGTCCGTACGTGCGTACGTCGCAGTTGTAACGCGCCAATTTTTAACTTTAAATAGAAAAAATATGTGGTATGTGACAAAAGGGTTCTTTATTGCTTTTACTAGTGGAGATTGCGGACCACCTGATAGGCGATGATAATAAAGAAATACGAATAAAGCTTTTCAGTGCAACTTATAGCTATAAGTAGTACCTAGTTATCTACTTAAATAATGAATTAAGCATTGAACGAAGAAAACAGGAACAGTTTTATACGGTTCTAGCACGTAAGTAATGGTAATTGCAGTTTAATTACATTGACACTTCATTCGAATAAACATTCATAATACTGACAAAGATTCAAATGCAATTCCCGTGGGTTCAAATCCGATACCCTCGATATGGCAATCTGTTGGTATCATCACTAACTGCTTTCACGTCGAACCTTACAAATATTGGTGAAATATTTCCAGACCCTTTCATTTGATTTATAAATTATTTATATATATATATATATATATATATCTTTTTTAATTTATATATTTATCTAAAAAATAATAACAATGCAATTTGTCTTATCTCATAAGCGTAACCGAACGTAAAAACCCCTCAGTGAGGTATACGAGGCTTTACTCATCCATCAACGTGAACTCGATTGGATAGTCATTATTTTACTTATACTATCCATATACTATACTTTTATAAATTTACTTCCCATGCATGTATCGGAATGCATGAATCAGTGCAGCAGCTAAACAAACCGCTTGAAGGGATTCCTCACCGATGACTAGTACCCAAGCACTACTAGCATATTGTTCGTGCCATTTTTGGCTCCAACTTACTTCCTACACTAGAGCATTCATTCATGCGGATTAAGTGGCGTCATCTTATTATTATGGTATGTAGATAATGCTTGCCAAATTAGACTAGAAGTTTAGACTAACAAATTTAGAATTTTGGCCTGAGTTTTCGAAAATCGCCTGCGTTTGATTTGATCCAATGTACTGCTGAATTCAATATTCTAGCTATCCATTGTTTTCGATACACATACAGGATGTCACAAGACCCATCACCAAGCCGAAGTTTACTCGTTGTGGGCATCATGCCGAGTCATACTAACCAAAAATAATACCTGGGAAACGATTTTTTTTTAAGTTTTCTCATTTTTTAAATCGCAATTAGAAGCGCGCGCGTGCAATGCTCGAAATACCTACATATCCATGGGGTCATAGGGCATCTAAAGAACATATTGGCGAGGTAAATGCATCGATTTTGTACCTAATTAGAAAAATTCCATACTAACTTTGAGCCTCAATATCTCCTGAACCAGTAATTTCCCAGGTATGGTGCCGAAGTAAAAAATGTTCGTAGTGATTGGTACAACATGGGATTTCAGTTTTCGTTAAGGGTCTTTTTACACCCTGTATATTTATTTGGCATAAGCTCCATATAAAATATGACAAATATGTATCTCGAATCACTAAATCCATGGATAAATCGAATAATGATTGGCCTTTAATAATTATCAGGCGTGTCTCCGCAAAACTTTATTTCAAACGAACTGTTTCCCGCGGTTTCACCCGCGTCCTGAGGGAACTACATCGCGTACCCGGTTAATTTATAGCCTAAGTTACCCTTGGTTCATCAGCTATCCGCCAGTGAAAGTCCCGTCAAAATCGGTCCAGCCGATCCAAAGATTAGCGAGAACAAACAGACAGATCGACAGACAGACAAAAATTGTAAAAAAAATCATTTCGGTATATGTACCGTGTATACCCATATGCATTAAGTAAAAAGCGGTTATTTTAATATTTCAAACAGACACTCCAATTTTATTTATATGTGTATAGATTTAAAGTCGATTGGACTGGTTTCAGAATCTCTTTTAATGTTAGTAAGCCACTGTTTCCGACTTTCTGTGTATTACTTTTTCTATAAAACAATTCTCGTCAAAATGTAAATCAGCGCAATCCAATCATTAGTAAACTGAGTCAAAACGTTGTTAAATTGATTTGCACCCATAACACTAGACGGTACAGACATAAGTTCACGCCTATTGTAATCATAAATCATGTATTTGCAAAAACAGTGGTAGGTATATAAAAAACATATTTTCTTAATCGGCTGTGCAAATTATTTTATTACTAACTAGACGTTTCCCGCGGCTACACCCGCATGAATTATACACCTAAACCTTAATCACACCGTGTAAAAATCCATCCGGTACTTTTCGAGTTCATCGCGTATATACACGACTTAAAAGGGATTACATTTTAATTATAATAAGTAAATATAGATTTCTGAGCCGGAGGAGTAACAAGACTATTAATATATAATCTGCAGCTTAAGCATTTTTCGCATAAAAACATAGGAAAAAAACATTCACATATATTAGTATAAAATGTTAAATTCCCAGCAGGCCCTCAAAGAAGGTCATCATTTGGGATACTAATCCATATAAGGTTGGTCGTTGGTCTATCCTTATTGGGAACAATGCTCGTCCTTCTATCCGGAGTCCGGACTCGCAAGGTCGGCCGTAACCTGCCCATCATAACTAGCATATATTAACGGAAATGATTTCTAATCTTTGCGAATTAGTATGCACAAACCATGGGTACTATATTGTAACAGTAGATGTTAGTCATACAGTCGAAATAGATTCATCAATGAGTTCCTGGGGTACTGAGGACTGAGTTTGGCAGAACTTGAATGGAGTTTTCGATTTCTTTTGTATTTGCATATGGTTCAATGTTCAATGCGTCATGTGCTGTTGCTATGTGAACGTATTGGTTGGTGGTGTCAATTGTCTGAATTTGGTTTTGGTGGACTACTTTGGTTACCAAAGTGTCGGCTTTTAGTTCAATCGACGAACTGAACTGAACTTAAATTTGCTTTGCGAATCTTTTGGTCAAAGCGTATTTCTTTCTGTCGTAGAGCTTGGACTTCATTGCAAATGCCTCATTAACTATGAATGGATATTTAAAAAATATGACTAGTTACTTATTCGCTACGAAACGAACACTCTTAGGGCTCAATCAGACCGAGCGCGGTCACGCGGTCAAGCGTTCAAGCGTTCAAGACCGCGTGACCGCTCTCTGTCTGATAGGCCCTATGTAACGTAATACAACACAAGGAACGCAAAACTGACCGCTTGAACGTTTGACCGCGTGACCGCTCTCTGTCTGATTGAGCCCTAAGCTCAAAAAGTATTATAACAAAAACTATGTCATCTAAACTTTTTAGATGACACAAGTGACGAAGGAAATGATATGACTCCTAACTAAATGTGGCCTTATGTATATGGCACTGAGCACTGATTACTCTTTTGCCAATCCCCCAAACGTGAACCACTATATAATTATGTAATATTGACAATCCTCCATCTCCCACAGTGCGAGGAGTCAATGTCAGCGGGAGACATGTGTGTCTCCGCCGCGCGCGCCGGCCCCTCAGCTCGCTGGCATCCAGCCTGCTTCGTGTGCTCCTCGTGCCAGGAGCTGCTGGTCGACCTGGTGTACTTCTGGAAGGACGGCCGCCTCTACTGCGGGAGACATCACGCGGAGACGCTCAAGCCTAGGTGCTCGGCATGTGATGAGGTGAGGACGACTTATTTATTTGTTTAGCACGTAATGATTTTTGGGTATTACACTATTAAACAGCAACTGACCGGTCTAAACGAGCATGCCTAGGGAGAGGTTTTGCCCAGCAATTGGACACATTAAGCAGCTTCTAAAAAATGTATAGGTAAAATGTCAGCTGTCATTGGTCAGTTCAAATCAGGAGGCTACCTCATGGCTCTTCTTAATTCGATTGGCGTTTGGCACTTTAACTAGCTTGCACCGAGTCTATCAAGGATGTGCTTAGACCGCATTCATCATCAGCCCTTTATACTGTCCCACTGCTGGGCACGGGCTTCTTCTCATTATGAGAAGGGTAAGGCCATAATCCACCACGCTGGCCAAGTGCGGGTTGGCAGACTTGAGACTACACATGTTTTCGAGAACATTATGGAGAACTCTCAGACATGCAAGTTTCCTCACGATGTTTTCCTTCACCGATTAGCAAGCGATAATTAACAATTAAATACGCACAATTGCTCCTCAAACACACTGAGACATTATACCAAACGTATGCACTATCCTGTGATGGGAGATAATATGCCACATAATTGCTTAATAGCTATTAAATTACACTTAAGCTAATACAACATTCGTCACCTAATACAAAATAACTTGAGGACTGGTAGCGCCTCCTAACTTACTTTAAGTTTCTCGACTTTTTAAACATCAATCTTTTTATACCTACGTAAAGTATACAGATAAATCAAGGCAAAGGAACACTCCAAACAGCCCATTATCTTATCACTGTACTACAAAACGTTTAATCACCAACCTGTGTGTTTATCACCACGATCGCCAGCCTGCGCACGCGCCGGTGCAATTGTGCGTGCAGTTGGCAATATCCGCCGTTTCCGCCACAAACCGGAAGTGAGATAACATCGGGGGGTTGGCACATCCCCTGTATTATTCAGTTTCACGGTGGACGGACAGTGTTGCGAATTTATTGTAATCTAACATATGGCTATAACAATTGTAGCATTTGCATTTTATTGCGTGTGAATACATTAGTTCGTATGTAGGCTTTATAGGACAAGCGTTTTTAGGTTTTGTTGATATTACTACATATAGATAGTGCATCTTAGTTTTAGTGACTATCATGGTAACTGCCTATTGGGTTGGGTTTATAAGCAACAAAAATCATCTGTAAGCCAAACTAGAGTTATTTAGGCTTTAAACCAAACCAGGTAGGTACACCCACGAGTGTGTATGCAAGACTTTATTGCGTATAAGAAGTGAAAATGTAACAAACTCATATTCGATTCGTATTTCATTCTCATTATTCTTTCTCTTCTTTCTCTTAGCGTTATCCCAGTTTCAGTCTGGGGTCCGCTTTCTAGTCTAACCGGATTTGGCTGAATATTAGCTTTTCCACGGAGCGACTGCCTGTCTGACCTCCGCAACCCGAAGGGGGGATAGCGATATTCCATGGTTTAGACTAGTGTCAGTTTATTTAGAAGGTACTGACGCCCTGTAACGATTGTCAAAGATCTTCATGACAACCGGGACCGACGGCTTAACGTGCTCTCCGAGGCACGGGACAAGCGATAATTAACAATTCAATACGCACATAACTCCGAAAAGTCATTGGTGCGCGCCGTGGATTCGAACCTGATACCCTCTGCATGGCAGTCTGTTGGTATATCCACTCGGCTATCGCTGCCTTTTTCATTCTCATTATTAATAATAAAAAATACAGTGTAGTTTCAACTGTGTGTCCTTGACGTGTGCAGTTGTAAGGCATTCCGCACCCAGCGCAAGTGCGAGTATACTATACTGCCTCGCATATGTTACGATGTGCTAAATAACAGCCCACTTTTGACCGGACAATGGCGTTTACTTAGTATTCGCGACGTGGCCAATATTAAGCGCTGCCACCTGACTGAGTGAGCCACTAAACCGAGGGTGCAACGACCCCCAACATTCGACAATAAATTAAATCACCTCGCGCAGGGCTACCAACTAAAACCTGGCTGGTTAGAAATTATCGTGTTTTATAATTTTTCAAAATAATTTTCGATAGCCAAATAAAAACATAAAGTTGTTCTGAATCTGAATGGTCTTAAGGCCTTCTTACTCTCATGTCTCACCGCTGAAAATTGTCCTATTCTCGCTATGAGTAGGTTCAGAACCATAACGTTCATCATTCATCATTTGCCCTGACTAACACATCATCCCAAAGCCTAAGTTACTAAAGTTAGAAACATGTAGACATTCAGATAGTGGGTACTTTTCAATCCTTTAAAAAATTGGGCACACACTACGGCAGGATTTTAAACGTCCCGAACCTGACGTAAAAGCGAGGTTGAAAGTTTTAAAAAATGCAGTCGAATTGAGAACCTCCTCCTTTTTTTAAAATATGTTAAAGATGCGAGCTGCAGTTAGTTTAAGTATAAACTCACACCCCTAAGGGTCGCCGGGGGTTCGTCTGCAACGGAAGCATCTACCAGACGCAAGCCTCGATAACCACATCTAGGTCGGAGGGAAACGCACACAAATGTCCAAATAACCACTTTAATACCCCTCGTGATTTGGTCGCGATAACAATGAAAGATTTCGTTATATTTGGGTCAAGTAGCTAGCTGTCGGATTATACCAATTCGTGTGTTTTTTGAACAATTGAGTTTGGGTTTCTTGGAAAAAAATATGGCTAGCTTTTACTCGCAGTTGGTCTATGTGTCGACGTTTTCTAAAAGGTTATGTATTTCTTAAATGTTCGGATAATAGACTAAGTAATTAGTTTAGCTGTGAAATCCGTAGAAATGGTCGCAATTAGTCTAACAGTTACTTGTAATGTATCAAAGTAAGAATTAGATATGTGGTAATTGTGTAATCTTATTTGCTTTTCCTTACTTGTCTACCCGGATTTGGCTGAATATTAGCTTTTCCACTGAGCGACTGCCTATCTGACCTTTACAACCCGAAGGGATAGCAATATCGTTACTAAAGTAAAATAATAAATATAATAAATATGACAAGAAGATTGTGTCTTTTCGAAACAATAATAAATTCTAAATTATTGTCCACCTATTAGACTACTAGCTACTAGTTATTTCTTATCGTTACCTTTATTAAAGCGAATTGCAAGCCACCATTACGAAATAGCAACAATGTTGTAGGTATATCTTGTAATAACAGCCCGAAGGCTATGGGAGTGTGTCTGATATCTTCATTAGCTTTCATTCACTCCTTCGTTCATTCACAGATATTAATTAAAACAGATAATTACTCATGAAACAGGTTTTTTATGAGTTAATTAATAACTTACTCGTGTCGAATTTGATAAAGAGTAGAGTAGAGTGATTCTTTTGGTAAAGTTTGTGATTTTTAAGTCATTGTTGAATTAAAAGTAGTACTCCGGCTAAGTCGAATGACGAAAAGCCGAAAATGGGGCTCAGTGGCGTGCCGTTGGAGAGGCCTATATCCAGCAGTGGAATATGGCATATATATAGGCTGATGATCATGATGGTAACTTTAACCGTGTTTTAAATACCACTCGCTGAGATGGCCTGTAAATGTTCTAATATAGGTAATTAAAAACTGAATTTAAAGACAACTCCCGCAACAGAAAAATCCTATATCGCGCGGCTTTAGAAACATTTAATTGACGATCACAAAGTACATCTATACTCGAAACAACAATATGTGGATCATACATAGTGTTGCTTCATGTGGGGATTGAACCCACAATACTCGGAGACTATTATAAAAGGCGAGGCGACCGCTTAAACCACTACGCATTATTGTCCCTCAACTTCGTCAGAATCATAAAATAAATAACTTTTTATTTACACTTTATACTAACTGCTCGTCATTAAGTAGTAGCTACTTTGCTGCTATTCCTTAATTCAAACAATCGATACCTCTCTATATTATCGAAAAATATTTCAATTCCGAACTACACTACCCATCATATCAGCCGAGAGACGTCCACTGCTGGACATAGGCCTCCCGGAACTACACTACCCAGTGCACAATTTACCTCAACTCAAGTGGACTACCCAGATTCAAAATAAAAAACTAGGCATTGGTTACATTGGTTATTGCATTGGTTATTGGAATGGGACAGGACGAAGGGGAAGACCTAGCCGGACGTTCTCTGACCAGATTGGAGATATCTTTAAACAGGACAGGTTAGAAATACCCTGAACAGAAGAGCATGCATGAGGAATCTGATGGGAGTGAATGAAGCAAGAGAGATATGTCAGGATCGTTGCAAATGGCGTTCCGTAGTCTCTGCTTACCCCTCCGGCAAACAGGCGTGATTCCATGTATGTGTGTATGTATGTATGGTTTTTATATAAAACTAAAATATAACCAATTTTCTTTGCTCAAGTTCTTACTTATAATGAACTTGAGCTCATTAAGGAGTAAAGTTATCAATTCAAGCAATCAGTACATGCATGCTAGATCAAATAACTCGATACACACATGTTGTATTGCTATTAGCTTTTCTCATGTAGCCCGTTGATTTCCATAAATATATTATGAAAATAAATTACGTCAACGATATCAAGCATAATAATTAATTTATTTATTATATTTAGTTTATGGTACTAGAAAAGCGTGTACTCTACGGTTAAAGAAACAAATCACAATTGTTTATGGTCGAGTGGAATTTGTAGAAGTAGGTTTAATATTACCATAAGCATATTTTTGGTATTCAAATTATGTAAATCCGTAGTCACGAAACCCATAATTAAGAGGTTAGAAATATTTTTCGGGTAATTAACTGGCTTAAAGAAAACGCGTGTGGTTTTCCATGTCGTAGTACTTACCTATTTGTGTGTATTTTCAACCGTATTCAGAAAAGGAGTTTCAGTTGTATTTTTTAATGTTTCCATTAAATTTTTCTTTAGTTTTAAAAAATATACTGTCCGTTTGGTCAACTAGAAACTATTAGATATATCTTAGAACCATATGTTAAAAATCAAACCTAGTCCAAATCGAGTTTAAGAAGCCATCGTGCAGCTTTTCGCCACTGCTAGACATAAGCTGCGCCTATTTGCATAGGTACCTAATTCGCATTGCGAATATAAAGCTGGCCAGTAGTATTTTTATCACATATAAAAGGGATTGGTGTTGAGTTTTCCGTCTTTCCCCAAATATACAATTAGCTTCGTGTCTTTTGTTTTTGTCATCTCGAACAACCCGCACGGAATGTAAATGGTTGGTAACACTATGTATCCTTAATCAGTAACCAAACCCACATCAAATTAGTACTTACTTAAAATATTATTCATAATATCTGAGAAATCACTGACACCACTGCCTACTACACTTATCTAAATCTAGCTCAGCCCGCGGTTACAGCCGCGTTATTTAGGCTGCTGTACCACACCATTGTGATAGAGTTTCTTGATCAAGGCTGTCCAAAAAAAATATTTAAATTGTATCAGGAGTGAAATGAAACCTGACCTGAAATTAGCGCCATCAACCAAACAAACTCTTCAGTTTTATTATTACTTTATTAGTATAGAGTTATAGACAATCCCTTAGAAACCAGCCGTACATCCTAACCACGCTCCTGTATGTATTCAATCGCGTGTCCTACTCACATAAACCTCTCTGTTTGTACCATCACGCCACCCTGACGTGTGGGCACCGCGCAGTTCTCTGTTATTTGCTTATCTACAAGAGATTTGCATGAGCTATCTCGACATCGTTAATCGGTCTCGGTTATTGTAATGAGAGGTATTTATTTTTAGCGTGAGACTTCACTTCGAAGGAATAACTATATGTGCAGTAATTTGAAACTATGTGGTATTTTAGAATTTACTCTCTTGGAAGAAATTAGGTGTGAGTCCTTTCGGGCCTGGTCCAAATTTTTATAGATTTTAGAAGTAGTTCTGGTTAGCGTTTTGGAAATAACCTCGTTTAAAAATGTTCGTGATTAGCCTTACACTCCGAATTAATAACAGCAAGTTTAGGAATATATGCCTACCAAAATGATTTGCAGAACTTATGCGATGGATAATGCTTTACAAATACTTATTCGCGTTAGATATTTATAAATAAATATTCCAAATTCTAATATTCTTCGTATTATTAGCTTGTTCATGTTCTAGTATTGTGAATACCAATAATAGGTATACAGAATATTTTCTCCACAAAAACCAAAAATAAATACTTGTGTGCCAGGTTCTATTACTCCACATCTAAATACCCATTCTTCCAACGATTATATAAGCAAGTATCATAATTATGTATGTTTGTTACCAACTATAGTAATTTCAATGAGGTAAACATGACTTTGCGGTAGATCTGCAATATACTCCAAGGGCCAAGAACCAGTCTAGGTATATTTCATACCGTGCTTACTGCAATAAACTGGCAAGGAAGGTCAGTCAGTATAATATATTAGCCTGCAGCCAATGTCAAAGGTCTACAGCAATGCAGATCAGCTGTTTCTGTTGCTAATTCGAAGTAACCTCGCCGAAATGTCGCGTTACCCTATACAGTCTATGGTTGGATATTATACATACTTTACTTTATACTAAGGGCGGTTTCAGATTAGTGTATTTTTCTGCGCGTATACGGTCGTTTCAGCATACGCGTTTACACGCGCGCTACGTTACGCGCTTCAAAAAACCGGACTCACGTAAACAGGCATATTTCGGCGTGTTCGCTCGAAACGGTAGTGACATCTTGTCAGTGTCGACATGGATTCTGACGGCTCGCGCTTATACGAGCTTAGAAGCGCGTCAATGCTCGTACGAGTTGCGCGTGTGCCAAAAGGCGCGCCTATACGCGATAACATGCGCTTCCAAAAACGAGCTTATACGCGCGTATAAAACGCTAATCTGATACCCTTCCCAAAGTTATAACTTATAATATAAATATTTTTAAACTACCATGTCTTATTTCAATTTTTATTAGTGAAAACCAAGTAGTAAGCAGACGTAGGACCGACGTACTTGATGGGATCGCGGCAGATTGGATGAGGCGCCTCAACACTGGTCTATGTAGAGAGCCTGGGAGAGACCTATGTTCAAGAGTCTTTAGGCTGAGATGATGAATACTAAATAGAAGTAATATTGTTTTCGTCATTTTCGAGAGCCATGATACCTATGGAACCATCTTCTGCCGGACGGTAGGTAGTAGAAGTACCTACTTGACCTACAGAGTCTGAAATCTCGAAACCCCGAAGAAGCTGCAATGACATCCTTTATTTGTAAGATTTGTAATAAAATCAAAATGTACTTAAAAAATTGTTGTGAATATTAGTTTCATAACAGCATGGACTCTGGAAACATCTGTTAGACACTTACACATTATCAACAGTATACTTTAAGTCAATGAATCACATCAAATTCCTACATTCACGTGTTGCTATGATATACTGATACACGAGGACTTCTCCACACATGTCACTTCGCATCAGTTATCATAACATTTCACACCATTGTACTTATTCTACTGCCTGACAGCCGTCTTGTTGCCCGTTGAGACATGACCCACTTCAACTAAACTTAAAGCTTTGATAAACTTTTCACTTATCTAAGGAGGAGGTTCGCAATTCGGCCGGTACATATATTCTTTTGTATGTATGTATACCGATTTTGCCGAGGTTTCTGAACTGAACCGATTTACGTAATTCTTTTTTTTGTTTGATGCGGAATAGTTTCGAATTGGTCCAATAGAAATTTGATTCAGGTGGGCCCAGTAGTTATTTTAAATAGTAATCTATATTATATTTCCATATATAAGTTAGAGACCTCAAGCTAGACTTTGGCCGCGGCTTCACCTACGTGGCTGTCAATTATTGCGACAAAAGTTAGTGTGTGTTATCTTGATGATTAAGTATTCTATCTTACTGCACACTTTATCAAAATGTTTTCTTTAGGTTTTGCATGCATGACATTATAGTAACAAACTTACATCCATCGATACTCGGAAACTTTAGCATCTAGTAAGATATATTAATAATAGAGATATGTCCGTGTGGTGACGGATTAAGAATACGGAATGTCACCACCCCATATCATCCCATGGGTGTCGTAAGAACCGACAGAGGGACCATTGTACCTATGCAGAGAACAGCACTGTAAGAGAAGGAAAACTTAAAACAAACCCTATACCACCCCGTTTGGCCAGCGTGGTATAGTAGGCCAATCCCTCCTTTCAAAGGAGAGGCCTAGTCCAGCAGTGGACTGTTAAAGGCTGATGATGAATAGATGATAATATGTAATGTAACGTTTTTTCAAATTACGTTCAATATCAGAGCATCTTCCATTATTAGGTATAATAAATCTAACACCATTTCACGTATGTGATCTGCCTTCTATTCTACAGCGTAAACGCAAACGAAAATTTCGAAAGGCCCTAACAATAAACAGTTGGTCGTTGATAATGAGTCCGATAGTGCAGCTCCCACAGCGAACACCGTGCGAGCTCGGCCGGCCACGGGACCCGGCGTCTCACAGACTACTGTCTGCCTATCACTACTGAGAATTAGGCTCAACGCTAAAGCTATCGTAGGAAAATCTAGAATTAGCTACCACCTATGTTCTGTAGGTTGAACGAACCAATAATTACGCAGTGAAAACTAGATGCTTAAAAGTTTATGACCTAACAGTTATTGCATTAATTAAAGAATAAGTTAAAGCATTGAGAGGATTCAGGCACTTTGAGTTTGACGGATGACGGAAAGTAATTCGTCAAGTTGGACAATAAAATGTTGAAATACATAAAAAAGGATCAGAAGAGGTTAACAAACCAGTGTCAGAGCAACAATGCCAGCAACATATGTATGTAGTAAACAATGAATAGAATTTACCTATCTAGTATAATTGTGAGCGCAGCACGGAACATGTCAGAGGCAGACAATCGCGTCACTCCACTCGCTACACGACACAAAATACCGTTTTTGAAATATTAATAATGAGTGAATAGTCCACTAATGAACACGAACAAAATATAACTCGGTTGTTCGTGGGAAATATTCCCAGGCGCCATTGTCGCACAGACCAACTTTCCTGGGGTCGACCACCGGCCCCCGACGATAAACACTATGAATAATAATGCCTAATTAAACCTTGTTTATCCAGATAATTAATTAAACTAAACCGGTTCGGGAAAATATGTAATAATTGGAAATGGCGGAATATGCAGCGGCGACGGCGTTGCCGACCGGCCGGCGATGTTGCTACATTATAATTGGCATGCACGTTGTGCCGCTGTCTTAACACATGTTAATCAACAGCAGTGTACAAGTTATAAGAAGAATTTAAATAGATTTTCACTTAACTATAAGCACTTGCTAAACAATTATGATGTAATTACTGATTTATAAACTACTGACTGAAGATTCGTTTTCACAAATTTCGCAATAAACTTGTCTCGTTGCAGCGTTAAAGAAGATAAAATCTCTTAAACCATTTGACATCAAACAAAGTCTAACGGTTGAATTAAAATAGTTTTAAACCCATATCTTTTGTCCACAGATAATCCTAGCGGACGAGTGCACTGAAGCTGAGGGTCGCGCATGGCACATGAAACACTTCGCGTGCGCAGAATGTGCGCGCCAGCTCGGCGGACAGCGCTATATCATGCGCGAAGCACGTCCCTACTGCCTGCCCTGCTTCGACAACTGCTTCGCAGAGTACTGCGACGCGTGCGGCGAACCCATCGGCGTCGACCAAGGACAAATGTCTCACGAAGGACAACACTGGCACGCCACCGAACGATGCTTCGCCTGCCACACTTGCCGAGCTAGTTTACTGGGTAGACCGTTTCTACCGAGGAAAGGAGCCATCTACTGCTCCATAGCGTGCTCCAAGGGTGAACCTCCGACACCTTCAGACTCCTCAGGTCCAGGACCACGACCACCGCGAGTGCCAAAACCTAGAAGAGTGCCCTCACCGAAGTCTCCTCCACAAAGTCCTCATAGAGAGCCGTCGCCGCACATAGATGCAGATTCGGAACCTAGTGCATCCTTAGCCCCGGAGTCCCCTCCACCGCATCCGCCACCCCCGCCGCACGCTTGCCTAAGTCTAGACCGAGCACTTGCCGACCTTCGGCTAGAGCAATCTATGACAGAACACCAGCTTCAACCATCACCAACATCGGAAGATATTAAAGAAGAATCCTCACAAGATTGGAAGCCGCCGCATCCAGTCGAAGCACAGGCTGTAGTCACGCCTGGGCATTCGTCGTCTATGCCCGAACTAACTTTAGTAGACGGCAAGTCGCCAAGGAAACCTAGGGGTGGCAGGACGGTAAGATTCTGCGGAGATGACAACGCAGCGTTTGAACCTGACGACCCGCCAAGAAGAGAAAAGGTGAGAGACGAGGACGCGAGTAGTTACTGCAGCACCTGTTCCTCGTCATCGTCTTCAGCGGAGTCTTACACGCTGCCCACGAGAAGAGCATACGGGGGAGTTAGGATATCATACGTACCCAACGACGCAGTCGCGTGCGCAAAACGCGAGAGACAGAGAAAGAACGCTCAACATGACAAGAACTGCATCATCTCGTGATCCCGGCTCCGAGTAGTGCCTCCACCCTCCTAGTGACACCGACCTCCGATATAAAAGACTGACTTTTTGATAGATTTTTGTAGCCCCCAACGCCATAGTATTGTTAGATAGATTACAAAAAGTCTTCCTTAGCTTTGGAAACTTGGTACGCCGGGCCTCGCGAGACGAGTGTAAGTCGCGAATAAAAGAACCCTCGCCCCAGGTGCGCGATGGCTGATGGCATGCGTTTGATCATGTTGTGACGTGCACACTCGCGTTATAATCGCTATCGATATAAAAGGTTTAAATTGTAAAGGGTTTCGACAAATTTGTGTCGTACAAGTAATTTGGTATTAATCGGTTTAAAATGTGACGGTTTTCATTCATTCTGTTACACCTTTACTCGCTAGTTGTATTTGTAATGAATCTTTTTGCCTTGCCATTTAGTTCGTGACCAAAAGTTGGTCGTACGAACCTTCGATAACAAAGGGGCGTAAAGTTAAGTTGATATAAACGACATCAGCTTTAAAATATTTCTGATTTTAATATATAAATATATGCGTAGACATATCGACGCTTTTGTAGTTATTTGTTCATGAAATGATTAATTTAAGACATATCCCACTTCGCCACTTAGAGTATGTGTTACATAAGATAGTATTAAGATAATTTTGTATAAAAACAAGTACAAATAAATGTTATTTTGTATGAACGTTTTATACTTAGCATGTGTTCAAATTGTGTAAATAAATGAAGTTGTATGTAGGAGTCAGTAAGTTGGTGAATCTTGCGTTCTGTTTTGCGAATTCTTGACAAAGTCAACGTGAGGATGATTTTTGTGAACAATGTGTTTGTAAAGTTCTTATTTATTTTACTATCGATGCTCAAAGTATAGCGCCTGGTTTGTACGTATCGGCGGATCAAAATCCATGTGACCTAAGTGCTTTGTACCTAAACTAACTTATTATTTTCTCAATAACGAATTATAAAGCTGGACAATATTTGCATATCTTTGAAGGCTCGATTTAAGAAAACTCTGTTAAAACCCTTTAAAATAAATCAATCAGTAGAAAACAAGGTAAATCCGTAGATATGTCATACAAACAAGTTGGAGTTATAAACTATATCGCCATGTTCTATTCTTTTCATCCGCCATTATTTACGTTGATAGCAACAAATATTTCCTAATTTACCTTGTGCAGATGCCAAAGTTCTATATTTTTTTCATCCATCATTGTTTCGCCGTGAACCGTTACAATACTCATTGTAAAAAAAAACAATTATGTAAGTATAAATCTTACCGGTCCAGTATTTTGTCATTAACGCACAAAGATGCTTGAATCCGCCTGCGAAATCTGAAAATATTTCACAAAGGAATATAAGTATTCCAATTATAACTAATGGTAATTAAAATTTATAAACCAAGACACTTATTTCCGCAATTTTAGCTGCGAACTAGAATCAGAGGATTTTAAGATAGCAATCTAGAAATTTGGCTGAAATCTATGAGACTCCTCGAAAGCGCTCTAACTAATAAACGTCAAAGTCCCTTCTAACAACCCCCAGGTACAAGAAAAAGGAAAACATCGTCACTCGTAGGTATGCCTGAAAATATTTCCCAAATGTGGGAATCTGCATAAACAATATTTTATCAACTTGTGAATACGACCTTAGCTCTCTTATTATTTGCCAAAATCTTGCCCACTCTTGGGATAGACTTAGGCCGAATAAAAACCTATATAATACTCGTTTTATATATCCGTATTCTTACCTTATGGAACGAAATAATACTCAGTTTCAAAGAGCTCATATTAATTTGCATTTGTTCCAAAAACTTATGTACCTAGCTATAGCCCACGATAGTTTTGTATAATTACTAAAAAACCATGAATTTTGTACAAATACCTATATATGAAATGTAACGATAAATTAATATTGTACGTAATTTTTTAAGTTATTTCTAATAAGAGAAGATGAATAAAATGATTTCCAATAAAGAGTGTGTTTACTTATATAACATCAGTTATCTCCCAGATTATCCGTTTTACTGCTTGGTACAAGTAAGTAACTAAGGTATATTCATATACTTTTACCTAACCTTTCAAAATTTGATGATAGGCTAGAACGAAGATACACATGTACCGTATAAGGAACCGACCAAAAGTTACAGCCAAGAAGAAACATAGGTTCGATAACTGACTTAACTTTTTAATTTGTTGGTACAAAAGGAGCAATCCCAGTAAGCCTAATGAATAAAAATCACAAATATATTATTTAAAACTTCGCTGTTTTGCTAGACAGTCAAAAGAGGTAGGTTATAAAAATGATGGCAACCAATATTTGCTAGCCATTTAAACTTTGTGCAGATAATTTTATGGGTTGTTTTAAGTCGTAGAACTCTTCGCCATTGCAACTGCCGAAGTTATTTTATTGATTATCTCATTGCGTGACTCGACTTGCCATTATTATTTTCTTTCTTATAGAATCACGCCTGTATCCCCGAAGGGGTAGGCAGAGGTGTAATATTACACCCACATTTCTCCATGAATTTTTAGGTCCCACGTAATAGGTGGCGAAGAGCCTATTGCCGTTACCGGGCACATTACCAGACTCCGTGCTGCTGAGAATTCGGAAAAACCCAGTAACACTTTTGCCCGACCCGGGAATCGTACCCGGGACCTCTGATCAGCAGTCGCATACACTATCCACTGGACCACGGAGGCCATTCATCAATAAAGCATCGTTTGCTCTTGAGTGGGTGATTGGTTGTCTGCTTGCTAGAATTTTCATCAGACGTTGCTATGGAGGGCACATAAAACTATCGCTTCTGGTAAGAACCAGAGGCGATAGTTTTATGTGATGTGATAGTTTGACGTGGCTCGCGATTCTTGACCTGGGATAAGAATCCCAGGTCAAGAATCGCGAGCCACGTCAGAGCCCTTCGGAGACGTATTTATCCAAAACCGGAGTTGGTTTAGGTAGGTTATCTAAGTGGGATCTGAGCTTTAAGACAAAAGTCTTGGATGTGACCTGATTAATTCTAATGATGAGGCTATAACTAAACGCGTACGAAAAAAACATTAAGAAAGTAATTTTACGCCATTAAGGAATCCGTTATGGAACTGGCATAGAAACTAGCTAGTTCTGGCTCATAAGGCGCAGTTACCTGTCCACATAAGATGCAGACTGCTGTATACAATTTGCAACGCTAGGGAGTCGACTGATAGCTTCGCTGTAAGTTGTTAGCTTAAGTTCGTGAACAGATCTAGCACATAAAGTAGGTATGGTACTAAAGATGCTATAAGTTACACAATTTGCATCGCAAAGGATACCCATGTTACCTTCATTCAAATAGTCCTTATTGCCTTACTCTGTCTACATATGTGTGTCATAGCGTAGTCTCCAAATCAATCAATACCTCATAACTATAGTGTAATACATCCTGGTGTCATCAGTGAAAGTGGGTGTTCACGTATTGACAGACGCTGCAAGCCTCAAGCGAACCACGTGGGAACCTCCCGTCACAATGCCCCGCCGTGGAACCACGGTATTGTTTAGAAAATGTTACTTACTCCACACATATCTGGTGGAAAAAATTATCTGTATTGTAGATTAGATTCAATCATTGTCGCTCTGATATGTATGAATGTAACGAGTAAGAGCGGTACGCCATTACGACTGGAGAAAAGTTGAGTGACGTTGTTCGATCGAGATTTGAATGTGATAACGTATTGCTCTGAGTTCCATGTATAGAAATATTGCTACACCAAACTGCTACACAATCTAAGGTATGATGAAATGGTTTATATGGGCCTTTGGTGGATGTCCAACACGCTAACAGTTCTTAAAAGTTTATGGAAATCTATCCATTGGACTGTCACAAGGAAAAGACCAATTTGTTACATTTTAGGTGCTAAGATCCCTGTCAATAAAATCAAAAGTCTAATATAGAGTTATGAGTGTACCTATATTCTATTTAAACGATACTGATCGCTATTTGAAAACGTAATACTTTACGAGACACCACCAAGAGCAAATTCGTGGTGACAAACCGAGCTCGAATGGGTGAACCAATTGAAATACAAATCCAATAATAATCGAGAAAGATACGAAAAATAACCATTCATCATAAGCATAGAACATGGTGACATACAAAAGTAACATTCGAATCTTCAAAAGTATCTTTATACACAATCCAGTGAAGGCCAATGCAAGCAAGGCATTCAAACAAAAAGACGGCGAATTTAAATAACCAAACTGTCGCTACCTGTAAACACCCTAAAGCGAAAAACATTAAAGCAAGAAACTCAATAATTTGATAGCTACAATCTCAAACCACAAAAGAACACTCAAGAAGAGCATAACAAGTTCTGAACTAAACAAAACGACTACATTAAACTACTCGAGCACTGAAATCGAATCACCAATGTTACAACTTGGCCGAAGCCTGAAAGTTACAAAAACTTGGCCGAAAGTTGCAAAAACTTGAGCCAAAGTTTGGCAATAATACGCCGACGCCGCTGTTCACTTGACGCTCGCCAGACAAACATAATCGTCTACATTTTTCTGAACTTAATTCGAAAAGAAAATTGGAGGAAATATACAGCGTGTGACTTAAAGTTATGGTGATGTAAATAACGTTAAAGTAGTTTTTAAACAGTTTGCAAAGAATTCGTTTTGTGGATATTTGGAATTAAAACAAAAATAATAAATAAAATGTAAATAAGTAGACAAAGTTCGATAGTTCCTTAAAGATAAAGATTATATTCCATTCTTATGATATTGATTGATTGAAACTCTTTATCGTACACCAGAAAAACAAAAAGATACAAAAATACAGTGATCAAATTATAAACAACGTAAAACTAGTGGTACAAGGGCGATCTTATCGCAAAATGCGATTTCTTCCAGACAACCAAGAATGGACTACATAATTGAGTGACTGATAGAATGGGTAGGTAGTGGTGTACTTAATGGAATAGTGTATCCTAAAGAGCTCAACAAAACTAATTAAATTGGTAGGCCTCTTATCCATAACAGGTAGGTGGGTAGGTATAGGGCATTTCTTACTATAACAAAAATACTCAGTAAGGCTCTAAGGTTCGGTAGAATGAGAGAATATGAATTAAGCTTCGAAGCATGTACCGTAAAATGGGGTGAATAGAAATCGTGGGGTGAATAGAAAAAAGTCCAGAAGTTTGATATTGTTGACTGTAGTTTGTTATTAGCCTTTTATCGAATGTTTTTCTCTATGATTTTCTACGTGGCAACATGTTTTTTATAGGCTCGCCACCCACAAATTTACGTCAAGTTGAAATTTCATATAGATTTAAGCGGTTAAAGTGAAGGTATGAAAACTAGTAGTTTTTGCTGTTTATAAACTTTCTATAAACATCAAGTTATTGGTTGTGTTCACCCTGTAGATGTGTATTATTCGATACATACATTTCTCATCTTTAAGAAAAACGAAGATTAGTGTCCGTTTTTGATTATTTTACATTATTTTTCTATTAAAATTGAGATGCTGGCTATTTTGCTCGAATTCGAGGTGAATAGATACGGGAAGGGGGTTAATAGATACGCCATTGGGGGTGAATAGAAACGCGTGGGAGGTTAATAGATACGAGTGGGGGGTCAATAGAAATATGTTTTTAGGGTTGTCAATCGAGGTTAGTTCATCATACGCACCTTTTTGTCAGTTAACCATTGAAAATATTGTTTATATGTAGGCAGGTGCCTACCTGTATGATTAAAGAGGTAAATGTTGATATCTGGTTTATTAAAAAAATACATAGTTGTCTGATTAATGACAATGTTGATATATTTAATAAAAATGTAAGTTGATTTTGACAGCCCTAGCGTTTTTTCTCTATTCACCCCCTTCCCGTATCTTTTGACCCCTGTTTCGAGGTAAATAGAAAACGCTTACTTTTTCTTAATTTACTAATTAATGTCCTGTTTTTACTAATTTGTAGCACAAATATTGAGTAAATTACAACTTAACTCATGATTTCAAAATGCTTCAATAATGACTCTCATTCAAAATATCTAATAAAATCGATGTTGAAGTTGAAATCTGTGTCTATCACCCCATTTTACGGTACTTTCGATCGCCAAAATGTGTGTTAGATCATGTAGAGTACTGAGACAAATTCTTTACGTCCTAAAACAAAATGATGCGTGAATACTTAAAAAAAAACTGGAACATTCTGTACAAAGGATGACATACACACTTTTAACAAGTAGGAAAAATATTGTCGTAGGCGACCGGAGACCGGAGTCCTAGAGGTCGAGGCCGCTGCACAAGACGGAGATCCTTGCCAAAACTACAAGTTAGCTGACATTACACCGGCTAGACAGTATAATGGCGACACAATTACTCATCACCATAAATTTAACTAGATACTCGTTAGGCTTTTTGATGACCTCGTCGAGTGCTTGAAAAAAGATTTGCTAGGTATTACGTGATTCAGTTGGACTTTTGTCTCCAAACGACTCGTTAAATTTACTTTGCAGTTTTTGGTTACTGAACGATATCTTGTTTGATTCCGTAATCTGAAATTCATAATTCTGCATGGTTATCTAATATAAAAAATCCGCAGTAAGTCATGGGCATGGCAGACACTGCCAAAACGTTAGCATTCTCTATGGAAAAGTCGGTTAACTAGCAGACACATTACCTAATGGTGAGCGATTACCGCCGCCCATGGACACAAGCAACACCAGGGTGACAAGTGCATTGCTACCTAATTGGGTTAAGAAACGGAATGGGAGGAGGAGTGGGATAAAGGAGAATTTGTCTGTATGTCATCCTTTGTACAAGGAGAAGGAATAGGGGATGGTTCCTACTGGCCTCTATATGAAGATACTGACCGCTAAACCAATTTCAATTTCATTATTTTATTACATCGCTACTTTATACGTCAATCTAATAAAAATTACAACATACAATTTTCAAATTACACATATGGAGGCGTAACATTTGTACCCTTGAACTCTATATGGAGTGCGGATATCAATTTGACGTGTTTAACCCTACTGGTTACGTATAAATAGTGTGCCGCGGTTATTACCACCATTAGGGACATTAACAACTTGATTAATGACTCTTAATGCGTCGACGAAGGGTTGACATAGACTAAAAAGTGTAGCTTTTTATATCCAGAGAGGGTTTTTAGACAAAGTCCATCACCGTTTGTACCTATATTTCTATGGAATATCGCTAAGCCTTTGGGTTGCAGAAGTCAGACGGTAGTCGTCCTGTAGAAAAGCTCTGTCAAATCTGATTAGAGTGGTAAGTCTTGGATGCAACCGGGTTACGGCTAGGACAATAATTTAGTACATATTATGAGGTAAAGTTTAGCAAAAATATTCTAGTTATTATTATAGGGTAAAACTGATAAAATGACGCAACTTTCTACTTGAAGAAACGTATTGTGGATCTAGTTTTATGATGGCAATCTGTCCCTCAAACACCTACTCAGAGATTTATGATTTGGATTTACCATGTCGTCAATCTTAAGAGATAGAGTTCCACGCTTTTTGCGACTTTGACTGTTAAGAAAATACTTCAGCCTGAAAACTTTGAAGCAACAGTTGCATGAAGTTCTTGTGAGATAAATGGTAAGCCCCTGCCTTAGAGAATGTTATTGATCATTCGTGTAACGATGATATTTTAAATCATTCTTATAAATGTGACATCCAGTAAAACTAAAAACCAATCCAGTCCTATCGAAGCTGGCACAAACAGACTGATAGACAAGATGTAAATGAATTTAAACTTTCGTGGTCATTTAAACTTATTTTAAATTGTCTTTCGGGATTTATACCACGTACCTTTGTTTGGAGTAACCGATATTTCGGCACTGTTGCAAGCGCCATATTCACGGATGTACTCTTGTACGGTTACTCCAAACAAAGGTACGTGGTATATATCCCGAAAGACAATTTAAAATAAGATGTAAATGAGACTTCAGATTCACTATTATCATCAGAAACTTACTTTCATTTCGATCGACTTACCTTCTCCCCTAACCCTAGCCCATCTGCACAAATAATCTTTGTCCACTTGTTTAGGGTAGCGTTCACCCCTTGGCATGACAATTATTCTGTCGCTCAGAGCTCGTGACGACCCAAGGGTCGTAGAGGTTAACTATATCAAGATAGACTACACAACTTAGCCAAGCTTTATCTAGATTTAAGGCATTCTATGCAGCTTGGACATGTAAGAATTCAGCTATTTAATCTTTCAAGGGGGTTTTGGTGTGGTCGCTGATAAGTATGTAATCAATTCAAGTAATCAAAAGTAAAACATTTAAACATTTTTAGTTTCGACTACGAAGGAAATGATTTCAGCTATGTTAGTATGTTCATATTATGCTTAGGTAGTAAACTTTTACCAACATTAGGTTGCAGTGTTTGGCGCACTAATTGGCTCGATGAACCTACAAGGCCGGTTGATCGGTTCGAGGTGAGACGAAACCCGTAGTGAGGACCGATTTTTCAATCGTCCGTTTAAATTTTTAAAGTTATTCCACAGTTAAACTGTAACCTGGACTTAAAATTAGAGCAATTAATCAAAATCCAAGCAACCGTAGTTTTTAATTGGTAAGATACATTTCATGAAGTGAATAACTGTTATCTGATGCGAACATTTGAAAAATCATCTCTAAATCGAGCTAAGTATAATTTTACTAATCTTACTACTGTTGCGTAAATTAGTGATGGATGTATGGATACTTGATACTCTCACGCAAAAATACTGAACAGATTTTGATGCAACCACGCCATGCTAAAGTGGCTATGGCCAGGTTACGTAACTCGAAGAACCAATGGCTGTTGGGCCCGACGGGTTCTGGAGTAAGACGACCATCTACCGGACGATGCAGCAGGGGCGGGCCTCCCGCATAATGGACCGACGATCTGTGTAAGTCCCCGGGAAGCGGTTAGATGTGCGCGGCTTGAGATCAGTCTGTGTGGAGAACCTTAGCAGGCTTTTGAGGGAGTTTTATGTCCAGCAGTGGACGTCTCTAGACTGATAATGCAGTCAATGGACTACCAGAGCTACCTCACAAACATTAGCGTTTATAATAGTAGTAGGATTTTCTCTATAAGTTTTAAATATTTAGTGTTATTAACCTGTCATGCATACATACAAAATTAAATTTCAACTACATCTTACCTATCTACAAATATATTTTGTTGTACAAGTGTCCATCCGTCTACAAGGAAGCGTCGGGGCCACTAAAATCAGTTGGTCTGCCTAATGACAGTGGAAATCAATAAGTGTGGTGAATGTTTGGCCGCCGGAACCGCACCTGTGCTTCACGGTCTGCGAGTTGGGGTACCGTCGCACAAATTGCCCCGTAATCACTGCGCTCACGCTGCTGGGTTCCGCAGGTGATAGTATTTTACTCTTTTATGATGTACAGCCTGACTATAGTGTTTATAAGTATGTAGGTTGGAATATGAAGCCTGGAGATCTTGAAGACAATTTTGTTGATCGTGTCGACAGCGAGATGTAGGCAGAGGGAGAATCATGTCAACCTTGGATATTTTGCTAAGACGTGCAAGTTTGCTTCGCCTCTCTGTGTTCCGTCGTCGATATCACCTGGATATCAACAACAAGAACAAGACATTGCTGACCGTTACTGGCGGAGGTCATGGGTGCTATTCCCATCCAATACAGATTTTTGCGCGATATTATGGTGATTTGTTGTGTGTCCCAGTATAATTCCAGAGTTACCTACTACATATTATAATACTGGTTCTTTCTAGTTTGGGTTTAGGTGGTGAGATTCCTCGGATTTTGACATCTGGATGTACGATCTATACTTATACGGCATAGACACATCTGTCTCTCATTTCATGTGACCACACCAAAAGAAATATGTCCGTCCCCCCTTAGGCGAAATATGACACAGGTGTGCTTAAGCAGAACCTCACCAATATTTTGACAAATATGTAATTACCTCTAATTGATCAACTTACCCCTTAATTAATAAGAAGCGTGACATTAATATTCGATCGATATTCGTTAAATGAATCGCTTCACTTCACCTCATTAATTAAGTATTAAATTGACGGACATATGTTTGGCATAATTAATATTCCGTTAATGGCCAATCGCCATCTGAACCGTGTAGTTCACACGGATGCACCTGTTTCGATAAAACTTTACGTTTGTTTTAATTTTTAATATTATTTGTAGCACATATATTTTCATTTTTGATATTACACATAGGCTAGGTGCCTTTTGCCGCGATTACGACACTAATGTAGGCGGAGCCACGGGCAGAATTTAGTCTAAAATTATTACCTTGTTTAATATCTTCCGTGTAAAACAAAACAGTTGATATAGTCATTTAAAAGCCTAGTATCTAAGAGGTCCACTAAGTGTGTCTTAAAGAACCAATTATGATTAATGAGCCACCCATACAACGAAATAAAATGGCTGAAATATTTCTAGTTTTACTATGGTAAAGAAATCTCTTGATGTTCCTTAATTCTTTTTACCTAGTTTTAGACATCTAATAGATTCGAGAGGAATATGACCTAACTGTACATGGTACTCGTATTATTAACTTAGCTAACACTTTGTTTTTAATCTTCTTAATATATAAAATCCTTGCGTTACTGACTGACTGACAGACACGCTACAGCCGAAACTATTGGACGCAGGAAGCTGAAATTTGGCATGTATGTTCCTTGAGAACCGTAAGGGTGCACAAAGAAGGGATTTCCCGAAATTCCCACGGGATCAGCCAAAACGGGTAAATTAAAAAAAATGCAGGCGTAGCTGCTGGCGTCCTCTAGTACTTTATAAACTAAGTACACTGCCTCCGTGGTCTAGTGGATAGCGTATGCGACTGCTGATCGGAGGTCCCGGGTTCCCGGGTCGGGCAAAAGTGTTACTGGGTTTTTCCGAATTCTCAGTAGCAGCACGGAGTCTGGTGATGTGCCCGGTAACGGCAATAGGCTCGCCCCCTATTACGTGGGGCCTAAAAATTCATGGCGAAATATGGGTGTAATATAACACCTCTGCTTACCTCTTCGGGGATACAGGCGTGAGTCTATAAACAAAAATAAAAAGAAAATACTAAGTACGCTAAGTTATACATAAATCTGAATCTAATAAATCAAAATTAAGAACAAATAGTGTGTATATACTAATTTACACTTGAACAGAAACTCACCATACATGCTCATATTTAATTTTTACTTTCGAATCTATACCGTATTTAGATTTTCGAAGTAGTCCATTATTAAGTAACATGTTCAACGATTGTGCGATAATTGCGCAATTATCGTCAGTTGCGTCGAGTGCGTTTGTTATCGATATTGTGGCAACACTAGTCAGTGTGAGGAAATGGTCTAATCTGACAATCTGAAGACAAATCACGTATCGCTCTGATTGAAGTTATACAATACGGGATGACCGACAGACTGCTACGCAGAGGGTTCGGGTTCGAATCCACGGCGCGTACCGATGACTTTTCGGAAATAAGTGCGTATTAAATTGTTAATTATCGCTTGCTAAACGGTGAAAGAAAACATCGTGAGGAAACCTGCATGTCTGAGAGTTCTCCATAATGTTCCTGAAAGACATGTGAAGTCTGCCAACCCGCACTTGGCCAGCGTGGTGGACTATGGCCTTACCCTTCTCAGAATAGTATTATATTATCTGTGCCTTCTCATAATGGGAAGAGGCCCGTGCCCAGAAGTGGGACAGTATAAAGGGCTGAGGATGAATATGGAATGAGCGGCGCAGAGGTTAAAACAAACTCTTCGGCGAAGTGCCTTCGCCATGGCTGTCTGGATAACAAGTGTTTGATTATGTGCGATAATAGTTATTTGTGCAACAAGAGAGTAAAGTTGTTTTTTGTTTCGAGTGCTGATTTTGAGTCCCGAGCAAGAGAAGGATTCTATGATTGATTCAAGAGCGTAGCGAGTGAATCAAAGTTAGAAGCCTGAGCGTAGTGAGGGACTCAACAGCACGAGATACAAGAAACTTTGCTGTAAAGAGTAACAAACATCCATCCATACGGATGGATGTTTGTTACTCTTTCACGCAAAAACTGCTGAACGGATATGGATGAAACTTTAAAGTAATATAGTTTATACATCAGAATAACACATAGGCTACAATTTATACAGGTTTTGTATAATGTTGCCATAGTATAAAGAAAAGTATCAACTAAGTCGGCAAAAATCCTGTAGATACCTATTATTTTTATTTGTTTGCTTGGGTCAAATTAAGTAAGTAAAATTGGAATTTTACCCCCTTCCTGATGACAGATTGATCTGATATTTGGTATACACTCATATTGTCATCAAGATTAAAAGATAATATTTAAATGATTGTAAATTAAAGATGGCCGCCGATGAAAAATGGCGGATCACATATTACTTCACAACAACCTCAATATGGGTATCAAATGAAAGGGTTTGATTGGTAGAGTGGAGCTCACTATGAAAAATCCAAGATGGCCGCCGCCACAAAATGGCAGATTACTTATTTTCCACAAATACCTCAACATGGGTATCAAATGAAAGGGCTTGATTCGTAGAATGGAGCTCACTATGAAAAATCCAAGATGGCCGCCGCCACAAAATGGCCGATTACTTATTTTCCACAAATACCTCAATATGGGTATCAAATGAAAGGGCTTGATTCGTAGAACAGAGCTCACTATGAAAAATCTAAGATGGCTGTTGCCGCAAAATGGCGGATTACATATTTTCCACAAAGAACTCAAAATGGGTATTGAATGAAAGGGCTTGATTGGTATAACAGGCTCACTATGAAAATCCAAGATGGCTGCCGCTACAAAATGGCGGAATACATATTTTCCACAAATACCTGAATATGGGTATCAAATGAAAGGGCTTGATTGGTAGAATAGAGCTTACTATGAAAAATCCAAGATGGCCGCCGCCACAAAATGGCAGATTACCTATTTTCCACAAATACTTCAATATGGGCATCGAATGACAGTGACTATGAAAATAGAATGAGAAGTATCAACTAACAACAAAACTAAAAACTCAAAAGTAAAATTAAATAAAAAAATTAGGTTTTGGGGTAGCGTATCCAGAGTAAACATTATGATAGACATTTCACTTGCCCAACGATTTTATATTTGTCCGATCAATATCTACCCCAGATTGATGAGAAGATTGGTGCGATCTGGTAGCTAGGACTAACCGAATTACTTTTTAGCTTTTGGTTCATAACCTAACTACATCATTTTTTTTTGTAATAAAACAGAATAAGATACTTAAAAAAGTACTTATGTTTTTACAATGCTCATTCTAGAGTAGTTATCAAATTGTTTTCAGAATTGATAGATTTATTGTCTTCAGTATTTAATATACTTAGATAAACTTTGTTTTTAACAGTAAGTAGTTTGGACGAATAAAGTTATCAAGTAATTCTAAGTATTATGTGTTTATATATATGCTACACGCCTAATGTGCAGATCCGTTTGTGATGAAATTTGATATTGATAGTCTGAAACCTGGGGAAGTACAAAAGCTACTGTTTATTAAAATTTCATGCGGGCGAAGCCGCGGGCGAAAGCTAGTCAAACATATAAACAATAACATATAAAAAGTAATTTCTTTATTACAAATATCTTTTTTATTTGCGTTTCCGAAATCTTTGAGGTCGAATTTCAAAATCGAATTTCGAATTCGAAGGGATTTGTTTTTTCACTCACTTTTTATATGCATGTGACAGAGACAGAGCACAGTAAAATTCGAATGTTTCAAATTTATGGCTGAACAATGTCAATTCGTGACACTGAAGATTGAAAAATTAAAAAGCTACTTTTACTCACGCTCGAATCAAAATCGCGTTTTGTTCACTGTTGTCTCGCAGCAAAAGCGGCATGTTTGAGCTGCTGTGGTGAAAATAATTATATTATTATCTCTGTGCGATTAAACTAGTCTCGGTTTTAGATGTTCTTTACATGCGCTAAGGGATGCTTGAAATGTTTTTGAGTTTATATGTCAAATTTTCTTGCAATACATATTCTACTTCAAAATGGAAGATTTCCATCTAGTTGCAACTTTTTCAAAGATTTTATAACATACATAATTGATTACCTTGCTAACTAGGTTTCTATTACTAGATTATAATTATGTGCCTTCTAAACATGTGCGTGGACGTAAAAGGCCAGGTTCTAGACAGACAATGTATCAGTGTTCTACTACGCATAACTAAGTATAGTCGGGGCTACATGTGCTTTTAATTACACCTCTACCATCCCGTAGGATAAATTACCGCCTATACATATCTAGGAAAAACAACCGCTATTCCATTTACCTAACAGCCTAGACATAAACACATTTATTACCAAATCTTTTACAACCAAAGAATAAAAACAACAGGCATAGTTAGCTCGTCTTTGATATTCCCACCACAGATGTGAGAAGCACGAAATCTCTTATTACGTTGGCTACGTCCTCGAGCGCTAGGCCGCCGCGCGGCGGTCGATAGTTATTGCCAATAAAGTTGTTACGACGATCGCTAGTCGCTCAAATGCACAATTTTACGATCATCGTACGATACGTTATAAGGGCACACGTCACGGTTTGAACATTTTATGACGATTATTTTCGGTCACGAATCACGATAGACTCTTCGTTCTACTGTAGTGCAACCTAAGTAGACACACGCTTAAATACTACTGCAAAAAAGCCGAAGATTGGTAATAAACGTTTCTGTACTTGATCTCCGAAAAATAAGCAGGTATTAAAATTAAATTCGGATACTAATCAAACAAATTGCATGCAGTAATAAGCAATATATTTATCTGAAAATTGGAAATAACCGTATATGGAACTTAATAAATTAATAAAGCATGATGCAGGGACATTACGAGATCAACAATTTGTTGTTCTGTGTATAGATATTACAGTGTGTATGTGATATTACAGGAACAGATAAAAAGGAAAATCTGAATTTAACCAAATTATACGCCGCAAGGCACTGACGTTGAGCCCTGGCCTCCACTGCACAAAAATAACAACTTCGATCTGGTCAGCAAGAAATAGTAATAGACTTCTGGAGACACTAATAGAATAAGCAGAGTTCAAACTCACCGCGCGCACCACTGACTTTTCGATGGTTAATATTGCGTAGCCTATTGTTTATGGTTTGAAACTTTAACTTAGACTTGAGAGCTAGTTAGGTACATGTATATATTCGTAAATAATCATCATCCTCATAGCGTAAACCGGAGCCTCCAAGACTTTAGCCTTGCAGCCTTGGATATTCTATAATTTCAACTGGGACTGATATTTGACCTCCACAATCTAATCGGATAGCAATATTCTATAGCTTAGACCAGTGTCAGTATATTCAAGGGTACTGATTAACGATTGACTAAGATCTTCATGACAGCCGGGACCGACATCTTAACTTGCCGAAGCACGGAGCAATCGATAATTAACCATTTGATCTGCACATAGTTATGAATAGTCGATGGTGCGCTCCGAGGGTTAGAACCCGATGCTGCTCTGTTGGTTAGATTTAGAACAGTTCAGTAGAACTGATTTCACTGAATATTAGCTTTTCCACAAAGCGACTGCCTGTCTGATCTCCGCAACCATCGACGATCGAACGAAACAGGGAATATAGCTATATTTTTGGGATAGCTATATTTCAGACTAATGCCAGTTTATTCATAGTTTATACTCTCTCTATTATACTCCCTATATAAGACTATCAAAGATCTTATCTCCTCTTATCTCCGAGGCACAGGACAACTGATAATTTACAATTTAATACGTACATAACTCCGAAAAGACATTGTGCGCGCCGTGGATTCTGGAAGGGATAAAGAGAGGATCTGGAGAGGAGGAACTCTCTGCACAGTATCGGATCCACATTTTTTTCGAACCGGAGCAAATCTTAATAATGGCGCCAAACAGTTTGCCAATCAGTTTGCATTTTTCGCTCTATGTCGTGACATGATATTGGCGCCGGCATGACGCTGTGCCGCCGGGAACAAGCACCCCGGTTTGCCCCCCGTAGATCTGCTGCTGCCTTTGCGTGGCAGTCTGTTGGTATTTCAAATAGACTATCGCACTATACAGTTTAATAGGTAAGTAGGTAATCATAAATATCGATACAGTTTTAATCTATTTCACATTTATATTTATATTTCTTATCTTATACTAATATATAAAGCTGAAGAGTTTGTTTGTTTGTTTCGTTGACCGCGCTAATCTAAGGAACTACTGGTCCGATTTGAAAAATTATTTCAGTGTTAGATAGCCCATTTATCGAGGAAGGCTATAGGCTATATAACATCACGCTATGTGCCACGGGAGCAAAGCAGTAGCCTTAAGTAACCGCGGGCCTCGTCTAGTTATACGTATGTACAAATAAACGTATCAATGCTGTATGCAGTATCAATGCTTTAAATCGAACCTTAGATATCGGAATAAAACGTAAAGTAGAATACCGACCGAGTAATATCATTCGAGTCACGTATTTGGTATTAATTACTAATTACAACTCGCTTGGTATTTATTGAAGCAACAGTTCAAGTTCAATTCTTTGTTTGTTCAAGTAAAAAATAAAAGATATCTAGGTTTAACTAATAAGTCTAGGTTTTATTTATCGTTAGGTTGGTGTCCTTGTAGACTGTGTCAGGGTCCTACACATGCCTGCAATCTTATACAGTTGGAACTTTGTTATAGTAATGACGCATTTACTAGGAATTTGCGCCAATTGCATAAGATGTTGTATGTTTTGAATTCTGTGCGATAGGTGTCAGTTGGTACGCTTCTTGTATAACTTGATTGCTTTGTAATGTGTGTAGATAAAAATAAGTATGCCTGTGTTAACTCACACCTGTACATATAATAATGAAGAGTTGAGTACATGAGGTATTTGACAGCTTTGCTTTTATGTTTCACTTTATAAAACTGCCTTAACTACAATTCTTGTTTTGAATGTGATGGCCTAAAATCAATTGACTGCATGGGTAACCTAGTGGTTTATACGGTCGCGACGACGCTTAGCACAGCGCCGAGCGTCGTGGGTTCGATCCCCACACGAGACAACACTTGGTGTGCTCCAGAAATTGTTGTTTCGAAGAAGATCTGTATGTCAAGTCAACCGCGACACAGCATTTGTTTCTCAAGAGTGTTAGTGCACAATAAAGTTCATTAAGAGGAATACTTTCAAGTTCAAAAGTCAATTCAACAATTCCATGAACAAGCATAAACCATAAACAAGATTCTATTTTTCTGAGTAACCTGTCATTGACGTCATAGGCGCGAGAAGCGTACCTATTTAAAATGAGAACACGGTACGGTCAAAGGTTTTTGCTATTGTTTACAAGTTTGAGGGCCAATTTCACAATAGTCGGAGAAGTTCCGGATAAATTACTTGGCAGAAAGGAACATTATGGAAATTTCGTTCCAACTTACAATTTATCTGGAAGATAGGCCTATCCAGAGGTGGTAAAACTGTGCCTTATTAGAGTTATACTTATGAGAATGTGACGTGATTACTTAGTCCCTAAACCCGTTACTGGTTAGTGTGTAGCCGACCGCAGGGTGTCGGGTTGCGCTGGGGTAACGCCTCGTATCGATTCTAAACAGCATTTACTTACTTCGTACAAGTGTTATTTGACGATTATTGATTGTCTTATTGACTGATTGGGCGGGACTTCTCACGCAAGGCGTGCACTGCCCTTCAAAGATAACACCGTAAAAGCATTGAAATTATTGCTCTAAGTAGATTTTCTTTAGACTACGTATCTATAGAGTTACCATATTTTTTCTTTTCCATATAATATTATTGTTATGTAATAGCGTAACGAGACACTATCACAGTACCTTACTTTTAGGCGACTTACTAAGTTACTATATTATAAACACGATAGTTTGTAAGGCTGTGTGGAAGTTTGTTAATACTGCTAAAGAAATTTCGATAAAACTTTACCGTAAAATAGACTCATAGGATACTTTTTGTTGCGAAACAGCATCAGAATAGAAAAAAGGACACTTTGAGACCGCAAACCTGAACAGCAGGTAAAAGCTAGTACCTAATGCTTTAATTCAGTAAGACTAATTACTGTAATTTAATCTTAAATCTATTACATCAAAAAGATAGAATATACTTATCTGATATCACTATGAAACATGAGTAATAGGTAGGTACATAACATGTCAATAAAATACCTTCTCACTGAGCATCTAGCTTTACATCTAGCTAGCGTATGCGTCAGATCGCGAGAAAAGGTCGCCGAATACCGCGAAAAGTGCGACATTGTGAATCATTCATTCAACGAACTGAACGAACTCAACTTTGGCATGCGGACGAATGCGTTTCGACCTTTGCGTATTTATTGTTATTTTCTTATTTTGTTCTTTTTTTTACATCGGCACGAGGAATGCGTGATTCATTGCCGTTTTATATAATGAATTGATAGGCATGTAGGCAACGTGGGAACTAATCTGTCAGAGAAAATAGCACTGAAGTAAGTTCTTTAGGCACCCATTACGATTAATGAATACTGACAGTCAGACAGACGAACGGACTGCCAAGGCTTAGTTATGTACAGCTTCCTATTGGCACTGGGGATTGCAATTGCTGGATCCAGCATACAGCAATCCAGCTGGATCCAGCGCCTTTTTAAATATGCTGCATCCAGCATACAGTGCTGGATCCATTATGATTTATGATATTGCCGCCATTTCCAAAACATAGGCGGAAAGGGCATTCTCAGCAGCCGGCTACATATGCAGACAGGGCCGGATCTACCTAAGGGCTGCTTGGGCTGCAGCCCAGGGCCCCGAGGTTACAAGGGGCCCCCAGACCCCGCTAAAAACAATAGGCGATATTTTGAATTAAAAACTTGTTGTCTGTAAAGTCGGTTTACGGACGATATTTTTACGTGATAATGTCATAAGAAAACATTGGTGAAAAATTGCATACTTCTATCAATTGAATTAAGGGGGAAATACGAGTAAAATACTGTTTTCATGCTGATTTTCATTATTTTTGTAAGGTATACAAGATTAGTATTATTTATTGAAACTATTAGGTTATTTTATACATATATTCATGAGCTCTTTTTCATATTTTCCAAAAATATAACTTAAAAAGTAGCGGAGATATGAGCTGATACACATCCTAGGTTGTCATCCGACTTAGCAGTTGGTGTACACGATGGAAGCCACAATTTTTATCCGAAATCAATGGCACAGAAAAATTACTTTCTTTTATATGTGTGTCTTCTATATAACCTCCATTAATAAAATGCTTTTTAGGGGGCTATTAAAATAAGTCATGTTTTTTTTACCATTTTTTCATATATTGTTTACTGTAAAAATTTAGTAAAAATAAAAATATCCCTTATGATTGAGGTTCGTTTATAAACCAAAGGAGATCACCCAAATTGGTCTGATTTTGATTTTGCCGGCCAATCAATAAAATTGTGTTATTTTAATAGAATACACTATTTTAAACATTTTTTTACTATTACAAGAAACTTCTAAGTCAATTCTCGAAGACAATACTTAGGTTTGAATGCATTTATATTAGGTATAATATATCAAACTATCGTAGATCAGTTTTGTTTGTCAAAAGTGATAAATCTAAGAGGTGTAAAGGTGGTCAACTATACGTTTTCAGCCTCACGTGAAAAACGTGAGCCTTAAAATGCAATGGGCTCATAAAAAGAAGTAAAAGAAAATATTTTATTCTACATACATACATACATACATATCGTCACGCCTTTTATCCCCGAAGGGGTAGGCAGAGGTGTATTTCTACACCCACTTTTCGACAGATATACTTTAGTCCCACGTAATAAGGGGCGAGCCTATTGCCGTACCGGGCACACTTCCAGACTCCGTGCTGCTACTGAGAATTTCGTGACAGAAAAACCCAATAACACTGCCCGACCCAGGAATCGAACCCGGGACCTCCCACGTGCACATTTATGCCGCGAGACCAACGAGGCAGTCGTATAGGGTTTGATGTCGAGTTTTCCGTCTCTACGCAAAGATGGTATTTGCATCGTGTTATCCCTTAGTCGCCTCTTACGACACCCACGGGAAGATAGGGGGTGGTGACACTTGTATTCTATGCTGTCAACCACACGGCAATTCTACTGACCAAATATAAAAATATTGTTTAAACCTTCCGTAGGAAAGTCTATGACAGGCAGTCTTGTTTATAGCCATGCCAAGGCCACCAAAGTGACGATAATTCCTGTTCTCTACATGTGGTTGAAGAGATGTCGCGTCGCGACGTTCTCACTTTCCATGGTTGTTGCGACTCTTACTTGGGGAGGAAAGGCTAGGTGGAAATGCCTATACAATTGTGACAGCAGACGTAACCTTGCAAACGGCGCTGCAAACGTTGGTGGAATGCCCCAACTCATCATCATCTCGAGCTATTCTCGACCATTTTGGTGTAAGCCTCTTCAACAACTTCCATTCCGGTCTATTTTGGACAGTCTTCAACCAATTACTGCCCGCTATCTTTATGATGTCATCTTTCCATCTCATTCGTGGCCTTCCAGCAAGTAGTTTACAATCCCACGGTCTGATTTCAATATTTTCTTGCACCATGCTTCGGGTTTTCTGGCTACATGTCAGGCCCACTGCCACTTAAGCTTCGCTACTCTTTTGACAACATCTGATACTCGACATTTTTTCGTCTTTCTGTCTCTTAGTGTCACTCCTACCAGTTTTCACTTCATTGCACTTTGAGCTACTTCAAGATTCTGTAAAGCTGCCTTTGAAGTAACCCAAGTTTCGGCTCTGTAAGTAAGCACTGACAGAACACACTTGTTGCTTTTTGTTGCTTCGTAATATTCATAGCAAAAGCAAATTTAATTCCAGTTTGCCGAAAGCGGCCCAATCCAAACCGATACCTCTATCAATCCCTTTCACCTGGTTTGCTTTGACCATCTTTATCTTTTGTCCTAGGTATATAATATATTTATTGACAAATTCCAATGGGGTACTTCCTACGGCAATTGTTATTCCACTGGAGTTTCACTGGTCATGTTTCGAATTGCCCCTGCCCTGTCCATGGACCGGTGCGTGATGCCTTGGAACATCACCGTCTCTTTTTGTGGGTCAGTAATGGTGATCAAGGAGACGGCGAAGTGAGAGAGGCAGATGATGCCAGCCATAGGGGCCGCTCCCCGTCCACCAGTAGGCTGAGGCGGCGGCGCTGTGAGCATGTGCGCCTCCAGAAATGTTGGTTAGCAAATATGACGTGGCCCGCCCGCATCCAATGGCGAGCCGAAGCCTGACAGGGTCATGGTGTACGTCGCGATGATAACAGCAATTCGTGTGGCTGCCGTCAAGGAACAGGTGGTTATATTGTGTAGACCCAACCACGCACCAAAGAAAAGGTGGCTTGCATATCTAATGTGCCATACAATATACATTACATGGGACCAGCAGCCGATAGGTCTTCTGCCAATAAGGCAAACTGAAAGAATAACAGAAAGCAAGCAGCGCACGTGCGCTGTGCGAATTAGAGTGAGACAGATGCTGCGTCTAATGCAACCTCGCTCTTGGCATAGTAAAAACAGAATAGTAAGCTAGCTAAGGCCGCTCGGCGAGTTAATTGCCTACTCTCGCGATGACGCACGGGTTGTCACGTGTTTACACCGCGGCGCCGGCTTTGTCGGCGCGCGCGCTTTTTCGCCGTTTTTTTAGTGATTGCCCTGAATACTACAGAATTTAAGCTTGCATATATTTTTTTTCAAATACCTACTGACTAGCTAAGCGTTATATAAATATCTAAATGCCCTTTATAGCGAGAAAAATGTAACAAGTTTAATTTACTGTCGTTGAACACAATGTATAATATTAATAACGTTTATTACAAAACTGAATGTATATAAACAATTCGAGCCGGCGAGCAGTGTAGTACCTACATGAATGCGCTCGATCAGCGGCGCGGCGCATCCCGTACTGAATCCGCGCCGAGCTTGCCGCGCTCGTGAGATTGTGTGCGTGAAAAGTGCGTGCGTACACGGCGCCGGCGACCCACGCGTACATTCAAACCAGCGCGGCGGCGCGGCGGCCGATTTGTATGAAGCTATCCTACTATTCTGTTTTTACTATGCTCTTGGCGTACCTGCTATTACCTGATGCCATTTAAATTGCAACTTGCACATTATTTTAGACAAAATGTTTCAATAATTAGGATTTATTTCACTAACATAACATATTCTTTGAGCTCGAATATTATCTCACAGACAACACTTAGGGACTTTGGTGTGGTAATAAAAAGTGTTTATTTCGTACTATTCTTTAATAATTTAAGTTAATTTTAATTGGTCGGCACTTTTAGAACTAGCCCAAATTTGTATGGAGGCCGGGTGACCTCCTTTCAAGATGATTGGTTTAAAACTTTTTAAGCAAATAAACTGTTTCCTGTACCGAAGGGCACTTACAACGTCTGAACGTCACACAGTTACGCTTATAACGTCTGAACGTCAGGGGGCCAATTCTCTTATTTTTATATGACATTGATATTATATTTTGAATTGACTCAGAAGCAGTATTATAATAACCTAATGACATTATCGTATAATTTGAAATAAACAGTTCGTCGTTGTCGTTGACACATAAATTTTGACAGTAGTTTCAATTTACGATCTTGGTACAACTTCGTTCAATTATCAAATAATTAGGAAGAATACGCTTTTTGTGACGTAAGTACGACACTGACATGTTATCGAAACTATATTTATTTAGGAGAATTGGGCCCCTGAACGAATAAGAGTTTTAACTTGAAATTTAAAATCATTTTTGTATATTATATGTAATAGGTTTACAAGCGATAAGTGACGAAAAATTGATTTTTTAAGCCAGTACACGTATTTTCCTCCTTAATTGAAAATATTTTTTTCGATAAATTAACATTATTGTGTTTTTTTGTGCAATAAAGAATATATAATTGTAGAAACAGTTTTTTGACATGGCTATTAGTTGAGTACTTAGATAGGCCCCTAAGTAGTTTCAGCCCAGGGCCCCACAAATTCACAATCCGCCCCTGTATGCAGATCTGTGCAAAGCATGGATAAAATTTATTTTCTAAGGTTTTACTTCCAGAGGATTCAAAAAAAGAAATAGGCAGTCTCTTGTCGTCAGATTTTAAACTGCCTAATTATCCGCTTTCGATTTTCATAACATATATTAACGAGTGCGGAGAAGATTATTTCGGATTCGAAAGTTTCGGAACTTCTTTACGGTCCTTTTTGTAGTTAATTTTAAAAGAATTTGTAAGACTGATAGCTACTGATTAGTCCTATCGTTAAACATAAACGTAATAAGATATTGCTAACTTGGAAACATTACCTTAAATTTAAATTAAACTACAGTTACCGTCTTCCCTAGGAAAGACGGTTGGAATGTTCCTCCGGCTCCCAAGCCGGTCCCAACCCTGTCATAAGGCTAATGAAACCCAAGAAGAACAAAGTCACAAGAAGACCTAAGGACACTGTGCTGTGAGCTCATTCTGCGTGAATAGTAACACCAATAGTTGAAAAAATATCGGGTACTTTGAGATAACTTATACATTCAAGAAATTAAGACAAAAATCACCTCAGTCTACCGTTAACATGAATCCTATAAAGAATTTAAAACGTTGGTAAACTGTAATTTAATTTCAATGTGTAACATTCGCGTAAATCCAAGAAAATACTACATTATCTTAAATGTTATATGGGGTTATTATGTTATTTAATTTTGATTCTTTTGATCTCAAATGGTTAAGAAACCAAAGCAAATGAGTGAAAGATTTCATAGATTATCTTAAGGAGTTATTATACAAATTACTTAATAAAAATTTTAAAAAAACGTCTTTTTATTTTCGTTCCACATTTTGCTGGATCCGCGCTGGATCCAGCTGGATGAGTCAATCCAGCAAGAACCCAGCTGGGTTGAAAACGCTGCTGGATTGCAATCCCTAAATTTGGCACCCTCCAGGTACTCCACCATTCACCTGATGTAGAAAATGTCATACTCAGAATACTTGCATAACTGAAAACATCGACATAACGGGACTCCTTTTGACACCCTTCGGGTACCGGACCCTAAAAAATATCATGAGACAAAGAGCATGCAAATAACATTATAAAGAAGTAACACTCCGCCACCGCCATTACACGCAGTTGTAACTGGCAAACACCACTTTGAACACAGATAATAATTAGGCTGAAATGGCAAATTTAATGAGAGCCCGCCGATACTGTGGCACGACGCGTGCCATAGTATCGGAGCAGCTGTTGACAGATCTGTAATTGTACGTTGCGCAGTTGCGTACGATATAGTGACTGTTTTTATCAATTTTAGGATAAATAAAGTCGATAATAATGGCGCTGTGTGGAAATGACTACATTCTTTATTCGTTTGTAATTTTGTCCTTCCTTAATGTGAGGTAATAGGTAGGTCGTGCTGAAGCTGGGAACGCGCGAAGGCTGTGCTACCACCTGACGAAATATTGCCAACAAATAATAAAAATATTTTGACAGCTATAACCCCCATAACAAAAATTCTAGCAGTCGTTTTGTTCAGGCAGATCCAAAGGGAACACTAAAGGACTAAGTGATTCAAGCTTGTCCCTTTCCCACTATCCCTTCAAAAGTATCCTACCTTGCTATTCTATAGGTATATTTAGGGTTGAGTTCCCCCCAAACCAAAAACATTGGTCCGTTTCTTTCAATGAGACTTCGTTCACATTGAGTTTGTTCTTAGTAAATCTGGTAACAAGCACACAAGTCTCTGTGTAAACTTATGCTTTCATTCACAGCTGGCCCCATGGTTTTGCTGACGCTGCGCGTTTTGGGCACTATGGTTCAGTTAACGCATCTTCGATAAAAATGTACAGGACTTTTTGATCTACATGGTTTCTAAGTACTTAGATAGGTTTGCTCAACATGTCAATTAATTTTAATCACGAAAAATAAATTTTTATGTTATCAAAATCTAAATCTTGCTGTAGTTCCATAATTATACTGTTTATAGTGTTTTTGCTCTTTATCATTAAACGGTTGTTTTTAATTGTTGTGTGTTAATTAAACATTGTTTGAAAAAGAAAGAAAAGTGTTGATTTGTAATACATGTCTTGGTTTTTAATTACTTTTCTTTGATTGTTCATTAGTTTATTTCCAATGGATTTTATATTTTGTTAATGGAGTAAATTGAAATTCTAAGTAGTGCACCTTTACAATCTTGCATTTTAATAACATTGTAAATTCCATCTACGCAAATGAATGAGTAATATATTTTCATTCCTCTGAAATAAGGAACCGTTTCTCACGAGTAATGTCTGACTAAGATCAAAATAGTAACCGCAAGGTGTAGTGTGCACTCTGTAAACATATTAATCATGCTTCACCACGAGACATCATCATCCTCATCATCCCGGCGCTATCCCGGTTGCGAGCCAAGGGCAATGCCATGAAGCCCGGGGTCCGCTAGTGTCTGCTTCACCACGAGGCACTGATTAGTCATTAGGATAAGTATCGTGTTGCAGAAATTTAGCGTGTTATAGACCTTACTTTGTGACTTGAAAAAACAATAACACTGGTCGAACACTTCATTATTTAAAAGTAAGCGTGTTTTCGTAAAACAGACTGTCAGATAGGATTAACAGTAGCACACGGATTCATGGAAAAGAGATTCCTCCGAGAGTGTGCCTTATATATGAACACGATGCAAAGCTACCGTGCCAAAAAGTATAGTTACTACGTAGTCAAGGTACTTCATTGGATGCTTCAGCAAAATATGACGGAGTCATCGCTCAGGACTCCTCCGACCTATTTCTGCCTCAAACAGCACATTCTGACATGGCTCAAAATCATAATAGACATTGGTATAATCCAATCCTAACTACATTACTAACTTAATGTAAATTGTGGGTTTTGCATATACAGGTATAAGCAAAACCCACAATTTACATGACAAACCAGGGCAAATAAAACTGACGTCACTAGTTTCTGAACTAAACCAATCCTTTTCCTATCAAATTCAAATTCAAATTCAAATTCAAAATCGTTTATTCATTTGGGTCACAATGTGACGCTTATGAACGTCAAAATAATAAATTTATAAAATAATTACTTAAAGACTCTACATTTACATTTACTGCCACGTTCGCAAAGCAATAGGTAGAACCATGAGAAAGAACGGGCAATAAAACTCACGGTCACTCTTTTTCTTCGCCAGGTTTTGCATAATACACATAATATCTGATCCGCACGTCACATTTCTACAAGGAAAACGGAAATTTTCCTGACTCATTCACTCATACAGCATGTCTGATAAGGATGTTACGTGGACAATCATACAATCATGCGACAATCATCCAATAACAGGCAGGTATGTGCACGCGCTGCCAGGCCGTGGTCGGCGCCACCAATTCACTGTAATTCACCTTTTGATGACATGATGGATGTGCTGTTTGCTAGGCATTTCTCTGAGTGGGTTAAACCGTATTTCATCATACAGTCTTTTGCAGAGTCTGCTGGCAGGCCTCTCCATGGGCGTCGCCAAGGGGCGCAGAGGGGGGCAGCTGCTCCCCCCTAGAGATTTAAAAAACCCTACAATTTATACTTTTTTCAATACATTTCTCATTTTCCTTATCAACTTGCTCCCCCCCCCCCCCCCTAGGCCATAGGCTGACGCCCTTGGGCCTCTCCTAATTGGCGTTACAATAACATGTCGAGTCAATAGGCGCATTTGGCCACGCTGCTCAGACTAGTAGGTACAGGGTGTGATGTCGAGTTTGACTTTTCTGCCCAAACATACTTACTTAATTTCCTTAGCCTCCGCTTACGACACCCGAGCCACGGAATGAAATGGGGTAGGTAATGACACTTTGTATATATAAGCCAATCACCACACGGACCTGTATTTCGAACCCTTTTGGTCCAGTAGTAGTAGGCAGCTCCTCAAAGTGGGCAAAAAACATTGACGAAAAGTCCACATGTGAATTTTCTTCATTACCTGCGATGCCGACGACTGTGTTTTAAAGAATGTTTCGGAGGACATTTGTTCATTGTCAAATTACAGGATCGTATCTTAAAAGTAAAGCAATGCTACTGTCTGAACTCATGGTCTGAGTGTCTGAAAGACTGCAATTCAAATATCATCCAAATAATTTAAAATGTAAATACGTAGGTATATGACGGCATAGAATACAAGTGTCACCACCCCCTATCTTCCCGTGGGTGTCGTAAGAGGCGACTAAGAGATAACACGATGCAAATAAGTACCATCTTTGCGTAGAGACGGAAAATTCGACATCAAACCCTATACGACTGCCTCGTTGGTCTCGCGGCATAAATGTGCGCGTGGGATCGCTCCCGGGTTCGATTCCTGGGTCGGGCAGTGTTATTGGGTTTTTCTGTCACGAAATTCTCAGTAGCTGCACGGAGTCTGGAAATGTGCCCGGTACGGCAATAGGCTCGCCCCTTATTACGTGGGACTAAAGTATATCTGGCGAAAAGTGGGTGTAGAAATACACCTCTGTCTACCTCTTCGGGGTTATAGGCGTGAGACTATGTATGTATGTACCTATGTAATTTATCACCTTTAGGTACCCGTATCATTTGACATAATGTTTTTCTCTGCTGGCCTACATGACAAATCAAAGCCTACAATAGCTGATACCTACATACACTGTAATAGGGAAACTAAAATTAATCATAATCTATGCCGTATATGTGCCACAGACGTCATATGTGCCACAGACGTCAGAGCACCACAAAACAGGGGTTTTATGTTTGCAAAAACCTATATTACTAATGCGAAAACAAAAGTCCGATATGGATGCTTGAATGACTCCAAAAGGACATTCTGGAAAATATGAATCTTAAAATCTGTTCAATATTATTTAGATTACCTAATAAACACCACAGTGTTGACTAATTAGTAGAAACTCGCGTTTGAATTGTACGAGAAAATGTATTTCAATATAACTTACCTAGACAGTAAAAGCTAGTAATAAGAGATGGCACATGGAAGAAATAATGGTTCTAAATAAGACAGTAAATATTGTAATTTCAAAAAACATATACCTACATAAGAATCATCCTCTTATATTTTTTTCCGAATGTAGATTGCCAGGATATCTTTATATCTGCTATGGAATTATAAGCTTTTCGGTGTAACGGAACCCATAGATTCCGTATGACTGACATATGTATAGGTACCTACTAAGTCATATTAGTGGGTTTTCCAATATCGCATACCGAGGTATTTAGGTCATTTTCCGCTGCCGATAAAGAGAAATCGTGATGTAACTGCTATGAGTCACCAGCCCTGTCTGAGACCTCGACGACACTACTTAGAGAAACTTTAAACAAAGTTCCAAAAAAGGTTTCAATTTAATTTAAAGGTTTAAGTTCCAAAAAGGTTTAAGTTTAATAAGGTTGCTTGCAGTGCATCTTACTCCAATCATAAATTCAACCTTTAATTGTAATAAAAGTTGCACCAGTTGCTGATAGGTACCTGGACATCATTATACCAACGTTCTGACAATATCTGGATGTTAATATCTAACCAGAGGTAGTGCAATTGACCCTTGAGTCTCATAGAAGTAGATAAAATGGAGATTTTATCTACTTCTACGGATTGACCAGTCTTATGGAGATAAGACTGGTCAATCCGAATTAAATTTCTGCCTAACATCTAGTAATCTAGGCTGCGCAACTATCGCAATTCTCTATGGGCGTTTGTGCACTACAAAGAATTTTACCGTCCGGCAGTCCGATTTCTTACAATTGTCAATGAATTCTCAATAAAAGTTGATGTAAATCTGACTGCCGGACGGTAAAATTCAGTGTAGTACACAAACGCCCTAAGGGTTGTTGTAGATAACGTGAATCAAGCTATAAATGGCCTACGGAACATTTATAAGCGTAGTCTAATGTAAACCCTATTATCATCATCATATCAGCCGAAAGACGTCCACTGCTGGACATAGGCCTCCCCAAAGATCTCCACATAGACCGATCCTGGGCCGCCTGCATCCATCCCCTGCCCGCAATCCTAACAAGATCGTCAGTCGACCTTGCGGGAGGTCTACCTCTGCTACGTCGTCCAGTGCCTGGCCGCCACTTCACCTTTCTTCTCCAGCGGCCATCGGTTCTTCTGGATATGTGCCCTGCCCACTGCCACTTCAGCTTGACTATTCGGAAAGCTATGTCGGTGGCTCTGCTGTACTTTATTTATTTATTTATTTATTTGGCACACAAAACAAAACATAGTGCAATAAATTCTTAGAAGCTATTTTTTACAGTTTCGTCTTAAACTATGTTTCTATGTTCTCCTCATTTCTTATTCGATCTCGCAGGATTCAGATGTTATAGCCAAACATTAGAAAGATCCTAGGACCAGAATTTTATTATCTGTCCCAAAACAATTATTATGATGCAAGCACAGCCATGTGATCCAAAACTAGATAGACTCTGTAAATCAGTTGTGAGCCATGACCATCAGGCAACTGATATGCATTATGCATGCTGAATACATACTAGATAAACTACCTTCAGACACAAATCATCATCCACATCACACAACGATTTGTACTGAATGGGAATCGAATGTGCGACCGTTTCAGAGGGTTAAAAACCAGGCCAACAAGACAATTCTAAGCAAATACGTATACGATATACACAAACCAATGAGTCATAATCAATAAAACCACATAATTTATTAACATCACGTACTCATAGTATTACGCAAATAATTATCTACAAACAAATTCGTAGGTACATTCAATATTTATTATAAAAACATTTAGAACGCTATTAATTACTATATTAACATTAAGTAACCCTTTAATAATACGTTTTCCTGCACTTACAATAATATCAATAATATTAAAATGCTCATTTCATTCATATCTATATTACGAAGTTTCAAACAAAACAATTACATAATGATGAATAATTTACAATGTCTAGAGAAATACTGTTCCTTCATCGTTTACGCCCACGGAACGTAATCCAAAGTACTTTTTTTATTTACAAAGTACAAGGAAGATGTAGCAGTTAAAGTGGTCATTTTGCCGTTTAGCACTGCACCGATCAAGGGAGTCGCCAAGAGGGGGTAGGAAGGGGCAGCTGCCCCACACCCCTTAGAGATACAAAAAGCCCTACAATTCATACTTTTCTCAATACTTTCCTCATTTTCGGCTGGCCATCGGCTGGCGTCCTTACCCTCCCCAGGGAATTGCCTGGCGACGCATTCCCAAATATTTACTTGGCACCGAGGGTCATAGTTTCGAACCCAACAAAGATGCTCCACAAAGATTTTTCCAAGTCTAGGTTGCGTCGATTGACGTTTGAGAAGTTCCCCCTAGATTAAGGATTATTCCTAGTGCGCAGATGCTTTATGTGTTTTTTTTTTTAAATAATTCCAACTTTGAATCTCAAAATGATCCCAGTGTAGTTCAAAGCGGCTACCGAGAATGATTTGAACTCTTATGCAAATCTATTCTGTGGAAAAGCTTATATTCTGTCTACAGCAGACAGCCACATCTGGTTAGACTAGGCGATACCGGGTTCCAAGCAATAACGCATAGTACTTATGGGTTAGAAACCAAAGTTCAGTAATCGGTAGATACGCAACTGCACAGCAGACATGCATAGGTACCTACCATTTACAAGCTGAGCATAGGTTTCAATGTTACTTGAGTAGAAGAGAAATTTAAAATTTTCTATCATCCATTTATTTACTATATTCTACAATACATATAAATACATATTCGTTTAATAATTAAAAGCTTCACCATTACATTTAGCAACAACTAGACAGCTGACAAAGCGCAATTCTTTGTTCTCGCGCAAACTGAACCAGGTAATTTTAAATACCATTCCAAATTACAAACAGATGTTTTAACTACCTCGTCACAATTAGCAAAGGACAAAAGCGCATTCTGCCTATTCGTCCTAAAGACCTTATTATATCCTAAACAGATGTTAATAAGGACAGGTAACTAGAACAGTATTTTTATTATTGAGTAAGATAAGATAAGTAAGAATTTATAGTTTAATCTTAAACACGTGCGTAACTAAGAAGGCATTACAAACAATTAAAAGAACACTGGTAATTAGACAAAAAATAAGCTATTATAATAAAATAAGCTCTTAGTTTCAGAGCTTTCTTGTTTAACAACAGAAAAAGATTAAGGTAATTATATTTGTTACAAGCGTATTGTTTAAATAACTCTTTGTCCTTCTTTTCCAGTATTTTATGGATTTGCCCGCAACGTATATTCTTCTGAGCTTAACGGGATTTCATGTTCTTATTTGCCAGTATTCTATATTGTCGGAGCAGTGTTAAAGAAATAACTTGGAAAACTATCAACAGTGCTTTACCACCGTTCTTCTATCAACCTATGCCCCTCAAAAGTAGGATAAACGCTCTGGTTTTAACTATATTGCTATCAGTATCTGTACCTCGCTTACACAATACGTAAACACATAACTATTTAGCCATGACGTACGAAACCATAGATAATCTGTTAATACGACAATCCTTTTGTTTGAGCACTGTTCTGATAACAGTGTGAGCGAACCGTGAGAAAAAGCCGCCCGTCGTGAAAATGGCTCCATACGGACATATTTCTTGGACTGTTATGTAACTTTTACCTGTTAAGACAAGCTGTGTTGTAATGGACAAGGAATCACATTTGAGTAAACTTAACATTAATGTATTATGGTTTCAGAGGACGTTAGATACCTACTGCTGTAAGTTAAGTTTATTTAAGTACTTTGTAGTTTCTAGATGTGAGGGCAGAGTGCTATGGATATTAACAGATACCTAATAGGTACGTATGGTAAAATAGTCAATCTCTGTGTGCGCACTATAGTGCATAATTATATCAATGGTACCTATCTGACAATGAATACAAACTAGAAAAGAGGTAAACTCTACAAAAGCAAGTATATAGATACTTGCTTTTGTAGAGTTTACCTCTTTTCTCTTTTCTTTTCGTCTGAAATATACAACATCTCTCCCTTGCATAGGTTATCTGTGTTATTTTCTTCTTGCCTTTAAAGGTACTTTACTTTAAAATTGAAATATACTTACTGACAATTGGACCGTGTTGTGCTGAAATGATCCAATCCACAAACTAAGCAAAACCAAGGTTTTGATGCCAAACGATCGAAAATGATCTCTATTTTCATGTAACGAAGACACATTCTATTCTGTCAACTATAAATATTATTTTATGATGGGTTATACCAACCCACACCTACGAAAGAAACTTAAAAAATAAAGCAAATATGGTTCAAAACTCTTGAAACATTATAGCAAATAATAGTTAGGATATAATATTTTTTCATAAATGTTCCATGCGCCTTGATCTTACAGCTTAACAGGAAATGTAATTTGCTAAAATGATTCAAAAGCATTTGATACATTTCTGCAAAATGCACCAAGAAATTCCATTTTGCAATAATGATCCAAAAGCGTTTGAAACATTTTGTACAGAATGTTTGGAAGAAGTTTTTATTTCCGCTGCGAAATTGATTGTAATAATTAATAATCTAAACAGTGTCATTAACAGAATAATATTTTTAAACAGAGAATTAAGAATATTAAACACGTTCACATTATTTACGTGGCAACATAATTAAAAATACCTTCGTATTAATAGATAATTTAAAAAATAATGATTGGATCATTTCTGTTAAATTAAAATTTTATATGATTCACAATATTTAACAGTTTTGCTATAATGATCCAACATAAAATAATTAAAATATATACATTGAAATTCCTTATTTTGCAACCAACCATTCTAACATTTTTCAGGTATATCACTACTCAAAAATAAATGCATATATTTAATTTGCAATATTTATTTGCTGCCAAAAATAAAAAGAGCTCAAGGTTCAAAATCAAAGTCTGGGACTGTACCAAACCCATCTACATCATCAATAATTTGGTTACTTCCTTTTAAATTTTCATAAAATGGGCGACAGTCAGCAGGTATTAACTCAAATATTGACTTCAAATCATCAAATTTAGGTTGGGCTATTGCCTTGCCATGGGGCCATAAAGGGACCAATTCATTCCTTTGGATGTTAAGTCAATAATTCTTTTTCCTGCCCGCTTTTTAATATCCAGTTCTTCGAATTCCGATTCTTCTTTGATGTCACTTCGCATGAAAATAGAAAAAGGAAACTCTTTCTTCAAAAGAATTTCTTTAGTACAAAGCCAGTTCACTTTCTTCTTACTTGTGTACATTTTTGTGTTTATAATATTTTCTTCGATGGTTTTGCAGTTCAAAAAGTTTTCATTTTTCATTCTTATGACCTTCAAAGGGTTTCGTGTTTTACATTTCCTCATTATATTCATGTAATCATCTACTGTGTATATCCTTTCATATTCTTTCAGCTTTGACTCTATTTTGTAAAAATCCGTATCACAAACAAAATCGCAACATCAAGATAACTTTAATGTTGAAGACAGCTCTACATTCACACAGCAATTTGAAAAGTATTTCTTTAAGATTTTTAGAGCCAGGGCACACGTTCCTGCCTAATTATATGTTTTTTTTTTAAATTGAGTCAAAGCTGAAAGAATATGAAAGGATATACACAGTAGATGATTACATGAATATAATGAGGAAATGTAAAACACGAAATCCTTTGACGGTCATAAGAACTTTTTGAGTTGCAAAACCATCGAAGAAAATATTATACTTAAACAGAACTTTGTACTAAAGAAATTCTTTTGAAGAAAGAGTTTCCTTTTTCAATTTTCATGCGAAGTGACATCATAGAAGAATCGGAATTCCAAGAACTGGATATTAAAAAGCGTTTAGGAAAAATAATCATTAGAGTTAACATTCAAAGGAATGAATTGGTCCCTTTATGGCCCAATGGCAAGGCAATAGCCCAACCTAAACTTGATGATTTAAAGTCAATATTTGAGTTAATACCTGCTGACTGTCGCCCATTTTATGAAAATTTAAAAGGAAGTAACCAAATTATTGATGATGTAGATGGGTTTGGTACAGTCCCAGACTTTGATTTTGAACCTTGAGCTCTTTTTATTTTTGGAAGCAAATAAATGTTGAAAATTAAAATATATGCATTTTATCTGTGAGTAGTGATATACCTTTCCAGGTGTAATATATTAGTCTATGGATATACCTGAAAAATGTTAGAATGGTTGGTTGCAAAATAAGGAATTTCAATGTATATATTTTAATTATTTTATGTTGGATCATTATAGCAAAACTGTTAAATATTGTGATTCATATAAAATTTAATTTAACAGAAATGATCCAATCATTATTTTTTAAGTTATCTATTAATATGAAGGTATTTTTAATAAACATTAAGTCGTATATAAATCTATATTCAATTGTTTATAAACCTATAAGTATAAGATGGTGTATTAGGATCACAGTCACAAAATAAATGAACTTATGTTTTAAATCATCATAACTTTTCTTTTAGTTTTTGTGGGCTGGATCATTACTGCACAACACGGTCCAATTCGTCAACGGCTTACAAAGAATAATCTAGATCTGACTAAAACCTATTTCTGTCGTGAACTGTCTAAGTTACCTTGGAGACGCATCGATTCTTCCATGAATCCCTTTGAAAATTGTGTCACGATACAACGTGGCCTATAACATGATATCATAATTTATTTCAGAGAATCAGAAAACGGATGTTATTTAATATCCCTGTCTACTCACTAAGTTTGGCAAAACTTGGCATCCAGTGATTAAGCGAAAAACGTGAATAAGCCCGCCAACTTGCCGGGGAATTCTTTATTTTAATAACCACAGATAATATAATACTTTTAACCATAAAGTATCTACCTAAATCTTTTAGTATTATTCAGCAGCTTCGACCTCCTTTTATTTTCTATTTTCAGCCAGTATGCTGTAATCTATATGCGTAATGATGAGTTAATACAATGTCGATAGATTTCAGTTTGGCGAAACCATTATTTTTACGCATGAGTAACTAATCTCTGCTAATCATCCTTTCATTTTGTATCTGCTCGTAATTGTGTAACACCTGTGATTCACAGATTTATTTTTAAAGCTACTGAATCAATCCCAGAATATATTCGCGCGAAAAATGATCAAGTGAATGAATCGCTAAGATTACGAATAGTCTAATGAATGAATAGCAAAAAATAGCTTTATGAATAAAGATATCTTTATTTATCTACTGGCGCCTTGAAGCACCACGTGGTAAGCAAACAAATAAATTTGTTATGTGTAAGCAGGTATAAGTAAATCCGTGGATTTCTGTCTATAGAACTAATATTTAGTCAAATCTGGTTTGATTAGAAAGCAAACCCTGGGCTGCTAAGCGAAAGTCCTAGATGCAACCGAGATAACGCTAGGACGCTGATGATCATCAATATTTTTGTAAAAAATATGTATGATTCCATCGCACCTGTGACAAGCGGCTCAAAATGGCTACTAAACAAACAAATGTAGACATTATTGTTTGAGACTTAACCGCATTGTAAGATACTACCGTAAAACCATTAAACAATAAAATAGAATGCATGAATGAGTCTTACACCACAGTGAATAGTAAAAGGATGTTTAGGAGACAAAACAATTTCACGCAAATATTGTCTCATTTATGAATGAATATATCGATGAATGAGGTCCAGCGTGCGAAAGTGAACTAAACAAAAAACCCTTTTGTTTTTAGAATAAAGGTTCTTATTTGTCGACAAAAATGGCATTGACACCTGTAGTTTGCAGCCTAGTTGGGTAATACGCATTGTTATTACGGAACCTGTGAAGATTTTTTTGATGAAAACTGAGGATGTACTTGTGGCAAAAAATGTTGTCATTCCCGAGGGAAAACGCATCTGCTAGTAGATCTAAGATTTTATAAAATATTAAGGCTCTCTCCTTTACTTCTAATTTGATACCTGATTATTTGCGAAATCCCTCTTTACCATAGATACGCAAGTACGGTATTCTAGCGACGACCTAGATTTCGATTTTTTTTTTCTTCTTAAGAAAATGTTGAGTGCGTCTAACAAATTTTAAAAGAATATTGACTTTTCTATGGTAAGTACTAGGTATAGTAGGTATAACTTAAATAATTATATTGAGCATTTTGTCAAAAGTTTACATTTGCCATTCCTACTCTCTGTAAGAGTAAAATTATTATCGCTTACAATCTAGACATACTGATCACCCATCTTTAAACGATGACGGAATTCCTTTATCTCACAAATTTAATCTTGTTACTAATATACGTACATATTCGATCAAATACGCAAACCAAACCAAATAAGCAAATGACAATGAAATGTATTTTCATTGTCATTTACTTATTTATTATTATATTAAGTAAAAGCGCTAAAACTTATAAACACATAATAGGATTTCGCCTACTAATTTCCGTGCACGTGGGTTCATATTCCAGCGGGCCCCACTTGACCCAGATCGCGTAGGCATTAACGACTAGGTCGCCGGTCTAGTCTAGACTAGGTACGCTCTAAGTACGGCACGACACGGGACTATTATCGTGTTAATATTGTTATTTAATTAGGTTGGGAAAATATGGGGTTAAATAAATTGCGTCCAAACTAGCCCTCATTCTCCAGCAGAAAGGACTTCAGAAATTAAGAAGGTAATATTAAATTCGTCATAACAACGTATACAAATACCTACAGGCGTCAAATGAATAGGTAAGTCTAATTAGAGGAGAATTGGAATAAAAAATATATTGAGCGAATAGCGATTAGGGCCCAGCTCAGAGTTTCAATCGGTGCTTGTTGAATAATTACCGTTAATTTCTTTCTGGCCTCTTCAAATAGACTACCTAGTACCTACAACCAAACTGAAAATCCAAACGCCCTGATAAATATATCGATTTTTGTTGCCTTGCTACATGATTTCACGTACTTCCTAGACATTGTATCATAGTAGGTCTATGACACTATGACTCGTGTACCCTGTAAGGTAAGGCACACACGTGGGCGAGACATCCGCGTTTGACATAATTGTAATTTTTCTGACCCCGCCATGACATGACATTTGTCACAATCGACTTACCGTCGAACGGGCGATAAGACCCCCTTATATTTGTAGCTCGAAAAAGGAAAATCCTTTCAATCAATGTCAGAATCACAAATATAGATCATTTATCACAAATTCATAGAATGGTCGGCTGGCAAAGTTCAATTTGATTGGAAAATTTATTGGAAAGGCTCTTTATTTTTTACGTTTTCCTTCCATATACCTACCCAGTATAAAACTACTAATATCGGCTTTAGCGAAACTAAACCATGCTCTAGCTTACGTTGAATCGTGTGTTAAACCCATCCTCTCCACAATAATACCTAGGTAATACATTATGGCTGATTGTTCCACGTGAGTACAGTTACTGTTAGTATTAGTATCCGGAACGATCGTTGGGCATCCTAGCGCCGGCCGGGACGTCGCCCACTCCTTCCTGCGCCAGTGAAGTCATCCACTTGCGAAACATGACGCCAAATACTCATCTTATGTCATATCTATTATTTCTTCAAGACTATTACTAAGTCTGCAAATGAGCAACACCGAAAAATACAAGGAACGGGTGATCTAGATTTGAATTTTCTACACACTCCGTAAAAAAGTGCTACAATTTTTGGGTGGTTAATGACTACCCACAGATTACATGATGGCTACCCCAGAATAAGCGAATAAAGACTCAGTATTATTTTTATTACTTTATATCCTTGTAATATTTACTCCCAAAAGTGTTAAAACAATGATGGCTTGTATTATCGCTCTTCATTCTTCTCCTTTAGGCCCGTTTTGGATACCTTACGACAGCTGAATGGCAATGAAAACATATCACGATGGCAGCCATAAAATATGATCATATATTTACGCTAAACGGTGCTAACAATTTAGTGATAGACTGTTCAGTTTCTAACTCGGTGATCCATCACCATTTTCAAATATTTAATGTGACAGCTTTAACTAATTAATGTATCGCGTTGGACGGCCGCGGCGACGCGCGTCGGCCATCACTCAGCGCGCGTCACTTTTGCGCGGGAAGCCGGGAAATGCCGCCATTACCAATTGCCACAAGCAGGAAGCGACTGATTTGCCTACTACTGCCACGTCTCAGTGAATCACGATTAAATTTTTGGCACGAGAAAATTAGGGAAACGGTAATTTGAATTGAAATCGCAATAAAATGTCTTATTTTCATTCCAGTGGACCAGTGACGAGAGGTAAGGAAGTTTAATTAACTTTGATTAGTGCGGTATGCATCTTGACCTACTTTTTCGTGAAGTGGATGCAGTTCTTCATACTGCATTGCAGTTTATTGTCAGTTGAGTCCATTCATTATATAAATTTAATGACTTGAAATACTACATACGCCTACACCCCGTCTACCAATATCACAATTTACATTTTTATCACAGATTTTTATGTAAATTCAAATTTGGACAATTACGTCAAAGTCACAGAAGCCTGCTTGATTACTGTTGCTGGACATTTTTTTTTAAGAACATACTTTTGAATGTATTTAACTAGAATTTGACGATTGGACTTCAGTGTAAGAGCTGATACCTACCTGTAGTATTGTAGTAATGTTTTGGATACAGGAGCCTTCATGTTTTATCTACTTCTCTGCTATTTACTCAGAAAGATTGAAATGAAATTGCGTCATCGACATTTTACAAATAAGTAAGTACCAATAGGTATTATTATTTAGATCTCAATTAATATGAGGCAAGTCATCGAATCATTAGAAGATCCTGGCATCGTAAAGGAATACTAAAAAATCACAGTTGTTTCCAAATTCAGAGTTCATTTATTCTGCAAGAACAACTCATAGCATCCCGGGAAATTTCGAAACATTTTGATATTAATTTCAAATTCAAATGCACGAGCAGTTCGCGATTCAAATTATTGTCAAAAAGTATGCGCGTGAGGTTTGTAAGGATAGAAGCAAGTGGCGTTCTGTTGTCTTTGCCTATCCCGACGGGGAAAAGCCGTTAGCTTATGTATGTTGGTATGTATCCAGTTGCGAAGAGGAGCCGATATCCATAAAGACTACGTCACTCTCATCACCTGGCCGACCAGTGGAGCACGATGGCTGACGTCAGCGCTCCTTGCGCGTAGCCCACGCCATACGCACCGGCATCTTGCTAATAATAACCGACGATAAACGCTTTACAACACCATTCATGAAGCTTGTTGGTGTTAGCATAGTGTTTTGTGTAAAGTCTGGATAGCTGCCTTCAAGACACCATAAATTAAACGAAATCCAAATAATACGTTAGTCTCAAAGATACCCACTTTATTTGCATGAGGCTGTTTTACAGGTGTTAGGATACATACATGAATTGAACTAGCTAAAGATATTGGTCATTTAATTTCAAGAGTCGCGTCGTAACTCTTCTCTTAATTCTCACTATCACCACAGATTACTAAATAGTATCACGCCGAAAGGTTCAGCTGAGTCTTTTGGGTTCTTTATTACATAACCCGTCCTCCCATACCGGAAAACCAATGGATGCTGAGGTTTCAGATCGGTCTGTGTGGAGAGCCATGTGGGAGGTTATGTCCAGCTGTGAAGTTCTGTAGACAGATATGATGTTGATGATCATTTTCCGTCACTCTATTACCAACGTATGTGTGCCACTCCTGAGGGGCCGTTAAATATGCCTTTGAAGCCTCGAATCCACAGCAGGTTAAGTCACAACTTTTCTGTCACACTAGAATCTAGAATATCTAGTGACTAGATATTCGCTCCTAATCTGTTAAATATATCGAATACAAAATATACAAGAAAACATAAAACCATTTTCCTTTTTATCCCACAGATATAAAATAAATAAACTCAATCGATTAAATAACGTGTTACGAGATTATTTATTTAAAAATAAACACAGTTACCTATATTGTGTGCATACATAATAGCAGGGAAATCTAGGTTTATGTACTTATTTACACGTCTCGCATCGTAAAGTTACACTTAACTAGGTACCTAACCATAAAATAGGTAAGTAAAGTAAACAAAACATCATTGTCTTGCCCTGGTCCCAATTTATTTGGGGTCGGCGCAGTATGTCCTTCTCTTCCATACTTCTCTGTCACCAGTCATCCGATCATTTACCCTTTTCTCTTTCATATCGATCCTCACACAGTCCATCCATCTTTTCCTTGGCCGTCCTCTCCCTTTTCGTCCTTCTACAATCTACATGCATATTCATCACTTTTTTTTTGCCAAACAAAACTCAAGATGTAATTATTAAATTAAGTATCTAATTTTTATATAGCGCGAACTTTGAAACATCATTGGAAATTCTTATCTCGATCATTCGTAAGTTGTAGAGACACATTGGTTACCGTTTAAATGAGCAGTAGGTGCCACCACAGAATATTCATACATACTATACTAGTAGGTAGTACCAACCTGTCACAGAAATTCGATGCAATGTAACAGAATTCCTACTGTAGCATTACATTCGAGAGAGTGCCAATCTCAAGCCTCAAGAGTGAATAGGTAGTTACCTTCTAGGCAAACGTGTTCCATTGTATTTTGTACCATCGCTTTAGATCGAGCGAGAGCATGACCATAGTAAAAACAGAATAGTAAGCTAGCTAAGGCCGCTCGGCGAGTTAATTGCCTACTCTTGCGGTCTTGCGATGACGCACGGGTTGTCACGTGTTTACACCGCGGCGCCGGCTTTGTCAGCGCGCGCGCTTTTTCGCCGTTTTTTTAAGTGATTGCGCTGAATACTACAGAATTTAAGCTTGCATATATTTTTTTTCAAATACCTACTGACTAGCTAAGCGTTATATAACTATCTAAATGCCCTTTATAGCGATAAAAATGTAAAAAGTTTAATTTACTGTCGTTTAACACATTGTATAATATTAATAACGTTTATTACAAAACTGAATGTACATAAACAATTTGAGCGGGCAAGCAGTGTAGTACCTACAAGAATGCGCGCGATCAGACGCGCGCGCGGCGCATCCCTTCGCCGAGCTTGCCGCGCTCGTGAGATTGTGTGCGTGAAAAGTGCGTGCGTACACGGCGCCCCGGCGACTCACGCATACATTCAAACCAGCGCGGCGGCGGCGGCCGATTTGTATGAAGCTATCCTACTATTCTGTTTTTACTATGGCATGACCTCAGAACAGAAAAAACATAGAAATGGTATGCACCCAAATTACTATCGGAACCGCTGTCGCCAAACTCACACAAGTAAACCGATAATCATATATTGCACTACAAAGAAACAATTCCTTTGATTCGTAGTTTAAGTTTATTCAAAACTTGCCTATTTCACAGATTTGGAAATAAACCCTGCTGACCTACAAATAAGATTAATTTTGCTTTAGCAGTAGAACGTATTTACGATCTGTAGTCATACTAGATTCGATTTACGAGTCAATTCCGCTACTCAACCATAGATGGCGGTATTCTAAGTTGTAGCAATTATAATCTTAATTACATAAGGCATATGGTGGAAATTTGCGTGATCGGTCTGTTTCTGCTTCTACTCGGTTAGGGCCGTACCACATAGCACATTGGATTACTTTATCGATATCGATAGATGATGCGATATTTTGTTCATATAATAAGTGTATTTATCAATTAAATTTTATATTTAGTCAGTCAATGTTCATACAAATTAATAACATGTAACACGTGTGTTGTTAAGTAGCATAACAAATATTTTGAAAACTTATTGACAGTGATGAAAATAAAACATGATTACTTACTTGATAAAAAAACTTAACAATTTTCATTGATGGAAGCGCAGCAGGTTTCGTATATCTATAGCCTTTACTTGATATTATAAAATCGTCTTCTAAAAAATGCTCAGAGCATATCGTGCTTGATTTGGTTGGCATCCAATTAACTCTACCTGTTGCATCTATCCATTTTTCTTTGATGCTTGCATCTTTAGGAAATCTAAAAATATTTTAAATGATGTTAAGAGGACCTACTAATGCTTATTTAGTGATCAATGTAACGTTAGTTATACATTGCATTGATCACTAAATTGATAAATTATAGGTACTTACTATTCACTACATTGATAAATTATAGTTACTATTCAAAACATAGATTATATTTTTGCAACAAAGTATCTATTAGATTGAATCTAATACACCTCTTAAAATAAATTACGTGAGTGAATAAAGCCGACCTTATACTTGGATTGTAATGTAATACTAAATAATAACATATAATAATATTCGTAACATATCTTTATCTTTATATGCTACTACATACACACAACACCACCTAAGCAGAGCTTGTACTATGGGTACTAGACAATGGATAAACATACATATATACTTTTTTTTTTAAATACGTAGGTACCTACATATTACATTGTTCATAGAAACACCCACCCAAATAAACAATTTATTAAAATAAACATTTTGTAAATGATTTATTTCCGTGTTTCGATATCAATCGATAATTTTAATATTCAACTTGACCACATCACTAAATGAGTAGCGCGGTATTTTCGAGAATGTTCTATTGAATAGAATCAATCCAAAATAAACTTTATCTTCGAAATATAAGGTGCATTTTTACTAACCGTTCTATTAAATATTATTTAATTGAAAAAAATTAAGACTTTTATTGAAAACAATGAAAATTGTAATAACCGATGGTACGAAACACCTCCATTTTTAAGATTTTTTCGCGTGCTATCATTTTTGCACCCCAAAACGGCACAAAACGGCATAGTTATAGAAATGAAACTGTGTCACGAAACGAGCAATTCGACGCGATGTAAGAACGTGACTGGGGCCAGTTAAGCGTTACAACGCTTAATTGTGACACGCGTGCCACGCCTACTTACCATTTCCAGTGTAATATTTTCTCTTCCGTGGGCATGACCAAACTCTAGCCTATCAGTTCTATCACTAATAAAAATGCGCTAATATCACCGGTTAGCCACTAACCATCAGGCAATTTAGGTACATCGTAGATCATCTTCCACCCTTATTATCGAAATAAATTCAGTATCTAATACCTACTTTAAGGCATTCGCAACAGCCGAAAAGTTTGCTCTATCATCCTGATATCTCCTTGAAAAACGACATCTTCTGACGGCTATACTTGCATTTACATACTTATTTTTAAACATACTGGTGACGTAGCTCTCACGGTTACCCTATTGCGATGGATAAGTATCGTTATGTAATAAAACTCATACCCATAATAAAATTTCTATAGAAACAAAAGTTACTTTTCAAAGCAAAGTTTAAGTTAGTTAGATACATATAGGGTACCTACTTCTTAAGACAGTATGCTGAATCTAAAAATAGTCTTCAGGTAATTCTACATCAGAATATCGAAGCAATCACATTGATACATAAAACATAAAAAATAACCCTATTTACCAATAGCGACAAAAATTGGCCTATAAAAAACTATATCATTAAATAGATATGATAGAAAAGTAAGGCTATGAAAAAGTAATTTCATTCTGAAACACTGTGTAAGGTATGTATCTATAAAAGTGTATAATAGGACGGTATTGCAGCCAGTCGAGGGTCAGCAACAACGTTGTCAAAATCAATAATACCTGCGGCTTAACGAGGAATACCCAGACTTAGAAACATTTACTTTACTTTTGCGGGCGGGATTTGCCGCCACATAGCATAGTGACATCGCTGTCGAGACGACCACCTTATGTGCAAACCAAACGAGCCGTCAATTAATACCTGTTCATTCATATTTATTCTTAGATCAATGAAATAACTTATAAAACATCATCTAATAGAAGTATTCGAAGGTTTCAAAACCAATTATAAATTATACGTATTAGGCATCAAAAGTTCTAAGTGGGCGTGAATTAAAACAATAGAAAAGTCAAATCAAGTGTCCAAATTGGGTTATGATGATGATGATGTATATATAGCACGTTAGGTAAGCTCGGCGGCCAGACTGCATGACCACACATTATTTAGTTATTAAACCGGAATGGTTGACACCTCCTTAGCCGCCATGTCCCCTAAATACTTTGATACGATTAACATGACGTCACCTTGGACACTATTGGCGGATTATTTGTCCAGTGTAACTGCACATGTTATTATTACATACGTTTGCTATGATTTCGTCACTCTAACGTAAATATTCTTTTATAAGTCATTATTATTTGGAAGTTAGGTAGGATGCTTGTAAGAAGAAAGCGTTATCAATTTTTCAGGACTATGTCCAGAATGAATCCTGTAATCTCGAGGACTTACAAAAATTAAGCCAAGGACACAAAGATTACCCAAAATGTGATCCGAAAATTGGTAATGTACCGAACATTACCAATTTCTGGATCACACAAAATGTTTTAAGAGTTATGGAAGTAACCGACAAGAAAATATGTGATGTACAATTCCGAAAGGGTATGGGATGCACGGATCAGGTTTTTTCCTTGCGAAGCATAGCCGAAAAGTTTTTGGCCAAAGGTCAAAAGGTCTATTGCGCATTCGTGGATTTGGAAAAGGCTTACGATAAAGTGGTGAGGAATGAAATGTGGTCGGTGCTGTCAATGAATGGGGTGGACAGCAGCCTAATTCGAGCTCTGAAATCCCTTTATGAGGATTCTAGAGCTTGTGTGAGGATAAACGGGGCATACACTGACTGGTTTACCATCGAGAAAGGTGTTAGACAGGGAAGTGTAGCGTCGCCGTGGCTGTTTAACCTCTTCATGGACAGTTGTTTGCAAGATTTAAAACATAGTGACTGCGGATTAAGGATGAATGGGTTACTCGTCAAATGCCTCGTTTATGCTGATGATCAGGTAATACTTGCATCTTCAGCGGAGGAGTTGCAGGAGATGGTAGCAATCATGCATGGTGCGTTAGAGAGGAAAGGAATGAAAGTGAATGTAAGTAAAGCGAAAGTTATGGTTTTTGAAAAGGAGGAATGCGTTACGGCTTGTAATGTTTTGATCGATGGACAGCGAGTGGAACAAGTGAATGAGTTTGTTTACGTAGGTACGTTGTTTACAAGAGATGGTAAGAATGAAGAAGATATTGAAAGGAGAGTTAATGCAGGTAATAGTGTGAATGGAGCTCTGAAAGCGTTTATGAACAGTCAAAACGTGTCCAAAAAGGCACGTTTGGCTGTACATAGAGGTGTGTTAGTGCCTACCCTTATGTATGGTAGTGAAAGTTGGGTACTTATGGCAGAAGAGATTTGAAAGTAGAATAAATGCTGTAGAAATGAGAGCACTGAGAAGTATATGTGGTGTGTCTTTGACCGACAGAGTAAAAAATTGTGTGATACGAGAGTGGTGTGGGGTAAAAGAAGATGTAGTGACAAGCATTGAGAAAGGCATGTTAAGATCTCCACATGGTAAAATATGTAGCTCAGGGTATTCTCGACAAGAACATCGGCAATGCAAAACCGCCACTTAAAGCAATGTGATTCTCATATAAGATACAATGACTAGGTATCTTTTACTAATATCGTTCAATAGTAGGTATCGACGAAAATATATTATGCAAGTTAATTCGCATTGTATCATATATACGTCAGCTGAGCCACTGGCTACCGCCAGCGCGGGGACGGGTCGCCTGATGTTTCGTATTTAGCTGGGTACGTTCGAGAAAAGCGCGTGAATATGAATCAGACTTTTGTGCCGGACACTCACTTTTTTTTTATTTTTAAATAAACAATTGTAAATATTAGTACCTACCATTTTTTTGGTGTAAAGAAACAACTAATATTCTTTCGTAATAATTATAATTCACATCAATTTATGAATAAGAAATAATGTTATTGTTACTAATGTTCAAGAAACTGGGTTACGGACACACCATATTAGTCAGAAGAACTACTTTTAAATATTTTTTTGAAATATTTAAATAAATATTATTTAAAAAAATAACTTGTGTAAGATAGGCAATAGTCTGAAGTATGTTTTAAAATTAATTGCAGACTGATTTGTCAGTTAGTTACAAAAATAAACCTCAAGACATCGAAAATTTGGGGTTCGGAGAATCACTCATATAACTGCTAACAAAAGTTTGCATTTTCGATCCTGTGATTGATGTGACCAGACTTAACTTTTTAACCCTACTGAACATTTTCTCACATAAAAAAACAATGAAGAGGCAATGAAAACTTAAATAAATTAGTATATACCTTAACTAAGTCAAATACACAATCCTATCAATGACAGAAAAAAAGTAATATCGCCAGTATTGTCAGCAAATCCGTTCCACACGCAATCTAAAATGTTTGTGAAAACATGATAGTACATCTGGTTTTGGACTAGGAAAACTAGTTGACGCTAGATTACATAACGCTCTGCAAGGAAATCACCTGTTTCGCGTAAACCGTAATTACCACTTAGGTGCACATAACAGTGCAAATGCAGCACAGAAATATTTCGTACGTCCACGAAGATACAAAAAAATTTTAATAATAAAGCCTGTGCAATGGACATCAGCATACGTCTGCCTCTTTTATCCTACAGCCTTTCGCAAACTACTGCTGGACATTTTTTTCACCTAATTTGCCTGACAAACTGTCAGGCAAACTGACAATGCATTGTAAGTCAATAGTTGAATTTGGACCACTATACCACGCTATCCGGACGTAGGTTTAGCTTTAATTAGGTACGATAGGGTTTGATGCCAAGTTTTCTTCCTTTTTCTAAATACCTATACTAGTTTCTTAATATACTTTTCTTTATTGCCTCTTACAAAACTCATGAAATATAGCGACGTCTTGGAATCTACACACATAGCAGATGCATCATCTATCAGGTACATTTTGAGATCCTGAAGTCATTCATCATTGTTCATTTGTTCTAACGTTATCCCAATGGCAGCATGGGGTCCGCTTACTAGTCTAACCGAATTTGACTGAACATTAGCTTTTGCACAGAGCGACAGCCTGTGAGATTCAGAAATATGGAGAGCAATAATAATCCCGGATTCAATCAGTTTGGGAAAGATAAATGTAACAATTACCTAGTTTTGTCAACAACGACTCAATCTTACGTCAGAAGATCAACAAAACATTTTTCTAAAAAAATATACTAGATCTCTACTAGACGAAACCATAAGACCTCAGAACAATAGATTGGCCATATTTCGCTATTATTATAATGAAACCGCATGAAATATTGAATGTTTGACATATCTGAAACAATAGCGATTGACCCGTGCGTCAGATTGACAATGGCTTGACCGCTATCTACTAGTAAACATCGAATATATCAATACAGCCGTTTGTTCTGAGTTTACAATCATTCACTATTGTTTACCAATAGCGTAAACAAGACGACGGCTACACCAATTTCTGCGATTTGGTTTGGTGCAGAAATAATTCAACGTAATTTCTGAATAATGTAATATTAAGACCTCTAATCAACCCTTAATAATATTATTAACGCGTGCAAGAGTATTTGTCTATCTTTCACTTTGCAACGATACAATATTATGGTATGATTTTTGTGTGCGGAGACCATCCCAGGGTTGCAACCAGTATAAATCGTCTGGAAGCCCGAAGTTTGCTTCCTTATGGATAGAAAATGCTCTATGGTTTAGACTAGCGTCAGCATATTTTAGGGTACAGTGTCCCCGTAATTATTATCTTACTTAGGTCTTCAAGACAGACGGAATTACGGTATTACGTGCTCACCGAGACCTGGAAGAGTGTGCCTTTATCACCCATCTACAAAACTATCCGTTTAACCTCGCGAATCAATAGACTCGTGCGGTCATTACCTTGTCACAGTGCCCAGAACTTCACACCAATGTATTTCCCTGTACATCAAGTCCCGCTACACTATGGAATGATCCCCATAGATCAGCGCATGAATGGTGAAAGCTCTCATAATTGGCAGTGGCAACGTCGCGATAACATCGGCGGATCGCGATACCCGTCACGCGAACATCAACTAGAGAAATAACGCCACTTGTATCGACGCGACATGCCAGATAAACTCGCTAACGTTTATTCCTCACATAACATCGTGACTTTATAAGCTATGGGTTAAGAGGAGGTTTAACGTAAACTTGTGTGTGTTTACAGAGTACATTACCACGTGCACTTAATTCTGAAGTGAAGCCAAGAAATATCTACTCTACTTTAGATCGTCGATCCAGAGGGCACTCTACGGGCTCTCTCTCACTCTACTCTCTCAAGCCCTCTGCAAAAGCAAATGTATTATTCTATAAAAATACTTTAAAGTGTTTCGCTGGAAAAAAATTTATTGTACCAGATTCAAGCCGTTACCGAAATGAACACCTCCGAAAGGAAATCCTGGAACTGCCACTGCTCTACTTGAAACTACACATTTTCTAAGTTGACTGAGAGCATGGTACTGTGCCCTTGCTCTTGACTACACGTATAATGTAGTGGTTTAAGCGTTCGCCTTACGGTTCAGAACTTCGTCTCTGCTGAATGTTGCGAATTCGATCCCCACACAAAGCAACACTTTGCGATATCGACCGTATTATTTTCTTGTCTCTTGACGATAGGCAGTGACTTAATAAGTGTTAACATCACTTGTGGACTAAAGAAATTACAACTCTCCATGGAGATTCGGTTTTATAACTATAATATTCGGTTTTTTTAACTATAAACACAGAAAGAGGTAAATTTATTGCCACAGTTACTATTTGCTTGTCATATTACTCGTCAATTCTGGTTGCAAGACACATGCTGTTTACCAGCATCCTTAAATCACTGGCAATTGAAAATAATTTGTAAAAATCTGTATAGACTAGCGTGTAGTCGATCCATTCTTTATGAAGTGATATTAAACCACAACATTGGTTATTATTTATTGCCATAAATTAAGTACTAAGTTTTCCGGAGAAAATTGTTGTAAGAAATTCATAGGTTATTTTTGTTATCTTCGTTAATAGAAAAAGAAAACGTACAAAGAAGACATTGTTAGGTATTTCTTTCAGAAAACATTGAATAACAAAACGTAGTTCCTGGAACCACGCCCAGTAGACAGTAATAGGTCTCAATTACGAACAACTTTCATGTAAACATTCATACTACGATCTATTTGTTAAGTTCGACATTACTGAGGCAGGACTTCTGAACTGATTCTTGTCTTTATAGGAAAGTATCAAGAGTTCTTAGGTAACAGCTAATCATTCGAAAACTGTTTTGCTATTATTAATCAGTAGTATTATGCCTGATCCCGTAGGAATTACGGGAAATCCCTTGTTATTGCACCTCTACCTTCCCCAAAGAACGTATGTTGCCCAATATCAGCTTCTTGTGCCAAGTAGTTTCGGCTAACTTGGCCAGCGTGGTGGACTATGGTCTTACCCTTCTCATAGTGAGAAGAGACCCCCGTGCCCAGCAGTGGGACAGTATAAAGGGCTGATGATGAGAGCTTCAGCTGTGGGTTGTCTGACAACCGGTCACTAAAGAATTTTATAAAATATGCTTTGATACATAAATAAAACAAATCGTAAAATATTTCTTCTATGTACCTATATTATCTAGTCTCGTAATGATAAGATAAAAGGGCTTTGGCAACAATAATATTATTTGAGGTCTAGTCTTTATTGCTGTTTGTCGCTTATAAAGAAATTGTTTTTATTCTTGATACGGAATGGGGAGGAGTGGCATAAGGAACTTATGAACGAGATAGTTTAATAATTTTAAAATGTGGAGATAATATCATCCGCATATTAAGAAGGTAAATACATATATCTAATAATAGGCGAACATCAATGAGACTTAAGAAATAAACCTGCTTGGACGTTTTCTGATCAACGCGATAATATCGAAAGGACGGACAGTTAAAAAAGCATCTTAAAATGACAAAAAAGAAATGTAGGACATGGCAGGGTTGTAGCAAGTAAAAACCATCTACTGTGTATGCTAACAACTGCACCTTAACGTAATGAGCAATGGTAAAGATAGGTCCCTCTAAGATAATTATATTGGTTCTATGTGGGATAATCCTTAGAGACAGCTATTCGCATCTTTGGAGTTATTTTCATTAGTTGCAGTGACATACGAATCATTCTTAGAGCTAAAGTAGTAAAGCAAATAAAAGCAAATTGTGTTTGGTAGGTAAGGTAGGTATGTGCCTTTACAAGAATAAAATATTTAGTTTCTTTTCATATTCCCAGCAATTTGAACGATGATTACTTCTAGGTCACATTTAATCTATTCTTCTTACCTATGCTTAGTAAGTATTGCGTTCATACAGTGTAATAAGAGGTATTCAAACCCACGATCTCCGAATCGGGTATCCAGCCTTAACCTGTGGTTACGCACGGAAATTAATCTAAATCAAATTGTGACCGTACGTATACAGAACATTATCGTGTCTTACGCCCAATTTCAATATGCTATCTTTTGATGGATTAGGCTACTGGAGTATTTTCTATGAAGCCCATCTTAAATATTATATCTCTAGTATCCATCCAAATATTGTGCAGGAAGTTTAATAAATAAATAAATAAAATAAAAACGGGAGTCAACCATCAAGTCGCATTTTCATATCAACAAACGTTTTACTTGCCATCCAAGTGGGAACAAAAGCAGATTGAACAATGGTAGAGCAGGCGGCTATAAGTCAGTGGCTAGTGCACAAATTACACGATGCCTCCCGTCCATAGGCGCCGGCGGGGCAAAGCTCCCACGTTACCTAACGTGAGGACCTCCTTACAACGTTTTGTAAGCGATCGGACGATAGTACTCTGATGTAAGGCTTATAGAATTGTGTTAGTGTGATGGCAGATTCTGATGCGCTATGTGCTTTTGATCCTATAATATGCAATTTTTAACTTCTTTAACTAATTTTCAATTGTTTTCTAATAAAGCGTTTTAATTTAGGTAGGTATACGTGGAAGAGTCTGGAATCATATTATTCTGTGCATATTCCAGTGTGAAAAAAGGTGTATGGCAATTTATTATATACTTACTAGATATAATAAGTCGGTCCTGCCAAAAAATAAATCATCATCGGGCTAGCGTTAAGCCGGTTGCTTCCAAGACTTGACTAGGACTCCATATCAGGGCCTTTGCCGGAGTCTAATTAGATATGACAGAATATTAGCTTATCTTTATAAAATAGCTGACCTCTTCATCCTAAATGGATTATGATATTCTCTGACATGGACCAATGTCAGTATACACGGGTGTCAGCATAATTACCTACAATATCGGCTGACAACAGACAAAGATCTTCTTGTCAGCCGGGACCGACGCGGCGGCGACGCGGTGCTCTTCGATGTACAGTGAAAGCGATACATAAAAAATACTTAGAAAAGTTAGAGGTGCGTAGGTACCTACCGTGGATTTGAAGCCCACTCTCTGCATGGCAGTCCGTTGGTATCTCCACTAGGCTATCGCTGTGAAAATGTCTGATCGAAATTTTTACAAGTTAATCAGCTATATGCATTGAAATGCCTATGTATTATTTAATGTGCTGTAGTTTGTTATGACGTCAGTTTATTATAATGTCAAAGTTGACAAAATATATGCATAAATATGTAATAAGTACCTACCTAGGTACCTACTTGTACTCTGCCTGACCAAGGAATCGAATCCATCTTATGACCCATAATAGCACGAGATCAGCCATGAATAAGGATTAAATCGTTATTCATCATAATAATGAATAGGTTCCTTTCCCACTAAGTAACTCTGTTTAATTAAAACAATAATAATTATCTAAGCAACGTAACATAGGTATCGATCCACCATAGCCCGCCCTCGACGCTATCGATTACTTATAAAACACGAACTTAACATCGATAATTCACGCTGCAAACACAAAAGAGTACAATGACCACAAAATTATCTAAAACAACAATGTTTTTACCTAAAAAATATTCATTTTGAACTTTATGTAAAGGTAAATTGAGGTTAGAATATATTTTTTAGGCGTTTCTTTTTTTAGGCAAAGATCGCTCGTTATACAGCCAATCAAGATGTCGCTGTATGGCACTCGAGACAATGACGTGATAAGAGGCAGGTGACACGTGCGTTTGTATGTTTTTTCAGCCCACCCCCCGTGCACAACTGGTTTTAAGAACTTGATTCGCGGTACAAAGGACGCACTTTGCGAAGATGTGACAGATTTTTATTGCACGTTTAGGTGAATTTGGAAATATTAGACATTTGCCTTAGACAACCTTACAGTTAGACGCCATTACATTTGACCAAATAGACAGGACATAACATACAGTAGGTAGGCATTAAGTCATTCATTGCATACTTACCTATGTTTTACAAATCATAGAACTTGGACATACCTACTTTAATAAGCAGGTTGTACCAACTTATTTATTTGAAGGTCTACCAATGTCTGACGATAGTTAAGTTTGCCTTAAAAGTTAAACCACAAACTACAGTAGAAATCCTGCGAAACGCAGATACTTAATCTTACTAAGATTACTGAATGAATATAGGGGTTTTCAATAAGTTATCCGAGATGTTTTGGACAGTTGAAGAATACATCACTTTACTACCCCATTTCACACGTGTATGGTGTTTGAGTAGTCTAAGAAAATACGAAGCGAATAGTATATTTTCGAAGAGGAGGAAAACTCGACATCAAACCCAGTACCAACCCATCTGATCAACTTGATATAAGTAGGTAGTAGGCCAAATTCTCCTGTTGACTCATAATAGCACACTGTGCAGCTAGTTAGGGGAGGCTTAAGTTCATGGACAGCGAAAGGCTGCAGAGGAAAGGAGAAGTTGACCTCCACGATGTTCTTACTTCCTTCAATCCCATCGTCCTAACTCCTAGCATTCTCCCGATTCCGATAAAAGACCTTCGCTCTGCAATCTATGGTACACTCTCCTGCTAAGTCGGTACTACGATTAACCTATTGCATTCAAAGTTGATCTTAATGTCAGCTCTTTCTACCTACTTAGTTATCATTTGCGGCAAGGGAATTCTCTAAATAGACTACTGTAAGTTGAACTTGAATTAGGTGCGTTATCGCTGTCGCTATTCCAACCATCTTTCTTCGATTTAAGTGTCACAAATCGGGCATATATTTTCACTGCGTACCTAATATTACAAATTCATATTGTACCTAACATCCCTAATAGCCCGTCATTATAATTAACGCAATAACTTAATCTATGGCGCGGGTGTTCGTTTTTGTGCGCGGGCGCACGTGCCGCCATCTGGTGCAGGAAGAGCGCTCAAGTGGAAGCCGGGCTTCTGAACGTGCTGATAGCACAGGTGATATTATCTGTGGCACACCAAACGTGTCAAAAAAATTAAAAAGCGTTTATAGATAGTCTGCACCGTTACGGTTAATAGTTTGCACTAATATCAAATTTCTAGACGCAATACGGTCTATGGTGAGTATAGTCACATATATTAAGTGAAGCACTATTTGAGTTTTAAATAAATATAGCTAATAGCATCTCCAAACCTAAAGATGTTTGAAAAGAGTCAATAACGAATCAGATCCCTGGTCCGAAACAAGTCCCCATTGGGTATGACATAGGAGAATAGTCGTAACTCAACAAGATCTAGAGAGGTGCAGTCGTTTTTAAACGATCGCCTCTTCGATTGGAACTGTGCCTGTTGTGGGTTCAATCCTAATACCCTCAGAATGGTAGTCTGATGGTATTCTCACAAGGCTATCGTTGCTGAATTGCCGACTCTAATACGACAGTCAATTAGACAAAAAAACTAAGTAAGTAGGTAATTAGTGAAACATGGTTGCTAACAGCGAAACACTACTATAAACCAATGAGTGAACAATATTCACTTAATCTACACTACCTACGTGTGATGACGATTCCACCCCACATAAGGTATTAATTAGGTATAAACGCCATATTAACAGACACATCTTGCCATTCAGATCTATAGATATCGAGATTATTGAATAAAATCTGTTTTTTGTGCTGATAAACTGTCACACTATTTACAAACTACTTAAATGAAACTGTTTGGAAGGCATAAATCAATGTTTTACTACTGTTTCACTTTGACGATTGATTTAAAACCATAATAATGTGTATTTATAGCTCTCGTTTATCGAGATATGGAAGAAACACAATATGTCTCAACCATTTTACTCAAACACTGTAAATGAGCTCTTTCAAAGCGAATAGTTAGTATAATATAAACTAGTATTAAACTGTCCATATCTCGTACCCTGTGTTTCAAAGACATATTTAGTAATTGGTAGCACCTACAATCTATATCACAGGTAAGTACCCAGGGCCGTTCCGACAACTTCCGACCCAATGCAGCGCCTGTGTGCGCAAAATCTATGAAGCGCCTATGCCGTGGCGTTGGGCGGATGACCTTTCTTTTTTTTTTTTTTGTCGTTACCTAACCAATTCCGGCCTTTATATATGCCCGTCCTACGCCACTGCGCCTGTGTGCGAAATCTGTGAAGCGCCTTTTGTGACATCCTTTTTCGAAAATAAGTCTTATAATTAACGCATATCTCGGCGCGCGGCGCCCCTGTCAGTGTCACCCTGGCGCCTGTGTGCGCCGCGCACATTGCACATAGGGAAGGCACAAGGTTCGGCCCTGTAAGTACCTATATAACAGTCAGCAATTTTAAGCAACTACTGCGGTTGGACACGGATCGGTCTGTGCACTATTAATTACTATAATGGTCTTGGGATAGGTCTATGTCTAGCAATGGACGTCTCTAGGCCGAAATTATGAACCACTGAAAACGCCTAAAGACGGAACATACACACGTTATAGTGAAAACGAAATTATCAAACTTTACCTCCGTCTCTTTCAGTCATATCTGGATTTTCCGCCGTCAGACGCACAGCTTAAACACAGTTCAATAACAAATAGTACTAGGTACGTAGTAAATAGGTATACTGTGACTCGCTCACTAGGAGGTTGAATCATATCGACACCCGGACTGTGCACCTTTTCGAGGTGCGATCCTGAATCTATGTCCGTCTACTTTCACAATAATCATCAATTTCCCCACATTATCGTAGCAACCTTGTGAAATTAGTAGTAGGTACTTAATATATTAACGGACCATCCCGAGGGTTCGATGCCCAGGTGGTGTTAAAGTAGGTAGGTACCTAATCAATTTGGAAGACAAGATTAGCTGATTTGTTTACATTGACTAAGGTAAGTATAAATTCATAACAGATTGCACAAGTATTAACAAGATATAAGCAATGATTACATGATACACGTATCAAACATTTGTCATACTAGTCGACCAAGCCAACTAGACGAATGTCAACGTGACAAAATTCAACATAATTCAACAATTATAATCCAGAAATTATTTATCGTAACGTGCGAACGCGGCGTGTGAACGTACAATGCGCCTGCAATCGGTACTAGGATATTCTGGATTATAATTATTGAATTATGTTGAATTTTGTCACGTTGACATTCGTCTAGTTGGCTTGGTCGACTAGTACTGATAATTTTAGCTTCTACATTGGACATTACGCCACGGTAAGTAGTTACCTACGCATAAACTGACGTGTCTTCAAGTTGCGCAATTTTCTTGCAGGGAAATGTAGCTAAGAAACATCAAAGAAGTTAATTAATTTGTGTTGATATAATAACTAGACGATGCCCGCGGTTACACCCGCGTTATTTAAGGCTACTGCTCTGCTCCCGTCGCTCATAGCGTGATGTTATGTAGCGTGCCTATAGCCTTCCTCGATAAATGGGCTATCAAACACTGAAAGAATTTTCATTTTCAAATCGGACCAGTAGTTCCTGAGATTAGCACGTTCAACCAAACAAACAAACAAACAAACTCTTCAGCTTTATATATTAAGTATAAGATAGGTAATATTATATAATAATATTCTACCACATTCACAGTGTCCGTGTGGTGACGGATTAAGAATACGCATGTCACCACCCCATATCATCCCATGGGTGTCGTAAGAGCCGTCAGAGAGAGCATATTATGCAGAGAACACCACTGTAAGAGAAGGAAAACTTGATACAAACCCTATACCAACCCGTTTGGCCAGCGTGGTATAGTAGGCCAATTCCTCCTTTCAAAGGAGAGGCCTAGTCCAGCAGTGGACTGTAAGGGGCTGATGATGACATTCACAGAACACCATCTAGTTCCAAACTAAGCAGAAGCTTGTACTATGGGTACTAGATAATAGATAGACATAGGTACATTTATAAATATTTTTTTGTAATTACATACATATTATACATAGAAACACCCAGACCAAGACAAACATCTATGTTCATGCACACAAATGATTGACTTGAGCGGTAATCGAACCTGCGACCTTCGGCGTAGCAGTCGCTTACACTCCCGCGGCGCCAACCGGTCGTCAACATACACATTATTTTATTGTTTAACGAAAATTATCGATATAACACTTAATTTGATATTTTAACATACTTAGGTACCTACATATATGGTAATCTACCTAGCTTCTTACATCATCTCATCTCATTAGCCTATTGCAGTCCACCGCTGGACGTAGGCCACCCTACGGTACTCCACCAGACTTCATATTCCATTTCCGCCATCCAGGCACAGCCACCACCACCAGGCAAGCCACCCTATTTAAGTCATCGGTGCATCTAGCCCGAGGGCGTCCTCTACATTGCGCTTGCCTCCTTAATTACGATCATTAGGATTATGATGGATATCGACGTTCGTAATATGATCGGGCTTGTAAATAAGCTATCTCACTGTAGGTCACGGCCCTTTTCTCACTGTATACAGTGAGACGGCTTTGGCCGAAGTCGCTGGAAAAGGTTGAGTTGCTCACATCTCTTTCGCGAAATCAATAAAATAGGCATTTTTGTATGTATTATCTGCCTCAAAAGTAAAAAAAAAACAACAAAATAAAAAAATAAGGCAGCGATAGCCTAGTCGAGATACCAACAGACTGCCATGCAAAGGGTATCGGGTTCGAATCCACGGCGCGCACCAATGACTTTTCGGAGTCATGTGCGTATTGAATTGTTAATTATCGCTTGTCCCGTGACTCGGGGCACGTTAAGCTGTCGGTCCCGGTTGTCATGAAGATCTCTGACGGTCGTTACAGGGCGTCAGTACCTGCTAAATAAACTGACACTAGTCTTAACCATGGAATATCGCTATCTCTTCGGGTTGCGGAGGTCGACAGGCAGTCGCTCTGTTGAAAAGCTAATATTCAGCCAAATCCGGTTAGACTAGTAAGCGGACCCCAGATTGAAACAGGGATAACGCTAAGAGGATGATGAATATTATTATCTGATTATCTGTCTCAAAATTTCGATGCCAATGCCTTTAAACGTCGTGCAATAGCGAGCTTCTATAATAGGTGGCCTAAGCCAGTAAATCTAGGCACGGAGTCTGGTGTTACATTTAAACCTTTTCTGAAAAAGGCTGTGTTAGTTTTAAAATTAAAACAAAATCTAACCAATGATACATCTTGCTTAGGAATAACAAAAGCGGCCGCGGTAAAATTATTCAGAATCATTATTTAAGAACGGAAAGTGGAGTCTTGTCGGCTTCTTGCTCAATAAGAGACCTTTTCCTCATCCAGGCAAAACAGGAGCTAATACTGGTTTCAGTCAGCTTCTCTCGGAAGCTATTTCCGTGATTGCAAACTAAGTAGGTAAGTCACAACTCAATACGTTTTCATAGATGAATTCTAGGTATAACCACAGATAAGGACTGGTCTCTAAAGACCCAAAAAATAAATAAATTGAAGAAAACTGGGGAGACCTTCCTGCAGTGGAAAATGAAGATTTGATTTGAGACGTAATGCGCTTCAAAATAAATCATTTTCATGAAAGTAAACTCCAATACTTACTCTAAACTATAGAGTAGTTTCTCAAGTCTGATAATGACCAAAGAATGTCAAAATATTAAAATATATGGACACTAATAAGGACTGAGCTTTCACTGGAAATGAAAGTTATTTATAACTAATCATAAAGTTAAGTTGTACCTGCAGCAAAAATAAATTAAAATAAAACAAGCCACCTTTAAATTAAGTAATTAAAAATAAGATAAAGCCTGGTTTGCAAATACCAGCTCAATTTGCTGATTTAGATACTATCAATTGATTTGCCAGATAGTTAGGTCTGCTTTTGTAGGAGATGATTAATTTAAATATAGGTTACCATCGTCATCAGCCCTGTATATCAGTTGCCCACTGCTGGTTACGGGCCTCTTCTCAGTATGAGAAGGGAAAGGCCACCACGCTGGCCAAGTGCGGGCTAGCAGACTTCACATGTCCTTCGAGAAGATTATGGAGAACTGTCAGACATAAAGGTTTCCTCACGATGTTTCCCTTCTCCGCTTACCAAGCGATAATTAACAATTAAATAGGTCCTCACATAACTTCAGAGAGCCATTGGTGCGCGTCGTGGATTTGAACCCGAGATCATTAGCGTAGCAGCATATTTGGATTATTAGACTGCGGTAGCAGTCTGTCGGTGTCTCCACTCGGTTATCGCTGCCTTGCTTATTATGCTGATAATTATGTTGTCCACAAGAAACTTATGCATAAGTAGTTATTACCTATAGTAAACCCTATCAATACAAAACTTGATGTCTATTAAATGAAGCTTTTCCGTATAAAACATGAATGCCTAAATATCGAACTTCGATTATGCCTAATTAGTTAACTTAGTAAGTAGAGATACCATTAGTCTGATTTGGTACCTATGTCTAGAAGATATAACCGTAGATTGTTGATAAAAGTGTAACTGCATCTGATAACACTAAACGGGCTCAGCGGTTTTCTAAGTGGCAATTTAGCGTCATTTGCTGCATAATATGCATCTTATACCTATAGGTAAGTAAGTGCTGTTTAATTCGCAGAACTTGGTGACCAAACAAATACCACTGTTTCTTCCAAAATCATGACGAGTCGTGAGCCAAAGGCACGGTGAACCGGCACACACGGCTCCATACATGTCGCAGGAAGATTTTCGCGAGGCAAGGTAATGACAAGTGGGCCGTAACACGTAGGCACGATAATTGGACGCAATGGCCACCGGCCGACGGCCATAAACGAACCGAGCGTGGGTCGAGCGACGCACCGTCTATAAGCACAACCAGCGCCGAGAGCCCTGGCTGGCTGCGGCGCGCGCGGGCCCGCGGCTCAGCGAGCGCTGGACATGCCGCGCGGAGGCTAGTAGATGTGCTCGACGCGATTGTCTCGCTTTGCCTTGACTTGATGTTTTCATTCACAGTGTTTTGCTGACGTCCGCTGTCTAGCTTTGTCTAATTGTTGTTTTGTATCTACTTTCGTTTTATTTCGACGTTACCGACGAACTGGTAACTGCTAGAAATGTACATAAGTTACAAGCATTTCTGAGATTCAGCTTCATTGTTGCGTTGCCATTAAAATAACAATTCTGATTAGCGGCACGAGTTACTAGGCACGTTTAGTATGCCGGGCTCACTGCCAAAACATTGCTACGAAATAAAAATCAGGCCAAAAGCTATGGGGTATTAATCGTCGCTTTATGGCAATCCCTTTAACACCACTCTTCATAAGTTCTCGTATAATTTCACTGCTATTAATCGTCAAAGGCTAATAAATTTGGATGACAAATGGATTCAGAGCTCAAACTTTTACCTCAATGTCTATTTATTACTCAGATTTGAAAGCTACAGAGCTGTTTAAGGCATTATTACAAACGTAGTTTAACTTCAATTTCCGAAACGAATTATTTATTATTCATCCAGATTAGTCCTAACTTTACAAAGTCAACTTCATAGAACTAATGACACGGAAATATTTGAACTCTTTCATTGCTTCATAAAATTGATTTCGTTTCCAATCATAATCGCACAAGGAAATTCGTATGAATTAATTCATAATATTGAATTTTGTGAGTAACGAGACAAATGCTTCGCAGACACTCAGAAATGACACACTTTTGAACAGCTAGACGTTCGTAATCCGTAGACTTCCTGCACAAAAAATACGTAAGCTCTGTACGTATTGAACACCAAAAACGGCATTTAATCTACTTCGGAGCGGCGTCTATTTCGGTCGTTGTCCATCCATCGGGAGCCTGTGATACACAGCTATTCCGGGCGGGGCAGGTTTTCGGGGAATGTCAACAAACGAACGGGCACTCATTCAATGAACTCTATGCATGCGACGCCGGTGGCGGACCGGTCCGCTCGGGTATTCATAAAAATTATGCTCCCAGACACGCTCAATGGAGTGCCGTCGCATTGCGCCTTTATATTTCCAAAGGTCTTTTATGGCGCACGGATCGGATCACGTACGATATTCTTTACGAATTTTGAGACGTGATGAAACAACACCGCGGTTTCGAATGTGTTACCCGGTGATAGACTTTCTTTAGCGTGCAACAATACACAACTGATATCGATGGGCCATTATTCAATTTCACACGGCGCAGATATCTATTATTTTCGAACTAATTCTATCGTAGACAGGTGTGTTTATTGCACAAGTATAAGAAAAGCGATTAATCGCGTGGGCGGCGAGTGACGTATCTGGCCTCACTGCTCGATCTTTTCGATAGTTGCACAACTAATGAATACTTATCTAATACATAACGCACGGACATGTTCGCCAGTATACGTAGCGTACCTTTAACGTGCTGAATGTTAAGAATGTAGTTATATGTAAGTATAGCTATTTCACGTTATTGGAAACTAGTTCAAGATTATAATAATTAGCAAAAGGTGCGGGCATTATTCTCGATGCCTACAGACAAAATCTCCTTCCTGCTAATGTTTAACAACAATGCCTTCGACTATTCGTTACACTATGTTCAGTTGTGAAATGAAAGATAGAAATAAGGATTTAGTTTCATATAATTTTCTTTAACAAATGATCAATAGAAAATTGTATAATTAACAAGTAGCGTCTTAACATATACTTCGAAATTATTAGTGTTGTAGGTAATATTTTACAAATACTTTGGAATGTTCATATAAACAATCTCATATGAATCAATGTACATGGGACTCCACATTTCACTCCACCATAACTGTTACCACATTAGCTTATGAAATGCGGTGAAATTTTATTAGTTTTTGTAGTGGCAAAGAGGTGGCGTACAGACGGCAACAAAACATACGTCAAACACATGAAACTGCCATACAAATGGTTCCGGGTCTAGGGTAAAACACGCGTCTGTAACCATCACCTGCCACTGCCCTGTGATCTCACAGCCTATTTTACTTTGCTATTTTTTTTGTGTGCCTCACACAACCTCTACCATCATACATAGAACACAGATGACAAGATACAAGAATCATTAATTTTATCATGTGTAATGTTCTCAAATATCATGAAACAAGTATAATTCTAGCTGCAAAATCTTCATGAAAATATGGCTCAGTTTATTCTGAAATTACATTTCTACTACCTAAATCAGCGGCTAGTAACACTGATATACAGATAGATATTATAATCATTTGATAGGATTTATTATATTACAATATAAAGCTATATCAACCTCAGTGTATTTCCATACAGTGATGGAATTAACAATAATTTATCTGGATGTAAAAACTCAGCCATTACACATGATTTTTAACCATTTCTTGTCTTAAAACAATTAATGAAAATATGGACATCTAGTTTACATCAGAGAGCATTAGTTACAGATATACATGACATAGCAATAGTTGCACTACTGATTGTCAATACTAAATAGTATAGTTTGAATACATCAATGATCTACATAGTGTGTATGTTTACTTTTAAGGAAACATTAATTCATGTGGCATTTACATGTTCATGAATGATGAATAATAATTAATTATTGAATATAAACAATCAGATAGGCAGCAATGCGATACTATACAGATACAGGATGGCAAACACTGGTGAGGCACGGTATTTTGGACACCATCCAATGTTGTTTCAATTTTTACAAAATACAAGACTAATGGAGATTCATAATGAGATTACAATTGAATATACATTACGCGAGGCCATGCTTAGCAGGGTGAAATGAAAATACAACCGTTAACCGCTTAGTTAGGCGCCTTGGATGCACTGATCATCGAGATTAACTAAATAAAGCAGTCAATAAATAAACGATCATAAATATCTAATAAATACCTACATGGGCTATATTTACAAAAAAAGCCTTCCTCATCGACGGCACATACTCAGCCTTTAAACAAATATAATACAGCACTATCCCAGTGGGATAACAGGTATAAATTAAAAAATAAAGCTGCCGGCTTAAGACTTGTATTACAAAATAATACTGACACCAGTAAAATACTCTATCCGCGAGATGGAATGTGCGGGCACTCGGCCCGGAACAGCAATAGGAACCAACTGCGCTACTCGCTGCCTCGCACAAGCGTACAATAAATTCATCACAAATTCTATTTGTATAGAATGGAATATTAATAAATACAATTAACATTGATTCACAATTATCTAAGTATAGCGTTCGTAGCTCTCACTGGGTACGTCTCCGCTACCTTAACAAACAATAACATGCAGTGTGTGCCCAGTTGGAACTGGGCACACACCATCTTCCTGCACTAAACAGACCAATTCCTGTTTGTACTGTTTTGATTATCAAAAGAGTCAGACTGGGAATTGATCTTTTCAGTGTGGGACAGCAGCTCAGCCTTATGTATCAACTGATACAGTGCAAACAACAATATAACATATAACAGCTCTACTTGAAGCGAGTAGCATTAGGTACATGGTCGTTGTTCGATCTCACACATCCAATACACACTGAACGTGAACAGAATAATACAGATTACAATCCACAAAACGAACACTGGGGTAGGAGACTGTAAATTTTAACTTTGTGAAATGGAACCCACCACGGAACGGATCCGAGAGGTATGTACAAAAGAAATTACTTCCGAATAAATTATAAACTTCGTAAAATAATTATCACATAAATTTCTCCTTATATCTTCCGTTCTCTCCACATAACTTAACACATAATCTATCTATAATATGTACACGACATACAATATAAACAATGGACGCATTGTCCGGGGCGATTGTCCACAGAGAAGAACTAGTGGTGCGCGGTGGCCGGCGGCTGGCTGGGCGCCTTGCACAGCGCCACGCGACCGGTGGACTCCGCCACGGCCACCAGCTGCACCTGGCCCCGCTCCTCCGAGAAAGGCGGCGTCTTGCCGCGCCGGTGCAGGCGCACCCACGCGCCGAAGCAGACTAGAATGGCGAGGAACACGGCTACCGTCGCGCCGCCGGCGATCGACGCCGTCTCCATCATGAGGTGCCGACTCGTAAACACATACGAGTCGTCCAGGTCCTTGAACTCGCAGCGCTGGCCCACGAACCCACTCCGGCACTCGCAGTTGTAGATCGGACTGTCCGAAATCACCACTGTAAAGCACGTGCCTCCATTGAGGCAGTAGTACTCCGAGTAGTCGGGCTCGCACTTGAACGTGGGGAAGGTGACGTTTATCCGCGGCTGCGGCTGCGGCTGGGGATGCGGGCGCTGCGGGCGCGCGGGCCTGGCCGGCCGCTTGGAGATGGAGCTCGAGCACGCGCCCGCCAGCGCCCAGGCGGCCGACACCACCGCCCACCAAACTACCAACGATTGCATTTTCCGCACGATCCGGAGGGTCGGCGCTCGCGGTACGTGCACGATTTTGACATTGGACGGTGACTTATGAGAAATCCGAGAGGCGATGACATGACCGCATTCGAATTTCGAACTGGAACCCTTCGCTCGCATCCGCGTCGGCGGTCCGCCCAGACATGTTTCCTGTGTTAACTTTTTTTTACGTCGACGATCACTCGCTCATGACGGAGGCGCGGTTTCTACGGGCGCCCGAGATATCGCATCGATCCCGACGGGCATGTCGAAAGTGAAACACTGAACACTGTTCGAAACTCTGATAGTCGTGGTTCACGATTATTCACGGAGCACATACACACAATGTCCCGTTCGAAAAGATATACACAAAATGGTGCTGAGAGAATCGCAAGCACACTACGCTCGGTGAGTTGTCTATGCGCGACTGACGGAGGGCGTCTACTGCATCCGCCATCTGCCGACGAGAATGAAATGCGGGGAGTTCGTCTACAAGTGCGCGTGTGAGTGGCTATGCGCATGTGTGTGTGCACGGGGAAATTACACTCGTATGCGTCACCCGTATACCTGTGTGAGTGAGTAAACCTTTTTTTCTTTGTATGGGATTATGAACAAGGTATTTCTTTTTCTCAGCGATTCCGAACCTCAAGGAACCATTATTTGTGAATCCTTGAATAAAAACCTAACTTCATAAAGAGTTTAAATATTTGTCGAGAATCATTCTACTTCTTGAAAGTTTTCGTAACTTGCTGCATCAAGTACCTATCAATGTTATTGTTTACTAGTGTTCAAGTTGTTATAAATAGCATCGTACCTATCTTATTAACAACTTTATATTTAAATAAGCATTACCTAGTCAATAGGCCCTCTTAAGTTATTGAGTAGGTATAAAAGATTATGTTACTACAACATAGTTTTGATTGTAGATTGTAGAGTATAGGCATAGTAAAAACAGAATAGTAGGTTAGCTAAGGCCGCTCGGCGAGTTAATTGCCTACTCTTGCGTTGATGCACGGGTTGTCACTTGTTTACACCGCGGCGCCGGCTTAGTCGGCGCTCGCGCTTTTACGCCGCTTTTTTAAGTGATCGCGCTGAATACTTCACAATTTAAGCTTGAATTTATTTTTTCCCAAATACCTACTGACTACCTAAGCGTTATATAACTATCTAAATGCCTTTTTTAATGAGAAAAAGTAACAAGTTAAATTTACTGTCATTTAACACATTGTATATTATTAATAACGTTTATTACAAAACTAAATGTATATAAACAATTCAAGCGGGCGAGCAGTGAAGTACCTACATGAATGCGCTCGATCAGACGCGCGGCGCATCCCGTACTGAATCCGCGCAGAGCTTGCCGCGCTCGTGAGATTGTGTGCGTGAAAAGTGCGTGCGTACACGGCGCCGGCGACTCACGCGTACATTCAAACCAGCGCGGCAGCGCGGCGGCCGATTTGTATGAAGCTATCTTACTATTCTGTTTTTACTATGGTATAGGTCGGTAGGGTACACCTACCTAATATTGGCTTAGAAAAAGCAGGTAGGTACCTAGGTCTCATATATTCCCATCGAATAAATTTAATCGGCCAACGCTTAGACGCTTGACTATGCGGACGTGTTTTTGTCTCTTGGTCTAAAGTAATTAAATAATTACGATTAATATTTCGCGACGTCGAGTCAGCAGTCTGACCTTAAGTGTGTCGCGTGTTTGTGTAAATTAAAACGATCAGCAAATATGAACTGCAGCTAATTACATAAACAATACTGTAATGTCGAACCCAGGCTTTAGCCCATTTGGCCGGAGCCAAAAGACAAGTCGAAGTCCTCCGTCTACGCCGACTCCGCTCTCCTTTCCAGTAGCTGAAAATCTGCCCAAACCGCCCAAAAAAACGATCCAGAATGATCTGCCCGAGGAAGTCGTGCCTACGCCGGAGATTGAAAGGTGGTTGGATACCGTCGAAACCTACCTTAATGAGTTGTGCACCGTCGTGGCCGAAGGAAAAATGAACTCAAACCAAAAAGAGCTCGTATCAGGTTTGTGCCGTAAAGTTATGGGTGCAACAGCCCATATTGCCGTTGTATACCAGTCTTTAAAACAAAAGACCATCCTTGCCCACTGCAACATACAACACTTAAATACACAGGTGGACCTCAGTGGTTCACTCAAAGAAATTAAGGCGACAGTCGAAGACAAATTACAACCAGTTGGCAGTACCTCTTTCGCAGACATGGTGAAGAAAGGAGCTGATAAGTTTGTTCGTCCTAATAACCTGAGCAGTATTGCTATCTATCCCAGCGACAAATCAAAATCTAGTGACGATACTAAAACCCTCGTACAGAAGATTATTTCACCGGAGGAACTTAAGCTTCACGTACGTGGGCTGAGGAAAGTCCGAAACGGAGGCGTCCTCATTAGTACTGAATCTAAGCAAGACGTTGAAAAGTTAAGGAACTCGCAAAAGCTAGTCTCATCGGGCCTTACTGTGGAGGAGCCAACGAAACGTCGTCCAAGAGTTACCATCGTGGGTGTACCCGTATCCCTCACCGAAAAGGAAGTCCTTGATTGCGTTTATGAGCAAAACCTTGCCGACAAATTCCCGAAGTCTACTCGTGATTCTTTCCTAGCCGCAGTTAAGTTGAGTCATAAATCAGGCAAGAAGAACCTGCCTACCTGTAACTATGTACTGGAAGTAGCACCCTCTATTAGAAAGGCACTGATAAACCAAGGTCGGGTTTTCATTAATTGGACGTCATGCCCGGTCAGAGACTTTACGATTGTCACTAGATGCTTCAATTGCCAGCAGTTCGGTCACGCCGCTAAATATTGCCGAGAAACCAGCCCCACTTGCAATCATTGCGGTGAACTTGGCCATACCTTCAAAGACTGTAACAGCAAGTCAGCCGCTCCTAATTGTGCAACCTGCAAGCGTTTTAAACGGAAATCCGACCATCAAACAGGTGACCCTAACTGTCCAGCTCGTAAGTATGCTGAGGATAAATATATACACTCTATAGACTATGAGGGCGCCTAAGAGCGTCACCTCCTATTGTTCTTAGTTAGCGCTCTAACTTAATTTTATCTTATTATATTTTACTTGTATACAATTAATTGCATACAATGACTAATCAATTGATAGGTGACCTAGACAATTTTTCTGTGTCGGAAATAAAAATATGTGATGTCAATTCGTGTAAATATTCTATACCGCGTAGTGAAAAGGTGCTGACTTTGTTGACGCAAAATATTCGCAGCATAAGTCGTAATATAAATGGATTTGAAGTGTTATTGCATAATCTCAATGTTAGCTGTGACATTATAGTGTTAACAGAATGTTGGCTGTCAAACCAAACAACTGCTCTACCACTTCTTGATGGATATTGTGTACATAAAACAGAAAATAATTTAAATCAAAATGATGGTCTAGTAATTTATTCAAAAAATAATTTAAATATATCAGTAGAGGAACCTTTATTTCTGGGCAGTAATTGCTTGATAATTAAAATCAATTCAAATACAGTAGTATTAGCAATTTATAGGCCGCCTTCGCAAAATATTGAATTGTTTTTGGAATCACTGGACACACACTTAAAAAGACTGTCAAATTTTCAGAATATTATACTGACAGGTGATATAAACATTAATATCGCGTCTCAAAGAACCGACATTCATACACATAACTACTTAAACATTTGCGCATTTCATGGGTTGTTACCAACCCATTATCACCCAACTCACCAAAGTGGCTCATGCTTAGACCATTTTGTTATAAAATCAATTAAGCCCTCCATAACATTAATAACAAATTCATCACTAACAGATCACAATGCTATTCTATTGACTCTAAAATTGTCTTTGCCCAGGAACAACTGCACACGCAGCTATTCAAAAGTGAACATGAAAACCCTCGCAAGTAGTATAGGTAGCATAGATTTTAAACCAGTTTTTAATTCCAACGATGCGAATTGCTCTTTAAAGTATTTTATAAGATCAGTACAAGATGCAATAACAAAAAATACGACATTTATACATACGTCTCGAAAATATACCAACATAAAACCTTGGATTACTCCCGGTTTGGTTCGTTGCATAAGACATCGAGATAAACTCCATCAAAAACTAAAATTGGCACCAGACAATGAAATACTCTCCGTATCATATAAAAGATACAGAAATTTTTGCAACAATCTTTTAAAAACCGTTAAAATTCAATATGACAAAAGTCAATTGCAAAAGGCAGGGCAAAATAGTAAGCTCATCTGGAAATTTATAAAAAATAATACATTTATTAGTAAACAATCAGAAGCACCACTAGAACTTCTGTCAACAGACATAAGTCCAATATCGGCAATTGATAAGATAAACGATTATTTCATTAACGTTGGTAGATCATTAACGGAAAATATTCCTAAATCAAGTAGCTTTCTGTCTCAAACTAGCCAATCGCCATCGCTAAATTCTTTCGTGATGCTGGATACGGACGTTGATGAAGTAATAAGTATCATAAGTGGTTTGAAAGAAGTGTGTGCAGTAGGGTGGGATAATATACCTAACAATATTATTAAAAAATTCAAATATACATTTGCGCCGGTATTAACACATATTTTTAATTTATGCTTACAAGAAGGAGTTTTCCCCCGCTTGTTTAAAAAAGCAGTAGTTACTCCTATTTTTAAATCTGGTGACAAAAAAAGCATCACTAACTACAGGCCAATTTCAGTCTTATCTGGCCTTTCAAAGATCTTAGAGAAAATAATAAATATTAGATTGATTAATTACCTTGAAAATAATAAGCTGCTTTCAGATAACCAATTTGGGTTCAGGCCTAAAAAATCTACTAACCAAGCCGTACACCAGCTTACGGCGCATATTACCAATAGTCTAGATAAGAGTATGCACTCCATGGGAATATTTTTAGACCTGGCCAAGGCGTTTGATACAATATCCTGCTCCATACTGCTGCGCAAGCTCGAGACATTCGGAATAAGGGGAGCACAACTTGCACTGTTTTCCGACTATCTGACCGATCGCTACCAAAGTGTGAAAATTGATAAATATGTTAGTGCAGAACGTAAAAATAATGGTTTTGGTTTACCACAAGGTAGTATTTTGGGACCAACTTTGTTCCTTATATATATTAACGATCTCTATAGTTTAAATGTTCAAAATGGTATATTGATATCATATGCCGACGACACAGCGCTTTTATTCTCAGCCAATACATATTCTGAGCTTTATGACCACGCCCAAAATGGTTTTAATATTGTATCAAACTGGCTACACCAAAATCTGCTAACCTTAAATGTAGACAAAACGAAATACATATTATTTAGAATGAGAAATACTAATCCATCACCTATTAACCTACATATTTTTGCACACAACTGTAAAATGCACGCTGACATAACATGTACTTGTCCTGCATTAATTGAAACTAACAATATCAAATATCTAGGCATAACACTCGACACAAATCTAAATTTCCGTAAACACATTGATATTGTATGCGCAAGAACGCGGAAATTAATTTATATTTTCAAAAAACTTCGTTACATAGCCGATTACAAATTAATAAAACAGGTTTATTTAGCTTTGTGTCAATCCATACTAACATATTGCATTACATCGTGGGGTGGCGCGGCTAAATCAGTTCTATTACCGCTAGAACGAGCACAAAGAGCAATTCTAAAAGTGGCTACATTTCGTCGCTTTAAATTCCCTACACACCAACTCTATTTATCATGTAACGTGCTAACAGTGCGCCAACTATTTATACTTAGTATTATACAAAAACAGCACACTGAACTCCCATATTCTCCAATTCCTGTTGAAAGAAGAAGAAAGGACCTTGTTTGTGTAACGCCTCATACAAATCATGTCTTTGTTAAAAGATTCTACGTATTTCTAGGACCGTTCTTGTATAATAAGTTCAATAAATTTCTGAATATATATAGTCTTAGCTATAAAATATGCAGAGCAACAGTAACAGAATATTTACAAAAACTCAATTACGACGACACAGAAAAATTACTAGAAGTTTTAAAATGATCTTTAACAATTTTGACTAAATATTATTATTATATTTCTTATTACGTGACATGTGGAATATTAACTGTAATTTGTAACGTACCAAAATGTTTGTGAATTTTTATTTTATTTCGTTTTTATATTATTAATTTATAATAAATAGTCTGCCTAAATTAAACTAAATCTTGATAAACTTAATTACTTACACATTATGTTATAATATTAGCATATAAACATGTACATAATATTGTCGTTTGTCTCTCTAAGTTTTAATCAAGCGTCAGCTCGAAACACAGGTCTAACCTAGTTCGAGTAGGTAGTCGATAATTACTTGAGTTATAACGCAATCATAGTTTTTGCTAATATTGCAAATATATGTATATTATGATTATGAGGCTTTATGTACACTATTGTTTTTATTAGTCATGTACTTATTATATAATGTAAAACTAAATATAAGACATTAGGCTAGTTATACCAATGGATTTAATTTAAGACGAATTGTAGTGTACGTACCTTTTGTATTTTTGTGAATAAATAAATTAAATTATTTTGTGAATAAATCAATTCGTAACATGTCCAAATATTTTACACCTATATTAGGTTCAAAACCAAACACGAAGGAAAGCCTTTTGCGATCATAACGCAACGAGGTAGGTAAATTTAATGTGTAGGATTTGGGGATGTAGATATGTAAATTCTATATAAGTTCAATTGTCTGGGTGATTCTATGTATAAAATGTAGGTACTTATGTATTTACAAAGAAAGTATAAATATATGTTTATCCATTATCTAGTTCCCATAGTACAAGCTCGGCTTAGTTTGGGACTAGATGGCGATGTGTGTGGTAGAATATTATTATGATTGTTTAATTAGACAATTGAACTTATGTAGCATACGGAGCATACATCGGTAGGTACCTCCCTATTTACCTAGTTCATAATAAGTCCGTTTTAATGCATTTTGTTAGATAAAAAGCACCTACTTAATCCTTAGGGTTTTATAGGTAGGTAGGTACACTGCGTAATATAGGTAGGTACCTACCTAGGTTCTTCAACGTTCAAACCTCAGATATTAGTAGTCTAGGTAGTATGCGCTACTTCGCTTCTTAACAGCCTTTCGTAATCCACTGCTATAATTAAGCCTCGCCTAATTTGCTTTACAGTAGCACTGTTACTGTCTGTTACTGTTAATCAATAAATAGAAGGATTTTGCCTAGGTGCTAAATACCTGCCGGCCAGACTGGTTGGTATAGGGTTTGATGTGTAGTTTTTGGTTTCTTCGCAAAGATGCTATTTGCTATCGATGCCATATCTATCACCGTGCTACGGTAATGTGGTAATGGATCATTGACTATGATGATATGACATGATAGATCGTTACCGTGACCGTACGGACTTCGCATACCAATAGCTGCGAGATAATAAAAAAAAATATGGCCGCAAGTTTACAAATCAGATTATTATTTTATACGGACATACCTACTGATAAAATGCATTGAACATTTTAACTAATTGTTCTCAGAGATACCTAATAAAATCATGACGAGGTGTGATTGCAGTTATGATTTGGATTAGAATTGACAAGGGATTAAGATTTGCATCTGTAGGTATGTAAATACACGGCCTATCAATAACGATTAAAATAAAATGAGCAATAGTACCTAGTACCTAACAATACGCTATGTAATAAAACCCACTTAATTATCTACTTATCATCATTATCATCGTCTTTATCATCATTATCATCAGCCTGCCATGGTTTGATTTTCGGCTTTTCTTGTGCTTAATGCTTACTGCTCTCGAATACAAAGTAATTAAGCAAACCAGCAAAGCAGGACATGCCACACTTGCAGTCCTGCCCTCCTGTCCAGGTCGAGCTAAGTGTTCGTTGGCCGAGCTGTATGGGGCTACTAATAACGCCATAGCTGTGGCAGACAGACAGAAAAGAAAAAGATTAAGCAGGAATTAGTCCCTGTAACCTATCTTACGGCAGGCGTAAAGCAATGTGTGTATTTACCAGATGTTATACCACAGAATAATTAATAGTACTAACGTAGTTATACTTAAAATATGGTTACATTCTGCTTAGTACCTTCTTACCTACCTAAACATCCGTAAAAAAATCACATAATTATCTTATAAGTTTTAATAGGTACCTAAAACTTTTAAGAATTTAGATGCTAAGACCAAATTACTCCAGTAAGTTTCACTCTTATAAGACAAATTCATATTGGTATCACGAGCCGTGAGCCACGAGAAATAACACTTATCTAAGTACCTACATCTTTATTTTTATAAGCCAATAAGATATTTTTAATAGCAAATATACGCTTGTAGCCCAAATCTAATACATCTTCGAATTCTTATAATGCCAATGGTAAGTAGGTACACACGGCTACGTCTAGCTGGACCCTTTGATCTTTGTTGTAATCTTTGTACCGTGGTTTTGGTTAAAGTAAAAGTGTATTAATAGTGTCAAAATCGTACTGCAACAGTAAATCTAGACTTGGTGCGGTGCGTATCTGAAATAAAATTGGACTTGTCAGAAATCAAGTGCTTGTTCGTAGACGGTCATTTCGATGAGGCTTTATACACGGTATCCGCCTAAACCATCATAATCCTCCTAGCGTTATCCCAGTTTCAACCTGGGGTCCGCTTTCTAGTCTAACCGGATTTGACGGAGTATTAGCTTTTCCACGGAGCGACTGCCTGTCTGACCTCCGCAACCCGAAGGGCTGCGATGTTCCATGGTTAAGACTAGAGTCAGTTTGTTTTAGAGGTACTGCCCTATAACGACTGTCAAAGATCTCCATGACAGCCGGGACCGATGGCTTAACGTGCTTTCCGAGGCACGAGACGAGCGATAATTAACAATTCAATACGCACATAACTCCGAAAAGTCAGTGGTGCGCGCCGTGGATTCGAACCCGATACCCTCTGCATGGCAGTCCGTTGGTATCTCCACTAGGCTATCGCTGCCCCTTTATTTTAATGGGGTAGTAGACCTTTAATTAATCAGATCTTATTACCATCAGCGATGGTTATCTTGTCGGACTGTGCGTTACGCCACTCTAAGCTTCGAGTTTTGGTTACCACAAAGAGTTGTATGTTGTATGGGATTCCCTCTATAGGCGCACGGAGCTTACTCATTACTTTCTACGAGTAAGGTCATTTATTGTACATTTACAATATATAAATAAAAAAAATCGTTAATCTTTAATAAACTACTAAAAAGACCTACCAGATAGGTAGGTACATTTTAAGGTTTCATATATACAATAATGCGAATGCCATTTGATTGCTTTACATACTTAGGATAATGTGTAATAAACAAGCGTTTTTGTTTTTTTTTTATTATTGTACCAAACCAAGTACGCATTTTCGGCACAATATTAAAATAACTAGAGCTATCTAAGGATCCACGGGGAGGGAGAGATCTATCGATTAATTTTTGGAGACAAGTTGTACACACGGCTACACGTTTAGCTAGACACTTTGACCTATGTAACGTTCAAATTTTGTAGGAAATAAAGTATTAAAATCGTACTGCAGCTGTTTAGCTTTACTTGGCGCTGTGTGTACGTAAGGGATGTGATTGACTACCGATAAATAGAATATTGAAATTAGGCGTACATCGTTTATTATCGTTTGACTCAACTTACTAGGTATTTACTTACTCTACTTACTTTCTGTGTGGTGACGGATTAAGAATACGGAATGTCACCACCCCATATCATCCCATGGGTGTCGTAAGAGCCGACAGAGGGAGCATATTATGCAGAGAACAGCACTGTAAGAGAAGGAAAACTTGATACAAACCCTATACCAACCCGTTTGGCCAGCGTGGTATAGTAGGCCAATTCCTCCTTTTAAAGTAAAGGCCTAGTCCAGCAGTGGACTGTTAAAGGCTGATGATGATGACTATAAATTACTATTTTGAAATTTAAAGTTGAAACGACTGCGCATTTTACACAAACACTCCGTGCAATGGAACGTAGCTACAGATAATAAATAGAATGAATGACGTTTGTTTTGGCTAAAAAGACTTGGTTTGTTTTTTTTAGATGTTCTTTTGTCTATGACTCAGCCTGACTTGTCAAAGTTTCTGAATTGCTGTCAAAGTCAAATGTCACTGATGTTATTTCTGTTTTTATTTAAGAAGGCGAAGCTTAATGATAAAAGATTACAGTGATATTAATACTAATGTGTATGAAATAATTGTATATTCGTGAAGCACCATGTCAGACACATCTAAGTCTAAATCATCACTGAATTTAAATCCGTCACCCACTTTACAATGTAAAGATCTACACGAATATCTCAAAAGTCGTTCGCCACAGTTTTTAGAGACTTTGTACAACTATCCAACGATATGTTTGGCTGTTTATCGGTAAGTTCATTTATTTAATACCCACAAAGCACTGATTCCATCCTATACAACATATTTATCTGAGTAATTCGTAACCTACGTTTTGAGGTTATATTTGAAAATCGCAATGTACTTTTTACCTCACAAATTTTATTTAACTACTTTATATATAAGCAGGTCTGGACTAGTAGTTGACCCTTACTAAAACTGATATATTTAACAATTTTTAATTAGAAATCATAAATAATTTATAAAAATACTTTCTAGGGAGCTGCCAGAATTGGCGCGTCACTTTGTCATCAGACTGCTGTTCGTGGAGCAGCCGGTACCACAAGCAGTCGTCACCTCATGGGTGTCTCAGACTTATGCTGCGTATGTGCACTTTGTTTGTTCATACTAACCAAATTGTGTAGGTATTCATCATGTCAGCCTAGAGACGTCCACTGCTGGACATAGGCCTCCTCCAAGGTTTTCTATACAGACTGATCATCATAATTATTTAATTTTATTATGATCATAATATTGAATTAGTCCAATTTTATCTAAAAAATTTAATAAAAATAAAAATAAAATATCATCACTAAGCATCATGCAAGATTGCAGTCAAACATTTTTGCTCTTGACAATTAAAATAATAATGCAATCTCAACTATACTGTTATTTAAATTTTGTGCACAAAATGAAAGACTATTCTTGCTACTTAAATGATTTAAATGTCTATTTTGGTATTGGTAGCATGTGCTATTGCGGCTACTCCACATTCTGGAAAATATGGAATATGACTATTATTAATTTGCTTTCAGAGAGCAAGCAAAGTCATGTGAGGCTCTATCAGAGCTGTCAGTGTGGCAGGAGGCACCTATACCTGGAGGTATGCCAGGCTGGATGCTTGCTCAGTCCTTCAAAAAGAATCTCAAAGTGGCTCTACTTGGAGGGTAAGTAGTCATTAACAACTCAGTACAGTAACAAGATAATACATATATCTGTAGATTCATAGCACAATTGTTATATCATCATCACAAGGTTAACTTAATGAATCTACATTAACACTTAGTGCTTTGTTCACAAAGCATAAGGCATAGAAACATGAGAAAGAATGGGCAATAAAACTCATGGCCACTCTTTTCTTATAAACTGTCCCATTGCTGGGCTGTCCCTCACTGGTCTTTTTCATAACAGTCTTTTGCTATCCACTGCTGGGCATAGGCCTCTATTAACTTGCATCAACTAATGAGCTAATTGGAAAATTTGGCCTACTATACCACCCTGGCCTGATGGGTTTTGATTTAAGTTTTCCATCTCTTTACTCTTTAACAATTGAATACTCACTTGAACTCGAACTCCACACCCACAACTCATGCATTCATTAGACTGCTGCAGCTGAAATTTTGTTCAGTTAATTCAAAAGTTCTTTGTTTTCTTTATAGTGGGCGTCCATGGAGCATGTCATCGTCCCTAGAGCCTGATGGCAAAGCTCGAGACGTGTCGTTCCTCGATGCATATGCATTGGAGCGCTGGGAGTGTGTACTACATTATATGGTGGGCAGTGCGCAGACTGAAGGCATCAGTGCTGACGCTGTCCGGATATTGTTGCATGCTGGGCTTATGACAAGGTAACCTGGTAACTTTAGAAGTAGAATGAAGGAAACAAATATAAGAGCATGAAAAAGATGTTTTAAAGCGAGACTTTAACCTGAAGTGGCTACAAATACTAGTCTTAGTTTTGCAGAAAGGAATGATAACCCAGCAAGATATTTTTTGTATACTGTTCACGGATTGCTTGTCAATATGTATCATCATCTTTGACCTATCAGCAAGTCTTGTGATTATAGTTCACACGTATTACATCTCATAATCAAAAGAGTAGCTTTTTTTTTAATCTATGGTACTTGACTGAGGATTTGTCATTTTTAAAGAATGAATACATGCTCTTTATAGTAATAACTTGTGTTGCAATAATCTTACAAATTGATGTGAAATTACTATTTATGGATTTTATTGCACTCTACTTTCGTTTAACAGTTATTGCATTTAAACTGCATTATCTAGAATTTCGTCGTCATTATTGTATGACGTTTCAGTTGCATTCCAGAAAATATGGTCCTCCTGGTACACTTACTCTGTCATAATTTGATTTCAGAGATGCTGAGGATGGTTCTGCTGTGATAACTCGTGCTGGTTTCCAGTTCCTATTGTTAAGTACTGCCAAGCAGGTAAATATCGCTATACCAGAAATTATTTTAAAATGTTAGTGTCAGGACATTCTCAGTAACCAGTAACTACTGTACAAAAACTTGACAGGAAGGAAAACGGGATCCCTTCTTTTCTCTTAATGTTCTTTATCCTAATATACTTCGGCATAACGATTTTGGCACAATTTGTTTTGGCATAATAATACTTCGGCATAATTTTCTTAGGCATTCATTTTATGTTGGCATAATCATCTTAAAGACTAATTTCTTGTGGCATAAATTTGATTCACATAACGTTAGTAGGCCTAATGACTATTAGCATAACGTTAGTAGGCCTAATGACTATTAGCATAACGTTAGTAGGCCTAATGACTATTAGCATAATATTTATATATTTAATTATTTATATATTTGCCGTGTGGTTGACGGCATAGAATACAAGTATCACCACGCCTATCTTATCGTCCCGTCTTCCCGTGGGTGTCGTAAGAGGCGACTAAGGGATAACACGATGCAAATACCATATTTGCGTAGAGACGGAAAACTCGACAGCAAACCCTATACGACTGCCTCGTTGGTCTCGCGGCATAAATGTGCGCGTAGGATCGGGTTCGATTCCTGGGTCGGGCAGTGTTATTGGGTTTTTCTGTCACGAAATTCTCAGTAGCAGCACGGAGTCTGGAAATGTGCCCGGTACGGCAATAGGCTCGCCCCTTATTACGTGGGACTAAAGTATATCTGGCGAAAAGTGGGTGTAGAAATACACCTCTGTCTACCCTTTCGGGGATAAAAGGCGTGACGATATGTATGTATGTATTATTTATATATTTAAGTTGTAAACATTTTATATGCTGTGCAACAAAAGTTAGTGACAGAACGGAATTGCTGCAAAACCGACTCCACGTAGTCTTGTTTGTCCTACCCCTAGAGTGTTATTTAAAATCGCGTAGGCACGTAGGGGTGAGGCGGCCCGCGAGCTGAGGAGCAGGCGGTGAGCGAAAGCCGTCTGTGACGATTAGCACGCGTGGGGCCGCCGGAGCCGTGACAGAAACCCTGCCTGTTGCATGCTCGCTTGAATGCTGCATGCTTGCTTGCATGCTGCATGCTTGCTTGCATGCTGTATGCTTTCTTGCATGCTTCATGCTTCCTACAGCGAAAAATATGCCAAAGATACATTGCCAAAGTTATTATATCCAATTTGTATTGTAATCATTATGCGTAAATAAATTTATGCTTTAGGATATTATGCTTAAAAAAGTTATGCTTAATAAATTTATGCTTTAGAATATTATGCTTAATCATTATTATGGTTAGAGAAATTGTGTACGAAATGTAGTACAAAAAGAGAAGAATGTACAAAAAAATTATGCGTAAGCTGTTATGCGTAATTACGCGCACAAAGCTGCATACCACTAAGCTTATAATACAATGAGAAGCTTTCTATAATAGTAGCAACAGATACTTGTGTCCGTGTAGTGATGGATGAAGAATACAATAATAAGTGTAACGACTACGTTTCATACCGTGCGTATGAAGAGGCGAGTTAGAGAGAGACGGAAAACTCGACGTCAAACCCCTATTCCAAGCTATCTGGCCAGTCAATAGGAGGATTTACTACTATGCTAGCATATATATATACTATTGACTTACAACGTTATTGTGACGCTTATAAAGAGATGAAGGAAAAAAAGGAATAACTCTAAGTTTGTTTCGGCTTTTCTTCTCAAGAGGTCTTTTAGCTTGAAAAAGCCGGCTTCGTCTTGAATAGGGTTGTGACTTGTATAAGTGTTGTAAACCACCAAAATGCAGAAAAATATGTCTTTATGGCTTGAACGATTAACATTGACGATTTATTTTGCTGAGAGGCTCGTATTTTTAAATATAGCCTATATTTTAAAATACGAGCCTCTCAGAAAAATATATCGTCATACAATATTCTTTGCCCCCAGGTATGGCTATTCCTGCAACACTACCTGCACACCGCTGAGAAGCGAAGCCTGAGCGCTGCGGAGTGCCTAGCGTTTCTCTACCAGCTGAGTTTCAGCACCCTCGGCAAGGACTACAGTACTGAGGGCATGAGCAACAACATGCTCGTGTTTCTACAGCATTTGAGGGAGTTCGGACTTGTCTATCAAAGGAAGGTGAGTTATACAAGTTTTGTGACTCCAGAAACGGGACAGTAGAATTTAAAAAACAAAGGAAAAAGTGAAAGGCATACATTTTTAAAGCTGTTATAAGTGCCAACAGTATGTTGGTTCTAATTGTACGAGGTAAATCTTAGAAGAAAAATACTGTATACAATTTATAGGTCCTACAGTGCTTCCCTGAGGCATGCCACTTATCAAGAACGACATTTTAGACGAGTTGTTTATGTTAATATTATCATTCATCTTGTTGACATGCAATTTTATTTATGAAGGCCAACAGATCAACACAATCACACAGCTGTCCTTGTATGTGCTACTTGGGCCATGTAAACCATCTCAAACGCCTGTGACAAATGGAACAAATGAATAGAAACTACTAATCAAAAGGGTGCATGAATTGGCCATATTATAAGTTGTTATATTTATGTTCTTATAAAACTGAGCTTTTTTCATCTGATATGACTGGTAAAGTATACATATTATAAAATGAAGTCCTCTTTCTTTCAGTTCGTTTGATATACCCTTTTCTCCCAACGGCTTTTTGTATGGATTCCAGCAATAGATAGAGCGATTTGATTTTTAAATCATTTATTTGCTAGAAATGTCGTACATGTTCAGGTATAACATAAAAATACGTAAGTCAGTTTAAAAGTAGGTATTTATTTAGGTTAAGGCTTACAAACTAAAATACATCATCATCCTCCTAGCGTTAGATGCAATTACTAGTCTAATCGCATTTGACTGATTATTAGCTTTTCGACGAAGCGATTGCCAACTAAACTACATACAAAACATTTATTTATAATAACACTTGACATATTAAAATTAAACTACAGTTTACGGATTTTATCGCGTTATATTGGTTTCATTAAGTTATTACATTTAAACTGAATTATTTATTTATTTAACACTTTATTGTACACTATAAAATGACATTTCATAATGAATCGTTTTACAAACATAGTTCAATGGGCGGCCTTATCGCTAATAGCGATTTCTACCAGGCAACCTTTGGATGGAGATTATTGGTAGGTAAGAAATGGTAGTTGCTAGTGTACCAGTAAATTATGATTATATTTTAAATATATACATTGATATATAATAAATATTACAATAATATACCTAATCATTCATAAATAACTATACATACACATACATAAATAATAACATATACTTATAATTATATATAAGAAGTGTTATAATGATAGGTAGTGATTCTTGACAAGAGATTTGAACCTCGTTACCGTCTGAGCCTGCCTTATATGTAAAGGCAATGCATTCCATAACCGAACAGCAGTGACTAGTGATGGATATATTAGCATTCACATTAATTTTAGCATGTGAATTTTCATTTAGCATTTAGCATATGAAATATCGTTGCGAAATTTCGTGAATTGTGAATTTATCGTTTCGTGCGCGATTCGGTTCGTTTATATTTTTTTGTTAACGCGGGAAACGCGTTCTCTGTCTCGTCCACGGGAATACTCAATATATCCGTTTCACCTGACACGAGAAGTGAAATTATTAGCAAATGGTGCGAATGCGAATGATGATGTTAAGCAATTATTATCTTTGATTTACTCGTATTTAAGGTCGTATATTGAGTGAATGCGTGTGAATGTTGGTTTAGGTAATAATTATCTGTGTTTACACGCGTGTGGCGCGCTTCCTGTTCGTATTATGTCAAAGTTTAGTACGAATTGGCACCTAATAGTGAGTTTTGTTTACGTATTTGATAAACTTTCTTTCGTCTTATATTTATTGTTGTACTTATAATTGATAATAATATGAACAAATTATATAAGTAGGTACCTGTAAATAATATTGGTACCTACCTACTAAAAATAATACACCAGTTTCTATATTTTATTGTTAGTCCCAAATCTAGATAAAGTAGGTAATTAGTAAGTATGACAGAAGGTCTTTAAATTTGTTACTGTTGTTATGTTTACAATATTCTTTTACTTTAATTGTGATCATTATCTTACTTAGGTACATAAAATACCTGTGCAAGAGTCTTTCTTAAGCGAACGCGCGTTTTAATTCGCATATTAATAAATTTCACACTTCACATACAACATTATTATTAATCACCGTTATAATTAGCAAATAGCATAGCAATAGCATTTAGCATGTTAAGAGTCACGAATTCGCATGCTAATGAAATTAATGCGAAATCGCATTAATTGCCATCACTAGCAGTGACACAAAACGATTTATCATAAAATGCAGTTGAATGAACTGGCATCTTCAGTTTCAAATTTTCTGATGACCTTAAATAACGGTTATGCGTATCATGAAGGAATTCGAATCGTCCTTTAAGATAGGAAGGAGTTGAAGGGTTAAACAGTATATTGTACAGCAGAGATAGAATGTGAGCATTCCGGCGATATCGTATGGGTAACCACTTGAGTTGTGTATTTGCGTAATCCAAATATGAATCGTATACAGAGATTTTGAAGTCGCTCAAGTTTTTCAAGCTGGTTTTCGGCAAGATCTGTATAGCTGACATCTGCGTAATCAATAATGGGTAATAGAAGAGAGTTTGCAAATTATCTAGAACTTATTTTTTTTAGTTATTACTAGCCAACGATGTTCGAATTCTTTACAGGGTTCATAGTCACGGCAGACTGAGGTGATATTTTAGTCTTTATCTTGAATGTATAAGTTATCTCAAAGTACCCGAACAGTTTTTTAACTATTGGTGTTACTATTTACGCAGAATGAGCTCACAGTGTCCTTAAGTCTTCTGGTGACTTTCTTTCTTGGGTTTCATTAGCCCAAGATGTCACTAGACATAGTATAAAGTGTGTATTGGTGTGTGCAGCGCAAAGCGGGTCGTTTCTACCCGACGCGCCTGGCGCTGAACATCGCGTGCGCGCGAGACAGCGGCGCGGGGGGCGGGGGGATCGCGACGGCGCCGGCGCAGCGCGGGTACATCGTCGTCGAGACCAACTACCGCGTGTACGCGTATACCCAGACCAACCTGCAGGTCGCGCTGCTCGGACTCTTTACGGAACTTATGTACAGGTACTGTGGCATATTCATACTGCATTTTTGTCTGACGAGATCGCGAACTAACTGCCAAAGAATCGCGGCTGACTGGACCAATTGGAATGGAAGGAACGCAGGAAGGATTCGCAGGTTGTCTCTGCAACCCCGTTTTGTAATATGTCAATGATGAAAAAACCATGGTACTTCCAGATATGGCAGCAAGGTTGTAGATAGAGCGATTTATTAATATGTCCAATGCGTCATCTCATCTTATACGTAACTATTGTAATGAATAATGATAAATCAATGTTTAAATCGTACTTTACAGAATTAATTTTAAGAGTTGAATAGTTATATACCCTATAACGTAAAAATCTTAATATATAAAATCCTTGCGTTACTTACTGACTGACAGACACGCTACAGCCAAAACTATTGGGCGCAGGAAGCTGAAATTTGGCATGTATGTTCCTTGGGGACCGTAGGGGTGCACTAAGAAGGGATTTCCCGAAATTCCCACGGGATTGGCCAAAACGGGTAAATTTAAAAAAAAATGCAGGCGTAGCTGCTGGCGTCCTCTAGTCATTGAATATTTTTTTACTATATCTTATTATATGGTTTGCAGATTCCCTAACCTGGTAGTGGGTGTGCTAACGAGAGAGTCAGTCCGTCAGGCGCTACGCGGCGGCATCACGGCGCAACAGATGATACACTATCTAGAACAACACTCACATCCGCAGGTTAGCAATAGTACTTACTTCTTAGTTATTAAATAAACATACATGATAGCGGATTCAGGATTTTATTTAGGGAGGTTTTAAAGTCTTGATCCTGCTGAGGGTAGGTATTAAAGTAATTCAGTCAGAAGGTTTTGGACATGGTTTGGTTTTCGTGGTCTGGATCTGGCCTTGAATAGACAGGCTATCTAAGATATGACTTGTGGAAGGCGAATAAATATAATATGATGTAAGTAATGGGGAGGCTGAGTGTTCTTGATACTTTTGTATCGGTAGGCAGCAGTCTAGTGCCTTTATATACTTTTGACTAGCTGCTACATGGATGAAGAAATGAGAACTAAAATGATTTATCTATGTTTCAGAAATTCAGTTTATCACAATATTTTCAAGCGTTTCTCTGACAATATTATCTATTATAAATTATTTTTATTGTGCAAAAAAAAAAAAAAGAAATAAAAACAAATTGTTTCATATTTACAGATGTTAAAATCTGAGACGGGCGGCATCAGGTCTACGTCAGTGCTGCCCCCTACAGTGGTGGATCAGATCAAGTTGTGGGAGAGTGAGCGAAACCGGTTTACATACACCGAGGGAGTGGTCTACAATCAATTCTTGTCACAGGTATTGGTCTTTCAAAGACAGTGCCCATGACCTTCAGAACGGTTGTTCATCCCCCATACTTGCAGTTCAGTTCAGTCAGTTGCTAGCAATCGTAAAATAATTGCTACCCCGCGTGTTTTAAAGATGAACTACTTACTTTGATGGTGACTGAGCCTTTTGACGATCACCAGTGCCCGCATTAGTAATTCGTTTCTTTTTAAAAAGACAGGTCCTTTACTAGGAATAAATTTAGACTTTACAAATATTCAATGAGAACCCAGACTTGAAACAATAATTTATGGATGATGCACACCAATGTGATGCCTCATGTTCAAACGGCGAGACTGGTGAAACCATTACGCCATTTTAGCAATCTTATGAATGCCACTGTCTCAGTGTTCTTGTCATATCACTCAGTCACGACAACGTTTTTACAAATTCTTTACAAAACAATATGTCATATTATTTTCTAGGCGGACTTCGTAGTACTACGAGACTATGCGAAGCAGCAGGGCGTGCTGACGTGGCAGAGCGAGCGCTCACGGACCATGGTCGTCACCAGACACGGACACGACGACGTCAAGAAGTTCTGGAAGCGATACTCCAAGAGCTCCTAGACATAATACTCTAAGAGCTCCTAGACATAATACTCTAAGAGCTCCTAGACATAGTACATGGACTGGATAATATTATAGTCTACGGATTAGTCGTGATGTTTATAAGACTGGATATACTGACTGGGAGGTTGTGAAGAGATGAAAATGAGGTGCAGTTACCGCTTGCTATAAGTTAAATCACCTGACATCAAGAAGTTCTGGATGCGGTACTCCAAGAGCTCCCAGACATAGCACATGAACTGGATTATATGGTCTAGGAATATAGTCGTGATGTTTATAAGACTGGATATAACCTGGCAGGGAACTTGTGAAGGGTACATGGCCTTACCAATCTTGCTGTTATAACGGATGGAATTGTGGGAAATGTGCATACTCCTTGTGTGGCTTCTTTAAGACACATTTATGGATTCCCTGATAAATGCCAGGGTTTCCTCTAATAGATAATCATGTGTCGTTTATAGCAGTGAAATGTTATTGTGGGAGTTTGACTTCTCTGAACAGACCACTGTAGAAATCTTTGGTAGGCTACTGTTCGGTGTCGACGTTAACTTCTGTTGAAATGTAAAAACCAATTACATCTTATTCATTAAATATTTAGCAATTCATCACCAGTTGTGATCTTCTGCGTAAACTCAAGCGGGGTAGATATATCTGGCGCAGTGCGCCGATGAATTTGTTAAGAATCGCAGTGTGGTTACATTGAAAGTTTATAAAAAACATGCGACAATTATTTGTATGTTAATAAGAAATCAGCGCTGTGCGTTGTAATTATATAATGTAAATAAACCTATTTTTACGATTTCGTGTTTTTCTTGTCTGTTATTTTATTGTTTTACGGAGAATTTATCACTCCCGCAATATCATCCTGAATTACGGGGCCCTTTACAATATTACAACAACAATTTGTAGATTTTAAAAGTTGGTACCCCGAGGATATCGAATCCAAAATAATCAGTTAGGTAGAAGATGGTTACTTAAACCACTACCTCAACGGAGCGTGTATTTGATCTCAGATCATGAAGGTACTTAGTTTGATATGAATTGCAAGTAATTTTGAACGCCATTGAATCGCTTCACAGGGTCTACTTAAATTCAATAAAAAAAACTTGAATTTTCTTAACACTTCACTTTATTTGCTATTTTAAATATTTGATACTTGAAACTGATCATTCACGCAAACCGCACTAGCGTCGTACCACAGATAATAAAAGTATTTCATCAGCACTTACCATACCTATAATAGGTATGGTACGTTCTGTCTATACATAGTATAACTATCTAGCTAGTGTACCTACCTAATATTAACACACCGACATGCAATTATTGTCAACTCTGTATTCACACATTTGAGGGCGTTTATTGATTGGCGACCCGGGTCAGCACCGACATCGGTGGACGGTTTTTTTTAACCCATGCTGTCGTACTGCATCTCATACGAATCTTTGAAATTATAGGGCATCCTGTCGCCATTATAGGCCAGCCCAACAGACATGACGGCGGTGCTGGCGACATGTAATAGCAAATTATATCGGGCTGGCATCTTTACGTATGTCCCGTGTACCCACGCAAGATTCTATGGAGGTGTACGGCTGTACGTAAAGTGGCTTAAGGCGAGGTTGCAGTACAGTGCGTAGCTCGACCTCACCCCCCGCAAAAACAAAACCACGGCGGTGGCGTCAGCGAGTGAGCGGGGGAAGGGGAGGGGGCGTTTCGTGTGTGCGTGTTCCACAACGCAGCGTAAAAAAAACCGTAGATGAGTTATGCGAACTTCAAAAGTGGCACATTAAAAACAGGCTAAATGTCTCATTTGGCTTTAGTCGCGTACGCACTGCGGTCGGAAGCGCTCGCTCTTTTACTCGCGTGTGTGTACGTTACATTTGAAAATGTCGTCGTGTGTATTGAGATTTTGCACAAACTATAGTAGGAAAATGACTAAAAGTTATGGAATCACTTCTCACTCGATCACATAAAACGTTGTAATATTGTAATACTCATGTATTACAATATTACAACGTTTTATTTATAATATATTCAGTATCACAAATCATAGAGTGAATAAAAAAAATGGCATTTAGCGAGTGTAAAAGAGAAGCAGTATTGTGCGTGTTCAAAGACTAAAAAACAAAGTATCCAGATGGGACATTCGTAATAATAAAATACTGATGTGTGTTTTTGTCAAGTAATAAAAGTGATTTGAGGCTGAATCAACACAATATATTATTATTATAGAAATACAAAATCATACGTAAGTTACAAACATTGACGGATGATCAAAGTCCATTAACTTGTTCTTGTTTTTCTCCTTTTAGTATTAAACAACTAAGTAGATTGTACTGCACTGTTTTCGCTGCCGACCCACCGTACCCCTGGCAGTACCCCTGGGGGTATGGTGGGTCTTTCAAAGCTTAACCGTACTCCCAGATAATATTGTTGTGTAATTAGTTTATTATTTTCAGTTCGTTAATTTCAAGTTCTACTATTTTGTGGGATCATTCCCAGTATAGTAGTAGTATTGACCAATTCTATGATAGAACTGTCCTAATTCTATTAGCACAACTTGATGAGGAGAACAGAACTAATGGGATAAGTAGTAGGAAATGTCCCAGTCTAGTTCTATGTATGCTTTTACAAGGGTATTCAATAGAACTATAGCGAAAGATCTACGGATCACTACGGTGTCACGACATCGCGCTCATATATATCCGAATGAATATGTTTTGTAGACGTTCATTTGTTTAATGTGTAAAACAAATGAACGTCTACAAAACAAATGAACGCCTACAAAACAAATGAACGTCTACAAAACAAATGACTTACAGAAAGTGATCACCTATCGATAGTGATTGCAGAAAACAGGTGCATGCGATTTTCAACGTAATTGGCATTAGTCAGAATTTATAATTTTATTACCCTAATATTGCCAGAAAGTGAGAAAAAGCAAAAAAAAAGTTTGTCATGAATTGTCAATAAGGTCGAAAATCGTATGCACCTGTTTTTTGCAATCACTATCGATAGCTGATCACTTTCTGGTAGTCATTTGTTTTGTAGACGTTCATTTGTTTTGTAGACGTTCATTTGTTTTGTAGACGTTCAATTGTTTTGTAGACGTTCATTCGTTTAACACATTTTTATACATATATATTTATTCGGATATGTGAGCGCGATTTTGTGACACTACCCTTGTAAAACATACATAGAACTAGTGGTAAATTTCCTATAACTGTTCCCATTAGTTCTATTCTTCTCATCAAGTTGTGCTAATAGAACTAGTGGGAAAAAAGTCTCACTAGTTCTATCATAGAACTGTTTAATAGAACTAGTGGGAATGATTCGACAGCGCAAGGATGATGATGATGATGACGGGTCTTCAACAGTACCACAGATTATACCTATAATATACAAAGCATTATAACCATTAGCAGTAATACCTAAACGTTTTATTCTCTTGTTGCACTATATCATCGTACTAGCGCTTGTCTTCGCTTGTCTAAAAATACAAAAACGTAAGTAGTAAGTCATTATCATACGAGAGATAACACTGTCCAGTTTAATGTCCACGTAGCACGTTGGTATAACACTACGAGCATTTCAGCCAGGAGTTCGGTTAAGCTTTAAAAGACCCACCATACCCCCAGGGGTATTGCCAGGGCTACGATGGGTCCGCAGCGCACAGTTTTTATATTAACGTACTGTTTTAGGTTTCCATTGAATGAAATGAGAAGAATAAAATGTACTTTTTTAATACATGTTATAAATAAATCACATCGACTTTTTATTTCCCTACCTTAAATTAATTAATCAAATTTACTTTGAGGCGAATTGAATTTACTAAAGACAGACAAAGTGATCATGTCGCATCTGTATCAAATTATTGTTTGTGAAACGGTCAGCATGATGTCACAATGCGCGTCAGTCCAGAGAGTATATGTTTATCTCTATTTCGCGCTTGCGATTAGATGTGCTATCTCACTTACACTTCTTATCTAATTCTTAGTGTGTTGTTTTGACATATTTATATTAGTGTGTATACGCTTTTCGCAATGCGTGCCACTCGTAAGCTCCGTCATGTTACCTTGTCAGTAACCTGTCTACGGTTTCTTACTAGTATGTCTATGGTTTGAACGATTGAGTTTGCAATACGAATTACTTTGTGCTTTTGCGAAAACGTACATGCGGGGGTGGAGGGGGATTTTGCGGAGCAACGACGTACGTCCGCCCTCAATCACGCCTAGACAGGCACTGATGAACGGCCGGCGAGCGATATAATGCCAACATTTTGACTATTTTTTTTATTGGAGAAAAATGATAATGAAGTTACAAAATCTGTTTTTACCATTTATTTTAAAATAAAGAGCTGCTTCTATTGATAATACTTTCATATAAATTCATTATGGAATGTCTAAGCAGTACACGTTTAAAATTGTGATTTAGTGCCATGTTTGACATTTTTTTTTATCGAGCCAATCATTCCAAATCGTGTTTCTATCTTTACGATTTACTAGAAGATATGTTCAACTTTTATACTTTAATTTTTATTCATGAAAAATATCATTGTTCATGTGACTTTCAGACGTTCAAAAATCTTAAAAAGTACTGCAACCTCGCCTTAAGCGAGTCTCTGTAGAATTACAAAGCCGTCGTGTCAAGACAATACTGTAAAGAATGTATCTATCGATGTAGTTTTGTTGAGTACGGTTGTTGTCGAATCGGCCACTGAAAAAAACGCCCAATCAGTGAAAAGGTCCCAAGCAACTTTATGCAGTTGCAGCGCATCTATACTTTAACCAGTTGCGAATATTTTATGGGTATGGGAGCCCGAAAGCAGTTGAAGTTGCTTTTTCAGTCGGTCGGTCGTATGGTTTACACAAAGAACTAATGGATGAAACCAAACCAGACATCTTCTATAATAATATAAGTACTTGTATATAGGACAGTTCAAAATACCAACATACATTTTCATTCATTTATTTCTAGGCCAAGCCTATAGCTTATTCTAACACATCTTTTCAACACAATCACATTTCCTTTTCATAAAACTTAATACAGTCACGGTCACTCACACTGTTGTAACACTTGCGTGTGTAGCGTGCAGTGCGTGTATGTGTGCACGTAGCTAACGTGTACGTGCACGTATTGTGTGTGCACGTGTGTACGTCAGTCTGCGGGCGCGGGCGGCGGTTTGACGGGCGCTAACGCCGCGTATAACTTCGTGACGGCCGAATGCACCACCCGTTCTAGAGTCTCGTCTTCCGGGCATTTTACTTCCTGGAATTGAAATATTAACTTGTATTGGTGTGCTTGATTTACATGGAATGGAATAAAAAGTATACCTATTGCCTGTTGTTATAATGATTGTTGCAAATAAGTACCCCTTGTTTTCTGATACAGAAATACCGTATGGATGAAGGACAGAACAAATGTTTGTTTCTCGATTATTAGTATTCTTAGTATCTGATTTTCCATCTTAGTTATTTTAAATTGTCACTAGGAATTTGAGATGAACGTTCTTGTTGACGCTTCAGCCAAAGAATATCGAAAATACAAAGGAAAATAAGGCTGATATTGAAACCTTATAATTTATTAACGCAAAATAATAAACTTAACTCTCGAACATATAACGATGGTAAGTCACTGCAAAAAAATAGCCGAGTTTTATCTTACTTTTACAAAATCTGTATAGCATAAAATTCTTGCGTTACTGACTGACTGACAGACAACCCATGGCCAAAACTACTGGGAGCAGGATTGTAATTTGGCATGTATGTTGCTTGGGTACCGTAGGGATGCGCTAAGAAGGAATTTTCCGATATTCACAAGGGATCGGGAAAAACGGCAAAATTAAAATAAAACATACGAGTTAACTGCAGGCATCCTCTACTAATAAATAAATGTTATGTACCATATTGAGCAGGTCGATGTCTGCCCGTTTGTTGTCCACAGTGACGTGTAACTTGTCTCCTTTGAACATCTTGGGCACCGAGTCCTCGCCGAACATCTCTTGAAGCATCTCTATCGCGCACTCCTATAATACACAGTTCATAATATAACACTACTGTAACATATAAGACTAAGAGAACAAATTTGAATACAGTTATGAAAATGTCATATAGTACACTTGAAACTGTTTTAATGTCGCCCCAAATAACGTAGAATTTTGTTCTCTTACTTAAGTACAAAATCGAAAACTACCTTAACTATAAAAGCAAACTTTTTATTAATGTTGAGTTGCGAATTGCTTGTCGATCACACCATTTAGGCAGGTATATTGTGACACCAAAAGAAATAATAAAAAAAAATATGGCTAATATCTTAGGCATCAGCACTCATCTAGCAAATGACAGCGGAACTAGTAGTCCGCAAAAAAAATGGAGATAATTATCGCAACATGATCGCGTAGTTTTGTCATAGAATCCTTGCTGTTCTGGAAGCTTTTGATTGGCGGAACATGAACACGGTTGTCTACAATGTTATGGAAGGTTCTAGCCGTGTTGAGTGTTGTACCTTCAAGTTATGAACACGCGCTATGAACATGTACATTGTACAAAGTGGGCTATATAGCTGTGGAAGGTTCTAGAGAGTTATACCTTGAAGTGCATCCTGTCTAGTTTGAGCGCTATGAACATGAACATTGTACAAAGTGGTCTATATAGCTGTGGAAGGTTCTAGAGAGTTAAACCTTGAAGTGCTGGGCGCTATGAACATGTACATTGTACATAGTGGTCCATATAGATGTGGAAGGTTCTAGAGTTATACCTTGAAGTGCATCCTGTCTAGTTTGGGCGCTATGAACATGTACATTGTACATAGTGGTCTATATAGCTGTGGAAGGTTCTAGAGAGTTATACCTTGAAGTGCATCCTGTCTAGTTTGAGCGCTATGAACATTTACATTGTACATAGTGGGCTATATAGCTGTGGAAGGTTCTAGAGTTATACCTTGAAGTGCATCCTGTCTAGTTTGAGCGCTATGAACATTTTCATTGTACAAAGTGGGCTATATAGCTGTGGAAGGTTCTAGAGAGTAATACCTTGAAGTGCATCCTGTCTATTTTGGGCGCTATGAACAAATACATTGTACAAAGTGGGCTATATGGCTGTGGAAGGTTCTAGAGAGTTCTACCTTGAAGTGCATCCTGTCTAGTTTGGGCGCGATCGGCAGGTGTCGTGGCGCGGGGAGCTGCGACGCGCTGAGGATGGTTCTAGAGAGTTCTAGAGAGTTATACCTTGAAGTGCATCCTGTCTAGTTTGGGCGCGAGCGGCAGGTGTCGTGGCGCGGGGAGCTGCGACGCGCTGAGGATGGTTCTAGAGAGTTCTAGAGAGTTATACCTTGAAGTGCATCCTGTCTAGTTTGGGCGCGAGCGGCAGGTGTCGTGGCGCGGGGAGCTGCGACGCGCTGAGGATGGTTCTAGAGAGTTCTAGAGAGTTATACCTTGAAGTGCATCCTGTCTATTTTGGGCGCTATGAACAAATACATTGTACAAAGTGGGCTATATGGCTGTGGAAGGTTCTAGAGAGTTATACCTTGAAGTGCATCCTGTCTAGTTTGGGCGCGAGCGGCAGGTGTCGTGGCGCGGGGAGCTGCGACGCGCTGAGGATGGTTCTAGAGAGTTCTAGAGAGTTATACCTTGAAGTGCATCCTGTCTAGTTTGGGCGCGAGCGGCAGGTGTCGTGGCGCGGGGAGCTGCGACGCGCTGAGGATGGTTCTAGAGAGTTCTAGAGAGTTATACCTTGAAGTGCATCCTGTCTAGTTTGGGCGCGAGCGGCAGGTGTCGTGGCGCGGGGAGCTGCGACGCGCTGAGGATGGTTCTAGAGAGTTCTAGAGAGTTATACCTTGAAGTGCATCCTGTCTAGTTTGGGCGCGAGCGGCAGGTGTCGTGGCGCGGGGAGCTGCGACGCGCTGAGGATGGTTCTAGAGAGTTCTAGAGAGTTATACCTTGAAGTGCATCCTGTCTAGTTTGGGCGCGAGCGGCAGGTGTCGTGGCGCGGGGAGCTGCGACGCGCTGAGGATGGTTCTAGACAGTTCTAGAGAGTTATACCTTGAAGTGCATCCTGTCTAGTTTGGGCGCGAGCGGCAGGTGTCGTGGCGCGGGGAGCTGCGACGCGCTGAGGATGGTTCTAGAGAGTTCTAGAGAGTTATACCTTGAAATGCATCCTGTCTAGTTTGGGCGCGAGCGGCAGGTGTCGTGGCGCGGGGAGCTGCGACGCGCTGAGGATGGTTCTAGAGAGTTCTAGAGAGTTATACCTTGAAGTGCATCCTGTCTAGTTTGGGCGCGAGCGGCAGGTGTCGTGGCGCGGGGAGCTGCGACGCGCTGAGGATGGTTCTAGAGAGTTCTAGAGAGTTATACCTTGAAGTGCATCCTGTCTAGTTTGGGCGCGAGCGGCAGGTGTCGTGGCGCGGGGAGCTGCGACGCGCTGAGGATGGTTCTAGAGAGTTCTAGAGAGTTATACCTTGAAGTGCATCCTGTCTAGTTTGGGCGCGAGCGGCAGGTGTCGTGGCGCGGGGAGCTGCGACGCGCTGAGGATGGTTCTAGAGAGTTCTAGAGAGTTATACCTTGAAGTGCATCCTGTCTAGTTTGGGCGCGAGCGGCAGGTGTCGTGGCGCGGGGAGCTGCGACGCGCTGAGGATGGTTCTAGAGAGTTCTAGAGAGTTATACCTTGAAATGCATCCTGTCTAGTTTGGGCGCGAGCGGCAGGTGTCGTGGCGCGGGGAGCTGCGACGCGCTGAGGATGGTTCTAGAGAGTTCTAGAGAGTTATACCTTGAAGTGCATCCTGTCTAGTTTGGGCGCGAGCGGCAGGTGTCGTGGCGCGGGGAGCTGCGACGCGCTGAGGATGGTTCTAGAGAGTTCTAGAGAGTTATACCTTGAAGTGCATCCTGTCTAGTTTGGGCGCGAGCGGCAGGTGTCGTGGCGCGGGGAGCTGCGACGCGCTGAGGATGGTTCTAGAGAGTTCTAGAGAGTTATACCTTGAAGTGCATCCTGTCTAGTTTGGGCGCGAGCGGCAGGTGTCGTGGCGCGGGGAGCTGCGACGCGCTGAGGATGGTTCTAGAGAGTTCTAGAGAGTTATACCTTGAAATGCATCCTGTCTAGTTTGGGCGCGAGCGGCAGGTGTCGTGGCGCGGGGAGCTGCGACGCGCTGAGGATGGTTCTAGAGAGTTCTAGAGAGTTATACCTTGAAGTGCATCCTGTCTAGTTTGGGCGCGAGCGGCAGGTGTCGTGGCGCGGGGAGCTGCGACGCGCTGAGGATGGTTCTAGAGAGTTCTAGAGAGTTATACCTTGAAGTGCATCCTGTCTAGTTTGGGCGCGAGCGGCAGGTGTCGTGGCGCGGGGAGCTGCGACGCGCTGAGGATGGTTCTAGAGAGTTCTAGAGAGTTATACCTTGAAGTGCATCCTGTCTAGTTTGGGCGCGAGCGGCAGGTGTCGTGGCGCGGGGAGCTGCGACGCGCTGAGGATGGTTCTAGACAGTTCTAGAGAGTTATACCTTGAAGTGCATCCTGTCTAGTTTGGGCGCGAGCGGCAGGTGTCGTGGCGCGGGGAGCTGCGACGCGCTGAGGATGGTTCTAGAGAGTTCTAGAGAGTTATACCTTGAAATGCATCCTGTCTAGTTTGGGCGCGAGCGGCAGGTGTCGTGGCGCGGGGAGCTGCGACGCGCTGAGGATGGTTCTAGAGAGTTCTAGAGAGTTATACCTTGAAGTGCATCCTGTCTAGTTTGGGCGCGAGCGGCAGGTGTCGTGGCGCGGGGAGCTGCGACGCGCTGAGGATGGTTCTAGAGAGTTCTAGAGAGTTATACCTTGAAGTGCATCCTGTCAAGTTTGGGCGCGAGCGGCAGGTGTCGTGGCGCGGGGAGCTGCGACGCGCTGAGGATGGTTCTAGAGAGTTCTAGAGAGTTATACCTTGAAGTGCATCCTGTCTAGTTTGGGCGCGAGCGGCAGGTGTCGTGGCGCGGGGAGCTGCGACGCGCTGAGGATGGTTCTAGAGAGTTCTAGAGAGTTATACCTTGAAGTGCATCCTGTCTAGTTTGGGCGCGAGCGGCAGGTGTCGTGGCGCGGGGAGCTGCGACGCGCTGAGGATGGTTCTAGACAGTTCTAGAGAGTTATACCTTGAAGTGCATCCTGTCTAGTTTGGGCGCGAGCGGCAGGTGTCGTGGCGCGGGGAGCTGCGACGCGCTGAGGATGGTTCTAGAGAGTTCTAGAGAGTTATACCTTGAAGTGCATCCTGTCTAGTTTGGGCGCGAGCGGCAGGTGTCGTGGCGCGGGGAGCTGCGACGCGCTGAGGATGGTTCTAGAGAGTTCTAGAGAGTTATACCTTGAAGTGCATCCTGTCTAGTTTGGGCGCGAGCGGCAGGTGTCGTGGCGCGGGGAGCTGCGACGCGCTGAGGATGGTTCTAGAGAGTTCTAGAGAGTTATACCTTGAAGTGCATCCTGTCTAGTTTGGGCGCGAGCGGCAGGTGTCGTGGCGCGGGGAGCTGCGACGCGCTGAGGATGGTTCTAGACAGTTCTAGAGAGTTATACCTTGAAGTGCATCCTGTCTAGTTTGGGCGCGAGCGGCAGGTGTCGTGGCGCGGGGAGCTGCGACGCGCTGAGGATGGTTCTAGAGAGTTCTAGAGAGTTATACCTTGAAGTGCATCCTGTCTAGTTTGGGCGCGAGCGGCAGGTGTCGTGGCGCGGGGAGCTGCGACGCGCTGAGGATGGTTCTAGAGAGTTCTAGAGAGTTATACCTTGAAGTGCATCCTGTCTAGTTTGGGCGCGAGCGGCAGGTGTCGTGGCGCGGGGAGCTGCGACGCGCTGAGGATGGTTCTAGAGAGTTCTAGAGAGTTATACCTTGAAGTGCATCCTGTCTAGTTTGGGCGCGAGCGGCAGGTGTCGTGGCGCGGGGAGCTGCGACGCGCTGAGGATGGTTCTAGACAGTTCTAGAGAGTTATACCTTGAAGTGCATCCTGTCTAGTTTGGGCGCGAGCGGCAGGTGTCGTGGCGCGGGGAGCTGCGACGCGCTGAGGATGGTTCTAGAGAGTTCTAGAGAGTTATACCTTGAAATGCATCCTGTCTAGTTTGGGCGCGAGCGGCAGGTGTCGTGGCGCGGGGAGCTGCGACGCGCTGAGGATGGTTCTAGAGAGTTCTAGAGAGTTATACCTTGAAGTGCATCCTGTCTAGTTTGGGCGCGAGCGGCAGGTGTCGTGGCGCGGGGAGCTGCGACGCGCTGAGGATGGTTCTAGACAGTTCTAGAGAGTTATACCTTGAAGTGCATCCTGTCTAGTTTGGGCGCGAGCGGCAGGTGTCGTGGCGCGGGGAGCTGCGACGCGCTGAGGATGGTTCTAGACAGTTCTAGAGAGTTATACCTTGAAGTGCATCCTGTCTAGTTTGGGCGCGAGCGGCAGGTGTCGTGGCGCGGGGAGCTGCGACGCGCTGAGGATGGTTCTAGAGAGTTCTAGAGAGTTATACCTTGAAATGCATCCTGTCTAGTTTGGGCGCGAGCGGCAGGTGTCGTGGCGCGGGGAGCTGCGACGCGCTGAGGATGGTTCTAGAGAGTTCTAGAGAGTTATACCTTGAAGTGCATCCTGTCTAGTTTGGGCGCGAGCGGCAGGTGTCGTGGCGCGGGGAGCTGCGACGCGCTGAGGATGGTTCTAGAGAGTTCTAGAGAGTTATACCTTGAAGTGCATCCTGTCAAGTTTGGGCGCGAGCGGCAGGTGTCGTGGCGCGGGGAGCTGCGACGCGCTGAGGATGGTTCTAGAGAGTTCTAGAGAGTTATACCTTGAAGTGCATCCTGTCTAGTTTGGGCGCGAGCGGCAGGTGTCGTGGCGCGGGGAGCTGCGACGCGCTGAGGATGGTTCTAGAGAGTTCTAGAGAGTTATACCTTGAAGTGCATCCTGTCTAGTTTGGGCGCGAGCGGCAGGTGTCGTGGCGCGGGGAGCTGCGACGCGCTGAGGATGGTTCTAGAGAGTTCTAGAGAGTTATACCTTGAAATGCATCCAGTCTAGTTTGGGCGCGAGCGGCAGGTGTCGTGGCGCGGGGAGCTGCGACGCGCTGAGGATGGTTCTAGAGAGTTCTAGAGAGTTATACCTTGAAGTGCATCCTGTCTAGTTTGGGCGCGAGCGGCAGGTGTCGTGGCGCGGGGAGCTGCGACGCGCTGAGGATGGTTCTAGAGAGTTCTAGAGAGTTATACCTTGAAGTGCATCCTGTCTAGTTTGGGCGCGAGCGGCAGGTGTCGTGGCGCGGGGAGCTGCGACGCGCTGAGGATGGTTCTAGAGAGTTCTAGAGAGTTATACCTTGAAGTGCATCCTGTCTAGTTTGGGCGCGAGCGGCAGGTGTCGTGGCGCGGGGAGCTGCGACGCGCTGAGGATGGTTCTAGACAGTTCTAGAGAGTTATACCTTGAAGTGCATCCTGTCTAGTTTGGGCGCGAGCGGCAGGTGTCGTGGCGCGGGGAGCTGCGACGCGCTGAGGATGGTTCTAGAGAGTTCTAGAGAGTTATACCTTGAAGTGCATCCTGTCTAGTTTGGGCGCGAGCGGCAGGTGTCGTGGCGCGGGGAGCTGCGACGCGCTGAGGATGGTTCTAGAGAGTTCTAGAGAGTTATACCTTGAAGTGCATCCTGTCTAGTTTGGGCGCGAGCGGCAGGTGTCGTGGCGCGGGGAGCTGCGACGCGCTGAGGATGGTTCTAGAGAGTTCTAGAGAGTTATACCTTGAAGTGCATCCTGTCTAGTTTGGGCGCGAGCGGCAGGTGTCGTGGCGCGGGGAGCTGCGACGCGCTGAGGATGGTTCTAGAGAGTTCTAGAGAGTTATACCTTGAAGTGCATCCTGTCTAGTTTGGGCGCGAGCGGCAGGTGTCGTGGCGCGGGGAGCTGCGACGCGCTGAGGATGGTTCTAGAGAGTTCTAGAGAGTTATACCTTGAAGTGCATCCTGTCTAGTTTGGGCGCGAGCGGCAGGTGTCGTGGCGCGGGGAGCTGCGACGCGCTGAGGATGGTTCTAGAGAGTTCTAGAGAGTTATACCTTGAAGTGCATCCTGTCTAGTTTGGGCGCGAGCGGCAGGTGTCGTGGCGCGGGGAGCTGCGACGCGCTTAGGATGGCGGCCACCAGTGCGTCCGCGTACATGTCCGACACCGGCTGAGCCGACCACTGAAACACACAAAATTCAATATAGTTAGTAAGTTACATCTCCGTATTTGAAAGAAAGTAAAATATTAATTTGCTCACAAAATGGGCACATGTAAATTTTGTAAAATATTTTAAAATGACAGACAGAAAAATAAAAATAAACATTTGAAAATAAAAGAAAACAAAAGCTTTTGTTACGGTAAACTTTCTTTTTCGTCACGTTGGTAACACGATGCCTTATTGCATGATGGTAACGCGGCGTCCTACGTAAGCGGTCTGGATACGAACGCGGAGCGGTGCGGTGCGGCGCGGGAACGACAAACAGTCGATAGCTATTGTCGTGGCCTAGGTGACCACATGCACGTGACGTGCGATGCGGCGTGGTACGGCGCGGGAACAACAGTCGATACTGTCGATAGCTATTGTCGTGGCCTACGTGACCACATGCACGGAACGTGCGATGCGGCGCGGCACGAGTTGACGCGATCGTGATCTGTTGGTGCGATATTTTTGCGCAAACTGGACGCGGTGTCACAATTTTTTTACAAATAAATATTGTAATGTCGGAAGTAGAAATTTTAATTAACGCTATAACCTCTGCCTCGCTTGAGCGATCTAAATAATTTGCTAAGGTGCTTCGACCGCGCAAGGTGTCAAATGACGAGCTGACGCAGCCACTTGACACCGCCCGGGGTCGATAAATTAGTTTTTGTGCGCTCCTTGTTCACCTCTGTGGCCTCAACTAATGTTTTTGTTCAGCTTAATGAATGATTCTTTCATATGATCCCAAATACACTACGTTTGAATGAAGTGTTTACTTTATGCGAGGGGCCGAACCGGATGCTATGTTAACAATTACGACTTTTAACGACTTACTCGAAACTATTGCTAATCGTGATAACAATACGAGTTGAACCTTGGTTCCTTTTGTTTTGTTATATACCTGGTGATATTATCTTAACAAATAATATATAAAATTATAGCAATACTAGCTTGAAAAGTTATTTAGATATTAGCATGTGAAAAAAATAATTATTTCGCTGACTTTGCATTTTGCGCGCGGGGCGTAGTTATGGATTAAAAACATAATTGTAAACAAATATTATAATTATATATGATACTTTTATGTTTTTATTGTGAATAAACTAATTAATTATGAAGTTACAGCAAAAAAAAATATAAATATTGTGTATTACTTTAATTTAAGAGATTTTTACTAACAATTATCGTATATCGTATATAACAGTTATGGTTTTTGAAAAGGAGGAATGCGTTACGGCTTGTAATGTTTTGATCGATGGACAGCGAGTGGAACAAGTGAATGAGTTTGTTTACTTAGGTACGTTGTTTACAAGAGATGGTAAGAATGAAGAAGATATTGAAAGGAGAGTTAATGCAGGTAATAGTGTGAATGGAGCTCTGAAAGCGTTTATGAACAGTCAAAACGTGTCCAAAAAGGCACGTTTGGCTGTACACAGAGGTGTGTTAGTGCCTACCCTTATGTATGGTATTGAAAGTTGGGTATGGCAGAAGAGATTTGAAAGTAAAATAAATGCTGTAGAAATGAGAGCACTGAGAAGTATGTGTGGTGTGTCTTTGACCGACAGAGTAAAGTTTTGTGTGATACGAGAGTGGTGTGGGGTAAAAGAAGATGTAGTGACAAGCATTGAGAAAGGCATGTTAAGATGGTTTGGGCACATGGAGAGGATGGATGACGATAGACTGACAAAGAAGATATATAAGGCAAGTGTGAATGGAACAGGACAAAGGGGAAGACCTAGGCGGACGTTTTCTGACCAGATTGGAGACATCCTGAAAAAAGGACAAGTCAGAAGTACCCTTAACAGAAGAGCACGCATGAGAAACTTGATGGGAGTGAGTGAAGCAAGTGAGGTATGTCAGGATCGTTGCAAATGGCGTTCCGTAGTCTCTGCCTACCCCTCCGGGAAACAGGCGTGAGTCTATGTATGTATGTATTATCGTAAAAACGGCATTTCTTTTTAATTGAATGTAAATACATATGTGTGTTGATAAGGTTACATTTATGCTCTGTGTTATTTTTTTATTAAGAGTATATAAATAAACCTATCATATGATGTATAATACTCATATTATTCATGAGATATTGATTATCGAAAAATTTTGCGGATATTCAGGTTATTTTTGGCGGGAAAAAGTAAACAACTGTGCACATTCCAGTAAGAGTAATTCTTATCGGATATGGTTCTTTTGCTTGGAAATCTAATTGGTAAGAAACTTATCGCTCATTTGGAGCGACAGTGACACAAGTGCAAATCAGTTAATTTTACACTACGCCATATTTAAGATTTTTTAGGAACACAAATGAAGATTCTTAATTATTCTTACAGCTAATGACATAACATAACATAACATATCTTCACGCCTTTTATCCCCGAAGGGGTAGGCAGAGGTGCATTACACACCCACACTTCGCCAGATATGTTTCGGTCCCAATGTAATAGGGGGCGAGCCTATTGCCATCTACCGGGCACATTTTTAAGCGAGCGATAATTAATATTTTTATTTTAATACACACATAACTTCGAAAAGTCATAGGTGTGTGCCCGGGGTAACTGGGGATCGAACCCGAGACCATCGTCTCAGCAGTCCGTTACGTACACCACTGGGCTATCGCCGCCTCATGATATTGAATATTTTTTTATTGTAATTTAAACCTTGGGCTTGAAAATAGACGCCTGTCTTTTTCAATACCCAATCCAAATCGAACCGAAAAAAATAAAATACGTTGTAAATCTTACAGTTGCGTCGTTGTTATCCTAGGAAAAATAAAATCGTGTAGTTTTGACCTTTAGTGTCTTTTAAAAATGAAACAAAATTTTATCAATCAACAAAATTAGTTTTATTTGAATTATAATAAACAAGGACAGCCACTGTTAACATAATTAGGGCCTTTATTATAATTTAAGAGACTTATATATAATTTAAGATAAGTCATTGTAGTCCTAAAATTATAGTCATTTCAAGTTAATTATGTCATGAAATACAGTTGCGTCATTGTAGCACCAATATTGGATACCAACATTTGTCATATTTACCTTAGTGGCGATGTAGCTCTAAGACACGTGCACATTCAACGGGGACCCCCGCGCAACTGTCTGTTCGGCCGTTGTCGCCCGGTATTCATGCGCCAAAATGGAATATTACAACAACGTCTTTTGGCCCTCTACTGGCTGTTTTTTAAACTTACAAATGTAGCGTTTTCACTCCTAACGTACATGACTATGGGGATCATTTTGTTATAATTAGGTCAGTTTTGCATATTTTTGCAGATACGTCACTGTCGCTCAACATAAAAAGGTATTTAAAAAATAAAATACGGAAATTGGCGGCAATTAACAATCAATTCTTTGCTTTATTTTTTTATGTTTAAAATTAAAATGTTTCTTTTAATTATATTTATTTCCTCTAAAAGTAAATTAAATAACCTTTTTAACCGTGAATAATACTTATAAACCTCCCTTAATAAAAATGGACGAGAAAAAGGAATATGTGAGAAATATAAAATCTCGCTCAAAAATGGCGGGAAATTATTTCTAATTTTCACTTTATACTGCCCTTGCGTGGACTACATGTATATTATTTGGTATCATTCGAAAGCTCATTTCATTATGTGTCTATTGATATGTAATATAGCGCAATCCGTTAAGTTTTAATAAAAGGGACATTAGTTACTTGTGCGCAGTCTACGGCTTCAGAAAAAAAGGGACTTTTGTCCCTTGGAGCAATCAACGGATTTGGAAAAAAGGGAGTTTTGTCCCTTGAAACAATCGACAAGATAATAAGTTTTATTCTCTGTCGTACATTTAACCGGACGACTTTGGACGTTCTGGCATCGTATCATTCGAATTCAGATTTTCGCTCATTCTGGAAGCATACCAACAGGCTGAGTAGTAAACCTGGCCTTCCAGTATCCGTTAACGGGGTAAGTGACCCCAGAAGTATTGCTGAACTCTTTAAGGATCATTTTATAGTAAAATCACCACTGGGTCCCTCTCAGTCGATGCCTTATGCTCTAGACCAAAATGACCTAGGGATCAGATTCACAGCCAAAGAAGTGAACCACGTTGTGAGTGGTATGTCTAGAGGTAAATCCCCGGGTTATGATGGTCTCAGCATTGAGCATCTCAAGTTTGCAGGCCCTCACTTACCATCAGTGTTAGCAATGCTTTTTAATCTTTGTGTGAGTCGTGGTTACATACCTAATGAAATGTCTAAAACTATTGTGCAGCCAATTATTAAGAAAAAAACAGTTGACATTGCGGAGCTAACCAATTACAGGCCTATTTCTCTGGCCACCATGATTGCAAAGGTGTTTGACAGCCTAATTAATAAACAACTTAATAAATTTATTAAGATACACGATAATCAGTTTGGAGTTCGTCCTGGTTTATCTACGAATAGTGCCATCTTGTGTCTTAAATGGATTGTCAAATATTACGCAAATCGTAAAACGCCCATCTACGCTTGCTTTCTCGATCTTTCCAGGGCCTTTGATTTGGTTTCTTACGATATTCTTTGGAGCAAATTAGAAAAGACTGGAGTATCTAGTGTGCTCATAAACATATGTAAATATTGGTATAGAAACCAGATCAATCTTGTGCGCTGGGGAGATTCACTCTCGGAACCATTTAAACTCGAGTGCGGGGTGAGACAGGGAGGTTTGAGCTCTCCAACTCTCTATAACCTATATATGAATGAGCTGATTGAGACACTCAGCAGTGAACGCGTTGGATGCTACATAGATGGCACGTGCGTCAATAATATTAGTTACGCTGATGACATGGCGCTGCTGAGTGCTTCAATTTGTGGTCTGAGGCGGTTAATGAGAGTATGTGAAGCCTATGCAATACAGCACGGATTAGTGTATAATGTAAAAAAGAGTGAGCTCATGGTCTTTGAGGCCGGTGGTCGATGTCCAGAACATGTACCACCGCTTAAATTAAATGGGTCACCATTCGTCATCAGCCTTTAACAGTCCACTGCTGGACTAGGCCTCTCCTATGTAAGGAGGAATTGGCCTACTATACCATGCTAGCCAAACGGGTTGGTATAGGGTTTGTCACAGATTTAACAAGACTCAGATGGAACGTATTCGTCCGACTAAGTGAGGCACGTTGACAGCTATGTGTGCGTGACATTTGGCGACTGGCACTGTACGGACACGCGCACCTATGTGTGTGTAAAGTTGCCAGATTATGAATAATCTCCCACTACCTTGCATATAGTTTTTGCAAACGAATATAAAAATATTACATATTTTATATTCGTTTGCGGTTTTTTTACCATGGATTTAATTAAAGCTTTTAATATGTAATGCTGTTGTGAAAATGATTCAAATAAAAGAAACCATTAATGTATGCTTTTATAAATACATTTCTTAAATGTAAGTACTGAGTTAAGTTTTAACTAATTTTATTCGTAAATTGAGAAATAAATAGATTATGTTTTGTGATTAATACCCTCGATCCAGAAGAAATACTTACATAATACCAACAACATATATTTACGAATACCAATCATGGGGTACAGATCTTAGATCGGCGAATATGTTGTTTATTTTTTGTTTAGATATTCTCAGTATAGTATCTGGAAATGTTTGGTTAATTGCAATAGGCTTGCGTCCTAAATATTAATTAGCTATAAACATTTTGTCATGCACACAATAAATTATGAATATTATGATTCATAAATCAAAACAAAAAAAATGCAATTAAAAATAAATAATGGCTGCAATCAATGATTTCTGTTTCTGTACTTAATGTACACACGGCGCAAAGTCAAGCTAAACAGTTGCAGTACGATTTTGATACTTATTCCCTACGCCATAAGAACGGTACAAAGCTCAAAGTGTATAAAGCTTGACGAGGAGCCATGTGTACACGAATATTTGGATCGTTTGGGGATCGAACTCAAAACAATGTATATACTAATGGAAATTCAATTACTATATTTTATAAGAAGAAAGATAATCTACAATATACTTTTACATTACGTTAGTGTATTTTTCATTAACATGACCATCATTATTACATAATCAATTGACAAGTGCATTTTCCCTAATTCAGGGAGAACAGCGTCGACGTAAACTGGCAACACTTACATATTTTCTGCAGAAATACGAATTTTATCGAAATAATATTATAAAACAGTCAAATAATCCATAGTTTTCTGTAAAAATATATTCCATCTTCCCGTTTTTGCTTTTGGAAACAACTTTTACAATGTTTAAAAACGCAAGACGGCATTTTATGAATTTAAAAGCTGGATCGATCGTGGCGTGTGAACTGTGCGATGCTTCGCAGCGCACTGAGCCGAGTTTGTATTCGCTTTTCAATTTTGTATTTGCTTTAGTGGCCTCACGCAAGTGTTCCGCGCGCTTCGTCTGCCTTTTGTTCTGTAGTCTTAGGGGTTTGTATCAAGTTTTCCTTCTTTTACAGTGCCGTTCTCTGCATAATATGCTCCCTCTGTCGGCTCTTACGACACCCATGGGATGATATGGGGTGGTGACAACCCGTATTCTTAATCCGTCACCACACGGGTCACCATTAGCTCGGGTCTATACGTTTAAATATTAAGGACACATTTTGACGGTCGATCTCAAAGACAATGATGATATTGAAAGGGAACGAAGGGCGCTGTCGGTTAGAGCCAATATGATAGCTCGCAGGTCTGCTCGTTGCTCTAAACAAGTGAAAAATACATTATTTCGTGCGTATTGTACATCTTTTTACACGTGTAACCTGTGGGCGAATTATACTCAGAAATCTTACAGCGCTCTTCGTGTCCAATTCAATAACGCGTTTCGGGTGTTAATGGGACTACCCCGTTTCTGCAGCGCGTCGGGGATGTTTGCTGAAGCGAGAACGGATTGCTTCTTTGCGACAATGCGCAAAACATGCGCGTCTCTGGTGCGCTGCGTGCGGGCCAGTCCCAATAACATACTAAATTGTATGGCTAATAGACTAGACTATGAATATGTCAATCACTGTATTAATTTGTCTACGTCTGTTACCGTGCAAATAAATAAATAATTATGCGAACTACTAACATAGATTGTAAGTAAAAATTGTTACTAACCTGTTTGAGTCAATGTTACTTGATGAATAAATAAATTATTATTATTATTATTATTTTAGATTCGTAGATTTAAGATATGAATTTTCCAATAAATGAACTGTCATGTCCATGTCAAATGAACGGCGCAACATGGAATAAAACGATTCGCGCGCACGTAGGATAGAGCTGCCGCGCCAAACCGCACCACATTGAAATCGCATCGGCCCGCAACCGCGTTCGCGGGAAACCAACTATCATCTGTGCATCACCTTAGGTTGACTGTTAGAGAATGCCTTTGACACTAAGTCCGCCTATGAACATATTATATTTGTGCAAACAGTTAATATGATAAAAACAAATAAATAAAAGGGGATGAGCCTCCGGCACTGGCACTCATCGAAAGAAAAGCAACAGTACAGATACTGTCAGTTTACACGTGCCATTTATACTCAAAAAGCTCTATGACGCCCTATAGACGCAGGAGTCCCACAGACCCACTGTAGTGTATCATACCTCTAACGTAATAGTGTTGTTCTCGACGGTGAGCTCGACGCAGTTGTACACGCGCCACTTGGTCTCGCTCAGGAAGTCTATCGCGCCCGCTAGCTGCATCACCACGTGACGTAGGAGTCCCACAGACCCACTGTAGTGGATGGACTGCCGTTGTGTGACTTCTGATTGTGTCAACTCCGTGTACTCTATAAATAGAAAATAATAGATAAATTCATGAACCTGTACGTGAAAACATACAATAGATCTATTTATTTTAGTTGCGTTCGAAAAATAAATCCTGTATGACATGAGGACTTATTCCTAGAGCAACTTCATCATTAGCCTTTAATAGTCCACTGTTGGACTAGGCCTCTCCGTTGAAAGGAGGAATTGGCCTACTACACCACGCTGTCCAAACGGGTTGGTATAGAGTTTGTATCAAGTTTTGCTTCTTTTGCAGTGATGTTCTCTGCATTTTATGCTCCCTCTGTCGGCTCTTACGACACCCACGGGGTGATATGGGGTGGTGACATTCCGTATTCTCAATCTGTCACCACACGGACATAGTCAAGTAATTTATTCAAACAATTTTCAGAACTTATCAGTTCGAACCAGTAGTTCATAAGATTAATGCGTTGGACCAACCAAAAATTCTTCAGTTTTATAATATTAGTAAGTATACTAGAGGACCCGTGCTGCTCCACAGCATATTTTAATATTATAAAAAAGCTCTTACATATAGGTATGATGAGTACATTGTAGCCTTATCTAATAAGTAAAAAGATGATATTCTTACCAAAAATATAATATATCACAAAACTTCTTTTCTCACAACATTGGCTTTGCGTTGCACCTTAGGTATCGTGAAATTTCCACCTTGGCATTACTGAATGGTTTGCCGCGCAATAGGGTAATATAATATATAATATGTATAACTGAACATTGATGAAAGAAAGGTCTTCAATATGACTGTGCTGCCCTACCATCCTTTCCATTAGGACACTGTAATGTACTTTCCAAGTGCCCAGAAAATAGCAAGTTATGAACAATATCGCCAGTACCATAGTCAGTAATCGTATTAGTGTTTTCCAGATGAACTCTGAATTGACACTCGGGATATAGCTCACTTACACTCTGAAGTTCAGCATGCCCTGCGTACTGTCCATTGGCACCCATCACACGTTTGTAATCTGTTGCATTTGTAATGGTCTGGCCATATGCTTCGTCCCAACAGTGAAGTTACTATATACATCCCACTTATTGACAATGTTATCAACAGTGGCCAAACGGATTTCATAATGTTTATTCTCACTTCCATATAAACAATAAAAAAATTGCGCGGAATAAGCAATTACCATCACCAAGAATGGCAATCACTTGAAAATTGTTGATGGTAGAATTAATCAAATCTCAACCCGTTTCCACACGTATTTTTTTAGCAGTAGGAGGACCATCCGGTACCAAATCTCCGACAGGCCCGTCATTGACCAAGATTCTTTGTTCAAACTTTCTCTGAGCATTTTTCAATTTCCTTCCAAGAACCATCATTATAATTGAAAACACTACTCACAAAAAATACGTCATTAAATCAGAAACTTAAGTAACTAACTTACGCTAACTTCACTTTTTTCTTTATCTGTCAATATTTTACCATCAAAATTAAAAATATAGATAAATAAGTTTTGTTAATAAGTAAGAAAATAGGTTTTATTTCTGTTATCCAGCTAAATATTTCTGTGAGAAGCACGATTTATTTTGTTTTGTGTATGGGTGTGATTAATCCATCATAATTTAGAAATGTAATAATGACGTTTATAGTTTTGGTCAAAATTGTACTTTTGGTAGGAATGGTAGCTTTGGTAGCAATCGTAAGTAACATTGCTACCAAAACTACAATATATTCCAAGATACAATTTCTACCAAAACTACTATTCTTACCAAAGCTATAATTTCTACCATAACTACCACTTGTAATAATATAATTATATGACAATAGTACTATGAAACGCTGTAATATGTTCCACATACAAAAAAAAATAAGATGCCCGAAAAAAGTCGGTAATTTAAAAACACAAAAAATTTCCTAACATAAAACGTAAGGAAAATTCCTCAACATCAGAGATCAGTTCACCCAACATTAAAGGTTAACTGGTAACATTCGGGGAATATTACCTGCCATCAGCGATAATTCTCTATAGTGATAATTTGACCAACAGCGGGTATAATTTTACACACCACCACACTCACACCCGTATGAAAGTAAGGCAAGGTCACCTTAAGGAGGCATAACGTTTTTTCCTGGCAGCTACCGCAAGGAACTTATTAGATGCCATAAAAATATTTTTGAATTAAGAACCGTCCATGTAGAGAGAAAGCAATGGAATCTTAAGAAATTTATAGGAAAATATCGAAAAATAAGTTCAATGTCCACACCTATCTTCCTTCAAACTTACCCAATTTAAATGAGCATACCATCAAATGAAAGAGCTCTTTTCAGCGCGTGTTTTAGGCCTATAACGAAACGCCTAACTCAATGAGAATCAGATATATAGAAGCAGAAAGTCATTGACTACGGCTACGAAAACGTAAAAAATGTATGGGAGAAAACTGTTTTTGCATATAACTTGATGAATGTGCAAGTTAGGTAATTTCTAATGCTTGATGACAAATCTATGCAGCGAGAGCTTTCATCTAAAAAAGAAATCATGCGAATCGGTTCGGCAGAACGGGCTGGCCGACTCGTATTATAAAACACAAATTCTTTTAATATATAGATGGTGCAGCTATGACTCACTATTGAGATCAGACGGCGCGAGTATGTGGTAGTTGAAGTTCCTCTTGACTAGAATACCCTGCAGCTGTTTGCCTGGCGCCGGTTTTTCCATTGCTAACGATCCCATTACCTGTCACAAAAAAGTGATAATTAATACGAGTAAATTAGTATTTTATTATAATAATGTCCTCCGACCGACTACGGCCTCGGCGGCTTGTCTTTATATGAGACTAGCCAACTGCGTGGGACATAATAATATAGATCACAAGTGTGTCCGCAAACACAAGTGCACTCTCTACTTCCCTTCCCTCACTCTCATAGTCCGATGGCAAGCTACATGCTACACGACCGCAGAGAGATTAGGCGCAGGACCAAGGGCTTACCGTGCTTTCCGAGGCACGTGGACGTAACACTACCAACTTCCTGACTCCGAAAGTCTTTTGGATAATTCTTAAAAGAAAAACCAATATCCGCATTCGCTTACACTGCCAAAAGATCACAGAGGCAGTCAAGTATTTTATAGATACGGGAACAACAAAAACAGAAACGCAGAAGGCCTAGGAGGAAATAGCGGCATGAATACAACGTTTCAAAAGGATCTTCAAGCTGGTAAGACGCTACCTGCATAGCTCCAATACACGCTCTATTCAACAAGCGATCGAGCTAAATCGGGGGTCGAAACAACATTTAGGTCGAAGTCATCTGGCGAAGCTTACCACGTCAGATGCGAAAGTCGTCCCTTCTAGGTCGAAGATTCCGGGATCCCTTCTTTTTGCATAATGTTCTTTGTCCTAATATACTTCGGCATAACGATTTTGGCACAATTTATTTTGGCATAATAATACTTCGGCATATTTTTTTAGGCATACATTTTATGTTGGCATAATCATATTAAAGACTTATTTGTTTTGGCATAAATTTGATTCGCATAACGTTAGCAGGCCTAATGATTATTAGCATAACGTTAGTAGGCCTAATGACTATTAGCATAATAATATTTAGGCATACAATGAACTTGTAGTGTCCCATACATAATTCTGATGAAACCAATTTGCTATAATTTCTGTAACAATTAAATAATATTGTTGGTTAAAATTTAATATGCTGTGCAACAAAAGTTAGTGACAGAACCGAATTGCTGCAAAACCGACTCCACGTAGTCTTGTTTGTCCTACCCCTAGAGAGTAATTTAAAATCGCGTAGGCGCGTAGGGGTGAGGCGGCCCGCGGGGCTGAGAAGCAGGCGGCTGCGAGCGAGCGAAAGCCGTCTGCGACGATTAGCACGCGTTGGGCCGCCGGAGGCCCGCAGCGCCGGAGCCGTGACAGAAGCCCTGCCTGCTGTATGTTGCATGCTCGCTTGAATGCTGCATGCTGCATGCTTGCTTTTATGCTGCATGCTTGCTTGCTTGCTGCATGCTTGCTTGCATGCATGCTTGCTTGCATGCTGTATGCTTGCTTGCTTGCATGCTGTATGCTTGCTTGCTTCATGCTTCCTACAGCGAAAAAAACCCCTCAAAATTGTTCAATACGTTATATTATATTAAAATGTTTGTTTACCTGATTCTTTGTAAATAAATGTATGCTTTAGGATATTTCATATTATGCCAAAAAAAAGTTATGCTTCAGAACTTTATGCTTAATAAATTTATGCTTTAGAATATTATGCTTAATCATTATTATGGTTAGAGAAATTATGCTTAAAAAAATTATGCGTAAGCTGTTATGCATGTAATTATATAATGCGAAAATATCATTATGCCAAACAAAATTATGCTAAGTTATATTAGGTCTTAAAATTTTATGCAAATGGATAGGGAACCGGAGATTCCTGCAAAGGTTCAGAACTTCTATGGCAACCACTACACCTCGAAAACGTCCCGTCCCCAACTCGACTCCGATGATCCAAGAGCCACATTAACCCGCCACTTCACGGAATACGTTGACGTTCATAAGTGTTGCTTTTGTAACCTATATGAATAAATGAGTTTGAATTGAAATGAAGAGTTGCCAGATGTCAGCCAAGACGAAATTGTGGTGACCCTGAGGCAGCTTAAAAATGGAAAAGCCCCAGGGGAGATAGAATTACAACGGAGCTGCTAAAGGCAGGTGGGAAACCTATACTTGTGAAGCTGAGGAGAGAACTCCCAGGGCGCGGAGCAAGAGCATTGTGGTTTTGTTCTTCAAAAAGGGAGACAAGACTCTTTTGAAGAACTCAAATCGACCTGTTCTCCAAGGTCATTACGAACCGTCTCGCTCGTGGACTTGACGAGTTGCAGCCCCCGAACAGGCCAGTTTTCAAGGGGGATACAGCACCATAGACCACATCCACACAGTGTGGCAAATTATACAGAAGACAGAGAAGTATTATCAGACCCTGTGCTTAGCATTTGTGGACTATTAGAAGGTCTTTGACTCCCTTGAAACCTAGTCTTTGAACGGTGCCAAGTCGATTGGCGATGTGTTCAATCCACCTGCATCCGTCCTGAATCTATCCACCGGCATCCAGGAGTGAGACAAACGGATCTGATCTCCCCCAAATTGTTTATAAATGCAATAGAGGATATCTTCAAGACGCTGCACTAGAAAGAACGTGGTATTAACATAAATGGCGAGTACTTCTCACACTTACGATTTGCAGACGATATCGTCATCGTGGCTGAAACCGTGCAGGACTTGCAGTATATGCTGAGCAGCCTGACTGATTCTTCGATTCGCATCGGTCTCCGGATAAAGTTGGAGAAAATCACATGTTCAATGAACATGTCTCTCCCGAACCGATTGTCCTAAATGGGGTCTCTCGAAGTTGTTAAGGAGTATGTCTACCTTGGGCAAACCTTGCAGTTGGGTAGAAACAACTCCGAGAAGGAGGCTTGCAGAAAAATACAGCCCGGCTGGGAAGCATAATTATAGGAAACTCCGTCAAGTCTCCTCGTCATCCCTATCACCAAGCCTCAAGACAAAAGTTTTTAACGAGTGCGTCCTATCCCTTATGACTTGCGGTGCCGAGACGTAGATAGATACTAACGGTGCAACTAGTCCACCAATTTAAGGTCGCTCAGCGAGCTATGGAGAGGGCTATGCTCGGAGTTTCTCTGAAGGCCCGAATTCGTAATGGAGCGATCCAACAGAGAAACAAGGTATCGACATAGCTCAAAGAATTAGCAAGCTAAAGTGGCAGAGGTCTGGTCACATTTGTCGCAGAACCAATAACCGTTGGGGTAGACGTGTTCTAGAGCGTAGACCATGCCTTGGCAAACCTAGTGTAGCACGCCCTCCGGTTAGGTGGAGTGACGATATACGCAAAGTGGCTGGTAGCGGCTGGACACGAAGAGCCGGAAATCGGGCTGAGTGGAGTGCCATTGGAGAGGACTATATCCAGCAGTGTGTCACTAACCTTAGCAGTCTTGTCTCCCCTGAAGGTGAGCGCTAGTTGCTGCGTGTTCCGCGGCGTGTGTATCTGCAGTCGGCCGCGGTGTTCTCTGTACTGTACATGTAGCGCTCAAGAGTGTACGTGTCACTGACCTTAGCAGTCTTGTCTCCCCTGAAGGTGAGCGCTAGTTGCTGCGTGTTCCGCGGCGTGTGTATTTGCAGTCGGCCGCGGTGTTCTCTGTACTGTACATGTAGCGCTCAAGAGTGTACGTGTCACTGACCTTAGCAGTCTTGTCTCCCCTGAAGGTGAGCGCTAGTTGCTGCGTGTTCCGCGGCGTGTGTATCTGCAGTCGGCCGCGGTGTTCTCTCTACTGTACATGTAGCGCTCAAGAGTGTACGTGTCACTGACCTTAGCAGTCTTGTCTCCCCTGAAGGTGAGCGCTAGTTGCTGCGTGTTCCGCGGCGTGTGTATCTGCAGTCGGCCGCGGTGTTCTCTCTACTGTACATGTAGCGCTCAAGAGTGTACGTGTCACTGACCTTAGCAGTCTTGTCTCCCCTGAAGGTGAGCGCTAGTTGCTGCGTGTTCCGCGGCGTGTGTATCTGCAGTCGGCCGCGGTGTTCTCTGTACTGTACATGTAGCGCTCAAGAGTGTACGTGTCACTGACCTTAGCAGTCTTGTCTCCCCTGAAGGTGAGCGCTAGTTGCTGCGTGTTCCGCGGCGTGTGTATCTGCAGTCGGCCGCGGTGTTCTTTGTACTGTACATGTAGCGCTCAAGAGTGTACGTGTCACTGACCTTAGCAGTCTTGTCTCCCCTGAAGGTGAGCGCTAGTTGCTGCGTGTTCCGCGGCGTGTGTATCTGCAGTCGGCCGCGGTGTTCTCTGTACTGTACATGTAGCGCTCAAGAGTGTACGTGTCACTGACCTTAGCAGTCTTGTCTCCCCTGAAGGTGAGCGCTAGTTGCTGCGTGTTCCGCGGCGTGTGTATCTGCAGTCGGCCGCGGTGTTCTCTGTACTGTACATGTAGCGCTCAAGAGTGTACGTGTCACTGACCTTAGCAGTCTTGTCTCCCCTGAAGGTGAGCGCTAGTTGCTGCGTGTTCCGCGGCGTGTGTATCTGCAGTCGGCCGCGGTGTTCTCTGTACTGTACATGTAGCGCTCAAGAGTGTACGTGTCACTGACCTTAGCAGTCTTGTCTCCCCTGAAGGTGAGCGCTAGTTGCTGCGTGTTCCGCGGCGTGTGTATCTGCAGTCGGCCGCGGTGTTCTCTGTACTGTACATGTAGCGCTCAAGAGTGTACGTGTCACTGACCTTAGCAGTCTTGTCTCCCCTGAAGGTGAGCGCTAGTTGCTGCGTGTTCCGCGGCGTGTGTATCTGCAGTCGGCCGCGGTGTTCTCTGTACTGTACATGTAGCGCTCAAGAGTGTACGTGTCACTGACCTTAGCAGTCTTGTCTCCCCTGAAGGTGAGCGCTAGTTGCTGCGTGTTCCGCGGCGTGTGTATCTGCAGTCGGCCGCGGTGTTCTCTGTACTGTACATGTAGCGCTCAAGAGTGTACGTGTCACTGACCTTAGCAGTCTTGTCTCCCCTGAAGGTGAGCGCTAGTTGCTGCGTGTTCCGCGGCGTGTGTATCTGCAGTCGGCCGCGGTGTTCTCTGTACTGTACATGTAGCGCTCAAGAGTGTACGTGTCACTGACCTTAGCAGTCTTGTCTCCCCTGAAGGTGAGCGCTAGTTGCTGCGTGTTCCGCGGCGTGTGTATCTGCAGTCGGCCGCGGTGTTCTCGCTGTAGCGCCGCCTTTAGACGGGACATCTCGTTCTGTTCGCCGTGGACTAATACCTGGAAGCGCACATATAAATAGTTAAGCCATTTTTATAGACTCACGCCTGTATCCCCGGAGGGCTAGACAGAGGTGTTATATTTCACCCACATTTCGCCATGTTATGAATGATTAGTTTTCACGTAATAGAGGGCAAGCCTATTGCCGCTAGCGGACACTTTGCCAGATTCCGTGCTGCTACTGCGGATGCTATTCCTACACTTGCGGAGATACAGGCATGAATCCTTAAAAAAATATAAAAATATATACAGGATGTAAAAAGACCCTTAACGAAAGCTGAAACCCCATATTGTACCAATCATTACAAACTTTTTCTACTTCGGCACCATACCTGGGAAATTACTGGTTCAGGAGATATTGAGGCTCAAAGTGACGATTTTTTTCTAAATAGACCGAGCGCATTTTGGTACTTTTCGTAATTTCTACTCAACCAAACAGTTTAGTTGATGGAAGTGCGCATACAATCGATTTTTTTATCTTCTCAAATCGACCAGTCTTTATTCAGCAACGCTCGAGTCAAGGTGTTTACAAACAATGTCAAAGCCATGGCGACAAGAGACGTGGCGCCGCTTCAAATACTTAATACGAGATTGGCAGTCGCGGTCAGTCGCGGTCAGTCGCGGATTGACTGTTTAGTCGATGGTCTGCGCACATCAATACAATAAGATAAGCTTTTTGACTTTTTTGTCGAGCAACTTGAAGCATTGAAGCGCACATACTGTCAACTCGCACGAGTTGACAGTATGTGGGCTTCAATATATTCTTTAAGACATATGATACACAACAAAATAGTTGTTCAATTAAAAATTGTATGTATGCCCGCATTCCAAAATCATGTTTTGAATGACAAATGTAAACTTTCTTCCAAATTAACATACTTAAACAAAATTTTCAATATTTCCCTAAAATAAACGGCTTTAAAGTTCCCTCGACGCAGTGTATGCGGTACTATCAATCAGCTGGAGGGTAATGCCCTTCAGCTGATTGATAGTAACCCTCGGCCGCGCGACCACGTGATCATAAACTGCCGCCGTTAGGTTTCAGATTAGACTCATTTTTGGAAGCGCATGTAGGCGGTTACAGGAGCGCCTTTTTGGCACAGCCGCAACTCGTACGAGCGTTGACGTGCTTCTAAGTTCGTATAAGCTTGAGCCGTCAGAGTCCATGTTGACACTGACACGATGTCACTAGCATTTCGAGAGAACATTCCGAAATATTCCCGTTTACGCGAGTTCGAATAATCGAAAAAAATATTTCGTTTCCCAGGTATTATTTTCGCGTAGTATGACTTGGCATGATGTGCAAAACGAGTAGACTTCGGCTTGGTTATGGGTCTTGTGACATCCTGTATATAAAAGTATATGTAAAAAACATTTATATTGAAAAAAAAAACATTTCTTTTTAAATAACAAAATAAAACTGTTTAAAAAAGATGCTAAAAATATATGAAAGACCATAGTCGTTGGTCAAGAGAAGTAGGTACGGCTAGTACTGTTCCCTTACCACATGGGGCGGTTTCAATATATTGATGAACTCTGACGTCTGTTGGTAGTCTGTATGTGCTGAGAACGATATATAGTCCACCGACATCTTTAGAGGTAGTTTCTGGCCAGACATGGACGTAATTTCTTCCGGTTCGGAGAGAATCGTCTTAGCTAGGGTACCTTCTACGCAGTAACCTGGAAGAATAAAAAAACAAACAGAAAATAAAATATATTACTACTAGACAATGCACGCAAATACTACGCGCACATCTATTTTTTAATTTCACTGTTTATGTCTGATCCGTTAGGAATATCAGGAAATCCGTTCGTAGTGCACCCATAGGATCCCCAATCCCCGTCGAATAGTTTTGGCTGTGAGTTGTCTGTCAGTTAGTAACGCAACAAAAAATTAAACACAGATTCTCAAAATAATTTCGGACTACGCACTAAAACCACCGCACTCCGCAGTGTCTTCGACCACCCTCACGGCCTAGCCACAGCCTACAGCGGCGGCGGCAGCAGCGAGCGATTTCGATGTACATAGCGCGCTTTACTTCGCCGCGGCGACCGATGTCGCCTCAGAGTAAACGCCCCATGTACATCGAAATAGCTCGCCGTTGGTTTTAGTGCGTAGTCCGAAATTATTTTGAGAATCTGTGTTCAATTTTTTACACGCGAATATAACACAGTGCAGACCCCGCCGGCAATTTTCCTGCTTGCTAGGTCAACTACCTGACTAACCCAATATTTAGTCCAAGGGTCATTAACTGAATCAAAAGTATATTTTGAATATGAAAAGCAAAATAGTTACCAGCAATAATAACGCCATTCTTGGGGTCGGTGCACCACGACTCGAAGAGTTCCCGGGACAGACCTGACTGCATCATACCCGGGGACGCCATGATCACGCACGGACCTATGTCCTCGAAGTGGTCTATACCCTGGAACGAAACACCATTATGTTAGATACATACATAACATAACTTCACGCATGTATCCCGAAAGGGGTAGGCAGAGGTGTATTACACACCCACACTTCGCCAGTTATGTTTCGGTCCCAATGTAATAAGGGGCGAGCCTATTGTCATCTACCGGGCACATTGTTAAGCGAGCTATAATTAACACTTTTAATACTCATATAACTTCCAAAAGTCAGAGGTGTTTGCCCGGGGTAACTGGGGATCGAACCCGAGACCGTCGTCTCGGCAGTCCGTTACGTAAACCTTTAGCCTATCGCCGCTTCCTATACCTAATACATAGATACATACATAAGTTGATATTCTGTCATATCTGGACGGACTAGTAGGTAAGCGGGTCTCGGGCTTCAAGGCGTGTAAGGGTGCAACTGGGATAACGCTAGGACGATGATGATGATTAGATACATGTGTACGTAAGCTCTTAAGGCAGCGATAGTCTATTAGAGATCCAACTACCATGCAGAGTGTATCGCGTTCAAACCGACGACGGCACTTACCACTGATTTTTCGCAATTATGTGGAGGGAGTTGAGTTGCGGGGGTTGGTCAGTCGCTTTATGGAAAGCATTATATTCTGCCCAATCTTAACCAGATTGGACAGTCTAGTGCACCTCAAATCAAAAGTCATCCATGCAACAAGGCTACCGCTAGGATGATGGTGATTTTAGATACGTAAGCTCATGGCTGGACAATTCTGAGTATTTGATAAAGTTTTGAAAATATTTCGAAAGATAAACCAAGAAATTTATTGTCAGGCTTTCTTGCAGCTTTAGATCTAAAGCCAGTGGCTTTTCCAAGCATTTTGTGCCTACACATTCTGAACTTGGCTATAACTAGTCACGGGAAAATAAGGTCCTATTGAGGTCCAATGGACTGAAAAACACCAGTTCTACAATGATAAAATAAATCCAAAGAATCTTCACACAAAATGGAGAAGATTAATCAACATGAGTAACGAAACTTATCGAAGATTATACAATCATAGCACCTGTGTTACATAGTAACTAAAATAGGAGAGGATTTACAGACAAAATACAAAATAGCACTTAAATCTATCTCCGTAAAGTTTATATTTCTTTGTACAGTTGTGTAGTAGTTTAAAATCTGTATCGCCTAATTCGTAATGACTGATAGACGGCCAAGGTCATGTAAATGATGGTCTTGCATTGTAAATTATTAAAGTTTGAAACTATTGAAGATCGCTCTTATTACTAGGAGGCTATTCTCTAATGTAGCAATTTTGTAGTACTTATACATTTGTTTGGACTCGTTTCCTTAAATTTTATTCTATGTATGACTAAAGATCAATGGACCAAATCACTGCACATTTTTTCTTAAATCGGTTTAAATTTTCAGACAATATTATTGTGACAAATGAACCGAAATCAATTCAAAATTTAAAGAATAAGAGCTCTGTACAATATTTGCCTGTTTTCTTTTTAGTGTATGTAACCTTGACCGCAGTAGGTATGCTGCGTTTTCTTACAAAAAAATAGGTTTTGTTTTTTTTTTTAATATTATTTCATACAGACAACATTAATTATTTTTTCATAGATGGATTGTATTAATTAATCTTATATTAATGCAAGTTATCTCAAAAGATTAGATAGTGAAACGGAATGTTAGTATTTATTTATTATCTGTAGTGTTGTGACGGTCGTAGTGCCGGGCGGGTTAATGCCGAAAGCTATAGATAAATTGATTTAAGTGATAAATAAAATAAAGTAAGTAATTAACTAAGCTATTCAAATAGAAAAATAAATAACGATTGACATTATGAAAAAATTGGTTAGACATTTGTAGAGGTTATTTTTTGCTTTGCGATTATTGTTTCTTTTTTCATAATAAACGTTTACATTTGGATCAATAAATAAAGTCTGTATATTACCTACATAATTATACCTACCTACACATGATTTTATTTATGTACAATTTTAATTTGAGAACATGATCTAGAATTTAAGAGAATCTTATTATGCGCTATTCAACAATTGGATGAAAAGTGTATAATATGTAGTTGTATGCTTGGTGAAATATTATTATAAGGTTTGCTGTTCTTTTATTACAATATTTATTTTAGTATTTTTTTATCATGAAATGTTCATTTTCTGTATATTTTGTTCTCGTGTGCATTTAAAAAGGCAAATTTTTTTTACCTACTACTACATTTCATCTAATTGTTTAATATTTATTTATCTACTTAGTTTCTCTCTGTGAGTTATCATAGGAAATTATTTCATTTAAAAGGACTCGTATTTAATTCCGGCCTTGGCACTTGTCATGGGCAATGCCTCTTTAAAACAGTATTCATTTCAATGAACCTAATCTTCTTTCATTTTCTCCCTAACAAAGAAAACAAAAAAAGATTTTATTTGAGCGTTCACTTTATACCCGTAGACACTTACCGTCGGATTCATCACGACATAAGATCTATCAATGGTTTGGGAGATAAGAGAATATTTGTCATTAGCTCCATAGAAAATATGTCTAATCTCCAAATCATAGATAGATCATACATAATAATATATTGGGATTTTAGATGTTACCGATAAATTTTCATTTCCCAGGAATGCTACCCGACTGGCTAAAAGCCCGGCTCATCCAATGGCTGGAAGAACACAGGGAGTTCGTAGTGGCAGTGTTCTGTTTACCAGCCAGCTTTCTGTTCACGCTGCTGCTGAGGGTGAGGGCATACGGAAGGTGGCTCACCAGCGACCCTCGGAGACATGACAGCAACGTTAGACAGATACAGAACAGGGTAGGTAACACTTATACTTAAGTATTTATCTCTATCAAGTCTTTTATATTACCACTTAGCAGATAATTACGAGTATGTTAAAACGACGCTGCTGAAATGACGCACAGAGTACATACACTGTATACATTGCGTATCCCAATGAAAAGACGATTCATACGTAAAATATCTCACCCAAACTTCACAAATATACACTATTGTATTTACTAAATTCTTGCGTTATTGACTGAGTGACAAGACAACGCACAGCCAAAACTATAGGGCGCAAGAAGCTGATATGTATGTCTTTTGGGTGTACCGGAGGAGTGCAATAAAAAGGGATTTCCCGAAAGTCCCACAGGATCTGGAAGAAACTGCAAACCTCTGTTAACCACTATAATCCATAATTCCACTCTACAGGTACAACAATGGAATAAGCTACCAGCCGAAGATCGGCGTCTCCTCTGCACATCCCGTCCCAACTGGCTCTCGCTGTCCACGACCTTCTTCCAGAAGCATCTACACCATCAAGTGCCCATACCTCTGTACGATATACTGGAGCTGAATGAGGCAGACATGACAGTGAGAGTGGAGCCCATGGTCACTATAGGGGATATCACGGAGTATCTGATACCGAAAGGGTACTCGCTCGCGGTGACTATTGAGCTGACAGACGCCACTTTGGGAGGTAGCTATCAGTTTCCAGTATCGACCAGTTTCACCAGCGTCCGATAAGTTCTAGTTAAATTAATTGGTAGATAATAAAAAGGCTGGGCTAATATGATATTCATCTGGAAGACAATACTTTCTAGAAGTGAAGGCATCCGCCACTTGAATACTGTACGGACGTTGTAACATATTATATTTCTTAGAAGCAGCAATCGCTCTAAAAGGCCTTATACAGTAGCAGTCAAGGCGTATCTTGTCTTTTCGTTTGAAACAGAATCATAACAAGCCAAGACAACGGGCAATGTTGGCAGAGATCTCCACTTGGATGAGTGACTACGTAAAAAAAACAGATAATCTTACACTTACATTTGAATTTACAGGAACGCTCTATGTGACTACCACGCTTCTATAACCATAAAATTGCCATAAATACATATCTTTCAACATCTACATTTCAGGTCTCGCATTCGGCACAGGCATGTCAACGCACTCCCACAAGGCGGGCCTCTACCACGAGACCATCACCAGCTACGAAGTAGTCCTCGCAGACGGCTCCCTAGTCACTGCCACGGCCACGAACGAGCACTCAGATCTCTTCAAAACACTGCCTTGGTGCCACGGAAGCTTAGGCTTCCTAGTTGCTCTAACCCTCAAGATCGTCAAAATAAAACCCTACATCAAAATCAAATACATCCCAGTCAAAGGCCAGAAGAAGTACTGCGATATGCTCAGAGAATATTCTGGAACTTACGAAGCTACTCCTAAGGTATTCCCAGATTATATCGAAGGAACTATCTACAGTAAAGATGAGGCAGTCATCATGATCGGGGATTATGCAGATTATGACCCGAATATCCCAGTCAACAGCTGCTCCAAATGGTACAAACCCTGGTTCTACAAGCACGTCGAGAGTTTCTTGGAGAAAGGCGAATCTGAAGAACTAATACCTTTAAGAGACTATCTGCTAAGGCATAACAGAGCTATATTTTGGGTCGTGGAAGACATGTTGTCTTTCGGAAATGACACCTTATTCCGATACGTTTTCGGCTGGTTGTTACCTCCAAAGCCTGCTTTCCTAAAATGGACCACAACTCCTGGAGTAAGAGCTTACACATTCACCAAACAAGTCTTTCAAGACATTGTGCTACCTATTCAAGAATTGGAAAAGCAGATAGACATAGCGAGCGTACTTTTCGAGAAGTTTCCTTTACTGATTTATCCGTGCAAAATCATTGATCACGGTCCATCGTCCGGTCAGTTGAAGAGGCCTCACAGTAAATACCTAGTACCGGGTACTAACTACGCGATGTATAATGATTTAGGAGTATATGGCGTTCCCGGGAAGGTTAAGGATAAGAAGCCTTATAACCCTGTGTCTGCTATGAGGAAGATGGAGGAGTTCACGAGAGAAGTGGGGGGTTATTCGTTTCTCTATGCTGATATCTTCATGACCCGTGAAGAATTCGAAGTCATGTTTGATCTGTCTTTGTATGAAGAAGTTAGGAAGAAGTATAACGCGAATGGAGCATTCCCTCATCTGTATGATAAGGTGAAGCCTGAGTTAGACGTGTTTGCTATTGGTGAAGAAAATGCTATTGAATAATTTATTTATTTTGTACATGAATATTATGTATATTAATTTTAAAGCTATGCTCTTAAAAGAGCTAAGTAGAATTAAATTATATTTTATATTTACTTTCTACATTGTGTATAATCAATCTGTCTCCTCGATTGTAAAATAATGTGTAAGAGTATACATATTGAGACTTCAACACCAACAACGCAAAGCAATATGCCGTATCTATCTCTTGAAAAATAGACGCAGCTCACCCTGTAGATCCAACATAAAAGCCTTATATGTAGCGCAGTTTTTGGACTATAGCGGATCGTCGACATTTCGATCGACAACATCTGCACAGGCGGATCTTTGAGGTGGCAAAGATATCTGGCGAGAGTCCAACGCCGACTTACAATTTATGCTCACACCTTTATCCCCGAAGGGGAAGGCAGAGGTGTAACATAGCACCCACATTACACCACGTTTTGTAGGTCCCATGTATTTTCTTTATTCCTCTCTCTTTTTCGCTCCAGTAAATGACGGTCCTAAGTGACAGAAAAGGATAGAAGCATAGGAATTTGCGATGCGGTGCTGATAGGTGTAGCTCAACCTGTAGGGGGCGCGCCTATTACTGTTACCGGGCACTTTGCCAGACCTCCCGATCTGCAGACACATACGCTATCCACTGGACCACGGAGGCAGTCAGAGGCAGTCACTTCCTAAGAGGTTGAAAAATGACAAACTTGGCAAAAAATGACTTACCTTTAAATTAGAGATATGCCTGAAGACAAACGGGTTATTGATGGCTATCTGTCTCCTAATGCGGTCGTTCATAGCGTTCACATATGTCTGGTACACGGCCATACACTTCTTGGCGAGGGACGACGCGTAGTATATAGGGATATCTTGCAGCTCGGGGTGGAGAGACCAGAACTCGTCTGTGGAGAAAAACTTGGTTGTAAAATAGCTCAAATTTTGATGTTTAGTTCATCACCATCAACCTGCCATAATGCTCCTCTAATGGTACGCCACTGAGCCCGATTTTAAGCTCTTCGTGTCCAGCCGCAAGTTATGTTAACTTACTATTGTAAACGGCTACTATGATGTAAACAGAAGTTACAAGTGACTATCATGTTCCTAGCGTAGTGCCAATGCTTTTGTCTTCTGATCTAACCCGAGTTGGCAGACTCTTTCTATGGAGCGCCCAGTGGCGGATCCAAGATAATGGTTTAGGAGAACCTTTTTTTGGTTCGGAGGAAGTTAGTTTAGTTTGGAGGAACTTATTTTGTTTTGGGGCAACTTATTTTGGTTTGGGGGAAGTTATTTTAGTTCGGAGGAACTTATTTATATATAACGGGGGAATGTTGGTTTGGAGGAACTTAGTTCAGTTTGGGGGTACTCATTTTGGTTTGAAGGAACTTAGTTCAGTTTGGGGGTACTCATTTTGGTTTGAAGGAACTTAGTTCAGTTTGGGGAAACTCATTTTGGTTTGAAGGAACTGAGTTCAGTTTGGGGAAACTCATTTTGGTTTGAAGGAACTGAGTTCAGTTTGGGGGTACTCATTTTGGTTTGAAGGAACTTAGTTCAGTTTGGGGGAACTCATTTTGATCTGGGGTAACTTATTTCGGTTTGGGGAAACTTATTTTGGTTTGGGGTAACTTATTTCGGTTTGGGGAAACTTATTGTGGTTTGGGGTAACTTATTTCGGTTTGGGGAAACTTATTGTGGTTTGGTGGAACTCAGCTCGGTTTGTGGAAAATTATTCTGGTTGGGAGAACTTATTTTGGTTTGTAGAACTTATTTCGATTTAAACGAACTTATATTGGTTTAGGGGAAGTTATTTCGGTTTGGGAGAACTTATTTCTGTGTGGTGGAAATTAGTTCAGTTTGGGTGTTGGGGGCAACATATTTTGGTTTGGGGGAAGTTATTTCGGTTTGGGGCACACTTATTTATCTCGCTATTCTATCTAATGAACATACCTAGAATTAGCAGCAGTTCCTGCGCGCGTCCGAGCGCGAACACAGGTATGAGACAGCGACCGCCACGTGTTACTATCTCGCTCACCAGCCCCGTGAAGCGACTCTCTCGCTCTTCTCGCTTCTCGTGTATGTGTGTGCCGTATGTTGATTCCTATATAGTAATAATATTAGCCGTGCATACTGTCAAATTTTATTTATATTATTTATAGACTCACGCCTGTATCCCCGAAAGGGTAGGAAGAGGTGTAATATTACACCCACATTTTGCCATGATTTTTTAGGTCCCACGTAATAGGGGGCGAGCCTATTGCCGTACCGGGCACATAACCAGACTCCGTGCTGCTACTGAGAATTTCCTAACGGAAAATCCCAATAACACTTTGCCCGACCCGGAAATCGAACCCGAGACCTCCCAATCCCACGCGCACATTTATGCCGCGAGACCAACGAGGCGAGGTAGTGACGTATCTAACAAATGCATAATACTAAACCAGAGTGCTACTGTGCTGCGGAAAGCATGTAAAGCGGTCTCGGTTTTGTCTCAAGGCATGAATCGTCAGGTCATATCTAAGGTGTAAGGTCTCAAAATTCCAGAGAGTTGGCCACGCACTCATACAAAAAAGAAAAAAGTACAATTTGTACACATAAGTCATCATCATCATCAGCCTTTAACAGTCCACTGCTGGACTAGGCCTCTCCTTTGAAAGGAGGAATTGGCCTACTATACCACGCTGGCCAAACGGGTTGGTATAGGGTTTGTATCAAGTTTTCCTTCTCTTACAGTGCTTTTTTCTGCATAATATGCTCCCTCTGTCGGCTCTTACGACACCCATGGGATGATAATAATATGGAGTAGTGACATTCCGTATTCTTAATCCGTCACCACACGGACAGGTACATAAGTACCATTGGTCAAATAATTCATTGGTGCATTTTTTTTATGGAGTAGCTTCAAAAACAGCAAAATATACCGACCGTGATCAACACATCCGGGTGAACTGTAGGTATTTCCGCCGCCATTAAATGTCTGTCCTCTTGCCTTGAGAAGTCACCTGTGTATAATACCTGCGAAGAAAAATCAACGTAAGTAACAAATTATAAATGATAAATTTAACCCATTCGCTGTCCGGACGAGACACAATAGAACATCAATTGTTATGAATCACATATGATACACGGGACAGTGAAACTGTTAAGTTCACACCCTAACCAGAGAGCACTTTTATTGATAACTAGCTGTGCCCGAGGTTACATCCACATTATAATAGGGTTGTTTCCAACTAGTCAAATCAGGTAGGTACTTTTAATGAATTGTCAAAAACGATCTCTTTCTACGGATTTGTATGAAATATGACTTAATGACGTCATAAAGTTTTGCTGTCAAGTAGAGTACTTATTATCAATAAATTGACAATAAAAAACGTAAAATAAAGTTTTTACATTAATTGATTCATGTAACAACTATCATTTTTGCATGTTTTACTTGATAAAAATACTTTTATTATTTATTTCACTTGCAGGAAACATCCCTTTTGTTTATGACTACTACGCCCCACTCGTGACTAATAACGTAAAGCATTAGCCGTCCTTTCTCGTTGAATGGATCTTATTACATGCATTTTACACAAAAAATAAATAAAGAAAGTTTGACATTAGCATGTTCAACCAAATAAAACTTTCAGCTTTATAATATTAATACAGAAGACATCCCCAATAACATAAACATTTATTTATAACAACAATAAAGTTTTGCCAGTTTTGGAAACTAAAAAGACTTTTATAAGGTTATAATATGTATTAGTGATGTTCCGGATATCCGTATCCGTATCCGCGATATCTGTTACTTTTCTCGCGGATCTTTTACAGATCTTTCACCTTATTAATTTTCAATTGATAAGATGGGATGCTATAGTTGGTTCTTAGGTAGAATTAAAAAACTATTCAATTCCATTCAGAGTATTTTTTATATAATTTGAATACAAGTCGAAACATGATCAGTCTATTGTTCCGCTAGGCGCGCGTGACGTCAACTATCGTTTAAAGGTCGCGCGCACTGACATCGATTTAGTAAGAAAATAAAGATCCGTATCCGTCCGTATCCGTATCTGCAGATCTTGAAACCAGATATCCGTATACGGATCCGTATCCGCGGATATACATTTTTATCGATCTGGCACATCACTAATATGTATCGTGTCAAAACAGTCTTTTTAGTTTCATAAATGAAAGTATCAAAATCTCTTTAGTTACCTTTACACCAGCGATCTCGATCATAAACATAGCTGCTCCCAGCACATGTCCAGCGTTGTACGCCCAGAACCTGACACCCCGAACGTCCTTCTCTTCATGAAAGTTGATCGTCTCAATACGGTCCATGGAACCTTCTAGATCTGACTCTGTGTACAGCATCTGTTCTGTAGATATGTTACTGAAAGAAATAGGAAACATATTCTCCTTTTATTTGCAACAAATCATGTTTGATTGATCATGGAAGTGCAGATTTGGAGTCTACACTGTGAATGACTGCACGGTTGGCGTAGTGGTTTAAGCGGTCGCCTCGCCGCTTGACACTGCGCCGAGTGTTGTGGGTTCGATCCCCACACGAGGCAACACTTTGTGTAATTCACAAATTGTTGTTTCGAGTCTGGGTGTTCATTGTGTCCGTTAGTTGTATGTTTGTAAAGTCCCCCGCAACACAGGATTTAGTCCTAATGCGGGAGTTGTCTTTTTTAAGAAAAAAAAAAAAACAAATCTAAAGCAGCTTCATGATTTCGAGACGAGTCTACTTGGAATTTCACATCACAAGAATTCATTTGTGATACAGAGAAGTGTCTCAAAAAGAAATTCAGTTACTAAGGTGTCTAAAATGTCTTTAGTTGGTATTATGCCAATGAAATATCAAATTTTCGGTATCAATTACCAATTCTATTGCTATCCCTTAGGGTTGTGGAGGTCTGACTGCAGTTGCTTTGTGGAAAACCTGATATTCTGCCATATCTAGTAAGACAAGAAGTATCTAGTAAGTACGAAGTCAGCAGACCCCATGCTCTGAGTGTGTAAGTCTTGGATGCAATCGAGATAACGCTTAGACACTGATGATAGAGATGATATAACCAACTTCATCCTCTTTGTGTATGTGTAGATAAAACCCAACTCACCTAACTTTAATATAATCTGACACGAGCCACCTGTAGATGGCTTTAGTAGCGTGCGTCATAAATACACGGCCTTTGAACGACGTCTTTGTGAGGAACCATGGCAGAGCACCACTGTGATCCAAGTGGAAACTGAAACAAAGCATGAGAATTTGAAAGGAGATTGTTTGGGCACTTTCATAGGCAATATTGAAATAAACAAATGTATAAACTATCCTCAGGAATCACACAATCTATTGGTGAAAACCAATACCTTCATACCGACAGACAGGACGAAAAGTTGACTTCATTTTATAAAAAGTATAGATTCTCTCTTTATTTGTCTGATAGTTGATTAACCATAGTATTACTGCATAAGAAGGTAAACTTGAGCATTAACCATTTAAGCCCTAACAAAAACTGCTGTGTTATTCAAAATTACATAAAAAATTTAATTATGAGCAAGCCTCTTTGATGTAAGCCAGCAGCATTTTAGTTTGATTTTTATATGAAACTGCACAATGCACTGACTTGTGTGTGGCCAAAGTCTATACCACTTAAAGCCGTATACAGACTTTGCGAGGCATGCGCTGCGCACGGCGCACAGCGCATGCCTCGCAAGGTGTGTACCTTTATATTCGTGGCGAGGCATGAGCTACGCACGTGCGAGGGCGAGCCAACGAGTGTCGGCAAATGCTACAACATCAAAGTGCCTCAGTACGAGCATTACATTAGTTGTGGACGGTGCCGCGCATGCACGTTCGAGGTGTGCACCGCGTACCTACAATATCCACGTACGCCTCGACTGCGAAAATGAAACTGCGTATGTTCGGGCCAAACAGCGCGCAGCGCATGCTTGGGCTTTGCATCGCGTGCGCGTATCCGCTGCTGCTTTTATAATTATTAATTCAATTATTGAAAAAAAGGAAATAAAAAAGTCATCATCGTTGGTGGGTTAAAAAGTTCTTCCGCCTGCGTTATGAACACGGAAATAAGCTGTAATAAAATTTCTTTGTAGTCCATAATGCGTGCGAACATCACAGCGACGCGGACACAACCGTCCAAACGCAACGCACTGCTCGCAATGAGCCGGCTGCCGCACTGCGCACACGCACGGTTCGCACGCGCGCGTCTGTGCGTAACACATGCCTCGCAACAAACATGAAGACAGACAACGAGGCGTTTGCTTCGTACGCGATGGCTCGACCCGAGCATAATAATATGTTGGTATAGTTTTTCAACACGCACGCCTCAAACAGAGGCATGCGGTGTGCGCCGTTCCTAGCGCATGCCTCGCAAAGTCTGTATCCACCTTAAGGCGCGCCACATTCTAGCCAGCTGTTAGTTACACTTAGTTGGAAAAGTTAAATTGAACCAACAGTATAAAATATACTTACTGTGAAATAAGAAGTAAGTCTACTTCATCAGCCTCTATGAGATCCACAAAAGGCAGGGCATCCATCCCTGATAGACCGGGGTGTATACCACAGTCCAACTGTAATAATAAAATATAGGTTTGTAATATCAAAATATACTCACGCCTTTTTCACGTGGGGGTAGGCAGAGAAAATCATCAGGCATCTATCCTTACAAATCTCAAGCACTTCCTCTATATTCATTACTCTTTTCATACATGCTCGCCGGTTCCGGGTGCTTCGGACCCTGCCATTATTTTAAAATGTCCCAATCTGATCGACAAATGTCCGACGAGGTCTGCCGCGACCGACTTGCCCACACACGTTTGCCTCATAAATTTGATGCGTCACTCTTTTTCACTCATTCGCTCCACGTGCCCAAACCATTTCAGTATTCCTTTCCCAATTCTTGTCACGAAATCTTCTTTCAGGACACATCGCTCTCGTATTAATACTGCATTCGGAATTCTACCTGGGGGCACGGTACTGCCACCGCCAAGTCGAGCAAAAAAGCGGCACGGCCGGCGGCCGTACCATCCTTTTCTCGAAGCTATTCAGGCCATTTTCGACCCCCTATAACTTTGTTGTGGATAAAACTAGAAGCCTGATGTAACCATGCAGGCATTGTAAAAACATGGTATATTTATAATTTCATTCATTTTGAACCAATAGTTTAAGAATTACGAGGCAAAATTCTTAGTTTTGTCACGCACTGACCGATCATCAAAAGTCTAAGGCACTTCTAGCAGACATAGAAGCTTCAAATTTAGAATACAATTATTGTTTAGTATATGAAACAAGGAAAAATTTAAATATTTTTCAATTTCTGTCCAGTTTTCGAGATACATCAACTGCATAAATAACTTTGTAATCTTAATATATAAAATCCTTGCGTTACTGACTGACTGACAGACACGCTACAGCCGAAACTATTGGGCGCAGGAAGCTGAAATTTGGCATGTATGTTCCTTGGGGACCGTAGGGGTGCACTAAGAAGGGATTTCCCGAAATTCCCACGGAATCAGTCAAAACGGGTAAATTAAAAAAAAATGCAGGCGTAGCTGCTGGCGTCCTCTAGTCCTATATAAACATATAGGATTACAAAATTACATTTGCAGTTAGAGCTTAATTAATAAAATTTGTTGTTGGTGTACAAGAAGAAGGTACCGGAAAGGACAAAGGTAAGACAATCTCATTAAATCAATGAGATCCCATAAAAACAATACTTGTCAAAAATACCAAGTCTCACAACCGTAAAAAGTTGTGAGATCCATGTAATACCAAGTTGGTTAATTAAAAATCTTTAATGTTTTAAATAAATAAATATTGACTTGGCAACCGCATTAAACAATCTAATTTATATATGTATTACTTATGAGATATATTGTGTTTTCATTCAAAAATCACTGATTTCTGAAAGACATGCATGTTATGTTTATGTATGTCTTTCAGAAATCAGTGATTTTATCAAAGGTATGTAGGCAATTTCATTCTACCTTATATGCATTAATATTAATAATTATAAGCATTTTCGTTATCTGTTAACAATTTAAAATCATATTTGAAAAATAAATGCATCATGTTCCAAAGTAAAAATGCTGCATTAATAAAATACACCAGTGTAATTGTCACAATTTCTCTACATTCATATCATATTTATTTGTCCACGCACTGAGTTGCCCCGAAATTTATCCTCTCAGAGGCAGTGGGACGGGCCGCTTTGCAGCGCAGTACGAGAAAATCTCCTTCGTACATCGTACAATGCTGCAAAGCGTGCTCGTTTGCTGGCTGTGGGAGAGTGGGAGTCGGGGCTCTGGCTTCAAGCACTGCCATCGTCCAACATAGATACCATGTTGGATGACACGACCTTTCGCATCGCTTCTTGCCTCCGGTTAGGTACGCCATGTGTCGCTCCACATCCTTGTCACTGTGGGGAGGCTGTCGACAGCCTTGGTCACCATGGCCTATCATGCAGCAGGAGCGCAGGTCGTATTTCACGACACAGCAACCTGAATGACATTCTCCGTCGGGCTCTTGTCACCGCTGGCGTTCCAGCCCAACTTTAACCTCAGGGTTTGGCACGCAACGATGGTAAAAGACCAGATGGAATAGAGAAGAACTGCCTTGGAAGTTGGGTAGGCCTTTGGTGTGGGACGCAACGTGTGTCGATACCCTTGCGCCATCTCATCTTCCTAGCACAGCGGGTTGTGCGGGCGCTGCTGCTGCCACAGCGGAAACTCTAAAACGGCGCAAATACGTAAATCTCGTAGGGGATTACGTATTTGAGCCGTTTGGAGTTGAAACGTTGGGTTCATGGGGCCCAAGTGCTAGATCTCTATATAGAGAACTTGCGAAGAGACTTGTCGACGCCTCGCGTGACCAGAAGGCTGGTATGTATCTAGCTCAAAAAATAAGCATTGCCATACAGCGTGGCAATGCTGCCAGTCTCCTGGGCACGTTCCTAATAGACGGCGATGTGGAGGACTTTCACGACGCCCTTTGATTCTTTTTTTTCTTTTTTTTTGTATTGTACCATATTTTAATATTTTAATTAAATTTTAGTAGTAAGTAGTATATAAGTAGTTATAATTGTTTTATGTTAAAATTTATTTAATTTTGTGGTCGTTTATATAATAAATGTATAATCCCTATTACTATAATTACATTTATATTTTTCTGAATATAATAGCTAACTAAGGTAGTAAAATTACTTTTCCAAATAAGATAATGCTGAACCAAATGTTAAATCTGCTTAACATGTTTTATGTTGAAAAGAAAACATACTTACCATTATTTTCTTGCCTTTGAACTCAAGCATAATGCAGGATCTGCCTACTTCTTGTCCAGCGCCCCTAAAAGATAAATCATACTGCTGTAAAACAATTTCTTATCATGATAATTTCAAGATTTAAGAGGCGATAGCCCAGTGGTGTATGTAACGGACTGCCGAGACGATGGTCTCAGGTTCGATCGCCAGGTACACCGGGCTCACACCTCTGACTTTTCGAAGTTATGTGTGCATTATAAATCAATTGTCGCTTGCTTAATGATGTGCCTGGTAGATGGCAATAGGCTCGCTGCCTATTACATTGGGACTGAAACATAACTGGCGAAAAGTGGGTGTGTAATACACCTCTGCCTACCCCTTCGGGGATAAAAGGCGTGAAGTTATGTTATAATTTCAAGAATTGTTGCATAAAAAAATAGGTCAATAGATACACTATTGAGAACAAACATTGTATGGTAAGTCAAATTAATTGTAGTACTAAATTACGTCCAGTGATGTTACTTTATTACGGTACAGTTATTCGGCCACTGTATGATATGCTTATCAAGCAACTCTTTTTAATGTTAGGGGTTTGTTTACATATAAGTACTTAAAATAACGTGAGTTCCTTTTTTTATATTGTTGTTACAAATGCCTAAACAATGCCAATAAATTATTTGGTAACGTGGGGAAATGCAAAATTTCAATGCTAAACAAAAATGAAAATAGTGTTTACAGTGGTCTTATCGTCAGCTGGTCGCTCTCCTCCATAGGCACCGGATCGGTACCTTTCCTCGGGTTTGTAGTCATGTTAGGGTATTTAGCTATTTATAGCACCACAATAAAAGCATTTATTATTGTAGAAAACTGAATTATTACACAGTTTAAAATTATAAACAGCAGCAAAACAATAACGATAACGCCGATAACCGGTGGTAGACAGGTTATGATTGTGTTGCCATTGGTAAATTTTCAGAAAGCCAAATATTCGCATATTTTAGCAATGTCTGAAAATGGTTTAAGGCTTTAACTGTATAATTTGAATAGAGCGTTAACTATTTGTAGTTTTTTTAAACTAAGTATTGGATTTGTGTTGATAGCACGGTCTTATATTATTAAGGTAGAAATTCCTAATAAGGTTATATTATTCCACCGCATTCTAGCATTTTTTTAAATTAACCACACCAGAAATCTTCGTTCCGTTCATAATTTTCGGATATCTACATCGTCTACGTCTGCAAGATGGGTGAAATATTGTGTGATAAAGAAATATATCAATTTGTAGAATATTATAAACAACACTAAACATGTAGTACAAGCAGAAGAACAAAAACAAGAAAGAGCGTCATAAATAAAATATCAAAAAATAACAACTTCGTGAAAAGAAGCTCTTATCATTTTACAACGGCAGACGATTTGTCATTTTTGACACGCTAGAGAATTGACAGTAATGACAGACATGACAGTAATATAAACACGCAGACGTGCAGCGCAGTGTAAAGGTTATATTTATTAGAATACAAAACTATAAAAGATAACGATTAATGAATTAAAATGCCTAAACAGAAGCTTTTTGACGAAGACTCAGAAGAAGAAGTAGCACTTAAAACAGAAAATGAATACGCCAAGAAATATGACAAGTGGCGAGAAAAGGAAGAGCTCCATAAACGTAAGGTTTCATATATATTACAATTTTTATATCTATTATGTTTCATTTAGCCCTACCTACGTTTATGTATAACTGAGCCTTAACATTTAGATTACAAACCAAATCTCGACGACATAATAAAATAAATTTATCAGTATTTGTTTTCCCTCAAAAATGTTACCTACTAGTTTTATTTTGGCCTGGAGTTATACCCTTCAGCCTAACTAAGCGTTTTTTAGCATAATATATGCTTAATTTACGATCAAATGGAAAGGCAGGCTTCAACATTTCAGTAACATAAAAACCTTTGTTTACAGTGGAACAAAAATATGGCTCTAAAGCTTTAAATTCAGACGGGTCAGTATCAACAGACAGTGAAGATGAAAGTGACGAGCCCCCAGAGGTCTCTGAGGAGATGGAGGCTCAGTTCTTGAAGACACTGTCTCTGCTGAAAACTAAGGATCCAAGGATCTATGACCCCGGCTTTAAATGCTTTGATGATAGTGAGAAAAAGGAACCAGGTAAAGTATTGCACTTTTAATGTTATATTTGCAGAGTATCTATCAATCATTGAATCTACCAATTACTAAAAAAAAAAGATAAATCAGTGCTTTTGTATTAAGATTGCTCACATAATAATAATAAATAAAACCTCCTAGTTTGTTTTAATTTTTTGTGATGGTCTTTTTAAGAATTAGACAGTTACATAATAGCAAGATGTAATATGTGTGGCATTCACAGCTTCCCCATTGTGAAAAGAAGCCTATATCTAGCAGCAGGACAGTATGTTTACAGGGTTGATGATTATGATTGATTCAGTTTTTGGCAAGATTATGATATTTTTAATGCCATGCAAATATGAAATTTAATCATTGTATATAAACCTGAATTTCCTTTAGCACAATATAAAATTCTCTCTGACAAGTTGCAGATGGTGGTTATCATACATAACAGAAACCATTTTTATATCTTGTTGAACTTTATGGGTTTAACACAAACCGCAAAGTTGATTGTTTACTTTTTTTGCTTGCAAAACTTTAAATTCATGTTATTTTATTTCAGAGAAACAGACAAAGACTAAGACATTAACATTTGCTGACAGTGATGATGATGATGATGATGACGGCAACATCTTCAGCATTGAGAAGAAAGCAGAAATTGTTGATGACAGTAAGAAGCAGAAAAAGACAACTGAAACCAAGGTGTGTATTATTGTATTGTCTCCACCTTTTAACCCTGCTTGGTGCTAGCCACTTAGTAGGCACACAGAGTAGTACAGATATATTATCAGGTTTTTTCCTATGGTATATTATCTCATGAATTGTGAGTACTTCAATGACCTCTAGTATATCTTCACTACTATAATATAGGTCAGTGGTGTACTCTGTATTTTAGGCAAAGAAGTGTATATTTTTTCTTTTTTCCTCCTTTTTCTTCTTTCTCTTTTCTGCTTTAGTTTTTTTTCTTTCCTTGACCTCATCGGCCCTGGAGGTACATAGCCTGTAAACTGTCAAACTGCTAGGCACTGCCTCTTCTCACTATGAGAAGGGGCCACTTCACTGACCAAGTGCTGGCTCTTGCACATGCTGTAAAGCTAACTTAAGTATTCTCGTACATGTGTCCAGGAAGGCAAGTTAAAGGAATACCTAACGGGACAAGCAGAGCATATTGATGACGAGGTAGAAAAGGACCTCGCACCACTCAAGGCGCTGTGGTCTGATCCCAAGCTGAATGAAGGGGAAGCATTCTTGAGGGACTACATATTAAATAAAAGGTAAGCCATGGACAAGATTTTAGAGTAAAATCCATACAAATATTTATGTATCATGAATGCGAGAGTGTGTATGTTTGTTATTCTTCTTTCATGTTTCATATAATTTTTGTGTGTGGAGTTAGGCAGCTGCAGACTGCCATCTATTACTTTTTACCACAGTAATACATATCGTGACACAATCGATTCCCACGAGTCTAAGTCTACGAGTCTAATACTAAACTAGTAAAAGTTAGCGTACTAATTGTTACGTCGGGCACACAAATCGGATGTCGGCTAATCAATATGGTAACTTACCAGTAATTGTGTATCATGCAAAATAATTGCCGGTGTAAAATCGTGAAAATTCGATACGACAGGATTAGTGAGAATTTGATAGAAAGATTTTTTTTACGGATATTTAGTTACGTACGATAGCCTCTTTTTTCCACAGGTATCTGGAGGATGGCGATGTGGGCGAGGCTGAGGATAAGATCCGCGACGACGAGGAGTTGGAAGCAGACGAGGAACGCGTGGAGGAGCAGGGCAAGTTCGAGAGGGCCTACAACTTCCGCTTTGAGGAGCCCGACCATGAATATGTGAGTGAAACATTACTTATATACATACATAGACTCATGCCAGTTTCGCGAAGGGGTAGGCAGAGACTACGGAACGCAATTTGCAATGAGCACTTATATAATGTATTAACTTCCTTGGCCCAGCACACATCGTCAAACTATTATCTACCTTATGCTTATTTTGAAATAGTCCAAAAATATGAAAAAATATTTAAAAACATTATTTATAATGAGAACAATGTTGCTAATAGATTGGCAGTAAAAAACGCGCTACGCTGAGCTTTGCTCTATGTGCGGCCTTAATGTACAATTCCCATCAAACTGATGCTGAAGTAAATTGAGGCTTCTGTACAATAGTTAAGTTTCATATTGCATGGCAACAGTGACCTTCAATACAATGCACAGGTATTTTTTTTATCAAAAAGCTACACTGTCTTATCACACTCTGAAAACAAAACCAATAACTTGATCTCACTTTCTACAGCTAAAACGCTTCCCCCGCACAATGAACTACATCCGTCCGAAAGACGACAAGCGATCCCGCAAGCGCGCCGAAGTCAGATCTCGTAAGGAAGAAGAGAAACAAAAGAAGATGGAGGAAATCGCGAGACTGAAGGCGCTCAAGCTGAAGGAGATTCAAGAGAAGATCGCCAAGATTAAAGAGGTCACTGGCAATGAAGAACTGGCTTTTAGGGTGAGTTTATTTATTTTTTTAAACATAGGAGCAGACGAATTGCTTCATGAGTGAGTGATTACCGCCGCCCATGGATGCAAGCAACGCCGAAGGAGTCCCAAGTACGTTGCCGAGTTGGATGGGAAAAAAGAATAGGAACTAATACCTAGGAAGAGGAGTGGGATGAGGGCGAAGGGAAGAGGGATGGGGCCTCCGGCACTTTTACTCAACGTAAGAGACACAACAGTATAGATGCTGTTACTTAAGTCCATATTCTATGAGGGGCCATATTCCGTGAGAGGGTAGTATTTCCCAGTGGAGCTGACCCATTTGGTTTATTTGTTGTTTTTAAGCGACTTTAGCTGTCAAAAGAAGATAACTTGAGAATATAATTCACTGGCTGGACTAAAATAAATCTGGCGAAAAGTGGGTGTAGCAATATACCTTTGCCTACCTCTTCGGGGATATAGGCGTGAGACTATGTATGTATGTACGTATAATTCACTGCTGCATATAACACACCGGTAGGCAATGTTTAAGTTATTACCAGATGCAAGGTTTTGTTGAACTTTTGTGAACTTCGTCATATTATTGTGATGCGCCTGGAGCCGGACAAAGGGATTGTGGCAATAAGTAAAAACTGGCCTATTTTACTAAATACCTTGACTGCAACAGCAGAGGTCATCGGTTGGATTTCGACCAAGGACAATCCTTGGTCGGAATCCTTTCCGAAAGGACAATGGCAGATCTCCATACATCGAAATGTCTCAATTTAAATTGAAGCGCACAGTAATAAAAAATATTTCAAAAAATTCGGCGTAAGTAACAGAGTCTATAAATGATTCTATTTTCACTCGGGAAATCCGGAAAAACAAGATTTGAATTATCAAATAAAATTATGTCAGATTGACATCAAAACATGGAAGTATTCTGTAGCATCTAACTGTCACAGCCAAAGAAAAAAGCAGAGCTGCACATTTTAAATCGATTTTATGTGAAATCGATATAACATTAAAACGATGCTGTGACGTTTTTATTTGATTTAAAAGTTGTTTTGCTTCAAAAATTATTAGCTTATTGATATAATTTTAATTAAAGATTTAATAACTGCATTTTAATAATTATATTTTAATAATCGATACGGATCAATAGCACTCACGTCTATTCCTGTCACACCATTGTCTATGGCAACAGTCAAATAATAAAGTAGGTACCTAGTTCGTAATCAATTGGAATGCTTTTTATCATCATAAAATACTCCAGCTTTAACGAGACAACGTGAAAATATTAAAAATCGTAGAAAAAAAACAATTTGTTTTGTTCATATGGAGTTTAAGGTCGCCACAACAAACCCAGACCGAATTCTGCCATTGTCCTTTGTGTGACGTGCGTGGCTATTTGTATAGTAGGCCTTTTTTTTATTTATTTATAGACTCATGCCTGTATTTCCGAAGGGATAGGCAGATGTGTAATATTACACCCACATTTCGCCAGGAATTATTAGGGTCCACGTAATAGGGGGCGAGCCTATTGCCGTACCAGGCACATTACCAGACTCCGTGCTGCTACTGAGAATTTCCTAACGGAAAACCCAATAACACTTTGCCCAACCCGGGAATTGAACTCGAGACCTCCCAATCCCAAGCACATTTATGCCGCGAGACCAACGAGGCAGTAGGTAAATTAAGCGTAATAAAGTCGCTATGGTGTACAAAATTGGCTGAAGGCACTCATGAGTATTTAGCTAGAATTCTGAGGGCCTAGGCAAGTGGAATTCGGTCAGCGATATCTTTATGTCACAAGGTCGACAAAGAACTAATAGCTTACGTTACTAACGACCTGGTCACGAGATCGGTCTGGCCGTACAGCGGCAGGCGGCAGCGGCGAGCATTTTCGATGTACATGGCGCGTTTAGTGTTACGCGGCGCGTGGCCGCCTCAGAGTAAACGCGCCATGTACATCGCCGCTGCCGCGCCGCTTAGACCGATCTCGTAACCAGGCCTGTAGGCCGTGACCGGGCTGTAAGGCAGCCAAACGATAGTGACATAAGACAGATGAGCGAATGCTACTGGTCTAGTCTTGCCCCTCTGTGTCTGTATGCAGTTAAAAATATGGCAACATATTTTAAAACAATAAGACAAGAATTATATTGTTCCTTCCAGGAAGAGGACCTAGAAAGTGAGTTTGACCCTGCAGAACACGACAAGAGAATGAAAGAGATCTTCGACGAAGAGTACTACGGAGACGCTGATGACCAGAAACCTGTGTTCCCTGAGCTGGACGAAGAGTTGGAGATCGGTAAGATTCATTTGTAATGCTTCATGTCACTTGATGTCATCTAAGGCGCGTCGCCCACTGGTAAACCGAGGCGCAGTCGAGGCTATGCTTGTTTCACACATCACAATTTGAACAAACAAACGAAATTTTAAACAAACTTATTTTTTTGTGTGTCCACTGCTGAACATAGCAAACGATAAACAAACTTTGTTCTTGCCATTTCCCATGCTCTTGTATTTTCTAGTCCAGCTAACGGCCCGGTCACGGCCTACAGTGGCGGGCGACAGTCGCGAGCGTTTTCGATATACATGGCGCGTTTACTGTGACGCGGCGCGCGGTTGCCTCAGGGTAAACGCGCCATGTACATCGCCCCTGCCGCTTGCCGCTTAGACCGATCTCGTGACCAGGCCGTAAGGCCCACGATCGCACTGGCCAACGTAGCGTTTTGAGGCTAAACCCTCTTATGTTTTGTTGAGTTAATTTCTAGACAGCTAACGCATAATTAACATTTCAGAAAACTGGGACAAATATCAGCCGGAACACGACGAAGAAGACACGGAACAGCAAGATGACGCTGAGGGGCCACACTGTGAAGATGAAGACTTTAATGTAAGTACACTTATATCATTGTATATACCTATTGGGTTGATAATAATATGTAGTTACTAGAGTGGAGAGCGCGACTTGGGATACGTAATATACGTAATGTAGGACGCCCTCCGGCTAGGTGGAGTGACGATATACGCAAAGTGGCTGGCAGCGGCTGGACACGAAGAGCCGGAAATCGAGCTCAGTGGTGTGCCATTGGAGAGGCCTATATCCAGCAGTGAACTACGGCAGGCTGATGATGATTATGCTTTTATTACACTAGCTGAACTTGTGACTACACCTGCGTTATTGAGGGCCACTGGCGCCACATCTGTGGCTCATACCGTGATGTTTGATAGCCTATAGGCTTCCACAATAAATGGGCTCTGCAACAGAATAAGCATTATTCAAAATTCAAATCGGAACACCACAAGCAAACAAACTAACTCTTAATAAACTAATTCTTGTAACAAACAAACTCTTCAGCTTTATATAACGTTAGTCAACGATGTTATAAGTAAAAAGAAGTAGATACGTTATAGGCGTACCAAAAGCAGGACGCTAAACTTAAGCCAGTTGGCAAGTCTGACATATGAGTGTGTGACGTCGCGAGCCGACGTCATAGTGAAACTGACGCGTATTTCCCTTTCCGTGTTCAACTTGCGACACCGGTCTCGCGAAATCCACACGCTTTTGTTTTACTACGGAATCCTACGATCCCGTGTTCAATTCGCGTCAACTGAGCACGCCTTTGTGATCAAGTGGCGCTGGGTAAGGTTTAACAAAATCGTGTGCAGTTGAACTGAACACTTTTTTGACTGTCCGAATTTTTAAATAAAAAAACACGAAGTTGATGGAGCCCTGCTTCGCAGGGCTCCTATTTTTGCATTGAGGGTCACAAGAGAACCTAACATAACCTACTTACTTGAATTAGTCTCACCTAAAAAAATTGCAATGAGAAGCGCGCGAATTCAACTTCGGGCGTCACTTACACACTATTTTGTACAACCTTCTTTTAACGTTGCTTGATCGCAAAAACGTGCTCAGTTGACGCGAGTTGAGCACGGGTTGGTTGAATTCCGTAGTAATACAAAAGCGTGTGGATTTGGCGAGACCGATTTCGCCAGTTGAACACGGAAAGGGTAATACGCGAAACTGACACATTTTGTCAACCGAAATTAAAATAAAATATGGAGTTATCGATGTTTGCGTTAGTGTACATCGTTTCTACGGATTGATTGTTACGTAGGTAACGTATCTACGACTATTCTAATATCATTGATGTTGGTATAGATTCTAAAGGTATTTAGTTAACGCAATTAAACAGCTAGCAATAAAAGGGCCTAATTCGGCAACTACGGTCAGAATGTTCATCGTACACACGGGACAAGGCTACAACAATGATGATATACATAAATTAATTACGGCTAAAACGTGCTTAGTATGAAAACCATAGAACAAAGTAAAGCAGCATGCCTAATTACTAATTTTATCTCGTATCTCAAAGCATCGAGGTAATCTCTAACTATAGGCACTTCACGCACCAATTTGAGCGTTTTCAATGTACATGGCGCGTTTACTGTGACGCGACGCGCGGCCGCCTTAGAGTAAACGCGCCATGTACATCGCCTCTGCCGCGCCGCTCGCCGCTCAGACCGATCTCGTGACCAGGCCCTTAGTCGTATCCACTTCGTTCCCTAACGCTCGAAACTGTACCTATAATAAATTTAGCATAACCACAATAGTAACAACCGTTTAACCCGCAGATGGACGCCGACTACGATCCAAAAAAAGCGCGCGAGAATCTTCTAGAAGAAGTGAAAAAGACATTACAAGGGAAGAAGCGAAGAAACAGAAAGAAGAAATCCAAGTTAGCCCAACTTTTGGAGTCGGAGAAACCTAAGTTTGTGCCCACTGTGGCAGAGAAAACTTATAACGAGTATATGGAGGAGTATTATAAGATGGATTGTGAAGATGTTATAGGGGGAGACCTGCCTACGAGATTCAAGTATAGGGAAGTTGTGCCCAATGATTACGGGTTGACTATTGAGGAGGTTGGTAACTTTATATTTTCTGTTTTCTGTACATAGACAAGGTGTTGGTTTGCCGCTTGCTAAGACTGCTGTCTCGCGATGATTCCTTGTCTTAAGTGTGAAAGGTTGCTAATTATGAAGAATTTATGCTCGCGTTTGATAGTGGAACGGCATTTCAGTCTGAATAATTATGAAGCCTTTTGCAGATTGAACATATAATCTTAGTTAAATTTAATTTGAAATATTATGAACAAAGTAAATCTTAAGTTTCTTGCTAAGAAAATAGCCCCCTACGCAACCTGTTTTTCTAACTGTCACCATTTTTAATTAATAAAAAAGCGTTGTACTGATGTTGACAGAACCTTAACCAAACAGTGCTATATCATTCATAATAAGAGCCCATCATTTCAATTCTTTCTAGATCCTTCTAGCGGACGACAAGGAGCTAACACAATGGGTGCCACTCAAGAAGATCCTGCGTCACCGTCCCGACAACGTGGAGAAGGGCGACGCTAAGAACTACGCGCAGAAGGCGGCTGACGTCAGACTGAAGAAGAAAATACTGCCCAGCTTGTTCAAAGACCTGCCTGAGTAAGTTATTAAAACGGTTTTGACCGTTTGGTTTTATTTCTTTATTTCAATTTAAGAGCTTAGCTCTTGTCACTGGAGTGTAAACCATATTTCGATCTTCGGCCCGTATCTTGACCTCCTTATACGACATGCCTTTTTTGCTTTTTGTTTTATGTCATCTCTTTATTCATCCTGGATGGCCCTCTGCCTCTCTTTCCGCTTATTTTGCCTTTTGGCACACCTTCATAAAATATTATTTACTACAACATCGAAAGATCTGACCAACATAATAGTAATAAAGAAACGATCTAACCAATAGTCTACAATATTACTATTTATTTTTCCAGAGAGCCAGAGATTGTCGTTCCGATAGAAGAAACAAAAAAGAAAAAGAAGAAGAAGAAAAAGAACAAAAATAAGAACGAAGAAGAGGCAATAACAAACGAAGAGGGAGACGCAAGTCAAGAAGACCAAACTAACGAAAAGTCAGAACCAGTAGAAGAACAACAAGCAAATGAAGAGACGGAAACACCAAAAAAGAAAAAACAAAATACCAAGATCAGCTTAGAAGATTTTAATACACATGAAGAACCAACAAATGCGGAAGTGAATAGTGAAACCAAACAAAAAAAGAAAAAGAAGAAACACAAAGCTGAAGGATTTGTAGTCGAAGATGTTCAAAAGGCTGAACCTAGTCAAGAAAGTGCTGTAGTTACTGTAGTCAAAGATAAGAAGAAGAAGAAAAATAAGTCAGCAATCATTGATAATGCAGAGAGCAATGTAGAAAAGGATGATAAATCTAATAACAATCCTACTTCAAATGGCAACGCAAGCAAAAAAGATAAAAATTTAAAACGCAAAGCTATTTTCGGTGACGCAGATCAGCCTAACAAGAAGCATAAGAATAATAAGAAAGATTTCAAAAAGAATTTCAAACAAAATGGCGGCTTTCAAGCTAAAAGTAAAGGCCCAGTTAATCCTCTTGTTAATTTGTCTGATGAAAGATTGAAGGCATTTGGATTGAATCCTAAGAAATATAAGAATTTCTTACATTTCAAGAAATATTGATTGCGTATATTTGTATAAAAATACCTAGTTTCAAAATTAGGCATGCCCAAAGGTCACATATTAGGTCCTGTAGCAACATACATACATACTTAATCAATTCATTTATGATTATTGATGTATACAATATTTTCTATTAGATTGATATGATTTTTATCATGGCCTCATGTCTGACTTTTTGGGCTTCAGTGGCATAATTACTGTTATACTTCGTTGTAAATATATAAATAAAATTATATATTTTGATATATCTCAAGTATTTTTCTGTAACTATCCTGGAATGTACTACAATATAGCAAGAGTAATACGAAAGATGCAAAATCAGCATGTTACAAAGTCATTTTAAAGTCATCTGCATGATTGGACAACAGCTCTTTGATGTGGGCCTTAAAACTAATAAAGTTAAAGGCCTCTTAGCAGGCTATAGATGTTCAATCAGGCATCCTACTTTTATAAGCAGTTGGTTGACAGTTTCAATCGTATATTTTTTTCAAAACACCGGTACCATGCATGCAGGTGATACATATTACAATTATTATGTATCATATATTTATGAAATGGCCGACTAATCTATCGACCGATAGAAAGAGTAGTCTGCAGTGCAGGGAGACCAACACCTAAATATGCTCTGGCTGTTACTTAATCTAAGCTGTTACTGTAGAAAATAAAACCAATCTGGACTTGAATACAACTATGTTAGAAGTTGGCCAATATCAACTTATGGAGGTTTAATTCAAATAGGCATAATTAGGGTTGAGCCGAGAAAGAGAGATGGAACGCGTCAGCACGGTCGATTCCGTGGCGTGCTGACGCGGTCCTTCTCTCTTTCTCGCTCTAGTAAATGACGTTCCTAAGTGACAGAAAAGGATAGAAGCATAGGAAAGTGCGATGCGGTGCTGATAGGTTAGCTCAACCCTAACTTATGTATGTACTCTTCTTATTATTTATCTTAGATTAAATAACTTATATGCGATCTTGACACTTACAACTACACTGACCGCCCATCTGGATAAAGGAGACAGATGTCTGGGCGTATTTCTTGACCCTCAGAAGGCTTTTGATACCGTGTCCGTGCCTATATTACTAACAAGGCTCGAGAACATAGGTATCAGAGGTGTAGTTCTGAAATGGTTTAAGGACTTTTTATCCGACAGATCACAGCGAGTGCGAGTCAATTAATATGAAAGTGACTTTGCTACGTATAGCTACGGTGTTCCACAGGGTAGTACCATTGCACCAACTCTATTTCTTATATACGTCAACAATCTACGTAGTACCACCTTGCCGGGCATGGAAATTCTTATGTTTGCTGATGATACGGGTTTTACTCTTCCATGGTAAGAATTGGGAAAGAGTCTTCAAACAAGCAGAGGATGGTTTGGCTATAGTAACGAAATGGCTAGTAAATAGCCTACTTTCTTTAAACACTAACAAAACCAAGTACATCTGCTTTAGTAAATCCATGACATCAAACCCCGATTCTGAACAGGCGCTTCGAATCCATACATATCCGTGTAACCGCTCAAGTGATCGTAGCGAGTGCGAATGTACGGTTCTTTCTCGCACCACGCACATCAAATACCTGTTATTCTGGATGAGAAGCTCACCTGGACATTCCATATAGCGTCACTCGCAGGCAAAATAAGAAAGCTGATATACGTATTTAAAAATCTACGTACTGTTGCTGATCAGAATCTTGTAATCAAAACGTACAGGTCACTATGTGAATGTTTGATAAGATACTGCATATGTGCATGGGGTGGGGCTGGTAAAACCTTCCTTATTACAGCGGAACGAGCCCAACGAAGTTCTTAAAGTACTTATGTACTTACCCTTTTGGCACCCAACATCCCTTCTTTATGCAAAATCCAGAGTTTTATCAGTAAGAAACATATTCATTTACGAAAGCGTTAGAAGATACCACAGGAAGACTGCCCTGACAATACCTACTTGAAATAACCAAGATAAGAAGTCGCTACCCACAACCTCGAGTCAAAACATAGATTGCGCAAAAACAGTACTCATTTCTACTACGCATTTCTAGCACCGCTCTTATACAACACCCTGAATAAAATATTAGTCATTCGTAAGCTTAATAACAATGAAATTAAAGAGCCATTAATTTCATGGCTGAACGCATTACATTATGAGTCAACAGAAAATCTGCTGAAAATACCAAAATAAAAATCACTTAATACTCTTAATACTTAAAGGCGCACGCAAACTGTTCGGACGCGACTTACTGTCGCGACAGTAAGTCGCGACACATAGTGTGCACACCCTTTCGGACGCGACTTAAGGCGCACGCAAACTGTTCGGACGCGACTTACTGTCGCGACAGTAAGTCGCGACACATAGTGTGCACACCCTTTCGGACGCGGCTTTCTGTCGCGTCCGCGTCCGATACAACCATAGACACGCCATGCTGTCTATGCGATACACTATGGCTAGGTAGGAGCTTATTTTCTTAATTCAGGGCACTAGCAGTTAGCACTATTAGATTATATTATTGGTAGATCTTGAAGTAAAGCAGAACTGTTGAATTGAAAGTGAATTTAACATTTTTTGACTATATTTTGTATAAAATCAATATTAAGGCCGTACCATGGACAATATACGGATGACAGTAAACGTCCGCGGACGTTTGTAAACGTCCGCGGACGTTTGCTGTCATTTTCCCAGATTGCTTTCGGACGTCTGAACGCTCAAGGTCACGTCCGCGACAGACGTCCGATAGTGTGCACACTTGAATGGATTTTCCTTGTCCAAATACCCTTCTGTCGCGACCGTAAGTCGCGACAGTAAGTCGCGACAGATAGTTTGTGCGGGCCTTTACTGTCGCGTCCGCGTCCGATACAACCATAGACACGCCACGCTGTCTATGGTCTATGCAATACACTAAAGGCCCGCACAAACTATCTGTCGCGACTTACTGTCGCGACTTACTGTCGCGACAGAAGGGTATCTGGACAAGGAAAATCCATTCAAGTGTGCACACTATCGGACGTCTGTCGCGGACGTGACCTTGAGCGTTCAGACGTCCGATAGCAATCAGGGAAAATGACAGTTAACGTCTGCGGACGTTTACAAACGTCCGCGGACGTTTACTGTCAACCGTATATTGTCCATGGTATGGCCTTAATAGTTATTTTATACCGAATATAGTCAAAAAATGTTAAATTCACTTTCAATTCAACAGTTCTGCTTTACTTCAAGATCTACCAATAATATAATCTAATAGTGCTAACTGCTAGTGCCCTGAATTAAGAAAATATGCTCCTACCTAGCCATAGTGTATCGCATAGACAGCATGGCGTGTCTATGGTTGTATCGGACGCGGACGCGACAGAAAGCCGCGTCCGAAAGGGTGTGCACACTATGTGTCGCGACTTACTGTCGCGACAGTAAGTCGCGTCCGAACAGTTTACGTGCGCCTTAAGGCTAGGTAGGAGCATATTTTTCTTAATTCAGGGCACTAGCAGTTAGCACTATTAGATTATATTATTGGTAGATCTTGAAGTAAAGCAGAACTGTTGAATTGAAAGTGAATTTAACATTTTTTGACTATATGCGGTATAAAATCAATATTAAGGCCGTACCATGGACAATATACGGATGACAGTAAACGTCCGCGGACGTTTGCTGTCATTTTCCCAGATTGCTATCGGACGTCTGAACGCTCAAGGTCACGTCCGCGACAGACGTCCGATAGTGTGCACACTTGAATGGATTTTCCTTGTCCTCCAGATACCCTTCTGTCGCGACCGTAAGTCGCGACAGTAAGTCGCGACAGATAGTTTGTGCGGGCCTTAATACCCTAGCTCACGCACGCACACACACACACACAAACACACACATAATCAATGGTGGTTAATATAGCATATAGCACAATAGCACAGCACGCTAATTTTATTTCGCATCTAATAGCAAGTTCAGTCGGCTCTCATTCGTGCTATAAAATAGCATATAGCATATAGAATCAAACATCGCGCCGACGCGACGGCATATCGCACTTCGCATGTTCGCAGCGCTGCGAATTGCGATATTTGCGATCAGTCTTCGCGTGCTAACGCGAGCAGCTAGACGTGAACTTGCGTAGCGCGTGAATTTTAGCTGTTCGTCGGCTCGCGCGATTTAAGCAGGCATATAAGTTCGCGAGTTATTTTACGTTCTCAGAAGTTAAGTGTTTTGTGTTTGATTAAAAAAATCTGTGATAGGACACCTAATACTGTGTATCTATGAATTATCTGTGTAACATGTGTGTTAAAATGATTTAAATAACTCAATATAATTATATACAGTCCTAAGCCTGAAAAGTATGAAGGAAAATTAATTGACTTATTTATTATTAATAAGTTGGTTAATATTAGTTTGTTGTGCATAATGATTACATTTTATACTTAGAAGAAATGTACAAATATGTATATGTATTGTTTATTCATGTTTAACATTACCGTTCACCATGTTATCTGCCCCATACCACGCGTTAAGTCTTCAGACTCGTTAGGCAAATAGCATGTTTGTCGACGCTATATTAACCTACGTTCAAATATAGATAGCGTGACAGCGCGCTAAATCGTAAGTACATGTGCTAAAACTAGCGGTCACACGAAGGGTGTTGACGCTTCGCACGATAGCATGATATATTATAGCATTTTTAATAGCATGCTAAAAAAAATTAGCATATAGTTCATAGCATGCGATTGATAAATAGCAGATTCGAACATCATTACACATAATGCATTTCTTTCATTTGCTTTTTTTTGTTGTTTGTATAATTTAGTTTCTTGTATGTTGGCATTATTGTAAACATAGATAATATAATACAAATAGATATAGCAGTTCGCCTGATACTCGTGTCCGTGATATGAATTCTACAAGCTAAGACTATATAATAAAAGGCAGACAGAGCGCGCGGAACACTTGCGTGAGGCCACTAAAGCAAATACAAAATTGAAAAGCGAATACAAACTCGACTCAGTGCGCTGCGAAGCATCGCACAGTTCACACGCCACGATCGATCCAGCTTTTAAATTCATAAAATGCCGTCTTGCGTTTTTAAACATTGTAAAAGTTGTTTCTAAAAGCAAATACGGGAAGATGGAATATATTCTTACAGATAACTATGGATTATTTGACCGTTTTATAATATTATTTCGATAAAATTCGTATTTCTGCAGAAAATATGTAAGTGTTGCCAGTTTACGTCGACACCGTTTTCCCTGAATTAGGGAAAATGCACTTGTCAATTGATTATGTAGGTAATAATGATTGTCATGTTAATGAAAAATACATTAACGTATTGTAAAAGTATATTGTAGATTATATTTTTTCTTATAAATATACTAATAGGATTTCCATTAGTATATACATTGTTTTGAGTTCGATCCCCAAACGATCCAAATATTCGTGTACACGCGGCTACTTATCAAGCTATACACTTTGACCTTTGTACCGTTCTTATGGCGTAGGGAATAAGTATCAAAATCGTACTTCGACTATTTAGCTTGACTTGGCGCCGTGTGTACATTAAGTACAGAAACAGAAATTATTGATTGTAGCCATTATTTATTTTTAATTGCAATTTTTTTGGTTACGATTTATGATTATGATATTCATAATTTATTGTATGCATGACAAAATGTTTTTAGCTAATTAATATTTATGACGCAAGCCTATCTATTTATTTCTCAATTTACGAATAAAATTAGTTAAAACTTAACTCGGAGCCTACATTTTTTGAGAAATCTTAATATATAAAATCCTTGCGTTACTGACTGACTGACAGACACGCTACAGCCGAAACTATTAGGCGCAGGAAGCTGAAATTTGGCATGTATGTTCCTTGGGGACCGTAGGGGTGCACTAAGAAGGGATTTCCCGAAATTCCCACGGGATCGGCCAAAACGGGTAAATTTAAATAAAATGCAGGTGTAGCTGCTGGCGTCCTCTAGTGTATTTATAAAAGCATACTTTAATGGTATCTTTTATTTGAATAATTTTCACAACAGCATTACATATTAAAAGCATTAATTAAATCTATGGTAAATTCTTCAAAACCACAAACGAATATAAAATATTACCTATGTAATATTTTTATATTCGTTTGCAAAAACTATATGCAAAATAGTGGGAGATTATTCATAATCTGGCAACTTTACACACACATAGACACGCGTGTCCGTACAGTACCAGTCGCCAAATGTCACGCACACATAGCTGTCAACGTGCCTCACTTAGTTAGACGGATACGCTACATCTGGTTCTTGTTTGTTAAATCTGTGTCTACAAGCATATCTTATATTGCACAATTTGACACATGCCAGTCGCTCATTGACATTCATATAGGCATTTTATAGCATAATTTAGGCAAGAATGCCTGTTTGTGCCGTTGTCAGCTGCAGGAGACCAAGCCATATATTTAATCTTTCTAATGGAAACATTAGTTTTCATCGGTAAGTACATATTTCATCTTAATTAAATAAAATATCACTGTGACACAAAAAGTATACATTGCTGATTTAACATAACGCTCCTGTTTGTAGGATCGACTTGACACGGCAATCTACTCTAAACGTCATATTGTGTGCAAATATGACGTGTTGAGTGATGTATCTCTATTGCGATAAGAATATATCGATACTCCAGTTGTTTAGTAATTGGCAAATAGCAAAGATTAAAATCGTTACATGTGATCTGCTTTGCTTCCAAAATCTGTCCTTTACTTTACTTTGACTAAATAACTTATGTGTTTTTTAGCTTTCCGTCCACACTCAAAGAAAAATTAAAATGGGTAGAAGCAACAGGACGAATCGATTGGATACCAAAAAAAGGAGTACAATATGCTAACTACATTTTAGTGAAAATTTGTTTGTAATAAAAGAAAAAGGGAGGCGATATTTAAAACCAGGACCTATTCCTACCCTTGAAATACATAAATTATGTTCTAAAACTACCAGGGTACATGCTATTTTTATTATTATATAAAATAAATAAATAAATATTTTTATATACATTGCGCCTCTAGCAATTGTATTAATGTAGCGGCATAGCCTACGAGTATGTGCATAATAATTTCGTTTATACTCATTACTTTTTTAGACCACAGGAATGAATCCGCCTACTTCACCATCACCTCAAGGACTTCATTTCATAGTACGTATCAATATATAGATTAAATTATTTGTTATAAATGCTTGCAGGATATTTACTATATATAATTGGTTTTAAGTATCTGATATTGCGGCACAGTTCCAAACACCATGATTAGGGATGTTCTGATGTCTTACAGGTGGGTGAAAGCTTACGAGCGAGTAAAACGATCTAGGTACTCCCTTTCTTAGGAGTTTACTAAGCTCCACGTCATAATAGTATATATTACTATTCCTATACCTATCAAAATAAACATCTATAAAATTATTCAAATATATACATAGACTAAAAATGTATAAACACAATACGCTTAAATACGTAACATAATTGCTCTTTTCAGCCGAAAGAATCGTCTCCGGGGAATTCTAATGCATCTTCACCAAGAAAGAGGAAATTGAAATGTATAATTATAAATAAAGATTAATACTTGCGATAACACAGTTAAACATGAATAATATTAAACACGTTTTGTCTAATGACCAAATTGCACCACAATGGCATGCATTTTTAATTATCTGCGGTATGTTTATTATTATCTTTAAGTCTAGTCAGTCAAGTCGTCGTTTACCGGAGGTGGACGCGTAAACGGCATAGGTATGCCAGAGTAGGTACTCTACTTATGCTATTTCTCTGTAATAAAATTTAAACAATTTTGTTTCTTCTTCTCCTTAAGTGTATATATTTAAATAAAACTTTTACTACCAATGTTTTGTCTTTTATTTATTAAAGTAGATGAACCTGCGGGTACACTCGCATTATTTAGGGCTACCTACTGCTCCGCTCTTGTGGCTCATAGCGCGGTGTAAATCCCGAATCCCTTCATGGGCATCGCAGATAAGTATAATAATTTGAAAAATATAAAAATGTTAATGTTTAACATCAAATAATATATATACCGCAGTCGCAAAAAATACTAACTGCCCGTTCACATATTGAATGGGATTATAAATGGTGGATCATACATATATTCACTTCTCGCCCACACACTGTTTCTAATCTTTTAACAAAAAATTGAAATTCTTTGCTGCACTGTGTTATAGCTTTTAGCAGTGTTTTATTTTAAACAAGAGTTTAACATAGAAAATTGATGAATTGATTCATAAAATATACTTCTTTGTTATATAGAACCCAATATTATTCACCTGTCAGTTGAACACTTGTAAGTGTAATTTAGATCACATTACACAAACCATCCTATTAAGTTAAATATTTTTACTAATCGTAAAATACACTATCGATAAAAATTTATCGATAGTGCCCCACGTCTAAATGTCATGTCATTTGCACAAAACAGATTATCTTAAATAATACCAGCGTTAGAAATTTGTAATCTATTATGTAATTATAAACAGAAACAGCGAAATTTAGGTGTTTAAATCATTTGGGCCACAAAATACGACCATATACATTTTTATCAAAGGCATTCCTAACTAATTAAATTAATTAGTAATACGCAAAAACCGTTTGAATGTATTATTTTGCACGATTTCACGCGCTTGGTAACACTTAAAACTAGAATATAAATGTAAATCAGTTCTTACGACTTTGAAAATAAGGTTAATATTTCTTTTTGTATGGCTTTTCAGATAATACCTTTTTATGATAATTGTGTCTTATATATTTAACGAATCACGCCGTGGCGTTTTATGTAGTGGTAAAAGTCTATATGTGTGTGAGAGGCGACACTGCTTCTCGTATGATATGTCTGACATGCTAATTCCATTTACTTCTGTATTCCATGATTGTAAACAACTAATTACAGGACACTGACTCCTGTAATAAACTAAATAAACTAAAAATAAACTAAACTAGCTCAGGAGTCAGGGATACAAAGGACAATGGCAGATCTCCATACATCAAAATGTCTGAAATTAAATTGAAGCGAACAGTAATAAAAAATATATCAAAATATTTGGCGTAAGTAAAAGAGTCTAGAAATGATTCTATTTTCACTCAGGAAAGGTGGAAAAATACTGATCTAAATATCACAGCTATAGACAAAAGCAGAGCTGCACATTTTAAATCGATTTTATGTGAAATCGATACAACTTTTAAACGATGCTGTGACGTTTTTATTTGATTTAAGCGTTGTTTTGCTTCAAAAATGTTAGCTTATTGATATAGTGTTGATTAAATATTAAATAACTGCATTTTAAACCAAACCAACTCTATAAAGGTCGATCGTATCGATTACTTATTTAATAATCGATGCGGATATAGCACTCACGTATATTCCTGTCACACCATTGTCTATGGCAACAATCAAATAAAAAAGTATTCGTTATCAATTAGAATGCTTTTTATCATCATAAAATACTCCAGCTTTAACGAGACAAAGTGAAAATATTAAAAATCGTAGAAAAAAAAACAATTTGTTTTGTTCATATGAAGTTTAAGGTCGCCACAACAAACCCAGACCAAATTCTGCCATTGTTCTTTATTGTAAACGAAATTAATGTCAATAAAGTTATTTATATATATTCTAGCTCTCCCTCTAGTAGATACTTTATTATGCAACCAATGTTAGGTCACACCTGTGAGTAATTAATAACCATGAACAAAATTAAATTAATGACGAAGTAATATTGATGTATTTCTATATTCCGCCAGGCCAGCGTAGATTTCTTATATAAGCCGCAAAGTGTAGCCTATCAATGGCGGGACTAAGATTTTCTTTAGGAGAGATCTAATTTTTGCTAAGCGTCGACTGACCGGCATCGGACGCATCGTATTTTTTTTCATACTGCGTCCACTGTATCGGCAGCGATCGGATTGCCGACGCAAGTAGGTACCAGTGATCGTATATGTATTTGTGAGAATGGAAGAAACCGAAGAAGAACACTTTGTCGTTATTGCTTGTTTGTTAGTAGAAGAGGAAGAAAATGCAAACACATCTAAAAAAAGAAAACAAAATTTCTAGATACATGACATTCGGTGTGACGTCATCGGCACGCATCGCAAAAGTTGCCTCTCGGAGCATCCGTGTCGGCATTGCCGATGTGCGATCCGTACGATGCGGATCAGTGGACGCACTTGTTTGACTTTCTATACAAAGAATACTACGATCCGAAAAATGCGATGCGTACGATGCCGATCAGTGGACGCTTAGCATCAGCTGATGCTAAGCGTCCACTGATCGGCATCGTCCACAAGTGGACGCTTAGCAATAGCCGCAAAGTGTAGCCTATCAATGGCGGGACCAAGATTTTCTTTAGGAGAGGTCTAATTTTGGTTTAGAGTCGTGTGAGCCTGGCAAAGGTAGAATTTATTCAGGGCTACACTAAAAAGTCTTTGATTTCTTTTTATAGTCTCACGCCTGTGTCCTCGGAGGGGTAGGCAGAAGTGTAATATCACACCCACATTTCACCATGTTATGAATTTTAGGTCCCACGTAATAGGGGGCGAGCCTATTGCCGTTACCGGGCACATTGTCAGACTCCGTGCTGCTACTGAGAATTCGGAAACACTCAGTAAGTCAGTAAAGCTTTTGCGCGTCCTGGGCACCGAACTTGGGACCCGATCAGCAGACTCATGCGCTATCGACTGGAACATGGAGGCAGTTTGATAAAATACATTTAATATTTAGTTACTGTAAGACAGCAGTCGCTTGGTAGAAAAGCTACTACTCTGTAAAGTCTGCCACAGCTTGGACCAATTGAGTAAAAGTAAAATTATTTTATTGTTAAAAATGTTAAAATTGTTTGCAGTTGACTAAACTTTTTAAACTCCCGCTGATTTTTCTATGACACTTCGCAAGCAGCCGTATTGCTGATGGTTTTTAATATGTTGCCTGGAATAAATTCTCACGAAGGAAAACATAATCAGCTAAAAGTGGCAGGTATTTTCTGCCTGCTATCAATAATAAGATTTTAAGTTTTTTTACCGGTAACAGCAATAGCATTTACCTATTTTTAATAAATATAAAACTAAACAAGTATTCTTAACAGGTATTTTTACATAATAATAATCTGTGACCATGATATTTTTGTTCTAGCAATTATTAAATGTCTAAAATAGAGATGTGCCAACTCGAGATAAACCCAACTCGAGTTAACCCGAGTTGAAATGCAAGTAACTCGAGTTAGCAGTCCTAAAAATATTTAAAAAGGAAGTATGTTTCGTAATAAATACGTGTTGGGACAGATGTTATTATGTAGATACCTACTAAACATAATGGATCGATGGTCATGGCCGTAGCCGGTGATGTAGTTTTGAGGGTTAGGGTGAAACCAAACGAGAGTAATTTTGTGAGTCGTGAGTCGCAGAACTTCGGTTGCAGAAAGAATGTCTATTGTTGTTAGTAACTCATTTTGCGTCGCCGTGTAATCGTCGCAGCAAGAATTTCTGCAACCGAAATTCTGCGACTCACGACTCACAAAATAACGCTCGTTTGGTTTCACCCTAAATAAAACCCTTTCGAAAGTGGAAAACTCGCACCACCTTACATGTAAGTATCTACCTACATAAAAGATAAAACCTTCCATACTTCTATGACGACTCTATATTTCATACATTGGTCGAACGTAAACTTCCAAAAAATTTATTCTTGTCTTTGAACTTGGAATGATTCAAATAAAAAATCATAATCAAGTCAATACATGGACGTATCCAGGAGGGGAAGGACTTTGTATATGATACAAAGTCCTAAGTATATGATACACCTCCCTGCTATCGGTGCTATATGGTATTGTTGATAGTAGTCCTTATTTTGATATACAATGCGATAGCATATCTTCGCGTCCGATGACCTACAGACCAGAGAATATGTGGTCGCTCATTGTCAGCAGAAGGCCCAAGAATATTCAAAAGATATTGTTGAGAGCTATGACTGTAATAACCCAGCGAGATCGAATTAGAAATGGTGCTATTTTTCGGGATAGACAAGCTGAAGTAACAGTGGGCGGAGCACATAGCTCGAAAATCCGACGCTCGTTGAGGCAGGAAGGTTCTGGAGTTAAGTACGTCGTGGTCATGTATCTAGACTACACAACATAGATAGAATACCACCCAGTTGCGGACGCATCAAAATGAAAACCTACGGGGAGGCCTACATTCAACAGTGGACGTCTCTTGATTGAGATGATTAACTGTTTTCCGATGCGCAGTGCGGCTATTTCTCTCTCTCTAGGTGCTCTATGCCTGCCCTATTCAGATTCGTTACCAGCTCCTTAAGAGGTGAGATTCTGCAAAGGTCACACACTTATGTTTGCTCTTTTACTGTAGCATTACTGCTCAGATAATGAAATTTATAGTAGCAAAATCATTAAATCCATGATGGCACTATCCGAATTTAATGAATTAGCATTAGATACATGTAAATTCATTATAAGTTATGGCTATAGGCGTCCAGTGTATGGAGTAACGTGTGGCGTACACGACGAAGGAAACACAGCCTTGCTCTTTGATTCTTCACTAGCATAGAGGTATCAGTACAGTACTACTGTAATGATACCTCTATGTTCATTAGGCACAACTCGAGTTGAGGCGAGTTAGGCGTAACACGATTTAGTAACTCGAGTTGACACATCACTCTTTAAAAAAGTTTACAATTTGTTTGTCTATTCTCGAGTTTTGACAACTCTCTTTTCGGCGAGCGGTGTTAACGAAACAAGGTGAATAAAGCTGAAATTTTGTAAAATTTGTTACTAAGTGTAAAATATGTGCTAAATATTGTGTAAAATATTGTACATTTTTATTACGTCATAGCATAAGCGGCAAGTATTTCATAATATGTGTGATTAAAACAGATTCGGTGAACTTAACCTATCGTGTAATATGCCTTCAAGTAGATCATGTCGATTTTATATAGATCGTCGTGAGTGGACACGAAGGCTAAAGCATTGCCCCGAGCATTGATTCCCAAGCGCATTAAAACTCGAATACCGGGGGGCCGTTTGAGACTCTGCGCTTGCAACGGTTTGTGGCGACAACCCCTCACAAATACTGTCCTATGATGATGGACGTGTCTGCATTTTAGATTATCAAAACCCATAGCAACGATTGAAAGAATATAAATTTGTCGACGTTTCCACCTCGTGGTAATTTCAATTCCGTCATATGTAAGTAAATACCAGTCCAAATCCTCATCTCTATTTACGTTTCCAGCTCGCCATCATGGTGAACAACAGAGTACCGTCTGTCTTCTCGAAGACGTACGTGACGCCCCGTCGTCCGTTCGAGAAAGCCCGTCTCGACCAGGAGTTGAAGATCATCGGTGAATATGGTCTGAGGAACAAGCGCGAAGTATGGCGCGTCAAGTATACGCTCGCCCGCATCCGTAAGGCTGCTCGTGAGTTGCTCACGCTGGAAGAGAAAGACCCAAAGAGGTTGTTTGAAGGTCTGTACTGTCTCTCTTCCTTATTTTTGTATCTAAATCTAAAGCATGGATGTGGTTTGCCTTGAGCAAATTTATATTCTAACCTCAAAATCCCCTAGTTGTCATGCGCCTACCATGTTTACTAAACATGCGGTATTAAACTATTAATATACAAGTTACTGAGCAGTGATGCTAGTAATCCCATTCTAAGTGTTCCTCAAAAGCTTTGAATTTATAGTGTTTCTAATATTACTTTAGTAGTGCTGTGGTGTGGGAATACTGTTACGATTGACTGTAAAAAAAAAAGAAATCCAGATGTCAAAGTTCAATAAAACTAGAAATACACATGCTTTTATAATTTTATGATGAAAAAATCTGGCAACCTCTTATCTGAACAAAAATGTTGACCTGTAATCATTACCTGAGATCTAAATGAACTCTTAAAACTCCATAGAAATCATGACCATCAACTTAATATCTTGTGATGATCTCATTCAGGTAACGCACTGCTCCGTCGTCTGGTGCGCATTGGTGTGTTGGATGAGAAGCAGATGAAGCTTGATTATGTGCTCGGTCTTAAGATTGAGGACTTCTTGGAGCGTCGTCTCCAGACACAGGTGTTCAAGGCTGGTCTAGCTAAGTCCATCCATCATGCCCGTATTCTGATCAGGCAGAGGCACATCCGGTAAGAATTGTTCTGCATATTGAAGTAAACACCTTATCTTGTTTTTGAATTATTGATACAGATTGTACTAGAATTTTAATAGCTATAATTATCAAATCTAAATGTTATGAGGTTTTTTTGCAGCTAGATTCATCATTTGTTATTATTAATGAAAACATTTTAGTCTCATAAATATGAATTACATTTTATGCTAAACTGATACACAATCACAGGTGAAGCATGTGAGCGGTAGCAGCAGCTGCCTGGCTTTGATTTGATATCTTAAAGACCACTTGAGACTCACTTGTGAGCTCAATGTCTTGAAATGTTTATAAGCTCTGTTGAGCTAAACACAGGTAATGTATAACTATTATCTTGTATCCTAGGTGTTAAATAAAAAGTTGATAGTGTCATTGATATTTCAATATCTGAAGTAAAATAAAATTCTACTTATGAATAGTGTACTCATTCCACATAGTTGATGTCTATTAACATGTACATACCTGTAGACTTCTTTCTGTGCTTTAGTTAAATCATTTGATATTTATACTGCAATTCATTGACAATATTTTTGTAAAAATATTATATTCAGACTTAAAAACAAGTGTTAACCTTCCCGAAGAATAAAATATTTAAATAACTGCATCCATTTCTTGCCACACCTAACCTAAGCACATTGTCAACAGCGTCCGCAAGCAGGTGGTGAACATTCCCTCGTTCATCGTCCGCCTGGACAGCGGCAAGCACATCGACTTCTCGCTGAAGTCGCCCTTCGGCGGCGGCAGGCCCGGCCGCGTCAAGAGGAAGAATCTGCGCAAGGGACAGGGCGGCGGCGCCGCGGCCGATGAGGAGGAGGATTAGACCTATCAATAAACTGTTTATAATCTATTTGTGGGTTTTATTTGCAAGTTTTCGTATAGTCACCATACTCACCATTGCTATTTGTCAAACTTATCCTGGGTTGGATTTCGAAACGAGTCGCCTGAATTTGAGGGTATTGGGGGGCTTATAGGTCAACGCTCATTAGAGCCACCCGGCACCCACTCCGCACGGCGTCCACGAGTGGACGTCGCGCGGTCAACCAGCGGACCGCGCGCCGTCAACGAGTGAACGCGCGGCAAGCAGCGAGTTGCCACCGAGCCGTCCACGCGCGGACGGCGGGTGGACCACCCGCCGCCCGCGCGTGGACGGCTTACGACTGATGCGATCCGGTGACGCTACGGAGTTGATGTAGTGAGCGCATACCCATACAAATCCATATAAAGAATACTAACTGCACGAGGCGAGGCGGTGCGGAGTGGTGCCGGGTGGCTCTAATGAGCGTTGACCTTAAAGCTCAAAAAAGATGCATAAAGGCCGGCGCGCACTGACGTCGCGGCATGGCAAAGGATTTTATTACTGATCAAGTCATTCTCATTCTTATTTCAATGAGTTTAGGATTCATATTACTTTGTTTCGATACAATCGTACCGCAGACCGTCGCGGCATGCCACGGCGTCCCGCAGTGAGCCACGACGTAATCAGGAGGTTAATAAGTTCCTGAATTCACTTTTAGTAAATCTTGTTCTCATAAATAATGTATCCAGAATTGTTTTCTCTTCGACATATCAGTTTGTATTTAATTTTGTCGTTCTTCATCTTCAGCAAGAAGTGCTGGTGATACTAAATTCCAGTCAATTGGACGCCTCATTATGACGCGGCATGTCGCGGCGTCCCGAAGTATGCCGCGACGCGCCGCGGCATGCCGTGCCGTCAGTCGGCGCCGGCCTTAAGAGCGATGTTTAACTTAAAAACTACAGACAGTTGTGACATAGTAAAAACAGAATAGTAAGCTAGCTAAGGCCGCTCGGCGAGTTAATTGCCTACTCTTGCGATGACGCACGGGTTGTCACGTGTTTACACCGCGGCGCCGCCGGCTTTGTCGGCGCGCGCTATTTCGCCGTTTTTTTAAGTGATTGCGCTGAATACTACAGAATTTAAGTTTGCATATTTTTTTTTTCAAATACCTGCTGACTAGCTAAGCGTTATACAACTATCTAAATGCCCTTTATAGCGAGAAAAATGTAACAAGTTTAATTTACTGTCGTTTAACACATTGTATAATATTAATAACGTTTATTACAAAACTGAATGTACATAAACAATGATCGCGGGCGAGCAGTGTAGTACCTACATGCATGCGCGCGATCAGACGCGCGGCGCATCCCGTACTGAATCCGCGCCGAGCGTTCCGCGCTCGTGAGATTGTGTGCGTGAAAAGTGCGTGCGTATACGCCGCCGCGCCGCCCCGGCGACTCACGCATACATTCACACCAGCGCGGCGGCGGCGGCGGCCGATTTGTATGAAGCTATCCTACTATTCTGTTTGTACTATGGTTGTGACGTTCAGGGGCAAAATGTCCAAGTCTCAGATGTCCAGCGGTGTCTCAAAATGTCCAGATGCCCAAAATGTCCAAAACCCAAAACGTCCAAGTCCCAAAATGTCCAATTCTCAAAACGTCCAATTCCCAAAATGTCCAATCTTTGAAAATGTGGTAAATTTTTGTTCAATAACTCATAAAAGCGCTTTTTTAATACTTACGACAAACAATAAATACAAAATAATGAAATAATCAAAATATGTTTTATTCATAACTAACAAATTAAGACCAGTACAATGATCAACATCAATACTTAATACATTAATGTTGACATTTTCTGTGATTAGTGATTTCCTTACATGTTTGATATTTAATTTTAATGAATTGATTTTATATTATGTGTTTTGCATGCCTGTATGGCCGAGCAAAGTAAACTAAAATTTCAACAATGTTTGTAACATCTATGTACCTTACCTTTGTTCAGCAAACGACTAAATGATTATTATGATTATAGTTTCTCATAGTATAATAATATACCTATTCAAGATTGTTGAAGTTGTCATTTTCAAACAGTACCTATATCAAGTGAAATTTCTTATAGGAAATATATGTAATTGGCACATTTTGTTCGCTGGCATTGCTGCCATTTGCAACGTAGTATATGGGAGTGCCTGCTGCAGCACTGCCCCGGCCTTAGCCGGGAGTTGCTGCGGTAGTGCTCCTGACCGGCAGAGGCCGACATGGCAAAGTTTACCTCGCGGCCGCGGCATTTTGATCGCTGGCATTGCTGCCATTTACAAAGTAGTATATGGCAGTGCCTGTTGCAGCACTGCCCCAGCCTCAAGCGGGAGTTGCTGTGGCAGTGCATCCCGCCGCTTTATGACAGTGCCTGTTGCAGCACTGGCCCAGAATAAGCCGGGAGTTGCTGTGGCAGTGCTACCGACCACTTTAAGGCAGTGCATGTTGCAGCACTGGCCCGGCCTCAAGCGGGACTTGCTTGCTGTGGCAGTGCTCTCAACCGGTTTATGGCAGTGCCTATTGCAGCACTGCCCCGGCTGAGGCCGGGAGTTGCTGCGGCAGTGCTGCCGACCGATGCTTTTCTATTATGTTCCCAATCATTCGGTAAAAGACAAAACTTCAGGCACCTAATTGATTGAAATTCTGTATTAAGACTGATACGGCATATGTCACGTTAATTGTGCACAAACAATGGCAGAATCTAGTTAGTGCACCTAAAAATTAATGGCAGTGCTTGTTACAACACTGCCCCGACTTAAGTCGGGAATTCCTGCGGCAGTGCTTCCGCAGCTTTTAAATAGCAGTGCCTGTTACAGCAGAGCCGAGAGTAGCTGCGGCAGTGCTCACGGCCACTTTATGGCAGTACCTGTTGCAGCACTGCCCCGGCGTCAGTCGGAAGTTGCTGGGCAGTGCTCCCAAACGCTTTATGGCAGTGCCTGTTGCAGCACTACCCCGGCGTTAGTCGCGAGTTGTTGCGGCAGTACACCTGACTGCTTTATGGCAGTACCTGTTGCAGCACTGCCCCGGGGCGTCAGTCGGGAGTTGCTGGGCAGTGCTCCCGACCGCTTTATGGCAGTGCCTGTTGAAGCACTACCCCGGCGTCAGTCGCGAGTTGCTGCGGCAGTACACCCGATTGCTTCATGGCAGTGCCTGCTGCAGCACTGCCCTGGCCTCATCCGTGAGATCCTGTGACAGTGATCCCGACCTCAGATTTTTTTAATGGCAGTGCCTGTTGCAGCACTTCCCCGGCTGAGGCCGGGATTTGCTGCGGCAGCGGTGCTCCTGACCGCAGCTTTTTCTATGGCAGTGCCCGCTATGGCAACGTTGCGACCGCGGCACCATCTCGGGTAAATACCACAAGCTAATCAACTAGTTACATATTATACATTTTTAGTATTCTTTTGGGACTATTTTTAAAGAAGTAATTTTCTATTACTTCTTTAAAAATAGTCCCAAAAGAATACTATACAAAGTATAGTAGATACGCAAGAAAAAAAACTTGTAATATAATATTATTATATTCCGCACCACTCGGTAAAAGTCAACACATAAAGCACTTAATTGATTGAAATTCTGTGTTATGACTGAGGAGGCATAAATATGAGACGTTAATTGTTGACAAACAATGGCAGAGTCTAGTTACTGCACATAAAAAATAATGGCAGTGCCTGTTGCAGCGCTGCTCCGGCCTAAGCCGGGAGTTGCTACGGCAGTGCTCCCGGCCGCATCATTTATATGGTTTTTATATTACAAATAAATTTCTTATATGATAATATACAAAGATACTTATCTTTATTGAAAACTAGAAGTTTAATTTTCGCCTGGCGCATTTCGACTGCTGGCATTGCTGTCATTTGCATCGTGGTATATGGCAGTGCCTGTCACAGCACTGCCCCGGCCTCAGTTGAGAGTTGCTGCGGCAGTGCTCCCGACCACTTTATGGCAGTGCCTGTTGCAGCACTATCCCGGCCTAAGCTGGGAGTTGCTGTGGCAGTGCTCCCGACCACTTTATGGCAGTCCCTGTTGCAGCACTGCCCGGCCTAAGCCGGGAGTGGAGTTGCTGCAGCAGTGCTCCTTACCGCAGCTTGTTCTGTGGCAGTGACCGTCATGGCAACATTTACATCGCAGCTGCGGCACCATTTCGGCTGAATACCACAAGCTAATCAACTAAGTACATATTATAAAAATACACCTTACGTGTTGTTCCTAGTTTTATCTTCTGACTATTTTTTAAGAAGAAATATTAGGTATAGTAGATACGCAACATTAATCTTTAATCCGTTTTAACATATTATTATGTTCCCCACCACTCGGTAAAAGACAACACTACAAGCACTTGATTGATTGAAATTCTGTGTTCATCACACCACTGGGTAAAACATCACTTCAAGCACAAAATTAATTGAAATTCTGTGTTAAGACTGAATAGGCATATGGCACCTTAATTGTCGACACACAATAGCAGAATTCAGTTAGTGCACATAAAAATGAATGGCAGTGCTTGTTACAATACTGCCCTGACCTAAGCCGGGAATTCCTGCGGCACTGCCCCAACCGCAACCTTTTAATATGGCAATGCCTGTTGCGGCACTGCCCCGCAGACAGCCGTACTTGCTGCGGCAGTACTCCCGACCGCAGCTTTTGATATGGCAGTGCCCGTTACAGCACTGCCCCGTCGTCAGCCGTGACTTGCTGCGGCAGTGCTCCCGACCGCTTTGTGGCAGTTCCTGTTGCAGCACTGCCCCGGCCTCAAGCGGGTGTTGCTTCGGCAGTGCTCCCGACCGCTGCTTTCTCTATGGCAGAGCCCGTTGCAGCACTGCCCCGGCCTGGATCGCGCGTTGCTGCGGCAGTGCTTCCTGCCGCAGCTTTGATATGGCGGTGCCTGTTGCAGCACTGCCTTGGCCTAAGCCGGGATTTGCTGCGGCAGCAGTACTCCTGACTGCAGCTTTATCTATAGCAGTGCCCGCCATGTCAACGTTGCGACCGCGGCACCATCTCGGGTGAATACCACTAGCTAATCAACTAGTTACATATTATACATTTTTAGTACTCTTTTGGGACTATTTTTTAAAAAGAATTATAAGGTATAGTAGACACGCAAGAAAAACCTTTTTTCAACAGCTTTTACATTAAAGTCCATATAAACATATTATTATGTTTCCCACTAATCGGTAAAAGATAACACTTCAAGCACCTAATTGATTGAAAATCTGTGTTAAGACTGATAAGGCATATGAAACATTAATTGTAGACAAACAATGGCAGAACCTAGTTAGCGCACATAAAAATGAATGGCAGTGCCTGTTACAACACTGCCCCCACCTAAGCCGGGAATGCCTGCGGCGGTACCCCAACCGCAGCTTTTATATGGCAGTGCCTGTTGCTGCACTGCCCCGGCTGAGGCCGGGAGTTGCTGCGGCTGTGCTCCCGAGTGCAGCTTTTCCAATGGCAGTGACCGCTATGGCAACACCACCTCGTGTGAATACCACAAGCTAATCAACTACAGTGACATATTTAAAAATGTTAGTTTCATTTCGGACTGTTTTTAAAGAAGAAATATATTATATATTTATATAGTTGATACGCAAGAAAAATATTTCAACAGCTTTTGCAACAATTTCCGTATTAACTTAATATTATGTTCCACACCACTGGGTAAAACATATCACTTCAAGCACTAAATTAATTTGAATTCTGTATTAAGACTGATAAGATAAGGCACAAACAATGGCAGAATCTAGTTAATGCACATAAAGCATAATTTTCTTGTAGAAATAAATAAGCAATTTCGATAAAAAACTTGAGTACCTATATTATTTTGCTATGCTTCAATATTATTTTGAATTATTTTTTTTCAAAACTTAATTTGGAAAAATATTGGCAACCCTTATGTAAGTAGATATGGAGTCTTATATTTCATATATAATTATGGCATAATAGGTACACAATAAATTTATACCATACATAATACAACAATAAATTTAACAATATTCTTAAAATTAAAATAACATGTACTTAACACTTACACATTTATTAAAACGGTTGAACCATTGTGTACAAATATTGCAATAAGGAATAAAATAGCATATCTACGCCTAACCGGGCCGTGTCCAGCACTTTGACATTTTTATAAAATACTATACTACTACTTACTACCCGTGTGCGATAAGTTCAAACCTTAGCGCGGTGAAGTCACAGAAACATAAACCTACAGTGCACAAAAAAAACGAGAAAATTTGACTAAGGCCTCATTCACACAAGAACTTTTTAAGGCGCATTAAAAAGCGTTCAAATATGTAGAACAAATGCATTTTATATTATATGTACGCACACAGAGCTTTTAAAACGCGACGCTTTTTCAATGCTGGGCATTGGTCGTCAAATCCAATAGACCTTATGGAAGCTATGGAACTGGAGACAAGTGATTAGCGCTCGTATCTCTCTCATCGAAAGCGCCAACGAAGGGTTGAACGCTTTGTTAATGCGCATTAAAAAGGGCCTGATGAGGCCTTATATGTTGCTAAACCAATGACATTGCCTACAGTACAACGCGGGGACTTGAAGGGAAGTGAGTGCGTACATTCTAAGCGGTTTCAATTTATCGCACATGGATAGTAGACATATTTATTTGAGGTATACCTATGTACTTACCCGTTTAATTACAACAAGTTAACATAATAATATTTGGAATAATTTACGTTATTAAGTTTACCAACTACCAACTAATGTTTTAAATTGTACTAATATAACAATAATACAACAATAAATTACCATATTATGTTTACAGTACGTACTAACTAATTAGGTAGGGTCATTTTAGGACATTGTTCTATTTATTTGATAGGCCATATCAAACGTTATGGTAGATAATTTCTCCCCATTTTCTTATTTAATTACCTACTCCGCCGAATTTAATTTACTTAGCAAAAGGCCACTTTATATCTAGCATTAAGTTTCATGCATGACCCATAATTGGTTCTATTTAACCGCCTTCAAAAAGGATTTTCAATTCAATGGTTTCCTTTATGTGTTTACTTCAGAATGTTTTACTAGGTTAACCAATTTAGATGATTATTCATTTATTTTAATGCAGCTGTCTCTTTTGTGGTCCCATTTAAATTTGAGCCGATCGCCAGGATCTGACAGTCACGCACGCACGTAATTTTTTAGATTTTACCGTTTCTGTCCAATTTGGGCAACCCTTGTTAGTGGTTTACGGTCTCCAAGGCAAATATATGCCAAATGTTCTTGCGTCCAGTAGTTACGTCTGTAAGTAGAGCGGAAGAATTTTATATATGTATTGAACTGATGATAATGTGATTTGAGTTTGTGTATTTTGAGGAGCTGTTGAAGTCGTTTTCTTAAACATTTAATATATTTAGTATATATTTAGTAATAGTTTTATTCCTGTCTTTAATAATTTTTCTCATCATTTATGTCCACGTTTTTTAGTTTCTCAGCGGTCTTGGCCAATTTTTCATTCTCATTAATCTGATCAAGGCACAGGTCTAAGATGCGTTCCAAAGCTCTGGCAGTTTCTTGTGAGGAGTAGATATCCATGACGGGCACATGAACGAAGATGGTCCGAGTGTTGTCTTGGCTCAGTGATGTGTAGTAGATGTATTCACATAAGTACCTAAGGATTGAAAGATTGAAGGTTTAAATAGATTCAATTAATAAAAGTAATAGACATACAAGATTTTTCTTTTGATTCTATATTTTTTTAAAGACTTCACCCATGCTAGGAATAAATTCTAAGTTGTGGAGAACTTTACAAACATTCTGGCGGATTTTACAACACTAGGAATTAATCTTATGATGTGGAAGATTTTAAAAACATTTAATATAAAGAAACAAAGTTTTCTATAAGAAAACAACAATTTATGGATCATACAAAGAGTTCTCTCATGTAGGGTTAGAATCCAAACACTTGAATCAAGTGTTTGGATTCTAACCTGTACTTTATCATAACATACACATATATACATAACCATTTAGAACTGTATCAAGTGACTTGATACAGTTCTGAATGGTGAGACTACTGCATAAGCCACTTTGTCATCCATCTAGTCAACTTTAAATTTAAAAACATAGAGAGATTTAAATGTCCCTATGAATTTGATCACATCATCTTTTGAATGTCATTGATATCATCTTCTTACAAGATAATATTGAAACAAACAATGATAAATTATATTTATGTATATAGACAAATGTTAGTCAAGATCAATGCATCAAGATTGCAACTTTCTAGATAAGAGTGTTTTCTAAAAGATTTATGTATGATAACTATGATAAGGTTGTTGTGCACCATATTAATTTATTATGAAAGGAGTTTACAAAGGTACATTTTATGAATGTTTCAAACACCTACATTGCATTTATTATCATTAGATTATTGTTATGAATTGTAAACATTTTTAAGATAAGTATAATTCAAACTAAGGGACAACCAAAATCTAGGGAATAAAATGAAATTTATTATAATAATCTGTTAGCTATGGGAATAAATTTAGACATGCTATTGCCATTAACCCTTTGTATGCCGGAATGCAGATCTACGCGAGACACAATAGCTTTTTAATTGTGTCTGGAATTCCGGCATACAAGAGGTTAATGGTTTGTCAATATGGCTTGTGTTTCATAGTTCTCACCTGCCAGCATCTCTTGATACTTGTGTTTTAACCTTCTCTTCAGGTGGGTTGCCATCATTAAACTCTTTGCTGATACGTTCCACATCCAGTTTTGTATGTATTCTGATGGCTCCATCGGCAGTGCAAGTGTTGTTCGCTGGACATTTGTCAAAGTAGTCCACTTTATGATAGCCTTTTCGATGTGCTTGAGATTCAATGTCCAGACATTTGCCTATACTAGAGACACCCACATGCATCATCAGCTGTAATTAAAATAAAATTTCTACATAAATTCTATTTAATAAAGAATCAGTCACTCTCCCTGATAACAAGCACTTAATTATTTAATGTTAAATGGATCAAAAATGCTTTTCTCCTTTCTGGGATTTATATATTATGTAATTTGTGTTGAGAGCAGCTTAGATGTGGGATTATGAAACAAAATTTATTTATTTATTTATTATTATATACATACATACGTCTAACATTACAGATATCTTAACCTAATGCGACAAACGTAGGACAAATGCGACAAACGTAGGACAAAATAGATAGTAAGAGTATACATAGTGTAGCTGTAGGTGTAGATTATACTAGTTGCAGTGGTGTTTCAGTTGATTACATTTTGGTATATTAAATAAACAGAAAACTTGAAATATAACACTATACACACCCATCTTGCCAGCAGTCATAGGTATTGTTATAGTAGGTCAAATCCACCTATTGACTCCCATTTCTATTGAGAGGCAGATTAGGAGAGGCCTATTTCCAGCGGGGTAGGTACTAAGAAAGGCTGCAGTCTTCATTGACCCTAGATAGATAACCATATTACATAGTACGGTAAAGATAACCTTGGGTCACTTCGACTCACGGGTTTATATAGGCTTATTTTGCATAATATGTAATATATTATGTTTTATTATTAGTAGGATTAGATTATATGTTATGTAAGGTTATAAATAAAACGAATATATTAATATTTTATCATGTTTTTATTAATAATAATTTGAAATTAATAAAATTACTTTTTTTTTAAAACAAAAAACTCACTACTCCTGAGATCTATTCTTCAGTATTTTAATTACTATAATAAACTTTGTAAAATCAATTTTTTGTAATCTTAGGAATATATTCACTATTAATAAAAATATAAAAAAATTGTCATATGACTTATAGGCACTTAGGGCAAAAGCTCGACTTATGTTCGCCACAAATGAAAATTTTGCACTTGTCGCACACAGACGTTGCCTTCCTTCTTATTTTCCATGGACAGAAACTGCAGTATTTTCTTTTTTTTTTCTTATAATATTCGAAGCTGATGTTCTCCCACTCGATCTTCCTTTTGAGGCCGTCCAACGGTGACCATTTTTACCTCGAAGTGTTTCACGCTGTGGCATGACAATTGATGTCGCTTGAGAAAGTGCAGAGTTTCCTGGGCTCTCAGAAAGAGTTTCAATGTGTGAAGAACTCTCTAAAAGTGGCGTAGGTTCCTCTATATACTCATAGTCACTTTGAGCATCATCCTCCAGTATATTGTCCTCGACTTCACTATCTGATCCCTCCACCTCTTCATCACTAATTTCTGACAAAAAAACAAGCTATTTGTGAGTCTTCTAAATGTTTTTCTGACGTGATTTTAAAATAAGTATGATGTTAAAACAAATCTGTAAAGAAAATCAAAAAATATATATAACATTTACATTGAGAAATTGTAAAACAAAAGTAAAAAAGAGCTAAACATTTAATAACAAAAAGTTACGGTAAAGATAACCATGGGTCACATTGACTCACGGTTTATTTATATTTACGAAAATAAAACACTTACCCAAGCGATACGTGTGTCACCTGCAAGCTCTGTGGTCCGACTGAGGTGGCGGGAGCGGCGAGCATAATGTTGTGAAATAAGCGCGAAATACAACAGTTTTTCTAAACTGAGTGAGTCGATTTGACGTAGGTTATCTTTCTAGGGTTAAACAATGGTGTGGTGTTTCATAGATGTCCAGCCTAACATGCGATTCAATAACCTAAGTTCTAGAGGGCACGGTCAGCCCTCCTGCTGTATGGTAGGAAATAGAATGTTTTACTTACTTTAGGTGTATGAGTCTCCCACAGCGCCGGTACGAACTCATCTACATTCTCGTAAGTGACCGGGATTTCCAACTGAACTAATTCTACATTGTGTTTCTTCTCAATTTCATCTTTGTTCATAATCTTAACGGCTTCCCAACTAGCATTTACTGGTTGAGTTATATATGGACCGAAGCCCGTCACCAGGACGATCGGCTTAAACATAGAATCAAAGTCGTCGTACATTTTATTTTCTACACGCTGTCTCTTCCACACAAATTAATTATTTTATTTACCACTGTTGCGAAAGTTTACAACTAACAGTACAGCTTTTAGTTTGAGTCACTGCAGTGAAACAGAAAAACAACAGACAGAAACAGGCGTTTGACGACTTTGACGTATAAAACTATAAAGTCAGATGATTTTTATTTCTGGATGTTGGCCACTAGCCACTATTGTGTACCTACTCGTTCAAAAATTATCATAATCAAGAAATAATTGCAGTTAAACAGAGTGGAAAGCAGTTGATGTTTTTTACGATTATTTGAATGGTATTTATTATTCGAACTCATGTCTCATTCACACGCCGTAGATCACCTGGATTTCTTGAGTAGATAAGTGCGCCGCTCATTAAATATTTCAAAAAAAAGGAATGTCCTTGGCTAAGATTGAAAAACTTCATAATCTTTCAGATTATGAAAGGTTTTCCATCTAGGGAAAACATTTTAAACAAATATCTGAACAATCCTTCAATAGGTAGTATATATTATTTGTTGAAGATAGTTTAAAGCACTTTTGGTCGTCCGTCGTAGGTTCGTTTCTACATGCAGGAAGGACAGCAGTCTTCTGATCACATACCTTAGATGAGAGAAATTCTTTCTGTTCGTCTATGTCACATACATATATTATATAAGCACATCTTCTAACGATCCCAAAGCAATATGCTCATTATTTTCCACCTTCTTTTACTCTGTTTATGATCCTCCTACCTTCATCTCTCAGAATTGGTCATCCTCCAATGAACTAGCTGAGATGTCTCCTTGGATTTCTGACCGTTAAAAAGAATGTAATTTTAAAGTCACTATCGTCATTAGCTTTAACTTAAGGGCCTGGTCCGGATATTGTGGTAACCGGTCCAGATAGTCTGGTCTGCCGCCTATATTTTTTAAATTAACGGCACAAAGCATCTGCATTCCGTTAAACATTATTTTCAATAAATGTCTCAGCAAAGAGCATAGGCGTCGCCAAGAGGAGGCAGGGAGGCAGTTGCCCCCTCCCTCCTAGAGATTCTAAAAACCCTACAATTAATTCTTGTCTCAATATTTTTCTCATTTTCCATATCAACTAGAACCCCCCTCTAGGCTTAGGCCAGCGGCTGGTATCTTTGCCCCCCCTAGACAATCATAGAAAACTATCGACAACATAGAAAACTATCGACCCTTATCTATACTGGCCACTTTTTTTAGAGTCTCGTACACGCGGTTACCTATTTCCTCAGTTGAACACATCATTATTCCCGAACAACATGGATTCCCAATTACCGATACTACAAATTTGATGTTTTTTACTCAATTTCAATTTGAAGACATGAATATGAGTACTCAGGTTGATACTGTGTGCACAGATTTTCAAAAAGCTTTTGATAAGGTGGACCATATACTGCTCTTGAACTAAATTGCCTTCAACAGCATTAGAGGAAATTTACTCAGATGGTTCACATCATACATATTCAGTAGAACTCAAAAAGTTGAAGTCAATGGTCTCAAGTCCGATTACGCAGTCGTGAAGTCCGGTGTGCCCCAGGGTTCAGTACTAGGCCCGTTACTTTTTATTTTGTTTATTAATGATATAAAATCTTATGTAGTTAACTCTAAATGCCTCATGTATGCTGGCGACATGAAAATCTATAAGGCCTGTACGAACATTCAGGAGTGTATCTTTCTACAACAGGATCTTTACAGGCTCTCACAATATTGGACTATTAATAAACTACACCTTAGTCTACCAAAATGTCACTTCATTTCTTTTACAAAAAACCGTATGAATCTCACTAACTTTTTATACACACTAAATAACACAAAGCTAAGAAAAGAAAAATGAGTATACTGACTGACTATAATACAAGTAAAAGCATAAAAAGCAGACCCCGAGTATAATGGAGCTGCGATAGCTTAGTGTAAATACCAACAGACTGCCATGCAGAGGGCGAGTGGGCGTATCGAGTTGAATTCACGGCGCGCACCAATGACTTCTCGAAGTTATGTGCGTACTCAATTACTTGCCCCGTGCCTCGGAGAGCATGTTAAATCGTCGGTCCAGGCCGTCATGAATATATCGTGCAGTCGTTATAGGGAGTTCAGCTTCAGCGTAGGCTGACTTGGATGCAACTAGGATAACGCTAGGACGATGATGATTCCAGTAAATAAGGACCGCACTTAGGCAAGGCAAGGCAAGGCAAGGCAAGGCACGGTAACACCTCATTGTTTTACACGTCAATAAAATAGTGATTTTTATTATTTGCTGTCCAGTGAACCGTCTACCTACTTTTTACTTCGCCTTTAGGTTAGTATTTACTACAGAATTTCCTTTATTTTGACTTGACTCGAAATTATGACCGCGCTGTATCTATTTTTAATAATTCTTGATAAGCTAATAAGAACTAACATGAAAATAATCTTTGGCTAGGTAAATACTACGGGTGTTCCCTAGTGACAATATTGAAAGTGCCCAATAGCTTCTTGGTGTAGCTGACCACATTGATTAGTGCAAGTGCATAGGGGATTAGCACTTAGTGAATATTGTGAGTGATTAGCTCACATGTATAGTGCGAGTACTGTCCAATGCTGTGTAGTAATTGCTGTTGAGTACGCTCAAGAAGAAGCGTCCCTAATATCTCGTCTCATCTCTTAAGAACGGTGTGGAGGCGTTCTCGATACGGGGTCTTGTATTCTAACTCGATCAGTATGTCTTCGATAAAGGGATATTATACTAAGTCTAGTCTTCGCATTAAGTAGGCAGTTAAGTACTTTGTGGATGTCTCATTTCCTTTTAAACGCTGGGGTATTTTTCAGAGCTGTTGGGTCGTGTGCGTCAAGATGGCGGTACCAAGGCCCCGATTTAAAATTTAGCACAATACCGGGTTTGTACTACATATGTACCATTTCTACCCGACACGAAACATTTGTACCTCTGAAGATGAAGGAAATATACCAAAAACATTCCTGGACCCGCCACTTTGACTGTCAAATTGAAGCCGCTACACAGAGCCAGGCAATTCATACCCGAAAACTTAGTACTACATATGTAAGAGTTTATACTCAATTTTTCATATAGGTAATTGGAAGTGCTATAGGTATTAAAGTTGTGTGATTAAAACATTGGTCCCGCCAATTTGATGATTTATTTTAACGCTGAATCATTCATCGTTATCTTGGACCAGGGACATCGTGACGCACTCCCTTCATCTTTCGAGGTGCAAATGTCGCGCTAAGGCTCCTACACACAGTGGCGGCGCCACTGCCGCCGGCCAAGCCGCGTGCACCCGGCTGCATACAAAGCCGCCGACTTTGTCGCACGAAGGAGCCGCTGGCATGGCCGCCCGGTTTTGCCGGCGTGCCGTGCGGGTTGCAACTGGCTACTTGTGTGTGGTCGTTCTTCACGACTGTCACAATTTGGCGGCTTTCTGCGGCTAATGCCGAGTGCACAAACGTCCGGCAAAAGCCAGCGACCCGTGCCGCCGGCACTGTGTGTAGCAACCTTTAAGGATACAAAAAGTACGCATGTAGTACAAACTCGGTATTGTACTAAATTTTAAAGACAGAGCCTACATTATTACTGTTTCTAGTCTCTGTGAGCGCTGCGATAGATTTGTAAAGTCTGTAGCTTCTGGTGAAGGTGCAGTATGAGAAGTCCGATCTTTTAGTTTGTGTATAACAAAAAACATTTTTACAAATAAACTTAGCCTGTTTACATATAAAAAATATCATATAACGATTTTATTATCATATTATATTATATAGTGGTAGGTTAAACTAGGAATACATTTTAGAAATAACCAATCTGTAGAAAGTAATTAACGTCGTTATTGGAAGCGCAGCTGCAGCCCGTTGCTTGATGTATGCAGCGTAGTGGCTAGTATAAAAACAAATAAAGTAGTACCCCACCTAGTATTCCTCACACAGGCAATTTTCATAATGTTTTCTCGCATGTTTAACGCATATATTGATGAGGTGTTCTAGTTGTTTAAATATGTCTTTTATGTCATCATCTGTCGTCTTGTTAGGAACGTGAACGAATAGTGCCAATTTGCTTCTATTCATCTTTTCGTACTGTGCCAGTGAAGAGTAGAAGATATATTCGCAAAGATATCTGTAATTAAAGAAAATTAACGTTAGCATGTATGATTATGATTACCATCATCCAGCGCCTCTCCGAAATTAGTATAATTTTTAACGGCGACTCGCTATAGCTACGTCACTTCGTCGAACCCAGCGCACTACGGCATTGCCGGTCGCTTTATAATCTATCAAATATAATAAGATTAACTTACTTTCCGGCATCGTAAGAAATATTAGCTGGCTCGGCTCCTTCTGGAAGGGTACTGTTGAAATCGTCGTAGATTTTTTTTACTGACAAGTCGGTCATTAGCCTGACAGGACCATCCGCAGGGTTTCGCTTGCAATCTGGACAACACTCTTGATCATCATTGACTTCATAAGATTCTTTTTCCGCAAGATTTTCTAGTGTCAGACCGCTCGTTTCGCCTGATACGCCCACGTGAATCGACAGCTAAAACCAATAGTTAATTAAATTATTTACAGCATGAATGACTCTCAGTAACGTCATATCTATAAAATCCATTTCGAAGGGTCAAAATTCAATTGCGATATGGTAAATAAATTAGTTATTGACGAATCTTGTGATTTGCATTTATCAGAAGCGTACAAGACTCAAAAAAAAATCTGAACGTGGTTTTCTTCGTGCGCCGTTCAGCTGCCCCGCATATCCCCTCAGTGCGTTGAATCAGAGCTTTGTCAAAACCCATCACATTTGATTCGATTGGCGTTCTTTGCAATAATGGACTCGCATCGAGTGCTGAATGACCTTGAAGTCCAACTAGTAGTTTATAGCTAAAGTTGTACGAAGCCCTCTTGATGCCGTGCCGTGTATTGCACGGCACTGACTCGATACATCGAATTAAAAATAGCCTACACGATTTCAGCGAACAAGACTGACTGTATTTTCGCCTGCAAAGCTCACAATACACTTCCAATACTTATGACCTAACAAACGTCTAGATGCAAAAATAGACGTGATCAAATTAGAAATATTTAGAACATTTCGCGAAGATTGGAATTCTGGGAGAGGATAAATGCCTCTTCCGTACTATATTCTGCCGCGATATTTATTTTTTGCTTCGGCGCAAGTTCGGTAATATTATCAGCTTTGAGAGACCTCTCTAAATTATCTGGTTCATAGATAACTAAAATATTTACCTATGCTAATTACCTACTTTTTTAAGTAGGTACCTATCGAACTTCTACAGAGTGATTTATTATAAACAAAACAATATTGTTAAAGAATATTATTCCCGTGGTCGATATTTAAAAACATATACTTAGGATTTTTACATTTTGTATCTTTATGAGCAAGTAAATGCTATTATGTGCCATAAGTTAAGCACATCTATAAGCATAGGCGTAGGTATATCGCAGGGAGGCCGGCTGGGCCGTGCCCACTCCACTATGGTCATGACCAGAATTTTGGTTAATGATTCGAAATTTTAGACTAGACACTAGATAAACTTCACAAGATTGTTTTATGACGACCCAGGCCTACCCTGAAAAATGAGCCTAGGACAATGTCTTAATGGGGTACTCAGGGAGGATAATATACATATTATAAATTATAATGGATAACTTGAAAAGTTTATTTTAAAAATGATTACTTAAATAATTAGGTATATTGCAAATTTTTAGCAAGCTACGATAGCCTAGTGGAGAGACCGACATACTACGTAGAGGGTCTCGTGTTCGAGTCCACAGCATACACCAACGACTTCTCGAAGTAAAGTGTGTATAGGTAATTTTTTTAATTAACAGCGCGCGGCGAAAGAAATCATCGTAAGGAAACAAAAAGGAAACCTCTATGTCTAAGAGTTCTTCATAGTGTTCTCGAAATACGTGTGAAGTCTGCCAACCCTTCTCATTCTCATACTGAGTAGAGGCCAGTGCCCAGCAGTGGGACAGTATACAGTATACAGGGCTGAAGCTCATACATTTTAGCCAACTATTTACCTAAACAATTGCAAAGTTGCTATTTTTATTTAAAAAGAATGATAAATGTATTCTATTCCAGTATTCGCAACCGCGGGTAAATGGATTTAAAATTATAAGCATTTCAAATAACTCCGATAAATCATGAACATGAAAAATAGAACAAGATTTGATTTAGGTACCTACCTACTTACGGCAATGCAATTCAGAAACAATTGTGAAGTGAACACTTACATGAGGTTGAATTTTATCCCAAAAGTAAGGGACAAACTCATCGACAAACTTATATCGCACTGGAATCACTTCCGTATACAAGTCAATTTGACAATTATCTTCAATGATATCTCTCTTAGCCCCCAAAAGTTGCACAGCCTCACCGGCAGGATTTCTATCTATAGCTCCGCCATCGGTCTTGAACGCATCAAAACCAGTTACTAGCACTTTTAATTTTCTGTCGCCAATGCTAGTAATTTCACTCATGTTGACTTACACACTTTGTATTTCGTAGAAAACAACCTATCTGGTCTGAACAACAACTGTATCTGCGCGTGTCATTAAGATTTGCATGTATATATATTCACGCATAGCAGGAAAGTCCGCCGACTACAGAGTAAACATTATCTCAAAAAACCTAACGCGTAAATACGTCGGAAAATATTTTCTCCTCGAGTGTCGGGAACCAGAACTTTGAATAGGTACTTATTATGAAATTTTGGTTGGGAACGAGGTACATACTTGTTAAAATTCATCCTGTTTATGCTGAGTTTCTTTTGTTAATGTTATGAAATGAGATTTAAGGTAATAATGTTACATACAGGCTCAGAACAGTTAATAATGTTTTTGCATCTACACAATCAACGTGATTGGCATCTTTGAGATTAAATTCTGAGAAAAGATTGTGTGTCAGGTGTGTCACGCGTGCGATCACCTAAAGCGGATTGATCGGTCGGTGTGGAGATAAAATCAAAACTTATTAGGTAAATCATTATTAATTTGTAAAACAAAACATAGGTCTGTACGTCTTAGGCTGGTTTCAGAGTCACGCGTTTAACCGGCGCCGGCCACACGCGCGCGCAGTCCTGGCTTCTACTCGTTTCCCTGCTCTCGCTGCCTGGCAGGCACATCAGGCGACCCCTTTGGTGGAGACAGGGTGTCACCAGGCTGCCTACGCTTTGGGCAGCTCAAGCGGATATGGCTTCTTTCTCCGCAGTTGTAGCACCGAGGACGATACAACTTCCCTGATGCGGTGACTTCGCTCGTCGCATCGTACTGCTTCCACCTCCAGAGCGTGGGCTAAGGCGTCCTTGAGGTCCTTGAAGTGCCCAAGCCTCACTGCTGCTCTTACCTCCTGGTCCCGGATGCCATCCGTAAACGCCTGTACGAGGTTCTCGTCAATAAGCGCAGGCGACGACTGGTATGCCTTTCTGACCAGCTTTTCCACCTCTAGAGCCAACTGCTGCAGAGTTTCTCCGGTGCGTTGTGTCCTGTCCTTCAGCTGAGCACGATAAACGTGTTCTAGGTGCGCGTCACCGTATCTCGCCTACAGCGCATCCAGGAGCTTTTCGTAGGTGACGTCTTTCCCGAGTGCCTCCAACACTGTCAAGGCCCGGTCGCGAAGGCCCAAGGTTAGGGCGGTTAAGGCCTGCTCTCTGGTTCACCCATTCGATCGCATCACAGCCTCAAATTGGATCTTATAATTATGCCGACCATAATGACGAGCCATCAAATGGTGGAACCTTAAACCCACGAGGCGAGGTCGCTACAGCCGCTGATGTCACTTCCAGCCCACGTAATTTCTTCTCCACTTCAGCAACACAGGTTGCGTGGTGGTCATGTACACGCGTCTCAATGTCGCTGATACGGGCCTCGTGTTGCTGGAGTTCCTCCTTGACCACCTTCAAGTCCTTCCCCACTGCGGCGCTGAGGTCCTTCATGAGCACCAGCTGTTCCTCCAGACGGCGGGCGTGCTCCTCCTTGTCGCGCTGCAGCTGTTCCTCTAGGCGGCGCGCGTGCTCCTCTTGGCGGCGAGCCTGCTCTTGTTGACGGCGGTCCTGCTCCTCCTTGTCGCGCTGTAGCTGTTCCTCCAGGCGGCGCGCGTGCTCCTCTTGACGGCAAGCCTGCTCCTCCTTGTCGCGCTGTAGCTGTTCCTCAATGCGGCGCGCGTGCTCCTCTTGACGGCGAGCCTGCTCCTCCTTGTCGCGCTGTAGCTGTTTCTCCATGCGGCGCGCGTGCTCCTCTTGACGGCGGGCCTGCTCCTGCATGAAGGCCATCAGAGCCGCGATGTCGGGCACCGCCACGGAGTGTGCGCTTGAAGGCTCCACTGCAGCCGCCTGATCCACCAGACGACGGAGAAGGAACATCTCCGAAGCGTCTCTGGTCCAGGTCTTGCTGGCGCTGGTTCCTGGTACGAACTCCCTCAATTTCTTCCTTCGGCATAACCGGCATAATTTATCCCTTTCTTCTGACACCAATTTATTACGAGCTGCCACTAAACTGTACTTTATTTATCACAACACAATTTTTTACCACTTAATTACACACTTATTAAAACACTATTTCGCACCACTAAACACTTCCGACTTCCTTTATCTTCGCACTTCTTCGCTTCTTGATCGCTTTCACTTATTCAATTGAACTGTCCTGACTCGCGCGTTCACGCGGTATTTAAACCGGCCGGATAACAAACTAGTTCATTCTTGCGTATTCTCGAACATTCTCGCAACAGTCGAAACATTCCAGCGTTGTGGCATTGTTCTAGTAATCAACAGCAACGCCATCTATTAGTGTTCAATGTCTGTTTCGACGTTCACGCCATAAATCAATATTTAATTAAAAGTTTACACTTAACCTCCCTAGATGGCGTCGGCGTCGAAATAGATCGCGATATGGTTTCGTTCCACGGCCGAGTATATAAGCTGATGTCGATGTTAATAAATTATCTTGCTCTGAGGTAACTTGTTTTCTTATACAGTTATCACTGACTTTGGGAACTTTGTACGAAGTGAGTATATGGTCCTTAGAGCCGAAGGGCATTTTTGGCAAAACACCAGATAGGTAGGAAATAATAGTTAGTTCCACTAAGCGACGCAAGGTGGCGGTAAATGCAACGATTGGAACTTGGAACAAAAATAAAATATCTAATGGCAAGTGGAAGGACAGTAAAGGCTGCTGTTCACGGACCTGTACGGGACGGATAAAAGGCTGCTATACACGGACCAATATTAAGTGACAGTGAGTACGAAGTGCGAAGTAAACAAACTGTGAGTACATTTAAAATTATAATAATCGTGCTAAGTGTCAAGAAGATAAATTAAATAAATTAAAATTAACTTGTAAACATTTCAAGAGTTGGCTAGGACTTAGAATAGTTTGTCGAAAAACAACAAGACGGGGAACCTATGCCCGATTTCTTAGCGATTTTTACATCTTCAAACACTTAGAAAAATTCGCTACAAAAGCACTTAGAAAATATCAAGCTAATCGGGACTTAGAAAAATTCTTGAAGAAATCTTGTTTTACAACATTTGATTGAAATATATCTGCTGCTGTTCTACTGTTACTACGGTTCACAATGGAGAAAGAATTGAGAGTATTAGAAGAAGTAAAAGGCCAAATAGAGAAAGGCCTGATTAACTTCAATAAATCTCCGAAGGCACGCATTACACAAAATTACATAGATGCACGGTTGGAAACCTTAGAAAAGCAATTCAAGAACTTTTCTCTGAAACATGAAAAGATAGTGGGGGATTACGGTAGCGAAGAGTTAATTAACTATTTTAAGGGCGATATTTACGACAGTGTATACGAGTCTTATCTTAACTATAAGGTAGTGCTTAAAGATTCTATGTCAATGATAAAACATAGCTCAGATGGTATTGAATGCGATGCCTCACCGGACATAGTCAAATTACCAAAAATTATGATACCCACCTTCAGTGGAAAGTACACCGAGTGGTCGTCTTTTCGTGACTTATTCATGTCTTTGGTTCATAAAAATAAAAGGTTAGATGATGTGCAGCGACTTCATTATCTAATTAAAAATAAGTTTAAAACTATAACCCGACTACGAAAAAAGGGGTCTAAAAAAGTCGTAACAAGAAAATAGCTCAGAGCCGTGGTCGCACCTATTTTATATACAAGTGTACATCACATGGCATCCACCTTAGGTATACAATAGGTAGGCGGGATCGCGGCAGTCATGCTAATGTAGATCCCGTGACCCGCCATTCAATGGGATCGGATAGAGGAACACCATGGTGGTTTTAGTGGGTAGTGCCGGCGTCAGCCCGTAAATTGTTTGGTTTCCACCATGAGTAAAAAAAAAAAAAAGGTATACAATAGGTGCGACCACGGCTCTGAGCTATTTTCTTGTTACGACTTTTTTAGACCCCTTTTTTCGTAGTCGGGTTATAGTTTTAAACTTATTTTTAATTTAATCCTTTTCCGTATTTCGATGGGGCATGTAAACTAACCGTCCGACATTTACATTGTCACATTTAAAGAAAGAAAAATAGGTAACTCAAAACGTCTGAACCACGCGAATTGTAAGCACAAACGTGTTTTAAACTTATATTTTGACTCAAACTGTATACTATATGTACATATTTGTAATGTGCTCACCAATACCTTTCTTTTGATATCAAATACATTATGATTATCTCAGTTTAATATTTTTTGTGGTTGAAATCTGATGTATGAATTGCGTAATGTAAAATTTTGATAAAATTTATATAGCCTATGTCATCCGGCCCATTATTATGAATCTATTGACACCCCATTTGTTAAAATCGGCTTAGTAGTTTAGGCGCTACTGTGGAACATACAAACATATATACATAGACTGCCAAAAACATTACCCTTCCATTTGGCTTCGCCGTAGTCGGGTAAAAACACAAGTAACAGGTGAGGCAGAGCAGTTAATACGACACGTTCCTATAACTGGTAATAATTATTTGAAATGTTGGGAGATGCTAGAACATAGATATAATAATAAAAAATTCATGTCCACTTGCATATTGAAGCGATTGTTTGGTCAACGCAATATGGTAGTTGAATCTTCAAATGCCTTAAAGGAACTGTTAGATGTAACTAGCGATTGTTTACACGAGCTAACCAATCTTGGTATTGATGTGACGTCATGGGATGTTATTGTTATTTATATAATAAGTTTGAAATTGGACGGAGAATCGCGGAAGCAGTGGGAACTGCATGTAAGCCAATCATCCGAGGATCTGCCGTCTTTCAAACAATTTCGCGAGTTTCTAGAAACACGTTTTCGTGCCTTAGAATTTGTTGAGCCCAAGGGTTTAAGACCCAAAGGCATCAACAGTAATAATAATAGCACATCCCATACTAAGGTCATGCATGCAACTGCCACATTATCATGTCCACATTGTTCAGAGGATCATAGACTATTTAATTGCAAAAAGTTTTCTAACGAAGATGTTGATAAACGTCGTGATATTGCGCAATCGTTAGGAGTATGCTTTAATTGTTTAGGAATTAATCATAATGCCAAAGTTTGCCGTGTTTTTGTCAAATGCCGAATTTGCCATCGCAAGCACCACACATTATTGCACCCTAAAGGTCAAAGTGTAACTGGTGCGGTTGTTACTTCATCGAAAGCTTCAACCTCACATGAAGGTACTTCAGAGATAGTAGATCAAAGCATAAATGCAAATATTGCAACTCATCTCGTTAGTGGAAAGGCACAGGGACAAGTCCTGTTAGCAACGGCTCTCGTAAGAGCAGAGGCAAGAGATGGGTCATTTCAAATGTTGAGAGCATTATTGGATCAAGGTTCGCAGGCCTCGTTCATATCGGAATCAGCTGCGCAGTTACTTCGTTTGAGAAAAGTAGCCACTAAAACTACGATAGCGGGTTTAGGAGGCAGTCATGGTGGCATAGTCTCTAGACATGTTGTAAAAATTAAAATACAGTCACGGCATGAACCATCCTTTACCAGAGTAGTAACCGCGCATGTCTTAAGTTCACTAACTTCTGTTATGCCTGATACGAAATTCAAAATCGAAGATTGGCCAGAAATACATAAAATTCAACTGGCGGATCCTAAATTTAATTGGCCTAACAAAATTGATATTCTTTTAGGAGCGGAAATGTACAGCGATATTTTGAAGGAAGGATTAATCAGGAGTCCCAAAGGCTCACCAATCGCACAAGACACGTACTTAGGGTGGATTGTGTCTGGTAGGGTAGATTTTCAAGAAAATTCACATAATCAGCACAACATCATTGTCAATATGTATGCGCAAGTAGATGAAAATGATATGTTAAAGAGATTGTGGGAACTTGATTCGGAGCCTTCACTTTCTAAGAAGCTCCTTACGCCTGAAGAACAGGCTTGTGAAGACCATTTTGCAGCTACAACGCATCGAGATGATAGTGGTCGCTATATTGTGAAGCTCCCATTTCGATGTGAAGATCCACCATGTAAGCAAGGAAATTCTAAAAGCATAGCTGTAAAAAGATTGTTAGGTTTGGAAAGGAAACTAGACAAGGATCTGGAATTAAAAGACCAATATTCCGATGTAATCAAAGAATATTTATTTCTGGGTCATTTAGAGCAGATTACAGACGAATCAGAAAAGAACCGCAACGATGTTGTATATCTGCCTCATCATGCAGTGATCAGACGTGACAAACTGACCACCAAAGTGCGAGTGGTATTTGATGCATCGTGCAAAGGAACGAATGGCGTTTCTTTAAACGATAACCTGATGGTAGGACCCACTCTCCAGGCAGATCTACGCCATATTATATTTAGATGGCGTCAACATCCCATTTGTTTAGTAGCAGACATCGTAAAGATGTATCGCCAGATTAAAGTGTCAAAGGAAGACGTAAATTATCAGAGAATTGTCTGGAGAGAGGATCCTACTAAGGATATACAGCATTTTAAGCTCCTGACAGTTACGTTCGGCACCTCCTGTGCGCCTTACTTGGCAGTGAAAGCCTTGCACCAAGTGGCGGCTGATGAAGGCAAGTTGTATCCTTTGGCAGCAGAAAGGGTGTCGTCTGATTTTTATATGGATGATTTAATGACCGGTTGCCAATCTGAAACAGAAGCTTTACAAATATATGAACAAATGAACAAATTATTAGAGAAAGGGGGATTTAAGCTACAAAAATGGTCAAGCAATAAAGCTTCGTTACTAGAAGAGTTACAGGAAGGATCGGGTGAGGATTTAGAAATAGTGAAAGATAAAATACAAAAAGTATTAGGCCTTACCTGGAACCGTAATACTGATATGTTCGATTATTCCGTAAAGATGTCACCTCCAACAGCACCTGAAACAAAAAGAAAAGTCATATCAGAGATATCACGTTTGTATGATCCATTGGGATGGATAGCGCCATGTATTATCACCTCTAAAGTTTTTATACAAAAATTGTGGATTTCTGGCATAGGGTGGGATGAAGAACTACCTCCGAAACTATTGGAAGAATGGCAAGGTTATAGAGATGAATTAGAAAAGTTGGTTAACTTTCATATTCCACGATGGATTGGCAGAAGAGAAGACAATATCACCATTGAGTTGCATGGGTTTGGCGATGCGTCAAGTATAGCTTATGCGGCCGCAGTATACTGTCGTATAATAGACTCAGATGGTAATATACATTGCAATCTTTTGACAGCGAAAACAAAGGTGGCGCCAATTAACCAAATTTCCATACCACGTTTAGAGCTCTGTGGTGCGGTTTTAACAGCAAAGTTATTATGTGAGGTGGCTAAGGTGATGGATATATCAAAGAAAAACCTACATGCATGGACAGATTCATCGGTGGTATTAGCTTGGTTAAATGATCATCCAAGCCGATGGAAAACTTATATCGCTAATCGTACATCGGAAATCCTCAGTTTAATGGATAACTCGCAATGGGCTCACGTCATTTCCAAGGACAATCCTGCAGACATCGCATCTCGAGGTGTACCACCGTCAATTCTTCTTGAAAGCAATCTTTGGAAATTCGGGCCATGGTGGTTAAAGAATGACTACATAGAATACACAAGGCCTATGTCTATTAGTACCAATGAAGAGAAAAAGCAAGCCAAGGTACATATAGCTAAAGTTTCTGATTGTGATGACGACCTTGCGATGAGATACTCGTCACTAAGAAAGTTAGTGAGGGGCATTGCTTACTGCAGACGATTTATTTTGTCTTTAAAACGACGGAAAGAGAACATTGTAAATACACCTTACCTGTCTGTTGTGGAGATCCAAGAAGCTCTGAATATTTGCATCCGGAGAAGTCAGCAGCAATGGTTCAGTGCGGAAATTATCGCTGTAAAAAAAAAGCATTCAGTACATATAAAAAGCTCATTATTTAAATTGAATCCTTTCTTAGATGAGAATGAATTATTAAGAGTAGGAGGTAGAATCAGACATTCCCAATTACCTGATAATACAAAGCACCCAACAATAATACATCCCAATTCAAAATTGGCTAAATTGATAGTAGCAGATGGTCACGAGAGAACTTTCCATGGAGGACAACAGCTAGTTATAAATTTCATTAGGTCAAGGTATTGGATAAGTAGAATAAAAAATATAGTTCGTGCTTACATACACAGTTGTGTACCATGTGTGAGATATGCAGCTACGACAAGACATCAGATGATGGGCGATCTTCCAGCTTGCCGAGTAACACCTTGCAAGCCCTTTTTAAATTCTGGAGTAGACTACGCTGGGCCATTAAATATGAGAGTATCCAAGGGCCGCGGACAGCGATCGCATAAAGGATATATAGCATTGTTTATTTGCATGGTTACTCGCGCGGTACATATCGAAGCAGTTTCGGACATGACAACAGAAGGTTTCTTAGCAGCTTTTAAAAGGTTTGTTGCCAGGCGTGGTCATTGTCGCCACATTTGGAGCGACAATGGCACCAATTTCGTGGGCGCTTCCCGGGAACTTCGTCTATTATTTGCCCAAGGGAACTCAGCCACAAACGATATTGCAGCTGCTCTTGCAAACGTGAATACGGAATGGCACTTTATACCTCCTCATGCTCCGAATTTCGGCGGACTGTGGGAGGCAGGTATAAAAAGCGTAAAACACCATATGAAGCGTGTTGTCGGCGACTCCACGCTAACATTTGAGGAAATGACAACAGTCTTGTCTCAAATCGAGGCATGCCTCAACTCAAGGCCCTTATCACAAGGTAGCGATGATCCAGAAGACCCCGCACCGTTAACACCTGGTCATTTTTTGGTGGGTGGTCCGCTAGTTGTAGCACCGGACTATAATTATGAGTGTGTTACGTTGAGCACATTACGTCGATGGCAACTAGTACAACGCATGGTGCAAGGCTTTTGGCGAAAATGGAGGCAAGAATATTTAACTAATTTCTTCCAAAGGCAAAAGTGGGTTACTCAAATTCCTAACCTTAAAGTAGATGACATAGTATTAGTAAAAGAGGATAACTTACCTCCTGGTAAATGGTTGTATGGGAGAATCCTTGAATTGCACCCGGGGAAGGATAATATAACTCGTGTTGTTACACTTCGCTGTAAAGGCACCACATTTATACGTCCAATTTCAAAATTATGTTTATTGCCCGTGACGGAATGAAGTTTGAAAGTTTATTTATCTTTTCTTTGTTACTAAAATTGCCTCTTTGATTAATCTGTAATTTAGTGCTTGTTTATAAAAGTAATGATAAGCTCTGATTAAAAATGCCTTGGGTTTATACGTACATTTTTGTAATAAAACAATTACATTATTATTTTGGTTAAGACTCGTTGCTTGTATGTTTTATATTTTATTATTAGTTTTAGTCATGAAACCATATTTGCCCTGAGAATTGCAAGTCATCGTTCACCAAATTGAAGTTTAAATGTATACAGTCCATTTCTCTAGTTTTGTTTATATAGTTTAATCTAAGTTAATGCATGGTGGGCGGTGCTAAAAGGAAAATTATCCTTTTGGTGGGCGGAATGTTCAATGTCTGTTTCGACGTTCACGCCATAAATCAATATTTAATTAAAAGTTTACACTTAACCTCCCTAGATGGCGTCGGCGTCGAAATAGATCGCGATATGGTTTCGTTCCACGGCCGAGTATATAAGCTGATGTCGATGTTAATAAATTATCTTGCTCTGAGGTAACTTGTTTTCTTATACAGTTATCACTGACTTTGGGAACTTTGTACGAAGTGAGTACAATTAGAGAATAGATGAAACACTGATATATCAGTTCTCTTCTAGTTCTCTCATTCACCGATAGATGGCGTTATTTTCAAATATCGCCATTCGTAACAGTATGTTTGTATGTATTTTGTGTGTGTGTTTGTACATGTGTACGTGTGTGCGCGCAGGCGTGCGTGTGTATGTTTGTATGTATAAGTGTGTGTGTGCGTGTGTGTACGAGTGTGTGTGTGTGTACGTGTCTATGTCTCTGCGATTAACAAAAAACAAAGGAAGTCGGTGAAAGAATCTAATGCGAGGGTATATTTCTCATTCTTGTCATTTAGGATAACGCTCTGTTGTCGTGGGGATGCTTGAGTAATTTGTTCGAGTCAATATCACTTAAAGCCATGCCTTCTATTCTAGGGATTTGACCCGACTCAAGGCAACATAGCATAAAGATTTTAGGCCCTAGGTCGATTACCGCGGAACTAAGTGTACATCCTTGCAAATTGTGTACCGTCACAGCTCAACTCAATATGATTGGCAACATCCGCCTCTCGATATCACCGTTACCGCGATTGCCTTGATAGGTCGCTGTCACTATTGATGGATCATCAAATAATATCAAAATGGCAACAGGCAGTTCACCTGGCTCAAGTTGATCTCTTCTTAGTGCTGGCCATTTAAATCCTTTAAGAACACCCATTGTCCCGTTCGCTAAGCCATCCGTTATTGACATATTTCTCCGGAGCATAATACGAGAGCTCACAGCCAATTTAATAGTCTGTTACAAGTCCGCCGCATTTGTTTGCATCAGCCGGAACAGCATTCCTTTCGTATGTGGCTGATTCCCTGGACTCATCTCTCTCTTGCAGCATCAAATCATCGTATTTTTTCGTCGGGAGTTTCATTCTCCCTTGCTCGATATTCTACCTAAGCCCATAGGCACACAGAATAAAAGTAGGTACCTACACATGTCAAAGTCATGATTACATTGCTGATACTAGCAGAAAACTTATCACTAAAATAATTGAAGAATCTAATTATAAACAAACTATTAATTATAGTTAACATTTTTGTTCCGATTTTTAAGTTTTCATTTTCGTTTTGTTTTTTATTTTATTTTTATTTCATACTTTTTAGTGTTAGGTAGGTCTACTTCGTTCGTTTACTTCAGGTTTTTGTGTTAACTACTCTTTTATTTTTAGTTTCTTTTAAAAAAAGAGAACCGCCTTCAAAAAATCGACCCACTGAAAAGTACGAAATAATTTTTACATAGGCTTTCTAATCCTCTCATATTTCCTTTCGAATTTCTCCCAAAAACGAATTACTAAATTAAACTAAATACTTAGTTTTTGAAGTCGGTGCCAAACCAACAAAACAAAAAATAATACTGGCAAACAGAGATAAATAATGGAAAGGCAAACAGAAAAAAATAATAGGACGAATGTATCAAATCAATTGGTAGCGCCATCTATCTTTTCCATTGCTAGTTAATTATGTTAACACCTAGCTAATAAATTCCTTTGCATACCGCAGTGTCAAAACGAGCGATCTTTTATCCCTTTCTATCCCATTCCCTCCCAAAGGCACGCCTCGCTCTAATTGGTCGCAGAATTCAATGACGCTGCGACGAAGTCGAAAATCAACCGTCCCGCTGACCGGCTGCGTCCTGGTGCAGCTCCGCGCCGCGACGAATACATGCAGCACCGCAATATTTTACCGCTATTTTATACTATAAACGAGAACTAAACCGCCCGCGGGTGTAGTGGAGTGATCTATGCAGCTTCAGGACTCTCGAAGATGCTGGCGGCCGCCATTTTGTAAAGAAGAAGACTGACTAACAAGGTAAGGCGTGCTCCCATACCTCCGCCTCCTATTCCTCCCGTTCACCACTCTTCTAGGCAATTTACCAGCCATTCTTGATACAGTCCACAATATTAATATTTTTCCATATCACGCAATCGCCTAGTACATATTTCGGTGTAACGCCGAACCATTTTTTGGTCCGTACGAAGCCGGATTCATTTGCGTTTATTCTTATTTTGATTCGGTCTCATTAGTTTATACGTACGTAAACATGGCGCAACAAAAGAAGCCATGCATGTCGGAAGAAAAGAGCTGACAATCTTGGAAGCTAAACGAAATATTTTATTTGAGCGTATTTAAAACATTTACGAGCGCTCAAAAACTGCCGCTACTTCCGATATTAATAGGGAATCATTTCTTAGTTATTGTATGACAGTAGATAGTATTCGAACAGATTTTCATAAGTTGTTAGACGATTATAACGCAAGATTGCTTTCTATTAATCCTGATGAACAGCCGAATTACCAGGCGTACACCTCATTCGAAGATCTTTATTGTATCATCAAGCGCATACAATCACAATTGGAGGGTAGGTGTTCCGCGCAGCCCGTTTCTGCCTCACCGGCGGTTCGAGCGCCGAGATTACCGCCAAATGAGCTTATGTCATTTGATGGAGATATACGAAATTGGCCGTTATTCTATGCGAGTTTTAAGTCTATGTAACGTATGTCCGGTACTTACCGCGTTGCGTCACAGTACCGCCCATACGCTCGGCCAATCAGAGAAAGCCATCGTCCGCGCTCGCAAAGCCTGACCAAATATGGTCATAAACGGACTCTCACCCTGATGGAGGGCCCGGTATATAAAGGGGCCGACAGAGAGGCCGGCACCGCTACTCTAACGTCGCTTCTACTACCTACCTACTATAACTAAGCGTACCTACTGACCCTACGTCGTATCTACGTGTATCCTGGTCCCAGCTACGGGTAAGCACTACATTTACTGCGTTAGCGTACTACCCATCTCTTTACCTGCTAGCTGAGGCCGGCTGACGCCGCCTGCCTGACTCTATTGGTTGTGGCTCTCCTAATGCAGCTTTCCTTCAGGTTCCAGGTTCACCTTAAGGCTCCGGGCTACGCTCCTAGACCGCTACACTTCCTGCATCGCCTTCGGCGTCACCTCTGCCGAAGAGTCTGGCCTGCCCTGCTCATCGCACTCAGACCGCCAACGCCTGCCAGCATGAACCAACGGCCTGCGAGGATCTGCCCGCTACGCGCAGCCCTACGAGCAACCTGCCCTGCACACTACCGGAGGGAACAGCGTGGGAGACTGCAGCCCTTAGTGTTCAGGCCAGTGTCGTGTTGTTGGTCGGTCATACTCGTGCAAGGGAAGTGAGACAATACTCGGCAATAAACGCATCTAGATCCCCTACTGCGTTTTACTACCAGAACCCGCTAAAGTGGCGCCTACCTGGGTTATTGTCTCGCTTTTCGTGCTCGAGTTCTCTTCTAGCAGGTCTCCATTATTGTAAGCGAGGAGGTGCGGCTACAGGGAACCGGTACGTATTGTTGTACTAATTGTCTACCTTTTAGTGTAACTACCTACTACGTACTAGTTCGCAATTTTGAATTCTAACGTTTTTTCTAATTAGTCCTAACAGTCGAACTTTTATGCCTAATCGTAAAGTAGGCCATTTGTAAGGGCGGATCGCTGCGCACTAAGTGTAGTGTGTAGTGTATACTTACGCGGTTATTCATACACCATGGGCTCACACCCCATAAAATACTTCCTGCTAAACAAGAACGAGTTAGCTTACGAGGTCGCGATTAGAGGCGAGGAGCCGGCTACCTCTGTCCTAGGTCTGCGGAAGCAGCTCCCTAAATTACTGGAAGCCATTCCAAATGATGACATTTTGGAGTCGGGTCTAACCTTAGCGGTGGACTTCGAGGGCGCTAGCGAGGCCGTCTCTGAGCTGGCCAAGCGAGTGAATTTATTAACCATTTCTTACGACGCGAACCTAGCTAGGAGGTCTACCGCACTGCACAACCACATTTTCCATAGACTCCGTAGGATGGAACGTCCTACGGCGTATTCAAAACGAATAACCGAATTGTGCAGCCGGTTCGACAAGCTCTCGGCGGAGCTGATGCTGTGGCTAAGGCCCAACCTGCGCCGTCTACCTCGACGCAGGCAGGGTTAGCCCCAGTATTGCATTGCGAGCATTTGAGAGTTAGCGAACTGTATAAGCTAAAATACGACGGTACGGGATGCGTCCGAGCGTTCCTACAACGCGTAACCGAATTCCAAACCGCGCGTAATCTACCTTCCACTAAAATTTTATCATATGCCTCCGAAATATTCACCGGTAACGCACTTCACTGGTACCGCGGCCTAAAAGAATATTTCACTACATGGGAAGAACTCACCACTAAATTAATAGACGATTTCACACCGTACAATTACGACTACCGGTTATTAAATGAAATCCGCCGACGTACTCAAGATGCTACCGAAACTATAATTATTTATCTCTCGATAATGAATCAGCTGTTCGCTAGGCTGTCACCGTCAAAGTGATTGTCCGAACGCGAAAAGTTAGACGTCCTATTGCATAACATACGTCCATGCTACTCACTAGTGCTAGCTCCGTCAATATCTTCAATAGACAGTATAGCAACACTGCAGACGTTATGTTTAAACTACGAACGGATGAAATGTTTGAACTCTCAATTCCGCGAACCGTATAACAGTAACGACACGTTGGCACCAGACCTAGCTTACAGTCACAAACCTAATAACCGAGCGCGTAATAATTCCTACAATAATTATCCCGTTGCCACTATAGAGGGTATGTCCGGAAAACCCGAATACACTGAGAACAACGAACCTAGCAAACCTAAGTCTAAACCTAGCTCTGTCGCTCTAGTCACGTCCAAGTACTGCCCGCGCTGCCGTATCAATGATCACAGTTTGAATGAATGCAAACGCGATCGGTTCGCAATTTGCTTCAAGTGCGGCCGTAGGGATGTGACATTCCCTAACTGCCCGAACTGTAAATCGACGAAACCAAAAAACTAGTTGGTCAGGGTCAGGGCGTGTCAAAATCTAAATTAGGTTCTACAACCTATTCAACCAATTTTGACAAAGATGATTGGAGAAATTGGCTAAACACTCTAAAAGTGTATTTCTCTAGTTATTCCGTCGCCTCGATCCTGGATAATAAACCTAAAAATGACCTACGGCCCTATGTTAACGTAACGGTTAACAGTTTACCTATTTGTGGATTGCTCGATTCCGGTTCAGCCATTACAATTTTAGGTAACAACTCCCATCTGGAGGTAATTACTAAAACCGGGTTAGAAATACAGCAGTGTCACAACACTAATTCCATTCGAACCGCGAATGGAAATATCTTGTTGCCGCGCGGTCTTATCAACTTACCCACTACTTTTAATAATCAAACCCACATATTGAAAGCTTATAATTATTATTCCAGAAGTTACAAGTAATTTAATTTTAGGCATCGATTTCTGGAAACTATTTTAATTACTGCCTAACCATATCGCATCCGTATGCATGTCTAAAACATTGCCGTGTAGTGTGTTAAGTGAAAATAAGCCGAGTAACACGAACGTATTGCAATCTTTTAGTGAGTTGAGTGAGTCACAACAAAGAACGGCTAAGTTAATTATAAAGCAATACGAGCCGATTTCTACTGAAAACATGCAATAGACACTGGCGATTCTGCGCCGATACGCCAAAGATATTATAGGTTACCGCCGGCGAAATTCAAAATAATTATTGACGAATTAGACGAAATGCTTGCATTGGGAGTGGTAGAAAAATGCGAAAGTCCGTGGTCGTCACCGATTTTACTAACGCCTAAGAAGGACGGTAAACTAAGCTTTTGTTTAGATAGTCGGAAACTTATTTCTATTACTAGAAAAGACGCGTACAAACTACCTTACGTATCCGAAATTTTAGACAACCTTAGGAACGCTAGATATCTAAGTAGTATAGACTTATCTAAGTCCTTTTGGCAGACGCCTCTTCGCGAATGTGATCGTGATAAGACTGCGTTCTATGTGCCTACTAGAGGAACATTTAGATTTGTGACTATGCCGTTTGGTTTAACGAATGCGCCTGCGACACAACAGCGTTTGGTGGATCACTTATTTACGAACAGTCCTGAGTTCGAAAACTCTGTACCTATTCGTTTTTTTAGATGATATCGTGCTTATATCGCCATCTTTTAATGCTCATGTGTCACTATTAAATAAAGTATACGAAAAATTAAAATCGGCCAACCTTACAATAAACTTAGAAAAATCTAAATTCTTCCGTGATGAATTGAAGTACTTGGGCTACGTAGTAAACTCTAAAGGATTACAAGTAGACCCATGTAAGGTGGAAGCCATTCTTCAATATGCTACGCCTAAGAATAAAAAAGAAGTCAAAAGGTTCTTAGGCATTGCATCATGGTATCGGCGATTTATACCTAATTTTAGTACTATTGCCGGTCCTTTGAACAAACTTACCTCTACCGGTAAGAAAGCTGCACCATTTCAGTGGTCGGTGGAAGCTGATGACTCGTTTTGTAAACTAAAACAATTGTTAAGCTCCGCACCAATATTATCGTGTCCCGATTACGAGAAACCTTTTCAAGTTCACACAGATGCGAGTGCGAGCGGCATCGGTGGGTTACTTACACAAGAAATAGATGGCGTGGAACTACCTATCGCTTACATGAGTAGGTCACTAAATGCACAGGAACAAAACTACAGTATAACAGAACGGGAGACATTAGCAGTTCTAACAGCCCTCGAATATTGGCGCTGTTATTTAGATAACGGGTTAAAGTTCGAGGTGTATACTGACCATTCTGCACTGAAATGGTTCCTAAACTTGAGCAACCCGACTGGTAGATTAGCTCGGTGGTCGGTTCGTCTGTCAGCCTGTAACTTCGAAATAAAGCATCGGCGCGGCGCGGATAATATTATAGCCGATGCGTTATCACGATGCCTACTTGTAAATATAATTAACGCGAATAATAATAACGTGAATGACTCTAATGTTGACACTGATCAATGGTATTCAGCCACCTACAATGGTTGTTTATCTTCGCCTAATGACTATCCAGACTATTCTATTAAAAATAATAAATTGTCTCGTTTGATTAAATCTAGGTGTATGCTACGTAAGGAGTTCGAATGGAAAGAAGTACTACCTTCTTCTGATCGAAATAATGCCATATTAGAGAACCATGCCGAACCCACTTCGGGGCATTTCGGTATATTTAAAACTTACAAGCGCTTAGCACTGCGTTACTATTGGCCCAAAATGCGCGATGACGTAGTTAAGTTCATAAATTCTTGCGACACTTGTATCGCGCACAAACATCAGAACCATGCACCATTGGCAACCATGGGACGACCCAAAGTGTGTTCACGACCCTTCCAAACCATTAGTGTAGATTTGGTGGGGCCACTACCCGTTTCCCGGGTTCCAGGTTCACCTGAAGACTCCGGCTACGCTCCTAGACCGCTACACTTTCCTGCATCGCCTTCGGCGTCACGTCTGCCGAAGAGTCTGGCCTGCCCTGCTCATCGTACTCGCACCGCCGGCGTCTGCCAGCTGAACCAACGGCCTGCGAGGATCTACCGCTACGCGCAGCCTTCGAGCAGCCTGCCTACACACTACCGGAGGGAACAGCGTGGGAGACTGCAGCCCTTAGTGTTCAGGCCAGTGTCGTGTTGTTGGTCGGTCATACTCGTGCAAGGGAAGTGAGACAATACTCGGCAATAAACGCATCTAGAACCTCTTTTCTGCGTTTTAATACCAGAACCCGCTACATCTACAGTGCACGATAATGGTTCTCTGACAGATGCCGACAGGTTGTACTATTTAATAGGTAAGCTGTCACCGAAGGCCCAGTCCGTATTTGCAGGTGTCACACCCAGTGCTGAGAACTATCAGGTCATATTCCAGTCACTACTTGATAGGTATCAAGATACTCGTGTTCTAGCGTCTACTTACTTTGATCAAGCTTTAAATCTTAATTGTCCGGTGCCGCGTCTGTTTCGAATTTCCAGCTGTTTATAGACAACTTTGTTACCGCAGTTAGTTCCCTTAAAAACTTAAAATTAAAAGATCTTTCCGACTTTATGTTTCTTCAACTCGCTTTAAAAAAGTTTGACACTGAAACAATTCGTGCTTTCGAGATGACGGAACGTAATCATAAAATACCTACACTACATAGTTTTATTTTTTTCATCAAAGATCAGTGTCGAATATTTCGTAATACGCAGCCTAGTTCATCTAGCTCGTCTACTAATAATAATAGCAAACAAAAGTCGAATAAATCGCGAAATAGCAATAATAACTCGGTCCCTAATCCGCACTCTTACGTAGCATGTTTGGAATCTAATAATAATAATTCACAGAAGTGTCTGTGCAGTAATATAGTACACGACCATTTCTATAAATGTCCCGCTTTTAATAATTTAAATCCGACTGCTCGTTTCAAATGTGTAAAAGAAAACAAAGCTTGCGTTAATTGTTTAAGTATAAAACATAAAACGAGTGATTGTTCTAGTAAGACGAAGTGTCGTTTATGTAATCAACGACATCACTCATTATTACATTTTGATAAAAGTTATCCGTTGTCGGGCCAATCCGGTAACCTTCACCCGATTTCTAGCCCACTTACGTCGTAGGTGCAGGCCACGGTGGCTTCCCCCTCCGCGTCTCAGTGCGAAGTATCGTTGTGTACGACGTCCACTGCGCTGGGGGCGCACACACGCGGACAACCCTCGCGCGCTTGTCATGCTCAGCGCGATGCTAAACCGCAGTGTACAGCGTCCAAAATTGTTCTATTAGCAACAGTGCAGTTATCGTTTATGATATTAATAACGCACCGCACAAAATTCATTGTTTACTCGATAGCGCCTCACAGAATAACTTTATTACTTCTGATTGTTTCAAACGCCTCGGACTGTGGGATAACGTTAAAAATACTAAATTAGTAGTCAAGGGGATCGGGGGGTCAGAAAAACATTGCAAGGGTTCCGTAGATATTAAAATACATTCGCGTTTTGATAGGAATATTAATTTTAACATTTCTTCGCTTATCGTGGAGCGTATTACGGACACATTGCCGAACGCTAATGTGGACGTATCGCTACTCACACATCTCGAGACATTGCCGCTAGCAGACGCGGAATTTGCGAATCCGGCAGACATTGATGTTTTGATCGGAGCTTCAATATTTCCGCACTTGTTACTACCTAAAGTTGTACGTAGTGAGCAACATAATTTACCGCCCGCTATTGAGACGGTATTTGGGTATGTGATTATGGGTACCGTACCTACGTTACATACTTCTCATTATATTACGTCTTGTTGTTGTTCTGTTCCGTAAGAAAATAATATTGATTCTCTTTTCAAGCGATTTTGGGAGCTGGAAGAGATTACCGCACCGCCCTCGATGAGCCGTAAGGATCTCGAGTGTGAACAACATTTCCGTGCTACCACTGTTCGTGACGACAGTGGCAGATATGTTGTGGCGTTGCCATTCTATGGTGACCCTTATTCGTTAGGCGACTCGTACGCTGCTGCGCTTAGACGTTTTCATTGTTTAGAACGTAAACTTGATGCATTACTTAAGTTACGCGGCGCCTATAATGACGTCATTCGTGACTACCTAAATAAAGGTTTTTTGAGTGTAGTTGTAAACAACGAGGGCAATTCTCTTCCCTCATGTTATATCCCGCATCACGGCGTAGTTCGCGAAGATAAAACCTCTACTAAACTTCGTGTGGTTTTAGATGCTAGTTGTAGGACTACATCGGGTCAGTCGATTAATGACATTTTGCATGCCGGCCCTAATCTACAGAGTGATTTATTTAACATCATAATAAAGTTTCGTCTTTTCCAAATCGCTCTGTCAGCTGATTGTCGCCAAATGTTTCTCAGTATCGGCGTTAGCGAATCTGACCGTAGATTTCAACGGATTTTTTATCGTTTTGACAATAAGGAACCTTTATCCGTGTATCAGTTCAATCGTGTTTGTTTTGGACTCAAGTCTAGCCCATATCACGCGTTACGAGTTGTTCGCCAGTTGATCGCTGATGAAGGCGATCACTTTCCCGCCGCAGCAGCTGTTGCTACTTCCGCTTTATACATGGACTAGAGGACGCCAGCAGCTACGCATGCACATTTTTTTAAATTTATCTATTTTGACCGATCCCGTGGGTATTTCGGGAAATCCCTTCTTAGTGCACCTCAACGGTTCCCAAGGAACATACATGCCAAATTTCAGCTTCCTGCGCCCAATAGTTTTGGCTGTAGCTTGTCTGTCAGTCAGTCAGTAACGCAAGGATTTTTATATTAAGATGACATTGCCTGTAGTGTCATATCCGTTCCGCTAGCAATTTCGCTTTGTGAAGAGCTTATTCAGCTTTTCAAGCGAGGCCAGTTTGATCTTGTCAAATGGACAAGCAACTCTAAGGAGGTTCTCGCACGCATACCTGATTCTCATAAAGCTTCTCCAGACATTGAGTTTGAGAAGTCTGTACCGCATAAAGTTCTCGGTTTAGGCTGGGACCAATCCTGTGATAGTTTTCGGTTTGACGTCTCACCGCCAGATGATAAGTGAACCAAACGCACTATGCTGTCCACAGTGGCTCGACTATGGGACATAATGGGTTTTGTGGCTCCCACAATTTTGTACGCCAAGCTCTTGATCAAAGAACTTTGGCTATCAAAGTGTGAGTGGGATGAAACACCCCCTGACCATATTGTCGCCGCTTGGAGCCAGTTTTGTATTGAGCATACCATGCTCAATCCAATTACTATTCCGCGTCATCTTGGGTTGGTAGATGGATGTACCATCAACTTAATAGGTTTCGCTGACGCCAGCGAGCGTGCTTACGGCGGAGTCGTATATCTGCAAGTCCGCATTGGTTCTAACTACTCGGTGCAGTTAGTTTGTGCCAAGTCCAAGGTCTCGCCAATTAAAACCATTACGGTTGCGAGACTGGAGTTGTGCGCGGCCCTTCTGCTGTCTCAGTTGCTCCGCAAGGTTCAAGACACAGTTTTGCCCCACTACTGAAAATCGGCATGCCGAATTAGGTCCTATTTTAACTACACACTTTACCTCCTTTTATACAGCTCTTTCTTTAAATTTTATTTTTCCTTGTTTTGTTTGTTATTTTTTGTTTATAATTATAATTATGTAATGTTCTTTTTTTTTCTCTTTTGGTTTTTCTTTTTATTATTATATAAATAGTTTCATTTGATATTGTTTGGGTAATATTGCTTGTGATAATATGTGTAATGTGTGTATTCTAAATAAATAATATTTCATTTCAATAATATTTCATTTCATTTCATATTTCATTACCCTATTAATAAAATATACGCGTTTTCTGACTTCAAAGTAGTGCTCGCTTGGATTTATTCTTCTCCTCACCGCTGGCAGACTTTTGTCGCCAACCGCGTTAGTAAATTAATTGAACTTGTTCCTGCTACTTGTTTCAATCACGTCGCGGGTATTGAGAACCCCGCTGATTGCCTGTCTCGTGGTGTTACTCCACTTAACCTTTCCAGTACCGCGCCCTCTAAAACGTAAATTTGGCTATACGACCGCGCCGTACGACCTCATCGCGCGCGCGGTACTAGACATTGAATGTTATCGCTCTGAGAGGTCTTGTTTTATGTTTTCAAGAGTTCGAGTTATAATTTCTTGAAACCCACTTATATAGCCGATGGTAAAAAATTATAATAATAACATTTGAGTGTATTTTTAGTTTTGAGTAGCTCTCTGTTTTGAATGGATCTTAGAATACCGGTGTTATCGACAATTATAGGGATAATAATTATAATAATAATTATAATTGAAAATAAAGTTAATTTTTGTTTAATTTTGTATTTTTATATTCTGTATAATATGGGTTTTCCAATTAAAACTAAAAATATGCATGTATCCAATATAATAATTACCCCTTTTCAATAGCAAACATTTGCTAAAATTCTCAGTTTCGCGCGCATTGAAATGAAATGTCTTTTACTTTTTAATTTGACATCAAATTGGATCAGAAGAAGGTTTCAGAGCTATCTATGATTCGTAAAAATACAATGCTATTTGAAATAATGGATAAAATGTACTAGATAAGTGTAAAAAACGTCATAGATTGCAGGACGGAATCTGGACATGAATTCATGTCGTCGGTAAACAAGGGGACTTTTTTGTAGGACATGAATTCATGTCCTCGGTACTCGAAAGGTTAATCTTCTGCATCATCCATTGTGGCATCGTGGACCTTCTTGGCTTTCCCATGATCCGTCAGAGTGGCCCATGCAACCCTTTGACCACAGTGCAGAGGAAGAGGATGTACCCGAACGGAAGTCTGTTTCTTATCCCGTGATTGTTGAGGTTGCTGAATCTCCGATCTATGCACTCGCACTACGCATGTCATCGTGGTCTAAGTTACTCCGCGCCATCGTTTATGTCTCTAGGTTTCTTAGGCACCTACCTAATGGGACTTTTGTTTCAAGTACTGATATCAAATTTGCAGAATATAAGTTACTACGAGCTGTACAGGCTGTAGTTTTAGTAACGACATTCAAAATTTGAAAAATAATGTACCTTGTTCTCCCGCTATTCTTAGACTCAAACCGTTTCTCGATGAGCACGGCGTCATACGCGTTGGTGGTCGTCTGTCAAATTCGGATGAACCTTATAACTACAAGCATCCTTGCATTCTACCGCGTCATGATCATGTTGTCGACCTTCTTGTTGATTTTTATCACAAGAAGCATCTCCATGCTGGTCCAGAGTTGCTTATGTCCTTACTTAGGCATAAATATTGGGTTTTAGCTGCTCGACGAATAATTCGTCACAGAATACATAAATGTAACGTCTGTTTCAAATTTCGTCCGCGTCCGATTTTACCTCCCATGGCAGATCTTCCTAGCCAGCGCGTCAATCAGGTTGATAAAGCGTTTACACATACCGGTTGTGATTACGCAGGACCACTGCAGTATACGCCAGTGCGTGGTCGAGGTGTTAAAAGCCGTAAAGCTTGGCTATGTATTTTTACACGCTTAACGACGCGCGCTACGCACATTGAAGTTGCGACGGATTTAAGCACGGTGTCAGTCCTAGCAGCCCTTAAACGATTTCTTTCACGACGCGGCCCTATACAGTGTTTGTACACGGATAACGGCACTTGTTTCGTCGGCGCTAGCTCTTATTTACGCGACCTTTATAAGTTTCTCAGGGAAGAGTATCGTACTCGTCTTCAGGAAGAACTTTCCATAAATCATATTGACTGGAAGTTTATTCCGCCAGCATAAACATTTCGGTGGATGTTGGGAAAGCATGGTCAAAGTAATTAAAACGCATCTCTTTAAAGTTATAGGTCAACAGATCCTCTCTTACGAAGAGCTTTTAACTGTCCTTGCACAAGTCGAGGCGCTGATCAACTCGCGTCCGCTCACGGCATTGAGTAGTGACCCTGCAGAACCATCCGCGTTAAGCCCTGCACATTTTCTGAACACAGTGCCATTATCATAATTTCCCGCTCCTGAAGCAGACTCTTCAAGCTTGCTCCAGAGACATACTCTGCTGGATAAACTTGTGCAGTCGTTCTGGCGGCGCTGGCGTGCGGAATATCTCCACCAGCTTCAGGCTAGATCCAAATAGAATAGTCCTGCATCCCCTGTACAGGAGGGTACGTTGGTCGTCATAATACATGATAATGCTCCGCCGCTTTCATGGCCGTTAGCCATCGTGGAGAAACTGCATACTTCCAAAGACGGTACAACCCGCGTTGTTACCGTGAAAACCGCGAAGGGGAGCTACGTGCGCCCTGTTGTACGTCTCTGTCCGCTTCCAACTCAGTGAGATCTAGCCTGAAGTTAGATCTACCTCTTAGTTTAAGTATTTAGTTTGTAGTTTTCGTTATAATTGTTTCGCTAAAGTTAATTTAGATTAATTTTAATATCATATCGCTGTCTTAGCCTATTGATGGGTTATGCGGTAGTACATGCAACATAGCTAAGTTCAATTTTATTTTTTTTAAAGGCAACCCTTTAGGGCCGGGGGGATATGGTAGCGCCATTTATCTTTTCCATTGCTAGTTAATTCTGTTAACACCTAGCTAATAAATCCCTTTGCATACCGCAGTGTCAAAACGAGCGATCTTTTATCCCTTTCTATCCCATTCCCTCCCAAAGGCACGCCTCGCTCTAATTGGTCGCAGAATTCAATGACGCTGCGACGAAGTCGAAAATCAACCGTCCCGCTGACCGGGTGCGTCCTGGTGCAGCTCTGCGCCGCGACGAATACATGCAGCACCGCAATATTTTACCGCTATTTTATACTATAAACGAGAACTAAACCGCCCGCGGGTGTAGTGGAGTGATCTATGCAGCTTCAGGACTCTCGAAGATGCTGGCGGCCGCCATTTAGTAAAGAAGAAGACTGACTTACAAGGTAAGGCGTGCTCCCATACCTCCGCCTCCTATTCCTCCCGTTCACCACTCTTTTAGGCGATATACCAGCCATTCTTGATACAGTCCACAATATTAATATTTTTCCCTATCACGAAATCGCCTAGTACATATTTCGGTGTAACGCCGAACCATCAATAAAGCCTCAAAAAAAATCTGAATTAATAAAAAATAAAAAAATGACCTAAATACCTACTCTAAAAAGCAACAAATATATAAAATATATAAAAACTATGAATAAAATGCTTAATTATATAATTAATTATACTTCTTAGCTATTTTGTGCTGTAAGTATGTAGATTGAATGCGCTGGTTTGGAAACGATGACGCCAGGCTTTTAGTGGGATTTGGTTTGGCACCGACATCAAAAACTAAGTATTTAGTTTAATTTAGTAATTAGTTTTTGGGAGAAATTCGGAAGGAAATTTGAGAGGATTAGATAGCCTATGTAAAAATTATTTCGTATTTTTCAGTGGGTCGATTTTTTGAAGGCGGTTCTCTTTTTTTAAAAAGAAACTAAATACCTAGTTAACATTTTTGTTCCGATTTTTAAGTTTTCATTTTCGTTTTGTTTTTTTTTTTATTTTTATGCTAATAACAGGTGAGAGAGCAATAGGTCGATAGTGTTCAGGCTTATCCGGAGTTTTTCCAGGTTTTAATAGCGTAATCACGATCTGAGTTTTTCAGCTGTCGGGAATGACGCCGTGTGCAAAGCTAACATTCATTATATCTAGTAGGAGCTGGCAGCTTAAGGGACCTGACGATTTAAAAAAGGAATATGGGATAACATCACATGAGCTGAGTCTCGGTCGCGTCTAAGCACTGCATTCAATTCAGAGATGGTAAAGGGATCCAAGGGGTGGCTGATGGTGGTTGTGGTATTAATAGGAACTGGACATTCTTCAAGGAGCGGGACATAGGGGGGAGCAAGTTTTGAGGAAGGAAGTAGCTACATCACTAGGGATAGGAGGGGAATTTTGAGGAGCACAACCACGTCTAAACCTTTTGAATTTATCCCAAACAAGGGTGGGATGGGATAAAGGAGATAGAGAGTGACAGAATCTCTTCCAACTTTCATATTTCTTCCTCTTAAAGAGCCGTCTTGATTTTGCGACGGTATGCCTATACTCAATTAAGTTGCTGGTTGTCATATGGTTAGCATAATTTAGCTCAGCCTTATTACGGGATTTTATCATTGCAGTGCATTCCCGGTCCCACCAGGGAGGGGAAGACACTTTCCCTGAAGCCGGATTTTTAACTGGGTAATTACTATTAGATACCAACTTCAACGCATTAAATTGCATATCGACTGTGAACTGGCAACCTATCTAATTTTTTTCTATGCAGATTTCACTTTTAATGCCAATTTATACCATTTAATACTCCACATCGTTGCAAGAAATCCTAACTTAAATACATTTCAATTTAGCGCCAGGATTCGCTTCATTCAACTGTATTAACTGCACCAGCGTTATCGCCTTGGGTGGAACCTCATAAGGGATTGTAACAGTTAAAATCACCCAGGATAATAACAGGGCTATACATATTACATACATTTTTTATAAATTGGAAACAAGAAGGTTGAGGGGAAGGGATATAGATGGATATGAAATTTATACCCAAGGTATATATACCGACGGCATCAATTTCACGACCATGATTAGGGAGGGGAAGAAGGGAATAGGCTATTCACTATTATAGCAGCACCGCCATAACCGTCATCACGGTCATCACGGTACGTGCTATAGCCAGGGAAGTTAAGGTGAAGACTTGGAACTAACCAAGTTTCAGATAGGGCAAAGATAACAGGTTTATGAGTGTTTAATAAGTAAGAAATTTCATGTTTTTTGGGGTGGGCATTCCTGGCGTTCCGCTGCAGAAAGTTGTGAGCCATTCTGGCGCAATTGAATTTGATTAATTTCATTTTGGACAACGTGGTCTAGTAAGGTATTCCTAGAGAGAAGTACTGATGTCAAAGTTATAAGTGATTCAATTTCTTTCGAGGTATCTACCTCGGCGATAGTTTCATTATTGGTGTTCAATGCGCAGCCATTAGTAGAGGTTGGCAAACTATAACTATTGATGATATCCTGGTGAGCTCGACGATCATATCCAGGGGTAAGGGGGGCATGGCTCTTAGGCCTGGTGATAAAGGTTTTTCTGTATGATGTAGTTCGGGGGTTTAATGGTGTAGTGGGTAGATTGGATGGGATTGGCATGAACGACGAGGGTGGGGCTGACAAAGCAACGTCTGAGTAGTATTTGGCAATTGGGGAAAATACTTTACTGGCATCTCCATAGCCTATGTTTTTTTCAGCCATCGCAATTTTAATATTTTTTGCCTGATGTGCTCAGGGCAAGTTTTGCTGGTGGCCATGTGGTTGCCAGAGCTTCCTCGACCGAGCAAGCCTCTCCGAAGTGATCTCCACCACAGCGGTAACACCGTGGCTTCGATCGGCACTGGGACCTAGTGTGCCCGTATTTACCTACAGCAACCGTAGCATTGAATAGTGGGAAAGTGGTACAGGGATACAGGAAGGGAATTGTAAAATCAGAACACCCGTTCAGGGAGGAAACAACTACACAACCGTCAACTGAGAGAACAACTGTGGAAGTTGGCTTCCACTGGGAGGAACCTTCTAAGTACTAAAATTTTTTGGTTCATTCTACTTAAATACATCAGCAGTGTAGCTAAATATTACAATTTGATTAGTTTTGGGGGCACTGATTACTAGTTGCTTAAGTTTACCTGAGTAATTACTATTAGATACCAACTTCAACGCATTAAATTGCATATCGACTGTGAACTGGCAACCTATCTCATTTTTAGGGTTCCGTACCTAAAAGGTAAAAAACGGAACCCTATTACTAAGCCTCCGTTGTCTGTCTGTCTGTCTGTCTGTCTGTCACCAGGCTGTATCTCATAAGCCATGATAGCTAGATAGCTGAAATTTTCTGAAATTATGTATTTCGGTTGCCGCTATAACAACAAATACTAAAATTAAAGAAATAAAAAAATTAAGGGGGGGTCCCATACAAAAAACGTGTTTTTTTTCGTATATTTTGCTCAAAATTACTAACTGTTACAGGTAGACGCATTAAATTTTTACAGAATATGTAGTTGTATATTACCTTTCAAAATTAATAATTAAATTTAAAAAAAGTAAATAATAAAGGGGGGCTCCCATACAACAAACGTAATTTTTAAGCAATTTGTTACTCGATCTTAATAAACAGGTAGAAACTTATAAAGTATTTAAGTATACATACAACGAACGTGATTTTCTTTTAAAGATGATGGTACGGAACCCTTTGTGCGCGAGTCCGACTCGCACTTGCCCAATTTTTTTTGCAGATTTCACTTTTTAATGCCCATTTATACCATTTAATACTCCACATCGTTGCAAGAAATCCTAACTTAAATTCATTTCAATTTAGTGCCAGGATTCGCTTCATTCAACTGTATTAACTGCAACGCGCAGTAAATGCGAGCATTTTATCCTATCTCGCCAAAAATGTACGGACATGAACGCGATTTCGCGCACTCTTAAAACAAATAACTGTTTTATGTGGATTCATTAGGTTTCGGTGCCCTAAGTTACAAAGAGATATTATTGAGGACTTCTAGAAGCTAAAATGGTAGGTTTTGTTATAAATTTATTATTAATATTTAAGATTTCTAGGTACGTTATTAATCTGTAAATCGAGATAGTACATATGCATTGCCGTTCAAACTTTTGGCAGATTGGCATTATTCAGAGATAGTACTTCTTGGTTCTATTCAACTAAGTATAACATCAACCGACAATACCTTTCATTAAGTTTATCAATACTATATGTATGATGAAATCCATGCTTTTAAGTTGCAGTTATTGACGTATTATTCAAGTGTCTTGTTAATCTGCTCTGTAGATGGCCATGGGCTCATCACTATTACATTGGGACCGAAACATAACTGGTGAAAAGTGGGTGTGTAATACACCTCTGCCTACCCATTCGGGGATAAAAGGCTCATGTCCTTTAGTTATGTTATCATGACTAACTAGCCAATTGCTTGGTTGGATTCGATAGAGCATAAAGCATAATTGAAAGTATTTGTGATTACAAATTATTTATCCGTCTTGATATTGGCTGCTATAATTATGCCAAAGTATCGACGTCTCAATGCACAGATATCTAAGTCTCTGACCCGCGATATCCGGCGATACAACACCAAATATGTTCAAGAGGCAATCGAGCGAAACAAAAGCTCTAATGTATTCCAGAGAGTTCTATCAATCGGGCAAAGTCAGCTAACAAAGCTGAAGACGGAGGATGTCAGTGTTGTGTTATCCAGACCTCAGTTCTTGGAGGAGATCGAAAGGTTCTATGGAAAGTTATACAGGACCCCGCGACCACACGCGACCCTAGAACTAGATTGACCCGACACCATACCGAAGACATCCCGGACGTCAGCATGCACGAGATTAGTGTGGCCCTAAGACAGCTCATATACAACAAGGCCCTGGGTGATGGATGACAGAATTACGACAGAGCTTTTGAAAGCTGGCGGCATACCCGCTTTGGAAATGCAAGTTTTTTAATTTCGTCATATATGAGGGTAAAACGCTACAGGCGTGGCACAGAAGTGTGGGTGTGCTGTTCTTGAAAAAGGTCGACAAAACCCTTAATTAAAGAATTGCAGACCCATCTCACTTCTGAGCCACGTCTATAAGCTGTTTTCAAGGTTCATCACGAATCATCTTGCTTGCAAGCTACACGACTCCCAGCCTTCCGAACAAACCAGTTGCCGAAAAGGCTAATAGTACTGTAGACCACATACTGAACACATATAGAAGCCCGAGGAGTATAACCAGTATAACCGTTTGATATACTCGTATATAACCGATATAAGACACGCAAACACCGTGGTCACAGAAGAAAACCTCCGATGGGCCATCGATAGCTTCCATCCCTTCAAAGCAGCCGGATAGACGGCATCTTCCCAGGGTTATTACAATGGGGGGTGAACCTTTCCGTAAAAGACTTCTGGCAATCATGAGGGCTAGCCTGGCTCTTAGATATGTACCCAAGAGTTGGCGGGAATTCAAACTAATTTTCATACCAAAACCAGGCAAAACAGACTACACCTATGCAAAGTCCTTCAGACCAATAAGCCTGACCTCCTCCATGCTTAAAGCCTTGGAAAGGCTATGCGAGAGGGAATTAAGAAGTGGGGCACTTAAGCACCTACCCCTACATGCCAATCAACATGCATACAGCTCAGGGAAATAGACGGAATCGGCCTTACAACAGGTCGTGAACCAGATAGAAGCTGCTATACAACAAAAAAGCATCTGTCTGGGTACCTTCATTGACATAGAAGGAGTCTTTGACAAGACAAACTTCTCCAGCATAAGCAACGCCCTAGCCAGACATGGTGTGGATCAGATGCTCATACAGTGGATTCAAAACATGCTCAGCAAAAGGGTAGTGCGCCTGCACGGCGACACCCAGACAGCCTTGATAACTAAAGGTTGCCCGCAGGGCGGTGTTCTCTCCCCGCTATTGTGGAACTTAGTCATCAATGAACTCATAGACAAACTCAACGCGAGATACTTTTACACAATAGGATATGCAGATGATCTGACCATTCTCACCTCAGGTAAGGTAGCTAGTGGGTACAGTGTACGACCTTACCCAAAAGGCTCTACGCATAGTAGAGTGGTGGTGTAATGAGTACGAATTATCAGTAAACCCGATCAAGACCGAACTAGTTATGTTCACACACAAACGCGCGTTGGGTACTTACTGACTGCCCAGGTTATTTAATACAGAGCTCAAGCTGTCTACCGAGGTAAAGTACCTGGGTGTTACTCTTGACAGCAAATTGACATAGAACAGCCACATGGAAAACAAGCTCAATAAAGGCAGCATCGTCTTCTGGCAGTGCAAGAAGATGATAGGTAACGTTGGGGCCTATCCCCCAAAATTGTCTTATGGCTCTATAACACAATAAAACGTCCGATGATAAGCTACGGCGCAGTAGTGTGGTGGACCAATCTAACAACGGCCGCCAACAAGCTTCAAAGACTTGCATGCCTAGCGGCCACGGGCTGCATGAAAACTACACCTACAGCGGCACTCGAAGTGTTGCTGGACCTGCCTCCATTGCACCTGTTCATACAACAGTAGGCAACGATGTCGGCGGTCCGGCTAAGAGCTCTGAAGCTCTGGAAAGACACTAACACACCGCACACTAGCAACTTAAATACACTCTTTAAAGAAGTTCCTCTCACACAAGCCATTTGCGACCAAATACCGAAACAATTTTTGTTCGACAAGAAATACAAAATTCAACTGTACGAAGATCTACAATTCTAAACGAGGGAGCGGTTGGCCACAACGAGCTCACGATCTTCACAGATGGGTCTAAGACGGATACAGGTACGGGCTCAGGAGTGTTCTCCGAGGACCTAAACATCAACATCACAGCACCGCTGGGAGTCTACAATACGGTCTACCAGGCCGAATGTTTTGGCATAATCCTAGCTGCCACAGCAATCATGGCACGTGAGGTAAGGGAACGATCCATTAGGATCCTCTCAGATAGTAAGACTGTCTTCTCAGCCCTCAAAAGCCATACTATCACCTCGGCACTCACCCTTGAATGCCACCAGAAACTAACAGAGGTAGGTAAACAAAACAAATTAACACTGCAATGGATCAAGGGCCACAGTGGCTCAAGAGGGAATGACGCAGCCAACGTACTTGCCAGAAGAGGGGCCACTTTAGAGGTGGTGGGACCCGAGCCCATTATTCCCCTCCCTTCTGGTTTTTATCGCAACCTGGTAAGAAATAGGACCAGGACCCAACACAACCAGTCCTGGATTGGTATTGAAACATGTAAGCAGGCCAAGGAGGCTCTTCCCGCAGTAGACGAGACGGTAAGATAGCCAAACAAATCCTCCGGCTGTCCAAACAACAACTGCGGACAGTCACGGACGCCTACACAGGACACGGATTCTTTAATAAACACCTATTTACTAAAGGTATCACTGATCACATGGGTATCACCGACAGCCCGCTGTACAGGGCCTGTGTGGCAGCAGACGAGACGGCAGCCCACCTGCTCCTCGACTGCCCTCAGGTCGCACAGTACAGGCAGTAGTACCTGTCCAGATACAGCACTCTGAGGGAAGCAGTGGGCCACATCAAGAGTCTGCTGGCCTTCCTCGAAGAGCTGGGGTGGCTTGAATGACGACACCATTCCCACCCGCACGCAAAATACACGCCAAGACGTGGAGTTGCGGAAACAGTCCGTGCCATCAAGTAACCGATATAAGCAGTATAACCATTGGTGTTTGTAGACTATGAAAAAGCCTTCGATTCGATCGAAACCTGGGCAATGCTGCAGTCTCTCCAACGGTGCCAGATCAACTATCGATACGTCGAAGTGCTGAAGTGTTTGTACGAAATCGCCACCATGTCAGTCCATCTCCAGGACCAGAGCTCGAAACTTATTCGACTACAGTGAGGGGTGAGGCAGGGAGATGTTATATCTCCGAAACTATTCACCGCTGCGCTTGACGAAGTCTTCAAGCTTCTGGACTGGGAAGGACTCGGTATCAACATCAACGGCGAGTACTGCAGCACTAACCTTCGACTCGCTGACAATATCGTAGTCATGGTTGAGACCATAAAAGACCTTGGCACAATGCTCGGTGGCGTCCGTAGGGTCTCCCAACGAGTAGGTCGAACAAGACAAAAATCATGTATAACGTCCATGTCGTACCTGCTCCTATAGATATCTTCACGTCCGACGAACGCCTTGACCAGTGTGTGTAGCCAGTGTTGTCACTCCAAGGGCGATGGAGAGAGCTATGCTCGGCGTTTCCTTGCGAGATCGAATCAGAAATGAGGAGATCCGCAGGCGAACTAAAGTCACCGACATAGTTCTCCAGATAACCCGGCTGAAGTGGCAGTGGCAGGGTACATAGCCAGAAGAACCGATGGCCGTTGGAGCAGAAAAGTTCTGGAGTGGCGGCCACACACCGGACGTCGTAGCAGAGCTAGGCTTCCTGCAAGGTAGACTAACAATCTTGTTGGGATCGCTCATAATGTTCCAAGTAAAATGTCCTATGTTTATTCTTGTGTTGATTTATGTTGTCCTATCTCGATTTTATATTGGAAGGAAGCATATAATGTTACTTTTGTTTTTAAATACATATTATGCAATGAAAAAAAATATTAACTACGTATTTTTTGGGTTCCGTACCTCAAGGTAAAAAAAGGAACCCTTATAAGATCACTTTCTTGTCCGTCTGTCTGTCTGTCTGTCTGTCTGTCCGTGTGTCACCACCGATTTTCTCAGGAACGGGTGGACCTAGCAAATTGAAATTTATACCAGATACTGAGGTCTATGGTTGCTATTAGGTGTATGAAAATCAGGGTCCTGGGTCAACCCAATAAAAAGATATGATCAAAATTAGATTTTTGCGAAAACTTGTAAGTACCAAAATTAACCTTAATTTTCAACTTTTTTTAATTTTCGGAATTTTTCCTTTACTTGTGCTGTAAGACCATGGTTTTGACCAAAATTGAGAATTCTAGGTCAACCGTAAGTACCCTATGGGTTTTGGGTCGAAAACCTATATGGTAGTTCCCGTTGAACTAGAATCACGAAAGGACAATGGCAGATCTCCATACATCAAAATGTCTGAAACTAAATTGAAGCGAACAGTAATAAAAAATATACCAAAAAAATTGGCGAAAGTAACAGAGTCTAAAAATGATTCTATTTTCACTCAGGAAAGGTGGAAAAAGAAGATATCGGTGTTTGAATTTTTAGTTAAGAATGAACAATGTAGGTAAAAGGAAAGTTATAGTATGAAAGTTAAACAATGTAGGTAGGTACGTTTGTATTATCAAATGACACATGTCAGATTGACATCAAAACGCGGCAGTATTTTGTAGCATCTAACTGTCACAGCCAAAGATAAAAGCAGAGCTGCACATTTTAAATCGATTTTAGGTGAAATCGATACAACATTAAAACGATGCTGTGACGTTTTTATTTGATTTAAACGTTGTTTTGCTTCAAAACTATTTAGCATTCAGCTAATTAATATAATGTTGATTAAATAACTGCATTTTAAACCAAACCAAGTCTATAAAGGTCAATCGTATCATTACTTATTTAATAATCGATACGGATATAGCACTCACGTCTATTCCTGTTACACCATTGTCTATGGCAACAATCAAATAATAAAGTATTCGTAATCAATTGGAATGCTTTTTATCATCATAAAATACTCCAGCTTTAACGAGACAAAGTGAAAATATTAAAAATCGTAGAAAAAAAAAACAATTTGTTTTGTTCATATGAAGTTTAAGGTCGCCACAACAAACCCAGGCCAAATTCTGCCATTGTTCTTTGGCCAAAAGCAGGGTGTTACAGCACAAATAAAGGAAAAGTTACAAAAAATAAAAAAAGTGGAAAATTTAAGGGTGTCCCCATACATACATAGTAGACTCCATTTAAGATAGTCCTCTAAGTTGTATGGGCGCTCATACAGATTTAGAGGACTAGCGTAATTCAACCTCAAATAAGGAAAAATGCGTACGGAACCCTCGGTGCGCGAGTCAGACTCGCACTTGCCCGAATTTTTTTTTAACATACGAGATGTTTTATATATATGATGCAAACATGTTTTTCTTCTATCTATAATACCTTTACTATAATAAAACTGTAGAGGTGAAAAAGTCTGTACATTAAAGATATTTTGACGAAAATTAGCTAAAAAATCTAGGAAAGTGCTAAAAAGCAATACTTGATATTTTTTTGAATTTATGTCTTTCCCTATGTTGCTAAAGATCTCTAAAATGGCGAAATTGATTTCAATAAAACTTACACTCATGTACAAAGGATACTTAAAGCTATAAAATAGTATATGTTACATCACAATCGGTTGAGTAGTTTACGGTGTACAGCTTGACCTCTTCTTTGTACGTAGTCCCAAAGAAAACAGGGATCATCCAAAACTGGTTATATATGTGGTGCCATCTATGATCATTATACATTTGTTAGTAAAAGTATAGTTAGTCTAAATAGGTGCCTTTAAAGTTTTTTATGGCTATTTACCCGACTTTAAAAAAGGAGGCGATTCTTAATTTCGTCAGTATATTTTTATGTATTTTCTATAAATACATTACTGGAACCAAGCATAATTTTATTATAGTTATCCTTCCGACCGACAATTGTCACTATTTTCAATTCATTTTCTAGCAAAATAAATGTTTCTTGCTAAAAAGACAATAATTATATGTCAGGTACCTTTCTATTATTAAAAAAATAATAGGGTATATTATTCGGCACTTTCATAAACAAAAAGTCTCTGTGTCAAAATTTATTACAATATCCACTTAATTTAAACGGTCAATCTCATTTATTTCAAATTATTATGTTTATATACCTAATAGTTATAATATGATCATTTAATTTTAAATGATAAAAATAATGACTATAGATCCTTTTTTCAATAAATTGTCGATTAGTCCATATTATTTTCTATCTCGGTCGGTTTGTATATGTAAACATAGATGGCGTTGAGATAAGATTACTTGGATTGGTGTCTTTGTCGTTTCTTTTGAATATTTGATACTTGCATGTGATTGTGTTTCTTTGATTTCTTTCGTTCGGTCGTGTTCTGTTCATATACAGGTGTCTCATTATTCCCAATTTTCCATTCCTCAAGTCACGTACGTGGGAATCTTTGAGCGGGAGACTGAGGCCTGAATTCAGATACCTCTTGAGTTACTCAACGGGGCTATCTTACTTTCGGCAGGGCTGGATATTCGTAGTCCTGTGTGTATTTTCTAAATAAATCGCAATGACAGACACTTGAAACAGCTAAAATCGACCTCCGAATATGTCGTTTTTCACATGGTCGGCTATATGTGGCATGTTCAGGAGTGAGCGGTAAAAATAATTTACATGTTCTATGTGAAGGTGGTAAAACAGTTAATGTTGTGTATAAAGAAATTCTCTAAAGTAATATATTAGGTATATATAGGTAGGTAATAAACATATAAAAGTTATAAATATTATATATTTTTGGCATAAATGTCATGCTAATTAAATTCCAACATTTACGCGAACGAAGTCGCGGGCACAGCTAGTCCTCCTATAAAGTTGTCAAAATTGAGATATTACCTACCGGTTGCCAGTTCACAGTCGATATGCATAACAGTAAAGTTTTCCTTGTTACTGAGCGAAGCACATAAATAATTACTCATCGCTGTGACTACGAGTTTACGAGTTAGGTTCTTACGTCTGCAAAGTCAAAACTCGTTCATTAATCGGAATGTGGGATATACCCACATCTACATTGTACGCAGCTGGTGTTTATTTGCTTTTACCTTTACAAGGTAAACTGGTAATATTTTACTTGCAGAGTGACTTATTTTATTAATAGGTACCTAGGTAAGTATTTTTTTATAGGTTCGCCGAGGTATCTCTTTTCATAGCCTCGCTGAATACATAGTTCATAGTTCGAACAACCGATGGCCGTTGGTGGAGGAGGGTCCTAGAGTGGCGGCCACCTAGCGTTGATGACGCAGCAGGAGTAGACCTCCGGCAAGGTGGACCGACGATCTGGTTAAGATCGCGAGAAGCGGTTCAGGATATGGACACATCGCCATCGAAACGCTTAACACACAAAGTTGCTCCCACTGGTGCCACACTCTTGCTCCTTTTGTAGTAAATGTTGTGTAAACTTGAACGCTTTGGCGACTGCTAAGAGTGTTTCGACTATAACGTTCGCCAACACCCATCCACTTAACACCCATTCCAATAGCCCAGACACAGAATCATTAGCTTATATATAGACACCTACACACAGTACCACACATAGTAGCTGGCTAATTCGTGCTTGTAAGATATCACATTCTAGATTAAAATTCTCATAGGGCCTCTGCACGTTGGACTTATGTCTCCATGAACATCAGCTGCCTAAGGGCAATACAAAGTGTAATATTGATATGCATGTACCAAAGAGATTGGATATATAATACATAGAGGTAGCCCTAGTACTGAAAAATTGAACACAGTCAACTGACGTGTAAGATACAATTTAGACAATTTAATGCCATCAAATTATATAACTTTAGTGATTCATCTTTTATGGCAGTTCTATCATGATTTTGAATTTAGCCGTATAATATTTATATCGACTTTTGAAGTGTTGTAAGAAATCTTATCGATATGTCTATCCACCGTATATTTTTATCTCGTTATTTTTTAGATTCTTTGTGCACGTGATAAAGATTTATAAAATAAGTGGATTGCTGCAGTATGTCGTGGTGAAAATTGGGTGCCTAGAAAGCACCATAGAATTTGTTCCAAGCATTTTACTGCGGAATGTTTTTATAGTAATGTCAGATGGCGCAGACTAAAAGAAAATTCTGTGCCAACATTACTCCTCCATTCTAAACGTATCAGTTTAAATAATTACTTGCTTTTGCTTTTATTAGGGTAGCAGCGCCAAACAGGAGTCGGATCTTGGGCTCCATTCGATGTCTCGACCAAAGGAATAATTTAATTTTAATATTTTCTACAATTTTATTATCAGTGCATAGGGTTCCCACCAAGAACGTAGGGTCTCAAGCCAACCTCACCTGCAAGTGGTGTACCTGCTTATCAACGGATGAGGCTCTGGCAAACAAAACATTAGGCTCGCCACCTATTACGTGGGATCAAAAGTCTGGCAAAAAGTGGGCGTTTAATATGCCTCTGTCTACCCCTTCGGGGAAACAGGCGTGAGCCTATGTATGTATGTTATAAACAATATTCAGCCAGCTACCTGCAGTTACACTGTTGCCACGAAAAGCCACGACACGCTAAGCGACAAGCGATTTCGATGTTTATTTGTGCAGTTTAGTTCTGCACTGAGGTGACAGCGCCGGCGGCAGAATAGAGAGCGGCATGAACATTGAAATCGCTTGTCGCCCAGCGTGTCGCGGCCGTTCGTGGCCAGGCTGTTAGACGACATCCACTCATTTCATAGTTTTACTATATCCTTACTAATACCTATTATAAATGTAAGTGAATTTATTTATTTGTTAAGCTTTCACATTTTGACTACTCAATCGATCATAAAAAGTTCAATGCACGTTGCTGGGAGTAATGGGAGTACAGAAAAAGGTGTAAGGTACTTTTTATCAATCAGCTTTGGCCTATAAATCAAGCTTCAGGTATCATCAGTGATTGCTAGGGTGGCAAACACAAAGGGTATGCTTATTTATTTTAATATACTGCTTTGCATAAAAACGTGGCTTTTTTCTTTCTTTAGTGTACGCGTGCGCCTTCCATAAATGAGACATCTTCTGTTTCTCCGACAACCAGCACTAAAGCGCCTACATTAGTTAAAATTTCTCCGCCAGTAGGTACAGAAGCGATGAAAATCGTGTGCGCTAAACACTTACGTACAATAGAAAAACTACAAAAAGAAGTTTTTCACCTTGAGCTGCTTGTTAAAAGACGTTTGTTAAAAATTAATTACCTATTTAAGACAACGTTCTAAACGTCTGATGAAAAAGAACATTGCTATGAATTCACGTATATGTCGGCGATACGCCAGGGTTATCGTGTCCAGTCCAGACTCCATTATAATAAAAAGACTCACGTAATATTACTTGGTTTATTTTCAGACGATTTCTAGCACAGAATGGAATTAAAATGTGACCTACAGTCTTTTTTATAAACTAACCGTCATTACACTTAAGGTTAATAACTGCCACTTCCTTTTCAACATAATTATAATTGAAATTACTGTACAATTAATAATCAAAAATCAACATTAATATTGTTATGAATATTGCACAACACCATATGATTTATTTTATACGAATAAGAAATCTATTGTAATAATCAAACGCTGCTTTACAACATTCGCAACAGATGGCGCTATCAACAGGATGTAAATATAAGCGCAGGTTATTTATTACCGTTAACATAAAAGTATCAGAATAATGTTATTTAATACTAATTGATTTTACTTTGAAAGTTTCTGGAGTTATCTTAATTATTAAGCGATAAATTAAATACCCAATATTTATAAAACAGTGAAGCAGTCAATACAGTGTCTAATATTCTAAAGTAGTGAAGTTCTCAGTTCTGTGTTCACAAATAGTTATTTAAATATCAATCTTAAATATTATTAACATTTTCGTAACAATATAATCATTATATATTAATTTGCGCCCATATATACTTGATAGTTTGATCGTGAAGAAGGATTTGATAATTTTAGATCACGTGAAAAATAAGTGTTATTAAAAAATACCTTTCACGCGCGGCTGGTGACAAAACACGTGAGATTAGCTTGAAGTTAAAAAAAATGCTGTGACGCTTCATTATTATGTGCTGCTGAGTACCCATTTGAAACAAAAAAATATAGATTCCGTTTAAAAATGCAAGTTTGTGTAATAATTATATAAATACTATCCTAACTAGCGTTCTGTAACTCGCCGTGTGGTTGACGGCATAGAATACAAGTGTCACCACCCCCTATCTTCCCGTGGGTGTCGTAAGAGGCGACTAAGGGATAACACGATGCAAATACCATATTTGCGTATAGACGGAAAACTCGACATCAAACCCTATACGACTGCCTCGTTGGTCTCGCGGCATAAATGTGCGCGTGGGATCGGGAGGCCCCGGGTTCGATTCCTGGGTCGGGCAGTGTTATTGGGTTTTTCTGTCACGAAAATCTCCGTAGCAGCACGGAGTCTGGAAATGTGCCCGGTACGGCAATAGGCTCGTCCCTTATTACGTGGGACTAAAGTATATCTGGCGAAAAGTGGGTGTAGAAATACACCTCTGCCTACCCCTTCGGGGATAAAAGGCGTGACGTTATGTATGTATGTATGTAACTAGCGTTCTGACTGCTGTGGACACAAACTTACGGAATGTATAACATGTACATACTTACTTTTACAAGTCCGTTTGATTTTGAACCTATATTAAAACTTTAATCGATATCGATAGCGGATTTGCTCAATCACTAAAAAATTAAAAAGTTACGAAATTTGTGTTCAAATTGTCTTTAGCCCTAACTGACAAACATAGTGCCATCTTCTTCTGGCAACTCTAATTTGGCATATGAGTGAAGAGTGTAGCTATATTCAATTTGTTCATAAAAATATCGTTCATTCCATGCTTTAGTTATTCTTCCATGGCATGTACACGTCATAGATAAAATATATATACTTCATTCCACACTTTCCACAGATACTGTATTCCATGCTTCATTCTCCCTTGGATATCCGTAGTATCACTAACGATGAATATAGAATAGAATGTCTGTGGATTTTAACTCCTTATTATAAAACGGGCAAATGGGCTGGAGAGTTTGGGAAACGATTAGATACACACGGATACACAAGTATATTAATTTTAAACAAAAATGAAATCGATTACTTATTTAATTTTATGACTTATTACTTAGCTTAGCCCGCGGCTGCAATCGCGTTATTTAGGACTACTACTGCTCCGCACCCGTGGCTCGTAGCATGATGTTATAAATAAAGCCTATTGCGTTCTTCACTAAATGACCTACCCAATACAGAAAGAACTTTTATAATCAGACCAGGGGTTCCTGCGATTAACCTGAGTTCAACCAAACTATTCAGGTCTCATAAATTATTATTAAACAATCTGAGTATTAAGTAGTGACATGGAGGTCTATGGCTTTTATATTATATTAACTATACATCATCCTAGGCCTCTATAAAGCCTTTAAGTAGAGATCTGAGATTGTCTGTGGTTGTGAATGTCTTTGGTTCTGACCTGTCATTTTGAATCCCTTTTCGTTCATTCTGTCAAACAGTCATTCTGTCAATCAGTTAATCTGTCATTCAATATTCATCAAATGTTCGTAAATGTCGGACGACGTCTTTTGTGAGATTACTGGCGCGATTTGTGTTAAAAAATGTTATTGTAATACATGTCAATGGTTTCATATAACACAATATCTTTAGGAGTTAATTTAAACAAATTAGCGAAGTCCACGTAAATCCAAGGTGTTTACCTTGTTTGTAGGTTATGTTAGTGCTTGGTCCATATTTTACAAATAAAGTATTTACAAAATGACCAACGGAGACCTTGGTGAGAATTGTAAGATCGTGGCGATCCCAAGCTTGTTCACTACAAGGCGAGTGGAATGCGCTGGTGCAGCATTCCTTAAATATCACAATGTAAAATGCCATGGTGGCGATGCGCTCTTTGAAACGCTCAAGTCCAACGAGAAGGCCGAAGAGGTGATATTCGACGATGATGTCGAGTACCTCCGCAGCTTGGACCCTAAGGATTGGAAGATGCAGGATCATTATGCTGTTTTAGGTATGAAAAATTTACGTTACAAGGCAACCGATGACGACATAAAACGTGCTTACCGGCAAAAAGTGTTGAAACATCACCCAGACAAGCGTAAGGCACAAGGAGAAGAAGTGCGGAGTGACGATGACTACTTCACATGTATCACAAAGGCTTACGAGATCCTTGGCACTCCAGTAAAGCGCAGGTCCTACGACTCTATAGATCCCACTATCGACGATTCCGTACCAACGCAGGCCGACATCAAAAAGGACGGCTTTTATAAATCGTTCACTAAACATTTTGAATCCAATGCCCGGTGGTCAGAGAAAAAGAATGTGCCTTTGTTAGGTGATGAGAATAGTACCCGGGAACAGGTTGAGAGATTTTATGCTTTTTGGTATGATTTTGAGTCATGGCGGGAGTTCTCATACTTGGATGAGGAGGAGAAAGAGAAGGGCCAGGACCGAGAAGAGAGGAGATGGATAGAGAAACAAAATAAAGTTGCAAGGGCAAAGTTGAAGAAGGAGGAAATGGCCAGAGTGCGCACATTAGTAGACTTGGCATATGCTAATGATCCACGAATTCAGCGTTTTAAGCAAGAAGATAAAGACAAAAAACTGGCTGCTAAGAGAGCTAAGCAGGTAAATATTTTTTATCAACAGCATTGTTATAGTTCAACTTTCACTCTCAGAAACAATAGTACCATTTGTTAAGACAGTAATTGTCTGCAGTGCCTGAAACAAACTTGTTTACAATAAAATTATCATTCTTTCTAGTCTTAACAAATTACAGTAAAATACTATCCAAAGAGAATGTAACATATACAATAAACCTATATTTTAAAATTTTGCTACTTTTGTCAAAAGTGACAAAGGGTCCTTAAACCCATAGCCTGCACATAAATACTTGCAAAGTGAACACTTCAGGTATCCCATAAATAAAAAGGTTAAATATAGATCAGTTTCATTAACATTTAATATAGTTTCAAATTACTTGATTTATTATTTCATCTTTTCATTCTAGCAATACTCAAGTTACATCCAAGACCTCCCTTTTTTGATCATGGATCCATTTAATAGTATAACCAGATTTGACAGAATATTAGTATTATTTTAAATTAAAAGGATGCCTGTGGTTACACCCACATTATTTAAGGCTACTGCTCTGCTCCCGTCGCTCATAGCATGATGTTATATAGCCAAGCTTCCTCGATAAATGGACTATCTAACACTGAAAGAATTTTTCAAATCAGACCAGTAGTTTCTGAGATTAGCGCATTCGAACAAACAAACTCTTCAGCTTTATATATTAGTAGGTATAAGATTATTATCATCATGTCAGCTTGGTCATGTCGACTGCTGAACATAGCAGCATCCCCAAGGTTCTCCATACAGACCGATCTTGAGCTACTCAAGTCATTCCTTTCATGTTTAATATAATCATAACTTTCAATGTGAAACAGTTGCAGCTCCTAACAAAGATAACATGTAAAACCTTTATAGTGGCAGTTAAAAAGAGTGGCCACGAGTTTTTTTGCCTGTTCTTACTCATGGTTCTACCTATTGCATTGCAAATGTGGCAGTAAATGTAAATGTAGAATCATCTAGTAATTAACTTTATTTTTTTACGTTCATAAGCGTCACTTTGTGACCTAAATTTTGACTTTGACTTTTGACTAAATCGAGGCTACACACATGTGATATGGAAAGAGAGGGGGTTGCAAACCTCAATATTTTTCCCTCGTCGCATAATTTTTGTACGGCGTTGCGGAATAATGAATTAGAAGCTGTATTGAAACCGTATGAAACTGATGCCTTACAGAATGTAATGACCAAATTTACCCTGGAAATTGTCAGAGAATCATTCAAAATTACCGACTTTGTGGCGCACCATTTTTTACGACACTGCGCGCTTTCTCATTATTTTTCATGGATCTATCGATGGTAAAAATGCCGTACAAAAATATATGACCAAAATGTACTCACTCTACCTGCACTTTTGAATTCTCACCAGCATTCAGTTGGACAGCTTACAAGTGACAGCATAGTGCTGAATCTTATTATTTTATGCTCTTATATCGTCCTATATACGTCACCTGGTGGTTCATATGACCCATCCATTTTGGACATGGGCCTGTAGTCTATTATCATCAAACTGGGACTTTGTCTACTAGTATTACAACAACTGTCTCGGTGGTTGTGTAAGCAACTATAGATCACCAGGTCTTATATTCTATTCCCAGTTGTGTTGTGCACAAAGTAATATTAGTTTTATCCCCCAATAATTATGTCTTTTTTATTATACCTTTTAGTCAATGTATCCAAAGTGTTCCCTTTGCTATTGTTACTGTACATTTTTTCTCAAATGGTGTAAGCATCAATTTTTACTTTGAGAATGATGAAATAAAGAGTGCAATTCTGTATACCTATGACATGTGCCCTAAAATATGTCTAGTGCAGTTGGCTAGTTTCCAATTTTGGCCGCCATAGTCGAATATTCCGTCTGATGGACAGCTGTTCAATGTTAAAGTGCTATGACATAATGAAGTACAGTTTATGTAAGGTTCAGATTAGTGTAATTAAACAATAAAGACACTGGTCCCCTATATTTGTTTTGTATACAACACAGTCATTTATTGCATGTTGAAAATGCAATTCGAAACTACTTTTAAAATGAAAAATTATGTTGTATTTGTTATAACAACAAATACACATGTAACCAAATAGGAGAACAAACTTTAATAGAAAATTTATTTCGATTCCAGGATGCTGTGCAGGCGAAGAAAGCGGAGGAAGAACGATTGTTGAAGGAGGCTCTTCTCGCCAAACAGAAGGCAGATGAAGCAGAGCGAGCACGCATAGAAGCCGCCAGAGCTGAACGAGAACAACAAAAGAAAAACCTCCGGAAAGAACGCAAAGCACTCCGTGATCTCTGCAAGTCTAACAACTACTACGCCAAGAATGACGAGGAAACCGTCGCACACATGGCTGCCGTAGAAAAGATCTGTGAAATGATGAAAGTTGTCGAACTACAAGACTTCATGAAAGAGCTTGAGGGAAAAGGCAGAGATGCTTTCGTCAACACCGTTAAAGAAACCGAAGACAAACTAGAAGCTGAGCGTCGAGCTCTATTCGAAAATAGAAGGGCAGAAGAACAAAAGGCTCGAAAAGAATCGGCACTCAAACAACCAATAGAATGGTCCGTTGAAATGACACAGCTTCTTATAAAAGCTGTAAACCTTTTCCCTGCCGGAACCAACCAGAGGTGGGAAGTTGTGGCCAACTTCTTGAACCAACATGGCAGCTTCACTGACGAAAGACGGTTCGTAGCTAAAGATGTGTTAAACAAGGCGAAAGATTTGCAGAGTTCAGACTTTTCTAAGAGCAGTCTCAAAAAAGCTGCTAATGAGGAGGCATTCGACCAGTTTGAGAAGGAAAAGAAGAAAGGTCCAAATCATATTGATGACAGCGGTATTTCCAAGAGTGATAATCCGTCGAAAGTAAAGGTAGTAAATGGTACAGCGACGCCTAAAGTTGAGGAAGCTGTTGCTAAGCCAGATGACAAAGCGTGGACGAAAACCGAGCAAGAATTGCTAGAACAGGCTATCAAGACGTTCCCGGTTAGCACTCCTGAGCGATGGGAGAAAATTGCCGACTGTATACCCAACCGTACTAAAAAAGACTGCATGAAGCGATACAAGGAGTTAGTCGAATTAGTTAAAGCGAAGAAACTAGCCGCAAATCTGTCAAAATAGCATTAAATACCATTTAGTTCTGTATCCAAATTGTTTACCTACCATCCGCCACCAATAAAATGACCAAAGTAGATAAATATGGGTATTGTAAATTATATATTTACATGTTTGTTGGCTCGGGACAGAGATTTGCTGACGAGAGATGTGAAATGTTAAATAAATTCATAAAATAATTATGAAATAAATTATTGATTTACTTTTAGAAGAAGTTTTGGTCATTAATGAGGTTTTATTTCGCGCATATACTTATCCTAATAACAGTAGTTAGGTGGGAATCTTTCAATGCAATAACTGTGTTAAGGGTCTCTACACACAGTACGATTTGTCTACACGTTCCAGACTGATCGAAACTAATTATTGACAATTTATTGTACAGAATTTAAAAATACATTGTTTTTCGAAAACGGTGTCTTAGATTTAGGTCACGTGATATCAGTCGACTTATTTTCATTTTAATAATTACATATATTTTATTGTTCTTATGTGGCCGAGAGACATAAATTAATAAACTTAGCTAATCTATTTATCAGTTTTGACTATCAAGATTTTCGAAGCGATTTCCGTCGCAATTTTCTTTCATCGAAGCGGCAGATCGTTCTGTGCATGAGACCCTTGACAAATTTAATTAATGTTAAATAGCCATCTGTGAATAGCGTGTTCGTCACGGTTCCCTGTCGAAACGACATCACAATCGGCAAAGAGCTCAGTTATTTACATGGAGGCGCATTTCATACGGGCGTTTTGAAGATAAACATTCTGCGACTCAAATTACCACTTGGCGGCGTGGCAGTCACGCTGCGGCAGCTGTCTCTCCTCCAGTGTATCTTAAGAATTTTAACTACGAAAGCGACAGAAACGGAGAACGACGCCAGCGCCGCCAACTACGAACTAAACTGGAGACTGTCTCCACTTAGAATCGGTACACGAAATCCTTAAGAACTGCGCCTCTATGTAAATCTGTATTCATTGCAATCGGTCAGTATACTGACCTATAGGTATTCAACGTTTCTGAGTACATCTGTCTGCATTTAAACTGTCTTTTGTTAGACGTCGATACAGGGTGATTGTTATGAATGCATAGCTCTTTGAGTAACGAGATGTACTGCTGACATTCACATCGAGCTGCTAACGGCCGGTTTTAGTTTTTTATATACTGGTTTGGAGATTCAATAGAAGTGTTTGACATTTATCTTGTATGAGCTTATGTCAAATAAGCATCAAATACAAATAATATGTACTTACCTATCTAAAATCTCAGAGTAAATTGATAGATCGAATTTTGAATTAAACTTTGCAACATCATAATTTTATAATTGTGACGTTTCATTATCACTAGGGATTGCAATCCAGCGGCGTTTTAAATCCAGCCGGATTCATGCTGGATTGACCTGAATCGAGCTGGATCCAGCGCGGATCCAGCAAATGTAAAAGGAAAATAAAAAGACGAAATTGAAACTTTTTTTACATACATACTTACATATCGTCACGCCTTTTATCCCCGAAGGGGTAGGCAGAGGTGTATTTCTACACCCACTTTTCGCCAGATATAACTACTTTAGTCCCACGTAATAAGAGGCGAGCCTATTGCCGTACCGGGCACATTTCCAGACTCCGTGCTGCTACTGAGAATTTCGTGACAGAAAAACCCAATAACACTGCCCGACCCAGGAATCGAACCCGGGACCTCCCGATCCCACGCGCACATTTATGCCGCGAGACCAACGAGGCAGTCGTATAGGGTTTGATGTCGAGTTTTCCGTCTCTACGCAAAGATGGTATTTGCATGTTATCCCTTAGTCGCCCCTTACGACACCCACGGGAAGATAGGGGGTGGTGACACTTGTATTCTATGCCGTCAACCACACGGCAAACTTTTTTTATTAAGTAATTTGTATAATAACTTCTTAAGATAATCTATGAAATCTTTCACTAATTTGCTTTGGTTTTTAACCATTTGAGATCAAAAGAATCAACTTAAAATTAAATAACATTATCCTCATATAACATTTAAAATAATGTAGTATCTTCTTGGATTTACGCGAATGTTACACATTGAAATTAAACTACAGTTTACGCATTTTATCGCGTTATATTGGTTTCACTAGTTAATTCATTTAAACCGAATGATTTAGAAACGACATTTTTATTACTAGCCGACGTTTCGAATTCTTTATAGGATTCATGTTCACGGCAGACTGAGGTGATTTTTGTCCTAATGTTGAATGTATAAGTTTCTCAAAGTACCCGAACATTTTTCAACTATTGGTGTTACTATTTATGCAGAATGAGCTCACAGTGTCCAATGGTTTCTGGTGACTTCGTCCTTCTTGGGTTTCATTAGCCTTATGACAGAGTCCCAAGCTGGAGGAACATTCCAACCGTCTTCCCTAGGGAAGATGGTAACTGTAGTTTAATTTCAATTTAAGTTAATGTTTCTAAGTAAGCAATATCTTATTACGTTTATGTTTAATGATAGGAGTATGACAGTCAGTAGCAATCAGGGGCCCAATTCTGCTATTTTTATATGACATTGATATCATATTTTGAATGGATTTAAAAGCGGTATTCTGATAACCTTATGTCATTATCGTATAATTTAAAATAAACAGTTCGTCGTTGACACATACGATCTCGTTACAATTTCATTCAAATATCATATAATTTAGAAGAATACGCTTTTTGTGACTTAGGTAACTATGACACTGACATCATATCGCGACTATATTTATTTAGCGCAAAGAGATTGGATAATGGGCCCCAGATTACAAATTCTTTTAAAATAAACTACAAAGAGAACTATTATAATAATACTATTTTAATTTTTAATCTGCAATCTAAATTTTGTATCAAAAGAAGTTCCGAAACTTTCGAATCCGAAATAAAATTCTCCGCACTCGTTAATATATGTTATGAGAATCGAAAGCGGATAATTAGCCAGTTTAAAATCTGACGACAAGAGACTATTTCTTTTTTTTGAATCCTCTGGAAGTACGTCTGATATCGCATGCTACTTTAACTGGCAGGTAACCAACGAATCGATGGGCAGCGATCATCTCGTTATTAACATTTCTTCAACTAGTTCATATAGTCCTAACTTTGTTAGAAAACGTTATTTTAGGCTAGCTGACTGGGTTAAATATTCATCCGATCTTGAAAACGCTTTCTCCAATTTTAGTACGTTTGGCGAACCTCAACTAGTGTATGACAATTTTATCAAGCAAATAAATAAAGCAGCAGATGATAACATTCCTTTCATTAAGATTGATTCCAATCCTTGCAGCAAATTTACCCCGAAACCATATTGGAACCCTAGTTTATCTCATATAGTTGCAAAACGGAGATTAGCATTATCAAAATTTCGTAAAAACCCAACACCCTCAAATCTGGCAATTTTAAATAATTTAATTAAAGAGTCTCAAAGGCTTATTAGGAAGGCCAAGTCAGAGAGTTGGCATGACTTTTGTAATTCTTTTGACGAGAGTACCTCTCCTGCAGAAGTCTGGAGAAAGATGAAATGGCTTAAAGGTAATAGAACTCAAAATTTATACACAGATAAAAGTAAAGCTGAATCGCTACTCAATAACCTATGTCCCGCGTATGTTTCTCCAATTACACCTACTTTTAAATCTGTAAACCCTATACTAGAATCACCGCTTACCATACACGAATTAGAGTCCAGCATAAAAGCTACTGATACTGCTCTTGGTTGCGATAACATTTCATTTTCGATGATAAAACATTTGCCTAAAGTCGGTAAAAACATTTTACTCTGTATGTTTAATATTTTTTTGTCCACGGGTTTCACACCATCACAATGGCGGGACATTTGTATAGTTCCAATTCCCAAACCCGGCCGGGACCCGACCTCAATATCCTCTATTCGCCCTATTAGTCTTATATCCTGTGTTTGTAAGATTTTTCATTCCATAATAAACAGGAGGTTAGAATGGTATTTAGAAAAAAATTACATATTTTCAACTGAAACTCTAGGCTTCAGAAAATCAAAATCTTGTTTAGACAGCTTGACTAGACTCGTAACACGAATTCAATCTGGTTTCTCAAAGGATATGTTTACTATAGCGTGTTTCCTCGATGTAGATAATGCATATAATAACATAAATATAGCATCTCTTCTTGGCATTCTAGACAAAATTGGCGTCGGCCAAAAAATATGTAACTATTTATGGAACTTTCTGAGTTTTAGAATATTAAAAATTAGACATGAGCATAGCAATATAAGTAGGTGCACTGGTCAAGGCATAGCACAGGGCGATCCATTGTCCCCTTTATTATTTAACGTAGCAACATATAGTATTTGTAAATCTGTAAATAATGTTTTTATTTCACAGTATGCGGATGACCTTACATTGTACATATCTGATAAAAACATAGAATCTGCTCAAAGGTCTCTTCAAACTGCACTGAATTTATTAGTGAATCTCTTAGTAAATTTAGGCCTAAGTGTTTCGCCTCTAAAAAGTAAATTGTGTGTTTTTAAGAAAGGGTTGAATAGAAATAATACCAGCATAGGTACATATAAATAAGACACCATTGCAACTTGTCGATACAGTGAAGTATTTAGGTCTATGGTTGGATCGCTCTTTGAGATGGACTAAACATATAAACGAGCTGTATCCCAAAATTCACAAATTCCTAAATATTTTCAAAGTGTTGGCGGGCCCCGGATGGGGCGTAAACCCTAAGCATTTAAGACTTTTATACATAGCAATTATCAGAAGCCGACTGGATTATAGTAGTTTCCTTTACGATAATAGTAGCCATGCAAATTTATTTAAACTGGACAAGCTTCAAAATGAAGCCATGCGTATTATTGGTGGTTTTACTAGGAGTACACCCATTCATGTAATGGAAAATGAGCTTTGTTTAGTACCTCTGAAAATACGAAGACTATATCTTGCTGGCAAGTTTTGGTTCAGATCAATGGCAATAACTAACAATGTTACCATTAACGTTATAACTGAATTAATTTCACAACTTTCTAGTTCATACTGGCGGCGTAAAAAGATTCCTGCTATTGTACAAATACACTTAAAATATAAAGATGTAAATATGTCTTCAGAAAAATGTTTGGGTATGTATACATTAGATTATTGGATAAGCAGATACGACTTGAGAAATATTATAAAACATGAAATCGGTACAATTAACAAGGCCAAAAAAGAATACAACTCAGATATATTGCGACTTAATTGTTCAATATATATCGAAAATAAATATTCCTCTCATTATAAAATATTCACCGATGGATCTAAGGACGAGTCTTTTATGGGAGTTGCTTATTTCGATCCACAAGTTGACAAATCGGTAAAATTAAAAATGTGTTATAACATGTCTATAATGCATCTAGAATTATTGGCCATTTTCGAAGCATTATCCTATATTGAATCAATAAGTTACAGTAAATTTGTTATTTTAACAGATTCTAAAAGTTCCCTACAGCACTTGATTCGATGTACATCGTGTATAAGAGGCATTCCAATTGCCTACAGTATTATTAAATCCTTATTTAAGTTGCAAACTGATTCCAAAGAAGTTATCCTCCAATGGATTCCATCTCACATTGGCTTGATAGGGAATGAAAGAGCAGATTCAGCAGCAAAAGAGGCTTTATATGATGGTACACCAACTAATGCTTTACCTTTTTATACAGATTGTATTCATTTACTTAAAAAACATTGCACTGATTTGTGGAAAGTACATTTTGATGAAAGATCGCTCGAGAAAGGTTTATGGTACAAGACCTTACAAAATAATTTGTGTAACAAGTTATGGTTTGAGAAATGTGTATTGCAAAGAAATGTGTTAGTAACGGCTTTAAGGGCGTATATTCAAAATTACGCAACTCAAATGTGCCGCGAACGCAAGCTCGACGAAAGATTGGCGCACACTTCTGAAATATCTCTGTGTGCGTGAACTTTGTCCTGGGTTGACCCCGCGTATACTACAATCAAAATTATTGTGGCATATTTTGATAGTTTTGTTATTTCTTTTCATACATTTGACATTTACTTTACCAGATTGTTAAAAAGACTAGCACATATTTGATACCTACTATTTTATTCCTTTTTATACACTTTACATAACTTGACTTATTTTAAGTAAATGAATATAGATCCGTTATTTTTGTTTTTGTAATTTTTTGCATTATAAAACATATTTTATTTGGCTATATTTAAAGTTAAAAAGATTCATTTTTTAAGATTCATTCCATTGAGATAGTTTAAAGTTAAAAAGATCATATTAATATTATAAAATTTATAAAATTAATAAATCTCTCGCTCTTCATATTTTTGAATGAAGCAATGAGATCAAATACAGTAATATTACATTTTTAAAAACAACTACGGAATCCCAAATAGAAATTATTCCGAAGTGAAAATCGAACTTCACATTTACAATTACGGAGTTAAATCTATAACAGATGTAGGGTGAACGGGGAGGTGCCTATCAGAGATTATATTTGATTTGATAACCGCTACTATATTAACGAAAGGACAATGGCAGATCTCCATACATCAAAATGTCTAAAATTAAATTGAAGCGCACAATAATAATAAATATATCAAAAAATTCGGCGTAAGTAACAGTCTATAAATTATTCTATTTTCACTCACACAAGCCGGAAAAAGAAGATATCGGTGTTTAATGTTTAGTTAAGAATGAACAATGTAGGTAAGTTTGAATTATCAAATGACATTATGTCAGATTGACATCAAAACGCAGAAATATATATCTGTAGCATCTACCTGTCACAGCCTAAGACAAAAGCAGAGCTGCACATTTTAAATCTATTTTATGTGAAATCGATATAACGTTAAAATGATGCTGTGACGTTTTATTTGATTTAAAAGTTGTTCTGCTACAAAAAATAAGCTTATTGATATAATGTTGATTAAAAATTAAATAACTGCATTTTAATTATTATATTTTAAACCAAAACAACCCTATAAAGGTCGATCGTATCGATTACTTATTTAATAATCGATACGAATCAATGTCAACGTCTATTCCTATCACACCATTGTCTATGGCAACAATCAAATAATAAAGTAAGTACCTAGTTTGTAATCAATTGGAATGCTTTTTATCGTCATTAAATAATCCGGCTTTAAACGAGACAAAGTGAAAATATAAAAAATCGTAGAAAAAAAACAATTTGTTTTGTTCATATGAAGTTCAAGGTCGCCACAACAAACCCAGACCTAATTCTGCCATTGTTCTTTATCATAATTCAATAAATCATTTTATGTTAAGAAGACTCTTTCAATATCTGTAGATTAAATTTTGTATTTTCAAAATTGAACATGATAACTCAAAAGATATAACAAATGTAAACGTGCGGCAGTGAATTAAATAAAAATGTAGGTAATTCCCTTAGAAATTAATTATTTAAGAACCTACTACATAAAACTAAAAAGTATGCTATTATCAACATATAGAATTTTGCAGTCAACTGCTGGATAATTATGGGCATCACGGTAGCAGTGAGTCAATAGGAAGATTTGGTCTACTATAAGCATGCTGACCAGACGGGTTGGTATGGAGTTCGATGTAAAGTTTTCCGTATCTTCGCACAATGATTGATATGCTTCGTGTATTTTCCTTAGTCGCCGCTTTTGTATTCTTAATCGGTCACCACAGGCACAAAAATATATACATATGTATTTATTTAGGTCCTTATAGGATTAAGACTGTTGTGAGCCAATAGGACTTGGCCTACAATACCACACTGAACCCAAGGGTTGGTATAGCGTTCATGACGTCCTGTACGCAAAGATACTATTTGTTTCTTTTTGCGAAGTAAGGTTGAATTCAAATTCAAATTCAAATTCAAAATCCTTTATTCATTTGGGTAACAATATGACGCTTATGAACGTCAAAATAATAAATTTATAAAATAATTACTTATAGACTCTACATTTACATTTACCGCCACGTTCGCAAAGCAATAGGTAGAACCATGAGAAAGAACGGGCAATAAAACTCACGGTCACTCTTTTTCATCGCCAGGTTTTGCATAATACACATAATTTACATTTTGTAAGGTGCTGCAACTGTTACACCTTCTATATTACTTGTATATATTTACTGTACATAATAATACTCAAGCATAATACTTTTGATGTTCATTTGGTTAGCCTCCTCAGAATAGACATGGTGAAACAGGAGCATCCACTTACATTATATATACCTAATAATGCAGGCAATCCGCGAAAGTGATCAGAACCATGATGGAAATGATGCAGTTAAATATTAAAATCTAATACCAGCCCGCAAGACCGTCATCGACCAGTCATCGCAAGTAGCACCCGTTCACGAGTATGACGCATGTGCCAGCCATCATCCCTCTCGCCATATTAGAGGGACAGGGATGACCCGACACACGACGCCACCACAAGAAATGACATTTTAGTGAGCATGACGACAACGGTATACGAACCAGCAGTAAGAAACAATCTTTTGGTATACTGACCATGACCGCCAATTACCTCCATTTTCCAGATCGTTATTATTAACATAAATTAGTGAAACGCGTGAAGGAATGCAAATGTAGAAAGAATTTTGTGAAGGTGCCAAGTGAACAATGGAGATCAAATAGGTCAAATAGGGCGCTTGCATGATAAGTTTAATAAATGTTGAGGAAGCAAAAGAGGTATATTTGAACCGAAGCATGTGTTTTGAATTCCCCATTCCTTAAAATATCCGAGACGATACCCATATCGACGTTAAAAAATTCCCGTCCGCCATCTGTGATTTCCTATCCGCCATCTTTGATCACGAAATAGATGTTGTATTTGGATTCTCCATCCCTTAAATCATCAGAGACGATACCTATATTGATTTTTTAATTTTTTTCCTTCCGCCATCTTTGATTTCCCATCCACCATCTTGAATCACGAAACAGATGTTGTATTTGGATTCTCCATCCCTTTTAACATCGCAGACGATACCAATATAATATTTTAGAATTTTTTGATTTTTTAAATTTTCCCATGCGCCATCTTTGATTTCCCATCCGCCATCTTTGATCACGAAATAGATGTTGTATTTCAATTCCCCACCCCTTAAAATATCGAAGACGATACCCATATTGATATTTAAAATTTTCTCATCCGCCATCTTGGATTACTAAATAAATTTCATATTATTAATCAGCGTCCCGAAAATCTCGAAAACGATAGCCATATAGATAGTATCCTATTCGTTTAGCCTTTTTTTGCCTTTGACGCAACCCTCCCCCTTCTCGTTTGACATTTTACTGTTTTTGTCTGGCCCCTAAAAGTTGTGGCGTAATTTCATATAGCCTGCCTTTCGGAATAATTGGGCTATCAAAGGCAAAAACATTTTTTTTAAATCCGGCTGCTATTTCCTGAGATTAGCCGACATTATCTTTTAGCCTTTTGCCCGGCCCCAAAGGGTCGAAGCGTTATGTTAAATAACCTATAGCCTTTCGGAATTACTGGGCTATCGTATAGAAAAATAAATTTTCAGATGTGACCGAAAGTTACTGAGATTAGCGCGTTCAAACAAACAAACTCTTCCGCTTTATTATATTAAATACAGATTTCTGCAAACAAATACAATTATTTACCATAACATAATAAAATGAAATTTCAATATCATTTTACATTTAATGTAATTAGGAACATTTGGTAATCGATTTATGATAAAACTGTACTCACCAAAGTATCAATATTATTACGTCGCGCTATGCATTGTTTACGCTATAGGTGTAAACAAGCGATCGCGGCAATGTCGCCGGAAAAAAGTGATACGTCCTACCGCTGGGAGGACCCGGCGTGGACTAATCGAACGAAGCTTGCGCGCGCGGTTTTATAGTGTTTTTAAAATAATTGTTAAAAATACATCAGCGTATTAAAAATTTTGAAAAAAATACTGAGTATTTAGCACTACATACTTTTTAATAATATACATTTTTTATTTCAATTCAGAGTCAAATAATAGAGAAATAAGATGTTGAAATTTACCGATTTTAAGTTTATTTATAACTGATTTAGACTAGATTTTATTTTATAATTAAGAATTTTTAAACTGTGATGCACTTTAACACCATACATTCTGTATATTTAATCCTTTAAATGAGATATATTTCCATACGAAACTTGTGATATCCGACTTGAAACAAAGCTCTGACGCCAAATTTTGTAAGACGGTGTACAGAAAGTTAATTCCTAATAAACAACTGTAAACAAAATTCAAAATTTTGCGATGTAGTGCACACATATAATAGTTGATCTTAATAGAAATGTTATTTATTTTACATTTTTTGAGCGTATGATTAAGTTACGAGCCTTGAAAAATTCGTAAAAGATGCTGATTTCATATAAATTTGAGTACACGCTCTTAAGACTTCGATCTGGTCACATGCCACTGAATAAATTTGCTTTTCTGATGAAAAAAGTAACATCGCCCCTGTGCTCAGAATGTGGCATAATAGAGGATGCGTTGCACATAATAGTGGAATGTGTTCGGAATGAAGACATTAGAAGAACAGCACTTCAGAATGTAATTAATTTTAACGATGTTGGCTGGTGTAATAGTATTTTGGCTTATCCGTTTTCAGAGAAAGCATTATTGTTATATAAGGTTGTAGAAGCTGGTGTAAGAAGACGTTCAAATTGTCCTAGTTAAGTTGTGTATATAAGTATTTTTGTTATTATTTTATGTTGGTTCTAGTTTTTAAGTGGTATGCATGTAATTGACAGACCAATGGAGTAATATAGTCAAACTTGACTAAACTCCTTAAAATAAATTAAAAAAAAAAAAAAAAATCCTCTGGAAGTAAGACCTTAGAAAACAAATTTTATCTCCCAACTTGCTTCGCACAGAGCTGCATAATATATGTTGTAGTCGCTACTCAACTCAAAATCTTTGCAGTCGTTTATGAATCAAAACTTCTCGATTATTATTAAACCCTGTGTCGCGGGGGACTTAAAAAACTTAAACAATACTCGAAATGCCAATTTATGCATCACAATCATCAAGTGCTGTCTCGCGCGGGGATCGAACCCATAACATTCAGTACCTACAGTGTCAAGCAGCATGTTGGCGAGGGGGCAGCTTAAACCACAACGCATTGTGCTTGAACCTAGTACCTAAAGGAAGTTTTTATCTAGGGAAACAGTAAAAAGTCGTTCATCTTTGGAAAAAAGCTGCTGCTCTACATATTTTTAATGAGTAGGTAGGGAAAATAGCATCAAATCGGCGGCATCGGCCTATTTTGAATTACCTACCTACCTTTACTTTTATTAGCTTGAACTAAAAAAATATACGCCTGACTTTTTGGTTCATACCTAATATTTAAAGAAAGGGATTTGCAATAGAAAAGGTTGACACCGAACTCCTCTACCCTCTAATGAAAAAGGTTATGGTATATAATTATAGGCATGGCAAGGTTTCTAAGAAGATACATGCCTTGCAGTATCCTTCTGTATGCACCAACTATGTTTCACCGACGTATTTCGCCTCTGGACGAGTGTCCGAGTCAGACGAGTGAGATAGGAGTGTTTGAGAGCCTTAGTCGTTGCCATAAGAGATTATTATTCTTAGCCTTTTTTCTATTGTAATGGTTAGAGAGATCAATCCGGAGGTGTGTCGTGGGTTCCTCGTTCCTTACATCAGATACAATGGAGTTCCACGAAGTAACGCCCGATTTTATCAACATAAACTTACTATCACCACAGTATTTAAAGACATATAGACTGTGCTATCACGGCCTATAAATAGATGGTATTCAAATTAATAATCACCACTGTCATGTTAGTCGTGAGTTCGTGACAGGTTGGCAGCGTATGTACATAAATAGCTCCATGGGCATACTAATATTGGCATTAGTTAGCACAATAAACCTGCGGTAAATTTGTAATTTTTTATAGGGGGATATGCAACCCATGAGCGGTATCACAAAACGTAGGTACCTACCTAAAATTCCATCTTGCGAAAAAAATCATTCATGTTCTTAATTTTTTCATTCTAGATCCAGTAGGAAGGTAGGTACATGCAGCCAGAAAAAAACACACCGTACTTACCTCTACATGTAGGTAATATCATAGATAAATATAATACTTTACAGTAGTAATATGTACCGCTGACAGATATGTAGATACTTACTATAAAAACAAACTGATCTACTCGTATGTGCCTAGCTCAGCACATTTTTACACAACATTTGCTTAGCTACAATACAAAATTGTTTCACCTAGTTAGTAAAGCATCTGACATGCACTCAATATAGAGTAGGTATATACCTACCTATACACCTCATGACCTCACATTATTTAGCATACTTACACAATGAAGGATGATTGAGGTCGATGCATTGATGCGTCACTTTATATGAATTTGTTGTCCCAGCGAGCGAGCCCTACTAGTGGATTGTGATTTTAGTCAATATAGATAGCCTAGGTACCTACTTACTTATTGTTTATAAAATTCGAATGAAATACTGTTAATAATATATTTTTCAAAATGTTAAGCCAAAATAGGTGGGTACTTGAATTTATTCAAAATAAATATTGGTTTACATATTTTAAAGCCGCTCTGGTAAAGCGAAAGTAGGTACATAGCTATCTAATGAGCACTAACAAACGTTTGGCGAAGAGCTAATATACAGGCTGCCACAAGCACAGCTATGAGAATTAGTATCAGATAGAGCGCATTGGTCCAACTAAGCGTGGCACGTTGACAGCTATGTGTGCGTGACCTTTGGCGACAATGGCGACTGGCACTGTACGGACACGCGCGTCTATGTGTGTGAAAAGTTGCCAGATTATGAATAATCTCCCAGTATTTTGCATATAGTTATGTAATATTCTTATATTCATTTGCGGTTTTGAAGAATTTACCATGGATTTAATTAATGCTTTTATAAATACATTTCTTAAATGTAGGTACCGAGTTAAGTTTTAACTACTTCGTAAATCTGTATATATAAAATCCTTGCGTTACTGACTGACTGACAGACAAGCTACAGACGAAACTACTCGGCGCATGAAGCTGAAATTTAGCATGTATGTTTCTTGGGAACCGTAGGGGTGCACCAAGACGGGATTTCTCGAAATTCCCACGGGATCGGGCAAAACGAGAAATAAGAAAATATGTGCGTGCGAAGCCGCTGGCGTCGATTAGTTGAGAAATAAATAGTATGTATGTACACACGGCACCAAGTCAAGCTAAACAGTTGCTGTACGATTTTGATACTTATTCCCTACGCCATAAGTATGTATGTACACACGGCACCAAGTCAAGCTAAACAGTTGCTGTACGATTTTGATACTTATTCCTTACGCCATAAGTATGTATGTACACACGGCGCCAAGTTAAGCTAAACAGTTGCTGTACGATTTTGATACTTATTCCCTACGCCATAAGTATGTATGTACACACGGCGCCAAGTCAAGCTAAACAGTTGCTGTACGATTTTGATACTTATTCTTTACGCCATAAGAACGGTGCAAAGGACAAAGTGTATAAGCTTGACGAGTAGCAGGGTGTACACGAATATTAGGATATCGTTTGGGGATCGAACTCAAAACAATATAATGTAAGGTATATACTAATGGAAATTGAAATTCTATTACTATATTTATGAGAAAGAAGATATATCTACAATATACTTTTATAATACGGTAATGTATTTTTCATTAACATGACAATCATTATCACATAATCAATTGACAAGTGCATTTTCCCTAATTCAGGCAGAACGGCGTCGACAAAAACTGGCAACACTTACATATTTCTAGCACAAATACGAATTTTATCGAAATTAAATTAGGAAACAGTCAAATTATCAATAGTTACCTGTGAAAAGATATTCCATTTTCCTGTTTTTGTTTTTAGGAACAACTTTTACAGTGTTTAAGAACACAAGACGGCATTTTGAGAATTTAAAAGTTGAAGTGATCGTGACGCGTGAACTGTACGATGCTTCGTAGCGCACTGAGACGAGTTTGTATTCGCTTTTCAATTTTGTATTTGCTTTAGTGGCCGCACGCAACTGTGCCGCGCGTTCCATCTGACTAATTCTCATATCTGTGGCCACAAGACCCATCACCAAGCCGAAGTCTACTCGTTTTGGACATCATGCCAAGTCATACTAAGCAAAAATAAAACTTGGGAAATGTTATTTTTTTTCAAGTAATTATATTTTTTAAGTCGCAATTAAAATTGTCCGCGTACAATTTTTGAAATACATACTTATCCTTGGGTGCATAGGACATCCTATAGAACAGGTTGGGATGGTAATTGCATCAATTTTGTACCTAATTACAAAAATACCATAGTAACTGAGCCTCAATATCTCCTGAACCAGTAATTTCCCAGGTATGGTGCCGAAGTAAAAATGTTCGTAATGATTGGTATAATATGTGGTTTCAGTTTTCGTTAAGGGTCTTTTTACACTCTGTATATAGGTACTCAATACGATATAATAAAATTGTAGTGTCTGTAATATAATGTCAAAATAGTTGGTCTTTTTCATGCTCATACTATCACAGTTATTTGCACGACACCTAGCTACGCCCAAAACTGGTTTAAATATTCTTTGTTCGAGGAATATTCAAAACAGCTGGACTGATTTTGATAAAATTTTACTATGTGATAGTGATAGTCATAGTTGGTCATCAAAAAACCCTTTATAATTTTCCACGGTCCAGGAATCGAACCCAAGGCATCATGCACTGCAGTCGCGTAGGTATATTTAAATTCCACGCAAACGAAGTCACGAATATCAGCTAGCTATTAAAATACACAACTAAAAAAAATATACTACAAAAATAAATAAATAACTTCATTATTTTCTTTGGTTTACGTGTATGTTACATGTTACACAATGAAAAACGATTCTATATAGACCAAATTTCTATAATATACCTATAGCTTTTCGTTACTTACCTATTATAGGTGGCGTCAGTATTTCTTTGTGAATGACACTATAAATTCTTAGCATGCCTGCATATTTTGTGAATGAATTATTATTTACTTACTTACTCCACGACTGCCGACTGGTCTAAAGTTAGCAATGAATAGGAAGAATCCGAGCAGGGTCAAGGCCCTATAACGACTGTCATTACTGGAACTACGAGCCGTTCTGCATTTCCGAACGAAACTCCATTTAGACGGCGGTTCAAGGTCGTACGACAGGTGTTTTTACATTGTGTGGTTCTTACTACATGTATTATCTACGGTACAGCTTGTATATTATTCCAGACACGCTTTTATTCACTTCGTATGGCGTGCGGCAAGGCCGTTATAAACTCTTATAGAAAAAAATATTGGTTTATGGACTAAAGAATATGCGTACCTAACCTACCTATTATAAACTTACATTTGACATTAAGAATATAATTGAGCGGATTGATGTAAGTATTAGCAGTGACTAATTAAAAAAATACTCAACTGTTTAGTTAAAGATATACATAATTCATGTACTGTATTGAGTACTTTAAACTAATTCAATCAAATGGGGCGCATAAATCACTCAGACACTTTAGTCACTTGTGGATCGTGCCAACTTTGGTCTGTACTGTACTTTTGTAGGATTGGGATTCGAACTCACATTATCCGAAGTAGAGGATTGCGCTATTCGTGAAATCATTTTATATCAGTTTGGTACTATGTTAGCAGGTACCTACCTACTACTAAAGTTTTTAATGGCCGCTAAGACCAGAACTATGATTTATTATTAGTATGACGAGTATTATTGTTGTTTACCTTCATACTGTCACCCCGCACGGCACGATTTTCTATCTGTAAAATGATTTAACCTCCCCCGCGCTAAATAATAGGTAGGTACCTACTGCATTAAGTCGTAAGCTGCAGTCTGCCGACATGCTTAATTTAAAACTCCAGCGGAATAACAATTGCAGTAGGATGTACCCGATTAGAATTCGTCAGTAAATATATTACACCTAGGGCAAGAAATAAAGATGGGCAAAGCAAAGCAGGTGAACAGGATTGATAGGCGTATCCATTTGGGTTGGGCAGCTTTCGATAAACTGGCATTTGCTTTTACGAAGCAACAAAAAGCAAGAATATTCAACCAGTGCGTCCTGCTAGTGCTCACCTACGGAGCTGAAACTTGGGTTACTACCGAGGCAGCGCTACAGAAACTTGAAGTTGTTCAAAGGGCAATGGAGAGAAAACTGGTAAGAGAGACACTCAGAGACAGAAAGACGAATAAATGGCTCCGAAAAGAAAGTCTAGTATCAGATGTTGCCAAAAGAGTAGCGGCCGGACATGTAGCCAGAAATCCCGTAACATAGTGCAAGCCAATATTGAAATGGAGACCATGGAATTGTAAACGACCAGCAGGAATACTGCAAATGAGATGGAAAGATGACATCATAAAGATAGCGGGCAGTAATTGGTTGAAGACTGCCCAAAACAGAACGGAAAGGAAGTTGTTGTAGAGGTCTACAACAAAATGGTCGAAAAAGGCTTAAGATGGTGATGAGTTCACGGCGCTGGGGCTCATAAGCGGGGCATTCCGCCAACATTTGCAGCGCCGTCTCTTGGACAGGGTTGCGGCTGCTGTCACTATTGTGATATCCAGGCGTTTCCTCCTGGCTTTTTGTCTACAAGAACCGGCCGAAACAACGGAAAGTGAGAACGACGCGACGCAACATCTCTTCAACCACATGTTGGGAACAGTAATTAGCGCCACTATGGTGCCATGCCTGTATACAAGACATCTGTACCTGACCGGTCATAGACATTCCTACTAAAATTGGTATGAATTGGTTTCGACGATATTTTTATATTTGGTCAGGAGTATTTAAAAAAAATGTTTTTTATTTTTTTAATGAGTCCACTGCATTTTAAGGCTCGAGTATTTCACGTTAGGCTGGAACATGGCTGGAAACGTATAGTTGACCACCTTTAGTGCTCATTCAGACAGAGAGCGGTCACGCGGTCAAGCGTTCAAGTGGTCAGTTTTGCGTTCTTTGTGTTGTAACATAGACCGCGTGACCGCTCTCTGTCTGATAGGACCTATGTAACGTAATACAACACAAATAACGCAAAACTGACCGCTTGAACGCGTGACCGCTCTCTGTCTGATTGAGCCCTTACACCTCTTTGATTTATCACTTTTGTCAAAACAAAACTGCTCTACGGTACTTTGAGACATTTAAGTACATTCAAACCTAAATATTGTCTTAGAGAATTGACTTAGAAGTTTGGTGTAATAGTTAAAAATGTTTACAACCGTACCTAATAGTCTAATACTAACTTGAGAATGCATATCTATGAGTGTCAAGTGTGGTCAAAGTCAGTCAACGTTTATAAGTTTTACATATTGTTATAGGTATATACTTAGAGTTACCACGATTTAAAAAATAATTATAACCGCATGCTGCCGAAGCCACATAAGTATTTCCTGGAAGTAAAACTGAGTGAGAATCATTGTTATCTTGCTTCTCCCTTGTCGTCATCGTCATACAATTGCGCATGCTTACACCTTCGATCAAATTTAATATACCATGGTATATAATCGAAGACTTACACCGTGAAAGCTGAAAGCAAATATCCCTGGCACCTTTGGACTGGGCATTCCTTATCACGTCTTTTTTTAAATTACCTCCCAGTCCCACATTAGTAGGTGTATCAACGCCTGTGTCGCAGGAGCTTTTACTATCATTTGAAAAAGAAACACTAGGTAGGTATTCCTGGCAGACGCGATACTTGTAATAAAATTTATCGATGACCAGTGTGGCAATAGGGATAGACTGAAACATGACGGCTGAGACGGCGAAGCGCCCACTTAACCACAGCACCATTCGTGCAAATCGTGCAGTCGATCCTTCTATACATTTAAATTTTCTTTATCTGTACCTATCTTAAATAAAATATGATGACTTTTATTTAAGATAGGTACAGTATGTTCACTTTTTAGACGTAGGCAATTTATAAGTTACATTCTCTAAGTGAGTGCTATTTAATGCTATGTATTTATATTTACATATCGAGGCTTTGCTACGCGGGCAGCATAATTATTAGGCGTGCTCTAGCCGGGCTGTTTCGTTCAGGAATTCTAACAACCGGTGTGTAATCTTAGGACGCTGCACGCTGATACGACTGTCCGGAGGTATCTGGATCTGACTCATTTTGCTTGCATACCTAACTAGATGTTCGTCAGAAATGTTTAGACAATGAATCAAATATTTTTCTCTATATATCTACGAAAGCAGGCGAGTTCCACTAAAACATCATGAGCCCGAGGCGTGTAGGTATAACTCGCGTTCCGATCGTTGGTATCAAGTTAAAATACTGTATAAATAACATTACCTACCGCGGTAACACGCAGAAGCCTTAAAGGTAAACTGCCGTACACTGACTTCCCTATAGGTATACTCACAGATAATATAATACTATACGTGTATACTGCAGTGATAATCGCGTCACTCGCCTTGTGTAGTGTGGGTTAGATTTATATACAGGTTGTCCCAGAACTCAACGTCAAGCCGAAGCGGGGTGACAGGATTGATCATAACCATCACGAGAAAAATCTGAAAAAAATATATATCCCATGCAGTTTGAAAATTATAGGCATTTTAAGAAAAACCTAGATGTTTGATCAAACTGTACCATTTTTCGGTTATTGTGTTTATTCTTTTTTATTTTTGTTCATTTGAACTTTGGAAACGTAATCCTAAATAACATTTCTAGAATCCCAATAAAAAATAAGACACAATTGCCTCAAGTTTCCGAGAATTGAGACTATTTGTTAAACTACGAATTTAAAATTTTCAAAATTCGTCTACTTTGACAGGCCCTCCTTTAAAAAAAATGTACTAAAGTGCCTTGGCAAGTGGCATTAAAAGTTGGCGCATTTAATCAGAATTATAAAATGGTACAATACTTGTTAGTTCCATACAATAAAAAAAGAGTAAAAAAATTAAAACCTCAAGTAACCCGATTTTTGCTATCTCAGTTAAAATGTTTTTGATTCGCACAAGCTCTCTAGGCGTAGCATATCCAGAGTAAACATTTTGATAGAAATTTCACGCGCCCAACGATTTTATATTTATCTGATCAATACCCCAAATTGATGAGAAGATTGGTGCGATCTGGTAGCTAGGACTTACCGAATTATTTTTTAGCTTTTAGTACATAACCTAACTACATTTTTTTTGTAATAAAACCGTTTAACATAAAAAATGTTTTTATTTTATTTTCAAGTTTTTAGTTTTGTTGTTAGTTCAAAGTGATCCCAATTCTAATAATCAAGCCCTTTCATTCGATACCCTTAATAATGTATTTGTGAAAAATATGTAATCCGCCATTTTGTGGCGGCAGCCATCTTGGATTTTTCATAGTGAGCTCTATTCTACCAATCAAGTCCTTTCATTCGATACCCATATTGAGGTTGTTGTGAAGAAATATGTGATCCGCCATTTTGTATCGGCGGCCATCTTAGATTTTTCATAGTGAGATGCATTTTACCAATCAAGCCCTTTCATTTGATACCCATATTGAGGTTTTTGTGAAGTAATATGTGATCCGCCATTTTGTATCGGCGGCCATCTTGGATTTACAATCATAAGGAATATATTATGTTGTATTGTCATCAAGATTAAGGGCGTAAATTCAAAATTACGCAACTCAAATGTGCCGCGAACGCAAGCTCGACGAAAGAGTGGCGCACACTTCTACAATATCTCTTCGTGCGTGAACTTTGTCCTGGGTTGACCCCGCGTATACTACAATCAAAATTATTGTGGCATATTTTGATACTTTTGTTATTTCTTTTCATACATTTGAAATAACCTGACTTATTTTTTATTATATGTGTATGGATCTATTATGTAATATTGTTCATGTAATAATTACTTTACCAGATTGTTAAAAAGACAAGCACATTTTGATACCTACTATTTTATTCCTTTTTATACACTTTACATAACTTGACTTATTTTAAGTAAATGAATATAGATCCGTTATTTTTGTTTTTGTAATTTTTTGCATTATAAAACATATTTTACTTGCCTATATTTAAAGTTAAAAAGATTCATTTTTTAAGATTCATTCCATTGAGATAGTTTAAAGTTAAACATATCATATTAATATTATAAAATTTATAAAATTAATAAATCTCTCGCTCTTCATATTTTTGAATGAAGCAATGACATCGAATACAGTTATATTACATTTTTAAAAACAACTACGGAATCCCAAATAGAAATTATTCCGAAGTGAAAATAGAACTTCACATTTACAATTACGGAGTTAAATCTATGGCAGATGTAGGTTGAACGGATGCCTATCAGATATTATATTTGATTTGATAACCGCTACTATGCCTACTATAGTAACGAAAGGACAATGGCAGATCTCCATAAATCAAAATGTCTGAAATTAAATTGAAGCGCACAGTAATAAAAAATATATCAAAAAATTCGGCGTAAATAACAGTCTATAAATTATTCTGTTTTCACTCACACAAGCCGGAAAAAGAAGATATCGGTGTTTAATGTTTAGTTAAGAATGAACAATGTAGGTAAGTTTGAATTATCAAATGACATTATGTCAGATTGACATCAAAACGCAAAACTATTCTGTAGCATCTACCTGTCACAGCCTAAGACAAAAGCAGAGCTGCACATTTTAAATATATTTTATGTGAAATCGATATAACGTTAAAACGATGCTATGACGTTTTTATTTGATTTAAAAGTTGTTTTGCTACAAAAAAATAAGCTTATTGATATAACGTTGATTAAAAATTAAATAACTGCATTTTAATTATTATATTTTAAACCAAAACAACCCTATAAAGGTCGATCGTATCGATTACTTATTTAATAATCGATACGAATCAATGTCAACGTCTATTCCTATCACACCATTGTCTATGGCAACAATCAAATAATAAAGTAAGTAGGTACTTACTAGGTTAACTAGGTAGTTTGTAATCAATTGGAATGCTTTTTATCATCATTAAATAATCCGGCTTTAACGAGACAAAGTGAAAATATAAAAAAACGTAGAAAAAAGCAATTTGTTTTGTTCATATGAAGTTTAAGGTCGCCACAACAAACCCAGTCCTAATTCTGCCATTGTTCTTTATCATAATTCAATAAATCATTTTATGTTAAGAAGACTGTTTCAATATCTGTAGATTAAAATTTGTATTTTCAAAATTGAACATGATAACTCAAAAGATATAACAAATGTAACCGTGCGGCAATGAATTAAATAAAAATGTAGGTAATTCCCTTAGAAATTAATTATTTAAGAACCTAACTACATAAAACTAAAAAGTATGCTATTATCAACATATAGAATTTTGCAGTCAACTGCTGGATATGGGCATCACGGTAGCAGTGAGTCAATAGGAAGATTTGGCCTACTATAAGCATGCTGACCAGACGGGTTGGTATGGAGTTCGATGTAAAGTTTTCCGTATCTTCGCACAATTGATATGCTTCGTGTATTTTCCTTAGTCACCGCTTTTGTATTCTCAATCGGCCACCACAGGGACAAATATATACATATGTATTTATTTAGGTCCTTATAGGATTATGACTGTTGTGAGCCAATAGGACTTGGCCTACAGTACCACCCTGAACCCAAGGGTTGGTATAGCGTTTCATGACGTCCTGTACGCAAAGATACTGTTTGTTTCTTTTTGAGAAGTAACATTGAATGGAGATCCAATAGGTTACCAAATTAAAAGTACCCATAACCAACGCGCTTGCATGATAAGTTAAATAAATGTTGAGGAAGCAAAAGAGGTATATTTGAACCGAAGCATGTGTTTTGAATTCCCCATTCCTTAAAATATCCGAGACGATACCCATATCGACGTTAAAAAAATCCCGTCCGCCATCTGTGATTTCCTATCCGCCATCTTTGATCACGAAATAGATGTTGTATTTGGATTCTCCATCCCTTAAATCATCAGAGACGATACCCATATTGATTTTTTTTTCCCATCTGCCATCTTTGATTTTGGTATCGTACATTAGTATACATTTGGTAATCGATTTATGATAAAACTGTACTCACCAAAGTATCAATATTATTACGTCGCGCTATGCATTGTTTACGCTATAGGTGTAAACAAGCGATCGCGGCAATGTCGCCGGAAAAAAGTGATACGTCCTACCGCTGGGAGGACCCGGCGTGGACTAATCGAACGAAGCTTGCGCGCGCGGTTTTATAGTGTTCTTAAAATAATTGTTAAAAATACATCAGCGCATTAAAAATTTTGAAAAAAATACTGAGTATTTAGCACTACATACTTTTTAATAATATACATTTTTTATTTAAATTCAGAGTCAAATAATAGAGAAATAAGATGTTGAAATTTATCAATTTTAAGTTTATTTATAACTGATTTAGACGAGTTTTTATTTTATAATTAAGAATTTTTAAACTGTGATGCACTTTAACACCATACATTCTGTATATTTAAGACTTTAAATAAGATATATTTCCATAGGAAACTTGTGATATCCGACTTGAAACAAAGCTCTGACGCCAAATTTCGTAAGACGGTGTACAGAAGGTTAATTCCTAATAAACAACCATAAACAAAATTCAAAATTTTGCGATGTAGTGCACACATATAATAGTTAATCTTAATAGAAATGTTATTTATTTTACATTTTTTGAGCGTATGATTAAGTTACGAGCCTTGAAAAATTCGTAAAAGATGCTGATTTCATATAAATTTGAGTACACGCTCTTAAGAGTGTGTACCAAATATCAGACCAATCTATCATCAGGAAGGGGGTAAAATTCCAATTACTAAATTTGACCCAAACAAATAAACAGGTCAAGCTAAGTAAAACTTTTTAATAATAATAAAAATGAAGCAAGGGCGCTACGCATCGTCGCCTGTCTGCAGTGCCGCATCTAACCTTATGACCCTTGCGTGCAGGCACTGCAGGCGCCTGAATTACCCCCCCCCCCCGTGGGATCTCCACCTTGTCGTGGTGGGGGGGCTCAGTAACCGTGGGTTAGAAGCCACCCACGGTGAAGCTAAAGTACTCGATAGACGGTTGTAAACTTGTTGGAAACCAACGTCACCACCCACTTGACCTTGGTTTGTCGTTTTCTATCCACACTGTTGCAAACCAGGCAGGATAATCATTCGTAGCCTACCTTTACGCCAAACCCGACGTGTGAAAAAATGGCTCCTCTTTCTAAATTACAAAAGGTTGGGTTTACTGTGGCTATTCTAAGCGCAGTCGAAGAGGAAAAAAAGAGAAAAAGAAGAAGAATATGGGTGAAGCAGTGGCTAAAAGAAAGAAAAAGGCTGAATCACATCAACCTTCTCGATTTATTTGACTTTGACGATTTAAAAACCTATCTGAAAATGGATATAAACTCATTTAATGAACTGTTGGAAATGGTTAGACCAATTATCTCCAAACAAGATACGGTAATGAGAAAAGCCGTATCTGCCGATGAGCGCCTCTTGGCTACAATAAGATATTTAGCTACTGGAAAACAATTAAATGATCTAAGTACCAGCACATTGATATCTCCTCAACTACCTACTGCCAGAAATATTTTTTTGGCACCGGTTACGTTGGCCTCCGGGTCTATTTCTTTTAACTTGTTAACTAATAAAGTCCACGCTAAGTTTTTTTGCTCAATATCTTTGTAGCTTTTATGAGCTAGGTCCCATAAACATGGAAGATCTCGATACAGTTCAATGAACTCCCCTATTATTTCGCGCTCTCGTTTAGCCATTTTATTGCAATGCACCGCACGCCACTACAACGTCCGGTAAACTGACATAGGGGCGGTTTGCAACATTCGTCTGCACCTATCCACACGGTTGGGCCCCGCCCACCCGATGTTTGGTTTGCGCTCTGCTCCTTCCCGCAAAGGTCGTTTGAAGGTTTGTCAAAATTTGGTTGTAAACTGCCATCTACACGGTTGGAAACGTCAAGGTCACCTCGGTTTGGTCGGTGGTTTCCAACCGTCTTCTATCGAGTGCTTAAGCGGGATCCCGGGAGGGGACGCTCCACGTGGGCTTGGTAGAGGCCTGCGTAGGATGCGTCCCATGGTGCGGGTGCGGGGGACAGTTCTGTCTGTCCCTCGCAGTCGGGTGCGGTCGCGGGAGGAGAGGCGTGTGGGTGTTGCGTTGCCCCGCGCCCTATCTCCCGCGACCAAATGGGGGCGCACCATCGTTGCGTCGCGGTGCCCTATCCTCTGCGGCCGCTGGGTGTTTTGGCGGCGGAGCCCAACACCTTCATCCCCGCCTGATCATCTGGTGGGCCAATACCGTCGGGGGGGTAGCGAGGAATGCTTTGGTGAAACCCTACCCTCCGACACATGGGTACATGAGGAGCACGGGTTGGCTTTTAGTCAGTAAGAGTCTGACAGTCCCCTTCGTCCTTCCCCCCCGGGGCGGAGGGACTCCATGAGGATTTTCCAACCCGATACAAAAAAAAAAAAAAAGGCGCGTGAATTACCAGCCGGAGATACGTTAAGTGTCTCAAATATCTTGAAGTACACATATAATCCTAACAGTAACATATCCTTGACCTCCAGTAAAGGAAGGGTGTTGAATTTTACGTGCCTTTTTACGGCTAGTTACCTCTCGTTCCGTCGGCGTCAGTGGCTTCATAGATAAATGAATTAGGTATCTAACATCTAACATCATAAATTAATGAACCAATTATGTTGCGTTTTTTGTGTTAGAAAGCTGATGTCATGAAGATGGTTCATACTAAGAACCATCTTCTTAACTAAAACTTACCTTGACTTACCTTAACATATTTAAAATTGCATTGTTTAATTTTCGTCAAGTGAATTTCAATAATAGGATTAGGAGCGAACATACTATTAAGTATATGTAAGTTTATAAAGTAGGAACAACTTACCATTTTATAGATATTCTGCATATACCTAATATGTTTATTTATTCAATACTTGACCTATAACACCTTCAACCTTCAAACAATTGGGTTTTTCACCTAGTACACAATGCAGATGTGCCAGATTATTTTATCCGGGACATCGCATAAATATTCTTTTATGTAATCATATTTGGGCATGCGTAGCATTGTGCCAAGAATAATTTTATTGATAAATTTAAGACTAAACCCAACGATTGAGTGTAAAGTGTGATACCCTATACTTATTTAAGTATAGGGTAGTAACATTTGTTAGAAACAACAAATTCTATGGATATCTTGGGAGGTCTGTGTTCAGCAATGCATCGCATTCAGCTGAAATTACGAATACTGTGATACTATTTTCCATTAGTACAATTAATACCAAAGTTACAATTATAATTATGTAAGATAAAAATAATAACAAATAAAATTAAAGAAAATGCCTGTTTAAACTAATATTCAAAAACCTCTTTAACTTAACTAAGTTGGTACGTATGTCGTTTATGTAAGTTAGGGGAAATGGATTTGATTGCCAACGTAATCGCATTAAAAATATAAGGAGTCTTATTAGAACAGACAGTAAAAGCTTGTTTGATCAATACTAGTATCAACTGAGTGTTACGAATGTAAACCAATGACCCCGAAATGTTGCTTGTCCCTGCAAGTCTTAGAATCAATACAGGAGTAAAATTTCTACGACCATTTGATGGGACCAAAAGTATGTATTATTATTGTCTTTGAAATAAACAGGTCGGGATCGTTGACCTATAGGTATTTTTATAATGAGAACAAAGAAAAAAATTAGGGCATCGGAATTTATCCTTATTCTTTTTATATTGACCGACGCGCACGTTTCACAACATAGGGCCCTTAAGTTTGGCAGAATCTTAGTACTCTGCGACGAGCATATTCAAATCTAATAAATAAGATTTAGAATATTTTATGTACTCATGTACCTAAGGGGCCTCCCAATGTATGTAAAAATTTGAATCCTTAGATTGTTTTTACATTCGTAACACATACCTATTTTTGGATCCTACTTGGAATAAATTGAATGCTCATAGATTGACTTGCAGATTGTAACAGATCAAAGTTAAGCATTGTTCACAGAGGTCACATCTTGGACGGGTGACCACTTGTCTGACATTTAGGTATATTATTTTAGATATATCAAAATGCTATCGTGCTTCAGGTGACGTCAAGCCGTCGGACAGTCTATAAAATCCGGTACGAGAGTTAGCCGCAGACACTCGAAAAATGAATGAACTGGTCCGGAAACCATCGTGCCATCCATCCGTGTAGTCATGTAGGTATGTCGCTCACCGTAATATAACGGTACGGAGCCCTACACTGGGCCTTAGTCACGCTAGCCCTTTTTGTTTCAGTTATTTGTCCGGTTTGGGGAGTTTGATCGCTAAAGATTTAACTCAAACGAGCATAGTGCGTAAAGATCGTCACGTAATATTAGAACTGTCTGTTCTACGTGGAATAACAGAGAATAGGCATTGAGATTTTAATGTTTACCATACTATTAACAGTATTAACCCTATTATAAAGATCAATGCTCAATAGAAAAATATTTGACGATGCGTCAAAGAATTGAGCATTCATCGTGAATTCGTCAGCATTTATTTTTGTGATGTTGTGTCATCTTCATCTTAAATTATCATTACACACATTTATTATTTATTGATCATTCTTTCAGTTAGTCCAACTTAAAAAATCGGGGGCTGTAGGTGTTCATAGCCTTACCAAACCTTTAAGATACAAAATAGTTCGTTCGTAAAATTTTATGTCCAATGGTAATTTCCGCCCACCGTTATTATCTACCCGCAGATTAGCCGTTGAATAAAACGTATCCTGTTTCAAAACCAAAGGATGTTTATTCAGATAAAATAATCATAAACTTACATTGACTGAAACGATTTGAATAATATTCCGCTGCGATACAAAACGGGCACCAATTTACAATACATTGCCAGCAGTACTAAAGTGCGGAAAAGTTGGCAAAGAAACCCAGCAATGCTTTGAATAAATTGGCGTTTTTGCATCATTGCAGACAGCTACGCTTAGATATACATCCAACTTTGCTTTCATTCTTAGAAATAGACATTTATTCGCAGTAGCATTGAGCAATGTTTAACAAAGAGTCACGTACAAATCACCAAAACATTTAAAAACACTTGTTTTAATTTCACTAAGAAGTTATTTTTGGCTCAAACAAATTATAATGTTGAGATAGTTGCTGCTAAACAATAGAGCCATTCCATCGTTTTGTTCTTATCTTTCAAGGGAATCGACAAGTTTCTTCAACTACTGACTACCAGCGAATTGTGGTTACATGAATGAACATTCAATTTATAAGACTTCTTGCATAACATGAAGTCATAGTCAAATTCCATGACGTGACCACATGTAACAAAGGCTCACAGACTCCGATGGTTTGGTGGTCTGGTTAAGAGAGAGTTGTGGAGTAAAGAGAGCACATTTGGGTCGATGAACAGGACGTTCAAAGTTATGGATATGGATCTAAGGGAGCTTCTAGCTGGTGTCTGGCGATAAGTGGCCAAAGATCGGTCAAACTGGCGTTCTCTCGTATAAGACACAATTTGGATCATTGAGGCAACGGAGTAAGCAAGGTTTGGCTCGATTTAGCTGTTCTATAGTACACGATGTTTGACATAGCATAAGTGTATTTGGATATATCCGATTGTTACTCATAGCACGACTCAATTAGCTACGTCAGATTATCGCGTTAGCAGAATCACCGAGGTAGCTAATCCGAATCATAGCCGCTTTAGAATCCTCGTACGGTGGATTCGACACACAATACAAGAATTAGTGTGTTGCTATACTGAGTTAAACGAATAAATATCTTTTCTTTACAATATATTAAATCTACGTTATAGTACTTACAAATACGAATGCACATTGGATTTGCTGCTAAATGTGTGGTCTCAAGATAGGACAAGCTCTTGTCCGGAATTTGAACAATCCGTTTTACTCATCCTATACATCTATAACGTATAAGTACGAAAAATATTATTTTCGGCAGATAATCGCATTACACATTCGTGAGTCGCATGCACTAAGCAAATTAAAATTAACGTTATAAAAGATTATAAATATTCGAGTTTGGTTTGGTTCCACTAAGGCACGTTCAAGGCCGTACGTTGCGTTTAAAGCTTACACTTACTATGTACTTATTACGTAATTACTTCGCTTACAAACGTATAATAATATACTTATTAGTAATGAACTATTCACTCAAATACTTGAGATGCTATTATATTTCTTTGCTGTCATATTTATGAGATTTCTTAATTAGTGGAAAATATTGCTAAGTTGTACACGAAATACTAGTTACACAAGTCAGGAAACTGGTTTACTATTATTAGCTCTTCAGAGTACTTATTGTATAAATGGATCGTAGTACAAATATAGAACGAAGGTACATTAAATAAATATTAAGTCCTAGAATATGTCCTTCGAGCAAACCAGACGCTTTAAAATGTTCCAAAATAGTAATTTAAATAAACTATTTATATTCGAATGGGACGGCAATGCTGAAGTATTGAATATAAATGTTATATCAGCGATATTATAATTATTATGGAAGTATGTGAACGAACTTATAGTACCTGATGTCACAGACATCGTAAGTTGAATAGCGTTTTATCCGTCGGAGAAAGTGTTATGAATGTAATTATAATCTTCCGACGCGCCCAGTTTCTTATAAAAAATTATTTTGCATACAAAGATAAAAATAGCTATTAAAATTCTTAATCACTTACTAATTAAAATATTACAAGTAAAAATTGAGATATTTTTTAAACAAGCACCGTGTTGGGCACCTACATAATTACATAAATCAAACGATTGTGATAAAAAGGTTAACAAAAAAATCAGTCTTAAAATTTTGCAAAGATTAAGTACAAATTGGCTCAGATCAATATTAAAATAATGGAAATATACTTGCTGCTGTGTTAAATATTTGGAGAACGTGATACGTGACGTTGATAGGGTAGTTTATTCGCCCATAAACTACCCTATCAACTTGAGTTGATAGGGTAGTTTATGGCAGGGCTTGGATAACGGTATATTTTTCGAAACGTTTTCGTCTTAAATACCTAAGAAACTATTTGTTTCGTTTACGTTCGAACAGAACGTTATAAAAACGGTTTTGAAGAACAATTATAATTTAAATCGTTTTTGATTAATAAACGTTTTAAAACCGTTTTTTTATATTTTTGGGTTCAACAGGTATTAATATGAAACTACGAATATCACGAATTTCATTCAGTTGATATTTTACGGCCGCGCATTTCTGACATTTTGATTTGTTACTTTCATCATTGTAAATGTAATATGAATAAATTTGTTTTTTTCCCTTTCGTCCCATTTTGTGAGCAAGAAACAAACACCACTTATTAACAAATCACTCGCAACGCAAGTCACAACACAATCTCAATCAATACGTTAGAAGCGCATTGGAATTACTGATGCAATGAAATCTAAATATAACATAATTAACATACTACGCTAGGCGGAACCCGATCGAATTAAACAAGTTCATGCTTCTCGCCGCACACCGTGCGCGGCTGCGTCCTGCGGAATAAACCGGTTTTTACCCTGCGGAAATAACGTTCTCATTTTGTTTTCGTTCCGAACAAAATGACATACAAAGAACTGTTCAAAACGTTTTAAAAACGTTATTTTAAATAACGTTTCCAAGCCCTGGTTTATGGGCGAATAAACTTTCATCAACATTTATGACAACCATTTTGAATCCCGGAAAACTTATCCGTTTCAGTTACAGCATTAAAATCAAATTAAATTATTATTCAAATCGTATATAATTTGTAACTTTAATCAATTCTTGACTCGGCCTAAATATTATGGAAGTAATCATCGTAAAAAGAAACTAAATCTTAATAAAATAATGCCCTTCTCGCTTTTTATCCGCATTTTGCCACTTCCTTGACAAGTAGTTTCATAGATCCTTATTTAGAGAGACGTACTTATAAGTATAATGTACAGCCTATAAATAAATGAATATGTACGTAAAGTTACAAAAAACGACGATAAATGGAATGTTTGTATAAATATAACTTATACTAGACAAGGCACGCGTTGACCTTAGATTAAAATGGCTCATTGGTTTCTGCAGGTACTTCTGCAAAGTGCCCTGTAGTATCATTCAGATGTTTTGGCGAATAGGATTATAAAACATTATTCTTCACTCTAGTCGGTTTATTATCAAATAAATCTGACAAGAAACACGGGAAACTGATCTTTGCACTGTTGATGCTCCACAATTCTAGTGCTCATAATACAACCAAAGGAGAACGACAGAAGTTTGACATCAATTATTAATATGAGCAATTTTGAGCAACTTCTTCCATCATTCAAGTAACGTCTAAAATTAACTACAGTATCAACATTTCGTTGATGCGTGTTGTACTTACAAAAGATTTGGAAATCATTGACTCAGCAGTCTACTGGTCAACGGTCTATGTGTGTCTTTATTACATTATTATGTCACATGTCCATCACCTTTAAGAATAACACCAATGACGAAAGTTATGCTTACTTATCACACGCGCGAAGCTGGTAGTTAGTAAATAGTTATTTAAAATAAATCTTAATTTAGACGCGAAAGAGTTCAGAATTGTATAGCAATTGCAAAAAACTGATTAATCATTGTCAGCATAAAATCGCAAGTGGAAAGTGCGTCTGATCTGTAATTGACTCTTGATCTGTTACGCGGCTGATGGAAAGTGAACAATTATACATATAATTATTAAAGATAATCTTGACTGACTATCATGGGAAGCGAGCGGAGGATTCAGGCCAACATGGAGAATGAGGCTAGTTAGAATAGAACACTGGGTAGAAGTTGGATCATTGAGCTATGGCGCTCAAACAACGATAAAGGTTTTCGGCGGAGAAGTCGAGAGATCTTGATGTCGATTAATGCTCGGTAAAAATGGTCGAATTCATAATGAAGCAATCCGACAGAGAACTAAAGTGATCTACATAGCCCAAAGAATTGCAAGCTTCAAGAAGCAAAGCGTAGGGTAGGACGCCCTCCAGATAGCTGGAGTGATGATATACTCAAGGGGCTGGCCACAAAGAGCCGAAAATCGGGCTCAGTGGTATGCCATCGGGGAGGCTTATATCTAGCAGCGAAGTGGACTATGGCAAGCTAATTATGATGATAAAATTAATACCAATATTTGGGAAGATGGCTCTGGTGATGACGAGATCCAGTCCGACCATTTTATATAGCAGTGGTTGGCCAAAATCGACGTGCCAGACAAAAATTGCTGCTTAAACCTTAAACAGACTCATTTCGTAACTTGCTATCAATTCCAAGCGTCGCTGCCCAACTTGATCGCCCTTCGGTCACGAATTGAATAAGTAGAAGCTCATTGAATTCATTTAGCAGACCTAGCGTAAAAGATTAGGTTGCATTGTGCTTAGCTGCTATTTTAAATTTAAAATCCAAAGAAAAGAAGGATAAAATAATCATTTCTATGGAATAGGTAGGTAAAGCAAGTTTAAAAGGCATCTCCAGTAGTCGTAATATACCCTTTTCAAACATCAAACCAACGGAAATAAAGAATACCCAGACTCAAAACAAGGATTAGTGGACCATACAAAGTATTATGCCTTGCGGGAATTGAACAAGAGACACTCTGCGAAGAGCTGTTAGGTACATGCATCTGCATTTACACCACTTCGGCATAAGTACAGTCTAAAGGTCATAGCCCACTTACACAACTCTGCTCACACCCAACAAAAAAAATATCATTTAAAAAATGGGCTTTAACTATCGCTCTTTAGGTATTCTTTAAATTGGCAACATTTAGCACACCGTGAGCTGTCTGCTCATTTATCTGCCAATGTGCCACCTGGCTTATAATATGCAAATAATCAATTATCAAACATAATTAAAATGCACAATTGCTGTTTATGTAACGGAAAATATTGACTGCCAAGTTAAAAAAAATCCATTGCTTGGATAGCATCCTTGAAACATGTTACTTCACAAGATAGTTAAGGAGTTGAGAGATTCATCATCATCAGCCTTTAACAGTCCACTGCTGGACTAGGCCTCTCCTTTGTAAGGAGGAACTGGCCTACTATACCACGCTGGCCAAACGGGTTGGTATAGGGTTTGTATCAAGTTTTCCTTCTCTTACAGTGCTGTTCTCTGCATAATATGCTCCCTCTGTCGGCTCTTACGACACCCATGGGATGATATGGGGTGGTGACATTCCATATTCTTAATCCGTCACCACACGGACTGACGGTTGAGAGATTATCATCACAATTATGGTCAAGTAGGAAGTCCTTTAAGCTTATCAGAACAGTTAATGACTCAAGCAATTAACATGTACTGTTTACAGTTTTAAACCAATCATGGTAAGTACTATCAGCTGATGCATAAGCTGGGTATGGGCGGACTATATTTATGATAACATGAAGATGCTTAAAGGTTGAAAGAAATAATTATAAGGAGGTATATTGAAATGGTAACATTTCATTTTGGAGACCAAAAGAGTAGGTACCTACTTAGCATATCACACATTGATAAAGGTCCGGATAACAGAAAATATTATATGACCAAGCTGATAATATGCAATTGAATAATAAGCTGACCTTCAGAAAATGTGTTTAGACCAGGCTTCAAGTGTAGATCCTGAATCATAACCATAATAACTTTAGACTGTTTTGATACTGAAGTTTGAAGACAATGAGACATCTGAATGATACTACAGGGAGAAATATAGAAGAATAAATACTTATAAACTACGAAAAATATAAAAAACCTGTTAAAAATATATGCCGTCTGGCATTTTAGCTTAAAATGTTTAAAACCTTAGACAATAATATATCTAAATAATTGTATATATATAGAGCCCAGATTATATGCACTTGGATGTTTTGTCTTTCTTCAATGGTTGTATGAAGTTTTAAATTCTTTTTTATTTGCGCAATAATCCACACACAGTGTTGGATTATTGAATACCCAATCTTACTAGGAAACTTTGGACTAGATATTATATGAATAAATTAATTCGAAACTCTTTAATATCATTTTAAATTGTACTGCATATAATCCAGTCTCTTTTAATAAGTTTATATACCGAATTTAAAATACTTTAAAATGAGATTGAGCAGGAATGTACGTTTAGATTTATGCAGTGTTTATTGACTATAAAACATATAAGTTTAAGTGTTGCAATTAAGTAATAATGTTGCAATATACATCTTATCAGTGGGAGACATAATAGATTTTCTATTGTGTCTGGTATTGTGGCAGTCAAGAGGTTAAACATGTTTAATCATAGGCACTAACTAGGACTATTTTATAGTGTTTTGATCAGAAAAAAAGGATAGTATGCATTGCCTACATAAATGTAAAGATATCATAAATATTAATTGCAACATCTTTTACTTATTTAGTATTAAAATGTATTTTCTGCTACAAATTAGTATTACTAGTAATACCTGTCATGCATGCAGTAAACACTGCACTGGACGATACAGAATTAGTTACCAAATTAGTTCTTCATGTTGCTGCCACTAAGGTACCTGAGCTTTTTAATTAACCACTAATCTTTGAAACACTGGTCACATTCACACTGGTTAACCCTACACATTCACTGTATCTTGCATCCTTTTCGTTTCTTATTCATATCAGCTTGCTTGCTCTTTTTCTTTGCTAGTCCCTCTGCAGTTATATCTGATATAACAGACAGCCTCTTGCTATTATCGTTACGCTCTTGCCCTGAACGCGGAGGACTTATATCTGGTGGGTATGTAGAGCTGTACAAGTTGTTATTCTCACTGTAACTGTGAGGTACATTTGTAGGTGGACTACATTCTGGTTGCGGGTTGTCAGTTGGATAATGTGACGCTGGTCTTATGCTCACTGGGTCTGGGAATCGTGGCTTTTTCCCAGTAGCTGGTGGAGGAGGAGGTTGCCGATGCTGCATCGGAGTGTGATTGTACGGTAACCTGTTGTCTTCAAATGATCTTGAATGCACATGAGACATGTTGTTACCAGAGGTGCCAGCTTCAGATTGCTCAGAGTAGTACTGGTTTGACATTTCCAATGACTGTAAAGCACTGGCCTTTGACTGAATAGATTCTTTCTCAAATGGCTCCACATAGTTCAGATCTGAGTCTACAGATTTACATAACCTCAGTCGATTCTCACGGATCATGTCCCGAGGGTTACTGTACGCATCACAGAGAGTTGCTTGAGGGTTGGGTAGTGGGTCATTTTCCATAGGATGTTGTAATTGTTGTGCAGCCTTTCTTTGCTGTTTCTTCAAAAGTGCCTTCTGTCTGGCTTTCTCTTTAGCCCGTTGCAGTTTTTTGTACTCTCTCTCTTGCAGTAATCTGGCAAGCTCCCCATCTTGAGCCTCTACTGCACACCTCATGTCAGCTAATAGTGCATCTTGATTATTATCCTTGCTACTTAATTCTCGTGCAAGTCGTGCATCTTTCTCTTCTTGCTCCAAACGTTTTTTCATTTCCTGAAGCTCTTCAGGCGAGAGACCTAGTTCTTCAGGGTTAATATCATCATTGGGAGAAGATTGAGGAGCTGATTGAGGAGCTGGCTGAGGCGCGGGCAACGGCGCTGGTGGACCAGCACGAGAAGAACTAGGTTGCTGTAACATATCACTGCTACGCTGGCGCCGTTGTCGTCGAAGATTTATTTCTGCCATCTCCCTGGCAATTTCAGCATCAATTTCTGCTTGTCGACGACGCGTGAGCTCTCGTAAATGTATTTCGTGTTCTATATCTCTTTGTTCGTTCAACGCAATGGGAAAGTCCTCACGTATCTGTTGATTGCGATACCTGTTCTCACACAAATGTGAAGATATCTCGCGGTCCTGGAGTCGGTTGGCCAGTGCTCCGTCGGCGCGCACTAGCCACTGCTCGCGAAGATCTGTCACATGTCCGAACTTGGGCATCGTATCGCTCGTCTGGAAACCCGCCATCGCTGGTGCGCGACGGTAGAAAGTATCCTCGAAACTTTCCCAAATAAAGTCACCTAAATACGTATTCAACACGGAGTTACGTTAGCGTAACGTAATACTAGTTTATTGTCTTTTACCACGACACAAGTAACATGATGACAGCGCCTGCCTCCGAGCACGATCGAGACTCAAAACACGGTACCAACCATTCACGACAACTTTCTTCGTATGCCGTGAGAATCTTCAATGAACTTTTTACGTTTCCCCTGTGAACTCTGCGCGCACAATAGGTAGCAATGTTTGATAATCTACATAATTAATAACATCGGGCGCACTTCATTCATCCCTCCTCCACAACAAATATGTACCTAATAATCTTCCAACTATTCGATTCGAATTGAGCTATAAAAACACAATGACAGACAGAGACACGCATGACAGCATTGACAGGTGAATTACTAAATTCCTCGCAAGTGAGGTGATTGTAATGAACTATGCCATAGTCGACTTTCTGAAATAAATCGGTTCTTCACCCAAATTGGTCACTAGTCTATTGTGGGCACATAATATGACTTTGATTGTAGTTACACATAAAGTTAAAATCGATTTCAGCGTGGTCTGAGCTTACTATTAAAGCACGTTCTTCAATAATAAAGTTTTATTTAACAAGATTATAATATAGTTAGCTCTCCGGGTCCATTCGCTTGTATCACAGACATTTATATATTTTGCCTGAGCGTTCCTTATTTTAAAACTATCTTATTGTAAAGGCTGTTGAGAGTGATTACTACAGCAAAAGAAGTCGTTGCCCTGGTAATCTTACGAGTTTTCAGCAGGGCCGTTCCGACCCAATGGAGCGCCTGTGTGCGAAATCTATGAAGCGCCTGTGCAGTGGCGTAGGGCGGATGACCTTTTTTTTAGTCGTTACCTAACAATTCCGGCCTAAATTTAATTTTCTATTTGCCCTTCCTACGCCACTGCGCCTGTATGCGAAATCTGTGAAGCGCCTTTTTTGGCATCCTTTTTCGAAAATAAGTGTTATAATTAACGCATATCTCGGCGCGCGGCGCCCCTGTCACCCTGGCGCCTGAGTGCGCCGCGCACATTGCACATAGGGAAGGTTCGGCCCTGGTTTTCAGGAACGTGTTACAACGTTAAAGCTTACCTTGGCGCTGTGTGTAATAAGACTAATCTTAATTATATAAAATCCTTGCGTTACTGACTGACTGACAGACACGCTACAGCCGAAACTATTGGGCGCAGGAAGCTGAAATTTGGCATGTATGTTCCTTGGGAACCGTTGGGGTGCACTAAAAAGGGATTGCCCGAAATTTCCACGGGATCGGCCAAAACGGGTAAAGTAAAACAAAATGCATGCGTAGCTGCTGGCGTCCTCTAGTAAGTGATAAATTTGCATTAGAAATTGCTTCACATTAACTTAGTCGAGTTACCGATCCCTGCTTAATATTATAAATTCGATAGTGTGTTTGTGTGTACCATTAGTTGCAAAAATGTACCTGGGAGGGATTGTAGGGAGGGTCAAAGTTTGTAGGGCCCAATTTTATTAATCTTTGGATGTAAGAACGCATGCACTGTAATAATTGAGTGCTGAGCATGTGCTATCGTATCTGTCACTACTGTCGCGTCATACATATTGTCATACTAGCTTTTGCCCGCGGCTTCGCTCACGTTAAATTTGGGGTAACACAAAACTCCTTCATCGTTCGATAGTAATTTTCGTTTTAATTCTGTTCATAGAGACTAATAAGAAATATAACCGCAAGAAGTATTTAAAACATTTCTGTAAACAGTATTTTTAGAGTTCCGTAGTCAAACGGAATCCTTATAAACGCGCTATGTCTGTCAGTCTATCCGTATGTCACAGTCACTTTAATTATGCCGAAACTATTCAGTTTACACATTTGAAAATTGGTAGGCAGATGTATTCTGAGAACCGCTTTACGCTATAGAAAATAAAAAATATTGAATAATAAGGGGGGCTTTTCATACATGGAACTGATGTGGAAAATGGGTCGTTAAAATTACTTTGAGGTTCCTAAAACCATTACTTCTCAAAGTCAATCGTTTGAAAGATATACGGTTCCAAAGTGGTAAAATGGGTGTGTGAGTCCATCTAACTTTTAAAGTAAGAGAGTGACAAATCTAAAAAAAAAATATGCTGTAAGTAGATCGTTATAAAAACTTTCAACGAAAATTGGTGTGGACGATATGTATGAAGGATAATAATATGTAGTCAGCAGTTTTTGAAATAAAGCACATCTTAAAAACCGCACATATAGCTTTATCGTTTATACAAATACTATTAATAGTTAGTCGAAGATAATGGCTATGGTAAGTGGATACCTCCACTACGGAGCCCTTCATGAGCGAGTCTGCCTTGCAAAAGCGAATAGCTTTTATATTAATGTTTCGTCCTTGGTGTTACTTGTAGCCGTTTGCCATTACAAAGCTTTGGTGCATTAAGATTCCGCATTAACAGGACTGGACTACCAACGTTCAGTCTCAAGTTGCGTGAAGGTACTCCTGATAATTGTAAGGAGTTCAAAAGCTCTATAGGGTACGAAGTATTCATGACATTATCTACCGAAAGGTGCTCATCAACATCACTTTGCATACAGTCAAATTTCAAAGCCATGATCCGATATATCTCTATACACACTTTCGCATTTATGAGTACAGAATATTGGTTCAGCCGGCTTAGCGTGAAACCGGTACATACATACTGTTACGAGCTGGGGTTCGGTGATAAATTATATACACTATGCCACTAAACTGAACTTTATTTACTGACACAAACACTATACACACTTATTTCTCAACACTAATAAAACACACTTAATTCACACTTAATTCTCAACACTATAATAAAAACACACTTATTTCACACTACTAGAAACACCACTAAACACTTCCGACTAACTTCCCTTCGCTTGGTGATTATCGCTCCGATATTCAATTGTTACTATCCTGTCTCGCGCGTTTACGCGGTATTTATACCGGCCGGAACACATAACTAGCCTTTTCGAGACGACTCACGAAATTTCTGGTAACGTGTAACGTGTTTCTAGATTTGTGTAATTGTTCTATTTACACCAATGCCATCTATTAGAGGATAGATGAAACAGCTTCAAACAACCGATACATATCTAATCTCATCTAGTTCTCCCATTCACTGATAGATGGCGTTATTTTCAATTCGTAACAATACATACACATTTTCGCACTAATATTAGTAGGGATTGGCCAAGGCTGTTACAATAATTATTAGTTTAAATAAGTAAGCGACCCAAGTAATGACAGTCACCATATATGATGATATGACAATGTATAATGTGACAGTACTGACAGATATAGGTACGATTGCACATACAGCATGCGTTCTTACTGTCAATAGGTAGTACGTTTGTCCCTACAAACTTCGACCCTCTCTAAAATCCCTCCCAGATTATTTTTTGCAATTAATTGTATCCTATGTGTTTTTCCTGGTTCCGAGCTACCTTCCTAACTTTCAGTCAAATCGGTTCAGCCGTTTTTGAGTTATAAAATAGTGTAACTAACACGACTTTCTTTTATATATAAAGATGTATTCGATTTACGCGCTACAAAAATCTGGACTCGCGTAAACGGGCATATATCGGTGTGTTCGCTCGAAACGGTAGTGATATCGTGTCACGAGCTTAGACGCGCGTCAATGCTCGTACGAGTTGAGCGTGTGCCAAGAGTAGTAATGGTCGTTATTACAATAACAGTTATGGTAATGCATTATTTGAGCGTAATGAATAATGAGTTTTTTTTTTTTTTTTTTTGATGAGTTTTGCCGTGTGGTTGACGGCATAGAATACAAGTGTCACCACCCCCTATCTTCCCGTGGGTGTCGTAAGAGGCGACTAAGGGATAAAACGATGCAAATACCATCTTTGCGTAGAGACGGAAAACTCGACATCAAACCCTATACGACTGCCTCGTTGGTCTCGCGGCGTAAATATGCGCGTGGGATCGGGAGGTCCCGGGTTCGATTCCTGGGTCGGGCGGTGTTATTGGGTTTTTCTGTCACGAAATTCTCAGTAGCAGCACGGAGTCTGGAAATGTGCCCGGTACGGCAATAGGCTCGCCCCTTATTACGTGGGACTAAAGTATATCTGGCGAAAAGTGGGTGTAGAAATACACCTCTGCCTACCCCTTCGGGGATAAAAGGCGTGACGATATGTATGTATGTATGTATGTGTATGTGAATAATGAGTTATTGCATACTGAGTTATCCTGTTATCAATGCCAAAAGGCGCGCCTATAGGTACGCGCCTACATGCGCTTCCAAAAACCAGCTTATACGCGCGTATAAAACTCTAGTTTGTAACCGCCCTAACGGCGGCAGTTTATGATCACGTGGACGCGCGGCCGAGGCGAATAAACTGTCAGTTGATTGCTAGTAGGCATACACTGCGTTTAGGCAACTTTAAAGCCGTTTATTTTAGGGAAATGTTGAAAATTTTGTTTGTGTTTATTTGGCAGAAAGTTTACATTTATCATTCAAAACACGATTTTGGATTAATTAGAAAAAAATGTCGTGACTTTGAGCCTCAATATCTCCTGAACCAGTAATACCCAGGTATGCTGCCGAAGTAAAAAAGATCGTAATAATTGGTACAATATGGGGTTTCAGTTTACGTTAAGGGTCTTTTTACACCCTGAAAGTACTTAAATATTAAAGTATGCGTACAATGAAAAAGATTTGTGTAACCCCGAAAATAACGCGCGCGCGAAGCCGCGGGCACAGACTATAGGGATACTACGGCCGCGGGTAGAAGCTAGTCTATACACGTTAATAAAATTGGAGTGTCTGTTTGTAATATTAAATTAACCGCTATTCACTAAATGCATATAGATGTAGGTATACACACAAATTACATTTTTTACAATTTTTGTCTGTCTGTCTATTTGTTCTCGCTATACTCTGGAACAGCTGGACCGATTTTGACGGGACTTTCACTGACGGATAACTGATGTACCAAGGAGTAACTTAGGCTATAAATTAACCGGGTAGGTACGCGAAGTAGTTCCCTCATGACGCGGGTGAAACGGCGGGAAACAGCTAGTTAAGAAAAAAAATATAATATACTAGAGGACGCCAGCAGCTACGCCTGCATTTTTTTAAAATTTACTCGTTTTGGCCGATCCCGTGGGAATTTCGGGAAATCCCTTCTTAGTGCACCCCTACGGTCCCCAAGGAACATACATGCCAAATTTCAGCTTCCTGCGCTCAATAGTTTCAGCTGTAGCGTGTCTGTCAGTCAGTCAGTAACGCAAGGATTTTATATATTAAGATTTTTATTCATCTCAATTCTATCACTCATCCAAGCATCCAAGACTTCTCGCCTTGGAGCCCGGGGTCCGCTTACTACAAGTATTGACGTATTCTAATCCGATTTGAGAGAATATTAGCTTTTCTCCAAAGCGACTGCCCGTAACGACTGTCAAAGGTCTTTATGATCAGGGATTGAAAGCGGTAAAGGTATAAAGGTATGGTACTGGTATTTATAATATGCAAAGTATGGACTCTCTTAGATCTGTCTTTAGTGAAAAGGAATTCCTTACACTTACCGGTATCCTAAGACTATAGAATAAAAGGCAGACAGAGCGCGCGGAACACTTGCGTGAGGCCACTAAAGCAAATACAAAATTGAAAAGCGCATACAAACTCGACTCAGTGCGCTGCGAAGCATCGCACAGTTCACACGCCACGATCGATCCAGCTTTTAAATTCATAAAATGCGGTCTTGCGTTTTTAAACATTGTAAAAGTTGTTTCTAAAAGCAAATACGGGAAGATGGAATATATTCTTACAGATAACTATGGATTATTTGACCGTTTTATAATATTATTTCGATAAAATTCGTATTTCTGCAGAAAATATGTAAGTGTTGCCAGTTTACGTCGACATCGTTTTCCCTGAATTAGGGAAAATGCACTTGTCAATTGATTATGTAGGTAATAATGATTGTCATGTTAATGAAAAATACATTAACGTATTGTAAAAGTATATTGTAGATTATATTTTTCTTATAAATATACTAATAGGATTTCCATTAGTATATACATTGTTTTGAGTTCGATCCCCAAACGATCCAAATATTCGTGTACACGCGGCTACTTGTCAAGCTATGCACTTTGACCTTTGTACCGTTGTTAGACCTTTGTACCGTTCTTATGGCGTAGGGAATAAGTATCAAAATCATACTTTGACTATTTAGCTTGACTTGGCGCCGTGTGTACATTAAGTACAGAAACAGAAATTTTATTATTGATTGTAGCCATTATTTATTTTTAATTGCAATTTTTTTTGGTTACGATTTATGATTATGATATTCATAATTTATTGTATGCATGACAAAATGTTTTTAGCTAATTAATATTTATGACGCAAGCCTATCTATTTATTTCTCAATTTACGAATAAAATTAGTTAAAACTTAACTCGGAGCCTACATTTTTTAAGAAATGTATTTATAAAAGCATACTTTAATGGTATCTTTTATTTGAATAATTTTCACAACAGCATTACATATTAAAAGCATTAATTAAATCTATGGTAAATTCTTCAAAACCACAAACGAATATAAAATATTACCTATTTAATAGGTATTTTTATATTCGTTTGCAAAAACTATATGCAAAATAGTGGGAGATTATTCATAATCTGGCAACTTTACACACACATAGACGCGCGTGTCCGTACAGTGCCAGTCGCCAAATGTCACGCACACATAGCTGTCAACGTGCCTCACTTAGTTGGACGAATACGCTACATCTGAGTCTTGTTAATAAATCTGTGCCGGTATCTATATATTAGAATTATGTTTATTTGTTAAAAATAATATCCAATTTTTTAATCTTAAGTGTACTTCTAAGCCTAACGTAAGAAATAAATATAAATACAATTTAAAGTTACCACTTATAAACAATGTTATATTACAAAAGCACGTATGTAACTGCAATCCGAGTTTTTAACCACTTGCCCGTAGATATTAAGCAACTAGAAGGACAATTGTTTAAAGAGGCCTTAAAGCGTTGGCTAATTAAAAAAGCTTTTTACAATATGAATGAATATTTTCAAAATAAATGTTAGTCTTAAGTAGTAGTAGTATGTAATTATTTATAAGAATAATATTACAATGCCCGATTGGGTAGGCTGTTGAAACTATATATTTTATGTAAATACCTACGTATGCACACAGTTTCAGTAATAAATGTCTTTGTCTTTAAAATTACCATACAGCTTTGATTTAGAGGTGAAGCCAAAACGGTTGATAATTATGCTTACGATACCGCTAAATAAAGGTATTTACCTGTATGTTTTACGGTACCATTAATCCATTATACCTTTATATTACTAGTAAGTACCTTAACAGAAACCATTTCGGTACCGAAAAATTTATGCACCAACAACGTAGATAGGTACGTACACACATTGTCAACTTGAAGATTTTCATATCGAGACTTGAACGAACGCTATCGTCACGCATTACAATCAAAGCATAAATTAAATATTTTCGTGGTTAACATTTTTGTAAACTTTCGATCGTATCGTAAGTACCTACCATTGCGGCCTACCGGTGAAAAAAACCTTTATTTTATTATTTAGATATCTGAAAAAATAATGATACCGAAATATTATAATACGAAAAGATAAAAATACCGTTACTTTAACGTACCGAAATTTAAAGGTATGATGTCATACCTTTAACCTATTTGACCGAAATCTTTTCAGTTAATCAATCCCTGTTTATGATAGCTGTGACCGAGGGTTTCACGTACTCTTCGAGGCAGGGGGCAAACAATAATGAAAAAGCGGAAAAAGGGAAATTAACAATTTCATAAGCCCGGCGTGGGTCGAACCCTCTGTATGGCACTCTGTTGCCATCTCCACTCGGCTATCGCTGCCGTTAAATTTTATTAATCTATCATTAGCCCGTAAATATTGCCATCACTCTAACTTTGTATGTGTACCTCGAAGAAGATATAGTTATCTGTGAGTGAAATGGAGTCATTAATAAAAGTGGCGTCACATCCTGAAGTCAGATTAATAATATTGAAATCGAACCTTGGAATGTCTTGTTTTTAATAGGTACCTACTTATTTTAAAAGAAACCGATGATATGCATTTATATTGCACTGGTTTCTTAAAACGAAAATTCCAACTATCACCGCTTTTAAAGAACCTGATGTGTATTGCTATGTTTGAATCCCTATTTCTTTATAACGAATTTGTTAATAAATTGAATTTTAAGCCTGGCTGGAAGAAGGAATATGTGTGACTCCCGAAACATCCGGACTACACAATTACGCCGGACTACACAATTACGCACTATAAAACACAGCGGTGTCCTCGAGATCCTATAGCGGCAAGGTTAGGCGAATCTACCATAGTTAATAAAGACGCAAAGACGATATCACTGAGGGTTAGCCAACTGCCGCAAAACCAGGTTCGACCAGCTAAAATTCTCTCCAAGTCAGCGTAAGCGCATTCAATCTCGAGGACTTGATTATTATAATTTTTAGGAATTGGCCGGCCGAAGCCATGACATGCGTTTGGGAAGAGAGGGATGACGCACCTTTTCCCATCCCGCCGTCGCCTCGTCTTGCTCAGGATAACCTACCTACTGCCTAGCAGAAGGACATGACGGCGTTTCAGGTTCTCTTGCTCAGGACCAAGGCTGTATCAATATCAGTGGTGCAAGAGCGTGAACGCATTAGCTGCTGGACGCAATACAGTGCGCCACATGCGGCTGACCGCACTTCGGTTTTTATATGAAAACGCACTATGTTAACGCACTGACTTGCCGCCAAAGAAATTATATGCTGCAGCCAGTTGCATCTGACGCGCCACTTTGCGGCCAGCCGCTAATGCGTTCATCCTCTAAGTCTCCATTCCACAAACATAAAAACACAATTTTGTTTGTGTTATTCATTTATTTACTGCAAGGAAACGTCTTCTCACTGAACTTCGTGGACACGTGAACTCTTTCTCGCCACTAACACAGCCGGAATCTATTGTTGACAGACATATCGGTTGTAAAATGATAATCTTGGAACTAATATTTATGATTGTTTTATATGGGATAACTCGCCTATTCTACGAGAGAACTCGCTTAATCCTTTTCTGTTTGCAGTAACGAAAAATAGTTCATCTGATACTTTGTGAAGCCAACTCGAAAGACATGGGAACCTAAAGAAAAATGAGAAATAATTATAACTTGTTAAAATTATAAGCATTTGTGTAAAAAAAAAAATAGTCCGCGTGGTAAGTGGTGACGGATTAAAAATACGGATTGTCACCACCCCATATCATCCCATGGGTGTCGTAAGAGCTGACAGAGGGAGCATACATACATACATACATACATACATACATACATATCGTCACGCCTTTTATCCCCGAAGGGATAGGCAGAGGTGTATTTCTACACCCACTTTTCGCCAGATATACTTTAGTCCCACGTAATAAGGGGCGAGCCTATTGCTGTACCGGGCACATTTCCAGACTCCGTGCTGCCACTGAGAATTTCGTGACAGAAAAACCCAATAACACTGCCCGACCCAGGAATCGAACCCGAGACCTTCCGATCCCACGCGCACATTTATGCCGCGAGACCAACGAGGCAGTCGTATAGGGTTTGATGTCGAGTTTTCCGTGTCTACGCAAAGATTGTATTTGCATCGTGTTATCCCTTAGTCGCCTCTTACGACACCCACGAGAAGATAGGGGGTGGTGACACTTGTATTCTATGCCGTCAACCACACGGCGGGACCATATTATGCAGAGAACAGCACTGTAAGAGAGGGAAAACTTGATACAAACCTTATACCAACCCGTTTGGCCAGCGTGGTATAGTAGGCCATTTCCTTCTTTCAAAGGAGAGGCCTAGTCCAGCAGTGGACTGTTAAAGGCTGATTATGATGTGTAAAAAAATCAAAGTGATCTTACTTTTGTTTGTCAATTGGTATGAGAAGATTCAGTGTGCTGACTGTTGACGCAAAGACGATATCACTGAGGGTAAGCCAACTGCCGCAAAACCAGGTTCGACCAGCTAACATTCTCTCCAAGTCAGCGTAAGCACATTCAATCTCGAGGACTTGTTGCGGCATGATAAAATTGCAGTTTTCGTACAAAATAGGATACTAGAAGAACCCAATAGATTATATTAGGTACATAAATAAATTTGAAACAATCATGCAAAGTACTTATAATGAGTTTACTTACAGCCGCGGCACGAAAACGCGGATAGAGGATTCCACTGTTGTAGTGAAGGTGTTGATCAACTATTGAACGGCCTCCTGGATCTTTTGGCAGCAATCGATCAGATACGCAATAGCGTCCAGCCAAGTATGTGCAAATCGCATGACTGGAAACAAGAAAATTTGTTGATAGTCTTCTAGCATAATGAGGAATTCTCATGTTAGAAGTTGTAATACTGTTTATCAGTTAACCAGTATGACAGAATGTCATAACAACTTATTGTCATCTAAATTGGACGCCTTGTATTACCGTGTGAGAATATAAAAGTGTGTAATGACGTAGTAGCGCGAAGAGTTAAGTCGATTCTAAGTATTTATAAAAGCAGCTTTACAGATTTTCAAATACTATACCTAGGTAGGTACTACTAGGCATGAAACAACGCATGTTGATACGGGATGTGAAATACGTAACAAAATAGTAAACATACCTATCACTCAACACCAATTCTCTGTCTTTAAAAACTGGCAGAGTCTGCAGTGGATTTAACTGTTGGGAAAAAAAAATATTTGTGAAACCGGCCAAATTGCCAAAATCAGCGCAAACGAGCATACTGATGGACAGATTTCAGGCATGCACTGATAAGACCGCGTTAATTAGTGCAGGGCTGTCTCGGCGAAGTCTTCGTCGTTGCATCAGTGAGAATATATTTATGGTCAGAGGAGCATCAAGATTAAAAAAATTGGGCAAGTGCGAGTCGGACTCGCGCACAAAAGGTTCCGTACCATCATCTATAAAAGAAAATCACGTTCGTTGTATGTATACTTAAATACTTTATAAGTTTCTACCTGTTTATTAAGATCGCTTAACAAATTGCTTAAAAATTACGTTTGTTGTATGGGAGCCCCCTTTATTATTTACTTTTTTTAAATTTAATTATTTATTTTGAAAGGTAATATACAACTACATATTCTGTAAAAATTTAAAGCGTCTACCTGTAACAGTTAGTAATTTTGAGCAAAAAATATGAAAAAAGCACGTTTTTTGTATGGGACGCCCCCTTAATTTTTTATTTTTAGTATTTTTTTATATAGCGGCAACCGAAATACATAATTTGTGAAAATTTCAGCTTTCTAGCTATCATGGTTTATGAGATACAGCCTGGTGACAGACAGGCGGACAGACGGACAGCGGAGGCTTAGTAATAGGGTTTCGTTTTTTACCTTTTAGGTACGGAACCCTAAAAAAGAGTGCTTTTATCAATTTTATATGACATGACTTTTAGTCTTTTAAGTAGTCTAGGTCTAATCCAATCACTTGAATACTAGCAGATCTTGGGAGAATTTTAATAAAAACAAATAGAACATAGTTCAAAGGAGACTTACAACTGACATTTGTGGTGTTCTGTGTTCTCCCTTGTCCATGTTAAGGTCAACTTCTGTGATGCTGAGGTTCATGCAGTCTAATGCCATCATCACGGCTCTGCACGCAGGACTCCGGTCGGATTTCCATAACGTACAGTGCCTATTAAACAAATATACAAATGTAATATTAAAAGAGCTTGGATACAATGATGCATGCACATCATTCATCAAGTAATACAATATTAGTAGCAGACATTCCGCATATTGCTGAATTACCTATACACATCAACTAGTCAAGGGCAGCAATAACAGAGATGATACATTTTTATGATACTGAATAATGACGTTATTTGGAATCCCCAAAACATGATTGAGGATTTTAATTTACACAATACAATAATTATAATATTATAATACAGAAACAAGGTAAGTATGAAACTGACAACATTTCATAATTTTATGATGCATATTTTATTGGCAAAATCGAAACCAGATCTAATAAAAGGCGCGTATATTTTGCTTTCTCAAAATAACAAAGGTTTAATTCAGCTTTATAACGCTGAAAATATATTTTTCTAAAATGTAGTAAACGGTGGAATACAATACATCATTATCCTAATCCCGTGTTATCCCGGTTTACACTAACTTTCCTCAGGAGCCCGGTATCCTCTTTCTAGCCTTACTGAATAGCTAGGTATAATAGCTTTTCTGCAAAACAAGTGCAATCTGCTTGCCGCAACCCGAAGATATCGGTATTAGCTACATCCTATGGTAACAGCTAAACTAGCTTAGAATAAATGAATATTATGATAAAGTTCAGGGTACATTTTTGTTCCAACTTGTTTGGCTTTGTGACGGTTATTTATGGGCCAAAAACAAGGTGGAAACATACCCCAATGTCAGAAAGCTCGTATTTTCTCTGCTGCTTAGGGCTATTGGTGTGAAATGGGCCATGACTTTATCTCCATAATCAATGGCGAGATCGAGTAAAGAGTTGAGTGTAGCAAAATAAAAAATAGGTATAGCTCACTTAAGGCCTTGAGTAGCGAGATTTTTGCTTGCAGCACCACCCATTGCTACAAAATGGTCCCAAATAGCTTGTCAAAATTGATGTTGATTTGCTGGTACGTTTGACTTAGGACCACAAAGTTGCTGAAAGTTGTAACCAAGGAATTGCACAGAGAGATTAACCACCATTGGTTTGGTCAATGTTACACAAATCTTATTTTTTATTTTGGGAATTTTTATTTTAGGATTTTTATTTATTTACGTATATAGGTACTTGACAGTTTTGTTTTGTTTGTGTTAAAATTATAGTTGTTTATGATAGAAAAGAGTTTTATCTTTGTTTAGGGAACAAGAAGATTAAAAAAGGTTTTAAGCCTAAAGACAAGGTCGTAGAGTTCAGGAAAACGTGTCCGAATGGTAGGTAAACATTGTAATGTCACGCTTAAAATGTCCTAGATATCCGTTATGTTAATGAAAGATGAAGAAGCAGTACGTAACGTTGTCTTAGGCATTCTCAGCACTTCTAATTTTCTACTTACCTCGGGCTCGTTCCAACTTCCAAAGGGCAGACGCAGAACTAAAAGACGAATCGATCACTCTGTCGTCGGTGACAGGTTGAATCAGCATCAGCTGTGAGGTAAAGGGAAGCTAATCATCTATATTTTACTTTATACGTTAAATACGTGGCTTTAAACGTGCTCAGACGTTTAAGGCCACGTATTTGCGCGTTGGAATTTGCGCGTGCCACCACCGTTTCGCGCTACCTTATTTGATAATGGATATTATTTTTGTCGCTTTGAGTACACAGCCACTGGGCGTTAGTAGTGTCAAGTGTCAACCCATCTCAGGTGGATCCTAGGGAGAAGAGAACGGCGTTTAATAGCCTCCTTAAAGCATATGAGGCCTTTAATGACTTTTGAATGTTTTCTCTTTAAAACCTTCTCTCACCAAGGCCAAGCTAGTCATGGTGCTGCTGTAGGTACTCTGCCAAGGTACTTATGCGGCACCGTGTCTTCGAGGACGTCGCAGTAGTCACCGTAGTAAAGATCCTCTGGAGATCCGAGCGTACCTTATACCCTCCTGGCCAGTCCGGCAGAAGCAAGATTGACTTATTAACACCTGGAACAGCCGCAAGGCCCGCAAGATAAGAACGCCTTGACTCACCAAAGAAGTGACGACACTCGCATCACCCAGTCGTAACCGGAGGTACACCACACCACGTTTGAGCTTGGCTGTTTTGAGCTATTTATTTTAGCGATGTACAGGCAGCTTAAAATTATTAGTGGCTCTACTCCAGCGCACCCGTGATTCATAGCGTGATGTTATATGTTATATTTCTATAGGTATTTCTCGTTAAATGGATTACCCTAAACAAAAATATATTTTCAATTCTAACCACGCTATCCCACCCAATACTACCTACTGGTAGGTAGTATTGGGATAGCGTGTTCAACCAGACAACTCTTCCGGCTTTATAATATTATATTATTACTAGAGGACGCCAGCAGCTACGCCTGCATTTTTTTTAAATTTACCCGTTTTGGCCGATCCCGTGGGAATTTCGGGAAATCCCTTCTTAGTGCACCCCTACGGTCACCAAGGAACATACATGCCAAATTTCAGCTTCCTGCGCCCAATAGTTTCGGCTGTATCGTGTCTGTCAGTCAGTCAGTAACGCAAGGATTTATATATTAAGATATTATTATGATTAGTATGTGGTATGGATGCACGCACGGCGCATGGGTTGTAAACTTCTATGCCCGCAGTGATCGTAATTTCAGCACTTAGACCCAGTTTTACCTTCTATGTTTATGTCTTATCTCCCGGAGAATTTCAGGACTGAAACGGTTTTGTATGAAATATCTGACAAATTATTTAAACAAGGACTTATCAGACAGCGCAGGAACCCTTGTCCTAGTGGATAAGTATTTTCTTTAACCACTGAAATACACTGGTAGATAGGGAAGTACTATTATATTTCCAAAATTAAAGCGATGCAAACAATCTGAAAAAAAAAGTGGAGGAGGAAAATATGAATACATTTTGATTTTAAATTCAAATGTAAAACGGGAACCGGTCCCAACATGCATTATGGAATAAGTAACAGGAATACAGAACATGATCTCTGGGTGATATCAAATTGTTTTAACTTACAACATTTTGTTGCATGCGATATCTCGCTTCGCAAGTTGGCATTACAGTTTTAGATTTGCAAGAAGACAGTGCTGGCGTTTTTGTTTAATAATGTTTTTGTTTTGCCGAAATTTTTGTGCCCGTTTTAATCTGCATCGAAAACCGTTGCATCAGCTACAAAGAAGGTAAACATTTGTGTATTAGTTTATATTTTTTAATTTTTTGAAGAGAGAATAGTACCTAGGCGGTAAGCTTCTGAGATTACCGCCTACTTTTATCTCTGAAGTACCTGGAAATAAAGGAGTCATTTTGTACATTAAGCATTTCGTAAAATATAAGTCAATGTTTGTAACATGAGTCCAGTGAGACTAAATAGCTTGGTCAACTAAAAGTCGGCTGGTAAGATTACTAAGATTAGGTTCACATAACTAAAAAGTTTAAGACGTTTAGTTCATGCATCCGACATTTATGTATGTTATTTGATTACGTTTCGTTTACATCACATTAGTACATTTGGTGTACCTACCCGCCTTTGTTTAATATTATTTGAGCAGAAAGATTAGGAAGATTGGGCCATCTTGTCTTTCATTTAATAGCGTATTCTTAACCTGGGAGGAATAAAACCGTGATTCAAAATGGCTAGCGATAATCCCACTCCTACAGCCCCGGATCTAAGCTGCAAAATCCTAAGGTAAACATGTTTTGACGCATTTTAATACATAATGAAGAATTTGTGGCAAAAGTTACATGCTTAGGAATTTGATGGTTAACTTAATTTCTTGACCATGAGTCAGTCATTTTTGAATATTTAACCGACGCTTTTCAAATTATATTTTTCTTCTGGAAATGTTGTGAATACTTATATTTATAAATTATATAGCTATTTCTGTAATAAAATACTTCGATTCGCGTAATCTCTTTGGATTATGATTTAACCGCACTCTTTACACAACAATATTGTTTCTAATAAAATTGAATTGTTAATTATCGCCTGCCCCGTGCCTCGGAGATCACGTTAAGCCGTCGGTCCCGGTTGTCATGAAGATCTTTGACAGTCGTTACAGGGCGTCGTCAGTACCTTCTAAATAAACTGACACTAGTCTAAACCATAGAATATCGCTATCCCTTCGGGTTGCGGAGGTTAGACAGGCAGTCGCTCTGTGGAAAAGCTAATATTCAGCCAAATCCGGTTAGACTAGAAAGCGGACCCCAGATGGAAACTGGGATAGCGCTAAGAGGATGATGATGATTGTTTCTATTAAAAGTGTAGTGCTTTTTAACATTTTCGTTTGTATTTGCTAAATATGCCGTATTGTACGCAATCTTAATATAAATACTTAATGAATTAAAACTGGTTAAGCAACATTATAAATAAATAACAAAAACAATTGATGTCTTGTTAATTTAAATTTTAAGCACCTGAATCAGCTGCCTTCACGTGCGGAAATAACTAAATAAAATGAGCTGTGTTTGTTAAAATTAAATCCTGTTTACGTAACGTAATACGCTAACGGTTATTGTTATGACTTTACAACAGAATATTTTTTTAGTATGTACATAATTATTTAGGCCGGCTAAGTGGAGTGACGACATACCTTCGCAAAGTGGCTGGCAGTTGCTGGACACGAAAAGACGAAAATCTGGCTCAGTGGTGTGCCTTTGGAGGGGCCTATAGGTATCCAGCAGTAGACTATGATAGGCTGATGATGATAAATTTAAACTTTTCAGTTCTGCATGGGTTTCAGTTTACGCCAAGATTTTTTCAGGGTAAATTGAACGTCACATTAAATTGTAAAGGGCCATGTCCGATACGTGGATAGGTACGGTAGTGGGTCAAGTCCTATTCCACGCACTAGGTAATGATCGTTCTAGTGATCTAGTCGATCATCCATGGGATGCTACTGCTTGTCCTTTTTATCAGTTAGGGCAGCTATTAAAAAAATAATGGAAGTAGGTACCTAGTTCCCATGGACGTGCAACTCGAAATGAGGCAGAGATGCGCGGGCTCACTATTCAAACACGTCTCTTTTTCGGTTACAGGGTAGGGTAAACAGTAGGTATAATGACTGGCACTCTAAGCAAATTTCTGTGAATAACTGGAGAATTAGGTATCGTAAAATACAAAGTTTAATTGCTGTATTGAATTCAAATTACTTCTTTTTAAAGTTACAATCATTGGCACTTAAGTACAGTGATTGGCATATGAATGAAATATAATCATTGCATGCATTGCTTAGCAGTTTGAAAAGTGACACATTATTTCATATATAGGTACATAGGTATAGATATTTAGTCAGTGTGATGTATTTTTAATACTAATTAGTTAGTATCTGGTAGTGTTACTTAAGTAACACTACCAGATTGCATTCCACGAGCAGCGTTAGAGGAATTAAAAATAAACAAAGCAAACAGTATCGTTGCGAAGAGACGTAAAACTCGACATTGAATCCTAGACCAAACCGTGCAATTAGCGTGGCATAGTAGGCCGAATTCTCTTATTGACTTACAATGATGTATGATTTTCGTTCGACTGAGGATTAGTTTGTCCACCAGTATATATCTTTTTCTCTTTTCGTGCTTTTTTGATCTTCTGTTGAAGAAAATTTTTGTTTCTTTTCGTAGTGTTTGACCTTTTTTCTTGCTTATCAATTTATTTACACATTTTTTGTACACAACGTGTAATCCACAACTAAATGGGCAAGTAGCAGTCCGTCAGTCTCTCCACTAAGCAGCAGCGATATCCTAGTAGCGAGACCGACGGACTGCTACGCAGACGGTCGCGGGTTCGAATCCACGGCGCGCACCAATGACTTTTCGAAGTTATGTGCGTATTAAATTGTTAATTCTCGCTTGTTAACGGTGAAGGAAAACATCGTGAGGAAACCTGCATGTCTGAGAGTTTTCCATAATGTACTCGAAAGACATGTGACGTCTGCCAACCCACACTTGGCCAGCGTGGTAGACTACGGCCTTACCCTTCTCATAAGGAGAAGAGGCCCGTGCCCAGCAGTGGGACAGATTATATACAGGGCTGATTCTGGTCTTTGAGGCAATCGGGTATATAATGCTAGGTTGACGATAAATCATTAGCAGGCAAGGTATAGTTATTGACACTACCCACAGGATAGGTATATACTATATGTTATTGGCAGTGCCATGAATTGATTTTGGATCAAAGCTGGAAAGTATAATGATTGGCATAATATGCCAATGATTACAATATCAAATAAAATAAATTATAGTTATTGGCATCTCCGAAAAATTGGTTATATTTTGTTTACAATGCTAAAATAATGCTAAATGTGCTTAAATTAAATAACTCGATAGAAATAGACAAAAAAAATATATAAAAATTACCCCACAATCACTTTTTTGATCGTAAATCCTGCTACCGACACTTAACTTTTTGTTAACATTTTATAGATTTGTCCACACGCAAATTTATAACAGCTTTTACAGTAAGATTATTTGGCTTTGGACACATAAAATAGGTGTTGGAAGTAAAAAACATTGAGTATTTTCCTTATGATTGTATAACTCTATCAGACGAAAAAGAAAATATCCTAATAACCAGAAAAAGGCTGTGGAGTGCCAATCATTAAGGGGGTGCCAACAATAGTATGATTTACCCTACATAGGTAAGTACGTGATAGATTAAAAAAATGCGTAGTCGATATTTTTGTTTCTTTTTTATAGGCAAATGCTCTCTACAAACAAGCCTATCCTGTACGGTGACGACGTATCTCCACCAGTAAGGTTTGTCATGATGACGGCTGCAGCGCTGAAAATCGACTATGAATACCGTAAGGTCGACCTGTTCAGTGGCGAGAACAAGACTGAATACTATAAATTGGTAAAGTATTTAAAAATTGTGTTGAACGATATAATACAATGAACAACCGCGCGTATTTAAACGCAAGTGCGAATTTGGGGCCTCTCTATACACTACTTACTTACCGTTTGTCGGGCGTAGAGGCGTTTGATGATCGTATGCGCATGCGCAGACATCCCGTTACCGTCGTACTTCAGTTATTTATGATTATAACTTACCAAATATACCGTTATATTTCAGATCAATCCTCTACAGAAAGTACCAGCCTTGTCGGTAAATGACGAAATAATTTGCGATAGCCACGCTATCGCATTATATTGGTGTCGGGGTAAGAATCATGATCTGTACCCTGATGAGCCAATCATGAGAGCAAAAATTGATGAGATGATATTTTACAACTCTGGGGTGTTGTTTCCAATAGACAGCGGCATTTTCGTAAGTGTTCCTTTCATATTTTTTGGCTTCTTTTCGGTTTAGTTTTACACGAAATCATTAGAAAGTGCCTGCTATGTATTATGTATTGCGTTGTCATCAATCAATCAATCAATCAAAAATAAAAATCTTCTGTTAGTGACTTACTTAGGCTCTAGATAGACGGACCGCATTTCAACTGCAATCCAACTGCAAATTGCAGTTCAAGTGCAGTTTGAATGCAGTTGACATGACTGCAATAGAACTGCAAACCAACCGTGCAGTCCGATTGCAGTCAGTGATCAGTGTGCAGTTCAAACGATTGCACGCCGACTGCAATTGAACTGCAATTGGCCTGCACGGATGGTTTGCAGTTCTATTGCAGTTTACAGTCGTGTCAACTGCATTCAAACTGCACTTGAACTGCAATTTGCAGTTGGATTGCAGTTGAAATGCGGTCCGTCTGTCTAGAGCCTTACAGCCAACGCATAGGCGAAATTACTAGGCGCAAGAAACTGAAATTTGACATGAAAATTCCTTGGGGTTGTTAGAGCTCAGTTATCGAGGAAGGCTAAAGGCTATAAATTATAAAATCACACTGAGCCGGGTGCGGAGCCGTAGCCCTGAATAGCGCAGATGTAATGTTGTAACCGCGGGCTAAGTTAGTATTTTATATAAGTACTCGTAGTGTTGTCTATGTTCCTAATTACTATTTACAAGTAATTAATTACAATGTGAAACAGTTGCAGCTCCTTACAAAAACAAAATATGTAACATAACACTGGCGATTAAAAAGAGTGGCCACGAGTTTATTGCCCGTTCTTTCTCGTGGTTCTACCTATTGCTTTGCAAATGGGCAGTAAATGTAAATGTAGAAGCATTAAGTAATGTACATTAAAATTTGACGTTCATAAGCGTTACCTTGTGACCTAGATGAATAAATGATTTTTACTTTGACTTGACTTTGACTTTGTGCATCTATGTTTCTTTACAGACTGATTTTTTTGCGGGCCGCTGGCCGGTAGACGAAGTAAAAACGGAAAGATGGTATTCCGCTCTTGACCATCTGGAAAATAGATTGTGCAAATTCATGTACCTCACTGGAGAACAGGTATGCATATTTATTATCTATCGTTGTCTCAAAACATTTGATCTATCTACTTTCTTTATACTTAGTATCACTCAGGTATAATCAAGGTATAATACCTACTCAAAATGTACCCATTCGAAACTAATACAAAACATTTGCTTTCAGCCACGTCTATGCGACCTTTGCTGTGGATCCACTGTAAGCACACTAGAAATATTATTCCCTCTTCTGGAACGACATAGGAGTGTGAATGAATGGTTGAAGAACCTAGGTAAACTTCCTTATTATGAAATAAATACGCGGGGGTTACGTCGCTTGGCTGATTTAGTGCATGCTGGGGGAGCTGAAGGTTTACCGCCTCGACCAGCTTCACTAGGTGGACCAGCTGAACCCATTGCACAACCAGGACCGGCAAGACAACCTGCACAAGCTGGACCAGCTAGACCAGTTGCTCCAGTTGAACTAGTACCGCAAGTAGCTCCAGCACCGGCACCCGGACCAGCTAGGCAAACCAGACAATCAGCATCACCGAGAAAAGCTGCATCAGCTGGACCTGCTAGAAAAGGACAATAAATCACTCGATATGATTCTATCGTAATGTTTACGTAATGGATCATAATCTCGTAAATAATTGAATAAGGGTCATGGGCTGACAGTCTTCTGTGGACACGAATCGTGTATTCCATGCAGAAACCCATGAGGCCATAACTTAACAAGTACAAAGGCCATAAATGTCTTTAACATTTTGTTGCACAAACACAATTTTAATAGGTACGCGAAAAAGACCCATTACTTAAACATTTAACATTATTTTGGTAGATGTCCAAGTCTCGAAGGTTTAAAAGAATTAGATTATAATAAATCAATTAGTTATCTTGCAAATCTGTTTTATTAATTTTAATCTGAGTGAAATCAGCCATACACAATATGGTAATCCAGACTCCTTCCTCTGCAAACCCGATTTTCCTGTCATTTTCGGTGTATATTTCTCACTAAAGGTGAACGCAGACTTGGGCGCACCGCAGTCGCCGCAGTCCCCGCAGTCATAGATAAATATAATACTTTACAGTACAGATGCCGCAAGTCGTCCATAAAAATTGGCCACGTTAGATCCTTAATATTAGACCTTTATTTTTATAAGTACTTGTTAATACCGTAAATAATACAACAGATGGCGCTAGCGACGAAAAAAATGGGAGTCGATGATAGCGACATCTTACGTCTCATTTTGTAAGCAATGTTATTTTAAATTAAAAAGAAGAGATGGCGCTATAATAAAAAAGCATTCTGTCTAAAATGTAGAAATATTATGATATTTCACCTTGTCACCCAAGTGTGCCTCATTTCAAGGTTATAACACGATCAACCGATCTAGTAGGTACCTATTTTACGTATGTACCGGTGGCGTTAAAACATCTAGCGATATTTTTATGACTTCGTGTCTTTCCGTTCAAAATTTGGAATGCACTTTGTACACTGTTCCATAAAGCTGATATTTGACATACTTACGTAAGTTTGGTGGCTATGTTACGGTAACATTGAAATGGTGCAGTGATGAATGACCTTGTGAATGCACCTTGGTCTGATGATGAAGCCGGGAAGATGGTTACAGGAACTTCTAAACTACACATGATAAACTACTCGTGTTTGGGCTCGTTTGAATTGACTTGACAAAACCTATGACCTTGTGAGGTTGCCTTGATCTGATGATGAAGCCGGAAGATGGTCACAGGAACTCCTAAACTACACGTGATAAACTAGTCGTGTTTGGGCTCGTTTGACAAGACTTGACAAAACCTATGACCTTGTGTGGTTGCCTTGGTCTGATGATGAAGCCGGAAGGTGGTCACAGGAACTCCTAAACTACACATGATAAACTAGTAGTGTTTGGGCTCGTTTGACAAGACTTGACAAAACCTATGACCTTGTGTGGTTGCCTTGGTCTAATGATGAAGCCGGAAGGTGGTCACAGGAACTCCTAAACTACACATGATAAACTAATCGTGTTTGGGCTCGTTTGAATAGATTTGACTAAACCTATGACCTTGTGAGGCTGCCTTGGTCTGATGATGAAGCCGGAAGGTGGTCACAGGAACTCCTAAACTACACATGATAAACTAGTCGTTTTTGGGCTCGTTTGACAATACTTGATAAAACCGACAAAACCTATGACCTTGTGAGGTTGCCTTGGTCTGATGATGAAGCCGGAAGGTGGTCACAGAAACTCCTAAACTACGCATGATAAACTATTAGTATTTGGGCTCGTTTGAATAGATTTGACAAAATCTATGGACCTTGTGAGGTTGCCTTGGTCTGATGATGAAGCCGGCAGGTGGTCACTGAAACTTCTAAACTACACATGAGAAACTAGTAGTGTTTGGGCTAGTTTGAATAGACTTGACAAAACCTATGACCTTGTGAGGTTGCCTTGGTCTGATGGTCGGTGGTCCCAGGGTCTGTGGTGCATGCTACAGATAATATAATAGGTACATTACTATACTAGGTGGTGCTTTCCTTTGAGTTCTGCTTCGTGAAAATTGTTATTTTTTATTTGTATTATTATATTCTTAATCAAATTGGTATTCAGGCGAAATTAATGTAACCTATATGGTGAACCCCTGGCGAAGCGAACGTCGAGATTGCAAAAGGGGAATAGGTAGGTACTTAACTATTAAAATGTAGAAATGAAACAACAGTTCATTTTATTTTTTTATTTATGAAACCATGATACCTCGTCAACTAACAAAAAATCTTGCAAAAACGTTGGAATTTTTTCTCTTCAACTTTCACGGGAACGAAGTCGCGCGCAAAAGCTAGTCATTACAATTGGTTTATTAATTCGGCCTTACAAGCAAGTTATGCAAACGTGCAAGTTAGTTATTTAGATAATTAACTCAAATCCAGATGTTGGCAAATTAATATTTTTAAATTGATAAATTAGGTCGTTTTTTATTCCTCCATTAAAGTGGATAAACAGAATTAGATAAAAAACTAAATTTAACTATTATAAAATCATTTATTTTGTAGGATTCGTAATTTTGAAGCTGATTGTAACGATTTTTTTTTAAATACTTGCAACACTTTCAAAGTATTTCTTACTTGAATTAAACGTACGCGATCGCGTCTCGCGTTTTGCCGATCCACGATCGTAACGGAGTACTTTTACTTTCATGGGATATTATTCCTTACCGCCATACATTTACGGAACTTTGTCGCGCAAAACACTAAAATATTTGCAACACTTTCAAAGTATTTTTTACTTGAACGTACGCGAACACGTTTCGCGTATTACCGACTCCCGACCGTAACGTAGTAGGGTAAATACGCTAAATGTCGGCATCCTTACGGTTTTTCTGTTTTGGAATCGGTCTGGCACCATCAATTTGCAACGAAAGGATAGCTTCCGATGCGGTTTTGGATAGTTTGATAAATCTATTTCATGTTTATGGGCAATCATCTAGGTCATCGCTTTTTGTTAATGGCCTCGCACATATATCCGCACCGCAGTCACTGCAGTCGTTCCCGTCGCCGCACGCATCGCACTTGATTTCTTTCACAGCGTTGCCAACTCTACGTCTATTTACGTAGATCTACGTATTTTGGACCCTTCTCGCGAACCTACGTACTTCTGGCCCAGAATCTACGTATTTTGCAGCAATTTACCAAATTAGCAAATTAACGGAATTTTACTAAGAAATAAGCATTATTAAACACAAACCTCAAGTAATAATGGACGTAGCTAATAATTTGTTGCATGTTTATTCGTACCCAATTAGTTTAACAAGTACACACTTAAAACATATCGATCAATTTAAGTCAATAATATTTGCTTACGGGCTCGAATCGATGTTTGAAACACTCGTTTTACAATTTTTACTCCCTTTATCTAGGATATTATTAAAAGTACGTAGATCTACGTACTTTTTAACTCTGATCTACGAATTTTTGAAAATCAGTGTTGGCAACACTGTTCTTTCATTATGCGTCATCCGCGCCGCGCAAGCCGCAGCGTCCGCTGCGTGCGGGCCGGTGTTGGTGACGTCATCAGCTGCGGCTTGGGGAGTTCGGTCGTTTCAGCGACTGCGGCGACTGCAGCGCGGGTGGGGTGCGAGGTTGCATAGAACTTCATATAAATAATTCGAATGCGAATACTGCGGCGCGTGCGGTGCGGCCAAGTCGGCGTTCACCTTTAGACTATAATTATATATTATGTAAATAGACGGAGGAATCCCATCACTCAAAGGTCTGACATAGGTCACCGCGTTGGGCCCCATTACCCGTCAAAATTTAATAGAACTTCATTTGAAAGTTTCATACTTCGTTCATAGACATTTTGATTTATTCGTATAAAGATTGTGACGCATAAACATAGTGCCGTTATAACTTTATCGATACATTTATTTAACAGACTAGCTTCGGCCTACGTATTCGCCGATGTGGGTGACAGTTATTGAAAAAAACGGAAGCCTTTGCACTATTGTGATGTAGAAGCTATACCTACTGCAATATTTCTTTGAAAAATAAGTATATCTGAATACAATTATATATCTCAAGAAAAGTGTTTTAATCGATCATCACAAACTTTCAGCTATCGCACACAGGCTATCGCTGCCTTCACGTACAACCTTCACTGTAACTTTAAAAATATGTAATACATATTTTAATGGTGAGACAAATCCTCCTCTGTCTTTTACTTTTATAAAAATAATTACATAAACCTGCAGTACTGCAGGTTTGTGTAATAATTTTTATTAATATTCTATTCTCTTATTTCTATTATTTTCTTATTTATTATGGACTTTTTTTACTTATTATTATGGACGAAGTTGTCATGACAAACAACTACCGATAGTATATACTGAGGGACAGTGCGATTGACATATGGCGGGTATGTCACCAGCCCGGGGAATCTCTCAGACATATAGTATCCGGTTGTTCTAGTTTTGCCAATGGCCAGTATTTGCACAGACACAATCAAGTGGCCAAGATAATCCCATAAGCAACTAGCCCTTAAATTTAATCTCATTGGTTCACCGTACTACAGATACAAATATGTGCTCGACCCAGTTCTCTAAAAAATGGCCGCAAGTTGTTGTCCTGGTATAGGTATATCATTACAGACAGGTTTATTGTAGCCAATAAGCGTGATATTGTAGTGATCGACCGAGCAGAGCGACTCGCATTGATAGACGTTATAACTATATCGCATGCAGGGCCGGATTTAAAGGGGGGCAGGCGGGGCAATGGCCCCGGGGCCCCCACCAGAGAGGGGCCCCCACAACAGAGATAAAAATATTGAAAAGAAAATATTGGCATTTGTTCACTTCAATCTGAAAAAACATTCATGCACTTGAAAATCGTAAATCCAAATTAATGTTTCAAAAATAATCGACATTATAAAATTTTCATTCCAAATAAATATAATCAACTAGACAGAAATTGCCTATACCTTTTTTGTAATTTAGTCAAATACATATTTTTATACAATAAAATGACGAATCAATTGTCTGAAGCCATAGGTAATTTATTGACGTAAGGATTGAAGTAAGTAGATGTATTGATATTTTCAAAAACAACCAAATAATCACCACGACGCGCGGTGCTTAAAACGCTAAAAGATAGAATAGTAATATATAATTGACTAACTATTTCACAATAAAAAACAAACAAGAACTGCCACACGATTCTATAAAAACGTCAGAAGATTGAGTACATGGAGATAAGGTATGGTAGTCTGGAGGTTGGTGACACCATAAAACCTTTAAAATAATGTAGTGTGACAACATGATTTTAAAGATTTTATGAGATCAAGAGGAAGTGGATAATGGTTACAAAAATCACATTGGTCTTAGCCCGTCGGGATAACTAAAGGAATGATCAATTATTGGTCAAGAACGGTTCCGCAAAACTGCAAAATTGTGATGAAGTCTCACAACGGAATTCTGTTCTACAATTGCGAGATAATACAAACTCTTCGGCAATGTACAAAAAACATGTCTATACGCAATCAAAATCAAGAGACTGTCAGTCGATTCGAGCTTTGTTGTTCTCTGACTACGAGTAAAATATATTGCAAAGCCTATACTCTAATGTCCACTCAAGTTAAGTGGAGAAGGCTTCAGTGACTGCAAGCATGCAACGGAGCGCCTATACGAGCACGAGATATCGAAGACCCACTTGGAGTCAGTGATTAGTCTAGTGCCACGGGGAGAAGGCACGGGATGTATCGACAAAGAGCTAGCGACGCAGGAGGCACAGCACATCATCCCTGAACGGGCTTTATCTTTCGAGTAGACGACGAAATCATTGGATCACCGAGAAATGGCAATTACCTTTCGTCACCGGTATGCTAATGACTGATAAGTTCCATGTGTAATCAAGTACGGATGAATGATGAATCCGATGTATCTCATAAAGATCAACTTAAAATAGTTGTTCGTTATTATATATTTTTACTTAATTGCGGCCATACTGGTGAAGGAATAGCAAATGCTTTATTATTTATTTTAGTTGACCAGCAAATTAATGCTGCAAATATGAGTGGAAAATACAAAGCGATGCAAGCTCTTATTTTGCAGAAAAATCATTTATCAGTGTTTGTACCATGTTGTGGTCACTCACTAAATTTAGTAAGAAAAACTCGTGTGCATCAGCAATACCAGTTTATTCAGAATTTATGTAAGGACATATTTATACCAAGTACAGAAAGCTATCATTAAGAGAAAAATGTATTGTATTATTATATTAAGGTGACTGGTTTTAGCCCAGTTATCGATCAACTTTGTATTTCTCTCATAGAAAGATTGCAAGCACACAAAGCTGTTCGATTGAAATTTGGATTCCTCAACCACTTAGACGAGATGGACGCCGCAAGTTTATATGCCCCTGCAGAGGAAATAGTAAAAGTTTACAAAGATGATTTCGAATCTAGACTTGGCAATGAGTTGGTACAATTTGTATCTTCAATAGACTTGTAAAACAGGACTGTGAAAAAATCAATCAAATGAACTGTTGTATTATCGCATTCTTGAAAATCAGAATTGCCGAGCTACTTTCCGGAACATAGAAATAACATTAAGAATCTACTTGGTATAAGCGGTATCCAATTGCACCGGAGAGCGCTCGTTTTCAAAATAAAAATTATCAAGAATAGGCTCCGATACAACAGCGATGGAACAAAAACGGGCTATCGAAACTCACCCTAATCAATAATGAAAGTGTTTTACTCCGTGAGCTAGACTTCAGCAAAATAATCGAAACCGCCAAAAAAGTTCGCAAAGTGCCATTACATTAACACTGTTATTTCGTTTTTAATCAATTGTATTTTTTTATTTACCGAAGTTTAATTTGCTGACAGTGTATTTTTTTAATAGTTTAAGGAAAAAATATACGGACTATAAATAGGGGCCCCCACAGCTACATTGCCCCGGGGCCTCCAGACCTCTAAATCCGGCCCTTATCGCATGACAGCAATCTCGTAAAAGCAGAAAAAGAGAAGGAGTTCAAATATTTGGGCCCAGCTCATGAGATTGTCGATATGTGGGATGTGAACTCGGCGATCATTGTGGCGATAGTTGTGTCAGTAAATGGACTAATCGCCAATAGCCTTTACCAACATCTAAAGATACTCGCACTAGGCAGCAGAAAAACTAATATTTTTAACAACAACACTTTTTGAATTTGGTGCCAGTTAGAAGTACGCACAAAATTTTATTTTCTTTCTTAGGGTCGGAACATATCTGACGGAAGATGCGTCGAACGTATCTTCGGTCGCGTCTATTCCGTCAAATGAATCGGTACACATCTGACGGCAAATGCGTCAAGCGTATCTGCACACATTCGCAGAAAGCGTGGCTATTATGCACACATCTCAGTTTGTTCGTGCAGGGCCGTACTCAGGGTAGCTCAATATTTAACTGTCATATTCTTTTACCTTATAATTTTTCGTGTTCCCTGATGTTATGTAGTCACTGAAGTCCTGTAGTTATTTATATTGCAATTCGAGTTTGACTATTAAAAATATGTCGGACTGTGGAGATTTTTTATAGTAGCCAACAAGCGTTATTTGAATATATTTCCTATATATTATAGTTATGGAGGTTCAAAAATAAAAGACGATGATACGATTTGGTTACGGTTTTTAACAAAATTTATACAAATGATATAGAAGGGGTTACAGTTGCAGAGCATGACACAAAATGTTTTCTATATAGGTATGTATGGAAATTGTGCCCGTGGACCTTTAGCACCTCATACCTAAAAATTGGCCCTCGATCCAAGTTAGCAAGTATGCGTACACTCATACCACGCACTAATACTACATTATTCTACACATTTTGTTTCTGAAAATATAAGTAAGGTCTGGCGGCCCTGGAATCTTACCATCCTAAAAATCACCGATCTGGGAATGACATGGATATGGTATGTCCAATACCTACGAATTTAGCGTGCATACCTACAAAATTGGTGTGCATACCTACGAAACGTTGGGCAAATAAAATGGCTGCCATTTGGGTTGTACTCCAGAATGTAATCGATGTCGATATGGAGCCGGTTAGAGGAAAATAATACGTTTTTGTAGTAGGTTACTTTAGTTAGTTTAAATCTTTTGCCAGATTAGTTTATTCCATAATGTAAATGTGGGCGAACATGGCAAAGTGAAAGACGACCCTTGTAACAAACGTGTTACAAAATATTCTCTGAGAGCCAATATCGATACTGTGTCGCTGAGAAAGTATCGGACATGAATGGCACCATACATACGGTAATAAAACAGACAGCCTGAAGCACTGATTCATCTGGTTTTGAGACATCTTTATGCACAAAAACAAAATAATTATGTTCGATATACAATGATTTCACAGCAGATGTAGGTACCACAAACCTTGGCGAAAAATACGGCGACAGTGGCACGAATGACATTTCTAATAAAATATCGTCATGATTAATTTATTCAGTAAACTATGGCTATCTATATTTTTTCTGTCAGAGATATCTCTAAGACAAAACTAGACAACACTATGTTTGGTGGCTTTATGTCGATTTCGTATATATGTGTGTATAATGTAATTTTTTTATATGTACTATTTGCCCTCTCCATGTTTATTCGTTACTCAAAGGTCAAAAATCACGTGGTGCGTGGTGCGCGCGACGTCGCGCGTCGACGGATAATGCGTTGCGTTCCGTTAGTACGCTCGACGTACTAACGGATCTTCGGTCAGGTGTGAAAGGTTGAACGTTTTTCTATACATATGTATTGGCGTTACGCGACGGATAAAACGCGACGGATCTTCCGTCAGATATGTTCCGCCCCTTACTCACCATGCGGGCTCCTGGTTTAATTCTTTTAAATTATTTTATTTCTCACTTATTTTAGACCTAGGCGTATCTATAAGGGCGTAATTAATTTGACCTGTATATATAATATGATTTTGCAAAGATTTGAGTTTTTTTCTAACTAAGCCAATGACACAGTCAGTGACTTTTTTCTATTTTACCTTAAATAAATGTGATTCATTATGTGTGAAATATTTTATTTAAAATTGACCCTGAAGTTAAATTTTATTTCTAATCTATTAGTTAACTCACTTATTACTGCAGCCTGCTCTCGATTGGTGATTTAATATAATTATGTAACTGAACATACTGGACTCGTGCCTCCCTTCAATTTGAGAAGGCTTAATTTAGTTTGGAAGATTTTAGACAAACACTTGACGATCGTGATCATTTTCTAAATAATAAGCATATAACTTCCAAAAGTCTGAAATACGTAACGTGGTTTTGTATTCGAAAACCATTACGTGGTAATGATCTCGTCATTTATCCTATCATTGCATATAGGTAGTGATTATTAGTGATATTATGAATATCAATTGCTTTATTCACCTTAAAAAGGTAATTTCAAAATATTTTTTTTATCGTAACTTATTTACTAGTGTTTAAGTATAAGCTGGATTTATTCACATATTTTACTTTATCTGAGGATTTATCAACATTGAATAGATATTCATTGTAAGTAAACCAAATCTAAGGATTTATTGCAAACATTATCGATATTTTATCGAAATTAATTTTGAGTAAGCACATCACTAGTCGAGTTAAAATTTACGACAATTTCGAAGATTCGCAATGACATTTGTATATTTATCTTTCTCTTACATGACAAAAAATCATAAGTCAGAGTGAAGTGCATAATTATATTGGGTAAGGTTGCTTTTTTAATGCGGTCTCTATTACTAGTCCAACCTCTCTGATTTCTCACTTAGACTATATATATTTCACATATATTTCCATGCGGCTGATCTGTACAGGCACACCTATAACCATAGCGAGTTTTCAGCGATGCCTTCGTGGCAATAGAGAATATCACGTGATACCGCCATCTGTTAAGTAGATTAGGCACTTCTAATAGGCAGTAATCTTTCCTATTCTAGTAACAGATATTGATATCATCACCCAGTATCACCTTGGTTGGGTATCACTTTATAAGTCTGTGGCTATAATTTCACAAAACATCTGTCAAAGTAAAACATTTACAAAGATTGACAAGGAAAAAAGCAATTTTTTTAATGTGGTCAATACGTAGTTCATATAATATTATTGTTACGAGCTGGGGTTCGGTGATAAATTATAACTCACTATGCCACTTAAACTAAACTTTATTTACTAACACAATAACACTAGATACACACACTTAATTTTTCCGACTTACTTCACTTCGCTTCTTGTTTATCGCTCCGATATTCAATTGTAACTGTCCGGTCCGTTCGCTCGCGCTCTATTTATACTGGCCGGATAACATCACTAGGGCATTCTAGATGCTTCCACAAAACTGTCGAAATAATCGCGAACAGTCGATACTCGATACAGCAACGCCATCTAGTACAGAGTAGATGAATTATCTTTAAACCACCGATACATTCAATCTCTTCTAGTATCCCCATTCACCGATAGATGGCGTAACACTGCCCCCCTCTTAAACGTGTTCGTCTCGAACATCGTTGGACCCATAGTAACGAGCCAACCTCGCGACCCCTTCTTGATTCGATAGGTGACGTCGTTCATCCTGGTAATTATGCGATATGGCCCGTCCCACCTGGCTTGTAACTTAGGCGTAAGCAAAGGTAAATCCTTTGCTTCGTACTGTGTTATGCAGCCACACCAATGATCCCTCATCGAAGCCTTTGTTGTTCGCTTTCCGATCGTAGCGAGTCTTCATCTTTTCAGACATCTGTTGTCCTGACTCCCTGATGTGCTCGTATACGTCGTTCATCTTGTTGCGTAGCTCGGTCGCGTAATCCGTTATATTGCGTGGAGATTCTGGTGGAATACCGGTGATTAAGTCTGCAGGTAAACGTAGTTCTCTACCGAAATTGGCAAAAGCTGGTGTTACTCCTCTAGTTTCGTGGACCGCACTGCGATATGATAGGAGAAATGGTTGAATGTGCTTGTCCCAATCTCTTTGTTTGCTCTCCACGACCTTCGCCAGGTACCTTTCCAGTGATTGGTTAAACCGTTCAACCAAGCCATCCGATTGCGGATGGTAAGCCGTGGTCCTGGTCTTATGTGCACCCATCACGCGACAAGTCTCCTTGAACACCTCAGATTCGAAGTTCCGGCCTTGATCGCTGTGGATTTCCAAGGGCACCCCGAACCGACAAAAGACTTCATGCACCAGCTTATCGGCCACTGTGGTAGCTTCCTGATTTGGGATTGCAAACACTTCAGGCCACTTCGTGAAGTAATCCATCACAACCAAGAAGTATTTGTTTCCGTCCTGGCTCTCCGGTAATGGTCCAGCGACATCTAATGCTATGCGCTCCCATGGAGCTCCTACATTGTACATGAAGGAAGGTGCGCCCCACGATGATGATGTCATCCAAGTAGACCAGGCAGGCGTCTCCAATCAGTCCCATAAGCACTCGCTCCATCAGTCTCTCAAAAGTACCCGGTGCGTTGCACAATCCAAAGGGCATGACGTTAAATTGCCACAATCCTTTGCCTGTGGAGAATGCCGTCTTCTCTTTGTCTCGAGGATCTATTTCCACCTGCCAGTAGCCACTTTTTAGGTCTAAGGTAGACAACCACTTCATCCCCGTCAGCGTATACAGTGTGTCATCGATCCTTGGCAGCGGGTAGCTGTCCTTCTTCGTGATGTCATTCAATCGGCGGTAGTCTACACAGAAGCGCATGCTGCCATCCTTCTTCTTTACTAGGACAACCGGAGAGCACCACGGGCTGGACGAAGGCTCGATTACGCCTTCTTTCACCATACCGTCGATCATAGCTTCCACTTCACGTTCCCGTGCCACTGGCACACGTCTTGGTCGCTGGCGAATCGGTGCTTCACTTCCCGTGTTTATTTTGTGCTGGACTAGTGCTGTCTTCTCTATGTCGGCATCACTGGTCGAGAAAATATCGGCGAACCGGTTTAACATCTTCTTAGCCTTGGTCTTCTCTTCTTCTGACAGGGTACTTTGGCAGTCCTCCAAAAGTGAAGACACGTCGAATCGTGCACCCTGAACCTTGGCGCTGGTAGGTTGCTCTTGACATCTACGCATCCAAGCCGCTCCTTCATAGGTGCCCAATTCCGTCCCTTTCTTGAGCGACACTTTCCTGTCAGTTGCATTCAGTGCGCGTACTGATGAGACTTTGGTACCCCTTACCAAGGTTCGTGCAATCTTCCACGAGTCGTCTTTCTCTAGGCCTTCGATTAGTACGCAGCGGTTCCCTCGACCAGAATTCCCTGGTAAACAAACTGGTACAACCGTTTCCGACCGCGGTTGAAGAATGACATTCTTCAGGCAGTACACTTTTCCTGAAGTTGCACCTTCCATGACGACTTCTTCCGAGCCACACTTCAAGACTCCCTGGTTAACATCGATCTCGCAGCGATACTTCCGCATGAAGTCTAGGCCTAAGATGCAGTCGTCCACTATATCGGCCACGATGACTTTGTGACGGTAAACTTTGTTGCCTAGCTTCAGATCCACCTCCATTTCACCTCGGACGGTTATGTGCTGACCGGTAGCTGTTCTCAGATTCACACATTCATTGTTCCTGAAGCAGCCCCGAAGAACCCGTCTTGCCAGATGGAAACCGACGACTGTCCGAGAAGCACCCGTGTCCAATGTCAGCTTGCATGGTGTTCTGTTAATTTCGCCTTCGATGATCAGGCTGTTCCCGTCACATGATTGCGAGATCCAGATACTTGGGGCTCTTCCATTACCAGCCAGCACCCGCCCCGCAGTCATGGCTTCTATTCGTTTCCCTGCTCTCGCTGCCTGGCAGGCACATCAGGCGACCCCCTTGGTGGAGACAGGGTGTCACCAGGCTGCCTACGCTTTGGGCAGCTCAAGCGGATATGGCCTCTTTCTCCGCAGTTGTAGCATCGAGGTGACGACACGACTTCCCTGATGCGGTGACCTCGGTCGTCGCGTCGCACTGCTTCCACCTCCAGAGCGTGGGCTAAGGCGTCCTTGAGGTCCTTGAAGTGCCCAAGCCTCACTGCTGCTCTTACCTCCAGGTCCCGGATCCCATCCGTAAACGCCTGTACGAGGTTCCCGTCAATAAGCGCAGGCGACGACTGGTATGCCTTCCTGACCAGCTTTTCCACCTCCAGAGCCCACTGCTGCAGAGTTTCTCCGGTGCGTTGTGTCCTGTCCTTCAGCTGAGCACGATACACATGTTCAAGGTGCGCTTCACCGTATCTTGCCTCCAGCGCCTCCAGGAGCTTTTCGTAGGTGACGTCTTGCCCGAGTGCCTCCAACACTGTCAAGGCCCGGTCGCGAAGGCCTAAGGTTAGGGCGGTTAAGGCCTGTTCTTTGGTCCACCCATACGATCGCATCACAGCCTCGAACTGGATCTTGTATGCCGACCATGATGACGAGCCATCAAATGGTGGAACCTTAAATCCACGAGGTGAGGGCGCTACAGCCGCTGGTGTCACTTCGAGCCCACGCAACTTCTTCTCCACTTCAGCAACACAGGTCTCGTGGTGGTCGTGTACACGCTTCTCAATGTCGCTGATACGGGCCTCGTGCTGTTGGAGTTCCTCCTTGACCGCCTTCAAGTCCTTCGCCACCGCAGCGCTGAGGTCCTTCATGAGCACCAGCTGTTCCTCCAGACGGCGGGCGTGCTCCTCCTTGTCACGCTGCAGCTGCTCCTCTAGGCGGCGCGCGTGCTTCTCTTGACGGCGAGTCTGCTCCTGTTGACGGCGGTCCTGCTCCTCCTTGTCGCGCTGTAGCTGTTCCTCCAGGCGGCGCGCGTGCTCCTCTTGACGGCGCGCCTGCTCCTCCTTGTCGCGCTGAAGCTGTTCCTCCAGGCGGCGCGAGTGCTCCTCTTGACGGCGAGCCTGCTCCTCCTGACGGCGAGCCTGCACCTCCTGACGGCGGGCCTGCTCCTGCATGAACGCCATCAGAGCCGTGATGTCGGGCACCGTCACGGAGTGTGAGGCGCTTGCAGGCTCCACTGCAGCCGCGGAGTACCCTGGTCCACCAGACGATGGAGTAGGAACGTCTCCGAAGCGTCTCTGGTCCAGGTCTTGCTGGCGCTGGTTCCTGGTGCGCACTCCTTCAGTTTCTTTTTTCGGCATAACCGGCATAATTTATCCCTTTCTTCTGACACCAATTTGTTACGAGCTGGGGTTCGGTGATAAATTATAACTCACTATGCCACTTAAACTGAACTTTATTTACTAACACAATAACACTAGATACACACACTTAATTTTTCCGACTTACTTCACTTCGCTTCTTGTTTATCGCTCCGATATTCAATTGTAACTGTCCGGTCCGTTCGCTCGCGCTCTATTTATACTGGCCGGATAACATCACAAGGGCATTCTAGATGCTTCCACAAAACTGTCGAAATAATCGTGAACAGTCGATACTCGATACAGCAACGCCATCTAGTACAGGGTAGATGAATGACCTTTAAACCACCGATACATTCAATCTCTTCTAGTACCCGCATTCACCGATAGATGGCGTAACATTATATTGGCGATTCTAAGATTCTAACTAGCGACTCTAGCGGTGAATTTGGAAGTTGTACGGGTACGACACTTTTGACAGCTAAATATAATTACCACTATAACCTCGAAGCAAAGTTGTATTGAAAGCCGTCAAAAGTGTCGTACCCGGACAACTTCCAAATTCGCCACTAGAGTCGCTAGTTAGAATCTTTTTTTACTATGAGTTATGTTAAGTTAATGTTAAGTTCTTTTTTTACTATGCTAGAGGCGCGCGAATAATCTTTGCATCGCTAATACATTTAACAAGAATAGGAAGTCAAACTATGGTATGGTGGTTTACGGATTCTATCGCGACCAATTTCTTTTCCTGACATTACATTTAAACCGAATTATCTAGAAACTACATTATTTATTACTTTACAGGACAGGGGTCGAAAGATCGGATTAAAATAAATAATGTAGTAAGAATCTAGAAGAATCTAGAATAATCTAGATCATTTGCTTTTAAGAATTATAAAGTCAGTTAAAGAGGCTATTAATATATAGCGATACCCGCAGGTGAAGAAGATTTTTAGTAGATTGAAATAAGGCTGTGAGTGTTCTAAAAGGTGAACAAATTTATTTTTATTCCAGACAGATATCATCGTTATATTGCATACAAGACTTACAGGTCTTGGAGCCTGCGCTTCGCTTACTAGTCTAACCAGATATGCCAGAATATCAACTTTTCCAGTGAGCAACGGTCCTCTGACCAGCACACCCCAAAGTGATGTGGGAAATGATGTTCAATGGTTTAAACAAGTATTAGTTTATTTAAGGGTACTGAATCCCCGCAACTACTGTTAAAGATCTTCATGACAGCCGAAACCGACGGTTTAACGTACTCTCCGAGGCACGGGGCCAGCGATAATTAACAATTTAATACGCACTTGACTCCGAAAAGTGAGCGGTGCGCATCGTGGATACGAACCCGATACCCTTTGTATGGCAGTCCGTTGGATTCTCCACTAGGCTATCGTTTGAATTTACAGACAGATACATTTATAAATAAAGGCTCATTTCCACCTTGATTAGTGCGAGTGCAAGTGACTAGCAATTAGTGATTATTGTGAGTGACTAGCTCAAAGTCATGGTGCATTTGCACTAATTAGAAATTTGAAATCAGGCTAATATAAAGAAAATTGGAAATTAGCCTCTAAAGACATGAGTTCTGTGTAAAGCAGCGTTGGTAATAACACATACACACAACACCATCTCATCCCAACCTAAGCAAAGATTCTACTATGGGTACTAGATAATGGATATCATCATCAGCCCTTTATACTGTCCCACTGCTGGGCATGGGCCTCTTCTCACTTTGAGAAAGGTAAGGCCATAGTCCACCACGCTGGCCAAGTGCGGGTTGGCAGACTTCACATGTCTTTCGAGAACATTATGGAGAACTCACAGACATGCAGGTTTCCTCACGATATTTACCTTCATCGATGAGCAAGCGATAATTAACAACTTAATACGCACTTAACTCCGAAAAGTCATTGGTGCGTGCCATGGATTCGAACTCGAGACCCTCTGCGAAGCAGCCTGTCGGTCTCTCCACCAGGATTGGTCAATACAGTTCTACTAGATTTACTGTTAGTCACGTCAGAGACATCGATAGTGTGGAAACAAGATAGCGATATAATGGTAGAATAACCACTGGAAAAATACACTTAAGATTAAAAAGTTTTAGTCTCTTATTAATTATATTAAGTTACATATTTTATTGAACTCTAAACTGTGCTTTTTGATAGTTTTCTTTGAAAATGTGGAACGCTGATTTTATAAGTAATCAGTTTCTATAAAAAAACCAAATCTAAATCGGCATACACATTAATTTCAAGGAACTCTTCGAAAAATACAGTGCTTCCCTAGTATATCTGTATAATCGATGGTGCTTCCTATTGTAGACCCATAACAAGCTAAAAGATATACCTATAAAGGTATATATACCACCAAAGGTATAATTATATATACCACCAATTTTGAATTGCCCGCGCTAATACAAACGTGACGTTTACAATAGTTTGGTGTTGGCTGCAAATAGATGGCGTAGACGCCAAGGAGAAATGTCCTCACAAATTTTGTATGAAGTTGTCATTCTACTCTCTGAGTATGTATAAGGTAGTTTTTACATTCTCTTTGTAAGTGTTCTGTGCTCTCCATTCAGCTATCGCTGCTGTAATGGATATACATACATAAAAACCTTTTTATGTTAATACATACTAGTGATGTGCCGGATTGTTAAAAATGTACATCGCGGATACGGCTCGGAATACGGATGTTTGGAGTCAAGATACGGATCCTTATATGCAAAACAAATACAACATTTATGCATAAAAGTATTTTCGCCATGGCTCCCAAAATTTATAATAAATTGCCAAGAAGTATCAGGTAATCAAATGTGACCATATTTAAACAAAAACTAGTAAAGCTTCTAGATGAAAAATGCTATTATAATGTCTCTGATTTTTTGACCGACAATTTATAATTTTACTATGACATATTATTATTCAATGTGGACATTTTATATACATTATTTTTTATTAATTAATTAATCCTTGACATATTTTTAATATTATTTGGTATATTTTTTTTATTACTTGAAATTGTTATTCATTAATCTTAATTATGACATTTTTCTTTTGTTTTTGGCAATAATTGTAATTAATTTTATTTGTTCTAAACTGTATTTTTTTGTAATTGTAATATTTGCACACCTCTTTGAGGTTATAATTCAGCGAACTTCATATATTTTGTAAGACCTTAATGTACCTACCTGTTTTATGCAAATAAAAGAATTTGAATTTGAATCTTTATTTTCTTACTGAATCGATGTCAGTGCGCGCGACCTTGAAACGATAGTTGACGTCACGCACGCCCGGCGGAACATTAGACAGATCAAGTTGAAACATGTATTGAAATTATATTAAAAAAAATCTGAATGGAGATTTTTATAGTTTTTTACTTCTACCTAACAACCTATCAATTGAAAATTAATAAGGTGAAATATCCGTAAAAGATCCGCGAGAAAAGTAACGGATACGAATACGAATACGGATCTTTCTTCTTCCTCGGATATTCACGGATACGGATATCCGGAACATCACTAATATATACGTATACACCCAAACCACGGACCGAGACTAAGACTAAAATGAACGTTTATTGTTTATGCACCAAATGCACACGAATGTTTGAATTGAGTGGGCATCAGACCTGCGACCTTCAGCGTCGTGGCAGTGGTTTACGTTTCCGCCACGCCATCGGATCGTCAATAAAGAAGTAAACTAAACAAGGTCACATCTATATCACAACTATTGCGTTTATTACTGAACAGTCGGTACATATAAGCGTAAGTACGACTGCTGCATATACTCGATAAAATTAAGATCTATACCTACATAAAATATATCGCCAGACGATTTGTCGTGTTTTGTACCACATTTTACATAAAATTATTTGTTTTTTGTTAGAACCATAGACAATGGTAGTGATGTACAAAAACAATCATCCCAACTCTCTGCACAGCATACATATGTCAAAGATCCATTAGTCTATGGCCGCTTATTGATTGGTCGACGAGGAGATGTAAAAAATGGCTGCCTTGCCCTCTCCTACTCAGGTAGAAATATTTGAGATTTAGGATGTTCTTACTGTTAACATTTTTAAAATTTGAAGTCTAAAGTAAAATTGATTAATATATCTACAGTTTGGTGCAGTGCGACTTTCTTATTGAGCCTGGGAACATTGAAATAATTGACGTCAAAGTTTAGTGTACTGTGAACGGATTATACTGCTAAAAAATATTCAATTTCATTCGTTTCGCCGCGTATCTGATCATTTCGTCCGTCTAAATTTACAGTGCAGAATACATAATTGGTGTTGACATGTTTTGTTCATATATTACATTCTGTGATCACGTAATTGTAGCAGTTTAGTTACGATCGTTGGATATGTCGTGAGGATTGTTGAAATGTCACACCCATAGCCGTTCAAAATACGTTTGTAAAAGTATAATTTGTAGTGATTAATTAAAAGTTCTGAAAATGGGGCTTGAACAATTGCAGGTGGCAGGGACCCACAGCGCTATATACGAAGCATATTATCACCAGGTAAGAATTTTAAACGATCCTGTTTATAACTAAGGTTTAGATATAATTACAAATTGTCAAGGAAGCGTTGGTATTACGCTACTGTTATCTGCGTTATATTTTCACTTATTGTGTCCACAAACTTGGCAAGTTCTAGGCCAATATCTAATGAGACAAATCAGAAAAAACTCTGTAGTGAAAAGTAATCCTTATGTCTTGAGCTGTTGAGACCAATATAATTATACCGGCGATGTTCATTGCAATCAATATTTTAGTCGTTCACAAAACCAGTGTGATGATAAATAGTGAATAACAGTTCATAATTGATTAATTAAATACTATTTACTGTGATTGATTTGCCCTTGCATTGGAATTTGAAATCCTAGTTAGTTGAGATTGTTTTATCAAACTGTAGAGTAAACATTCTTCAGTAATAGTATGTAACATAACACACCTTTTTGAAAATAGCTTTTACATAATAGTTTGGAGTATCTAGACCATCACATAGTTATTTCTTTCACTTTTGTAATTACAGTGGCAGTTTTAATAGTTTGTTTCAATATTTTGTTGCTCAGCTATTCAAATGTTGTTTGGTAAATTCTGTTTTAAGAATGAATTAAAAAGAAAATAAATGAAATGCTGGCTAAACCTGGTCTAAATGGTCTAAGCTGGCACACCATAATTGAAATTAAGGATCTAAAAACTTATTTCTAGCAGGACTTTATGTTCAGTAATAATCAATGTAATGTATTGATTATTACTGAACTTAATTGGTTACTTTAATGATACATTCATCAGTTTAATCTCATTGTTCTATAGTAACAGACAGATTTATGAGGCCAGTACTCAATACCCTCTTAATTTTTTATTACTGAACATTCCAAGTACATTATTGGTCTGACTTATAACTTTGACTGCACGGTTGGCGTAGTGGTATAAGTGGCCGCCTCGCCGCTTGACACTGCGTCAAGTGTAGTGGGTTCAGTCCCCACACAAGACAACACTATGTGTAATTCACAAATTGGTGTTTTAAGTCTAGCTGTTCATTGTGCCTGTTAGGGGTTCCATACTTCAGTGCGAAAGTTGTCGGTTTGATTTTCATTAAGTATATCAAACATCGGTATGTTGATAGTCCAGTTGTGCGATATTTTATTACATCTATGCTTTATTGGTGCAATGTAATGTTAGTGCGAAAAATGTTGGTACAAAGTATCAAAGTATCCTACAGCGAATGCTCATATAAAAAAGGACAAAACTTATAAGCCCATGTAGATAAAACTCATACTGGGACTTATTACAAAATATGGATTGCTAAGTTGCAGTTAAGCTCTAGTTTTAACTATGAAAAGTGTGTGTATGATGTGAGGTAAACCTTGATTTAAGTATCTGTCTTTAAAACTCATTAGAACTAATGTTGAATTAAAATGAAAATAAATAGTGTCAAGAGTGTCTTTAAAATCTGTTAGTCTAGGATTAAGTCTTGTAATATTTAGTCCCTATTTTAAAACTAGCTGTTTCCCGCGGTTTCACCCGCGTTCTGAGGGAACTATTTTGTGTACCCGGTTAGTTAGTTAGTTAGTTGGACAGGTGTTTTCCGCACTTAGCCACTTAATTGGGCCATTGTGCGTTAGCAGTGACGTGGTAGTCGCCTGCTACTCATACCATGCAAGCTCCTTCCAGAAGGCCATGAGTTGACCAGGATTGCGTATGGCTTCGCTCATGGTTCTGGGGTTGTTCAGGAACTTCGTCCGTTGGTCGCTCACGCTGGTACAATGTAGGATTATATGAGCGGGTGTTTCTTCGGTCCCCATGCAGCCCCTACATAGTGGGCTGTCCGTGACTCCGATGTTGTAGAGATGCTTGTTTAGTGGACAGTGGCCGGTTATTATGCCAGTCAGATGCTTGAGTGTTTTCCTGTTGGAGTGCAACAGTTTTTGCGAGAGTCGTTTGTCTAATTGAGGAAAGGCATCTTTAGATTGCCTACACTCTTTTATCTCTGCCCACTCTTTTTCGTGTTGTTGTAGGGTTCTCTCGCGTAACCATGTTCTTAGTTGTTTGAACGGTATCGGAACAATTGGTTCGGGTCCTAGAGTTGTCGTGTCCGATCCTTTCTTTGCCAGTTGGTCTGCTGCGTCATTGCCCGTGGAGTCACTGTGACCTCGTATCCACTGGAGCGTGACCCGATTTCTCGTTGCAGTTTTCTGCAGCTCTTGGTGGCACTCCATAATTAGGCCGCTATTAAAGCAGTTGCCATCGAGAGCTTGTAGTACTGAGGCGCTGTCTGTGATGATGCGTATTGACAGGTTGCTCACTTTTCTGGCCGCGATCGCCGTCGCCGCCCTTGTTATCCCAACGCATTCAGCTTGGAAGATGGTGTTGAGTTTACCAAGCGATGTTGAGAGATTGATATTCAAGTCATGGGAGAACACTCCGGCACCCGTCCCATACTTTGTTTTTGAGCCATCTGTGTATACTCTAACTTCGTGTATACCAGAACTATCCTTGTGCTCTTCTTGCAGTTGTATGCGGTATTTTTTGTCAAAGACAAAGGTTTTAGGTATGAGATCACACGTTGCATCTAGCATCGGGATCTCGTTTGTTAACGTCCTTTTCAGGCGTGCGTGGGTTATGCGGTCATCTCTCCTCCACAGCCCGAACTTATCGAGCCGGATCGCAGCGGCACCTGCTTCTTGCTGGATGATGAGGTGCAGTGGTCGCAAGTCGAGAAGCACCTCCAGTGCCGCCGTTGGAGTTGTTTTCATGCAGCCTGTTGTGGCCAAACAGGCGAGGCGTTGTATGCTCTGCAGTTTGCTCTTGACTGTGCTTAGTTGAGTGCGTGGCCACCACACTACTGCACCGTATGTGAGCATGGGGCGTATTATGGCAGTGTAGATCCATAGGGTGATGAATGGTTTTAGACCCCATTTCTTGCCTATTATTCTCCTGCACTGCCAGAAGATTGTACATGCTTTTGTGGTTTTAGTGGTGATGTGTTTATTCCAGTTGAGCTTGTGGTCGAGTGTTACGCCCAGGTACTTGACTTCACTCGATAAGTTAAGCTCCGTGCCAAAAAGTTTTGGTTTTCTGATCATACGGATGTTCCTTTTGTTGGTGAAAAGTACTAGCTCCGTTTTATTTGGGTTGACCGTCAGTTCATGGTGGTTGCACCATTGTTCCATGATCCTGATCGCTGCTTGCATCCGATAATGGATCATGTCTTCTGAGTTTCCTTTGATTAGGATGGTAATATCATCTGCGTAGCCGACCGTGAAGAAGCATTTGTCATTCAGATTTCTCAACAGATCGTCTACCACTATGTTCCAGAGCAGGGGTGATAGGACCCCTCCCTGTGGGCAGCCTTTTGCTACTATCCCCCTTGTGGTGGTATTAACCGTGAACTGAATAGCCCTTTGTTTCAGGAGTTGATCAATCCATCCACTGACGGTTTGTTCAACTCCGAACTTGTTAAGGGCACGGCTAATGCTGGTGAATTTAGTCTTGTCGAAGGCGCCCTCTATGTCAATGAAGGCGCCTAAGATCATTAGTTTGTCAGATAGCGCTGTCTCTATGGTCCCCACTACGGAGTGAAGCGCTGATTCCGTTGATCTACCACTTCTGTAGGCGTGTTGATGCGGGTGTAGTGGTCTGCGTAGCAGTGCGCCTTCCCGCAGGTATCTGTCAGCGAGCCTTTCCAGCGTTTTTAGCAAGAAGGAGGTCAAACTGATAGGTCTAAACGATTTTGCTTGCGTATAATCCGTTTTGCCCGGTTTTGGGAGAAATATGACTTTTACTTCCCTCCACCTTCGTGGTATGTAATTGTGCGCTATAGATGCTCTATATATGCTGAGTAGCTGTGGCACAATCGTTGTGCAGCCCCATTGTAGGAGTGCTGGTGTTATTTCGTCCAGGCCTGCAGATTTATACGGCTGGAAGCTGTTAATTGCCCATTTCAGCCGGTCCCCGGTAACCATGTTGTTGGCTATCGTCCAGTCTGTCTGGGTCGGTGGTCTGTGTTCTGATTCTTCCCAATCACAGTCTTCGGTCACTGTGCAACCTGGGAAGTGCGTTTCGATTAGTATTTGGCTTATTTCCATGTCTGTGGTTGCGTAGGTGCCATCAGGCTTTCTTATGGAGCCTAGGGTCTTGTTGCTGTCCTGGGATAGGATCTTTTTTACCCTGGCTGCCTCGCATGTGGAATTAATGTTGGTGCAGAAATTTCGCCAGGATTCTCCCCTGCGGAATCGTATGCGTTTCTTGTAGTGCGACTGGGCTTCTTTGTATTTGTCCCAGTCCGTGTCTTTCCTTGTGTTTTTGGCCCGGTTGAAGAGTTGTCTCAGATTGCGCCTGAGTTTCTCCAGTTCCGATCCCCACCATAGGGTTTTACTACTCGTTTTCGGTAGTGTGGTGGGGCAGGCTTGTTGGTAGCTGCGTTGTATGCATTTTGTTAGTAAATTAGTGTTGTGTTCTATGTGTGTAGTGCTTGTGTTCATGTCGTTGAAATTAGACATGGCTATTTCTTGTTCGAGCAGGGTCTTGTATCTCGCAATGTCGGTATTGCGTGGGTTGCGTTTTGGTTGTATGACCCTCTCTTGCACTCGTATGTCATAGCAGATACGTCTGTGGTCGGCAAAGGATGGTTCGGCGGACACATGCCAGTTCGTGACAAGTTCCGCGGCCCCATCCGATGCCAGTGTAATGTCTACTATGGTTTGATATCTGGAGCTGACAAATGTGGGCTCTGAGCCTTTGTTGATTACCGTTAGTGTTGTTGTGTAGATGTATTCAGTTAGGATCTCACCTCGTCTATTTGCCTCGGGGCTCCCCCACAGTGGATGGTGGGCGTTAGCATCTGCCGAGAGTATTATTGGCCAGCCGTGGTCCTCACAGTGCTGCACCAGCTCGGCCAGCTCCTTCGATGGGATCTCCTCATCACCGGGCATGTAGACCGAAGCTAGTACAAGCATCTGATCATTGGGCCCTGTTCGTATACCCACGGCTGTGAGATCTCTAGAACAAAAGTTAGTCAGCAGCAATGCTGGTATTGTTCGGGGAATGTATATGCATGTTCTCGGCTTAGATGCCGAGCTCCAGTGCAATATCTTACCTCCGATGTTGTTAAGTCCACATATGGTGTCGCCTCTAATCCACGGCTCCTGGATTAGGGCTATTGTGTGGTGGTTAACCTCCAGCAGCCTGCGTAGGGTAGCCGTTGCGATTTGCTTGTGCTGGAGGTTGGTCTGTACGACTCTAGTCTGACGATGATCCGAGAACATTGCTGTCCACGGACTCCCCGTCAGACGAGTCGTGCTCGTCGTCAACTGCCGTCACAGCGCTCATTGTCACTGCGGGCGTTGTGTGTGCGCGGGCTGTGCCCGACGTGCTGGGAACGGCTGATGTTGTCTCTCGTTCCTGTGCATGCCCGCTGGCGGGCGGTATTTCCCTGGGCGCGGCAACCGTCCCGCCAGCCCCTGCCCCGGCAGCGTGGAACAGTACGTACACGCTGCCGGTGAAGAAGGAGACTCGGCGGTCGCGCGCCTCGATTCTCGGGACCTCCGATTCGGGGATGCCCAGGGACAAGTATAGGCCGTGCTCTTGCATGGTAGCGCTGTACAGTTGCCACGTCTGGACAGCGTACCATGGGTTTTGGGCAGCTAAGAGTTGGTGGATCTTCGGGAGTTCCAGGCTGGTCGACCTCGGCAGCCAGAGCGATGCGCGAACGCGCTTCGCGAGGTCCGTCTGCCCGATGACAGCCAGCCTGGTTCCTTCGATCGGTGACTGCAGTCCCGCTACCGTTCGTTTGAGCCACGCCAGCGATTTCTCGTCCTCGCACCATAGCTTCAGGACTCCTCCTGCTGCAAGCGGTTTGCCTCTAAAGGATGGCGCGAGTGCGGGCTCGTTATTTGACGGTGGTGCAAAGGCTGCTTCCAAGATGCGCTCCTCTATGGAGAGCTCGAGCTGCCGTGCTTGCTCCACCGTCAGGTCTGTGGGTGGAGTGGCAACGACGGCCACCATCAGATGCGAGTTAGTCGCATCGGCGTAGCTCATCGTTGCCCTCTTCGGTGTTGCGTCCACTCTCGCACGCTTCGTCGTGGCGCTTGGTGGTGTGTCGTCGTGACGGTTCCTCTTCGACGGTGTCGCCGAAGTGGGCCGTCCCGAGAGCGCCGGATTGGTCGGTGCGTGCCTGTGTCCGCCTTTTCTGGGGCCGCGTTTGCGGCGTGGCCCGGTTGTGCCCCATGGGGCTGTTGGTTCCGCATCTCCGACTGCCGTCGAGGGGGCGCGACGGGGGGTGCCCGGCGCTGCACCGGCCGGAGCGGCGCGTGCAGCCGGCGGGAGCGAGCCCGAAGGCTCACTCTTCGCCGTCCGCGTGGTTTCCGCTTGCAAGCCTGAGCTGCTGCGTCCACCAATCGCGCCGCGTCCTGCCGAATGCTTCGTCCTGGGCGGTTCCCTCATCGCGCTGGCTGAGGGCGGATGTCCGCGCTGGTGCGTTGCGCCAGCTGTTGGTTGTCTCGCGGGGGGTGCGTACGCCGATGTAGTCGGTTCGCTACCTACCGCGGGGGGTGCGTTCGCCGAAGTTGTCGGTTCGCTACCTCCCGCGGGGGGTGCGTTCGCCGACGTTGTCGGTTCGCTACCTCCCGCGTGCGCTGCGTACTCACGCTGACGTCTATGATGACGGGAGCGCTTTCCGCGGTGTTTACCTCTACCGGATACGGTTGCAGCGGAGCTGACGTTTGCCTTGCGGCGTTCGTCTGCTCGACGCGGTACAACCGTCCAGGAGGTGTTGGTTATGTGTACTGCACGAGGCATGGCATTTGCCAGGTCGTGCAGGTCTAAACTTCGCTCACGTGAAACATTGCCCCCCCCAGAATACGTGGGGCAGCCTGGACCCGAGGGTGCAGGGAGGGATTCTCCAGCGTCACGGACGCTGGTACCCTCCTGGGGTAGTTTATTATTTTGTTTCACATTCATTTTTTTTTGTTTTTGTTTTGGCTCCGTATGAGCGTGTGCGTGGGCGTATGTGTATGTGTTTCTATGTAGGTGTGGTGTGTGTATGTGTGTGTGTGCGCGTCCGTATGAATGATTGGGTTAGTGTAGTGAATGTATGTGTGTACGTGCTTGTGCATGTGTGTGGGTGAGGGCGGCTGGAGGTTTTCGTTACGTCTGTTTCATAGGGAACCAGACCAAGAACGGGCGGCAACCTCGGGAAGGATAGTCCACCAGCCTTGCCTTAGGGATCTACACGACTTGCGCTCTCCCCTAAGGCCATTCGCCAAACTCTGCAACGGACGCGAATGCAGAGAGTGGAAGTCAGTGCAGTTCAATGGAGTTGAAATGAAATGAGGTGCACGGGCTTCCGCCCGTGTACCCGGTTAATTTATAGCCTAAGTTACTTCTTGGTACATCAGCTGTCCGTCAGTGACCATCCTGTTTAAATTGCTCCAGCCATTCCAGAGATTAGCGAGAACAAGTAGACAGATGGACAGACAGACAGACAGACAAAAATGTTAAAAAATGACATATGCATTTAGTAAAAAGCGGTTATTTTAATATTACAAACAGACACTTGCATTTCATTTATATGTATAGAGTATAGGTCTATTGAGTAATACTTCTAAAGAATAGTACTGTGGCCAGCTCTGGTGTCAGAGTTTTCAGACTGCCCAAAAGCCTTAAAAAATGCCTAATGTTTCTTTTCTTGAGATTAGTGTGTCAAAACATAATATTAATATTGATTGTAAAGAAATTACAGATACCTTGTTAACTTTTCTTCTTTTGACCAAATTAAAAAAAAGGGTTTTCCAGCATCGATTAACAGATGAGTTTAATTATGGTGATTGATAGAGTTAATACATACATAATCAACTTCCTACTAATTTCCTGCAGTTATCAGTATTTATATATATGTATTAGATAAAAAAATACATTGATTTTTCACTGATTTTCATTCACTGTTGATAATATAATCAATGCTGATAATAGATCAGATACTACTAACTGATGTAAAAGGATGTAAAGATGTGCCATTTTATAACATACATATGTAGATAGACCCACACCTGTTCGCCAAAAGGTAGACAGAGAGTCCGGACCGGGATTGCAAGGATATATTTCATAGACTTATCTCTGGAACCACTAGACTAATTAAAATACACCTAATTTAATTGACAGCCTCTTTATTGTGGTAATATTAAGGCGACAAAACAATTTTATTCTCAATAACAAATTAATAAGGCTCGACCAAGATCTCGTTCTCGTTCTCGGTCTCGGCATTCCCGGCTACAAATCCAACCGAGAAATTTGCCTCGGTTCTCGGCTAATTATAGCCGAGATTCTCGGTTATGACCGAGATTGTAACTTTGTTCGGATCGGCATTTAAATTTTACCCGCACGCGGCCACGCGCCGCAGCGCGATGTCGATTGGTGTAATAAGTCGTGAGAGAGCTGAATTGTGATTGGTTGAGCTTTGCTAAACAGTGTTTAGCAAAGCTGGACAATTGTATGACGAGAGGCGACACTCTTTGAAGGGCGAAAATACCGAAAAATTGCTTTTTTATGTTATAATATAATGTTATTTAACTTTGATTATTAAAACGGTTAATTTTGATAAACAGTTAGTACTGTATTAAAAATATAACAGCGTTTAAATGTTTTTTTCCGCGCTTTATCGTTTCTCGGTCTCGGCTCTCAGTCTCGGCCGAGAACAAAAAACCCATCTCAGTCGAGCCTTACAAATTAATAATCTGACAAACTGCCACATATTATTTTATACCTTTAAGTAACGGTTAGCATGAAATAAAATAGTTAACGGCATGTTTAATTACTGGCTGTCTAAGCTATTAAATCATCAGCCTTTAACAGTCCACTGCTGGACTAGGCCTCTCCTTTGTAAGGAGGAATTGGCCTACTATACCACGCTGGCCAAACGGGTTGGTATAGGGTTTGTATCAAGTTTTCCTTCTCTTACAGTGCTGTTCTCTACATAATATGCTCTTACGACACCCATTTGTTGATATGGGGTGGTGACATTCCGTATTCTTAATCCGCCACCACATGGACGCTATAGCTATTAAATAATTCTTATGAATACATAAGAAAATAGGAATCACCCTAACCAAGGACAAATAACTTTATCACATACAAATATTTGTTTTAAGGTGTAGTTAGCCTTGTAGAATTATTGACTTTATTGATATAAATAAACCATTTCATCTATAGGAACTTCAGGAATTGTTTAATGATTGTGGTTAGCTGAATGAAGGCTTGTTTTGGTGAACCACATTAAAATTAAATCAAGAACCCATTGCAGGGATTTATTTGATTGAAGGGATTATAATGCTTACACCCAATTTATTTGGGGTCTAAGCAGTATGTTCTCACTTCCATACTTCTGTTGCCTGTCATCCAGGGATGTTAAGGATATCCATATCTGTAACCATAACTATCGGATATCTGAAATAAAAAAAATATCCGTATCCGTAACTGAATCCGAAATAAATGATCCGGATAATTTCGGATAGGGGCGGAGTCTAAATGAGACACGTTACGATAACTTGTTTTTGATCGTCCCAGAAACACACCGCGCGCGTCCTTTGCATTGATTGTTTTCTTCTGTTGTTTAAGTCATAACTAATCAGTAATTTAATTACATAACTTAGTTCGACAAACTGAAAAATAGGTGTTGTGAAAGTAAGTGTTTTATTATATTGTGTGTTACTTTGATATACCTTAAAAATCAAATATTCGTAACCGAAACTATCCGAAACACCGGATAATCCGAAATAATTTCCTATCCGTATCCGAAACCGAACCCGATATAATTTTTTTCCAATATCCGTATCCATATACGAAATTGCATATCCGTAACATCCCTGCTGTCATCTAATCATTTACCTCTTTCTCTTTCTTAATACATTCTCACACAGTCCATCCATAGTTTCCTTGGCCTCCCTCTCCCTTTTCGTCCCTCTTAACTTTATATTCGTCACTTGCTTACCTACATTTAACTTGTTATTAAAAGGATATGTTATATATTTGACGAGAATACAAAATAATTCCGCATATTAGGACTGCATACTGTGGTGCCTGGCTATTTTATTGTGGTATGGAAATGCGCCGTATGATGCTGGGCGTTCGCACCTCGAGTGTATTCTAAAAAAACCGTTCGTGTTTCGTATGACAGTCAGGAAGTCTAGCAGTCTGGCGAAAATCCGACACATCGGCGCCGTACAGACAGCAAGCAAACTAGGGTCTGATAGCAAGCAACAGTAACTATATGTCACTGATAGCCAGGTACCACTACCTCATTGCCAACTCTAATAAAAGAACAGTAGATGCTGAAGTCATATCTGACCCAATTATAATCTCTGAATGCTCGTCATTGCAGGTGGATCCCAATGGCGCCGGAACGATCCAGGCTCTGGACGCTGCGCGGTTCCTCAAGAAGTCCCGGCTCAGTGATGTGGTGCTCAGCAAGATATGGGACCTCTCCGACCCCACCGGCAAGGGATATCTCGATAAAGTATGAAACTTTTGCTAATCTTTAATATATAAAATCCTTGCGTTACTGACTGATTGACAGACACGCTACAGCCGAAACTATTGGGCGCAGGAAGCTGAAATTTGGCATGTATGTTCCTTGGGGACCGTAGGGGTGCACTAAGAAGGGATTTCCCGAAATTCCCACGGGATCGGCCAAAACGGTTAAATTAAAAAAAATGCAGGCGTAGCTGCTGGCGTCCTCTAGTGTTTTATAGACTTACACAATAGTTCTAGAATAGAGTGTCTGGCAATAAAATAATTTTAACTTAGACTTGGGACTGATATCTTCCAATGATGATAAACTGCGTATTGCACCTGGCGCGAAAATATTCTTCAGGTCTGAAATCTTTTACCAGTGATAGCATATCAGACTTATTGTTTCATAATGCCGAAAATGCTCAAAATCTAGCAGACCTAGATATGAATCCGTAGAGGAAATCGCGCAAATTTATGGCCAGGTACCAAGAAATATTGTTAACAGTAAACATTTTACCCTATGTGCTAGTGTTGTACTCAGAAAATGCTCGACTCGCATCCAATTACGTGGGACATAATGTGTATTAATTACTTGACGAAACGTGCAAGATTGGGTTCTTGCTAATTTTAGACGGAGCATAAATTTGTAGGTACTTGACTTTTATTACAAATTTCGGGTACAAATGATTAATGCTTTAATGAGGAGAGGCTCTTTAAATGTCTCCGATGCTCTTGATTGCGGGGCTTGCTCTCCAATAGGCTATTGAGTATAGATATCAGAGAGGTATACGTTCACTGCTTTCTAAGCTTAGTGTGTATGTGTAAGGTATGCAGGTAGCCAAATGATTGCTACGCCACCAAGACATATTCTTCGACATCCATGGCCTAACAGTGATACGGCAAAACGGGCAAAGCAAAGCCAGCAAGTTATATCTCATCAAATCCGTAGTCTGCTAGTGACTAGTGTAAGTATTCTGCCTGGTAATTCGGGAGGAAAATGGAAAGTATTCTTTGCGCATTTATAACCTGAATTGTCCTGCCTTCTACTTAGTTATTATTGTAGCCATGCTAGACAATCGGCATCCGTATATTTGTCATCTTATGACAACAAATCGTAGCTATCATTGTGATAACGGACGGTGCTTTATCTCGACTCGGTGGCATATCGTCTCGAGATTCTTGTGTTTGGACTGTCTTGTACGTATTGATATATGGTTTACGTAAAGATATAGGAGTCGTTGGTCCTTTGGTATTGTGTTATCGTCTTATGAAAATATTTACTCCCACTCCTCCTCGTCCTTCAGTCGTACGCCCACAGCTGAGCATCGTGAATTCGTGTTGGTCCCGATTTGTCCATCCTTTTGCGTCTTAGCTGCCGCTTCTGTGGTCAGACGCAAAGTATATGGTGTCGCATTGTACGACGTTGAGTCTTTAGGGCACCTAGTCGGTCCATAATTTCAGGTAGTACCTCTAGTAGTTACTCCCTCTAAATCTTACCAAATCCCATAAGATATTCGTAAAATCTATATTAATTTATCCTCATAAATTCTAAAGCCTTATGCTTGCCATAGTTCCAATGGCCTCTAGTTTGTGGTTGAGCTTAAGGGTCCACAGTAAAGTATTTTAGGACATAGTAGCTCCGATTTGGTAAATTAGATAGCGGTAGACAAGTTTGTCAAAATTCGTGAGGTTCAGATTCCGCACTGACGTATATGGTACCGGTTTGCCTTCAACACCGTCCAAATGGGAGCGGAGGGGATAGACAGGATGTTGTGGTTTTACGTAAAGTGGTACACTCGCTCACGCTTAATAAATTAGGTGTTTCAATCATTACAATAAATATCATCGACGACTACGTCAGTTGAAAACCATAATTGATTGATTTTGTGGGAAACAATTGATATTCACTGCGTAAAGCAATCTGCGTATCCCATGTTTTACATGCTGCCTTTGACAAAAAACACGAAATAAAGGTAATCTCTCAACATGACGAGCTGTCACGATAAAGCAATAAGAAAACGACAGATAATGTCAAATAACTGCAATCCTTTGTTGTTTACGCTTCGTAAGCATTGTGATCGAAATACAATTTAACGTTATGAAACTGAATTCTAAAAATAGTACAGCACCTTATCTATAATTAATTACTTTGAGAAAAATAAATTGATGTATTTATTTATACGCCTATTTTAGAAATTGATGAGAATCACACTGTTTCTGTCTGCTCTAAAAGGCGGAGTATGAGCTCGTAATTTGGGACTGCCAACAGCCAAAGACAAAAAAAGGATCTGGCTTCCAACTTTCGAGCCATTAGTAATCCCGACCAGGTGTCGCCACTATAGACAATTTCACACCCATATAAATCTGTGACTACAAAGATAGTCACACGTTGCGAATAAGATCTTAAGCCCGCTTCCTACTTCATGGGTGCGGCGCGCATCTGTCCGAAATACCACGCGCCGTAGGAAGTGGGCTTTAGATTGCTAGCAGCATTACAGGCACAATATTTCATATGCTTATCAGTGTGAAAAATCATGAATTAAGTAATTAAAATAAAAGATGAAAAAACGCCAATTATAAAAAAGTAATGCTTTGCTAAAGAATCAGTTTACAGCTGAGAGCCTAAGATTAAACGTCATTAATATCTTATTTGACATGATATGACGTCATCAGAGAGCAAACAACAGCCTCTTTTGTTACTTGTGGGCGAATAATTGCTCTGATGTTCGATGCTAGCTGTCTTTTTTATCTATTTGATGTAAAGTGTCTCATATGTTGAAGATTCTATTACTAAACTGTCCATCGTAAGTTAGATTAGTACTTTTGTGCTGAGAATTTGATCCCACGATATGAAAAATCTTTAGAAGCAGCGATAGCCTAGTGAAGGGATCGACAGACTGCTATGAACACGGGATGCACCAATGACTTTTCGAAGTAAATTTTGTATTAGATTGTCATTTATGACTATGACACTGTGCACTTATGCCAGTGATGTTTGCCGTGTGGTTGACGGCTTAGAATACAAGTGTCACCACCCCCTATCTTCCCGTGGGTGTCGTAAGAGGCGACTAAGGGATAACACGATGCAAATACCATCTTTGCGTAGAGACGGAAAACTCGACATCAAACCCTATACGACTGCCTCGTTGGTTTCGCGGCATAAATGTGCGCGTGGGATCGGGAGGTCCCGGGTTCAATTCCTGGGTCGGGCAGTGTTACTGGGTTTTTCTGTCACGAAATTCTCAGTAGCAGCACGGAGTCTGGAAATGTGCCCGGTACGGCAATAGGCTCGCCCCTTATTACGTGGGACTAAAGTATATCAGGCGAAAAGTGGGTGTAGAAATACACCTCTGCCTACCCCTTCGGGGATAAAAGGCGTGACGATATGTATGTGTATGTATGTATGGGATAAAAATATTAGAACCAAAATTACTATACCTTAACTTGTGTAACATTCGAGTGGATAGAAAGATCGATTACCCAACGAAACCTTTGCTTCACAAAATAAGGATTTTTAAGGATCACATGAATTTTTGTATCCCTTGTGGACATTAATCAACCGTAAATCTGCTTCATGAAACCACAGTCAATAAAATACTTTGAAAATAATTTTCTCAACTGCTTTGTCTCATTACAAAGTTAAAAGGTTTATTACTATTTTTTATGTATGTTTGCCTACGTATACTGACTTGCCGCGTCCGCCCAGCCCTCATAAATGCCACGTTACATAACAGATATGCACTCAAAACACGATAGTAAAGACTTTAATTACTGCATGGATTGCATAATAGTACACAAGGATCGCGAACTATAATATAACAAGGGGCAAAAAATTGTGAGTACCTACCTACTAGTTTCTTTTTTCAAAATTGTGCCGAGCCTGAGTAATCTCGTTTCCCTGACTTTTTTTTAAATTGTCCATGGCGTAGAGAAACTAGCGCAAAATTCGCCCGCGGCTCTGCGTGAATTATACGCGTAAACCATTGATGTACAAAAAAGCGTAAACCTTCCTCAGGAATCAGTCACGGAAACACACTGTCCATTTGTGAAAACCGTGAAAAAATACGTTCGGTAGTTTTTGAATTTATCGCGTCCACCAAGAAAATTGAACTACATTTTATCTACACTTATAATATTATAAAGAGGAAAAATTTGTATTTTTGTTTGTTTGTAATGGATAAACTCAAAAACTACTGGACAGATTAAAAAAATTCTTTCACCATTAGAAAGCTACATTATCTGCGAGTAACATAGGCTATATTTTATTTTAGAAAAGTAGGGGTCCGTAAGATATTTGGGTTTTTCGGGTACGCGAAGTAGTTCCCTCAGGACGCGCGGGTGAAACCGCTGGAAACGGCTATTAATAATTATGTATAGATAATTGCCCACCGGGCTTAGCAATAAAGTCGGATGTTCATCTACAGTGTGCACTGTGCATCCAATAAGGAAGTGCATTCAATAACGTTTTATAATGAGCTCGGATGTGCCGTGACATTTCTGTGACGAAGTTCAATCAATGTCTCTCAGTTCGCTGCAAACGTCTCGGTAATTTGCACTACAATATCCGAGCGAATAGCTTATCATTCAGTCATGTGCGCTATTCCGTTTGAGATATTATGCAGACCGACTATGAGAATCAATGCTACGAATACTGTCTTAAGAAATTGGAAAGAGCTTACGTACAGAGAATGAATGTTTGTTCTTTCACGCAACTATGTACTACTGAATTTGAAACTTTCCTGCTAAATAGATTGGCTACTTTCTGTCGCGATTATACCGGCACCTTTGCGGAGCCGCTGGAACATTTTTCATTTTCAGAAGCTAGTATAATAATACAACTAATAGTTTGCGGAACCAGGAAAACTATTGCTTGTTTGTGATTGTCGTGATTCATCACGTTATTTATCGATGCGACTTGAAATATGTTTCACCTTCCTGTTTGTTCTTGTTTACTTACTACGAACGGTGTAAAGAAATTGTACCGGTAATGGGGTATTTTCTGGGTTAGGGGCAAATTTTATGGATCGCTTGCTCAACGACGAAGGAAAATGTCCTGACGGAATTGGCATGTTTGAGAGTTTTCGAAAAACATGCGAAGTTGGCAACGCACGTGGAGCACTGTGGCTGGCCTTTCGTGTAGTGAAAAGACGCAAGGCATATGACATGTCTTAAAAACTAGAAAACATGTCACGTCTTAAAAAAGAACCTAATTCCTGTGAAAGATAGCACAGGTTTACAGCAGATAAGAGATTAGCTACGCAAACGAGCTTTTAAAAGTCCACCACAAAATTACCCTTTAAGTAATTTACATACATTAAACTCTTTGTAACGATGATGACCCTTAAAATTCTTTGCCAATATCGAAGCAATTTCTAAAACGCGACATTCAAGCGAAGACATTACGGCGTCCCAGTAAATGGGTATTAAGTTTTATAGACGGTTAGTCGGGCCATAGTCGTGACGCAACCGTCTAGACTGCACGAAATATTATACATTTACATAAATATGTCTCTGTACTTTTTACTTGATAATTATACTCGGAGTCCTAGCAAAAGATGGTTCGTAACTTGACTGAAACATCTTTATTTCCGGTAAGATTAGGTATTGACGAAAAATTTAATGGTGACAGGCTTGCTGCAACCTAGAGTTTGGGAAGTCTCGACAGTTTCAAAGTACCGAGACCTGAGACTTTGTACATAGACTAGGTACAAAGTCCCGAGACATCCTGGTCTTTCGAGATTTTTTCAGAACAAAATTAACAGCAAATGAATTTCTGGCGAAATGTATTCAGAAGGAAAACTAGATTTTGTCTTATGTTACCAAACTTAGACCCACAGCATAGACCCTACGACAATATGAGATGAACCCTACTTCAAACATGAGGATTGCCGATATGGCAGTAATTGCCCTTATGGCAGTAATGCAAAGCTAAGTTCGCTTATTTCGCGTAATAACGTAATCCAATTCCTTAGTCGCGTCTCAAGAAAAGTGCAGAATCAGAAGGTTAAGTTGAATGACATGAGATTTCTAGTCTTGCTGTACGTATATTGGTCATAACTGGCCTAAAACTTGTCTGTAATGTCTCCAGAGATATGGATGTCTGCCAACCTGCATTTGGCTAGTATGGTGGATTACAGGCTTACTGCTCTCGTTCTGATAAAAGGGCGGTGCCTAGCAGGAAAAAAGGTTATTAGTAGAGATGCGCCGAGTAACACTTTTGCCGAGTACCTAACGAGTACCGATTTTTACTCGGTTCCATTTTTTTTCAACCGAGTAATCGGCCAAGTAACTCGGTTCAATCAAATTCCCATATCGCGCGCGTAAACAAGTACAAACAGGCTCGCGCCGGCCGGTCGAGAGGGCCGGCTTGCGGCGCCTTTCAACTACCAGTCGCTTGATAGTTTGCAAAGAAATACTTCACGTTGCGCGTCATATTAGAGAAATCATTGAAAAAGTTTGTTAATGAACGATTGACTGTGTGTAGTGACGTAAAAGATCCCGAATTTGGGCGTTTTACGACGAGATTGTAGAAGATAAAGCAAAAGTGAAATGTAGATACTTTATTCAATTCTGTAATTTCACGTAGTGAGTGGTGTTGGACAAAAGGCTTCTACGACGGCAATGTTAAACCATGTTAAAATAAAACACACAGAAGAGTTTATAGATTTGAAAAATGAAACTTTGCGGGAAATATCTCAAAATCGTGAGCCAGTAGCATCAACTTCGTCGTCGCAATCTAATGCAATGAAAATACAGCAAACCCTTTTCAGCAAATAATTTTGATTTTATTAATTGAGATTGTCAAAGACTTCTTAAATACTTTTTGATGAACACTGTTGTTTTAATTATATCTACCTAAATATATCCCTTTCAGACCGACGCCAAAACTAGGCAGAATTTCATCGAACAAAAGACTATACCTATGTTAAAATATCCTCCTTATCTCAAATCTGCAATCAATTTTCCATTTTCCGGACGCCATCTTGGAAAATTCATGCCCGCACAATTGTATAAACAGGTGCCTATGCCAGTAAACCCACAATTGTGAAGTCGCACAATTGTGTCTAGATGGGCCGGAAGCCATTGCTCACATGGAATGAAAAAAAAAGCATTACGTTACGAATATACTCTTTATTTCCATCAAAGCAACAATTTAAGTGTCTTAAACATGCATAATCAACAAAAACTTATACAAAATAGGTAACATATTAATCAGTCTTAAAAATATTAAATCAGCCTTGTCATATCTTGGTCTTGGTAGTGTTGAATCAAACACCACGCCAACGGACTTAATTAAGATCAGATATTAAAGTCCGTTATGAAAATTGTAAAAAGAAATCCTATCTTTTTTAAGGCACAATAAAATATCAGATTTTTAACAATGACAACGTGAACGACTTGTACATTGCGGTGCGCGTCAGCATCGAGGCTCTTTGAGTGTATCCATAACTAGCCAGTATCCATCGTTCTGCTTGTCAACGGACGGCAAAGGTTTTGGTCGGTATTTAGATGTGCTGGGCATGTCTGCAAACTCTGGTTCTTGGTTATCGCCTGCAGCGCGTGCGGAATCAGTCAAGAGATAATCGCGTATTCTTAAGCGCCTCCAGGATCAAATTCATTTCTCTGGTTCCAACACATTTTGATCCTAGGAAAACTAAAACACCCCAGCATACCTTGAATATCAAAGATATATTTATTTCCCCAGGAGTACAAACGGGCTGTATTTGTGTGCCTGTTTGTGTCATATTAGTATTGGTGATGGCTAAGGCAAACTGTTCCAACAACTCTGGGGGTAAAATATCGCTCAAAATATTGCGGTGGAGTTAAAACTGGCTGTGACAGTGGACTTACTCCTGTCTCTGGTACTGGTTTGCTACCAATTTCATTTTCTTCCACTTTAGATTTGCGATTGGTATCTCGTCATCACTACTAGTGGCAGACTCTGACTGAGATCCATCCATCTGGCCTGGAATCTGAACATCGTCTTGCTCTTCTTTGTCACTACCATCATCCCCAGACCCGTTCAGCAGCTGGTAAATGTCATTATCCTCCAAAAAACGTGCCATCATCGAAGATACTGTAAAAAGAAATAAAATAATACGCAGAGTCAACATTGGCCATAACTTTGCCTAAGGCCCGGCTTCCCACAAACGTGTTGAAAAAATTCGTTAGCTCATCAAAGTACCAAAACAAACGATAACAAGAGTATAAACTTAATACAATTAACAGAAAAACATTAAACTTATACTAAATGCTCAAAACTTTACTAAATATTCATAAATATTCACGTAAATGTACTTACAATTGGCGAAAGCAGGATCGCCAAAATTGCTCCGAAACGAGACGTTGCAACCTATCGCCCAACTGACATACGCACGAAATTCAAACGCTCCGTCATAGTATACCTCCCGCGTAATCGTGTGAGCTCGTCCCCGGTCATTTCAAACAAATATTTTAGGTACAAATTTGAATCTAGTAAACCACACAATTGTATGGCAGAGTTCTGAAAGGGTTATTGCTTTTCTTAAACAAAGTAAACTCGGCATTCAAACCGAGTTATTCGGCCTAGTACGAGTATCAAAAAACCTGCCGAGTACGCCGAATACCGAGTATTAATCGAGTACTCGGCCCATCTCTAGTTATTAGTGTTATTAACTTATTACACACGTGCTGAACGCACCCCTAATATTATCTTATCTCAAAATGAAGCCAATCATAATCTTAATATATAAAATCCTTGCGTTACTGACTGACTGACAGACACGCTACAGCCGAAACTACTGGTCGTAAGAGGATGAAATTTAGCATGTATGTTCCTTGGGCACCGTAGGGGTGCACTAAGACGGGATTTTCCGAAATTCCCACGGGATCGGACAAAACGGGAAATTCGAAAATATGCGCGTGCGAAGCCGCTGGCGTCGACTAGTTCATCTATAATATTTTTTTTCCTGAATAAAAAAAACACTAAGAATAAATCCTGTGCTGCTTTTGGAAAGGACTAAAATATTTGATCAAAGGATACAAAGAACATCTAGAATCGAAACAACGATTTGTGGAACACACAAAGTGTTTTCTTGTATGGGCGTCGAACCCACAACGCTAGACTCAGTGCCAAATGGCGAAACGACCGCTTTAACCACAACGCGAGGTGAGCCAGCTAGCGAGCTACCTAGATTTAAATGAATCTGTATTCTATATCAAACTGCTGTCAGTTTATTAAATAAATGGCAGTGTGGTAGAAACAATTGCGTAGGGGACATATCGTCTCAGATGCTGGCGGATGAAAACGTCAGTTCAATAGGAGCATCTATTTTTAGGGTTCCGTACCTAAAAGGTAAAAATCGGAACCCTATTACTAAGCCTCCGCTGTCTGTCTGTCTGTCTGTCTGTCTGTCTGTCTGTCTGTCTGTCTGTCACCAGGCTGTATCTCATAAACCGTGATAGCTAGAAAGCTGAAATTTTCACAAATTATGTATTTCGGTTGCCGCTATAACAACAAATACTAAAAATAAAAAAAATGAAAATATTAAGGGGGGGTCCCATACAATAAACGTGTTTTTTTTCGTATTTTTGCTCAAAATTACTAACGGCAACAGGTAGACGCTTAAAATTTTCACGGAATATGTAGTTGTATATTACCTTTAATAAATAAATAATTAAATTAAAAAAAGTAAATAATAAAGGGGGCTCCCATGTGTCCCTTCGTCCAGCATACTCACCATGGAATCCTGATATTTCATGAATGTCAAAAAACTGTTCTGAAATAGTGCTAAATAGTGCCCAAAGGAAAAAAATAGTGCTCTTGTACTTGCGAAGTTATAGCCATAGTTCGATGAGTATGCTGGACGAAGGTTTCGCCCAGCATACTCACCTCCGTCCGGAGAATCTGTATACGCTTCAAACATAATTCATACTTCAAAAAATAGTTCCCAAATAGTGCCAAACGGTGCCCAAAAAGAAAAAACAGTGCTCGAATAACTTCGGAGTTATAGGCTTCGTTCAGTGAGTATGCTGGGCGTAGGTTCTACGCCCAGCATACTCACCTCAGTGCGCGAATATCGAACGAGCTATAGGTACAATTTACGTCTCAAAAAATTGTGCTTGAAATAGTGCCCAATATCAGTCCAATTTTTGCTTGACTTTTGACTTAGAAAACCATTAAATTTTAATGTAAACTTCTACATACTAACGTAAAATGGGGTACAGTCGTCGACACATGTTTTTGGACAAAAATATTAAACTTTCTAATTGTAGACTTCATGTTATTGGCAATAATTATGGTATTTTCTCACATGTCAAAAACATTCGATTAAATGCATTATTATATATTTTATAAATAATAATAAATGAATGAAACTTTAAGCGTAAATGAAGTCTATTACTTCATTGCATTGTGTGTTTGTCTGAATAAAAACAGTCATTTGCAGCCAATAAAATTAATATCTTGAAAAATTGTAAAAAGGAAATTATACAGTTTCTTTTTGTATATATGTTGCAGGCAAAACTTATAACCAGTCAAAACTAGTACTGTGACATAGTTATACAAATTTTTAAAACTCTTTCCAATAGTTTCATCAATGAAAGGTTTAGCAATAAAAAACATTTTTAATTACTTACGTTATTTATTACTATTTAAAGGGCCAAAGTAATCAGAATTCTAGTTAACTAGTTCACAGCTTTTGTTAACATTCATAATATAATCAATGTAAATAGAAAAAATTGTAGTTTTAATATTGTATATAATATACATATAAAAAAATGTTTAGCCAAATATTGGTAAAACTTTCTAAAATATAACACGTAGGTACTTGTACTTTGTTTTACTGCTACAACGTTTTAATCACAATAAAATTATCTTACAAATAAGTATAAATTGAGCAATCACAGTTTATAATCACGTTTTTTTTATTAATATTAAATACCCTATAGTAATTACAAATTAACAATCACAGTTTATAATCACATTTCTGTAAGTTATTAATAAAATAACTTTTACAAGAACAAAAAAAAAACAAACAAACAATAACAAAATAGGAACTAACAAGTTAGGACCGATCTTCATCTTACATTCGCGTATAAATAATGCAGTGTGGTACAGTATATTGGGAATTACTACAAACTTTTTTACTAAGGTCATCATAGCAGTTCCAAGTTCTCTTTAGCAATCGATAGCACTTTGACTTGTAATGCCCCATGCGTCCTGATTCACCATTTGTAAAATCTATTACCGACAGAATTTTAAAGGTGTCACCGTTTATTATGATCTCTTTAGGAATTTCATCAATTTCTATTTCAATTGAAGTATTAATTTCAATAAATACGAAGTCTAGTACTTCATATTTGTATGCGTTTTTACCGTTACATAATTGGTATTTACATTTCCTTTCAGTATCATTTACTAATAGAGCTTCATTAAGGGCTCCAATACCTTGAGTCGTCAATATGTTTACATTTATTGGAATCCAACTACATTTTGTGCCAGAACCTTTATTGATTTCACAGTTCTGGTTTGTACAATTTAAGTATCTATTAGCACTATAAAAACCATAACTTTGTATGTTATCTATTATAAAAGTTACATTACACTCACAATTTTTGCAACTACTAAAATCGGATTCCACAGTATCATATATTTTAGCCAATACCTTAGAACGAGTAGTGTAAATATCTTTTGGTTTTCTAGCCTTCTTAGTGATTTTCTTTAGATTGTCATACGTGATCAAACTTCTGGTCAGTTGTGAAAGATCGTTTTTTTTATCATTGATATATTGTCTAATATTAGGTCTATCTAAATATGCAATTGAAAAACTTTGGACCACGGAATCAAAAGCACACGTATTAATAAACGTGAATCTGTATGTTCCTGAAGTAGAAACACTGCCGTTTTGTAAAATATGTAATTTTGTACGACGATTGATTCGTTTTTTATTTTTCTTCTGTTTAGACACCAGTCCCCGCCAGTCTTCAATATAATTTGGTTCGCTCCTAAAAATTGAGTTTTCATAAAATGATTCATCATTGACGAGAGTATTTATTTGTGGTGTGTTATGGTCACTTATTTCATTTTTTTCATCGACAATATTTTCAGTTCCTTCTTGAACATCAATCAAGTCACTTTTGGCTAAGCGTATGGAACCGGTTATCAAAGGCTCGTGTTTAATAATAAACTCATCTACGCGGTACTTATTTGAATTTGTTTTAAAAAATAACTTTTTTACGTCTTTCATATAACTTTCTACATTTGAACTGGTTGGAGTACAATAATTACTGTTAAAATAAGTCATCATTATATTTCCCCATAGTGGAAGTTTTTTAAGAATCCTAATCAAAGTGTCCTTTATTTCCGGCAAGTAATAAATATTTTCGATTTCAGTTTCTTGATCACACAATTGTTTAATTAAATCTTCTTTCTCCTCAAGATCTTTATACATTTTCAGAAGCGGGTTTTCTTCTTTATCTAATCCCTCCCATAAAGAATGTTTAATTGGAACGTGATTTTCCGAATCTACATTTTGTATTTCACATTCCTGCAAATTAGTTTTGATCCGGTTTTTTAATTCTAAAATCGCCGTTTCACACCGTGTTAAATTTCCATTTCTACTGCCGCGGTGTTTATTATTTGCTATAATATAAACATTATCTATAATTTTCTTTACCTCTCCGTATGAAACACATTTTTTAATCAGAATCATACAATCAACAAAAAATTTTGTTACTCTAGTGTCTATATTTTTGAAAATACTTTGATTGTACAATGTTTTTATGAAATGCGAAGTATCAAGGCGAACATAACAGGTTGGAATTTTTTTGGTTCTATTTTCTAAAATATTAAAACATGTATTTAAGTAGTCAGAGGTGGATTTATAACCACAAAATACTTTTACCACCGCACCTACTAAAGCTGCGGAATCATCAGTTACTACTTCATTTGGAGGTTTTCCATTAGCCAACCAAGATTGTAACCAGCTAGCAATAGTATCTAAAGAGTGACTTTCTGATATACACTGTGAAATTGGCACGCTACTTTTAACGGTTGTATCTGTCATCATAACATACAAAAATATAGGACTTTGCGACTCTTGAGATAGTTGTGTGTGTTCATTGACGACAGGCCGAAGATTTTTATTAAATATAGAACCTGTTGCGTCTATAGAAACTCTAATATAATTAAACTCTTTTTGGCATTTTTTATAATAATTCTTTTGATCGTCCGTCCAGTAAAATGTATAAAATGGAAAAGCAGAAACATATCTAACACATTTATCAAAAGGTGGTGAAACACACATACAAGTAAGTGACAATATTGGGTTGGGATGGAAAACATCAACTTTTTTATTTTCATGTTTAATTCGATGTAGTGTTTGTAATTTTGGCAATACTGGAGGTTCCTTGTCATTTTTCTTCATTAAAGTTGAGGCTAATTTATATCTTATAGAAGCTGCTGCTTCGTGTTGTAATTTTTCACCTAATTCCCTTATTTGGTAATACCGTAATCGGTTTTTTTTACTGGTGTTATGAGAGTACTTTTTATTTTCATTAATTATGCAACATTCTAGTTTAATTAAATTTTCCGTTTCTAAGTTAGTTGTTATAATTATTTTTGCGTGACATTGATTACAATATCCTGTGCATTTGATTTCGTAATTGTCTTTCACAATATTATTTTTAAAACACCAAGTGCATAAAGATCTTATTTCTTTCCATAGATGCATTTGAATTACATTAGTCCATTGGTTTGGTTTTAATTTACGTCTGACATTATACAGACTACCAGGGGCGATTTTGCTATTTCGGTGATAAAAATACCTTTGAGGCTTAATACTATCCCAAGTTATTGTATCCATATAAAATGTATGCGTACTGGTGTTCTCCGAAACACTATTAATGCTTTCGTTTGATGACGATGTAGACTTTTGATTTATCAAATTAGAATCATTATTACGAATTATTTCTTTTTTATCAACACCAAAAAAGTATTCGTAATTTCGTTTTATGCTTAATATGATTGATTTAATACTCATTTTGTAATTTAACCGTGTTTGAATTTGTTTATAAATTGAGTCATTTGCGGAAGGAATATTTTTAAAAAAGTCATCTTTGAATTCTGAAATTACTAATTTTTGCGTTTCTAATGAAACCTTTGGTTTAGGCCCTCGTTTTCCTTGCTGATCCATGTCGTTAGATTCACAAGAATTATCACAAATTATTATGCCATTTGTTTTCAATATTAACATAATATGAAATAACAACTAACTAACTAACATATAAATCAACATCAATAACATTATGAACACTTGTGTACTTATACTACCTATATTACCTGAAAATACCAACTATAGATGTAAAAAACATAACGGGCCCCACCGCTCACGCAGTACGAGTCAGAAAAAGTTGTCTTCTAACGTGGTAAACATTGTGTCTTCAAGATAATCTGAAAATAACACGTATTTAAATAATTTAATATAGGTATGACAGGCTCCAGCCTTCCTCTAAAGGTACTTAAGCACTTACGTGTTTTCCATTATTTTAGCGTGATTTCTATTATAAATAGCGAAGGGGCAAAACACGAGGCTGAAGACGATTTCCCGAAGTCACAACTCCCATAGAAAATGTGATGAATAGGTTGACGACACTTAAAAGTTTAAGTGCATTCGCCGGATGACAATCGGTAATAGTCTTCACTTCACGTCATATTATCTAAAAAATACATCTGTGTTAATTCTATAGTTACGTTTATACTTACTACCGACGCTCGCGCTGACTGATTCTACCTATTTCGATATTGAAATGTAACTAACGTGAACTTAAGACGAGAACAGATCCTGACGGGTAACGAGGACAAGCTTGTAATAAAAAAATTGAAGAAAAGTAAATTATATCCTAGCAAATAAGACAGTGTTTCATTTCCAGTAGAATTGGAGGATAAAACCAGGCCTCCGCAGAAGTAGGTATATAAATAGGTATTTGAGATCCAATTAGATAAACAAACAAGTTACATTACGTTATTATGTGTGTACCTACCTACATCAAACCTTTAAAAAAGTAACTAAGTAGGTACCCATTTTTAAAACTTCTTAAGCATGTCCTTAATTTTAAGTGTACAGTGTCATATTCAACGAAAAAATGAACGTGTTTTTGTAAAAAACAACTCGCTTGCTACCTAGTTTTACAGTGCAATTAATGAATGAGTGTAAAATCAATTTAGTTAAATGCCACTATTATAAATTGAAATATACTTACTGATTTGGGTGCAGCTCCTATATTGATTACGTACTAGATACACAATTTTATATAGGTAAATAATGACATCACCAACACATTGTTTGGTTTTGCAACCCACTATGTAGTCAAACTCAAAAGCCGGCGTTATTATAATGATGTGCGACGAAGTAAACAAACAAAGAAACTGAGAAGCGCTTGTTCGTTTCGATTGCTTTGTGACACAAAATGGACCCTTATCACCTTCAAAATACAGATCAGTCTTGTCTAATAATCGTAAGATGTTAGGGCAGCGCCATCTAGTATTTAAACATAAACATATTCATTTGCGTCGCGGGCGCCGCGCGTCGTAAGCCCCATACCTATTGACCGTACGTGCATCCATTACTGCCACACTATATTGAACTTTATCACATGAGGAATACAGGTCAGTTCCGTAAACGTTGTGGTACCGTCCTTGATCCGGAAAATGATTATTTTGAATAATTTTGTCAGTTGTAATGTAAGCATTAATAACAGCAACTTTATTTTTCATGCATGATTTACTTCATTTGATATCTTAATCCTTCAAGCGCCGTGATCTAGACAAAATATATAAAATCATTGTTCCTAGCTACCGGGGTCCCATGCGACGCGCGAAGGCTTAATCATATTATTATAAAGTATTATTAAAATAATGTGTAATTAATAATATTGCGATTCTAAAGTAAATACTCCCTTACATAGACAATTAATAATTTACACAAGACAAAAATTGTTAGAAAGAAAGTTAATAATATTGTATTCGACTGTACTCAATGTAATGTATGTAGAAGTTTACAATCAAATTTAATGGTTTTCTAGGTCAAAAGTCAAGCAAAAATTGGACTGATATTGGGCACTATTTCAAGCACAATTTTTTGAGACGTAAATTGTACCTATAGCTCGTTCGATATTCGCGCACTGAGGTGAGTATGCTGGGCGTAGAACCTACGCCCAGCATACTCACTGAACGAAGCCTATAACTCCGAAGTTATTCGAGCACTGTTTTTTCTTTTTGGGCACCGTTTGGCACTATTTGGGAACTATTTTTTGAAGTATGAATTATGTTTGAAGCGTATACAGATTCTCCGGACGGAGGTGAGTATGCTGGGCGAAACCTTCGTCCAGCATACTCATCGAACTATGGCTATAACTTCGCAAGTACAAGAGCACTATTTTTTTCCTTTGGGCACTATTTAGCACTATTTCAGAACAGTTTTTTGACATTCATGAAATATCAGGATTCCATGGTGAGTATGCTGGACGAAGGGACACGCTCCCATACAACAAACGTAATTTTTAAGCAATTTGTTACTCGATCTTAATAAACAAGTAGAAACTTAAAAAATATTTAAGTATATATACAACAAACGTGATTTTCTTTTATAGATGATATTACGGAACCCTTCGTGCGCGAGTCCGACTCGCACTTGCCCAATTTTTTTATTAAATGCTCTCTGATTGAATGCACTTTGATGCAAATATTTCGATTCTTCTGAAATAGCACATGTACGTAACTACAGATGCTATTTCAGGAGTACAATTCAGGAGATGGAGGTGTCCACAGAAAGAATTGCACGATCGATTATGGTAGTCGATAGCGATAAACTAATCGTCCCGCCGTACGAACTAAGAACGCGCCTTGTCGGTTTCACCAGACTCTACATTGTTTTTACATTGTTTTATCTCCTGGCGAGGTTAGTATGTAGGTATAGGTGACGGGTAATTTCATTTGCTTGATGACTAATGTAGATTCGTCTATTCATCACTACATAGCGACGAAGGCTTGTCTTATCGTCGTAATAAAATAAAAATCACATCTGCTACGCTACAGCTCCGTAAACCGCTAAAACGATCGAAACTGTTGTAATTTCATATCGATTGGCGAATCATGTTGCCTTTTTTGCGTAAAAGTTTGGCGGTAGTTGGCACCGTGCCCAATATTACATTATAGCGTCAGCCTTTTTGACAGATAATTAAACTTTTATGCCGTCATGATACTACTGTTGGGTGTATGATATTTTGTGGTATGACGCTGCAGTTTAAGTGGCCGGCTAACTTTGCTTTGTGGGATTCATTATTAACAAATGGATGTGAACCACTTCCAGAGTAACGTCTTCTGGAGTCATAGTAGGAATTTAACCACATGGTGCCTCAGTTGTATTCTCTGATTGGCTCATTTCGGCTTCTGAAACGATCTGAGAGATCAGAGAGACCTTGAAATTAGTGCTCAAAATGACGATTGAATCGAGGTCGAAATAAGCTAGCTAAACTTTGTACTGATAACTGTGTAGGAATTTCTCAGGCAGTCAAGACTCGGAGAACAACAATAGGTATAACCGATTATAGTTTACACCAACCCTTGTTCGGTGTATGGGTTTTACTCGTACTTAATTATGGTTCCACTTCCATAAGAGTGTTTCTACTAAGAATTTCGTTTTAAGAACTACCTAACAACAACCCAACTTAGGAACCGAATACAGGACCGTTATCGACAAAAAACTAAGGCAACCCGAGTGGTCCATGGCATAAATAATGGGCTAAAATACCTCTTGCACGTATAAAACTTTTGAAGGATAAAGAGCTTAAGTGGTTCTGCCATTCTTACGCGGGTCACGGACAAACATTATGAGTGCCTACCTTTATATTTTCTCATACATTATCTTTGAGTTCGCTTCTTGCGGATTATAATTTATTCTTTTTGTGCGTTTTATGTACAGGGGTATTATTTTTATTGCTAAGTCTACCGTTACTTTGTTTACTATATTTCAACGTGTAATTTTTTTATTGAAATTGCTATTGACTTTTTTTGCAGTTTCTTTGAGTTAGCGCTTATGTGGTCGATCGTAAGGACAACGTTTTGATTATCGAGGCGTGCAAGTGTAAATGATCATGCGCTTATTCAGTCAAAGAATAACGACTTCAGGTTCAGCCATATTACAGTTTTTAAAAGTTGCTGCATATATGAACAATAGTTTAAAACAGGTACAAAGTTTAAACTCCATTTTTTTACAAAATTTCATCGAATTTATTAAAGTTTTATAGCTGTAGGTAAAACGCAACAAATCAAAAGCATTGTAAATAAATGCTGACATCCATCTGTTGTAGACTGCAATCTCGCAGAACTTCTTAAATATTGCCTTACATGTTTAAATAGTTTAAGGTATATTGACCTCTAGTTTTTGCAAATTTTCGACCGTGCTCGATGTCGCGGAGGGACTAAATGAAATATACACTTAAACTTATAGTAATATTTATGTAAGGGCGTCTTAACAAAATTATAGTTAAAATACCTTATGTTGTCCTCAAAGTTTCGACATCAGTTACACCAGCCATGGTCACGAGCTGACCACGGCTGTTTTGTTACCCATGCGGTATGCGCATAAGTCGCGAACGTTTAAAAGTATTTAAAATTAAGTTAAATTATCTATACCACAGATTACATGAATATAAATAAAATTTGTAGAAACAAAATTAGTGTCTGTTTCTAATATTAAAATAACCGACTTTTACTAAATGCATGTGGATGTAGGTATACATAGTACATATAGCGAAATGACATGTTTTACAATTTTGGCTGTCTGTCTGTTTGTTCTCGCTAATCTCTGGAACGGCTGGACCAATTTTGACGGGACTTTCACTGGCGGATAGCTGATGTACCAAGGAGTAACTTAGGCCATAGTATATAAATTAACCGGGTACGCGAAGTAGTTCCCTTAGGACGCGGGTGAAACCACGGGAAACAGCTAGTTTCTTTATAAACTTTAAAAAAACATATCACTTCATTCCTTTCATGGCCACCAATGCATATCGATTTTAAATTATACTTTGTCACAATTTTCACTCAACTAGTTACTTTGAAGACCTCGCTACAAACTATAAAGCTTCACGTATATATTTACGTTAGTGGTCCTTTATACAGCCTACCTCTTTCCCGGACGCTGCCTCTAAAGGATGTTTCAAGCCCTCGAGGCCTGGTTTATTTTAACATAGAGACTTGTTTGTGAGAGATGAAAGTGGGTGATGTATTCTGAGGGTTACTCAGACAAGTTTCTGTTGTACTATGGCATCTCGTGTTGTTACTATTATAATTTAACTAGTTGATCCGGTAAACGTCTGTGCCCATACTCCAAAAAAATGTGTACAAAAATTGCCTGCGACCTACTCTCAGATGTGCCAAAAGATCATAAATTAGTAGTAGTAGTAGTTTATATTACTAAACTAGACGTCGCCAGCAGCTTCGCCCGCGTCAATTATACATATAAAACTTCCTCTTTAATCATACCGTCTATTAAAAAAAACGCATTTAAAGCCATTGCGTAGTTTTTAAAAGCATGCATATGGACAGACAGTCAGAAGAAAGACTTTGTTTTATACTATGTAGTGATAAGTCGTTTGCAAACTTAAGCTAAGGCTGAATGTAGGAGTGCATTTTCCGAACGGTAAAAAGGCTTTCCATGACAAACAATGAGATATTTACAATGATATATTTTAAGAAAATGTACCTAGTAAATGTAGAATTGACACGAGTAAGGGATTATTGATGATGGGGCTTAGGTTTCTTTGACTGCCAGTTTATCTAATTAGGCATTTTTGTTTGCTGGGGACTGGCAAGAGGGCCTTCTAATAACATTATTATATTACTTACATGACGAGAAAATCTGCTGTAAAGGAAACTACCCTCATTTTTATATTTTCGAGACTACCCATTACCCCATACATGTAAAGTGTAAAAAGGTATAACTTTTTGTGACGTGGTATTAGACATTTTGTTAGCCTAGCTTGAAATTTCACGGAAATTCGGCCATCAGTGTTCCGTAGCAAAACTAGCAGACTTGACGTTTTGCATTTTTTTTTATTAGACTTACAAGATTTCTTTTTATTACGAATAATTAATCTGATTGACACTATTATTCGTTTTAATACCTTAAAATCATAGTTAGAATAAGGGACGGTCATTTAATTAAAATAATAATTGTGTTTTACAGTAATTCATGTTTTACTACGTGTTGTAATTATAATTTTTTTGCTACTTCAGGTTATAGGTATTCTTATATTTTTATTAAGAGCTTCAATTCAGTTATATGGGTGGTTCTTAAAAGAGCATTCACGAAAGGGCAATGAGTAATGCGTGGGCGAACTGACTATTATCGATCGCGACTCCAATGCCCTAACCATTGAGACACTGCTTTTAGATACTAGCCTTACCTCAGAACGACTACTTTATTGAATACTAGATTTAGTCCTATATTTACATTTATGTATTTTAGACCATGTGACGGGGGTTTCTATGTATAATATGTAAGTATTTACAAGAAAAAGTATTTATGGTTTATGCATTGTCTAGTGTAACATAGTACATACAAGCTTTGTTTCGTATGGGACAAAATGGTGATGTGTGTATGTGGTAGAATATAATTATTTATTGTTCACACTCTCCAATAAAAATTGCAAGTCTGGATATAAGTACTTATAACTATTATCCGGATAAAGACAGGTCTAGACTTCGAATTTAGTCCATTTCTAAATAAAACTGCCACAAATCACTCGGACTCGGAACAATCATTACAGTCCAATGACACGAGTCGTGCAATTATTTCAATTAATTTCGTGGCTTAAGTCGATATGGTCGTTGACATTTCAGTGCTGGTTCTTCGTTGAGACATTAGCATTAGGACATTGCTGCGAAGTAACGGTTGTCTAATTTGGTCACCTCATCTCGAAATTGTTACGAAATTAATATCTAAGTGTAGGATATCGAATACTGTAATTATTCTAAGTACGAACAGAGGCCCTAGCCAAACGGCATTCGCTCTGATATCTACTTTCGCTAACGATTGGTTGCCATGGCAACATAAGAAATATCTTCTTCGTTGACCACGTGATATAACGAACGCTTATGTCAGTTCCATACATTTTTGCACTTAGCGATTAGCGATATCGTTAATCTAATGCCATTTGGCTAAGGGGCTGATTGTCATTGTGCTTCTCTGTACCTAAAGAAATTATCTATCTGCCATAGAGTTTAAAACCCCAGTTTGTGAAACCCTGCTTTATAATATCGCAGTCTGGACGGTAAAAGATTCGTCGGCTACTTCTCCGTATAATCGAGATACTATTAAGACATTCAACATTTCGTAACTCAAAATAGTGCAAACCAACAACGCGACGTCTTATCAATAAAAAAAATTAAAGCCTGAATGACGAAACATCAAACATTGTCAGGATGTATTTAATTACAAATGATAATAAATTGTTATCTGTGGGCCGACTGCTCTGAATGTACGGACATATACCACACACATTTTAAATACAACATTTGAATTAAGATACAGTATTTAAGTAGAGTTAGTACGCTCTTGAGACTAATATATTGTAATTAAAACTTGTCATGTGGGTCTATGGTCTGTGTCGTCGGGTTTAATGTGTGTGTGTAAAGTCTGTTTAATTTTGCAATTTACATTCCTGTTTTTGGATGTGCGAATGGTGTTGTTTTAAATTGTGGTGTTTTATTGAGTGTTGCTTGCGTGGATTGGGTTATGGTAAATAGTGACGTGGTATACATATATCTAAGGTTTGTGTAGTTATATTGATGTGTAGCCCAAGACATTGGGCAGTGACACCCTACTTCGCCATGTTTTAGTACCACGTAATAGGGGGCGAGTTTATTGCCAACTACCGGATTGATATCTAGATACTTTTGCTTCTATAAATTGCTTTATTTAGACCCAAGAAGCTATCTTTAACTACGATCGAAGTCAAAGATTGTCGATAGAGTACATAACACAACATCTTGTCAACGGTTGTATTAATGCATTACAGCCAATGAAAGTGTGATGTGTTCAGGTTTTAAGTATGTGTAAGACAGTCGGACATTGGTATGTACAGGGTTAGAAGATCTTGACAGAAAATCCTAATAAACTAGAACATATTAAAGACTAAGTTCAGCACTGGTGATAAGGAATTTGATTATTGTTTACTCGTCATCGACAGATGGTAACGAATTGATTGTATTGTTTTGTATACTATACCTAAAGGTAGCAACCAAACAAGCTTGAACGCATACGGCACATATCTGATGTAGGTCACTAATAAAAAAATTGTTGATGAATGGAACATGCAGCTTGCGTATCACCTGCTTCGCAACCTAATAAAAGAACAATGATATCAAACTTACTATGTCGCCTACGAAAGGTACATTATACCATATTATATACAAGGAATTTGGCAAATCTGTTCACTGTGGCGCGCACTGGAATGTACAATATACCCTTAAGTACAGGCGGTTTCAATATTGGATCTATCCACGAATTTAGACATTTGAGATGCATGGTTGACATATTATATGGAGCTTTGGTCAAATATGCATCTTTAATCTCGTGTTAATGGATAGATTCGATAGTTTCTTTAGGTATCTCTTTCTCTCATGGTTCACTTAAAGGAATTAAATTACAATAGTAACGAATTGTTTTAAGCGTCTAAAACCAGTGTTTATGTAAGTAACCCGGGGTATAATAGTGTGGTTGTTGTCCCACAGGCGGGTCTATTCGTGGCGCTGAAGCTGGTTGCGCTGGCGCAGGCCGGCAAGGACATCAACATGAGCAACATACACTCTGAAGCGCCGCCGCCTAAGGTCGTAAGTATATACAACTAGTTTCGATTGCCTTCTAGACCTAATGGAAAGAAAGAGGAACCCGCCACGCAACCTCGTATTGACCACCAAACTATAGCAAATGAAAAAGGTTGATAATACCGAACTCATCTGATGTGAAAGGATTTAAAGGGATATGTAGGAATAGTATGCATTCCAGTTATCCCGCTGTATGCGCCGTCTATGCTTCGACTTCTTTCTTCTAGACCTTTAGCTACATCTAAAAGAGTATTGCTTTAAAAGCGCAGTAAATTCTACCGAAGCTAGCAGTTAGTCAGTGCGTTTACAAAACTGCGTTTATAGATTGCGCGGCAGTTTGGGTAAGAATTATGCCAGTTGCAAATGCGATCGATCGGTCATGCCCAACGTTGTTAGGCAAGAGTCTCCATATCATTCTTAGGGACTTGAAGATATACTACGGGTCGTCTAAGGAGTTAGTGAGGCAAACTTGACTTCTGTCTCGTGAGCTGATGGAAGTTACGTGCGGCGATTGGTGCCAAAGTTCAAAGTGACCGATTCAACTGCATCAGAGCAATTTGACCTAAGTGATAGTGTCGCCGTGTGGTTGACGGCATAGAATACAAGTGTCACCACCCCCTATCTTCCCGTGGGTGTCGTAAGAGGTGACAAAGGGATAATACGGAAAACTTGACATCAAACCCTATACCAAGCCGTCTGGCCAGCGTGGTATAGTAGGCCAAGCCCTCCTAATTTGCTCACAATACTATTGTGACGCAAATTACGAGAGGCCTATGTCCAGCAGTGGACGTGAGTAGGGAGTGAAAGGCTGCAATGATAGTGTCTCCCTGCTTATTTCTTTACGGCAATAGGGTAGTGGATTGCATTCATATAAACATTTTAATATTGCTAATTCGATTAGACAGAGATAGCCATAGTAGACTATGATGACACTTCTAAGCGTGTCGATGACAATTTAAATCTAATCAGCCCAAAACTTAGTTAATAGTATGGAATTTTCAGTAGCGTCCATAAATTCCTGCAACGTGCAGGTATAAGGGCTCCACTGAAAATTATAATAGCTAGTAAGTGTCTTAGTTTTTGGAGTTCTCAGTTCTTGTGGCAGAGCACCACATGGACTCCCATCTTCATCAAGATCTGTCGCTAATAAAAAAATAACATCGTAAATAGAGCCAATTCTTATCGTCTATACTTTTGACTAAATATTTCAGAGATGTGCTTAAATTAAAGTGTATTATTGTCTGTTTATTGAAATTCATTGTTTTGGTAATATTCCACTACCCTATTGAGTCAGTCTAGCCAACCATACAGTTAATCATTGTCACATATTACGTGTACATTTGCAACCTATTACTAAGTAATAAAACACATTTTTCACATCCCAATTAAAATATGCCGTACATTTTCATGTCCAAGTAAGGCCGAATGCCATACTACAATTACATGTTAATAAGTCACTTTTACTGATGTTTATTGCTGTACTTTCTGAAGTCAACTATGAGCTGTAATTACAGTATTTCTTATTTACTGCAACGTTAATACTACTTAAATAGTTTATGTGTACTTGAATTAATTTTGAGATTGGTTGTTTGATTGCATAAATGGTTAACTTAACAGTGGCCGAGACATGACACCATGACCAAGGTGGCTGCTTAGACCACTGGCAATGAATACAGATTTATACATGGAACCACAGTTCTTAACGATTTCGTGTGCCGATTCCAAGTGGGGACAGGTTCCAGTTCAGTTCGTAGTTGGCGCCGTTGACGGTGCTGGCGTCGCTCTCCGTCTCTCTTGCTCTCATAGTTAAGATACACCGTTTCTCTTGCTCTTACACTAAGGGAACGACTGCCACGCTGCCAAGCGGCAATTGGGGTCCCAGAAAGTTTGTCTTGTTGTCCTATAAGACATGCGCCTCTATGTAAATATCTGAGCTCTTTGACACTGGTATGTCGAGTAGTGTGCACAGTATTGTGCATAAAACGCGACAACAGTTTGGGTGATCCACAAATTGTTATTTCGATGTGAAGTGTTCTTTTTCTCTGAGGATTGAATGTTTGTTTGTTGTAAATCCTCAGCAGTAGCCACGTGCGGAACAGGTCATAACAAGGGGTTTAAAAACCAGGTTTCGTGTGCCACAACAAACGTGTACACAAGCTGCTGTACAGACATTTAATTTCCCGTCTCACGAGTCCTGTGCATTTCACGACTCATTCCTAGAGTAGTAGCTTAAAATAAAGAAAGACAAAACATTTTCAAAACATATGTGTGAACACACATATGTTTTGAAAATGTTAGTAAAATGTTAGTTAACAAACTGTGTCAAAGTAACATTATATAACAGTGACCATCTACGTTCATTCCGTTGTCACTTAAGTACAAGACCAACTTTGGACTCACTCGCGCGTCCAACTAACTTATCAACTAGATATACTTATCTGAAGTTTACTTTAAAGTGTAAGGAAGTGTGCCGCGTTGATGACACTTGGGTAGCTATGTGCCGGTGAACTTTCAGCTAGTGAGTGGTATTGTTAAATACAGTGTGTTGTATTTCGGGATGAAAGGGAATTCGGTTCACTATGTATGTACGAGTATATACTCGTTACCCTGTCTAACATTAAAAGACAATATTGTCTTTTAATGTTAGACAGAGTTTTGGTAACCTTGGCTACATTTTCTTTTAAAAGCCTTTGATATGACTGCTAAATGACTAATAAAGCTACTGAACTAAATAAAGGAAAAAGTTTAGTCTAGGTCTTATATGTGTCCAATGTATGTAGATAATTGCATTTAATCATTTTTGTAATTTGCAATACAAATATTCAATCAACGGACACAAAGAACACCCAGACTCGAGACAACAATTTGCAGATCACACAAAGTGTTGTCTAGTGCGGGAATCGAACCCACGACACGCGGCGCAGTACCAAGCGGCGAGGCGACCGCTTAAACCAATACGCCAACCGTGCAGTCAATTAAAAAAAATTGGCATGTGTGATGCTCGGTGACTGTAGGAGTGCACTAACACGAGAATTCCTGAAATTCCCACGGGTTACATTCGATTATACAAGTTTATTTAGTGGGTCTTACGCGCGATACTAAACATATTTAGAGCATATCATCATCATCATCTTCCTAGCGTTATCCCAGTTGCATCCAAGACTTACACGCCTTGGAGCCCGAGGTTCGCTCACTGGTCTAACCAGATATAGACTGCCGTCTGACCTCCGCAACCCAAAGGGATAGCGATATTCCTTTTGTTATTATATTTTTTTGTTCTAATAAAATTTGTGATCGTTCCCTAGCCTAACCTAAATTTTTAATTTACAGGGTGAGCTGCCCAAAGTGCCGCCGATGTCAGCCCCGGCGCGTCCCGCGGCGCCGTCCCCCGCGCCCTCACTACCGCTGAGCGACTGGAGCATGAAGCCCAACGAGCGCGACAAGTACAGCCAGCTGTTCGACTCGCTGCAGCCCAACAATGGACTCATCGCGGGCAATAAAGTAACATACAATAACTAAATTAAATAATATAGACAAAAATGCAAAAACGATTGGATTTTAAGACCTTTCTAAGGCCTTTGACATTGTCTCTGTTCTCCTTCTCTTACAAAAGATATAACTTTTTGGATACATGAATTAAGCTCTTGTCATTTTCACCAGCTACCTCAAGGACCGTACGTAAAGTATTATCATTGACAGTGTCTCTAGTTCGGAACTTTCTCTGGTTTATGGAGTTCCCCAGGGAAACGTACTTGGGCCTTTACTCTTGCTCATCTATGTCAATGACCTCTGTTCCCTTAAAAAATTAAAACTGTAGAATTGTTTCATAAAGTGAAAAGAGACCGTATCTGATATAGGGTTCGTTTCTTTCTCTATATGTGTGATATACTATATGTATATTTGTCGTGACGTTACAGGTGAAAGGTGTGCTCATGGAGTCTAAGCTACCTATTGAAACGCTGGGCAAGATATGGGACCTCGCCGACCAGGACAAGGATGGAATGCTTGACAGGCACGAATTCATGGTGGTGAGTACTTTGAAATAACTTCGACGTTTATCTCAGAGACGAAAACAAATACCATGTCAATGTTCTGTGAAAACGGTTCCTGTAAAATTTCCGTAACACTCTCACTCATCGAATAAAACGCAACAGTATACTGTTAGTTTACGTCGATATTTTGTGAGAGGGTAGTACTGGCTTGGTCGAGCCGGTACATTCGTGCTAAAATCAGCATGGCTCTTCTACTATCAAAACTAGGTTTTCGAGTAAAACTTTGTGTGAGTCGGGAGCATTACATGAAGCTCTGTTATAACTGTTCATTATATTCTTTATATTTTTTCAGGCGATGCACCTAGTATACAAGGCGCTAGAGAAGCACGCGGTCCCCACTACCTTACCCCCGGAGTTGCGGGCTCGTCCCGCGCGGCCCCCGTCGCGGCCCCCCTCGCGTCCCCCGTCGCGGCCCCCGTCGCGCCCGCCGTCCCCCGGCGCGAGGCCCCCGAGGCCCCAGCCGCCGCCTACGCAGAGTAATGCCTCGCTGTTGGAGGGGCTGCTGGATCTGTCTACGGTGAGTTTAAAATATCTAATAATTATAGTCCGACCTACTACTGTAGATACGATCTACTACTTTAGTTAAACTTACAAGTTTAACTTCTGTAGAGCTTACGTGAATACCGTACGTTGCAGGATAATTTGGGAAGTCGAGTGCAGTGTGTAATCATCGTCGTCCTAGCATTATCTAAGTTGCATCTAAGACACTTTGGAATTACAGGGTCAAGCTTTTAATCTAACCTGATTTGACAAAATATTAGCTTTTCAACGGAGGGCTTTATAACGTGGCTTATTACTTGCTGTTCGAAATATATTTCTGACGAAAGTTAAATAACATTTGCACAGGTCGCCAGTTGGATAGGTCACTGTTTGGGTAACATGTATATCAAAGCACTACCGTGCTTCGGAGGATACATACAGCTGTTGGTCTCGATTTTTGCGTATTAGGAGAAAAATCGTAAGACGATCTCGGCAGGCCTTCGGGACGGTCTGACATCTCCAACATTAGAGATGGCTATACACTCACAACATAATAAACAGCGACTACCTTTTGACTTTCGTAATCCAAAGGTATAGCGGTATTCATGGCTCGGAAGAATCTCAATATGCTCGAGGGTACCGTCACCTCATGAAAATTGTCAAAAATTTTATGACAGCCGGGACCAACGGCAGACATAACATAGAAAATTCAATTGAACGCGCCGTGGGTTCCGATATCCATTTTGGTATCTTCACTAGGCTATCGCTGCCGAACCACCACAACTAACCTAAATATCTAGATATCTCTACTAAGCATAACACAGCCGATTCGCAACAAGTTTTAATCCAACTAACCTAATTCATGTTACTCCGCAGCCGCCATCACAAACAGCGCCGCCTATCCCCCCCGTACCCAGCATGTCGCACCCCAGCGCCGGCGCCAACTGGGTGGTGACGCCAGTGGAGAAGGCGACCTTCGACGCGCAGTTCGCGGCCGCCGACACCGACCGCGACGGGTTCGTGTCCGGCCTCGAGATCAAACACGTGTTCCTGGACTCGGGACTGCCGCAGCAGACGTTAGCGCATATATGGTGAGTCAGCGAAACGGCCAAGTCAAAAGTACCCATAACCGACGAGCATGCATGACGAGGTTTTGAATGTCGTGGAAGCGAAAGAGCTGTGTTCGAACCGGAGCATTTGGCGTTCTATAGTCTGCCTACCCCAATGGGAGACAGCCGTGACGTTTAGATAGATGGAGATAGATGGTGACTCACCATTGTCGTCCTAGCGTTATACCGGTCGCATTCAAGACTTGCTAGTATTAAAGCCCGGGGTCTGCGAACTAGTCCCCGCCTATGCTCCCTTACCAAGCATGTCCCACCCCAGCCCCGGCGCCAACTGGGTAGTGACGACGCGAAGCAGCGCGGTGCAGTGCCAAAACAACAAACAGTCGATAACTAGTGACGTGTCCTACGTGACCAAATGCACGTGACGTGCGATGCGGCGCGGCACGAGATGAAGCGAGCGCGATCAATTAATAATTGTTTTGATTTTTTCGCCCGAACCGAACATCGGCAGACGCAGGGTGATTATGGTGTAGGACGATTCGCGCGCACGTAGGACCGAGTCGCCGCGTCACACCCACCACATTGAATTCTCTCGGCCCTGACCGTTGACTTTGTGACCGAGGCCTATGATATTTGGTTCGGCGTTACACCGAAACCGTAGGTTCTAGGCGACTTGGAGAAGGAATGGACTGTATATAAAGGATGGCGGGTTTTAGTCGCCTAGGATTGGATAAGGGAAGAGGATGTGGAAAAGGATTGTGAGTGGGTATAGGATATTCTAATGATGAGGGGCACTTACCTTGTACGTCAGTCCTCCTTCCTTGCAAATGGCAGCCTCCTGGTGTTTTCGGGAAGAAGCTGCTTGGTTCACTCCACTACACAAATCTCTTTCACTCGCGAGCGGTTTTGTATAAGCGGTAATAATTATAGCGGAAGCGGCGTGGTGCGGTACGGTATGGCGGACACGTATATAGCGAATCGAAAGTTCTAGACTGTCTCTCGCGTCGACGATCGCGGCGACCAATCCGCGAAAGGCGTGCCCCTTCTAGGGAATGGGAGACAGGGACGAAAACATGGTATCGCTCGCACTAGACAAGCAAGCGTGGCACGATTGACGTTGATGTGATTAGTTTTAGATGGAAAGGTAGATGGCGCTACCAATATTAATATGTCTGTAACGTGTTGTTTCTCGTTTCCAGGGCTCTATGCGACATGGAAGGAGTTGGCAAGCTGTCGTGTAACCAATTCGCTCTGGCCATGTGGCTGGTACAGCGTGCTCTCAGAGGTATAGCGCCGCCGCCCGCGCTCACGCCTGACATGATCCCGCCGCCGCAGGACACGCTGCAGCTACTCGCGCAGGTAATATACACCTTATGTGTACTGACATAGTGCACAATATCGCTTGTGTTGAGCGACAGTTCGCTTCCCCCATGTGGCTGGTACAGCGCGCTCTCAGAGGTATAGCGCCGCCGCCCGCGCTCACGCCTGACATGATCCCGCCGCCGCAGGACACGCTGCAGCTACTCGCGCAGGTAATATACACCTTATGTGTACTGACATAGTGCACAATATCGCTTGTGTTGAGCGACAGTTCGCTTCCCCCATGTGGCTGGTACAGCGCGCTCTCAGAGGTATAGCGCCGCCGCCCGCGCTCACGCCTGACATGATCCCGCCGCCGCAGGACACGCTGCAGCTACTCGCGCAGGTAATATACACCTTATGTGTACTGACATAGTGCACAATATCGCTTGTGTTGAGCGACAGTTCGCTCCCCCCATGTGGCTGGTACAGCGCGCTCTCAGAGGTATAGCGCCGCCGCCCGCGCTCACGCCTGACATGATCCCGCCGCCGCAGGACACGCTGCAGCTACTCGCGCAGGTAATATACACCTTATGTGTACTGACATAGTGCACAATATCGCTTGTGTTGAGCGACAGTTCGCTCCCCCCATGTGGCTGGTACAGCGCGCTCTCAGAGGTATAGCGCCGCCGCCCGCGCTCACGCCTGACATGATCCCGCCGCCGCAGGACACGCTGCAGCTACTCGCGCAGGTAATATACACCTTATGTGTACTGACATAGTGCACAATATCGCTTGTGTTGAGCGACAGTTCGCTCCCCCCATGTGGCTGGTACAGCGCGCTCTCAGAGGTATAGCGCCGCCGCCCGCGCTCACGCCTGACATGATCCCGCCGCCGCAGGACACGCTGCAGCTACTCGCGCAGGTAATATACACCTTATGTGTACTGACATAGTGCACAATATCGCTTGTGTTGAGCGACAGTTCGCTCCCCCCATGTGGCTGGTACAGCGTGCTCTCAGAGGTATAGCGCCGCCGCCCGCGCTCACGCCTGACATGATCCCGCCGCCGCAGGACACGCTGCAGCTACTCGCGCAGGTAATATACACCTTATGTGTACTGACATAGTGCACAATATCGCTTGTGTTGAGCGACAGTTCGCTCCCCCCAAGTGGCTGGTACAGCGTGCTCTCAGAGGTATAGCGCCGCCGCCCGCGCTCACGCCTGACATGATCCCGCCGCCGCAGGACACGCTGCAGCTACTCGCGCAGTTAATATACACCTTATGTGTACTGACATAGTGCACAATATCGCTTGTGTTGAGCGACAGTTCGCTCCCCCCATGTGGCTGGTACAGCGCGCTCTCAGAGGTATAGCGCCGCCGCCCGCGCTCACGCCTGACATGATCCCGCCGCCGCAGGACACGCTGCAGCTACTCGCGCAGGTAATATACACCTTATGTGTACTGACATAGTGCACAATATCGCTTGTGTTGAGCGACAGTTCGCTCCCCCCATGTGGCTGGTACAGCGCGCTCTCAGAGGTATAGCGCCGCCGCCCGCGCTCACGCCTGACATGATCCCGCCGCCGCAGGACACGCTGCAGCTACTCGCGCAGGTAATATACACCTTATGTGTACTGACATAGTGCACAATATCGCTTGTGTTGAGCGACAGTTCGCTCCCCCCATGTGGCTGGTACAGCGCGCTCTCAGAGGTATAGCGCCGCCGCCCGCGCTCACGCCTGACATGATCCCGCCGCCGCAGGACACGCTGCAGCTACTCGCGCAGGTAATATACACCTTATGTGTACTGACATAGTGCACAATATCGCTTGTGTTGAGCGACAGTTCGCTCCCTCCATGTGGCTGGTACAGCGCGCTCTCAGAGGTATAGCATAGTGTTTTAGGTTCCAGAATGTTGCATAATGTTCTAGGTCCATTTTGGCTTATTACCTATAAATGACTATGGCGGTCAGAGCTGTGAAGTATGAATGACTATGGCCGTTAAAACCGGGTTCGCGTTCAATTTCAGGAAATGAAACCAAATTATAGAAATAAAAATTAAAATAGTGTAAGTCAAGTGCTAAGCGTGTACAGAATCACGTGTATTGCGCGCCGCTCGCAGCGTGACACGCAGTAACAGCAGCGCGACCAGCAGAAGCAACAGTAGCGCTCCCCCTCCCCGCGGGCTGCAGCTCGTGACTCGAGACGGGACCAGCACTCGCACCGCGACACACAGCCGGCCACGCTGCCAGCAACTGTGCACATACAATACGTTAGTAGCGCCAGTAGCGCCCCCCTCCCCGCGGGCCGCAGCTCGTGACTCGAGACGGGACCAGCACTCGCGCCGCGACACACAGCCGGCCACGCTGCCAGCAACTGTGCACATACAATACGTTAGTACCCCCTCCCCGCGGGCCGCAGCTTGTGACTCGAGACGGGACCAGCACTCGCACCGCGACACACAGCCGACCACGCTGCCAGCAACTGTGCACAATGCACATACAATACGTTAGTAGCGCCAGTAGCGCCCCCTCCCCGCGGGCCGCAGCTCGTGACTCGAGACGGGACCAGCACTCGCACCGCGACACACAGCCGGCCACGTTGCCAGCAACTGTGCACATACAATACGTTAGTAGCGCCAGTAGCGCCCCCCTCCCCCTCCCTGCAGGCCGCAGCTCGTGACACGAGACGGGACCAGCACTCGCACCGCGACACACAGCCGGCCACGCTGCCAGCAACTGTGCACATACAATACGTTAGTAGCGCCAGTAGCGCCCCCCTCCCCCTCCCCGCAGGCCGCAGCTCGTGACTCGAGACGGGACCAGCACTCGCACCGCGACACACAGCCGACCACGCTGCCAGCAACTGTGCACATACAATACGTTAGTAGCGCCAGTAGCGCCCCCTCCCCGCAGGCCGCAGCTCGTGACTCGAGACGGGACCAGCACTCGCACCGCGATACACAGCCGGCCACGTTGCCAGCAACTGTGCACATACAATACGTTAGTAGCGCCAGTAGCGCCCCCCTCCCCCTCCCCGCAGGCCGCAGCTCGTGACACGAGACGGGACCAGCACTCGCACCGCGACACACAGCCGGCCACGTTGCCAGCAACTGTGCACATACAATACGTTAGTAGCGCCAGTAGCGCCCCCCTCCCCCTCCCCGCAGGCCGCAGCTCGTGACACGAGACGGGACCAGCACTCGCACCGCGACACACAGCCGGCCACGTTGCCAGCAACTGTGCACATACAATACGTTAGTAGCGCCAGTAGCGCCCCCCTCCCCCTCCCCGCAGGCCGCAGCTCGTGACACGAGACGGGACCAGCACTCGCACCGCGACACACAGCCGGCCACGTTGCCAGCAACTGTGCACATACAATACGTTAGTAGCGCCAGTAGCGCCCCCCTCCCCCTCCCCGCAGGCCGCAGCTCGTGACACGAGACGGGACCAGCACTCGCACCGCGACACACAGCCGGCCACGTTGCCAGCAACTGTGCACATACAATACGTTAGTAGCGCCAGTAGCGCCCCCCTCCCCCTCCCCGCAGGCCGCAGCTCGTGACACGAGACGGGACCAGCACTCGCACCGCGACACACAGCCGGCCACGTTGCCAGCAACTGTGCACATACAATACGTTAGTAGCGCCAGTAGCGCCCCCCTCCCCCTCCCCGCAGGCCGCAGCTCGTGACACGAGACGGGACCAGCACTCGCACCGCGACACACAGCCGGCCACGTTGCCAGCAACTGTGCACATACAATACGTTAGTAGCGCCAGTAGCGCCCCCCTCCCCCCTCCCCGCAGGCCGCAGCTCGTGACACGAGACGGGACCAGCACTCGCACCGCGACACACAGCCGGCCACGTTGCCAGCAACTGTGCACATACAATACGTTAGTAGCGCCAGTAGCGCCCCCCTCCCCCTCCCCGCAGGCCGCAGCTCGTGACACGAGACGGGACCAGCACTCGCACCGCGACACACAGCCGGCCACGTTGCCAGCAACTGTGCACATACAATACGTTAGTAGCGCCAGTAGCGCCCCCCTCCCCCTCCCCGCAGGCCGCAGCTCGTGACACGAGACGGGACCAGCACTCGCACCGCGACACACAGCCGGCCACGTTGCCAGCAACTGTGCACATACAATACGTTAGTAGCGCCAGTAGCGCCCCCCTCCCCCTCCCCGCAGGCCGCAGCTCGTGACACGAGACGGGACCAGCACTCGCACCGCGACACACAGCCGGCCACGCTGCCAGCAACTGTGCACATACAATACAACACTTGGAGTTTTGAGATAACCCATCTCGAAACTCATAACAAAACATATCTGAGTTGTCATGAACACAAGATAATGTGTGTATCGCTTAGTTCATGACTTGAACTTGCGTGCATCTCTTGTATCACATAGATAAACATTAACCAAATTCCTTTTGATAATAGTGCATTTCAGGCGGCGGTTCTAAAGGGGCTGGCTGCAGCAGACATATGACTTCCATAGAGGAAACACAATACCCATGCTTGAATCAAACATCACTAAACTTAAACTACCATTCTCAATTACCTACATTCTACCCTTCTGAATCCTCACAAATTTAAAATAAAATCACCTATATAGATTAGCGTCTCGGTAGTAAACTCTGTTGATGACGAGATGGTCTCTAGCGTTGATGTAGATTCTGCCGCCGGTTGATTGGTCTAGTTCCCGCGGTGATATCGACTTGGTTCCGATTCGCCATGTCACGGGCACGTCGCGTAATGTTGTACTGAGGAGACGAAATAAATGTTGAATTACAATTAAACTAATAAAGAAAACAAGATTAAAATAAAGAGGAAATACGCTAAAATTGTTTGAGATAAAAATGTGATTGATGAACAGAACTATTTAAAGGAGAAAGAGTCTAAATTTAACATCGTTAAAAATGAGAAGGCGCATGTTTTATTTCTTTATCAAATGACGATTTGGATGAGACAGCCGTAGATTTAAACTGAGTATGAAATCAATTACTTATTAATATTTTTTAACAAAATATTCAATCATTAAGATATTTTGATCGAAAAACATACCCAGAACATCGTATAGCGATCCACTGTCCAAACTCAGCAAATATCGTGTCTCTAACAGGCACTGGCGGTTGTTTAGGCAGCGACTGAGCGAGAGAGTAGATACCCGCCGTGTTGTTCGCCGTCTCCACTATGTCGCCGGTCTCTGATCTTGCGTAGTATATCATATCGTTGCACGCCACCTGGCAACGTAATTTCTTAGATTTTATTCACGAAAACGTCACTATAATCACATGAGTAAATAAACCGAACAGAGAGACAGCTTCTTAAGAGCTTGTAAATTTGTCACCTATTTTGGTAGGGTTGTCACAATAGGTTAAGACAAATCGCTTGTTCGGTATACGACAGATTCTGGATTGGACAGATTCGTGATTTGGCAGATTCCCAACTCGACAGATTCGTGGATTGGGCAGATTCTTGGACTCGACGGATTCGCTATACGGCAGAAGTACAGCTGTTGTAAATAAAATTGCGAGTGGAACCAAAAAAGGCATGCACCTGAAACTTTTAAAAGCACGGCATAAAAATATACATTTGTTACCAAGGACACGACGTGACGACGTGATTTATTTGACATTCCCAACGATACCACTAATCGTGTTGAATATTTTCTGGTAATATGATCTATTTTGCTAATAAACATAGGAATCTCCTTTAGCTATTATGGCCACTAGTTTTACCACGGGGATAGGTATCTAAAATAAGTTTAAAAAGAAATTGTGTAAGACAAATGAACGTCTACAAAACAAATGACTATAAAATGATCAACCATCGATAGGGCTTACAAAAAACAGGTGCATGCGATTTTCGACCTTATTGACAATTCATGACAGACTTTTATTTGGTATTTTCTTGCTTTCTGACATTGATACGTTATTAAAATTGTAAATTCTGAGTTACGTCAATAAGGTCGAAAATCGCATGCACCTGTTTTTTGTAATCCCTATCGATGGCTGATCACTTTCTGATAGTCATTGGTTTTGTAAACATTAATTGCTTTTACACAATTTCACAACTAATGAGTTGTTAAGTATTTCGTTGCCAACATTGACAATATTTATTTCAAGATCGAAATATTCGCGAAACTTTTGCTCGAGCAATTCAACAAATGCGACAAAATTATCAGGAGTTATACCTAATTAAAAAACCCAATTGTACGTTACCATTGTTAAAATCTTTATAATGATTTAATTATTTCATCTAGTATTATTCATACACACAGAACAATAAACAACCATTATTAATAATAAAACACAACTTTTTACATTATAATATTAAAACTTGCAACGTACAAAACAAACAACGTGCGTCGTAATAACCCTAAGATTGTCAACTGCCTGTGCCTACGTAAACCGGTTCTTTCCACTCTCGCCGCGTACACGACAAGCGGCCAGTGGTCACGCACACATAAGCCGCGTGCTCGTAGTAGTGCAACCGATTCGCGCTGTTATATGAAGCTGTGTCTCTGTTCCGTTTATCTACTCATGTGACTATATACGAGTGGAATATAAGTCAACAGTTAGTTTTTCTTTTATTAACTTCTATTTTTCTTTTGACATTTAGTTAATTTTGATAAAATCTCAGTAAAATATATCGCTAAATAAAATAAAATATCATCCATCGAATTTGGTACAGAGAGTACAAGAGGTATTGGAACAAAGAGTATGAAGTGGGCTAAGGGCTTGCGTGTGCGAACATCTATAGGTCCAAAACAAAAACTCGATACGAATAGTCTGAAACCTGCTGAAAACTACGGATAAGACGATTGAGGCTAGGATACTATGTTGTATAAGAAGGGGAATAATTTTAATATTGTATGCTGGTTGAATGGGCTTGAGTGTTTGTGTCTATATGGGGATATCTATATCCAGTAAACATACCTTACACATAGCAATCATAATCTCGTTTCGCCTCTGTTTCACTTCATCGATCCTGAGCTTGAGCGGCAAGTATGGCGACTGACATGGAAAGCCACCAGGGAAAGCTGCAAAGTGCAATTGATCAACCTCATTGAAAACAAAGTACCTAGCAAACAAAACGCAGACAAAATAAAACTGTAATTTTGTCCGTGACATTGTCAGTATGAAAAATAATAATTATCAAAGGAAGTTAGTTCGTATGCATAGTGTAGAATGTGTAGATTATAAATAAGGACATAATAGCTACCTAGTAATATTAATATTTAAAATGTAGCTATGTACTAACCTTCGAATAATCCGATATCATTCTTGTCCAAAATCATATCGTTATAAAAAGTACGTTTTGTTCTCTATAAAAGAAAACAAAGTTAATTACGTCATATGTACCAACACAGAAATAACCACAGTATACAAAAATACTACAAATCGATTGACTACAACAGTAAATATATACAGGTACGAAAATAATGATTATTTCTTGTCCTGTATTGGTTGTTATGATTATGACAATTCATTAATTTTCCAAACAAACAGATGAATCACTCTTGCTTTAGGTATATCAAATTATTTACAACATTTCAACCGGGTAAAATAGCATTAAATGGCGCAAGCTTAGTTCAGAGACATCTCTACACATCGACTCCGAACACGGAGGAGTCGGTTATCGCGCTGAAAAGTAGCCTATGTCACTCTCCAACCTCCTCAATATCTCCACACTAAAAAAATCACCATAACGTCGCTGCGTTGAGAGTGAAAAAAAAAAGAAAAAAGCTAACTAATACTTTTTCGCATTTATAATATTACTATGTATAGAATAACATACCAGTTTGGGCGACAACTTGAGGTAGCACATGCCGTGACGGTGTCGTCTGCCCACCTTGCCACAGACGCTGCATTCGCTCCACGGCGACCAAGCGCTGAACACTGTCAGACCGTTGTCTAATGTGTGGCCGGGTGTAGCGTATGGACCGCGGGTTGTGGCCGGTTTTACCTTAATAGACAAATTTTATTGAGTAAGGCCTCTGCGTAGCATCACTAACGATATCGGGCAACTCAGCATTACATTGCAAACTAATCTTCACAAGATTTTCAATCAAATACTGTCTATTTGTAAATAAATGGAAAAATACATTACAGTATATTAACAAATGCTGCGAAATTAGGTATCTGTAAAAGCTTTCTAAAGCTCGTTCAGTTCAAAATGTATTGGAAACACAGTGATAACATAGGAGGTCTATAGGCTATTTAGGATCCTTCAAAGCAGGGCCGAACCTTCCCAGTGCTATTTGCGCGGCGCACACAGGCGCCAGGCGCTTCACAGATTTCGCACACAGGCGCAGTGGCGCAGGAAGGGCAAATATAAAATAAAATTTAGGCCGGAATTGTTAGGTAACGACTTAAAAAAAAAAGTCATCCGCCCTATGCCACTGCACAGGGGCTTCATAGATTTCGCACACAGGCGCTGCATTGGGTCGGAACGGCCCTGCTTCAAAGGTGGAGTAAGTTTCTTCTCAGATTTTATCCGTCCGTTTGACAGCTAAAAGGTTGTTAAAAATATTATTTTAAAGTACTCACTACGTCATAATCATCGTCATCGACCACTTCCAAGATCACCATGCTCCTGCTATCGCCTATCTCACACCGGTACACTCCAGCGTCGTCTGTCTTCACGTTGTATATCGTTAGATTGGACTGTGCTAGTACCATTCTCTCGTCTTCTTCCAATAGATTGAAGGTCATGTTAGTTGTGAACTGTAATTAAGTATTTCTGTGTTTTTATTTCAAAGTAGAAAAAATAATACTCTTTACTGGACACGGTTTCGAATTTTGCTAGTACTGGCAGTAAAAAATTGAGGACAGGACCTTTACTTATTTATTTTCTGTAGGCTGGAATGGTATCGGTCTTCTGCGACAACGTTGCTATAGATTATGGCAGGTCTTAGTAATTGCCTTAGACTTAAGCCTAGCGCCTTTAACATGACACGCATGTTTAGAGCAGTTTTGACTACACTTAAGTATAACACGTCGTAGTTGGCTAACAGTGCGTCGAGTATACTTGTCCGATCCCCGCACGGGACGACACTTTCTTCCCTCCACAAATTCTTATTATAAGTCTGAGTGTTCTAATGTGCTAACACCTCTGCCTACCCCTTCGGGGATAAAACGCGTGAAGTTATGTTTATGTTCTAATGTGAGTTTAAAGTTTGTAAATTAAAAGCGTTTTAAAAATCATTTCTGGTACTGTTTACCATGATAAAAATAAAAGGTCTAACCTCGGCATACAACCATTTAAGAGCATTTCTCTCATTGGGCGCTACACAGACCGAGCACATCAGCCTGGCCACAGCTCCGGCGTACACGGTTACTATAACCGAAGGCACCTGCCCATGTGCCGTCAGCTTGTCAAGCGATGACAGCGAGCACGAGTAGTAGTCGCGCCAGAGAGACGCTAGCAGGGACAGCTTGTGTTTGTTACCGTCTGTACGTGATAAAAATATATTATGTATCTTTATCCTTCAAAAGTGATTGGTTCTAAAAGGGAAAATATAGGTTTTTAGGAAGAAGAGTGAGGAGGATAATGCCTTGAAGTTTGACGTCGCAAACTAATAAAAAATACGTATCTCATCATGTCAGGCATGATTGAGAGGTTTACAGATTCCTCTCATTAAAATTATACTCAGTACTCTCTTGAGCATTATCCGGGATTCAATCAACAATGAAATGAAGTTATTGGAGAATTCTATGAAGAAGATAATGTTTTCTCGCTCTAATTTATAACCGTCACATGATTTTGTACTAAGCATGTTTACATTTTTAAACGATAACTAGAATACGAGCTTATAAAACAAGCTGTTGTGATTAACAATTAATGTTAACCACAGGCATTTAATATTGACATTTGTAAATGTTCTACCGTAAGTGAAAATTTAAAAAGTCATAATAATCACTACGCGCGGAAATTGGCATTAAAAAGCAGAATATTACTAACTCGGATACAATAGGTCATCCACATTCTGAGTTTTGAACTGCCAATAATCCTTGGCTACGTCTCCGTACATCTGTTTGCTTAGATTGTTTATTTCTTCTACTTGTCTGTGTATGGAGTATTTGTAACACATTGAATATTTTACGTAAATCAGAAAAATAATACAGAACAGTTTGAGAGCCGCCATTTTAAAGAAATTTTTGACTGTTTTAAGTTCTGTTTTGCAAATTTAATTTTGGAATAATGTAGCCTACAAGTTTAGAATAAATTCAAAATTTCTTCTATGCTTTTATCTGATTGAATGTCTGGCTGTTTGTGATATTGGGAGCTCTGAGGTCGAATGCGTTATGATTTTGTTTGATTGGTTTTATTTCTGTTACTTTATCAGAAAGATTATTACTCTTAAAGGTGAAGGTTTAGGCTTGTAAATATTACTATTAACAGCAAACTTTGATGGTAAAAGTTAATAAAATAGAACACAACACAGTACAACGATAACCAGAAAATCCCAAACCTCGAGATAAAATTAAAATAATTCTTTCATTTAGTGTACTTCAGAATCTCTTTCTCATCAGTTCTTAAACTATAGTAACAAAACAGCTACATGGTTGTAATCCTATAATTATAAAACATAAATACATATACTCACGCCTCCCGTCGGGGTTATAATTCCCGTTAAATTATAAGAGTTTACTAATATTCTTGTATCTTTCCTTACTTGTTAGAGGTAACTAATGTACTTTTTATGTCTCTTTCCAGAAGACAGAGCCCGCCCTGAACTTAGGTCCTCAACCGACGCCAGAGCTAGAAGCGATAGCCCGCGAAGTAGACGCATTAGCGCGGGAGCGGCTCGCGTTGGAGGCGGAACTGGCCGCCAAGCAGAGGGAGCTCACTGTCAAGAGCGGGGAGGCGGATAGCTTGCAGGTATTGTGACGAATTTGAAATATTATTAAAGGAGACTAAGGACCAGTTCTACCAGGCTAAGGCCTGGTAGAACTGGTCCTTAGTCTCCTTTAATACCCGATATTATGTCGAATAAGTACCTGTTAAATTAAATTGTCATCATTGTCATTTATTATTTATCTGGAAGATAAGTCTTCCAGATAAATAATAAATCAGGACGCATTTTGTAGGAGTTACCTGACAATTTAATTTAACAGGTACTTATTCGACATAATATCGGGTTGTATTATTTATATGAACTCGTTCATACATGGCTGTGTCCAAACTGAGCGGCTAAGTAAGTAAATAAGATTGACCTTTATTTTTTTTAACAACTCCCGCACTAGGAAGAAATCCTGTGTCGCGGGGAACTTAACAAACATTCAATCAACGGACACAAAGAGACTCGAAACAACATTTTATGAATCACACAAAGTGTTGTCTCGTGTGGGAATCGAACCCACAACACTCGGCGCAGTGTCAAGCGGCGAGGCGACCGCTTAAACCACTACGCCAACCGTGCAGTCAACCTTTATTATTCGACAGTTGATAGATGTTCTGTTGCAATATTGGTATAATTTTACGTGTTTAAAGAATTACAGTGGAAGAGTTTAATAAAGTGTTCTTTGTTCATTTCAGAGTGAATTGGATACGTTAACGGCCACATTAAAACAATTAGAAAATCAAAAAGGTGAAGCACAAAAAAGGTTAAACGATCTCAAGACACAGGTGAGTTATTAGCATGATAATTTAATTGCAATTTATCAAATAACGTGAGAGCAGGGCAATTTACAAGCAACTTTTAATTGTTGCCTCGAAACAGGATATTCTGTAAAATTATAATCTGTATATATGTATGAAATTCTTGCGTTACTGTCTGACTTACAGACAAGGCACAGTCGGAACTATTTTGTGCGAGAAGCTGAAATTGGGCGTGTATGTTCCTTGAGGACCGTAGGGGTGTACGTAGAGAATTCCCGAAATGACATAAAGACATATTTATTTCTGCATTTTGGTTGTTTACAACACTTATACATGTCAAAACCCTATTCTAGATGAAGCCGGCTTTTCCTAGCTAAATGACTTCTTGAGAAGAAAGGCCGAAACAAACTCAGAGTCATTGCTTTTTTTGTCATTTCATCTCTTCGTTTATATTCTTTTGACAACTGACTCAGCCCGCTGATGGCCCGCATTCAACAGCCATCGTACGGTTCAACCTTGATTGAGGGAACCAGCACGACCTGAATCATTATGCCTCCACGCCACCAGTAGGTGTATGCATAAGCATGCCAGCCTAAGCCACCAGACAGGTTGCCACTAATATTAGTTGAAAAGTTTACTAATTCCCGCATTGTACTTGCTCCTTACATTTTATCATAAGGTTGAGTACATGTTGTAAACAATAATATTAAAATAATAAAAATTTTACAATAAAATGTCATCTAATTAAAATGTCACTAAATAAATAATAATAATTGATTGTCAATTTGAAAATGTCAAAAAAAAAAGAAATTATAATTATATAAAATTATTAAATGTCACTTAAGTTATTGGAAATGTCAAACATAAATAAAATAATTGAATGTCAATTTGGAAATGTCAAAAGCATAATACAATAATTACTATTAAAGTAAATAAAAATAATCTGATGTCATTTTAGAATGTCAGAATATAAATAACTAGCTGACCCAGCTCCGTATCGCCTTTTTAAGAGTTTTTATTGAATTCCCTTTTTTCCAAGCCCCTTTTTTAAAGTTACCACTGACTTAGCGCTTAATCTCTTATCATTTTAGGGTCTATAAATGATGCAAATCAAACATAGATTTTTATATAATATTGAATTGCCCATTCCTTAAAATATCGGAGACGATACCCATATCGACTTAAAAAAAATCCCGTCCGCCATCTTTGATCACGAAATAGATGTTTTATTTGGATTCACCATCCCTTAAATCATCAGAGACGATACCCATATTGATTTTTAATTTTTTTCCCATCCGCCATCTTTCATTTCCCATCCGCCATCTTGAATCACGAAATAGATGTTGTATTTGGATTCCCCATCCCTTCAAACATCGGAGACGATACCCATATTGATTTCTAAAAAAATCGCATCCACCCTTTGATCACGAAAAAGATGGTGTTTTTGAATTTCCCATTCCTTAAAATATCGGAGACGATACCCATATGGACTTTAAAAAAAATTCCGTCCGCCATCTTTGATTTCCTATCCGCCATCTTTGATCACGAAATAAATGTTGTATTTAGATATGCCATCCCTTAAAACATCGGAGACGATAACCATATTGATTTTTTAAAACTTTCCCATCCGCCATCTTTGATTTCTCATCCGCCATCTTTGATCACGATTGAGATGTTGGATTTGGATTCCCCATCCCTTTAAATATTGGAGTTGATACCCATATTGATTTAAAAAAAAAATCCCATCCGCCATCTTTGATCACAAAATAGATGGTGGTTTTGAATTCTCCATTCCTTAAAATATCGGAGACGATACCCATATCGACTTTAAAAAAAAAATTCGGCCGCCATCTTTGATTTCCTATCCGCCATCTTTGATCACGAAATAGATGTTGTATTTGGATTCACCATCCCATAAATCATTAGAGACGATACCCATATTGTTTTTTAAATTTTTCCCATCCGCCATTTTTGATTTCACATCCGCCATCTTGAATCACGAAATAGATGTTGTATTTGGATTCCCCATCCCTTTAAACATCGGAGACGATACCAATATTGATTTTTTTAATTTTCCCATCCGCCATCTTTGATTGCCCATCCGCCATCTTTGATCACGAAATAGATGTTGTATTTCGATTCTCCACCCTTTAAAATATCGAAGGCGATACCCATATTGATATTTAAAATTTTCTCATCCGCCATCTTTGATTTCCCGTCCGCCATCTTGGATCACAAAAAAAATTCATATTATTAATCAGCGTCCCGAAAATCTCGAAAATGATTCCCATGTAGATTGTATCCTATTCGTTTAGCCTTTTTTTGCCTTTGACCCAACCCTCCCCCTTCTAGTTTGACCATTTTATTATTTTTGTCTGGCACCTAAAAGTTGTGGCGTAGTTTTATATAGCCTATAGCCTTTCGGAATAATTGGGCTATCATAGGCAATAACAATTTTTAAAATCCGACTGCTAGTTCCTGAGATTAGCCGACATTATGTTTTAGCCTTTTTAGCCTTTTGCCCGGCCCCAAAGGGTCGAAGCGTTATGTTATATAGCCTATAGCCTTCCGGAATAACTGGGCTATCGTATACAAAAAGAATTTTTCAGATCCGACCGGTAGTTCCTGAGATTAGCGCGTTCAAACAAACAAACAAACAAACTCTTCCGCTTTATTATATTAATTAGTATAGATAACAAAATAGATAAATTACAAATGTCAAATATTCATAATTTTATACTATTTACATGACATTTTAGCCTGCGTGTAAATTGGAGAAACTCAACCCCAGGCATTCTTGTCTTCTAAGTAATCTTTTACTGAGTAGTACGCTTTGGAACACAAACTCTGCTTAACAAATACTTTGAACTTATTTAAACTTAATGCCTGAATACTGCCTGGAATTTTGTTGTAGAAGCGTATACTTTGACACTTATACGAGTTACTGATTTTTTGCAGTCTAGTTAAAGGTAGCACTAGTTTATTTTAATTCCGTGTATTTATTCTATGCATATCACTTATTTTCGAAAACATATTTATATTTTTCCTAACGTATATCAAGTTTTCATAAATATATTGAGATGCGACAGTCATTATTTTAATTTCCTTAAATTTTTCCCTCAGAGAATGCCTTGATCCAAGACTGTAAATTGCACGAATAGCTCGCTTCTGCAGTACAAAAACTGTTTGAATGTCAGCTGCATTGCCCCATAATAAAATGCCGTATGACAATTATACTGTGAAAATAACTGAAATATACTATTCTGGCTGTATCTATATCAGCTAACTGACGAATCTTATAAACCGCGTACGCTGCAGAGCTAAGTCTATTCGACGACTTACTTATATGTGGGCCCCACTGTAACTTAGAATCTAAAGTTATGCCTAAGAAAACGGTGTTATCTATAAGATCCAACTCTTCTCCATTCTTCCGTATATTGGTTTCAACTTGTTTTACGTTAGGTGTGGAAAATCTAATACATTTTGTTTTTTTTTCGTTTAAAAGTAAATTATTAGCACTAAACCAATTAACTACTTCAGAGAGAGCGTCATTTACATCGTCATTAGTTGATTGCTGTCGTCTTAGCTTAAATATAAGCGATGTATCATCAGCAAATAACACTATCTCTTCATTGTTTTTCATAATATATGGCAGATCATTAATATATATAAGAAAAAGGAATGGACCAAGAATTGAACCTTGCGGCACTCCCATTGTGGCCACTGAACCCATAGAACGTTTTCCATTAACATCTACTCTCTGTATCCTGTTACTTAAATACGAAATTAAAAGATCTAAAGCAGTGTTCTTAACTCCATAGTAATGTATTTGTCTATTTATTTATTTCATCCTCGTCTCATATTGTGGCTGTATTATTTTTACTAACCACTTATATAAATTACCACGGTATCGGACAAAACTGGTTCATCAACCCAGGCGCGCAACTGGTGGCGATCAGGTCGCGGCGGCCAGCGAAATACATACGCAGCGGCTGCTGGCCGTTTGCGGCCATGTGCGCGCACTGATGCATATTTCCATACAATGCATGTATTTCACTGGCCGCCGCGACCTGGCCGTTGCGACCTGGTCGCCAGTGCGCGCCTGGGCTTAAAAAAAAAAGTGTGGGCGTAGCTGCGAGGATCCTGCAGTAAATAATGACGTAGTGATGTTCAATATACGTTCGTCTCCGCAGGTAGAGAAGCTCCGCGCCCAAGTATCAGCACAAGAGGCAGCAGCGGCCGAGACGGAGGCCGAGGTAGGCGCGCGTCGGGCCGCGCTCCTCACGCTCAAGGAGAAGGAGCGAGCGCTACACGCCGAGGTCGCCGACGCCGAGGCCGAGGCAGAGAGCGTCACTGCACAGTTGCGGCGCACCGTGCTAGCTGTCAGCCAGGTTACTCACGGTTCATAATCATTCAAGAGGGTGAAGGAATGCGAGAGTTCACGCACCTCCCGAAAGCTTTCCTTTTAAAAAGAAGTGACTATTTAGTATTTCCCTGGATAAAACTTTTCTTCACCATGTTAGAACCTTTCTCAGAGTCAAATAACTATTCCTTAAAAACAAAATTCAAAGAAATTCAGATGGTCTGACGTGCGTGAAATGTTAGTGGGCGCGCACTGCGAACATTTTATGGCGCATTCTGTCATACGCTCTGGGCTGTTATTCAGTACGCATACTACGTGCGAATGTTCAATGAACCCTTTAGTCACATTATGTCCAATTCGCAAAATGTACAACCGTCCAATTCTCAATAGGTCCAGTTCGCAATTAGTCCAATTCGCAATTGGTCCAGAACGCAATTATTGGTTCAGTTCGCAATTAGTCCAATTAATAAATAATACAAATTTCAATATTTGGCAAATGATTTTATATTAAATGAAGTGTTTCGTATAAGTAAATAAGACGCTTCAGTCTTTTGCGCCAAGTTGACGGAGCCCTGCTTGGTAGGGCTCCTATTTTTGGGTACAATGTCACAAGAAAACCTAACATAACCTAAGTGGACCATTTGTGAATTGGACATTGTGAGAATTGGACAATTTGCGAATCGGACGTTGTGAGAATGGGACATTTTGAGCCCCCTGGACATTTTGCGAATTGAATATAATGCGACTAAAGTCAACGAACAATCAGCTGTTTTAAATTACAATAAGTGTCTAATAAATAGTTCATTTCGCTAGCTACTAACTTATTTCTCTTCCAGGCTAATATAAAGACCTCATACCTAGACGAACTAGCAACTAACCTTACTTCATCTTCGTTACTTCCAGGCGAACATAAAGATCTCGTACTTAGAGGAGCAGCACCGCATCATGGAAGAAGCAGCGGAGGCGCTGGCGAGCGGCGGCGCCGTGCCCAACAACGTGCTGACGCTGCAGCCGCAGTACGGGGCGGAGCACCTCGAGCGGGCCGTGCGCGGCGCCACGCCGAACGACGCGCTTGTATGTCACACCTATTTTAGACCTTATTATACAACTACAGAAGACCATTATCGCTTGTCCCGTGCCTCGTATAGGGCGTCAGTACCTCTAAATAAACTGACACTTGGCTAAACCATGGAATATCGCTATCTCTTCGGGTTGCGGAGGTCAGACAGGCAGTCGCTCTGTGGAAAAGCTAATATTCGTGTAAAATCCGGTTAGACTAGTAAGCGGACCCCAGGTTGCAACTGGGGTAACCCTAGAAGTATGATGATTATAAAACTACAGAAATAAACTTCGCCCCCGTAGGTGTTGGTTACCGCTAGAAAGTTAGCCTATGATCCATTCTGATGTATAAACTGTACTGCTGCGTCATCATCATATCAGACGAAATACGTCCACTGCTGGACATAGGCCTGCCCCAAGGTTCTCCACAGTCCACACAGACCGATCTTGAGTCCCCTCATCCAACCGCGATCTTAACCAGACCGTCGGTCCACCTTGTGAGAGGCCTACCCCTGCTGCGTCGTCCGGTACGTGGTCGCTACTCCAGAACCCTCCTACCCCAACGGCCATCGGTTCTTCGAGCTATGTTCCTGCCCATTGCCACTTCAGCCTGACTATTCGGAGAGCTAAGATAATAAGACATATATTAACCCCTACCCTGCGCAAGGCTCGCTTTGCCCAACACACGAAATGCAACGTCATTTCAAACACTTTATAATTTTTAAGTAGACTTGCAGAAAAACGAAAAATTCGTCTACAAAAATATAATAATACTAGCTGACCCGGCAAACGTTGTTTTGCATTTTTTTTTTTTTAATAGATGTTGGCCGATTCTCATAGATACCGGATAAGCACAAAAAATTTCATCAAAATCGGTCAAGCCGTTTCGGAGGAGTATGGGAACGAAAACTGTGACACGAGAATTTTATATATTAGATGGCATGAATTATACCTTCCTGGCTTCGTTACGAGTTTATCTAACTAGTTACATATTTCAATATGTAAATAAAACTGACCTGTTCCCGCAGCGATGTAATATATTTTGATTTAAAAAATTTTCATTGGTATAAATTGTAAACTTTATCACAATTTATCGAATATCCATACATAATCACCAAACGAGCACTTTATTACGTTAACACAATATACAATGTGCAAAGATAACTCAACTCATTTTACTTTAGAATAAACATTTCACCATAAAACGTTTTTGTTTACGCGACGAAAAATAACGGCCGCCATTCTTTGGGAACGTAATAAGTGCATTACAAAAGTTTCGTTACTTTTTCACTGCAATATATATCACTTTCCAATAAACTATAACTCAATGTGAAATCTACACTTATTTTCCAGTAGTTCTGTATATAATACTTATAAGATTACTCAATGTTTTCTCATTACAAACATTTTTACTTTTCTCGTGCACACTTATTTCAATATCAAAATGGCCAATATGGCGTCGTCGCAAACTTCAATGGCATACGTATTTTGTTTAATTAATTTTAGTTCATTCTTGCTCGTTTCCAGTTTATAAAAGTATTAAAATTGGTCAAGCGGAAATCGATAAATCGAATGATATAACAAAATCGTGTTACAAGTCCAAATATAAACGACTGTACTGTTAAATATAAACGACCAATGATACCAGACTCGTTATTAACCTATGAGGTTATTATTGCAGTTGGAGCGTTTTCTCTTATTAACCTATGAGGTTATTATTGCAGTTGGAGCGTTTTCTCTTATTAACCTATGAGGTTATTATTGCAGTTGATGGGTTAAAGTCAAATTCCGGCTAGGTGGAGTGACGATATACGCATAGTGGCTGGCAGCGGCTAGACACGAAAAGCCGAAAATGGGGCTCAGTGGCGTGCCGTTGGAGATGCCTATATCCAGTAGTGGACTATGTCAGGCTGATGATGATGATGAGGGTCAAATTTTCACAATTGTTTACACAATATTTACATCTTTTGCCCCGTGATGTAAGGGCGTAGAACCATCAAGAAGAACAAGCGATAAAACTCAGGATCACTCTTTTTAGTAAAAAAATTAACACGATTGTATTTTGAAGTATAATGCAATTTTTATTCGCAATATTACGCTTTCTAGATTGATTGTTTATTATAATTTTTATTATGGCTATATGGATTCAAACACTTTATGTGTACGCGAGAATACAAGTGTCCAAAATTACTAACAAGACGCAAAATTCATAGGTTTTGCGCGACCTTTTTATACTTTACAATACATGTTTATACTGCTTTTACTTCAATTAGTCTGTCTTTCGTCAGTATAATGGATTTTTCAAGTTTGTAAGATCAAACGTTTTCAGAAACCTACGTTTAAATTATTTTTTTAATTGTTATTATTATTATACAAAAATATATTTAATGTAAAGTTCCTGACGTTGACTAAAGCCGTATACAGACTTTGCGAGGCATGCGCTGCGCACGGCGCACAGCGCATGCCTCGCAAGGTGTGTACCTTTATATTCGTGGCGAGGCATGTGCTACGCACGTGCGAGGGCGAGCCAACTAATGTCGGCAAATGCTACAAGATCTAAGTGCCTCAGTGCGAGCATTACATTAGTTGTGGACGGTGCCGCGCATGCACGTTCGAGGTGTGCACCGCGTACCTACAATATCCGCGTACGCCTCGACTGCGAAAATGAAACTGCGTTTGTTCGGGCCAAACAGCGCGCAGCGCATGCTCGGGCCGATCCAACCCACACAGCAGCAGTCAAGATGGCCTTTGCATCGCGTGCGCGTATCCGCTGTTGCTTTTATAATTATTAATTCAATTATTGAAAAAAAAAAAAGGAGAGAAAAAAGTCGTCGTCGTTGGTGGGTTAAAAAGTTCTTCCGCCTGCGTTATAAATGCGGAAATAAGCTGTAATAACATTTCTTTGTCGTCCATAATGCGTGCGAACATCACAGCGGAGCGGACACAACCGTCCAAACGCAACGCACTGCTCGCAATGAGCCGGCGCACACGCGCGGCTCGCACGCGCGCGTCTGTGCGTAGCACATGCCTCGCAACAAACATGAAGACAGACAAACGAGGCGTTTGCTTCGTACGCGATGGCTCGACCCGAGCATATGTTGGTATAGTTTTTCAACACGCACGCGCTCAAACAGAGGCATTCGTTGTGCGCCGTTCGTAGCGCATGCCTCGCAAAGTCTGTATCCACCTTAATGATGCTGCAGATAGAGCGATCTTGAGGCGAAACATAAAGAAAGCTGACTATACCACCATGTGGGATATATAGCTAGCAAAAGGGAGAGATATTTGATTCAATAATATTTCAGACTCTATAATTTTCATCGCTGTTTATTATTTGTAGGAGGACGAGCCATTCGCGAATCGCAATGGCTTCGCTTCTTCTGGCGGCGGCGCGTTCGGGTCGGACCCCTTCACGGAGAGCGCGTTCTCCCCCGCCGTACCGCACTCCGACCCCTTCGCGCCCGCGCATAATGCACACGCACAACAGGTACGTATTGCTTTAAGTCTGCGGCTCCCTAAGTTATCGAGTAAGTGTTGTCTGACACATCAAACGAAAATTCCAGAGATGAGAGTGCCGGAAGCCCCATCCACTATTCCTTCTCCCTCATCCCACCTCTCATTCTATACCTTTTCGCAACCCAAGGGGCGGCAACGCTCTTGTGACTCCTCTGGTGTTGCTAGTGTCCATGGGTAGCGGCAATCGCTTGCCACCAGGCGAGCCGACTGCTCGTTTGCCGCCTATTACATAAAAAAACACGTCTCCACCAAAGAAAAGTTGTCAACTTTTGTGTTCAACGCGTGTTGGTAACAAAAATATGTTTGAAACTGCGTCCCCATCAAAGCAATTTTGTGTTGACAACTAGAATTCGTCTGCGACGCCGTCTGCGTGAGAGACGGTTATTGTAGTAAAAATACACTATGCCACAAATGAAAATCATACTATAACATAGCTTAGCTGCAATGTGAAGGAAGGACAAACAAACAGATACTCTCGCATTTATAATATTTTAGTATGGCTATTGTGTATGATAAAAGTTTATTAAGCGGATTTTACTCGCGACAGCTAGGATATTTAAGACATAAATCCATGTAGAATAAATATGGTAAGTATATTTGTTTCACAACCCGTTGGCGCCGCAAGAGTGTAAGCTTACGTTAGAGTACTGCTACGTCGAAGGTCGCGGGTTCAATTCCCGCCCAAGTCAAACATTTGTGTGCATGAACATGGATTTTTGTCTTGGTCTGGTTATTTCAATGTATATTATGTATGTATTTAAAAAAAAGTATATAGGTAAATATGTATGTTTATCCATTGTCTAGTATCCATAGTGCAAGCTCTGCTTAGTTTGGGACTAGATGGTGTTGTGTGAATATGATAGAAAAAAAAAGTTAAACTGTATGTATGTGTATAATGTTGTTCGCAGGACGGTTTCGGCACGGACCCGTTCGCATCGAACGCGGACCCGTTCGCCGGCGACGCGTTCGCTTCACAAGACAATACTACAAAGGCTAATGATGACGTGAGGGCTTTTATTTTAATATTATTGAGTTTCAATATTATGCTTCTAGCATGATGGAGATGGGGCTGGGCTCCACGGCCACAGATTACTAAATAGTTACTTCGTAACAGATACATCACTCCCATACAAAATCGAAAATACCTACGCTATAATCACCTACAAAATCTTAATAATAATAGCCGTTGTTCGCAGTGAAGAGAAATGTACCCTAAGTACTCACACAAAGAGTTGCAGATTGTGTGACTGTACGTACAAGCGCGTCATCGAAAGAAGGCGCTAGGGTTGTTCTTATGATGATTTATGTGCTAAATACTTACCTATATAGGTATACACGAGTCAGTTAGTAAATGCATATTGTTAACATATTTAATAAAATTAACAATAATTATGCAATATGTTATAAAAATAAATAAAATGTATAATAATCGTACGTAGTAGGGGCCTATTGCCTATTTCCATTTATCGGGCACAATACCAGTTAATACAGTAAGTACGTAGGTACATAAGATTCTGATATAAAGTAGATTTTACTTAATAAAAACAACATTTATATTTATTTCTAGTAATAACCTAAACTAATCAATTTACGAACATTTACATACATAAGTAGTATTTCTTTTCTTACCTTTGCTCTAAATAAAATAAACGGTGTCAATTTGTAGACGAAATTTTATATAAGTACCCACTTATATCAAATCTTATACCATAACTTATTACATAAATCATTGTTTGTCCTTTGGCAATGAAAAAACTACAAGTTTTCATTTGTTTTGTGCGTTTAACACCCGTCCACTGCACAATAACTTCGTGGTTTCGGCATTTTTATAAGAAAGCGCGGGAAACGTGCCGTGCGTACACGCTGCCGGGCGTGCGGAGGCCCTCTGTCGTTTGTATCCATATGGATACACGAAATGGTAGGTATTTATCGCGCGAATTTGAGCCAGTGACGGGGGCCTGCCACGGCACACACAAATGACTTGCTAAACGGTGAAGGAAAACCGTTTTACCTAGGCATGAGACCGATATATCAAAACGAATCTGAAATCCGATTCCAGTCAGAAATCGTATTGTATCGATATTCCCATGTGAGAAAACCGATTTTAGAAAAGAAAAAGCATAAACAATACCACGGTAACGCAAACAATCTAATCCAAACCAAACCGTACAAGCGTATTTGCTTGATTTAAGTTTTTGTAGTTTTACTAACCGAACTACAAACTAAATCTAAAGCTTACGTTTTCGATAGTTTTCATATTCATTACTTCTTTATACCTCTACCCAACGACTACTTAGAATGAGAGAGAGCGAATTTCATTTCCTTTTCTTTCTAACTAAGTGATCCGTTTAAAATCAAAAGAGATGAAGCGAATTGTCGCCAAGCAAGCGAATCGTTTTGGATCTTGGCGATTTATGCATTGCAGATTGAATAGAAAAATAAAACTAAAAATCGAGGTGATAATATCTAATTCAAATTGCAACTATATTTTAATGTTTATTTTGAATATTGCAAATAGTTATTAGAAATTTATGTTTGGAGAGTTTTGTTGGACATGATTGGTCTCATGCCTACAATACAATAAGAATTCGATTGTTTGTGTTTGTCATATAATATATTAAGTAGTAACTACGCTCCAAAATCCGCAACTGAAATCGGTTTTTGAAATCGATTTCAAAATCTGGAATCGGATTTGTATCGGTTTGCGAAAAAATCCGAAAACGTCCATAACTAGTTTAACCTAGTAATCTGTCGTTGAGTTGTCCATAATGTTCACGGAACATAAGTGAAGTGAACCCGCACTTGGCCAGCGTGGTGGACTATGGTCGTACCCTTCTCATGGTGAGAAGAGGCCTGTGATTAGCGGTGAGACAGGTTATATACAGGCGATGATAGAACAACGAAAGTGTATTTTGAAAGACTTGTTTTTAGAGAAGTGCAATCCTTGGATTTTTTGTTTGGATTCGGTGTCTTGTAAGTTTTGGTATTCATTTGAGATTCATATAAGTGTGCGCTTTTTGTATGCCACGTTATACGTATGAAGGATATGTAGACGTAGGTTTGTATGGAAAGACGTACAGTATGAGATTTATTGTGATATATTATGAATGACTATATTTTCATTTTTTTTATGGTCACAGTAGCTATGTATGTTCTTGTGTATTTCGAAGAAAGTAACCTTTTGTTGCAATAAATGTATGTATTTGTAGTGGTTTTGAAGGTAGAAGAAAATGTGTTGGTTTTATAAATTTCAAAATTTCCAGCTGGATAATACAGTTGTATTGCGTTAATGCAGGTAATGAGTGTCTTCGTCAAACTATTGTAGGTTAATTGTGTTGGAACAAAACTGGTCGTGTAGGAACTCGTAAAGACATAAAGACATATTTATTTCTGCATTTTGGTTGTTGGTGACATGTATAAGTGTTGTACACTTATACATGTCAAAACCCTATTCTAGATGATGCCGGCTTTTCCTAGCTAAATGACTTCTTGAGAAGAAAGGCCGAAACAAACTCAGAGTCATTTTTTTTTGTCACTTCAATTTGTTTAGTATTTTCTTCATCTTTTAAAGTCCAGACAAAAATATAAAAGGGTTTAGTATGCAAGTACAATGCAGGAAATCATCTGACGCTTTTGACTGACTCGGCCCACTGATGGCCCGCATTCAACAGCAATCGTACGGCTCAACCTTGATTGAGGGAGCCAGCACGATCTGTATCACTATGCCTCCACGCCATCAGAAGGTGTATGCATAAGCATGTCAGCCTAAGCCATCAGACAGGTTGCCACAACTATTTGTTTATATGTTTAATAATGCCCACATCATACTCACAACTTTACATGCTAATACATAGTAAAATACATGTTGCAAACAATATGTAAAAATAATAAAATTTTAACACTAAAATGTCATATTATATTTAAAATGTCAGAGAATATTATTGAATGTCAATTCAGGAATAATAATATATTACTTAAGTAATTTTAAAAATAGTAAAAATTTAAATGATAAAATGTCATATATTTAAAATGTCAGAAAATATTATTGAATGTCAGTTTAAAAATAATAATATATTACTTAAGTAATTTTAAATGTCAAAAGAAAATAAATAAAATAACAATGTCAAATCAAACAATGTCAAAACAAAATAAATAAAATTACAAATGTCAAATTAAAAATGTCAAAATGTAAAAATATAAGTATTACAAATGTAAATAAAAATATCTTGTCACTAATTTCAAAATGTCAAAATTCATAATTTTTAAACTCAATTCCAGGCATATTTGTCTGCTAAATAATCTTTAACTGTGTAATAAGCTTTTGAACACAAGCTCTGTTTAATAAATACTTAATACTTAGTTCCTGAATATTGCCTGGAATTTTGTTGTAAAAACGTATGCTTTGACACTTGTAGGAGTTACTTATTTTTTGAAGTCTAGCTGAAGGTAGAACAAGTTTGTTTTTATTTCGTGTATTTAAATTATGAATGTCGCTAAATTTTAAAAACATATTTATATTTTTCCTGACATATAACAAGTTCTCATAAATGTATTGAGATGCGACAGTCATTATCTTAATTTCTTTAAATTTTTCCCTCAGTGAATGCCTTGAACCAAGACTGTAGATTGCACGAATAGCCCGCTTCTGCAGTACAAACACAGTTTGAATGTCAGCTGCGTTGCCCCATAATAAAATGCCATATGACATTATGCTGTGAAAATAACTAAAATATACTAATCTGGCCGTATCTATATCAGTTAACTGACGAATTTTATAAACCGCGTACGCTGCAGAGCTAAGTCTATTCGACAACTGACCTATATGTGGGCCCCACTGAAGCTTAGAATCTAAGGTTATGCCTAAGAATACGGTGTTTGTTATCTATAAGATCCAACTCTTCTCCATTCAAACATATGTTAGGTTTAACTTGTTTTACATTCGGTCTTGAAAATCGTATACATTTTGTTTTTTTTTCATTTAACAGTAAATTGTTAGCAGTAAACCATTGAACTACTTTAGAGAGAGCGTTATTTACATCGTCATTATTTGATTGTTGTCGTCCAAGTTTAAAAATAAGTGATGTATCATCAGCAAATAACACTATCTCTTCATTATTTTGCATAATGTATGGCAAATCATTAATATATACAAGGAAAAGGAATGGACCAAGAATTGAACCTTGCGGCACTCCCATTGTGACCACTGAACCCATAGAAACTTTTCCATTTACCTCAACTCTCTATATCCTATTACTCAAATATGATGTTAGGAGATCCAAAGCAGTGTTCTTAACTCCATAGTAATGTAATTTCCTGATCAATGTTTCATGAAAAACGCAATCAAAAGCCTTTGATAAGTCACAAAAGACTCCCAGAGCATCATGCGACTCCTCCCAGGCATCAAAAATACTATCTAAAAGCTCAACTCCAGCATCGGTAGTTGAGCGACCCCTAGTAAAACCAAATTGTTTTTCATGTAACAGCTTATTGTTATTAAAATGAATTTGAAGCTCACCTAGAATTAATTTTTCAAAAATTTTACTAAACGTGGGTAGCACAGATATTGGCCTATAATTTGTGGGGTCAGATGTGCTACCTGATTTAAATAACGGAATTACTTTACTACTTTTCATTTGATCAGGAAACACACCACAGTCAATGCATCTATTGAAAATCATTGCCAGTTCAGGTGCTACTGTGTTGATTATGGATTTTGTAATCACAACAGAATTGCCCCAAAGATCACTAGTCTTTTTCAAATTAAGACTATTAAAAGTTTTTACAATATCTCTGTCAGTGACATAACTAAAACTAAATTCAATGTTACACCTATTGACATTTTGTTTCAATAGAGATTCGGCGTCATTAGGGGACGAGTTGGGGGATTTAGTGGTTGAGACTGGAATGTCTGTGAAGAAATTTTCAAATGCTGTGGCAACCTTAAAATCTGACTTTAATATCTTTTTATTTAATTGAAGAGTGTAATCGTTACTTTTAATCTTGACCCTTCCAGTCTCATTGTTTATAATATCCCACGTTGCTTTTATTTTATTGTCACTGTTTTTAATTTTTGATTTTAAATAAAGTCTCTTAGCTTCACGACAAATCTTTTTAAATAACTTGGAAAAATTTCTTACATATTGACAAAATTGTTCATTATTTTTATTAATTACTTTCTGTTCATATAATTCGTAAAGCTTATTTCTACTTTTATAAATTCCAGTGGTTGCCCATTCACTGAAGGATGAAGTACCAGCAACTGAGATCCTCTTAGGGACAAAGATAGAATTGAATATAGTACAGTACATGTCAAAGAAAGAATTGTACAACTTATTAGGATCGTTATTATAGCATAAGTATGGTAATGTACTTGTGAGTTTATCCTTAAGTCCCTCCAGACGACGCAAAGTTTTTGGCTCCACACTCAATTCCTTTCTACCTACTTTTTTAGACTGCATAGCAAATGTTATAGATTGTCCACAAAGATCTGATGTTAATTTGTTAATTATTTGCTTTCTAACTGGTACAATATCTGTAAATATATTGTCTATACAAGTAGATGTCGTGGAAGTTATCCTGGTGGGTTCCAAAAATAAGCATGCAAGATTATATGACTTGAACAAATTCTTAATTTTGTGGCAATTCAGGGAATCTTCTAGTAAATTAATATTAAAATCGCCACCTACTATTATAGATTTATTTTGTTGGCATAGCTTCCGTAACACATCATCCATGACACTTTCAAAGTTGTCATAGCAGGATGATGGTGGCCTATACACACTCAAAACAAGAAGTTGGTCCAACTCCACACAGGCTATTTCAACTGTCCGTTCAACAGAGAAACTAACAATGTCACTACGATTCTTAAATTTAAGCAGCTTGTTAACTAAAATCAACGATCCACCATGTATTGCATTTTGTCTGCTGAACGAACTACCAACTAGATGGTTATTAAAATTGCACATGAACTGGTGATCTTTAAGCCAATGTTCTGTTATACACAAAATATCGACGCATTCACCGTTCATGAACAACTCCACTTCTAAATCTTTATTTGACATACCTTGTATATTTTGATGTACCAGTTTTAATACGTGTGAATTTCTAAATGAATTATTAGTTGGATTGGGCTTATTCGTACATACCAGCCCATTATTAATGAAAGTGTCATTGCAAGAGGTATTCTCTATTGTCGAATTATTTAATTTAAATTAATAGAAATGTCAGACTGTGTAGCCAAAATACTGGCTGAATCATTATAAATGTCATTTTGTTGCTGTATAGGGGCAACACGTTTATTAGCCAAATTCTTGGCTGAAATGTCAATACAAAAAGCTAGCGACTCAGCTAGTTGTCTTTTATAATAAGAATTCAGATAACAAGTATCTTGCGTCAAATGTAAAGCTTTACTAACATAATTGTTAGAGTCAAAAACATGAAATTGATTGTTATTGTATGACCAACTACACAAATTTATATTAAGACTATGTCTAATATTATTTTCTTTCTGTGGCAACCCTTTACTGAAAGGTAAAGTGAGCATAATAATTTGATTTAAATTTAATTCACATAATTTACTGTAATAATAGAATAAAAGTCTTTTGTTTAAAGATCCTCTTTTACCAAGTAGGATCAATAAAGTTGTATCCTGGTCAAAATTGAAGATTATAATTTTATCTAAAATAGCAATGGAACTTAACCCAGGCAAACAGTAGTTCATCACTAACCCATCACTAGATGTGTTCGCCAACAACTGACCCATACCTTTTCCAATCTCGTCACTAAATATTATCACTTTATTTTTATTTTGAAATATAGTTTTACTGTCTAGTTTGTTATTTTTTAATTTATTTAGAGTGTGTTTAATATTTGAATTTGTATTGTTTAAAGAACTATTTGGCAAAACCGGGTCACATGTTGGCAATGAGCAAGCTGGTGAGTGTTGGTGGTTGAACGGGATGTCATTGTTCAATGGTATTGAGCATTTGTTACTATTTGATGCCACCAACTCATTCATTGCCAATATGTACTCTTTCATTTGTAGTTCAGAGCTTTTATATTTATTTGTCATTGATACTAATTTGTCACTAAGATTATTTAATTCTACCTGCAAATTATTTATTTCTAATTTATGTTTCAAATTATTTTGGTGATATTTCTGTGTGTATATTTTTAATTTTTCAAGAGCAAGTAATCTTTCCCTATTTAACTTAACATTTTTTATGAAAAATTTTTGTCTGTGAACTAATTTTTGGGTCTTTTTTATGAATTTGTTTATTTTGACATATTTCTTAATTCTATTCCTACTACCCCTAATCAATTTTATTGAATTATTTGATTCTTTGCACACTGAGAGACTATTTGGAAATGATGCTTTACATAGAATGATTTATATCAGTAATCATGCTTGGAGCATGAACCACCAGCTCATCGAACAGACTTTGATTTGCCGTTGTAGTGATTTGATCTTGGGTGAATTCTAGATGAGTTATTCTACTGTTTGCCTCGTGTAACGTATTTGACATTATTAGTTACTTGATTAGACCAAGTTTACAATTGTGTATTTGAAATATAAACTGAGAAGGTTGGATAAAATTGCAGGACGTCCTAGACATTTATTTTCGCGCATCTGTTGCGCTATTTTTTACAACAAACTAGACATGTCTAGGAGCGCAGGCACGTCTAGTCTCATTGTATTTAGGGTAATCCGCCATTGTGTTTAGCTAATATAACCGCCGTTGTGACATTGCAGGGCGCGTGGGAGGCGGACCCGTTCGCGGTGCTGCACGCGCCGACGCGCGCGACCCCCGCCCCCGCGTCCCCGGGGGGTGGCGGAGGGGGCGGTGGAGCGGCGCGCACCCCGGCGCTGCCCCCCAAGCACCACAAGACGCCGCCGCCGCGCCCCGCGCCGCCCAGACCCAACCCGCCGCACAAGGTATGTACTACACAACTATACTATCATGTGCTGTGCTGAGCTCATGTCTTATAGTAGCAACACATCTGCTGAAAGTGCCGCGTCGAACGTTCAGCGTCATAATATTCCAGTATATGACACACTAATCGCGACAAACAATAAGCATAATATGTGCTAAACGCTTTGCACGTTGACTCTCGACGCAAGGTTCCGGGTCGCGCCGATTGCGATAAAATTCCGACTGTCGTAGGAGATTCAAAAAACATTAGAAGCATATTGAACCGAACGTTCGGCGCGAGAGGTGACACAGATATGTCGCTACTAAGTGTTTGACGATTCGTCTGCTCAGTCTAAGTAGTGGCAAAACAATAACTAATATTTATTCTGTTGTAACCGTTGGCCACTACATTGTTTATTTAATTAGACAAAATACTGTTTCTCACGAAGAAATTGCCAACAAAAGTCTTTCATCCATTCGACCTACTTATATCAATTGTACCCTACTATTCCACTACTAAATCGAAATTTTCATCTCGTTTAATTAAGTTTTATATAATAAATCTCGAAATTGCCCTGTAACCTACTTCAGACTGAGCATACATTCGTGATCTCCATCGCGAGCTTACCAACGTTTGTCGAAGGCGTGCTAACTCTACATAACTTGTAATGTCTTTAAGTGAGCGCTACGTAAACGCTATATATTATTAGCAATACATTAACTAATCTAATACTGAACAAACATACTTACTCGACAAATGTTGACTGTCCAATATAAATGGGTTTACAAAACTATTTTATCCTACCATCTGGAGGTGAATATATTATTTCTTATTTATGTCTACCATACAAAGGAGAAAAATAAAATATAGGCCATGGTTACTGAATTTTGACTACTACAATACTTAATTTGTTTTGGCAAGCCCATTTAAAACCGTTTGCAATAATAAAAATTAAAATACAACGTACAATAAAAAGGTGTATTGAAAAACAAACTACCTTTATACTTATTCCTTTTTAACTGATCCGTTTCTTATTTCCTTAATAAGTCAGTTTCGTTTTTTATTTTGCATTATGTTTTTTTTATCCTACCGAAAGCCACCAAATGAATTCTTTTTGAACAAAAATTTGTTAAAATATCAGTAATTTCAAACATAATACACCCTTTTATTACAAGTTGTTAAATTAAAAAATATACTTAAACTAGTCAGTAGTTAATATCTTAGCAAAAGTAAACCAATGACTAAACTAGACTGTTGTATCCTCCATACTTTATATCTTTATTATAAAACAAATGATGTTAAAAATATTTAACATAATTTGTTTTATAATAAAGATATAAAGTATAGAGGATACAACATTATACGATTATAGTTATATTCCCCGAACAGTTGCGGTACGTTCTGAAAATTAAAAAAATACATATGATTGTTGGTTTACTTCAGCTTTGACTTGAAATGGATGACTATAGAAATTTGGTTAAAATATTGATGTAAGCATAGACAGGTCTAAAGACTAAGATATTTACTTGCTGTAACACCATACCATATCATTCAGAAATATAAATTTGGTATACAAAAAGTTAGCCACTTAAGGTTTTATATTATCGCAACATATAAATATTCTAACCAAATTTCTCAAAATTAAATAAAAAAAAAATTAAAATGAAGCTAATAATTTATTTTCAGATTGTGTTGATTTTTATGAATTATTTGATGTTTTATTTACCCCCTCCTTATGCCGTAGCCGCATGCTGGCCGACGGATAGAAAGTCGAAAAAGCTAAATTATTATTTTATTTTTTACTTTGTGCTGCAGAGAAAGTAAAATGTACGTAAAGACTGCTGCATGTAGTGGAGAATGGCATTTTATTGTGGTTTCCTTTGCTTTAGATTTTCTTTTTTTTTTGGTTCATAAAATGTCACTCTCATCGGTACTGCTTTTTGGTATAAATATAAACGACAGACTGACATACATCTGCTCTTAAAAAGTGGATGGAAAAGCCCACTAGCTTATATAAATAATGAAAATAAAGTACAAGTACTTACATATATTGGGACGAGTTCTGCAACGCAATTTCCAATTAATGTTATCTAACAACAATTTATTATTGTAGTAGAGACTCGACAGTCATCTCAAGGTTTTTAGTACAATCAGTAATTTTATTACAAATATGTATATTTAATACAAATTGCTATTAGCTTATTGGATTTCACTACATAAGTAATAAAAAAAATACTATCAGAGAAATGGTAGCTCCCTGGCAATAATTCTTCCAAATTAAGCCTAAAAAAAACTTTCAAAATTTTAATAACTATCGTTGAAGAATCTTGTATTTTATACCATAAAGCAGTGTGTCACTGTGTTAATACTAGCAAATATTTTACTTTCTCTGTGTTGTCGAATGCCATTCTCACACCGCTCACGCTGTGATGTCGTCTCAAGCCACACGCCACGCTTGTTCTGTTCTCATTCACTTGTTCATTCGTTCATGTCGTTCATTATTTATATTTTTTATTGCATGTTTTATATTTTATGCTTTTAGTGCATGTATGTGTTTTGTAACTTATGTGTATGTACATATGTTATTGTTTAGGGTTTGTGCTTTCGGGGTTAATATGGTACTCCATGTGTTATCTAAATTATTGATGTTGGTGTTTACGGTGTTTCTAACGTCTCAGATATTCGTTGTTTAATTAATACAATGAAAATTATAAGTAGTAATAGTTTGAGGTAGTAAACATTAGAGACTTTCGACAAATTCAATAAAAAATAATCCGAATTAATAACATCCCTGTCTCCGTGGTCCAGTGGATGGCGTATGCATCTGCTCGTCGGGAGGTCCCGGGTTCGATTCCCGAGTCGGGCAAAAGTGTTACTGAGTTTTTCTGAATATATAGCGTCTATATGCTCGTCCGTTTGATGACGGATTAAGAATACGGAATGTCATCACCCCATATCATCCCATGGGTGTCATAAGAGCCGACAGAGGGAGCATATTATGCAGAGAACAGCACTGTAAGAGAAGGAAAACTTGATACAAACCCTATACCAACCCGTTTGGCCAGCGTGGTATCGTAGGCCAATTCCTCCTTACAAAGGAGAGGCCTAGTCCAGCAGTGGACTGTTAAAGGCTGATGATGAGATAGGCTCGCCCCCTAAGACGTGGGACCTAAAATTTATAAAATGGTGAAATGTGGGTGTACACACTCTTTCGGGGATACAGGCGTGAGTCTATAATAACATCCATAATTAGCTATCATAGTTTAGTTTCGGCCATAGCTTAGAAAAGTGATAGTAGTAGAATAGTCTAGCAATCCTTATCTAGGCCCCTTAGCAGACTCCAGGCTCCAAGACAAAGTCTTGAATATAACTGGGATAACGCTAAGATGATGAATAAGGAAAATTTGCCTTTAGTATACATGTAGTGGTATTTAATACATTTTTAATATATTTGCATGTTAGTCGCTTGTAGATCACTTATCACTGAAGTCCACCCCTTTTTATTATCGGTTCATTTATTTATATATTTTATTTCATTATATTTCTTTATATTGTATGGATAACTAATATACTTGTATATACCTATGATGATTTATGTATAAGTACATCACATTCCTAATTATTATGAAAATAAATACAGCATTCTAGCAAGATTTCAAGAATAATCACAAGATTTGGTATTATTTTTAATTAAAATAATTTTCTTTAATTTTAGTGTTTAAAAACGTTAGTTAACGTTTCTTATATAAATAACTGATAGTTCTGCTTTTAAATGGTTACGTTACAATACATGTAAAAGGGTGAATCATGATTATTTGGTTGTAAGTTCTCCTACGTTCTTCAGACATTTAAAATAGCAACACGGTAGCAAATAATTAGAAATTAGATTTTGCCGAATCCAAATGAGATTCGAGCGATGTGACCAATTTCTAGATAAAAAATTAACAATATTAAACATATTGACAGTCGATAAACGATCGGTCTAATATTAGGTTTTTATTGATAAGTTTACAATCTAAGAATGCTGTATAATCTTTTCATGTCATATCCCTTGGTATCGGTACTTGTGTGTATTCGTGAGATGTGATGTGCTGGTACTCGTCACGTATCATGTAACACTGTCCACTAACATGCTAACCACTGCTCGTGTGCTTGTCCCCACATTGCAGCGCTAAGCGGACGCGGAGGAGGCTCGGCTCACACGTGCGTACTCTCTGTCTCTCTCCCACACACCACGCCACTAGCTATACCCGTCTCACTCACCTCTTGTGTCGGCCCAGACTGTCGACCGCACCATGGACTTCACCGACGACCCCTTCAAGGACTACAGGTATGAGGACCCCTTCAACATCGAGGACCCCTTCGGTGACGTCACAGACGCCAGGAAAATCGACCCCTTCGGCAGACCCACCTCTGTCGCCGGCTTCGAGACCGACGACTTCTTCGCAGCGTCTTCCAACGTCAACGGTAGCTTCAACCTGCCAGAGAAACGTAGCGGACGTGTCTCCGCACCGCCTGTTGCTTACGATCCCTTCGCCAGTAGATCCGACTACAAAATGGCGCCCAGAACAACCACAACCACAACCTCAAACACAAGTAATAACAATGATACTTGGGCCGCCTGGCCTAACGACAACTGGGCCACGGAAGACGCATGGGCCAAACCTGCCGCGCAAAAGTCTGACGCGTGGGGCTCAGACGAAACCACTAAGAAGAACATCAACACTTCTAGCAGCGATTGGAAGACAGACAACTGGGCGAACAAGTCGGACAACTGGGCGACGGACTGGGGCGCGTCCGACAACAACAAAAACTTGAACGAAACATGGCCGTCTAGCACTCTGCCTTCCAAGAAAGAGAAATCGCCTAAACCGGTGAAATACGCGCGTTCCTTAGTACACACGATAGGTGGTATTGGTCGGACTAAACAGAAGGATAAAAAGAAGGCTAGTTTAGAAGCACGGAGCGCTGAAGCTTTGCCCACTGAAGAGCAGCAGTGGGCGTGGGCAAGTGCGGAGTCAAAGCGGCTACAGGCCGAGGCCGAACAACGGAGGAGACAAGAAGACGCCGAACTGCAACTAGCTCTTGCGATATCGAGGCAAGAGAAGTGACGTCACTGAAAACACACACTAGGTTTTCGTCGCTCATTAGGTGCAGTATCAGTTATTGCATTTGAATCTGTTCGTCCGATTTTATTTATGATAAAGAGATGGCCGTGCTCGTCGAGCGTGTACAGAGTATGTTATTTAAAATGTAAAATAAAATAGTGAAGTTGTTACTCACTGACAACGCTAGAACATCTTATGAATCATGTCATTAAGCGACCGAAGTATATGTAATATCAGACCATAGACATTTGTACTGTACTCCTCAATTAGTATAACAAGTAGATAAAGCTGGTATTACATAGTCTATGGTAAAAAAATAAATGTAAAATACATCACAAAAAGTAAAAAAAATAAAAAACAAGATACGTTCGCCATTTTTTCATTTAACAAACTTAGCGTTTATATGTATATAAAATTGATATTTGTTGTTTTAGTTGTTTTGCATTCCAAATGAGGCATAGCCGCGTTGGCGGCGGTCAACGTTGAGATTGTCGCCTGATATTAAATAATGATTAAATATGCATATCTATCTCATTTTAAATGATTATATTTAAATTAAGCGTTGATTGTACAGCCAGTGTTACGGGTATAAAATTTAGATTATAATAGACAGATGTTCTATTTTTTATTTATTTTTAAATATGGAATAGTCAGATGGGCAGAGTTGGATACGTTACTCTTTTCAATCTGCTCGGGTTTTGAAAAGCTGACGTCTACTTCTGCCGGCATAAAGGAATATTCATTAGTGCTTAATGGCTTCTTAAGAACTAATTTAAAAATAATTACAATATAATCAGTGTTAGTCAAACGAACTTGCCAAGCATTTTATCACAGACTTGGTAAATTTGTCTAAAGAAACTAGTCAAAGTGGAAACAAGCTCAATGTGGATTTTAGACTATACTCAGTGCCTACTTGTCACCTTGGAAATGAAGTATTGAAGTGGAAATGAATCACTAATGGGTACCTACCCATTATTGAATTCCCCATTTGCGGTGGCAACCGGTCTAAAGACTTCTGCCATATCATTTAAGAAGTCGTTATATTAAAAATCGTCTTGATAATTACTTTACAAAGGTAAACTATAAAAAAAGGCCTTAAAAACGGAGTCCTCATTATTCCTCACTTCAAGTTCCTACAGTTTACTTGTTAAATATGGATGTAGAAATCGTACCCAACAGTCCTTTTGTCTGCATATTCGACTGCCTGTGTAGCAACAGGACTGCAGGTCTGTAATAGACAAGTACAGGCATGGACCGAATAAATTACACGTTTGTTTAAAAGTTTAGTAACTTAAAAAAAAATTGGCTGAACTACCGGTCACTAGACTGGTTCTACTAAAACTTTGTATTCGCCAACATGGATAATGCATTTGTTCAGTCTTAACACGATGACGCTAAAAATAACAGATTCACAAAACATCCTCGCACCTGGCTGTACAAAATCAACAAAAAAAAAAAAAACAAATTATTTCACTAGTCAATTTCAATATTGCATGTTGGGGGCTCGATCAAAGCGCGGCGTCTGGGCGTGTATAGTAAAAAAATGTAGCTATTGTACGATGATGCCGGTTATTTTGTGAAATGATTGGAAAATATGCGAATGTACCGCTTATCACGTGCTATATAATCAAGTTACAGTTAGATATATTAAGATGGCGAATGCTTGAAGTATTTTAAAATTATGTCAAAAGGGAGACGTTATATTAGGCAGATGTCTAAGCGATCGATAAGGAATGTCTTAGAGTAAACGAAATAATTGAGCGTTTACTACGATGAGAAACTTTGAGTTTCTATTTTCACCTCTATGGTGAATTATAATTATTATTGAAATGGTTATTGGGTATATCGCCATAAAAGAGATTAGTAGGAAGTGGAATACTTTCTGTCGCCTTACCAGCTTGCCTGATACGCTTGCGAAGTTCACTCATGCTTTGAAGTTACTTTATCTAAGCATTTTCATTCTAAGCGTTGTCAACTCGTTCAGTCCATTTACGAAATGACCGGTGTTGCATACTATAGCGAGAAACTTAATTATAAATAAATTTAAATATAAAATCTGTAATATATTGTTGTCTGCAAGAGGCCTAATAGCTTCCTCACTATGTATAGTCTTTTAGATAATAATTTTGTTTACAGACATTTTTGATATTGCCCGGGTATTGTCTGGTACTACCTGGGTAATGTCAATAATGTAGAATCGAATATCAGTTATAATGTATACTGGCGAGTAAAAATATTTACTCATTTAGAATATCTTGGAGAGGAGTGGGTTTTTCTAATGTAATATATGAGATTTATCAGTATATATTGTTCATCGTGTATTCTGGTGCGTTTGAGAGGGACAGCAATATATCAGTCTCACTCGCGCACATTGTAAAGTAACTAGGTATGGTCCCATCGTATAATAGTAACGTGCCACCCAAAACTGGAATTTATATTGAAACCAATAAGGTCTAATATTTATTTATTCATTCATTCTTAATTTATTCAATTTGAGCCGAACGACCAAAGAAAATAAATACAAGAAAATAGTATTTTATTTGATTGGTTTGAATATATTTAGTATATTGAAAATTGTGAAGGCTCCATTAAAATACATAAATTATGTTAAATTATTGTAAAATATATAAAAATAATGCTTATTCGCTGTTGTTCTTAAAGACGCAATTATTAACTGAACGAATGTTTAACCTGGTCAGCTAATTATGGTAAAATAATTCATTGATCCAGGCAGTTTGATGGCATTTTTTCATTCCATCATTTTGTGTCCGTTCTGACGCTAGCAAAAGTACGATCCTTGTACGAAAAGCTTCCCCATTACTCACTTCGATTCGATTGGCCGCGGCACTCTTGGATAACTAGCATCAAATGACGATCGTGAGGTGAAACGTGAGGTCGTACTAAGCGTCATGATCTATAGACACGTCTATTATCGACTCACGTCTGCATTAGACGAGCTTAAAGTTTGGCTCAGTCTATTTAACTTGTGCGCAGGTTAAGTAAACTCTATATATCTGCCGGTACTTGTGTATTGAACAGCTCATTGATTTTACTGTTAATTTTGTATAAATAGATTCTACTGCCGTATGTGGCATTGATTAATTTGTTACCCATCTTTGCTTTGAATCGATCATTCTTGTATATTTTTTATATCTCTTTGAAGCAGTAAACATAATATCATTTAAACAAAAATAATAAAATCAGGTCAATTAAAGGCAAACAATGCAGTTCAAAGTTGTTTGCAAAGCTTGAAAGCAGCCCATGTGATAACCTCTTTTCTTTTTGAGAAATCTCTTTTATAGGTTAGTTAAAAAGTAAAGGGTATTCCACATTTTATTAATCAATGCCATATTTCACGGTTTGTATAAAAGAAATATGATGGTGTATGTGTTGTATGTAAAATTCCAATGTACGTATGTCAAAGTACAACTTAATGTTGGTGCAATGAGAATGGTGTGTTTGTTGTTAATATAATATTTTATAATTATTATTATTGTGTTGGCAGTATAATGTATGCGGGTCGTGTACGTACGCAAATATTTGAAAAAAAAAATGTGAAAAAGTAAAGATGGTGGTGTCGCACTTGGATTGGTATTGCTTTCTGCCCGATTGATTAAAAGAAAAGTGGGTCTACAATAATTATTGTTTTAACAAATATTTAAGAGATACAGTTATCAATAAACTTTTCGTCTCGGCTCGCAACAGCCAAAGTTCGGCACTGATTCACCCACTTTAACACTTTGAAGAACACTAGTTTAATGGCCAGTTTGACTGCAGACTAAGTCCCTTATAATTCTTTATTTATCTGGAAGATAAGGCCTATCCAGAGGTGGTAAATCTGGGTCAATCCTAATACATTTTTTTATATTGTCTTTCGAGATTTGGACCTCGTGAGACACTCGTTTTGAATATCCGATACGTGTTAAATATCCAGAAAGCAAAAAATATTATATCTGTTGTCCCTATTACCTCCTTGCTTTAACAGTTATAAAACAAAATTAATGACATGGACTGTCGTGTAGGAAGTTAAAACGATTGCAATTTAAAATATATTTAAAATATTGTTACGAATATAAAAAATGCATCTCATCGTGTATATTAATTAAAAGTAATTTTATTTACTAAATTGATAAAAATGTCTATGACTACAAAACTGGCGTATTTGTCAGTGTTGCCAGTCATAATAATTCGCTACATGTTTGTTGAATAGTAGAAATCGTTTCATATTTGTATAAAAATCATTTAATGTTTTCACTTGAAGGATCGTCGGTCAACTCATCGCATCTTCTCTTCGGTAGTGCCTTTCCTATTTCTCGTTGTCCGTAATTTATATACAGCTTCCAAACGAGTGAACAAATGTACGTATGAATAAAAATAATGTTCTTGTCAAATTATGAAAATCGTGAACAAGATCTTCCCAAAAATTAAACAAAAAAATTAAGATAAATAGCGTTGTAACAAAGTTCAAATGATCAGCGTAATTTTATCACAAAAATCTACCAAAATGGTAGTAAATTTACTTAGCTTGGATTAGCTGTGTAGAAATGCAACGTTTCGCTTGAGTGCGCACGAGCCCATTGCGCCGCCTCCGATACAATAACTATTTTAGTACACAACGCTTGCCGAGACATTTGTCTAAAAAAATAACCAAACAAAATGCTATACCGCGTATGAACACTTATGACTTCTGCATCGTTGAATGTCTCAGCAAGCAACAGTTAGTATATAGGATAAATTAATATGTAATTGTAAACTAAACATGTAACTATTACTAAAACCGATGTGTTTATGGGTATATCCTAAAGTTGTTATCTCTTTCTTAGGCGCTGTTGTTTGTGGCTCGCCGAACCGCGCGGACAACTAGTATACAGTCTAGATATAAATATGTAGATATCTATTATACAATATTTTATATATTATTCAAATTCAATTTAATAGATGTGAATATTTACGGTGTATAATTTTTGCAAATTTCCATTGCGTTGTTGGTATTAAAGAAATGTATATTTTGTGTAGTTAATTATTTTTTCGAATATATTTTTGTATGTTCGTGTTACACAAAGTCCGCGCGGTGCGGTCGATCCTTGTCTGTTATCAAGTATACATTAATGTATGTACCTTTCAGTGATAGCCGAATAAATAAAAACTAAACTTTAAATCTCATCGTTGACGTGTATATGTGTATTTAAAGCTAAAAAATAATATAAAAGTCAAATTTGATAAATACAGGATAATTATAAGCTTAAGTCGGTAGTGACGGTGCGCGGGACTTAGAAACATTATAAATAAGAATATTAAAATATCCACGTCCAAACTGTCTGATGTTGAGTTCGTTTTGTAATAGATTTTCATACATTGCCTCGTAGTGAAACCGATTAATTTGATATAGGGAGAATTTCGCAGCTACGTTTCAGAGAATGCTCATTACTGTATGTAACCGCTCAGTATTAATCGGGACCGCGCGCCTTGTGTCGAGCTTACACGGTTCATTGGAATGAAGCGGCCATATTGAATTACATGAAAATAGAAATAAATAGTCAAGTATGAGCTTCGATTCTTGTGAACCGTGTAGTTTCGGCATTAGCTTTTTAGTATAGACAAACATATAATCGTCACGATATAGGGAAAGGTTATAGAGACCAGAGAGTTACGACGAGTTTGTTCTGTTGTTCGAGAGTTAGAGGAGTATAGCGTAGGTATAGAGCGAGAGGTAAGTATATTGTTGCGGTAGGACCCTGAACTCACGTAGACACCCGAGCGTTGACTCGGATCCCCTCGTTGTTGTAACTATTGTAATTAATATTATCGCGTATATAACGTTATAAAGTTCGTCGGTGTACGCTATCGTGTTATGGTTAGCGTTCTTTCACAGCTTTTTGTATGTGCAACGAATATGTAAGTATATTTTCTATATGTATTGTTTCATGCTGTTTCTGTGAAACACGCACTCTCTTATTGACGACTGCAGTGCGAGATGTATGCTACGTATGATCGCGATCATGTAACTAACTTGTTATATCTGTTACAAATCATTTATTAACGTTATTTTTATTTGTTAAAAGTTTTCAAGTATATTCCCATCACTAGTAGAAATCATGTTGTGAGCAGCACATAAAATACTTTGGAATAAATATATTTATCAGATGCTAAAATATGTGTTCATATTTATGGTAAAAATGTATTCTAACCCATTTGAATAGTACAATACTTCATATCAAGGTTTCTTTGTTCAGGGATGTATAAAGATTGTTCTGACGGTACAATAACTATCTTATAATAATCAAATTCTTGTGATTTAGCGATGTATGCATGAATTTATAACTATATCATGGAGGCCTTTCATGTCGTGTTGAAGTGACCGGCCCTTAGTGTAGTATGCCGGCTTGTTTTGACAATGTACGTGAGGGTTTCTACACTTGTTCGTAACTCGCGGAACGCTGCGATATATACGATTAGACGTCCAACAGAATATGACATTTTATTGTACTTACAACAAAGTATAGTCTTGGTAAAACAAGAATATTTGTCATAAAATGTCAAACTTTGAGCGACCTCTAATCTGTATAAACTAGCTAATGTTGTTATATCTGGTCGAATCACATATCGCCTGTAAATGTACCTTGCGCGTCTTCGTTTTTAGTTCGCGCTAATGTAAAACGACTGCATTTTTTACTAACAATACATTTTATTTACACTCATAAACTGATTTAATACTGTTCAACAATGATAAGCTTATATAAAAATAACAATAAATACCTTTATAATTGTTTAATGCACATTGTTCTAGTTAAATGCAAGAATAGAACTCAACTACATAGGTAACTTATATTGATTATGATAAAATTAAATAAATGTTTATATATAAAAAGTAAAAGTTGTGTACGTTTGTATTACTATAGCGTGTACGACCAAATATTTGATTGATTGTCAGTACTCCATGGTTGCGATGTTGATTGTGAAGTAGATGGTAGATGCACATAACACGACCTAATGTTCGTATTATTTCGTTTTGTGCCTACGTTATGTTGCGACAATTCTTTTTCTACTGCCGCGCAATACATGTTTGGAAGAATTTTTAATCTTTATACTGGTCACACTGACCACTTTTCAATAGGCACTATGGTCGAAGTCTATATCTTTATGATAAAAAAATGTTGGTAGTCTTTTAAGATGGTGAGCTATTTATTGAAAAGTGGTAGTGTTAATTTATTTATTATGAAACTTAATTGTATATTTATTATGTAAAGAAATGTATGTAGGTATGAGAGGCAGTTGGTTCGGTACCAGGTCGTGCATTCGTCATTACCCGCTGACATGTATTCACTGTATGAAACTATGATATTATATTAATATGAAAACAAACAATTCCTGAGATAATAAAAAAGGAAAATATTACAAATATTCGTTTCATTTATATACCTTAATTTAGTGATTACCATGACCAGCTGTTGGAGATCACTTTTATCAGAACTTTCATAGCCGGGATATCGCTTTTTATTAGCCAATGTTGGCTACACATGAGCAGTAGCCACATGCTAGTACGGTTAGTTAGTTTTTAGTTAGATAGTATAACGCAACAGCATCTGGTGTCAATTCAAAATATATAAAAATTGTGTGATATTCATATGTACACTAACCTATAGATATATTTAATCTACGATGAAAACCACCGAAATATAATTTCAGTGCTATCTTATTTATATACCTATCTATCAAATTATCATATATACACATGTACACTACCGCTCAAAAGTATTTGCCCACCTTGATTTCAGGATGTTTGAAGAAAAAATATTTTCTTCTATTATTATTGTACCTACTAATTTTATTATGACATTTCATTGCCGTATGTTATTAAAGCTAATACAGACAGTGTCCCTATCATGATTTAACTAAAACTTAAATAACCAAAAAGCAGGCAGCGATAGCCTAGTGGATATACCAACAGACTGCCGTGCAGAGGGGTTGTACTTAATCCACGGCGCGCACCACTGACTTCGAACTTATGTGGTATTAAATTGTTATTTATCGCTCGCCTCGTGCCTCGGTGAGCATGTCGAAGCATCAGTCTTGCCTCTCGTGAACAGTTGTTGACAGTCGTTACGCGGAGTCAGTAGGTACCCTTAAATAAACTGATACTGGTCTAAGCCAGGAATATCGCCGAGGTCAAATGGCAGTCGCTCTGAGAAAAAGCTGATATTTAGTCACATTTGGTTAGAGTAGTAAGCGGACACCGGTCGCCAAGGCGTTGCATGTATTGGCGACCGGTATCCGCTTATCTAGACCAGTAGGTATCAGTTTATTTAAGGGCACTGACTCTGTGTAACGACTGTCAACGACTGTTCACGACGATGGTTTAACATGCTCAGCGAGGCACGAGGCGAGCGATAATTAACAATTTAATACCACATAACTTCGAAAAGTTAGTGGTGCGCGCCGTGGATTCCAACCCCTCTGCACGGCAGTCTGTTGGTATATCCACTAGGCTATCGCTGCCTGCTTTGTGGTTGTTTAAGTTTTTTTAGTTAACTCATGATAGGGAAACTGTCCATATTAGATTTAACAACATACAATGGCAATGAATTGTCATGATAAAATTAGTACAATTAGAATAAAATCATTTTACTTCAAACTACCTCAAATCAAGGTAGGCAAATACTTTTGAGCGGTAGTGTATAAAATCTTATCAAAGCGGATATAAATCGCGTCATACAACATTTATGCTCACTTTAATATTTTACAATACTTAACAAAAAGTATACAACAAGGATGAAGTCTAACCCTGGCAGTTACGTTTTTGCTTTTGTAATTTATAGGTACCTACTTTACGTAGTCTACGTGAAAGAAGTTAATATGCTGCAGTACTACTTACAAAAATATATTAAAATATTATTTGAGTATGCCCCATCGCACGTAGTCATTGACAAGACCATTCATTCGCTCTGTGAAGAGGTCGCTAGTATTCTGCACAGAAAGGCCTGACAGTTCCGTGTCCTTGTTTATTTCTGGCGCATTTTGAGCATTTACTGTCACGACTGGTAATAGTATAGCTGCCATTGTCAACCCGTAAGGTAGTTTCTGAAAAGAAAAGTAGAAGGTAGCTTTCAATTGGTTTCATCATTTATGTTAGTTGGTAGAAGTTGGCGTATTTGTGTAAATTTGGATTTTTATCAAGTAGACCTCAGGACAAAATGACTATGTATTTTAACTAATTTTATTCTAATAATAACGAAAGAAGACAATCTAGTCTCCTCGAGTAGGTCTTCAGTTCGTATCCACGACGTGACTCAATATAAGTTTTCGAAGTTCTGTGTGTATTTAACTGTTTAATATCGCGAAGAAGCCTGCATGGCTGAGAGATCTCCACGACGTTCTCGAAAGCCATGTGAAGTCCGCCCAAACACACTTGTCCAACGTACGTTCTCATATTGAGAAGAAAACTGTGCCTATTTTAACTAAATATGCCAACTTAGTTAAAATACAGGGCTCGGTTTAACGTCAACGTAGCAACTAAATAGTAACTATACTTTAGGTATATTATCTCTAACGGCCCGGCCGCAGCCTACAGCGGCGGCGGCAGCGGCGAGCGATTTCGATGTACATGGCGCGTTTACTCTTAGGCATTGATCTGTATAACAACTACCATTAGCAAAGAGCGCCCGCCTAGGGCGGTTTCAGATTAGCGTTTTATACGCGTGTATAATAATACATCGAAAACGCTCGCCGCTGCCGCCGCCGCTGTGCGCCGTGGCCGGGCCGTAAGTGTTTCTACTATGTCTGATCTAGGGAAGAGGTCTAGACAGCTCAAGCCCCTCGTCAAAATCATGTTTGGTTTTCACCCGAATAAAGTACTTTTTGGTATTAGATAGGCACCTGCTTAAAACCTGTAAGTAATTAAACATATTTTAATTTTAGAATAGAACCTCACCTCTTTTAAATCGTATTCAAAGTCTTCCCTCGAGTATATCTTGTCAGGATCTAAATGAAGCCTCCGCATGGCAGCCTGTAGCTGCGAGAAGTAATGGTCCAAAGATTTCTGGTAGTAATTCGTGCGGAACTCTTCGTCGGAACCCGTGACGATGAAGTACAGCAAGTCTATTACTGGACAATTTCCTTGCATCGTCTGTAAGTCCACGATCTTGATGTCTATAGTGCCATCCTGTTGGAAAAGATAAATTTTGTGAATAGGAGCAGATAACTCGGTAAAATCTAGTGGTGGAACCTAACGCTAATATGATTGACCAATAGGTACCTACCCTTTGAGCAGTAGCTCCTTCAGTGCTAACATCCATAGAAGCAACTTTTGCTACTAATAAAAAGTGTTGGTACCTACATAATATGCGTAATATACCTACTGTAAGCAGCCGCATGCAAATGTATCTCACACATTGTGTATGCCAAGGGTAACAACTACAACGAGGAGTATCAATGAATAAACAGTCGGCCATGAGTTGCACGCGAACAAAATACTCTTGGATGAAAAGCACGAACACAATAAAATTTAGGTACGGACATTACAAACGATTTGTTATGTTATTTTTACTATTCGCCGTATAAACCAAATACTCTGTGGGTAGTATCGATCCCCAGAATCTGCAAGCATTCTCCGACAGCCGTTTCTCCTTTGGACTGATCACCGACCGGACGTTTCGTTTTTAAGAGATTCGTCGATAGAACGTTTCACCTATGGACGTTTCGCCGACAGAATGGTTCGCATTTGTTTGTTTCGACGACAGGACTTTTCAACTATGGAATATTCGCCGACAGACAGTTTTGTCTACGATTGTGTTGACATGGCTCTTCACTATTTAACTACAAAACCAACAAAAAGCTACTAGCTTGCTACAAAGACATGAAGATGAAAATGTTTTAATATAAGACTGCCTTTACTTTTAATGAATGGTATTTATCTATTACCTACCAATATTCTTCTATATTGTTATTGCAAACATTGGGCAAATATAAAACAAAATATTAAAGAAAAGTATTTATTTATTCATATTAATGAGAGTCAATTACACATTTTTAAGCCATCACTACATCTATAGTACACACAAAAGTTTCTCGAAATAACTTGCTTTTTGTAACATTGCTAGTAATATAGTAATAGGCGCTTAATACGTAGCTTAGTTTAATAAATATTATATGACAAAATGTGGGTAGTCATGATTATCTGTTTTACTTTTCTCTTCATTGGTTATAGTATGCTCTGCATCCTCATTGACGATTGTGTTTGTTCTTAATTAACGGTTTTAAAATGAATGAATGTGAAATTGTGAAGTCGAAACGTGGCAAAGATGTGTTCATTTATGAAGGATATTCGTATCATTTAAATAAGAGGCGTGATAATAACTACTACTGGAGAAGTACGAAAAAAGATAGTACTCTGTGTAATTTATCTATTTCTTCTTTGTACTCTGTGTAATTTATCTATTTCTTCTTTGCTTACAACCAACAATCAACACATTGTGCTGTCCCAAAATCGTGATCATATGCACTTACCCAACCCTGAAAAACGTATTGAAATGATGTTAAAGCCTAATTTGAAAGATAAAGCTAATCAATCGATGTGTTCACCTGCACAAATTGTACAGCGGTGCATCCAAATAGTACCGAGTACCAGTGCTCCTCATATGCCCAATAAAGATGCTATGAGGAAAATTATTCAAAGAGAAAGAAAAAGAAATCTTCCACCGATTCCAAAGGATATTCACAGTGTCGTGATTCCCGAAGAATTTATGAGCAATGACTGTGGTGAACAATTTCTGATCGGGCACTAACTATATTGATGATTATGAGTGCGTAATAGTATTTTCCACTTTGAATAATTTGAAATTGCTGAACAAAGCGAAGTTTTGGATGATGGACGGGACCTTCGCTTGTTGCCCGCGTCCATTCCGACAGATCTATACAATACATGCAATGGTTGGCGCACCACACTCCACGCATAAAATAGTTCCCCTAATGTACGGTTTGCTTTCTCACAAGTCAGTAAAATCTTATACTATTTTTTTAGAAATTGTTAAATGCGTGGGATTTAATAAATTGAATCTCCATTTGGATCCGGACATTATCCTCACCGATTTTGAAGTTTCGGCTATGAAAGCCATCAAAAAAACATTGCCTAATTGTTTAAATAAACTCTGTTTTTTCCATTTAAATCAGAGTATATATCGTCATATTCAGCAAGCTGGTCTAGCTACGAAATACAATAATGATGCAGTTTTCAGATTAGCTACGCGCCTTTCGATTAGTTCACACGTCCCGATCACGTACGCACTAATCCAAGTACCCACTTTAGCCGCACGGACCGTTAAAGTTCGAGAAGCCCGGCGATCAAATTTAAAATTTGAACGCCGAACGGTCGCAGCTGCCGCGTCCTAACGACATGCCTCGCCGGCCAAGCCCTTCTAAGGGCTCTGCCGACGACCAAGCTGAAGAAGAAGAAGCAGATGATGACTTACCACCGGTGTCCATCCAGGCACCGCGCTCGCCGTCAGGCCAACAAACTGCCCCCGCCGTCGCCGCCGTCGCCACGAAGTCTGCGCCAGCCAGTCGCACAAACAAAATTGTGAGTACGTCTGCACCGCATATATCTCGCGAACAAGGCGGCGTCTCAGCACCAGCCTCCGCTCGCCCCGCAGCATCCTCCCGCGCGCCTACCAATGCGCAAGGGCGAACGTCTCCGCGGGATGAGGCGCGCGCGGGCCGCGACACGGTCCGCGCCACGCCTCATCTCCAGTCGACCGCGAGCTAGGAGTGGGTAATATCACTTTTCATGAATATCAAATCGTATCTATATATCGATATTCGATATCGGATTTTGAAACACTATATTTTCTGAAACTATATATTAATAGATACTGTGAGATACAACGGATGCGCTGTATTTCTGATATATTGCAACGAATATTTGTTAAGGTTTTCATACCTAATGTGATATTTAATTTTGTTGTGTCAATGATAGTATATATCAAAATTTAAATGAACCGTCCTTCATACTATATATTTTATCTACCTATTCAGTTGCAATATTATAACAATATTTTATGTTAAGTAATTTTATTTAAGTATATTACTATTGTTCAAGTTTCACCAAATTGTATATTTTTGCATAATGCATCATTATTTACTTATCTACTCGTAAGGTCGAAGTTTAAAATGAAACAATTATTTTACCAAAATTAATGGGCTACACTTAAACTACCTATACCAATATAACATTTACGCCCAGAATGTAACGTTTAGAATCGTACTTAGTATCTGTCTGTTTACAACCATTTCAGCCTTATTATTCGCGCTCTCACTCTGTCGTCGCGTCGTCGGCCGGCAAGCAAAATAGGTATAACCGTTCGTATACGATTCCATTTGTTCGATGTGATACGCGTATCGCTAGATATTTGACAGTATACTGTTTCGTGAAATATATAGTTTTAGATTTGGTCGATATCAGATTTACGATATTGCATCGATATATAGATTCAATATCTATATACGATTTATATCGCCCACTCCTACCGCGAGCGCTGCCGCCATGCGCGCGCCTACGAACCCGCCGTCGCGCGCCAGCGCCGCGCGTGGCCGCCCGCCGGCGCCGCGACACGCCGCGACGCGCCCTGCCCTCGTGGCGGACAGTACACCGTCCCCGACGCGCTCGTCCGCCGCAGAGTCCCCACGCGTGGCAGCCAAAGACTCGCCCGCGCCGCGTTCTGCGTGTTCATCGCAAAGTGGATCGGAGTTATCGCTCGCCTCCGCAGATTCGTTTAACAACGATAAGGCGGACCTTGTGCTACATATTAAGCGTCGCCGCCATACTATGTGCGCGTCGGCGAACTTACAGCCATCGGGCTCAGCACCGGCGCTGGTTCATATGGATGTAGACGCCCCGATGAGGACGACGCCGAGGAGCCGAAACGCCCCCGCGCCGAACCTTCTGGAACACAGAAAAACGTGAGTACCTCACAAATTTTTATAAGTGAGAGTGTGCCCGGTGCTAACAAACCGTTATATACGGACGTCGCCCGATCGCCGCCAACGACGCGCCGCGTACCTACCGCCTAGGGGTCGCAATACCGAATCATTTAAGCAAAACCGGTATTTTCGGTACTGGCCCCCGACAAATACCGGTATTCCGGTATTATCGATATTTCTGAGATTAAGATAAAGTTGGTAAATTTAGTTTAATAAAGTCCGTTTCCAGAGGAATAGTCAATAAATGATTATATTTTGTAAAATCAAATTAATTTCACTATTCATTTCCTCGTTTACATATTTTTTTGTTGACAACTTTCTAACAATTTCATAATTTTACGGACTTTTTCTATTAATTCTTTGAAATTAAATTCGTTGTTTTGATTAGTTCTACAATTACAATTACCTACAACAATTCTCGTTCTTCAGTTACAAGAAAACCATAATAATCATCTTAATCATCATCATCGGAAGCAAAGGTGTAATTATTCTCATCGACTTCAATTATCCGAGATTGGCTATTTTCTTTAATTTGTACAAGACATCTAGTATGGCAAGGTACTGTTGATACTGCTACCATTACAGAACCACCGTCAGTTGTGGTACAACTTACGTCGTGTCTCAGGGATTATTATTATTTGAATGCTAACAATCTTTTCTCCAGCAACTGCAAGCAAGTTCTGGCTGGCATACTCCCAATAACTCTTACAAGGCAGAGATTGACAAAATTGACGAACGATGCACATCGACATTCATAAACCGTCGATTACTTGAACTAGTCCATCTAGAGTCACCGAGACTTTAACTCCGTCATTATTTAGTTTTTTAAGTTAGTAAAGAGGGGGTGATTAATCCATCAAAAAAACTTTATTTATTTTATAATAACTTAAATGTTACAAGTAACTTAAATATGTCTTAAAATTAAATAGGTATAAAGAAAAAGCAACTAGTTCTAAAATTACTATACAAAGAAATATATACAGAACATAGAAATAAATATATACAGTAAGAGAAAAAAATAATAATTTAGAGGGCATCATGAAATTCGTCCACATCGCCGTCAACTGGAAGCGTGCCCAGAACGCTGGCAGCATTGCCCCGTTGTATGACGATACTGAACTTCTGGGCCAAATACAACCCAGCCTTCTGGTCACGCGAGGCATCGACCAGTCTCTTTGCGAGGTCTCTAAAAAGAGATCTCGCACTTGGACCCCACGGCCCCAACGTTTCGACCCCAAACGGCTCAAATACGTAATCCTCTACTAGGTTTGCGTATTTACGCCGTTTGAGGGTCTCCGCTGTAGCAGCAGCAGCGCCCGCACAACCCGCTGTGCTAGGAAGATGTGATGGCGCGAGGGTATCGACGCACGTTGCGTCCCATACCAAAGGCCTACCCAACTTCCATGGCAGTAAAGACATACCGTCTGGTCTTTTGCCATCGTCGCGTGCCAAGCCCTGAGGTTCAAGGTGGGCTGGAATGCCAGCGGTGACAAGAGCCCGACGAAGAATGTCATTAAGGTTGCCGTGTCGTGAAATACGACCTGCGCTCCTGCTGCATGACAGGCCATGGTGACCAAGGCTGTCGACAGCCTCTCCACAGTGACAGCGATGTGGAGAAACACATGGCAGATAAACGGAGGCAAGAGGCGATGCGGAAGGTCCTATCGTTCACGATGGCAGTGCTTGAAGCCAGAGGCCCGACTCCCACTCTCCCACAGCCAGTAGACGAGCACGCTCTGCAGCATTAGACGATGTGCTAAGAAGATTTTCTCGTATTCTGCTGCAAAGCGATCCATCCCACTGCCTCTGAGAGGATAGGTCTCGGGGTAACTCAGTGCTTGGACAGGCACTTCTCCAAGCATTCATGGCATCGGTCTTACACGGCACCTCAGAATCGACCAGTGTTGGTGCTAAGATTTTCCTGGTCAATTCTGCAGTGCTGTGGACCGAGGACATTAATGCTGGTAGGGATAATTTTACAATTTCACCGTGCTTCTTCACAATATTTTAATCGAATTTGATGATGTAGACAATTTCTGGCCAGATTGCGCCAGATGTCTTTGGTCATTTGAAGTAAGAAAACAACTGAAAGTTACTTGTAAAATAATCTGTTAATTTCTATTTAGATGGTTCTGTTTCTATTTGTGTTTTATTTATTTTTCTAATACCAAAAATACCGAATATCCCGGTTTTTAAGAAATTAAAACCGGTATTAATAAAACCAACATTTGGCCCGGTATCCCGGTATTTTCGAAATTCGAGATCCCGGTTTGCGACCCCTACTACCGCCGCGCCCGCGTCGACCGCGGCGCCCGCGAGCGCCCGCACCGCCGCCGCGCGCCCCGAGGCCGCGCCCGCGCCGCCGCCGACTCGCGCACCACCGCCGACCCGGCTGTAGGCGAGAAGAAGAAGCCGAGGTTCCCTCCGGTGATCGTCGAGTACCTACCGAACTGGGCCCACCATATGCGGGAGCTCAAAGGCCAACTCGGCAGAGCCGCCAACGGCCGCCCCTTCGGAAAAGGGCTGCGGTTTACACCGAAGGACGAGGACGAGTACCGCCTATTGCAGCGGTACTTTACGGAGCTAGAGAGGACAGACCGCATCTCTTGGTTCTGTTACTCGCTCCCCGCAGAACGAAGCCTAAAGGTGGCAATTAGAGGCCTGCCCAGCAACGCGACACCGGAGGAGGTCGAGGAAGAGCTCCGCGAGCTGGGATACGAACCGGAGTACGTGCGCAACATCCGGGCGCGCCAGGGGCGGCCAGGGTGCATCCTACTGGCCATTCTAAAGCGCACCAAAAAAACTACGTCGGGGATCTACGGCGTTACCGAGATGCTCGGCATCCCCGGCGTCCGAATAGAACAGTGGCGAGGCAAGCGGAGGCCGGCACAATGCCACCGCTGTCAGAAATTTCGGCACTCTAGCCACCAGTGCCACCGCACACTAGCGTACGTGCGATGCGGTGAACCCCCAGCTCGCGGACAACCCGGACCCGGACAGACAAAGAGAGGGCGGAGGAACCGTGCTCGCGGCAAACGGGGCGCAACCGCCTCGGACACACCCGCACCCACACCCACAACTGCACCCGCACCCGAACAAGCGCCCGCCGTAGCGAAGAAAGCACGGAAACAAAAGGGCGGCCCCGGGAAGACCCCTAAGACCCCCACCGAAACACCTCAGCCGACAACTCACACAGCCGCCGCCCCCGCGGGCACAACCGCGCCCCAGGGGAAGAAGGGGAAGAAGGCGAAGGCCCCGCACACACGCGAGGGTACAAAGAGTTCCGGCACTGTTCAGGCCGCTATCGCAGTGCTTCAGAGCGTCCTCACCGCAATGAGCGAAGGCCGCGACAAGCACACTGTCGTGAGCATCATCCTCAAGGGCCTGGCGGACCTTGTTCTCCAAGATGAACAGTAAGCCCTTGAGGATTCTACATTGGAACGCCCGCAGCCTGAACAGAAAGGCCGCCCTACTCCGCCCTCTCCTGCAGGAACAAGACATAGACGTGGCGCTGATAAACGAGACGCACCTGGGACCTGCAGGCCAACCACGTTTCCCGGGTTTCCTCGTTTATCGGAGGGACGAGATATCGCCTGAAGGAAGGAGCTACCGCGGACTGGCATTGGTGATCAAGCGACGAGTCGTACACCAGCCGCTACCTACACCTGACTTCAACACCGTGTACACGCTGGGTGTCGAAGTGCACCTAGGCGGTGCCAACCTTTATCTCCACGCCGCTTACAAGCCGCCCGCTACATCAACAGACGTCGCCGAACTGCGGTCGCTGCTGAGCGTTCCGCACCCTGTTATCACAGCGGGCGACTTAAACTGTAAGCACCCAGCGTGGAACTCGTCGAACACCAACCACGCTGGTGTACGACTATTCAAAGACGCCGAGACGTACGATTATGTGGTCGCGGGACCGGAGGTACCCACACACTACCCGGACGACCCCACATTGATGCCCGACGTACTGGACATTCTTGTACACAACGAGACGCACTGCCAGATACAGCAGGAGGTGCTCGGCGACGAGCTGTTGTCGGACCACCAACCTGTACTCGTCGTCATCCAACAGCAGCTGACCCGCATAGTCCCTCAAGCGCCACGTCTCAAAACGGACTGGACAAAATTCACAGAAACGATGGAGACCACTACACCGACTCACCCGATCAACTCCGCGACCGACGTCGAAACGCTCGCGGCCGAGCTCGCCGACGCAATCAAGAGCGCCCTTGTGACCGCTACAACACCCGTCACCACCCAGAGGAGGCTACCCCTTCTGCCGGCACACATCCAGCGAATGATCGCGGACAAGAGGCGTCTTAGAAGGCAGTGGCAGAGCTCACGATGCCCCACATTGAAAGCCAGACTAAACCGGCTCGCGGAGAGAGTGAAGGACGAGTTGAGGACCTACACCGCCGAGAGCTGGGAGCGCTTTATCGACGACTCCAGCGACGACTGGCCGTCTATACATCGGCTATGTCGTCGCCTCACTAACACCCCAGCTCCGGTGCGCCCGCTACTACACGCCGACGGGACGCCGAGGTACAAAGCAGCGGACCGCGTGGCCATACTCGCTGAGCACTTAGAGAGCGTGTTCGCGCCGAACCCGACTGTAGACACGGAACACACCGCAGCAGTCGAGAAACACCTTCGAGACTACTTCGCCACGCCGATAGCTCCCGAAGAGGACCCCATCCACTTCTCCCCCGGCATGGTGCAACGAATTATTCGGCAGACCCAGCCCAGGAAGGCTCCTGGGGCGGATGGGATACCGAACACAGCGCTGCGCCGCCTGCCGCACCGCACCGTGGCAGCGCTGGCGCGCCTGTTTACGGGGATCATTCGCACAGGCGTCTTCCCTACATGCTGGAAGGAGGGACGCATAATTATGTTGCCCAAGCCGGGCAAGAACATATTGAACCCTGAGAGCTATCGGCCGATCACCTTGCTGCCCACCATCTCGAAGGTGTTCGAAAAACTCCTGCTGCGGCACCTCACACCGCATATCACGCCCAGACCTGAGCAGTTCGGGTTCCGCACCGAGCACTCAACCACATTGCAGCTGTCGAGGGTACTGCACCGGATAGCGGCGGCGCGTAACAAACGCGAGCACGCCGTGGCAGTATTCCTCGACATGGAGAAAGCATTTGACCGAGTATGGCATTCCGGTCTGCTGTATAAGCTCTCGACCTCCACAGCGCCCCGCCGCATCGTGAAAACGGTCTCCTCGTTTCTGTGCGACAGGAAATACCGAGTGGTGGTGGAGAGAGAGGTCTCAGACCTCCATCCTATCGCCGCCGGAGTCCCGCAGGGCTCGTGTCTCTCGCCTGTGCTCTACTCGCGTTTCACCGACGACATCCCCTTCGCCGAGGGCGCTGAGCTAGCTCTGTACGCTGAAGACGCGGCGTACATCACCACCAGCATCAACGCCTACCACGCCGCGTCCAAGATGCAGCGTACCCTCCAGCTTCTCCCACACTGGCTGTCACAATGGCGGCTGTCGGTGAACGTGGGTAAGTCACAGGCCATACTTTTCAGCTCGAAGAGAGATCACCCACCACCACTCCAGCTCCAGGACGACTTCATCCCCTGGACGAGGACGGCGAAGTACCTGGGGGTCACATTAGACCGCCTACTCACCATGGAGTCACACGTCCGCAGAGTCGTCGCGCAGGTACGCGCGACTAGGGCGCTACTGCGTCCAGCGCTCACATCCCGTCTCCCGCTGCGCGTGAAACTGGGGGTGTACTGGACACGCGTATGGAGAGCCTGGACGCCTTCATCCGCCGCCTGTCCGTGGGGATGTTTGAGCGTGCCGACGCCTCGGCCTGGGACCACGTCCGAGACCTGGCCCCCTGGCACGCTCGCCCCCTGGACAAGAAGAAGCTGCCGCGAGATCTGCTCGCATCTCCCAACGACTCTACGGACAACACGGTCACCCCCAGGTGACCGCCGCCCTCACAACACTACACTCCATTCCCTCTGTTGCAGGTGACCGCCCCTTTCCGCGCGACATCTGCGCGTATAATCAGCATACGTGCATCATGTGCGCGCGCGGGCGACCACCGCAACAGCGGACGCCTACATGAAGACGCCTACACACCCACTACACCACACACCAACACAATCGACATCCACAGGGCCGCACACTAGTAAGTCGCTGTCCGCGTCGCTGGCTTCACGGAGCTGGGCCTCCCTCGGTTCGCCGGGGGTCTCACCCGGCTCGTGTTGACCGCCCGGACGGCGTGAAGACCGAAGCGGCCCTGTAAACACAACGACGACACTCACCGGGCACACATAGCCCACCCCAAACACCTGCCCTTTATTTAAGGGGCAGCGACGATCCCGCAGGCTGAGGGCACATCGCCCTGAACCCGCTTCCGCCAACCCTCTAGGGGGTTGCGTGAGGACTCGACTGTGACGCCGGCTCTTTTGCCGGTCAGTCGTCGGTTGGAAAGGTGGTTGTTGTCGATACCGTGAGTTCATTCCGATATTTTTGTGTACCTACCTTCTTTGATTCAGTGATTGAAAATTAACGGTTGTTTGAGATAATTTATTAAAGTGAATATTTGCTACAATTTGTAATAAATCATTTTCAGTTTATTGTAATTCGTGTTTTTTTTTAAATATAACACTTCTGGTTGCTAAAATCAGAAGTAGGATTGGATTTCGCTCACAAGTTAGCCTTGTAAACAACCGTTAATTTCGGTGAAATGCCACGTGTATCTCGTTAAAGGTTAGTTGAGACGCCGCCTCATTCTGGCGTCGAACGTGACTGTCATAGTGAATCCCAGCGGCACAGTAGGCGCCGTTCGCGGTGGAATCGCAATAAATCACGTGTGCGGTCAGGTCGTAGCGAGACGCGTTCGCGGTCACGTCATGTTAGAACTCGGTCACGTTCGCGCCGTTATTCAAGACCGCAAACTAATGTCAGTATATCTAAACTTCCATAAAAACATTACAAAACTATGTGCAAAAGAGTGGAAGATTGTCCGTGTGGAGGTACGGATTAAGAATACGGAATGTCACCACCCTATATCATCCCATGGGTGTTGTAAGAGCCGACGGAGGGAGCATATTATGCAGAGAACAGCACTGTAAGAGGAGGAAAACTTGATACAAACCCCACACCAACCCGTTTGGCCAGCGTCGTATAGTAGGCCAATTCCTCCTTTCAAAGGAGAGTCTTAGTCCAGTCGTGGACTGTTAAAGGCTGATGATGATGAGTGGGAGATTATTCATAATCTGGCAACTTTACACGCACATAGACGCTCTTGTCCGTACAGTACAGTTGCTAAATGTCACGCACACATAGCTGTCAACGTGCCTCACTGTGATGAATGCGCTCCATCTGCCTTTTGTTCCAATAATCTGAGCAAACGCTATACTAACGCGCGTGTGTATCGATACAGACGCGCCGGTGCGGCGCGTTTGTATCGATACAAACGACAACAAACTGCTCTGTAGGAATAAAGCACGCAGCCGACGCGCGTTTTTGAAACGCGCGTTTTTGAAACGCGCGTCCACGGCGCGTTTAAAACACGTGGTTTGCACAGGCCCTAACGGTTGAGTTCAGTAACATTTCACTCAAAGTAGATTTCTTAATAGTGCCTGCGTCATACATGAATACGCCCATTATCATAGGAACGGATGTAATCAATCGCGACGGCGTTACGTTTATTCGTACAAAACACGGTCAATATTTGACTCGCAGACCCAATGATGTACCAAAAGTAAATTCGGTAACGGCCTGTGAGTCTGATAAAATAAGCACGCCTCTCGAAGGTGCGGAACTTGCCAAGCTGATGGTGGTCATAAGAGAATTCTCTTCGTTTCTAATAACGGGGACAGCCACCACTACCGTGAGTAAAGCAAGTGGGCAAGATGCACATCAGTTTGACAAGCGAAGTACCTGTAACATACCATCCGTATCGTTTGTCCTATCAGGCGAAACTAAAGGTTCGCGAGATTTGTCAGGACTTGTTAGACAAAGGGATCATTAGAGAGTCGAACTCTGAGTACGCAAGCCCGATTATTTTAGTCAAGAAAAAGACGGTTCAGATAGGATGTGTGTCGACTTCCGTGCACTCAACCGCATCACTGTCAAAGATAGATACCCCCTACCCTTGATAGACGACCACATTGATCGGCTTGGGGGCTCTAAATTCTTCACATCCTTAGATATGGCCTCAGGCTTTCACCAGATACCGATTCATGAGGCCTCAATCCATAAAACAGGCTTTGTAACCCCGGAAGCCCATTATGAATATTTGAAAATGCCATATGGTCTTTGCAATTCTCGTACTGTTTATCAGAGGATCATCAATAATACCTTGCGCAAATTCATAGAAGCAGGTAGCGTCCTCGTATATATAGATGACGTTCTCCTTCTAAGCATGACTATTGATGAGGGCATTTATTTGTTACGTGACGTTTTGAAGACTTTGACTCAGGCCGGGTTTTCTATCAATGTGCGAAAGTGTTCGTTTCTGACCACCAAAGTAGAATACTTGGGTCGCATTATTAGTCATGGTCAGGTCAGGCCGAGCCCGCACAAGATCGAGGCGTCAATGTCAAGTCAATGCACCTACTCCCACCAACGTCAAGCAAGTACGCCAATTTTTAGGCCTTGCAGGCTATTTCCGACGTTATATCGAAGGCTACGCGATGAAAACAGCAATTATCTCACGTCTCATAAAGAAAGACGTAAAATTTGAATGGGGACCAGATCAAGATCAAGTCCGTAAAGATCTCATAAAGCAGTTAACCAGCGAGCCCATACTTGCGATTTTCGATCCGAGCCTTCCTACTGAGTTGCACACCGACGCCAGTAGTGCTGGGTACGGTGCTATACTCATGCAGCTTCACAAAGACGGTGGTAAACGGGTAATAGGCTTTTTTAGCAAAGTGACTCAAGGTGCGGAGCCCAAGTACCACTCGTACGAGTTAGAAACGCTGGCTGTCGTCAAGGCGCTGCAGCATTTTCGCTACTATTTAATTGGTGTGCATTTTAAGATCATAACTGATTGAAATGCCTTGAAAGCCACTGAGCGTAAGAAAGACCTTCTCCCACGAGTTGCACGCTGGTGGATCTATCTGCAAGACTTCAATTTTGACATTGAATATCGTAAGGGCGCGATAATGGGTCATGCAGATTACTTGAGCCGGAATCCGGTGACGTTGCAAATCAATAATATTAAACGACCAGTAAACTTGGCGAGTCCCGTACGGTATATCGAATTACCCTTGAACGATATAACTGTCTACAAAAAGCATGGTTCACCGACGAACGGCAATACGAAAAAACTATTAGTCGATATCATTATTTAGCGACAGCACGTTTCGCCGAATAACGCTACAAAGAATGAATGGTTGGCCGATACCGAGATTTGCCGATGTCATGGTTCGCCGCAACACGCTTGAACTAAATAATCCTTTACCGATAGCAATTTGCATCGAAAGCACCTAAGCGCAATGAACTAAAACGAACTAAATGAACTAAAACGTGTTTTCAATAATGCGATATCTTTATTTGGAACGCCCAAGTTGTTAGTCTGCGACCGAGGTCGTATGTTTGAAGCGTCAGCTTTTACTAGTTGGGTATCTGAAATGGGTTGTGATATTCATTACATAACGCCCGAAATGCATCACTCCAACAGACAGGCTGAGCGTTATGTGAGGACAGTTCTAAATTTAATTCGAGTAGAGAGTAACAACAAAAAATCTACCTGGTCTGATGCTTTATGTAAAATCCAATTAGTTTTGAATGTAACGAAACAAAAGACCACACAGTATTCGGCTTTGTATCTCTTAATCGCTACCAACGCAACCACTCCTGTGATTCGTGCACTAATCCGCGACGTTGCTATCGAGAACTCCAGGCCTAATCGTGAAGCCATGAGGGAACTCAGCAAGAGCTCCGCTAAGGCATCACTAGACAAAAACCGACAGAGTCAAGATGAACGGGTAAATCGCCAAAGACACCCGCCAAGGCAATTCCAGGTTAACGATCATGTATTTGTCATAAAGTACTCTGTCTGCAGAAAAGCTCAATCCTGGTATGAGAGGTCCATATCGCGTTATAAGAGCGCTACCAAGTGACCGCTACGAGCTGAAGCTACTGAGCGGAGCTAGAGGCAAGACAACTCAAGCCGCAGCTCAATATATGGTACCCTGGAAGGGCGAGTGGTGTCCTGAGAGCTGCGCTGCATTTTTCGAAAGTAAGTTTCGAGTGAACTTTTTAATGTGTCTTTAAATTACAGTAGCTCAGTGGATGTGTATGCACGCGTGAGAGTGTAAGGCGAATGCTGGCTGGGACATGCTGCCGAGGTGGTTCAGCTGGCGTGCTCCTAAGGCTAGCGCGCTGGAGTGCCTGGTCCCGGCAGACGCGTGCCATGCACACGTGGTGGTCGCCGTCCCGAAAGTCATATTCTCTGAACACGTATCAGGCTCTGGCCTGGCGGGCGCTGTCCTGGCGGGCGCTGTCCCGGTGGGCGCTGTCCCGGTAGACGTATTCTTTGAATACGTTCAGGCGCTGTCCTGGAAGACGTGTACTTTGTACACGTGGGGGGCGCTGTCCCGGCGGGCGCTGTCCCGGTAGACGTATTCTTTGACTACGTTCAGGCGCTGTCCTGGTTCACGTTTTTAACGTGGGAACTTGCAAGTTCAAGTATGAGTTTTGAGTGAGACGTATGTATGAAGATGTGTGATTAGTGCTGCAAGTGAAGTGTTTTTACGTCTGTTATGAAATATTACTTTTGTATGAGGGCCTTGTTTGTGTGAAGAATGACAGAATAGGCAACATTACATGTTGTCATGGTAAATTAATAGCTTGTTTCTTATGCAGATTGCGATGATGACAACCCTGACTATGCCAGCGGATCCTCGAGTACTCCTACTGGTTCCAACAGTGCTCCGAGTTCTATGGGCGAAGACGGCGAGTAAATCTTTGCTGTACCCACTAGCTGCCTAGAAGACAACTCCAGTGCAGCCGAGGACGGTGCAAGATCAGGAGAGGCCGTATTAGCCGTATAAACCAAATACTCTGTGGGTAGTATCGATCCCCACCACTAATTTCCTATAAAAGCAAGCGCGCAGTCGCACGCAGACTCTAGCAGAGTGAAGGGCGAGTTGCGGACCCACACCGCCGAGAGCTGGGAGAGACTTATCGAGGACTCTCGCGACGACTGGCCGTCGATCCATCGGCTATGTCGTCGTCTCACGAACACCCCAGCTCCGGTGCGACCACTACTACACGCCGACGGAACACCGCGCTACAAAGCAGCAGACCGAGCAGCTATTCTAGCCGACCACCTCGAGGGCGAGTTCAGGCCTAACCCGATTGTGGACGCAGAACACGCCGCAGCAGTCGAGACACACCTTCGGGAATACTTCGCCACGCCGATAGCTCCCGAAGAGGACCCAATTTTCTTCTCCCCCGGAATGGTGCAGCGCGCCATACGGCAGACCAAGCCCCGGAAGGCTTCTGGGGCGGATGGGATACCAAACTCAGCTCTGCGCAACCTGCCGCACCGTACCGTGGCAGCGTTGGCGCGCCTGTTTACGGGGATCGTCCGCACAGGCGCCTTCCCCGCCTGTTGGAAGGAGGGCCGCATCATCGTGCTGCCCAAACCGGACAAGAACACGCTGAAGCCTGGGAGCTATCGGCCAATCACTCTCCTGCCCACGATCTCGAAGGTGTTCGAGAGACTCCTGCTGCGGCACCTCACACCGCACATCACTCCAAGACCGGAACAATTCGGGTTCAGGTCTGAGCACTCCACGACATTGCAGTTGTCGAGGGTACTGCATCGGATAACGGCGGCGCGCAACAAGCGCGAGCACGCCGTAGCAGTATTTTTCGACATCCAGAAAGCGTTCGACCGAGTGTGGCACTCCGGTCTGCTGTACAAGCTGTCAACGTCCACAGCGCCTCGCCGTGTAGTAAAGGTGGTCTCCTCGTTCCTTAGCAACCGGACTTTCCGAGTGGCAGTGGAACAGGAGCTGTCTGACACCCGCACCATCTCTGCTGGAGTCCCGCAGGGCTCATGCCTCTCGCCTGTGCTTTACACCAGGTTCACCGACGACATCCCCGTCGCAGAGGGCGCCGAGTTGGCGCTCTACGCCGACGACGCGGCGTACATCTCAACCAGCATCAACGCCGCCTACGCCGCCAAGAAAATGCAGCGCTCCCTCGACCTGCTCCCCCGCTGGCTATCGCAGTGGCGACTGTTGGTGAACGTGGGTAAGTCACAGGCAATTCTCATCAGCAGCAAACAGCTCCATCCACTGCCGCTCAAACTCCAGGGTGAGTTCATCCCCTGGACCCGGACGGTGAAGTACCTGGGGTCACCATCAACCGCGCCCTCTCTATGAGGCCGCACGTCCGCAACGTCGTCGCACAGGTACGCGCTACCAGAGCTCTACTGCGTCCAGTGCTCTCCTCACACCTAGCACTACGAGCGAAGCTGGGTGTGTATAAGTCCTATATACGCACCCGGCTCACCTACGCCGCGCCCGCTTGGTTCGCCCCCACGAGCGAGTCGAGCCGCATTCGCCTCCGCGCGCAGCAGTCACTGTCGCTGCGCGCCGCCGTACAAGCTCCTCGCTAGGTGAGGAACGAAGTTATCCAGCGGGACACCCGCATCGAGAGCCTGGACGCCTACATCCGCCGTCTGTCCGTGGGGATGTTTAAGCGAGCCGACGCCTCGGCCTGGGACCACGTCCGGGACCTGGCCCCCTGGCACGCTCGCCCCCCGGACAAGAAGAAGCTGCCGCGAGACCTCCTCGCTACCCCCGACGACGCTGCGGACGTGCCGGTTGCCCCGGGTAACCGCCGTCCACCCCTGACATGACAACCTTTTTTAGCCCTCTGTTGCAGGTGGCCGCCCCTTTCCGCGCGACATCTGCGCGTATCGACGCAGGATACGCACATCATGTGCGCGCGCGGACGACCACCGCAACAGCGCACGCCAAGGACTACATTCCAAACCATGACGTCGGCGTCTAACCAGACGCCGGCACCACACCCCCACGACCACACCACCAAGACCTCCGCAGGCCGCACGTAAGTCGCCGTCCGTGTCGCTGGCTTCACGGAGCTGGGCCTCCCTCGGTTCGCCGGGGGTCTCACCTGGCTCGTGTTGACCGCCCGGACGGCGTGAAGATCTAGCGGCCCGCGCGCACGCGCGTACACGCCTATCGGTCCATACCGCCTAAGGGCAACTACTGCCCGCCCCAAGGACCTGCCTTTATTTAAGGGCAGGAAAATAGAACGCGCTTGCGGGGGGCAAAACCTGCCCCGAACAAGCCTCTGCACGCCCTTTACGGGGCGTCGCGAAGAACTCGTTGACGCAGACTCTTTTGCCGGTCAGTCGTCGGTTGGAAAGGTGGTTGTTGTCGATACCATGAGTTCATTCCGATATTTTTGTGTACCTACCTTCTTTGATTCAGTGATTGAAAATTAACGGTTGTTTGAGATAATTTATTGAAGTGAATTTTTGCTACAATTTGTAATAAATCATTTTCAGTTTATTGTAATTCGTCTTTTTTTTATTATAACACTTCTGGTTGCTAAAATTACATTATTACAGGCAATGGTGTTACAAATCTTGTAATATCATTGATTACAGGTAAATTTTATGAGATTTATTCGAGCCAGTTTTTCTTTTTTTAAATGACACTTATGTCATGTTATTTTTTATTTTGTTGAGATATAAATATTAAATTGATGTACCTACCTACGATGGAACCCACAACCAAAGAGCTTAGATATTTACATAGAGGCGCATTTCCTATCGGCGTTCTGAAGACAAACTTTGTGTGACCCAAATTGCCGCTTGGCGGCGTGGCAGTCGCGCTGTGACAGCTGTCTCTACGAGAGCAAGAGAGACGAACGTTCCTCCTGTGTTTCTTAACTGCGAGAGAAAGAGAGACGTAGAACGACGCCAGCGCCGCCAACGGCGCCAACTATGAACAAAACCGGAGACAGTCCCCACTTGGAGTTGGCACACGAAATCCTTAAGAACTGCGCTTCTATGTAAATCTGTATTCATTGCCACAACTTATTAACCTACTACCTACTTACATAAATCTCTTTCTCTTAGCGTTATCCCAGTTTCAATCTGGGGTCCGCTTTTTAGTCTAACCGGATTTGGCTGAATATTAGCTTTTCCACGGAGCGACTGCCTGTCTGACCTCCGCAACCCGAAGGAATAGCGATATTCCATGGTTTAGACTAGTGTCAGTTTATTTAGAAGGTATTGACGTCCTGTAACGACTGTCAAATATCTTCATGACAACCGGGACACATAACTCCGAAAAGTCATTGGTGCGTGCCGTGGATTCGAAGCCGATACCCTCTGCATGGCAGTCTGTTGGTACATCCACTCGCCTATCGCTGCCTTTTTTACCTACTTACATAAGTGTAAGAAAAAAAATAACCTACTTACATAAGTGTAAGAAAAAAAAAGTATATTCCTAAAGAAGAAAGAAAAGTTGTCTATTTTCTTTTCTAGTTTTCTAAACAGTCATCGATGAATTACTTACTTACATCTTGGATCTTGTGCATCAGATTGCTAGGCCTAAAATCGCCATGTCCCAGTACTACCTTTCCTTCCAAATTATTGTACAAACGGAGAAATGTGTCTTCGTTGACAGTGTTGTAGAACCTGCGCAATTTCTCTCTGTGTTTTTCTTTAATGACATCGACAGCGCTACGAAAAAAACCTTCAAAGTAACTCTTTGTGTTATTCTCTTCATGATTCACTGCGTTCCATTTTATCTGAAGTTCTTCAGTAACTTCATTAAAGTCTTCAGGATAATATACGTTGAAAGCAAACCCTAGGGCATGCATTTTAGCGAGTTGCATCAACGCGGATTTCGCGTACGGCCAGTCTATGGATTTGAATCTATCGTGAGCTTGGTAACCATTCTCTGCGAGGTTCTCCAGAACTATTATCTCTTCGTAAATAACTGGCTTATATCCGTAGAATTTGGAGAACGATAACCGATTTTCATGTGGAAGTTTGTGGTCTTCTTGCAGTCGTTCGAAAGCTTTCAATATTTTCGTGTATGCAAGGCTTTCTATTTCGTAAATCCTAGGCGCACCTTCCCGCAACTTTTCGCCCATGATAGCAACTTTTGCGAACATATACACTTCATTTTCATTTTCAGTGACCGTAATGTTGTACAAAGCAGTCGTGTAATTCGCGCCGACACTCGAAATTGGTTCGATTTTTATATCGTAGTTGACGAAATTTTGTTCCTCCGCGATTTGCGTGAGGAGTTTTTTTAGAAGGTTTTCCCGTTCGGCCATTTTAAAATTTTATTTATCACACACTTTATTGTTAAACAGTTATTACGGTAGACAGGTGATTATCTGTATGATAAGTACACAAGACTGAAGGTTGCACTTCTATCAACAAAGCGGTGTAGGAAGATACTAAGCACGTTATCACTTATTTGCATCGATTAGATAGTTCAAGATAATTTTATTATATTGTATTTCTAAGTAAACTTAATAGAATGATAACTTAATCAATGTTCCGAATTACTTTTTTATTTTTGATTAAAACTAGCTCTCGTGTCCTTCCCCCTAAACATCTGCATACATACAAATACGCAAAAAGATGTTGTGGTGCCTCATAAAATCTTTAAGTTTTTTTTAACAGCAACACGTTAATCTCACGGAAGTTTGATCGACCTCGAGGCGACTCGAGTGGCGATAAGGGGGCCTCGAGATTGGGAAATTACTTGAGGAGCAAATTCTGCGAGATTGAAACTTCTTGGAAACAAGATTTTGCGCCCACAGGAAGCCTGTACTTGAACGATTCAGTTTAGGTTCTTCAATTGAATTAGGTAGGTACTTTAAAACGTACCATGACGTTGTTAACACTCAATCGTGTTTGGATTGTTAGAATTAATGAATGATAAAGGCATAGCTGAATCCAAGGCTGAATCGCAATGACGTAATATGATCGCAATGACGCAATGATAGAAAGAGACCAAGCTATATAGGTACAATTCTTTTAGATTATTTATTTACCATTCGTGTGTAATGCGGTCTCGTTCCCTCGTTTGCGTTCCAGCGTTCTAAAACTAATCTTCAGTCGAGCAATTTCGGAAAGTTACAACTATTATTGTATTTTGTTTAAACTTGTAAGCTACAACTAAAAAAAGCGAATATATTTTGTGCTTAAACTAACTGCAATAAAGAATAGTTAATTAAATATGACTTTTTACTTACAAACCTAACTAGGAACACATTGCAAATAATGTCTCGGCGGAAATTACGAACGTACCTATGTTTTGTTAGCATTCCAAGGTTAACAACATAACATGTGATTTTGACTGCACCGTTGTTGGCGTAGTTGTTTAAGCGACCGCCTTGCCACTTGATATGGCGCCGAGTGTTGTGGGTTCGATCCCCTCACGAGACACCGCTTTGTGTGATTCATAAATTGTTGTTTCGAGTCTGGGTGTTCAATGTATCCGTTAGTTATATGTTTGTAAAGTTCCCCGCGGATTAATTCCTAGTGCGGGAGTTGCTTTTTAAGAAAAAAAAGAAAAGTTGCTTTTTAAAGGTTACTATGTAGATATTTAAAAAAGGCATACCTATTGTGTCTATGCTGGAGCCACACTAAGTATATTAATAAGTTTTCAGTCAATGTGTTACGGTTTCGTCAATTTATTTGCATGTTTGATATAAATAGTCCAGTCAATTTAGGGGTTGACCTCGGAAAATCGATATACCCAGTATATTACCACTTAAAAACTTGTATTTCGGCATCCTAAAACTGTTCTCAAAAGTCACATATAATCGGATGTCCGCAAGTTTTAAATTCAAGGGTTAAAGGTCACAACAATCGATTTATTTAAAATTTTTGGCAAATACCTCGTTTTCTATGGGTTTTACGCTATTTGTATTTAGTATCAAAATTGTAGAGAATTAATTTAGTTCTCTACAATTTTGATACTAAATACTCTACAACTTTTCTGTTTAACATTTTTTATACCTTGAACTATTTTCGAGATAGAGGGCGTAGAGCGCGTAGTCAGAGAATTATCTAAGGTCAACTCTGAACCTCGTTCTTCTGATTCATATGACGTGTCCGTCTGCCATTTTTCGGCATAAAATAGTCAATGTTGCATTTTCCCTTTGATAAATCAATATAAATTACCTAATATATTATCGAGAGGAAATGAATAGCCCTCTTATAAAAGAATGTGTATTAGTTATAAATACCTTAATTTGTTTATAAATAAGAAAATAAGAAGTGTCCGGCGTTTAATACTGATTAATATGGCGTAAGCTGTTCTTGACCGTACTTGGTCGGGTAATGATTATGAGAATCTGGTTTCCCGTGCGGAGGGAAGCCAGTCGTGCTACGGACGAGCTAGAAGGTGTACATGGGGCTGAATGGCTTAGATCCCGGTGTTACAAAGGTAAATAGCTGATTCATGTGTGCTTGGTTCAGGTGGCATGCTGATTACAATGCCTATTTTATAAACATTATTTTATTATTTTGCAACTTCAGTCTGCGTTTCGAGAGACGCTTTTAAGTAATAGATTCGTGTAGAAAAGTGTGAATACTAAAGACTGCATGTATGATGAGTCATGCGTGATTGCAGGCAAAATCCTGATTCAACTGTGCCTGATTCGAATGGTCAAAACAGCATAATTATGTATCATATGACTATTGAGTTGTGCACGGAAAAAATCAAATAGAGAATAATATATTGTAGCAATTTAGTATAATATTTTTATACAAATATTAGCAAAAGTTATATTTTTTTGTTATATTAAAATATTCTCGCTTGTTCACAAAGTACAACTTTTTAGAGTTTCAAAAGTGCCTTTCTACGCGATATGATCACTGATAATTATTTTTATAAAAAAGATTATTGTAATTATTAAAATACTAGACGACGCCAGCAGCTACGCCTGCATTTTTTTTTAAATTTACCCGATTTGTCGAACCCGTGAGAATTTCGGGAAATCCCTTCTTAGTGCACCCCTACGGTCCCCAAGGAACATACATGCCAAATTTCAGCTTCCTGCGCCCAATAGTTTCGGCTGTAGCGTGTCTGTCAGTCAGTCAGTAACGCAAGAATTTTATATATTAAGATGATTGTTTTCTTAATAAAGTTTCTCATTTTAATTTCTGTTTCTGATTCATCTGGGCACAACATATTTTAACGTCAATATCTTGAAAATTACTTTATAAAAACGAATCCCTCATTCAAATATATGTTCTTTGGTATGCCTATTTTCATATGAACATGCATTACAGAGCTGAAACGGGTGGAGTGCCAATGGCGTGGCTCCGTTCTTGACGCATTCCCTAAATGCGTCAAGAATGGAGCAACGCCATTGGTGCACATATGTACATATGCGCGACGGCCGCCATTTGTGGTCAACTTTCGTGAATTTACCTACCTATAATATCATCGAAAACTTAGAATCATGGATTCAAGTGTCATGGACTGAAGGCTGTTAATTGGAATTAATATGTATACCTACCTACCAAAACTTTAAAAGAATAAGTTTGTTTTTTTTTTTTAATATTATTTAAGATTATAACATTTGTATCTTTCTCTATGTTGAATACTGTGCCAATAAAGTTTGTTTATTTTAGTAAGTATGAGATCCGGCAACGGATAAGTGAATAAAACCAAATTTGCATGTATATTTATGATTAGGAGAATAATATATGTTGCCTAATAAAATGTGACTGCTAGTATTTTTAATTAAATTATTGTTAATTGATTTTTGGGAAAACACTTCGTTCATTTGTTTTTCCAATAGAATATCGTCTATAATACATCACGGGAATATAAGTAGGTATATAAAGATTCTGAAAAGCACGGTTGCCGTTGTCCACCTGGCCGCACCTCTTTTTTTTTCTTCGCTTTGGAAATGCTTTTACGCACGCCTTTATGTGGGACTCGACGGCTGGAGTGCAAGGCTGTAATACCCACTAAAACCACAGCTCATACTTCAACGCCATTTTGGGGGCGTCAGGGGGTCGCGTTAGCATTCTACCCTGACAACCCGGCGGATAGCCCGAAGGCCACAACCTCCTTGGCGGCGGATTCAAGGTGTTGGGCTCCGCCGCCAAAAGCACCCAGCGGCCGCAGAGGAAAGGGAGAACGGGAACCTGACAACACCCTGAGGAAGAGGAGATGCCCTCTTCTTCTGCGGCCCCACCGCGACGCAACAATGTGGGGCGCCCCCATTTGGTCGCGGGAGAAAGGGCGCGCGGCAACGCAACACCGACACGCCTGTCCTCCCGCGACCGCGCCCGACTGCGAGGGACAGACAGAACTGTTCCCCGCACCCGCACCTTTGGACGCATCCTGCGCTGGCCTCCTCCAAGCCCACGCGGAGCGTCCACTCCCGGGATCTCTCTTAGCTTCACGGCAGGTGTGCAGCCACGGTTACTAAGCCCCTCCCCACCACGACAAGGTGGAGATCCCACGGGGAGGCCTGGCCGCACCTCTACGCAGCCAGATGTAAACAGGTATGATTTCGATACCTACATATATACGTTCGTACAGTACATTTATGATTTATATATCAACTTAAATATTTTTTTTCTATTTATTTTTATATAATATGGTTGCCTATAATTAGGCATTGACGATTGTATAATTAGACAAGACGGATTTAATAATTCGGCCTATTGAAGATGGCAAATATTTTAAGTAGAGTGAAAGAGATTTAGACGCGTAACATCATTTGTTAAGGATAGCGATTGCCAGCTCTGGGACGCTTTAAGCCATTAAAGCGTCGTAGATTGCAATATTATTATTACTTTTTTATTCTAACATAAAAGCCACTCTATTTTGTTGTTTTATTTGTGCATCTGAAAATTATCAAATTAATTAACGTAAAATAAAATTAGTAAAAATGAAGTCGTGTTTTCCGTGTAACAAAATAAGCAATAATAATATACGGGTGGCGCGCTCGCTTTATATAAGCCAATGTTGGCCACACACAGGCAGTAGGTAATCATTGCGGCAATTTAAAATAGATATTAAAACTTTGTGTGATATTCATACACCAATGTCACCAACCTATTACGCATGGAGGATCGACTTATAATGAAATATCAGTGCAATCTTATTCAGTTTATTAATTATCATAATACATTCATATAATAATATCAAGGAGGATATAGATCGCGCCAAACAATGACTTAACGCTCACTCTTAATAACTAACACTAACAATAACTTAACACTCACCTCACAAAAAAATACAAGTTGGAAATGGTGACTCGCCATCCATAATACGGATGTAGTGAAATCTTATAGTTAATTTTTATTAAGTATACATTTTAGCTTTAGTAATATATACTGTACATACATATTTTACATGGATTATGCTGCCCTACTAAGCGCAAAAGCAGTAAGTATCACAGAAAAAAATCAAAAATTTGATTTTTGTGCCATCGGATATCGAAGTCTTAAGAAAGATTTCTCAACATCTCAGTTTTACCATAATCTACTTAGGGAATTAGCGATATATCAATATTATGTAGGCAACCCCCCATACATTTGTACCATAGACTAATATATTATAACTGATTTGTACGCTATTGCCGTACATACCAACAAATCTGTTAAAAAGAGGTACAGGATTTATTAAGGCGACAAGCGGCAAGTACATAAAGTAAAATAAATATTTTTTTACTTAACTTCAACTATCTCGAAACTTGCTTATGTTGAGATACGGGTTTTGCGTTTATAGCCGTAACACACGCTCGAACTTTGTCCGGCGCCAAAACCCGTTGGTACGGCGGACCAAATCCGTCCTCGCTACAGACGACCGGATCGGACAGTTGTTTCACGTAGGTAATCCATATCCGATCCGACCGATCTGCAAATTAGCGGACCGAGGCGGACTCAATTAATAATAATTATGTTCGCCGGACTATTCTACAGACGGGCAGATTTGGTCCGGAGGCGACCCAAATCCGTGGTGGTGTGTTACGGCTATTAGTATGGGCGCCTTCAAATTTGTCGGCTGCAGCGCTGTTGCCGCGCGGCAGTTGGTAGGTATGCGGCAAATTTGAAGGCTATGTACAGTAATTTCATGGCGCCCTAAAAGGTTATTATGCTACAGTATTTCATATAAAAGAAATTCATATTATTTGAATATGCCCCATCGCACGTAGTCGTTGACAAGACCATTCATTCGCTCGGTGTAGAGGTCGCTAGTGTTCTGCACAGAAAAGGCTGACATTTCCGTGTCCTCGTTCACTGCTGGCGCGTTTTCTGCGTCTACTGTCACGACTGGTAATGTCGCAGCTGCTATTGGCAACCCGTAAGGAAGTTTCTGAAAAGAAAGTAGAGAGAAGTTTTCAATTGGTTTCATTTTATTTGTTGGCATATTTGTGCAACTAGATTTTTTCAAACAGACCGCATGACAAAACTACATATAAATTTATGTATTTAAACTAATTTTATTCTAGTAACGAAGGAAGAAGGCAACTTATTAGACACCTACAGATTGCTACGCAGAGGGTCTACAAAAGAATCCACGACGCAATCAATATAACTTTTAGAAGATAGAAAAGATTTTTAATTGTTCTTCGTTGTTTGTTAAACTGTGAAGGAAAGCTGTTTAACCCCGCGAGGGAACCTGCATGGCTGAGAGATCTCCACGATGTTCTCAAAAGTCATGTGAAGTCTGCCCAACCACGCTTGGCCAACGAACGTGGTGGACTATGGCAGTATGGCCTAACCCTAATCTCTTCTCATATCGAGAAGAAGACTGTGCCTAGCGGTGGGATTCTTAGTCGAATAGAGGGCTCCGTTTAACGTCAACGTAAAAACTGTTACTGTGACACCTTTATAAAGTAAAAACCATATTACATGTAGAAAGATATTACAACATTATCAAAAAAAATCCTTCGATTTATCAGATAAGTAACTCTTTATTTATCTTGACTTTATAATGGTCGCCATTAATTTCCTTTATTGGACAGGCAAATGAACCTTTGTCCTGATAAAAATAATTATGTGCACACCATATACCTACACAGTTCATAACATAAGATCTTCTACACTACATACCTGTAGGTGCACATGTCATGGTGAACTAGAAACTTTATTTGTTGTTATGTAATGCTTAAGACTGGAATTAGAAGTATTAGACGCGTTACCAGATTTACAAAAGCTGCATACACTTGCACGATTTAATTACTTTCTTTAGGTGTTTCTTTTAAATTACAAATTGGCTTTTGTATTGTAGCATTATTTAGCAGTAGCCACGCTAGAATTAGCAAGGGGAATGGGTCAAGCGATGGTATGGATCATAAGACAAATATGACCTATGTAGGTATACTGCAGAAATAATGTTTAGCCAACCTAGAATCGGAATCTGCCACTGAGGCTAAACTTCTACCAAATTTGACTCAATATAATATGACGATTCTGCAAGAGGCTAAGTACTACATTCTCACTGCAAGGGGCAGATAGATAAGTGTGTGTACTGTGACTGATCTAGGGGAGAGGTCTAGGCAGCTTAAGCACTTCGTCAAAATCATGTTTGGTTTTCTTCCGAAGACTTTTTGGTATTACCTGCAAAAAATCGGAACATTTTTTTATTTTAGAATCTCACCTCTTTCAATTCGTATTCAAAGTCTTCCCTCGAGTATATCTTGTCAGGATCTAAATGAAGCCTCTGCATGGCAGCCTGCAGGTGCGAGAAGTAATGGTCCAAGGATTTCTGGAAGTAATTCGCGCGGAACTCCTCGTCAGTTCCCGTGACGATGAAGTACAGCAAGTCTATTACTGGACAATTCCCTTGCATCGTCTGAAAGTCTACGATCTTGATGTCTATAGTGCCATCCTGGTGGAGAAAAAAAATTGTGAATAGGACCAGATTGCTCTGTTTAACTTACTGCTAGCATATGAGTCAGATACCCTTTGAGCTGTACCTCCTTCAGTGCCAGGGTGCAAACTAGTAGTAGAAGCAACTTTTGCTCAACTGTTTGGCAGAGACATTATAAGTAGTACCTAATGCAATCTATACTATCGTAGTTGGTCATTTTTTAAACATTGCGATGGAAGACACAAACATTAGGTTTTAAATTATAAATACGAGTACCTAATATTATGTAATAATTTCAAAATATTGATCAATTTTCTATGTCAGGGGAAGCAATTGCACTCTCTTGCACTCCGCTCCTCTTGTAGGGCTCATTGTGAGACTTGGCTTGCCGTTCGTAACAGATCGGCAAAGTTAAGCAACGCTTGCACAGGTCGCCACTTGGATGGGTGACCGTATGTGACAGTTACATCTGAGCGCTACCGTGCTTCGGAGGGCACGTAGAGGATAAGGATCGTAAGGCCATGTCGGAGGCCTTCGGGTGGTCTGAAAACTCCGACACCAGAGTTGGCCACACACTCACACGAAAAACAAACAAACTCCGCTCCGTGCATTTATGTTTGGAGCTACTTTTCCATGTGATATCCAGTACGGTACCTACTACATAAGTACCCACCTTGTTACATTAGAGGCAAGAGACCACCACTGTGTAAAGTTTACCTAAAATATGGTTACTTATTGCGCTTAATTTTCAAAATGTCAACCAAACGGCAGTAGAATCAATTCCCTCGAAGAGCAGTTCTCCAATGAGCGATTTTAAAGCTCTCCGACTTGCAATTAATAAACTAACTAATACCTGTAGTAAGTAGATATATGTCTACCAGCTCAGAAAAGTGACCTGTGTAGGTATGGACATAATACGCGTAATGTACTGTAACCAACTGCATACAATAATTGCATCTCACACATTGTGAATGCCAAGGTTACAACTACAACGAGGAGTATCTATGAATAAACAGTCGGCCATAAGTTTCACGCAAACACTCTTGGATGAAAATCACGACACAATAGTAGGTAGGTTAGGTTAGGTTAGGTTCCCCCCCGTGGGATCTCCATCTTGTCGTGGTGGGGGGGCTCAGTAACCGTGGATTGGTCACCCGCGGTGAAGCTAAGAGGGATCCAGGAGGGGACGCTCCGCGTGGGCTTGACGGAGGCCTGCACAGGATGCGTCCAAAGGGGCGGGTGCGAGGGACAGAAGAACTGTCCAGTCGGGTGCAGTCGCGGGAGGAGAGGCGTGTCGGTGTTGCGTTGCCACGCGCCCTATCTCCCGTGACCAAATGGGTGCGCACCATCGTTGCGTCGCGGTGGGGCCGCAGAGGAAGAGGAGATGCGGTGTTGCGTTGCCGTCCTCCCTATCCTCTGCGACCGCTGAGTGTTTTGGCGGCGGAGCCCAACACCTTCATCCGCCGCTAAGGGGGTTTTGATCGGGGCCCGCCTGACCATCTGGCGGGCCAATACCCGTCGGGGGGTAGCGAGGAATGCTTCAGCGATACCCGACCCTCCGACACACGGGTACGTGAGGAACACGGGTTGGTTTTTAGTCAGTAAGAGTCTGACAGTACCCTTCGTCCTTCCCCCAGGGCGGAGGGACTCCATGAGGATTTTCCAACCCGACAACAAAACAAAAAAAAAGGTTAGGTTAGGTTAGGTTAGTGGCTGTTGTAATTATATTTTTTATTCGAGATCCTGAGTGTCCGTTATAAGAAATGCCACTTATTACAACTGCTTTTAATTATTGCTGTAAAATAAATATTGAATTGATGTGTACCTACGATGAAACGACAGATGGAACCCACATGGATTTGAATCTATCGTAAGGTTCTCGAAAATTCACAACCGGGTCACCCGGTTGTGGATTTTCAGTTATTCAGAATTGGATTCTCTGCGGAGTAGTGAAAAAATATAATTATGACGAATGATCCTCACCTTGACTATAAGTGCCAACACTGGCAACGCGTTTATAATACTAATTAATCAGATCATATTGTCGCGGCCGTTTGGTAGTCTAATTATGCCTCAAGGGGAAAACTGATTTTCCGGATCTCAGTAGTTTAGCAGTTAACCAATGCAGTTCTATGATCCCAAGACCTCGAGGGCTGCGCTGTTATTGTTGTATTACTGGGTATAGAATAAAAGTGACATCCTGTGATAAAAATCTGAATTACTTATTTACGCTACGAAAATACCAGAGATAATATGAGATAGTACTTATATAATTTGAGATAGTACATATTGCGTGTGCTGGTGGATTACTAATACAAGTATAACTACACCACACATTTCGTGAGTGTCATCCGACTATGGAAAATACATGAAGGCAATATTATCTTTGAAAAGAGACTGAAAATTCGCCATCAAACACAGCTTGGCTGGCAAGCGCGATATAATAGGCCCAATCCTCATATTGACTCACAATACTATTGTGACGTCAAAAGGTAGCGATAGCCTAGTGGAGATACCGGACTGCCATGCAGAGGGTATCGTGTTCGAATCCATGGCGCGCACCAATGACTTTTCGAAGTTATGTGTGTATTCAATTGTTAATTATTGCTTGCCCTGTGCTTCGGCGAGCACGTTAAACCGTCGGTCCCGGCTGTCATGAAGATCTTTGACAGTCGTTACGGGGAGTCAGTACCTACCCTCAAATAAACTGATACTGGTCTAAACCATGGAATATCGCTATCCCTTTAGGTTGCGGAGGTCAGACGCAGGTCGCTCTGTGGAAAAAATGATATTCTGTCATATCTGGTAAGACCAGGAAGCGGACCTCGGGCTCTAAGGCGTGCCAGTCTTGGATGCAACTGGGATAACCCTAGGGCGTTGATGATGATGACTATTGTGACGTCAATCAGGAGAGGCTTGTCTAGGTGCAGCAGTTGACTACGGAAGACTGTACGATGAATGCATACAGGATGTTTGCTAATTTGACCTATTCCTTGAAGGAGGTTATATTTGAGGTCATTTGCAACAAAATTAACGGTTTCTGAGATATCGAGCATTGAAAGTTTTATTATATTTTCCACCTTGTCATCAAAATAATAGAAATTAATAAAAATAAAACACCTTTTGGCTTTAAATTGTTACTTTTTTGAAAGCTTGTTAACTAGCAATAGATCAAAAAAATTGGTTAAAATATCTAAGATTTTAGATATAAGGGTCCTAAGTCCTAAGTGACGAAACTTTATATTTTTCGAAGATTTTCTGAAAATTAAAATGTATTTATTCAAAAAAATATGTGCCACACTTGACGTAGAAATTAATTAAAAACATTAATGGTTCATTACCTTTCGATAATGGTACAATTATTATAGTTCACTTTCATAACAGTGAAAAAAATACGAGCCGATTTCTTAACAAAAGCAGACAATTTATTTTACTAAACTTCGCTCATACTTAATTTTTTCGCCTTCCCCTGCGGGCATACCTACAGGCGTCACGTTTTTGTATTTTCTTGTCTCTAAACCATTTCTTTTGAGATATGCTCAGTCTATCAACACTAGTCAAGTTGAAATACACTCGCCGGCACATTTAACCGCCCACCTTGTATTTTTACAAAATCAAACTGGTCAATGTGCACACTATGGCAGAAAAGAAAATATAATATAATATTCTAATATAATATTCTACCACATACACACATCACCATCTAGTCCCAAACTAAGCAGAGCTTGTACTATGGGTATTAGATAATGGATAAACATACTTATATCCTTTTTTTTTGTAAATACATACATATTATACATACACACACCCAGACCAAGACAAACATCCATGTTCATGCACACAAATGTTTGACTTGAGCGGGAATCGAACCCGCGACCTTCGGCGTAGCAGTCGCTTACACTCCCGCTGCGCCAACCAGTCGTCAAAAAGAAAATGTTACCACAGTAACAACTGCAACAATGTCAAATAACGACTTAATTCCTAAAACCCTTCAGTGACACAAATTTGGCCAACGAATGGAGGGCATAAGTGTTTAAATTATTGCTAAAGTATCGACTTGACAAAAAACTAAACAGTTGATAAGCCATAGTAGTTAACGAAAACACAAAAGGGCGACGAATGATATAGGTGGGCGGTTAATTGTGCTTGTGAGTGTAGTAGAAATATCGGTAGCACTGCAGAATGTCTTCCTTTTCAGCTTCATTGTATCTACAAGATACATGCTGGCATAGCCAAAGCGATGCTGGTGTAGGTACCTCCTCCTTATTTACTGAAAATAATTTACTGAATATGTGTATACATAATAGATGGTGTAACGTCAGAAGTAGCAACATATTCTGCCGAAATCTCGGCGTGTAAATTTCAATTACTTAATAGGTAGGTACATAGAATCTATAACATTATTATTTGTGGTAGCAAAACAATTCTATAATATTATATCTAAAAGGTCTGCCAGCAGCGTTTTGACTATGGTATATCGACTCATTTTCACGACTGGATTGATAACCATTAAAGTTAATGTTTGCTAGGAGGCAGTTGGGGGAACGCCTTGCGTAACCATTTGTGGAGAGGCGCGCGTCGCCATCACGGAAATCTTAATATATAAAATCCTTGCGTTACTGACTGACCGACAGAAACGCTACAGCCGAAACTATTGGGCGCAGGAAGCTGAAATTTGGCATGTATGTTCCTTGGGGACCGTAGGGGTGCACTAAGAAGGGATTTCCCGAAATTTCTACGGGATCGGCCAAAACGGGTAAATTAAAAAAAATGCAGGCGAACGCTACAGCCGAAACTATTGGGCGCAGGAAGCTGAAATTTGGCATGTATGTTCCTTGGGGACCGTAGGGGTGCACTAAGAAGGGATTTCCCGAAATTTCCACGGGATCGGCCAAAACGGGTAAATTAAAAAAATGCAGGCGTACGAGGGGAGTTCAATGTCTTCTCGGTATAGGTATGAAGGAAAAGGCGGAAAATTCTGAATAAATTTTATTTTTCAATATACTCCCCTAACATCTCAATACATTTATTTGTTCGTGAAAGTAACTTTTCAATTCCCTCTGAAAAATATTTTTCTTCATGGCCCGAAAAATGTTCGTTTATTGCTCCCTTCAACTCTTCATCGTCCGAAAAATGCTTTCCACGAAGGTCTTTTTTAAGATTAGGGAATAGATAATAATCACTAGGGGCCAGGTCCGGATTGTAGGGTGGATGATTGATTTCTTCAAATCCGTACTCCCGCACAGCAGCCTGGGCAAGGCGCGCCTTGTGAACCGGCGCGTTGTCGTGAAGCAGCAACACACCTGCGGTTAATTTTTCACGTCTTTTTTCTTTAATTGCCTCCTTTAAATTACGCAGGGTGGTTGCGTATGATGCAGCAGTAATACTTTGACCTTTTTTTGTGTACTCGATTAGCAAGATTCCCTTAGAATCCCAAAACACCGTGGCCATGAGCTTTCCTGCGGACGGAGTGAATTTGAACTTCTTCGGCGGGTCTGATCCTTTTTTTTGCCACTGGATAGACTTTTGCTTGCTCTCAGGGTCATAGTGATGAACCCACGTTTCATCACCAGTAACAATCCGATCGAAAATACTTTGCGGCTTTTTACCACAGAGGTCCAAAAACCCCTTACAACAGTCAACTCGCACTTGTTTCTGTAGCGCGGTGAGCATTCTCGGCACCCATCTTGCACTGACAAATTCAGGCGCTCATGAAGGATGGTGTGAATGGTACCCACGGATAGCTTAGTCATTTCTGCTAATGTTTTCACTCTTACACGGGCATCTTCAAGTACAAGTTTTTCGACTAATTTGACGTTTTCTTCAGTAGCGGCACAAATTGGCCCACCAGCGCGGGGGTCGTCTTCAATGCTCTCTCTACCCCGTTTGAATTCACTTGACCACTTCTGAATTGTAGATAATGAAGGCGCAGAATCTTGGTAAACAGCCACTATTTCTTCATGGATAATTTTTTGAGTTTTTCCTTGTTTTGTGAGGAATTTTATCACTGGACGATACTCGATTTTTTTCATCATTGTCGAATCAGTCATCATAGTTGTCTTTTCGCAATGATATCTTGAATACTAAGGATGACAATTAAATGAAATTTTGTATTTATACCCTCAAAGAGTGCCATTAACTAATGAGATAATTAAATTACCCTTATCATTAGTATATCACCTCGATACCGAGAATACATTGAACTCCCTCGTAGCTGCTGGCGTCCTCTAGTAGGTATATATATATTTTTTTATTGACGTGTCCTGTTTTGTTCATAACCATACAAATAAATGTGAGCCTTTTATTTTTTTGTAAATAGGAATAGTTTAAAGACAAGAAAAAACAAAAATCTTTATTTAGAAAAACGAATATTATACGCATTTGAAGCAATTTTTACTGGTGCTAGGTACTTATAGCCTCATAATACGTTACATGCTGTGTCTACCCTTTGCATATCTCTATCGTTAGCAGCCAAGGCATAGGCCTATCAGTGAGATAGGTTCCAGTTTAGGTATCTTATAATTTACTTCAAATCATTCAGTAAACTGTTTGACCCGTGCTTAGACCAGATCGTTGCTGAGCTCTAAGCAAGTCGAGCTTACTGTGAGGTACTTACAGAGAACACCTTGCTTGTGATCAGTAATTCTACTAAGATTATATGTTGATTCTTAGTATCGCAGAAAATAAATTACACGATGACATTGAAACTACTAACTTGCAGGTAAGAGAATGCCAAACGGGAAGAGGAGAAAGAATATTGGGTGGTCGATCAAGAGTGACTTAAAGTCATAGATTTAGTATTAAAGGCACGTGCTACTGCTGTCATTTACTAAAAGAGTCGCAACAGTATATTCTTCTTCACTCTGTATTATTTTGGCACGTGCATAGAATACTGTATTGGCACAGTGCTCGGGGAGTAGGTACCTACTGTTTATAATCCCTTGGCACATTGCTCGGAGAGTACCTACTGCTTATTTTCGTTCCTCAAAAACAAACAAATTCATTCAACTCACGTCTCTAACTTTGTGTAGAAGATTGCTGGTCCTGTAGTCTCCGTGTCCCAACACCGGTCTTCTTACCCAGTTGCTGTAGATGTTATCGAACAACCCTTCTCTGATTCCATCGAAGAATTTCCGTAACTTCTCCTTATTCTTCTGTTGAGTGACCTCTACAGCCTTTCGCATTGTTCCATCGTAATAAGCATTTAAATCATCATCCACACATATCCATCTATCCTTCAATTCCTTAACAGTTTCATTGAAATCTTCAGGATAGTATTCGTTGTACGCAAAGGCTAGCGCGTGCAATGTGGCCAATTCTCTCAAGGCAGCTTTCGTGTATTCCCAATTAACAGATTTGAATCTATCGTATGTTTCATAACCTTTTGCTACAAGGTTCTCCAGGACAATTGTTTCTTCGTAAGTATTTGGATTGTAACCATAGAATTTGGTGAATCCCAATCTGTTCTCTTTTGGTATTTGATGCTCGTCTTGCAGTCTTTCGTAGGCAGTAAGGATTTTGATGTATACCAAGCTTTCTATGTCATATATTCTGGGTGCCGTTGATCGCATTTTCTCTCCTAAAGCTGCCACCTTGCTAAACATGTGGACGACCTTGTCGCCTTCAGTGATGGTTATGTTATATAGAACAGATGTATAGTTGGCCCCACCACTCGAAATTGCTTCGATTTTTACATCGTAGTCGTTGAAGTTCAGTTCTTTGGCAATTTGTGCGAGAAGTTTCTTAAGAATCAATTCATTTTGAGCCATGGTTTTCACTTTGATCTAAATTTATACACGAAAGTATATTTGGATGTTACGTATATAGAACTGTGCGGATGTTTATCTGGTTTGAATGACACTGAGAGTTAGCGTAGCGTTTGCGGTTGATAAACGCTCACCGCGCGATGCGGCTACACTCGGCGGTCACACGTGATCACTAGGAAGTACATCATCAAATAGATAATATACTGTTTAAGGCAGGGTTTCTTAAAGTGGGGTCCATGGACCCATTAGGGGTCCGTAGCATGAGTAACAGGGGTCTGCAGTGGCTCAGTTAATACTCAACATATTTATTTGGAATTTGTACATTAAGCTTAGGCCTTGCAGGAACGTGCAGTGACGACCGTCGGGCAGCGAAAGTAATTTTAATACAAATATGACTAGTTGACTGCCTCCATGGTCCAGTGGATAGACCATGCGACGCTGATCGGAGGTCCCGGGTTCGATTTCAGGGTCGGGCAAACGTGTTCCGAATTCTCAGTAGCAGCACGGAGTCTGGTAATGTGCCCGGTAACGGCAATACGCTCGCCCTCTATGACGTGGGACCTAAAAATTCATGGCGAAATGTGGGTGTGTAATATTACACTTCTGCCTACCCCTTAGGGTATACCTAAAGGCGTAAGTCCTTAAAAAAAGACAATTTTTTTTCAAGCTAAAGATACTTTATTTGCATAAATTGTAGGTATACATACAAGAGTAACTGTTATGAGTCGAAGAGATCCTTATTCAATTAGTCGCTATGGTAACATGCAAAATTTTACCCTAAATTATTCGCTAATAGAATGTCGAATGTCGGGTCCATGGAATTTTTTACATTGTGGAAGTGGTCCGTGACTGTAAAAAATTTAAGAAGCCCTGGTTCAGTGTCAACATCACATACTTACCGTATTAAGTATGTTACAATCTAAAACGTGATTCAGTTAAACCAGTGTGTTTTGGAGTGTTACTGATTATATTTCTTATCATTAACTATCAATAATTTGTTTATCTGTGATATAAACAGCGCGGCCTACTTGTTATAGTAAAATAATTAGATAGACTTTGACAAGCGCTTGGCGCCGCGGGAGTGTAAGGGCGGTTTCAAATTAGCGTATTTTTCTGCGCATATACGGTCGTTTCTGCATACGCGCTTACACGCGCGCTACATTACGCGCGTCAAAATACCGGTCTCTCGTAAATGGGCATATATCGGCGTGTTCGCTCGAAACGGTAGTGACATCTTGTCAGTGTCAACATGGATTTTGACGGCTCGCGCTTATACGAGCTTAGAAGCACGTCAACGCTCGTACGAGTTGTGCGTGTGTCAAAAGGCGAGCCTATACGAGCCTACAGGCGCTTCCAAAAACGAGCTTATACGCGCGTATAAAACGCTAATCTGAAACCGCCCTAAGCGACTGCTACGCCGAAGGTCGCGGGTTCGATTCCCGCTCAAGTCAAACATTTGTGTGCATGAACATGGATATTTGTCTTGGTCTGGGTGTTTCTATGTATGTTATGTATGTATTTACAAAAAAAAAGTATATATGTATGTCTATCCATTGTCTAGTACCCATAGTACAAGCTTCTGCTTAGTTTGGGACTAGATGGTGTTGTGTGAATGTGGTAGAATATTATTATAATATTATTATTATTAAGGTCAATGAGGGCTAATCCGTCATATTTTTTAGTTAAATGACTTCAGTCGAGTATAATGAGCTTGCTAGGTACTTTTATACATATTTGATCATTGCAAAAAATTAAGCATTTTGTCGTCTTTACAACACTTTTATATAAAATAGTGAAAATGCAGTGGGTATTTAATAAAAAATGTTTTTTTAAACATTGTCCGTAGACGGATTTACCCTACAAATTCGGGTTAATCCGTCTGACAAAAAGATTTTCTTCATTCAGACGGTTATATAGAATGTACGCCATCCGTAAATAAAAGGACGTAGTTGCCAATCAAATATGTTCGGTAAATATTCCAATATGAGGTCCAAATTCCATTTTATTGCCAAAAATGTTTTAGAGGGGCTATTCCGGCATATTTGTACAGGCAGAAGTTTTGAACCTTTTGACGGGGTTTAAACAAATCTATTGATTTTATTTCATGTTAACGGAAGACAAAGTGCAATAAAAAAGCGTTTTAGAAAATCAATAGTTTATTGTTTTTATGGTTCACTTATTCAAAACCAAACATGAAAATAAAATGTAATGTAATATAATATAATGTAAGTTTTCATTGTTATACGATCCTTTTGTAGTTTTCTTTTATAGTTTCTCACCATAGTATGGATTTGAAAATAACCACGAGGAACCTGCAATGAAGAATAACTGTATTTATATAACAAGGTTTCTTCTAAACATTGTTGAGTAGAAATGTATGAAAATTAAATTAAATTATGAATTTAATTTCTTTCGTCACGTAATGACGCATTGGTATTTAACAATATGTAACGTAATGTAAGTGAACATTTAAACAACAACTAAGAAAGAAATTGGGCACGAAAATGTAAATATTCAGTGACATATTACAAATAGACGCATCATACACAAACATTATTACACTGCTAAATGGTGGCAAGTTTACTATAGCCAAATACTCGTACATGAAATGTAACAATTTCTTGATAGTTTAATCTTTACATCATCTAAAAACACAGGAAGGCATGATATTCGGCAAGTTTAATAAAATTTGCATGATGTACGGCGGCTAGCTGTGACATTGGTTAGAGCGGGACTAAGTGACTTGGACAATTATGCACCATTTATCTCACCAAAATAGAGCGCGAGCAACATATCTATGCTATAAAAACATCTTAGCAAATATCTAAGTATTTTTCTATAAAAATGTAAGAAGAAAAAGGTTGACTACTTATGCAATGGGGCTATACCGTCATATGACGATTTTGACCCATAAAAAATAGACGGAATATCCCAATTGACAATTCTATGATCATACATTTTAAAAGATCAATAATTTTATATTGTCTCTGTTTTATTTAATGAAAACTAGACAAAACAGTAACCCACATCTTAAACTTCGTATATACAAACTAACAAAGGTGAGAATTAAATAGTTTTATATTTACCTTGAAAATTACGGCGGCATACTACACTTCACTTTCGAGTTCAAAGTAAAACTAAATTTCAATCGCAGTTATTTTCTCTCGTATACAACTAACTCCATCTTTTGTAACAGAGTTCCAACAAAAAATGTGTGCTGTTTTATCGACCGAGTTTGCAACAGCTTCCTATGGGTAGAAAGGCTATACGCGTATATGTACGGTTTTTCCCGCCAGACGGATTTGGCCACATTGACCTTATTACTTTGCCTGCGGCTCCACTCTCGCGTGAGAGGTTAGAATTAGCTATCGCGGCAAATTCTACGTGACTCTCCAGTCTTTCAACTATTTCCACACACAAAAATAATAACATCGCTCTGCAATGACGTAAAAGAAGACCAAACAAAACAAAAAATAAGTGAACATACTTACTACCCATTCAGATAAAGAATGTGGTTAGGCAGCGATAGCCTAGTGGAGATGCCAACGGACTGCCATGCAGAGGGTATCGGGTTCGAATCCACAGCGCGCACACAATCACTATTCGAAGTTAAGTGCGTATTACATTGTTAATTATCGCTTGCCCCGTTCCTCGTAGAGCACGTTAAAAACCGTCGGTCCCGCCTGTCATGAAGATCTTTGAGAGTCATTACGGGGAGTCAGAACCCTCAAATAAACTGATAAGCCATGCAATATCGCTATCCCTTTGGGTTGCGGAGTTAGGACGGCAGTGCTGTGTGGAAAAGTTGATATTCTGTCATATCTGGTTACACAGGTGAGCGGATCTCGGGCTCCAAGGCGTGTAAGTTTTGGATGCAACCGGGATAATGCTAGGGTGATGATGATGATGACGATGAATGGGATGAGAATGGCAAATCATAATTAATTAATTTATTTAAGCTTTATTGTACACCAGTATCAACATTATAAAAATCTTACATATTCAGTAAGTGCAAAGGGCGGCCTTATCGCTTAAAGCGATGTCTATCAGGCAATCAATTTGTTTAATAGACAAATCTTAGATTAACTTGACCGTTACCTCACTGCGAACACGATTATATTGGTTTGCCTACGAAAAACCAATCAGGAAAGGCGGTTCGAATTATTTTTAGTCTGGACCGGATTTTTTACTAACCCATTCGCGATATATATTTAACATGCAAAATTTGATATAAAACACTTTGATCCAATAACCAGATCGGTGAAGGTGGCTCTTCCACGGATCTCTTACTATAAAAAAATATCAATCTGCCGTGATTGATATTTTTTTTAAAGCGGCGCCCAACTAGCACACTATTGGAAATAGCAGCCCATTTTGCAACTTTCAGCTGTACAATAGCGCTTTAGCGGTTCAGAAAGTGGTTTTAAGTTCTACTATTGCTTCCGTAACTGTTCATAGCTGTAAATATTACTAGGGGTAGCAGAAACTGAACCAAAACCCACTCTAGGTTTTATAAGAGTTCATTTCACAACCCATTTACCGTCTTTACCTTTATAAAATAGTTAAAACATGTACGTTAATGCTTAAAGCATTAAAGCTGCTAAAAAGCTTCTATTGCCGCTGCTGTACGCTTCAGAACTGCATAAAGACTTTAATTGCAAACTTTTTAACGGAACTGTGTAAGAGATATATTTATAACTGTTCTGCTACTGCAAGTTTCATAGCAGAAGTAATTTGTTCTTTTGCGCAGACTTAACCTCTTGTATGCCGGAATGTCAGACACAATTAAAAAGCTATTGTGTCTCGCGTAGATCTGCGTTCCGGCATACAAGGGGTTAAGTAGGAATTTGATCGTCTGTTTTACTAATAGCGACATCACAACACGCCAAGATTGAGTTCAACAAACACAAGCGAGGGTCCCGTAGATTTTCTTTTCTCAATTACTTATAACGGACCAGTTACAGAGGAAAAGTAAGTTATAGCTTGGTGTGGCATATTATAAAACCTTCTTAGCGTAATTTATTGTTTGTTTCTTCTAGACTAGAATCGGACAGCGATACTGAATATACACACATCAACAAAGTCTAGGGATATCTTAATCCTAAATTATTTACGAGTTTATAGTTTAGAACCTTGTTAGTTTCCACAAAAAGTTTATATACAGATTAAAACCTCTTTTATTATATAACTAGAGTATGTCAAATCTGAAAGAAAATGGAGATGACGGAGATGATGGAAAGATTTTATTTGATCTAATCAAAGGGCAGATAAATATTTTTTAACTATTAAAAAGAAGTGTTGGAGGTGATATGTATCAAAGTTGAAGAAAATAAAATGCATATTTATTGTAAGAAATTTGATAATTTAGAAAATGGTTTTGACCTTCCAATCTTACCTAAATGTTTTCAAAAGCAACTAGGTATACATCAGTTTTAAATTCAGAATAAATGTGTTCGCCGTGTGATGTTAAATGTAAACTTGTGGACACTCGATATCAATCGGATTTATATTTTGTTCTTTTACTACACACATTATAACGAGTACAATCGAAGTGCCTCTTGTATAATAAAATTGACTTGGTGAATTGGAATAAAAAAAACATTTGAGATAAAATCAACTTATTTTATTGGCAAATTGACTCATAACTGACATTAATATTTCATGTTTGTACCTGTTGGGCTATAATGTTGAAATTTTCAAGTTGGTTGGTTGGTCCTATAAGGTATGACGAGAACGCTGATAAGAGTTCTGTGGCTTCTTGTTCTGTTGTCGAGCAATCTAACATTGTCAACTGATTTTCAGCAATTTCGTACGACATAATATTGTTTCTTTTAACAATGCAGTTTATTTTAGTCCAGTTTGGTGGCGGAGTTGAATCTTCTATTTTACATAATGTTTTACTTTTTTTGTTCGGCCAGTGTAACACTCCGTGTCTTTCCCACTTAGATGGACAGATGCAAAATTCTTGTTTATTTTGTTGTTCATTATAAGTTTGGATTATTTTGAAAGGCATTCTGAAAACATGGTGAGACATAGTAAGTGTTAAACAATTGAAAGAGCGAAAATTATAGAACCAGCTACAAATGATCATCGTATCTTAAGGTTTTCAACGACTTCTACGGATCTCTAAACAAATAACCATTAGTGTGGTTCGATACCTGCAGTAAGTACGAAATAAAAGAGATTGTTAAGACTTGAACTGCTTTAGTGGTACAGGTATTACTTGGACCTTCAGAAGAGTGAAACTTAGCGCTATGCTATAAACTATAAGTAAATATTGAACCAGCAACTTACCAAATACAAATGTAGACAAGTATGTAATTTTAATATCGTGTAGAGATGTGATATGAAAATATTTATATAATAACATTTTACATATTTTACGATATTCTGAGGTAATTATTGAGGCGCGTTAAAAATACTCCAATAATATCAACTATATGCCCGATAAACTGATCTGCGTTTGTAGCCACTTGCTTAAAATACAAAATATAGCTCAAAAACACTTACCTTCACTTCACTTATAATTTATTTGTATTCAGTAATGTCTGACTCAGAAACAACAGATGTATTTAATAAATGAGAAACAAGGTGAATGATCAGTGATCCTTTATTCGTTCAGTTAAACCTTTCATTCATTCAATAAGCGCCACAAAAGCTTTAGTGTGGTGTTAATTATTAGTTGTTGCTTCTGTAGCGCTTTTATGACCCTATTATGAAGTTCTAATGGAGCTATAGGTTGCAAAAAGTTGTGCCCCTTTGGCTCTAAAGCGGCTGCATAAGGTCTGCAGTGCACGCTCTAGCGCTTGAGCTTGGCGCCTTTTTTGTGACACCCCTGACTTATTTGTAACTGCCTTGGCAAATCTCTACTAACGTCAGGTATAAATGCGCAAAAGTGTACGTATGTATGTACCGATTTCACACTAAACCGGCTTAGGCGATATTCTCTACTAATATTATAAATGCTAAAGTATGTATAGAGGTATATTGGACCATGGCTTTGACATTTGACTGTATGCAAGGTGATGTTGTTGAGTACCTTTCGGTAGATAATGTTGTAGCGGCTGCTGACGCTACAAATTATATTCAAGGCGTATTATTGTATTAGCGCGGCGCAGCAGTCGTCTCCCTTCACTCATTCGGTTAGGTCGTACACATATTGTATTTATATTTAGTAACTGGTACCAGTAAAGCATATATATTTCTGTTTTATGGATTATTTCTTTTACCACGAAACAACATCTACTCATAACCCCCACAAATGTCATGGATACTGACCAAGTTAATTCGCACCCTATAGAGTTTCTGAACTGTTTAGAATTATCAGGAGTGCCTTCTCACTACTTGAGACTGAAAGTTGGTGTTCCAGTCCTATTTATGCGACCTTTTGATGCACTAAAGCTATGTAATGGCACACGACTACAAGTAAAACACACAGGATGAAACATTGTAAAAGCTATGCTCATCATCATCATCATCATCATCATTATCATGAGCCTTTAACAGTCCGCTGCTGGACTAGGCCTCTCCTTTGAAAGGAGGAATTAGCCTACTATACCACGCTGGCCAAACGGGTTGGTATAGTGTTTGTATCAAGTTTTCCTTCTTTTACAGTGTTGTTCTCTGCATAATATGCTCCCTCTGTCGGCTCTTACGACACCCATGGGATGATATGTGGTGGTGACATTCCGTATTCTTAATCCGTGTGGTGACGGACAAAGCTATGCTAAGGGACGGCAAAAGGTGAAAATCTTAAGTCCCCGCATACCCATTATTCCAACTGATTTGCCGTTCCAGTTTAAAAGAGTCCAATTTCCCCAGAAACCTGCTTCTGCAATAACAATTAACAAAGCTCAAGGGTGGGCAGACACTCAATGTTGCAGGTGTGCATTTAGAGAAATTCCGTTTCTTCCATGAGTAACGTACTTAACAAAAGACGAAACAAATATCCATAATTAAATCCAGAGCAAGTCAGACTCATTCCTGAAGGGTTCCGTAGTAGTGGTATCCACTTAACATACTCATTATCTTCGACTAACTATATACCACTATCACTTTTCCGCCAGCACAAATAAATTTGTTTTCCATAGTACTTGTATAAACGACAAAGCTATATATTTTGCGTTTTTTTAAGATGTCTTTTATTTTAAAAAATGCTGACTACCTACATATACTTCAAACTAATTTTCGTTGGAAGTTTTTATGACGATCTACAGTGAAAATATTTTTTAGATCTGAGAAACAATGGTTTTCGGAGCCTCAAAGTCCGTAATATTTAAAGACCCATTTTCCACCTCAATACCATGTATGGAGAGCCCCTCTTATAATTCTATACATAACATAACTTTACGCCTTTTATCCCAAAAGGGGTTGGCCGAGGTGTACTACACACCCACACTTCGTTAGTTATGTTTTGGTCCCAATGTAATAAGGGGCGAATCTATTGCCATCTACCGGGTACAACAGTAAGCGAGCGAATTTAAAAAAATAATAATTTGTAATGCACACATAACTTCGAAAAGTCAGAGGTGTGTGCTCGGGGTACCTGGGGATCGAACCCGAGACCATCGTATCTGCAGTCCGTTACGTACACCAATGGGCTATCACCGCTATATTAATATTCAAATTTTTTTCATTTTCTATAACGTCGGTCGTGAAGCGGCCTACCAATTTTCAAATCTGTAGAATCAATAGTTTCGTCATAAAGTGGCTGTGACATACGGACAGACAGACAGACATAGCGCATCTATCTATAAGGGTTCCGTCTTTTGCCATTTTTGGCTACGGAACTCTAAAATACTATCTTGTTGGGTTTACGCGAATGTTACACATTGATATTAAACTACAGTTTACGTATTTTATCGCGATGTATTGGTTTCAGAGATTGAGATAACTTATAAATTCAAGAAAAAGACAAATAACACCTCAGTCTGCCGTGAACATGAATCCTGTAAAGAATTCGAAGCGTCGGCTGGTAATAAATTAAAAATGTAGTTTCTAGATCATTCGTTTCAAATGTAATAACTTAGTGAAACCAATACATCGCAATAAAATCCGTAAATTGTAGTCTAAAATACGTTTACAGAAACGTATCAAAGTAATGTAATAAATACTTAAGTATTTCAGTTTTATTTCTTACTAGAGGACGCCAGCAGCTACGCCTGCATTTTTTTTTAATTTACCCGTTTTGGCCGATCCCGTGGGAATTTCGGGAAATCCCTTCTTAGTGCACCCCTACGGTCCCCAAGGAACATACATGCCAAATTTCAGCTTCCTGCGCCCAATAGTTTCGGCTGTAGCGTGTCTGTCAGTCAGTCAGTAACGCAAGGATTTTATATATTAAGATATTAGAATAAACATAATTAAAAACGAAAATTATACGCCGCCCCTTGTCTTGCATGTATTGCTAGAGTGACCACACGTTATGTAGCTTTTGTGTATATTTCGAATAGTTTTATTTAATTAGGCACTAAATTACTATCATCGCTATCCGTTTGGGTTACGGAGAGTAGACGGCTGTGGCTCTGAGGAAAAGCTAATTCTCTGTCAAATCAGGTGAGTCTTGAAGGTGGATTCCAGTCTCCAGTTTTAGATACATCCGGGATCAAATGAGGACTTCTAATGGCGCTGATACACTTGAGCATTCACCTGTAATGAGCATTCACGCGAATGTTACAAAACAAATGAGTGTGTTTTAGCGAGCATTCTCACGAACATTCAGGCGAGCCTTAGAGTATAGATAATACATAGAATTCGTGCTACAATGGCGGTTAAACCCAATATATTTTTCACCACAGCAGCTCAAACATGCCGCTTTTGCTGCGAGACAACAGTGAACAAAACGCGATTTTGATTCGAGCGTGAGTAAAAGTACCTTTTTAATTTTTCAATCTTCAGTGTCACGAATTGACATTGTTCAGCCATAAATTTGAAACATTCGAATTTCACTATGCTCTGTCTCTTTCACATGTGCATATAAAAAGTGAGTGAAAAACAAACCCCTTCGAATTCGAAATTCGATTTTGGAATTCGACCTCAAAGAAAACACCTACGGCAACGCAAAAAAAAAAGATATTTGTAATAAAGAAATTACTTTTTTTATATGTTATTGTTGACATGTTTAATTTATTATTTGATTTTAATAAAAATAAGTCTAATTAATAGTATAAAATTAGTATATAACCAATACATTTTTATTTAGAATTACAACAATGATACATTTGAAAAATAAACATTAGGGACGCGATTTAAAAAAGTAGCGGGAATAAAAATTTCGCTGATGCTGATACAGTAGGTACCTATAGCGTAACGTGTTAAATTATATTAATATATAAAATAATCTAAAAGATGAGTGAAACTAGCGATGATGACTGTACTTTAACACCAGAAGAGTTAAATCAACAAGTGATTATGCAGAATTCAATATATTCCTGTTCACTTCTATGTCTCCTAAGTAATATGTGTTCTCACTGCTGTGGTGAAAAGTTATGTGTGCTACACGAGAGCAAAGTTTTTTGTATCTCGTGCTGTTGAGTCCCTCACCACGCTCAGGATTCTAACTTTGATTCACTCGCTACGCTCGTGAATCAATCATAGAATCCTTCGCTTGCTCGGGACTCAAAATCAGCACTCGAAACAAAAAACAACTTTGCTCTCTTGTTGCACAAATAACTATTCTTCACTTTGGCTTATGATTTTAATCTAGGGAAGAATCTTCGTAGTTCGTCCCTAATTTTAACTTGACTAGTGATGGGCTTACTCAGGATAAATATCGATAATTTTTACAATAGATCCTTAGATTTGATTTACTCAGAATTAATTTCAATAGAATGTTGATAAATTCTCGATATCGATGAATAAATTTGAACGTAGGAACAGACACTTGTGTGATTTATTAAACCTGTTCAAATTAAAATCTGCATTGTATTACTTAGATACGTCATTTGTTTGTGTCTTACTCTAACTCTAGAAAAAACTCATAAGTGAAACTGAAGTAAACATATTGGGTAAAACTGCTGTTGTAGTGCGATTTCTATATTTTTCTATATTCTACGAACTATTTGAATTTAGAGTGTTCGCTAGAATAATCATGAAAATGTTCGGTTCGACAAAACAGAAAAAGGCGAATGCTCGCTGTTCTGTTACAAGTGAATGCTCAGGGTATGTCAGCGCCATTAGATAAAATATATGTATATTATAGGTAGCTTCTACCTATATCATGGGCTGAGTACATACTTAACGGGAAACCACTAACTTAAAAAAACACGGTGTATAAACAAAATAAAACTTTTAAATAGTTAAAATTATCATTTATTGACACAGTTGAGTTATTTATCAGGTTTTTATTTTATTAGTGCATCAATTCATTATTATTACATTAATGATTTAATTACATGTAATTGATATTAATTATCACTTCTTGCAAATTAATGAACTTAAAATAATTATTGAAAACTGGTATTGATTCTCATTCTAATTACTTAATACTTAATCAAACTGGTTTATTCAAATCATTTAAAATTTATTAAGAGAAATAAAATAATACAACCATGTCAAAGCAAATTACGAGTACATAGGAAAATATAGACAATATTTTAGGAAATATAATCTCTTATTCTGTGTTGCTAACCGAGGTAGAAATATTAAAGCTAGGTATAAAACATGACACTAGCAAAAATCCTGTCACAATCACTGTAACAATTGTTTAAAGCCAATATACATTATACCCTAAATTTATGCACAGGTCAAAACAAAGAAAATTAAAAAAAATAAAAATTAAGAAAATACAGATTATCGTTTAGTACTTGGATTTATAAAATCGATGTCAGGGACATCACTAGGGTTAAAAAAAAGGTTCACCAAGTACAATCGGCTTCTACAACAGCTAATGATAAAGAAGTTATTACTGCACGAATATAATATTTTATAACCTTTTAATGTGCCTTTAATTTTGTGAGTTCGGTCTGGTAGTAGTCTTTATTATAGTAAAAAGGTACCCAATATGAATATGTGTCACATCAAAACAACAAAAGAATACCAATATAAAAAAATACACTATCATATTCGTAATGATGTCGGTAGCTAGTTATCTTAGTCTTCTAGCAATAATCATACACAGTTATAAAAATATATTTATCAAAGCAATGTATCTTCTTAAGGCTTTAAACTACTAAAATAAAGGCATATTTATTAGCCACAATCACTTTTAAACATTCTATAAAACTATTTATTGGATAGTCCATTATTGGTTTTGTTTCTACCTTGTGGGTAAAATAAAAAAAATGTCAACACATTTGGTTGACGCTGCCTGGTTCATATCAGAGAAATTCAAAATGGCGGAATTATCATTTAAAAAAAGTATACATGAAACAACACGGAATGATGAAATTGTTAATCACATAAAAATACGAATGTCATTCTTAAATCTAGTTAATGTCATCTTAAACTACTAATGATATTTTATTGGAATAATCTTAAAATCTAAAAAGCACTGGAAAATTGTACTAATAATAAAATTTATAAAAAAATACTGAAAAAGAAAATGGCGCTTATTTGAGCACTCCCCAACGGACGTAGTCGTTGACCACGCCGTTCAAACGTTCGGTGTAGAGGGCGCTGGTCTTCTCCACAGAGAAAGCGGATAACTCCATTTCTTCGTTCACTTCTGGAGCGTTCTCAGTTTCCACTGTCACGACGGGCAGTGCGAACACGGCGATTGTCAGACCGAATGGAAGTTTCTGGAATCAAGCATTGTATTGGTGAGTATCATGGTAAGTTTTTAAATCTGTCAGTAGTCTGCACGTCTATAGGTATATCACACCTCTAGTCTATGACGGCAGCTATTGACGGGAGCTCTAGGAAAGTTACAAAAAGTTGAGTTGGTACTTAGTAGGTCTTTCATCTCGATTCGACCTGCGTTCGACGCAGTGATTCGCTTGCTCCAAGATTTGCAACGACATGACTTTGAAGCAGAGCAGTTACTGATGAATACTGTTCACAAAGTGACGAATTCTGTTCGAATCGAGGTGACACCTGAGATGCGTAATATTTCCATCGGGTAAAGTAGTGAGTTTTTGGGATCGTAAATTATCAGAAATTGCAATGTAATGTATCCTTAAAACAGTAAATTAATTTGAATTTATTACATGATCTCGGTGTGGCTGCTGAAAATGAGCGGAATAGGTGTCAGTTAGTAAGAGGATCCCGGGCTCCAAGTCGGGGGCCTTTGATCGCAACCGGGACAGCGCTAGGCTGATGATGACAATGAGATGTCAGTCAGTTTAAAATCACAAGTACCTATAGTTGGTGCCACGAGAAGATAGACTTTTTGTAAACAAACATTCAGGGCTTCACAACCTTTTTTCAAACAGTTGTGTTTTAGATTTTATACTTTTTGAACAGTCTTTTTTTTCAATGCCTAATTATAAGCCACTATGTTTTTAAATTTATATATTGTTAAATTTAACTGAAATAAAAATATTTGATTTTGTGTTTAAATGGTCAAATGTTCATAAATTTGCCGATTTTTTTGTCGTTTTACACGTAATTTATTCTGTAAATTAAGGAAAAATAGAGTACCATGTATGTAAATGTTAGAATACATACATGTTATTCTATTATTGACATGATTTTTTAAAAATTATGTTCAATAAATCATTTGCTCAAAGTAACCTATCCTAAAATATTAGATTATTGACCAACAATTGATAATATTACAGATCACTAGCTAGTAGGTACCTTGCATAAAAATTTCTAGGCATGGAGATTTTACGTTGTCTGTGAATGAAATCATCAGAATTAACTTATACAAAATCCATTAAAAGTTACGGTAGTCTGAATTTTTAGGTATAAAATAATTTCTGCGTGACTAATAGTTTGCCATCTGATATTCTGCACCCGCTTTTTCGAGATGCCGGCAACCGGAAGAGCATTGCGATCCTATAAACTTGTATTTAACTTCACATTTACTCCTTCTTAATAACAAAAAAAGAAAGAATTTTGTCCTCTGATAAATGCATGTTAAGCCAAAGAATGTAACATTTCATGAATTAACGCCAAATGTTGACATTCTAGGCGTCAGTACCTAAAAACGTTAGAAGATCCTGTTGACAGCGCATAATATCGATAAAAACTCGATCCATTGACATATTAGTTTTCAATGACACGTATCTATGTACCGTTGCGTTCATTGGATTTGACATTATTTGGTTTTGACAGAACTATCGCTAAGTCACTTAGTAGAAATTCTTTGTTTACAAAAAGTCTATGTTCTCATGGCACGGACTATAGTTGTTGACAACTTGATGGACGTAGTATGGATTGACTTTGATTGATGCCGGTACTAACAGACTTATGTATTATTTATTGCTATAACGTTAATTAGCATATGCAGTTCTTGCATCTTGGGTTGAAATTTATAAGAAAATAGCATTAGATCAGTCGACATAAAGACCCTAGCTGACGGGGGTTAATCCTAAAATATAACCTTCTTCAAATGTATAGCTGGTATTACCCGTCATCCTAAATATATATAAAAAATTACCCACAGCAGATATTTTTGATAGGCATCTGATGCCGTTACAGTACTTATCTGCTATCTAATCCGTGACAATGATTGTAGGTACATGACTGATTAAGTGCACGTGTATCCTCAAGGCTTCTAACCACAGTCAAGAGCAGAAATAACAGTGGACTTCCTACTCGTAATGATATTTTAATCATATGACTCGGTCAGTGTGTTACCAGGTACTTAGATGTGATTACGTATATGACGTAGTAGCGGTCACAATTACATAATACAATTGTACCTACCTATCTACTGTTTTTAACAATAACTCTCCAACAAACGGGCACTATAAAATAATTGATACGTGGATGGTCACAATAATTAAGACACTGAACCGGCTGTTCCTTTTACTTACATACACATACATATCGTCACGCCTTTTATCCCCGAAGGGGTAGGCAGAGGTGTATTTCTACACCCACTTTTCGCCAGATATACTTTAGTCCCACGTAATAAGGGGCGAGCCTATTGCCGTACCGGGCACATTTCCAGACTCCGTGCTGCTACTGAGAATTTCGTGACAGAAAAACCCAATAACACTGCCCGACCCAGGAATCGAGCCCGGGACCTCCCGATCCCACGCGCACATTTATGCCGCGAGACCAACGAGGCAGTCGTATAGGGTTTGATGTCGAGTTTTCCGTCTCTAAGCAAAGATGGTATTTGCATCGTGTTATCCCTTAGTCGCCTCTTACGACACCCACGGGAAGATAGGGGGTGGTGACACTTGTATTCTATGCCGTCAACCACACGGTACATAATAATATGTATACTTGGCAGCCTAATAATATAAGAGCATTCAGTGTCATGGGGTTAATATATTATTAGTATTACGTTATAGTCTGACTGCACGCATACCGTACCTGATGAGTACAGTGGAGTGGCTGCCTTCAAATTAGGCTGTGCCGAATACTGAAGGCTAGATGCTTTGTGGCAAAAAAAGGCATAACTTTGTGTTTCAGTGCTTTCTTGGCCACAGGCTATATTGTCTTTCGGGATACATACAATGTACCTTTGTTTCGAGAATCCGATTTTTCGGCATTGTTGCAAACGCCATGATTGCGTGATTGCGAATGATCATGAAATATTGGATACTACTCGAATCACGAAAGTTTAGTCATATATTCTTGGCCAAGGTTTGAATGTGACGTCATCTCTGAACTCATGATCCAAGCACTACCTACATATAGGGAGCCTAATATTAAGATTGAAGAATCTCACCTCCTTCAACTCGTCGTCAAAGTCTTCCCTAGAGTAGATCTTGTCAGGGTCCAGATGGAGTCTCTTCATGGCGGCCTGCAGCTGCGAGTAGTAGTGGTCCAGCAACTTCTCATAGTACTTCGCACGGAACTCCTCGTCGGAGCCCGTGAATATGAAGTACAGTAAGTCCACTATTGGGCTGCTCCCCTGCATGGTCTGCAGGTCCACGATCTTGATGTCCACCGTACCATCCTGGAAAAGACAATTAATGTATTAGTAAAGAGAGTTGCTTAGAATCAGGCATTTTGGTTCGTGGGTAAATTAATAATTAAAATTCCAAAACCATTTGGCACTTTGGTAGCCATTTTTATCCTTTACAGTCTTTACTTCACGAAAAAAAAAGTTTCAAAACTCTGTGTTTTTAATGGTCACTCCTGCTGAAACTGTCTACGAAGAAGGTACAGTAGTGGGACTAGACCCAATTAAAATTTATGCTAGCGTGAGAAATATCCGAATTGATTCGTAATACGCTGACAGATAATATAATAATAATATATAATAACTAGCTGACCCGGCAAACGTTGTTTTGCAAAATTTTTTTTTTTTTTTAAATAGATGTTGGCCGATTCTCATAGATACCGGATAAGCACAAAAAATTTCATCAAAATCGGTCAAGCCGTTTCGTAGGAGTATGGGAACGAAAACTGTGACACGAGAATTTTATATATTAGATATTCCACTACATTCACACAGCACCATCTAGTCCCAAACTAAGCAGAGCTTGTACTACGGGTACTAGATAATGGATAAACAAACATAATTATATACTTTTTTTTTGTAAATATATACATATTATTATACATAGAAACACTCAGACCAAGACAAACATCCATGTTCATGCACACAAATGTTTGACTTGAGCGGGAATGGAACCCGCGACCATCGGCGTGTCGCTTACACTCCCGCTGCGCCAACCAGTCGTCATAATATGCCTTCTGATTAAATTTGTTGCGGCTACCATTATATTTCCCTACGGTTTCAAGAGTGTCGACATTCTGTGTTGTTAATCGTCACTCCTGGTGAAGCTGTTTAAGAAGGATAATATGCAGTAGTGGGACTAAACCTAAATAAAATTGATACAAGCGTGAGAAATATTCGAAATGATTCGTAGTACGCTGACAGATAAACTACTTATTAGGAGACACAGTCATATATTGTGATATACGGGTTTGTCACCTTATTGGGGCCCTAGTTGGACAATCTTCACATCAACGTATTGCCCTGCGACAGACCTAGCCTTGATCGTCGGCACATGACTCTGTACCGGTGTCCTTAATTCTTTTATAGATTTAGATTAGCCATGACATTTGACGTCTTGCTTGTTTGTACATTTTTAACCGACTTCAAACACGTCCATTAAATTGGTTATATTAAAGACGACGAAATAATCTTAAATATCTACTAAGCTCCTTGAGTCACAAAAAGCGGAAAAGCCCAGTACCTACTAATTATAGTTTTTATTTTACCTATTTTTGTAGCATTATTCGTCTAGTAATAAGATTTTTAGTCGATAAATAGATAATTTATATGTAGGTATATAAAATAATTTTACTATAATAAAAAAAAAATACGATCAAAATCAACCTATGCCATAAAATGGGGGTATTCCTAAAAGCGCAACTATTTTTGAGCGCAACTACTTTATTCCACAAAGCGCAACCACGTCGAAAAATAGTGAAGGGGCATAATTCATAAAGGACTATTTACTATTGATAGGATTTTAAAATCATCTTGCCCATTTTTAGGGTTCCGTAGTCCACAAGGAACCCTTATAGTTTCGTCATGTCCGTCTGTCTGTCCGTCCGCAGCCTAGATCAAAGACGCCTGGTGCTAGAAAGCTGATTTTTGACATGAATATAGACATACGATATTGCAACAAAACTGTAGAATAACATTTTGGAAAATATTTTTTTAAGGGTATCTCCCCTACATATATAGTGGGGTTAAATTTATTTTTGGTTGAGTAACCCATTGTGTGGGGTATCATTGGATAGGTTTAAAAAAAATATTATTAGTTTGCTCAAATCATTTTTCGATCAAGTGATTGGTTTGTCAAATATCAAGCTTTTTATTTGCTAAGCTATTAATTTGGAAGAGGTGAAAAAAATCACAAAATGTAGTACATATAACGAATTTAAAAGGAAAACTATCACGGATAAGTAGACATCACTAGTTTACGAGTAATCGTCGGTTAACTTATAAATACCTATTTCTGTGAGTTTACATTGGGAGAACTGGCTTAATCTTAAAGATGCCCGTTTATAGTCCCATGTGAAACAGAAGTTATTATCAATAATGGCCATTATGGGCAACTACGGAACCCTCCCTACATTGCGCGTGGCCCGACACGCACTTGGCCGGTTTTTATTTATTTCATGGTGATCGTTTTCAAAAGTACCAGGATAACAGAAATGAACAGAGGTTAGAAGTGTTTATAGAATCTGGTAACAAAGTTATCAATCAGTAGAATGTTTTGAAAAGCACCAGGGTAACATAAATGAACAGAAGTTAGTTGCCTAATAAAAAACCTGGTTTTAGGGTCATGAATCAGAAATAAGGCACTGCTTGGTATAAGTAAAACTTAAGCGCACAGCAACAGCTCTGCCCTGTGGTCACTGCTCCCCGCACCGCACCCTGCTCCCCGCTGCATTATATTATTTTATATCCATCAAATGTCATAAAGTATACTAAAATGTCCTGTCTTATCAACTATCGATATTTTCCGTTTGTTATTAACCAGCACTATTACACCTTGATATTTAGTTGCGCTTTGTGGAATAAAGTAGTTGCGCTTTTTCAGTTGCGCTCAAAAACGGTTGCGCTTTTAGGAATACCCCATAAAATGGGGGCACCCACTGTCCTAAGACAATGCGTTTACGTCAACGTCCAAAGTTCACGTTTTTATATGGATGACGTTTAATCATAAAAATAAATTTAAAATAACTGCGTACGATAAAATAATACCTACTTAACATGTTATTGTGATATAAAATACCATAGATAAAGATATATCGCAAATATAATCCCACCCATATCCCAATCTCTAGACAAAGTTTAGCCAAGTCTAAGGCTCCTTACTGCAATTTCTTTATTATTAAATTTAATGTTACGTGACTTGGCCGTTGATCGGATATGTTTCAATATCTAGAGTGTGAAAAATTTTCAACTGTTGAACATTTTTTACACATTCGTGGGTACAGGTAAAATTTAATTTAATTTCAGTTTTCCAGGGGTTCTCAAATAAATGCATTAAAATGCGGCGAAATGGTTCCAGAAAAGGATGTTACGGCAGTGTTGCTTTGGACTCGACTTGGCGGGGGCACTGCCGTGTCCCCAGATGTTATATTGTCCTAAATATAAGTACCTACGTTGAATTGTAAAAAGATCACTGTAAAGTACAAGTTATCTTTTATCAATTGAACGTAATATATACATTATCTTTAGGATATAAACATAACTCTAGACTTACAATAGGTACCATTACACATCTATAGATAAGAAAATTAAACCATCAGTCCGTAATAAAAAATGTTTAAAGTATTAAGTTTTTTATAGGCGCAAACAATTAACAGTCATTGTTCATTTTCAGATTATGAAGGGTATTGTTTAGAACAGTTGAACAGATATTGACGGTCTTTCACTGGGATAAAGAGGGCTTTGTATGGTTAGGTTATTTTATTCCAGAAAATTTTTGAGTCTACCATGAAAATTTAGAATAACTCTATACTCGACAAAAAATGGGAGTTAATAAATTTTTGCCACCGTAACATTAGTTTTACCAGTCACTGGACCTATTTAAATAAATATTTTAGCAGTTGATTAATGCCAAGCCGCACTTGGCCAGCGTGGTGGACTGTGGCCTTACCAGAAGGTAACTTTTCTTTCTTACTTTTCGCACTATGAGAACATAGTGAGAAAAGACCCATGTAGGTACTACGATTGATTACATACATGGCTGATGTTCTTATTGTATTTCTTACTGACTTTATACACGTAAATATTTGTTTAAGGTGAACGCACCCTTATCCGAGCCGAACGCGTCGAACGAGTCGAACGAAACGAATTTTATAATTCTGTAGGTATATGAAATCTCATGAAACCTCGCACACTATTGATTCGGACGATTCGCTGCGGGGAAGTGTGCGAGGTTTCATGAGATTTCATATACAGAATTCTAAAATTCGTTTCGTTCGACGCGTTCGGCTCGGATAAGTGTGCGTTCACCTTTAAAGTATAATATAATAGAATAGCGGATATTCAAATGCGCAAAATACTTCAAATATTTGTTATTTACCAACATAAATTGATATCAGTTCGTAGTACTGTTTAGTTTAAGTAAATATGTATCTAACTTAACAAGTGAGATAGTGTGCATTATTTCTATATGACGTGTTATCGCTGGCAGATGATTGCAATCCGCTTTATTATCAAATAATAAATAATTATGTTGATAAGGATATGATTGTATGATTTCTGCATGATAATGTCTTTTAAACAATAATTTTCAATTAATTTGTTAATTGACTGACGACCGTTCCCAATATTGTATCGATGGATTTGGCAATATCTCTCGTCTCGGGTTCGATCCCCGGGTCGGGAAAAGTGTTATTGGGTTTTTCCTTTAGGAAATTCTTAGTAGCAGCACGGAGTCTAGTAATATGCCCCGTACGGCAAAAGGCTCGCCCCCTATTACGTGGGATTAAAATAAATGTGACGAAAAGTGGGTGTAGCAGCATATACCTCTGCCTACCTTTTCGGGGATATAGGCGTGAGACTATGTATGTATGTATGTATTACTAGCCTAATTTGTGTTCCACTGCTGAGCAAATACCTTCCCATTCTATCTGCCACCTGTCGCGATCACATGCGGGTTTCTACCAAACCCTTTAACAAACGTCTTATCCTTCTCCGTTTCCGTTTGGTACCATTGGACATAATTATTTGACATATTATTATTTGAATGAAGCAAGAGAGATAATTATGTCTGGATCGTTGCAAATGGCGTTCCGTAGTCTCTGCCTACCTCTCAGGGAAACAGGCGTGAGTCTTATGTATGTATGTATTATTATTTGTATGGAGCATATCCACTGATAGATAGAATATTGAAAACGGGCGTAAGAAAGTAATTGCTTTGAAACTTTGTTTCACTTTACAATGAAACTATTTGTTTTAAAATACAATGTTATTTATAGTAAAGTCCAAACCCTAGATGATATTTGTGCTCATTATAGTAAAACTGTTCTGAGACATCGTCTAAAACGCGAAATATATAACTCTTCCATATTATATTGAACTACTTTTTTTTGCGAATTTGGCAATCCCTCACGATCACGACATGGTGGTCTGGCAGTAGATTCATCATCATCATCAGCTTTATACTGTCCCACTGCTGGGCACAGGCCTCTTCTCACTATGAGAAGGGTAAGACCATAGTCCACCACGCTGGCCAAGTGCTGGTTGGCAGACTTCACATGTCTTTCGAGAACATTATGGTGAACTCTCAGACATGCAGGTTTTTTCACGATGTTTTCCTTCACCAGTTAGCAAGCGATAATTAACAATTTAATACGCACTTAACTCTGAAAAGTCATTGGTGCGTGCCGTGGATTCGAGACCCTCTGCGTAGCAGTCAATCGGTCTCTCCACTCAGCTATCGCTGCCTTTTTTGGCAGTAGATTATGACGAATATAATCACCCCCCCAGAGTTTTCCACTATCCTCAGAATAACCTTGTTTATTAATTGTTACTTGAAATTACATTCACCGTTTTGTGAGAAATGATTAACATAATTATTGTTAATAAAACGCACTTAATTTCGAAAAGTCAGTGGTTCGCGCCGTGAAGTTTTCAAACCTTTATATGGCAGTCTATTGGGCTAAATGCTGGATTTTATGTAATACTAGCTGTTTCCCGCGGTTTCACCCGCGTCCTGATGGAACTACTTCGCGTACCCGGTTAATTTATAGCCTAAGTTACTCCTTGGTACATCAGCTATCCACCAGTGAAAGACCCGTCAAAATCAGTTCACTCGTTCCAGAGATTAGCGAGAACAAACAGACAGACAGGCAAAATTTAAAAAAAATGTCATTTCGGTATATGTACCGTGTATATATCCATATGCATTTAGTAAAAAGCGGTTATTTTAATATTACAAACAGACACTTCAATTTTATTTATGTGTATAGACAATAAAGCTAAATAGTTTGTTTGTTTATTTGGTTACGCACTTATCTCAGACACTACTGGTCCTTATATAATATTTTATTTTTGTATTGGATAGTTCATTTATCGAGGAAGGCTATAGGATATATAACATTATGCTATGAGCCACGGGAGCGGAGCAGTAGCCCTAAATAATACGGGTGAGACCGCGGGGTTAGCTAGCGTTTGATAAGTTCTCTTGGCAGGGCGATTAAAATAAATATATTTTTGTCTACCTGCATTATGAATAATTGTTGTTAGAATAAAAATATATGTACGTAAAATAACTGTTCACTTGATATGTGATCATAAGTTTCAATTCCATAGTCAAACAATATTAAGTCTTTTAAGTTATTTCTTAGTTTAAGATTATATTATTAATATAGAAATGTATGTAACCTGAAATAATAAAGCCATAACAAAACCATTTTTTTGCATTTCTTCCTGAATATAGAGTTTAGAAATGTGTAAACAACTATACATAGGTAATAAATAAAGGCAAATATGCACAACGTGTTCTTTATATTTACATACCTATATATTTAGTATTGGTATTACATTATCTGTATGTATTAAACTTGCAGCACCGTCTAACTGACAGACAGCGCACTGCCAAAACTATTGGGAGCAAGAAGTTGAGATTTAGCATGTATTTTCTTTAGAGACCATACTAAGAAGGGATTTTTCATAATTCCCAAAGAAACGGCCAGTAAAGGTTAAATTACAATAAAATGTGCAGGCATAGATGTGAGCGTCCTCTAGTCAAATATAAATTAGAAGTTAATTTAAAAACTTGGTTTCGTAGCGGATGCCATAAAACTATCTGTCTTCCGGAAATGTTTTAGTCATGTAACGTAAGCAATTTAGATTCCATTTTGTATTGCAAAACAGTTGCTTTGTAAGCCGTAAATTCAAATTCATTTGCTGTAGAAGGTACCTACTCAGAAAAAAAAGCTTAACGATCAATTATAGTTGTTGAACTTACATCTCTGACCCTGTGCAACAGATTGCTTGGTCTGAAATCCCCGTGTCCAAGCACCGGCCGCCGGCCCCACTTGTTGTACATGTTCCGGTACATATCGCCTTTGTACTTGTCGAAGAACCGCTTTATCTTGTCCTTGTGCTCTGGCAGCGTGGTCTCAATAGTCTTCCGTCTCACACCCTCGTAGTAGAACTGTTCAGTCTCCGTCTTCCACATAATCTTCAGTTCCTCCATAACTTCATAGAACTCCTCTGAGTAATACTTATTATATGCAAAAGCCAGTGCGTGCATTTTAGCCAGTTCTCTGGTCGCAGATTTCGCGTATTCCCACTCGACAGACTTAAATCTGTCATAAGGTTGGTAACCAGCCATCACCAGATTTTCCAAAACAATTGTTTCTTCAAACACGGTGGGGTTATATCCATAGAATTTGGCGAATGTCAGTCTATTATCTTTTAATACTTGGTGCTCATCTTGGAGTCTGTCAAAAGCTTTAAAAATCTTCGTGTAAGCGAAGTGTTCAATCTCGTACATTTTCGGCATGTACAGTCGCATTTTCTCTCCAATGGCGGCCACTTTAGCAAACATGTATACCTCCCGATCATCCTCGGTTATGGATATGCTATATAACGTAGTCGTATAGTTGGCACCACCGCTTGAAACAGGTTCAATCCTTATGACACAATTTATGAAGTTCAGTCCTTTTGCGATTTGTGAGAGGAGTTTGTTCAAGATTTTCTTGTTCTTTGCCATGTTTGCTCACTGTCTATGTAGTTGTTTATAAAAGTGACAGGTTGTGTGAGAGCAAAAGACCGGCAGAGACTGATGGTTTAAAACTTTACTGGTGGTTTCGAGTAGTTCCGTTGACAATATTCGATATACCGCCATTAAATTGGTTGTTTTGTTTAAAAGTGAAAAATTAAGTGGGTAGATTGATCGACCTGTCTAGATGTTTTAAATTCTAGGAACGGACCTTAAAATTATAATCTGTTAAATGTTCGAAACCAAATGATATCTGTTTTATTGCGTTAGTTTTGTGTGATGCATTACCATTCTCACATAAGTTGATAAAAATAAATATGGCCAACGTAAAATGGAAAACATTAACTGAATACCCACATCGAAAGATTGTAAAGTAAAATTATCTTTAAAAGTTGCATTACTGTTTAGCTATTGTTAAAATTTACCGGTATTTTGAGAGCGTAATGAATCAATGTTAGTTTTAGTAATTACCGTCAATTATTACGAGATCGTATTTCGATAATAATTATTACGATAAGTACTTATAAATTATTTAGTTAATTAAATAATTTTCGGGAATTCTTTATTTATGTAATGTATGTTCATTACTATGTTTGTAAATGTCTAGATTAGTTTGTTTTTTGGCTTGCACTCTAGTGGCAAGTGCATTAGTTACGTATTTATATTTTACTTTGGCAATTGGCATATTAAACTTAAACAAGGGGCGGCAACGCACTTGTGACTCCTGTGGTGTTGCTTGTGTCCATGGGCGGCGGTAATTGCTTACCATCAGGCGATCCGTCTGCTCGTTTGCCGCCTATTACCATAAAAAAAAATAACAAGCAATGTAAATATAACTTAAAGTTTCTGCGCTCGTATGGGTATGCCAAGGTACACATACCAATATTTTTACCATGTGTGGTTTGTCAGCTTTTTTGAATTCTGATAATATTACCAGGGTTAAATAAAGGTACCACCAGGGTAAAATCATCAAAATCTGAAAACGACAAGCGGTTATTGCTTCTATCTCAGAGTATGTAAAAAATTGGAAAAGATAGCTGACAAACTGAGGTAGATAAACATTTCTAAATACGACTCAAATATGCCAACCGAGTGGGTTAATTAAAGTTTGTTAAAATAATAAAAGATTTTTGGTAGTACAGGTAGAATGCACTTGCGATCTAAAGCGATGCAATACTGTTTTGATAAATTATCGCCAATTTTGGAAGTGACGAGAAATAAATATTTTGGGCATAACGAGAGTCTGTGAGATTTCTATGATGGGAAATGGAACTTTGTCATCTTTATAAAGAAATAAATTAATACCTACCATTGTTTGTAATTTAAATAAATACAATTTAAAATTATAAAGAAAACAAAAACAACCATACGTATTTTACAGTGACATAATATATTATCTATGTATTCACAGCTTGTCAAGCAAACATGAAATTATGGCAGTTATTAATTTTGAATGCTTCACTGAAAGTTGAATTTCAAACCATCATGCATATTAGTCGAACGCAATTACTTCACGAACTTTGTACCTCAAGTACATCAAGGCTTGTAATTCCCGTGAGCCAACACCGACCCCCAGGACGCTGCGTAATAAAACCTTGGAATTGTATCACTAAAATTGTCGAAAAACTTCTCAAGAATAACCTTTCCACAGATTTTATAGTCTTAGCCATTACTTCTGTATACATAACTAGAAGATTCCTGCAGCTACGCCCGTACATTTTGTTAAAATAGCCGTTTTTGCTCGATCCCTTGGGAAATTTTTCCCAATTTTGGGAAATCCCTTCTACGGCACCTCAACGGTCCCCAAGGAACAAACATGCCAAAATCTTCCTTGGTGCGCTCAATAGTTTTGGCTGTCCGTTGTCTGTCAGTCAGTCAGTAACTCAAGGATTTTATATGCACAGATTTCGAAGGTAGCTCCATTCCACAGAGCCAAAAAAATCAGAAACGGTTTATAATAAATAATAGTTACGTAATAAAGAATGATCATGTAATTGGCACCACCGCTCGAATGAGGTTCGATTTTTTAATTATAATCAACGTAAATTCGATCTTTTGCTATTTTGCGAAAGAGTTTGTCTGATATTTCTGTCACAATTATATTTTTTTACAGTAAATACGTGATTTGGCACGCAACGCGGTGGTACTTAACTCGATCACTACCTACTATAATATTATAGTTATCGATGATAATTATTGTACCTAATGAGGTCGTGCCTCATGAAATATGTGACACATTTGGTTTGTGATAATACCACTCCATGGAAGTTAAAAGTAAAGTACATTATGTTATTTTATCTCTCTATCTCGCAAACATTACAACAAGTTTACAGAGGCCTTGTTTGTTAGAATATTTATCCTCATTTCACCAGTAATTGATCTGGAATGAGTCAAATCACATTTCAATACCAAATACCAATTTGTTCACTGACGATAAACTCAAGCAATAAATTGTGTTTATCAAAATGCCTATAAAACGTATAAAACTCATCAAACTTGGCCATGAAACGCAGGACAGTTACCGCAATCAAAATAATTAAATGAAACGAATCCTACAGGGATTTTTTTAAATTCAAGACAACTTGCTACTTTAAATATTATAGGTAGTAAACGCCACCAAAATATTCTACGACCTATAGTAAAATTCTTAATTTTATTATTTTAAAACAAACTTAAATATATTTATACACAGCTTAGTAAAAGGAACCAATGTCTGAAATTTGTTTCATAAGTACCTAGCGAAATATAAACGATATCTGAAATTTCTTATTGTTTTGACTGTTTCTATGTTCAGTTTAAATATTCCAATTAATATTTGTGTATACGTATTTATAATATGACACATCAATATCTAAGTATATAAACAGTTGTGACGGTACGAGTTGATAAAAATGCGTTTGGTATTAATATTTTTTACAAAACAATACTCAGTGACCTTTTGTGCTTCCTTGATGCCGACGACACCGCGGTGGTTTTCGTGCGTATTCCTATAGGATACAAACGAGCAGACGGTTAGCCTAACGGTAACCAATTATTGGCCATACACTCGCAACGCCAGAACAGTCACAAGTACGGTGCCAGTCAGGACGGTAAAAGCGGAGAAGCGAGTTGAAGGAGATGGAAAAGGAGATGAGACCTTCAGCATCCTCACTCACTAAACGGAACGCAACAGTATAGAGAGTAGAGACCATAAATTATACAGATATACTAGTATAGACGCGCAACTCCTCTAGAGAATTTAAAAACTCTAAGTTTTTTCACACTGTTTAATAGATGGCGCTGTTTTAGTTATAAAGAATATATGGCTAGCAGCTTAGACTATATGGGTCTCCCTTGTTTGACCGAAAGGAATTTGACAAATTTTCACTTCCCAAGAAATTTTTCGCGTAATTTCATTTGCCAAATTATTACTTAGCAAAAAATTTATTCACAAAAAATTGTAACGCAAACCTAATGTTTGGACAATGAACGTTTAAACAATGACTTGTTTACCAACTAGTATTTTTAACATTTTTTATTTAGTAAAAAATTTGGAATAACAGTTTTTGCGCAAAATCAATAATTTTATTATCCTAATCTAAATAGTTCAGTTCCGGGTAACCTACTAAAAACAGTCTCATTTTTATATTAATGCAAGTCGTTTCTGGCATTCTCTTCATCGTCGTTTCTTCATCTGGCTCGTTCGGCTCGTGCGTAGGAGGTCACAGTTCTAACCTAACCTAACCTTACCATTTTTTTTTATAATTAACCTACTCTAACTACTTCCATAAATAAACTAATATCACCAAACGTCATTTTCTTGTCTGAAGATTGTTTGCTGTGATAAAATTATTTGATGAAAGACCAAATGCCATAATGACATTATACTTGGTAATATTATGCCAAGTAAAAATTTGACCAAATAAAAATATGCGTACTAAAATCATTCGAAATATTGCAATGGTATAATAATAGGTTGCTAAAATTTGTTTGGGTAATGAAATTTTGTCAAAATCTTTTCGGCAAAACGGCAGGATCCCGACTATATATATTATGCATTACTTTGCTACTTTACGTCAATATTCTGTGACAGGTAAATAGATACTACCCCGGTCGAGCCAGTCAGCAGGCGCTACTGCAAAAAAATGTTTTAAGAGTTGCACTCCCATCATGCTCCTAACTAAATTTTGAGTGGATCTCAATTTTGGTTGGTGGAGGAAATGTAAGTAATTAGAAAGCCTAATTCTTTAAAATATAAGTACATAATAATGCAAAAATATAAATAATTCTCAGAAGTATATCATAGTTTTATCTCATAGTTTAGCTCATTGATATTTAAATTAAGATGATAATAATTATGCAGATGACCAATGACTTTGACATGGGATATATATGGGACAGCGCCATAATTATGAGTGACAAGACAAGCTTAATAAATGTGGTTGCATAATATGTCCACAATCATGAAGGATTGGAATGCGGAGAAGGACAGAACAATATTTGAATTGGTCGCGGGATTAAGTGTGTGCCACAGGAATTATTTATTATAGGTACCTATGAATCGGCTACACATAAGAGTAGTAGTTTAAAGGGTCGCTGCTTTGGACTGCACCGATTGTTGTGCACACCACAAGCTGTTGTTGCGAGTTAGGGTGTTTTGTTTTGTCAGTTGATTGGGAGTTTGTAAAGGCTCCGGCGATATAAGATTCAGCATTGTAAAAAAGTTAGAAATAATGTATTACTCATTATGTGTGGTCCGGTAAAACGGCAGATCATCCAGCGCCATTATATTTTTTACATAGTAAGTAATTATGTAGTTTTAAGTTTAAATGACGTCTGAGCAAGTGAGGCAAATGACAGCATTTAACGTACAATGCCGCAACTATGTCCATGCACAGGGCAAAGGCCCTAGAGAAGCGCAAATATGGCCAAAGTATAACATATAATTTTTATGGACGCAGTTATTGAATCTCGCACTGGCTGCATGGAAAGACAAGTTTTAAGGCACCTTCGAAGTTCGAAATAGCGGTGAAATACAAACGATATTATTAATGATTCCTTAAATTTGGTAGCTAAGGCGATAAGGCTTAGTAAGTAACATCGATTGTTTCATAAAACACTGGTATGATAATTATAATAAATGCAATGATACAAATGTTGCTTTCTTCCTTTCATATTTGTTGTGCACTTTAGCATCACCATCATCGTCATTATCATCACCCTGCCATAATCCACTGCTGGATATAGGCCTCTCCACAGATCATATAATATAGATGGCCTCTCCAATATGACCTCATCATCATCTCTCTTACTTCAGCATAATTGCACAATATAACAACAAAGCCAAGGTCCTTTTGAAAATACGATATCGTGGCAACATTAATGGGTTGTATTATTTTTATTGCTTTGGTTGTATATTGTCCATTTGTGATAATTGTTCCTCATGGACATGACAGCACTGTATTTACCTAGCGATAAAAAAATAATGAATTTTGGTGACAGTCCGCTTTAAACACTATCTACTAAACAGTATTGCTAAAATTATATCTAGTTAAAAAAAACGGCGATAGCCCAGTGGTGTACGTAACGGACCCAGGTACCCCGGGCACACTCCTCTGATTTTTTAAAGTTATGTGTGTGTTAAAAATTTTAATTATCAGTCGCTTAATAATGTGCATGGGAGATGGCAAAAGGCTCGCCCTCTTTTATCGACATTGGGACCGAAGTGCTGGCGAAGTGTTGGTGTGCAATACACCTCTGCCTACCCCTTAGGGGAAGCGTGAAGTTGTGTTACGTTGTTAAAATATTTTTTATATATATTGTTAAACAATTTTCGTTCTTTAGGTAAGGGAACTAGTGTGTAATATAAAAGACTTACTTCTCGGACCCTGTGCATCAAGTTGCTGGGTCTATAGTCTCCGTGTCCTAATACTGGCCGTCGGGTCGACTTGATATAGCGTGCGAAGGCATCTTTATCAAATGGTTGGAAGTAATTCCGCATTTTCTCTTTGTTTTCTTCATTACAAATCTCGATGGCCCTCTCAACAACCTTTTCAAAATAACCCACCATCATTTCGTTTTCTGTGTCAAATTCAAACTGAAGCCGCTCCAGCACTTCAGCATATTGTTCTGGATGGTACTCAGCATACGCGAAAGATAGGGCGTGCATTTTGGCCACCTCTCTGAAAGCTGATGTCGCGTATTCCCAATTGATGCTCTTGAAGCGGTCGTAAGCTTCATAACCGTCCATGACTAGATTCTCTAGCACGATCGTTTCTTCGTAAAGATTACCATTACAGCCATAAAACTTGGGGAATGAAAGTCTATGTTCCTGAGGCACTCGATGCTCTTCTTCTAACTGATTGTAAATCTTCACGAGTTTCGTGTAAACAAAATTTTCTGTCTCAAAAAACTTTGGAGCTTGCGCTCGCATTGCTTCTCCTACAGCGGCCACCTTCGCAAACATATGAACGCACTTAGCACCCTCAGTGATAGTAATATTGTATAGGGTGGATGTGTAATTGGCGCCGCCACTTGAAATTGGTTCCAATTTCAAATCGTAGTCAACAAAATTTTGTTCACTCGCGATTTCTTGTAAAAGCTTGTTAAGAATTTGTTCGGCTTTCGCCATGATGCACTGTTTATTTTTTATTTGTAAATGTAAATTGATAGTACGTTTGTGCGTATCTACTACACACGCTGGACTGACAATCAGTTGATTATCGTGTGTGTGGAGTAGTGCGACGTCGTTACGTAATCAAGCGGATTGCTCCGTGAGATATGAATGGACTCCACTGCATCGAGTGTTTGTGGTTACGTTGAACGTGGCCTCGTTTTTGTACTTGTAGTTGAACTGATAAACTAATAATTAGACGATTAGCATATCAAATTTTTTGTCATTATCTGTAAAATTACTTGACTAAAACCACAGTATTGAAGAAAAATATGTATGTACCGAATCGTTCCAGCTACATACTTTGTGGGACAAACGAACAGATCTTTATATATGATTATACAACAAACAGATCTCGGGACTCCGTACGCGCGGGGCCTTGACGTGGCCATGTTATTTTGGGTGAAGTGCCAACCGAGGGGGCAATTATATTCGTTTTGATGATGCCGATGTGTAGATGTGTGCTAAATGGACTTCTGGTTGACTTTTACCAACTCCTTTTACTAGCCAATTCATTGTAACTTCTTGATAGCAAAACGATGATGATAATGAGCTGAGTTGGTTGATCCTCATTACCTTAGACCGTCTACTTCATAACACATTAATTTTACAGTAGGAAAATATTTTTATAAAAAGTGAAAATAATAAACTGACTTACTTTTCTAATTTTGTGCATCAAGTTGCTCGGCTTGAAGTCACCATGTCCTAGTACGGTCCGTCGTCTACACGCAAATATATGATCCAACGTAGCTTGGTCGTACGTTTCAAAGAATCTTTGTAACTTTTCCTTATTCTCTGACTGGATGACATTCATCGCCTTCTTCACCATATCAGCCATGAATTCAACGAACGCATCACCCTCCGTATTCCATGGCATCTTCGCCACTTCCAGTGTCTTTTTATATTCCTCCGGATGATACTCATCGTATGCAAATGCCAAGGCGTGGAATTTAGCCAGCTCACTCATTGTAGACTTTGCATATTCCCAGTCCAAGGCCAAAAATCTATTGTAATGTTGATAACCTTCACTGACAAGATCCTCCAGTACTATTGTCTCTTCATATTTTGTACTGTTGCAGCCGTAGAACTTGGCAAATACTAACCTGTGTTCTTCTGGTATTTGATGCTCGTCTTGGAGACGTTCGTAAACTTTTAGGACATTTGTGTAAAAGTTAATTTCTATATTGTAAATTTCTGGTGCCTGCGATCGCACCGCCTGACCTACAGAAGCTACTTTCGCGAACATATGAATACACTTTTCACCCTCAGTCACTGTTACATTGTACAAAGTCGAAGTATAATTGGCACCATCACTTGTGATCGGTTCTATTTTGATATCATAATTTACAAAATTTTGTTCATCAGCGATTTGTAGCAGAAGTTTCTTCAAAATGTTTTCCGCTTTTGACATGTCGAAATATTTGTTAACACGTTTTATAAAATTATTAAATTACACAAAATTGTCCAAATTATTCCGCTCGCGATAACACTTCTGGTGTGCTAGTGGTCGGTGAACAAACTGATAGAAGGACGATGGCCAAACCGGCGCGCGTTACGTGACAGAATGATGTCACAAGAAGAATCACGTGTATCCAAATTGACGAAAAAGTTTTCTTTTTAGTTTGTTATTAGAATTTTTCTTGTATTTTTTTTAAGGTGTAGGTGCTTAAGTACTTTTACTTTAGGAGATTCTTAAATCGGTACATCTGGGAGTGGTTCATTATTTCTTTTGGTGAACAACTGTACTAAGTGGCAACCGACTAGAAGCAATGCAAAAGTTGACCTTCGTGATTTAAACAAAGCAAAAACGACGTCATACCCTATTATGTGATGAATTTTTTTTCAACAGACTGCCATGCAGAGGGTATCGGGTTCGAATCCACGGCGCGCACCAAGGACTTTTCGGAGTTATGTACGTATTGAATTTTAAACTATCGGTTGTCGCGTGCCTTGAAGAGCACGTTAAGCCGTCGGTCCCGGCTGTCATGAAGATCTTTGACTGTCTTCATAGAAAGTCAGCGCCTATGAATAAACTGACAATAGTCCATGGAATATACCTATCCCTTTGAGTTGCGGAAGTCAGATAGGCAGTCGCTCCGTGGAAAAGCTAATATTCAGGCAATCCGGTTAGACTTGAAAGCGGACGTCATTTTAGACATACTAATCAGTCACAAAATCGCAGCGATGTAAAATGGTGTATTTTATGCCAGCGGCGTATCACCTAAGTAAATGGCACACAGTGCGTTTGTTGTAGTGGCCCATGGGGTCATCTAGTGTATTTTTGGGTGACATCCGGTGACTCAACTTCAAGAACAAAATACAACATTAAAAAAATATTACTTCTAAATCTAGTTTGTTTTTGAAGGTCAGTCTCCGGTTGACACTAAAAATATGTCATATTTTGCGGGCTGCCGTCGTCATTCTGAGAGAACCCTAAATACACCAATTTGGGTTCTATTCAATTGATATTGCAAATGTCTACGGCACTTACCGAGTCCTCTTGTATTTAAAATAACGAAAATAGTGTTATTGTAGGCGTATGTTGGACGGTTTCAAAACATTTACCGATGTTTTATGAGTTGTTCTCGAACTTGAAATTGTTTATTTAGATAGCTAAACACTAAATTTAAAATGAATATCCGCATAATCTGCATTTATTGTTATGTTAAGAAAACAGGTTTTCTTAACATAATATTAAATGGACTTTAAAATATACGAAAATACAACCAAATCATCAGCCTTTAACAGTCCACAGCTGGACTAGGCCTCTCCTTTGAAATGAGGAATTGGCCTACTATACCACGCTGGCCAAACGGGTTGGTATAGGGTTTACCTTCTCTTACAGTGCTGTTCTCTGCATAATATGCTCCCACTGTCGGATCTTACGACACCCATGGGATGATATGGGGTGGTGACATTTCGTATTCTTAATCCGTCACCACACGGACAAATATACCTACTTAGTAATAAATATGCTCATAATAGCAATAATAGTGAAGAAAGTTTCAATGATTAGATCCACGAACATCCATTGCTATTGGGATCCACCGTGGATCCACCTATAGGGTCTTAGGTTCAAAACGAAAGTAAAGTATTAAATTGTACCTAATACGTAAGAGTATATAACGCGTTAAATTGTTCTTGTCGTTTGACTCGGTACGGTACGGGTCAAGCAAATTAGAAGGTAGCATTCTCTAATATCTCTATAAAATATAATAAAATAATAATACGTATCCTTACAAGTTGCCGTTGTATTGCCCTAGAAATCGGACCCTGTTCCACAAATCGAAAAACTTAGTAAAAACTGAGACTGCTAGTATGATGTTGATAGCGTAAAATAATTTTATTGTGATAAGTACACATACATACATACATACATAGACTCACGCCTGTTTCCCCGAAGGGGTAGGCAGAGGCATATTAAACGCCCACTTTTCGCCAGTGCTTTGATCCCACGTAATAGGTGGCGAGCCTATTGCCGCTTATCGGGATATTTTGTTTGCCAGAGCCTCGTCCGTTGATTGGCAGGTGCACCACTTGCAGGTGAGGTTGGCTTGGGACCCTAAGTTCTTGATGGGAACCCTATGCACCCACCCTAAGTGTCGATTGTTTTTTTTTTTTTATCCTTTTATCTAACCAATCCCACTATCTAATCTATGTTTAAAGTATAAGAGAACTTATAATTGCATAAGACGCAGTTAGATGGTCATAGCAGTCTAATAATATAGTTCCATACATACATAGTCTCACACCTATATCCCCGAAGAGCTAGGCAGAGGTAGGTATATTGCTACACCCACTTTTACTACTTACTTTATAGTTACATCTCTAGACATACAACTAAATATCACGAGAGGCAGGCTGTGTTTAGGTATTTTTTATAGTTATAGAGATTTGTGTCATCAGAGATAATTTTTTATTGATAGGTTATTATTATACGTAAAGATTTTATAAGACAAGCAAAAATATTATTGAGACTTACTTCTCGAATCCTGTGCATTAAGTTGCTCGTTTTATAGTCACTGTGTGCAATTACTGGCCGTCGTTTATAATTTGTAAAGAATCCGTTAAATTTGGTATTGTCAATCGTTTTGAAAAATCTTCGTAACTTGTCTTTTTTTTCATCTGGAACGTGATCTATCGCTTTTTCAATAACTTTCGCCAGAGTTGCAACCATAGTATCACTTTCCATGTTGAAAGGAGGTTTGACCACATCAAGTGCTTTTTTAAATTCTTCCGGATAATGCTCTGCATAGGCAAATGATAGGGCATGAAATTTTGCCAACTCAGTGATTGCAGATTCCGCATATTCCCAGTCCAGGGGTTTGAATCTATCATAAGATTGGTAGCCTTCTGTGACCAGATTCTCCAGCACTATGGTTTCCTTGAGAGGTTGAGTACTACATCCGTAGAATTTGGGGAACCCTGTCCTGTGCTCATGTGGTATCTGGTATTCGTCTTGCAAACGTTCATAAACTTTCAAGATATTTGTGTAAAAGTAGAACTCAGTCTCGTAGAACTGTGGTGCTTCGGCTCGTATCATCTCTCCTAGAGCGGCTACTTTAGCGAACATATGAACGCACCTGTCTCCTTCAGTGATAGTTATATTGTACAGAGTCGACGTATAGTTGCCACCACCGCTAGAGGTCGGTTCTACTTTTAATTCGTAATTCACAAACTTTTGTTCTTCAGCGATTTGTAACAAAAGCTTGTTTAGTACGTCTGCCATATTTTTTTGGATAATTACAGAGCAAAATTTACGAAATTATTGGCAAGTCGCTTCCGGGTTGCTGTATAAATCTTACTTGTAAGTTAGTATAACACTGCACTGTGTGAGTGACTTTCGAATTCTAATATGAATTCGCAATTTTTATACGACAGCGATAATTTTTCTTATCAATAGATTAAATGAAGAATCTAAAGTCTGGGTTTTAAAAACTGTCCAATTTCATTAATCTACAGACTGTTTCTTTAAATCAAATAGGTCAAATAAGTGAGAAATAAAACAGTTGATAAAATAAAGCATTTTATTTTTTTTATCAAACTTGCACGACTATACTAATTTAGTATAAATGTCACGCGTATTTTTAAAATAAAAAATGTACAATACTTTTTCTATGCCGTCAATCATCCAGTCTTGGTTTGGTATAACTTTACTTTTTTACTTAGATGTACATTGGAGTTAGAGAATTAGATTTTAATTGAAGAAGTAGAATATGTAACAACGAGCCAGTTTGCACCTGTGCTGGTAAAACTGAGCTTGTCGGCGTGAAGCCCAGTAATTGAAACAGTTGAATAAATTCATTCTAGTGTGTTGATTCTCTGCAATAACTTACACCACTTTTCGCCTCGTCGAAATTGACTGCTTTTCAATTAAACCGTTATTTATTTGTGTACTCGTGTTACTGCCTCAGTGGTCCAGTGGATAGCGTAGGTGACTGCTGATCGGAGGTCCAGGGTTTGATTCACGGGTCGGGCAAAAGTGTTACTGGGTTTTTCCGAATTCTCAGTAGCAGCACGGAGTCTGGTGATGTGCCCGGTAACGGCAATAGGCTCGCCCCCTATTACGTGGGACCTAAAAATTCATGGCGTAATATGGGTATAATATTACACCTCTGCCTACCCCTTCAGGGATACAGGGGTGAGTCTATAAAAAAAAATTACTCGTGTTAAATTCAGTGGTCATTAATATTATGGTTTTGCCTTCAAAATCTTACAAAATCTTGATTAGCAAACGTAGAACGAAACTTTTAACCAAGCAATTTTTGATGAAAATCTACAATGGCCAACTCGTTCAGTAGCTCAAACAAATATCTTGTTGATAAAATGATCTAGCTTAGAAATCACTGCGTGCGATAAAAGTAGTAAATTTTAAAGATTAATTTTATAACATCTGTGAAGATCGCGCTTTGAAATTCGTTGCTAGGATAAAAACTGGCAAGCTTTGGTGCTCTGATAAACTACACTCAAGTAAACAATTACGAGCTACTCGTATAATGACAACGTCACACTCTTTGACCAACCACAGTGCAAGGACGAATTACAGCTAGAGATGTAAGTGCGGTATTATACCATTTGTACTGAAATGTATAAAACGAAAAATACCGTATAATACGGTATTATACCATTTACTACGGTATTTTATGTATAAATCAATTGTTCTATATTTTTGAAGTAAATGATCATAGAAATCATTAAAAATACTGAATACGGTAGAATTGCACAGGAATAAAGCAAGAAATTATATTTTAAGTTTGTATTTTAATAATTACGGTTAAGGTTTCGAAATACGTCGCCGTTTTTAGGGTTTGTGAGTGATTGGAGGGGGAGGGGGGGAGGTCTCGGAACCACCCCTAACAATTTCCACTTGCCGGAAATACTTGGTTTCCTCTGGAAAAAAAAACTCCAGACATCTGTGTGTATGGCATTGCCAACTTCCACATTCTTCACACTAGTTTAATAAACTAAGTTAAGGGTCAAAATAGAACCTAACACAACCTATTTAGTTACTTTCACATAAAACCTAAAATTACGTTCCGTTTTTCATATTTGAATGAAGAGTTTTTGGAAATTGTTTAAAAATATTTAGACGCAACTCCGGCAGCCAAAATTACTTTTAGGGGATTAAAACTAACTCCCTTAAGCCCCCTACACCACCAATACCCTCAAATTCGGGCGACGCGTTTCGAAACCTGACCCAAAATTACTATTAGCTACAACAATATTACCATAAAAACAAGGTCAAAATATGATTTAAAGAAAAACACGTAACATTTTAAGGTACGTTAGAGCAAAGGGGTCCTTAAAGTTATTTGAATCATCTCTCTATTTATTCTAAATTACATTATGTTCCTCTCTGCGTGGAGACACGTACAGCCCGAACCTTAATACAAGATCCACAAGAAAAGCACAGACGTGGCCCACGCCTTTTGTCTTCCTAGTTCGAAAACCCGAGATTTAGAGGATCTTCTACCTCCATATCTAAATCCTCTTGTGTTGCTACGTTCTCGGTAGATGACGACGCAGTAATGCATTCTAGCAACATACTTTCAGCTAAATCATCTTCATCACCACTTTCTTTAACTTCGAATGTGCTGTCAGGAACAACAAGATTTGTGTAAATCGAGACCAATTTAGAAACACGTGATTTATCTACGTGTTTTGACGATACGAATTTCGGGCTTTGCAATGAATTTTTCCAAAAGTTAAAATTCCAAAATTATTAGGTAATTAGTAATTCTAAAACAAAGAATACAATCGAAACTTAAAATATATTTAATGTTTTAAACTAGAACTCGTCGCAATATCGCAGGGTCTTATAAACTGAATCAGAATATAAAATACATAAAATACCAATAATACCGTAAGTTATAATAAAATACCGGTTTAATACATAGCCTTTTGGTATTATACGGTATTTTTACAACACTAATTACAGCGACCAATGACCTTCGTTCTCCTAACACATTGTTACAAATTGTAACAGTCCAAAAAACGGACACATTTTCGATTTCTGCTCACATGCTGCTAACATGCAATACCTATTTGACGTTGGCGCTCGACCACGAATCTAAAGTGCTACGTACAACCATTACCAAGAAAATATTATTACTGGTACCTATTAAAAGTAAATAAACTTACTTTATTAATCTTGTGCATCAAATTGCTGGGCTTGAAGTCACTGTGTATCAGAACTGGTCGCCGTCACTTTTGAAATAACTCGTTCACGTTACCATTGTGATACGTTTTGAAAAATGTTTGTAACTTTTGCTTATTTTTATCTTGAACATTTTGAATTGTTTTTTCGAACATTCTGCTCATAAGTTCTACCATCACATCATTATCTGAATTCAATGGCGTCTTGGCCACTTCAACAGGTTTTTTAACTCTTTTGGGTGATACTCATCATATGCAAAGCGTGAAATGCCAAAGCGTGGAATTTAGGTAACTCAGTTATAGCGGACTTCGCATATTCTCAGCCTATGGATATAAATCTATTGCAAGCTTGATAACCATCCATGACCAAATTCTCTAGCACTTAAGTTTATACAAGCAATTCGTTGTTGCAGCCGTAGATTTTGGGGAAACTATCCTGTAATCTTCTGGCACTTCAAACTCATTTTTCAAACGATCATAAATTTTTAAGAGATCCGTGTTAAAATAGGTTTTAGTCTGGTAAAACTATGGTGCTTGTGAACGCATTACTTCACCTTGAACGGCTACCTTCGCAAAAATATGCATGACTTTATCATCTTTATTGACGCGTAGTTAGCACCGCGGCACCGCCACTTGAGATGGGTTCAATTTTTACATCGTACCTACTTCTCAAAAATTTGCTCTCTCGCGATTCCCAATACGACTTTGTTAAGGATTTGTTCTAATTTAGGTATATGTGAATACGTAAATACGATCTTTGTACGAGTAATCGACGGCTGATGGATGTATTTCCCAAGTATTATGTAACTTTATGTTTTGAACCATTATTGTTGTTTTTATGAGAGCATATTACTGTATTGGCGCTGTAACGGTGACTAAGCAATCTATAAAACACGAAAAAAGTAGTTATTTGTTGTATAAGATCATAAGTTACGTCCTAGAAAAATGTATGCATAAAGATCATATCTCAAGAAATATGTACGTATACATATGAGCCAACGTTCTAAAATTATTATAGCACAGAATCTTAGTATCCAAAATAGTTGTCTTCAAGAGAACTTCATGTTATATTACGTGTGTTATCTTCTGTATATATAAAATCCTTGCGTTACTGACTGACTGACAGACACTCTACAGCCAAAACTACTGAGCGCAAGTAGGTGAAATTTGGCATGTATGTTCCTTGAGGTGTGTAGGCACTAAGAGAGGATTTTTGAAAATTCCTTCCCCAAGGGGGTTAAACAGATTGTCAAAGTTTGTATGAAACTTTTTATTCCTTCAATGGATTAACTTCAAACTTTGTATATTATTGGTTCCTCTAATGGAGTGAATGAACACTAAGAATTTTCTTTGGAAATTCTTACCCTAAGTGGATAAAAAGGGGAGCCAGAATTTGTATGCGACCTTTTTATTTCTTCAATGGATTAACTTCATACTTTGTTTATTGGATCCGCAAATGACGTTAGCGAACACAAAGACATTTATTTTGGAAATACTTCACCAAAAAGGTAGAAAAGAGAGTACGAAATTTTGTAAACCCTTTTATTTGCATTGCACTTGTACTTATTTGATATTATTTACATAATGATGGTAGCTTTGAAGAATCCTTTAAAAAGTGAGCGATATAACTTTGATACGGTATGACTAGTAACGTATTGGAATAGTAGAGATAACCATATAGATGTTACAATTATAGTCCAGTATAACTATCATAATCCAAATGGTTCATAAGAATGTATTGTATTTAGTAACAGTGGCAAAGATTTATTTCTGTTTTGCTCGTGAAAACTGTACTTCATGAATGAGAATTTTCTTTTTTGCCTAACCCTTTGCCAAAAATTACTCCTATTTTTTTGCAAAGTGTTTGAGTAAATAATTTACATACAACCACAGCATACAACTCGTTCGCTACTTAAACAGCAACTGTGAATAGGTATGTCTTTAGACTAAACCGTTTTATTTGTGACCTTCTTGCTTTGTCAAAAACTTCATGTCTGTTATAGTGAGTCTTTGGATTTAAGTCTTGGTAACTCTAAAACCTTAGGTAAACATTGGTTCTTCGCGCTTTCTGTCCAGCTTCCAGTTTCATCTTCTGCCTTAGCTAAGCAACTGAAACCACTTGCCGGAGCTACCTATTAGTTTCTACAGAAGTAGTTTCTGCATTGCTAGCATGCCCCTGTGTTTCATCTGCAGTACCTTGAGGGTTTTCAGGAGTCTTTTGACCCACCAATTTTTTGTAACCCAAGTTCACTTCTATGTGACACACTACATTCATTTGTGGTATTCCACATGCTGGATGCTTGAGCTGGATGTGTAAATTCCCTTGATATTGCTTCAGCGGTCAATACCGCAAAGAACCTATAGATAATTTTATTTCTCATTTGAATCGCTTGTCATCTCTCATTAGATACTGTAGATATTCTTGTATTGTTGAATGATAAATTGCTTATGTGTTATTACAAGTATTATTGTAAGGTAATAATAATTGCAAGTAATCATTACGATAACCGTATTACCCACATAATTATGATATATAAACATGACCCGTCAGTTTAGTAGTTACATGACGCACAATAGTTTTTCCTTAAAATACCCCATAGTTAAAATCTCGGGAAAGTTGAAAAGGAAAACATATTAAATGTTGGATCACGAGTTTGTCAATTGTGGATTCAGTAATTACTTGTTTTTTTTTTAAACGTCTCTCGCACTAGGACTAAATCCTGTGTCGTGGAGTACTTAACAAAAATACTACCAGCGGACACAATGAACACCCAGACTCGAAACAACAATTTTATTAATAAATCACATCACATAGAGTGTTGTCTCGTCTGGTGATCGAACCTACAACACTCGGCCCAGTGTCAAGCGGCGAGGTGGCCGCTTAAACCACTACGTCGACCGTGTAGTACTTCTACTATAATATTGAGCCAATAGTCGTGACTATTACCATTTTAGTAACCAAGGGTGGCGAAGAGCCTTGTTGGTCATGTGAGCATGCTAAGGCTCGCGTTGAATGCTTGGGGCAACAGCCTGATGCTGAAGGCAGTACTTCTGGACGGAATACGTTTTATGAGTAAACTTCTGTCTCTGGAACCCTAACTTGTAGCTTGTACCTGCCTATGTCTGATGCTAGTGAGATCCTACAAAATCTATTTTTTAGCATTATTTCTTTTTCTTGTATTTAGTATTTTAACTCTTACGGATTTGTGTAAAACACACAGGGTTTATTCTTAGTGCGGGAGTCATCATCCTTTTTGCGTTATCCCAGTTGCATCCAAGTTGGCGCTTACTAGTCTAACCACATTTGACTAAATATTAGATTTGTCACAGAGTGAGCGCCTATCTGGCCTCAACAACCAAAGGTTCCATGGTTTAAACTAGTGTCTGTTTTTAGACTCCATAAAACGACTGTCCGAGATCTTCATGGCAGCTGGGACCAATGGCTTCACATGCTCTCCGTGGCACGGGGCAAGCGAGAGTTTACAATTTAATACGCACAAAACTCCGAAAAGTCAGTGCATTTTCACAACAGATTCGAACCCGATATCATCTGCATCACAGTCTGTTGGTATCACCACTAGGTTATCATTGCCTGTATCTCCAATAAGCTATCGAAATGCTCAGAGCCGGAGAACTCTTTAAAAAAAAAATATCATGCTTACACTATTTTTGTACTGATATTTTAAGTTTTATGTCATGCCTGTATCCCCGAAGGGATAGGCAGACGTGTAATATTACACCTACATTTCGCGATGAATTTTTAGGTCCCATAGGGGGCGAGCCTGTTGCCGTATCGGGCACATTACCAGACTCCGCGCTGTTACTGAGAATTTCCTAACGGAAAAACCCAATAACACTTTGCCCGACCCGGGAATCGAACCCGAGACCTCCCAATCCCAAGCGCACATTTATGCCGCGAGACCAACGAGGCAGTCTGGGTTATATAGCACACCTCTATTGCACGCATCTAGAGCACACCTCCATTCACACGAAAGACATGGGTCAGTCTAACTCGTTTCCACCAGTACTATGATAGACGGAGCAAATAATATAATGTATTTGCAGGACATGAAAAGCACTTATCTCGTGGAAAACCCCTCTAAGACCGATGGCTATTGAATAATTTTGGTCATTTGGTGTTAATTTTTTTTTCGTGTGATATGATATCTTATTGATACTTAAATAAGCATTAGATATGACTATTGTGCACCGTTGTAATCAATAAGTGCTTACAGATTGTGAACAGTCATTATTACGTTTAACATTAGACCTCTCAAAATTGTTAATGCACAATATATACTTGAGTTCAAGTACTCGTTGAAAATCAATAAGACACATAACATAACAATAAGACTTGTTTTTTTCATCAGTCATATCCTTGTACAACTATTAAATTTGACTGCACGTCATCATCATCAGCCCTTTATACTGTACCACTGCTGGGCACGGCCGCCTCTTCTCATTATGAGAAGGGTAAGGCCATAGTCCACCACGCTGGTGAAGTGCGGGTTGGTAGAATTCACATGTCTTTCGAGAACATTACAATATGTTTAATATTTCAATACGTAAATCGGTCCACAGATCTCGCAAGACGCCGCGCCGGAGGTATCAGGAGAACTCTCAGACATGCAAATTTAATCACGATGTTTTCCTTCACCGATTAGCAAGCGATAATTAACAATTGAATACGCACTTAACTCCGAAAAGTCATTGGTGCGTGCCGTGGATTCGAACCCGAGACCTTCTGCATAGCAGTCCGTCGGTCTCTCCACTCAGCTATCGCTGCTGATGCTGACTGCACGTAACTAGTTTACGGCCGATTTTAATAGATATTCGATCTATCCATAGATTTGCAGATTCGAGACAGTAGTACATTGTTTGACATACCTATTTTGTATTGAGCTTATGTCTAATATGTATCTAAAATCTGAAAAAGATGGCTTGATCGAATATTGAATTCAGCGGTTAGGCTACCGCCGCGCCGCTTCAGGGTCGAACTAAACTACAATGTCGAACACAGTTCATTACTGGTCCGATGTCGATCTGGTCAAATACAACTAAAAACGATGTGTGTACGCAGTAGCGATAATTAGGTTTCGGAACCGAAACCTAATTATAATTTTACATACAACTCCAACAGCTAGCCCTACTGCACCATCTGAGACCGAATATTTTTGACAAAGTTTGGCTTTGCCAGCCACATCTGGGCACATGCCAGAAAAAGACATTTAGGGTCGCCGTCGACGGACACGTTGAAGAGGACATCATCATAATTATAGGTATGTACATTTCTTTCGTTATTGTCTGACTGCCAGGCAAGCTACAGCGAAAACTATTGGGCGCGAGAAGCTGAAAGGACGATGGGCGGAATCGTTCCCACCCATCAACAAAAATGAAATGTAGCTCAATTGGCACATCTTGGCAAGATGATATTTTTTTACTATGGGGACGTTGCCCAAAAGCGTGGGGTAGTAATTAACGGATAAACAAATACGCATTTTTGACGATTATTTGTAAAACACCTACTCATTTATGTATTCATTAGTGCACAGTGAACATAGATCAGTAATATGAACACTCACAATAAAATTGTTATCTGCCTACTATGAGCATTATAAGAATGAAGAATTAGAAGAAAATGAATTTAAGTGATTCATTCATTTATATTATACTAGACGGTGCCAGCGGCCTCGGCCGCGTCAATTATACATATAAACCTTCCTCTTGAATCATTCTATCTATTAAAAAAAACCGCATTTAAATATTTAAAATCCGTTGCGTAGTTTTTAAGATTTAAGCATACACAGGGACAGACAGACAGAAGACAGACTTTGTTTTATACTATGTATTATAATAGTAGTATTATATAAGAGCAGCGATAGCCTAGAGGAGATACCAACGGATTGCCTTGCAGAGGGAATCGGAGTTCGAAGTTAAGTGCGTCTTAAATTGTTAATTATCGCTTGGCCCGTGCCTTGGAGAGCACGTTAAACCGTCGGTCCCGGCTGTCATGAATATGTTTGAAAGTCGTTACGTCGAGTCAGTACCCTCAAATAAACTGATACTGGTCTTAACCATGGAATATCGCTATTCCTTTCGGTTGCGGAGGTCAGACGGCAGTCACTCGGTGGAAAAGTTGATATTCTGTAATATCTGGTTAGACCAGTAAGCGGACCACAAAATAGTATCGTACCCCAGGAGGGTACCAGCGTCCGTGACGCTGGAGAATCCCTCTCAGCACCATCGTGTGCAGGCTGCCCCACGTATTCTTGGGGCAATGTTTCACAATGTCGAGACACATTAAATCTGCACGACCTGGCCAACGCCATGCCTCGTGCAACCCACACTTCATCCACTACCTGGAACATCGCTCCGCGTCGAGCAAACGCACGCCAAAAGGCGGACGTTGACTCCGCGTCGACTGCGAATCCAGGTAGTCGTAGACGAGGCGGTAAACGCTACCGCCGTTACAAACGCTCACGTGAGCAAACAACACAGTCAGGTGTTAGCGCTTCGAATAAATCGGCTAGCGCACTCCCGACTACGACCACGACGGCTGGTAAAAACAACCAGCGCGGCGACCAAACCTCGACCGGTGGAGCGGACGTTCCACCCCGGACGACGCAGCCGGACGGTTGTGTTGCGCCGCTGACGGCGGGAGGCGCGACTGTAATAACAGACAGCGCACTCCCGCCTGCGCGCGGCGCACCAACTACGGCTGCTCCCGGGGCGCCCCGTCGCGCTCCTCCGGTGGGGATTGGTAACGCTGCGCAGCCGTCGTGTAGAAACAAGGAGCCGCGCGCAAACGCGGCCCAAAAAGACGCGATCCGGCGCCACCAGGACATCCCACTCCGACACCAAGCACGAAGAGGGATCGCCCTGAGGACTCTACACCACCCAGCGGGGGGTCGAAGCGGGCGAAAACAGATGCCACACCTAAGAGCGGTAAGAGCTACGCAGACGCGACAAACTCGCAGCTGATGGTAGCCATCGCTACCACCCCCGCCACGGACCTGACGGTGGAACAGGCGAAGCAGCGCGAACTCTCAATTGAAGAGAGTATAGTTCTGTTGAAACTGCCTTCACCACACCGCCGAATAACGGGCCGGCACTCGCACCTTCCTTTAGGGGCAAACCTCTCGCAGTGGAGGGTGTCCTGAAGTTATGGTGCGAGAACGAACACTCACTGACGTGGCTCAAAAACACAGTAGCCAAATTAAGATCGCCGATTGAGAGGACCAGGCTGGTCGTCATCAGGCAGTCAGACATAGCGAAGCGCGTACGCGCAGCGCTGTGGCTGCCGAGGACGATCACCATGGAGCTACCTAAAATCCACCATCTCCTCATTGCCGAAAACCCCTGGTACGCCGTACAAACGTGGCAATTGTACGGCGCATCCTTGCAGGAGCACGGCGTGTACCTTACCTTAGGCATCCCGGAACCCGAGATCCCCAAGATCACGGGACGCGGCCGTCGGGTTTCCTTCTTCGCTGGCAGCGTGTACGTAATGTTCCACGCTTCCAGCGGGGGGGAGAGCTCGGCGGCTGTAGGGCCCAAGAAGACGCCGAGTGAAGGTAAGGACACAACGGGATGAGCTGTACTAGCCATCCCAAGCACCTCGGGCATAGCCCGTATTACACCGGCGCCCGCAGCGACTACACAACAACCCACCGCTGCGACGGACGCAAAAGACGAGCACGACTCGTCTGACGGGGAGTCTATGGACAGCAATGTCCTCGACTCCTCGTCAGACTAGAGTCATACAAACTAACCTCCAGCATAAACAAATTGCAACGGCTACCCTACGCAGGCTGCTGGAGGTTAATCAGCAGAAAATAGCCCTAATCCAGGAGCCGTGGATTAGAGGCGACAACATATGTGGTCTAAACAACATCGGAGGTAAGCTACTGCACAACTGCTCGGTCACTAAACCGAGAACATGCATATACATTCCCCGAACAATACCAGCACTGTTGCTAACCAACTTCTGTTCTAGAGACCTCACTGCCGTAGGACTACAAACAGGGCCCAACAAACAGATGTTAGTACTAGCTTCGGTCTACATGTCTGGCGATGAGGACATCCCATCAAAAGAGCTGGCCGAGCTGGTGCAGCACTGTGAGGACCACGGCTGGCAGGTAATCATCTCGGCGGACGCAAACGCGCACCATCCGCTGTGGGGAAGCCCCGACGCAAACAGACGAGGTGAGATCTTGACTGAATACATCTTTTCAACAAATCTATCTGTAGTTAACAACGGTTCGGAGCCCACCTTTGTTAGCTCCAGATATCAAACCATAGTAGACATAACGCTAGCATCGGATGGGGCCGCGGAACTTGTCACAAACTGGCATGTGTCCGCTGAGCCATCCTTTGCAGACCACAGACGAATCTGCTATGACATACGTGTGCAAGAGAACGTCCAACAACCTAGGCGCAACCCTCGCAGAACCAACATCGCGAAATACAAGACACTTCTCGTATCACAGGTAGACAAATCCTATTTAAAGGACATGTCAACCAGCACTGACAACATAGAACATAGCACCAACTTACTAACAGAATGTATACAAACAAGTTATCAGCAAGCCTGTGCACCCACACTCCCAAAGTCGTCTAGCAAAACCCAGTGGTGGGGAAGAGAACCAGAGGGACTCAGGCAAAACCTGAGGAAACTCTTTAACAGGGCTAAAAACACGAGAATGGAAGCAGACTGGCTCAAATACAAAGAAGCCCAGTCACACTACAAGAAACGCATAAGATTCCGCAGAGGCGAGTCCTGGCGGCGTTTCTGCAGCGGTATAAACACCACGAATGAAGCAACCAGGGTGAAAAAGATCTTGTCTCAGGACAGCAACAAAACCCTTGGCGCCATTAAAAAGCAAGATGGAACCTACGCAACTATGGACGCTGAAATTAGCCAAGTGCTAATTGAAACTCACTTCCCAGGTTGTGAAGTAACCAATGACCGTCTGTGGGACGAGTCAGAATACAGACCACCGACCCAAACAGACTGGCTGGTAGCCGAAAATATGGTCACCACAGACCGGCTGAAATGGGCAATAGACAGCTTCCAGGCATTCAAATCCGCAGGCCTGGATGAAATCATACCAGCATTCCTACAGTGGGGATGCACAACGATTGTGCCGCACTTGCTCGACATCTACAGGGCCTCAATAGCACACAGATACATACCTTGCAGGTGGAGGGAAGTTAAAGTCATATTCCTCCCAAAACCTGGCAAAACTGACTACTCACAAGCGAAAGCATATGGACCCATCAGCTTGACCTCCTTCTTATTGAAAACGCTGGAGAGACTTACGGACCGATACCTCCGTGAGGGCGCATTACTGCGCAATCCACTACACCCACATCAACACGGCTACAGAAGTGGCAGGTCAACTGAATCGGCGCTGCATTCCGTTGTGGGAACCAGCGCTTACCAACAAGTTAATGACACTGGAGGCCTTCATTGACATAGAAGGTGCCTTCGACCAAACTAAGTTCAACAGTATCAGCCGGGCCCTCGAAAAGTTCGGAGTTGAGCAAACCCTTAGTGGCTGGATTGATCAACTGCTGAAACAGAGGGCAATACAATTCACGGTAAACTCCACCACAAGGGGCATATTTGCAAAAGGCTGCCCTCAGGGAGGTGTACTCTCACCCCTGTTGTGGAACATTGTGGTGGGCGATCTGTTACGGAACTTAAACGACAGACGATTCTTCACGGTCGGCTATGCAGACGACATTACCATCCTGATCAAAGGTGACTCAGAAGACACGATCCGAAATCGGATGCAAGCAGCCATCAGGATCATGGAGGAATGGTGCAACCAACATGAACTGACGGTTAACCCCAACAAAACGGAGCTAGTACTTTTCACCAACAAAAGGAAAACCTATATGTGCAAAACACCAAAACTCTTTGGAACGGAGCTTACCCTATCGAATGAAGTCAAGTACTTGGGTGTAATACTTGACCATAAGCTAAACTGGGGCAAGCACATCAGCACAAAAACAACAAAAGCATGCACAATCTTCTGGCAATGTCAGAAAATCATAGGCAAAAAATGGGGTCTCAAACCATCAATTACTCTGTGGATCTACACTGCCATTATACACCCCATGCTTACATATGGTGCAGTAGTGTGGTGGCTACGCACGCAACTAAGCACAATCACAAAAAAGCTACAGAGCCTTCAACGCCTAGCCTGCTTGGCCACAACAGGCTGCATGAAGAGCACCCCAACAGCCGCCTTGGAGATACTACTGGACCTAAGACCGCTGCACCTAATGATCCAGCAGGAAGCTGGCGCTGCAGCAATCCGTCTAGACAAGCTCGGGCTATGGAGAAAGGATGATCGAATTACCCACGCACGCCTAAAAGGGACCTTAACCAAAGGGATCCCGATGCTAGAGGCCGCTTGCGATCTCATCCCTAAAACTTTTGTGTTTGACAAAAAATATCGCATCCAATTGCAGGAGGAACACAAAGACAGCTCTGGTATACACGAAGTCAGAGTATACACAGACGGCTCAAAAACGAAGTATGGGACAGGTGCGGGCGTATTCTCCCATGACTTAAATATCAACATCTCAACATCCCTTGGCACCCTTAACACCATATTCCAAGCCGAGTGTGTTGGGATAACAAGAGCCGCAACAGCAATCGCGTCTAGGAACGTAAGTGACCTGGCTATACGCATTATCACGGACAGTGCCTCTGTACTACAAGCTCTCGGCAGCAACTGCTTTAACAGCGGCCTCATCATGGAATGCCACCTAGAGCTGCAAAAGATTGCAGAGAAGAATCGGGTTACGCTGCAATGGATTAAAGGCCGCAGCAACTCCGCAGGCAATGACGCCGCAGATCAACTGGCACGGCAAGGATCGGACACAATGATAATGGGACCCGAGCCGATTGTACCGATACCAGTAAGCCAACTAACGTGGCTACGCGAGAGAACCGCACATGAACATGAAATACAGTGGGCAAACATAAAAGAATGCAGACAAACAAAAGATGCTATCCCCTGCTTGAACAAGCGACTCTCACACAAGCTGCTGCATTCTAATAGAAAAACACTTAAGCATCTGACGGGCATAATAACCGGCCACTGTCCACTCAACAAGCAACTATTCAACATAGGCGTTACGGACAGCCCACTGTGCAGGGGCTGCATGGAAACCGAAGAAACACCCGCTCACGTCATTCTGCACTGTACAAGTGTGAGCGATCAACGGGCAAAGCTGCTGAATAACCCCAGAACCATGAGTGAAGCTTTAAACGACACCAGCCAATTAACTAAGGTGAAAGGAACTAAGGTGGTATGAGTAGTCGGCGTCAATCAAGTCGCCACATACGCACAATGGCCCAAATAAGTGGCTAAGTGCGGAAAACCCACGACCAACTATAACTAACTATAACTATAGACCAGTAAGCGGATCTCGGGCTCTAAGGCGTGTAAGTCTTAGATGCAACCGGGATAACGCTAGGGCGATGATGATTCATTTATATTCGTTATTTTCCTATTATTGATTCATTATCATTTAAATGTTTAAAAATACATTATGTTTTGTTTTGTATAGTTACTAAATCACGTTTTATGCTATAATATAACCATAATGTCAAAAAAACTTACAAGTGTAAAATGAAAATATAGGTTAATTAATAATAATAAATTGTTTTTTATTTATATATCCCACGGATTTAAGTAAAAAAAAGGATTTTAATCAAGTAGTGGATACTTAAGGTACACATTGGCATCAGTTCCATGTGTGTTGGTATATGGGGACGGAGCCCATACATTTTTGGCCATAGTCCGTTTCCATGTTTGTTCCTGGACCGTAGGGATGCACGTAAGAAGGGATTTCTCGAAATTCCCATGGGGTCGGGCAGAAATGATTTTATCAAAATAAAAGGTGCGGGCTGCGGGCACCCTCTAGTAAGTGTATACTAGCGTAGCAAATGAAATCATTAGGAATTACATTACGCAATTATTGAAATTGTTTCTCTAACCGCAAGTTCTTCATTACTTAATTGATAAATGATTCGTTTAATGTAGTTTCGAAACATTCTTCCACCATGTCGGTCGCAGAGACAGTACTGAGAAAGTTACTCAACAAGGCTTTTGGCAAATCATTTAAAGAAGATGAAATATCATTGGAATTAATAACAAGTGGTGGTGCGAATTATACTACGGCACTGTATTCCATCAGAATCAAGACAGGACGGGAGGAATCTTTGAAATTGTTCGCTAAAATGGCTAACGTCACTGATGCTACTCGTAAAGTAATTCAGGTGAGGAGAATGTATGAGACGGAGGAATTCGTATACTCTGAACTAGTGAAAGCCTACGAAAGAATAGAAAATAAATACAAAGTAGCTCCCGAACACAAATTTTCGTTCCCGAAGTGTTACGGTGCTAATCTAGCTGACGGGGAAGAAACGATAATATTGGAAGATTTGATTGACAGTGGTTTTAGTCCTTACAATAGGCTAAAGCCGCTTGACTGGGAGCATGCCGCCGGAGCAGTTGAAGCTTTGGCGAAATTCCACGCAATGTCTTTCGCATATGCTAAAGAAGAGCCAGAAAATTTCGCTAAGTTATTAGATAGACTGAAGCTCGAACCAGTAGAACGATGGTTGGTGCCTGAAAGGATACAACAACGAAGGAGAATGTTGCAAGGAGCCATTCAAGTAGTAAAGGAGGAGCATAAGGAGAAAATGTCGAAGTTGCTGCACTGCGAAGCAGATTTTGAAGCTTTCAACAAGTACAAGATGCCACTGAGTGTTCCGGTGTTGTGTCACGGGGATTATCGCTTCAGCAACGTGTTATTCAGACGTCGGGTGAGTGTTTTTTTTTTAATGTCCATTTGTATTACAAATATGAAATGTAAACAAATATCCTTATAATTTTCCCTATTGTATACATATACTCCACTTGCTTATCTATCGTTACAAAGCTCACACGCTTCCTCTACACTCATTACTTTTCATTTATTTTTCATGTATTTTTCAATTTTTTTTTTCATGTATGAAAAGTCGGCTGGTTTAGGGGTTTCGGACCTTTCCGAACACATTGGTCTATTATTCTCGAAGTTTCCATCTTTCAGTATTATTCACTAACACATTTTTATTAAGTTTTTTTGCCACAAAATACGTGATACGTCTTGTCATATATACATAATGGTATCATTATGTTCCACTGTCCATCCTCACTAAAACCGCATTGTACCACTATAGGTATTCTAATCGGTTCACTCATTGTTTTTTTACAACTCCATCATTTATTTTTATGTATGTTTAGTTATTATTCCTGCAGATGTGGAAATACAAGCATATTTGTGTTTCCATATCTTCGCAGTTATTTAAACCCACATTTAAACCTTATATTATTCACAGAAAACTTTTTTTTGCGAAAAAGAATCAAACACTTAAATAAAATATTTATGGTCAGTTCCACCGATGTCTGGTAAGTTACTGTTAAACAAATTTGTCAGATAACTCATACAAACGATCCAGTTTTAAATTAATCTGCAAGTCTTTTTTTAGTCTTATGCAAATACTAGCTGTTTCCCGCGGTTTCACCCGCGTCCTGGGGTAACTACTTCGCCTACCCGGTTACTTTATAGCCTAAGTTACTCCTTGGTACATCAGCTATCCGCCAGTGGAAGTACCGTCAAAATCGGTCCAGCCGTTCCAGAGATTAGTGAGAACAAACAACAGACGGACAGACAGACAGACAAAAATGGTAAAAAATGATATTTCGGTATATGTAACATGTATACATCCATATGCATTAAGTAAAAAGCGGTTATTTTAATATTACAAACAGACAATCTAATTTTATTCAAGTGTATAGATGGTGGAACAGGGCCTTAGATGTTAAGGGTAAATAAATGCACCTATTTTGCAAGAACTAGTGCAGTATGTAGTTGCCAACTACTGGTTTGTAAATTTATTACCAGTAATTAGTCGTAGGTATTTCGACATTCCGTTGCTGTTCACAATTTTCTGCCGTTGATATCGCGTTGTCTCCTTTAAGTACATTTGGACTCGTTTAGCAAGGTACCTATTACGCAAGTGACGTCGCCTAATGACAAGCGAAATGGACAATAAATACGTTTGTCATTTACCTTGTTCACGGCATTATCACTAATTACCCCACTTAAGTGGCATTTGAAGAACTTGATTTGAGCAGGCGCTGTTTGGCGATTGAGAATGGTAAATGCTGGATCAGTGCCATACTCACGGTCCTAGGTAAAGAGTGGAACACATTGGTGGTTAAGGACACACTTCTGCCGATTCCCGCGCTAAGGAAGATCTCTTGGCCTTCTTTAGCGCGGGAATCGGCAGTTAATTTTTCGCTTACTCAAATTCATGCCGATCAAGTTATTAATACAGTATCTCATCATCAGTCGCTAAGTTTTTTTTATTCGCTCGTTTTATAATTCCTCTTTACATATTTATGCATAGGCAGCGATAGCCCAGTGGAGCTAGACTGCTATGCAGAGTGTTCAGAATCTGCCTAGAAGGACTGGTAAAGGTTTGCAGATGGCAGTGGAAGCGTGATTGTATTCATCCAGTCATTGTAGGCAAGTCAAAGGTCGAACATATCGTCGCCCTCCCCGCTAACTGTCGTATCTCACAAACTGACGTATCTGCACTGACATTACCTACGTATTCAGAACTTTGTTTCGAATAATTCTCTCTAATCCTCGTATCTGTGTCGTTTACCGTTTAGAAGATAATCACATATTTTGTTTTGCATAAGTGCAAAAGGTGGGAATAAATATTCTCTCTACCTGTCTTATGAACATACTACAGTTAGTAAGACTTTTTTTTCGCCAGGATTGAAAATTACTGATAGTATATGTACATAGGGCACTTAGCTAGAACTTTTTCTACGATGTTTATACATTCCATTTTTCACTTACGTCGTATAGAACAAAGCTTTTTTACGAATATGAAGCTTATTGCCATAGCATTAAGTGAAGTGACACTGCGATACGCACGGGGGGTGCGGGTGTGATTGTACCAGAAAGGAAAATTGGCCCTTATTGTCACATCTTCAACTGTAAACGCAGTTGTTATCGTTTCACAGATGAGATTCGTGAAAATATATTCCAAAGTTATTGGGATCAAGGAAATCTTCAGTCACAGCGTGAGTTTATTGTGAGGCATGTGAAAAAAGATTTTGTTAAACGTGGAACTGCTGGACCAGAATCTAGAAGGCAAGCCTCTCTTCAATATTTTTTTCCTCTGCAGAATAAGTCTCTCCATGTTTGCCAAAGGTTTTTCTTAAACACTTTGGAAATAAGTTTTCGTATTATTAGGACATCACTTGGAAAAGTTACAGTCACCAGTATTGTCGTAAAATAAAAACGAGGAGGGCGTAGAGAAACCTTAATTGAAAATGATTTCATAATTCGAAAAATGATTGAACATCATATTGAAAGACTTCCGAAGGTTGAATCTCATTACTGCAGGGAAAGTTCCTCTAGAGAATATCTACATTGTGACCTGACGCTACCCAAGATGGTACATCTTGGGTAGCGTCAACATGTTTAAACGTCGACATGTTTAAAGAAGATAATAAAAATTGTTCCGTGAAGCCCAGTTTTTCGTCGTATAGAAGGGATTTTAAATCCAAAAACTAAAAATTTACGAAAAATATAAAAATACGAAGCATCAACAAGAGAAAAGACTTTGTTTAGATCAGAAAGAAGTAAGTGTAAAACAGCATCACAGCAGAACCCAACCACAATACAATGTGCTACATTTGACCTTCAACAAGTCATAAGCTTGCCTATTAGCAATGACAATGCTGTTTTTTATAAACGTCGTCTTTCAGCGTACAATTTTACAATTTATAACATGACATCTGGAGCCTGTTCGTGTTATACTTGGCATGAAGGATCAAGCAAAAGAGGGTCGTCAGAAATTTCGACAGCTCTGTATGACTTTCTCAAGAAAAGTGACGCAAAAGGCATCAATATTCTTATCTGTATGCTGATGGATGCAGTGGACGGCACAAAAATTCCATCGTGACAGCGCCCTTACTGTATGTCATAAACAATGCCACAAGTATTCAGGAAATCACTCTAGATACGGTTATCTGTGCCATGTCATGGACAAAGCGACGGAGACTCCGTACACAGCACCATCAGCCATGCACTGAAAACAAGTGGGGACATTTTTGTACCGAGCCAATTACCTCCAATTTTTAGATTGGCACGGAGAAATAAACCGTACGTAGTGAATGTTCTCACATACACTTGAATTACTTGATTCAAGGTCCTATGTCCCCTAGATGGGGCAGGGGGCATCCACAGTGCTCCACCATTCCGTTCGGTCTTGAGCTTCTCGCTTTATTTCGCTCCAGGTCTTGCCTATGTTTTGCGCTTCTGCGATGACTGAACACCGCCAGGTCTGTATAGGGCGGCCACGTTTTCGCTTTCCTTGCGGATTTCAGTCTAAGGCTTGTCTTGGATTTTCCTGCCCTTGTTCCTAGTGTTCCTTGTCTTAACCTGAACATATAGTTCAGGATCCCTTCGGAGCGTATGGCCGATCCACTTCCACTTGCGGCGTTTTATCTGATGGTCGACCGGGGTCTCACCGCAGCGTTCCCACAGCTCTACGTTAGACATTTTCTCGGGCCAGTAAACACCAAGAATACGGCGAAGACACCGGTTGACGACGACCTGAAGACGACGCGAGATGTCTTTTGTGACCTTCCACGTCTCGCATCCGTACAGCAACACGGTTTTAACGTTGGACCGGAATATCTTGAGCTTAACTCTCCTAGTCAATTTCCGCGATTGCCATACAGGACGCAGCCGCGCGAAGGTTCCTCTCGCATTGGCGATTCTAGAGATGATGTCCTCCTCAGTCCCTCCAGTTTCTGACACTACGCTACCGAGATATTTAAATTTCTGGACCCTTTCCACAACACTAGACTTCCTGAATTTCAAAAAACTTTCAGCTGACTTAAGGTTGTTTTCTGTCCGTAAAGATGATGAGGGCCGGTGCTTGAACTGGATAGAAATTATAGAATTTTCTGTCAAGAAAACTGAACCCGAAAATATTTTTTAAGAGTAGCCACGGTGAAGAGATTCCACGTTCTCTTTCTCTTAGGATACAGGTATCTGTATTCTTAAGAGAGGAAATAGGACTTCTTAATCCGACACCACCCAAAATTTCGATGGAAAAATATAATGACTTGTTGTCTCTAACAACAGGAGATACCTTAGTAATTAAGTTGCTGGAGCATGTGGCATTTTATACATCACTTTCTCACTAATTACTGTTGATTTTACTAGCTGGTTGTTTTTAGAATTTAGCTCTCACGTTAATATTAAGACGTTGTTTACCTATAACATAATAATTAACTTGATTTATAGTTCCTATGTTTAGTAAATAACACTGATATGTGATGCTTGAATCCTAGGTAAAACAAGTCCAATTAAAGACTTATTAACAAAAACTTTTTGCAAATACTGTGATTGTGATATTAAAGTAACGACATATTATAAGACCTGTATTAAGTGCTTAGAAACAAAATGTATACTGATTATTAAGTGCAATAATAGATGTAAGCACAAGTATAGGCTTGAAGAATTAAATAAATACAATTTATCTGAAATAAGGTAAAGTTTCAATTCATGCCATTAGGAGTAGGTACTTAAACAGCATCAAGAGAAGCCAAAAATGTTAAAACATATTTTTTTTTACAATTTTTAATCAAAACGACATTAGTTTTAATAAATTTATATGACATTCATAGACTCTTATTTATATTTTATACCAAATAACCACGTCGTAACAATCACAAGTTGTAAAACAAAGTTCTCACAGAGAGACGTATCTGCTTCAAATTAATATAAATAAATAAATAGATACCTTAGGGCTTTAGAGTTACTACTAACTTAAAGAATAAGCCAAGAGGAATATAAAAAACTTATTAATTCATTGATAAAACCACAACCAACGCAACTATAATAAGATGACTGTAACGCTCGACCGAAAAACGGTTGCCCTGGAAAAAATGTCAATTGCTGGTTAGGACAGTTAGCAGGGAGGGTGACGATATATTTACTGTGATACACAGTGATGACAATTTACAGGTATAACTTACCTGAGATCTTCAGTGATGTCAGGCTTAGAGCTAAATTAGACACACACACAGATCTAAACTTGGTCAATATTAGCTGAATGTTATGACTAAATACTTAGCTATCAGTCTGCAAACGCGACGTCTTCAGTCTTGAAGATCTTTGACAGTCGTCATAGGTCGTCAGCAATGAATACAGATTTACATAATAGAAGCGCATTTCTTAAGGATTTCGTGTGCCGATTCCAACTGGCGTGTTGACGGTTGTCAGTGTAGTGCGTAGTTGGCGCCGTTGGCGGCGCTGGCGTCGTTCTCCGTCTCTCTTGCTCTCGTAGTTAAGATACACAGGAGAAACTTTCGTCTCTCTTGCACTCATAGAGTCAGCTGTCACAGCGCGACTGCCACGCCGCCAAGCGGCAATATGGGTCACACTGGTCACAGAAAGTTTGTCAAAGAGCGCCCATAAGAAATGTGCCTCTATTTAAATATCTATGCTCTATGACGTCAGTACCTTCTAAATAAACTGACACTATTCTAAACCATGGAATATCACTATCCCTTCGGGTTGCGGCGGTCAGACAGGCAGTCGCTCTGTGGAAAAGCTAATATTCAGCCAAATCCGGTTAGACTAGTACGTGGACCCCAGGTTGAAACTGGGATAACGCTAGGAGGTTGATGATTTACATATTTATGAATATGGACTGTACAGGTAAATTGGAGAGTGTTTTGCACAAATACCCTAACGCAGCCATAATCTATTTTAACTTTTTTAAGATCTGAACTACTAAAGCATTAAATTTTTGCCTTATTTTTTCTTTCTGGGTATACTAGAAATAACAGGTATTAGCTTTTACACAGAGCAATCTGTGTGTCGTCTGGCTTCCGCAACTTAAACGGATAGCAGTATTCCATGACTTTGCCTGGTGGCAGTAGATACGTATGCAAGGGTTCTGATCTATTGCCTGATAGCTAAACGTGCTCTTCAGGGTACGGGGAATTATATATTTATAACAAATATAAGTAACAAATTACGTTGACAAAGCATCTGCCTACAACGGGTTATCAAACCAAATTTAGTTTAAAGTGCCTTATGATAAATTAAAAGCAAAATTCGTAGTATTGCTCTGTGAAGCACTGTCTGTAAGGATATATCGAATTGAAGAAATTACTTAACTTCTGATTGTTAATTCTTCTCTTATGTACCTTCTAAGTAACTACATTATAAACATTTACATTATATAGTTGTATAATCAATATATTGCAGGCAATTCGAATGATTTGGCATTTACATATGGCGATGTCTGTATATGAAATAGCGAATAAAATTCAACCAATAATTTACGGATTTATTGTTTCTTCGGCTAGTTGTCAAATGGGAGTTGGGTCTCTCGGTCGGCAGTTAATCGATCAGTTTGATTTCGATGTTCAGTATGGGACTGACAAATATTATGTGTCCATCCACAAAATTTCCCGCCGGTTCTTTAATTATTGTCAACTAAGTAGATACTTTCCAAGCTTACTGTTTTATAGTTTATAATTGTGACCCATAAACCACGAATATATCTGACATCGTGTGTATTTTTGAAGTTATAAATTATACATTTATTGCTACACTCATGTGCCGTGTGGTTGACGCCATAGAATACAAGTGTCACCACCTTCTATCTCCTGTGGGTGTCGTAAGAGGCGACTAAGGGATAACACGATGCAAATACCATATTTGCGTAAAGACGGAAAACTCGACACCAAACCCTTTACGACACAACATGCCTCGTTGGTCTCGCGGCATAAATGTGCGCGTGGGATCGGGAGGTCCCGGGTTCGATTGCTGGGTCGGGCAGTGCTATTGGGTTTTTCTGTCACGAAATTCTCAGTAGCAGCACGGAGTCTGGAAATGTGTCCGGTACGGCAATAGGCTCGCCCCTTATTACGTGGGACTAAAGTATATCTGGCGAAAAGTGGGTGTAGAAATACACCTCTGCCTACCCCTTCGGGGACGGAAGGCGTGACGTTATGTATGTATGTATGTATGCTACACTCATGCCACAAAGGTATAAAATAAATTGTAGAACTGGTCATACTATACACATGGGTCCTTTTATTTTTTACTCCACAAAATTTTTCGGAAAATCCTTCACGAAGAATGAAATAACATGTACGTCTTTGACGAGTGGAGGAGCGAACTACACAGCGGCTTTGTATTCAATCACACTCACGACAGAACAAGAAAGTTCTTTGAAGCTTTTTGCCAAAATAGCTAACATCAGTGAAAACATTCGCGAGGTAGTGTCTGTGAGGACAATGTTTGAGACAGAACAGTTTATATACTCAAATGTTGCTGAAATTTACAATTTTTGAATTTTTTACAAAAATATATAGGAGAAACACACTGTTACCCCTGAAGACAAGTTTGTGTTTCCGAAGTTTTATGGGGCAAGTAACGTCGAAATGGAAGTAATAGTGGTCTTAGAAGATAAGGTGGACAAAGGTTATAGTCCGTACAGTAGATTTAAGCCTATTGACTGGGAGCATGCAGCCCAAGCTGTCAACAATTTGCCTAAATTTCCTTGTCTTTCGCATATGCCAAAGAGGGCCCCGAAAATTTCGCTAAGGCCTTAGACAAAAAATTTCTGCCACCGGCAAACCAGGACTCAACTATAAGAGAATCGTGGAGAAAAATGCTGGCCAGAGCTGTTCAGGTGGCCAAGGGAAAGCATAAACAGAAAATATCAAAATTATTAGATTATGAAATAGATGGCGTAGAAATATATAAGTTAAGGAGGCCGCTGAGTGTTCCAGTATTGTGTCATGGTGATTATAGGATCAGTAATCTCTTGTTTCAAAGAGAAGTAAGTTGATTTAATAATTTGCCATAATATAGTGTATCTGACGAAATTTTGGCATTTGTATTTTAAATACTTACTAAATTTTAAAATCAAAATAAAATCCAATGCTATATAAAATGTTGACATGTTGCCCTGTTTTTAACGAAATTGTTTTAGACGATTTGATTTGTGTGAAAATTATAAGGTTTGTTTTACACATTTCAAATTACCAAAGCCGTTCTGTCTACCAATGATTAACTGCGGTGAGTGTGATGGACCTTTTTCTGGTTACCCGTGTGGGTAGTTATTTATTTCTAAATGTTCCTCGCATTAACACTCACGTAATTTTCGATGTTCCATACAGGCCAGATGTCCCATAATTTCTAAGGGCATTTCAATTTCTCGGTTTTCAATAATACAATCTATCGCTACTCCATTTTATTACAAAGATGGTGGCAGAGGGGAAGAGACTGTCATTCTAGAGGATCTAATATACAAGGGCTTTACTCCGTTAATAATATTGAAGTCAATTGATGGGGAGCATTTTGACCAAGCCGGCGAAAAATTGGCTAAATTCCAATACGAATAAATTAGGTACATATACCACAACCACAATATTCAATAAAGACCTTCGTAGCTGTGAAATAACGGTATATTATTATTTCAAACTTAAAGTTGTTGTTCCAGCACTGATAATGGGAGCCAAGAAGGTATACTTAAGGCTATTCTTGAAAAACATCGTTTGCACAAATTAGGCTCTAGTTCTGTCACGGTTCGATAGATGGCGTAATAAATATTTGTCTTCAGTAATAAAAAATAAAAATTAAACTATGAGATCTAAAATTATGAGCCATCTTATAACTTTTTCGTCTGCATTTTTATTATTGTATGTTAATAATTTGTTAAGTGTTACCTTTCAAGATTAATGTTTTAGATTATTATACTGGTCACACTATATGAGGAACAACAACGAGTAGGTACATTTGAAATCGTGTGTTTTTTTATTAATACCTCCTTTAGTAAGTTATTAACAAGGTTATTAATTATTACCTATATTAAAAATTTTGACACTGATTTTCTCAGTCTTTTAAAATACATTGTTACACTAGTACAGATAGAATCTAAGGCGAACGGCCCATTTTTGATGAGTGTTTTCTATAGCTATCACGTTTACTACGTATCATATACAGTTAATTGAAAAAGGTATTAACATATGTGTTGCATCACTGGGTAACTAAATAAGCCAAAAATTGTTTCAATCTTGTGCTCAAATAATCTTAAATAGTTGTGCTATATTTACTCATCATGTTGGTAGCCGAAACACTGATACGAAAACTACTCGACAACATTTTCGGCAAATCTTTCACGAAGAATGAAATAACATTAAAATCATTAACAAGTGGCGGTGCGAATTATACGTCGGCTTTGTATTTAATCACACTCATGATAGAAGAAGAGATTCGTTTGAAACTGTTCGCCAAAATAGCTAACGTTAACGAAGAATTTCGTGAACTCATGGCAGTGAGGACAATGTTTGAGACAGAACAATTTATATATTCAAATTTAGTTGAAATATACGAGAATATACAAGAGAAACACAACGTAGCTCCTGAAGACAAGTTTGTATTTCCGAAGTTTTACGGTTCTAGTGATGCCGAAAAGGAAGAAATTGTGGTCTTAGAAGACATGGCGCATAAAGGTTATAGTCCTTACAGTAGATTTCTGTCCATCGATTGGGAGCATGCAGCCCAAGCCGTCAAAACTCTGGCAAAACTCCACGCCTTGTCATTCGCTTATGCCAAGGAGGACCCTAAAAATTTCGCTAATGCCCTAGAGAAATTAAAATTTCAACTACCAGCAAACCAGGACACTGCTGTGAAAGAGTTGTGGAGAAGAGTGATGGCCATTGGAATTCAGGTAGCAAAGGATGAACATAAAGAGAAATTAACGAAATTATTGGATTATGAAATAGATGACGAAGAAGTATACAAGTTTAGGAGGCCGCTGAGTGTTCCAGTATTGTGTCATGGTGATTATAGGATTAGTAATCTATTATTTCAAAGACGGGTACGTTTATTATATTATGTTGAATTATTACTAATTTACTTTAATATGAATTTATTATTTGTATCACTTGCTATGATTAGATTTTATATCAGCAATTTCGTTTGCAATGATTGGGTACAATTCATTTCACATCTTCGGTTTATAGACAGTAAATACAAAATAGCCAAAGTTGTACTCAGTAGTCCATTACATTGCTGTTTTTAATTTACTAAAATATAACTGATTTGTCATCTGCTTGCTTGATTGCTTTGATAAAATACGTTACTTAATTTGTAGATATGCCTCTAGCCGTTGCTTTTGTCACGAAAATTCCGTCGTTGTGGAGGGTAATCCGCAAATAACTTGACGCTGATTTAGATCTATAGAATAATTTATTTTTGCGGCAGCGCTCAGACTGCAGTCGCTCTGCGGTATACATTCTGCCTAATGCAAAAGTAGGTCCCATAGGTAAATCAAAGGCTGTCGTACCTTAATCGATGTCTTGCTTAATTTTGGTACAGGTTTAACCTTGAGAGAATACAACCATTTATGCCTAGCCCTGAAATGAATAAAATATATAAACAGTACGACCTTGTAAGAACCATGTTTTATACCAGTTTTTTTGTTATTTTGGTTGATGTAAACATTGTTATGTAGGCGTACAAATATTACACGTACAATATAAGCAAATCGGTTTTTTCAGTCAATGATTAACTGCGTTCCTACGTTCAAGAAAATATCAACAAATGTTGATACTTACTACTACTGTATATGCATACTTTATTATACCTACATATTATTATGAAGTTCAATCGATGTAGTGGCCAAAGATTCTAAGGTCATCAAGTCAATAGAGAAAGGCGTAAGCTATCCAATTTCATTAGATTACCTAAGCCCGCGATTCCATCATCACCCTAGCGTTATCCTGGTTGCATCCAAGACTTACAGCCTTGAAGCCCGAGGTCCGCTAACTGGTCTAACCAGATATGACAGAATATCAAGTTTTCCACAGAGCGACTGCCGTCTGACCTCCGTAACCCAAAGGGATAGCGATATTCCATGGTTTAGACCAGTATCAGTTTATTTGAGGGTACTGACTCCCCGTAAGGACTGTCAAAGATCTTCATGACAGCCGGGACCGACGGTTTAACGTGCCCGCCGAGGCACGGGGCAAGCGATAATTAACAATTTAATACGCACTTAACTTCGAAAATTCATCAGTGCGCGCCGTGGCCGAACCCGATACCCTCTGCATTGCAGTCCGTTGGTATCTCCACTAGGCTATCGCTGCCTTAGGCCTAAGCCCGCGATTATACCCGCGTTATTTAGGGCTACTCCTCCGCACTCGTGGCTCATAGCGTGATGTTATTTAGCTTGTAACCTTCCTCAATAAATGGGCTATTCCGAAATAATTTATCTGCAGCAGTCGATCAGACACCATGACAGACGTATTGCTGGCATTACCTTCCCTTCCTTTTTATGTTAATGTAAAGATATAACAGGCACACATCTAGGAATATTGAAATACCTGTTCACATACATATATATCGTTACTTATTAACTGACTGACAGACAGCACACGCACAGCCGAAATGGGGCGCAAGAAGCTGAAATTTGGCATGTATGTTTTTTTTTTATATAGACTCACGCCTGTATCCCCGAAGGGGTAGGCAGAGGTGTAATTATACCAGATACACCCACATTTCGCCATGATTTTTTTTATTTTAAGTCCCACGTAATAGGGGGCGAGCCTATTGCCGTTACCGGCAACATCACCAGACTCCGTGATGTTACTGAGAATTCGGGAAAACCCAGTAACACTTTTGCCCGACTCGGGAATCGAACCCGGGACCTCCGATCAGCAGTCGCATACACTATCCACTGGACCACGGAGGCAGTCGTGCATGTTCCTTGAGTAGTTTAGGCGAGAGGATAAGAGAACTAAGAAAAGATTTTTGCAAATTGCCACTTTAATGCTCGGGCCACACTACCTTACCGTCTACCGGGCTGTTACCGCCATAATTATGGCAATAAATTACCGTTAAATTACTGCGTGAAGTCGTGTGGTTACACTAGAGTTTACCGAGATATGCCAATAAACTAGGCGGTAAAAATATCATTTTTCAAGATGGCGGATGAAGCTGCAGCTGTTTGGTATTTTATGAGTGCCAATTATTTTAACATGAATCTTTTAAATTTTTAGCTTTCTGTCGGGTATCCCAGAGAGACGGTTCGGATTGCAATAACTCCAAAAATTTGAGCGCTTTTTCATTGGGGCATGTTACACTTGTCAATATTATCATGATCCTAGTATCGCGATATCACAAGTATTGATATGGGCTATTATATTATCAATAATATCATCATCAGTACGCGTTTGAAACTACTAGAGAAAGTAGTGTTTAGTGCAAGATTAAATTTGAACAAATTTTAAAAAGAACATGGATTGTAAAGGGAAGCCGCTATAGCAATAATACGCGCATGCGCTTTAAAAACTAAGCGCAAAAAGAGGAAGTGTTGGGTAAAAGACTGGATTTCAAAACGAAATCAATATACACATTTACTAAGACTACAATTAACCGTGTGATTGACGGCATAGAATACAAATGTCACCAACTCACCACCCCCTATCTTTCCGTGGGTGTCGTAAGAGGCGACTAAGGGATAACACAATGCAAATACCATCTTTGCGTAGAGACGGAAAACTCGACATCAAACCCTATACGACTGCCTCGTTGGTCTCGCGGCATAAATGTGCGCGTGGGATCGGGAGGTCCCGGGTTCGATCCCTGGGTCGGGCAGTGTTATTGGGTTTTTCTGTAACGAAATTCTCAGTAGCAGCACGGAGTCTGGAAATGTGCCCGGTACGGCAATAGGCTCGCCACTTATTACGTGGGACTAAAGTATATCTGGCGAAAAGTGGGTGTAAAAATACACCTTTGCCTACCTTTTCGAGGTTATAGGCGTGAGACTATGTAATATGTATATAAATTTTGTGTAATAACATTCAGAAACAACAACAACAACTTGCCGAAGTCTTCATTTTTATTAATTTTATTTAATTAATTTTTATCTTTTGGGTTCCACAAGGACGGGCATGTTTCATGAAGAAGAATTAGGTAATTCCTCCAGATCATTTTTACCTCCTGCATCAACGATGGAGCGTAATTCATAATCGTCACTTTGACAAAGGACATAAGAATCGTCACAACTTTGACGTCGTTTCGCCATTGCTGCGAACGCATCCTGACAGAAAAATATCTCAATGCGCTTACATTTCAATAATATTGAAGCCCCGCCCCCTGAGTATCGCGGATTTCAAGATGTTTGAATAATTTGTGATATTATCACGATACCGCGATACAGCCTATTACACCATCAATATTACCACGGTATCGTGATATTATTGACAATGTAACATGCCCCATTTGACCACTCCATATCGGTAGATAGTGTAGATACGTGCGTCGTCGTCGAATTCGTGTTGCACACTGAACAAACGGTAGTGTGGCCACAAACGCAATAATTACTGCGGTAATTTTCTTTGATGTGCGAAAAAGACCGCCGCCGGAGCTATTGCCTACCGGCATATGCCATATTGATTGGCATTGTAAAATTATGGCCATAAATCGCGGTTACACCTAGGCGTTGTTGAAATTATGGCAATAATTGTTGGCATATCCCGGTAGTGTAGCCCGAGCGTAAGGGAGAAAATAGTCCCACGCGGGCGGAGCCGTGGACGAAGTCTCTGTTATGACATAATATTCTATGAATGATCGAGCAAATAATTACTCGTCGACGGGTTTTTGATCATGTGTAGCGAGTATGATGAGTAGCCTTGAGCTTTGTCGTCCATTTATCAAACACAGTCACCTAAATAAAGTAGTCACGAATTATATTGTCGATGTAGTTGGCCGGTTGTATGTTGACATTGTGATTTGACTAACAGAGAAGCTAAAAAAATCACTTGCACAATCTACAACCAATTTTGTTAACAGCAATGCGATGTCTTCGCCAATGCACCGAATGGTAGAAAGGACAATGGCAGATCTCCATACATCGAAATGTCTGAAATTAAATTGAAGCGCACCGTAATAAAAAATATATTAAAAAAATCGCCGTAAGTAACAGAGTCTATAAATGATTCTATTTTCACTCGGAAAACCCGGAAAAATAAGATATCGGTGTTTTAGTTTTTTGTTAAGAATGAACATTGTAGGTACGTTTGAATTATCGTATGAAATTATGTCAGATTGACATCAAAACGCAGAAGTATTTGTAGCATCTAACTGTCACAGCCAAAGACAAAAGCAGAGCTGCACATTTTAAATCGATTTTATGTGAAATCGATACAACATTAAAACGATGCTGTGACGTTTTTATTTGATTTAAAAGTTGTTATGCTTAAAATTTTTTTAGCTAATTGATATAATGTTAATTAAAGATTAAATAACTGCATTTTAATAATTATTTTATAATAATCGATACGGATAAATAGCAATCTCGTCTATTCCTGTCACACCATTGTCTATGGCAACAATCAAATAATAAAGAAGTTACCTAGTTCGTAATCAATTGGAATGCTTTTTATCATCATAAAATACTCCAGTTTTAACGAGACAAAGTGAAAATATTAAAAATCGTAGAAAAATAAAACAATTTGTTTTGTTCATATGAAGTCTAAGGTCGCCACAACAAACCCAGACCAAATTCTGCCATTGTCCTTTACATAAAAAACTTTGGTTGTACTGATATTATTTGTCTGTGTGAATGTGATCATGGATTTAGAATAAAAAAGTGACACTATCCCGTTTCCTTCCGTAAGTGTCGTAAGAAACGACAAGAAATATGCAAAGAGACGAAAAACTCGATATCAAATCCTGTACCAAACCGTCTGGCTAGCGTGGCCAGCCAAATCATCCTATTGACTACTGTGTTGAGAATTTGGAGAGGCTTCAGTGGACTCCAAAAGGCTTTAGAGGAAGTAAAATATTATGTGCGTCAGCAAGAGCATGTTTAGAAAAATAAATATTATAACTTTAACCGGTTTACTCCGCGTATAAAGTTCGACCGTGACCTTTCTGTTACATGTGCAACCAAAATATTCTGTACGCATACTATTGCCTAATAGTACTACTTTGAATGTTTTTACTGCGTCTATGATGTAAGGGGATTAGGGTAGTTTATTATTATATTTAATATAATCAGCATATTTATAAAAATACTTGTCATGACATGTCATGGCAGAGCCTAAATTACTAAAGCTCGAAAAAAGAAATTTGGACAGCGATGCAGCGGTTTATTTTATGATATAGGCATTCACAAAGGAAGGATAAATTAATATTCCACCTGTAAGGGGTAAATTAGGTAAATGTTGAAAGATCAGGGCAGGCGAAGCAGCGTGCGATTGCTTATCATACTTACGAGAAGCGCAATAATCCAAATCAGGCCTGGTGACTCCTAATTAGTTCTTTTGAAAATTAAGAATTCAAAGAAATATCTCTCTTCTTTGGTAGGCAGTATTACAAAAAATATATTAATATAATAATAATTACTTACACTACATTTCAGAAATTAAATAATATATCGCCTTGGATGGAGCGACATCTTACAAGCATTCAATATACTATTTTAGTATTGTTTTATGAATTAATCTGATAATAAATGCGCCTTAGCCGAAAATACAACATTCTAGTCATAATATATTTACACTTGATCCGTATTTTTCTAACACCAAATATAAGAAAGGCATAATTTAAGCATCTAGCTTTATTTGATGCAAGCTTTGAGGCAGTTGAGTATAATATGTATACTGTTTAAAAATGGATATATTTCTGATCACTTTTAGGTGTCGTTCTTAGTTACTATTATAGCTAAAATTATACTTAAGTTACGAAATGACCGCTGTTTCTATTGTAATGTTTTTATATACTAAATGCAGGAAAATTAACCGATTTTCCTTAATAATATCAAATTACAATAATGTAGTAAATTTAAATTACAACTACATAATTATCACATATTATCACGAGAAACTTAAATATTTAACTTGTGATAAAAGCGCGAACACTACAGTCGAGAGTACCAGAGGCAACGGGTATTACATGTACAAGTTTCGTCATATTAGATGACGAAGCAAGCCAAATATTTCATCTAACCGTGAACTCGGATCATTGAAGCAGACGCGGTCTACTCGCTCACAATGTCGGACGCGGAGACAGTGTTACGTAAACTACTCGACACCATTTTCAGCAAATCGTTCAAAAATGACGAACTTATATTCAAGTCCTTAACAAGTGGTGGTGCTAACTACACATCAGCTTTGTATTCAATCACAGTCAATAAGGAAAATGAAGAAAATTTGAAACTGTTTGCCAAAATCGCTAACATAAATGAAAAGCTTCGTGAAATAATGCCAGTGAGGAGAATGTTTGAAACAGAACAGTTTGTGTACTTCGATTTGGTTCCAGTCTACGAAGCAATCCAAGAGAAACACAATGTTGCTCCACAGCACAGGTTTATCTTCCCAAAATTTTATGGTGGTAGTGACGTCGAAAAGGAAGAGACTGTGGTCTTAGAAGACCTAATTGATAAAGGGTACAGCCTCTACAGCAGATTTAAGTCGATTGATTGGGAACATGCTTCCCTGGCTGTAGAGACTCTAGCGAAACTCCACGCATTGTCTTTCGCATACGCCAAAGAGCAACCAGAAAATTTTGCAAAGGCCTTAGAAAAAGTGAAATTAGAAACGCCAAAAACTCAGGATGAATCTGTGAAAGGAACGTGGATGAGAATGATGACCCGTAGCGTTGAAGTTGCAAAGGAAGAGCACAAGGAGAAAATATCGAAGTTATTGCTTTGTGAGGTAGATTCTGAAGAAATCTACAGGTATAGGAAACCGCTGAGTGTTCCTGTTCTGTGCCATGGTGATTACAGAATAAGTAATCTGTTATTCCAAAGACGGGTGAGTAGAATAATCTAACAGATTTTGATTATAGAATTATTGTTGTCGGTAAAGGATAATAAATAATGTTGCAGAGAGTGGCTCCACTATTAAAGTAGACCAGATCATAATGTATACTGAAGCGAGTTGTTTTCAATATACACTTTTATATTTCATAATTCTTTAAACATACATGTTTATTTAGTAAATTTAGGCACTGATTACAAGTCTTGTTATAGTTGTTGGAATAAATATAAATAGTATATTCGTCTCTGTCAGTAATGGCCTATTTCCTAGAAATTATTTGGAGCAATCATTGTTGTTGATCTACTAAGCAGAGTCATATTATACCATATGCCGTTTCCGGTTGTGTAATAACATGATGGGTCGCATGAATGATTTTGGAATGATATTTGATGCTCAAATAATTATCCATTTGCGGATGGAATATATTATACTAAATAGCAACATATAATACTTCTTAATCATTTTCATTGTAGTTATTGAAGCTTATATTGATATGTATTTTTTATATTGGTAAGGGTGTAAAAATTAGAAGGATTTGAAGACATTATGTTGGGATTACCTTGCCTCGGCCCTATAGCCTCAGCTTGAAGTCTAAATATTTTTTGTTTAAGTTCTACGTAATAATTTATACACTAGGGCTAGTGCACAATCCTTCGTAGGGTGGCACTAGCAAGTAAGATTTGTGGTGCTGTTAAGTTTTTATGTGATTTTTTTAAACTCAGCAGCATACTACTTTTAGTATCGAAGAGTAGAGGTACTGTAATTATTATTAGTCGATCCATTTAGCTAGAGCGAATTGATTTTATTGTTGTAAATACTTTAAGTTTTCACCCTCTATTTTCCCATGTTTAAGTTGTTTGATTTATCTTGTCTGCATACTATTTTTGTTGCATACAAAGTCGCCATTAGAAGTTGTAGTTTTTGCTTTTTTAAGCAACAACCAGCAAATTCAGTCTTTGACAAAAAAAATTGACCTTTTAACGACCTTCTCATAAAATTATTGTATCAGAGTTTTTGCTATATTGTTTGCGAGAACCACTATGTACGCGACTTTTTTTAAATATTTTTTGGAGAAGTTTTCGTCAAATAATATTTCGTAGAGGGACGGTTGAACATTGGTCCTATTTATCAAATGAATCGCAATTATACGGATAAATAGGTTTATGTATATTCTGTAAGTGGGTAGTACTTGCGCGGTCTAGACTTCTTATTTATACTGCGAGGTCATCTGCTGGTCTAGAGCTAAATGTCTTGTAATATGTGCTAGATTTGATTATATCGTCCAATTAATAGTAGCCATTAGGCTGGTATGCTCAGCAGTTAGGGTTACACGACGTCCCTTTATTTTTTTACCTCTGATGCAAAAGTAGAACGGGGTGTTATAAGTTTGACAAGTCTGTGTATCTGTCTCTGGCATCGCAGCTCCTAAATAAATATACCTATATGGTGCGGGGATTTTTATTTAAAAGCTGAATATACTGTGATGGGTGTAGTTACAATTTGATTTAGTATTTTATGTATAGAAAGGCAAAGGCTTTTTAGATCCTAGGTGACGTATTTGTATGTGTTGAACCGTTTCTTAAGAATTGTTAATTTTAAATAAGTACTTCGATGAGTGCATCAATGACCTGGAATAAAATTAATTAAATCACTGTGCGGCGTTAGATTTTGTTAAATTTATTTAAAATGAGACTTTGTTTGGTGGTCACAAATAAAATTTATATTTATTTAGCCTCACAGCTCTTACAAAAGTGCGAAGTGCAAACAACGTTATAAAAAAAGTGTAACTAATACATCAACTGGTTTTTGATCATTTGTAATTGAACGTAGCGGCTCAAGGCCACATCCACGTCTCGTCAACATCAGTCTAACGGAGAGTTTATTTATTTGTTTGGTTGAACGCGCTAATCTCAGAAACTACTGGTCCGATTTGTATAATGCTTTTTGTGTTGGATACCTAGCTCATTTACTGAGGAATGCTATAGGCTATATAACATCACGCTTTGAGCTACGGGTGCAGTGCAGAAGCCTAAAATAGGGCGGGTGTAACCGCCTGTATAGCTAGTATCAAATATTGCGCGTTGGTATCCATATAGACTGAGTGTATGATAATAAACCCGCAATTTGTACACACTGAACGTCTCGGTCGTCTAGCAGGACTAAATTGGTTCTTTTATAGATGCATGTTAGTACATCCCAGATAGGACTTGAGTAGTGCAGCAGAATATAAGTATTGTTATAAGAACTGCTACATATTTGGAATTGTTTCGAGTGATGTGTGACCTTGTGCCGTTTAAAAAAAAACATTGATTGATTTTTGGTTACTTTTTTTACGTTCATGATCATTATGGTTTATTACCTACAGTGCTGGATATGGGCTTCTCGTAATTTGTGTCACAATAGCATCGTGTAAGAGGATTTGACCTATCCTACTATATTATTCTGGCCAATGACGTGTGACGTTTATTGGGCATTTTGTCACTTGACACAGATAAAGAATAGAAGTTATGTGGTGGTCTTGGTTTAAGAAGTGCTTAAAGAACCACAGATTTGTTTTGGTCTATTTATTTTGAAAACAACAAAGTCTTAAGACGTCTTGTAATAAGATGATCTCCAGATATTCTTTAGTTGATATATTTTGTCAAAGTTAATTTAATTTTGTTAAACTCTGAAATATACATTAATTTATCTTTCTTCTTCATATGTATGTTCATTAGTATGTTGTAAAATAAAACGACCCTATTTATATTTTCAGTGCATATATTATCGTGATTGGCATTTTGGTTTATCCGCAATTAGAAAACTGGTAAAAACAAACATAAAATGATTTCAGTTAAAATTATTTCATTATTTCTCTAAATCACTTAAATATTCTTATTCATTTTTTTCATTTAATAAAGCTTTCTAAAATATATAACATCTGTTTGGCCTTTCGTCACTTTACCTTTTTTCTACTTGGAAGACCCGGCGATCGGCACATAACAGTATTTTGGTAAATTTTGACTAGAAACTCGATGAACAGTGAAACCGGTTTTGCTAAAATTAAATAATCTTGCAGCAATTTATGCCATCAACAGATCTTTATCAAGGATGTTGCCTTAAATTATTTGTATATATAAATGATTTTAAGATGAGCTGACACACATTTGAAATATTTATCTATCTAGTAAGTTTATTGATGATCAACTGTTAATGATTCAGTAACCGTTAATTGCAGTTGCTGTCATCGATATATTTTTGTAGCTAGTGAAGTGCGTAGTCTGAAATTTAGGGAGTATTTCTTCACTCAAGTCTTATCGTACCTACACGGTAATAAGTATCTATGTTATGATATAACTAATCAGTATTATCTAGCATGTTTGCTGTAATTCACAATATAACTCGTAACGTAGCAAGTTTTGCTAAATAACTATCTTTACCATTAAATAGCAGATTGCAATCAACCGACTGCTTTAGAATACAGTCAGAAGGGCATTCAAGGTTCTAAACTCGCTAACAGTAAAAAGTATTTTGTAATTAAACTGCTCATGTTCATATCACTATGATTATATAGCCCTTAGTAGTCCACTGTTATATTTATATTTCTACCAACAAATAGGTACTGTAATTATAATTCATATAAGTTTATTTGCAGTTATCTTAAGCCATTTTCGGTCTCTCCAATAATTTTAAATTCAATAACTTCAATTTAAAATTATTGGGCGCAGGAAGCTGCAGTTTGCCTCGCATGTTCTTTGAGGACCATAGGGTTGCACTCAGAAGAGATTTCCCGAAATCCCACGGGATCGGGCAGAAACTGAAAAAAATATGTGCGTGTGTAGCTGGCATCCTATGTAATAAAACTTTGAAATAATACACAACGGTAATTATTGTAGTGTTGATAGTTTATTACACGTATCATATTCTGAGATTCTCATAAAAATTGTTATCTAAGCTTTCTTCATATGGTATACGGGGAAATGCCAATGATTGGATTAAAAGTTACCTAACAGAAAGATCAGAACAATGTGTCGAAATAGCTAAAACTGTTAAAACTGAGATTAAAACGAGTAAAATCTAGCTGTAAACAAAATAATTGCGGTACGCCCCAAGGCAGTATTTTAGCTCCTATTCTGTGTCTATTATACATAAACGAGCTCCCTGACGCTATAAATAAAGACTATATACAATTTGCTGACGACATGACATTAATAATAAAAAGTAATAACAAACATGACTTAGAAACGGAAATTCATAAAACCCTTGACTGTGCCATTACTTGGTTACAACAAAATAACCTAAAAGTTAACATGACTAAAACTAATATAATTCAATTTCAGACATTCAATGCAACCACAGATAAACTAGACATCCATTATAAAGATAATTCTATAAACAGTAATAATGAGTGTGTATTTTTGGGTATAATAATTGATAAATAGATAGATAGATAGAAAACTCTTTATTGTACACCAGATACGATACAAATGCTACAAAACATGATACAATTCAATATAGGTATGTACAATAGGCGGCCTTATCGCTGAAAGCAATTTCTTCCAGGCAACCTTGGGATGGACTGGAAAAGATCAGAGAAAGAAAAACAGTGGTGTAGTCATAAAATTAAGTAAGGATAGATGTATAGATACGCAAGTACATAAATACATCAATACATAAATACATCAATACATAAATACAAAAAAACATAAATCAATAAATACATAAATATATAAATACATAATACATGTAATATACATATAGCCATACAAAATACGTAGTTGCATCGAACTAAATAGAATATGAAAATTCAGTCACATAGCCAAGTAATGCCGTTTTAAGGCGTTTCTGAATATGCCAAGCGAGTTTGCTTGCCTAATTTCTATCGGCAACGCATTCCACAAGCGTACTGCTTGCACAGTAAAGGACTTGTCATAGAAATTTGTGGAATGTGTGGGCATCTGCAGCCTCAGATCCTTAGACGACCTCAGAAACTTTGCATGTGTGTCATGAAGGAACTTAAAACGTTCTTTGAGATACGAAGGGGTCTCCGGGTTGAATAGGATATTATACAGTAATGTAAGAATATGAGTATTCCTGCGAAGACGAATTGGGAGCCACTTGAGTTTGCTACGAAATTCTGATACGTGATCATATTTACGTAATCCAAATATGAATCTAATACAAAAGTTTTGGAGACGCTCAAGTTTATCAAGTTGCTCCTCAGTAAGGTCAAGATAGCTGACATCAGCATAATCGAGTACTGGGAGAAGTAATGACTGTGCCAGCGCAATTTTAGTGGCCGTTGGGAGAAAATTCCGTAGCCTACGCAACGAGCCTGCTGACGCGAATAGTTTTCGACTAGTCTCCTGCATTTGATACCCCCAGGTTAAAGTTTTATCCATGCATAACCCCAAGTTTTTCACATGATCAGTAAGAGCTAATACATTTCCGTCGAATTTAATCTCAGGTAGCATTGACCAATTCAACTTAGAGATCATTCTGGGACTACCGATAAGAATCATTTGCGTTTTAGATGGATTAATCTTGAGCCCATACTTTTTACTCCACTCACAGATTTGTGCTAAGTCCGAGTTTATAGCAGAAAATACATCTGCTACCGATTCTAGTGGTGCCTGCGAGTAAATTTGTAAGTCATCTGCGTAAAGGTGGTAGGACGAAATTAACTGTTGAGAGATAGAATTTATAAAAATTGTGAAGAGTAACGGAGATAAAACGCCACCCTGCGGAACACCGGCAGTCGTATTACACCAAGAAGAGTACGATTCCTCAACGCGTATACGCTGTCGCCGCCCAAACAGGTAACTATGAAACCAGTCAATCACTGTTGGAGATATGTTAATAGAGCGGAGTATGCCAAGCAGGATGTGGAAATCCACTGTGTTGAAAGCATTGCTAAAATCAAGTAGAGAAAGTAGCGTGAGCTTTCCACTATCCATACCCAGTCTAATCTCATCGGTAATATGTACCAGTGCTGTGGCAGTACTATATCCAGGACGAAAACCTGATTGGAAGGGATTTAGGAGAGCGTTCTTAGTGAGGAATGTGGAAAGTTGTTTATGTATCAGACGCTCAAGAACTTTGGATAGGAATGGCAATATTGCAGCTGGAAGCCGCACATCGAAAAAACTCTTGTTAAAATAGACCGATTTGTTTACGTTTTAAGAAATATCAGACGAACTATTAACTTGGACACTGCAATGATTGCGTATCATGCCTATGTATGTTCTGTACTGAGATATGGACTTATCATTTGGGGAAACTCAGTCGAAATGAATAGGTTATTCAAAGCCCAAAAGAAATGTGTTCGTGCATTGTGTGGAGCTGATTTCCTTGACAGCTGTAAACCACTATTCCGCAGACTTAAAATATTACCCCTTCCATGTTTATATATTCTGGAAATATGTATGTTTGTAAGAAAGCACCCAGACCTTTTTCAAAGGATGGGCGATTCAGAAAATAGTTGCACAAGAAACAAGAACAGACTACATTTACCCGCAATCAAATTAGAAATGTATAAGGAAAACGTGTGTTGTATGTGCATTAAAATATTTAATCACTTACCAAATAATTTTCAAAATTTACCCATTATGACATTTAAAAAGACATTGTATAAACTATTATTGAATAAAAATTATTATAACTTAAACGATTACCTGGATTACAAAGATATTACAATTTAATGCATAATATTATAAAATTCTATGCTAATTCCATAATAATTTAATGTAATTTAATTTATCTTCTCACTTGTAATTGACATAATATTTGCACGCCATACTTGGCAAAACATGTGTAAACAACAACATTTGTAACAACCATTTCACCATGTTTTAGCAAATAAACCATTATTATTCCTCTTTATTCATTACTTTCTCATCGTCTTATTTTACATAATTAAATCACTTTAATAAAAATACAAATAAAATTTAACCATATAAAATAGGACCACGGAGACCCACTGGTACCGGGCACAGGGACCAAGCTACCGGTGGTTAGGGCTCCAGAGAGAGGAACCTCCGAACTATGCGCGTCGTGTCCTACAATACTGCCTTCTGTATGGGGGACTTGATCCAGCTGCCTAACGAGAGCTTCTTGAGATGGTAGTGGAGGCTCTTGGCAATGAGACCATTAACTGACACGACTATCGGTACAATGATCGCCGAGTCCACATCCCACATGTCGACAATCTCGTGAGCCAGGTCCAAATACTTGATTTCCTTGTCTTTTTCGGCCTTCACGAGATTCTCGTCATGGGGAATAGTGACATCAACGATCATTGCAAGGTGTTCTGATCGATCTATCACCACGATATCGGGCTTGTTAGCCACGATAGTCCTATCGGTGATGATAGATCGATCCCAGTACATAGTGGCAAGGCCATTTTCGAGAACTGGATCGGGCACACACCTGTAGTACAGTAATTCAAAGGGTACAAGGCTATATTTTAAGGCAAGCTGCTGATGGACGATCCTGGCTACTTGATTGTGTCTGTGCAAGTACTCGCCGTTGGCAAGACGAGAACAACCGGAAACTATATGTCTGAGAGATTCCCCGGGCTGGTGACACGCCCGACATACGTCAACAGTCCCATCCTTCAGAATATACTTACGGTAGTTGTTCGTCATGACAACTTCGTCCATAATTGCACAAACAAAACCTTCGGTCTCTGCAAATAGATCACCAAACCGTAGCCAGGCAACTGATGACATGAAGTCTACATCAGGTCTATGTAAGGCCCGATAAAAACGTCCATGCAACTCCTTGCCTTTCCATACATCCCTGCGCTCCTCAATACTTAGTACAACAGGTTTGCGCCAGCTCTCTTTTGCCAGACCCAACGGGTTAAGTCCGTTGTCTACAGCAACAATATCACGATGCACACCCGTGTCCGTCTTGAGAAAATATTCTCTAAGATTGGACACCTCGCGGCTGTGGAGGTCCTTAGCACTTAAGAAACCACGACCACCGCATTTCCGCGGGATGTACAACCTCATTACTGACGATTATTATTATTATTATCAGATGCTTAAACAATTCTATCAATCGTTCTAGCCGCGAACTGAGTGCACTGATGCAGTCACATGCATCAGCAATTACTCACCATGTCGGACGCTGAGACAGTATTGCGGCAATTACTCAACAAAATCTTCTGCAAAACGTTCACAGAAGACGAAATAACATTAAAGACTTTAACAAGTGGTGGGGCAAATTATGCAGCAGCCTTATATTCCATCACAATTACTTAAAAATTTAGAGACCTTTAAAGTTGTTCGCCAAAATTGCGAACGTCAATGAAAAACTTCGGGAAGTGATGCCAGTGGGGCAAATGTTTGATACAAAACAATTTCGTGTACATGAATCTAGTGCTAGCTTATCAAAGATACAAGAAAGACATAACGTCGCCCTTGAACAAACGTTTCGATTCCCGAAGTTTTACGGAGCTAATGATGACATGGGAAAAGAAACGGTGATTCTTGAGGATCTAATAGATAAGGGGTATAGTCCATATAGCAGGTTTAAATCAACAGACTGGGAACACGCTGCTCTAGCTGTTGAAAGCCTAGCTAAATTCCACGCGTTATCGTTTGGGTCTACCAAAGAGGAACCTGGAAATTTTGCTAAGGCTTTAGACAAAGTGAAGGTGGAAACACCAGATAACAGAGAAAATTCAGCTATGTTAGAAACGTTAAAGAGAATGATGGACGGCGCCACACAAGTAGCAAAAGAAGAGCATAAAGAGATGTCCCATTTGCTGCATTGTGTATTAGATCCAAAAGAAACCATGAAGTATAAAATGCCAGAGTGTTAAGTCACGGTGATTATAGAATCAGTAATCTCTTATTCCAAAGGTTGAATATTGAATTATTATGCACTTGAATAAAGGTTTGTTCATGTTGCTACAATATATTAGTAGATATTTAGTGAATGATAGTAGGTATCGTCATGTATGATTTCTTCGGATTTTATTTCTAATGAAATTATTTTCTATTGAATGGGAAATGGTTCTTTCCGTTGACAGTTTTTGATGGCAGGTAAACGACTAGTTGAATTGCGGTGACTGGAAACTACATTTTGCATCAATCTTATTTTAATTATTAAGTAACCATTTTTCATTTTACACACCTTAATCACTCTGTGCTGAATAGTTTGATGAATTTTTATGTGAGATGTTTTTTATTAATATAAAGCTCAAGCAGCTTTCTTTTTCTGTCAGTTTTGTTGCGGCAGCAGTCATTCGTTCAAAAGTTTACGGAATCGGGTTTATTATGTATGTTGGCTCTTTATATATTTTTTTAATAACACATTTATTTAACTGGGTTTTTGTCGGGGTCGGTGACCTCCTATGAAACATCGAGACATTCGACAGAGATTGTAGCCGCCAATTTTTTACTTAAGCGTAGTTCTAGGAGTGAATATGTAAACATTGCCATGTACTCATATCAGTGATAAAGTCTGATATCTAGACCGTTTTATGCATCACAACTTATTTTTATATTTTATTAATCGTGTCAAACGTAGACCATGAATGCCAAGGTGCCCAACCTTGGTATTCATGGTCTAAGGCGATGGTCTTGGAGGTATATTCCGGTAGATAGGCTAGGATGGTATGGCAACGATGGATGATGGATTTAAATTATAATTTAAGCCCATCGCCATTTATTATTACTTGCGAGTCATCATTGTCTTGCCCTGGTCCCAATTTATTTTGGGTCGGCGGAGTATGTCCTTCGCTTCCATACTTCTCTGCTACCAGACAACCGATCGTTTATCCCTTTCTCTTTCATATCCATCCTTACACAGTCCATCCATCTTTTCCTTGACCACCCCCTCCCTTTTCGTCCTTCTACGTGCATATTCACCACTTTCTTACCTATGTACATCTCATCTCTTCGCATAACATGTCCATACCAGGCCAATCGACTCCCTTTTACCTTTTCATCAGTGGGCGCCACTTTCATACTACCTCTAATGTAATCATTCCTAATTCTGTCAATTTTTGTCACTCCACACATCCATATCGTAACATTCTCATCTCAGCAACATGCAATCGTTTCTCATCCATCTTCTTTGTAGCCCAACACTCAGCTCCATACAGTACGACAGGCCTTATAATAACCGCCTTATTATTACTTGCGAGTACTTTATAGATTTAGTTCCAAGTCATGCGTTGCCAGTCACTGCAGTGGACTCGTGTTTTACAGCTCGTAGGTAATCTCATCATCATCATCCTCCTAGCGTTATCTCAGTTTCAACCTGGGCTTCGCTTACTAGTCTTACCGGATTTGCTGAATATTAGCTTTTCCACAGAGCGACTGCTCGTCTGACCTCCGCAACCCGAAGGGATAGCGATATTCCATGGTTTATACTAGTGTCAGTTTATTTAGAAGATACTGACGCCCTATAGCGACTGTCAAAGATCTTCATGACAACCGGTACCGACAGCTTAATGTGCTCTCCTAGGCACGGGACAAGCGATAATTGACAATTCAATACGCACATAACTCCGAAAAGTCATTGGTGCGCGCCGTGGATTCGAACCCGATACAATCTGCATGGAAGTCTGTTGGGAGGTATCTCCACTAGGCTGCCTTACATAACTCGTAGGTTATCTATTAGGATGATTGTACATAAATGCTCTAATTAACCACACCGTGTAAATAAACTACCAGTATAACCTGGTTCATGTTTTTTCGACAGTACTTTGCAATATTAGGTCAAATTATTTTGAGTGTTTGTCATCAGATTGAATAAATACCCGCCTGTGTACCTCTGAATGGGTTGGCAGTGACGTTTGACAACTAGAGAACGGTGTTGGACTATTGACACATTTGGGTCCGAACGGCAGGAAAATAAACTTTTTGGCTGTTGTGCGCCGTTACACCTGTGCTGCCGCACAATTTATAAACGCAGTTAGTTCAACTTACTGCTTTTATGTTGATATACCTAGATATTTGAGATGCTGACGTTATCATTTACAAGAATCAAAAACCCGTTTTTAATCTCTATAGGGAGGGCTTATTTTACTAATATTTTCGTAACTAACTGTAGGCAAATAGTCTTTCTCGAAATCACATGTTCTGTACTGCGTTTATAAATCGCGCGGCAGTGTGTAAATATGGGCTGCGGGCCTCTCGGCGTGGTCTGGGATGCCACCTATAGATAAAATCAGTATATTACTATTGATATTTATCGCTGCAACTATACCACGGAGGCTTAATACAACAGAGTAGCTAAAAAAAAAAACCGTAATTATTCTCTGCCCGAGGCGTGATGATATGTTGTTATACAATTGTTATCTGTGTGCATTTATAACTTGTCATGATGACTGCAAGTTTCCTACTGTTATTATGTTCTGAGATTTAATTATTTTTCCCAAGAATGTAAGCAATTTAAGTATAATAATATGTTTGCGGTAAAACTTCCTGTTTATACACGTTATTTATCTTGATAGCAATATAGTGCAGGTACAAAACAACATGACCAACCTGATGTGTTTGTCTAAAGGTATAAGCTGGAAGTCGTGGGTTCTATTCTCTTTTAGAACCAATATTTTTGAAGTAAGCAATTTGATAAGTAACCATTTAACGGATTTTAAAACAAATTTTCATCCCCATATTTTACCCCTTCAGGAGAAAATATTTAAAATCATTCCTTAGTGGGTGCCATTCTTTAGTAGGTGCCAGTCCTTAGAAGGTGGCATTCCTTAGTGGGGTGCTTACGTGTTATAAGAAACCCACTTTTTTTTTCTTCGCTGTGGAAATGCACTTCCGCACGTATGTGAGGCTGGAGTGCAAGGCCGTAATACCCACTAAAACCACAGCGCATACTTCAACGCCATTTTGGGGGCGCCAGGGGGTCGCGTTAGCATTCTACCCTGATAGCCCGAAGGCCACAACCTCCTTGGCGGCGGATGAAAGTGTTGGGCTCCGCCGCCAAAACACCCAGCAGCCACAGAGGATAGGGAGGACCCACTGCTCTTTATGAATTAGATATCTGGCTACCACAGAACAGGCTCAGCTTAGTTTGCGATCTGTTGAGCCTGACCACGTGCCCATATGTTTTCAATAACATCGCAGACTTGAATAATAATAATAATGTCCTACATTACTTTTATTATTCAAGTCTGCAAGCCTCTTAAAGGAGGTATTCCCCGAAGCACACCCAAACGAAGCACACCCAGACGAAGCACACCTAAAGTATTCCACTTTGCACACCCGTAGGTGGGCTTCAAATAAAAAATATTAAATAATTAATTTTCTATTCCACGAAGCACACCTACAAATATCACTCGCATAGTGCGGGGACTAAGAAATAAAAATGTCGATAGAAGAAAATATTGTTTATTTAAAATACTGACTTAAATTTCTAACATCTTTCAGTTTCATTACAATAATGTGACACAATATTTGTTATTTTTGTAATCTTACTATCAAAAATCACAGATGGTTTCATAATTGCAATAAAAAGTTGGAAAATTATCAAAAACATTGTAAATATTGTTTTACATAGAGATCTATGTTGATGTTTTCTTATAACTATCTATTTAGTCACTTAATGAATAATGAAAACACCCCACTTTAACATAAAAAAATCACAGATTGTTTCATAATTACAATAAAAACATTGTAAATATTGTTTTACATAGATATCTATGTTTTTGTTTCATAATTGCAATAAAAACTTGGACAAATATCAAAAACATTGTAAATATTGTTTTACATAGAGATCTAAGTAGATGTTTTCTTATAGCTATCTATTTAGTCACTTAGAAAATAATAAAAATACTGTACTTTAATATAAAAAATCACAGATTGTCTCATAATTACAATAAAAACGTGAACTAAAATCAAAAACATTGTAAATATAGTTTTCTATTGAGATCTATGTTTTCTTATACCTTTTAACTAATAATAATACACTCCAGTTTTATGTAAAATCGCAGACTGTTTAAAATCACAAATCACGATCTTTGTAATTTATTTTCTACTAAATTGCCTATTTCTTAAAGAATATTGATTCTTAAATAATCTTTAAGAAATGGGCAATTTAGTAAGTATCTAGACTTATCAATTAAATAAATTATTATTTACCAGAATCTTAATTTCTACCAGCAGCACGGAGTCTGGTGTGGCGGTCTAATGTGCCCGGTACGGGAATAGGCTAGCCCCATGTTACGTGGGACCGAAAAATTCATGGCGAAATGTGGGTGTAATATTACACCTCTGACTCACGCCTGTATCCCCGAAGGGGTAAGCCACTTCGGCGATACAGGCGTGAGTCTATAAATAAAATAAATAAAATCTTAATTTCTCTAGACAATGTCCAACTGAAATTAACCCATTTTTATAATCTTTTATTGTGTTTTCGATTATATTATTTTTAATTTCAGCATATTTTTGATGATTTGAATAACCCATTTTTGCTCTAATTTTGGCATAATTATTGTAATTTTTAGGGAAGCAATCTAAAAGTTTTGCTAGATTTATGGCTCTGTTTTCTATCGAAAATTTTATTTATTTCAGAGATATGACTCTGTATAATTATTAGTTTTATTTTTTACGTTATAACACGACCATTTGTCGTGCAATAACTTATGTTTGAGCCACTGAGTTACAAGTTCATCGTTAAATTTAGAAATACTTTCTCCTTGAGGACACTCGCTCATGATGTAGAGCCAGGCCTCATCCAATACTTCCAGCGGTAAATGTGGCAAAACCGTACATAAGGCAACATGTTTTCTATGTAGGCTGTTCTTATCTAAGCCTAAATCCCTAGATTAATTTTTTATTGCTTTCTTAAAATGAAAATAGCATCCCTTTATCTGTGCGTTAGGAAATACTGCTGTAACACTCCTGACGGCAGCTTCCTCAAAATGAAAGATGTTAGATATTTAAGTTAGTCTTTTATTACTTTCATTTTTGATAGAAGAAAATAATAAATATTTTCTTCTATCGACATTTTTATTTCTTAGTCCCCGCACTATGCGAGTGATATTCGTAGGTGTGCTTCGTGGAATAGGAAATTAACTATTTTTTTTTTTATTTGAAGCCCACCTACTGGTGTGCAAAGTGGAATACTTTAGGTGCGCTTCGTCTGGGTGTGCTTCGTTTGGGTGTGCTTCGGGGAATACCTCTCTTAAAGCATGATGCGATATATAGAAGCCTTTATGTGTGTACCTATGTAAACAATGTCTTATTATGTAATCACAGCACATATTTTTGACTTTGATTGATGATCACTTCCGTGTTTATTCATAGATTTGTATTAGATTTTCAAACGAGTTATGTTAATTATATTTTTAGTTGATGTACAAACAAACATAACATCTGTATATATATATATATAACATTATTGCGTTACTAACTGACTGACAGACAAACTAGGTACAGCCAAAACTATAAGGCGTAGGAAGCTGAAACTATATTCCGTGGGGACCGTGGGTACACCCCCACTAAGACGAAGTGCCTTAAGTTACGTATCAACTCCTTTGATTTGTTTGTGTAGGATTCCCGCGACTGGGACCGCCAGTATTAAGCCCTTCGTTTTCCAAGGAACATAATATACAGGTTATTGACATGTATTTGCAAAATATTTTAATAATACAACATAGACAGTATACTTATTTACCTAAAATTATTTTAAACAGTGTGCCATGATATAAAACTCTATTTTCATTAATGTTTCTTAGATAGTAAATCAAACTGTTAAATCGTGCAACATAAGACTGAATCGCGCAGTTACTGTAGGTACGTGTGCTTGTGTGCCTAAAGCACCTGCAATGGCGATCAGCTGAGCGGCGGCGGCGGTCAATATACCGAGTTAATTTTCAATGTGTATTGTGATGAAAAAATTAGTTATATTAGTATATTCACCCCTTAAAATATTCAATTGCAAATCAACACCCTGTATGCAATTATTGCGCCAAGTATTTAGATTCGCCTAGATTCGGCTGTAAATTTTATGTCAGTCAGTCAGTAACGAAATAATTTTATGTATAATTGAAATTGAATGAAAAAAAATTTAATGTGCATTCAACACCACTGTGCCTAAACTTAAGTCAGAAAAACACTCAACCTATTTGGAACCTTTATGAATTAATTCATGTTAACTGTAAATTGTACTCGTATACCTAACCTTATCAATAAGAAGATTGTATTTGTTCAAGATGCTGTCATAAAATATTTGCACATGCAATGTTCTCTTGTACCTGTTCGTCTTATTCAAAGGATAGATAGACATAACAGTTGTATTATATTTACGTTTATTGGCCTACATAGATTATTATGTACTTACGCAATTACATAGGTAATTGTTGTTTAACATCTTGTCTTTTTTCTGATATTAACAAAGGTGCATACATTGCTACGGAATATTTAGAGCATGAGGTTGTTGTTTTGTTATTACAACGTTGAACTTCAATTTCATTTTTTGTTTAAATGTCCATAATTATAAATGTTGATATACACTTTTCTTTTGGACTTCACATAAATGTTTGTTCTATTTAAGAATTGAATCAGTTACCGAACTACCACCTAGTTACTACTTACTAGTATACTATATCAGATTCAGTTCTCAAAAATATAAAGTAATTAGCTTATATTAGGTAAACTTACTGAGCCCGCGGTTACACTCGTGTTATTAAGGAATACTGCTCTGCAGCCGTGCAGCAAGTTCATATCGAGATGTTGCCTTCCACGAAAAATGGAATATCCAATACAAAAAGAATCATTCAAATCAGACCATTAATTCCTGAGAAGCTCGTTCAAACTCAAACTCAAATATGTTTATTTCCATAAAAATGACAAAAAATTTTTGGACACGTTAGAAAGTCATATAAGAAAAAAAGTAAATGTTAATGCATATTAAATTTACATACTTACCTAATTGAGCATTGAAAAATAAATGCCTGTTCAGAAAGTAGAGCCTTCAACCAAACTAACTCTTCAGCTCAATGATTAGTACAGTAATCATAGAAATTATTTTAGTAGTTCGGACACGAGCGTCATTGGAAGACAAATCAGTCAAGGTTATCTAAGTTCATTCGGTTTCTAATCGCCATTGTCGTTCATGGCACAATAAAAGTAGGCCGGACGACAAAAACGAATCTGTTGCAATTGACGGAAACGTCGACACGTTTTTAAAGTGGTTAATGAAATAATAGCTTGTAGAAATCTTTGTTAGATTGAATGAAATCAATGTCAAATGAATAAGCAAACATTTAGGTCTTCGTAAGATGAAATGGTGAAGCACGAAAGAATCTGAAGACCAATTTAAGTAATTATACAGGGTGTCACAAGACCCATCACCAAGCCGAAGTCTACTCATTGTGGACATCATGCCAAGTCATACTAATTAAAAACAATACCTGGGAAACGATTTTTTTTTGAGGTTTCACATTTTTCAGACTACAATTAAAAGCGCTTCAATTAATGTGCGTGCAAAGCTCAAAATACCTACATATCCATGGGATGAAAGGGCATCTAAAGAATATATTTGCGGGGTAAAGACATATTTATTTCTGCATTTTGGTTGTTTACAACACTTATACATGTCAAAACCCTATTCTAGATGATGCCGGCTTTTCCTAGCTAAATGACTTCTTGAGAAGAAAGGCCGAAACAAACTCAGTCATTGTTTTTTGACGTGACAACGTCTTATAAATTGGTTTGCCGGGTGACACTTCAAGAAACTGCGTTACGCTCCGCTCACGTTATGCGCTCACAATGAGAGCGAGTGAGAGGCACGCGTCCCGCCTAAGAGCGAGAGAGACAGACATAAAAAGTGAAAGGCACGCGTCTTTCATCCTTCTTCCTACTATACGAATGAATATTCACATTAAAATTATTTTACCACTCAAAGTCGTTGTCACGTAAAACTTTCGCCCGTATACCGACTTTACAGGCAACCAATTTTTTTTTGTCACTTCAATTTCTTTAGTCTTTTCTTCATCTTTTAAAGTCCAGACAAAAAAGGGTTTAAGTATGCAAGTACAATGCAGGAAATTATCTGACGCTTTTGACTGACTCGGCCCACTGATGGCCCGCATTCAACAGCAATCGTACGGCTCAACCTTAATTGAGGGAGCCAGCACGATCTGTATCACTATGCCTCCACGCCATCAGAAGGTGTATGCATAAGCATGTCAGCCTAAGCCATCAGACAGGTTGCCACAACTATTTGTTTATATGTTTAATAATGCCCACATCGTACTCACAACTTTACATGCTAATACACAGTAAAATACATGTTGCAAACAATAAGTAAAAATAATAAAAATTTAAACAATAAAATGTCATATATTTAAAATGTCAGAAAATATTATTAAATGTCAGAAAAGATTATTGAATGTCAATTTACGAATAATAATATATTACTTAAGTAATTTTAAATGTCAAAAGAAAATAAATAAAATAACAATGTCAAATCAAACAATGTCAAAACAAAAATAAATAAAATTACAAATGTCAAATTAAAAATGTCAAAATGTAAAAATATAAGTATTACAAATGTAAATAAAAATATCATGTCACTAATTTCAAAATGTCAAAATTCATAATTTTTAAACTCAATTCCAGGCATTTTTGTCTGCTAAATAATCTTTAACTGTGTAATAAGCTTTTGAACACAAGCTCTGTTTAATAAATACTTTGAATTTATTAATACTTAGTCCCTGAATATTGCCTGGAATTTTGTTGTAAAAACGTATGCTTTGACACTTGTATGAGTTACTTATTTTTGTAGTCTAGTTGAAGGTAGAACAAGTTTGTTTTTATTTCGTGTATTTAAATTATGAATGTCGCTGAATTTAGAAAACATATTTATATTTTTCCTGACATATAACAAGTTCTCATAAATGTATTGAGATGCGACAGTCATTATCTTAATTTTTTCCCTCAGTGAATGCCTTGAACCAAGACTGTAGATTGCACGAATAGCCCGCTTCTGCAGTACAAACACAGTTTGAATGTCAGCTGCGTTGCCCCATAATAAAATGCCATATGACATTATGCTGTGGAAATAACTAAAATATACTAATCTGGCCGTATCTATATCAGTTAACTGACGAATTTTGTAAACCGCGTACGCTGCAGAGCTAAGTCTATTCGACAACTGACCTATATGTGGGCCCCACTGTAGCTTAGAATCTAAGGTTATGCCTAAGAATACGGTGTTATCTATAAGATCCAACTCTTCTCCATTCAAACATATGTTAGGTTTAACTTGTTTTACATTTGGTCTTAAAAATCGTATACATTTTGTTTTTCTTTCATTTAACAGTTAATTTTTAGCTGTAAACCATTGAACTACTTTAGAGAGAGCGTTATTTACATCGTCATTATTTGATTGTTGTCGTCTTAGTTTAAAAATAAGTGATGTATCATCAGCAAATAACACTATCTCTTCATTATTTTGCATAATGTATGGCAAATCATTAATATATACAAGGAAAAGGAATGGACCAAGAATTGAACCTTGCGGCACTCCCATTGTGACCACTGAACCCATAGAAACTTTTCCATTTACCTCAACTCTCTGTATCCTATTACTCAAATATGATGTTAGGAGATCCAAAGCAGTGTTCTTAACTCCATAGTAATGTAATTTCCTGATCAATGTTTCATGAAACACGCAATCAAAAGCCTTAGATAAGCCACAAAAGACTCCCAGAGCATCATGCGACTCCTCCCAGGCATAAAAAATACTATCTAAAAGCTCAACTCCAGCATCGGTAGTTGAGCGACCCCTAGTAAAACCAAATTGTTTTTCATGTAACAGCTTATTGTTATTAAAATGAATTTGAAGCTGACCTAGAATTATTTTTTAAAAAAGTTACTTAACGTGGGTAGCACAGATATTGGCCTATAATTTGTGGAGTCAGATGTGCTACCTGATTTAAATAACGGAATTACTTTACTACTTTTCATTTGATCAGGAAACACACCACAGTCAATGTATCTATTGAAAATCATTGCCAGTTCCGGTGCTACTGTGTTGATTATAGATTTCGTAATCACAACAGAATTGCCCCAAAGATCACTAGTCTTCTTCAGATTAAGGGTATTAAAAGTTTTTACAATATCTCTGTCAGTGACTTCACTAAAACTAAATTCAATGTTACACCTGTTGACATTTTGTTTCAATAGAGATTCGGCGTCATTAGGGGACGAGTTGAGGGATTTAGTGGTTGAGACTGGAATGTCTGTGAAGAAATTTTCAAATGCTGTGGCAACTTTAAAATCTGACTTTAATATCTTTTTATTTAATTGAAGAGTGTAATCGTTACTTTTAATCTTGACCCTTCCAGTCTCATTGTTTATAATATCCCACGTTGCTTTTATTTTATTGTCACTGTTTTTAATTTTTGATTTTAAATAAAGTGTCTTAGCTTCACGACAAATCTTTTTAAATAACTTGGAATAATTTCTTACATATTGACAAAATTGTTCATTATTTTTATTAATTACTTTCTGTTCATATAATTCGTAAAGCTTATTTCTACTTTTATAAATTCCAGTGGTTGCCCATTCACTGAAGGATGTAGTACCAGCAACTGAGATCCTCTTAGGGACAAAGATAGAATTGAATATAGTACAGTACATGTTAAAGAAAGAATTGTACAACTTATTAGGATCGTTATTATAGCATAAGTATGGTAATGTACTTGTGAGTTTATCCTTAAGTCCCTCCAGACGACGCAAAGTTTTTGGCACCACACTCAATTCCTTTCTACCTACTTTTTTTGACTGCATAGCAAATGTTATAGATTGTCCACAATGATCTGATGTTAATTTGTTAATTATTTGCTTTTTAACTGGTACAATATCTGTAAATATATTGTCTATACAAGTAGATGTCGTGGAAGTTATCCTGGTGGGTTCCAAAAATAAGCATGCAAGATTATATGACTTGAACAACTTCCTAATTTTGTGGCAATTCAGGGCATCTTCTAGTAAATTAATATTAAAATCGCCACCTACTATTATAGATTTATTTTGTTGGCATAGCTTCCGTAACACATCATCCATGACACTTTCAAAGTTATCATAGCAGGATGATGGTGGCCTATACACACTCAAAACAAGAAGTTGGTCCAACTCCACACAGGCTATTTCAACTGTCCGTTCAACAGAGAAACTAACAATGTCACTACGATTCTTAAATTTAAGCAGCTTGTTAACTAAAATCAACGATCCACCATGTATTGCATTTTGTCTGCTGAACGAACTACCAACTAGATGGTTATTAAAATTGCACATGAACTGTTGATCTTTAAGCCAATGTTCTGTTATACACAAAACATCAACACATTCACCGTTCATGAACAACTCCATCCGGTAGATCCATCGATTTAGTACCTAATTAGAAAAAAATCATACTTAATTTGATCCTCAATATCTCCTGAACCAGTAATTTCCCAGGTATGGTGCCAAAGTAAAAAAAATGTTCGTACTGATTGGCACAACATGGGATTTCAGTTTTCGTTAAGAGTATTTTTACACCCTGTATTTGTTCAAAATGCAGTTTTGAGATCGAAATTATTAAATATCTAGTATCGTTTTCTCGTAAATAAACTGACACTTGAATGTTCAAATGATCAAAACTTGAACAAGCTGACAACGTAAGTAGGTACATCTTTTCTAAAATTATATAGGTTTAAAGAACTTTATTCTCATAAAAAGATACAATATCCACTTACATGAGAACAATAAAATTATTTATATAATGTAGGTAGGTACAAAACTCGTCGAATCACACAATACTAGTACAGTCTGTATGCCACGTATTGGCTTCGTTTAACAGTTTTATTTTATATTAAGTTTTTAATCTTCATTTTCTGTAATCTTAATGATGATGATTCCTTGCGTTACCGACTGACTGGCAGACACGCTATAGCCGGAACTATTGGGCGCAGGAAGCTGAAATTTGGCATGTGTGTTCCTTGGGGACCGTAGGGGTGCACTAAGAAAGGATTTCCCGAAATTCCCACGGGATCGGGCAAAACGGGTAAAATAAAATAAAATACGGGCGTAGCTGCGTGCGTTCTCTAGTATATCTATATAATTGAGACTTAAAACTGGTAAACGACTTCAGATTTATGATACATGATGGTAATTTATTGTTAAGCTGGGCGCCCCCAAAGGTTATATTTTTTTTAGCATACTTTGTACTTCTCATCATCAGCCTTTGATGGTCCACTGCTGGACTAGGCCTCTCCTTTGAAAGGAGGAATTGGCCTACTATACCACGCTGGCCAAGCGGGTTGGTATAGGGTTTGTATCAAGTTTTCCTTCTCTTACAGTGCTGTTCTCTGCATACTATGCTCCCTCTGTCGGCTCTTACGACACCCATGGGATGATATGGGGTGGTGACAATTCGTATTCTTAATCCGTCACCACACGGACTTTGTACTTGCTTTTGGCAAAACCAATAGACTTGGTCGGCGTAGATTACGTTTAGTGAGTTGCGATTTATTTATAAACGATATATTTGTGTTAATAATTTTATTAATATTTTTTCTGATTAAAATACATGTGTTATCTTAATATATAAAATCCTTGCGTTACTGACTGACTGGCAGACACGCTACAGCCGGAACTATTGGGCGCAGGAAGCTGAAATTTGGCATGTGTGTTCCTTGGGGATCGTAGGGGTGCACTAAGAAGGGATTTCCCAAAATTCCCACGGGATCGGCCAAAACGGGTAAATTTAAAAAAATTGCAGGTGTAGCTGCTGGCGTCTTCTAATATTTATATAATTGGGTTAAATTCATTAATTTAGTTTCTTTAAAAATTTTACAGTTTAGGTGTCAAATAGTGATAACGGAAAATAGTTTTGATAACTTTGTTCTGAATTCTTTGAAGTTCTTTTAGCTTCCGGTTGCTAGCGCTACCCCAGATTTCAATAAGATACAGACGATGTGATTTCACTAGAGAGTTATAGATATTATAACGTATTTTTTTCGGAATACTCTTCAGTGACCCAATAAGTGAGGAAATTTTTCCTTTGATATGATCCAGGTGCATGTGCCCATATAAACTATTGTCCATTATTAAGCCAAGGTATTTTTCGCAAGTTTTTTGTTCTAGTGGGGTATTATTAATTATCAGCGGGTCATGATGCGGTATTTTTTTATTTTTTGCTTTAAAAATTACATAACATGTTTTAGAAATGTTAACCGTTAACAAGTTGTATTGAAACCATTCAGTCAAAGTGTTGAGATACTGTTGAGCCTGTGTAATAAGGTCTTGTATATTAGTGCCAAAATAAAACAAACAGATGTCGTCCGCGTATAGCGTTACATGACCATGTAGTTCTAGTTCTGTTATGTTATTGATATAGACTAAAAACAATAATGGGCCTAGAATAGAACCCTGCGGGACACCATACGAGATAGGTAACGCACTGCTTTCAAAATTACCTATTTTTACTACCTGGAATCTACTTTTTAAATAGGATTTTAATATTTTAAGAACACTGCCTTTGATACCTGCGTCTAACTTGTCTATTAGCCGATTGTGACTCACAGTATCAAAGGCTTTTTTTAAATCTATAAATACACCCAATACAATATTTTTTCGTCTATGTTTTCTTTGATTTTTGTTGTTAAGTCAATTGTAGCTGCAGTGGTCCTATTTTTAGTTCTAAATCCATATTGTCGTTCTGTTATGAAATTAAAAGAATTGAAGTAGTTTGTTAATCTGACATATATTATTTTCTCAAAAATCTTTGATAGCACCGGCAACACGGATATCGGACGATAATTTCCAGGATCATTTTTAAGGCCCGATTTATAAATTGGCGTGACTTTGGCGACCTACAAAAAATCCGGAAATTCTCCTTGTCATAAGTTTCTTAAAACATTCTGCTAAATAACACGATATTAGATTTTGCAAACATTTGATGACTTTTGTGCTCAATTTATCAAGACCTATAAATATACTACTACTTGACTAAACAGTTTGATCGATATAGCAGCTGTTGTATGTACGCGGTCAGGCTAAGTGTAGCAAAATAATAATTCTGAGTTAGTTTCTTATCAAATCGCAGTTCATTCAAAATACACTTTCGGGGTCAGTTCAAATCCGATATTCGGCTTTCTGAATCGAATCTCCGTTATTACTTAATATATGAACGTAAAGACAAGTTATGGTCCTGGATGTAGTTTTGGTAAATATAAATACATATTTATCAAGAGATAGTGTGTTTTATATAGAACTATTCCTTTTTTACCAAAGCATATTTACATTAACACTTACGCATTGCCCGGTATTTTGTGATTATATTCAGTTTTTACCTGATTTCGTAGTAGTAAGAAAGTAAGTGAACCCCTCCCGGAGAATTATAAGTCCAAAGGTTATGTTCTGTCATTGTGAAGCTCATTAATTTGCCTTATGTTTAGTCTGTCATAAGCCGCCTCGTCTCGTCTAATGACGATAAATTGCTATTTATTAATATATTATGACATGTACCGATCGATTCACGTAAGTTGACCAGAAATGGCGGCCGTTGCGCATGCAATGGCGTGGCTCCATTCTTGACGCATTTAGGGAATGCGTCAAGAACGGAGCCATGCCATTGGCATTCCACCCGCGCCTCACCCCGCACCTCCACGGAGACCTAAAAAATGATTTCTGCGCAGTGGTCATCTTTCATGAACCGACCTATACATGTTTTTATTAGGTCATGATTATACTAGCGGGTACAGCTGCTTCTTCAGGGCTACTGCGCCGCACCCGTGGCCCGTAGCCTGAAGGCCAATTCTTGTATTTTATATGACACTGAAATTATATTTTGTTTTACTTTTTACAAAATTTCATAGCAATAGTAGAGGTGTCAGAATTTGTAGGTGGTTTATTTACCACATATTTCACATGTTTTACTAAATTTTGACAAAAAGGTCTGCTTCGTTCTATCTTGAACCAGGATACTGGAGGTCGGTTTCTAACATGCAGCTTTCCTAGTACCTAAATGTAAACGATACCACTGGATCAACGCTCACCAGAGCCTTGTCGATATTTTCTACACAATTAAAGCATGGCGTTTCAAATTCATTTATATTATGTATTGGATATCTCATTTTAACTTTTACAAATAGATAATTTAAGTACACTACAACTAATACACAATAAACACTATAATATACCAACTAAATTGTTTCTGAAATATCTCCTTTCAATTACAAAAGTTGCACATGATATTTGGGTAATACGAGATGTATTTACGGCCGGAATTATTAAATTTAAACTGGTTATTAATAATATCATATCACGCTTTTAACGTACTTTAGACGGGCTCTACATTGAATTTTTTGGGGTCCCAAAATTTTTCACCAATTGTAGCTTACATGTCTTGAAACGGCTGCTACGTTAGAAGCTTTTGTGGAACGGTGAAAATATTAATTATACTAAAGTACGACATCTTCCATCTATTCCAGAACGGCAAGCTAGAAACCATGGTGCTGGACTACCAGACCCTTCACCCAGGGAGCCCCGCCATCGACCTGCTGTACTTAGAGTTCATGGGAACCGACGAGGAGTTCCGTCGGGAGTACCACGAGAGGATGCTGGACCATTACTTCAATGAGCTGACTCTCATGATGGACAGGCTTGGCTTGGATGTCAATGAGGTGTATCCTAGGGAGACGTTTGATAGTGAAGTGAAAGAGGTGAGATGTGACTTAGTAAAAGGGTATATCACTAACTAGATGTCGCCAGCGGCTTCACTCGCTTCAATTATACATATAAACTTTCCTCTTGAAACATTCTATCTATTGAAAAAAACATTAAAATCCGTTGCGTAGTTTTTAAGATTTAAACATACATAGGGACAGACAGACAGAGGACAGATTTTGTTTTATACTACGTTATGATTTATGCATAGGGTTCCCACCAAGAACTTAGGGTCCCAAGCCAACCTCACCTGCAAGTGGTGCACCCGCCGATCAACGGACGAGGCTCTGGCAAACAAAATATCCCGATAAGCGGCAATAGGCTCGCCACCAATTACGTGGGATCAAAACACTGGCGAAAAGTGGGCGTTTAATATGCCTCTGCTTACCCCTTCGGGGAGGCAGGCGTGGGTCTATGTATGTATGTATGTTATGATTAAGTATCATATTATATAAACTGCAGAATGTCCGCAGCTACCCCCATGCTTGTTTCTTCCCCATACCATGGGAATTTTGGAAAATCGTCATTAAGTCATCATCCTCCTAGCGTTATCTCAGTTTCAATCTGAGGTCCGCTTACTAGTCTAACTGGATTTGGCTGAATATTAGCTTATCATGGAGCGACTGCCTGTCTGACCTCCGTAACCCGAAGGGATAGCGATACTCCATGGTTCAGACTAGTGTCAGTATATTTAGAAGGTACTGACGACTATATAATGACTGTCAAAGATCTTCATGACAAATGGGACCGACGGCTTATCGTGCTCTGCGAGGCACGGGGCAAACGATAATTAACAATTAAATACACACATAACTCCGAAAAGTCAGCGGTGCGCGCCGTGGATTCCAAGCAGAGGGTCTGCATGGCAGTCTGTTGGTATCTCCACTAGGCTATCGCGTTGTGCACCCCCTTCGGTACCCAAGGAAAATAAATGCCATACATAGTTTTGGTTGTGCGCAGTTAATGCAGGAACATAATAATCTTAATATATATAAAATATAACATCGTGTAAACACCACACAAATTTCTTTCATAGCTTTCATTAACTTAGTTACAATCGCATTAATCATTGTCATCGTCCCAGTGTTGTTCCGGTTATCTCCGAGACGTTCTTGGAGCCCAGAGATCACTTTCCATTCTTACCAGTCTTAACAAAATATAAGCGTCCACAGGGCAACTGCAGTTTAACCTGCGCAAACCAAAAGGATAGCGGCATGCCATGGCTAAGATAAGCCTCAGTATACTCAATGTTTAAACTCCATACAACGACTATCAAAGATCTGCGTGATACCTGTGACCGATGGGTTAATGTGCACTAGGCTATCGCTGCCTACAGGTTTTATTTAGTTTTGTTAAGCCCAATAATAAGCGTATCAAATTGTTTTTAGCTGTTTGTTGCGGAAAGGTTCATACACGCATTTATATTATTAGTAGAGTTCAGAATTTTTGAGTTACTTATAACCTACTAGTTTAAAATCCTGTGTCTGTATTCCAGATGTTGCCGGTAGCTCTTCGGACGGCCGCGTTCATCCTGCCCATGGTGCTTGTGGAAGCAGAACACGCCCCGAAGTTGGGCACCTCTGCGTCTGTGGAAACCTTCGTCATTCCGGCCAATCAGCTGTTCGCCGAGCGTTACAGCAGTCTGATCAGCGATTGTGTGCGGTGGGGAGCTCTATAAGCTTTCATAAGCGATGTCATCTCCCAAAAAGGGGCTCTTTGATAGAGAAGATATCAGGAAGCAAACTGTAATAAATGATATATTATATAAAAGGTATAAAACAATAGATAATTAATGTATACAACTGATGAGGTATAAATAAGAGTACGTTATTATGACATCGCGTCAACTCAGATTATTTAGAGACGAAGGGGCTTTTATAGTAAGATATGTTATATAAGGAAACCTCAATAAATGACGCCATCACATCAAATTTGATTACGTTTATTCACACTACATATTCACCAACGCGCATTATTTAAAGGCAAAGGCATCTATCAGCCGTCCTTTCGTTGAATTGTTCATAATCTTTTGCAATAGAAAATTGTTGATTAACTTTTGCAATAAAATCCCATTACATATTATTATTTATGCATTTATTTAGTGTATATTAGTATACTACTTAAAATAATTGTCAACATTATTAATTTTCTATTTTATTCTTTGACATGTTTAATGAAAATGAAAGATTAAAAAATGTTACTGGTGATGCCAAGATTCTAACTAACGATTCTAGAGGCGAAAAGTAGTTGTCTCTGTACGACTCTTTCACAGATCTCTATACTACTTTTGGCAGCTTTCAATACAATTACCACCATAATTCTTAATTACGCCGCTAGAGGCGCGCAGATAATCTTTGAATCGCCAATACTCATACGGTATAATATTTTTTAATCTCTTGACAGCACAGGTAAAGTATTTTTATTTGAGAGTTAAATTGTGATTTCAGCAGTATTTGATTTACCCACAGAGATTTTACCCTAGCAATGTTTTGTGATGTCTACTACTGTTAATAATTATGTTATTGATTTTATATGTAATTGTTTGTAAGAATTAGTGTTTTCCTTTTTCAATATTTGTTTTGTTATCGTATTAGTAAGTAAGTTTGAGGGATTATTTCATTATTTGTAAATATTTTATTATTATAATTATGATTTAAATGTACTGGTAAATTTAATAAGAATATAGGTCTAGGACCAAGATCAATAATATAAAAAAATATTGGAAACAAATGAATTATATTACTTATTACTTTACTTGTCTCATTGAATTATTTTATTTATTAACACTCTAAAACGTCCTCTGCTACTTAGCCTAAGAAAGAAATTCGATGCCCGCGCAGAACATATCTTTGGGTGATTATCATGATTAGTATATCATCTTTATTGTACAAACGCCAAAGAAACTCCAATAATGAATTTTAAGAAAAAGAAAATAACGAATAGTACAATAGGCGGCCTTATCACTATGAAGCAATCTCTTACAGGCAACCTTTGGATGGATAAGAATAACACGGATTCAGAAAAAGGGTAGTTTGGCGATCTTTACCGATATAGATTTGTATTAAATACATACATTAACATAACTATATACATAGATAAACAACTATAATACACACATACATAACTATATGCTGTATACATAAATAATTATAAAATACATAAATATTAATATTATTGATACATAAATTAGTGATAAATATATGAAAGGAAAAATAGAAAAATAAGAATTACAAGATTAAAGAGACAAGTAGTATTCTTTGAGTAACTTTTTAAACGATGTTACTGATTGAGTTTGTTTTATTGACATCTGGAGTTGGATTTATCGTAAAATCTACTGGAATGCATTGGTATAGCCAGTCTCAGATTCACCGATGACCTCAGAGATCAAAAATGCGTGTCAGAAAGAAACTCGAAGCATTCTTTAAGTAATGGGGAGTAGAAGGATTAAAGAGAATGTTATAAAGTAAAGAAAGTATGTGAGTATTCCGTCGAAGGCGAATTGGGAGCCACTTGAGCAAATTGCGGAAATTGGAAACATGATCATATTTGCGCAATCCAAATATGATGTAACGGGTTCTGGTATTGAAACGCAGAAGAGATTCTATGCGTTTATTGCCGAGTATTGTCTCACTTTCCTTGCACGAGTATGACCGATCAACAACACGACACTGGCCTGAACACTAAGGGCTGCAGTCTCCCACGCTGTTCCCTCCGGTAGTGTGCAGGCAGGCTGCTCGAAGGGCTGCGCGTAGCGGGCAGATTCTCGCAGACTGTTGGTTCAGCTGGCAGGCGCCGGCGGTGTGTGTGCGATGAGCAGGGCAGGGCCAGACTCTTCGGCAGAGGTGACGCCGAAGACGATGCAGGGAAGTGTAGCGGTCTAGGTAGCGTAGCCCGGAGCTTTAAGGTAGACCTGGAACCTGAAGGGAAGCAGCATTAGGAAAGCCACAACCAATAGAGTCAGGCAGGTGGCGTCAGCCGGCCTCAGCTAGCAGATAGAGAGATGGGCAGTACGCTAGTGCAGTAAATGTAGTAATTCACCCACAGCTGGGACCAGGATACACGTACGTTGGATACGGACAGAGTAGCGGTAGTAGGTCAGTAGGATAGAGTGGCGGTGCCGGCCTCTCTGTCGGCCCCTATATATACTGGAGCTCTCCATCAGAGTTGGAGTCGCTACGTGACCATATATGGTCAGACTTCGCGAGCACCGACGATGGCCTTCTCTGATTGGCCGAGCGTATGGGCGGTATTATGACGCAGACGCGGTAGGTACCGGACATACGTTACAATGAATCTTATACATAAATTTTGAAGGCGCTCGAGCTTGTCAAGTTGCTCCTCCGTGAGATCTAGATAGCTGACATCAGCATAGTCAGGGATAGGTAGAAGAAGAGAATTTGCAAGCGCAATCTTAGTGGCAGTCGGCAGAAAGTTTCGCAGTCTTCGCAACGTCCCAGCCTCAGAAAACAATATTCTACTGACCTCCCTAATTTGGGGGCCCCAGCATAACGTTTTATCAATGAAAACTCCTATTTTTTTACGCAATCACTTATGGGTAAAGGAATACCATTAAAATTCATTTGGGGCATACAAGTCCGGTTAACACGCGCAAGCAACCTGGGACTACCGACAACAATAATTTGCGTTTTCGTAGGGTTGATTTGGAGACCAATTCTGAGGCTCCATGCAGCTATACGATCTAAAACCGAATTGATGATACTAATTGCTTCAGACAACTCATGTTCAGGAGCTTGGGTGTAAATTTGGAGATCATCTGCATAAAGGTGGTATGATGACTGAAGTTGATAAGAGATAGAATTTATAAAAATTGAGAAAAGTAAGGGAGATAGAACGCCACCCTGTGGAACGCCGATTGTAGACATACACCAAGAAGACAAAAAGTCTTCAATCCGTATACGCTGTCGACGACCAAACAGGTAACTGTGAAACCAATCAATCACTGGTGGAGATATGTTAATAGAGCGCAATATGCCAAGCAGAATATGGAAGTCAACTGTATTGAAGGCATTACTAAAATCAAGTAGGCAGACAACAGTCACGTTGCCATTTTCCATACCGAGCCTGATGTCGTCGGTAACGTTGATCAGTGCCGTAACCGTGCTGTGACCTGGACGGAAACTGGATTGGAGTGGATTGAAAAGAAGGTTTTTATTGAGGAATGTGGTCAGTCGGGCATGGACAAGGCGTTCGAGTACTTTAGAAATGAATGGTAGGACGGTGATTGGACGGTATTCAGTAAAGGAAGACGGATTGGGTTTTTTAGGTAAAGGAATAATTTGGGCGTCTTTCCATAGGGTGGGAAAACGCCCCCAGATAAGGAATAATTAAAAATATGACACAGGATGGGAAGGATTTCATCTAATATAGGAAGGATCATTTTCCGACTGATACAATTATTACCGATTGCGTTAGATGATATATAATAATACGATATTTTTAACATCACACTCAGATAGTTGATTCAAAACGAAAGAAGGATAATTTTGGGTTGGAAGCAATGAAAGATCATGCAAAGTGTGAGCTTTGGTAGTCCGATCAAATTTAGACGACGTAGTGAAATGACGATTTAGTGAATTAATATCTATTTTATCAGAAACGAGGTCATGAGATGATTTTCCAACTCCCAAAGTTTTTAGAAGTTTTCCAGGCCTTAGCTGGATCTTCATTCTCAACGGAGCTATGGATGTATTGGCCTTGTGCTTTCCTACACACCTTTTTACAGTGATTTCTGATAGCAATGTAGTTGTCCCAGTTGCTAGAAGTGGGTCGACATTTGAATTTAGTTTTAGTTATAGCTTTCTTAGACAACAGAGCTTTAATTTCAGCTGTACGCCAAGGTGATGTTAATTGTCTGACTCTAATCGCACGGACTGCTGCATGGACATTGTAAAGGCGAATAATAGCATTATTGAATAATTCAACTTTCTCGTCAATAGTCTCTGCGCTCAGTAAAGGACTCCAGTCGATCATGCTTGCATCTGTACGAAGATTTTCTACATTCATGCCACCAAAATTACGTTGCAGAAGATTTTTTGTTTTTGTCTTACGAAGACGAAGTTTATAGGAGAGAAAGATAAGGTCATGGTATGAAAAAGCATCAGCTGGAAGCTGCCCATGCTTGGCGACAAGAGAAGGTGAGGAGACAAACATGAGATCAAGGAGGGAAGGAGTAGAATTTGGAAAAATTATGTGTAGTATTTAATGGGAGGATGGACAGATTACATGATTCGACAATACTACACAAGGAAGATGAGCGCGAATCCTTTTTCAACAGCCAAGTGTTGATATCACCCATGACTATGGTATGACTGTAAGTAGGAGCTAGATTTTCTAAGATGCATTCGAAAGAAGAGAAGTAATTTATACGACAGTTAGGGGAAACGAAAAACATCAAGCAGGACCTTGGTATAAGCTAGATCTAGTTCCACAAAGAGATGCTCGCCAGCATTAAGCAGAGGAGGTTGTGCTGACATACTAACAACATTGAAAGGAATGTGTGCACGGAGATAAATGGCAACACCACCTCATCTCGGTACGATCATTTCTTATGAGTCGGAAATTAGGAAGAGAGTAAGTAACAGACGATGGGCAAGGTTTTAACCAAGATTCGGAAACAAGAATAACTAGCGTGGATATTTATTTATTTATTTGTCTGACCAGACTGCCTCCGTGGTCCAGTGGATAGCGTATGTGACTGGTGATCGGCGGTCCCAGGTTCGATTCCCGGGTCGGGCAAAAAAGTGTTACTTATATTATTACTGTGTTCTCAGTAGCAGCACGGAGTCTACTGATGTGCCCGGTAACGGCAATGGGCTCGCCCCCTATAATGTGGGACCTAAAAATTCATGGCGAAATGTGGGTGTAATATTACACCTCTGCCTACCTCTTTAGAGATAAAGGCGTGAGTCTATAAAAAATTGTATTGTGTCTGGTTCTTATTTATTTGTCACTAGATATCGGCAGCGGCTCTACCCGCGTTTAAAAATCACACTAAGTATCTATTGTTGTGTAGGTATTCAAGAATAAATAAGTGTTATGGGTTCGATCCACGCACGAAATAATACTTAGTTCTGATCCACAAACTGTACCTAGTTTTGAGTCTAGGTATTCTGTGGGCCCATTGGCTCAATGTTAGTAAAGTCCCCCCCGCTATACGAGATTTTAGAAAATTTTGTTGGAAATTTCGTTTCTAAAGTATGAATGAATTTAACCAGTTCGATGAATTTTGTCTATTTGTATTTTTTAAATATACCAGCTGAGCCCGGGATAGTATCCGCGCTATTGAGGCCTACTGCTCCGCTCCCGTAGCTCATAGCGTGATGTTATATAGCCTATAGCCTTCCTCGATAAATGGGCTATCCATCACAAATGTATTGATTTTTAAATCGGACCAGTAGTTCCTGAGGTAAGCGCGTTCAATCAAACAACTCTTCAGATTTATAATATTAAAGTATTGAAAAGAAAAAACAATAAGTTTTTAATCAGTTTGCTGACAAGCTGCAAGAAGGCGCTTGAATCTATACTGCTTTAATTAAATGATCAGGCGTTTTATTATAGCCTCTTAGTCCGATCTAATTAGACCAAAATATAGCATTGAGTCAGCAAAAAATCGTACTCAACTGAAAATTGGTAAGAAATCCTCATCGATCCGACCCCAGGACAAAAGAAAATCTCGGGGTCAAAAAAGGATTTTCTCGCAATTTTCAGCAAAACGTAAAGTTATATAAAGTAAGTTTTATCATAAAACTAGCCTAGACAAAAATGTAGATCAGATAATTAGCTACAAAAAATGTTCGAAGAAGTGGAAGACCCAATCAAAGACGGCGGCGGGTCGACAAGGATGCATACTACAGACTTGGTGTGACAGGGTTGCGAATCGATCCAAGGTTGGTTCGATGAGGGTTTTTTAGATTTTATTTATTTTATTATTTATTTATTTATAGTCTCACGCCTGTATCCCCGAAGGGGTAGCAGAGGTGCAAATATTACACCCATTTTAGATTTTATCTATGTTGATAATTTGAACAAACTTACCAATTTTCAGCTGGGTGCGAATTTTTGTAACCTAGGATGTCTTAATTGCCAGGACTATCTTCTAATCATTCTGTTTCACAGTAGCACTGACACAGACTAAACGTACATATACAGGGCTAATGATGTATCGTCAAATTTTTGGTCATTATTGTTAGACAGTATTCAAGGACATAGTCGGTAGTCACAGTCCGTATCTATACTATAGAATCTATAGCATATACGCACTGTGACTACTGTATCTAGAGTCTAGATACAGTCTGTGCACACTGGTATTAAAGATATCCCGATTTAAGAGCCTACCTCGAAGGTCAAAAAATCGTGCAGAGGTCATCGCTAAGTGTTAGCTATAAAGTTGAATGAAGCACGGTTGAATCCAAAAATTGTTATAGCAAGAAAAATTAGGGCTACGTGTTCTCCACATCCGTGGCTCATACCTTGTTGTTATACAGCCTATATCATAATTTATTTTATGATTATTAAGTAAAGTAATCGCGTATAAATAACTCGGTTAATAGGGACACCTTGCTGACACAAGCTAAACTAGAAACACCCGAAATTTTCAGTTTTCTTTGGCAGTGTTACAGGCACCCTTCAAAATTGATATATAAGGAAAATGTTTTGGAATCCGCCGTTGGCTGTCAACAAGGTGATCCGCTTGGACCACTAATCTTTAGCTTGGCCATTCACCCAATTATCAAAGAGCTAAATTCTAAATTTAACATCTGGTACCTGGATGACGGGACCCTTGCAGGTGACGTAGACTCAGTTTATCATGATCTGGCACTTCTAAAGTCGAAATTTTGATCCATTGGCCTAGAACTTAATCCCAGTAAATGCGAAATTTTCATTAACGATAACTTAGACAAATACGATATACTTTCTAAATTTCAACATCTGGCTCCCAATATTACTCACGTTGAAAAAAGTGCTCTTCGCCTCCTTGGGTCCCCAATATTAGACGAAGGTTTATTATTCATTTATACAAGAAAAAAAATCAAAATTTTTATGATATTTCAGACAGGTTACTCAAAATTAATATGCAATCGGCTTTTACTTATTGTCTTTTTGTCCCTAAATTTACACACGCTCTTCGATCTTCCCCTTTTTGGAAAAACCCATCTGCACTCGCCCAAATTGACAAACTTATACAAATTACTTTTAGCAAAATTCTAAATCTGGCCCTGAACGACCGAGTGTGGCTACAGACGTATTTGCCTGTACGCCTGGGCGGCCTTGGCGTTCGCAAAATTACCGACGTAAGCTTACCAGCATTACTGTCCTCGGTTCACAGCACTGAAGAATTGACCAAGAAAATTTTAGCACCCACACTGGTCGATTCTGAGGTGCCGTGTAAGACCGATGCCAGGAATGCTTGGAGAATGGCTTGTCCAAGCACCGAGTTACCCCGAATCCCATCTTCTCAGAGGCAGTGGGACGGGCCGCTTTGCAGCGTGGTACGAGAAAATCTCTTAAGTACGTCGTCCAATGCTGCAGAGCGTGCTTGTTTGCTGGCTGTGGGAGAGTGGGAGTCGGGGCTTTGGCTTCAGGCACTGCCATCGTCCAACATAGGTACCATGTTGGACGATACGACTTTCCGCATTGCTTCGTGCCTCCGTTTAGGTGTGCCATGTGTTTCTCCACATCGCTGTCACTGTGGAGAGGCTGTCGACAGCCTTGGTCACCATGGTCTGTCATGTAGCAGGAGTGCAGGTCGTATTTCACGACACGCCAACCTCAATGACATACTTCGCCGGGCTCTTGTCACCACTGGCGTTCCAGCCCAACTTGAACCTCAGGGCTTGGCACGCGACGATGGTAAGAGACCAGACGGTATGTCTTTATTGCCATGGAAGCTGGGTAGGCCTTTGCTGTGGAACGCAACATGTGTCGACACCCTTGCGCCATCTCATCTTCCTAGCACAGCGGGTTGTGCGGGCGCTGCTGCTGCTTCAGCGGAGACTCTCAAAAGGCGCAAATACATAAATCTTGTAGGGGATTATATATTTGAGCCGTTTGGAGTTGAAACGTTGGGACCATGGGGTCCAAGTGCGAGATCTCTTTTTAGAGATCTTTCAAAGAGACTTGTTGACGCCTCGCGTGACCAGAAGGCTGGCCTGTATTTGGCACAAAAGATCAGCATTGCCATACAACGTGGCAATGCTGCCAGCATTCTGGGCACGCTTCCAATTGATGGCGATGTGGAGGATTTCCATGACGCCCTTTAAGTTCTGCTTTTACTTTTTTATGTATTTCCTTTTATTTGTTTGTTTTAACCTATGAATTAAATTAAAAAAACGTTTACCTTGTGCAATAAATATAAATGACCTTAGATGCCTGTCTATAATTTTATTGTATGATGAAGTAAACTGGAATATTGATTTTATGATCTATGATTATATTTTCTTGCCTTCACTGCACTATGTTTTATTGGTGTAAAATATAGCTGGTGAAATATGAGTATATCTTGATATAACATGTAAAATTATTTGCCTGGATAAATATTATCCAGAGCCTGTTGATTTTTCATTAGGCCTTATATGAAATTTATTCTTTGTCCAGTTATATAATAAATCATTTATTTCGCGTGGCATAGACGCATAGATAAATACCTTACAGTCTAACATACATACAATGGTTGTTAGTTTAAAAACACTTATAAACTATGTTAGTTATACAAACAGCTAGGATTTCGATAACAGTTTCTCGTTTACAGGGGTCCTCGCTCGATAAAGGGGTTACAAACTTTGCAAACAATTATAGATATTAGTCAGAAATTATTATTTAGCCGAATGCATTATGCTGTAGAGCTTAAAGGTTATAAGGAAAAAGATTTCATTGTACTGATTTTAAACACGTGCACCTGTCATGCATAAAAAAAATTAATATGGCTCTAGTTACTACGTTATAGAAACTTAACATTTTTTTAGAGACAATCGGCATTCCGAAATAACTCTTTGTGTACCGAATCTATAAAACATTGTGCATTGTTTTGACGAGGCGTTGATCTTACACCATCCATGCAATTTTTATTGGACTGAAGTCACGTACCTATAATATATATTTTATTACGTTGAACCTAAAAATATGTATGATACACATGTACGTAGATCCACGTAACCACAAGAGGCTGCTATGTAGAGCAGCTAGAACATTATTTGTTAGAAAAACATCTGTAAATAGCATCACTCTATCTTCGTAGCGTCTCTCGTTCGATTGCGTTGCAATTATTGGCAGACAATTTCTTCGCTTTCTCGCCCCCTTTCGATGGATACACCACTTTTTTCTTTATCAAGGCCTGCTTCTGTCTAAAGATTAACAGAAAGGTGTCCCGCACTTCTTCGGCTAAGCCACACGTGTGTCCCACTCTTGCCTATGACGACGCCTTAACAAGCTCCATGAGAACACACACATTCTGAATGTGTTCTTATACACTAACCTTAGCTGGTATCCCACGATTTGTGGTTTTGCGGACGGAAGCGGACCAGCGCACCCTGCACCCTTGAAGATATAGGATTCGCGCTGGATTGGACCTTTATCCCATGTGCTAGTATAGGTACGTACATCTGCAAAACCATACACTGTGGGAAATTGAACCTTAGGCGTTGTGGATACACCACCTGAATAAAGCATTATGTACAAATCAAGATCTAGCATCGCTTTAGATCCGATTAGATACGAAGCAATGTCGACCACGCAGAATGTAGGCAATTACTTTAGGCATCCATTAAACTGGTACAGAGTACTTAAACTGGTCGTGTACGTGCTTTTATGACAAAGGAAGTCATCATACCACTTTTTTTGTTGTTTTGCACGAGACATTAATACTGCCGAGTTTATTTGTACTACATGACAAATTTTGAAGCTTTGGTTTGAGTCATTGTTCGGTCTGTTTTCAAAGTTAGGGATATGTATGTCAATAGGTATGATTTCCTGCATAGTTTAGTTGTCGTTTAGATGTTACTGGCTTTTCGCCTGCATTTTGCCAGAGTGCCTGGCAAATTCCTTTGCATACATGTTCCGGAGGGCCAGTGGAGCACATTGTCATCATCAGTCCTGTATATTAACTGTCCTACTGCTGGGCACGGGCCTCTTCTCACTATGAGAAGAACGGCTAAGGCCATAGTCCACCACGCTGGCCAAGTGCGCGTTGGCAGACTTCACATGTATTTCGAAAACATTATGGAGAACTCTCAGACACAGTTTTCTTCACGATGTTTTCCTTCGTTTAGCAAGCGATAATTAACAACTTAATTTGTATATAACTCCGAAAAGCCATTGGTGCGCGCCGTGGATTCGAACACGGACCCTCTGCTTAGCAGTTGGTCGGTCTCTCCACGCTGCGGATCATATTGTAAATAGGAAATTGCTCTTTTTGCCTGTAATAAGGCTCTCCTTTCATTCATCATAGCGATGTTGCGGTACCAACTGCACTGCAGAGGGTATCAGTTTCAAACCCACGTTACGCCCTACTGACTTTTCGATGTTATATGCGTATAAAATTGATTATTATCCACCCGTGCCTAGTAGGTAGTGGCGAACGGTTAAGCCGTCGGTTACGGCCGCTATGGAGATTCTAGACATTAAAAGTCTTGAATTATGGCTATACCTTTGGGTTGGGCAGGTCAGACGGTACATACACTAAATTTCAAAGAGGGCTCCAAGAAGCAAGACTGAATGCAAGCGGGATAGCGTTTGGACGATGATGATTATCATAGCAATGTCACCAATCCCTTTAGCACTGTATGAACTGGTATACAAAATAAGGTAAAAGGTATTGTACATGTGCTACATATCGGTTTTAAGTTCAGCTATTTAATTATTTTTATTTGTCCACACTATCTCACTGCCGAACAAAGGTATACATTTTTTTTTCTAATCGCATTTCAGGCAAAATTTAAACTTATATTCGAAGTCAATGCGATCCTCATGCAAGCGTTTGACGTCGCTTACACCTTTGACTGAAGCTCAGCTTGCGGTCGTAATTGATTTTGAACTTACGCAATTTGTATACATCATACAATATTATTTAGCGGGTCTTAGTCGCGATAATTTACTTACTTATTTCAAGGCATAATACCTCTGTTATTCTCCTACGTTACGTACGTAGTCCCTCCGCGACCACGACCGTTGCAAGCCGGTAGAAAAGACCCGCTAAATAATATTGTATGAGCCTGAGGTCGGTTTCAATATTCAATCTATCCATGGATTTTGAGATTTGAAATACATAATAATAAAATAAAATAATAATAATATTCTACCACATTCACACAACACCATCTAGTCCCAAACTAAGCAGAGCTTGTACTATGGGTACTAGATAATGGCTAAACATACATAGGTATATACTTTTTTATCGTAAATACATACATATTATACATAGAAACACCCAGACCAAGACAAACATCCATGTTCATGCACACAAATGTTTGACTTGAGCGGGAATCGAACCCGCGACCTTCGACGTAGCAGTCGCTTACACTCCCGATACGCCAACCAGCCGTCAACATCGCTATGATGAATGAAAATAAAGACGAGCCTGATTACAGGCAAAAAGAGCAATTTTTCCTATTTACAATCATGTTTGACATGTTTTTTATAGAGCTTAATTATATCAAATATGTATCTCAAATCTCCAAATCCGTGGATAGATCGAATATTAAAACCGGCCGTTAGTGTGTCGAATCTTATCTCTTATGGCGCCGATACACCTGAGTATTCACTTGTAACAGAACAACGCCGTTGAACTGAAAAATGAACAGAACCGAACATTACTACAAGCATTTTTACAATCTTTCTAGCGAACGCTCTATACAGCTAAAAGGTCGAAGCTAATTCACTGTCCATTCGCTAGTATGCTCGCCAAAACGCTCGACAGAATGCGTATACGAATGCCCATACAAATGCCGCGTCATACGACGCATCCTTCGGGCTACCGAAACATGCTGTGCCACGCCGTGCCGCGCCGTGCCATGCTATGCCGTCAGTTGGCGCCGGCCTTAAAACACTCTACTTAGTTTGTTTTCTGTCATGTAAAGTTTTCTGTCTCAAGTGTATCAGCAGTGTATCAAAGTGTAACATGCAGTATGCTGCGCTCCTTTGCTCTTACGGGTATTGAACGGGCAGGAAAAAGAACGACTGCCTCCGTGGTCCAGTGCATAGCGTATGCGGCTGCTGATCGGAGGACCCGGGTTCTATTCCCGGGTCGCGCAAAAGTGTTACTGGCTTTTCCGAATTCTCAGTAGCAGGGGCCGTAACCGGGCACATCACCAGACTACGTGTAGTCTGGTGATGTGCCCGGTTACGGCAATAGGCTCGCCCCCTATTACGTGGAACCTAAAAATTCATGGTGAAATGTGGGTGTAATATTACACCTCTGCCTACCCCTTCGGGGATACAGGCGTGAGCCTATAAAAAATTATAAAAAATAAAAGGAAAAAGGAAAGTCCATTCAGTGACTGCAGAGCATGTTCTTTATTAGCTGAAGAAGAGGCGAAGTCCAGCAAGAGAACATAAACATGTCGAAATTGTGATAGAATATTATCATTCAAAACGATACTTACCTAAGTATTTAAAACAGCGCAATAAACATTAAAAAGATTTTTCTAATGCTCATGTCCTGTGTCTTTAAACCCTAAACTTAGGATTGGAAATATTTAGCTGTGTAATCTACCATACTTGATTTTTGAGCCTGAATATAATTTTATCATAAAGTACGAATGTTTTGAATAAGTCTACTGGAACGAAAAGTATTTTAAAATGAATAAAAATGCACTTTTATTGATACTCGTTAAATAGGTGCGGTATATTTTTGTTTCAAATTAGTATCCCCGTCTGGCATCCTATTGCTAATTTTGTCACTAGTAGTAGATATGCCAAACGGATAAAATGTGTTAATCAAAACCTTTATTATTCTTGTTGGTATATTAGGTACGTATTTATAAGAAAAACGTGCACCAAAATGTAACTAACATTGTAGATTCGCGAATATCTTACAAATTGCCTAACACGTTTGTCCCCGCACATTTTCTCGCACGTAGCTGATTTATTACGACGTTTTGTACGGAAAATTCACAAGAATAAACATAAATACAGTCAGCATGTAACACGAGACATACGTCACACGCCTAAGGTCGGATTTGTAGATCAAATAAGGATATCAAGCGGTTACACTGACCAACGCTCTATTGTACACGCGTCTCTGCTAAGTGCAGCCATTATAGGCATACATACATTCCAACAATACATTTAATTAATAATATTTATTGTGAAAACAGCTGCAGTGCTCATCAAAAAGTAAATAAAAAAAACAACTAGGCTGAAAGTCGAAATCATTGCCAAAATACATAAAAAAGTGTAACGCGTTCCCGCGAAAATGATTTTGTAAAATGGGTAACTGTGACAATTGTTTTGATAATATTTGTCAGTATTATCGCAATTATATTCATGAGTGCATAAACTTTATGTGAGAGTATAACTAAAAAAGTTAAACTTAAAAGGCGGGAAAAGGATTTGAAAATGTATCAATTATTGTTTGTGTTTTTGGCGTCGATGGCGACTACGGAGGCGGTTATTTACAGTTTGAATGGTAAGTGTTCATTGTCATTGCCTAACTTTGTTGGGTTTATTTTACTAACAGAATAAATGAAGAGCGCAATTTGTTTCTTGATTTAAGCATCTCTTTGTCGTCATACATGACATACTGTAAATCGTGTTCTATATTTAAAAACATCGAAGTGAATATATACAAACAGATACAGGAGCAGATAAACGGAGAAGGCTTTATTTAACTAGAATGTAAAAGTTATCAATATTTCCAAATTAAACAAAAAATTTTGTATATCTAGTTTAATAGTAAGGAATGTTGTCAAGATGTAGCAGTGAGGGTTTTAACTAACTAACTAACAAAAAAGTTTTGTTAAACACATAATAATATATAGAAAATTAATTCAATAGTCTACTGCTTCGTTCAGATAATGGAAGAAACGCTTCCTATTTCAGTGGGCATCGCATCGAAGTACAAGTTCCTGAAATGTTTTGCCATTAAAGTCATTGCAATTATTATATAATTTGAAAGCTTGATGTTATTAGGTACATTTAATTTCATTAGATAGAAGTGCTAGAACGGATATTATAATATCGCATGTGTTTTCATTTATTTGGATATATTGGACTCCCATCCATTCGAAAACATTCCAAAATTATTTCCTAGTTCGTTGTAAGCAGCGATAGCCGAGTGGAGAGACCAACAGACTGCTATGCAGAGGGTCTCGGGTTCGAATCCACGGCACGCACCAATGACTTTTCGGAGTTAAGCGCGTATTATATTGTTAATTATCGCTTGCTAATCGGTGAAGGAAAACATTGTGAGGAAACCTGTATGTCTGAGAGTTCTCCATGATGTTCTCGAAAGATATGTGTAGTCTGCCAACCCGCACTTGGCCAGCGTGGTGGACTATGGTCTTACCCTTCTCATAAGTGAGAAGAGGCCCGTACCCAGCAGTGGGAGAGTATAAAGGGCTGATGATGAAGTTCGTTGTTAAGAAGTAAAATGACTAATCGCTCTTCCCTTTTTTGTTATACTCTGTTTTTTTTACTTAACAGAAACCATGGCCAGAGTAGTTTGATCGAATTCAATCAATCGTTCTGCCGGCCATCCAGAAAACATGTGACAATAGGTACTTGAAGGCAGCCGGCCCAAAAAGATTACTAGCAATAAGGTGTGCTAATTAATAACTCGTATTTAAAGCGCGTTATAAAAGTCGGTTTACGGTTGTATTGCCACGGAAATAATTCGAACCTACTGCCTCTTAATCATGAGATCAATGTCATATTATGACCACTGCCTCTTTGGATGTCGTCATTGCCTATTGCAATTTATATGTATAACTAGCAGAATGCCCATATGGATGGCACATATTATACTTTTTTTAATTTACCGTTTCTGCCCAATCCCGTGCGAATTTCGGTAAATCCCTTCTTAGTGCACTCCTACGATCCCCAAAGAACTTACATGCCTTTCAGCTTCTTGCACCCAGTAGTTTCGGATATGGGTTGTCTGTCAGTCAGTCATATGTGTTGATCGCCACGGGGATTTCACTGGATCCATGAAGGCTTTATGATGAGGCTCCATAACTTATGGCAATCCCTTATTACCAAGTAGGCCATATACATCTTTGCCACATTCGCATTCTAAAGAGCCTTGTATAATGCTCAAATGGCGCAAAATAAAGAAAAACATCGATCTAAATTCAAAGTGGATTCTAGTTGCAAACATTATTACCTAAGAAGGCTTTAAATGATACCTTTTACGCACATTTAATTGCTCAGGAAGTTTTTCGCAAGCACGCATAGCATGAGAAAATGACTATTAAATGTATGACATTGAACCAAAGTTCAAGTTTAACATAAAAATAGAGGTGTTTGCAGGAAAATGAAAACGATTGTAGGTTGTGATTGACCGCGTTATGTCTGTGACTGGCGAGGTCGTGACGATAATATGCCTAACTCTATATGTGTTTATTGCCATAAACAATATATTTTTGGGCACTTTATACGTTAGTGCCCAAAAATGTGTGGTTTTAAACTCCCTCTCTTCCTTCTTACTCTAATACTTTCTTACAATATTTATGCTCCAATCACGACACATTTTTACGGGCTTCTAATAACCATCTTCCTTGCGACTCTCATACTTCTGGATTTATACTTTTAAAATTAATAAGCGTTCAACCATCCGAATGGTGACTTTGCCTATTTATTACAAACGTTGTCAAGTCACACAATATATTTTTTACTAGGTGTTTCCCGCGGTTTCACCCGCGTCCTGAGGGAACTACTCCGCGTACCCAGTTAATTTGTAGCCTATGTACTCCTTGGTATATCAGCTATACGCCAGTGAACGTCCCGTCAAAATCGGTCCAGCTCTTCCAGAGATTAGCGAGAACACACAGACAGACAGACAAAATTTGTAAAAAATGTCATTTCGGTATATATTATGTACCGTGTATAAATCCATATGCATTTAGTAAAAAGCGATTATTTTAATATTAAAAACAGACACTTCAATTTTATTTATGTGTTTAGATTTGGGAAACACACATAATTTGTACAAAATATAAAAAATTAAAAATTAGCTACACATTATCTAAAATAGTTTCCAGACAATCTACAGTAGTGAAATAAAATTGTATAAAATTATAATATAAATAGAACAGAAGTACCTACCCTAAACAGAAGAGCATGCATGAGAAACTTGATGGGAGTTAATGAAGCAAGAGAGGTATGTCGGGATCGTTGCAAATGGCGTTCCGTAGTCTCTGCCTCCGGGAAACAGGCGTGAGTCTATGTATGTATGTATACATACATACATACATGACGTCACGTCTTTTAACCCCGAAGGGGTAGGCAGAGGTGTATTCCTACACTTTTCGCCAGATATACTTTAGTCCCACGTAATAAGGGGCGAGCCTATTGCCGTATCGGCCACATTTCCAGACTCCGTGCTGCTACTGAGAATTTCGTGACAGAAAAACCCAATAACACTGCCCGACCCAGGAATCGAACTCGGGACCTCCCGATCCCACGCGCACATTTATGCCGCGAGACCAACGAGGCAGTCGTATAGGGTTTGATGTCGAGTTTTTCGTCTCTACGCAAAGATGGTATTTGCATCGTGTTATCCCTTAGTCGCCTCTTACGACACCCACGGGAAGATAGGGGGTGGTGACACTTGTATTCTATGCCGTCAACCACACGGCATGTATGTATGTATAGTATAAAAGTTACAAATGTACTTAGGTAATAAGTCCAAAATAAAACATTGTAAAAAAAATCTTAAGTTAAGATAAAAAAAGCACACAAAAAGAAGAAGTAAAGTTATTAATTCACACAATATCTTATAATAGGAACAAGGCAGATTTCTCTTGAGAAATTCTTGTCAAAGAAAGGTGGAATACTTCTATTGGCGATGCAAAGATTTAATCGCGCGCCTCTAGCGGCGAATTTGGTAGTTGTCCGGGTACGACACTTTTGTCAGCTTTCAATACAACTTTGCTTCGAGGTTATAGCGGTAATTGTATTAGAATCTTAGCATCGCCAATGGATTCATTACTATACTATAGGTATTGATGAGGTTATTAGGTTAACGAGCGGCCAGATGTTAATATAAAAAGTAATTGTCAATGTAATTTTGAAGCTCCTGACAATCCTCACTTTTTCTTATAACCTTAAATAATCTTATCATCTTCATAGAACAAGAAAGACAATAAAGGACAATGGGCGGAATCGTCCCCACCCATCAACAAAAATGAAACGTAGCTCAATTGACACATCTTGGCAAGATGATATTTTTTACTATGGGGACGTTGCCTAAAGGCATTGGGTTGTCATAGAAATTAACGTTTAAACAAATATTCGTATAAATACGTTTTTTGATGATTATTTGTAAAACACCTACTCATTTGTCTATTGTAAGAATGAATAGTTAGAAGAAAATGAATTTAATAATAATAATAATAATAAACCTGGCAACACTAAAGTTGACAGTACAGTCTTGGGAAAAAAATTCTATTTTATTTATATTTACTAGCAGTGATCATAATTCAGATAAAATATTTAACACAAATAAGTCCAGAGAATCAACAGATAAATAGAAACCTTTTTATAAATACGCAAAGAAAATATAATAATATACACCATGAAAAATTTGATGACAGATGACATCCGTCACACAAGCTGTATTTATTCAATACAAAACAATAACAATTCCAAGATTGTACAATGTTAACCTGGGCTAAGGCAGCAAGAGCACGCTCACCACCTCCGGACTCGCTGCTCCGCTCCGCCTCGCAGACGCCGGCAGCCGCATCAGCGGCGCCGGCCAGTGAGGAGGCGTCGAGCTCGTACAGCGGCGAGTATTTTTCCCCACCGACGTCGCCAACACCTGCACGACGGCGGGGGCACCAGCATGCTTGGGATCGCGTGGCCCACCGGCCACGAATAGGGTCCTCGCTACCGGTGGTAATGTGCAGCGTATGCGTTGGACTCGTCAAATGAACGAAAACGTCATGCGCGCATATTTTGCGGCTACAGAGGGAGGAATTAACCTCACAGCGTACCGTAACAGAATACTGCCTTTGTTTCAGGCCCTTGAACCAGATGTTAATGTTTCTGTGCAACGACTATCAGATCAAGTGCGCGCTATCCAGCGATGTCACTTGTTGGATGACGAAGCACTTGAGCGGCTACGCTTGGACGCACAGTGTAGCTACGTTGTCCCTACCTCTTCCGACACAGTACCCATGGCGGCCCCAGAACCAATACACCATGTTGAAGAGGAAATGGATAATGTAGGTATAAATGTGAGTACCCAGTACAATGATAATTTGAGGAGCGCTTTGGAGGATGCGTTACGGGATTATCGTTCCACACTGCCAGACCATCGGCCACGTCTGCCACGACTGCCTACGCATAAAAAAAACCTGGCGCTGGTGTGCGCCCTGGACTCAATGCTAACTACTTATTTTAGTAACAGCCGGGACTTAACAGATACGCATTCAATTCTGTACTGCGGTGCTATTGCGGTGTGTCGCGTAGCAGGGGTCAAATTTAAACATGATTCTGTTGCGCGCCCAAAACCGAAAAAACCAGCATGGCAGTGCAGAATTGAAAGACGTATTAATGAGACTAGGGTGCTCATCGGCAAGTTGATCTGCTTCAGATCGGGAAATCAACGCCCGCGGGTGATGCGTTTCGTGAGACGTGCGTTTTTGGGGACTGGTATTAGTCCTCAAGAATATATTACACGTGTCGCGGAGCGCATCGACTTTCTGAAGCAGAAAGTTTATGCGTGGGCAAGTCGTCTTCGCAGATACAAAAAGCGTGTGGAAAGGTATACCCAGAATCGTATGTTCCAAAGCGATCAGAAGTCTGTTTATAGAACTTGGGAACAATCAGACCAGTGTGTGAGTGATAGTGATCAGCCAGAGGATGCCGAGGTTATAGCCTTCTGGCGTAAAATCTGGTCAAGGCCTGTCACTCATACTGAGGATGATTGGATATGTCAAGTAGAGCGAGCATGTGAACCTATTGAGAGGATGCCAGATGTAAATATTGAAACTGCAGACGTAGCCAATGCCATCCGCACAGCATCGAACTGGAAGTCACCGGGACCGGACGGCTTACATAACTTTTGGTTCAAATGGCTACGTAGTTCACATGCTTGCTTGGCTTCACAGTTTCAATCATCCTTAGAGTCTGGTTTGTTACCAAGTTTTATGACTAAAGGCATTACCCACTTGCTTCACAAGTCGGGTAGCACCGCGGATCCCACCAATTATAGGCCAATCACGTGCCTACCAACAATATATAAATTACTTACATCCATTCTAACAAAAAAATTAATTTACATATATCAGACTATAACATCATGTCGGTATGTCAGAATGGATGTAAGAGTGGGGCCCGCGGTACTAAGGAGCTACTCCTCATAGACATGGCCATTAGCCAAAAGGCTCGCCGTAACCGAAAGAGTCTGTCCACATGCTGGATAGACTACAAGAAGGCCTACGACTCTGTGCCTCATTCATGGCTTCTGAGGGTGCTGGAATTGTATAGAGTAGATGCAAATCTATGCGCCTTCCTGAGGTCATGTATGGGGCAGTGGAGGACGGTTCTTCACTATCCAGGGTGTCGACAGGGTCTTGGTAACGGCGAACTTATTAAGATAAAGCGGGGTATCTTTCAAGGTGACAGCCTGAGTCCCTTGTGGTTTTGCCTAGCCTTGAATCCCCTCAGCACATTGCTGGGAGATTCAAGGTTAGGTTACAAGTTGCGCAGGAATGGTCAAGCTATATCCCACTTGTTATTCATGGATGATCTGAAATTATTTGCCTGCAGAGAATCCCAACTGACAGCGCTACTGAGGGTCACTGAAAACTTCAGTAGCTCTATCAGAATGGAATTTGGTGTAGATAAATGTGCAGTTATGCATGTAAAACAAGGTAGGGTAGTGCAATCTGATGGTGTACATCTATCAGATTTCACTCAGTTTAGATCAATCCTCGCAACTGATACCTATAAATACTTGGGTATGTCGCAAGCTTTGGGCATCAACGAGACAGACATGAAACAAGCGTTGCGGGAGCGCTTCTTTGGTCGCCTGAAAAAAGTCCTGAAGAGTCTTCTTTCAGGCGGCAACAAGGTGCGAGCCTGTAACGGTTGGGTCATGCCACTCTTGATGTACTCTTTCGGCATACTCAAGTGGACTCAGACTGAACTGGACGAGATTGATAGGCGAGTCCGTTCACTGTTGACCACATATCGAATGCATCACCCACGTTCGTCTGTAATGAGGTTGTACATCCCGCGGAAGTGCGGGGGCCGAGGGTTTCTAAACGCTAAGACCCTACACAACCGCGAGGTGTACAACCTTAGGGAATATTTTCTTAAGGGCAGTGTGGATGTGCATCGGGATGTGGTTGCAGTTGACGGTGGCCTAACCCCGCTCTCTTTGGCGAAAGAGAACTGGCGCAGGCCTGTAGCTTTAGGCGTCGACGACCGCAGGCTTGTGTGGCAGAGCAAGGAGCTGCATGGTAGATTCTACCGGGCCCTTCACGGACCTGATGTAGATCAACTAGCTTCTGTGGCCTGGCTACGTTTTGGTAATCTCTTCGGAGAAACCGAAGGTTTTGTCTGTGCAATTGCAGATGAAGTTATCAAGACGAGAAATTACCGGAGGTATATCATGAGGGACGGCACAGTAGATATGTGTCGAGCTTGCAACCGACCTGGTGAGTCCCTCAGGCATATAGTCTCCGGTTGTTCTCGTCTTGCTAATAGCGAGTACTTGCACAGACACAACCAAGTAGCCAGGATCATACATCAGCAACTGGCTCTGCGATACGGGCTTGTAGACGTCGAGTTGCCATATTACAGGTACAGCCCTGAGCCAGTTCTCGAGAATGGTCATGCAACATTGTACTGGGATCGATCTATTGTCACAGATAGGACTGTTGTTTGCAACAGGCCTGATATTGTGATAATAGATTGATCAGAGCGCCGCGCAATGATTGTTGACATTACTATCCCACATGACGAGAATCTCGTGAAAGCAGAAAAAGACAAACAAGAGAAATATTTGGACTTGGCTCACGAGATTGTCGATATGTGGGATATTGATTCAGCAATAATTGTTCCGATAGTTGTGTCCGTTAATGGACTTATAGCCAAAACCCTCGAACGCCATCTAGAGAGGTTGAAACTAGGCAGCTGGGTCAAGAGTTTGATGCAAAAGGCAGTTCTTCTGCAAACGGCACGCATTGTGAGGAAATTTCTGGCTCTGGAGCCCTAACCACCGGTGACTTGGATCCTATTCCCGTCGTCGGTGGGAATCTATTTTTATATTTTTAAATATCATTTTTACTTTTTAGAGTGTTATATTTAAAAATGTAAAATATAGGATAAATATGAAAATAAAGAGAATAATAATAATATTCTACCACATACACACATCACCATCTAGTCCCAAACTAAGCAGAGCTTGTACTGATAATGGATAAACATACATATATACTTTTTTTTGTAAATACTTACATAGTATAAATAGAAACACCCAGACCAAGACAAACATCCATGTTCATGCACACAAATGTTTGACTTGAGCGGGAATCGAACCCGCGACCATCGGTGTAGCAGTCGCTTACACTACGGCTGCGCCAACCGGTCGTCAATTTAAATGATTCATTCATTTATATTATACTAGACGGCGCCAGCGGCTTTGCCTGCGTCAATTATACATATAAACCTTTCTATAGAATCATTCTATCTAAAAAAAAATGGCATTTAAATCCGTTGCGTAGTTTTTAAGATTTAAGCATACATAGGGACAGACAAACAGAAGACAGACTTTGTTTTATACTATGTAGTGATTATTATATAAGGGCAGCGATAGCCTAGTGGAGAAACAAACGGATTGCCTTGCAGAGGGAATCGACAGACTGCTACGCAGAGAGTCCGAGTTCGAATCCAGGGCGCACATCAATGAATTTTCGAAGTTAAGTGCGTATTAAATTGTTAATTATCGCTTGCCCCGTGCCTTGAAGAGCACGTTATACCGTCGGTCCCGGCTGTCATGAAGATCTTTGACATTCGTTACGTGGAGTCAGTACCCTCAAATAAACTGATAATGGTCTAAGGCATGGAATATCGCTATCCCTTTGGGTTGCGGAGGTCAGACGGTAGTCGCTCTGTGGAAAAGTTGATATTCTGTTATATCTGGTAAGATCAGCAAGCGGACCTCGGGCTCTAAGGCGTGTAAGTCTTGGATACAACCGGGATAACGCTAGGGCGATGATGATTAATTTATATTCGATATTTTCCTATTGTTCATTCATAATCATTTAGTTTAAAAAAACATTATTTTTTTATTTTGTACAGTTACAAAATCATGTTTTGGACTGTAATATAACCATAATGTTAAAATAACTTACAACTGTAAAATGAAAATATAACCTATATTTTCATATTACAGTTGTAAGCCTATTCACAATTAATAATAATAAATTGTTTTTTATTTATATATGCCACGGATTTAAGTAAAAAAATGGATTTTCATCCAATAGTGGATACTTAAGGTACACATTGGCATCAGTTCCATGTGTGTTGGTATATGGGGACGGAACCCATACATTTTTTCCTTTGATTTATTCAAATTTTAATAGTCATCATTAACATATTCTTTTTTGCAATAATATTCAACCACATTCACACAACACCATCTAGGCCCAAACTAAGCAGAGCTTGTACCAAGAGTACTAGATAATGGATAAGCATACATATATACTTTTTTTTGTAAATACATACATATTATACATAGAAACACCCAGACCAAGACAAACAGCCATGTTCACGCACACAAATGTTTGACTTGAGCGGGAATCGAACCCGTGACCTTCGACGTAGCAGTCGCTTACAATCCCGCTGCGCCAACCGGTCGCCTAAATGAAATAAGAGCGGACTGAGATGCGAGCCCTGTGGTATAGCTCTTGGTAGTAAGAATCTTGGTGCGATCCCATAAGTAGGACTCTAGCCAGTACTCTAGCGAAGTAAATCACCGGGTACACCGATATTTTCTAGCTTTCGTATTAGTATTCTATGAGACATTTTATCGAATGCTTTTGAATGATCACAAGTACACCACGTCCTCCTGAAAGCTTTCCTTCATAGCTGCGGTTATATGGTCTACGAATTCCTGTACATTCGTTTTGGTAAACTTACGGCACGTGAAGCCATGTTGTTCAGGAATTAATATCGGTTTAAGCAGCGTTGTAACTTTATCACAGACAGTATGTTCAAAAAGCTTGGAAATTATAATAAGCTTTAAAATCGGGCGATCATTTTTACCGTCGTGTTATCTCTTTTGAAGATAGGAACCAGTGCCAGGTCAAAGTGATGCATTACTGGTTTCGTTTTTTGGTTGAACAGGCTAATCTCAGGAACTTCAGGACCGATTTGGGTACCTATTGTTGTGTTGTATGTCGGTCAGTCAGTACTGACCGACATGCTACAGCTGAAACTACTGGACGGAAGAGGCTGAAATTTGACATGTATGTCCCTTTGTGAGCGTAAGAGTACAGTACGGACGGATTTCCCGAAATTCCCACAGGAACGGCAAAAATCATTAAAATATATACTTGCGGTCATCTTCTAGTAGTTTCATATTTATAGAAGTTGTTTAAATAAATGCAACGATTACCTACGTAATATTATAGCACGTGCAAAAGAAAACCCCGTCACGGTACTAGACGTAAGATAATATCGCGTTAGAATTACAAACCATGACATATTGATTTCATTATACAACATAATAATAATTATTGTATGTTGTGATTATATGTTCATGTATTTTATAAAACGTATACATTTTAACTAAATGAGATTACTGCTATGTAGTATCTTGTTATCTATCAAGTATCTTGTTCTGAATATTTAACTGTTTGTTTGTTTTTGTTTTTCGTGTGAGTGTGTGACCAACTCTGGTGTCGGAGTTTTCAGACCGCCTTAAGGCCTCCGACATGGCCTAACGATCCTTATCCTTAGACAAGAACCGGGACCGACAGCTTTACGTGCCCTCTGAAGCACGGTAGCGCTCAGATAGATGTAAATGCTACACGCGGTCACCCATCCAAGTGGTGACCTGTACAAGCTTTCCTTAACTTTGTCGATCTGTTACGAACGACAAGCCAAATCTCGCTTAGCGTAGCGTTAGCGTATTTAACTGTTCTATGTAAACAAGATTGTGGAAATATAATAATCAACAGGGTGTCACAAGATTCATTACCAAGCCGAAGATTACTCGTTTTAGACATCATACTAAGCAAAAATAATACCTGGAAAACTATTTTTTTTTAAGTTGGCACATTCTTTAAGCCTCAATTAAAAGTGCGCACGTGCAATGCTCCATAAAACTTCTTATACATGGGTGCATAGGACATCTATAGAACAAATTGGCGGGCTAGATGCAGCGATTTTGTACCTAATAAATAAATGTGAGTTTGAGTCTCAATATTTCCTGAACCAGTAATTTTCCAGGTATGGCGCCCAAGTAAAAAAGGTTCGTAATGATTGGTACAATATGGGATTTCAGTGTTTGTTAAGAGTAATTTTACATTCCGTATAGTTCTATACTAAAATAATAAAGCTAATTAACTTTTTTTTAATTATACGTATAGCATAGGGTTCCCACCAAGAACTTAGGTCCCAAGCCAACCTCACCTGCAAGTGGTGCACTTGCCGATCAACGGACGAGGCTCTGGCAAACAAAATGTCCCAATAAGCGGCAATAGGCTCGCCACCTATTACGTGGGATCAAAACACTGGCGAAAAGTGGGCGTTTAAGGCGCTGTGCTAAGCGACTGTTTTGGTAAATGAGGGGGTGAAGCAGGGGAGGTGAAGGGAGCTTAGCTCCGTCTACTGCGGGGCGCCCCCCTTCATTCTCGTCGTGTGCGGCCGTATTCTGGCGACATCCGTATTCCAATATTTCAAAATCGCAAGCAAAACGTTTTAGCATATTGAATTGAGATACTGATATTAAAATTTATATTACATACATCAATCTGTTTGTACAATATAGGCATAGCGCAATTTTTGTTCTCAGTGCAGGCTGCCCCAAAACTGGTTTACATTAGACGTTATAGGTATTAATAGTTGACGAAAGTAGGTAAATACCTACGTGCCGTAAGATGTTAAAAATAATTAAGTCAGTTCCATGTATGGAGAGGCCATTATTATGTTTGTTTTGTTTTTGTATAAAAATAGTGAAGCAGTTCATAGAATACCTACATCTAATTCCATTCCTGCCAGTTTTCAAATCTGTTTTGCAATAAATTGGCTGTGACATACGGGCGGACAGACAGACAGACATTGCGAATCTATAAGGGTTCCGTTTTTACAATTTTTGGCTACGGTACCCTAAAAAACACAATACTGCTCTACTAAGCGCAAAAGCCGTATCTCAACTAAAGCGAGTTACGAGATAATTGAAGTTTAGTAAAAGTTGATTTCTTTTATTTATTTATGGATGTTTATTGTTATTATAGGTATAATTATTATGGTAAAGGTTTCGAAATACGTCGCCGTTTTTAGGGGTTGTGAGTGATTGGAGAGAGAGGAGGGGAGGTCTTGAAACCCCCCTCACCATTTTCACTTGCCGGAAATACTTGGATTCTCTGAAAAAAAAATCTCCAAACATCGGTGTCATGGCACTGCCAACTTCCACATTCATCACACTAGTTTAATAAACTAAGGTTGACGGAGCCCTGCGAAGGGCTCCTATTTTCGGATTAAGGGTCAAAAGAGAACCTAACATAACCTACTTAGTTACTTATTACAGTCGCACCTAACCCTAGGCACTCGAAAGCAATGACGCACAAATTTGACATTAGCTGTCAATATGATCATTCCAAGATGGCAGTTTTGCGTTTCGTTTCCCGTTTTTCACATAAAACCTACAAATGACATTTGTAAAACTGTACTAAAGTATAAAAACTATGTTCCGTTTTGCATAATTGCCGAAGTATTTATGAAATTTTCAAAATTGTTTAAAAATATTTAGACGCAACTCCGGCAGCCAAAATTACTTTTAGGGGATTAAAACGAACTACCTTAAGCCCCCTACACTACCAATACCCTCAAATTCAGGCGACTCGTTTCGAAACCCAACCCATTATTATTTTTCAAAATAGATGAAACATCAAAAATATATGTGGATATACCATATTCATGAGATACTGCTATGTCGCTTAGAAAATTATAGAATTAGAATTTGAGTTACTGCTTTTTCGTTAGCTTTCGTCATACATGTTTGTATGGAAAAATATAAAAAAATTCTTTCGCTTCAAATATGTGTTGTTTCAAAGAAAATTAATATTAAAATATATTTATTTATATTCATTTATAATTTATTAACGAAATACAGAGTTTACAGCTCATCAAAAGTTAGCTGTCTGCTACAACCCGGCAGGTTTTCTTTATTCTCATCGAATGTTAAAGGCAGTGTGTGAGGTGATAAGACTTATTATTTGCTGTTGTTCACGAGGCACAGTTTCATTTACTTTCCTTTTACGGCTTGGTATTGTAGAAATTTCAAGCACTGATGAAACATTTTCCTCTCCGTGATCTCGCAATGCCATCCCTTGAGCTTGACGAGAATCAACAATTTCAGGCAACTGCCAATTCATATAAAACGCCACAAGCTTCTCCCAGAAAACATCATCTTTTTCTATAATTTCCATTTTTAGTGGTATACTTTGCCGTGTGGTTGACGGCATAGAATACAAGTGTCACCACCCTCTATCTTCCCGTGGGTGTCTTAAAAGGCGACCAAGGGATAACATGATGCAAATACCATCTTTGCGTAGAGACGGAAAACTCGACATCAAACCCTATACGACTGCTTCGTTGGTCTCGCGGCATAAATGTGCGCGTGGGATCGGGAGGTCCCGGGTTCGATTCCTGGGTCGGGCAGTGTTATTGGGATTATCTGCCACGAAATTCTCAGTAGCAGCACGGAGTCTGGAAATGTGCTCGGTACGGCAATAGGCTCGCCCCTTATTACGTGGGACTAAAGCATATCTGGCGAAAAGTGGGTGTAGAAATACACCTCTGCCTACCCCTTCGGGGATAAAAGGCGTGACGTTATGTATGTATGTACTTTCGCCACTCCACACAGCTAATAAACACTTTTGCTTGTGTGTAACGTGGCGTTGCCCCTGAATTTGGTAATAACAATTACAATATTTGTTTAGACTAGTCAGTTCACTTTTTTATGATGTTTCCATATTTGTATTTTATTTGCTCTTATACTATTCTCCAGGCCATTCTTATAGGCAACTTTAGAACATTAAATTTCCACAATCGTGTTTGGACCTATTAATCCATCTGGCGTGGCACCAAGTTGGCTTTACTGCTGTTATCTCTTCTTTTTGCCACTATACAAAAATTTCAATCTGTCAACATATTCTTACACAATTCGAACCACTCACTGCTATCCCTGTTGTAATTTTTGCTTATCACTACGGAATTTGAGTCAAATTTGTTAAAAAATTGTTTGGCATTTCTTGGCTAGCTCTTGAACAGATCGTGTTAGGAATGACTGAAGTCAAATGTGTGTAAGACGTTGCAGAACTGTTATCTTTAACTTCACTGTAATTACAATAATGATAATTAGTTACGTACTTTATTATTAAAAAAATACTATATCTTGTGTTATAGCAAACAGAGAAGTCACCTTCTTACTTATAAATGATTGATTTTAGAAATTAAAAAGATATTAGATGTACTGAGACAAACCTAATAGTTTATGAATAATCAAAGTTTTACCCGATGTACCTAAAAAGGTTTATGTTCAAAATACAATAATACAACATTCGTTACCGTTTGTGTGCGGATTGCGGAGCCATATTAGCGCTGTCATCATTATTGTTCGCCGTGGCGGCATCTTAGCGCTCCAGGCGCTCTGACAAGCTAATGAATTTGAAATATAGGTACATAAAATACTCTTTCAAAAATTGAAAACTGTGGCAGCTATGTATTGTGAGAATAATTTATACAATTATATTATGCATAATCGATAATATATAAGTAACATAGTTAGTCATAAAAGACTCTTATGAAAATAATTTGTGTAAAATGTTACATATTTCATAATCACTTGGCCATGGATGAATTTCTATTTTATTACGACGCTTTCTTGTACAAATCCTTCGTAGAACTTCATTTCTCTAATTGTTCATATTTTATTCTTCTAATTATATATTTATAAGCACAGAAACAATAACACATTGAACGCAACAACAGTATAAACTTAGGTCCTAATTATATGTGCCCATAGTTACATGAAAAGCCTATTTGATTCAAAGTATTCAGTCTATAACATAAAACATGAAATTACGAACTCAAATCGGCGTATTATAATAACAAACAGGTTTACGTAAAATTTCGTGCAGCGGAGACGCAAGCGACATGACCTATCTCTCACAGGGCTCATAGCCGAATGATGAGGTCTGGGCAGGGCGTAAACTAGCAACTGACACTCAGTACACCGCTTATGATAATAAGGTTTAAATTGCTGAAGCGTTTGATATTGATGGGATCTACCGAGCGTCAAAATCATAGACGTTTGGCAGATTTTATTTAATTTTACAAAATATACATGTATAATATGAAAATAAATAGGGTAATTCTTTAGTTCATTAGATTTCCTACAATATTATCAAAAAAAATAAGACAGCTTACGATCAAAATATTCCAAACAGTGAGACGAAAGATTATTTTCTGCCTCGATTTTGTGATTTTTTTACCGTGAGTCTATTTTACGTACATGAAAAATTCTTTCAAAAGTCTTTTGTTCAGACTTTTGACTTTAAGCTCTAATTTTTGCTAGTTTGTAATATATACCGTTATGGCTAGATGCGCGACGAAAAATAAGGTGTTTCACGGCTTCTGAGGTATAACAGCGCCTTAATATACCTCTGCCTACCCCTTCGGGGAAACAGGCGTGAGTCTATGTATGTATGTATTTGTAAGGCAACTTAAAGTTCAGTTCTGCGACAAATGTGATCAGCTCTCTCCCACTTCAGTGCGCTAATTCTTCGAAACTCCGAGCATAGCTCTCTTCATAGCTCGGTGAGCGACCTTAAATTGGTGGTGGACCAGTCGCAGCGTCAGTGTCCACGTCTCGGCACTGTAAGTCATAACGGGTAGGACGCACTCTTTGAAGTCTTTTGTCTTAAGGCTTTGCGGTTGGTTGGGATGACGCAAAGCTATGACGTTGGAGTATTCGTGTTCTAGTCTGGAGACCGCGTCTTGGCAAACGTAGTGTAGGACGCTCGCTGGCTAGGTGGAGTGACGATATACGCAAACTGGCTGGCTGCGGCTGGACACTAAGAGCCGAAAATAGGGCTCAGTGGCGTGCCATTGGAGAGCTTAGCAACTTAGAGAGCTTAGAACTAATTACATTTATAAGTTTGGTTGAATGCACTGATCTCAGGAACTATAGTCCAAAATGAATTATTTTTATATATACAAGGTAGAAGAGCCTTGCTGATTTCAGCATGAATGGGCCGGCTCGACCGGGGAAGGACTACCCTCTCACAGAAAATCGAAGTAAAATAACAGTACCTAAACTGTTGCGTTTCGTTCGGTGAGTGAGAGTGCCGGAGGCCCTATCACCTATTCCTTCTCCCTCATCCCACTCTTTATCCTATCCCTTTTCCCAACCCCAAGGGGCGGCAACGCACTTGTGACTCCTGTGGTGTTACTTGTGTCCATGGGCGGCGGTAATTGCTTACCATCAGGCGATCCATCTGCTCGTTTGCCGCATATTACTATAAAAAAAGCTTTTGTTGAATATTAATCGAGGAAGGCTGTAAACCTTCCTCAATAAATGGCCTATAGCGCATAGGCTATTCAACATCACGTTCTGAGTCACAGGAGTGGAACAGTAGCCCTAACTTAGACAAATGATTGGTATCGCTTCGCGAGCGAGACCAATCATTAGTCTATGAGCCCTAAGTAACGCGCAGTTAGTCTCTAATTTTTCTCTAATGTTTTTGTGATAAACAAAATAAAAACTCTAGTGATTCTTCAATTTTCTTGTTTTTATTATAAAATACTTCATAAAACCTTACAGAGCTGATCGCATGCACTTCTTACATATATGTTCAAATTCAAATTTAAATTCAAAATCCTTTATTCATTTGGGTCACAATGTGACGCTTATGAACGTCAAAATAATAAATTTATAAAATAATTACTTATACTCCAATTTAAAACATTATTACTGTATGCAGTAAATGTAAATGTAGAACATTTACATTTACTGCCACGTTCGCAAAGCAATAGGTAGAACCATGAGAAAGAACGGGCAATAAAACTCACGGTCACTCTTTTTCATCGCCAGGTTTAGCATAATACACAATTTACATTTTGTAAGGTGCTGCAACTGTTACACCTTCTATATCACTTGTATATATTTACTGTACATAATAATACTCAAGCATAATAGTTTTGGTTAGCCTCCTCAGAATAGACATGGTGAAACAGGAGCATCCACTTACATTATATATACCTAATAATGCAGGCAATCCGCGAAAGTGATCAGAACCATGATGGAAATGATGCAGTTAAATATTAAAATCTAATACCAGCCCGCAAGACCGTCATCGACCAGTCATCGCAAGTAGCACCCGTTCACGAGTATGACGCATGTGCCAGCCATCATCCCTCTGGCCATATTAGAGGGACAGGGATGACCCGACACACGACGCCACCACAAGAAATGACATTTTAGTGAGCATGACGACAACGGTATACGAACCAGCAATAAGAAACAATCTATTGGTATACTGACCATGACCGCCAATTACCTCCATTTTCCAGATCGTTATTATTAACATAAGTTAGTGGAACGCGTGAAGGAATGCAAATGCAGAAAGAATTTTGTGAAGGTGACAAGTGAACAATGATATGATCAGGGATAAATAATGTTAAACTACATTCAACAAATCATAATCCAAATCCTGCAAAAATCATGTGTTCACGAGGCACCTCCACTTAACATGTAAATAAAATAATCGTGAGTTAAACAAGCCTAAGTCTATCCCCACGGTGTCTTATCATTTAAAAATTCCTTAATAGTGTAATAACCCCTTTGTAAAAGAAAGTTCCTAATTGTCCGTTTGTATTTGTGCATGGGTAAATTCATTATTTCAAGAGGCAATTTGTTGAAAAATCGTGTACCAATCCCCGCAAATGAGTTCTGAAGTTTATGTAGACGGTAGTTAGTTCCCACCAGTTTATGCTTATTCCTTGTGTTCACTTTGTGCAGATCACTATTTTTGCGGTATAGAATTAAGTTTTTCTTAATGTAAATTAAGTTAGCATATATATATTGCGATGCAACTGTCAACATATCTACTTCTTTAAATTTATCACGTAAAGAATCTCTAGCACCTAACTTATAAATTGCACGTATGGCCCTCTTTTGAATGATAAAAATAGTCTGTATATCAGCAGCTGTACCCCATAACATTATTCCGTAAGACATTACGCTGTGAAAATAACTAAAGTAAACTAGTCTAGCAGTATCTATATCTGTGAATTCCCTAACTTTTCTAACTGCAAACGCTGCAGAACTAAGTTTTACTGCGAGACAGGATATTTGGGCGCCCCACTGAAGCTTACAATCTAAAGTTACACCTAAGAATACGGTTGATTCGACTAGTTGAATTGTTTCCTTATTTAAAATTATATTAGTAGGAACACTTTTGACATTAGGTAAAGAGAATTTAACACATTTGGTTTTGCTTGAGTTGAGTACCAAATTATTTGTCGAAAACCAATCTAATACTTGTGCAAGAGTGTTATTGACGGTATCAAAGTTACTTAAATTACGGTCAACTTTAAAAATAAGTGACGTATCGTCGGCAAACAAAACAATATCACATAAATTTTGTACAAAGAACGGCAAATCATTAATATATATTAAAAAAAGAAATGGACCGAGTATAGAGCCCTGTGGAATACCCATTCCTACTGGCAAACCTAGAGACCTACTCCCATTAACATCTACATACTGAATTCTATCACTAAGGTAGCTGGCAACAAGATTGAGTGCGGTATCTCTAATACCATAAAGTTTCAATTTAAGTAAAAGTGTATTATGTTCCACACAATCAAAGGCCTTTGATAGGTCACAAAAACACCAATGGCATCCTTCGAGTTTTCCCAAGCATTAAAAATATGCTTTAAAAAAGTTACACCGGCATCACGGTGGAGCGACCCTTAGTAAAGCCATACTGTTCACTGTGAAATAAATTAATAAATATATGAGGTAAAAATATATGAGGTGATAATAAATATATGAGGAGAAAACTCCTAGCACTTAATTAATATTACTTGGGTTAGACCTGCAGTGAATAATAACTACGAGTATTTATTAACCCCAGTCTTTTCAAATAAAAAGCGAGGCTTTATCCAACATTATAGCTTTCAAATAAATACCTACGTGATGAAATATACAGGTGACCCCTATTCGTTCGTCGTTCTGAGTGCAGAGAATGGCCATCGCCTTCCAGCGAAGTAATGCGACGAGCGTAATGGGCACCTCTGCCCCGGCAGTGGTCAGGGGGTCAATTATTTTATGAGTAATAAATTATCCAGTAATTTTCTGATAAAAAGTAAATATTATATAGGTACTATAAAAATAAACCGTCATCTGGCAGTAACAGTTAATATTTTTTATATCCTGTATATTTTGTTTACAGAGAGCGAGTACAGCAAAATGCCGCCTCTATACGGTTTGGATGACTACGAGCTATGTATGGCTTTCCCTGAGGCCACATACTGCGTGGTAGATGTAGACTTACATGCTGGTAGTAATAAGGAACTTATGAAGATGATACAGGTAAGATCACATATCTTTATAAGAAATATATTAATATTGTTACGAGCTGGGGTTCGGCGATAAATTAAATACACTATGCCACTAAAACTATACTTTATTTTACAAGCACACTTGATTTTCAACACAAATAAAAACTCTATTTCCACAATAGGAAACACACTTCGGACTCACTTACTTTTCAGATCCTTCGCTGTTGTAAACCGCTCTGTTACTATAGAAATAATAATAATAATTTATTTGCATTTAGTGTTGTACAATGTAGATCTTAAAGTAAATAGAAGTCCTAACAACCAGTCGCTGATGCAACATACAAATATTTTTCATGTTAAAAATAGGATTTAAAATATCTTAATCATTAAGCAAGTAATAACATTCAATAAAAACATTTATGAATCTAATTACTATTGATAAATTCAGTAACAGAATAAAATCCTTTATCCAATAGCCAATTTTTTAAACGCCTGAAACATATACAGTCTGGAAACTGCTTTATGTCTTTTGGTATCTTATTATAGATTTTTATACACATACTAGAGGACGCCAGCAGCTACGCCTGCATTTTTTTTAAATTTACGCGTTTTGGTCGAACCCGTGGGAATTTCGGAAAATCCCTTCTTAGTGCACCCTTACGGTCCCAAAGGAACATACATGCCAAATTTCAGCTTCCTGCGCCCAATAGTTTCGACTGTAGCGTGCCTGTCAGTCAGTCAGTAACGCAAGGATTTTATATATTAAGATTTTTTAAATTTACCCGTTTTGGCCGAACCCGTGGGAATTTCGGAAAATCCCTTCTTAGTCATAAGTCATAAGTCATAAGTAATTTATTTCATAACAATAGAAATATTGTGTTGAAAATTTAAACATAACAAATTGCAAATAAATTAAATGAAAATAACATACAATATTACATTTAAAATAGATCCAAATTCATTAAAATGCGTTTAGAAAAACAGTAACAGCCATTGATAGATCATGTGGTGGATTTTAAAACTAAATTAAATTGGATAAAAAATTTCATAAAACATAACATTAAAAATTACAAATAAATCAGATTTTAGAAATAAAATAAAACATAACATTAAAAATTACAGTTAAATCAGATTAAAATTCATTATAACACATTTAGAACAGTCAGTAAATAAAAAGAACAATAGTCAATTAAATTAACAAGTAAGATGATTATTATGTCAATAGTAAATTTCAAAGTAAATGTAAATGTCAAAGTAAATAGTAAATGTCAAAGTAAATTATATAAATTACCACTATACAATTACAAGTTACAATGTCTATCTTCCATGAATTCATTGACACTATAATAGCCTTTCCTCAATAAATAAGCCCAGCTAGTGCACCCTTACGGTCCCAAAGAAACATACATGCCAAATTTCAGCTTCCTGCGCCCAATAGTTTCGACTGTAGCGTGTCTGTCAGTCAGTCAGTAACGCAAGGATTTTATATATTAAGATTATAGCAGTTTTTTGGAATAATTTTGTGTTTGGAACTCTTGGTACAACTAATCTATCTGGATCGTTTGTATTTCTCGGCAACACATCCCTAGCTTTTCTGAATAGATGGTTAATTTGACGTACAAATTTAACACATTCCAAGATATACATACTGGCAACGGTTAACAGTTTAAATTTCTTAAACAAAGGCTTTCAGGATTCCCAAGGGATCCCCCCTTGGGAATCCAATTGCCCACCAATTGCCCTTACGCACTTCTTTTGGACTAGAAATGCTCGATACCAGTCTGAAGAATTGCTCCATAGAATAAGTCCATATTGCAACGATGAAGCTGCGTAACCATGGTATGCCGTTAGCACTGTACTTTCTGAAGAAGTTTTCCGTAATGAATAGAGGACGAACACAAATCTATTTAGCTTGCCACAAATTTTGTCTATGTGTACTTGAACTGAACTGTCGCGACCCGCTCATCCAAGCGCTTTTATATTGGTCGGATAAGGTTTCCCGTTTGTTCCAGTCATTGCTAGAACGTTCTCGATCGATCCAAAGCAAAAATCAAATGTTCTGATAGAACAGGAACGCCATGTAGTAGGGAATAGGTAAACTCCTCTTTTTGCTAGAAGATGGCGCTTATCCTATCGAATAATCTCTTCTCTTGCCGGCAGAAGGTGTTATCTTCAAAAATCCTTCATTCCTTAAATCCTTGCGTTACTGACTGACTGGCAGACACGCTACAGCCGAAACTATTGGGCGCAGGAAGCTGAAATTTGGCATGTATGTTCCTTGGAGACCGTAGGGGTGCACTAAGAAGGGATTTCCCGAAATTCCCACGGGATCGGCCAAAACGGGTAAATTAAAAAAATATGCAGTCGTAGCTGCTGGCGTCCTCTAGTTCTCAATAAATTTCGCCATTCGTTAGACTATCTACTCGGCAGTACAGACTATGAAATAATATATGTCCGATCTGAGATTATCGAATGTCTGTTTGTCTGTACCTATATAATTATGCGAAGTACACATGTAGCATGCAACAGCAGCAATTCACGTGCCGCAGTGATTGTGGTAATAATTATACTAGCAGAACACTTTTATCCGCGTTATGGACAATGTATTATTTTATTATAGTCTAAGTATTTTTTTTTAAAGACTCCTTCCACACTACGAATAAATCCTGTGTCGCGGGGGACTTTACAGACATACAACCAACGAAGATTAGTACTAACTTCAGGCATAGAGCATAGATATTAACATAGAGGCGCATTTCTTATGGGCGCTCTGTAGACAAACTTTTTGTGACCAGTGTGACCCATATTGCCGCTTGGCGGCGTGCCAGTCGCGCTGTGACAGCTGTCTCTACGAGTGCAAGAGGTACGAAAGTTCGAGAGAGCAAGAGAGACGGAGAACGACGCCAGCGCCGCCAACGGCGCCAACTACGAACTACACTGACGTCAGTCGCCAAGTCGCCAACTCGCCACTTGGAATCGGCACACGAATTCCTTAAGAAATGCGCTTCTATATGTAAATCTGTCTACACCCCGTCAGGGTAATTTTCAAAATGGAAGCCAATGGGAATCTGCTGAATGTATGTATAACCAAAGGGTAATTCCTAGGGTACTTACATACCTACACGACTTTCATTTCTTTAAATAAAAATATAAGTAATATGAACAATGACGCACCAAAACGTCAAGTAGGTAGATGTAATTAAAATACTTGAGGCGGGCAGCCCTATCACTTGTTTCCGTACGGCGCGCGCATCTGTAGGCATATAACTCGAGGTGACGGCCGAGTTACTATATTATAGGTACTGTTAGATTATATTACCGTATCGGAGGGGTGCACTAAGAAGGGATTTCCCAAAATTCCTACGGGCAAGCTCTCGTTTAGGTATAAATTTATCACATAAACGAAAATACGTTTATCCAACTTTTAAAATGCGTTCACGAATTATTATACATTATAATTATCAATAATTATATTTTATGTTACGTATACTTTGATAGGTTGCTTAACTTATTGGAAAATATAGACGCAATTTACTTTACAACCTACAATATTGTCCGTAGTGAAATAAGTACCTTTTAAAAAAATTTAGCTACACAAATAGAAGCGGACAACCGCAAATCCTTGTTTAGAATATAACTATAAAACTTCTATCACTACTCTATGAGGCTTAAGTACCGGGTAGCATGACAATAATTGAGGCCATGAGAAACATAGTGGCCTAACTAATTTTTTTACAATATTATCCTATCTTTTTTAGGCCAGTATGCCACTTCAAGTTTAGATCACCGACTAAAAACTGTAACTGTGATTAAGTTGCCATCTAGTGAATATTCGTTGTATCACTTTTAGGCCACTCTGGTGCTATCAAAATGGCCAATTTGAACTGGAATAAATCATAAACTCAATATTGTAAAAAAAACAGTTAGGCCACTATGGTTCTCATGGCCTCAATTAGTTATAAACGTTTCTTGTCAACAATTAAAACCAGTTATGTGCAAAACACGTGAACCAATGTTATTTCCACATCACTGGTCAATACCAGTGATGTGGAAAAGGGTTTTCCAATGAAAACCCTTAGTTTTATGAGGACTAGAAAAAAAATCAGAATATAAGAATATTCAGCTAAATAAATATATCACTAGGGGAAACCCGCAGCTGTGCCCGTTCTTTAGCTTGCTAATTTAACCGATTCTTCTCTATTCCATGGGAATTTTGGGAAATCCTTCCTAAGGCGCAAATTTCTTGAAATTTCGTGCGTAAACTGTCAATTAGGGTCAGCCCACCGTGTAATATCGCTATGTTTTTGGGTTTTGGAGATCAGACGGAAGTCACTCTGAGGAAAAGCTATTATTCTGTCATAACTGGGTGTTCTAATGCGCGGAATCTGAACTCTAACGCCTCTAAAGTCCTGGATTCAAAGGGAACAACGTAGGATGAAGGCTTTCTCCCCGATAGGTATCACATAGTAATTTTATGCACTCCAAGATTATATTTATTTCATTCGTCTATACACCATGTATTTTAAGTCAGTGTTTTTCCGAAAAGTATGCACGAAACGAAATTCGAGATACCCAGCTGTAAGTCTGTAAATACTTGTATATTGACACCCTAAAAGCTGTCTCAAAACCTACATATGGTAGGGTGTACGCAACTATTAAATTTCAAGGTCAAAGGTAAAAAAAATCGACGTAGGTCATATAAATCAGCAATTCAGAGGATTACAATGTGACGTGAACGAAGGGTAGGCTACTTTTTAGGTTATAATGAGAGTGCATTGACCTCAGATCGACTGTCACGTTGTTATGCTATAAAAATAATTTTGGCGGAAATAAAAATCATAAAATAAAAATTAAAAATTACATAATTTATGTAGTAAAATAAATCATATAGGTAACTTCTATATCATTGGCTGAGTACATACTTTTTAGGAAAACACTGACTTAAAATACGTGGTGTATAATTACATGCATTAATATAATGTTAATGATAGTACTGAACATTCCTAGACCAGTGTTAATTATTGTAATTAAACGTGATCTTTTATTGTAACCACTAATAGACTAAGAGCAAAAATTATTCTTCATATCGGAAAATAAGTTGGTAATTACTATAAATCATATAGACAATCAATACGCTATTATTATTATTATTATTAGTGGCTTTTTGAAAATACAACCGTATAAAGTTCAGTCTCTCCGTGACTAAGACTCGCTAAATAAATGCATGCCAATGAACGCATGGCGTTACTTGACGGTGTCAAAATCACGTTCTCACTTTATTTCGGTGACTATATTTACAAAACAGCTGTAAGATAAGGGTGTTTATTTCGATTATGATACACCCTTACAATTCCCAAGTAACGTACATGTCAAATATCAGCTTCTTGCGGCCAATAGTTTTGGCTGCGCGTCGTCTGCTAGCCAGTCGGTAACGGCAGAGTTTTATAGAAACAGATTTGTCAGTGCTTATATTTTATAAGCCTATGTATGGTAAAGTAAGATAAGTGTTTCAAAACTGATTGGTGTTACTTTAGACACTTTTTGTATTCAGCAATCCATTTATGAAATATATAGCATAAAGTATCGATAGTTATCACCTCTAAATTATGGAAAAGTATAACAGTAAGTTTTACTACATAACTAACGCGTAATATTTAATTAGTTATGCAGGTGCAAGTCAACAGTATATCGAGTCCCTCTTACAACAATATCACGAAATACAGAACCCGACATAATGTTTCTTTTAACTTACATTAACCATAAATGCACCTTAAAATAATTATCACTTTAATTACAATATTAACGTAAGTATTATCAATCCAGCTCTCACCTCAATTATACTTAATTGGATCGTAAATTTCATATTTACTAAGCAATTTTATGGTTTAAACACATTACTTATTTATCTTGCAGCTGTAGGTTAAAGATCAATTGCAGTAATGCATGGTAATCCTTATTCTTTGAACAGTATCAATTTTAATTTGTTTGTTTTTAGCTTGTGGCACAAATTAGCCATTTAATGGCATACGTATGTATTGTTGTCAATCTAGTTAGATGTAAAACGTGTAATTAAATAGGTGTATAAAGATAAATAAATTCATCTATTAAGTACTGGTATAATCATTTTATGAATTAAGTGACACGATAAGTAAATGTTTTCGTAGGGAGTACGGAAACAATGATCATCGATGCTTATATATAGATCATTGTTGTTGTTAATATCTTCGCATGTATTTTATCGTTGATTCTTACAGAATGTAACACTTCTATTTTAATGCGATAGTTGCAAATCCTGAAATAATCGAACATGATGATATTTATTTCAGGAATATTCAGATCACAGAATAAAACACTTCAATCACACACAAATACACAGAGGTGTATGTGTTACAAGAACCTGTAAAGAATTTTTAAACAGTTACATCATAAATGAAACGGACCTAGATGTGGTCCTTGAGGCATGTCTTAATAGATCTCTGTATGCTGAATATGGCTTGGAAGGAAAGTTTTCTAAGTTATATTATTGTGATAATAAAGAAGAAACGGAGAAAATAGACACTAGTGATATAATCGTGGCTGTGGTTTATATAGTTTTAATTATGCTTAACTTAGTCGGAAGCATGTACGATATCATGTTCTTCAAGAAAGAAGATAAATCAGGTATGTGTTATTTAAAGTTTGTGTGTGTGCAGCAAGCTTTGTGATTAGTAGCTATTTATTTATTCTTAATTTAAATATATACTTCCAGGGAATCCATACTTGTTAGCGTTCTCGATGCGCAGAAATTGGATGAAGCTGATAGCACCAAATAGTAATGCACAAGAACCGAGAGCTGAAAGACTCAAGCAATTTCATGGATTAAGGTATTTCATAAACTGTATACCGTTGTCAGGTATAGTATAATACTTTGCCTATAATATACTAATATAATTTGTCTCTCTTACAATAATAATGATAAGAATAGATTTGGAGGGATATCAAACTATTTTTATATCTCATTTAAATGCTTATATTAATTATACTATTAACTTAGGTGATTTTTCTATTTGCAGGACGATGACAATGGTTTGCGTATTTTTTTCGCATACGACTCTCATTATGTCATTTTCTTACGTGGGTAATCCTTTATACATAGAAACGGTAAGTGTTAAGAGATTATTTATTACTATTAAATGTGAATAAATGAGTTTTTTACTGTAATAAAAGGTAGTAAGTATTACAGTGAAGACCTTAAACGTAAATTAGAACACTATTGAAGTACATACATACATAGACTCACGCCTATTTCCAGGAGGGGTAGGTAGAGACTATGGAACGCCATGTGCAACGATCCTGACATACTTCTCTTGCTTCAGTCACTCCCATCAAGTTTCTTATGTATGCTATTCTGTTTACTTCTGACCTGTCCTTTTTTTTAGGATGTCTCCAATCTGGTCAGAGAATAATTTATTATTAATACTATTGGATCATTAATAATTAATCTGATGAAGTCCCTTGCATTTAGTTCTCGCAGTGAAAATAAGACTTTTAACATTGCTGACGTCAATTCTAATGCGTGCTATGCATTATAAGTATAACTACAAATATTGTTGTTGATAATTTTAGATGTCCAAATATGTTTTAATTGTTGCGTTAGAATTAAAACTTGTTTTACAATGCGATGACGAATATTAATGTTGTTTTACATATAATATATTCTTCATGTAATAATTTTATGCAGGGCTAATTATTAGAAGTTATTTTAACAGATTGAAAAACAGGTGGTTTAAGAAAGTGTAGGTAAATCTAAAATAGTTTCAAAGTTTGAACTGAGGTGTATACAATCAATCTTTACTATTTATGGACGACCAATCATAAACGCACGAAACTCGAGTGATACCTACGCGCCTCGAGCGCAGTACACATTAGCGGCCCATCCACTAACGCTCATTCCTGCCGGAATCTACATTCCTTACGGAATGAACGCCAGTGGATTTGCAAGAGCAAGAAAGAATGATGGTATTAAAACACTCAAGTTAGTGCCTGTTTATTTGTCCGGCGTGATTGACTGCTCGTTTGTTATCATTTTGTGTTCGTCTTCGTCCCGGAAATATAAAATGGATTCCCAAGAAATAGACAATAAAGGTGATACTAGAAATGTGATATTAAAAAATCATCAGGTTCATCGCATCCCAGATCTTTTAAAAGTCTTATATCACTATATTTCTTTTATCACTTTTTGTTCGACCCGGGAATCAAACCCGAGACCTCATAATCCGCAGTCGCTTACACTACCGCAGGACCACAGAGGCAGTTCAATTTTAGGTTTAAATAGATATTCACTCGCAATAAAACTCATAGCAATAGCAATCTATTGCTTACGGGTACACATGTTGTTGCAAAATGAAAATAATCCACATAAATCCATAAAGATAATTCAAAATGACGAGCATTCCTTTTAAATGGCAACAATCTTCATAAAATGAGAGGATTATAATCATCCACAGATACGCAATCCCTCGGTAGGACTGACAAGTGCAAACTGACAGGAATGTACCTAAACGTGTGTGTGTGTATATGGTCATTGCAGGATTGTTTTTCCTGTCGGACTGGCGTGTTGTGATAAAGTCAGGGGAAAGAACGTAGGATTGTGGTTTAATTAGTGGCTTCAACGGTTTTATTTTATCCTATCGCTTTTCTGTACAGATTGCACAACGGGATAAGTCAGAAGAAATGAACGTTAGTGGATGGGCCGCTATTAGACTGTGCCTATAGTTCACAACAGCCGCGATCGCGCCGCAATTGCGAACGAACGGACGATTTTTGTAGCGGTGTTCTTTATTTAAATTATAACTATGGCGACGAGTTGTGACAATGTTTTTACAAATGGTTAAGATGTGTTATAGTACTAGTTCTAGTACTTTATCACATTTTAAAATTATAACCACACTTTTCATACCTTCGTACTGATTTACAACTTATATAACAATACGTATAACAGTGCGTATAACAAATTAATTTTCATTAAAACAAAATATAAGTCATCAGTCACCTATTAGGACAAAGCGACCGGCTTATTGCATTTGGTGTGAATTTAATAAGAAATTGCGTTAATATTCCAATATTAACGAAATTTCGATTTTCATTTCGCGCGCCGTGTTCAAAATGTACCTTCTACGTTGCAATGACAATTTAATTAGCTTAATTTATTATTTTGATATTTTTAAAACCATATTGGCATGATTGTAGTAATAATGTATAATAGCAGATCACTTTTATCTGCGTTACTGCGTACCTTCAGGTTATTTTCAAATGGAAGCCGATATGAATCTGCTTAGTGTAACTAGTTAGTCTACTTAGTGTAACCTAGTGTACTTGTTTGAATTAAAAATATAAGTACCCTAATATGAACAATCACAAAACCAGAAAAACCTTCGAATAGGTAGATGTTATTAAAGTGCTTGGGGCCAGCAGCCCTATCGCTCGTTTGCGTACGGCGCGTCTGTAGGCATATAACTCGGGGAGACGGCCGAGTTACAATACTGTTAAATTATATTCCCGTGCCTTATGCCAGCACGTCAGTACTTTGACCTCACGTGAGTAATCTAGATTAACGACAATAGGTGTGGCATTGACCTAGGTGTCAGTTACGCGATATGATACTTGTCTTAAAAACCAGACAATAGTAACAATTATTTTTAATGATATACTGCTATTTAAATTTTTAAACACCGTAGCAATTATTTAATTTTCTGAAACTAGCTTGTTTTTAATCCTAACTATAATTATCTGTTTAAAAAGATGAAATAACTTGCTATTTTTTATTGTCTTCAAATTGCTTACAGATATAACTACTTAGCAATATTCATTACCACAATTACATAATCATAATGTCTAAGTATATATATGTACATAAATCTAAAATTAACAAGTGAAAATATGTACAGGCGTCTTTAGGCGTCGTAAAATGCCTCCGTATCAATGTCATCGGGTAACATATCGAGAAGGCTGGCAGCATTGCCATCCCGTGGCAATGCTGCCAGCCTTCTCGAGTCTTTGAGCAACGAATAAATCAGCCTTGTGTGAAATTATAACCAACACTTTTTTAAATTTTCTAGGCCTACGATGATCCTCTAAAACAACTGCTATTCAACGGGAGCCTGGTGACTCAAACGTTCTTCATAATGTCGAGCTTCCTCCTAGCATACAACTTCATGCTGCACACTGAGAAGCACTCAATCAGCTGGACGCACTTGCCTAAAGGAATACTACTTAGATGGTTAAGGTAAGATAGCAGGGTTCAGCTAATTTTTGTGCTTTGAGTTACTATGTTTTAGATCAAAATGAAACTAGAAAACCAATTATTTATTAATTCATAACGTTCCACTTGTAGTCTTTGATCATTTGTTTGGTATTTGGTTGAGTATCTAAATTAATTGTACTTACACTAGCGCAAGGTTGGTAGGGTCGTAAGAGGTAGTGAATAGGTCCGTCGATATTAATTTACAGCCGGTCCGAATGTTTGATCTATCAATAGAATTGGCTAATTAATTGACATAGGATCAATTAAAAATAAATGAAATATGTACGTATCTCTCCAAGCAGTATCCATAGATAGATCGAATATTGAGATCAACCGTTAGACAAATTGATCGAAATTAGAAAGTCATTAAAAGGAAATAAAGTATTGTACAGACGTAAATTTTTGTATTTTATTTGCATCCTGAGTAATTTTACAATGGACTTTAAAACTATCTCATCGGTATCTTCCAGACTGACTCCAACGTACGCGTTCGTACTAGCGTCGATATGCACGTGGATGCGTCACTTGTTCCGAGGTCCTCTATGGGAGCTCGTAGTTACAAGTGAAGCGGTGGCCTGTCGGCAGTACTGGTGGGCTCAGCTGCTGTACATCAACAACTATGTGTATGATGACGCGTTCTGCTTGCCGCAGACATGGTAAGTTCTATGAACGGAATGTGTACGCCTGTCTATAAATGATAAGATCATACTTAAGGGTGGTGTGCGGGAGCTGCTGCTTCTTCAACGGAGACCCTCAAATGGCGCAAATACGTAAATCTAGTAGGAGATTATGTATTTGAGCCATTTGGGGTCGAAACCTTGGGGCCATGGGGTCCAAGTGCGAGATCCATTTTTAGAGATCTCGCAAAGGGACTGATCGTCTGCTCGGGTTACCAGAGGGCTGGCACGTATTTGGTACAAAAGATAAGCATTGCTATACAACGAGGCAATGCTGCCAGTCTGGGCACGCTTCCAATTGACTGCGATGCGGATGACTTTCATGACGCCTTCTAAATTTAATTTTAATTTATTTTTCGTTTTGTATATATTACTCGAGGATGCCCGCGGTTACACCCGCGTTATTTAAGGCTACTGCTCTGCTCCCGTTGCCCATAGCGTGATGTTATATAGCCTATAGCCTTCCTCGATAAATGGGCTGTCTAACACTGAAATAATTTTTCAAATCGGATCAGCAGTTCCTGAGATCAGCGCGTTACTAAACAAACAAACAAACAAACTCTTCAGCTTTATATATTAGTATAAGATTACGCTTATTTTAATTTTAAGACATAATTAAGTTGCTTTTAACATTTATGTAAAGGGTAGTATCTACTAATAAAACAATGAAAAATTATGTATATTTGCAATTTTAGGTATAAATTTAAGCTAATCTATGAAACAACAGGTCAAAAATATCAATGATGGAATAATACTTAATAATACCTCTGTTCCCGCTCGCGATACCACTGCCGTGCGACAATATGCCATTAGGCGGCGGCACTACGAATCTCTTTCAATTAATGTCTCGTATCGATCCGACATATTATAATGGTACATTAAATAACTATTTTTATTTCAGGTACCTAGCAGCAGACACGCAGCTATTCGTCCTGGGTCTCATAGTGTGCGTCATAGCTCGCTCCTCCAGGGCTAGAGTCATCACTCTGTCAGTTCTGATGGTGGCTGCGCTGTTGATCGTAGCTGCTCATACATACTTCCAGGATTTGGATGCCGTGGTTATTCAAGCACCTGAGTAAGTTCCTAGGGCATTATGCAGGTTCTTTTTTTTTAAAGACTACTCCCGCGCTAGGAGTCGACCCTGTGTCACGGGGGACTTTACAAACATACAACTAACGGTCACAATGAACACCCAGAGACTAGTAACATCAATTTATGGATCACACAAAGTGTTATCGTATGGGAATCGAACCCACAACACTCGCCGCAGTGTCAAGTGGCGAGGCCGCTGCTTAAACCACTAGGCGAACCGTGCATTCACGTTATCTCTTCGATGTCTGTAGATTAGATAACTATTTATTAATTCAACTTCCAGGCATCTAATTATAATAATAATAATGATCATTTCAGTGATATAAGGTTACAAAGATGACAAAAGAAAATATACAATTAAGCAAATAATCACTCTAATTTTGAGTAAGACATAAATAAAGTGTACGAATTGGTAGAGTCGAAGCAAAGAAGAGCTATATGACTCGGCTCGACCGGGGAAGTACTACCCTCTCACAGAAAATCGACGTGAAGTAACAGTACCTATACTGTTGCGTTTCGTTCCCCATCCCCTATTCCTTCTCCCTCATCCCACTCCTCCTCCTATCCCTTTTTCCAACCCCTAAGGGCGGCATCGCACTTGTGACTCCTGTGGTGTTGCTGGTGACGGCGGTAATTGCTTACCATCAGGCGATCCTTCTCGATTGCCAACTATTACTATAAAAATAAAGAAAAACCTTGTATGCGCTACTGGTCGTAAATATTGTACTGATTACTTTCATCACACCACATAATGAGGTTAAGTAAACTTTAACAACCAAATTAGTTTTTAGTTATTTAATGTTTAATTGTGTGTTTATCTTTTGTATTGCTATGACGTTAATGTTATCTTTTGCTTTGTTGTAATTTGACCTTAAAAATGTTGTGAATTTAATAATTATTTAGCAAGTGCTAAATTATTACTAAATCAGTTTTTAATATGTAATAATTAGATAAATAATTGGTCTCGCTCTGCTCTACGAAGCGATACCAATCATTTATCTAAGATGTAATACAATGTTACTACTACTAGCTGACCATGCTAAATATGTTAAATCTTATAAACAAATCTTTATCTTAATATATATTTCTTGTGTGCGTGTGTATGTAACTGAACTCCTCCTAAGCAACTGGACCGATCTTGATGAAATTTTTTGTGTGTGTTCAAGGGGACTTGAGAATGGTTTAGATTCGCAATTTAGTCCACTGGAAAATGTTTTTTACTTAATTTTTAATTTGTAATTAGTTGTGGATTTTAGGAATGTTTCACATTGGAACCGACGGACTGCGCTGCTATCGCAGTGTCAAATCTTATATTAATAATTTAATCAAGGAGTACACCGAAACCTTACCTGAATAATAAAACATTAAAAAATAAAGATTTCGAGTCGAAAACATATATCCGCAAAATTCGGTTTGTCGAGTATTTTGTTAAATTCTAATGGTTCTGACAGACAAATCGCAGTCGCCATATTGGCCACGCCACTCTAGCGAAACGTCATAACCTGGTCATAACATTCATAACATTTTGAGTACTACCAAAGAGGTCCTACTAAGTCTTAGTACTAAGTAGTTTGTATGTGTTAATACTTTTTGCAGTTATATTACAATTACATAAAATGACAATTGTAGAAGTATCCGCCCAATAAAGGAGATTTGTGCTACCCCCAGAATGAGAAGAATAACTAAAGCATGTTACCCCGAACATAGATGATATACCATCGATATATAATACTTGATATACTATAACTAGAGAACCCCGAATCTACGCGAGCGAAGCTGCGGGCAAAAGCTAGTAAAAATATAAATATCCAAGCGGCGTTTATTGAGAGGGTACATTATAATTAATAAAATCGATGTGTTTCCAGGTTGTATCGCAACCTGTACGCCACAGACGCGACGTTTCGCCTGCTATACGCCCGCGGTCACACCAACATGTCGACGTACGTGCTCGGCTTGGCGAGCGGGTTCCTTGCGTACCGCTGGCAAAACAGCAACAATTTGGACAAGTATAAGGTACTATATTAGAATAGTAAAGTCATTTTTGCAAAACGCTCTTGGTAAGCACAACGTACCATGTCCAGAATTAACGACTTACATCATAAGCTAAGTTGACGAAGTCCTGCTTGGAAGCGCTACTATTTTTGGGTGCAGGGTGTTGGTGAAATTCCCAAAACCAAAATTTCTCGATCGTCATTGGTAAAAAGCTCAAGTATTATTATCCTTTTTATAAAGTCCTTATATTTATCAACCCATGTTGAAAATATAAACAGTTATGGTCCGTTCGCGAAACGCGGTGACGGTAGCGATTGTGGAATACATGTCGGTTCTACTCCGCCGCGGCAGATGTCGCGTCAGAGAAGAGCGCGACATGTACATCGAAATTGCTGCCACTGTCACCCATCGCGGCATATTTACAGAAGCATCGCTGGGCAGTCTGGCTGATCTTCCCCCTAGGAGTTGGCGTGATATTATCCGGAGGCCTGTTCTACACGGACGGTGCTAGGGCTTCCATGTTGCTGAGGGTGCTCTACGCGACGTTCTACAAGCCAGTCTTCATACTGCTGGTTCTCGGTTTGATTCTGGCGTGCATGTTCAAGATTGAGAGTAAGTTGTTGTTATAATTCTGCTGTGGGTAGTTGTAGCACTAACACCAAAAATTTAGAGCTCTGCATTTTAAATTGAAATAAAATAGTATAACAATCAATTAAACAATTTTAATGCTACTAAATCATTAAAAACAACAAATACCTGCCAGTGTAGTGTTATCCACATTCTAAGAAACACACATTTCTCATTTCACCAACAACACTGTGACAATGGCTGAATCACTGCAAGAATCCATCAGCAGTTTAAGGGAAGTGTTCCTGAAGCGGATGGCGGACTTCGAGGCGGAGCTCCCAAAATCACAAGGCACTCCATCAATGACATCTTTGACTACCGAGTACAACTCCTTTAAGTCTTTTGTTATGGAGGCACTCAATGGATTCCAACGCCAAATTGAGATCCTGGAGCGAACAGTGGACACCATGGAAATGAGATCCAGGAGGAAGATTTTGCTGCTGCACGGTGTGACAGAGGACAAGGCGGAGGACACGGTTCAGGTGGTGATAGGTGTTGTCAAGCAGCATCTTAAAACGGACGTGGCAGCTACTGACATCCGCCGCTGTCACAGAATGGGACGTCCATCAGCTGATCACAAGCCCCGGCCCATTGTTGTGAAATTTACTACCACTTCTGTTCGTGATGGTGTGTGGTTCAGCAAGACTAAGTTTAAGGGCTCCGGTATCACTGTTTCGGAGTTCCTCACAAAGCAGCGGCATGAGACATTTATGGCCGCGCGTCAAAAGTTTGGTGTGTCGAATTGCTGGACAAAGGACGGCGTCATACATATTCTGGCATCGGAAGGCTCGCGTCATCGTGTAGTTAGCATAGGCGAGCTACATAAGATTGAGCAGAAGGAACTGGAGAAGCCTCCCACCGTCCCGAAGCAGACTACCAAACCAAAACGCACAGTTGCTCAGAAAAAGCAAACTTAGTTTGTTGTTATGTAAGATTTCCGGTCCGGGTAGTGACTAGTAAGTATTAGTACACTTTTGTTTTCGCTTATACCCACTATAAAATCATTTTCCACCTTATTATGATATTTTAAACAGCTTTTATTTTTATTTTGCCGGTGCTTGCTATTTTCTTTCACAATTTCTCATGATGACCATCTGTCACATATGTCACCGTCAACTGTCACTTTTTTTTTCCTTACTGTTTGGATATGAGCCTTTTCGTTAATTATTTTTGTTTTATTTTCTTATGATCGCTTTAAATTTAATTATCTGTATACATAATTATAATTTTATATTCATGTTTTCTTTTTCCAATATATTTTGTATTGTATTCACTGTTCTTCTTGCCCGGACCGATGTTTTTCATTGTATCATCATACCAAAACTTTTGTTTTTTTTTTTTTTTTTCTCTTTCGTCTGTTAGCACAACTGGCAGGTGGTATATGATTGTAAATAAGTTAATTTTATTTAATTTTTTTTATTTAGATATATTTTTTTCTTATTTATATTATTTAATATTCACGATTGATTCATTATGTGATATAAGTGATACTGATAGCTTTTATTCAACATGTAGCTTAGACGATAGTTTTACCAGTATACCTTCACTAGCCGATAGCCTCAATTCTCAGTTTTCTGATGTACCCAAAAATTTTAATGCTGTTCATATCAATGCCCAAAGCATACCGGCACATTTCCCTGATATGCTGGCCAATCTTGACTGTAAGAATATTCATGCTATCCTTGTTTCTGAGTCATGGCTTAAGCCTTGCCTCCCCTCTACTTCATATTCCCTACCCGGTTTTCAACTCATTAGAAATGATCGAGCGGTTGGGGGCGGTGGTGGCGTTGCCATATATCTACGCTCACATATCTCCTATACAAATGTTAGTATGTCTGCACAGCCACCGCCACCAAACGCCGGCGAACACTTATTTCTCGAAGTTATACTAAACCACACTAAGGTCCTGCTCGGCGTATATTATTGTCCTTCCCTACGTATAGATTACTTCCAGAGTTTCGAAACCTTATTGGTCAATCTTATGCCCTCTTACAGTCACACAATCATAATGGGTGATTTCAATACTTGCTTACTCAAGAACGATGCTCGCTCTTCTTCTCTTCTTTCCACTTCCACTGCCTGTAACTTGTCGATATTACCTTCAAACGCTACTCATCATTTTCCAAACTCTAATCCTTCACTTCTTGACCTTATCATGGTCTCTTCAAGAGAACATGTTTCTGTGCATGGGCAATACCCAGCAGACATGTTCTCCTATCACGACCTTCTATTTATTTCATACAAAATCCGTCCACCTAAGAGTAAGCCTAAAATACTTATGCAGCGCAATTTTGCTGGCATGGACATTGATAGCTTACGTAAAGATGCAAGTGATGTAGACTGGACTCCAGTTACTCACTATGAATCAGTTGATGATAAAGTCGATTTCTTCACCAATCAAATAATTAAACTTTATGATAAGCATGCGCCAATTCGTCCGGTGAAAATCAAACATCCTCCCTCTCCGTGGCTCACTGACAATATAAAACAGCTCATACGTAAAAAAGCGGCAGCTAAATTTAGGTACAAAATTAGGCCTGATGCACATAACTTGCAACAATATGTCAAGATTAGGAATCACTGCAATAAGGTGTGTAGGGACGCACAACGCCAACATATCCACGATTCTGTAAAAAACGGAGATCCAGCAAAAGTTTGGAAATTTCTAAAGACCCTGGGGGTAGGCAAATCACGTCAAGACATCAATCCTAAAGACCTCAATATTGATTTGCTCAATCAACATTTCTCTGCCTCGTCCAATTTTGACAGGACTACTAAGGCACATACAATTGACTATCTTTCATCTCTGCCAACCCCTAGTTATTCACCTTTTGTCTTTAATCAAGTCTCTGATTGTGATGTTAAGAAGAGCATAATCTCAATCACTTCCAACGCAGTTGGTAGCGACTGTGTCAGCCGTAATATGCTCCTTCCTATCCTCGATATAATCCTACCCATAATTTCCCACATCCTTAATTACTCCTTGTCCAGTATGGTATTTCCATCGATATGGAAGGACGCCCAAATTACACCCATACCAAAAACCTGTCATCCCTCATCCTTTGCCGACTATCGTCCCATCTCCATACTACCATTCCTATCCAAAGTCCTCGAACGCCTAGTCCATGACCAAATTAATTCATTCCTCTGCAGAAATAATCTCCTTAATCCCTTCCAATCTGGTTTCCGCCCAGGTCATAGTACAGTCACATCCCTTGTCAATATTACGGATGACATCAGGTCCGGTATGGAAGGCGGAAAGCTCACTATTCTTGCACTGTTAGATTTCAGTAACGCCTTCAATACAGTGGACTTTGAGATTCTAGTTGGTGTTCTTCGCTCTCTTAACATATCTCCAACAGTGATTGATTGGCTTCGTAGTTACCTGTGTGGCCGCCGACAGCGTATTCGCATTGAGGATACATTTTCTGCTTGGTGTAACATAACTGTTGGTGTGCCCCAGGGTGGCGTGTTGTCTCCATTACTCTTCGCAATTTTTATAAATTCTATCTCTAACAATCTTCGCTCTTCCTACCACCTTTATGCAGATGATCTCCAGATTTATACGCAGTCACCATTAGCGCAGATAATACAGTCCATTAATGTAATTAACAGTGACCTGGCACAAATTTGCAGTTGGAGCAAATCATTTGGGCTGAAAGTTAACCCCTCTAAAACGCAGGTCACTATTGTTGGTAGCCCCAAATTGGTGTCAAAAGTAAACTGGTCGCAGCTCCCTGATATTGTTTTTGATGGTACCATACTTCACATACGGGACAAAGTCAAGAATTTGGGTGTTACGATCGACTCTGCTCTTACTTGGGGACCACAGATCCAAGAAGTAAGTCGAAAAGTGTTTGCTTCAGCAGGCTCGCTGAGAAGATTGAGGAACTTTCTTCCGACTGCCACCAAAATTGCGCTTGCCAACTCGATTCTTTTACCCATTATCGATTATGCGGATGTCAGCTATCTAGATCTCGCCGAAAACCAACTTGACAAACTTGAGCGCCTCCAAAATGTCTGTATACGATTCATATTTGGATTACGCAAATATGATCATGTTTCACAATTTCGAACGCAACTCAAGTGGTTACCCATACGTCATCGCCGGAATGCTCACATTCTTACTTTACTGTACAATGTATTGTTTAACCCTTCAACTCCTTCCTATCTTAAAGGTCGATTTGAGTACCTACATGACACACATAATAAGTTTTTGAGGTCATCAGAAAATTTAAAACTGAAAATGCCGGGACATTCCACGAGCTTTTTTGATAAGTCCTTTACTATTACTGCTGTACGTTTGTGGAATGCTCTACCGCTACCTATTAGGCAGGCTCAAACAGTAACGAAGTTTAAAGCGATGGTAAAGGAACACTATCTGTCCTTGTAGGGTAAGCTATCATTCTACTATAATAATTTATATCATTATAAGTCGTGTTTATATATAATATTATACTTAGTATGATTATTTAGATGTATGTATATATGTTGAGATGTATATATGTTTAGTTGCAGAGGTATATATATTATAAAATTATGATTAAAATTTTCGAATATAAGTATTGATGTAATATTATTATGTATTTATGTATATATTATACATATATATATATTATAAATATATATTTATAATATATTTATTTGGTACGCCTACAACCACCATTATTTTCCTCTGCAAACCATATCCATCCAAAGGTTGCCTGGCAGAGATCGCTTTTAGCGATAAGGCCGCCCACTGTACTTTTCTTATAGTATAAGTTTATACTATGTAATAATTTTATAGGTGTACAGTAAAGTATATAATAAATAAATAAAATAAATAAATATCTCCTAGTCAGACATTACACTGTTTTAGGTACATATACTTAAATTGTGAGGATGGAGTCATTATACATCTAAATTGCTTTCTGGGCCTCTGGCCTATTGACCGCGACTGCGGGTTATGAGGTTTTGGGTTTGAATTCAGGGTCTAACATAAAATCAGATTGGGTTATCCCGTTAAATATTATCCAATAGAAGCTCGGAGTATGGAAATTGGCTTGTTTCTCACCAATGGGTCAGAAAGCACGTTAAGCCGGTTGTCTAGTAGCCTAGGTCTTTTCAGTCGTGTTGAAATGTCTTACCGTCGGACTTTAAGAGTGAGAGAATAAAAAGTGCGCTTGTGTTTGCATGCACACTAAAAATGCTAATACTATAAGTATATCCTTGATTAATATACATACGTTGCTATGATAGTCTTAAGCCTAGTGGATAGTTAGGCAGAGCGCCTCGGGTTCAAATCCATGGCGCGGCCAGTGATACAGTATTTATATAGGGCTGATGATGACAGACAAAGACATTTACTTCTGCATTTTGGTTGGGTAGACGAAGCTGGCTTTTCCTAGTGAAATGAGGTCATTGAGAAGAAAAACCGAAACGTACTCATAGAGGGATTGCTTTTTTTTCTGTCATTTTATTCTCTTTCATCGATGGTTTCCATAATGTTCTCAAAAGACGTGAAGTTTGCCAACCCGCACTGGGCAACGAGTATGTCAATACTCTTCTAGCAGTGAGGAGAAGCCCGTGCCTATTAGTGGGTTAGTATTTATATAGGGCTGATGATGATGATGATGCTTGTTGTTCCAGACCTGTACCGCGGTATCCTAGAGTGGCGCGGTTTCACGTGGACAGGTCGCGTGTCCTACAGCGCCTTCCTACTGCACACGATGTTCCAGCGAGGACTAGTCGGCGCGCAGTTCCAGCTCATACATATGAGCGACTACTACGTTGTAAGTATACGTATGCCAACGCGCACTTGGCCAGCGTGGTGGACTATGGCCTTACCCTTCTCATGTGAGAAGAGGCCCGTGCCCAGCAGTGGGACAGTTTTTATACAGGGCTGATGATGATGATACGTGTTACTGAGGAATACTGCCCTCAAGCTGAACAAGAATTGATATTCCTAGAATAAGCTTATGTATTTTTAAACACCCGTGTATTCGAACGGCACTTAGCACTAAGCAGCCAATATTCGACACTTTTCCTGCTAAAGATCTTTTATAAAAGCTTCACCTCATCCCAAAAGAAATGGAGGAAGTTCTCAATTCTGTTATATGTTATGTTTGTTAACCTCAGAATTCTGTCATGTATTAAGCCATTTCAGTTTTTTTGTGTCCAGTAGATAGCGTATGCGACTGCTGATCGGAGGTCCCGGGTTCGATTACCGGGTCGGGCAAAAGTGTTACTGGTTTTTTCCGAATTCTCAGTACCAGCACGGAGTCTGGTGATCTGCCCGGTAACGGCAATAGGCTCGCCCCCTTTTACGTGGGTCCTAACAATTCATTGCGAAATGCGGGTGTAATATTACATCTCTGCCTCCCCCTTCTGGGATACAGGGGTGAGTCTATAAAAAAAAAAATTTGTTAAAATTTGAATTGAAAAATAATAATAGGTGTAATTATTGTTATTCTATCAACTAATTTAGGCTTGGTATTCCTACCACGCTGATATTTACTTCAATTTGCCTTCGTCAAATCCCAAGCACCCAATAACTAACCAACGAACTACATTCACAGATGATAGTGCTAGCGGCGACGATATTCCTCACGTACATGTGTGCGTGCGGACTGTGGTTGTGTGTGGAGGCGCCGTGCGCCAACCTCATACGGGCTGCGCTTAGCAGACCATCTGACAAAAGTGTGGAGGGGACCAAGGTGTGAAATAAATGTATTATTGGAAAATATATGTGTTTTATTTCTTTCTTTTTATTTTGATTGTGCTGGATTGCGCTTACAAGACAATCTGACAAAAAAACGAAGTTAAATGTGTTTTATTTCTTTATTTTTGTTTTGAATGGGGTCTGCGCTTACGAGTACAATCTGACAAAAGTGTGGAATAGAATAGAAGCGCAGACTCAAGGTTTCGTGTGGTCGCTTCCAAGTGGGAACTGCCCCCAGTTTACTTCGTAGTTGGCGGCGCTTGCTTCGTTTTCCGTCTCTCTTGCTCTTACAGTGGGGGAACGACTGCCACGCCGCCAAGTGGCAATTTGGGTCGCAGAAAGTTTGTCTTCAGTGCGCCCGTAGGAAATGTGCATCTATGTATAAATCCGAGTTCTTTGCTTTAGCCATGATTTGCAAAACCGACCGCAGTCGTCAGCAATAATCTCGAGCACATAATTTCGTGTACTTATTTTTCTATTTATATAAATAAAATAATCACAAGCTCTTTATATAAATCCTTCTCGATATACTTACTATAATAATATTAGAAATTAGTTTAGTTACATTTACTTTGTGTATTAAGAGTGAATATTAAAATTTTGATCAATCATCAAGGATCAATTCGGCTCAAGTTTCCGAAACAATATAAAACTGTTTTGGAAACTAGTCAAAGAAGCGCGGGGCAAAAATATAATAATATTCTACCACATTCACACAACACCATCTAGTCCCAAACTAAGCAGAAGCTTGTACTATGGGTACTAGATAATGGATAAACATACATATATACTTTTTTTTTTTGTAAATACATACATATTATACATAGAAACACCTAGACCAAGACAAACACCCATGTTCATGCACACAAATGTTTGACTTAAGCGGGAATCGAACCCGCGACCTACGGCGTAGCAGTCGCTTACACTCCCGCTGCGCCAACCGGTCGTCGAAAAATATGAAAGTTATTAGGAATGAAAAAGGTGAAGTCATGAATGAAGAAAAATGATACTACAGTGCTGGAAGGACTATTTTGAGAGTTTATTTGAGAGAGATGTGAGTGAAATAGAGCAAGAAGAGATGATAGATATGTATGATGGCCCTAGTGATGAAATTGGAATGAATGAAATTATGAAAGCGCTAAAAGGTATGAGATCCGGCAAGTCTGCTGGGTGTGATAAGGTGACGATTGAAATGTTGAAGGCTGGCGATGGACTAATAGTAAACCTGCTGCATCGCCTTTTTAACCTGTGTTGGAAACAAGGTCAGGCCCCAGATAACTGGACGAAGGCAGTGCTTGCCCAATTTTTTAAAGAAAAGGTTCGCAGCAGAAATGTCAAAATTATCGCGGGATCAGCCTTCCTAGTGTTGTAGGAAAAATGTATGCTAGAATATTGATTGACAGGGTAGTAAATGTGACTAATGAGAAGATATGGGATGTGCAAGCGGGATTTCGGAAGAGAATGGGATGTACGGATCAGGTCTTTTCCTTACGCTGCATAACCGAAAAGTATCTGGCAAAAAACCAGAAGGTATATTGCGCGGTCATAGTCCTGGAAAAGGCTTATGGACAATTTTATAATTAGGGATCTGAAATCTCTGTATAGGGGTTCTAGAGCCTGTGTCCGAATTAACGGTGCCTATACAGATTGGATTCACATCTCCAAAGGCGTCAGACAGGGTGTGCAGCCTCACCCTGGTTGTTCAACTTATTCATGGATAGCTGCATGAACGATATGAGGGAAATGGAATGCGGGATCGATATGGCAGGATTGCGTGTTAAGTGCCTCTTGTACGCTGATGATCAAGTCATTCTTGCGTAGTCAGTGACTCAGTTACAACAAATGATGAACTGTATGAATGAGAGCTTTAAAGCAAAGGGTATGAAATTGAATGCAAGAAAGACGAAAATGATGGTGTTTGAGAAGGATGAAAATGTGACTGAGTGTAATATTGCGATTGAAGATGAAAACATTGAACAAGTTGAAGAATTTGTATATTTGGGTAGTATGTTTACAAGGGATGGAAGATGTGAAGGAGATATTGAAAGGAGAGTGACTGCGGGAAATTGTGTAAATGGAGCGCTGTATGCCTTTATGAAAGGCCAGAATGTGCCAAAACAGGCGCGACTGGCGGTTCATAATGGAGTGCTTTTGTCTACGTTGATATACGGTAGTGAGTGTTGGGTGTGGCAGAAAAAGCATGAAAGCAGAATTAACGCAGTTGAGATGCGTTCACTGCGTAGTATGTGTGGGGTAAGACTGATTGACAGAATTCCGAATGCAGAAATACGAGAGCGATGTGGCCTGAAAGAAGATGTCGTGACAAGAATTGAGAAAGGAATGCTGAAATGGTTTGGGCACGTGGAGCGAATGAGTGAAGAAAGAGTGACGCATCAAATTTATGAGGCTAACGTGTGTGGGCAAGTCGGACACGGCAGACCTCGTCGGACATTCGTCGATCACATTGGGGACATCTTAAAAAATGGTAAGGTCCGAAGCACCCGCAACCGGTGAGCATGTTGAACAGGGTAATGAATGTAGAAGAAGCGCGTGAGGTTTGTAAGGATAGATGCAAGTGGCGTTCTGTTGTCTCTGCCTACCCCGACGGGAAAAAGGCATGAGTATATGTATGTATGTATGTAAAATTTTCCACGATATTACAGATATAACCAACAGACAGACAGAGATTATAATACATACCTAATTACCTATTTATATACATACATACATACATAGACTCACGTCTGTTTCCCGGAGGGGTAGGCAGAGACTACGGAACGCCATTTGCAACGATCCTGACATACCTCTCTTGCTTCATTCACTCCCATCAAGTTTCTCATGCAAGCTCTTCTGTTTAGGGTACGTCTGACCTGTCCTTTTTTTAGGATGTCTCCAATCTGGTCAGAGAACGTCCGTCTAGGTCTTCCCCTTTGTCCTCTCCCATTCACACTTACCTTATATATCTTCTTTGTCAGCCTATTGTCATCCATCCTCTCCATGTGCCCAAACCATCGTAACATGCCTTTCTCAATGCTTGTCACTACATCTTCTTTTACCCCACAATATTCTCTTACCACACAATTCTTTACTCTGTCGGTCAAAGATACACCACACATACTTCTCAGTGCTCTCATTTCTACAGCATTTATTATACTTTCAAATCTAATCTGCCATACCCAACTTTCACTACCGTACATAAGGGTAGGCACTAATACCTATTTGTACATGAATTAAGCTTTATTCTATTAAAATGATACCTAATGTGATATTTATAAAACAAATTATACCTAATACTATTCTTTTTTTAACTCTACGTCGATTGTTGTTTCACCAAATACAAAAAATCCACTACCAACCGATTATTTATTTTTGAAGTGGTTTTCATTTAATGTTATTTTCTTCTTCTGATATTTTGCCTTTGGTGTAGATACATATTCCTTAATGATATCGCTGAGGGGTGCCTCTACCAGCAGCCAGAAGAAAAGTCTTTACAACGAATTGTTGTTATATCTATACACAAAAAAACATAATCATAAAAAAAAATAGACTCACGCCTGTATCCCTGAAGGGGTAGGAAGAGGTACACCTCTACCTACCCCACTATAAACACTATATTACACCCACAATTCGCCATGAAATTTTTACGTTGGGTCTCACGTAATAGGGGGCGAGCCTATTGCCGTTACCGGGCACATTACCAGACTTTGTGTTGGTACTGAGATTACGGAAAAACTCAGTAACACTTTTGCCCGACTCGTGAATTGAACCCGGGACCTCCGAACAGTAGTCGCATACGCTATCCACTGGACCACGGAGGCAGTCTAAAGTATTATTTTTTTTAGTTAACCTGTATTGTCCCACTGCTGGGCAAAGGTCTCCCTTACACTCCTCCAAGCATCCCTATCTTCTGCCAAATTGGGCCAGTCTCTGTCAAAATGGTCTAGATCGTCACGCCATCGTTTTCGGGGTCTGCCTCTTTTCCGCCACCCGTCTTGCGGCACCCATTGCGTGACGATCTTCGCCCATCGGCTAGGATGCATCCGGATCATGTGGCCCGCCCAATCCCACTTTAGGTTGGCAGACTTCCGTCCCACATCAGCAACACCTGTCAGAGATCGCAGAACGGCATTTTGCACTCGCTCAACCCTCTTATATCCGAGAATACTGCGCTCCATTGCTCTTTGACAAACCTTGAGGCTGGACTTTTGAAGTTCGGTCAAGGACCAGGTCTGAGCCCCGTAGGTTAGGATGGGCAGAATGCACATATCGACGAGTTTGCGTTTTAATGCTATTGGAAGGTTGCCCTTCATGAACTCTTTCATGGACCAGTAGGCTTTCCAGGCATTCTCGATTCGACGATCGATTTCTCGATCTTGCCTGTTTTCGAAAGACACTATCTGGCCCAAGTAAGTATACTCATCGACATACTGTATTTCCTGCCCATCAACCTCGACCCTACGTTTACTGCTGTTGGTCATAACCTGGGTCTTTGAATGATTCATCGCAAGTCCAACCTCAAGGCTCGCCTTTCTCAGATCTTCGAGCATTTGTTGAAGGTCTATTGCTGTTGGTGCAAATAAGACGATGTCGTTAGCAAACCTAAGGTTAGTAAGCCTCTTATCCCCAACAACGATGCCCGCGCTTGCCCACGGTGCTGCCAAGGTCTTGAAGAGCTCTTCTAAAACGCACGTGAACAGTTTAGGAGAGAGAGGGTCACCCTGCTTAACACCCTTTGCTACCCGGAAATATGGACCTGAAGATTGACACAAGTTGATGTCGGCTGTACTGTTTCTGTAAATTAGTTTGAGTAAATTGATGTAAGTGTTATCTATTTGTCGTTTATTTAGTGCTTCGAACACTGCTTCATGTTTTACACTATCGAAAGCTTTTGTGTAATCAACAAAAGCTTAATAAACCGGTTTATTATATTCGTTGCACTTTTCTATTATTTGATTTAAGGCTTGGATATGGTCCGTTGTAGCAATCCTCTCCGGAAACCGGCTTGTTCAGGGGGTTGGTGATAATCTAAATCTTTATCTATTCGGTTTAAAATAATGCGAATAAATAATTTGTACAAATGCGATAGTAAACTGATTGGCCTGTAATTATTAATATCGGATTTATCACCCTTTTTGTGAAGCAGAATAATGTTAGAGTGGCACAATTTAGCTGGGATTTTACCTTTAACTAGTCTAAAGTATACTATTTTATAAAAAATCTAATAAAATATTATATTGTAAATGCATGGTGTAAAAAGACCCTTAACGAAAATTAAAATCTCATATTGTGCTTGTGATGAGGAGGGATGAAAATCATATGACTAGAAAGGCGATGAATATGAGAGTTGAGAGATATAAGGCAAGAGGAAGACCAAAGAAAAGATGGATAGATTGTGTGAATGATGACATGAATGAAAAGAGAGTGAATAATCAGATGATGTCTGATAGGAGAGAATGGAAGAGAAATATATTCTGCGCCGACCCCAAGTAATATGGGAACAGGGCAGGCTGAAGACAATAGGGAACATTACGCAAAGCTCGATGCAGATGGCAGCACGAGCAACTACAGTAAACAAACTTTCGTAGCGCGCTTTTCAAATATTGTCATCAACAAGACAACAGTATATCTTTACTTATTTATATAGACAAAACAATTCTCATATATGTAATTATTAATAACAATAAATATGGTACAATGTTTCTGTTATAGTGACTTGTCTGAGATGAGATAATGAGATCGCGCATCCAAAGTTTGAAGTCTAAACGAGTTGTCAAGTTGTCAATCAAATGTCATACTTGCCAATATTCATTGTTTACTGTTGTCGGTGATACCGCCATCTGGTGGTTTAACTTGGCAGTAATCTTCCCTATTGTACCAATAATAAAAAAAAAATTATCTTGGCACCATACCTGGGAAATTACTGCTCTTATTAATTAAATATAAGCAAATTGTGTACTTAGACCTGGTTCATGAGATGGTTAATATGTGGAATGTGGTCTCGGCGGTCATTGTAGCAATGTCGGTATAGCAATGTCGGTTCATGATTTTGCCGCCAAGGGCCTTTACCACCATCTCAAGAGGTACGGTAGTTACTCCTCTATGCAGAAGGTAGTTCCTGGTCACGACGCTTATAGTTCGCAAATTCCTATTTATGGGGTACTAACCACCGGTAGCTCGGTTCCTTTACCGGTGGGTCTCCAAGGTCTTATCTATATATTACAAGAATTTGTGTTTTATAATACGAGTTGGCCAGTCCGTTCTACGCAACCGAATCGCATGATTTTTTTAAAAATAAAAGCTCGCGCTGCATATATTTGTCATCAAGCATTAGAAGTTACCTAACTTGCACATTCATCAAGTTATATGCAAGAACAGTTTTCTCCCATACATTTTTTACGTTTTCGTAGCCGTAGTCAATGACTTTCTGCTTCTATATATCTGGTTCTCATTGAGGAAGGCGTTTCGTTATAGGCCTAAAACACGCGCTGAAAAGAGCTCTTTCATTTGATGGTATGCTCATTTAAATTGGGTAAGTTTGAAGGAAGATAGGTGTGGACATTGAACTTATTTTTCAATATCTCAATATATAAAATCCTTGCGTTACTGACTGACTGACAGACACGCTACAGCCAAAACTATTGGACGCAGGTAGCTGAAATTTGGCACGTATGTTCTTTGGGGACCGTAGGGGTGCACTAAGAAGGGATTTCCCGAAATTCCCACGGGATCGACCAAAACGGGTAAATTTAAAAAAAATGCAGGCGTAGCTGCTGGCGTCCTCTAGTTTTCCTATAAATTTCTTAAGATTCCATTTCTTTCTCTCTACATGGACGGTTCTAAATTCAAAAATATTTTTATGGCATCTAATAAGTTCCTTGCGGTAACTGCCAGGAAAAACCGTTATGCCTCCTTATGGTGACCTTGCCTTACTTTCGGGTACGGGTTTACTTTCGGTAACGGATACGGGTGTGAGTGTGGTGGTGTTTAAAATTATACCCGATGTTAGTCAAATTATCAATATAGTGAATTATCTCTGATGGCAGGTAATATTCACCGAATGTTACCAGTTAACCCTTAATGTTGGGTGAACTGATCTCTGATGTTGAGGAATTTTCCGCCTTTTTAGGTTTCCGTACCTTAAAGGTAAAAAGCGGGACCCTATTACTAAGCCTCCGCTGTCTGTCCGTCTGTCTGTCTGTCACCAGGCTGTATCTCATAAACCGTGAAAGCTAGAAAGCTGAAATTTTCACAAATTATGTATTTCGCTTGCCGCTATAACAATTAGGTATATATAAGTATTTTAGTATATCAAATATTAAAGGGGGGTCCCATACAAAAAACGTGTCTTTTTCGTGTTTTGTGCTAGATGTTCGGGGGCATACCCGCTAAAACACCGCGGTGTTCCTCTATCGACCCTTATGACGGGGTCGCGGTTACAACGTCAGTATACCCGCGACCTTTGGAAGTTCGCCTTTTGGAATTTCCGCTTAATGTTGGGAAAATCAACCCTACAGACGGGTAAATTACGTTCTAAGTTAGGAAAATTTTTGTGTTTTTAAATTACGGACTTTCTGCGGGCATCTTAATTTTTTTTATGTGGAACATATTACAGCGGTCCATGGTACTATTGTCATATAACATATATATGCAATATTACAAGTAGTAGTTATGGTAGAAATTGTAGCTTTGGTAAGAGTAGTAGTTTTGAGAGAAAAAGTACTTTTGACAGCACCGCTGGTTTTGGTAGAATGGGAGTTTAAAAAAAATGGTAGATATGATAGTGTTAGTACGAATAGTAGTTATGGTACAAATAGTAGTTTTGATAAGAATTGTATTTTCGATAGGAATAGTAGTTTTGGTATAAATGGTATGTTTTGGTATATGTGGTAGTTTTAGTAGTAATGTTACTTACAATTGCTACCAAAGCTACCATTCTAACCAAAACTGCCATATATATATATATATATATATATCAAAAGTACAATTTCTACAAAACTACCATTTCTACCAACACTGTAACTGATGAAATCATAAACGTAATTATTACATTTCTAAATTATGATGGATTAATCACACCCATACACAAAACAAAATAAATCTTGCTTCTCACAGAAATATTTAGCTGGATAACAGAAATAAAACCTATTTTCTTACTTATAAAAAAGAGTTGTTTATCTATATTTTTAATTTTGATAGTAAAATATTGACAGATAACATAAAAAAGTTAAGTTAGCGTAAGTTAGTTACTTAAGTTTCTGATTTAATAACGTATTTTTTGTGAGTAGTTGTGTTTTCAATTATAATTATGGTTCTTGGAAGGAAATTGAAAAATGCTCAGAGAAAGTTTGAACAAAGAATCTTGGTCAATGACGGCCCTGTTGGAGATTTGGTACCGGATGGTCATCCTTCTGCTAAAAAAATACGGGTGGAAACGGGTTCAGATTTGATTAATTCTACCATCAACAATTTTCAAGTGATTTCCATTCTTGGTGACGGTAATTGCTTATTCCGCGCAATTTCTTATTGTTTATATGGAAGTGAGAATAAACATTATGAAATTCGTTTGGCCACTGTTGATAACATTGTCAATAAGTAGGATGTATATAGTAACTTCATTGTTGGGGGCGAAGCATATGGCCAGACCATTACAAATGCAACATATTACGAACGTGTGATGGGTGCCAATGGACAGTACGCAGGGCATGCTGAACTTCAGAGTGTAAGTGAGCTATATCCCGAGTGTCAATTCAGAGTTCATCTGGAAAACAGTAATACGATTACTGACTATGGTACTGGCGAAATTGTTCACAACTAGCTATTTTCTGGGCACCTGGACGAAGGACATTACAGTGTCCCAATGGAAAGAATGGTAGGGCAGCACAATCATATTGAAGAACTTTCTTTCGTCAATGACGCTGATCATCAAAACTTATTGTCATATATTTCTTCACCTTCTGGTATGAATTCTGTTGTTGTTGCTCCTAGAGTTGAAAGGGTTAAACGCAAAGCCACTTTGACAGGACGTCGTGAAGCAAATATTAATGCGAAAAGACAGCAAGATTACAAATTATGTAGTAATAAGTTTAAAGTTGCTCTAAGGTGTGCAGTTTCAAGTGTTATTCCAAATGTGGATTATTTCTCTGTAGGTGGTCTTCAAGAGGTTTGTCAGTATTGCATTGCATTGTATTTCAAACCAGAGAAGAATACAGCAGCACGCTTCACTCTCTGTTGTTACAATGGAAAAGTCAAACTGCCACCTATAACGGTTCTTAAAGAAATTAAAGATTTGTTTACTGGCAGCACTGAAAGATCCAAAAATTTCAGAGAGAATATTCGCCAGTACAATAATGCTATGTCATTTGTATAATTTGGTGCAAAAGTTGATTTACCAAAAAACTATGGACCTTATAGTTTTAGAATTCATGGCATGGTTCATCACAGAATATCTTCATTGTATCCTAACGATTCGCAAAATATTTCATACGGGCAGTTATATATTCTGGATTTTACCAAAGCGAATGAAATAAGAATGTCACATGATGCTAACGTTGCTTTGGTCAGAAAAACGCTTACAGATTTAAGTGATCTACTTAGTAAGTTCAATCCTTATGTGCGTTCATACAAAACCATGCATGAGGAGCTTGCGGAGGAAAAAGTTCTTGCACTTCAAGAGAATCGTTCACCACTGAATTTTGTTATGAGGTTCTACCATGAACCTTCTTCAGATCAGAGGTGTTATAATGATCCTACTACTTCGGAAATTGCTGCAATTTTTTAAACAACTGATGGTGCTCCACCGTCTCATAGACATATAACTGTATATGAAAAAAGGGGTGGCTTACAAAAAATTTATTACGACAGTATGCACTGTGACCCTATGTGCTATACTTTGATTTGGCCATGCGGTGAAACTGGCTGGTACATAGATATGCCAATTGATGGTGTTCGTCAAATTAAAATACGAATTAATGTCACTATGCGAGAGTAGGTACATTTTATATAGAATTGCAGTGAGGGAAATTTCTTTTGCGGAAACGTTCAATCCAATAATAAATGCTGACAAACTGACTCAACAACTTTTTGTGGATTACTATTGTCGTATTGAAGGGGACAGACTTAAATATATTCGGCGAGAACAAACAAAGCTGCGTGTAGAGACATATTATTATGTTATCAGAGCTGAACATGAAAATTTAAGATTAGGCCGGATTGTAGTCCTACCTTCCTATTTCATTGGTAGTCCCAGGAATATGATGCAGAACTACCAAGACGCTATGGCATTAGTATGGAAGTTTGGCAAACCAGACCTTTTTATCACATTGACTTACAATCCGTCATGGCCTGAAATAGTGGATAGTATTCATACATGGGAGACACCAAATAATAGACCAGATATTGTGGTCCGCGTTTTTCATGACAAGGTGCAAGAATTGATACGTCTAATTTGTAAAGTGCAGATCTTTGGACCGATAATAACATTAATATACACTGTGGAATTTCAAAAGCGTGGGCTGCCCCATATTAATTTGCTTTTAACATTAAACGATCATTCTAAGTTTAGAAATCCCGAAGATATTGATAAAGTCGTATCAGCCGAAATTCCCGATCCTTCAAACAAAGAACTCTATGAATTGGTAAAAGCTCATATGGTATATGGACCATGTGGTCATCTTAATCCTTCCTGTGTATGTATGCAAGATGGAAAATGTAAAAAAGATTATCCTAAATCATTCATTGAGGAGACAAAAGAAAATGAGAATGTTATCCACTTTACAGGCGAAGAGATAACGGCAGCGTGATAACTAAACGTATTAGTGGAGTAAATGTGGATGTCACTAAGCAATTGATTGTTCCATTCAATCCTTTCCTTTTACTTTATTTTCTAGCTCACATTAATGTGGAGATATGTTCAAGTGTTCGATCCATCAAATACATTCTTAAGTACGTTTATAAAGGCTATGATTGCGCCAATATAGAGATAACTGCTGAAAATAATACCCTTGAGCATGACGAAATAAATGTCTTTTTGAACGCTCGATACGTTGGACCAACTGAAGCAGCATGGAGGATATTTGCATATCACATGCATGATCAATCTCATACAGTAGTAAGGTTACCAGTTCATTTGCCTGGCTCTCAAAATGTTTACTTTAAAAATGATGCTCCTGAGGAAGCATTAAACCAAGCAGGGTTACGTACTACGCAATTGGTAGCGTGGTTTAAGTTAAACAGCAATCCTACTACAAGAAGTCCTTATATTTATCCCGAAACGCCAGTCCACTATGTATGGAATAAAAATGAGTGGCATAAACGTAAAAAATATTTTAAAATAATAGGCCGTATGTACAATAATTCACCCTCTGATTCGGAGCGATGTCATCTACGTTTATTACTGCTTCGTGTGGTGGGTGCCAAAAGTTTTGAAGATTTAAGGACTTATGAGAATGTGACATATCCCAGTTTTAAAGCAGCTGCCATAGCGCGAGGATTAAAATTGGACGATATGGAATGGCAGCGAGCCCTAGAAGAGGCTTCTACATTTCAAATGCCGTACCAGCTTCGGCAATTATTTGCTTACATATGCATATTTTAATGTCCATCAAATGCTTCAAAGGACAATGGCAGATCTCCATACATCAAAATGTCTGAAATTAAATTGAAACGTACAGTAATAAAAAATATATCAAAAAATTTGGCGTAAGTATCAGAGTCTATAAATGATTCTATTTTCACTCAGGAAAGGTGGAAAAAGAAGATATCGGTGTTTGAATTTTAGTTAAGAATGAACAATGTAGGTAAAATGGAAGTTATAGTATGAAAGTTAAACAATGTAGGTAGGTACGTTTGAATTATCAAATGACATAATGTCAGATTGACATCAAAACGCGCAAGAACGACAAAAGCAGAGCTGCACATTTTAAATCGATTTTATGTGAAATCGATACAACATTAAAACGATGCTGTGAAGTTTTTATTTGACTTAAACGATGTTTTGCTTCAAAAATATTAGCTTATTGATATAATGTTGATTAAATATTAAATAACTGCATTTTAAACCAAACCAACTCTATAAAGGTCGATCGTATCGATTAATTATTTAATAATAGATATGGATATAGCACTCACGTCTATTCCTGTCACACCATTGTCTATGGCAACAATCAAGTATTCGTAATCAATTGGAATGCTTTTTATGATCATAAAATACTCCAGCTTTAACGAGACAAAGTGAAAATATAAAAAATCGTAGAAAAAAACAATTTGTTTTGTTCATATGAAGTTTAAGGTCGCCACAACAAACCCAGACCAAATTCTGCCATTGTTCTTTATGGAATCGCTTCAAAGAAGCAATGTCAGAAGATTACATTAAATCACACGCGACTGAAATAGCTCATCAATTAGCGCTACACAATATTTCGGAAACGCTTATTTTGCACGGTTTCTCTTTATCATCTTTTGATCTACCTACAGTTACTACTGGCAATATACCGACTAATGAAGATGAAACTAGAGCGGAAGTTCAAGTTGGCGGATTAACGCATATGATGTCTATGGCAAATAAAGAACAACGTATTATCATTGAAGAAATTCTCAATTTACTCCGGAGTAATGATGAATCTACAGATGTTTGCAGAGCATACTTCATAGATGGGACAGGTGGTACAAGAAAAACATTTGTGTATAAATGTTTGATTGATAGTTGCAATAAGTTAGGGTTGCAAGTTATATCCATAGCACTCACTGGGATTGCTGCCATGTTGCTTCCCCATGGCTGTACGGTTCACAGCCGATTTAAATTGCCGTTAAATTTGCATGAGGATTCGGTATCAGGCTTGAGAGCTAATAGTAAAGAAGCGTCCATAATTCGTGCGACGAAGATAATAATTTGGGATGAAGCACCTATGGCCAACAAGCACTCTTTGATGTGTATCAATCGAGCATTGAAAGACATAATGGGTAACAATGTGCCTTCTGGTGGAAAATCATCATTTTAGGAGGAGATTTCCGGCAAGTTTTGCCCATTGTACCTCATGCATCTAGGGCTGCTACAGTGCAAAACTCTATAAAATTTTCAACTTTGTGGCCACTTTTTAAAGTTTTTAAACTCACCGAAAATATGAGAGCAGGTGCCGATGAACGTGAATTTCCAAACTCCCTGCTCAAAATTGGCGATGGTCAATATGCTACTGATAATGATGGTTTGATGGTGCTACCTTCCTCACTTATTTCGGATTCCGATATTGTCACTGAAATATATGGTCAAAATACCTCAATGTCTCTTGAAAGTTTAAACCTCTCAAAGCGTGCAATTCTTGCGCCTAAAATGAGCATTGTGACAAAATTAATAAGAGGGTTTTAGATCTCCTGCCAGGCTTATCTAGAACTTACACGAGTGTAAATACACTGGTAACTGAAAATGAAACTGAGCAACTGCAATTTTCCAACGGAATATTTGAATAGCCTTGAGATGACTGGTTTACCATCGCATGAGCTAACATTGAAGAAAAACGCTGTAGTGATTCTTCTGAGGAATTTGAATCCCGTGAAAGGATTGTTGAACGGCACCAGACTAATTGTCCGAAACTTGTATGATAACTGCTTAGATTTAGAGATAATAACTGGTTTAAATGTCAGGCAACGGGTACTGTTACCGCGCATTGATTTAATGCCATCTGATACAACTGTACCATTTTCTTTTAAACGAAGGCAATTTCCAATAAAAGTGGCATTTTGCATAACGATCAATAAGGCGCAAGGACAAACATTAGAGCGAGTAGGAATCTACTTACCTGAACCAGTTTTCAGTCATGGTCAGTTGTATGTAGCCCTATCACGTGGCATATCATTTAATAATGTCAAGGTACAAATTATACCTAAAGGTCAACGTACAGCCAATATTGTTTGGAAAGAAGTTTTGTAAAATATGTTTTTGGTAAGAATGTCACATTTTTACTTATTAGATTGGGCTACAATTATTCTATATATATACATATATAATTATAAGAACTTTATTTCAGTTATGCGTATTGTGTAGCCCCTTCCGTGCGGCAAATCGTAGGTACAGCAATGTCAAGGTGGAAATTAAACCTAAGGGTCAACGCACAGCCAATATTGTTTGGAAATAAATTTTGTTAAATACATATTTTTGGTAAGAATATCGTCTTTTTACTTATTAGATTAGGCTACAATTGTTTATAAAATAAAATAAAAAACAATTTAAAAAATTTAATCGACTTCAAAAATAAATAAACTTAAAAACTCAGCTATTTGATACGGTAGATACATATCAAATAGCTGGTACCGACCTCGAAATATTATTTCATAGTTTTTAAGTTAATTTCTTTTTGAAGTCGATTTATATTTTTAAATTGTTTTTTATTTTATTTTATAATTTCATTTTCATCACATTTTCATTTCATTTCATTTATTCAAATTTTGCATAGAATGTAGGTACATAGAAAAAGATGTTACTCAATATGTCAAACAAACATTGAAGCCAAGTACATTCTGCCTGAAAATAAGCATTTTTATTTGCTCATTGTTAGTTATAATTATATAGACTGGAATACCTAAACATAACATACTTAAGAAGTTTTCCCTTAGACTGTTAGTTTGCATCAATAAGAAACACCGTCACACTTACACAAATTAGACCATATCTTAAAAACCACTGAACCGAATTTGATGAAACTTGCTCTGTTCTCTAAGTTGGAGTATATGTTAGTCAATACAAGAAACAGTCTCATTCCGATCAGTAGTTTTGGAGATTTTCGTAGACAAACATACATACATCTTTGAAATTTTGTATATTTATTTGAAAGTCCTAAGAGATTATCATATATTATATGAAAGTTACGCAATTCCAATAATATTTCATACAAACCTACATACCTATCGAATTACTTAATATCCTCCTTTTTTGAAGTCGTTAATAAGAGCTTTATTTCAGTTATACATATTATATATATCCCTATTGCGCGGCAAACCATTCAGTAATGCCAAGGTGGAAATTTCACGATACCTAAGGTGCAACGCAAAGCCAATGTTGTGAGAAATGAAGTTTTGTGATATATATATATATATATATATATATATATATATATATATATATATATATATTTGGTAAGCATATAATCTTTTTACTTATTAGATAAGGCTACAATGTACTCATCATACCTATATGTAAGAGCTTTTTTATAATATTAAAATATGCTGTGGAGCAGCACGGGACCTCTAGTTTGTATGTATTTCGAAAACCATAATTTAAAAAGTTAAACGAAAATTTAAGAAGTGAATAAAGATATTATACTAATAATATTTTGGGACAATCATTCACGATCATCCCGGTGCCAAACTAAGCGAACAAACACTATGGTAACCAGCAAACTTACGGCCTGGCCACGGACAATTCGCTCCAGCGAAAATTCGCGCGACGCGACCGGCGACGCGACTTGCGACTGAATCAAATGTATAGAAATGTTCTAAGCATGCCACGCACAGCGGCGACCGGCGACGCGACCGGCGAATAGCACCGAGCGGTACAGCGGCGTGTCGCGCGACACGTCGCGCTACTAAAACAAATGTATGGATTAGTACGGCGCACGCCACGGCGTCGAGCGGCAGTCACGGCGACTAGCGCCGGAGCTGAGTCAGTATAACATTTTTAGTTTATTTCTCCGCGAGCATGATATTATTCTTAGAATTTTTAGTTGGGCTAGCTATTTGGAACGTCTGGATGTTATCTATATCTACATAAATGTATACAGTATAAATAAAGTTGAAGTGTCTGTCTGTGATTTCAAAATACCTAAGTAAGTTTTTAGAAGTGCATATACCTAGTTAGTTAGATCACACCTACATAAGCTTTTCCGTATTTTAACTCAAAACTTGAGTTACAATACCTACAAGTGTCGGCTCAGTACGCATTCAGTAGGTACCTACAGAATGTATACCGAAGCGCCTTGAGTTTGGTATGCAGTAGGTTAGGTGGGAGTAAATACAGTACCTATAGATTTCAATACCGTGGTTAGGTACACAATATCAAGTCTGCATCTGTGATCTTGCGGTAGTGTAAGCGGATCATGAGTTCTCGGGTTCGATTGCCGGGTTGAAGCAAATTAATGTGATATTGCCACCAAAGTCCGTACAATGTCGAGCTAAATTTCATAAAAAGATCTCAGCTAATGTTGTCTCGCTCCTGGTCTACACTGGTCGCGGCGGCGAGCGCGTGTGCCCGTGGCATGTTTTTCGCGTCGCACGAATTGTCGCGTCGCCGGTCGTGTCGCAGGTCGCGTCGCCGGTCCCCGTGGCCAAGCCGTTATAACCTTCTTTAAATTTATAATAAACATAATTATACATATTTAAATAGAGCTATTTTTTAATTTACCCGTTTTGCCCGACCCCGTGGGTATTTCGGGAAATCCCTTCTTAGTGCACCCCTACAGTCCCCAAGGAACATACATGCCAAAGTTCAGCTTCTTGCGCCCAATAGTTTTGGCTGTAGCTTGTCTGTCAGTCAGTCAGTAGAGACGTAAGGATTTTATATATGCAGATGTTATAGCTAGATAAATAACGCCCTGAGAAATAATCGTAGTTATCACACAAAGATATGTATCTTGGTTCTTATTAGAGTTAAAAAAATAAACGGAAATATTAATCTGTGTCTTTATCATAATAACGTATTGTTTTGCACATATCTTTTCATATGTACCTACGCAATTATAATATTGAATTATCTGCTCGACCTCGAACATGCGTGAGAAACTGCTTATCGTGAATTTTACGTTTATAAAGTGTCTGTTTTAAAATATATGGAGCAATAGGTATCTAACAATTTCATCAAATCTGCCCAATGATTTTATTTTATTAATATAATGTATATACAGGGTGTAAAAAGACCCTTAACGAAAACTGAAACCCCATCTTGTACCAATAATTGCGAACATTTTTTGCTTCGGCATCATACCTGGGAAATTACTGGTTCAGGAGATATTGAGGCTCAAAGTTAGTATGGATTTTTTCTAATTAGGTACAAAATCGATGCATTTACCCCGCCAATATGTTCTTTAGATGCCCTATGACCTCATGGATAAGTAGGTATTTCGAGCATTGCACGCGCGCGCTTTTAATTGCGGTTTAAAAAATGTGAAAATGAAAAAAAAATCCTTTCCCTGGTATTATTTTTGGTTAGTAATGACTTGGCATCATGTCCACAACGAGTAGACTTCGGCTTGGTGATAGGTCTTGTGACACCCTGTATATATATGCCTATATAATACATTATAAATACTTATTATTATAATTATACATACATACATACATACATAGACTCACGCCTGTTTCCACGAAGGGGTAGGCAGAGGCATATTAAACGCCCACTTTTCGCCAGTGTTTTGATCCCACGTAATAGGTGGCGAGCCTATTGCCGCTTTTCGGGATATTTTGATTGCCAGAGCCTCGTCCGTTAATCGGCAGGTGCACCACTTGCAGGTGAGCTTGGCTTGGGACCCTAAGTTCTTGGTGGGAACCATATGCACACCATATGCATAATAATTTTATACATAAAAAATAGATAAATGATAATCCTATGATGATTCAGTTTGTTTGTCTAAGTCTGGCGAACTCTGGTTTTAAACGCATGATCATCCACAATATATCAAGTCAAAAATGTAAAATCTTGTAAGACCAGTAAGCAGTCCTGGATGCCACCGGGATAACACCAGGACGATGGTGGCGACGATGATAATAATCTTTGTACAGTGATCGAAAAAAAAGTAGCAGGTGATGTGAAGCGTTGGTCCATAGTAAAGCACTTCGTGAAATTTTCTCCTGCGCATTGCAGTGATTGGAGACTTACTTATTTTTTTTTTACGAAATGCAGCCATAAAGCCAAGGTCTTCGATCGCAACTGGGACAGCGCTAGAATGATGATGCTGATGATGATGCAGCGATAGCCTAGTGGAGATATGACTATAGACTGTCAAGTACAGGGTACGGTGTTCGAATCCACGACGCGCATCACTGACTTTTCAGTGTTATGTGCGTATTTAATTGTCAACTATCGCTTGCCACTTGAGCACGTTAAGCCGTCGGTCCCAGTTGTAATAAAAATCTCTGCCCGTCATAATAGAGAGTCAGTACCACTAAATAAACTGACACTAGTCTAAAACATGCCATCTCGCTATTCTGTTGGGTTGTGGAGGTGAGACAGTCAGTGGCTCTATGGAAAAGCTAATATTCAGTCAGATTCGGTTAAACTAGTTAGCGAACCCTGTGTTGCAATAAAGATAACGGGGAAAGAAGGATGATGACATGTCGTCTCTAAATTTAATAAGTGGCATGTACTTTGTTTTATGTATGCATATTTGTATTTTGCAACCACAGATATACTTACTCAGTAGATAGATAGAACCCCGTTGGCATTATTTAATGAATTATAATACTGTTATGGGCACATGCGACAATGTTGATGGAATAAAATCGATGAGTGACATACACAGACCATAGGTGATAAGAAAGTTGATAATTATGAAATAAGATAATTATACGCATTGATTTTTAGCACGAATATATTTCCCATCACATGAATTAAAAGTCAGCCTGTGCATCTATTTGAATGTCTATAATTGTTTTTCCATATACTGGAGATCCATTATCTGCTGCTGTTTGTTTTGAAGCGATTTTCGTTCTATGTTTTTTTATTCTTCTGGTATTGTACCTTTGGTGCAGATAGGTATTCCTTAATGACGTTGCTGAGTGGTGCCTCTACCAACAGCCAGAAGAAAAGGGCTGCGACGAAGGTTTTTACAAGCATTTGGGCTATTAACTGCATCTATAAACGAATGAACGAATGTTATAAAAATCAAATTAATCGTAAAGAAAAATTGTAACTACTTCCTTTTTAGGAGGTTTCCAATCTGGTCAGAGAACATCAGCCTAGGTCTTCCCCTTCCTTCTGTCCCATTTACATTTACCTAATTTGTCGTCTTGGTCAGCTTTTTGTTAACCATTTTCAGAACTTAAATGTCCGCCCTTTTGGAAAATGGAAGTCACTTACTATGAGTCCGATTTTAGCACGTATACACTGTACTAGCTTTATGGTATAAAAATTGAGCCTTAAGAACCAATTGCTTACCAAAGTAAAGTAGCTACGGTCCGTGACTTCGGTTATAGAAGCAACGTAGATCCTCACAAAAGCAACATGCAGCAGATATGCGCTGTATGTCAGTCGACTTGGTACTGTCCACAAGCGCCATTCAAGGATGGGCCGGTAAATGCCTGGGCAAACAAAAAACTTCTTAAATAAAAGAAACTGTCAGACAATTATCCTTCGAGCTTATTATCAGCGTCTTGGTAAAGGCAAACGTTTGTGAGGATAAGTTTGACTCCCCCCTGTGGGATCTCCACCTTGTCGTGGTTGGGGAGCTCAGTAACCGTGGTTAGGGCACCCACGTTGAAGCTAAGCGAGATCTCGGGAGTGGACGCTCCACTTGGGCTTGATGGAGGCCTGCGCAGGATGCGTCCAAAGGTGCGCGTGCGGGGGACAGTTCATTCTATCCCTCGCAGTCGGGCGCAGACGCGAGAGAAGAGGCGATCTCTATCTCCCGCGACCAAATGGGGCGCACCATTTGTTGCGCCGTGGTGGGGCCGCAGAGGAAGAGGAGATGCGGTGTTGTCAGGTTGCCGTCCTCCCTATCTTCTGCGGCCGTTTTAGTGCCTGAGAACAGCGAGCGCTGGGGCTGCTCACCGTCTGCCAAAAGACAAGGAGGCGGCGTAGTGTCCGCGCCGCCTCCCAAGTCATAACGGGACGGGGCCCGCCAACAACAACGGCGGGCCAATCTCGGGCGGGGTCACGGAAAAGTATGCTATCCGTGAATCGCATGACCCCGCCACTACACGGGATCCGAAGGGGCAGGTGTTTTTGTGGGAATCCCCTCTGGCCGGGTTGGCGTCGAGTTGAGATGGCTCATAAGGAGAGTTTCCACCGTAGGGAACAAAAAAAAAGGACAAGTTTGACTGAATGGAGCTAACTGAATCACAATTACATAGATACTGCTGCATGCAACACACTTAAAACTGTTTACAAACTTACCTTCGATTTTAAAAATACATGCAAATAATCCTCCACCGACTGCCATAGCAAATACTGGTTTCGAGAGTGCAGCATAGAGTGTCCTTATATATACCGAGGGCCTCGGCGTATCGGCGTAGAAGATGTTTCCACTATAGAAGCACAACACACCTAAAGGTAATGCAGACCAGACTAGGAGGCGATACCTGAGTTTCTGAAACAAGTGTTAAATAAAAGCTAAATATAATAAACATGCTATGACATCGGTCAATTTAGGCTGGATTATCGATTCTTGTTCTAAATAACTTATTTCAAGTTTGTCTTTAGAAATCAATGGGGAAGTGTCCTGTATTGAGGTTGAACAGTATGATATTACTGTCAAATAATCCATATGGAAGGGGAGGTCTTTGCCCAGCAGTGGGACACAAATTAGACTGGTAATAATAATAATAATAAATAAATATATTTACAAAAATGAAGATAAAAACACATTAGCATGTTGACGAGAGCCAGGAAACGAAGAGCACACCCAACACCTCCGGACTCGTCGCTCAGCTCCGCCTCGCAGCCGTCGGAAGCTGCACCAGAAACGTCGACAGCTGTAGTTGCGTCGAGCTCCAGCGACGAGTATTTCTCTCCGCCGTCGACACCGTCACCTGCGCGGCGGCGTGGGAGAGGCCGGCCACCAGCGTGCTTAGGACCTCGGGGCCCACCGGCCCCAAACAGGGTCCCCGCTGCCGGTGGTAATGTGCAGCGCATGAAGTGGACGTCATCCATAAACGAACAAGTCATGCGCGCATATTTTGGGGCGACAGAGGGGGGCACTAACCTCACTGCGTACCGTAGTCGCATGCTGTCTATGTTTCAGGCCTTGGAACCAAGCATCAACGTCATGGCTCAACGACTATCGGAGCAGGTACGGGTTATCCAGCGCAGTGGCAAGGTGGATAACGCCGTGCTTGATAGGATTCGCTCAGAGTACTTACCTTCGAGCCATGCCAATCCCGTGCGGCCCACACTAACACCGACACCGAGCGCACCGCCAATGGGTGGCAGCGCCGTCAGGGAGGAGCATGACATGGCTGATGATGTCAGTACCCAGTGCAATGAGGAGGTCAAGGACGCTTTGGAATGTGCGATTAGGGACTACCGGTACACGCCATCATCTATTAGGCCTCGCCTACCGCGGTTGCCTATGCATAAGCGAAATATAGCGCTGGTAAGTGCTCTTGACTCGTTATTATCAAATTATTTAGATAATAGTGAGGATCTCGGTGATACACACTCAGTCTTGTACTGTACCGCCGTGGCAGCTTGTCGTATAGCTGGTGTCAAGTTTCTTGAAACTGATACCGTTGTACGACAAAGGTCTGCTGTACCGGCGTGGCAGTGCAGGATTGAGCGACGTATTGCCGAGGCAAGGGCACTTATTGGCAAGCTGATCTGTTTTAGGGAGGGGAATACACGCCCTAGGGTAATGCGCTTTGTGAAACGGGCTTTTTCGGGGACTAATATTAGTCCTCAAGATTATATAGCCCGGGTCACAGAGCGCATTGACTACCTAAAACAGAAAGTCTATGCATGGGCAAACCGAATACGTAGATTTAAAAAACGTGTGGACCGGTACGTCATTAATCGTACATTCCAGAGGGATCAGAGGTGGGTATACAGAAGCTGGGAACGACCAGATCAAAGTGTGACTAATGTGCAGCGGCCGGATGCGAACGCCACAGCCATGTTTTGGCGTAGCATCTGGTCGACGCCCATTGGCTATACTGAAGGTGATTGGATGCAAGATGTCGAACGTTCATGCGAACATATTCCTGAAATGGAATGCGTGACCATTTCTAGCCAGAATGTTGCACAAGCAGTCCGTCCATTATCTAATTGGAAATCTCCAGGCTTGGACGGGCTGCACAATTTCTGGCTGAAGTAGCTACGTAGTTCGCATGAACGCTTGGCATCTCAATTCCAATCAGCTGTAGAATCTGGGTCGTTGCCATCATTTATGATGACTGGAATTACCCACCTGCTCCACAAGACAGGCAGTACTAGCGAGCCCGGCAATTATAGACCGATAACATGTCTACCATCGGGTCTATAAACTTCTTACATCTATTCTGAGAGCTAAAATAGCTAAACATGTTGAAGACAATTCTATTATGTCAGCCTCTCAGAATGGATGTAGGAAGGGTGCTCGCGGTACTAAGGAGCTCCTCCTTATTGACATGGCCATTAGCCAACAAGTTCGCCGTAACCGAAAGGATCTGGCGGCATGTTGGATAGATTATAAGAAGGCGTATGACTCCGTGCCGCATACATGGCTTTTGAGGGTGCTAGAGTTGTATAAAGTAAATACTACTCTACGCACCTTCTTAAAGTCATGTATGGGGCAATGGAATACGATTCTTTGCTATCCAGGATGCCGAAGGATCCAGGAGGACGGCGAACGTATTAAAATTGAGCGGGGAATTTTTCAGGGCGACAGTCTGAGTCCCCTTTGGTTTTGCCTAGCCATGAACCCTCTCAGTACATTACTGGAGGGTTCAAGGTTACGCTACAGGTTACAGAGAGGCGGTCAGGTAGTATCCCACCTGTTATTCATGGATGACCTGAAGTTATTTGCCCAATCTTATGTCCAATTGCTAGATTTACTAAACGTAACCCAAAACTTTAGTAAGTCTATCAATATGGAGTTCGGTGTGGATAAATGTGCTGTCATTCATGTGAAGCAGGGCAGGATGGTGGAATCTGAGGGGATCCAACTCTCAGATTCCATTAACCTAAGCTCGCTTCTCTTAACCGATACCTATAAGTACTTGGGTATGTCACAGGCTTTAAGTATTAATGAAGCTGACATGAAGCAATCGTTGCAAGAGCGTTTCTTTGGCCGCCTGAAAAAAGTATTAAAAAGCCTTTTATCAGGTGGCAACAAGGTTCGTGCTTGCAACGGTTGGGTCATGCCACTTCTTGTATACTCCTTTGGCATACTCAAGTGGACTCAGTCTGAATTGGACGCCCTGGACAGAAGAGTCCGCACATTGTTGTCGGCATATCGTATGCATCATCCTCGTTCATCCGTGATGAGGTTGTACATCCCGCGGAAGTGTGGGGGTCGTGGCTTTCTAAATATCAAGACCCTACACAACCGCGAGGTGTGCAATCTCAGAGAATATTTTCTCCGGGCGAACGGGGACATGCATCGAGATGTTGTCGCAGTGGACAATGGACTCACCCCGCTCAAGTTGGCTAAGGAGAACTGGCGCATACCTGTAGTACTCAGTACTGATGAGCGCAAGCGTGTATGGCAGAGCAAGGAGCTTCATGGCAGGTTCCATCGGGCCCTGTATGGACCCGATGTAGACCTATTGGCCTCGGTGAACTGGCTACGCTTCGGTGACCTCTTTGGGGAAACCGAAGGGTTTGTTTGTGCAATTGCTGACGAAGTTATCAAGACGAATAACTACCGGAAATATATCCTGAGGGATGGCACTAGTGATATTTGCCGTGCCTGTCACCAGCCCGGTGAATCCCTCAGGCATATTGTTTCCGGTTGTTCACGTCTTGCTAACGGCGAGTACTTGCACAGACATAACCAAGTAGCCAGAATCATTCACCAGCAACTTGCTCTGAAATACAAACTTGTAGACATCGAGGTACCGTACTACAGGTATGTGGCAGAGCCAGTTCTCGAAAATGGCCATGCCACATTGTACTGGGATCGATCTATCGTCACAGACAGGACTGTTGTAGCCAACAAACCTGATATTGTGGTGATAGATCGATCAGAGCGCCTCGCAATAATTGTTGATGTCACCATTCCTCATGACGAGAATCTCGTGAAAGCCGAGAAAGACAAACAGATTAAATATCTGGACTTGGCTCACGAGATTGTCGACATGTGGGATGTGGACTCGGCAATTATTGTGCCGATAGTTGTAACGTTTAATGGCCTAATAGCCAAGAGCCTCGATCGTCACCTTAAGAGGCTCGCGTTGGGTGCTTGGGTCAAGGGCCTGATGCAAAAGGCAGTACTTCTCGACACGGCACGTATTGTGAGGAAGTTCCTGTCTCTGGAGCCCTAACCACCGACAGCTTGGAGCCTGTGCCCGTTGCTGGTGGGATCCCACGGTTTTTTTTTTATATTTTTAAATGTATGTTATTTTTTATTGTATATTTAAAAATGTAAATGAAATCTGAAGAAAAATAAATAAAGGAATAATAATAATAATAATGACTGTGAAACAAAATGATAGCGTAATTCGGAAACAAGAGATACATACAGCGCCATCTATCTTACGAAAGAGTAACAAAAGTGCTAAGCTGGAGCTGTTACTGTATTAGCGCAGTCCCTCATACAGCGCAAATATGAAAATTTATATTTTGTGTCGTTTGTTTTAGCTACATAGTGAAATTGTTATGTATATAGTTTAAGTACGAATAAATAATAAAAATCTATATGTAAATCTGCGGGTGGTTTAAGATCGGTCTATGTGGAGAACCTTGAGGGAGGCCTAGAAGCGGACGTCATGATGTTGATGATGTAAATGTATTACTTTAAAGATAAGAACCACAAGATGTAATAATTGCTATAAAGTCATTAAAAAACACCAAGGCTATGACGAAATTTGTACACCAGTAGTAAAATTCGTGGCTGATAGCGTAGCGACACCATTAAGTCATATCTTTAACTTATGTATTAGCACAGGTATCTTCCCTAATAGTCTTAAAACAGTCCTAGTGAAACCACTACATAAAAAACAGTAAAGATGATATACGTAACTATAGGCCCATCGCATTAGTCCCTGTATACTCTAAGATTTTTGAAAAAATATTGTACAAAGTATTTTATTCCTTTTTAACAAAATTTCATATATTATGCGATGAGCAAAAAGGCTTCAGAAAAAACAAAAGTATTAACATGACCATATACGATTTACTATTTAAAATAATGACAAATGTGGATAAAAAGATACCTTCATGCGCTATTATTATAATTATGGCATCAGAGGCAACATATTATTATTTATCAGAGGCATCAAATAAAGTCGTATCTTAGCAACCGTCAGCAATATACTGTTATAACAAGAATATGTAACAAAACTAAAATTAAAGTCCATTACAGATCCGATGGTAAGAAATAAAACACGGAGTTCCTCAGGGGAGTGTCCTCGGACCATTGCTCTTTCTGTTATTTATAAATGATCTCCCACGTCACACTTAACAGCAAATGATACTCTTCGCCGATGATAGCACTGCCATAATTCAATGTCTAGAACCAAAATCCTATGAGGCTGACATCAATAATGCTCTTGCAGATATAGTTAACTGGATGACTAACAACAACCTGCTCATAAACCTTGATAAAACTAATGTTATGCATTTCTATCAAATACTGCAAAATAAGCTCTTTAATATTAGTTACAATGGCCAAACAATAAATGAAGTAAACACAACAACATTTTTAGGCCACAGTCAGAAGTCATATGCAAGAAATTGAGCACTTCTGCTGATGCATTTTACAACTTGTCAAAAAAAGTAAATATTGAAACTCTGCTTATAGCATATCATGGCCTTGTTGCGTCGATTTTGAGATTTGGTGTGATATTCTGGGGGAATTGTAGCAAGAGAGAAACAATTTTCAAAGCACAAGAAAGATATTTAAGAGCCATGTTAGGTCTAAAAATAACTGACAGTTGCATTCCTGCGTTTAAATCTCTAAAAATACTAACTTGCCCATGCCTTTATATATTAGAAGTAGCTATATTTGTCAAAACCAATATTCACTTATTCACTAATATGTCTGAAACCAGCAAACGCTCAGCATTGCTGAGAAACAAGTATAAAGACCTCCTTAATAAAGGAGACTATAAGACAGCCTTATTAAGAAAGAGCATTGTGTGCATGGGCCCAATTATTTACAACAAAATACCCGATGACATCAAAACCAAAACCTATGCAAATTTAAAAAATACTTGAATAAATTACTGATAGGAAAATGTTACTACAGTATGCCAGACTACTTAAATGATGAATTGGTGTAGGTAATGTTGTGAAAACCACTGTAATTAATTAAATTTTTCTCTGTAATTGTATCTGGTAATTAAAATCCTTATTCTAAAAGCATCTCTCTAATGTTCTCTTTATCTCTATTTTTGTTAATAATAAATGTATTTGCATGATTAATGGGCAGAATGTATCTGAACTAACTATCTATGTAAGACCTCAACCATGTACATAAATTCAAAGCAAATAATGATTATGAAGTTTGAAGTTTGATAAACTTATAACTTTTGCATCTTCGTTAGTATGACCTATGTCTACTTATCGTTCCCAATTAAATTGGCTCCCTATACGTCAGCGCCGTAGTTTGCGTGCTCTCACTACCCTATACACTATTCACATCTCCTACTTCTCGTCAGTATATGACTCCTTACTTTCAGTATTTATGTTCTAACCATGAGCGAAATCTTTGCTACTCTAATAATCTTCAACTCATGGTTCCTACTCACAGATCTTGTTTCCTACACTCTTCTTTCACCGTTCCATCAATTCTTCTATGGAATGGTCTTCCTCCTGAGATCAGAGAGGCCAAAACCCAATTTATATTCAAGTCCAAAGTAAGGGAGTTGGCTGAGTCCTCGAATGCAACATAAGTCGCTATCTTAACTAGGTATATATTCATGTATATATGTATACTAGAGGATGCCAGCAGCTACGCCTGCATTTTTTTTTAATTTACCCATTTTGGCCGATCCCGTTGGAATTTCGGTAAATCCCTTCTTAGTGCTCCCGTACGGTCCCCAAGGAACACACATGCCAAATTTCAGCTTCCTGCGCCCAATAGTTTCAGCTGTAGCGTGTCTGTCAGTCAGTCAGTAACGCAAGGATTTTATATATTAAGAAGATACGACTACGTATCAGTATAAGTAAGTCTATAATTTTACTCATCTCTGATTTTAGTTGTATTTATTGTGTATGTATTACGTTTATGTATTTTTATTATAATAATATATATTTATGTCAGTATCTATATTTAGTATGACCAATAATTCAATATTTGGTCATTTTTCGTAACCTTCATCATATAATACACCTACTTCTTATCTCTCTGCATCACTCTAAGGTAGACTGGTAGATAATGCACATGGCATTAAGTCCGCCTATATACTTTGTGTATATAAAGAATAAAAATATATAAAATGTACATAATATATTAACTCAAAAATTATTAAATTGAAACATAATTTATACACAAACAATACCTGATATTTTTGGAAGTCAATTTCTGGTTTTTGAAAATTGTAAACGAGGAAACCCAGTGCCATACCGATAATGTATCCAACAAGATTAGTGTGGGCGCGCTTGAACACGTTAATGAAGAAAGGGTTGTTGATGAAGACATCCAGTGACGAAATTCTGAAAGCATCATAAAACATTAAGGCAAATTTGTAACACACAGACATATCGGTGACATTATAGACAATTCGGATAAAAATAAAAAACGACTGAGGGTAGCAGCCGAAACCCGCGCGACATCAGTCCCTCCGTGACCACGACCGTTGTAAGACGGCCCAAACGTCGGTAAAACAGAGATATTTATACATTAAATGTATTAAATATCGCAAGTAAGACCCATTTTAGTAATATTGTATGATGTATACAAATCGCGAATGTTTTATATTGATTAATGTGTACTTGAGTTTAGTGCGACTGCCAATTAAGATAACGGTAATGATTTAAACTAAGGGTAAGTAATAGTCGATCTAAGAGTAAAAATCGTCAGATATAAATAAGATTTAATTAGATACGTTTGTTGAATGTCAGTATAAACATTGGCCTATGTAGCTGGGTATCACAAGAAGTTCGTCAACGACGAAAAATCCATCCCAAACGAAAATGGTGTTAAGAACTGGATGCTTTGGATTGCTCTTCTGGGTTGCGGACGTGAATCGGCAGTCGCTTTGTGAAGAAGCTAATATTGTGGCAATAATGAGACTGATCGTCAACACTTACTCGGGAATAGATAGCATAGTTCCATCAAGATCTTGTAAGTATACATGTGCGACTACAGCGAGTGTTCCAATCACCGATAATGATGATTGCACAATTTTCCTGGAGCGATCAGTTCTGCACGACAAAAAGATGATCACGGCAATTACGTAGAGCTGAGTGTCTACTGCCAGGTACCTGAATAGTCACAAAACAATTAATGTGAAAGGAATAATTGTCGTAGAAGTCAATAAAATATCAAAGTTTAAAACATAAACAGTAACAAAGCTAATAAATAACGGCCCGGCCACGGCCTACAGCGGCGGCGGCGGCAGCGGCAAGTGATTTCGATGTACGGTCGCGGTCTAAAAATGTTTACGGCGAGGTTGCAGTACTTTTTAAGGTTTTTGAACGTCTGAAAGTCCCATGAACTCTGATATTTTAATGAATAAAAATTAAAGTATAAAAGTTGAACATATCTTCTAGTAAATCGTAAAGATAGAAACACGATTTAGAATGATTGGCTCGATAAAAAAAAATGTCAAACATGGCACTAAATCACAATTTTAAACGTGTACTGCTTAGAGATTCCATAATGAATTTATATGAAAGTATTATCAATAGAAACAACTCTTTATTTTAAAATAAATGGTAAAAACAGATTTCGTAATTTCGTTATCATTTTTCTCCAAGATAAAAAATAGTCAAAATGTTGGCATTATATCGCTCGCCGGCCGTTCATCAGTGCCTGTCTAGGCGTGATTGAGGGCGGACGTACGTGGTTGCTCCGCAAAATCCCCCTCCATCCCCGCATGTACGTTTTCGCAAAAGTACAAAGTAATTCGTATTCCAAACTCAATCGTTCAAACCATAGACATACTAGTAAGAAACCGTAGACAGGTTACTGACAAGGTAACATGACGGAGCTTACGAGTGGCACGCAACTAATATAAATATGTCAAAACGACACACTAAGAATTAGATAAGAAGTGTAAGTGAGATAGCACATCTAATCGCAAGCGCGAAATAGAGATAAACATATACTCTCTGGACCGAAGCGCATTGTGACATCATGCTGACCGTTTCACAAACAATAATTTGACTCAGATGCGACATGATCACTTTATCTGTCTTGAGTAAATTCAATTCGCCTCAAAGTAAATTTGATTAATTCATTTAAGGTAGGGAAATAAAAAGTCGATGTGATTTATTTATAACATTTATTAAAAAAGTACATTTCATTCAATGGAAGCCTAAAACAGTACGTTAATATAAAAACTGTGCGCTGCGGACCCACCGTAGCCCTGGCAATACCCCTGGGGGTATGGTGGGTCTTTTAAAGCTTAACCGTACTCCTGGCTGAAATGCTCGTAGTGTTATACCAACGTGCTACGTGGACATTAAACTGAACAGTGTTATCTCTCGTATGATAATGACTTACTACTTACGTTTTTGTATTTTTAGACAAGCGAAGACAAGCGCTAGTACGATGATATAGTGCAACAAGGAGATAAATTAGAGAATAAAACGTTTAGGTATTACTGCTAATGGAATCGCATGCACCTGTTTTCTGCAATCACTATCGATAGCTGATCACTTTCTGTAAGTCATTTGTTTTGTAGACGTTCATTTGTTTTGTAGGCGTTCATATGTTTTGAAGACGTTCATTTGTTTTACACATTAAAAAAATGAACGTCTACAAAACATATTTATTCAGATATATGAGCGCGATGTCGTGACACTACGGATCATTCCCAGTAGTTCTATTGAATACCCTTGTAAAAACATACTTAGAACTAGACTGGGACATTTCCTATTACTTATCCCATTAGTTCTGTTATCCTCATCAAGTTGTGCTAATAGAATTAGGACAGTTCTATCATAGAATTGTTCAATACTACTACTATACTGGGAATGATCCCACAAAATAGTAGAACTTGAAATTAACGAACTGAAATTAATAAACTAATTACACAACAATATTATCTGGGAGTACGGTTAAGCTTTGAAAGACCTACCATACCCCCAGGAGTACTGCCAGGGGTATGGTGGGTCGGCAGCGAAAACTGTGCAGTACAATCTACTTAGTTGTTTAATACTAAAAGGAGAAAAACAAGAACAAGTGAATGGACTTTGGTCATCCGTCAATGTTTGTAACTTACGTATGATTTTGTATTTCTATAATAATAATATATTGTGTTGATTCAGCCTCAAATCACTTTTATTACTTGACAAAAACACACATCAGTATTTTATTATTACGAATGTCCCATCTGGATACTTTGTTTTTTAGTCTTTGAACACGCACAATACTGCTTCTCTTTTACACTCGCTAAATGCCAATTTTTTTATTCACTCTATTATTTGTGATACTGAATTTATTATAAATTGAAAATAAAACGTAATATTGTAATACTCATGAATGAGAAGTGATTCCATAACTTTTAGTCATTTTCCTACTATAGTTTAACTGAGATTTTGCTAAAGTATAGCAAAATCTCATTTAGCCAGTTTTTAATGTGCCACTTTTGAAGTTCGCATGACTCATCTACGGTTTTTTTACGCTGCGCTGTGGCACACGCACACACGAAACCCTCTCTCCCCGCCCCCCGCTCACTCGCTGACGCCACCGCCGTGTTTTTGTTTTTGCGGGGGGTGAGGTCGAGCTACGCACTGTACTGCAACCTCGCCTTACCACTTTTCAAATTACATTCTTTGTCACGCTGGATTCAGCAAGGTCTAAAATGCTATATCTGAGTACTTATTACTTTTCAATCATGGGTAAGGCATCGATTCAAACAAAAAGAGTATGAATATTAGACCGCTAGACAAACGAGGCAGTCTTACGCTAGACGATATAAATATTGTATTTTTATCAAAAAGGTTTTATATTCAGGATGTCGTATTTTCGCCATCCCTTTCATTATAATCTGTCAATGTAAAAGTCATTTGATAAACTTATTAATTACAAACACCAAAATCGTAAATAGCAAGTTTAAAATTACATTATTTGAAGACTACAAATATTTTAGTTTCAGTGTAAATAACACGCTTGTAATCAAATGAACGTATATTATAAATGTGGAATAATAAATCGTTTTTGACACCAGTTGCTACGCAACGCATGTTATCATAGATTGGTTGCCTAGTGCAATATCGTCGTCCTTGTGTCATTGATGTGTTCATGCAATTATAAGTCTTAAGGTGGTAAACACTTTCAGACCGCGACTGTACATGGCGCGCTATACTCCATCGCGGCCGTGCGTCGCGACCGATGTCGCGTCAGAGTAAACTCTTCATGTACATCGAATACGCGCGCCGCTGCCGCCGTCGCTGTAGGCCATGGCTGAGTGGTAAGGGTGTCGAGCGGCGTGGCACTGGTTCCGTGACAACGGAGGCCCGAAGAGGGTTATCCCCGGAATTCTAACCTTTGCTTTTCTTTTTAATTAGACCCGTGAAAATGCAATCGACTTCGAGCAAATAGCTTTTGCGACTTCCTTCTGGCTAGCCAATTATGTATATCACTCAGAGTTAAATGCCAATAAAGTAAGTCGGCGGTATGGTACTGACCGGAACTGTACGTGTCTGCAGTATCGCCACACACATTCATTTTGCCACAAAGCTGCCCTTCGGTATTTAAGATTTCTTTTCATCTTGTTATATGTACATTTTTTATTTATATCTCACCACGAAGGTGATGTTGGCAAGCTGTTCAAAGGGTTTAGGCGCAAAACATCCCATTCTCATAATTTCCAACGGTAAAAAACGTCCCTTTTACAGAATGTCTCTTTCGCAGATCGTCTCTTTCGCAGAGTGTTCTATTTGCAGAAAGTCCCATTCGCAGAATGTCCCATTCACACAACGTTCCATTCGCACAATGACCTATTCACAAAAGTCCCATTCGCAAAATGTCCCGTGTATAAAGGTAAACAACATTAATATTTTTAAATATAATTATGTTGCCTCCGTGGTCCAGTGGATAGCGTATGCGTCTGCTGATCGGAGGGCCCGGTTTCGATTTCCGGATCGGGCAAAAGTGTTACTGAGTTTGTCCGAATTCTCAGTAGTAGCATGGAGTCTGGTGATGTGCCCGGAAACGGAAATGTAGTTTCATAATATGAATTTATCATTTCAAAAATACTACACATTTTTGAAATGAGAAGCTTTTTGTGATGATTATTTATTCCACCCGGGTCTAAAAATCCGTTCCATTGCGCTCCAAGTATTTATTACCTATTATAACTTAAAATATTACAGTTAATATTTTACGTAAATATTACAGGCATAATAAAATTCGCAGCAGGAATGTCAAAATTATCGCGGGATCAGCCTTCTTAGTGTTGTTGGAAAAATGTATGCCAGAATTTTGATTGACAGAGTAGTAAATGTGACTAATGACAAGATATGGGATGTGCAAGCGGGATTTCGGAAGGGAATGGGATGTACGGATCAAGTCTTTTCCTTGCGCTGCGTCACCGAAAAATGTCTGGCAAAAAACCAGAAGGAGTATTGCGCGTTCATAGACTTGGAAAAGGCTTATGATAGGGTGAATAGAAAGGAATTATGGAAGGTGTTATCCATGTATGGGGTAGACAACTTTATAATAAGGGCTCTGAAATCCCTGTATAGGGGTTCTAGAGCCTGTGTCCGAATCAATGGTGCCTATTCGGACTGGTTTGACATCTCCCAAGGTGTCAGACAAGGGTGTGCAGCCTCGCCCTGGTTGTTCAACGTATTCATGGATAGCTGCATGAATGATATGAGAGAAACTGAATGCGGGATCGATATGGTAGGAGTGCGTGTTAAGTGCCTCTTATATGCCGATGATCAAGTCATTCTTGCATCATCGGCGAATGAGTTGCAAGACATGATGGACTGCATGAACAAGAGCTTTAAAGCGAAAGGTATGAAAGTTAATGCACGAAAGACGAAAGTGATGGTGTTTGAAAAAGATGAAAGTGTGACTGAGTGTAATATTACGATTGGAGGTGAAATTGTAGAGCAAGTAAAGGAATTTGTATATTTGGGTAGCGTATTTACAAGGGACGGAAGATGTGAGGGAGACATTGAAAGGAGAGTGACTGCGGGAAATCGTGTAAATGGAGCACTGTGGGCGTTTATGAACGGTCAGACGGTGCCAAAAGAGGCACGATTGGCGGTTCACAATGGAGTGCTTGTCCCCACGTTGATGTATGGAAGTGAGAGCTGGGTTTGGCAGAAAAAGCATGAAAGTAGAATTAACGCAGTTGAGATGCGATCACTGCGTAGTATGTGTGGGGTAAGACTGATTGATAGAATTCCGAATGCAACTATACGAAAGAGCAGTGGACTGAAAGAAGATGTGGTGACAAGGATTGAGAAAGGAATGCTTAGGTGGTTTGGACACGTGGAGCGAATGAGTGAAGAAAGAATGACGAATCAGATATATAAGGCAAATGTGTGTGGGCAAGTCGGTCGCGGCAGACCTCGGCGGACATTCTTCGACCAAATTGGAGACATCCTAAGAAACGGAAAGGTCCGAAGTACCCGCAACCGGTGAGCATGTATGAAAAGAGTAATGAGTGTAGAGGAAGCGCGTGAGGTTTGTAAGGATAGGAGCAAGTGGCGTTCTGTTGTCTCTGCCTACCCCGACGGGAAAAAGGCGTGAGTATATGTATGTATGCATAATAAAATAAGAAGAGTTAGCATAACAGGTAAACCACGAGTTGTTTGTTATGGCAAAAATGTCGGTGGTAACTACAGGTACTATTTTTACCTTGTAAACACTTTGAAATTAGAAAATATGAAACCAGTTTTCAGCAAAAATTATTTCGCTATATTTTGCGAATGAGACGATTTGCGGCGCGACTAGCACTTCACAATGCATTCTCTTACGTTGATGTATGGCATTTAGAATTGGGTATAGCAGTTAGAGCATGAAAGTAGAATTAACGCAGTTCAGATGCGATCACTGCGTAGCAAGTGAGGAGTGAGACAGATGAATAGAATTCCGAATGTAGTTACACAATAGCGCTCTGATCTGTAAGAAGATGCTGTGTCAAGGATTAAGAAAGCAATGCTGTTAATGGTTTAGACACGTGGAGCGAATGACTGAACTAAGGACGACGAATCAAATATATAAGACAAATGTGTATGGGCAAATCGGTCGTGGCAGACCTCGCAGGACATTCTTCAACTAAATTGGGGATGTCCTGAAAAACGGATAGGTCCGAAGCACCCGAAACCGGTGAGCATGACTATATGAAAAGAGTAATGAATGTAGAGGAATAATTAATATTATTCTACCATATTCACACACCACTATCTAGTCCCAAACTAAGCAGAGCCTGTCCTGGAAGAGCTTGAGGTTTGTTGTCTTTGTCTACCCCGACAGCAAAAAGGCGTGATTATATGTATGCATGTATGTATGTGTACATTTTGCGCCTAAACAATTTAAAGTAAGTCTTGTCTTCTATCATGTCATAATTATTTGACACGTTTATGTGGCATACAAAATTAATTGGATTGGGTTTTTATTTGATACTTACCAACTTTGCACCATGCATTTGGATGTGTTTTGAAAGTAATTATTGATATAGAATATGTGATACCACCAATACTGTCGACAGTCTGTCATTTCCGCCGCCACATATTTCTGTGAAATATCAAAGTTTTAAGCATCATCATATTATATAAGCAGTAATGAAATCAGGGATAGCCTAGTGGAGTTAACAAAACATGCATAGGGTATCGCACACCACTGACTTTAAGTACCCGTGCCTTGGAGAGCACGATAAGCCGTCGCCGTCAGTCCCGGCTGTCATGAAGATTTTTGACAGTCGTTATATCGAGTCAGTACAGATTCTCCACTTAGGGCCCTTTGTTTCTAATATCTTGAGATATTTATAACCGTATTTTTTTAGATCAAATGCAAATAAAATATTCTACAGGCGAGTGTCAATGTGATTTTAATTGCACGGGTCTTGCGGTTTAATACATAATGCAATCTAATCTAAATTGGTCTACTTAGTCCAATGTTTTGTAGGAAACAAAGTATTGCTTGAAAATAATGCAAACATTTATTGTATAATTATTATATAAATCCCGAATGACAATTTAGAACCAGTATTAGTGACCATGAAAGTTTAAATTCATATATTATTTCGTAAAATGTTACTTACACTCCAATATGGACCCGATGCAAGATGGCGGAACCATGTCCCTGTTAAAGCCAATACGAATCCGTAGCTTGGTGTTAATCTGCAAGACGAAAAGCATTTAGGAAGAATTGTCTTATTTTCAATAAATGAAAAATTTTATCAGTGGTTGCAGCATGGCCTCCCAAGCACGGGAGGCCATGCTGGCGCTGCTGCTGCAACTGCGGAAACCCTCAAACGGCGCAAATACAGTAATTTAGTGAGTAATTACGTGTTTGAGCCGTTTGGGGTGGAAACGCTAGGCTCATGGGGTCCGAGCGCTCGTTCACTTTTACGAAACGTTTTTAATCGACGTCTCACGTGACCAGAAGGCTGGTTTATTTTTTGCTCAGAGAATCAGCATTGCCATCCAGCGTGGCAATGCTGCCAGCCTTCTGGGCACGTTACCCGATGACATTGATGCGGAGGCATTTTACGACGCCTAAACCGTGTAAATATTTTCAATTTTTAATTTCTTTTACGTTTTTTTGTACATATACTACTTAGACATTAAGATTAGATTAAGCTTCATGTAGATTATAAAATTATGTTTATTTAATGTATTTAAAAATTAATATATTTCGACATTGTATTAATAATATAGTGTAGTATATAGAATCACGATAATGAAATTAAAGACACAATCAGTGGTTTAGCTCTTGACTCAAAATAATTCAAGATGACTACTTAATGAAAACAACAAAAAGCTGACCCCATCTGAATAACACAACGTCAATTTTAAAATAATAACAACCTAGATAGCCAAAAACAACAAAATAATCACACAAACAAGAGCATATGTTTGCGTTTTGTGCATAATATGACTAGGTACAATAATAAGTCATCTAATATTTTGATTATAATTATCCCTTGTCAGCTTTAATGTGATCCTTTGTTTTATTTAGATGGTGAGACAAATTGAATACTAGCAGCTTTAGAACTACAGAAAATTATTAAACTAATGGACATTGTTGATTTTTTTAAATTGTTTCCTCTTTCTGTAATTTAGCAAAAAATATGTTCATGCATGCCTCCGCGGTCCAGTGGATAGCGTATGCGTCTGATGATCAGGCCAGCAGGTCCCGGCTTCTATACCGGTCGAGCAAAAGTGTTTTGCCGTATTCTCAGTAGCAGCATGGCGGTGTGCCCGGTAACGGCAATAGGCCCGCCCTCTATTACTAGGACCTAAAATACAAAAGGCGAAATTTGGTGTAATATTACGCCTCTGCCTACCCCTTCAGAGATAAAGCCATTAAGTTATGAATGATTATGACACTGTAAATTCCATATAATATATGGCGTATCTACAATGCATTAAATATTGTTACTATCAATAAAAACTGTTTGAGTGCTCACCTTAGCCACCTTATAATGATAAGCTTTGGCAACATGTTCCAAGAGACCTTATTACTTTCGGAGTATATTAGACAGTTATAGACAAGCAGAAAACCCGATATAATTAGAAACGTTTGCATTATAAGCGTTCCATTGAGGAATATGCTCACTGCTTTAAATGTATAAATCTGAAAAAGAAAATGTATGATTTCGGTGTTTCGTTACGCTGATAATGCGTTTTTAATACTTACGCTTTTCAATTCAATGAAAATTTTCACACAACATAATCAATAATCAGAACAATTTTTCTCTTTTAAATGCTAAAAAAACAATGGTTTTAAATTACTATACTTTACAAAAATACTTAAATATTGTATTTCTAGGATGATGTTGTGCAACAAAACAGTAAAATTATCAAATTACGTTACATACGTTTTCTACAAACTGCGGATTTTTTATCGCCACAAAAAAAGGCATTGCAGCATGTGCAGCAATTACCAAAACCATTGACAAAAATCTGAAACATTTAAAAGAATTTTGAGTAGTCAACTCCCACAATACTCTTATTGTAAATACAATATATTATATAATTATTTTTCCTTCGCAGTAAATGTTTTACAACTAAGGGTTTATACGCCTGTAGTATAGGTGCCTCATACTTATTGTTGACTTTACTACTTACCACATGATGACATTATTATAACCTTTTGAAAATTGAATTAATGAAATTGAATTGAAATTACATGATGAAAATATTGTTTTACCTAATTCCATGAATACATTTTAAAAGTTGTACACGTCCATCTTGATCAACGCCGAGAGGATTTGTTAATTTGGTCCAATTTCGCCTCAATGAAAAACACTTCAACAGTCTAACCACTGAAAACCGAATCGTCAGTTAATAAATAACCATAAAATATATCATGTTCACACATATGAAAATACCGTACCTATGTTCACTTCAGTCTTATCACAATAGAAATCACATACGCTTCCGATTACGTTCGCCAGCAAAAATGCTAAACAAATTACTCCAACGACTACATCTAAAAGGTCTATATAATTATCTGCTGGTTTTCCAGGTTGCTGGCAGTAATATTCGTCTAAAGCTTTAACTTTCAATTCATATTTCTGTGATAAAGATTCATTAAGGCATGCCTCAAGGATATATTTTAGGTCCGCTTTCTCTTCTTCGTGATAGAATTTCTTACAAGTCTGCGTGACACATATCCCGTAGCGCAATAGTGTGTGATTGTAATGTGTTGTATAATGGTCTGAGTACTCCTGGAAGCAAATATTTAAGTGTTTTACCATTAATGATTTCGCCTGCCACAACTAAATTTGAATCGATTTTATTATACACTGGCGAACAAAAAATCAACTCACTTCATACTTTCGCACTCAAAGTGCTCTAGTTTTAAAATTAAGACCTAAATCTTAACTTAGGTCTTAAATTCTTTAGGTTCTAGATGTTGGCTTTAAAATGAGTACAAATACTCTTAACTTGTACTCATTTTCTTGAACAATAAATGTTTTTAAACTTTACGAGTACTAAAACTTGAAAAATTAAGGGTAAAAAATTTAAAATAAAAGACGTCATAACATTTTAAATAAACTTTATTACATAATTATTACCACTTTAATAACGAATGTTACCCCCTCTTGCTCTGATGACAGCTTCTAAACGGTTCCTTATTGACCCAATGAGGTGCTTCACTCTGTCTTGTGGTATACCCTCCAATTCCTCGGTCAGAGCCGCTTGCAGGTCAGCTCTTGTACCTGGTGCAGGATCTCTAGCCCGGATTCTTCTCTTTAGGTCATCCCATAAATGTTCAATAGGATTCAAGTCCGGATTACGTTCTGGCCAGTCCATAACAGCCGCACGACATTTGCGCTGTGTGGACGGGCATTATCCAGCATCAGGATGAAGTTTTCTCCAAAAAAACCAGCGTATGGGATGACGTGGTCTTCCAAGATATCTTCAATATACCGATGTGCGGTCAACCCCCCCACATGGCGGCCAGTTTCAATCAAAACCAGTTCAGTTTTTGCTTCCATTGATATGCCAGCCTACACCATGCAGGAACTTCCTCCGTACGCAACAGTTTCTGCTATGCAGCATTGTGCGTATCGCTCCCCCGGCCTTTTGTACACCCTTCTCCTTCTGTCGCTACCATGTAGGCATACTCTGCTTTCATCCGAGAAGAGAACAGAGCGCCATTGATCCTCAGTCCAATCGACGTGTTCTCTTGCAAAACGTAGCCGGGCTGCTCGATGACCTGCAATCAATTTGGGACCCGTTGCTGGTCTTCTTGGAGTGAGGGTTGCTGCCTTGAGTCTTCTTCTCACTGTCCAAGAACTTACAGCTACCCCACGTGTTTCTCGGAGCTCCCGTTGAACTTGGACCCCAGTGAGAGAACGATTCCTCAGCGAAGTACGGACGATAAAGCGATCGTCTGCCTCCGAAGTGGACCGATTTCTACCGGAACCTCTTCATCGGTGAAAGCCACCAGTCTCCCGGTGCCTTCGGTATATTCTTGATACCGCTTACTGGCACATCTGCAAAGTGCGAGCCACTTGACGTTGACTCAGGCCCTGTTGCAATAGGATAACTGCTTGAGCCGCTGCTTCCGCTGTTGTATCAATTTCCGGGAAATTTCCTTGCTTGGAGATTGACGAGATGTGTACCTGTTGACGTTTAACGATCAACTGATAAGGGTAAAGGGTAACGTCACCTTTTATACGCCCTAAGGTCGCGCAATGCTAACTGAGTTAACGAGTACGAATTTATACAGTTACTGTTCCTCGACTGTTGTGACAATGTCTAAAAGTTAACATTGTAGTAATTGTTCTTTTTTTTAAAGCTAACATCTAGAACTTAAAGAATTTTAGACCTAAATAAAGATTTAGGTCTTAATTTTAAAATTAGAACACTTTGAGTGCGAAAGTATGAAGTGAGTCGATTTTTTGCTCGCCAGTGTAGTTACTTAAAATAATGATTAAAAAAGTACATTGTATAACTTTTAAGCAGTATAAAGACTGTGTTTGAAATAAGAATATTGTTTATGATAAGTTAAATCGATTATATCAGTTTAGTAGCGTGTTACTTTGTCTATTGAAAATTTCTGACTATGGTCACACTTGAACTGTCAAATCATTCACTTTTTCATTCTTTGTCGGATCCGCAAAAAAATCTCTCTTCGTTCTGGAAAATTCACGTTTGTGAACGCGTTTTGACTTCGTATTATTGAATTATATTGGTTAATAACCTTGCAACTGTCGCTATTTGGAATTGCCAAGGTTTGAAAAGTTGTGAGCGATTGATAAAGTTAGTGATATATTGAAAATCAACCCCTTGACTCGCGCGTTGAATTTGTGTGATTTCGTCTCGCAAAATATCGCCTTTTGGAAAGCACATCCTGATAGCTTCGCGAATTGTATTGTGATAGAAGTGAGTTTGGAACCCTCGTGAAAGCCGCTTTAGATCTATTTCCAGCATTGTGATAAAATTTGTAAACATTGGCATTTGTATAACTGAACTGTGAATTCTGTATCGACCTACCACGAGCATCGTGATCTGAAGACGCTGACCCTTGGACTCTGGTAGCTAACTATAACGATTTCCTTATCATTTTGGCCAAAATTATGAGTATAATCTTATAGGTCTACTCCGGAACATCACAAGAATATCTCAGGTAAATTTGCACATGTATTAGTTTAATTTCATCGCTGTGGAAACACAGTATATATATTAGACCTTTGCCTTGACTAGACCAGACTGGATGAATTAATCGCTTCCACTGCCTTCTGCAAACAACCTTTCCCAGCTTTCTAGCCAGACTCTATACATAATTTGTGGTAGCAGAGCGTAGTTGTATCTAGCCGCTGTCGCACTGAGTGTACCTAACAAGATTAATATTGTATAAACTTGTATCTGAGCTGGTCTCACATTTGTAAACAGTGTTGTAGTGTTTCTCAGGTCAGTTTTGCTTTAAATACATAACAGTTATTTGTATTAGTTGACCTACTTAATTTGAAACACATTGTCATACATAACCTCAAATCAGTAATTGTTTGACTTGTATTGTTGAAATCTAACTTGAATCAGTTGTTGTAGTATTAATAAGTCAGCTTTGATTGGATAAATAACAATTATATGTATCAATTGATTTAGTTAATTGCATATATTGAGTTTGAAACATTATAACAACCTAACTTGACCTTGCATTTTGGGCGGGTCACATTGATAAACCACCAACTGGCGAAAAGTGGGCGTCTAATATGCCTCTGCCTACTCCTTCGTGGAAACAGGCGTGAGTCTATGTATGTATGTATGTAAGTTTAAACTTATTAATTTGTTGTAAGTTATAACTTTGATAATATACTGTCAATATATTGAGACTATTAATTTTGTTGGACAGTAGATACCTGTCACTTGCCTGCACTTGCAGTAAACAGGCTAATACTTTGTTGGTTTCAAAGAATTAACAAATTTTAAGTTTTTGTTAAGTTTTAATTGATAATATTATATAACGCTTATCTGAGCTCTTTTGAAAACTTATTTATGTCAGCTATCAAGGACTTGCGTGCTGGGAAGGACAAGGCTGCTGGTGCCATTTCATCAGATTTGCGCTGGTTTGCCTCAGCCAGTGCTTTAGTGAACCGGCCTGATCGCCGGCAGGCCTTATTACAAAGATTTGAGCGGATCGATGATCGCCTGGCAAGTGTGGAACAGCAACTTCGTACTTTCAGCACCGAAGAAAAACCGAAGTGTCAGTTAATGACTTCACCGCTGACCAGCGAAATAGAGTCACTGAGGATTATGCCCAGATTTTGGATCTCTATGATGCTGTCTCCAACTGTGCAAGACAGTTAATTGCCGAGAGGGACGGGCAACCCACCTTGAAGTAGGAGCTTCCTAGGCCAGCACCGGGACTGGTGAGTAGGCTTCCCACATTGGACCTCCCGCATTTTGATGGCTGCCTAGAAAGTTACCTGGGCTTTGTTAACCTATTCGACAGCGTGGTCGATGACAGGGCTGACCTTCGGCCGGCACAAAAATTGGCCTACTTGATGTCGGTTCTAGATGGGGAGGCCAAAAGCCTCATCCAGCATCTGCCCGTGTCTGACGAGGCCTACCAGACGGCACGGGATTTAATTACCCGTAGGTACCACAACAAGCGAGGCCTCGCAGACACCCACATCGAGCAGATTTTGAGTTTGCCCACGCTCACTCGGGTCTTTGGGTTGCGCACCCAACTTTTGAACCCGCTCCTGGTAGCAATAAACGCACTTAAGTGCTTGGATCTGCCCGTGGACCAATGGTCCTACCTATTTTAGGTGCACATTGTGCTCAAAAAGCTGCCTGCCGACCTGAGGTCGCGATTTGAACAGCGCTTTGGTGGGGATAGTGCGACGCATCTGCCTCCTTTTGCAGACTTGGAGAAGTTCCTAGAGGATGAGTGCCGGGTTTTGGATAACTCCGGTGGTGACACGCCGACTAAGTCGCAGCCGCCCAAGGTCAAGGAGCAGGCTCGCGTTCTCACCCGAGCCAATGTTGACCGGCGCCCTCCTCGCTTTGCAGTCACGCAGAGCCCAGCGGAGTGCTCTTACTACAAGGTCACGGGGCACAGAACGGCCAGTTGCAGGGCATTCTTGGACCTTCATGTCGCCTCTCGTAGGCGCATCGCGAATGCCCGCCGCCTTTGCTTCTCTTGTTTGGGGTCCCACTACCAGCGAGACTGCCCAAACTCTCGCCCCTGTCCTCACTGTGGAGGACAGCATTTGGACATTCTCTGCATGAATGCCAGAGAGATAGGCCGCTTGTCCAACCAGCCGAGGCCGCTCACGGGCGGGTGTTTTGAAGGTGGCAGCCGAGGCTCACCGGCGCGTAGCTGAGATTCGCCTCGCTCATTGGATCGCCACTCACCCCGTTTGAAGAAACGTAGTGTGCGCACGCCTCCTCTCTCTCGCGCACTTGAATGTGCAACTGTTCAGCGTCACCACCACCACCTCAGCGCCATGACTGCTGCGCCAGGTATTTCCCTCCTTTTGCGAGCGTCCCCGCCTTGACTCGCACCCACCTCGTTTTGGGCGGGTGCGTCATTATGACCCCCCACAGATGGCGCGTGGATCGAGTCATCGTGCCTTTGAGGACTTCAAGCCGCACCCTCATTTTGATTTGCCTGGTCCTGGCCAACGGTCGCTACCCAGGCAACAATAGGTCATTGACTCCTGCCCTATAACGCCAACCACCCCCATTGAGACCGTTATCCTACCAAAGGTTGCTGTTAGGGTCTGGGGACCCACGGGGACCTCTGTTGTTGTCCGTGCTATATTGGACACCGGTTCACAGGATTGCATTGTTTCCACTTATTTGGTAGGGCAGGTTAATTTAAATATGGGTTCTTTTCCAAATTGTATTCGGGGAATAGGTGACGTAGCCTCTAATGTTGAAGGGCAAGTTAAGGTTTTGTTTTCCCTTGTTGAATCTTCACACCCGAGGATTAAAACCTCGGCTATTGTGCTGAAGAATATTTTGGGTATGCATCGACAGAAACAGCCACCCGCTGCTGTGGTGAATTAGACTTCGGGATTGGAACTGAACTTTGCAGACCCCAAATTTGACATACCGGGACAAATCGATTTGTTGATTGGCTCTGATGTGCTCGGTGGAATTTTGATTGGTGGGAAACGGGTCTTGGTGCCAAATGGTTTGACTGCCATCCCGACCATATTTGGATTTGCTTTGATGGGACCTGTACTTAGGGAACCCCCTCCACCCGAACTTGATAATTTGTTGGCTGTAGGCTCCGCTCTCTCTGATGTGGTTCAGAGGTTTTGGGAGATAGAGGAGCCCCCTCAAGCTGCCCGTTTGAATCCAGAACATGAGGAGTGCGAGCTGTTCTTCCAGAACAACACTGGTCGACTCCGTTCTGGTCGGATCATTACGAGGCTACCTTTTCTGTCTGTTCGGCCTCCGCTTGGTGAGTCACGACCTTTAGCCGAAAAGAGAGTGTTGGCCATGGAGCGTCGCATGGGTCGTGATCCGGAGCTCAGGCAAAAGTATATTGAGTTCATGAGAGAATATGAACACTTGGGACACATGTCGGTGTCAAATTTGGATTGGCGTTCGGTGGAGCACTACTTTCTCCCGCATCATGCGGTATTGAAGCCATCGACTAGCAAGCTGCGCACAGTGTTTGATGGTTCTGCGCAGACTTCAACCGGCGTATCCTTGAACCAGTGCTTGCATTCTGGTCCCAAGTTGGTCAAGGACCTTTGTGACGTCATCACCAGCTTCCGACGACATCAGGTTGTCTTTGTAGCCGATATAAAAATGATGTTCAGGCAAACGATTATCCACCCTGATGACCGTCGCTTCCAGCTGATCCTTTGGAGAGAGTCTCCTCGCAATCCCATGGTCGTCTACGAGCTCAATACAAATACGTACGGGTTAACCCGTACGTATTTGTATTGACCTTAAGGTCAAGCCCCTACTTGGTAATACGTTCTCTTTGGGAGCTCGCAGACCGCGCGGGCCTATGTTTCCCACGAGCCTCTGCCATCCTGAAGGACGATATTTACGTCGATGACATTTGTTCGGGCGCCTCCCCAGCGGACGAGGCGATCCTCCTGCGGGACGAATTGATAGGCATTTTGGCCTCCGCTGGTTATGAGTTGCGCAAATGGATTTTCAACTCACCAGCGCTGTTGGAAAGCTTGCCAGAGGATCATCAGCAGGATCCACATTTGTTTGAGATTGTTGATAACCCTGCCATGATGGCTGTTCTCGGCGTTCAGTACAGACCAGTCCAAGACATCTTTACGTATAACGTCGTCTTGAAATTGCCTTGTTCTTGGACTAAACGTTTCGTATTATCTACTGTCGCCAGAACCTTTGATCCAAACGGTTAGATTTGTCCAGTTATATTTTGGGCAAAATGCTTCTTGCAAAAGCTTTGGACAGCAGGATTGACCTGGGACGAACCTCTACGCGGTACTCTTGTTGAGGAATGGACCTCTTCTGTATCCACACTTCCTGCCGTCAACGAGATCTCCTTGCCTCGTCCCATCCTTCCTCCCGGGAAGTACAAGGCAACCCTTCACGGGTTCTGTGATGCTTCGGAACGTGGTCACGCGGCCATGGTGTACTTGCGCACAGTCAGCGCCTCAGGTCAGGTGAGGGTTTCCCTGATCATGGCGAAGAGCATGGTTGCACCCCTTCGGACATCTCTGACCATCCCGAAATTGGAGCTCTCGGGAGCAGCCCTACTCGTACGATTATTGTATCACGTGTCTAACACTTTGGGTAAAACAATTTGTATTAATGGGACCTACGCCTGGACAGACAGCCAAATTGTTCTTTGTTGGTTGAAGGTGTTTGTCCACACCTTGGAAGTATTTGTCCCTAATCGCGTTTCCCAAATACAAAATTCTGAAGTCAAGCTTGTTTGGAGACACGTGCCGGGTGAGCTCAACCCCGCTGATTGTGCCTCGCGCGGATGCTTGACGCTTAGTTTGATAGGTCATTCGCTGTGCTGGGGTGCGGAATGGTTGAGTCGACCAGAAATTGATTGGCCTCGAACGCCAATTTTGAACACTTATAATTTGCCGGGTCTACGAACATTTGCTCTTGAGAAGGTGGAATGCGCCTTCGACCCCGATTTCTTGTTGAATCGCTACAGGTCCCTTGACAAGTTGTTGGGTGTTACTGCTTGGATAAAGCGTTTTGTTTTTAATTTTAGGCACCCAACAGAAACGACTGACACCGTTTCTCTCACGACAGGAACGACAGGAGTCCCTCACCTTTTGGATTCATTCTGTACAATTGACGCACTTTGAGAAGGAGATTGCTATCCTTAAGTCAGGGAAATCGAAATTATCGGGCGCTGTATCTAAATTGAACCCCTTTTTGGACGATACGGGTCTCTTGCGCGTTGGAGGGCGTCTCAAGAACGCCAACCTCCCCTACGGGACACGTCACCCCCTGTTGTTACCCAAGGACGGTCATTTGTACGTTTGTTGGTAACTGACCGTCACCTCAAAAATTCGCATGCTGGTTGCAATGCTCTGTTGGCCATTTTGCAACGCGAGTTTTGGATTTTGTCTGCTCGAAGAATTATTCGGAGTGTAGTCTTTCGCTGCATCCTTTGCTATAAGCTCAAGGCCTTTACCATGCAGCCCTTGATGGGAGACTTACCGGCGGATCGCGTAACTGAGAGCAGAACTTTTGACGCTGTAGGCACGGACTTCGCTAGTCCCTTTCTGGTGAAATCATCAACACTTCGAAACAGCAAGACTGTTAAGGCATACTTGTGTGTCTTTGTTTGCCTCTCCACAAAAGCCGTTCATTTGGAACTGGTCGCCTCGCTGACGACCGAGGCGTTTGTAGCCACATTTGACAGATTTGTATCCCACAGAGGGCTGCCTTCCTTGATCCGTTCTGATTACGGCACTAACTTCAAGGGCCCTTATAATTATTTGAATGACGTTGTTAATTTCCTTGAAACCAACAAGGCTGATATAGGCAATAGGTTTGCCCGACGTGGGATAAATTGGTTGTTTTCCCCACCAAGTTGTCCACACTGGGGTGGTATATTTGAAGCCGGTGTAAAATCGGCCAAAACACACTGGCGCAGGACAATCGGTGAATCTCTACTTACATTTGAGTAGCTCGCAACTGTGTTTTGTAAGATTGAGGCCGTTTTGAACTCTAGGCCATTGTGCCCGATCTCCTCAGATCCGATTGATTTGGAAGCCCTTACGCCGGGTCATTTTTTGATTGGTCGCCCACTTGTCGCCTTGCCTGAGTACCCTTATATTGATACGAGACCTAATCGTCTCTCGCGTTTTGAATTGGTACGCCAGATTACTCAGAGCTTTTGGAACTGGGGCTGATGGAGTTCCCCGATTTGCTGAGGTCTTGATGGACGGTTCGATTCTGAGGAGAGCGGTTGAAACGTTGTCACGTCTACCGACTGATTAGCGGACCGGTAGGTCGGTCCGGGGCGGGTGGATGTTTTGTTTATGATAAGTTAAATCGATTATATCAGTTTAGTAGCGTGTTACTTTGTCTATTGAAAATTTCTGACTATGGTCACACTATGAACTGTCAAATCATTCACTTTTTCATTCTTTGTCGGATCCGCAAAAAAATCTCTCTTTGTTCTGGAAAATTCCCGTTTGTGAACGCGTTTTGACTTCGTATTATTGAATTACATTGGTTAATAACCTTGCAACTGTTGCTATTTGGAATTGCCAAGGTTTGAAAAGTTGTGAGCGATTGATAAAGTTAGTGATATATTGAAAATCAACCCCTTGACTCGCGCGTTGAATTTGTGTGATTTCGTCGCGTGAAATATCGCCTTTTGGAAAGCACATCCTGGTAGCTTCGCGAATTATATTGTGATAGAATTGAGTTTGGAACCCTCGTGAAAGCCGCTTTAGATCTATTTCCGGCATTGTGATAAAATTTGTAAACATCGACATTTGTATAACTGAACTGTGAATTCTGTATCGACCTACCACGAGCATCGTGATCTGAAGACGCTGACCCTTGGACTCTGGTAGCTAACTGTAACGATTTCCTTATCATTTTGGCCAAAATTATGAGTGTAATCTTATAGGTCTACTCCGGAACATCACAAGAAGATCTCAGATAAATTTGCACATGTATTAGTTTAATTTCATCGCTGTGAAAACACAGTATATATGTTAGACCTTTGTCTTGACTAGACCAGACTGGATGAATTAATCGCTTCCATTGCCTTCTGCAAACAACCTTTCCCAGATTTCTAGCCAGACTCTTAACAGACTGCGACTTTCAAATATGTCAAATATTTGTGATACTTTGTGTACCGGTAATTGGAATTTTGAATGTAAACTGGGGGCTTATTCACTATGACCATTTTGAAGTCTTAACGTGTTTTAACGTGCTAGTTACCCACGTCGGCACGTTATTGGCTTAAACGGTATTCACTATGCCAACTTCAAGTTTGACAAGCACGGTAGCGCACGTTTCAGACGCGGTTTTAGTTGTCAAAATTCCGTGAGCTAAGAGGTCACGTAACGCGTTTGTTTTAAAACGATAGCGATAACGATTTAAATAAGTTCTGAGTTTATTTGTTTTATATTATTTTCAGTGTCCGTTAGTGGTTAAATGCTAAGTTTATTTGCTTTTTATTTACCAGTGTCCGTGTCAAAGTTGTTTAATTAAATATAATGAAAATTGACGCCTGTCGCTGGTGCCAGTGTCTCACTCGTCTTCGGATAAATAATAAATCCATTATGATTTATTAGATTCTGTTAGAATTGGGCTATTTGCTGCACTAACCGCACTTATATTTTTTATATTGTAGCGCGACTGCAACTGTCATGTCTGTCATCAATGTCATCATATATGTTATCGTTCAAAAATTGACTTAAGTACAATAGATGAAATAAACTTTTAAGATATTTTTTTTTATTTTGAGATTGTTCCTGGCGAAATTGGACTAAAATAATATAATTTGAGTTTTATTACCCTTTTTTATTTGTACTGTAGCTTATAGTGAAAATTACTAGTAAAATAATATTGATAAAATCGAAATTGAGCCGGCAAACCGGCATTAAGATTTATGAACGAATGTTGTGAAATTGATAACTAGGCATAGACAAGCTGTCGTATGGCATACTGAATACAATATTTTGATTGTCGTGGTACGTCACGTTACTGAATCACGATTACGTCTAGTGCATGTCGGCGATACGCCAGGGTTATCGTGTCCAGACTCCATTATAATAAAAACACTCACGTAATATTACTTGGTTTATTTTCAGACGATTTCTAGCACAGAATTGAAATAAAATGTGACCTGCAGTCGTTTTTATACACTAACCGTCATTACACAATGTTTAACAATTGTCACTTCCTTTTCAACATATAATTGAAATTACTGTACAAATTATTATAAACTAATCAATAATTGACATTAATATTGTAATGAATTTTGCACAACACCAAATGATTTATTTTACACGAATAACATTTATTAACCAAACGCTGCTTTACAACATTGTCAACAGATGGCGCTATCAACAGGATGCAAATATAAACGCATGTTATTTATTACCGTAAAAATAAGTGGCAGAATAATGTTATTTAATACTTATTGATTTTACTTTGAAAGTTTCTGGAGTTATCTTAATAACTAAGCGATAAATTAAATACCCAATCTTTATAAAACAGTTAAGCAGCCAATACAGTGTCTAATATGACAAAGTAGTGAAGTTCTCAGTTCTGTGTTCACAAATAGTTATTTAAATATTAATCTTAAATATAATTAACATTTTCGTAACAATATAATCATTATATATTAATTTGCGCCCATATGCACGTCACGACGACACGCGTCTTGAACATGGTATTTCAGTCGTCATAGTGAATAAGCCCCCTGACTACTTTAAATGTTTGGGTAATATTAAACAGGTATTATTGTATTATTTATCGTAAAGGCAGCGATAGCCTAGTGGAGATACCAACGGACTGCCATGCAGAGGGTATCGTCATCAAGATCTTTGACAGTCGTTATAGGGTATCCGCACCTATAAACCTACTGACACTAGTCTCAACCATGCAATACAGATAGCCCTTTGGGTTGCGGAGGTCAGACAGGCAGTCGCTCTGTGGAAAAGCTAATATTCAGTCGAATCAGGTTAGACTAGAAAGTGGACCCGGGTTCTAACTGGGATAAGCGCTAGGAGGATGTAAACTTTATTATTTATCGTATTTATTTATTTCGGCTTTTATATCTATAATAGCATCTTGAAAGAGGAAGACAGGTTACAGTAGAGGTAGCTACATCTTATTCCATTCAGACTCCATGCAGTCCACCAACTAGCCCGACAATTGCTGCTACTGCAAAGTATATAATACAGGGTGTTAAAAGACTCTTAACGAAAACTGAAATCCCATGTTGTGCCAATCACTACGAACATTTTTTACTTCGGCACCATACCTGGGAAATTACTGGTGCAGGAGACATTGAGGCTCAAAGTTAGTATGGAGTTTTTCTAATTAGGTACAAAATCGATGCATGTACCCCGCCAATATGTTCTTTAGATGCCCTATAACCCCATGGATAAATAGGTATTTTGAGAATTGCACGCGCGCGCTTTTAGTTGAGGTTTCAAAAATGTGAAAACTCAAAAAATAAATCGTTTCCCAGGTATTATTTTTGGTTAGTATGATTTGGCATGATATCCACAATGAGTAGACTTCGGCTTGGTGATGGGTCTTGAGACATCCTGTATATAAATATATATATATATATATATATATGCATTGCAAACATATTTTATATCATATTTTATATATTTTAATTTCGTTTAAAAACCAAGCCATTTAGACCCTACCTTAATCATATTTAGAAGTGGGCTGGGCTTATCTGACCCTAGCGCAACCTCCGCAGTACAGTACAACGCGCCTGTATCCAACTGACATGCCTCGTATGAGTCCATCTGCATTAGTGGAGGCATTCGTGCATAGTCAGCATCTGAAATGAAATATACAATAGGTTATCAAAAACTACAACCCACTGTCGGTATCGAATAATCGGTAATGAAGGTTCAATAGTAGTAAACATAGATCCAGGACATAAACATAATATATTATATACAAAGTACCAAGTAATCACCTACAACTAGTTAAAGAAAACGCTAGAATCGATCACCGCTTAGTTGTGCATTTACAAGAACGCGATCTTTAAGGTAAACTTTTCACCTGCAACTAGTTAGAATTGTTGCAGGACGGGTTCAAAAGCAGAGTAGTTTGGGATTTGGGTGTTTTTGTCTTATGCTTCGACAAAACTCCGACTTGGACGAAATTTGTAATCCATGAGTTGTAACAGGGAAAGAAAATCAGGCTAACGAGATGAACAAGAGTGTTAAGAACCTTGAACTCAGCTTGAATTTTCCTTTTAGATGAAGTTCACGGTCGAACAAAAAGCACGTTGATATGACAAGAGTACCTGCCAGTGCTCACCCATGGGCCCAAAACCAGGGTAAGTTACGAATTGCAATAAGTGGGTATTACACTTAGGGACCATAGACTACAGGTTAAGATAACAAAGCTCAATCTCAGATGTGACCAAACGTGTTGCCGAAGTTGAAGTGGAAGTGGGCAGGCATCGTCATCATCGTGAAAGCAGGAATCATGGTGCAAAGCGCAGGTAGAATGGAGCCATGGGACAAGAAGCGCTCACAAGTAAGGTTACAAATGCGCTAATATGACGACATCAAGAAACAGCAAGAGTGAAGGGGATTGAAGTCGCCCAAAGTGGTGAGAAGTGGCTGAAGTGGCTGGCAACTGAAGGTGGCCCAAACCTCCTACACCCATGCCGTTGAAAAAGACTAGAAGAAGAAAAAGTAATTTTTTATCGTTGATAAGAAACTAGTCTCAAATCCGTGAACATCGCAATGAGTTGATACCACACGTAGTACTTGGTTAATTTTCAATGTGTTTTTACGCAAATATATAATGATCATTTTTAATAACGTTATTTTCTGGTTTAGGTAGGTTAGTTATCTTACTATTAAACTGGTTCCCGGCTAGTTGTGTCGCTTTATCATTTTGATCTATCTCTTTATAAATGGCTACTTAAACCAACTTAAAATCAACAAACAATGGAACAATATAAAGTTATATAATTAATTATGTGTCTGTAATTTAAATTGGGTAATTTATTAATTTTAAATATTCTGATGTACCTATAATACTATTAATCTCTGCAAATGCTGTATCTAATAGTAAAAACCAACTGAGTAAATGTTTTGATTTCAAAATAGTTACAAGCATTTAAATATAATCTGATATTCTACCACAATCACACAACACTACCTAGTCCTAAAATAACTATAGCAATAGGTGCCAGACAATGGATAAACATACATATTAGACATAGTTAAACACCATCCAAGACAGACATCCATGTTCACGCACAAAAATGTTATACTTGAGAGGGAATCAAACCCGCAATGTTCGGCGTGGCAGTCAGTTACACTTTCACTACTTCACTGGATCATCCGTTAATATGCTTCGTAGGCTTATTGCCTATTGTTACGCACATAGTTGGTACCAATGTCCAAAGCTAGAGCGCATCGGAAGCCACGACCAAGGCACGAAGTTGCTGTGCTCGTGCAGGGCACTCCGCAAAACTGTGCGTCGACGTTGTCGAAATCGATGCAGAGAAGACGTATTTTTCCGTCCAATTCTCTGAACTGGCCAAAGCAGTAAGTCACGTCAGCCAGAAAGTGGGGACGCCGGAACGCCTCTCCACCTACTCCTCAAAAATGGTTCTATCAGTCACTTGCCTGCCTAATTGTGGGTGCCATCACTTCCACCTCCTTATTTTTAAAACAAAGGGTTCTGCTCGTCCCCAAGTTCTTATATATTTCTGATCATCAGATGCGATTCAATCGTTTTCTTTTGTCAATATTCTTGTGCACAGGATATTGTTTAATAATGTACTTATTATTGTTACATTACATTCAAACGCAAACAATATTTAAAAACAAGTAGACTTCGCAGACTGCTCCAGGGTGGCAATTTCCAAAATACCTCTATTAGTGCTACCCTTAGGCCTTAACCCTTGACTACAACCTTAAAGCCAAATTTCAGCATTTTGCATCATTAGATCTAGGATTTCTTTATTACTGTCTCACCAAATCATTAACATAACACTGCACAGATTGCACAGGATACTTATCAATAACATTGCCAATGAACGCTGAAACAGATAAACGCCACAAGTTGCAAGTTAAACGAAACTTCGTTTATAGACATTTTGATTGATTTTGTGTGTATATAAAATTCTTGCGCTACTGACTAATTATTTTGGGACCAGATGGTGTTGTGTGATTTTGGTATACTATCATATTATATTTAAATGCTTGTAAATATTTTAAAATCAAAACAATTACTTACTTGGTTTTTACTATTATATACAGCATTTGCAGAGATTTAGTTACATGATTTACATAAAAAAAACTGACTGACGATATACTGTGAACATTTGTGGACGCAGTAATCCGAAATTTGGCCTGTTTATGTATGTTCCTTGGGTGACGTCGAGATGCACTAAGAAGGGATTTTCTAAAACTTAGAAATGTTATATTAGTAATGAATAATTTCCTACATTACCAATTTCTATAATTTCCGTTTTTTATTTTTTTTATAGACTCACGCCTGTGTACACCCACATTTCGCCATGAATTTTTAGGTCCCACGTAATAGGGGGCCAGCCTATTGCCGTACCGGGCACATTACCAGACTCCGTGCTGTTACTGAGAATTTCCTAACGGAAAAGCCCAATAACACTTTGCCCGACCCGGGCATCGAACCCTAGACCTCCCAAACCTACGCGCACATTTATGCCGCGAGACCAACGAGGCAGTCCAAATTTGTATAAATAAATGAATATGTCGTATTTTCGGTTGCATCAGAGTCTTTCGTATTAGATCCTGGGGTCCGCTTTCTAATCAAACCGTTTTTGACAGAATATTGGCTTTTTCACAGAGTAACTGTCGCCTGACCTCCACAACCCAAAGGGTATATTCCATAGCTTAAGCAAATCGTGGGTGAAAATCTTCGTTATAGCAAGAACCGACGCTTTACGTGCTCATATCATAATAAAAAAAAAAAATCCACCACTTTTTTAGGAAACCCACTAGTTAGTTCACACAGAAATCTTATTCATCATCATCGGCCATATATATAAACTGTCACACTAGCCAAGTGCGAGTTGGCAGGCTGCACATGAATTTCGGGAACATTACAGAAAACTCTCAGACTTGCAGGATTCCTAACGATTTCTACCTCCATCGCCAAGCATGCGATACCAACGATTGTATAGTCATTATATTAGGTATTCCAAAAAATAGTTTTGATTAGCACTTGCAATATATAATAATATGAATACTCACATATTTTGTACACCACCCGGTAGAACATGGTGATAAACTAAATGTACCTAAATCTCCCAATGTATTATTTTTATTTAGGTACACATTAGCAAATGAACTTAATTTTCCTTATATCAAATATTAAAATATTAAAAATAATTATTTACCATCCAGTCTGTATATCACTGCCCCGGAGCCTCGTAACAAAACGTACAAAAATATAACAACAAACATTGTTTGTCAAAATTATTCTAACACGACAATTACGAAGAAAACCTCGCTCAAAACTAACAATTTTGAAATCTGTTATTGTTTTTTTTACTAGCTTGTCGCCATTATAATGCTTAATGGCAACAACACACACGTCGCTGGTACACAAGTGAACCAAGGACAAATACATCCTGTATTAATGTATCCATCTATACTTATAAAGCTGAATAGTTTGTCTGTAAATTTCGTTGGTCAAATAACGAAAGGGCGTATCCAACAAAATTTTTGATTTTGAGATATTAGCACCATCGACATTTATAGGTCAAGTTTCAGTATGTCACGAAGAGGCGTAGCCAAAACTGCAATGAAACCGCACTTATAGACCGTTGCGAAAAGCCCTATCTACTTTTCCTTCTAATTCAAAAAATCACGAAGGGACATATCGCTAGTTACGCCTGTTCATGCATAATAATGTTTTTTCACGAAGAGGCGTAACATAATTTTGCGCGAGTGAAACCAAGACTTGTCGAAAGTCGTTTCTGTTGTAACTGCTGGAAACCCATGACACTGTTGACGAGAAAACCGACGCTGTTGTCAAAACGCTACAGGACGTGTCTGGAAGGTTGTATCCCGGAAAAAGCGTTAACAATCAAAGTGAACTCGCTCCAGACTCTCGAACTTATGAGGCAAAGAAGAGGAATGTCATATGCGCAGACGTCTTCGACGGATGGAAGAAACCTTAAGGGGAAGATCCGGCAGCTGGCGCGACGTGACCTCCGATGTTTCAATACCCGCGCCATTACGGCTACGATTGAACAGAATCGAGGCATCAAAGTCTTCGCTCGCCAGCTTGGGAGAATTCATCTGTCGAAACTCATTACTGCGGATGGCAAAACCGTAACCTCCAAGTTCGAGATTCTCGCTGAAATTGAGAGTTTCTACAAGGATTTGTACGCATCACGGATGCCTAAACCTACGAGACCCAGCGATGATGACCACAGGGCCCAACTCACGCGCCATTACACGGAGGACATCCCTGATATCAACCAAGGCGAGGTTAGAGTGGCTCTCGAGCAGCTTAAGAACAACAAGTCTCCAGGGGATGACGAAATCACCATAGAGCTCTTAAAAGCAGGTGGGACAGCAGTTCTGAAAGATCTGGCGAGCCTGTTTAATTCCGTTACCCACCAAGGCCTAACACCTCAGGCGTGGAGTAGGAGTGCTGTGGTTCTATTTTTCAGAAAAAGGGATAAAACCCTGCTGAAAACCTATAGACTTATTTCACTCCTGAGCCACGTCTACAAGTGTTTCTCGAGAGTCCTAACAAACCGCCTCACCAGAAAACTCGACGATTTCCAGCCACCGGAACAAGCCGGGTTTCGAAAAGGCTACAGCACCGTAGACCACATCCATACTGTTCGGCAGATTGTACAGAAGACCAAAGCTACATCGAGGTGTTGAGATGTTTGTACGACACGGCCACTATGACCGTCCAGCTCCAGGACAGTAAAACTAGCCCCGTTGAGTTGCGAAGAGGAGTGAGGCAGGGGGATCTTATATCCCCTAAGCTCTTCACCAACACACTCGACCACGTCGTTAAGACGCTGGACTAGACTGGGCATAAACATTAATGGCGAGTACATATCCCACTTTTGGTTTGCCGAAGATATTGTCATCGTGACAGAGAGACTGAAAGAGCTGAGCGAGATGCTGCACAGCCTAAATGGAGCCTCTCGACGGGTCGGTCTCGGCATGAACTTGGATAAAACCAAGATTATGTTCAACGAACACATTGTGACGGGACCGGTTTATGTCGATGGATCGATGCTCGAAGTTGTTCAAGAGTATGTCTACCTTGGGCAAGTAGTCCAGCTTGGTAGAAACAACTTCGAGAAAGAAATCGACCACAGGATCTAGTTGGGTTGGGCAGCGTTTGGCAAGCTACGTCGAGTTTTCTCTTCGCCCCTACCGCAATGCCCGAAGACCAAAGGCTTCAACCAATGCGTCCTACCTGTTATGACGTACGGTGCCGAGACGTGGCCACTCACTAGTCCACAAACTAAAAGTCACGCAGCGAGCTACGGAACGGGCTATGCTTGGCGTCTCTTTGAAGGATAAAATCCGAAACGAAGTTATCCGGCAAAGAACCAAAGTTACCGACATAGCTCACAGAATCAGTAAGCTCAAGTGGCAGTGGGCTGGCCATATCTGTAGAAAGACTGATGACCGATGGAGCAAGCGTGTCCTAGAGTGGAGACCACGCCTCGGCAAGCGTAAGGTAGGGCGGCCCCCATCTAGGTGGACCGACTACTTGATAAAGGTGGCTGGGACAGACTGGATGCGGAAGGCTGAGGACCGTGTACTGTGGCGCGTGTTGGGAGAGGCCTATGTTCGGCAGTGGACTGCGATAGGCTGATTGATTGATTCGTTAGGTGATCTTACTTTACACAGAGAATACATCACTCGATTTGATGAAATAAATTTTTTTTAATGCATACCGATGTTTTCAATTTCGCTTAATGCAATACCTACGTGGACGTAAGTGAAATTACTGATATTAGGGGTACATCACGAAAAGGCATAAGTGAAACGTTTTTCAAAAAAATATAAATATCCTTATAATTAACTACAGTACACTGAAACTACAGTTAATAATATGATCAATCTTAGCCACATATTTACATAAATATCATACCGAGCACATTAAATCTTAAGACATAAAGTTATGACAGTACATAACGTGATGATTTCATAAAAATGGCTCTGCTGTAAAATTTACTAAAACTCAGTTACGCCTTTTCGTGATTCAACCGACGATTTGTTCGGCTAAACGCGCTCATCTCAGAATCCAGTATTATTTTTCATTTCTTTCGATCGCTTTCGATCCCATTTAACATGACGCTATGAGCCAGGGGTGCCGAGCAGTAGACCCAAATAAAGTGGGTGAAACCGTAGGCTCACATAGTACTTATTAAAAAAAGAAGTCCCCTTTTCGACTTGTATGTCTTTATAAACGCTCAAAAACTACCAAACGGATTTTATCCGGTTTACACCAATAGGTAATGTGATGCTTGAGGAAGATTTTTTTTTGCAGACGGATCACCTGATGGTAAGCAATTACCGTCGCCCATGGACACAAACAACACCACAGGAGTCACAAGTGCGTTGCCGCCCCGTGGGATTGGGAAAACGGATAGGATGAGGAGTGGGATGAGGGAGAAGCAAAGGGGATAGGGCCTCCGGCACTCTCACTCACCGAACGAAACGCAACATTTAGGTACTGTTACTTTACGTCGATTTTCTGTGAGAGGGTAGTACTTCCCCGGTCGAGTCGGCTCATTCATGCTGAAAAAAGCAAGGCTCTACTCCCTGTAGCTCTAGATTTAGAATAGTTTGGTGATGGTAGATTGATCAATTTGCTGACGACTTGACGACGACGATTCGATATTGATAATCTGCCTTGCCTCTGTGAAAAGGGTTGCCAGCATTTCCCCGACTAAAATAGTACCTGTATTGTTAACTAACCAAGCCATGAAAAATAAATGTAAATATACTTCTTAGAAATATAGTATTTTACGGCAATAGGGAAGATTACTACCAAGTGGAAGTATCAATATACAGAGTGTCACAAGACTTGGTGACGTACCAAGCCGAAGTCTACTGGTCATGGACATCATGCCAAGTCATACTAAGCAAAAATAATTACTGGGAAGAAGAAGAAATTTTTAAGGTGCCCCTTTTTTTTAACCGCAATTTAAAGTGCGCGCGTGATATACTCGAAATACCTACTTATCCATGGGGTCATAAGACATCTGTAGAACATATTGTGGGGGTAATTGCAACGATTTTGTACCTAATTAGAAAAATTCCATAGTAACTTTGAGCCACAATATCTCCTGAACCAGTAATTTCCAGGTATGGTGCCGAAGTAAAAAATGTTCGTAGTTATTGGTACAATATGGGATTTCAGTTTTCGTTAAGGGTCTTTTTACACCCTGTATAGTGGCATCACCTGAGTACAGAAAAGAAAAATGTTGACAAGTATATGACATTTAACAAGCGTTTCTTAATATCAGCACAGCCTCATCAGTATATTATATAAAAATCTTGCGTTACTGACTGACTGATTGACACACATGGCGCAGTTAAAACTATTGGGCTCAAAAGTTCAAACTAGGCATATCTGTTACTAGGAGACTGTAGGGAAGCACTAAGAAGGGTTTTCTCAAAATTCCCACCGGGTCAGGAAGAAATGGCGAATTAAATTAAAATGTGCTAGCGTAGCCGCGGCCATCTTCTAGTAATATTATAAAACTGCTTTAATACGACCAGTCTTCGTTTATTTTCTTAGAAGTCCATTGTTTTGTATTGGTCTATCTATATGTTTAGTTATTTAACTAAAGTTGACTATATAGATGCCCGCAGATACGCCCGTTTTATTTTAAATTGTACCGTTTCTACCCGATCCCGTGAAAATTTGGTTAACAGACTGCTTTGCAGAGGGTATTGAGTTCGAATCTACGGCGCTTATCAATGAATTTTCGGAGTTATGTGCGTATTAAATTGTTAATTATCGCTCCTCCCGTACCTCGGAGAGCACGTTAAGCCGTCGGTCCCGGTCACAGACTAGTAAGACAATACTACGTATGTCCCGGTTGTCATAAAGATCTTTGACAGTCGTCACAGGGCGTCCGTATCTTCTTAATAAACGGACACTAGTCTAAACCATGGAATATCGCTATCCCTTTAGGTTGCGGAGATCAGACAGGCAGTCGCTCTATGGAAAACTTAATATTCAGCCAAATCCGGTTAGACTAGTAAGCGGACCCCAGCTTGAAAATGGGATAACGCTAAGAGGATGATGATGATGATCGGACCTCATTTACTAGATTTTTATTTAATGACATAAGTCCGTCATCTGACAATGACGAGAAAGGACATTCAGAAACCATAAAATATTTTTTTGTTTTCTACAAAAGAGGTTTTCCAATATAAATATTATAAATATTAACCATTTCACCTAGTTTGAAACGTACCATTCATGTTCCATATTCGTAAATATTTCTTCGTAATATTTCTTTGCTTGAGCCTCTGGTTAAAGCGTTCGCTAGAAAGATCATGCAAATGTTCGTAGCAATGTTGGGCTCAGTTTGTTGCTTGTTGTTTTGTTACAACTAGGTGTACCTGCGCCATAGGATGTGGGAACTTTGTTGATTAAAAACAGCGATGAAGAAAGAAATGTTATTTTTCTGAAATTATTTAAGTTTTATTGTTAGTTGTTAGTTGTGTATTCTATTTCTCACATTAATAACGGGTTAATAATAGAATTCTTATTTAATCATTTGGGGAAAACCCATGCTGAAAAGTCGAGACCAATGCAAGGTATTATACCTTTTCCTTGCTACAGCCGAAACTATTGGGCGCAGGAAGCTGAAACTTGGCCTGTATGTTCCTTGGAGACCGTAGGGGTGCACTAAGAAGGGATTTCCCGAAATTCCCACGGGATCGGCCAAAACGGGTAAATTTAAAAAAAAATGCAGGCGTAGCTGCTGTCGTCCTCTAGTTAGTATGAAAATGTATAGTTAGATTGGTGTAATACGCTACCGAATAGGCACACGCTTGGCGGTGTTGTGCAAGTAAAAATGTGGTACGTCTGTAGGAGCTTTAAAAAACTAGCTTTAGTATTATAGTTGTAGATCGTAAGATATACTGAGACGTGACGCGAAATTAAACAGGATAGTCCCTTATTATGGCTATTCAAGATTCTTATTCACATCGTTCACACAGTAAGAAGTTAATCTTATTATTTTATTTTTTATAGACTAACGCCTGCACTTCCTGAAAGGGTAAGCAGAGTTGTAATATTACACCCACATTTCTCTATGAATTTTTAGGTCCCATGTAATAGGGGGCGAGCCTATTGCCGTTACCGGGCACATCATCCGATTCCGTGCTGCTACTGCGATTTCGGAAAAACCCAGCAAGTAACACTTTTGCCCGTCTTGGGAATCGAACCCGGGACATCCGATCAGCAGTCGCATATGCTATCCACTGGACTATGGAGGCAGTTAATCTAAGTTTACAATCTGTTTTGTGGAGGATAAGCCGGGAGGAAGCGCCCGGATGCTTTCACTGTAGAGATTGCCGCAACCTTGTCGAGGACACGGCGCTGCAAACACAGCAGCGCCAAAAGTGCCCAAAACTTAATCATGGCTAACGAAATCGTTACCCCACACATTCCAGAACATAGTTTTATCTATGGTCCGGAGTGTGAGGTCCTGGAACGCCCTTTTCTTCTGTGTAGTAGGCGTGCGAATCAAGGAGATGGCGGCGCGGGAGAGAGCCCCTGGCTATAGTGCTTAGTTGAGGCTGAGGCTAAAAATATCTATCATATTTGTTCTGAAGATATAATGACAACCAGATCCGTCTCCTTGATCTGCATGACCATTCACAAAAGGAAACGTAGAGTAAGACTTTGTGACTTTGTAAAGACAACAAAGTCTGGAGACATCATAGTTGTAAACTAAGACTGTTTTAACAGATAGAGGCTACCAGGATCTTGGCAGGTTTATGAAGATGTTCGTGAGGTTTAAAAGGACGATGGGCGGAATCATCCCCACCCATCAACAAAAATGAAATGTAGCTCAATTGACACATCTTGGCAAGATGATATTTTTTTACTATGGGGACGTTGTCCAAAAGCATGAGGTTGTCATAGTAATTAACGGTTAAACACATATTCTTATAAGTACGTATTTCTTACGATTACCTATTTGTAAAACACCTACTCATTTATGTATTCATTAGTGCCCAGTGAACATAGACCAGTAATATTAACACTCACTATTGTTATTTGTCTACTATGAGCATTATAAGAATGAATAATTAGAAGATAATGAATTTAAATGATTAATTCATTTTCATTATACTAGACGGCGCCAGCGGCCTCACTCGCGTCAATTATACAAATAAACCTTCCTCTTGAATCATTCTATCTATTAAAAAAATGTTGCGGAGGTCAGACGGCAGTCACTCTGTGGAAAAGTTGATATTCTGCAATATCTGGTTAGACCAGTAAGCGGATCTCGGGCTCGAAGGCGTGTAAGTCTTGGATGCAACCGGGATAACGCTAGGGCGATGATGATTCATTTATATTCGTTATTTTCCTATTATTCATTAATTACCATTTAAATGTTTAAAACTACATTATTTTTATTTTGTATAGTAACAACATCATGTTTTGTACTGTAATATAACCATAATGTCAAAATAATTTACAAGTGTTAAATGAAAATATAGGTTAATTAATAATAATAAATTGTTTTTATTTATATATCCCACAGATTTAAGTAAAAATAAAGGATTTTAATCAAGTAGTGGATACTTAAGGTACACATATGGCATCAGTTCCATGTGTGTTGGTATATGTGGACGGAGCCCATACATTTTTGCCCATAGTCCTTTATTTTGGAAAGCTAACAGCTATCAATTAAGTTATTTAAAAACTTGTACATTAATATCAAATCATGAGCTTTTATATTATTCAGGAGATATTAGAATTGTGAGTCGCTTAACAAAATTTATAAGTTAAATAATTAGAAAAGAGCTCTTGAATCCTTTCTACTCTAAGATTACGTGTAGCGTGAGAACCGAACAGTGCTCTAGCACAATTTTAAAGTGTACCGGAGTATTGTTGCACGTAAGTGCGAAGTACATGTTAACACTTTTTTTTATCTTTTTTGGTCTTTGTTTCGTATTCACAATGTGAATCATACGAAAACAATGACTAAAACATGGAATACTGCTACTGGGAAATATTCTAAGCAGATAATATCAAGGTTTTAAATAAATAGAAAAACAAAATACACTCATTGTTATTATTCTAAGTAGGTAGGTTTATTCCTTTGACTTTGAGTTGTTACATGTATATTTGGTGTTTGGTAAACATTCGTGTGAATGTTAGTTTCAAGTTTCTATTTGACTTCTTCATCTGCTGCGTATTTTAATACGGAACTATATCACTGTATTTTATTTCGCAGAGGAATGGATGCTGAGCGTCAGGACATGTGTCCCAGTCTAGTAGTCCTGAGAACTTCAACAAGCCACAGCTATAGTTAGGTGTTTTCAGGCCGGTACCATCGATCCAAGAATTGTAAAGGTCCCACATTGGTTGATCTGAAAAATAAAATAAATTCAGTTTCAAATAAAGCTTAGACAGACGAAAAGTTGAAGTAACTAAGGTACTAATTATAAAAATTACTAATAAAGTAGTAGTAGATATTCAATAAGTAAAAAGAACAAAATAAAAAAAGTAGGGGAATAGCTCATATTCAGTCAACCTGGTTAGACTAATAAATGGACACTGGACTGTAACTAGGATAACGCTAGGATGATGGGTTTGAGGTACTACACCCACGGTGAAGCTAAGTGGGATCCCGGGAGAGGACGCTCCACGTGGGCTTGCGTGTGGCCTGCGTAGGATGCGTCCTAAGGTGCGGGTGCGGGGGACAGTTCTGTCTGTCCCTCGCAGTCTGGTGCGGTCGCGGGAGGAGAGGCGTGTCGGTGTTGTGTTGCCGCGCGCCCTATCTCCCGCGACTAAATGGGGGCGCACCATCGTCGCGTCACGGTGGGGCCGTAGAGGAAGAGGACATGCGGTGTTGCATTGCCGTCCTCCCTATCCTCTGCGGCCGCTGGGTGTTTTGGCAGCGGAGCCCAACACCTTCATCCGCCGCCAAGGGAGCTTTGTTCGTGGCCCGCTTGACCATCTGGCGGGCTAATACCCGTCGGGGATAGCAAAGAATGCTTCGGTGAAACCCTACCCTCCGACACATGGGTACATGAGGAGCACGGGTTGGTTTTTAGTCAGTAAGAGTCTGACAGTCCCCTTCGTCCTTCCCCCCAAGGGCGGAGGGACTCCATGAGGATTTTCCAACCCGACACCAAAAAAAAAGGATGATGATACTCCCCTCCGTGGGATCTACACTTTATCGTGGTGTGGGGGCTCAGTAACAGTGGTTAGGTCACCCACCGTGAACCTAAGCGACATCCCGTGGGCTTGACGGAGGACTGCGCAGGATGCGTCCAATGGTGTGGGTGCGAGGGACAGTTCTTCTGTCCCTTGAAGTCGGGCGCGGTCGCGGCAGGAGAGGCGTGTCGGTGTTGCGTTGCGACGCGCCCTATCTCCCGCGACCAAATGGAGGCGCACCATTGTTGCGTCGCGGTGGGGCCGCAGAGGAAGAGGAGATGCGGTGTTACGTTGCCATCCTCCCTAACCTCTGCGGCCACTGGGTGTTTTGGTGGCGGAGCTCAACACCTTCATCCGCCACCAAGGGGGCTTTGTTCGGGGCCCGCCTGACCATCTGGCGGGCCAATACCCGTCGGGGGTAGCGAGGCATGCTTCGGCGATACCCGACCCTCTGACACAAGGAACACGGGTTGGTTTTTAGTCAGTAAGAGTCCGACAATCCCCTTCGCCATTCCCCCAGGGCGGAGGGACTCCATAAGGATTTTCCAACCCGACACCAAGAACAAAAAGAAAGGACGATGATATTAATAAATACTTACTTTTAACGCTCTTCCAGCCTGTAGCAGGTCCGTAGTTACGCAGTCCTACGTATATCCACCATGCTGTCGCAGGATACATGTTGACGATGACATCTCTTTCTTCTTCGCTATCAATGACGACTAAGTGTCCACCGTCGGCAACACATTGCGCCTCTGCGTCATCCCAGCGAGTTGGTGCAGAGTACCGTTTATAGCAACTGCCCAGTGACGGGTATTTTTTGTAGCCTGTAAATAAAATTGTTTTTTTTTATCTACACTTTCTTTTTCGTACTTGGATTCCCACTTCCCACTTGTCCACTTCAACACCATCTAGTCCCAAACTAAGCAGATAAGCTTGTACTATTGGTACTAGCCAAACCCAATTTTTTGGGACTGGTTCCACCCTCATTTGCAGTAGTGTATCGCCTGTTGTAGCCATATTTAGCAGCAGATAGAATACACCTAGTCTTGAGACTCAAGAAGTGCCGGTGGAAATTAAAATTTCTTGGAACCTGCAGTGAATTTGATCGGAAATATTCTGAAAGAGTTGGGAAGAGAACAATCTACTTCAATCTTTAGTCAAGTGGGAAACATACAACAAATATCATATCGACGGTGGAAAGTGAAAACAGCGTATTCCACAAATTATAAAATATTTTTTCATTATTGCACTGTTCGAATCAGAAAAAAAAACGTAATTTTACAATGAATAGTTATGAAATTACCATTTTAAAAAAAAAATGGTTTAACATTAATTCCTGCATTCAAAAAGGCTGTAAGTTACAGAAAAAAACAGTTATAAGTTATAGTATGTCGATTACAACAATTCGGTTTTCCGTAAAAAAGATGCACGTTGATAACTACGTTTCTGCCGTGCGGACTACAACGTTTCTGTCGCTAAATCTACGATTGTAAATCTGAAGAAAATATAAATATAGTAATCAAACATCAAGCGGAAAAATAAGAATCATATAAGAGATTTAGTTAGTTTACAGTGAACAGTTGGGCAGCTTTGTTTCAATTATTGCTGCTTACCACGTTTTCGCTTTCCTTAAAAAAGGATTTAGCTCAGCTCCATAATTCGATAGTGCAATTACAGCGTTTTTAAATAGTTTAAAATGTCGTAGTCAACAAAATGTTGGCAAATAATAGTAAAATGAGGTCTGAGATATAAAACTATATTTAGAAAAAAATAACAAGTATAATATCAAAAAATCATGAGCCTAAGTAAAAAAACACGTCAGTTATGATTTTTGAAAAGAAGTGTAAAAGTTTTTCTGCTCTGGTGAACAATTTTGTTTTTGTGGATGACTACGTTTTCGCTTTCCGCCGTCGATATATAAAATGGTGAGAAAGATAAGGATCACGGTCATGAACATAAAAGGCCTAAAATTTTAATAACTTGAGACAGGTATATCTCCTAAACAGAAAAGAACACGCTGCTTGCCACATAAGACAATAATATATAATGTAATTCATAATCTGAGCTAGCCAGTATGCATACACACATAAGTTAGTTGGAACATAAGTAACGCCTTTGGGCTCTGGGATCTTAGTCCATATTTATTACTTACCTTTGACATTAGTGCGACAATCCGTTGTATATCTGTCTGTAGTCTGTCTGTCTGTCGTGCTTGGAGTCGTAGGATTTTGTCCCTGTTTCGCTTTGTAGCACATGTATGGAAGCCTCTTACAGCACGGCACGACTTGTATCGTGTCACGGTCCATACTGAGGCAGTCGCCGTCTTTGGGATCCAACTGTACTATCATATCCAGCGCAGCAGTCATCTCGTCAATTGAAACACCTGAAATTTTATCTCAGTTGTAGCTACAACTAGTTACATCTACCGTGCAACGCGATGACACAAACTGGTGTCGACTGATGGACGCCAACAGTACTATGGAGACAAGATTGAAAATCCTCAATTACGATATAAATTTTCTTTTCAAGTTACATAAAGAGATAATTGTGTTTACTTTGATTCTTATTATTATTTCTTTACATTTTTGTAAAAACATTCCGTTAGTTTAATCCTCATACGGACAGGCATTACAAAACTATAAAGGTTTCTCGTGGTTCAGTACGGAACCCTAAATTCTTCGTAACTTAAATTTAAAATTTGGTCAAGCCTGAGCCGGACACACAAATGGCGTGTTTTCGGGGAAACGCATTGGTACTTGACTTTATTCGGCGCACTTCTAGTAGGTAATTGCTTTAGGGATGGTAATGTTCGTTGTAAAATGTTAGTTTTCTGGTCGATGACAGCTACTGCAAAAAAGTATTATTGATCTTAAGCTTAATGTATACCTTCTACAGACAGGTAGGGCTCCGGGAAATGCGCTGCTCTAGTGCCAATAAAATACGCTGTGTTGTTTGGCCCAATCACAGACTTCATGGCAGCAAGCAGCTGGGCGTTGATAGGGGAGGCAAGAACGCCACCTACGACAAAATTTTTAATATTATCGGTCTTATCATCATCTACTCAATGATAATCGCGCCATTGAAAAATAAAGAATAAACAAGAATTGATATTCGTGACAAGCGACAGCTGACAGCGTCGTACGAATCTCGATCCATTTTATAATTGAAAACAAATATCATTCCATTTTTTAATCTAATCAGACAAACATGCTTATCTGGAGGAAACTGGAACTCACAATAAAAAATATCAGTTTAAGTTGTTGACTACAAGCTGTGCAGTTGCTCTGAAGGAATGCGAATATTCTACCAAATCTGACGAGTCTACAAGGCAGTTCTTCTGACTCCAAGACAATGGTGTGGCAAGCCGGCATTAACGCCCGGATATCGGATGATGAAGTGTAATAGTTACCTTGACGCGAACATTGAGTTTTCGCTTCTTGCCATGTTGCCACCACTTTGTGCACTGACAATTCCTCGGGCATCTGCCCGTCAATATACAGGCCTAGGGCTCCATCTGAAAATTATAAAAAGATGAGAACAGCGATAATCGAGGACATGAAGGGCTGTACCAACGAATACGTGGGTCGACGTCCACAGAACATAAGAGAAGCTTCTATAAAACTGATATGCCTGCAATCGTAATGGTTTTCCTCTCAGTTCTGTAACGTGGGTTATGCCTGTGGTGCCCATGGCCCATTTAACTCACATGAAATTTTCTAGAGCGTAGTTATTGCAGCTCGTACCGGGCAACTGCAACTCCCAGCAGGCACGTTAATGCTGATTACGGTTGTGATCTTCCCTATAATGTCACCAATATTTAACAATATATTTAACTATAACTGCCATTACGTTTTTAAAGATTCGAATATACGCCTACATAGTCCGTGGATACAAGCATTTAGTGAATTATTTAAAATCATTACTTTGGCATAAGGTCAAACAGTTATCAGTTCGCGAGATAACAAAACAACACAACGTGACATAGGGATTGGTTAGCACTGTCAGCAGAGCAATAACTCTGTCCTGTTCGATTACTTAACATATTTTTGCACATACATCTACATTTTATTTAATACATTTTATTATGATGCCGTTTGCGTTATATTGCGGTCTTTGAAACAAATTTTATTGCTGTAATATCCACGTCAATTAGAACAGCCTGTCCGTAACCGAGAGATGTTATTATGACACTTTAATAAGCATACCCTTGTTACTTGTAAGTTCAGTTTGCAATTTTAAAAGGGCATTTTCATAACGTATTGTGCCAATAATAATATTAATTTCTCTTGCACGTTTATTCCTCTTAAACCTTGAATCGCGGGGTATTGCTTACAAACATTAAACACAAATACTTTTGACAACTCACAAAGTGTTGTAAAAAGGGGACTTAACTCGAAACCTCAACAGCCTACTATGCAGTGTTAACGGTGACAGAAAATGTAACTGACTCACACGTATTTTATTGTTACTAATAGCACAAAGGAGGCTAGTCTAGCGAAGTCAATATTTCCATACAACGGAGACGTACAGTCTCCGTTGTATGGAAATATTGTACAAAAACATTCTAATGGATTAAAACATGCGTACAAACTACATAAGCTTAAAACAGTTATAACTTTGTTAATACTTTATATTGTTTTTTTAGCAGCGATAGCCTGGTAGTGAGACCGACGGACTGCTACGCAGAGGGTTCGAGTCCTCGGAGCGCACCAATAACCCTCCAAAGATATGTGCGTCTTAAATGGTTAATTATCGCTTGTTCAACGATGAAGGAAAATATTGTGAGGAAACCTGCATGTGTTCTCCATAAAGCTGTCGAAAAACATGTGAAGTCCGCCAACCCATACTTGGCCAGCGTGGTGGCCCGTGCCCAGGGATGATGATGATATTTTTTTAAATTATAGATAAACTTTTACACCTAATACACAAAAAGAAACAATATTTCGATAGTAATCAAGCACCCTATTAACTAAACAGGTGCTGATACACTTGAGCATTCACTTGTAATAAGCATATTGTTACATTACAGAAAAAGAAACGAAGTTGTTATAGCGAGCATTCTATCAAGCGTTCTGCCGAAAGGAAAGTACATTTACTTCAATCTTTTTTGCGGATCTTTAAGCGTTCGCTCGAAAGATCACGAAATGTTCGTAGCGATGTTCGGCTCTATGCTTGCCTCTGCTCGTTGTTCTGTTCGCAAAATTAAAACACGCAGAATGTTCCATATTCTTTTACAAGTGAATGCTCTGTTACAAGTCCATCAGCACCTTACTATGTCTATTGTTATTTCTTCATGCGAATAAAATGACAACTTCACTTACCAGTAGTTAAAACCAGGAGCCCGGCACAAATAGTAATTAACTTAAACATCTTGCAAGTCGTCCAAAAACTGAACACTTACTAAATGTTTGATAATAGAGATGTATTATTTATAGTAATCATATATTGGTTTCGACATTTGAACTTCACTGATTAATGATATGTAAACAAATCAGGGTTTTGCCCACAACTTTGAGAAAACATGTCACAAATAAACAAAGTTGTTGAAAACAATATATTTTTACCCATTTTATTACCCGCTGCTGCCCATTCTTATCCAATACTAGCTTTTGCCCGCGGCTTCGCTCGCGTTAAATTCGGGGTAACACATATCTCCTTTATTGTTTGGGGAATAATGGGTATGCGGGGAATTAAGACATTTTCACCTTTTGACGTCCCACTCATTATAATAGCTTTTATAATGTTTCGTCCCAGGTGTTTTACTTATAGCCGTTTGCCATTTCATAGATTTGGTGCGTTAAGATTCTACATTAACAGGCCTGGAAAATCAACTTTCAGTCTCAAGTTGTGTGAAGGCACTCCTGATAATTCTAAAGAGTTCAGAAACTCTATAGGGTACGTAATAACTTGGTCAGTATCCATGACATTATCTACCGAAAGGTACCTACTCAACAACATTACCTTACATACAGTCAAATGTCAAAGCTATGGTCCAATATGACTCTGAACACATTTTGCATTTATAAAATTAGTAGAAGTGAAATCGGTACATACATACTAGTGTTGCCCAAATGCAAGAACAAGACGAGACTTAGCCAGTCTTGGTCTTGGTCTTGCGCCAATACACCTGGTCTTGGTCTTGGTCTTGGTATTGCGCTCCCAGTCTTGGTCTTGGTCTTGGTCTTGGTCTTGCAGCAAGAGTCTTGCAAGTCTTGCAATTACCTATCAGTCTATTACTATTTATTAAAGTTTTTAAATCTTAGAAAAACGTATTAGAATTGGAACATTGTGAGCTTGAATTAACACAGCCATAGTAAAGATCAAGCAGATTAATAAATAACTGAAGATTTGATAAGAAATTCGAAAAATCAACTGACCTATATGTCGTTTTCCATGGAAGTAACTGTTTCTTAATAAACATTTATGATTTATAAGCTTACATTTGCTAAAACATGTAAAAAAAACAAATTAATTACAATAACTTGACTGTATTTTAAAGAACAATATCTGTCTAGAAAGAGATTGAACCCTCAACTTGTATGAAATTTAATAAAAGAGTTTTACGATTTATCATTTATTTCAATAAAAAATAAAATACAACACAAATCAAACATAACAGTACACAACAGCTTTATCATTAGGTTATGTTACTTTATATCAATTCTTTTGACCAAGAATTAATACAAAGTAACCATCTGGCTGACTCATCACTTAACCTATTTCTATGTTTTCTAATTACTAATGATGCTTTAGAAAATAATCTCTCAGCAGGTACTGAAGTTGCAGGTATTGAGAGAAAATCACGGGCCATCTTCGATAAAGTCGGATACTCTGTCTCATGCGTCCTCCACCAATCTAAAATGTCTTCCGAGCTGGCAGTTCTTGGTTTTCTCAGGTACTCCTCCAACTCGTCTATCACTAAGGCTTGAAGACAAGATCCAGATGACGTCGAGGGACATTCATAGAGTTTATCAAAGTCTATTACGTCTTCATCTTCATCACATACTTTATTTTCTTTTTTTGGAAATCCAGAGATTTGTTCAGTGAGTGTAGACTTTTATATTCTTCATAAAGTTCATTGAACTTGCGCAGACTTTCTGTTTTAAGTTGCTTCCCCCACATTGTCAGGTCAAAAGTCTGAGCCTTATGCCTTGGGTCTAAAATTAAAGAAGTACAATAAATCCAGTTGCTCTTCTTATAATGTTTAAGCATTTTGTCTCGAGCTGCTTGGAAAGCTAGAATGAGCCTTTCATCCACTTCAGATCGATTAGGTTTCTCATCTAACTGTTTTACCATGGATTCAATTTTATCTAGCAAGAGATTGAATGATACAATGACTAGCGGTAAAGTAACATATTTGTCTCCACCAAGTTTTGTACTTAAAAGTTTAAAGTTTATTAGGAATTTATGTAATTTTTCGAGTACCTGCCATTCACTAGCTGTGATTTGAAAATCATTCAATTCGGTGACAGAACTGCACAATATGTTAATGCCCGCTCTCACTTTTAAACCAAATCCAATCATATCATGTGTGGAATTCCATCTCGTTGGACAGTCAAGAATGGCATTTAGATTTGATGGCACGCCAGCTGCTTCACAAGCAGACTGAAACTTCTTCTTCACTATCTCACTTCTTTTTATTTTACTGGAAATACTGCGTAACTTTGTTACAGATGTACGCGAATCAGCAATATTTGGTGCATATTCTTTATCTTCCTCATCCTCAGTTTCGTCTGCATAGTCTTCATACTGCTGATCTTGCGCGTTAGTGTCAGACTCACAGTGTAATGCTAAGGTCTTTAATAAATCTTGTACACCAAGGTTTAAAATGTGAGCAAAGCACCGGAAATGTTGATTGTCTGAATCAAAGTGTGGCGGCAGCTGTTTGCCCAGTTCATACATAAATTTGGTATTTGCAGTTGCGTTGTCGACCGTGATACCTTGTATTTTATCAATTATGTCATATTCCAATAAACATTCATGGAAAATCGTTGCAATATCTTCCCCAGTATGTCGACCGCGTGATGGTATAAAACTACAGATCGATACTTCCATTCGTTGTCTATATAATGCATAGTAACCCCGTAGTAACTCCTACCAGCAATTGACGTCCACCCATCAATGGTAAACGACATTTTAGATGATAATTGTTGAAGTTGTTCCTTGAGATTCAATTGGAGCTCTTCAAATCTCTCTTTGACTTTCCTTCTAAGTGTAGACCTTTTAGGAAACACCATATTAGGACAAATACGTCGAAAATATACTTGTGTAGCTTCGTCATCGAAAAATGAGAAGGGAAGATATTTTTTCACCACCCAATCAACTGTAGCTGTCGTGATGTTGTCACTGCTGTTTTCCGACTGAAATAAAACAATAAATCTTCTGTTATTATTTAAAACATACTAGGTTTGAGCGTTTAGGAGGAGGAGGTTTGTTGTTGTTAAATCGAGAAAATCGTTAAATTGACATTTGTTATATTAAGGTTGCACTGTACTGTAATTTACCAAAATAAAGTACTTAGTTGTTACTGGCCGATTATGAAAACAAATGAAAATATGGGTGTTTATAAAAAATATTTAAGACGATAATTACATACTTAATATGTCGCACCCCTAGATGAAAACACCACTAACTCAAAAATACTTACGTAAGTTAATGGCGTTTTTGAAAGTATCGCATGAATAGCTACGCGGAGTTAAAATTCCCGTAGCGACAACTTCGACCGTTGTTAAAAAAATATTCTTACCTGTCCACTTCTTCCAGCGGTTACTAAAAAGCTTGTGATATCTCCTTCTCCACTTAATTTTGGTTTAACAGGAAGAAATATTTGTGATTCCTTTTTGTGGAAAGATATTAGATGTTTCCTTAAGCCTGAAGTGTTTCTGTTTTTCATTTTTATTTCAATCTTTTTATGTTGGCACAATTTACACAAGGCAGTTTGGGATGCATGAATTATTTCGAAAAACTCCTCAAATTTGCTTTTGGGTCTTTTAGATCTGTGACTCAAACTCTCGTTACTCGGACTAGAATAATTTGAATCTTCGTCACTCATATTAAATTGTACACGTGATACGTTTTTAGAAAACAACAAGAATTAGTAAAAACAATTATTAAGTTAGACTCGAAGCACAGCTCAATTGGAAATGACTGGAATTAAAATAATTCCTTTATTTATAGTACCTACGTTTCCTTGCTTTCTACCGCGCCGCCTCGCCACGTGCCGGCTCTATTAAAAGGATGCGGCCGCAAATCAAACGATGCCGCGTGCGGCGTACAAACACAGATTATTACCTACTTGTACAGACGCGACGCGTGAATAAAATATATGTAAAGAATTAGTGCCAATCACTATTCTTTACATATAAGTGAATGTTTTGGCGTACATCTATACTAATCTATACTAATATTATAAAGCTGAAGAGTTTGTTTGTATGTTTGATGACAGAAGTTTAAAAATAAATAAATAAATCCTGAACGTCACTATACCTCCAAAGTTACTATTCCTCGTGGACGAAGTCGCGGGCACTGCTAGTAAATACTTACTCACATCATCTCTCTCAGAGATATTCGGGCTGGTAAGCAATACAAAACTCTTATCGCAGGCTTTTTATTTTATTAGTAGGTAAGTACCTACGCTTTTTATATTATTTTATTAGTTTTGTAGAATTTTTTTACACTTTTCAAGTATATTTAAAAGTGGCTACAATATTTATCAAGGATATGTTTCTACTCAGTATGCCTACTACTACTCCCTGAAGTTGGTTTTTATTTATGTACATCAACAGCGACATTGGTCCAATGTTTCGAACCCTATTATTTCATTTTCTCTCTAAACTACTACGACAATTATACGACCAATTTCGGGAAATTTATGATCATGGGAACATTGCGATTGAATCGTATATTTATCTAGGCAAACGCGTTTAATGACAAGATGGCGAATAAAGTCAGCTCAGCTCAACTCAAAAACAATAGATCTTGTTATTTTAACTGATCGAGGTAGTACATAAATTAAAAAGATTCAATACCTGTATTGTAAATTAGGTAGGTAAATTTCGTATAACTTTCAATAAACCCAAAAGGTTGGCAATGATTGACACATCTGATAATTTATTCTTTGATTACGGAGTAGCCGACCGCGGCTGCGGCTGGTGCCGCCAAAGAAAACCGACTAAGCCGACAGAGAAATAAAAGACTAGCCGACCACCAATCGTAGCTTAGCCGCCGGCTTAAAATAAAAGCCGCCTGCCAATAGCGGGCAATCGCAGACCTTTCGGCAATTAAGCCACACCCACAAAATACATTTATTTTTCACCCTGCGGGTTCCGTCATAATTATTTTTGATAATTGTGTTTACTTTTTTTTAACGCAAGATAGATGTAGATCTATCTTGCATAAAAAAAGTAAAGTAGTTGGTGGTTACTCGTAGGATTGACCAATAACTTGCCTGATGTGTTAAGCAAAAGCGTGGCCGAGGATGAAGCTCGTCAATCTAGAAGATATCTATTCACTCTTGCCTTGAAAATCAAAGTTTGAATGAATACTGATATAATAAAAAACAGGTCTGGTTGGTTAAATAAAAAAAAATGCTAGATTGAAATTGATAAAATTTTAATGAAGCTCATTGTGAGAAGGATAAGGCCATAGTCTACCACGCTGGCCAAGTGCGTGTTGGCTGACTTTACACATCTTCAAATCATTGAGAACTCTCCGACATGTAGGTTTCCTCACGATGTTTTCCTTCACCGCTTAAAGTTGGCGGCAATCAACAATACGCAAATAACTTCGAAAACACAGAGGTGCGTGCCGCGGGATTCGAACGCATGACCTGCAGATCGCAAGTCATGCGGTCTCCCGACTAGACTGCCGGAAACTCAGAGTGTGCAAAGCTTATCTTCGAATAAACCAAATGACTAAACTGAAATTGAAACTTTTTAATGGAATCTATTAAAGCGTGCTCCATCGTAAACCGCAACAGTCGCTTGACATCAGACGAGTTGACGGTCAAGTGCAAAGTATCTTCGAATAAAAATTTGAGTAAAAATGTTGAAATTATTTTAAAAATAAAAAACGGAACCCTAAACCAATTCGCTTAAAAAATCACACCCACAAAATACACTTATTTATCGCCCTGCGGGTTCCGTCATAATTATTTTTGAAAATTGTGTTTTTTTACGCAAGATAGATCCGATTGACCACCAATTTGCCTAACGTATTAAGCGACGGTGTGGCCGAGGTTGGAGCTCATCAAAAGCCGCTTGACATCAGGCGAGTTAACGGTCAAGTGCAAAAATGAGTATTACTTACAGCATTGCATTAAAGAATTACATTAAAGCGTGCTCCATCATAGCAACAGCCGCTTGGCATCAGGCGAGTTGACGGTCAAGAGCAAAGTTTATCTTCGAATAAAACAAATGACTATTACATTACAGTATTGCATTAAAGAATTACATTAAAGCGTGCTCCATCGTAGACAGCAACATCCGCTTGACATCAGGCGAGTTGACGGTCAAGTGTAACGCTTATCTTCGAATATTAAAAAATAAAAACGGAACCCTAAACGGAGCCGCTTTGAAAATGCCGCTTTAATTTTAAAAATCTTCACTCGGCTTTCGTCATTAGAGGTTTGAGGTTGTATTTTTTCACGTTTGTTTTATTTTATTTTTTTATCATACAGACGATGTCTTATTCAAACGCAGAGTATTACGATATGATACTTTGCGTCGGAGCTGGGAACGGGTCCTGGAGCGGGGGTCGCGAGCTGTACCGTCAACGATTCGTCGACGGCAGGCCGCTAGCGTCACAAAGGCGTCTCCCTTCATATTCAAGCTTCCGCGGACTTTGTTTACGTCTGCACAGCACCGGAAGTTTTCATGATGCACCAACTAACAGGGCCGGCCGAACCATCAGCGGTAATGTGGAAACTCAGATCCTGGAGCATTTTGCCGACGATCCGCGTACTAGCACTCGTCGAGCGGGTGCGCGGCTTCGCATCGATCACAGGGTAGTGTGGAGGACTCTTCATGAAGACGGCCAGCACCCTTATCATTTCCGCAGAACACAGGAACTACTTCGGGCAGACTACAGTGCTAGAGTTGATTTTTGTGAGTGGTTAATTGAACAAATTGCTGTGGATTCTTCGTTCGTGGAAAAAGTGTTATGGACTGACGAAGCAACATTTACACGAAGTGGACTTGCCAACCTGCACAATGACCACGTATGGGCACACGTCAATCCGCACGCGTCTACCGAAAGCAGTTTTCAGCATCAGTGGCGGATTAATGTCTGGGCGGGCATAATCGGAGACTGCTTAATCGGCTCTATCTTCTTGCCTGCCAGCTTGACTGCTGCAGGCTACTAGGAGCATCTGCAGGGTGAGCTGGAAGATGAAATTGACAACTTGCCGTTGGCTGTGGGGCACAACATGTGGTTTCAACACGACGGAGCGCCAGCGCATTTCGCACGTCGCGTCCGCCAATACCTACATACTCGTTTTCCCGGCCGTTGGATCGGTCGCGGCGAAGATGCGCCGAGGTCGTGACCTCCACGCTCCCCGGACCTGACGCCCTTGGATTTCTTTTTGTGGGGTTACATAAAGAATATTGTGTATTCGGAGCCGTGCAACACGAGAGAAGATATGATACCGCGCATTACAGCGGCATTCAACAACATAACCCCACAAATGTTGAAAAAAGTCATGAGTTCGATTTCTCGGCGCGCCCGGCTGTGTATTGAGAAGGGAGGCCAGCACTTCGAACCTTTTCTTTAATGCGTCGTGAGTAAAGAAAAGTAGGTAAACTAACGACCCGTCCGTTGTACGTAAAGTACATTGAAAGTAAAATGTTAATCGTAATTATGTTACGAATAAATGTGAATAATAAACCAAAGTGTATGTAACAATAAACAAGCATTGATTAATTAATTAGTAATGTTTCTCCCTCGGTTTAGGTACCCTAAGGTAAGCAATGCACCTTGACATTATTTGATGATATGATAGGTAAATAAATTTAGTATTGTATTTTAATTCAGATAATTAAATTTTTAGATTAGAATTAAGATAAGCGAATTACTTGTAATGTGTCAGGTTCTATCTAGGCACCTGTTACATTTCGATTTAAAATAATCGCAATTTATTTTCCTATTCATCAATAATTGTACCTAATCATAGGCAGGTAGGTTATCCAGTTAGGTTTAGTTAGATACTAATTAGACCACAGATAAGGTTAGGATGACCACGACTATAGAGTTGTTAGGGTTGTCGAAAAAAACACAAAAAAAATTTTTTTTTATTTTTGTATGGAAAAAAAAGTTTCGCTTTCATTATTAACATTTACGCATACGATTCCAAACTTGATATAGATAAACACCTTTAAATATTGTTGGGCCTAACTCGGACACCCTGTATACTTACTAGAATAAATTATTATGACATCTACTACCTATCCTTACCATTTTATCCTAATCATAATACTGCTTGCGTGATCAGTATAATGTATTCATTTTCATTCTAAGCACTCTGAAACTTATTTATTCTTTGGAACACCTGTAGGTACTCTTAAAATTCGAAATTATTTTGCATGAGTCTACCTACGCCCTGTGGCGGCAATCAAATAGTGTCAAATGTTGTGATTTCGGCGCGGCGGCAACGATTGTTGTATATGATTTCAAAAGAAGCCGCCGGCGCGTGTATCATAACCATGTACTTCCGAAAAGCGGCAAATTTCTTTGAGAAGTAAGTACAAAACCTTTGATGCCGCATTATCAAAGTGCCGATGGTTAAAACATAACTATGCATGTACTCAGTTTGATTTTAATGGATATTTTTTTATTCGCTATGTAGGTATGTTTATGGTACCTATTAGTCGTAATGCGCATAGGTCCAGTTTTTTATATTCTTTGATACAGTTTTTTGCGTCTCATAGAATTCCTAAGCGTACCTATACACCGAACTGTTACACCTAACTACTCCGTGAAATAGCGCTAAGTCCTAGCTGCAAGACGCAAGAGTCTTGCAGGCTTAGTCTTGTTCTTGCTCAAGTCTTGCACGATCAGTCTTGGTCTTGGTCTTGCTAAAAATACGCGGTCTTGTACTTGGTCTTGGTCTTGCAAAAACGCAAGAACAAGACCAAGACTGCAAGACCAAGACTGAATTTGGGCAACACTAATACATACATACACACCTTTGCATTTATACCTAATATTAGTAGGGATTAGCTAAGGCAGTTACAATAATAATTATTAGTTTATATAAGCGAGCGATGTAATGACAGTGCACAATTTAACAATGTATATACCAGTGACAAGGTATATACCAGTATATACAAAAGGTACTCTGTGACAATGTATGATGAGACATTACCTTTGACAGTACTGACAGATAGCACATGCGCAGCATTCAATTACAACAGCACATGCGTTTTTATTGTCAATAGGTAGTAGGTTTGTCCCTACAAACTTCCACCCTCTCTAAAATCCCTCCCAGATTATTTTATGCATTTTATTGTTTTCAGCCAAATCGGTTCAGCCGTTCTTGAGTTATAAATAGTGTAACTAACACGACTTTCTTTTATATATACAGATTTCTAAATAACGAATTTTTAAATTAACAAATTATTTCATCAGTGGATAGCTCAAAAGTGACTTCAGATCATTGATCAATTTTAAATGGGATCACAAGAGAATGACCAGCATTAAATTTAAAAAATAATCATCAACATCGATTTAGGTACCTAATAATTATATACTCAAAAAATGTGATATCTAATATTTAAATATTAGAAATAAGATGTGCATAGGGTTCCCACCAAGAACTTAGGGTCCCAAGCCAACCTCACCTGCAAGTGGTGCACCTGCCGATCAACGGACGAGGCTCTAGCAAACAAAATGTCCCAATAAGCGGCAATAGGCTCGCCACCTATTACGTGGGATCAAAACACTGGCGAAAAGTGGGCGTTTAATATACCTCTGCCTACCCCTTCGGGGAAACAGGCGTGAGTCTATGTATGTATGTATGTAAATAAGAGTAAAAATGTAGTGCCGTCCACTCGGCTAGATAAAATAAAAAAATCTTTCAAAGGCCAATGTGTGCGCTTTTACAATAAAGTACCAAGCAATATTCATTTAACTTTCAACAAAAAAAGAAGTTGTTAAAACGAAAACTACGTCAAAAAGGCATAGATTATATTGAAGATAAATTGCTTGGGATTGACTTGTTCAGTCCCACGGGCTATTTTTAGGATATTTGTGAATGTGAGCTTGTTGTGTCTGTATTATCCTAGTCTAGTTTAGTGCTTTTATATTATTTTTAAAATAACCATATTCATTAACGACAACATTAGGGATAATCGAGCTCATATATGAAAGATGCATATTTACTTAGTTAGTTCAATTGCGTAAAACAAGACGATAAAAAGAGTGGCCCTGAGTTTCTTGCCTGATTCTTCTCATGAGGCTCTACGTTCTGATCAGGCATTTTTTAATGCTTATTATGTAAATATGCATTTATAGTTATTTTTTTTATATATTATTGTCAATGAATTTCTGACGAGTCCAAAAATTTTTTTGGACATTTCATTGAAATAATCACATTTGAGTTTGAATTGAGATTAAAACTTCCAGAGGTAATCAGGACTGTTCGGTTGGGTGTAGAATGGATTGGTAATTTAATGTATGTAGGTATATAATTATGTTATAAAGGAACTAATACCTAAACATATTTATATGTGCATTATATACATAATGCAATGCAAGGCACTGGCAATGGCTTGCTTTTAACGTAATGTGTAAATGTGTCATAGTCCTTTCAACAAACAAACAGCTCGCCAGCCCATTCACAACTTTGAACGAAGCGACAATGTACTGAAACTTTATTTTTGCAACTACTCGGTTCGCAATAATAATTACAATTTTACTAATAATTATTATGATGGCGCGATACCAGCGCCATTTTATTATTTCACGTCGGAACGAGAATTACAGATGTCATGAAACATCATCACGTCATTAGTAGGTATAGTCTCTACTAAACGAATCACAGTAGTACATTTTACATGATTTAAGTATGATAATTTTAACTTTTGTATTATTGAGTACGTACATAAGTTTTAGTGAACTATTTTGTGACTTACTCGCTATGAAAATCGGCTTAATGTTATTTAGAATATACATAAGTGCATTATTTCTAAAGCTTTTGAGAAAATAAATGTCTTGAATCTTAATGTCATTGACAATTTCCCAAACAAATCTCACATCACTAGAACTATACAAGTCATACGAGTAAGATTCATAATATTTCTGTTACTAATGTGTATTAATTGGTCATTGGAATTACCTAGTACAAACGGCGCTATCAGTGGGAAGACCTCGAGATAAACTTATCTATAATTTGTTTTACATGTAATTTGTTTGGGTTTTCCATGACTAATTTCTGATAACCAATCATATTCGCTATTATAACCTCCGCATTATCCCGGTTGCGTCAAAAATTTTCACCATGGAGCCCAGGATTCGCTGCCTAGTTTAAGTATGTAGATTTGATAGCATATTAACTTTTCACAGGTCTGGTGGTTGTATCTCCATTACGCTATCTCTGCTTCAAAGAACTAATTCTACTTACCAATATGTGTATATTCTATAACCGGTTTATTTTAGGACATTTTATTCTAATTTACCCGTTTCTGCCCTATCACGTAGGAATTTTCTTATTTCACCCTTACGGTTTCCAAGGAACATTCAATCCAAATTATAGCTTCTTGCGCCCAATAGTTTTGGCTGTGCCTTGTCTGTTAGGGAATTCTATAATAAACTAGCTGAACCCGCGGTTACACCCGCGTTATTTAGGGCTACTTTTCAGCACCCGTGGCTCATAGCGTAATGTTATACAGCCTTTCTCGATAAATGGTTTATATAATACAAAAAACATTATTCAAATCGGACCACTAGTTCCTGTGATTAACGCGTTCAAGCAAACAAACAATCTCTTCAGCTTTTTCTATATATATATATATATATATATATATATATATATATATATATATATATATATATATATATATATATATATATATATATAATAAAACAGTAAAAAAGTATTACGGTACATCATCACCACTACATAGTATAAAACAAAGTCGGTCTTCTGTCTGTCTGTCCCTATGTATGCTTAAATCAAATCTTAATTAAAACTACGCAATGGATTTATTAAAGAGGACTTATTAGAGTGATTAAAGAGGAAGGTTTATATCTATAACACATGCATAATATAGCAGAGAAACACTGATAGTTTTAGAGGTTTCTAATGTGATGTCGTAAATAAATACATTTTTCTCGCATACATTCCAAACGCTGCCTGAACCCTACGAGATAGATCAAAATAATGTACGACAGTATTGTTGTACACCTAAAAAAGTCTACAAAAATGGGATAACCCAGAATAACCATTTTTTATCTTTTACTTTTTACGAGGAATAATGGCTTATTTACGAAACGATTTTATGCAATACAAAATTAATCCATATCCGATTAAGTACATTGTGCATGTAATGTAGATCAATATAGCCCTTTACAGCATGTAATTAAAATGAGCATCTTCGAAGATATTACAGATTTAACGCGCGGCGGCGCGTGCCTATAACCATTGCACCCGAGCGAAGCTTTATGTTCAAGAAGACTGTTTCAATACTTTTTTCTTTTTTTAGGGTCTTGTTGGAATATATTCATAGCATTTTCTGTACATACAAAGAAACCTGTTGCAGTAATAGAAGCGGATACATACATGCCAGTGCAGTCATTGCGGCCTTTGCGGGGATGTTTCGCAGTTGATGTGTGTACCTCCGAGCGAGCTGAATGGAGGATGCTTAGCGACGGGTATGGCAGAGTTGGCACCGTAGACATCGACGAGGGTTTCTTAATCTTCAATTATTTTATCAACCACTTTAACATCATACGGACCCAAATTACAAACTGATATACCTACCTAAAGCTTTCATGTCTTTTTTATTATCTGTATGTATAAAACCTTTGCGTTACTGATTGACTGACAGACAAACTACAGCCAAAACTATTAGGCACAGGAAGTTTAAATTTGGCATGTATGTTCCTTGGGGAACGTAGGGGTGCACTAAGAAGGGATTTTCTAAAACTCCCACGGGATCAAGCAGAAAAGTACAAATAAAAAAATGTGCGGGCGTAGCTGCTGCACCCTCTAGTAATTATATAAAAACCTTCTCTGGTTGCAGTTCGTATAGTTTTTTAATTGATCGTAAGCAATACTTTGAACATTTTTATGCTCTGTATTCCAAACACGGATCCTTCGGGATCTGTGGATCCCAGGTTAACAATCCCTGCCAAAAATCACACTCCGCCGTACCTTCAATAATGCATCACTTAGACTGGGTTGCGCCATCTTACTTTAACAATGACAAAGATCGCAACATCTGTCAAAGTACCGGTTAAGCAAAGAATTTGTTGCACCACTTGACAATACTTAAAATGACGTCATAATTTTACGTCAACTGTAACTGCCCGATGTTGGCCGGTTAATGTTATTGTTAAAGTCAGTTTTATTGTTCTATTGTTGCTACGCATCGAATATAACCACCAAAAATGTCACTGCTAGGTAGAGGTGTATTTCTACACCCACTTTTCGCCAGATATACTTTAGTCCCACGTAATAAGGGGCGAGCCTATTGCCGTACCGGTCATATTTCCAGACTCCGTGCGGCTACTGAGAATTTCGTGACAGAAAAACCCAATAACACTGCCCGACCCAGGAATCGAACCCGGGACCTCCCGATCCCACGCGCACGTTTATGCCGCGAGACCAACGAGGCAGTCGTATAGGTTTGATGTCGAGTTTTCCATTTCTACGCAAAGATGGTATTTGCATCGTGTTACTCTTAGATTGGATTGCACCACATCACCGGTTAAAGTAAAAGCTAAAGTCAAATTTTACAATAACTTTAACAGTAAACTTGACGGCTGCCGCAAAATGTGTTCCACTAACGTTTTTGTTGCTAATGTTAAAGTTAACAGGGTTGCTAGACAAATGAGGCGTAATCTACCGTGATTCGCTGCGGGAACTATTTTTAAGTCCGGCAATACTAGAGCTTCGCTGTTATTGATAATGTCAAGAGGTCAAATATTACATCGAACGTCAAACGAATTGAACGCGCTGAACTCGCATTATTTTAAAAGATTTTGATTATCTTTCTTGTTTATACTACACCTATCACGAGTTCAAGTTTTACGAAGTGTAGAAGATAATAATGGCATCAAATACAAAAAGCTTGTACGTAAACAGCCAAACAAAGTAAGTATGCACAACTTATTCTGTTGCCCATAACACTTGCGTTTTATTCTTTTTACAGCACACAAACTTATGCCTATCTTTACGTTAAATTCTGTATATTTCAGGGCAAGAAGCGTAAACTTTACCGTAGCTGAAGCCGATAGACATCAATCGTTAATAACCAAACATCAAAATGTATTATTTTGTAAGAAAACCGATGCTAATAGTAGTAAGCAAAAGGATAGCGTGTGGACTTTAATAGAAAGCGAATTTAATGCCCTTGGAGAGACGCACTGTGAAGCAGCTCAAATACAAATTTGAGAATATCAAGAGAGTGGCAAAAAGGTACATAAATAGATACAATGATAAATATATTGAAGGGCCTGGTGCTCAAAATTTCATACTTATGTATTCTTCGCGACAGACATTAAAAAGCTCTATAGTGAATAGTGTATTCGAAACCGAGAGTGAAAATCGTGTAAAAATACTGCTATCCAATCGCGCGGTAGGTATACCGGGTTCGGTTCCCGGACGCGTCAAAGTGATAAAATAACGCTAGAAGAGTGAAAATTCGCAAATCGGTAATAAGTAGTGCCGTGTAGTGTATAAGCATTAAACTTATACTTGTGCTAACCGTAGGGACTTAGATATCGATCATGAATAGTGTTATCAGTTGTAATAGATAAGAACTAATAGTTGATAAACAGCTGTTTTGTTTACATACGAGGGTCAAACTGAAAGTTCTTAGAAAATCAAAAACTGATTACATTAGCCAGTTATTAGTTTTATTATATCTTTTCAAAATATTGTCCATTGACGTCAATACACCGCTGCATGCGATGGAACCACTGGGAAAAGCACTTTGCCCACTCGTCCTTAGGGGTCTCTTCAATGGCATCGCGATACGCAGCCACCGCTTCTTCAGCATTCATAAACCGCTTTCCTTTAAGTTTTTCTTTAATTTTTGGAAATAAATAAAAATCACAAGGCGCGAGGTCGGGGCTATACGGCGGGTGACCCAGTAATTCAACGTTTGATGTCGCCAAATAGTCGATCGTTCGCTTGGCGGTGTGCGACGAGGCGTTGTCGTGGTGAAGGAGGATCCTACTGCGAGGTCGTTTCTCTCGAACTTTTTCCAAGACAAGTGGCAAACAATTGGTAGTGTACCATTCTGCAGAAACTGTTTTTTGATCCTCTAACACAATTGTTGCGAAATGACCTATCCTTCCAAAGAACGAGGCCACCATTTTTTTTCCCGCACTTCGATCTCTCTTCACTTTAGTTGAAAAGAAACACCCACTGAACAGATTGTCTTTTGGTTTCAGGATCATAACAGTAAATCCAGCTTTCGTCACCTGTTAGTATGTCGAACACAGCATTTGAGTCACCTCCGTTAAATCTTTCAATCATTTTACGGCACCAATCCACACGATGGAGTTTTTGAGCCTTAGTCAAATTATGAGGTATCCACCGGGCGCAAAGCTTCCTGACCGCTAAATGTTCGTGGAGGATTTTGTGCACTTGACTCATACCGATGCCTAAGCTTGTCCGAATCTGCTGATAGGTCACTCTTTTGTCAGTCTCTATCATACGCCGCACAACACAGATGTTATTTTCAGTCGTCGCCGTAGAAGGCCGTCCCTCACGTACATCATCAGTGAGATTAGTGCGACCACGTTTAAACTCATTAAACCAGTTGTAAACAGTCGCACGAGATGGGGCTTCATCGTGAAAGGCCAATCGTAGTCTATCATAACTTTCTTGTTGACTTAAATGACATCGAAAGTCATAAAAAATCATTGCACGAAAATTTTCTCGTGTTAAATTCATGTTGACGTGACACAGACAATTTTCAATTTGCCGCCAAATCGTAAAACAAATGACAAATGAATGAAATATATACTCAGTAATATTGGCAAAGAGTTCTATTTTCAAATTTTAGAATATTTTTTTTATTATATTGTTTATAAGTGGCCAGTTCTAAGAACTTTCAGTTTGACCCTCGTAGTAGTTTTATAGTTTCATAAGTGATTTTTTGCTTTCAATAGGCATAAGAAACTATGTAAACATGATTTCAACATGTTTACATAGTTTCTTATTGCTAGTTAATGGTTTATATAGTCGAAATAATCGTAATAATAAACATTTGCATGTTTATCATAAACTTTGTTTATATACGATAGTGGTTTCTTAAGAAAATTTGTATTTTTACTTATGCATCGTAGGTTTTATTATGTTATCTTAGAATTGAATAAAGCTATTTCCATGGCGTTTGTTTTATTAGATGCTCCATATAATTGCACACAACGGCCCACCAAAATTACATACATAACTATAGTAATTATTTCATAGTTTTTTTATAGAAAATATAGTGGGCGGCGGATCCTTGTGTGACAACATTTTCGATAATTTTTCTTGAATAACTTAGTGATGCAAACAGTTAGGTTTATGTATCATGGACATTACTTGTTTAAATAAAAAAATTGCCGAAGTTGATATGACGAAATTTTTGGGGATGTATATTGATAATTCATTAAATTGGAAAAATCACATCGAAATGCTTTGCAATAGAGTCAATACGTTTTCATTTGCATTGTATATGCTAAGAAAATCAGCAAGTCAAGCAACTGTGTTGACTGCATATCATGGATATGTTGCGCCTCTTTTAAGGTATGGTATCATACGTACGTACGTATCATACGTAATTTTAACTGGTCAGGAAATATGCCATAAGTTATGGAGAGATTTATTATATGACTTAGGACATGTGATAGTGGAACTGATACAAGTTTTATTATTTTAGTTGATATACCATCATATCCAGTACTGTTTGTGCTTTTTAAATTTGATATAATTCTATAGATATCTTGAGGTATTGTGGGATGCATAAATAACGATTTCAGCTGGTTAGGTATTTGCATCTCTTGACCAATTGGTAATGATTGATGGACTTTGTCAACGAAAAAATTATTAAAATGATTCGCCATTTGTGTAGGATCTTTTATGATAATACCATCAACATTAATGTGCTGTATTAGTTCATTTTGTATATTACGTTGGTGGTTGCGGATAACCCTCCATGTAGCTTTGGACTTATTAGTGGCTCTATTAATAAAATTGTCGTTTTGAGCCTTTTGTGTTAATTTAATAATGCGATTTAATCTTAGTGCTAAAGCTTTGTACTGAATTTTACAGCTATTAGTACGTTTTCGTTTACAACATACTCTAATACCTTTAGACAGCCAGCGTGGTCGCACAATATTTGATTGCTTAACTTGTTTAAAAGGAAAACAGAGGTCATAAAACAGACCAAATAATTCATAAAAGTTTGAGAAAGCAACATTTGGATCCTTCGAAGTAAAGACCTCATTAAAACTTAAAGAATCAATACAATTTTGAAATTTGGTTTAGTTTTCTTTACTATAGTCTCGTACAGTGATGTACCAATCTTTGACCGAGGTATGCGGTTTAACTGGACATGTTAGCAGTTGTGCTGTATGATCTGAAAGTGCCAATTGAAGTACTTCGGCTTTACAGCTTCGTAAATTAAACAACATGTTATCTATGCATGTTCCACTTACTAACCGTGTAGGTTCATTAATACCTATAGTTGGTGCCATGAGAAGATATACTTTTTGTAAACAAATATTCAGGGCTTCACAACCTTTTTTCAAACAGTTGTGTTTTAGATTTTATACTTTTTGAACAGTATTTTTTTTTCAATGCCTAATTATGCCACTATGTTTTGAAATTTATATTGTTAAATGTTACTGAAATAAATATATTTGATTTTGTGTTTGAATGGTCGAATGTTCAAAAGTTTGCCGATTTTTTAACGTTTTACACGTAATTTATTCTGTAAATTAAGGAAAAATAGAGTACAATGTATGTAAATGATAGAGTACATACATGTTACTGTATTATTGACATGATGTTTTTTAAATCATGGACAATAAATCATTCGCAAAGTAGCCTACCTATCCTAAAATATTAAATTACTGACCAACTATGAATAATATTACAGATAACTAGCGGTGCAGTACATTGCATAAAAATTTCAAGGCATGGAGATTTTACGTTGTCTGTGAATGAAATCGTCACAAAGAACTTAAACAAAATCCATTAAAAGTTACGGTAGTCTGAAAACGCAATTTCTTTTTTAGGTATAAACAATTTTCTGCGCGACCAATAGTTTGCCATCTGCTATTCTGCACCCGCTTTTTCGGGAAGAGTGTTGCGATCCTATAAACTTGTATTTAACTTTACATTTACCCCTTCTTGATAACTATAAAAAATAATTTTGCCCTCTGATAAATGCATGTTAAGCCCAAAGAATGTAAAATTTCAATGAACTAACGCCAAATGTTTACATTCTAGGCGTCAGTACCTGAAAACATCAAAAGATCCTGTTGACAGCGCATAATATCGATAAAAACCCGATCCATTGACATATTAGTTTCCAATGACACGTATCTATGTACCATTGCGCTCATTGGATTTGTCATTATTTGTTTTTGACAGAACTATCGCTAAGTCACATAATAGAAATTCTTTGTTTACAAAAAGTCTATGTTCTCGTGGCACGGACTATAGTTTCATATTATAACTATGCAAAATTTGTTTAAATTCAGTCTGTATGTTACCATCATTTAGGATACTTATTTTAAAGTCGCCGCAAACGATAACTTTCTTTTTACTATAACAAAATCGATGAAGTAGCAAATTTAAATTTATGAAAAACTTATTAATGTCCTGTAAATTTGACCTTGGCGGTCTATAGATGCATATAACATAAATATTGTATTCAGTTAAGTGAACCCCTGAACACTCTATGATTTGTTCCAATGAATAATTATTTATTGCAGGTATTGGATTAAATCTTATTGTATTTTTTACCATGATGCAAGATCCTCCGCGTCGTGTTTTCCTACAGAAATATGAACCAAGACTATAATTTACGACTTTAAGAGATTTGTTATCAGACACAGTCATATTGTGTTCAGTGAGACACAAAATATCAACATGTCTTCCTTGTTTTTATCAGAAAGCACAGCTGAGTCTTTAAAATAAAAGCATATAATAATAATATAAATGTATGAAACTATGTAAACAAAAAGGTACGACACTAATCTTTTGTATAAAAATATAGTACAACAATAAACCATCCCAACGCACAAAAGAAATACTTCGTTTACTACAATAACAACTATATAACGTAAACTATTTAGGGACATAAACATAATTGCATCAGCGCATATATACCATCCTCTACTGTTCAAAGCAACACACAAAGAAACATAGGCAAAAACATAATCTAAAATCACAGGTGATTTTATAAAACAAAAGCATATAATAATAATATAAATGTATAAGTTATATAAATGTATACGAGTAGGTAGTGTTTGTGTTAGTAAATAAAGTGCAGTTTTTCTGGCATAGTGTATATAATTTATCACCGAACCCCAGCTCGTAACAGTATTTTAATATCTACGGAACCCTTGCAATGTTTTTCTGACCCTCCGATCCCCTTGACTACTAATTTAGTATTTTTAAAGTTATCCCACAGTCCGAGGCGTTTGAAATAATCAGAAGTAATAAAATTACTCTGTGAGGCGCTATCGAGTAAACAACGAATTATGTGCGGTGCGTTATTAATATCATAAACGATAACTTGCGCTATTGCTAATAGAACCGTTTTGGATGCCGTACACTGCGGTTTAGCATCGCGCTGAGCATGACAAGCGCGCGAGAGTTGTCCGCGTGTGTGCGCCGCCAGCGCAATGGACGTCGTACACAACGATACCTCGCCCTGAGACGCGGAGGGGGAAGCCACCGTGGCGGCCTGCACCTGCGACGTAAGCGGGCTAGAAATCGTGTCAAGGTTACCGGATTGACCCGAGAACGGATAACTTTTTTATCAAAATGTAATAATCAGTGATGTCGTTGATTACATGAACGACATTTCGTCTTACTAGAACAATCACTCGTTTTATGTTTTATACTTAAACAATTAACGCAAGCTTTGTTTTCTTTTACACATTTGAAACGAACAGTCAGATTTAAATTATTAAAAGCGGGACATTTATAGAAATGGTCGTGTACTATATTACTGCACAGACACTTCTGTGAATTATTATTATTAGATTCCGAGCATGCTACGTAAGATTGCGGATTAGGGGCCGAGTTATTATTGCTACTTCGCGATTTATTCGACTTTTGTTTGCTATTATTATTATTAGACGCGCTAGATGAACTAGGCTGCGTATTATGAAATATTCGACACTGATCTTTGATGAAAGAAATAAAACTATCTAGTGTAGGTATTTTATGATTACGTTCAGTCATCTCGAAAGTACGAATTGTTTCAGTGTCAAACTTTTTTAAAGCGAGTTGAAGAAACATAAAGTCGGAAAGATCTTTTGATTTTAAGTTTTTAAGGGAATTAACTGCGGTAACAAAGTTTTCTATAAACAGCTGGAAATTCGAAACAGACGCGGCACCGGACAATTTAAGATTTAAAGCTTGATCAAAGTAAGTAGACGCTAGAACACGAGTATCTTGATACCTATCAAGTAGTGACTGGAATATGACCTGATAGTTCTCAGCACTGGGTGTGACACCTGCAAATACGGACTGGGCCTTCGGTGACAGCTTACCTATTAAATAATACAACCTGTCAGCATCTGTCAGAGAACCATTATCGTGCACTGTAGACTTAAAACTCGCATAGAGTAACGGCCAATTTCGTATATCTCCATCAAATGACATAAGCTCAATTGGCGATAATCTCGGCGCTCGAACCGTCGGTGAGGCTGAAATGGGCTGCGTGGAACACCTACCCTCCAATTGTGATTGTATGCGCTTGATGATACAATAAAGATCTTCGAATGAGGTGTACGCCTGATAATTCGTCTGTTCATCAGGATTAATAGAAAGCAATCTTGCGTTATAATCGTCTAACAACTTATGAAAATCTGTTCGAATACTATCTACTGTCATACAATAACTAAGAAATTATTCCCTATTAATATCGGAAGTAGCGGCAGTTTTTGAGCGCTCGTAAATGTTTTGAATACGCTCAAATAAAATATTACGTTTAGCTTCCAAGATTGTCAGCTCTTTTTCTTCCGACATGCATGGCTTCTTTTGTTGCGCCATGTTTACGTAAGTATAAGCTAATGAGACCGAATCAAAATAAGAATACCTAAAGTACCTATTATTTTACCTAAGTAGGTGTTTATGCGGTAGTTATTCGTAAGTAGGCAACAACTTTAAGGCGGTGGAATTAAAAGGTGCTTGAAATATGGAATTTACAAGACAACTATGATAGTTCCAGTAATAATAATTGGGTTAGTAGGTAGCTACATAAAAGTATATTACCTATGGAAGCGTGCGGAAATAACCACGTAATGGGTATGTAAATGGACTAGGAGTATAGCTAGGTGCTATAACTACCTTGGTAGGTACTTCTAGAAGATACTTGCGCGGTATAAACGAGAGGTTACGTATAAACGTAAATGAATCCGGCTCGAAGGACCAAAAAATGGTTTGGCGTTGCACCGAAAGTATGTACTAGGCGATTTGTTGATATGGAAAAATTATTAATATAGTGGACTGTATTAAGAATAGCTGGTAAATCGCCCAGTAGAGTGGATTATAGGGAGGAATGGGAGGCGGAGGTGTGGGAGCACGCCTTATCTTGATAAAATGGCGGCTTGTCGGCGTCTTCAGAGAGTCGGGCCACAAGCTGATCACTCCACCTGGATCCAGCCCGAAGCTGCACAGATCACTCCACTACACCCGCGGGCGGTTTAGTTCTCGTTTATAGTATAAAATAGCGGTAAAATATTGCGGTGCTGCATGTGTTCGTCGTGGCGCAGAGCTGCGCTAGGGCACAGCCGGTCAGCGGGACCGTTGATTTTCGACTCCGTCGCAGCGTCATTGAATTCTGCGACCAATTAGAGCGAGGCGTGCCTTTGGGAGGGAATGGGATAGAAAGGGATAAAAGATCGCTCGTTTTGACATAATTAAAGAGCAATGGAAAAGATAGATTATACTAACGATTTTCCATCAGCAACTACATACCCCATGACAGTGTTTGCAGATGATAGTACACTTGTTTTTAATATTATGTTTTAGTATTAGTTTATGATAACTTAGACACAATTGAGATGGCGATAAACTGTAATCTTATATCTCTTATAACATGGTTAGAAAAACAAAATTTGAAAATTAATTTAGATAAGACGACAATTATGAATTTTGGACAAAAAGTTAGATATAAGATATAATGACATTAAAATTACTGAAACGGACAATACTACATTTCTTGGACTACAAGTAGAAAATAATCTAAAATGGACAACACAGATTGATAAAGATTGTAATAAATTAAATCAGTATGCCTACGCACTATACATGTTAAACAAAACTGCTAGTCAAGCGACTGTCATTACAGTTTATCACGGGTTTGTAGCATCCACACTAAGGTACGGCATAATATTTTGGGGAAACGCAACTGGTAGGGAGTCAGTATTTCTAGCGCAAAAGCGTTGTATTAGAGCTATTTAAGCTCTACAAACACTTGCAAGCCCCGTTTCAAAAAAGATAAGATTATTGACCTTTCCGTCCATTTACATATAAGAGACTGCAATATTTGTAAAACGTAATTGGACAAAATTCTCGGCAGTAAGTAGTGGACGTCGAATTGGTCAACTTCACTTGGCCCCTGCTAAAACGGCATTATCTATAAAAGTGTGTTTGCCATGGCACCTAAAGTATATAATAAATAACCAAAATATTATAAGCTCAATTGAAAATATTATAACACTAGAGGACGCCAGCAGCTACGCCTGTATTTTTTTTTTATTTACCCGCTTTGGCCAATCCTGTGGGAATTTCGGGAAATCCCTTCTTAGTCAACAACCAAATAATGACGATGTAAATAACGCTCTCTCTAAAGTAGTTCAATGGTTTACTGCTAACAATTTACTGTTAAATTAAAGAAAAACAAAATGTATACGATTTTCAAGACCGAATGTAAAACAAGTTAAACCTAACATATGTTTAATGGAGAAGAGTTGGATCTTATAGATTACACCGTATTCTTAGGCATAACCTTAGATTCTAAGCTACAGTGGGGCCCACATATAGTTCAGTTGTCGAATAGACTTAGCTCTGCAGCGTACGCGGGTTATAAAATTCGTCAGTTAACTGATATAGATACGGCCAGATTAGTTTATTTTAGTTATTTCCACAGCATAATGTCATATGGCATTTTATTATGGGACAACGCAGCTGACATTCAAACTGTATTTGTACTGCAGAAGTGGGCTATTCGTGCAATCTACAGTCTTGGTTCAAGGCATTCACTGAGGGAAAAATTTAAAGAAATTAAGATAATGACTGTCGCATCTCAATACATTTATGAGAACTTGTTATATGTCAGGAAAAATATAAATATGTTTTCTAAATTCAGAGACATTCATGAATTAAATACACGAAACAATTAAAACAAACTTGTTCTACCTTCAACTAGACTACAAAAAATAAGTAACTCATACAAGTGACAAAGCATACGTTTTTACAACAAAATTCCAGGCAATATTCAGGAACTAAGTATTAATAAATTCAAAGTATTTATTAAACAGAGCTTGTGTTCAAAAGCTTATTACTCAGTTAAAGATTATTTAGCAGACAAAAACGCCTGGAATTGAGTTAAAAAATTATGAATTGACATTAAATTATCAATTTTGACATTTTGAAATTAGTGACATAATCTTTTTATTTACATTTGTAGAAGGTACTTATATCTTTACATCCTGACATTTTTGATTTGACATTTGTAATTTAAAATTACTTAAGTAATATATTATTATTTTATTTTTTAGACATTCGTAAATTGACATTCAATAATATTTTCTGACATTAAATATATGACATTTTATTGTTTCAATTTTTATTATTTTTACATATTGTTTACAACATGTATTTTACAATGTACCTATTAGCATGTAAAGTTGTGAGTACGATGTGGGTATTATTAAACATATAAACAAATAGTTGTGGCAACCTGTCTGATGGCTTAGGCTGACATGCTTATGCATACACCTTCTGATGGCGTGGAGGCATAGTGATACAGATCGTGCTGGCTCCCTCAATCAAGGTTGAACCGTACGATTGCTATTGAATGCGGGCCAACAGTGGGCCGAGTCAGTCAAAAGCGTCAGATGATTCCTGCATTGTACTTGCATACTAAACCCTTTTTTGTCTGGACTTTGAAAAGACTAAAGAAATTGAAGTGACAAAAAAAAACAATGACTCTGAGTTTGTTTCGGCCTTTCTTCTCAAGAAGTCAATTAGCTAGGAAAAGCCGGCATCATCTAGAATAGGGTTTAGACATGTATAAGTGTTTTAAACAACCAAAATGCAGAAATAAATATGTCTTTGTGTTTAGTGCACCCCTACGGTCCCCAAGGAACATACATGCCAAATTTCAGCTTCTTGCACCCAATAGTTTCGGATGTAGCGTGTCTGTCAGTCAGTAAGTAACGCAAGGATTTTATATATTAAGATTTAGGAATAAACTGCACTCAATGCTACTTGAAAAAGCATATTATTCTGTAGAAGAATACTTTAATGACAAAAATATGATGTAAAGTATACCTAAAATGACATTATTGTATCTTGTGTATATTTATCAATTATTACTTTTAAACTTTTCACATCTATTGACTTTATTGATAATTATTATTGACATATTATTTAATTTTATTTTGACAATCCATTGAATTATTATATATTAATTTCATTATATTGCTTTAATTTGTACACCATACATATATGGTAAAACATAGTGGACCTGTTATTACTCATATAAGATCTATAATTGTACCTATGTTTAACAAATAAATAATGATTATGATTATTATGATTACCGCCGTCATCTCTGAAACTGTTATTTAACGTCCAAAGCTCCTATTTTAAGGCGCTAACGACCTTTCTGTGGCCTATTCAACGATATAATTAGTAACTCTGAGGCTTAATAAAAGAATCTAAAAAAGTTATTGTTAAGAAGAGAGAGAGAGAAATGTGTTCTCTTGACATTCCAGTGGCACGATTAAAAGCTCAGCGTATGAAATAGGTGTACACAAAGCAATTAAGGGAACGGCTGGATAAAAAATGGGGTGATATGCACAGTGGGTCGAAACTATGATCTTAGTGACTTAGGGATCAAATTTGTTTTTATTTTTTGTTTATGCGGACGCTTAGAACTCATCTAACTCAATAATAAACTACGGGAGACAGTGTGAATGGAGCCCTACATGCCTTATTGAACAGCCAGAATGTGCCAAAAGAGGCGCGACTTTAGTGTTGGGTATGGCACAAAAAGCATAAAAGCAGTTGCAGTTGAGATGCGATCATTGCGTAGTAGGTATGTGTGGGGTGAGACTGATTGATAGCATACCGAATGCAGTAATACCAGAGCGCTTTCGTCTGAAAGAATATGTCGTGACAAGAATTGAGAAAGGAATCGTGAGATGTTTCTGGTCGCGACTCATATTGTTACTTAATGACGTAATTCAGTGAGAGGGTACTTTTTCCAGTCAAGTCGGCTTATTGATGCTGAAAGAGAAATATAAATAGATAATGAAAAGTATTGTATTGAATAAATGACATACCTACCATCTACTAGAGGTTGTTTATAGAAGTCGTAGTTAGTGGTCAGTACCACAACGTCCCATGTTAGTGATGCATGATAGCACAACACATCTACTTTGTCTCCTGGTAAGTAGAAGTGATCGACATTTATGACGGTATTATTGTATGGAAACAGGGCGGATGCTACTTTCACTCGATTCACCATCATTATAAAATCTGTGGAATTAAAGCCTGAAATAAGAACCATGCAGGTGGAGCCTTGGGCAAAATTTAGAAGTTTAGATATGTCTTTTTTCTGCCGGGCGTTTGTGCCGCCGGCATCTGTCGCAGAAAGCCACCGAGCATCATTCCAGTTGTTCACATGTCCTAAGTTGCAACCCACGCGGTACGTCGGTATACCCGGGCGGCCATGCCGGCGGCTCACTTGTGCGGTAAAGCCAGCGGCTTTGTATGCCGCCAGGTGCATGTGGCTTGGCCGCCGTCACTGTGTGTAGGAGCCTTTATGTAACAGGCGGCAAACGAGCAGACGGATGCCTGATGGTAAGCGATCACCACCGCCCATGGACACAAGCACTGACACCTTTGTCAGGTGCGTTGCCGCACCTTTGGTTTGGGAATGAAGCGATACAACTACATATACTAATGGATCTCTATTTAAGTCGACACAATTTCTTGCTTGTCACTGAAATTATTATGATTGACTCCTGTATACCTTTTTCAATACTTTGGTAACAGTTTTACGAGCAATTCGGTGTGGATATTTTTAAATAGCATGACTAATTTCTGTTCGCAACTCTGACTAATGTAGTTATAATAATGTAGTTGCTTAATGCGGTAAAAAGTACCCCATTGTTCTTTTTCTATTGTTACTTTTTAACAATTTTATGCAAAATTTATGTGTATCCCTTTTGTGTTCAAAATACGGCATTTTCGTTCTTTCTTTGCAATTCTCTAGCCTCCTAACTAGGCCCGAAAATAAAAACGGGCCCGAAAATAAAAACGGTACACACGATAGCATCACAGCGCACATCGCAAGGTGAAAGAAGAAAGACACATTCGCGATTAAAAATTTGTACCTACCTATAGTATGAATTGTAAAATAGGGTTGCTTCCAACTAGTCAAATCAAGCACTTTTAATGAAATGTCAAAAACGATTAAACGACCTTTGCGAAGGGTTTTGTACAATATTTTATACAAAACCCTTTGCAAAGGTCGTAGTGAAATCATAAGAGACGTAGTGAAATCATAAGTGTTTTGCTGTCAAGTAGTTACTTATTATCAATAAATTGACGATAAAAAAATGTTTAATTAAGTTTTAACATTAATTGATGAATGAAACTACTTTTATTTTGACATGTTTAACTAGATAAAAATACTTGTATAATTTATATCACTTGTAGAAAACTTCCCTAATATCACAAGACGATGCATGCAGCCACCACATTTTATTTTAATTTAACCGGTTCTTCCCGATCCCGTAGGAATTCCGAAGTTTCTTCGTAGTGCACCCCTATACTACTAATAATACTATACTACTAATACTAATACTCCCAAAAGAACATACATGCCGAATTTCAGACTTTCCTTGCGTCCAATAATTTTGCCTGTCTTTTGTCTGCCGTTCAGTGAATAACGCAAGAATTGAATATAATAATCTAATATATAAAATTCTCGTGTCACAGTTTTCGTTCCCATACTCCTCCGAAACGGCTTGACCGATTTTGATGAATTTTTTTGTTCTTATCCGGTATCTATGAGAATAGGCCAACAACTACTTTTCAAAAAAAAAAAAATTTGCAAAACAACGTTTGCCGGGCCAGCTAGTACCTATATGTATAAGAATAGAGAATGTCAACTCACCATATTCACCGTACACAGACAAACACATAAGAAACAAAATATTTACGACAATATACATTAAATTCATTTAAATAAATTATTCCTTAGTAGGCGATTTTCTTATAAAATATCAAATATTTTGCTATACTACTATTCACAGAGATCTTACGGCACGTAGCGACTATTACACCCGTGTGTTCAAAGGCACCTGAGTTATAGAGCAATTTTTTTTTATTTGGTCACCGCTGGAAAAAAATATGCCTCACTATAATGTGTAATACATAATTATACACTTAATATGTGACTAGTAAATAGCAATACTGCGCAGTAACTGTTATGTATTTACGGGTGTCAAAATGAACAGGATATTATAATGTTTTTCCTCGTAGAAAAACCGATGCCCGATTTTTGTTCCCTTTTACAAATCAGTGGATAAATTTTGATTTATAAAAAAACTTGTTATTTGTTTCCGACGTTTCGATCGTCTTGCACCAACCGTGGTCGCGGAGACTATGTTTGGTGGCTTTATGTCGATTTGGTTTATATTTGTTGCATGTTTGCCCACTCCATATAGTCTTTTAACTCGTTGTCACTAATAGGCACAAATATTAGCTGCCTTGTTATTGAGCAGAGTCAAGACTTCTAACGGCCCTGTCACGACCTACAGCGGCGGACGGCAGCGGCGAGCGTTTTCGATGTACATAGCGCGCGTTACTCCATTGCGGCCGCGCGCCGCGAGAATAAATGCGCCATGCACATCGCCCTTGCCGCGCCGCTCGCCGCTTAGACCGATCTCGTGAACAGGCCCTAAGTCTCTTCAATTGTAATTTGTAATTATTTGTCTCTCTATTTGTAATTTAGGATATTATTAGCAAGAATGAACAGTTACCTTCTGAGTCACAGTCTAAACTAGTTCAGAAGGTACGGATATACTGCTGGATATGTTGCGACTGTTTTTAGGTTACGTTTTAGCGGAAAACTCAGCATTTGTGCTGTGTCATGGTCTGAGAGGTGAAGTGGTAGTACTTCTGCGGTTGCATTTGGAATATTACTCAATACTTGATCAATACAAGATAATTTTCGCGTAGGCACGTCAATATGGATTTTCAAATTATAGTTGTATGCTAAATCTTGTAATTCGTTTGTAATCGTTCCTTTTTTTAAGGTATTAATATTAAAGTCTCCTGTAATAACCAATTGTAGTTTTAATTTACTTTTGTTTGTTATTTCATCCAATAAATTATTTAGGCGTGATAACAACTGTGTTGGGTCAGATTGAGGTGTCCTATATAGGCAAATAATTATTAATTTATTGGAGCTTATTTCTATGCCACAGCTTCGAATGTATATTGAGTAGCATGATTTTTAACAAATAGTAGTTCTTTGAAATTCATACCACTTTTAATATAACGTAAGCATCACATATTATTTTTTTCATTACCACCGGCAGTGGGGACCCTGTTTGGCGGCCGGTGGGCCCCGAGGTCGTAAGCACGCTGGTGGCCGGCCTCTCCCACGCCGCCGCGCAGATGACGGTGTCGACGGCGGAGAGAAATGCTCGTCGCTGAAGCTCGTCGCTGAAGCTCGACGCAACTACAGCTGTCGACGTTACTAGTGCAGGTTCCGACGGCTGCGAGGCGGAGCTGAGCGACGAGTCCGGAGGTGTTGGGTGTACTCTTCGTTTCCTGGCTCTCGTCAACATGCTAATGTGTTTTTATCTTCATTTTTGTAAATATATTTATTGTTTGATCTGTCATAATGTTTAGCGTGACGGCTGTCATTGTTTAAAATGTTCACTGTTTCTGTATTTATGTTGTTTTTACCAGGTATTATCTTGCGTTACTTGTGTTTTCTATTATAATTTAGATTAGATATACTATTGCACTATGGATGAGAGGATATTTGTAAAATATTAATATTTAAAAAGATTTGGAGGAATAAGCACGTTGACAGTTTTGGTGTTGCCATTATTATTATCACAGACTAATATATTATAGAGCAGGCCAATCGATGGTCAATATGGTGCCCAATTGCCCATAGCACCCTTTACGAGACCTCGACTGATAAGTATTTAAGTTTTGTCTGAGCATCACTTTTGATCCAACACCGATGTAAAGCTTTTTTACTAGCCCGTCAGTCTTATTGGAATCACTAGGAATGTGTTCGCCTTGAGGTTGTCGACCAAATGTCCTACTTTCGGTGGATGTGTCTACCGCTTTTATGTCGTATATATATTCAGGCCAGACAACAAACAATACACATTCGTTTCGAAATTCACTTGATGTGGTACAGCTCTAAACAAAGTCGAGCAATTTAAGTATTTGGGCCACTGGGTCACTGAGGACCTTAAAGACAATGTTGATATTGAAAGGGAGCGCAGGGCGCTGTCTGTCCGCTGCAACATTTTTTATTTTTATTTCTGGCGATCAAATTGACTCCATGCTACCTGATGATAAGCAGTCAGTGAAGTCCCATAGTGATGCCCATCATCCCAGCAGCCAGCATGGCATTATGGCATGATGGCCCTCACCTTGACGGTCTTGAGTAAAGCTTTTTCACGTCCCGCTTAAAGGACCCGGGATCATAAGTGGAGGGAAACACGTGGACTGGTAAAGAGTTCCACATCTTAATGGCTGTACTGATACCAGCAAGCCAAATCAAAACGTGGCTACGCGAGAGAACCGCACATGAACACGAAAAACAGTGGGCAAACATAAAAGAATGCAGACAAACAAAAGATGCTATCCCCTGCTTGAACAAGCGCCTCTCACACAAGCGGCTGCATTCTAATAGGAAAACACTAAAGCATCTGACGGGCATAATAACCGGCCACTGTCCACTCAACAAGCACCTATTCAACATAGGCGTTACGGACAGCCCACTGTGCAGGGGCTGCATGGAAACCGAAGAAACACCCGCTCACGTCATTCTGCACTGTGCAAGTGTGAGCGATAAACGGGCAAAGCTGCTGAACAACCCCAGAACCATGAGTGAAGCTTTAAACGACACCAGCCAACTAATGGCTTTCTGGAAGGAACTAAGGTGGTATGAGTAGTCGGCGTCAATGAAGTCGCCACATACGCACAATGGCCCAAATAAGTGGCTAAGTGCGGAAAACCCACGACCAACTATAACTATAACTATCTTAATGGTACGGCAGAGATAAGAGGTGCCGAACCGTTTGGTGCGTGACGGTATCTGTTCTACCGTGTAAGAGTGGCACCTCAACCCAGCACGTGTCGTTCGGGATAGGAAAGGAGAGGGTGGGATTAGTTGAAAGAGCTCTTCGGAGCACTCACCGTGATAGATGCGGTAGAAGACAGCCATTGAGGCCACGTCTCTGCGTAATTGCAGTGACTCAAGAGTCTTAGGGGCCTCTGGATCCCCGATGATACGGACAGCACGCCGCTGCAACCTATCGAGGGTGTCCAATAAGTACTGAGTGGAGCCATTCCAAAGGTGAGAGCAGTAATCCACGCAGGAGCGAACCTGGGTCTTGTATAACAGACACAACTGCTCCGGCGTGAAAAACCTCCTCACCTTGTTCAGGACTCCGAGTTTCCGAGATGCGGATTTGATGACACCCTCGATGTAGTTCTTCTGGTTGAGATTTCTGCGTATGTCCATACCCAGGATATCGATACCTCTGGGCTCAAAGGTCGTAAAGGACAAAATGCGACTTTTCAGGAGAAGCAAAAAACGAAAAAAAAAATTAATTTTTACTCTAACTTTTTTGTTTCTTGAGCTATTTAAATGAAACCTAAGAAAAAAGTGTTTAGAATTTCTAGTATTATCTAGTGTAGTGTTAAATAATTACCCTAGTGCTGTATTTACCGAGATAGATTTCCTTTACGACCATAAATTTAAAAATAAAAGTCCTTTACACCCTTCAAATTTTCACCCTATGATATAACCTAAGGGCGTAAATCCACTTTACTGCACAAAACTAAACAAAATTAGGAAATAATCGACAAGTGTAATATTTTTTAGGTTCTTAAGGATGACCCGCTAAGGTATTCTGAAAGGATGAATTCTTCTCAATTCTTTTCACACGCTAAGAAGAAGAATAAATTAATAATTAAACTTAAGTATTAAATGGATTATGTAATTTTGTATGTATTTATGTGAATACTGCTGTATTTTCTTTACGAATATTCATGAAATAACATAATTATACAAATAAAACGTACATTAATTGTGTAATCAAATTGAGATCGTTTATAGTAAGTACACACTTACTTAATTGAACACAAAGCTCTAAATCTTTAAAAATAAAAAATAATATTCTGGTAATTAACATAGATTTTCTTGCTTGTCTTTTCTCTACTCTCTTCTTTACTCTTTTAATTAGTTTCACTTGTTTAATCAACTTTATTCTCTTAAACTAACTTTCTTCTATATACTAACTTATAAATAAATCAACATCTTCGACTTGGATAAGTCTAGATATTGTAGAGCTGACAAAGCTGAAGATGAATGGTGACAGAATTATCTCGTCCAGACCCCAGCTCCTGGAAGAGATCAAACTGATCTTTGGACAGCTATACACGACTACACGACCACCTGTTACTACTCCAGTCACTGACCCTAGAGCTGGATTGACCCGACACTATACCGAAGATATCCCGGACATGACATCCCGTCAGCATGCACGGGATAAATGTGGCCCTAAATCAACTCAAGACCAACAAGGCACCGGGTGATGACGGAATTACGTCAGAGCTTTTGAAAGCTGTCGGCGCACCTGCCGTTGAAAAACTTCGTAAAGCTATTAAATTCTGTCATACTCGAGGGCAAAACGCCACAGGCATGGCACAGAAGTGTGGCGGTGCTTTTTGTCAATAAAGGCGATAAAACCCTTTTGAAGAACTTAAGACCCATCTCACTCCTGAGTCACGTCTATAAGTTGTTTTCAGGGGTCGTCATGAATCATCTCGAGACCAAGCTAGACGACTTCCAACCTCCCGAACAAACGGGTTTCCGTAAAAGGCTATAGTATTATAGACCACATACATACGCCGCGGCAGGTTAAGTCTGAAGTGTATAACCAGCCTTTATATTTGGCGTTTGTGGACTATGAGCAAGCTTTCGATTCGATCGAAACCTGGGCGGTACTGCAGTCTCGCCAACTGTGCCATCGACGACTATCGATACGTCGAAGTGCTGAAGTGTTAGTTCGAAAATGCCACCATGTCAGTCAGCCTCGCCTACAGGACCAGAGTTTAAAACCTATTCAACTATAGCGAGGGGTGAGGCAGGGAGATGTTATATCTCCGAAACGTTAACCGCTGCGCTGGAAGACGTTTTCAAGGTTCTGGACTGTGAAGGACTCGGCATCAAATAAACGGTGAGTATGTACACCTTCTGTTTGCTGATTATATCGTAGTCATGGCTGAGACCATGGAAGACCTCAGCACAATGCTCGATGGCCTCCATAATCTCCCAACAACAATCACGTCTGACTTCCATGTCATACCTGCTCCTATTCAGGTTAGGAACTCTACACTCGAAGTTGTGAAAATGATCCGATTGGGTAGGTCCAACTTCGAGAAAGATGTCATTCGTCGAATCTAATACGGTTGGGCGGCGTTCGGGATGTCATGGCATATCTTCACTACGGCACGGCATACCGCACTGTTTACTTGTTTTCAACAACAAACAATGGCGCGTGCACGAAACAACTGCCGAAATGAATCGGCAAAACAGAAATGGGCAATGTATGTGATCTTTCTGTCAAAGCCATAAAACATAATTTTACAGTAAAGCAAAGCGCCTCTATTTCATTGCAATCTACCACTTGCACAGCTGGATTTATTATCTCGCTCTAACTACAGTGGATCACTATGCAGACAAGATAAGAAACAGTCGTAAAGAATTATTATTACAGCTCAATCGTATCGGGTTGTAGATTTAAGTCAAACTTTATTCTAAATTAATATCATTTTGTAGGGAGTAAAGTTCATATTGATTTACAGATGTAGTATGTAAAGGACCTACAATTCATTTTCATAGATTATTTGGGTAGTAAAGGACAATGAAACTAGGTCGTAAAGGACACTTGTATTTTTTTTATTTTAAATTGTAAGGATGTACTGGACAATTTGCAAAGACGATGTCCTTTACATCCAAATTTTTGAGTTGAATTATTTACCACCTAAGGTGGTATAAGACAATTGATATTTTTTATGTATTTTTCACCCAAAAGTTGTTTTATACTTTGCTTTACTACCAAAATGAGTTCACTCTGGTAACTAAGTGGTATTTACATCCATATTTATGTTATGTATAGTAAACTATGTTTAACGTCTTAAATTATGTGGGTTGTAAAGGCATTTTTTTTCGAATTTCGTAAAACGGAATATACAGATCGATAGTGAATTAAAAACTGAGTAAAACATTATCAAAAAGTCATTTTCGCCCAAATGTCCTTGTTTGAAATAGAAATAGTTTTTATGATAATTCAAGTCGATTATATCGATTTAGTAACGTTTAGTTTAGTCTATTGTAAATTTTGACTATGGTCACACTGAACTGTCATTCACTCTTCACTTTGGTTCATCGTCCGTTTTCCCGGTAAAAAAAGTTTTCTCGCTCACGCAGTTTATTGTAATTTTGAGTTTTTGAGTTAATTATAGTAATTAACAACCTCGCAACCGTCGCTATATGAAGTTGTCCGACGAGGTTGTGAGCGATTGACAAAGTAAATTAATACCTACGGTTTTGTCCTCTATTGGAATTATCGCCCCTTGAAAGCAGATGGGTGCTCCGCGAGTCGTAGTGGTGTCGAAGTGAATTCGTGCTATAAAAGAATATTTGGAACCCGTTTGATTGCCGCTTCCTTGATCAATAACTGGCACCGGTTTATTTGTGATAAAAATAGTATCTTAATGACTATTGTAAAACTTTGGTGAATCCGCCAACGTGCATCGTGGTCTGAAAAAGGACGCCGATCTGGACCTCGAGTAGTGGTATTCATAACGATTTTCTTGTTATTTTGGCCAAAATTAATTGGCTAAGACTGGATGAATTAATCGCTTCCACTGCAAACTTACCCAATGTTAGCCCGGACTCTAAACATAATTTTTGGTAGCAGAGCGTAGTTGAAATCTAGCCGCTGTTGATTGTATCTAAATTCAGATTAATATTGTAATCTTGTATTTTATCACCTTGTAGACAGTATTGTAGTGTTTTTCAGGTCAGTTTTTGCCTTTAATTCATGAATTTATTCGTATTAGCTCACCTATTTAATTGAAACACATTGTCATACATAACCTCAATCAGTAATTGTTTGATTTAAATTTAATGGAAGGAAAGAGGAACCCACCACGCACCCTCGAATTGACCACCCCAACTATTGCAATAGAAAAAGGTTGACAATATCGAACTCCTCTAAAAGGACCCTTATCCTTTTAGAGGAGTTCGATATTGTCAACCTTTTATATAGGAATGGTATGGGTTCCAGGAAGATACCTGACTTGCAGTATCCCGCTGTATGCGCCGACTATTCATTTATACTATTCATTTATATTAATTTAAATTGTTGAAATCTAGCATAGATTTATTGTTGTTAGTATTAATTAGTCAGTTTGTTTGGATACATAACAGTCATATGTATCAATTAATTGGTTAAGTGCATATATTGAGTTTGAAACATTATAACAACCAAACTTGACAAACCTTGTTGTTATTATAGATATTATTGTTAGGTAACACCAGGTATTCTGTGTTTACTAACTATTGTATATCACAAATAACACAGTGAGCCTGTCTGTTGCAAATAATTAATTAACTTATTTGGAGTTTCAACTTTGATAACTTTGTTTTTGTGTCAATATAATTGAAACTATTAATTTTGTTGGGCAGTAAATACCTGTCACTTGCTTGTCCCAGCAATAAACAGGCTAATACTTTGTTGGTTTCAAAGAATTAACAAATATTAAGTTTTGATTGTTAATATTATTTAACGCATGTCCGAGCTCTTTTGAAACTTGATTATGTCAGCTATCAAGGACTTGCGTGCGGCTGCTGGTGCTATTGCATCAGATTTGCGCTGGTTTGCCTCAGCCAGTGCCTTGGTGAACCGGCCTGATCGCCAGCAGGCCTTACTACAAAGGTATGAGCGGATTGATGATCGCCTGGCAAGTGTGGAACAGCAATTCCGCACTTTCAGCGCTTGCTGTCTCGAAGTGTCAGTTAATGAATTCACCGCTGACCAGCGAAATAAGGTCAGCGAAGATTATGCCCAGGTCTTAGACCTGTATGATGCTGTCTCCAATAGTGCGAGACAATTAGTTGCCGAGAGGGACGGGCAACCCGGCTTGAAGCAGGAGCTTCCTAGGACAGCACCGGGGCTGGTGAGTAGGCTTCCTACCTTAGACCTCCCGTATTTCGATGGCTGCCTAGCAAGCTACCTGGGCTTCGTTAATTTGTTTGACAGCCTGGTCAATGACAGGGCTGACCTTCGGCCGGCACAAAAATTGGCTTATTTGATGTCGGTTCTGGATGGGGAGGCCAAAGGCCTCATTCAGCATCTGCCCGTGTCTGACGAGGCGTACCAGACGGCTCGGGACCTAATTACCCGTAGGTACCATAACAAGCGTGGCCTCGCCGACACGCATATTGAACAGATTTTGAAATTGCCCACGCTCACCCGGGTCTTTGGGTTGCGCACCCAACTTTTGAACCCGCTTTTGGTGGCAATCAATGCACTTAAGTGCCTTGACCTGCCCGTTGATCAATGGGCCTATCTATTGGTGCATTGTGTTGAAGAAGCTGCCTGCCGACCTGAGGTCGCGTTTTGAACAGCGCTTTGGTGGGGATAGCGCAACCCATCTCCATCCCCCTTTGCTGACCTTGAGAGGTTCCTCGAGGATGAGTGCCGGGTCTTGGACAACTCCGGTGGTGACACGCCGGCTAAGACGCAGCCGCCCAAGGTCAAGGAGCAGGCTCGCGTTCACACCCGAGCCAATGTTGACCGGCGCCCTCCTCGCTTTGAAGTCACGCAGAGCCCAGTGGAGTGCTCTTACTGCAAGGTCACGGGGCACAGAACGGCCAGTTGTAGGGCATTCTTGGACCTGCATGTCGCCTCTCGTAGGCCCATCGCGAATGCCCGCCGCCTTTGCTTCTCTTGCTTGGGGTCCCACTACCAGCGAGACTGCCCAAACTCTCGCCCCTGTCCTCACTGTGGAGGAAAGCATTTGGACATTCTCTGCATGAATGCCAGAGAGGTGGGCCGCTTGCCCAACCAGTCGACGCCGCGCACGGGCGGGTGTTTTGAAGGTGGCAGCCGAGGCTCACCGGCGCTTAGCTGAGAGTCGCCTCGCTCAATTGATTGCCACTCACCCCGCTTGGAGAATCGTGGCGTGCGCACGCCTCCTCTCTCTCGCGCACCTGAATGTGCGACCGCTCAACGTCACCAGCACCATGACTGCTGCCCCAGGTATTCTCCTCCTTTGGCGGAGCGTACCCGCCTTGACTCGCGCCCACCTCGTTTTGGGCGGGTGCGTCATTATGACCCCCCACAGATGCCGCGCGGATCAAGTCATCGCGCCTTTGAGGACTTCAAGCCGCACCCTCGTTTTGACTTGCCTGGTCCTGGCCAACGGTCGCCGCCCAGGCAACAATAGGTCATTGACCCCTGCCCTATAACGCCAACCTCCCCCATTGAGACCGTTATCCTACCAACGGTTGCTGTTAGGGTCTGGGGACCCACGGGGACCTCTGTTGTTGTCCGTGCTATATTGAACACAGGTTCACAAGGTTGCATTGTTTCCACTTATTTGGTAGGGCAGGTTAAATTAAATACGGGCTCTTTCCCAAATTGTATACGGGGAATAGGTGACGTAGCCTCTAATGATGAAGGGCAAGTTAAGGTTTTGTTTGCCCCTGTTGAATCTTCACACCCGAGGATTAAAACCTCGGCTATTGTGCTGAAGAATATTTTGGGTATGCATCCACAGAAGCAGCTACCTGCTGCTGTGGTGAATTTCACATCGGGATTGGATCTGGCAGACCCCAAATTTGACACACCAGGACAAATCGACTTGTTGATTGGCTCTGATGTCCTCGGTGGAATTTTGATTGGTAGGAAACGAGTCTTGGTGCCAAATGGTTTGACTGCCATCCCGACAATATTTGGATTTGCTTTGATGGGACTTGTACCTAGGGACACCCCTCCACCCGAACTCGATAATTTGTTGGCTGTAGGCTCTGCTCTCTCTGATGCGGTTCAGAGGTTTTGGGAGGTAGAGGAGCCCCCTAAAGCTGCCCGTTTGAATCCAGAACATGAGGAGTGCGAGCTGTTCTTCCAGAACAACACTGGTTGACTCCGTTCTGGTCGGATTATTACGAGGCTACCCTTCCTGTCTGTTCGGCCTCCGCTTGGTGAGTCACGACCTTTAGCCGAAAAGAGATTGTTGGCTATGGAGCGTTGTATGGCTCGTGATCCGGAGCTCAGACAGAAGTACATTGAGTTCATGAGAGAATATGAACAATTAGGACACATGTCTGTGTCAAATTTGGATTGGCGTTCGGTGGAGCACTACTTTCTCCCGCATCATGCGGTATTGAAGCCATCGACTGGCAAGCTGCGCAAAGTATTTGATGGTTCTGCGCAGACTTCTACGGGCGTATCCTTGAACCAGTGCTTGCATTCTGGTCCCATGTTGCTCAAGGACCTTTGTGACGTCATCACCAGCTTCCGACGACATCAGGTTGTCTTTGTGGCCGATATAAAAATGATGTTCAGGCAGACGATTATCCACCCTGATGACCGTCGTTTCCAGCTGGTCCTTTGGAGAGAGAATCCTCGCGATCCCATGGTCGTCTACGAGCTCAATACTAATACGTACGGGTTAAGGTCAAGCCCCTACTTGGCAAAACGTTCTCTTTGGGAGCTCGCAGACCGCGAAGGCTTACGTTTCCCACGAGCCTCCGCCATCTTGAAAGACGATATTTACGTTGATGACATTTGTTCACGCGCCTCCACAGCGGACGAGGCGATCCTCCTGCGGGACGAATTGATAGGTATTTTGGCCTCCGTTGGTTATGAGTTGCGTAAATGGATTTCCAACTCACGAGCGCTTTTGGAAGGCTTGCCAGAGGATCATCAGCAGGATCCACATTTGTTTGAGATTGTTGACAGCCCTGCCATGATGGCTGTTCTCGGCGTCCAGTACAGACCAGTCCAAGACATCTTTCTGTATAACGTAGACCTGAAATTGCCTTGTTCTTGGACAAAACGTCTCGTGTTGTCTACTGTCGCCAGAACCTTTGATCCAAACGGTTGGATCTGTCCAGTTATATTTTGGGCAAAATGCTTCTTGTAGAAGCTTTGCACAGCAGAATTGACCTGGAACGAACCTCTACACGGCACTCTTGTTGAGGAATGGACCTCTTTTGTATCCTCACTTCCTGCCGTCAACGAGATCTCCTTGCCTCGTCCCATCCTTCCTCCCGGGAAGTACAAGGCCACCCTTCACGGGTTTTGTGATGCCTCGAAACGAGGTCACGCAGCCGTGGTGTACTTGCGCACAGTCAGTGCCTCAGGTCAGGTGAGAGTTTCCCTGATCATGGCGAAGAGCAAGGTTGCATCCCTTCGTACATCTTTGACCATCCCGAAATTGGAGCTCTCGGGAGCAGCCCTACTTGTACGCTTATTGAATCACGTGTCTAACACTTTGGGTAAATCAATTTGTATTAATGGGACCTACGCCTGGACAGAGAGCCAAATTGTTCTTTGTTGGTTGAAGGCTTCTGTCCGCACCTTGGAGGTATTTGTCGCTAATCACGTCTCCCAAATCCAAAAATCTGAAGTCAAGCTTGTTTGGAGACACGTGCCAGGAGAGCTCAACCCCGCTGATTGTGCCTCGCGCGGATGCTTGACGCCTAGTTTGATAGGTCATTCGCTGTGGTGGGGTCCGGAATGGTTGAGTCGACCAGAAATCGATTGGCCTCGAACGCCAGTTTTGAATACTTCTAATTTGCCGGGTCTACGAACACTCGCTCTTGAGAAGGTGGAATGCGCCTTCGACCCCGATTTTTTGTTGAATCGTTACAGCTCCCTCGACAAGTTGTTAGGTGTTACTGCTTGGATAAAGCGTTTTGTTTTTAATTTTAGGCACCCACAACAGAAACGATTGACACCGTTTTTCTCACCACAGGAACGACAGGAGTCTCTTACCTTTTGGGTTCGTTCTGTGCAATTGGCGCACTTTGAGAAGGAGATTGCTATCCTTAAGTCAGGGAAATCGAAATTGTCGGGAGCTCTATCTAAATTGAACCCCTTTTTGGACGAAATGGGTCTCTTGCGCGTTGGAGGGCGTCTCAAGAACGCCAACCTCCCTTACGGGGCACGTCCCCCCTTTTGTTACCCAAGGACGGTCATTTGGTACGCTTGTTGGTAACTGACCGTCACCTTAAAAATTCGCATGCTGGTTGTAATGTCTTGTTGGCCATTTTGCAACGCGAGTTTTGGATCTTGTCTGCCCGAAGAATTATTCGGAGTCTAGTCTTTCGATGCATCCCTTGCCATAAGCTCAAGGCTTCTACCATGCAGCCGTTGATGGGAGACTTACCGGCAGATCGCGTAACGGAAAGCAGGACGTTTGACGGTGTTGGCACGGACTTCGCTGGTCCCTTTTTGGTGAAAACGTCGACACTTCGAAACAGCAAGATGGTTAAGGCCTACTTGTGCGTTTTTGTTTGTCTTTCCACAAAGGCCGTACACTTAGAACTGGTCTCCTCGCTTACAACCGAGGTGTTTGTAGCCAAATTTGACAGATTTGTATACCGCAGAGGGCTGCCTTCCTTGATCCGTTCTGATTGCGGCACTAACTTTAAGGGCACTTATAATTATTTGAATGACGTTGTTAATTTCCTTGAAACCAACAAGACTGATATAGGCTTGCCCGACGTGGGATAAATTGGTTGTTTTCTCCACCAAATTGTCCACACTGGGGTGATATTTTTAGGCCGCTGTAAAATCGGCCAAAACACACTTGCACAGGACAATCGGTGAATCTGTCCTTACATTTGAGGAACTCGCAACTGTGTTTTGTAAGATTGAGGCCTTTTTGAACTCTCGGCCATTGTGTCCGATCTCCTCAGATCCGAATGATTTGGAGGCCCTTACGCCGGGCCATTTTTTGATTGGTCACCCACTTGTCGCCTTGCCTGAGTACCCTTATATTGATACGAGACTTGGTCGTCTTTCGCGTTTTGAATTGGTACGCCAGATTATTCAGAGCTTTTGGAAACGCTGGAATTTGGAATATTTGCACATACTCCAGCAACGCGTTAAGTGGACCGACAAGACCGATCCACCCAAGATTGGAGACCTCGTTTTGATCAAGGAGGCTAACCTTCCGCCACTCAGATGGCGCAGGGGGCGCATTCTTCGTTTGGTAACTGGGACTGATGGAGTTCCCCAATTTGCTGAGGTCTTGGTGGACGGTTCGATTCTGAGGAGAGCGGTTGCAACATTGTCACGTCTACCAACCGATTAGCGGACCGGTAGGCCGGTCCGGGGCGGGTGGATGTTTGAAATAGAAATAGTTTTTATGATAAGTCAAGTCGATTATATCGATTTAGTAACGTTTAGTTTAGTCTATTGTAAATTTTGACTATGGTCACACTGAACTGTCATTCACTCTTCACTTTGGTTCATCGTCCGTTTTCTCGGTAAAAAAAGTTTTCTCGCTCACGCAGTTTATTGTAATTTTGAGTTTTTGAGTAATTAACAACCTCGCAAACGTCGCTATATGAAGTTGTCCGACGAGGTTATGAGCGATTGACAAAGTAAATTAATACCTACGGTTTTGTCCTCTATTGGAATTATCGCCCCTTGAAAGCACATGGGTGCTCCGGTACTTATATCTAACAATTAAACTACATAATTATTAGGTACATCCATAATGCATAGATATTAAGACCTCATTTTTATCAAGGAGAATAACAGTTTGTCTAATAGTATAAACATATTAATAAAACCGAATATCTCCTTTAAGGTTTTCTACGTGGAGTGCCCGTGAAGTATTACAACAAAACAAGCAGGAGAGTAGACAAGTTAAACCGCCGCGACAGAAATATTGTGAAAGAATATAGGTACTACACAGGCATACATAGCAGTGAAGCGGCGCAGACACGACAGCTTCAATAATAACTAGAAATGCGGAGGTAAACAACCATAGATATATCGTAAATTATTTTTCTATGTAAACAACAGTCAACGCGAATGTACACGCACACACACACACACACACACACACTCACGCACACACACAACGCACACACACAACAAACACACAAACGTGCCCCTGGTTGTATGGGATGAACATATAAACACATCTTTGTTACAGTTATAACTATAACAGCATTGCCTGATTTCAATATCAGGCACGGAGTGGCCGCAGTAGGGAATCGAAGGCGGCTGCGCACTACGATCATCAAATCGGGAGTTGGCCGCAAAGAGATTGACAAGCAGGTCAGCTTTCTGGCCAGTGATCCATCAGGGTATCGCAACGGCGGCAGTGAAGGCTGGCAGAAATTAGATTGCACGGCTTTGGCCAATCGCCAGTAGCCCGGCTGCTCGTGGGGTGCGACAAGAGTTCTTGACCAAACTGTGCAATGCGCTGTGCATCCGCTCTTATGTATGGCCTCTTGCAGACCTTGGTGGCTCTATTATAATAGGCTGCCTTGATGAGATGGACATTCGGATCGCGACGAGACCGAGCCCTGATCCAAGCGCGGTAAGCCGACTGTTTTTCTTTAACAGCATCGGCACACTCGCGATCAAACAAGGGCCGTACTCCGCTGCTGCTGGAGACGTCAGTGGATGGAATATACTATTCCACACCCAAGATGATTTCCCCAGCAACAGCAGACGCACTCTCCAACAGATCCCTCCCACCAAAGCAGCGTTGAGACCACGGGACCACGGCATAATAGTCTCGCAGGCCATCCCAATCCACTGACGAGTAGTGCCACAAGCGTCGCTTTGCCTTCACTGGTTGTGGAGGTGAAGCGAATGGCACTGTAGTGCGAACCAGACAGTGGTCGGAGGAACCCAAAGGGGCTTGTACCGTCACACTGTACTGGGCCGGGTTACTAGTCAGCACAAGGTCTAACAACAAAGGCGCTTGACCCGATATATCTGGTATCCTAGTGGGCTGGAGTACCAGTTGAGTCAGGTCATGCGTTAGAGCGAATGCGTGATCAGCTCGTCCCGCGTGGTCCGTTTTGGAAGAGCCCAGCCAGGTCTCATGGTGGGTATTGAAATCTCCCAAAAAGACCAACTCGGCGGTCGGGAACTGTTCCTGCGCATTATCTGCTGCCTGAATTAAGTAGTCAAACAGTCGAGTTGTCTCGACATGTCCGGTATGGGAACGGTAAAGGCACACGTAAATCCGGGCCATTGAACCCAGACTTACATGTACCCATAGGACAGAAAAGGACGGGTGCTCTAGGTAGCGTAGACGTCGACAGCAAATATCCGCTCTGACGAACAAGCATACCCCGGCTTTTGCGTGGAAGTTATCCTCCAGTGCATAACCGGGATAATAATGTTGGCCCGCAGTTTTGCACGGTACACAGGGACTGTCAAAGTTGCGCTTTTTAAAACTGTCAGTCCTTTTACACCTGCAGCCTGGGGGTTAACTATACTCAGCGGGCTTGCAGTGACTTGCGCGTTTTAATATAATAACGCGTTCCGGGTGCTGATGGGGCTGCCGTGCTACTGCAGCGCCTCCGCGATGTTCGCGGCGGCTTACACTAACGGCTATCATCCGCAAACGGTGCGCTTCCATCATGACCCGAATGCGTGACAGCCCCAATACTATCTTGTGCGCTTGGGTAGACCGGTGGGATTCTCCGATGCTGGCTCGCTACATCCGACTGCACGCAGTCGTGTAGTAATTAGCAACCAACATCACAGAGTCCACCCGGAAGAACCACTTATTATTCTGTCTATACTAATATAATAAAGCGGAAGAGTTTGTTTGTTTGTTTGAACGCGCTAATCTCAGGAACTACCGGTCGGATCTAAAAAAATCTTTTTGTATACGATAGCCCAGGTATTCCGGAAGGCTATAGGCTATATAACATAACGCTTGGACCCTTTGAGGCCGGGCAAAAGACTAAAAAGGCTAAAAGATAATGTCAGCTAATCTCAGGAACTAGCAGTCAGATTTAAAAAAATGTTATTGCCTATGATAGCCCAATTATTCCGAAAGGTAAGGCTATATAAAAAATATACGCCACAACTTTTAGGGGCCAGACAAAAATAATAAAATGGTCAAACGAGAAGGGGGAGGTTTGGGTGAGTTGGGTCAAAGGCTAAAAAAGGCTAAACGAATACGATACAATCTATATGGGTATTGTTTTCGAGATTTTCGGGACGCTGATTAATAATATGAAATTTATTTAGTGATCCAAGATGGCGGACGGGAAATCAAAGATGGCGGGTGAGAAAATTTTAAAAGTCAATATGGGTATCGGCTCCGATATTTTAAGGAATGGGGAATTCAAAAACACCATCTATTTCGTGATCAAAGATGGCGGATGGGAAATCAAAGATGGCGGATGGGAAAAAATTTTAAAATCAATATGAGTATCGTCTCTGACGATTTAAGGGATGGCGAATCCAAATACAACAACTATTTCGGGATCAAAGATGGCGGATAGGAAATCAAAGATCGCGAACGGGTTTTTTTTAAAAGTCGATATGGGTATCGTCTCCGATATTTTAAGGAATGGGGAATTCAAAAACACCGTCTATTTCGTGATCAAAGATGGCAGATGGGATTTTTTTTAAAAACAATATGGGTATCGTCATCTTAAAGGGATGGGAAATCCAAATACAACATCAATTTTGTGATTCAAGATGGCGGATGGGAAATCAAAGATGGCGGACGGAAAAATTTACAAAATCAATATGGGTATCGTCTCCGATGATTTAAGGGATGGTGAATCCAAATACAACAACTATTTCGGGATCAAAGATGGCGGATAGGAAATCAAAGATCGCGAACGGGTTTTTTTTAAAAGTCGATATGGGTATCGTCTCCGATATTTTAAGGAATGGGGAATTCAAAAACACCGTCTATTTCGTGATCAAAGATGGCAGATGGGATTTTTTTTAAAAACAATATGGGTATCGTCATCTTAAAGGGATGGGAAATCCAAATACAACATCTATTTTGTGATTCAAGATGGCGGATGGGAAATCAAAGATGGCGGACGGAAAAATTTACAAAATCAATATGGGTATCGTCTCCGATGATTTAAGGGATGGCGAATCCAAATACAACAACTATTTCGGGATCAAAGATGGCGGATAGGAAATCAAAGATCGCGAACGGGTTTTTTTTAAAAGTCGATATGGGTATCGTCTCCGATATTTTAAGGAATGGGGAATTCAAAAACACCGTCTATTTCGTGATCAAAGATGGCAGATAGGATTTTTTTTAAAAACAATATGGGTATCGTCATCTTAAAGGGATGGGAAATCCAAATACAACATCTATTTTGTGATTCAAGATGGCGGATGGGAAATCAAAGATGGCGGACGGAAAAATTTACAAAATCAATATGGGTATCGTCTCCGATGATTTAAGGGATGGTGAATCCAAATACAACATCTATTTTGTGATCAAAGATGTCGGATGGGAAATCAAAGATGGCGGACGGGATTTTATTTTCAAGTCGATATGTGTATCGTGTCCGATATATTAAGGAATGGGGAATTCAATATTATATAAAAATGTATGGTTGTTTGTTCATCATTTATAGACTCTGAAATGATAAGAGATTAAGCGCTAAGTCAATGGTAACTTTGGAAAAGGGGCTTGGAAAATAGGGAATTAAATAAAAACTCTTAAAAAGGCGATACGGAGTTCGCTGGGTCAGCTAGTTACGTTATATATTATCATCATCATTTAGCCTTTAACAGTTCACTGCTGGACTAGGCCTCTCCTTTGAAAGGAGGAATTGGCCTACTATACCACGCTGGCCAAACGGGTTGGCATAAGGTTTGTATAAAGTTTTCCTTCTCTTACAGTGCTGTTCTCTGCATAATAATTATGCTCCGTCTGTCGGCTCTTACGACACCCATGGGATGATATGGGGTGGTGACATTCCGTATTCTTAATCCGTCACCACACGGACGTATATATACTCGTATGTTATCAAATCAAATCAAATCATTTATTTGTTAAACATAGGTAAAATTAAAGGTGTAACATTTGTTACAGTGCACTATGTTTTGTCTTTAGGACATACAAACAATTGAAAAAGATAAAATAAAATTTTGAGTAACAATTATTTATCATTATTATAAAAATCAAAAGGAAAAAAAATTACATTTAATTAATTATTACAATTCCAATCTATCATTAAAAAAATCGTCCAATGTGTAATAACATTTGTCAATCAAAAATTTACGTAATTTGTTTTTAAAACTGTTAGTCGGCATGCTTTTAGTGTCATTGGGTATTTTATTGTATATCCTTGACGCAATACAAAAAAAAAAACTCTTCTGCATCAAGGATGTTTTGCATTTAACATGAGACAACTGATTAATGTATTGAGCACGAATTGGATTCTTCCTTACAGTAGATAATTTTGTAAACAATCAGGATTACTTTTTACAAATAATGCAATTTCTAATATGTATAACGATGGCAATGTCAGTATTTTTAAGGATCTAAAATAAGGTATACAGCTTTCAATTGGTTTAAGACCACCCATTGATCTGATACATCGTTTTTGCATCTTAAATACTAGCTCTCTGTCGGTAGACCGTCCCCAAAAAATAATACCGTAACGTAAAACGGAGGCTACTAAGCCATGATAGGCCATTAACAAAGTCTCAGTATTAACTTTTTTTTAAAGCTGAAAGAGTGCGTATGCCGATTTACTTAATCGCTTACACACTTCCTCTATTTGGGGTTTCCATGTCAGCTTATTATCAATAGTAATACCTAAGAATTTACAGCTATTTACTTCTTCTATGTTAAAATCATTAAATGTTTCTTTAATATTTTTATTTTCACGGCGCTGATTGAAATGCATAACTTTAGTTTTGTTAAATTAATAACTAAATTGGAGGACCGTTGTGATGAGAACTGGGAGCTATTTAGATCTACAAGAAATCGGTGTAATCAGATGGTGCGTAACGCCAAACGCCGACATATTCTCGATAACATACATTTTTCATCACCTGCTAATACCTGGAGGTTCCTTGGAACACTAGGCATTGGCAAACAGCAGCACGTCGACAATTGTGGGACTCTAGATCTGGATGATATCAACCGACATTTCACCTCTACCATTTCGCTGGATCACCAGATCATGAGTCTCACGCTCAGTTACTTAGCGGGGTTGCCTCAACCCAATATTGAATCATTTCAGTTTTCTCCAGTCTTCAGGCGAGATCAAAAAGTCAATCCTCTCCATAACATCTAATGCTGTGGGATGTGACAATATCAGCCGTCGCATGCTAACAACAATCTTGGATCACATCCTACCTACGATATCCCACATCATTAACTTTTCTCTTGCTTCCGGTACCTTCCCTTCCTTATGGCGTAAAGCCTTCATAATTCCCCTGCCCAAAATCCAAAACCCTACTGTTCCTAACCACTTCCGTCCAATTTTCATCCTACCTTTTCTATCCAAAGTGCTAGAGGCCTGTGTTCACATACAATTGGCTCGGTTTGATCACAATAACCGATTGTTAAGCCCTTTACAGTCTGGCTTCAGGCCAGGCCATAGCACTACCTCCGCCCTCCTAAAAGTGACTGGCGATATTCGAGAGGCCATGGAAAGCACCAAAATCACCGTGCTGGTGTTGATTGACTTTTCAAACGCCTTCAATACCGTCAGTCACGATATCCTTTTATCTATCCTCACTCATCTTAGGGTCTCACCTGTAGCTTTGGATTGGTTCTCAACTTATCTTCGAGGGCGTCAGCAGTCTGTCCGCCTCGATGATTCATCGTCGGGGTGGTCGGACACTACATCTGGCGTTCCTCAAGGCGGCATTATTTCTCCCTTGTTGTTTTCTATTTTTATAAATCTCCTGACTCAAAATCTTCAGTGTGCTTACCATTTGTATGCCGACGACTTGCAGATCTATTCACACGTAAATGTGGAATGCGCAGCAGAAGCCATAGATAAGATAAATAGCGATTTGGCAGCTATACTAATTTGGTCGGACAAGTTTCGCTTAGCTGTCAATCCTAGTAAGACTCAAGGTATTGTTTTAGGTAGTCAAAGGATTTTAAAGAGGCTGGACTTCACATCTTTACCAGCTATTACATTTAGTGGTACTACCGTCAATCTGCACACATCAGTCAAAAATCTTGGGCTGCGTATAGATAGCACCGAGCACGCTAAATTGGCAAACCCAAGTAAACCATGTGAGTCAGAAAGTCACCGGTACTCTACGCGCTCTCTACCGCCTAAAAACCTTTCTCCCGCCCGAAACTAAAACAATGCTTGTGCAAACTTTGATTTTCCCTCTGATCGACTATGGTGATGTATGTTACTTTGACCTGAATGCAGATCTCCTAAACAAACTTGACCGCCTTCTGAATAACTGCATTCGATTCATTTTCAATCTTCCCAAGTATGACCATGTGTCCACTTATCGTTCTCAATTGAAATGGCTCCCCATTCGTCAACGCCGTGGTTTGCGTGCTCTCACAACTCTTTATACCATTCTTACGTCTCCTACTCCGCCTGAGTATTTAACGCCCCTCTTCCAGTATTTATCATCTAATCATGCTCGTAACCTTCGCTCTTCTAATAACCTTCTCCTCATGGTTCCAACTCACAGCTCTAATTTTCTTCACTCTTCTTTTTCTGTTCAATCAATCCTTCTCTGGAATGCCCTTCCTCTTGAGATCAGGATGGCCAGGACCAAGTGCTCCTTCAAGTTCAAAGTTAAAGAACTCTTATTGGCTGAAGCAGCAAGTGTATCATAATTCATTTATATTTCATTTTGGCTTATAGTACCTATGTATGTAGATATATATAAACATACATGTATGTATGATATATTATATATAGATGTACTAGTATGTAGCAATAATATGTATTAATTGATATCTATGTATGTATGTTATATATTTATTATAATCTATATATATTTATGTAAGTTCAAATAATGTTCTCCTCATTTATATACCACCTACTTCTTTTCTCTCTGCACCACTCAAAGGTAGACTGGGAGATAATGCCCACGGCATTAAGTCCGCCTGTATACGCTCTGTATATAAAGGTTTAAATAAATAAATAAATTATTATGACTAAGCCAATTTATAATTTTAGAAAGAGAGTTATTGATGTCATCTTGATAGCAGTTTAATTTAGAGCATTCCATGATAGTTGTGCTGTCATCTGCAAACAAGATCATTTTATGACTCAACACTTTTGGCAGATCGTTGATATATATTAGAAAAAGTAGTGGCCCGAGCACGCTGCCTATCAAACTTTGTTTGTCTTAGTCCAGAAGTATATTTTATTTCTAATTTATTCTTAGGACATATTCTAGCAATTTCTGTACATTGATATCTATTACTAAGATATGATTTTATGAGTTGGAGGATGTTTCCTCGGACACCGTAACCATACAACTATTTTAAAAGTATATTATGAAATTATATAATCTATCTATTATTTAATTAATTTATTTCTTCTGTATTCAGCAATCAATTACTATTTAGTACTAACATTAGTTTATAAATTCGTTTTACTAACAAATATGGATGTATTTGTAATCGGAAATAAATGATTATTATTAATATTGTTTAAAATATCGAGACATGTTGTATCATTTCCTTTGCGTATGTTTTCTCGCAATTCAACGAAACTAAAAAGTCTTCACAGGTGAGGCTCCGCTGAGAATTGATCGGGCTGTCTGAAACAATACGATCCACCTGACATCTTCTCTACGGGAGGCAATTGCACGATGTCGCCGAACAACGTTATGTTCACCCCATCAAAGAAATCGGCACTTTGTTTGATTTCTTGAAGCCGCATATTATTTATGTTCCTCAGTGATTGATAAGGTACCTAAAATAGAGATTTCATCTATAATCAGCCAGTTTATATTCCTCCATTTGACTCGTTCTTTTTGGAGTCGATCTCCGGACAATGGCCGCATCGTTGTTACCCGACCTTTTTCAATTGGCAACGAAAACGTTGAGTGCAACGTACATCCACCGATAAGGTGAGCAGCAACGCCAGTCGGTGCTGCTATTGCTACACTATGGCGATCAACACTAAGTCTACGGATTTTTCCACTGAAAGCTTTAGTGTGAAACTTTTACCGCTGCCTGCGCCACCAGTTACAAACATGCGAAGAGGTGTGTTGATAGCAGTGTTGTGCGAAGAAGTGTGGTTCGCGATGCTTTTACTGATTGGAGAAAATAACCGTTTTTGGTCCATGTTTAAACAATCAAAACAGACTTCCTGCGCATGAGAAATCATTCGACCCATTCTGTTTAATAGAGTTATAATTGCAGCAGTTACCTCTTCTGCTGTCTCATAGGCATCCTCATCGCCATTTTCATCATCACCAAAAGAAGCCGAAGATAATGGTTCATAACTAATGGCAAACACTCCTAAGCTTATGTTTTCCAAGGTTATTGGAGGGTTTTCGTAACGCTCGAAAATAGTTTTTATATGATTCGGGACAATCGGTGTCAAATCGCAGCATTCTGTATCTCTCATATGGTTTGCACGTGTTGACAAATACGCATTCTCTTGACCCTTCTCCAAGCCATAGATGACATAGCCTAAATGCACATTCTGACGCCGAAACCTGGCGATAGCTTAGGAGAGCACATTGTACAGCAAATATTTGCTGCTGAAGGTTCCCTCCTCGTTCACGAAGTCTGTTTAGAGCTCCTGTTATCGCGGCCTGGATTTGTGTTGGTTTAGATTTAGCTATGTATTTGGCAATATACATTGCTACAACTACCACTGATACAACAGGTTGTATGTCGATATTTGCGCGCCACAGCATTAATAATCTAAGCTTTTAGTTATTTATCATTACTTCAGCTTCACCACGTTTCAGTTTATAAAACCTACCAACATTTCTCAGAAGCAGTAAGAATACTCGATGATCTGCTGATCATCTGCTGACCGGCCTCGGATACCCAAATCTACACGCATTGGAGTTTATTTCGATTCTCCACCAGTAGTCCTTAATAATATGGCGCCCCAACAATGGGTCGTCGGACACAGCTTTTAAAAGTCTTAGGAGAGCTTTTAAACTGAACATAAATTGCCGTGATATTGTAATCGGATACGATTCTACTAATCTGTCTTTTTCTTCAAAAGTGAGGTCCTCTACTCAACATTCGGTTTGCCATTGGCGACCAGCAATGCGTGTAACATGTCAGGCCAATTCAGGTCATTTAATGACCTGAACATGATAGTGTAATGTACCAGTATGGTGGTCCAAGATTACGCACCATTGCCAATAACTCGCTGTATGCCCTGTGCCAGTATGATGAAGTTCCTCGAATGTTTCTCATACAAAAATGAATATTTTGAAATAGATCAGAAGGCCGGGCACCATCCTGTCTTAATCTTCCACAAACTGAAACATTTTGTCAAGCTTTCAGTTACTCTACCACAGACAGTGCATAAAGTAAGTATTCTGTGGTTTGAAAACGTCGATCATTACCCATCACTCGCGCTTAAAAATAATCAAGTGATGTTATTTTACAAGGTCTTTCCTCATTAAGGCCGTTTTTTTCATCCGGAAATAATTTTACCCAAGCAAACTCTTCTGCCCTACGCTCTAGAAGGATGCTAACTGGTGGAGCGATTTTTCGTTTTATTTCTCGTATAGGTAAGGTAGCATTATCATTAATATTTTTACATATTACCTCTGCAATGTGCGGTATTGAAACATCAATTGGCATTAAAAGAGTCGTGTCGTATTGTTACGTCATCAGATCCAGGCAAATTGGGCATATTCAATTGATCTTCCTCGAGTCTTTTTAAATTTTCATATGGTGACACTAACTCGTGATCGTGCGATTCATCAGTTTGTCCCACCAGCTGTGAATTTACGGTGGTGAGAGAAAATTGAAGCTCTCTTCTAGAAATAACTCCTAGAACAAAATGCAATTGTTTGGATAATGTGCTTAGTGTGGAAAAAATCATAATCATTGCTCGACCAGCACTAGGCGCAATGCGGGCTTTTAGAACTCGGGAGTGCAAGTCAAATAAATTAAATTTTTCATTTTGTTAAATTTTTGCTACTGATATTTCATTGCAAGTGACAATGCAAGATGTGACACTTGGCCTCTGGAACAAATTTTCAAGTCCAGTCTCGATACTTCTGAAATATCAACTAAGTATGGTTTTCGAAGTCTAAACCAAACCTACAACAGCATCTATTCCAAATCTTCATAGTAATAAAATATTTTTAGTTATATTAACAATAATTTTGCCACAATTTGAATTTAAAATCGTGACCGGGCATTTTATCTCATCGCTCTGCGCTGAGGTAAACCATCGCGCTCATCCCTAGTTACGCGTTATAGACACTCTATTCCCTTCCCACGGGGTAACGGCAGTAATAGTCTAACCGCCGAGGTGGATAATCCGTGTGCCACGTTCCCCCGTTCCAACATTACGAAGGTAAGTTTATGATTGCTCTGGATTTGGTTCTCGATTTTTTCGATCGCTATGGCATGTTATTTAAATTCAGTAGTAAGGCTGTGAATGTGTTTGTTATGTGAAATAAGTGATCGTTATGATGTTTTTTATGAGACGAAATCACAACTTTCTATTGCTTTTAAATGCGGCTATATTTATGATTTTGTGACTTTTTCTGATCGCTATGACTCTGATGGCTCTGTCCAAAAAGACCAGAGCGATGATATTTTGCATTACTTGTGCGTTATAAATCTATGTTAAGTAGTAGTACCCGACTGTAACAATGACAAACGATGAACTATGCATATAATATTTTAATTTATAACCTTTCCTGGGTTTCTTCGGCAAACCTACACTCAAAAACAGATTTTGACGTATAAAATTATTTTTTATAAAAGTTTCTTATTTTGGATATGTATGACGGATAATATGCCTTGAATTTTCTAAAATAATACATTTCTCTTACTGATCTTGTTAAACGTACACTGAAAATGACTGAAAACGGTTAAATAAATAATATTTTATCAATATTTATATTTTTGTGTCAATGATTTCACCTTTTATGATCGCTCTTGTACCAATTATGATTGCTCTGGTCGCGAAATATTTTGAACTTTAATATTTCCGTAACTGTTTGTGTAAATTGAAGGCCAATAGTAAAAATCTACCACTTGAATATCATTATTTTAAATGAGATACATAATTACCATTAAATATCAATATCTGAAAAGCACCAGAGCGATCACACGAATACGCTCGTTTTGGAGATTGATCCACGTAAGTACCAAGTACCTGTTTAAACATTTTTTAAATCTTTTTTTGTCATTATTTTTTAATTCACAATGTGAATACGAAAACAATGACCAAAAATTGGATTACTGCGACTGGAAAATATTCTAATCAGATAATATTAAGGTTTTTAATAAATAGAAAAACAAAATACACTCATTGTTATTATTCTAAGTACCTAGGTATTTTATTCTTTTGGCTTTGAGTTGTTACATGTATATTTGGTGTTGTGTAAACATTCGTGTGAATGTTAGTTTCAAGGTTCTTCTATTTGACTTCATCTGCTGCGTATTTCAATCCGTTACTATTATAAAAACATATTTCTTTTCGCAGAGGAATGGATGCTGAGCGTCAGGACATGTGTCCCAGTCTAGTTGTCCTGAGAACTTCAACAATCCACAGCTATAGTTAGGTGTTTTCAGGCCGGTACCATCGATCCAAGAATTGTAAAGCTCCCACATTGGTTGATCTAAAAAATAAAATCAATTCAGTTTCAAATAAAGCTAAGATAGACGCAAAGTTGAGGTAACTAAGGTACTAATTATAAAAATTACTAATATAGTAGTAGTATATTTCCAATAAGTTAAAAGAACAAATAAAAAAAAAAGTAGGGGCATAGCTCATATTCAGTCAAACCTGGGTAGACTAGTAAATGCACACTGGACTGTAACTAGGATAACGCTAGGAGGAAGATGATCCCCCCCGTGGGATCTCCACCTTGACGTGGTGGTGGGGGGGCTCAGTAACCGTGGATTGGACACCCGCGGTGAAGCTAAGAGAGATTCCGGGAGTGGACGCTCCGCGTGGGCTTAGAGGGGCCTGCGCAGGATACGTCCAACGTTGCGGGGTCCCTCGCAGTCGGGCGCGTCGCGGGAGGAGTGGCGAGTCCGTGTTGCGTTGCCGTGCACCCTATCTCCCGCGACCAAATGGGGGCGCACCATTAGATGCGTCGCGGTGGGGCTGCAGAGGAAGAAGAGTTGCGGTGATGCTTTGCCGTCCTCCCTATCCTCTGCGGCCGCTGAGTATTTTGGCGGCGGAGCCCAACACCTTAATCCGCCGCCAAGGGGGTTTTGTTCGGGGCCCGCCTGACAATCTGGCGGGCCAATACCCATCGGGGGTAGCGACGAATGCTTCGGCGATACCCTACCCTCCGACACACGGGTACATGAGAAAGTCGAGGTGGTTTTTAGTGGTAACACCACATACTCTGGCTCTCATTTCCCCAAGAGTCGGAGATTCGAAGGGATTTTCCACCTCGTGAAACAAAAAAAAAAAGGAGGAAGATGATGATATTAATAAATACTTACTTTTAACGCTCTTCCAGCCTGCAGCAGGTCCGTAGTTACGCAGTCCTACGTGTATCCACCATGCTGTCTGAGGATACATGCTGACGATGGCATCTTTTTCTTCTTCGCTATCGATGACGACTAAGTGTCCACCGTCGGCAACACATTGCGCCTCTGCGTCATCCCAGCGAGTTGGTTCAGAGTACTGTTTATAGCAACTGCGCAGTGACGGGTATTTTTTGTAGCCTGTAAATAAAATTGTTTTCTTTTGATCTACACTTTCTTTTTCGTATTTGGATTCCCACTTACCACTATTCCACTTCAACACCATCTAGTCCCAAACTAAGCAGATAAGCTTGTACTATTGGTACTAGCCAAACAATTTGGTGGTGGCTGGTGGAAATTAAAGTATCTTGGAAACTGCAGTGAATTTGATCGGAAGTATGTTGGAGGATTTGGGAAGTGAACAGTCTACTTCAATCTTTAGTCAAGTGGGAAACATACAACAAAGATCATATATAAAATGGTGAGAAAGATAAGGATCACGGTCATGAACATAAAAGGCCTAAAATTTTAATAACTTGAGACAGGTATATCTCCTAAACAGAAAAGAACACGCTGCTTGCCACATAAGACAATAATCTATATATTAATACGTGAAGCGAAATTTTGTGATCCCTTCTTACGAGAAATGCGCGAACGGAGGATTATGAAATTTGGCACATTTATTATTAATTACATGTAAGCCATGTAGAAGGTGTGCAGAATGCTAATATTTTTATTTAATATGCATTAGAAATATATGATTTTAATGAAAATAAACGATACCACACACAGATATCGCACACACACATGCATAACATCGTATATGTCGGCGATACGCCAGGGTTATGGTGTCCAGACTCCATAATAAAAACACTCACGTAATATTATTTGGTTTATTATCAGTTGATTTCTAGCACAGAATTGTATTAAAATGCGAACTACAGTCCTTTTTATAAACTAACCGTCATTCACTTAATGTAACGTTTAACAACTCCTTTTCAACATATAATTGAAATTACTGTACGATTAATTATAAACTAATCAAAAATCGACATTAATATTGTAATGAATTTTGCACAACACCAAATTATTTATTTTACACGAATAACAAATTTATTTTATTAACCAAACGCTGCTTTACAACATTGTCAGCAGATGGCGCTATCAACAGGATGCAAATATAAACGAATGTTATTTATTACCGTAAAAATAAGTGTCAGAATAATGTTATTTAATACTAATTGATTTTACTTTGAAAGTTTCTGTAGTTATCTTAATAACTAAGTTATAAATTAAATACTTTATAAAACAGTTAAGCAGCCAGTACAGTGTCTAATATTGTAAAGTAGTGAAGTTCTCAGATCTGTGTTCACAAATAGTTATTTAAATATCAATCTTAAATATTATGAATATTTTCGTAACAATATAACATTATATATTAATTTGCGCCCATACGGCCATTCTGATCCAGCGCGCTCCTCGCGCTGATTATTTAACAGTTACAGAATAAACAGCACAACAAACAAAATGAATTATATAAAAATTACATAAATAAGTGTTTATCATACAGAATGAACTAAGTTATTTACAAGGCTTCACCTAGTCCTAGGATCTTAGCCTGAGGCATGCGTCACCCATCACGGGATCTAACAAACAATGCTTCACCCATGGCTAAGCCGATTACGGCATCACCGATTACGGGATCTAGCGCACACAGGCATCACCCACATAGGGATCTAGCCCACAAACGGCATCACCCACATAGCGATCTAGCCCACAAACGTCATCACCCACATAGGGTCGATTTAGCCCACGCGGCATCACCCATCACGGGATCTAGCCAACACACGGCATCACCCATCACGGGATCTAGCCAACACACGGCATCACCCATCACGGGATCTAGCCAACACACGGCATCACCCATCACGGGATCTAGCCAACAAGACCAGGATCAAGGATACGCATGGTGGTCAGCCAGCGTTTTGGGAAGGATGTTGGATAGGGAAAATAAAATTTTACTCAAACACATAAATGCAAAATTTGCCTCATAAACACATCAATGCATATACATAAAATAATCATCATCGTTGGTCATGTTCAGTTATATCAATACAATGCAATTACATAGGTCCAACAACGACAGTGGAGGAGGTAGAGGACCCCCCACGTAAATCGGTATCTGACGAATCCTCCGCCCATACGGTCAAGCCGCTCATACAGTCACCGATGTTGATCAGCAACAAAGGTTAGCAAACAATGCTTGACTCCAGCTCAGCTCATGCGGCATGTGTGCGCGCAGCCCACACACAAAACCACCGACGTCAAAAGGGCGGGCCACCGTCATCCATACATACCAATCAGTAAAGAACCGCTCGTCCATCCTCTCCTCACACCAAGGTCAGGTCATCTGCTAGGATGTCATCATCAACCTGCAACACTCAAAAGACAGGTGGTGGGCAACATTTCCCACCCAAATATTAGTTCCATGAACCTTCGTAACTGTAGATAAATAAATAAAGTTCGACTCTTAAAAAGTGGTCCGGTCTATTAAGCTATATCTATATATCAGGCATGTTCAACCTGTGCATTGGTCTATAGTTATCTTAGCTACAACAGTGTTGGAGCCCATATTTTAAGCATAAGGTAAAATACAAAAGACATTGATTTTTCTCAGGTTCTGTCTGACAGTGCCATTTTAGATAATCAAATTTAAAATTATCGGGATACCCATATTTTGCAGTTTAGATAAAACAGTTAAAACTTAATATATTCAAAATTAGTTTTATCCACATCAAACAGGAAAACAAAATGGCAAAGACAAAGAGAGGCCTATGTTTAGCCGTGAACAGTCGGACTGTTGGTGATAAATATGAAATAATTTCAAACCATGCAGATCCAAGGATTTCGAAAATACAAGTGCTATAATTATTACTCATGTAAGAACATGTTTAATCCAATATTGAATATTTTTAGGCATAGTGCAAGCTGTGAAATGGTTGAACTGTTTGCCAACTGAGCCATAAAAGAGAAATTCACAAGCTACCAATATTACAAAGCAAGAGTAGTGCCGTCTTATTTCTAAAAATGATTCCACTCAGCTTATAAATTTACTACAATAAACCATAAAAGTTAATAAAGACACTCAGATGTTGGTATTTTATAATTAATTCAACATTTTATTTATAAAAATAGACCTTTCTTTCTAAAATGAATGTTTTTATTTATCATTTGTCTACTCTTTCATTATGTAATTCAATTTTAATTTTATGTATTGTAAACTGACTAATCACAACTGACTTCGAAATAAAGCATGAGTAGTCCACACAATTACTTTTATTGGCTAAGAATAAATACTGCTAAATGGGAAAAGAGATAATATGGATTGTCACATTATGTTCTTTAAACCCACTTATCATTATATTCTAATCATATTCCTAACTGTCTTGCGTCCCAAAAGAGCTAAGCAATAAGGATGGCACTAAATTTTAGTTGTTTATCACTGGTTGTCATCTTGAATATAGATGAAACTAACTTTGCAAATGAACTCACAACTAAAATAAATTGTAGTTACCGAGTATAACACTAAGGCTTGTTATTTATAAAAGATTAGCAGTCACCTGCCTCAAGACTTTCAACCTAAAATGCTTAGAGATGGAATTTTATAAAACCTAAGTGAGTGCATATGTCCATAAAGAAATCTACTGTCCAGATCTCATGTTTCTAGCTTCAGTAGTTCGGGTTAAGCAAGGACTTATCATGGTCGGAACATATCATTCTATACAGGTATAAAATTAAGCGACAAATATTAAGATATGTTGGGTTCCCTTGTCTTATTATATAACCTTAACTTGAGCTGCAAGTTGACAGTAACAATTTCAACATAATGTTAAAATGAAATCATGTAGGCACCTACAGAGTCCACAAATATATAATAAAACCTATTTTGTAACTACAAATATTAGCTTTAAAAATGTGTATTACAAATGTATTTTTATATCTACCTTCTGAATATATATCTGTACTAATATAATAAAACTGAAGTTTGTTTTGTTGAATGCACTTATCTGTGAAACTACTGGTTTCATGCAAATAATTATTTTTGTGGTGGATGGTCATTTATCAAGAGAGGCTTCATATAATCGCGCCGTGAGCACTAGCCATAAGTAATGCAGTTAGTTAGCCTTATGTAATGTGTAACCAAGGGCTATCAATAATGTTTTGATTCCTTTATTGTTTTACGATCGGGATAACCTATTGACTACTAATTGAATTTATATTCAGCACATCGATTAGCTTATTTAAACTGAAAGCAAATCAGGCAATTTACACAATGGATCTATATCAGAGCTGCAACTTGAAAAGGGCAGTTATACCGTTCTTTACTAATAATTATATTAGTAGAACCACATAACAACAAAGCTTTTTTTTCCTTTTCTTGTGTAGATAAGCAAGTATTACAGAGAGTTTCCGACATGGCCTAACGATTAATGAACAGACAAGAGCCCCAGCTGACGGCATAACATGACTAAGTATAAGCACAGTAGCACTGCTATATACCAAACGTGGATAAACAACAGTTACCTATAAGTTCTATTAGGGGTATAATTTTCGTAATTTTGACTGTATAATGTTTATCAGGTAATCCTTATGGGGACAGTAGGTAATCGTGTAAGCACCATAATTTATAAAATTAGGATGTTTCTCAAAAACTAATCAAATCAGCTGTGGATAAATACCTCTGGTCAGGGCATCAACAACCCGCATCTGCAACCTCTGGTAGCACTCAGAGCAGAACAGCGTTCACGCCACAGCACACCCCGGTGCGTGCTCCCCGTCATAGTCGCTCTGTCGCTCTCGCTCGCACGTGGCCTCACGTGAAGTGTAGACGTGCTCGCCATAACTCCGACACACCGTGCGGTCTCCGATCAGGGTTGACTAGGGCCAAACACGGCTTCCAAGTGCTGGTCGCATCAATCTTCAGGTCTCATTGGTAATGGCGGCCAAGCCAAGAGACCCATCACTCTCGCGCCAACCGTAGATTCCGAAGTCTCTTAGGGGGCGTTTATCCAACCGCTGCTGTCGGCGATACGCCTGGGTTATGGTGTCCAGACTCCATAATAAAAACACTCACGTAATATTATTTGGTTTATTATCAGTTGATTTCTAGCACAGAATTGTATTAAAATGCGAACTACAGTCCTTTTTATAAACTAACCGTCATTCACTTAATGTAACGTTTAACAACTCCTTTTCAACATATAATTGAAATTACTGTACGATTAATTATAAACTAATCAAAAATCGACATTAATATTGTAATGAATTTTGCACAACACCAAATTATTTATTTTACACGAATAACACATTTATTTTATTAACCAAACGCTGCTTTACAACATTGTCAGCAGATGGCGCTATCAACAGGATGCAAATATAAACGAATGTTATTTATTACCGTAAAAATAAGTGTCAGAATAATGTTATTTAATACTAATTGATTTTACTTTGAAAGTTTCTGTAGTTATCTAAATAACTAAGTTATAAATTAAATACTTTATAAAACAGTTAAGCAGCCAGTACAGTGTCTAATATTGTAAAGTAGTGAAGTTCTCAGATCTGTGTTCACAAATAGTTATTTAAATATCAATCTTAAATATTATTAATATTTTCGTAACAATATAACATTATATATTAATTTGCGCCCATATATACGTATACAATATTACTTTTTAGTTTACGGTTATGGACCCACCAAAAAAATCGGATATTTATTCTTCTGTGGGACCCACAGACTTTCAAACTGAAAGGAGGTTAATAATACATGTATATTTGTTTGTTTAAGGTTTGTCCTATTCTGCCTAAGAGATTTTGTATTTTTTGCAATATTTTTATCTTCGCATTCTTTATTTATACGTTAAATATCATACCTGTATTAAGAATATTCCATTAATTTTAATTTTTATCTAAGTATAAATACGTGAAGCAAAAATTGTTATCCCTTTTTACCACAATAATATTGATACAGAGTAACAGACTCATAGACTGGCAAACTGAAAATAGTTTAGTTATAAAATGTATATACTTTTTTTATGAAAGCATTTTACAGTATTAAATACATTTTAGAATAAAGCCATTAAGTACTTAAAACTACAATTAAATATATATATATAATATACAGTACAAATAAAAAAGAGAATATATAAAATAAAAAAAAGGAAAACAATACTTTTTTGTTCAAAGTTTGTTCTATTCTGCCTAATAGATTTTGTATTTATTACAATATATTATTTATCTTGGTAGTTTTTATATAAAGCACATTGGTAGATATTATAAGTAGGTATAATCCACTAATTATTTTTTTTATTTAAATATGAGTTTCAAACTGAAAATCGATGAAATAAATATAACATGTATGTGTTTTTTTGTCGAAGGTTTGTCCTATTCTACCTAATAGATTTTGTATTTTCACAATATAATTTATCTTGGCGTGTAAATTAAAATAAATAAAAAGATTATTAATGTATTAAGTGTGTGGTACTTTTTAATTATTATTTTAAGTTTCTGAAAAAGTGTAAAATAACAAAACTTTATCTGTTTATTGATATCCGTAGGCAAAAACATAATTGCCGTTGTCATAAAGTTTGAATTCAAAACGCCGCGCGCGGGAAAATTTGCTTTCTTGATCTTAATGATTGTGTTTTATTATACTAGAAAATCTATTAAGCACATGGTATTGAGCTAATTGAGCTATTTGTGAATGAGAGTGAAAAAATACATTTGCCATCTATCAGTTTTATGTATCAATGTCAGATCGTATTGGTAAGTTTTTTAGACATTTCAGTTTTCCTCTTAATTTAAAACTTTGTTTATACTTATAGTACTTGCAAATGGTCATACTGCGGTTGTGGCATGTGTTTTTATTATCCGCCTGCCATGCCTTGAGAATGATATTGTTATAAAGCAGAAGGAATTGGTAGATATGGAAAAATATACATAGGATGTGTTGTAGGAAATTAATTTATGTAACCGAAGCAAAGACTGGGTTATTATTGGCTGCATTGCAGCAAAGATGAAAATTTTACGATGGATATGTGGAGTGACGAGACTGGACATAATTAGAAGGAATGAGTATGTAAGATAGTACGCATATTTGAGGTATATATACAGGTTGTCACAAGACCCATCCATCACCAAGCTAAAGTCTACTCGTTGTAACCAGGTTCAGTTTTCGTTAAGGGTCATTTTACACCCTGTATATGAGGTAGTCTGAATGTGGTGCCCATAGACTAAAACTGAAGGAAAATATCGGTTGGCTTGGTATGGTGATATGTTATGCGAAGAGATTATTTGTATGGAGGTAAACAAGTGATGTTTTTTTTATTTCTTTTAAAGACAACTTTCGCTCTAAGAATAAATCCTGTGTCGCGGGGGCTCACCCTCGAAACAAAAATTTTATTTATGTGTGGGTATCGAAACCACAATACTTGCCCAGTGCCTTAAATGAAGTCGAAAGGAGAGGGACGAAAAGCAAGAGTGTTTTCACAGAAAAGTTGGATAGACAGTGTGAATATGAAAGTAGAGGCACGAAAAGGAATGAAAACATTAGTCGACTGTGTGAGGATGGATGAAAGAGATTTAATCCTTTGTAAATAATTAGAAGTATAGAAGCAAGGGACATACTGCGCTAAGGCAAGAGAATGACATTTTTATAAAGTAAAATTCTATAATGCTAACATCTGTTTTAGAGTTTTATAACCAAAAAGAGTATTTAATAGCCCTTCCAGTAATTTCATAAAGTTTTCTTTATTTTTACAATCACAGACTTCGCCGTACAATAAGTACGGCGAAGTCTGTGATTGTAGTCTTTGACAGTACAATCTTAATAACGTGGTCGAATTTGGACCACTCTGTGAACTCTAGTATACTGCAATTCATAATCTGAGCTAGCCAGTATGCATACACACATAAGTTAGTTGGAACATAAGTAACGCCTTTGGGCTCTGGGATCTTAGTCCAAAATTATTACTTACCTATGTCATTAGTGCCGCAATTCGTTGTATATCTGTCTGTAGAATCACTATTATTGATTGTAACTACTATGTCTTCTTCAGTAGTCGTGCTAGTCGTCGTACTTGGAGTCGTAGGATTCTGTCCCTGTCTCGCTTTGTAGCACATGTATGGAAGCCTCTTACAGCACGGCACGACTTGTATCGTGTCACGGTCCATACTGAGGCAGTCGCCGTCTTTGGGATCCAACTGTACTATCATATCCAGTGCGGCAGTCATCTCGTCAATTGAAACACCTGAAATTTTATCTCAGTTGTAGCTACGACTAGTAACATCTACCGTACAACGCGATGACACAAACTGGTGACGACTGATGGATGCCAACAGTACTATGGAGACAAGATTGAAAATCCTCAATTACGATATAATTTTTCTTTTTAAGTTATATTAATAAAGAGATAATTGTGTTTATTATGATTCTTATTACTATTTCTTTACATTTTTGTAAAAACATTCCGTTAGTTTAATCCTCACGGACAGGCATGACAAAACTATAAAGGTTTCTCGTGGTTCATTACGGAACCCTAATTTTTTCTTAACTTAAATTTAAAATTTGGTCAAGCTTGAGCCGGACACACAAATGGCGTGTTTTCGCATTGGCACTTGGCTTTATTCGGCGCACGTCTAGTAATTGCTTTAGGGATGGTAATGTTCGTTGCAAATTGTTAGTTTTCTGGTCGATGATAGCTACTGCAAAAGAGTATTATTGATCTTAAGCTTAATGCAAACCTTCTACAGACAGGTAGGGCTCCGGGAAATGCGCTGCTCTAGTGCCAATAAAATACGCTGTGTTGTTTGGCCCAATCACAAACTTCATGGCAGCAAGCAGCTGGGCGTTGATAGGGGAGGCAAGAACGCCACCTACGACAAAATAAATTGCATTATTATCAGTCCTATCATCATCTACTCAATGATAATCGTGCTACTGAAAAATAAAGAATAAACAAGAATTGATATTCGTGACAAGCGACAGCTGACAGCGTCGTACGAATCTCGATCCATTTTATAATTGAAAACAAATATCATTCCATTTTTTTATTTAATCAGACAAATATGCTTATCTGGAGGAAACTGGAACTCACAATAAAAAATAACAGTTTAAACAGTAAAGTTGTTGACTACAAGCTTTGCAGTTGCTCTGAAGGAATGCGAATATTCTACCAAATCTGACGAGTCTACATTCTACAAGGCAGTTCTTCTGACTCCAAGACAATGGTGTGGCAAGCCGGCATTAACGCTAGGATGATGAAGTGTAATAGTTACCTTGACGCGAACATTGAGTTTTCGCTTCTTGCCATGTTGCCACCACTTTGTGCACTGACAATCCCTCGGGCATCTGCCCGTCAATATACAGGCCTAGGGCTCCATCTAAAAATTATAAAAAGATGAGAACAGCGATAGTCGAGGACATGAAGGGCTGTACCAACGAATACGTGGGTCGACGTCCACAGAACGTAAGAGAAGCTTCTATAAAACTGATATGCCTGCAATCGTAATGGTTTTCCTCTCAGTTCTGTAACTTGGGTTATGCCTGTGGTGCCCATGGTCCATTTATCTCACATAAAATTTTCTAGAGCGTAGTTATTGAAGCTCGTACCGGGCAACTGCAACTCCCAGCAGGCACGTTAATGCTGATTACGGTTGTGATCTTCCTTATAATGTCACCAATATTTAACAATATATTTAACTATAACTGCCATTACGTTTTTAAAGATTCGCAAATACGCCTACATAGTTCGTGGATACAAGCATTTAGTGAATTATTTAAAATCATTACTTTGGCATAAGGTCAAACAGTTATCAGTTCGCGAGATAACAAAACAACACATCGTGATAGAGGGATTGGTCAGCACTATCAGCAGAGCAATAACTCTGTACTGTTCGATTACTTAACATATTTTTGCACATACATCTACATTTTATTTAATACATTTTATTATAATGCCGTTTGCGTTATATTGCGGTCTTTGAAATAAATTTTATTGCTGTAATATCCACGTCAATTAGAACAGCCTGTCCGTAACACAGGCGATGTATCTATGGCACTTTAATAAGCATGACACCCTTGTTACTTGTAAGTTCAGTTTGCAATTTTATAAGGGCATTTTCATAACGTATTGTGCCAATAATCATATTATTTTCTCTTGTACGTTTATTCGTCTTAAACCTTGAATCGCGGGGTATTGCTTACAAACATTAAACACAAATACTTTAGACAACTCACAAAGTGTTGTCAAATGGGGACTTAACTCGAAACCTCAACACCCTACTATGCAGTGTTAACGGTGACAGAAAATGTAACTCACTCTCACGTATTTTATTGTTACTAATAGCAGAAAGGAGGCTAGTCTAGCGAAGTCAGTATTTCCATACAACGGAGACTTTACCGTACAAAAACATTCTATTTCAACGAAACATGCGTACCAACTTCATAAGCTTATCATAAGCTTATAACTTTTTTAATAGTTTATATTGTTATTTTAGCAGCGATAGTCTAGTGATGAGACAGACGGACTGCTACGCAGAGGGTCTCGGGTTCGAATCCTCAGCGCGCACCAATGACTTCGAAGTTATGTGCGTCTTAAATTGTTAATTATCGCTTGTTCAACGGTGAAGGAAAATATTGTGAGGAAACCTGCATGTCTGAGAGTTCTCTATAAGGCTCTCGAAAGACATGTGAAGTCCGCCAATCCGTCCTTGGCCAGCGTGGTGGACTATGGCCTTACCTTTCTCTTAGTATCCTTCTCATAGTGAGAAGAGGCCCGTGTCCAGCAGTGGGACAGTTTATATACATGCCCGATGATGATGATCTCTTTTTTAAGTATAGATGTCACCGGAAAATAACAAGAACCGTAAATTTATAAATTTCCTAGGAAATTTATAAACTTTCGTAGGATTCAGAACAAGGATAAATTGTATTATTTTACGCCCATATTTTCGTAAATTGATAAACTTACCGAATTCATTCACAAATAATACATACATATATACATAGTCTCACGCCTGTTTCCCAGAGAGGTAGGCAGAGACTACGGATTATACCATTACTACTAATACTACCATTCTTCGATACGTTTACGAATAAACCGGAGCTTTAGCGATGTTAATGAGGCTACGCTACTATTTTTGGGTTCAGGGTCACAAGAAAACCTAACATAACCTATTAAGTTGAACCGATGCCGTACCGTTACGTAGATCTGTGCAAGTGTTAATACATCACGCTTGTCTCTCCACTTACAAACAGTCATATCTTTTCATACTTTTCATATACGCAATATTACGTACTCTGGCATCCTGCTATAAACCATTATCTGTGATGCCAACTACGAAATATTACGTTTGACCGTTTGTATGGTGGCCACCAATTACAGTCCAATGGTTTACTTCGGCATTCAATGTGGTAGACAAGCGTATCTAAAATTAAAAGCTCTTCTGTGATTAGTCGAACCGTGTAGAATCTTACGAAGGGATTTCCGTCAGTTAACATTTACGACGAGATGTCGCAAATTGATAAATTTACGGAAATATTTGCGTAAAGTAAAGGCTTATCTTTAACTTACCACCAGATATAAGATATAGTAACATATATATATATATATAAACGACTGTTTGCGGACTTGGTTGATCACGCGGTGTTGCCGTTCCTTACTTGATCCACCTTTGCACTCGAATAGCATTTCCTCTATGGAATATATTTTTGATTTCTTCATAATGTTGCCATTCATGGCAAGACGTTGCCAAACATATTCAATAAAATTTTGATGTATTCGTGATGAATTTGGCTGAAGTTCCGAACAAAAGTGGATCCGTAACGGGCATATATCTCAGACTGACGTCAACTTTTTGGCTCCGAATTATATGCCATGCGTGCGTGCTTATTTGAATCCAGACGTGTCAATTATAAATATGTGGTTCCAGGGACAAGTTACTTCAGTACTTGCTCCGTGTAATAATAATAATATATGATATAACTATTTAATACATTGTTACCAGCACTATAATGATCCTATAGACTGAGAGCCAGTGTTCCGCAGACTTCCCATAGTGGGTTCCTTTAGGCGTGCCTAGAAGTCGAAAAGCATGAAAATCGACTTTCAAAACGTGATCGCAGCATGTCTGCCGTTTTGATATCTTAAAATATATATATTTTTTTATAAAGAAAAACTAAATGGCAGACACTTGTGCCGGTTCCTACTATATTTTATATAATATCAAGATTGCCAAACTTTCATATAATTTACGTTATTTTAGCAAAGCTAGAAATTATATATGTTATTTATATTATTATTATAAACATAAATTTACCAAGGCAGACACATAGGTTGGTTCTGACACGCAGGCAGACCACACGATACTTTCTCAGTCGTGCTATTGAAGTTGCATGATTTTGATTATCTCACTCTTCATTTCGCAGGGAACTAGTGTTTGAGCAAAGCTGCAATTGATGTATGTTTTTTACATCTTTATATACATGTATATCTAAAAAACCAGACAGATAGGTCGGTTATAAAATGCAGGCAGACTACATAATAGTTTCGCAGTCATGCTAATGGAGATACACGATATTGTCATTCTCTCTCTTCATTTCGCAGGGATTCAGTATTCAAGCACCGTTGTAAAACGATGGACAAGGTTTGTTAAATATACACTATTCATTTCGAAACCTAACCTTTATATCAAGAAGCTTTTGCAGCTCTCGGCGATCATAATTTAACAGAGAATAGAATGAATGAAATCTTCAATATTATCCAGAAATTTACTTGTAAAATGTATAATTTGAAGAAATGCATAGAAGTAAATGAAGCCAGATTTCAGCTGTTCGTTGATACATATAAGGCTGCTGATATCAACGAAAAATTCCTATTAAAGTCCGCAATTTTGATGGAAGCAGTTTACCACCGTGCAAGAGCGAGCTGTGGCAACATTTCCTACGGACGATATACATATCAAATATTTGGAATAATGCTGATAAACGATGTCCGACAACATTACAACCAGAAGACTATGGGTGGATTAATCATCAAGACACATATGTCTTCAAATGGTTTGATGGAGATCAGCTGCCAGGTTTTGTAGCCGATTCTCTCCAATGTCCATCAGGTAATTCAATGAAACACAATAAAATATCCTGCTGCTATTAATAGAGTCGCATTTGCAATGATTGATAATGAAATACATATTTTTTTACAGAATGTAGTATCTCTGATGACGAAGGCGATAAAAATATCAAAAACCTGGAGGATTTGGATTGCTTCATTCAATCAACGGAAGTCTGCAGTTCTGACGAAAAATAGTGAATTATTTTGATTTTTTGTAGCCTATATATCTTTTTTTCTTTTTTTGTTTTTTATTTCACTTACAATAATAATGATTTTGCTATTTATTTTAGTCTAACAAAACGTACAACTTGAAATTCAAATATACCTATTTGAATTTCAAGTTGTACGTTTCATTTTAAAATCACTATTATCGTAAGAGAAAAAAGAAGTCGATTTCTTATTTATATTTTATGTTTATGATTGAAAAAAAGAGTTATAAATAATAAAATTGAAAAACACTGTTCACATGTATTCATACTGATTCGCTGTCATTGCCAGTAAGAGTGAGAAGTCCATTGGCATGACTGCGAAACTATTATGTAGTCTGCCTTCATTTTAGAAGCGACCTATCTGTCTGGTTTTTTAGATATACATGTATTATAATGATGTAAAAAACATACATAATTTGCAACTTTGCTAAAAGAGTAGTTCCCTGCGAAATGAAGAGTGAGAAAATCAAAATCATGCAACTTCAATAGCACGACTGAGAAAGTATCGTGTGGTCTGCCCGCGCGTCGGAAGCGACCTATGTGTCTGCCTTTGTAAATATATGTTTATAATAATAATATAAATAACAAATATAATTTCTAGCTTTGCTAAAATAACGTAAATTTTATGAAAATTTTTAAATTTTGATATTATATAAAATATAGTAGGAACCGGCACAAGTGTCTGCCATTAAGTTTTTCTATATAAAAAAATATATATTTAAAGATATCAAAACGGCAGACATGCTACGATCACGTTTTGAAAGTCGATTTTCATGCTTTTCGTCTTCTAGGCACGTCTAAAGGAACCCACTATGGGAATAGTGAACCCCCATTTGATCTACGGCAGATGAATTAGTATAACTAGCATTAATATGGAGTTTGCTACTATACCGTAAGTCTGCAGAGCACTGGCTCTTAGACTACTATTTCTACTTGATAATTTAAATACTATTCAAGTCCGATGTTTTCCATTTCTTGTATACTATTTGGCGCCATTTATGCTGTATAATAATTATGCCAAATCATCACCATCCTCCAAGCGTTATGCCAGTTGCATCCAGGCCTTCGCCTTGGAACCCGGGCTCCGCTATCTAGTCTAACCAGATGTGACAGAATATTAGCTTTTCCACAGAGCGACTGCTGTCTGACCTCCGCAACCGGAAGGGATAGCCATGTTCTATGGTTTAGACCAGAGTCAGGACGTTCGCGGGTACTAATTCCTCGTAACGACTGTCAAGGATCTTTTTGATGACAGCTGGGACCGACGGCTTAACGTGCTCTCCGAAGCACGGAGGATGTGACTTTTTGTGGCCGGCCACCCATCTATAAACCAGACGATGACGAACCCTAAGTGGGTTGGTGGGACCTTGCGAATCGATAGATTCGAGCGGTCGCCACTTTGCAACGGGCCGCTCACTTTATGCGCCACAAGTGCGTACTTATTTGAATCCAAAACTATAATATATTATATTAGATCTGCTGGTTAATATTATCTGGCTCCAGGATTATGTTACTTGAGTATTTTTGTTTGAATATTTTAGTTTACTATTTAACGCATAATTGTATACCATAATCTGTATATTTATTTGGCTACTTTAAGACATACATATACCCGTCAATCAATACTTAATGGTTTCACATTACAATTATTTAAATTTAAGTTAGCCATTCATAAGATGATCCATTGAATATACATTCATTACGTCCATACATTGTCAAATCCGAAAGCATACTATTTTGATCCGCTTTAAATATTATAAACCGATACTGATAATCTTATGCACACAAGCTTATGGATATTATGTGGCTACATTACTATACACGCCGCGCCATATCTGCGTGCTTATATGAATTTGGGTCTTTTGGCTGGTATGATGAAATATCATCAATTCATCATCATGTCAGCCAAACGACGTCCACTGCTAGACATAGGCTTTCCCCAAGGTTCTCCACACATACCGGTTTTGAGCCGCCCGCATCCAACCGCTTCCCGCGTTCTTAACGAGATCGTCGGTCCACCTTGCGGGGGGCTTTCCTCTGCGGTATCGTCACCGAATGACACACATACCGATGTGGCCACCACTTCAGAACATTTCTGCCTCCACGGCCTCAACTTCAAGATATGTGCCCTGACCCCTGCCACTTCAGCTTGACTATCCGGAGAGTTATATCTTTGGTTCTCCTGCAGATCTCCTCATTTCTGATTCGATCTCGCAGAGGAAACCTCCAAGAATACCTCTCTACATCGCCCTCTGAGTGACCTTGCGCCTTCGGATAAGGCCCATAGATATTTAATATCATTAGATGAAACCCTTATCTATTTTCCATACATAAATTGATCCAGAGGATTAATATTTATTATAACCATGCATTGTTAGATCCACGAGTGAAATTATAGCAGCCATGCAGTTATTTGCTAGCATTATGTTGTTGATTTACGTATTATTTAACTCTGAGTACATGCTGCATCGTACGTACTTATTTGAATCCAGTAAACTTATATAAAAACAAATCAATGTGATGTGGCTCCACATTATACTTTACATGCCATATCTTTATATTTATTTAAATCCAGTCATATTACTACCAGCTAACCAACCGATTAATACTATGAAGCTCCAGGATTAAGTTCATTAATTTCATGATTATTAGTAGTATGGTAAACTATTTTCTATTTAAAACTATTATAACAATCGTACTCAAAATTATATGCCACATTCTGTTTACCTAATTGGCTCCAGTAATAGGTCATACAATACATTTGCTCATGAGGATTACGCAGCTCTAGAACGATATGAATGAAGTATTCATTTTTATACTACAATGGTGGCAAAAGCACCCACCTGATAGTAAGCAGCTAATCATGGCCATGTTATACTAATAATACCAACTAGACATTATAAGCGCGTTGTTTTATCTACTACTGTCCTACTACCAAAACCACCATGTGGAGAGGCTTAAGTCCTGTAGTGGACTGCAAAAGGCATCATCAATTTATTGTGACCTGCCTACACTATCAGATCAACATTTAGACACCAAAGAAGTTTATATAAGAAGTTTAATAGCGGGCATTGTAATAATAATAAAGCACCTACTATCAATCATCATTCTCAGATCGTTATTCCGGTAATATGGTAGTTTTGGTTGGCTACTATTACCGTTTTCTACAAAAAAACAATTTCTTTCAAAATTACCAAACCTACCATTTCTACAATTTGTGTCACTTCTAAAATTTCTACCAAATCTACAATTACCTCAAACCAACCATTTATGCGATAACAACTATTTCTACCAAAACTAAAATTTCTACCAAAACTAAAATTTCTACCAAAACTACCATTTCCACCAAAACTACTATTCATAAAAAAACAACCATATATTCCAAAACTAGCATTTATTTCAAAGTAACCATTTTCTACCACAGATTCTGCCAAATTTTCTACCAAAGCTACAAGTTCTGCCAGTCACCATTTTCTACCAAATACTTAATTCCTATCACTTTTAAATTATATTATTAGTACTTTATCTATATTATTCAATAGAACTTATGACGTGCAAGTTTTACTAATGTTGACCTTTAATTTAAAATGTGTCATACAGTGTGATGAACAATAAGACTGATGTAATAGCACTATAGTATTTAAGATTATATTTAATGTAAAAAGAACATTTGTACGCCGGTGACGGCAAAATACTATGGATTTAAAAACAGTAAACAACTTTGTAAACAGTATTCCAAACAAATAAAGTATTATTTTCTATTCTGTAAATGTTTCACATTAATAAAAAAAGATGTCCGAAGGAACTCCATCGTGGGTATTGTGTTTCGAAAGAAATTTCAGAAACATTTTCATAATACATAGATGCTTTGACTTGAGAAAATATTAGCTTTTTCACAGAGCGACTGCCGTCTGACCTCTACAACCCGAAGGCGTAGGCATATTTTATGGTTTAGACCAGATAGTTGAGGGCACTGATTACCCTAACGACTGTCAAAGATGATAACCGACACCGATGGTTTTACGTGCTTTATGAAGAGCGAAGGGATGTGATCTTTTGTGGCCGGTCACCCTATGTCCAGCAGTGGACGTCGTTTGGCTGATATGATGATGATATTTCATATCAGCCAAACGACCCAAATTTATATAAGTACGCAGATATGGCGTGGCGTACATACGTAATGGAGCCACATAATATTCATATAAGCTATTGTGCATAAGATTATCAGTATCAGTTCATATTTAAAGCGGATTAATATAGTATGCTTACGGATTTGACAATGCATGGACGTAATGAATATAAATTCACTGGATCATCCTATGTATGGAAAACATAAATTTAAATAATTATAATGTGAAACCATTAAGTATTGATTGACGGGTATATATATGTCTTAAAGGAGCCAAATAAATATACAGATTATGGTATACAATTTTATTTATTATTTATTTATTTATAGACTCACCTGTATCCCCGAAGGGGTAGGCAGAGGTGTGATATAACAACAACATTTTGCAATGAATTTGTAGGTCCCACGTAATAGGGGGTGAGCCTGTTGCCGTACCGGGCACATTACCAGACTCCGAGCTGCTACTGAGAATTTCCTAACGGAAAAACCCAATAACACTTTCCCGGACCCGGGAATCGAACCCGAGACCTCCCAATCCCACGCGCACATTTATGCCGCGAGACCAACGAAGCAGGTATACAATTATGCGTTAAATAGTAAGCTAAAATATTCAAACAAAAATACTCAAGTAACATAATCCTGGAGCCACATAATATTGACCAGCAGGTGTATATTATGGATTGAAATAAGTTGGATTCAAATAAGTACGGACATGTGGCGTATACTTAAAGTGAAGGACCCGTGGCAAAGCGGCGACCGCTCGAATCTATCGATTCGCCAGGTTAAGCGCGTTCATCTTCGTCTGGTTTATAGATGGGTGACTAGCCACAAAATGTCACACCCTCCGTGCCCTAAATAAAATGGTAATACATGTTATAGTAAGGAAACAGTCGCTCTGTGAAAAACTAATATTCAGTCAAATCTGGTTAGACTAGAAAACGGAGCCCGGGCTCCAAGGCAAAGGCCTGAATGCAACCGGGATAACGCTCGGAGGATGATGATGATGACCCATCTAAAAACCAGACGGCGACGAACGCGTTTTACCTCGCGATTTTTTGAAAGATTCGGGTGGTTGCCACTTTGTCACGGGCCCCTATGGTAGGTAATGTACCTACCTACTACAAATATTTAACCAAGAACTCCGAAATAACAAAAAACTGCTGGAAAATGGACATAGAAACCAAGTTAATGTAAGAAATTCGCAAGTTATGAGAATTGATAAGAAATACAGAATAATAATACATAAAAGTGACCAAGAACCAATGACTGCCCTCCGTGAGGAATACTGCGCTGCGATTGGCCCATTTGAATCGGATCAAGTAAATCTAAAATATCTAAAGTGTGGATTTGTATAAAAATGGCGTAATTATTATTAGCAACGACGTTGGATTTAGTTGATCCGAAGGGAACCACATGAGAATTGGGCGCTCGCAATGGATCAAGAAATCATGGCCGGATCAACAAGTGAAAACGGATCAAACAAAAACTACTTATATGGCACGCTTGATCAACATTGTGATGAAAGGGATATATATATATATATATATATATATATATATATATATATATATATATATATATATATATATATATATATATATATATATATTCGCCATCCCATGTAAGCAAAATGACTCCAAATAAATTATTGTTAACCCAAAAGTAGCAAACTTTCACCAAAATTAAACCAACATTTGTAATGTAAAATTATAACCAACGATTTTTTGTTACCTGTATGAAATACTAACACATAAATTGGATTTGGTTACACCACCTTTTACGATTTTTTGTTACCTGTATGAAATACTAACACATAAATTGGATTTGGTTACACCACCTTTTATTTTTTTATTTTTTTTGGTGTCGGGCTGGAGAATCCTCATGGAGTCCCTCCGTCCGGGGGAAGGACGAAGGGGACTTTCAGACTCTTACTGACTAAAAACCAACCCGTGTTCCTCACGCACCCGTGTGTCGGAGGGTCGGGTATCGCTGAAGCATTCCTCGCTACCCCTCGACGGGTATTGGCCCGCCAGATGGTCAGGCGGGCCCCGGACAAAACCCCCTTGGCGGTGGATGAAGGTGTTGGGCTCCGCCGCCAAAACACTCAGCGGCCGCAGAGGATAGGGAGGACGGCAACGCAACACCGCATCCCCTCTTCCTCTGCGGCCCCACCGCGACGATGGTGCGCCCCCATTTGGTCGCGGGAGATAGGGCGCGCGGCAACGCAACACCTACACACCTCTCCTCCCGCGACCGCACCCGACTGCGAGGGACAGAAGAACTGTCCCTCGAACCCACCCCTTTGGACGCGTCCTGCGCAGGCCTCCGTCAAGCTCACGCGGAGCGTCCCCTCCTGGATCCCTCTTAGCTTCACCGCGGGTGACCAATCCACGGTTACTGAGCCCCCCCACCACGACAAGGTGGAGATCCCACGGGGGGGTTGGTTACACCACCTACTTTAATAAACTAAGGTAAGAGAACCTAACATAACCTTTATTTGGTGTCAATTTGAAGTGCAGCCGTGACTAAAATAGCTAGTACTATTGTAATTTTAGACTTTATTTTTCTGGTGTTAAGTATATATTTTTGGTTAAGAATTAAGGGTATCAAAGCATTTTATGTTGGTAATTAAATTTAACCCCAAAGTAATACAATTTATTTCTCGTTTAGCATCCTACGAAAGTTTATAAACTTTCTAGGTAATATTTAAATTTACAGTTTTTATTATTCTCCGGTGACATAGATAAACTTTTACACGTAATACACGAAAAGAACCAATATTTTGATAGTAATCAAGTACCCTATTGACTAAATAGGTGCTGATACACTTGAGCATTCACTTGTAATAAGCATAATTATTGTTACATTACAGAAAAAGAAACGAGATTGTTATAGCGAGCATTCTATCGAGCGTTTTGCCGAAAGGAAAGTACATTTACTTCGATCTTTTTTGCGTTCTTATTCTTTTTAGCGTTCGCTCGAAAGATCACGAAATATTCGTAGCGATATTCGGCTCTATGCTTGCCTCTGCACGTTGTTATGTTCGAAAAATTAAGACACGCAGAATGTTCCATGATCTTTTACAATGCTCTGTTACAAGTCCATCTGCACCTTGCTATGTCTGTTATTTCCTATGTATGTTGTTATTTCCTCATGCGCAAAAAATGTCAACTGCACTTACCAGTAGTTAAGACCAGGAGCCCGGCACAAATAGTAATTAACTTATACATCTTGCAAGTCGTCCAACAACTGAACACTTAGTAAATGTTTGATAATAGAGATGTATTATTTATAGTAATCATATATTGGTTTCGACATTTGAACTTCACTGATTAATGATATGTAAACAAAAGGGTTTTGCCCACAACTTTGAGAAAACATGTCGCAAATAAACAAAGTTGCTTAAAATAATATATTTTTAACAATTTCATTACCCGCTGTTGCCCATTATTAGGATTCCGTACCTAAAAAGTAAAAAACGGGACCCTTATACTAAGCCTCCGCTGTCTGTCTGTCTATCTGTCACCAGGCTGAATCTCATAAACCGTGATAGCTATAAAGTTGAAATTCTCACAAGTTATGTTTTTCCGTTGCCGCTATAACAACAAACTAAAAAAAAAAAAAAAATATTAAGGGGGGTCCCATACAATAAACGCGTTTTTTTTTCGTATATTTTGCTCAATATTACTAACGGTAGGAGGTAGACGCCTAAAATTATCACAAAATATATAGTTGTATATTACCTTGCAAAATAAATAATTAAATAAAAATAAAGTAAATATTAAAGGAGCTCCCATATAACAAACGTAATTTTGAAGCAATTTTTTTCCAGATCTTAATAAACTTCGCTCCTCTAATAATTCAAATTCAAATTCAAAATCCTTTATTCATTTGGGTCACAATGTGACGCTTATGAACGTCAAAATAATAAATTTATAAAATAATTACTTATACTCAAATTTAAAACATTATTACTGTATGCTTCTACATTTACATTTACTGCCACGTTCGCAAAGCAATAGGTAGAACCATGAGAAAGAACGGGCAATAAAACTCACGGTCACTCTTTTTCATCGCCAGGTTTTGCATAATACACAATTTACATTTTGTAAGGTGCTGCAACTGTTACACCTTCTATATCACTTGTATATATTTACTGTACATCATAATACTCAAGCATAATACTTTTGGTTAGCCTCCTCAGAATAGACATGGTGAAACAGGAGCATCCACTTACATTATATATACCTAATAATGCAGGCAATCCGCGAAAGTGATCAGAACCATGATGGAAATGATGCAGTTAAATATTAAAATCTAATACCAGCCCGCAAGACCGTCATCGACCAGTCATCGCAAGTAGCACCCGTTCACGAGTATGACGCATGTGCCAGCCATCATCCCTCTCGCCATATTAGAGGGACAGGGATGACCCGACACACGACGCCACCACAAGAAATGACATTTTAGTGAGCATGACGACAACGGTATACGAACCAGCAGTAAGAAACAATCTATTGGTATACTGACCATGACCGCCAATTACCTCCATTTTTCAGATCGTTATTATTAACATAAGTTAGTGGAACGCGTGAAGGAATGCAAATGTAGAAAGAATTTTGTGAAGGTGACAAGTGAACAATGATATGATCAGAGATAAATAATGTTAAACTACATTCAACAAATCATACAAATATCCAAATCCTGCAAAAATCATGTGTTCACGAGGCACCTCCACTTAACATGTAAATAAAATAATCGTGAGTTAAACAAGCCTAAGCCTATCCCCACGGTGTCTTATCATTTAAAAATTCCTTAATAGTGTAATAACCCCTTTGTAAAAGAAAGTTCCTAATTGTCCGTTTGTATTTGTGCATGGGTAAATTCATTATTTCAAGAGGCAATTTGTTGGAAAATCGTATACCAATCCCCGCAAATGAGTTCTGAACTTTATGTAGACGGTAGTTGGTTCCCACCAGTTTATGCTTATTCCTTGTGTTCACGTTGTGCAAATCACTATTTTTGCGGTATAGAATTAAGTTTTTCTTAATGTACATTAAGTTAGCATATATATATTGCAATGCAACTGTCAATATGTCTACTTCTTTAAATTTATCACGTAAAGAATCTCTAGCACCTAACTTATAAATTGCACGTATGGCCCTTTTTTGAATGACAAAAATAGTCTGTATATCAGCAGCTGTACCCCGTAACATTATTCCGTAAGACATTACGCTGTGAAAATAACTAAAGTAAACTAGTCTAGCAGTATCTATATCTGTGAATTCCCTAACTTTTCTAACTGCAAACGCTGCAGAACTAAGTTTTACTGCGAGACAGGATATTTGGGCGCCCCACTGAAGCTTACAATCTAAAGTTACACCTAAGAATACGGTTGATTCGACTAGTTCAATTGTTTCCTTATTTAAAATTATATTAGTGGGAACACTTTTGACATTAGGCAAAGAGAATTTAACACATTTGGTTTTGCTTGAGTTGAGTACCAAATTATTTGTCGAAAACCAATCTAATACTTGTGCAAGAGTGTTATTGACGGTATCAAAGTTACTTAAATTACGATCAACTTTAAAAATTAGTGACGTATCGTCGGCAAACAAAACAATATCACATAAATTTTGTACAAAGAACGGCAAATCATTAATATATATTAAAAAAGAAATGGACCGAGAATAGAGCCCTGTGGAACGCCCATTCCTACTGGCAAACCTAGAGACCTACTCCTCCTATGTCCTTCACACAGCTCTGACTTCATTCACTCATCTTTTCCCGTGCAATCTGTCCTACTGTGGAACGCCCTCCCTCTAGAGACCAGGACGGCCACCAGCAGACACACATTCAAATCGAAAGTACGAGAACTCCTATACTGCGAACTTTCAGGATCATCGCAGAATTTATATCTCTAGTTAATTTTATTATATATATATATATATATATATATCTTTTACGTATACATGTAGGTCTATATTTTATAGTACTTATTTACTATTTTGTATATGTATTGTATGTAATTAGTATGTAGTTATTGATTTGTATAATTATATAAATAATGCTTTGTTAGTCCCTAAGACTTCGGCTTGCACCTACTTCATATATCTCTGCATCACCCCAAGGTAGACTGTTAGAGAATGCCTCAGGCATTGAGTCCGCCGATACATGTATATTATGAGTATGAAGTCCAATAAATAAAATAAAATAAACAGATAGTAACTTGAAAAATATTTCAGTATACATACAACAAACGTCGACTGCCTCCGTGATCCAGTGGATAGCGTATGCGCCTGCTGATCGGATGTCCCGGGTTCGATTCCCGGGTCGGGCAAAAGTGTTACTGGGTTTTTCCGAATACTCAGTAGCAGCCCGGAGTCTGGTGATGTGCCCGGTAACGGCAATAGGCTCGCCCCCTATTACGTGGGACCCAAAATTCATGGCGCAATGTGGGTGTAGTATTCCACCTCTGCCTACCCCTTCGGGGATACAGGCGTGAGACTATAAATAAATAAAAAATTAAACAACAAACGTGGTTTACTTTTATTGATGATGGTACGGAACACTTCGTGGGCGAAGCCGACTCGCACTTTGCCAATTTTTATCTAATATTTCTAAGTAACGAATTTTTAAATAAACAAATTATTTCATCAGTAAGTACAAAAGTTTTGAGGAGATAAGATTAGACAATAACTGGGAATTTAGGAAAATAATCTTTACTTCGAAATAGGAGGCAGCGAAAGCCCAATGGAGGTAGCAACATACCGCCATGCAGAGGGAATCCAGTTCCAATCCAAAGCGCGCACCACTGCCTTTTCGAAGCTATGTGTATTATAGTTATCGCTTTCCTTGTGGCTCGAAGCCGGATCGACGGTACGCCATCGGTCCCGGCTGTCTTTGACAAGTAGTCAGTACTTCTGAATAAACTGACATTGGTTGCGGAGGTCAGACGAAGATATGATGGACGACAGTCGCTGTCTGGGCTAACGCTAGGAGGATAATGAGAGATTGAGCACTCTTTGAAGTCGTTTTTTTAGTGAATGAGTTTGCCAATATTATTCACTGGCCACCCAAACACTTATAAAACTCGTTTTGTAGAGTCGGATAAATATCTTTCAACAAGATTATAAATTTGTAGATACATTGTACAACGGTGGCCTTCACAATAGGACTTCACTGTCAGCTTACCATCAGGCAGCGTGAAGTAAATTTGACAACCTTTTTTTTTAATCAAACAAAAAACATATAAACCATAAGCCCATTATTTTGGATAGCTCAAAAGTGACTTCCGATCATTGACCAACTTTAAATGGGATCACAAGAGAAGTACCGGCTCGACCGGGGAAGTACTACCGTCTCACAGAAAATCGACTTAAAGTAACAGTACTTAAACTGTTGCGTTTCGTTCGGTGAGTGAGAGTGCCGGATGCCCTATCCCCTATTCCTTCTCCCTCACCCTATCCCTTTTTCCTATCCCAAGGGGCTGCAACGCACTTGTAACTCTTGACAAAGCAAGAACTTTATATATTGAAGATAAAAATGCTTGGGATTTACTTGTTCAGACCAACGGGCTATTTCCTTATTAGCATTTTAAATTTATTGTCAATATGAGCTGTTGTGTCTGTATTGTGCTAGTCTTGTTTAGTGCTTTATTTTTAAAATAACCATATTCATTAACGACAACATTAACTCCTGACAAAGCAAGAAGTTTATAAAATGAAAACTACGTCAAAAAGGCAAGTACAAGATTATATTGAAGATAAAAATGCTTGGGATTAACTTGTTCAGACCCACGGGCTATTTCCTTATTAGCATTTTCAGTTTTTTGTCAATGTGAGCTGATTTTTCGGGAGCGCTGTCATCCATTTTTTCTATTTGTGTGAGTTCAACTTCTATTCTCCTTTCGTTTAATTCATCTGATTCTGAGTCATTTATGCTTGCATTTAACATTGAGTGATTACTATTTAAATACTGTTCTAATATTTCTTTATCCCTTAGCCGCGCGCGCAGGTAAAAACGGGTCCATAGTACCTAAGGAGGTACCGGCCGGACTTCTCGAATCGCGCGCGCAAATAAATAATTATTGTAAACAACTTATTATATATTTAACACCGAAAAATATATTGCGATGAAAAAATAGCAACCTCTCACTTTCCCGACTTTTCTCTACTGCCTTAAAGATTTTTGTTTGATATAAGAAGCGAAGACTGATTGTTTCTTTCATTTCTTATTTGACAGATCCGTCCGTAAAAGTAAAAGTTTATTAAAAAATTATAGACAGAGAAGTACCTACGTCAAACAATGTTTGAAGCATAAAAGTCTATTGATACGAGGGTAGTCCCAAAAGTACCCGACCTGACAAGGAAAACAAAAGAAAATCAAATTATTTTTTTTATTATTTTTCTACATAATCTCCTTTTAGTTCTATGCACTGGGCCCAGCGATGTTCGATAGCTTCAACACCTTGTTTGTAATGAGATTTGTCGAGCTCGTGAAAATACTCATCAACCGCTGCCTCCACTTCATCATTGCTGGCAAATCTTTTACCAGCAAGCCATTTTTAGGGTTCCGTACCTCGAAATGAAAAAACGGAACCCTTATAGGATCACTTTGTTGTCCGTCCGTCTGTCAAGACCCTTTTTCTCAGAAACGCGTTGAGGTATCGAACTGAAATTTATATCAAATAGTCAAATCTACTGTTCCTTGAAGCTGTGAAAAAATCAAACTTCTAAGCCAACGCAATCAAAAGATACAGCCGTTTATGCTGCAAATTTCTGCAAATATTCGAAACTCAAAACTTACAGGGTACTTCCCATGAACTCAGAATCTTGAAATTTGGCACGAAGCAATGTTGTATAGCATGTATACAGGAAAAATTGCGAAAACCGTTAATTTTTAGTTACATCATATCATTAAAATATTTTTAATAATTTTAAAGTTATTACCATTTTCTCATGAACGCGTAAAGCTATTAAATTAAAATTCATATCAAATACTCAAGTCTATAATACCTTGAAGCTGTAACAAAATCAAACTTCTATGTCAACGCAATAAAAAGAAACAGCAATTTAAGCCGTATATTTTCTCGCAACTATCTGCAAGGGAATCAAAACCTACAGGGTATTTCCCGTGAACTCAGAATCTTGAAACTTGGTACGAAGCAGTGTCTTATAGCACAAATAAAGGAAAAATTGCGAAAACCGTAAGTTTTTAGTTAAATCATATAAAAAAAATATTTGTATTAATTTTAAAGTTACTACCCCTTTCCTCATGAACGCATAAAGTTATTAAATTGAAATTCATATCAAATACTTGGGTCTATTATACCTTTAAGCTGTAACAAAATCAAACTTCTATCTCAACGCAATCAAAAGAAACAGCAATTTAACTATATTTACAATTTCGCAACTACTGGCAAGGGAATCAAAACTAGTGTTGCCCAAATGCAAGAACAAGACGAGACTTAGCCAGTCTTGGTCTTGGTCTTGCGCCAATACACCTGGTCTTGGTCTTGGTCTTGGTATTGCGCTCCCAGTCTTGGTCTTGGTCTTGGTCTTGCAGCAAGAGTCTTGCAAGTCTTGCAATTACCTATCAGTCTATTACTATTTATTAAAGTTTTTAAATCTTAGAAAAACGTATTAGAATTGGAACATTGTGAGCTTGAATTAACACAGCCATAGTAAAGATCAAGCAGATTAATAAATAACTGAAGATTTGATAAGAAATTCGAAAAATCAACTGACCTATATGTCGTTTTCCATGGAAGTAACTGTTTCTTAATAAACATTTATGATTTATAAGCTTACATTTGCTAAAACATGTAAAAAAAACAAATTAATTACAATAACTTGACTGTATTTTAAAGAACAATATCTGTCTAGAAAGAGATTGAACCCTCAACTTATATGAAATTTAATAAAAGAGTTTTACGATTTATCATTTATTTCAATAAAAAATAAAATACAACACAAATCAAACATAACAGTACACAACAGCTTTATCATTAGGTTATGTTACTTTATATCAATTCTTTTGACCAAGAATTAATACAAAGTAACCATCTGGCTGACTCATCACTTAACCTATTTCTATGTTTTCTAATTGCTAATGATGCTTTAGAAAATAATCTCTCAGCAGGTACTGAAGTTGCAGGTATTGAGAGAAAATCACGGGCCATCTTCGATAAAGTCGGATACTCTGTCTCATGCGTCCTCCACCAATCTAAAATGTCTTCCGAGCTGGCAGTTCTTGGTTTTCTCAGGTACTCCTCCAACTCGTCTATCACTAAGCCTTGAAGACAAGATCCAGATGACGTCGAGGGACATTCATAGAGTTTATCAAAGTCTATTACGACTTCATCTTCATCACATACTTTATTTTCTTTTTTTGGTAATTCCAGAGATTTGTTCAGTGAGTGTAGACTTTTATATTCTTCATAAAGTTCATTGAACTTGCGCAGACTTTCTGTTTTAAGTTGCTTCCCCCACATTGTCAGGTCAAAAGTCTGAGCCTTATGCCTTGGGTCTAAAATTAAAGAAGTACAATAAATCCAGTTGCTCTTCTTATAATGTTTAAGCATTTTGTCTCGAGCTGCTTGGAAAGCTAGAATGAGCCTTTCATCCACTTCAGATCGATTAGGTTTCTCATCTAACTGTTTTACCATGGATTCAATTTTATCTAGCAAGAGATTGAATGATACAATGACTAGCGGTAAAGTAACATATTTGTCTCCACCAAGTTTTGTACTTAAAAGTTTAAAGTTTATTAGGAATTTATGTAATTTTTCGAGTACCTGCCCTTCACTAGCTGTGATTTGAAAATCATTCAATTCGGTGACAGAACTGCACAATATGTTAATGCCCGCTCTCACTTTTAAACCAAATCCAATCATATCATGTGTGGAATTCCATCTCGTTGGACAGTCAAGAATGGCATTTAGATTTGATGGCACGCCAGCTGCTTCACAAGCAGACTGAAACTTCTTCTTCACTATCTCACTTCTTTTTATTTTACTGGAAATACTGCGTAACTTTGTTACAGATGTACGCGAATCAGCAATATTTGGTGCATATTCTTTATCTTCCTCATCCTCAGTTTCGTCTGCATAGTCTTCATACTGCTGATCTTGCGCGTTAGTGTCAGACTCACAGTGTAATGCTAAGGTCTTTAATAAATCTTGTACACCAAGGTTTAAAATGTGAGCAAAGCACCGGAAATGTTGATTGTCTGAATCAAAGTGTGGCGGCAGCTGTTTGCCCAGTTCATACATAAATTTAGTATTTGCAGTTGCGTTGTCGACCGTGATACCTTGTATTTTATCAATTATGTCATATTCCAATAAACATTCATGGAAAATCGTTGCAATATCTTCCCCAGTATGTCGACCGCGTGATGGTATAAAATCAAGAACTACAGATCGATACTTCCATTCGTTGTCTATATAATGCATAGTAACCCCGTAGTAACTCCTACCAGCAATTGACGTCCACCCATCAATGGTAAACGACATTTTAGATGATAATTGTTGAAGTTGTTCCTTGAGATTCAATTGGAGCTCTTCAAATCTCTCTTTGACTTTCCTTCTAAGTGTAGACCTTTTAGGAAACACCATATTAGGGCAAATACGTCGAAAATATACTTGTGTAGCTTCGTCATCGAAAAATGAGAAGGGAAGATATTTTTTCACCACCCAATCAACTGTAGCTGTCGTGATGTTGTCACTGCTGTTTTCCGACTGAAATAAAACAATAAATCTTCTGTTATTATTTAAAACATACTAGGTTTGAGCGTTTAGGAGGAGGAGGTTTGATAGATAGATAGATAGATAGATAATTTCTTTATTGTGCAAATGTTTGTACAAATTTGGTGTAAATAACTTAAATGTAGATACATATCAAATGCACAAGGGCGGCCTTATCGCTGAGTGCGATCTCTTACAGGCAACCTTAGGATGGACAGACTGAAAATGACAAAAAGCTTTGATGTGTAGCGACCAAAAGTATCTGCTTACTAGAAATTGTTTTTATTATATACATACATAATATATATATACATACATAAGCAGGCATACATACAATAGATATGATAGGTGCTAAACATATAAATAAATACATAATATACATAAGTAATACATAATATACATTTATATATATATAGGTACAATTTACATATAATACATATAATAATATAAACACAATATACACTGATACAATTTGTTTACAATGACAGATAGTGCTTCTTTAGTGCATTTTTAAATATTTTCAATGATTTAGCTTGCCTAATTTCAACCGGCAGCGCATTCCACAGACGCACAGCCTGAACAGTAAAGGATTTATCGTAGTAGTTTGTGGTATGTGCTGGCATCTGCAGTCTCAGATCCACCGACGACCTCAAGGTCTTTAAATGTGTGTCATGAAGGAACTTAAAACGTTCTTTGAGATACGTGGGGGTATTAGGATTGAACAACACATTGTACAGTAACATAAGGATATGAGTATTCCGGCGAAGTCGAATTGGGAGCCACTTGAGCCTGGATCGAAATTCAGATATATGATCATATTTGCGTAAGCCAAAAATGAATCTAATACAGAAGTTTTGGAGACGCTCAAGTTTATCAAGTTGGTCCTCATTAAGATCAAGATAGCTGACATCGGCATAATCGAGTATTGGGAGGTTTGTTGTTGTTAAATCGAGAAAATCGTTAAATTGACATTTGTTATATTAAGGTTGCACTGTACTGTAATTTACCAAAATAAAGTACTTAGTTGTTACTGGCCGATTATGAAAACAAATGAAAATATGGGTGTTTATAAAAAATATTTAAGACGATAATTACATACTTAATATGTCGCACCCCTAGATGAAAACACCACTAACTCAAAAATACTTACGTAAGTTAATGGCGTTTTTGAAAGTATCGCATGAATAGCTACGCGGAGTTAAAATTCCCGTAGCGACAACTTCGACCGTTGTTAAAAAATATTCTTACCTGTCCACTTCTTCCAGCGGTTACTAAAAAGCTTGTGATATCTCCTTCTCCACTTAATTTTGGTTTAACAGGAAGAAATATTTGTGATTCCTTTTTGTGGAAAGATATTAGATGTTTCCTTAAGCCTGAAGTGTTTCTGTTTTTCATTTTTATTTCAATCTTTTTATGTTGGCACAATTTACACAAGGCAGTTTGGGATGCATGAATTATTTCGAAAAACTCCTCAAATTTGCTTTTGGGTCTTTTAGATCTGTGACTCAAACTCTCGTTACTCGGACTAGAATAATTTGAATCTTCGTCACTCATATTAAATTGTACACGTGATCCGTTTTTAGAAAACAACAAGAATTAGTAAAAACAATTATTAAGTTAGACTCGAAGCACAGCTCAATTGGAAGTGACTGGAATTAAAATAATTCCTTTATTTATAGTACCTACGTTTCCTTGCTTTCTACCGCGCCGCCTCGCCACGTGCCGGCTCTATTAAAAGGATGCGGCCGCAAATCAAACGATGCCGCGTGCGGCGTACAAACACAGATTATTACCTACTTGTACAGACGCGACGCGTGAATAAAATATATGTAAAGAATTAGTGCCAATCACTATTCTTTACATATAAGTGAATGTTTTGGCGTACATCTATACTAATCTATACTAATATTATAAAGCTGAAGAGTTTGTTTGTATGTTTGATGACAGAAGTTTAAAAATAAATAAATAAATCCTGAACGTCACTATACCTCCAAAGTTACTATTCCTCGTGGACGAAGTCGCGGGCACTGCTAGTAAATACTTACTCTCATCATCTCTCTCAGAGATATTCGGGCTGGTAAGCAATACAAAACTCTTATCGCAGGCTTTTTATTTTATTAGTAGGTGAGTACCTACGCTTTTTATATTATTTTATTAGTTTTGTAGAATTTTTTTACACTTTTCAAGTATATTTAAAAGTGGCTACAATATTTATCAAGGATATGTTTCTACTCAGTATGCCTACTACTACTCCCTGAAGTTGGTTTTTATTTATGTACATCAACAGCGACATTGGTCCAATGTTTCGAACCCTATTATTTCATTTTCTCTCTAAACTACTACGACAATTATACGACCAATTTCGGGAAATTTATGATCATGGGAACATTGCGATTGAATCGTATATTTATCTAGGCAAACGCGTTTAATGACAAGATGGCGAATAAAGTCAGCTCAGCTCAACTCAAAAACAATAGATCTTGTTATTTTAACTGATCGAGGTAGTACATAAATTAAAAAGATTCAATACCTGTATTGTAAATTAGGTAGGTAAATTTCGTATAACTTTCAATAAACCCAAAAGGTTGACAATGATTGACACATCTGATTATTTATTCTTTGATTACGGAGTAGCCGACCGCAGCTGCGGCTGGTGCCGCCAAAGAAAACCGACTAAGCCGACAGAGAAATAAAAGACTAGCCGACCACCAATCGTAGCTTAGCCGCCGGCTTAAAATAAAAGCCGCCTGCCAATAGCGGGCAATCGCAGACCTTTCGGCAATTAAGCCACACCCACAAAATACATTTATTTTTCACCCTGCGGGTTCCGTCATAATTATTTTTGATAATTGTGTTTACTTTTTTTTAACGCAAGATAGATGTAGATCTATCTTGCATAAAAAAAGTAAAGTAGTTGGTGGTTACTCGTAGGATTGACCAATAACTTGCCTGATGTGTTAAGCGAAAGCGTGGCCGAGGATGAAGCTCGTCAATCTAGAAGATATCTATTCACTCTTGCCTTGAAAATCAAAGTTTGAATGAATACTGATATAATAAAAAACAGGTCTGGTTGGTTAAATAAAAAAAATGCTAGATTGAAATTGATAAAATTTTAATGAAGCTCATTGTGAGAAGGATAAGGCCATAGTCTACCACGCTGGCCAAGTGCGTGTTGGCTGACTTTACACATCTTCAAATCATTGAGAACTCTCCGACATGTAGGTTTCCTCACGATGTTTTCCTTCACCGCTTAAAGTTGGCGGCAATCAACAATACGCAAATAACTTCGAAAACACAGAGGTGCGTGCCGCGGGATTCGAACGCATGACCTGCAGATCGCAAGTCATGCGGTCTCCCGACTAGACTGCCGGAAACTCAAAGTGTGCAAAGCTTATCTTCGAATAAACCAAATGACTAAACTGAAATTGAAACTTTTTAATGGAATCTATTAAAGCGTGCTCCATCGTAAACCGCAACAGTCGCTTGACATCAGACGAGTTGACGGTCAAGTGCAAAGTATCTTCGAATAAAAATTTGAGTAAAAATGTTGAAATTATTTTAAAAATAAAAAACGGAACCCTAAATCAATTCGCTTAGAAAATCACACCCACAAAATACACTTATTTATCGCCCTGCGGGTTCCGTCATAATTATTTTTGAAAATTGTGTTTTTTTACGCAAGATAGATCCGATTGACCACCAATTTGCCTAACGTATTAAGCGACGGTGTGGCCGAGGTTGGAGCTCATCAAAAGCCGCTTGACATCAGGCGAGTTAACGGTCAAGTGCAAAAATGAGTATTACTTACAGCATTGCATTAAAGAATTACATTAAAGCGTGCTCCATCATAGCAACAGCCGCTTGGCATCAGGCGAGTTGACGGTCAAGAGCAAAGTTTATCTTCGAATAAAACAAATGACTATTACATTACAGTATTGCATTAAAGAATTACATTAAAGCGTGCTCCATCGTAGACAGCAACATCCGCTTGACATCAGGCGAGTTGACGGTCAAGTGTAACGCTTATCTTCGAATATTAAAAAATAAAAACGGAACCCTAAACGGAGCCGCTTTGAAAATGCCGCTTTTATTTTAAAAATCTTCACTCGGCTTTCGTCATTAGAGGTTTGAGGTTGTATTTTTTCACGTTTGTTTTATTTTATTTTTTTATCATACAGACGATGTCTTATTCAAACGCAGAGTATTACGATATGATACTTTGCGTCGGAGCTGGGAACGGGTCCTGGAGCGGGGGTCGCGAGCTGTACCGTCAACGATTCGTCGACGGCAGGCCGCTAGCGTCACAAAGGCGTCTCCCTTCATATTCAAGCTTCCGCGGACTTTGTTTACGTCTGCACAGCACCGGAAGTTTTCATGATGCACCAACTAACAGGGCCGGCCGAACCATCAGCGGTAATGTGGAAACTCAGATCCTGGAGCATTTTACCGACGATCCGCGTACTAGCACTCGTCGAGCGGGTGCGCGGCTTCGCGTCGATCACAGGGTAGTGTGGAGGACTCTTCATGAAGACGGCCAGCACCCTTATCATTTCCGCAGAACACAGGAACTACTTCGGGCAGACTACAGTGCTAGAGTTGATTTTTGTGAGTGGTTAATTGAACAAATTGCTGTGGATTCTTCGTTCGTGGAAAAAGTGTTATGGACTGACGAAGCAACATTTACACGAAGTGGACTTGCCAACCTGCACAATGACCACGTATGGGCACACGTCAATCCGCACGCGTCTACCGAAAGCAGTTTTCAGCATCAGTGGCGGATTAATGTCTGGGCGGGCATAATCGGAGACTGCTTAATCGGCTCTATCTTCTTGCCTGCCAGCTTGACTGCTGCAGGCTACTAGGAGCATCTGCAGGGTGAGCTGGAAGATGAAATTGACAACTTGCCGTTGGCCGTGGGGCATAACATGTGGTTTCAACACGACGGAGTGCCAGCGCATTTCGCACGTCGCGTCCGCCAATACCTACATACTCGTTTTCCCGGCCGTTGGATCGGTCGCGGCGAAGATGCGCCGAGGTCGTGACCTCCACGCTCCCCGGACCTGACGCCCTTGGATTTCTTTTTGTGGGGTTACATAAAGAATATTGTGTATTCGGAGCCGTGCAACACGAGAGAAGATATGATACCGCGCATTACAGCGGCATTCAACAACATAACCCCACAAATGTTGAAAAAAGTCATGAGTTCGATTTCTCGGCGCGCCCGGCTGTGTATTGAGAAGGGAGGCCAGCACTTCGAACCTTTTCTTTAATGCGTCGTGAGTAAAGAAAAGTAGGTAAACTAACGACCCGTCCGTTGTACGTAAAGTACATTGAAAGTAAAATGTTAATCGTAATTTTGTTACGAATAAATGTGAATAATAAACCAAAGTGTATGTAACAATAAACAAGCATTGATTAATTAATTAGTAATGGTATTTTTAATCACTCTCACTCCCTCGGTTTAGGTACCCTAAGGTAAGCAATGCAACTTGACATTATTTGGTGATATGATAGGTAAATAAATTTAGTATTGTATTTTAATTCAGATAATTAAATTTTTAGATTAGAATTAAGATAAGCGAATTACTTGTAATGTGTCAGGTTCTATCTAGGCACCTGTTACATTTCGATTTAAAATAATCGCAATTTATTTTCCTATTCATCAATAATTGTACCTAATCATAGGCAGGTAGGTTATCCAGTTAGGTTTAGTTAGATACTAATTAGACCACAGATAAGGTTAGGATGACCACGACTATAGAGTTGTTAGGGTTGTCGAAAAAAACACAAAAAAATATTTTTTTTTAGTTTTGTATGGAAAAAAAAGTTTCGCTTTCATTATTAACATTTACGCATACGATTCCAAACTTGATATAGATAAACACCTTTAAATATTGTTGGGCCTAACTCGGACACCCTGTATACTTACTAGAATAAATTATTATGACATCTACTACCTATCCTTACCATTTTATCCTAATCATAATACTGCTTGCGTGATCAGTATAATGTATTCATTTTCATTCTAAGCACTCTGAAACTTATTTATTCTTTGGAACACCTGTAGGTGCTCTTAAAATTCGAAATTATTTTGCATGAGTCTACCTACGCCCTGTGGCGGCAATCAAATAGTGTCAAATGTTGTGATTTCGGCGCGGCGGCAACGATTGTTGTATATGATTTCAAAAGAAGCCGCCGGCGCGTGTATCATAACCATGTACTTCCGAAAAGCGGCAAATTTCTTTGAGAAGTAAGTACAAAACCTTTGATGCCGCATTATCAAAGTGCCGATGGTTAAAACATAACTATGCATGCACTCAGTTTGATTTTAATGGATATTTTTTTATTCGCTATGTAGGTATGTTTATGGTACCTATTAGTCGTAATGCGCATAGGTCCAGTTTTTCATATTCTTTGATACAGTTTTTTGCGTCTCATAGAATTCCTAAGCGTACCTATACACCGAACTGTTACACCTAACTACTCCGTGAAATAGCGCTAAGTCCTAGCTGCAAGACGCAAGAGTCTTGCAGGCTTAGTCTTGTTCTTGCTCAAGTCTTGCACGATCAGTCTTGGTCTTGGTCTTGCTAAAAATACGCGGTCTTGTACTTGGTCTTGGTCTTGCAAAAACGCAAGAACAAGACCAAGACTGCAAGACCAAGACTGAATTTGGGCAACACTAATCAAAACCTACAGGGTACTTCCCGTAAGCTTAGATTCTTGAAATTTGGTACGAACCAACGTCTTATAGCACAGATAAAGGAAAAATTGCGAAAACCGTAAATTTTTGATAACATCATATTATCCTAATAAAAAAAATGTAAAGTTACTAGCAGCCCTTTCCTTATGAATACATAGAGGTATTTAATTGAAATTCATATCAAATACTCAAATCTATAATCTATTTAAGCTGTAATAGAATCAAACTTCTAAGCCAACGCAATCAAAGGATACAGCTGTTTATGCCGCAAATTCTCGCAAATTTTCGATACTCACAAGGGAATCCAAACCTACAGGGTACTTCCCATGAACTTAGAATCTTGAAAATTGGTACAAGGCCACTTCTTATAGCACAGATTAAGTTAAAATTTCCATAAATGTAAATTTTTTGTTACATGATAATATATAAACATTTTTAAAATTTTAAAGTTACTACCTCTTTCCTCATGAACGCGTAGAGTTATTATTTTATTTATTTTAATTGAAATTCATATCAAATACTCAGGTCAGTTGAATTATTAATTATCGCTTGTCCCGTGCCTCGGTGAGCACGTTAAGCCGTCGGTTCCGGTTGTCATAAAGATCTTTGACTGTCGTTTACAGGGCGTAAGTATCTTCTTAATCAACTGACACTAGTCTAAACCATGGAATATCGCTATCCCTTCGGGTTGCGGAGGCCAGACAGGCAGTCGCTCTGTGGAAAAGCCAAATCCGGTTAGACTAGTAAGCGGACCCCAAATTGAATGTGGGATAACGCTAAGAGAAAGAAAATATATACCTACAGGTTTGTACGGAACCCTCGGTGAGCGAGTCCGACTCGCACTTGTCCGGTTTATTTTAAATTTGGAAACAAAAAATAATCCGAAGGGGCCAAGTCGGGCGAATAGGGTGCATGAGGAAGTAGTTCGAACTTTAACTCGCGGATTTTGGTCATGGCCTTGGCACACGTGTGTATTGGTGCATTGTCTTGGTGAAACAAATTTTTTTTTTCGCCAGGTGCGGTCGTTTTTGACGGATTTGTTCACTTAATTGATGCAACAGGTTAGCATAATACTCGCCATTGATAGTCCGTCCTTTCTGAAGATAATCTATAAAGATTATCCCACGACAATCCCAAAAAACGGAGGCCATGACCTTTCCCGCTGATGGAACGGTTTTCGCCTTCTTTGGGGCTGGTTCTCCTCTACGAGTCCATTGCTTCGACTGTTCTTTAGTCTCTGGTGTGAAATAATGCCGCAAAAACTCCGCTATATTATTGTGAAATTTTGCCAAACACTCGGTCGAAATATCTTCGCGACGTCGTTTTTGGTCCTCTGTGAGCAATCGCGGCACCCACCTTGCGCACATCTTTTTCATATCCAAATTTTCGGTTAATATGCGATGTACAGCACTTTTTGAAATCCCTGCCATGTCTGCTAACTCGCGTACTTTCAATCGCCGGTCATCTAATACCATTTTGTGGATTTTTTCTATGGTTTCTGGTATTGTCACTTCATTTGGTCGACCACATCGATGTTCATCTTCGCAGCTCAAGCGACCTCGTTTAAACTCTGCCACCCAATATTTTACTGTTGTAAACGATGGAGCAGACTCCCCCAAAGTAGAATCTAGCTCCGCTTTAATATCAGTTGGACTAAAACCTTTCAAATGAAAGTATTGTATCACATAACGATGGCCAATTTTCTCCATGTCTGAAAATTTGTTCACAGCGTCAACTATTGATGGCTACTAAACAAAAGACAAACGACGCTACGTGTTCCAATTTCAAATTTAAACTTTATGAAGTATATTATTTTTAAAAAGAGTATTTATTTGAGATAAAAACCTCTTTAAGTGTGTCAGGCCGGATACTTCTGGGACTGCCCAGGTAATTCGTGAAAAATAATGTTTCTCTTATAAAACTTAAAATGGTTATTATACTTTCGTCCTAATTTATTCAAATATAGCGATTATTTAAAAAATCATACAAAACTGCCAAGCTCGCGAGATCTCGAAATTGGCGAGATTTTACGTTATACCTCATAATTATCTTAATTTAAAAAATCCTTGCGTTACTGACTGACTGACAGACACGCTACACCCGAAACTATTGGGCGCAGGAAGCTGAAATTTGGCATGTATATTCCTTGGGGACCGTAGGGGTGCACTAAGAAGGGATTTCCCGAAATTCCAACGGGATCGGCCAAAACGGGTAAATTTTTAAAAATTGCAGGTGTAGGGTACAGGACGCCAGCAGGTCCTCTAATTTATTATAAAGATGACCTGAGACGTTTCTTCTATAATTTGAATATATTTTATTAATTGTTATTTAATCATATTTCGTTGTATTATTGAGTACGTACATACGTTTTAATGAACTATTATGTGACTTACTCGCTACGAAAATCGGCTTAATGGTATTTAGAATGTAAGTTAAATATTTTCTCTGTAAGTGATTTCTAAATCTTTTGAGAAAATAAATGTCTACCTTAATGTCATTGACAATTTCCCAGACAAATCTCACATCACTAGAACTGTACAAGTCATACCTACAAGTAAGATTCATAATATTACTTTTACTTCAGAGTATAAATTGATCATTGGAATTACCTAGTACAAACTGCGATATCAGTGGGAATAAACGCGCCATAAACTTATCTTTGACTAGCTGTGCCCGCGACTCCCTTCGCGTTGGCTTTGTTTTTTTTATTAGGCTACAGAATTGTTAATCAAAATCTTTTTAAGTTGCATATACCTATTACTTATATATTGAATAGTGTCGATCTAGATATCCTAAATATTACTTAAATAACAATTAATACATATTCATATTATAGCAGAAACGTCTCAGGTCATCTTTATAATAAAGTAGAGGACGCCAGCAGCTACGCCTGCAATTTTTAAAAGAACAATGCCCATTTTTCTTAGAGACGCCGGCGCTGGCCCAGGTGTGGACAGTCAAAAATCGTACTAGTTGATATTGCATTCGATAAAAGAGTGTTAAACTAGAATTTTGAGATTGATTAGAGGTCCGTCACATTCATAGTTTTATTACAAGAAGTACTTTTTATATGCTCAATAAACATTAGGTGCGTCTGTGTACATACCTTCTTTTATCAAGATAATTAAAGTATTTCGTAGTTCTGAGTAGAAAGGAATGAGTTAATCAAATGGTAAGGGTAGAAATCCGAAAGAAAAAGCCAGAAGTCGTAAAAGATCCAAAAATACAAAAAAAAGCATTCACAATGCGCACGAGCGAAACTAATAATAATAAACAAAACAAATTGTATATGACATTATTGATATTTACTTAAGATTCAAACAAGTGTTGCCATTTTACAGTTTTTAAATGGTATTTGTCTAGAATTTTGGCTAGAAGGAGCTGGGATCAATTGCAGCAGATTTGTGGAAGCGTGACTCTATTCATCAGCCCTTGTCAGCCACAACAAATCTCAGACACAACTGTACTGTGTTGCACAGCGAATACAAGTAATCTTAATATTAATGTGTTTCACTTACCCGCTATCCTTGCTGATGTCAGGCTTGAGCTAAATTAGACACATTCATACAAGTACATTGGCCAAAATAAATGAATGAAGTATCTTATACTTAGCTATTAAGCTTCAAACGCGACGTTTTCAGGACACGTTGGCACGTGGAAGTCGATACCAGATTCACAGTTTTCACAAATGTCAATCAATAGTTCACAATCAATTTACCGTTGCCAGCACTAGATCAGGCGGCGTTCAAAGCGGTTTACTCAATTTAGTTCAATTAATCAATTCACACGAAATGCAAACGGGTGTGCTCACAATAAGAGTCGACAACGTGGTAATTTCTCAACGGGAAGCGAACGGAAGTGACAGTTCAGTGTGACCATTGTCAGAAATTTTCAATAGACTAAACAAAATGTTACTCAATCGATCTAATCGATTTAACTTATAATAAAAACTAATTCTATTTCAAACATCCACCCGCCTCGGACCGGCCTACCGGTCCGCTAATCGGTTGGTAGACGTGACAATGTTGCAACCGCTCTCCTCAGAATCGAACCGTCCACCAAGACCTCAGCAAATCGGGGAATTCCATCAGCCCCAGTTACCAAATGAAGGATGCGCCCCCTGCGCCATCTGAGTGGCGGAAGGTTAGCCTCCTTGATCAAAACGAGGTCACCAATCTTGGGTGGATCGGTCTTGTCGGTCCACTTAACGCGTTGCTGGAGTATGTGCAAATATTCCAAGTTCCAGCGTTTCCAAAAGCTCTGAGTAATCTGGCGTACCAATTCAAAACGCGAGAGACGACCAGGTCTCGTATCAATATAGGGGTACTCAGGCAAGGCGACAAGTGGGCGACCAATCAAAAAATGGCCCGGCGTAAGGGCCTCCAAATCATTCGGATCTGAGGAGATCGGGCACAATGGCCGAGAGTTCAAAACGGCCTCAATCTTACAAAACACAGTTGCGAGTTCCTCAAATGTAAGGACAGATTTACCGATTGTCCTGCGCAAGTGTGTTTTGGCCGATTTTACGGCGGCCTCAAATATACCACCCCAGTGTGGACAATTTGGTGGGGAAAACAACCAATTTATCCCACGTCGGGCAAGCCTATCACCTATATCAGCTTTGTTGGTTTCAAGAAAATTAAGAACATCATTCAGATAATTATAAGTGCCCTTGAAGTTAGTGCCGCAGTCAGAACGGATCAAGGAAGGCAGCCCTCTGCGGGATACAAATCTGTCAAATGTGGCTACAAACGCCTCGGTCGTAAGCGAGGAGACCAGTTCTAAGTGTACGGCCTTTGTGGAGAGACAAACAAAAACGCACAAGTAGGCCTTGACAGTCTTGCTGTTTCGAAGTGTCGACGTTTTCACCAAAAAGGGACCTGCGAAGTCCGTGCCAACACCGTCAAACGTCCTGTTCTCAGTTACGCGATCTGCCGGTAAGTCTCCCATCAAGGGCTGCATGGTAGAAGCCTTGAGCTTATAGCAAGGGATGCAGCGAAAGACTACACTCCGAATAATTCTTCGGGCAGACAAAATCCAAAATTCGCGTTGCAAAATGGCCAACAAAGCATTACAACCAGCATGCGAATTTTTAAGGTGACGGTCAGTTACCAACAAGCGTATCAAATGACCGTCCCTAGGTAACAAAAGGGGGTGACGTGCTCCGTAAGGGAGGTTGGCGTTCTTGAGACGCCCTCCAACGCGCAAGAGACCCGTATCGTCCAAAAAGGGGTTCAATTTAGATACAGCTCCCGACAATTTCGATTTCCCCGACTTGAGGATAGCAATCTCCCTTTCAAAATGCGCCAATTGCACAGAACGAACCCAAAAGGTGAGGGACTCCTGTCGTTCCTGTGGTGAGAGAAACGGTGTCAGTCGTTTCTGTTGTGGGTGCCTAAAGTTAAAAACAAAACGCTTTATCCAAGCAGTAACACCTAACAACTTGTCGAGGGAGCTGTAACGATTCAACAGGAAATCGGGGTCGAAGGCGCATTCTACCTTCTCAAGAGCGAGTGTTCGTAGACCCGGCAAATCAGAAGTATTCAAAACTGGCGTTCGAGGCCAATCAATTTCTGGTCGACTCAACCATTCTGGACCCCACCACAGCGAATGACCTATCAAACTAGGCGTCAAGCATCCGCGCGAGGCACAATCAGCGGGGTTGAGCTCACCTGGCACGTGTCTCCAAACAAGTTTGACTTCGGATTTCTGGATTTGGGAAACGCGATTAGCGACAAATACCTCCAAAGTGTGGACAGAAGCCTTCAACCAACAAAGAACAATTTGGCTGTCTGTCCAGGCGTAGGTCCCATTAATGCAAATGCTTTTACCCAAAGTACTGGACACGTGGTTCAACAAGCGTACAAGAAGGGCTGCTCCCGAGAGCTCCAATTTTGGAATGGTCAGAGATGTCCGAAGGGGTGCCACCTTGCTCTTTGCCATGATCAGGGAAAGCCTCACCTGACCTGAGGCACTAACTGTGCGCAAGTACACCACGGCGGCGTGACCACGTTCCGAGGCGTCACAAAACCCGTGAAGGGTGGCCTTGTACTTCCCGGGAGGAAGGATGGGACGAGGCAAGGAGATCTCGTTGACGGCAGGAAGTGAGGATACAAAAGAGGTCCATTCCTCAACAAGAGTGCCGTGCAGAGGTTCGTCCCAGGTCAATCCTGCTGTCCAAAGCTTCTGCAAGAAGCATTTTGCCCAAAATATGATAGGACAGATCCAACCGTTCGGATCAAAGGTTCTGGCGACAGTAGACAATACGAGACGTTTAGTCCAAGAACACGGCAATTTCAAGTCTACGTTATATGTAAAGATGTCTTGGACTGGTCTGTACTGAACGCCGAGAACAGCCATCATGGCGGGGTTGTCAACAATCTCAAACAAATGTGGATCCTGCTGATGATCCTCTGGCAAGCCTTCCAAAAGCGCTGGTGAGTTGGAAATCCATTTGCGCAACTCATAACCAGCGGAGGCCAAAATACCTATCAATTCGTCCCGCAGGAGGATCGCCTCGTCCGCTGTGGAGGCGCCCGAGCAAATGTCATCGACGTAAATATCGTCTTTCAAGATGGCGGAGGCTCTTGGGAAGCGTAAGCCTTCGCGGTCTGCGAGCTCCCAAAGAGAACGTATTGCCAAGTAGGGGCTTGACCTTAACCCGTACGTATTAGTATTTAGCTCGTAGACGACCATGGGATCGCGAGGAGACTCTCTCCAAAGGATCAGCTGGAAGCGACGGTCATCAGGGTGGATAATAGTCTGTCTGAACATCATTTTTATGTCGGCCACAAAGACAACCTGATGTCGTCGGAAGCTGGTGATGACGTCACAAAGGTCCTTGACCAACTTGGGACCAGAATGCAAGCAGTGGTTCAACGATACGCCTGTTGAAGTCTGCGCAGAACCATCAAAAACTGTGCGCAGCTTGCCAGTCGATGGCTTCAATACCGCATGATGCGGGAGAAAGTAATGCTCCACCGAACGCCAATCCAAATTTGACACTGACATGTGTCCCAATTGTTCATATTCTCTTATGAACTCAATATACTTCTGTCTGAGCTCCGGATCACGACCCATGCGACGCTCCATAGCCAACAATCTCTTTTCGGCTAAAGGTCGTGACTCACCAAGCGGAGGCCGAACAGACAGAAAGGGCAGCTTCGTGATAATCCGACCAGAACGGAGTCGACCAGTGTTGTTCTGGAAGAACAGCTCGCACTCCTCATGTTCTGGATTCAAACGGGCAACTTGAGGGGGCTCCTCTACCTCCCAAAACCTCTGAACTGCATCAGAGAGAGCAGAGCCTACAGCCAACAAATTATCAAGTTCGGGTGGAGGGGGGTCCCTAGGTACAGATCCCATCAAAGCAAATCCAAATATGGTCGGGATGGCAGTCAAACCATTTGGCACTAAGACCCGTTTCCCACCAATCAAAATTCCACCGAGGACATCAGAGCCAATCAACAAGTCGATTTGTCCCGGTGTGTCAAATTTCGGGTCCGCCAGTTCCAATCCCGATGTCAAATTCACCACAGCAGCAGTCAGCTGTTTCTGTGGGTGCATGCCCAAGATATTCTTCAGCACAATAGCCGAGGTTTTAATCCTCGGGTGTGAAGATTCAACAGGGCCAAACAAAACCTTAACTTGCCCTTCAACATTAGAGGCTACGTACCCTATGCCCCGTATACAATTTGGAAATAAACCCATATTTAATTTAACCTGCCCTACCAAATAAGTGGAAACAATGCAACCTTGTGAACCTGTGTCCAATATAGCACGGACAACAACAGAGGTCCCTTTGGGTCCCCAGACCCTAACAGCAACCGTTGGTAGGATAACGGTCTCAATGGGGGAGGTTGGCGTTATAGGGCAGGGGTCAATGACCTATTGTTGCCTGGGCGGCGACCGTTGGCCAGGACCAGGCAGGTCAAAATGAGGGTGCGGCTTGAAGTCCTCAAAAGCGCGATGACTCGATCCGCGCGCCATCTGTGGGGGGTCATAATGACGCACCCGCCCAAAACGAGGTGGGCGCGAGTCAAGGCGGGGACGCTCCGCCAAAGGAGGGGAATACCTGGGGCAGCAGTCATGGTGCTGGTGACGCTGAACAGCACATTCAGGTGCGCGAGAGAGAGGAGGCGTGCGCACGCTACGGTTCTCCAAGCGGGGTGAGTGACGATCAATTGAGCGAGGCGACTCTCGGCTACGCGCCGGTGAGCCTCGGCTGCCACCTTCAAAACACCCGCCCGTGCGCGGCGTCGGCTGGTTGGACAAGCGGCCAACCTCTCTGGCATTCATGCAGAGAATGTCCAAATGCTGTCCTCCACAGTGAGGACAGGGGCGAGAATTTGGGCAGTCTCGCTGGTAGTGGGACCCCAAGCAAGAGAAGCAAAGGCGGCGGGCATTCGCGATGCGCCTACGAGAGGCGACATGCAGGTCCAAGAATGCCCTACAACTGGCCGTTCTGTGCCCCGTGACCTTGCAGTAGGAGCACTCCACTGGGCTCTGCGTGACTGCAAAGCGAGGAGGGCGCCGGTCAACATTGGCTCGAGTGTGAACGCGAGCCTGCTCCTTGACCTTGTGCGGCTGCGACTTAGCCGGCGTGTCACCACCGGAGTTGTCCAAGACCCGGCACTCATCCTCCAGGAACTTCTCCAGGTCAGCAAAGGGGGGCAGATGGGTCGCGCTATCCCCACCAAAGCGCTGTTCAAAACGCGACCTCAGGTCGGCAGGCAGCTTCTTCAGCACAATGTGCACCAATAGATAGGACCATTGGTCCACGGGCAGGTCAAGGCACTTAAGTGCGTTGATGGCCACCAAAAGCGGGTTCAACAGTTGGGTGCGCAACCCAAAGACCCGGGTGAGCGTCGGCAAGCCCAAAATCTGCTCAATGTGCGTGTCGGCGAGGCCACGCTTATTATGGTACCTACGGGTGATTAGGTCCCGAGCCGTCTGGTACGCCTCGTCAGACACGGGCAGATGCTGGATGAGGCCCTTTGCCTCCCCATCCAGTACCGACATTAGATAGGCCAACTTTTGTGCCGGCCGAAGGTCAGCCCTATCATGGACTAGGCTGTCGAACAAATTAACGAAGCCCAGGTAGCTTCCTAGGCAGCCATCAAAATGGGGGAGGTCCAATGTAGGGAGCCTACTCACCAGCCCCGGTGCTGACCTAGGAAGCTCCTGCTTCAGGCCGGGTTGCCCTTCCCTATCGGCAACTAGTTGTCTCGCAGTATTGGAGACAGCATCATACAGGTCTAAGACCTGGGCATAGTCTTCGCTGACCTTATTTCGCTGGTCAGCGGTGAAATCATTGATTGACACTTCAAGACAGCAAGTGCTGAAAGTGCGGAATTGCTGTTCCACACTTGCCAGGCGATCATCAATCCGCTCGTACCTCTGAAGTAAGGCCTGCTGGCGATCAGGCCGGTTCACTAAAGCATTGGCCGAGGCAAACCAGCGCAGATCTGATGCAATAGCACCAGCAGCCGCACGCAAGTCCTTGATAGCTGACATAATCAAAATTTCAAAAGAGCCCGGACAAGCGTTAAACAATATTAACAATCAAAACTTAATTTTTCTCAATTCTTTGAAACCAACAAAGTATTAGCCTGTTTACTGCAAGTGCAGGCAAGTGACAGGTATTTACTGCCCAACAAAATTAAAGGTTTCAGTATATTGAAACAAACACAAAAGTTATCAAAGTTATAACTTATAACAAAGTAATAAAGTTGAAACTTCAACTTAATTAATTAATTATTTGCAACAGACAGACTAACTGTGTTATTTATGATATACAATAGGAAGTAAGCACAGAATATGTGTTACCTAACAATATTATCTTTATATTATAACAAAACAAAGTTTATTAATGTGACCCGCCCGAGTGGCAAGGTCAAGTTGGTTGTTATGTTTATGAATATATGCAATAAACTAAATTTACTAAATTTATTGATACATACAGCTGTTATGTATCCAAACAAACTGGCTTATTAATGCAACAACAAATTTAAGTTAGATTTTCCAACAATACAAATCAACAATTACTGATTGAGGTTATGTGACAATGTGTTTCAAATTATCTAGGTCAACTTATACAATTAAATATTAGGTATTTTAGACAATAACTGACCTGACAAACACTACAATACTGTCTACAAGGTGAGATATATAGCTCATACAACACCAATCTGAGTTCAGATACAATCAATGGCTAAGCTAAACTTGTAAGTTTACAATATAGGCAGTTAACCACGCTCTTGCTATCAAAAATTATGTCTAGAATTTTGGCTAGAAGGAGCTGGGATCAATTGCAGCAGATTTGTGGAAGCGTGACTCTATTCATCAGCCCTTGTCAGCCACAACAAATCTCAGACACAACTGTACTGTGTTGCACAGCGAATACAAGTAATCTTAATATTAATGTGTTTCACTTACCCGCTATCCTTGCTGATGTCAGGCTTGAGCTAAATTAGACACATTCATACAAGTACATTGGCCAAAATAAATGAATGAAGTATCTTATACTTAGCTATTAAGCTTCAAACGCGACGTTTTCAGGACACGTTGGCACGTGGAAGTCGATACCAGATTCACAGTTTTCACAAATGTCAATCAATAGTTCACAATCAATTTACCGTTGCCAGCACTAGATCAGGCGGCGTTCAAAGCGGTTTACTCTATTTAGTTCAATTAATCAATTCACACGAAATGCAAACGGGTGTGCTCACAATAAGAGTCGACAACGTGGTAATTTCTCAACGGGAAGCGAACGGAAGTGACAGTTCAGTGTGACCATTGTCAGAAATTTTCAATAGACTAAACAAAATGTTACTCAATCGATCTAATCGATTTAACTTATAATAAAAACTAATTCTATTTCAAACAGTATTCATTAATCAATATGGATTTCGGGCATAGGTTATCTATCTATATATTTGGTTCAAAATCGAACTTATTTGTAGTTAATCGCATATATACCTTAAAAAAACGCATTTAAAATGTTTCAGGACCAAGAAGAGATTTGCTAATCACTCAAATCATTTTGAGTAGAGAAAATGTGAAATCGATCAAGAAGAAGTGATAATCGATTTCATATTATGATTTCTTTACTAGCAATTTCTGATCTATTACGTGTTGGCTATTTAGACTTCTTTTTAAACCTATTTATTGAAAAAGTTTCTCGGCACACTTATAGTAATGCCTATAAATAAAGTTATAAATAAAAAGGATTATTCAACAATTAATTGAAACTCTATCGTGCTGTTCATGAGTTCCAAACTGGGCCAGAAATGGGCATTGTTCTTTACCCGTTTTGGTCGATCCCGTGGGAATTTCGGGAAATCCCTTTTTAGTGCACCCCTATGGTCCCTAAGGAACATACATGCCAAATTTCAGCTTCCTGCGCCCAATAGTTTCGGCTGTAGCGTGAATGAATGAATGAATGAATCTTTATTTTGCTTTGAATGTAGGTACATAAAATAGATGTTACAGACAAAAAAAATAGTTCAACTACATTCTGCCATTAAGAAGCATGCAAATACAAAATAACAATTGAAAAAATACAGATAGAAATATCGATATAGTAAATTATGGCAATGTAATGACACGATTTAGTTTCTATCAATTATTCAGATAGGCAATTTGGAATACAATTTCAAATACTTAATTTAATCTCTTTATATAATATTAAAATTTTCATAAGTGTTAGTCATAATGTCAATACTTAATAGTTGTCAATAGTAATACAATCATCATGGAATGTCAATATGTTACGGCAATATACAATGTCAGGGTAAATAATAATTAATATAATGCTTTATCATCTAAAAAATCTGCAATTTTATAATAACACTAGAGGACGCCAGCAGCTACGCCTGCATTTTTTTTAATTTACCCGTTTTGGCCGAACCCGTGGGAATTTCTGGAAATCCCTTCTTAGTGCACCCCTACGGTCCCCAAGGAACATACATGCCAAATTTCAGCTTCCTGCGCCCAATAGTTTCGGCTGTAGCGTGTCTGTCAGTCAGTCAGTAACGCAAGGATTTTATATATTAAGATTTCTCCACAAGTAGTTTACTCAGTTTCATTTTAAATGTACGAATTGTGTCATTTTTTAAATCATCAGGTATTTTGTTATAAATAGTTATGGCCATTCCAAAGACATTTTTCTTCAATAATGCCGTGTTATATTTTTCTATGTATAACTTATTTCTATGCTGACTTCTAACAGGTCCTTTTCGTACATCGGTAACCAAAGTAAATAAGGATTTGTTCCGTTTAACAAAAAGCGCCATTTCTAATATATATAGTGACGGAAAAGTAAGTATGTTTAAGGACTTGAATTTAGGTACGCAACTATCAACACTCTTAAGTCCAGTGTCTGTCAGTTAGTCAGTAACGCAAGGATTTTATATATTAAGAAGATAATTATGAGGTATAACGTAAAATCTCGCGCCAATTTCGATATCTCGCGAGATTGGCAGTTTTGTATGCTTTTTTAAATAATCGCAATATTTGAATAAATTAGGACAAAAGTATAATAATGTTACGAGCTGGGGTTCGTGATAAATTATACACACTATGCCAGAAAAACTGCACTTTATTCACTAACACAATACACTAGATACACACACTTAATTTTCCCTTCACTAATAAAACACACTATTCACACCACTAGTACAACACTAAACACTTCCGAATTACTTTCTTCGCTTGATGTTGATCGCTTTCCGTATTCAATTGAACTGTGTCCGTTCCGTTCGCTCGCCCTCTATTTATACTGGCCGGATAACATCACTAGACTTTTCGAGACGACTCACGAAATTTCTGGAAACGTGTAACGTGTTTCTAGATGTCGCGTAAATGTTCTATTTACACCAACGCCATCTATTAGAGGATAGATGAAACAGCCTTAACAACTGATACATCTAATCTCATGTAGTTCTCCCATTCACTGATAGATGGCGTTATTTTCAATTCGTAACATGGCCTCCCTCTTAAACGTGTTCGTCTCGAACATCGTTAGACCCATAGTAACGAGCCAACCGGTCCACATGAACTATCTTCGGTGCACCTCGCGACCCCTTCTGGATTCGATAGGTGACGTCGTTCATCCTGGTAATTATGCGATATGGCCCGTCCCATCTGGCTTGTAACTTAGGCGATTTTCCTTTGCTTCGTACTGGGTTATGAAGCCACACCAATGATCCCTCATCGAAGCCTTTGTTGTTTGCCTTCCGGTCGTAGCGAGTCTTCATCTTCTCAGACATCTGCCGTCCCGTCCCCCATGGAGCTTCTACATTGCACACCTTGAATGCACCTCTGCTACGAATATGTGGCCCCTTCACAGCCGCACAACTTGTGCATTTGCGGCACCAATCCTCGACGTCATCTCGACAGTGGAGCCAATAAAACCGCTCCTGGATCTTAGTAAGGGTCTTCTTAACTCCCATGTGACCTTCCGAAGCACCATTGTGATAGAGCTGCAGTACTTCCGGCACCTTAGTCTTGGGCACTACCATTTGCAGATGGCATTGGTTACCTCGAGCGTTTTCCCATTTGCGGCACAGAACTCCATCCTGGACAACCAAGCTTTCCCACTGTGCCCAATAACCTTTGGTGACAGGGCTCATTGCTGCGATATCACTCCATTTGGGCCTAGGAGCGCCTGATTTCTTCCATTTGAGAATCGGCTGTACGTCCTTGTCTTCTTGCTGAGCACGCTGCAAAGCTTCTTTCCATCCGTCGCTCAGATCCGTCTTCAACATTAATCTCACTAGCGCTGCCGGCTTCGCTTCCTGTCTTGCACAGTGTTTGCGTTGGTCGGGGTAAGCCCTACCTGTCAGAGCATCTGCGCTACGTTGCTCTTGCCGCCAAACAGGTACGTCAGGTAACCCCTTTGGTGGAGACAGGTTACCAACGTGCCGCTTACGCTTTGGGCAGCTCAAGCGGATATGGCCTCTTTCCCCGCAGTTTTAGCACCGTGGTGAAGAAACAACTTCCCTGATACGGTAAGTTCGATCCTCGTGACGTGCTGCTTCCACCTCCAGAGCGTAGGCTAAGGCTTCCTTGACGGCCTTGAAGTGCCTAAGTCTTACCGCTGCTCTAACCTCCAGGTCACGGATTCCATCGGTAAATACCTGGACGAGGTTCTCATCTATCAGCGCCGGCAACGACTGGTATGCCTTCCTGACCAGCCTTTCCACCTCCAGAGCCCACTGCTGCAGAGTTTCTCCGGTGCGTTGTGTCCTGTCCTTCAGCTGAGCACGATACACATGTTCGAGGTGTGCGTCTCCGTACCTCGCCTCCAACGCCTCCATCAGCTTTTCATAGGAGACGTCTTGCCCAAGCACCTCCAACACCGTCAAGGCCTGATCACGAAGGCCCAAGGTTAGGGCGGTGAAGGCCTGTTCTTTGTCCCACCTATTCGCTCGCATTACGGCCTCAAACTGAACCTTGTATGCAACCCACGATGACGAGCCGTCAAAGGGTGGAACCTTAAACCAACGAGGCGAGGGCACCAAAGCTGCAGGTGTAACGTCGTAGGACCCGAGCCTACACAATTTCTTCTCCAATTCGGCAATACGGGCCACGAGTTGATCATGTACACGCTTCTCAATGGAGGCGACGCGAGTCTCAAGCTGATCGTGTACGAGCTTCTCCACGTCGCTGATACGAGCCTCGTGCTGCTGGAGCTCCTCCTTTACCACCTTCAGGTCCTTCCCTACAGCGGCGCTGAGGTCTTTCATCACCACCAGCTGTTCCTCCAAACGGCGGGCCTGCTCCTCCTTGTCGCGCTGCAGCTGTTCCTCTAGGCGGCGCGCGTGCTCCTCTTGACGGCGAGCCTGCTCCTGTTGGCGGCGAGCCTGCTCCTCCTTGTCGCGCTGAAGCTGTTCCTCCAGGCGGCGCGCGTGCTCCTCTTGACGGCGAGCCTGCTCCTGTTGACGGTGGTCCTGCTCCTCCTTGTCGCGCTGTCGCTGTTCTTCCATGCGGCGCGCGTGCTCCTCTTGACGGCGGGCCTGCTCCTGCATGAACGCCATCAGAGCCGCGATGTCGGGCACCGCCATGGAGTGTGCGCTTGTAGGCTCCACTGCAGCCGCGGAGTCGCCTGATCCACCAGACGATGAAGAAGGAACGTCTCCGAAGCGTCTCTGGTCCAGGTCTTGCTGGCGCTGGTTCCTGGTACGCACTCCGTCAGTTTCTTCCTTCGGCATAACCGGCATAATTTATCCCTTTCTTCTGACACCAATTTGTTACGAGCTGGGGTTCGTGATAAATTATACACACTATGCCAGAAAAACTGCACTTTATTCACTAACACAATACACTAGATACACACACTTAATTTTCCCTTCACTAATAAAACACACTATTCACACCACTAGTACAACACTAAACACTTCCGAATTACTTTCTTCGCTTGATGTTGATCGCTTTCCGTATTCAATTGAACTGTGTCCGTTCCGTTCGCTCGCCCTCTATTTATACTGGCCGGATAACATCACTAGACTTTTCGAGACGACTCACGAAATTTCTGGAAACGTGTAACGTGTTTCTAGATGTCGCGTAAATGTTCTATTTACACCAACGCCATCTATTAGAGGATAGATGAAACAGCCTTAACAACTGATACATCTAATCTCATGTAGTTCTCCCATTCACTGATAGATGGCGTTATTTTCAATTCGTAACAATAACCATTTTAAGAATTATAAGAGTAATATTACTTTTTACGAATTTTCAACACACTTTTATGCTACAAACATTGTTTGACGTACCTATCTGTCTATACTTTTACTTTTACGAACGAATCTGTAAAATAAGAAATGAAAGAAACAACCAGTCTTCGCTTCTTATATCAAACAAAAAATCTTTAAGGCAGTAGAGAAAAGCCGGGAAAGTGAGAAGTTGCTATTTTTTCATCGCTATATATTTTTCGGTGTTAAATATATAATAAGTTGTTTACAATAATTATTTGTTTGCGCGCGCGATTCGAGAAGACCGGCCGGTACCTATTTAGGTACTATGGACCCGTTTTTAGCTGCGCGCGCGACTAATGGATAACGAAATATTAGAACAGTATTTGAATAGTAATCACTCAATGTTAAATGCAAGCATAAATGACTCAGAATCAGATGAATTAGAAGAAAGGAGAATAGAAGATGAACTCACACAAATAGAAGAAATGGATGAAAGCGCTCCCGAAAAATCGGGCAATAAAAGACTACGTGAGGAAGAGGATTGGGTTGAGGTAGGAAGGAAGGATAAGAAGTTGGAGAAAATATCACACAGGTGTACATATCTAGCAACGACACGCTACCGAAACAGTTCGCGTTAGCGAAACAATTGAATGAATGCAATATTCTAGACGTGACTAAATTAAAATATGTAAGTTTATATAAGATCAGGTTAGATTTTAACAACGACCCAAGCGCAGACAAATTAATATCAGGTGAACGTTTACTGACAAAAGGCTGGAGAATACAGAAAGCCTTGGAGAGAAATACGTCGTATGGCGTAATCAGAGACATAGAGCTTGAGATATTAGAGGAAGATATAATGAAGAATATTACGTGTCCCAGCCCCGCCAAACTGCTAGCTGTTAAACGCTTAATGCGACGTAATACCGATAAAGAGGGCTGCTGGAGTAACTGTGAGTCCGTTCGTCTGTGTTTTGCTGGCGCATTCTTACCGGCGTATGTAAGCATTGATAACTTACGGATTAAGGTTGAACCGTATATCTTTCCAGTTTCGCAGTGCTCGCGGTGCTGGAAGTTTGGTCATATGCTGAAGTTCCGCCCCTCATTAAAAGTAGTGTGCCCCAAGTGCGGCGGTGGACATCAGAACTCTGATGCACGGTCTTATAAATGTGCGAATTGTTCAGGTGACCATATGATCCTCGACAGAGCATGTCCTGCCTACATAAAGGAAAATTCGAAATTTGATGGCTGAGTTTAACTGCACCTACAAGAAAGCGTTAATGATCTATGTACCGCCCACTCCGCCCATAACTGTACAGGAGCCACCATTACGTGCTGAAGTCATTGAGCCATCGCCTTTCTTGCCGCCCCAAGAAGAGCCCCAAGAAAAACAGACATATGCTAAAATAGCCAAACAAAAAACCAGTAAAAAGAAAACAACAGTGCAAAAAAATCAATCGTTTCGTCCATCGACCCCTTTCGTATGTGAATCCGACGAGTTGAAATCTAACTGTAGCGCCGAACCAATGGAATCTCTCGCGACACCGGTAAAGACTGAGAAAGAAGTAAAATTTGAAGAATTAATAACAAAATTGGTGAATGTTATTTCCTTTCAAAGTAGATAATTTTTTGTGAAGATGAAATTAATTATAAAACACTGTATAGAATGGTTGATTCTAGTTGCTGTAGAAAACATATTATCCGATTGGCCTGGGTTGAAAATGATTTTAGATTACTTGAATGGCTAAGATCCGTTCAACAGTGCGACTTAATATTATACAATGGAATTCGCAACGCATAAAACCTAAGTTAACGCATTAGAAAGTTTGCTATCGCAGGAGAAAATTCACATTGCCGCCCTATGTGAAACATGGCTCGCACCTACGGACAATATAAAAGTAAGTGGTTATAGGGTGTTCAGAAGGGACAGAAGCAATGGCTATGGGGGCGTTGCCTTCCTGATCCATAATTCCATAACAGCACATGAAATGTCGGTTAGTAACAGTAATACAGGAATTGAGATTATTGGCCTTAAAGTTCGTAACTGTGAGTATATACAACACATTAATTACTGTTTGTACTGCCCGCCCTCTGTAAGCACCACCAGTAATGATTGGGACTGTTTATTTTCTGGTTTAAAAGAAAAATCATTATTACTTGGGGACTTTAACGGTCATCACACAAATTGGTCTACAAAACAGATCAGAAAGGTACTCACATTTTTTAAGCCTTATTGGATAGTTCACTAGTTTAATTAAATAACGGTCAGAGCACACGCACAAAATTAGTTAATGGTTACAGCAGTCCTCGCCAGATATATCCTTAGCCTCTTCTGACATTAGTTTGCTCTTAAATTGGGTAGTTCTGGGTAAGTGTTTGGGTAGCGACCACCAAATGATTAAAATCTCCACTAACATTCCATCTTCAAGTAAGCCTTACGCAAGAAGAAATTATAAAAATGCTGATTGGCAATCCTACACCGATTTACATAACAAAATGTATTCAAACATAATCCTCCCAAGTGACTTACAAAAAGCTTACAACGTATTTGTGGATTAGGTACATGTATTTGGCAGCAGAGTTATATATACCATTAATTAAAATTAGTAATAGCCCTCGTAATTTTTTTACACCTAAACCATACTGGTCGCCTGAGCGTTCGAGAAATTCTACAAAATAAAATTCGCTTTGCTCAGAGACTAATACGCAACGCAAAAAAAAAAAATTGGCAGCAGTTTTGTACGTCTATTGACCAAACAACTTCATCTAGAGTGACGTGGAATAGGATGAAATGGTTCAAGGGCAACAGATCGGATAGGCAACATATTGTGGACATTAAGAGTGCGACTGTTCTTTTGAACACCCTGGCACCCGGTTTTGTATGCCCAAACAAGCCGTATTTACGTTCTTTTAACCACACTCTAGAATCCCCAATAGCATTAAACGAACTTAATAAATGTATACCTGCCAAAAATACATCACCTGGATGCGATAATATATCTTATTCGATGATAAAGTATCTTCCGGTAATTGGTAAACAAATACTAACAGATTTGTACAACAGTTTTTTTTTCTAACGGATTTGTCCCTAGACAATAGAGAAATATAACGATTGTACCGATACCTAAACCTGGCAGAGATCCTAATAATGTATCGTCGTTATATATAGTCAATGATCTCATGTATGTGCAAAGTATTTCATGGCATTCTACTCAACCGATTATATTAGAATGGTACATAGGAAAAAATAGGTTGTTACCTAATAATACCACAGGTTTTCGTAAGTGTCGTTCTACTATGGTTAACCTCACAACCTTAGCAACGAAAATTCAGTTAGGTTTTACAAAAAAACTAAGTACAGTCGGGTGCTTCCTCGACATCAACAATGCATACAATAATGTAGACGTAACTAGTTTGATTCAAATGATGGATAATATTGGGGTTGGATCAAAGCTTTGTAATTATTTATGGAACTTTCTTATTAATCGTAATCTGCAAATAAACATAGATGATACTTTATTATGCCGAAATACTAGTCTGGGTTTAGCTCAGGGGGATCCTCTATCTCCTTTACTATTCAACATTTTCACTATGCACATAAGCGCTTCAATTGGTTCAGATAGCATATTTATTTCGCAATTTTCAGATGACTTCGTTGTATATTGTTTGGGTACCTAACAAAATTAGGGATATTTCTTGTATTCTACAATTAGCACTTGACAAAATGTTTTATTTGCTTCTTGATATAGGTCTTGAAATTTCAGCTACTAAAAGTAAAGCTTGTGTTTTCCAATCAAGTTTTTATAGGCAGTCGCCAAGACTTAAAATTAATCATTGTTCCTTAGAAGTTGTTGACAGTATTAAGTATCTGGGATTGTGGCTCGACCGCGGTCTTAGATGGAGCAAACATCTTAACGAGATTAAGAGTAAAACCACGTCTTATGTAAACATATTTAAGGTCTTGTCAGGCAGTGGGTACACCCAATTCATTTGAGAACATTATATATAAGTCTGGTGCGAAGCAGACTAGACTACGGCAGTCACTTATATAGTACGAGTGCTAACACACATCTATCTAAATTGGATGTATTACAAAATCAGTATCTGCGACTCATTGGAGGATTTATTAGGAGTACACCGGTGCATGCCATGGAAAGTGAGCTACATATTCAACCGTTGCGTGCACGGAGATATTTCTTGGCTGCAAAATTTTGGCTGAAACAGAGGTCGATATGCGACAGTGAGACTGTTGCCTTGATTGATAAGCTCTCTGATCAAATACCTAGTTCTCACTGGAGACGTCGGAACAAACCTATATTGCTTCTGTCCTCTGAACACTTTAAATCAGTACCTGTCTATATCAGCAGACAGCTGGAGTTATTTAGCCTCGATACGTGGATGAGCAATTTGAATTTAACTTGGTCGGTAAGGCCTTTCATCGTAGTGCTCGACAAAAGTAAACACAGTTACAACAAATGTTTCCTACATAATATATGTTTAGAGTTCCTTAATAGTAATTATGTAAATTTTTACCGAATTTTTACTGATGGGTCCAAGATCAAATAACCTTGCGGGTGCCGCCTTTTTTGAAACCCAAGCAAACAGTTACGCTAGATTTAAAATTGAAACTCCACAGATGTGCATTATGAACATTGAATTAATAGTTATTTTAGAAGCGATTTCCTATACAGAGTCTCTTCGAACCGGTAACTATGTCATATTTACGGACACCAGGAGCGCGCTCCAACATCTGATTCGATGTACCTCACACATTCGAGGTTTGTCGATAGCATACGATATTATAAACTCCATTAGAAAGCTACAAAGCTCTGGTACCAATATAATCCTTCAGTGGATTCCTTCACATATCGGTTTGAAGGGAAATGTAGTGGTAGACCGTTTAGCAAAAGAGGCGAGGTGATGGGGTTACACTTTCACGATTGCCTTATTTCACAGATATTTTACAAATAGCTAAAGATAATAGTCTTAGATTGTGGAAAGAATATTTCGATGAAAGGTCTCGAACCGTAGGAATATGGTAGTCCCTTAGGATATATTTGGTTTGCGAATTCCAACCTTTCTAGGCAAAATGTTGTAACAGCTCTTCGACTTCGTTCTGGACACATCCCATTGAATAGTTTTATGTTTATGATGAAAAAGGCTCCTTCACCTAACTGCTCCTTGTGTAATATGAGAGAAGATGTATATCACATCTTGGTGGAGTGCGTACGGAACGAGGTTGAGAGAAAACAATTTGAATTCAAGGAGAAGCTTTTTTTGAGATCTTTAGGAGTCTGTAACAACATTTTGGCTAATCCTTTGTCAGAAAAGGCAAAGTGCCTGTATAAAATAGTTAACTGTACACTTAAATGTAGACCTTAGTTTGTAATATGTGTATATTTTATTATCTTGTAATCTCTTATGGAGGCGACATGATCACTGAGTGATCAAGCCTCTTTAAATAAAGAAAAAAAAATCTTTTAGTAATAAACAAAACAACGAGAGGTAAAAAAAAGACTTACTTATAGTCTGTGTTACTAAACTGAGGTATTATTATCAATTAGGTAAAAACACTATATCGACGTCACGTCACTATCTGTGTGGTGACGGATTAAGAATACGGATTGTCACCACCCCATATCATCCCATGGGTGTCGTAAGAGCCGACAGAGGGAGCATATTATGCAGAAAACAGCACTGTAAGAGAAGGAAAACTTGATACAAACCCTATACCAACCCGTTTGGCCAGCGTGGTATAGTAGGCCAATTCCTCCTTTCAAAGGAGAGGCCTAGTCCAGCAGTGGACTGATAAAGGCTGATGATGAAAAACACTACAATATATTTACTCAGTAGACCTTTAAGATATTACAGATTAATTTACAAAATATACCAATAAGGCAGACTATTAGAAATTACGGATCCTATTTTACAAAATATACCAATCAAACGAAAGATTGGTTAAGTTCAAATCACAAGCCATTATTACAAATTATTTTCAAAGTAGCTCCTTCAGAAGCACAAAATGTCCAAAGAATCGTCTGCTAAACGGCTTCCTTTTCTGTTTGCCAGATAACCAGCCGCTGATAAGGCCCTTTCGGATTCAACGCTAACTGAAACTGCGGTTCTCGCGCAGACATCCACGAACTGCAAAAGTTTGTCTTTTGACCCCTCGGACTCGTATAAATTCATTTTATTTTTTATTAATGCCGATACCGACAGATTGCAATCCGTCCGTGACAGTTCGCGCTTCGAATAAGAAAGAAGACGTTTTTACGCTCGAGTGCAATCTCGTAAATCTCGCGAGATCTCGCCCTTTTTTCGACCGAGATTAATCTCGCTAAAAAAGGCCGAGATCTCCAACGAGCGAACTAGATTGCATTCCCTAGTCTCAACATGTGTAGGTAAAATTATTACAGGTCTGAAATATTACTTACAATCATTATGGTCTCAACATGTTCTGTCACTGTTCATGACATGCAAATATATAATTAGACATAGTGGCAAAAAAACACAAATTAATTAATTAGAATGAGGATTACTCTCAATTAATATAATCATTGATAAAATTTATTTAATAATGTAAATTTCTCATGTGTGTGTTTGCACAAATCATTAAGGTAGTAAAGTCAATTAAGAGAATAAAACATACGTATAATAGAAAAGTCAATATTAAGAGTAGTGTCAGTCCAATTAATATATAAAAATAATCACAGAATACATACAGATACAAACATAAAGGCTCGCTAACATGAGACAGAGCCACAAAAAGCTGACCGTGCCAAAACAGCTGTTACACCACAAATCCACACCCGCTACTTATCATTATTAATCAAAAAGCTTTAGTGGGCTTACTTTTCAAATAATTTCATTCATGTGGGTGGCACATCAAAGACTATGTGACCAGGTGGGGTCTCCCTTGTTTGACCGAAAGGAATTTGACAAATTTTCACTTCCCAAAAAATATTTCGCATAATTTCATTTGCCAAATTATTACTTAGCAAAAAATCTATTCACAAAAAATTGTTACGCAAACCTAATGTTTGGGAAATGAACGTTTAAACTATAACTTGTTTACCAACTAGTACTTATGACATTTTTTATTTAGTCAAACATTTCAGTTGGAATAACAGTTTTTACGCAAAACCAGTTATTATCTTAATCAGTTCAGTTCCGGATAACCTACTAGAAACAATATCCTTTTTCTAATAATGCAAGTCGTTTCTGGCACTCGCCGGCCGCTACCGCGGCACCGCTCGCTTCGCTCGCTCGGCTCGTGCGTAGAGCAGGTCACAGTTCTAACTCAATCTAACCAAACCATTTTTTTATAATTAACCTACTCTTACTACCTCCATAAGTAAACTTATATCACCAAACGTTAATTGTCTGAAGATTGTTTGCTGTAATAAATCATTTGATTAAAGACCAAATGACATAATGACATTATACTTGGTAATATTTTGCCAAGTAAAAATTTGACCAAATAAAAATATGCGTACTAAAATCATTCGAAATATTGCAATGGTATAAAAAAAGGTTGCTAAAATTTGTTTGGGTAATGAAATTTTGGCAAAATCTTTTCGGCAAAACGGCAGGATCCCGACCAGGTGATACATTTAAGATCTGACGTACCAGAGCCGTGACAAAACCTGTTGCTTTTAAATGATTGTTTTTTTATCACTAGGAATTTGTAAAATTAAAAAACAGTTGTAATACAAAATCAGATAATATTTAACTACAAAAAATTATTTTTATACGAAGTATACATTAATAAAATTGTAGTCGTAATTATAGCGTTATAATGACTAGGCTTTATTTTTTAAACATGTCTTAAAAAATAGCTAGCTATTCGAGTAAAAATGTTTATTCATAAGAGCACTTTGCAGTCGTTAAATACATACATACATATTCTCACGCCTATAACCCCGAAGAGGTAGGCAGAGGTGTATTTCTACACCCTTTTTTTGTGTCGGGTTGGAAAATCCTCATGGAGTCCATTCGCCCTGGGGGGGAAGGACGAAGAGGACTGTCAGACTGTTACTGACTAAAAACCAACCCGTGCTCCTCATGTACCCATGTGTCGGAGGGTAGGGTTTCACCAAAGCATTCCTCGCTACCCCCCGACGGGTATTGGCCCACCAGATGGTAAGGCGGGCCCCGACCGAAACCCCCTTGGCGGCGAATGAAGGTGTTGGGCTCCGCCGCCAAAACACCTAGCGGCCGCAGAGGATAGGGAAGACGGCAACGCAACACCGCTCTTCCTCTGCGGTCCCACCGCGACGCAACGATGGTGCGCCCCCATTTGGTCGCGGGAGATAGGGCGCGCGGCAACGCAACACCGACACGCCTCTCCTTGCGCGACCGCACCCGACTGCGAGGGATTGACAGAACTGTCCCCCGCACCCGCACCTATGGACGTATTCTACGCAGGCCTCACGCAAGCCCACGTGGAGCATCCTCTCCCGGGATCCCGCTTAGCTTGACCGTGGGTGAAAATCAAATCCACGGTTACTAAGCCCCCCCACCACGACAAGGTGGAGATCCCACGGGGGTGTATTTCTACACCCACTTTTCTAAAATGTAGGAGCATATTTTTTGTTTTATTTCCTGGTATAAATTAAAAGATAGTCGGTATTGGTACTATTTTTTATTCAAATAATCTTAATATGTAAAATCCTTGCGTTACTGACTGACTGACAGACACGCTACAGCCGAATCTATTGGGCGCAGGTAGCTGAAATTTGGCATGCATGTTCCTTGGGGACCGTAGACTAAGAAGGGATTTCCCGAAATTCCCACGGGATCGGCCAAAACGGTTAAATTAAAAAATATTGCAGGCGTAGCTGCTGGCGTCCTCTAGTTCATTATAATTGCAGCGTTAATAGGTAAACAATTTGCGACTTTATTACATATATTATGTCTAAATTAAAGCTACATATCTACATATTATTATCAATGTGCAGCTTTGAAAGTATATTTTCCTTCACTAGGAATGCAACAGATGGGTGGTGTGGAATCCGATCATTCCTTACATAGCAGTGAAAATAGTAGAAGACGAGGACTTTGTACCAAAATCTTGGAGAGGCCTTATGGTCTTGATAGTCAAAGTCAAATTCATTAACCGACTTCATTTAATCATATAGGTTACACAGCAACATTTAAGGACGGCAAATGGTTCTATATATCATGCCACTCTATTTGTGTTACCATGATTGCTGACGCGGCCAAAACACTTCGCGACGATGATTAGAAATAAATGAATAAGAAAAAAAAAATGCGAACAGTACAACAACAAAACACTATAGCAGCAGTAGTATAGATGTATCAGCAACCAAATAGCTTAAAGAATTTTGTAAAGCTGACATGATTTGATTAGGGATAAAATTAATAATGATATACTAGATTCAACAAATAATACAAATAAACAATTCCTGCAACAATAATAGGTGTTCATGAAGCACCTTCTCCACTTAACATGTCACTTTTAATAAATATACACACATCAAAAAAGTCTAAGCAACACATACAAATTTAAATTTTACAATGTGTTTTCGCATTAAATCCTTTATTTTCTAATTTATATTATTTTTAATGCTTTTTTGATATTAAACAACAATTAGTTCTTTTTATTAAAAAAAATCTTAATTAACAATTAATTACGAGTAAGTACTGTATGTACGTAGTACAAAGTAAGGTGCCTAATCAACTAAACTTAAACTAAAATTAAATGATTGTACAAAAATTGCTTAATTTAATACAAAGTGTGGCCTCCTCTGTTATTGAAAACTTGCTGGCACCGATTATTCATAGTATCAATGAGATTGTTAATGTTATCCTGCGGCAGTCGCTCCCAATCAAATTTTAGTAAGTCCGTCAGTTGTTGGGTTGTTGTCACTCCATCCAAGTCCTTTAAAACACGTTGGGGTTGAGGTCTGGCGATCGTGCAGGCCAAAGCAATACCAGGATGTTTTCCCTTGCTAAGTACTCCCGTGTGTGCAAAGCTGTATGCGAACGCGCATTGTCATGCATCAACATGAAATCGGAGCCAAGCGTTTGATCGAATGAACGGGCATAAGGACTTAGAACATCGTCTCAACGTAATTTACAGCGTTCATGTTACCATTTACAAAAACGAGCTCAGTTCGTCTGTTCTTCATAATAACCGCCCATACCGTACCTAACTGTTGAGCCGTTGTATAGATGCACTTTCTGAACATACCTCAGTCTTTCAGTATTTCCAGGACGACGGTAAACTCTTAACCCTTCTAGTATCCAGGCTTGAACCCAAATCGAGACTCATCGCAAAATAAAATTTTATCCCATTGTTCCCGGGTCCATGTAATGTGTTCCCTACACCACAGATAAGATAATACCTAGTTCTACACCATTCATTTCGACGAGCGCTATTCCCGTGACGTATCGGTGGGCACCTAATTGGTCGTCGCGCTTGTAGGCAGCAGTCGATTTCGCACAGTTTGGCAGCTAACAACAACACCACTTAAATTTTGTAGCCTAAAACCTATCTCTCGGGCGGTTAACATCGGCTGGCGTCTTGCAGTCAATTGTATGTATCGATCTTGCCGTGTGGTTGTACACATACCTCAACCTGGGTGCTGCTCAGCAGGATCTCCCGTGTTAGTGTAACGCTGATGAAGACGGCAAATAACGCTTCTGTTGATACCAAAATATCGAGATACCTGAGATTGACTTTTTCTCTTTGCATTTCATCTGCGTTCAAATGACGTCGCTCCATGACGTAAAAAATGTCTCAAAATCCAAATTTGTTTAACACTTTTTCAAATTATTGTTTAAATCATAAAATTGATACAGAATACTAAATTTTAATAGGAAAAAATCGCTATAAAATTCGAACAAATGCATTCGCTTTTGAGTTTGTGGAAAAAATAAACATTTTTTACAACCAGCCAGTATGTCCTCTAGATCAAAAAAGTTTGCATAGGTATTACCTACTTGGTAAGAAATGATATACCTAATAATTGATTAATAATTTGAAATAGTATGTGTCGCTTCGACTTTTTTAATGTGTAAGTATTATATAGACATAAAAAAATAATTGTAAATTTTAAAAAGGCAACTAGCCCCATGATGTATTGTCATTTAGAAATCATTTAATAGTATAATACCTAACCCCTTTGTAGAAGAAAATTCCTAACAGTGGATTTAAATTCCTGCAGAGGTAAATTCATTATTTCTAGAAGCAATTTCTAGAAAAATTGTATATCGAGTCCTGCAAAGATCCGTATTTTTCTTTTACTGCTTGCCATCGTTGATTATATCTGTCATCGATGATGACAGGTTGGCTCCGCGGGAGTGCAAGCGACTGCTACGCCGAAGGTCGCGGGTTCGATTCCCGCTCAAGTCAAACATTTGTGTGCATGAACAGGTGTTTCGCCGGTCCATTTTTTATACTAAGCCGAAAAGGCCGTGGTGCTAAATTATCTAAATGTTTTTATGTGTTTTTATTTGTTTGCGCTTTAAATGTGTTCATTTAGAAGCAGTCTCGGACTTAAGAGGCTTTCATTATGATATTGCGTCGATTCATTGACCGACGCGGCCGACCAGCGGAAATCTGTTCCGACAATGGACGAAATTTCATGGCGGCTGCTAAAGAACTTAGTCGTTTTCTAAAATTTCATAACCAATCTCTTTCTGAGTTTGCATTAGGAGAAAGAATAAAATTTTCTTTCATACCTGGGTATAGTCCCCATTTCGGAGGGATTTGGGAAGCTGGTGTCAAGGCTGCCAAATTTCACATAAAAAGGGCCATGGGAAATACCCATCTCACATTTGAATAGATTTGTACTTTATTCGCACAAGTAGAAGCAGTACTAAATAGTCGTCCCATGTATCCCATGTCACCATCCCCGGACGATTTCGTCTCCTTATCCCCAGGTCATTTCATCATTGGCAGACCACTCAACGCGCTGCCAACTCCACTTCAAGACGATCGCAAGGCAACTCATCTACAACGTTATGCACGCCTTGAACAAATAATCCGCGATTTTTGGAAGCGGTGGCAGAAGGAATACATATCCGAACTACAGCAAAAAACCAAGTAGAAGACTGGCACTACCAAACCTGCTAAAAATCGGAGATCTTGTTCTTTTGCACGAGGACAATGCACCACCATTAAGCTAGCGACTGCGTCGATCTCTAGTTCGTTTATGTCCCCTGCCTAGTGCCGACGACTTTTCAGATCGATCGAAGATCAGGGATCTTCAATGGGCGGAGGTAATGTGCAAGCGCCTGCTTTAATTCTAAATGTAGGTAGCTCATTCACTTTCAATATTGCAAATCATCTAACATTTCTCTCTACAACAAATTTCTCTAAAATACGATATTCAAAGGATTCAAGAGTTTCACTAAAGAATTTCCATTCTTGTGCTTAAACAAATCTATTTTGCCGTGCCCACAGGGTCCAAATTTGGTATACACGTTACCTTTATACAACATGTAATACATATTATTGAATCGATGCCTCGTAAAAAAAAATTCGGGCAAGTGCGAGTCTGACCCGCACACCGAGGGTTCCGTACGCATTTTAGCTTATTTGAGGTTGGTGCTAATTACGCTAGTCCTCTAAATCTGTATGAGCACCCATAGAACTTAGAGGACTATCTTAAATGGAGTCTACTATGAATGTATGAGGACACCCTTAAATTTTTCACTTTTTTATTTTTTTGTAATATTTCCTTTATTTGTCCTGTAAGACCTTGCTTTTGGCCAAATTTCGTGATTCTAGTTGAACGGGAACTACCATATAGGTTTTCGACCCAAAACCTATAGGGTACTTCCGGTTGACCTAGAATTGTGAATTTTGGTTTAAACCAAGGTCTTACAGCACAAGTAAAGGAAAAATTCCGAAAATTAAAAAAAGTTGAAAATTAAGGTTAATTTTGGTACTTACAAGTTTTCGCAAAAATCTAATTTTGAGCATATCTTTTTATTGGGTTGACCCAGGACACTGATTTTTATACACCTAATAGCAACCATAGACCTCAGTATCTGGTATAAATTTCTAAAGTAATTTAAAGTTCAACTTGCTAGGTGCACCCGTTTCTGAGAAAATCGGTGGTGACACACGGACAGACAGACAGACAGACGGACAAGAAAGTGATCTTATAAGGGTTCCTTTTTTACCTTGTGAGGTACGGAACCCTAACAAGCAAACAAAAATAATATAAAAAAAATAATTGTAGAAATACGGCATTAGGCGTGTCCATACCCAGAGTGCGCGCGGCAAACGACTTTGGCGCCTTTGAGCAAAACAAAAAACCAACACTTGGTGGCTCGCCCGCGGTTGTACAAGTGCTTTCCTCGGCCGAGGCACGTCTACATAAACCGAGCAGCCTCGCGCGGAAAAAGCCTTGCGAGGCATTACATGTTAGGGGATACCTTGAAAATGTATGCCACTTTTGCTTACCGATGTTGAAGTGGTAAGACACATTAGCAAAGTGAAAATTATGTATATTATTTATCAGGTCTTTATCTAGTAAATCCATAGACAAAAACATGATTGGAAGATTTTCCTTCGATAGAATTTAATTTATTTAAAAACATGCTTTCTCTTAATATTTTTATGGATATTTAAAAAAATACTTCACTTTTCGTCTTGAAATTGCTACTTATCCAAAGAAGAGCAACTTTTATAGGAAATGCATAGAGGAATTGTCTCTTTAACGAGTTCCGGGCTGGCACGCAATATAAAAAATCGTGCGATATTCAACTTTACAGCTAACACTTAAGTGATGAAGTGACTGCACTCGTTGGCTCGCGGCATAAATGTGCGCGTGATACATATACAGATAGGTTTTAAGCGTTTCACAAGCAGTAATCGTAGACTGCACGCTACGTACGTGTGGCGGCGATCAGCTGAGTGGCGGTGGAGGTCAATACACAACTTCGCCACCGAGTCGTCAGATCTTTTCTTTGCTTACATATATAACATTAAAATCAATTTAATTGTAGGTATAGTTGTATCACAAAGGTTAAAATTGTATTAAAAATGTTTTTGTGCTATTTTCTGGAAACCGTTTCCAGAAAATTAATCGATTTTCATTATTTAAATTATTTTTATATATTTTGATTAGTATTTGACTATTAGTCCATTAAAAAGTTACACATTTTTGGGCTTAGCATGCATTTGTCAGAGGACGCAATTTTATTTTATAGATGTCAAGAAGGGGGCTTAAAATTAAATCCCTTGTCCTGTGGCCACCATCTTGAAATGAGTGGTACAAATTGGTTTTCTAGTTTATCTGACAAACTATTGGCCGTACAGAAAATTTCAAAACATATTTGGTTGCAAATTATTTTTCTACAACTTTGGTCCCGTAGTCTGGTATTTGGTCGTAAAATTAAAAATAACAAAGTAACAAACGGAAATCGAATGAAATTGGCAACCAATTTTCGTTCCAATATGTTAAAATTTTTCGTCTTCAGTAATAAATAACACATTTAATTTGTCTTTACTTACTTCTTCCAAAATAAGAACCAGTCTTACAACTTGAGACTCTTCAATACCATAAGGTCCAGTTTTCACTCATTACAACCACCCTAAAAACTGGGGTTAGACATCAAAATTAATTGTGGAAAATTATGAATTACTGACGACGTTTTTCCAATTTTTTTCATTAAAAATTTAATACCGACTTTTGATCTGACCTTGTGCCACTGCTAGGCTCATCTCAAACGTCCGGATTCTGAAATGAGAATTTCGTGTTGAGAACAATTTAAACACTAATTATCTCATACTTAATCAATTTTCTAAAAAAATAGTTCAATGGTTGTCAAGCAGCGGGTACGTCATACTGACGTCTACACAACAAGAAGGTCGTCAAACAGAATTTATAGAAAAAAGATTCAAAGACTATTAAATATTTGGAACTACGTTTAAAATTCTAGTCATTTCAGTTCAGGAACAAATAAGGGATAGAAAATTAATCAAAATTTTACCTTTAGAGCAACAATTGAAGAAAACTCTTTTTTATTTTATTTTTAATAATTTTATGTGATAATTTATTGATACGATCTGGTGATCAGTATTGGAAAGTGTTGGAGTAAATGAATCTCCACCAGCTTTTTTTAATTTTTCGGTTTCTCATCTTTAGTGTAATTGGAAGTTTTCCTTTCGTTTTCCATTATAAATATAAATAAGAGATTTCCGTGTTAAATCAATCCAAATAATTTCGCTGCGGCCTCCATGGAGGTATAATTATATAAATCTACATGGTGGCCGCCATGGAGGTATATAGAATTATACCTAAAATATACCTGGCCACAAATATTTTGTATTAAAAAAAACAAACTGACTTTGACATAACATACACGTTCCGTTTTCACTATTCCGAATAAACGTAGTGGTTACATACTCTTTGATTCCGAATCGAACAAATTCAACAATTTCTGGTTATAGTATCGGCCGGTTTCTGAATTGAGAATTTCACGTAGAGAACAATTAAAACACTAATTATATACAACTTAATCAATTTTCTGTTTCACAAAAAATAGTTGACCACATTTTGAGAATTTGTGCTTGTAAAATCTAAAATTTGACACAACATATGATCAACTCCATATCAACACAAAATTCGCGTTTCTGAAAACATTTGACATTTGTCAAACCTCATTTAGCACTGATAAATCGAAAAATATTAAATATACAACTTTGGCCTTTTAAGCCGTGATCACGAGTAATATGACAGCCAGTATGTCAAATTGTCCACACTACGGTTGCCAAGCAGTGGTTACGTCATACTGACGTCTACACAACAAGAAGGTCGTCAAAGAGAATTTATAGAAAAAAGGTTCAAAGACTATTCAATATTTGGCACAAATAGATTACAACATTATTAGTAACGAATAGAAGGGATAGAAAATATAAATAAGAGATTTCCGTGTTAAATCAATCCAAATAATTTCGCTGTGGCCTTCATAGAGGTATAATTCTATATACCTCCATGGTAGCCACCATGGAGGTATATAGAATTATACCTCAAATATACCTGGCCACAAATATTTTGTATTAAAAATAAAACATACTGACTTTGACATAACATACACGTTCCGTCTTCACTATACCGAGTTGAACAAATTCAACAAAATTGTTCATTAAAATTAAATAATCGTTGAAATAATTTTAAATACAACTTTATTTCGACTTTTTATTTGTTTCTGCATAATAATTATTAACTAACAAATGTGCTTCTTTATAAAATGTTAATTAATACGAATTTATGGTTAGTACCGGATCTTTTACTTGTATCGGAACGCACTAGTGTTGTTCGGTTTGAGTTATTCATGATTTGAAAAATACTCAGTTGAAAGTGCTTCGAAAAAATCTCACTCTGACTTGTAAAACAAAAAAAACTAAAGTTGACTTCAACTAGTTTAGAAATTTTCAACTGATGAAAGCTGTAATTCTCAATACAGAAACCGGCCGCACGTACGATGCTCGTGATCACTTGGTGATCACGAGTAATATGAAAGCTAGTATGTCAAACTGTCCACACTACCGTTGCCAAGCAGCGGTTACGTCATACTGACGTCTACACAACAAAAAATCGTCATACAGAATTTATAGAAAAAAGGTTCAAAGACTATTCAATATTTGGAAGAAATAGATAACAACATTATTAGGAACAAATAGAAGGGATAAAAAATATAAATAAGAGATTTGGCCGTGTTAAATCAATCCAAATAATTTCGCTGTGGCCTCCATGGAGATATAATTCTATAAACCTCCATGGTGGCCACCATGGAGGTATATAGAATTATACCTCAAATATACCTGGCCACAAATATTTTGTATTAAAAATAAAACAAACCGACTTTGACATAACATACACGTTCCATTTTCACTATACCGAATTGAACAAATTCAACAAACTATTCATTAAAATTAAATAATCGTTGAAATAATTTTAAATACAATGTTATTTCGACTTTTTATTTGTTTTCGCATAAAAATAAATAACTGACAAGTGTGCTTCTTTGTAAAATGTTAATTAATACGAATTTATGGTTAGTACCGGTTATTTTACTTGTATCGGAACGTACTAGTGTTGTTCGGTTTGAGTTATTCCTTATATGAAGAATACTCAGTTGAAAGTGCTTTGCAAAAATCTCACTCTGATCTGTGAAACAGAAAAAACTTAAGTTGACTTCAAGTAGTTCAGAAATTTCAACTGATGGAAGCTGAAATTCTCAATTCAGAAACCGGTCGATAGACTGAGAACACATTTTTAATGGGAAAACGTTGAAATAGGCAAAATACAACAATAATAAAGATATAAATTTTTATTTTTGGCTTTGCGACAAATGTTTCAGGACCAGAGTTGAAGTGAATTTAATTTGCAACAAAAATCTCTTTCACATATTCTTTGTGCGGCCAATAGTTTACCCGATCATCAAGAAAATCTATCTACAGCTGCTCAGCTTCCAAGATGGTGGCCGAGGGTCAAAGGTACGACCCCACAAATTTGGATCAAGCTTTACACTGGCCCTGCTTACACATCTGTAAAATAAAATTGCGTCCTCTGATTCTGATAAATGCAATCCCAAATGTAACTATTCAGTGGGCTAGATAGCGATGCCAAAATTAATAGACTGTGTTCTAAAAAGCAAAACGGGACAATTTGCAAGACAAGAATTTCTAACAATAATGCACTCCGACCGAGCCTAGCCACGGCGGCTTGTCTTTATATGAGACTAGCCAACTGCGCGGGACATACAGATCACAAGTGTGTCTGCCACTATAAGAGCACTCTCTAATCCCTCACTCCCATAAAATCTTAAACGCAATAGGGACAATACTGGGTGTTGACGATAGTGAATATGATATCAGATATCTTCTTGGGTTTACGTGAATGTTACACATTGGAATTGAAACCGAAATGAAATATTTAAACCGAATAATCTATAAACTACATGTTTTTAATTAACGATAAACAATATAACGCGATAAAATCCGTAAATTGTGGTTTAATTCCAAAGATAATGAATATGATTGGTACTCAGGAATGTGTCATGGGAAACCCACATTCATAACTACTACCTTGGAGTCCTAGCGATGTAAGAAATCAAAGATAAGTTTATCGCGCGTTTATTCCCACTGATACCGCAGTTTGTACCAGGTAATTACTATTACTAGAGTTCATTTTTGATAATTGGAATTTCAATGATCAAAAAATGCACTTTAGTAATAGTAATATTATGATTTGTCCATTTCTAGTGGTGTGAGATTTGTCTGGGAAATTGTCAGCGACATAAAAGTCCAACACCCATCCCAATATTCAGAATAATTAGTTTATGTGTACAGTGTCCGAATAGATACACCTTCATTATTATATCATTCGAAAGACGTTCACTGCTGCCAAGCTTTATTTAAAAAAAAAGGAGGAAGTTTTTAATTCAACAGTAAGTTCTCTTTTTGTGTAACGTCACAGCTTTTTTACTAGGTGAATCGTTTTGATTATTTCTTAATCATTTGAATGTTGCTGCTCTTTTGTGGCTCAGTTTAATATTGGTCAAAAACTAAATTTTTTTAGAGATTCCATAATAACGCACTTTTCGTTTATATATCTCTACAATTTTCTCCAGATGTTGAAATATATTTATTCGACTGTACTTAACGATTGTTAATTGGTGTTGAAATCGTCAGTAAAAAATAACTGCAAACTCATTTTCAAGCAAACCGAATTCAGAATGGATCAAACTATCATACATCATCCTTCTAGCGTTATACCAGATGCAACCCGGAGTCCGCTTGCTAGTCTAACAAGATTTGACTGAATATTAGCTTTTCCACAGAGCGACTGCTTGTCTGACCTCCACGACCCAAAAGTACTAACGATATTCTATAGGTAAGACCAGTGTCAGTTTATTCAGAGGCACTAACTCCTTATAACGACTGTCAAAGATCTTTATGACAGCCGAGACCGACGACGAGTCGTTCTCTTCAAGGCAAGCGCTAATTAACAATTGAATACACACATGCTCGTTACTTCGAAAAGTCAGAGGAGCGCGCCGTGGATTGAAACTCGATACTCTATGGCATTTTGTTGCTTTACCTAAATTCTCTGTAACGGTCAAATGTTGTCTCCCCAACGCCTTTGTAGTGATGAAATAATTAGTTAATTTAAAAATATCATCTGCTTCTTGCATGAAAATACACGAAGGAAGAGTCGGAAAACGCGACATCAAACACTGGCTCGGCTTTACACCGAAACCGTAGGGTTCTAGGCGACTTGGGAAGGATTAATGGAATGGACTGTATTAGGGCGAGTTCTGGGTCGCCTAGAAAGGAATAAGGGAAGAGGAGATGGATACGGGAGGAGGTGATTGAGTGGGTATAGGATATTTCAAGGATGTAAGGCACTTACCTTATACAGCCTTCTTCGTTTCTTTTCCTCCTGGTGTTTCGTGATGCAGCTGATTGTTTACACTTCAATTCACCGTCACTCCCACTTGCGAGCGGTTTATATAATCACATACAACGGTGCGGCGCGGTACGGTATCGAGACGGCGTTCTCAGCGGGAGGAATGTTCTCGACTGTCACTCGCGACCACGATCGCGTCGACGAATCAGGCGAAGGCAGTGCCTCTTCCAGGGAGTGGGATAGAGCGGGACGGAAATATGGTATCGCTCGCACTAGACGTGGAACGATTGATCTTGATGCGATTCGTTATAGATAGGAAGGTAGATGGCGCTACCATATCCCCCCGGCCCTAAAGGGTTGCCTTTAAAAAAATAGAATTGAACTTAGCTATGTTGGGTGTACTACCGCATAACCCATCAATAGGCTAAGACAGCGATATGACAATAAAATTAATCTAAATTAACTTTAGCGAAAACTACAAACGCAATAATAGCGAAAACTACTAACTAAATACTTAAACTAAGAGGTAGGTCCAACTTCAGGCTAGATCTCACTGAGTTGGAAGCGGACGCGAGTTGATCAGTGCCTCGACTTGTGCAAGGACGGTTAAAGGCTCTTCGTAAGAGAGGATCTGTTGACCTATAACTTTGAAGAGATGCGTTTTAATTACTTTGACCATGCTTGCCCAACATCCACCGAAATGTGGTGATGCTGGTGGAATAAACTTCCAGTCAATATGATCTATGGAGAGTTCTTCCTGAAGGCGAGTACGATAACCCGCGACGTGATTGAAACAAGTAGCGGGAACAAGTTCAATCAATTTACTAACGCGGTTGGCGACAAAAGTCTGCCAGCGATGAGGAGAAGAATGAATCCAAGCGAGCACTACTTTGGAGTCGGAAAATGCGTATAATTTATTAATGGGGTAGTGGGGCAAAACTGTGTCTTGAACCTTGCGGAGCAACTGAGACAGCAGAAGGGCCGCGCACAACTCCAGTCTCGCAACTGAAACGGTTTTAACAGGCGAGACCTTAGACTTGGCACAAACTAACTGCACCGAGTAGTTAGAACCAATGCGGACTTGCAGATATACGACTCCGCCGTAAGCACGCTCGCTGGCGTCAGCGAAACCTATCAAGTTGATGGTACATCCATCTACCAACCCAAGATGACGCGGAATAGTAACTTGATTGAGCGCGGTAAGCTCAATACAAAACTGGCCCCAAGCGGCGACAATATGGTCAGGGGGTGTTTCATCCCACTCACACTTTGATAGCCAAAGCTCTTTGATCAAGAGCTTGGCGTACAAAATTGTGGGAGCCACAAAACCCATTATGTCACATAGTCGAGCCAATGTGGACAGCATAGTGCGTTTGGTGCACTTATCATCTGGTGGTGAGACGTCAAACCGAAAACTATCACAGGATTTGTCCCAGCGTAAACCGAGAACCTTATGCGGTACAGACTTCTCAAACTCAATGTCTGGAGAAGCTTTATGAGAATCTGGTATGCGTGCGAGAATCTCCTTAGAGTTGCTTGTCCATTTGACAAGATCAAACTGGCCTCGCTTGAAAAGCTGAATAAGCTCTTCACAAAGCGAAATTGCTAGCGGAGCGGTATGACATTACAGGCAATGTCATCTATATACAGAGCGGATGTGTAGTATAGTATAGTGTAGCGTAGCGTAGCTTAGCATAGCATAGCATAGCGTAGCATAGCATAGCATAGCATAGCATAGCATACCATAGCATAGCTAATTAGTGCTTTATCTTACACACAGTTTTAGCACCCACCTTGATCTCTTGAAGAGCAGAACAACAACAAGACGTAATACAATGAGAAGTATGTAACGTAGGTACGGTACCCATAATCACATACCCAAGTACCGTCTCAATAGCGGGCGGTAAATCATATCGCTCACTACGTACTATTTTAGTTAGTAGCAAGTGCGGAAATATTGAAGCTCCGATCAAAAGATCAATGCCTGCCGGATTCGCAAACTCCGCGTCGGCTAGCGGCAGTGACTCGAGATGAGTGAGTGATGCTACGTCTACATTAGCGTTCGGTAATGCGTCCGTGATATGCTCCACGATTAGCGAAGAAATGTTAAAATTAATATTCCTATCAAAACGCGAATGTATTTTAATATCTACGGAACCCTTGCAATGCTTTTCTGATCCGCCTATCCCTTTGACGGTTGAGTTAGTATTTTTAAAGTTATTCCATAATCCGAGGCGTTTGAAGCATTCCGATGTTATTAGATTGGTCTGAGATGCGCTATCTAGCAGACAACGTACCATGTGCGGCGACCCATTAACATCATATACGATAACTTGCGCTGTCGCTAACAGTACCGTCTTAGACGCCGTACTCTGCGTTTTGGCCCTGCGCGGATCATTATAGATGAGCGAGTGCCATCCTCGCGTGCGCGTCGCCTGCGCAATGGATGTCATACACAACGATACTTCTTCGCCCTCAGACGCGGAAGGCGCAGCTACCGTGTTCTGCACTTGCGACGTACTCGTAAGTGTGTCAAGGTTAGCGGCTTGACTTGACAACCGGTTATTTTTATCATAATGTAACAGTGTATGATGTTTTTGTTTACACGAGCGACATCTCGTTCTACTGGAACAATTACTCATTTTATGTTTTATGCTTAAGCAATTAATGCAAGCTTTGTTATCTTTTACGCTTTTAAAACGAGCAATTGGATTTAAATCATTAAAGGTGGGACACTTATAGTAATGGTCGTGCACTATATTACTGCACAGACACTTCTGTGAATTATTACTATTAGATTCCGAACATGTTACGTAAGATTGTGGATTAGGGACCGAGTTATTATTACTATTTCGCGATTTATTCAACCTTTGTTTGTTGCTGTTAGTGTTAGACGGGCCAGGTGAACCCGACTGCGTATTATGAAATATTCGACACTGATCTTTGATGAACGAAATAAAACTATCTAGTGTAGGTATTTTATTATTGCGTTCCGTCATCTCGAATGCTCGAATTGTATCAGTGTCAAACTTTTTTAAAGCGAGTTGAAGCAACATAAAGTCGGAAAGATCTTCTAATTTTTTAATTCCTAAGAGAATTAACCGCGGTTACGAAGTTATCAATAAACAGCTGGAAATTCGAGACAGACGCGTTGCTGGACAGTTTGAGATTTAAAGCTTGGTCAAAGTACGTAGACGCTAGAACGCGCGTGTCTTGATATCTGTCAAGTAGTGACTGAAATATGACCTGATAATTCTCAGCACTGGGTGTGACACCTGCAAATACGGACTGGGCTTTCGGTGACAGTTTACCTATTAAATAGTACAACCTGTCAGCATCTGTCAGAGAACCATTATCGTGCACTGTAGACTTAAAACTCGCATAGAATAACGGCCAATTTCGTATATCTCCGTCAAACGACATAATCTCGATTGGCGGTAATCTCGGTTTGCGGGCAACGGGCTCTGCTGAACATTTACCCTCTAATTGCGATTGTATACGCTTAATATTACAATAAAGATCTTCGAATGAGGTATACGCCTGATAGTTCGGTTTTTCATCAGGATTGATAGAAAGTAATCTAGCGTTATAATCGTCTAACAACTTATGAAAATCTGTTCGAATACTATCTACTGTTATACAATAACTGAGAAATGCTTCGCTATTACTGTCAGACATAGATGCGGTTTTTGAGCATTCATAGATATTTTGAATGCGCTCAAATAAAATATTGCGTATTGCTTCTAAGATTGTCATCTCTTTGTCTTCCGACACGCGTGATTTCTTTCGTTGTGACATGCTTACGTAAGTATAAGCTAATGAGAACGAAACAAAATAAGAATATCTAATGTATCTATTATTTTACCTAAGTAGGCAACACTTTAGAGCTGAGGAAATAAAAGTTGATTGAAATATGAGATTTATAAGACAACTATGATAGTTGCAGAAATAATAATTTAATAAGTAGGTAGCTACATAAAAGTTTACCTACTAATGCGGGCGGAAATAACCATGTGACGGTTATGTGAATATATTAGGAGTATAGCTAGGTGCTATAACTGCCTAGGTATAGCGGTATAACGTATAAAACGTAAATGAATCCGACTCGTATGGATCAAAAAAATGGCTCGGCTTTACACCGAAACCGTAGGGTTCTAGGCGACTTGGGAAGGATTAATGGAATGGACTGTATTAGGGCGAGTTCTGGGTCGCCTAGAAAGGAATAAGGGAAGAGGAGATGGATACGGGAGGAGGTGATTGAGTGGGTATAGGATATTTCAAGGATGTAAGGCACTTACCTTATACAGCCTTCTTCGTTTCTTTTCCTCCTGGTGTTTCGTGATGCAGCTGATTGTTTACACTTCAATTCACCGTCACTCCCACTTGCGAGCGGTTTATATAATCACATACAACGGTGCGGCGCGGTACGGTATCGAGACGGTGTTCTCAGCGGGAGGAATGTTCTCGACTGTCACTCGCGTCCACGATCGCGTTGACGAATCAGGCGAAGGCAGTGCCTCTTCCAGGGAGTGGGATAGAGCGGGACGGAAATATGGTATCGCTCGCACTAGACGTGGAACGATTGATCTTGATGCGATTCGTTATAGATAGGAAGGTAGATGGCGCTACCAAACACTTTACTAACTCGTTTGGTAAGAATAGTATTGTAGGCAAAATTCTCCTATTGACTAACACTGCTATAGCGACGCAAAAAGGAAGAGGCTTATCTCCAGCAGTGGATTCAAATAACTTGTATGATAACTAAAAATGGGCAACAGCGGGTAATAAGATAGGTAAAAAATATATAAGTTTTAAACAACTTTGTTTATTTGCGATATATTTTCACAAAGTTATGGGCAAAACCCTGATTTGTAGGTATGTCTTTATCAGTGAAGTTCAAAGATCGAAAGCAATATATGATTGCTATAAATAATACTACTACCAAACATTTAGTAAGTGTTCAGGTGTTGGACGACTTGCAATATGCTTAAGTTAATTACTATTTGTGCCGGGCTCCTGGTCTTAAATAGTGGTAAGTGCAGCCGAAATTTTATTCACATCTGTAAATAAAAAAAATATATTCTTCCATGTATATACAACCATCTAGCCGTAAACTAAGCAGTGCTTGTGCTGGACAATAGCTAAACAAAAAACCATAACTTAATGCTTTTCTTTAAATTACATTGACTTCTATGAAAATATTGATTTTTGCAAATGTGGTATCCATCATGTGTAAAAGCCAATCTATAGGTACCAAAAACGCGTACAGTGGAATTGAGAACCTTATAAATTTTTATATTGGTAAAAAAATATCTATTGATAGTTGAAGTTCTAAGCTCATGAAGTTAGTACGCATGTTTTGTTATGTAATGTCTCCGTTGTATGGAAATATTGAGTTAACTAGTCAAGCCTCCATTGTGCTATTAGAAACAATAAAATACGTGTGAGTGAGTTACATTTTGTATCACCGTTAACACTGCATAATAGAGTGTTGAGGTTCCGTCTCATGATTGTGTTTAATGTTTGTAAAGTCCCCTGCGACTCAAGTTAGTAACAATAAATCTTCAACAAAAGTCTTGTTATTAATTAAAATTAGAATTGTGTGTCCAACAATCTTAGGGCTGTCTATACTGTCATATAACCGGTCTTATGGTTAGATAGTTTTAATCGTCGTTCACATTACCACCAAAGTTGTATATACAATATATATACAATATTGGGGATCTGTCCGAATCGAGAATACCATGATTGTGCAAAATTATGGCAAATAATGGAACAGGACAGAGTTATAGCTCTGCTTACCACTCCATCACTTTGTGTTGTGCCACCATAACCACACACCATTCACACTGTGCAAAACCAATGTTTGTAAATACCTTACTTAACTTTTTGTGGACGGACTATTCTAGGAATCTTTAAAAACGTTATGACGGTCATAGTGAAACATTGCAGGGTGTCAAAAGGCCCATCGCCAAGCCCAAATCTACTCGTTGAGCACATCATGCCAAGTCATACCAAGCAAAATAATAAGTGACAAATTAAAATAAAATTTAGTCTGAAAAAAAGTATAAGTAGCAATGTAACCTACCTATACATGGGTGCATTGAAATGTATAGGACAAATTGTCCCAAAAAATGCATAGATTTTTTAATAATTAGAAAAATGTGCGGTGACTTTGAGCCTCAATATCTCTTGAAGCAGCAGTTCGTTATGATTGGAACAATGGAGGATGTACAGCGTGTATATTATTAAAGATCGATTTCACTATAAGGAAGACCTGTATCGTTTGTAGCTTTTACGCGCTCGGTGCGTGTTTCAGTTATCATCATTCCAGCGTTATTCTGCCTGCATCCAAAGTCTCACTCCCCTAGGAGCTCAGGGTCCATTCACTAGTCTAACCAGATAATTATGACAAAATATCAGCTTGTCAACAGAGCGCCTGCTGTCTGACTTTCACAACTCAAAAGGATAGCGAAATTTCATGGTTAGGATCGGTATCAGTTTGTTCGAGGGTACTATCACCATAAAAAGACTGAAAAAAACCTTCATGACAGCCGAGGTCTACGGTTTTGCGTGGTTTCTACGGCACGAGACAAGCGATAATTTGCTGGTGCCTCCTATCACATATTTGATTATCTCTTTTCCCACCTTTTTAATATTTTCAGATGGAGCCCTAGGCCTGTATATTGACGGACAGATGCCCAAGGGATTGTCAGTGCACAAAGTGGTGGCAACATGGAATGAAGCGAAAACTCAATGTTCGCGTCGAGGTAACTATTACTTCTTTCTCTTAGCGTTATCCCAGTTTCAATCTGGGGTCTGCTTACTAGTCTAACCGGATTTGGCTGAATATTAGCTTTTCCACAGAGCGACTGTCTGTCTGACCTACGCAACCCGAAGGGATAGCGATATTCCATGGTTTAGACCAGTGTCAGTTTATTTAGAAGGTACTGACGCCCTTTAACGACTGTCAAAGATCTTCATGACAACCGGGACCGACGGCTTAACGTGCTCACCGAGGCACGGGACAAGCGATAATTAACAATTCAATACGCACATAACTCCGAAAAGTCATTGGTGGAGCGACACATGGCGCACCTAAATGGAGGCAAGAAGCGATGCGAAAGGTCGTATCGTTCAACATGGTACCTATGTTGGACGATGGCAGAGCTTGAAGCCAGAGCCCCGACTCCCACTCTCCCACAGCCAGCAAATAAGCACGCTCTGCAGCATTGTACGATGTACTGAGGAGATTTTCACGTACTGCGCTGCAAAGCGACCCGTCCCACTGCCTCTGAGAGGATAAATTTCGAGGCAACTCAGTGCTTGGACAAGCCATTTTCCAAGCATGAATGGCATCGATCTTACACGGCACCTCAGAATCGACCAGTGTGGGTGCTAAGATTTTCCTGTTCAATTCTGCAGTGCTGTGGACCGAGGACAGAAATGCTGGTAAGCTCACATCGGAAATTTTGCGAACGCCAAACCCACCCAGGCGAACAGGTAATGTCACCTGTAGCCATGCTCGGTCGTTCAGAGCCACATATAAATTGTTACTTAGGGTGTTTTGCACAATTTTGACAATTTTGACTAGTGGGCTTGGGTTTTTCCAAAAATGCAACGTACGTGAAGCATGTGGGTACTTAGGGTCAAAAAGACAGTATCTAATAATAGTGAAAGCCGAATGTATATTAGTTTTGAGCAGACGACGGTCTGAAATTTAACTAAAAGTTTGATTTTTTCGAGAATAAAACAATCAAAACCTTCGTCTAATATTGGGGACCCAAGAAGGCGACGAGAACTTTTTTAATATGGGTTATACTGAGCGCCAGGATTTGAAATTGGGAGAGTATTGCGGATTGTTCTAAAGTATTGTTGATAAAAAATTCACACTTACTTGGATTAAGGTCTAGGCCGATGGATAAAAATGTTGTCTTCAGAAGAGCTAGGTCCTGATAGACAGTCTCTACGTCGCCTCATAGGTTTCCATCATCTAGGTACCAGATGTTAAATTTAGAATTTAGCTGGCTAATAACTGGATGAATGGCTAAGCTAAACATAATAAGTGATCCAAGAGGGTCGACCTTGTTGACAGCCAACGAACACACTGCCTAGCCTTGTTTTTCTTTATTTTTTCATAGTGAGATTATCATTGAGTACAAGGGATGATGATAGGACTGATATAATGCATTTTTGTCGTAGGTGGCGTTCTTGCCTCCCCTATCAACGCCCAGCTGCTTGCTGCCATGAAGTCTGTGATCAGGTCAAACAACACAGCGTATTTCATTGGCACTAGAGCAGCGCATTTCTCGGAGCCCTACCTGTCTGTAAAAGGTTTGTATAATGTTTTAGGTCAACAATACTCTTCTAAAGTTGCTGTCATCAAACAAAAAGTAATATATACCAAAGAACATTACAATCCTCAAAGTAATTTCTTGAGTTTTATCTAATGAAGTCAACGGCTAATGCGAATCCCCGAAAATCCGAGTACTAAGCCTTTTATATGTCCGGCTCAGATCTTACCATTTTTGTTTTTTATTTTAGTTAAGAGAAAGCTTAGCGTGAATGAAGGGTTCTGTACTGATCTCAAAGGAATCTTTGCAGTTTCAACGCGTCGGTCCTTAGGAAGCTTAACGAATGAACATTTTTTGAAATAATAAGAATAATAATTAATACATTCATCTTTATTAAAGTAAAGTAGCAGCAGCTGGTAACAATCATGCATGGCGCTTTAGAGAGTAAGGGAATTGTGAGCAAGACGAAAGTTATAGTTTATGAAAAGGAGGAAATTGTCACGGCTTGTGATGTTATGATCGATGGACAAGGATTGGAGCAATAAATAAAGAATATTGAGAGAAGAGTTAATGCAGGTAAAAGGCTAAATGGAGCTTTGAAGGTTTTTATGAATAGTCAAAACGTGTCCATAAGGCGTTTGGCAGTGCATAGAGGGGTGTCAGGACCTACACTTATGTAAGATATTGAAAGTTGGGTATGGCAGAAGGGTCATGAAGAGCACTGAGAAGTATGTGTGTTGTGTCTTTGAATGACAGAGTAAAGAATTGTTTAATAAGAGAGTGTTTTGGGGTAAAAGAAGATCAGAAATAGGATCCTAAAAAAAGACAGGTTAGAAGTAACCTTAACCGATAAGCATGCATGTGAAATTTGATGAGAGTGAATGAAGCAAGAGAGATATGTCAAATGGCGTTCCGTAGTCGCCACTACTCCTCCGGGAAACAGGCCTGAGTCTATGTATATATGTATGTACTTATACCGGAATTAAGGATTTTCTATCTTGTTTCCCTAGTTCCACCGGCGTCCGTCAGTAGTCGCCAGTGTTTGTGTCATCGCGTTGCACGGTAGATGTTACTAGTCGTAGCTACAACTGAGATAAAATTTCAGGTGTTTCAATTGACGAGATGACTGCCGCGCTGGATATGATAGTACAGTTGGATCCCAAAGACGGCGACTGCCTCAGTATGGACCGTGACACGATACAAGTCGTACCGTGCTGTAAGAGGCTTCCATACATGTGCTACAAAGCGAAACAGGGACAAAATCCTACGACTCCAAGCACGATGACTAGCACGACTACTGAAGACTATATCTCAAAAACTCTAGATGAGCTCTCAGTGACTGTCACTGATATTGACATATTAACAGACGAAGGTACAATGACTTGTGGCACTAATGACTTAGGTAAGTAATTATTATATAATACTAATATCCCAGAGCCCAAAGACGTTACATAATTTTGAAGTAACAAAATCATTTTCGGCATGGGTACTCTAATATAATTATGTGCTTCATATGTGTGTATGCATACTGGCTAGCTTAGCTTATGAATTTCTTAATAGTATTGTCTCAGGCGTTTCTGTCATACGTATTACTGGAGATATAACTACCTATTTCATTGACAGGCTACAAGATGTACCCATCACTGGGCAGTTGCTATAAGGCATACACTGATGCGGCTCCCTGGGATGAGGCAGAGGCGCAATGTGTTGCCGACGGTGGACACTTAGTGGTCATTGATAGCGAAGAAGAAAGAGATGTCATCGTCAGAATGTTGCCTGAGATATTTGATAGATGGTGGATATACGTAGGACTGCGTAACTACGGACCTAGTAGAGGCTGGAAGAGCGTTAAAAGTATGTATTTATTAGTATCACCATCAGCCTCCTCCTTTTTTTCTCTTTGTGAGCCATGTCAACTCGACGCCAACCCGGCCAGAGTGTGATCGGCCGGGCTTGGGACTGGCGGAGGAGGTGAGTGAAGGCGCTCCCAAGGCGTTTCGAGCATACCCACTAAAAGCACTGCTGTGTCCCTACGGGTCCCGTGTAGGGGCGGGTCACGCGATTTGCGGATAGTATACTTTTCCGTGACCCCGGTTGGGACTGGCCCGCCGTTAGTGTTGGCAGGCCCTGCCTCGTTATGCTACTTGGGAGGCGGCGCGGTCGCTACGTCGCCTCCTTGCCTTCTGGCGCACGGGGAGCAGCTCGCCGTCCGCAGGCACTAAAACGGCCGCAGAGGATAGGGATGAAGGCAACCTGACAACACCGCATCTCCTCTTCCTCTGTGACCCACCGCAGCGCATCAAATGGTGCGCCCCCATTTGGTCGCGAGAGATAGGGCGCGCGGCAACGCAACACCGACACACCTCTCCTCCCGCGACCGCGCCTGACTGCGAGGGACAGACAGAACTGTCTCCCTCAGCCGCACCTTGGGATGCTTCACCGTGGGTGTCCAAACCCCGGTTACTGAGCCCGTAGGATCATCATCCTCTTAGCGTTATCCTAGTTACAGTCCCGTGCGCATTAACTATTCTAACCAAGTTTGATTGAATATGAGCTATTCCACAACTTTTTTAATTTGTTCATTTAACTTATTGGATATAATTATACTACTACTATATTTGTAGTTCCTATAACTATTACCTCACCTTTCAGTCTATTTCGCTTACTGAATTTATTAAATTTTTCAGATCAATCAATGTGGGAGCTTTACAATTCTTGGATCGATGGGACCGGTCTGAGGCCACCAGAGTATTGCTGTGGCTTGTTGAAATACTCAGGACTACTTGACTGGACCTCGTGTAACGACACTGAGCATCCTTTTGTCTGCGAAATAAATAAAATTTAGTACATCATGGATGGAGAAGTCAAATGAAAACGCCTTGAAACTACCTCATACGACATAGGTCCAAATATACATGTATATGTAACAGTCAAATGATTATAATACCTACTAAGAATAATAACAACGAGTGTATTTTGTTTTTTCTTTTGTTAAAAATCTTGATATACTATGTTACTATTATACTCTTGTTGTATGTTGTTTAGAATAAGTTAAAAAAAATACATTTCATTAAAATTTTATCACACTACAAATAATAAATTAAAAGTCCCACTCCATGTCTGTCTGTCTGTTCGCCATAAAACCAAACCGATTATCATGCTGTCTTCACCAATAAATGGAATGGTTCACGAGAAAGGTTTAAGTATATAATTTATTAAGTTATTGTATACATTTCCTGAAAAATAATGATATTTATTGGAGGGGTGCAGGCGTTTTTACATAATTCCACCTCTATTAAAGAAGCGCGTGCGTTAATTATGATAACACATTCATATTATGTTTATAAAAAAATTTTGAGCCATTATAAGTCCGAACTCAAAAAAATATGACTGACTTGAATCTATTAAAAAAAAATTTACTGTCTCAGTAATCACTTACAAACCCCAATTTATTAGTTTCTTTCACAGACCAAATAGTAATTAGCTTAGAATTACTGTGCTTAGAGTTACGAGTACTTTCCAATCTACTTAATTTTTGTACGCCTTGGAATAAATATATAGCAGTCTTTTCGTATTTGTATGTTAAAAAAACTGCCTGTGTACACCAAAAGATGAACGTTATAAAATATTTAATTACGTATTGTCCGAGTAAAAAGCCTACAAAATATTTTTGACCTGCCTATAATAGATAGACCAAGACAATGCTTGTGCAGGCCTTAATATTTCCCACAATCGACTATGGCGATATGTGCTATTATGACCTGAATGCAGAATATCTCAATAAATATGACCGACTTCTCAATAACTGCATTCGATTCATTTTTAATCTTCGTAAGTATGACCATGTCTCTACTTATCGTTCAGAACTTAATTGGTTGCCTATTCGGCAACGCCGGTGCTTGCGTGCTCTCACTACTCTCTTCATGATTCTTAAGTCTCCCTCTCATCCTTCTTATCTTTCCGAGTATTTCCAATACCTATCATCTACACATGAGAGAGACCTTCGTTCTTCGCAGAATCTTCTTCTTTCGTGCCCCAGTCATTCTTCTGGGTTTTTCAACTCTTCCTTTGTCGTACAGTCAGTCCTACTCTGGAACGCGCTCCCTCTTGAAATCAGATTGTCCACCAACCGTTATGCATTTAAAACGAAGGTACGAGAGCTTCTTTTGAAGAGATTGACGGAATCAGCTCATCACTCTCATCCATTACTATAAGTATTTATGTATTTGTTGTGTATGTATATTTAGATATATAGGTATATGTATTATATATATATATATATATGCATATGTTGTGTATGTATATTTAGATATATATATAATTGTATTATATACATGCATGTGTTATATATGTAAATTTGGATGTATATTCTTTATGTATGAATTCTATCCCTTTATTATACTATACAGGGTGTTTCATAACCCCCGTCCGATCAATGAAGGGGGTGTAGGGTAGAGTAAAATGATAGGAGAGGTATTTGTCATTAATTCACGGAAATTCAAGATAAAATTTTCCCTGGTAAATTTAATTAACTTTAAATAATATCACATCAGATTACCCATGGCAACACTGAAGACTCATAAATCGTAATAACTAGGTATCTACCTAAAGTTCATAAAAGGTCGTGAGTGCATCGGCCGGAACGGCGCCCGGCGGCCGCGTCTAGTTACCTAATCCTTTGACAAAAGCCGAACGTCAACTTTACACGTGCCATCATTTTAGGTAGGTAGGTATACCCATTTTATTTATGAGTTTGTTGCAACAGCTGTTTTATTGCATTAGGTAAAACGGAAGGTATTGTTTACGTTGTTTGTTTGTTTCGTAAGAGTGCGTAGCCAACTTTGGTGTCCGTGTATTCAGACATTTCAGATCACCCGAAGGCCTACGACATGGCCTTACGATTCTTAGATTCAGTTTTAAGTGCCTTCTGAGTACGTGGGCACCCATCCAAGTGATGACCTGTGCAACCGTTACCTAACTTTGCCAAACTATTACGATCCAAAAGCTTAGTCACGCTATGAGCGCTGCAGTATTTACGGTAATTACTAATTGTTTAAATCTTACTTAGGCAGGTTACCTTTAATTCCGAAAAACATCAACTTACTTGTAAGCTACGTACGACGATCATGCTCCACATGTCGACCGTAAAGGTTAAGACACTTACGGTACCTTTTCATTGAAGGTACCTATTTGAAAGCACACTAACTAGCACACTGTAGTTCACGAGGTGGTGAAGCCGTTGAACAACGCGCTCCAAAGGCACTGGAAGACCTGGTGGTCCTGCGAACTGTTCCTCCTTATCACTACGTGCACCTGCATGAATTGCATTCACTCCTACCTAAACACATCGAAATGTTAAAGTATTCAGAGTTTGAATACGACCGACGACGTAACTATTTCACAACATAAGTTATTCTGGAAGTCCGAACGAAAATAATCCTAGGGCAAGACTGAGTGATCAGTAGGCAAATTGAAGTCGTAAAAAATAGCCAGCTAGGGATGTAACCAATGATATTTATTGGAGTTCTGTTTTTATCGATATGTTATTATTGTCCCCGTACGAGATGGGCACGTATCCAACGCAAAATTGTTGTTTGTTTTTAAATTATTGTTATAACATAAAAATGATGTAACTTTTTTATTTGATTCAGATTACCGAAATTAGTAGATCATAGTCTTTTGTCTATGATCTACTAAGTTCTGTAACACAAAAGTATTATTTAAGTCTTGTTTACGTAATGTGTCGATATCGTAATATCATTAATGTAATAATTCTTTGAAAAATTAATGTTGTGTCACATTTCATGTTAAAATTTATTAAATCGATATTAGCTGCTATCGAACGTAAACATCTCTACCGCGTTTCGGTATTGTGTCGAGCGGCTCGTTTGACGGTAAAATTGCACTATTTTAAAGGCGGCATGCCTTTGACACGAAAAGCCGACAATATTTTAACAGAATTAATAGAATCATAAAGGATACCGCCGCTGAGTGGAGTGTTGCTAGTTTAGGGAATTTTCCCTAATTTCGGGGTAATGTTTCTCGTTAATACTATACTAAGGAAGTAAATTGTGATGTTTTATGAAGACCTGGATTTTTTTTATTATTTTTCCTAGTATTTCTAGCAAGTCAGGAATATGTGGTTTCGGGATCAGACACGGGGTTATGAAACACACTGTATATTACATAATTATTATTACTAAATTTTATTTAGAAAACATTATTTTTCAATGTTATCGGTAAAATGCACCTACCACTTTTATCTCTGCTCCACCTTAAGGTTGACCGGTAGAAAATGCCTTATGGCATAATGTCCAACCATGTACACCTTGTTTGTGCTAAATTTAAATAAATAAATAAATAGTATATAATATACTCATGGTATAACGTAAAACTGAGCGTTGTGCTGACAATATGTAGGTACACTCTGTCCTATTCAGTCAGATTCAGTTGTTATTGTCGAATTGTCAATCTAATTTCCATTCCCTAGATTTATATCTACACAAACGCACACGCACACCAAGTTTAATTTGTCTCACATAGCCTATACTATCTATCTCGGTCAGCTCGATTTTTGGCTGAGACACAGAATATATAATTAGTACCTACGGTACAGAAGTTTCACTTACGAGTTTAGGTATGATAAACGCAAGCGTCCGGTCACCGGACTAGTCTCAATAGACTGGCACTCGCTCGACTTGTCGCACACGCAGCGCACGCATCCGCGAAACAAAAGTAAACAAAAACTCGCCGCCCGGCCCCCGCCGCTAGCCGACAGCCCTACGAGACGGCAGACAGTTATTGTACTATGAACGGTATACGCAAGGCAAAAGGTTGAAATTAGGTTGTTTTCCAGAATAGTAGGTAAATATCTCGTGGATTTTGCGTCGCTTGAACTTGGCTGAGAGCACTCGGTCCTGTAAGTATATTACGTCCATACTCAAAACTTTAATTTACAGTCACTCGTTTAAAAATTATCTTTCAAAAAAACCGCAAACATAACATGGCCGTTAATACAAACACTATGAAAAACAAAGTTGTTTGTACTGGTGAAAAAGTGATAGTGGTATAGGGTTAGGTGAAGAAAGTAGGTATATTTAGCATATACCTCTACCACGGAACCCTTCATGGGCGAGTCCGATTCGCTCTTGATTTAATTATTCATACTGGCAACACTGTGACTGTTGCCTATGTGTATATATTAAATTATTGCATTATTAATTAGCTGACAGACAACGCTCAGCCAAAACTATTGGTTACAAGAAGATGGAATTTGGCATTTGGGGACTTTGCCAAACTCGCTTTGGTTGTACTATGAAGGGATTTCTCAAAACTCCTATGGATTCAGGAAGAAATTGTAAAATTAATAAAAATGTGCTGTTATATATAGCTGCGGTCCTCCTCTAGTTCCTGATGATACGACAATCTTACTGTAGCTTCGTTCCTTTGACAAAGTCACCTTGGTAGGCAAAATCTTCCCATTACACCCGGAGCACCTACTAATAGTGTTGCCAAAGTAATCGACTGCCTCCGTGGTCCAGTGGATAGTGTATGAGACTGCTGATAGGAGGTCCCTGGTTCGATTCCCGGGACGGGCAAAAGTGTTACTGGGTTTTCCCGAATACTCAGTAGCAGCCTGGAGTCTGATGATGTGCCCGATAACGGCAATAGGCTCGCCCCCTATTACGTGGGACCTAAAAAGTCATGGCATAATGTGGGTGTAATATTGACACCTTTGCCTACCACTTCGGGGGTATCCCCGACGTGGTAGGCAGAGGTGTGTGAGGTGTGTGTGTGATAGTCTCACGCCTGTATAGGCGTGAGACTATAAATAAATAATTGACATTTATTTTTGCAACAAACTTTTAACCCATTAGATATCCACTTAAACTTTTGGTTTACTTTTGTTATACGATGCTTTTAAGGGAAACATAGGTTATAAAATAATTTAAAGTGTATAAAATGGTTAAAAGCTAAATATATTTGGATCAGTAGCATCATATACTTCAGAGAACAAAAAACTAATTAAACATTCCCTGAATTTATTTATGTTATGGTCATTGTAGTCACGCATTGTCTTACGCCATAACTTTAAAATCGGCATTTTTAACTGGTATCCTAATAAGTTGAGAAGTATGGTCTTACAATCCAAATTCTAATACTTCTTATATGGTTTTTGGTTGCTGTAAGCAAAATTTTCTTCCGTGACTTGACTGAACTACCGTGTGGTGACGGATTAAGACTACGGATTGTCACCACCCCATATCATCCCATGGGTGTCGTAAGAGCCGACAGAGGGAGAATATTATGCAGAGAACAGCACTGTAAGAGAAGGAAAACTTGATACAAACCCTATACCAACCCGTTTGGCCAGCGTGGTATAGTAGGCCAATTCCTCCTTTCTAAGGAGAGGCCTAGTCCAGCAGTGGACTCTTAAAGGCTGATAATGATGAAGCAAAATTTATTGTCGATGCAAGTATGACTAGTGTGTCTGGTCGGTTGCTTATGAGCTAATTTCATATTATAATTGAGAAATAAACATTCCAAGTCCAGAGTAACATTTTTAGTTATTAAAATGTCGAAATTAAATCTCCCGCTAACACAATATTTGTATATTTTTAGAAATGTACATTAATAGTTTGTCAATTTTACTTAAAATATTTTTGGTAAAATTGACAAAGTGTTTAATGTATATTTCTCAAATATATTTTATATTATTATACTTTGGAACTCTATATATTCATACAATAACTTTTTTAAATTCATTATGTTCTATACCACAGCATTCGAAAATATTAGCAGCCTCCTTCACTCGGCCGTACCTACAGCGATAAGTGCCTACACTTTCGCGCAGCTTCCAAGCCCGCGTCGTTAGTCGGGTGGCATGGTTGTCACCGCCCGCACTCAGAGCGATTTTTGCTATAAAATTTGCTAATAACGTGAATTTTAATAGTGAACAACAAAAATGTCTCATCACATGTCTGGTGCATAGTATTGCTCATTTCACGGATGTGTGTCGAAAAAGGGAGATAAAAGTGTGTCATTTTTTACATTACCTACAGATGCGGCAAGGTAAGCTAAACTTATTAATACTAAAGTACGTACTTAATAGGTGTTAGGCTTAATAGGTACTCAATGGGTCATTTCGCACACATTATACGTTGTATGTTAGACCTACCCACCTACCACTTACTTATCTGCATATTTTAGATAATCGTGTGGTTTACTCATAAAATTTGATTCCTTGACATTTTTGGTTTAAAGTAAATTATAATTGCTTAAGTAAGTAAGTAGTTACATACTCAGAATTTACTAATAGCCTGACTAATAAGGTGCAGTTACTTATTTATACCTAGCAAAAAGACGAAAACTCCTTCCTCAGAATTCGTCAAGCCAACTTGAAATAAGTCATCAAAAATATCACTAACCATTAAACAAGGATATATCTAGGATTGTTTTAATTTAATAAAATTTACCGTGTAACCATACGCATTAAACATAGGATAATTATTTATTATTACGTGGTCAAGTAGGTAGATAGATGAGGAATAAATATTATAGTAGTAGCGGCAAGTCGACAGACGACAACCCTAGCGCGACAGCTAGTGCGTCACGCCGCGCTAGACAGCGACAGCGTCATGTGTTAGAAAAGGGCGGGAACGGTTAGGTGAATATCGCAGTAGGCACTGAGTGCTTACTGCTTATATGCGAGCTGAATTTCACTTTGTTGCTTAGTAGCAAGAGTCACAATTTCTTTAAATTGGTTTGTGAAGTGTTGCTTCTGTACGTTAGTACTATCTATTCTGTGATATTAGCCAAACTCATATGTTTTATATCTGGAAACTCTCTCCATTTGTGTTCATACCTTACTAAAATTCCAGTACCCCCTCTTTTACACTTTCCTCTACTAAAACAAGCTGCTAAAACATAGTTCGGAAGCTTTAATAAATTAATGCTCATGGCCTGCTTCCATGAAGTGTTATACTTCCTTGTTATACAGACTACAGCTACATGCATTTCTTTATTACTGAGTTCTGCAAAATTTATTAATAAAGCATCAGTTTTACTTAGAAGTCCTGCTATATTCTGATGTAAAATAAACAAATGCTTAGTCACAAGTAAAACATTCACATTATTTGACCCTAATTTTGTATAATCGTTACTGTGATTATTACGTGATGTGTAATCGTGATAATCAGTGTTACTGTTTAAATTATCTGATTGAATATTTGAAAATATCTTGAAATCTATCATAATATTGTTCATTATTTGTTGATATATATTTTTCCTTCCTCGGGTCTTTGATTGATCGAAGAGTTTGTTATAATTTATAAATATTGATCTTTGAACAGTAATATCCTCATCATACTGTACAACTACTGCTAAGACGTCTAGTCCATATATGCTATAGTGAAGCTGGGCTCTTAAGGTTCCATACCAGATGTTCGAGATCTTCACATTTTAACCTCTCATGAGAAAAGCTCGTCAGGCGTAATTTTTTTTGCTAAACCGTTATTTTTTATGTCTTATACTTACGCAGGGTTGTTGTGGTTCTACATCAGGTGTTTCACTTTCCAAAATCAATAACAGCCTATATGTTGTCCAGACCGAATAGCAATACAACAAAAAGTTTCATTCAAATTCGTCCAGTAACTTCGGAGATTGGCGTGTACAGATAAAGAAAGAACAGATAAAGAGACAAAATTGATTGTTTTAGATTATTGCTCTATTACTGTTTCTTAGCCTTCCTGAGTTTGATTTCTTTAAATATATTCAACTAGCGGCCCGTCCCGGTTTCGCACGGTCGGACATTTATATTCAAATCTATGTAGTCACGCCTGTCTCTCATTGGGGTAGACAGAGACTATGGAACGCCACATGCTTCGGTTAGGTCTGGTCGGCGTACATCCACCTTGGGCGTCCCCTACCGAAATTTTACTTTTTTAATTTTAATTTTACTTTCAATAATTCTTACACAATACACATCAATTGTACTTCGTCTATCACCCATCCGTTCCAAATGTCCCAACCATCGCAACATTCACTTGTTCCACTTTTCATCGCCTATAATTATATTAATTTAGTAACACTACATTATTACACTACATTATTTACAACATATAGGGACATGATCCCATTACTATAGAAATTTAGGGACTTTTGATCAAAATACCGCGACAAGTGGTTTTGGCAGTTCTCTCGTGATGTTAACCTTACACTGCCTAAATAATTCTGAAGAGACCGAAACAGGTAGAAATCTGAAGGTGCAAGGTCAGGACTATCCGGCGAATGCATTAACACTTCCCAGCCAAACTCTTTTAATTTTTGCTGAGTGGCTAAAGTTGTGTGAGGTCTAGCGTTATCATGATAAAAAACCACACCCCTTCTGTTGATTAATTCCGGCAGCTTTCTCTCAACTTCTTGCTTTAATCTCATCAGTTGTTCGCAGTAGAGTTCAGAATCGATGGTCTTGCCTGGTGGTAACAGCTCATAATGAATGATGCCCTTCCCACCCACCAGCATCACCTTGTTGCGAATTAACACTGGTTTCGCCACAGTCTGTGAAGCCTGACCAGCCTTTGACCACGACCTTTTTCGCACGTTCTTGTCATACGGGATCCACCTTTCATCACCAGTTATCTTCAAAAATGGTTCGGTTTCAAAACGTCGTAATAAAGAATCACAAATGAGTATACGGTTCATTAGGTTTCTTTCAGTGAGCTGGTGAGGTACCCAAATATCGAGCTTTTTTGTGTAGGTACCTAGTTTTTTTTCAAATGTGCCAAAACTTTTTTGTGATCAACTCCCAGTTCTTCAGCTACGTCGTAATTACAGATATGCCGATATGCTCCACTTTTTCAAAAATGGCATCTATTTTATCCGTGATAGGGCGACGTGCATCTTTGACATCAAAATTTCCGGATTGAAAACGCTTTAACCAAATTTGTGCTACTCTCACAGACACTGTACTAGGTCCATAAACATCGCAATTTTTTTCGCGGCTTGCGTTGCATTTTTACCTTTTTTGTAGTAAAATTTTAAAATGTATCGAATTTCTTCATTAGATTCACTCACCTTGACAGTACGAAAAATTTATAAAAAACACACGTTTTCCTAATTTGAATTTGGAACAATAGCAGCAATAGCCGAGTGGAGAGACCGACAGACTGCTACGCAGAGGGTCTCGGATTCGAATCCACGGCGCGCACCAATGACTTTTCGAAGTTAAGTGCGTATTAAATTGTTAATTATCGCTTGCTAAACGGCGAAGGAAAATATCATGAGGAAACCTGCATGTCTGAGAGTTCTCCATAATGTTCTCGAAAGACATGTGAAGTCTGCCAAACCGCATTAGGCCAGCGTCGTGGACTATGGCCTTACCCTTCTCATAGTGGGAAGAGGCCCGTGCCCAGCAGTGGGACAGTATGAAGGGCTGATGATGATGATGATGAATTTGGAATTATGTTCTTAAAAAAATATTTATTTATTTATTTATTTATTATTAGGTCAACCAACAACTGTTTACACTAATACATCGATCAGAGTTTACAGACTAAAGCAACATACTTCAGTGCAACAATTAATTAGAGGTTAACACCACATGCATTTAATACGGCTCTAGTTAACTACTTAATTATATAATATTAATTTAATTAAAATTTAAAGAAAAATCAATGTCATAATATAATTTCAAGTCGCTTACTATACAGATAATTAATTAAAATACAATTTAAAAGTAAATGGAACAAAATAAAATAAAAATAAAATAAAATTTGATTGAAAAAATAAACAATAATAATAATGAATATGAGATATTTGATTGATCGAGTAAATGTCAAAATATGAAAATAAATTACATTGTCACCTTACATTAATAAATTTACTTAAAATTAACAATAAAACTTCTACATATTTTGCTTAAAGTGTCGTGGTGAATGTCGACTACATCACTATATTCGTTCAGACTTTTGCACATTCTGCATATAGGTGAGTTGGCCCCAAGCACCGTTCTCCTTAGGGGTGGACATAGAGGTGTTATGTGATGTCTTGGGTACCTTGCTGGCGTACGAAATCTAAGGAAGCCAAGCAACTTAGGACAGTCTATTTTATCTTTTAAAAATTTGCAAGCAAATATACCATCACTTATTTTTGCACGCATTGATAGTGGTTGCATTCTGAAATATTGCAGACGTGCATTGTAGGAGGGCAGTTGTTTGGCTTTATGTGCTCTAAACGCAAGGTGCCATAGGAAACGTTTCTGGACTCGTTCTAAACGTAACATATGCACTGCGTAGTGTGGTCTCCATACTACACTGCAATATTCCAGAATGCTGCGTACGAGACTGTTGTATAACATTACTTTTGTGCTACTTTTGTGAAATTCTCTAGTATTTCGTAAAATAAAGCCCAACATTTTCGATGCCCGTTTGATAATGTTTTCTATATGTGGTATGAAGGTTACTTTATTATCAAACATAACTCCCAAATCTCGAATAGTTTCTTTTGCTTCTATTTTTTATTGTCTATGTAATATTGAGTGTGTATAGAATGCGCCTTTCTTGAAAAGGTCACATGGCTGCATTTTTTTCCGTTAAGCTCCATTTTATTATCAATAGACCATTCAATCACCCTACTTACTTACTTTCTTGTAATAGCGCACTATCATGTAGGTATGGAGTCAATTTTTCTGGCAAATTTCAAATCGTCGGCGTATAAGTAACACTCGGAGTGACGGAAGCAATAGTCGGGGAGGTCATTAATGTAAATATTAAACAAGATTGGGGCTAGGTTCGAACCCTGTGGGGCGCCGGAAGTGATTCTAAAATTCGTGGATCTAAAACCGTTTATAACAACATAAAATTCACGTTCAGTTAGATAGGACTTGAACCAATTCAATAGAGGCCCCGTGATACCATATGCTGAGAGCTTGTAAATTAATATACTATATGAAATTTTATCAAACGCCTTTGAAAGGTCCGTGTATATTACGTCATATTGCTTATTGGCGTCTAACGTTTGGATTACAGACTCGGTGAATGTTATTAGGTTTGTAGACGTGGATCTTGACGCAACAAAGCCATGTTGATGGTCATTAATGTACATTTTAAAGTGGCGTTGGATGTGCGGACATATCAGAGATTCAAAGATCTTAGCAAAGGTTGACAGAATTGAAATTGGTCTATAATTGCAGATGACATCTTTCTTATCCGATTTATGTACGGGAACTACTTTGGCTTTTTTCCATTCTAGCGGAAAAGTCCCTGAAGCTAATGACATATTATAAATATTTAATAGTGGCTCAACTAGCACTGATGCACATGCCGAGATAAAAAATGGCGGTATACCATCAGGACCAGCTCCGTTTTTAATATCTAAATTTTTAAATTTCTAAGTAAGGATTCATGTTCGAATATGGGGTATGTCAAGCATTGGCTACTACCTTTCAAATTGTTTAAGGATGTAGGATCAGGTAAAACATCGGTATCACCATCATCTCTATAAACAGACGAAAAGTAGTTAGCAAAAAGACCACATATGGTTGAAGGATTTGATGTAATCGTCTGTCCGTCAGTCATGGTCAAGAGGTAAGTACTTTGGCCACCGCGTTTGTTTTTTACATGAGTCCAAAATAATTTAGGGTTTTTTGTGATTTCTATTTCAATGTCTTTCATGTATGTAATGTATAACTCCTTTGACATTATTTGACACCTTTTGGTAAACAATTTTAGTTCCATTTTATCCATTGGATTTTTGTATTTGTTAAAACGTAACCTGAGTCTATTTTTTTCTTTTAAAGATCTAATCAAAGATTTGTTGAACCAGGGAGGGTATCGACACTTCGCTATCTTACGTTTTTGGACATATTTGTTTATCGCTGTGGCGAGGACATCATAAAAAACCTTCACCATGTCGTTGACATTACTTTTATCCTCGAAAAGCTGATTCCAGTCTTGCTGTTTAATATATTTCTTTATCTCTTCATAATTAGCTTTATAGAAGTTTGGTATTGTGTTTAACTTATTATAAGGGAGTTTATGGTCCTTTATCAATGTGATATATATATATATATATATATATATATATATATATATATATATATATATATATATATATATATCAAGAGGAGGATGTAATTTGTCGATGACGGTCAAAGAGCTGCAAGATTCCGTCACAGAGCAGGACGGCATTGTGGATAAAACTAGATCTAGAATACGCCCGGAGACGTTTACCACAGTATTGTGCTGGGTAAGCTTACTAATGCTTATAAACTCTAACAAGCTCTCACAAGTACTAGGTAATGAGCTGTTAATGGCTCCTGTATTCCAGTTTATCTTACTTAAGTTAAAATCACCAACGATACTTATAGGCATGGCAGTCGTTTCGAAAACGCAATTATAGTGTTCGATAAAGTGTTCAAGTATTGAAAGACAGACAGGGGGTGGTAAATATACTGCACAGAGAGCCATCTGACAAGATGAATGAGTGGTAGGAATACCAATTATGACCCAAAGATCCTCACATTCACTCTGTCATCTGTCAACACTCACGGAGTTAATATTTTTTGATACGGCTATAAGCACTCCACCACCGTCTTTATTGTGCTGGAAATTTGATGTCTCTCTGTCTTTTTTTCGATTTAAACTTTCAATGATACCAAAACCAGCTAGATACAAATACCTAGTATAGCCAAAGATATTTTATTACTAGTTCATACATACTTATAATGCGAAAAGACTTTTCCCCCAACCTAATATAACTGCAAACAGTATTTACAAAATGTTATCCGATATCAGTGACGTTTCGCTAAAGTGCCCAATATGGCGACTGCGATTTGTCTGTCAGAATATAGTCTAAGGTCAGAACCATTAGAATTTAACAAAATACTCGACAATCTGAATTTTGCGGATATATGTTGTCGACTCGAAATCTTTTTTTTATATTTTATTATTCAGGTAAGGTTTCAATGAAGTCTACCGTACCCCTTAACGAAATTCAGTGTGATGGTAGCGCAGTCGGTCGGTTCCAATGTGAACATTCCATAATCAACAACTACTTACAAATTAAAAATGAACTAAAACGATTTTTTTTTAAGTTTTCACATTTTTTAAATAGCAATTAAAAGCGCGCACGTGAAATGCTCAAAATACCTACTTATCCATGAGGTTATAGGGCATCTAAAGAACATATTGGCGGGGTAAATGCATCGATTTTGTACCTAATTAGAAAAATTCCATACTAACTGAGTCTCTATCGGCCGGTTTCTGAATTGAGAATTTCGCGTTGAGAACAATCTAAACACTAATTATATACCACTTAATAAATTTTCTGTTTCACAAAAAATTGTTTTGACACCTTTTGAGTATTTGTGCTTGTAAAATCTTAAATTTGAAACAACATATGATCAATTCATGACCAACTCCATATCAACTCTATATTCGCGTTTCTGAAAACATTTGACATTTGTCAAACCTCACTTAGCACTGATAAATTGAGAAAAAAATAATTACACTACTTTGGTCTTTTAACCCGTGATCACGAGTAATATGACAGCCGGTATGTCAAAATGTCCACACTACCGTCGCCAAGCAGCGGCTACGTCATAATGACGTCTACACAACAAGAAGGCCGTTAAACAGAATTTATAGAAAAAAGGTTCAAAGCCTATTCAATATTTGGAACAAATAGATTACAACATTATTAGGAACAAATCGAAGGGATAGAAAATATAAATAAAAGATTTCCGTGTTAAATTAATCCAAATAATTACGCTGTGGCCTCCAAGGAGGTATAATTCTATAAACCTCCATGGTGGCCACCATGAAGGTATATAGAATTATACCTCAAATATACCTGGCCACAAATATTTTGTATTAAAAATAAAACAAACTGACTTTGACATAACATACACGTTCCGTTTTCACTAAGATACCGAATTGAACAAATTCAACAAATTATTCATTAAAATAAAATAAACGTTGAAATAATTTTAAATACAACTTTATTTCGACTTTTTATTTGTTTCCGTATAAAAATAATTAACTGACAAGTGTGCTTCTTTGTAAAATGTTAATTAATACGAATTTATGGTTAGTACCGGTTTTTTTTACTTGTATTGGAACGTACTAGTGTTGTTTGGTTTAATTTATTCATGATTTGAAGAAAACTCAAATGAAAGTGCTTTGAAAAAATATCACTCTGACCTGTGAAACAGAAAAAACTCAAGTTGACTTCAACTAGTTCAGAAATTTTCAACTGATGTAAGCTGAAATTCTCAATTCAGAAACCGGCCGTATATCTCCTGAACCAGTAATTTCCCAGGTATGGTGCCGAAGTAAAAAATGTTCGCAGTGATTGGTACAACATGGGATTTCATTTATAAGCTGTGAAGGGCTATATTGATCTACATTACATGCACAAATTGTAATGCACAATGTATTTAAGGATACTTACTTAAATGGATAAGGATTTATTTTGTATTGCATAAAATCCCTTCGTAAATAAACCCTTATTCATCCTAAAAAGTAAACGATAATTTATATAGACTCACGCCTGTATTCCCGAAGGGGTAAGCAGAGGTGTAAGATTACACCCACATTTCAAAATGAATATTTAGGTCCCATGTAATAGGGGGCGAGTCTATTGCCGTACCGGGCACAATACCAGACTCCGTTACTGAGAATTTCCTAACGGAAAAACCCAATAACGCTTTGCCCGACCCAGGAATCGCACCCGAGACCTCCCACTCCCACGCGGACATTTAAGCCGCGAGACCAACGAGGCAGTCAGTAAAAGATAAAAAATGGTTATTCTGGCATGGTTATCTCTCAGAGATAGACATATACCATCGCGGACATTTTTGTAGACATTTTTATGGTGTACAATACTGTAGTACATTATTTTGATCTATCTCGTAGGGTTCAGGCAGCGTTTGCAATGTAAGCGCAAAAATATGTTTATTTACAACATCACATTAGAAACCTCTAAAACATCATATAAACCTTCCTTTTGAATCACTCTACCTATTAAAACGGCATTAAATCCGTTGCGTAGTCTTAATTAAGATTTGATTTAAGCATACCTAGGGACAGACAGACAGAAGACCAACTTTGTTTTATACTATGTAGTGGTAATAATGTACCGTAATACTTTTTTTACTGTTTTATTATATGTATAGATAGATGAAGCTGAAGAATTTGTTTGTTTGCTTGAACGTGCTAATCTCAGGAACTACTGGTCCGATTTGAATAATGATTTTTGTATTATATAACCCATTTATCGAGAAAGGCTGTATAACATTACGCTATGAGCCACGAGTGCTGAAAAGTAGCCCTAAATAACACGCTTGTAACCGCGGGTTCAGCTAGTTTATTATAGAATTCTCTGACAGACAAGGCACAGCCAAAAAATTGGGTGCAAGAAGCTATAATTTGGATTGAAGGTTCCTTGGAAACCGTAAGGGTGGTGTAAAAAAGAGTTGGCGGAACGGGATAAGGTAGAAATGGCTAAATTAAAACAAAATGTCCGGGCATTCTCTTTTCGTTTTTGATTAAAAATAAACCAATTAGGTATAGAATATATATTAGTAAGTAGGATTAGTTCTTTGAAGTGAAAAGTGAATATGCTGTCAAATCTGCATAGTTAAACTAGGCAGCGAAACCTGGGCACCATGGTAAAAATTTTAAACGCAACCGGGATGATGCGGAGGTTGTTATAACGAATATGATTGGTTATCAGAAGTTAGTCATGGAAAACCCAAACAAATTATATATAAGACAAATTACATATAAAACAAATTATATATAAAACATTTTATAGATAAGTTTATCTTGAGGTCTTCCCCCTGATATCACAGTTTGTACTAGGTAATTCCAATGATCAATTAATACACAGTCTGGGAAATAGTCAATGATATTAAGATTTATGACATTTATTTTCTCAAAAGATTTAGAAATATTGAACTTATATTCTAAATAACATTAAGCTGATTTTCATAGCAAGTAAGTCACAGAAAATACCACTAAAACTTATGTATGTATGGGAGACCGGGTATGATTGATACACGGGTTTGTTGTCACAAAGGTCATAATAGAATATCGAGTGGTCGAATAAGTCCATTAAATGGCATGTCGGAGTACGCTGACATGAGGTACAAATGGATGATGTGCTACTCCATCGCTCCTACCACGCCGTTTAATAGCCTCTGTGACAACCAACCAGTGTGACAACCATACCCGGTCTCCCCTACTCAATAATACAAAAGTTAAGATTATCATACTCCTATGTGATTCGTTTACTACGGAATTCAATATTCGAATTATAGATAGACTAGTCGACGCCAGCGGCTTCGCACGCACATATTTTCCAATTTCTCGTTTTGCCCGATCCCGTGGGAATTTCGGGAAATCCCGTCTTAGTGCACCCCTACGGTTCCCAAGGAACACACATGCCAAATTTGAGCTGCCTATGCCAAATAGTTTTGGCTGTAGCTTGTCTGTCAGTCAGTCAGTAACGCAAGGATTTTATATATTAAGATCTGTATAGTCCGTTCACAGTTATTTTACCTCTAGCTGATAAATTGGCCAACCTGGGCGTTGTGTTGCTATATTTGGTATATAATATTCCCATTTTAAATATACATTATTGCTAAAAATGTACTTATTTTTTATTGCCTACACGATCGTATTAAATATTTGGAAGTAATGTTTGTAACAAAACCTCTTGATATTGGCATGGCTATATGCATGTATATTTATTTTCTTACGAAATAAATAATTTCCTATGAAGATAAGTACCTAGTTATAATAAAAATGTTGTCTATTTAATATACAAAGGTGAACGCATCATAATTACGTCAACGTGAGGTTCTAATTATCAAATACAAAAACTGCAAATTTAATTTTCATATTTATTCTGAATAAGAATGATGTGGGTGTAATATTACACCTCTGCCTACCCCTTCATGGATACAGGCGTGAGTCTATAAGAATGATCCATGTGGACCGCCAATGTTATGATGATTCGTAACTGCTGTCAGATTCTCGGACTGCCAATGATGATTCGTAACTGCCACTGTCAGATTCTGTATCAGACTCAGAATTTAATTATATTATGAACCTGTCCATTTCAGCATCCGTAGACCCATCTGTTTCAAGAAGCTTGTCTTCAATATGGCGCACATGTTTGCATTGTTTTTGTCAGTCTTCTGCAGTGATAGATTGAAAAGCTTCTTCAGCTATATTCACAATGTTGGTTGCCTCTTGTCCTAAATGTTTGCTTGTGACTCGCCTTTTAATGAGACTCCACATAAATTCAATTGCGTTTAGCTCTCAGTGGTATGGCGGTAATGTAACCACTTTGCGGCCACGAGCTTCAAGCGTTTGAATTGTTGAAGCATTTCCACTAATATTGGGTAAAATGTTATGCAAGGGTAACCCTATTTTACATTCCTGTCATCACAGAGTACAATTCCAACATAAAGAAAATAAACACCGACATTTGTCAGAGGTACTGTGAACGGACTGTAGATTTTGAATTCGTTTTTGACATAAGCTCCATACGAAATATGTCAAACACGAATCTAAAATCTACAGATCTCTATTCATAGTTTGAAAGTAGAGAAGATCTGTTTATAGTTCGAATATTGAAAATGGCCGTTAGAGACTATACTAATGACGTGATGATGTTTCATGAGATCTGTAATTCTCATTTCAACGTGAAATAATAAAGTGGCGCTGGTAACGTGCCGTCATATAAGTAAAATTGTAATTATTATAGCGAACCGAGTAGTTGCAAAAATAATGTTGTCGCTTCGTTCAAAGTTATGGATGGGCTGGCGGGCTGTTTGTTAAAAGACTATGACACATTAACACATTACATTAAAAACAAGCCATTGCCAGTGCCATACCCATGTATATAATGCACATATAAATATGTTTACGTATTAGTTCCTTTATAATATAATTATGTAGATACATTAAAATACCATTCCATTCTACACCCAACTGAACAATCCAGAATATTTAGTTTCTATACAAGTAGTATAATATAGTAATAGTAGTAATCCTGCACTTATAATGGTTGATTCGTGATTTTCTGTGAAGTTGCTGTCGACTCGCACACAGTATATTTGTTTACAGATATCGAATTAACTTAATATAATATCAATATTTTTTATCGACTTAAAGATCTATATATAGGCTATCAATTTGATGATAAGCCTTTATGTGTTACCTCTGGAAGTTTTAATCTCAATTCAAACTCAAATAATATGTTTATTTCTATAAAAAGTGAAAACAATTTTTGGTGTCCTCAGAAATTCATTCAATTTTCAGCATTGAAAAAAAATTCTGTTCAGAAAGTAGAGCCTCATGAGAAGAATCAGTCAAATAACTCGTGGCCACTCTTTTCATCGTCTTGTTTTATACAATTTAACTAACTAATAAGTAATTACATTGCATAATTCATATATGAGCTGCATTGTCCATAACGGTGTCGTTAATGAATATGGTTATTTTAAAAATAGAGCACTAAACTGGACTAGCACAATACAGAAAGAACAGCTCACATTGACAAAAAACTTAAAAATGTTAAGAAAGAAATAGCCCGTGGGACTGAACAAGTTAATCCCAAGCATTTTTACCTTCAAATTAACCTAGTACTGAAAAGTAGCCTTTTTGACATAGTTTTCGTTTTATAACCTTTTTGCTTTGTTGACACTTAAATGATTATTGCTTGGTACTTTATTGTAAAAGCGCACACATTGGCCTTTGAAAGATTTTTTTATTTTCTCTAGCCGGGTCGACGGCACTACTATTTTACTCTTATCTCTGGTATTTAAATTGTGGATATCACTTTTTTTTAGTATGTTGATATAATATTAAGTACCTGAATCGATGTCGATGATTATTTTTAAATTTAATAATAATAATTATCATTTATTCAAGTAAATAGACTAATTATAGTTAGTAATACACAAAGCTTAACCTATGTTAGTAATACACATCAAATAAATACAATTCAAATTATAATTATTAACAATCATTGTTACTCTATATTCGCTACATTCCACTACATTTTAATGCTGGTACTTCTCTTGTGATCCCGTTTAAAATTGGTCAATGATCTGAAGTCACTTTTGAGCTATCCATAATAATGCGCTTATGGTTTATATGTATCTACAACTTAATTAGGATTTTGAAAGATATAAATTTAGAGCTTAAGCTGTCTACCGAGGTCAAGTACCTGGGCGTCACTCTCGACAGCAAATTGACATGGAACAGCCACATGGAAAATAAGCTCAATAAAGCCAGCATCATCTTCTGGCAGTGCAAGAAGATGATAGGTAAACGCTGGGGCCTATCCCCCAAAATTGTCTTATGGCTCTATAAGACAATAATACGTCCGATGGTAAGCTACGGCGCAGTAGTGTGGTGGCCTCGGACCAACCTAATAACGGCCGCCAACAAGCTTCAGAAGCTTCAAAGACTTGCATGCCTAGCGGCCACGGGCTGTATGAAAACAACGCCAACAGCGGCACTTGAAGTGTTGCTGGACCTGCCTCCATTGCACCTGTTCATACAACAGGAAGCAACGATGTCGGCAGTCCGGCTAAGAGCTCTGAAGCTCTGGAAAGACACCAACACACCGCACACTAACAACTTAAATACACTCTTTAAAGAAGTTCCTATTACACAAGCCATTGGCGACCGTATACCGAAACAATTTGTTTTCGACAAGAAATACAAAAGCCAACTGTACGAGGACATACACGAAGGAGCAGTTAACCACAACAAGCTCACAATCTTCACAGATGGGTCAAAAACAGATACAGGTACGGGGTTCAGGAGTATTCTCCGAGGACCTAAACATCAACATCGCAGCACCGCTGGGAGCCTACAACACGGTCTACCAGGCCGAATGTTTTGGCATAATCCTAGCTGCCACAGCAATCATGGCACGTGAGGTAAGGGAACGATCCATTAGGATCCTCTCAGATAGTAAGGCTGTCCTCTCAGCCCTCAAAAGCCATACTATCACCTCGGCACTCACGCTTGAATGCCACCAGAAACTAACAGAGGTAGGTAAACTAAACAAATTAACACTGCAATGGATTAAGGGCCACAGTGGCTCAAGAGGGAATGACGCAGCCGACGTACTTGCCAGAAGAGGGGCCACTTTAGAGGTGGTGGGACCCGAGCCCATTATTCCCCTCCCTTCTGGTTTTTATCGCAACCTGGTAAGAAATAGGACCAGGACCAAACACAACCAGTCCTGGATTGGTATTGAAACATGTAGGCAGGCCAAGGAGGCTCTTCCCGCAGTAGACGGTAAGATAGCTAAACAAATCCTCCGGCTGTCCAAACAACAACTACGGACAGTCACGGCCGCCTACACAGGACACGGATTCTTTAATAAACACCTATTTACTATAGGTATCACCGACAGCCCGCTGTGCAGGGCCTGTATGGCAGCAGACGAGACGGCAGCCCACCTGCTCCTCGACTGCCCTGAGGTCGCACAGTACAGGCAGCAGTACCTGAGCAGATACAGCACCCTGAGGGAGGCCGTGGGCCACATCAAGAGTCTGCTGGCCTTCCTCGAAGAGCTGGGGTGGCTCGAATGACGACACCATTCCCACCCGCACGCAAAATACACGCCAAGACGTGGAGTTGCGGAAACAGCCCGTGCCATCAAGTATCAAGTATCAAGATATAAATTTATCCGACTGTACAAAACGACTTTTATTTGTGCTTGGGTGGTCAGTGAATAATAATGGAAAACTCGTTTGCTAAAAAAAACAGACCTCCAAAACTGCTTAGGGCCAGTTTTTTATCCGTAGTTAACCCAACCAACGGTTAAAAATAGTAACCAATGGCTAAATTTCGTCAAAATGCGTTTTTGATCAATTATTAGCGTAACCAAAGGTTAAATAATTAACTAATAGTTAAACAATCTAACCATCCAAAGATGGAGAGTTAACAATATGGCGGTTGGTTAACTCACTAGTTACTAGTTTGTTGACAACGTCAAATTGCTCAAATATTCTGTGTATCTACATAATTCAACTATCATGAATTAAAACAAAGTTAGATACTTTGATATTACGTCGGAAAGTTCATTAGACGATGATATTTTTGCGGAGTACGTTTTAATGAGGAGGCCGAAAATTTTTAGACCACGTAACCCACCCTTGGATACCTGGGATGGTGTAGACTTTTGCCAGCGGTATCGGCTATCAAAGGAAACAGTTATGTGGTTAGTCGGTGAAATTGGAACCTATCTAAAAACTTCCACCACAAGGTAAGTACGTACAGTTTACCTACATCTTTAATTGAACTCTACCTAACCTCATCAACAACAACACTATTATATACCTAATCTCAAATTATTTGTTACGTTTTAGGAATCAAGCCATCACGCCTCTTGAGCAAATATTGCTTACGTTGCGATTCTACGCCACAGGCACCATGCAACGATGCTCTGGAGATTTCTTTGGGATATCTAAATCATCTGCATGTAAAGTTATCCACGCGGTCTCCAGAACTATTTGCAATAAATTAAATTACTTTATTGCAATGCCGCACGCCACGGAGGAAATAAGAGTAGTAGCGAAGTTCTATTTGATTGCCAAATTTCCAAGTGTAATTGGAGCGATAGACTGTACTCATATACATATTTTAAGCCCTGGTAGGCACATAAGTACTCATTTCTTTCTGAATTTAAAGAATATAACTGCTTCTGTACTATTTGAACTAATTACTTGATTTCATTTCAGGGGGTGATAATGCTGGGCTTTGTAGGAATAGAAAGGGCGTATTTTCTATAAACACCCAGGTGATGTCAGGAGGTTTGGTCAGCAGATGCTGACCTAAAAATAAGGGATATAGTTGCAAGATGGCCAGGCTCTGTACACGACAGCACTATCTTCAATAACAGCAGAGTTAAATATTTAATGGACTCCCAACAACTAGACAGGTGCAGTCTTTTGGGAGGTCGGGGCTATGCATCAAAGAAATATTTGCTAACACCAATGGCAGATCCCCAAAACGCTGCTGAAAGGCTCTACAATGAGAGCCAAATAAGAACTAGAAACGTAGTAGAAAGAACATTTGGTGTGTGGAAGAGGAGATTTCCATGCACAGGCTCTCAAATAAGAGTAAAATTAGATAATGTGCAGGCCATTATTATCAGCACTGCAATACTGCATAATCTGTGCATAAGGAAAAGAGAAGATTTACCCAGAGGTGAAAGTGCAATAACAGAGATTGAGCAAGAAAATATTGTCTTCCCCGTCACAGAAAATGATCAGCAATACAGAAGAGACCTACTAATTATCAACATACTTTTCCTCTTTACTAAACTCTGAAGGCTCTCATTAATTACAAATTATAATGATAGTGTTACACTTGACTATTTTATCAATTAATATATAATAAAACATGGTTGTTTTTAAGAAGTACTTGCTTTATTAAATTCTAATTTTGCCTTTTCAGTTTCATATTTACATTTTTCTAAAATCAATTTATACATTTTTTTTTAAACTCTAACTCCTGTTCATGTAGTTCTCGTTTATGTTTCATATTTAGTTCATTTTCTCTTTGGCATACTGGCACAAATTACTCTCTCGCACCTGCTTTTGAGCCAAACAATCTATTTTTTTCTCGGTATGTAAAATTAAACGCTTTCGGGTCTCCAACGGAGTGAAAGCAGTCTTTCTTTTCTTTTCATTGAAAGCTGAAACAAAACATAAAATAGTAGAGACCAAATTGCTTTATGTATCTTTTTCACAAAAATATACACTATAACTTACACAGCTCTTTTGACACTGAAAAAAGCATCACTGTCATATATTGCTGGAAGACCAGATATGGACTCTCCCATAATAGAATTTAACCACTCGGTGGTTTCTGATGGTTGCGGAGGGGCTGGTCCCCCTCCAGTTAACCGCCTGCCATACTTCTCTGCTGCCATTTCCTAAATTAAAACAATAAACAAGTATACTCTGCATTATAGCATGAAACTGTAAACTCACGGAGAATAATTTATTTGGTAGGTACCTTTCTTGCAGTCTTTTTCATATTATTAAACTTTTGCTGCAACTGCTTTGTGCTGCGATATCTTCCCGCATCGGAAATTTTTCGGTAAAATATTTTTTTCGGTGAGCAATCTCCAAGCAGCTTCTTTTTGGTCGTTACTGGCGTGGTCCGTTTTTTTACTACTTATTGCTGGGTAATCTTTTAGAAGCAACATTAACTTATTAGTTTCTTCCTTCGAGAAATTAGAGCTGCGGTCCCTTGAATTGAAAAACAAAACGTGACACGTGTGACAATTAATTATTTAAGCATTTATGTAAATGAAACACGAGATATAACTCTTGTGATTTCGGTGATGAACATGATAGGTAATACTTATTTGTTTGATTGTTAGCTGTTACCTGACATTTTTAAGATAATGCATACAAGGCAAAAACTCCGAACGATTTATTAACACTATTAGTGTAATAACACTAGTGAAAATAATAACAGTATTCTCGAAAATTTTTTTGATTATCCCATAGACTATATTCCTTACTTTGAAGATTATCCGTGTTTGATTGATAGATTTGACAGTATCTAGACTGTCAAAAAAAACATTTCGTTTCTGTTCTGTTCACTCCCAAGGCCAGTATCAAAGAAATATAACCTTCCTATTCCAAACTCTCTGACCAGTCTTGTCACATAGAAAAATATTACCCATGAAAAAACCACAGCTGTTTTTAGGAAATGATCTTTCATTACACTAGCAATATTATAGCCAATGGTTAAGTTTGACTACAGTTAAACTAGACATTGAAAAACGTAATAGCGCTTTAACCATTAGTTGACTGGTTGACTATGGTTAATCTAACAAATGGTCATACTGTGTTGGACTACGGATCAAAAAACCGGCCCTTAATCTCTCATTATTCTGCTAGCGTTAGCCCAGACAGCGACTGTCGTCCGTCATATCTTCGTCTGACCTCCGCGACCAATGTCAGTTTATTCAGAGGTACTGACTACTAGTCATAGATCTTCATGAAAACCGGTACCGATGGCGTAACGTCGGTGCCGGCTTCGAGCCACAAGAAAAGCGATCTTCTTCTTCTTTCTCTTAGCGTTATCCCAGTTTCAGTCTGGGGTCCGCTTTCTAGTCTAACCGGATTTGGTTGAATATTAGCTTTTCCACGGAGCGACTGCCTGTCTGACCTCCGCAACCCGAAGGTATAGCGATATTCCATGGTTTAGACTAGTGTCAGTTTATTTAGAAGGTACTGACGCCCTGTAACGACTGTCAAAGATCTTCATGACAACCGGGACCGACGGCTTAGCGTGCTCTCCGAGGCACGGGACAAGCGATGATTAACAATACAATACGCACATAACTCCGAAAAGTCATTGGTGCGCGCCGTGGATTCGAACCTGATACCCTCTGCATGGCAGTCTGTTGGTATATCCTTTCGGCTATCGCTGCCTTAGACAACAACACCTGAGACAAAAACACAAGGAAAGCGATAACTAACATTAATACACATATCCAAAATAAGGCAGTGATGCGAGCTTTGGATTGGAACTGGATTCTCTCTGCATGGCAGTATGTTGCTACCTCCGCTGGGCTTTCGCTGCCTCCTATTTCGAAGAAAAATTATTTTCCTAAATTCCCAGTTATTTTCTAATCTTATATCTTCACTAACTATTTAGAATAATTATATGTATAAAAATGGGCAACAGTGGGTTGTTATGGGTAAAATGGGTAAAATACATACATAGTTGTAAACAACTTTTTTTATTTGCGACATGTTTTCTCACACTTGTGGGCAAAACCCTGATTTGTATACATGTCATTATCAGTGAAGTTCATATGTCGAAACCAATATATGGTTGCTATAAATATTATATCCCTATTATCAAACATTTAGTAAGTGTTCAGTTGTTGGACGCCTTGCAAGATGTTTAAGTTAATTACTATTTGTGCCGGGCTCCTGGTTTTGACTAATGGTAAGTGAAGTTGTAATTTTTTTTACGCATTAGAAAATAACAATGGATATAGTAAGGTGCTATTGGACTTGTAACAGAGCATTCACTAGTAAAAGAACATGGAACATTATGTGTGTTTTATTTTTTCGAACAGAACAACAAGCAGAGGCAAGCATAGTGCCGTACATCGCTACGACCATTTCGTGATCTTTTGAGCGAACGCTAAAAGATCCGCAAAAAAGATTGAAGTAAATCTACCCTCCCGAACCTAAAGTGCAGTAACAGCAAAAACATGATATAGGAACTTATACTTTAACACGGAACACGAAAGTTTAAATTCATATATCATGTTTTTGCTGTTACTGCACTTTAGGCTGGGGAGGGCAGGAATGTACTTTCCTTTCGGCAGAACCACAGGCAGAACGCTCGATAGAATGCTCGCTATAACAACTTCGTTTCTTTTTCTGTAATGTAACAATATGCTTATTACAAGTGAATGCTCAAGTGTATCAGCACCTGTTTAGTTAATAGGGTACTTGATTACCTACTACCAAAATATTGATTCTTTTTGTGTACTACGTGTAAAAATTTATCTATAATTAAAAAAAAATATTATCTTCATCGGGCATGTATATAAACTGTCCCACTGCTGGACACGAGCCTCTTCTCACTATGAGAAGGGTAAAGCCATAGTTCACCACGCTGGCCATGGGTTGACGGACTTCACATGTCTTTCGAGAGCCTAATGGAGAACTCTTAGACATGCTCACAATGTTTTCCTTCACCGTTGAACAAGCGATAATTTTTTTAACAATTTAAGACGCACATAACTTCGAAGTCATTGGTGCGCGCCGAGGATTCGAAGCCCTCTGCGTAGCAGTTCGTCAGTCTCATCACTAGGCTATCGCTGCTAAAAAAACAATATTAACTATTAAAAAGTCATAAGCTTATGATAAGCTTATGAGGTTGGTTCCTACACATGTTTTGTTCCCTTAGAATGTTTTTGTACGGTAATGTCTCCTTTGTATGGAATTACTGAGTTAGCTAGTCAAGCCTCCTATGTGCGATTAGTAACAATAAAATACATGTGAGTGAGTTACATTTTCTGTCACCGTTAACACTGCATAGTAGGGTGTTGAGGTTTCAAGTTAAGTCCCCATTTGACAACACTTTGTGAGTTGTCTAAAGTATTTGTGTTTAATGTTTGTAAGCAATACCCCGCGATTCAAGGTTTAAGAGGAATAAACGTGCAAGAGAAAATAATATTATTATTGGAACAATACGTTATGAAAATGCACTTTTAAAATTGCTATCTGAACTTACAAGTAATAAGGGTGTCATGCTTATTAAAGTCTCAGATACATCTCCTGTGTTACGGACAGGTTGTTCTAATTGACGTGGATATTACAGTAATAACATGTATTTCAAAGACCGCAATATTACGCGAACGACATCATAACAAATGTATTAAATAAAATGTAGATGTAAGTGGAAAAATATGTTCAGTAATCGAACAGCACAAGAGTTATTGCTCTGCTGAAAGTTCTGACGTCTGTCACATTGTGTTGTTTTGTTATCTTGCGAAATGTTTGATAACTGCTTGTTATCAAACCTGTTTGGCCTTATGCAAAAGTATTGATTGTAAATAATTCAGCAAATGCTTTTATCCACGGACTAGGCGTAAATCATAGACCTCGAATCTTAAAAAACGTTATGGCGGTTATAGTAAAGTATATTATTAAATATTGGTTACACAGAAGGAAGATCACAACTGTAATCAGCGTTAACGAGCCTGCTGGGAGTTTTAGTTGCCCGGTACGAGCTTCAATAACTACGCTCTAGAAAATTTCATGTGAGATGAATGAGCCAGGTGGAGGGCACCACAGCCATAACCTTATTTACAGTACTGAGGGGAAAACCATTACGGTTGCAGGCATATCAGTTTTCTATAAGCTTCTCTTACGTTCTGTGGACGTCGACCCACGTATTCGTAGGCACAGCCCTTCATGTCCTCGACTATCACTGTTCTCACCATTTTATAATTTGCAGATGGAGCCCTAGGCCTGTATATTGACGGGCAGATGCCCGAGGGATTATCAGTGCATAAAGTGGTGGCCACTTGGCAAGAAGCGAAAACTCAATGTTTGCGTCAAGGTAACTATTACACATCATTATCCTAGCGTTAATGCCGGCTTGCCACACCATTGCCTTGGCGTCAGAAGAACTGCTTTGAAGACTCGTCAGACTTGATAGTATATTCGCATTCCTTCAGAGTGACTGCACAGCTTGTAGTCAATTAATGTTTAAACTGTTATTTTTTACTGTGTGTTCCAGTTTCCTCCATATGAACGTGTTCGTCTGATTAAATTAAAATTGAATGATATTTGTTTTCACTTTTTATAAACATTTTTCTTGATCAATTATAAAATGGATTGAGATTCGTACGACTCTGTCAGCCATTTAAATATATCGAAACTTAACGTGCAGCGGTGAAACTGGCCCTTATGGTTTAAATTTTTACTTTTTTTGATGTTTTCGCCTATTTTTCACATAGAGCCTTCTATTGTCATGAATATAAATTCTTGTTTATTCTTTAGTGTTTTATTGCGCGATTATTATTGAGTACTGAAAATGATGATAGGACTGATAATAATGCAATTTTGTCGTAGGTGGCGTTCTTGCCTCCCCTATTAACGCCCAGCTGCTTGCTGCCATGAAGTCTGTGATCAGGCCAAACAACACAGCGTATTTCATTGGCACTAGAGCAGCGCATTTCCTGGAGCCCTACCTGTCTGTAGAAGGTTTGCATTAAGCTTAAGATCAATAATACTCTTTTGCAGTCATCGAACAGAAAACTTATATTTTGCAACGAATATTACCATCCCTAAAGCAATTACTAGAAGTGCACCGAATAAAGTGCCAAAGCGTACTGAACCACGAGAAATCTTCATAGTTTTGTCATGCCTGTCCGTATGAGGATTAAATTAACGAAATGTTTAACAAAAATGTGAAGAAATAGTAATAAGAATCATAATAAACACAATTATCTCTTATGTAACTTAAAAAGAAAAATCTTCAATCAAGATTTTCAATCTTGTCTCCATAGTACTGTAGGCGTCCATTAGTCGTCGCCAGTTTGTGACATCGCGTTGCACGGTAGATGTTACTAGTCGTAGCTACAACTGAGATAAAATTTCAGGTGTTTCAATTGACGAGATGACTGCCGCGCTGGATATGATAGTACAGTTGGATCCCAAAGACGGTGACTGCCTCAGTATGGACCGTGACACGATACAAGTCGTGCCGTGCTGTAAGAGGCTTCCATACATGTGCTACAAAGCGAAACAGGGACAAGATCCTACAACTCCAAGCACGACGACTAGCACGACTACTGAAGATGACATAGCAGTTATAATCAATAATGATGATGATCCGATAGACGTATTTCTTTGCGGGAACACAGGTAAGTAATAATTATGGACTAAGATCCCAGAGCCCAAAGGCGTTACTTGTGTGCCAAGTAGGTAACTAAATCATTTTCAGCATGGATATATGTTTGTTTATGTGAGTATGCATACTGGCTAGCTCAGATTATGAATATTATTGTCTTATGTGGCAAGCAGCGTGTAATTTTGTGTTTAGGAGATATACCTGTCTCAAAATTTCGGCCCTTTTATGTTCATGACCGTGATCCTTATCTTTATCACCATTATATATATGATCTTTGTTGTATGTTTCCCACTTGACTAAAAATTGAAATAGATTGGTCTCTTCCCAACTTTTCTAGCATATTTCCGATCTAATTCGTTGCAGCCAAGATACTTTAATTTCCTCCGGCACTTATTTATTTATTTAAACCTTATGTACAACTCATAGGTACAGTCAGCGTCAAAAGTTAATGACCACATTTAGATTTTCAATATCGCTGTACACCATAATATACCTAAATTGCTCAACATGACAAGCGCCAGAAATGAATGATTATCTTAAAAGGGCATAAATAGGTGACCATGACTTTTCAAAAGTCGCTAAACAAAGTTATGGTAAAAAAAGCATAACACCACGTCACCAGTCATTCGGCCAGTACGGCCAGTGACGTCCGATAACTAAATAAAGGAGGTCGTTTGATAAACTAATATGATTAATTATATTATTATAAAAGTATTTTGAAGTAAATAATTTTATATAATACTATAGTCTTTTAAGCTACTAAAACAATATTTTATAGATGATAAATAATTGCGAAAGATATGAAAGTTAATGCACGAAAGACGAAAGTGATGGTGTTTGAAAAAGATGAAAGTGTGACTGAGTGTAATATTACGATTGGAGGTGAAATTGTAGAGCAAGTAAAGGAATTTGTATATTTGGGTAGCGTATTTACAAGGGACGGAAGATGTGAGGGAGACATTGAAAGGAGAGTGACTGCGGGAAATCGTGTAAATGGAGCACTGTGGGCGTTTATGAACGGTCAGACGGTGCCAAAAAAGGCGCGATTGGCGGTTCACAATGGAGTGCTTGTCCCCACGTTGATGTATGGAAGTGAGAGCTGGGTTTGGCAGAAAAAGCATGAAAGTAGAATTAACGCAGTTGAGATGCGATCACTGCGTAGTATGTGTGGGGTAAGACTGATTGATAGAATTCCGAATGCAACTATACGAAAGAGCAGTGGACTGAAAGAAGATGTGGTGACAAGGATTGAGAAAGGAATGCTTAGGTGGTTTGGACACGTGGAGCGAATGAGTGAAGAAAGAATGACGAATCAGATATATAAGGCAAATGTGTGTGGGCAAGTCGGTCGCGGCAGGCCTCGGCGGACATTCTTCGACCAAATTGGAGACATCCTAAGAAACGGAAAGGTCCGAAGTACCCGCAACCGGCGAGCATGTATGAAAAGAGTAATGAGTGTAGAGGAAGCGCGTGAGGTTTGTAAGGATAGGAGCAAGTGGCGTTCTGTTGTCTCTGCCTACCCCGACGGGAAAAAGGCGTGAGTATATGTATGTATGTATGTATGATAAATAATTGCAACTGCAATGGTTTACATTCGATACAAAGTGATAATTAAGTAGAAATATTATTTTACATTCAAGGGTAAACAGTTTTACAAAGAATTGAATTAAAACAGAATTAGTGTTAATTTTAAAAATGAGTCTTATATGTATATAGGAGGTCTACCAAGAGTTTGTTTTTCAAACAAACCACGACTTTTGCACGCCATCGTCACGGAAGTTTCCTGCATGTGAAATAAATTATACAAATATTTTTATCTAGTGAAACATGTCAAAATAATAGTAGTTTCATTCATCAATTAATGTTTAAACTTAATTTAAATTTTTTTATCGTCAAATTATTGATAATAAGTATTCTACTTGACAGCAAAACACTATGACGTCACTATATCATGTTTCATACAAAACCCTTGACAAAGGTCGTTTTTTACATTTTTAATTAAAAGTGTTTGATTTGACTAGTTGGAAACAACCCTATTTCCTATTGATTTTCTAAAAGCGCCCTTATCGGATAGTAGCGATCGATAGAGGGTGCATTAAGGAAATGTATGAAAATTGTTCCCGTCGACTAGCCTATCATCACTGTGTAAATTTCGTACTAGACCCTCGGATTGGGTTCTAAATCAATCGTAAGATCGTAACTATAAAAATCATAAACTAAGTCGACGGTATGAATTTGAACGAAATCTACGTGATTTTTGAAAATAAGTCTTATTGCTTTACATTATCTGTAAAACAGAATTGTAACCTTATGGTTACAATTCAATCGAACCAATAAATCTATAATAACGTTGATGGTATAAATTCAAACTGATGATTCTAAATGTTTTCGGATATTATAACGATCAGCAATTTTTGACAAAATGGTGTTCAGTGACCTTTGACAAGTAGTGTTCAGTTAGTTTTGAACTTTAATGATGTTCATTCAATACTGGCGCCCTTCTTGTTGAGCGATTTATGGGTGATAAAATGTTCATTGATTTTGAAAATCTGAATGTGGTCATCGACTTTTGATGCTGACTGTACAATGGCGGACTTAATGCTATAAGCTTACTTAACGAGTGTCAAAACTCGGTGTATTCTATCTGCTGCTAAATATGGCTACATAGGTGATACAGTAGTGGGAATGAGGGTAAGACCAGTCCAAAATAATAGTTTGGCTAGTACCAACAGTACCAGCTTATCTTCTTAGTTTGAGACTAGATGGCGTTGAAGTGGACAAGTGGAAAGTAGGAATCCAAATACGAAAAAGAAAGTGTAGCTAAAAAGAAAACAATTTTATTTACAGGCTACAAATTATACCCATTTGGCAGTTGCTATAAACAGTACTCTGAACCAACTCGCTGGGATGATGCAGAGGCGCAATGTGTTGCCGACGGTGGACACTTAGTCGTCATCGATAGCGAAGAAGAAAAAGATGCCATCGTCAGCATGTATCCTCAGACAGCATGGTGGATATACGTAGGACTGCGTAACTACGGACCTGCTACAGGCTGGAAGAGCGTTAAAAGTAAGTATTTATTAGTATCATCACCACCCCCCTTTTTTGTTTTGTTTTACGAGGTGGAAAATCCCTTCGGATCTCGGACTCTTGGGGAAATGTGAGCCGGAGTATGTGGTGTTACCACTAAAAACCACCTCGACTTTCTCATGTCGCATTCGTCGCTACCCCTCGACGGGTATTGGCCCGCAAAATGGTCAGGCGGGCCCCGAACAAAATCCCCTTGGCGGCGGATGAAGGTGTTGGGCTCCGCCGCCAAATCACCCAGCGGCCGCAGAGGATAGGGAGGATGGCAACGCGACACCGCATCTCCTCTTCCTCTGCGGTCCCACCGCGACACAACGATGGTCCGGCCCCATTTTGTCGCGGGAAATAGGGCGAGTGGCAACGCAACACCGACATGCCTCTCCTCCCGCGACTGCACCCGACTGCGAGGGACAGAAGAACTGTCCCTCGCACCCGCACCTTTGGACGCATCCTGCGCAGGCCTCTATCAAGCCCACGCGGATCGTCTACTCCCGGGATCTCGCTTAGCTTCACCGGGGGTGACCCAAACACGGTTACAGAGCCCCCCACCACGACAAGGTGGAGATGCCACGGGGGAGATCATCATCCTCCTAGCGATATCCTAGTTACAGTAGAGTGTACATTTACTCGTCTAACCAGTTTTGTCTGAATATGAGCTATTTCACTCCTTTTTAGGGTTCCGTAGTCCACAAGGAACCCTTATAGTTTCGTCATGTCCGTCCGTCTGTCCGTCCGCAGCCTAGCTTAAAGACGCCTGGTACTAGAAAGTGATATTTGACATGAATATAGACATAAGATATTGCAACAAAACTGTAGAATAAAATTAAGGGAAATATTTTTTTTAAGGGTATCTCCCCTACATATATAGTGGGGTTGAATTTTTTTTTGCTTGAGTACCCCATCATGTGGGATATCATTGGATAGGTTTTAAAAAAAATATTATTAGTTTGCTCAAATGATTTTTCGGTCAAGTGATTGGTTTGTCAAATATCAAGCTTTGAAGTGATAAAAATTGTTAGACTCAAGTGCCCTCTGCCGGCTAAACTATTAATTTGGAAGAGGTGAAAAAAATCACAAATGTAGTACATATAACGAATTTAAAAGGAAAACTATCATGGCCAAGTAGACATCACTAGTTTACGAGTAATCGTCGGTTAACTTATAAATACCTATTTCTGTGAGTTTACATTGGGAACGCTGGCTTAATCTTAAAGAATATATACGTACTTTGGTGTGTATTGTACTACGGTACTAGGTATGTATAGTAGTAGTATATCTTGGAAACCACATTTTATGTTTACAATACATAACTGGATACATACCTAGTATTTCTCTAAACAAAACATAGGTTCTTATAATAGTGTTATTAAAATTATTTTTCAGCAAAATAAACAGTCGGATTTCTTGTACATTAATACCCTTTGCAGCAAGTCATTATGGGCAACTACGGAACCCTACATTGTGCGTGGCCCGACACGCACTTGTTTTAATTTGTTGTTTTAACTTATTGGATATATACTACTACTATACTAGTAATTTTTATAATTAGTACCTTAGTTACCTCAACTTTTGGTCTATCTTAGCAGTATTTGAAACTGGATTTATTTTATTTTTCAGATCAAACAATGTGGGAGCTTTACAATTCTTGGATAGATGGTACCGGCCTGAAAACACCTAACTATAGCTGTGGCTTGTTGAAGTTCTCAGGACTACTAGACTGGGACACATGCCCTGACGCTCAGCATCCATTCCTCTGCGAAAGAAAATACAGTGATTTTCCGAATTAAAATACGCAGCAGATGCAGAAGTCAAATAGAAGAACCTTGAAACTACCATTCACACGAATGTTTACCAAACACCAAATATACATACATGTAACAACTCAAAGTCAAAGGAATAAAATACCTACTTAGAATAATAACAATCATGAGTGTATTTTATTTCTTCTTTTTGTTAAAAACCTTGATATTGTCTGCTTAGAATATATGGTCATTGTTTTCGTATTCACATTGTGACTAAAAAAAGGTAAGACCGCACGGCAGTCTGTTGGTATTTACACTAAGCTATCGTAGCCTTTTTTTTTTTTGGTTTCGGTTTGGAAAATCCTCATGGAGTCAGACTCTTACTGAATAAAAACCAACCCGTGTGTCGGAGGGTTGGGTTTCGCCCAAGCATACGTCGCAACCCCCTGACGGGTATCGGCCAGCCAGATGGTCAGGCGGGCCCCGAACAAAACCCCCTTGGCGGCGGATTAAGGTGTTTCGAATGGTGCGCCCCCATTTGGTCGCGGGAGACAGGGTGCGTGGCAACGCAACACCGACACGCCTCCCCTGCCGCGACCGCGCCCGACTGCGAGGGACAGACAGAACCGTCCCCCGCACCCGCACCGCTGGACGCATCCTGCGCAGGCCCACTGCCAACCCCACGCGGAGCGTCCACTCCAGGGATCCCTCTTAGCTTCACCGCGGGGTTCCAATCCACGGTTACTGAGCCCCCCCACCACGACAAGGTGGAGATCCCACGGGGGGGGGGGAAACTGTCTTTATTAGATTTAACACTTTCACGGACAGTAAACGCCTATAGGCGTGATAACAATAAAACTTCAATTGTGTCTCGTTTCCTGTCCGTGAAAGTGTTAATAACATACGGCAATTAATTGTCATAATAAAATTAGTACAATTAAAAGAAAAACATTTTCTTCAAACATCCTCAAATCAAGGTGTGCAAATACTTACTATACTAGCAGTAGTGTAATATATACATATATGCTGCTGAGCCTAAGCACCAATGTGTGCAGCGCCGTGTCCTCGACAAGCCGCAACCTCTGCAATGATAACATCCAAGCGCTTCCTCCCAGATTAACTTAGATTAACTTCTAACTGTGTGAACAATGTGAATAAGAATCTTGAATAGCCATAATAAGGGATTATCCTATTTAATTTCGCGCCACGTCTCAGTATATCTCCCGATCTACAACTATAATACTAAAACTAGTTTTTAAGGCTCCTACAGACGTACCGCTTTTTACTTGCAACGCTCCGGCAAGCATGTGTCTATTGGGTGGCGTATTACCACAATCTAACTATACATTTCCACACTAATATTTATAAAACTACGCCACGTAACTATTTGAAAATAAAAGGTATTATACCTTATGTTTGTCTCGACTTTCATGGGTTTTCCCTAAATGATTAAATAGGAATTCTATTATTAAACCGTTTTAATGTGAGAAATAGAATACACAACTAAAAATAAAACTAAAATAATCATTTCAGGAGAAAAAGGTTTCCTTCATCGCTGTTTATAATCGACAATAGAAGTAAGTTCTCACATTCTATGGCGCAGATACACCTAGTTGTAAGAAAACAACGAGCATTCGCCGTGTTTTATTTTGGCAAACTGAACAAAGCCGATCATTTTAGCGAACGCTCTAATCAGCAAAAGGGTTGAAGCAAATTTACTGTCCGTTCACTAGAATGCTCGATAGAAATCTCGCTAACACACACTCGTTTGTTTTTCTGTTATGTATCATTTGCAATAATGCTCATTACAGATGAATGCTCAAGTGTCATCTACACACTCCTGCACTACTTTACTGATGGGTAATAACAAAAGGTATGATGATCGTGTAATGGCTGGTCTGTTGATCTAATGGCCTTGAATGCTAAGCCGGAGGTTGAGGTCCGATCATCACCCAAGATAAATCTTTGCATAATGAACACAATCATTAAACTTGTTCCCGTGTAACTTATCTAGTTTCTAATAATAAATAGGTAAGTTTATTAGTTGTCTGTACACGGTAGTAGGTACTGCCTTTGCTTATTTTGGGATCAAATTACTCACATTTCAAATATAAAATAAGACCATCGGGTCCCGACGGTATGGGATATAATTTAGAGGCTACAGGGGGTTACGGTCCTAAAAAGAGGACCTTCCACAGTATAGTCGTGTAGGGTAGTGTCCAGCAAGACTGCCTTCTGTATGATATTCTTGACCTAGCCATCTAAAGAGAGCCTTTTAAAAATGTTGCCAAAGCAATCAACAAGAGCATTAACCGATACAGACGTGAATACCTCGAACGCCTAACTGAGTAGGTTCAGCTTCGAGAAATAACTAAGCCACATGGGACATTACGCAAAGCTCATGCGCCATAAGCAAGTACATTAAACAGACGCCTGTCATATGATAGCGCTTCACATAATAATCATCTGTATCTATAAATTATGGCGTAACTATCTGACTGACTGACAGACAACGCACAGTAAAAACTATTATTGGGCGTAAGAAGCAGAAATTAGGCAAGTGTATTCATTTGGGAACGTAGGTTGCACTAAGAAAAGATTTCCCCAAAGAACAATGGCAGAATTTGGTCTAGGTTTGTTGTGGCGACCTTAAACTTCATATGAACAAAACAAATTGCTTTTTTTTCTACGATTTTTAATATTTTCACTTTGTCTCGTTAAAGCTGCAGTATTTTATGATGATAAAAAGCATTCCAATTGATTACGAATACTTTATTATTTGATTGTTGCCATAGACAATGGTGTGACAGGAATAGACGTGAGTGCTATATCGATCGACCTTTATAGAATTGGTTTGGTTTAAAATGCAGTTATTTAATATTTAATCAACATTATATCAATAAGCTAATATTTTTAAAGCAAAACAACGTTTAAATCAAATAAAAACGTCACAACATCGTTTTAATGTTGTATCGATTTCACATAAAATCGATTTAAAATGTGCAGCTCTGCTTTTGTCTTTGGCTGTGACAGTTAGATGCTACAAAATACTTCCGCGTTTTGATGTCAATCTGACATTATGTCATTTGATAATTCAAACGTACCTACCTACATTGTTTAACTTTCATAATATAACTTTCTTTTTACCTACATTGTTCATTCTTAACTAAAAATTCAAACACCTGTATCTTCTTTTTCCACCTTTCCTGAGTGAAAATAGAATCATTTATAAACTCGGTTACTTACGCCAAATTTTTTGATATATTTTTTATTACTGTACGCTTCAATTTAATTTCAGACATTTTGATGTATGGAGATCTGCCACTGTCCTTTCCACAGGATCCGACAGAAACGGTACAATTTAAAATAAATTAGCGGGCGTATCTGCGGGCATCTATCTATCTAGTCAACTTCAGTTTAATAACTATACATATAGATTGACCAATGCAAAACAATGGACTTCTAAGGAAAAACGAAAACTGGTCGTATTAAAGCAGTTTTATAATATAACTACAGGTTGCCTGCGACTACGCCCGCACATTTTATTTTTATTCGCCGTTTCTTCCTGACCCCGTGGGAATTTTGAGAAAAGTGTGTTTTCTTCTTAGTGCTTCCTTACAGGCCCCTAGTAACAAACATGACTGCCTGCTGTGAGCTGCGCCTTGTGTGTCAATCAGTCAGTAAGTAACGCAAGAATTTTATATACCGATAAGGCTGTGCTGATACTAAGAAACACTTGTCAAATGTCACGTACCTGTCCAAATCTTTCTTTTCTGTACTCAATGATACCACTACATATTGGTGCTTCCACTTGGTAGTAAACTGCCCTATTGCCGTAAAATACTATATTTATTTTTTAAGAAGTGTATTTTATTTATGTTTCATAGCTTGCTTAACAATATACTATACTTTGTCAAGAAATGTTGGTAACCCTTTTCACAGAGGCGAGGCAGATTATCAATATCGAATCGTCATCGTCAAATCGTCAGCAAATCGATCAATCTACCATCACCACACCGGGCTTGTTAACCACAATAGTCCAGTCGGTGACCATGTCACAACTATTATTATTCAGAAAGATTTACCTCCTCAAGCATCACATTACCTATTGGTTAAAACCGGATAAAATCCGTCCGGTAGTTTTTGAGCGTCTGTAAAGACATACAGGTCGAAAAGGGGACTTCATTTTTAATAAGTACTGTGTGAACCTGACGCTTTTTTTGGGTCTACTGCTCGGCACCCCTGGCTCATAGCATCATGTTAAATTGGATCGAACCAGTATTCTGAGATCAGCGCGTTTAGCCAAACAAATATACAGACAAACTGTTCAGCTTTATTATATAAGTATAGATGGATATATTAATACAGGACGTAATTGTCCTTAGTGTAGTCACTTGATTACCAGCGACGTGTGTGTTGTCTAAAATCTAGTCAAAAAATAATAACAGATTTAAAAATAGGTTGTTTTGAGCGAGATTTTATGCGTTTATGTCGTGTTAGAACAATTTTGACAAACAATGTTTGTTGTTATATTATTTTATGTTTTTTTAGGAGGCACCGGGGCAGTGATATACCGACTGGATGGTAAATAAATTATAATTATTTTTAATATTTGATATAAGGAAAATTAATTTCATTTGCTAATTTGTAAATAATAAGAGTACATTGGGAGATATAGATACATTTAGTTTATCACCATGTTCTACCTAAATAGGTGTACAAAATAATATGTGAGTATTCATATTATAATATATTGTGTCGTCGAGTCAATTTCGATTCGCTCTATTTTTGGACATTGGTACCAACTATGTTCGTACCAATAGGCAATTAGCCTACGGAGCATATTGACGGACGACCCGGTAGCGTAGTGAAAGTGTAATCGACGGCCACGCCGAAGATTACGGGTTTGATTCCCGCTCAAGTATAACATTTTTGTGCGTGAACATGGATGTCAATCTTGGATGTTGTTTCTATGTCTAATATGTATGTTTATCCATCGTCTAGCACCTATTGTAATGGTTATTTTGGGACTAGGTAGTGTTCTGTGATTGTGGTAGAATATTTTAATATATTTAAATGTTTGTAACTATTTTAAAATCAAAACTTTTACTCAGTTGGTTTTTACTATTAGATAAAGCATTTGCGGAGATAAATAGTATTGCATAGAAACATCAAAATATTTAAAATTATTAAATTTCCCTATTTAAATTACAGATACGTAATTAATTATATCAGTCAGTTGCAGAAAGCTTCACATTAATTCTTTATTATTTAAAAGGAGATTATCGTTATTGTGTTTCATAATTTAATGACGTTGCACAAACAAATACGCTTGGTTAAACCAATGAATACAGATGATTTACATTAAAGAAGCTTATTTCTTAAGGATGTCATGTGCCGATTAAAGTTGGCGTATTGACGGTTGTCATTAGTGTAGTTCGTAGTTGGCGCCGTTGGCGGCGCTAGCGTCTTTCGCCATCTGTCTTGCATTGCTTTGGCGTAAGAAATAGACAGCTGTTGCACTGACACTCACGCGACTGTTACGCCGCCAAGCGGCAATTTGGGTCGCAGAAAGTTTGTCTTAAAAGCGGCAATAAGAAAAACATCTCTATAAATAAATATCTATGCTCTATGGTTAAACATCATTTAACTAATGCCGACAAGTGAACGAAAAGAGTGAACATTTTCGTTTAGTTATATGCATAAATCACAAATCTACGAAAAAAAATTCAATAAACAAAACGTAGGTAATGATTACATTTATCAAGGAGGTATAATTCGACATATACATATAAAGTAAAATCTATGGTCAAGACTATCAAATACAAAGAGCATATATATATGGAGAGAGCATTTCAAAAAGAGTAGAAATCGTATATGCATCTCTTTTATCTCTAATTGCAGAAATGCATATGTTCGAGTGTGACAGCTATAGATCTTTTATATATGTTTTATACAGCCTTGAATGACATATGCCAAAAAAAATGTTGTGTCATCGTCGAAGATAAATTGCAATTTTAATTGCTACGAAATATTATTATTGTGAATATTATTACTTTTAGACATCAAAAAATTACAATAGTTTGTAGTGCCATCGGATGTAAAAGCCGAATGGGACTATTGACCGAAAATTGACAAAAAATATCTTTCCACCGGTAAGTCATAACAAGTAATACACCGGTAAGTCATAATTGTAGATATCTGCCGTAATAACTCTACAATGATATTTGTAAAGCATATACTTAAAGATAAAGATAATGACCACCGTTGACACATATTTTTATTCCGTTAATCACAAATTGGACTGGTCGTCATTATTTTTATCTTTAAGTATAAGCTTTACAAATATTATAATTGTAGAATTATTATAGTATATACGAGTTACCGGTGGAAAGATATTTTTTGACCATTTTTGGTCAATAGTTATTTGATAATTACCCAAGACCTGTTCAGTTGATAAGATCATGTGGCAAAAACCCTCAAACAAATTAAAAACTGTGTCAGACCATCAACATATTTATTTCTTTGAGACATGGGTTCCTTATCTACAATGTTTCCAATGTTATGTATTTGGTCAACTGCTTCTATGGATACTCTATATGTAATACGTAATTTTTCTCCGCCGTCGTGCGTTGAAATAAATTCACCTTGCCGGAATTTGACCACGAGATAAATCTTCTTCGGAATCAGACAAAGATGAAAGACAAATTAAGACATAACTTAGGTATTCATACCACTTCAATACCGTAAAACACTACAATACATTGAAATATATGATTTAATAGAGCTATATTTGGCAACAAACATTTCAATGTACAATAAGATAATTATTATGGAACAGAGACAAATTCAACAACAATAGAGCTTTAATACCTCACTGAGCTCAAATTAGATTTTAAAATTCACAACTGTCATATTTAAAATTCACACTTGTCTCATTTCACGCTAATGACTGTACGTGCGCCTTAAAATGCGCTTTAAGCGTTGCGTTGCACTGTAGCCTTTGACTCTTCATAAGTTAAATTTATCAAAGGATTAAATTTTACAAGAACTTGGCTTTGTGCAACGTCTTAATGATCGATTAGCGTTTAATCTCGTTTTAAAATTTTAAAGATCGTTTCTGCAACTGGCTGTATTATATTGTGACATTGTTTGTTCATTTTAAGTTGGTTTAAGTAGCCATCCATAAAGATAGAGATCAAAATGATAAAGCGACAAAACTAGCCGGGGAACCAGTTTTATAGTATGATAACTAACCTACCTAAATCAGAATATAACATTATAAAAATGGTCATTAAATCATCGCGAACAAATACATTGAAAATTAACCAAGTACTATATTCTACGTGTGGTATCAACTAATTGCGATGTTCACGGATTTAAGACTAGTTTCTTATCATCGAGAAAAAATGGGTAGTTAACGAAGTTTAAGCAGACTGGACTTAACAACACTACCAGCCTTCTTTTTTAACGGCACTATGGTCGATCTTTACCCTACAGTTAAAAATCTTGGGCTACACTTGGATTCCAGGCTGAATTGGGAGGCTCAGGTGACACAGGTAAGTCAGAAGGTCACCGGTACAATGCGCGCTCTCTACCGCCTTAAAAACTTACTTCCTTCCGAGACTAAAACAATGATTGTGCAAACTTTAATTTTCCCACTGATTGACTGTGGTGATGTATGTTACTTTGACCTGAATGCAGATCTCCTCAATAAACTTTACCGTCTTCTGAATAACTGCATTCGATTTGTTTTTAATCTTCGTAAGTATGACCATGTGTCTACTTATCGTTCCCAACTAAAGTGGCTCCCTATACGTCAGCGCCGTAGTTTGCGTGCTCTCACTACTCTATACACTATACTCACATCTCCTACTTCTCCTCTGTATATGACTCCTTACTTTCAGTACTTATGTTCTAACCATGAGCGAAATCTTCGCTCCTCTATTAATCTTCAACTCATGGTACCTTCTCACAGATCTGATTTTCTTCACTCTGCTTTCACCATTTAATCTGCTCTTCTACGGAATGCTCTGCCTCCTGAGATCAGAATGGCCAAAACCGAAAAAAAAACAAAATTCATATTCAAGTCCAAAGTAAATGAACTCTTGTTAGTTGAGTCCGCGAATGTATCCTAAGCCGCTATCTTAACCAGGTATATGTTTATGTATAAGTATATAATTATGTATATTAACATGTATCATAATATGTTTATGTATACAGGGTGTCACAAGACCCATCACCAAGCCGAAGTCTGCTCGTTGTGGACATCATGCAAAGTCACACTAACCAAAAATAATACCTGGGAAACGATTTTCTTTTGTCTTCTAATTTTTAAACCCCAATTAAAAGCGCGCGCGTGCAATGCTCGAAATACCTTCTTATCCATTGGGTTAAAGGGCATCTAAAGAACATTTTTACGTGGTAAATGCATCGATTTTGTACCTAATTAGTAAAAATTCCATACTAGCTTTGAGCCTCAATATCTCCTGAACCAGTAATTTCCCAGGTATGGTGCCGAAGTAAAAAATGTTTGTAGTGATTTTGTTTTTTTTTTCTGCCGAACAAATTGACTCCATGCTGCCTGATGTAAAGCAGTCAGTGAAGTCCCATAGTGATGGCCATCATCCCAGCAGCCAGCATGGCATTGTGGCATGATGGCCCTCACCTTGACGGCCTTGAGTAAAGCTTTTTCACGCCCCGCTTAAAGGACCCGGATCATAAGTGGAGGGAAACACGTGGACTGGTAAAGAGTTCCACATCTTAATGGTACGGCAGAGATAAGAGGCGCCGAACCGTTTGGTGCGTGACGGTATCTGTTCTACCGTGTAAGAGTGGCACCTCAACCCAGCACGTGTCGTTCGGGATAGGAAAGGAGAGGGTGGGATTAGTTGAAAGAGCTCTTCGGAGCACTCACCGTGATAGATACGGTAGAAGACAGCCATTGAGGCCACGTCTCTGCGTAATTGCAGTGACTCAAGAGTCTTAGTGGCCTCTGGATCCCCGATGATACGGACAGCACGCCGCTGCAACCTATCGAGGGTGTCCAATAAGTACTGAGCGGAGCCATTCCAAAGGTGAGAGCAGTATTCCACGCAGGAGCAAACCTGGGTCTTGTATAACAGACACAACTGCTCCGGCGTGAAAAACCTCCTCACCTTGTTCAGGACTCCGAGTTTCCAAGATGCGGATTTGATGACACCCTCGATGTAGTTCTTCTGGTTGAGATTTCTGCGTATGTCCATACCTAGGATATTGAGGCTGTCTTGAATCGGTAGTGGAGTGTCCAGAAGAGAGGGATGGGGAAGGAATGGAGATACCTTGTCTGAGAATGCGCACACCTGTGTTTTCTTGGCGTTGAACTCGACCAGGTTCTCATCACCCCAACGCGAGATGAAATTCAGAACCCGGTCAAGCTCAGCAACAAGTGTTCGCCTATACTCCTCAGTATCGGCTTGCTTAGCCGCAGGGTGTCCGAGATATCGGCCATGTACAGTACTGTCATCTGCATAGCAATGTATGCCCCAAAAGTGAGCATATCATTGATGTGCAGAAGAAAAAGCGTGGGCGATAACACGGACCCCTGAGGCACACCAGCATTTACCTGGAGAAACTTCGATGATTCACCGTCACAAAGGACTCGTATAGGGCGCTCATTCAGGAAGCTGGCATTTGTTGATTGCTACAACATGGGATTTCAGTTTTCGTTAAGGGTCTTTTTACACCTTGTAAATGTATATTATTTGTTATTATATTTGAACTTAATGTGTATGTATTGCGTTTATGTATTTTTATTATAATATATATTTATGTAAGTATGTATTTACTAGGACCAATAAATTTAATTCAATAATTAGTAACTTTTTGTAAACTACATTATATAATACACCTTCTTCTTATCTCTCTGCACCACTCTAAGGTAGACTGGTAGAAAATGTCTAATGGCATTAAGTCCGCCTATATACTTTGTGTATATGAAGAATAAAATAAATAAATAAATTAAAAAAACATTTTCTTCTTCTAGCCATTTTCAACGGCATGGGTTGAAAATGGCGTAGGAGGTTTGGGCCTCCCTCAGTTCAGGCCACTTCTCACGACTTTGGGTACTTTAATCACCTACACTCCTGCTGTCTCTTGATGTCATCATACCAGCGCATCTGTAACCTTACTTGTGAGCGCTTCTTGTCCCATAGCTCCATTCTACCTGCACCACGATTCCTGCATTCAGGTGACGATGGCTGCCAACTTCCACTTCTACTTCGGCAACACGTTTGGTCACTTCTGAGATTGAACTTTGTTATCTTAACCTGTAGTTTATAGTTCCTCAGTGTAATACCCACTTGTTGCCATTCGTAACTTGAAAATGATTGAGAATCTGATTTATAAATACCCTGGTTTTGGTCCCATGGGTGAGCACTGGCAGGTACACTTGTCATATCGACGTGCTTTTTGCTCGGCCGTGAACTTCATCTAAAAGAAAAATTCAAGCTGCGTTCAAGGTTTTTAACACTCTTATTCATCTCGTTAGTCTGATTTTCATTCCCTGTTATAACTCATGGATTACAAATGTTGTCCAATCGGAGTTCGATCGAAGCATAAGACAAATCCCAAGGTACTCTGCTTTTGAACCCTGCAACAATTCTAGCTTGTTGCAGGTAAAAAGATCGCGTTCTTGTAAATGCACTACTAAGCGGTGATTGTGACTACTAGTTGTAGGTGATTACTTGCTACTTTGTTTATGTCCTGGATCTATGTTTACTACTATTGAAACTTCATTAACGATTCCGGATTGCAGTGGGCCGTAGTTTCTGATAACCTATTGTATATTTCATTTCAGATGCTGACTATGCTCGAATGCCTCCGCTAATGCAGATGGACTCATACGAGGCATGTCAGTTGGAAACAGATGCGTTGTACTGTACTGCGGAGGTCACGCTGGGGTCAGATAAGCCCAGCCCACTTCTAAATATGATTAAGGTAGGCTTGGTTTTTAAACGAGATTGAAAAATATAAATTTCTCGATGATGCCCGCGGTTACGCCCGCGTTATTTAAGGCTACTGCTCCGCTCCCATGGCTCATAGCATGAGCTATAGCCTTCCTCGATAAATTACCTATCTAACACTGAAAGAATTTTTCAAATCGGACGGTAGTTCCTGAGATTAGCGCGTTCAACCAAACAAACAAACTCTTTAGCATTATATATAAAGTATCACACCTGCGTTTTTAAAGGCTTACTGCTCCGGTCCTGTAGCTCATAGCGTGATGTTATATAACCTATATACTTTCTCGATAAATGGGCTATCTAACACTGAAATAATTTTTCAAATCGGACCAGTAGCAGTAGTTCTTGAGATTAGCGCGTTCAACCAAACAAACAAACAAACTCTTCAGCTTTATATATTAGTAGTATAAGATAAGATTAGATTCAATGCTACATTGCAAACATACTTTACAGTAGCAGCAATTGTCAGGCTAGTTGGTCGACTGCATGGTAAGAAGTAGCTACCTCTACTGTTACCTGTCTTCCTCTTTCAAGATACTATTAAAGATATAGACACCGAAATATATCTACTCTAGATAATAAAATTACCATCCTCCTAGCGCTTATCCCAGTTAGAACCAGGGGTCCGCTTCCTAGTCTAACCGGATTTGACTGTATATTGGCTTTTCCATAGAGCGACTGCCTGTCTGACCTCCGCAACCCAAAGGGCTAGCTATATTCCATGGTTTAGACTAGTATCAGTTTGTTTATAGGTACTGACTTCCTATAACGACTGTCAAAGATCTTCATGACAGCCGGGACCGACGGCTTAACATGCCAGGCCATTGGTATCTCCACTAGGCTGTCGCTGCCTTTACGATAATTGCGCTTGACACTGCGCCGAGTGTTGTGGGTTCGATTCCCACATGAGACAACACTTTGTGTGATTCATAAATTGTTGTTTCGAGTCTGGGTGTGCAATGTGTCCGTTAATGTATGTGTATAAAGCCCTCCACGATACAGGATTTCGTCCTGATGCGGGCGTTGTCTTTTTAAAGATAAATAATAAAATTTGCTTGTTTAATATTACCCAAGCATTCAAAGTGGTCAGTTTACATTCAAAATTCTGATTACCTGTATGCAAAGTATAACAAATATTTAACATATTTGAAAGTCGCAGTCTATAATAATATGTTGCTTAAAAGTTATATAATGCACATTCTTAATTATTATTTTAAGTAACTATAATGAATTCGATTCAAATTTAGTTGTGGCAGGCGCTATCATTAATGGTCTTAGACTTAAATATTGGCTTTCAGGAGTACTCAGACCATCATACAACACATTACAATCACACATTATTGCGCTACGGGATATGTGTCACACAGACTTGCAAGAAATTCTACAACAAAGAAGAAGACGTGGACCTAAAATATATCCTTGAGGCATGCCTTAATGAATCTTTATCACAGAAATATGAATTGAAAGTTAAATATTTAGACGAATATTACTGCCAGCAACCTGGAAAACCAGCAGATAATATAGACCTTTTAGATGTAGTCGTTGGAGGAATTTGTTTAGCATTTTTGCTGGCGAACTTAATTGGAAGCGTATGTGATTTCCATTGCGATAAGGCTGAAGTGAACATAGGTACAGTATGTTTATGTGTGTGAACATAATATATTTCATGGTTATTTATCAACTGACGATTCTGGTTTTCAGTGGTTAGACTGTTGAAGTGTTTTTCATTGAGGCGAAATTGGAACAAATTTACAAACCCTCTCGGCGATCAAGACGGACGTGTACAACTTTTAAAATGTATTCATGGAATTAGGTAAAACAATATTTTTATCATGTAATTTCAATTCTATTTCATTTATTCAATTTTTAAAAGGTTATTATCATGTCATCATGTGGTAAGTAAGTAGTAAAATCAACAATAAGACCTATGAGGCACTCATACTTGTACTAGGTGAAACCTGTGCCACAGGCGATTAAACCCTTACTTGCATTACTTGTAAAACATTTACTGCGAAGGAAAAATAAATATATTATCGTCATCGTCAATCAGCCTTTAACAGTCCACTGCTGGACTAGGCCTCTCCTTTGAAAGGAGGAATTGGAATACCACGCTGTCCAAACGGGTTGGTATAGGGTTTGTATCAAGTTTTCCTTCTCTTACAGTGCTGTTCTCTGCATAGTATGGTCCCTTTGTCGGCTCTTACGACACCCATGGGATGATATGGGGTAGTGACAATCCGTATTCTTAATCCGTCACCACACGGACGAACGAACGAATAAATATATAATAAATTTCATTTACAATAATAGTATTATGGGAGTCAACTACTCAAAATTCTTTTGAATGTTTCAGATTTTTGTCAATGGTTTTGGTAATTGCTGCACATGCTGCAATACCTTTTTTTATGGCGATAAAAAATCCGCAGTTTGTAGAAAACGTATGTAACCTAATTTGATAATTTTATTGTTTTGTTGCACAACATCATCATAGAAAAACAATATTTAAGTAAAATTTATGTAAAGTATAGTATATAAGTACCATTGGATTTTTGCATTTAACAGAGAAAAATGGTTCTGATTATTGATTATGTTGTATGATCATTTTCATTTAATTGAAAACAGAATATTATCTGCGAAACGAAATACCTAAACCATCAATTTTCTTTTTCAGGTTTATACTTTTAAAACAGTGAGCATACTGCTGAATGGATCGCTTATAATGCAAACGTTTCTAATGATATCGGGTTTTCTGCTTATCTATAACTGTCTAATATACTCCGAAAGTAATCAGGTATCTTGGAACATGTTGCCAAAGCTTATCATTATAAGGTGGCAAAGGTGAGCACTCAAACAGTTTTATTGATATATATATATATATATATATATATATATATATATATATATTATGCAAAGAAGATATGTCAAATATCATATAGAATGTGCATATTTTTTGCGGAATTATAAACCGGAGACTATTATTTTTATAAATCATCAATTTCTTTTCAGTTAAAAGTACTTTCTGTAGATGTAAAGTTGCTAATATTAAACTCGTCTCAACATGTGCACATAACAAAGGATCACATTAAAGCTGACAAAGGATAATTATAATCAAAATATTAGATGACTTATATAAAACGTAAACAAATGCTCTTGTTTGTGCGATTATTTTGGTGTTTTAGGCTATCAGGTCCTTCGAGGTTGTTTATGTTTTAAAATTACTTAAATCTATTTATTAAGAGATCCGCAGAAACACGACCTAAACTGATCTGGTTAATGGATGAAAAGTATTTTGTATCAAATTTTGCACGTTAAAAATATACCGCGAGTAGGTTGGCAAAAAAATACAGTTCAACAGATCGGCGAAGGATCTTAGACTTATTGTTTTCATTAAGTCATCATCTTGAATTATTTTAAATCAAAAGCCATCCATTTATTAACTTTTCCATTCAATTAAAAAAAGACAAGTTAAAATCAGAATTCTTCCTAAATGTCTTTCGTCTTACAGATTAACTCCCAGCTACGGATTCGTATTGGCTTTAACAGTGACATGGTTCCGCCATCTCGCATCGGGTCCATATTGGAGTGTAAGTAAAAAACTAAAAATAAAAAATGATTTATTACCAAAACTTATAGGTACAATGAATACGCAATGTCAGTTGGCCCCACACTAGGCAAGCCTGTCCTGTGGGAATCTACAACGATAACAGATTTGCTTATTTTGTTGCTCGGACAGATTTATACTAAACATTGCTTAACTTAACTATGTTAGTAATATATTTAATAATATTGAATGTATAGTAAATTAATAATATATTATGTAGTATAATGTGTAGTACACTATAATGGTATTGAGTATGTGTAGATATATAATTTAAGTGTTAGTACATACATTTTGTGATACGAGTACATAAATAAAATATTAGGTAATATCTGTGTAGTGTAAGTATTAATGATCTGTAAGTATGACTTAGGTGTTCAGTTTGTTCGTATAATTCAGGATAGTTGTTTAAACTAAGTGCACCAAAAGGTTTTCAGTGGAGGCGTATGTCAACGAGGAAAGCCAGTCTTTCACCTTTATTTTCGCTGTGTTTAAAGGGCATTGTTTTATATCGCAAGATGAGACCACCTTATTGTATATGTAGTAGTCCTTGAATGGGCTAAAACGTCTTGCAAAAGAAGTGTTGACTTTAAGGACACTAATTCTGTATACACGGCGTTTGAGCAGATCTTGATACTCTTCAGATTTGATGATTGCACGATGTATTTTGAGAAATGTCAATAGTAGGAATAGCTGACGCACGTTCAGTACTTTGCTTTCCCTATAAAGTTGAGTAGTGCGATATCTAAAAGGTTGTTTAAGCATAGTTTTGAGTACTGAACGTTGGCCTCTTTCTAAACTTATTAGAAAAGATTTTGAAGCACTTCCCCAGCAGCCTATACAATAGGTAATCAGTGATTGAGTTAGTGCAAAATATACAGTTCGCAGTGTATTACTTGATGCCGATGACCGAAGAAGCCTTTTGAAAGTTTAAACATTTTTATCAATAAAATCACCAAGGTATTTAATGCTATCTGTTTTATGTAGTTTTTTACAGTCGCAGTGTTGTTGATTTGTACAACTATGTAACCTGATGTTAAGTTCATTATTTGGAACTGTTGCAATAGTTTTGTGAAAACACACGTATTATGATTTAACCATATTGACACACGCTTCACACCCTCTTCTGCGTTGAAAAAAGTCTCTTCCCAATTGAAAAAAAAAATATTTAAAAATTCAAAAACTAAAACTGTATCGTCAGCATAACAGATTATTTCTGAGCAGGTAACATCATGTATATCATTAATATACATAATGAATAGAGTAGGGTCTAAAATGCTACCCTGCGGGACGCCGAATTTAATTGAGTGCATATCACTCTCATGATTGGCATTTCCCACATATTGTTTGCAATCCGACAAAACCATTCAAGTGCAATACCTCGTATGCCTTTCCAGTTTGTGTAGAAGAATAGGGAGATAAACGGTGTCAAAGGCTTTAGCTAGATCTAGAAATACTCCTATGCTGCACCTATTGTTTTCAAGCTGTTACGCCACTTTAGAAGTCAGTAAAGTGATGGCCTCCTCGGTTGACTTACCTCTCCTAAATCAGAATTTTCTATCTGATATATGGTTCTTGTTTTCTATGTACTGAATCAATCTGTTGTTTACTATTTTTTCAAGTATTTTAGAAAATGCCGTTAGTAACGATATAGATCCATAGTTTGCTGGAGACTCTTTAGAACCATTTTTATATATTGGTTTAATACAAGCCATTTTCCATATATCGGGGAAAATACCAGTTCTTAGACTAACAGTGAATTTGTTATTTTAGCTGTATCTGGGGCTTTATCGTTTAGTGCAATGATAATTAGTGATTCAACTTCAGTAGAGTCCGTAGGTTTTAGAAAGAATGAGTCAGTTATATGATTATAACGGACGCTAATGCTTCTTGTGTGAGTCCCAGGCCATTTAAAATATCATTTGCCAGCTTCATACCAACTGTTGAAAAGTATGAGTTACATATGTTTAGAGATTGTTTAGTGTCTATACTGTTTTGAAGTGTCAGAAGATCGATCGGTTCTTTTTTGTTTCAGATAGATGGCACACTGCCTTGATGGTTTTCCACATATTTTTAGGGTTTTTTTGTGTTACTGCTTAATTCTCTATTGTCGTAATAATTTTTTAACTTATGTAGTAAATTATTACAAAAGTTCCTATACCGGGTAAAGATAGTGTTTAGTAGCAGGTCTTGTGTAAATTTTCTTGATCTCCGTGTTGCATGCAACGGATCAGTCCTGGTGTGATCCAGAGTTTTATAGTAAATTTTGAGTGGCTTATTCTGACAATCCGCGTATGCTTGTTTTGTTAAGTTGGTTTGTGTCTAAGTTACTCATTTGCGGGAACCAGTCTACTTGTGATAACTCATTTCTAATGGCTTCTATGTCTCTTTTCACAGCGATTCGGTTTAAGCCTCTTTTTTTTGGGGGTTCTCGATAACCAGACCCAACATAACTATACCATGGTCCGTAATATCCGCACAACAGACCACACCTACCACATTTCTAATAGTATTGACAAAAATATGGTCCAGACACACATCCCCTCTTGTCGGGTTTCTTATAGCAGGAAATAGGCCGTGTTCTGCTGTTAGTCATAAGTATTCTAATTCCTGATTATTTGTAGGAGAAAGTAAATTAATGTTTACATCACCTGCAGGGATCATGGTATGCGACTTATTCGAAAGATTATGCAGTATCTGGTCAAGAGAGTTCAAGAAATTATTAAAATTTTTGAATGACAGTGGGTGATATATTCCGAAAATGTTAATGTTTGCTAGATCCAGTTGCAAACTATTCGCATCTTTTACATGTAGTTCCGAAATACAAGCATTTAAAGTATTTAGATCGTAAGCCACAAACAACTCCACCGTTTTGATTAATATATTTGTTGGTTTTATAGCTCGTGTAAGACTGTATCTGTGGTATCACAGACCACTCATCGAGCCAACATACCGTCAGAATTATAATGTCGAATGTAAACGATATTCTTTCCAGTGTTGTGACAAAATGGTTAAAGTTTTTGATAATGCTCCTAATTTTAAATGTTAATATTTTAAAGTATTTATTTCAATTCAATTGTTTTATAACTAATTACATTTCTACTAACTATTACTTTATTACTGTTTACAACTAAAACTATACTAATAAACCTTTAACTAAATTAAAAAGAAAATAAAGTAATATATTCTTACAAAACGCAAGGCACGAGGCGTTTAGGCGTCGTAGTATACCTCCGCATCAATGTCATGGGGTAACGTGCCCAGAAAGCTGGCAGCATTGCCACGCTGGATGGCAATGCTGATTCTTTGAGCAAAGAATAAACCAGCCTTCTGGTCAAGTGAGACGTCGATTAAGCGTTTCGAAATTTCTCGGTACAAAAAACGAGCGCTCGGACCCCATGGGCCCAACGTTTCTACCCCAAACGGCTCAAATATGTAATTGCTGACTAAATTTCCGTATTTGCGCCGTTTCAGGGTTTCCACCGTTACAGCAGCAGCGCCGGCATGACCTGCTGTGCTTGGAATATGTGATGGCGCAAGGGTATCTACGCACGTTGCGTCCCACACCAAAGGCCTACCCATTTTCCATGGCAACAACGACATACCGTCAGGTCTCTTTCCGTCGTCTCGTACCAAACCATTTGGTTCGAGTACAGCTGGTACGTCAGACGCGGCAAGAATACGACGAATTATGTCATTCAAATTAGCATGTCGTGAAATTCTACCTGCGCTTCTGCTGCAAGAAAGCCCATGGTGTCAGAGGCTATCGACGTCTTCTCCACAATGGCACCGGTGCGGAGAAACACAAGGAGCACCCAAACGTAGGCAAGTGGCAATACGGAACGTCTCATCGTCCAACATGGTTCCTGTGAAGATGGTAGTGCTTGTAGCCAAAGACCGGACTCCCATTCCCCCACAGCCAGCAAGCGAGCACTCTCTGCAACATTAGAAGCTGTTGACAAAATAGTTTTTCTTACTAAGTTACAGAGCGGCAAGTCCCACTGTCTCTGGGAGAAAATGTTGGTAGGCAATTCCTTGTTTGGACAAGCCATTTTCCAGGCATTTAAAGTAACCAATAACATTTAATGGAACCAATATACCTCTGAGTCCTTCCGTTAAAGATCTCGGTTTACACATCGACGCTACACTTAGCTGGCAACCCCAGATTACAAGCGTTTACCAAAAGGTTACCGGTGTCCTGCGTTCTCTCTATCGCCTGAAGAATTTCCTTCCTGTCAAGATAAAGACAATGCTTGTGCAGACCTTGGTTTTTCCTATAATCGACTATGGTGATGTGTGTTATCTCGACCTGAATGCAGATCTACTCAATAAACTTGACCGACTTCTCAACAATTGCATTCGGTTCATTTTCAATCTCCGTAAATATGACCATGTCTCCTCATATCGTAAACAGCTGTCATGGTTACCTATACGTCAGCGTCGTAATATGCGCGCGTTAACCACTCTTTTCACTTTTCTTCATTCATCTAATAGCCCCAGCTACCTAGCTCCTTACTTTCAATACCGCTGCTCCAACCATGACAAAAATCTTCGGTCTTCTAATAATTCTCTTCTTTCGTGTCCTTCTCATAGCTCAAGCCTTGTACATTCTTCTTTCATTGTACAATCTGTACTTCTCTGGAATGCGCTCCCTCTCGAGATTAGGATGGCGACGAATCGTTTCACGTTTAGGGCTAAGGTGCGCCAGTATTACATCAAACTGTCACTTGAAAGACCATAGAAACATCATCTCTTACATTTGTTACACTGTGTATTAAATATACGTATGTATAAGTATATATTCATTTTATATATTATTTATAGGTATGTATTATTTATATAATATGTATGTATTAACATAATATTTATATATAATATAAAAAGTAGTTTAATGTTGGATTACTATTCAATCTTTGTAGTTTATACACCTGCCACAATCATCTCTGCACCACCCTAAGGTTGACTGGCAGAAAATGCTATATAGCATTAAGTCCGCCTTTGCATTAAAAATGCAGGAAGTGTAAAAATAAATAAATAAATAAAGCCTCGGTTTTGCACAGGACTTCCGAATCAACTCCAGGTGTAGGTGTTAAAATTTTCCTATTTAACTCTTCCGTGCTGTGAACCGAAGACAAAAACGCAGGTAAACTGACACTGGAAATTTTGCGAACGCCGAGCCCACCCAGACGTATAGGTAATGACGCTTGTAGCCAGGCTCGGTCGTCCATGTCCACATTTAATATCTTTCTTAAGGTTGTTTGAATAATTTGATCAATTTTTCCTAAAAGTGCATTTTTCTTCCAAAGTTGTGACGATCTTAAAGTGTGAGTAAATTTAGGGACGAAAAGGCAATATCAAATAATTGTGTAAGCTGAATGAATATTCATATTTAATAGGCGATCTGAAATATCACTAAAATTTTGTATCTTTTCTTCTACGAAAGATTCAAAAGCTTCTTCAAAAATTGGTGAACCTAGGAGGCGAAGAGAAGCTTTTTCAACAATTTTGATATTTGGTGCCAAATTATTAAATTTCGATATTGCCAAATGTTTGTTCATTGAGTTTGTTGTATTTATAAAAAGTTCACATTTACTATAATTTAGTTCTAAGCCAATGGAGTTGAATTTATTTTTTAGAAAAGCCATGTCTTGTAATACAGTGTCTAGATCGCCTCCCAGGGTTCATCATCTAAAAACCACACATTAAATTTTGAATTTATTTGCCGAATAATGGGGTGTATGGCTAAACTAAAAATGTCTGGTCCAAGAGGGTCACCTTGTTGGCATCCAACTGCTGAATCCAAAACATTGTCCTTGTAAAGTAATTTTGTGGGATATCTGTAACATTGCCAAAGAAATTTAAAAATTTTAGGTGTTTCTAATTTTGCCTGTGCCAACAAAGTGTCCCTATTCACTGAATTGAAAGCGTTTTTCACGTCAACCTTAAGAATGACCGCTCCATCACTACTGCCAAGGTATGTAGAAAGGGCATGTATAACAGCCACACAACCCCCCCTTGGAACCAAAACCTAGTTGGAGGGGTTGGAACTTTTCGGATAGCTCCCTGCTGTAAAATTTACAGCATATCTTAGCTGCTATACGCCGATATGTGTTGCCCATGGCAATGGGACGAATGCCACCATCCTTCTTTTTTAGGGCGCACAAGTTTGCCCCATACAAGATTTTAATTATCGCATCGTCCACATTACCGGAGAGCATCATATTAATTAGCGCAGTTAGCTCCTTCAGAAACGATTCCTTTTAAAGTTGTATGCCGTGGTAATTGCTATTTGGCATTGTTCAGGCGCTTCTATTGTATGACAATTTATACAAACCGAATCTATTTTTCGTTAATTATAGTGTTATTAATCATGAGAATGTTGGGATAATAAACTTGTCAGACATACCTATTACAATATAAGTCATTGCCATACAATATAAGTGTACGTTTACCGGTATGGTATATTACCATAGTTTCAAAAAGTAGCACACACGATTTTTGGCTGTAATGATAATAATAATTAGTTGTAAACACGTCTATAAACCATGCATACTGTAGAACAAATAAAATATTAATAGCATAATAATAATTATGAGTCCCGTATAAAGTATATATTATGTTTGCATTATAAATATTTTTATAGTTGTAATAGGAGTTATTGTGTATTGATAAAACAATATGATAAATACATAAGATTGTATTGAAATTTGCATACATATATAAAAGGTATACAATATTATATTGTTAGTAATATACTTTTGTTTATAAGAGATCTTATCCGTAAATAAAGGTGGCGTATGTTTAACTTGCACTGTTTCAGTTGTCGTTAGTAGAGCCGAATATAGGCAGTAAATCATCTTGGATGCGAACTGACAAAGAGGTTTTACCTTCGCTTTGTTTAACGTAGATAGTGCTTTGGGTACACCAGCAGTAAGAATAGCTACCGAATAAAAAAGCAACCGATTTCTTTCGTCAATCGCTCGTTGTAGTAATGTTTTTGTGATGTTCCAGGCATTTCAATATCACCACTCGATATGTTCCTGCGTGATTTAGCTGCCTTCAATATTTGGTCACGCTTACTCCGACGCCTACGTCGGAGTAAGCGTGACCAAATATTGAATTTGTATTGCGTCTCCTAAGACGCACTACTATAGGCCTCGGGAAATCGGGTTTTTGTTCGGCAGCCAATGCAGATTTTACGCGAGGACCTACTCTAGTTACCCAATCTATATCACTGTCATTCAAATCTACACCCACCTTCCGCACTGCTAAAAGGGCAATATGATGGAGGTTCTCGTTTGGATTTTCAGGTATGCCAGCTAATTCCAATTCATTGCGCAGTTGGTGTTGCGCTTGTACGCTCAGTTCCTGTCGAAGTTCCGACACCTTTGAATTCAGTAGTTTAACTTCTCGCTCTCGGTCTTCAAGAACTGTGATTCGCTTGTCACGCACTGAAATAGATGAGTTAAGTTCTTCCAGTTTTGACTGACAGTTTATAAGGGATGTTGTAGCTTCTTCGAGGTGTTTTTTAAGTGATGATATTTCCTGAGTTAAAATACGAACTTCCTCTATCAATTCTTTCATCTCGCTATTTGTACAGCTGTCGTGTGCATCCACCATTTTTCCTTTGGTAACATTATCCGACAATGCTGAGCGAACGGGCGTCGCGCGTCGTGCTGTTATCTCCTCCTTTCCTTAGAGATGCGCTGCAGTCCGGACATTTCCACGTTTTTATTTTCTCAGTTGAAAGCGTGGACCGATTAATGCAAAAACTTTTTTGACAACTTTCTGTCGAACATGTTAAATAGTTAGAATCTTTCGTGTTTTTCAAACAGCCGTAGCATGTCATCTTGAGCAATAATTTACTGAGTAATATAATATAATAAGTAACATTTAAGAAATAATTATACAAAACATGTTTCCATATTTTCCACATTTCAAAACAACACTGACATGAAGAAAATCATCGTGAGGGAACCTGCATGTCTGAGAGTTCTCCGTAATGTTCACGAAAGACATGTGAAGTCTGCCAACCCGCACTTGGCCAGCGTGGTGGACTATGGCCTTGCCCTTCTCATAGCGAGGAGAGCCCCGTGCCCAGCAGTAGGACAGTTTATATACAGGGCTGATGATGACGATGACTTCGTTTCCTACAGTACATTGGACTAAGTGCTTACAACATTTTAGATTAGATTGAGTAGTAGAGCCTTGCTGATTTCAGCATGAATGGGCCGGCTCGACTGAAGAAGTACTACCTTCTCACAGAAAATCGATGTAAAGTAATAGTACCTAAACTGTTGCGTTTCGTCCGGTGAGTGAGAGTGCCGGAGGCCCTATCCCCTATTCCTTCTCCCTCCTCCCACTCCTTATCCTATCCCTTTTCCCAACTCCAAAGGGCGGCAACGCACTTGTGACTCCTGTGGTGTTGCTGGTGTCCATAGGCGGCGGTAATTGCTTACCATCAGGTGATATTATTACATAAAAAAATAAAAAATATGCGTATTAACCCGCAAGACCCGTACAATTAAAATCACATGGACACTCGCCTGTAGAGGACTTAACTAGCATTTGATCCAAATATAAAAATGAGGTTAAAATTATCTCAAGATATTAGAATTAAGGGGTCCTCAGGAGCGAAACAGTATTGACTTCCTAAAGCGACTGTCAAAGATCTTCATAACAGCAGGGACTGACAGTGGCTTAACGTGCTCTCAAGGCACGGGGCAAGCAATAACAAAACATTCAATACGCACATATCTCTTAAAGTCGTGTTCGATACCCTCTGCATGACTGTTGGTATCTCTCTGGTTTTACGTTTGTTGGTATCTCTTTTTATAGGTAGTATAGCCTTGCTGATTTCAGCATGAAGGGGCCGGCTCGACCGGGGAAGTACTACCCTCTCACAGGAAATCGACGTAAAGTAACGGTACCTAAACTGTTGCGTTTCGTTCGGTGAGTGAGAGTGCCGGAGGCCCTATCCCCTGTTCCTTCTCCCTCATCCCACTCCTCATCCTATCCCCATTCCCAACTCCAAGGGGCGGCAACGCACTTGTGACTTCTGCGGTGTTGCTTGTGTCCATGGGCGGCGGTAATTGCTTACCATCAGGCAATCCGTCTGCTCGTTTGCCGCCTATTAACATTAAAAAAAAACTCCACTAAGCTATCCCTGGTGTTAATACAGCGTATATGATGCTTAAATCATTGATATTTCACAGAGATATGTGGCGGCGGAAATGACAGACTGTCGACAGAATTGGTGGTATCACATATTCTATATCAATAATTACTTTCAAAACACATCCAAATGCATGGTGCAAAGTTGGTAAGTATCAAATAAAAACTCAATCCAATTCATTTTCTATACCATTTATATGAGTCAAATAATAATAATATTAAGTGATTTTAATTATAAGAAGCGCCTATAAGCGTTACTTTAAATTGTTTAGGCGCAAAACGTACACATACAGGCATACATATATACTCACGCCTTTTTGCCGTCAGGGTAGGCAAAGATAACAGACTCAGACCTCAAGCGCTTCCCGGACAAGCACTGCTTAGTAGTCTCACTAGATGGTGTTGTGTGAATGTGGTAGAATAATATTTATTATTCCTCTACATTAAATACTGTTTTTATGTACGCTCACCGTTTTTGGGTACTTCGGACCTATCCGTTTCAGGACATTCCCAATTTAGTTATAGAATGTCTTACGAGATCTGCCACGTATATTATGCTATCTCGTGAATCTTTCATTCTTGCAAGGAGTATTTCCTAGTAAACTAAAAATTATATAGTCAAGCCATTACTTAAAAAAGGTGACAGCGAAAACCCGGGAAATTACAGACCAATAACACTAATACCATTATTTTCTAAAAATTTTGAAAAGTTGATGCATGCTCGCATTACAAGCTTCTTGAATAAACATTGCATACTCGTCAAAGAGCAAAATGGCTTCCAAAAGAAAAAGTCCACTACTCTCGCAGCCTATTCGTTGGTAAAAAATGTCACAAAATCACTGGACAAAAAGATGCGTGTATCAGCAATTTTGTTTGATATGTCGAGTGCTTTTGACTTTGTTGATCATCAGATTCTACAGCGCAAATGTTAATTTTATGACATCCGGGGTAAGGCTCATGAATAGTTAAATAGTTACTTAGGAAATCGAAAGCAATGTGTAGAAATAAGTTGAACGGATGCCAAAACACAATGACTACTTATAGATCATCCCTCAAAATAAACAAATTTGGGGTCCCCCAAGGTAGTGTCCTGGGGCCTCTATTATTTCTACTTTACATAAATGACGTGCCAAAAATAATGAAATACAAATCAACGGTCTTTGCAGATGATATATCGGTAGTATAAGTACCTCATAGTCGCAAAAATATTAATTATTATGAGCAGATATTGAATAGCACTAAAGTTGACATCACCAAATGGCTAGATGAAAATAATCTTACCGCTAACATAGATAAAACTAAAATTCTTGAATTCAGGAACTACAATAGCATAGCACTTAATCTAAAGGTAAATTATTGTGATCAAGTCATTGATACTATTGATGAGATACGCTTTTTAGGTTTAGTACTGGATTGTCATTGCAACTGGAAAACTCAGATACAAACCGTATGTACCCGTATAAACAGATTTATTTATGCTCTTCATAAAATTAGGAAACTGGCAAGTGAAGAGACTGCCAAAATAGCATACCACGGGCTCAGTACTGAGATATGGTACATTGTTATGGGGTAACTGTACAGACATCAGCAAGGTATTTGTTTCACAAAAGAAATGTGTCAGAGCAATTCTCGGCGCTGCTCCCCCTGAATCCTGTGGGCCCCTTTTCAAAAAACTCAAACTTCTTACTTTAACGTCTTTGTATATCCTAGAGATTGCCCAATTTGTAAGAAACCACCATGAGTTCTTTGAAAGAGCGAGTGAAAGCAGTAAATATTTGTCAAGAGATCCTACTAAACTACATGTGTGTGCAAAATCAACTTCGTTATATAAAAATAATAGCCATTGTATAACAAAATACCGAAAATAAGTGTATAACAAAATACCGAAAACTATACGAGAGCTGCCTGTAACAAAATTTATTAATGTGCTTAAGAGGTGGTTAATTGCTAAGTGTTTTTACTCAATAAACGAATTTATGACATGTAAAGATAAATAATAATAAATTATGATATAGTTAATCAAATTTTATTTCTTGACTTAAATTAATTTTTTGACACTACTTACTAAATTTTCGGACATATTTAATTAGTTAATTGATTAATATTAAATAGTTTCATTCAAAGCAATTTGCATTTCAATTAATATTTTTAACAAGTGTATTTTAACAGAAATAATTTGACTGCTCGCATAATGTAATTTTAAGTGTAATTCTTGCATGCCGATTGAGAGGTGAAACATGCTGTACTAAATGACTGAACTATAACTGTACCGTCTGTATCTACCATGTTTCTAGCAAATAAAGAATTATTCTATTCTATTTACGACCAACTTGCCCACACACATTTGCCTTATATATTTGATTCCTCATTCTTTGTTCAGTCATTAATAATAATAATATAATAATATTCTAACACATCCACACATCACCATCTAGTCCCAAACTAAGCAGAGCTTGTACTATGGGTACTAGATAATGGATAAACATACATATATACTTTTTTTTTGTAAATACATACATATTATACATAGAAACACCCAGACCAAGACAAACATCCATGTTCATGCACACAAATGTTTGACTTGAGCTGGAATCGAACCCGCGACCATCGGCGTAGCAGTCGCTTAAACTCCCGCTGCGCCAACCGGTCGTCAAAGTCAAGTAATTCGCTCTGCGTGACTAACTACTAACCATTTCAGCATTGCTTTCTTAATCCTTGTCACAACATCTTCTTACATACCACAGCGCTATCGTATAACTGCATTCGGAATTCTATTAATTAATCTCACCCCTCATTTACTACGCAGTGATCATCTGAACTTCGTTAATACTACTTTCATGCTTTTTCTGCTATACCCAATTCTAAAGTCCGTATATCAACGTAGGGATAAGCACTCAATTTTGATCTGCCATTAGCGCCTCAAAACGTCCCATTCACAAAATAAAGCGAAAGATTTTTTGCTGAAAACGTTTTAATGATTTCTACTTTCAAAGTGTATAAAAGGCAAATAAGTAGTATAGTTACCACCAATTCTTTTATCATAACAATCGACTCATGGCTTACCTAAATCTATCTATCTAAACGTCACGCATGTCTCCCATTGGGGTAGGCAGAGACTATGGAACGCCAAATGCTCCGGTTCAAACATACCTCTTTCGCTTCTTCGACATTCATTAACCTCGTCATGCATGCTCGTTGGTTACGAGTACTTTTGATTTGGCCCTTCCGCAGTACGTCACTATTTTGGTCGGCGTAAGTCCGTCTTGGGCGTCCTCTACCGACATCTCCATTCATTCTTACTCGATACACATCTTTCGTAAATTTCCTTGCATCCATCCGTTCCAAATGTCCAAACCATCGCAACATACCTTTCTCAATCTTTGACACTACATCTTCTTTCAAACCACACCTTTCTCGAATAACGCTATTTCTCACTTTATCTGCCATTCTTACTCCGCACATATTCCTCAAAGCTCTCATCTCCACAGCATTAATTCTACTTTCATGCTTCTTCTGCCATACCCATGATTCACTTCCATACATCAATGTTGGCGCCAAAACTCCCTGCAGTATAGCAAGGCGAGCCTTACTCGGTATAATTTTACTGATAAACATGGTCTGTAAGGCGCCATTCACACAATTTCTTGCTTTCACTCTCCTTTCAATATCTCCCTCACATTTTCCATCTCTTGTAAACAATGACCCTAAATAGACAAACTCATTCACTTGTTCCACTTTTTCATCTCCTATCATTATGTTACATTCAGTTACACTAGCTTCCCTCTCTATGACCATAACCTTGGTCTTGCTTACATTCACTTTCATGCCCTTCTTCTTATATGCCTCATTCATTACGGTGACCATCTGCTGTAAATCAGACGCTGACGACGCAAAAAGAACCTGATCGTCAGCGTATAGCAGGGCCTTAAACACAGATTCACCCATTCTTAAACCACATTCAGACTCTTTCAAATCAGTCAAACAACTATCCATGTATAGATTGAACAGCCAAGGAGACGCTACACATCCCTGTCTAACACCACGATCAATGTTGGCCCATGACGATCAATCATGGCTTACCGTTGATGCTAAATCTGCCTCTTTCAATTTGATACTTGTAATATTTTAAGTAATAATAGGTAATAAAAACTTGGAGCGCCATGGATCGGATTTTTGGAGCCGGGTGGAATAAATAATCGATTTTAAACTTTCGCGATTTGTGTACATCGTACAATATTATTTAGCGGGTCTTAGTCGCGATAATTTATTTATTTCAAGGCATAAATACCTCTGTTATTCTCCTACGTTTCTACCGGCTTGCGACGGTTGTGGTCGCGGAGGGACTGATGTCAGCTCAGCGGCGTCCTTGTGAAGCGCGGGATTCGGCAGCTACCCTCACTTGTTTTGTATTTTTGATATTTTCAGTTCTATCCGCACTGTCGGTACTTCGACACACTACACTTATGACGTCTACACACTGATGAGTTGTGTTACTGCGGCGTTGTTTGCATTTGTTGATAACTGGGTTCCAAGTGGTCGATAGTCTGTATCCGTCCTACCGGTTGAAATTTCTATGTTTTTTTATTTCAACCGCTTCACGTACTATCCTGGAGTAATAGTGGCGATCGGTGGATAAGACCTTGGAGAGGGGACTATATACAGTCCCCAACTGTATATAGTCCCCTCTCCAAGGTAGCACACAATCTGCGTACCCCAAAGGACGTAATTCCTCTACAAACACCAGGCGTCTACAAGGTTGATTGCAGTTGTGGTAGTTCCTATATCGGACAGACCAAAAGAATGATCGCTGAAAGGTTCAAAGAACATATCACAGCTGTCAGAAATCGACAAATTAATAAATCTGCCATAACTGAGCATTTGCTGGAATCTGGACCAAACCACTGGATAGAATTACATCATCCACAAGTCTTATCCACCGATCGCCACTATTACTCCAGGATAGTACGTGAAGCGTTTGAAATAAAAAAATATAGAAATTTCAACCGGGAAGACGGATACAGACTATCGACCACTTGGAACCCAGTTATCAACAAATGCAAACAACGCCGCAGTAACACAACTCATCAGTGTGTAGACGTCATAAATGTAATGTGTCGAAGTACCGACAGTGCGGATAGAACAAAAAATATCAAAAATACAAAACAAGTGAGGGTAGCTGCTGAAACCCGCGCTTCACAAGGACGGCGCTGAGCTGACATCAGTCCCTCTGCGACCACAACCGTTGCAAGCCGGTAGAAACGTAGGAGAATAACAGAGGTATTTATGCCTTGAAATAAATAAATTATCGCGACTAAGACCCCCTTAAATAATATTGTATGAATAAATAATCGTCCGAAAAAAAGCTGCTTAATTAAAAATGTGTAGATTTTTTTAATGATGAATTATATTGCATATTAATGTTATTACATATATGTTTAAAAAACGTTTTGTTTACCATTATACATGGGACATTTTGCGAATGGGACTTTTGTGAATAGGTCATTGTGACCACTTGACACTCTTAGCTGCCTTTATTGCTGTTAATGTTTTAAGCTTTGATATTTTATTTACATCTACGACAATTATTACTTTCACACTAATTATTTTGTGACTATTCAGGTACCTGGCAGTAGACACTCAGCTCTACGTAATTGCCGTGATCATTTACTTGGCGTGCAGAACTGATCGCTCCCGGCAACTTGTTCTGTCATCATTATCAGTTATTGGAACACTCGCTGTAGTCGCACATGTATACTTACAAGATCTTGATGGAGCTATGCTAGCCATTCCCGAGTAAGTGTTTGTTAACGGTCTAATTATTGCCACAATATTAGATCAACTACCATTTGACGTCTGCAACCCAGAAGACTAGTAATAATTTATAATATCACCGTCAAAAGTTGCTGTTTGGGATTTTCTCTTTGTCGACAAACTTCTTGTGATACCCAGCTACATACATAGATATATACATAGGCCAATATTTATACTGATATCCGATAAACGTGTCTAATTAAATCTTTTTTCTATCTGACGGTTTTTACACTTAGATCAGCTATTACTTACACTTAGTTTAAATCAGTACTTTTGTCTTAATTGTCAGTCGCACACATAGCGGTAAGGCTAAACTCAAGTACACATAAATCGATATTAAACTTTCGCGATTTGTATACATCATACAATTTTATTAAAATGGGTCTAACTTGCTATATTTAATACATTTAATGTATAAATATCTCTCTTTTACCGAGGTTTGGGCCGTCTTACAACGGTCGTGGTCGCGGAGGGACTGATGGCAGCTCAGCGCCGTGCTTGTGAAGCGCGGATTTTGGCTACCCTCACTTGTTTTTTTTATATTTATCCGAATTGTCAATAATGTCACCGATATTTCTATGTGTTACAAATTTGTCTTAATGTTTTGTGTTACTTTCAGAATTTCGTCACTGAATGTCTTCGTCAACAGCCCTTTTTTCATTAACGTGTTCAAGCGCGCTCACACTAATCTTGTTGGATACATTATGGGTATGGCACTGGGCTTCCTCATTTACAATTTACAAAAACAAGAAATTGACTTCCAAAAATATCAGGTATTGCTTGTGTATAAAATTTTCAATTTAATAATTTATGAGTTAATTATTATGTACTGTTTATTGTATTACATCATCAACATCATGCCAGCCAATAGACGTCCACTTCTAGTTCTCCCTCCTGGTTCTCCACATAGACTGATCTTGAACCACCCGCAGATTTACATATGGATATTTTATTATTTATTCGAACTTAAACTATATACTTACATAACAAGTTCACTATGTAGCTAAACAACCGACACAAAAACCTAATCAATAGCCTGCTAACTTTCCATATTTGCGCTGTATGAGGGACTGCGCTAATACGGCAACAGCTCCAACTTAGCACTTTTGTTACTCTTTCGTACGATAGATGGCGCTGTACGTATCTCTTGTTTCCAAATCGCGCTATTATTGTGTTTTACAGTCATATTTACAGCAATTTTAAACATTTTGGCGTCGTGGTGATGACTTGTGTGATAAGCCTTGCCAATTAACCATAGTGATACGAAGTTATTTACTTTATCACATACAATATCATACTGTTCAACCCAACGACAACCCAGCCTACTAGACGGCAGACGTAAGGCGAACACTTTCTGACAACACGTTAGACTTAAACGTCTTACATAAGATCAATCCCAACACTAGTTATGAATTAGGTATGACGTACCGCAAATTTAAACCGGCCAATTAGAATGCATTTTTGTAACCCCTTTCACCCCGCATACCTCACAGCTTTGACAGAATTGTTTGTTTGTAGAAGTGAAAATATTAGATGTCTAGTAGGTGAGGTTGTCGTTGGTTCAACCTCAATACAGGACACTTCCACATTAATTTCTATAGACAAACTGGACTGAATATTAAATAAGTTATTTGGAACAAGTATCGATGATCCAGCCTAACTTGACCGATGTCATAGCATGTTTATTATATTTAGCTTTTATTTAACACTTGTTTCAGAAACTTAGGTATCGCCTCCTAGTCTGGTCTGCATTACCTTTAGGTGTATTGTGCTGCTATATCGGAAATATCTTCTACGCCGATACGCCGAGGCCCTCGGTATATATAAGGACACTTTATGCTGCACTCTCGAAACCAGTATTTGCTATGGCAATCGGTGGAATATTATTTGGATGTATTTTTAAAAGCGAAGGTAAGTTTGTAACCAGTTTTAGGTGTGTTGCATGCAGCAGTATCTATGTAATTTTGATTCAGTTAGCTCCATTCAGTCAAACTTCTATCCTCATATACGTTTGCCTTTATTACTATCATTATTAGCTCATAGTATTGTCTGACAGTTCCTTTTATTTTGGAAGTTTTTTGTTCCTCCAGGCATTTTCCGGCCCATCCTTGAATGGCGCTTTTGGACAGTACCAAGTCGACTGACATACAGCGCATATCTGCTGCATGTTGCTTTCGTGAGGATCTACTTTGCTTCTATAACCGAAGTCACGGACCGTGGCTACTTTACTTTGGTAAGTAATTGGTCCTGCCTGAAGTCTAAATTTTTATACCATAAAGCTAGTAAACATGTATTTTCCAAAAGGGAGGACATTAAAGTTCAGAGAATGGTTGACGAAAAACTGACCAAGACGACAATATTAGGTAAATTTAAATGGGACAGAGGGAAGGGGAAGACCTAGGCTGATGTTCTCTGACCAGAATGGAAACCTCGTAGGAAATATTTACAATTTTTCTTTACGATTAATTTTATTTTTATAACATTCGTTCGTTCGTTTATAGATGCAGTTAATAGCCCAAATGCTTGTAAAGACCTTCGTCGCAGCCCTTTTCTTCTGGTTGTTGGTAGAGGCACCACTCAGCAACGTCATTAAGGAATACCTATCTGCACCAAAGGTACAATACCAGGAGAAGAAAAAAGCATAGAACTAAAATCGCTTCAAAAACAAACAAAGCAGCAGATATGGAAAACAGTATATTGAAAACAATTAAAGACATTCAAATAGATGCAGGCTGGCTTTTAATTCATGTGAAGGGAAATATATTCGTGCTAAAAATCAATGCGTTTATCTTATTTCATATCAACTTTTATATCACCTATGGTCTGTGTATGTCATCGATTTTATTCCATCGACATTGTCGCATGTACCCGTAGCAGTATTATAATTAATTAAATAATGCCAACGTGGTTCTGTCTATCTACTGAGTTAGTATATTTGCGGTTGCAAAATGCAAATATGCATAAATAAAACAAAGTAAATGCTACTTAATAAATTTAGAGACGTCATGTAGCGTTATCCTTTTTGCAACATAGGGTTCGCTAACTAGTTTTACCGAATCTGACTGAATACTAGCTTTTAGACAGAGCCACAGGCTTTCTCACCTCCACAACCCAGCGGAATAGCGAGATGGCATGGTTTCGACTAGTGTCAGTTTATTTAGTGGTACTGACTCTCTATTATGACTATCAGAGATTTTCATGACAACTGGGACCGACGGCTTAACGTGCTCAAGTGGCAAGCAATACGCACATAACACTGAAAAGTCAGCGATGCGCGTCGTGGATTCATACACCGTAGCCTGTACATAACAGTCTATTGGTATCTCCACTAGGCTATCGCTGCATCATCATCAGCATCATCATTCTAGCGCTGTCCCAGTTGCGATCAGAGCCCTTGGCTTTATGGCTGCATTTCGTAAAAAAAATTGTCCAGAAGTCTCCAATCAGTGCAATGCGCAGGAGAAAATTTCACGAAGTGCTTTACTATGAAGCAACGCTCCACTTCACCTGCTACTTTTTTTCGATCACTGTACAAAGATTATTATCATCGTCACTACCATCGTTCTAGTGTTATCCCGGTGGCATCCAGGACTGCTTACTGGTCTTACTAGATTTTAGAGTGGATTTATCAGTTTTTCTGTAAAGGGACTAACGTTTGATTGCCGTAACTCATAATAATAGGGGATAGTGATATTCCAGGGCTAAGATAATTGTTTATTCAAGGGTACTAAGTTCTCATTGCGACTAACAATAATCGTCAGGATAACCGGCTTAACGTATTCCTCTAGGCACATGGCAAGTGATCTGTTGGTCCCCTTAGCTATTAATTGTTAATTACATTTGATTCATTGATATACGGGGTTTCTCTTTCCATATCAATAACTTGATAAGTATTATGTGGATGATCATTGCTCAGATTTGATGAAATTGTTAGATACCTATTATATTGCTCCATATAATATATTTTACAGCAGACACTTATAAACGTTAAATTCACAATAAACAGATTCAGCAAATCAGCTCATCTGATACATAATGTTTGCGTAGGCACTTTTGAGAAGATATGTGCAAAACAATACGTTATTATGATAAAGACGCAGATTAATATTCCTATTATTTTATTTTAAATTTAATTCTAATAAGAACCAAGATACATCTTAGTCTGATAACTACGATTATTTCTCAGGACGTTATTTATCTAGCTAAAACATCTTTATATCTTAATATATAAAATCCTTGCGTTACTGACTAATATATTAGTCTATGTACTGACTGACTGGCAGACAAGCTACAGCCGAAACTACTCGGCGCAAGAAGCTGAAATTTAGCATGTATGTTCCTTGGGGACCGTAGGGGTGCACTAAGACGGGATTTCCCGAAATACCCAAGGGATTGAGCAAAACGGGTAAATTAAAAAATAGCTCTCGTTACATATGTATATACTGGGTGTAAGGAACGGTGTACCGAAAACTGATACCAGTTATTTAGTACACTTTACTGAGACTCGTGGCGGTCGAATTTGCCGGAAAAAATCTAAGAACTCGACAATTTTCCAAAAAATTGCGACGTAAATAGGAACACGCAAACTCGCACTATCATCTGTTACGGCCCTACAGCGGCGGGTGGTAGCGGCAGTGATTACGATGTACTGGTGCGCTTACTGTGCTGTGGCCGCGCGCCGCGGCCGATGTCACGTCAGAGTAAACACGCCATGTACATGTTTAATTCTTAGAATTTTACAAAAGTATTAATGCGGGACGACTATTATAGTTACTATTTAATTACATTAAATGGCAAAATATGCAAAAGAAAAATCGGAAAATTCATGAAAATTTTCCGGAAAATTCGACCGCCAATAGCCTCAGTATCATCTACTAAATAAGTGGTATCGGTTTACGGTACACCGTCCCGTACACCCCGTATATAATAATAAAAACTAAAATCCTTCTTTTTGTTATGTTGCTAACACGTGAACAGTTCACGACACCATTTTACTTTTTCACCATACTTCTGGTTACCTAGATACTATACCACATACTCCCAAAACATATTGCGTACTTGACTACGCTAAAATTTCATTAGATCCAGCAAAAAATAATGTTGGTCCTGTTTATGACTCTCTAAATGTGGATGATGCTACAACAACTTTATAAATTCGTTCAACAACCTTATATTTTCGCACACAATTTTGAAGGTTTTGCCAAATCGGAAAAGAATTAAGAAACTGTGGATGACTGCAGGCTACCTAAGATGCCTTTAAAATCAAGATAATCTTAGTCTAAAACTTAAAAAGTCCACTGAGGATAAAATACTTACAGTTAATTATAAGAGGTATATAAATTATTGCAAAATGATAATTAAAAAGGCCAAAAACACTTATGATGATAATAAAATTAATAATGCACACAACCACAGCAAAAAGCTTTGAGCCGCAATAAAATGTATAACCAATACAGCTAAGAGAGAAATCACGAGCACTCGACCTACTCTCAACCACACAACCAAAACGCGCCGTGAACGCTGCAAACAACTATTTTGCCAACATGGTCACTTGTTAGCTGAAAAACATCCTAAACCCGCGCATATAAATCAATTAACTAACAGCTTTTTTGTATGCAGCCATACGTTTGTTTTATTAGAAACCGACAAATCGGAGGTTAAGATGTTGATGGGTTACCTTAGAAGTGACTGTGCGTTAGGATATGATAATATCTCTGGCTCATTCCGAGATTTAAAGAAGTTTTGGCCCCACCTGTTACACTTATAATTATGTAACATAGCTTTTGCAACGGGCTCTTTTCCGGATGCCTTCAAATTGGCAGTCGTGCACCCGATCTACAAGAGTGGGGACAGAGACCGACCAGATAATTATAGGCCCATATCGATTCTCCCGACACTTTCAAAAATACTGGAAAGACTAATGAATAATAGACTCACTAAGTACCTTGAAAGATTTTCTATTCTCGCCCCAAAACAATATGGTTTTCGCAAGGGGATATCCACCAGTAAGGCAGTGCTTGATTAAACCAGTGAAATTGTAGCCAAGCTAGACCAGAAGCAAAAGATCATAGGGATATTCCTGGATCTAGCAAATGTGTTCGACACCGTCTCGGTCCCTATACTTATAGATAAGTTGGAGTATATCGGCATAAGAGGTAGATAGCTTTCCCTATTTAAGAGCTATCTTACTGGCAGACATCAATGCCTTAAAATTGGTTATTGGACAAGTCATGAGCTGCCTGTAACATATGGTGTTCCGCAAGGCAGCATAATCGGTCCAACTTTGTTTATCATTTATTTAAACAACCTTTGTCGCCTTTATCTCACGGCGCCATTTTTGCATACGCCGATGATACGATTTGTTATTTCGAGGTTCCTCCTGGGAAACAGTTTTTTATTTCACCCAGATGTGTTTAAGCGCTGTCAAAACTTGGTTGTCTCAAAACATACTAACTCTAAATGTTGAGAAAAAAAATACGCGAATGTCGGTTGACACCTTCTAAATTAACTGCTCATTCTTGCTTTCCACTATCCAACACTACTTGTAACTATCCGTCACTCTCCAGTACAAACTGTGTCAAAAATCTTGGTGTTCAAATCGGTACACACTCTTATATCATACACATGTTGCCACACTCACTTCTAGGCTAAGAAAGATGATGTACATCTTCTTTAATTTTTGACATGGTGTGGATAAGAGAGTGTTGAGACTTGTATACCTTGCCCTCTGCCAATCTTTACCTGAATATTGGATAGTAGTCTGAGGAGGATGCACCAAGACCCATCATCTAAAATTAGATCGAGCGCAGAGAGCTTTACTGAAGGTAGGTTGGAAGTTACCGTACCGGTTCCCCACTGCCGATCTTTATACAAAATGTGGCATTCTCTCAATTCGAGCTCTATTTAGACGTATTGTTATCTCTGTTACCCATGCACAAACATTCTACAACCCATTGGGGTTGTAGAATGGTAACATCTATTGAGATGTTATGGTTAGACGGAAACATGCAATTTAAGGTCCTACCTCAGTCGTCACAAGCATTGCGCAACGTAGTTTTTACTTTTTGTAATAATATCTAACAGTATTGTAGAAGAAGAAGTGAAGTGGCTCATGCCACTGCATAGCAATATAGCTGAGTGAGGCCCGGTTATTGCAGGTCTCTTACTTTAAGTAAAGCTATTCATTTTTGTTTTATTGAATGATTATGTTCAAATAATATTGTTTTAGTAGTACTGTATATTTTGGTGTAATGTAATGCTTCAAACCTGCAATAATAAAACTAATTTTCTTTCTTTCTTCTTTCTTTCTTTCTAACTCCATACAAACGCACAAAACTCGAGTTATACCTACACACCCCGAGCGCAGTACACATTGTACTGTGCCTAAAGTACACAGGAGCGATCGTGCCGCGGTGACGAACGGACGGTGACGGCTTTTGTAGTGTAGCCGTGTTCTTTATTTAAATTATAATTATAGTGACGAGTCGTGCTGTTTGAAAGATAAGATAAATCTAAAGGTACCAACTACTTTGCAATGTTTACTCCTTAACTTATGCGTGATAAAGTCGAAATTTGATTAGCTGAATCTATTATTATGATGTTATTAAAAAGAACATATAGGTATGATTGTAGTAATAATAGTATTGTAGTAATAATGTATAAGTACTAGCAGAACACTTTTAACTGCGTAAGGGACAATGTATTAATTCATTGTACTTCAGTCTATAATTAGTAGTACCTTAAGGGTAATTTTATGTAGGTAATTGCTTACTCTACTTAGTATATATATAACAAATAGGTCATTTGCTAGGGTGCTTACATACCTACCTGATTTTTATTTGTTCGAATAAAAAAAAGTAATATTTTCAAAACCAAAAAGACTTCGAGTAGGTAGATGTAGTTAAAATATTTGAGGCGAGCAGCCCTATCGCTTTTTTGCGCCCGGCGCGTCTGTAGGCATATAACTCGGGGAGACGGCTGAGTTACAATACTGTTATGATATTACCGTGATAGCGCCCGCCCGCCGTTTGCTCAGCCCACGTCTCTTAGGGCGGTTTCAGATTAGCGTATTTTTCTGCGCGTATACGGTCGTTTCAGTATACGCGCTTACACGCGCGCTACATTACGTGCTTCAAGAAACCGAACGGGCATATTTCGGCGTGTTCGCTCGAAACGGTAGTGACATCTTGTCAGTGTCAACATAGATTCTGACGGCTCGCTTCGAAGCTCGTATAAATACGAGCTTCGAAGCGCGTCAACGCTCGTACGAGTTGCGAGTGTGCCCAAAGGCGAGCCTATACGCGCCTACATGCGCTTCCAAAAACGAGCTTATACGCGCGTGAGAGATATGTAATAATATCTAGGCTTTGGGCTGAAATTACTGATATCCAAGTATTTATACATAATATGTAAGAGGATAGTGGCAACTAAATGACACTGACATGACGTTTGTCAGTTAAACTGTGAAACGTGTAAATAAGGTGTACCTATATAAGTCGACAGGCTCGGCTAGCTCGTCCTATTCTCCTTCGACGACTGCTCAGGTACGATATGGTTCTGACTATTTAACTGCCACTGTGTTTTAATATTCTGTGTTGCTTGTTCTTTTGTTTCATCATCTAGGAAACAATGTAAGATAGTGTAATCATTATCTTATTGATATTGTGGGTAGTTTGATAGTTTGTGAGATATTAGTAATATAGGATAGAATAATATACCTACTGTGGATCAAGTTGTATCAATGAGATTCATTATATACCTGTGGTATAATACATTTAGTAGATTGTGTTGATGCTACATAATGCTTATTATGTTCTGTTGTAAGAAAGACCTTTCTAGTAATATAAAACTACCCACAACATTGATATTTGATATAAATTGGCTGTATAGTTGTTTGTTAATTATTAGGTACTTATTTAAAAGAATGATCAAGAGTTTTATTGCCCGTTCTTTCTCTTGGTTCTATGCATTTGCTTTGCGAACTGGGCTCTAAATGTAAATGTAGAATCACGACGTAATCTAAAGATATATCCTTGTGCCAAACTGAATAAATGAAAGTATGATTTGATAGTTGTCTTTTTTATTTATCAAAACTGTCTCTACACTATAGGGAGCTTTCCTGATTCTGACATCAGAAGTGGGATAAATTTGCGCCCACAATACTAATACATCCAATTGCAAGTTCCGGAGTCTCCTCGTCGTGATGCCATGATTCTGCCTAAGCCCGTCACTGCACCGTTCAGCTGACGACGGAGAACGATTGCCCTACGATCCAGTAGCAACGTTGCCGAGAGCAAGCCGGTGTACCGACTACATATCTTGACGATCTGCAACAGTATGCTGAAGCCAACAGCAACAACCAACTGCAAACGCTGGTAATGTACTTCCACCAAGAATATAGCCATGAATGGTCGAAAAATATGACTGTAGTACCAGGTTATTATAACATGTTCATCAAAAATGTATCTGAGTATAAAACTATGTAGGTAATAGCGAAAAAGTTACAGAAAATGTATAATAGATTTTTAAAGTAGCCGATATTGTTCTAATCTGTTGGAATTTGAATAGGCAACATTTGTAGTGATTGACCGAGACTCTGTATGAGCATTGGCTGTGTTGTGCTCTGTTGATAACTCTTTCTAGTGTTAGCACTGTGGATCGGCTTTACACCGAAACCGTAGGGTTCTAGGCGACTTGGGAAGGATTAATGGAATGGACTGTATTAGGGCGAGTTCTGGGTCGCCTAGAAAGGAATAAGGGAAGAGGAGATGGATACGGGAGGAGGTGATTGAGTGGGTATAGGATATTTCAAGGATGGAAGGCACTTACCTTATACAGCCTTCTTCGTTTCTTTTCCTCCTGGTGTTTCGTGATGCAGCTGATTGTTTACACTTCAATTCACCGTCACTCCCACTTGCGAGCGGTTTATATAATCACATACAACGGTGCGGCGCGGTACGGTATCGAGACGGCGTTCTCAGCGGGAGGAATGTTCTAGACTGTCACTCGCGTTCACGATCGCGGCGACGAAATCAGGCGAAGGCAGTGCCTCTTCCAGGGAGTGGGATAGAGCTGGACGGAAATATGGTATCGTTCGCACTAGACGTGGAACGATTGATCTTGATGCGATTCGTTATAGATAAGGAAGGTAGATGGCGCTACCACACTGATAAGCGTAATCGTCCTGCATATTTGAATTCCAAGAATTAAGTGTTCTGAAGAATCTTTTCATTACAGGTCGAATATGAAATGATGGTAGGTAGAATACATTTCAGAGATTTCTTCATTAATTTTGTTGGCTGTGTATTCATTACATACAGACCAATATTGCGGTGTAGGAATGTGCCTTAGCTCTGTTCCATAAGCTGTTGTTAAATTTTCGCCACAATTACCAAATTAATCAGTTCATGCTATATAGTTTTATTAAATCGGATCCAAACTATAACGAAAGAAAAAAAAAATAAGAATATTTTAATGTTAAGCTCTTGAATGTGTTGCCCTGGAGATAAGAATACGAAACTGTATATTTATCTTCAACATATCTTTGAAATATACTTACTCGTATTTTTAACTGGTTAATAATTGTTTATGGCACAAAAATTTGTGTATAGAATTACAATGAATAATGCACTTTCTATAATTGTGTAGTGAGTAATTGTCATGTACCCAGATAATTTCCACCAGTTTACTTGCAATAGACATACTTATGATTTTGTCACTTTGATTTCTATTGGAAGAACAAAACCAAATAGCTTCTATTTGTCTCAGAGGCACCACATTTGAATGACATGTTGTAAAGATAACCTATGAGTTTTGTATAACTATTACTACAAGCGAACTTTTGTGTGTAGGTACAGAAATATTCTATATTATATCAAGCGGGTCTGTGTCTAGCTAGATCATATCGATAAAATGATAGTTTCGTTTAGTAACTATTTCCTTTTATTTTTTAAACATACCTCATCCTCCTGAGGCCTGAGGGGTCATGTATGCTACGTCTAAATATATAGCTCAAGGTATTTTTATTAAAAAGTAGTTATTGAAGAATGTTTTTATGTTACATAGGATTAAATTAACTTGTTAAAGAAAGTGACATAATCTTGCTTATGTCTGGCACTATTAGATGGCAGTGTATCCAATATTTTCAAGTATTGTTATTTTGGTTGACACATTTCCTGTTATTTATAACGATAATAGCAGATAAAATAGTTAAAATGAAATGTGTAATAAATGCAGACATCTGTCTAATTAAATGGATCTGAAATAAGCTATTCAACTAAATTGATTCAATTTGAAAATAGTTCCAAATTACATCACTGATTTTTTTTCGAAAACATTCTTATAGTTTATTTATCTCGGAAATAATACAAATAAATTCAATAAATTAATAAAATATGAGACGGTATTTATTTTTATCTGCTTTTATTCATTGAAATTATGTATTTTTATTATGAAGTGCCATGTGTTAAACTGTAAACCTATTTAGACCATAATTATAGTAATAATCGATCTTAGGATTAGCTCTCGGAAATGAACTATCTTATCAATTTAGTATCTCTGGTATAAACACTACGATAGATAAGCTATTTAGAGATATTTTTTATGCAAAGATATATGTGTACATGTACTTTGTGTGGTTCAATTGTAGGAGACCATGGCAATAATGATTAAAATGGTATTTAATCATTCTAGGTGCTTGAAGGGTTTTGTTTATTTATTTTAAACAATACCTACTTACATGTAAGCTTACTATTTTTATACCAAACCTCTTACGAATCGTCAAATCTTTATTATAATGAAACTGAATGAACCAGATACCTAACGTAAAATACGTAAAAAAAAAACGAATTAAAAACTATGTCAGTGTTCTGATTGTGTAAACGGAATGAAAATAGCCACAATCACATGATACAATTGATAAATTAAACTGAAATTGATGAAATTAAATAAGATATTCTGCTTAATATAATAAGTTGATGTTTTTAAGTGTTGCGACCTAAATTAATAAATCTAGGTATGTATATTTGACTTATAGATATTGAAATATTAACCGACTGGTCCGAATTCTAACTAGTGTCTAGTTTGATTTTCTACGCGACTATTTATTATACCGTTTCTTACCAAGAGTACTTTTACTGGCATTGGCGTCTAGATTAACTTTAGGCAGTTCAGACTATTGGTAACATAAATAAACTATTAACTTAATTGGTTCATTCTTGATTACTAGTTATTTATTTATACTTTAGTACTGTTTGTACCTGCAATACATTCAGGTCAATTCAGTTTATAGCATTCCATACTGTACATTTACGGGTGGTAGACTTACAATTAGGAAACAATTAATAAGGAACACTTTTAGGAGAGGAGCAGTTTAGTAATATACTATAATAGTCTCTATATTATACCTAGGTGCATTTGATATATTATAGTTAAAAGATGTTTTATAGTAACATGCTTTAATAGGGTCTGCTGCATTTATTATTCTAAATTGATAACATTTTAGTGTATTATTAATATAGATATCAATTTTGATTATGATAAGTTACATTTATAGATTTTCCTACAGTTAATTTTTGTGGAATATAATAAAGAACTTTGTACTTTTAGATAGCTACGATTTATAGATTAATAACGTTTCGATATTCTTTGATGACATAGTAGCTTTTACGTATATTTTTTTTTTGTTTTCTTACTAAAGTATTTAAGTTAAATTTTAAAATACATATACAAAGAAAATAAAAGGGCGGTCTTACTATAGGTTAGAGGTTCTGATAACCATACACAGCATTACATATAAACTTCTTCTAAACAAGGATCGATAATGTAGGTAGCAGTGATGATATAAAAGTATCTGTAAATATCTATAATAATGTGATAACATCGATTTATTCATTGATGATTAAATAGTTGACGATGATTGAATTATTATTGATGATTAACTTACCGATGGTTAAGAAGTTGATGATAATGCTGGCAATGATGACCTTGTTGATAATGATTTTGATAATGATTTTGATAATGATTTTGATAATGATTTTGATAATGATTTTGATAATGATTTTGATAATGATTTTGATAATGATTTTGATAATGATTTTGATAATGATTTTGATAATGATTTTGATGTTGATGATAATATCATATTGCCTACGAACTGCTGAAGTCTTTCGCCTTGTTCTAGCCTGGACTCATGTGCAGCAGGTGTGGGGCTAGATAGTATCAAGGAGATTGACCGTTGTTACTTGTCTATTTAATGTGAAAAGAAAGGCAATGGCAAGGAGTGTATTAGAATGAAAATATTGTCCTAGTATTACACTACTGTTATCATACAAGTTGGTACCTGTATACTTGTAAATTAGTGAAATCGAATTTAATTATTTAACTCGGTTGTGAATTTAAATTATTTATTTTATTTCATTTACTTATCAGCCATAAGCAGAATTACCTATTTTAATTTTTTATTCTTAAAACCTTTACTTAAATTTTTATGCTTCGTAGTGGCTCCTTTTGTACTATATTATTTTTGACAATTTGTGGATGGATAATGCAGTGGTGTAATATTGTAAAATTAAACTGTACTTCTATGTAACATGTGTATTGTGAATGTTAATGATCTCTTCATAGAATAGTAAATACAATTTGTAACAATGGTATCAAAGCAGCTGACACAGAACTTATTTCTAGACTCGCAAAATGAAACCGTAATTAGTGTAAATATGAGTCCAGTTTATTTTTGTGTAATTGTTTCGTACAAATGGATTGTTGTTGTGATACTATTCTTATAATTGAACTTACTTAGATGACGACGTAATGTAAAGGAGAGTATTGAAAGGCGTGATTGCTGAGTAAATACTGATCTTTATTATAAGAATACATCGCTTATATATTATATGGGGCCATCTCTACACTACACCTCCGCCCCTGGGAAAAATAAAATAAATTACACATATTTATTTTATTTTTTAACCTATCAATAAACATGTCAAGAGTAAACATAATTATAAAATAAGATGTTTATATAATTTTTAAGTAAATATGTATAATAAAGGTTACAATGGCATATTCACGATTACATAATTGATTACATTGATTGTTATTACAAAAATATAGAATAAGACGTTACAAAATAAAAAAAAAACACAAAAAACAATGTAAAACATGGAATTACAAAAGTATAAAAGGTTAAAATAAAATAGTTATGATTTTTCTCTGTATTCCATAATTTTATGAATCAAAATATTTTAACCATAACATAAAATTACATTATAATTCAGGAGAAATCGAAAAGTGATTAAAAGTAAAATAAAGTATTTTTTTTTAAATGTATACAGTAAGGAAATATTATTTGTGTTGCGCACTATTTACATGGATAAACAATATTATAAAACACCATATTACACATTAAAAAAATAAACAATAAAACTGGTAAACCGTTATTAATGACAACTGATAAAATACATATAACACAAACATGAAACACCTTGATAATATTTAATATGTAAAAGCAATATAACATTTATTAGAAACATTTATTTGATAACAATTTAAATTCACTTTTCTCATTTTTATGAAAATATTTCTCTCATTTTAATAAAATCTTGCACAATTTCCTATTTAACACTTCAATCTCTTTGTACATTATATTTTAATGCATATACTTATCCTTCATTTGTTATATATAGGTACACATCGTATTAATTATTTACTATCGTTTTAACCACATTTAAATTGTAAGGTACATAAATCATATCATACAGGACTACTCGGTACCTGTTACATTTTCTTAGCGCACATTATTATTTTCGTAATCATTATTTATTTATCATCATCATATTTATTTTATATATTCTCTTATAATATCTCATGGTGCATAATATTTTATAACATAATAAATCTAGTTTAGAGTCAATATTTAAGACATACATGGTCACCAACAAATCTCACGGAGAAACTTCATTTACACCATGATCGAATATGAAGGTCATTACCCTAAACCTGTACCTTACCATGTGTACCTATTATATATTTAATACAATTCAAAATCATGACACATTTCCATTCCAATTAAATTATTAGGTCAATAATAAATTGCATTGCATTTGGTTGATCAGACCAATTTATACAACAATTTTTATGTACCAAATAATTTCCAACTAACAAAATCTAAACAAAACATTCAATATTATATTTTAAATCGTAATCCCATATCACTTAACACACTATACAATCAATTTATTTTATTGGACCATACTAACATCTATATTTAATATCAAAGTTCTATTTTTAGCAACATAAAATTTATAAACCACTGTCCAGATATTACCTAGGTGCATAATTCTTTAGCTTACGCGCGGGTGGCAACAGTTCCAGTAATTCGTAACTCTACACTCGGTGACGCCATAGCGACTATCCGATATGTTTACTTTATCTCATGCCATATACATCTAAAGGAATTTGCTACCAAACTGCTCCAAGTTCTATGTTCAAATATAATAATATTTTATGTAATTCTATTTCTGTAATTTAACAAAACATATTTATAGATAAAAAATACGCAACAGGCGCAACATAAGTAGGTACATAGCTACCTGTATAGCAAAAAAAAAAGATTATATTTTAGGGCATATTAAAATTGGTGCTCTATCTATAATGAACACCTGAAATAACTCAATACTGCACTTAATAATACGCATAATATTATTTTATCTAAAAAAATCTGATTTCGCTGTAAAAAAACACACACTTATCCGAAAAAAAACGTCACGTCACCATAGCACGGCGAGGCGTAATAGTCTTTCGTAATACGGTCTTCTTCATCTTGGTCATCACTGGGCCGGGGGTAGCGCGGCGGTATGAGACCGCCTGCAGTTCTCATCATCCATCCTCAGTATCATCACTACAACTCTACCAGGTTGATTTGATCTAGCTGCTATATTTTGCAGATTGCACAGATATCAATCTAGGGCCACAACGCAGGTTCTGGGCTTGATCATTATCAAAGCACACAGTTCGTAGTACGGAAACTAAAACACCAGCACTACCGCACATTTCTTTCTCTTCTTTTTCTTCATTGTGCTAGTTTTATTTTAGACTCTGTATTCACTAATCACAAAACATTTCGTACGGTACAAAGTTCGCTTGCGCGTCTTTAGTCCATATTTGGAAATGGAATTTTAAAACAAAGCCCGAACTGGCAGGATCGCCATGTAAAGGAGAGTATTGAAAGGCGTTGGTTGCTGAGTAAATACTGTTCTTTATTATAGATTACATCGCTTATATATTATATGGGGCCATCTCTACACTACAGTAAGTCAGTATAGCCGTAGCGGACGTAACGATACCATAGTTTTTAGATGGCTTTAATCAATATGGTAAGAATTCATTGTTACATAATACAGGGCGCCCGTCGGGCGATTGTTTAGTAAATTGTTTTTTAATTTATTGTACTTCGAGGACGAAGTAATTGTCAGTCTGGCCGTGAGAGATATGTAATAATATCTAGGCTTTGGGCTGAAATTACTGATATCCAAGTATTTATACATAATATGTAAGAGGATAGTGGCAACTAAATGACACTGACATGACGTTTGTCAGTTAAACTGTCAAACGTGTAAATAAGGTGTACCTATATAAGTCGACAGGCTCGGCTAGCTCGTCCTATTCTCTTTCGACGACTGCTCAGGTACGATATGGTTCTGACTATTTAACTGCCACTGTGTTTTAATCTTCTGTGTTGCTTGTTCTTTTGTTTCATCATCTAGGAAACAATGTAAGATAGTGTAATCATTATCTTATTGATATTGTGGGTAGTTTGATAGTTTGTGAGATATTAGTAATATAGGATAGAATAATATACCTACTGTGGATCAAGTTGTATCAATGAGATTCATTATATACCTGTGGTATACATTTAGTAGATTGTGTTGATGCTACATAATGCTTATTATGTTCTGTTGTAAGAAAGACCTTTCTAGTAATATAAAACTACCCACAACATTGATATTTGATATAAATTGGCTGTATAGTTGTTTGTTAATTATTAGGTACTTATTTAAAAGAATGATCAAGAGTTTTATTGCCCGTTCTTTCTCTTGGTTCTATGCATTTGCTTTGCGAACTGGGCTCTAAATGTAAATGTAGAATCACGACGTAATCTAAAGATATATCCTTGTGCCAAACTGAATAAATGAAAGTATGATTTGATAGTTGTCTCTTTTATTTATCAAAACTGTCTCTACACTATAGGGAGCTTTCCTGATTCTGACACGCGCATAAAATGCTAATCTGAAATCGCTCTTACACTTACACGCCAACCCACGCACACATACATATACTTCATTCATACACATCCACAATCCTAATACAACATTTTATACAGGTACCGACAAATATAATTTACTAAAATATTATTTTACAAAATTGCATTCTACCAAAAGTGTGATAAATACATATACAGAAGGGAGTGCCTGGAGATTCGTAATACAGGTCTTGAACCTAGTACGGACTCCAGCTCTCACTAAGGTACTGCTAAGTTATTTGGTAATTTGTTGTAATCACTCTGTGTTTGTATTATTAATATTTATAAAGGTGAATGGGCAAAATGTTACCCGGCTCCAATAGATATGATTGTAGCGTCATTTAAAAGGTCTTACCAAGAGTAACAATATTTACTATAGCCGCCAGTCTCAAATCTGATTGCGTATGGAGATAAACGACAGTCTTACTAACTAATAAAAATCCTGTTCATTCGGTTTCCCTTTGCGTTCAGGGCGACGGTAGCCTGTTTAGACAGTCCCGTGGACCCGGCGATAAACATACATATACGAGTATATTAGGTACCACTTATCTATGAAAGAAAATGAGTAGGTACTAAGCAAATATTTTCTGCATTTCCGTTCATGTTTTCTATTAATAACGCTTTTACGTAAGACTTGTGATATATATACGTGGATAGCGTACACGCAGACGAACTTGTCAATATCATAAGGCAGAAAATAGATAGCCCGAATGTTCTGCATATGTATGTAGAGAGAAAACCGCTTAATCACAGAAGAGTAGAGTTTCATGGAAGCGAGCCAGATAAAAAACTTCCCTTCAATGACGTAGGAGGATATAATTCTACCAGCACTAGGTACATACCAACTCAAGCTGGCAAGATGAAATGGTCTGTATATAATTGAAACGTACAGAGGGGGAGCACTTGAAGATCTGCCAGACTCTGGCATACACGAAGATGCCTGGCTTTTGCGTGGAAGAATCCAGTCGCGACATGTCCGTATAAAAACATATTTTTGTTAGGTATATATTGATCAACAGTGCAAATAATATTGTCCAACAGTTTTGCACATGTTTAACCGGGCGACTTACGGTGGGCACTTGTGCACATATAGTGTCCATCATATGGTACCTAGGCTATGCGAGGCATACGGGATTTACTGCTCCGGCATTTTTCCTCAATGCTGTTATAGATGATACTGTTAATCGTACGATGAGGTTAACAAATGAAAGAATTAGTTGTTCAGTAAAAAGTTGATATATTCAAAGTAACACAGTGACCGCGGAGCACGTTTGGTGGAGCCCGTGTCTTTACTCGATGCAGATCGCGAACTGATTAATACGGCGTGTATAACGCGCAATAGAGTAATATGCTGACGCTGCTCCTTGTACGTGCCTTGCACCGTACAGATACCGATATGTAATGTTTGAAATCTACTTACTCACTTACTGCTAAAATATATGATTTTTATTAAAAGAACGCTTGTTTTTTTACTTCTTTTCATAGTAGAATCCTAAGTGTGTTATATCATTGTCTAATTCTATCTTATTCCAGTTTTACTTTACTAATAGGTATAAGTAGTTTGTAGTAAATTCTCCTTTATAAAACTTAGTGAGATTACTGCTTTCCAAACGTGAATAGGGACAGGGCGCCATGGTAGACGTTTTTCTGCATCAAAATGTCTTTTCAATGATATATTAATGATGACTATTGGAGCGGGTACCACGTTCCATTCATTTTTGCCCATTCTCTTTTATATGTATAAGTATGTTTATTTTAAATTTAAAGAAAAAAAATTATAAGTTTGCAGGTTACCATAGTGTTTGTTCGCTTAATTTGGCACCGGGATGACCGTGAATGATTCTCCCAATATTATTATTAGTATTATCTTTATTCGCTTCTCAAATTGTAGTTTAACTTGTTTTAATTATGGTTTCCGAAATACATACAAAATAAGACCTTGGAGACCCAACGGTATAGGGACCAAGCTACCGGTGGTTGGTACCCCATAAATAGGAATTTGCGAACTATAAGCGTCGTGACCAGGAACTACCTTCTGTATAGAGGAGTAACTATACCGTACCTCTTGAGATGGTAGTAAAGGCACTTGGCGGCAAAATCATGAACCGACATTACTATACCAACACTGCTACAATGACCGCCGAGACCACATTCCACATATTAACCATCTCATGAGCCAGCTCTAAGTATCAGCAAGTATCAACAGGTATGGTGCCGAAATAAAAATGTTATTTATGATTGGTACAATTGTCTTCAGTCTGCCCTGTTCCCATATTACTTGGAGTCGGTGCAGAATATATTTCTCTTCCATTCTCTTCCATCAGACATCATCTAATTATTCACTACCTTTTCATTCATGTCATCCTTCAAACAAGCTATCCATCTTTTCTTTGGTCTTCCTCTTGCCTTATATCTCATTATCTTCCTTAGATCTCATTTTCGTTTCTTCACTAAACCACGTCGCGAAACACGGCCAACGCTGTGCCGAGAAATTTTCCTATCACAACCTTATTTTTCTCTTACAAAATTCATCCTCCTAAGGCAAAGCCAAGAATACTTTTACAGCACAATTTTGCTGGTATGGATATTGAACGTCTTCGTGGTGACGCAGGGGCAATTTACTGGATGCCAATGTTTTCCGCTGTAACAATTGATGATAAAGTCGAAATATTTGAGAGGCAAATTACTGAACTTTATAATGTACAATCATGCTCTCCTATACGTGCGATTAAACTGAAACGTCGTTCTTCGCCCTGGCTTACCAATGAAATAAGGATACTTATTCAAAGGAAAGCAGCAGCGAAATTAAAATTCAAGTCGAAACCAACTGAGTCAAATAAAAGCTCGAAATCACTGCAATAGGGCGTGTAGGGATGCACAACGCCAGCACATTCACAGATACGTACAAAACGGTGATCCATCGAAAGTATGGAAATTTCTTAAATCACTTGGGGTTGGAAAGCAAAAGCAAAATACTGCTCTTAATACAATTGATATTAACATGCTTAACCAGCACTTCTCTGCTTCGTCTGATTATGATATGACAACAAAACTAAACACCCTAAATTATCTTTCATCGCTTCCAACTCCTGATTATAGTTTATTTGTCTTTATTCAATTTACTAAATGTGGTGTTAAGAAGAGTACCGTAATATGATCCTTCCAATCCTTGATGAAATCCTACCTATCATTTCCCACATCCTTAAGGCAAAAATTGGTTTCGCAACCGAGTTCCGACAATTGACAGGGTGTCGCCGTCGACGGACACGTCTGGGAGGACATCATCATCATCATCATCATGAGAAAATAAATAATTTCGTGGGAAATAAGTTTTGTATGACGTTGTTACCTTCTGTAGTTATTGTTTAAGGAGTTAAAGCATTGTCACTTTCTTAACGCTACGTAGAATTCATTACTTTTGCAAAATACAATAAAGTATGAACTGATTACAAGAGCAGAGACGTAATTCGTCCGCTTCTGGTTTTTTTTAGTTAGCGCGGGTCCCACGCCCTGCATCCAACACATACCAGACAGTTATTCATACAATATGCGTTCGATTTCTATGAATGATATACGTTCCAAATTCAAATCACTTTTCCGCCCGCTAAAAAAGTCTTAACAGAAAAGAGCAATTTTGCTCTAAAAGAGGAACAAAGCGACACTTTTCGAATAGAAGGGATGAATTAGTAGATTGTTTGACAAGGGAGCAAAATAGTATTTTTACGATGAGGGCGCTACTTTGAACCACGAGCGAAGCGAAGGATTCTAACGTAGAATCCTGAGCGCAGCGAGGGATTCAAAGTACATTGTTCGAGGGAAAAATGATTTGCTCTCGAGTCATATACTCTACTTCTTCCCTTTCTATTAGAAAAGAAATAATTTCGTGGGAAATAAGTTTTGTATGACGTTGTTAGCTTCTGTAGTTATTGTTTAAGGAGTTAAAGCATTGTCACTTTCATAACGCGACGTAGAATTCATTACTTTTGCAAAATACAATAAAGTATGAACTGATTACAAGAGCAGAGACGTAATTCGTCCGCTCCTGTTCTTTTTAGATAGCGCGGATCCCACGCCTTGCAGGAATGATGTACGTTCCAAATTCAAATCAATTTTCCGCCCGCTAAAAATATCTTAACAGAAAAGAGCTATATTGCTCCCGCTAAAAGAGGAACAAAGCGACACTTTTCGAATAGAAGGGATGAAAACTACTTTTGTACCCCATTATTTTACGCATTATTAAACGGTTTTATTTAGCTTGACCAGTTTATTTGTTTGTTTGGGTCAAATTTACAACAACAATATGTCTGGTGTTGTTGATTGACTTAATTGAATCGTGAAAAAATGTGTAATTTTATGATTATGGTCTTAAATCGTACTTAATAACTCGGCAAAAATAAAGCTTAATGGTATTACCGAAACAATTATTTTGTTCTTGATGCCTCCTTGGTTGGGCCCCTTGATGGCCCTTGGTTACTTTCCTTGATGCCACCTTGGTTATAGGCCGCGCCACACAAGCTGGCGGATGTTAAATAAGCAAGCGGCATATACGTCCCTTATTATTTTCTGGTTGCTTCCCTTGATGACTCTCCCGATATCATCTGCTTTTCTTTATTTATTTTTTTACTCATCTAACCTGTTATGATGATCGTGGAGTGAGTGATTCAGTTGTCAGTGACTAATTATTTTTCACCAAAAATGGCACACAACCGATTTTAATCGTGTAAAAAATTCGAATAGTTCACTCGAGTTGATATACACTACTATTTTTTTATTAGTACAAAAAAATTAAGGACATTTTAGCGAAGACAATATTATCATATGTGTGATGTAAGAATGTCATAATATCTATAAATAGCAAAGTTATAATCATTTGTTTTTTTTCAGAAAATCTCACCTAAATCATAGACATGTTTTACAATCCATTCACTACTTCATTGATAGTACTTACTTTTCGTCCTACTCTTACGCATTTTTTCCGTCGCAATTATAATGTAGATAGCCTTAGACAATAAAATGAAGCAAAATAATAAGTGTAGGTAGTTACTTTTTAATTTTCTAAATTCTACCCTCTTTTTCAATCTTCATCCAGGCTTAGTACCGGCAAAATTTACTATTTTACAAGTAATTAAATACGGAGGTATGTAATTAGGAAGCAAACACATATCAAAATAAAATAAGCTATCCTGTAATAAAAGAAAAGAGTAATTTTGGCGTATTTATGAAGTTAGAATCATCTGCTATTTACAAATATTATTTTATCATGATCATGTCAGCCTAGAGACGTCCACTGCTGGACATAGGCCTCCCACAATGTTCTCCACACATACCTATTTTGAGCCGCCCGCATCAAATTATTATTTACTTAAGTAGGTATTATTTACTAAACTTACTAGTATTTCCATTGTCCTTCGAAACGTCCACCACCATTGTTAATACACAGACACTTCTTTTTGACTGACTTGACTTTTCACTCCGTCAAAAGCGTCCCATATGCGCTGTTTTAATTGTTCGACGCTAACCGGCTCACTTTTGTACACTCACAAGAAAGTCCATGGGTACACAGCTACACTCGCGATTCCTCCACTCAAAAAGTACGCACGAAGCATAGCTACATACTCCAGTGATGTGAAGTGATTAGCCATCGCGTCGGGCAAATGTAGACAAACAATTAAATGGATGCGCTCAGTTCCGCTAGCAATTTAGCACTGTTTGTCGCATCGGGGCGCGGCGATGACGCAGCGGGACAGGGGCGAATTTATCAATGGAGCATTTACTACTTTTACTAGTCGTAGTACGCGGGTCTTAATAATGCATTTACCAATTATTACGTATTTTTGTGGACAGTTTTGAGACAGTTTTGGGGCTTAGTGTTTTTATTTTTTAACTACATATTTTTTCTTTTTTTTTTTAAAAGACTACTCCCGCATTAGGACTACATCCTGTGTCGCGGGGAACTTTACAAACATACAACTAACGGACACAATGAACACCCAGACTCGAAACAACAATTTATGAATCACACAAAGTGTTGTCTCGTGTGGGGATCGAACCCACAACACTTCGGACCAGTGTCAAGCGGTGAGGCGGCCGCTTAAACCACTACGCCAACCATGCAGTCAATAAATATGACCAGTTAAAGATACTTAGTGCCCCGTTAAATTTTTTGTACTAATAATTTTTTTTTTTAATTATTCTTAATTTTTTTAAAACAGCTAAGCTGATTTCGATACAATTTGAAAGGGATGGCCTATGAAGAAAAAAGAACCATTGAAAACGGTTCATTATTGGCGGAGCAATCCGCGAAATAAACATACAAAAAAACATACTGTCGAATTGATAACCTCCTTCTTCAAGTCGATTACAAATCAAATAATTTTGGCTAGCAATATAATTCTTAAACTACTAGTTCGATTTAAATGAAATTTGGAAATGTACCTCGTCATACGATATTCTCTTACTTAGGGACTAAACATTCAGACGTCTAGGTTATCCATATGGGCTAAATTGGACCTGGAACCCGACATTCTAAGATCAGAGATAGTAACAGCCATTGGATCGTTAAAAACTAACAAAGGGCCAGGTCCGGATCAAATTACAGCTGAAGTGTTGAAGGCTCTAGGTGAAAAAGGTGTTGACACACTGCACAACATCTGCAACCACGTATGGCGGAACGGCGAGTGGCCCAAGGCTTGTCGTCCACAACATAAAAAGGGTTCGACCAAAAAAAAAAACTATCGCACACTCGCTTCAATTTGTCACGCAAGCAAAGTCCTGTTAGACATCATAAACAACCGGGTCCGGTATTATGTTGACTGGCAGATCCAGCAAAAACAGGCCAGTTTTGTCAAGAGAATAGGCACGCGTGAACAAATATTAAACATCAGGCAAATTATGAAAAATGCTACGAGTTCGACACACCTGTCATAATGTGCTTCGTCGACTAAAGTAAGGCATTTGACTGTGTCAACTGGGACTGTCTATGGAGGGTTTTATCAGAACTGGGTGTACTTCATCCCTTGATTGCACTTCTGCAATCTTTATATCACAAGAACAAAGGTGTGGTGAGTATTGATGGTACAAAATCTAAACCATTCAGTTTTGAAAAAGGAGTTCGACAAGGCTGCATCCTTACACCTATCCTATTCAATGTATACGGTGAATACATAGTGAGGCGTACTTGCGATAACTGGGAGGGAGGCATCACCGTTGGTGGACGCAAAATCTGTAATTTGCGTTATGCAGACGACACCGCCTTGCTAGCGTCAGATGACGCCGAGATGATCACCTTACTGGATAGGATGGAGCGCATCAGCGGTGAACTAGGACTATAAATAGGTCCAAAACGAAGATCATGGTCATAGATCGCACAGGCAAGCTTGAGCCTACTGGGTCACTCAATTTAGAGACGGTTAACAGCTTTATATACCTGGGTTCAAGCATTAGTAATAATGGCTCTTGTGAATCTGAGGTGCGAAGAAGGATCGGGATGGCAAAAGGAGCCATGGCACAGCTGTCAAAGATATATCAAGAATATCTCTCTGAAGACCAAGATCAATCTTGTACGCACTCTGGTGTTCTCCATATTCTTGTATGGCGCAGAGACATGGACCTTGAAGAAAGCTGACCATGATCGCATTGATGATTTCGAGATGTGGTGCTGGAGAAAGATGCTGCGCATCCCCTGGACAGCACACCGCACCAACGTATCGATCATACAGGAGCTCAAGATCCAGACGAGGCTTTCCAACATCTGCCTGCGCAGAGTTCTAGAGTACTTCAGGCACATTGCGAGGAAAGACAGTGATAACTTAGAAAAGTTAATAGTCACTGGCAAAGTGGAAGGAAAAAGACCGGGAGGCAGAAACCCGATACGTCGGACCGACCAGATCCGCACAACTCTTAACACCACGATACACGACGCTCTCCACTCGGCAGCACATAGGAATAGATAGCGGGAAGTGGTCCGCAATAGACTGTTTCCACGAGGTGGTCACGATCCCCAGCATTGAGGAAACCGACGCGACAAGAAGGTTATCCAATCTCGAGTCAATAGGTAGGTAGGTATCTTCTAGGTTAAAGTGCTACAACCTCGACAACATATTTGCTTAACATCAGGCAATACGTAGTACATCGATATGGTTAGAACAAAAATACCAACTCAATTATGACTGTAATAAGCTTTTTTGTATCCCGAATAACGCTCGTATTTAATCAGGGTGCACGGCATTGAACCCAAACAAGTCAAGCAAAAAAGTACAGTCGTAAGTTTTACTTTTCCCGAAGCCATTCAGGCCATTTTCAACTCTCTATAACTTCGTTCTGGATAAAGCTAGACATCTGAACATTTCATTATCAAGAGAACGTCTTTATAATAAAATATATTACAGAGTTTCATCCAAATCGAGCTAGTACTTTAAAACTTATTGATTGTCACACTCACTCAACGGGCTTCATAAAATTCTAAGGTACTTCTAGCAGACATAGATACAAGCTTGTAATTTTGATGATCATTATCATTTAGATTAAAAAAAAATCCTTAAACCTTTAGTAAAAATTCAAACAAATGTACCTTTTTATTTTTGGTCTAGTTTTTATATTTTAGAATCTACACAAATAAGTTTGTGAACCCTTGTAGTATGTAAATTAATTAATTACTCCACCAAGATAACTTTGCGGTTTAGAATTCGGAATTCAGTTTATGTCCCTACTAGATTTAAATATTTTTGGCTATCTAGAAGTACTCGTAGGGTAAGATCAGAGTAGGGACCGGGTAGGGACCGGATAGGGAACGAGTAGGGACCGGACAGGCACCGGGAAGGGACCGGCGAGGAGCACGGGTGGAGGTGCATAAGTCGGCGCCCGGATACGAGTTCATGGGTGGGAGCACGGGTGGGGGTTCGCGGGTGTAGGCACGGGTAGGGGTTCACGGATGAGGGCAAGGGTGGGGGTTCACGGGTGAGGGCACGGTGTGGGGTGGGAGGATGTTTACGGGTGCGGACACGGGTGGGGGTTCACGGATGAGAGCAAGGGTGGGGGTTCACTGGTGAGGGCAAAAAGAACTGAGATCTCAACAAAAACATTGCATGTAAAAAGAACAACAACTTGAGCAACAGTTCTTCAGTGTATAGTTGTGAGATCAAATATGGTAACTAATGGTACCTGAAACGGTCATGACGGCTGGAACACGAGAGTGTACGGTATCGATAAATATATTAGTTTAAGAGGAAGCAGTACCCTCAACACAATATATGGACTACATACAGAAAAAATATTCGGTATCAATATAACCTCTAATGTAGTAGGAAGTCATTTAATTGATGGAATGCTTATATTAAATACACGAAAATATACAGAACCGATATAAACTTAAATTTTGATGGATGTAGGATAATCTGTAATACACATAGAACATATTCAGAAATATACAGTGCGTCACATTATTTCCATCATGAACGGACGCCAGAAACCAGCGCGAGAATTATTTGAAATTAAATATCTTCATTTCGTGTTTAATTTTTTTTTTAATGATGGAATTCACATGACGAAAGTGTAACTATATTCGCACAATTAACGTGGACGCCACAAGGTTCGAATTTGAAATGACGCAAGAAGTCTTCCGCGATTTAAATATATATATATATATATATATATATATATATATACATACCTATATGATACATTTTAAATACTTATTACATAACTAGAGGACGCCAGCAGCTACGCCTGCATCTTTTTTAAATTTACCCATTTTGGCCGATCCCGTGGGAATTTCGGGAAATCCCCTCTTAGTGCACCCCTACGATCTCCAAGGAACACACACGCCAAATTTCAGCTTCCTGCACCCAATAGTTTCGGCTGTAGCGTGTCTGTCAGTCAGTCAGTAACGCAAGGATTTTATATATACAGAAGATATATCGAATGGAATCGAAGAAATCGAAGTGAATCTACCCTAATTATAAATAAAAATACTCAATTATACACAATAAAGTATATTACAAATACGCATTTTATTGCATCGCACCATTACCAGAAAAAGAACACCGAGCATCGAGAATTGTTAAGCTTAGTACCATAATATGAATCCAAAGCAATGCATAAATATATATAATAATACGTGTTGTTTTTGTGATAACTATGTGTGATATTAATAATAAGTATACCTTGTAAATACATATATATGAAATTAGATGTAAATAAGTTTTAAAAGAGATTATAAATACAGTAATAGTGTAGTTTATTACTACAGGGCAAATTAAGTAATGGTTAATCTGATTGATTTTTATATATATTTCAAATGATCGTTATTTTTGTCATTGGAGGAAGTGAAAGTAACTATACAGTTAAGTTTTTTCAAAATAAAATAAACAACATAAATAATCTAAACATTTGAAATACAATCAAACCTGTCATTGCCCAAAAAAAAATACTTATGTCGTTGTCGTTAGTTACACAAAACGTAGGTGCCCCATCTTCCATCTTAATTAATACTTTTCCATCTCTCGACCAGGCATATCTCCACTTTTGACGGCGACCAGCCTCACGAGCTTTGTGAAACAGCTGATGATTAGCGCGCGTCAGCCGTTCGTTTATATAAAGACGACATTGCTAGCCCGCTACACCCAAGTCTGTTGTGGTGAGAATCCGGCGCACACGAATCGCCCGTAACAAGGTGTCGCGAGTTGAGCGGCGCGCCAGCCATACAGCGATCACGCAGTTAATAATAAATACCTAAGAGTTGGTTTGTTGAACGCGGGATCTTTTGGTACAAATCACGATGACTTTGTAGCCATGGTTGAGCGTAACCCTGTCGACATTTTGGCAATAAATGAGATATGGCTAATACAAGGAGAGGAGGCGCGCAGGCCGGTTATATCAGGGTATCGCTTCCGTCACACTCCGAGGCCAGCGAATGTTCACGGCGGTCGCGGCGGTGGCGTAGGATTCTATATAAAACGCGGCATAAACCCACGATCGTGGACGGGTACTAACAATCCTAGGTTCGATTCCGTGGAGCAGATGTGGCTCACCTTCACGCTGCACGGAAAAAAGATTGCCATTGGCACGGCTTATTGTCCTCCATGGCTGAATTTGGATGTATTTTTGGACTCAATTAGCCTGACGTTAAGTGCTATGGGACATTGCGATCATTTTGTTTTACTGGGGGACCTCAATGTTAATATCCAAATTAATAATGATGCTAAAATGAAAAAACTTAACGATTTCTTTGGTTGCGTAGGTCTCACTCAACTAGTATCGTCTCCTACCCATTTTACCGAGGACAGTGAGAGCTTAATAGATTTGATTTATACAGACTTGCGTGCGAGATGTGTTAATGTTGAGTCATATAAATTGATTAATAGCCATTGCTTTGTAAGCTGTGAACTCAGTATCAAGAAGCAGAAATTGTCACCACAAATATTTATGAGGCGATCATTTAAAAACATGCACTGAAACTATGCGTGGCGATGTAGAGAAAATACGCTAGGATGCGTGGCGATGTAGAGAAAATACGCTAGGATCTTATATCAGACCTGGCCTTATATCAGACCTGGCCAATGTGAACGACATGGTGAGCGCATTGAACGAATGGATGACCTTGTTGTTTGATATATACAGGATGTAACAATACCCTTAACGATAACAGAACTGAAATCCAAAAAACTGAAAAGTAAAAAAAAAATTTTTACTTCGGCATCATACCTGGGAAATTACTGGTTCAGGAGATATTGAGGCTCAAAGTTAGTATGGAATTTTTCTAATTAGGTACAAAATCTATGCATTTACCCCGTCAATATGTTCTTTAGATGCCCTATAACCCCATGGATAAGTAGGTATTTCGAGATTTGCACGCGCGCGCTTTTAATTGCGGTTTAAAAAATGTGAAAACTCAAAAAATATATGTTTCCCAGGTATTATTTTTGGTTAGTATGACTTGGCATGATGTCCAAAACGAGTAGGTTTCGGCTTGGTGATGGGTCTTGTGACACCCTGTATGCTCCTGTTAAATTTTGCATAGTTAGGGGTCGTTCCTACCCATGGGTAACTGATACGATTATAATCATGATGAGACACAGGGACGATGCGTTGGTTAGGTTTTGACGACTAAAGACGGAAACTAGTAAAATATATTATTAACAGTGTCTGCCGCGTTGTACCGAGAAAAAGTGGCATATTATAAACACAATATTAATAATCAAATTGGTAGCGCCATCTACCTTTCCATCGAAACTAATCACATCAACGTCAATGGTTGGTCGCTGCTTGGCCAATGCGAGCGATGCCTTTTGTTTCTATCCCTTTCTATCCCATTCCCTGGAAGGGGCACGCCTTTCGCGGATTGGTCGCCGCGTGCATCGACGCGAGAGACAGTCCAGAACTTTCGAGTCGCTAAATACGTGTCTGCCATACCGTACCGCACCGCGCCGCTTCCGCTATAATTATTACCGCTTATACAAATCATCCGCTTATACACAGATAAAAAATCCTAAAGTTCTGTGGAAAAACTTAAAAACGACAGTTTTACCGCCAACACAGGTATCTGATATGCCTTCATAATTCAACGACCCCGACACCATAAATTCTTTCATTTTGACTGTGCCTGGTAATTCAAAAACTAGTATTTCTCATCTTACATTTCATGAATACCATAGGTTCTGTGACGTTTAGTTTAGTAACTGTGGACAAAGATATCGTTTATAACATTATACAGGGTCTCAAGTCAAACGCCGAGAGATATGATGAAATTAATTTAATTATGATTAAAATGATTTTGACACATACACTACAAACCATAACGGACATAATAAATCGCTCTATGCTAACGTCTATGGTACCCGATATATGGAAGATAGCTAGTGTAAGACCGCTACCTAAAACGCCGAGCCATACTGGCATTTGGGATTTACGGCCAATAAGTATCTTGCCCTAGTGAGTTGTGTGAGTCGCCAGCTTACAGATTTTTCAAAAAGCATGACATTTTACCTAAACTCAGTCCGGATTTAGACGGTTTCGGGGAACCACTGCGGCACTCTTGGATGTTACAGATAACATTTTGTCTGCCCAGGATAAGGGCATGTGCATAATTCTAGTTCTATTAGACTATTCCCGCGCATTTGATGCCAAAAATTTAAAATTATTATCAAAAATGCGTTACTATGGATTTGACAACAAGGCAATAATGTGGTTCCATAGCTAGCTAACTAATCGATAGCAATATGTAGAGTTGAATACCAATAATGGGACCACTCTGACCTCGACACTTGCCTCTTTGACGAGAGGTGTGCCGCAAGGCTCGGTTTTAGGACTACGTCTAACCTTTACTGTGCAGATATCAAGAAATTAATAAATAAATGTAAGTATCATATATACGCGGACGATGTTCAGATATACTTGTCATTTAAGGTTACTGATTATGAAAAACCTATACAAGACATGAATGACGATCTTGAACGATTAGTCGCGTGGTCTGAGAATAACTGCTTGTTGTTAAGTCCATCTAAGACGGAATACATCATATTTGGTACCAAAAACAATTTGCGATTATTGCATTCGGCCTCTAAAGTTCATCTTATAGTCCATTAGAGCGAGTATATGAGGCCAGGAACCTGGGACTGATAATGGACTCAGAATTACGATTTGAGAAACATGTTGGTAATGCTGTACAGAACTGTTTTTACCGGTTGAGGGTGTTGTATAAGATGCGTCCTTACCTATCTGAAGAAATACGTATTCAGCTGGTTGAGTCACTGATATTAAGTTAATTAAATTACGCTCATGCCGTGTATGGCCCTCGACTCGTAGCACGTACAGACAGGCAAATACAAAGGGTGCAGAATGTATGCGCTCGATTTTGTTTTTCAGTACCTTTCAGAGGCCATACGATGCCATTCTTTAATAAAAAAATCATTTTGAAAATGAAATCCCGAAGGAAATTACATTTGGCTTGTTTATTATTTGGTGTCATAAAATTGCAGCAACCACAATATCTTTATAAAAAACTGACATGGGTCACAAATGGCAGCGAGCGGCTAAACAGAAGGTGCTCAAAGCAATTGTCTATCACATTTCATCGCACACAGGCTTTTAGAGGTAGCTTTCGCTATGCTGCTTCAAAGTGTTGGAACAATATCCCTCCGACACTGCGGAATCTTACGTCACTACACACTTTTAGACAAAACTTAAAAAAATCCTTATGGAGGAGCAACAAAAAATGGGTGATACTAATCTAAATGCCTCTCTGATTTAAAGTTGTAATGTGTAACTACTTACATAAATTAATATTTCGTATTATTTAATTATTTAATAATGATTTATGACTATTATATTCAATATAATAGTTCGTGACATTTCAATTAATTCCTAATATTTATACAATAATCAATTCGTAATACGGTTTATTTATACATATATTAATAATTAATAATAATTCCGACATGACATTTTATGTGCCTATTCGTAGTGACGTTATAATTCATTAATTTATACTAGACATATTATTACATTATAATTCATTCATCATCATTTGTTTTATTTTTATTTTCTTTTTGACATTCTATTTGACATTCTATTTATTTGACTTATCTACTAGTTATTACTGACTCATTATACCTATTTTGTTAATGAATTATGACATTAGTATGATTATGCACCGTCGCCGTAATTAATTTAAATTATAACTTACATTCGCTATGATTATCAATATGTTTTTGTAAAAAGCTCTTGAACTGCATGCAACCTTGAAGTTTACGCAAACAAGTATGTCGATCACGTAGTGTGTTGGTCTGTGATGTAAATGCACACACAGTCTGAGAAACCTGTAACAAATGAATAAAATAAACATCGTAACCTATTACTGCCCGAAGTCTCTACTCTCGTCTTTACGAAATATAAACCTCACCCCTGGGGTCTGGTACTCGCGCTAGTATGAGCTAGGTGTATCACTTCCCGAGGTATTCTACTACATCGATCGACAGCCGCCAAGTTTTCACCTGACACCTAATAGCCAATTAGGTACTTATGGCATCCTGCATGAATCTGAAACTGCACACAGATACGTAGGTAACTATACAACATCTAAAATAAAATCCACACAAATTTGTATGAATGTACTGTTATACACTTTGCCGGATAACGAATTAAGCTGCACTTACCATAGTTGTCTTGAGTACTTCGTCTCATATTATCTTGTACACAAAGCAATGTTATATTCTGCGTTATTTTATATATGTAGGTATGTATTTACTTGCTGAGTATCAAATTATTGAAAGCGCGAATGCGTGCTCGTGATATATTTTATAAGCGTGCAGATACGCCGGCTGTAGTGTGGCCACTGGACTGGCGTCCTGGCCAAACGAGAGGCGTTAAAGCGTCCCCCCGAACCACACGCCTTCACGCGCCACTATTGATAGGTATAAACTTATTATAAAGCTTTATTACAATTTACAATTTACATGTATTATATTATTATACGCACGCACCGAGAACGCCTGGAAGAGCTATTGGTCGATGAAAGCCCTAACGAAAGGATCTCTCCCATTAACCTTAAAGAGGAAACTCATGGACATGTGCATTCTTCCTACCCTCACCTACGGATCACAAACTTGGTCATTAACCAAAAAGCAAAAGACCGCACTCAGGGTTTGTCAGAGGGCAATGGAACGTAGTATTTTAGGAGTCAAACTCACAGACCGCATCAGAAACACAATGCTACGTTCCAAAACACAAATTGTTGACGTAGGCCACTCAGCTGCCAAATTAAAATGGAACTGGGCGGGCCACATTTGCCGTATGCCAGAACCATTATGGGCAGGAACAACCACAAGGTGGATGCCCAGTAACAATAAACGGCAACGGGGAAGGCCCAGAAGAAGATGGCGGGATGAGAGACGCATATCGGAGGGATTGGCGGGAACTCGCATGTGATCGCGACAGGTGGAAGTTGGAAGGGGAGGTCTTTGCCCAGCAGTGGGACACAAATTAGACTAGTAATAATAATAATAATAATATTTTTATAAGATACTAGAGGACGCCAGCAGCTACGCCTGCATTTTTTTTAATTTACCCGTTTTGGCCGATACCGTGGGAATTTCGGGAAATCCCTTCTTAGTGCACCCCTACGGTCCCGAAGGAACATACATGCCAAATTTCAGCTTCCTGCGCCCAATAGTTTCGGCTGTAGCGTGTCTATCAGTCAGTCAGTAACGCAAGGATTTTATATATTAAGATTTATTTACGTAAATTTATTACTATTAGTACATTATTTATTTTATATTATGTATCTACCTATCTATATATACCTTTATATTTTCTGATATCTCTTTCGTGAGTCACTTGAGGGCCTTATTGAAAATCGGAGCCAGGTATGCGCCTGGCACATGCCGAATTAGGTCCTTTTTTATGTGTATAACTTGTGTGGAGTCAAAATAAATTTATTTTATTCATTCATTCATATACTCGTTGGTCTCGCGGCATAAATGTGCGCGTGGGATTGGGAGGGCGGGCTAGGTGTTATTGGGTTTTTCTGTTAGGAAATTCTCAGTAGCAGCACGGGGTCTGGTGATGTGCCCGGTACGGCAATAGGCTCGCCCCCTATTACGTGGGACCTAAAAATTCATAGCGAAATGTGGGTGTAATAGTAATATTACACCCACATTTCACCATGAATTTTTAGGGGTAGGCAGAGGTGTAAAGGGATACAGGCGTGAGTCTATAAATAAATAAAAAAAATATACACTATAATCATATACATACAAAATAGATAAATGATAGACTTAGCGAAAGCTTTCGATACTATATCTTTTCCAAAACTATTGATGAAGTTACAAAAACTTTATGGAATGAGAGGAATAGCTCTCGAATGGTTTAGAAGCTATCGTAGCGTAGCCACCAACGTAGTCCTCGCACGGTAAATTTTGGTGTCCCGCAAGGGAGCATTCTTGGGCCTACACTATTCATCATGTAAATAAATGACATACATGACAAAATTCATAATGATATCGTTTGTTACGCCGATGATACGGCTTTTATATATAATGGCTCAACTTGGAGAGAGGCTTTTTGTAATGCTGAGGCAGGGATGAAGCAGGTATCGACTTGGTTAAACTATAACCTACACTCGCATGCAAGTAAATCGACTCAAGGCTCAAGTGCGCATAAAAGTGATATAACTTAAACATGCCTTATTTTACCTCTATATAATGTTTTACATAATTAAAGCCTTGTAATTAGGCTTTAAAATGGTAGCATAATTTTAGTAATTTAAATAAACACATGTCCTTAGAATGCAACTGAACGCAACCTCCCATAAACTGCTCTGCGCTCTATACACAACTTGCGCGACACAACCCGCTATAAAAACCCCCTGTAATCATTTTTCTTATCAGTCGCTCACTAGACGTTGACCTGAACACATCTCTGCAAATTGAAGCCGTCATTTGAAGAAAATTATGGATACAACACCTGAAGAAGGCGCTCAAGTCGTTGCCCTGTTGCAAGAGGGGTTGAACCAGCGAGAAGTCGCTCGTCGGTTGAATAAGAGTCAGTCTGCTGTCTCGAGAGTGTACAGGAGGTTTCGAGAGAGTGGTGCCTTCACTCGGCGGCCTAATACCAGCCCACGCCGGTGCACCTCGGAGTGTGACAACCGGTTTTTGGTCTCGATCTCTCTCCGAAATCGACACCTTACCGGCGTGGATGTGCAGCAGGAGCTACGTCAAGTTCGCGGAGTAACTGTCAGTCAGTGGACAGTTAGAAGAAGGTTGAAGGAAGCTAACCTTACTCCGAAAAGACCCGCTACAGGCCCGAAGTTGACCACAGCCCACCATCTGCACGCCTTCACTTTGCTCGAGAGCACTTGGATTGGAGCATGGAGCAATGGCAGTCGGTCCTGTTCACAGATGAGACGAGGATGTGTCTCCATGGCAGCGACAGGAGAGGTCGGGTGTACCGGCGTCCTGGTGAACGGTTTTCACAGTGCTGCTTTGTTGAAACCGTTGCATATGGTGGCGGTTCTTGCATGTGGGCTGGAATTTCCATAGAAGCAAAAACGGACCTTGTTTTCGTTCCTGGGGGAGGCCGGGGAGGAGGTCTGACCAGTGATCGTTACATTGAAAATGTTCTACTGGATCAAGTTGTCCCTTATCAATGCTTTATTGGGGATAATTTCATCTTGATGCATGACAATGCCCGATGTCACACTGCTCGGGCCACACGTGAGTTCCTGAGTGAAGTTGGAATACACACTATGGATTGACCAGCGCTCAGCGCCGATTTAAATCCCATTGAGCACATATGGGACGAGCTCAAAAGTAAAGTTAGGGCGAGAAATCCAGCTCCGACAAACATCAATGAGCTCAAGACTGCGTTGGTAGAAGAGTGGCGGCGAATACCTCAATCATCAATTAAAAAGTTGATAAGGTCGATGAAGAATCGCATGAGAGCAGTGATCAGGGCTAGAGGAGGGAACACCAAATATTGACACGAATTAATTTTTTATCTTATGGACATTTTGTTTCATATACATACCCAATAAAATAATACTGTGAAATTGTATGAATTTTCAAAATTTTTTACAATATCTTTGACATTCACCTTTATTACTAACCTACTGAATCGATTTTTTTGCAACTTCATTTTAAAGCTCAATTACTAGGCTTTAATTATGTAAAACATTATATTATTATAGAGGTAAAATAAGGTATTTTTAAGTTATATCACTTTTTATGCGCACTTGAGGCTTGAGTCGATTTACTTGCACGCGAGTGTATTGTTACGCCATCTATCGGTGAATAGGGGGTACTAGAAGAGATTGAATGTATCGGTGGTTTAAAGGTAATTCAGCTACTCTGTACTAGATGGCATTGCTGCATCGAGTAATCGACTGTTCGAGATTATTTCGACAGTTTTGTAGAAGCATCTAGAATGCGCTAGTGATGTTATCCGACCAGTATTAATAGAGCGCGACCGAACGGAACGGACACAGTTACAATTGGAAGAATCGACAGCGATCAAGAAGCGAAGAGAAATAAGTCGCAAGTGTTTAGTGTTGTTCTAGGGGTGTGAATAGTGTGTTTTATTAGTGTTGTGAAAATAAGTGTGTGTATCTAGTGTTATTGTGTTAGTGAATAAAGTGCAGTTTTTCTGGCATAGTGTATATAATTTATCACGAACCCCAGCTCGTAACAAATTGGTGTCAGAAAAAAGGGATAAATTATGCCGGTTATGCCGAAGGAAGAAACTGAAGGTGTGCGTACCAGGAACCAGCGCCAGCAAGACCTGGACCAGAGACGCTTCGGAGACGTTCCTTCTCCATCGTCTGGTGGACCAGGCGAATCCACGGATGCAGTGGAGCCTACAAGCGCACACTCCGTGGCGGTGCCCGACATCGCGGCTCTGATGACGTTCATGCAGGAGCATGCGCGCCGCCTGGAGGAACAGCTACAGCGCAACAAGGAGGAGCAGGCTCGCCGTCAAGAGGAGCACGCGCGCCGCCTTGAGGATCAACTACAGCGCGACAAGGAGGAGCAGGCCCGCCGCCTGGAGGAACAGCTACAGCGCGACAAGGAGGAGCAGGCTCGCCGTCAAGAGGAGCACGCGCGCCGCCTGGAGGAACAACTACAGCGCGACAAGGAGGAGCAGGCCCGTCGTTTGGAGGAACAGCTGGTGGTGATGAAAGACCTCAGCGCCGCTGTAGGGAAGGACCTGAAGGTGGTAAAGGAGCAGCTCCAGCAGCACGAGGCTCGTATCAGCGACGTGGAGAAGCTCGTACACGACCAGCTTGAGACTCGCGTCGCCTCTATAGAGAAGCGTGTACACGACCATCACGAGACCTGTGTCGCTGAAGTGGAGAGGAGATTGCGTGGGCTCGGATCCAACGAAGTGACATCTGCGACTGTGGTGCCCTCACCTCGTGGGTTTAAGGTTCCACCATTTGATGGCTCGTCATCATGGTCTGCATACAAGATCCAGTTTGAGGCTGTGATGCGATCGAATGGGTGGACCAAAGAACAGGCCTTAACCGCCCTAACCTTGGGCCTTCGCGACCGCCCGGTCGCGAAGGCCCAAGGTGAGACAGTGTTGGAGGCACTCGGACAAGACGTCACCTACGAGAAGCTTCTTGAGGCGCTGGAGGCGAGGTACGGAGACGCGCACCTCGAACATGTGTATCGTGCTCAGCTGAAGGACATGACGCAACGCACCGGAGAAACTCTGCAGCAGTGGGCTCTAGAGGTGGAAAAGCTGGTCAGGAAGGCATACCAGTCGTCTCCTGCGCTTATTGATGGGAACCTCGTACAGGCGTTTACGGATGGGATCCGGGACCTGCAGGTAAGAGCAGCAGTGAGGCTTGGGCACTTCAAGGACCTCAAGGACGCCTTAGCCCACGCTCTGGAGGTGGAAGCAGTGCGACGCGACGACCGAGGTCACCGCATCAGGAAAGTTGTGTCGTCACCTCGGTGCTACAACTGCGGAGAAAGAGGCCATATCCGCTTGAGCTGCCCAAAGCGTAGGCAGCCTGGTGACACCCTGTCTCCATCAAAGGGGTCGCCTGATGTGCCTGCCAGGCAGCGAGAGCAGGGAAACGAGTAGAAGCCAGGACTGCGGGGCGGGTGTTGGCTGGTAATGGAAGAGCCCCAAGTATCTCGATCTCGCAATCATGCGACGGGAACAGCCTGATCATCGAAGGCGAAATTAACAGAACACCATGCAAGCTGACATTGGACACGGGTGCTTCTCGGACAGTCGTCGGTTTCCATCTGGCAAGACGGGTTCTTCGGGGCTGCTTCAGGAACAATGAATGTGTGAATCTGAGAACAGCTACCGGTCAGCACATAACCGTCCGAGGTGAAATGGAGGTGGATCTGAAGCTAGGCAACAAAGTTTACCGTCACAAAGTCATCGTGGCCGATATAGTGGACGACTGCATCTTGGACCTAGACTTCATGCGGAAGTATCGCTGCGAGATCGATGTTAACCAAGGAGTGTTGAAATGTGGCTCGGAAGAAGTCTTCATGGAAGGCGCAACTCCAGGAAAAGTGTACTGCCTGAAGAATGTCACGCTTCAACCGCGGTCGGAAACGGTTGTACCGGTTTGTTTACCCGGGAGTTCTGGTCGAGGGAACCGCTGCGTACTTATCGAAGGCCTAGAGGAAGATGCCTCATGGAAGATTGCACGAACCTTGGTAAGGGGTACCAAAGTTTCATCAGTACGCGCACTAAATGCAAGTGACAAGGAAGTGTTGCACAAAAAAGGGACGGAATTGGGCACCTATGAAGGAGCGGCTTGGATGCGTAGATGTCAAGAGCAACCTACCAGCGACAAGGTTCAGGGTGCACGATTCGACGTGTCTTCACTTTTGGAGGGCTGCCAAAGTACCCTGTCAGAAGAAGAGAAGACCAAGGCTAAGAAGATGTTAAACCGGTTCGCCGATATTTTCTCGACCAGTGATGCCGACATAGGGAAGACAGCACTAGTCCAGCACAAAATAAACACGGGAAGTGAAGCACCGATTCGCCAGCGACCAAGACGTGTGCCAGTGGCACGGGAACGTGAAGTGGAAGCTATGATCGACGGTATGGTGAAAGAAGGCGTAATCGAGCCTTCGTCCAGCCCGTGGTGCTCTCCGGTTGTCCTAGTAAAGAAGAAGGATGGCAGCATGCGCTTCTGTGTAGACTACCGCCGATTGAATGACATCACGAAGAAGGACAGCTACCCGCTGCCAAGGATCGATGACACACTGGATACGCTGACGGGGATGAAGTGGTTTTTTACCTTAGACCTAAAAAGTGGCTACTGGCAGGTGGAAATAGATCCTCGAGACAAGGAGAAGACGGCATTCTCCACAGGGAAAGGATTATGGAAATTTAACGTCATGCCCTTTGGATTGTGCAACGCTCCGGCTACTTTTGAGAGACTGATGGAGCTAGTGCTTATGGGACTGATTGGAGACGCCTGCCTGGTCTACTTGGATGACATCATCATCGTGGGGCGCACCTTCCAGGATCACCTTCGAAACTTGGAACAAGTTCTGTCAAAGATACGAGGAGCTAATTTGAAGCTGATTCCGAAGAAATGCGCGTTATTCAGACGGCAAATGAACTTTCTAGGACATGTGGTCTCGGAAAACGGTATTCAAACTGACCCGGAAAAGATCATTGCCGTGAAGGAATGGCCAGTTCCAGAGAACAAAACGCAGGTCAGAGCATTCCTCGGATTATGCTCCTACTACCGACGGTTTGTGAAGAACTTTGCTGACATTGCTCGACCTCTTCATAAGCTCACCGAAGACAGAGTACAGTTCTGTTGGAATGAGAGCTGTGACGTTGCATTCCAGAAGCTCAAGGAACATCTGTGTACTGCACCTATTCTAGGCTACCCTGACAATGAGCATGAATTCGTAGTTGACACAGATGCCAGTAACACCGGAATTGGCGGTGTGCTGTCGCAAAAGAAGGGTGATCAAGAAGTTGTTATAGCATACTTCAGCAAGACCTTATCCAAACCCGAAAGAAACTACTGCGTCACCAGGCGGGAACTCTTGGGTGTAGTAAAGACGTTGCAGCATTTCAACAAATACTTGTTGGGCCGTAAATTCCACCTGCGAACCGACCATGCAGCGCTGAAATGGCTACTTCAATTTAAGGACCCAGAAGGACAAGTAGCTAGATGGATTGAACTACTGCAAGAGTTTGATTTTGTAATACAACATCGCAGCGGCAAGTCCCATGGTAACGCAGATGCCCTATCGCGTAGGCCGTGTCCCGACCAGTGCAAGCACTATAGCCGACAGGAAGCAAAGCAGGCAGCGCTAGTGAGGATGTTAAAGACGGATCTAAGCGACGAATGGGGAGAAGCTTTGCAGAGTGCTCAGCAAGATGACAAGGATGTACAGCCGATTCTTGAATGGAAGAAATCAGGCGCTCCTAGGCCCAAATGGAGTGATATCGCAGCAATGAGCCCTATCACCAAGAGTTATTGGGCACAGTGGGAAAGCTTGGTCGTCCAGGATGGAGTTCTGTGCCGCAAATGGGAAAACGCTCGCGGTAACCAGTGCCATTTGCAAATGGTAGTGCCCAAAACTAAGGTGCCGGAAGTCTTGCAGCTCTATCACAATGGTGCTTCGGGAGGTCACATGGTAGTTAAGAAGACCCTTACTAAGATCCGGGAGCGGTTTTATTGGCTCCACTGTCGGGATGACGTCGAGGATTGGTGCCGCAAATGCACAAGTTGTGCGGCTGTCAAGGGGCCACATACTCGAAGCAGAGGTGCATTAAAGGTGTACAATGTGGGAGCCCCATGGGAGCGCATAGCCTTGGATGTCGCTGGGCCGTTTCCCGAGAGCCAGGATGGAAACAAATACTTCTTGGTTGTGATGGATTACTTCACGAGGTGGCCTGAAGTGTTTGCAATCCCGAATCAAGAAGCTACCACAGTGGCCGACAAGCTGGTGCATGAAGTCTTTTGTCGATTCGGGGTACCCTTGGAAATCCACAGCGATCAAGGCCGGGACTTCGAATCCGAGGTGTTCAAGGAGACTTGTTGCGTGATGGGTGCACATAAAACCAGGACCACGTCTTATCACCCGCAATCAGATGGCATGATTGAACGATTTAACCAATCACTGGAAAGGTACCTGGCGAAGGTCGTGGAAAGCAAACAAAGAGATTGGGACAAGCACATCCAACCATTCCTTCTGTCATATCGCAGTGCGGTCCACGAAACCACAGGAGTAACACCAGCTTTTGCCAATTTCGGCAGAGAATTACGTTTACCAGCAGACTTAATCACCGGTATTCCGCCAATATCGCCACGCAATGTAACGGATTACGCGACTGAGCTACGCAACAAGATGAACGACGTATACGAGCACATCAGGGAGTCAGGACAACAGATGTCTGAAAAGATGAAGACTCGCTACGACCGGAAGGCAAACAACAAAGGCTTCGACGAGGGATCATTGGTGTGGCTTCATAACCCAGTACGAAGCAAAGGCAAATCGCCTAAGTTACAAGCCAGATGGGACGAGCCATATTGCATAATTACCAAGATGAACGACGTCACCTATCGAATCCAGAAGGGGTCGCGAGGTGCACCTAAGATAGTTCATGTGGACCGGTTGGCTCGTTACCATGGGTCCAACGATGTTCGAGACGAACACGTTTAAGAGGGGGGCAGTGTTACGCCATCTATCGGTGAATAGGGGGTACTAGAAGAGATTGAATGTATCGGTGGTTTAAAGGTAATTCAGCTACTCTGTACTAGATGGCGTTGCTGTATCGAGTAATCGACTGTTCGAGATTATTTCGACAGTTTTGTAGAAGCATCTAGAATGCGCTAGTGATGTTATCCGGCCAGTATAAATAGAGCGCGACCGAACGGAACGGACACAGTTACAATTGGAAGAATCGACAGCGATCAAGAAGCGAAGAGAAATAAGTCGGAAGTGTTTAGTGTTGTTCTAGTGGTGTGAATAGTGTGTTTTATTAGTGTTGTAAAAATAAGTGTGTGTATCTAGTGTTATTGTGTTAGTGAATAAAGTGCAGTTTTTCTGGCATAGTGTATATAATTTATCACGAACCCCATCTCGTAACAGTATTAACATTGATTGCCGTAAAACAAAGTATATGTGTTTTCATAAGATAGCTGCTTCAGCTCCAGATACCTCGTTTCGTTTTCAGATACATAGCTGCAAAACGCAGGACTGCTGTAACTGTGAGTACCTAGATAAAGTGAAATCAATGAAATATCTTGGCGTGGTTATACACCAAAACCTTAACTTCAAAGCACACATCTCAACCTTATCAAATCGAGTTCGAATATCCGCAAGTATCCTGAAGTTACTCCGAGCATCCGTATCACTAAAAACATTAAAAACTGTATATTTTGCATTGTGTCAATCCCTAATAAGATATTGCATAACTTGCTGAGGGACTGCCTGTAAAACTTATATGTTAGAGGTTGAAAGAGCTCATCGATCTGTCCTCAAAACTATGCTGAAAAAGCCTCTTAGGTACTCCACTAAAAGTCTTCACACTGACTGTAAATTGTTAAATGTTCGCCAGCTGTGTTTGCTTACATCATGTCTAAAAGTACATCGGATTGTTTTAAATTCTGAGGGGTACCAAAACCTTTTAAAGCGTCGCGTTTATAAAATTGATAATTTTGCCAAAAGTTAATACGTCATTTGCTAGACGTTTCAGCCCTTTTATAGAAAATTTCATATATAATAAAGTATTCAAACTGTGTGACATTAAGCAATGTTCAGTAAAAGAGGTAAAATTAAAAATCATTAATTGGCTACTTGTTTGTTTGTTTTTCGTGTGAGTGTGTGGCCAACTCTGGTGTCGGAGTTTTCAGACCGCCCGAAGGCCTCCGACATGGTCTATCGATCCTTATCCTGAGACAAGAACCGGGACCGACGGCTTTACGTGCCCTCCGAAGCACGGTAGCGCTCAGATGTAAATGCCACACACGGTCACCCATCCAAGTGGTGACCTGAGCAAGCGTTGCTTAACTTTGCTGATCTGTTACGAATGGCAAGCCAAGTCTCGCTATGAGCGCTACAATATTAATAATTGGCTACTGACGTTAACATATGACGCTACCGAAAATCTTCTAGTTCATCTAATCTGAACAGTAGGCACTTAATGATCGAGTTGGTTATATATATATATATATATATATATATTGAGTTAAACCAATTACTGGTCTGACTGACAGACACGCTACAGCCGAAACTATTGAGCGCAGGACGCTGAAATTTGGCATGTATGTTTCTTGGGTACCGTAGGGGTGCACTAAGAAGGGATTTCCTGAAATTCCCACGGGATCGGCCAAAACGGGTAAATTTAAAAAAAAATGCAGGCGTAGCTGCTGTCGTCCTCTAGTTAACAATAAATGGCTATGTACAATAACTATTAATTGTTAATAACTAGGGGAGACCAACACCCCCCCGTGGGATCTCCACCTTGTCGTGGTGGGGGGGCTCAGTAACCGTGGATTGGTCACCCGCGGTGAAGCTAAGAGGGATCCAGGAGGGGACGCTCCGCGTGGGCTTGGAGGGGCCTGCGCAGGATGCGTCCAACGGTGCGGGTGCGGGGGACAGTTCTGTCTGTCCCTCGCAGTCGGGTGCGGTCGCGGGAGGAGAGGCGTGTCGGTGTTGCGTTGCCGCGCGCCCTATCTCCCGCGACCAAATGGGGGCGCACCATTCGATGCGTCGCAGTGGGGCCGCAGAGGAAGAGGAGATGCGGTGTTGCGTTGCCGTCCTCCCTATCCTCTGCGGCCGCTGGGCGTTTTGGCGGCGGAGTCCAACACCTTAATCCGTCGCCAAGGGGGTTTTGTTCGGGGCCCGCCTGACCATCTGGCGGGCCAATACCCGTCGGAGGGTGGTGACGAGTGCTTTGGTGATGCCCCACCCTCCGACACACGGGTACATGGCGGAAGTCGAGGTGGTTTTTAGTGGAAACACCACATACTCCGGCTCTTATTTTCCCCAAGAGTCGGAGATCCGAAGGGATTTTCCACCTCGTAAAACAAAAAAAAAAAAAAAGGGGAGACCAACAGATCACTTGCCATGTGCCTAGAAGAATTCGTTAAGCTGGCGATCCTTACATTATTATTAGTCGCAATGAGAACTCAGTACCATTGAATAAACAATTGTCTTAACCCTGGAATATCACTATCCCCTATCATAATGAGTTATGCTCATCAGACGTCATTCCCTTTACAGAAAAACTGATAAATCTTCTGTAAAAACTGGTAAGACCAGTAAGCAGTCTTGGATGCCACCTGGATAACACTACGACGATGGTGGTGACGATGGTTATAATCTATGTACAGTAATAAAAAGTAGCAGGTAATGTGGAGCGTTGGTTCATAGTAAAACAGCTCCTGCCCATTGCACTGATTGGAGACTTATTTAATTTCTTTTTACGAAATGCAGCCATAAAGCCAAGGTCTTCGGTCGCAATCGGGACAGCGCTAAAATGATGATGCTGATGATGACGAAGCGACAGCCTGGTTGAGATACCAATATACTGTCATGTACGGGGTACGGTGTTCGAATCCACGACGCGCATCACTGACTTTTTAGTGTTATGTGCGTATTGAATTGTTAATTATCGCTTGCCACTTGAGCACGTTAAGCCGTCGCGCGTCGGTCCCAGTTGTCATGAAAATCTCTGACAGTCATAATAGAGAGTCAGTACCATTAAATAAACTGACACTAGTCTTAACCATGCCCTCTCGCTAATCCACTGGGTTGCAGAGGTGAGACAGCCAGTGGCTCTGTGGGAAAGCTAATATTCAGTCAGATTCGCTTAAACTAGTTGGCGAACCCTGTGTTGCAATAAAGATAACGCTAGAAGGATGATGACATGTCCTCTCTAAATTTCTTAAGTAGCATTTACTTTGTTTTATGTATGCATATTTGCATTTTGCAACCACAGATATACTTAGTCAGTAGATAGACAGAACCACGTTGGCATTATTTAATGAATTATAATACTGTTATGGGTACATGCGACTGTGAAACACAATGATGTCGATGGAATAAAATCGATGAGTGACATACACAGACCATAGATGATAATTATAAAACTTGACATGAAATAAGATATACGCATTGATTTTTAGCCCGAATATATTTCCCTTCACATGAATTAAAAGTCAGCCTGTGCATCTATTTGAATGTCTTTAACAGTTTTTCTATATACTGGAGATCCATTATCTGTTGTTTTGTTTGTTTTGAAGCGATTTTCTCTCTATGCTTTTTTCTTCTCCTGGTATTGTACCTTTGGTGCAGATAGGTTTTCCTTAATGACGTTGCTGAGTGGTGCCTCTACCAACAGCCAGAAGAAAAGGGCTGCGACGAAGGTTTTTACAAGTATTTGGGCTACTAACTGCATCTACAAACGAAGAACGAGTGTTATAAACAACATATTAATCGTAAAGAAAAATTGTAACTATTTCCTTTTTTAGGAGGTGTCCAATCTGGTCAGAAAACAACAGCCTAGCTGTTCCCCTTCCTTCTGTTCCATTTACATTTACCTAATATTGTCGTCGTGTCAACCATTCTCTGAACTTTAATGTCCATCTTTCTTGAAAATGTAAGCCGCTTAATATTAGGCAGATTTTAGAACGTATACCAGCTTAATGGTATAAAAAATTAAGACTTAAGAACCAATTTCTTACCAAAGTAAAGTAACCACGCTCCGTGACTTCAGTTATAGAAGCAACGTAGATCCTCACGAAAGCAACATGCAACAGATATGCGCTGTATGTCAGTCGACTTGGTACTTTCCACAAGCGCCATTCAAGGATGGGCCGGAAAATGCCTGGGAGAACAAAAAACTTTTAAAATAAAAATATCAGACAATTCTATGAGCTAATAATGAACGTAATAACGACAAACGTATATGAGGATAGAAGTTTGACTGAATGGAGCTAACTGAATCAAAATTACACAGATATTGCTGTAAACAATAGACTTAAAACTGGTTACAACTTACCTTCGGTTTTAAAAATACATCCAAATAATACTCCACCAACTGCCATAGCAAATACTGGTTTCGAGAGTGCAGCATATATTGTCCTTATATATACCGAGGGCCTCGGCGTATCGGCGTAAAAGATGTTTCCGATATAGCAGCATAACACACCTAAAGGTAATGCAGACCAGACTAGGAGGCGATACCTGAGTTTCTGAAACAATTGTTAAATAAAAGCTAAACATAATAAACATGCTATGACATCGGTCAATTCAGGCTGGATCATCGATTCTGATACCAAATAACTTATTTCAAGTTTGTCTATAGAAATTAAGGGGCGAGTGTCCTGTGTTGGGGTTGAAGAGTATGATATCGTGTGTGATTAAGTAAATAACTTCGTATCACTGTTGTTAATTGGCAAGGCTTATCACACAAAGTAAGTCATCACCACGACGCCAAAATGTTTAAAATTGTTGTAAATATGATTGTGAAACACAATGACAGCGCGATTCAGAAATAAGAGACACGTACAGCGCCATCTATCGTACGAAATAGTAACAAAAGTGCTAAGCTGGAGCTGTTGCCGTATTAGCGCAGTCCCTCATACGGCGCAAATATGAAAATTTAGATGGCTATTGATTAGGTTTTGTGTCGTTTGTTTTAGCTACACAGTGAAAATGTTACTTATGTATATATTTTAAGTACGAAAAAGTAATAAAAAATCTATATGTAAACCTGCGGTTGATTTAAGGCGCTGTCCTAAGCGACTGTTTTGGTAAATGAGGGGGTGAAGCAGGGGAGGTGAAGGGAGCTTAGCTCCGTCTACTGCGGGGCGCCCCCCTTCATTCTCGTCGCGTGCGGCCGTATTCTGGCGACATCCGTATTCCAATATTTCAAAATCGCAAGCAAAACGTTTTAGCATATTGAATTGAGATACTGATATTAAAATTTATATTACATACATCAATTTGTTTGTACAATATACATACATATCGTCACGCCTTTTATCCCCGAAGGGGTAGGCAGAGGAGAATTTCTACACCCACTTTTCGCCAGATATACTTTAGTCCCACGTAATAAGGGGCGAGCCTATTGCCGTACCGGGCACATTTCCAGACTCCGTGCTGCTACTGAGAATTTCGTGACAGAAAATCCCAATAACACCGCCCGACCCAGGAATCGAACCCGGGACCTCCCGATCCCACGCGCATATTAATATGTCGCGAGACCAACGAGGCAGTTGTATAGGGTTTGATGTCGAGTTTTCCGTCTCTACGCAAAGATGGTATTTGCATCGTGTTATCCCTTAGTCGCCTCTTACGACACCCACGGGAAGATAGGGGGTGGTTGTACAATATAGGCATAGCGCAATTTTTGTTCTCAGTGCAGCCATGAGCAAAACTGGTTTACATTAGACGTTATAGGTATTAAATGTTGACGAAAGTAGGTAAATACCTACGTGCCGTAAGATGATAAAAAGAATTAAGTCAGTTCCATGTATGGAGAGGCCATTATTATGTTTGTTATGTTTTTGTATAAAAATAGTGAAGCAGTTCATAGAATACCTACATCTAATTCCATTCGTTTCCTGCCAGTTTTCAAATCTGTTTTGCAATAAATTGGCTGTGACATACGGGCGGACAGACAGACAGACATTGCGAATCTATAAGGATTCCGTTTTTACAATTTTTGGCTACGGTACCCTAAAAAACACAATACTGCTCTACTAAGCGCAAAAGCTGTATCTCAACTAAAGCGAGTTACGAGATAATTGAAGTTTAGTAAAAGTTGATTTCTTTTATTTATTTATGGATGTTTATTGTTATTATAGGTATAATTATTATGGCAAAGGTTTCGAAATACGTCGCCGTTTTTAGGAGTTGTGAGTGATTGGAGAGGGAGCAGGGGAGGTCTTGAAACCCTCCTCACCATTTTCACTTGCCGGAAATACACCAAGTATTTCCGGCAAGTGAAAAAATTCCTCTGAAAAAAAAATCTCCAAACATCGGTGTGTATGGCATTGCCAACTTCCACATTCTACATCACACTAGTTTAATAAACTAAGGTTGTTGGAGCCCTGCGAAGGGCTCCTATTTTCGGATTAAGGGTCAAAAGAGAACCTAACATAACCTATTTATTTACTTATTACAGTCGCACCTAACTCAAGGCACTCGAAAGCAATGACGCACAAATTTGACATTAGCTGTCAATATGATCATTCCAAGATGGCAGTTTTGCGTTTCGTTTCACGTTTTTCACATAAAACCTAAAAATTACATTTGTAAAACTGTACTAAAGTATAAAAACTATGTTCCGTTTTGCATAATTGCCGATGTATTTATGAAATTTTGGAAATTGTTTAAAAATATTTAGACGCAACTCCGGCAGCCAAAATTACTTTAAGGGGATTAAAACGAACTACCTTAAGCCCCCTACACTACCAATACCCTCAAATTCAGGCGACTCGTTTCGAAACCCAACCCACTATTCTTTTTCAAAATAGATGAAACATCAAAAATATATGTGGATATACCTTATTCATGAGATACTGCTATGTCGCTTAGAAAATTATAGAATTAGAATTTGAGTTACTGCTTTTTCGTTAGCTCTCGTCATACATGTTTGTATGGAAAAATATAAACAATTTCTTTCGCTTCAAATATGTGTTGTTTCAAAGAAAATAAATATTAAAAGATATTTATTTATATTCATTTATAATTTATTAACGAAATACAGAGTTTACAGCTCATCAAAAGTTAGCTGTCTGCTACAACCCGGCAGGTTTTCTTTATTCTCATCGAATGTTAAAGGCAGTGTGTGAGGTGATAAGGCTTCAATACTTATTATTTGCTGTTGTTCACGAGGCTCAGTTTCATTTACTTTCCTTTTACGCCTTGGTATTGTAGAAATTTCAAGCACTGATGGAACATTTTCCTCTCCGTGATCTCGCAATGCCATCCCTTGAGCTTGACGAGAATCAACAATTTCAGGCAACTGCCAATTCATATAAAACGCCACAAGCTTCTCCCAGAAAACATCATCTCTTTCTATAATTTCTATTTTTAGTGGTATACTTTCGCCACTCCACACAGTAAATAAACACTTTGTTTGCGTGTAACGTGGCGTTGCCCCTGAATTTGGTAATAACAATTACAATATTTGTTTAGACTAGTCAGTTTACTTTTTTATCATGTTTCCATATTTGTATTTGTATTTCCCCCTTCCCCTCGGACCGCGACAGCGTACAGACGTGTGACTGTATACATGTTATTTTAATTACTCAAAATAAGTTCAAATTAAATAAATTAAATTAGTGTTAAAAAGTTATAAACTACCAGGAGCGCAAGAAACTGCAGGAGCGTTCGGCAAGTCGCGTGAGTACTGCGTCTACGCACACTTTCACATTCGCAAACTCCGCCTACTGCAGTGACGCAACGTAAAGCGCTCTAGCTCACGCACACAGCTTACGCACACGCTACTACCGTGTGTCTCGCTCACGCATCGCTATACTCGTCATACGCGCTACTCCTAACGTGTGCGCTGAGTAACCTCCGCACGTCTATAACAGCCTGGTACTATGTTTCACTCGCCTACCAAGTCTGGTTCTGAGTCGGCTTTGGACGCTTTAAACGCAGAAGTAACACCTCCATCGCAAACTTTTGTAAGCCAACGTATTAAACGCCGTTTTGAAGACATAACGAGATCAGACTTTGATGAGTTCAAAGAAGAAATCCGTCAAATGCTCGCTGGTGTTAAGTCAAACTACGATAAAATAGAAAATACTTTATTAAATATCGAAAAAAACATCACATTTAGAAGTCAACAACAGGATGAGATGGAAGCTAAGATAAAAGTTTTAGAACAAGAGTGTAAAACAAATCACACCAACATTCTCCTTTTACAAGAAAGAGTGGAAGATCTTCAAAGAAACGCTAAATTGGCAACTATCGAACTGAGAAATATTCCGAAAAAGGATAAGGAAAGCAAACAAGATCTTTTTACATATATCTCCAACATTTGTAAAACGCTTAATGTTGACTTACTGAATAATAATATAAGGGACATATACCGTATTCCCGGGAAAACTGACACCAAGAAACCAATAATAGTACAGTTGTCAGATTTATATTTGAAAAATACCATTATTGGCGCCGTGAAATCGTTCAACAAAGCTCATACAACAAATAAACTGAATCTGAGTCACGCGGGCCTGATAGGCAGTGACCCTATTTATCTGGCTGAAAACCTCACTGCTAACGCACGGAAGCTTTTTTATCATGCTAGAGAACTAAGAAAATGTAACAAGATTAAATATTGTTGGATTTCGGACGGAAAGGTTTTAATTAAAAAGGCAGATGGTGAATCAGCAATTGTATTAAAAACGACATCCCAACTGGAGCAATTTAATATCAAGGATTGACTATTCTACTCATCAATCAACTTACTTACCGGTACTCACTTTTATTGCATGTTTTTATTTTGTTATCCTAACCACACTTTTCGTAATTTACTACTCGTGATATCCAATATTGTCATTTGTATTTTTAAATGGTATCAAACTGTTATAATCCCTGAGATATTTCTGTTGCATAAAGGTTCTTTCACAATAAGGAATCGAATCCATGTGTATATGCAAAAACCCACAAACTCTACTCAATTACTACATAATATACATCAGTACACACATTTTACACACACATTCATCCCCACATGTACAAACACTTACACTCGAAACATAATTTGCCTGTCCCACTGGGCTTTTTTTGTTCTCATAACTGCTACTTCTGCTTATTGTTGCTTACAAATTATATATGTTGTTGTGATAACTATTAATATGATGACTGCTTGCAAGCTTAAAATTCGATAATTTCTTTGACATCAATTATAACCTGGATCAGTTTTCTGTATCCCTTAACCAAACTTGCAGCCCCGATGATTGTAAAGTAACTATTAAAAACCCCAAGGAAAATTTTAAAATTATAACCCAAAATATAAGGTCCATACAGTGCAATTTTCATAACTTTGCCACCCTTTTACATCGAATCAATATAGATTGTGAGATAATTGTTTTGACGGAATGTTGGCTTAAGAATATGGTAACTATCCCTACATTAGAATCATACATATCGTGCCATACAAAAAAACATAGAAACCAGAATGATGGTATAGTTGTTTATCTTAAAGATCATCTTAGATATTCAGTTTCAGAAATCGATTTCATGGACGGCACATGTATGCTATTGAAAATAGGCACTGATATAGCGATCATCTGCATATACCGTTCTCCCTCGTACACCAATACTTCTAATTTCCTAGCTTCCTTGGAAGCAGTACTCACTTCAGTGTCCTCTTTTAAGAACATCGCAATAATTGGTGACATTAATATTGACATTGGCAATACTCCATGTGATTCCCATGCTGCAGAATATCTCAACTTGTCGGCCTGTCATGGTTTATTGCCTGCGCATACTCTGCCTACACGCGGTTTTCATTGTTTGGACCATGTTATGCTCAAAACGAAGTACGAAGCACTCACAATAGTCATCGATTCATCTGTTACAGACCATAACAGTGTTTTACTCTGCCTAAAATTGAAGGGTGGATACTTTAAAGCCAAAAATCATTCTGTAACTAATAAAATAAACTATGCCACCCTAGACCAAAAGTTTAACACTATTAATTTCGAAATAATTTACCATATAGTTGACGCAAATCGGGCTACAAACCAGTTAGTAAACACCCTTATGAGCGCCATAGAAGCAAATAAATCCTTAGTTAAGTCACCAAATCGCAAACGTATACTTAAACCGTGGATTACCCCCGGCTTGCTTCGTTGTATGAGAAACCGAGACGCCATGCATAGGAATGTTAAGTTGAATCCTGATAATGAAACACTGAAACTAACATATGTGAGGTACAGAAACTTTTGCAACAAACTACTAAAAAAAGTCAAAAGAATCTATGACAGAAACGAGCTAGCTGAAGCTGGTTCGGATGGCAAGCGAATATGGCAAGTCATAAAGAGAATTACAAACTATGTTAAACCTAAAACCTCCTCCAGTGACCTACTCCAAACTTCTACATCACCACAGCACTCAGTAAACGAAGCTAATTCTTATTTCGCAAGCATCGGTAAAAATCTCGCAGCCAAAATACAGGTTCCTAGCCTTCTTTCACAAGCACAAGTACTTTTTTCCTCTAACACTCCATCCGACTCATTTGTCATGCTATCCACGGACTGTACTGAGGTTGAGTCGATCCTGATGTCACTTAGAAGTGACTGTGCCGCTGGATGGGATAATATTCCTACAGCCCTACTCAAGCGATATAAAGCCCTTCTTGTTCCCATTTTAACACATATATTTAATCTCTGTCTTGAGTCTGGCATATTCCCCGCCTACTTCAAGAGGTCATTAATTTATCCTATATATAAGAGTGGGAGTGAAGACTGTGTCGCCAACTATCGTCCAATAGCTGTTCTAACTATCCTATCTAAAATATTAGAACGTATAATTAATAACCGACTGATAAAGTATTTGGAAGATAAGAACATTTTATCTCCAAACCAATATGGATTTAGGCGGAATAAATCTACTACAAAAGCAGTGTTAGACATCACCAATCACATAGTCAAGCATCTTGATGCTAAGAAGAAGGTGCTTACTATCTTTTTAGATCTTGCCAAGGCGTTTGACACAGTCTTCACTCCTCTGTTGCTGCAAAAATTGGAAAAAATGGGTATTAGGGGTAAATCACTTGCTTTACTGAGTAACTACTTGAGTGATAGAACTCAAAAGGTTAAAGTGGATGGTTTTGTCAGTGACGAGCTCCCCATAACTTTTGGTGTCCCGCAGGGAAGCGTGATCGGGCCGACTCTGTTCCTTGTGTACGTAAACGAACTCTGTCAAATGAAATTAGAAGATGCCAAGATAACAGCTTTTGCCGATGATACAGCACTTACGTTCATTGGAGACACATGGCCAGAGGTTTTTTGTAAGGCCCAGCACGGGTTCAATGTTGTTCAAGGTTGGTTAGCCAGGAACTCATTGACCCTCAACACTGACAAAACCAACTACATGACGTTCACTCTCCGTCAGTCAACACAACCTTCACCAGCGCTATCCCTAGTGGCCCATAACTGCTCCCAATCTCTACGTCAGACCTGCAACTGTCCCCAACTAAAACGTGTAACTGCCACAAAATATCTTGGCATAACACTTGACAACAGTCTCTCCTTCTCACCCCACATAGAGCTGTTGCAAAGTAGAGTCAGAAAACTAATCTATATATTCAAAACTCTTCGCCATGTAGCTGATTTTAGGATAATTAAACAAGTTTATTTTGCGTTATGTCAATCTCTTTTAAATTATTGCATATCATCTTGGGGCGGTGCACCAAAAACACAGCTCATAAAGATAGAAAGAGCTCAAAGGGCTATCCTAAAAGTGGGCACCTTTAAAAACTACACCTTCCCAACTACCGAACTCTATAAAAGTTGGGAAGTTCTGACGGTTAGACAACTTTTTGTTCTAGATACCATCCTTATCCAACATGCTGCGACCCCCTACAAAAGTATAACTAAAAGGCGTAAAGATAGAATTTGTGAAATACAAAAAAGTAGTTTCACTCACTCTAAAAGATTTAATCACTTCTTGGGACCAACTTTGTACAATAACGTGAATAAAGAAGTTCCTATTTACCATCTTCCCAGTCGTGCCTGTAAAAAAACCATAAGTAAGTGGCTTCTAAGTCTAGATTACCAAGAGACTGAAAATTTAATAAGTCCAATGATGTAATCCTTACACACTGACACGAATGCAAATATTCACCAACCCACACACCTATACCCACATACACACACACACCCACCCACAGTCACACAAACACACACACCCACACACATACACACACCCACACACACACAATGGATATCTCGCTCTTTTTAATTTTATAGCTTTCTTTTTATTCTCTTTCTCTTTTTATTTATATAATATCTTGTATAAAGAATTTTTTTTTTTGTTCCAATTTCAATAAACTTTTTTGGACAAAATACATTTACCACCAAAAACTTAATTCATAAGTAACTGATTGCTTTGATGTTTGTATTGAGGGAAAGGGACTGGTATCCTTAACACAGGTTACCCTGTAACCTAGCTAGGATGCCAGTTGCGATCCGTAACACAAAAAATTAATGTTGCTATGCCTGTATTTTGTAATCCTATCGTCTTGTATTTTTTTTTTTTTTTTTTTTTTTTATATGTATGTGTGTCAATAAAGAATTATTATTATTATTATTTGCTCTTATACTATTCTCCAGGCCATTCTTATAGGCAACTTTAGAACATTAAATTTCCACAATCGTGTTTGGACCTATTAATCCATCTGGCGTTGCACCAATAATCGAATAATCCACAAGGCTCGATTGTTACATTTTCTTGCTTCGCCAGTTGTTGCAAAGCCAGTTGTTCATTTTAGATTCCATGCGCAACTGAATTTACATTGCAAATATTTTATTTGTACAAAATATTTTTTACTAAGTTGGCTTTACTGCTGTTATCTCTTCTTTTTACCACTATACAAAAATTTCAATCTGTCAACATATTCTTACGCAATTCGAACCAGTCACTGCTATCCCTCTTGTAATTTTTGCTTATCACTACGGAATTTGAGTCAAGTTTGTTAAAAAAATTGTTTGGCATTTCTTGGCTAGGTCTTGAACAGATCGTGTTAGGAATGACTGAAGTCAAATGTGTGTAAGACGTTGTAGAACTGTTGTCTTTAACTTCACTGTAATTACAATAATGATAATTAGTTACGTACTTAATTATTAAAAAATACTATATCTTATACAGAGAAGTTACCTTCTTACTTATAAATGATTGATTTTAGATATTAAAAAGATATTAGATGTACTGAGACATACCTAATAGTTTATGAATAATCAAAGTTTTACCCGATGTACCTAAAAAGGTTTATGTTCAAAACACAATAATACAACATTCGTTACCGCTTGTGTGCGGAGTGCGGAGCGCAATATTAGCGCTGTCATCATTATTGTTCGCCGTGGCGGCATCTTAGCGCTCCAGGCGCTCTGACAAGCTAATGAATTTGAAATATAGGTACATAAAATGATTCGATTTTATGTTATTACTCTTTCAAAAATTGAAAACTGTGGCAGCTATGTATTGTGAGAATAATTTATATAATTACATTATCTTTATTATATTATATTATATAATTATATTTATATTATGCATAATCGATAATATATAAGTAACATAGTTAGTCATAAAAGACTCTTATGAAAATAATTTGTGTAAAAATGTTACATATTTCATAATTACTTGGCCATGGATGAATTTCTATTTTATTACGACGCTTTCTTGTACAAATCCTTCGTAGAACTTCATTTCTCTAATTGTCCATATTTTATTCTTCTAATTATATATTTATAAGCACAGAAACAATAACACATTAAACGCAACAAGAGTACCCATAAACTTAGGTCCTAATTATATGTGCCCATAGTTACATGAAAAGCCTATTTGATTCAAAGTATTCAGTCTATAACATAAAACATGAAATTACGAACTCAAATCGGCGTATTATAATAACAAACAGGTTTACGTAAAATTTCGTAAAACTTAAAAATATATTAGTTTTACACCCATAAAAATATAATCAAAAAATTATATTACCAAAATGTAAACACTATTTTCAAACCGTAATGCAACAATACGATTTTATTCGAGGAAATTGTTGACAGTGACCTATACAGCAATAGTTAATTGCGATTGTCATGACTGTATAGTAGCGAGGTTGATTGTAATGATAACTTATTATTTCCATATTAATCATAGCTCAAAACAATATATTGTGGTAACAGTAAATTGGTTAACATTAATATTCCATAGCAAAAGGAATGGTAATATGCTTTACCGAAATAAGTTATATTTATTGTACCCGAATAAAATTGTAATTACAGTTTACTGGCAAAAGGATAACTTCAAGGGGACAGTATTGATTCATTAAGATGATATTCGTCACAAAAAATACTTTTTATTTATAGACGAATAGTACAGGTAAATTCATTACAAAATGTCTAACTCGAAATGTAATCGTATGAATCACGTGAAAAAAATTCACAAGGTGTAATCGCAACCTCTAGAACAATAATCTTAATATATAAAATCCTTGCGTTACTGACTGACTGACAGACGCGCTACAGCCGAAACTATTGGGCGCAGGAAGCTGAAATTTGGCATGTATGTTCCTTGGGGACCGTAGGGGTGCACTAAGAAGGGATTCCCGAAATTCCCACGGAATCGACCAAAACGGGCAAATTTAAAAAAATGCAGGCGGAGCTGCTGGCGTCCTCTAGTTCCCTATAAAAGCACTTCTATAGCAATAGTTGATTACAATATTATGTTTTATCGATTTTGAGATTTGGTGATATTCTGGGGGAATTGTAGCGAGAGAGAAACAATTTTCAAAGCACAAAAAAGATGTTTAAGATCCATGTTAGGTCTAAAAATAACTGACAGTTGCATTCCTACATAATCCCTAAAAATACTAACTTTTCCATGTCTTTAACAATATTCACTTATTCACTAATATGTCTGAAACCAGTAAACGCTCAGCACTGCTGAGAAACAAATATAAATACCTCCTTAATAAAGGAGACTTTATAAGAGCATTGTGTGCATGGGCCTAATTATTCACAACTAAATATCCGATGACATCAAAAACCAAAACCTATGCAAATTTAAAAAATACTTGAATAAATTACTGATAGGAAAATGTTACTACAGTTTATCAGACTACTGAACATGGATGTTTGTCTTGGTCTGGGTGTTTCTATGTATAATATGTATGTATTTACAAAAAAAAAGTATATAAGTATGTTTATCCATTGTCTAGTACCCATAGTACAAGCTTCTGCTTAGTTTGGGACTAGGTGGTGTTGTGTGAATGTGGTAGAATATTATTATTATTATTATTACTTAAATTATGAATTGTAGGTAATGTTGTGAAAACCACTGTAATTGAAATCCTTATTCTAAAAGCATCTCTGTGATGTTCTCTTTATTTCTATTTGTGTTAATAATAAATGTATTTGCATGCTCAATGGGCAGAATGTATCTGAACTAACTATCTATGTAAGATCTCAACCATGTACATACATTCAAAGCAAATAAAGATTTTGAAGTTTGATAAACTTATAACTTTTTCATCTTCGTTAGTATGACCATGTGTCTACTTATCGTTTCCAATTAAAATGGCTCCCTATACGCCAGCGCCGTAGTTTGCGTGCTCTCACTACTCTATATACTATTCTCACATCTACTACTTCTCCTCAGTATATGACTCCTTACTTTCGGTACTTATGTTCTAACTATGAGCGAAATCTTTGCTCCTCTAATAATCTTCAACTCATGGTTCCTACTCACAGATCTTAACTCCTACATTCTTCTTTCACCGTTCAATCTATTCTTCTATGGAATGTTCTTCCTCCTGAGATCAAAGGCCAAAACCAAATTAATATTCAAGTCCAAAGTAAGGAACTCTTGTTGCCTGAGTCCTTGAATGCATCATAAGTCGCTATCTTAACTAGGTATATGTTCATCTATATAATTATGTATATTAACATGTATCAGTATAAGTAAGTCTATAATTTTACTCATCTCTGATTTTAGTTGTAATTATATTTGCATTTATTGTGTATGTATTACATTTATGTATTTTTATTATAATAATATATATTTATGTAAGTATGTATATTTAGTATGACTAATAATTCAATATTTAGTAATTTTTCGTAACCTTTATCATATAATACACCTACTTTTTATCTCTCTGCACCACTCTTAGGTAGACTGGTAGATAATGCACATGGCATTAAGTCCGCCTATATACTTTGTGTATATGAAGAATAAAAATAAATAAATAAATAAAATGTACATAATATATTAACTCAAAAATTATTAAATTGAAACATAATTTAAACACAAACAATACCTGATATTTTTGGAAGTTAATTTCTGGTTTTTGTAAATTGTAAACGAGGAAGCCCAGTGCCATACCGATAATGTATCCAACAAGATTAGTGTGGGCGCGCTTGAACACGTTTATGAAGAAAGGGTTATTGACGAAGACATTCAGTGATGAAATTCTGAAAGCAACATAAAACATTAAGGCAAATTTGTAGCATACAGACATATCGGTGACATTATAGACAATTCGGATAAAAATAAAAAACAAGTGAGGGTAGCAGCCGAAATCCGCGCGACATCAGTCCCTCCGCGACCACGAGCGTTGTAAGACGGCCCAAACGTCGGTAAAACAGAGATATTTATACATTAAATGTATTAAATATCGCAAGTAAGACCCATTTTAATAAAATTGTATGATGTATACAAATCGCGAAAGTTTAATATTGATTAATGTGTACTTGAGTTTAGTGCGACTGCCAATTAAGATAACGGTAATGATTTAAACTAGTCCATCTAAGAGTAAAAACCGTTAGATAGAAATAAGATTTAATTGGATACGTTTGTTGAATGTCAGTATAAACATTGGCCTATGTAGCTGGGTAACACAAGAAGTTCGTCAACGACGTAAGATCCCAAACGGAAATGGCGTTAAGAACTGGATGCTTTGGATTGCTCTTCTGGGTTGTGGACGTGAATCGGCAGTCGCTTTGTGGAGAAGCTAATATTGTGGCAATAATGAGACTGATCGCCAACACTTACTCGGGAATAGATAGCATAGTTCCATCAAGATCTTGTAAGTATACATGTGCGACTACAGCAAGTGTTCCAATCACCGATAATGATGATAGCACAATTTTCCTGGAGCGATCAGTTCCGCACGCCAAGTAGATGATCACGGCAATTACGTAGAGCTGAGTGTCTACTGCCAGGTACCTGAATAGTCACAAAACAATTTGTGTGAAAGGAATATTAGTCGTAGAGGTCAATAAAATATGAAAGTTTTAAACATAAATAGTAATAAAGCTAATAACAGCCCAGTGGCCCAGTGGCCCAGGCAGCGGCGAGCGATTATGATGTACATGGCGCGCTATACTCCATCGCGGCCGTACGCCGCGATCGATGTCGCGTCAGAGTAAACTCGTCATGTACCTACAATCAAACAAGTCGGTGGTGGAACAGTTTGAAAAAGAATCCCTTGGCTCGCTCATAGAGTAGAGGCACACTAGAAACTGGTTTTGTATACGAGTGTAGTGCGTGTAAAGTATCACTGGAATATTTCCCACGGTAAAAAACGTCCCTTTCACAGAATGTCTCTTTTGCAGAATGTCTCATTCGCAAAATATCCCATGTATAATGGTAAACTACATTCATTTTTTTAAATATATGCTGCCTCCGTGGTCCAGTGGATAGCGTATGCGTCTGCTGATTGGAGGTCCCAGATTCGATTTCCGAGTCGGGCAAAAGTGTTACTTAGTTTGTCCGAATTCTCAGTAGCATGGAGTCTGGTAATGTGCCCGGAAACGGCAATAGGCTCGCCCTCTATCACGTGGGATCTAAAAATTCATGGCGAATTGTGGGTGTTACAATTACACCTCTGCCTTCGGGGATACAGGCGTGAATGTATAAAAAAGAAATGTAATTACATAATATGAGTTATAAATCATCATTTAAAAAATACTACACATTTATGAAAAGAGAAGCTTTTTGTGATGATTATTTATTCCACCCGGCTCCAAAAATCCGTTCCATTGCGTTCCAAGTATTTATTACCTACCTATTATAACTTAAAATATTACAGGTATCAAATACAATTAGTAGAGTAAGCATAACAGGTAGGTAACCCACGAGTTGTTTGTTATGACAAAAATATCGGTGGTAACTATACAATTTTTACCTTTTAAACACTTTGAAAGTAGAAAATATGAAATCAGTTTTCAGCAAAACTTCTACATACATACATACATAGTCTCACGCCTATATCCCCGAGAGGTAGGCAGAGGTATATTGCTACACTCACTTTTCGCCAGATTTATTTTAGTCCCGCGTAATAGGGGACGAGCCTATTGCCGTTCCGGGCACATTACCAGACTCCGTGCTGCATGAAAGTAGAATTAGCGCAGTTCAGATGCTATCACTGCGTAGTAAGTGAGGGGTGAGACAGATTAATAGAATTCCGAATGCAGTTATACGATAACGCTCTGATCTGTAAGAAGATGTTGTGTCAAGGATTAAGAAAGCAATGCTGAAATGGTTTAGACACGTGGAGCGAATGACTGAACTAAGGATGACGAATCAAATATATAGGTAAGACAAATGTGTATGGGCAAATCGGACGACGTGGCACACCTCGTAGGACATTTTTCAACTAAATTGGGGATGTCCTGAAAAACGAATAGGTCCGAAGCACCCGAAACCGGTGAGCATATATGAAAAGAGTAATGAATGTAGAGGAATAATTAATATTATTCTACCACATTCACACACCACCATCTAGTCCCAAACTAAGCAGAGCTTGTCCTGGAAGAGCTTGAGGTTTGTTGTCTTTGCCTACCCCGACGGCAAAAGGCGTGATTATATGTATGCATGTATGTATGTGTACATTTTGCGCCTAAACAATTTAAACTAACCCTTGTCTTTTATGGGGCTGTTATTATTAAAATCGCAAAATATTTTTAAAATTATTTGACACGTTTAGGTGACATACAAAATTAATTGGATTGGGTTTTTATTTGATACTTACCAACTTTGCACCATGCATTTGGATGTATTTTGAAAGTAATTATTGATATAGAATATGTGATACCACCAATACTGTCGACAGTCTGTCATTTCCGCCGCCACATATTTCTGTGAAATATCAAAGTATTAAGCATCATAATTATTATATAAGCAGTAATGACATCAGGGATAGCCTCGTGGAGTGAACAAAACATGCATAGAGTATCGCACGCCACTGACTTTGAGTACCCGTGCCTTGGAGAGCACGATAAGCCGTCGACGTCAGTCCCGGCTGTCATGAAGATTTTTGACAGTCATTATATCGAGTCAGTACAGATTCGCCACTTAGGGCCCTTTGTGTCTTATATCTTGAGATATTTATAACCATATTATTTTAGATCAAATGCTGATTAAATTTTCTACAGGCGAGTGTCAATGTGATTTTAATTGCACGGGTCTTGCGGTTTAATACATAATGCAATCTAATCTAAATTGGTCTACTTAGTCCAATTTTTTTTTGGAAACAACGTATTGCTTGAAAATAATGCAAACATTTATTGAGTAATTATTATATAAATCAAAAGTACGATACAAGGTAAATATCCTGAATGACATTTTAGAACCAGTATTAGTGACCATAAAAGTTTAAATTCATATATTATTTCTTAAAATGTTACTTACACTCCAATATGGACCCGATGCAAGATGGCGGAACCATGTCCCTGTTAAAGCCAATACGAATGCGTAGCTTGGAGTTAATCTGCAAGACGAAAAGCATTTACGAAGAATTGTCTTATTTTCAATAAATGAAAAATTTAATCAGTGGTTTAGCTCTTGACTCAAAATAATTCAAGATGACTACTTAATGAAAACAACAAAAAGCTGATCCCATCTGAATAACACAACGTCAATTTTAAACTAACAACAACCTAGATAGCCAAAAACAACAAAATAATCTCACAAACAAGAGCATATATTTGCGTTTTGTGCATAATATGACTAGGTACAATAATAAGTCATCTAATATTTTGATTATAATTATCCCTTGTCAGCTTTAATGTGATCCTTTGCTTTATTTAGATGGTGAAACAAATTGAATACTAACTAACTAATGGACATTGCTGATTTTTTAAAATTGTTTCCAATTTCTGTAATTTAGCCAAAAAATATGTTAATGCATGCCTCCGCGGTCCAGTGGATAGCGTATGCGTCTAATGATCGGGCCAGCAGGTCCCGGCTTCTATACCGGTCGAGCAAAAGTGTTACCTACTGAGTTTGGCCGAATTCTCAGTGGTAGCATAGCAGTGTGTCCGGTAACAGCAATAGGCCCGCCCTCTATTACTAGGGACCTAAAATACACAAGGCGAAATTTGCGTGTAATATTACGCCTCTGCCTACCCCTTCAGAGATAAAGTCATTAAGTTATTAATGATTATGACGATGAAAATTCCATATAATATATGGCGTATCTCACATCATCAGCCTTTGATAGTCCACTGCTGGACTAGGCCTCTCCTTTGAAAGGAGGAATTGGCCTACTATACCACGCTGGCCAAGCGGGTTGGTATAGGGTTTGTATCAAGTTTTCCTTCTCTTGCAGTGCTGTTCTCTGCATACTATGCTCCCTCTGTCGGTTCTTACGACACCCATGGGATGATATGGGGTGGTGACAATTCGTATTCTTAATCCGTCACCACACGGATATCTACAATGCATTAAATATTGTTACTATCAATAAAAACTGTTTGAGTGCTCACCTTAGCCACCTTATAATGATAAACTTTGGCAACATGTTCCAAGAGACCTTATTACTTTCGGAGTATATTAGACAGTTATAGATAAGCAGAAAACCCGATATCATTAGAAACGTTTGCATTATAAGCGTTCCATTGAGGAATATGCTCACTGCTTTAAATGTATAAATCTGAAAAAGAAAATGATGATTTCGGTGTTTCGTTACGCTGATAATGTGTTTTTAATACTTACGCTTTTCAATTCAATGAAAATTTTCACACAGCATAATCAATAATCAGAACAATTTTTCTCTTTTAAATGCTAAATAGCCAATGGTTTTAAATTACTATTAAAATACTTAAATATTTTATTTCTATGATGATTTTGTGCAACAAAAGAATAAAATTATCAAATTACGTTACATACGTTTTCTACAAACTGCGGATTTTTTATCGCCACAAAAAAAGGTATTGCAGCATGTGCAGCAATCACCAAAACCATTGACAAAAATCTGAAACATTCAAAAGAATTTTGAGTAGTCAACTCCCACAATACTCTTATTGTAAATACAATATTATTATATAAAATCCTTGCGTTACTGACTGACTGACACAGACGCTACAGCTGAAACTACTGGGCGCAGGAAGTTGAAATTTGGCATGTATGTTCCTTGGGGACCGTAGGGGTGCACTAAGAAGGGATTTCCCCAAATTCCCACGGGATCGGCCAAAACGGATAAATTAAAAAAAAATGCAGGCATAGCTGCTTGCGTTCTCTAGTATATTATATACTTATTTTTCCTTCGCAGTAAATGTTTTACAAGTAAGGGTTTATACGCCTGTGGTAAAGGTGCCTCATACTTATTGTTGACTTTACTACTTACCACATGATGACATGATTATCTTAATATATAAAATCCTTGCGTTACTGACTGACTGACAGACACGCTACAGCCGAAATTATTGCGCGCAGGAAGCTGAAATTTGGCATGTATGTTCCTTGGGGACCGTAGGGGCGCACTAAGAACTCCCGTGGGAATTTTCCAAAATTCCCTCGAGATCGGCCAAAACGGGTAAATTAAAAAAAATGCAGGCGTAGCTGCTGGCGTCCTCTAGTAACCTTTTAAAAATTGAATAAATGAAATTGAATTGAAATTACATGATGAAAATATTGTTTTACCTAATTCCATGAATACATTTTAAAAGTTGTACACGTCCATCTTGATCAACGCCGAGAGGATCTGTTAATTTGGTCCAATTTCGCCTCAATGAAAAACACTTCAACAGTCTAACGACTGAAAACCAGAATCGTCAGTTAATAAATAACCATAAAATATATTATGTTCACACATATGAAAATACTGTACCTATGTTCACTTCAGTCTTATCACAATAGAAATCACATACGCTACCGATTACGTTCGCCAGCAAAAATGCTAAACAAATTACTCCAACGACTACATCTAAAAGGTCTATATTATCTGCTGGTTTTCGAGGTTGCTGACAGTAATATTCGTCTAAAGCTTTAACTTTCAATTCATATTTCTGTGATAAATATTCATTAAGGCATGCCTCAAGGATATATTTTAGGTCCACTTTCTCTTCTTCGTGATAGAATTTCTTACAAGTCTGCGTGACACATATCCCGTAGCGCAATAGTGTGTGATTGTAATGTGTTGTATAATGGTCAGAGTACTCCTGAAAGCAAATATTTAAGTGTTGTACCATTATTGATTTCGCCTGCCATAACTAAATTTGAATCGAATTCATTATAGTTATTTAAAATAATGATTAAAAATGTACATTGTTTAATTTTTAAGCAGTATAAAGACTGCGACTTTCAAATATGTCAAATATTTGTGATATTTTGTGTACCGGTAATCGGAATTTGGAATGTAAACTGACTACTTTAAATGTTTGGGTAATATTAAACAGGTAAATTGTATTATTTATCGTAAAGTTAAGGCAGCGATAGCCTAGTAGAGATACCAACGGACTGCCATGCAGAGGGTATCGGGTTCGAATCCACAGCGCGCACCAATGACTTTTAGGAGTTATGTGCGTATTAAATTGTAAATTATCGCTTACCCCGTGCCTCAGAGAGCACGTTAAGCCCCAACGGCTTAATGATCCGATGAATCCCGGCTGTCATGAAGATCTTTGACAGTCGTAATAGGGAATCAGTACCTATAAACAAACTGACACTAGTCTCAACCATGGAATACAGCTAGCCCTTTGGGTTGCGGAGGTCAGACAGGCAATTGCTCTGTGGAAAAGCTAATATTCAGTTAAATCCGGTTAGACTAGAAAGCGGACCCCGGGTTCTAACTGGGATAAGCGCTAGGAGGATGGAAATTTTATTATTTATCGTAGTCTTATTTTGGCGTCTGTACCTATAATAGTATCTTGAAAGAGGAAGACAGGTTACAGTAGAGGTAGCTACTGTAACCTGTCTTTGGTCGACTGCATGCTAAGAAGTAGCTACTTCTTACCATGCAGTCGACCAACTAGCCCGACAATTGCTACTATTGTAAAGTATGTTTGCAATGTACCTATATACAATATATATATTGTATATAGGTATTACAGGCATAGGCATAGGTATTACAGGTAGTATATACACATTGCAAACATATTTTATATATTTTAATCTCGTTTAAAAGCCAAGCCATTTAGAACCTACCTTAATCATATTTAGAAGTGGGCTGGGCTTATCTGACCCCAGCGCAACCTCCGCAGTACAGTACAACGCGTCTGTATCCAACTGACATGCCTCGTATGAGTCCATCTGCATTAGCGGAGGCATTCGTGCATAGTCAGCATCTGAAATGAAATATACAATAGGTTATCAGAAACAACGGCCCACTACAATCCGGAATCGTTAATGAAGGTTCAACAGTAGTAAACACAGATCCAGGACATAAACATATATTCAAAGTAGCGAGTAATCACCTACAACTAGTTAAAAAAAACGATAGAATCTATCACCGCTTAGTAGTGCATTTACAAGAACGCGATCTTTAAGGTAAACTTTTCACCTGCAACAAGTTAGAATTGTAGCAGGACGGGTTCAAAAGCAGAGTAGTTTGGGATTTGGGTGTCTTTGTCTTATGCATCGACAAAACTCCGACATGGACAAAATTTGTAATCCATGAGTTGTAACAGGGAAAGAAAATCAGGCTAACGATGTGTTAAAAACCTTGAACCTTGAATTTTCCTTTTAGATGAAGTTCACAGCCGAACAAAAAGCACGTAGATATGACAGGTGTAACTGCCAGTGCTCATCCATGGGCCCGAAACCGGGGTATTTGTAAATTTGATTAAATTTGTAAAACAGATTCTCAATAATCTTTAAGTTACGAATGGCAATAAGTGGGTATTACACAGAGGGACCATAGACTACAGGTTAAGATAACAAAGTTCAATCTCAGAAGTGACCAAACGCGTTGCCGAAGTTGAAGTGGAAGTGGGCAGGCATCGTGACCTGAATGCAGGAATCCTCGTGCAAAGCGCAGATAGAATAGAGCCATGGGACAAGAAGCGCTCACAAGTAAGGTTATAGATGCGCTAGTATGACGACATCAAGAAACAGCAGGAGTGAAGTGGAACGAAGTCGCCCAAAGTCGTGAGAAGTGGCTTAAACTGAGCGAGGCTCACACCTCCTACACTCATGGCGTTGAAATGGCTAGGAGAAGAAAAAGCTATTTTTTTCTCGTTGATAAGAAACTAGTCTCAAATCCGTGAACATCGCAATTAGTTGATACCACACGTAGAATATAGTACTTGGTTAATTTTCAATGTGTTTGTTCGCGAAGATTTAATGATCATTTTTTATAATGTTATTGCTTTATGAATTCCTACTGAAACCAACTTAAAATCAACAAACAATGCAACAATATAAAGTTATATAATTATTATGTGTCTGTAATTTAGATAGGGTAATTGAATAATATTTTTTTATGTAAATCATATAACTAAATCTCTGCAAATGCTATATCTAATAGTAAAAACAAACTGAGTAATTGTTTTGATTTTAAAATAGTTACAAGCATTTAAATATAATTTATCACACAACACCATCTAGTGCCAAAATATTTATTACAATAGGTGCTAGACAATGGACAAACATTAATATCTCAATTTGTCCATTGTCTATTGTAATAATTATTTTGACATAGAAACACCATCCAACATAGACATCCGTGTTCCCACACAAAAATTTTAAACTTAGCGGGAATCAAACCGGCAACCTTCGGCGTGGCAGTCGATTACACTGTCACTACGTCACCGGGTCGTTCGTTAATATGCTCCGTAGGCTTATTGCCTATTGGTACGCATATAGTTGGTACCAATGTCCAAAGCTAGAGCGCATCTGAAGCCACGACCAAGGCACGAAGTTGCTGTGCTCGCGCACTCCGCAAAACTGTGCGTCAACGTTGTCGATATCGATGCAGTGAAGACGTATCCTCCTGTCCAATCCTCTGAACTGGCCAAAGTAGTAAGTCACGTCAGCCGGAAAGTGATGACGCCGTAACGCCTCTCCACCTACATCCTCAAAAATGGCTCTATCCGTCACTTGCTTGCCTACGTGTGGCGTGCCATCACTTCGATATTCTTATTTTTGAAACAAATGGTTCTGCTCGTCCCCGTTCTTATATATTTCTGATCATCAAATGCGCTTCAATCGTTTTGCTATGAAATCTTCTTGTAGACAGGATGTTTAATAATATACTTGCGCTTCTTGCACAAGTGTTAGATTGGTTTTCGACAAATAATTTGGTACTCAACTCTAGCAAAACCAAATGTGTTAAATTCTCTTTGCCTAATGTCAAAAGTGTTCCTTCTAATATAATCTTAAATAAGGAAACAATTCAACTAGTCGAATCAACCGTATTCTTAGGTGTAACTTTAGATTGTAAGCTTAAGTGGGGCGCCCAAATATCCTGTCTCGCAGTAAAACTTAGTTCTGCAGCGTTTGCAGTTAGAAAAGTTAGGGAATTCACAGATATAGATAGTGCTAGACTAGTTTACTTTAGTTATTTTCACAGCGTAATGTCTTACGGGATAATGTTATGGGGTACAGCTGCTGATATACAGACTATTTTTGTCATTCAAAAGAGGGCCATACGTGCAATTTATAAGTTAGGTGCTAGAGATTCTTTACGTGATAAATTTAAAGAAATAGATATATTGACAGTTGCATCGCAATATATATATGCTAACTTAATGTACATCAAGAAAAACTTAATTCTATACCGCAAAAATAGTGATTTGCACAAAGTGCACACAAGGAATAAGCATAAACTGGTGGGAACTAACTACCGTCTACATAAAGTTCAGAACTCATTTGCGGGGATTGGTATACGATTTTTCAACAAATTGCCTCTTGAAATAATCAATTTACCCATGCACAAATACAAACGGACAATTAGGAACTTTCTTTTTCAAAAGGGTTATTACACTATTACGGAATTTTTAAATGATAAGACACCGTGGGGATAGGCTAAGGCTTATTTAACTCACGATTATTTTATTTACATGTTAAGTGGAGGTGCCTCGTGAACACATGATTTTTGTAGGATTTGGATATTTTTATGATTTGTTGAATGTAATTTAACATTATTTATCCCTGATCATATCATTGTTCACTTGTCACCTTCACAAAATTCTTTCTATATTTGCATTCCTTCACGCGTTCCACAAATTTATGTTAATAATAACGATCTGGAAAATGGAGGTAATTGGCGGTCATGGTCAGTATACCAATAGATTGTTTCTTACTGCTGGTTCGTATACCGTTGTCGTCATGCTCACTAAAATGTCATTTCTTGTGGTGGCGTCGTGTGTCGGGTCATCCCTGTCCCTCTAATATGGCGAGAGGGATGATGGCTGGCACATGCGTCATACTCGTGAACGGGTGCTACTTGCGATGACTGGTCGATGACGGTCTTGCGGGCTGGTATTAGATTTTAATATTTAACTGCATAATTTCCATCATGGTTCTGATCACTTTCGCGGATTGCCTGCATTATTAGGTATATATAATGTAAGTGGATGCTCCTGTTTCACCATGTCTATTCTGAGGAGGCTAACCAAATGAACATCAAAAGTATTATGCTTGAGTATTATTATGTACAGTAAATAATAATTATAATTTACATTTTGCAGGGTTCACGGTGACACCAAATTGTTCTGACCAGTCGTGTATGGCGGACAGGCTTTGGTTAACTTCTTCGATGGCCGAACCGATACTGTCAATGTCAGTTTGTACGTATAGCTGCAAGTCGTCGGCGTACAAGTGATACGAACACTGAAGATTTTGGGTCAGGAGATTTATAAAAATAGAGAATAATAATGGAGAAAGAATGCCGCCTTGAGGAACGCCAGACTGTAAGTCACACCACAATGACGAGGACTCATTATGGCGAACGGACTGCTGACGTCCCATGAGATATTTGGAGAATCATTCGAGTGACTCAGGTGAGATCTGAAGACTGGAAAGGGTAGAAAGAAGGATTTCGTGACTAACCGAGTTAAAGGCGTTCTTGAAGTCTACCAAAGCTAGCACCGTAACTTTGGTGTTCTCCATTCCCGCCCTAACATCTCCAGTCACTGTTAGGAGAGCGGTCACCGTACTATGACCAGGTCTGAAGCCAGATTGAAATGGGCTTAACAAATTGTTCTGAAATATAAACTTAGACTTGTGGACACAGGACTCAAGCACCTTGGAAAGAAAAGGAAGGATCGATATGGGGCGGAAGTGGTTGGGAAGAGTAGGGTTAGGAATCTTAGGTAAAGGTATCACTAAGGCTTTACGCCATAGGAGGGGAAACGCACCTGTGTCGAGCGAAAAGTTGATAATGTGTGTAATAGCAGGTAACAGTTCATTTATTACAGTGACGATCATCCTGCGAGTAATGTGATCACAGCCTACAGCGTTGGATTTTAAGGATATGATGATCTTTTTAATCTCACCCGAGGTCACTGAAGAAAATTTAAAAGGCTCTATGTCAGGACGAGGAAGGTTAGACAAGAAGTCTACAGTGCGACATTTAGTAAGATGATCCAAGTTATTAGAAGAAGAGAAATGTTTATTAATTTCATCTAAACCAGTTGTCAACTGCAGATCAAAACTTCGTTGTTTGCCAATACCTAGAGTCCCAAGGAACTTCCAGATATTAGCAGGAGAAGAGGAATTTACGTTATCGAGAATATGGCGGCGTTTGGCGTTACGTATCACCTGATTACACCGATTCCTTGCAACCTTGTATCGAGACCAATAATCATCAGTGTGATGGTTTTTGAATTTAAGGAAAGCACGATCCCTACGTTTCATTGCTATCCGGACCTCCTTCGTGATCCAGGGAGCAGGTGGACGCTTTAGTTTCACTTTCCTAACTGGCGCATGAACATTGTACAATTTAAGTACAGTGGCGTTGAATTTTTCAACCTTGTCGTCAATATTCGTAGCAGCCATCAACAGATCCCAATTTATGGACGACGCATCTTCTACCAGCTTGTTCACGTCCATACGCCCAAAGGAACGCACATGCAGAACGTTAGGAGGGGGACGGGGAGGCATTAGGATGTAGGAGAGGAAGATTAAATCATGGTGGGAAAAACCAGGAGCGGGATGCTGGCCATGTTTGGAAACTAGGGAAGGAGCAGAAGTACAAATTAAATCTAGCCATGTATCCTCCCCATCAATGTTGTGATGAGTTGCTTGTAAAGGCAGAATGTGGAGGTTACATGACTCGACAATCTGTAGGAGTTTATGGGTTCTAGAGGACTGAGGAGATAGGAGATTGGTGTTGAAATCGCCCATGATGATGTGGTGAGCATATTCTGACCCCAAGGATTCCAGTATAGGTTCTATACTGGAGAAGTAATCTATTGAAGGAGGACAGTAAATAACCCCTAGTACGATTTTGGCCCCTTTGACCCAAACCTCAAGAAAAAGGTATTCAGCCGACAAAGTAGAATCAGAAGGTGAGAAAGCGAGTATTTTATACGGAAAATCGGCGCGGAGATAGATGGCAACACCTCCACCCCTCCGACCGACTCGATCATTCCTGATTAAAATAAAGCCTGGAATGGGATAAGTGGTTGAGGGGAGGTGAGGCTTGAGCCAAACCAGGATGGCATGAGCATTGGCATTCGTAAAAGCTTCCAAAAGGTCACCGTAGTGGCTAGGCACGCTCTGAGCATTTATGTGGCACACATTTAATAGTTTACCTAAACATTGATTAAAAGAATGTCGTAAGAGGTCACCTAGAGAGCTGAAACTATCACTATTCAAAGATTCATTGGCAGAATAATAAGAATCATCGTCAGATGACATAATCACAGATAAATTAATATAATTACACAAATATAAATATATATAGATAAATAAAATATTTTTACTAATAAGATTTGCTAGATAAATAAAATGCAATTACTTACTTAACTTTTACGTTTAACTCTCTGCACCACCCGCCAGCCAACACGCACACTAAAATGAATGCAACCTAGTAGAGAACTATAACAATCATTTCCGAACGCAACCCTGTGTCAGTCAGCCAACAAAGCACACAAAAAATATACAAAGAAAAAAGACGAACAAAACGCAGTTTTGACATTTAGCAGATGGCACTAATGACAGATGACCGTAGCTGTCAGTAAATTCTAAATTGTCAGTGTCCAGTGTCACAGTCGCAAACTAATAAAAAATAATCGTGCGCATGTCGTGGGTAATGAAAAGATTTGATAAACTAGAATGGTGGGTGACCGACACAAAACAAGCAACCAAAATATAAAACTAGGTTAGATGAACATAAGTGACGCGAAACAGCAACAGTCAACTCACAATGGGTTACACTTTACGCGCATTCTTTGCATTGCCGGCACTGTTATTTGCTGCAGAAGTATCATCTGCTGCCTTCGGATGTTTTGCCAACAGATTCCTCAGCTCACTAGTGGAAGTGATTTTAGACCGCGTTCCATCCGGAGTTTTAACTATGATGGTGCCGTCCCGAGTCCAGCAAGAACGCATACCGAAATGCTGTCGGGCTTTGGCGAACAGTGATTGCCTGGCTTTGGTCAGGAACTCCTTAACCGAGATCTTCGAGCCCTTTAACGCTGTTTTCGCCCTCCATACTGCAGTCCTGACCTCTATCCTTGCAAACCGCACCAAGATGGGCCTGTCACGCTGTTTGCTGTCTCCAAGTCTGTGGCAATTTGTGATGCAGTGCTCGCCAATATCCTTGACTGCCATCCTCGTTCGAAGGACGTCCAGGATCAAGGCATTGCAGTCTTCTTTTTCAGCTTCTGGGACTCCAAGGAAGATCAGGTCTTTTCGCCGGTGCCTTGTCTCCATTGCATCTAGTGTGCTTGAACACTCCTCGATTTGCTTGCGCAGAAGGCCTAGCATGCTGAACATGAGCTCCCGGAATGTACGGAACTCCTCTAACTCTCCTATAACTTTTGCCACAGTATCCTTAGCTGGCCCCGCAGACTGGATTTGACTCTCTAGGTCAGCCATCCTTCTTGCAAAAGTTTCTTCCAAGCTCTTCTGCACAGACTGGATATTGTCAAGCTGAGACATTGTTGAGTTTGTGAATGACAATAGTATTCTTGTTGGAAAGATAGTGATTGTGTGATTTTGCCGGCAGGTGGTATAACTATTTAAATGTTTATGTTACATCAGAGTGAATCACAGTAAGTACTAGTAGTTAAATATAATTTAGGTGCTAATATAATGTTTAATTAGTAATAAAATCAATAATTTCAAAAATGAGATTTAAATTTAAAATTACGACACGTCTGACAGTTTTGAGCGCCTACCGCCGATTTATAGAAATCGGTAATGTAGGAATATGTTCCTACATTACCGATTTCTATAAATATACGAATATGTCATATTTTCGGTTGCATCTAAGTCTTTCGTAGAGCCTGGGGTCCGCTTTCTAATCTAACTGTTTTTGACAGAATATTGGCATTTTTACAGGGTAACTGTCGCCTGACCTCCACAACCCAAAGGGTATATTCCATAGCTGAAGCAAATCGTGGGTGAAAATCTTCGTTATAGCAGGAACCGACGCTTTACGTGGTCATATCATAATAAAAAAATAAATCCACAACTTTTTTAGGAAACCAAATATAGTCCGTGCCACGAGAACATAGACTTTTTCCAAACAAATAATTTCTACTAAGTGACTTAGCGACAGTTCTGTCAAACACAAATAATGTCAAATCGAATGAGCGCAACGGTACATAGGTACGTGTCATTGGAAACTTAATATGTCAATGGTTCGGGTTTTTATCGATATAATGCGCTGTCAACAGGATCTTTTAATATTTAGTGGTACTGGAACCTGGCATGTCAACATTTGGTTTTACTTCAATGAAATGTTACATTCTTGGACTTAGCTTGCATTTATCTTAGGAGTAAAAATATTTTTTTTAGATGTCAAGAAGGGGTAAGTGTAAAATTAAGAGCAGGCACTACGAAATAAGTTTTGCGTAAGCTCCGACTTTTCCCCCCGCTATCGTCCCCGGGCCGCCACCTCACCCCGCAGCTCGTCGCTACGAGTCCCGCGCGCTATGTGAATGATATCTCGCTGCGCAGGTTTCGATTGGAGTGGAGACGACTTTACGTATTTAATATATATATGTTTTTTATTATGCTATATTAAGCGGACACGAAATAACAAATATGTGGATCACACAGTGTTGTCTTAGGTGGGAATCGAACCTACGACCGCGGCGTAGTGCCAAGCGGAAAGAAGACCGCTGAAATCACTATGCCATGCGTGCAGTATTATGAAATAAAAAAGAGATGTTCTTATTTATTATTTTTTAATATTTAATTACAACGGCTACGTTACAGGGATATTACAATGTAACTCACTTATTATATTACAATAATCAACGACTGCCTCCGTGGTCCAGTGGATAGCGTTTGCGACTGCTGATCGGAGGTCCCGGGTTCGATTTCCGGGTCGGGCAAAAGTGTAACTGGGTTTTTCCGAATTCTCAGTAGCAGCACGGACTCTGGTGATGTGCCCGGTAGCGGCAATAGGCTCGCCCCCTATTACGTGGGACCAAAAAAATTCATGGCGAAATGTGGATGTGGGTGTAATATTACACCTCTGCCTACCACTTCGGGGTTTACAGGCGTGAGTCTATAAATAAATAAAAAAAAAATCAACGATTATAAAATGGATAGCATTTTTCTTGCGGGGCGGTTTTGAATACAAAGTGTCATCACCCATTTCATTCCGAGGGTGTCGTAGGCGGCAGCTAAGAAAAGCACGCATTTTTAAGATTGGATATATACCACGTACCTTTATATGAAGTAACCGATATTTCGGCACTGTAGCAAGCGCGATGTTCACGGATGTACACACTTATACATCTACATTTGATTCCTACCAAATGGAGACAAATGTAATAAAACAGTTTTAAGTTCAACCTAATTATCAAAACATTAAATTATCTTTGCCAGGCATTTTCCGTCGGTGGTCAAGTGGATTTTGTATACCTATACAGATTTCTCTAAGGCCTTCGACAAGGTCAGCCATAACCTGCTTTGTCGTAAAATAGCATCATATGGTATCCATGGAAACTTATACAGATGGATTTGTTCATACCTTGATAACAGGACTCAGTTAGTTGCATTAAAAGGTTTTGTCTCCTCACCTACTGCAGTAACATCTGGGGTACCCCAAGGTTCCCATCTAGGACCCTTTTTTGTCGTTTTTATTAATGATTTAATTCAACAGCTAACTTGCAACTGCCTATTGTATGCTGACGATTTAAAGGTATTTACACTAATATCTAAAGCAGAGGATTGCTTAGCGCTTCAACAGGACATAAATAACATATCTGAATGGTGTAAGTCTAATCGCATGTACTTGAACGTTAGTAAGTGTTCTGTTATATCGTTTACTCAAAAACGTAATAAAATTATCTGGAACTATAATATTAATGGTCAAGCACTTAATCGTACACAAATAATAAAAGATTTAAGCATCCTATTCGACGACAAACTTTCATTTCGTGCTCACTATGGTCGCATAATATGCAAAGCTAATCAACTGCAAGGGTTTGTTTTGAGAACTACTAAAGATTTTAGAAAGCCCCGCAGTACTTTATAGAAGACTTTAAAAGAAAAAGAAAAAGCTTTGTTGTTATGTGGTCCTACTAATATAATTATTAGTAAAGAACGGTATAACTGCCCTTTTCAAGTTGAAGCTCTGATATAGATCCATTGTATAAATTGCCTGATTTGCTTTCAGTTTAAATAAGCTAATCGATGTGCTGAATATGAATTCAATTGGTAGTCAATAGGTTATCCCAATAGTAAAACATTAAAGGAATCAAAACATTATTTATAGCCCTTGGTTACACATTACATAAGGCTAACTAACTGCATTACTTATGGCTAGTGCTCACGGCGCGATTATATGAAGCCTCTCTTGATAAATGACTATCCACCACAAAAATAATTATTTGCATAAAACCAGTAGTTTCACAGATAAGTGTATTCAACAAAACAAACTTCAGTTTTATTATATTAGTACAGATATATATTCAGAAGGTAGATATAAAATAAATTTGTGATGTTTTATTATATATTAGTGGGCTCTGTAGATGCCTACATGATTTCATTTTAACATTATGTTGAAATTGTTACTGTCAACTTGCAGTTCAAGTTAAGGTTATATAATGGGACAAGGGAACCCAACATATCATAATATTTGTCGTTTAATTTTATAACTGTATAGAATGATTTGTTCCGACCATGATAAGTCCTTGCTTAACCCAAACTACTGAAGCTAGAAACATGAGATCCGGACAGTAGATTTCTTTATGGACATATTATGCACTCACTTAGGTTTTATAAAAGTCCATCTCTAAGCACTTTAGGTTGAAAGTCTTAAGGCAGGTGACTGCTAATCTTTTATAAATAACAAGCCTTAGCGTTATACTCGGTAAATACAATTTATTTTAGTTGTGAGTTCATTTGCTAAATTAGTTGCATCTATATTCAAGATGACAACCAGTGATAAACCAATAAAATTTTGTGCCAACCTTATTGCTTAGCTCTTGTGGGATACAAGACAGATAGGAATATGATTATTAGGATAATGGTAAGTGGGTTTAAAGAACATGATGTGAAAATCCATATTATCTCTTTTCCCATTTAGCAGTATTTATTCTTGGCAAATAAAAGTAATTGTATGGACTACTCATGCTTTATCTCTAAGTCAGTTGTGATTAGTTAGTTTAAATTTATTTATTCAGATAAACAATTATTAATTGTGTATGAATAAATAAGAATTATGTTAGCACCACATGTTAACAGTTTAAAATAAATATTAACATTATTTAGAAAATTCTCTTAAATATAAAGTCAAATAAAACTCACCACCATATTAACTATACAAACTGAGTGGAATCATTTTTAGAAATAAGACTGCACTACTCTTGCTTTGTAATATTGGTAGCTTGTAAATTTCTCTTTTATGGCTATTGGAAAACAGTTCAACAATTTCACAGCTTGCACTATGCCTAAAAATATTCAATATTATTGTGTATTGTAACTTGCTACGGCCAGTTTAGTGAACCTAATTTTAAATAAAATAAAATAAAAATAAATATTGGATAAAACATGTTCTTACATGAGTAATAATTATAGCACTAGTATTTTCGAAATCCTTGGATTTGCATGGTTTGAATCATTTCATATTTATCATCAACAGTCCGACTGTTCACAGCTGAACATAGGCCTCTCTTTGTTCTTGCCATTATGTTTTCCTGTTTGATGTGGATAAAACTAATTTTGAATATATTAAGTTTTAACTATTTTATCAAAACTGCAAAATATGGGTATCCTGATAACTTTATATTTGATTATCTAAAATGGTACTGTCAGACAGAACCTGAGAAAATTCAGTGTCTTTTGTAGTTTACCTTATTCGTAAAATATGGACTCCAACACTGTTGTAGCTAAGATAACTATAGACCAATGCACAGGTTGAACATGCCTGATATATAGATATTGCTTTAGACCGGACCACTTTGTAAGAGTAGAATTTTATTTCATCTACAGTTACGAAGGTTCATGGAACTAATACTTGGGTGGGAAATGTTGCCCACCACCTGCCTTTTGAGTGTTGCAGGTTGATGATGATATCCTAGCAGATGACCTGACCTTAGCGTGAAGAGAGGATGGACGAGCGGTCCTTTACTGATTGGTATGTATGGATGACGGTGGCCCGCCCTTTGACGTCGGTGGTTTTATGTGTGGGCTGCGCGCACACGTGCCGCATGGGTGCTGTACTGAGCTGGAGTCAAGCATTGTTTGCTAACCTTTGTTGCTGATCAGCATCAACAACTGTATGAGCAGCTTGACCGTATGGGCGGAGGATTCGTCAGATACCGATTTACGTGGGGGGTCCTCTACCTCCTCCACTGTCGTTGTTAAACCTATGTAATTGCATTGTATCAATATAACTGATCATGACGAACGATGATGATTATTTTATGTATATGCATTGATGTGTTTATGAGGCAAATTTTGCATTTATGTGTTTGAGTAAAATTTTATTTTTCCTATCCAACACCCTTCCCAAAACGCTGGCTGGCCACCATGCGTATCCTTGATCCTGGTCTTGTTGGCTAGATCCCGTGATGGGTGATGCCGTGTGTTGGCTAGATCCCGTGATGGGTGATGCCGTGTGTTGGCTAGATCCCGTGATGGGTGATGCCGTGTGTTGGCTAGATCCCGTGATGGGTGATGCCGTGTGTTGGCTAGATCCCGTGATGGGTGATGCCGCGTGGGCTAGATCGACCCTATGTGGGTGATGCCGTTTGTGGGCTAGATCCCTATGTGGGTGATGCCTGTGTGCGCTAAGATCCCTATGTCGGTGATGCCAGGAATTGGCTTAGCCATGGGTGAAGCCTTGTTTGTTAGATCCCGTGATGGGTGACGCATGCCTCAGGCTAAGATCCTATGACTAGGTGAAGCCTTGTAAATAACTTTTAGTTCATTCTGTATGATAAACGCTTATTTATGTAATTTTTATATTCCTTATTTTTGTTTGTTATGCTGTTTATTCAGTAACCGTTAAATAATCAGCGCGAGGAGCGCGCTGGATCAGAATGGCCGTATGGGCGTAAATTAATATATAATGATTATATTGTTACGAAAATGTTAATAATATTTAAGATTGATATTTAAATAACTATTTGTGAACACAGAACTGAGAACTTCACTACTTTACAATATTAGACACTGTATTGGCTGCTTAACTGTTTTATAAAGATTGGGTATTTAATTTATCGCTTAGTTATTAATATAACTCCAGAAACTTTCAAAGTAAAATCAATTAGTATTAAATAACATTATTCTGACACTTATTTTTACGGTAATAAATAACATGCGTTTATATTTGCATCCTGTTGATAGCGCCATCTGTTGACAATGTTGTAAAGCAGCGTTTGGTTAATAAAATAAATTTATTATTCGTGTAAAATAAATCATTTGGTGTTGTGCAAAGTTCATTACAATATTAATGTCGATTTTTGATTAATTTATAATTAATTGTATAGTAATTTCAATTATATATTGTAAAGGAAGTGGCAGTTGTTAAATATTAAGTGTAATGGCGGTTAGTGTATAAAAAGGACTGTAGGTCACATTTTAATTCAATTCTCTGTTAGAAATCGTCTGAAAATAAACCAAGTAATATTACGTGAGTGTTTTTATTATAATGGAGTCTGGACACGATAACCCTGGCGTATCGCCGACATATACATATAAAGCTGAAGAATTTGTTTATTTGCTTGAACGCGCTGATCTCAGGAACTACTAGTCCAATTTGAAAAAGCGTATGCTTTTCAGTGTTTGATAGCCCATTTATCGAGGAAGGCTAAAGGCTATGCAACATCACACTATGAGCCACGGGAGCGGAGCTCTAAGCGAGACACAATAGCTTTTTAATTGTGTCTGGTATTCCGGCATACAAGAGGTTAAATAACGCGGGGGTAACCGCGGGCTCAACTAGTAATTAAATAAAGAAAATTGGCGATAACGGCGAGCAAGTGTGGCCGGTAACCGTGGAAACCGGGCATGTACTTAAATTTCGTAGAAAAATATTTCTAAAATATCTACATGATAGGAATTTGTGAAAATCTAATACTAAAATAAAAACCTGTAAATCTATTAGGGATAAATAAAACGAACATGACACGAAAATATAATCATGTTGATAGTAACATTATATTATAAAGAATATTTTATAATTAATACTAGAGGACGCCAGCAGCTATGCCTGCATTTTTTTTTAATTTACCCGTTTTGGCCGATCCCGTGGGAATTTCGGGAAATCCCTTCTTAGTGCACCCCTACGGTCCCCAAGAAACATACACGCCAAATTTCAGCTTCCTGCGCCCAATAGTTTCGGCTGTAGCGTGTCTGTCAGTCAGTCAGTAACGCAAGGATTTTATATATTAAGATTATAATATTTTATAATTAATTAGGGTGCATAGGGTTCCCACCAAGAACTTAGGGTCCCAAGCCAACCTCACCTGCAAGTGGTGCACCTGCCGATCAACGGACGAGGCTCCGGCAAACAAAATATCCCGATAAGCGGCAATAGGCTCGCCACCTATTACGTGGGATCAAAACACTGGCGAAAAGTAGGCGTTTAATATGCCTCTGCCTATCCCTTCGGGGAAACAGGCGTGAGTCTATGTATGTATGTATGTATTTTATAATTATGAATAGATGATCGACTCCATAGTTCCCAGTTCTCAACACTATCGAAATATTAGGTAGGTAAATTAAATTCGATAACAAACCTTTGCATATCTCATGATTCTAGCATTATTCTTCAATAAGTCAACTTTATTTTTATTTTTATATAAGATCTCTTATGTGTTACCCATTTTTATTTTTTAAGTTTTATTTCTTATTTTACGAAACAAATCGTAATAAAAATACCTTTAGTTTGCGCGCACACGCGATACCCGTCCACCTCGAACAGACCTCGAAAGTCAAGTGACAAGCTAGTGCGCCCGGCTGAAGTAAACGCTATGACATCAGGAATAACGTTAAATATCGGATGCAGGCTTTGACCCACTTCAAACATGGAAATACACACATCAAAAAGTCTAAGCAACACATACAAATTTCAATTTTACAGTGTGTTTTCACATTAAATCCTTAGTATTTTCTTATTTATATTATTTTTTTATGCTTTTTTATATTAAACAACAATTTATTTTTTATTTTTTTTATAATCTTAATTAACAATAATTACGAGTAAGTACTGTATGTACGTAGTAAAAAGTAAGGTGCCTAATCAACTAAACTTAAACTAAAATTAAATGGTTGTACAAAAATTGCATAATGTAATACAAAGTGTGGCCTCCTCTTGAGAACTTGCTGGCACAGATTATTCATAGAATCGATGAGATTGTTAATGTTACCCTGCGGCAATCGCGACCAATGAAATTTTAGTAAGTCCATCAGTTGTTGGGTTGTTGTCACTCCATCCAAGTCCTTTCAAACACGTCTCTGGAGCATGTCCCATGCATGCTCGATGGGGTTGAGGTCTGGCGATTGTGCAGGCCAAGGCAATACCAGGATGTATTCCCTTGCCAAGTACTCCCGTGTGTGCAAAGCTGTATGCGAACGCGCATTGTCATGCATTTAACATGAAATCGGAGCCAAGCGTTTGTGCGAATGGACGGACATAAGGCCTTAGAACACCCTCAACGTAATTTACAGCGTTCATGTTACCATTTACGAAAACGAGCTCAGTTCGTCTGTTCTTCATAACACCCGCCCATACCATAACTGTTGAGCCGCTGTATAGATGCACTTCCTGAACACACCTCAGTCTTTCAGTATTTCCAGAACGATGGTACACTCTTACCCTTCTAGTATCAGGCTTGAACCAAAATCGAGACTCATCGCAAAATAAAATTTTATCCCATTGTTCCCGGGTCCATGTAATGTGTGCCCTACACCATTCATTTCAACGAACGCGATTCCCGTGACGTATCGGTGGGCACCTAATTGGCCGTTGCGCTCGTAGGCCATACTCATGCAGTCGATTTCGCTCAGTTTGGCAGCTAACAACAAAACCACTTGAATTTTGTAGCCTTAAACCTATCTCTCGGGCGGTTAACATCGGCTGGCGTTTTGCAGTCAGTTGTATGTATCGATCTTGCCGTGTGGTTGTACACCTACCTCGACCTGGGTGCTGCTCATCAGGATCTCCCGTGTTAATGTAACACTGATGAAGACGGCAAATAACGCTTCTGTTGATACCAAAATACCGAGATACCTGAGATTGACTTCTTCCCGCTTGCAACGGCCCTATCTATCTAATCATAAAATTGATACAGAATACTTAATTTTAATAAGCAAGGAAAACGCTATAAAATTCGAACAAATGCATTCGCTTTTGCATTTGTGAAAAGAAAACAAATATGATACTCGTTTTTTTTTTATAACCAGCCAGTATGTCCTCTAGATCAAAAAAGTTTACATAGGTATTACCTATTTGGTAAGAAGTGATATAATAATTGATTAATAATTTGAAATAGTATGTGTTGCTTAGACTTTTTTTATGAGTGTAGTTGAAAATCTTATGTTGTTTATTAATATAGTAATATTTGTCCTACAGCAAAAATGTCTTGAACTAATATAAAACGTAGGTTCCTTTTATGGTAATTGTTTACTTCAGAAAGAACAGTGAATATTATTTTTATTCCAATATTAATTCAAATTAAAATGGTATCGAGCGAATATCGTCCAATCATGTATCTGTTCTTGTATAAAGACAGACAAGGGCCTAAATAATTATTTGCTGAAGTTTCACTTTAGTAGTATCTGTGACTGTTTCAGAATATATATTCAAAATAACATAAAATTCGGAGTGCCTGCTCTTAAATGCACGTTTATAGGATCGCAAATTTATTTTAGTCCCACGTAATAGAGGGCCAGCCTATTGCCGTACCGGGCACATTACCAAACTCCGTGCTGATACTGAGAATTTTCTAACGGAAAACCCAAGAACACTTTGCACGACCTGAGGATCGAACCCGAGACCTCCCAATCCCACGCGCACATTTATGCCGCGAGACCAACAAAGCAGCATTTTAATGGATTTTGTTTAAGACAGTTTAAGTGCATTCTGAAGTTTTCAGTCATAGACAACGTAAAATCTCCATGCCTAAAAATTTTAATGCGATGGACTAGCTAGTTGTCTGTAATATATCACATTTGTGGACAATTATTTAATATTTTAGGATAGTGTAGTATTTGCTATCACAGCAAATATAAGCACTACACGAATTGATGTAACATTGGCTCACCACTACACACAGATCCGAGGAAGCACGTACAAGCACTACAGATAGCTAGGCTAGGAGCAAATTATTTATTGCCTATGATTAACAAAAAATCAAAGTTCATAATACAGTATCCTGTTTGTACTCTATCATTGACATATATGGTACTCTATTATTGACTTGAATTTACTTACCTACGTGTTAAAAAGTACGAAAATGTCGCCAAATTAATGAAAATTCTTCCAGGAAAATTCGACCACTCTTACACAAAATCAAATTTGTTTATTTTCATTCAAATTTACATTTTTCTGGATATAAGTGGAAGTCATAGATAATAATATTAACATATACATATAAAGTCAAATACATTTAAAAAAATACCCTTATAAAGTATCAAACTTCACTAAAGCATAAAATGTAAAACACAACTGTTTGAAACAAAGGTTGTGAAGCCCTGAATGTGTGTTTACAAAAAGCCTATCTTCTCGTGGCACCAACTATAGTTAGTTTACACAGAAATCCTAATTCATCATCATCGGCCGTATATATAAACTGTTACATTAGCCAAGTGCGGCTTGGCAGACCGCACATGAATTTCGGGAACATTACAGGAAACTCTCAGACTTTCAGATTCCTTAAGATGTCTCCCTACATCGCCAAGCATGCGATACCAACGATTGTATAATAATTATATGAGGTATTCCAAAAACATATTTTTGATTGGCACTTGCAATCTGTATATATAAAGTCCTTGCTTTACTGACAGACTGACAGACAAGCTACAGCCAAAACTATTGGGTGCAAGTAGCTGAAATTTGGCATGTATATTCCTTGGGGACTGTAGGGTTGCACTAAGAAAGGATTTTCCAAAATACCCACGGGATCGGGCAAAATGGGTAAATTAAAAAATATTGCGGGCGTAGTCGTGGGCACTCTCTAGTATATTATAATATGAATACTCACATATTTTGTACACCTATTTAGGTAGAACATGGTAATAAACTAAATGTATCTATATCTCCCAATGTACTCTTATTATTTACAAATTAGCAAATTAACTTAATTTTTTAAGTAAAATATTATACAACTTATATCAAATATTAAAATATTAAAAATAATTATATTTACCATCCAGTCGGTATATCACTGCCCCGGTGCCTCGTAAAAAAACATACAAACATATAACAACAAACATTGTTTGTCAAAATTGTTCTTACACGACAGTAACGTATAAAATCTCGCTCAAAACTAACAAATTTTAAATCTGTTATTATTTTTTTACTAGCTTGTTGCCCTTAAGGTTATGACGTCGCTGGTAACGAGTGAACTTAGGACACATACGTCGTGTATTAATATATCCATTTATACTTATATTATAAAGCTGAATAGTTTGTCTGTACATTTGTTTGGATAAACGCGCTGATCTCAGAATACTGGTTCGATCCAATGTAATATGATGCAGTAGACCCAAATAAAGATGGTGAAACCGCAGGCTCACATCGTTCTTATATTCTTATTATAAAATGAAATCCCCTTTCTCGACCTGTTTTTACAGACGCTCAAAAACTACCAAACGGATTTTATCCGGTTTGCACCAATAGGTAATGTGATGCTTGAGGAACATTTAGAATAATAATAGTTGTGACATGGTCACTGACTGGACTATTGTGGTTAACAAGCCCGGTGTGATGATGGTAAATTGATCGATTTGATGATGATTTGACGACGACGATTCGATATTGATAATCTGCCTCGCCTCCGTGAAAAGGGTTGCCAACATTTCCTGACAAAATATATTGTTAACCAAACTATGAAAAAAAAATATTTTCATGTAGAAGACTCAGGTGTATTTTTGAGGCGATGAAATAAAATATTGCGTTAAGTTCTAAAGTACGTGTACTTGCGAGTAAGAACAGAGAGGTATTACAAATTAATATATAACAGACTTAAATCACTACGAAGTAATTTGGCCAAACGTTGGGTTGCTCTTCACTTACCCCCGGGCGTTGAAAGCTTCTCTTTCAACAAACTAAATGTCTTCGCTTATAGGAAGCGGGCACAGTTTACTGAAGGATCTTCTGACGATTCCAGTCGAGGTCTTGATGTCTGCCACACGAGCAACTTGATCAGATCCTGGGTAAAGAGCTACGATTCTACCCAGCTTCGAGAACAAGTGTGTCGATTTTTATCGGATCACTAGTCGACGCCAGCGGCTTCGCACGTAAATTTTAGAATTTCCCATTTTGCCCGATTCCGTGGGAATTTCGGAAAATCCCGTCTTAGTGCATCCCTACGGTCCTCAAGGAACATAAATGCTAAATTTCAGCTTCTTGCGCCGAGTAGTTTTGGCTGTAGCTTGTCTGTCAGTCAGTCAGTAACGCAAGGATTTTATATATTAAGATTATTCGTTTGCCATTTGGTTCGCTGTTGAAGCTACGAAATAAACTCTTTGCTCCATCTTGTCCAAAAGTGTTGCCTAAGTTGCTCAATGCGATGAAATCGGCTGAGATGGGTCGTCTTATGTACCTGGAGGTCCTTTGTAGGCAGTGAAGTAAGAGAGCGCCCAGTTAAAAAATGACCAGGGGCAGAGGCGTCAAATCTTCAGGGTGCGATGATAACGGAGTAAGTGGCCGAGAATTTAATATGGCTTCGATTTGAACCAAAGTTGTATTCAATTCTTCATAACTAAGGTGACAATTTCCCAGCACTCTCAGTAAATGAAATTTGACAGATTTTACACCCGCCTCCCAAATGCCACCGAAATGTGGTGAATAGGAATAAAATGGAAGTTTATTCCTTCGTTTGAAAGGTCACTGGATAGGGAATCGGAATTATCCTTTAAAAACCTAGCCAAATCATTGTATGCTCCCACAAACGTTGTCCCATTATCGGAGTACATATCCGCAGGCTTCCCTCGACGACCTACAAACCTACGCAATGCGGATAAATAACAGTTACCTGTCATATCACCTACCAGCTCTATGTGTATGGCTTTAGTGGTGAAACATATGAATACCGCGATATACACCTTAACTATCCGACAGCCTCGTCCTTAACGACTAGCGGATGAAAAGGGACCTGCGTAGTCAATACCTACCGTTTGGAAAGGCAATCCGCCAGGTGAAAGGCACTGCTGCGGTAAATTACCCATCAGAGGAGCTACAAAACTTCCTTTCATTCGTGTACACCGAATGCATCGACGATAACAAGCCTTTGCCAAATTACGACCACCTATAGGCCAATAAACTTCCCTAATTGACGCCAACAATAATTGTGGCCCAGCGTGCATGAGTTTTACATGTTCAAATTCAAAAAGTAATTTAATAAAGCGATGTGTGGACTGTAAAATAATGGGATGTTTCTTATTATATGAAAATTCTGAATTTGCAAGGCGACCACCAACCCGCATAACTTTAAATTCGTCTAAAAATACATTTAATTTTAATAGAGCACTCCTTTTAGGCAAATCTTTATTTTTAATCAACATATGATACTCATCAAACGATTCTCGTTGAGACACTTTAATAATAACATTCAATGAATTATTTAATTCTGCCTAAGAAAGGTATTTGGCTTGTAGTGGTCGTCGTTTACATGCATCAATAAACCGCAGCATATATGCTACTTCGCGCCTGAGCCGATTGAATTTTGAAAATCTATTAAAATCGATAAAAGTATTATTATCTGAAAATTCATTTTTATGCACGATAAATGACAATACATTACGCGTTTCCGGCAGTGAGTCTACATTAACTGCGGGCTGAGGCAAACTAACAACAGTAGGTTCACTCAAAAATCTTGGCTCTAACCACCAAGTATCAAGAGACTGAATAGTCTCAACACTCACTCCTCTTGAAATATAGTCCGCAGGATTGTGTTGAGTGGGGACATGACTCCACACACAATTACCAGTTTTTTCTAGAATGTCACCAACACAGTTGTGGACAAACGTATTTAACTTAGACGGTAACATTTTTAACCACCCTAATACTATAGTGGAATCAGTCCAAAAGACAGTACGCGTTGCCTTAATTTGCAATGAATTGGTAACTTTCTCATAAAGTCGAGCGCCTACTAAGGCACCGCAGAGCTCAAGCCTTGGAATAGTTGTGGCTTTGATAGGAGCAACTCGACTTTTAACCAGTAATAACCTAACTAGAATTTTACCATTACTATCTATACTACGGACGTAAAGACATGCACCGTATGCTATCTCTGACGCATCAGAAAAAACTAAAAAAATGTGAAATTCTAACATTACATAAAAATCTATTATCACACGGCGAGGGACGCGAATATCGTTGATTAAATGTAAATTCTTTACAAATTGTAACCAAATCTGCTGAATGTCTGTAGGTAACGGTTCATCCCAAGAAAGTTTATGTAATCATAACTTCTGCAACAACATTTTCATATTAATAACCACGGGAGAAACAAGACCTAAGGGGTCAAATATTTGAGAACTTATGGACAACATATTACGTTTTGAGCTAATCTGGGGAATCGATTGACCTACCGGAAAACACAGTTGGTCATTATTCATATTCCAGCTTAAGCCGAGTGTTTTGCTAGGTTCGTTACCACCTGTATTTAAATTAGATGGGCCTTGAGTGGACTCCGGGACTAGCTGAGGTTCATTAGACTTCCATTTTCTGAGTGAGATATCTGCTGAAGAGAGAACCGACGACAACTTCTTACGAATGTCCCGAAGTGAACTCAAATCATCCCCACCAAAAGGGCGTCATCGACGAAAAAGTCGTGGATGATTATTTCAGCAACCCTTCTGTCCTCACACTCAAGACCTAACTGCTGCAGGCATCTGGTTGCGAGAAACGGAGCACTTGCGGTGCCGTAAGTGACTGTATTGAGCCGGAACGCCCTTGATTCTTCATTTGGGTTATCCCGCCAGACTATTTGTTGTAAGTACCTGTCATCAGGATGTACTATAACCTGCCGGTACATTTTTTCAACATCAGCCATCAAGACATACCGATGTTGTCTGAATCGCAATAGAATAGACAACAAGTCATCCTGTACAGGAGGTCCGACCAACTGAATATTATTGTATGTCACACCCGTAGAAGTAGGACTACTCGCGTTGAATACGGCTCGCAATTTAGTGGTGGTACTACTATCGCGAATGACACCGTGATTGGAAATAAAATGGGCATTATTCTCTGAGCTAAGTTTACATTGAGACATATGACCCAACGTCTCATATTCTAACATTTTTTGTTTTTTAATTTTTAAATTATTAATTTTTATTTGATACATTTTAGTGGCAACTAGGTCTAAATCCCGACAGTACTCCAATAATTAGAATGAATGTGAATGAACTAGATGGCGTTGTTTTATAAATTACTTAACGGCGGTACATTTCTAATCAAAATATAATGTTATATTAAATGTAATTATTATTTACGTACTCACTTTCTTATTTTATAATTCTAGGTAACACTTATTTAGAAATAAGACATATAAATTAATAACAACACTTATTTGTTTACCACAAATAAATAATAGATGGCGTTATTACATTTGTCTTCGCCGTTGAACTTTATATGGCATTATGATGTTTCTTATTCGAAAATGGCTTCACACCCCTACCATCTTGACTTTTTCAAAAATATATATCCAGTGTTACTCGAGGTGATGTAAGGATTCTAATGATAACCCATACATCCTAATCAGTCCAGGCATTTAGAAGTTATAGTGGAATAAAGAAACTCACATACATACATACATACATGAATCCTGAAAACATTACACTCCTTTTTTTGGGCAGTCGTGTAATAAATATAATACACTTCTTAGAAATATAGTATTTTACGGCAATGGGTAGGATTACTACCAAGTGGAAGCACCAATATATAGTGGCATCACTTAGTACAGAAAATTTGACAGGTACGTGACATCATTTCATACCCATAAAGTCAAGAAGTGCAATACTGTGTCGATACACTTGAGCATTCATCTGTAATGAGCATTCTTGCGAATGATACATAACAGAAAAACAAACGAGTGTGTTTTAGCGAAATTTCTATCGAGTGTTCTGGCGAGCATTCTAGTGAATGGACAGTAAATTTGCTTCGACCCTTTTGCTGATTAGAGCGTTCGCTAGAAATATCATGAAAATGTTCGCAGCAATGTTCGGCTCTGTTCTTTGTTCAGTTCGACAAAATAAAAAAACGGCTAATGCTCGTTGTTTTCTTATAAGTAGGTGTATCAGCGCCGTAGCATGTGGGAACTTACTTCTATTGTCGATAATAAACAGCGATGAAGAAATAATTTATTTTCTCCTGAAATAATTATTATAGTTTTATTTTTAGTCGTGTATTCTATTTCTCACATAAATAATTATAATTTAATCAGTAAGGGAAAACCCATGCTGAAACGTTAGGCCAAACATAAAGTTTTATACCTTTTATTTTCAAATAGTTACGTGTGAAAATGTATAGTTAGATTGCTGTAATACGCCACCCAATAGGTACACGCTTGCCGGTGCTGTGCAAGTAAAATGCGGTAAGTCTGTAGGAGCTTTAAAAAACTAGTTTTGGTATTGTAGTTGTAGATAGTAAGATATACTGAGACGTGACGGGAAATTAAATAGGATAATCCCTTATTATGACTATTCAAGATTCTTATTCACATTGTTCACACAGTTAGAAGTTAATCTAAGTTAATCTGGGAGGAAGCGCTTGGAAGTTATCATTGCAGAGGTTGCGGTTTGTCGAGGACACGGCGCTGCACACATTGATGCTTGGGCACAGCAGCGCCAAAAGTGCCAAAACTTAATCATAGCTAACGAAATCGTTGCCCCACACACACCAGAACATAGTTTTGTTCATGGTCTGGAGTGAGAGGTCCTGGAACGCCGTTTTCTGCTGTGTAGTAGGCGTGCGAATCAAGGAGATGGCGGCGCGGGAGAGAGCCCCTGGCTATAGTGCTTAGTTGAGACTGGGGCCAAAAATATCGATCCGGAATCATATTTGTTCTGAAGTTATATGATGACCAGATCCGTCTCCTTGATCTGCATGACTGTACCCATTCACAAAAGGAAACGTAGAATAAGACTTTGTGACTTTGTAAAGACGACAAAGTCTGGAGAAAGCATAGTTGAAAACTATGACTGTTTTAACAGATAGAGGATACCAGGACCTTGGCAGGATTATGAAGATATTCGTGAGGTTTAAACTTTATTTTGGAAAGCTCAGAACTATCAATTATGTTATTTAAAACTTGTACATTAATATCAAATCATGAGTTTTTATATTATTCAGGTGATGTTTGAATTGTGAGTCGCTTAACAAAACTTATGAGTTACATTATTAGAAAAGAGCTCTTGAATGTTTTCTACTCTAAAATTACTTGTAGCGTGAGGGCCAAATAACCGAACAGTCCTCTAGCACATTTTTAAAGTGTACCGGAGTATTGTTGTACTTAAGTGCGAAGTTTCGCACATTTTTTTAAATCTTTTTAGCCATTGTTTTTGAATTCACAATGTGAATACGAAAACAATGACTAAAAATGGATTACTGCAACTATGAAATATTCTTAGCAGATAATATCAAGGTTTGTAATAAAAAAAAATCAAAATACACTCATTGTTATTATTTTAAGTATTTTATTCATTTGACTTTGAGTTGTTTCACATATATTTGGTGTTTTGTAAACAGTCGTGTGAAGGTTAGTTTCAAGGTTCTTCTATTTGACTTCTTCATCTGCTGCGTATTTTAATACGGAATTATATATTTACTTCGCAGAGGAAGGGATGCTTACCGGTAGCACATGTGTCCCAGTCTAGTAGTCCTGTGAACTTCAATAAGCCACAGCTATAGTCAGGTGTTTTCAGACCGGTACCATTGATCCAAGAATTGTAAAGCTCCCACATTGGTTTATCTGAAAAATCAAATAAATCCAGTTTCAATTAATACGAAGATAGACAGAAAGGTGAGGTAATAATTATAAGAACTACAAATATAGTACTGGTATATTATATCAAATAAGTTAAATGAACAAATAAAAAAAGTATCGAAAAAAGTCATTTTCAGTCAAACCTGGTTAGTAAATGCACTGAATGCACACTGGACTGTAATTAGGATAAAGCTAAACCTTGTCGTGGTGAGGGGGCTCAGTAACCGTGGCTTGGACACCCGCGGTGAAGCTAAGAGAGATCCCGGGAGTGGACTCTCCACGTGGGCTTAGAGGAGCCTGCGCAGGATGCGTCCAAAGGTGCGGGTGCGGGGGACAGTTCTGTCTGTCCCTCGCAGTCGGGCGCGGTCGCGGGAGGAGAGGCGTGTCGGTGTCGCGTTGCCGCGCGCCCTAGCTCCCGCGACCAAATGGAGGCGCACCATTGTTGCGTCGCGGTGGGGCCGCAGAGGAAGAGGAGATGCGGTGTTGTTAGGTTGCCGTCCGCCCTATTTTCTGGGGCCGCTGGGTGTTTGGCGGCGGAACCCAACACCTTCATCCGCCGCCGAGGGAGTTTTGTTCGGGGCCCGCCTCACCATCTGGCGGGCCCATACCCGTCGAAGGGTAGCGACGAATGCTTCGGCGATATCCTCCGACATACGGGTTGGTTTTTAGTCAGTAAGACTCTGACAGTCCCCTTCGCCCTGCCCCCATGGGGATTCTCCAACCCGACACCAAAAAACAAAAAAAGGATAAAGCTACGACGATGATGATGATAATACTAAAAATACTTACGAGTATCACTCATCCAGCCGTCACTAGGTCCGTAGTTACGCAGTCCTACGTATATCCACCATGCTCTCTGAGGATACATGCTGACGATGACATCTTTTTCTTCTTCGCTATCAATGACGACTAAGTGTCCACCGTCGGCAAAACATTGCGCATGTGCGTCATCCCAGCGAGATCGTTCAGAGTACTTCTTATAGCAACTGCGCAGTGACGGATACATTTCATAACCTGTTAATAAAATTGTTTTCTTTTTATCTACACTTTCTTTTTCGTATTTGGAGTCCCACTTCCTACTTGTCTACTTCAACACCATCTAGTCCCAAACTAAGCAGATAAGCATGTCCTATTGGTACTAGCCAAACTATTTTTGGAACTGGTCCTACTCTCATTCCCACTACTGTATCACCTGTGTAGCCATATTTAGCAGCAGATAGAATACACCGAGTCTTGAGACTCAAGAAGTGCCGGTGGAAATTAAAGTATCTTGGAACCTGCAATGAATTTGATCGGAAATATGTTGGAAGAGTTGGGAAGAGAACAATCTACTTCAATCTTTAGTCAAGTGGGAAACAAACAACAAAGATCATATCGACGGTGGAAAGCGAAACGTTTCAACAAATTATGAAAAAAAAATATTGCACTGTTCGAATAAAAAAAAAATCGTAATTTTACGATGAATAGTTATAAAATTACCATTTTCAAAAAAAATGGGTTTTAACATTAATGCCAGCATTCATAGAGGCTGTAAGTTACAGAAAAAAACAGTTATAAGTTATACTATGTCGATTACAATTCGGTTTACGGTAAAAAAAGATGCACGTTGATAACTACGTTTCTGCCGTGCGGACTACTACGTTTCTGCCGCTAAATCTACGATAGTAAATCTGAAGAAAATATGAATATAGTAATCAAACATCAAGCGGAAAAATAAGAATCATATAAGAGATTTAGTTAGTTAGTTTACAGTGAACAGTTGGGCAGCTTTGTTTCAATTTTTGCTGCTTACCACGTTTTCGCTTTCCTTAAAAAAGTATTTAGCCCAGCTCCATAATTCGATAGTGCAATTACAGCGTCTTTACGTTCTGTAAAAATAGTTTAAAATGTCGGAGTCAACAAAATGTTGGCAAATAATAGTAAAAACTAGGTTTGAGAGATAAAACTATGTTAAGAAAAAAATAACAAATATAATATCAAAAAATCATGAGCCTAAGTTTAAAAACACGCCAGTTACGATTTTTTGAAAACAAGTGTAAAAGTTTTTCTGCTCTGGTGAACAATTTTGTTTTTGTGGATGACTACGTTTTCGCTTTCCGCCGTCGATATATAAAATGGTAAGAAAGATAAGGATCACGGTCATGTACATAAAAGGGCTTACATTTTGAGACAGGTATATCTGCTAACAGAAAAGAACACGCTGCTTGCCACATAAGACAATAATATATAATGTAATTCATAATCTGAGCTAGCCAGTATGCATACACACATAAGTTAGTTGGAACATAAGTAACGCCTTTGGGATCTGGGATCTTAGATATTTATTACTTACCTTTGACATTAGTGCCACAATCCGTTGTGTCTCTGTCTGTAGTCTGTCTGTCTGTCGTGCTTGAAGTCATAGGATTTTGTCCCTGTTTTGCTTTGTAGCACATGTATGGAAGCCTCTTACAGCACGGCACGACTTGTATCGTGTCACGGTCCATACTGAGGCAGTCGCCGTCTTTGGGATCCAACTGTACTATCATATCCAGCGCGGCAGTCATCTCGTCAATTGAAACACCTGAAATTTTATCTCAGTTGTAGCTACGACTAGTAACATCTACTGTGCAATGTGATGACACAAACTGGTGACGACTGATCGATGCCAACAGTACTATGGAGACATGATTGAAAATCCTCAATTACGATATATTTTTTCTTTTTAAGTTACATTAATAAAGAGATACCTAATTGTGTTTATTATGATTCTTATTATTATTTCTTTACATTTTTGTAAAATCCTCATACGGACAGGTATGACAAAACTGTGAAGGTTTCTCGTGGTTCAGTACGGTAACCTCAATTTCTTTTTAACTTAAATTTTAAATTTGGTTACGCCTGAGCCAGACACACAAATGGTGTTTTCAGGAATACGCGCGGCGCACTTCTAGTAATTGCTTTAGGGATGGTAATGTTTGTTGCAAAATGTTAGTTTTCTGGCCGATGACTGTAAAATGGTATTATTGATCTTAAGCTTTATACAAACCTTCTACAGACAGGTAGGGCTCCGGGAAATGCGCTGCTCTAGTGCCAATGAAATACGCTGTGTTGTTTGGCCTGATCACAGACTTCATGGCAGCAAGCAGCTGGGCGTTGATAGGCGAGGCAAGAACGCCCCCTAAGACAAAAAAAACATTATTATTAGTCCTATCATAATCATCTCCAGCACTCAATGTTAATCGCATTATAAAAAAAGAATAAACAGGAATTTATATTCCTGACAAGTTAGAAGGCTCTATGTGAAAAATAGCCGAAAACACCAATAAAAGTTAAAATTAAAGCCATAAGGGCCAGTTTCACCGCTGCACGTTAAGTTTCGATTTAATTAAATGACTGACAGCTTCGTACGAACCTCGATCCATTTTATAATTGATCAAGAAAAATGTTTATAGAAAGTGAAGACAAATATCATTCCACATTCTTAATTTTTAACCAGACAAACACGCTTATCTGGAAAAAACTGGAACTCACAGTAAAAACGAACGGTTTAAACAGTTGTTGTCTACAAACTGTGCAGCTGCTCTGAAGGAATGCGAATATTCTATCAAATCTGACGAGTCTTAAAAGCAGTTCTTCTGACGCCAAGGCAATGGTTTGGAAGCCGGCGTTAACGCCCGGATATAGGATGATGAAGTTTAATAGTTACCTTGACGCGAACATTGAGTTTTCGCTTCTTGCCATGTGGCCACCACTTTGTGCACTGATAATCCCTCGGGCAAGCCTAGGGCTCCATCTGAAATTTATAAAAAGGTGAGAAAAGTGATAGCCGAGGACATGAAGGGCTGTACCAACGAATACGTGGGTCGACGTCCACAGAACGTAAGAGAAACTTCTAGAAAACTGATATACCTGCAATCGTAATGGTTTTCCCCTCAGTTCTGTAACTAGGGATATGTCTGTGGTGCCCAAGGCCCATTTATCTCACATGACATTTTTTAGAGCGTAGTTATTGCAGCTCGTACCGGGCAACTGAAACTCCCAGCAGGCACGTTAAAGCTGATAACGGTTATGATTTTCCTTATAGTGTCACCAATATTAAACAATATATTTAACTATAACCGCCATAACGTTTTTTAAAGATTCAAAGTCTATTATTTTAATTTAAAATTTTAATTTCAAGCCTTTAGTCAATTATTTACAATCATTACTTTTGCATAAGGTCAAACAGTTATCAAAAGCTTCGCGAGATAACAAAACAACACAACGTGACAGAGGGATTGGTTAGCACTGTCAGCAGAGCAATAACTCTGTCCTGTTCGATTACTTAACATATTTTTGCACTTACATCTACATTAAATTAATACATTTGTAATGATGCCGTTTGCGTTATATTGCGGTCTTTGAAATAAATTTGATTGCTGTAGGTAATATCCACGTCAATAAGAACAGTCTGTCCGTTACACGGGAGATGAATCTATGACACTTTAATTCACATGACGCCCTTGTTACTTGTAAGTGCAGTTTGCAATTTTAAAAGGGCATTTTCATAACGTATTGTGCCAATATAATATTTAAATTATTATATAGGGCCGAGTCAGTCAAAAGCGTCAGACGATATATTAATATCGTCTGACGCTTTTGACTGACTCGGCCCACTGATGGCCAAGTGATACAAGTGGTCACTTGTATAAGTTTACGTGTTTTACACCATGGATAATGAGCTACACAAATGCAAGTTACGCTATTTTCTAAACCATAAGAAACATGAAAAGATACTTGGTAGTCCTTTTTCACTTTCATTCAATAATAACTTTCCTAAATTTTGAATATGTCTGTTCATGTTGCAAAAAATTACAAGCTATGTTAAATGGTCAAAGAAATTGCTATTGCTTGCAAAGAATTTCTAAATAAACAAATATTTAACATTGTAAGGTCAACACAAAATTTGCAGTGAACAAAAACATTTTACATAGGATAGGCATTAATGGTCAAACGTTCGTTACTATCTAATACTTATATATAAAGCTGAAGAGTTTGTTTGTTTGCTTGAACGAGCTAATCTCAGGAACAACTGGGAGATGTATCTATGTCAATTTAATACGCATGACGCCCTTGTTACTTGTAAGTGCAGTTTGCAATTTTAAAAGGGCATTTTCATAACGTATTGTGCCAATATAATATATAATAATATATCGTCTGACGCTTTTGACTGACTCGGCCCACTGATGCCCCGCATTCAACAGCAATCGTACGGCTCAACCTTGATTGAGGGACTTCAAAAGCTTATAGCTTTTTTAATAGTTTATATTGCTTTTTTAGCAGCGATAGCCTAGTGATGACACCGACAGACTGCTACGCAGAGGGTCTCGGGTTCGAATCCTCGGTGCGCACCAATGACCTCGAAGTTATGTGCGTCTTAAATTGTTAATTATCGCTTGTTCAACGGTGAAAGAAAACATTGTGAGGAAACCTGCATGACTGAGAGTTCTCCATAAGGCTCTCTAAAAACATTTGCGGTACGCCAACCCATACTTGGCCAGCGTGGTGGCCCGTGCCCAGCGATGATGATGATATTTTTTTAAATTATATATAACTTTTACAGGTAATACACAAAAAGAAACAAAATTTCGATAGTAATTAAGTACCCTATTGACTAAACTGTTGCTGATAAACTAAATTATTGTTACATTACAGAAAAAGAAACGAGATTGTTATAGCGAGCATTCTATCGAGCGTTCTGCTGAAAGGAAAGTACATTTACTTCGATCTTTTTTGCGGATCTTTTACTACGGAATTCAATATACGATCCTTAGATAGATCTTTAGATTTTAGATTCGTTTTTGACATAAGCTCCATACAAAATATGTTAAAAATGAATCTCGAATTTCAAAATCCACGTATGGATCGAATATTGAGAATGGCCGTTAGCGTTCGCTCGAAAGATCACGAAATGCTCGTAGCGATGTTCGGCTCTATGCTTGCCTCTGCTCGTTGTTCTGTTCCCAAAATTAAAACACGCGGAATGTTCCATGTTATTTTACAAGTGAATGCTCTGTTACAAGTCCATCAGCACCTTAATATGTCTATTGTTATTTCCTCATGCGAAAAAAAATTTCAACTGTACTTACCAGTAGTTAAAACCAGGAGCCCGGCACAAATAGTAATTAACTTAATCATCTTGCAAGTCGTCCAAAAACTGAACACTTACTAAATGTTTGATAATAGAGATATATTATTTATAGTAATCATAAATTGGTTTCGACATTTGAACTTCCGTGATAATGACATGTATACAAATCAGGGTTTTGCTCACAACTTTGAGTAAACATGTCGCAAATAAACAATGTTGTTTAAAACAATATACTTTTATCCATTTTATTACTCGCTGTTTTGAGGAGATAAGATAAGACAATAACTGGGAATTTAGGAAAATAATCTTTACTTCGAAAAAGGAGGCAGCAAAAGCCCAGTTGAGGTAGCAACATAATGCCATGCAGAGGAAATCCCGTTCCAATCTAAAGCGAGCACCACTGCCTTTTCGAAGCTACTTTTTTATTTTATTAGATAGGGGGCAAACGAGCAGACGGATTGCCTGATGTTAAGCGATTACCGCCGCCCATGGACACCCGCAACACCAGAGAAGTCACAAGAGCGTTGCCGGCGTAGTGTTAGTGAACGCTTTCCTTGTGGCTCAAAGCCGGGACCGACGTTACACCGTCGGCCCCGGCTGTCATGAAGATCTTTGACACGGAGTCAGTACCTCTGAATAAACTGACAATGGTCGAGGAGTTCAGACGAAGATATGACGGACGACAGTCGCTGTCTGGGATAACGCTAGGAGGATAATGAGAGATTGAGCAGTTTTGGAGGTCTCTTTTTTAGCAAATGAGTTTTCCATTATTACTTATTCAATGACCACCCAAACACTAATAAAAATCATTTTGTACTGTCGGATAAATCTCTTTCAACATCCTAATGAAATTGTAGATAGATACAAACCATAAGAACATTATTATGGATAGCTCAAAAGTGACTTCAGATCATTGACCAATTTTAAATAAGATCACAAGAGAAGAAACAGCATTCAATAAAAAAAGTCATCGACATTGATTTAAGTACCTAATATATACTCAAAAAATGTGATATCCTCAATTTAAATACTAGAAATAAGAGTAAAATAGTAGTGCCGTCCACCCGGCTAGAGAAAATAAAAAAATCTTTCAAAGGACAATGTGTGCGCTTTTGCAATATTCATTTAAGTTTCAACAAAGCAAGAAGTTTATAAAACAACTACTACGTCAAAAAGGCATTTTAACACATTCAGTACTAGATTATATCTATACTATAATAAAACTGTAGAGGTGAAAAAGTCTGTACATTAAAGATATTTTGACGAAAATTACCTGAAAAATCTAGGAAAATGCTAAAAAGCAATACTTGATATTTTTTAGAATTTATGGCTGTCTGTCTGTCTTTCCCTATATTGCTAATTAAATGTTTTGCTCTAAAATGGCAAAATTGATTTCAATAAAACTTACACTCCTGTACAAAGGATACTCAAACCTATGAAATAGTATATATTACATCACAATCGGTTGAGTGCTTTTCGGTGTACAGCTTGACCTCTCCTTTGTACGTAGTCCCAAACAAAACAGGGATCATCCAAAACTGGTTATATATGTGGTGCCATCTATGATCATTATAAGTTTCTTAGTAAAAGTATAGTTAGTCTAAATAGGTGTTTTATAGCTATTTACCCGACTTTAAAAAAGGAGGCGATTCTTAATTTCGTCAGTATTTTTTTATGTATTTTTGATAAATAAATTACTGGAACCGAGCATAATTATAGGTAGTTATCCTTCCGACCACTATCAGGTGTCACTATTTTCAAATATTTTTTAAGCAAAATTAAATGTTTCTTGCAAAAAAGACAATAGTTATGTGTCAGGTTACAGGTATATTTCTGTTATTAAAAAAATAATAGAGTATAATATTCGGCACTTTCATAAACAAAAAGTCTCGGTGTCAAAATTTATTTCAATGTCAATCTCATTTATTTCAAATTATTATGTTTATTTAATAGTTACATAATCATTTCATTTTATTTTAAATGATAAAAACAATGACTACAGATCCTTTTTTCAATAAATTGTCGATTAGTCCATATTATTTTCTATTTCAGTCGGTTTGTATAAGTAAACAGATGGCGTTGAGCAAATTGCGTCATTTTCTGAATGGCGGTGTTAAGATACTCCGAGGATTGATGAGGTTCTCGGTTAATTTTCTTTCGTCGTCATTGGATTACTTGGATTGGAGTCTTTGTCGTTTCTTATAAAATTTTGATTATTGAATATTATTGAGTTTCTTTGATTTCTTTCGTTCGTTCGTGTTCAGTCTGTTCTTATACAAGTGTCTCATTATTCCCAACTAGCTCTTGGCCGCGGCTTCGCACAAATTCGGGGTAACACAAAACTCCTTAATCATTCGATACCGATGGTAATTTTCGGTTTAATTCTGTTCATAGAGATAAATAAGAAATATAACCGCAAGAAATATTTAAAACATTTCTGTAAACAGTATTTTTAGAGTTGCTTTGTCAAAAATGGCTAAACACGAATGCTTAGAGAAGTGCTGATGTCTGTCAGTCTATCCGGATGTCACAGCCACTTTATGCCGAAATTATTCAGTTTACACATTTGAAAATTGGTGGGTATATGTATTCTGTGAACCGCTTTACGACGTTATAGAAAAAAAAATATTTTGAATATAAAGGGAGGGCGGCTTTACACATGAAACTGATGTGGAAAATGAGTCGTTCAAAATGACATTGAGGTTCCTAAAACCATTGTTTCTCAAAGTCAATCGTTTGAAAGATATATGGGTCCAAAATGGTAAATTTAAATTAAGAGAGTGACAAATCTAAAAAGAATATATTATGCTGTAGATCGTTATAGAAAATTCCAACGGAAATTGGTTTGAACGATATGTAGTCAGCAGTTTTTGAAATAAAGCACATCTTAAAAATCGCAAATAAAGCTTTGTCGTTTATACAGATACCATTAATAGTTAGTCGAAGATAATTACCATGGTAAGTGGATACCTCCACTACGGAACCCTTCATGAGCGAGTCTGACTCGCAATAGCGAAAGCTTTTATAATGTTTCGTCCTAAGTGTTACTTGTAGCCGTTTGATATTACAAAGCTTTGGTGTATTAAGATTCCGCATTAACAGAACTGGAACACCAATGTTCAGTCTCAAGTTGAGTGAAGGTACTCCTGATATTTGTAAGGAGTTTAGAAACTCTAGGATACGAAGTAACTTGGTCAGTATTCATGACATTATCTATCGAAAGAAGCTCAACAACTTCACTTTGCATACAGTCTGATGTCAAAGCTATGGTCTGATATATACTTCCGTATTTGAGAGTAGAGAATATTAGTTCAACCGGTTTAGCGTGAAATCGGTACATACACAGTACATACATACACATTTTCGCATTTATACCAAATATTAGTAGGGATTAACCAAGGCTTACAATAATTAATAGTTTATATAAGTAAGCGAACGAAGTCATGACAGTGCACCATATGAAAAGTATAATGTGACAGAACTGACAGATAGCATATGCGCAGCACTCAATTATTACAGCGCATGCGTTCTTACTACCAATAGGTAGTAGGTTCGTCCCTACAAACTTCGACCCTCTCTTAAACCCCTCCCAGATTATTTTTTGCAACTAATTGTATCCTATGTGTTTTTCCTGGTTTTGGGCTACCTCCCCTCCAATTTTCAGCCAAATCAGTTCAGCCGTTCTTCAGTTATAAATAGTGTAACTAACACGACTTTCTTTTATATATATACTAGCTTTTGCCCGCGGCTTCTCTCGTGTAAATTCGGGGTTCTCTAGTTATAGTATATCATCTATGTTCGGGGTAACATAAATCTCCTTTTATTGTCGTTGTAACTCTTTAAGAATGTCAGCTCTTGTAGCGTGGTGGCTCTCAACCTCTCTTTTAGAAATGTAACTGCTAAAAGTATTTACACATACAAACTACTTAGTACTTAGACTTAGTAGTACTCAAAATGTTATCCGGTATCTGTGGCGTTTCGCTAAAGTGGCCAATATGGCGACTGTGATTTGTCTGTCAGAACCATTAGAATTTAACAAAATACTCGACAATCCGAATTTTGCGGATAAATGTTGTCGACTCGAAATCTTTATTTTTTTATGTTTTATTATTCAGGTAAGGTTTCGATGTACTCCTTGACGAAATTATTAATTGAAGGTTTGACACTGCGATAGCAGCGCAGTCCGTCGGTTCCAATGTGAAACTTGCCAAAATCCACAACAACTTACAAATTAAAAATTAAGTAAAAAAACATTTTCCAGTGGACTAAATTGTGAATCTAAACCATTCTCAAGTCCCCTTGAACACACACAATAATTTTCATCAAGATCGGTCCAGTCGTTTAGGAGGAGTTCAGTGACATACACACGCACACAATAAATATATATATATATATATATATATATATATATATATATATATATATATATATATATATATATATATATATATTTATATAACCCAGCGAACTCCGTTTCGCCTTTTTAAGAGTTTTTATTTAATTCCCTTTTTTCCAAGCCCCTTTTCCAAAGTTACCATTGACTTAGCACTTAATCTCTTATCATTTCTGAGTCTATAAATGCTGAACAAACAAACATAGATTTTTATATAATATTGCATTCACCATCCCTTAAATCATCAGAGACGATAATCATATTATTTTTTTAAATTTTGCCATCCGCCATCTTTGATTTCCCATCCACCATCTTGAATCATGAAATAGATGTTGTATTTGGAATCCCCATCCCTTTAAACATCGGAGACGATACCCATATTGATTTTTTTTAACTTAAATCATCAGAGACGATAAGTATTGATTTTTTAAATTTTTCCCATCCGCCATCTTTGATTTCCCATCCACCATCTTGAATCACGAAACAGATGTTGTATTTGGATTCCCCATCCCTTTTAGCATCGCAGACGATACCAATATTAACTTTTTTTAAATTTTCCCATCCACCATCTTTGATTTCCCATCCGCCATCTTTGGTCACGAAATAGATGTTGTATTTCGATTCCCCACCTCTTAAAATATCGAAGGCGATACCCATATTGATTTTTAAAATTTTCTCATCCGCCATCTTTAATTTCCCGCCCGCCATCTTGGATCACTAAATAAATTTCATATTATTAATCAGCGTCCCGAAAATCTCGAAAACGATACCCATATAGATGGTGTCCTATTAGTTTAGCCTTTTTCGCCTTTGACCCAACCCTCCCCCTTCTCGTTTGACCATTTTATTATTTTTGTCTGGCCCTTAAAAGTTGTGGCGTAATTTTATATAGCTTTTCGGAATAATTGGGCTATCATAGGCAATAACAATTTTTAAAATCCGACTGCTAGTTCCTGAGATTAGCCGACATTATCTTTTAGCCTTTTGCCCGGCCCCAAAGGGACGAAGCGTTATGTTATATAGCCTTTCAGTTTATTTACTCATGTGCTTATAGCCTTCCGGAATAACTGGGCTATGGTATACAAAAATAATTTTTCAGTTCCGACTGGTAGTTCCTGAGATTAGCGCGTTCAAACAAACAAACTCTTCCGCTTTATTATATTAGTAAAGATATTTTAATATTTTTTTTATATAATATTTGATACAAATCTCCTTTATTGGGCGGATACTTCCATAGTTCTCGTTTTAACTGTTTATGAAATATAACTGCAAAAAGTATTTACACATACAAACTACTTAGTACTAATACTTAGTAGTACTCAAAATGGTATCCGGTATCTGTGGCGTTTTCCGCGTTTTGCTAGAGTGGCCAATATGGCGAATGTGATTTGTCTGTCAGAACCATTAGAATTTAACAAAATACTCGACAATCCGAATTTTGCGGATATATGTTGTCGACTCGAAATCTTTATTTTTTTATGTTTTATTATTCAGGTAAGGTTTCGATGTACTCCTTGACGAAATAATTATTATAAGATTTGACACTGCGATAGCAGCGCAGTCCGTCGGTTCTAATGTGAAACATTCCAACATCCACAACTACTTACAAATTAAAAATTAAGTACAATAAACATTTTCCAGTGGACTAAATTGTGAATCCAAACCATTCTCAAGTCCCCTTGAACACATACAAAAAGTTTCATCAAGATCGGTCCAGTCGTTTAGGAGGAGTTCAATTACATACACACGCACCCAAGAAATATATATATTAAGATATATATATATATATATATATATATATATATATATAAACTTAATATGCATTTAACTAACAAAAGACAGTCATTTTTTTTCAAGACCCTAAGTTTTGCTAGGTTGGTCTCCCTACTAGTAAATCACTGCTGATTGCAGAGCTTAAGAATAAGTACAGGAAAAAATGTTCTGGCGAGTGGACTCACTCGCCAGAACATTTTTTAGACATTTTTCAGAAGCACTTTTTTGAACAAAAGTGGCTATTACTCTAAATTTGCACCAATTTTCTAAGACTATTATACCTTTTTGGATAGCAGGTAATACCAGAAAGTTATTCCAACACTTTACATAACATGCCACATATTATTTTTTTCAAATAATTAAATTTTTGTGGCGTAATTTTATTGTATTCGAACATTTTTTGCGTGTTTATTGGCTCTATTTTCAAATTCCACGTTGAGCTAGTAGGTTTGTTTTAATTTAAAAGATGGGCCATTTAATTGTCCATTAAATAAGACCCAATTTGCCACCAAGAATAGTCAAAATAATTTTTTACAAGATGTTTATAACAAAAATTTGGAATTTTCTCAAAAAATCTTAAAAACCGTTTTATTCCAAAATGGTACATTTTGGACCCCCATATGTAGGGGGTAAAAATACTCAATTTTGGCCCTAGAATCACCTCCCGAAGGGAATACGAGCAATTACAAATCATCCTGTATATATATATATATAGATTTCCCACTCCTCAAGTCACGTACGTGGGAATCTTTGGGCAGGAGACTAAGGCCTGAAGTCAGATACCTCTTGAGTTACTCAACAGGGCTATCTTACTTTCGGCAGGGCTGGATATTCGTATTTTCTAAATAAATCGCAAGGACAGACACTTGAAACAGCTGGATTCGACATCCGAACATGTTGTTTTTCACATGGTCAGTTATATGTGGCATGTTCACGAGTGAGCAGTAAAAATAATTAACATGTTTCTATGTGAAGGTGGTACAAAATTAGAATTTCACTATACACAACAGTTAATGTTGTGTATAGTGAAATTCTCTAAAGATATATATTAGGTATATAATAAACATATTAAACTTATAAATATTATATACTTAGCATAGGGTTTCCACCAAGAACTTAGGGTCCCAAGCCAACCTCACCTGCAAGTGGTGCACTTGCCGATTAACGGACGAGGCTCTGGCAAACAAAATGTCCCAATAAGCGGCAATAGGCTCGCCACCTATTACGTGGGATCAAAACACTGGCGAAAAGTGGGCGTTTAATATGCCTCTGTCTACCCCTTCGGGGAAACAGGCGTGAGTCTATGTATGTACGTATGTATTATATACTTTTGGCATAAATGTCATGCTAATTAAATTCCAACATTTACGCGAACGAAGTCGCGGGCACAGCTAGTTGAAGATAAAAATGTTGTAACTTGTTCAGTACCACGAGCTATTTTTAAGATTTTTGTGAATGTGAGCTGTTGTGTGTCTGTATTGCCCTAGTCTAGTCTAGTGCTTTTATATTATTTTTAAAATAACCATATTTATTAACGACAATATTATGGATCATCCAGCTCATATATGAAAGATGCAATGTAGTTACTTAGTTAGTTCAATTGTATAAAACAAGACGATGAAAAAGTGGCCCTGAGTTTCTTGCCTGATTCTCTTCTCATGAGGTTCTTCTTTTTGTACAGGCAATTTACTAATGCTTATTATGTAAATATGCATTTTTTATATATTATTGTCAATGAATTTCTGACGAGTCCATGAATTTTTTGACATTTTATGGAAATAAACATATTTGAGTTTGAATTGAGATTTTAACTTCCAGAGGTTACACATAAGAGAGAAGAGCTTACCATCAAAATGATAGCCTCCTTCTTAAAGTCGATAAAAATACTGAAATCATATTAAGTTAATTCGATAGCTGTAACCAAATATTAATTTGATTCTACAGAAAATCTCGAATCAACCATAACCAGTGCAGGACTATTACTACTTGTATACAAACTAATTATTCAGGACTGTTCGGTTGGATGTAGAACAATTGGTACTTTAATCTAAATACTTAATAGGGTTGTTTCCAACTAGTCAAATCAAACCCTTTTAATGAAATATCAAAAACGACCTTTTGTTCTGCGTTTGTATGAAATAGGACATAGTGACGTCATCGTTTTTTACTGTCAAGTTGAATACTTATTCAATAAATTTTAGATAAAAAATGTTAAATAAAGTTTTAATATTAATTGATGAATGAAACTACCATTAGTTTCACATGTTTCACTACATAAAAATACTTGTATAATTTATTTCACTTGCAGGAACCTTCCCTATTATAATATTACCTATAAACGAACTAATACCTGAACATATTTATATGTGCATTATATACATGGGTATGGCACTGGCAATGGCTTGTTTTTAATGTAATGTCTTAATATATCATAGGCCTTTTAACAAACAGCTCCCCTACGCATAACTTTGAACGAAGCGGCGATGCACTGACGTTTTATTTTTTCCGGAATTAGAAAAACTACCCGGATTGCAATAACAATTACAATTTTACTTATACATCTGTCAAAATTGTCAATCAGTATAGGACGTGTACACTTTGCTCCGGTGTTTTTATTCTAAATTCGTAGTAAAATCTTATATGTGCCTAATGAGACATACACTGCTGTGTTCCTGGATACATTATTTGTGCAGTCTCGCAAAAATTTAACAAACTAAATCAGTGTTAAAGACAATAATTTGCTATAAAACTAATAACAAGTGGACAATTTTTACTGTTTACCTACAAGTGTTAAATTGTGTGACATCAAGTGACAACTTTCAAATCGATCGAGAACTGACAATATCACCAGCGCAATCCGCAGTTGTAGAGCGAGCGGTCGCTAATTTTACCAGTAGCCGTCAACACTCGGCGCGAATTATCGAGACCGAGTTCGGATCCTAGTACATTCTACACTTTTTGTGCATTTGTTAAGATGCTTTGTTCAACTTGTAATAGTCGCATAAATAAGAAAGACTATCTACAATGTAAACAGTGTTGTTCTAAACATCACCATTACTGTCTCAATATTACCTGTGAACAGTACTCCAATTTATCAGAACCACTTAAACAGAATTGGTTCTGTCCACTGTGTGAGAATGTAACTCAACGCAAAAAATCTAATGTTTCGCCAGTGAGCCAAACACAAGTCGCAGAGCAGGATGAATCTATGAATATTTCGTTTAGTCAACACACACCGCCTAATAACTTGTCAACATACCGATCAAATACCCAGGTGACAATGGAGAATATCGGCTATTTATTAGATGAAAAGTTGAACGCTTCAATAAGTAATTTAATGAATCAACTACGCACCTTTGTTGTTGAGGAAGTCAAGAAACATGTGCAGTTAGAAGTTGCTAGCGCTGTTAAAAATATGAAAGATGATTTCACTAGCACCACGGACTACATATGCGCGGATCAGAAGGACTTAAAATCACAAGTAGAATCAAAAATTCGTGTCATTAAAGAATTAGAAATTAGCAACCAAAGCCTGCATAAAGAAATAAACGCGCTAAATAACCGCATATCTATGATCGAAAAATGTCACGTAGTCAAAATCTTGAGTTGCAAGCCGTACCCGAGAGAAGAAATGAAAATGTTGTCTCCCTATTCAAAAATCTTTGCAAGACTATCGGAATGCATTTGGCGGATGACAATATACTGTCGTGCAGGAGAGTTGCCAAGATGAACCCCACTTCAGATCGTTCTCGCAATGTTCTTATCACGCTATCAAATTCGTCGCTTAGGGATCAAGTTATTTCGGCTTGCCGCCGCTTCAGGAAATCAACGAAAGATGAGCCTTTGAGTAGCAGTCATCTTGGGCTCACGGGTGACCATTGTAAGATCTACGTTTGCGAACACTTATCACCTGAATGTAAGGCCCTCCACGCTGCAACACGGCTGAAAGCGAAAGAACTTGGATACAAATATGTTTGGGTGAAATACGGCCGCGTGTATGTACGTAAGACGGATAGTGTTGATCATATTCACGTAAAAAAATTGGATACGTTGAATAAGCTCAAATAATTATTATTTTGGTTATTATTTTTTGTCATATACAATATTTAGTTTCTGAAATTTGGATCTCTTAAGAACATTTGATGTTAATTTAGTATCAAAACGTAAATCGCATTAGATCAAAGATCTCAAAACTTTATTTGAATGTGTTAAATTGTAATTATGACATAATATGCCTAACAGAGACCAATCTGAATCATGGTATATTTGATTCTGAACTTCTTGATGAGCGATATACTATATTGCGCAGAGACAGGCAAGACACATCCATTAAAAAAGTTGAGAGTGGCGGAGTTCTGGTTGCTGTTAAAAAACATATCAGTGTGACTCGACTGCAGTCGTGGGAGACTTCATTGGAAGATCTATGGTTATCGGTTCTGACACCTGATTCAAGCCATAACAGAGTAACTTATTTATGTGTGTGCTATCTGCCGCCGGATCTTCCGATTCATCTTTTAAGTACTTTTCATAACAACTGTCAAAAAGTAATCATAGAAAATTCTAACCAGGGGAATTTTATGCTTATTGGGGACTTCAATACCCCTTCAATTACCTGGTTACCTTCCCCTAGCTCCCCTGATCTCATACCTGAAAATCCATTAGACCAAAAATCTAACCTTTTAATAGAAACTTTGAATATGTGCAGCTTATATCAGTTCAACAACGTGCCTAACAAAAATAATCGATGCCTTGATCTGGTGTTGTCTAATCTAAATAATGTGCAAGTGTACGGCTCGGAAGTTCTTAGTCGTTTGGACGATCACCATCCCTCGTTGGTTATTGACTGTTGTTTTAATGAAAAGTCTAATACTCTGAAACCACGTCGACGAAGACGGCTAAACTTCTTCAAATCCAATTATGTTATAATAAAGCAGCAGCTAAGCGCTGTTGATTGGCCTATGATTCTTAAGTCAGACGATGTTGACTCTTCCGTCGATAAATTTTATGAAAATCTGAACAAAATTATCGAAGAAAATACACCTTTTGTAAGTAATCACTCACACAATTATCCAACTTGGTTTTCTCCACCCCTGATACGCAGCTTACGAGAAAAGCAAAAGTATCATAAGCTTCACCGTAAATTTAATAATCCTCGCGGTTATGATACTTTTAGCATGCTACGTGCTAGGTGTAAAAATCTTATGAGACAGGACTATAAATCATTCGTTTTATCTGTAGAATCATCCTTGAAACATGATATCAAGAATTTCTGGCGATACGTCAACTCTAAGAAGGGTACAAATGATATACCCCTAAACATGCAATATGGTAACTCGAGTTCTTCGTCTCGCGAGGGTGCGTGTACGCTCTTTGCCCGCTATTTTGGCTCAGTCTACGAACCAGCATCTTTATTCAATAGTTCTAATGTGCCGTCTATCTCTGCTTGTGATAGTCGTATAAGACTGATGAACTCTGTTCATATTACAGAGGAGGACATGCTTCGTAAAATACGGTTATTGGACTGCAACAAAGGGGCTGGCCCGGATAGCATCCCACCTCATTTCATCAAAATGTGTGGTGATGAGTTGTGTGTACCCTTATCGATTATATTTTCCAAATCCTTACGTTCTGGTGTATTTCCGGCTAGATGGAAAATTGCACATATAGTCCCCATACACAAGTCCGGCGACAAATCAAACTGTGAAAACTTTAGGCCGATCAGCATTTTGTCCTGTATTGCCAAAATCTTTGAGTCGGTCGTATACGATTCATTATACTACCAGCTAAGTCCATCTATTTCACCAAATCAGCATGGTTTCGTAAATAATAGCTCTACTCTCTCTAATCTTTTAATCTATAAAGATTACCTATGTAGTGCATTTGGCGCGAGACATCAGGTCGATTCCATCTATACCGATTTTTCGAAGGCATGCGACAAGGTGAACCACTCTTTACTATGTATCAAGTTATCAAACCACGGAATACACGGGAACCTACTTCGCTGGGTCGAGTCGTATCTTAGCAAAAGAAGTCAACTTGTATCTATCAAAGGCGACCTTTCACTACCGGTGATTACCACCTCCGGCGTGCCACAAGGATCCCATTTAGGCCCTTTGTTCTTTTTAATCTTCATTAATGACCTCGTGGAGAAGCTAAAGTGTTCATGTCTTTTGTACGCTGATGATCTTAAAATTTACTCTGTTATAAATAATGTGCGCGATGCGGAAGCCCTTCAGATGGACCTTGAGACCATTAGTGATTGGTGCCGGGATAATTTTATGCATCTTAATACTGACAAGTGCTGTGTTATATCTTTCACTCATAAAACACATAAAATCCTCTTCAACTATAATTTGAATGGCCAGAGCCTCGATAGAAAGCATGTTGTCAAGGATCTGGGTATAATATTTGATGAGAAGCTATCATTTCGCCCCCATTATGACCACATTATTAGTAAAAGCACTAGTCTTCTTGGTTTCATTCTCAGAATAACCAAAGATTTTAAAAAGCCACAAAGCCTACTCCATTTATTCCAATCTTTAATTCGTAGTGTGTTAGAATTTAACTCGCCTATCTGGTCACCTTTTTACGATGTTCACATAAACAGAATCGAACAGATACAAAGAAAGTGTTTAAGAATAGTTTGTCATAGATTTAATCTTAATCAAGAACTACAAACATGCAACGACAGGCTTAATAAGTTCATGATGTTATCTTTGGAATCTCGGCGTGCAAGCACTGACCTATTGTGTCTCCATAAAATAATTCATGCCGCATTGGATTGCCCTGATTTGTTAGTTCGAATTAATTTAAATACTAAATTTAGATCACGACACCCCCACCTTAAAAGTTTTTTTTTTAACGTGCATATTAACAACACGTCGTATTACAACCCGATAGTACGGATGTGTCGACTGTACAATGATTTATTATCAGAACACCTCAAGTCTTTGGACATTTTCAATAACCGATTTGTGAAGTATAAACGAAACGTTAGGCATATTATGTCTAATCACTAATCAGTCTAATGTAGCTATAGGAATATAATGTTGGAGTACTGTTGAAATAATTCTATTTAATTCGTCTTGAGTAGGTAGGTACCATTTGCTGTTTTGTTTTTCTTTGTTTACCTCATTTACTTTGATTTTACCCCGTTTTGTTTCCAAATTCTAATTTTTATTTTTTCACTAAATGAGCAATACAGTCCATTGTGATCATGCAGTGTACACATAGTTAGGAACTTAGTTTAGAACTCAACTGTAACTTTTATATTTTAACCAACTTGTACTATGTTCTGTTTTGTGTACCTAAATTAAATAAATAAATATGATTTAAGTATGATAATCTTAACTATTGTATTATTGATTACGTATATAAGCTTTTGTGAACTATTCTGTGACTTAACATCCTCATCATCCTCCTAGGGTTATCCCAGTTTCAATCTGGGGTCCGCTTACTAGTCTAACCAGATCTGGCTGAATATTAGCTTTTCCACAGAGCGACTGCCTGTCTGACCTCCGCAACCCAAAAGGATAGCAATACTCCATGGTTTAGACTAGTGTCAGTTTATTTAGAAGGTACTGACGCCCTATAACGACTGTCAAAGATCTTCATGACAACCGGGACCGACGGCTTAACGTGCTCTCCGAGGCAGGGTACAAGCAATAATTGACAATTTAATACGCACATAACTCCGAAAAGTCATTGGTGCGATTCGAACCCGATACCCACTGCATGGCAGTCTGTTGGTATCTCCACTAGGCTATCGCTGCCTTGAACTATTCTGTGACTCACTCGCTACGAAAATCGGCAATGCTATTTAGAATACTTATAAGTTCAATATTTTCTCTGTAAGTGTTTTATAAATCTTTTGAGAAAATGAATGTCTTAAACCTTAATGACATTGACATTTTCCCTAGCAGATCTCACATCACTAGAACTGGACAAATCATACGAGTAAGATTCATAATATGACTGTTACTAAAGTGCATTAATTGATCAGATCGGGTCGGGCAAAAGTGTTACTGGGTTTTTCCGAATACTCAGCAGCAGCCCGGAGTCTGGTGATGTGCCCGGTAACGGCAATAGGCTCGCCCCCTATTACGTGGGACTAAAATAAATCTGGCGAAATGTGGGTGTAATATTTACACCTCTGCCTACCCCTTCGGGGATACAGGCGTAGACAGGAATGACCTAGTACAAACTGCGATATCAGTGGGAATAAACGCACGATAAACTTATGTTTGATTTGTTTCATCGCTGGGACTTATAAGTTAGTACTTATCAAAGTGAATTTTCCATGACACATTTCTGAGAACAAATCATATTTATTATATTTGGAATTAAACCACAGTTTACGGATTTTATCGCGTTATATTGTTTTTAGTTTACCGTTAATTACAAAATGTAGTTTATTGATCATTTAAATATTATAATAACTCAGTAAAACCAATATATCGCGATACAATCCGTAAACTGTAAGTATAATTCCAATGTGTAACATTCGCATAAAGCCAAGAAGATATTATATTCATTATCGTCAACCCCCAGTATTGTCCAAAGTGCGTTTATTTCGCCTTGGAGCCTGAGATTTGCTTTCTAGTCTAACCAGATTTGAAAGAATATTACCTTTCCACCCACAAGTTTGTTGATATTCCCCCTGGACTATGCTGCTTCAAAGAAGCAATCTAACATTGACAGTCTGAATTGCAATAATGGTCTCAAATTGTTAAATCGACTGTGATTTATTTCAAAAAAATCTTTAAAGTAAATTATGTAACGTCGCGAGAATCATCTACATGTGCAATTAATAATGGTAGCGTACATAATTATGTCATCATACAACATTAATCTCTTTCGCGGCAAGGCATAGCGATTATAATTTCGGAGGACGCAGTGGTCAATATACCGTCACACAACGACACTTAGTCTATGATATGTATTAACTTTTTTTTTTCTTAACTTTCTTTTTTGTAAATAAATAACTTACCCATATCAACTCATGTACCTTTGTTTTACAAATAAATGATTTGATTTGACGCAATCATATTTTTGTAATTGCTTGTAGTCGATCTGTTTCAGATGCTGACTACGCTAGAATGCCTCCTCTGATGCATATGGACTCGTACGAGGCATGTCAGTTGGATGTAGACGCGTTGTACTGTACGGCTGAGTTCGCACTGGTTTCAGATAAGCACAGCCCGCTTCTGAACATGATTAAAGTAGGTTCTTGACGACTAAACTTTAAATGAGAGTTTAATAGTATGTCATCATTCGACCCATCTCGGCTGCAAACTGAAAATACAACGTATGTGTAATTTACAGGTGCATAGGGTTCCCACCAAGAACTTAGGGTCCCAAGCCAACCTCACCTGCAAGTGGTGCACCTGCCGATCAACGGACGAGGCTCTGGCAAACAAAATGTCCCAATAAGCAGAAATTAGCTTGCCACCTATTACGTGGGATCAAAACACTGGCGAAAAGTGGGCGTTTAATATGCCTCTGCCTACCCCTTCGGGGAAACAGGCGTGAGTCTATGTATGTATGTATGTATGTATGTATGTGTAATTTACATAAGACCGATAAACACGTCTTAATCTTCCTTACCCTGAAACCGCATGAGTTTTTTTTTTCAAGTTATTATATTTATCGCGAATAGAAACTGAATATGCGGTTGAGGACTTTGCTTTAATAATAGTCATCAATCAATATTCTTTTTGAAGCAACTTGGATTAATAAGTCGGTTATTAAAGTTCAAATTTGACAATATCATTGACCTCAAACATAACATGCTGATTTCAGGAGTCCTCAGACCATCATACAACACATTACAATCACACACAATTGCACTACGGGATATGTGTCACGCAGACTTGTAAGAAATTCTACAACGAAGAAGAGAACGTGGACCTAAAATTGACCCTTGATGCATGCCTTAATGAATCTTTGACACAGAAATATGAATTAAAAGTTAAAGCTATAAATGAATACTACAGTAAGCCTCCTGGAAAACCAGCAGATAATATAGACTTCTTAGATGTAATCATTGGTGCAATTTGTTTTACATTTTTGCTGCTAAACATAATCGGAAGCGTATGCGATTTCTATTGCGATAAGAATCAAGTAAACATAGGTACTGTATTTTCAAATATATATACATATTTAACATTACATATGTTTATGTAATAAATATTAATATGCAATTCTGATTTTCAGTCCTAAGGTTGTTGAAGTGTTTTTCATTGAGGCGAAATTGGGACAAATTAACAGCCCCTGTCGGTGTCGGTCAGGATAGTCGTTCACAACTGTTAAAATGTATTTATGAATTAAGGTGGACCTCTTTATTTTCATCTAATATCATGCTTAATGTATTCAACATGGAAAGTGTAGAAAAAAGACTATTCCATTTTGAATACACTATTCATAAAAACGTTTGTAAATATCGATGTTTTTCCATTCTTAAGTAGAAATAAAATCAAGTGAAGCATAAAGTGAGTTTCTTACAAAAAGAAAAACAGGTTAACCATTACTATTCATAATAATATTAGTTTCAGTTTTTTTAAGTTTCCTAGTTAATTATGTGCTATTGCACCATAATAGCGAATTATGAAAATAATCAACTGCTACATTTCATGCAGAGGTACTAACATCATATATTATGCGTATTTAAATTAACTTACAAGAAGTGGCAAAGGCAACTTATAAATTTTAGTCCAATTTCGAAATCTCTGTTGCTAAAATACTTACTAAAATCTCGAATCATGATGTCTCTGACTTCGTTGAGTAGTCACGGGACTCAACAAAGGTTAGGTATACCAAAGTATGTGGAAGCCTACCAGCATAAAATCAGTTAATATTTGTATTACTTGACTAATCAACATTCTTCTATATGTTTCAGATTTTTGACGACGTGCCTGGTAATCTATGGACATTCTGTGCTACTCCTTTATTTTGCAAAGAATCCGAGTTTTGTAGAAAACGTATGTAACGTAATTTAATGTTTCTTTAATGCACAATTAATTTTTATTCAGAATTACTGCTACTGGAAGTTTATTTTTATGCTCGTTGAGCCACAACTAGACCAATTCCAGGAGCTAAAGTTATCAAGGTACCTGTATATACATATACTTACTGGCTAACCCGGCAAACGTTTTTTGTCATGAGCATTTAGGATTATGGGCCCTTTTTTATGCCAAATCGTAAAAAAATATTAAGCGTTTTGTCCTAAAATAAATGTGGTCCAGAGGTTAGGGTCCCATTTCGGTAAGCCCTCGAAACTCTGCTACTCCCTACTTAATCAATTTGACCTTTAGGAATTACAATCTGTGTTTAGAGCTTCTTCAAGAGAAACTAACACTTTAAATTATTTTCCAGTTTTATACATATAAGATAATGCGCGTTCTGATGAACGGAACTCACATTATGCAAACGTTTCTGATAATATCGGCTTTTCTGCTTGTCTATAACTGTTTAATATACTCCGAAAGTAATCAGGTCTCTTGGAACATGTTGGCGAAACTTATCATTGCAAGGTGGCTAAGGTGAGCATTTGAACAGTTCTTATTGATAGCTACCATATTTCCTCAAAAGTGGTAAAATCTCATGTTATTGTCTCAAAAAACAGTATTCGTTAAAATGTTTTTCGTCTTTCAGATTGACTACCAGTTACGCATTTGTATTGGCTTTAACAACGACATGTTTTCGCCATTTTGCATCGGGTCCAACATGGGATGTAAGTAATTTAAGCGAAAGTATTCATCTAAATGGTCAAATTTAAAGAAACACTTAGTGGGAATCCATACCCAAAATGCCTTGTGGCTATAGCAGCTTTTGAGTAGTTTCATGTAATCATTGTAATAATATTTTCGTTATTTAATCAATCGCTTCAAAAATTCATCACGATGCCATTGTTGATTCGAGTTTGGGAGTACTTTGTTAATTGAATATTTGTGTTGTCCCACGAGAAACAACATTTATGTGTGGTAATAAATGTTGTTTCTCGTGGGACTGGGTTCGATAATCCTGGAGATAAGACTCTAAACATTCAGATATAACGACATCACGTATGTAATCAAATCAAACAACAGTGACCTGTTATGAAGTGGTAAGTGGATTTTGGACGAATTTCATGAAAAACGTAAATAGTTTACAACTACGCCACTCTTTAGAACTAGAAAAAAGACAATAAGGGCTCAATAATAACACGAAATGAGATCCACTTTAGTTGTTCTGCAAATGTTTATGTAGGGAAAGTATTTATTTAAGTTCAATTTGCATTCACTACACATGAGACTTAATAATCTTAAATATTTCACGGAAATATATGGCGGCAGAAATGAAAGACTGTCGACATTATTGGTGGAATCACATATTCTATATCAACAATTACTTTGAAAGCTCATCCAAATGCATGTTGCAAAGTTGGTAAGTGAAAACTAAGTCCTATCCATAAAACTGTTATTATATCTTTATCTTCTTCAATCTATATGTGGAAGCGTCAGGAGGGCTCTTGGAGCAGTCTTCGTAGGTTTTCTCCATTGTGGGCGCAATGGCGGCAAGAGATTCAAAATAAAAGCACCTCTTTACTTGTACGATATATTATACGCTATTGCTCGAATTTATAACAATTTAGCACGAAATACAATAAAATATGGAGGATGAAACACGATTATGAATTTGTGAGCCAATAGTTTAGCACGAGCCCGCCCGGTGCAACAGCTGTCAGAGTAATGGACGACTGGCAGTTGTTAGCTGCTTATTGTTTACACTTACACAAAATAGAATTCAAATTAATCACGTGCGCCGTCATCGGCACATTCTACTACTAGTTCTAGTGCGCCAGTTAACTCTAATAGAACGTAACATTCGGGCATATTATGAACACAATCATCTGCATACTTATAAGTTCTATTAGAATTAAGAGCCTTAAGCAGGTACCTATCACCATCCAACAGCTCAATTATCTTATAGGGGTCCTTAACAAAGTAATCTTAAACCAGGTTTGTCTAACTCTTTACTCTCTTCAAGATCGTCAGTTATGCTCTGATCCTCTGGCACAAAGTTTCAGTATCAAAATCAATAATCAGAAAACTCAAAGTAAAACTGACATTTCACTATCGCGGTATCTCTCAAGATATTATTTTAAACAAAGTAAACCAAAAAATTTAAGCTAAGGTGTTTGGACTCTACATCGTCTAACCTAATTCCTTTAATAAACTACCTTCACTTTCATTGCCAGTTACAGCCAGATAGGCCTTAGCTATACCAATTACCAGGCTTCTCAAAGCCACATACAGGCCTCACACAAGCCCCGCGCCACACACGGGCCGCGCGCAACACACGGGCCGCGCGCCACACACGGGCCGCGCGCCACACATGGGCCGCGCGTCACACACTAGCCGCGCGCCACACACGGGCCGCGCGCCACACACGGGCCGCGCGCCACACACGGGCCGCGCGCCACACACGGGCCGCGCGCCACACACGGGCCGCGCGCCACACACGGGCCGCGCGCCACACACGGGCTGCGTGCCGGCCACCAGGCTGCGCCGACCACCAGGCTGCGCTGGCCACCATGCCGCGCCGGCCACCATGCCGCGCCGGCCCCCATGCCGCGCCGGCCACCATGCCGCGCCGGCCACCATGCCACGCCGGCCACCATGCCGCGCCGGCCACCATGCCACGCCGGCCTCCAGGCCGCGCCGGGGATTAGGCCACGCCGGCCACCAGACCGCGCTAGCTACCAGGCCGCGCCGGCCATCAGGCCGCGCTATACACCAGGATTACCCAAAAAGGAAATAAATCTACCATTAGTATTTCAAAGATTCGTCTCATTGTATACCCACTAAATAGAGTATCCGTTCTTTCAGACTAACTCAACGTCCGCACTTCAAAAATTGACAACTGCACAGAACGTAACTCCAATACCACTCCATACTTTCAATGAGCTATGTCAAAACTGGATTTGACCACTGACAAAAACTAAAACCAAATGCGAACATGGCGAGAACCGATAAGCTACTTTCGGACAAACTGATTTCCTTTGGCTACATAGAGGCAACGACTACAGTTCTGAGGTAACCAATCGACAGTCCACGAGTACTTTCAGATTCTCGCAACACGCTCTTTTCATACGACACAGAAACCAAAGGTAGATGATTTTAGCGATCAAAAATCAAATTAGAGCTACTTGAGTAACAGGGTATCCGTGATTGCGATCAACGACCACACTTTAATGTACTTGGCTCTAGGAATAAAAGAAAATTATCGCACAACACTCATTCTAGTCGTTCGGCTATTCCTGATCCAAAACGGTGGGGAATAAAGCTTCTCTGATTAAAATCATTACGGGTTTTAATGAAAATCACTACTAACTTTTTCTTGAAGCTGACATATTGAACAACACACATACTCGTTAAAATAAATATATAGAAACTGCGTTTGTTCGGGCCAAACAGCGCGCAGCGCATGCTCGGGCCGATCCAACCCACACAGCAGCAGTCAAGATGGCACCTTTGCATCGCGTGCGCGTATCCGCTGCTGCTTTTATAATATATTTTATTTTCTCGAGATTTTTCCTTCTATAAGAACATAGAAGATATTTTTTTTTCAGCTCAGCGACTGTTACATTACTTCATTCGCAATTAAATGCCATATTTCTTCTCTTTTGTTTTAATTATAATAAAAATGATGTTTTGGATAATCGGTTATTTTCGTATAATTCAATTTTTCGTTCATAATGCGTGCAAACATCACAGCGATGCGGACACAACCGTCCAAACTCAACGCACTGCTCGCAATGAGCCGGCGCACACACGCGGCTCGCACGCGCGCGTCTGTTTGTAGCACATGCCTCGCAGCAAACATGAAGACAGACAAACGCGGCATTTGCTTCGTACGCGATGGCTCGACCCGAGCATATGTTGGTATAGTTTTTCAACACGCACGCCTCAAACAGAGGCTTTCGTTGTGCGCCGTTCGTAGCGCATGCCTCGCAAAGTCTGTATCCACCTCAAGACGATGGACAACGTTTGTGATAATATGACAATGCTCTAACGGCTGTCTTGTTTGCGCATCAACGGAGACTATGCCTAACACAAAAGCTCAAGGGTAAACTAGGCTAACCAGAAAGGCATTTTAGCGGTCCAACCAATGGCAACGCATGGCTAAACATGCAGCCGCACAAACGGCTTATCCAGTTTATGCAAATCTACACTGATGGTAACGTGGGTACCACAAAATTATCACATCAACGACTAACAAAGTACCCATTTTGTGAGAATAAGATTAAGCATACAATCATCACTAACGATCACTAACCTAGTTCTACCTATAATGAAAATTAAAATCTCTGAAACTGATTATCGTAACGCACTATGATAATAACTCAATCATTTTCTTCATCGTCTGATAATCGAGTTTAACAGCTTCTACTAGAAACACTATCTTTCTTAAACGTCCTAAGCATAACTTGGAATTGGCCAGAGAACTCGGGGCACTGGATAAAAATTCCCAGCGTATCACACGAATTTTAAAAACACACAGTAGGTAATTTTAATTCAATTTTAAAACGTAAAATCTTAAAATTTAATTTAATTTTACTAGTGGTGCCATCTTATAATCATGAGTAAGAAACATTTTAATTTGTCATGTTAAAAATGTATGCACACAAAGAAGCAGGTTTAATTGCAACACCGAGATCATCTGTACAACTCAGAATTCACAGCAAACACCACGAGTCGATAAAATAATGGCGCTAGTAATATCTTTCGATTATGGTCAGGTTACACTAACCAACTAACCACACTTGTTTGGAATAATGCAAGTCGGCCTGTACGCTCACTCTCGTTACTGATACAGTCCATAACCGCTCAAGGTACCGCTTTAATTTGACATTTATCGCTAAAGCATCACGTGGTCGTTATCTGACCACCCGCGAAGCAATGCCACTTGCCGTGCTACCTTAAACCTAAACTTACGACTCGTCACTCGGGTATTGATATTTGAAATGATGTTTTTATGAAAGTAGATTAAATAAGCTTTGTAGTAATGTTTGAATTGTGACTGAATGACGGAATGTTTAGTTTATGCGACCCGCCGAACTTGATCCTATTGTAAACAATGTCGTCTATCGATGACCTACTCGCCATTTTTGTTTGTCATGATAACAATATGAGTTATAAATTGCTTACTTTTATTATTTTGTATACCTGGTGGTATAAGCTTTACAAAAATATAAAATTAAAGTAATGCTTCCTTAGAAAATTATTTAAATGTCAGACTGTCTTTGCATGTTGCGCGCGGGGCGTAATTATGGATTCAAAACATCATTGTAAACAAATAATATAATTATATTTGATATTGTTATGTTTTAATTGTGAATAGACTAAATTAGTTATAAGATAACAGCAAAAAAATAAACAAGTATTGTGTAATAATTTAATTCAAGAGGCTATATTCATTCAATTACCGAAACAACGGCATTTATTTTTTATTGAATGAAAATATATAGATAACGTTACATTTTTGTTATGAATTATTGTTTTATTATGAGTATATAAATAAACCTATCATGTGATATATAACACTCCTATAATTCATGAGATATAGGCTTTCGAAAATTTTGGCGGGTATGGCGGTTATTTTTTGCGGGCAAAGTAAACAATTGTGCAAAGTCCAATAAGAAAAATTCTTATCGGAATCTTATCAGATATGGTTTTTTAAATTGGTAATCTAGTTGAAAAAAAACTTATCTAGGTTTGAATCTGATATATAACAAAAAATATGTTAAAAAAAAAATACGAAAATTGGCGGCAATTAACAATCATTTATATTTTATCAAACTCAAAACCTCCGTTCGAAATCTACGCTATAGCTAGGTCACTACGGTAGTAAGACAACCTTACGCTAGCATAAAATACGGCAAAGGTCAAATGGTTCCACATTTCAGTGTCTCGTGTATGAATCGAACCTACAACACTCGGTACGATGTGATGGCGATATCACCACGACGATTACAACATTTCCAAGGTTAAACGCGTAATGTTTCACAACTTCCGTCACTAAATAAAATTGGCACTACCAATAAAAAAAGAATCTGACAAAATACGCTCACCACGTTAACCGTTGAAATCTCAGCTGATTCTCCAACATAGCAGCGTTAGCAGTCGCCTTCGCTCGCGCCTTTGTGTACACTGCATTGCACAATATTATCCCAGGAAAAGATACGCATTAGTGCGACCACAAGTGGGGCGCAATGCGGGTCTTGATCTTCAATCACATGTCTGCTCTCGTCACCCAAACACGTCCATCCATATCTTGTTGCTCAGGATCGAAGTCCCGTAAACAAAGGCCATGCGACGATGTAGTAGGTATTTTCATGGCTTGCATCAGCGTCAGAAAATTGCGATTTTGTAGTTCCAACAAGCCCAGCAATTTTTCGTTACTAGCGTCTTCATTCTGAACACGTGGGTCGTTGTGGGCCCATCCCAATTCTGATGTGGAAGCGTTAAGAGGGCTCTCGGAGCAGTCTTCGTAGGTTTTCTCCATTGTGGGCGCAATGGCGGCAAGAGATTCAAAATAAAAGCACCACTTTATTTGTACACGCTGTATTGCTCGAATTTATAACAATTTAGCACGAAATACAATAAAATATGGAGGATGAAACACGATTATGAATTTGTGAGCCAATAGTTTAGCACGTGCCCGCCCGGTGCAACAGCTGTCAGAGTAATGGACGACTGTCACCGCGTTTGGCGCCACCTACTACTCTATTCGGGGTTACCCGCTCTCAATTTTATTTTACTACTAATCGAGTAATCGATTACAACCATCGGTAAATTAAGTTACAATTTCTAAAGACAACTTTTATGGTTAAATTAAACCTTAAAATCATTCTTAAATAATCAGCGCGCCGTCATATATATATAAAAATCAATGCCACTTTTCGTTATTATTTTATAACTCCAGAACGGGCTCAACTACTCAAACCGAATTTTTAGGCTTTATTTGGACTATTTAGCAGATGGTTTATGTGAAGTTTGCTTAAAATGTGTCCAGTGGTTCTTCATTTATCAGATTTTTTGTAATAAATGAATTCAATAAATGGCGGATCATTTTATATTAAAACTTTTTTGAGATGGGGAATTTGCTGTCACATTGAAACTTTTTTTTTTATGTTGTTATGTCATTTATGCGGACATTTCATTTTGGACGTGCTTCGATAAATAAAATAAAAAGATAAAGCAAATTGTCAACAATAATAATTATTGTGGCTTTGTGTTTATATTTAAACATAATTGTTGAGTGCATTCATACTAACGGATTTTTTATATAAAGGAAAAATGCCACGAGCCAGACGAGCAAATATAGGTCGGCGAACACGTATTGCAAATGATATGGCATTACTAAGACGATCACAGACTGCAGATGAACGCGCACAAGCTAATGCATCACAGCGTGAACGTGACGCACAAAATAGATCTGTTGACCCTGTACCTGTACTGAATCTTGCACGGCGATCACGAATACGTCGTGCTGTTTTGGCTGAAATTATGCGTGCGTGATTAAAAGCATTTAATTACAACAGCCAGATTGATTATTGTATGTACGGATACATTGGAATGATGGACGCAATATGTCCACATTGTGATGCGGCTAAATTTCCAGGTGAAACGCCTGGCATGTGTTGTGCTAATGGCAAAGTGAGATTGCCAGCATAAGAAACTCCACCCGAACCTTTGTATTTATTTATTTTTGGGACATTTCAAACGTCGAAGTACTTTTTGAGTCATATTTAACAATACAATTCGGCATTTCAAATGACTTCTTTTGGTGCTACTAAAATTATTAGAGATAATTTTATGCCGACGTTAAAGGTAATATAATGTTTATATCAATCTGAATCATAAAGTATTCGATAGTTTTAAAAATTCTGATCTAACTAAAATTGCATACATGTGTAGTGCACTGTGTGTATGTGTATGGGTAATTTAGGTGGAGACAAGTGAAACGCTCGGATGTTATAAGCCAACTGAATATTTATTTCATTTCATAAAGTCGATACATAGGTACATAGGTACACCTTACGCACACGATAACAATTTGCATTCGCAGCATTCTCACACATATACAATACCCCACAATATTCCTCCCTTTTTAAAAAAAAAATATAAAATATTTTTTATAAGTTCTCTCAATGTTACATAATTATAATATTACATATAATCTTTAGATAGAAAATGCAATTATTTACTTTATACAATATTAAACTGTAATTAATATTCACCTGAAAACATTACTTTACTAGTTACCAATCATGTTAAGACAGTTTTGAACAAGTACATAGCAACAGATTACAATTAATATTTAGATTACACTAGAATGCATTGATGCATAATATATATCTACAACAGTCAATCAAGTCAACACATATAATTTACTGGTTTCATTACACAAGTAGATCAGACTACGCTGTTACACAAATTTCTTACAGCTAATGGTTATAATAAAACTATTGTTGAGCACTTACACTTGTTTACTTTATCGTTTATTCACTTTATTTTAAGAACACCTCACTTAACCTATGTTTACACATTGTTAAATCCCGGTTGCGCCTGTTGTGGCGGCACCTGAATTGCTGCTGTACTATGCCACACTGTCATTTCCCTTTGAAACATTTTTCTGGCACCTTGCTTACATTTTTTGTATATCAAATATGCTAAGTAGACGCTAACCAATATCATAATGGCCATGGCTATCGTACCATATTTTTCCAACGATTGCTCACTCTGCGAAGTGCTAGCACCATTTGCTCCATTTTGGGCAATGATTACTTCTTCCGTTTTCTTTTCTACACTGTATGACTTGCCCATTTTTACAAGTTATAGGTAAAATAATTACAATAGTTATCTTTGACGTTACAAATGATATTATGAAATGATGTTTAATAAGTGTTACAACATGTTATTCATATTCAACTTACATAGTTGCGACACCTACCTAATACAATTTTTTTGCTATGCTGCATAAATTATATACTACTTACATTATTAGGATTTGCCTGTTGGAATTTTTTTATTTTATAACAATTCAATTTGTATTTTATTAATCTAAAAATCTTGCTGGTCTTTTGACTACTCTTCCAGATCTCGTAACCTTCTTACTATTCTGTAAATTATCTTGTACTGAAATATTTTGTTCTAACAAATATGCTGGTTTTAATCTATCTATAGAAATTGAAATGACTCTATTTTCTAACTGAACTTTGAAAACTTTTTCTGATCTTTCTAGCACTTTGTAAGGACCTTCATAAGGACATACTAACGATTTTTTTATTTTATCCGTTCTAATAAATACATGTGAACAATTTCTAAGGTCTTTATGTACAAAAAATGTTTTAGATTCGTTATTTCTTGTACCTACAGGTCTGTATTGCTCCATGACGTCACTGATACGCTGTAATACATTGTAAGAATCATAGTTACCATTGTTTACGTCTGATAAGAACTCTCCTGGCAAACGCAAGGCTCGGCCATAAACCATTTGAGCAGCGCTTACGCCTACAGGCGTAAGCGCTGCTCAAATGGTTTATGGAGCCATCAAGCGAAATACATTTCGCTTGATGGCTGCACGAAGTCCTAACATAACACTAGGTAGTTCGCGTGCCCAATTTTTATTACCGTCCAATCTAGCCATGAGTGAAGCCTTTAAACATCTATGGTACCGTTCGACCGCTCCGTTACTTTGCGGATGGTATGGGGTCGTCCTAATCTTTTCAATACCTAAATAAGCCATTAATTTTTCAAATAATCTACTTTCAAATTGTCTGCCCTGGTCACTGGTAAGTTAAACAGGGCAGCCAAACCTGCATATCCACTCTGTATATAATTTCTCTGCAACAGTGTCGGCTGAGATTTCCTTTATTGGATACGCCTCCGGCCAGCCGCTCCCTCTGTTTACTATAGTTTAGCAATACCTATACTCATCCATTGTGATTGGGAGAGTTCCTACTATATCAATATGTATGTGCTCAAACCTATCCACTGGGGGATATGTACCATAATTAGAAGTGGTGTGCCTATTTACTTTAGATCGCTGACAACTGAGACAGGTTTTTGACCAGACTCCAATGTCTCGATTCATGTTCGGCCAAAAGAACTTTTCCTTAATCATCTGGCGAGATGCACGTACGCCAGGATGACTAAGGTTATGGATCGCCTGAAATACATTTTTTCTAAAACTCTCTGTTAAATATGGTCTCGCGTTTTCCTTTGAAATTTCACAATATATGTAACGATTAGAATTCGTAACTAAAAATTTTTTGAATTTGTATCTAGAATTATTCAAAAAATCTTTGAGCTCAGAATCCTGATCTTGCGCTAAAGCTAATTTTTCATAGTCTACTATGCTCGATGTACATTGTATAGACTCTATGCGCGATAACACATCTGCTACAATGTTATCCATTCCACTTATATGACGGATATCAGTCGTGAATTCGCTTATAAAGAGTAATTGTCTTACACGCCTAGGACTTTCCTTCTTGTTATTTTTACATATTTTTGAAAATGCGAATGTTAAAGGCTTGTGGTCTGTAAAGATTATAAGTTCTCGACCTTCAAACAAGCTTCTCAAATATTCTACAGCTAAAAATATAGCAAGTAACTCGCGGTCATAGGTGCTATATTTTTTTTGTGTGTCAGTTAGCTTTCTCGAGAAATAGCCTAACGGTTGCCATGAGTCGTTAATGTATTGTTGCAACACAGCACCTACGCAATTATCCGAAGCGTCGGCAAATAGCGCATGTGGCGCGTTGGCCACCGGATACGCCAACGTGACTGCGTTCGTTAATCCGTTCTTACATTCCGAGAATGCTTGCTCAGCGTCTGGCGTCCACTGTATAGGTGTTTTATCATTCTTTTTGGCCTTGTGAATATATTTATTTAATGTTTCTAGGTACTCTATTGCTCTCGGTAAATGATTACGATAAAAATTGACCATGCCTAAAAATTGTCTTAACTGACTAACATTCTGAGGTTTTGGGTAATCAAGAATTGCCTGTACCTTGCTTTCTACAGGTTTGATACCCGATGTAGTAACTTGGTAGCCTAAAAATTCTATAGAAGTAGCTTTAAAAGTGCATTTCTCTAAATTTATAGTGATGCCATATTCGCTTAAACGTTCAAATACCTGTTCTAAGTGTTCTTTATGCTGCATATCATTTTCTGAACTTACTAATATATCGTCAGCGTAACAATATAAGAAATCTAAACCTGATAAGACTGTATTCGTCATGAAACGTTGAAAAGTTTGAGCAGCGTTTCTCAAACCAAAAGTTAAACGTTCGAATTCATATAGTCCGAACGGTGTTGTAATCGCTGTTTTACAAACATCGTCGGGATTAATTAAAATATTATGGTATGCCTTTTTTGTATCAATTTTGGAAAAAAATAATTTTGTTAGCTAATAAATATGTAAAGTCTTGTACACGAGGTATCGGATACCTATCCGGTGTTGTGATCGCATTTAATGCTCTATAATCACCACATGGGCGCACTTGACCGTCTTTCTTGGGTACTAAATGCAATGGACTTGCCCAAGGCGACTTCGATGGCCTGCATATACCTATATCTAACATTGATTTAAATTCCTCTTTGGCAATTCTATATCTTTCGGGAGCTAAAGGTCTAGGCTTACAAAATACTGGAGGGCCTGTGGTGTCAATAAAATGGTAAACCGCATGTTTCGGTGCCTCCTTGAATGACATGGGTTTGAGAATGTCCGGATATCTACTTAATAGGTGGGATGATCTTTGTGTAGCGTAGAAATCGCTGGTTCAAAATGGTTTGCGATCGTTCCACGTACTGCCAGGTTGGTAACCTTATCTATTAAACAACGGCCATTTATATCTACAATTAAATTATAATGATTTAAAAAATCTACGCCTAGAATAGGCTGCTTTACATCACACACAACAAAATTCCATTTAAACGGTCTCCTTAATTTTAGATCTAATTGAAGTGACTTAGTACCATACGTTTTAATCACTGAACCATTGGCGGCAAAAAGTTTAAAATCGGAATTTAAGTCTAAGGCCCACTTGCGTAACATTTGATTTAAGTCACTCCTTAATTTAAATTTTTTGAACAGAATTAACAGCATAAAATAATTTAAGTTAAAAGTATTTAGCGTCCTCTTGCACAACGACAACAACGCTTAGATTTAGTTAAACATTTTATGAGGTCGATAAAGTAGTTTCTACGTTTTGTTTCATGGCATGAAGCCTTTTGTTACGATTTTAACGATGTTATGCGTATGGTTTCGCATAAAACCTTACACTATATATACTTTGAGCATAAAACAAAACGCATTGTCGTCGCCTAGCAACGAAATGACAATGACAAATAATAACTAGAAACTTTTGAGCATTAACCCTATAACCCTACATTGAGTGCAGGTGCACCCCTCACCGATTTGTTATCTAAATATCTCAATTTCTTTCATATCCTCGAATTCGCGCGTCGGAGTATTTTAGTTTGGTGTCAACCGCTCGCGTTACTTCATTACCGTGACGAGGGACCGCGTACCGACGCCAGTACCCCAGTGTAGTAAAATCGTAAGATTATTTATTTATTACGATTGATGCATTTATATGTAATAAATTATTAAATTTGATTATTTATTAAAACAATAGTCTTATATGAATTAAATACAGATATTTTTAGATATTATGAAGGTAAAATTAAATGAAGTTTATTTATTTTGTTTCGGATGGCTGTCAGAGGTTTGAATTACGCAGAAATAAGCTCTATTCTAGACCACAAATCTGGCGAGGAAGAAATAGAAGTTGGGATCAGTTGTAATTCCTGGGTTCTTTACAAGTGATCAAGATCAAATAATAAGCCAAATATAAAGTTTCAGCAGACAGTTTTGAAATTAGGTTTGGAACTGATACATGAACATTTGGAGAACCGTTACCGGATGCCAACTTAGTCCATTGCAGTGATCCTCAAAAAAGGACCAAATCCTACAAGCGCTGTTGCTCAAACTACATTTAACTTCGTGTAATAAGGCTGATTTGTGATCTCAAGTTACCGATTATGTTTAATAAAACGTATTTTCATGAATTGTTTTATTTTTATTTTAAGGATTACAGTTATTTTAGTATGGGGTGTTCCAGCACCCCAGTGTAGCAATAACATGTGCGCCAAATAGTGTAGGATTCTAGGGTTAACAATAACACAAGTAGGTATATTGTTATCAGTTATATCATCATCATCATCATGTCAGCCTAGGGACGTCCACTGCTGGACATAGGCCTCCCCCTGCTGCGTTGTCCGGTCCAGTTATATAATTTATAGATAATTTTCGTCGCTAATGACAAGATGCCAACATCAGTATGACAGTTCTTAAATGAAATTAGCCACTAAACAGCCGATTTTCGGTGATTAATTTTGACACTTCTTAAATCATATTACTCGACAAATTTTTCGTTGTGCAAGACGCTAGTGGTGTTTAATATTTTTTTTCTCGTTAAATACATCTTAATTCAATTTAAGAATCGTTGTGCAAGTGGGCCTAATTCTTTGTTATTTCTAAAATAAAATTTAGGTAACACAGAAATACATGCGCCTGAATCTATTAAAAACTTATAATTATATTTCCTATCACTTACTATTAAGCGGTGATCCTTGACTGCACAACCTCCCGCTACCGGCTGCAGCTCTGCTAGTTTTCCGACCTCGAGGGCTGCTGTTTTGTCTTCCAGTTGCAGGGCGCGACGCAACTCCTTGCTTTGTGCCTGTACCTCCAGTGATACGAGCACAGCCAGTCTGGGCTCTCCGGTGTCCTGCGCGGTCTGGATCGCGAACGGCTGCGTGAGAAGTTCTTGTATCCGCTGTCCCTTCTGTGCCTGAACCTTGGTCTTCCCCTGTCCATCTCATTTATCTTCAGGTTGATCTTCGCTATCTCCGCCATGATCGCTGCTATGTCGGTGGTTTGGACGAATGTTGCTGGACTGCTGCGCGCTACCTCGTTGACCTGCGGTGACTGGTGAGTCTCCATGACCTTGTCTGCTATCACTGCCATTTCTTCCAGGTCCTTGGTCGACGTGACGGTGAGTACTGCTCTGACTGACGATGGTAAGTGACCTTGCCATAATATTTTCAAAGTGTCGTCTTCTATCTTTCCTCGCGCTAGTTCTTTCATGCGACGTAGCAACTGGCTGGGTTTCTGGTCTCCTAGCTCCATTTCCGACACTAACTTTTGAACCTGTCTTGTCTCCGACTCTTCATAGATTTGTAGAAGGCGTTTTTTCAAAGTGTCGAATTTGTCGCTCTCCGGGGGATTGGCTACGATGTCTGCTACTTGCTGTATGACTTCTTTGCTGAGCTTTGCCACCACCATGAAGTATTTGTTAGCGTCGGATGTTTTCTGCGGGGCCAAAATTGCTTCCACTTGTACAAACCACAGTCGCGGGTTTTCGGGCCAAAAGTTGGGTATTTTATTCGCAACTGACAGGCTAGAGATGATGGCATGTTGTTCTACCTTCACGACGCTTGACGGAGTTGGCGGTGTTGGCGTCGAAGCTGTCGGCGTCGGTGCGGGGTACATTGTAAGTCGTATTTTTTCTTCGTCGGGGTCACCACTGTAGTGCACTGTGTGTATGTGTATGGGTAATTTAGGTGGAGACAAGTGAAACGCTCGGATGTTATAAGCCAACTGAATATTTATTTCATTTCATAAAGTCGATACATAGGTACATAGGTACACCTTACGCACACGATAACAATTTGCATTCGCAGCATTCTCACACATATACAATACCCCACACATGTTACAGATTCAGGGCCAGATTTATCATCAAGCTGGTTCGCTATTGCCATGCCCCTGATCATAAATTTTTGCAAATTTATTTTATTGGTGATAATAATCGTGAATTGGATCAACGTTGTGCAATTGTTTCGAATACATGACGAGAAATTATTCGTGAGCTACAAAGGTTTTTCCATCAGCATAACGCATTAGTTCAATTGTTCAAAATTGCTCTCGATCGTTTGCCATCTGATAATCATGAAATCGTAGGCCTGATAGAACACCTTTTGGAGAGCATGCTAGGCGATTCAATGCACCGACGGTTGATGAGGTTGCAATTGTAATTCTTGGTGTTCAGTTTCAATCCCATGATATTGTACTTCATCGCAGAAATGAGCAATTGCAACGGGTTTCGGCACTTCATCGTAGTTATGATGCATTACAATACCCAATATTGCATTGGAAAGGTGGCGATGGCTACCATACTAATATTCCAATGATTGATCCACGAACAGGTAAATAATTTACCTATTTTCAGTGTGTTGACATTTCATTTGTATAATAATAATTTTCTTAAGTCACATTTTGTACTTATTTACAGGTCTTAGTGCCATGAAATTTTATTCGTATCGATTGATAGTTCGTCCACAAGAACAAAATTATATCTTGAGATGTTGATATGTATGCCAAAATAGAAACTGAACGTCTTTATTTTATTCGTTTCAACCAAGCAAAATTAGGATCCGAAGAATACATTCATTTGCAAGATGCGATAGCGAATGATGCTAATGTTAATAACATCGGACGTTTAACTATATTGCCATCTACGTATATTGGTAGCCCAAGGCATATGAACGAATATGCACAAGACGCAATGGCTAATGTACAAAAATACGGTCAACCGGATCTGTTCATTACATTTACATGTAATCCGCAGTGGGATGACATCAAAAACAATCTATTTGAAGGACAGTCGACAACTGATCGTCATGACATTACAGCACGTGTTTTTCGGCAAAAATTTCAAGCAATTATGGATTTAATTGTGAAATTTAACTTTATAGATACTGTTGTTAAATTCACTATAAGTTATTAAATTTTGTCGTGTTTCTAAAAATTTGATTAAAAGTAATTGATGTTTGCATGCATTATAAAAAATAAGGTTACTGAATAGTAGTATATAGTAGTACATAAACCTTTACGCAATTATGTTACTTATCGAATAGGCCAGAATAAAAGGGAAAACATAGATTAATTTAAAGGTTTCACTTAAATTAAAATTTTTGTAAATTTCCAAACCAAACTTAATATGGAGTTGTGTTTTTATACAAAAGAAGAACCCGATACAAGATTGGGAGAGAACGGTGCATTACCCTCCCCAAGTGGAGCATACAGAAAAATTGGTCTTAACCACCCCATTACAGTACGACACTCTTGCTGTCGTATAGCAGTTGTCCAATACCTACCATCGCATTTGGAAGGGTTATAAGTTCGAGATGTTTATTCTGAGTAAGTGCCGGCGAAAATAATTTTCTCTTCATGCAGGATCGCGTACAGGAAGGGACGATCAACTCTGAACGACATAGGCTGCGGCAGCTGCGGTGGGTTTGATACTAAGACCATATACACACCTGGAAGCGTCGCGCACGTCCTTGCAGAAACTCTTTATTAAGCGAGAACGCCCGAATAAGTGCTTAAAATAAATTCTACACCTAAACCTTTCACGAATCACTTCGTCAACTGGAGAAAACCACAAGAAAATCAAGGACGGTACAAAAATATATTTTTTTAAATTTATGAGCGCAACTAATGGTTGCGCTTTGTGGAATAAAGTAGTTGCGCTTTTTTAGTTGTGCTTCTAGAAATACCCCAATATTCGGTTCTGTGTATTTACGTAGGTAATATAGATTATTAAAACATAATTATAAAATATGTTTTATTTAATTTGAATTAACTTATATGACAATAAAAAATAAGCTTTATTTTATACACCAAAGGGGTGCACATAATGTACGACACGGAAAAGAAAAAGGAAAATAAATTAACAGTAAGAACAAAAAGAAATAATAAAAATAAATTAATACAGATAACAGAAAAAATAAAATATGTGTATACGAAAGAAAATAATATTTTATTCAAATATATAAGTTTATCACCTGTATTTAGCAATAAAGAACCATGGGCAAATTAACAGGCTTTATAAATTTTGATATAAAACATAGCAAAAAATCCTGAGCATTTTAACCCTTAATCGGGCCAAACAAAAAAAAATAACTTTTCATGGTTTAAACGTTAGTTCTTGTATCATGTTATATAGCAGTGTACATAAAAAACAGTATAAATTACTGAAACTGAAAAAAATTTTTTTTTATGTGTGGGAAATTATTTCCCTTTGCCCGTTTAAGAATAACCCCAGTGGGAAATTATTTCCCTTTGCCCGATTACGTCTATAAATTTTAATAGACTAGTAACTTACCCTGACTTTACTTTTGAATTGTCCAGAATATGGAAAATCCAACTATAACAATATAATTAAATTAAGTCATTTTGAATTTATGTTCCTCAAATAAATTACCACACTCCGTGCTGCTACTGAGGATTTCCTAACAGAAAAACCAAATAACACTTTGCCCGACCCGGGAATCAAACCCGAGACTTCCCAATCCCACGCGCCCATTTATGCCGCGAGACCAACGAGGCAGTCAGGGTAATAAACAAAATAACAAAATCAAAAATAAAAAGTCGACAGAAATAAATCCTTAAATTTTTTATATATTGACGCAACGTATATACTATTAATTATTCTGTGGCAATATGGAGTTCAGGAACGGGCAATCACAACTATTTTCCCACTTGCAAGACAATATTTCAAATGAATAAAATCCACACAAATTTAATATTTTTTTATTGGATATCATAACAATGTTACACAGAATATAATATACTAGTCAATAACGGATCACATATCTATATAACAGAATTATGTGTCCACTACATGAAAAACGCGCATTTTTTTCAAAAGTGACATTAATTTGATTCTGAAGCTGACATTAGACATTTGAAAGAGTGGGGTTGTCAATAAAATAAATCAGTTACTAATCAAGAATATATTTGGGAAAAAAATAGACTGGGGAGTTGTCATTTTAAAAATATACGACTGTTTATGACTCGGCCGTCGGGGTGGGAAAATACTTGCCTGTGCCCGATTGAGGATTAAATCCACAAGCGACAAATATTTTTTTTTTTATAAACTCACGCCTCTATCCCTGAGGTAGGCAGAGGTGTAATATTACACCCACATTTCACCATGAATGTTTAGGTCCCACGTAATAGGGGGCGAGCCTATTACCGTTATCGGGCACATCACCAGACTCCGTACTGCTACTGAGAATTCGGAAAAACTTAGTAACTAAAACCTTTGCCAGACCCGGGAATTGAACCCGGGACCTCCGATCAGCAGTCGTATACGCTATCGACTGGACCATGGAGGCAGTCTAAATATTTACATGATTTTCATAATTATTCAAAATAGTAGTAGGTAAGATGGACAATGATTTTCATTTTGTTCTTCTATCTTATCCCGAGTAATAAGTGCCAGCAAAGAGAATTTTGCCTTCGTGAGGAATCGCATAGATGAAGGGATGATTGATTGTGAATTTCAAGGGTTCTGGCGCTACTGGTGAATAAGATTGTAGGACGACGTAAAATCCTGAAAATTAATTAAAATTCATACATAGTATGAAGACAAGAATCGGGTAATGTATGTATTACATACCGTAGTAAGGAAGAGGCAAAACAAGCGTTGCCGAGTTACTAGTCGCGTAAAGTGAGTCGCAGCATTCAGGATGCATGCTACATTTTTTATCACGTGCATACAATTTTTATCACGAGGCGTTTCAGATGTCTACCGACTAGCGTGCATGAACCAATTTGCCTCGGGGATAGATGGTGGAGCATGGTAGCTGTCAGTGAGTTACATAATGCATTAAGGCAAACGCTGTAGCAACTACTAGCAACTGAAAATATCGCCTGTCTTTCAGCCTAGCCCAATTTCAGGTGAATGTAAATTGCGGTACTCGAATCACACGACTCTCGTCTTACAAAATAACGCTTATCTAGCCTCGCCGCGGCGATTCTATCTTGCTTGCCCTGTAATACCACCCTTGCTACATTCGCCCTCACCACACGTTCCATAGAAAGAATAATGCTGTAATTAGTAATTCACAAAAGGGGCACATATAACTTTGCATACAGAGAGAGAGAAAAAAAGGGATAAACGAAGTACATAAATAGACATAGGTACCAATAAGAAACAATAAAAAACACAACATCAGAGAAAATAATATATCATTAAATATTATTAAAATATACAAAATGGAAGTAAAAAAGTATCATTTCTGTTTAACAGTAAAGAACTATGAGCAAACTAAACAAACTTTATAACATCATATACGAGAGTAAAAAGTCCTGAGCATTTTAAATGCACAAGCGACAACAAATATTTTCATGATTTTCATAATTATTCAAATTAGTAGTAAGTACTTAATGAGATAACATTAAAAGTGATTTTTTATTTATCTTATCCAGAGTAAGTGCCAGCAAAGAGAACTTTATCTTCGTGTAGAATCGCATAGATAATGGGATGATCAATTGTGAAATGCAAGGGCTCCGGCACTATTGGTGGATCCGATTCTAGGATGATGAAATAACCTGGATTTTAATTAAAATTCATACATAGACATAACTTCAAGCTTTTATCCCCGAAGGGGTAGGATATAAAATTTAATATAATTTACACATGTTATGTTATGTGTCATACATAGACATTCACACATGTTTCTTGAAGCTGCTATACACAGTGACTTTTTCCTGGCGTTTGTGCTGCCGGCATCTGCAGCGCACACAACATTACCTCGTGAATGTCGGGAGCAAAATGATCGTGCAAGTTGCAACCCGCGCGGTACGCCAGTGTACCCAGGCGTCCATACCGGCGGCTTTGTTTGCCGCTGGGTGCACCGTGTTTTTTGTCAATAGTATGAGAGCCTAAAGGTAGTCAGGGCGAAGGGTGCGGCCAACTGAGTGTATCTTTTTGCGCTGTTAGTCGCGTCAAGGAGTCGCGAAATTCACGCCGCTTTCGTTTTCATACTAAATTATTGTTTGTACCTCAGAGAGTATTATTCTGCAAACTACGTTAGCCTCTTATCTGTCAAACGACCTTTTTGGCGATTTCTGGCCATCTGTCACGCTACTCCCGAGTACCCTGTGTCGGCGAGGTATGATAATGAGTATGGGGAATGTAACTCAACGCCGATAGACATTGAAATGAGGGGGCAAATGTAATGTTCAGAAACTTACCTATCAATAATGTAGACATCACTTTCTATTATGGATAGCTCTCTGTTTGACCTCGATGCCAAGCATTTGTCAGTATGGTCCATCCATAACCCTTTCAGTGCGACCTGTAGGTTAAAAAGTTATATGATTTCACTGTCCGGCAGTCCAGCATTGCAGTCCTATCAATTTCTATTTAAGATTACAAATATTTGCACATAACGGCCATGGCTCGGCCCGTCAGGTATCATGTTTATAACAATGTAGTTCTCACTGCAATGGGCAATCATATTAACACCAATATCCTGTAATCAGGTCTTTCAATCATATTAACACCAATACCTGTAATCAGGTCTTTCAATCATATTAACACCAATATCTGTAATCAGGTCTTTCAATTATATTAACACCAATACCTGTAATCAGGTCTTTCAATCATATTAACACCAATACCTGTAATCAGGTCTTTCAATCATATTAACACCAATACCTGTAATCAGTTCTTTCAATTTACTTTATTGGTAGACGTCTCTACCTGTTTGATATGATACTAAATCTGAGCCCAGAACACGTCTTTATAATATTACAATACAGAATTACCATACATTAAGAATCACTAGATACGTAGAAACAACAGGATCCCATATAATTATTTTTACAACACTAGCTACTCACAAACAGTAGGAATAATTTATAATACTTAGCTCCAGCGCCCATTTTGTGGTCTCATCATGGCTCGCGTCACAATCTTTGACATAGGATTGGATTTGCCTCCAAAACTACTATAGAGTGTTGGGTCTAGCAGACTAGCAGGCAATGATATATATGAAACTCCACACAGAACTAAGACATATATTTATTGCTGATCTTTACACAATATACAATATGTTTTGAATGACAATGTCAATACTATGAAGTCATAAAGTAACTTCGAATGCTTCGTATATCAAATTCAAACTTCAAACGGAGAACCGTCGATAGTGCTGTGGCCAGTACTCACAAAGAGGTTAGCTATTATTTACTCTTTCTCAATGGCTCATTATTTATTAATGTTGCTATGTACTATATACACAAATCGCGAGAAATCGCGACACTCACGCCGGACAAGATTACAAGAGAGTGGTATGCAGGTTACGAGTCCATTCTTTTATTTTTTCTAGGGCTCGAATCGCTGCTGCTCGTTTTTTACCTACTTCGTTTGAGCTATCTTCTGTAGTCTCTTCAATAGTGTCTTTGTTACGTACATCTAAATCATTATTGTCGCCTTTCACATTTGTCTCAACATCTATGTTATCTGTGTTTGCATTTATTGTTACTGTTTCATTATCTCTAACTTCTGTGATCTCTTTCGTCTCCATTGCATCAACTATCATTTCATTAGCCCTTTCATTTAGTGTATCAACTGTCTCTTCTACTCTAACATCTGGAGTCTGATTAACTTACATTATTGGATATTCATTTTCTAAATTAAACCTTTTTATTTTCATCACTTTGGAATCTAGTTGATCTGGATGTTCACTTGAAATTGGTTTACTAATATTTGAATTCTGGTCTTCTTTATTATCATCTTGTTCTAAATTTTAATATCATCTTGTTCTAAAATTACATTATTCGTGAGACCCTCCTCAACGAGAAAAGTTGAAACTGTGTTTCTGTCCTTAGGCCAAATAGCTGGACCCTGTAACAAAAATTCTGGACCATTCAACCACTTGTCTCTAACTTCTTGCGACGTCGCTGGTCAAGTGGCTACATCTACCGGATTTAGTTCAGAAGAAACATGTCTCATGACTAAATTTTTATTTCTTTTAATTTCATCAATCCGTTTTGATACGAATGGTGTTAGTAGTTTATTAGAGTTGAACCAATCTATAACTATCTGAGTATCAGCCCATATCAATTGCTTTGTAATATTTAATTGAATATGTTTAAGAACATATTGTATTAAACGGCTTCCTATTAATACCCCTAAAAGTTCAAGTCGTGGTATTTTCAAGTTATCTTGGTCTTTGGTTGGTACCAGACGTAATTTTCCAATCAAGAAACTTTTAGCGTTATTTCCAACTATACACCACTATTTTTTAATTAGTGCAAAAACTTTAAGGACAGATTAGCGAAGATATTATTATCATGTATGTGACGTAAGAATTTCATAATATCAATAAAGAGCAAAGTTATTATCATTTGTTTAATGTAGAAAATCTCACTTAAATCATAGTCATATTTTACAATCCATTCACTAATTATTCATTGATAATATTCCATCCTGCTCATTCGCATTCTCTCTGTCGCACTTATGATGTAGGTAGCCATAGAAAATAAAATGAAGAAAAATAATAAATGTAGGTAGTTATTTTTTAATTTTGTTAATTCTACCCTCTCCTTCATACTTCATTCGGGCTTAGGACCGGTAAAATTTATCGTTTAACAAGTAATTTAATACGGAGGTATGTAATTAGAAAGCAAACAAATATCAAAATAAAAGAAGGTGTTCAGGACTAAAAGAAACGAGTAATTTTGGCGTATTTATGAAGTTAGAATCATCTGCTATTTACAAATATTATTTTATCATCATCATGTCAGCCTAGAGACGTCCACTGCTGGACATAGGCCTTCCTCAAGGTGTGTGGAGAACACAGACTGATTTTGAGCCGCCCGCATCAAATTGTTATTTACTTAAGTACGTATTGGAATTTAAACTTTCGTGGTCATTTAAACTTAATTTAAATTGTCTTTCGGGATATATACCACGTACCTTTGTTTGGAGTAACCGATATTTCGGCACTGTTGCAAGCGCCATGTTCACGGATGTACTGATGATATTGCGGGTGGACGAATGTTACGAGCAAGTATAGCGGTCTACCCGCTTTCTTACTCGTTTTTTGCGTTCAACACCACTAGCACTGTTATCACTATCGCACTGTACCCGATCACGACATACTACACTCACTACGTCAGCTCGCGGTTTGAATTTGTTCTTTTCACGGGTTTTACATAGACGTACCACTGGATGCCAGATACTCGACAGTTGAAACCCATCCTCTCTATTGAAATTCTTGTACTTTTTAATTTCAATAGCCTCCCTAAACATTCGAGGTATGTAGTGGCGTTCTGTCGAAAGCACCTGAGGGTTATGTAAGTCAATCCAGTGGTCCGTACCCGAGTCTAAGAGGTGTTGAGCTATGGCCGACTTGTGTGGTTCATTATTTTTGACTGCCCTAATGTGTTCCTTTATTCGGCAAGAAATGGTGCGTTTAGTTTGTCCTATATAGGAACTCCCACAGCTGCAGTCAATTTTGTATACACCTGGCTTTTCTAAGGGAAGACTGTCTTTCGGCGTTCTTATATATTGCGACAGTTTCTTAAAAGGAGTGAAGATAGTTTTAACTGAAACCTTCTTAAGGATGTTGGCGACCTTATCTGTCACTCCTTAGACGTACGGTAAGTACGCTGGGTGTCGTTCAACCTTGAAGTCCAGGTATTTTTGAGTATGTCTGGGTGGTCTAATTCGCCTCCTGTACCCGTTCTTGTGTCGAACGTCGCTTATATGTGCAAGTTTCTTATTCAAATGTTCCTCGTCACACAAGCTGTATGCCCGGTCGGTAAGCGACGTTATAAAGGAATTCAGTTGACGTGGGTGATGATGTGAGTCGGCGTGTAGATAGCGATCTGTGTGCGTTGGTTTTCTGTATACGGAGTGGCTCAGGGAACCGTCACCTCGTACGGTGATCATAACGTCATGAAACGCCATTCTTCTATCCCTTTCCATTTCATACGTAAAATCCATTTTACTGTGAATGCTATTTAAATATGCCAAGTACTGTTGAACAGTTGCTTCATCGCCTTCCATAACACAGAATATATCGTCCACATACCGTTTCCAAATTTTTATACTTAATGGGGCAGTAGCAATGACTTGGTTTTCGAAATGTTCCATCCATAGGTCGGCTACCACTGGAGCTACCGGGCTGCCCATCGCTACGCCATCAATTTGTATGTAGTACTCACCTCTGTATAGAAATTAAATTGTGGTCAGGCAATGATGCATCAGGTCGGCATATACCACAGCAATATGGTCCTCGCTGATCCTACGTCGAATTACCTCCATGCAGTCTGCTATCGGCACGTTCGTGAAAAGCGATTCCACATCAAAACTAACTAACTATCTACAGGCACAGAGGTTGAGAGAACTTAGTGCCTTGAAACAAGATCGAAAGTTTGAATTCTTGATGAAAGGAAACAATAACCATCTACCCCCCACCAAGAAAACTCAAATCTTGAACGCACGGTTATCAATCTATCCGATAAAACGTTAACGGAAGCTAACGGAAAGGAATGGCTAACGAAGGAAATGGAAAGGGATAGAAGAATGGCGTTCCTTGACGTTATGATCGCCGTACGAGGTGACGGTTCCCTGAGCCACTCCGTATACAGAAAACCAACGCACACAGATCGCTATCTACACGCCGACTCACATCATCAGCCACGTCAACTGAATTCCGTTATAACGTCGCTTACCGACCGGGCATACAGCTTGTGTGACGAGGAACATTTGAATAAGGAACTTGCACATATAAGCGACGTTCTACACAAGAACGGGTACAGTAGGCGAATAAGACCACCCAGACATACTCAAAAACACCTGGACTTCAAGGTTGAACGACACCCAGCGTACTTACCGTACGTCAAAGGAGTGACAGATATGGTCGCCAACATCCTTAAGAAGGTTTCAGTTAAAACTATCTTCACTCCTTTTAAGAAACTGTCGCAATATATAAGAACGCCGAAAGACAGTCTTCCCTTAGAAAAGCCAGGTGTATACAAAATTGACTGCAGCTGTGGGAGTTCCTATATAGGACAAACTAAACGCACCATTTCTTGCCGAATAAAGGAACACATTAGGGCAGTCAAAAATAATGAACCACATAAGTCGGCCTTAGCTCAACACCTCTTAGCCCCTTGTATGCCAGAACGCATATCCACGTGAGACACAATAGTTTTTTAATTGTGTCTGGCATTCCGGCATACAAGAGGTTAAGGAAGGAATAGCCTTAATTCCGGGAGACTTTACAAACGTTATTATAGTTAACGGACTTAGAACACCCGGACTTAAAACACCCAGACTTGAAACAACGATTTGTAGCAAACATTATGTATACGAAAGCAGTAGGACAAAAGGGCGGGGAGGTCAAGAAAAAGATGGATTGACTGTGTGAGAACGGTTAGACTCGGGTACCGACCACTGGATTGAGTTACATAACCCTCAGGTGCTTTCGACAGAACGCCACTACATACCTCGAATGGTTAGGGAGGCTATTGAAATTAAAAAGTTCAAGAATTTCAATAGAGAGGATGGGTTTCAACTGTCGAGTATCTGGCATCCAGTGGTACGTCTATGTAAAACCCGTGAAAAGAACAAAATCAAACCGCGAGCTGACGTAGTGAGTGTAGTATGTCGTGATCGGGTACAGTGTGATAGTGATAACAGTGCTAGTGGTGTTGAACGCAAAAAACGAGTAAGAAAGTGGGTAGACCGCTATACTTGCTCGTAACATTCATCCACCCGCAATATCATCAGTACATCCGTGAATATGGCGCTTGCAACAGTGCCGAAATATCGGTTACTCCAAACAAAGGTACGTGGTATATATTTATCCCGAAAGACAATTTTAATTAAGTGCGTATTATTTACTAAACTTACAAGTATTTCCATTGTCCTTCGAAATATCCACTACCGTTGTCAAAAGCATCCAATATGCACTGTTATAATTGTTTGACACTGACCGGCTCACTTTTGTACACTCACAAAAAGATGTCCATGGGTACACAGCTGCACTCGCGATTTTTCCACCCAAAAAGTACGCACGAAGCATAGCTACGTACTCCCGTGATATGAACTGATATGATAGGCCATCGCGTCGGGCAAACGTAGACAAACAATTAACTTTTAGAACGAAATTAGATACGCTCACTTTCGCTAGTAATTTAGCACTGTTTGTCGCATCGTCGGAGCGTGGCGCAGGCGCAGAGGGGCGGGGGGGGGGGGGTTTAATTTGTCAATGGGTCATTTTACTATGATAGAATATCGGTCGGTCATAGTATTAGTTATGCATTTATCAATTATCACGTATTTTTGTGGACACCACCAAGCATGGTGCATATACGGCGTATTGGTCTGGGGTAGATAGTACCACCAGAGCCTGTAAGGGAGTTGGTGTAGTACTGTCTGCGCGAATGAATGAGTGCGTAAAAGAGTTTGAATGTGTAAATGCTAGGCTACTGTGGATGAGAATGAAAGTAGAACTTACTCGTCTCTTTATTGTGGGGGTGTACGCCCCGGTCAATATAGTTACGGGTATGTCACAACATGAGCAAGACGAAAGGCAGGAGTTTTGGGAGAGTTTAAGAGAGATTTTGAGGAACTGCAAGGATAATGAAAGATTGATCTTGTTAGGGGATTTCAATGGATGGGTGGGAGTAAAGCGAGATGGATTTGAAAGGGTGTTAGGTGCATTTGGTGATGAGAGTGTGAACGAAAATGGAAAGGCACTGCTTGAGATTTGTTTGGAGTGGAGCCTTTGTGTGACAAACACCATGTTTGATCATAAAAGGATACATATGTATACGTGAGAGGCGAAAAATGTTAGAAGAAGTATGATTGATTTTGTGATAGTAGATGAACGATTGAGAAAGAATGTGTTGGATACAAGAGTATACCGAGGGATCGGCATCCACACAGACCACTTCTTGGTGTTGAGCCGGATAAGTGGGCTCTTTAAAGGATGGCGACACCGAGAACGTAATGAAAATAGGGTCTTGGAAAGAATAAAAGTAGAAAATCTACAAGAGAAAGATGTGAAAGATGAGTATAAACGAACATTGATAGCAAGATTTGAGAGATTCGATGGCGTAAATGATATGGAACAATTATGGCAGGCCTTTAAAGAAGAGGTAGTATGGGTAGCGTCTGAAGTATGTGGTATGATCAAGAGAAGGAAAATACGAAAGGTTAAGAATACATGGTGGGACAAGGATGTACAATCAGCAGTGTCAGAGAAGAAGAAAGCTTGGTCAGATTGGTTGGCTGCCAGAGCAAATGAAAGAATGGGAAAAGCAACGAGTGTAGACATAGATGAAGCAAAAAAGGAGTTTGTTAGGTCAAAAAGAATAGTGAAAGAAATGGTTAAAAGGAAAAAAGAGGAAAAGAAAGATGAGTTTGAAAGCAGATTATCTGACGATTTCCAGAGGAACATTAAGTTTTTCTGGAAATCCGTTCGTGCAGTTCGAGGAAGAACTCAATCCTCAGAACACACATCCATCAGAGACGAGAATGGAAGTATAGTAAATGGTGAATTGAGCGTGCTGAAGAGATGGAAAGAGTATTTTGAAAGTTTATTCGAAAGAACGGCGATAGAGACACCGATAGCTGAAGTGAATTGTAATGATAGCAATGATGAAAGCGTTATTGGCATGGATGAGATCGTGAAGGCACTGGGAAGTATGAAAGTAGGTAAAGCTGCAGGATATGATAGGATTACAGTCGAAATGCTGAAGGCTGGACAGGGGATCATAGTTGGTCAGTTGCAGCGGTTATATAACTTGTGTTGGAACACCGGCCGAGTACCTAATGACTGGACCACAGCTGTAGTTGTGCCTCTTTATAAAGGAAAAGGCTCGCAACAAGACTGCAAAAACTATAGAGGCATTAGCCTTCTCAGCATTGTTGGCAAATTGTATGCAAAGGTACTTATTGAAAGAGTTATGGAAGTAACCGACAAGAAAATATGGGATGTACAAGCGGGATTCCGAAAGGGTATGGGATGCACGGATCAGGTCTTTTCCTTGCGAAGCATAGCCGGAAAATTTTTGGCCAAAGGTCAAAAGGTCTATTGCGCATTCGTGGATTTGGAAAAGGCTTACGATAAAGTGGTGAGGAATGAAATGTGGTCGGTGCTGTCAATGAATGGGGTGGACAGCAACCTCATTCGAGCTCTGAAATCCCTTTATGAGGATTCTAGAGCTTGTGTGAGGATAAACGGGGCATACACTGACTGGTTACCATCGATAAAGGTGTTAGACAGGGATGTGTAGCGTCGCCGTGGCTGTTTAACCTCTTCATGGACAGTTGTTTGCAAGATTTAAAACATAGTGACTGCGGATTAAGGATGAATGGGTTACTCGTCAAATGCCTCCTTTATGCTGATGATCAGGTTATACTTGCATCTTCAACGGAGGAGTTGCAGGAGATGGTAACAATCATGCATTGTGCGTTAGAAAGGAAAGGAATGAAAGTGAATGTAAGTAAAACGAAAGTTATGGTTTTTGAAAAGGAGGAATGCGTTACGGCTTGTAATGTTTTGATCGATGGACAGCGAGTGGAACAAGTGAATGAGTTTGTTTACTTAGGTACGTTGTTTACAGGAGTTAATGCAGGTAATTGTGTGAATGGAGCTCTGAAGGCGTTTATGAACAGTCAAAACGTGTCCAAAAAGGCACGTTTGGCTGTACATAGAGGTGTGTTAGTGCCTACCCTTATGTATGGTAGTGAAAGTTGGGTATGGCAGAAGAGATTTGAAAGTAGAATAAATGCTGTAGAAATCAGAGCACTGAGAAGTATGTGTGGTGTGTCTTTGACCGACAGAGTAAAGAATTGTGTGATACGAGAGTGGTGTGGGGTAAAAGAAGATGTAGTGACAAGCATTGAGAAAGGCATGTTAAGATGGTTTGGGCACATGGAGAGGATGGATGACGATAGACTGACAAAGAAGATATATCAGGCTAGTGTGAATGGGACAGGACAAAGGGGAAGACCTAGGAGAACGTTCTCTGACCAGATTGGAGACATCCTGAAAAAAGGACAAGTCAGAAGTACCCTTAACAGAAGAGCATGCATGAGAAACTTGATGGGAGTGAGTGAAGCAAGTGAGGTATGTCAGGATCGTTGCAAATGGCGTTCCGTAGTCTCTGCCTATCCCTCCGGGAAACAGGCGTGAGTCTATGTATGTATGTTTTGTGGGCAGTTTTGGGACTTAGTGTTTTTATTTTTTAACTACATAAATATGATCAGTTATAGATACTTAGTGCTCTGTTAATTTTTTTGTACTAATTAAAAAATAGCGGTGTATAGACCATTGCTGCATAAGCTTTAGTAGATGCGTCTGTAAAACAATGTAGTTGACAATCCACATTCAATAAATTCTTAATATAGCACGTAGGCATACTGACTTTCTTGATTTCCAATATCATTTTGTATGCATGACCATTTGTCTAATAATTCAGTGGATAAATTTGTATCCCATTTTATCTTTTGTTTCCACAACTCCTGCAGAAATAGTTTTGCTGGTAGCAATGCAGGCGCTACATACACACATGGGTCGTAGACAGAAGCAATACCTTTTAAAATGCCTGTTTTGGTTACAACTTTGATAAATTAAATCTCAAATGAAGTGTGTCTGTTTTTAGGTGCCAACCCAATCCTAAAATTTTAATTATTTCGTTTGGATTCTTTTCGTTAAATTTACTAATCGTCCAAGTGCTAATCCAAAATTTAAAGATAAATTTGGTGGATATTCATTTCATGGCCAAGTAAGATAGTATCTGTTCATCCCTATTTGCCCTTAGTGAATCTGTTATTCCTATGGACTCCAAGTCCCATAAGCTTTTTAAATTTATATTGTTTAACGGTGGATCAGGATGATGTAATCCAAATTCACATGACTGGATATATGCAGGTCAACGCTGTTAGTTGTTCAACCTGTTTTTTGCTTGTTGTTCCTGATAGAATCCAACCAAATTCAGACTCAACCAAATATCAACTCTCTTCGATTTGTTTTTTCTTGGTTGCCATAATAGAATAATAGTAATCATTACCTATTTAAAATAATAGTAATACCTTTTAGAATATCAACACGATCAAACAATGATCCGTCATCTGCCAAGTTATACTTTTCTTTATCATGTAATTCAACCATGTTTGGTTCTAGTTAAGGAATTCCATTAGATATTGCTGGTACTACATAACCAAAAATGTCTTATTAGTTTTATCAAAAGTTTCAATTTGAAGTTTTACTAAAGAGCTGTCTAATTCTTGTGGTGTCTTGTAACCAAATGTGAATACCAAGAGTTGACTATTTTCTTCGACTGGTAAGTTCAACTCCTTGGCTATTTCTTGAGATACATAACTATGTTGTCTCATCATAAATTTATTAATGTTGTGTGTAACTATGTACTATATACACAAATCGCGAGAAATCGCGACACCCTGCGCGTTATCGGCGCGTATGATTCAAATGACGATATCTCTAAAATGTTATATGTATAAAAATTATGTCGTTGAAATTGCTATGAATGAAGCTAACAGGTTATGTATGATTTAGCAAAGTTTTGCCTTCCAATATATTGTTTAATTTAATTTCAAAATAGGGTTATCAAATTTTCCCAGATTGTTGGATAAAAGTTGAGATAATTATAAAATAAAACCATTATATCAATATTTTTATATTTTTTTTACAAAAAGGTAATTTGTTATTCAATAAAAAATCTTCCAAAAATCAACACTCACGCCTGTATCCCCGAAGGGGTAGGCAGAGGTGTAATATTACACCCACATTTCACCAGGAATTTTTAGGTCCCACGTAATAGGAGGCGAGCCTATTGCCGTACCGGGCACATTACCAGACTCCGTGCTGTTACAGAAAATTTCCTAACGGAAAAACCCAATAACACTTTGCCCGACCCGGGAATCGAACCCGAGACCTCCCAATCCCACGCGCACATTTATGCCGCGACACCAACGAGGCAGACAAAAACCAACAAAATAAAGCAAATTAATTTTACTGATGAAATAATATACTTCGAGCTCGGTCTATCAACGTGCGGTCTGGTGGCAATGAAGAATATCTCGCGTATAATTTAGTTTTGGCTACTGAACGATGCGTGAAACTTTTAAGAAACTGTCAGATATACTCTTTTACGATTATTTTGAACCCTGCGCGAAGGTAATAAAGTCCAACATATTTATAAAAACTTGAGTCAAGTGCACAACGATCGATTTGCCGCCAGACGGACAAGAAAGTGATCTTATAAAGGATTCTATTTCATATTATAATAAGAGCAATATAATAACTAGTTGTATAACAGAAGCCTGACTGATGACTGATTGACTGCCTCTGTGGTCCTGCGGTAGTGTTAGCGACTGCAGATCATGAGGTCTCGGGTTCGATTCCAGGGTCGAACAAAAAGTGATACTGGATTTTTCTCTTAGGAATTATCCAATAGAAGTTCGAAGTCAGGGAGTTGGCGGTGTTACACCCCGGTGCCTCGGAAAGCACGTTAAGCCGTTGGTCCTGCGCCCAATCTCTCTCCAGTCGTGTCGCTTGTGGCGTCCCATATGACTATGAGAGTGAGTGAATAGAGAGTGCACTTGTGTATGCGCACACTCTTTTGCACTATAATATGTCCCGCGCAGTTGGCAAGTGTCATATATATAGACAAGCCGCCGTGGCCGAAATCGGTCGAGAGGACATCATCATTATTTCAACAGAAGCATTTCTGTTGAGTTAAATAGAAATGGTGTTTTTTACTAACAAATGTAATAGAGACTTTCTTATTATACACCACTATTTTTTAATTCGTACAAATACTTTAAGGACATATTAGCGAAGACATTATTATCATATATGTGACGTAAGAATTTCATAATATCTATAAATAGCAAACTTATAATCATTTGTTTTTTGTAGAAAATCTCACCTAAATCATAGACATATTTTACTATCCATTCACTACTTCATTGATAGTACTTACTTTCCGTCCTACTCTTACGCATTTTTTCTGTCGCACTTATAATGTAGGTAGCTTTAGACAATAAAATTAAGCAAAATAATAAGTGTAGATAGTAAATTATATTTTTTTTTAATTCTACCCTCTCCTTCATACTTCATCAGGGCTAGGGACTGGCAAAATTTTCCGTTTTACAAGTAATTAAATACGGAGGTATGTATTTAGAAAGTAAACACAACACAAATCAAAATAAAAAAAGTATTCTGTAATAAAAGAAAAGAGTAATTTTGGCGTATTTATGAAGTTAGAATCATCTGCTATTTACAAATATTATTTAATCATCATCATGTCAGCCTAGAGACGTCCACTGCTGGACATAGGCCTTCCTCAAGGTGTGTAGAGAACACAGACCAATTTTGAGTCGCCCGCATCACATTATTATTTACTTAAGTACGTATTATCTCTATATTACTCAAGTGGTTACCCATACGTCATCGCCGGAATGCTCACATTCTTACTTTACTGTACAATGTATTGTATAACCCTTCAACTCCTTCCTATCTTAAAGGTCGATTTCAGTACCTACATGACACACATAATAAGTTTTTGAGGTCATCAGAAAATTTAAAACTGAAAATGCCGGGATATTCCACGAGCTTTTTTGATAAGTCCTTTACTGTTACTGCTGTACGTTTGTGGAATGCTCTACCGCTACCTATTAGGCAGGCTCAAACATTAACGAAGTTTAAAGCGATGGTAAAGGAACACTATCTGTCCTTGTAGGGTAAGCTATCACTCTACTATAATAATGTATATCATTATAAGTCGTGTTAATATATAATATTATACTTAGTATGATTATTTAGATGTATGTATATATGTTGAGATGTATATATGTTTAGTTGCAGAGGTATATATTATAAAATTATGATTAAAATTTTCGAATATAAGTATTGATGTAATATTATTATGTATTTATGTATATATTATACATATATATATTATAAATATATATTTATAATATATTTATTTGGAACGCCTACAACCACCATTATTTTCCTCTGCAAACCATATCCATCCAAAGGTTGCCTGGCAGAGATCGCTTTTAGCGATAAAGCCGCCCACTGTACTTTTCTTATAGTCTAAGTTTATGCTATGTAATAATTTTATAGGTGTACAGTAAAGTATATAATAAATAAATATTTACTAAACTTACAAGTATTTCGATTGTCGTTCGAAATGTCCATCACCGTTGTCAATACACAGACAAATTTTTAACGCGAGAAGTACGCGTCTGTCCGAATTTATCAATGGGTCAGTTTACTATGATAGTACGCAGGTCGGTCATAGTATTAGTTATGCATTTACCAATTATCACGTATTTTTGTGGACAGTTTTGAGACAGTTTTGGGACTTAGTGTTTTTATTTTTTTACTACATAAATAATATGATCAGTTAAAGATACTTAGTGGCTTGTTAAATTTTTTGTACTAATTAAAAATAGTGGTATATAATATATTATATTTTATCCTGAATAAGTGCCAGTGAACATGACTTTGTCTTCGTTAAGGAGCACGTAGAGAAATGGATGCTCTACTCTGAACCATTAGGGTCTCGCTCCCGCTTCTGAGGCGGGTACGACAGTTTGACCAGATAAGTACCTGTATGTTACAAGTACAACATTTTCTTATTCATTCGGAAGTCAAGTATAAATCTTATGACACAGGGTAAGCCTTGTTAAATCATTTTGTTTAGGCTATTTAGCATCCAACATTTAATTACTTATTATTTTAGCATAAAAAGAAAACAAAAAAATTACTTAAAATTTACCCATGAGGTAGGTATTTACCATGTAGGTACTAAAATTAAACATATTAAGGTAAGTTTTTCAGTTTTGTACAACAACAAAATTAAGGCCACGTACGTAGCGTGCTGAACAGCTGAAGTGGTAACGCGAAGCAGACGCAAAAGGCCCCGCCCCTAGTGGGATTGATGACAGTTCCTTCCCTTTGCACAAAAAATATAAACGTTATATGGCTGTTTTTTTCCATCCCTACCTACTTAATGACTATTTATATTATGTTATGATTAATCAAAATTTTGTTAGTCTAAAATATTGGGTCTGAATGCCACAAAAAATTATTTCAAATTATTATACTTACCAAAAAATTGCTCAATACTGTTACCAATATATATTTTAAAAAAATAACGTTATACCGTATGTGAAAAGCAGGGACATATGATTTTGTTCGCCAAGGCGCTCTACGTACACCGGTCATTCAGAACGGTCCCTAATTAGTGAAGTATGTGTTTGCCACGGTTAAGCCCGCGTTACTAATATTATCTAGATAATATCTACTGTGGGTACACCAAACCAGACAGACCAGACCAGAAATTTGTCTGTAAATATATCGCGAAAGGGAAAACAAATCCTGAAAAGGCTAATAAACCTTGCCCCCTGCCTTTCCTAACAGTTTTTTCGCAGACAAGCCTATATCATCGTGCTTGCAGTGAAGTGGCGCGCATTTCTATATAAAATTTGCCTAATAAACAAATTGATAAATATAACTAGTATCAACTTAACTGTTGAAGTATTTATGTGTGCCAACTCTGTAGTTAGGCCAGGAAAAATAAACAACCCAACGTTTACGCAGCCTTTACGGCCTTATTACAAAAACTAAGTAATCCTTAGCTTGAACCAGCACTATAAAGGCCAAGTTTTATAGCTAAGCAATGGTGTAAACTTGTTCTTATTACAGAACATATTTGAGCCTCGGCTTTTATGATACCACGTTATAAACTTAGGTCGAAATATCAACCACAGATAAAAACAACTCTTATTCGTTTGAGAGATATGTAATAATATCTAGCCTTTGGGCTGAAAAGACTGATATCCAAGTATTTATACATAATATGTAAGAGGATAGTGGCAACTAAATGACATTGACATGACGTTTGACAGTTAAACTGTCAAACGTGTAAATAAGGTGTACCTATATAAGTCGACAGGCTCGGCTAGCTCGTCCTATTCTCCTTCGACGACTGCTCAGGTACAATATGGTTCTGACTATTTAATTGCCACTGTGTTTCAATATTGTGTTGCTTGTTCTTTTGTTTAATCATCTAGGAAATAATGTAAGATGGTGTAATCATTATCTTATTGATATTGATTGTGGGTAGTTTGATCGTTTGTGAGATACTAAAGATTGTAATATAGGATAGAATAATATACTGTGGATCAAGTTGTATCAATGAGATTCATTACATACCTGTGGTATACATTTAGTAAATTGTATTGATACTAAATAATGCTTATTATGTTCTGTTGTAAGACAGACCTTTCTAGTAATATAAAACTACCCACAACATTGATATTTGATATAGATTGGCTGTACCACTGTTTGTTCATTATTGAAAAGAATGACCAAGAGTTTTATTGCCCGTTCTTTCTCTATGTCTTTGCTTTGCGAACTGGGCTCTAAATGTAAATGTACAATCACGACGTAATCTAAAGATATCTCCTTGTGCCAAACTGAATAAATGAAAGTATCATTTGATAGTTCTCTTTTATTTATCTAAACTGTCTCTACACTATAGGGAGCTTCCCTGATTCTGACATCATCATGACATCATTCACTCTTTACGTTCCTAATTTTTATAGTAATATATGTTTACTTTAATTGATAATGATTAGGAACAATATAGAGGGTACAAAAGCCCTAGAAATTTGATTATTTACAATAAATATTAATGATCACTACTCTCTTGGTGCCAATTTATTTTCGAGGCTTATATTTTGTAATGTCACCTAAACAACAGCTAAGAGCGCGTAACGAAACGGTGTTTACTCTCAAGAAAGTACTTACGCTACATCAAAGTTTAGTTTGCAAAGACGTGAAACTTCTATTTAAATTATCTATTAAAATATTTTGTTGAAGTACTGCTACGATGGAAGAACAAAAACAAAAAAAAGGCAGGTTCAGACATGTCGACAATTTTCATTGCAAAAGTTTTTGTGAATCTATTTTGCCTACATAGCTCCAAATCTTCAATAACGACTGAGTCAATCATTTTATTTTTATTCTTTATTAAAGGGCTTTATCACTGAGCGATAACGTCGCCCTGTAAAATCAACCTTAAAACTATAACAAATCACTCAATTATCTCCTTAAAGGTACTGAACCTATTTTATATAATATTTTAGCAGGTTCTGATAAAGGATCCGATAAAATCGACTTACATGCTCCGACTTCGAACTGGTAGGAGCCAAGCAAATTGTTTCTTAGGACTTCATTCCGTACACACTCCATCAAAACGTGTTGAACATCCTCTACCACTCCGCATTCTTCGCAAGCAGGTGAAGCAACCTTTCTCATTAAAAACCCAAACTTATTTGACGGAATGTGACCGGAACGAAGTCTCATTGCCATAACAAGGTTACTTCTACATAGTACATTTTGATCTATTAGATGGTTTATAGGAAGTTGTGGTTGGATCGTTTTATACCATATCCCTTTCTCTGTTGATCTTTTGTTAAAATATTCGCTCCAGACATCTAGGCACTGCCTTTTTAGTATTTTTAGGTAATCAGTAAATAGCGGAGAAACATTCACACAAATACCTTCCGAGACTGCTTGATTGGCCAACAAGTCGACAGTTTCGTTATCTTTGATCTGTACATGAGATGGAATCCATTGCAGTATCACCGATATTGATCTACAACTCAGCCTTGATATAGATTCCAAAATCGTGTAGGCTATCGGTACTCCTCGTAAAGACGAGGTGCACCGAGCCAAATGTTGCAGCGCGCTCTTAGAGTCAGTTAAAATGACGAAATTCTGGTGATTAATAGGGCAAATATATGATATAATTATGGATAACCGATTGGCTTTTCGCGAGCACATTATCCAAATATGCAAAGATGCGAACAAAACTCTAGGATTCATAATGAGAACGTCCTATCAATTCAGTAGCTCACATATCGCAATGCTGCTTTACAATGCCTATGTCCGGAGCAAATTAGAGTACAATGCAATTGTATGGAGTCCCAAAGAGGCGTTATACTCGTATACTCTTATGATTGAGAGGATTCAGCGTAAATTTGCCCGGTACATATATAAGCGTGTTTATGGATATTATCCATTTTTATATCCATCTTTGTTTGTGACGGGAATGGTTGGTCTCAATACCTTGCTTCTTAGAAGAGAATTTATGCACTTAGTTCATTATTACTTGTTGTTAAACAATAAACTTGATAATCCATCGGTACGGGAGTGCATTCATTTATATGTGCCTGATAATTATTTACGGAGCACAGGACGCCGGCAGCGACAACTGCTTGCATGCCCACCTGCTTGGCGTTCTCTTCAAGCTCATAATAGCCCTACTGCTAGGGGTCTCACATATCTAAACCAGTATTTAGAGCACAATCCTGACGCAGACATTTTTTATGACAGACTTGGTACAATTAGAGCAAAAATGTTATTATATCTAAATCAAAGATGTGAATGATTTTTTTTTGTCTGAATATAAGCAATATTATTTTATCTCTATAAATTGTAATTTAATTTTATTTTATTTCATTATTAGAATTTAATTTTATTTTATTATTGATTTGACTGTACTTATGACATATTTTGATAACTAATCTTAATGTTTGATTATTATGATTTTTACAATGACATTATTTTTGATTTTATTGTAAAACTTCACGGCATACGAGCGCTTTGGTGTATACTGTAAGTTTGTATTGCCTTTAAAATGAATGATTAAATAACGCTTCTGCTATTGCAAGTAACTCAACATGCATAATTGATATATCGGCATCTATACCAAACCTGAGCGCAGTATCTAATTGTGGGTCCCTCACAGCAGCACCACAACCAACGCTAGTCTTAGAGCCATCCGTGTAAACCTTATAGAAACCTACGTACTTCTGTGCTATATAATGTGTACAAACTTGTTTTAGATGATTGCTATCTTATTGTCGTTTTGGCTTAGTTAACAATGGAATATTATCTTTTATAACATCATGTATATTTATTCTAGCAACCCATGTATCTAGAGTGAACATTTCAAGTACCTTAACTGAGTGGATACAAAATGGTTTAAAGAAATGGTGAAGCGATACTAATAAAGGTAGTTCCCTGCGCCTCCAATGTTGCGCGTTATTATTGATATCTGCAGTTAAGGACTCAATCAAGTTAATCGAGATATTCTCTCGGAAAGACATGCATTTAAGCAGAAATTTACCACCTAGGTATCTCCTACGAACATGCAATGGAGGTACGTTCAATTCACTTTCCATCACATGGATGGGTGTACTTCGAATAAAGCCACCGATTACCCGAAGGGCTTGATTTTGAACCTTGTTTAATTTTTCTAAATGAGATTTATAAGTACAGTCGTATATAAAGCTTCCATAATCTAACCTACTGCGTATTATAGATATATACAGACGTCTCAAATGTCTAGGGTGTACGCCCCAACTGGAACCAGCTAACACCTTCAATATATTAATGTATTTTAACACTTTTTGAATAATCTCGTTTATGTGTTTTTCCCATCTTAAAGACTGATCCAACCACATTCCTAAATACTTAATATTATGACATGTCGTGAGATTACTGTTATCTAATTTTAGGTTTACAGATTGTCTAAATACACCTTTTTTAAATACACAAACTTTAGTCTTAGTAGTAGATATTTCTAGCCCTAATTTTAAAATCATTGTGTGAAACATATGTGGTGCTGATTGTAATTCTGCCACGACAATATTGACATTGCAGCCAGTTTTAAACTGTACAAAGTCATCTGCATATTGGGATATGTCAACATTCCTGATAGATTCACAAATTTTGTATGTAGCGACGTTAAATAAAATCCCCTATAAAGGGTCTCCTTGAGCTTAGCCACGACCTGTTGACCTACAAATATTATTATTATTGATTGATATTTTAAGCGTTCTTTCCTTTAAAAATCTCCACAAATACAAGCAAAATTTTCGACCTACTTTTAATTTATCGAGAATGTTGAATAAACTATTTATATCTATGTTATTATATAATAATAATAATAATAATAATAATCTTTATTCAATAATGTTTACATTTCAGTGGATGGATACATTAGGTCTGGATAATCTTGTACTATAATACTTTATAATCTAATAAACAATAAATACTTAACATATAGTTTAAGGCCGGTATAGGTTATTTTTACTTTGCTATCTAGGTTTAAAATTAATTGCCTGAACTAGGTTTTCACCTGTGTTTCAGGCTGTTTTGTTCTTACGTAATATAATTGTGCAAAATATAACAAATGTGCATACTCTTAAATTTAACATTGACGCAATAATAATTAAAATCGAGGCTATTCAATGGTAGGTAATTATTTTATGACAGTAAGCAAATTCTCAGTATCGGAGTAGGTCATTGTTTGTAAGTATCTAGTTATGATTATTTTACATTGCTTATAACTATAATTATATATATCTAGTAACTTATTGAATCTATTGTATAAAAAAGGGCCTATGAATAAGAAAAATCTATTTATAAAGACATGTTTACCATGAAACTTAGTACAGACTAGATCTTTTCGTCTCTTGTCCGGGGGCAGTGGTTTGAATGGAGTTAGTGCGTGTTGTTTAAGTATGGTGTGCAGTATGAACAATTGACGTACAGTTAGGACATTAGTGGACTGATACAAATCATAGGTAGGAAACATAAAAGGTCGAAACGTCGCCACTTTTAGAATAGCTCTTTGAGCCCGTTCTAGTGGCAATAGGACGGTTTTGGATGCCCCTCCCCATGAAGTAATGCAATAGGATATGATGGACTGACACAACGACAGGTAGATTTGTTTAATTAATTTAAAATTTGCAGCGCTACGCATTGTTTTGAAAATAAATATTAATTTGCGCACCCGTTTACATAAGAGATCTATGTGAATGCGGAAATTAAGATTATTGTCAAGTGTTATTCCAAGGTACTTGATACATTGTGTAGATTCTAAAATAGGACAGGCGCATGCAGCGTCAGCAGATGAAAGACATTTATTGTCGTGAGCGAATATAATGTTGTTAGGTGATTCATGAATGTTATTGTTACGTATTGAGAAGTGGATATATTTTGTTTTCTGGGTGTTTAAGGTTAGTATATTGTCAAAAAGCCAGTTATTTACAGTATTGAAACCTAGTTGAGCATGTGTATTTATACCTCAGTACGAGTATTTCCTGTGAATAATAGTACCGTACCATCTGCATAAGACACAATGACACCATTATGAAGACTTAGGTTACATAGGTCATTAATATATATTAAGAACAGAGTGACTCCTAAAATGCTCCCTTGAGGAACCCCGAAGGGAGGATTAGGGATATCCGCGCTGAGGTTTGAACCTAGTTTTACACACTGGCATCTGTCGCTAAGATAGTCAGTAAGTAGTTTCAATTGTGTGCCTCTTATTCCCACATACTCAAGCTTTCTTAATAGACCTGGAACTGAGACAGAGTCAAAAGCTTTGGCAAGGTCTAGAAAGATCCCAATAGTATGCATCCCTTTATCCAGGTTAGCCACAATGTGATCAGTAACCATGTGAACGGCCTGGTTTGTTGACTTTTGCGCTCTAAAACCAAACTGCCTGTCTGAGAGTATATTGTTCGATTCCAGGTATTTTACTAATCGATTATTTATTAGTTTTTCTAAAACTTTAGACAATGCTGGCAAGATTGAAATGGGCCTGTAGTTGTTTACACAACTTGTATCTCCATTCTTGTGTATTGGGATAACTATAGCCTTTTTCAAGGACTTCGGAAATATACCGTCAGACAAACATATTTTAAAAATGTGGGTTAGTGGAGGTGCTAGGAAGGTCTTAAATCTTTTGATTATAGTGGTAGAAATGCCATCCCACCCTACCGCTGAAGTGTCCCGTAGTCCTGTTATTATTTGAAGTACTTCGTCAACGTCAGTATCTAATAAAACAAAAGATTTGAGCGCGGGGTTGTGTGATTTGTTAGAGGTGTAGTGCGATGAAAAGTTTCTTTGATACAAGATTCTTTCTCCGAGAGATTTTGCAGCGTTAGCGAAGAATATATTTATTTTATTGAGTGCCAGTGTGGGATTTGACTCGGATTGAAGTAAATCTAATGCTGGTTCTTGATTTTTGGTGGTAAAAGTGCACTTTTTTATAAATTTCCAGACTAATTTGCTGTTTTGCCCAGCCTTTTCTAGTTCAGCCTTATTGTATTCAATCTTTAATTTTTTTAGAAGGTTGTTACAAAAATTACGATATCTTTTGTAAGACATCGAGATAATTTCATTATCTGGTGCTTTCTTAGCCTTCGAGTGCAATTTATCTCTATGTCTTATGCAGCGCAAAAGACCTTGTGTAATCCACGGTTTTGTTATTTTATGTCTGTTAGACAATTTTATAGTAGATGTATTTTTGTGAATTGCACTTTGTAATTCGTTTATGAGGTAATCGATTGAAATATTAGGATCAGCACATAAGTAAACGGGGTCAAGATCTATGTTAGGTATGTCAATTGCAAGGTTATTCATGTTTATTTTAGTATAGCTAGGTGAGCATTTATGTTTAGGAAAGGATAGTTTTAATGACAATAGAATAGTGCGGTGATCTGTGATTGAAGAGTTAATGACCAAAGTGCGTGACGGATGCTTTGTTTTGATAATGAAGTGGTCTAGGCATGATCCACTTTGATGAGTAGGAAGAGTATGAGCTGGCAAGAGACCGTGAAAAGAGCAGACATTAAGATAATCGTGGCCGCGGTCGTCATTTCTCTCAGACAGAATATTTATATTTAAGTCACCTGTTATAATTATATTCTTGTATGATGATAGACTGTTTAGTGCTAAATCAAGTGAATTAAGAAACTTGTCTGTACTAAGAGATGGTGGCCTATACAGAGAGATTATGGCAGTATCGTGGTTAATTTTAATGAGCAGACAGTTACATTCATCTAAATTAGGTTTTTCTATAACTACATTTAGATGTTTTCTAATATATACGACAACGCCGGCATTCTGATTGATATGATTATCACTGCAAAATTGTCGATATCCATCTAAAGTTGGTAGAGCATCAGATCTATTAGATAACCAGCATTCCGATAGCACTATTATGTCGCAAGTTATGTCAATAGTATGTAGCAAGATTTCTAGTTCCTGAAAGTTCTTATAGATACTACGAATATTTTGCGAAATAATAGTTAAACACTTATCTTGTGATGGAAGAAGGCTTTTACAATCCTCAATATTACAAACTTTTGAGTCTGAGATAGAAAAGTTGTCCAAATCATCTATTAGCTTATTAGCCATAACTATAATTAATGAGTACCTTTAGTAGCGGTGCTTTCACGTGTAGTTAGTGGCGCTCTCAGGCGCCTTCATAGTCTATGGAATTCAGGTACCTGTCCTCGGCATATTTTCTTGCTGGGCAGCTCTCGTCCCCAGTTTGGTGATTATTGGGCTTCTTAAATTTCATACACGTAGCGCAGGAAGGTGGTGATGTCTTCTTACTGCACTCTTTGATGACGTGGCCTGATTCACCGCAATGACCACAGGTAGGGCTTGTTTCGCGGCAGAATTTCGCTGCATGTCCGTATTGTTGGCAATTATAACACCTTGTAACCAGGGTAAAGTCCCTTAAGGGACATGATGTCCAGTTTATGAACACTCTCCCCTGGTTAATAAGGGCTTTTCGAATTCCCGGTGGTACTTCGATTATATAATTGCACACCGATATGTTCTTCTTCCCAGATTTGTGGCTCAATTTAACAGAGGCAATGAAGGACTCTCGTGTCTTGTCTGGAAATGTCTGTGCTAAGTTTTGTTCAAATATGCATTCGAAGACCTCTTTTTCAGTGAGTGTTGTAGGAACTCCAATTACGACTATTCTAGGACGACGCTTGGTCTGCTCTTCGACAGTAAGTCCTGATGTTAAAAGCTTTGTAGATCTTTTGAGCTTCTCTACGTCATCTTTATTTTCGGTGCTGATGACTACACCGCCGTTTTTGGTCTTTCTGACACCGCGTACGTGCAATTTCATTTCCTCTGGCGAAATTATAGTCTGGAGAAGGGCTTTAGTGTCGTCACTGCTTTTGCTTTTGTCGGCTGGATATATCGTAACTGAACTAATGGAATTAGGGCGAATAAAATTGTTGCTCCCTTTTTTAACCATATCGGCAAAAGTATTCTTCTGGGTCTGGGTATGATTTTCCTGCACGACTTTCTTAATCTCCTCAAGGGTATCTGAGATATTATTCTTCTCTTGAAGGTGCTGGATGGTGGAGTGTGCTTGTATCACCTTTTGTTTCACAGACTGGTAGTTTACAGCCATCTCAGATGCATCAGTGCTCACTTGGCGGCAGATACTTGTGACTCGTACTTTTGAATCGGTGTTGAGCTTACTTTCTGCAGCAATTGAACAAACTTCAGTCAGATAAGAGTTGATAATCTTCATCCATCTTTCTACTTCTGCTGTAGATATTAGTTCAAGTGCCGGCTTTTCCGTAGCGGGCGGTTTGTCTTCAGGACGAGGCGACGGCAACGGTGTTGACGGTGTAGGGCTCCTACACGTGATCTGACTGCGCCCAAAAGGACTGGCGCTCAACATTTTTAAACATACACTTCTAACTCAAATATATGTATCGCTAAACATTATCTAAGTTCTTGCACATATACATGTACGAAACTCTCGTGAAACACTTATTTTTGCTATGTCATAAAAATAGCGAATATAATAATTACTGCTCTTCAGTTAACAATAAACACGTCTGCATCTAGTGAGTGCAACGACGCTGTGTTTAATTATGTCAATAAAACATCCCACTGTCACTAAATTAGTATTAAATCCAATTTGAATTTTATTTGTTACATAACTAAGGCTATCTAAACACGATTTAGACTTGCGAAACCCAACTGTGTTATCTGAGAATACACATTTATTTTCGAGATACCATTCCACTCTTTTATTTAAGATCGAATGATAAATTTTGCACAAGCAAGATATCAAAGAAATAGGTCGCAGAGAAGATAACAGTTGTGAATCTCGACCTAATTTAGGGATCGGTATGATACGAATGCTACGCCATTGTTTCGGAACAAAACCAATGTCATAAAACCTATTATATAAAGATAGTAACAGTAACTTACCAGAGCAGGGAAGATTATTTACCATGGAGTAAGAAATCTCGTCACAACCAGGGGCTGTATCTTTTGGTTTGATAGAAATATTTAATTCATGGAGAGATATTTTACATTCTATTTTAGAATTACAAGTTTGAAAGTTGGGTTCCGGAGGGGAAACATAATCAGGCGTTAAATCATTAAGAAGGTTTTCTGCCAAATTGGGATCAATGTATCGGCTAGGAGTCTTGCAACCCTTCACCCATCTCATACTTCGCCACATATCACTGGCAGACGTTGTGCTATCGACACTTGAACAGAACTGCCTTACGTATGTCCTTTTGAGATTCTCGAATCTTTTCCTGCCATAATGTATAGTTCTGAGGCGTAGGGTTACACCTAAACTTAGCCAGCGCTAACCTACGTGCGGCTACCGATTTAGATAGCTCGGCATTCCAGTATGGTTTTGGCTTAAATTTGTTACTAATGTGTTGAGGAATAATAATTCGAGGGATGTGTAACTCGGCTGCCCTTTGTAATGTGTCGAGAACACAAAAAAAGTCATAGCACATCTGAGGGTCTTCTAGGGTTGCTCATGTAACATGTATTCAATGGAAGCAGCATACCTTTCCCAATCAGCTTTATTGAAATTTCTTTTATAAATAATTTGGTTAGTTACATTAAGAGTGGTAGATAAGTGAATAACTAGATGATCGCTACCTAACGATTCATTCGTAACTTTCCAATGAAAACTTAGTGCTAAATCAGATGAGATAAAAGAGACATCGGGTGAAGATTGTTGCAGTATATTGTTGGCTAATCTAATACGAGTCGGACTACCATCGTTGAGTGATATAAAGTCATAACTTATCATTGCATCGAAAATCAAGGAACCACGCTGATCGGTTTTATACGACCAGTTTGAGTGGTGGCCGTTAAAATCACCTAATACTAAAGTTTTATTGTTTGTTAAAGAAAATATATTATCCCAATCTCTCTGTAAAGTGTGAACTGTTGAAGGACAATATACGGCAACAATATTCTTAATATGTTGGCAATTAAACAATTTCAATCCCAATACCTCAATACCAGGGTTATTATTTTGAATATTGAACACCTGAGCACTTATAGATTTATGTACGATAATAGTTACTCCCCCGTAGCCGTCGAAACGATCCTTTCTGTAAACACTATAACCATTGATATTATAACAATTATCAGGTTCAAACCACGTTTCGCTTATAACAGCTATATGTATCTTATCTTTACACAACAGTTGTTCGAATATAATACTTTTGGGCCTCAGACTTTGTGCATTCTATTGTACAATATTAATTCAATTAAATTATGAGAACCCATTTAAAATTTTACTTAAAATTGAGTCCTCCGGCAAACTATTAACTACAATGGCTACCAGCCAGTCTACAATTATTTTAACCACACTATGTATTTTATCTGTATATGAACCTCTCTGTAAAATAATATCGCTTATGAAATGTAATACTGTACCAAACGAAGTATTGCTTTTTTGTTGATCGCGTGTCGTCCGTGATGTGTGCAAATGCGGAGACCGATTACTTTCCGCGGCTGTAGATGATTTGTCCGAGTCCCAGTCGAAACCGACGACCGCAGCGGGAGTGACCGGCCGAGATTGCCGACCATGCCGCGTTTTATGTTTTTGTTTCGCTGCTCGTGCTGACTGCGTAGTCTGTCGCGGCTTAGGCGTAGGGCGAGCCTTCACTTTGTCTGCATATGTTATATGGTCCTCATTGATGTCTAATGGCGTGAAGCTATTATTTGTTATGATATCGTGTTGCGATGCCACAGTATGTTGAGATTGTGTGTTGTTGTTAGGTGGAGGGGACGGCGGTACATATAATAACAGAGCTTTACGGTAGGTGCAACAAAACTCACTCATTAACTCGCGTAATTTCTTCTCTTTTATAAAAACTGGACATGATTTGTCCAAGGCCAAATGGCTTCCCCGGCAATTGACACACATGAATGTAGTTGTTTCACACAGTTCATGGTTACCACCGCATCTAGGACATATTACTTTCCTCGAAGAACACATTTTTACTGTATGGCCATATCGCCAGCATTTTGTGCATTGCGTTACTGGGTACACATATTTCTCGACTTTCGCTTTCATGCCATATATATAAACGTGAGAAGGTAAAGTGGAAGATTAATAAAACATGTTAGTTTTGCAGACATGAAAATATATGTAATCCGATTACCATGCTTCTGACAAGACAGTGAAAAAACTATGCCATTCTTGACTAAAGTAAACAACAGTGGCATTCTACATTCAAAATCAAAAATCATAGTATAAAAGCACCACGAAGGAAAAGAAACATATCAGCCTAGAAATACAAAGAGGTTTCATATCGCTACTTCAACACCTTCTCTCGATGTGTAGACCTAGCTGTTCTTGTAGGCTGATAAGCCTCGGCCTAGCCAGTAGCTTTGTGAAAAGATCTGCCAGCTGCTTCTCAGTGCTGATCCTATTCACCTTCATTTCTCCAGCAGTCACCAGTTCTCGCACAAAGAAGTGACGTATGCGAATGTGCTTAGTTCTTCTATGGAACTCAGGATTCTCAGCTAATCTCACAGCCGCTTCGTTATCCACATAGAGAACAGGTGAAGCCTCCATCTTCGTCATGCCTTGCAATAGACGAGCTAGCCAAATGCCTTCTTTCGCTGCCTCACTAGCTGCAACAATCTCGGCTTCTGTAGTGGAAATAGCCACACTGGGTTGTCTCTGGCTCAACCATGACACGGCGCCTCCAGCATAAATGCATACAACTCCAGTGTTGACCTGCCTGTTGTCAGATCTCCACCGTGATCTGCATCACTGTAACATTCCAGAACACCTCTCCTGTAATCCTTCTTATACAGAATTCCCATATCTGGAGTGTACTGTAGATATCTTAGCATGCGCTTCAACCGAACACAATCCGTGTGAGTCGGGTTTTCCAAGCTTCTGGATACTACACTGACAGGATATGCTATGTCAGGCCTTGTGCACACCATCAGATAAGCAAGAGCACCTACTACTTGTCTATAATTCTTCAGAAAGTAGTCATCAACCTTCTCTGTTTCCTGTGGTACAGGGTCCTTTACCATAGGAGTGCTTACTGGTTTGCAGTTTTCCATACCAAATCTCTTCAAGATTTTCTTTACATAAGAAGTCTGGTATATTTTAATATCACCGCCTTCTCTGACTTCAACCTCCATACCCAAGTAATATGATACAGGTTTATAAGTCATCGCAAACTTCTTTTTCAATTCCTTAATGAATTCATCAATCAGTCCTTCATTTGAACCAGTTATAAGACCGTCGTCGACGTACAGAGCAACTAATAATTTCCCATTAGATCTCTCTCTCTTAAACAGGCAGGGGTCAGCTTCACTGACTTCAAAGCCAATTTCCTTGAAGTAGTTTATGATCGTCGTGTTCCAACATCGTGGAGCCTGTTTTAACCCATACAAGCTTTTCTTAAGCAAGCATACTCGTCCGCTACCATCATCATATCCTTCCGGTTGCCGCATGAATATCTCTTCCTCAGTCAACGAACCATATAAAAAGGCTGTACAGATGTCAAACTGACGTAGTGCCATCCCGCTCTAATAGTTGCCATCTTAGCTACAGGGCTAAAGGTCTGATCATAATCTTCCCCTTTCTTCTGTCTAAAACCTTTTACGACAAGACGTGCCTTATATTTATCTACTGAACCATCTGGGTTTAATTTCACTTTATAGATCCATTTACAAGGTATTGCTTTCCGATTCTTAGGCAATTTCTCAAGAACCCACGTTCCATTTGCTTTTAAGGATCCAATCTCGCAATCCATAGCTTTGCGCCAAAGGTCTTTATCTGGGCAATCTATAGCTTCCTTGTAAGTTCCTGGTTCGTAGTAACAATCATCGCTGGTATTGACATGAGAAACGTAATCATTGAATTTCAATGGTCGCTGCAGGAGTGATCGATCGCTGAGCTGCATACCTTCCCTGCCCAATTCAATAGATTCGTCTTCCAACTCCTCTATACGCGCATCTTCAAATTCTTCTTCATCACCGCTAGTAACAGGACCCTCAATAACTTCCGTGTCCTCCGAGAGTTCAACATCGTTATTTGTCTCAATAGGTCTTCCTCTGTCTTCTTCAGCTGTGACTGGTTTCGGTATCTCATAATCTTGTCGTTCCTTCCTTACATATATTGGAACGTTCAGTTGAACGTTCAGTATCCTCAGGTTCTTCACTTCCTAAATTAGTCTCCAGTGGTCTCTCATCAAATGTGACATCCCTGGATCTAACTATAGTATCCGACTCTCTGTACCAGAGTCTATAACCGTCATGATTGTCATAGCCAACCAAGTAACACTTCTTTGCTTTCTTCTGCATCTTCTTCCTTTTCTGTTTCGGAATAGAAGTCGAACCAATGATCCTCAAATGTTTGATTTGCGGCTTCTTCCCAAACCACAACTCGTACGGAGACTTGTGTTTCACAGAAGTTGGTCCTGTTCTATTCAGAATATACGTCGCTGTATTTACCAACTCTGCCCACAGTTCTTGAGGAAGCTCTTCATGAGCATGCATCATTGCTCTGGCCATTTCAACAATCTTACGGTTTTCTCTTTCACTGCACTCGTTCTGTTCTGGAGTATAGGGCATAACTAACCGTTGATATATTCCGTACTTCTGTAATTCTTTTTTGACTTCCGCACTGTCGAATTCCCCTCCATTGTCACTTAGAAACGCCTTAATCGTGTGTCCAACTGCCTTTGCTTCAGCTAACATCATTCGCAACTTTGCAGGGACTTCTGACTGCTGTTTCATACAATAGACATATCGATAGAGAGTGTATTCGTCTTTAAAAAGTACAAAGTATCTAGACTTAGAGCCTGAAGGTGGGAACGGACCACAGACGTCCGAATGTATGCGTTCTCCTGGACTACTTGCTTTTTCTCTAACACCAAACTTCTTTCTATGTGTTTTCCCGAAAATGCATCCTTCGCATAATGTCCCATCATTCTTAGTTTTCACATTCAGCTCTTTCTCTATTACATCCTTCACATGACGTTTATCCTGGTGACCCATACGTTCATGGTAAAGCTGCAGCGTATCAACAGTATTAACAACAACGCTTCTATTTGGTTGTATCGCCTTGCAGTTTAGCTTGTATAGTCCACCATATCTCCGTCTATCTCCAGTAACGGTTACTGTTTTATTAACTTTCAATGAGCAGGTCATCATACGTGACTGAAACACGCTTCTCGGATTCATGTCCTGCGCTGCTAGTACCGAAAACAGGTTTGTAGTAATCTGAGGAACATACCAAACATTTCTCAAATAAAACGATACCTCATTCTTGGTTTTCATCAAAATGCTTCCTTTACCCAAGGCATCAACTTGCTTTCCATTAGCTGTTGTCACTGTACGTGGTTCCGTAAAGCGTTCAAATTCCTCAAACAGGTCGCCTCGCATTGTAATATGGTGTGTGGCTCCGTTGTCAACATACCAATCATCACGATGTTGAGCGCAATCTGTCGCATTAACCTTTACTGCCAACATACTTGTTGTAGGACCTTTCTCTGGAACCTGTTCTTTCTTAGGACAGTCCTTCTTAATGTGCCCGACTTCCTTACAAATGTGACACTTGAAAGCCTTTTTGTTCTCCTCTTTACTACTTTCACCATTACCCTTCTTGGTGTTTCTACCTTTCTTGGTACCTTTCGCAACTAACACATGCTCAGACGTAGACTCAGACATGTTCTCCTTAGCTAACAATGCCTTCTCGTGAGTACATAACTGACTAGTAAGGTTCTCCATGGTTCTATCCTTCTTAGACATGAGTAACCAGCTCGATTTAAAGTTGAAATAGCTTTCTGGCAGGGTCTCCATAATCTTGCATATCAATAACAATTCTGGTAATTCTTTACCTTCGTCTTTGATAAGCTCCTGATTTAAACTGTGCCATAAGTTTTTCATCTTTGAAATATGAGCTTTCATATCATTTCCTGAAGTAGATTCCCATTTGTATTGAAAGAATTCCATACATTTCCTGTATAAATGGTCTTCAGATACACCATCGTACAATCTATGTAGTTCTTCCCATACTTCCTTAGGATTCGTGAACCTTATTACTTTGTCGAGAGTTTCGTCTAACAAATTGTTCGTAATCAATAAGAGAGCTGTACTTTCCAACTTGTAGTACTCGGCTAAGTTCGTTCGATATGTAGCCATCGCCGCTTCAAAAGCTGTACCTTCCATAGTATCACTCTTTGCAGGCTTCTCTGGTTTACTTATCTTTCCCTGAACAATATCCATGAGACCGTCCATGCCACGTAACATCGCCGACATGCGGTACTTCCATGATTCCCAATTTTTGCCGTCAAGTTTCGAAATCTGAATTTTCGATAGCTCCATTATTTACAACAATTCTCGTGTAGGGCGCATAACCATTTAAAGTTGAAACAATAATTCCCCTCGTGCTGGGCCCATAACCACTTAAAGTTGACACGATGTTCCCATTTTCCCTTCAAAACAGATACGTATAGACTCGCTAGCGGTCCACTGGCTCGACTTATCAACTGATTCGTTTGTATCTGTTTCTTTGCATCTGCGATTGAGACGTATCGCTGACAAAATTTTGACGTCACTCGAGACATTACTGACAAATTCCTCCATTGTAAGGTCCACCTCCATATCCCTAATTATCCCGTAAGATACTCCAACCTCCCATGATTTTTGCGATCGCCAGCCCATTTCAGTGAATACTTTAGATTTGATCATTTTATTGGCATCCGCTTCGGTATCAAAAGAAATGATCAACTTTAAAGGGTTAATATATCGCACGCGTGTTATGCCGCCGATGTCATTACTTTTAAATAATTTCGCTAATGCGAATTGCTTCGGGAGTTTATCTTTGCATGTTACACATACGTCAATTTTATTGTTATCTACTATAATCTGCTCTTGATTTCTCTTCTCGCGTTTATTTACTGCTGTCCAACTACCTGGTGAATCGTCCTTTCTCCTCTTTCTAAAGCTACTATTTTGGTCATTCTCTATACCGCTTCTCTCCGACTGTGTACCATCCTCCTCCATGTCTGAATTGGTTAAATCCTCTAACTGCTGCTGCTGGGTACTACTAGTTGCATAAAATTTTCTCAACAAGTCATTGTTGCATATTATATCACCTGTGTTTTCACTCATAGAACACGCCGGCCAAGCGCGGCGGCGCGCGGCGCCTACAAATGTCGCAGTTCTTATAATTAACCGGTTTAGTGTCAACCCGTACACACAACTAATGAGCCCGATGCGTAAATTAACACACTGTTATTGATTGTAGAAATTATAATGATTTAAAATTATAACAAAATAAAATTACTTTAAATTTTGTTACATTTTCCCGCGGAGTCAATCATAACTATGTCAATTTCAGCAAGCTATTTCACCGAAAACAGTTACAATATAAACAAAATATTTGTCATTAGTGATAGTAGCAACATTGGTTTATCGTAATAAACTAAGGGTCGCGATGGGTAGGTTTATATCGTATAGTGATCTATAGTTTTGCGATAAACCTCATTTTGTAATAACATTGTGGTCTAAACTATCGTTTTTGCTGCTTTAAGCTTGGTATTAGCCTTAAACCGTCTTTGTAATAAGGCCGTTAGGGTTCATTTAATCAGTTTGTACTAAACGACAATGGCTGATCTCCATACATCAAATGAGAAATTAAATTGAAGCGCACAGTAATAAAAAAATAAATATTAAAAAAATTCAGCGTAAGTAACAGAGTATATAAATGATTCTATTTTCACTCGGGAGAGCCGGAAAAAGAAGATATCGGTGTTTTAATTTTTAGTTAAGAATAAACAAAGTAGGTACGTTTGAATAATCAAATGACATACGTCAGATTCACATCAAAACGCAGAAGTATTTTGTAGCATCTAACTGTCACAGCCAAAGACAAAAGCAGAGCTGCACATTTTAAATCGATTTTATGTGAAATCGATACAACATTAAAACGATGCTGTCACGTTTAGTTCCATTTTTATTTGATTTTAAAGTTGATTTGCTTCAAAAATATTAGCTTATTGATATAATGTTGATTAAATATTAAATAACTGCATTTTATTAATTATATTTTAAACCAAACCAACCCTATAAAGGTCGATCGTATCGATTACTTATTTAATAATCGATACGGATCAATAGCACTCACGTCTATTCCTGTCACACCATTGTTTATGGCAAAAATCACATAATAAAGTAGGTACCTAGTTCGTAATCAATTGAAATGCTTTTTATCATCATAAAATACTCCGGCTTTAACGAGACAAAGTGAAAATATTAAAAATCGTAGAAAAAAAAACAATTTGTTTTGTTCATTTGAAGTTTAAGGTTGCCACAACAAACCCAGACCAAATTCTGCCATTGTTCTTTATTAATAAAAAATATAAGTGCAATGTTGAATGAAATCCAAAAAAAAATTCTTCTTTTCTGTCTTCTTTATTAGGCAACTTATTTTTCCTTTTTTTCGTCGAGAGAATGGGAGAGGAACCGGTGGAGGTGTCAGGTGAGCGTATGTGGGTCAACCAACAGATACCGCTGGAATGACGTAGTAGAGCAAGATCTGAGGGAGCTTCAAGCTGGTGATTGGCGAGAATTGGCCAAAGATTGGGTGAAGTGGCGTTCTCTCGCATTGGCCCTCATCGCCCAAGGCACATTTTGGGTCGATGAGCCATTGGAGTAAGTAGTAGGCAACGCACTGAGTAGTTTATTTTATGATGTTAAATATAATTGTTAAGTAAAATCGTAAGGTAAGATTGTCGAAACGTTATGAATTAGAGACGGACTTGACGCGGCTGTTCCGGTAAAATTGCCGGCAGTATGTGCGCATGAGCCTTTAAAAATTAGTTCTGATGTCATATTTGTAGCACGATAGAAGTGACGCAAATATTCAAAGGATAATTATGTGGTATACCAAAAAGCTGTTGTCATATACCTACATATTTTAAAAAGTCGTGGTGTGATATTAGATAATAATTTACAATACTGTAATACATAGATACATACATAATTCTATGTACAATATGTATGTATTTACAAAAAAAAAGTATATATGTATGTTTATCCATTATCTAGTACCCATAGTACAAGCTCTGCTTAGTTTGGGACTAGATGGTGATGTGTGTATGTGGTAGAGTATAATATATTATTATATATTATAGATATCAGTAAGAGAGAGATCTGTATAAGAGATCTAAATGTCAAATCCATAAAACAATAAAAAACAAAAAGAAAAGTATGGTATGAGTACCGGGTATCTTAAGTTTTAGCAAAATTAGTGCACTGTGAAAATGCCGCTCTAGGAATAAATAAAATTGTGTAGCGGTACAAAGATCACCAGTAATTATAATACGAAGCTATAGGTAATAACAATAGTATACAGAATATCTGTTGGTGAAAAAAATAGCCGTTTAATTATGTATTTATTCAGTATGGCAATAACAATAGACGATCAAGACATGATAAATACAAATTGAAATACCAATTTTGTGCAGATTTGAATCTCACGCAATCACACGCAACAATGTACGAGTACTATATAAGTATATATAGTTGAATCATTAGTTGTGCTCAAAAAATAAAAAAGTATATATTATATTTTTACTCTACGAAACGCATCTAATTATCAATGTACCTTGATAATTAGATGCGTTTCGTGGAGCAAAACTTTAATAATAATAATAATAATTTATTTTCAAAAAGCCAATACAATTTGTCCATCTCAAATAAACATAAAAGTACAGTAATAAGGTACAACGCTGTAAACATTTAATGAGATAGAGTGAACGTCAGTGTCTGTGCTAGTATCAACTGTGTTACAGACACTGGCGCCTTCCTCTTACAATTAATTTGACACCAGTTGGCTTACGTACCTACTTATGCAATACATGCTGCAGCTACATAATAATTGAATTCAATATTTTTACATAGCTTAAAATTTTTAAATACATATCGAGTGGAGGCCCGAATGAATTATGTAACTGTATTAAATGGGTACTTATGAATGAAGCGTGCATGTTTTAAATGCTCAATAATGAGTTAAGGATAAATGTGTTTGAGTTTGTGCATGTAAGTGTGTCTGAAGTTGGTGTATGTGTTAATGTTTCTCAGTTGTTGAGTTTTAGACACCATTTACGAATATTTTTTGCAAAGAGTTGCTGTTTCCTCGTAAGTTAACTGTTTGAGATAAGTGTTAACTACACTTTTACATTTAACTCTGGTTAAAGGATATATATTGCAAATTTTGTTAATGGAGTTGTAGAGGTGGCACTTGGATAGCTTCTGCTGGCTAAAGCTGTTTTAGCAGCAACAGGCGAGCAAACAACATATTTACGGCGTTTATTCTGTAGTAACATCGGGTCATATTTTAATGATGAGTGAACACGTAGGGTGATATTTAGCGCGCAGAGTTGTCGGACGGTAAGAACAGACACGTCTTTGAATAGTTGGGTGGTTGGATAACGATAAGGTTTATGAAGCATAACCTTTAAGACGGCTCTTTGCGCCCTTTCCAGCCGAAGTAAATAGGATTTAAACGTACTTGCGCAGATATGCAATAGGTGAGGAGTGACTGAGCTAAAGCAAAGTAAACCGTTTTTAATAGTGGAACGTCAGCTATACTTCTTAGTTTCTTCATAGGTAACATTATTTTGCAAACCCTTGATACCGTTACATCGATATGGTTCTGCCAGCCCAAAGTATTGTCAATGTATACTCCCAGATATTTAAAATAAGAGCTTCTGTGTATAGTAGGGCAATTGCAATTGAAATTGGATGAGTGGAAGCTATGAATCCTAATGTCAGGCATAACAGGTTGTGTGGCAGAACTGGCAGAAAAAACAACATACTGGGTTTTAGATACATTTAGTGTAAGCAAATTGTCTGAAAGCCAGTCCATAACTATGCCAAGAGCGTGTGCTGCTATACGATGGGCAACGTCCCAAGTTTTAGCACTTACTATAAGCGCAGTATCATCTGCGTAGACGAGTATTTTGCAGTTTGCAATTGACAGCTGACATAATTTGTTTATGTACAACAGAAAGAGGGTTGGACCCAATACACTACCTTGCGGCACGCCATGAGTTAAATTTACTTCATTACTAGTAAAGTTATCTACTTTCACACGTTGGCGACGGTTGGTGAGATAGTCTCGAAAAAGGTTTAGAGTAATATCTCTTATACCTAAGCTCTCCAAGACGCCTAAAAGGATGGGGACGGAAACCGTGTCGAAAGCTTTGGCTAAATCGAGAAATATACCTATGGTTTTAGTCCTAGCATCAAGATTCTTAGCTATTTGTCAATTCAAGAACAGCATCCTCTGTTGATACAGTTCTGAAGCCGTATTGGTTTGATGCTATGATATTGTTTTGTTCAAGATAGTTAAGTAATCTTTTATTCACAATCTTTTCCATAATTTTAGATAGTGTAGTAAGTACAGATATCGGTCTATAGTTCTCGACACGATCCCTATCCCCCCCTTAAATACAGGTGTCACTAACGCCTTTTTAAAGGTGCTGGGGAATGTGCCAGTACTTATACACAGGTTACAGACGAGCGTAATAGCTGGAATTAGAACATGCTTGGCAGATTTGATAATAGAAGCTGGAATTCCATCATGGCCAACCACACAGTTATGCTTTAATTCTGTTATTATGCTTTCCACTTCCAAGTGATTCGTTTCAAGTAATACAAATGAGTTACTCAAAGGATAAATAATGCAGTTAAATTTAAAATCCGAGCGTCTATCACGCGGTGCTTGCGCAACCTGTCGAGCAAGATTAGGTCCAACATTTGCGAAATAATTATTAACAATATTTACAGAAGCTTTTGGATTGAGTGCAATATTAAGAAGTTCACTTGACTTATCAATGGATGAGATGTTTCTGTAGCTGATAGTCTTTAAATTATATCCCATGTTGCTTTAGGATTCCCATTGGCTTTGATGAGCATATTTTTTGTATTCTCGTTTAATTTTCTTCAACAAATTGTTACAATAATTACGATATCTAGTATATAATAATGCTGTAGTAGAGTCATTAGTATTTAATTTTGCCTTTTTGTAAAGCTGGTCTCTATTTCTTACACATCGTAAAAGACCAGGCGTCACCCATGGTTTAATGATTCTCTTTCTATGAGGGATTCTTTTATTAGTGCTGTGCTGGTTTATTGCATTTGATATTATATTAGTAAGCAGTTCCGCACTTTGATTAGGATTTGTGCAAGTTAACACATTCGAGTAATCAGAGTTTTCTAAAAAAGCAACGACACGAGGAAGGTTAATATGTCGTATCACACTTTTAGGTTTTAAAGACTGAAGTGGTTTTTGTTCAACACAAAATAAGATAGGTGCGTGATCTGTAAAATATGATTCTAGAACCAAAGTTGTAGAAGGTTTATTAGTTTTTAGAAAAACATGATCCAAGCAGTTGCCACACGAATAGGAAGTGTATGAGCAGGTAGGAGTCTATGAAAAGCCATTGCATTTAAATAATTCTCCGAGTTAGTATCATCATTACCCAGTCTTATATTTATGTTCATGTCTCCAATTTTCCATTTCATTCCATTTTATGACCGTCGGTATTGATGACAACGACTCAAGGGTATCGTTCAAGGAATGGAGAAAATTGTCTACATTTCTAACCGACGGTGTACGGTAAATTGCTACAATAGCCGTAACAAGACCTAATCTCACAACAAGACAATTAGCGTCATTGCATATCGGTTCAACTGTCTTATGAGTTAGTGCAGTACTAACATAGACTACTACACCATCATTCTGATTACTAAATGAAGACCTAGTTGGCACAAAACCAGAATGCGCTGGTAAGTCTGAAACCTTGCTCAACCAACACTCAGAGAGAACTATTAAATCACATACGACATCTATGGAATGTGAAGGAATCGATGCAGGTTCGCTCAATAAAATACGGATTGCTCGGCAATATTTGGATTTAATCCGTACAGTTCGACAGTTGAGTATTGAATGAATAACTCATTTCACTATGGCTGGCAAGTTCTGACAGTTGTCACATTGACGTCGACAGACGTCAAAGTGACACTTCACGTCAAGGCAATAGATTTGAATGATACCAGTGTGAGAAATAACTCGGCAAAATATTATTAAGCTAACTACTCGGCCATCCTCTTGAAGTGAGTCCTCTCACAGGATCAGTAAACATTATATGTAAATACAATCAGAAAAAAAATACATCTTTTAGTTAAACTACACAAAAACATTATTAAAATGATATACATTTCATATTCTTACGTAATACATAATTGGTTCTATTATAATTCAGTTCATGTCATAATCATCGTCAATCTGCACAGTCTGTTGTGATCTGCGGTCATCCGTGCGATGTCAATTGCATGACACCATTCGAATCTGCACTGACCACTCACAACCCATGCTCTATGTCTACGTCATCTAGTTGCATAGTCTGCTACGATCTGCGACTATCTGTGCGATGATTTTCATCACCATTCGCTTCTGCACTGGAAGCTCATAGCCCATGCGCCTAGATTACACGATACTTAGTCTGCTATAATCTACAATCATTTGTGCAATATCGGTCTCCGATATCAATTACTTTCTGCACTGATCGCTCATAGCCTAAGCATCGCGTCGTCAAGTCTCTTGTCTTGTCTGGTCCATATTTTAAGTCAACAACTTAGCAAATCTTCAATTATCGTCCTCTACAAATCAAATACTCTCACTAACTATAAATATTTACTAATTAACCCATATTAATATTAATTTCAAATCATTATTTCTTTTCTTTATTTTTTTTTATTTTCTTACAATCTTTTTAAGTTATAGTAATCATACAGTAGACTTTGATCCAAATCTGCACTTATCAATCCTATTCATCGCCATTACTATCAGTTTCGCTACCGTCACTGGATATATTTGTATAATTTAGCCAGGGGTGTATTTTATCCACTGCCACAACATTTTGATACTTTTTATTGCCCCTCCTAGTAAGAGGAGTATCCTCAATCAAAAACCTGTCATTTTCTAGAAGGTTCGTTATTCTATATGGGCCATGGAACTTTGATATAAGCTTTTTTGATTTACCTACATGTTCTTTATCTATTATTGTTCTTTCAACCCTAACTAGATCACCACCATTATATATCGTTGCCCTTTTTCTTTTCTTATCAAATCAGACTGCTGTTTGAATCAGACTGCTGTTTTTCTATTCTAGACTTAGCTTTTGACCGTATCTTTTCTAATTCATTATCACTAACACGACATATAACTTCATTTAACACTTCATTTATTATATTTTCTGATAAATGTAAGACCTTAAATCCGAATAGCAGTTCTGACGGACTTTTTTTAGTTGCTTTATTCATGGTTGTATTTATACCTAACTGGATGTCACCAACGTGTTCATCCCAAGTGTTATCACCTTTATCGTGGCATTTTGTGCTTAGGGCGTCTAATATGGTTCTATTGTAACGTTCTATTTGCCCGTTCGCTCTTGGAGTAGCCACTGCATTAAGTATATGTTTCATATTTGCACTCACCATAAAAGATTTAAATTTTGAACTTGTAAAACAGGAACCCCGATCAGTGATAAGACGTGATGGAGTACCAAAAGTGCTAAAATGGTCTCTAAAAATTCTAATAGCTAGTAGTAGTACTTTTTGTATCCCGTACGGCATTTATACTTATAAATTTCGTAAAAGAATCAATAATCGCAAGAATATAAGTGTTGCCCCTCCTAGAGCGAACGAACGGGCCTAAATGATCGGCGTGAATTGTATGAAAGGGAATATCTACTTTTGGTATTGGATGAAGCATCCTTTCCCTACGGCCATCTGGAGCTTTATGATGCGCACATTCAAGACACGCTGCCACGTACTTTTTGGTGAAACGTCGCATCTTAGAGAACCAAAACGTTTCGCGCAGTCGACTAAGAGTTTTCTCATAGCCCAAATGGCCTACATTATCGTGATTCATTCTTAAAATTTGAACTAACCATTTTATTTTATCACCAATAATTCTGTAAACATTTCAATTTGTAATTTTTATAGACATCTGTTATGTAATTTGTATTTTTATCGCGTAAAATATCTCTAATCCTCCCAATTTCCTCGACATTAATTTGTACTTCCACAGATCCAGTCTTTAATGTCTATACTTAAAACATCGAGTATATGCGTCTCATCGTCGTTCGCTACGGGCTCAGTCACAGGTGCACGACTGAAAGCGTCTACATGTGACATCCGAGATCCAGGCCTATATTCAATATCACAGTTGTACTCCTGGATCTGCACCCACCACCGTGATATTCTCGGTATAAGATCACGTTTGGTGAGTGTCGTGCGTAGCGCATTACAATCGGTAATGATCTTAAATTTTAGTCCCAGCAAGTAGACACGGAAACGTTTCAGTGAGGCTATCACTGCTAACGTTTCCAGTTCAAACGAATGTAATTTTTGTTCATCTTGAGTGGTTTTCCGACTGTAATACGCCACGGGTCTAAGCATTCCATCGCTATGTCTTTGCATCAGAATACCAGCAACTCCTAACTTAGACGCATCGGTGTGTAGTTCGGTTTCAAATCTCGAATCGTACAATGCCAAAATAGGACGTTCCACAAGTTTTTGTTTCAGTGTAGTAAAGGCTGTTAAATGTTCCTCGTTCCATTTCCATGTGAAGTTGGACCTGAGGAGATCCGTAAGGGGGCGCGCGATCGGGGTGAAATCCTTCACGAAACGCCGAAAGAAACTGGCTAGTCCGATAAAACGTCTTACGTCATGTACGTTCTTGGGTACGGGAAAACTTAAAACAGCTAACGTCTTACGTGACCCCGGTCTTATGCCTTGACCACTAACTTGAAACACCAAAAAGTCTATTTCTCTATAGAAAAAGTAGCATTTCTTAAGTTTTAATGTTAACCCAGCCTCATGGAGTAGTTCAAGTACTATCTCTAACCGTTCAAGACCCTCCTCGAAAGATCTAGCAGGAATCAAAACGTCGTTCATGAAAATAATGGCAAAATTGACTTTTGACTTTACTAGTATCTTATTCATAGCTCTTTGAAAAACTGACGGAGCGTTTGCCAAACCAAAAGGCATCCCGTTTAAATTGATATTGGCCATCCGGTGTGACAAACGCCGTCTTGTCCTGGGAGCCTTCTTCGATGGGTAATTGATAATAGCATGACGCACAATCAAGCGTAATAAAGAGGGGATGCCCAGCTAACATATCCAGCTGGTCGTCGATCAATGGTAAAGGGAAATATTCTTTCTTTGTTTTATTGTTAAGTGCGCGATAATCTACGCATAGTCTTTTTTCGCCAGTCTTTTTCTTAACCATTGCAAACCCTTGCAAAGCAGTATAGGGCTGACGTACTGAGAATTAGATTCACAGACAATATCAGCGTCTTTCATTTCCTGTACCATCGATCGTACCAGCTCACGTTTGGGATATGAAAGTCTGTACGGACGGTATACAACTGGTTTAGTATCAGTTAATTCAATCTCCATCTTTACTACGTTAGTAAATCCCAAGTCGTTCAAATTATTTGAGAAACACTCCTTGTATTTATCTAATAAGCCTTTTAATTGATCTACTTGATTGCTGATTAAGTTCGAGTCATAGTTAAATTCTGAACAAAAATTACTAGCATTAATATTCAAAAGATTCACGTCGACGTAACCGTCAGTTCTAAAAGCACGAGTCATTAATGAATCCTTTTTAAGTAAAACTACCTTGTCGGATATGTTTTGAATCAGTAAGCCACCACGACCGTTATCTAATTCATACTCTCCTGGTAGGAAGTAAAACTCATGTTCAGACTTTCCACGAAGTGAACCGCGTGCGTACACGGTTCCTGAATAATCGCCGGTACAGCTAACTTCCACTAGGCACATCTCTTTAGCCCGTATTGATGTGTCCGAGGCCAATTTGAGATGTAGTTTGCTTGTAAGTGCCCGCGTGAATATCAGGGATTCGTAAGTTTTCGTTATAATAATACCGGGCCTTTCAGTAAAATTGTGTCCGATTAATACAGGGTATTTAATAAAATTGTCCTTCTACAACCAAGGCATCTACTTTTTCTATGACATCTTGTATCTGTATAGTGACAGTAGCGAGCACCACAGGTAGCACTATGTTGTTACCAATATCTCTCATCGTAGGCAGATGTGGGTTATTTGACCAATTGATTCCAAATTTTCTAACAACGAATTAAAGTGCATTGACTGCCTAGATCTACATAGCCTACGACTGATTGTCCGTTAAGCATCAACTGCATTATGTACTTACAATCGTTTCTGGCGGTGCTCTCGGCGTCTATACGTAAAATATTCTTTTGACCTTGATCCACTCCATCGGTATTACCTTTGTTATTTATTTATTTATTTTATTTATTTTATTTTATTCGGAAGATTCACAGCGGTACATTACAATATTTACACATTTATTTAAGCCTCTAAGCCAATTAAAAATCTTCACAAATGTTAAATAATAATAATAAATGGTAAAAACAGATGATACCCAACAACGCATGCTTGAGCACTATAAACAAATATAAAGTTATAAAATTAAATTATATAAAGAAGTTTTGTGCCAATGCTCTCCTTGCTGCCGATGTGCTTGTTGTAAATAAATGTACATTATCTACAGGTAAATCATTAAATAAGCGGGCTGCTCTGCTCATAAAGCTGTTTCGCCTATAATTGGTGCTCACTGTTGGTACATATAGTAATTTCATGTTCTTAAGTTGCTTGCTATAAGATCTTAAATTAATTTTAGTTAAGAGTTCGGGGCAATCTATATGACCTGCTGCAATTTTCATAAAGTAAACTACATCCGCTATGTCTCTCCTTAAATTTAAGGGTAAAATGTGAAAATGCCTACATCTTGTTTGGTAATCCGGTAGTTCAAAGCGTGTCCTGTATTGCAAATACCTCATGAATTTCTTTTGAATGTTTTCAATTCGAGTAATATATATGTCGTATTGAGGATTCCACACTTGTGACGCGTATTCTAGGTACTTCTCACATATGCACAATATAGTATTTTAATAGATATCTTTAAAATTAGCTGAAGTTCTTAAAATAAATCCCAACATTTTCGTTGCTTTCGCCACTGTTGTCTCTACATGTGCATCAAACAACAATTTGCTATCATGTACAACACCAAGGTCCCTCAGTTCATTAACCCTTTTCAAAATTGAATTTTTAAGAGTATAATTAGTATTTATGCAATGTGTTTTTCTAGTGTAAGTCATAGTGTAACATTTAGATACGTTTAAATCCAATTTATTATTGAAGCAGTAAGCTTCAAATCTGTGCAGAACTTCTTGAAGATCTAGTGTATCTTGTTCTACAAAAACTTCTTTTAAAATCTTCATATCATCAGCGTATAATAATATCTTTGAATGCAAAAAACAAGTTTTAATATCATTAATGAATAGGGTAAAGAGTAAAGGGCCTAATAGGGATCCTTGTGGAACACCTGACGGTACAGTGATCCATCTAGAGGTATATCCTTGTAATACTACTGCTTGAGACCTGTTATTGATATAAGAGCTAAACCAACTATCAAAATATCGTGGCTGATTCTATCAAAGCATTTGCTGTAATCCGTAAAGATGACATCAACTTGTGCTTGTCGTTCCATACCCTCAGTAATGTATTCATTGGCTGCTATCAGATTGGAAACTGTCGATCGATTTTGTAAAAACCCATGCTGTTCATCACTTAGTTGTTGCTTGACAGCGGTATAAACCTGCTTCTAAATTATTTTTTCAAATATTTTGGCGAAAAGACATAGTTTGGAGATAGGTCGATAATTTTCTATGTTTGCTTTGTCACCTTTTTTGTGGACGGGCGTTATTAACGCAGTCTTCCACATATCAGGGACTATACCTTCTTGTATGGAACGCTGAAATAGTATAGTTAGCGGTTTTGTGAGGCTATCCGCGCATTTCGACAAGAATATAGGAGATATTTGATCGGGACCACCAGATTTAGACATGTCAATTGTTTTTAACAGTCTATTGACACTGTCTGATCTTATTTCAATTGTAGAATTGCCAGAAAATATACTATCACTTACATGTGTCCCAGAACTGGTTGGGTTATTTTGGCTGCTGGTTGAGTAGGTAGATTCAAAGAATGAAACAAATAAGTTAACAATGTCATTACCACTTTCTACTGTATCACTATTATAGTACATTGTGCTAGGAAACGTATTACTCATTTGTTTACTCTTAACATAGTTCCAAAAGTTTTTCAGGTTAACTGTGATTGATTGTTCAGTTCTGGCTATGTACTGGTCAAAGCATTGTCTCTCTAATATTTTTACTCGAGATCTCAAACAAGAGAATGACTCGTAATCACTGAAATTGTTGTAAATTTTATATTTGCGGTGGTATTTGTACTTCTTTTTTATCATTTTGATAAGCGGTGAGGTATACCAAGAGGGGTATTTATTGTTCTTGTACTTTTTATGTGGTATCAATCGGTCGCGAAGGTCGTACAATAATAAATAAATAAAATAAAATAAAAAATAAAAAAGCCTTTTATTTCTATGCAGTGCCTAAAAATAATACATGTAAATGAACTTATTCTAAATTATATTTTACTAACTTAACAAAATTATAAAAGTGCTATACTACAATATCATTAACACAATTGTTTACTAAATCTACTGTTTTATAAATGTATGATGTTTAAATATATTATATAGGTAATTATGCGTATTCAATATTATTTATGTACCTGCAAGAACCCCTCTGCGGGTAAAGGCCTCCTCCAAAGCTTTCCAGTCTTCTCTGGACTGGGCGGTTTGTAACCAATTGGGACCCGTTACCTTGGTTATATCATCTTCCCACCTGATATAAGGTCTCCCCTTCTTCCTTTTGCCCGATGGGCCTTTCTACGTAGTCACTCTTTTGGTCCATCTTCGGTCTTGTAGGCGAGCTATGTGTCCTGCCCATTTCCATTTTAGTGAAAGAGCATGTACTAGAGCATCTGTGGCTTTTGTGACTTTTCTAATTTTCGTGTGTCGTATTTTTTGTATTTTCCTAATATTTAGCATACTGCGCTCTATTCCACGTTGGCACTTTATTATTTTATTTCTGACGGTTTGGTTGAACTTCCACGTTTGGCAGGCGTAGGTTAAGCATGGTATTAAGCAGGTGTTTATAAGCTTAGTTTTTATGCTTACGGGCATGTTGCTTTTGAATATTTCTTTTAGTCCCCAGTATTTGTTCCACGTTAGCTGTGTCCTCCGTTCTACTTCACGAGAATTGTTACTATGGTCGAAGCTGATTTGCTTGCCAAGGTATATGTACTCGTCTGTGTACTTAAGGGCTCACCTTCGAGGAAAATTGGTCTTCGAGTGCTGTTGGTCATAAGCATGGTTTTTGATAGGTTCATTTCCAGTCCTACTGTTTTACTGACTTCGTTTAATGACTCTATCATAACTTGTAAATCCAGTCCTGATAGTAGCACCAGGTCGTCCGCGAATCGTAACTGGCTTAGGTACGATTCTCCAATCTTTTTGCCGTGTTCTTTCCATTCGAGTTGACTGATAATGGTTTCTAGGACAGCTATAAATATTTTTGGGGATAATGGGTCTCCTTGTCTTACACCTCTCTTAATAGGGAACCATGGGCCGGCTGTCTCTAGTTGCACTCTACTTTTGCTATTGTTGTATATATTCTGAGCACCTTAATGTATTCTTTCTCTACTCCATGGGCTACTAGCGATTCCCATATCCTGATATGTGACAGTGTGTCGAAAGCTTTTTGATAGTCAATATATGCGATGTAGAGTGGTCTTCTTCTCTCTTGATATTTTTCTATTAGGACCTCAAGCGTGTGTATATGGTCTATTGTAGAGAAGCCACTCGCGTATCGCGTAAGGTCATACAATATGTCATAGAAATTAGATACGGACTCTTCGAAACTATGTGATTTTAATAATGTGTCCCAGTCTGTAAGATCTAACTCTGTCATGATGTTATCATAGTTACCTCTGTTATATAAATATTTAGTATATAAATTATCCTTAATAGTGTCAAATAACAAAAACTGAGTTTTAATGTATAATGATTTATGATGTGGATCTTCAGGTGTCAAGGGTTCCTCACATCCTGTAACCTCGACCGGGCTACTGGAGAGTACCAAATCTAGCAATCTACCATAACAGTTTTGCAAGTGATTGTACTGTTTTAGGTTAGCTATGCTTAAGGAGTCGATAAATTCACTTTGGCATGCTCCAGAATAACCGCTCGGCTGAAGGTGTAAAGCACCGTCATCACGCCTAGTCCAACAAATGTTACTCATATTCAGATCTCCAATTACCAAGAACGTATCCGTCGGATGTAATAAGACAATTTCATTTAATTTTTTTGTGAAGTTAGCTAATTGTGTTGAAAATGAGTTACCGACGACGTTTTCAGCACATAAATATAAAGTGCAGATATTTATGTTATAGTTCATCATTCATATGTTTTTTGTATTTGTCTCTGTTTGTTACCCAGATATCCTCGGCTGAAGATCGCCAATCTTGTCGTTCAACAAATGCCAATCTACTATTTACAGCCAATAAAACACCGCCACCCTTCGTTTGTCGATTTTTAGCGTAGTCTCTGTCGCGTCTGTAAGCTACGTACCTATTATCTATTATTTCCGCACTGTGCACACGAGTGTTCCTTTGAAAATTTTTGCAGATCTTTCTCTGACGTGATAACAATCGAAGCTGTAGTTACATTTTTCCTGACCATTATTTTGCAGTGTTTTATCCATACATATTGCCAATTCCTTTCCTTTACGAACGTTTTGTGATGTTTAGAAGCGTTTTGTTGTATGATGTGAGGTGGTCATTCACATAGATTTTATTGGAGCCTCGCAGACCCAGTACATTGGGAGTAAGTGGGCTTTCTTTGGAGTATGCCCGAGCAGCAGACATAAAGTCTTCTTTGATGCATCTGCTGTTGAAACTCACGATGATAGGCTTAGTACTGTTTGAGTCTCGTGTTGGTATGCGAGTCACAAAGTTTATGTGCTGTTTGGTTTTCGGGTAATTCACTTTAGAGCCTAAATTAAAGATGATGTCGAAAAGATTCTCGTTGGCAGATTGTGGAATGCCCTTCAGTTCTATGTTATTCATTCGTTGCCATTGATCTGCAATATTCTTGTCGTTTTCTAGTATTTCAATCTTTTTCTGTAAATCTTTGACCAATTCCTTAGTACTTTCCACATCTGAGAGTCTATCTTCAATGTTCGACAACCTATTGCCGAAGTCCTTCACAGTTTGACTCGCTTCGCTGACTGTTGATTTTAGAACTGTTAGCTCATTGCGCATCAACTTTACTTCATTAACAAGCTCCTCAACCGTTGACAACCTGATCGAGATAGATTTTATTTCCTCTAAGATCTTGAGTGACGGCTCAGACGAAGGCTGTAGGTGTTGCCCTCCTGCCTTACATTTTGGACAGCGCCAATTAGTTTTCCTGTCACCCAGCTTCCTGTAACCTGCTTCTGTTATACTTATGCACTGGTAATGATAGGTCTTTTTGCAGCATGAACATTGGGCACCTTCAAACAATTCTTCATTGCAATCTCCACATTTAAACATGATTAGATATGTTGTAAGTACTGCGAAAAGTTTGAGTATCACTGGTATTTACGAACAAATTGGTAACACGTCTATATAGTGCGCGTCTAATGACGGTACTGATTGACTATCGGAGGGTAGTTTCGGACAATTGAATGTAGTGTGTCCAAGTTTGTTACAAATGTAGCACTTGAGTATTTTCTTAGTACATTTATAACTAAAATGTCCTCGTTCGTTACAATTGTAACAAATAATAGAATTACTACTACTTGTAGCCCTAGTGTCATTGTTAGTAGTTTTTGCGTTCGATAAAGCGTTAGGTTTCCTATCCCCATGAGGACGCGACCTATCTGTTTCGCGCGGTTGTTGTTTGATAGATTAAAAATATTGTAATACTTGTTCCGGTTCCTGACATTTTGACGCCTTCGCGCCTAACCTTAGTGAACGATCTTCGATTCCGTATAATAAACAGTCAACTGCTCTTTTACCTACAATATTACACCGACTCAACAAATTGATTTTTTCGAAATAATTTAATTCTAGTGACTCATTATATTTTACACGTTTAGATAACATTTTTGTAAGTAACTCTGCGTAATCATCGCTATTAGGGAATGGTTCTAATATTTTTTGTTTCCATTCAGACCACGAAAAAGACATAGTGGGTAACGCCTGGTACCAAGTTTTTGCAACGCCAACTAATTTAGGTAAAGCATAGTGTATGACCTGATCATCACCCCATCTATATAATTTTGCACACTCATCAACTTTACTCAGCCACACTTGTATAGTTTGCTCCTTAACCATTGGATCAAAATCAGGTATGACGTTTCCTAACATTGGAAATTTATTACCTTCAGGACGAGTATTTGCTAAGGTATTCACTAATTTAGTCAACAATAAATGTGTCACATTGTCAGTAGTATTATTGGAACGTCTTACCGGGGAAGACATGCACCTGTCATGGTGCGAAGATCTCGAGTCGCTGCCGCTGCCGCACGAACCCGCATTCCTGCTGACCTGCCGGCGGCTACGGCGACTGCTGCCACTCCTACAGCGCCGCCCATGACGCTCACGGCGATGGTTTCGGGTGCTGCTATCCTCCTGACGACGGCTGTGAGAATCCTGGCTGCTATCAGTTCTACGTCGCTGGCGACGATGCTCACGACGCTCCCGAGGACGGCTTCTTCGCATTGAAACGCTCGAGTCCGTTGCTGAGCCATCTTCAATTTTTGATCTACGTCTGCGTCGTTTTCTTTTGTCTTTGCGATCGTGTCGATTTCTTTTTCTTGAATAGTGGGTAGGTGTCATATTTCTATCCTCCATTGTGTTGCGTTAGAATAATCGAAAACGTACGTGTATGCGGGCGTTTTGCTAGAAATATCGAGCTAGCCTTTCTTATCCTACTTCTGAGATGAAGGAATCGATGCAGGTTCGCTCAATAAAATACGGATTGCTCGGCAATATTTGGATTTAATCCGTACAGTTCGACAGTTGAGTATCGAATGAATAACTCATTTCACTATGGCTGGCAAGTTCTGACAGTTGTCGCATTGACGTCGACGTCAAAGTTGACGTCAAAGTGACACTTCACGTCAAGGCAATAGATTTGAATGATACCAGTGTGAGAAATAACTCGGCAAAATATTATTAAGCTAACAAATGCAACAAAACTTCGAGACCGTCAAAATTGCAATTTATGCTTCGGATGTTAACATGCAATGTGTTGAATGTTGAGTTGGGAGATTTTATATGCTTTAAACACTGGTTTGGCAAACATACACATGAAATTGAAACATTGAGGGACTCTACAGAATCCATAAATTGATTTAAATTGTCTTTATCGAATTTTATTTTTATGTAGTAATGACCAAAGTATGTTGGTGCCATAATGCATTAGTTGAATAAGTATAGATGCATTGTTATAGAAGCTGGGATTAATGGTGTACAACGAGTTTGTATCAAGATACTTGTGTGTGTGGTAGTGTTTAGTGTGTATGTGCGGGTTGTGTAATTGTAATTGAGGTAATGACACAAAATTATTGATGAAAGTGGCCTTTTTAGGCAAGAGGTTACTTATTTTAAAATGGTTAGTATTTGTACAATTAGTTAACAGCGGATCATTAAACATAATGATTTAAATGGAAAAAAAAATTATAATATATAAACAACGAATAGTAACTAAATATATTACACAATTTTGATATGCCATAAAAGCAAACTGCGAGTAACTAAGGCAATAACTTAATATAAAAGTAATATTAAAAAATAAACAACTAATTATAACAGAGTAGTGTAGTGCTAATGAGCGTGAACTTACGTAGGCTAGTCATTTCTTGCCAAGGCTTTTAAGACATAATTCAGAATCTATTCGACTTTGAGGCTCACCTTCAGCTTTACGTAGGTATATCACGCCTCGCGAGGTCCAACAATAAGCGTAATTATGTCGAGCTGCATAAAAGAGTTTCTGGGCGCTGGGAGTTAGAGCTTCGGATATGAAAACCGGTTTGTTTGGTCCAGGTATGCTCAGGTGCCCAGTATTCAATTTATCACCATTTGCCTTGTTTTTGTTGTACATTTTGACAGCCTGTATCAGGTTTTCCTTCTTTAATACACTGTTTAACTCAATAATGATCGGTTTAGCGCCTTCTCTGTGAGTCAGAATTCGGTAAATATCCTTAATATCACAACGGTACAATAGAGCTGGTTAATGACTAACGGAGAATATCGATAGTTAATAACACAGGACTTTTTAGAGTCGTTATCACTTTATGACCTTAGATTGATTATGACTCAGACTGTGAATTTTAATGGTTGTTTTTAGGGTATTAATGTAGTTGCGGTTTGTTGGTTGCATTCTAAAATAGGTGCGCTTCGAGGAATACCCCAAGTATAAAACTGTTTGTCCTAAAACATTTGCTAAAATATGTTTTAGTGAGAGCAAAATTAATAAAAACATGGATTAATCCGTGCGGTGATGGATTAAGAATCCAAAACGTTACTACCCATATCATTCACGGTGGTGCCATGCCAAAGACCAGGTGACCAGGTGAATAAATTCGAATAAGATTCGCCACGCCAGAGCTGTGACAAAACCTGTTGCTTTTTAATGCTTGCTTTTCTATTTTGTTCACTAGGCTTTAGTAAAATAAAAAAAAACAATTGTATTACTAAATCAGTTAATATTTAATCACAAAAAAGGTTTCGTATACATTAATAAAATTGTACTCGTAATTATAGCATTATAATGACTGGTTTTATGTTTTAAAGATGACTTAAAAAATAGCTAGCTAATGTTCGAGTAAAAATGTTTATTCATAAGAGTACTTTGCACTCGTTAAATGTAGGCACATATAATTTTTTGTTTTATTTCATGGTATAAATTAAAAAAATTGTATTTGTCCTATTTTTTACTCAAATAATTCATTATAATGACAGCGTTAGTAGGTAAACAATTGATATTTTTTTACATACATGTCTACATTAAGGCTGTGTGTACATAATATTATCATACGGGTCACATGTGACATTGTCTTGATCTTGATAATTATCTTCTATACGAAAACAGCTTTAACTAGAAATATTCAACGTGAATAGTAAAATAATTTATTTTTTTTGGCTCCAATGTGCGACGGTATATGTGTAGTAAGCCTTAACATAAGCAAAAAACTATGCAAACAGAGTGAAACTGAGAACAATGAGTACTGAGTGAAAAAAAAAATTTCGCATCGAAGTTTTATTCGCAAGTGACGCGTTGGTACAATTTTGGTAAAAATGTTTGTTTTATTATTTTTGGTTATTTTTTTACGAGGCATCAGTGCAGTGATATACCAATTAGATGGTAAGTATATTTTTTTATTTGTAGGTAATATTTATTTCTTATGTAATATTTGGTATGTAATATGTAATAGGTAGCTCCCCCCGTGGGATCTCCACCTTATCGTGGTGGGGGGGCTCAGTAACCGTGGCTTGGTCACCCGCGGTGAAGCTAAGAGGGATCCCGGGAGTGGACGCTCCATGTGGGCTTGGGTGAAGCCTGCGTAGGATGCGTCCATAGGTGCGGGTGCGGGGACAGTTCTGTCTGTCCCTCGCAGTCGGGGCGGTTGCGGGAGGAGAGGCATGTCGATGTTGCGTTGCCGCACGCCCTATCTCCTGCGGCCTAATGGGGGCGCACCATTTGTTGCGTCGCAGTGGGGCCGGAGAGGAAGTGTAGATGCGGTGTTGCCAGGTTGCCGTCCTCGCTATCCTTTGCGGCCGCTGGGTGTTTTAGCGGCGGAGCCTAACACCGAGGGCGGATGAAGGTGTTGGGTTTATTGTTCAGGGCCCGCCTGACCATCTGGCGGGCCAATACCCGTCGGGGGGTAGCGAGGAATGCTTCGGCGACCCTCCGACACACGGGTACATAAGGAACACGGGTTGGTTTTTAGTCAGTAAGAGTCTGACAGCCCCTTTCGCCCTTCCCCCAGGGCGGAGGGACTCCATGAGGATTTTCCAACCCGACACAAAGAAAAAAAATAAAAAAGGCCAACAGCTAGCTGGATTGTCTAATGGTAAGCGGTTTCCACGGTTATGGACACTCGCAACATCAGCGATAAGGAATAGGAAGAGAAGCGAAGGAAGGGGGAAGTTGCCCCCGCCACTCTTACAAAACGTAAACGTAATCACCGAACAAACCATATCATAATAGAATAAACGGTTATTTTACGTCGTTATTCTGTGAGATGGCAGTACTTCTCCGGTCGTGCCGTCCCGTTGATGTTGAAATTAGTAAGGCCTACCTACTAAATATGTTGATTTTATATTGATAAATTGTCATTACTGTTGACTGCCTCCGAGGTCCAGTGGATAGCGTATGCGACTGCTGATCGGAGGTCCCGGGTTCGATTCCCGGGTCGGGCAAAATTGTTACTGGGTTTTTCTGAATTCTCAGTAGCAGCGCGGAGTCTGGGGATGTGCCCGGTAACGGCAATAGGCTCGCGCCCCTATTACGTGGGACCTAAATATTCATGGCGAAATGTGGGTGTAATATTACACCTCTGCCTACCCCTTCGGGGATACAGGCGTGAGTCTAAAAAAAAATTGTCATTATAGGAATAATTATTCATGCAATACAATTTAACACATAATAGTTCAAAACAATTTGATAGCCTTGTAAGACTGGCATGCAGGTAGTATCGTTAGGTAGTAGGGTAGTTCAAAACAAACACATGGCACGTACCACTGATTTTGAGAAATGATGTGCGTTTTAAATCGGTGATAATTTTCGCTTCTCACATGCCACAGAGCACAAAGTCAAAGTCAAAATCATTTATTCATCTAGGTCACAAGGTGACGCTTATGAACGTCAATTATATACGTATTATTTTAAGTAAATTACTTAATGCTTCTACATTTACATTTACTGCCACGTTCGCAAAGCAATAGGTAGAACCACGAGAAAGAACGGGCAATAAAACTCGTGGCCACTCATTTTAATCGCCAATTATGTGACCTACATATTTTATTTTTGTAAGGAGCTGCAACTGTTTCACATTCTACCTAATTACTTGTAAATAGTAAAGCACACGTGAAGCCGTCACTCCCGACTATCGTTAAGATCTTAAACAATCGCTATTGGGAGCCTGGTCTAAGCTATACAATATTAAAGTCTTTGGGTTGCAGAAGTCAGTCGTTAGTTACTCTGCGAAAAAGCTAATATTCTATCGTATTTGAGGTCCAATTCTCGCAATATTATTCGTTCAAAATACAGTTTCGATCTATAGAGAGTGTCATTGTCATGACTCGTATTTTCCTAACTGACTTTTAAATGATAACGTGACCAGATCGTAAATTGTACAGGGAGTCAAACTTTGTGTCTACGTCGAACTATATGTTTTAAATTAGACGATAATGACATTCAGTTAGTAGAATACCAATTGTGAGTAAATTCAAAGTCTATTCGCATTTCGTTCAAAATATAGTTTTTTTTTATAACTATTAGCGGCAAACGAGCAGACGGATCGCCTGATGATAAGAAATGGACACAAGCAACACCACAGGAGTCACAAGTGCGTTGCCGCCCCTTGGGGTTGGGAAAAAGGGATAGGATGAGGAGTGGGATGAGGAAGAAGAAATAGGGGACCTCCGGCACTCTCACTCACCGAACGAAGCAACAGTTTAGGTACTGTTACTTTACGTCGATTTTCTGTGAGAGGGTAGTACTTCCCCGGTCGAGCCGGCCCATTCATGCTGAAATCTAATAATCTTCTTCTTACTATCCCTTCTTATAACACATTTCTTATTCACTCTTCTTTTCTCGTTCAGTCAATTTTCCTCTGGAATGCCGTCCCTCTAGAGATCAGGATGTGCTACGCCAGGTACAAATTTAAGGCGAAAGTAAAGGAGCTCCACTTGGCAAGACCAGCGAATGTGTCATAGGATTCGTATCTATAATTCTTTTCACATTCTTTATTATTACGTAGTTACTTAAGGCGGCTTTATGTATTATTTCTTTAGTTCTCGTATTATATTATAGTATGTATGTATTTATCGAATATATATATTGTATATAATAATAATAATAATAACAATAAAAATATATACGAAAATGAAAATAAAAACGGAGTAACAGGTTGACGAGAGCCAAGAAACGTACAGCACACCCAACACCTCCGGACTCGTCGCAAAGCTCCGCCTCGCAGCCGTCGGAACCTGCACCTGCGTCGACAGCTGCAGTTGCGTCGAGCTCCAGCGACGAGTATTTCTCTCCGCCGTCGACACCGTCACCTGCGCGGCGGCGTGGGAGAGGCCGGCCACCAGCGTGCTTAGGACCTCGGGGCCCACCGGCCCCCCACAGGGTTCCCGCTGCCGGTGGTAATGTGCAGCGCATGAAGTGGACGTCATCCATAAACGAACAAGTCATGCGCGCATATTTTGGGGCGACAGAGGGGGGCACTAACCTCACTGCGTACCGTAGTCGCATGCTGTCTATGTTTCAGGCCTTGGAACCAAGCATCAACGTCACGGCTCAACGACTATCGGATCAGGTACAGTCAACTCTAAAAGTGGCTACACACCTCAACATCTTTGCTGAGACTTTTATGAATTAAAACTCCTCGTTTATTATACTTAATTTACCTATAAATTATGATTCAGGCAAGTTTTTCTTGTGTCAAAATCCTTATACATAATAAAAATTATAACAATTTTTGACAATATAACCATATAAAATAACGTAAATGTATATATATTTATGAAGCTGACTGTACGGGTTATCCAGCGCAATGGCAAGTTGGATAACGCCGTGCTTGATAGTATTCGCTCAGAGTACTTACCTTCGAGCCATGCCAATCCCGTCCGGCCCACACTAACACCGACACCAAGCGCACCGCCAATGGGCGGCAGCGCCGTCAGGGAGGAGCATGACATGGCTGATGATGTAAGTACCCAGTGCAATGAGGAGGTCAAGGACGCTTTGGAATGTGCGATTAGGGACTACCGGTACACGCCATCATCTATTAGGCCTCGCCTACCGCGGTTGCCTATGCATAGGCGAAATATAGCGCTGGTAAGTGCTCTTGACGTGAGTGAGGATCTCGGTGATACACACTCAATCTTGTACTGTACCGCCGTGGCAGCTTGTCGTATAGCTGGTGTAAAGTTTCTTGAAACTGATACCGTTGTACGACAAAGGTCTGCTGTACCGGCGTGGCAGTGCAGGATTGAGCGACCTATTGCCGAGGCAAGGGCACTTATTGGCAAGCTGATCTGTTTTAGGGAGGGGAATACACGCCCTAGGGTAACGCGCTTTGTGAAACGGGCTTTTTCGGGGACTAATATTAGTCCTCAAGATTATATAGCCCGGGTCACAGAGCGCATTGACTACCTAAAACAGAAAGTATATGCATGGGCAAACCGAATACGTAGATTTAAAAAACGTGTGGACCGGTACGTCATTAATCGTACATTCCAGAGGGATCAGAGGTGGGTATACAGCATGCCTTAATGAATCTTTGTCACAAAAATATGAATTAAAAGTTAAAGCTATTAATGAATACTACTGCAAGCCTCCTGAAAAACCAGCAGATAATATAGACTTCTTAGATGTAATCGTTGGTGTAATTTGTTTTACATTTTTGCTGGCAAACTTAATCGGAAGTGTATGTGATTTCTATTGTGATACGAATCAAGTAAACATCGGTACTGTATTTGCAAATCTATGTATATATTTTACTTTATTCTTATATTATAAATATTAAGATGCAATTCTGATTTTCAGTACTAAGGTTGTTGAAGTGTTTTTCATTCAGGAGAAATTGGAACAAATTAACAGCCCCTGTCGGTGTCGGTCAGGATAGTCGTGCACAACTATTAAAATGTATTCATGGATTAAGGTGAACCTCTTTATTTTCATTTTATATCATGCTTAATTTCTTCAACATGGAAAAGTATAAAAAAAGACTGTTCTATTTTGAATACACTATTCATAAAAACGTTTGTAAATATCGATGTTTTTCAATTCTTAATTAGAAATATAATCAAATGAAGCATAAAGTGAGTTACAATACAAAAAGAAAATCAGGTCTCACGTTAACCAATACTATTCATATTAATATTTTTTTTAGTTTCTTAGTTCTATTGCACCATAATAGCGAATTATGAGAATAATCGACTGCTACATCATACTATTTCATGCAGAGGTACTTACATCATATGCGTATTCAAATTAACTTACAAGAGGTGGCAAAGGCAACTTGTATATTTTAGTCCAATTGTAAAATCTCTTTTGCTAAAATACTCACTAAAATCGAACCATGATGTCTCAGACTTCCTTGAGTAGTCTCGGGACTCAACAAAGGTTAGGTATACCAAAATATGTGGGAGCCTACCAGCATAAAATCAGTTAATACTCAACATTCAAAATCTGAAACATATAGAAATATGTTTCAGATTTTTGACAACGTGCCTGGTAATCTATGGACATTCTGTGCTACTCCTTTATTTTGCGAAGAATCCGAGTTTTTTAGAAAATGTATGTAGCGTAATTTAATGTTTCTTTAATGCACACTAGAATTAGTATAGAAATGAATACCAAATTACAATTTATATTCAGAATTACTGCTACTGGAAGTTCCGATTCCAGGAGCTAAAGTTATCAAGATACCTGTATATATACATATACTTACTGGCTAAACTGGCAAACGTTTTTTGTCATGAGCATTTAGGATTATGGGTCCTCTTTATGCCAAATCATAAAAAATAACAAGCGTTTTGTCCTAAAATAAATGTGGTCCAGTGCTTAGGGTCCCATTTCGGTAAGCCCTCTAAATTCTGCAACGCCCCCGGCAAATCACTTCTATGTATTGTAAAGCAATAGAAGAACACACTTGAAAATATGCTGGCAACAGCTAGTGGACAATATACATAATCAATTTGACCTTTAGGAATTACAATCTGTGTTTAGAGGTACTTCAAGAGAAACTAACACTTTAAAATTATTTTCAGTTTTATACATATAAGATAATGCGCGTTCTGATGAACGGAACTCACATTATGCAAACGTTTCTGATAATATCGGCTTTTTTGCTTGTCTATAACTGTTTAACATACTCCGAAAGTAATCAGGGCTCTTGGAACATGTTGCCGAAACTTATCATTGTAAGGTGGCTAAGGTGAGCATTTGAACAGTTCTTATTGATAGTAACCATATGTACTCAAAAGTGATAAAATCTCATGTTATTGTCTGAAAAACAGTATTCGTTAAAAATGTTTTTCGTCTTTCAGATTGACTACCAGTTACGCACTTGTATTGGCTTTAACAACGACATGGTTTCGCCATTTTGCATCGGGTCCATATTGGGATGTAAGTAATTTAAGCGAAAATATTCTTCTAAATGGTCAAAGGAGATCACAGCCTCCATACAAATTTGGGATAATTCTAATAGTGCTGGTCAACTAAAATAAACTTAAAATTATTATAGAATAGTACGAAATAAACACTTTTTATTACTACACTAAAGTTCTAAGTGTAGTGTGTGAGATAATATTCGAGCTCAAAGAATTTGTTCTGTTAGAGAAATAAATCCAAATTATTGTTATATTTTGCCTAAAGTAAAGTGCCTAAAAGAAAGCAAGCATCGCACTGCGCTCAGCGCGTGCGATGCTTGCTTTCTGTTTTTCTCTTAGTATGCCTTTATTGCAGAAGAACAATCGGCTGCTGATCCCGTGTAATGTGCATTGTGTGATACATTAGATATGCAAGCCACCTTTTTTTGGTGCGTGGTTAGGACTTCTTACTATAACCACCACGATGTCCCTTGACGGCGCCCACGCGAATTACGGCGTGGGCACCGTGATAAGCATCGCGTTGTACACCGTGACCCTGTTAGGCGGACCATGTTATATTTGCTAATCGATCAGCATGACTGCCTCGCAGAAGGAGATGGTGACATTTCAAGCCATCACGCACCGGAACATGGTCAGGGCAGGGAGCAGTTGTACCCTCGACTGTAACAATTGTCGCGACCAGTTCACGGACAATTCGAAACATGGCCAGTGAAAACGCCAGCGGAATAACAATTGCAGTAAGAGGTACCCCATTGGAACATAACATAACTAAGCAAAGCAAACCAGGTGAACGAGATTGATAGACGTATCCGTTTGGGTTGGGCCGCTTTTGGCAAACTTGCATCTGCTTGTGCTATGAATATTACGAAGCAAGAAAAAGCAAGATTATTCAACCAGTGCGTCCTACCAGGGGTTAACTACGGAGCCGAAACTTGTGTTACTGCAAAGGCAGCTCTCCAGTAACTTGAAGTAGCTCAAAGGGCGATAGAGAGAAAACTGGTAGGAGTGACACTAAGAGACAGAATGACGAATAAATGGCTCCGAAAAGAAAGTTGAGGATTAGATGTTGTCAAAAGAGTAGCGAAGCTAAAGTGGTAATGGGCCGGACATGTAGCCAGAAAACCTGAAACATGGTGCGAGCAAATATTGGAATGGAGACGTGGGATTGTAAACGACCAGCTGGAAGACCGCAAATAAGATGGAAAGATCACATCATAAAGATAGCGAGCAGTAATTGGTTGAACACTGCCCAAAACAGAACGGAATGGAAGTCGTTGAAGAGGCCTACACCAAAATGGTCGAGAATGGCTTAAGATGATGATGAGTTCACGGCGCTGGGACGTCTAAGCGCGGCAGTCCACCAACGTTTGCAGCGCCGTTTCCTCAACCGGTTGCCGCTGTTGTCACAATTGTGACATCTAGGCGTTTCCTTCTAGCCTTTCCTCCACATGTACCGGCCGAAACAACCATAGAAAGTGAGAACGCCGCGACGCGACATCTCTTCAACCACATGTCGCATGGCATTTTTTTCTTTGTTTCGGGTTGGAAAATCCTCATGGAGTCCCTCCACCCTTAACTTTTTTTTTGTGACTCATGGAGGAAACTCCAATTTACGAGCTAACCCCCCTAAACTGAGACCGAGGTGTCAGCCTAGGGGGAGTGTGGGACTCCCCGATGAGAAGCTTCGGGACTACCCTCTAAAACCCCCATGGTGTTCCACTAACCGATCCCATTAACAGCGGGGCCTCATGCACTGCGTTGCATAACATCTTTGACCCCGCCTGAGTTGGCCCGCCTCAGACACGGCGGGCCCCGTTTACCTTCTCACATGCATCCATCTACGGAAAACATACATCACGCTCACATTCGGGTTAAGACTTTAACAAGTCTTCCTCATTAAATAAAATTTAAATGTCGTGAAACATTCCCTCTCTTATAGAGTAAGGACAAACAAAGCTACTGCTACGAGAGACGTGCATGGAACACGACGCCGTCTCTCGGACGGCAGGTGGCCCCACGGTGCCGCCGCCCGCTGGCAACTTATGGTGGCCGGCAGTCATTATGCACCCTCCGGCGACACCCGGCTCTACGGATGGGGAGAGGTTGCGCGAGCTCCCTCTCCCGCGCCGCCGCCTCCTTGCTCGACATTTCTGTCTCACAGAAGGGCGACGGCGTTCCAACTAGTGTTGTAAAAAATGAGCGCTGAGCGTCGAGCGTTAAGCGCTGAGTCGCTGCTTTGGAGCGTTTTAGACTCAAGCGTTAAACGCTTGAGCGTTTAAGGCTTGCGAGCGTTGAGAGTTTAGACTTTCATGCTCGAGTTATGCACTCAAGCGTTCAAGCGTTGTAATTTTTAATGTATAAATAAGTATTTTTCTACTATAACATACATACATAGACTCACGCCTGTTTCCCCGAAGGGGTAGGCAGAGGCATATTAAACGCCCACTTTTTGCCAGTGTTTTGATACTACGTAATAGGTGGCGAGCCTATTGCCGCTTATCGGGATATTTGGTTTGCCAGAGCCTCGTCCGTTAATGGGCAGGTGCACCACTTGCAGGTGAGGTTGGCTTGAGACCCTAAGTTCCTGGTGGAAACCCTATGCACCCTACTATTATAATATAAATATCATTAAAATAAAACTGAAATTCTCCTATTTCAATTATACTATATTTTTTACAGTTTCACTAGCTATGTAATCTAAACGCGCGCTCGAGCTCGAGCCGAGCGCTGAGTCCGGTGCTTGGAAAATGCTTTTTCACTATAACGCTCAAGCCACTGCTCGAGCGTCGAGCGCTTCAGTCGAGTCCCGACTTAAGCATTAGCAATCTGCTTAAGCGTCGACTCAAGCGTTTAAGCGCCGACTCGAGCTTTTTTACAACACTAGTTCCAACAAGCCTCGCTACGGACCATGGCGTCAACCACAGCCCGAAGCGAGAGATCTGCGTTACCAAACGCCGCAACTAGGTCACGGCGCTGCGAAGCCCACGCGGGGCAATCCGCTAGTGTGTGCAGAGCCGTGTCTTCTACTGGGTTACGGCGGTCTCCACAATGATGACAGCTGGGCGTCTCCTCCCGGCCTATGCGGTGCAGGAACCGGCCGAAACACCCATGGCTGGTAAGCACCTGCGTAAGCCGGAAGGTGAGGGCGCCATGTCGCCTCTCCAGCCACTCATTTAGGTAGGGTCCTATGGCGTCAATGGTGGCCTGCCCTGCGCTGGGGTGCACCAATCTCTGTGTCCACTCCACCACCAGGACCTGGCGGAGTTCAGTCTTCCGCGCCTCTATCTCACGAGGCGCGGGTACCTCACCCCGTGACCGGGCTTCCTGGCGCCAAATGTACAAGGACGCCAATAGCCCGGCCTGCAGGTCCCAGTGCGGCGCTGCGGCGGTGCGGCAGTCCCATCCGGCGAGGAGGCTCGCCGCTCCGAAGGAGACCGTGCGGTAACCTCTAATTAACCTGACGGCCATGGCACGCTGCGGTGCGCGAAGCGCCTTTATGTTGCGGGCCGTCAGGTGTTCGCCCCATACGGGACATCCGTACGGGGCCATCGCCCGCACGACTCCTTCGTAGAGCCTCCGGCAGGAGGCGCTTGGCCCACCCCAAGTTGGGCAAGAGTCTAGAAAGCGCTGATGCTGCCCCTAGGAGTTTGGGAGCCAAGCGTTTAAAATGCTCGCAAAAGTCCCATCGGCTATCGAAAACGAGCCCTAGGTATTTTAGGCTCGTCCCGACGCCGATGCGGACCCCTCCCACCATTATGTGGGCCCCCGCAGGTGGCCTATTCCGAGGCCTCGGATTTGGAAAGGGCCACCTCAAGGCCCAATCGCCGGATGCGACTTACAACATGTGCGACTCCAGCGGTCGCCAATATGGCCCCCGCCCGGTGCGACGTACCCCTAGCCGTGACTAAAGTGTCGTCGTCATAACAACCGATGCCGATGTCACGGAGGAGCGCACCCCTCAGCACGCAGTCGTACCCGATGTTCCACAGGAGGGGGCTGAGAACCGAACCCTGTGGAACACCGCACGACATTTCTCGCCGACTCCAACCGTCGTGACCCGGATATACAAGAATCTTTCATTAAGGTATGTCCCGACTATTTGGTTGAGGTACGGTGGCCTTCGATGAAAATGAGTGCCGCCTTGATGACACTCCAGGGCAAGGTGTTGAACGCATTGGCGATGTCTAACGACACCGCCATAACCACCTCGGCCCGGGAAACTGCGTCCTCCGCCAGGCTCCTCACTCTTTTGATAGCTTCGATTGTAGAGCGCCCTCGACGGAAACCAAACTGTTCGTCCGCCAGATTCGGCCCCGCTGTTGACATGTGCTGGACGAGGCGCTGAGCAATGACGTGCTCGAACATCTTTGCGACTTCGTCCAGCAATACGATGGGCCAGTAGGCGGACGGACTGTCCGCCGGGCGCCCTTCCTTCTTGATCAGGACCAGTTTCCCCGTTTTCCAAAGTCGGGGAAACCGGCCCTCCTCCAAGCACTTGTTAAGGAGCCCAATGAGTCGGGGCTCGAGCTCGGCTATCGCCAGGGCCCACGCTCGGCCTGGGATGCCGTCGGGTCCTGGGGCGGTGTTTTTGATACGTAACATCGCCGCTCGAAGCTCGACCCGGGTCACTTCGTGAACCGCGTCGTCGTCCGCGTCCACGCTGGCCACCATGGAAGGCGAAGCCATCGGTGGAGGAGGATGCTCCGCCCTTGAAGGGAACAGAGCGGCCACCATATCCTTCACAACCTGCGGCCGGAGACTCTGGGTGAGCGGGGGGAAGTTTACCCCTCACCATGAGGTACGGACGCCTCCACGGATCTTGGTCCAGAGTCCCCAAAAGCTCGTTGCGGGCCTCTTCTTTGGCCCGCGCAATCTCTATGTTGAGCCTCTTCTTGGCCGCTCTGTACTCTTCATAAAGCTGCGCCTCCCTGGCTTCAGAATCGGGAGAGCGGCGACGCCTTCTCCGGAACTGGGTGTACCGGTGATTGCGCAGGCGCTCAATGTTATCGGACCTCCAGTACACCCGGCGTCTGGGTGAGTTATTTGTCACCCTCGGCATCGCTGCATCACATATGTTAGTCATTGCCCTCCGGAACCACTCGGCCTCCATCTCGATATCTTCGGACCCGGTCGGTGATTGAGACCAGGTCTCTACGATGGAGGCCTCCAGGAGGGCCTCCCGATACATCCACTTGATGGCCCAGCGCGGACCGCCCCCAATCGGGGCTCTTCGTGCTGACGCGTCGGAGATGACTGTTTCGGCGGAGACGTCGTACCTGATGTAACGATGGTCCGACAACGTCTCCGCCTCCTCGACGACGCGCCAGTCTTGGACATTGTGCGGGGCTCGCAAACGTGATGTCCACAATGGACCCGCCCCGCTGACGCACGCACGTGTGCACCGTCCCTCGATTGAGGACGAACAGGCCGTGCTCGACGGCCCACTGCTCCAGCAGCTCGCACCTCGCATCCATGGATGTGGAACCCCAAGCCGAAGATTTGGCATTGAAGTCCCTGGCGAGAGTCCCTCCACCCTGTGGGGAGGGCGAAGGGGACTGTCAGACTCTTACTGACTAAAAACCAACCCGTGTTCCTCATGTACCCGTGTGTCGGAGGGTCGGTTATCGCCGAAGCATTCGTCGCTACCCCTCGACGGGTATTGGCCCGCCAGATGGTCAAGCGGGCCCCGAACAAAACCCCCTTGACGGTGGATTAAGGTGTTGGACTCCGCCGCCAAAACACCCAGCGGCCGCAGAGGATAGGGAGGACGGCAACCTGGCAACACCGCATCTCCTCTTCCTCTGCGGCCCCGCGACCGCGTCCGACTGCGAGGGTCAGACAGAACTGTCCCCCGCACCCGCACCTTTGGACGCATCCTGTGCAGGCCCCTCGAAGCCCACGCGGAGCGTCCACTCCTGGGATCTCTCTTAGCTTTACCGCGGGTGTCCAAGCCACGGTTACTGAGCCCCCCCCACCACAACAAGGTGGAGATCCCACGGGGAGGATGTCGCATGGCATGCCCATATACAACACATCTGTTTGTCATAGACATTCCTACTGTAGGTTTAGACAATATTTTTATGTTCGGTCAAGAGAATTTAAAAAGTATTTTAACTTATTTTATGAGGCCACTGCATTTTAAGGCTCACGTGCGGCTGAAAACGTATAGTTGACCACCATTACACCTCTTTGATTTATCACTTTTGATAAAACTGCTCTACGGTACTTTAAGTCATACATACAAACCTAAGTATTCTCTCAGTGAATTGACTTGGAAGTTTAGTGTAATAGTAAAAAATGTTTAAAATAGTGTGTTCTAATAAAATAACACAATTTGTTTGATTGGCCGGCAAAATAAAAAATCGCCCAATTTGGGTGATGTCCTTATAAAGAAACACATTGGGAAATGTCTTGTGGCTATGGCAACTTTTGTGTACGATGCCATTGTTGATACGAGTTTGGGAGTACTTTGTTAATTGAATATTATTTTGTGATGTCCCACGAGAAACATCATTTATTACCACACCTGGGTTTGATAATCCTGGAGATAAGACTCTAAACATTCAGATATAACGACATCGCGTATGTAATCAAATCAAACAACAGGGACCTGTTATGAAGTGGTAAGTGGATTTTGGACGAATTTCATGAAAACGTATATAGATCACAACTACGCCACTCTTTAGAAATAGAAAAGACAATAAGGAAAGACAACATAGGCTCAATAATAACACGAAATGAGATCCACTCTAGAAGTTGTTCTGCAAATGTTTATGTAGGTATAAGTATTTATTTAAGTTCAATTTGCATTCACTACACATGAGACTTAACAATCTTAAATATTTTACAGAAATATATGGCGGCAGAAATGAAAGACTGTCGACAGTATTGGTGGCATCACATATTCTATATCAACAATTACTTTCAAACCTCATCCAAATGCATGTTGCAAAGTTGGTAAGTGATAACGTAGTCCTATCCATAAAACTGTTATTATATGCCATATAAAACGCACTTTCCGAATCTAAATTTGTCTTCACAAACAGGTATTATGCTTTCTTAGGGCCTTTTATATATTACAAACTAAACATAATACTGTTTATATATGACGTCAATTAGTGTAGAAGTATTTACAATCTTTGAATTATAAGCAGACCGAAGATTTGCTAGCAGTGCTAAAATAAATTTTACCTTTGTCTTGACATTGTTATTGCATATTATATTATAGAAGTCGGTTAAAAATAGCTCCGAACTCTGCATTGGTCTTGTAGGTATTCATGTAATTAAGTAACTTTATAAATAGTGTAGGCAGTAATAAGTATTGGTATAAACATTTTAATTAATAGTAAACATAATAATTATGATCATGCTCTTACCGCCTGTGGCACAGGTCCAACCTAGTACAGGCACCCATTATAATCTAGTACTTACTTACCTTAGAATTATATATACTATTATTGTAGAAAGATAAATAAATAAATTATAAATTTATTAAAAGTCATCATCACAGTGGCCCTTAAGCTGTCGCAGTTGCCCAAAGATCGCATACTATCTGACCAGAGGGCCTAGCCAAATGGCATACGCTTTGTTTTCTACTTTCGCTAACGCTTGGTTGGCATGGCAACATAAGGAATTCCTTCTTCGTTGACCACGTGATATATCGAAGGCTTATGTCAGTTCCACACATTTTTTCACTTAGCGATTAGCGATATCGCTAATCGAATGCCATTTGGCTTCAAGCCTAGAGCAATGAATACAGATTTACATATAAGCGCAGTTCTTAAGGATTTCATGTGCCGATTCCAAGTGGAGACTGTCTCCAGTTTAGTTCGTAGTTGGCGCCGTTGGCGGCGCTGGCGTCGTTCTCCGTCTCTCTTGCTCTCGTAGTTAAGATACACAGGAGGAACGTTTTTCTCTCTTGCTCTCGTAGAGACAGCTGTCACAACGCGACTGCCACGCCGCCAAGCGGAAATTGGGGTCACAGAAAGTTTGTCTTCAGAGCACCCATAGGAAATGCGCCTGTATGTAAATATCTGAGCTCTTTGGTCTAGCCAAATGGCATAAACGTTTGATGGAATATGAGCTTGTCCACAAAGTGACTGTCATCTGATATCTGTCGCAATATTTCGTGACTGAGACTACGGTATATTCAAAGGTACTGTTTTATAATACTCCCCATAACCATGCCACATAAATATTAAATTATTATGAAATCATTTTGTGATTTTAAGAGTTTCTGGAGCTTACAATCTGCCACTTATTGTTTTGTGACTATTTAGGTACCTGGCAGTAGACACCCAGCTATACGTGATTGGCGTGATCATATTCTTTGCGTGCAGAACTGATCGCTCCAGGAAAATTGTGCTGTCATCATTAGCAGTGATTGGAACACTCACAGTTGTCGCCCATATATACTTACAAGATCTTGATGGAACTGTGGTGGTTTCACCCGAGTAAGTGTTTGGACGGTCTGATTAATTATAACCAGTGGTGTATGTAACGGGCTGCCGAGACGATGGTCTTGGGTTCGATCCCCAGGTACCCCAGGCACACACCTCTGTCTTTTCGAACTTATGTGTGTATTAAAAATGTTAATTATCGCTCGCTTAAAAATGTGCACGGTAGATGGCAATAGGCTCGACCCCTATTACATTGAACCAAAACATAACTGGCGAAGTATGGGTGTGTAATACACCTCTGCCTACCCCTTCGGGGATAAAGGCGTGAAGTTATGTTATGTTATATTCTCAGCTTCAACACGTACATTGAAATCTATTTAATTTTAACGCTAATTCCGTTTTGGTATACTTCGGCGATATAGATCGTCTCCTAGTACCCACTTACAGCTGCATATGCCAATCTTGATACGTTTATGTGTCTTTTAAGTCCAAATAAGTTTCATTTTTGTCTGGCAGACATTTCACTCTTAGGTTCGCTAATGAATTAAGTATATTTAGCTTCAATAATAACCGTTGCATGCTAAACTCTAGGGCCTAATATATAAGTTAAAAATGATGCTGCCACAACAATTTTCGGATATTCTCGAGTCATATATTTTAGACCGAGTCTTTCGAATAAGACAAGAAGATGCTTACTCTGAAATAAGGCCAATAAAAGCTGGTGTGCCACAAGGTAGTGTCTTAGGGCCGGTCCTATACCTACTGTATACCTGTGATATCCCAGTTACTAATAATAATTTCATAGCGACCTTTGCGGATGACACTGCTATCATGGCAATAGGAAAAACACATGAAGAAGCCGTTGAAAATGTTCAGGTAGCTGTCAATGAAGTATTAAATTGGACAAAGAAATGGCGAATCAAACTTAATGAAAGCAAGTCGACTTATATTGACTTCACCAACAAAAAAGGCCAGTACCATCCTGTAACCATAAACGGTCAACCGATATTATACGCGAACACTACCAAGTATCTTGGTATGACACTTGACACAAAGCTACGCTGGAAAGCACATGTCAAAAAGAAAAGAGAAGAGCTTGGTATACGGTATAAAAAAATGTACTGGCTGATGGGTCGACATTCTTCATTGTCAGTATATAATAAAATTCTATTATATAAGCAAATTCTCATGCCAGTGTGGACATACGGCATCCAGCTATGGGGGTGTGCCAGTAAGAGCAATCGGCAAATCATCCAAAGATTCCAGAATAAAGTGCTGAGGGATATTGTCAATGCGCCCTGGTATATTCGCAATAACGATCTCCATCGGGACCTCAATATGGACTACGTCGATAAAGTTATACAGAAATATGCAGATGCACACGAACGGCGTCTTCATCATCACGTGAATGTCGAGGCGATTCAGCTCCTCGATAACACTGAATTAGTGAGAAGACTGAAACGGACAAAACCATTTGAGTTAGTATAGTATAGTGACGTTAAAATAAGAGTGTAGTGATAAGTGCACTATGAAAAAGAACAAAGTGCCTTCGCCTTAACGTAAACTAAGAAATTATTTTATTGGACAATTCTTAGATAATAATGTTATGTATCAATTTAGGTTCAATTAAAATTACTCATTAGCTTCAAGGCTAGATTGTAATATAAGTAAAATATCGTTTAGGTATTTTATGCAATAAAAAAAAATGCTAAACTCTTTCCGCCTTATTATAAGACATGGATAAGATAAACATTGAGATTTCGTCCCAGGACCGTATTTTTGGGCAAAACCACTATGGCAGGTAACACAAATGTTAAATTAAAATATGTAAGCCATATCAAAGCACTTTTTTCGAAAGCCAGTTTAGGAACTCTCAATTAAGGAGGTAAAATGTTTACTGCTTTTGTAACGCGATTTAATAATTATTTCATAGGTAAAGCCATAAATGTAAACTAATTTTAAATTTCGTGATGCTTTCAGAACTGTATTAAGTACCTTCAGCAACAGTCCTTACTTCACTTATGTGTTTACACGCGCCCACACTAACCTTGTTGGATACACTATCGGTATGGCACTGGGCTTCCTCGTTTACCACTTACAAAAAAAAATAATTTAAAGAAAAACAAAAAACCCGACTGCATAAAAACTAATTTAAAAAAATACGTGAATATATTAACTTAAATAAGAACTAAAAAGAAAGAAACAAGCCCAGAAGTTTAGAAGTAATATGCAGAACAGAACGACTCACAGTCGGGGCCCATTCAAATTTTACCAATCAAATCTTCCCAAGGGGCCCCGACTGTGAGTCGTTCTGTTCTGCATATTACTTCTAAACTTCTGGGCTTGTTTCTTTCTTTTTAGTTCTTATTTAAGTTAATATATTCACGTATTTTTTTAAATTAGTTTTTATGCAGTCGGGTTTTTTGTTTTTCTTTAAATTATTTTTTTGTAACAGTTTGGTTGCTTTTCAGAAACATTGATTTGTGATCCTCTTAATTATGCAGTATACAGCAAATACCCTTAGCATTTTCTTACGTACTATAATTTTTTTTTATGAGTTTTCTTCATAAAAGCTATATGTGTGAATCATAAAACACCTAAGCTTATCTAATATAAGTTTTCATCAATCAACAGGTTGAAAAAGTGGTTGAATATGTGTAAAAAGTACATGTCCTTACACTCCTTACTTCGCTTAATCCGCACAGATTAATAAAAGCATTCGCTACCACATGGCAATATTACAAAGAACATATTTCACGAAGTAATTCAAGTCATCAGAGGAGACATGAGAAACGAGTAATCAAACCAACCGCTTCAAAATTCACATGTGTGACGTCACAAATTGACACAATGAACAAACTCCATGTTATTTAATTACGAAATTTCTCATTACATCACAGATCTAATTTTAGATCTTACCTTATTTGTTTTAAAGAAGGTTTTGGTGTGTGTATTTGACATCTGTTACGTAAAGTATCCCGCGTACATTGAAAGGAAATTATTTTTCCGAATCGTTTCACACGCGTCTACTTAGTGATGGGGTTAGCATCGATTTGAAGAAACATCGATACCACATATTAATGTTTCGATTATGTTTAAATTTTTACCATTTTTGATTATGTGTAATACCTACAGTTGCGCGGACACTCCGAATTTTTCCATAAGACTTTGTACATAAATGATTGTTGTTCAAGAATTACTAGAGAAATGCTATACCCTAACCTCGTATTTACTAAGATAAAAATAAACGTAAAACTAATAATAATTAATGAAATTAATATAATGTAAAAACAATATTTCAATTCCTCAACATGATAAGTTACTAATGAGGCAAAGAAAAAATTATTTTTAAATAAAAAGAAACCGACTTCAAAAAACACTAAGGAACTAAAAAACAAAAAGTAATTGGTTTAGGAGGAACAATTTTTGGAGTCGGTGCCAAGCCAAGTATTTCTGATCTGACTATAAAACCTCTACACATTTTCATACAACTTTTGTTGTTAATAGAATAGGTAGTTTGTAATTTAGTAACTTTTTGCGTAAGTGCTTGGCACCGACTCCAAAAATTGTTCCTCCAAAGCCAATTATTTTTTGTTTTTTAGTTCCTTAGTGTTTTTTGAAGTCGGTTTCTTTTTATTTAAAAATAATTTTTATTTTTTGCTTTTTAGTGGTATACTAATAAAAAATAGTAATAGGTGGTAATTAGGTACATAGGATAGTGTAGGTGGTAAATGATGGGGAGGCCTCCTTTACGTGCTTCAATTCTGAAATGTAGACCTGTACCTTTCTGGTAATTTGAAGTATTTTTTTTGTTATCAACTAACTAGCCTAAACACGTTCGTTTCAGTTCCATCATCAGATCCCGGAAATCATTCAATACCAAAGTGTTTGCCAAGATAAAACAAATTAGCCTAAACACGTTGAGATTGCGTTATTGTATTACAAAGATCCCATGGCCAGCTTCCTGCTCCATCATCAGACTCTGCAAAACATCCAGTACCAAAGTCCATGTAAAGACGAATCAAACAACCCTAAACTCGATGAGATTGGGTTATTGTATCACAAAGATCTCATGGTTACCTTCCAACTCTATCATCAGACCATGGAAATCATCCAGCATCAAAGTCTATGTAAAGACGACTCAAACGACACTAAAGTCCATGTAAAGACGAATCAAACGAGCTCAAACTCAATGGGATTGCGTCATTGTATTACAAAGATCCCATGGCCACCTTCCTGCTCCATCATCAGACCCTGCAAAACATCCAGTACCAAAGTACATGTAAAGACAAATCAAACAACCCTAAAATCGATGAGATTGGGTTACTGCATCACAAAGATCTCATGGTTACCTTCCAACTCTATCATCAGACCATGGAAATCATCCAGCATCAAAGTCTATGTAAAGACGACTCAATAGAGCCCAAACTCGACGGCATTGGGTTGTTATCGTCAAATCGCTTCAAGTGTGCTTATAAAATTTGAAGATTTCCTTCGATTTTTCAGGACTCCATGATCATATCCTGACCTGATGATCATGGGACCAACTAGGAGGTATACTCTTTCAATCAAAACAAGAATTTTCGAAATCGGTCCAGGCGTCTTAGAGAAATCGGGGAACATACATAAAAAAAAAAGATTCCGACGAATTGTTAACCTCCTCCTTTTTTTGAAGTCGGTTAAAAACAAGGAATTGACTTTCAAAAATATCAGGTAACGTTTGTACTCAATGTTTCATTTTAGTAGTTTATTATGGTGGATATATGAGTAAATGAGTAAAAAGCGTGCTCTCACTACTCTATTCTCTTTTCTAAACTCTCCTACCCCTCCTTCTTACTTGTCGTCCTACTTAAAGTACTTGTGTTTAAATCACAACAGAGATCTTCGCTCCTCTAATAACCGCCTCCTGCTATGTCCTTCCCACTCAACTAACTTCGTAAACTCCTCTTTCTTTGTCCAGTCTGTTCTTCTTTGGAATGCGCTTCCCCTTGAGATCAGGATGATTGCTAATCGGCTTTCTTTCAAGATAAAAGTTCGAGAGCTACTTTTACGTAAATTGGCAGAATCTTCAGCACAATAAGATAATTTATTTATATAGTTATATATATAATTATATATATTATTTATATATGTTTTTCGTATATATACCTTTATATATTAGTTTATGTTTGTACTATTGGTATTTATTTATTTATTGAAATATTAATATGTATTTATATATTATCAAACATATTTAATTAATCTTATATTTGTTACTACAAAAGTTCGGAACGCACCTACATCTATCATCTCTGCATCACCTTAGGTTGACTGTTAGAGAATGCCTTTGGCATTAAGTCCGCCTATGTACATATTTTATTTGTGCAAAAAGTAAATAAATAAATAAATAAATAAATAAATAAATAAATGTGTTTTCCATTTAATAGAGTTACTAAAGTGATATTTTAATGCAAGGCAAAGAAATTAATAGACTCATGCCTGTATCACCGAAGGGGTAGGCAGAGGTGTAATATTACACCCACATTTCGCCACGTTATAGGGGGCGAGCCTATTACCGTTACCAGGCACATCACCAGACTCCGTGCTGTTACTGAGAATTCGGAAAATCCCAGTAACACTTTTGCCCGACCCGGGAATCGAATCCGGGACCTCCACTCAGCAGTCGCATACGCTATCCACTGGATCACGGAGGCAGTCAAACGAAATTAAACAGACTATAAAAGTGGTCTTAATGTGCTCTCCGAGGCACGAGGCAATCGAAACGTCAGTGCGCGCGTTGGATTCGGATCTAATACCCTCTGCATAGCAATCTGTTGGTATCTCCACTACGCTATCGCAAGCCCATGTAATAACATGTCTAAAGTAGCTAAAACTTTGTATCAATTATCGTCGTCATGATCAGTTCTTGTTTTTTCACTTGTTACAGAAACTCAGGTACCGTCTTCTAGCCTGGTCTTCATTTCCAATAGGTGTCTTATGCTGCTACAGTGGGGGCATCTTCTACGCAGATACACCGAGACCCTCATTATATATAAGGATACTGTACGCTGCACTTTCCAAACCAGTATTTGGTATATGCTTCGGTGGAATAATAGCTGGATGCATCTTTAAAATAGAAGGTACTTTACAACTTTTCTATTTCGCGACCAATTTTGTGCAAGCTTCTTCTTACATTAGAGTTAAGATAAATTTAGGATCATTCTGTGGTTTTAAAAGTCAACTTCCACGCTGTAGTAAGTTGTCTATATTTGGCTCAGGGAATTAACTATCAGTCTCTGTTATTACAAGCTTTTTATATTCACCTGGATCTTGCAAGATAAATTTGGACCACTTCTCGGTTTTCGATTCAGCTGAAATATTGCATTCGTGTGTATATTGTGCGACAATGCAATATAAAAATGTCATGGAGCGGATCTGACGATGGAGCTGGAAGATGCATATATGAACTCCGCAATAAAACGACACAAACCCATATAGTTATGACTCGTTTGATTCGTATTGACGAGTACGAATCGATTTTATATGTTTAGCGCATAAGTGGACTTTAAAAAAAAACGGTTTCTCGCTTTTAATTATTTTCATAATATCTTCTTTCCCAGACACTTACCGTTCGATCCTTGAATGGCGCTGGTGGACAGTACCAAGTCGACTGACATACAGCGCATATTTGCTACATGTGGCTCTCATTAGGATCCACTTGGCTTCGGACACCGTTGTCCGAGACCATAGCTACTTTACTATGGTAAGCAATGCGTTTTCTAACATTATTTATATATCCTTCGAAAATATTATGCATAGTGCTATCAATTAATAAATATACTTGCAATAAGATTTATAATTATTTTATTTGTATGTAGGTGGAGCTTTGGTTCCAAATCACAGTAAAGGCTTTCGTAGCAGCGCTTTTCTTCTGGCTGTTGGTGGAGACACCGCTCAATAATGTCATTAAGGAATATCTATCGAGAGCAAAGCCGGAATATCAGAGGAAGAAAAAAGCATAAGTAAAAAAACTCGCTTCAAAAACAAATGAAGCAGTAGTGCTTGATGATATATTTAGTATTTAGTGAAACAATATTCGCGGTAAAGATAGATATATAAGCTAATTCTTAAACCGTGTAAATACTTGTAATAGAATTATGCGTGGTTCTTATTTTTGTTTCCCAGTATAAGATGACTTTCTAGACCAGTTATCTCAAAAAAATTCGCAATAAAATGTCATGGTTGAAACACAAACACAGGGACTGGTAAATTAAATTTACCACAGGGATACTCATTAGTGTTTAATAACTTTGTATTTTATGATAGATTAAGTGATAAGGGAGATATGAATTATTATGAGGTCATTATCGAAATGGGTCAATCAGTTATTAGATTTTTTTTTATATTTGCGGGCAGATTTCAGTTATAATACCCAAACATATGAAATTAAGTGGAACCTATAAGTTTTCTTTCAGGTAGGTATTTGTGTGGAGTGGTCCTTTTTTTGACCTCACTCACTATAAATCTTTTCATCTTTTTCGAGCGTAGTGAGGAGTGTGGCGATAGCCCAGTGGTGTACGTAACGGACTGCCGAGACGAAAGTCTCGGGTTCGATCCCAGGTACCCCGAGCACACATCTCTGACTTTTCGTAGTTTATTATGTGCGTATTAAAAATGATAACTATAGCTCGCTTAATAATGTGCCCGGTAGATGGCAATAGGCTTGCCCCCTATTACATTAGGACCAAAACATAACTGGCGAAATGTGGGTGTGTACCTCTGCCTACTTCGGAGATAAAAGGTGTGAATTTATTACTATGTTATGTATGTCGAGCGTGGTGATGATGACAACAGGTCATGATTTTTATTCCTTGCGTTCTCCGCTCCATCTTTGCACTCGCTCTGCAAACCACTTTTGTCAATGACGCGGTTTTATGTCCAATGGCGCATAAAAGTAATCCTCATCAGACTATTAGGAACATAAAAAATAGCCGTCTATTGCAAATGTCCCATTGAGGACACTAATCCAACCATAATGTAAAGGATCCTACACACAGTGCCGGCGGCACGGCTGTCGGCTTTGCCGCCGGCCCAGCCGCGTAAACCCGGCGGCATACAGAGCCGCTGGCTTGGCCGCACGAAGGAGCCGCCGGCATGGCCGCTCAGGTAGGCAGGCGGGCCACGTGGGTTGCAACTTGCTACTTGTGTTTGGTCGTTCTAAACAACTGGAATTATGCCCGGCGGCTTTCTGCGGCCGATGCCGGCGGCACCGACGCCTGACAAAAGCCGGCGGCACAAGCCGCGCGACAAAGGCTGGCGGCCCGTGCCGCCGGCACTGTGTGTAGCAGCCTTAAGAAAGCAGTTATTTATTTGGTCATAGCTCAGGTTCGTTACATTAATTAGTTTATTGTATTTGGTTCTTAAACACTGAGTACACGATTACATCAATTGTTTCTAATTAATTTCTTACTTAAGTCTAAGTACCCCTTCACATAAAAAGAGCCTAACATGCACATTGAATATAGATATAGCATTCAATAATGACATAGTCAGATAGATACACGTTAGGTAAGGGTACGTTGATTTGGTAAATTATACAAACTTAGCAGAATCATTTATTACTGGTTGTATGAGAACAGTAATAAAAAAATCCAAAGAAGATTTTTTTGACATGACTGTAGTCAGTAGTCAGTAATTTTGCCGATGGCAATTTTTATAATGTAGATTCTCATCGTGCCTCCATACTACAGTAACTTGTTATTATGTAATATTTCAGAATGTCCTCGAGGTAACTCCATAGATTGTTGGCAAAAGTTAGAGCGGTTTCAGATTAGCGTTGTATACGCGCGTATAAGCTCGTTTTTGGAAGTGCATATAGGCGCGTATAGGCGCGCTTTTTGGCACACGCGCAACTCGTACGAGCGTTGACGCGCTTCTAAGCTCGTATAACCACGAGCCGTCAGGAATCCATGTTGACACTGACAAGACGTCACTACCATTTCGAGCGAACACGCCCGTTTACGTGAGTCTGGTTTTTGGAAGCGCGTAATGTAGCGCGCGTGTAAGCGCGTATGCTTAAACGACCGTATACGCGCAAAAAAATACGCTAATCTGAAACCGCCCTTACAGAATGTTGGCGTTTTTTTAAATGCTGTGCAACAAAAAGTAACTGATATTTGGATGCACCATAAAAGCTGTAGGTACATTGAATTGGTCGAAAAATGTAGTCATCATTCCTCTTGCCTTACCCTGAGTAAGTACCAGCAAAAATAACTTTGTCTTCATGGAAAATCGTATAAAGGAAGGGACGGTCCACCGTGATTTGTAAGGGCGCCGGCAGCCTCGAACGAGACGATAATGGGTCTGCGAACACACCTGCAAAATAATGTTTAAAGTAAATGGTAGTCAATCAAAAGAAAGCAGATGGGGAGAGTGACAAATCTTAAGATCGTGTAGTGTTGCCCAAATTCAGTCTTGGTCTTGCAGTCTTGGTCTTGTTCTTGCGTTTTTGCAAGACCAAGACCAAGAACAAGACCGCGTATTTTTAGCAAGACCAAGACCAAGACTGATCGTGCAAGACTTGAGCAAGGACAAGACTAAGCCTGCAAGACTCTTGCGTCTTGCAGCTAGGACTTAGCGCTATTTCACGGAGTAGTTAGGTGTAACAGTTCGGTGTATAGGTACGCTTAGGAATTCTATGAGACGCAAAAAACTGTATCAAAGAATATGAAAAACTGGACCTGCACATTACGACTAATAGGTACCATAAACATACCTACATAGCGAATAAAAAAATATCCATTAAAATCAAACTGAGTGCATGTATAGTTATGTTTTAACCATCGGCACTTTGATAATGCGGCATCAAAGGTTTTGTACTTACTTCTCAAAGAAATTTGCCGCTTTTCGGAAGTACATGGTTATGAACTTATGATACACGCGCCGGCGGCTTCTTTTGAAATCATATACAACAATCGTTGCCGCCGCGCCGAAATCACAACATTTGACACTATTTGATTGCCGCCACAGGGCGTAGGTAGACTCATGCAAAATAATTTCGAATTTTAAGAGTACCTACAGGTGTTCCAAAGAATAAATAAGTTTCAGAGTGCTTAGAATGAAAATGAATACATTATACTGATCACGCAAGCAGTATTATGATTAGGATAAAATGGTAAGGATAGGTAGTAGATGTCATAATAATTTATTCTAGTAAGTATACAGGGGGTCCGAGTTAGGCCCAATAGTAATAGACTGATAGGTAATTGCAAGACTTGCAAGACTCTTGCTGCAAGACCAAGACCAAGACCAAGACCAGGTGTATTGGCGCAAGACCAAGACCAAGACTGGCTAAGTCTCGTCTTGTTCTTGCATTTGGGCAACACTAAGATCGTGGGCTTAGCTTGAACTTGTCAAAGCGGCACAGTTCCAAGAAGTATTTCCCACAATTAGACCGGGACTCCACCAAAGCAGAGATATGTGCGGTGTGCTGTGCGAGAAAAGATGTTTTTCAGCTTGGGGGACTCCACCAAAGCGAAGATGTGTGCTGTGTGCTGTGCGAGAAGAGATATTTTTGGCTAGCAAGATGGCCGGCCGGCGCGCACGCGGGGCTCTGCGGGTTGCTGGCAGGCGAGAGGGGGGAGGGTCTCTTGACTTTCTGAGTTATGCAATTTCATACCAGCCTTGGTAGTTTTGGTTCGTTCCTGTGGTGGATAGAGTGAGAGGACAGATTCGAATGTCCTTGCCGCGGAAACTGCTGCGACCTTGTCGACAACACGGCGCTGCACATTTTGGCGGAGTGCACATTTTTGCATCGCAGCGCCGTGACCTAATCGCGGTAGCTGGCTTGGTTGACAGTCCGATCCCGCAGATTATCCTGAGTTTAGCCAAATCTTAAGCTTATAGACAGACCCACCTGCTCGATTCGCCTCCGATTTCACCATTTAGCTGTCTATAAAGTCATCGGTGATATAAAATAAAACTAACTAAACAAATATATTTCAACTTCGAGCCTTATGTTTAGGATATTGGCGGTGATTTACGTCTATCACATACGAAGATAACAAGCAGTTCCCAACTGTCATTAACATCTAAGGAGGTCACTGAGGCGGCAGCCGCTCCACGGAAAAGTGATATCCAGACGAACTTTGGTGAACCATGAAAATAAACTCCAAACTTCGAGATAGAGAAACATTGAGTTGCAAGCAGGATAGTTCTAGAATGATGATGACTTTACTATCTATACCAAGGAGCAAGTATACATGGAGGGAGCATTTCAAAATGAGTAGAAAACGTATATGCATCTCTTTTCTCTTTAATTACAAAACTGCATATGTTCGAGTATCAATCGAGTATGATAGCCATAGAGCTTTTATACAGCCTTGAATGTCATATGCCAAGAAAAATGTTATGTCATGTCGATGTTCGTCCAGCTGGAGTGAAAGCCGTGTCGAAATAAATTTCAATTTTAATTGCTACAAAATATTACATTATAGATATGACCACTTCTAAACATTAAAAAATGACCATAGTTTGTAATGCCGTCGGATGTAAAAGCCAAATGGGACTATTGACCGAAAATGGTCAAAAAATATCTTACCACCGGTAAGTCATAATAAGTAAAATTGTAGATATCTGCCGTAATAATTCTACAATGATATTTGTAAAGCTTATACTTAAAGATAAAGATAATGACCACCGTTGACACATATTTTTATTCCAATAGTCACAATGAAATAAATATAATAGAAATATTTCGATAAAAAATATGAGGATAGTGTTGTAATACAATTGTCAGTTAGAAAACCAGTTTCTGAAAGATTTTATTTTGAATAATTGGTTATTAATTGTGATTTTTTGTAGATTTCCAAAGAATGAAGGTTTGAAACTAAATAAGGTTCGAAATATGAGAAAGGGAGAATGGCAACAGTCTAATTCTTCTAAACTTTGTGATTTTGTGTCTGCTTGTTATCAAGAAGGATTTCAAAGAAAAGTTTTGCATTCTTATGCTGTGCGTACTATTTTTACTAACCAGATATCTAATACTGAGGTTTGTACTTCTACTTTATTATTATTAACTTATATTTTTATCAATCTATATATACCAACATTGCAACTGTTAAAATATGCTATAATAATCATATATACATATATGTAGGTATATCATAAACAGATTTGTGTTGTAATTTTCAGAAATGTCCGAAATAACGAAACCTTATTTTTAGAAGCGATAATAAAGCTTCAAGAGTGAACATGGCTTGCACTTCTGGAACTCAGGATGAAAATATTGTTCGTAAATGTTAACTGTTTCCGCCCATGTACATCCCATTTTGGTAATACATATAGTATCAGACCTGCCGGGCAGTTATCGTGTGCATTACTTTGTGGTATAAATAAATGATTCTGACTATTTAGACTTTTTTCAATTACTTTCCTAAATACTGTAAAAAGAGAGGTAAAAAAGATATGATCAATCATATCTTATTATTACCTCTCGTTTTACAGTATTTGTTTCTTTGTCGGCACCTAAGTACTATACTCTAAATAAAAGCTTGTAAAATAATATACTACTGGTATATTACTTAATCAAATGCTTATCTTGTCTCTACATACCGAATTATATACCAATACCAATAAAAGATTAATGCATGAGTACATCACTATTGACAGTCATTTCTTCTTTTAAAAAATTGCGACATGAGTATTTCAAGAGGTAATAAATACAATACATCTGTCTCGGTTACACATATGAAATTTTATACAAGTAAAAAGAAATAACGATAGGTTTCTTGTTTATGCTTAAAGCTATCACTCCATGTATACTTGCTCCTTGATCTATACTGATATTATGAAGTTGAAAAGTTTGCTGTTCTTTTGATTGAAAGGTCTTTACCCTGAGTAACAGCAAACTCTTCAACTTCATAAATATCATACCTACTGGTTCGATTTATAAAATCATTTTTGCGTTGGATAGCCCATTTATTAAGGTATATAAACCACGCGTCTCAGATCATCATCCTCCTAGCGTTATCTCAATCTCAACCTGGGGTCCGCTTTCTAGTCTAACTGGATTTGGCGGAATATTAGCTTTTCCACGGAGCGACTGCCTGTCTGACCTCCGCAACCCGAAGGGATAGCGATATTCCATGGTTTAGACTAGTGTCAGTTTATTTTAGAGGTACTGAAGCCCTATAACGACTGTCAAAGATCTTCGTGACAGCCGGGACCGACGGCTTAACGTGCTCTCTGAGGCACGGGATGGCCCTAAATGACGCGGTGTCACGGCAAGCTCAACTTATTTATTTTTTGTAGACTCATAAGAACATTTGAAGGAATCAAGTATTAAGTAGAGGATCGAGATAGATGGAGGATTATAGAAATGAAACATGCACAAAGTATCAGGAAATTGTATATTTTGTCAGAAAATAAGTTTGCAAGCATTTAACTAATGTGAATATTTAAAAAAAAATTATATTAGATACATGCATAATATCCGGTGCTTAAAATTGATTGTAATGCGTCGATAAAATTAGGTCTTACACTTAAAATAATTAAAAGGGTCAATTTCTTCTTTAAGGCGTATTCTAACTAAATCTGCCTGTTCACCGGAATGGAAAAGAGCGATCACAGACCATCAGAATTGAGGTGGAAATGGATATTGTAATGGTACATAGGTTCGTTCTCCTCCGCTCTGGTGGACAGGTAGCCTAAGGGCTGGATACGCAGTGCAGAACATTTTTCACTGTCAAACTACTATTGACGTTGGTGACACACAACAAAGCTACATATTTGTGTGCGTACGTGTATGTTGCAAACATTTCTGCTAATTGATTTTTAACGTTATTCCACATGATAACTAGTTCGATAATAGTTTAACATTGAAAAATACTCTGAGCTGCCCCTCCTCATAAAATGTGTGCTGGCCCGTAGTTTTGATACAAGAAGTAGGTACTAGACGTGATGCAAGATCGTGAGAGAATGATACGTCTCACTCGCTACCCAAAGCATATTATCTGCTACTGGAGATATGAAGATGGTAGTTAACCATCCAAGTGTAGTACGACACTTTTGCTGCCATGCGGTAGCTGTCCAATACCTACCATCTAATTTGAAAGGGTTATTAGTTTGTGAAGTTTATGCTGAGTAAGTGCCAACGAAAATAATTTTCTCTTCATAAAGGATCGTGTAGAGAAATGGACGGTTCACTTTGAACTGTATAGGCTCCGGATACTGTGGTGGTTCTGATTCGTAGATCAAAGACACACCTGCAAATAATAAAATGATGTTAGTATAAATATGTTTATTTAAGCACTCTACAATACGGGACATAGCAGCTGAATAATGGATTTTATTGCACTATATTCTCATAAAAAGCATCTCGCAGGTAACATAGTTTTTGTAGCCAGTACCAGATGCAATTTGAAATGATTTAAATGTAATACTAAGTGTAGGTTAGGAAGTTGGCTATAATTCACTGCCACGTGTCGAAATCAAAGTTAAAGTGTCGATCCCGGCTGTCATGAACATCCAACTAAAACTCTGAGCTTGAAGGGATATATTGCCAATAATAAATAAATAAATAACTTTATCTGTCATAAAGTACACAAGTCTACAGACACACAAGCACAGAATTATAAAAAACAGAATTCAAACAGATCGATCTATGACCCCCATGCTAGAAAAATCCTGTTATGGGGGCATCCAACCGTCTATAGTTATGTACAATGATGTTTTCTTTTATGGGTAGGCACACGCAAGCGATATTATAAACTGTAGTAACAACAAATAAATATTGGTTAAGGAAAAAAAATCTAAAAGTAATAGGTAAAGCTAAAAACAATTAACTTCAAATTTGTAATGATTTCGTAAAATTAGGTAGTGTAATGTAGTTTAGTATAGTGTGGTGTAGTGTGGTGTGGTGTAGTGTGGTGTGGTGTATGTGGTGTAGTTTAGTTAAGTTTAGTGTAGTGTAGTATTCTTGTGATATATTATATTATATGTTTAATGGCTTCAGGAGTTCCTCTGTGTCATCGTAATCCATCGTTTTGAGGTAATATTTATTTTTTTGTTTACATTGGCAGGCGTTTAGCGAGTGAATGTTAAGTTTTGCGTGCAATTTGTTATATAGCAGAGAGCTCAAAAAATAAAGTGCCGTTGTGCAAATGTTGAGTTAGGGGAAATGTTTAGCGGGAATAGGTCTACTTCTTAGGATGGGCCTGGAAGTGCCTGGAGGTCGACTAATGGCGTGTTTACGTAAGATTGTGCGAAGAATGAACTTCTGTCTGACTGTGAGGGATTTGTGATCCGAATATAGTTTGTGACTTGGATAGCGAAAGTTATTATATAATATAGAAATAGAATTAACATAGAAGAATATTTTTATACAACTGAGATAGTTCTAGGATGACGACGTCTTTAATAAAGTTTATAAATGAAACATGCATACTGTATCAGTTATATAGTATATTATTTTGAGGAATATAATTATGTTTGCAAGCATGGCCGTGATAGACAAAATATAAGTTAAAACGAACACCATAATTCTGTATACTCTGCGTTTATAAAGTAATGGTGTTCATATCGTAGTTACTTTTTGTTAGTAAACATTTCAGAATGTTAGAGCAAAATAGTCTATAACTGAAACCTTATAGATCACTGTTGTTAAATTCACTAAAAGTTTTTAAATCTTGTCGTGTTTCTAAATATTTGATTAAAAGTAACTGATGTTTGCATGTATAAAAAATAAGGTTTCTGAATAGTAGTACATAGTACTTTACGCAAGGAATGCCAAGGTCCGAAGCACCCGGAACCGGCGAGCATGTATGAACAGAGTAATGAATGTAGAGGAAGCGCGTGAGGTTTGTAAGGATAGATGCAAATGGCGTTCCGTTGTCTCTGCCTACCCCGACGGAAAAAGGCGTGAGTATATGTATGTATGTAGTACTTTACGCAGTATATTACTTATCGATTAGGCCAGATTAAAAGGGAAAACATAGATTCATAATTTAAAGGATTCACTTAAATTTTTATTTTTGTAAATTTTCAAACCAATTGAAACGTGGAGTTTTGTTTTTATACAAAAGAAGAACCCGGTACAAGATTGAGAGAGAACGGTGCATTAACCTTCCCAAGTGGAGCATACAGAAAATTGGTGTTAACCACCCCAGTACAGTACGACACTCTTGCTGTCGTAAAGCAGTTGTCCAATACCTACCATCGCATTTGGAAGGGTTATAAGTTCGAGATGTTTATCCTGAGTAAGTGCCGGCGAATATAATTTTCTCTTCATGCAGGATCGCGTAGAGGAAGGGACGGTCGACTGTGAAGGTCATAGGCTGCGGCAGCTGTGGTGGGTCTGATACCAAGACCATATACACACCTGGAAATAATAAAAAAAATATAAACAAATTAACATCCTTGCAGAAACTCTTAAATAAGCGAGATCGTCAGAATTAGAGCTCGCAATAAATTATACAACTAAACCTTCCATGAATTACTGCGTTAACTGAAGAAAACCACAAGAAAATCCAGGTCGGTAGCTTATGAAATGAAATGAAATGAAAATGTTTTATTTGCACATCCACACAAACTTAATAAACACTTAAAAATAAACTTAACAAACAAATAAACTTAAACTAGAGGTACACTAAAGATATAAGTAGGTACATTATTAATGGTGGCGTTACGTGTAGAGGACAAATAAGGCGCTGCGTCAGCTATTGTTGCTTATAAATTTATCGCGTACAGACTAACAGACTTGAGTTGGCTTGTACGCTTGAGAGAGTGATTTACTTATAACTCGAGAAAGGCCGTTGCTACGTCCACACATTTATTAAATCTAACCGTTTATTCTCGATCTCTTCAGAATTTCGGGCAATCCCTTCAGTGCACCACCCTTACGATCCTCAAGGAACATACATGGTAACGATGGCAAATTTTTGTCAGTCATGGAAGATTTTTATACATACAGATTTGTAAGGAATCTGTTATGGCCTCAACTGTAGCTCATGTTACACACAGAAGCCAAGCTATTGTTTTTCTAGTATTAGGTAAGAAATGAGAAAATAATCTACAATTTAGAAAGCCTTTTTTTTATCGTGCACCCTTTTGTAAGACTAAAGGATTTACGTTTTCATAATTTACGTCTCTAGATTATGTTTATTTTGTACACAGCGTGCCATGATGTTTGACTGTTTTAGCTCGCATGCCATCACACATTAAAAATTAGCTAAGTGTAGCGTTTTTAAATAGTGGCATGAGTCTTCCCCATAGCTCTACTATTTATGAGTAATCTTTGTTTTGAGATTTAACTGAACTTCCTCGCACGCACACATAATATTCTGTCTATTTACGTAGGTAATATCGATTAATAAAACATCTTTATAAAATATGTATTATTTAATTTAAACTTACTTATATTACAATAAGAAAAGAAATAAATTGCTTTATTTTATACACCAAAAGTGTGCACATAATGACCGAATAGACACGGAAAAGAAAAAGTAAAATAAATTAACAGTAAGAAACAAAAAGAAATTAAAAAAAAAATCTTAGAAATTAATACAAATTACATAGAAAAAGTAATATCTATATATGTGTATATACCTACGATAAAAATAATATATTATTAAAATATAGATATAAGTTTATTATCTGTGTTTAACAATAAGGAACCATGGGCAAATTAAAAAGCTTTATAAATTCTGATATAAAACATAGCAACAAAATCCTGAGCATTTTAAATCCACAAGCGACAACAAATATTAACATTTTTTTTATAAACTCACGCCTTTATCCCCGAAGGGTAGGCAGAGGTGTAATATTACACCCACATTTTGCCATGAATTTTTAGGTCCCACGTAATAGGGGGCGAGCCTATTGCCCTTACCGGGCACATCTGCAGACTCCGTGCTGCTACTGAGAATTCGGACAAAACCCAGTAGCACTTATGCCCGACCCGGGAATCGAACTCGGGACCTCCGATCAGCAGTCGTATTCGCTATCCACTGGACCATGGAGGCAGTCCCACTGGACCATGGAGGCACTCTAAATATTTACATGATTTTCGTAATTATTCCAAATAGTAGTAGGTAAGTTGTGCAATGATTTTCATTTTGTTCTTCTATCTTATCCCGAGTAAGTGCCAGAAAAGAGAACTTTGTCTTCGTGAAGAATCGCATAGATGAAGGGATGATCGATTGTGAATTGCAAGGGTTCTGGCACTACTGGTGGATAAGATTGTAGGACGACGTCAAAGCCTGAAAATTAATTAAAATTCATACAATGTATGAAGACAAGAATCGGGTGATGTATGTATTACATACCGTAGGAAGACAAGGAAGAAGCAAAACGAGCGTTTTGAGCTACTAGTCGCGCAAAATGAGTCGCGGCATTCAGGATGCATGCTGTTTTATATTGAAGTACTATTTTTATCATGAGGCTATTCAGATGTCTGCTGAATAGCGTGCATTATTTCAACCGATTTGCCTCAGGGAGAGATGGTGGAGCGAGGTAGAATGCATTAAGGCAAACTACTAGCAACTGAAGATATCGCCTGTCTTTCAGCCTAGCTGAATTTCAGGTTCATGTAAATTGCGGTACTCGAATCACACGACTCTCGTCTGACAAAATAACGCTTATCTAGCCTCGCCGCGGCGATTCTATCTTGCTTGCCCTGTAATACCACCCTTGCTACATTCGGTCTTACCACACGTTCCATAGAAAGAATAATGCTTTATTTTATAATTCACAAAAAGAGAGAGAAAAAAGAAAATCGGACTAAATAAACATACCAATAACAAAGAATAAAAACACATACCTACACAAATTCTATATAACAATATAAATAGATGAACATCAGAGAAAATAATATATAATTAAATATTATTATAATATACAAAATAGTAGTTAAAAAATGTACAAAATGAGAGCTTATTATTTCTGCTTAACAATAAAGAACTATGGGCAAACTAAACAAACTTTATATAAATTCAGATAGAATGGAAAATCCTGAGCATTTAAATACACAAGCGACAACACATATTTTCATGATTTTCATAATTATTCAAATTAGTAGTAAGTACTTAATCAGATAACATTAAAAGTGATTTTTCATTTATCTTATCCAGAGTAAGTGCCAGCAAAGAGAAATTTATCTTCGTGTAGAATCGCATAGATGAAGGGATGATCGATTGTGAATTGCAAGGGCTCCGGCAGTATTGGTGGATCCGATTCCAGGATGATGAAATAACCTGGAATTTAATTAAAATTCATACATAGACATAACTTCAAGGCTTTATCCTCGGAGGGGTAGGATACTTAACATAATTGACAAATGTTATGTTATGTGTCATACATAGACATTCACTCCTGTTTCTTGAGGCTGCTATACACAGTGACTTTTTCCTGGCGTTTTTGCTGCCCACATCTGCAGCAGAAACTTACACAAAGTCGCACCGCAACCACACACAACATTACCTCGTGAATGTCGGTAGCAAAATGAACTTGCAAGTTGCAACCCGCGCGTTACGCCAGTATACCCGGGCGTCCATGTCGGCGGTTTGTTTGCCGCTGGGTGCACCGCATTTTGTGTGAATAGGGAGCCTTTAGGTAGTTAGGGCGAAGGGTGCGGCCAAACGAGTGTATCTTTTTGCGCTGTGAGTCGCGTAAAATGAGTCGCGAAATTCACACCGCTTTCTTTTCATACTAAAGTATTTTTCGTACCACATACAGTATTGTTCTGTACCACTGAACTATGTTTTATTGGCAAACTACGTTAAAAGTTTGCCAATAAAACATAGTTCTAATAAAACTGACATTATTTAATCAGATTTCTTATTTTAATAAGAACAATATAATAGTAACGAGTTGTATAACAAAAGCCTGACTGATGACTGATTGACTGCCCCTGTGGTCCTGCGGTAGAGGTAGCGACTGCAGATCATGAGGTCTCGGGTTCGATTCCCGGGTTGAACAAAAAGTGATATTGGGTTTTTCTGTTAGGAATTATCCAATAGAAGTTCGGCGTCAGTGAGTTGGCGGTGTTACACCCCCGTGCCTCGGAAAGCACGTTAAGCCATTGGTCCTGCGCCCAATCTCTCTCCGGTCGTGTCGCTTGTGGCGTCCCATTAGACTACGAGTATGAGAGTGAGGGAATAGAGAGTGGAGTTGTGTATGCGCACACACTTGTGCATTATAATATGTCCCGCGCAGTTGGCAAGTCTCATATATAGACAAGCCGCCGTGGCCGAAATCGGTCGGGAGGACATCATCATCATATCAACAGAAGCATTTTTGTTGAGTTAAATAGAAATGTTTTTTACTAACAAATATAATAAGATTTTCTTATTATATAATATACTAGAGGACGCCAGCAGCTACGCCTGCATTTTTTTTCAATTTACCCGTTTTGGCCGATCCCGTGGGAATTTCGGGAAATCCCTTCTTAGTGCACCCCTACAGTCCCCAAGGAACATACGTGCCAAATTTCAGCTTCCTGCGCCCAATAGTTTCGGCTGTAGCGTGTCTGTCAGTCAGTCAGTAACGCAAGGATTTTATATATTAAGGCGCTGTACCTAGTCAAAATAGGCTTCACAAAACAGTTTTTTAGCCAAATGTATACATTTTAGAGCAGCTAAAAAATATATGTTAATCTTGATCATATTTATGGGGGGACCATTGTGTTCAAAACACGTTTTCGGTAAATTTTCTCGATAAAAAAAAACCATAAAATAACCAATAAAATTGAAATTGTAGCAATTGTAACTGTATTATTTATAAACAAATCTTGATAATATTAATAACAGTGATGTAATAATTATATAATAATAAAAAGAACTGTTGTTTTTATTTATCGATTGGAATAAGATATTTGTAAGGATTAATGTATTTAATGATAAATAACTCGTTCTGAACGTCCCGTCGTCATCGCGCTTCTCTTTCTTATGTATACAATCCGACAGTGACAGCAACAGCTGAACTCAGTGTACTGTACACAGCGCCTTAAGATTATATTTTATCCCGAATAAATAAGTGCCAGTGAACATGACTTTGTCTTCGTTAAGGATCGCATAGAGAAATGGATGGTCTACTCTGAACCGTAAGGGTCTCGGCTTCTGAGGCGGGTACGACAGTTTGACCAGATAAGTACCTGTAACATTATTTAACATTTTCTTATTTATTCGCAAATTAAGTGTAAATCTTATGGCACAGGGTACGCCTTGTTAAATCATTTTGTTTAGGCTATTGAGCATCCAACAGTTAATTATTTATTATTTTAGCTAAAAAACAAAAAAAAATACTTAAATATTTACATACATACATAGACTCACGCCTGTTTCCCGGAGGGGTAGGCAGAGACTACGGAACGCCATTTGCAACGATCCTGACATATCTCTCTTGCTTCATTCACTCCCGTCAGATTCCTCATGCATGCTCTTCTGTTCAGGGTACTTCTAACCTACCCTGTTGTTAGGATGTCTCCAATCTGGTCAGAAAACGTCCGCCTAGGTCTTCCCCTTCGTCCTGTCCCATCCACACTTGCCTTATATATCTGCTTGGTCAGTCTTTTGTCATCCATCCTCTCCACGTGCCCAAACCACCTTAGCATACCTTTCTCGATGCTTGTCATTACATCTTCTTTTACCCCACAACACTCTTTTATCACACAATTATTTACTCTGTCAGTCAAAGACACACCACACATACTTCTCAGTCCTCTCATTTCTACAGCATTTATTGTACTTTCATGACTCTTCTGCCATACCCGACTTTCATTACCATACATAGGTGTAGGTACCAACACCTCTCTATGCACAGCCAAACGTGCCTTTTTGGAGACATTATGACTGTTCATAAAAGCCTTCAAAGCTCCATTCATCCTATTACCTGCATTAACACTACAACTGTACCTAAATACACAAAATCATTCACTTGTTCCACTCGTTGTCCATCGATCATAACATTACAAGCCGTAACACATTCCTCCTTTTCAAAAACCATAACTTTCGTCTTGCTCACATTCACTTTCATTCCTTTCCTCCCTAAAGCACCATGCATGATTGTTACCATCTCCTGCAACTCCTCCGCTGAAGACGCAAGTATTACCTGATAACATAAAGGAGGCATTTGACGAGTAACCCATTCATCCTTAATCCACAGTCACTATGTTTCAAATCTTGCAAACAACTGTCCATAAAGAGATTGAACAGCCACGGCGACGCTACACATCCCTGTCTAACACCTGTCTCGATGGTTAACCAGTCAGTGTACGACCCGTTTATCCTCACACAAGCTCTGGAATCTTCGTAAAGGGATTTCAGAGCTCGTATAAGGTTGCTGTTCACCCCATACATCGACAGTACCAACCACATTTAATTCCTCACCACTTTATCGTAAGCCTTTTCCAAATCCACGAATGCGCAATAGACCTTTTGACCTTTGGCCAAGAATTTCTCGGCTATGCACCGCAAGGAAAATACTTGATCCGTGCACCCCATACCCTGTCGGAATCCCGCTTGTACATCCCATATCTTCTTGTCGGTTACTTCCATAACTCTTTCAATCAGTACCTTAGCATACAATTTTCCAACAATGCTGAGAAGGCTAATGCCTCTATAGTTCTTGCAGTCTTGTTGCGAGCCTTTTCCCTTATAAAGAGGCACAACTACAGCTGTAGCCCAGTCGTCAGGTACTCGGCCTTTACCCATTAAATTTTAACTAAACAGAATATTTTAAAGCTTTAGAAGTTGTTAAGGTAGGTACTAAAATTCAACATATTAAGGTAAATTTTTCAGTTTTGTACAACAACAAAATTAAGGCCACGTAGTAGCGTGCTCAACTGCTAAAGTGGTAACGCGAAGCAGACTCAAAAGGCTCGCCCGTAGGGGGATTGATGACAGTTCCTTTCCTTTGCACAAAAAATAAAGACATTATATGGAGGTTTTTTGCTATCCGGTAGGGATAGCAAAAAACTTTTCTTAATGACTATTTATATTATGTTATGGTTTATCAAAATTTTGTTAGTCTTAAAGATTGGGTCTGCATGCCACAAAAAAATTATGTCAAAGTATTTTACTTACCAAAAACTTGCCCAATATTTTTACCAATAAATATTAAAAAAAACGTTACATATACCGTATGTGAAAAGCAGGGACATAATATGATTTTGTTCACCGAGGCGCTCTACGTACACTGGTCATTCAGAACGGTTCGTAATTAGTGAAGGATGTGTTTGCCACGGTTGAGCCGGCGTTAACAATATTATCTAGATAATATCTACTGGATCCAATTAGATTTAAAAAAAATGTTGGTTAATTTCCCATGTCACGGAAAAACTAAAGGTATCATACAATATTATTTAGCGGGTTTTAGTCGCAATAATTTACTTATTTAAAGGCATAAATACCTGTTATTCTCCTACGTTTCTACCGGCTTGCAACAGTTGTGGTCGCGGAGGGACTGATGTCAGCTCAGCGCCGTCCTTGTGAAGCGCGGGTTTCGGCAGCTACCCTCACTTGTTTTATATTTTTGATTTTATCCGCACTGTCGGTACTTCGACAAACTACGCTTATGACGTCTACACACTGATGATTTGTGTTACTGTGGAGTTGTTTGCATTTGTTAATGACTGGGTTCCAAGTGGTCGATAGTCTGTAGCCGTCCTCCCGGTTGAAATTTCTATGTTTTTTTATTTCAACCGCTTCACGTACTATCCTGGAGTAATAGTGCCGATCGGTGGATAAAACTTGTGGTTGATGTAATTCTACTCAGTGGTTTGGTCCAGATTCTAGTAAATGCTCAGCTATGGCAGATTTATTCATTTGTCGATTTTTTACAGCTGCGATATGTTCCTTGACCCTTTCAGCGATTGTTCGTTTGGTCTGTCCGATATAGGAACTACCATAACTGCAATCGACTTTGTAGACGCCTGGTCTTTGTAGAGGAATAACGTCCTTTGGGGTACGCAGGTTGTGTGCTACCTTGGAGAGCGGACTAATTACAGTCTTGATGGAGTATTTCTGTAGTACTGTTCCAATTTTCTCCGTCACTCCCCTCATATAAGGCATGTAAGTACCGGCTTACTTCAGGTTTGCGGTCCTTCCTCTTCCGACGGGGTATCTCCTTTTTGTATCCATTGCGCCTTAGTACCTCCTGAACATGTGACAATTCACTGTTTAAGTGTTCAGGGTCACAGAGGTCATACGCTCTGTTCACTAACGAGGTCACTACGTAGGAGAATAACAGAGGTATTTATGCCTTTAAATAAGTAAATTATCGCGACTAAGACCCGCTAAATAATATTGTATGATGTATACAAATCGCGAAAGTTTAAAATCGATTAAAACTAAAGGTAGTTTGTAAATGACGCTATATGCCGGCGTGTAGAGTATGCTAGCACAATCTATACCTTTATTAAACGATCGAGCTGTCTTGCGTTCGGCTGACACCATCAAGTCAAGTACTCCTGCCCTCCTGGAAGGACACCTGGACAACTCTTTTACACCACCGCTTTAAATTACAGTACATAATATATGACAAACCTGTGAATGCTCCCGCAGTGGCGCCTTCTTCGTTCACCTCTATAAACGCCTCCTGCAGCACTTTGGACACTTTTACCGGATCTTCTTTGACCACACCTGGCGCAGCCTCGTCGAAAATCTTGCTCAGGCCGATCTGAAACATAGAAATACAGTTGTTTTGAAGTTTGGAGTTAGTCATGAAGATCTTTGATAGCCGTTATGGAGAGTCAGTACTTGACTTTTCGTCCAGTGTCAGATATCACTATGCCTTTGGGTTGCAGCGGTCAGATAGCAGTTTCTATGCCACAGATGATATTCTGTTAAATCTGGTTAAACTAAAGAGTGGATCCGACAATCGCAACTAGAACAACGCTGGGATGATGATGACTCGAAGAGGTAGTATTATTAATCCATGATCAATTGATCATGTAGACAAAGGCTGAGCATTCCCTGAGAAGCTGTCAAATTATTATAGCCAAAAACGTGCAATAGTGATACCCTAACAAGTCAGTGATGTTCTCTTTTTCCAGAATGCTGAAAATTATGGGACAAAAAGAGATAGTATGTTCAATTTCTCGCGTTGTCCATATCTTTATGTCTCAGATAAAATGGAATTAAAAGATAAAATATTCCGAATGTGGGCGTTTTCTTTGAAAAAATGGATGGAAAATCCTGACAACAAATGTCGTGACATTTGTAAATACTTGCACCCAAGAGACAGCAAGTACAAGGCCAGCGTCACTTTTGCATACCATATCACGCCTATACTATACAAATGAAAATGTACCTTCTTCAAGACGTCGTCAAGGTCGAGTTTAGTCCTGATGTCAAACTTGGGCATGTCGAGGTCAACATCCCTTCCAGCAGGGTGCAGCTGTGCTATGTCGGACAACAGGCCTTTCTCAGCCACTTTCTCCAGCACCGACGGAAGACCCTCCACTTCATCCGGCAGAACTATTATCATACGGAAGCCTTCTTCCTTGTATGGTAGCTCGATCATCTGTTGTAAGCGTAAGTTCAATTAGAGTGGTACCACACCAATCGATGGATGCCTTTGATTGATCTAGAATGGATTAGTCGTCGTCATTGGATAGCTTCTACTACACCAATCAATCGATCATCAAATATCAAAGAATTACAGCTATTGATCGATAATGGAATAAATTAATTGACGTCGATCGAGCTCTGTGATTAATTATTCAGCTACTCCTTTTTTATTTTACCTGACGTGGGCTCGGTCAAGTGCACGATAATAATATGTTAAAGAATATCTAGGGATTGAGACAAAATAAATCACTGTAGTGAAACATTTGAGCTATGCCTTTATACTTGTACTAGTCGACGCCAGCGGCTTCGCACGCACATATTTTCGAATTTTCCGTTTTGCCCTATCCCGTGGTAATTTCGCGAAATCCCGTCTTAGTGCACCCCTACGGTCCCCAAGGAACATACATGCAAAATTTCAGCTCCTTGCGCCAAGTAGTTTTAGCTGTAGCTTGTCTGTCAGTCAGTCAGTAACGCAAGGATTTTATATATACAGATAGCTTAATTAAGATCAATTATCGCTTACCATACGTACTTGCAATGATAATGTAAATTTGGTTGCTCAGTTAATCATAGAATTTTAGGCAATACCCTAATTTTGAGAGGAAGAATTCATAGGAATATTTAATGTGTGTTACCTTAGCTCCGAGCTCTTCACTTGCCCTGTAGAACAAAGACTGGTGTAGATGCATCATCTGCTTCTTGGTAACGTTGGTCTTGCTTAAGTAGAAGTCTTTCTCCTTCGTCTCTTCCGCTTTGAAGGGGACATGCCACGTGCCCTGTCAAGTAAACCAAACATTAAAAACAAAAATAAAAAAAATATATGCATCTCCAGTAAGATTTTTATACGTTGAAGCTAAAACCATCTGGATCACGTCAACCTAAAAAAACATCATCATAATTGGTGCATCCGTTAAGGAGCAACAACGCTAGAATGCTACCGACAGACATATTATTATAGATGTGTACGTCTAACTTTGATCACCACTTTATTGCGTCGGGGGTTGAAAATAGTACCTACACATACACAGTCACAAGTCAATTCAACCTCACAGTCCATACCAAATCAACCTTGGCGGCGGTTGGTCACCAAGTCGAAGTTCTTGAGTAGCACATGAGAACTGTCTGTGTGTTATTCAAGAACTTCGACTTGGTGAGCTAGGCCGATGAGTACTCACTTTGAAGAAGATGACGTTTAAAAGTGCCACAGCCATGTCAGGAGTTAGAGTAGATGGGTCCACCGGCTTTGTGATGTGGCCCTTCGTCTTCTCAGCAGCCTGGCACAAAAGAAATGTATTACGTATAGCTCGCAGCACGAAATGTGAGTTTGAAATTTTTATTACGGTCAAAAATGTTAACATGGCTCTAAAAGACTTTTGTGGAGCTTTGTCCTATAGGCATTGAACTTGCCCACCCAAAAGCCACCAGTATACTTTAATGTCCCACGGTGTCGTATCGCCTAACATGTAGGCAGGCTAAGGAGGCTCTTCCCGCAGTAGGCGGTAAAATAGCCAAACAAGTCTTCCGGCTGTCCATACAACAACTGCGGTCAGTCACGGCCGCCTACACAGGACACGGATTCTTTAATAAACACCTATTTACTATAGGTATCACCGACAGCCCAGACACAGCACCCTGAGGGAAGCAGTGGGCCATATCAAGAGTCTGTTGTCCTTCCTCGAAGAGCTGGGGTGGCTCAAGTGAAAGACCATTCCCACCCGCACGCAAAATACACGCCAGGACGTGGAGTTGCGGAAACAGCCCGTCCTACCAAGTACTAAGTCGTGTCGCGCAGCATACATTGCCACGACATGAATTAAGAGCGCTGCCTTTTTATGACAATCACTTTTTATGGATTGTCAGTCAATCCTATCGAAGTTCATCGAAACCATCAAGCATCTGCTATTCTGATGTCATAAGCTATATTACTACAAAGTTTCGTAGTTTTTGCGTAAATAACGACATACATGCATGTATCCATCCATCTTCACAAAATTTCGTACTTATAGTAGTAATATATTACCCATTGGTTGATTTTGTTAGCGGTTTCTTCAGGCTTCTTGAAGTCGACGGTCTCCACTTCGTTGCCGTAGCCCCTAGCAGCTGCTGCGAAGTTCTCTTTCAGGGTGAATTGGTTCGAGACGAGCATCTTGTCCGCCACGGTCAGATAATTGGGGTCTACTTTCGAAAGTCGCTCGCTCAGCTCCTTGTATGAGGATGAAGTCTGAAAAAAGAAGTTGATCAGGTACCAACAAATGAACTAGTGGTTCCTTTGGGAAGAACCAATATTGCTTACAAAATGAAAAGCTGCTAGCTTTACAATTTGTTGAACAGTGATTTCAATCTTCAAAAGATATTATGCGCCAAGATATATTTCTTCACATTCCTCGTAATGATGCCTAGACACAAAAATTTAACGAAGATTACGATACTTATTCATTCCCGTCCTCGGTCTACAGCACTGAAGAATTGAACAGGAAAATTTTAGCACTCACACTGGTCGATTCTGAGGTGCCGTGTAAGACCGATGCCATGAATGCTTGGAGAATGGCTTGTCCAAGCACTGAGTTATCCCGAAACCCATCTTCTCAGAGGCAGTGGGACGGGCCGCTTTGCAGCGTGGTACGAGAAAATCTCTTAAATACGTCTTCCAGTGCTGCAGCGCGTGCTCGATTGCTGGCTGTGGGAGAGTGGGAGTCTGCGTTTTGGCTTCAGGCACTGCCATCGTCCTACATAGGTACCATGTTGGACGATACAACTTTCTGCATTGCTCCTTGCCTTCGTTTAGGTACGCCATGTGTTTTTCCACATCGCTGTCACTGTGGAGAGGCTGTCAACAGCCTTGGTCACCATGGTCTGACATGCAGCAGGAGCGCAGGTCATATTTCACGACACGCCAACCGTAATGACATACTTCGCCGGGCTCTTATCACCGCTGGCGTTCCAGCCCAACTTGAAACTCAGGGCTTCGCACGCGACGATAGCAAGAGACCAGACGGTATGTCTTTACTGCCATGGAAGCTGGGTAGGCCTTTGGTGTGGGACGCAACGTGTGTCGACACCCTTGCGCCATCTCATCTTCCCAGCACAGTGGGTTTTGCGGGCGCTGCTGCTGCTTCAGTGGATACTCTCAAACGGCGCAAATACAGTAATCTAGTAGGGGTTTATGTATTTGAGCCGTTTGGTGTCGAAACGTTGGGACCATGGTGTCCAAGTGCGAGATCTCTTTTTAGAGATCTTTCAAAGAGACTGGTTGACGCATCACGTGACCAGGCTAGCCTGTATTTGGCACAAAAGATCAGCATTGCCATACAAAGCGGCAATGCTGCCAGCATTCTGGGCACGGTTCCAATTGATGGGGATGTGAAGGATTTCCATGACGTCCTCAAAATTTTGCTATTTATTTTTTATGTATTGCTTTTATTTGTTAGTTATTTAAGTATAGAAATTATTGTTTTAATTTATGTGTAAATAGCCACTTAGTGAATATATTGGTGAATAAATTTATATGTGTAAGCGATACCTACTTATAGTCTTGAATTGATGACTTCAATTTTATAAAAAGAGAGAGCATTTGGCCTTTTGATGGACCATAATTTAAAGAGACTGTTAATTCCAATGCATTTTATCACATCTTAGGACATAATAGTATATTCACTGTTCAAGCTGCACACTTGTGATTTTAATGCCGATGATCAAGCAATAACAGGATTTAAAAAGTTAATAACTACTTCTAAGTATATTTACTCGTATATTTAATCTTTGTAAACTGTTTATATGGTTTTCGCTATTTTTTTATGTTTTATAATTTTAATTGTTTATGTAAGTTTTATTATGGATGTACACAGTGAATATTTATGTGTGCAAATAAAGTTGATTAAGATAAATACCTATAAAAACATGGATAAATATCCACGTGATAATGATATTTTGATTATTCAACGGAATTTATACAAAACACGAAATTAAATTATAATTTAGGTAGGAGTAAAGTTAACATTGATTACTTATCACTGCTAGGTATTTTAAAATCAATAAAACTTAATTTTCTGTTTACGGACTTCAGGTTATCTTGGAGGCAAATAACATAATAGGTGGACATCTTGTTGATAGGTATTATTTATTAAACGTATGCATTTATCAAATAGCAGCGATAGCCTAGTCGAGATACCAACAGACTGCCATGCAGAGGGTATCGGGTTCGAATCCACGGCGTGCAAAAATGACTTTTCGGAGCTATGTGCGTATTGAATTGTTAATTATTGCTTGTCCTGTGCCTCGTGGAGCACGTTAAGCCGTCGGTCCTGGTTGTCATGAAGATCTTTAACAATCGTTACAGGGCGTCAGTACCTTCTAATAAACTGAAACTAGTCTAAACCATGGAATATAGCTATCCATTCGGGTTGCGGAGGTCAGACAGGCAGTCGCTCCGTGGAAAAGCCAAATCTGGTTAGACTAGTAAGCAGACCCCAGATTGAAACTGGGATAACGCTAAGAGGATGATGATGCATTTATCAAATCGAAAGGAATTGCCAATATTTTGAATAACGAAAACACGTGAGGCAGTCTGTAGATATGTCTGAGAGTTCTCCATAATATTCTCGAATCACATAATATGCAATCCACATTTGGCCAGCGTGTGAACTGCCATTCTCATAGTGAGATTAGGCCTTTGCCCAACTGTGGCACTGGGAAAGTATTTGTTTAAAGCTCTGATAATATTTTTAATAATATCGATGATAATATCCTGCTGACCTATTTTGATAATGAAAATTATGGAGAACAGAAAGTGACAATTATTTTTAATAACAACGGTGACGGACAATTGTGAGAAAATAGGAATACAATAATAGCCTAGAACAATCCACACAAGGCAGTCTAATCCAAAACTAGAAACATGCCTCTAAAATTAAAAACACGTTAATTAAGGCACTTTTCTACTTAAGGGTTAGGCAGAGGTGTAATATTACACCCACATTTCGCCATGAATTTTTAGGTCCAATAGGGGGCGAGCCTATTGCCGTACCGGGCACATTACCAAACTCCGTGCTGCTACTGAGAATTTCCTAACGGAAAAACCCCATAGCATTTTGCTCAACCCGGTAATCGAACAGGAGACCTCCCAATCCAATGCGCACATTTATGCCGCGAGACCAATGAGGCAGAGCAATATTTAAGAAACTGCCTCGCAATATTATAACAAGTCTAAAGCTATAAATTATTGCCTGAATTCATTTACTGACAAATAATTCCAAACCTATAATAACTCTAAGTTACATACGAGCAATACGAAAATAACGAGCAATTTGAATTGGTCAGGTTATACTTTAACGATAGTGTTATATATTAACAATTATTCTCTTATTTTTATAATACTAGCGGAGCCCGAAAATAATGATTTTATTTCATGTATTCAATTACAGCGTCACCGGTCCAATTATATTTCATCCAGAGACCCAAGAAAATGTACACACAACATTTTATCCAAAGTGGTCCAGCTGTTTAAAAGGAAATAACTGAAAAACATACGTAACTACACTAGAACTTACTTAATATTAAGATGAAGGTTGCAAGCCCTTAAATGGGTGTTTACATTATAGTACTTCGTGACTGGGACGGTATATAAAAACATCACTGGAAACCATATTAAGATTCGCATTACGATAAGGCATAAGGAAAACCGTAGGCAGATATGAGGTGTGTCATACACTGCATTATCCTTATTGGAGTCCATTCTCCTTTGAGACGCTCAAAATAAATGTTGCCTTGAAACACACATATTACCATATGCATGTTCCTAAAAATATTATTTAAGCATTCATAGCAAGGATATTGGTTTCAATTACAGCTTGGAATTATCCTTAAGCAGCGATATCTAGTCTAGACTTACAGACTCCTTCACAGCGGGTCTCGGGTTCGGATCCACGGCGCGCATCAACGACATTTCGAAGAACATATTAAATTGTTAATTATTGCTTGCTTAGCTTTGAATGAATATATCGTGAGAAAACCTGTATGTCTGAGAGTTCTTCATAGTGTTCTCGAAAGACATACAAGTGAAGTCCGTCAACTCGCACTTGTCTTGCTCAACGTGGTAGACTATGGTCTTAAGGCTGGCGCGCACTGACGGTGCGGCACGGCACGGCATTGCAAAGGATTTTATTACTGATCAAGTCATTTTATTCTTATTTCAATAAGTTTAGAATTCATATTACTTTATTTCGATACAATCATACCGCGGCAAGCCGTGGCATACTGCGGGACACCGCGGCACGTCGTGGCTTACTGCGGGACGTCGCGGCACGTCGTGGTTTACTGCGTGACGTCGTGGCATACTGCGGCACGCCGCGGCATGCCACGGCGTCCACGGCGTAATCATTAGGTATATAAGTAGCTGAATTCACTGTTAGTAAATCATGTTTTCCATAAATTATGTACTCAGAATTGTTTTCTCTTCAACGTATCAGTTTGTATTCGTCTTTCTTAATCTTCAGCAAGAAGTGCTATTAACCCCTCGTATGCCGGAACGCAGATCTACGCGAGACACAATAGCTTTTTAATTGTGTCTGGTATTCCGGCATACAAGAGGTTAATACTAAATTCCAGTCATTTGAACACCTCGGTATGACCCGGCATGCCGCGTCATGCCGAAGCGTTCTTTGGGCTACCAAAACATGCCGTGCCACGCCGTGCCATGCCGTGCCGTCTGCCTAGCAGTGGGACAGTATAAGTATCTTAGGCTAATGATGATTAGGAATCATCCTTCGTCTCTTCACTAAGTTGTCTTGTACGTAAACCTAAGTAGGGAAACAAGCGAGTCTCTTTGCCAGAGAATCAATAAAGAATTGCTGAGCTAAATTATTTTGACTTAAATTATTGTTTTTGACAATGACCTGCTTTATTATTTACTTCGACTATAAATAAAAATACTTAAATGCAATAAAAAATAATTTATCTCTGTATTTTACCTGTCTAGCATCAGTACCACCGAGGAATCTGGTGATCTGTTCACTGCCGACTGGACCAGCACCTTCGTTGTATAGAGAGAGTAAGAGCATCACACCCAAGGGAGACAGCACTATGTTCTTGTTATCTTGAGCGGAGAAGGTTTCCTGCAACAATAAAAAATATATATGTAGTTTTTGTTACTACACATATTGCAGTAGATCACGAAACACTTATCCTGCTTTTAAACTAAAGTTTATTACAAGAATAGACGCAAGGTTTCGAATCCTCCATGATTCTCTTACATAGAATGTACAATCACAAACTCAACATATTATAAAAACAGCTACTTTACACCAATGTTTTATAGACTCAGGCCTGTATCTGCGAAAGCGTAGGCAGAGGTGTAATATTACACTCACATTTCGCCATTAATTTTTTGGTCCCACGTAATAGGAGGCGAGCCTATCGCCGTTACCGGGCACATCACCAGACTCCGTGCTGCTAATGAGAATTCGGTAATACCCAGTAATACTTTTCCGATTACACTTTTGCTCGACCCTGGAATCGAACCCGGGACCTCCGATCAGCAGTCGCATACGCTATCCACTGGACCGCTGAGGCTACACCGATGATCTAAGTCAGAATTACTCAAATAAACTAGTTATGGTCGTAACTATGAAACTAGTAAAGGTTTGGTACTGTACCTTGAGAACTTTCATGGTGGACACATCGATGCTGTCTCCAAGCGGAGTCCTGCCATACTCCCGCCGGCGTCCGAAGTAGTCCGCCATAGCGACGGAAGAAAGAGCTGTGAAAAAACACAATCAAATAAGTACAGGAATTTGCTCTCGTCTCGATCCACATCCATTAAAAATATTTCGAGCCGACGGCCGTTAAAGAAAATCATTTTGTTTTCATTGATATCAATATCTATCGTATTTATAGTCTCACGCCTGTATCCCCGAAGGGGTAGACAGAGGTGTAACATTACATCCACATTCACCATGATTTTTTAGGTCCCACGTAATAGGGGGCGAGCCTATTGCCGTTACCGGGCACATCACCAGACTCCGTGCTGCTGCTGAGAATTCGGAAAAACCCAGTAACACTTTTATCTACGAGCGAAGTTTTACTGAGTTTTCTATCTATCGTATATAGTATCAAATAGATTTGATACTATACCGCATACGCAAAAATGCACATGAGCCTGCAATCGACTATCAACAACAATAAAATATTTAGTATCAACACAGTCATATTAATCAAAACATAACCTTTTTGTTTATAAAAAGAGTTGAGCAGGCCATTAAAGATAATAGCAATTAAGACCAACCATTTTAACTCGATTCGGTATATCCAAATATAGGAATAAGGTTTGCTAAGAATTGAATATTTTATTGGAAACCGGTCTACATGCAAAATAAAAAAAAACAGCTAGGTGCATGTCGAGCCCCGCACAATGTAGGGTTCCGTAGTAGCTCTTACCCTAAGCTCTAAATATAAAATGAGGACTCGATCACAAAATTCATTTTATTGCTTGAAAATCTAAAAAGTATAAGTTTTAAGTTAATAGATTGTTACTCGTTAATCAGTAAAGCGTAATGAGCCATTACAATTATTTTCATTGAAATTTTAATCATGCATGCAACTATTTAGCATGGTTTATATAAGTTTTTTGTTTAAAAAACAGAGAGGAAGAGAACCCCTTACAATTCGTGGTTTTTGCTATTTAACTACAGCAAGCCCTAAGTGTAACTGACTGACGTGGCGAAACTATAAAAGTTCTTAGTAGTTTACTACAAACCGAAATATTTGGTATAATATCAAATCTAGGACCACTGACGCAAAAATGCACATGAGCTTGCAACAATTATAAAATATATTTAGTATCAAAACAGTCATCTTATTCAAAACATGACCTTTTGTTTATAAAAAGTTTTAGCGAGTCATTAAAGATAATAACGATTTGACCATCCATTTTACTTCGGTTTCACAAATATAGGCATAAAGACGCTAAGAATTGAACATTTTATTGGAAACCAGTCTATTTGCAACATAAAAAAGGTCTAAAACATAGGAGGATAACATAGGACAAATATGCAACAAATAAAAACAATCTACTGCTTGGACTATGGTGTTTTGTACTTATATGATTCTCTGGGTAAAAAATAATAATCAACTTCTACTTCAATGTTTTTGAAAAATCAAGCCACAAGGAAAAAGTGTATTAAATTGAATTCTATGGCAGCTAAAATAAGAGTTTACCTAATTGTCATTTGAAAATCAGCTAGTAATGCTTTAAGATAGTTTGTATTTATTTTTCTGCTTATAAATAAGGTAATAGATATTTTAACGTGTTCGGAAACTCAACCCATACGGTGTAAAAATGTTGTTACAAAAGTTCTTATGACATTTATTTTTTTAGACTTCCAAAAAGTTTCATTTTATAGCCACTAAAATATAATCTATTTTTATATAATCTATCTTCCAAAGGAAGGTGACACTTTTGGTGATGACTAACCTGTGCCAATTTGTCGCCGGCAAAACCAGTTGGTTTTTTATTGCAACACGGCAGTTTCGATGGTAACAAGCTGTGTTGCCCTCAAAGTGTAGGTATATCTTATTATCCTACCTTCAAAATGAGCGGCTCATCCTTAAAGTCGAAAATAAAAGGCAAAATAAACAAGATAAATGGAATCAAATGTATGGTTTTCGGAGCCCTCCGGAACGTGTGCCTCGGGGATCAGGGCCCTAAGAGAATAACCCAAAAATCTTACCTCTGTCGGTGCTTACGTCATTAAAATAACTAACTAACCTAAATGTCCTTTCCAACTTCAATAGTTTGATAGTTGAGGCTGTGTGACGAAGTCTGACTGACTTAATAAAGATACACATTTTCTTAAAGACAACTCCCGAAAAAGGAAACAAAGTAGACCCAAACTCGTAACAAAAATTTGTGAACACACAAAGTATTGTCTCACGTGGGGATCGAACCCACGAACGCTTAAACCACTGCGCTAACCATGCAGTTGCCAATCGTGCAGATATATTCCAATAAAAATGATAAAAAATACTGATATTTGGACGTAACGAATTGGCATCTATAAAATTAAGTCCCCTTTTCTGTCTGTATGAACGGGCTTAACGCAAAAATGAGCTTAATTGTATCTTTATGTTTATCACCAGTTGATAGTGTGATTCCTGAGAAAGGTTTAGGTATATAATTAACGGACGAGAGTCTAGTTGAAAATAATGCATTATTGAGTTATCTGAACCTAATGCAACCTGGGCGACCAACTATGCAACTCTTTTTATTTTTTTTTCATAACTAGATGACACTTATCTTTTTTCTATTACGTCACTTCTATTCAATCAAAGGACTCAAAGAAGACCTTGACTCGAAACATCAATTTGTGGATCACACAAACTTTTATCTCGTGTGGAGATCGATCCCAAAACAGTAAAGTATTTTATAAACAGCGAGCCGACCGGTTAAACCAATTTGCCGTACGTGCAGTTAATTGTATTGAGAGACTTGTCAAAACATTTACACATTAAGTCATTAATAATAATCATTATCAGGTGTGCTTACTAGTCTAACCAGATTTCACAGAATATTAGCTAGCTTAAAAATATATATCCTAAAAAAGTCGCACACGGTCATCTCATACCAAGCTAACCAGAGCCTGGCATGGCATATAGACAACTGATATACAGACAGACATTTTATAGATAAATTACACCTAGAGACAGAATAGGTAATAGCTAATCACACGAAGATTTATATCGGAATCGAACCCAAGACATCCGGCTTAGCACCAATCACAAATCCCAAAACCAAGACAACTGGCAAGTTAAACTTAATGATATTTTTATCAAAATACAGTACATACCTAGAAACAGAAGTAGTTTATACATGTTGAGAAAGGCACGTCCCACTCGCACTGTAGTCGACGAGATACTGTCCCGACTGTCCGGCTACTGATAGGCATTGAATAAACGAATAACAAACTTGTTAAGCCAATCTGTTGATCTCCTGTCCACGTTTTACCTGCTTGTCACAGGCAGAAAGATATTCTGGGCTTTTCCGTGAAATACAATGTCAACTCCGTCATATACATGACCCATATAAACTGTTCTACTGCTTTGCACTTTGGATAGGGTTGATTAGGTCGCAGTCCACCACGCTGGCTAAGTGCAAGTTGGCAGACTTCCCATGTCTTATGTCAATATTATGGTGAACAGACATATTTATATAATTTAATACGCACAGAAGATTAATAATTTTTCACCGTTTAGCGCTATGTCGAGTGTTGTGGTTTTGATTCACACAAGACATACTTCATTTCTTTTAAAATAATTTTCGGTGGAAGTTTTCATTACGCATATATTTTTACCTTAGAAACCTCATGTCATTTTAAGAGACCTGTTTATGACATAAATATAGGTGATACAATAAAATTCTTCAATTCAGTTATATGTATGGATTTCCTTATATTAACGGACTGCACGGTTGGCGTAGTGGTTTAAGCGGTCGCCTCGCCGCTTGGTACTGCGCCGCGTGTCGTGGGTTCGATTCCCACACGAGACAACACTTTGTGTGATTTACAAATTGTTGTCTCGAGTCTGGGTGTTCATTGTGTCCGTTGGTTGTATGTTTGTAAAGTCCCCCGCGACACAGGAATTTCTTCCTAGTGCGGGAGTTGTCTTTTAAAAAAAAAAAAAAAAAAAACAAAAAAAAAAACAAAGAAAATATGTTTTTTATGTGTTTCTCTATCACGCGTACTTTTCTAACATATGGTGTTAAAAAAGTAGGTACACGGCCGTTTGGCAGGCGTACACGGAGACATAGGTCCAACGCGCAGAGGCCGTTTGAGAGTTTTAATCTAGGATGTGATGGGACACCTACTGAGGAGCCTCCATAACTGCACTATTAAGTGCAGTCATGGATTAACCGCAGCAGGTGTAAGACTATTTCTACTTGTATGGAAACATAATAATAATATTAATATTATTTTTATTTTTGTTCAAAAACTTGAAGCGATTCTCAGAGTACATATACCTACCACGTTTCAACTGTGCAGTTATATCAATAGTTTCGGAATAAAGTGAATGTGAAATATGGACGGATAGACAGACAGACAGCAGAAATATGATGCTTTGCCATTGATTTCCCCTTAACGAATGTTATAGATCTTTATAACTTAGACCAGCGGCTAAGAACGTTCGTTCAAAAGCACGCAGAAAACGATAATTAACAATTAAATCAGTTCAGTAATTAGTATGGCTGGACCAAATGAAGTTCACAAACTAAAACTTTTAATCTTTTTTTTACCTGTTTGCTAGCTATTACCTTAACGCTATAATTTATTTTGTAATATTACAGTTTACTCCACAGATATAGATCACAGATAGATCTATGTATGTGGTTTACTTTTATTTTGTTTGGTCTGATGTCGATTTATTCGGCATTTTAACAACTAGAAGTAGTAGTGGATATGAGTAACTACTACCAGTTCTAAAAAGTCCTGAAGTTTAAATAAAATATTCAGAATTGTGTGTATTAAAATGTCAATTATCGCTCAATTATCGTTTGCTATACAACGAGGCAATGCCGCCAGTCTTCTGGGCACGCTTCCGATTGACTGCGATGCGGATGACTTCCATGACGCCTTCTAAATTTAATTTTAATTTATTTTATTTTTCGTATTGTATATATTAAATAGGCTTATTTTAATTTTAGGACATAATTAAGCTGCTTTTCATATAATTGTTGATTTTGTTTGGAAAATAAATATAGGACACACTCATTATCGCTCGCTTAACGATGTGCCCGGTAGATGGCAATAGGCCCGCCCCCTATTACATTGGGACCGAAACATAACTGGCGAAGTGTAGGTTTCTAATCCACCTCTGCCTACCCCTTCGGGGATAAAAGGCGTGAAGTTATATTTGTTATGTTATTCTACCCTGCCCCCCGTGGGATCTCCACCTTGTCTTGGTGGGGGGCTCAGTAACTGTGTGGCTTGGACACCCGCGGTGAAGCTAAGAGTGATCCTGGGAGTGGACGCTCCGTGTGCGCTTGGAGGGGCCTGCGCAGGATGCGTCCAAAGGTGCGGGGGACAGTTCTGTCTGTCCCCATCATCGATACTATCGATAATATCGATACTATCGATAGGCTTATCGATAGGGTACATGATTTGCGATGTAAACTATCGATTGTTTTAATATCGATAGTTCGGCAACACTAAAAGCGACTTGAAAATTTGATTTTATTTAGGTATATTACGAGAGCAACTTGAAAATTTGATTTTTTGTTTGTTGAGATATCTCAACGATTATGGTGTCAAATTAAAGATCTAGTTCAGAAACCATTTTATCTGTTTGAATCATGTAAATCGGTCCACGCGTTTAGGAAATAACTAAGAATTTGTATAGGAAAAATGTAAACGACCAGAATTTTTGTGCTTTTGTTCTACTACCTCAAATAGTGGGATAGGATACTTATAGGATAATTATTTATTATTAGGTACGTGGTCAAGTAGGTAGATAGACGATGAATAAATATAGTAGCAGCGCCAAGTCGACAACCCTAGCGCGCCACTCCGCGCCAGACAGCGACAGCGTTATGTGTTAGAAAAGAACGGGAACTGTTAGGTTAATATCGCATTAGGCACTGAGTGCTTATGCGAGCTGAATTGAACTTTATTGCTTAGTACTAAGAGTCGCAATTTCAATAAATTGGTTTGAAAAGTGAAGCTTCTGTACGTTAGTACTATTAATTATTCTGTGGCACGACGCTCTATCTAGATAAGTATATAATCAAAGTAGATAATGTGGTTCCTGAAAAAGGATTAGGTGTGTTATACACGTGGGCGGAGTCGCTACTGCAGTCTGGTATCTGTACTATCTATATAAAGCTAAAGGCCCGATTTAAAAAAATATATTTCAGTTTTAGATAGCCCATTTATCAAGGAGGGCTATAGACTATACAACATTACCTACGCTATGAGCCACGGGGCCACAACAGTCGCTTTAAATGACGCGGGTATACGTGCAGGCTCAGCTAGTCAAAAATCACAGATATTTTCAAATTATCTCGTTACTGAGTTTTCCGAATTCTCAGTAGCAGTACGGAGTCTGGTTATGTGCCCGGTAGCAATGGGCTCGCCCCTATTACGTGGCACCTAAAAATTCATGGACATGTGGGTGTAACATTACACCTCTGTCTACCCCTTCGAGGATACAGGCGTGAGTCTATAAAAAAAACTCGTATAATACCAGGTCACGGTCACACCGCTGTTGCTGGCACAGTCAGTTTAAACGCAAACAAAAACAACTAGTTGGTCAAGTGCGGTCAAAAGGAACCAGCTCTTCCACTTTATATAAATAACCGTGTAAACATTCATTAAAATACTAACAAGACATTGCATCATTATGATACACGTAGTATTTTAACGATCATATAATAATACAAACTACTAAAAATTTTTTAGGTCTAATTTTATATAGGTACATACTTACTTATATGTATTTCGTGTTTAAATTACACTTAATAACATGTCTTAATGTAACTATTTTATAATATTTTATAGCATCTTTATAGTGATGATAAACAATAATGTTGTTACTAAAAGACCCTATTCACTGTAAATATTTTTTTATAAACATAGTTGCATAAACATGCAGCCGCGTTAGTGTCAAATGTTGTGTTGCGGAGTTCATCACCCGGCGAGCGGCAACAGCAGTTTATCAACAAAATACTGACTTTTGATTACATGGTTCGCGTAGTGCTTTATGGGTTAGGTTAGGTTTGGACACGTCACCGTTGTGGTGGTAAGTCCCATTTTAAAGTCACTGCACGCAACAACATTTTTATTTAATTTTACAACCTTATTTAATATCTCTTCCATAATACGCTCGAAGCTATCAAACAACGCTGAAGGAGGCCTGGATACACTTATTACAATAAATCTCTTCAGTTCAACACAGGCTACTTCCATAGTTTGCTCAACAGACAGGCTTGCAATAACATATCACTACTAAATACTTACAATATAATGACGTTCTTTAAATTTAAGTTGCATATTGATTAAAATCTTCGAGCCTCCATGTACTACTTGCTGCCGGCTGAACGAGCTTCCTACTACATGATTATTGAATTTGAACACGAACTGGATGCTTTTTAACTTCCAATTTTCTGTTACGCAAAATATATCAAAAGCAACTACGGTTCATAATCAATTCCATTTCAAATTTTTTTTACCATACTTCTAATATTCTGATGTACCAATTTAATCATTTTCTTTATTATTGTGGTTAGGTAAATGTATTATTAGTCAATGAGTTACAAGTTATCTTATTATAGCTAGAGGTGTTCTCTATTGTCTCAGAATTTAATTCTAATTATTATATGTGTCAATAAAAGTGTTGTTAGTACATGTACCAACCCTAACAAATAAATTGTCATCACAAGAATTTTTGCCTTGCTGTAAATTGTATACTAATAATTAAGCAATCTGTCGCTTAATATTAATGGCCGATACATTGTATCTCTTTTAAAAATAAATTTCCTAATAAATCACTGATTAACGGCAAAAAACAATATTGCGTCACTGTGACGACACGTTATGTTATTCATATTTTTCTAATAATCTGTATTATTTATGAGCTAGAATCGCGTTAGGCATTCTCTACAATTTGGTAAACATTATATACATTTTGGTGTGTTTTACTTACTTATGAGGAAATTATCTATACTAATATAATAAAGCGGAAGAGTTTGTTTGTTTGAACGCACTTATCTCAGGAACTATCGGTCGGATCTGAAAAATTCTTCCGGAAGGCTATATAACATAACGCTTCGACCCTTTGGGGCCGGGCAAAAGACTAAAAAGGCTAAAAGATAATGTCGGCCAATCTCAGGAACTAGCAGTCGGATTTTAAAAATTGTTATTGCCTATGATAGCCCAATTATTCCGAAAGGCTATAGGCTATATAAAATTACGCCACAACTTTTAGGGGCCAGACAAATATAAAAAAATGGTCAAGCGAGAAGGGGGTGGGTTGGGTCAAAGGCAAAAAAAAGGCTAAACGAATAGGATACAATCTATATGGGTATTGTTATCGAGATTTTCGGGACGCTGATTAATAAAATTAAATTTATTTAGTGATCCAAGATGGCGGACGGGAAATCAAAGATGGCGGATGAGAAAATTTAAAAAATCAATGTTGGTATCACCTTCGATATTTTAAGGGGTGGGGAATCGAAATACAACATCTATTTCGTGATCAAAGATGGCGGATAGGAAATCAAAGATGGCGGACGGGATTTTTTTAAAGTCGACATGGGTATCGTCTCCGATATTTTAAGGAATGGGGAATTCAATATTATATAAAAATCTATGTTTGTTTGTTCATCATTTATAGAATCTGAAATGATAAGAGATTAAGCGCTAAGTCAATGGTAACTTTGGAAAAGGGGCTTGGAAAAAAGGGAATTAAATAAAAACTCTTAAAAAGGCGATACGGAGTTCGCTGGGTCAGCTAGTATAATAATAAAGCGGAAGAGTTTGTTTGTTTGAACGCACTTATCTCAGGAACAACCGGCCGGATCTGAAAAATTATTTTTGTATACGATAGCCCAGTTATTCCGGAAGGCTTGAGGCTATATAACATAACGCTTCGACCCTTTGGGGCCGGGCAAAAGGCTAAAAAGGCTAAAAGATAATGTCGGCTAATCTCAGGAACTAGCAGTCGGATTTTAAAAATTGTTATTGCCTATGATAGCCCAATTATTCCGAAAGGCTATAGGCTATATAAAATTACGCTACAACTATTAGGGACCAGACTAAAATAATAAAATGGTCAAACGAGAAGGGGGAGGGTTGGGTCAAAGGCAAAAAAGGCTAAACGAATAGGATACAATCTATAAATGGGTATCGTTTTCGAGATTTTCGGGACGCTGATTAATAAAATTAAATTTATTTAGTGATCCAAGATGGCGGACGGGAAATCAAAGATAGCGGATGAGAAAATTTAAAAAATCGATATTGGTATCGCCTTCGATATTTTAAGCGGTGGGGAATCGAAATACAACATCTATTTCGTGATCAAAGATGGCGGATGGGATATCAAAGATGGCTGTTTAAATTACATATTGTATGATAGTTTTCATAATTACTTATAATAATTGCGTGGGCGAAGCCGCGGGCACTGCTAGTAAAGTTATAAAACGCATTTTTTATAAACACCTAGAACGGTGCATTAAAGGCGTTCACATAGTCTTATTATTAAGTCTACTGTGTAACCGTACACCTCTATTTTTCTCGCGGTACTCTTATTACGTACGTTTTAGTAAAAATGTCTCTAAAGGATTGTGATAATGGTAATTATAAAATACTTATGGGTTTATTACCTAAGTATTGTGGCAATCCGAAACAATTGAACTATTATATCAGAGATGTAGAATTTCTGTGGGTAGAAGCACAGAAAGGTTGAAGGCATACTGTGCTTATTAGATGAGGCAGATCGTGCTCACCCGGCATTGATATGTTTAGTTAAAAGTAAACTTAGTGGTGCGGCTATGAACGCGGTAGCGTATGATGAATATTTTACTAATTGGTGCTCTATTAAGCTCGCGTTGATTAGGCGCAACGATATACAGGTTTTGCATACGCAGGAATTATTGCGCACAAGTTGGCTTAGGAACGAAGACGCTGAAAGTTTCGGTTAACATGACCTTACATAGGTACTCTGTATTTGGTAGGCGAACACGTTGACAGGTCATATTATGAAAAGATGGTAGGTAATTGAACAATATGTCAATCAATTGGACTTCCAAGTCTCGATCCATGTCAAGATAGCTAGACCCGTGTCGCTCGAGTTAGCAACATATAGCAGCTAGGCAAGAGGAGATTAGGCTTACATATAAAAGATCTTAATAATAATTAATTTAACAATTCATCTAAATCCCAAGATAAACTAAAGGAGTCCCCTGGGGACTCCTTTAGTTTAGTATGGAATGGCCTATTGGTAAATTTAGCAATAGACCATTCCATAACTTTGCGAATAATACGCCTAGATATCCCTCTACTAGTTTTAAAAATAATTTAATACAGATAGGTCTGCCCCTCTACAAAAAAGCAGCATCCGCAATGGATGCAGCCTTGGAACAACAAACCACAATGAGGTAACTTTAAGCCGAATAGCTTTAGAAGTAATAGCGGTTACTTTAAAAATCAGCAAAATATACCGAAGCAGCAAGTCAACCCACTGCAAAAGGTATCTGATGTTACAATGCGTTTCGTCGACTAGCACCCGACACCGCATTTCGCTACGCCACAGGTCTTTTATTTACACTAAAAGTCACATGAACCCAGTAATGTCACCACTTTATGACGAAGGTGAGTGTTAAAATTATGAACAAATCAATGACGAACCTTTAGAGAGAGAATCGTACGACAACGATTCCGACGTAAGCTACGGTCAGGATTTTATCCCGGTAGAGGAGTAAGACAGCCAGAGTTTAAATATTAGATTTGATTGTTAGATTTTCAATATAAGGACTACCTACCTTATACAATTGGAAGTGATGTCCCTTGCTTTAAACTTTTTAGACAACCAAGTATACGTATTGTTGCATTAAGACCTTCATATTTTTTGTACTCTGGTATTAGGGGTATTAGTGTCATTTTCTCAAACATACATAATATATGATTGACTGCTGTGGTGGGGGAACAGTAAGGCCATTACTACATTAAGTTTATAAGCAAATAAGCCTATTATGCAAGTAAATAAATATATAATTGTGAGAATAGGTATATAAACGTAGTTTTATCTCAATATTGATTCTGACATGTTGTGTTATAATGTAACTATTTTCTGTGATTGAAATCGAAATGTTCGCCATTATAATTTTGTTTATTTTTTTACGAGGTAGTGGCGCAGTGATATACAGGCTGAATGGTAAAGAATTTTATTTCAACCCTCTGTCATAGTTTGTATATTCTTGTGTTCGAGTTTGCCGCGTCCGTGCCATTTTTATGTTTCCGCTTTGACCGTCCACGGTTTTACGCAAAATCTATAAGGATAAGAGAGCTAAGCTTTTCTGACAATCTAGTTGGACTGGTAACCGGACCCTGGACTGCAAGGCAAAAGTTTTGGATGTAACTGACATAACGCTAGGACGATGTTGATGATATATTGAGTAGAGAGCTGAAAGAACAATGGCAGAATTCGGTCTGGGTTTGTTGCGGCGACCTTAAACTTCATATGAACAAAACAAATAGTTTTTTTTTCTACGATTTTTGATATTTTCACTTTATCTCGTTAAAGCTGGAGTATTTTATGATGATAAAAAGCATTCCAATTGATTACGAACTAGGTACCTACTTTATTATTTGATTGTTGCCATAGACAATGGTGTGACAGGAATAGATGTGAGTGTTGTTTATCCGTATCGATTATTAAAGTATAATTATTAAAATGCAATTATTTAATGTTTAATTAACATTATATCAATAAGCTAATAATTTTTGAAGCAAAACAACTTTTAAATCAAATAAAAACGTCACAGCATCGTTTTAATGTTGTATCGATTTCACATAAAATCAATTTAAAATGTGCACCTCTGCCTTTGTCTTTGGCTGTGACAGTTAGATGCTACGAATAATTCTGCGTTTTGATGTCAATCTGACATAATTTCATTTGATAATTCAAACGTACCTACATTGTTCATTCTTAACTAAAAACTAAAACACCGATATCTTATTTTTCCGGGTTTCCCGAGTGAAAATAGAATCATTTATAGACTCTGTTACTTACGCCGAATTTTTTGAAATATTTTTATTACTGTGCGCTTCAATTTAATTTCAGACATTTCGATGTATGGAGATCTGCCATTGTCCTTTGGCATAGTTGTACATCGCTACTACACGGGTAAAACCATACAATTAAATATTGCAAATTTTAATTTTAAAAGAGTACCTAAGCAGCACGGAGTCAGGTAATCTGGCCGGTAACAGCAATAGGCCCCCTATTACGTGGGACCTAAAATTTCATGGCGAAATGTGGTTGTAATATGACACCTCCGCCTACCCCTTCGGGTATACTGGCGTGAGTCTATAAAAAAGAGTACCTTCCATGCACGTAAATGCAAAATTGATTTATTTTTATTATGTGTCATGTCGAGTAGAGTATCAAGGATCTGTTTTCGATATATAAAGCAAAATACACCACTTGCAGTGTCCCGTTCCTCCTCTCTATTTTCTTAACCGTAGTAATATGGTACTTATAGACTATGCTAAATAGTTACATACATTACACAAGCCTTTACTATCTAACGAATAATCTTCGATTAACTTAGGTAAATTTACGTTAGCTGCCTCCGTGGTCCAGTGGATAGCGTATGTGACTGCTAATCGGAGGTCCCGAGTTCGATTCCCGGGTCGGGCAAAAGTGTTACTGGGTTTTTTCCGAATACTCAGTAGCAGCCCGGAGTCTGGTGATGTTCCCGGTACCGGCAATAGGCTCGCCTCCTATTACGTTAGACCTAAAAATTCATGGCGAAATGCAGATGTAATATTTACACCTCTGCCTACCCTTTCGGGTATACAGGCGTAAGAGTTTACTATTGTTTAACAAAAAACGTATGACAAAAGATCATTTTACAAACAACGTTTGATAAACTTTCATTTCGCAAACATATTACTTTAAAAACAATCATTTGACATAATACAGGTTTCGCAAATGTTTTACTTAGAAAATAATTAAACTGATAAATTATTATTTTAAAAATAATCAAACAAATTATTTAGTAATGACTAAATAATTCGTTTGCCAAATTGGTGATTGTACAATAAGTTAGAAGATAAATTATTAGTTTTTAAAAACTAATTTCTAACCAATACTTACGCGAAATTCTGAAAATATTAAATTGCATGGTTGCAATTTTCATCTTGGACAGATTATAAACAGGCAAGTGATAATTTTGTATTAATACTTATTCCATAGAAACTTAAGTCTTAAAAAAATAAACATTGCCTGAATTAAGCGAAATAAGTAGAATTTTGTTCTGCGTAGTGGTCGCAGTTCTAACCTAACCTAACCAGCCATTGTTTCAGTTGACTCTGCACAAACATTGTTGTATTAACGTAGATTTTGATTGATAAACTATTTACCAAGCAATGCATTTTGTCGAATGTTATTTATGCTTTACGTTGTTTTGCCAACTAATATGTTTAGAAAATAATCAATTTGTAAATTAATGTTTTAGCTTAATATTTTTTTTTGTAAATATATTGTCTAATGCGTAGTTTATTAAACAATAGTTTGTAAAATAATAATCACTGTGACAGCTGTGACAGTAGTGACCACAGATGATATACTATAAGCATATTAGTGACTAACTTCAGACCTGCGCACACTAAATGCGCGAGGTGTATTTTGCTTCGGTATATTTTGCTGACTTACAACTCTTTAACTTCGTTTTCCATTCTATTCCCATAGCATAAAAAAATCTGTAATTACATTTTACTTAGTAGGCCTTAGATCTATCTTTTTGATATATTTTTACTAATGCTCGCGAAGTCTTAATGCGACACTGATAGTCTGGTTCTGGTTTGCCATTGTTCTTTATCAAGTATAATTTTGTCAAATGTTATTTTTCAAATGAAAATTTTTCATTTGTTTTTTTCTCAAATGATCGGACACCAAGCGTGAAACTCTAAAAAAACAATAAAAAAAATTACTTTTGTAAGCGATACAATTAATAATGGGATCAACTCCTTTTAATCTTAAGACACTAAGTAAGGGCTACTACGGCATCCTACATTGTGCGTTTCTTGACATGCACTTGGCGGGTTTTTATTATACATATTTTAATAAGAACCGCCGTACTAGAAATCAATGTCGTGTTTCAGAGAATTTTATGAACATTTGATGAACGGCCACAAAGAAAGTCAATACTAGAAAAAACAATCAGCGGACCACAACAAAATCTTTTCTCGTGTAGGAATCAAACCCACTATACTCCATGTATGGCTAACAGGTATGGCGAGGCGAGCACTTTAACCACTAAGCCATCAAACTTTATATATACTTACTATATATCTAGTGAGAGCGTTGTCAAAAAACGCTACAAAATATGTACAGACATAGGTACCTAACAAGTAGAAGTGATGATTGTACCTATTTCATTGAATTAAAAATAGCGACCATGGCCGTTGCAAGTCGGCCGAAACGACGGAATAACATACGTATTCATACTTTAAATTAGTTTCATTTATTGAGACCGGTTAAATAATGTTGTATAAATAATATAGTGACTGCCTCCGGGGTCCAATAGATAGATTATGCGTCTGCTGAACAGGAGGTCCCAGGTTCGATTCCCGGGTCGGGCAAAAAGAGTTCTTGGGTTTTTTTGAATGCCCAGTTGCGAAATGGAATCTGGCAAAGTGCCCGTTAATGGCAATAGGATCGTTCGATCACGTGGGCCCTACAAATTCATAACATGGTGAAATGTGGGTGTGACATTACACCTCTGCCTACCCCTTCGGGGATACATGCGTGATTTTATAAAAAGAATAGATATTTCTAATAATATGTTGTGTAATGCTGTGATGGTGTGCCAATGTAGTACTTAGTCGATCTTAAACTTTCTAATAGTTTTCAATACATAGGTATCAGCCCTTTTTACTGTCCTACTGCTGGGCACGGGCCTCTTCTCACTGTGAGAAGGGTAAGGCTATAGTCCACCACGCTGGCCGAGTGCGGGTTGGCAGACTTCACATGTCTTTCGAGAACATTATGGAGAACTCTCAGACATGCAGGTTTCCTCACGATGTTTTCCTTCACAAACAAGCAAGCGATAATTAACAATTTCATACGCACTTAACTTCGAAAAGTCACTAGTGCGTGCCGTGGTTTCGAACTCGAGACCCTCTGCGTAGCAGTCTGTCGGTCTCTCCACTCGGCTGTCGCTCTGTAATATAAAAATAAAATGTCTAAAAAATAAAAGCTCTGTAAAATAATACATAGGTATTTTCCTTAAATTATTAACAAGATTAAGAACCGCCAAATAATATTGTATGATGTAGTACCTAGTTACCTACTCGATCAGTTTTTTTGTCGCGATGGAAGTTGTTTTTATTGACTTGTCTCATGGTTTTATCCTGGCTACTACGTCGAAGGTCATTGTTTCGATTTTGGTTAAAGTACCTTGTTAGCATTAAACTGACACTGGTTTGATTGCACGTAAGGTGTCTTGTCCTTTAGCGCCGTGTGTCGTAGGTTCGATTCCACACGCATAAAAACTCTTTATGTGATCCATAAATCGTTGTTACGAATCTTGGTGTTGTTTAAGTCCTTTATTTGAATAATGTTATACGATATATGACCTGTGCAGTCCAGAAACTGATTAAAATAAAATTGGGCAAGTGCGAGTCGGACTCGCGCACGAAGGGTTCCGTACCATCATGTATAAAAGAAAATCACGTTCTTTGTATGTATACTTAAACACTTTATAAGTTTCTACCTGTTTATTAAGATCGAGTAACAAATTGCTTAAAAATTACGTTTGTTGTATGGGAGCCCCCCTTTAATATTTACTTTTTTTAAATTTAATTATTTATTTTGAAAGGTAATATACAACTACATATTCTGTAAAAATTTAAAACATCTACCTGTTACAGTTAGTAATTTTGAGCAAAAAATACGAAAAAAAACACGTTTTTTGTATGGGACCCCCCTTAATATTTTCATTTTTTTTATTTTTAGTATTTGCTGTTATAGCGGCAACTGAAATACATAATTTGTGAAAATTTCATCTTTCTAGCTATCATGGTTTATGAGATACAGCCTGGTGACAGACAGACAGACACAGACAGACAGACAGACAGACAGACAGCGGAGGCTTAGTAATAGGGTTCCGTTTTTTTACCTTTTAGGTACGGAACCCTAAAAAGAAGTCTTAATAAACATATTGAACATTGGTGTAGATCCATCTATAAATTTTACTGACGACTACTATTACTATAGTCTTCGACTGTCAATTTTACTTGTACTAGCCGCTAGTACATAACTTGTGGTCTGAAGCAAAGGTAGGAAAAGTAATTACCCTCTATTTTGTGCAACAGAGTCCGAGTATGCTCGTATGCCTCCAGTGATACACCTGGACCCATACGACGCATGTCAGCTGGACACAGACCCTTTGTATTGTACTGCAGAATTTGCGCTGGTATCAGATGAACCAAGCCCTTTGTTGAATATGATACAGGCAAGTATTTCTATTACTGATAATATTGTAAGTATAATTTAAAAACAGCTTAACAGACAGATAAATTGATACGTTATGTGTATGTATTTATAATATCTTATAACAACTGATTCATTATATGTGACTAAACTCCGGACTTATCAAAATGAGTTTACTCGAATATTACATAATGAACATGTTTTCCCTTTAGCCTTTTATTAAATGAAGCTATAAACAAAATTGATTCAAATAAATTTTGTTTACAACTTCATTAAATTTAATTAACGCACAGAGCACACCTGGAAGAGCTATTGGTTAAAGCCCTAATGAAAAGATCTCTCCCATTAGCCTTGAAGAGAAAAGTCATGGACTTATGCATTTTTTCCACCCTTAACTGGAGCACAAACTTGGTCATTGACTAAAAAACAAAAGTCCGCACTCGGGGTCTGCCAGAGGTCAATAGAACGTAGTATTTTGGGAGTGAAGCTTTCTGACCGCATCAAAAACTCAATACTGAAATGGACCTGGGCCAGCCACGTTAGCCGTATACCAGCACTGCTATGGGCGGGCACAACTACAAAGTGGATGCCCAATAGCAGAAAACGGGAACGGTTCCCTGTTGCCGTTTTTTTAAGAAGTATTGACTCTTGCCAATCTTGCTTGCGCCTGATCGCGACAAGTGGAAGATGGATCGGGAGGCCTTTGCCCAGCAGTGGGACATAAATTAGGCTTCTAATAATAATATTCGGTAGCCAGTACGATAATATGAGCCCACCTACATGATAAAAAATTTAAGACACATTGGTGGTCAAGAATAACATAAGGTCGTGATACATAATTACTATATTGTTACTTACAGGAATACTCTAGACACGATGTATCGCATTATAATCACTCGAAACTTCGGTACGGCATATGTGTCACTCAAACTTGTAAGCAATTTTACGAGAAGGACAATATGGACCTAACATACACCCTAGAGGCATGCGTCAGTGAAATGTTGTTAAAGAAGTATCAATTGAAGGTGAAAATTGTAGATGGATACCATTGCAAATATTTTGGCAGAACTGTGACAGAAATAGATACTTTAGATATTGCCATTGGAGCGATGTGTTCAGTACTTTTGCTGTTTAACATTGTGGGAAGCGTTTGCGAAATCTATTACAATAAAGGATGTAGCAAAACAGGTATTTTTTATTCTTTATAAATTCGGTCAAATGCTTTGCAAGCAGTACTCATTTATTTAATATTTAAATGCTTTCAGCGCTAAAATATTTATTATACTTCTCAATTAGACGAAACTGGAACAAATTGATTTCTACTGCCTCAGAAGATCATCCACGTTTACAATCATTAACGAGTATACACGGAATAAGGTTGACATTTCAAATTTGTAAAATTTGTTTAATAATTGTAAATACTCGTAGTATTGAAAAATTGCATTATTACACATCTAAGTAGTCCATAGGATCATATCGGCTGGTTAAACTTTAAAAGTTAAATCAATCAATAGTTTTAACTATTGATTGTTTCTCGCGCTCTACTTAATGTTAAAACAGCGTTGTTACTTTACGTATTTGCATGGCAAGCCCTTAATTTTTTTATAACAGAGCTTTTGCATTTCAGAACAATAATAGAAGTGACTGTGATTCTTATACACGCGGTTTTTCCTTTAGTTGTTACAATGCAGAATACGGAGTTTTTAGAAGAGGTATGAGAAATTATAGTAAGTTCTTTGCTTTCTCGATTTATAACAAACTTTGTTGAATTCAATCTAATACTAATATAAAGCTAAGGAGTTTGTTTGTTTGTTTGTTTGGTTGAAGGCGCTAATCTCAGAAACTACTGGTCCGATTTGAAAAAATCTTTCAGTGTTAGATAGCCCATTTATCGAGGAAGGCTAAAGGTTATACAACATCACGCTATAAGCGACGCTCTAGTGCTATATAAAGTAATACTATTTTAGATATTGGGGCATTGTTATACTTTACAGATTCTGTCCCGTTTATGGCCTAACAATATGGGTGTTCCTTGTGTCCGTTAGTTGTATGTTTGTAAAGTCCCCCGCGACACAGGATTTAGTCCTAGTGCGGGAGATGTCGTTTTCAAAAAAAAAAAAATCCTACTAAAATTTTTCTTGCCACGCTGAAAAACATACGTGTGTGATTTAAAAGTACAATAAAATAAATATTGTATATAACTTCATTTTATTAAAACTTTATTCACTTTACATAATTTAAAAACAACGTCAAAATTATTAGATCAACACCCCGCAAGTTACAAAGCTAGAAATAATTACGAACCTACGAAAAACCCTAATGAATTTATATGTATGAATAATTATATTTCATTTGCAGATTTACTTAACTCGACCATTCTACATATTACTGAACAGTCTACTGATAATGAATGTGTTGTGGATGTTGTCTGCCTTTCTCCTCGTGTACAAGAACTTATTGAACGCCGAGAACCACCAAGTCTCTTGGCGCATGTTGCCAAAACAAACATTCCTTAGATGGCTAAGGTAAATATTAATATTCCTTTTAGGATTTGCGATTATAGTAGGGGAGCCTACGATGCTAAATTGGGATTTACTCGAGCATCATTGAGACCTATTGGGCTGCAAAACTTAGATGATAATAATATAAAAATGGAAATAATGTATTTCCATCTGCGGCGGGAGTGCTTATAGATAAAAAAAAATTAAGCACTCTGTTGCATTGATCCCTCCAGATAATCGTCAGATTATGAGAGAGTATGTCTAGGACATTAAGATGACCCTCCCCCCGTGGGATCTCCACCTTGTCGTGGTGGGGGGCTCAGTAACCGTGGGTTTGAGGTACACCCACGGTGAAGCTAAGCGGGATCCCGGGAGGGGATGCTCCACGTGGGCTTGCGTGAGTCCTGCGTAGGATGCGTCTCAAGGTGCGGGTGCGGGGGACAGTTCTGTCTGTCTCTCGCAGTCGGGTTATCGTGTCGTGTATCTCTCCCGCGTCCAAATGGGGGCGCACCATCGTTGCGTCGGTCGCGGTGGGGCTGCAGAGGAAGAGGAGATGCGGTGTTGCGTTGCCGTCCTCCCTATCCTCTGCAGCCGCTGGGTGTTTTGGCGGCGGAGCCCAACACTTTCATCCGCCGCCAAAGAGGTTTCGTTCGGGGCCCGTCTGACCATCTGGCGGGCCAATACCCGTCGGGGGGTAGCGAGGAATGCTTCGGTGAAACCCTACCCTCCGACACATGGGTACATGAGGAGCACGGGTTGCTTTTTAGTCAGTAAGAGTCTGACAGTCCCCTTCGTCCTGCCCCCCCCAGGGCGAAGGGACTCAATGAGGATTTTCAAACCCGACAAAAAAAAACGTTGAGATGAACAATATGCATCTTAATGTGATGCGCTTGAGTATCCCAAAATGGCAAATTCTTTTTGCACGTTCTAATAGTGACCACGAGCTTACGTCACACCCAAACCGTAAGATTATTCAATGAGAGGCTTTTTTTAGGTTCACTTAACATCCCCTAAGAAATTCTGATACGCTCGATTAATTTTCGTTTCTTTTTGCATTTTAAAATCTTTCGTACGACCACCGAATGACCACCACCACTATGCAAACGATCAGAATAACATTCCTACTTTATTAAAAATACGTAGGACATGGATGCTATCAATATCTGACACGCTGACGCCGTGAGTATATTGGCAGTCAATATCCGGATTTGACTGAATATTAACTTTTCCACAGAGCGATGCCTGTCTGACCTCAGCTGCCCGAAGGGATAGCGATATTGCGTGGTTTAGACTAGTGTCACTTTATTTAGAAGGTACTGACGCCTTATAACGACTGTCATGTCATCATCTTCATGACAACCGGGACCGACGGCTTAATGTGCTCTCTGTGGCACGGGGCAAGCGATATTTAACAATACTATACGCACATTACTCCGAAAAGTCATTGGTGCGCGCCGTGGATTCGAACTCGATACCTTCTGCATGGTAGTCTGTTGGTGTCTCCACTAGGCTATCTCTGCCTTTCTAGTACTTGTAGCCAATACTTATTTTCCTGGCGATCAAAGCAATAACAAAAAATATTCTAAAACAAAGTTAGTTAGTTAATCAGGATTCCAATTGCTTATTTTCATAACATTTTGAATACAATAAAATGCTATTGTTTTATTCCTTATCAAGTAGTGCTTACAGATGATTAAATTCTCGTGCAACATCTTGTTGATTTCTAATCTAAATGTAGCAAATAAATAAACAACATTGCGTTAGGTATCTGGCAGCTACGCGTATAAATGCCATCACAGCTTAGACTATACATATTAAGTTACTTTATGCACCACAGTATCTTTTTATGAAGATATTATAGTATTAAGTATAGAAAACAATTGCTCTAGCTTTGAAAAATAGGTCTTAAAAAAGTTGTAATTTAATTTTCAGGTTAAGTTCTAGTTATGTAGTCGTTTTGGCTCTAACAGCTACTTGGTTTCGCCATCTCGCATCCGGTCCATTGTCGCATGTAAGTATGTACAACAAATATAAAAACAAAACCATTGCCAAAGTTGAAATTCAAATTGTATTACAATGTCTTTTTTTTTAAAGACAACTCCCGCATTAGAACTAAAGCCAGTGTCGCGGAGTACTTTACAAACATACAACTAACGGACGCAATTAATACCCAGACTCGAAATAACAATTTATGAATCACACAAAGTGTTGTCTCGTGTGGGGATCGAACCCACAACATTTCGGCGCAGTGTCAAGCGGTGAGGCGGCTGCTTAAACCACTTCGTCAACTGTGCAGTCATGTCAAAGCTATGTCTATCTAAATAAATATTAATTCTAAATAATATTGCATGTACACATAGCCATTAGCCACAAGTCAGTTGTAATACGATAATAATACTTACTTTCTATACGCCATAAGCTTGGTACAAAGGTCAAAGTGTATAATTTTTCGTGTAAAATAGCCGTGTGTCCAGCTTATTAATGGTGATGTTGCTATTCTCTTCTTAATTATGTATGTCGTCTTTCTTTTTATTTACCTTCTTTATTCTCACATCACTAAATCACTCCTATCTATCATCGGAATAATAATAAAACTCAAATTTTGTTACAAACTGGCTTAGCGCCATATTTCAACTTCACTATTTTGTAGGAAATTTATCAAATGCAAATAAAAATTATGCCCACATTTTTACAGAAATATGTGGTGGCAGAGGCGAATGACTGTAGAAAATACTGGTGGATGCATATCTTGTATGTCAACAATTACTTGATAGGCTCACTATGCATGGTCCAAAATTGGTAACTATTTTTAATATTATTAATAGATAATTTGTAAATAAATAATTACGGAAATGATATTAATTTCCTACATAAAAGGCAATACTGAAATCTCAACAACGGTGTCTTATTAACTAATTTATGATCAGCGCTGTGTATAAACTGTCCAACGGCTGGGCTCGGGCCTTTTCCCTCTATGAGAAGGGTAAGGCCATCTAAATCTACGCTACGTCTAGGTTTGGTATAAACTCATTCAGTGCACTTTTCTTCAGGTATGTTGCAGTGGACATGCAGCTCTACATTGTTGCCGTGATCATCTACTTGTCGTGCAGAACTGCTCGCTCCAGGAAGATTACACTGTCTTTATTATTCGTCATCGGCATGATCATTCCAGCTGCTCATGTATACGTCCAAGATCTAGATGGAATACAATTAGTTCGACCTGAGTAAGTATCTATTATAAAAAATCCCAATAATTACTGAGAAAACCTCGGCAATCCCCTATAGGCCTAATTCTTTGTATAAAATCAAATAATTATTTACTCGTATTAAATTGTTGTATTAGTTTATATCACCATTATATTTTCTATTACATGCCAAATTTTCAATTATACATGCCGAATTTCTGTCTAGCTGCTTTCTTCTTTAGGAAAACAAAACGAGGACGTACGTGCATACATGTTAGAATACAGTACAAAGAGATATCATGCATATCAAAACAGTCGGTATCAGGAGTCTTTGAATGTTGTGGTATTGAACTTATATCCTATAATATTATTATTATTTGTTTATACCGTATACCAAAACATAATTACATAATATTTTATGAAAAAGTAGGAATATATTGAGCACAATCAGTTCCAATTCAAACAAAAACTTTATCCTGTCAGGGGACTTTAATAAGTGCTGAAACGAAATAATATAATATACCTTTAGAATTAGAATATTTTTTGTTGCAATATAATTTAAAATTAGCATTATACACCCCTATCAGATTACATTGCAATACCTGCATTGAAAATTTTGCACATAGTTTTTCAACATAATGTAAAGCGGAAATTATAGATTTAATACTTTCAGATCATACATCTCAATTGTTAAAAGTACATATCAATAAAGTATGCAAATTAAAATAGTGGAAAATCAAAAAACGAGACCATTCAATAGATAACTTAAATAATAATAAAACAACATTTACAGAGCTTATCCTTCACTGATGTGTTTAATACTGTAAAAGCTAACGAAGCTTTTGACTATTTTTTATGGAAAATTTTACTCTACTTTATAATTATGCCTGCCAGAAAAAGAAATTGTTATTAAAACAAACAAAAAGACAAAATGGATATCTCGTGGATTAAAAATAGCAGAAAACAAATACAGTTGCTTTTGAAATACCGGCTTAATCCACATCATACAAATTTAATTTAAAAAATATATAACTCTCTATAAGAAAATTATTAGGTTAACACTGAAAGCCCTAAGCACCCATTATACACCGCTATTTTTTAATTAGTACAAAACATTTAATGGGGCTCTAGGCATCTTTAACTAATCATATATATGTATGTAAAAAATAAAAATACTAAGTTCCAAAACTGTCCCAAAACTTTCCACAAAAATACGTAATGTTTGGTAAATGCATAACTACGAGTAAATACTATGTTGTCGTAGTAATTTTACGTGCCACTACTCCATTGATAAAGTGCAAACTCGAAGCTCGCCACCCCCTGTCCCTCTGCGCGCGCGCCGCAGTACTAAATTGAAGGCGATAGCGAACGGGTGTTTTTCGTGGAAACAATTATTGTTTGTTTACGTTTGCCCAACGGGATGGCTTATTAGTTCACATCACGCGAGTGCAGCGATGCGTTTGTACAGGGAAGTGTTTGGAAGCCAGTGGATCGGTCGAGGTGGGTCGTAGCTTGGCCTCCATGCTCACCACTGTGTACAAAAGTGAGCCGTTGTGTGTGTGAGTGTCGAATAATTTAAACAGAGAAGCTTACTTATCTCGTTAAAAAACAATTAAATAAAACGTACTGTGTATTGACAATAGTGATGGATATTTCGAAGATTTTGAAATACTTGTAAGTAAAGTAAATATTACCTACTTAACTAAATAATAATTTGATGCGGGCGGCTCAAAATCGGTCTATGTGGAGAACCTTGAGGGAGGCCTATGTCCAGCAGTGGATGTCTCTAGGCTGACATGATACTGATGAAATAGTAATTGTAAATAGCAGCTGATTCTAACTTCATACGTACGCCAAAATTACTCTTTTCTTTTATTACAGAATACCTTCTTTTATTTTGATATGTGTTTGCTTTCTAAATACATACCTCCGTATTTATTTACTTGTAAAACGGTAAATTTTGCCGGTCCTAAGACAGGATGAAGTATGAAGGAGTGGGTAGAATTTAAAAAAATTAATCATATCTACCTACACTTATTATTTTGCTTCATTTTATTGTCTACGGCTACCTACATTATAAGTGCGACGGAAAGAATGCGTAAGAGTAGGACGGAAAGTAAGTACTATCAATGAAGTAGTGAATGGATTGTAAAATATGTCTATGATTTAGGTGAGATTTTCTACAAAAAACAAATGATTTTTATAACTTTGCTATTTATAAATATTATGAAATTCTTACGTCACTTGTATGATAATAATGTCTTCGCTAATATGTCCTTAAAGTATTTGTACTAATTAAAAAATAATGGTGTATAAATTCTGCGCAAAACAAATCGAAAGCTGCATGGCAAATAATAAATAAGTCACCATTTGGTTTTCTGGAAGATATATGTTCTTGTGGTAAATAAGAACATAATTATATCTTCCAGAAAACGAAATAATTCATATTTGACGGACCCAATTCACATTGAAAATGAATTTAATAATTATTTTACTGACGAAATTGAGAATAACATTAAAACAGACATGCATCTATTTAATAATAAATTTGTTTTTAATAATTTGACTTCGCAATCAATAATTTTATGACACATTCTGAAATTATTAAATAATAAACTCTCTTAATAATACCAATACTGTTGGATCATATCCAATTTTTGCATTTCTACAAATGTAATAAGGTATGTATGTGAAAGATGTTATCGCACTGCCATTAACACATATCATTAATTTGTTCATTACTGATGGGATATTCCCAGAAAAGTTATAGAAAGTCGTTAATCAAGCCATTATTAAAAAAAATGACAAATTGGATGTAAAAAATTATCGGCTCATTGCAAAAATACCAGTATTCTCTAAAATATTTGACAAGGTAATCTATAATTCATGGTACACGTATTTCGAAAGATATAAATTATTTTGCAACGAACAAAATAGCTTCCGTAAAATACAAATATTAACATGGCAATATATGACCTCTTATTAAGTGTCATGACATCCATGGATAAACGTAACCCAGTATGTGCTATTTATACCAAAACGACCAAAGCCTTCGATTACTTAAATCATAATATACTTTTGAAAAAGTTGCATGGTTACGGTGTCAGAGGAAATATCCTCCAGCTCATAAAATCATATCTTAGTAATAGATATAAATGTACAGAAATTACAAGAATATGTTCAAAGAATAAATTAGAAATAAAATATACTTCTGGACTACGACAAACAAAGTATGGTGTGCCTCAGGGTAGCGTGCTCGGGCCACTAGTCTTTCTAATACATATTAACGATCTGCCAAAAATGTTGAGTCTTAAAATGATCTTGTTTGCAGATGACAGCACAGCCCTCATAGAATGCTCTGACTTAAACTGCTATCAAGATGACATCAATAATTCACTTAGCAAAATTATAAATTGGCTTAGTTATAATAATTTAGTTATCAATCTAACAAAAACTAAAGTTATGTTATGTTATCAACGCCGTAAAAATGAACATATTAAAGTTACCTATAAAGATTTTAACATAGAAGAAGTAAATAGCTGTAAATTCTTAGGTATTCTTAGGTACTATTGATAATAAGCTGACAAATAGAGGAAGTGTGTAAGCGACGTCAATCGCCATACGTAATTTTTCAGCTTGCAAAAAAAGTTAATATTGAGACTTTGTTAAAGTTTTATCATGGTTTAAATATAATACCGTAACGAAGAACGGAGGCTAGGTGTTTGGTCTTAAACCAATTAAAAGCTTTATACCTTATTTCAGCTCCTTAAAAATACTAACATTGCCATCGTTATATATATTAGAAATTGCATTATTTGTAAAAAGTAATTCTGCATTGCTTACAAACCTATCGACTGTAAGGAAGAATCCAATGCGTGCTAAATACCTTAATCAGTTGTCTCATGTTAAATGCAAAACACCCTTGATGCAGAGGAGTTTTTTTATATTGCGTCAAGGATATAATATATAATAAAATACCCAATGACACTAAAAGCATGCCGGCTAAAAGTTTTAAAAACAAATTAACAATTTTTTTTATTGACAATTGTTATTACACATTGGATGATTTCTTAAATGATAGATTTTATTGTAATTATAATAATTAATTTAATTTTATTTCCTTTTATTTTTCTGAATGATTTTTATGACAATTGATTTAATGTTACTTAAAATTTTATTTTTAGGTTTTTCAAATGTTTGTATGTCCTAAAGACAAAACACAGTGAACTGTAACACCTTTAATTTTTACCTATGTTTAAGAAATAAATGATTCTGATTCCGATTACCTAAGTAGCTTCGAAAGGATAAAGGTTAAATTAATAAGCAATTTCAGAAATGAACTGAATTGCTTTGAAAATCTGCGATACGACGAAGTTGTGCGAAACCTAATCAATATCAGTCAGAAGAAAACCAAAATATTTAAATTGTTGTGCATTCCACTGAATCAACATTGAACGAAACTTATCGCAAAAATATAATTAAAGCTTCTTTTCCATAAATTTTCTTCTTCTTACACTTAGTACGAATTTTTTTTATAATTTCAGATTGGTACTGAAGATTTTCCGTTTTGACCCACATTTCGACAATGTGTATAAACGCTCCCACACCAATATCACTGGATACATTATCGGCATGGCGATGGCCTACTTCGTTTACTTCTGCCAAAATCAAGGAGTTAACTTAAAAAAGTACAAGGTAAATGGTTGTAATAACGCTGTGATAAAAGTTCGGCATGGTAAATAATAAACTTAATTTTTTTCTTCTCTGACGCCTGCGGTCAGTAAAGTTTCTAAGATATGTAGGTACATGTCGCAGGGATTTTACAAAAGCCATGATATTATAATTTTACTAGTGACATTATAATTACACAAATTATAGTAAAAAATTTTATATACTTACAATTTAACGGGCTAGTTTCAGTGCCATTATAATTTCACTAGACCAATTGAGTGAATTTGTAGTGCAGTGACATTTTGACATTAACAGTGGTTTAAGAAAGCCGTTAGATTATCAGAGCGATCGCTGATTGGTCTGTTTTCGTTACCAGCTGTATTAAGCGTAGAGAATAGGAAATAAGAGACAGGTTTACTAGGTACCGATTAGGTTTAGCTAAGTCCTTTAAGCTACATTGACGGAAACGAATATATATAAAACGTAGAATTTGCATCGTAGGTATACACAATGCAATGTATTCACCTTCAGGAGTATATGTACCGGTTTCTTTTTCAATGTACCTCTCTACTTCTAAAGAAATATGCAAAAATAGGGGACCGTGCCCCCCAAACGTTTTCAGCACGGCCCCCTTGTAACTTGAAAAATACATAGCGTATTAAAAAGTTTTTTAACTCGAGGAATGTACCTTATTAACACGTTATATGTAGCTGCCCTTTCGCCCTCTGGAGATTCAAAAGCCCTACAATTTATTCTTTTCTCGATACTTTGTCATTTTTCATACCAACTTGCAGCACAGCGTTCGTAATGCATGCGCTATAATAGTTGGGTGTGCATGTGCTATCGTATATCTGTCAGTACTGACACATCATACATAATGTCATACTGTGCACGGTGATTACATTGTTGGCATATATAAACTAATAATTATATACTACGCTTAAACGGCTGAAACGATTTTCTCTACTATTATGATAAATGCAAAAGTGTTTATAGATATATATTGGACATGTATTGGAACATGGCTTTGGCATTTGACTGTATGCAAGGCGATGTTATTATGTACCTTTCGGTAGATATAATGGTATATAGTGTCATGAATACTGACCGAGCTGTACCCCATAGAGTTTCCCTATAGAGCTTTGTACCCTTTAGAGTTTCTTCTCTCTCTCTCTTCTTTAGAATAATCAGGAGTGTCTTCACACAACTTGAAACTGAAAGTAGATTTGTGTAACCCTAAATTTAACGCGTGTGAAGCTGCGGACAAAAGCTAGAACTTATAAGATTTGCTAGTTAACTTTTGTAAGATAATCATTCAGAACCAAGAAATAGGTCGAATTTCCTATCACCGTGTAAAGATAAATGTAGAGTAAATACTGCACATTTTTGGATGTCAGACTGACTTAAAAGATAGAAAGTTTTTCGAAACGTAACATTAAAATAAGAAACGCTATAACTCTCTGAAGATACGAAGTTCACTGTCTCATGTTAGGACAGTCTCACAATAACACAGAGTACCTTTTCAATAATGGTTCTCCTATTTTAAGTACCAGCCGCACATATATTGTAGCTAACTATATGTTTTCATTTAAAATTGTACATAATTTTGTTATGCTTGCTTGTGAAACAAATAAATAAATAAATAAATAAATAAATAAATAAATAAATAAATAAATAAATAATTACAACCACCTCAAAGGTGGTTTCTAAAACTTGCAGGTATGTGATAAAAACTGTTACTTGAGTAATAAATACCTAGTAAATTAATGCAGGCATAAGTATCATAGTTCACTACAAATGTTAAACAATCTATTCAGATTGGAACGATTAATAGTGGAATGGGCAAGAAAAGTGGTGTCGCCTTAGATGTTCAGAAAAACTTTTTCTGAAAAATGAACATTAGCTCAAGGGACGGCAATATGATAAAAATGTGTACCAAAAACTAGCAGAAGATCTTAATTATGCCCCGAAAGCTAGGTACTTAAGCTATAAAAGAAATTTTCTGGGCACTAACAACCTCACATCAACAAAAAATGTCGGTACACTGGGAAGCATTACCAGTGTTAGAGCGACACCTTCAAATTCATGTTAATACAGCACAGCACAATTATAAACCGCACATATTCTAAAACCACACATATAACTTTGTCGTTTTTACTAATACTATGGAAAACAAAGTTATATTTAGGCTTTTAGTGATTATGATATTTGGTTACGTGAAGATAATGGGTATGTTAACTGTATACCTCTACTACTACTACAGAACCTTTCATGAACGAGTCTGACTCGTACTTGATGTTATTATTTCATCCATGTAGAGCCCAGGTTTCACTGACTATGATTTCATGATTATAGTGAAGCGAAACAACTATCAAGCAACCGACTATTAATCAAACAAATTTTATTGCTTATAAGTACCATCTGATTTTAGGGCCATACTAGATGCTGCTCCACAGCATTCCTACCGAAAATACTATTCCTATCAAAACTACTATTCGTACTAACACTATAATATCTAACAAAACTACCATTTCTACCAAAACCACCGGTGCTGTCAAAAGTACATTTTCTCTCAAAACTACTATTTTTACCAAAGCTACAATTTCTACCATAACTACCACTAAACTTGTAATATAATTATATGACAATAGTACTATGAACCGCTGTAATATGTGCCACATAAAAAAAATAAGATGCCCGAAGAAAGTCCGTAATTTAAAAACACAAAAATGTTCCTAACATAAAACGTAATTTACCCGTCTGTAGGGTTGATTTTCTCAACATAAGGCGAAAATTTCACTACATTTGGGGAAAATTTCTCGGGTCGCGGGTATACTGACGTCGTGACCGCGACCCCGTCATTAGGGTCGATAGAGGAACACCGCGCTGTTTTAGTGAGTATGACCCCCGAACATCTAGGGGGCCGAGAGCCGAGCCACACAGCCCTAGCCCCCTTCCACCTGCCCCAAACTCAGTACAGAGTTGGCGGAGGGGTCCCTTTGAGGGACAGTCCGTAACTGGATTTCATCGCGATACAAAAAAAAAGGGGGGAAAATTCCTCAACATCAGAGATCAGTTCACCCAAAATTAAGAGTTAAATGGTGGTCGGGGAATATTACCTGCCATCAGCGACAATTCACTATAGTGATAATTTTACCAACATCGGATATAATTTTACACACCACCACACTCACATCCGTATAAAAGTAAGTTAAGGTCACCTTAAGGAGGCATAACGGTTTTTCCTGGCAGTTACCGCAAGGAATAAGATGCCATAAAAATATTGTTGAATTTAGAACCGTCCATGTAGAGAGAAAGCAATGGAATCTTAAGAAATTTATAGGAAAATATTGAAAAATAAGTTCAATGTCCACACCTATCTTCCTTCTAACTTACCCAATTTAAATGAGCATGCCATCAAATGAAAGAACGCGACGCAACAATGGTGCGCCCCATTTGGTCGCAGGAGATAGAGCGCGCAGCAACGCATCACGGACACGCCTCTCCTCTCGACTGCGAGGGACAGAAGAACTGTCCCTCACACCCGCACTATTGGACGCATCCTGCGCAGGCCTCCGTCAAGCCCACGCAGAACGTCCACTCCCGGGATCTCGGTTAGCTTCACCGTGGGTGACCTAACTACGGTTACTGAGCCCCCCACCGTGACAAGGTGGAGATCCTACGGGGGGGTGGGACAGTTCCGACAAATTTAAAAACCGATTTAGCGTTCAAACTCCGCTGTACCGAGTGTAATGAGGTACATACCATTTCATATTGTTATATTAAATTACCTACATGACGCTAATAAACTGATTTTATATACAGTACTTTGCTTTATGAATGTATTTGCTATACTTATGAATTGTGCAAAGCAATCTCCTTTCATGTTCAATACATACACATAGTATGTCAAAACCTTAACAGCAAATAACTCAGAACCTACCCGTTTTTTCAACAATTCATTGCAGGACTTGCAATAGTAAGTCGTAATGTTGTTTTTGTACAAGGCATGATGGGGTTGGCGTATCCACATAGATAAATACCCCAATTCAAATAAATAATAAAAAAAAGGATTTGAAATAGAACTCACTGCCCAACTACACGACTACTCAATTTTATTGGAACCGTGTATACATTTACTGCTGTAAGTGTAAAATGTGACTGATCACTAAGCCAAGAGTAAGTATTCCGCAATACCAACGCCACTTTAAAAATTATAGCACCGTCAGAAAACAAGACAAGTTAAACTGATATTATTTCTGATATTATGACGTATCAGTAGCATCATTTAATTATTATACATAGGTAATAATAATATTATGTAGCGGATATTATGGATTCATAGTCACCCTATTAGTTGTAATATAAGTTATTTTGGATCTAATTTATCTTTTAAAATTCTAACACTGCCGAGTTGCATTTCATTTGGAACGAATGTACTCCTATATGTAATTCAGCAAGTCGAATTTCCTAAAGAAACATATCACATTTAAAAAGATATAGGCGTCCATAGAGGGCCGTGCTGAATGAACTAAAATTGGTTTATTTTCCAAAATGAGCAATTGTTATGAGAAGAAAATGCGGTACATATGTTACTTACCAAGCACCAATTTTCAATAGTTTTTGGCTAAGGTTGTGTTCTCTTTTTTAGATATATTCTTATAACTTTTTATTCCAGCACGGCCCCCTATACATATCAATATATAATTGGTTATTACGAATTTACAATGTTTGTTGCGGTACATATAACGATAAGATGGTTTGGGCACATGGAGAGGATGGATGACGATAGACTGACAAAGAAGATATTATACAAGGCAAGTGTGAATGGGACAGGACAAAGGGAAAGACCTAGGCGGACGTTCTCTGACCAGATTGGAGACATCCTGAAAAAAGGACAAGTCAGAAGTACCCTTCACAGAAGAGCATACATGAGAAACTTGATGGGAGTGAGTGAAGCAAGAGAGGTATGTCAGGATCGTTGCAAATGGCGTTCCGTAGTCTCTGCCTACCCCTCCGGGAAACAGGCGTGAGTCTATGTATGTACATATAACGTGTTAATAAGGTAAATTCCTCGAGTTTAAGAAACTTTTTAATCCGCTATATATTTTTCAAGTTACAAGAGGGCCGTGCTGAAAACGTTTGGCTAGCACGGTCCCCTATTTTTGCATATTTCTTTAAAAGTAGAGAGGTACATTGAAAAAGAAACCGGTACATATACTCCTGAAGGTGAGTACATTGCATTGTGTATACCTACGATGCAAATTCTAGGGGAGCCGTGCTGGGCAAACGTAAATAAACGGCTAACTATTTTTGGGTACAGGGTCACAAGAAAACCTACCATAACCTATTAAGTTTCCCCGAGTGAACGAAATTATTTTCATTAATAAATCGTGATTTTCGAAATGAAGGTCGGCATCAGTTCCGTCAACTTAGCCCCATAAAAACGGCAAAGTTCCCGGTTTTTCGTTTTATCAGATCGGTAACTGTAGTACATTCGTAAGTCTGTGGGACTGATTAAGTTGATTGACTAATCAGAACACACGGGGCTCCCACGGGGAACAACTCAACTCGTAATAACCCTAGATTTATTATTATATCACTATTTCGGCCCAGTGAAATTACAATATAACTGAAAAGAGCCTGTTAAATTATACAAACCAATTATTGACCATACTTTATGTAATTATAATTTCACTAGTGAAATTATAATATCACATTTTTGACTAAATTCCTGCGACATACATAATTATATCATGAGCCCCTTGCCAGTTATCGTCGATGAGCACAATCTTAGTCGACTTCCACACGAATTAACATCAAAAATCAGTTTTGTGACAAGGACCTATAGCCCTAAACTAACGAAACTACTTACGAACAGGCAAGTCTTCTTATAAAAAAAGATATGAAATAACAATTAAACATATTTTGACCTAACTAAATTGTATTCTACTTAGATATAAGATTTCCAATACAGTTTATATTTGTGTACAATAAAATGTAAATAAATAAGGTCAGGTTTCCGTTGTGAGACTGCACTCGCAACCGCCAGCATAGCAGTCAGAGCCGCCAACCACTAGACCAAGATGCCGGTCAATTTTTATCGATTCTCAATTTCTTTTCAGACCTTCACGTACCGCCTGTTGTACTGGTCTCTGTTTCCTCTGGCTTTGTTCTGCTGCTATAGTGGCGGCATCTTCTACGCTGATGCACCGAGAGCTTCTGTATATATCCGTACAATCTACGCAGCCGTATTGAAGCCAGTGTTTGCAATCGTCGTCGGCTGCATAATCTTTGGCTGTATATTTAAATTCGAAGGTAAAATATTTTAAACATGCTACACTATCTTTCAAGCAGAACTTTCTTATTTCTTTTGGGCTTTATTATGAAGCGCTATAGACCTGAATTTTGATATGCATATCCAATTTTTCTATGGATATACTGTAGTATTTTACTTTTCCCTGTTCCCAGACTTTTACCGTTCAATCTTGGAGTGGCGCGGATGGGTGATCATAAGTCGATTGACCTACTGTGCGTATCTGATCCATATGGTGATTATTAAAACCTACGTCGCTTCCCTAACACAAACCATAAGACACAGTTATATATCTATGGTGAGTACAGTCAGACTCTTCCATGTTGACACAACAACCTTATGATGAAAATACTATTATCTAGTTTTTATTCGTACAATGAGATTTATAATTTCTTATGTATTACTACATCCAAAGATTACTGTAATGTGTCATAACTTCTGTAAACCGATTCCAATGTCGTATAAAATATTTACAGTCTTTTCAGCCTTGATTTAAGTTTAATCTAAGAAAACATCAATATTAGAAAAATCTGAGAATTCTCTTGTGACGAGCTATTTATAATATTTATTTATTTTCACAGGTTGTACTCTGCTTCAATCTCCTAATAATGTCATTCATAGCAGCTTGCTTTTTGTGGCTGCTGGTAGAAGCACCACTCAGCAACATAAGAGAAGTGTTCTTTTCTGCTGAAGCTAAAAATAAGAACAGTACAAAGGTTACCATCAAAACCAAGGAGTCATAACTCATTATTTTAGGTTCGTATGCTTGTTCTAGTCATGCTAATATTAAATACATAATAGTTTGCTCATCTGCGACCAAAATCTCTAAAAATATTCAGCATTCATTGCAGATAACGCATCTTTTTATACCGATATGCAACCCCGTCTTATCGCCTCACAAAAGCGAAAGTGAGAAGTTCTCGGGCGAATTGATCAAGAGAGTAGAGTAAGATAGCCATATAAGACGAATTGAAGAGATAAAAAAGATCAAAACCGTTACAGGCTGGTACTCCAAGAACAACAAAAGATAACCGATGTGGTTGACATGAAAATGAAATTGACAGCAACTGTAGAGCCAGACAGGCAAAATACTTGCTTAAGGCAAGCAACAGTCAAGAAACTTTTTATAAATTACTAGAGGATGCCTGCAGCTATGCCCGCACTTTTTTTTTGTTAAATTTACCGTCTCTCCAATTTCAGGAAATTCCAACTTATTGCACCCCTACAGTCCCCAAGGAACATCCATGCCAAATTTCAGCTTCCTGCGTCTTCCATTTTTGGCTGTAGCGTGTCTGTCAGTCAGTCAGTAACGCAAGGATTTTATATATTAAGATATACAGATTGTTACTTTAGAATTAAAACGATTTGTTAACATGCGCTCATTAATATCATAATGTGGTTATACATTATGATATTAATGAGCGCATATAGACTAAGTTAATTTAATATTCTGTTAATTACTGCAGAAAAACCTATTAATTAGAGAATAAAAGCTGTATTTGTTTTTATTATACGCTTGTTTCATTTTAAATGGACGACCGGTTGGCGCAGCGGGAGTGTAAACGATTGCTATGCCGAAGGTCGCGGGTTCGATTCCCGCACAAGTCAAACATTTGGGTGCATGAACATGGATGTTTGTCTTGGTCTGGGTGTTTCTATGTATAATATGTATGTATTTACAAAAACAAAGTATATACGAGGGTCAAACTGAAAGTTCTTAGAACTGGCCACTTATAAACAATATAATAAAAAAAATATTCTAAAATTTGAAAATAGAACTCTTTGCCAATATTACTGAGTATATATTTCATTCATTTGTCATTTGTTTTACGATTTGGCGGCAAATTGAAAATTGTCTGTGTCACGTCAACATGAATTTAACACGAGAAAATTTTCGTGCAATGATTTTTTATGACTTTCGATGTCATTTAAGTCAACAAGAAAGTTATGATAGACTACGATTGGCCTTTCACGATGAAGCCCCATCTCGTGCGACTGTTTACAACTGGTTTAATGAGTTTAAACGTGGTCGCACTAATCTCACTGATAATGTACGTGAGGGACGGCCTTCTACGGCGACGACTGAAAATAACATCTGTGTTGTGCGGCGTATGATAGAGACTGACAAAAGAGTGACCTATCAGCAGATTCGGACAAGCTTAGGCATCGGTATGAGTCAAGTGCACAAAATCCTCCACGAACATTTAGCGGTCAGGAAGCTTTGCGCCCGGTGGATACCTCATAATTTGACTAAGGCTTAAAAACTCCATCGTGTGGATTGGTGCCGTAAAATGATTGAAAGATTTAACGGAGGTGACTCAAATGCTGTGTTCGACATACTAACAGGTGACGAAGCTGGATTTACTGTTATGATCCTGAAACCAAAAGACAATCTGCTCAGTGGGTGTTTGTCCTTTCGAGGAGTTGCCAACTAAAGTGAAGAGAGATCGAAGTGCGGGAAAAAAAATGGTGGCCTCGTTCTTTGGAAGGATAGGTCATTTCGCAACAATTGTGTTAGAGGATCAAAAAACAGTTTCTGCAGAATGGTACACTACCAATTGTTTGCCACTTGTCTTGGAAAAAGTTCGAGAGAAACGACCTCGCAGTAGGATCCTCCTTCACCACGACAACGCCTCGTCGCACACCGCCAAGCGAACGATCGACTATTTGGCGACATCAAACGTTGAATTACTGGGTCACCCGCCGTATAGCCCCGACCTCGCGCCTTGTGATTTTTATTTATTTCCAAAACTTAAAGAAAAACTTAAAGGAAAGCGGTTTATGAATGCTGAAGAAGCGGTGGCTGCGTATCGCGATGCCATTGAAGAGACCCCTAAGGACGAGTGGGCAAAGTGCTTTTCCCAGTGGTTCCATCGCATGCAGCGGTGTATTGACGTCAATGGACAATATTTTGAAAAGATATAATAAAACTAATAACTGGCTAATGTAATCAGTTTTTGATTTTCTAAGAACTTTCAGTTTGACCCTCGTATGTAACGATGTTTATCCATTATCTAGTACCCATAATACAAGCTCTGCTTAGTTTGGGACTAGATGGTGTTGTGTGAATGTAGTAGAATATTATTATTATTCATTTATTTATTTTTCTTCAAATTTCATTTACATTTTAAAATAAACAATAAAAAATAAAATACATTTAAAAATATAAAAAAACCGTGGGATCCCACCAGCAACGACCACAGGGTCCAAGCTGTCGGTGGTTAGGGCTCCAGAGACAGGAACTTCCTCACAATACGTGCCGTGTCGAGAGCGTGCCTTTAGCATCAGGCCGCATTATTATTATTGTGTCTTTTCCTATTATACAAAATAAATTAGCGGGTCTTAATCGCGTACAATTAATTTATTTAAGGTATAAATACCTATTTGTTTCCGACGTTTCGCTCGTCTTGCACCGAGCGTGGTCGCGGAGAGACTATTATAATTTATTTTGTATGATGTATACAAATCGCGAAAGTTTAAAATTGATTATTTTTTCCTATTTTTCTCAGCTCTTGGCTGGTATAATCTACATTTACGGGTGGGCACCAAGTAAATGCAGAGTGTGTATCTATAATATTTTGTGGATGTGGTTTCAGGTGTGTCGTTTTCGTCAAGTGACATGAATTTCCGAACAATTCTGCAAGAATTCAATATGGCGGCTTTCTGGAGGTTTATATAAAGGCTTTCTTTGAAGTCAACTACTTTGAGGCTATGATGGATGTATTTCAGGATGACACCAGTCGTAGAAATTACGATAGGGACGATATAAACTTTACTCTGTCGCCAAATTCGTGCTACTACTTTTAATTCTGAATATTTGCTTACCTTTTCGCTAATAGATTTTTGTATATTGTGTGTATTGGGAACAGCAACATCTGAGATGTGTAGTTTTATTATGTTTATTAACTAGTGTTATGTCAGGTCTATTAAAATTAATAGTTCTGTTTGTTAGGATGGCGCGGTCAAAGTACAGCTTATGAGTGGTGTTTTCGAGGATAGTTTGTGGTGTGTATTTATAATATGGTGTGGTAGTGTCTTGGATGAAATTATGTTTTAATGCTAAATTTTGGTGAATGATATTGGCTAATTGGTTATGTCGGTGTGTGTAGTCGGTCTGTGTGAGGGTAGTACAAGCTCCAGTCATGTGTTATGGTTTCGATGGTTGAGTATGGCACTTATGACATTTTTCATTTGTAACGGTAGGGTCTTTTATTATAAATTTTCTATAGTTTGGTGTTTATGATCTGATATTGGATGGCTATTATGAAACCTTCTGTTTCTGGAAACAAGTTACCTATCTTCAACCATTTATTTGAAGCTACTGGATCTATATGAGTCTTTTCCAAATCATGTGGATACCGGCCGTGAAGTGTTTTATTTTTCCAGGTATCTATTTTCTGTGTTTGCACATCGCTAGTGCTCGCAATTTGGGTATTAATTGGTTCGTGTAGGTTGAGTGGAGTGTAGTTCAAATCATTTTGGGCGATAGCTTTATGAATGTGACTTGTACTTGTTTTTGTGAGGAAAAATGATTTCAGATTGTGTACTTGTTTCTTCCAGAGGTGGTTGATATCTATAAAACCTCGGTCCCCATTCTGTCTTTTGATAGGTAATCTTTCTACAGCAGATTTCGGGTGCAAATAATTGTATTTTGTTAACGTGGTTCGTGTTTTTTGTTCTAATTGTTCTATGTCTGTTTTAGTCTATTTAATTACGCCGAATGAGTAGGTCAGTATTGGAACGGCGTAAGTGTTAAGCGCTTTTTTAAGGTGTTTGCCGGTGAGTTGTGTTTTGCATATGGCATTTATTCTTATTTGGTATTCGGTTGTTATAGTTGACTGAATCAGGCGTTACTTGGCGGAACTCCATTGTAACCTAATGGAAGGAAAGAGGAACCCACCACGCACCCTCGAATTTACTACCCCAACTATTGCAATAGAAAAAGGTTGAGGCATCCTCAGGAACGATGGGCAACGACTGAACTCAGTCGTTGCCCATCGTTCCTGAGGATGCCTCGTGCAGAGGCGAAACACGTGTCGAAGAATAGTCGGCGCATACAGCGGGATACTGCAAGTCAGGTATCTTCCTGGAACCCATACCATTCCTATATCCCTTATCCTTTTAGAGGAGTTCGATATTGTTAACCTTTTTCTATTGCAATAGTTGGGGTGGTCAATTCGAGGGTGCGTGGTGGGTTCCTCTTTCCTTCCATTAGGTTATTCGGTTGTTAGTGATTGTTTTATTGTGGTGTGGTCTTATCCTTTCAATTGTTAATAACCTAAATATTTATAAAGATCAATCGGTCTCATCGCTGTAATTGTGTTAGTATCGTCAATTGCATAGTCACCGCCTCGTATCTTTCCTCTTATTATATGAAGTGTCTTACATTTATCTAAGCCGAATTCCATATTTATATCTCTACTAAATTCTGATGGTTTTGCTAAAAGTATCTTCATGTCTTTTTCTGATTTTGCATATAATTTAATATCGTCCATATATATAAGGTGTGATATAACTGATTCTTCTGTCTGACATTTAATGCTATATCCAGCTTGACATTGATGCAGTAAGTGTGAAAGTGGGTTTAAAGCTAGACAAAACCATAAAGGACTTAAGGAATCACCTTGGTAAATGCCTGTCTTAATTGATATTTGGCGAGTTCTAATTATAGTGTTGCGGTTAGTTAATTGTAAAGTTGTTTGCCAATGTGGCATAATGCTACGCATAAAACTAGTAATCATTGGATTTATTTTATATAGGTATTTGCAAAATTTGTAATAACCAAGAGTGGGGTATACTGACAAATGCTTTCTTATAGTCGATATAATTATGTACAATGTAAGTTTCTATTCATTATTATTATCACGTATACTTAAAGGCTGAAATCAGCAAGGCTCTACTACCTGTGGTAGCCTTGCTGATTTCAGCATAAAGGGGCCGGCTCGACCGGGGAAGTACTAGTGTCCGTATACGCAGCAGGACCCTGCGTTTAATTCGATTGAAAGTTAACTTTTTGCGTGCGTGGTATTTTGTACCTTTCGAATTGTATAAGTAAAAAAATAGTACCTTCATTGCTACAGCGAAATCTTGAATTATTACCCAGCAGGACCCTCCGCTGTTTGAAGGTTTTCAGACCAATATTATATGTCACCGTTTAGCGATGTATTAGTACCTTTAAAATACCTTGGTTTCATTTTAATATAATAATTAGTTTATGAGGAAAGCGCCTGCAAAACTTTTATCATGCCAGCAGGACCCTTTTTTGTTTTAACGCTTTCGGCCCCGACAGTCATATTTCTTATTAGCATTTTAATAGTACTGTTCAAATAAGCTTACGTGTAATTCAAATATTTTGTATTATAGCAGAAAAATTGTTTTAAAACTTTTAAATATTTTTTCAGCGACTTAACGTTTAGTTTGGCCAATGTAGGTATGAGCTTTCATAACTTTTAGCATGGTGGCGTTAATCAAAGAGATTTTTATTAATTTAAACCGGTTTTTAGATGTACTTATATATTTAATTTTTATGAACACAATTTAATAAAAATCCGTTATGATATGATTATTATTTATTTCGCATCTACCCTCAATTTTAATAATATTTAAGTGCCATAAAAATTATAGCATCATTGGAAGGTCTAATCTTAAGGTCATCGTGAAAAAAGTTTTAAATCAAATTGCTTGTTAAACTACAAAGTATTTGATTTAAACGTAAGGTTATTTGAAAAGTACTATTAAAATGCTAACAAGAAATATGACTGTCGGGGCCGAAAGCTTCAAAACAAAAAAGGGTCCTGCTGGCATGATAAAAGTTTTGCAGGCGCTTTCCTCATAAACTAATAATTATATTAAAATGAAACCTAGGTATTTTAAAGGTACTAATACATCGCTAAACGGTGACATATAATATTGGTCTGAAAACCTTCAAACAGCGGAGGGTCCTGCTGGGTAATAATTCAAGATTTCGCTGTAGCAATGAAGGTACTATTTTTTTACTTATACAATTCGAAAAGTACTAAATACCACACACGTAAAAAGTTAACTTTCAATCGAATTAAATGTAGGGTCCTGCTGCGTATACGGACACGAAGTACTACTCTCCCACAGAAAATCAATGTAAAGTAACACTACCTAAGCTGTTGCGTTTCTTACGGTGAGTGAGAGTTCCGGAGGCCCTATCCCATATTCTTTCTCCCTCATCCCGCTCCGCACCCTATCCCTTCTCCTAATCCCAAGGGGCGGCAACGCACTTGTGACTCCTGTGGTGTTGCTTGTGTCCATGGGCGGCGGTAATTGCTTATCATCAGGCGATCCCTCTGCTCGTTTGCCGCCTATTACTATAAAAACATAATAAAAAAAATAGTTCACTGGTAGCGCCGTGCAAATTGTTCTGTATTACTAATAGCTCAATGTGGAATCTTACTTCAAAATAACTCTTGTATGGATACGAACTTACTTTGAGTTATGACGACTTTGGAAAGGCTTAATTTTGCGCAGCAAGATTTCATGCCAGACTTCATCGAAGGTTTGACTTACGTCCAGAAAGTAACTATTATCAGCTTTGTTTATAATCCGTCCCGCTGCAGGGCATGGGTTTCTTTTCACAACAGGGAGGGTTAGCCCAAAGACCGCTATGCTAAGAGTGGGTTGGTAGATTTCTTAGTCATGTCTATAGAGAACATTACATATGCGGAGAATGCTCAAACAGGCTGGTTTTCTCACAAATATTCAAATCGATGAAGGCAGCTAAACAATATTTTTAATTTTGAATAACTTGCTCTCCGGCCTGTCTGAGTGTACTCCATTAGAAGGTATGTAATGTTCTCTAAACTAAAGATACTAATATGATTATGAAATCGGCCAATCTTCACTTGGCCAGCATAGTGGTCTATGGGCTTACCTTAGACGCGGTGGTGGCTCCACCGCTCAAATGAACTGAAGCCTTGTGGACGGAGTATGTACGAATCACGATATAGTGTGGCCTGTATGGCACACGTGAGTACGACTAGAAGGTGCACGTGGTGTGGACACCGCGCCTCCTCCATGGCCTGTTAGTAGCCACTCAGGCAAGGGCCCAGAGTAATCCTTACATATTTTTAGTTTTCACAGAGTTCAAAAATAATTAATGTATATTTTGTCATTCAAACACTTTATTTTACGTGTGGAAAAGCATGCACTGAATGACATTTATTTTTTTTATTCAGTGCATGCTTTTTCACACGTAAAATAAAGTATTTTCAACATTGTTGTTTGATTTTTGTCAAGAGTGACCATTTTTCGTATGATGGAAGCCGGAAACATTGAAATAATGCTTAATTTCATTCTAAATTGTCCCGTAATTACGCGGTTGGACGCGTAGCTGTAGTATGCGAAAAAATATGTCCACAGTCACAGGCCACCAAAACTAAAATGAGAGTCTTTTTCGTTCCGCACATGTTTCGTCAACGCAATTGGTGATGCGAATGTGAAGATTCCAACTAGCGAGTCTAGCGGCGAAATTTAAAAGTTGTCTTAGTACTTAGAACGACACTTTCACAGATCACTAAACTACTTTTGACACTTTTGATAGATTTCAATACTCAATTTACGTCAAAAAAATACTTAACCTCACGACAACATCAAAGCAAAGTAATATTGAATGCTGTCTGCTAGATAATCTTTGCATCACCAACAGTTCAGCAAAAGTTTTACAGCCGCATGCGAACGAGTCGGTCGACTAACAGCAAGTCACTGTAGATGATCAGGCAAGGAGTAGTGAACAGAGTTCGGTCACAAGTATTGAACAACTTGTAATTCGGTATACCGAATAACAAGTTTGAACACTAATCTTTGTAGGTATTGTTACTAGTTTATGTCATCGTCATCTACGCTGATCTCACCATTAGTTTTCAATGCCACAATTGATAATATATAACTTTATAACAGTTCATTACTTTAAATACAAAACTACCCTCAATCAAATAATTATATTCGAGACTACGTAAAAAAATTACTATATTTATTTAACCATCCATAAGAAGTACCTATGTAGCAAAGTCCGACCATCACAACGACTATTATTAGCGAGGTAGGTTTATCGTTAATTATAAATTAATTTTTAAATAAATATTTAAATGAAATTAAATATCCGTATCGATTAATAAATAAGTAATCGATACGATCGACCTTTATAGGGTTGGTTTGGTTTAAAATATAATTATTAAAATGCAGTTATTTAATCTTTAATCAACATTATATCAATAAGCTAATATTTTTGAAGCAAAACAACTTTTAAATCAAATAAAAACGTCAGAGCATCATTTTAATGTTGTATCGATTTCACATAAAATCGATTTAAAATGTGCAGCTCTGCTTTTGTCTTTGGCTTTGACAGTTAGATGCTACAGTAGAATACTTCTGCGTTTTGATGTCAATCTGACATTCGACCATTAGTCATTTGATAATTCAAACCAGAGAGGTTGGACGCGTAGACTAGAGAGAACATGCTCGCCATATTTCCTTATACCGAACGTGCAACATGTAATGTCAGTTCGTCTTAGTTGGTTAATCATAACGTCAAATAACGCGTCTCATTTAAAGAGACATACATAGACTCCTTACAGACTCATATCTTTGACTGCATTCTCTAAATAGCCGTGCTGTCAAATCCCATCATTAAGGAGTGATGGGCTTTGACAGTGAAAGGAGATATCGATGTTTTTTGAATGAGGGATAAATACAGAAACAAACTATCGGACATGAATGTAAAACTGAATCGTACCCGCAAGCTTCGGCGTGGCAGTCGGTTGCACTCACGCCAACGGGGTTGTCAAAGTAGTTCACTGCTGTACTAATATTTACATAAAGGCGAATCATTTGTGCTGGCGGATCACAAATCGGATTACCTACAACTCGAAAAATATCAAGCAGTGTCCAACTTAGCGATAGCAAGCAACGTGATATGATGCGACGCACACAAATTGCCAAAGCGTGCCGCATTAGCCAATCTGGTATAATTCGTACAATACATAATCTAAGTGACAGTTTCTTAGCATCTCATCGCAACGCATCGCTCATTAGTTTATGAATACTTTTTGTGAATAGATTTCATGGCTAAAACGAACAATTAAACACGTGAATTTTTTTAGTACTGTCAGTCTGGCATGTCTTTTTCAAAGCACTGGCGTCAACAGCAAAAACTACAATTTCAATATTTTAGTTGTTTACTTCTACGGCTTAAATATATCGACACATACTAAAGTTAGACATTTGACCAAAAATATTTATCGATAAATCATCACTGTTACGAACAACACTCGGTTTCCTAACTCTATGTTTTGTCTTCTGTTTGCCTACCACGAGGCTGCTATAAGAGCGTGCTGCTAAACCTATCGACAGCTCTTTCTATCATACTGCATGTGCCATTAGAAAGAAGATATCAATCATAGCAACTGCTGTTGTTATTTTGTGTTACTTCTATGCCTTAAGGTTATATTTCTTTGATTCAAACGTCATCATTCATTCTCTACTAAAAATTAAATCACCGATATCTTCTTTTTCCAGGTTTCCCGAGTGAAAATAGAATCATTTATATACTCTGTTACCTATTGACACGTTTATAGGACGTGAACAAAGAATTTGGAAGAAATAAAACTAAGTTTTGAAATTTAAAAAAAATTAAGGTATTGTAAAAGAAAGACTCCATACACAGTTCAGAAAACATTTACTTCATAATATCACAACATTTTATAATATTAAGCACTTCAGATTAAAAATAGCAAATGAGGGTAAAATGGTAAATATACATTATTACCTTAAAATAACGCCAAGTAGACGCGCACGTAATTTCATTTAGTGTTCACTGGAGGCCGCTTGACGACAGAATGCCGCCTTATCTCAGACATAATTCTTCTAACAACTAAAACCCCCGCCACAACGCGTGCCTCGCTCTGATTGGTTCGATATGCGCCAATTGAAACCACGGACCCATAAGAGCGGTTCGGTGTTGCCAGTTAATAAAAACTGAATTCTGACAAATTGCGAAAATAAAATGATGCCAGATAATAAAAAGGTATTATATAAAATACAGACGCTAACAGCTCGGCCATCCTGCGAAAAGCGAGTCCCTTCGCGACATCAAAAAAAAAGGGGAGGAAAGTTACAAGTTAAATTAAATTGAAGTCTATACGACAAATTCTAGTAGGTACATGAGCATACATAATTTAACCTTGGAAAAATTTTACAATCATAAATTATTGTAACATTGCCATCTTATAATAATAATTAGTACCAATATTATAATCTTAATATATATGTGAGGTCAAGCGATTTAACTACATAATCTATTTTTTTTTTTAATTCACTAACCTAGTTGACGATCTTTATATTTAACCACCGAGTATTCATCTCAAATCAAACTGATATTATCGAACAGTTATTTTCATGGTAAGCTTCTTATAACTAAGCTAGACTTATTATTTATTTATTATACAAATAGCAAAAGCAAAAAAATACAACGTAAAGAAATTAAGCCACAGTTAGCCAATTACAGGTCTCCGCGGATATGTAAAATTGCACATGCATGCTGCACAGTAGGTATATAATAGATATGTGGACATATAAACAAAATCATTAAAGGTTAAAAACAATTCAAAAGTTCTGTGGTTATTAAAAAAATCCAAGTTCAGTAATCGTCTCACCGTTTCAATCATTGCGACAAAAATATCAAATTCATGTTTACATTGTTTATTTAGAATATTACTCGCTCGCCACACAAACGAATTCTGCCGGTAATTTGTAGATGCTAATGGAAGATGATTAGGGGCGTAGTGTCTTACAGCAGTTACAGCCCTGGTTGGAACATTAAATAGTATTTTACCCAGTAGATCCGGACAGTCAATGGGTCCAGATATGGTGTTCGACAGGTAAATAACATCGGCGATATCTCGTCGTGTAACTAGCGGCAATGGGTGGAATTTTGAGCAGATTTTCAAATATTCTCAAATTCAAATTCAAATCTTTATTCGCTAATATGGGTTGAATACATAGATGACAAATACAATTAATAGTGCCAACATATTAACCTTATAGTATGCGAATTATTTAATAAAAATGTTATTCATTGATTATTATATTTTAAAATAAATATATAAAAACAAGTCATAATAATAGTCACTTTTTACATGATTTCTATAATAAAAATAATATACTTTTAGTCAATTACAATAATATCAATGCCAAATTATTTATCTATAAAATAAGAAATACGAATTGTCTTGCAGTTTACATAATATTAATAATAATGTTGTCAATTATATAGCTACAGTCTATCGGCAAGATACTCAGAAACACTATAATAAGCCTTCTCAATTAGAAATACCTTTTAATTTTTGTTTAAATAAGTCCAAAGACGTGATGTCAAGAATCCGTTGTGGTAAATGATTATAAATGCGAGGTGCCATATTCTTCCGATCTGTAGGTGATTTTACACCGATAGCACAAGTATTTAATAAATCTGCGTTGTGTGTGTTCTAGTCTATTAATAGAAACATATCTAAGGGTTCCATACTTAACCGGGGTATTCCAAAATGTCTTTAAAATCTTATATTGCACATGTCTTATATTGCAATATAAGATTTTACAGGTTTTCACCTCATTAAAATTGTTTGAAATTCGCATGACGGATACTAGAGCTCGAGATGCCTTATTAGCTATCTGATCTATGTGGGCGTAAAATAGTAATTTAGAGTCATGTATTGTTATATAAACATTAGGTACATAATATTAACATGATATTAATTCTAATAATATTATCACAAACATTACATTAAGCGTTGTACATACTTCATTAAATATTACATTATTTATTATATTTCATATATCAATCTATTCCAATCTAGATGTGCTCTTGTTAGTATGTGGAACTTATTGGTAAGTTTATTACAGTCCTGATTAGCATTATCTTCAGACTCCGACTCTGTAGAGTTATAATTCTTATCGAAAGCGAGCCGCGGCTTATTAGGCTTGTGTCCTAAAATGTAACTAGCGATGTTCGTTTATTAAATGCTAAACTAAAATAACCGATTTGTTTTCTTCAAAAATCGATCAGCAAATTTACTAATGACGGCTTTTGAAAAACCTATTGAATTTGATACGAAAACGCTGTAAAACCATTATGGTGGTTGTGTGATATCACAAAGTGCAAAACAAAACAAACCGTGAATGAAGTCTGGTCTGGTGTACCCAGTTTTATTTTGTTATATTCGAACAGGTACAAAGTTTGACGTTATAGTTATATTTACTTCCAAAACGTCAACAACACGATTGTCGGATTGTCGGACGCACTGTTAGATGTAATGCTCTCCGATTGGTGTTCACTGTCACAAGAATAAATACATTATTTTTAGTTTAAGAATCCTAAAATTATCATTAATCTTACCTTCTATAATAAATAATAAACTTTATTGACAACTTAAAATCGTAATGAATCTATAGATACTACAATCAAACCGAGTTATTCTTAGTGGACACAAGCCTATTCTATCTATCGCTATTACATTTTCATATAAACGTTGGCCATGATTGCGGGTTGACGTTGTAGCTTCTATTAAAACCTATCGTTATGAGCAGTCCTGATCAGCGTGAATTTGAACTTCGTGGTCAACTTGCTCATGGTCCGAGTTGATGCAAAGGTTATCTGATCCTGCTGTGATTGTATCAAATGCTACTGAAATAGTATAGGAGCCTGCCGATACTGTTACTCATCTATCGAGTCTATGAGGATAATCCTCATCGAGTTCTACATAAATCACCGCCGTCTGGCCTTCTCTTCACTCAATAAGCTGGTACGAATTTTGACTAACCCGTCATTAGGATTGAGGCGTATTTATCGTAACAGTTAAAAAACAACAGGTATCATAAAATAGCAGTCTGTAACTGCTGACTAACTAACTGAAAAAATAGTTCCTGTTCCAAGCGATAGCAAAATGCCTAATAATCACAGTCACAAGCTTTTCTCTATTCATGCTTATGACAGTAACAGTTGTTAGAATGAGATAAAAACTTATTTGTTATATTGTGACACCCTGTTATATTTGTCACAAGCTCTTTCCTTTTCTCGCAAACGTTCAATACATAAGCTAGAAAGAGAAGGATTGTTTTCAGTACTATCAAGCTAATTCATATTCTCTATGGTACCTATTTATATTTTACCACCTAAGTAAGCTATGATTAAATATGTATGCAGGTTAAATCGTGGGTAAAATGTTTGTATCTGTGATAACAGAACACACAATGACTAAACTTACTACCTTATGGTATGAAATAACAGACTTATTTTGTAACAGGTATTTGGAACTGTTATTTATGTATAACAGGAACAGACGTAACAGATACGCGATTTTACCTGTTACGACCCACTCCTACCCGTCATGATCCTGACATTTTAAAGAACAGTGATGTCATTTCTATTTTCTGATAGATTGATCGCTAATCAATTTATGATCCAGTCATCCTTCTTCCATCATAAAACATCACTCAACATTCTATAACCAAACTCCCTTAATGAACTACCTTAAATTTCGGGCTGTAGCTATACCGATTACGAGGCACCTCAAAACCGCGCACTGGATGCGCGCCACTCACGGGCCGCGCGTCACACGCGAACCGTGCGCGAACTTATCTACCAACTGAATTTTACAAGGATTCTTCGCATGGCATACCCACTGAATGGAGACCGTTCTTTTCAGAGTGATTCAATATGCGTACATCGAAATCTTAAGTGATTATCAAATTATTTTACAACTTCACTTGGTGCTTGGCCCTCTGCTCAAGAATAAGGATGTTAATAACGCAACTTTCAATTATTTACTATTCATCTTTTCTACCAGTACAGCCAAACATGATTTTGAAACCAACTGCCACCAACGTAAACTTAAAATACGTAGATCTAAACCGCGCATGAACTACTATTATAGTAAGTTACAGTCAAACAAATTAATTTACTTTTGTCAACGCGAACGCAACGACTACTAAGATAGTCAACCGGCTGTAACGAGTTCTTTCCGATTGTTGCAAGTGTTGCAACACGCTGCTGTTATAACAGAAGCTAGATCGAGCACCACTGACAGAATTTTAGCAAGTTTAGTCAATGAATATAAATCAAATTAGAGCCATTTGAGTGGCAGTGTATCCATGATTACGTCCAACCACCACATCTAAATGCACTTCCCTCTAGTAATGCCGGGCCACGCTATGGTCCTCGCTACAAGGCTAGACCCGACTATACCACACAGAGCTATCGCTTTCCTGAACTCCCCCGGACTTCTCTACGAGTATATGCCGCTTTTAAGGGGCTACAGCTACAATATTGCTTAAGACCTGCATCACGGAGACAATACCACTTCACTTTTATGTAATTTCTTTGCTATGTCAGCATCATTGGTACTTGAACCTCAGAAACCTTCCTAAGATCATAAGCGTACTTGTAGGACCGCTTATTTGACAGCGACTTCAACACGTTCGATATCAATAATTCTCAAATTAACAACAGCAGAATTGGACAACATCAATACCTTTTGCCTTGCCCGATTTGTTCTCATAGCCTTGTTTGTAGGATGGACTCATACCTACATCAAATCTTGCGAGTATGCTACTAAATAAAATAAAAAAGCTGCAATGACAACGTTTGTACCTCTATACCTACCCGCTTTCGTAAATTTTATGGTTTACAACAAACTTCTAGCCTGCTTTTAACTGAAAGGTGTAAAACTATCGTAGTGTCAACTAAACTCATGCAGTCTTATTAATAAACTAGGATTAGCGTCAGAACAACTTAACTCCAAGACTTAAGCTAAGATTAGGCAATTATGGTATTAATAAACTAGGAGTAAGGACGGAGTTAACTATTCATAATTTACTCCGGGAATAAAAGTTACTCCGCGGAGACCCATGGTTTAACGCTGGAGTAAGCAAGGATTGAGCATCTATTTGTCACGGGGTACGGTAGACTAGATCGAAACTTTACCTGAATACTAAAACATAAAAAATAAAGATTTCGAGTCGACAACATATATCCGCAAAATTCGGATTGTCGAGTATTTTGTTAATTTCTAATGCTTCTGACAGTATTAGAAATTATAATAATAAAAAAAGACTCATGTTGAGTATCTACTATGTAGTTTGTATACCATATGTAAATACTTCTTGCAGTTAGATATATTTCTTATCGGTATAAACAGTTTGTTTAAACGACAATGATTATTAAATTATCCATCAAATATATTTTCACATTTGTTTGATGTTCGTTAGAGTACTTACTAGTATCTGATTTTGTAATTGTATTATTGTGGGGATTTGTACGGCACAAATTTACCTCTTGGAAGTAAGAACGCATGCGCTATGATAATTGAGTGCGCTGTGCGTATATCTGTCAGTACTGACACATCATACAATATAATGTCATATTGTGCACGGTGATATAAACTAATAATTATATAAGTACTACGCTTAAACGACTGAAACAGTTTTCTCTACTAATATTATAAACGCGAAAGTGTTTATAGATATTATTTATTAGATATTATATTGGACATGTATTGGAACATGGCTTTGACATTTGATTGTATGCAAGGCGATGTTATTATGTAGATATAATACTAGGTATATAGTGTCATGAATACCTACTGACCGAGCTACTTTGTACCCAATAGTTCCTGAAGTCTTTAGAATAATACGCGCGCGAAGCCGCGGGCAAAAGCTAGTTGTCAAATAAAAGTGTTCAGTAAAAAGTTTTTATTCGATCAGGTCATTTTGTTCATTCTTTTTACTTTTAATATCAGTGGGTTGCCATAACGTATAACTTAATCTCAGGGCAAGAATAGTATTGTTACTCCGAATTTACTTCGTATTTATTAATACCGTTATTAACACGTAGCTATTCCGTATCTAATCTAGAATTAACTACCCCCGGTGTTACTTTGGAGTAAGAGAAGAATAAGCATTTTTTATTAATAAGACTGATGGTGAATTCTTCAATACGCACTCGCTATTACAGAAAGTACACCAGAACGCGGCGTTCGAACAAAGCCTGTCATAAATTTAAACATAATGACTGATTCTAAATACGAAATACTTATCCTAACCTTATCATTAGTAATAACGCGCCAAACGGCTTATCTTGTTTACGCACCAATGGATAGGTATGCTAACACACAAGTTTGTTGCCGCACAGACAGCTTATTCCGTTTCTGCAAATCTACACAACGGAAACGATGTTATGTAGCACAAGACCATCACAACATGGACTAACAAGGTTCGTAACTCAATTGTGAATCAGGTAAAGCAAACAATCATCACTAACGACCACTAACCTGGTCCTACCTGCAATGAAAGCGAAAATCGCTCAAACTGATTATCATAACACTACAGTAATAACTATCATTTTCTTCTACATCTGGTAATCGAGTTTAACAGCTTCTACTAGAAACCTTGTACTAAAGATATCTTCTTACTTTCGCTTAACGAAATTGGCTTAACGAATCGGGGGCACTTGGTAAAGATTCACAGCGTATCATATGAATTTTAAAGAACACAGTGCATAATCTTTCACTCGTACAATCTTAAGATCGAATTAAATTTTAATAGCGGTGCCATCTATTAACCATAGTATGGTAACACCAAATATTTTATCAATGCCATCCATAGATTGTACAGATATACTGGTAATGCCATCTATTGACATTCACATCTATTGATATGTTACAAATTACGCACAAAGAAGCAGGTTTACACAGATTCGACTGTACAAAACGGAATTACGACGAGTGGCTCGTCTTGCTTAAGCTGTAATCACGTTTAAATGAAGCCGTTAGGTATTTAAAACGCCTAGAGTCTGTAAAATTATCGCTCTAGTAACATCTACCAAAACTAATTCCGACTATGGTGGTTAGGTTCCACACCAACCAACCAACTACACGTCTAAAGTTCTAAACAGCATACGTCCATGTTAGAAATAAACGTTACAATCTGTTCCAAATAAAATCGCTTTGTAATAGCTCAGCACAGTCTGACACTATTATTATAGTTATTTTATAGTATTATATTATAGTTTTTATTATAGTTTGGCTTTAAAATAGAGTGCTTGCGGCTTTGCCTGTCTCTGACCAGACTCCCTTCCGCTCCCTCACTATCATTATCAGAATCACTTATTAAGCGTTTGCGGACTTGCCTGATACTTGCTTTTATGAACTTTGCGTCGCTGCGGAGTTCGCCGTGGGCTTTCGTTACAGTCCAAACTTGTCGGCTCATCCTTGTTATTGCAGCGACGTCCATTACCACCACCCGCGGGCGATGGATCCATCATCTGCAATTGTGATTAAGTTAACTTAGTGTTAATTAGTGCATTTAACTTCAGTTAAATGCTATTCTTAAGGTCGTAAGTAATAAATGTATGTATGTAATCAAAGTTGAATATTCAATGCGCCAAACAAGCATCGCATTTACAGAGTGTAGCCCTGGCGAAATGAAAAACATGTTCTAAAACACATCAACGGGAGTATCCTGGCAATATATAATATGCTCAACGAAATAAAATCAAATCAATAATTGTATTGTGTGTATAAGAAAAGTATGTACCGCATATCCAGAGAGTTGCCCTGGCAATATGGAATACATGCTCAATATGATCCGTTACATATCCGTAGGTGTGCCCCGGCAATATGTAACAAACCGTTATACAACTATTAGGTAGCGAGTATTACTAAGTATGCTATTAATTAAGTCATTAGGTAGCGAGTATTACTAAGTATGCATCTCATATCCAGAGAGTTGCCCTGGCAATATGGAATACATGCTCAAAATGATCCGTTATACAAGATTAATTAGGTAGTAAGTATTATTAAGTATGCATCTCATATCCAGAGAGTTGCCCTAGCAAAATGGAATGCATGCTTTTTACAGGGTATTCACTAACTTTGTGAGTAAAACAGCATAGCAGTTTCATGAATTAGGTATCTTAAACATGATGGAGTGTCTTATCAAAGTCTTTTAAATTACCAAAAGAATAAAATGGTACTTACGTGACTGTCTTCGAATCTTAACACATTAAAACACTTTATGGAGCTTTTCTTTTACTTGTATGCTAAGGGTGTGAACAAAAGGAAAGAAAAAGAAAAACTAGTAAGCGTGGGCTGGATAAACGGCTGGGTTTAAACTACTCGTATTCAAAACTTGTTTTTTTCTTTTTAACGAGTTAAATTCCGCTTATCCCACTTCTGAGATGTAAAAGAAAGACTCCATACACAGTTCAGAAAACATTTACTTCATAATATCACAACATTTTATAATATTAAGCACTTCAGATTAAAAATAGCAAATGAGGGTAAAATGGTAAATATACATTATTACCTTAAAATAACGCCAAGTAGACGCGCACGTAATTTCATTTAGTGTTCACTGGAGGCCGCTTGACGACAGAATGCCGCCTTATCTCAGACATAATTCTTCTAACAACTAAAACCCCCGCCACAACGCGTGCCTCGCTCTGATTGGTTCGATATGCGCCTATTGAAACCACGGACCAATAAGAGCGGTTCGGTGTTGCCAGTTAATAAAAACTGAATTCTGACAAATTGCGAAAATAAAATGATGCCAGATAATAAAAAGGTATTATATAAAATACAGACGCTAACAGTATATTAAAAAAAATTGTAAGGTTCGGCCTAGGTCGTTGCGCACTTGTCTAGCCTTCCACACTTCCCTGGCGAGGTCCCGTCCTCCAGGCGTAGTCCAGGTCAGCTCGGACACTCCACTCAGGCGATGAAGGAGACTGGGAATCCGGTTACGTCAGTTGAACCGTGACGTAATTCCTAGAAACAAAGGCCGAATCATTAAGCTGCCGGTATAAGGGGCGCATTGGAAACGCTAGGATGCATGGCAAGAACTAGATTGGCAATTTAGGGCTTATAATGGCGGAAGAATTCTAAGTGTGAAAAATATAAATTAATTGAAAGTTTAAGTATAACATAGTGGAAGAAAGGCAACTATAAGCATTACACACAGGATAGAATAAAGCTACAATATTTAGTCGGACTCGTACCTCTAAAATTAACACAAAGAATATAATACAACAGGTAGGTAACGGCCGTTAGAAATCTTTATAAATAAATGTGCACAACTTACCCAAGTTTGGGAATCACGGTCATAAAATAATTACAACTGTTTTAAGGCGCTGTACTTAGTCAAAATAGGCTTCACAAAACAGTTTTTTAGCCAAATGTATACATTTTAGAGCAGTTAAAAAAATATATGTTAATCTTGATCATATTTATGGGGGGACATTGTGTTCAAAACACGTTTTCGGTAAATTTTCTCGATAAAAAAAAACCATAAAATAACCATTTAAATTGAAATTGTAACTGTATTATTTATAAACAAATCTTGATAATATTAATAACAGTGATGTAATATATAATAATAAAGGGAACTGTTGTTTTTATGTTGAATAAGATATTTGTAAGGATTAATGTATTTAATTATAAATAACTCGTTCTGAACGTCCCGTCGTCGTCGCGCTTCTCTTTCTTATGTATACAATCCGACAGTGAAAGCAACAGCTGAACTCAGTAGCTGTACACGGCGCCTTAAGTATTGTTCTCAATTACAATTAGTTTTGTGGGTAGTGCATCTTCATTATTAACAATAGTAAAATACTCGTCAGTCTGCGAATATATGCTGTACTACCAAGACGTCGTTTTATTCCACTATACATACGTACCTACCTACTTGTGAACATATCAGTGGCGACGAGGATTGAACAATTCGCGTGAAATTACAAAGTTATAATGTCCATCGGGAAAATAGCCGCGTTTAATGTGCAGAAAGACGATTGGCAACTGTGTGTCGAACGCTTAGAACAATATTTTGTTGTGAACAAAATACCGGACGACCTACGTGTACCAACATTAATAACCGTTATGGGAGCCGAAAGTTACGAGTTGTTAGTTAACTTGTGTACACCGAAGAAGCCGAAAACGGAAAGTTTTGAGCGATTATCGGAGATTATGAGTCGACATTTACAACCGAAACCGAGTGAACTGTCCGAGAGGTATAAGTTTAGACATAGGAAACAGAAAGAGGGTGAATCAATAGCCGAGTACGTGGCGGTGCTTAAGAAGATGACAAAGACCTGTGAGTTCGGCAGTTGGCTGGAAGAAAGTTTGCGCGATCAATTGGTGTGTGGAATAGCGAGCGAGAATATTAGACAGCGGTTATTCGCAGAATCTAAGTTGGATTTCGGCAAGGCATACAAACTTGCCTGCAGCTTGGAAGTGGCAGAGAAAGATGCAGCTGCAGTCGAAGGACCTAAGCCAACGGTAGACACGGGTGCATCTACGGTGCCGTGTCAAGCGATGACGGTGAGACGGAAAGCTGTGGGCGTGGCGGAGCGCGGCGGGCAGCGCGGTGTTTCGCGGCAGGACGTACGTGAGCGGCGAGATGTGCAAGAGCTCGAGCGGCGCGCGCGTACCGAGTCGGCTAGGTCGGTGCCGGTTGAGCGGGCTCGGCTTGCGGAGCGAGCTCGGCCTCAGCGGACGTGCCGGGTGTGTGGCGCTAATCACAACGAGGCAACATGCAAGTTCTCGCGTTACGTGTGCAGGGTTTGCAATCTTCAAGGACACCTACGGCGTATGTGCCCAAATTTAGTGGAGCAATATCAAGTAGATGTGCAAGCCAGTAAGCCAGCGATACTGAGAGTGACGAGGTAATTTTTGTTGATGTTTGTCAACTGTCGATTTTAAATTGCAAACCTATTTATATAAACTTGAACGTGCATAATAAAAATATAGCTATGGAATGTGACACAGGTAGTGCCGTGTCATGCATTAGTCAAGAATGTTACAACAAATTTTTTAAGGATCTTACCCTACAACCCTGTAAATTAACCTTAAGATATTATTAGTCAGATATAAAGATAGAAGTAAATATTTAGAATTACTTGTTATCGAAAAAGGAAAAACTGTACTTTTAGGGCGACATTGGCTAGCGGCATTAAAGATACAACTTCCCAAGTTTAATTATAATGTAGATAATATTGTACAAAATAGTGAAATTAAATTATCATCTTTCAGTTCCAAATACTGTAAAGTGTTCGCGGAGGGTCTCGGGCGTTTCACGGGCGGCGCCGTGAGCATACATGTGCGGTCGGGAGCACGGCCGGTGTTCATGCGGGCGCGGCCGCTGGCCTACGCAGTCGCACTGCGCGAGCCGGTGGAGCGTGCGCTGGATCAGCTGGTGCGCGACGGAGTTCTCACCCCGGTCGAGCGTTCCGACTGGGCTACACCGATAGTACCAGTGGTAAAGAAGGATGGTAGCATTCGAATCTGTGCTGACTACAAACTCACATTAAATAAAGTGATAGAAATTGACCGTTATCCTTTGCCGAGGGTAGAAGACTTATTATTTCGTCTCAGAGGGGGCGAATATTACAGTAAAATCGATTTGTTTCAAGCGTACGCACAATTTGAATTGGATGAAAGTAAGAAATACACAGTGATAAATAATACTCATAAGGGATTATATATGTACAACAGGTTAGTGTATGGATTGGCATCTAGTCCCGGTATTTTTCAAAGGCGAATTGAACAATTATTCGCGGGTATGCGAGGTATAGGGGTATTTTTAGATGATATAATTGTAACGGGTAGTACGAAATTCGACCATATAAATAATTTACATAAAGTATTTCAACGGTTGCAGGATTATGGACTTAGAGTAAAAAAGGAAAAGTGCGTTTTCTTTTCAAAGTCTGTCTCTTACCTGGGTCATATTATAAGCAAAGATGGGGTGCATACGTGTCCAGAGAAAGTAAAGGCAGTGAGGGATACACCGGCTCCTACAAACACTACCGAATTACGGGCGTTTATAGGTCTAGTCATGTATTATGCAAAGTTTATTAAGAATGTTAGTACTATTCTCGCTCCATTGTATAATCTTCTTAAGTCGGGCTCTAAGTATGTTTGGAGCGAGGAGTGTCAGAATGCTTTCGTGTTAGTGAAACGTCTTTTAATGGACAGCAAGGTACTCATTTATTACAATCCAGAGCTACTGTTGGTTTTGACGACGGATGCGAGTAGTGTGGGTGTTGGCACGGTAATATCGCATATTACGGCAGATGGCGAACGCCCGATCGCGTACGCGTCGCGGTCACTTACTCCGGCTGAGCGCGCTTATGCGCAGATAGACAGGGAGGCTCTGGGAATTGTATTCGGTATTCGTAAATTTCACCAGTATCTGTATGGCCGTCACTTTATACTTCGTACAGACCATAAACCTCTGACACATATTTTTGGTAATAGAACAGGTATTCCTGTGATGGCTGCTTCACGATTGCAACGTTGGGCGGTACTTCTAACGGGCTACAGTTACGATATCGAGTACATCGCGTCGAATAAGAACAGTGCAGACGCTTTATCGCGCCTGCCGTCTAAAACTACTAATAACTTAAATAGGTTGCAAATCGAAAATACTTATGTTAATTTTGTAGAAATTTTTTTACCCGTCACTAGCAATGCACAAGATAACTGTAAATTAAATAAAGAGTGTGAGTCTCTTTTATTAAAGCTTGAGGAAACAAATGAAGAATTAGTTTCTGGTAGGTTGTTATATGAACAACACACAAGTGAGTTGCAAGCACAAATATCAAATCTACAAGCTCAACTCACTAGAACTATAATGGAACACCAGAATGAGACTCATGAATACATCTTAAAATATGAAGAAATTTCAAGAGTTGGTCGAGAAAATTTAAAATAACTTATCTCATTATCCAACTCTAATAATTACTGTTCCAGTTGTACAACTAAGTGTGCGACTACACCTGCTGAATCAATAGAATTGAATGCACATGGATGTCAGTATAATACACAAAACAAACTGCATCCAGTAAAGACTGACAGTAAGAATGTAATAATTTTTTCAGACCAACTGGGAGTGGGTTTAGGGAGCTTAATTGATCATTACACTGAGCAACGTACAGAACTTTTGTTCACCTGGAGCTCAGTCTTGTACCCTAGTTGATAAGATTAAGAATGCCGACTTGAATGCACAAACTACTGTCATCATATTGTATGGTGACAGCTCATTAGTCTCCAAAAACAGTCTCATAGAATTAACAGACTTAATGATAGATGTTAGCACAAAAATAGGATGTAGCTTTATTATTTGTGCATTGCCTTATTCATATGCTCTCACAGATGACCAAAACAGGCAGATAGGCAAATTAAATCTATTATTGTACAATAGGACATGTCATAGTGACAGTATTTTATTTTTTGACACTAATATTTTTATTAGTAATTTCTTTTTAACAAAAGATACTATGTATCTTTCTTATGTACATAGGCGACAACTTGCTAAATTATTAGCATTTAATTTATATACTGACAGGAGTACTACTAGAGTACTTAGGAATTTGGTAGATAATAGTTATACCAATAGTAGTATTGACACATCTATTACTTTAAACTATAAGATGAGACAACAGATAGGCATTCATGTGTTTTAAACTTAGTTCATCAAAACATACAAGGCCTATCTGGCAAAGAATTAGAAATAGATTTATTTTTAAATAAACATAAGATTCATATCTTATGTATTACAGAACATTGGTTGCGAGGTGACCAATTAATATTTAACAATCAACATTACTCAGTTATAAGTGCATTCGTAAGAAAGAAGGCTATTCGTGGTGGCTCTCTAATATATGTATATAATAGTTTGAAATGTAAAGAACGTAAGGATATAGCTAAACTTTCTATCGAGCGCACTGCTGAGATTTCTTGTGTTGAGCTTGAACAACATATTATAGTGTGTGTGTATCGACCACCACAAAGCGACTTTACTCAGTTTGAAAGCATTATTGAGGATGTCTTAAAACACATAATTTCTAGTAGGAAGTCTATAATCGTATGCGGCGATTTTAATGTCAATTTGTTAGAAAAATCACCAATTTGTACTAGGTTAGTTAGCTTATTTAGGTCATTTAATTGAAATGTTTTGTTCTCTGAACCAACTAGAATAACCTCACATTCGTCTACATGCTTAGATAATGTTTTTTGCAATTGTCTTTATTTAAGTAAGGCTGTTTTAACTGACTTGACATCGGATCACTGCGGGCAAAAGGTTGTAATTCCAACTAATACAACCCCTAAAGTACAAGAAATTACATGTAGGCCAATGACCCTTGCTCGCCTAAAACACTTTAGTAATGATGTTGCTGCCAAGATCGCCAGTATTGACTTAACCGTTGATGATCCTGATGAATTATATAAATGCTTATTTAAAATTGTTAATGATGAGTAAAATAATTTTTTTAAACTGAAGACGTTTGCAAGGAGCATTAAAGTAAATTTTTGTGATTGGGCAACAGTAGGTATATACAAAAGTAGAGCTAGGTTGTATGATCTATATGGTATGAAGAAATACAATTTTAATCCTGAATTTATTCAATATGTTAGAAATTATTCAAAGGTTTTTAAGAGGACATGTGCTTTAGCCAAATCCTTATATTTAAGCAAGAAAATCAAAGAATCCAAGAACAAAATTAAAACTATTTGGAGCATTATTAACAATGAGACTGGTCGAGCTAAATTGGTAGATAACAATTATGAATTAAAATTTAATGGTGAAATTATTACTAGGAAAACTGATGTTGCTCAGACATTTAACAATTTCTTCATAAACATACCAGTGAACACAACCAGCTGTCTAGATTCATGTCCAAACAAAGCAGAAATGTTGGTTAGGGGCAATGTGAATGAGTGTGATGTGCTTTTTAATTTTAAATATATTGACACCAATGACATACTGAAGGTATTCAAGACGCTCAATAATAAAAAATCTGTTGACTTATGGGGCATTTCTGTTAAACTTGTGCGACAAATTATTTCTAGCTTAGCTCCATATTTAGCTGCAATATTCAACAGATGCGTAGATACAGGAGTATTTCCTGATCTAATGAAACAGTGTGACGTCACATCGCGCTCCTGCGCCGCGAGCCTCGCTACGAGTGACGCACAGCAATGGGCCGTTTCCTCGCGCCCCTCCGCGCCGGCCCTATAAATACAGCGGAGAGGAGGCTTCGTCCCTTTCCTCCGGCCAGCACCACCGAGTTGAGTACAAGATCATCCGAAGACCTGTGAAGTGCCAACGTCGCCCACGCCCTGGATAATTGTCTCATCTGCTAATCTTAATTGTCAGTTTTTTTATTTATAACTAAAGCCATCGAATAACTGGAATTATAACGCGAGTTTAAACTTTCCTGGTGTTATTTTTTATTTATTTCCCGTAAGTCAACCTAATTATCTCTCTTTAATTGCTCGGCGAGTGATCGATCCCGGCTACCCCGTGGAAATCAATCACTCGTGCGACATTGGCGCCCAATAGAATTTTTAATTATATTATATATATAATTTTTAAAACGTAAGTTGGCACTTTACAGGTGAGTGAAATAATTTCTTTTTCTCTTGTATATTTTTCTCCTGTGTGTGCATATATTCTGGTGTGGTGAATTGCGTACAGGTACAGTTTCTATCTATTTTTGTTAGCCATAAGCAATTTAACTGTGTAAATAACATAACGGTGATTTAATTAACGTCTGTCTAAAATCACGTTTCCACCGCGGGCTTCGTGTTGAGCCGCCAACCGGTTCTAACCGCTTAGCCGTTGAACTAACGAGCCACGTGTTCGCGAAAAAATATTGTGATTCAATCTTTGAGTGACCTTTAAGAATTTTTTTCTTCCTTGACCAATCATCACACCATTGTATAATTTAGTGTATTTCAGCTTTTTTTAGCACGGTATTCGATTTTCTGGCGATATTTTTTTTTTCTAGTGCTGGCGTAAATACTTAGATTTTCTATTATTGTTTTGTAATAATGGCTTACATTATAAATTTCTCATTATTAACTAAAGCGGAATTAGAATATGAGACCACAATACGCGGCGTTTCAAAGCCTGACGATCCTCGCAAACAAATCGCTAAACTTTCACTTAAAACTCCCTCAGAGGATATATTATCTTCACCCTTCCCACCAGAGGAGGATGTGGCAGAAGTGGAAAAGTCGCTATTAAGATCAACTAAACACTTATCTATGTTGGAAGCAAACTATACTTCCGAGCTTCAACAGAAGGTCGAAACCGTGCTGCACCATTGTTTTCATCGACTGAATAGGGTCGATACCGGCAGTCTTGATATTAAAAAAATTGAGTCTGTGTGGAATAAATTTAATGACTTATATGCGAAATTACAATTAATCACGAGACGTAATTCGCGGTCGGATTGCTCAGTGGCAGAGGGAAACACTTCCTATAATTACGACCGTAAGCTTTTTTCGGAATTAGGTAAATTCAAATTTAACGGTAAATCATGTGTAAGATCCTTTATTGAAAAAAATGATGAATTTATGTCCTGTAGATCTATTCCTCACGACAAAATGTTGTCTTTCGCTTTTGAAATATTTTCGGGTGACGCATTAGTTTGGTATCGTTCTGTTAAAAATAATGTAAAGACTTGGTTAGAACTTTGCGAACTTTTGAAACGAGATTTTAGTCCGCATAACTACGATTATCGGCTTATGACGGAGATTCGTCAGCGCTCACAGGGCGAAAACGAATCAATAACTATTTACGTGGCAAAAATGCACGGTCTGTTTTCACGACTTAGTTCTCCTATCGCTGATTCGGAGAAGCTAGAAATTTTGCTAAATAATATTAGACCTTGTTACACTAATTGTCTGCTCACTGCAAAGGTTGTTGATGTTGATAGTCTGGTCGAAGTTTGTCGTCTTTTCGAAAATTACCAAAGTCGCAGTAAGCAATTTTCTGAACCCCCTAAAGTTTCAAAGAATACTGTAGCACCTGATCTAGCGTATAATTATCCGTTTTCTAATTTTTCTTCAAACAAAAATGTTTACAATCATAATCACTTCAATAAATATAACTCTGTCGCTGATACATCGAGATACAAGTCTGTACCACAAGTTAACGCCGTATCGAGTACTTCTAATATAAATAAAATTTTTTGCGTGCGTTGTAGATGCAATTCGCACTCATTACGTAATTGCCGTCAACCACACTACCTAATCTGTTTTAAGTGCGGTACAAAGGGTTTCAAGGTGTCAGACTGCCCCAATTGTAAATCTAAGTCGACCCCTACAGTTTCAAAAAACTAGTTAACAAGAATTGTGGAAAATCAAATTATACAACTAATTGTAATAAAACAGAGTGGAATAATTGGTTGGACTTTTTAAAAAAATTCTTTAGTAGCTATCATATATCCTCAATCCGTAATTCTAAAGTAGAATATTAACCTTACGTTACCCTAAAATTAAACGGTATACCTACCACTGGTCTTTTAGATTCTGGATCTTGCGTTATAATTTTAGGTAATAATTTGCATAACTTATTTTTGAAAGACGATGTTTTGGATAAATCGAATCCTTTAAGGTTAATAACAGCTGGCGGCGAACGATTTGAGTCTTTGGGATCGGTGTTTCTACCCTTTGAGTTTCAGGATAAATTGATTAACTTAGAAGTTCATGTTGTACCTGGGATTCAAAATTCCCTTATCCTTGGCATGGATTTTTGGCGAAGCTTTGGCCTATTTCCTAACAAATTAGAGTCTGTTTTGATTGTGAACAAGTCTGACGCTCAAGTAATGGAGTTGCAGGCAGTTCCCCCTACACATCTTGTTTCTTATGATCATCTTACAGTCGACCAGAGAGCTACCGCTGACAACATTATTTCTAAATTTACCGATATTTCATACGAGAAGCGGGGTCTCGGTTGCACAAATATTATTTCTCATTCAATTGATACAGGTGATTGCCCCCCTATTCGGCAAAGATTTTATCGCATGTCTCCCGATAAACAAAGAATTTTAATAAAGCATCTTAACGACATGCTCTCAGAGGATGTTGTTGAACGATCTGAAAGCCCGTGGTCAAACCCTGTCATTTTGACCCCTAAGAAGAATGGTGAACTGCGTTTCTGTTTGGACAGTCGTAAATTAAATTCCGTTACAAAAAAAGATGCTTATAGCTTGCCTTATATTTCAGAAATTTTAGATAATCTGAGAGATGCTAAATACTTGTCTAGTTTAGATTTGTCTAAATCTTTTTGGCAAACATTAATTAAAGAAGAGGACCGTTGCAAAACAGCCTTTTATATTCCTACGCGTGGCACATTTCAATTCAAAAGAATGCCCTTCGGTCTTACGAATGCGCCAGCTACTCAACAACGATTACAGTCCATTCACAGTTATTTTACCTCTGACAGATGTCGGTGTTTATTTTCTTTATGTTAGAATTGTACTCTGTGATGACAGGAATGTAAAATAGGGTTACCCGTGCATAACCTTTTACCCAATATTAGTGGTAATGCTTCAAAAATTCAAATGCTTGAAGCTCATGGCCGCAAAGTGATTAGATTACCGCCGTACCACTGCGAGCTAAACGCAATTGAACTTATGTGGAGTCTCATTAAAAGGCGAGTCACAAGCAAAAATTTAGGACAAGAGGCAACCAACATTGTGAATTCAGCTGAAGAAGCTTTTCAATCTATCACTGCAGAAGACTGGCAAAAACAATGCAAACATGAGCGCCACATTGAAGACAAGCTTCGTGAAACAGATGGGTTTACGGATGCTGAAATGGACAGGTTCATAATAGAATTAAATTCTGAGTCTGATACAGGATATGACAGCAGTTACGAATCATCATAACATTGGCAGTCCACATGGATCATTCTTATAGACTCACGCCTGTTTCCATGCAGGGGTAGGCAGAGGTTGTAATATTACACCCACATCATTCTTATTCAAAATAAATATGAAAATTAAATTTGCAGTTTTTGTATTTGATAATTAGAACCTCACGTTGGCGTAATTATGATGCTTTTACCTTTATATATTAAATAGACAACATTTTTATTATAACTATTTATCTTCATAGGAAATTAGTTATTTCGTAAGAAAATAAATGTACATGCATATAGCCATGCCAATATCATTTTGTTACAAACATTACTTCCAAATATTTAATACGATCGCTTAGGCAATAAAAAAATAAGTACATTTTTAGCAATAATGTATATTTAAAATGGGAGTATTATATGCCAAATATAGCAACACAACGCCCAGGTTGGCCAATCTAACAGCTAGAGGTAAAATAACTGTGAACGGACTATAGTTGATATTTTATTTTATGGTCCAGAATTTGAAAATAAGGTTTTCTGTTTTATCGATGACATAATCTGTATCACGTCCAGTTTCAACGAGCATATTACCCTTTTATTACGCATTCTTGATAAACTAAAAAGCGCTAATTTAACAATTAATCTCGAAAAATGTCAATTTTTTTGAGATAAACTAAAATATTTAGGCCATGTTGTCGACTCTAGTGGATTGCATCCCGATCCGGATAAAGTAAATTCAATGAAAAATTATCCCACTCCTTCTAATAGAAAAGAAGTACGTCGTTTTTTAGGCGCAGCCTCGTGGTACAGGCGTTTTATACCGAATTTTAGCTCTATTGCTGCACCCTTAAATAAGTTAACATCTCAAAGTAAAAACGCACCTCCATTCTGTTGGACGACAGAGGCTAATGAGGCGTTTAATAACCTAAAGAATTGTTGGATTTCCTCCTCGGTGTTGGCTTGTCCTGACTACTCGCAACCTTTTGAAATACACTCAGATGCTAGCGATTTTGTACTTGGCGCGATCCTCTGTCAAAGGTTAAATGGTGAGGAAAGAGTCATAGCGTACTATAGCAAATCACTCACTAAGCAAGAAAAAAATTACTGTGCCACAGAGCGCGAAGCCCTGGCTGTTCTATCTGCTATAGAACACTGGCGTTGTTATGTTGAAAATGGTAAAAAGTTTATTGTTTACACAGATCACGCTGCTTTGAAATGGTTCTTGACCTTAAATAACCCTACTGGCCGGTTAGCCAGATGGGGAGTTCGCTTATCTTCCTATAATTTCGAAATACGTCATCGTCGGGGTTCCGATAACGTTTTACCTGATTTTCTGTCTCGCTCTTTACCCGTTTCTGCTATTGCTAATGATATAAATATAGATATTAATTCTAATCAGAATTTACCAGTTTCTACTAATGATCCTTGGTATTTAAATATCTATAAAGGCTGTTTAAGTTCTCCGACTTCCTTTGTTAACTATCAAGTAATAAACAATATATAGATTCCAAAGTTGCACTTTTGTTCAAATTATGTTCCTTTTCATTTTGTTACCTTTAAGTTAAATACCTATTATTAGTATAATCATAAAATGTTAAGTGTACGCTGGCGGGTGGTGCAGAGGTAAACAAGCCTAGCACGGGTTGGTACTTTGATAGTGTATATTGCGTATTTATACTTAATATATTGCGTATTATATTTAGTTATACATATTTTATTTGTTATGTTTTATTATTTATTTATATTTTTATATAATGTTATCTGATGATGATGATGCATCCTTCCACTCCGCTAATGACTCAATTGAATCGGTTTCGAATGATAGTTTCTGCTCAGCGCCAGATATTACACTAGGCGAATTCGTGCGCGATAAATTTAAATTACAACAGAACCGGCGTCTATTAAATGTATGTCACATAAATGCTCAGAGTGTGCCAAGTCACTTTAGTGACTTACTCGAAGCATTTAGTAATGTAAGTGTCCATGCCGTACTGATTTCCGAGACATGGCTCAAACCTCACATACTTTCTACAACATACCCTCTTCCCGGTTTCGTGCTTATCCGGAATGACCGATCCGATAAGAGGGGAGGTGGTGTTGCTATATACCTTCGCAGTGAGTTCTGCTATAAGATCATTGCTTCGTCTTCCTCTGGTTCGGCTCCTGCTGCTGAATACTTATTTATTGAGGTTTGTGTCAAGGGTGCGAAAGCCGTTCTTGGTGTTGTATACTGTCCGCCATCCGCTGATTACTTCTCCAGTATCGAATCGGTGCTGGAATCTATAGGGTCTGAATGTGCACATCTCATCATAATGGGTGATTTTAATACCAATCTCCTAATCCCACATTCCTTTCGGTCCCGTAAACTTACTCACATAGTAGAATCTGCCAGTCTCCATATCTTACCTCTTCTAGCTACACATCACAACACCAATGGGGAAGATACCTGGTTGGATTTAATCCTCACTGCTGATCCTTCCCTTGTCTCTACCCATGGTCAATTCCCCGCTCCTGGTTTCTCCCATCACGACCTTATTTTCCTTTCGTATATCCTTAAACCACCCAAACCTCAGCCTAAAATATTGCACTTGCGTAGTTTTGCCCGTGTTGACTGGAAAAAATTGTTAGATGATGCATCTAATATTAACTGGCAACCTATGATTACAGCTACCACGGTCGACGATAAGCTTCAAGTCTTCAACAAAGCTGTCTTAGACCTTTATGACGCTCATGCTCCGGTCAAGCGAGTCAAACTGAAGCGCCCACCAGCGCCATGGATGACGGAGGGGATTCGGATGGCTATGAGGCGCAGGGACCGAGCTTTCCGGAAGTATAAAAAAGATCGCTGTGACACCAAGTGGGTCGTTTTCAAGGCTGCAAGGAACCGTTGCAACCAGATGATACGTAACGCCAAACGCCGTCATATTCTCGAAAATATTTCATCAACTTCTGCTGCGAATGTCTGGAAGTTTTTAGGAACTCTAGGCATTGGCAGGCAGCGACAGATTGACCTGCCAAAAGTCGTTGGTTTGGACGATATTAATCAGCATTTCGTCACCACGCCTGCCTTGGATCGCCAAACTAGGGATCGGACGGTCAATTATGTCGCTAGTTTGCCACGGCCAAACGTAAATTCTTTTCAGTTTTCTCCTGTCACTGAGGGTGAGGTCAGAAAGGTTATCCTATCCATCAAATCTAAGGCGGTGGGCTGCGACAACATTAGTCGTCGTATGATTACCGCAGCCTTAGATGAACTCCTATCCCCAATTGTCCATATTATAAATTTTTCACTCGTGTCTGGCGTTTTCCCCTCGGTATGGCGTAAAGCCTATATACGTCCTCTACCCAAGGTTCCTAACCCCACCTTACCTAGTCATTTTCGCCCTATATCCATTCTTCCTTTCCTATCCAAAGTGCTTGAGGCTTGTGTCCACCAGCAGCTGACCCGATTTGTACATATTAATAACCTGTTGAGTCCTTTTCAATCAGGATTCAGATCGGGACACAGCACAACCTCAGCCCTCCTTAAAGTGACTGGCGATATTAGAGCGGGAGTGGAGGACACCAAGGTCACTGTGTTGGTCTTGGTAGATTTCTCGAACGCTTTTAATACCGTCAGTCACGATATCCTCCTCTCCATACTATCCCACCTTTCGATCGCACCTGAAGCTTTGGAATGGTTCTCATCCTATCTTCGTGGGCGTCAACAGTCGGTTCGCATTGATGAGACCTTATCTCGTTGGTGTGATCTCGACTCTGGCGTCCCACAACGCGGCATTCTTTCTCCACTTCTTTTTTCTCTATTTATTAATCTCTTAACTCACAATCTTCGGTGTTCATATCATCTGTATGCAGACGACCTGCAGCTGTATTCTCAGGCGAGGGTTGAGGATCTAACACGGGCCATCAATGATGTAAACCAAGACCTAATGGCAATAAAGCATTGGTCGGATCAGTTTGGACTATCAGTTAACCCGTCAAAATGTCAAGCCATTATCGTGGGTGGTAACCGCATGATGTGCAGAGTGGATACTGCAGCTCACCCTCCAATCATCTTTGACGGGTTAAATATTAAGATCACTTCGAGCGTTAAGGACCTGGGACTACACATAGATGACACCCTTAACTGGAGAACGCAAGTCACGAACGTGTGTCAAAGTGTCACTGGGACCCTGCGATGTCTCTATCGTCTGAAGAATTTCCTCCCCTCCAAAACAAAGACTATGCTAGTGCAATCTTTAGTGTTCCCTATCATCGATTATGGTGATGTGTGTTATTATGACCTGAATGCAGACCTTCTCAACAAACTCGACCGGCTTCTCAATAACTGCATTCGATTCGTTTTCAATCTTCGGAAGTATGACCATGTGTCTACTTATCGTTCTCAACTGAGATGGCTTCCCATTCATCAACGCCGTAGCTTGCGTGCTCTCACTACTCTCTACTCGCTACTTCACTCACCCACTCCTCCAGCTTATCTAATTTCTCACTTTCAGTACCTATGCTCTTCGCATGATAAAGCCCTTCGTTCTTCCCATAACCTTTTACTTCGATGTCCTCAACATAGCTCTGGCCTTGTACATTCTTCCTTCTACGTTCAAGCTATACACCTATGGAACGCGCTCCCTCTGGAAGTCAGGACGGCAGACAGTCGCTGGACATTTAAAAACAAGGCTCGTCAATGGATTCAACGTGGGTTATTGGCTGAATCATCGTAATCATCACATGATTATGTATGTATATAGAATATTTTATTGAATATATATGTCTATATATATATAAATGTATATGTTATAATATATTAATATATATATTATATTATACTAAATTATGTTATATATAGTATATTATATTAATTATTAAGTTTATATGTGTATTGTATTAGTCCGTTATGTATATTATTTATTAAAGTATCTAGTTATAATTATCTAAATTCAATCACAAAGCACTTCCACCTAATACCTGCCTTAACTATCTCTGCATCACCCTAAGGTAGACTGTTAGACAATGCCTAAGGCATTAAGTCCGCCTATGTACAGTATTGTGCAGGAAGTTTAATAAATAAAAAAAAATAAAATTAACAATAAATTGTATTGTTATAAAAAAACATTAAACCCTCTCACTAGAGAATTTCAATGGAAAGAGGTTATTCCGTCTGACCAAAGAAATGACATTCTAAGGGAGAATCATTCTTCGCCCACTGCTGGACATCTGGGTATTTTTAAGACATACAAACGTCTCGCACTTAATTACTTTTGGCCTGGTATGTACACTGATGTTGTCAAGTTCGTCAGTTCATGTGAACCTTGTATCACCCATAAACACCAAAATCACCCAAATTTAGGTCTAATGGGAAAACCCAAATCATGTCAAAAGCCCTTTCAGACGATTAGTATTGATTTGATTGGTCCATTGCCTCCCAGCAGGAAACAAAACACTTATGTTTGTGGTCAGTTGTTGTTTCTCTAAATATTGTTTACTTTTCCCCATTAAACGGGCAACTGCAGAAGTGATAACAAAAATTCTTGAGGAAAATGTATTTTTGGTGCATGGAATTCCATCTACTATTGTTTTGGATAACGGTAAACAATTTATTAGCGCAACCTTTAAAAGTATGTTGTCAAAATATAAAATTCCAAATTTGCATTTTACACCGTTGTATACTCCCCACGTTAACTCAGTTGAACGTTACAACAAAACCATTATGACAGCTATTTCAACTTTCATAGAATCTGATCATCGAATCTGGGACACTCTAATCACTAAAGTTCAATTCGCCCTTAACTGCGCAGTTAGTGAGGTTACTGGTTATTCTCCTAATTTCCTTGTTTTTGGTAGGGAGGTCATAACATGTGGTTCTCAGTATATTGATAAGGAATTTAATTCCGATATGGTGCTTGAACCACGGGACGGCTATGCCGAAACTTTAGGCTATTTATCTTCTATTTTCATCACTCACCATCACTTGCGACAACAGTAAAGTAATACCATTATTCAAAAAGGGATCAAAGAGCGACCCTAGTAATTTTTGGCCAATTTCTATCTTGCCTGCTATTAGTAAAATTTTTGAAAAGATTATTTTGCATCAACTAGAGAGCCACTTTCACACAAATAATTTATTTCACAGTGAACAGTATGGCTTTACTAAGGGTCGCTCCACCGTCGATGCCGGTGTAACTTTGTTAAAGCATATTTTTAATGCTTGGGAAAACTCGAAGGATGCCATTGGTGTTTTTTGTGACCTATCAAAGGCCTTTGACTGTGTGGAACATAATACGCTTTTACTTAAATTGAAACTTTATGGTATTAGAGATACCGCACTCAATCTTGTTGCCAGCTACCTTAGTGATAGAATTCAGTATGTAGATGTTAATGGGAGTAAGTCTCTAGGTTTGCCAGTAGGAATGGGCGTTCCACAGGGCTCTATTCTCGGTCCATTTCTTTTTTTAATATATATTAATGATTTGCCGTTCTTTGTACAAAATTTATGTGATATTGTTTTGTTTGCCGACGATACGTCACTAATTTTTAAAGTTGATCGTAATTTAAGTAACTTTGATACCGTCAATAACACTCTTGCACAAGTATTAGATTGGTTTTCGACAAATAATTTGGTACTCAACTCAAGCAAAACCAAATGTGTTAAATTCTCTTTGCCTAATGTCAAAAGTGTTCCTACTAATATAATTTTAAATAAGGAAACAATTCAACTAGTCGAATCAACCGTATTCTTAGGTGTAACTTTAGATTGTAAGCTTCAGTGGGGCGCCCAAATATCCTGTCTCGCAGTAAAACTTAGTTCTGCAGCGTTTGCAGTTAGAAAAGTTAGGGAATTCACAGATATAGATACTGCTAGACTAGTTTACTTTAGTTATTTTCACAGCGTAATGTCTTACGGAATAATGTTATGGGGTACAGCTGCTGATATACAGACTATTTTTGTCATTCAAAAAAGGGCCATACGTGCAATTTATAAGTTAGGTGCTAGAGATTCTTTACGTGATAAATTTAAAGAAGTAGACATGTTGACAGTTGCATCGCAATATATATGCTAACTTAATGTACATTAAGAAAAACTTAATTCTATACCGCAAAAATAGTGATTTGCACAACGTGAACACAAGGAATAAGCATAAACTGGTGGGAACTAACTACCGTCTACATAAAGTTCAGAACTCATTTGCGGGGATTGGTATACGATTTTTCAACAAATTGCCTCTTGAAATAATGAATTTACCCATGCACAAATACAAACGGACAATTAGGAGCTTTCTTTTACAAAGGGGTTATTACACTATTAAGGAATTTTTAAATGATAAGACACCGTGGGGATAGGCTTAGGCTTGTTTAACTCACGATTATTTTATTTACATGTTAAGTGGAGGTGCCTCGTGAACACATGATTTTTGCAGAATTTGGATATTTTTATGATTTGTTGAATGTAGTTTAACATTATTTATCTCTGATCATATCATTGTTCACTTGTCATCTTCACAAAATTCTTTCTACATTTGCATTCCTTCACGCGTTCCACTAACTTATGTTAATAATAACGATCTGGAAAATGGAGGTAATTGGCGGTCATGGTCAGTATACCAATAGATTGTTTCTTACTGCTGGTTCGTATACCGTTGTCGTCATGCTCACTAAAATGTCATTTCTTGTGGTGGCGTCGTGTGTCGGGTCATCCCTGTCCCTCTAATATGGCGACAGGGATGATGGCTGGCACATGCGTCATACTCGTGAACGGGTGCTACTTGCGATGACTGGTCGATGACGGTCTTGCGGGCTGGTATTAGATTTTAATATTTAACTGCATCATTTCCATCATGGTTCTGATCACTTTCGCGGATTGCCTGCATTATTAGGTATATATAATATAAGTGGATGCTCCTGTTTCACCATGTCTATTCTGAGGAGGCTAACTAAAAGTATTATGCTTGAGTATTATGATGTACAGTAAATATATACAAGTGATATAGAAGGTGTAACAGTTGCAGCACCTTACAAAATGTAAATATTATGCAAAACCTGGCGTTGAAAAAGAGTGACCGTGAGTTTTATTGCCCGTTCTTTCTCATGGTTCTACCTATTGCTTTGCGAACGTGGCAGTAAATGTAAATGTAGAAGCATACAGTAATAATGTTTTAAATTTGAGTATAAGTAATTATTTTATAAATTTATTATTTTGACGTTCATAAGCGTCACATTGTGACCCAAATGAATAAAGGATTTTGAATTTGAATTTGAATGATGTCAAAACCATGATACCCAAGGATAAGATACTAGGTAGGGTTATGTTATATATTCAATCAGGTTGGCCATTAAATTATCCTAATAATGATGAGATTAAGCCATTTTTCTCTAGGCGTAATTAATTATATGTAGAATGTGGGTGTATAATGTGGGGCTATCGTATGGTAATCCCACAATTATTGCAAAGACAAATATTGAAGCAATTACATAGCAGTCACATGGGCATTGTAAAGATGAAAAGTTTAGCTAGGAGTTATGTGTGGTGGCCTAACATCGATAAGGATATTGAGGAAATAGGTAAAAGTTGTGAAACATGTGCAGCGGAAGCGAGGGCGCCCCCGCGAGCTACGATCCAACCGTGGCCGTACTATACTCAGCCGTGGACTAGACTTCATATTGATTTTTTGGGTCCGTATCGAGGAATGACCTTCTTAGTATTAACGGATTCGTCTTCAAAATGGTTAGAAATATTTGAAATGCCACATACTAATGCGTCTAATGTTATTAAGGTCTTGCGTTCGACTTTCGCTAGGTTCGGATTACCAGAACAGCTCGTATCAGATCAAGGACCACCGTTTACAAGTATCGAATTCAAAAATTTTCTTACTAATAATGGTACTAGGCAGTATTTTTCACCCGCTTATCATCCTTCTTCAAATGGTGCCGCAGAAAATGCTGTGAACATCTGCAGGCGTACTATTAAAAAGGCAATTCCTGCTGGCATATAGAAATACAGTGCACTGCACTACCGGTGAGACACCCTCAATGTTGCTACAAAAGCGAACGTTACGATCCAGATTGGATTTATTACGGACGAATCGTTCAGTAGGTGCTAGGGTACAAAATGTGCAGCAGAGACAGATCGATTCCGCAGGAGGGGTACCGCGAATGTTTGATGAGGGTGAGCCTGTTTGGATGAGAGATTACGTTTCTTCAGATAAATGGGTAAAGGGTACTATTTCAAATGTAAATAGTGCTCGTAGGTATTTGATAACTAGGGATAACGGTCAATTTGTCAAAAGGCACGTAGACCAGATACGGCGGCGATCCCGTGTGTCAATTGGTGGCCCAAACACGGATGAAGAGGAAACGTTAAAGGATGAGAGCTCCGTTCCGCACGCTGGGGATGATTCAATAACGTTGGGGAAGAATGAGGACGAATGTAAGGATGAAACTATTCTTATTATTATTTATTTATGAAAGGAATATGTCAGAACAGGTGATAAATAGTGAAGTTGAGCTGGAGCCTGTACAGCCTCTCAATAAATCACCTGGTTTGTCAACTCAGCAGCCAAACGAGTACCCGAAGCGAACCCGAAAGCCGGTTATTAGATTCCAATGTACTTAAAATATTTTTGTATATATATAGTGTATTTTAAGAAGAGAGGTGTGATGTATGTGTTCTCAATTATAATTAGTTATGTGGGTAGTGCATCTTCATTATTAACAATTGTAAAATACTCGTCAGTCTGCGAATATATGCTGTACTACCAAGACGTTGTTTTATTCCACTATACATACGTACCTACCTACTTGTGAACATATCAAGTATATGGAGAAAGGCAATCCACTCTTAAGTTGATATTAAAGTTTTAAAATATTCGTAAATAACTTTACGTTCAAAATTGATATTTCGTAATGACGGTTAACCAGTGAGAAAATTAGTCAAGGCGACAGCGTTCGTGCCTCGAGAGGTTCGGCTACGGACTGCCTGTCATAGCTAGGTGCGCGCGCGGCGCGCGGCCGCTGGCGGGCGGCGATGAGGAACCGGTACTTCCGTATATATATAAAATAATGTGGTTGTCCGCATTGCTTGTCGTTTTTCTTTTTTTTTCATAGTTATATTTAAATTGTTTATTATGTAAATAGTTTAAATTCATTTGTTTATTTTGTAAATAGTTTAAATTAAATTGTTTATTTTTAAGTTGCTTTTTTTTTAATTGTTTTTTTTTTACTTTGTTTAGTAAAGGACATTTATGTACACTATGTTACATTACCCCTCTTCCCAGAAAAAGGATTTCAACTTATTGAAATCCGAAAAAAAAATGAATTAACTTACTACGGGTATCTCTTAAGCTTGAGATCCTTAACATGCCAAACGCCATTCATGTCTTCTAGAACGTAAACTAATGGTGATCGTTTAACTTTTACCACGCTTTGAAATTTAGGGGCTAACTTCTTACTAAAATGAGCATCTTTATCGCTCTGGAAGTAGCAACGCTTCCAAAAGATATCGCCCACACTAAACTCGGCATGTTTGCGGCGCAAGTTATAATGCTGTGTATTTTTTACATGAGCTTCCCACAAAGCAACCTGAACTTTATCGAATATTGGCGATAATTGACCTAAGTTTGCAGCATAAGCATCGCGTGGTAGAAATAAAAGGTCTGCTGGATCTGGGTATTCGATGTAATGAGAACCACAAACGACTGACTCTCTTCCGTGTACAAAGAAGGATGGATAATACCCCGTGCTTTCGTTAATAGAATTATTAATGGCGAATTGGATTTGAGGAAGGTTGGTGTCCCAAGATCTATGATCCCCATCTACGAAACTGGAAACAGCAGTTATTATTGTATTATTGTATTGATTTGTGGGGTGTACTTGGGAGTAAAATGTATGCTAGGAATTTTGTACTTTTTGAAAAGATTATCCAAATCTCGGCTAATAAACTGACTTCCACTATCAAGAATAATAGTTTGAGGTATTCCGTGAACGAGAAAGACGTCATCTTCAAGGTGTTTGACTATTAAATTTGAAGTAGCTCGACGAAGTGGAAAAAGAAGGCAATATTTAGAAAAGCAGCAAGTCACAACGAATATAAACTGATTCTGTTTCCGAGAAGAAGGCAATGGACCAACCAAGTCGATTGATAGAACCTGGAAGGGACGAGAAACGTCTTTAGGCCTACCTATTTTTCCAGAGACACCATGGGTAGAATGCTTATGAGCTGGACACGTTTCACAGTTAGAAATAAATTGAAATACGCTAGAGTACATACCGGGCCAATAAAAACGAAGTGTTAAGCGCTTATATGTCTTAAACACGCCGATATGACCAGAAATAGGTTCAGAGTGGCACTGAATTAAAATGTCTGCTTGTTGTTCTTTAGGAATAAGCTTCTTCCAAGCAAATTCAACCGTAAGGTCAACCTTAGTTTTCATGTACCTATATAATTCATTATTTTCCACCTTGTAATTTGGGAAATTTATAGGATTAGACTGGCAGCCCTGGAAGATCTTCAGATACCAAGAATCCGGAGTATCAGGGCCTGAAGCCGCGGAAACATCGCCGTTTGAAATAACGTCAACTGGAACTCATCTAGAAAGGGCGTCCGGGATAATATTTTCCTTTCCACGGCGGTGTCTAATTTCAAAATTAAAAGAAGAAAGGCGAACTCCCACCTTGCAAGCCGACCAGTTGGATTAGTGAGAGACATAAACCATTTAAGCGAAGAATGGTCAGTGTAGACTAAGAAGGTTTTGTCGGTCTCAAGGTAACAGCTCCAGTATTCAAGAGCAGTAAGAACGGCAAGAGCCTCCCGTTCTGTTGTGCTGTAGTTCCTCTCCGGTTTACTTAAAGAACGGCTCATGTACGCAATTGGATGTTCCACACCATCAATAGTTTGAGCTAACATTGCACCGATACCAAAATTGAGTGTGTACCTCAAAAAGAAGGTTAAAGTCAGGACAAGCAAGGACAGGTGCTTGAACTAGTTTGGATTTTAATTCTAGAAAAGCCTTGTCAGCATCCGGGTTCCATTGAAACGCAGAGGCCTTCTTTTTATTACAAGTAAGCATATTTAGAGGACCTGCTACGGTACTGAAGTGTGGAATAAAACGCCTATACCAAGACGCTGTACCCAGAAAACGTTTATCCTCCTTCCTATTAGTAGGAGTGGGAAAGTCTAATATGGCTTTGACCTTATCTGGGTCAGTCCTTAAGCCCTGAGCATCCACAATGTAGCCAAGATAACGTAATTGACTTCGGAAGAAGTGACACTTGTCCAGGTTGACAGTGAGATTAGCCGAACGTAATTTTTTAAAAACCTTCTGAAGCAGTTCTACGTGTTCCTCGAAAGTTCTGCTAATGATAATTACATCATCTAAATAAGCAAAGACTTTTAGCTCGAATTCGGCCCGAATAAGAGATCAACAAGTCTCTGTTGCGTAGCAGGGGCATTGGTAAGTCCAAAAGCTGTGACTTTGAACATAAAAGTTCCTCGACCAGGAACATAAAACGCAGTCTTCTCTCTCATCTCTTTCATCGATTAATATCTGCCAAAAAGCTTTAGATAAATCAATGCTGGTAAGATAACGCGCATCTTTTAGATTATCCAATATTTCAGACACATATGGCAGCTTATATGCGTCCTTCTTTGTAACAGCATTAAGTTTACGACTGTCTAAGCAGAAGCGGGGCTTTCCATCCTTCTTGCCGACCACTAACACCGGAGAAGACCACGGGCTCTCACAAGGTTCAATTACGTCTAGCGCTAACATCTCATCAACCTGTTCAGCAACAATACGTTGCTTTTCTGGTGACATGCGGTAGTATCGCTGTGGAATAGGTTCAGCATCACCAGTATCTATACGATGTTTTATGACGTGAGTACGACCTAAACCTCTCTCTGCGTACGAAATTTCCTTAAAATTATTAACGACATTGTCAGCTAACAGTTTTTGAGAAGAGTTCAAAGTGTCATAGCCACACAGGTGATGAGTAGATGACGAAGAAATTTCCGAGAGCCCGGGATCAGTTAAGAATAAGTTTTCTTTCTCTGATAAATACTTAGGGCACAGGTTGAAAGTGTTCCAAAAATCGATTCCTAAGATAAAAACGGTTTCGATCGCTGGAATAACGTGCTGGAATAACCTTAATAATAGAAAATTTCTCTTCGAAGGTCAAGGGTAGAAGAATATAACCAAGGGATGTTATCCTTTGACCTCCTGCTGCAGTAACAGTTATTCTCTCATCGTTGCATAAAATCAGACCTAATCTTATTAAAAGTTCATGAGAGTTCTTACCTAGGATAGTGACGGCGGAACCAGAATCCAACAAACCATACAAAAACAAATCCTTATTGATTCTTATCTTCGCATAAGGCCTAGGGTCATTACTCGGTTTGACATTGAAAATTGTAGAAATATGTTTCCTAGAAAAGAAGCTTTTTACAAACATGAGCCAATCATTCCAGTTCGAGCTATCTGTATGACTAACCGCATGCTTCCTACAATTTTCAGAAACTAGTTTTTTGGTTTGCAGTTTGGACACTCTGGTGTGCGAACTTCCTTTATGCCACACTTAAAGCAAAAGACTTTACGCTCAGCTGTGCAGTCTTTCATAGAGTGCGTATTAACACGGCAACGGTGACAGTAGGGAACTTTGGAGATAGCCGAAGTTTCGACTTCAGGAGCCTGAATTTCTGAGACCTTTTGTGACCCTTGATGGTGAGCACCGTCGTATCTATTACGAGCGTAAAAATTACCTTGGCTACTAGTCGTCGACTTACGCTTTGAAGACTGGTAACCAAATTCCGGAGCCAATGTAATAGCTGAAACCGAAGGTGGTTCCTTAAAGAATTCTGAACGAACCTTTATGCGTTCATAATTCTTGCAAATTAATTTTAAGTCTTCCAGTGATTTAATTTTAGGACTAGCAGCTATGATAGTTGAGTAGCAAGGACGAATATTATGCAGAATGATTTCGAGTTTAACGTCTTCCTCTAAAGAGATACTTAGCCTGGAGAACATGCCTTGCATTATAGATAAATCAATTGTTATGTTCTCTTCCTCGCCTTGTGTACGCTGACGAATTTCTGAAACCATGCGATAATCGTAGTCGGGGACGTCGAAATCATTCTTTAACGCAATTAGTACCTCATTCCAACTACCGATACTGCCCCTAATGTTACGGTACCAATGAAGTGCATCACCAATGAAAATATCGGTAGCGGAACTTAGCATTTTATTTTCAGTTTTATTTTTAGACGTGCGGAATTCTTCAACTTTTTGTATAAATGATCTGACACAAGATTTTCCGTCATATTTTAACTTATTCAGTTCTCCTATTAATCCGCGATCACACGAAACAGCAATATTCATCCCGGATAAATTAGGTTTATTTAAAAAATCCTCTTCAGAAATAACTGAAGACGTGGACTGCTTCTGGTCTTTGACCTTTGGCTTATCAAGGCTCAAAAGCATCTCATAATACCCCTCGTAAATTTTCTTTATTTTATCTAATTTCGATATATCATCAGCCGCCTGCGGTTTTTCAATACGTTGAAGCCTATAAGATAAATTATGTAGAAGAGACTTAGTTCTATTAAAAAGAGATTCATCAAAGTTAAGTTTTAAGGCATCCAGATTAGCCTTAACTTTCTCTAGCGTCTCTTGAGAGCCTTTACTATCCTCTGAAAACTGGAAAACCGAATCGATTATGTCATCAGTCGAATTATTGAAAATAATTGCGTTAATTTAGTGACTTGACGTCTTAAACCCGCTACGTTGTCAGAGGGAAGTTCTCCACGGATAGCAACTTCATACATGAGCTCAGATTTCTGAAGCTGTAAATATTTTATTGGAATTGGCATATTGTTATTTAAATAAAAAATAAAGTAAAAGAACTGGGTAGGTTATGCACAATTTACAAACATAAATCAAGTAAAATCCGCTCTGTTACAATTTATTTAGGAACAAAAACCAAACATAAAATAATAAGACAGGTGAAGTCAGGTGAAATCTACTAAGTTACATTTATTTAAGCGACTCAAAATTTTATAACTGCAGTTTAACATAATAGAAATAACGGTAAACTACACAAAGTCTATGTAAATAAACCTATTATTTAAATGACGAAATTACTTAAAGTTCTAAGAAATTTAAGACGAGTAGACAAACACTACTAGAAAACCACCACCACATAAAACCGCTAAAAAGACCAAAACCAAGTGCGAAAGACCTTAAACCACGTTTTTAGGCGCATTTGTCACGTTTATAGGACGTAAACAAAGAATTTGGAAGAAATAAAACTAAGTTTTGAAATTTAAAAAAAATTAAGGTATATTAAAAAGAATTGAAACGTTCGGCCTAGGTCGTTGCGCACTTGTCTAGCCTTCCACAATTCCCTGGCGAGGTCCCGTCCTCCAGGCGTAGTCCAGGTCAGCTCGGACACTCCACTCAGGCGATGAAGGACACTGGGAATCCGGTTACGTCAGTTGAACCGTGACGTAATTCCTAGGAACAAAGGCCGAATCATTAAGCTGCCGGTATAAGGGGCGCACGGGAAACGCTAGGATGCATGGCAAGAACTAGATTGGCAATTTAGGGCTTATAATGGCGGAAGAATTCTAAGTGTGAAAAATCTAAATTAATAGTAAATGTAAGCAAGCAGAGACGGTTACAAACGTTGAGCTTTGAAAGTTTAAGTATAACATAGTGGAAGAAAGGCAACTATAAGCATTACACACAGGATAGAATAAAGCTACAATATTTAGTCGGACTCGTACCTCTAAAATTAACACAAAGAATACAACAGGTAGGTAACGGTCGTTAGAAATCTTTATAAATAAATGTGCACAACTTACCCAAGTTTGGGAATCACGGTCACTAAATTAATAATTACAACTGTTTTAAGTATATGGAGAAAGGCAATCCACTCTTAAGTTGATATTAAAGTTTTAAAATATTCGTAAATAACTTTACGTTCAAAATTGATATTTCGTAATGACGGTTAAACAGTGAGAAAATTAGTCAAGGCGACAGCGTTCGTGCCTCGAGAGGTTCGGCTACGGACTGCCTGTCATAGCTAGGTGCGCGCGCGGCGCGCGGCCGCTGGCGGGCGGCGATGAGGAACCGGTACTTCCGTATATATATAAAATAATGTGGTTGTCCGCATTGCTTGTCGTTTTTTCTTTTTTTTATAGTTATATTTAAATTGTTTATTATGTAAATAGTTTAAATTCATTTGTTTATTTTGTAAATAGTTTAAATTAAATTGTTTATTTTTAAGTTGCTTTTTTTAATTGTTTTTTTTTTTAAGTTAAGTTTTTTTTAATCAGTAGTAAAGGACATTTATGTATACTATGTTACACTATGCCGATTTTTTTGATATATTTTTTATTACTGTGCGTTTCAATTTAAATTCAGACATTTTGATGTATGGAGATCTGCTATTATCCTTTGAGGGTATTGAAGTTTCGATACCTGTTAGAAGTGCCTTAATTGAATACCGAAGCATTTTTAGATTATAAGCCGCAGTCTGGCTCATAACAATACTAAGAAAACAGTATTCACGAAGAAACGTTATAACGGTTATTTATAATTTTATATACAGGGTGTCACAAGACCCATCACCAAGCCGAAGTCTACTCGTTGTGAACATCATGCCTAGTCTTACTAACCAAAAGTAATACCTGGGAAACGATTTTTTTTTTAGTTTTCACATTTTTTAAGCCGCAATTAAAAGCGCCCGCGTACAATGCTCGAAATACCTACTTATCCATGGGGTTATAGGATAGGGCATCTAAAGGACATATTGGCGGGGTAAATGTATCGATTTTTATCTAATTAGAAAAATCCATACTAACTTTGAGCCTCAATATCTCCTGAACCAGTAATTTCTCAGGAATGGTGCTGAAGTAAAAAATGTTCGTACTGATTGGTACAACATGCGATTTCAGTTTTCGTTAAGGGTCTTGTTACACCCTGTATATGTATATAAAAATATCAATTGTATTTTATTTATATTTTTATATTTATGAAAAAAAAATATTTATAAAATATAAATAACCCTAAGACAGCAATATCATAGAAAATCTTTTTTAATTATGGTTTTGCGACAAAAAGTATCAGAATCAAAGTTATAGAAAATTTTATTGGCAGCAAAATTTTTTATGATATTGCTTTCTTAAGGTTATTTATATTTTTATATATATAAAAGTACCTAGATTCGAAACGTCATTTGCACATACAAATGACGTTTCGAATCTACGTAGGTTGTCACTAATTTTAACTTGACTAGTAATGGGCTTACTCAGAACACAGAACTACTTATTCATCAAATAAGTAATTAAAAAGGAAATTTAATCGTATTTTATCTATTGGTTTCATTTCTTCGCTCATGTTATAGATCTGAGGATGTATTTTAAACATTATCGATATTCGTTATGTGTAAGCCCAGCATTATTCAAATTTAAATTAGTGATAACCTACGAAAATTCGAAACGTCATTTGTTTGTGTATCTTTCTCTTACAATAGAAATAATTCGTAAGTCAAAGTGTAGTAAATATATTAGGTAGAACTGCTGTTGTAGTGCAGTTTCTATATTTTTTCTATATTCTAAGGATTACAGTTTTTTTTTTAGTAGCCTACGCTGCCCCACTGCTGGGCAAAGGCCTCCCCAAATCTTTCCAGGCTTGCTTATCGCACGCAATTTCAGGCCAGTTCTTGTGGTAGGCGTCTAAGTCATTCCGCCATCTCTTTCGGGGCCGGCCTCGGCGATGTCTTCTGTCTTCCGGCACCCACAATGTTGATATTCTTACCCAATGACCCTCGTGCATACGGCTGACGTAACCCGCCCAGTTCCATTTGAGACTGGCAGCCTTTCTTCCCACATCTTTGATGCCTGTTCTAGAACGCAGCTCGGTGTTCCGTATCCTGTCTTTAAGTTTAACACCCAGGATGCTGCGCTCCATGGCTGTTTGGCAGACCCCAAGGCGTGACCTTTGAAGCTGCGTAGGTGACCAAGTTTGAGAACCGTACGGTAGAATGGACAAAATACACATATCCATGAGTTTTCGCTTCAGGGAAATCGGCAGATCACCCTTCATTAGCGTATTCATGCACCAGAAGCTTTTCCAGTCATTTTCGATACGACGATCAATTTCCCTGTCCAGCCTGTTTTCAAAAGAAACTATCTGGCCCAAGTAGATGTACTCATCAACGTAGTGCAACTCCCGCCCATCCACCTTCATATTTGGTGCTGTTAGTCAATATTTTGGTTTTCAAGCGGTTCACGCTAGTCCCACCCTGAGGGCTGCTGTGCTCAGATCTTGGAGCATGGTCTGAAGTTGCAGAGCTGTGGAAGCAAAAATAACTATATCGTCTGCGAATCTGAGATTTGTAAGTCTTATGTCACCGACAGAAATTTCCCTTGCATTCCAAAATGTTGCCAGAGTCTTGAACATGTCTTCGAGTGTGCTGGTGAGTAACTTAGGGGAAAGCTGATCACCCTGTTTAACACCCTTCCGTATTTTAAACGAAGATCCAGTGCTATCTAGCTTAATATTAGCGGAGCTATTGGTGTATATGCTTTTGATCAGTTGAATATACTGTTTTCAATGTTTTGGTTTTCTAGAGCATGGATTACTTTAGAATGTTTGATACTATCGAAAGCCTTCGTGTAATCAATGAAGGCCAAGTAAAGTGGTTTGTTAAATTCTCTATGTTTCTCTAATAATTGGTTCAGAGTGTGGAGATGGTCGGTTGTAGAAAAATTAGGGCGGCATCCAGCTTGTTCAGGCGGTTGATGTGTGTCTAACTTCCCATCTATACGATTATGCACGACTTCGATATTTTTTTTTATTTATAGTCTCATGCCTGTATCCCCGAAGGGGTAGGCAGAGGTGTAAATATTACACCCCACATTTTGCCATGAATTTATAGATCGATGCTATGTTGAACTTATCGGGCGGTAGTTGTTGATGTTGGTTTTGTTACCTTTCTTATGCAGAAGAATTATGTTGGCATGGCACATTGTTTGTGGAATGTTACCCGAGCTCAGAATGGTGTTAAATCATTTTGTCAGGGGCAATATCAACGAGCTAGAACCGATCCTTAGAAATTTTAGTACTCTTTGTACTTCAGAAGCGTCTACAGGTGGAATGAAATCTGGCAAGGCGTAATCTGGCCTTGTATCAACTTGAGCAATATCAGAATATAGCGATTCATGGAACTTTGTCGCTATGTTCATAACTTTCTCTTGCTTGTTATGCCTTGTACCTCTATCATCGACTAAGCTATTAATCCAAGATTTGGCCTTTGTAACTCCTCGCTTTAAAATCCTCAAGGATGAGTTTTTCGCTATGGCTGTTTTTACTAAATGTGTATTTAAATTTCTTAGATCTTTTCTGATACTTCTTTTTACTTCCTTACCTAACACTCTATATTCAAATGTGCCTATTTCTGTGTCTGTACGATATTCTATCAGATTAATACTATTTGAAGTTAATATTTTACGTTTTGTAGGTTTACTACTTATCCTGTTACTACTATTTTTTATTCCGGTAACTATTGTTTTATATTGATTTTCTACGTTAGATTGATGGCTCCAGATCATCAGAGAGTGGACTGGCATCAAGTCTGTGGAAGAACTGTTCTGACTTGCAATGGACAGAGGAAAGTTCAAAAAACTGACCGCCGACCTTCAGTTATGGAGAGGCACATCAAGAGAGAGAGTTAGATTCATCAATTTATAAATGTTTAAACTAATTTGGTATCTCAAAATTAAAGTGGTCTGTGTTATTAATCGAGTTTCTTAATGTTTTTTGTAAAAAGTTTGGCTTGAAAAATTTCAAAATTTAATCGGACTTTAGCTCGGATTGGTCTATGATCTGAGCTATATTTGATTTTGGTAAGTGCTAACATTGTTAATTATATAATTATCAGAGGACAAGACATAATCGATTTCGTTTTGTGTAAAGCAATCAGGTGAGACCCAAGTCCAACGCCGCTGCGCTTTCTTCTTGAAAAAGCTGTAAGCTATATGCATACTTTGGCCGAATGCAAATTGGGTGAGGCGAATACCTCGTTCATTGCGATCGTCTAACCCAAAAGGTCCCAAAATATTTTCTCTGTCCAGATCTTTTCTTCTTCCTACTTTTGCGTTAAAGTCACCAATGACCATATTCCAAGTGCCTCTATTATCGTCACATGCTTTGTTGACTAGATCGTAAAAGTCCTCTTTGTCTTCATCGATGTGTGCAGATGTTGGTGCATAAACCTAAACAACAATTAGTGTTTTATTATCTGTTAGCCTAAATTTAAGCACAGCAACACGCTCAGAATAACGCTAAAAAGATCGTGAAAATGTTCGTCGCGCCCATCTTCCCAGCACAGCGGGTTGTGCGGGCGCTATGATATGGGGCGGTGACATTCCGTATTCTTAATCCGTCACCATACGCACAAAAAATATTTAGAATATTTAAATTATTACTTTCTATTACCTACAAGTTTCTCTCCTCATAACATCATCTGCACTAAGTTACGAAGCACCGGCGCCCCTCTGTCTCCTAGTGGAACTGCCTCTGATCCAGCTGTGGAAGGCCGTCACGGAGGGAGAGCCCTAAAGGCCTCCGATCCCTGGCCGACCAGCTAGGAAGGTGTTCGATCTCATCTCCCAGGCCAGAAGAAGGACTGAAGCTTGAACGAGTAGTATTATTCACTAGATGTAAGTATTGAGGGAAGATTGTAAGATTTAAATTGTTGTAAAAATGATAATTCTTAATCTAAAATTGTTGTAATTTATATGATAAGTTTTCAATCAAATAGGTACTTTATAGCGATATGTGTCAACTTAGTCAAATCAAAGGGACTTCAGAAAACTGATTAAGAAAAAATATGATTTTATTTTCGGTAAATTTTGATGGATTCGCTTTTTGACGTGTAGTCTAGTATTTACTTGTGAATTTTAATTAAGGAATAAATCGACCAAAATCGACCTATCCGTAGAATAGAGTTCCTTGTGACCATAGACCAAAATCGCGTTAAATAGCTAAATAGGATAAGGAATACAAACTCTACAAAAAAGAGTTTTTAGAATTTTCGTATCTTATTTACTTTCGGAGATATAGAATCGAATAAGGTTTCATCTGATATTTGTTCCGCGCAACAACGCACGACGTATACAAAGGACGGGGCACGGAGAGTACGGGTGGCGCGAGCGCCGCGATCGATCATTAGCAGGGATGTTACGGATATGGAATTTCGGATATGGATACGGATACGGATATTGGAAAAAAATTATATCGGTTTCGGTTTCGGATACGGATATGAAATTATTTCGGATTATCCGGTAGTTTCGGATAGTTTCGGTTATGGATATTAGATTTATAAGGAATATCAAAAGTAATAAATAAATCTTTCACAACAATTATTTTTCAGTTTATCGAACTAAGTATTCGTATTTTTTCATAAAATTGTTATCTTCACAGACAGTCAAAGTGCTATACTTCATATCGCTTCTTGCGTGTCTAGTAGTAAAGGCACACTAATCGCGTATAAAATACTGGACATTATCATGAGCGCACAATGCAAGGGGATAACTGTAGCACCGCAATGGGCTCCGTCTCACATAAATGAAGAGGCTGACAGACTAGCAATGAGAGCTATTGCAGATGATGAAGAAGCAAATATTTTGCCTCTTTGGTCCGAAATTTTTGCGAAATATAAATACAAATGTTATGTCGCTTCCAAGGAATACTTTAACGAGCGATCTAAGCTCAAAGGAATTTGGTACAAAAGTAGGTATTCAATGTGAGTCTCTTCTTGTTCCGTGGTTTCTGAATGCTAAGTTAAGCAGAAAGCAAATTGTCACCGCATTTAGACTGCGTACCGGGCACATTCCTGGTAAAAGCTTTGGATTCTTAATGAAAAAGTAAGTTCACCTAATTGTGACGTGTGCAATAAGCGAGATGATGTTTACCATATACTTATGGAATGTGTACGATATGCTGATAAAAGAGACCAATTATTTAAAAGACTTGATATTGTAGGAAACAATGTGGGTATCTTTCAAAGTATTTTAGCTGAACCAAACTCGGATACAGCTAGAATGATATTTGACTTCAAATCTGTGTAATGTTTATTGTCTGCAATTGGTTGTTGTTAAAAATTTAGAATAAGGTACGATGGGATTGACGTCGTCATTTTTATGTACAAAAATCCTTTAAATCCAATATAGGTTCATATATAAAAAAAGTATTCGTAATTTCGTAATGTAATTAAATTGCTGACTAGTTATGACTTGAACAACAAAAGAAAACAATCAATCCAAAGAACACGCGCGGCGTGTCACTGCGCCGATCAAAAACAAGTTATCGTAACGCATAGATATCGTAATTAATAGTCGTAACGTGTCTCATTTAGACTCCGCCCCTATCCGAAATTATCCGAATCATTTATTTCGGATTCGGTTACGGATACGGATATTTTTTTATTTCGGATATCCGATAGTTTCGGATACGGACATGGATATCCTTAACATCCCTGATCATTAGTTCGGCCGATGTTCATTGGAAGAAGAAGAAAATTGGGGCGTTTTCGTGTTCTATGCTTAATTAACATGATATATTAGAAAATTCAATTTATTCAGTATTTTAAATAAAAATGGATACTTTTAAAGATATCAGGATCACGCAAAATACTAAATATGATTCAAGTCGATGCAGAAGAGCCTGATCTTAGTTCGGCTTTTTCAAACTTAGGTACATACCGCGTGTGAAAATCAAGATTTCAATTCTGGTAAGTGACGATGTTTTACAAGTATAACTTCACTATATACAATTTTAAGTTCCTAAATTAACACATATTATTGTATTTATTACTTTTTAACTCAGTTCATAGTTACCTACCAGCGATCGATGATTATTTAGAATGTATTTCGATGGAGTTGTTCAGATACGCAACTCTGGCGTAAAAAGACGATTACCGTAGTTAATATTCACAGAGTAATCGATTTTTATGCAATATTGAGCAACAAAAAGAAGAGGCCTTATGGAATATTAACACGTTTTTTTACGAACATTATTGAAGTTTTAAGCGTCTGAGGTTAAAAAAAGACGGTTTTCGCCGGAGTCTGTGATACAATTTGTGGGTTCAATGTTAAGATGGGACGTTGTTACTCAAAACGATGAATCAATTAGGACGTTGTTGAATTAAAAAAATCTCTAATTATTAAGATTTTTTATTAGAAATTAGTTAAATTTATTGTTTCAAAGATCGCTTAAAAATAGTTTGTTAAAATATTTGTGCTAAAGAATTTTTATATTTTAGTTACGAATGAAGGATAAACTGGCATGAATCGTCTTTGCCTCCTGGTACAAAGGAACCAGTTATGAATTTGATCATGCAGCCTTTGATGGGAGACTTACCGGCAGATCGCGTAACTGAAAGCAGGACGTTTGACGGTGTTGGCACGGACTTCGCTGGTTCCTTTTTGGTGAAAACGTCGACACTTCGAAACAGCAAGACTGTTAAGGCCTACATGTGTGTTTTTGTTTGTCTCTCCACAAAGGCCGTACACTTAGAACTGGTCTCCTCGCTTACGACCGAGGCGTTTGTAGCCAGATGTGACAGATTTGTATCCCGCAGAGGGCTGCCTTCCTTGATCCGTTCTGATTGCGGCACTAACTTCAAGGGCACTTACAATTATTTGAATGACGTTGTTAATTTCCTTGAAACCAACAAGGCTGATATAGGCAATAGGCTTTCCCGACGTGGGATAAATTGGTTTTTTTCCCCACCAAATTGTCCACACTGAGGTGGTATTTTTGAGGCCGCTGTAAAATCGGCCAAAACACACTTGCGCAGGACAATCGGTGAATCTGTCCTTACATTTGAGGAACTCGCAACTGTGTTTTGTAAGATTGAGGCCTTTTTGAACTCTAGGCCATTGTGCCCGATCTCCTCAGATCCGAATGATTTGGAAGCCCTAACGCCGCGCCATTTTTTGATTGGTCGCGCACTTGTCGCCTTGCCTGAGTACCCCTATATTGATACGAGACCTAATCGTCTCTCGCGTTTTGAATTGGTACGCCAGATTACTCAGAGCTTTTGGAAACGCTGGAATTTGGAATATTTGCACATACTCCAGCAACGCGTTAAGCCAACACGGAATAGATCAGAAATTGCCAGTAAAGAAATCATAATATTAAATCGATTATCACTTCTTCTTTATCGATTTTACGTTTTCTCTACTCAAAATGATTTGAGTTAATAGCAAATCTCTACTTGGTCCATAAACATTTAAAATGTGTGTATTTTTAAGGTATATATGCGATTAACTACTAACAAGTTCGATTTTGAACCAAATATATAGATAACCTATGTCCGAAATCCATGTCGATTAATCAATATCATTTAAAACTGTAAAATGGCAACACTGTTTTGACTCTTGTAAATGTCAATAATGTCATATTCAGTTTATTTTGTTTGGTTTACTTATTTGTTTTGCTCGTGCACATTGTGAATGCTTTTTATGTTTTTGGATCTTTTACGACTTCTAGCTTTTTCTTTCGGATTTCTAACTTACCAAATGACTAACTCATTCCTTTCTACGTAAAACTACGAAATACTTTAACTATGCTAATAAAAGTGGGTATACACCTAATGTTTTGTGAGCGTATAAAAATACTTCTTGTGATAAAACTATGAATTTGATGGACCTCTAATCAATCTCAAAATTCTAGTTTAACACTCTTTTATCGAATGCAATAACAACTACTACGATTTTTGACTGTCCACATCTGGGCCGGTGTCTCTAAGAATAATGGGCATTGTTCTTTCTGACTATGGTCACACTATGAACTGTCATTCATTCACGATGGTTCATGGTCGGCTTCCCGGTAAAAAATCCACGTTTTGGCTTCTCGCGTGCTTCTGTGATATTAAAGTAAATTTGGAACCCGAGTGAATGCCGATTCTTTGATCTATAACCGGCACCGGTATATTGTGATACAAGTCAAACTTGTGAACTATTGAACATTTGTAACATAATTGAACATTGTAAAACTTGTTTGAATCCGCCAACGTGCATCGTGTTCTGAAGAAGGACGCCGAACTGTACCTTCGAGTAGTAACTATAACGATTTGCTTGTTATTTTGGCCAAAATTATGAGTGTAATCTTATAGGTCCACTCAAGAACATCACCAGGAGATCTGAGGTAAGTTGAAATATAATCACTGTGCAGTCACAGTAATAGTGTTTAGACCTATGCCCTGGGCTAAGACTGGATGAATTAGTCGCTTCCACTGACCTCTGCAGACCTTACCCAATTTTAGCCCAGACCCTAGACACATATCTACGTATTTAATTACTTGTAAAAAGGTAAATTTTGCCGGTCCTAAGCCCGGATGAAGTATGAAGAAGAGGTAAAATTAAATAAAGTTAGTAACTATATCTCTTATTCTTGTTTCATTTTATTGTCTAAGGTTACCTACATCATAAGTGCGACAGAGAGAATGCGAATGAGCAGGATGGAAAACTATCAATGAATTAGTGAATGGATTGTAAAATATATCTATGATTTACTCAAGTGAGATTTTCTACTATAAACAAATGATAATAACTTTGCTATTTATAGATATAATAAAATTTTTACGTCACGTATATGATAATAATGTCTTCGCTAATCTGTCCTTAAAGTTTATGTGGTAATTAAAAAATAAGGGTGTATAGGTGCCTAATAAGAATAAAACAATTAAAGAATGTTATTTGCTTTATTATTTTTTTGGTTCTAAAATTCATAGTGTTCATAGTGGAGCACCGACGGACTGCTACGTAGCTGCGGGTCTCGGGTTTGAATCCACGGCACGCACCAATGACTTTTCGAAGTCAAGTACGAATTAAATTGTTAACTATCGCTTGCTTAGAGGTAAAGGAAAACATCGAGAGGAAACCTGAATGTCTGAGAGTTCTCCATAATGTTTTTGAAAAATAATTATGTGAAGTCTGCCAACCCGCACTTGGCCAACGTGGTGGACTATGGCCTTTCCCTTCTCATAGTGAGACGAGGCCCGTGCTCAGCATTGGTACAATATTAATACAGGGTCGATGATGATAATTTTAAATTAATTTACTGAAAAGTGATAGGTAAATCGCCTTTTTTATTAAGAGACTGTAACATCAATACAACTTTGACTAATAGTAACAATCATTAGGGCTCAGTTCAACTGCTGTCTGATAAGTTCCTATTAAAAATATCAGTCAGATAGGTTATAAATAAATATAGTTCTAATTGTGAATTTATCTAAAAGATAAAGCCTATCCAAAAGTCATGAAACTCAAATATTTAAACAGTATTCTCACTGTTCTTGCTACTTTGTTCAATGTTAGGGACGGGAGTACTCGAAGTCTTTTCATCTGCGACCTTTTCCTTTTTGTCTGGCGTTTTCAGGAATTCTTTGAGGACGTTGCTTATTGGAGATTCCACCAGCATCCAGAAAACAAGCGATGATGCTACGGTGACTATCACAGTGAATATGCCGATTTCCATCTGGAAAAACAAAAATAATAATATTATATTATGGTGTCGAGAACTCATTTATATTGTTTTATCCTTCCGGACCGACGATCTTATTGTGATCACGGACAGCGGTTAGATGAAGGCCTCTCAAGATAAGTCTACGTGGAGAGCCTTACCGAAGTGAAGTCTGACCACCGCAACCTAAAGGGATAGCGATATTCCATGGTTTAGTTTGAACTGTAGTACATCAACGGTAGTAGAGCCTTGCTGATTTCAGCATGAATGGGCCGGCTCAACCGGGGAAGTACTACCCTCTCTCAGAAAATCGACGTAAATTAACAGTACCTAAACTGTTACGTTTCGTTCGGTGAGTGAGAGTGCCGGAGGCCCTATCCCCTATTGCTTCTCCCTCACCCCACCCTATCCCTTTTCCCGACCTCAAGGGGCGGCAACGCACTTGTGACTCCTGTGGTGCTTGTGTCCATGGGCGGCGGTAATTGCTTACCATCAGGCGATCCGTCTGCTCGTTTGCCGCTTATTACCATAAAAAAAAAATCTTACTGGTTTGGACCAGTATCAGTTTATTTGAGGATACTGACTCCCCGTAACATCTGCCAAATATCTTCAAAACAGCAAGGACCGACGGTTTAATGTGCCCTCCAAGGCACGAGGCAAGCGATAATTAACAATTTAATACGCACTTAAGTTCGAAAAGTCATTGGTGCGCGCCTTGGTTTCGAACCCGATAGGCTATACTGCGTCTACTAAATCAGTTGTTCTATTGTGTATTTATTATCTTTCTCCTAATGTTAACAATAATACAGGAGATTTTTGTAGTAATTTATGTTTATTATATTTTTTAATCGTTATTATTCTCTCTTTTCTGTACTTTACGATAGTTTACTTCCATAACTAGTTTTATTTTGTTGGGTGTTTGTATGTTATTCCAAGTTGAACTAGGCATTTAATATATGTATACCATATTGAAAAAAAAAACGGGATATTGATAAAACTTTACCATAAGGCTATATCCTATTTCACTGGTGTGTGTCTTGGAATAGATCTGCTGCTTAATCCAGAAATCGTGTAGCAGATAGTTGCAGTACGTCAGCCGACTGAGCACGATCCAACCCCGCCACTCCAACAGTGGTCGGTACACATCTGGAGGAACAATGGTAGTTTTTATATAGACCAAATAACGATTGTAATGTCTTTATATCAACCGGTACGGACGATTTAACATACTCCAAAGCACGGGCAAGTGATAAAAGACAATTCAATATGCACATAAGTTTAAATATAAACTTGCAGTCTGTCGGTATACCCTCTCGGCTATCGCTGCATAATGTACCTGTGATTATCATTTAACTGAAATTGATGATTTTAACAATTAAATTATTAGTGATGAAAATGATGAACGAAATTTACCTTCAAGCTTCAGAACAAAGCTGGCTACTAATATAGCAACCGCAAGGCCGAAAATAGGCTTCGTTAGAACTGCATACGCTGTCCTTATGTAGATGGACAATCGTGGTCCGTCGAGATAGAATACGGCGCCAGCGACTACGCACAGCACGACCAAAGGGAACATGCTCCAGTAAAAGAGACGGTACGGTAAAGTCTGCAACAATGCAATAATTTCAAGCGGCTTTCCATGATGGTTAGGTTGTGTTTTACGGTTTTTAACCTGTCACCACAAGGAACATCCACATTCCTCTCGAAATCAGGACGTCCACTACTAGGTATTGCTTTTAGACAAAGGTAAAGCAGCTTTTATTGGCTAAGTTAGCAGAAGTATCATAACATTTATTTCCTTTTTTTATTTATATATGTATACTAGAGGACGCCAGCAGCTACGCCTGCATTTTTTTTTATTTTACCCGTTTTGGCCGATCCCGTGGGAATTTCGGGAAATCCCTTCTTAGTGCACCCCTACGGTCCCCAAGAAACATACATGCCTTTCAGTTTCCTGCGCCCAATAGTTTCGGCTGTAGTGTGTCTGTCAGTCAGTCAGTAACGCAAGGATTTTATATATTAAGATAATATATAATATGTATATACATATATAAATAAATATAGGGACTCTTCCCTCCGCGACCACTACCGTTGCAAGCCGGTAGAAACGTAGGAGAAGAGGTATTTAATACCTTGAAACAAGTAAATTATCGCGACTAAGACCCGCAAAAAAATATTGTATGATGTATACAAATCGCGAAAGTTTAAAATTAATATGTATGTGTATGTAAGTATATGTATGCGTTTCTATATTCTATGTATGTATGTATTATTATATTGATTTAATTTTGTTTAATGTATGCGCGTCCATCATATCTATTTAATATATTATTATATTATGTTTAAGTCAAACTCCGCTTTTTAAAATACATCTACCATTAATCTCTGCACCACTCTAAGGTAGACTGGCAGAAAATGCCTAAGGCATTAAGTCCACCTTTATACGTTATGTGTGTATATAAAGTTCATAAATAAAAAAAAAAACACATGCTTACGTACGGCAATTTTTAAATACAAAGTGTCACTATCCCAATATCTTACACGAACCCGGCTGGCTAACGTGTTCTAATACGTTAACGCCATACGCTCGTCATGTCAACTAAGATTATAAATTCGTAAAAATGACAAATTACAACACGATGAACTTCTCATAATTGCATTATTGTTAAATTTTGCTTTGAAGGGCTAATATTTTTGGGTCACAAGAAAACCTAACCTAACCCATTGGGTTACAAAGATGAGAGTTTTATTATAAGAAAGAAAAACATTTTAAAACGTCTTTACAATGTATTTCAATGGTTAGTATTCCTTTTTAGCTCACCTTATAATTTTCTAAGTTCAGGGTTATATGCGGAATGATCGCACTAAAGTGGTCTCACATATTTAGATACTAGCTGTCACCCGCGGCTCCGCCCGCTGGATGTCGGTTATCGCGATAAAAACTATCCTTTGTCCTTCCTCGGGTCTTTGATTGATCGAAGCATTAGTTATTCAATAGAAAATGCTCATCAGACTAAACAACTTTCGGAAAGCCGTCAGGACTGTTAATAGTATAGCGTAGATGGGCTCTTATGGTCCCTAATCAAATGTTTGAGATCTTCGATTTTTATAAGTCAATAGAAAATGCTCATCAGACTGAACAACTTTTGTTAAGACGTCAAGTCTGTATATGGTATAGTCATAGAGCATAGATATTTACATAGAGGCGCATTTCTTATGGGCGCTCTGTAGACAAACTTTCTGTGACCCAAATTGCCGCTTGGCGGCGTGGCACTTGGCAGTCGCGCTGTGACAGCTGTCTCTATGAGATAGATAGCTGATAAGAGATACGAACGTTCCTCCTGTGTATCTTAACTACGAGAGCGCCAACTACGTACTACACTGACGGCAGTCGCCAACTCGCCACTTGGAATCGGCACACGAAATCCTTAAGAAATGCGCTTCTATATAAATCTGTATTCATTGGTATAAAGTAGATGGGCTTAGAGTTCCAAATCAGATGTTCGAGATCTTCAAATTTTAATCTCGCAACAGAAAATCAGGCGTAATGTTTTTTGCTAAGCCGTATTTTTTATGTCTTATAGTTTTGCTGGGCTGTTGTGGTCCTGCATCAGGTGTTCCACCTTCCAAAATAAATTATAGGCTATATGTTGACCAGACCTAATAGCAATACAACAAAAAAAGTTTCATTCAAATCCGAACCAGTAGCTTCGGAGATTAGCGTGTACCTACAAACAGATAAACAGACAGATGTTTTTAGATTCTTTCTCCCTGTATATTTTATTGTTTGTATGTTTCTTTGCCTCTCTGTATATATTTTTTTGTTTATATAGTCAATGTACAGAAATACTTTTTTTACCGTCTCATTATATGTATAGAATACGGACATGAGCCCAGAAAACTTTGTACTTATATTTTGAGCAATCGTGTTAAAAAGCAAGAAAGCAAGAAAATATTTTTACCCGGTATTTTTCAACATCTCCGTTCTTCTGCCAATGGTAGATAAGATAGGCTAGCGCGATGCCGATCAAGGAGCCAGGCAGGTTGGTATGGGCAGGTATATAGACGGCGAAGTACTGAGGGTCATGTCTGAACAGATCCATTGAAGCTCTGAAACAAAAATAAATTGTTAGTATCGTAAATAATAATGGTAAAGTTAAGAAACGTTTGCAGAGGTCAACATTTGGATAATAATATGAGACAAATTTGTTGACGATAAACAAATTTGTCTCATATTATTTAGTCAAAGCTAACCTACTTAGATGTATCGTTGAGAAAATAATCTATATATCATCATCATCAGCTTGCCACAGTCCACTGCTGGATATAGGCCTCTCCAATGGCACGCCACTGAGCACGTTTTTCAGCTCTTCGTATTCAGCCGCTGCCAGCTGCGTATATCGTCACTCGACCTAGCCGGTTAGCTTCCTACACTACGTATATGCACAATCGCACAATATATATATTTAGAATAAAATTTTAACACATGACTGCCTCCGTCGTCCAGTGAAAAGCCTATGCCACCGCTGATCGGAGGTCCCGGGTTCCATTCCCGGGTCGGCCAAAAGTGATGCTGGGTTTTTTTCGAATTCTCAGTAACGTATGTGTCCGGTAAAGGCAATAGGCTAGCCCTCTATTACATGGGATCTAAAAATTCATGGCGAAATGTGGGTGTAATATTACTCCTCTGCCTACCCCTATGGGGACAGAGGCGTGAGTTTATAAAAAAATATATATATAATAAAAAACATCGGACTACTTACTCAGGAGGAATCATTTGTATTCCATCCAAATCTTTAAGGTATACGAGAATTCCCGGGATAATCATTCCAACAACGTACAAGCTGGATATAGTTATGATCCTGGAGCGTTTTGTTCTGCAGGTTAAGAATATGATCACCGCCAAGATGTAGAGTTGGGTGTCTGTCGCCAAGTACCTGAACAATAAGAAATCCAAATTAGTTTATGGTTCTGGCGTTCAATTAAACAGTTTTGTTTTTTATTTTTATATTTATAGTATTAGTATGATAATAGGCGGAGTAAGGCCGTAAAAGAATGGTGGCCACAGATGGGAAAAAGAAGTGTCGGCCGTCCCTTAGCAAGATGGGCCGCCGATATCATTGCAATCGCGGGCTGAACTTGGGCTAGATTACCACAAGATCGAGGGAAATGGCAAGAACAAATAGAGGCCTATGTTCAGCAGTGGACACACTGGGGCTGTTGATGATGATGATGATGATGTCATGAAAGAGACTCAGTCGTTTTAGTCTTGTAAGAAGCGACTAGACTACATTTTGACAGCTAAAGACTGACTTAGTCCTCTAAGCCCTTAGTTTCTTGGCTCCTAAGTCTTTTTGGTTCTCGACTAAGACTTGCGTAGATTAAGCATAGTCCCTAGTGGTTTAAGGCTTATAAGGCTTGTTAGTTTTATAGGCTTGTAAGTCTTAAGGCTTTTAAGCTTGAGCTAAAACGACTCGTGTCCGGAGTCGTATATTATTGATTAGTTATGAAAAACACTTTTTACTCAATATTTTAAGAATTATCAAAAATTCTAATCCCCATTGTGGTAACTACTAAACTATGCACTAGCTAAACTCCAATATAAAAATAAATCCTACGTCTTTTGTATCATTCTGTTAATTTAGAAGTCTGATCAGAAGTAAATCTACTCATGACAAGAGTATTTGCAAAGTAGACGTAACATGCAACATATTTTAAACTTTAAAATTATACAAGTGACGTTTCAGATTTTTTTGGCATAAAATACAGATGTAAAATGAAATCTACTTGTTTATTATATTACTAGAGGACGCCAGCAGCTACGCCTGCATTTTTTTTAAATTTACACGTTTTGACCGATCCCGTGGGAATATCGGGAAATTCCTTCTTAATGCACCTCTACGGTCCCCAAGGAATATACATGCCAAATTTCGGCTTCCTGCGCCAAATAGTTTCGGCTGTAGCGTGTCTGTCAGTCAGTCAGTAACGCAAGGATTTTATATATTTAAATAATAAATATGTTGTATGTCCGACAGGGCCGGCAGGAGATCAAGGGTGAGGTTTATTGCGATGTTTTAACCACGAATATCGCTATATAGTTATCATGGGGACACTGACTTAAAAGTCTAGCTGTATAAGATATTATTAACCGACTAAGGTGTAAGCATTTTCTTAAATCACTAAGTCGTTTTAGTCGTATCAGTCTTTTAAGCTTTTTAAGGTTTCAACGTAGGCTTATTAGTCTAAATATAGTCTTTTTAGTCCGAACTAGTTTTATAAGTCATATTTTAAAGGACTTAAACAACTTAGTCCCTTTCATCTCTGGATGATAATATTAGTATGAATATGAGTGGTTCTTTATTCCTAGGTTTGCAAGTGGATACCACTCTTTTTATTGTTTTCTTCGTGGCTTTTATAGGTAGTAATTAAGTGCAGGCACTCGGAATTATGTTTTGTGTAACGTCCGTATTTTTCCCGCTGACAATAAAGTTGAATATCGCGTGCATAATCAACGAAATCAGGCGAAAATCTTAGGCGTACACGGCTATAACAGCTTTTACTAAAGGAATAATTGTCATAGAGAAAAAAAAGTTATCATAGGAAATACTTAGGTTCCTTTTATAATTAGTGGTTACTGCAGAAATAACGTCGAAGATTGATAAAACATATTTTTAAAATGGTTTGTTAAAGCTATGGTTTTCAAAATATTATCGAGCGAATATCTTCCAACCAAGTATTTTTCTTATCAGTTGACAGACAAGGATCCAAATACATACATACATACACATACATATCGTCACGCCTTTTATCCCCAAAGGGGTAGGCAGAGGTGTATTTCTACACCCACTTTTCGCCAGACATACTTTAGTCCCACGTAATAAGGGGCGAGCCTATTGCCGTACCGGGCACATTTCCAGACTCCGTGCTGCTACTGAGAATTTCGTGACAGAAAAACCCAATAACACTGCCCGACCCAGGAATCGAACCCGGGACCTCCCGATCCCACGCGCACATTTATGCCGCGAGACCAACGAGGCAGTCGTATAGAGTTTGATGTCGAGTTTTCCGTCTCTACGCAAAGATGGTATTTGCATCGTGTTATCCCTTAGTCGCCTCTTACGACACCCACGGGAAGATAGGGGGTGGTGACACTTGTATTCTATGCCGTCTCAACCACACGGCAGGATCCAAATAACCGTATGCTAAAGTTTTACTTTACTAGAATCTATGACTGTTTCACAATATTTGTACAAAATAACATTAAATTAAATAAAGTGCCATTTATGCAATAAATGCTTACCATGATGGCACTAAGCAATACGATTTGGTCTCGAAGTAATTGTTTATATAAAGAAGATGACGCCACCAGTACTTTCGGCAATCCTTCTTATCTATTTCTCCATATCTCTGTGGGAAATACAAAATAATGTGTTACTTTCGTATGTAGGCGTATGGTAAGCTTTCTGCGTAACAGCAGATCATTGTTTATATATAACCAATGAGTTTTTAGTCGGCCTAGATAGCTGTCTTTTAAGAATTAAGTAAATAAGCAAATTCAATACATACTTTTTTAAAATCTTTTTTATATCACGAGTATGAGATTAGGTATGTGCTCGAAAAATTTACCTACATGCAAAGTAAGACAAAAGTCTAACTTTTGTCTCACTTTGCTTGCGTTACTAACTAACTGTCAGACAACGCACCGCCGAAACTAATGGTCTCAAGAAGCTGAAATTTGGTTCGTATGTTCCTTAGAAAGCGTAGAGGAGTATAAAAAGATTTCTTGAAATATCCACACGATCGTGCAAAATCGGGCAATGCTGCGAGCATCCCCAAGAAGCTTAGTTGTCCATTGACAAGATGGTTGACATTAAGACGTACATACTAGTAGTTACAACATATGGTACAACTTACCGGCCAAAGTGGGCCCGAACTAAAGCGGCTGGACCATGTAGAATGAAGAGCCAAAATCAAGGCATACGCTGGAGTCAATCTGAAAAAATTTATGAGCTTGTTACTAGGTTTGTTGAAGTTGAAAGACTTGCAATCTTGACATACTTTTTTTATAAAATTAAAAGACACTCATATGTAAGCAGCTACAAGTAGAATCAAGTGATGCATAAATTAAGAACACTTACCTCAAATACCTGATGATGATATACTTCGGCAGCATTAACCACGAAATGTTATGTTTCTCAGCGTATAGTAACGAGTTGTAAATTACTAAGAAGCCTGACGTCAGCAGAAACGTTTGCATTATCAACGTGCCATTTAAAATACCGTTGTCTGGATAGGTGACGTACATCTGGAAATAAATTACATAGATATTTCGAAACACCATTCGCACTAGCATTAGGTCCTGCGTTGAAAGTAGCATTTTATAAATCAATGGACAAAACAAGGACAACAGACATAAAGAAGACCCAGACTGAAAAGAAAGAAAGAAAGATTTCTTAATTGCCACAGGAGTACAACGTGTGGATCACACAAGGTATTATTCCACGTAAGGGTCGAAACCTCAACACTATCAGTGTTAATAGATGAGGCACTACGTCACCATCCGTGTAATAAAGTAACACTTCATTACACGGATGTGATGTGGAGAAACCGTCACCATCCAAGGATGGTGGGTGATGGGGATGGGTTTCTTCACAGGTTTATTCTCCAAATTAAACATTTTAGTATAACAATTCAAAGAGCTACAAACTACGTGATTGTATCTTTATATACAAAACACATTAATTTTTCATTACCTAATTAGAATAGTTTTTCTAGAGCACGAGGAATAAAACTTTATAGGCAATTTTTGCAAGTATTATTCATGTATGAATGTACGCATATATTTGAAATTACAATGTTAATATCTTACGTTTTTTATTAGGAACTCTCTGATCGACAGGTAACTATACCAGTTCTTGACGAATTACTAATTATAATAGTTAAGGATAACATCGGGTCGTGATCTACCGGGAACGAAAGAACTAGCCTGGTTAAAGGATCCTACATCTGTTTGGAATAACACTGCATCTCATTTCTTATCAACATGATCGTCTAATTCTCAGTATTAACTATTACATCATCATTAACCTTGCTTATAAACCGTCCCACTGCTGAACACAGGTATCTTTTCTCTGTGAGAAGGATTCTTTCAATATAATTATTATATTTTAATTATGCTATATTATTGTTTGTAGTTCTTACCTCTTCCATAAACTCTGGATTACTAATGGTAGACAGTACAACTAACAAAGAGTGGCTCATAATCATCAAATACATATTTGTTACTCTGAAACACACATATGGTAATTTGATAAGATATAAATGTTCACTCGTTGATATATAGATATAATAGATTTTTAATTGTGTCTGATATTGCAGCAATCAAGTGGTTACATATCAGAGTAAGTACTACAAATATCTTTATTTTATAACAGATTTCTTATTAATGTTAATATTTTCATCAAATCAGCATCCCGAAAACTCAGAGTTCTGAACAGCGCATGGGGCATTTTCACGTCATAGCATTTATGTCTGTTCTCACCTTCGGAACGACTACGAACAGTTCTTATTGAATGCCCTCGACAGGTTGTAATGACGTGCTATCCGTATTATTGGGCATCCTAAGACCAATAAGACCCATGAGTACCTGACGTAGCCACAAGGACTGTCTTTTACTGTTACTATCACAGTGAGTGCTCCAAAGAACTCCATAACGACTATCAAAGATCTACATGACAGCCGAGTTCGTATTTTTAATGAGCTCTTTAAGCAGGAGACGACCAATAATCAGTAATGCATACAATTTTGAAAAGTTTCAAATATTATTATGCACCATGGGTTTGCAAATGTTCGTTAACGTGCTCTCCGAGGCACGGGACAAGCGATAATTAACAATTCAATACGCACATAACTCCGAAAAGTCATTGGTGCGCGCTGTGGAATCGAACCCGATACCCTCTGCGTGGCAATCTGTTGGTATCTCCACTAGGCTATCACTGCCTCAACTATCACTTAGTTTAAGAAATCTAATCATTAACGATGTCAAATAAGATCAGAATCAAACCTCAATCCATGGAAACTCCTTAAACGTTCTACGCGAGGATCCTGATCCGTTTTTACAGAGGTCAGTTTCTTCCAATTGCGTTTTAGTGAGAAACACAGCAAATATCGGAGCGCTGAAAGTAGTCATTGTCAATATGTATAGATTTGTAAAAAAATATATAAAACACTTTTTTATTTGCACATACCTTTGTCCTCTTTATTTTGCTCAATAAAGTAATCGCATAGGCTGCCGACAACGCTGGCCAAAAAAATAAATAGGTAGATCGCTGCAACGACAATGTCTAGCGTATCTATAGAACCCATAAGCTTGTCTGGCGGCTTGCATGAGAATTTGTCTGCAACTTTCGCCTTCAATTCATATTTTTCCGACAGTGATTCATTGAGGCATGCCTCAAGGATCAATTTTAAGTCCGCATTTTCTTCCTTATAGAATTTTTTACATGTCTTCTTAAGACAAACACCATAATATAACTTTGTATGGTTGAAGTGTGTCGTTTGATGCTCCGAGTACTCCTGTAAAACAGACAGTTCAATACATTAATGGATAAATATACAAACTTCTGTTAGTTCTGTCTCTCAGTGAACTGTAATCTGTTGCTACAGACTCCTCAGAGACATTTATCAGTGATAAGATCGTTGACAATAATGACATGCTCGGTATGAGACCTGTTTCACATCCTATCTAGCTTAACTGTCACAAGGTGCGGCTTGAGGCGTCTTCCGCTGCAATCTGCTAATTTCAGTGTTTATATTAGTAGTAAATTGTTGCATCGAACGCAAAGCGAAGTGTTACTGCACGAGTGTTTGTAAGGGCACTAAATTAACACTCACTTTTGCGAAGGGCGTGGTCTACCTTCCGGGATAAAATATACATCATATAATTTTTTTACACGTTTTTTTCAAATTGTGGTTTTTATTCAGGCAATTTGAATTTCCAGCCAGTATCTTTTTGATTTAATGCGTACATTTTAAATTAAAATTAATTGCTGACATTAATTTTAATTTAAAATGAATGCATGTATGAACAACCTCTGTAGTAAGTTTATATCTATGTAAATAAAGAATGAAAATCAGTGTAGTAAAGTAAAACAGTGCAACAATAATAATATTCCAGCTCTGTTTTGGTTCAAAGCAAAAAACATGTCCTTAGTGATCGGTTTTGTAGTGATTAATGATAACATTACTACGTGGTTGAAAGAAAATATCGTGTAAATAGAACTTTCGTACTAAGAATAAATGTTGGATCGTAGGGAAATTTATTGAATGTTGGTCAAACATTCAATCATCAAACACGAAGGGCATCAGACTTCTAGAGTCTAACCAACAAGTTTAAAAGATATAAATAAAGCTCCTAAAAAAATGTCTGAGAGCTCATTCGATTCGGAAGGATGTCAAAAAAAATATTTTCAAGGACTTTTATTTTATAATCATTTAGCACAAAATAAAATGCAATTGTTATTAAAAAATATAACAAACGTAAACATTCAAGAAACCCAGATAACGGGCGTAAATGAATCTGTAAGTATTTTTTTTTTGTAACGTTTAAGTAAGATATAGCCGTTGACAAATTCAATATAGGAATTTAAACTTGCGTGGTACTTTTGTTTTGAGCAAGTGCCATGATCGCGGATGTACTAAAAGTACTCGTAACAGAGTTACGTGGTATATATCCCGAATGACAGTTTGGAACTAACGTTCACAAATTCAGCAAAATAAGCAATAACAGGACCGCTTTTCTTTACGTGCTAAAAATGTCATTGACAGTTAATTTAAATGCAGCAACGATGGCATATCATTTCTATGTGACATCCATGGAAATATAAACAAGAGGAGAAGTGCTAAGGAGGCGTGTCGGTGTCCGCACGAAATGCGCAAAGTGGTGATATCGCAAGCAAATGGCCGTTTCCGCGAATTAGTACACTTTAGACCGTGATCGCGACAACTTATAAGAATACCGTCTTGTTCAATGAGTTGTTGTAAAAATGGAACTTCAAACCAAAACTTTGTGTGAAATGAACTCACTTACCATATAAAACTACAAGTATTTTACTATATTTGTCTTTAAAAACATGAAAAACAACAACTTGTAAAATGTTCCTTGCTGTTATTATTGTTTTCAAATATCACAATAAATGTATTATTTTTCAATAAATACATTGCTCTTTAACTACTACCAAAATTTGTCACGAAGTAACTGGACAAGCAATGTAATCATGACCAAACGATACTGTATTAAAGAAATGCATCGCGTAGTACGGCCGCTGCTTCTTGCAACCAATTAGTGTACAGTACTATTGCACAGCACAATGACAGTGGCCGATATATTTGTGTGAGTAAATTGAATGTTGTTTGGTAAATACACGCTATGTTCGATAGGATGAGGTTTACAATTGTTTTAAGTTTTGATTTGAAAAATGCGTGTGTGCGCGACTGCGTTTTATATTGCTTTTACTGAACTGCATGTGTAGTAGTAGCCGCGTAGAAGGGACAAACTGGCGATAGGTATCCGATACATTTTCGTCTACAGGGCATATCTCCTTGTTTATTATATCTATGGTGTCATCAATTGGCAGATCCAGTCTTATAATACGGGGCAATCTCTCCCGTGCACAGTGTATTATTTTGCCTTAGTTGCGGACATGTTCGTTTTATGTGTTTTTTGGAAAGCTAACAATCAAACTAAGACCCTATTAAAACACCGCCGGCTCCAAATTCTATAGTTTAAGAGAAATTAAATAAATCGAGAAAAATCCTTAAAAGCCATAGAAACACAATATCTCGTTTTTGGATTTGAATTTTACACGAAATGTTTTAAGGTGTGATAGGTATTCACTATAGGAACACACACAAATCAAACAAACATACAAATCTTGCTCACACAGGCGAGAATATATTTTTTTCTATGATTTTGTAAATAATGTTTTACTGGCGATTCTCTTCATGATCGCGTTTTTTTTAAATGCTTAAATGTTGATCACTATAATAACTATCGCCACAAAAAAAATCAAACCCGACAAACCCAGGATTACGGAAATATTGAATTTTAAAAGTGTGGGCTAGGGTTGTCAATCAAAACTGTGAACAACATACAATACTTACTTCATGCAAACATTACTCATTATGATTCATTATTTTTGACTTAGGTTTAGCAATTGCGGGTTTAAATAGTGATGTGTATAGTTTACTTAGTTTAAGTTTATATATAAAATAGTGCAGAAAGTTAGAGTCAATATAAAAAAATATTTGCGGTGGAATTCGATTACTTTTGTTTTGTGATCTATCTTCGATGAAGGATATTATGTGGAATTGGGTAATAATAATATTAAGATAAAGGTACTAATAAGATAAAGGTAATAATAATATAACATTCTACCACATACACGCAACACCATCTATCCATCACCATGAGGCAGCGATAGCCTGATGAAGAGACCAAGTCTCGGGTTCGAATCAACGGCGCGCACCAATGACTTTTCGAAGTTATGTGCGTATTAAACTCTTAATTGTCGTTTGCCCCGTGCGTCGGAGGGCACGTTATGACGTCGGTCCCGGCTGTCATCAAAAATATCTTTGACAGTCGTTACGGGGAATCAGTACCCTCCAACATAATGACTCTGGTCTAAGCCATAGCATATGGCTATCCCTTCGGGTTGCGGAGGTCAGACTGCAGTCACTCTTGGACTAGAAAGCGATCCCGAGCTGGAGCTGGTTGCATCCAAAACTTACGTCTTGGAAGACGTAAGTGTTGAATGCAACCGGGAAAAACGCTCTGAAGATAATGATGATGAAGACACCCAACACCATCTAGTCCCAAACTAAGCAGAGCTTGTATTATGGGTGAACTAGACCATGGATGAACATACAATGACATATTATACATCTTCTTTTGTAAATACACACATAATATAATACAAAGAAACACCTAAACCAAAGACCAACATCCATATTCACGCACACAAATGTTTGACTTGAACGGGCATCGAACCCACGACCTTCGGCGTGGTAGTCGGTTACACTCCCGCTATGCAACCGGCTGGTCAATTCAATCGCATTGGCGAGCATAATTGAATAACCGATTGAACTAATCAACTTAAATATAAACTACTTTGGGACAACCCTATTTCCATAGAAATTAAAAGAAAACTTAGAAACGCAATATCTCCGAGATCTCGCCAGATACATATCTAGAATTTTCTCAAGTTGTAGGTACTACACCGATGTATATGATGTAAACAAAAAAAATACGACCCGCAAATAGCTAATTTATTATAATTTATTTTCGTTTATTAACAAAATAATTATTTATAATTGTTCCTGTGATGTTAGAAACTTGAAAATTTTACATTGTATATATTTCAAACCAACAATTAATATGTATTTTACTAGAGACGGACATTCGCTTTATTCAAGAAATACAGACAAAAAACTTTTTCAGAAAGGTCAGTGACCTTCCTTTAAAATATTTATAACTCCCAAGTGAAGTGAAATATCAAAACGGGTATTTTTTTGAATGCTTTAGAATGGTTTAATCTATACGGGGAAAAAATAAAACTGGCATGTCCGCAACTAAGGTGAAATAATACACTGTGCCGTGGACTGTAAGTTTTGCCGGTCATAAATTACAAATTCTCGAACTTAGAACTTCGGGGTGAGCTAATAAAATATCAACCGTTCGGTACACAGGTTTAATGAAGAGTGGTATATCGTTGACTGTTGTACACCATTTAAAAAAATAAAGAATATTTTACCACTTCAGTAGATTTGCTCGCCACTGTGTGGTAGAATGTGCATGAACATATTATTATTATGATCTAAGTCAAAGTCAAGTCAAAGTCAAATCATTTATTTGTCCATAGGTTCATTATTATAAACACTTAAACAAAGTCATACTTTTTTAAAAATTAAGCTAAATGAGGCCGGTGTTTCCTAACTGACTGCCCTGAGAAGAAACATCCGAAACTAACTCAGTTTAAAGACCAGACAAATGATTAAAAAATATTAATAATATATAAAATAAAGTATAAATATGCGAGTACAATGTCACACGACTATACGATTGAGAGACTACAAATAGTTATCTTTTGATAGAATTGCTGCAGCAGTTCAGAGCCGACCAGTCCCGGCAGACGGCACCCGTTCACGAGTATGACGGGTGACTCAGCCATAGCTTAGCTCAACCATTTTTTAGGGAACCAAACCACCCAACCCACAACACCAACTTAAGCAAGACTTTTAAGTGAGCATGACGACCCAGAACTACCTGACAATCATCACGTCAATTAGAAAAAAAGAAAAAAAGAAAGCGACTACATGGTGCTCACATATTGACAATTATAAGTTATCTTTAGGAATATCATCATGATATGATCTAATAATATTACAATAATAATAATTTTACAGTCAAAACCATAATCTAAATTAATAAATGAATGAATAATATTTGACATAACTTAATAACAATAAAATATCCATAATAATGGCATTATGACGCAAAAGCATAAATACAGCAAGTTAAAAACGAGAATTACGTACAATTGCCAGTAAAAAAATATTAAAATTGGATGTCATGTATAAAACAAAAATGTCCCATCTACAAAACAAATTGTACCATATTCTAGTAAATAAATATAATTATAAAATAAGATGAAATATAAAAATTACATTTATAAACCTTTTTGTCTTTCATTATATAAAATTTTAAATTATATTGGTCATTTTTCTTTTAATAACCTTTACGACGTTCGTCATAAAAAGTATGTTCATTAAAAAATGTACATACATAATTATGTATTTTACCAGCTCCATTTTTTTGGGGTAGGCCCAAATTTACATACATACATATGCTCACGCCTTTTTGCTGTCGGGGTGAGCAGCCACAACAGAACGCCACTTGCTTCTGTCCTTGCAAACCTCACGCGCTTCCTCTACATTGATTACTCTTTTCATACATGCTCGCCGGTTACGGGTCCTTCGGACTTCTCCCAAATTTACATAATAATTATAATGGTTTTATTTTGTATACGCACTGGTTAGTTATTTTAACGTCATTACTTAATTTGTGTAATTTATACCGGTAAGCTGACTGATGTTATGCAAGTCATGCACATTAATGTCATAAACAAAATTAGATAATTATGTTTTTTTTTTGACTAAATGTTATTAGCATTTCAATGTCCTTGATTTTGGGTGCTTAATTATTTTTAATATGTTTATATGTATTTTCTTTTCCATTTTACGTTTTATTATCCTTCTAGTGTTATCCCAGTTAGAATCTGGAGTCCACTTTCTAGTTTAACCGGATTTGACTGAATATTAGCTTTTCCACAGAACTGCCTGCCTGGCAAACTTCCGCAACCCAAAGGAATAGCTATATTCCATGGTTTAGACTAGTGTCAGTTCATTCATAGGTACTGACTCCCTATAACGACTAGGATTACCTACTAAAGATCTTCATGACAGCCGGGACCGACGGCTTAACGTGCTCTCCGAGGTACGGGGCAAGCGATAATTAACAATTCAATACGCACATAACTCCGAAAAGTCATTGGTGCGCGCGGTAGATTCGAATCCTTAAATATATCTCCACTATGCTGTCGCTGCTACCATTTTACGTTTAACTTATATATTTGTTCAATCTTCTACTTTAACTTAAAAAAATCATTAATTTTAAATATATATTCAACATTATACAATACCAAGCATAGGCATACGTAGGGGGATTTCTCATCTGCCATTTTAACATAACGTAAACAAAATCAGTAGTGCAGAACGATGCTATTAATTCTTATAATGGTCTATGTAAAAAATAGTAGGCAACGTATACGAAGCAATTAGTATTTTATATTAAGGTTGAAGGATATAAATAAAACACGACTTGGTGGCTATCTACGGAATCTCGAAACAAGTGGTTATTTGGGATTATGAATACATTTATTTTATACATACGTGCATGGTATATAATTATGTAATCTAAAAATCGATGCCTTCTCGATTGTCTTAAGATTACTTGAGAGAAATTGTGCGATGTAGCTTTATTTAAATACTGATTTTTTAAACATAAAAGTTTAAGCAATAGTCCTTTTTCGTTAAGAGTTGTCTCAAAATAAAATGTCACCAAGGACTATTCAGTATTTACATATTTATTTAGGACAATCATTAGTTGTTACATTGTAATAAATAATAAAAAAACAGAAGTAATAAGTTAAAACTAAATGTACAACATTCTAAGGCGATACATTATTTACGTATTACCAGGAACTTTTACCGCATGGTGAGATACGCGTCGCTATTCAACACTTAAAATACAATCAAGTTGTAGGCGTCGACGAAATTCTGTCTAGATATTGCAATCTATGATAGAACCAGGAGTAGAGGTTCAACATTTTTATCGGAGTCTGGCAAGCTCGGTGTTACCAAAAGACTTGTCACACATATTTGTACCATTGTACAAGAAGAGATTGACAAGAAAATTTTAGAGTAGAAGGAATAGCTATTTGCCAAATGTTTTCTAGACTGGGCAGATGTTTCTATATAATAATTGTTATCAAACTAATATCTGCTACGTGCAAAACGACTTACTTTTATAGTAAAATTTTTGCACATCGCAGAATTTGGCTTGACTACGACGATATCAATTGCGTTGCTCCGTAATTATACGCGAAATAATATCCACCCAATTACTATTAACTATCCTTCGTATCTTCTTTTCATCTGGCCAGAAAGCGTCCAACATAATTCGCCTAGTAGTCGCTTGCATTTGAAAACTTGCTTATTCCACCGAACATCGTTCTATGCAGAATATATTAACATTTTTAAGCAAATGAAAATGATTTGTGACGTAAATTGCGAGCATTTTATTACTTGATGTATAGACAATTACTGTTAAATTACTGAAGTAATTGATTTCGTAACGATATGGTTTAGTAATAAACTATTTACTATGTAATAATTATCAGTTCTTATAACATCTTTAAGAATTTGTTTCTGATGTTATAATATGCTAGTTGTATTCAGATGTATAGTGCTAGTTTGCTTCATAATCGGCGGCATTTGTAGGTAATATGCAACTTCTATTTCATCCTCATAGATCTGGAGGCTTACCATGACCTTAACTGAATAGAACTCATTGTAGCGGCTCAGTTATGGTGTCTACGTTTCAATTTGACACAGCTGTGAGTTGAACAGCGTTCGTATCGAAATCTTAAACCATTCATTCGCTTGCCTGCAGTATTATAAGTACAATCATTCCTTCTAAACATGTTCTTTATAAAAGGACAACCTATTGGACAAATTTTATGGTTGTAACTATAGTAGGGTCTCACCCATCAAAGGTATGGTGCATTCGGCAATATTCATTAAATTTAAAATAGTGTCCATATTTTAGCGTATTACTTGCCTTAATCATATCCAGAAGCTGGCTAGGTTTGTCTGACACTAAGACGACCTCCGCGCTGCAATACAACGCGTTTGAATCCAACTGACATTGTTTGTACGGGTCCAATTGAATCAAAGGAGGCATTCGGGCGTACTCCGTTGCTGAAAATAAGGAATAACAAGTTTCTTAATTAACATGAAGGACGAATTATATGATCGATGCTAATTTTATTTAAAAGATTTGAATTTTCTTTGGATTTCACCTTCTTAAAGATGGTACGGTAAAATATATGATGAATAAGTATGGTACGTAAATCGACTATATTAATAGCATTGCGGCAGCGGTTGGATACGGGCGACTCAGGATCGGTCTGTACAGACTTGAGAGAGGGCAATGTTTTACCAATTTTTTTGAAACATCGATCTCTATTTTCATTTGAGTTTTGTCAATTTTAAAGTTCTATTAAATTTATCGATCCCAAGTATGTCTTTCGCAGAATGGTTAGATGATCCTTCTTGGAAATACGGTTTTATAAATAGGGCGCGTGCTACGAGGCGGCAAGCAAGCCTCTTCAAACTCGGTCGCAGTATTGCTCATTCTGCTATACTAAAACGATATCTACATCGAGAGGCGTCCGTGGCACACGTGTTTATGCTTAGCATTAAAGCCTCTTAGATGGATGGTCTTTAGAAACATCGGATCCTTCCCATCCGTATTCTAATCCCTTGCTCGCGGTTACTAACGTAACTCGGCTGAGGCGACGATAAAAAGTCATCCTATTATAGGCAACCATTCCAAATGCAGATTCAGAGCAGCGTGGGAACCGAATTGGAGATGTCTACGGACACCAACAACTTGACCTCGCTCCCGACCACCGCCATTTCCTCCACCAGGATCCTGACGCACAATATCACATCGATAGTTTAACGCTCGTGTCGAAAACAGACTCATCGTCCAATGCCCAATTCAGTACATCGGAAACTAACAGTCAAGTCGATTGCAAGGATTTATGCTTCACTTGGATTACCGTCGGGTCCTGGAGCGTGTTGCTACTCATGCGTAACCGGTAAAAACACTGTGTGGCAGTCTATTGTTATTTCCACTAAGGAAAAAGCAATTTCCTTACACATTATTTACAATGTTTATTTTTGTTGACTTTTTCTGTTCATCTATTTTATTAGTATATTAGCTGACCCAGCGAACTCCGTTTAGTTTTTTTAAGAGTTTTTATTTAATTACCTTTTTCCAAGCCCCTTTTCCAAAGTTACCATTGAGTTAGTGCTTAATCTCTTATCATTTCAGAGTCTATAAATGCTGAACAAACAAACATAGATTTTTATATAATATTGAATTCCCCATTCCTTAAAATATCGGAGACGATATCCATATCGACTTTAAAGAAATCCCGTCCGCCATCTTTGATTTCCTATCCGCCATCTTTGATCACAAATTAGATGTTGTATTTGGATTCACCATCCCTTAAATCATCAGAGATGATACCCATATTGATTTTTAAAATTTTTCCATCCGCCATCTTTGATTTCCCATCCACCATCATGAATCACAAAATAGATGTTGTATTTGGATTCCTCATCCCTTTAAACATTGGAGATGATACCCATATTGATTTTTTTTTCCCCATCCGCCATCTTCGATCACGAAATAGATGGTGTTTTTGAATTTCCCATTCCTTAAAATATCGGAGACGATATCCATATCGACTTTAAAGAAATCCCGTCCACCATCTTTGATTTCCTATCCGCCATCTTTGATCACGAAATAGATGTTGTATTTGGATTCTCCATCCCTAAAATCATCAGAGACGATACCCATATTGATTTTTAAATTTTCCCATCCGCCATCTTTGATTTCCCATCCGCCATCTTTGATCACGAAATAGATGTTGTATTTCGATTCCCCACCCCTTCAAATATCGAAGGTGATACCCATATTGATTTTTAAAATTTTCTCATCCGCCATCTTTGATTTCCCGTCCGCCATCTTGGATCACTAAATAAGCGTCCCGAAAATCTCGAAAACGATACCCAAATAGATTGTATCCTTTTCGTTTAGCCTTTTTTTGCCTTTGACCCAACCCTCCCCCTTCTCGTTTGACCATTTTATTATTTTTGTCTGGCCCCTAAAAGCTGTGGCGTAATTTTATATTGCCTTTCGGAATAATTGGGCTATCATAGGCAATAACAATTTTTAAAATCCGACTGCTAGTTCCTGAGATTAGCCGACATTATCTTTTAGCCTTTTGCCCGGCCCCAAAGGGTCGAAGCGTTATGTTATATAGCCTATCCGGAATAACTGGGCTATCGTATACAAAAATTTTTTTTCTGATCCGACCGGTAGTTCTTGAGATTAGCGCGTTCAAACAAACAAACAAACTCTTCCGCTTTATTATATTAGTATAGATGGCGTTTTAACTGTTTAAGAAATATAATTGAAAAAAGTATTTACACATACAAACTACTTAGTACTAAGACTTAGTAGTAGGCACTCAAAATGTTGTCCGGTATCTGTGACGTTTCGCTAGAGAGAGAATATGGCGACTGTGATTTGTCTGTCAGAACCATTAGAATTTAACAAAATACTCGACGATCCGAATTTTGCGGATATATGTTGTCGACTCGAAATCTTTATTTTTTAATGTTTTATTATTCAGGTAAGGTTTCGATGTACTCCTTGACGAAATAATTATTATAAGATTTGACACTGCGATAGCAGCGCAGTCCGTCGGTTCTAATGTGAAACATTCCAACATTCACAACTACTTACAAATTAAAAATTAAGTACAATAAACATTTTCCAGTGGACTAAATTGTGAATCTAAACCATTCTCAAGACCCCTTGAACACATACAAAAAGTTTCATCAAGATCAGTCCAGTCGTTTAGGACGAGTTCAATTACATACACACGCACACACGAAATATATATATTAAGATATAAGCTTTACCGTGGCTTTACGCAGCACTCAGCAGTTCAAGTTGATTGGTGAAGAAGCTTAAACCTATAGCACTCATGTCGCGGTTTTTAAGTAATAATGCAATTTTAATGTAATATATGTACATACCATTCAGCCTGTATATAACAGCATTGGTGCCTTGTAAAAAAATAAATAATAAAAAAATGACTACCATTTTTTGTTAAATCAGAGACACGACATTTGTAAAGAAAACTTAGCTTCACACTAAAATACCGATTGCGGTTGGTCGTATCTTCATAATAAAACATAATCCCTACTAATATTATAAATTTGAAAGTGTGTATGTATGTATGTATGTATGTATGTTCCGTTTTCACGCTAAAACGGCTGAACCGATTTTGTTGATATTTAATATAGAGATATATTGGACCATGGAGACGGACATAGGCTACCATAAGTTGCAAAAATTAAACTGGGAGGGATTGTAGGGAGGGTAGAAGTTTGTACGGCGCAAATTTACCTCTTGGAAGTAAGAACGCATGCGCTAATAATTGAGTGTTGCGCATGTGCTAACATATCTGTCAGTACCGTCAGTACTGTCACGTCATACATAATGTCATATTGTGCACGTTGAAAAACCAGCCAGTTGAAACCAGCAACTGAATGTAACTACATTCAGTACAGCCAAAGAGGTTTGATAACTTATAATACATTCAAAATAAAATACTTTTGCCCCGACCTATTACATAAAATTGTTCGCATAATAAGTATATAAACTAATAATTATATTATAAGCTTAAACGGCTGGAACGATTGTCCCTACTAATATTAAAAATGCGAAAATGTTTATAGATATATATTGTGATGTTATTATGTACCTTTCAGTAGATAATGGTAGATAATGTCATGGATACTGACCGAGTTACTTTGTACCCCATAGAGTTTCTGAAGTCTTTAGAATAATCAGGAGTGTCTTCACACATCTTGAGACTGACAGTAGATTTGTGTTACCCCGAATTTAACGCGCGCGAAGCGGCGGGCAAAAGCTAGTTAATTATATTTACTATTCTTATACATATCTTTTTTTTAAACATTCAACTAGGCACAATTGAAAAAGTTTGCAGAGGCTGTAATTATAAAATATTCACATAATTTATTTATGTTTTTTATTTCAATTCTTTTTTGTTTTCACACCAGTCTTAAAGTTTTATTTCATTTACAAATTAATTGATACTGAGATCAGAATATTTTTATGATAATATGTGTTTTTGTGGTATTGTGTAATTGTAGTTATTTTATGTACAAGCGAAGGAGCTTTGTTTTATAATCTCGGGAAGCGGTATGTACGGACGCAATTTAAGTATTAATTTACCATTTGCATGGTCACAAAAAATTACAATTACTGTAGTTTATACGTTGAGATTAAAAAGATAACTTCATCACCTTGATTAACTCTTATCTACAACTATACGGGGTGTAAGGGACGGTGTACCGAATACCGATACCAGTGATTCAGTACATGATACTGAGACCATAGGCAGTCGATTTTTCCGGAATTTTTTTATGAATTTTCTGATATTTCTTTTGCTTTTGTGCCATATAATGTAATGAAATGTTACTATAGTCGACCTGCATTAATAATTTTGTAAAATTCTAAGAATTAAACATGTACATGGCGCGTTTACTCTAACGTGACATCGGCCGCGGCGCACGGCCGCAGCCATTGAGGTAACATAAGTAATAGATCAATGGCCGCAGCACAGCAAGCGCACCAAGTACATCGTAATCATTGCTGCCACCACCCGCCGCTGTAGGGCCGTAACAGGTGATAAGGCGAGTTTGTTTTGGAAAATTGTCGAGTTCTTAGGTTTTTTTCGGAAAATTCGACCGCCAAGGGTCTCAGTATAATGTACGGTATCAGTTTTCGGTACACCGTCCCTTACACCCAGTATAAATTAATAGTTTAAAAAACACTAGAAAAACATAAAAGCGTGTTTTTCTAGTGTTTTTAACTATCAGCTTAGAACAATCTAGCTCTTCAATCTGAAGACCACTAAGTGATTCTACTTTACTAAGGGCCACATACGCGTGTCCAGCCGCAAAAGAACGGGACCCTAAGTACACCACTGCGTGGTCTATCGTACAGCCTTACATCTTGTGTACGGTAGATGCCCATAAAATCACTGGGAGCTTACTAGTATTCTATTTTCACTCTCCATGTACATGTAATACAGGCACGTTAGTCAAAATTTACACTTCTTCATCTTAATATATAAAATCCTTGCGTTACTGACTGACTGACAGACACGCTACAGCTGAAACTATTGGGCGCAGGACGCTGAAATTTGGCATGTATGTTCCTTGGGGACCCTAGGGGTGCACTAAGAAGGGATTTCTGAAATTCCCACGGGATGGGCCAAAACGGGTAAATTAAAAAAAAATGCAGGCGTAGCTGCTGGCGTCCTCTAGTTCAATATACATGTAATAGGTTTGTTATAACCTTGAAAGGTTTCAAGGTTATAACAAACCTATTACATGTATATTGAACTAGAGGGCGAGGCCACATCATGGACTTTGAACACAATCAGGTGATTGTGTTCAAAGTCCATGATGTGGCCTTTCTCACAAGTGCGAACACGACTATGATACGATATTCCATCATGGAATGCCGGTGCCTATCTTCATCACCAGACCTTGAAACCTAATCGTACCTAATCATGGTCAAAGTTCATTACAAGACTTTTCTAAGAACATTCATATTTTCCGGCTCCATCGTCATATCAGTTTGACAGTACCATATTATTGTATTGTCATCAGAACTACACACAGTTGCCAATTTTCATTACGCTACAACTCTTGGAAGATGGTTAAATTAGTTAGCTTAGATTCCATTACATAGTTATCTACATGTCGATCTAATAAAAGCGTGTTAATAAAAGAAAAACAACAAACAAAAATATGTGGCTGACACAAATTGCTTTTTTGAATGAGAATCAAAACCAAAGTCACCTAGAGTCAGCGCCATACGTGCTGGAGTATGGATGCTACCACAGATATACACGGTTGGCGTAGTGTTTAAGCGGTCGCCACGCTGCACGCTGCTAGACTCTGCGCCGAGTGTTGTGGGTTCGACCCCACACGAGACAAAACTTTGTGTGATTCATAAGTTGTTCCTAAGTTTCGATTCTGTGTGTTTCATTGTGTCCGTCAGTTGTATGTTTGTTAAGTCCCCCGCGACACAGCATTTAGTCCTAGTGCGGGAGTTGTTTTAAAAATAAAAATAAAATATACGGTAGTAAATTTTATTTTAATTAAAGTGATGCATGGCTGTTCCCACTGCCCAGCAAGAAGCAATGCAAAGCAGTTGAAAGTTCTAGGAATTTATACAACTTGCCTTCGATGCCACTGCTGACAACGCATATGTTGTTACGCATACTATCACCAGCCGTGTGGCTCCACTAACCCTTGAATACTGATATCGCTGCCACTGGCAATAATTCACGACCAGACTTAAAGGTAATTAGACAAAATTTCCAGACAGAAATGTATGGAAAATCCCAAAACATTTAACACAGGGCGTTCTAGAAAGGGACATGTGCAACGACTATCATTAAGATGGAGTAGAAGAAAAGGAGGCCGCCTTGTAGGCACTAGATTAGTGGGACCTAATTATGTGCTGTCCGGTATTCAAACCACATAATTATGTATACTTATTAAGAGCGTTTTAACCAATAACAGAAGGAGATACGGTGGATTACTTTACCAACTGAATCCGGAGGATCGACATGAATGCTACTTACAAACATCAAATTGCTCCTAGTTTTACTTCAAATGCACCAGCTATCTGAACACTTGCCTCCAGCAATACCTTTATACGGTGTGGGGTATCGGCTTTTTCGAGGTGAGTTGCAAAATGCGTTTAAGCTTTGTCCAGAATAGAATATTTCACCAAGTCTGCACTTCGTGCCCGTTACATATCACTACAGGCACTATCTTCCTGCCCGAGCACCTGCACTGTGTCTGAGCTCTGGGAGGCCAATCCTAATGCAATAAGAGTGGCCGAATATTATGTAGGTCTCATATAGCTGAAACCATTGACACGAAGAAAAAGAAGGCAGATAATCTGGAAGTTGAATTAGTATCACGCAAATGATTTAGTATATTGAGCCTTGAAAAAAGGAGTAACGCTTGAATAAAATTTGCTGTATTGAGTTGCTAGTAGGTATGGACGCTGATCTTTGAACTTTACCGGTTCAAGTCACTTTGGCTTCCGTATTATTCGTGTGTGTTAACCGTGTCTGTGTACGCTTTTTCTATTTTACTGTTTCGTATTGATCCTACCCTGATGTGTATTTGTACCTCATTTTGCGTAGAATCAGAAAGCTTTACAGGGAGTGTACCTGAATTATCGATTTTTATAGTAGGGTACCCACAAAGCCAAACGGACAAATGTTAAACAACGTTATTTTATCTGTTCCTTTACAACATATATATCCACAATGTTGTTGTCAGCGTTGGGTACGACCAGACCTTTCTTTTGATATTGCGGTGGGCAACCTTTCTTGTGGATCTCTCTCCACCAGGTTATACCAGTTTATAACCGAGCCTAATACCACCATCCTACTCATAACAACGAGGATATAACTATATTTTTTCAATTGATTAATGAACGATCGCTATAACCATAGATTTAGGTTTTTTTTCTCTATAACATCTTAATATATAAAATCCTTGCGTGACTGACTGACAGACAGACACGCTACAGTCGAAACTATTGGGCGCAGGAAGCTGAAATTTGGCAGGGTTGTTTCTTGGGGACCGTAGGGGTGCAATAAGAAGGGATTTCCCGAAATTCCCACGAGATCGGCCAAAATGGGTACAAAAAAAAATTTGCAGGCGTAGCTGCTGGCGTCCTCTAGTTGCTAATACATTGGTATATCTCTAAGCGTCAGTCATGTAGTGTGATATGTAAATTAAATTTATTTACATAATATTGCACTTTACATAATAGTATGTCGAATGCCGTCATTAAAAGGTATTGTCGCTAAACGACTCGAAGTGCTGCCATCTGCCCATCGGTGACGTATCAGTGCGTTGAAGGGGCGGCGCGGCGCTTGACAAGTGTTCCTGAGAACTTACCTGGCGAGCGAACGACATTCATCATAGGTTATATAGATATTATACTGGTACTCGTACCTAGTGTTCCTTGTACCCTTGCTTGTACCTAACCTTGTACCTAACGTTCTTTTTGCGCTGTCACTGCGTGGATTTGACGCTTATGTACGTGCATGACAGCCAACAAATTGGCGTTTCGATACTGCGCTGTAGCCGAGTACCAAAACAACATTTATTGTTTTTATGAAAATGAAACAAACTTTCTTCGTGTAGAATTCAATAAAGCTTTCCGGGCTATGCTCAATTTACCCTGGTGGTGTAGTGCGTCGAGCATGTTCTTTGAACACAGAGTGGGAGACTTCTTTGCTGTTCTAATGACAGGCGTGCCAACACGCTTGCAAAATTTGATTGTGACGGCACCGACATCAGAGGCCGCCCAATAAGAGTGCCCTGGGTTTAGTGGAGAAGGATCAGTTGGGTGCGGGAAGTGAGGACGTTAAAGGACGAGAGTTTAAAATCGCTTCAATTTGTGCAAAGGCATAGCGAGCCCCTGAAATGTCAGGGAAGCAATCCCTACTTCACGTTTGACAGCTACTCCAGGGGGCTTATTCACTATGACAATTTTGAAGTCTTAACGTGCTAGTTACCCACGTCGGCATGGTATTGGCTTAAATGGTATTCCCTATGCCAACTTCAAGTTTGACAAGCACAGTGGCGCACGTTTCGGACGCGGTTTTAGTTGTCAAAATTCCGTGAGCTAAGAGGTCACGTAACTTGCACGTAACGCGTTTATTGTAAAACGATAGTGGTTAAATAAGTACTAAGTTTATTTGTTTTATATTATTTTCAGTGTCCGCTAGTGGTTAAGTACTAAGTTTATTTGCTTTTTTATTTACCAGTGTCCGTGTCAAAGTTGTTTAATTAAATATTATGTTTAATGAAAATTGACACCTGTCGCTGACGCCAGCGTCTCACTCCTCTTCGGATAAATAATAAATCAATTATGATTTATAAGATTCTGTTTGAATTGGGCTATTTGCCGCACTAACCGCACTCATTTTTTTTAATATTGTAGCGCGACTGCAACTGTCATCAATGTCATCATATATGTTATCGTTAAAAAATTGACTTAAGTACAAAAGATGAAGAAAACTTTTAAGATCAATTATTTATTTTGTAATTGTTCCTGGCGAAATTGAACTAAAATAATATAATTTAAGTTTTATTAACCTTTTTTATTTGTACTGTAGCTTAAAGTGAAAATTACAAGTGCGTAAAATAATAAAAATAATTGATAACTAGGCATAGACAAGCTGTCGTATGGCATACTGAATACAATATTTTGATTTTCGTGGTACGTCACGTCACTGAATCACGTTTACGTCTAGTGCACGTTACGATGACACACGTCTTGAACATGGTATTTCAGTGGTCATAGTGAATAAGCCCCCAGCAGTCAAACGTGTGACAGCTGATGTCAACTCACTCCGCAACTAACAATCGCGGCGAGCACATACGTTTTAATTCAAAATTGTAATTTATGAGAATTATTACAAATATTTCTAAAATAAATAAAGTCTATAATCTAGTATAAAGTTGTTATATCTTAACAAAGTGGCGACCGTAGGACACGACATATATTGAAGATATGAAAGAAGAATGGCCATTTTTGACCTAAACATGTATAGAGATAAAACTTATTTTAAAATTAAGGTTATTTTTTAGTGTAATGATTTCACTAACAATTATATTTTATAGAAGTCCAGGTAAAAAGAAAAGTTTTGGGTTGTAAAGATGTTCTAGAACTCGTGAACGCATGCTTATCAAAATATTTTTTATTCGCTGCATTGTTATATTATCTGTGCCCAATAATACTTCCTTGTTTAGCTACGTTCCATTTCACTTATACCACATCTTTAGCATTTGGTTTTGTCAAAACCTCGAGCAAACTTAATTTTATATATAAATTGAATCAAGTTTTTAAAAGCTGATCATAAATGAATGTATTTTTTTATGTTAAAAGATATAAAAAGATAAATATAAATGTATTTCTGCCGTTGAAAACATTGGATAAGGATGCAATGGAACGTTTTCGACGTAAAGACGCCGCCGGTGACATTGGACATGGGAGAATCTGTCAAATTAATACGAACTAATTTTGGTGTATTATGTAATTCCTAGACCTTTATAAGAAAAACTGTCTTTACAGTATAATTTCTTGATCATAGATCTACTTGTTTTTGTAAATTTATCTATATACACAATAATTCATTATCAGGTCATTCAATGTATGAGAAGTGGCCATTGTTCTTTGAATATCTGAGGAATTCAAACGAAATAAATGCAAGTCATCCTGCCGGCGGTCGAGTTTGCTGTAGTCCTGGGGCGTTTGACGACATGAGATGTCACCCGGTCACGCTGCAGTATTGAAGAGGAAGGCCAGGATTACTGCTTCGGAAGCCTGTTGTGACATCATATGCACCGTAGGTCTATTCCCAACGAGAGTAAGCCCTGATCCTTTCTATATTTTCTATAGGTCTAACCTATATTAAGCTAAATTTATGTTAATCCGCTGTGTTTTCTCGCAATATTTGTGTAATGGCTGGCATGCTGCTCAAGTGTTGGGTTAATTAAGTTAATTCTCATTAGTATTTATTTTTGAACTACCTACCTACCTATCGCATTTCACCCCATTTAAAGAAAGTTTGCACGGCATTTGTGGCATAAATAACTGTTGTATAGAGAGGCCTAATAGGCATCTAGGTACTCTAAGAAGCATTTTTAAATTAATTGCCACCTTGCAGTGACTATTCCTTTCCTGGCCACGTGGGTCAGAGAGGAGGTGCATCAGTCCTGCTCGCTGGACTGGCTGTCAGCTTGACGTGCTCTAATACTGAATATCGTGCCACGTGCTGAAGCACCAGCGAACGACTGGATCTAAGGGTTTGAGTGCACATATTGTTTCATTGTTTGTTAATATTAATACCAGGTATTTATAACCATTTTCGCAATAAATTTGCATTTAGGGTGTATTAATTTGAATTTAAAAGGAGAGAGTCAGAGCTCGAATTAGAATTGCCTGCTCTAATCAAGCAGCGAGGCATCATCACAGACTATATTATACTAACGTACAGACGGAGCACTCCCATAGATCAAAACTGGACTGTAATAGGCTCACATAATATCATAAATGACATTTGTTTTTTTTTTCATCGGTAACGTTTCGGGCAATGGTTAAGAATGATTCAGCCTATTTTTTCCAAGTAGGATATATCCATTTTATTATTTTAATTTAAGAAAGGGCATGTCTAAAATAAAACACTGATTTTTCACTTCGCTTTATCTTTTAATTTAGTTTTAAATTTATATAAAGCTTTACATTGCATCACAGGAAAATATTTGTTTTGTAGTCGGAAGACATCCGTGCCTATAATATTTAAAGACAAACTCTATCGCATGTTGCAGAAAGAAACCTCTTCTCGAAATGCTTTTGGCCCACAAACTGTTTACGAAGTTCCTGGAAACTCAAGCTCAACCTTTTTTTGAGTCCTGTCTCACGTTTTGGAAACATGGGAAAAGTGACGTCCTTTCGTCTACTAGCACATGTCGCAACACAGCACTTGTTGTATATGATGATATCACAGCTTCAGAAATTCAGAGGATAAGTTACAGAAATAAATAAACGCAAAACTTCACTCGATCAACTTTGTTGAAACTAATGTTGCTGTTGACAAAACTGTCATAATTGTCAAAACTTTGACAAACTGACAGATCAGCAAACATGGCGATAGGTTCCAGGGGTTCGGGGCGGGAGGTAACTGTCAAATAAGATATGTGAGTCCCATAGACTAAGGTTGAAATATTTTGTATGAAGATTACCTGCCGTGGGCATCATTAAGGGTAGGTTGACCAAATTCAATGAATATGTTGTCAATTTAAATAGTTTGAAGGAAATACCTTCTATTAAGTATATGGAACTTGAGTTAAAGTTAAATAGGATCCAATCTGTCATGAATGAATATGATACTATTAAAAATAGAATAGATATTTTACATTTTGACTCTGATGAGAAAATAAAAGAAAGAGATATCATTGAAAACAAGTTTATAGCGTTAATATCGAGTAGTCAAGATATTTAAGACATATCTCCTTATAAAGAGTCTGTTGTCAACAACTGTGATCATGAATCAATGAATAGCTGCAACTCTCAAATAGTAAATACTTTTAAATTACCTACTATTAGGCTTTCTACATTTGATGGCAAATATTTAAATTGGCTGGAATTTAAGGATACATTCCAGTCGGTCATTGATAGTAATGACAGTATACCACTTATAAATAAAGAACAATGCCAGAATTTGGTCTGAGTTTGTTGTGGCGACCTTAAACTTCATATGAACAAAACAAATTGTTTTTTTTCTACGATTTTTAATATTTTCACTTTGTCTCGTTAAAGTTGGAGTTTTTTATGATGATAAAAAGCATTCCAATTGATTAAAAATACTTTATTATTAGATTGTTGCCATAGACAACGGTGTGACAGGAATAGACATGAGTGCTATATCCGTATCGATTATTAAATAAGTAATCGATACGATCGACCTTTATAGAGTTGGTTTGGTTTAAAATGCAGTTATGTAAGTTTCCAAGGGTTCCCACCAAGAACTTAGGGTCCCAAGCCAACCTCACCTGCAAGTGGTGCACCTGCCGATCAACGGACGAGGCTCTGGCAAACAAAATGTCCCAATAAGCGGCAATAGGCTCGCCACCTATTACGTGGGATCAAACACTGGCGAAAAGTGGGCGTTTAATATGCCTCTGCCTACCCCTTCGGGGAAACAGGCGTGAGTCTATGTATGTATGTATGTTATGTAATATTTAATCAACATTATATCAATAAGCTAATATTTTTGAAGCAAAACGACGTTTAAATCAAATACAAACGTCACAGCATCGTTTTAATGTTGTATCGATTTCACATAAAATTGATTTAAAATGTGCAGCTCTGCTTTTATCTTTGGCTGTGACAGTTCGATGCTACAAAATACTTCCGCGTTTTGATGTCAATCTGACATAATTATGTCATTTGATAATTCAAACGTACCTACCTACATTGTTTAACTTTCATACTATAACTTTCCTTTTACCTACATTGTTCATTCTTAATTAAAAATTCAAACACCGATATCTTCTTTTTCCACCTTTCCTGAGTGAAAATAGAATCATTTATAGACTCTGTTACTTACGCCAAATTTTTTGATATATTTTTTATTACTGTAGGCTTCAATTTAATTTCAGACATTTTGATGTATGGAGATCTGCCATTGTCCTTTCATTACTTGCGGTCTGCACTAGAAGGCAGTGCGGCTGTAGTTATTAAATCTATAGAATTTAGCAATAAAAATTATAAATTTTTCGTGGGATCTGTTGTGGCAAAGATTTGATAACAAAAATTAGCTAATTAACAATCATTTAAAGGCTTCATTCAATATTGATGCGCTTTAAAAAGAGTCTTTTAAGTCGCTGCGTTTTATTGTTGCCTTAAATACTCTTGGCCAACCTACAAATATGTGGGATGTGCTTATAATTTATATGATTTCTACAAAACTAGATGCGCACACAAGTAGGAAATGGGAGGAACATAAGTCCGGCCTCACCGATCTGCCATTACTTGAACAATTTTATACATTCCTGCGTGGCCGAGCTGATGTTCTGCAAACCATGTTTTTAAACAGCAGCCATGGAAAGGGGGCGACGCAGCATGGAGTTGAAAGCAGTCCTTTCAACGCCCAGGAGGCTGTTCGCGCCCATCACTAGCGCGAGGACGTTTGACAGCTGCAGTTGACAGTGGATGCAACTCACTCCGCAACTAACGATCGCGTCGAGCACATACGTTTTAATTCAAAATTGTAATTTATGAGAATCAAATCAAATCAGTATAAAGTTGTTATTTCTTAACATATATAACTTATATAAGACTTAGAAAGACTATATATAATAAATTGATAAACCTCATAGTGAAAGATAACACACAAATACATAAACTTAGTTGCCTATAATAGGCGTAATAAAGTCACAGGTTTATTTACTAGGAGCGCATTACGTGCATGCTTTTGTTCAAAATAGATTTGAATCTGAAAAGCCTGTAAGATATATCAATGTCAACACCTGGTGAGCGCGACAGGCGACTATACTGAACTTCATCATCATCAGCCCCTTACAGTCCACTGCTGGACTAGGCCTCTCCTTTGAAAGGAGGAATTGGCCTACTATACCACGCTGGTCAAACGGGTTGGTATAGGGTTTGTTTCAAGTTTTCCTTCTCTTACAGTGCTGTTCTCTGCATAGTATGGTCCCTCTGTCGGCTCTTACGACACCCACGGGATGATATGAGGTGGTGACATTCCGTATTCTTAATCCGTCACCACACGGATAGATACTGAACTTGCAATCTGTTAATGGTTGAGAAATATCCTAAATTAGTTTTAGAGGTCTTAGCGTTAAAAGGTTGATATCTCGACGGCCGAGCCAACTTGTAAAGCATATTAATATATATTCTATTGAGCAAATTAGAACAATCAATATGACTGTTAATAATCTTGTTTAGAAAGAGATGATCCAGGATCAGTCGACAATCTTCTAAAGTTGTAAGCTTAAAATATTTTAATCGAGCGTCATAGGAAGGTAATTTCTTAACCATGTTACACTGCTATGACAAATGCCACATGAATAATTTTTGTACCGATTTTAAGTGACGTTTGTGTATATCGTAGCAGGGAGTCCAAATTGTACTACAATATTCTAAACCAGATCTCACGAGAGAATTAAAAATCGAAAGAAGAATGCCCATTTTTACCTGACTGTGTATATGTATGAAATAAATCTTAAAATTCGGCTAATTTAACTGCATATCAATTACGCTTATCACAATGTTAAAAAAAAAGCAGGAAAAATATTTATCAGTAATTCTTTACACTTATTCTACGTAAAGGGTAAACGTATTAGCATGTTTTGAACGCATCACGACTAGCATCTATTTACGACGTTCCATTTTACGCATTGGCAATGGTCTTCATTCAAATCTGTTTCCGAGTTTTATACATTATTTTACGTTTTATTTAATCAGTCAATATATCCTTATTAGTCTTTATATAATACAGATGAATTAAAATTAATATTATAGAGAAATAAATTAATTATGCAATATATAATTGATTTCGCACGAGTGAAATGTTTTTTTTGACATTTGACAGTTCTCCGATTGGCCTGTATGTTGCTATAAGTCTGTATGTTGCTATGATTGACTGAAGTAAGAGTAGTTGGTTTAAAGGAATTCAAAGGAAGAATAAGATTGTTTTAGACCATGGTAAGTATTCCTATTTTAGACGAAACTTCGAGCGTTCATAATTAGTTTTGGTAGGTAAGTACATCACCTATTGGTAATGAAAAATCCTAACCTAAAAAGTAACATTAATGTATATTTTTGGGCTTCATAGCGTTAAAACCGTAAAATGATTACACGACATTATTTTCTTAACTTACAGGCAATCTTTATACTATACCTTATAACTATACAACTTTCACTATCAGGTTTTGAAATGTATGGGAAGTGGGCATTGTTCTTTTGCTTGAGGCATTTTTGAACTCCCGACTGTTACGCAACACAAATCCTAATAGTTTGTGTTTGAAATAGAAATAGTTTTATGATAGGTCAAGTCGATTATATCGATTTAGTAACGTTTAGTTTAGTCTATTGTAAATTTTGACTATGGTCACACTGAACTGTCAACTTCCGTTTTCTGAAAATTGCTTGAACAGACGTTTTGGTTTTGGGCTCGCGCCGTTTTGTAATATTGTAATAAAATTGGAACCCGATTGAGTGCCGCTTCTGTGATCAGAAGGCATCGGTTCATTTGTGATAAAAGACATTGTGAACTATTGGTTGACATTTGCGAAAATTGTGAATCCGGTATCGACGTCCACGTACCAACGTGTCTTGAAAACATCGCGTTTGCAGCTTAATAGCTAAGTATAAGATACTTCATTCATTTATTTTGGCCAATATACTTGTATGAATGTGTCTAATTTAGCTCAAGCCTGACGTCAGTGAAGATATCGGGTAAGTTGAAATATAATATTATTAGTTGTAATTCACTGTGCAACGCAGTACATTGTGTCTGGATATAGAAAGAAAGAAAGATAAAATTTATTCAGACAGCACACAGGACCCAAACAAAAACAAATTAAAATAAAACTTAAAACAACACTTAGGTAATATTAAAATAATATGATTTAATTTTATAGCTGTTATGAGGTAGGTGTCCCAAGGCTGACCGAACAGGTTGCCAGATCAGCATTTAGCCTAGTAAAGCTAGAGCATTCCTAGGCGACTGATTTTCATCCGGCACCTTTGTGACAACACGGATGTACAAACCCCGGCTGCACTCCACGCTTATCATGTATTGTATCTAAGTATGTGTTAGTGTGTTATGAGTAGGTAGTGGTAAAGTGTGTCGAAAACGAAACAAAATACTTAACCATGTATATTGTCTATCGTGGTCAGGTAGATGTATTACAGCTTCCACTGTGCACTCTGAACAATTTCCTACCTGCCTACGGTAATTCTAGACATAATTTTTGGTAGCAGAGCTGTAGTTGAAATTTAGCCGCTTTTGATCGTATCTAAACTCAGATTGGTATTGTATAAGCTTGTATCTGAGCTATATATCTCATTTGTTGACAGTATTGTAGTGTTTGTCAGGTCAGTTTTTGCCTAACATACATAATATTTATTTGTATAAGTTGACCTAGATAATTTGAAACACATTGTCATACATAACTTCAATCAGTAATTGTTTGATTTAAATTGTTAAAATCTAGCATAGTTTTGTTGTTGTTACTATTAATAAGTCACTTTGATTGGATACATAACAGTTACATGTATCAATTAATGAAGTTAATGGTTAATTGCATATATTGAGTTTAAAACATTATAACAACCAACTTGACCTTGCATCTTGGGCGGGTCACATTAATAAACTTTTGTTTTGTTATAATATATGGATAATATTGTTAGGTAACACATACTTTTACTATTGTATATCTCAAATAACACAGCCAGTCTGTCTGTTGCAAATAATTAATTAACTTATTTGAAGTTTCAACTTTTGATAACCTTGACTTTGTTTTGTGTCAATATACTTAATTGAAACTATTAATTTTGTTGGACAGTAGATACCTGTCACTTGCCTGCACTTGCAGTAAACAGGCTAATACTTTGATGGTTTCAAGGAATTAACAAATATTAAGTTTTGATTGTTAATATTATTTAACGCTTGTCCGGGCTCTTTTGAAATTTGATTATGTCAGCTATCAAGGACTTGCGTGCGGCTGCTGGTGCTATTGCATCAGATTTGCGCTGGTTTGCCTCGGCCAGTGCCTTGGTGAAACGGCCTGATCGCCAGTAGGCCTTACTACAAAGGTATGAGCGGATTGATGATCGCCTGGCAGGTGTGGAACAGCAATTTCGCTTTTTCAACGCTTGTTGTCTCGAAGTGTCAGTTAATGATTTCACCGCTGACCAGCGAAATAAGGTCAGCGAAGATTATGCCCAGGTCTTAGACATGTATGATGCTGTCTCCAATGGTGCGAGACAACTAGTTGCCGATAGGGAAGGGCAACCCGGCTTGAAGCAGGAGCTTCCTAGGTCAGCACCGGGGCTGGTGAGTAGACTTCCTACCTTAGACCTCCCCCATTTTGATGGCTGCCTAGGAAGCTACCTGGACTTCGTTAATTTGTTTTACAGCCTGGTCAATGACAGGGCTGACCTTCTGCCGGCACAAAAATTGGCATATTTGATGTCGGTTCTGGATGGGGAGGCCAAGGGCCTCATCCAGCATCTGCTCGTGTCTGACGAGGCGTACCAGACGGTTTGGGACCTAATTACCCGTAGGTACCATAACAAGCGTGGCCTCGCCGACACGCATATTGAACAGATTTTGAGTTTGCCCACTGAGGGTGCCCACCGGGTCTTTGGGTTGCGCACCCAACATTTGTACCCGCTTTTGGTGGCAATAAACGCACTTAAGTGCCTTGACCTACCCGTGGACCAATGGTCCTATCTATTGGTGCACATTGTGCTGAAGAAGCTGCCTGCCGACCTGAGGTCGCGTTTTGAACAGCGCTTTGGTGGGGATAGCGCGACCCATCTGCCCCCCTTTGCTGACCTGGAGAGGTTCCTGGAGGATGAGTGCCGGGTCTTGGACAACTCCGGTGGTGATACGCCGGCTAAGACGCAGCCGCCCAAGGTCAAGGAGCAGGCTCGCGTTCACACCCGAGCCAGTGTTGACCGGCGCCCTCCTCGCTTTGCAGTCACGCAGAGCCCAGTGGAGTGCTCTTACTGCAAGGTCACGGGGCACAGAACGGCCAGTTGCAGGGCATTTTTGGACCTTCATGTCGCCTCTCGTAGGCGCATCGCGAATGCCCACCGCCTTTGCTTCTCTTGCTTGGGGTCCCACTACCAGCGAGACTGCCCAAACTCTCGCCCCTGTTCTCACTGTGGAGGACAGCATTTGGACATTCTCTGCATGAATGCCAGAGAGGTAGGCCGCTTGTCCAACCAGCCGACGCTGCGCACGGGCGGGTGTTTTGAAGGTGGCAGCCGAGGCTCACCGGCGCGTAGCCGAAAGTCGGCTCGCTCAATTGATCGCCACTCACCCCGCTTGGAGAACAGTAGCGTGCGCTCCACTCTCTCGCGCACCTGAACGTGCTGTTCAGCGTCACCAGCACCATGACTAGCGGAGCGTCCCCGCCTTGACTCGCGCCCACCTCGTTTTGGGCGGGTGCATCATTATGACCCCCCACAGATGGCGCGTGGATCGAGTCATCGCGCCTTTGAGGACTTCAAGCCGCACCCTCATTTTGACTTGCCTGGTCCTGGCCAACGGTCGCCGCCCAGGCAACAATAGGTTATTGACCCCTGCCCTATAACGCCTACCTCCCCCATTGAGACCGTTATCCTACCAACGGTTGCTGTTAGGGTCTGGGGACCCACGGGGACCTCTGTTGTTGTCCGTGCTATATTGGACACAGGTTCACAAGGTTGCATTGTTTCCACTTAATTATTATTTATTTATTTAAGACTTTATACACAAACAAGGTGTACATAGGTGGACATAATGCCATGAGGCATTCTCTACCTGTCAACCTACAGGTGGTGTAGAGATAAATGTGGTAGGTGTATTAACGCATATTAAAAGGATGTCATATTCTTAAATATAATGTAAATTAAACAAATATTAACATAAAACGACCTAAAATGTAAATTTAATACTTAAATCGGAAATATATATACATATATTTACAATTAAATGCATATATTATAAGTATTATAACAAATAAATATACATAAACATAAATATCATACATATTATAGATATATCTATATATAAATATAATAAAAAAATATATAAGGGTACATACTTATAAATACATAAATACATAACTACATACATACATACATACTTATAATAAAGGATGAGAGTGATGTGCAGATTCCTTTAATCTTTTAAATAGGAGATCCCGTACTTTCAATTTAAATGCAAAACGGTCAGTGGACATTCTGATTTCAAGAGGGAGCGCGTTCCAGAGTAGGATAGACTGTACAACAAAGGAAGAGTTGACAAACCCAGAAGAATGACTGGGGCACGAAAGAAGATTCTGCGAAGAACGAAGGTCTCTCTCATGTGTAGATGATAGGTATTGGAAATACTCGGAAAGATAAGAAGGAGGAGAGGAAGACTTAAGAATCATGAAGAGAGTAGTGAGAGCACGCAAGCACCGGCGTTGACGAATAGGCAACCAATTAAGTTCTGAACGATAAGTAGAGACATGGTCATACTTACGAAGATTAAAAATGAATCGAATGCAGTTATTGAGAAGTCGGTCATATTTAGTGAGATATTCTGCATTCAGGTCATAAAAGCACATATCACCATAGTCGATTAAGGGAAATATTAAGGCCTGCACAAGCATAGTTTTAGTCCTGGAGGGAAGGAAATTCTTTAGACGATATAGTGCTCTAAGTGTTCCGGTTACTTTCTGACTAACATTAGACACCTGGGCCTGCCAATCGAGAGTGGAATCTATATACATTCCAAGGTCTTTGACGACTGAGTTGAAAGGGATGATTAGACCGTTGAACTTTACAGGCGGCAGAGTTTTTAAATCTAATTTAGGCACTAAACGGCAACTGCCTACAATAATGGCCTGGCATTTTGCTGGGTTTACGTCTAGACCAAATCGATTGCACCAATCCATCATTGTCTCAAGATCTCTGTTCAAGTCAGCAATGGCTATTGATATATCTTCCACTCTCGCTTGAGAGTACAGCTGCAAGTCATCAGCATAGAGATGATACGCACACCGAAGATTAGGAGTTAAGAAGTTAATAAAAATGAAAAGAGTAAAGGAGAGAGAATGCCACCTTGAGGAACACCAGAGCCGATGTCACGCCAACTCGACGAAGTCTCGTCAACGCGAACTGACTGCTGACGTTCCTGAAGATAATTTTAGAACCAGTCCAGTACAACAGGTGAGACTAAGAGATGGGAAAGGATAGATAGAAGGATATCGTGACTGACAGTTTTGAACGCGTTCGAGAAGTCGACCAAGGTCAGCACAGTGACCTTAGTGTCCTCCATGCCAGCTCTTATATCGCCAGTCACTTTAAGGAGGGCGGAAGTCGTGCTATGTCCAGGTCTAAATCCAGATTGGAATGGACTGAGTAAGTTGTTAAGGTAAACAAATCGAGACAACTGCTTATGTACACAAGCTTCCACCACTTTGGATAGGAAAGGAAGGATAGAGATAGGACGGAAATGATTGGATAGTGTAGGATTCGAGATCTTAGGAAGAGGGATTACAAAGGCTTTACGCCAGAGGGACGGGAAGGAACCACTGTCCAACGAGAAATTGACAATGTGGGTAATGGGAAGGATGAGATGATCCAGGATCGGAATGATCATGCGGCGGCTAAGAGAGTCGTAGCCCACTGCATTGGATCGAATGGAGAGGATTATCTTCTTGACCTCACCCGAAGTAACTGGAGAAAAATTAAATGGGTCTATGTTGGGACGGGGGAGGACAAGGAGCAACAAAGGCCACCGTTTGACACCTGGTTTGGTTATCCAATTGAGAGGTAGTTGAGAAATGAATATTTAAATCCTCCAAACCAACCGTCAAACGGCGATCAGTAAGTTGCTGTTTGCCAATACCTAGAGTTCCAAGAAACTTCCAGATATTGGCTGGAGAAGAGGAGTTTATAGTGTCGAAAATATGGCGGCGTTTAGCGTTGCGAATCATCTGATTACACCGATTTCTTGCAGTCTTGTACAGGCTCCAGTTTTCGTCAGAACGCTCTTTTTTAAACCTCCGAAAATCTCTGTCGCGACGCCTCATGGCCATTTGAACACCTTTGGTAAGCCAAGGAGCAGGAGGACGTCTTAATTTAACTTTCCTGACGGGTGCATGTTTGTCATAGAGATTAAACGCAATGTTGTTAAAAACAGAAACTTTTTCATAAACTGTAGAGGCTGCTGTCAGTGGGTTCCAATCAAGCACGGAAGCCTCTTCTTGAAGTTTCTCAACATCCATTTTTCCAAAACTACGCAAGTGCAGAACCTTAGGACGGGATTAAGGTGGTTTGAGGTTGTAGGAGAGGAAAATAAGATCATGATGGGCGAAACCAGGAGCAGGGAATTGGCCGTGGGAATGGACCAGGGATGGAGCAGAAGTAATGATTAGGTCTAACCAGGTATCAACACCATCGATATTGTGGTGAGTGGGTCCAAGAGGGAGGTTGTAAAGACTGGCAGACTCAATCAGTTTTAGGAGTTTTTGGGGACGAGAGGAATCGATGGAAAGGAGGTCAGTGTTGAAATCTCCCATGATGATATGATGAGCATATTCCGACCTTATAGATTCCAGAATCGATTCGATACTAGAGAAGTAATTTATAGTGGGGGGACAATAAACAACTACAAGAACGGCTTTGGCTCCGTTGACTGAAACCTCAATGAAGAGGTACTCCGCTGAAGCAGAATAAATAGGTGGGGAAGATAAAAGAATTTTGTAGGGAAGTGCGCTACGGAGATAAATAGCCACCCCACCCCCTCTTCTGTCCTCCCTATCATTGCGGATAAGAATGAAGCCAGGGAGAGGGTAGGTGGTAGAAAGTAAATGAGGTTTCAACCAACTCTCAGAAATCAGAATGGCATGAACGTTTGCATCACAGAAAGTATCGTAGAGATCACTGTAATGACAGGGCACACTTTGCGCGTTGATGTGACATACGTTTAACAAATTCTTTGTGGGTTGGTTGAACGTTCGCTTGACAAAGTCACCAGCCGACTCAGTTACAGAGCAGAAGCTTTCATTATGAGATGAATTTGCGGAATCGCATGCAGAGAGAAAAGAATCATCTTCATCATCCGATAACATAAAATAACTGAAGTATATAAATAATTCTATGCACAATATATAAATAAATATATATGTATAAATAAAGTATTTAAAATATATTTGTCGTGGATTGATGGCCTTTTGATGCAACAGTCAGCGCCATCTAGTAACAAGCTTCGTAAACCATCAACATCGTAAACGGAAACGCAAGCGCGCACTACCGCTTGGACACGATCGTCGGTAGAGGGGATGCCGGGAAGACTGGTGGCGGGGCGACCGAGTGCGCACACTCTACTCTAGTTCGGACAGTCTTTGCGAACGCTCAGTACCAACGCACGTGTTTGTCTCTAGTTTCAGGTTGTTAAGTAAAATTATAATAAAGCTATTTTGATTGAAGCTAAATTATATTTTGCTCGAGTACCCACAACAGTGCCCGCATTATCAGGAAACTATGTCGGATCGTGAAGAAGACCCGATGCTTCGCAACTCGGCCACCCACGACGCGACATCAGAAGTGGGATGCACTCGAGCTGAAGAACCCGAAGAAATATCGCATAATCAAGCTATGACGTCACGGTGCGACGAGAATCTACTTCGTACGCTGCTGGCTGCTCAAAATCAGAATATGATGTCCTTGATAGAAGCCATCAAGGGGCCGACAGGTACCAAGCATATTTCTTTGCCTGAATTTGACCCGGATAAGCCGGACGTGGACGCACGTGCTTGGTGTACAACAGCGGACCTGTGCTTATCGGAAGTACCGCTTATTGGCAGTGCTCTAATCATCACCTTAAGCAAGGCTATGAAAGGCAGTGCATCACGTTGGCTAGCGCAAGTATCGTTCGCGGGTATGACATGGTGTGACTTCAAAAGTCTGTTTTTATCCCGTTACGATTGCGTGGACACACCAGCTGCAACTCTTGTCAAAATGACAAGTAGCAAGCCAAAAGAAGATGAGTGTTATGCTGCGTATGCCGCCCGATTGTTGTCTACCCTCACATCACGCTGGCAAAACTTGAGCGTTGAGCAGATAGCCATATCTACTGTGCTTGCTCATATGGCGCAATTTGATGGGCGCATACAGAGGTTGGCATTTACTACCGACGTAAACAACAGAAACAAGTTGCAGTGTGAACTTCAAGCGTTCTCATTTTTGAAGAGGAAAGCTTCGATGAATAACTCAACCGACACCGGTCCCGAGTTCAAGCGATCGAAGTTCCAATCAACATCGCTGAAATGTCACAACTGCGGCAAAGTAGGTCACCGAGCGGCAGACTGTCGATCAAGAAGTGAGGCGAAAGGCAAGGCATCCAATGCCTCCACTTGGTCATCAAGTTCTGCAGGACAAAAGCCGCATTCGGACATCATCTGTTTCCGGTGCGGCAACGCCGGACATTTTGCTACGAAGTGCCCACGTAGCAATGAAGGCACTGGCATGGCAAGCGGCCCAAGCGGGGCAGCACCTGCAGCAGCGGCGAGCAGCGAGCGACGTGTTGAAGTTTGCTACGTCAGTAATCCTAGTGGCACGCTGATGAATACTGGTGAGTCATATCCATTTTATTACGATTCTGGCGCCGAGTGCTCTCTCATTAAAGATCGTGTTGCGTCTAAGTTTAGTGGCAAGCGTGTAAATAACATGGTAAAATTAACTGGTATCGGTCAAGGTAGTGTGCATAGTACCCTACAAATTTTATCTGAGGTTATGATCAATGATCTGCGGTTAGAGATCTTATTTCATGTTGTACCGGACAGTTGTTTTAAAAATGATATTTTAATCGGCCGTGAGATTTTAGATCAGGGATTTAACGTTAGTATGACGTCTAATAGCGTGTTTTGTGTAGGTCTAAGGTTGTTAGGTTATGTGATGTTTCAAATAACCTCAAAAACGATTCCACTTGTCGTGTTGATTTTGATCAGGTTGATACCGACATTCCGCCAGAATATCGTGCTCAATTAATTAACCTTTTGTCAGAATATTCATCATCGTTTTCTACTGGTGTTTCCAGATCCAGGGTAACAACAGGACAGTTGCAAATTAGGCTCATAGATCCTAGTCGTACGGTAAATCGTCGTCCATATAGGCTTAGTGCGAGTGAACGCGAAGTTGTTACGGCTAAAGTTCGTGAATAGAGACGGGTTGAATATTTAGGCTTTGTTGTTGAGGACGGCCAGATCAGACCCAACCCTAATAAAATTGTTGCTTTATCGAGACTTCCCCCACCTGCAACCGTCACTCAACTGAGACAGTTCATAGGACTGGCCACTTATTTTAGACAATTTGTGCCACAGTTCTCAAAAACCATGGCTCCTCTATTTCGTTTAACAAGTGGCAAGAATAAGTCCATTTGTTGGGAACCGAGTCATGAGGCCATTCGTCAGAAAATAATATCTTACTTAAACAGTGAGCCAGTTCTAACAATTTTTAACCCTGCTCATCCAATCGAGTTACATACCGATGCTAGTGCTGAAGGATATGGTGCCATTTTTATTCAAAAGATTAATGACAAACAACATGTAGTTGCTTACTATAGTCGTCGCACGTCCCCAACAGAGTCAAAGTTTCATTCATTTGAATTAGAAACGTTAGCAGTCTTTAATGCCATAAAATATTTTCGACATTATTTGCTAGGGCGCAAGTTTACCGTTGTGACAGATTGCAGTTCTGTTAAAGCATCTAAAAATAAAACTGACTTGTCTCCACGAGTTCATCGTTGGTGGGCCTACATGCAGTCGTTTGAGTTTGAGATTGTTTACCGTGAAGGCAGTAGGATGACCCATGTAGACTTCCTTTCTAGAAATCCTCTGCCTGCCTCTAAAGGAGCCTTCACACGTGTAGAACAAAAGCGGGTCGATTTAGCTGAGCTTTCTAGTAACTGGTTGCAAGCTGAGCAGGAAAAGGACGAAGAGATTAGCAAGATTGTATCTGATCTTCGTAATGAAGTTTTTCCTGAGGAAACTCGCAAAACTTACGAAATTCGTAAGCATATTTTGTACCGTAAGATTCAACGCAATGGTCGCACTCGATGTCTTCCCATTGTTCCAAGATCACTTAGATGGTCAGTGATTAATAATGTCCACGAGTCCGTCATGCATTTAGGATGGGAGAAAACCCTTGAAAAGATTTACGAGTACTATTGGTTTGAAGGAATGTCGAAATATGTGAGGAAATTCGTTGACAACTGTATCACTTGTAAAGTATCAAAACCCCACACTGGTAAAGTTCAAGCCGAACTTCACCCAATTCCCAAGTTCAATATTCCATGGCACACAATTCATATTGACGCCTCTGGCAAACTGTCTGGGAAAAACGACATCAAAGAGTACGTGTTTGTCATAATAGATGCTTGTGCACCAAATTTGTTCTACTCCGTCATTCGCTTAACATCGACACTAATAGTAGTATTTGTGCTATTAAGTTCTGTATTGCATTGTTTGGCGCACCGAAACGCATAGTAGCTGATCAAGGTCGTTGTTTCGCTAGTAAAGAATTTCCTAGTTTTTGTTCTTCTAACAACATAGAGTTGCACTTGATATCTACTGGAGGCAGCCGCGCTAACGGTCAGGTAGAAAGGGTAATGAGCACCCTCAAGAGTATGTTGACAGCTGTAGAGACTAGTCGTGATCGCTTTTGGCAGGATGCGTTAGGAGAGGTTCAATTGGCCATAAACTCTACTATTAATAGGGTAACTAAATCTAGCCCTCTCGAGTTGATGATTGGAAAAGTAGCACGACCACTTGGTTTAGTGACCGCTGATGAGAATGTGACTGACATTAATCTAGATGAGATTAGAGAGCACGCGACGCAGAATATTACGAAAAATGCTAATTACGATAAAAATCGATTTGACCAAAGTAAGGCTCAGGTTTCTAAGTTAGCTGTTAATGATTGTTCTAATAGAAAATGAAGAAAGGAATCAAACAAAATTAGATCCTAAATTTAAAGGTCCTTTTAAGATAATTGAGGTGTTAGATGGAGATAGATACCTACTCAAGGCGCTTAACTCTAAGCGAACATACAAATACCCCCATGATCGCGTGAGAAAGATCCCCGATCACCAAGTTCCTAGAGAATTAGATGTCATAGTTGATGACAGTGGTAGTGAAACCAAATCTGATCAAGAATAGCTTGTATACTCATGCTCAGAGTTGTAGACCGCACCTCATGAGTGACATGTGGCGATGGGTCTGGACCGCACCTCATGAGTGACATGTGGCGATGGGTCTGGACCGCACCTCATGGGTAACATGTGGCGATGGGTCTGTAAGGAATCGTCGGTGCGATTTCTGTCACTGTGTTGGTGCACAGAGCGCTTATGTGTTGTAGTACATATTGCGTAAGAGTTTTTTTGAGAATCGTTGGTGCGATTCTTGTCTGTGTTGGAGCACAGAGCCCCTCATGTGTTGTAGCATATGTGGTGGCAGATTGTAAAGAATCGTTGGTGCGATTCTGATTTGTGTTTGTGCACAGATCACAAAAAGAGTTGAGTATGCATTGCTTAACAGTTATCGTAAAGAGTAATAGAACTGTTGGAATAACGTTCTTTAGTAGTTTAACTTGTTGATCGGATCTTTTCCAAAGAATGTTGTTGTGCAGGAAGCACTGTGTATGTATCCTCAATGATGAGGAATTGTAAATCATAGGAGTTGATTAGTGTACTTAGATTAAGATGAAATAAAGTACCAATGGGAATCAGATTCCTTTGTTTTATTGGCAGGATAGCCGAGCTTGACTACTCTCAGAGTATATTTTGTCCACAGGAATTACACCCGAGGACGGGTGCTAGTCAGTGATGGCCGTGTCGTGGATTGATGGCGCTTTGATGCAACAGTCAGCGCCATCTAGTAACAAGCTTCGTAAACCATCAACATCGTAAACGGAAACGCAAGCGCGCACTACCGCTTGGACACGATCGTCGGTAGAGGGGATGCCGGGAAGACTGGTGGCGGGGCGACCGAGTGCGCACACTCTACTCTCGTTCGGACAGTCTTGGCGAACGCTCAGTACCAACGCACGTGTTTGTTTCTAGTTTCAAGTTGTTAAGTAAAATTATAATAAAGCTATTTTGATTGAAGCTAAATTATCTTTTGCTCGAGTACCCACAACAGTACCCGCATTATCTGGAAACTATGTCGGATCGTGAAGAAGACCCGATGCTTCGCAACTCGGCCACCCACGACGCGACATATTAATAATTATTATCTTGTAATAAAAACTGCACACGAAACTGATGCAATGCTTTATCACTGCACCACCCGCCAGCAGACACACACATACACAATCACAGATTACATAATTATGTAGCTATACACGAAAACATAACAGACTATGCAACAAAACGAAATAAAAACTAAAAAAAGAAAAGACAGGAAACTAAACGCATTATCACAATTTAAAAGAAAAAGTGTTGTGCGTTTCTGAACGCAACCTATAGACGTCACTTTGTGTCATAACATGACGATGACATTATGTGTTATTTATAGAACTGTCAAATCATATGTCAAACAAAGTAAACAAAACTTTTAACAAAGAGGGTGACAGGGTGTGATAAAAGTAAAATGAACAAGATAATAGCGTAACACAAACAAATAAATGTTACATAGAAATAAAGGAGATAGAAAACGTGAAACAAAACTATTTACGTTGCCCATTCTTGCCAATCCCGGATGCGCCCGTAGAACTGGCATTCCCGACTCCGCTCCTGGCTATAGATGCTGGCGGGAAAAATTCCGAATCATTCCCGTCGAATCCTTCGGAAGTATTCCGAAATATTCCGAAACTTTGGGAATATTTCAACTGTCAAAAAAACCAGCAAAATCGATCTTACAAACTATTTCGCGCGTGGAAGTTGTAAATTATATTTTCTTTGTTTGCTTGCAAGGTTTACCTTTATTTGTTTTTATTGACTGGGCTATTACACGCGTTAGGTAGGTAGGTAATGATTAATAGCTACCTATGCGACTCGCGAATACTCGCGATGCGTACAGAACTACATACAAACTAACCAGAAACATAGGTAGGTAACCCTTTTTCAAAAAACAAATCAAATATGCTAGGCCTAGTTTTTTATTCCACAACTAACATTTATAAAAATAGCATTCGATTTCGCAGATAGCAGGTACCTACCTAAACACAAAAGTATAAAAATCCTGTTAATCGCAGGCTAACATATCTACCTATAAAAACATCAACATATACGTATTCAATCCCATTTATAATAAAAACCCACCACACCACACATAAACACGTTTATTCCCATTGAATTATTCGGGCGAAATATTCGGCGGAAACATTCGATTGCGGGGTACGAATCTTTCTCGCGGGGGGAGGGAAAACTTCTCCGGGGAGCATCTCCCCTCTTACCGCACCCCGCACCGCCATCGCCTGCACGCACGACTCGTGGCAGTCAGGCAGGCGCGCGCGGCGGCACCGGCCGGTGCACAGAGGGTGCGGCGGCGATCGACGATCGATGCAAAATACGATTTTTCAGCAAAATAAAATAAAAATATTAATTAAATTCGTTTTGAATAATTCTGATTTAAAGAAACTTTCCCAGAAGTATTCCGGAATTATTCCGAATTTTTCAGAAGTTTTGCAACTATACTCCTGGCCTCTGCTGAAGAGCTGCTCGACGCTTTGGGATATTTCTTAATCAGTATTCTTAATCAGTATATAACTTATTTGGTAGGGCAGGTTAAATTAAATATGGAATCTTTTCCAAATTGTATACGGGGCATAGGTGACGTAGCCTCTAATGATATAATGTAAGTGGATGCTCCTGTTTCACCATGTCTATTCTGAGGAGGCTAACCAAAAGTATTATGCTTGAGTATTATGATGTGTACATCATTACTGTAGTAAATATATACAAGTGATATAGAAGGTGTAACAGTTGCAGCACCTTACAAAATGTAAATTGTGTATTATGCAAAACCTGACGATGAAAAAGAGTGACCGTGAGTTTTATTGCCCGTTCCTTCTCATGGTTCTACCTATTGCTTTGCGAACGTGGCAGTAAATGTAAATGTAGAAGCATACAGTAATAATGTTTTAAATTTGAGTATAAGTAATTATTTTATAAATTTATTATTTTGACGTTCATAAGCGTCACATTGTGACCCAAATGAATAAAGGATTTTGAATTTGAATTGAATTTGAATGTTGAAGGGCAAGTTAAGTTTTTGTTTGGCCTGTTGAATCTTCACACCCGAGGTTTAAAACCTCGGCTATTGTGTTGAAGAATATTTTGGGTATGCATCCACAGAAAGAGCTATCTGCTGCCGTGGTGAATTTGACATCGGGATTGGAACTGGCTGACCCCAAATTTGACACACCGGGACAAATCGACTTGTTGATTGGCTCTGATGTCCTCGGTGGAATTTTGATTGGTGGGAAACGGGTCTTGGTGCCAAATGGTTTGACTGCCATCCCGACCATATTTGGATGTGCTTTGATGGGACCTGTACCTAGGGAACCCGCTCCACCCGAACTTGATAATTTGTTGGCTGTAGGCTCTGCTTTCGCTGATGCAGTTCAGAGGTTTTGGGAGGTAGAGCAGCCCCCTCAAGTTGCCCGTTTGAATCCAGAACATGAGGAGTGTGAGCTGTTCTTCCAGAACAACACTGGTCGACTCCGTTCTGGTCGGATTATTACGAGGCTACCCTTCCTGTCTGTTCGGCCTCCGCTTGGTGAGTCACGACCTTTAGCCGAAAAGAGATTGTTGGCTATGGAGTGCCGCATGGGTCGTGATCCGGAGCTCAGACAGAAGTACATTGAGTTCATGGGAGCATATGAACAGTAGGGACACATGTCTGTGTCAAATTTGGATTGGCGTTCGGTGGAGCATTACTTTCTCCCGCATCATGCGGTATTGAAGCCATCGACTGGCAAGCTGCGCACAGTATTTGATGGTTCTGCGCAGACTTCTACGGGCGTATCCTTGAACCAGTGCTTGCATTCTGGTCCCAAGTTGGTCAAGGACCTTTGTGACGTCATCACCAGCTTCCGACGACATCAGGTTGTCTTTGTAGCCGATATAAAAATGATGTTCAGGCAGACGATTATCCATCCTGATGACCGTCGCTTCCAGCTAATCCTTTGGAGAGAGTCTCCTCGCGATCCCATGGTCGTCTGCGAGCTCAATACTAATACGTACGGGTTAAGGTCAAGCCCCTACTTGGCAATACGTTCTCTTTGGGAGCTCGCAGACCGCGAAGGCTTACGTTTCCCACGAGCCTCCGCCATCTTGAAGGACGATATTTACGTCGATGACATTTGCTCGGGCGCCTCCACAGCGGACGAGGCGATCCTCCTGCGGGACGAATTGATAGGTATTTTGGCCTCCGCTGGTTATGAGTTGCGCAAATGGATTTCCAACTCACCAGCGCTTTTGGAAGGCTTGCCAGAGGATCATCAGCAAGATCCACATCTATTTGAGATTGTTGACAACCCCGCCATGATGGCTGCTCTCGGCGTCCAGTACAGACCAGTCCAAGACATCTTTACGTATAACGTAGACCTGAAATTGCCTTGTTCTTGGACTAAACGTCTCGTGTTGTCTACTGTCGCCAGAACCTTTGATCCGAACGGTTGGATTTGTCCTGTCATATTTTGGGCAAAATACTTCTTGCAGAAGCTTTGGACAGCAGGATTGACTTGGGACGAACCTCTACGCGGTACTCTAGTTGAGGAGTGGACCTCTTTTATATCCTCACTTCCTGTCGTCAATGAGATCTCCTTGCCTCGTCCCATCCTTCCTCCCGGGAAGTACAAGGCCACCCTTCACGGGTTTTGTGATGCCTCGGAACGTGGTCACGCGGCCGTGGTGTACTTGCGCACAGTTAGTGCCTCAGGTTAGGTGAGGGTTTCCCTGATCATGGCGAAGAGCAAGGTTGCACTCCTTCGAACATCTCTGACCATTCCGAAATTGGAGCTCACGGGAGCAGCCCTACTTGTACGCTTATTGAACCACGTGTCTAGTACTTTGGGTAAAAGCATTTGTATTAATGGGATCTACGCCTGGACAGACAGCCAAATTGTTATTTGTTGGTTGAAGGCCTCTGTCCACACCTTGGAGGTATTTGTCGCTAATCGCGTTTCCCAAATACAAAAATCTGAAGTCAAACTTGTTTGGAGACACGTGCCAGGTGAGCTCAACCCCGCTGATTGTGCCTCGCGCGGATGCTTGACGCCTAGTTTGATAGGTCATTCGCTGTGGTGGGGTCCGGAATGGTTGAGTCGACCAGAAATTGATTGGCCTCGAACGCCAGTTTTGAATACTTCTAATTTGCCGGGTCTGCGAACACTCGCTCTTGAGAAGGTGGAATGCGCCTTCGACCCCGATTTCGATTTTCGATTTGAATCGCTACAGCTCCCTTGACAAGTTGTTAGGAGTTACTGCTTGGATAAAGCGTTTTTTTTTAATTTAAGGCACCCACAACAGAAACATCTGACACCGTTTCTTTCACAGGAACAACAGGAGTCCCTCACCTTTTGGGTTCGTTCTGTGCTATTGGCGCATTTTGAGAAGGAGATTGCTATCCTTAAATCAGGGAGATCGAAACTATCGGGAGCTTTATCCAAATTGAACACCTTTTTGGAAGAAACGGGTCTCTTGCGCGTTGGAGGGCGTCTCAAGAACGCCAACCTCCCTTACGGGGCACGTCACCCCCTGTTGTTACCTATGGACGGTCATTTGGTACGCTTGTTGGTAACTGACCGTCACCTTAAGAACTCGCATGCTGGTTGTAATGTTTGTTGGCCATTTTGCAACGCGAGTTTTGGATCTTGTCTGCCCGAAGAATTATCCGGAGTGTAGTCTTTCGCTGCATCCCTTGCTATAAGCTCAAGGCTTCTACCATGCAGCCCTTGATGGGAGACTTACCGGCAGATCGCGTAACTGAGAGCAGGACGTTTGACGGTGTTGGCACGGACTTCGCTGGTCCGTTTTTGGTGAAAACGTCTGAGGCAACTATCCGCCTCAAATTCTACTCTTGACCCCTGCCTTACCATTCGGAGTAACCCGCTCCGCTTATGGCTGTTGGACCGAAGCTCATTTGCACTCGGAACGCGCGGCGGCGAATTGTTACCTAGTGCGCGAGCCGGCGCATGACCTTCAACGCGCCGCAGAGGACGACCGCGGACATCGCCATACACATTCGGTTCACAGCTTAGGTTGAGATCGGTTCATTTGTCGCGCTTTGCTTGCCTGATATAACTTACATCTATTGTAATTTTGCTAGTTACTTGTTACTAAGTTGTTGCTTGTTAAATAATTTTAATACATTGTAATAATAAATAATCATCTCATACAAATTAATATAATCTTCATTCGTTCTTCGCCTGTACAATTCTTCGCCTATCATCCTATAACTATCATTCTTAAATTCTCATAAATTCACTCGCTTTGTGATCGCCTTCTGCTATACCTAATTGCTACTAGATTAGGTCCCGGGTTCGAAACCCGGCTGAGTGAAGTAGTGTAGGGTAAACAAGCTGCATTACGCCCTACACGTCGACACTTCGAAACAGCAGGACTGTTAAGGCCTACTTGTGTGTTTTTGTTTGTCTCTCCACAAAGGCCGTACACTTAGAACTGGTCTCCTCGCTTACGACCGAGGCGTTTGCAGCCACATTTGACAGATTTGTATCCCGTCAGGGCTGCCTTCCTTGGTCCGTTCTGACTGCGGCACTAACTTCAAGGGCACGTATAATTATTTGAATGATGTTGTTAATTTTCTTGAAACCAACAAGGCTGATATAGGTGATAGGCTTGCCCGAAGTGGGATAAATTGGTTGTTTTCCCCACCAAATTGTCCACACTGGGGTGGTATTTTTGAGGCCAAAACACACTTGCGCAGGACAATCGGTGAATCTGTCCTTACATTTGAGGAACTCGCAACTGTGTTTTGTAAGATTGAGGCCGTTTTGAACTCTCGGCCATTGTGCCCGATCTCCTCAGATCCGAATGATTTGGAGGCCCTTACGCCGGGCCATTTTTTGATTGGTCGCCCACTTGTCGCCTTGCCTGAGTACCCCTATATTGATACGAGACCTGGTCGTCTCTCGCATTTTGAACTGGTACGCCAGATTACTCAGAGCTTTTGAAAACGCTGGAATTTGGAATATTTGCACATACTCCAGCAACGCGTTAAGTGGACCGACAAGACCGATTCACCCAATATTGGTGACCTCGTTTTGATCAAGGAGGCTAGGTTAACCTTTCGCCACTCAGGTGGCGCAGCGGGCACATTCTTCGTTTGGTAACTGGGGCTGATGGAGTTCCCCGATTTGCTGAGGTCTTGGTGGACGGTTCGATTCTGAGGGGAGCGGTTGCAACATTGTCACGTCTACCAACTGATTAGCGGACTGGTAGGCCGGTCCGGGGCGGGTGGATGTTTGAAATAGAAATAGTTTTATGATAGGTCAAGTCGATTATATCGATTTAGTAACGTTTAGTTTAGTCTATTGTAAATTTTGACTATGGTCACACTGAACTGTCAACTTCCGTTTTCTGAAAATTGCTTGAACAGGCGTTTTGGTTTTGGGCTCGCGCTGTTTTGTAATATTGTAATAAAATTGGAACCCGATTGAGTGCCGCTTCTGTGATCAGAAGGCATCGGTTCATTTGTAATAAAAGACATTGAGAACTATTGGTTGACATTTGCGATAATTGTGAATCCGGTTTCGACGTCCACGTGTCAACGTGTCTTGAAAACGTCGCGTTTGCAGCTTAATAGCTAAGTATAAGATACTTCATTCATTTATTTTGGCCAATATACTCGTATGAATGTGTCTAATTTAGCTCAAGCCTCACGTCAGTGAAGATATCGGGTAAGTTGAAATATAATATTATTAGTTGTAATTCACTGTACAACGCAGTGCATTGTGTCTGGATATATTGTCTATCGTGGTCAGGTAGATGTATTACAGCTTCCACTGTGCACTCTGAACAATTTCCTACCTGCCTACGGTAATTCTAGACAGTTTGAATCCCTTGGTGACTATCTTATCAATGTTATTGGGAATCGTAGCTTATTATCGATGTGAATGCCGAGGTCGCGGATGACTTCCTTTTCCAAAACTATATGGTTGTCAATTACGAAGCTTCTAAAGTAAGGGCTGGTTTGGCGAGCCGAATGTTTCTAGGCGATTTGGGAAAATTATTAATATGGTGGACTGTAAGGATGTGGGTCTTATCGCCGAGGAAAGGAGAAAGTGAATGAAAATAGGTTCATGGGAACACGCCTTACCTTGTACGTCAGTCCTCTTTCCTTGCAAATGGTTCCGCCTGGTGTCTCTTCGGGAATCCTGAAGATTCACTTATCACTCCGTCTGGATCCAACCCAGAATTATACAGTTTCACTACACTTCACTCGCGGGCGGTTTGTTGCGTTTATGGTATAAAGCGGTAAAAATATGGCGGTGCGGTACATGTGTTCAGCGCGACACGGATTATTCTAGACTGTACTCGTCGTCGTTGAATTCTTGCGACCAATTGCCTTGGGAGGGAAGGAATCAAAGGATCGCTCGTATTGGACGAGCAAGCGTGGAACGATTGACGTTGATGTAATTAATTCTCGATAGAAAGGTAGATGGCGCTACCATATCCCCCCAGCCCTAAAGGGTTGCCTTTAAAAAAAATAAAATTGAACTTAGCTATGTTGGGTGTACTACCGCATAACCCATCAATAGGCTAAGACAGCGATATGATAAAAAAATTAATCAAAATTAACTTTAGCGAAAATTACAAACGCAATAATAGCGAAAACTACAAACTAAATACTTAAACTAAGAAGTAGATCCAACTTCAGGCTAGATCTCACTGAGTTGGAAGCGGACAGAGACGTACAACAGGGCGCACGTAGCTCCCCTTCGCGGTTTTCACGGTAACAACGCGGGTTGTACCGTCATTGGAAGTATGCAGTTTCTCTACGACGGCTAACGGCCATGAAAGCGGCGGAGCATTATCATGTATTATGACGACCAACGTGCCCTCCTGTATAGGGGATGCAGGACTATTCCACTTGGATCTAGCCTGAAGCTGGTGTGGATGTTCCGCACGCCAGCGCCGCCAGAACGACTGCACGAGTTTATCCAGCAGAGTATGTCTCTGGAGCAAGCTTGAAGAGTCTGCTTCAGGAGCCGGAAATGACGATAATGGCACTGTGTTCAGAAAATGTGCAGGGCTTAACGCGGATGGTTCTGCAAGGTCACTACTCAATGCCGTGAGCGGGCGCGAGTTGATCAGCGCCTCGACTTGTGCAAGGACAGTTAAAAGCTCTTCGTAAGAGAGGATCTATTGACCTATAACTTTGAAGAGATGCGTTTTAATTACTTTGACCATGCTTTCCCAACATCCACCGAAATGTGGTGATGCTGGCGGAATAAACTTCCAGTCAATATGATTTATGGAAAGTTCTTCCTGAAGACGAGTACGATATTCTTCCCTGAGAAACTTATAGAGGTCGCGTAAATAAGAGCTTGCGCTCACGAAACAAGTGCCGTTATCCGTATACAAACACTGTAAAGGGCCGCGCCGTGAGAGAAATCGTTAAGGGCTGCCAGGAATGACACAGTGCTTAAATCCGTCGCAACTTCAATATGCGTAGCGCGCGTCGTTAAGCATGTAAAAATACATAGCCAAGCTTTGCGGCTTTTAACACCTCAACCACGCACTGGCGTATACTGCAGCGGTCCTGCATCATCACAACCGGTATGTGTAAACGCTTTATCAACTTGATTGACGCGTTGGCTAGGAAGATCTGCCATGGGAGGGAAAGTCGGACGCGGACGAAATTTGAAACAGACGTTACATTTATGTATTCTGTGACGAATTATTTGTCGAGTGGCTAAAATCCAATACTTATGCCTAAGTAAGGACATAAGCAACTCTGGACCAGCATGGAGGTGCTTCTTGTGATAAAAATCAACAATAAGGTCGACAACATGATCATGACGCGGCAGAATGCAAGGATGTTTGTAGTTATAAGGTTTATCCGAATTTGACATATGACCCCCAACGCGTATGATGCCGTGTTCATCGAGAAACGGCTTGAGTCTAAGGATAGCGGGAGAACAAGGTACATTGTTTTTCAAATTTTGAATGTGATTACTAAAATGAACAGCCTGTACAGCTCGTAACTTACATTCTGCGAATTTTATATCAGTACTTGATACAAAAGTCCCATAAGGTAGGTGCCTAAGAAACCTACAGACATAAACGATGGCGCGGAGTAACTTAGACCACGATGACATGCGTAGTGCGAGTGCATAGATCGGAGACTCCGCAGCCTCAGCAATCACGGGATAAGAAACAGACTTCCGTTCGGGTACATCTTCGTCTTCTGCACTGTGGTCAAAGGGTTGCATGGGCCACTCTGACGGATCATGGGAAATCCAAGAAGGTCCACGATGCCACAATGGATGATGCAGAAGATTAAGTGCTGATTGCTTGTCTCGTGGTGTTACTCACACCACGAGACAAGCAATCAGCGGGGTTCTCAATACCCGCGACGTGATTGAAACAAGTAGCAGGAACAAGTTCAATCAATTTACTAACGCGGTTGGCGACAAAAGTCTGCCAGCGGTGCGGAGAAGAATGAATCCAAGCGAGCACTACTTTGGAATCAGAAAATGCGTATATTTTATTAATAGGGTAGTGGGGCAAAACTGTGTCTTGAACCTTGCGGAGCGACTGAGACAGCAGAAGGGCCGCGCACAACTCCAGCCTCGCGACCGAAATGGTTTTAATAGGCGAGACCTTAGACTTGGCACAAACTAACTGCACCGAGTAGTTAGAACCAATGCGGACTTGCAGATATACGACTCCGCCGTAAGCACGCTCGCTGGCGTCAGCGAAACCTATTAAGTTGATGGTACATCCATCTACCAACCCAAGATGACGCGGAATAGTAATTTGATTGAGCGCGGTAAGCTCAATACAAAACTGGCCCCAAGCGGCGACAATATGGTCAGGGAGTGTTTCATCCCACTCACACTTTGATAGCCAAAGTTCCTTGATCAAGAGCTTGGCGTACAAAATTGTGGGAGCCACAAAACCCATTATGTCCCATAGTCGAGCCACTGTGGACAGCATAGTGTGTTTCGTGCACGTATCATCTGGCGGTGAGACGTCAAACCGAAAACTATCGCAGGATTTGTCCCAGCGTAAACCGAGAACTTTATGCGGTATAGACTTCTCAAACTCAATTTCTGGAGAAGCTTTATGAGAATCTGGTATGCGTGCGAGAACCTCCTTAGAGTTGCTTGTCCATTTGACAAGATCAATCTGGCCTCGCTTGAAAAGCTGAATAAGCTCTTCACAAAGCGAAATTGCTAGCGGAGAGGATATGACACTACAGGCAATGTCATCCATATACAAAGCGGAAGTAGCAACAGCTGCTGCGGCGGGAAAGTGATCGCCTTCATCAGCGATCAACTGGCGAACAACTCGTAACGCGTGATATGGGCTAGACTTGAGTCCAAAACAAACACGATTGAACTGATACACAGATAAAGGTTCCTTATTGTTAAAACGATAAAAAATCCGTTGAAATCTACGGTCAGATTCGCAAACGCCGATATTGAGGAACATTTGGCGGCAATCAGCTGACAGAGCGATTTGGAAAAGACGAAACTTTATTATGATGTTAAATAAATCACCCTGTAGATTAGGGCCGGCATGCAAAATGTCATTAGTCGACTGACCCGATGTAGTCTTACAACTAGCATCTAAAACCACACGAATTTTGGTAGAGGTTTTATCTTCGCGAACTACGCCGTGATGCGGGGTATAATATGAGGGAAGAGAATTTCCTTCGTCGTTTACAACTACACTCAAAAAACCTTTATCTATGTAGTCACGAATGACGTCATTATAGGCGCTGCGTAACTTAAGTGATGCATCAAGTTTACGTTCTAAACAATGGAAACGTCTAAGCGCAGCAGCGTACGAGTCGCCTAACGAATAAGGGTCACCATAGAATGGCAACGCCACAACGTATCTGCCACTGTCGTCACGAACAGTGGTAGTGCGGAAATGTTCTTCACATTCGAGATCCTTACGGCTCATCGAGGGCGATGCGGTAACCTCTTCAAGCTCCCAAAATCGCTTGATAAAAGAATCAATATTATTTTCTTGAAGAACAGAACAACAGCAAGACGTAATATATTGAGAAGAATGTAACGTAGGTACGGTACCCATAATCATATACCCAAATACCGTATCAATAGCGGGCGGTAAGTTATATTGCTCACTACGTAAAACTTTAGTTAGTAGCAAGTGCGGGAATATTGCAGCTCCGATCAAAACATCAATGTCTGCCGGATTCGCTAACTCCGAGTCTGCCAGCGGCAATGCCTCGAGGTGAGTGAGTAATGCTACGTCAACATTAGCGTTCGGCAATGCGTCTGTAATACGCTTTACGATAAGCGAAGAAATGTTAAAGTTAATATTCCTATCAAAACGCGAATGTATTTTAACATCTACGGAACCCTTGCAATGTTTTTCTGAACCGCCGATCCCTTTGACTACTGAGTTAGTATTTTTAAAGTTATTCCACAATCCGAGGCGTTTGAAACAATCCGGAGTTATGAAATTGCTCTGAGACGCGCTATCGAGCAGACAACGTACCATGTGCGGCGATCCATTAATATCATAAACGATAACTTGCGCTGTCGCTAACAGAACCGTCTTGGACGCCATACACTGCGACTTGGCCCCACGCTGATCATTATAGATGCGCGAGGGCCGTCCGCGCGTGCGCGTCGCCTGCGCGATGGATGTCGTACACAACGATATTTCATTCTGAGACGTGGAAGGCGCAGTTATCGTGGCCTGCACTTGCGACGTAAGTATGTCAAGGTTACCGGCTTGGCTCGACAACGGACTACTTTTATCGAAGTGCAACAATGAGTGGTGTCGCTGACTACATGAACGAAATCTCGTCTTACTAGAATAATCACTCGTTTTATGCTTTATACTTATGCAATTAATGCAAGCTTAGTTGTCTTTTACGCACTTGAAACGAGCAGTCGGATTTAAACCATTAAAGGCGGGACACTTATAGAAATGGTCGTGCACTATATTACTGCACAGACACTTCTGTGAATTATTATTATTAGATTCCGAGCATGTTACGTAAGATTGCGGATTAGGGACCGAGTTATTATTACTATTTCGCGCTTTATTCGACCTTTGTTTGCTATTGTTATTATTAGACGAGCTAGATGATCTAGACTGCGTATTATGAAATACTCGACACTGATCTTTGATGAAAGAAATAAAACTATCTAGTGTAGGTATTTTATTGTTGCGTTCCGTCATCTCTCAATGCGCGAATCGTTTCAGTGTCAAACTTATTTAAAGCGAGTTGAAGCAACATAAAGTCGGAAAGATCTTCCAATTTTAAGTTCCTAAGAGAATTAACCGCCGTTACGAAGTTATCTATAAACAGCTGGAAATTCGAGACAGATGCGGCACCGGACAGTTTAAGATTTAAAGCTTGGTCAAAGTAGGTAGACGCTAGGACACGAGTATATTGATATCTATCAAGTAGTGACTGAAATATGACCTGATAATTCTCAGCACTGGGTGTGACACCTGCAAATACGGACTGGGCCTTTGGTGACAGTTTACCTATTAAATAGTACAACCTGTCAGCATCTGTCAGAGAACCATTATCGTGCACTGTAGACTTAAAACTCGCATAGAATAACGGCCAATTTCGTATATCGCCATCGAATGACATGAGTTCAATTGGTGGTAATCACGGCGTCTGAACCGCAGAAACGGGCTGTGCTGAATATTTACCCTCCGATTGTGATTGTATTCGCTTGATGATACAATAAAGATCCTCGAAGAAGGTGTACGCCTGATAATTCGGCTTTTCATCAGGATAAGTAGAAAGCAATCTTGCGTTATAATCGTCTAACAACTTATGAAAATCTGTTCGAATACTATCTACTGTCATACAATAACTAAGAAATGACTCCCTATCAATATCAGAAGCGGCTGCGGTTTTTGAGCGCTCGTAAATGTTTTGAATACGCTCAAATAAATATTGCGTTTTGCTTCTAAGATTGTCAGCTCTCTGTCTTCCGACACGCGTGGCTTCTTTTGTTGTGCCATGCTAACGTAAGTATAAGCTAATGAGACCGAAGCAAAATAAGAATACCTAAAGTACCTATTATTTTACCTAAGTAGGCAACACTTTAAGGCGGTGGAATTAAAAGGTGCTTGAAATATGAGATTTACAAGACAACTATGATAGTTCCAGTAATAATAATTGGGTAAGTAGGTAGCTACGTAAAAGTATATTACCTACTGATGCGTGCGTAAATAACCATGTAACGGTTATGTAAATGGATTAGGAGTATAGCTAGGTGCTATAACTGCGAGCGAGATAAGCGAGAGGTTACGTATAAAACGCAAATGAATCCGGCTCGTACGAATAAAAAAATGGTTCGGCGAACCGAATGTTCCTAGGTGATTTGGGAAAATTATTAATATTGTAGACTGTAAGGATGTGGGTTCTTATCGCCTAGGAAAGGAGAAAGTGAATGAAAATGGTTTCCTGGGAAGAATAGGAGACGGGGGTATGGGAACACGCCTTACCTTGTACGTCAGTCCTCTTTCCTTGCAAATGGTTCCGCCTGGTGTCTCTTCGGGAATCCTGAAGATTCACTTATCACTCCGTCTGGATCCAACCCAGAATTATACAGTTTCACTACACTTCACTCGCGGGCGGTTTATTGCGTTTATGGTATAAAGCGGTAAAAATATGGCGGTGCGGTACATGTGTTCAGCGCGACACGGATTATTCTAGACTGTACTCGTCGTCGTTGAATTCTTGCGACCAATTGCCTTGGGAGGGAAGGAATCAAAGGATCGCTCGTATTGGACGAGCAAGCGTGGAACGATTGACGTTGATGTAATTAATTCTCGATAGAAAGGTAGATTGCGCTACCAAGGGCCTAATTGTTGTTTCGAGTCAGCGTGTACATGTTCGTTAATTTAATGTTCGTAAAGGAACCTTGCAATGCAGGATTACTATAACGACTAGCTTGCTCCTATGAATGACGATATAAAAAGAGGAATTTCTTTAAGCATCGTCATCAGCGCAGTTTTAGAATGTTCTACTGGCATTCCTTTATTCTTGGTCTCACCATTAGAAGGGTTAGGCCACAGAACGCCACGCTGGCTGCAATGGAAGTTTTATATCACTGTCATTCGAAGCGTTATGGAATTCATTAAGAATTGAATTTATCACCATCTATTACAGGTCTCACTCCTCATAACATCATCTGCACTTAGTTACGTAGCCGCAGCACCTCTCTGTCCCTTGAATCCTACAGGCCTCCGACTCCTGACCGGCCTGCTAGGAAGGTGTTCGATCTAGCCTCTCAGGCTAGGAGAAGGACTGAAGCTTGATCGAGTAGTACTATTCACTATTATAATATATAAGCATTTAGGAAAGATTGTAGGACTTAAGTTGTTGTAAATATCCTAATTCTCAATCTAAAATTGTTGTAAAGGGGAATGGGCAAAAATGTATGGAACGTGGTACCCGCTCCAATAGTCATCATTAATATATCATTGAAAAGACATTTTGATGCACAAAAACGTCTACCATGGCGCCTGTCCCTATTCACGTTTAGGAAGCAGTAATCTCACTATGTTTTATAAATGAGAATTTACTACAAACTACTTATATTACTAAAATAAAGCTGGAATAAGATAGAATTAGATGATGATATAACACACTTAGGATTCTATTATTAAAATAAAAGAAGTAAGAAAACAAGCGTGCTTCAAATAAAAATTATATATTTTAGCACTAAGTGAGTAGATTTAAAACATTACATATCGGTATCAACTGTAACAGCATTGAGGAAAGATGTCGGAGCAAATCTTGGTGAATCCCGGATGCCTCACATAGCCTAGGTAGGTACCATACGATGGCCACTATATGTGCACAAGTGCCCATCGTCCATCGCTCGGTTAAACATGTGCAATACTGTTGGACAATATTATTTGCACTGTTGATCAATATATAACAAAAATATGTTTTTATACGGACATGTCGCGACTGGATTCGTCCACGCAAAAGCCAGGCCATCTTCGTGTATGACATAGTCAGGCAGATCTTCAAGTGCTCCCTCTCTGTACGTTTCAATTATAATATACAGACCATTTGATAAATGCTTGGCACAGTAAGATCTTGCCAGCATGAGTTGGTATGTACCTAGCGCTAGTAGAATTATATCCACCTCCGTCATTGAAGGGAAGTTTTCTATCTGGCTCGTTTCCATCCTCTGAAAATCTACTCTTCTGTGATTAAGTAGTTTTCACTCTACATACATATGCAGAAGATTCGGGTATTACAGGTTTCTGCCTTATGGTATTGACGAATTCGTCTGCGAGGGATGGGCGCAGCAAAAGTAAACGCGTTATTAATAGAAAACATGAACGGAAATGCAGAAAATATTACGTTGGTACTAATTTTCTTACATATATAAGTGGTACCTAATATAATTGTATATTTATGTTTATCGCCAGGGCCACGGGACGGTCTAAACAGGCTACCGTGGCCCTGGAACGCAAAGGGAAACCGAGGGAACAGGGTTTTTATTAGTAAGTAAGACTGTCGTTTATCTCCAAACGCAATCAGATTTGAGACAGGCGGCTATAGTAAATATTGTTCCTCTTGGTAAGACCTTTTAAACGACACTACAATCATATCTATTGCAGCCGGATACCATTTTGCCCATTCTCTTTTGATAAGCTCTCAATCAAGTAGGTATTATAGAGCGCTATGTACTTAGCCATATCAGAGGGAACTCAGAGGGTCTAGTACGAGTTTGCACTCGATCGTCACGGTGGACGATAGCCTAGTGGACGGGAACAATTTCCATACATTTTGTAAAAGCGCCCCTTACGGAGAGTAGCGATCGAGAGAGACCACTTTTTTTTAAAAATTATATTATAATATTCCTTGAAGTACGAGGATGGTTCTTACGGAAAAATTAAAAAAGAAAAGAATCGATTGTTAGGCGGTACAAAGTTCGCCGGGTCAGCTACTATGAATATGTTTAAACAGTATTCTCACTGTTCTTGCTTTGTTCAATGTTAGGGCCGGGTATACTTGAAGTCTTCTTGTCTGCGACCTTTTCCTTTTTGTCTGGCATTTTCAGGAATTCTTTAAGGACGTTGCTTATTGGAGATTCCACCAGCATCCAGAAAACAAACGATGACGCCACGGTGACTATCAATGTGAATGCGCCAATTTCTATCTGGAAAAGCAAAAATAATAATAAACTTCATAACTTCACGCCTTTATCCCCGAAGGGGGAGGCAGATGTGAATTACACACCCACACTTTGCCAGTTATGTTTCAGTCCCAATGTAATAGGGTTCGAGCCCACTGCCATCTACCGGGCACATAATTAGGCGAGCGATATTAAAAATAGTGAAATAAACTGCCGAGAACTAATTTGTATTTTATTTTTCTTCTGGACCGCCGATCTTATTGTGATCGCGGATTGTGGTTGGATTAAGGCCTCTCAAAATAAGACTACGTGGAGAGCTTCTGCGTGCCCAGCAGTAATTGATGTCTTTCGTTGACGAAAGTTCCTCTCCTCCAACTATAAACTAATTCTCTTGTTGTACCGATAAAATAGTCTTTTAAAACACAGTGTTTACGGTGCATCTTGAGTAAGATCTTATAGATCCCGCCTCTTACTAATCGTACATACGACTACTCACCAAGCTAATACTTGGATCTTTGTAACGTTCTTATGACGTAGAAAATAAGTATCAAAATTGTACGGCAACTTCCAAGCTTGTCTTGCCATGTGTACTAAAGCAATTGTTCTATGTATTTCTTTTCTTTCTTCTAATGTTATAATACAGGGGATTGTTCAACACTTACCATAAGGCCATATCCGATTTCACTGGTGTGTGTCTTGGATATAACCTGCTGCTTAATCCAGAACTCGTGTAGCAGATAATTGCAGTACGTCAGCCGACTCAGCACAATCCAGCCCCGCCATTCCAATAGCGGTCGGTACACATCTGAAAGAAAAAGAAAGAATGGATGTGTTTAAATAGACCAAATAACGATTGTCCATGATCTATGATCTTTATGTCAGCCGGAACCGATAACTTAACGTACTCCAAAGCGGGGCAAGCGACAAAAAACAATTCAATATGCAAATTAGTTCAAGAAGTTTCTTGCAGTCTGTTGGTATATCCACTAGGTTATCCCTGTTTAATGTAGGTATGATTATCATTTAACTGAAATGAACCATATTAACTATTAAATATATAAAAAAAAAAGAAATTGTTAATAAGGTTCATTTCATTAAATAATAAGATGGACCAAAATTTACCTTCAACCTTCAGAACAAAACCGGCCACTAATGTTGCGATCACAAGGCCGAAAATAGGCCTCGTTAGAACTGCATACGCTGTCCTTATGTAGATGGACAGTCGTGGTCCGTCGAGATAGAATACGGCGCCAGAGACTACGCATAGCACGGCCAAAGGGAACATGCTCCAGTAAAAGAGACGGTACGGTAAGGTCTGGAACAATGAAATAATTTGAATCGGCTGTCCATAATGGTTTTACGGATTTAAACCGTCACCACAAGGAACACATACTTTACGTACCGGAAAGTGACACTTTGTATTTTTAAAGTGTCACTATCAATCAATCAAAAATTTTATTTCGCGTGGCATAGACGCATAGATAAATACCTTACAGTCTAGCATACATACAGTGGTTGTTAGTATAATATACTTATAAACTATGTTAGTATCGCTTCACTTGCACTTTGTTGATGTGCGCTCGTATGGCACTTGTCCGCGGAAGCGACGGAACACCACTCGATTCGGCCGAAAGTGCTCCTTCATCACAATATCCAGAAAGCACGTCTGGACCCGCACCACAAACGCCTTGAAATTGACGTTACGACGCGACTACAGCAGCTCTACTCTCGGTGTGTATTTCGTCTTTTTGCGCACGTACTCCGTGATGTCCTCAACCTTAGTGGTGTAGTGCAGGCGAGAGACATAGACGGGTGTGTTCGGTGCGGCGGCGCACAGATTCACACCCGACTCTACAGGGGCCGTACCGCAGCAGTTCTTGTTGGTTTTCTGACGACACTTCCTCCTCTGCGCCGTCATAAAACCATCATCAGCTTCCTCTCCGCGGTTCTTTGCCTTCTCCAGTATGGACGTCAGTGTGGAAGCAACGGGGGTACTCGCAGTAACCTGCTGAATCTCTATTCGCTTATTACACGCGGTGATACTCGGAGGAGCCGCAGAGACGGGGGCAGGGCTGCGGGGCGCTTGTGTAGCGCACTCAGCAGTCACAACATTTCGCGGTGAGAAAACTGCTGACGCGAAACTTGCGACCGATGTGTCGACGCATGCACCTCGGCGCGTGTTGATGTTACTACGCGCCGGTGACCCAGTTAAATCGACAACCTTGTGTAGGTCATCCATCTCCGTGCGCAAGAGTGCAACAGTTTCTTCGGATGCCTGTAACTTCTTGTGTACATCCGCTAAACTTGCCTTCAGAAAAATGATGTCCTTCAAAAGGCATTGTGACATCGACGTGGTCGAAAGTGACGAAGTCCCTCGCCACAAACGTCGGCACGTCGTCAGGATTGGTCTCCATCAGCAGCGTGATAATGTCTTGCAGACTTTTCTTTGTCCTATCCCAATAGGTATCTTTTTGTGGGTAAGGGATAACTAAGAAACTTCACGAAATTTGGAACTACGGGCCCTGAAAACTTTGAACTTATATTTTGAGCAATTATGTTAAAAGCAAGAAGATAGGAAAACTATTTTTACCCGGTATTTTTCAACATCTCCGTTCTTCTGCCAATGGAAGGTAAGATAGGCTAGCGCGATGCCGACCAAGGTGCCAGGCATGTTGGTATGGGCAGGTATATAGACGGCGAAGAACGAAGGGTCATGCATGAATCGATCCATTGAAGCTCTGAAATAAAAATAAATTGTTGGTATCGTAAATAATATTGGTAAAGTTAAGGAACGTTTTTAGAGGTCAACACTTGGATAATAATATGAGACGTTGACGATAAACATTTAGTCAAAGCTAAACTACTTAATTGTTTCGTTGAGAAAATAATCTATATATCATTATGATCAGCTTGCCATAATCCATTGCTGGATGTGGCCTGTCATAGGCCTCTCCAACGGCTCTCGTTGCTCTTATAAAACACGTTTAAAGTGCTTGGGAGTCATCAAAGAATGCTATCGGAGTGTTCTGTGTAAGAACCTATGTAAAGCATTTAATTGCATTTAGCACAACACACTACTGCGTAAGCTCCGCCACTACGGCGTAGAGAAAACCGAACTTAGTGTTGTCGATTTGTACCTGCGGCAGAGATTTCAGTGTGTTGATGTAAATGGGACTACATCCTCTAAATTACTTATACAGTTAGGCGTTCCACAAGGTTCAATTCTAGGTCCTTTTCTATTCTTTGTATATATGAATGACTTACCTTTTTATTTAAAAAAACATCTGTGATGTCATACTTTTTGCAGATGATACGTTACTTATTTTTAAAGTAGATAGGAATATAAATCAATTTAATGATGTAAATAATGCACTATTACAAGTTACACAATGGTTTACAGCAAACAACCTAGTACTTAGTTCTAGGAAAACTAAATGCGTTAAATTTGCTTTACCTAACGTTAGACATCTGGAACCTAATATTATGCTAGATAGGGAGGAACTTGACATAATAGACTCCACAGTGTTCCTAGGTATTACATTGGATAATAAGTTACAATGGGGTGCACATGTAACATGTCTTGCAGGAAAGCTCAGCTCTGCTGCGTATGCCGTCAGAAAAGTTAGGCAACTTACTGAAATCGAAACGGCTCTTTTAGTATATTTTAGCTATTTTCACAGTGTTATGTCTTACGGCATTTTGTTATGGGGCAAAGATGCAAATATTCAGAATATCTTCGTTCTACAGAAACGAGCGGTACGAGCCATATACATGTTAGGTGCAAAAGATCCTCTTAGGGAACGCTTTAAGTCTATAGGAATTTTTACAGTAGCCTCCAAATTTTTATTTGCTAATATATTGTACATTAGGCAAAATATAGGTTTATTTACCACAAAAAGGTATATACATAATATAAATACTAGAAACAGGCATAAGTTATATGCCCCTTATCATCGTTTACATAAAGTTAATAATTCTTTTGTAGGGCTTGGTATTCCTATCTTAATATATAAAATCCTTGAGTTACTGACTGACTGACAGACACGCTACAACCGAAACTATTGGGCGCACGAAGCTGAAAATTGGCATGTATGTTCCTTGGAGACCTTAGGGGTGCACTAAGAAGGGATTGCCCGAAATTCCCACGGCATCGGCCAAAACGGGTAAATTTAAAATAAAATGCAGGCGTAGCTGCTGCCGTCCTCTAGTATACAATAAAATACCAATTAGCCTTTTACAATTACCATTTAGTACATTTAAAACTAAAATAAAATACTTCCTTATTAAAAAAGGTTAATAAACTACTAATAATTATTTCAGTGATAAGGATAGTTGGTCACTTACACTAGACAACTCATGATCTTCATACTTATTTAGAATTATATAGATCCTTTGCATTTCAATCAGTTTATCTTTATACATATAATATTTCTAGTTCTTTTAAATTACTATTCATGTATTATTAGGTCATTCAACTTATTTACATTTATATTTGCATTGTTGTTCCACTAATTTTATTAAAATTTTACTGCACTGTAAGATGAAGATAACTCGTGATCATGGGCTGTAAACTAATGTTTTTGTAATTTTGTGTATTCATATACAGTCCCTTCTGTAACATACATTTCCACCATAGTTCTGAGCATGGTTGCGAGTTGCCTACATTATAAGACGTAAGTGGATGCTCCTGTTACACAATATTCACATTGGAAGACTAACTAAAGCACTCATCGGTAAATTAGTAACTACATTAATTGCTTAAGTATTATGTTTCTAACTATTTACAAGTAGTGCAGCAAGTAGTAGTACCAGTAGTAGCAATGTGAAACAGTTGCAGCACCTTACAAAAATCAAATACATATGAACCATAATATTGGCGATTCAAAAGAGTGGCCACGAGTTTTATTGCCCGTGCTTTCTCGTGGTTCTATCTATTGCTTTGCGAACGAGGCAGTAAATGTAAATGTAGAACAATTAAGTAATTCAATTTCAAAAATTGACGTTCATAAGCGTCACATTGTGACCTAGATGAATAAACGATTTTGACTATGATTTGACTTTGACTTTGGCTCGCCACTAAGCCCGAGTTTCGGCTTTTCGCGTCGAGCCGCTGCCAGCCACTTTGCGTAGATCGTCACTCCACCTAGCCTCCACCTAGCGTAGGGCGTCCAAGACTACGTATATGTACAATCTACGTATGTAGAATAAAATTTTAACACATTGGACTACTTACTCAGGAGAAGACATTTGTATTCCATCCAGATCTTTAAGGTATACGAGAATACCCGGGATAATCATTCCAACAACGTATAGAGCGGATATAGTTATGTTCCTGGAATGTTTTGTTCTGCAGGCTAAGAATATGATCACCGTCAAGATGTAGAGTTGGGTGTCTGTCGCTAAGTACCTGAATAATAAAAAATCCAAATGACTTTATGGTTCTGGCGTTCAGTTAAACAGTTGCGTTTTTTTTGTATAATTATAGTATTAGTATGACACCAGGTGGAGTAAGGCCGTAACAAAATGGCGGCCACGGATGGGGAAAAGAAGTGTCGGTCGTCCCTTAGCAAGATGGGCCGAAGATATCATCTCAATCGCGGACTGAACTTGGGCTAGATTACAACAAGATCGAGGAAAATGGCAAGATTGTTCTTGCTATTTCCCAAAGAGAGACCTATGTTGTTCAGCAGTGGACACAGTCGGGCTGTTGATGATGATGATTATAGTATTAGTATGAATATGGATGGTTCTTTATTACAAGGGTTGCTAGTGGATACCGCTCATTTTATTATTTTCTTCGTGGCTTGGCTTATAGGTGACAATTAAGGCACTTGGAATTGTCTTTTGCGTAAGGTCCGTATTTTCCCCACCGACTTTACAGTTGAAAATCGCGTACATATTCAACAAAATCAGTCAAAATCTTACGCGTACACGGCTATTACAGCGTTTACTAAAGGAATAGTTATAGAGAAAATAAAGTTATCATAGGAATTACGTAGGTTCTTTTATAATTAGTGGTTACTGCAGTAATAAGGTCGAAGATTGATACAACATATTTTGAAAATGATTTGGCGTACCAAATCTATGCTATGATTTTCAAAATATTATCGAGCGAATATTTTCCTACCAAGTATTTGTTTTATCAGTTGACAGACAAGGATCTAAATAACCGCATGCTGAAGTTTTACTTTAGTAGAATCTATGACTGTTTCACAATATATAATAATTGTACAAAATAACATTAAATTAGAGCACATTTATAAATAAATAAAGTGCCATTTATGCACTAAATGCTTACCATGAGGGCACCATGCAATAGGATTTGTCCTCGAAGTAATTGTTTATATATAGAAGATGGCGCCACCAGTACTTTCGGCAGTCCTTCTTATCTATTTCTCCAAATCTCTGTGGGAAATACAAAATCATGTGTAACTTTTAAAGTAAATCTCCTGCAAGAGGATAACGCACCTCAACAGGCTTAGCCAAAACTTAAACGTATCGTTTCCATCGCCGTTCTCCGATTTCAAACGCAAACGCGTTTGCAATCGTAGAAAACGCAAAATTGGTAGCCAACACCACGCGTTAGTGTCACACGCACATTCTGCCATACAACATGGTTAATAGTCTATGCCTTGCGTTGTTTGAAGAGTTAAGCGTGTCAAATATCAAAGTTCTGCAAACATTTATGCGAGTGAAACAAAAGTTCGAGCCAGAAGATTTGCTTATTTGTTTTAAATTGTTACAAAATGTAGTAGATTATAGAAGTAGTATTTTTACATTATCTTTATACAATTATTGAACAGTGTGATATAACCACCGGGAACAGTTTGCCATTATAATAGAATTTATGAAAAGGTACGTAAAATATTAATTATTTAATAAAAATCTTGCTATCCTATTTGACTCTTAAAGAAATTTGAAACACAAACAATGACGTACGTCACTAAAAGCAACTAACTTCGAGAACACATAAATGGTCCCTTGCTGTATAAATGGGCCCTTTATGAAGCTGAAAATGTTAAACAATGTTTAGGCATGGTGATTTAGCGAGGCCCTGACAAGGAGCTCAAGGCCGAGTACAGGCTGACCGTCTGTGGTATTATTTTTTGTGTTTTCTGTAGGGTTCTATCATTCGATTGTTATTCATACGCAATCGACGCTAATAGCGTTAGTTTTGGCCGAAATTGGAAACTTGGCTACCATTTTGCGGTTGACATCGCAGAAACGATGAGTTTATTCTATCTTTCTATCGATGCGAATGTTTTTTATGCTTTATGTATTTGGCTACGACTTTTCTATTTGTTTGATTAGATCACGTGACTTTTCGTTCAATCCATACATTTTTTTGCGTTAACGTTTGCAAAAAGACGTCTTGGCTAAGCCTGTAGCTTGCAATATTTTGGAGTGAATAGGAAAGTGTGGTATGTGATCAATGAAAATTATTTTCGGAACTCTCACTGATATACAAGCTCGTAGTATGTAGGAGTACGGCAAGCTTTCTGAGTAACAGCAGATCACTGATATAACTAATGAGTTTTCAGTTGGCCTAGATAGCTGTCTTTTAAGAATTAAGTAAATAAACAAGTACTATACATACTTTTTTTTAAATCTATTTTATATCACGAGTATCAGGTTTAACTATGTGCTCGAAAAATGTACTGACTATCAGACAACGCACAGCTGAAACTACTGGTCGCAAGAAGCTGAAATTTGGTTTGTATGTTCCTTAGAAAGTGTAGAGGAGTATAAAGGGTAATAGGGTAAAGTATAATTTTATTGATATATCAACGGGAACGTGCAGAATCGGGCATGGCTGCGAGCATCCTCTAGTCTAGTTGCTTATAAGCAAAGCTCATGTCCATTTACAAGATGGTTGACATTAAGACGTCCTAGTAGGTAACTACTAATTACAACGTGTGGTACAACTTACCAGCCAAACTGGACCCGAATTAAAGTGGCTGGACCATGTAGAATGAAGGGCCAAAATCAAGGCATACGCTGGAGTCAATCTGAAAATATTAATGAGCTTGTGACTAGGTTTGTTGAACTTCCAATCATCTTGACATATTATAATATAAAATTAAAAGACAGACAGAATATAATATATGAAGGAAGCCGCAAACAGAATCTAGTAATGCAATAAAGAACGCTTACCTCAAATACCTTATGATGATATACTTAGGCAGCATTAACCACGAGATTTTATGTTTTTCAGCGTATAGTAATGAGTTGTAAATGACCATGAAGCTTGACATCAGCAGAAAAGTTTGAATTATTAACGCGCCATTTGAAAAACCGTTCTGTGGATAGGTGACATACATCTGCAAATAAAATACATAGATATTTCTAGACAAAATTTGCAGGTCCTGCGTTGAAAGGAGCATTTTATAAATCAACGGACAAAACAAGGACAACAGACATAAAGAAGACCCAGACTGAAAAGAAAGAAAGATATCTTTATTGCCACAGGACTACAATGTGTGGATCACACAAGATATTATTCAACGTAGGGGTCGAAACCTCAACACTCTCAGTGTTAATAGACGAGGCGCTACTTCGCCAAGTGTTAGAAGGTTTAGTCTCCAAATTAAACATTTTAGTATTACAATTCAGAGAGCTACAAACTACGTGACTGTATCTTTATATACAAAAAACATAATTCTTTCATTACCTACCTAATTAGAATAGTTTTATAGAGCACGAGAAATAAAAATATGTAAGCAATTTATGCAAGTATTATTCATGTAAGAAGACATTATATTTTTGCAATTAGAATTTTAATATCGTACGTTCTATATTAGGAACTCTGATGTACAGGTAACTATACCAGTTCTTGATGAATTACTAAATATACTACTTAAGGATAACATCAGGTCGTGATCTACAGGAAACGAAAGAACTAGCCTGGTCAAAGGATCTGTCATCTGTTTGGAAGAACACTGCATCTAATTTTTTCTCAATATGATTGTCTAATTCTCAATATTAACACAGTCTCTTTTCTCTGTGAGCAGGATTAAGGCATAGTCCGTCACGCTGGCCATCACTTGGCCAGCGTGATGGACTATGCCTTAATCCTGGGTTGGGGGTTGGCTGACTTCACATCTCTTTTAAGAATATTTTGTTTATGCTATATTATTGCCTGTAGTTCTTACCTCTTCCACAAACTCTGGATTACTTATGATAGGCAGTACAACTAATATAGAGTGGCCCGTAATCACGAAATACGTATTTATTACTCTGAAACACACAGATGGATAATTATATAAGATATAAATGTTCACTTGTTGAATGCCGATGCGCTGATCAGTGCGGGACATAATAGATTTTTAATTTTGTCTGATATTGAGGCAATCAAGCGGTTGGCGGTAAGTATCGGAGTAAGTACTACAAATATCTTTGGTTATTTTAGGATTTCTTATTAATATTAACATTTTCATTAAATCTGCATTGGAGTTCTGAACAGCGTATATATTTTCAGGTCAGAGCAGTTGTGTCTGCTATACAAGACTCAGGGTCGATACGCGTGGTATACTGCTCTCACCTCTGGAACGACTACACACAGTTCTTTTTGGATGCCATCGACAGGTTGTAACGAATACTATCCGTATTATGTTGTATACTGAGGCATATAAGACCCATGTGTACCAGATGTAGCCACAAGGACTGTCTTTTACCGTTTCTATCACTGTGAGTGCGCCAAAGAACTCCACAACGACTATCAAAGTTCTTTATGATAGCCGAGTCCGTATTCTTCACGAACTCTTTAACCAATTCAAGGACAGTTGAATAAAACTACTATTGTGTCTTGTTCACTGTCCTTGAAAGGGTTAAGCAGGAGACGAGCAATAATCAGTAATGCATAAAATTTTGAAGAGTTCCAAAAATTGCAAGATGCAATGCACCATAAGTTTGAACCTGTTTCCTTCGCATAGCACACTGTTGATATCTGCACTTGGCTATCGCTGCCTCAACTATCACTTAGTTTAAGAAACCTAATCATTAACGGTGTGAAATGAGATCAGAATCAAACCTCAATCCATGGAAACTTCTCAAACGCTCGACGCGAGGATCCTGATCCGTTTTTACAGAGGTCAGTTTCTTCCAATTGCGTTTTAGTGAGAAACACATCAAATATCGGAGCGCTGAAAGTAGTCATTGTCAATATACATGTATAGATTTGTAAAAAATATATAAAACACTTTTTTATTTGCACATACCTTTGTCCTCTTTATTTTGTTTAATAAAATAATCGCATAGGCTTCCGACAATACTTGCCAAAAAAATTATTAGGTAGATCGCTGCAACGACAATGTCTAGCGTATCTATAGAACCCGTAAGCTTGCCTGGTGGATTGCATGAGATTTTATCTGCAACTTTCGCCTTCAAATCATATTTTTCCGATAATGATTCATTGAGGCATGCCTCAAGGATCAATTTTAGGTCCGCATTTTCTTCCTTATAGAATTTTTTACATGTCTGCGTAAGACAAACACCATAATATAACTTTGTATGGTTGAAGTGTGTCGTTTGATGCTCCGAGTACTCCTGTAAAACAGACAGTTCAATATATTAATGGATAAATATACAATCTTCTGTTAATTCTGCCTCTCAGTGAACTGCAATCTGTTGCTACAGACTCCTCAGAGACATTTATCAGTGATAATTGCCGTACCCTACATAACAGGGTCCATAATGTATCTTATATTGTCACATTGTAACACCTCATGTAACTTATGGAGTGCAATAAAATATTGAGTATTGAGAATTGGATTCGAATCCTTAAGTATATCTCCACTAGGCTGTCGCTGCTATCACTTTACGTTTAAGTTATACATTTATTTATTTTAACTTAAAAATCATAAAAAAATAAAAAAAATAAAAATAAAAATAAAAATGTTTATTTGACACAAAATAAATACATACACTTTCATTTACAGGAGACACATTTTGTTTGGTCATTTTGCAGATGTATTTATCTAACGGTACTGAGAACTGTTTTCCAAACTAGGCTCATGGCCTGTATGTTGGAAGACAGTGTTCAGACGCGGGGTTTTGATACAGAGTTAACCTGTGGTAAATGAAGGGGTATTTTACAATGAAGGTGCGTATCCAAATAGTGCGTGTGCGTGCCTTTCGTGTGTGTGTGTGTGTGTGTGTGTGCGTGTGTGTGCGCGTGCATGTGTGTGTTTGTGTGTGTGTGTGTGTGTGTGTGTGTGTGTGTGTGTTTGTGTGTGGGTGTGTGTGTGTGTGCTCAAAATCGCTCTTAGTCAACATATTTTAGTAGCTCTTCTGTCTGTTCATAATCGAGCTGTTGTAACCAAGCAGTCACTTTGGGTTTGAGTTCATACCTGTTCAGTCGGGCAATATTCAATTTTTTGTTTGCAATATTGTAAATTTTACGGCTTACGCTATAGAATTGTCGTCTGCCAAAAGATGTCTTGCAAAGGGCAGGGAAAAAGATGGGTTTCTTGGTGCGTTTATTTGGGTTTGGAACGGGCACGGACATATGTTTTCTCAGAATAAGTCGAAGCACATAAAGCTGGCGAACAGTTAGGATGTTGGAATCTTTGTATAAAAGTACGGTAGGAAATCTGTATGGTCTTTTAAGTAGGACTTTTAGCACTGCTCTCTGTGCTCGCTCCAAACTTATTAGGTGCGTTTTGGCTGAGGGGCAGCCAAAACCATGTTGTAATACAGTGCTGGATGACTGTTTGGCCCAGTGCCTGGTAAACAAGTTTAAGTTTTTCTTGCGGCATTGTATCTCTTAAGGACCTGAAAATGTGTATTAAACGTCTTACGCGTGTCGTCATCAAATTTATATGATTGTCCCATTTTAATGCGCTGTCTATCTGGATACCTAAATATTTTACCGATTTGATTTTTGAAAGTTCGTAGCAGGAACACGATTGTGGTGTTAGGCAGTTATGAGCTTTGATAGAAAAATCTTGTGGTGGCATGTTGAGTTTTGTAATTGAAAAGGGAACGTAGTGTGTTTTGGACAAGTTCAGAGATAATAAATTACTATTTAGCCAATTTATAATTTTACCGAGGGAGTATTCAGCTCTCTCTTTAACTAATTGCCAATTTGGGCCCGAGATTAAAATTGCTGTGTCATCTGCGTACGTAAAGATGTCGGTATATGGCAGAGATAGTGTGCAGAGGTCATTAATAAATAGAAGGAAGAGAGTGGGGCCCAGGATACTTCCTTGTGGGACACCGTAGGAAACCCCGTGCTCTTCGCTCATATAGCTTACTATTTTAACCATTTGCTTTCTATCTGAGAGATAGTCTTCAAAAATTTTATACGGTGTACCCCGCACTCCATACTTACTAAGCTTAGCTAGGAGTAAAGGGACAGAGACTGTGTCGAAAGCTTTGGAAAGATCTAAAAATATGGTTAGACATTTGGTTTTCGCATCTAGGTTTTTACCTATTTTAGTTGTTAGGTCAAGCACTGCATCTTCAGTTGAAAGACCTGAGCGAAAACCATATTGATTTTTAGCTAAGATATTGTATTTGCTAAGAAATGACTTGAGTGCATTGTTTAGTATTTTTTCCAATATCTTAGACAGAGCAGATAGTATCGCTATAGGTCTATAGTTACTGACACAGTCCCTGTCTCCGCTTTTGTAGATTGGATGGATAATAGCTTTTTTGAAGGCTGTAGGAAAAACACCGCTTGAGAGCGCTAAATTACAGATGTGGGTTATGGGAGGCAACAGAGTCTGTCGAGAAAGCTTTAAAATGTCAGATGAAATGCCATCCCACCCGACAGCACAGTCGAAGCGGAGCTTCAGGATGATAGCCTCAACATCGGATTCAGATACCTCCGCGAGGGCTATTGAATTAGGTGGGCTGTGTATGGTGGATGCTGAGGTAGTAAGTGAGAGGGGTTGTTGTAGGGTGGAAGAGGTTATCTTATGTGCCAGGACTTTTCCAACTTCACTAAAATATTTACAGGCATGGTTTACTGATGTTTGGGGATCTATGTTAGTTTGCAAGAGCTCTAAGGAGCTTGTTTTTTGTTTGTTTGTGGTCGTTATGGTTTTGATAGCTTTCCATAAGGCCTTCATGTCTTTGCCCGCTTTTTCTATCAAAGATTTTCCATATGCGATTTTCAGCTTACGGAGTAGCCCGTTACAGAAATTTCGATAACGCGTATATGTTAGTTTGAGTACCATATTATCTGGTGATTTTTTTGATTTTAGGTGTAGTCTGTCGCGATTTCTTATGCAGCGGAGTAATCCCTCCGTCATCCATGGCTTAAGGATTCTATTTCTCTTACTTTGCTTGGTTATATTTGTGTATTTCCTTACTATGCATGACAGCACTGTAACCAGATTGTCTGCTGCCTTATTCGCGTCATTGATTTTTAATATATGAGAGAAATCTGTGTTGTCTATTTCTGCCTTCACTTTTACATAGTCAATTGTAGACTTAGTCCCACATTGTTGTCGTGTCGGCAAAGTTTTAGCTATAAACAGTACCAGAGGCAGGTGGTCGGTGATGTGCGATTCTACTATTAGAGTTGTGGATGACAAGGCAGTGTTTGTCAGTATATGATCTAGACATGTGTTGATTCTTGTGGGGTGATTGTGGGTTGGGAACAGACCATGGGAGGCATTGAAGTGAGGTATTCCTCCGCTAATGGGTCTTTGGTGTCAGCACTTATATCGATGTTAATATCACCTACAAGGAAAAGGTCTCTAGTGGAGCTGTTGGTATAAATACAGTTTAGACTGTCAATGAAATTTTAAAAATGATTTCTTGTCTTTAGTGATGGAGAACGATAAATAGATACAATAGGAGTGGTGCCTATTTGACAGAGTAGACAATTAGCACCCTCAAAAACTGGTTCACTTATTGTACACATTATATTAGAATTTGCATATATGATTATGCCATCATTTTGGTTTAATGTCACTCTTGTATAATGTACTGTATAGCCATCCAGTACAGGCATGTTGTTAACCTTGCTGACCCAAGCCTCTGTAAGAATTATTAGATCATAGGTAATCTTAGTTTGCGTTAGCAGAATGCGTAGTTGGTCGAAATTTTTATTAATGCTACGGATGTTTATGTGAAGTAATTTAATAACAGGGCTGTTCTTATAAACATAATTTAGACAGTCCTCTGGTTTTAAAACGAATGAGGAGGAGGATTTATACGAATCTAATTCGACATTAACGTTTGTTATGTCCGGCATTTTTTAAATAATATATAAGACGGTTTTTTAATTACGTGAATAGAGTTTTTGTTTTTAATATGAGTTAGCAAACAGCGCATTTGATTACTTAGTAGATGGGAGAGTATTTTAGTGTGTGAATATTTTTGTGGTAAATAAAAGGTGACTGTTAGTAGTAAGTATGGCATTACTATAATATGTTTAGACATACTAGTATTAAGTGGATGCTTATTAGCTTTGGAATGAATGTCATTTTTGTTTTTGTTGTATTTTAATATACAGGCTTGAGGATGTGTGAGTGACTTGAAGTGTGAATTGTTGTGTGTTGTATAGGCGGTAGGTGTGTGTGAGTGTGAATAGAATATACCTGTAGACTTAATAATAATAATAATTGGTGGATGTATACAAACTAGAAATAAATCTTTTTGTTTCAGGTGACAGAATCTATCAATATAGCGTCGGGCGTAAACGACGATTACGTTTTTATATATAACAATTATGTACGGATATGTAATGTAAAAATAGTTATAAAGTGATACAAAACAGAAAGTGGTGTATGTTATTACAATTATTAGTCACATACTTTTTCTCAAATCTTCAAGAAATTGTTCAGATGTTACCAAGATTTGTTTATCTCCTTCAGTCTTACGGAGAAATATGTTGCAATTTGATGACCAACAGAAACGATATGAGTGTTGTTTTGCAAATTCACGTGATAAGTAAAAGAGTTTCTTAGAACTAGGAGGGAGATGGTCAGCGACATATATAGGTTGCTGCTTACCAGGAATTGAAATCAATTTAGTGTTAAGTTTCTCTTCCACAGCGATCTTTTTATTGTTGAAAGCTCGAGCAGCGGATAATGTGTCCATCTTCATCTGCACCGATTGAAATTCTGCAACGATTGGACGTGTTGTGCCTGGTTTGCCTGGTATGCGATACACGTCGCGCAGGTCAGATGCGGAGATATTTGTACCTATGGTTTTACCGATCTCACATACGGTGGCAGTCAGGCTGTTACTGGTTTCTTTGTCAGCCTGCGGGATGTTCCTGATTTCTATGCTGGAAGATCTGGATTTTAGGCTGAGGTCATGAAGTTTTCTCTCTAGTTTTTCAATACACCTGCGTTGCTCCAAGCGCTCCTTTTGCATGTTTTCCAGGCCTGTTTTTATTTCTTCGTATTGTTTACTAATGAAAGAAATTGACTGCACGACTTCATCGTTTGATTTTTCGATATTTGTAGATTGTTTTTTTAATTCCGAGATATCAGACGACAGCTTTGAGATGAGATTATTTTGATTGGTACACATTTCATTTAATTTCGTATCTAATTCGGTTTTCCATTCTGTTAGCAGTCCCATGATTTCCTCTTTCAAACCTTTATCATTTTGCCCCTCCGATGTGTTTAAATCCGTGCGGGGCCGCTTGTTTCTATTTATATTATTGACAAAAGAAACTTCTGAAAACAGTAGCGCGTTCAAGTCCGATTCCGATTGCGTTTTTGGCTGTGTATGATGTACCGACATAATGGTGTTTTATGTTGAGCAGTGTAGTTGTTGTGACAAGTGACAATAAAGTAAATACTTACTATTGCCTTCATAAAAACATACAAAGCAAAGCAATGTAGCTTATATGCCGGTAAGCGCAATCAAATTGTATATTGTGGCGTAACTTTGAGCGTAGCCCTCGCAGTGAAGCGGCCGGCGGCGCGGCGCGTCGCGCGTCGATCCGTAGATGTAGTAGCCGGTTTCCGAGTGGGGCGCTAAGTGAAAGGCGCGGTGACGTCAGTGCGGCGCGTAGCAGACGTTGAATTCGCGGCGCTCGCTACTCGCATTCGTGGCTGAGTGGTTTAAAGCCACGCCTGTGGACGGTCCTCTTGATGGTTGACGGATCGTATCCTGACGAATCGCAGTCGAAATTTTGCGAAGATTTTGAGGCGAAATGGGTTAAGTAATCATAAATTTTGAATATATTGAACATTATACTAAGCAAAGGCGCAACGTAGGGGGATTTCCCATCTGTCATATTAACATTACGTAAATAAAATCAGTAGTGCAGAATGATGCTATTAATAGTCTTTGTAAAGAATAGAAGGCAACGTATACGAAGCAATTAGTATTTTAGATTTAGGTTGTAGGATATAAATAAAACACGAATTGGTGGCTATCTACGAAATCTCGAAACTAGTGGTTATTTGGGATTGTGAATACATATATTTTATACATACGTGCATAGTATATAATTATGTAATATAAAAATAGATGCCTTCTCGATTGTCTCAAGATTACTTGTGAGAAATTGTGCGCTGTAGCTTTATTTAAATTGTGATTTCTTAAACATAGAAGTTCTTTTTCGTTACGAGTTGTCTCAAATTAAAGTATGACCAAGGACTATTCAGTTTTTATTTATTTAGGACAACCATTAGTTGTTACATTGTAAAAAATAATGAAAAAACAGAAGTTATAAGTTAAAACTAAATGTACAACATTATAAGGCGAAACAGTATGTACGTATGACCAGGAACTTTTACCGCATGGTGAGATAGCGTCGCTATGCAATACTTAAAATGCAATCGAGTTATAGAGTTTACGAAATTCTATCTAGGTGTTGCAATCTATGATAGAACCAGGAAAATATTTTTTTTTGCGCATAGCTGAATTTGGCTTGCCTACGAGTACTACCACGATATCAATTGCATTGCGCCGTAATTATACGCGAAATAATATCCGTACAGTTACTATTAACTATTCTCATCTTCTTTTCACCTGGCCAGAGTGTGTCCAACATAATTCGCCTAGCAGTCGCCTGCATTTCAAAACCTGCTTACTCCACCGAACATCGTTCTTTGCAGAAAATATTAACATGTTTAAGAAAATCAAAATAATTTGTGACGTAAATTGCATTTAACTACCTTAACATCTAAACAAATAAGTTTTTGCTTGCGCAGTGGAGTGTTTTTGAAAATGCCAGTTTGTTAAAAATACCACATTTTTACTTAACATTTTAGTGTCTAATTTGCAAATACTTAAAACAAACCGAAGTACCTACTGTAAATTATTTTACAATTATAATTACTTTGCTTTATTTATACATACTCGTATAAACAAAAGTGAAGTGTTAGTAATTTCAAAATAACTAGGTTTTTCCGGTATGTATTTACGCCATGCACATAAATAATCATTTTTTTATTTACCTTCATTTCTGTTAGTCCAGAGTAATGATAGAAAGACATAAATAACCGTTTTTTAACTTACCTGTCTTTCAGTTAGTAATCTTTGATCTGGCTTAACAGATTTTAATGATGGTTTCATTGGAAGGTAGAGTAGTTTGTAGAGCTAAAATATATCCTCGCAGTCTCAGACAAATCGTTTTGACCAATGTGAGTTGCCTGTGAAGTTGTTCGCTGTAGGTCATATTAGACCAGTACTGCTACTTTATGGTGCTGCTACACCTGAGCATTCACTTGTTACAGAACAGCGAGCATTCGCCGTTTTTTTATTTGTTGTACCGAAAATTTTCACGATCATTCTACGAACACTCTAAATTCAAATAGTCCGTAGAATATGAAATAAAATAGAAATCGCCCTACAACAGCAGGTTAACCCAAAATATTTACTTCAGTTTCACTTATGAATTATTTCTTGAGTAAGAGTAAGTTACATAAACAAATGAAGTTTCTAAATAATAAAATGCAGATTTTAATTTGAACAGATTTAATAAATCACACAAGTGTCTCTTCCTACATTCAAATATATTTATCAATACCGAGAGTTTATCAACATTCTATTGAAATTAATAAAATTCTGAGTAAACCACATCTAAGGATCTATTGTAAACATTATCGACATTTTATTGATATTTATTCTGAGTAAGCCCATCACTAATCAAGTTAAAATTAGTGACAAACTACGAAGATTCTTCCTAGATTAAAGTCATAAGTCAATGTGAATTAAATATATTGGCATTAACCGCCATTGTAGCGCGAATAGGGTAGTTTCCAGGGTCAAAATAATTACATTTTATTAAGTCCGTGTTATAGATTATAAAAAAATATTGGACACGTATTTTTTCTTTTTTCGATTAAATAAAAAATAACAAAGATATAGGCCATTAAAGTTACGTGTGACGTCATCTAGTGCGAAAAAAAGCAGCACGTCGTGACGTTATACGTAACTTTAATGAGCTATATCTTGGTCATTTTTGGTTTAATTTACAAATAAAAAATACGTATCGCTTATTTTTGAATAATCTAAAGGACGGACTTCTAATTTTTTTTTGTCAACTAGCCTATTCTATGTATTATCTATATTCTAAGGCTCGCCCGTAATTTATTTTTCCTGGTGCGATTTTAAGGATAAAAAAGGGATAATCTCGATTGCCGGCAAAACTACAAGTCCCACAATAAAAACGTAAATGGCAAAGTTGTAGGTAATAAAAAGATCTAAAACTTTTGTATTTATACTTTATTCACATAACGTAACGTCTAAATGTATGTGAAAAATTCAAATAACCAAGTTTTTGGTTTTCTAATTTTTATCTTTTACAATAGTTTTTATCTTTTCCACGAAATATGGTAAAATCTTACCTTTTCATTTTCCAAACACACTGTAAATATTTTTAATTTAATATATTTATTTTTACGCCTTATTTTGACCTAATATCGAAAATGAAACCTAATTTTCGATCGAAAATTCTGACGACAAAATATCAGCATTTTATAAAGAGTCGGTTGGCGTTTTGTTCGTTGAAATCTCTTCTTTTAGCTGGTGTAAGTAAAATAAACATTACTAAGGTAAACGTTCTCAGAAAATGCAAAGAAATGAAACAACCTCGATACCGATTTTTTATCTTTATGTAGAATTTTGAGTTATTTATTAAAATTAACACTTTAATTACTCGAAAAACGTAAGATTCTATGCTGCATTGATGAAATAGAACTCAAATCGAAATATACAACTAAAATTAACAACTTAATAAGTTAATATTTAATATAAGAAGACGTCTGCAATATTTTGAGAAAGTTATAGAATCTTCTTTAAATTATAGCGTAGACTCCTATTTATTGCTATTTTAAGGTAATATACCTGGGTGACCCACAGAAAATTTTAGCTCATCAATAGTTATTGTATGGAGAAGTGGGGAAGGGCTTGGTGTATCTGGGCTTTACTACCTGTTATTTCGTATCAGCTGTAAAAACAGTTAGTCAGTATTCGAGATACAGAACAGTGAACAACATTGTTCATAAACATACATGTCAGGGCTGGGATCCACCTAGCCCTTCCCCACTTCTCTATAAAAGAAATATTGATGTACTTAAATTTTCTGTACTTTTTATTGTTTCTACGGGTCTAACCGCTTTCTTACTCGTTTATTGCGCGCACAACCACTACCGCCGTTTTCACTCTCGCACTGTACTCGATCGCGACACACTGTACTCACTACGTCGGCGCGTGATTTAAGTTTTTGCGGTTCATGGGTTTTACATAGACGTACCACTGTATGCCAGGTGTTCGACAGTTGAAACCCATCTTCTCTATTGAAATCTTTAAACTTTTAGGGTTCCGTACCTAAAAGGTAAAAAACGGGACCCTATTACTAAGCCGCCGCTGTCTGTCTGTCTGTCTGTCACCATGTTGTATCTCATAAACCGTGATAACTAGAAAGCTGAAATTTTCACAAATTATTTATTTATTTATTTTATTTATTTTAAAACTTTATGCACATAATAGTACAAAGGCGGACTTAATGCCGAAGGCATTTTCTACCAGTCAACCTTTGGGTGATGCAGAGAAATATGTAATAGGTGCAGTTTTTAAATTAAAATGAAAAACAAAAGACAAACCTACTCATTAATATAAAATATAAAATGATATACATAGAACTAATATACGTACTTACATACATACCATAACTATATATATATATATATATAAATAAACGCATAAATATTTATTCTATAATTCTAATAAATATATACATAAGTATATAAAATAATTAAACGATAAATAACTTATGACGATTCAGTTAATGCATTTAGATAATTCTGCCGAACTCTAGTTTTAAACGTAAAACGGTTAGTGGACATCCTGATATCAAGAGGGAGAGCATTCCACAGAAGGATAGATTGTATGATAAAGGATGAATGTACTAGGGTGGAATTGTGAGAAGGACAAAGAAGCAGAAGATTATTGGAGGAACGAAGATTTTTCTCATGTGTATTACACAGAAATTGAAGATGTGAAGTTAAATAGATGGGTGCACAAGGAGAGTGCAGTAAAGAATGAAGAGTACACAAAGTACGCAGGCTACGCCGTTGACGAATAGGTAACCATCGTAACTTTGATCGGTACTCAGAAATGTGGTCAAATTTGCGGAGATTAAAAACGAATCTAATGCAATTATTGAGAAGGCGATCGAGCTTATTGAGGAGATCTGCATTAAGGTCGAGATAGCACACGTCACCATAGTCGATGATGGGAAATATTAAAGTCTGTACTAGCATTGTCTTAGTCCTTAATGGCAGAAAGTTCTTCAGTCGGTAAAGCGACCGCAAGGCACCAGTGACTTTACGACTCACATTCGCTACCTGAGTCCGCCAGTTAAGGTTGGCATCAATATGTAAGCCAAGATCCTTGACGCTTGAACTAAACGGGATTATAGATCCATCAAAAATGACAGCAGGTAGTGATTGCAAGTCAACCCTGCTTAAAATACGGGGACTACCAACGAGAATAGCCTGACATTTAGCAGGGTTCACTGCAATTATGTATTTTGGTTGCCAATATAACAACAAATACTAAAAATACAAACAATGAAAGCATTAATTATGGTGTCCCATACACCAAACGTAATTTTTAAGCAGTAGGCTTGTGTCCTAAAATGTAATTAGCGATTGATTCGTTCCTTTATTAGATGTTAAACTGAAATATCTGATTTTTTCTTCAAAAATCGATCAGCAACATTACTAATTACGGCTTTTAAAAACATTTTGAATTTGACACGAAAGCGCTGTAAACTATTATGGCGGTTGAGTGATATCATAACGTGCAAAGCAAAACAAACCGTGAATGAAGTCTGACCTAGGAGAGTTGTGACAATTTTTACATAAGGGGCTATATCTCGCTTAAGAAACATGCCACAGTTATGACTCATGTGAATTAGTTTAGCGCCATTCCTTCTGTTTTCAAAACTATCACTAAAATTAATTAAAGTATAATAGTTTCTGAAAAAATCAACAAAAACAAAGACCACTCCCCTTGTCACAACTCTCCTACCACCGAGGTAAGTTGTGACAGGTACCGAGGTAAGTTGTAACATCATTGTATTTAAGCTATTAGATATAAAAAAATACTATTACACATGACATAAATAAATCAAATAAGTTTTTTTACCGAAACAGTACTTTAATCATCTTTTAGTATCTACCAACTAATACAACATAGTAGGTATTAACATTCTCATAACAATCTTCTTAATATATAAAATCCTTGCGTTACTGACTGACTGACAGACACGCTACAGCCGAAACTATTGGGCGCAGGAAGCTGAAATTTGGCATGTATGTTCCTTGGGGACCGTAGGGGTGCACTAAGAAGGGATTTCCCGAAATTCTAATTTAATTATAATCTTTTCATTAACTAATTATGGAATCGCTTTAAGGTCAATCATATTAATTATAATCAGTATAAAATGTTAGTCTAATCAGATTCACAATTATGGCAAACATAATGCAGCTCGTCTACAGTACATCTACGTGTGCTCAGCCTTTGCATTCCAGACAATGGACCCACTGCTCATTCGATCTGCTGTCTGCATAGGTTCAAGGCAAACCAAACAAAAGCAATTATTTTCTGCTTCTTCTCATCACTTGTTCTATTCTTCTTATTAGTCTTCTTTGCTTTTTTAGGTTTCTTCTTATGTTCGCTTAAGACACGCTTCTTAACATTCTTAGACTTCCTATTACCCTCTATAGAAGCTATTTCATCCTTCGTGGGAGTGTCAGTAAGGACAGCAGATTTAATTTTATCTTAAGTAATTTGATTACCATAAGTAGCTACTGACACACCAACAAACATCTAACATTAATAAATAAAACATTGTGGAAATAGCCCAGCAGAAATATGGAGTAAGATAGGAGAGTTGTGACAAGCTGTCACAACTCGCCTAGGTGTTCAAAATGACGATTTGGTCCGAATAATAATGCATATTTTCTAAACACGACGCGCACACAAGAAGTCAGTGCCACGTATTGAGACTTAAATAACTACATAACTTAAGAAAAATAACACATCTATGCACATATACAAAGACATGATATACACCACTATTTTTTTAAAATTTAACAGGGCACTAAGTATCTTTAACTGATCATATTTATGTAGTTGAAAAATAAAAACACTAAGTCCCAAAACTGTCTCAAAACTGTCCACAAAAATACGTGATAATTGGTAAATGCAATACTAATACTATGACCGTACTACGAGTATCATAGTAAAATTAACCATTGATAAATTCCGAAGATAAGATCAAGGGTAGGGTAGACTGGGTACGGTTTAACAATTTTGCGTTGATCGTTCGTACAAGTCGCATTAATAGTACTAACAAGTTACTAAACGTTTAAAATAAAAGAGTAAACATTTGTCTTCAAAAAACATAACAATTAGAGGACTAGAGTCAATAATTTCCAGACAATTATAACTTATTACGTTTATTGACGACCGGTTGGCGCAGCGGGAGTGTAAGCGACTGCTACGCCGAAGGTCGCGGGTTCAATTCCCGCTCAAGTCAAACATTTGTGTGCATGAACATGGATGTTTGTCTTGGTCTGGGTGTTTCTATGTATAATATGTATGTATTTACAAAAAAAAAATTATAAATGTATGTTTATCCATTGTCTAGTACCCATAGTACAAGCTCTGCTTAGTTTGGGACTAGATAGTGTTGTGTGAATGTGGTAGAAAGTAGAATATTATTTAAATGTGGTCTACTGTTACAACTGATCCCATGGGCGGTTGTAACAGCGAGGGGGGTCAATTGTAACATTCATCCACCCGCAATAGTTCAGTATATCCGTGAACATGGCGCTTGCAATAGTGCCAAAATACCGGTTACTCAAAACAAAGTTACGTGGTATATATCCCGTAGAAACAACAGTAAATAGCATTGCTAGTGACCACGAAAGTTTAAATGCCTATAAAAGTTTCTGTGTGGTGATGGAGGGAGATATGCTCGATGCTTCCAGGAATACAGTAGAACTGAGAATATCAAAAGAACCAGTCACCAACATGGCTATCCGAATAGTCTAGCTGATGTGGCAATCCTCAGAGTACATAGCTCTAAGAACCGATGTGGTTTGGGGCGGAAGGGTTTTGGATTCATGGGCAAGTGCTAGACGATGCAGCATGTGTAGGTTTCCTACAAGGTGGACCAAGGATCTTGTTAAAATCAAGGGTAGGGTAGACTGGGTACGGTTGTAACAATTTTGCGTTGATCGTTCGTACAAGTCGCATTAATAGTACTAACAAGTTACTAAACGTTTTAAATAAAAGAGTAAACATTTGTCTTCAAAAAACATAACAATTAGAAGACTAGAGTCAATAATTTCCAGACAATTAAAACTTATTTAAATGTGGTCTACTGTTACAACTGATCCCATGGGCGGTTGTGACAGCGAGGGGGGTCAATTGTAACATTCATCCACCCGCAATACTTCAGTACATCCTTGAACATGGCGCTTGCAACAGTGCCGAAATATCGGTTACTCAAAACAAAGGTACGTGGTATATATCCCTTAGAAACAGTAAAAAGTATTGATAGTGACCACGAAAGTCTAAATTCCTATAAAATTTTCTGTGTGGTGATGGAGGGAGATATGCTCGATGCTTCCAAGAATACAGCAGAACTGAGAATATCAAAAGAACCAGACGCCAACATGGCTATCCGAATAGTCTAGCTGATGTGGCAATCGTCAGGGCACATAGCTCTAAGAACCGATGCGGTTTGGGGCGGAAGGGTTCTGGATTCATTGGCAAGTGCTGGATGATGCAGCATGTGTAGGCTTCCTACAAGGTGGACCAACGATCTTGTTAAGATCAAGGGTAGGGTAGACTGAGTACGGTTGTAACAATTTTGCGTTTATCATTCGTACAAGTCGCATTAATAGTACTAACAAGTTATTAAACGTTTAAAATAAAAGAGTAAACATTTGTCTTTAAAAAACATATCAAATAGAGGACTAGAGGCAATAGTTTCCAGACAATTACAACTTATTTAAATGTGGGCTACTGTTACAATTGATCCCATACCAGGGGCGGTTGTAACAGCGAGGGGGGTCAGTTGTAACATCTCAAATAATATACAATGCATGAATTTAAATCACGTTTATTGCTTATAAACCTCAATCAAGTACTAATATATTACTTTAAATTAATATGGCACCATTTTAGGCGCATTTTAAGCAGTATTTTCAATCAGTCTATAACATTTTCATTTTTAAGCTAACGTCGTACATATATCTGCTGATCGAGTCAGGTATTTGGCAAGCTGTCGTCCTTGATCTTCTGTAAAGACTCTGTTATGAGCTCTATACCCCTCTGTTATATTTTCCACCTCAGCTTCGGTCGCTGCATCTCTCTTTCTTGTGTACCGTAGCAGAGAGACATAGTTAATACCATCGATATCTGCTGCTTGTCCCAGTTTTAACGTCATCGTAAGCTTCCCTGAAGCGAAATATCCCGCTTTCACCTCTTGGCGTCTTTTTTGCGCGTTTTCTAGGCATCTACAGTGAAAAATACAAATATAACTAATGTTACAACCGTACCCACAAAAAATGTTACAATTGTACCCACCCTACCCTTTTACTAATAAAACGATCTCATCAGTGACAAATAAATAACCTACACAAAAAATAAACATCGTATTTGTACGTCTATAGTCTAATAAGCGCCCATAAAAACAGACAAAATTTAGGACGCTTTATTAAGAATACAATTTATGAGAGATAAAATTGATCAAAAATACTTACTTTTGGTTGTCAAAACACAAAAGGCCCCTCTGCAAACGTATATAGCGCGCGGGCGGGGACGCAGCACTGGCAATCATGTCCGGACAAGTAAGCCACATCCGGACATGATTGCCAATGCTGCCCCTTGTACTCATCCTCCCACGGTGAATAGCTCCGCGAATATTTGACTTGTTATAAGCGTACCCCGTTCCAACCGTACCCAGTCTACCCTGCCGATTTGATGCCAGGCGCCTCAACATTGGTTTGTGTAGGGAGATTTGGAGGAGGCATGTGTTGTGTGTGAAAAAATGTGTGCGAGTGATGTTGCTCACATTTTTTACACTATAGATAATAAATAACTTTTACACAGTTAAGGTTAGATCTCAACCTCAAACCATGTTTACTTAGTTCGTCATTAAAAAATTCGAGGTCGTTATCATTAGTTTTAATTTAGTTCTGGAAATGTAAACGTACAATCAAACAAGTCGGCGCGCGGCGGTGGACAAGTTTGAAACAAAATCCTTGGCTCGGTCATAGGGTCGAGGCACACTACAAACTGGTTTTGTATACAAGTGTCAATGTATGTGTTAAGTAGCACTGGAAGCGACGACGTCTTGCTGAGCGATTCTCGCCCTTATGGTGGTCAAGAGGGAAGTTGTTCGATTGTACGTAAGGTCATCATCATCCTCCTAGCGTTATCCCAGTTTCAACCTGGCTGGGGTCCGCTAACTAGTCTAACTGGATTTGGCTGAATATTAGCTTTTCCACAGAGCGACTGCCATGGAATATCGCAATCCCTTCAGTTTGCAGAAGTCAGACAACTTCCGCAAACTGAATGGATTGCGATATTCCATGGTTTAGACTAATACAAAGTTTATAGTGACAGTTTATAGGTACTGACTGCCTCCGTGGTCCAGCGGATATCGTAGTGATCAGCAGTCGCTACTGCTGATCGGTGGTCGCGGGTTCGATCCCCGGGTCGGGCAGAAGTGTTACTGGGTTTTTCCGAATTCTCAGTAGCAGCACGGAGTCTGGTGATGTGCCCGGTAACGGCAATAGGCTCGCCCTCTATTACGTGGGACCTAAAAAAAACATGGCGAAATGTGGGTGTAATATTACACCTCTGCCTACCCCTTCGGGGATGTGTCTATAAAAAACAAAAAAAACTAACTGACTGAATATTGATTTCATTTGAAACAGTGTCCACATTATAGCGTATTACTTGCCTTAATCATATCCAGAAGCTGACTAGGTTTGTCTGATACTAAGACGACCTCCGCACTGCAATACAACGCGTTTGCATCCAACTGACATGGTTTGTACGGGTCCAATTGTATCAACGGAGGCATTCGGGCGTACTGGGTCGCTGAAAATTAGGAATTAAATGTTTCTTTAATAACATGAAGGACGAATTACATGACCAATGCAAATTTTGTTTAAAAAAACAAAATTTTCTTGAAATTGACGATTTAATTTTGAAATCGCTGGCAGCGGTTGGATGTGCCTTAACATCTTATATGAGAACTTCGACCATTATTATTACATTGGGCATAGATTATAGATTTAGGTAATTATGGTTATAACCGTTTTAAAAGTCTATTAAAGTTATCAATTTCTTTTTAATTTTATTTTTTTCATACACTGGCGTTCCAGCCCAACTTGAACCTCAGGGGCTGGCACGTGACGATGGCAAAAGACCAGACGGTAGGTAAGGTCTTTACTCCCATGGAAGTTGGGTAGGCCTTTGGTGTGGGACACAACGTGTGTCGATACCCTAGCGCCATCTCATCTTCCTGGCACAGCGGGTTGTGCGAGCGCTGCTGCTGCTACACCGGAGACCTTCAAACGGCGCAAATACGCAAACCTAGTAGGGAATTTCGTATTTGAGCCGTTTGGGGTCGAAACGTTGGGGCCATGGGGTGCAAGTGCGAAATCTCTTTTTAGAATCTCGCAAAGAGACTGGTCGGGGTGGGGTGTACTTGGCCCAAAAGTTTAGCATTGCCATACAACATGGCAATGCTGCCAGCGTTCTGGGCACGCTCCCGGTCGACGGCGATGTGGAGAATTTTTATGACGCTCTCTAAATTATTTTCTTTTTCCGTTTTGTTTTATATTTCGTAGGATAGTATTTAAAAAATTAAGTTAGGTTTAATTTAATACCTGAATAATATTATGTATTATGTACATACATAATATTATTTAGGTATTTAATTAAACCTATTTTTTTTTTTAATAAAAAGCATTCATAATTTCCCGGTTTTATTTATCAGATTGACTAGATTTAAATATCGTCCTGTATGTAGGGCCTATGCTGCGCGGTAGCAAGCAAGCTTCTTTAATCTTGCTCGCAGTTAATGGTTCCTACTGCTTTAATAAAACGATTAGATATCGTTTATTAAAGCAGTAGGAAAATGTTCGATGTAGACATCGAGAGGTGATTGTGGCACACGTGTTTATGCTTTGCATTAATGGCTCGTATACGGAACTTTTTCAGGCCCAGGTTTGGGACCTCATCCACCATATTGTCTCGCAGCGCCTGTTATACAGCAACACCAGAAACCAAGTCTCTAGAATCGTCTGTTCCTTCTCACGTATGTATATTCTTATCTTCGTTCCCGGCAACCAAAGCATCTCCTCTGAGGTAGGTGGAGATAGAAAATCATCCAATGACAGGCTAGTCCTCTCAAATGCAGCTTCAGGACAGAGTGGCAACCGAATTGGAGATACCTACGGACACCGGCAACTTAACCGCGCTCCCGTCCACTGTTTCTTCCACCACCGATCCTGACGCGCAATATCAGATCAATAGTTTAACACCCGTGCAAACAAACTGGTCGTCCAATTGGACGTCCAGTTCGTCAGGAAACAACCGTCAAGAAACAAGTTCGACAATTGCTGAGATTCATGCCCCACGTGGATTGCCAGGCCTTGGGGCGACAAACAAACTGGTCGTCCAATTGGACGTCCAGTTCGTCAGGAAACAACCGTCAAGAAACAAGTTCGACAATTGCTGAGATTCATGCCCCACGTGGATTGCCAGGCCTTGGGGCGGTGTTGTTACCCATGCGTAACCCAAAAACCACTGCGTGGCAGTCTATTTTTTTTTTATTTTCACTGAGGAAAGAGCAATGACTGAACCTACATTATCACTGCAATGCACTTACACATTATTTTCAATATTTATTTACTTTTTCTGTTCATCTACTTTATTAGCTGCGTTATACGCAACGGCTCAAGTTGATTGGTGAAGAAGCTTAAACCTCAGCACTCATGTCGCGGTTTTTAAGTAATAATGCAATTTTAATTTAATATATATACATACCATTCAGCCTGTATATAACAGCATTGGTGCCTTGTAAAAAAATAAATAATAAAAATATGACTACCATTTTCAGTAAAATCAGAGACACGACATTTGCAAAGAAAACTTAGCTTCAGACTAAAATTGCTATTTCAGTTGGTCGTATCTTCATAATAATGCATTAGTAATTATATGTAATTACTATTCATACACATATTTATGTAAGAACCTTACATAGTTTTTTTTACATTTAACTAGGTATTCATGAAAATGTTTGCAGAGATATAAAATATTCACATAATTTAAATATGCTTTTATTCCGATAATTTTTATTTAATTTACAAATTAATTGATAGATACTGATATTAGAATATGTTTGGTATTGTGCATTGTACAAGTGAAGGATCTTTGTTTTATAATCTCAGGAAGCGGTATGTACGACGCAATTTAAGTATTAATTTAAATATTGCATGGTCACAAAAAAATTCAATTACTGTCGTTTATACGTTGAGATTAAAAAGATAAGTCCATCACCGTGATTAACTCTTGTCTACAACTATATAGAAGAAAAACATCAAACAAAAATATGTGGTGACACAAATTGTTGTTTTGAATGAGAATCAAAACTGTGGAGGATCAAGGTGTATAGTGTTCCTTTACCTTCAAACCTTCAAGAAAAGAGCGTATTCCTTTTTAAAAGGCCGGCAACGCACTTGTGACTCCTCTGGTATTGCGGGTGTCCATGGGCGGCGGTAATCGCTTAACATCAGGCGATCCGTCTGCTCGTTTGCCCCCTATTCCATAAAAAAAAAAACAAGAGGGAGGATCCTTTAACCAGGCTGGGTGTGCCTGGTCCCTGGTGGACTGGCAGTCCGATGGACGTGAAAATAATACCTGGGAAACAAAATATATCTTTAAGCTTAAAAAAATAGACACATTTTATAAACCGCAATGTATGGCGCGCGCAATGCATCGTGCCTACACCGGCCGTATCTTCCTACAGCATGTACAGTGAGCCGTGGCTGGTACCCAGGGGCGGTTTCGGATTAGCGTATATTTCTACGTATATACGGTCGTTTCAGGATACGCGCTTACACGCGCGCTACATTACGCGCTTTAAAAAACCGGACTCGCGTAAACTGCCATGTTTTGGCATGTTTTGGCATGTTTGCTCGAAATGGTAGTGACATCGTGTCAGTACTATTTGGAGCTGAATAATTAAAAAGAAACTGCTTTCTATTAACTTTTGTTGAAGCAGATAAAGTTGTAACGTATGTCCGGTACTTACCGCGTTTGCGTCACAGTACCGCCCATACGCTCGGCCAATCAGAGAAAGCCATCGTCCGCGCTCGCAAAGCCTGACCAAATATGGTCATAAACGGACTCTCACCCTGATGGAGGGCCCGGTATATAAAGGGGCCGACAGAGAAGCCGGCACGGCTACTCTAACGTCGCTTCTACTACCTACCTACTATAACTAAGCGTACCTACTGACCCTACGTCGTATCTACGTGTATCCTGGTCCCAGCTACGGGGAAACACTACATTTACTGCGTTAGCGTACTGCCCATCTCTCTACCTGCTAGCTGAGGCCGGCTGACGCCGCCTGCCTGACTCTATTGGTTGTGGCTCTCCTAATGCTGCTTTCCTTCAGGTTCCAGGTTTACCTTAAGCTCCGGGCTACGCTACCTAGACCGCTACACCTGCTGCATCGCCTTCGGCGTCACCTCTGCCGAAGAGTCTGGCCTGCCCTGCTCATCGAACTCGCACCGCCGGCGTCTGCCAGCTGAACCAACGGCCTGCGAGGATCTACCGCTACGCGCAGCACTTCGAGCAACCTGCCCTGCACACTACCGGAGGGAACAGCATGGGAGACTGCAGCCCTTAGTGTTCAGGCCAGTGTCGTGTTGTTGGTCGGTCATACTCGTGCAAGGGAAGTGAGACAATACTCGGCAAATAAACGCATAGAACCTTCTCTGCGTACTACTACCAGAACCCGTTACAGTGGCGCCTACGGGGTTATTGTCTCGCTTTCCGTGCTCGAATTCTCTTCTAGCAGGTCTCCATCATTGTAAGCGAGGAGGTGCGGCTACAGCGAACCGGTACGTATTGTTGTACTAATTGTCTACCTTTTAGTGTAACTACCTACTACGTACTAGTTCGCAAATTTGAATCTTAACGTTTTTCTAATTAGTCCTAACGGTCGAACTTTTACGCCTAATCGTAAAGTAGGCCATTTGTAAGGGCGGAACGCTTGCGCACTAAGTGTAGTGTGTAGTATATACTTACGCAGTTTATTTATTCATACACAATGGGCTCACACCCCATAAAATACTTTCTTTTAAATAAGAACGAGTTAGCTTACGAGGTCGCGATTAGAGGTGAGGAGCCGGCTACCTTTGTCCTAGGTCTGCGGAAGCAGCTCCCTAAAGTACTGGAAGCCATTCCAAATGATGACATTTTGGAGTCGGGTCTAGCCATAGCGGTGGACTTCGAGGGCGCTAGCGAGGCCGTCTCTGAGCTGGCCAAGCGAGTGAAATTATTAACGTTTTCTTACGACGCGAACCTAGCTAGGAGGTCTACCGCACTGCACAACATTTTCCATAGACTCCGTAGGATGGAACGTCCTACGGCGTATTCAAAACGAATAACCGAATTGTGCAGCCGGTTCGACAAGCTCTCGGCGGAGCTGTCCGCCATTGGACAATCAGGTGTTCGCTCAGCTGATGCTGTGGCTGAGGTCCAACCTGCGCCGTCTACCTCGACGCAGGCAGGGTTAGCCCCAGTATTGCATTGCGAGCATTTGAGAGTTAGCGAACTGTATAAGCTAAAATACGACGGTACGGGATGCGTCCGAGCGTTCCTACAACGCGTAACCGAATTCCAAACCGCGCGTAATCTACCTTCCACTAAAATTTTATCATATGCCTCCGAAATTTTCACCGGTAACGCACTTCACTGGTACCGCGGCCTAAAAGAATATTTCAATACATGGGAAGAACTCACCACTAAATTAATAGACGATCAAGGTGCTACCGAAACTATAATAATTTATCTCTCGATAATGAATCAGCTGTTCGCTAGGCTGTCACCGTCAAAGCGATTGTCCGAACGCGAAAAGTTAGACATTCTATTGCATAACATACGTCCATGCTACTCGCTAGTGCTAGCTCCGTCAATATCTTCAATAGACAGTATAGCAACACTGCAGACGTTATGTTTAAACTACGAACGGATGAAATGTTTGAACTCTCAATTCCGCGAACCGTATTACAGTAACGACACGTTGGCACCAGACCTAGCTTACAGTCACAAACCTAATAACCGAGCGCGTAATAATTCCTACAATAATAGGGTAGTTTCCAGGGTCAAAATAATTACATTTTATTTAGTCCGTATTTTAGATTATAAAAAAATATTGGACACGTATTTTTTATTTTTTCGATTAAATAAAAAATAACAAAGATATAGCCCATTAAAGTTACGCGTGACGTCACTTAGTGCGAAAAAATGCAGCACGGTGTGACGTAATACGTAACTTTAATGAGCTATATCTTGGTAATTTTTGGTTTAATTTACAAATAAAAAAATACGTATCGCTTATTTTTGAATTAACTAAAGGATGGACATATAATATTTTTTTTGTCAACTAGCCTATTATCCCGTTGCTACTATAGAGGGTATGTCCGGAAAACCCGAATACACTGAGAACAACGAACCTAGCAAACCTTAGTCTAAACCTAGCTCTGTCGCTCTAGTCACGTCCAAGTACTGCCCGCGCTGCCGTATCAGTGATCACAGTTTGAATGAATGCAAACGCGATCGGTTCGCAATTTGCTTCAAGTGCAGCCGTAGGGATGTGACATTCCCTAACTGCCCGAACTGTAAATCGACGAAACCAAAAAACTAGTTGGTCAGGGTCGGGGCGTGTCAAAATCTAAATTAGGTTCTACAACCTATTCAACCAATTTTGACAAAGATGATTGGAGAAATTGGCTAAACACTCTAAAAGTGTATTTCTCTAGTTATTCCGTCGCCTCGATCCTGGATAATAAACCTAAAACTGACCTACGGCCCTATGTTAACGTAACGATTAACAGTTTACCTATTTGTGGATTGCTCGATTCCGGTTCAGCCATTACAATTCTAGGTAACAACTCCCATATGGAGGTAATGACTAAAACCGGGTTAGAAATACAGCAGTGTCACAACACTAATTCCATTCGGACCGCGAATGGAAATATCTTGTTGCCGCGCGGTTTTATCAACTTACCCACTACTTTTAATAATCAAACCCACTTATTGAAAGCTTATATTACTCCAGAAGTTACAAGTAATTTAATTTTAGGCATCGATTTCTGGAAACTATTTAAATTACTGCCTAACCATATCGCATCCGTATGCATGTCTAAAACATTGCCGTGTAGTGTGTTAAGTGAAATTAAGCCGAGTAACACGAACGTATTGCAATCTTTTAGTGAGTTGAGTGAGTCACAACAAAGAACGGCTAAGTTAATTATAAAGCAATACGAGTCGATTTCTACTGAAAAAACCGGTTTAGGACGAACTCACTTAATAGAACATGCAATAGACACTGGCGATTCTGCGCCGATACGCCAAAGATATTATAGGTTAGCGCCGGCGAAATTAAAAATAATTATTGACGAATTAGACGAAATGCTTGCATTGGGAGTGGTGGAAAAATGCGAAAGTCCGTGGTCGTCACCAATTTTACTAACGCCTAAGAAGAACGGTAAACTAAGGTTTTGTTTAGATAGTCGGAAACTTAATTCTATTACTAAAAAAGACGCGTACAAACTACCTTACGTATCCGAAATTTTAGACAACCTTAGGAACGCTAGATATCTAAGTAGTATAGACTTATCTAAGTCCTTTTGCCAGACGCCTCTTCGCGAATGTGATCGTGATAAGACTGCGTTCTATGTGCCTACTAGAGGAACATTTAGATTTGTGACTATGCCGTTTGGTTTAACGAATGCGCCTGCGACACAACAGCGTTTGGTGGATCACTTGTTTACGAACAGTCCTGAGTTCGAAAACTCTGTATTCGTTTTTTTAGATGATATCGTGCTTATATCGCCATCTTTTAATGCTCATGTGTCACTATTAAATAAAGTATACGAAAAATTTAAATTGGCCAACCTTACAATAAACTTAGAAAAATCTAAATTCTTACGTGATGAATTGAAGTACTTGGGCTACGTAGTAAACTCTAAAGGATTACAAGTAGACTCATGTAAGGTGGAAGCCATTTTTCAATATGCTACGATTAAGAATAAAAAAGAAGTCAAAAGGTTCTTAGGCATTGCATCATGGTATCGGCGATTTATACCTAATTTTAGTACTATTGCCGGTCCTTTGAACAAACTTACTTCTACCGGTAAGAAAACTGCACCATTCCAGTGGTCGGTGGAAGCTGATGACTCGTTTTGTAAACTAAAACAATGTTTAAGCTCCGCACCAATATTATCGTGTCCCGATTACAAGAAACCTTTTCAAGTTCGCACCGATGCGAGTACGAGTGGCATCGGTGGGTTGCTTACACAAGAAATAGATGGCGTGGAACTACCAATCGCTTACATGAGTAGGTCACTAAATGCACAGGAACAAAACTACAGTATAACAGAACGGGAGACATTAGCAGTTCTAACAGCCCTCGAATATTGGCGCTGTTATTTAGATAACGGGTTAAAGTTCGTGGTGTATACTGACCATTCTGCACTGAAATGGTTCCTAAACTTGAGCAACCCGACTGGTAGATTAGCTCGGTGGCCGGTTCGTCCGTCAGCCTTTAACTTCGAAATAAAGCATCGGCGCGGCGCAGATAATATTATAGCCGATGCGTTATCACGATCCCTACCTGTAAATATAATTAATGTACGGTCAACGTACAGACATCGCGTATGCATTTTGCTTACGCTGCATTCGACCTGACCTACTTTACGCATTTTACTTAATAATTAATTCAGTTGACTATAAACTGTCGTAACTATCGCCGCGGATTAGCATCCATTATACTTAAATTGTACGTTTATCGTAATAAATCTTTTATTCTTAACTAACCGTGGTTTCCGTCAACTCAACAACTAAACTTAACACACCTTTGAGCCATACATATAGTTCTGGTCCTTCGAGAAGAGAAAAGTGATTACAAAGTGCGTGCAGTGTTTTCAGTTCGATAGCGAATCGGTGCAATTGGTCTCCCAGAAGCGGGTTGCCCCAGTTGTATTGAGACGAGTACGCACATATCGAGATTGGAGCGCGAGCGCACTGAGTAAGTAGAAATTGTTTGCGAGAATTTTCGTAAATAACTGAACTTAGCGCCTGTGGTATATAACTCTACTTTACCTACGGCCAACGTTAACAAATATCTGAAAACATGGCTCAGAGCGTGGAAGAACTGATTAGCCGTCAAGAAACACTTTTTTGCAACTTGAAACAAATATGTATAAACTACAAAAAGGATGGTCCTAGCAGGAAAGATGCTGATTATCTAGAGGAACGTCTTTCTCGCCTTAACAAGATCTGGGAAAAGTTTGTACACAATCACTAGCTATTGGAAGAGTCCGGAGCAACGGACATCCAGTATTTTACTGATGATATCTTTAACAGCACGAAAAAGGTCTATGAAGAGGTTTTACAAGATATGCTGAAAAGAAAAGCAACTCTGCCGTCTTTAACTACGAGGAAGGCCGGGTTGCCAGCTGCAACTACAAGCACCGCGGAGCAGTCAACCTCTGCGGAACCTATAAAAGGTAAATTAACTTCTAGATTCAGTTTTGATGACATAAAGTTTCAGGTAGCCCCTCGGGAGACTACAGAGTCAACCGAGAAACAACAGGACCTTTTACGTCGTCAATACTGTAACTTCAAAGCTTTTCAGCGAACTGTGGAAAAGATCGACTTGAACGTTTCGATGGAGAAGTGGGAATTAGAAGATAGTCTGAACGTCCTCAAAATCAAGTGGGAACTTATTGAAAAAGCGAACTGGGAACTAGACTATCTCTTGTCAGAAGAAGACCAGATATACAAAGAAAAATATGAGGCTGCGGAGAGTATTTATGATGACTTGCGAAAGAAAATTCAACGTAACATTTGGAATAATGCGCACTACGAAAAGTCGACGCCCAAAATCGTAATACCTGATTTTTATGGCAACTACAACCAGTGGCTAGCCTTCCGAGATCTCTACGTAGAGAGTGTGCACAACAATCCTGTACTTTCAAGTGCGCAGAAGATGCAACATTTGAAATCCAAACTCAAGGGCGAAGCGGAAAAATTGGTGCATCATCTTGGCATTAGCGCTGAAAATTATGCTGCATGTTGGGAGATTATCACCCACCGATATGATAACAAACGATTGCTGTTTACTTCTTATATGTATACGCTTATAAACCAACAAAACCTCCAACAAGCGAGCGCTTCTAATATAAGGAAATTGCATGACGTCATATTGGAATGTCTAAACGGCCTCAAGAACATTGGGCTAGATATTTCTAAGTCGGATCCCATTATTGTTCACCTTATGGTACAAAAGTTAGATAGCGTGTCATACAACGAATATATAAAAGATCTCAAAGAGCCGAGACAGTTTCCCGACCTAGAAGAGTTTATGAATTTCCTGGAGTCCAAATTTATGGCATTGGAAGCCTTGCCAGGAAGCAATCAGAAGACTTCCTCTTCATCTAAATATCTATCGTTAGATAAACAGCAGAAAAAATCATATGAAGTCCGTAGTAATTATAACAATCAATCACATAATAATGCACAGAGGTCATCGTACTTTAACAAGGCATATAAATCGCCGCAAACCTTCTTCACGACAGCAAAAAACTGCCCGATATGCAAAACAGACCATGTTTTGATGAAGTGCGATAAATTTCTTGCCATGCATATAAAGGCGCGTAAAGACATTATTCGCGACCTACGTATATGTAATAATTGCTTATACAGCCACGGTGAACAACAATGCTTTTCGAAAAAGACTTGTAAGATGTGCCACAAACCACATCATACACTTCTGCATGTGACTCAGAATGAGCAATCCAGTAGTCCAACTACCCCATCGACCTCAACTTCTTCTCGGGCGGTGAATAACTTGACAAACGAAGACAAAGAAGTTTTGTTGACCACTGTAGTTCTGGCAGTCAAAACAATAGATGGCAATTACATACAGTTAAGAGGCTTACTCGATCAAAGCTCACAAGTTAGTCTAATTACAGAAAACGCCGCACAGCGCCTCAGATTACCGAGACGAAAAATGAGCGCCGTTGTGTCAGGTGTCGGGTCACTAAGTGGCAGTTGTAGAGGGTTAATGCACTTAGAATGCAAGTCAATACACTCAGACTATGTTTTCAATTTAGAACCTCTCGTTATGAAGAAACTCGTAAACAATCTACCAACCGTATCATTTTCTATTGAAAACTGGCACTACTTAGAAAACTTGAAGCTAGCGGATCCCCATTTTAACATTTCGAGTCCCATAGACCTACTTTTAGGGGCAGATGTTTACTCAGAACTCATTCTAAACGGTGTCATAAGGAGTGATAACAATTACCCTATAGTACAACAAACGAAAGTGGGCTGGATTCTGTGTGGAAACGTTAAAACTTTTAACTGCTTCGTGACTCTCAACGACTTGGAAAACATGAACCGATTTTGGGAAACAGAGGAAGTTGCTGATACCCCACCACTCACTAGTGAGGAACAATTCTGTGAAGAACTTTACAGCTCAAGTACTGAGAGGACAGCTGATGGGAAGTATGTTGTGCAAATGCCTATGAAACCGGATTACGAAACTCAAGTAAAAGATACGAGAACTCAGGCACTCGCCCAGTTCTTACAACTGGAAAGAAAACTGCAGAGAAACATAGAACTTAGAAACGAATACAACAACTTTATGAACGAGTATATCTCTATGGGACACATGAAACCCGTAACTGCAGAAAGTGGGACTAATGTCTACTTACCCCATCACGGCGTGATTAAAGCTGACTCCACTACAACGAAATTAAGAGTGGTTTTCAATGCGTCGTATAAAACTAACAACAACAGTAGCCTCAATGATCTCATGTATACCGGCCCTAACCTGCAAAAAGATATGTTTACTCTTTTAATAAACTGGCGGACTTACCGATACGTATTCACAGCCGATATAGAAAAAATGTATCGTTGTATCTGGCTACACGAGAAACAGCAACATCTACAAAACATTATATGGAGATCATCTCCAACTGAACCCATACAGAACTGGCAGTTATGCACTGTCACTTATGGCATGAAAAGTGCGCCTTATCTTGCCATGCGCACTCTCCATCAACTTGCGCACGATAACAAAAACAATTACAGAGAGGCAACGGATGTACTCCAAAACAATTTTTTTATGGATGACTTAGTCTATGGTCAAGACAGTATCTCAGCTTCTAAAAAGTTGGTGTCCCAACTGATTGAACTACTGAAATCAGGAGGTTTTAACTTGAGGAAATGGAAGAGTAACGAACCGCTGATATTAGAAGACTTGAGAGATGATCAAAAAAGCAGTGCTAAAACTAACATCGATTTCAGTCCGGAACTAACATCGAACACAAAAATGTTGGGCATGAGATGGAATCATACTAGTGATACATTTAGTTACCATTGGAGCCTGCCTACCAAGAAAATCCTTACAAAGCGTGTGTTATTAAGTGAAATAAGCAAGTTATACGATCCTCTTGGATTTATTTCGCCTATAACAATAAAAGCAAAACTATTGTTTCAAAAACTTTGGATAACTGAAATTAATTGGGATGAATGCCTACCCAAAGCCTTACAAATGGAGTGGGAAACATTGCGTAAGGATCTGCCACTCATAAAAGACATCTCAATACCACGATGGTTGCAAACCTATGAAGATAGCCTGGAGGTACATGGATTCTGCGATGCGAGCGAGAAGGCTTACGCGTGCGTTGTCTACAGTCGCGTAATAAACTCCAATGGTACCTGCAAGACTACGATCATAGCTGCAAAAACAAAAGTTGCTCCGCTAAACAAGAAAATAACATTGCCTAGAATGGAACTTTGTGGAGCTTTGTTACTTGCAAAACTTATAGACAAAATAAAGCATACTCTCTCCAAAAAACATCTACAAGTTCATTGTTGGAGCGACTCGATGGTGGTGCTAGCCTGGTTGCAAGGTGATGTAAACAGATGGGAGAGATATGTGGCGAACAGAGTAGCACTAATTAACAGTGTTATTCCTGCTGAACTTTGGCGGTACGTGAAGTCGGAAGATAACCCTGCTGACTGCGCAACACGAGGTCTCTCTCCTTCGCAACTTTTAACTTTTCAACTTTGGTGGGAGGGGCCTGTGTGGTTGAAGAATAACTTAACTAACATCGATTATAACAACAAGATGACATACTTCACAAACGATGAACTTAAACAAGAAAATGCTACCTTGCAACTTACAAGCGTTGTGAAATTATAAATACATTATTAAATAAATATAGTTGTTATAATCGTGTAATCAGAGTACTTGGCTGGATTGTACGATTTATAAACAAACGAAGCAATACTATGCGATCTAAAAATAGCTTACCCGACTGTAACAAAAACGAAGTTTTGTGTTTGTCACTCGAAGAAATGACAAAAACGAAGGAGATAGTGATCAAAGCGGTTCAAATGGAGTATTTTGGAGATGAAATTGAATGTTTAACCAGAAGCAAAACCATACCAGCAAGAAGCAGCCTACTAAAGTTATGTCCATTTCTCGAAGAGAAGGGATTATTACGAGTTAAGGGTCGGCTGACTAATTCGTCTTTGCCGCCTGACTCGAAACGACCGATTATACTGCCCGCTCAAGGAAGACTAACGGAACTTGTTATACAAAGGGCGCATCGGGAGACCCTTCATGAAGGAGCACGCCTCACTTTAGGTTACATTCGTCTCACGTACTGGATCATTGGCGGAAGCAGAACTGTAAAAAAGGAACTTCGTCAATGCGTAAGATGTCATCGGTTCAAGAACAACAAAAACGTACAATTGATGGCAGATTTGCCGAAGGAGCGTGTCACCCCCGCGAGACCATTTGCGAACACAGGTGTCGACTTCACCGGCCATGTAGACATAAAGATCAATAAAGGGAGAGGTGTTAAAACATGTAAAGCTTATATCGCCGTGTTTATTTGCATGGTAACAAAGGCCGTGCACCTGGAATTGGTCTCTGACCTAACAACGCAAACTTTTATAGCCGCTTTCAAGAGGATGTGTGCACGTCGGGGGACTCCGAAGCATGTGTTCTCCGATAACGGCACCAACTTCGTGGGCGCAGCAAAGCTATTGTACGAAGATCTAGAACGATGCAACACTTTTAAAACTTCAGAGTTCTTTGATTAAATGAGTAAGTTAGAAATTCGGTGACATTTCAACGCGCCACTTTGGCCAACGGCTGGAGGGCTATGGGAAGCCGCAGTGAAGTCGATGAAGTACCATCTACATCGCGTGCTGGGAGATCAGAAACTTACGTTCGAACAATTTACTACACTATTGACTCAGATTGAAGCTTGTTTGAACTCCCGCCCGTTATGTCCCCTCACAGAGGACATAGAAGACCTAGAATATTTAACGCCGGGTCATTTCCTCGTCGGCGGACCATTGCTGTCGTTACCTCACGCAGACGAGAACTTTAACGAACATGATCTCAGAAACAGATGGAGGCTTATAGAGCAAATGAACATACATTTCTGGAATCGCTGGTCACAAGAATACTTACATCAATTACAGATACGAAGTAAATGGCAGCAAACAAAAGAAAATCTGAAAGAAGGAAGCCTAGTACTAGTAAAGGATGAACACCTACCTCCGGGACGCTGGGCTCTTGGAAGAGTCGTGGAGCTCCATCCGGGTACCGATGGTAGAGTTCGTGTGGTAACGCTCAAAACCAAAAAAGGCAAACTGAAACGGCCCATTACCAAACTATCACCATTACCGCTGCCTGATAACACTACCGCTGCGTTAGAGACGAACGAAAAGGAAGAAAAACAGCCTGAACCTAGGAAACATAGATATGTAAAATCTAGGAAGCAAAACATCGTGTCCTTTATCCTTATGACGATTCTGGCTTTGACGGGGATTGCAAGATCAGCACCGATTAACAACAATTACAAGGTAACATCAATACCGAGCAGCCACCCTTTATATTTAGATGAAGCCGGAAAGTTACATCAATTATATAATTAATAATTAAATAGTTCATGATGAATGGACACTACTTATTTACTACAATTTGACATCATATTGGCAAGGGACGGATAAGATCAAATCGTATATCAATCAGATTGACAGCCTTTGCCAAAGGATATCGCACGAGTATACACCCTGCATTGCTGTTGTCAGTCACCTACGTCACGAACTGCGTCATCTTGAAGATTACAACTCTATGCTACGCTCTCAACATATACGCCAGAAACGAGGCTATTTCGATGGAGTTGGAAAATTATCTAGAACTCTTTTTGGAATTTTGGACGCTGATTTTGCGGAGAAGTACGAGAACGATATACAAAATTTACAATCAAACGATAACTATTTATTAAAACTTATGAAGAATCAAACATTGATTGTAGAAGCTGAAAATGATGTTATAAAAACGAACACAGAATTTATGGATCAGCAGTTCAAAACTATACAAGCGTACATGAATCACACGTGCAGCGTAATCACGAAAATTGATAACAGAGCGCAAATGTTGTATACGATATCTGATATTAACTCTGCCGCTATGACGTCAACTTTAATTATGAGCGACTTGAACCGTATTTAGATTTGCTTATGAACGCCCTCGCGAACATCTACAGAGGTCACTTAGATACGCACCTGCTGTCAGCCTCTCAACTAACCGAACAATTAAACATCATATCCGGTAAACTAACGCAAGGACTAGCATTACCTGTCAAAGATATACAGAACAATTTCAAGGATATCTATGAACTGATACATGTGAAGGCTCGAGTCACAAACAACTTTTTTCTATTTGAGTTACACATTCCGCTACTGAATGATGATGACTATAGAATATATCGAGTTATACCCATACCATTCCTAAGACAAGGCCGCTTAAAGTTAGTTCAACCGAATTCCAGTTTTATTGCTATTAACTTTGTGAAGAACTCATACATAGCTATGGGAGTGCAAGACATGAAGCAATGTACTCTGTACGGTGAAGATGAGTATATCTGCGTGTCGCAGCAGCCCGTATACAACTTGCACGCTCAAAATGCACCTTGCGAAGCACAAGTATTCAGTCAGCAACCGAACCGTGCACCAACCGAACGTATGGCTGTATATATTGTGCGATCAACAAATGATGCGTGTCATATGTAACAATCAGGTTACGCCTGCGTTCATCAACGGGACGGGCGTAATGACACTGATGCCAAAATGCTTGTTACAAAAGAAAGATGCCACCATATTTACCTATAATCACTTGGGTAGTCAATTATACATGACACCGGAGATTGAAGTACCAAGTATGAACTCAACGGTAAACAATATATTTGACCTGGGTTGGAAGAATGAGCATTTGAACTTCACTGACATTGGAACGTCGCCTCCTACCGATTTCTCAAGGATAGATTCGCAGTTGAAGTATCAAAAACAACACGAGACTTTACCGGAGACGTCGTACATCTCAAGTCACGACATATACCATTACACTGGAATGGACATCGAAATGCACGAGATAAGTCACGCGAAGCCGCATGAGGTTCACAGCGAAGTAAGAAGAGGTTTCAATTTTGAAGAACTATCCCCAAGATATACATAATTGTTTTACGTTTTATCTTTACCTATATTTTTACACATTTTATCTTTACATTTTTTACATGCTTGCTATATTTTCTTTGCTTTGTGCTGGATGCTCATCCCACTTTTTTCCCTCGGGAGTATGTACGGTCAACGTACAGACATCGCGTATGCATTTTGCTTACGCTGCATTCGACCTGACCTACTTTACGCATTTTACTTAATAATTAATTCAGTTGACTATAAACTGTCGTAACTATCGCCGCGGATTAGCATCCATTATACTTAACTTGTACGTTTATCGTAATAAATCTTTTATTCTTAACTAACCGTGGTTTCCGTCAACTCAACAACTAAACTTAACACACCTTTGAGCCATACAATTAACGCGAATAATAATAACGTGAATGACCCTAATGTTGACACTGATCAATGGTATTCAGCCACCTACAATGGTTGTTTATCTTCGCCTAATGACTATCCAGACTATTCTATTAAAAATAATAAATTGTTTCGTTTGATTAAATCTAGGTGTATGCTACGTAAGGAGTTCGAATGGAAAGAAGTACTACCTTCTTCTGATCGAAATAATGCCATATTAGAGAACCATGCCGAACCCACTTCGGGGCATTTCGGTATATTTAAAACAGACAAGCGCTTAGCACTGCGTTACTATTGGCCCAAAATGCGCGATGACGTAGTTAAGTTCATAAATTCATGCGACACTTGTATCGCACACAAACATCAGAACCATGCACCATTGGGAACCATGGGACGACCCAAAGTGTGTTCACGACCCTTCCAAACCATTAGTGTAGATTTGGTGGGGCCACTACCCGTCACAAGAAACAAAACGCCTACATCTTTGTAGTAACGTAGTCGTAATCGTAGTTGCTGTTTTAGTAAATACTGTCTACTTTTTCCTATCAGGCGCGCAACTGCTGAAATAATAACTAATATTTTGGAAGAAAAAATATTTTTAGTTCATGGTATACCATCTACAATTATATTGGACAATGGTAAACAGTTTGTCAGTGTTACTTTAAAAGCTATGTTGCGCAAGTACAAAATCCCTAATCTTCATTATACTCCTAAATATTCCCCACATGTCAATACGGTCGAACGCTATAATAAAACCATTGGTTCTACCTTAGCTAAGGACCTAAAACTTATACACTATGGTGCGTAACTATTTGTTACAAACCGTAGAAGACTTTCCCTTCTTTCTCTCTATATGCCGTCTTAGCTTGGACAGTAGCGGACTCGTAGACCTAACGCAGCTAGTCCGATTTTTCCTGTTAGTCACGGAAAATCCTCTCCTAAGGCGGGCGGTATTGTAACGTATGTCCGGTACTTACCGCGTTTGCGTCACAGTACCGCCCATACGCTCGGCCAATCAGAGAAAGCCATCGTCCGCGCTCGCAAAGCCTAACCAAATATGGTCATAAACGGACTCTCTCCCTGATGGAGGGCCCGGTATATAAAGGGGCCGACAGAGAAGCCGGCACGGCTACTTTAACGTCGCTTCTACTACCTACCTACTATAACTAAGCGTACCTACTGACCCTACGTCGTATCTACGTGTATCCTGGTCCCAGCTACGGGTAAGCACTACATTTACTGCTTTAGCGTACTGCCCATCTCTCTACCTGCTAGCTGAGGCCGGCTGACGCCACCTGCCTGACTCTATTGGTTGTGGCTCTCCTAATGCTGCTTTCCTTCAGGTTCCAGGTTTACCTTAAGCTCCGGGCTACGCTACCTAGACCGCTACACCTGCTGCATCGCCTTCGGCGTCACCTCTGCCGAAGAGTCTGGCCTGCCCTGCTCATCGTACTCGCACCGCCGGCGTCTGCCAGCTGAACCAAAGGCCTGCGAGGATCTACCGCTACGCGCAGCCCTTCGAGCAACCTGCCCTGCACACTACCGGAGGGAACAGCGTGGGAGACTGCAGCCCTTAGTGTTCAGGCCAGTGTCGTGTTGTTGGTCGGTCATACTCGTGCAAGGGAAGTGAGACAATACTCGGCAAATAAACGCATAGAACCTTTTCTGCGTACTACTACCAGAACCCGTTACAAAGTAATTGAATTTATTTCATGCACTGCAATCCATTTTCATTAAACCTTATTCTTTAAACATTTTCAGGTTGATAATCAATCTTTACTTCACTGATCCTCACTTTAACAGTGTGTACAAACGTGCCCACACCAATATTACTGGATACATTATCGGCATGGCTATGGCCTACCTGGTTTACTTCAAGGAGTTGACTTAAAAAATCATAAGGTAAATAAGTTAATTCTCTAAGTCTAAAGAGCAGGGGCACAATAAACTTGCTAAACACTTTCCTCCTTTATAGCTTAGAAAACAGTGATTTTAAAATTAGATTTTTAAAGGACAATGGCAGATCTCCATACATCAAAATGTCTGAAATTAAATTGAAGCGCTCAGTAATAAAAAATATATCAAAAAATTCGGCGTAAGTAACAGAGTGTATAAATTATTCTATTTTCACTCGGGAAAGCCGGAAAAAGAAGATATCGGTGTTTAATGTTTAGTTAAGAATGAACAATGTGGGTACGTTTGAATTATCAAAGGCATTATGTCAGATTGACATCTAAACGCAGAATTACTATTCTGTAGCATCTACCTGTCACAGCCAAAGACAAAAGCAGAGCTGCACATTTTAAATCGATTTTATGTGAAATAGATATAACGGTAAAACGATGCTGTGACGTTTTTATTTGATTTAAAAGTTGTTTTGCTACAAAAGAATTAGCTTATTGATATAATATTGATTAACAATTAATTTACTGCATTTTAATTATTATATTTTAAACCAAACCAACCCTATAAAGGTCGATCATATCGATTACTTATTTAATAATCGATACGCATCAATGTCAAACGTCTATTCCTGTCACACCATTGTCTATGGCAACAATCAAATAATAAAGTAAGCACCTAGTTCGTAATCAATTGGAATGCTTTTTATCATCATAAAATAATCCGGCTTTATCGAGACAAAGTGAAAATATAAAAAATATTAGAAAAAATAAACAATTTGTTTTGTTCATATGAAGTTTAAGCTCGCCACAACAAACCCAGACCTAATTCTGCCATTGTTCTTTCTGCGGCAGTGTGCAAAAATGTTGAGCTTCATGAAAAGACAGCTTATAGATAATTGACGTGAATTTATACGGCTATTTGTTCCCTATATGACGAGTCCGTATGGCAACCCAATTGTCATCTTTCGGGGTAGTAGTCATGGTCGGTAACCACTTGATCTAGGGTCCAGTAAGTTAGACTTTTGATTATCTCCAACGGTGCAAAATTGACTATCGATATGTCGAAGTGCTGAAGTGTTTTTACGAAAACGCCACCATGTCAGTACACCTCCAGGTCTGAAGCTCAAAACCTATTCAGCTAAAGCGGGTGAGGCAGGGAGATTGTAACGTAATCTACGTTTTTTTTTTATTTATAGACTCACGCCTGTATCCCCGAAGGGGTAGGCAGACGTGTAATATTACACCCACATTTCGCCAGGAATTTTTAGGTCCCACGTTATAGGGGGCGAGCCTATTGCCATACCGGGCACATTACCAGACTCCGGGCTGCTACTGAGAATTTCCTAACGGAAAAAGCCAATAACACTTTGCTCGACCCGGGAATCGAACCCGAGACCTCCCAATCCTACGCGCACATTTATGCCGCGAGACCAACGAGGCAGTTTCTACAACGACGAAGGAGGCAGTAATCTACGTATTGTGTTATAATATCTCGCAGGCGCTTAACGCAGTAGGTGGAGCTTAGCCGCAGAGCGCTTCACTAGGAATTATTACCTTATATGTAGTCTGCGACTCGTTGGTCTATGACTATATGTATAAGATGGGTGCGCGACCTAAATCGGTCACTTTCCCTAGACATCGTAACGCTGCCGCTATACCTCGTTACTATTCTGTATTCTACTTCCCTATCTACTGTCCCGCTGGGGGTAAGCATATTCTAGTTGTCTGTGTGCCTATATGTTCTGTCTGTAGTATCTGTGTCTCCTAAGCATAACAGCCTATCTAGGAACAGCCTGTTCCTGACCGGTTGTTGTGTATTCCCTGTGCTGTTTCCAGTATCTTTCTACGGGCTGACATTCTCCCTACGGGCCTGGCTTCCTCTCTACGGGCTGTCTTCTCCCTACGGGCTACAAGCTACGAGCTGCTGGCGCCGTGCCGCTACTATCCGCCGCCCAAGCAACCGCTCCTGCCTACGAGCTTCCACAACCATTCCACTGGTGCCTGACTGCACCGGCTTACGCCTGAGCATTACCGCTCGGCCCACATCGGCTGCACCGCCTGAGCCTCCGTTCAGCCTGCACCTCAACCACCGAGCTGTCTACACAACGTGCACTTCAGCCAGCTTACCGGCGACCCTACGAGCAGCTACCCTGCGAGCATCGGAGAGCAGTTGGAGTCTACATTCCAGCCTTCAGGCCAGTGCTTACCTAGTTCGGTTATATTGTATGTAAGCGGTAGTGAGACATAATAAAAAACCTGCTCAGTCTAGCAGTGTTTCTTTCAAACCGCGACATCCGACCTGAGACCACGTCTCACGTTATATCTCCGAAACTCTTCACCGCTGGACTGGAAGACGTTTTCAAGCTTCTGGACTGGGAAGGACTCGGCATCAACATCAACGGCGAGTACATCACTCACCTTCGATTTGCCGATGATATCGTAGTCATGGCTGAAACCATGGAAGACCTCAGTACAATGCTCGATTGCCTATTTAGAGTCTCACAACAAGTTGATCTTAAGATGAACATGGACAAGATGAAAATCATGTCTAACGTCCACGTCGTACCTGCTCCTAACCAGGTTGGGAACTCTACACTCGAAGTTGTCGACAATACGTCTACCTGAGGCAAATGATCCAATCGGGTAGTGCTAACTTTGAGAAAGAGGTGATTAAATGAATCCACCTCGGTTGGGCGGCGTTTGGGAAGTTACGGCATATCTTCACGTCCGATATCCCGCAGTGTCTCAAGACGAAGGTCTTTGACCGGTCTGTGTTGCCAGTGATGATCTACGGCACTGAGACGTGATCGTTAACTATGGGCCTTATCCGAAAGCTCAGGGTCACTCAGAGGGCGATGGAGAGATCTATGCTCGGACTTTCCCTGCGAAGTCGAATCAGAAATGAGGAGATCCGCAGGAGAATCACCGACATAGCTCTCCAAGTAGCCAAGCTGAAGTGGCAATGGGCAGGGCACATAGCGCGGAGAACCGATGGCCGTTGGGGCAGGCGGGTTTTTGAGTGGTGACCACGTACTGGACGACGCAGCAGGGGTAGGCCTCCCGCAAAGGTAGAACAACGATCTGGTTTAGATTGCGGGAAGCGGTTGGATGCGGGCGGCTCAAAATTGGTCTGTGTGGAGAACCTTGGGGGAGGTCTATGTCCAGCAGTGGACGTCTCTATGCTGACATGATGAAGTTAGACTAACTTTTGGCTTTTTTTTGTAAATTTCTGACTTTTTACCGGTCTATGTACTGGTGTCTGTTCCCCCTGGCTGTGCTGTGCTACTACAGTGGCGGCATCTACTACGCCGATGAGCCGAGGCCTTCAGTTTACGTCAATATGATCTACGCAGCCATATTGAAACCAGCGTTTGCAATCTTCATCGGCGGCATTATTTAAAGTTGAAATGTTTTTGGTTTCTTTAGTATTTATATTATTAACTGAGCTGCGCGGAGCTGAGCAGAGACTTATAAAAATTGACCAATCACATTGCTCAAAATACACATCTCAACTCCGCTCCGATTCAGTGGAAACAGTGTAATCGGAGTTGAGAAGATTTACATTAAAATGTCTGGTGTGCGAAGATAAGCAGGGCACAGCGGTGTCGAGCTTAGTGGAGCTGTGCCGGGTGAAGCGGGGCTGTGCGGTGCAGAGCGGGGTTGCGCGGTCTGGAGCAGGTCTGAGAGGGGTAACGCGCGCCAAATACAAATACTTTTGCTATAATTATTTGGTCACACAAAAAACAAAGCTCTCCTTTAGATTAGTTTTTGTAGGTTAAGCTATTTATTAATGGATGGACAACCTTTAATTTTTTTATTTATTTTTTAAAGAAAATTAAACTAACTATAACTGAGTGGCTGTTTACACATAAAATATAACAATATTTTTTGTACTTAAATAACCAAAAAATAAAAGTAATACATAAATAAAGGAAAAGAAAAATTTAAAGGGCGTCATGTAAATCTTCCACATCACACATTGATTCACGAATTTCGAGCCGGTAAAATCTGTTAGTCGACCGACGCGTGCGCATGCGGCTGTGAAACTTTTGCTGAACTATTGGCGATGCAAAGTTTATCCAGCAGACAGCTTTTTATTGAGATCTGCCAAAGTGTAAAAAATTGTAATGATCTGTGAAAGTGTCGTTCTAAGACAACTTTTAAATTTTGCCACTGCAGTCGCTAGTTGGAATCTTAGCATCACCAATTGCGTTGACGAAACATGTGCGGAACGAAAAAGACTCTCATTTTAGTTTTGGTGGCCTGTGGAGTGTGGACATATTTTACGCATTCTAACTTGCTACCCGATCAACCGCGTAATTACGAGACAATTTGGAATGAAATTCAGCATTATTTCAATGTTTGCGGCTTCCATCATACGAAAATTGGTCATTCTTAACAAAAATCAAAGAACAATGTTGAAAACACTTTATTTTACGTGTGAAAAAGCATGCACTGTATGACAAAATATACATTAATTATTTTTGAACTCTGTGAAAACAAAAAATATGTAAGGATTACTCTGGGCCCTTTCCTGAGTGGCTACTAGCAGGCCATGGAGGAGACGGTGTATCCACACCACGTGCACCTTCTAGTCGTGGTCACGTGTGCCATACATGCCACACTATATATAATATATAGTTTCGTGATTCGTACATACTCCGTCCACGAGGTTTCAATTCATTTGAACGGTGGAGCCACCACCGCCACTGATTCTCTCACGACAGGAAGAGTAAGCCCATAGAGCACGATGCTGACCAAGTGAAGGTTGGCCGATTTCATAATCATATCTTTAGTTTAGAAAAAAAATACATACCTACTAATGGAGTACACTCAGACAGGCCGAAGAGCAAATTATTCAAAATTAAAAATATTGTTTAGCTGCCTTCATCGATTTGAATATTATTATAAGAAAACCTGCCTGTTTGAGCATTCTCCGTATATGTATTGTTTTCTTTAGACGTGACTATGAAAACTACCAACTACCAGCGGTCTTTGGGCTAACCCTTCCTGTTGTGAGAAGAAACCCATGCCCAGTAGCGGTACTGACTAATGACTTTCTGGACGTAAGTCAAGTTCCATGAAGTCTGGCATGAAATCTAGCTGCACAAAATTAAGCTTTCTAAATTCGTTACACCTTAAAATAGGTTCATATCTATACAAGAGTTATTTTGAAGTAAGATTCCACACTGAGCTATCAGTAATACATAATTACATTAATAGTTTAATAAACACTAGAAAACACGCTTTTATAAATGCACATAAAAACAAAAAATAAATTATGGATCGTTCAAGTTGTCTCTATTTCTGGGCTAAAGTGTAAACTATATGCTTTTAATTATAATATTTGATTGTAAAAGCGTGGGGCGCTGGAACAAGAAAGACTTTATTGTTAACAAATACCAATACTACCTTCCTGGCGGAAGCTGTATGAGGTCGCACAAGAGCATAGCATTTATGCCGCAAAAGGGTTACCAAGAGGAACCAAGAACAGCATACGACGATAAATGATATGTTATGACTTTTTGGTTTTGATAGTAAGCTTTGTACTGTTGCCTTTATTTTTGTCTTCAGCAGAAAAACACACGTCTCTCATTTTGCTGAGTGGTGCTTCTACCAGCAGCCACAAAAAGCAGGCCGCTATGAATGACGTTATTAGGAGATGAAAGCAGAGGGCAACCTGTGAAAATAAATAAATATTATAAAGAACTCGTCACAAGACATTTATCAGATTTTTCTAATATTTCTGTTTTCTTAGATTAAACTCAAATCAAGGCTGGAAATATTATATACGCCATTGAAATCAGTTTGCAAAAGTTATAACACATTACAGTAAACTTCTTAAAAATAATGCATATGAACGAATCTGTGGATGTAGTAATAAATAAGGAATCATAAATCTCATACTTCGAATAAATACTAAATAATAGTATTTTCATCATAAGGTTGTTATGTCAACATGGAAGAGTCTGACTGTACTCACCATAGATATATAATTGTGTCTCATGGTTTCTGTTAGGGAAGCGATGTAGGTTTTAATAATCATCATATGGATCAGGTACGCGCAGTAGGTCAATCGACTTATGATCACCCATCCGCGCCACTCCAAGATTGAACGGTAAAAGTCTGGAAACAGGGAAAAAGTGAAAATCTACAGGGTATGCCTAGAAAAATTGGATATGCGTATCAAAATTCAGGTCTATAGCGCTTCATAATAAAGCCCGAAAGAAATAAGAAATTTCTGTCTTGAAAGTTAATGCAGCATGTTTAAAATATTTCACCTTCGAATTTAAATATACAGCCAAAGATGATGCCGCCGACGATAATGGCTAACACTGGCTTCAATACGGATGCGTAGATCGTACGGATGTATACAGAAGCTCTCGGTGCATCAGCGTAGAAGATGCCCCCACTGTAGCAGCACAACAAAGCCAAAGGAAACAAAGACCAGTACAACAAGCGGTACGTGAATGTCTGAAATGAAATTGAGAATTGATGAAATTGACCGGTATCTTGGTCTAGTGGTTGGCGGATCTGACTGCTATGCTGGCGGTTGCGAGTGCAATTCTCTCACAGCAGAAACCTGACCTTATTTATTTACACTTTATTGTACACAAATATAAACTGTTTTTTTTTTTAATACTGCAATCATTATGTCTAGCTGTGGGACATTTAACAGTAGATGTATAAGTCGAAAGCAGCTTGGGAGAAGTAAGTCCAGCGACGTACCCTCATAGAGGTTTCTATGTTCAAAGCAGATCTTGTGACCTTCTACGTTTTAATCTTTTTTGGCCCTGATGTTGGTTGACCATGAGATTTTGTGCCGGTGTGTTTGGGTGATTTAATATCCGCTTGTGATAGGCTGTGGTATAGAGCTCAGCTTCCTGTATGACCGTTTTGATGTTAAGATCATGGCGTAACCTTTCATTGGTTATGTACCAAGGTGCATCCACTATCATTCACAGCATTTTATTTGGAACCTTTGAGGTATTTCTATATTTGATTCGGCTGCTGTGCCCACAGCTGAATACCATACGCCCAGATTGGTTTAATGATACTTTTGTACAGTAGTAGCTTGTTCTCCATTGACAGTTGTAATTTTCTTTTAAGTAACCAGTACATTTTACGAATTTGTTGACTCAGCGCTAGGCGTTTTGTAAAGATGTGCTTTCTCCAGGTTAGCCGTCTATCTAGGTACATTCCAAGGTATTTGGTATCATCGGATTGTGGGATCTGGACATCATTTAACTCTACCGGAGGGCAGGTTTCATTTCGATTGGTAAATGTGCCTTGGACAGACTTCGTTTCATTCGCCTTAATGCGCCTATCCTTAATCCATTGGGCAATTTTATTCAGAGTAGCTTGTAGCTTTTGAGAAGCAACTTTTGGTATGTTGTCAGGATATTGTATGCGGATATGTATGTGGACATTACCGTGGTGTCATCAGCAAAGGTTCCCGTGACTACGCCGTCTATTATTGGTAGGTCAGCGGTGTAAATTAGGTATAGTATCGGTTCCATAACACTACCTTGCGGTACACCTGCATTGATAGGATGGAGGGCCGTTACTAATTCGCCACATTTGACATAGAAATATCTATTGCTCAGGTAAGACCGTACAGAGTTGTAAATGTTAAAGGGCAGTGTTTTTTTGAACTTGAACAGAAGGCTTTCGTGCCAGACCCGATCGAAGGCCTGCGATATATCAAGAAAGGCTGCGGTGCAGCACTCCTTTTCCTGGAATGCTTTATCGATATTTTCGACGAGTCTATGGATTTGTTATATTGTCCCATGTTTTTGTCTGAAACCAAACTGGTGATCAGGTAACAGTTTCTTTTGTTCAATGATGGGTCCCATTCTCGCAAGAAATAAAATCTCCATCAATTTAGAAGTAGCTGGCAGCAAACTAATTGGGTGATATGATTGAACGTCATCCGACTTTTTTCCAGGTTTTAGAATCATTATGATTTCCGCAACCTTCCATTGAGGCGGTACAAAACCTCCGTGCAATATGGCGTTGAGTAGCTGGATGAGAAAGATTAAACCTTGATCTGGGAGATTTTTCAGCAGCGCGTTTGTTATAAGGTCATACCCGGGTGCTTTGTTTGGATTTAGCTTTTGGATTGTATTCCTTATTTGGGATGTTCTTATTTTCTTTAACGGTAGCTCTAGTTGGTTAGCTTCGTGTAAAATCTTGGATATCTCAGTGACCTTCGAAGACCCGCTGTACGGATTGGGAGTGAAAACTAGTTTTAGGTGTTCCGCGAAAGCGGCTGCTTTTCCACTGTCCCTAGTAGCCCATGAGTCATCAGACTTGCGTAGTGGTAATTGATAAGTTACTGACCGCTTTAGATTTTTAGTGACTTTCCAAAGTGAATATTCTGTTGAAGGAACGGCACCCAGTTCGCGTAAGTATCTTGCCATATCTTCGTTGTTAATGTCTATCAAAACCCGTTTAAGCTTTTTTGTGATTTTGTTATAGTGCCTTTTATCACCAGGATACTTTGTTGTTTGCCATTTCTTTCTAGCTTTACGCTTTTCTGCAAGTAATTTTTGCACTGATTCGGAACATAGTGTTGTTACAACGTTGCTGCGACAGGGTTCTGGCGTAGCCTCCCACGCTGATGTCTGAACAGTGTAATTGAAGTGTTCAGCTGCTTCAGTAAGGTCTGCATCACTTTTTAAAGATATGTCAAGTCTCAAAGTTTCTGTGACTCTTTCTCTAAAGTGAGTCCAGTTTGTTTTGCGAGTGTGAAGCCTGCATTGCTTTTCCATGGTTGTAACTTTCTTGCACAGTGTTATCTCAAAGGGCGTATGATCAGAAGACAGTTCCAGACTAGATTTAGCGGTGAAATATTTGCTGGGTATGCCCTTAGTTACGCAAAAGTCAATTACATCGGGCATTTTTTTATGATCGGTAGGCCAGTAGGTTGGTTAGCCTGATGATACTACGCCAAGTTTCAATTGTAAGAAACAACTGACGACCTTTTGTACTAATTATTCTAGAGCTCCATTGTGTGTGTTTAGCGTTGTAATCTCCACCAGTAATAAACCTACTCCCAAGGCTCAGAAAAAAGGCTTCATAATCTGCTATTTTAAGATTATGTTTTGTTGTGAAATCGTAATATTACCGGTACCATCATAAATGATGACATTTGTGAGTTTTGATGACTCGTATGTGGTACCTGTAGTGATTGCCGACATGGTGTTTTATACTGCTTCTTATTATGATTGCACTGCCACCGTGGGCTTTCTCATCTGGGTGCATGGTCTGATAAATAAAATAAAGAGAAAATCATATTTAGGTATGCTGAAAAAGCTTTTGCTAGTAATATGAGTTTCAGATATTAGCAGTATGTCAAGATTATTGATTTCTATATATTTTTTTAACTCTAACAAGTGTTGTGTCAGCCCATTTGCATTCCAAAGAGCAATTTTTATGGTGTTGAATTTTGGGCTACTTTAGTTGTTAATGAAATAAGTCGGTTTATCATTTCTTTTATCATATGCATTAGCTCGCGCAGCTCACAGTTTTGAACAGGTTTTGTGTCTTGATTGTTATTACTTGTAACAACGTTGCATTGCACTGCCTGCGCATAAGTTGGTTTTTAGGGTTCTGTACCTCACAAGTTAAAAAAAGGAACCCTTATAATCACTTTCTTGTCCGTCTGTCTGTCTGTCTGTCTGTCCGTGTGTCACCACCGATTTTCTCAGGCACGGGTGGACGTAGCAAAATGAAATTTATACCAGATACTGAGGTGTCCTATTAGGTGTATAAAAATCAGGGTCATGGGTCAACCCGATAAAAAGATATGGTTTATATAAACCCGATAAAAATTAGATTTTTGCAAAAACTTATAAGTACCAAAATTAACCTTAATTTGCAACTTTTTTTAATTTTCGGAAATTTTCCTTTACTTGTGCTGTAAGACAAACTTCTCCAGCATAAGCAACGCCCTAGCCAGACATGGTGTAGATCAGATGCTCATACAGTGGATCCAAAACATGCTCAGCAAAAGGGTAGTGCGTCTGCATGGCGACACCCAGACAGCCTTGATAACTAAAGGTTGCCCGCAGGGCGGTGTTCTCTCCCCGCTATTGTGGAACTTAGTCATCAATGAACTCATAGACAAACTCAACGCGAGATACTTTTACACAATAGGATATGCAGATGATCTGACCATTCTCACCTCAGGTAAGGTAACTAGTACAACAAGCTCTACGCATAGTAGAGTGGCGGTGTAATGAGTACGAATTATACTAACGAACTAGTTATGTTCACACACAAAGGCGCGCTGGGTACTTACCGACTGCCCAGGTTATTTAATACAGAGCTCAAGCTGTCTACCGAGGTAAAGTACCTGGGTGTCACTCTTGACAGCAAATTGACATGGAACAGCCACATGGCAAATAAGCTCAATAAAGCCAGCATCGTCTTCTGGCAGTGCAAGAAGATGATAGGTAAACGCTGGGGCCTATCTCCTAAAATTGTCTTATGGCTTTATAAGACAATAATACGTCCGGTGTTAAGCTACGGCGCAGTAGTGTGGTGGCCTCGGACCAACCTAACAACGGCCGCCAACAAGCTTCAAAAGTTTCAAAGACTTGCATGCCTAGCGGCCACGGCCTGCATGAAAACTACACCTACAGCAGCACTCGAAGTGTTGCTGGACCTGCCTCCATTGCACCTGTTCATACAACAGGAGGCAACGATGTCGGCGGTCCGGCTAAGAGCTCTGAAGCTCTGGAAAGACACTAACACACCGCACACTAGCAACTTAAATACACTCTTTAAAGAAGTTCCTCTCACACAAGCCATTGACGACCGAATACCTACTGAAACAATTTGTGTTCGACAAGAAATACAAAATCCAACTGTACGAGGGAGCGGTTTACAGATGGGTCTAAGACGGATACAGGTACGGGGTCAGGCGTATTCTCCGAGGACCTAAACATCTATATCGCAGCACCGCTGGGAGCCTACAACACGGTCTACCAGGCCGAATGTTTTGGCATAATCCTAGCTGCCACAGCAATCATGGCACGTGAGGTAAGGGAACGATCCATTAGGATCCTCTCAGATAGTAAGGCTGTCCTGTCAGCCCTCAAAAGCCATACTATCACCTCGGCACTCACGTTTGAATGCCACCAGAAACTAACAGAGGTAGGTAAACAAAACAAATTAACACTGCAATGGATCAACAGCCACAGTGGCTCAAAAGGGAATGACGCAGCCAACGTACTTGCCAGAAGAGGGGCCACTTTAGAGGTGGTGGGACCCGAGCCCATTATTCCCCTCCCTTCTGGTTTTTATCGCAAACTGGTAAGAAATAGGACCAGGACCCAACACAACCAGTCCTGGATTGGTATTGAAACATGTAGGCAGGCCAAGGAGGCTCTTCCCGCAGTAAAAGGTAAAATAGCCAAACAAATCCTCCGGCTGTCCAAACAACAACTGCGGACAGTCACGGCTGCCTACAACGGACACGGATTCTTTAATAAAAACCTATTTACTTTAGGTATCACCGACAGCCCGCTGTGCAGGGCCTGTATGGCAGCAGACGAGACGGCAGCCCACCTGCTCCTCGACTGCCCTGAGGTCGCACAGTACAGGCAGCAGTACCTGTCCAGATACAGCACCGTGAGGGAAGCAGTGGGCCACATCAAGAGTCTGCTGGCCTTCCTCAAAGAGCTGAGGTGGCCCGAATGACGACACCATTCCCACCCGCACGCAAAATACACGCCAAGACGTGGAGTTGCTTAAACAGCCCGTGCCATCAAGTATCAATTAAGACCTTGGTTTTAACCAAAATTGACAATTCTAAGTCAACCGTAAGTACCCTATAGGTTTTGGGTCGAAAACCTATATGGTAGTTCCCGTTGAACTAGAATAACGAAATTTGGCCAAAAGTAAGGTCTTACAGCACAAATAAAGGAAACATTACAAAAAATAAAAAAGTGGAAAATTCAATGGTGTCCCCATACATACATAGTAGACTCCATATAAGATAGTCCTCTAAGTTGTATGGGCGCTCATACAGATTTAGAGGACTAGCGTAATTAGCACCAACCTCAAATAAGGTAAAATGCGTACGGATTCCTCGGTGCGCGGGTCAGACTCGCACTTGCCCGAATTTCTTACCTTGCTCAAGCCCCATTCTGTTTGCATGATTTTGTCTAGTATTTCTTTGTTTCGTACCATTGTCCCCCGCAGTATTGAATTTTAAATGCTGTAGGTCTCTGTAGATTATACATCCCTTATAGTTAGCTGGATGATTTCCATCACACATATGCACTTTACTAGGATCTTGATCAGATCTTGTTTTCCTGTGACAATCTTGTGATAGGTGATCGCCTGCGCAATTGGCGCATTTTGGGTTTCGCCTGCAATACGCTTTAATATGGCCATATTGCTGGCATTTTTCGCATTGCTGAATTTCTCTTTTTGGTAGCGGTGGCTCAATATGCACCTTACAGTGTAGTAATAATGTGATATTGTAAATGGCTTTGTTGTTGTCCTTTGGTTTTATTTCAATTATATTATAAACATAACCTCTTTGTTTAATATTCCAAATATTAGCACATTCATGATCCAACTGGGCGAGGGCTTCCTTTATTTCCTCTTGGTCGGGAGATGGGTGCATATTTTTCAACACAACTTTAAAGTTTCTTTCTGTTTTAGGCTTGTAGGTATAAAACTTTGTGTTTTTTATTTCTAGTTGTTTTACTATATTGCATTATAGGTTTCAATTGTCTTAGACTGGATTTGAACTCGGTCGTTATTTAGCACTTTTACAAAGTAGTTGTCACCTTCATGTTCGTCTAAAAGCTTTAAAAGAGGTGCTATGTTGGTTACTCTGTCAACGAAACTTGGTGGAGGCTTTGCTATTTTCTCAGAGTTTTCGTAGACGTTCACAGTTTCCGGTGGGTTTTCACCTTCCAGTTCAGAAATCCTATTCAATGTGGGTATAGGTTGCGAGAGCCAGTGCGTGTCCAGTTTTTTTGCTTTTGTGGTGTAAGTTGGTCTGGGCTAGATCGCTGTCTGTTCTTTTTAGAAACCTCGTTCCAATTACTTTCTGTACCTGTTTCTAACTCTGGTGATATTAAATTGATAGTGGACGGTTTTTCAGAAATGTGTATTTCACTGATTGAAGAAGATCTGGTCCTGTTGAACATTCCTTTGTGAAATATTTGTTGGCACATGGCGCGCGGTTTTTGCCGCGATTCTTCTTTTTAGTTGTTGGAGTTGACATTCTTGAGCGAAATAAAACGAAAAATATAGACTGTATTGGAAATCTTATATCTAAGTAGAGTTCAATTTAGTTAGGCCTAAATATTTTTTATTTTTGTTACATGTGTTTTCATTTTAAGAATGTCTGCCTGTTGGTAAGCAGTTACGTTAGTTTAGAGCCATGCCCTTGCCATAATAAAATTGGTGCTCATAGACGATAACTGGCAAGGGGTTCATGATATAATTATGTACATATCTTAGGAATTCTACCGATTGCAGACTGCAAGAGTGAAAAAATACGTTTATTATTACCATGCCGAACTTTTATCACAGCGTTATCACAACCATTTACCTTGTACTTTTTTAAATTAACTCCTTGATTCTGGCAGTAGTAAACAAGGTAGGCCATCGCCATGCCAATAATGTATCCAGTGATATTGGTGTGGGAGCGTTTATACACATTGTCGAAGTGAGGGTCAGAATGGAAAAACTTCAGTATCAACCTGAAAGTGTTTAAAAAATTCGTATTAAGTGGAATAAGTAGGAAATGATAAAGAAGCTTTAAATATATTTTTGGTATTAGTTTCGTTTAATGTTGATACATTGCAATGCACAACAATTTAAACATTTTGATTTTCATCAATCTGATTTTGATTAGGTTTCGCATTAACGTCGTCGTATCGCAGATTTTCAAAGCAATTTAGTTCTTTACTGAACTTTTTTAAATCAACCTTTAAGCCACCCTCAAATTGGGCGTCAGCATCAACGCCGTCCACTTCGCGTCAGCCGAGCTTTTTTTCAGAACTCTTTCGTCTTTTGAAGAACGACGACCAATGTGAGGGCAGGTTTATCGTTTCAAAGCTATTTAGGTAATAGAAAATATAATGGTGATATGAACTTATACAACAATTTAATAAATTATTACTTGATTTTATAAAAAGGATTAAGCCTATATGGGATTGCCGAGCTTTTCTAAGTAATGGTTAGGAATATTTTAACTAGCTACTTACTCAGGTCGAACTAATTGTATTCCATCTAGATCTTGGAAATATACATGAACAGCTGGAATGATCATGCCGATGACTAATAATAAAGACAGTGTAATCTTCCTGGAGCGAGCAGTTCTGCACGACAAGTAGATGATCACGGCAACTATGTAGAGCTGCATGTCCACTGCAAGGTACCTGAAGAAAAGTGCACTGAATGAGTTTATACTAAACCTAGACGTAGCGTAGATTATGGCATTACCCTTCTCATAGAGGGAAAAGGCCCGAGCCCAGCAGTTGGACAGTTTATACACAGCGCTAATAATAAATAAGTTAATTAGACACTGTTGTTGATATTTTAGTCTCGCCTTTTATGTGCGAAATTGATATCAATTCCGTATATATTTGTTTATAAATTCATGTATTAAAAAATTAATAATATTAAACATAGTTACCAATTTTGAACCATGCATAGTGTGCCCATCAAGTAATTATTGACATAGAAGATATGCACCCACCAGTATTTTCTGCAGTCATTCGCCTCTGCCGCTACATATTTCTGTAAAAATGAAGGCAAATTTTTTATTTGCATTAGATAAATTGCCTACAAAATAGTGAAGTTGCAAATATGGCGCTAAGCCAGTTTGCTACAAAAACTAAGTTTTATTATTATTCCGATGATAGCTAGGAGTGATTTGGTGATGTGAGATTAAAGAAACTAAATAAAAGGAAAGACGACATACATAATGAAGAACAGAATAGCAACACCACCATAAATAAGCTGGACACACGATTATTTTACACGTAAAATTATACACTTTGACCTTTGTACCAAGCTTATGGCGTAGAAAAAGTAAGTATTATAATCGTATTACAACTGACTTGTGGCTAATGGCTATGTGTACATGCAATAATTTTAAGACACTAGCTTTTGCCCGCCGCTTCGCGCGCGTTAAATTCGGAGTAACACAAATCTACTTTCAGTCTCAAGTTGTGTGAAGGCACTCCTGATTATTCTAAAGATTCCAGATACTCTACAGGGTACAAAGTAACTCGGTCAGTATACATGACATTATCTACCGAAAGGTACATAATAACATCACCTTCAAATGTCAAAGCCATGTTCTAATACATGTCCATATACAGGCTGATTTTTAATTGGTTTTGGAGCGAAAGCCATCTTATTACATATCGTTAATAGAACCTAACCAGATAATAATATTTGAAATATAAGCTAAAAAAGTCTTGATAAATTAATTAATTTAATAGTACTAGAACACGAAGTATCACTGCCGCACACTGGCGAAGTACGAGCGATCGTGTCACACACACACTGGCATTTATTATCGTCCTTCCACTCCCCGCCATGCGCACGCGCCAGGGCGCCAGCAGGGGGCGGGGGCGGAGCGGCGGGGTGCGGCCCGTGCGGCGCGGGTGCAAGTTGACCCATAGATTATACAGATATACTGGTATAGATGCGCAACTCTCTCTACGGAAAAGTTCATTGGCATCCTCTACTCTAGATGGCGTACAAACAATTTTATTTTTATTCCGATCGTATAGAAAAAATCAGCGTGTATATGTATAAACATTTACGCATTTATAATATTAGTAGGGCAAATCGTTTCATCCGTTTAAGCGCAATATAAGTATAATTTATTAGTTTATTTAAACGAACAATTTAATTACCGTGCACAATATGACATTATGTTTGATGTGACAGTATTGACAGATATGCGATAACACATGCGCAGCAATCAAATATTAGCGCATGCGTTCTTACTTCCCAGAGGTAAATTTGTGCCGTACAAACTTCTACCCTCCCTACAATACCTGCCAGTTTAAATTTTGCAACTTATAGTAGCCTATGTCCGTCTCCATGGTCCAATATATCTCTATATTAAATACCAAACAAAATCGGTTCAGCCATTTTAGCGTGAAAATGGAACATACATACATACATACACACTTTCGAATTTATAATATTAAGTAGGGAAGTAGGGAGGGATAGTAGGGATATACTTAGAGACTTTTTTTATACACAACATTATCTAACTGTTTTATCACCTTCATATAGAACATGTAAAGTATTTTTACCGCTTACTTGTGAACATGCCACATATTACTGACCATGTGAAAAACAACATGTTCGGGGGTCGATTCCAGCTGTTTCAAATTTGTCCCGGCGATTTACATACATACATACATATCGTCACGCCTTTTATCCCCGAAGGGGTTGGCAGAGGTGTATTTCTACACCCACTTTTCGCCAGATATACTTTAGTCCCACGTAATAAGGGGCGAGCCTGTTGCCGTACCGGGCACATTTCCAGACTCCGTGCTGCTACTGAGAATTTCGTGACAGAAAAACTCAATAACACTGCCCGACCCAGGAATCGAACCCGGGACCTCCCGATCCCACGCGCACATTTATGCCGCGAGACCAACGAGGCAGTCGTATAGGGTTTGATGTCAAGTTTTCCGTCTCTACGCAAAGATGGTTTTTGCATCGTGTTATCCCTTAGTCGCCTCTTACGACACCCACGGGAAGATAGGGGGTGGTGACACTTGTATTCTATGCCGTCAACCACACGGCTAATTATTTAGAAAATACACACAGGGCTACGAATATCCAGCCCTGCCGAAAGTAAGATAGGCCCGTTGAGTTACTCAAGAGGTATCTGAATTCAGGCCTCAGTCTCCCACCCACGGATTCCCACGTACGTGAGGTGTGTGAATTTGGGAATAATGAGACACCTGTATAAGTACAGAACATGAACGAACGAAAGAAATCAAAGAAACACATCCACATTCATTATTCGAAAGAAACAACTAAGACACCAACCCGACGAAAATGAAAGAAAATTAACCAAGAACATACTCAATCCACGGAGAATCTTAACACCGCCAATTAGAAAACGCCATCTATGTTTACATATACAAACTGACCGAGATAGAAAATAATATGAACTAATCGACAATATATTGAATAAAGGATCTATAGTTATTGTTTTTATCATCTTACTATCATAAAACTGTAGAGGTGTAAAAGTCTGCACATTAAAGATATTTTGACGAAAATTTGCTAAAAAATCTAGGAAAATGCTAAAAAGCAATACTTGATAATTTTTAGAATTTATGTCTGTCTGTCTGTCTGTCTGTCCGACGTCTTTCCCTATTTTGCAAGATCTCTAAAATGGCGAAATTTATTTCAATAAAACTTACACTCATGTACAAAAGATACTCAAACCTATAAAATAGTATATGTTATATCACAATCGGTTGAGTGGTTTTTGGTGTACAGCTTGACCTCTCCTTTGTACGTAGTCCCAAACAAAACAAGGATCATCCAAAACTGGTTATATATGTGGTGCCATCTATGATCATTATAAGTTTGTTAGTAAAAGTAAAGTTAGTCTAAATAGGTACCTTCAAAGTGGTATATGGCTATTTACCCAACTTTAAAAAAGGAGGCGATTCTTAATTTCATCAGTATATTTTACATGATTTTTACGTATTTTCGATAAATAAATAACTGGAACCGAGCATATTTATACTTATCCTTCCGACCGATAGATGTCACTATTTTCAAATAATTTTCTAGCAAAATAAATGTTTCTTGCAAAAATAATTATGTGTCGGGTATCTTTCTGTTATTAAAAAAATAATAGAGAATAATATTCGGCACTTTCATAAACAAAAAGTCTCCGTGTCTAAATTTATTACAATGTCCACTTAATTTAAACGGTCAATCTCATTTATTTCAAATTATTATGTTTATATAATAGTTACATAATTATTTAATACTGCACTCCTTACTTTGCCCGCGGTATTGTTGCCCTACTCCCCCCTACCCCTCCAATCACTGGTGGAAAAGACCAGTCTTCTAATAGGTAACACCTGTTAGAAGCTGGTTTCGAACGGGTAGGTACCACCAGTCTGTCTATTTTGGTCGCGAAGCAGACTTGCGTTCCGGTTGAAGGGCAGAGTAGCCGTTCCCATCTCTCCCATCCTTTCCCTGGGTGTTGTGGAGTCTGCGTGGGGCTTGAGGCCAGCTTGGCTAAAGTCGTGGTGGGTTTGTTGGGCGTGACGGTCTGTCTGTGCAGTTCAGGGGGACCTGTGGAAATGGTTACGCCGGCCACCTGCCGGTCAGTAGGGGAACCGAACCCGAGGCCATCCTACTCGGGAGGCTGTTCCGCCAACCGGCGAAAATATCGTTCTGCAGCCATCGTGCCGGGGTAGGAGACCGGAGTGGATCCCGGTGGCTGCAGACGAGGGGGCACCGGGGGTCCTTCCGTGCTGCATGTCAGCTCCCCACACAACTCGCGGATCCGCCCCGCACACGGCTATACACTTTCTTTGGGCAACCACTTTGACTTCACCACACTCTTTCCCCTACCCCTCGCTCTCTCTCAGTAATCATGGCGCGTAAGAAAAATAAGAGCAGAAGTTTTACCATGGCGGACTCCATATCCACAATAAAAATGGATTTCTGTTATGTTAGGGGTCTACACAGCAACCTCGACGCCGTCCATCACCACCTTGAGACGGCGCGGCCCGTGCTGCTCTTTTTAACGGAGACGCAAATAGGCGCCCCGGACGATATATCGTACTTAAAATACCCCGGTTACGAATTGGAGCATTCCTTCCACCGTAAGACCGGGGTGTGCGTTTTCATCCGGGGCGATATTTGCTACCGAAGCCTTCGGGGCCTCGAGCATCGAGATCTGTCAATTTTGTGGCAACGAGTAGATCATGGGGGCCAATCTCGAATCTACGTGTGCCTTTACAGGTCTCATGCCAGTGAGTTGGGGCCAACTCAATTAATTGAGAGCGTCCAAGAGGGGACGGATAAAATATTGGAACAGTTCCATTCCGCGGAGGTGTTGGTCCTTGGTGATTTTAACGCTCGCTACAAGGAGTGGTTGGGATCCCGGACCACTGACCTCCCGGGTCGGGCCCTGTACAATATGGCGTCAGCCTATGGCTTCTCACAACTGGTGATACAGCCCACTCGTATCCCAGACGTTGTGAGCCATGCACCCTCCTTGTTGGATCTACTGCTGACTACGCACCCATGCGGTTACGGGGTGGTGGTCGATGCACCTCTCGGGTCATCAGATCACTGCCTTGTATCGCACAATAGCCCCCGTTGCGAAACTAGATCGCTCGAATGCAACTGGCTCCCGCAGAGTCTGGCAATATAAGTCAGCAGATTGGGATGGACTGCGGGAATTCTTCGCGTCCTTCCCATGGAAGCGGCACTGTTTCTCCTCTGACGACCCCGACTCTTGTGCTGACTGCGTCACAGAAGTGGTACTCCTGGGGATGGAATTATTCATCCCAAACGTCCACATACCTGTTGGCGGGCGCAGCCGCCCGTGGTTTAATAAAACCTGTAGGGAGGCTGCGCAACAAAAGCAGTCAGCATATATGGCCTGGAACGAGGCCAGGAAGAGTCGCAGTTCTTGGGTCGAGGAGAAGAAACGGTTATTCAACGTCACTTCTAAGTTGCCAGAATTGGTGAGTGGCTTGGAAGATATCCCTCAGGGAGTCGTGCTTTCTGGTCGCTCGCCAAAGCTGCGCAAGGCAACTTCTGCCAGATCAGTCTCCCGCCACTGCGTAAATTTGATGACAGTCTAGCCCATAGCGCAAAAGACAAGGCTGACATCTTGGTCCAACTATTTGCCTCGAACTCGACTTTGGATGAAAAGGGAGCCACACCACCGTCCATCCCCTGGTGTGGAAGCTCCCTGCCTGAAATCCGCATTACGCAACGTGCGGTCAGGCGGCAGCTCAATCTTCTGGACATTCACAATTCAAGTGGGCCTGACGGGTGGTGGTGGTTTTCCCAGCAGTGGTTTTGAAGACGTGCGCCCCTGAGTTGACCCCCGTATTAACGCGCTTATATCGTCTTTCCTATAATGCTAACAGGGTTCCATATTCGTGGAAGATAGCCCATTTTCACCCTATTCCTAAAAAGGGTGACAGATCGGACCCGTCAAACTACAGGCCAATAGCGGTAACGTCCTTACTCTCCAAGGTAATGGAGCGAGCCATCAACAACAAACTCCTCCAGTACCTAGAGGATTGCCAGCTGATCAGCGACCGCCAGTACGGTTTCTGGCATGGTCGTTCGGCTGGCGATCTTCTAGTGTACCTTACACACAGCTGGGCAGAAGCCTTGGAGAGTGGGGGCGAAGCTCTAGCCGTTAGCCTTGACATTGCCAAGGCGTTTGATCGGGTCTGGCACAGGGCACTTCTATCGAAGTCTTATGGGATCCCCGAGGGACTCTGCAAATGGATTGCCAGCTTTCTGGCTGATCGGAGCATTAAAGTTGTCGCAGACGGCAGCTGCTCCGAAATGAAGTCGATCAACGCTGGCGTCCCACAAGGCTCAGTGCTCTCCCCAACGCTGTTCATCTTGCATATCAATGACTTGTTGTCAATTGAGAACATGCATTGCTATGCAGATGACAGTACGGGTGATGCGCGGTACACCAGCCACCAGAATGTCCCTCGGAGCCAGGTACAGGAAAGTCGATTGAACTTGTGTCTGAAGTCGAGGACTCTCTAGGGCGCACCTCCAAATGGGGTGAAAAGAACCTTGTTCAATTTAACCCCACTAAGACACAAGTATGCGCGTTCACTGCGAAGAAGGACCCATTCGTTAAACCGCCTCGGTTTCAAGGAGTACTCCTGCATATTGCCGAGAATATTGGGATCCTCGGCGTCGAAATATCGAACAAAGTCCAATTTGGGAGTCATTTGGAGGATAAAGCCAAATTGGCAAGCAAGAAGCTGGGAGTGCTGAACCGGGCTAAGCGGTACTTCACACCAAGCCAACGGCTTATGCTTTATAAAGCACAAGTCCGGCCACATGTGGAGTACTGCTCACATCTCTGGGCCGGAGCGCCAAGCTTGATCCACTTGACTCCCTACAGAGACGAGCTGTTCGAATCGTCGATGATCCCGATCTCACGGCTAGACTAGAGTCGCTGGAGCAGCGGAGAGACTTTGGTTCTCTCTGCGTATTTTACCGATTCTTTCACGGGGAGTGCTCCGACGAATTGTTTAATTTGGTACCAGGGTCACCCTTCTACCAACGTACCACTCGCCGACGCAGCAGAGTTCACCCGTACTACCTGGAAGCATTCTCATCTAGTACGGTGCGCTTCCAGCGATCTTTTCTACCACGTACGTGTAGGCTCTGGAATGAACTACCTGCTGCGGGTTTCCTGAGCACTATGACTTGTCCGTCTTCAAACGAGGTTTAAAGAGAGCATTACTTTCACGGTAGGCAGCGGCTTTGCTGTGTATACCCTGACATTAGCGAAGTCCATGAGCAACGGTCACCGTTTACCATCAGATGGGCCGTTCGCTCGTCTGGCACTAGCAGAAATAAGAGAAAATTCATTTTATTTTAAATGATAAAAACAATAACTATAGATCCTTTTTTCAATAAATTGTCGATTAGTTCATATTATTTTCTATCTCGATCGGTTTGTATATGTAAACATAGATGGCGTTTTCTAATTGGCGGTGTTAAGATTCTCCGTGGATTGAGTATGTTCTCGGTTAATTTTCTTTCGTTTTCGTCGGATTGGTGTCTTAGTTGTTTCTTTTCAATAATGAATGTGGATGTGTTTCTTTGATTTATTTCGTTCGTTCGTGTTCTGTACTTATACAGGTGTCTCATTATTCCCAAATTCCCACACCTCACGTACGTGGGAATCCGTGGGTGGGAGACTGAGGCCTGAATTCAGATACCTCTTGAGTAACTCAACGGGCCTATCTTACTTTCGGCAGGGCTGGATATTCGTAGCCCTGTGTGTATTTTCTAAATAAATCGCCGGGACAAACTTGAAACAGCTGGAATCGACCCCTGAACATGTTGTTTTTCACAAGATCAGTTATATGTGGCATGTTCACGAGTAAGCGGTAAAAATACTTTACATGTTCTATATGAAGGTGGTAAAACAGTTAGATAATGTTGTGTATAAAGAAAGTCTCTAATAAAATCCCTACTTTCCCTCCCTACTTCCCTACTTAATATTATAAATTCGAAAGTATGTATGTATGTATGTATGTATGTTCCGTTTTAACGCTAAAATGGCTGAACCGATTTTGTTGAAATTTAATATAGAGATATCTCTATATGGGACCATGGAGACGGACATGGGTTACTATAAGCTGCAAAAATTAAACTGGCGGGTATTGTAGGGAGGGTAGAAGTTTGTACGGCACAAATTTACCTCTGGGAAGTAAGAACGCATGCGCTAATATTTGATTGCTGCGCATGTGCTATCGCGTATCTGTCAGTACTGTCACATCATACATAATGTCATATTGTGCACGGTTATTAAATTGTTGGTTTAAATAAACTAAAAAATTATACTTATATTGTACTTAAACGGATGAAACGATTTGCCCTACTAATATTATAAATGCGTAAATGTTTATACATATATATGGACATGTATTAGAACATGGCTTTGACATTTGAAGGTGATGTTATTATGTACCTTTCGGTAGATAAGGTCATGTATACTGACCGAGTTACTTTGTGCCCTATAGAGTATCTGAAATCTTTAGAATAATCAGGAGTGCCTTCACACAACTTGAGACTGAAAGTAGATTTGTGTTACTCCGAATTTAACGCTCGCGAAGCGGCGGGCAAAAGCTAGTATAATATAAAATTGAATCGCTGAATGTGTTGCTAAGCGCAAATGTCGAGAGCAGCTGAAACAATTCCGCTCATCCTTTTTTTTTAATATTCCTTGAAGTACGAGGATGGTTCTTACGAAGAGAAAAATTAAAAAAGAAAAAAAAATGAATCGGCTGTTCGGCTACTTTAAAATAAAATGAAATAATTATATAACTATTATACAGGGTGATTTGTAATTGCTCGTATTCCGTTCTGAGGTGATTCTAGAGCCATAGTGGAGTATTTTTACTCCCTACATATGGGGATCCAAAATGCACCATTTTGGAATAAAACGGGTTTTAAGATTTTTTTAGCAAATTCCAGAAAATTCCAAACTTTTGTTATAAACATCTTCTAAAAAATATCTTGACTATAACTGGTAGCAAATTGGGTTTTATTTAATGGCAAATTAAATGGCCTATCTTTTAAAATAAAATAAAGATACTAACTCAACGTGAAATTTGAAAATGGAGCCAAAAAACACACAAAACATTTTCGAATAAAATAAAATGACGCCACAAAAATGCAATTATTCGAAAATAATAATATGTGGCATGTTATGTAAAGTATTGCAATAACTTCCTGGTATTACTTTCTATCCAAAAAAGTATAATAGTTTTAGCCAATTCGTGTGAATTTGGAGTAGTAGTCGCTTTTGTGCAAAAAAGTGCTTCTGGATGACTCACTCGGCAGAACATTTTTTACTGTATTTGTTCTTAAACTCTGCAATCAGCAGTGATTTACTAGTAAGGAGACCAACCTAGCAAAATGCATAGGGTCTTGGGTTCGAATCCTTAGCGTAAATCACTGTCTTTTGTAAGTTAAATGCATATTAAGGTCATTCTCACTAGTCCCGTGACTCGAATTGCATTTTCAGCCAGTTGGTACCGGACGCCATGTTTATTTTGGAAAAATCTTTTTAGAGGAGTCAAAACCCTAAAATAAATAAATTAGAATTAAGAAAAAGCTGTGACTTTTTCTTTCAATTATTTATTTATTTTAGGGTTTTGACTCCTCTAAAAAGATTTTTCCAAAATAAACATGGCGTCCGGTACCAACTGGCTGAAAATGCAATTCGAGTCACGGGACTAGTGAGAATGACCTTAATATGCATTTAACTTACAAAAGACAGCGATTTACGCTAAGGATTCGAAACCAAGACCGTATGCATTTTGCTAGGTTGGTCTCGTTACTAGTAAATCACTGCTGATTGCAGAGCTTAAGATCAAATACAGGAAAAAATATTCTGTCGAGTGAGTCATCCAGAAGCACTTTTTTTAACAAAAGCGGCTACTTCTCCAAATTCACACCAATTGGCTAAGACTATTATACCTTTTTGGATAGCAGGTAATACCAGGAAGTTATTGCAATTCTTTACATAACATGCCACACAATATTTTTTTCGAATAATTGCATTTTTGCATACATTTCATTTTATTCGAAAAAAATTTGTGTTTTTGGCTCTATTTTCAAATTCCGCGTTGAGTTAGTATCTTTATTTTATTTTAAAAGATGGGCCATTTAATTTGCCATTAAATAAAACCCCATTTGCTACCAGTTATAGCCAAAATATTGTTTTAGAAGATGTTTATAACAAAAGTTTGGAATTTTCTGGAATTTGCTCAAAAAATCTTAAAACCCGTTTTATTCCAAAATGGTGCATTTTGGACCTCCATATGTAGGGGATAAAAATACTCCACTATGGCCTTAGAATCACCTCCCAAAGGTAATACGAGCAATTACAAATCACATAATAATTTGAAATAAATGAGATTGACCGTTTAAATTAAGTCGACATTGTAATAAATTTTGACACAGAGAGTTTTTGTTTATGAAAGTGCCGAATATTATTCTCTATTATTTTTTTAATAACAGAAAGATACCCGTACACATAATTATTGTGTTTTTGCAAGAAACATTTATTTCGCTAGAAAATTATTTGAAAATAGTGACATCTATCGGTCGGAAGGATAACTATAAATATAGAGAAGATGAGTTTCAACTGTCGAATACCTGGCATCCAGTGGTACGTCTATGCAAAACCCGTGAACCACAAAAACTTAAATCACGAGCCGACGTAGTGAGTACAGTGTGTCGCGATCGAGTACATTGTGAAAGTGAAAACGGTGGTAGTGGTTTTGCGCGCAATAAACGAGTAAGAAAGCGGGTAAACCGGTTCACTTGTTTATAACATTCATCCACCCGCAATACTTCAGTATATCCGTGAACATGGCGCTTGCAACAGTGCCGAAATATCGGTTACTCAAAACAAAGGTACGTGGTATATATCCCCTAGAAACAGTAAAAAGTAATTATAGTGACCACGATAGTTTAAATTCCTAAACTATAAATATGCTCGGTTCCAGTAATTTATTTATCGAAAATACGTAAAAATCATGTAAAAATATACTGATGAAATTAAGAATCGCCTCCTTTACCTAAACTACTTTGAAGGTACCTATTTAGACTAACTTTACTTTTACTAACACACTTATAATGTTCATAGATGGCACCACATATATAACCAATTTTGGATGATCTCTGTTTTGTTTGGGACTACGTACAAAGGAGAGGTCAAGCTGTACACCAAAAACCACTCAACCGATTGTGATATAACATATACTATTTTATAGGTTTGAGTATCCTTTGTACATGAGTGTAAGTTTTATTGAATTTAATTTCGCCATTTTAGAGATCTTTAGCAACATAGGGAAAGACGTCGGACAGACAGACCGACAGACATAAATTCTAAAATTATCAAGTATTGCTTTTTAGCATTTTCCTAGACTTTTTAGCTAATTTTCGTCAAAATATCTTTAATGTACAGACTTTTTCACCTCTACAGTTTTATTATAATACTATTTGAATTTGAACTTTGGCAATGATTTTGTTTTTAAATTTGTTGTACATACTTACATGCGACAATGGACCGGAAGCGAGATGGCGAAACCAAGTAGCTGTTAGAGCGAAAACGACTACATAACTAGAACTTAACCTGTAAAATAAATTACAACTTTTTTAAGACCTGTTTTTCAAAGCTAGAGCTATTGTTTACTAAACTAAATCTATAATATCTTTATTAAAGATACTGTGGTGGCATTAATACGCGTAGCTGCCATATACCTAACACAATGTTGTTTATTTATTTTCTACATTTAGATTAGAAAATACAAGATGTTTAACGAGATTTCATCATCTATAAGCACTACTTGATAAGGAATAAATCAATAGAATTTTATTGTATACAAAATCTTATGAAAATAAGCAATTGAAATCCTGATTAACTAACTTTGTTTTAGAATATGTTTTGTTGTTGCTTTCGGTCGCCAGTAAAATAAGTATCTGTACCGTAGTAGTATTGACTACTAGTACTAGAAAGGCAGAGATATATATATAGCGAATCCACGGCGCGCACCAACGACTTTTCAAAGTAATGTGCGTATTGTATTCTTACATTTCGCATGCCCCGTGCCTCAGAGAGCACGTTAAGCCGTCGGTCCCGGTTGTAATGAAGATCTTTGAAAGTCGTTATAAGGCGTCCTTCCGTACCTTTTAAATAAACTGACACTATTCTAAACCATGGAATATCGCTCTCCCTTCGAGTTACGGAAGTCAGACAGGCAGTCGCTCTGTAGAAAAGCAAATATTCAGCCGAATCAGCGGAACCCAGGTTGAAACTGGGATAACGCTAGGAGGATGATGACCGTAGTAGTATCAACTACTATAATACTCACGGCGGCAGACGCGAATCCTATTCAAAGGAATAGGATTCGCGCGGATATTTACCTTAACCATCTAAGGAATGTTTGTTTTGGCAGCATGCGCCAAGAAACTTGGTGGTTCTCGGCGTTCAATAAGTTCTTGTACACGAGGAGAAAGGCAGACAACATCCACAACACATTCATTATCAGCAAACTGTTCAGTAATATGTAGAATGGTCGAGTTATGTAAATCTGGAAATTAAATATTCATACATATAAATTTACATTAAGTTTAACTTTTCGCTATGTACTGCTCTTTTGAAAATGCTGTTTCACACCTGTTATTAGTGAATAGGCTAGTGCATGATATGTATTATATAATGTTTTTTTATTGTAATGCCTATGAGCTGTTGGTGTGCCAATAAAATATAAATAAATAAATTCAACAGGGTTTTTCGTAGGTTCGAAATTATTTCTAACTTTGTAGTTTGCGGGGTGTTGATCTAATATTTCTGATGCTGTTGCTTAGTAAAATTATGAAAAGAAAATAAAGTTATAATAAAATGAAGAATGAGCTGATTCTGTAAAGTGTAACAATGATCCAATATCCAAAGTAGTCTTTACTCTAAAGGTAGTCTTGACTTTATAAATCGATAAAGCAAAGAACTTATTATAATTGCTCATACCTCTTCAAAAAACTCCGTATTCTGCATTGCAACAACTAAAGGAAAAACCGCGTGGATCAGAATCACAATCACTTCTATTATTGTTCTGAAATGAAAAAGCTGTTATAAAAAACTTAAGGCCTACCATATGCAACGACGTTAAGCAAGAACGCTGTTTTAATATTAAAAAGAATGTTAAATGCTGAAACTGACAATAGTTAAAACTATTGATTGTTTTTTATTGAACTTTTAAAGTTTAACCAGCTGATATGATCCTTATTCAGGACTACTTAGATTTGTAATAATACAATTTTTCACTACTACGAGTATTTACAATTATCCCACACTCAAATTCATGAAAATATTAATAAAGATTTGAAATCATTCAACCTTACTCCGTGTATACTCGTTAATAACTGTAAACGAGGATGATCTTCTGAGGCAGTAGAAATCAATTTGTTCCAGTTTCGTCTAATTGAGAAGCAAAATAAATATTTAAGCGCTGAAAGCATTAAAATATTAAATAAATAAGTAATACTTGAAAAGCATTTAATCGAATGTATCAATAATAAAAAGTACCTGTATTGCTACATCCTTTACTGTAATAGATTTCGCAAACGCTTCCGACAATGTTAATCAGCAAAAGTACTGAACACATCGCTCCAACGACAATATCTAAAGTATCTATTTCAGTCACAGTTGTTCTAAAATATTTGCAATGGTATCCATCTACAATTTTCACCTTCAATTGATACTTTTTTAACAACATTTCACTGACGCATGACTCTATGGTGTATGTTAGGTCCATAGTGTCCTTCTCGTAAAATTGCTTACAAGTTTGAGTGACACATATGCCGTACCGAAGTTTCGAGTGATTATAATGCGATACGTCGTGTCTAGAGTATTCCTGTAAGTAACAATATAGTAATTATATATCACGACATTACGTTATTCTTGACCACAAATGTGACTTATATTTTTTAACATGTAGGTATGCTCATATTATCGTACTATCTACCGAATGATCAACCGAAGGTATAATAAAAAACAATGCCCATTTTTCATAGACACGCCGGCCCAGATGTGGACAGTCAAACATTGTGGTAGGTGTTATTGCATTCGATAAAATAATGTTAAACTAGAATTTTGAGATTAATTAGAGATCCGCCACATTCATAATTTTATTACAAGAAGTATGTATTTTTATATGCTCAATAAACAATAGGTATGTACATAGTTTTATTAAGATAGTTAAAGTATTTCGTTGTTTAAAGTAGAAAGGAATGAGTTAATCGTTTGGTAAGGGTAGAAATACGAAAGAAAACCCAAAAGTCATAAATTAGATCCAAAAATATAAAAAAATATTAGCAATGCGCACGAGCAGATAACAAACAAAATAAATTTCATATGACATTATTGACATTTATTAAGAGTTAAAAGAGTGTTGCCATTTCGTATTTTTTAAATGATATTGATTAATCGATAAAGACTTCGGACACAGGTTATCAATCTATATATTTGGTTCAAAATCCAACTTATTTGTAGTTAATCGCATATACCTTTAAAAATACACACTTCAAAAATGTTTGAGAACCTAGTAAAGATTTGCTAGTCACTAAAATCATTTTAAGTAGAGAACATGTGAAATCTATCAAGAAGAAGTGATAATCGATTTAATATTATGATTTTTATACTTTTACGTTTTGGCTATTTAGACGTTAACACATATTTTTAATTATGTTTTAGTAATGCCTATAAATTAAGCTATAAATAAAAAGGATTATTCAACAACAAACTGAAACTCTATTGTGCTGTTCATAAGTTCCAAACTGGGCCAGAAATGGGCATTGTTCTTTATTTATTTAATTCTTTATTGTACACCAGTAATTACAGAACATTATTAATTTCGGAAATATATCAGTGTCATATTTATCAACGTTTTACAATGATATAGTAAGAAATTGTCTAAAATATCCTACTTTTATTTGAATACATTTTGTTAGTCACTTCATAAAATAAGAGGCGGAAGGGCAAACATGGTTATTAATATACGAGTATACATAATCTTTTTGATAAGTCCGGACTTTAGTCTCTCTCTCTCTCTCTCTCTCTCTTTAGTATCTGTTGTTATAAGATATTATACATACATACACAAATACGTATGGATAAATTGATACGTTATAACAATAGTGGAAGCTGTTTTTAAAATGCAATTACATAACAGTCGAAACAACTTGCCTGTATCATATTCAGCAAAGGGCTGGGTTCTTCTGATACCAGCGCAAATTCTGCAGTACAATACAAAGGATCTGTGTCCAGCTGACATGCGTCGTATGGGTCCAGGTGCATCACTGGAGGCATACGAGCATATTCTGACTCTGTTGAACAAAATAAGGTGCAATTACTTCTCCTGCCTTTAGTACAGACCACAAGTTATGTACTAGCCGCTAGTACAAGTAAATTGACAGTTTTACTAGTTAAGCTACTAGATAGAAGACTATAACAATAGTTACTTCGTCAGTAAAATTTAATAGATGTGGATCAGTGCAATTGTTTGATTATTTCAGAATGTTTTATAAAGGTTTCTTTTTTTAATCAGCTTCTTTATTGCACAGGTCAATCTTATGACATTATTCAGTCGTAGGACTTAAAGAACACCTAGATTCGAATTCGACAAGGCCACCACGAAAACCACAACACATTACGTGCAATCAAACCAGTGTGTCAAATGCCCGCAAGGTGCTTTGACCGAAATCGAACCGACGGCCTTCGGCGTAGCAGCCAGGGTCAAACCATGAGACAAACATGCCAGACAGGTCTCTAAAAACAGCTTCCATCGCGACAAACAAGCTGATCGAGTAGTTAACTAAGTACTACAATACATCATACAATATTATTTGATGGTTCTTAATCTTGTTAATAATTTAAGGAAGTATCTACATATCTATTGAAACTATTCGAAATTTTAAAATCGATTAGGTAAGTACTACATTGGTACATATTGGACTGCAATCACACCTTATCACAACATTATATTAGATTTTTTTTTCACGTTGTAGGTATAAAAGGGGTTTATTATTTAAGTTTTCACAATTAGGTACATTGCAGATGATTAATTATAACAATATACATGACTATCTTAAATAATCATACTGTCTAAGAATATATATGTACATAAAACTATAATACTACTATTATATTAGATATATATATCTTTTTATAGACTCACGCCTGTATCCCCGTAGGGGTAGGCAGAGGTGTAATGTCACACCCACATTTCACCATGTTATGAAAGGGCCCACGTGATCGGTCGATCCTATTGCCGTTACCGGGTACTTTGCCAGATCCCATGTTGCTACTGAGAATTAAAAAAACCCAAGAATTATTTTTGCCCAACCCGGGAATCGAACCCGGGACCTCCTGTTCAGCACACGTATACTCTATCTATTGGATCACGGAGGCAGTCATTATGATTGACTTCATAACAACAATTTGATCGCTTACAAATTAAAGTAAATTTACCTAAGTTAATCGACTATTATGCGTTAGTTAACCTTGTGTCTTGTATAATGTTTTGTTTTTATTTTTTTTACTTTGCATAGTTTTTAAATACGTAATTACAACGGTTAAGAAAATAGGGGTTATTTTCTTAGGGCCCCGATCTCCGAGGCACCAGCCCTGATTTATTTATGTCTTGGTAAACTCAATTAACAGTCAATTTAGCTTAAAAGTACCGTCAACAGCAACATACCGTATATAAAATATTATGAGTTACCAAAATTAGATACTTTACTTTAAGGATCAGGAAAAAATATACAGTTTTGCTTGGCTATAGTAAATATTATAATTAAAGAATGCAAAGTAGAGTTTCTCAGGGCTATCACAGGTTTTGTTTATTGTCTCAATCGCTTCTTTTATAATACACGAAAATCAAAATATCTAGACTAAATGAAAAAATTACATAATTTAAAAACAGGCAAAATTGGACTTCGAAAATCAACTATAAAAATAATCAACATTAGTACCAACTTATAGTCACGGTAAAGTAAAGCTTTAAAAAAAATTGGCAGTAAGTATATTTAATTTGAAAAATATTGTTGTCATACATTGTAGAATATATTTGATAATATTGTATTATGAACATAATAATAGGTAAACGGCAATAGGCTCGCCTCCTATTACGTGGGAACTATAAATTCATGGCGAAATGTGGGTGTAATATTTACACCTCTGCCTACCCCATAGATTATACACTTATAGGCCTACCCCATCAGGCATGTGACTATCCCCCCCGTGGGATCTCCACCTTGTCGTGGTGGGGGGGCTCAGTAACCGTGGGTTAGAAGCCACCCACGGTGAAGCTAAGCGGGATCCCGGGAGGGGACGCTCCACGTGGGCTTGGTAGAGGCCTGCGTAGGATGCGTCCCATGGTGCGGGTGCGGGGGACAGTTCTGTCTGTCCCTCGCAGTCGGGTGCGGTCGCGGGAGGAGAGGCGTGTGGGTGTTGCGTTGCCCCGCGCCCTATCTCCCGCGACCAAATGGGGGCGCACCATCGTTGCGTCGCGGTGGGGCCGCAGAAGAAGAGGAGATGCGGTGTTGCGTTGCCGTCCTCCCTATCCTCTGCGGCCGCTGGGTGTTTTGGCGGCGGAGCCCAACACCTTCATCCGCCGCCAAGGGGGTTTCGTTCGGGGCCCGCCTGACCATCTGGCGGGCCAATACCCGTCGGGGGGTAGCGAGGAATGCTTTGGTGAAACCCTACCCTACACATGGGTACATGAGGAGCACGGGTTGGTTTTTAGTCAGTAAGAGTCTGACAGTCCCCTTCGTCCTTCCCCCAGGGCGGAGGGACTCCATGAGGATTTTCCAACCCGAAACCAAAAAAAAAAAAAAAAAAAAAAAAAAAAAAAAAAAAAAAAAAAAAAGGCATGTGACTATAAAAAATTAATAAAAAGAATAAAAATAATATGTAATATTCTTTCTGTATTTCTAATATCCTATTCTATTTGAAACATGTGCCGTGTGGTTGACGGCATAGAATACAAGTGTCACCACCCCCTATCTTTCCGTGGGTGTCGTAAGAGGCGACTAAGGGATAACACGATGCAAATACCATATTTGCGTAGAGACGGAAAACTCGACATCAAACCCTATACGACTGCCTCGTTGGTCTCGTGCCATAAATGTGCGCGTGGGATCGGGAGGTCCCGGGTTCGATTCCTGGGTCGGGCAGTGTTATTGGGTTTTTCTGTCACGAAATTCTCAGTAGCAGCACGAAGTCTGGAAATGTGCCCGGTACGGCAATAGGCTCGCCCCCTATTACGTGGGACTAAAGTATATCTGGCGAAAAGTGGGTGTAGAAATACACCTCTGCCTACCCCTTCGGGGATAAAAGGCGTGACGATATGTATGTATGTATTTGAGACATTTAATTCAAACTGTATTAACCTCTAATAAATCTATGAGCTTGTGTTGTACAAAATTTCTAGTTAAATACTTTTGTCTGACAGAATAATTTATTTTTCAAACAAAATCAACCATTACATAAATATTAAAAGCAACTTAATTATGTCTTAAAATTAAAATATGTATAATAATATATAGAAGACGAAAAATAAATTGAAATTAAATTTAGAAGGCGTCATGAAAGTCATCCGCATCGCAGTCAATTGGAAGCATGCCCAGAAGACTGGCAGCATTGCCCCGTTGTATAGCTTATCTTTTGTGCCAAATACGTGCCAGCCCTCTGGTCACCCGAGGCGTCGATCAGTCTCTTTGTGAAATCTCTGAAAAGGGATTTCGCACTTGGACCCCATGGCCCAAGGTTTCAACCCCAAACAGCTCAAATACTTACATAATTTCCTACTAGATTTACGTATTTGCACCGTTTGAGGGTCTCCGCTGAAGCAGCAGCAGCGCCCGCACAACCTGCTGTGCTGGGAAGATGAGATGGCGCAAGGGTATCGACACATGTCGCGTCCCATACCAAAGGCCTACCCAGCTTCCACGGCAGTAAAGACATCCCGTCCGGTCTCTTGCCATCGTCGCGTGCCAAGCCTTGAGGTTCAAGTTGGGCTGGAACGCCAGCGGTGACAAGAGCACGGCGCCGTATGTCATTGAGGTGGGCGTGTCGTGAAATACGACTTGCGCTCCTGCTGCATGACAGATCATGGTGACCAAGGCTATCGACAGCCTCTCCACAGTGACAGCGATGCGGAGAAACACATGACGCGCCTAAACGGAGACGCAAGTAGTGAAGCGGAAGCAGCATTCGTCTTATATATTTGAAACTCATACATTTATGCACTTTTCATGTCGACGGTACAAGTCGAAAATAATAGAAACAGTAAACAAGATAAATGTAATCAGATTTTGGGGCTCTCCGAAAAACCCGAAAATAGAGGGAGGGGAAGGGGACACCGTAAGTGGTTGGTTGTAGCTATATAATTTGCAAATAGAACCTTGAATAACAAGTGCGTGTCGGGCCACGCGCAATGTAGGGTTCCGTAGTTGCCCATAATGACTTGCTTCAAAGGGTATTAATGTACAGCAAATTCGACTGTTTATTTTGCTGAAAAAATAATTTTAATAACACTATTATAAGAACCTAAGTTTTGTTTAGAAAAATAATAGGTATGTATCCAGTTATGTATTGTAAACATAAAATGTGGTTTCCAAGATATACTACTACTATACATACGTAGTACCGTAGTACATTACATACCAAATTACGTATATCTTTACGATTAAGCCAGCGCGCCGAAACAGGTATTTATAAGTTAACCGACGATTACTCGTAAACAAGTGATATCTACTTAGCCATGATAGTTTTCCTTCTAAATTCGTTATATGTACTACATTTGTGATTTTTTTCACCTCTTCCAAATTAATAGTTTAACCGGCAGAAGGGGGGACACTTGAGTCTAACAATTTTTTTCATTTCAAAGCTTGATATTTGACAAACCAGTCACTTGATCGAAAAATGATTTGAGCATACTAATAATATTTTTTAAAACATATCCAATGATACCCCACATGATGGGGTACTCAAACAAAAAAAAATTCAACCCCACTATATATGTACGGGAGATACCCTTAAAAAAATATTTTCCTAAATTTTATTCTACAATTTTGTTGCAATATCTTATGTCTATATTAATGTCAAATATCAGCTTTCTAGCACCAGGCGTCTTTGAGCTAGGCTGCGGACGGACAGACGGACGGACATGACGAAACTATAAGGGTTCCTTGTGGACTACGGAACCCTAAAAAACGGTTAAAGCAAACCCGTAGTGTATGTTAAAGAGCTAGCTAACGATACCCTACCCGACATGATGACACAAAATAATAATAAATCACTTTTGCTTTAACGTGTATGGAAGCGATACTTCCTAAAAAAAAAATTTCAAAACAGAAAAAATAAGCATTGTTCCTCCGTGGTCCAGTGGATAGCGTATGCGACTGCTGATCGGAGGTCCCGTGTTCGATTCCCGGGTCGGGCAAAAGTGTTACTGGGTTTTTCCGAATTCTCAGTAGAAGCACGGAATTTGGTAATGTGCCCGGTAACGGCAATAGGCTCGCCCCCTATTACGTGGTACCTAAAAATTCATGGCGAAGTGTGGGTTTAATAGTACACCTCTGCCTACCCCTTCGGGGATACAGGCGTGAGTCTATAAAAAAATATATAAGTACTGTTTTGCCATAATCCTTATAGCATCATCATCGTCCTAGCGTTATCACAGTTACATCCAAGGCTTTTCGCCTTGGAGCCCAGGGTACGCTTACTGGTCTAACCAGTTTTGTCTGAATAGCTTAGCTCTCTAACCCATATAGATTTTACGTAAAATCCTGGACGGACAGACGGACGGACAAAGCGAAACCATAAAAATGGCACGGACGTGTTAACTCAAAACAATAATAATTCTATTACAGAGGGTTTAAATAAAACTCCTTACCATTCAGCCTGTATATCACTGCGCCACTGCCTCGTAAAAAAACAAACAAAATTATAATGGCGAACATTTCGATTTCAATCACAGATCACATTTACATTAGAACACAACATGCCAGAATCAATGTTAAGATAAAACTACGTATATATATTTACATAATAATATATTTATTTACTTCCGTAATAAGCATATTTGCTTCTAAACATAGCGTTATCAGTAATGGCCTTATCGTTCCCCCACCCAGCAGCAGTCAATCATTTATGTTCGAAAAAATAGCACTAATACCAGTGTACAAAAAATATGAAGGTCTTAATGCAACAATAAGTAAACGTGGCGTCTAAAATAATATGGAGAGTTTAAAGCACAGAACATCACGGCCAATTAATGTGCTACATCTGCACATTATGTTTTTTCAATTTGTTATGTTTCTGCCCAATAAAAATTTTAGTATTTTTATTGCCCAATAAATACTTTGTGCTCTCTAAAAAAAAGGATTGGATTCCCCGAAATTTCGGGAAAGCCATTCTTAGTGCTCTCCTACAGTCTCCAAGGAACATAATATGCCATATTTCAGCAATTTGCGCTCAGTAGTTTTGGCTGTGCGTTGTTTTTCAGTCAGTCAGTAATGCAAGAATTTTATTTATACAGCCAGACGATATAATAAAGTGCCCCGCGACACATGATTAACTCCTAGTGCGGGAGTTGTCTTTTTAAAACAAACATGATGACTAACTTTCAAGGCAACACACAGCTGAAACTACTGGCCGCAAGAAAGTGAAATTGGGCATGGTGAAATGGCTTTGAGGACACTAAGAGATATTTTTTTGAAATTGCCTCCTTAAACTGTAGTATAGTAGCGGTGGTATAAAGTGCACTTAAATAGAGCCACGGGAATTATAATATCTCGATAGGGAATTTAATTTAAAAAATGTTTATTTATTACAAAGACAATGTTTATTGGATAAAAACTGATACAAGGCTAACTTAGAAACTATTAAAATGGAATACAATTTAAATGATGCGTTTGCAAATCCGTTGTTGCGCACTTCGGTCGGAAGGCAGGAACTCCTACCTCCTACCTCTGGTAACTCCTACCTCCTTAAGACAGAAGCAGGGACTGCTTCTGGTCGAATCTTCGCTACCTTCGGGTTTGGTGGGTGTCCTGGAGCTCTTGAGTTGCAGAGAAGTTACTTGTTTCTATTTGTAGAGCTTCCAGTTTACTGCTGCTATTAATATGACGTAGAGCGCCAATGTTGTCCAGCTTGGTTTTATCAGAGGCCAATAGGTGTCATCGTTTGCAGCGATCTCCTGTGATGCAATCTTAGGTGTTATCGGTTTTTGAGTGTGAGATGAGTGTCATCGGTCAACGGGTAGCAGGCGTCTTCAAGGTAAGTGTACTCATCGTTACCAAGTGCAAGGTACTTGGATTTTGGAATAATGGTAAGGTTATTTTTATCAGAAATGGAGTAGATATGTACAAGGTTATATAATTATCTTAGGACGTACAGGAGGGATATCTAGAATAAAGTTTATTAAATGTGCTGGTCTATATACTTTGATTTCTATGGATTTTTCACGTAAGTGAATATTATTGGCGTTTATTGTAGCTTTCGGCTTAAGGTCGTATGTATTTTATGTAGTTTATTTACTTTGGCAATTAGATGCTGGGTATTAATGATACTGGGATGCATTGTTCCTAATCTTGCGAGCGTCATCGTATCTTCTAAAATCATTAATAATAGGATATGGGGTAAAACGCACTTTTTACAACAGTATAACTAATTTACTATCAACATCAATGAAAACAAAAGAATTACATAATTTACATATTTTCACAGAGTTCGACGCGCGTTCTGAATTCAAGCGTATTTTTTATTTAAAAGGTGCCAGTGCTCACCAGTTTCGTAATATTATAACACCTCCCCTCGAAGTTGTGAGAATGTATCTCTTATGTTTATATTTATTCATCCATCATACCTAGATTACGCAAACATTCGTGCTGTTTTGTTCCACTTAAGCCTTTCGTTAAAACATCAGCAGGCATTCGATCCGTACTCAAATACTTAAGAACAATTACACCTTTTTCTAAAGTGAAGTGTAGTAAAGTGATGCCTGACATCGATAATATGTTGCGTACTTGGATGATAATTTCTGCTTTGAGCAAGTTTAATGGCACTCTGATTGTCATTAAATAGTTTTACAAATTAACACTCAAACCCAATACTAACTAAAACATCACGTAAATATATGGCCTCTTTTGTAGCTTCGGAAATGGCCATGTATTCTGCTTCGGTACTTGATAACGCAATAGTCCGTTGTTTACGCACCTCCCAGCTGATTGGTGCACCTGCTAAAATAAATGCAAAACCGGAATACGATTTACGATCTACCGTGTTCCCTGCCCAATCTGCATCAACCACGCCAAATAGTCAAATCAGATCTTTCATACACTAAACCGTAATCTGATGTTCCTTTCAAATACCTCAGCCCACGTTTAGTAGCCTTCCAATGTTCAATATTGTAATTCGTATTGAATTGACAAAGATAGTTAACGGTATACGCGATGTCTGGTCTAGTCTAGTATACATCAACGCACCTATCAAACTCTGATATGGATACTGTTCCATTATATCGTATCTAACACACTCAGGTTTCACATCTATAGGTGTGAAAACAGGTTTACATTCACTCATACCGAAACGATTTAAGAACACTCTATTTTCATGAGATATTTTGCCCATATTTTTCATTTCAAAAGCATTCGTTAAGTGTTTCTTTACATATTGCATCCATACTTCATCATCTGTAGACAAAATCAAATCATCGACATAAACACCAATTAGCATATTATTTCGCTCACCTTTTCATGCAATGAACACACATGGATCCTACAGCAACGCTTTAAAACCAATATCACACAACTTTCTCACCAATTGCACTGCATTCCCGACTGACGTAAACTATATAAAGACTTCTTTATCAGACACACACACTATCCATTCATCAAGAGCTTGGTACCTCACAACAGGGGATGAGGTTACATGGCAATCCTCCCCTACTGCCGTACCGCTTCTTTGCTCAACTTGGCGAGGGCACTGCGTGCCCCCAGACATGCATAATTATTAGGTAGATGATTACCTATTTTTGTAGCCTCTCATCTTTTTATATTGTTGACCTTATTTATTCAATTCCTTCCAAGTAGCCAAAAAATATAATTATACTTATCTCATTTATTAAAAAATCATTGTAGAACATGAGTGAAAACTTCTGCTTCAACTTCAACTTAAATTTCTTTTCAATGTGTTGTAGATTTTTTGTCCTCAGTAACAAAAAAATGCATTTAATTCGTCTTTACTGCCTTCATAACAAGAACCAGTCCTCCAACTTGAGAGTCCATAGCCTCCAAGACTACCATAAGGTCAAATTTTACTCATTATAACGGCCCTGAAAACAGAGGTTGGCAAAATATGGACAAAACTCTAAAAATTTGCTATCAATTCTCTAGAATACTCTCCAAAACGTTCGTAAGAATGCTCGCTAAAATACAATCTTTTATTAGGGTTCCGTACCTCGAAAGGAAAAAAACGGAACCCTTATAGGATCACTTTGTTGTCCGTCCGTCTGTCAAGACCCTTTTTCTCAGGAATGCGTGGAGGTATCAAACTGAAATTAATACTAAATACTCGAATCTACGGTTCCATAGAGCTGTAAAAAAAATCAAACTTCTAATCTAACGCAATCAAAAGATACCTACAGAAGTTTATGCTGCAAATTGCAGCATATTTTCAAACTCGCATTGGAATCAAAACCTACAGGGTACTTCCTGTGAACTCAGAATCTTGAAATTTGGTACGAAGTAACGTCTAATATCACATATAAAGGAAAAATTGCGAAAACCGTAAATTTTTTGTTACAGCATAGAAAAAAATATTTTTAATAAATTTAAAGTTACCACCCCTTTCTCTTTAACGTGTGGAGGTATCAAATTGAAATTCATATCAAATACTCAAGTATATTACACTCCCCCCCGTGGGATCTCCACCTTGTCGTGGTGGGGGGGCTCAGTAACCGTGGATTGGTCACCCGCGGTGAAGCTAAGAGGGATCCAGGAGGGGACGCTCCGCGTGGGCTTGGAGGGGCCTGCGCAGGATGCGTCCAACGGTGCGGGTGCGGGGGACAGTTCTGTCTGTCCGTCGCAGTCGGGTGCGGTCGCGGGAGGAGAGGCGTGTCGGTGTTGCGTTGCCGCGCGCCCTATCTCCCGCGACCAAATGGGGGCGCACCATTCGATGCGTCGCGGTGGGGCCGCAGAGGAAGAGGAGATGCGGTGTTGCGTTGCCGTCCTCCCTATCCTCTGCGGCCGCTGGGCGTTTTGGCGGCGGAGTCCATCACCTTAATCCGTCGCCAAGGGGGTTTTGTTCGGGGCCCGCCTGACCATCTGGCGGGCCAATACCCGTCGGAGGGTGGCGACGAGTGCTTTGGTGATGCCCCACCCTCCGACACACGGGTACATGGCGGAAGTCGAGGTGGTTTTTAGTGGAAACACCACATACTCCGGCTCTTATTTCCCCCAAGAGTCGGAGATCCGAAGGGATTTTCCACCTCGTAAAAAAAAAAAAAAAAAAAAAAAAGTATATTACACTGCTAGGCTGCAACAAAATCAAGCTTCTATGTCAACGCAATCAAAAGAAAGAGCAATATAAGCATATTTTCAAACTCGCGTCTACTTGCAAGTGAATCAAAACCTACAGGGTACTTCCCGTGAACTCAGAATCTTGAAATTTGGTACGAAGCAACGCCTTATAGCACATATAAAGGAAAAATTGCGAAAACCGTAAATTTTTAGTTACAGCATATAAAAAAATATTTTTAATAAATTTAAAGTTACTACCCCTTTCTTTTGAACGTGTGGAGGTATTAAATTGAAATTCATATCAAATACTCAAGTATACAACACCGTTAGGCTGCAACAAAATCAAGCTTCTGTGTCAACGCAATCAAAAGAAAGAGCAATATAATCATATTTTCAAACTCGCGCCTACTCGCAAGTGAATCAAAACCTACAGGGTACTTCCCGTGAACTCAAAATCTTAAAATTTGGTACGAAGTAACGTCTTATAGCCCAGATAAAGGATGCGGAAGGCTGAGGACCGTGTACTGTGGTGCGTGTTGGGAGAGGCCTATGTCCAGCAGTGGACTGCGATAGGCTGATTGAGATTTTAAATTACCCAGACGCTGCAAACGGCCATTGTGAATGCTTGCATTTCGAAATGTTTAATGTCTGAGTGATAACTGTATATAGGTCACCACAATGTCTAATTAATGTTGCAATAGAATGCATAAATACAACAATATACGGCAGCAACCTCAATAGGTATAATTCATGTTCTCGTCTAATTGTCGTGGGAGACTTCAATATTGATTTAGAACGAATCCCCAAAATGGAATATTCACATATTTTTCATGTATAAACATGTTTCCGTTAATAAACACTAGCACAACACGAAGTAGTACATTTATAGATAACGTTTTTTCGAACTTCAATGTTCAATGTGGTACTTTCATACCGTTCAGTCTCTATTTACAGATCTGGTTCAAATTTGATACTTAATTCCATACTTTAAAATTTTCATTTCCTTTATATGTTTTTTTTTATTTACATAACGTAACATAACTTCACGCCTTTTTATCCCTGAAGGGGTAGGCAGAGGTACATACACACCCACACTTGGCCAGTTATGTTTCGGTCCCAATGTAATAGAGGGCGAGCCTATTGCCATCTACCGGGCACATTACTAAGCGAGCGATAATTAACATTTTAAATACACACATAGGTATGTAACTCCGAAAAGTCAGTGATTTGTGCCTGGGGTACCTGGGGATCGAACCCGAGATAATCGTCTCGGCAGCCCGTTACCTACACCACTGGGCTATCGCCCCTTACTTATTTTTGTTATTTATTTAAGAATATTGATTATTGTTTTATTTTATGTGTAAATAGTCACCCTAGTTTAATTTTCATCGCAAATAAATACTCTAATTATTAAAAATACTTAATTAGTATTTTTGTAAAAGATTTCTAATAGTCACTAAAACTTTATAAATCAATAACTTTGATAAAAAATCTTACCATCATTCATCAGCCGACTTTTGCAAGGCTGTTGCAAGGCTGGTATAGGTAGATATTTAAGTTATATTATAAAATAAGCGATATTGTTATTATAAAATAAAGGATGACTGATTGATTACAAACGACAAAGACACCTTTTTCTTTAATTAATGCTCCTCCAGCTTTCCATACTGTAATGTTATGGATTTCATTTTGCAATAAAAATACCATAACTATGACTGGTGAACTTTTACTTATATACCTACAGGTTTGTACGGAACCCTCGGTGCGCGAGTCCGACTCGCACTTGGCCGGTTTTTTTTCTGTTATGTAACATTCGCAAGAATGCTCATCACAGGTGAATGCTCAAATGTATCAGCACCATAATAGTAGCAACAAGTCCACAAACTAGGGAAGCCTTTGGTTTGCACCGGTGGCGGATCTACGGGGAGGCTAACCGGGGCACTCGCCCCGGGCGGCAGCGTCATGGGGGCGCCAAAATCATGTCATGACATAGAGCGAAAAATTCGAACTGCTTGGAAAACTATTAATATTTGCCCCGGTTGGAACAAAACGTAGATCCGATACTGGTTTTTACATGAGAATAACTACAATCTTTCATATATATGTATATATAAATTACATGTTAAGACTTTTTAGTTTTCTTAGTAAGTTTTGTATGTTTGTCTTTGTCTTTATCTTCAGCTGCAAAGCACGCCGCTCTGATGTTGTTGAATGGTGCTTCTACCAGCAGCCACAGAAAACAAGCCGCTACAATGGATCTTAATAAGATGTCCAAGCAGAGGGCAAGCTGTGAAAAAAAATATTTATTAAAAGTGAATGTCACTCGTATATTATTTATCATACATAGTGTTCCTACTATTTTTGTTTGAACTTGAGTAATTCACCATCATCATACCATAAGCCTCTCCTACTTGCATCACAATAGCGCTGTGAGTCAATATTGGCCTACTATAGCATGCTGGGGTTAGCGAAGTATTGGTTATTTCATTTTTCATCTATTCCCAAAGTTACTATCGGTTTCGTGTGTTTTAATTAGTCGACCCTTAGACCATCGGAATGAAATCCGGTGACACTTGTTTTAATCCATCATGATACGCAGGAATCAAGAAAATGTAAAAACAAATCTTAATTAAAGCTCACTCTATAGAATATAAAAACAGGTCGACGAACTTAAATGACTTTTGAATTATGATATTAACAAAAGCGGAGTTGAACAATAACCTGTTTTGGAAATATTGTGTCTGACCTAATACTTGGAAATCACTACAGCTAATAACATACTATTAATCTTGCTTTAGTAGTAAAAACCAAAAACGTAATGAATTTCTTTTAATACCGCTTACTCACCATGGATATATAATTATGTCGTGTGGAGTGCGTCATGGCAGCGACGTAGCTTCTTATAATCATCACATGAATAAGGTACGCGCTGTAGGTCAGTCGACTGGCGATCATCCATCCGCGCCACTCCAGGATAGAACGGTACAAGGCTGGTAGCAAAAAATAAAAGAAGAGATACAGGTTCCATAAGAGAAGTTAGGTAGGTGGATCAAAAGGCAGGACTCTGCAGTCTCCTGATACTTGTCTTTGAATTTGTTTATATCAAAGTCTAGAGAAATGCATTGATTAATATTTTATTTCATTATTATATAAAAAAATAATCGTTGAAATCCGTCAAATCATTTCCAGAGCATGATTTTTCTGCAATCGACAGTTAAAAAATAAAGACTTTGTATTAAATAACCTAAAAATAAAGAAATCTGAAATATTTCACCTTCAACTTTAAATATACATCCAACAATTGTGCCACCAATGAATAATGCGAACGCTGGTTTCAATACGGCTGCGTACATCACATTGATGTATACTGAAGGCCTCGGCGCATCGGCGTAGTAGATGCCTCCACTGTAGCAACACAACACAGCCAGGGGGAACAGACACCAGTACAAGAGCCGGTACATAGTCCGGTACAAAGTCTGAAATATATTAAACAGAAAGCAAAAAGTTAGTCTCACTCACTGGATGATCAAGACGTTACCGAACCTGACTACTACGCTGAAAGAAGTAAACTCGATTGCCAAACGGACTCCTTATAAAAGAAAAATTCCAATGAAAATTCTCATCAATTATGTAATAAGCTGTCGATCCATGAAACTTTTTGCACATTTTCTCCGAAATTGAAAATTCTAATTCTAAAATCACCGTTTTCTATAAGCTATAAAGGAGGAATGTGTTTAGGAATTTTATAGTGACCCTGCTGAACTCTTTAGACTTATATGTATTAACTAATTTACCTTATGTTTTTTATGTCAAGTCCTTGATTTTGCCAGTAGTAAACAAGGTAGGCCATAGCCATGCCGATAATGTATCCAGTGATATTGGTGTGGGCACGTTTGTATACACTGTTGAAGTTAGGATCAGTGAAGAAAAGATTCAGTATCAACCTGAAAATGTTTAAAGAATAAGATTTAATGAAAATGGATTGCAGTACATGAAAAAAAGATTGTACTTTTGCTTTTTATCATCAGCTCATGAATTAATACGCCGCGCAATAATGATTAAATGTAAGTTGAATTAAATATACTATCCCCAAGGCAATATAAATAACAATCATATAACAGGAAACTTACTCAGGTGAAATAATTTGTATTCCATCCAGATCTTGGAAGAATACATGAGCAGCTGGAATGATCATGCCGATGACTAATAATAAAGACAATGTAATTTTCGTGGACAGTACAGTTCTACATGACAAGTAGATGATCACAGCAACAACGTAGAGCTGCATGTCCACTGCAAGATACCTGAATAACAATTAAATAAATTAGATATTAATACTCAATCTTCAGAATACACGTCAATCAGAGACAAGAATGGAAAGATACTGAATGGTGAATCATGCGTGCTGAAGAGATGGAAGGAGTATTTTGAAGGTTTATTTGAAAATACGGCGATAGACAAAGACAAAGACAAAGACATTTATTGCTTAAACTGTGTAGGTACATGAAATGTGTTCTTAAAATTAGATATTGATTCAACAGTCTACCCTGTCGGGCATTGCAATAGCACAAATAAAAGTAAATTTTATAATTATGGACAAAGCAATACTATCTTAATTTAACAAAATTGTATTACTTGGAAGCAAAATACTCTTGCATATCGTAAAAAGAGAGACATCGATCGACGGAATGAATGGTAATTATAGCAATGATGAAAGCGATATTGGTGTGGATGAGATTGTGAAGGCATTGTGAAGTATGAAATTAGGTAAGGCTGCAGGATATGATAGGATTACAGTTGAAATGCTGAAGGCTGGACAGGGCATCATAGTTGGTCAGCTGCAGCGCTTATTTAGCTTGTGCTGGAGCAGCGGCCGAATACCTGATGACTGGGCCACAGCGGTGGTTGTGCCTCTTTATAAGGGAAAAGGCTCGCAACAAGACTGCAAGAACTATAGAGGCATTAGCCTTATTAGCAAATTGTAAGCGAAGGTACTGATTGAAAGAGTTATGGAAGTAACTGACAAGAAAATATGGGATGTACAAGCAGGATTCCGAAAGGGTATGGGGTGCACGGATCAAGTCTTTTCCTTGCGGTGCATAGCCGAAAAATTCTTGGCAAAAGGTCAAAAGGTCTATTGCGCATTCGTGGATTTGGAAAAGGCTTACGATAAAGTAGTGAGGAATGATATGTGGTCGGTACTGTCGATGTATGGGGTGAACAGCAGCCTCATACGAGCTCTGAAATCCCTTTATGAAGATTCTAGAGCTTGTGTGAGAATAAATGGGTCGTACATGGATTGGTTTACCATCGAGACAGGTGTTAGAGATATGTAGCGGTGGCGTAGCTGTTCAACCTCTTCATGGACAGTTGTTTGCAAGATTTGAAAAATAGTGACTGTGGATTAAGGATGAATAAGTTACTTGTCAAATGCCTCCTTTATGCTGATGATTAAGTTATACTTGCGTCTTTAGCGGAGGAGTTGCAGGAGATGGTAACAATCATGCATGGTGCGTTAGAGAGGAAAGGAATGAAAGTGAATGTAAGTGAAACGAAAGTTATGGTTTTTGAAAAGGAGGAATGCGTTACGCCTTGTAATGTTATGATCGATGGACAGCGAGTGGAGCAAGTGAATGTGTTTGTTTATTTAGGTACGCTGTTTACAAGAGATGGTAAGAATGTAGAAGATATTGAAAGAAGAGTTAATGCAGGTAATAGAGTGAATAGAGCTCTGAAGGCGTTTATTTATAGCCAAAACGTGTCCAAAAAGGCACGTTTAGCTGTGCATAGAGGGGTGTTAGTACCTACTCTGATGTCTGGTAGTGATAGTTTGATATGGCAGAAGAGTCATGAAAGTAGAATAAATGCTGTAGAAATGAGAACACTGAGAAGTATGTGTGGTGTTTCTTTGACTGACAGAGTAAAGAATTGTGTGATAAGAGCGTGTTGTGGGGTAAAAGAAGATGTAGTAACAAGCATCGAAAAAGGTATGCTAAGATGGTTTGGGCACGTGGAGAGGATGGATGACGAAAGACTGACCAAGCAGATATATAAGGCAATTGGGGAAGGGACAGGACGAAGGGGAAGACCTAGGCGGACGTTCTCTGACCAGATTGGAGACATCCTAAAAACAGAACAAGTTAGAAGTACCCTGAACAGAAGAGCATGCATGAGGAATCTGATGGGAGTGAATGAAGCAAGAGAGATATGTCAGGATCGTTGCAAATGGCGTTCCGTAGTCTCTGCCTACCCCTCCGGGAAACAGGCGTGAGTCTATATATGTAAAGACTTTAATTCCTTTTTTTTTACTTTTCCTTTTCCAGTAATTTAACACTTACAGACGACCAAATTCATATGAATAATGAAAAAAAGAATAAAAAGTTACCAAGTTTGAACCATGCATGCTGAGTACTTCATATAATTATTGATGTATAAGATATGCTGCCACCAGTACAGCCTGCAGTCATTCATCTCTGCAACCACATATTTCTGTAAAAAGAACAGGAACAGTATTAACTCCTTTAGTATATTTTTTATAAGGTTCGCTGCTGAGCATTTTTACATCAAAAGGTAAGTGGTAGTCTTTAGTTAGAAAGATTGGAATGTAGATTGATATAAAAATTATCAGAAAAATCAGTAACTGTATTACTTTTAAATAAAATAATAATAAATAAAGTAAGAATGAAAATATCAAATTATCTTCTACTGTTAGCCTATTTATATCACAGAAGCAACATACGTCTATTAGAATTAAATTACTCTGCTAACAAAAAGACGATAATTAAAATCTATGTTTCTAGTAATAAGAAATGCTAGTAATATTTTGTTAACATATTAAGAAACCGGTTTACAAACTTACATGCCACAATGGACCGGACACGAGATGGCGAAACCAAGTAGCTGTCAGAGCCAAGACGACTACATAACTAGAACTCAACCTGTTAAATATAACGTAAGTTCTTTTAAGCTCTAATTTTTGAAGAACCCTGGTTTCTTTTTATTTAATACATCGTTATCTTTATCTAGACACTGTCATAATATTTATATTCTGCATTAACCTATCTCTTACAAATACATTTAACATTGCCTAATGTTAAACAACATTAAGTTTAAAGATTGATTAATAATAATAATCCTTAATGTGTTTGTAAAGTTAATACAGAGGCATGATTAGAATCCTATTTTACTTTTTTTAAATGGTAGTTCCTAATCAGTTTTGCCATGACAGTGAACTTTAATTAGTCGTAGGTTATAAAAAAAAGTAATATTCCATTGATTTATGAGGTTGAGCACTCATTGATGAACACGCCAACAATTGCGTCTAATGCGCTTGTGCTTGTGTCATAATCATTGGAATATGAATATTTACCTGAACCATCTAAGAAATATTTGTTTTGGCAACATACGCCAAGAGACCTGGCGTTTCTCAGATTGCAGTAAATTCTTGTACACGAGAAGAAAGGCAGATACCATCAGCAACGTTTGCATGACTAGCATACCGTTCAGTAATATGTAGAACGGTCCAGTTGCGTAAACCTGTAAATTGAGAATAATTTATAAATTTCCATTATACAGTTAATAGAAAGCAATTTCTTTTTTTAATATTGTGATATTTAAATTTTCAGCCTTTTTATTATTTAAGAATATGGCTTATTTGATATGGAACATATAATAGATATTAATCCATAGCTTATCCGATGATTCCTGATACCAGATGTACCATAAACATAAAACAATACTAATTTACATAAAATTAGATAAAAATTTAGTCTTCAACATTATCTTACCCTTTCTAGGAACGCTGGATTCTGCAATGCTACTACTACAGCTAACATCGAGTGAGCCATAATCGCTGACGCTATAGTTAATGCTCTGAAATTCAAATACCTAATTATTATAATACTAGTTTTGATTTAGAGCATATTATTTTGTTATTGAAAATGGCAACCTCACTCCGTGTAGATTCATTAATGATTGTAAACGAGGATTATCTTCTGAGGCAGTAGAAATTAATTTCTTCCAGTTTCGTTTAATTGAGAAGCATAATAATAATCTTATCGCTGAAAGCAAAATAAATGAAATCAATGAATACTTCCTACAAAGCAATTTTTCGAATTTATGAAGTATAAAAACGTGCCTGCATTGCCATAATCTTTACTGCAACAGACGTCGCAAACGCTTCCAACAATGTTAATCAAAAAAAGTAATAAGCACACCGCTCCAACAACAATATCTAAAGTATTTATATCCATCACAGTTCTCCCAGGATATTTGCAATAGTATTCGTCAGCAATTTCCACCTTTAGTTGATACTTTTCTGACAACATTTCACTAACGCATGCCTCAAGGGTGTATTTTAGGTCCACGTTGTCCTTCTCGTAAAATTGCTTACAAGTTTGTGTTACACATATGCCGTACCGTAGTTTCGTGTGATTATAATGCGACACATGATGTTCTGAATATTCCTGGAATAAAAATCTAGCTATTAATAAGCACAATTGATGTTCTTGATCTCAATTTGTTACTTGCCTTTTATAACGTGAAAATGTTTTTATATTTTTCAAGGCTAATAAGTATAAGTATCTTTAATATAATAAAACTGGCCTGTATCATATTTAGCAGAGGGTTCGGTTCATCCGACACCAGTGCAAATTCTGTGGTACAATACAAAGCATCTGTATCCAACTGACATGCTTCGTATGGGTCCAGGTGTATCACAGGAGGCATCCGAGCATACTCAGCATCTGTTGGACGAAACCACGTGTAAGTGTATCTCAGAACGTTGCTATAAATCTAAGTGTAATAGTTCTATTATAGAGCATGATGATAAAGTAACTGATCTGCTCCATGTAACATAATAATAAATACTATATATGTTAAAGTTTAATCTTGTTATCTTGTATCAAAGTCCATGACCCGCCTTGAATCGCCGCGCCAGAGAAGTAAGTAAGTAAATAAGAGAACTGTAAAGGATAAGAGAGAGTTTATACAAGACAAAATTATGAGCATTTCATACTCGAGCAGCTAGGCCGTGTATATTTAAAATAAAAATAATCTACTTGATTAAAAGATAATGATAATATGTTTAAGAACGTCCTACCCATTTAAGATATGACTATTTTAGAATGATATGAATTTAATCATTAGTTTACTATATAGCAAGCGAGATTTACCTCGATTTACAATAACTGCCAAATGCTGACCAAATTTATGTCATGATAATGTATGATAAGTTAACTTTGTTATACGTTTTATTATAAAAATAATCGTAACATATAATATTATGTTATATCTTATTAAACTCAATAATGTCATTTAAAAAATTATTATGACTATGTTGGGTTCGCTCAAGTGACACACTTGAGCGAACCCAACATAGGCATAATATTAACCCCAGGCACAAAAAATGCTCAGACTCCTAGGCAAGGCCTAGGATCGCAAACGAGACAACGCTAGCAAGGTGATAGTGGTAAATGACTCACTAGCTAGGTCGTACACCTATCAAGTACAATCCATGTTAATTACTTTTATATAATTACTATTACTAGAGGATGTCCGCAGCTACGCCTTTTTTGTATCTGGCCGATCCCGTGAGAATTTCGGGCAAAAATGCATCCTACGCTCCCATAGGAACACACACGCTAAATGTCAGTTGCCTGTGCCCAGTACTATCGGCTGTGTGTTGTCAGTAATGGAAGAATTATTATTTCAAATTATTACACGTTCTCGTGTCGATGGCAACACTTATCACGTTTATATACTGCACTTGTATATTAATAATGATTGATGATAATGATAGATAAGTAAAATTATTAAATGCAGGCGTAATGCTGTCAGCACAATGTACTGCTGATTAGCCCATATTTTGTGGTAAGGCCACACTACGCAGTTCCTGTCGTAGCATGAATGGGCCGGCTCGTCCGGGGCTATACCACACTCTCACAGAAGATCAACGTCTGAACAGCAGCCTAGGCTCCTGTGCTTCGTTTGGTGAGTGAGAGAGCAGGGGGTCCCACCACTTCCCCCTTCCTAATATGACAGCGGCTTTTAAAAACACAGTAAAACAGGAGGGTGCCAGTGCTTTGCACACTGTTAAATCCCTCTCTGAGCACTACCACTCAGTTCGCCCTGCGTATTCTGGGGTGGGCAAAAATCCGCTCGCAAGAGGCAAGAGTAAATTAACTGCAGCCACCCCGCCACCTGCCATCCGTGTGCATTTCTGTAATGTGAGGGGGTTACATTCGAATCTTAACTCGGACCTCTACCGTCTTGAGGATGAAAAGCCTGCTTTGCTCTTTTTGACGGAGACCCACATATCGTCCCCACTGTACACGTCGTATTTGCAGTACCATGGCTACAAGCTTGAGCACAAGTTTGTGCCACGCGCCGGTGTATGCGTGTTCATTGGAGATGATGTTTGCGTCCACCGCCTCGGTAATCTTGAAGAAAGAGACTTTCCACTCTCTGGCTTCGCATTGATTGCGACGACCACCCTCGCGTTTACGCCTCCCTTTACAGGTCTCACAGTGGTGATGCCGAAACTGACCGACCCATGGAGCTTCTCGAATTGTCAACAGACAGCGTTATGCAACAGCTTCCATCGGCTGAAATTGTCATAATGGGCGATTTTAATGCTCACCACGTCGAATGGCTTGGTTCGCAAAGGACTGACCACGTGGGCAGAGCTGTGTTGGCTTTCGCTTTGGCCTATGGCCTCACACAGGTGATCTCTTTGCCAACGTGAATTCCTAATGCTGACGACCATAAGCCTTCACTGTTGGCCTTGCTGCTGACTTCCCATCCGGACAGATACCAAGTAACCCCCTGCCCCTCTTTGCTCGTCGGATCATTGTCTGATCCGGTGCAAGTGCCGCTAACATGGCATAATAATCTCCGCCATGCGGGATTCCGCCGAGTGTGGCATTTTAAGTCAGTCAGACCTTCTTTTCTTCCTATCCATAGAGGTGAGTTTGCTATGCGCTTGAGGATCCCACCGTTATCGCTGACTCTGTTACTGACGTGGTGCTGCAGGGTATGCAACTTTTCATCCCAAATTCTGTAGTACCCGTTGGTGGTAAGTCCCAGCCTTGGTTTGTGTCCGTCTACAAGGAGACTGCTGACCTCAAGCAAGAAAAGTACCAAGTCTAGGCTAATGCGGTTTTGGCCAAGGATCCAAAAGTAAAGCTCTACAAGAAAGAGTATAACTATGCCTCCAGATCCTTCAAAAGAGCTGTGGCCAAAGCGAAAGCGGAACATATTAGCAGAATTGGCGGGAGACTAGCTCGAATGGCTTCGGGTACACGAGCTTTTTGTTCTCTTGCCAAAGTTGCTGAAGGTAACTTCTGTCGGCCTTCCTTTCCACCTCTGCGCAGGAAAGACAAATCATTGGCCTATGATGCAAAATACAAAGCCGATCTTCTAGGGTGTATTTTTGCCTCTAACTCGACTTTAGTCAATGGAGGTAAATTACCGCCGACCATCCCGCGGTTTGGGAGCTCTATGACAGACGTTCAGTTTGGCGTTAAATCTGTTCGTAGAGCTCTCCTCTCCTTGGACGTTTAGAAATCGAGTGGGCCAGATGGTGTTCCTCCCATTGTGCTAAAAGTTTGCGCTCCTGAGCTGGCTCCGGTCTTGACGCGTCTTTTCCGGTTCTCCTATTCGACTGGCATTGTCCCGTCGTCATGGAAGACTGCTACAGTGCACCCGATTCCCAAAAAGGACGATCGCTTTGAACGAAGCAACTACAGGCCTATTGCTATCACCTTTTTGTTCTCCAAGATAATGGACTCCATCATTAACTGCCAGCTCCTGCGATACCTAGAGGAGCACTAGTCGATCAACGACCGCCAGTACGGCTTTCGCCGCGGCAGGTTAACTGGTGATCTTTTAGTGTACCTGACACATAGATGGGCAGAGGCAATTGAGAACAAGGGGGAGGCCATAGCGGTCAGTTTGGACATGGCGAAAGCCTTTGACAGGGTCTGGCACAAGGCGCTTTTGGCGAAGCTTTCTTCATATGGGCTGCCTGAGAATTTATGCAAATGGGTATCCAGCTTTCTTTCGGAGCGTAGCATTAAAGTCGTAGTTGACGGTTCATGCTGTGACCCTAGGCCCGTGAATGTTGGTGTCCCTCAGGGCTGTGTACTATCGCCCACACTGTTTCTTCTGCATATCAATGATATGATTCAAACCAGTGACATACATTGCTATGCAGATAACAGCACTGTAGATGCTCTGTACCCCGGTAGTGCTAAAATCTCTCAGGCACAAGTCCTTGAGTGTCGGAACAAACTTGTGTCTTTAACGGAAACCAAACTCGACCTGGTTTCCGATTGGTAATCTGGTCACTTTTAAACCCAAAAAGACACAGGTTTGCGCGTTTACCGCAAAAAAGACCCCCCATTTGTCAATTTTCCAATATTTCAGAGTGCTTCCCTTGATATTAAGCCGGTCATAGGGATTCTCGGAGTCGAGATAACGCGAGACGTCCAATTTTGCGGTCATCTGGAAGATAAAGCTAAACTAGCCTCCAAAAAACTGGGTGTCCTCAATAAAGCAAGAAGATGCTTCACATCGCTGCAGCGCCTCTTGCTTTACAAAGCTCAAGTTATGCTCCACATGGAGTACTGCTGCCATCTTTGAGCCGGGGCACCACATTAACAACTGCTTCCATTGACCGCGTCCAACGTCGAGCGGCTCGAGTCATAGACGACGCGGTCCTTACAAACCGGCTCGATCATCTTGACCTGCGTAGAGATGTTGCGTCTCTCTGCGTTCTCTATCGTCTGTATCATGGGGAGTATTCTGAGGAGTTGTTTGGTCTGATACCCGCTGCAGAATTTCACCACCGCGCAACTCGCCACAAATCGAAATTCCACCTTCACCACCTTGTTTAGGTCCCAGGTTCTTCTACCGTACGATTCATACGCCATTTCCTGCCTCGTACGACCAAACTGTGGAACCAGCTACCTGCAGCGGTATTTCTAAACCAGTTCGACATTGGAATCTTCAAGAAGCGAGCATATTCCTTTTTAAAAGGTAGGCAACGCACTTGTGATCCTTCGGGCATTGCAGGTGTCTATGGGCGACGATGATTACTTACCATCAGGTGACCGGCTTGCTCATTTGTCTTCCTATGATATAAAAAAAAGGCTAGAATCAGAGTAGTAAACAACTTGAACTAAAAACTGTTGTATCAGTATATTCCTATTTGGTTTTGATATTATCAATCATTGAATTACCTATGCAGACTTTAATTAACGATTTTAAATGGCCAAACGCTAAACCTCAAAAGGATTTACTTTTAGATTCACAAATAACGATATGTTAATATTCAAAACATTAAGATAGGCATCTTGTACTGCAGTGACTATTTATTTAAAAATAACAAACAAGTTTTTTATCATAACATCTTTGCTCTGCAGTGGGACGCTACAGCCTGAATATAAATCTTCTTTCTCTTAGCATTATACCAGTTTCAATCTGGGGTCCGCTTACTAATCTAACCGGATTTGGCTGAATATTAGCTTTTCCTCGAAGCGACTGCCTGTCTAACCTCCGCAACCCGAAGGGATACCGATATTCGATGATTTAGACTAGAGTCAGTTTATTTAGAAGGTACTGACGCCCTGTAACGACTGGCAAAGATCTTCATGACCACCGGGACCGATGGCTTAACGTGCTCTCCGAGGCACGTGACAAGCGATAATTAACAATTCAATACAAACAAAACTCCGAAAAGTCATTGGTGCGCGCCGTGGATTCGAACCCGAGTGAGTAAAAATAATAATAAAAAAGTTTGGGAATGTTATCACTATTGAAACTGGTGAACCCAATGAACGTGGAGGTGACTATAGAGTAAATACATGGTATATGTGTACACAACTGCACTGGCCCGGGTATCGAACCCGGTACCTAATCATATAGCATTATGTAATGTACCGGGTTCTGGTATTAAAACGCAGAAAAGGTTCTATGCGTTTATTTGCCGAGTATTGTCTCGCTTCCTATGCCGGGTATGACCGACCAACCACACGACACTGGCCTGAACACTAAGGGCTGCAGTCTCCCACGCTGTTCCCTCCGGTAGTGTGTAGGCAGGCTGCTCGAAGGCTGCGCGTAGCGGTAGATCCTCGCAGGCCGTTGGTTCAGCGGGCAGACGCCGGCGGTGCGAGTACGAGGAGCAGGGCAGGCCAGACTCTTCGGCAGAAGTGACGTCGAAGGCGATGCAGGAAGTGTAGCGGTCTAGGAGCGTAGCCGAAGTCTTCAGGTGAACCTGGAACCCCCAGCTGGGACCAGGATACACGTATGAAGTAGTATAATTATAGATATAGCGGTATAGAATTTAGTAGCGGTAGTAGGTTAGTGTAGAGTAGCGGTGCCGGAGTCTCTGTCGGCCCCTTTATATACCGGGCCCTCCATCAGTTCGTGTCGGCGCATTACCAAATATAGGCAAAACTTACGAGCGCGGACGATGGCCTTCTCTGATTGGCCGAGCGTATGGACGGTATTATGACGTACACTCGGTAGGTACCGGTCATACGCCACAGTAAGTTAGCAAAGTGAATGGATTTAGCGGTAGATGATAATGATAGTATTCGAATGATAGGCACATTTTATCCCTACTCAGCTAAATTTCACCCAGACACTAAACAAATGATTAAGGATGAATCAAACTCAATAGCTCCGGCGCAGCGGTCAAGGTAACAGACAACTGAATTCAAAACAAACAACGTTGATCAAAATAAAACAAGTTCATCAAGGACAGATTAACCTCCAATTATACCATAACACAGAACACAATATAACTTAATGAAGTTTAATTTATATCTTTAATCTTAATATATAAAATCCTTGCGTTACTGACTGACTGACAGACACACTAGAGCCGAAACTATTGGGCGCAGCAAGCTGAAATTTGGCATGTATGTTCCTTGGGGACCGTAGGGGTGCACTAAGAAGGGATTTCCCGAAATTCCCACGGGATCGGCCAAAACGGGTTAATTAAAAAAAACGCAGGCGTAGCTGCTGGCGTCCTCTAGTGTACATATAAAATTGTTGCGTTTACTGACTGACTGACAGACAACGCACGGCCAAAATTATTGGGCGAACGAAGCTAATAATTTGTCATGTATATACACAAAGAAGGGATTGCCTGAAATTCCTACAGGGCAGTAAAGAGGTCTTGAGTTAAAAAATGCACCAAATGAAGCATTTCCTCTTCCTCCTTCTATCCGTTTTCCAATCCTCGCGATAGGCAGTGGCTTGGTTGTGTTTTCGCGTACAGCCTTGCATATGAGCCGGGGTTACCACTTACAATCAGGTGGGCTACTGGCCCGTCTGTCTTGCCAGCAATAAAAAAGCTTAATCTTATGCTTGACTCTTCTTCTAGTGTTATTAGCACCATTATTGTCTTTATCACCCCGATCGTCAGAGTCCATAGTAGGTCTATTTCTTAAGTAAATGTATTATATTTATAATGATATTATCTAATAAATAGTAATAAAATTTATACTTATTTGCATTTAATAAATACCAAACTGACTAAACACGTAATCACAAAAACTAGTCTTAACATATTATAGAAATCCTCCAGTCGTCCAGTCTCTATGTATGAACGCTATAAACTCATAAACTATTACGATAATTTGATTCACACGAGCGGAGCCGCGGCCTGAGTATACTTGAATGTATGATTGAGGTGAGTTATAAATAGAAGACCTCAGTTTTGCCCTTGATTCTTATGATATTATATGTACAAGTACATACAACCTTAACTCAATATAACCAACATTGTGTTTAACTGCTATCTTTTATTATTTGTACCAAATTGCCTCCGTAGTCCAGTGGATAGCGTATACGACTGCTGATCGGAGGTCCCGGGTTCGATTCCCGGGTCGGGCAAAGTGTTACTGGGTTTTTCCAAATTCTCAGTAGCAGCACGGAGTCTGGTGATGTGCCCGGTAACGGCAAAAGGCTCGCCCTCTATTACGTGGGACCTAAAAATTAATGGCGAAATGTGGGTGTAATATTACACCTCTGCCTACCCCTTCGAGGATACAGGCGTGAGTCTATAAAAAAAATTATGTATATATACCAAACATAGTACATTTCTCTGTGTGAGAACCATTATCTCGTGTATCGACAACGCTCGTCCTAGGAAGAAATGCTGCGTCGCTGGGGACCTTACAGACATTCAATCAACGGACACAGTACACCCAGACTTGAAGCAATAATTAGTGGATACGTGCATTCATATATTATTTAGATAGGACCTTTGGATAGACCAATGTCAAACGCGCCTTTATAACGACTTGATTTATAAATGATATAAACGAAACAATGGCAGCGGTATTCAGCATGTTTCAATTATGTTGAATTTTATAACTATGTAATTGATGTTGATGTACATTGTGTTGGTGTTCATTATAAATATATAAAAATACAATGCTATGGCTTGATGAGCGCGTTAGGCTATCAGAACCAGCTATTATAAAATAAATTGACAGATGTCTAGGAGGAGTCAGTACCCTCAACTATTCTGACACCAGCCAGAGCTATACACGATATGTCTATCCCTTCTATCCCTTTGCGTTCAGGTGGTCAGACGGCAGCCGATCTGGGAACAGTATTTTGTCAAATATGGTTAAACTACAAAACGAATTCTGGGCTCGAAAGAAAAAGTCTTTGATGCAACTGGGCTATCACATACGATGTGTACCTACATATTGTTTACAGATAACAACATGGGACAAAAATCTCAGAAGCATAAGTTATTCGTATAAATCAATAATAAGACTATAAGTCACTCTTTTTTTAACCAGCTCCAAGAACAGGTCCTATGTCAATGACGGTTACAAATATGCAACCAACGATGACAAACAACACTCAAACTAGGTAAGTGTGGTACTTACCTTTGTGTTGAGTTACATTCCTATTCGCACAAAGCCTAAAGTAAAAACAGTAAGAAGGCAACAAAAATTTTGAGAATTACCTACCCGACAATATCTATGAGGGAATTATCTGAATTTGCACGAAAGCAGATTTTTTTTTAATTTTATATTATGATTACAGAAAATTGACATTAACTTAGTTTTTTTTACGCACATATTAGAACAATAGGGCATAATTACAAGTTTTCACGGTTAAACAAATTAATTTTAACGTTAACTTGAGTTACACGATATTAATAAAATTTATAAATATAATGATAGCTAACCAAAACCAGCAAGTTGGGCTGTTTATATTAATTAAAACATTTTCCTTATAAAATAACACCGACATGGCAAACTTAAGAACTATTCAAATATAAAACTTAAAATAATACCATTCAGCCTGTATATCACTGCATCACTGCCTCGTAAAAAGATAAACATAAATAAAATGGTGAACATTTCGAATTCAATCATAGATTATAAATAAAACAAACACGACATCACAGAATCAACGTTGAGATAATACTAAATACTTTATGTAGATATTTACCAATCTGTACGAACATTGGTGTTTTGCTATCATATTAAGATAATTATTAGACTTCATGACATAATTATTGTTGATTAATAACATTGTAAAGAAAATAGCATAAAATAGGTTGGTAAGGAACGTAAAAGTTTGATTCAAACAAGATATGGACCAAAAAACTAAACTTGTTATAAAAAATAACATAAGTGATCAACTGATAATTCATCGACGTCATATGTCATTATTACGCATTGTTTTATCAATAAAAAAATATATTTTTTTACTATCTTTACATCTACACTAGGAAGTATAAAGCTGAATTAGTCGCTCTTTTCATTAAATTCCCACACAAACTATTAACTAAATGTCCCATGACAAATGTAAAACGAAGCATAGCTTCTATGACGAGCAGACAACTGATAAACATACTTATGAATATATTCTCAAATACACAAATTATATTCGCACACAGAATAAAACAATCATGTTAATCATACTTGTACGTCAGCTGATAGTATATCAACCACTTCATGTAATTTTCTGCCGCAAGCGTTGTTAAAATCACTCACGTCTCTTTAGTTTATTTTACATTAAAGTCGTCCCATTTTGGGCATCTTCCGGCTGCCACCTTCAGTCTGCACAAATCATTTGCTAAATAAGGTGCTTTCGCCAGTAAGTTTTAGGTCAGCATATCAATGCATAAACAACGGTCATTGGTCCATTTCAGTGACCCACATAAATGCAAGTAAATACAATTTGATTGATTTACATAATAGTCCATTACATGAATGACACCTAGACGAATATAATATATTAGCAACATTATATTGATCGTTCATTAATCATTTGAAAAAATAAAGCTATATCATCGTTATTATGAGGAGGATGCTGGGATTAGGCCCGGTTATAAGCTGGTGGAGAGAGATCCACAAGAATGGTTGCCCACCGCGACATAAAAACAAAGGTCCGGTCGTACCCAACGCAGACAACAACATAGTGGAAAGATAAATATGTTGTAAAGGAACAGATAAAATAACGTTGTTTAACATTTGTCCGCTTGGCTTCGGTAGGTACCCTACTATAAAAATCGACAATTCAGGTACACATTCTACGCAAAACGAGTAAACAAATAAACATCAGGTCATGATCAATCAATTACAATAACAGTGGGTAATACTGATAGAACAAGTGCACACAGACACGGTTAACAAACACGATTAATACCGGAGCCACAGCGACTTGAACCGGTTAAAGTTCAAAGATCAGCGTCCATACTTGCAACTCAATACACCAAAATTAGCGTTTTACCTTTTTTGACGTTTCCATACATTTCTGTCTCGAATCTTTTTCTTATTACCTTTGAAGTCGCCCGTGAAGTCTTGCCAGTGGCAGCGATATCAAAATTCAAGGGTTAGTGGAGCTACACATTTTTCCGTTGGTATCTTTAGCGGTGTGTATGTTGGGCTGGCGATAGTACGTGTAACAACGTATGCGTTGTCAGCAGTGCCATCGAAGGCAACTTGTATAAATTCCAATAACTTTCAACTGCTTTGCAATGCTTGTTGCTGGGCAGTGGTAACAACCATGCATCACTTAAATAAAAACAAAATTTATTAACGTATTTTTATTTTTTATTTAATTTTTTTATTTTTTTTTAAACAACTCCCGCACTAGTACTAAATCCTGTGTCACGTGGGACTTTACAAACATACAACTAACGGACACAATGAAACACCCTACATAAACTTAATAACCCCTTATAAACTACAGTAATTGTCATTTCTTGTGACCATGCAATAGTTAAATTAATACTTAAATTGCGTCGTACATAAAATAAGATAAAAATTATTTATTGTACACCAGAAAAACAGAACTACAAGAATACAATGATCAAATAAAGAACTTAAAACTAGTGGTACAAGGGCGGTCTTATCGCAAAATGCGATTTCTTCCAGACGACCAAGAATGGAATAAATGGTTAAGTAACAGAGAGAATGGTTAGGTTATGGTGTACTTCATGGAATATTGAATTCTTATAAGCTCAACAGAACTAATAATAATACTTAATATATACTTACATACCAATATTACTACATACATAGGTAAGTATCAATATTATAAAATATACATATAAATAGATACCATAAATATATACAATATCAGTGCAAGTTAAAAAGAGTAGTCATGGAATATTTGCCTAAGTAGTGTTGGGTGACAAGTTTTTTTAAATACTGTCAAGGTTTGAGCCTATCTGATTGTCTCAGGCAACGAATTTCACAATTGTACCGCCTGTACAGTAAAAGATTTGCTGTAGAAAACCGTAGAGTCATACATACTACTTCCCGAGATTATAAAACAAAGATCCTACGCTTGTACGAAAAATAAATAAAATAACACAATACCACAAAAACACATGTCATATTATCATAAAATATTCTGATGTCAGTATCAATTAATTTGTAAACAAATTAAAACTATTAGGCTGGTGTGAAAACAAAAAAGAATTGAATAAAAATCATAAATAAATTATGTGAATATGTTATATTATCTCTGCAAAGTTTTCCATTGTGTCTAGTAAAAAAACGTACATAAATAAGTATATGAATAGTAACTATAATTAATTATGTTCTATTATGAAGATACGACCAACCGAAATCACAATTTTAGTTTGAAACTAAGTTTTCTTTGCAAATGTCGTGTCTCTGATTTTACTGAAAATGGTGGTCATTTTTTTATTATTTATTTTTTTACAAGGCACCAATGCTGTTATATACAGGCTGAATGGTATGTATGTATATTAAATTGAAATTGCATTATTACTTAAAAACCGAGACATGAGTGCTATAGGTTTAAGCTTCTTCATCAATCAACTTGAACTGTTGAGGGTTACGTATAAAGCAGCTAATAAAGTAGATGAACAGAAAAAGTAAATAAATATTGAAAATAATGTGTAAGTACATTGTAGTGATAATGTAGGTTCAGTCAACTGCTCTTTCTTCAGTAAAAATAAAAATAGACTGCCACCCAGTGGTTTTTGGGTTACGCATGGGTAACAACACCGCCCCAAGGCCTGGTAATCCACGTGGGGCATGAATCTCAGCAATCGTCGAACTTGTTTCTTGACGGTTGTTTTCTGACAAACTGGACTGAGAATTGAATGACCAGATTGTTTGCGCCACGGGTGTTAATCTATTGATGTGATATTGCGCGTCATGATCGGTGGTGAAAGAAACGATGGACGGGAGCAAGGTCTAGTTGCCGGTGACCGTAGGTACCTCAAATTCAGTTGCCACTCTGCCCTGAAGCTGCATTTGAGAGGACTAGCCTGTCATTGGATGATTTTCCATCGTCGCCTACCTCAGTGGAGATGCTTTGGTCACCGGGAACGAAGATAAGAATATACGTACGTAGGAAGGAACAGACGATTCTAGAGACTGGATTCCTAGCATCGCTGTATAAGAGGCGCTGCAGGACCATAGGGTGGATGAGGACACAAACCTGGGCCTGAAACGCTTCCTTATAGGTACGAGCCATTAATGCTAAGCATAAACACACGAGCAACGATCACCTCTCGATGTAGATATCGTTTTAGTAAAGCAGTAGGAACAATAAACTGCGAACGAGATTAAAGAAGCTTGCTTGCTACCGCGTAGCATAGACCCTACTTACAGGATGATATTTAGAGGATTCTAGTCAATCTGAGAAAGAAAACCGTGAAATTGATAAATTTCATAGAATTTTAAAACGGTTATAACCATAGTTACCTAAATCTATAATGTATGCCCAATGTAATAAGAATGGTCGTACATTGCTCTCTCGTAAGGTGCTCATCTTAATATATAAAATCCTTGCGTTACTGACTGACTGACAGACACGCTACAGCCGAAACTATTGGGCGCAGGAAGCTGAAATTTGGCATGTATGTTCCTTGGGGACCGTAGGGGTGCACTAAGAAAGGATTTCCCGAAATTCCCACGGGATCGAACAAAACGGGTAAATTTAAAAAAAATGCAGGCGTAGCTGCTGGCGTCCTCTAGTATAAGATAAGTTAAGGCGCCCGCATCAAACCGCTTCCAGCGATTTTCAATTAAATCGTCAATTTTAAGAAAATTTTATTTTTTTTTTAAATTAGCATTAGTCACATAATTCGTGCTTCATGTTAACATTTAATTCCTAATTTTCAGCGACCGAATACGCCCGAATGCCTCCGTTGATACAATTGGACCCGTACAAACAATGTCAGTTGGATTCAAACGCGTTGTATTGCAGTGCGGAGGTCGTCTTAGTATCAGACAAACCTAGTCAGCTTCTGGATATGATTAAGGCAAGTAATACGCTATAATATGGACACTGTTTCAAATGAAATTAATATTCATTCAGACAGTTTATTTTATTTTTATTTTTTTATAGACCCACGCCTGTATCCCCGAAGGGGTAGGCAGAGAAACTAGTGGTTATTTGGGATTATGAATACATTTATTTTATACATACGTGCATAGTATATAATAAAATGATGTAATCTTAATATATAAAATCCTTGCGTTACTGACTGACTGACTGACAGACACGCTAAAACCGAAACTATTGGGCGCAGGAAGCTGAAATTTGGCATGTATGTTCCTTGGGGACCGAAGGTGTGCACTAAGAAGGGATTTTCCGAAATTCCCACGGATTCGGCCAAAACGGGTAAATTAAAAAAAAATGCAGGCGTAGCTGCTGTCGTCCTGTAGTCTATAAATAGATGCCTTCTCGGTTGCCTCAAGATTACTTGAGAAAATTGTGCGCTGTAGCTTTATTTAAATTGTGCTTTTTTAAACATAGAAGTTTAAGCAATAGTCCTTATTCGTTATGAGTTGTCTCAAAATAAAGTGTCACCAAGGACTATTCAGTATTTATTTATTTAGGACAACCATTAGTTGTTACATTGTAATAAATAATAAGAAACAGAAGTTATAAGTTAAAACTAAATGTACATAATGTAGTACATAATGTACTAAATGTAGGGTGCATAGGGTTCCCACCAAGAACTTAGGGTCCCAAGCCAACCTCACCTGCAAGTGGTGCACCTGCCGATCAACGGACGAGGCTCTGGCAAACAAAATGTCCCAATAAGCGGCAATAGGCTCGCCACCTATTACGTGGGATCAAAACACTGGCGAAAAGTGGGCGTTTAATATGCCTCTGCCTACCCCTTCGGGGAAACAGGCGTGAGTCTATGTATGTATGTATGTAAATGTACAACATTCTAAGGCGATACAGTATGTACTTATGACCAGGAACTTTTACCGCATGGTGAGATACTCGACACTATTCAACACTTAAAATACAATCTAGTTGTAGAGTCGACGAAATTCTGTCTAGGTGTTGCTATCTATGATAGAACAGGAGTAGAGGTTCGACATCTTTATCGGCGTCTGGCAACATGGGTGGTATCAAAATACTTGACAAATAAGTGTCATAATTGTGCCATTGTACAAGAAGGGATAAGTGAGAATAATGAAGACTAGAAGATAGCTAATGGCAAATTTTTAATGGTGGACACAATTTTCTATATTGGTTGTCAAACCGAAAATTTATTGTAAAATTTTTTCACGCATAGCTGAATTTGGCTTGACTACGAGTACCTACTACGACGATATCAATTGCAATGCGCTGTAATTATACGCGAAATATTATCCGTCTAGTTACTATTAACAATTCTCATCTTCTTTTCACCTGGCCAGAGAGCGTCCAACATAACTCGCCTAGCAGTTGCCTGCATTTGAAAACCTGCTTACTCCACCAAACATTTTTAAGAAAATTCAAATTACTTGTGACGCAAATTGCATTCAATTAACTAAATATCTAAACAAATAAGTTTTTGCTTGCGAAGTGCAGTGTTTTTTATTTAAAATACGAGTTTGTTAAAAATACCACATTTTTACTTAACAGTTTACTGTCTAATTTGCTAATAGAAATAATGGCATTGTCAAATATCAGGAGCCTGACTATCTTTATGCCAAATTGAGTTGGGTTGCTAATAGGCGCGAGTGCACGAGCAGGCAGTGTTCACAGCAACTATCTTTTTTACCGCACAAAACAGCAGCATTTAAGGGCAGTTTCCGCTATGCGGCGTCTAAGATCTGGAACAACTTGCCGCCGCCCATCAGATCTCTAAATACTATTGGCACTTTTAAACGACAGCTACGGCGGCACCTCATTGACGCACAGCGGAAACTGAATATGATTAATGTGAACGCGTCCCTTATCTAGATATGTATGTGTCAGTGCATTGAATTAAATTATACATTATATGTGTTGTCAATCTACTAGCAAAATTTATAGTGTAGAACTTAACATAACGCAGAGTTATTTCATTTGTGTAATTATTCGTTTTTTTTCCTTTTATTATAGTGTTGTAACACTTTTGTTTTAGTTTACGTGTTTAATATGCTGGTTGACTTTCGTGAGTCATTTATCCGTAGGTTGCGGTTGAAAATCAGTGTTTGACATAATTTTATGTCAGACGTATACTGAACCGTGACCTATTTTTGCCATATTGAATGTGTTTGTATTTTTACTCTGTTGTGTATAATTATGTATATCTTTGATCCGTTTTTTGTACTTGTAGTGTATGTATGTACCTATGGCAAAAATAAAACCTCATTTCATTTCATTTCATTTCATTTATAATACTAAAAACAAGCCGTACAGTACAGTACCTACTGTAAATTATTTTAGAATTATAATTGCGTTGTTTTATTTATACATACCTACTCGTATAAACAAAAGTGAAGTGTCAGTTTGTAATTTCAAAATGACTAGATTTTTTCAGGTAGGTATATATTTAAGTCTTGCATAAATAATCATTTTCCTATTTATCTTTCTTTCTGTTAATCCAGAGTAATGATAGAAAGACATAAACAACCGTTTTTTTTATTTACCTGCCTTTCTGTTAATAATCTTTAATGTGGCTTAACAGATTTTAAAGAGGGTTTCATTGCAAGGTACAGTAGTTTGTGGAGCTCATATATATCCTCGCAGTCTCAGACAAAACTTTTTGACCAATGTGAGTTGCCTGTGAAGTTGTTCGCTATAGGTCATATTAGACCAGTGCTGATAGTAACAGTACCAGTAACGGTAGTAGTACCAGTGAAGTGCTTTACAAAACGGTAAAAAGAGAAATAAAATTATAGTAGGATGAAAGTTATTGGAAAAGGAACATAATATAACAGAAATGAACGGAAAAATAAATTACGGGCGATCTGAGGATGGGAAGTGGATTGGGGTGCGATTTTAAGGATAAAAAAGGGTTTATCTCGATTGCCGGCAAAACTACAAGTCCCTCGGTAAAAACGTAAATGACAAAGTTTTAGATACTTTTGTATTTACACTTTATTATTTTATTTTTGTATTCACATAAGGTCAAAATGTATGTGAAAAATTCAAATAAACAAGTAATTGGTTTTTTTGTTAACGTTTTAATGTTTGTAAAAATGTTAACCAAATTTCGTGAAAAAGAAAAATCTATTGTAAAAGATTACAATAGTTTTTTCTTTTTTACGAAATTTGGTAAAATCTTACTTTTTTATGTTCCAACCCTAATTTTCGATCGAATATTCTCACGTCAAAATATCAGCATTTTTTAAAAGTCGGTTGGCCTTTTGTTCGTTGAAATCTCTCTCTTTTTGTTGGTGTAAATAAAATATACATTATACATATACGGTAAACCGTCTCAGAAAATGCAAAGAAACGAAACAACCACGAGACCGATTTTTATCATTATGTACAATTTTGAGTTATTTATTAAAATTAACTTTAATTACTCGAAAAACGTAAGATTCCATGCTAGATTGATTAAAAAGAACTTGCAAATCGAAATATACGACTAAAATTAACAACTAAATAAGTTAATATTTAATAAGACATCTACTTACAATATTTTGAGAAAGTTATAGAATCTTTAAATTATAGCGTAGACTCCCATTTATTGCTATTTTACGGTAACATACCTGTGTGACCCACAGAAAATTTTAGCTCATCAATAGATATTGTACCTATAGAGAAGTGGGGGTACCCCGAAGGGGTAGGCAGAGGTGTATTACACCCATATTACGCAATGATTTTTTTAGGTCCCACGTAATAGGGGGCGAGCCTATTGCCGTTACCGGGCACACCACCAGACTCCGTGCTGCTACTGAGAATTCGGAAAACCCAGTAACACTTGCCCGACCCAGGAATAGAACCCAGGGCCTCCGATGAGCTGTCGCATACACTATCCGCTGGACCACGGAGGCAGTCAGTCAGTATCTACTAAATAAATTGATACTAGTCTAAACCATGGAATATCGCAATCCCTTTAGGTTGCGAAAGTCAGACAGGCAGTCGCTCTGTGGAAAAGCTAATATTCAGCCAAATCCAGTTTGACTAGTAAGCGGACCCCAGGATGAAACTGGGATAACGCTAGGAGGATGATGATGACCTTACGTACAGTCGAACAACTTCCCGCTTGACCACCATAAGGGCGGGAATCGCTCAGCAAGACATCGTCGCTTACAGTGCTACTTTACACATACAGTTTTAGTGTGCCTCGACTCTATGACCGAGCCAAGGAATGTTTTTTCAATCTGGTCCACGCCGACTTGTTTGATTGTAGATACGTTTACATTTCCAGAACTATAAATTAAAAATAATGATAACGACCTCGAGCTTTTAAATTACGAACTATGGTTTGAAGTTAAATTCTAATCTTAACTGTGCAAAAGTTATTTATTATCTATAGTGTAAAAAATATGTGCAACATCAGTCGCACACATTTTTCACACACACACAACACATGCCTTCTCCAAATCTCCCTACACAGACCAATGTTGAGGTGCCTCGCATCAAATCGGTACCCTCGATCTTAACAAGATCGTTGGTCCACCTTGTAGCAAGCCTACATAATATGCTGCATCGTCTAGCACTTGGCCATCACTCCAGAACCATTCCGCCCCATCGGTTCTTGGAGCTATGTGCTCTGACGATTGCCACATCAGCTTGACTATTCGGATAGCCATGTATTGTTGGTGACTGGTTCTTTTAAGTAGGTACTTATATTCTCAGTTCTGCTATATTCCTGAAGCATCGAGCATATCTCCGTCCATCACCCCACAGAACATTTTAGAGAAGTGGGGAAGGGCTAGGTGGATCCCAGCCCTGACATGTATGTTTATGAACAATGTTGTTCACTGTTCTGTATCTCGAATACTGACTAACTGTTTTTACAGCTGATACGAAATAACAGGTAGTAAGGCTCAGACACACCAAGCCCTTCCCCACTTCTCTATAGGTACAATATCTATTGATGAGCTAAAATTTTCTGTGGGTCACACAGGTATGTTACCGTAAAATAGCAATAAATGGGAGTCTACGCTATAATTTAAAGATTCTATAACTTTCTCAAAATATTGTAAGTAGATGTCTTATTAAATATTAACTTATTTAGTTGTTAATTTTAGTCGTATTTTTCGATTTGCAAGTTCTTTTTAATCAATCTAGCATGGAATCTTACGTTTTTCGAGTAATTAAAGTTAATTTTAATAAATAACTCAAAATTGTACATAATGATAAAAATCGGTCTCGTGGTTGTTTCGTTTCTTTGCATTTTCTGAGACGGTTTACCGTATATGTATAATGTATATTTTATTTACACCAACAAAAAGAGAGAGATTTCAACGAACAAAAGGCCAACCGACTTTTAAAAAATGCTGATATTTTGACGTGAGAATATTCGATCGAAAATTAGGGTTGGAACATAAAAAAGTAAGATTTTACCAAATTTCGTAAAAAAGAAAAAACTATTGTAATCTTTTACCATATATTTTTCTTTTTCACGAAATTTGGTTAACATTTTTACAAACATTAAAACGTTAACAAAAAAACCAATTACTTGTTTATTTGAATTTTTCACATACATTTTGACCTTATGTGAATACAAAAATAAAATAATAAAGGGTAAATACAAAAGTATCTAAAACTTTGTCATTTACGTTTTTACCGAGGGACTTGTAGTTTTGCCGGCAATCGAGATAAACCCTTTTTTATCCTTAAAATCGCACCCCAATCCACTTCCCATCCTCAGATCGCCCAATTTTTCCGTTCATTTCTGTTATATTATGTTCCTTTTCCAATAACTTTCATCCTACTATAATTTTATTTCTCTTTTTACCGTTTTGTAAAGCACTTCACTGGTACTACTACCGTTACTGGTACTGTTACTATCAGCACTGGTCTAATATGACCTATAGCGAACAACTTCACAGGCAACTCACATTGGTCAAAAAGTTTTGTCTGAGACTGCGAGGATATATATGAGCTCTACAAACTACTGTACCTTGCAATGAAACCCTCTTTAAAATCTGTTAAGCCACATTAAAGATTATTAACAGAAAGGCAGGTAAATAAAAAAAACGGTTGTTTATGTCTTTCTATCATTACTCTGGTTTAACAGAAAGAAAGATAAATAGGAAAATTATTATTTATGCAAGACTTAAATATATATCTACCTGAAAAAATCTAGTCATTTTGAAATTACAAACTGACTCTTCACTTTTGTTTATACGAGTAGGTATGTATAAATAAAACAACGCAATTATAATTCTAAAATAATTTACAGTAGGTACTGTACTGTACGGCTTGTTTTTAGTATTATAAATGAAATGAAATGAAATGAGGTTTTATTTTTGCCATAGGTACATACATACACTACAAGTACAAAAAACGGATCAAAGATATACATAATTATACACAACAGAGTAAAAATACAAACACATTCAATATGGCAAAAATAGGTCACGGTTCAGTATACGTCTGACATAAAATTATGTCAAACACTGATTTTCAACCGCAACCTACGGATAAATGACTCACGAAAGTCAACCAGCATATTAAACACGTAAACTAAAACAAAAGTGTTACAACACTATAATAAAAGGAAAAAAAACGAATAATTACACAAATGAAATAACTCTGCGTTATGTTAAGTTCTACACTATAAATTTTGCTAGTAGATTGACAACACATATAATGTATAATTTAATTCAATGCACTGACACATACATATCTAGATAAGGGACGCGTTCACATTAATCATATTCAGTTTCCGCTGTGCGTCAATGAGGTGCCGCCGTAGCTGTCGTTTAAAAGTGCCAATAGTATTTAGAGATCTGATGGGCGGCGGCAAGTTGTTCCAGATCTTAGACGCCGCATAGCGGAAACTGCCCTTAAATGCTGCTGTTTTGTGCGGTAAAAAAGATAGTTGCTGTGAACACTGCCTGCTCGTGCACTCGCGCCTATTAGCAACCCAACTCAATTTGGCATAAAGATAGTCAGGCTCCTGATATTTGACAATGCCATTATTTCTATTAGCAAATTAGACAGTAAACTGTTAACGAATAAGGACTATTGCTTAAACTTCTATGTTTAAAAAAGCACAATTTAAATAAAGCTACAGCGCACAATTTTCTCAAGTAATCTTGAGGCAACCGAGAAGGCATCTATTTATAGACTACAGGACGACAGCAGCTACGCCTGCATTTTTATTAATCTACCCGTTTTGGCCGAATCCGTGGGAATTTCGGAAAATCCCTTCTTAGTGCACACCTACGGTCCTCAAGGAACATACGTGCCAAATTTCAGCTTCCTGCGCCCAATAGTTTCGGCTTTAGCGTGTCTGTCAGTCAGTCAGTCAGTAACGCAAGGATTTTATATATTAAGATTACATCATTTTATTATATACTATGCACGTATGTATAAAATAAATGTATTCATAATCCCAAATAACCACTAGTTTCGAGATGCCGTAGATAGCGACCAATTCGTGTTTTATTTATATCCAACAACCTAAATATAAAAAATTAATTGCTTCGTATACGTTGACTACTATTTTAACATAGACTATTATAAGAATTAATAGCTTCGTTCTTTTATTTACCTCATGTGAATATGGCAGATGAGAAATCCCCCTACGTATATATGCTTATGCTTGGTATTGTATAATGCTGAATAAAATTCAAAATTAATGTTTTTTAAGTTAAAGTAGAAAATTGAACAAATGTATAAATTAAACGTAAAATGGTAGCAGCGACAGCATAGTGGAGATATATTTAAGGATTCGAATCCAATACTCAATACTCTATATTTTATTGCACTATATAAGTTACATGAGGTGTTACAATGTGACAGGGCACGGCAATATATAATAATGTAGAAGAGAGGAGGATGCTATTTTTTACTTTATTATAAAAAAATATTCTATTTAAATTTAATATTACACTGTTTTATCCATTACTTTTAAGATATTAATTATATTTATTCACTATCAATATATTATATATTATTACTCATAAATTTATATTGCATAATCAGGGTGTTGATATGCATTTGCAAAATAATTTAAAGGGTTAATCTACTACTATAACTGAATACAAATAGGGGAAACCAGGGCAAGTGGGCCCCTTAAGGGAAGACGTGAATAAAATCTCAGAAAAACAAGATAATGACAAAAATCAACAGGCATTTATTAGTCTCGTTAATCCTTATTATCATGAATCTTTAATAATTATTTTAGGCTACCAGTCTTTGGTGCTATTCGAACTTAAAAAAAATTAATAAACTGCCTGTTTTGCCCCGTGTCCGTGGTAAAATGGCCATATCCGCTTGCTTGCCCGTGTTATATGGCATATAACAAAATTCAAACACTAAATTGCCCGTGTTATATGGCATATAACATCGCATCTCAGTCTACTTTGCCCGTGTCATACTGTATATGACATGGCTCCCGCAGTCGAAAGAGTGAAATATACTCGTCTCAGTCGCTCTAGGGCTTAGTTTGTATTATGTATCTCGTTTCTACGTTAAATTTCCCGTCATACTAATCCCAGTCGAGTTTCGACTCCATAGAGAAATTTAAAAAAAAAACGTTCGTTGTCAATGTTGTCATTGAGTGTTGAGTCGGTGCGGAATGTGCGGAATGTGTGAGTGTATTTGTGCTGTTTTTTCTGTTAAATTTAGTTTTATTCTTTAAGATCTATTGTGTTTATCAAGGTATGTAAATAACTAACACGTATATATAATAATTCCAGCATGAAATATAAGATTTGACTTTTTTCGAGACCTTAAGTAGATTTTGGCGCGCAACAGTGATTTTACTGAGAAGATGGGAACTGTTTCAGAAATGTTCATATTACTCAGAAGTGGTCAATGCTATCCATATATTTTTTTTTGTTTTAAAAGAATATGAGACTACTTATTTAGTGTTTATTTATTTGTATGTTTAAAACTGTTATTTGTGCATTATATGGCCTTATCAAATTTAACATAAATTACGCCGCGCGGCGCCAGGTAATGGTTTGGAATCAGAGGCCTCTAATTCATAAATATGTATAGACAAGTGTACTTTTTTGTTTTTATCTTATTATCTTATATATAAGTAACGTAATTAAATATTAAAAACGATATGTCACCGCTTTAAGTTTTGAGGTATGAACTTATAAATACAAAGCGAGCTCTAAAACGCGCTATCTCAATTTCAAACGAGCATCACTCGACACCAGAGTCGTAATCTAAATAAACAAAGATAACATTGTATAGTTAGTTTCATAACAAACATAAATAATATAACACTTGACAACCTTTCAAAACAAATTGAGTCACACGAACCGATTGTGTGGAACCCGACCCGCGCGCCGAGGCGATAAAAACGCGCGGGCATTTGATCGTTATCGCTTTCAAGTGGCCGGGCAGAGGGGCCGGTGTGGGTTGCGGCGCGGGGCAAGCAAGCGGATATGCGGGGCATAACAGGCATGTAAGTTTAAAACCAAGCACAAAAAGTAAAAATGTGAAGGGATTTTTCATCATTATCCTCTTCACCGGCGCAAGAACAGTGGCCTATCTCTGACATGCACGGCAACTGACCCAACCCTCTGTAGATTTTGAGTACAAATATCCACAGTAAAAACATTCTACATCTTCTTCCTCCGACTCGTTCTTCTTATTTTCTTCATTTTTCTTCCTTCCTTTCTTCTCCACCAAGCCACAATTTGCTAACCAATCCTCGCCAGCGGTTTGAGTAGTCGGATCAAAATTATGAGGGATGCTATATTTTGTTGGCATTTGATATGCCAGCTGACGAACTTCAATTCAAACAAACTACCTTCCATATCTTTAATATATGAAGCTAACTCTTCCTTTTAAGCAGCTGAAAATACCGGTCTATAACTACCTAGTTTTATTGGTGATAAATGTTGTGTTGTTTTATACTCCTCGAATTTTCGCTGCAAAGTTGATCGCGGCACATTGTACTCAAGAGCGGCCCGTTTACAGCTTAATCTGCCACTGGCCTCATCCTTTACGGCTGATTCCATCTTCTCCGAGCTCCATTTGGCACGTTCTGTCTTCCTTTGCCAGTGGCGAAACTATTATTGTATCTGCAGAAAAAAGATCAACTTAATAGGATTACCTGAGGCAAAATGGGCACCCTGGCCATTTTGCCCCGCCCAAAATGCCCCAAAGGTCAAACAAAACAAATGATATCGAAATCCAACGAAAATGTGGTAGTTCGTTCACAACTCGTTCAAGTTATTTAGACACATAATTGAATGTAGCAAATTACTTAATAACCGGGCATTTAACACAAACACGAATTAGCTATAACACATACTTAAAACCGAAAAAATAATATCAAACGCATCAACTTACGTAATCTCGTTCTGTCGACGTACGATGCGCATCTACACACACACAACCACTTTTCTAGCTAGTGCGAGGTCGACTGGAAGGCAATCCGACGAGTTTCGAGCGTCTCGGTTTATTATCCTGCGGAGGAGAGGGGGTGCCCATCTTACCCCGCGGGCCCGTAATGCCCCGGCTTCCCCTATATGAAAAAATAAGTCACAAAAAGTTAAAAAAAAATGTCGTCATCATACACTTTGAACATTAACTCGGTGTATTGACCGCTGCCGCCGCTTAGCTGGTCGCCATTGCAGGTGCCTAACACACACCCCCCGTAAGATCTCCACCTTGTCGTGGTGGGAGGGCTCAGTAACCGTGGGTTTGAGGTACGCCCACGGTGAAGCTAAGCGGGATCCCGGGAGAGGACGCTCCACGTGGGCTTGCGTGAGGCCTGCGTAGGATGCGTCCCAAGGTGCGGGTGCTGGGGACAGTTCTGTCTGTCCCTCGCAGTCGGGTGCGATCGCGGGAGGAGAGGCGTGTCGGTGTTGCGTTGCCGCGCGCCCTATCTCCCGCGACCAAATGGGGGCGCACCATGGTAGCGTCGCGGTGGGGCCGCAGAGGAAGAGGAGATGCGGTGTTGAGTTGCCGTCCTCCCTATCCTCTGCGGCCGCTAAGTGTTTTGGCGGCGGAGCCCAACACCTTCATCCGCCACCAAGGGGGTTTCGTTCGGGGCCCGCCTGACCATCTGGCGGGCCAATACCCGTCGGGGGTAGCGAGGAATGTTTCGGTGAAACCCTACCCTCCAACACATGGGTACATGAGGAGAATAAAAAAAAACCACTTGGCTTGACGGGGCCTGCGCAGGATGCGTCCAACGGTGCGGGTGCGGGGGACAGTTCTGTCTGTCCCTCGCAGTCGGGTGCGGTCGCGGGAGGAAACGCGTGTCGGTGTTGCGTTGCCGCGCGCCCTATCTTCCGCGACCAAACGGGGGCGCACCATTCGATGCGTCGCGGTGGGGCCGCAGAGGAGAAGGATATGCGGTGTTGAGTGTTTTGGCGGCGGAGCCCAACACCTTAATCCGCCGCCAAGGGAGTTTTGTTCGGGGCCCGCCTGACCATCTGGCGGGTCAATACTCGTCGGGGGGTAGCGACGAATGCTTATGCGAATCCCTACCCTCCGACACGCGGTACATGAGGAATTCTTTTTTTTTATTTTATTCATTCTTTAAGAAGAAAAAAAAAAAGAAACACGAAGGTCACCCACGGTGAAGCTAAGCGAGATCCCGCTAGTGGACGATCCGCGTGGGCTCACCTGACCTCACAGCCATGGACTTCTTTTTGTGGGTGTAAAAACGAAGTCCATGACCGTGAGGTCAGGTGAGCATAGAGGCCAAGCTACGGGGCTGCCTCTTTATAATATAAAGGGTCATGGTCAAAATGGGCGTAAATAGGCCAATGAAACCAATAGATTGGTTTCATTATTTTTTTTGTTCACTACGGTGGGAAACTCTTCTTATGAGTCATCTCAACTCCGCTAACCCAGCCATTAGAACGGCTGGGCTTGGGACTGGCGGAGGAGGTATGTGGAGGCTCTCCCCTAAAGGCGTTCGGGGCATACCCACTAAAACCCACCGCGGTGTCCCTTCGGGTCCCGTGTGGTGGCGGGGTCACGCGATTCGCGATTAGCATACTTTCTCGCGACCCCGCCCGGGATTGGCAAGCCGTTGGTGTTGGCGGGCCCCGTCTCGTCTTGATCTCGCAATCATCCATCTAACTTCTTGCATCCATCAAACTTCTGGCATCCATCACCTCACAAAGCTACTTGGGAGGCGGCGAGGACACGCGCCGCCTCCCGCCTTTTGGCGGACAGGGAGCAGCCCCAGCGCTCACCGTCCGCAGGCACTAAAGGAGATGTACCATTTGGCCATACATTATGGGCCTGGCACGGACAAACACGACACCATGTGTGTTTTGAAGATAAATGACTACTCTATTAACCTGTATAATTTTTTTTTGCATAACTTTTGGTAGAAATAAGATACGAGATATTTGAAATGGAAATTATTCCACAACTAAATATACCTCAAAATTGAATTTTAACATAAATATAATACCTAGATGTAAATAAAGGTATGTCTTTGTGTCATAAAGAACAAAAACTACATAAAGAGAGGCCAATAATAATGAATAATCACCTGTGTACCAGGGAACCTCGTGTGCTCGTACTATGTTTAGTCGTCCAAAAAAACTAAGCACAATCACAAACACCGCTGCATATTCTCACGATGCGCAGTAGCAACCACAATATACTTATCTATGGTAGCAACATGAATGACATAACAGATAAAAAATGTGTTGCAAATGGTTTGAAAAAATATTTCTACTATCGATTAAAAAACAAAACGATTTTTACCGATTAATAATTATGGAATATTTAATAAATTATATATTTCTTGATTCTTTTTACAAATATATTTATAAAGTATTTAGGTAATGTGTAGTGAGTAGAAATAAAATACGTATTGCCCGTAACTCCGTGTATTTCATACTAAATATCTTAGGCGACGGACGCAGCCGTCTCTACCTCACACATACATCACCTTACATTACACACATACATCACGCAATCGTACATTAGGTAAATAGGTACATTAGGAGTAGTGTGTCCCTACAGTACTCCCCCCTTTACAAAAGAAAAAAATATATATATTTACCCCAGTATAACTACATAAATCTTAATCCTATTTATCATCACTGACACCGACACGTAACACTGGTCGATAGACGTGGAATGTGGCGCCGATCTACGACGCGTACTGTGGCATTGGCGCTTGCTGACGAGGGACCGCCTGCACGCTAGCCAGCGTGGCGTTACTCGCGAACACTTGCCTGCGCACCCATCCTTTCGCCGAACCTTTGCAATGTCGCCATGTCATGTATCCGGCTGCGAGACCGATGAGGATAACTATTGCGACGATAATCCAGTGCATCGTGTCCAGCTTCTGTGTTATCATAGAGTTGTTCACGGTCGCCTGCGCAATAACTTGGTCTTTGCTGGATGTACCGCCCATGTTATCGACTAGTGTTCAGTGTTACCGATGTCTTAAAAGTCTAAATATAAACTAAACGACATGGTAGTCATATTTAACTTAATACATAATTATGTTTATTACATTTCGCAATGCTCAATTGCTAAAAATGCGTCAATACGCAAAATAATGAAGTGCAATATAATCGTATTCTATATTTTAATATTTATTATAATGTAAATTTATAACCTACTTTACGTTTACTTATTATTAGTAATTATACTTAATGTAAATAACATTACGACTCAAAGTCGTATTATATCTACTTTAAATCACGCAATTCATTTAGGTACGCTTATACAATAACAATACTCATAGATTCAATTACACATAGATACTCGTGACGACACCTGCAAAAGTGTTTACGAAGCAAAACGTATTGGACGCTTGATAACGCGGCCACTGCGCGATGTTCTCGGACATAAAACTTTGCAAGAAGTGTCTGTATTATCAGGAGAGAAACTATACCTATTGTTATCATAAAAATGATTAAAACTATTACTACTACTATCACAATCTGTTGACGACTCTTCGTCGATTATATAGGCAGGTTTAAGCCTATCAATCGAAATAGTCGTTTCCTTATCGCCTATTTTTATTACGAAAGCCTTTCCTCTCCTGCTTATGACGCTGTACGGGCCATCATAAGGAGGTTGCAGAGATTTACGTAATAAATCGTTCCTAACGAAAACACTTTTGCAAGTAGTCAAATCGCTTGGTATAAATAACGAACGTGTATTACTGTGACTTGGTGGTCTAGGTTTTAACTGACTAATGGCGTCTCTTAGTTTTTGCAAATATTCCGAGTCCGACACACCTAATCTACTGTTGTCATAAAAATCACCCGGTAACCTAATTGTCTTTCCGTACGTTAACTCAGCTGCGCTCACGCCACTGTCGCTTCTAGCAGCGGCGCGTAAGCCTAACAACACAGATGGTAATTCGTCGATCCATGAACTGTTGCAATTAAGACGTGCCATAAGAGCCACTTTTAGTGCTCTATGCCAACGTTCTATCATGCCGTTGCTTTGCGGATGGTAAGGTGTCGTGCGCATTTTTTCTATACCTAAATACTTCATTAGTTGCTGAAAAACATCACTTTCAAATTGTCTGCCCTGGTCGCTCGTTAGCTTAACAGGGCATCCAAAACGAGATATCCATCCTTCGAACACCACTCTTGCTACAGTGTCTGCCGTAATATTCTGCACTGAAAAAATCTCAGGCCAACCACTAAAACGATCTATCATAGTTACACAGTATCTATAGCCATCTGCCGTTGTGCTAAGGGGGCCTACTATATCTATGTGAACGTGTGAAAACTTATCAGCCCTCTCATATTCGCCTGAGCCTGATATCGTATGCCTTGTGATTTTTACTTTTTGACATTGGACGCATGATCTCGCCCAATGTGTAATGTCCCTATCCATGTCTGGCCAAAAAAATTTTTGTTTGATTAATGTCTTACTAACTTTGATGCCGGGATGACTGAGATTATGGACAGAATAAAAAGCTAATTTTCTGAATGGTTCCGGTAAATAAGGTCTTACATTTTGCGTTGATGTTTCGCAATAAATAGAGGTATTACAATCAGGCAAACAAACCTGCTTAAATTGCAAGTTGCAGTTGCTAGCCGATGTTTGTAATGCCTGCTGTAGGTAAGTATCACTTGACTGTAGTTTAGCTACCTCGGCGTAATCTATAGTCGTGGGACAATGTATCGTCTCGACGCGTGAGAGCGCATCGGCGACGACATTATGCTTACCACTGACATATTGTATATCAGTGGTAAATTCACTAATATAAGAAAGTTGCCTAATCCTTCTGGGACTTTCTTTATCATTAGTACATTTTGTAAAAAAATAAATAAGGGGTTTATGATCTGTATACACAGTTAATTCGCGACCTTCCAACAGATTTTTAAAATGCTTGATGGCCATAAATACTGCCAAGAGTTCCCTGTCGTATGTCGAATATTTAGTTTCTGTTTGCGTTAATTTCTTCGAGAAATAACCGAGTGGCTGCCAGGTATTATTTGTATATTGTTGCAAGACTGCACCAACACTAGTGTTCGAAGCATCTGTCATCAGCGCTAATTTAGTATTAGGTAAAGGATAAGATAATGTAGCGGCGCTTTGCAAGCTCTCCTTACATTTCTTAAATGCCTCGTCGGCCTTATCAGTCCACTCAATAATAGTTTTATCATTCTTCTTGGTGTTATGCAAATATTCATTAAGTATTGATTGAAATTCTACAGCCCTAGGAATATGAGATCTATAGAAGTTTATCATACCTAAAAAGCGTCGCAATTGCTCGACGGTGTGCGGCCTCGGAAAATTTAACACAGCTTGGACCTTGTCGTCAAGCGGGCGAACTCCGTCCGTCGACACCTCAAAACCTAAAAACTCAAGCTTAGATTGACCGAATACACACTTAGAAATATTTATAGTAACACCATATTTGTCGAATCTTTGAAAAACGGCATTTAAATGCTTTTTATGCTGTTCGGCTGTTTCGCTCACAATGATGACGTCATCGATATAATTAAACAGAAAGTCTAAATCGCGCAGCACCACCGTATCCATAAATCTTTGGAACGATTGGGCTGCGTTACGTAATCCGAACGTCATTCTTGGAAATTCGAACAAGCCAAAAGGCGTTATAATTGCCGTTTTCTCTATGTCGTCCGGGGCCACTGGAATAAAATGGTACGAACGGTTTAGATCAAATTTACCAAAAAAACATTTTTTACCCGCTAATAAATATTTAAAATCGTGAATCCGAGGAATTGGATACCGATCCGGCTTGGTTATCGCGTTCAACCGTCTATAATCGCCACAAGGCCGAAGTTCACCGTTTTTTTTCGGTACTACGTGCAAAGGGCTTGCCCACGCACTCATAGACGGTCGACAGATACCCATTTCGGTCATTCTCCGAAATTCCTCTTTCACCTTAACGAATCTATCCGGTGGCAAGGGTCTCGCCTTCGCGTAAACCGGTGGTCCCGACGTCTCGATCACATGATATACCGAATGCTTAGGTGGGTCCCGGTACGATACCGGTTTAGTCACCTCCGGATATTTACGTAACAATTCATGCCACTCGTTATTGCAATCTAAGGTTTTAATTGACGATTCATATAAACAATCATTTACAACTGAAGTGAGAACGTTTAGACGAGTTATTTCGTCTCTCAATTTCCGCGAGCTCAAGTCAACTAACAAACGATAATGGCCTAAAAAATCGGCACCAATTATCGGTTGTTTGGCGGCTGCTACAATAAACGTCCATCTAAACGCTCTCCTTAAATTTAAGTCTAAAACTAAAGTACGTGTGCCGTAAGTTTTAATCTCCGTGCCGTTTGCCGCGTACACTTTATAGCTATCACTCGCGGTATTTTTCGTAACGCACTCTTTCGACACTGGGATAACCGACACATCCGCGCCCGTATCTATTAGAAAACGAAGACCGGTTTTCCTGTCCGTCATACATAGGCGGTAGTTAGGCGCACCGACACAATCCACCGCCCTAGGTTGTATCGCGTCTAGTTTTCCGCTTGCGGTGTAGGCTTCGCCTTATTCCAATTGCAGGGCTTAATGCATTTTGCAGCTTTGACTCCGTACCGGTGGTGGTAAAAACATAACCACTCTGGGTGTTTACGGCTCCTGCTAGAATCTCTAGGTCGTGACCTTGAACGGTCATATTGCCTTCCTCTATCTCCTCCCTTCTGGGGATATCGGGAACGCCGTAATTCAGCTACTTCGGTGCTTAGCTTCTGCATCATCTCCATCAGTTCTCTCGTGCTAACGTCCGCGCGGGTTGTATGGGCAGCTATCTCCGCAACTTCCGAAGTAGGTCTCGAAGCCTCCATTACCTTGTCTGCCACAATAGCAAGGTTCTCAAGGTCTTTTACTTCAGTCACCGCTAAAACAGCCTGCACTGGCGATGGGAGATGACTGTTCCACATAATTTGTAGCGGTGGATCTGGAATCTTACCTCGGGCGAGCTCTCTCATTCTACGTAACAATTGAGAAGGTTTCTGGCTTCCCAATTCCATTTCTCCCAAAAGCTTCTGAAACTGCCTTGTCTCTGATTCCTCAAAAACCTGTAGTAAACGCTCCTTGAGCGAATCATATTTTTGACTATCAGGTGGGGACAACAGAAGGTCACTAACCTGTTGGATGGCGGTTTTATTGAGCTTGGTAACCACTAAGTTTTGCTTAGATGCATCACTTAGTTTTTGACTCGCCACGGCGGCCTCGAATTGGACGAACCATAGCCGCGGTTGGTCCGCCCAAATTTCCGGAATACGAGAAGAGACCGTTATGCTAGCCAAGGCTGTGTCATCCGACGCACATTTTTCACTTTTTGTGTCCTGTGGTTTCGCCGGTAGATATGCACTTTGGGGATTCATTGTCCGAAATGTCAATATATATTATAACGCGCAACTAAAATGTTCAACGGGGTCACCACTTTAGGTAATGTGTAGTGAGTAGAAATAAAATACGTATTGCCCGTAACTCCGTGTATTTCATACTAAATATCTTAGGCGACGGACGTAGCCGTCTCTACCTCACACATACATAACCTTACATTACACACATACATCACGCAATCGTACATTAGGTAAATAGGTACATTAGTAGTAGTGTGTCCCTACAAAGTAAATAAAAGATATTGTTTTCTAATATAATAATAAAAATATTATTTCCTTAAAACAATTTCCGCCTACCATACTTCATTTTATTTTTAATGCTGGCAACGTAAGACATTCATCCGCTATTACCATAGCCTATTCAATATAATAATCTTTAAAAACTAAATTCTTTCACTGAAACTCTATCAAGAAACGAAAACGATGTATAAATTTTAAAAATTATATGTTTGTTAATTTCAACGATTCACAACTTTCTGGCCGCTACAGGCCGTATTTGGTATTTCTCCTTTAGGGTGGTCGGAGGTCGTCTCTTGTTCGACGTCCCCGTCGCGGCATGTCAGATCGCGCACATATAATAGTTACATTTTGATCGATAGGGACCAAATCGGTAGAAATGCGATAGTTGAGCATTACTGTACTTGCTTAACAGGCAGAAGAACAGTAGGAAGTTGTGCCCACATAGTTTCAGTTTTGTGGTTTTTAGGGTTAGGACGGCACGAGCCTTTCATTGCACCCGCAGAACATTTATTAGATGTTATAGTTGATGATAACCATTGATATTTAAATAAAAGGTATCAATATATAGTAGTTTTTAACTAATATGTGTGTTTTATTTAACCAATCTTTGGGCTTTTTTTGCAGTGATACCCGGTCGATATTCGGGTTAACGCGTATATAGGGGGTATTTAGAAATACAATAAAGTAAATTACAACACATTTTATTTCTGTTGGTTTTACGCCCAGCTCTCATACAAAAATGCCCATGATCCTTTATGAGTAATAATATATAATACTAGAGGAAGCCAGCAGCTACGCCTGCATTTTTTTTAAATTTAACCGTTTTGGCCGATCCCGTGGGAATTTCGAGAAATCCCTTCTTAGTGCACCCCTACGGTCTCCAAGGAACATACATGCCAAATTTCAGCTTCCTGCGCCCAATAGTTTGGCCTGTAGCGTGTCTGTCAGTCAGTCAGTAACGCAAGGATTTTATATATTAAGATATTGATAGTGAATAAATATAATTAATATCTTAAAAGTAATGGATAAAACAGTGTAATATTAAATTTAAATAGAATATTTTTTTATAATAAAGTAAAAAATAGCACCCTCCTCTCTTCTACATTATTATATATTGCCGTGCCCTGTCACATTGTAACACCTCATGTAACTTATATAGTGCAATAAAATATTGAATATTGAGTATTGGATTCGAATCCTTAAATATATCTCCACTATGCTGTCGCTGCTACCATTTTACGTTTAATTTATACATTTGTTCAATTTTCTACTTTAACTTAAAAAACATTAATTTTGAATTTTATTCAACATTATACAATACCAAGCATAGGCATATATACGTAGGGGGATTTTTCATCTGCCATATTAACATGACGTAAATAAAATTAGTAGTGCAGAACGATGCTATTAATTCTTATAATAGTCTATGTTAAAAATAGTAGTCAACGTATATATGGACGCAAATTAATATATAATGATTATATTGTTACGAAAATGTTAATAATATTTAAGATTGATATTTAAATAACTATTTGTGAACACAGAACTGAGAACTTCACTACTTTAGAATATTAAGCACTGTATTGACTGCTTCACTGTTTTATAAAGATTGGGTATTTAATTTATCGCTTAATTATTAAGATAACTCCAGAAACATTCAAAGTAAAATCAATTAGTATTAAGTAACATTATTCTGACACTTATTTTTATGTTTACGGTAATAAATAACATGCGCTTATATTTACATCCTGTTGATAGCGCCATCTGTTGACCGAATGTTGTAAAGCAGCGTTTGGTTATTAAAATAAATTTGTTATTCGTGTAAAATAAATCATTTGGTATTGTGCAAAATTCATTACAATATTAATGATGATTTTTGATTTATATTTTATAATTGCTGTGTGGTTGACGGCATAGAATACAAGTGTCACCACCCCCTATCTCCCCGTGGGTGTCGTAAGAGGCGACTAAGGGATAACACGATGTAAATACCATCTTTGCGTAGAGACGGAAAACTCGACATCAAACCCTATACGTCTGCCTCGTTGGTCTGGCGGCATAAATGTGCGCGTGGGATCGAGAGGTTCCGGGTTCGATTTCTGGGTCGGGCAGTGTTATTGGGTTTTTCTGTCACGAAATTCTCAGTAGCAGCACGGAGTCTGGAAATGTGCCCGGTACGGCAATAGGCTCGCCCCTTATTACGTGGGACTAAAGTATATCTGGCGAAAAGTGGGTGTAGAAATACACCTCTCTCTACCCCTTCGGGGATAAAAGGCGTGACGATATGTATGTATGTGTATGTATTTTATAATTAATTGTACAGTAATTTCAATAATATGTTGAAAAGGAAGTGGCAGTTAAACATTAAGTGTAATGACGATTAGTTTATAAAAAGGACTGTAGCTCACATTTTAATTCAGTTCTGTGCTAGAAATCGTCTGAAAATAAACTAAGTAATCTTACGTGAGTGTTTTTATTATAATGGAGTCTGAACACGATAACCCTGGCGTATCGCCGACAGCAGCGGTGGGATAAACGCCCCCTAAGAGACTTCGGGATCTACGGTTGGCGCGAGAGTGAGGGGTCTCTTGGCTTGGCCGCCATTACCAATGATGACCTGAAGGCTGATGCGACAAGCGCCTGGTAGCCGTGTTTGGCGCTAGTCAACCCTGATCGGAGACCATACGGTGTGTCGGAGTTATGGCGAGCACGTCTACACTTCACGTGAGGCCACGTGCGAGCGAGAGCGACAGAGCGACTACGACGGGATGCACGCACCGGGGTGTGCTGTGGCGTGAACGCTGTTCTGCTCTGAGTGCTACCAGAAGTTGCAGATGCGGGTTGTTGATGCACTGACCAGAGGTATTTATCCAGAGCTGATTTGATTAGTTTTTGAGAAACATTCTAATTTTAAACATTATGGTGCTTACACGATTACCTACTGTCCCCGTAAGGATTACCAGATAAACATTATACAGTCAAAATTACGAAAGTTACACCCCAAATAGAACTTATAGGTAATTGTTGTTTATCCACGTTTGGTACATAGCAGTGCTACTATGCTTATAGTCATGTTATGCCGTCGGCTGGGGCTCTTGTCTGTTTATTAATCGTTCTACACAAGAAAGAGAAAAAAAGCTTTGTTGTTATGTGGTTCTACTAATATAATTATTAGTAAAGGACGGTATAACTGCCATTTTCAAGTTGAAGCTCTGATATAGATCCATTGTATAAATTACCTGATTTGCTTTCAGTTTCAATAAGCTAATTGATGTGCTGAATATGAATTCAATTGGTAGTCAATAGGTTATCCCAATAGTAAAACATTAAAGGAATCAAAACATTATTTATAGCCCTTGGTTACATATTACATAAGGCTAACTAACTGCATTACTTATTGCTAGTGCTCACGGCGCGATTATATGAAGCCTCTCTTGATAAATGACTATCCACCACAAAATGCGTATGTGCGTAGTAAGATAGATAGATAGATAGAATATTCTTTATTGTACACCATAAAACATTTTATGACATTCATAATACAAAATTTACAAATTGTACAAAAGGCGGCCTTATCGCTATGAGCAATCTCTTCCAGGCAACCTCTTTGGGTGACAGGAACGATGTAGGTTAGCATTAAAGTTCTGTGTGGTACAATTTAAAACATCCAGAATAAACAATATAATAAACTTATAAATAAGGGATATACCTACACATACATATAAATTCATACATACCTACTACTACATTCAATATACCCACATATATACAAAATTCAATATACTTACACATATACTATATATAAAATACATACTAGGTATAACAACATTCTATGTTATCAAATGGATGAAAGGTAGTGCGTTTTTAACATAGCTTTAAATATTTTAAGGGATTTTGCGCTTCGAATTTCTAAAGGAAGTCCATTCCACAGGTGTACAGCTTGGACAGTAAAAGACTTATCATAAAAGCTTGTGGAATGCATTGGCATTTCCAGCGTCAAATCCTCGGACGACCTCAAGGACCTTATATATGTGTCATTAAGGAACTTAAAACGTTCTTTGAGATATAAGGGGGTACTAGGATTAAACAAGATATTATACAATAAAGTGAGAATGTGAGTATTTCTGCGAAGTCGAATCGGTAGCCACTTGAGCTTATTGCGGAATTCTGCGACATGATCATATTTGCGTAGCCCAAATATAAATCTTATACAGAAATTTTGGAGACGCTCAAGTTTATTTAGCTGCTCCTCGGTGGGGTCAAGATAGCTGACATCAGCGTAGTCTAGGATTGGTAGAAGCAAAGACTGTACAAGCGCAATCTTAGTGGCAGTTGGTAAGAAATTGCGTAACTTTAGTAAAGATCCAGCTGATGCAAAAAGTTTTCGGCTCGTTTCTTGTAACTGTGGTCGCCAAGACATGGTTTCATCAATGTAAATACCAAGATTTTTTACATGTTTACTAAACGGAAGGTCTTTTCCATTGAAATTAATGCTTGGCAAATGAGACCAGTTAATTTTGGAAACCATTCTTGGGCTGCCAATAATAATCAGCTGCGTTTTGTCCGGATTTACTGTGAGTCCAAATTTCTGCGTCCATCACAGATTCGCGCCAAGTCCGTGCCAATCGTTGTACAAGCGTCCGCTAGTCTATTCAAGGGGGCTTGCGTATAAATTTGCAAATCATCTGCGTAAAGGTGGTAGGATGAAAGTAATTTGTTTGAAATAGAATTAATAAATATAGCGAAGAGTAAAGGGGATAGCACGCCATCCTGTGGAACACCTGCAATCGTATTGGACCAAGCGGAATAGGTATCATCAATGCGTACACGTTGCCGGCGTCCAAACAGGTAACTCTGAAACCAGTCAATTGCCGATGGAGATATGTTAAGAGAGCGTAGAATACCAAGTATGATGTGCAAATCTACGGTGTTAAACGCATTGCTGAAATCAAGTAAGGATAGAACCGTTAGATTGCCACAGTCCATACCTAGCCTGATATTATCAGTAACGTGAACTAATGCAGTAGCGGTACTGTGCCCTGGACGGAAGCCTGACTGGTATGGATTTAAAAGGGAAATTTTACAAAGGAAGGAACTAAGTTGTGAATGGATAAGACGTTCTAGGACTTTCGATAGGAACGGTAATATGGATATAGGACGATAATCTGTTAATTGCAGGAAAATAATAACTTACTGCCTACTACCTGCCATATGCCTCTCTTTGTCCTTGCCATTTTGTTTTCCTGTTTGATGTGGATTAAACTTATTTTGAATATATTAAGTTTTAACTGTTTTATCAAAACTGCAAAATATGGGTATCCTGATAACTTTATATTTGATTATCTAAAAAGGGCACTGTCAGACAGAACCTGAGAAAATTCAGAGTATCTTTTGTATTTTACCTTATGCGTAAAATATGGGCTCCAACACTGTTGTAGCAAAGATAATTATAGACCAATGCACAGGTTGAACATGCTTGATATTAGATATAGCTTAATAGACCGGACTACTTTGTAAGAGTAGAATTTTATTTCATCTACAGTTACGAAGGTTCATGGAACTAATACTTGGGTGAGAAATGTTGCCCACAACCTACCTTTTGAGTGTTGCAGGTTGATGATGACATCCTGGCAGATGACCTGCACTTAGTGTGAAGAGAGGATGGACGAGCAGTCCTTTACTGATTAATATGTTTGGATGACGATGGCCCACCCTTTTGACGTCGGTGGTTTTGTCTGTGGGCTTTGTTGCTGATCAACATCAACAACTGTATGAGCAGCTTGACCGTATGGGCGAAAGATTCGTCAGATACCGATTTACGTGGGAGAGGCCGCTACCTCCTCTACTGTCGTTGTTGGACCTATGTAATTGCATTGTATTGATATAACTGATCATGACGAACGATGATGATTATTGTATGTATATGCATTGATGTGTTTATGAGGCAAATTTTGCATTTATGTGTTTGAGACAAATTTTATTTTTCCTATCCTTACATCCTTTCCAAAACGCTGGCTGGCCACCATGCGTATCCTTGATCCTGGTCTTGTTGGCTAGATCCCGTGATGGGTGATGCCGTGTGTTGACAAATTTTGTTTTTCCTATCCAACATCCTTCCCAAAACGCTGGCTGGCCACCATGCGTATCCTTGATCCTGGTCTTGTTGACTAGATCCCGTGATGGGTGATGCCGTGTGTTGGCTAGATCCCGTAATGGGTGATGCCGTTTGTGGGCTAGAACCCTATGTGGGTGATGCCTGTGTGCGCTAGATCCCTATGTGGGTGATGCCACGAGTTGGCTAAGATCCCGTCATGGGTGAAGCCTTGTTTGTTAGATCCCGTGATGGGTGACGCATGCCACATGCTAAGATCCTAACACTAGGTGAAGCCTTGTAAATACCTTTTAGTTCATTCTGTATGATAAACGCTTATTTATAAAAAAAATATTTACATTCTTTTTGTTTGTTATGCTGTTTATTCTGTAACCGTTAAACAATCAGCGCGAGGAGCGCGCTAGATCAGAATGGCTGTATGGGCGCAAATTAATATATAATGATTATATTGTTACGAAAATGTTAATAATATTTAAGATTGATATTTAAATAAATATTTGTAAACACAGAACTGAGAACTTCACTACTTTAGAATATTAAACACTGTATTGACTGCTTCACTGTTTTATAAAGATTGGGTATTTAATTTATCGCTTAATTATTAAGATAACTCCAGAAACATTCAAAGTAAAATCAATTAGTATTAAGTAACATTATTCTGACACTTATTTTTATGTTTACGGTAATAAATAATATGCGCTTATATTTACATCCTGTTGATAGCGCCATCTGTTGACCGAATGTTGTAAAGCAGCGTTTGGTTATTAAAATAAATTTGTTATTCGTGTAAAATAAATCATTTGGTGTTGTGCAAAATTCATTACAATATTAATGTTGATTTTTGATTTATATTTTATAATTAATTGTACAGTAATTTCAATTATATGTTGAAAAGAAAGTGGCAGTTGTTAAACATTAAGTGTAATGACGGTTAGTTTATAAAAAGGACTGTAGCTCACATTTTAATTCAGTTCTCTGCAAGAAATCGTCTGAAAATAAACTAAGTAATATTACGTGAGTGTTTTTATTATAATGGAGTCTGGACACGATAACCCTGTCGTATCGCCGACATATACGAAGCAATTATTTTTTTATATTTAGGTTGTAGGATATAAATAAAATACGAATTGGTCGCTATCTACGGCATCTCAAAACTAGTGGTTATGTGGGATTATGAATACATTTATTTTATACAAACGTGCGAAGTGGTAAAATATTCTTTATTTTTTTTAAATGATGTACCACAGTCAAGGGTTCCTGCTCCCCATATTACACGTATATATACACTGTTTAGATTTTAAATACTTTTTGTCTATATCTATGGGATTGTTCGAGCTCCTACGGCTCTTCTGTAGCTTTAAGTAGTTAGTTTAGTACAGCAAATTGTTGCTTATAAATTGTGTCAAGCGCGTGCCTAAATTTTTGCAAAAATGCATGTCATTTAACACTCTTCATAAAACCTGTGTACCGAACGGTAGATATTTTATTTGCTCACCCCGAAATTCTAAGTTTGAGAATTTGTCAAAAATTACCAGCAAAACTAACAGTCCCCTACAGGGATTGCCCCGGGTTATAAGACCGTATCTGCCAATTGATGACACCATAGATATAATAAACAAGGAGATATGTCCTGTAGACGAAAATGTATCGGATACCTGTGTCGCCAGTTTGCCCCTTCCACGCGGCTACTTCTACACATGCAGTTCAGTAAAAGCAATACAAAAACGCAGTCGCGCACACACGCATTTTTTAAATCAAAACTTGCAAAAAAAATCAATTATAAACCTTATCCTATAGAACATAGCGTGTATTTACCAAACAACGTTCAACTTACTCACACAAAAATATCGGCCACTGTCGTGCTGTGCAACAGTACTGTACACTAATTCGTTGTAAGAAGCAGCGGCCGTACTACGCGATGCATTTTTTAATACAGTATCGTTTGGTCATGATTACATTGCTTGTCCAGTTACTTCGCAACAAATTAAGGTAGTATTTAAAGATCAATGTATTTATTGAAAAATAATACATTCGTTTTGATATTTGAGAACAATAATAACATAATAACAGCAAGGAATATTTTACGATTTGTTGTTTTTCATGTTTTTAAAGACAAATAGAGTTAAATACTTGTAGTTTCATATGGTAAGTGATTTCATTTCACACAAGTTTTGGTTTGAAGTTCCATTTTTACAACAAACTACTGAACAAGACGGTATTCTTATAAGTTGTCGCTATCACGGTCTAAAGTGTACTAATTCGCGGAAACGGCCATTTGCTTCCGATATCACCACTTTGGGCATTTCGCGTGGACACCGACACGCCCCCTTGGCACTTCTCCTCTTGTATATATTTCTATGAATGACACATAAGAATGATATACCATCGTTGCTGCATTTAAATTAACTGTAAGTGTCATTTTTAGCACGTAAAGAAAACAGTCCTGTTATTGATTATTTTGCCGAATTTGTGAACGTTAGTTCCAAACTGTAATTCGGGATATATACCACGTAACTTTGTTTTGAGTATCTTTAGTACATCCGCAATCATGGCGCTTGCTACAAACTAGGTACGTGGTATTTCTACCGAAAGATAGTTTGGAAATAATTTGAGTGACCACGAAAGTTTAAATTCCTATATTGAATTTGTCAACGGCTATATCTTACTTATACATTACACAAAAAAAATACATACACATTCATTTACGCCCGTTATCTGGGTTTCTTGAAATTTTACGTTTATCATATTTTTTAATTGCATACACTACAATTGCATTTTATTCTGTATTATAAAATAAAAGTCCTTGAAAATATTTTTCTTGACGTCATTCCGAATCGAATGAGTTCTCAGACATTTTGTAGGAGCTTTATTAATATATTTTTAAACTTATTGGTTAGACTCTAGAAGTCTGAGGCACTTCGTGTTTGATGATTGAATGTTTGACAAACATTCCATAAATTTCCCTACTATCCAACATTTATTCTTAGTACCTACGAAAGTTCTATTTACACGATATTTTCTTTCAACCACGTAGTAATGTTATCATTAATCACTACAAAACCGATCACTCAGGGCATGTTGCTTTGAACCAAAGCAGAGCTGGAATATTATTATTGTTGCACTGCTTTAATTTACTACACTGTTTTTCACTCTTTATTTAGATATAAAATTACTACAGAGGTTGTACATACATGCATTCATTTTAATTTAAAAATAATGAAATAAATAAATTAATTCTGCGATCCATTTTTATTTAAAATGTATGATTTGATCAAAAAGATACTGGCTGAAAATTTAATTTGCTTGAATAAAAACCACAATGTGAAAAAAAATGAGTAAAAAATAGTAAATGATGTATATTTTATCCCGGAAAGTAGACCACGCCCTTCGCAAAAGTGATAAACAAACACTCGAGCAGTAACACTTCGCTTTGCGTTCGGTGCAACAATTTACTATTAACACTAAAATTGGCAGATTGAAGTGGAAGACGCCTTAAGTCGCACCTTGTGACAGTTAAGCGAGATAGGATGTAACGCAGGTCTCATACCGAACATGTCATTATTAACAACGATCTTATCACTGATAAATGTCTCTGAGGAGTCTGTAGCAACAGATTGTTGTTCATTGAGAGACAGAATTAACAGAAGTTTTTATATCTATCCATTAATATATTGAACTGTCTGTTTTACAGGAGTACTCGGAGCATCAAACGACACACTTCAACCATACAAAGTTATATTATGGTGTTTGTCTTACGCAGACATGTAAAAAATTCTATAAGAAAGAAAATGCGGACCTAAAATTTATCCTTGAGGCATGCCTCAATGAATCATTATTAGAAAAATATGAATTGAAGGTGAAAGTTGCAGACAAATTCTTTACATGCAATCCGCCAGGCAAGCTTATGGGTTCTATAGATACGCTAGACATTGTCGTTGCAGCGATCTACCTAATTATTTTTTTGGCAGGCGTTGTCGGAAGCCTATGCGATTACTTTATTGAGCAAAATAACGAGGACAAAGGTATGTGTTAATAAAAAAGGTTTTTTGTTTTACAAATCTATACATATTTACAATGACTACTTTCAGCGCTCCGATATTTGCTGTGTTTCTCACTAAAACGCAATTGGAAGAAACTGACCTCTGTAAAAACGGATCAGGATCCTTGCGTCGAACGTTTAAGAAGTTTTCATGGATTGAGGTTAGATTCTGATCTTATTTGACATCGTTAATGATTAAGTTTCTTAAACTAAGTGATAGTTGAGACAGCGATAGCCAAGTGAAGATATCAACAGTCTGCTATGCAAAGGACTTAACAGGTTCAAAGTTTGAAGCACCATGGATTTGAACTTCAAACCATGGTGCGTAATAATACGAGTATTTGGAACTTTTCAAATTTTTATGCATTACTGATTATTTGCTCGTCTCCTGCTTAAAGAACTCGTTAAAAATACGGACTCGGCTGTCATATAGATCTTTGATAGTCGTTATGGAGTTCGTTGGAGCACTCACCGTGATAGTAACGGTAAAAGACAGTCCTTGTGGCTACGTCAGGTACTCACGGGTGTTATTGGCCTCAGGATGATACGGATAGCACGTCGATACAACCTGTCGAGAGCTTCCAATAAGAACTGTTCGTAGTCGTTCCGGAGGTGAGAGCAGACACAACTGCTCTGTCGTGAAAATGCCCCATACGCTGTTCAGAACTCCGAGTTTTCGGGATGCTGATTTAATGAAAATATTAATATTAATTAGAAATTTGTTAAAAAACAAAGATTTTTGTAGTACTTACTCTGATACTTAACCACTTGATTGCCGCAATATCAGACACAATTAAAAATCTATTAAGTCTCGCACTGATCAGTGCATCAGCATTCAACGAGTGAACATTTATATCTTATCAAATTACTATCTGTGTGTTTCAGAGTAATAAATACGTATTTGATGATTATGGGCCACTCTATGTTAGTTGTACTGCCTATCATAAGTAATCCAGAGTTTATGGAAGAGGTAAGAACTTACAGACAATAATATAGCATAAAAAAAATATTCTTGAAAGAGATGTGAAGTCAGCGAACATGGCCAGCGTGATGGACTATGCCTCAATCCTTCTCACAGAGAAAAGAGACCTGTGCTCAGCAATGGGACGGTTTATAAGCAAGGTAGATGATGATGAAATAGTTAATATTGAGAATTAGACAATCATGTTGAGAAGAAATGAGATGAAGTGTTCTTTCAAACAGATGGGTAGATCACGACCCGATGTTATCCTTAAGTAGTATATTTAGTAATTCGTCAAGAACTGGTATAATAATGGTCTAATATAGAACGTAAGATATTAACATTCTAATTGCAAATTTATGAGTACATTCATACATGAATAATATTTGCAAAAATTGCCTACAAATTTTTATTCCTCGTGCTCTATAAAAACTATTCTAATTAGGTAATGAAAAAATAATGTGTTTTGTATATAAAAATGCAATCATCGTAGTTTGTAGCTCTTTGAATTGTTATACTAAAATGTTTAATTTGGAGAATAAACCTGTGAAGAAAGCGTCACCATCCGTGTAATAACGTAACACTTTATTACACGGATGGTGACGTAGTACCTCGTCTATTACCACTGATAGTGTTGAGGTTTCGACCCCGACGTGGAATAATACCTTGTGTGATCCACACATTGTAGTCCTGTGGCAATAAAGATATCTTTCTTTCTTTTCAGTCTGAGTCTTCTTTATGTCTGTGGTCCTGGTTTTGTCCATTGATTTATAAAATGCTAATTTCAACGCAGGACCTAATTCTTATGCGTTATTTCCAGATGTACATCACCTATCCACAGAACGGTATTTTAAATGGCACGTTGATAATGCAAACGTTTCTGCTGACGTCAGGCTTCTTAGTCATTTACAACTCGTTACTATACGCTGAGAAACATAAAATTTCGTGGTTAATGCTGCCGAAGTATATCATCATCAGGTATTTGAGGCAAGTGTTCTTTATTTATGCATCACTTGATTCTACTTGCAGCTTCTTCCATATAAGATTTTTTAATTTTATAAAAAAGTATGTCAAGATTGCAAGTCTTTCAACTTCAGCAAACCAAGTAACAAGCTCATAAATATTTTCAGATTGACTCCAGCGTATGCCTTGATTTTGGGTCTTCATTCTACATGGTCCAGCCACTTTAATTCGGGCCCACTTTGGCCGGTAAGTTGTACCATAAGTTGTAACTACTAGTATGTACGTCTTAATGTTAACCATCTTCTAAATGGACAACTAAGCTTCTTGGAGATGCTCGCAGCTTTGCCCAACTCTGCACGATCCCGTAGATATTTAAAGAAATCCCTTTATACTCCTCTACACTTTCTAAGGAACATACGAACCAAATTTCAGCTTCTTGAGACCACTAGTTTCGGCTGTGCGTTGTCTGACAGTCAGTCAGTAACGCAAGCAAAGTGAGACAAAAGTTAGACTTTTGTCTTACTTTGCATGTAGGTAATTTTTTCGAGCACATAGCTAAATCTCATACTCGTGATATAAAAAAGATTTAAAAAAAGTATGTGTAGTATTTGCTTATTTACTTTATTCTTAAAAAAAAGCTATCTAGGCCGACTGAAAACTCATTGGTTATATCAATAATCTGCTGTTACGCAGAAAGTTTGCCGTACGCCTACATACCAAAGTAACACAAGATTTTGTATTTCCCACAGAGATATGGAGAAATAGATAAGAAGGATTGCCGAAAGTACTGGTGGCGCCATCTTCTATATATAAACAATTACTTCGAGGACCAATCCTATTGCGTAGTGCCCTCATGGTAAGCATTTAGTGCATAAATGGCACTTTATTTATTTATAAATGCTCTCTAATATAATGTTATTTTGTAGAATTATTGTGAAACAGTCAAAGATTCTAGTAAAGTAAAACTTTAGCATACGGTTATTTAGATACTTGTCTATCAACTGATAAGACAAATACTTGGTTGGAAGATATTCGCTCGATAATATTTTGAAAACTATAGCTTTAACAAACCATTTTAAAAATATGTTGTATCAATCTTCGACGTTATTTCTGCAGTAACCACTATTTATAAAAGGAACCTACGTATTTCCTGTAGTAACTTTTTTTTTCTCTATGACAATTATTCCTTTAATAAAGCTGATTTCGTTGAATATGCACGCGATATTCAACTTTATTGTCGACGGGGAAAATACGGACCTTATGTAAAACATAATTCTGAGTGCCAAGCCACGAAAAAAACAATAAAAAGAGTGGTATCCACTAGCTAACCTTGTAATAAAGAACCACCCACTAATACTACTAATACTATCATCATCATCATCATCAACAGCCCCAGTGTGTCCACTGCTGAACATAGGCCTCTCTTTGTTCTTGCCATTTCCCTCGATCTTGTTGTAATCTAGCCCAAGTTCGGCCCGCGATTGCAATGATATCGTCGCGTCGGCCCATCTTGCTGAGGAACGGCCGACACTTCTTTTACCCATCCGTTGCCTCCATTCTGTTACGGCCTTTCTTCACCTATTATCATACTAATACTATAATTATGCAAAAAAAACTGTTTAATTGAACGCCAGAACCATAAACTAATTTGGATTTTTTATTGTTCAGGTACTTGGCGACAGACACCCAACTCTACATCTTGGCGGTGATCATATTCTTAGCCTGCAGAACGAAACGGTCCAGAATCACAACTATATCCAGTTTGTACGTTGTTGGAATGATTATCCCGGGAATTGTCGTATATCTTAAAGATTTGGATGGAATACAAATGACTTCTCCTGAGTAAGTTGTCCGATGTTTTTTATTATATACATATTTTTTTATAGACTCACGCCTGTATCCCTGAAGGGGTAGGCAGAGGCGTAATATTACACCCACATATTTTAGCCATGAATTTTTAGGCCCCACGTAATAGGGGGCGAGCCTATTGCCGTTACCCCGGACACATACGTTAGTGAAAATTCGGAAAAAATACCTTAAAGATTTGGATGGGATACAAATGACTCCTCCTGAGTAAGTAGTCCGATGTTTTTTATTATATATATACAGGGAGTCACAAGACCCATCACCAAGCCGAAGTCTACGCGTTTTGGACATCATGCCAAGTCATACTAAGCAAAAATAAAACCTGGGAAACGAATTTTTTTTTAAATATTCACTTTTTTCAAGGCGCTATAAAAATGCGCGCGTGCAACTTTCGAAATACCCACTAATCTATGGGTGCATCGGATATCTATAGAGCAGGTTGGCAGGGTATAGTGCATCGATTTATTACCTAATTTCAAAAATTCCATAGTAACTTTGAGCCTCAATATCTCCTGAACCAGTAATTTCCCAGGTATGATGCCAAAGCAAAAAATGATCGTATTGATTGGTACGATATGGGGTTTCAGTTTTCGTTAAGGGTCTTTTTACACCCTGTATATATACACATATTTCATTTTCATTTTTGTCATCTTAGCAGCTTTATTTATAATAAGGTAAATAAAATCTTAAATATTTACCCGATGTGCAAAACTGAATGTAAAAAAACTGTCACAAACTAGTTGCGTGGTCTTCAGTATGATGACTTAGAACAGATTCTTGTTGCTCTACAATAATTATATGTATCTCCCACATACACACACATTTACACACATAGATATGCACAAAAACACCCCACACGCACGCTTTCACATAAAATCACACCCACATATACAAACAAACATACACACACACACACAGACACACACACACGCGCACACACACACACACACACACACACACACACACATACACACACACACACACACACACACACACACACACACACACACACACACACACACACACACACTTTTTTGAAAGACTCACATAATAATATACTGTATGCATACGCTTTTAGTTTAAAAGTTTTTTTTTAATAAAAATATATATAATTTATCATAATATCTTGTACTTACCATGTTCTCTTGCAACCCTTATTTTATGAGACAGTTATGTCTAATTTTTCAAATTAATGTAAACATCAGCAGATTATGATGTAAATGTGTTAGAGAGGGCCCTGAAGATTTGTCATACAGGTCTTGTTCAACAGCTGTATTGACGTCAAATTTTATTGATTCTATATGTATGTACCTTTTTGAGAGAAAAATTAATAAATAAATATTAATTATTATATATTTACTTTAAAGACTTACGCCTGTTTCTCTGAAGGGGTAGACAGAGGTGTTATATTACATCCACATTTCGCCATGAATTTTTAGGCCCCACGTAATAGGGGGCGAACAGATTGCAGTTACCGGACACATACTGAGATTTCGGAAAAACTCAGTATCACTTTTGGCCGACCTGGGAATGAAACCTGGGACCTCCGACCAGCGGTGGCATACGCTTTTCACTGGACCACGGAGGCAGTGATGTGTTAAAATTGTATTTTACATATATAGATTGTGCATATACGTAGTGTAGGAAGCCAACTGGCTAGGACGAGTGACGATATACACAAAGTGGCTGGCAGCGGCTGGACACGAAAAGCCGAAAATCGTGCCCAGTGGCGTGCCATTGGAGAGGCCTATATCCAGCAGTGGATTGTGGCAGGCTGATGATGATGATATATAAATTATTTTCTCAACGATACATCCAAGTAGGTTAGTTTGACTAAATGTTCATCGTCAACAAATTTGTCTCATATTATTATCCAAGTGTTGACCTCTGCAAACGTTCCTTAACTTTACCAATATTATTTACGATACTAACAATTTATTTTTGTTTCAGAGCTTCAATGGATCTGTTCAGGCATGACCCTCAGTACTTCGCCGTATATATACCTACCCATACCAATCTGCCTGGCTCCTTGATCGGCATCGCGCTAGCCTATCTTATCTACCATTTGCAGAAGAACGGAGATGTTGAAAAATACCGGGTAAATATATTTTTCTTGCCTCCTTGCTTTTTAATACGATTGCTCAAAATATAAGTACAAAGTTTTCAGGGCTCATGTCAGTAGTCTATACATATAATAAGACAGTAAAAAAAGTATTTCTGTACATTTAATATATTAACAAAAAAATATACAGAGAGGCTAAGAAACATTAATGGAGAAAGAATCTAAAAAAAAAACTGTCTGTTTGTCTGTTTGTACACGCTGATCTCCGAAGTTACTGGACGGGTGTTAAATAAAACTTTTTTACATACATACATACATACATATCGTCACGCCTTTTATCCCCGAAAGGGTAGGCAGAGGTGTATTTCTACACCCACTTTTCGCCAGATATACTTTAGTCCCACGTAATAAGGGGCGAGCCTATTGGCGTACCGGACACATTTCCAGACTCCGTGCTGCTACTGAGAATTTCGTGACAGAAAAACCCAATAATACTGCCCGACCTAGGAATCGAACCCGGGACCTCCCGATCCCACGCGCACATCTATGCCGCGAGACCAACGAGGCAGTCGTATAGGGTTTGATGTCGAGTTTTCCGTCTCTACGCAAAGATGGTATTTGCATCGTGTTATCCCTTAGTCGCCTCTTACGACCCACGGGAAAATAGGGGGTGGTGACACTTGTATTCTATGCCGTCAACCACACGGCACTAAAATAATAATAAAACTTTTTTGTTGTATTTATATTAGGTCTGGTCAACATATATGCTATAATTTATTTTGGAAAGTGCAAAACTATAAGACATAAAAAATACGGCTTAACAAAAAACATTTCGCCTGATAAGCATTTTCTGTTGCGAGATTTAAATTCGAAGATCTCGAACATCTGATTTGGAACTCTAAGAGCCCATCTACACTATACCATATACAGACTTGACGTCTTAACAAAAGTTTTTCAGTCTGATGAGCATTTTCTATTGACTTATAAAAATCGAAGATCTCAAACATTTGATTAGGGACCATAAAAGCCCATCTACGCTATACAATTAACAGACCTGATGGCATTCCTAAAGTTATTTAGTCTGATGAGCATTTTCTGTTGAATAACTATTTCTTCGATCAATCAAAGACCCGAGGAAGGACAAAGGATAGTTTTTATCGCGATAACCGACATCCACGCGGGCGTAGCCGCGGGTGACAGCTAGTATCTAAATATGTGAGACTACTTTAGTGCGTTCATTCCGCTTATAACCCTAAACTTAGAAAATTATAAGGTGAGCTAAAAAAGGAATACTAATCAGTGAAATACATTGTAAAGACGTTTTAAAATATTTTTCTTTCTTATAATAAAAACTCTCATCTTTGTAATCCAATGAGTTATGTTAGGTTTTCTTGTGACCCAAAAATATTAGCCCTTCAAAGCAAAATTTAACAATAATGTAATTATGAGAAGTTCATCGTATTCTAATTTGTCATTTTTACGAATTTAAAATCTTGGGTAGGTAGTAGTCATTTTGCGTAGTTGACATGACGAGCGTATGGCGTTAACGTATTTGAACACGTTAGCCAGCCGGGTTCGTGAAAGATATTGGGATAGTGAAACTTTGTATTTTAAAAAAATCCGTACTTATGCATGTGTTCCTTGTGGTGACGGATTAAAACCGTGAAACCTAACCATCATGGAAAGCCGCTTGAAATTATTTCATTGTTGCAGACTTTACCGTACCGTCTCTTTTACTGGAGCATGTTCCCTTTGGCCGTGCTATGCGTAGTCTCTGGCGTCGTATTCTATCTCGACGGACCACGACCGTCCATCTACATAAGGACAGCGTATGCAGTTCTAACGAAGCCTATTTTCGGCCTTGCGATCGCCACATTAGTAGCTGGCTTTGTTCTGAAGCTTGAAGGTAAATTTCGTTCGTCATATTCATTTCTAGTAATTTAATTGTTAAAATCATCAATTTCAGGTAAATGATAGTCACAGCTACATTGTGCAGCGATAGCCGAGTGAGTATACCGACTGCAAGTTTATTTTTAAACTTATGTGCATATTGAATTGTCGTTTATCACTTGCCCGTGCTTTGGAGTATGTTAAGTCATCGGTCCCAGTTTATATAAAGACATTACAATCGTTATTTGGTCTATTTAAACACTGCCATTGTTCCTTCAGATGTGTACCGACCACTATTGGAGTGGCGGGGTTGGATCGTGCTCAGTCGGCTGACGTACTGCAACTATCTGCTACACGAGTTCTGGATTAAGCAGCAGATCATTTCCCAGACACACACCAGTGAAATCGGATATGGCCTTATGGTATGTTATTATCAATATCTTGTTTTTTTTTCAAACTGTTCAACCTTTTGTTTAACTGAGGACAGGACGAAGGGGAAGACCTAGGCGGACGTCCTCTGACCAGATTAGAGACATCCTAAAAAGGACAGGTCAAAAGTACTCCTCCAGGAACTTGATGAGAGTGAATGAAACAAGAGAGATATGTCAGGATCGTTGCAAATGGCGTTCCGTAGTCTCTACCTACCCCTTCGGGAAACAGGTATAAGTGTATGTATGTATGTATTTTTTAAATTATTATTTTTGTTTTTCCAGATGGAAATCGGCATATTCACTTTGATAGTCACCGTAGCGTCATCGTTTATTTTCTGGATGCTGGTGGAATCTCCAATAAGCAACGTCCTCAAAGAGTTCCTGAAAACGCCAGACAAAAATAAAAAGGTCGCAGAGGAAAAGACTTCAAGTACATCCGTCCCTAACATTGAACAAAGCAAGAACAGTGAGAATACTGTTTAAATACATACATTAAAGTTTCAAGTAGGAGAGCCCTATATGCAGCAGTGGACAATGGCAAGCTGATGATGATGATATACAAATTTAGGGTCCAGTTTCATCACTTCTGAATAGGTCTTATCTTCCAGATAATTCATGACATTTAATGAAAAAAATATATCTATACTAGAGGACGCCAGCAGCTACGCCTGCATTTTATTTTAAATTTACCCGTTTTGGCCGATGCCGTGGGAATTTCGGGAAATCCCTTCTTAGTGCACCCCTACGGTCCTCAAGGAACATACATGCCAAATTTCAGGTTCCTGCGCCCAATGGTTTCGGCTGTAGCGTGTCTGTCAGTCAGTCAGTAACGCAAGGATTTTATATATTACTAGCTGACCCGGCAAACGTTGTTTTGCAAATTTTTTTTTTTTTGAAAAATAGATGTTGGCCGATTCTCATAGATACCGGATAAGCACAAAAAATTTCATCAAAGTCGGTCAAGCCGTTTCGGAGGAGTATGGGAACGAAAACTGTGACACGAGAATTTTATATATTAGAAGATATGACCTATCTGACTGATATTTTTAATAGGATCTTATCAGACAGTAGTAAAACCGACTCTAAGTCTAAGCTGTATTAAGGAATAATGTTACAATCTCTAAATATAAAAAGCGATTTATCACTTTTCGTAAATGGGTTTAAAATCATGAACACTGTTAATATTAAAAAAAATCATAAACAATTTAAAATTGTTTTATTCTTTTTGTATAATTATCAGACTATCGTACTAAACTATATACAAGTTGCTTCTCAAATACCTACACTAAAATGTACTGTAAATTGTACGGTCTCGTATGTATCTTAACCCTACAGTGCATGATTTTTTATTTGGCCTTCAAATTAATATATTAGATAGAAAATATTTTACTATTTCTCGGAAAAATATTTAAGAAAATCGTAAGTCAATAGAAAGATAATTATGTAAGCTTCTCCGTATGACCCACATCTGGCACATCATGCAATATTATGTAAATCTGTACTGTGTATTAGGAGCAGGTATGAATAAAACAAAACTCATCATAATCAAACTTTATTCATAAAGATAGGAACTTCAGTGAAAAATAAGAAGGACAAACAGACTTTTCGCTATAAGGCTCTTATACGGAAAAGTCTGTCGTATTCTAGCTCTCCTCTAGGTTTGTAATTTACGTTATCATTGAAGTTTCATAGACATTCAAGACATTTCATAATTTTTCAAAGTCACTAAGTGTCATCGTTTCAATTATGAGTGCCACAGAACTTCAGATCAAGCAAATGTTCGGCTGTGGTTCTAGTCCTAACAAGAGACAGATACCTAAATATTTATTGAGCTGAGTCTTTGTAACCATAACTGGCTTTGAACAATCTTTCTGAATGCTGTATTTAGTAGATTCCTCAACAAAGTGATCCAGCAAATCTTCGTCAAAAATTACAAAAAGTATTGTAAAGGTGTTTCAAAACTATTATATGGATGTGCCAACTTGTCAATGCCAGTAAATGTGGTATCAGGTAAGTCCATCTTCCTCCATATGTATTCTCTCTTCTTAGGTTTTGGCCTGGCAGGCCGAACAAGCTGTAGGGAAGTTGAAATCAAGCTAGGAGTAGGTACTGATCGAGGTCGTGATGCTACTCAGCTGCATCTAGGACTTGCTTGCCTGAAAGTACTAGGTTGCGGTGTAAAGTTAGCTATAGTAAAAGTACTGCTTGTCAGCTGAGTCACTAATATACTACTACTTGACCTTGGACTAGGTATGCTCATGCTTTCATGGAAGAAGCCATCCTGTAGTACTTCGGGGCACATCTCCACTTCATTTATCACCAAATACTCAATTCTGATCAAGTCGTCATCGCTGTCTTCATCAGACAGTTCCAGATGATCATCACTGCCGGAAGGTATATCAAGATAGTATTGAATCTCATCAGAAATCATTTTTAGGGTTCCGTACCTCGAAATGAAAAAACGGAGAAGGATCATGAATCAGACTTTAAACGCAAATTTTTATCCATTGGCCTAGAACTTAATCCCAGTAAATGCGAAATTTTCATTAACGATAACTTAGACTAATCCGATATACTTTCAAAATTTCAACATCTTGCTCCCAATATTACTCACGTTGAAAAAAGTGCTCTTCGCCTCCTTGGGTCCCCAATATTAGACGAAGGTTTCGATTCATTTATACAAGAAAAAATTCAAAATTTTAGTGATATTTCAGACAGGTTACTCAAAATTAATATGCATTCGGCTTTTACTATTATCAAGTATTGTCTTTTTGTCCCTAAATTTACACACGCTCTTCGATCTTCCCCTTTTTGGAAAAACCCATCTGCACTCGCCCAAATTGACAAACTTATACAAATTACTTTAAGCAAAATTCTAAATCTTGCCCTGAACGACCGAGTGTGGCTACAGGCGTCCTTGCCTGTACGCCTGGGCGGCCTTGGCGTTCGCAAAATTACTGACGTAAGCTTACCAGCATTCCTGTCCTCGGTCCACAGCACTGAAGAATTGACCAGGAAAATTTTAGCACCCACACTGGTCAATTCTGAGGTGCCGTGTAAGACCGATGCCATGAATGCATGAAGAATGGCTTGTCCAAGCACCGAGTTACCCCGAATCCCATCTTCTCAGAGGCAGTGGGACGGGCCGCTTTGCGGCGTGGTACGAGAAAATCTCTTAAGTACGTCGTCCAATGCTGCAGAGCGTGCTCGTTTGCTGGCTGTGGGAGAGTGGTAGTCAGGGCTTTGGCTTCAGGCACTGCCATCGTCCAACATAGGTACCATGTTGGACGATACGACCTTCCGCATTGCTTCTTGCCTTCGTTTAGGTGCGCCATGTGTTTCTCCACATCGCTGTCACTGTGGAGAGGCTGTCGACAGCCTTGGTCAACATGGTCTGTCATGTAGCAGGAGCGCAGGTCGTATTTCACGACACGCCAACCTCAATGACATACTTCGTCGGGCTCTTGTCACCGCTGGCGTTCGAGCCCAACTTGAACCTCAGGGCTTGGCACGTGACGATGGTAAGAGACCAGACGGTATGTCTCTACTGCCATGGAAGCTGGGTAGGCCTTTGGTGTGGGACGCAACATGTGTCGACACCCTTGCGCCATCTCATCTTCCTAGCACAGAGGGTTGTGCGGGCGCTGCTGCTGCTTCAGCGGAGACTCTCAAAAGGCGCAAATACATAAATCTAGTAGGGGATTATGTATTTGAGCCGTTTGGAGTTGAAACGTTGGGACCATGGGGTCCAAGTGCGAGATCTCTTTTTAGAGATCTTTCAAAGAGACTTGTTGACGCCTCGCGTGACCAGAAGGCTGGCCTGTATTTGGCACAAAAGATCAGCATTGCCATACAATGTGGCAATGCTGCCAGCATTCTGGGCACGCTTCCAATTGATGGCGATATGGAGGATTTCCATGACGCCCTTTAAATTCTGCTTTTACTTTTTTTTTATGTATTTCCTTTTATTTGTTAGTTATTTAAGTATAGAAATTATTGTTTTAATTTATGTATAGCACTTAGTCATAGTTAGTTTTAACAACATTTATATTTATTTGTCGATTACCTCTTGTTCAATAAAAACGGAACCCTTATAGGATCACTTTGCTGTCCGTCCGTCTGTCAAGACCCATTTTCACAAAAATACGTGAAGGTATCAAACTGAAATTTACATCAAATTGTTAAGTCTACTGTCCCATGAAGCTGTGAAAAAATCAAACTTCTAAACAAACGTAATCAAAAGATACAGCGGTTTATGCTGCAAATTTCCGCAATTTTCGAGACTCGCAAGGGTATTAAAACCTACAGGGTATTTCCCGTGAACTCAGAATCTTGAAATTTGGTACGAAGCAATGTCTTACAGTACAGATAAAGGAAAAATTGCGAAAACCGTAAAATTTTAGTTACTTCATATCATAAAAATATTTTTAGTAATTTTAAAGTTATTACCATTTTCTCATGAACGCGTAAAGGTATTAAATTGAAATTCATATCAAATACTCAGGTGTATAATACCTTTAAGCTGTAACGAAATCAAACTTCTGTGTCAACGCAATAAAAAGAAACAGCAAATTAAGCTGCATATTTTCTCGCAACTAATCGCAAGGGAATCAAAACCTACAGGGTAGTTCCCGTGAACTCAGAATCTTGAAATTTGGTACAAAGCAATGTCTTGTAGCACAAATAAAGTAAAAATAGCGAATACCGTAAATTTTTAGTTACATCACATAACAAAAATATTTGTATTAATTTTAGAGTTACTACCCCTTTCCTCATGAACGCGTCAAGTTATTAAATTGAAATTCATATCAAATATTTGGGTCTATAAGACCTTTAAGCTGTAATAAAATCAAACTTCTATCTCAACGCAATCAAAAGAAACAGCAATTTCAGCATATTTTCAAACTCGCAACTGCTAGCAAGGTAATCAAAACCTACAGGGTACTTTCCGTAAACTCAGATTCTTGAAATTTGGTACGAACTAACGTCTTATAGCACAGATAAAGGAAAAATTGCGAAAATCGCAAATTTTTAGTTACATCATATAACGCGCGATCGGGTGCGAACGCGTTACGCTTATCGCCGATCCATTTACCTACGTGTGGGTATAATGGCTTCGAACGAGGCAGTAAATGTAAATGTAGAAGCATTAAGTAATTTAATTTTAAAATTGACGTTCATAAGTGTCACTTTGTGACCTAGATGAATAAATGATTTTGATTTTGAAATGATTTTGATTTTGATTTTGATTTTGAATATTGTGAAATGTGCAAATTGTAATATAGTGGTCAACGAGCTGCTAGCCTTTATCCAAAATAAGGCGGACGTCATGGATGAAGTGTCGCTTGTAAGGCTTTGCTGTGACTCGTTTTCAGAGGAAGAAATTGCAACATCCAAACGGCTATTATTTGAATCGGTACCAAACTCGAAATGCACTAATAGAAGACGAAAAGGCAAGAACGTGAGAGATATCGATGATATAATTTGCTTATTAAAGCAGACAGACCCGGAAATTACGCCTATTTTCGTTGCCCGTGATCTTCAAAAGTTACCACCGGTAACTTTTGACCACATAGATGCAACGAAGCTGCTAAAAGACATTATTGTGATTCAATCACAAATCCAAGTGTTTCAAAAGGAATACGTTACATCCAGCCAACTATTGGAGTTGAAAGGTGAAATTGAAACACCTTAACGAGCTTCAATTGTCAACAATCACTTTGATTTTGTGAATCTAAGAAGAGGAACTGCCTTTGGAAATGTGGAAGTGGGTGCCTTTGATAGTGGTCCTATGGCATTGCAGCATTCCCTACAAAATCCTAAAATCGCTACAAATGACGCAAATTGTACTTCGCTGACATGCAGAGATACACCGCAAACCCACCTACCCCCAGAGTTTGATTTATGTACCTGACACGCTGCATTTGTTGCGAGTGCAAAGAGAACAGAGTAGTGTCATCTCACTCTCGCAAGCTGATAACGCCGTGAAGGCGGGGCGCAATACACAGTTGATTCAAACAAAAAAGTCCCCTACCAAGTTATCATCGTGTGTGAACGCGAACGCAGATGGCTGTAGCGTGAGCGATAACCGAGTCCTCTCAAGTAAAACGTTTGCGGAAACATTACGAGAGAGTGAGAAACTGCAGCAAAAGGTAGGGGAAAAGGACGGGTGGCAAAAGGTTGAATATAGAAAAAACAACAATAAAATGATAAAGCGGCAGTTTGGAAAAGCTATCGTCAAAGCAGATGGTAAATTTAAGGCAGCGGATGTAAAAATACCTATTTTTATTTCTAATGTATCGAAGTATACAGCTGAGGCGGACATCATTGCATACATAAAGGAGATCACTACGGAAGAGGTGACATTATTTAAAATCAATAGGCAAACAGAGAAGAGATATGACTCTTACAAACTTTATGTACCTAGGAGCAAGTTACAGGTATTTTTAAAGGATGATTTCTGGCCTGATGGGTTCACATTTCGTCGTTTTGTACACGATAAGTACAAAACCGAAGCTTCATTGAAGCGAAATACCTAAACGTGATTATGGATAAATGTACGTTTATTAGTTTCAATTGCAAATCCGTGAAACGTTCTATTGAAGGAGTGAGGTCGCTCTGTCAGTCAGCAGACATAGTAGCTCTTCAAGAAACGTGGCTTCTCACTGAGGATATACCGTTGTTGGGCCAGATACACAACGATTTCAATTATACTGGGAAATCAGCCATTGACACATCCAAGGGCATACTAAGAGGAAGACCTTTTGGTGGTGTAGCCATTCTCTGGCGAAAGGGTATTTTTGAGTCGGTCAGTGTTATCGAGTGTACAAGTGCGCGCCTTACGACAATAAAAGTGTTAACTCATAATAGGTCGTTTTTGGTATTTAGTGTTTATATGCCTACGGATTGCAGTGATAATCTTATCGAATTCACGGACTGTTTAAGTGAAATTAACGCGGTTATAGAATCTAGTGATTGTAGAACATCGTATATGCTCGGTGACTTTAATTCTCATCCGGGTGAGTCATTTTGGGATGAACTTTTAACCTTCTGTTATGAATAAAGTTGGTTGTGTGCTGATGCAGATATTCTGGGCATTAATTCGGATTGTTTTACATTCATTAGTGACTCACATGGGTGTCAAAGATGGCTTGATCACTGTATTGTCACACAGTCGGCGTTCAGCACTATTGAAAATGTTAATGTAATATCTGACGTCTTTTCTGATCATTTTCCTATCTCAGTAACATGTAACATTGAAACAATCAAACCTCTAATATACACGAACAGAGTGCAAATAAATAAAGCTGTATGGGGTGAGAGGGAGGATGATCAGATTAATGAATATTATAGACTTTGCAATGAAAGGCTTCGGCATATTGATTACCCGCAGCATTTTGGAATGTGTAATTCTCACTGTAATAACTTACAACATAGGGAGACGCTTGATGAAATGTACTCTAGCATTGTAAACATTTTATCTGATGCCGCTCAAAGCACGCGTGTTGAGCGTCGGCGCCATAATAAAAGGCAAATAATAGGGTGGAACAGGCATGTGCGTGAGGCGCACAGGTTGGCTAGACTCAAGTACCATATGTGGTTACTTCATAATAAGCCGTCACATGGCAGTGTATACGAAGATATGAATTTAAGTCGTAAAATCTTTAAGAGCAAACTTACATGGTGTCAATCTCACCAAGATAAAATTAAGCTAGATATTATGGCGTCGTATCATGCGGATCAAAAATTTAAGCAGTTTTGGAAGGCAACCAACAAATTTAATGTTAAACCTGGCTTGCCAGACAATGTTGGAGATGCCCAAGAGCCGTCAGCAATCGCTAATATGTTTGTTAAGCATTTTAAGGTTGATGCATGTCTGAGCATGTCTGGAGTGGTCGATGCTGGGGCTTGTTGTGATAGTGACTTAATTCGCTTTTCATCTGCCCAAATTACAAATGTTATTAAAAACATGACTAAGGGAAAATCACCTGGCCACGACGGTCTCAGCGTTGAGCACTTTCGGCACGCTGGACCTCATCTACCAAGAGTCTTGTCGATGTTTTATTCATTGTGTATGTGTCATTCATATCTTCCTGCTGATCTTATGCATACTATTGTTGTACCAATAATTAAAAACAAAACAGGCGATATAACAGACAAATGTAACTATAGACCTATCTCCTTGGCCACGATTGCAGCAAAGGTGCTCGACGGCCTGCTGGGCGCACGTCTTGAGAGTTATTTACAATTACATGATGCACAGTTTGGCTTCCGGTCAGGTCTTTCCATTGATTGTGCGGTTATGGCACTAAAACACACGGTTAGGTATTACACAGACAGGATGACGCCAGTTTACGCATGTTTTCTAGACCTTTCGCGTGCTTTCGACCTAGTCTCTTACGATGTGGTGTGGAATAAGCTTAGGAATAGGGGCGTACCTGCAGAGTTGTTGAGCATCATCCAATATTGGTACCACAATCAAACAAACCGCGTGAAATGGGGTAATAGTTTGTCAGACTCGTACAGGTTGGAGTGTGGAGTGAGACAGGGCGGTCTGACCTCGCCTCGCCTTTTCAACCTATATATCAACGATCTGATCGTTGAACTCAGCAGCATGAAGATTTGATGTCGCGTTGAAGACGTTACCGTCAATAACATTAGCTATGCTGACGACATGGTGCTACTGTGTCCAACGATCAAATCAATGAGAGCACTATTACAGGTTTGCGAACGGTATGTGCAGGCGCATGGACTGCTGTATAATGTTAAAAAGACAGAATACTTGGTGTTTAAGGCCGTGGGTGGGAAGTGTCCCTCTTGTGTACCTTCTATTAAGCTTAACGGTACAGAGCTTAAGCGGGTAAGCCAATTTAAATATCTCGGACACTTTGTAACCGACGACCTTAAAGACCAAGTAGACATCGAGCGGGAGCGCAGAGCGCTGGCGGTTCGCTGCAACATGTTGGTTAGAAGGTTTGCACGTTGTAGTACGCAAGTAAAATTAACTTTGTTTAGAGCCTACTGCCAAGTTTTCTACACGTGCAGCCTTTGGACCAACTATACGCAGCGAGCCATCAGCGCGCTGCGTATCCAGTATAATAACGCACTCAGAATGTTGTTGGGGCTGCCCCGATTCTCCAGCGCTTCGGGTTTGTTCGCACGTGTATTCATATCAATGACATTCATTGTATGATGCGCACAAAAACTGTCTCGTTGCTCTGCAGACTGCGGTCCAGCTCCAACTCCATTCTGAGGGTGATAGCGGGACGATACGAATCCCCTATCATAGCTCATTGTGTCCGTAGATGCATCTCGGGCACAAAAATTGTGTCCAAATAAATTAGAAATTAAATTGTTACTAACATAGTTTATAAGTAAAATTGTTACTAACATTATATGGATTTGAAGTCTGAAATAAAACACATTTTATTTTTATTTTTTTATTTTAATAAAATTAATAATTTTAAAGTTACTAGTTCTTTCCTTATGAACGCGTAGAGGTATTAAATTGAAATTTATATCAAATACTTGGGTCTATAATATCTTTAAGCTGTAACAAAATCAAACTTCTTAGCCAACGGAATCAAAAGATATAGCTATTTATGCCGCAAATTCTCGCTAATTTTCGAAACACAAGGGAATAAAAACCTACAGGGTACTTCCCGTGTACTTAGAATCTTGAAATTCCGTCTGAGGCAACTACTCATAGCACAGATGAAGGGTTTTTTTTCCAAAACTGTAAATGTTTAGTTACATCATACCAATAATAAAAACATTTTTTTTTAATTTTAAAGTTTCTACTTCTTCCCTCATGAACGCGTAGAGTTATTAAATTGAAATTCATATCAAATACTAAAGTGTATAACACCGTGAAGCTGTAATAAAATCAAACTTCTATGTCAATGCAATCAACAGAAACAGCAATTTAAGCATATTTTCAAACTCGCAACTACTCGCAAGGGAATCAAAACCTACAGGGTACTTTCCTTGAACTCAGAATCTTGAAATTTGGCACGAAGCCACGTTTTATAGCACAGATAAAGTAAAATTTGCAAAAAAACCGTAAACTCTTAGTAACATCATATAATTAACCCGTTACTCATGAACCCGTAGAGATATAAAATTGAAATTCATATCAAATGCTCAAGTCAAAACTAAAGGGTACTTCCAGTCGATCTAGAATTTTGAAATTTGGCATAAACCAACGTTTTATATCACATAGGAAAAATTTTGAAAACCTTAAATTTTTAGTTACATTACGTATTTTTTTAAATAATTATTTATACCTACAGGTTCGTAAGAAACCCTCGGTGCGCGAGTTCGACTCGCACTTGACCGGTTTATTTTCTTTCAGCTCCTGCAAGCGATACATATATTTTGAGAACACTCACTCACTCGGTGTGCCACATCTGCCTCATACCAAAATATTGTATTTCTTTGTACTATTTATTAATGAAATTATAAAATGACAAGTAAAGTAACAAATAGAAAAATAAACTTACCCATACTAATTATTTCGTATCCAAACAATTGAAATTTATAAAGATTATTGATTTTTTATACGCCACTTGTTGACCACTTTCAAAGTAGCGTCGATTGTGAAACAAAACATAAATAAATACTTATTCAGAGACATCCAAACAACAACTTTGGTATTTAATTCGATTAACCAATACTGCGTAGTTAATTCACTATTTACTTGATGATGCCACTTAATACGAGTATTGGATATAATTTACAAACAAACGTCAAAGAATTAGGGTTCTCGGGTCACTGCGGGACAACTATCCACCTAACACTACCACAGCAAACTGGACATATTGGATGGTACATAAAGACGCGAATTTTCAGTAAATCTAATATCAACAAATTTAAGTCTAAATTAACCGATCTAAATTGGAACTCCATTTTATCATTAGACAATAACGTAAATACAAACTACAAAACATTTAATAGAATATTAAAATCAATTCTTAACAAATACATGCCAATACGAAAAATAAAAGCGAAAACACATAATAAAAAATTTTGGCTAACGGTAGGTATAAAGCAATCTTGTAGAAATAAAAGACTACTAAAAATTCTTGCTTCAAAATCAAACAGCCCCATTATCACAAATTTCTATAAAAAATATGAAAAACACTTAAAAGAACTGTTTTAACAGCCAAAAAATTACACTACAAAAATATAATTTCAACAGCTGACAATAAAGTCAAATCCATGTGGGCTATTACAAGCGAACTAACAAAAAACCAAAAAAAGAAAAACAGAACATAGACTTATTCATAAATAGTGAAACAACTGACCCTAGTGAAATAGCAAACTATTTTAATAACTTTTTTGCATCTATTGGAGAGAACCCACAGCAGAATTCCAATTGCAACCCAAACGGAGAACGTCTCCACCACTCGATAGAAAATACGATATTTCTCAGTCCAATGGAGCCTTATGAAATTCGCACAATATTAAAAACTCAAAAAAATAAACGAAGCTATGGTATAGATGACCTCCCACCTACCTTAGTAAAACACTGCGCAGATGAACTAACCTTGCCATTTTATTTATTAATTAATCAATCATTTCAAGAAGGCGTAGTCCCCAACCAATTAAAACATAGCTTAGTAAAACCAATACACAAGAAAAACACAAAAACCGACCCTAATAATAACCGACCCATTGCCCTTTTGCCAACAGCCTCGAAGATTTTTGAAAAACCAATGACAAATAGATTGTATAACTTCTGCGAAAAATATAAAATATTAGACGACTGCCAAAACGGATTTCGAAAAAATAATTCCACGTCATTAGCAGTTTACAAATATATCCAAGAAGCTCGAAATTATAAATATTAGGCAATACGCAGTAGGTATTTTATTGAACATGAGCAAAGCTTACGATACGATTCGATTTTATATTTTATTGGATAAGCTGTATGCAATTGGAATCCGAGGAAAAGCTTACGAATGGCTTCAGTCATATCTTGCAGGTAAAGAACAAACAGTATATATAGAATACTACCACGAAAATACACATGAAATACAAAAAATCCGTTCCTATAAGAAAAAATATAAAAGCCTCCATTCCTCAAGGTAGTGTGATAGGGTGCCTTTTGTTTATAATATACATAAACGAACTACCCAGAACAATAAAAGGGCCTTGTGTGTTATTTGCGGATGATATATCTATGTTAACTTCGTGTAATAATAACGCAAATATAAATGAAAATCTGTATGAAACTTAGTAAAACAGTTGACTGGGTGAATAATAACAACCTAAAAATAAATTTCTCAAAAACAAAAATAATAACTTTCTACCCCCATGAAAAATCACCTATAGACATACAACTAACATTTAATGGAATAAACATAGAAGTAGTAAATGAATTCAGCTTACTTGGGTTAACCATCGATACCCATATCAATTGGAAGGCGCACGTTAAAAAGGTAAGAGCTAAAATATCTAGCTTTGCCTATGCCCTACGCGAAATTAAAAGGACCACAGATCTATCTACTGCCCTTGCCTTGTTACGTACTATGCCTACGCATATTCGTTGCTCAGCTATGGCGTTATTCTGTGGGGTAATAGTACCGATGCCCCCACTATACCAAAATGACCCTTAGACATAAAAATAGATTAAACCTTCCAAATTCGCAACTAGCAATGCACTCTTCCCGTCCACTGGTCATGTCAATAAAAATATATCATAAACTACCAAACGACATTAAAAGTGAAAATAGGTTTCATAGCTTTGTAATAAAATTAAAAACCTTTTTAATGAGTAAAAGCATAATATCAAAGAATATCTAAACGATAATAATTCATAGATCCTAGACAAAGTACGTAACACTGCATAAACAAATACATTTAATTATTCTATTCTACAAAAACAAATAAACAATACACTAATTAAGTAATAATATTTCTAACTATTGGAAAAATATCAATGTCATATTTAAAATTGATAGTGGTGGTCAGCAAATCTGTGATCTGTTCTCTGAATATTTTCAGGCTGTTTATAATACGTATAATTTACCAGTACCCCCTTGCTGTCGCAACTCGAGCAGTACCAACAGGAACATCTTCCCACTAAATGATATTTCAATAACTGAAAAAGAAACACTAGAATATCTTCAAACATTAGATTGCAATAAAGGCCCCGGGCATGACTTATTACCACCGTTGTTTTTTAAAAATTGTGCGAAGTATCTGTGTAAACCGCTTAATCAAATATACAACACTTCCTTAAAAGCGGGTGTATTTCCGTCATTATGGAAAATTGCCTTTTTAACTCCAATTCATAAAACCGGTGACCTAAATGATATTGCGAACTACCGTCCTATTTCGATTCTTTCTACAGCTGGTAAAATTCTGGAATCAATTGTACAGAGAAAAATATATACACATGTTAAAAATTGCATCCATATTGAACAGCATGGATTTCTACCTAAACGATCAACAACTTCCAATCTGGTGAATTATGTTACTGATATATACAAGACATTAGATAAACAGGGGGAAGTTCACGCTATATACACCGATTTCAGGAAAGCATTTGATCTAGTAAATCATGATCTATTACTTCGTAAATTGGATGGTGTCGGCATCCATGGTTCACTGCTTCGTTGGTGCGAATCATATTTAAGTAAAAGATCACAACTAGTTTCATTATTCGGCTACCAGTCTGCTGCTAGAAATGTGCCCTCTGGTGTTCCTCAGGGGTCCCATTTAGGGCCTTTATTTTTTATAATATTCATTAATGACATATCTTTATCAATTAACTCTAAATTTGGATTATATGCTGATGATTTAAAAATTTATCGCAGAATAAACAGTACTGAGGATGCAAGTGCTCTTCAATCAGATATAAATAGGTTCCAAGATTGGTGTAACGACAACAGCATGGTGGTCAACGCAAATAAATGTTACCACATTAAATTTACAAGGAAGTTATATCCTACTAACGCTACTTACTATATTGGTAATTCTTCCATAACCGAGGTTTCTAGCATACGCGATCTGGGTGTAATCATAGACAGTTCTCTTAGTTTTAGGCAACATATTGATGCAATTATAAAACAATCATCGAAATTAAGTGGTTTTATCACGCGGCAAATGAAAATTTTGAAAGATCCTCAACTTACTATTCTTATTTTTAATAGTATTGTACGCAGTATCTTGGAGTACTGTAGCGTGGTATGGAATCCAGGCTATCAAGTTCACTCAAACAGACTAGAGCGAGTACAAAAACGTTTTCTATACCACCTCAGTTATTCTGACAATAAGTGTCAACTTCTTCAATCATATCAGTCGCGGATATCTCATTACGAAGTAACACCATTACATAGCCGTAGAAAGGAGTCTGACATCCTATTTCTTTTTAAACTAGTGAACGGTCATATTGATTCCCCTAATCTTTTAGAGCAGTTACAATTCACAGTTCCACGCATTGGCAGCCGTCTACATAATAGAAAGACTTTCGCACTTCCTTCATGCAGGTCCCGTCTCGGTTGTCACTCTCCATTATATCGCATGTGTTCTGTTTATAATTCCATACGTTTCGATTTTGACATCTTTCACGGTTCTTTGGCCTCAGCTAAGCGTCAGGTTAAATCGATTATTTCCGCAAAAGCAGTTACCAATATTTAATTTTAATTTTAAAATTGATTCGGGTTTTTAATATGTAAAACAGTTACAGTAAAATATTGTTCTGATTCGTTTGAATCAATTTCATTATATTTAATTTTAAGTTAGGATTATGTTCAAGAGGACTAAGGTAGTCCAAAACACATTTTTATAATTTATTTTTTAAAAAGCATGCTGTGCTTACATCTAGTAGGGACAATTTAGTGTAAGTCCTGTAAACTATGTTTTTATTTTGTACTTTAAAATGATTGTACCCAGTTTTGAAAGCCAAATAAAAAAAAAAAAAAAAAAAAAAATTAAAAATTGAAAATATTTACACGGTTTAGGCGTCGTAAAATGCCCCCGCATCAATGTCATCGGGTAACGTGCCCAGAAGGCTGGCAGCATTGCCACGCTGGATGGCAATGCTGATTCTCTGAGCAAAGAATAAACCAGCCTTCTGGTCACGTGAGACGTCGATTAAACGTTTCGAAATTTCCCGGAACAGTGAACGAGCACTCGGACCCCATGAGCCTAGCGTTTCCACCCCAAACGGCTCAAACACGTAATTACTCACTAAATTACTGTATTTGCGCCGTTTGAGGGTTTCCGCAGTTGCAGCAGCAGCGCCAGCATGGCCTCCCGTGCTTGGAATATGTGATGGCGCGAGGGTGTCTACGCAGGTTGCGTCCCACACCAAAGGCCTGCCCATTTTCCAAGGCAACAATGACATACCATCAGGTCTCTTACCGTCGTCGCGTACCAAACCATTTGGTTCAAGTACAGCTGGTACGCCAGACGCGACAAGAGCACGACGAATTATGTCATTCAGATGGGCGTGACGGGGAATTCTACCAGCGCTTCTACTGCAAGATAGCCCATGGTGTCCGAGGCTATCGACGTCTTCTCCACAATAACATCGATGCGGAGAAACACACGGAGCACCTAAGCGAAGACAAGTGGCGATACGGAACGTCTCATCGTCCAACATGGTTCCAGTGTTGGACGATGGTAGTGCCTGAAGCCACGGACCCGATTCCCATTCTCCCACAGCCAGCAAGCGAGCACGCTCTGCAACATTAAAAGTTGTATCTAAAAGACTTTTCCTTACAATGTCACAAAGCGGTGCGTCCCACTGTCTTTGGGAGAATAGGTTGGTAGGCAAATCAGCGCTTGGACAAGCGCTGATTTGCGTTTACAGCTTCGGTTTTGCACAGCACTTCTGAGTTAACTAGTTTAGGTGATAAAATTTTCCTAGTTAACTCTTCCGTGCTGTGAACCGAAGATAGAAACGCCGGTAAACTGACACTAGAAATTTTGCGTACACCGAGCCCACCCAGACGTATAGGTCATGGCTTGTAGCCAGGCTCGGTCGTCCAAGTCCACATTTAATATTCTCTTTAAAGTACTTTGGATAATTTTGTCGACTTGTTCTAAAAGTGCATATTTTTTCCAAAGTTGCGAAGATCTTAAGGCATGTGTGAATTTTGGGACGAAAAGACAATATCGAATAATAGTATAGGCCGAGTGAATATTAATTTTGAATAGGCGATCTGAAACTTCACAGAAATTTTGTATCTTTTCCTTTAAGAAAGAATTGAAAGATTCTTCGAATACTGGAGAACCTAGGAGGCAAAGAGATGTCTTATCAATAATTTTGATCTTTGATGCCAAATTATTAAATTTAGATAGTATCGAAAGTCTTTTTGTAGAGTCTGTTGTATTTATAAATGTTGTATTTATATTGGCTTGCAACTAAATTCTAGGAAATGTGAGCTACATTTACTAGAATTTAGTTCCAAGCCAATAGATGCGAATTTATTTTTAAGAAGAGCTAAATCTTGTAATACAATATCTGGATCCCCTCCTAGGGTCCCGTCATCTAAAAACCATACATTAAATTTAGAATTTACTTGCCGAATAATGGGGTGTATTGCTAAACTAAAAATGACTGGTCCAAGAGGGTCACCTTGTTGACACCCAACTGCTGATTCCAAAAGCTTATCCTGATATAATAATTTTGTGGGGTACCTGTAACATTGCCAAAGAAATTTAAAAATTTTAGGGGTTTCTAATTTTGCTTGTGCCAACAAAGTGTCCCTATTCACTGAATTGAAGGCGTTAGGTCCATAATTGTTTCCTAATTCTAAGTATACCACCTGTAACCTGTAAATGTACATTATGGAATGCAATAAAATTGAATTGAAATATGAAGGATTTTTCGGTATGTGCCACATCTGGGACACTATATAAGTAAGTAGTAGCACGGTAATAATATCTAACAGTATTCTAACTCCATACAAACTCACGAAACTCGAGTTATACCTACGCGCCTCGAGCGCAAAACACATTAGACTGTGCCTATAGTACACTACAGCCGCGATCGTGCCGCGGTTGGGAGCGGACGGATGGTTTTTGTAGCAGTGTTCTTTATTTAAATTATAATTTATGGCGACCAGTTGTGACAATGTTTTTATGTTACAAATGACGAAGATGTGTTATAGTACTAGTACCTACTTAAGATTAAGATTGTTAATGGTCTTATAGGCTTTAAGGTCATCTGCGTATAATAAAAAATTTGAATGTAGGGAACACATATCAATATCATTAATAAACAATATAAATAATAAGGGGTCCAAAATGGATCCATGAGGGACACCAGATGTTACAAAAAAATTATCTGATTGGAAGCCGTTGATGACTACTTTTTGCGTGCGGTTGGTTATGTAGGAAATAAACCATCGCAAAATATTGCCACGAATGCCATTAAAGGCGATTTTGTTTAACAGCATCTCATGGTCCACCTTATCAAAAGTTTTTGAAAGTCTGTGTATACTGCATCAGTTTGACAACGATTATCCATATTTTCGAAGAGGTGGTTTACAAAGTGGGTTAGATTGGTAGCTGTTGATATATTTTTGACAAATCCATGTTGTTGCTTGATAATTATTTTATGTAAGAGTGGATAGATTTCGTTGTGAATTAGTATTTCAAAAAGATTCAATAAGGCAAAAAAAGAGATAGGTCGATGTTTGAAATTGAAATAGTTTTTATGATAAGTCAATGTCAATCCATTGGTTCTTTGTCGTTTCCCGCGGTCAGTGAAAAAAACCTAGCTTTTGGTTCGCTCAAGGAAGATTCCGTTTTTGTGAGCGCGTTTTTGATCTTGTATTTGGTAGTAAAACCAAAACACGTAGTGTATTGCCGCTAATTGATCAGCTGGCATCGGTTTATTTGTGTTAAAAGATAAGTTGTATCTTAATGAACATTTGCGAAAATTGTGAATCCGGTATCGACGTCCACGTGCCAACGTGTCTTGAAAACGTCGCGTTTGCAGCGTTATAGCTAAGTATAAGATACTTCATTCATTTATTTTGACCAATATACTTGTATGAATGTGTCTAATTTAGCTCAAGCCTGACATCAGTAAGATTTGGTAAGACATTTTATTAATATTAGTTGTAATTAGGTTAATAATTCATCGCTGTGCTACCACAGTACAGTTATGTCTGAGATTTGTTGTGGCTGACAAGGACTGATGAATATAATCACGCTTCCACCAATCTGCTGCAAAAATCCCAGTCCTTTCTAGCCAAACTCTAGACATAATTTTTTGGTAGCAGAGCGTGGTTGAAATCTAGCCGCTGTTAGACTGCTGAGTACAAACCTCAGATTGGTATAAGCTTGTATCTTATCACCTTGAAGACAGTATTGTAGTGTTTGTCAGGTCAGTTTTTGCCTAAAATACATAATATTTATTTGTATAAGTTGACCTACATAACTTGAAACACATTGTCATACATAACCTCAATCAGTAATTGTTAGACTTGTATTGTTGAAATCTAGCAATAACTTGTTGTTGTTAGCATTAATAAGTCAGTTTGTTTGGATACATAACAGCTGTATGTATCAATAAATTTGGTAAATTTAGTTTATTGCATAATTATATTAAGTTTGAAACATTACATAATAACAACCAAACTTTTGATAACTATTGATAAACCTTTGTTTTGTTATAATATATAGATAATATTGTTAGGTAACACATATTCTGTGCTTACTTACTATTGTATATCTCAAATAACACAGCCAGTCTGTCTGTTGTAAGTAATTAATTAACTTATTTGAAGTTTCAACTTTTGATAACTTTGTTTTTGTGTCAATATACTTAATTGAAACTATTAATTTTGTTGGACAGTAGATACCTGTCACTTAGTAAACAGGCTAATACTTTGTTGGTTTCAAAGAATTAACAAATATTAAGTTTTGATTGTTAATATTATTTAACGCTTGTCCGGGCTCAAGGCAGCTATCAAGGACTTGCGTGCGGCTGCTGGTGCTATTGCATCAGATTTGCGCTGGTTTGCCTCGGCCAGTGCCTTGGTGAACCGGCCTGATCGCCAGCAGGCCTTACTACAAAGGTATGAGCGGATTGATGATCGCCTGGCAAGTGTGGAACAGCAATTTCGCATTTTCAACGCTTGTTGTCTCGAAGTGTCAGTTAATGATTTCACCGCTGACCAGCGAAATAAGGTCAGCGAAGATTATGCCCAGGTCTTAGACCTGTATGATGCTGTCTCCAATAGTGCGAGACAACTAGTTGCCGATAGGGAAGGGCAACCCGGCTTGAAGCAGGAGCTTCCTAGGTCAGCACCGGGGCTGGTGAGTAGGTTTCCTACCTTAGACCTCCCCCATTTTGATGGCTGCCTAGTAAGCTACCTGGGCTTCGTTAATTTATTTGACAGCCTGGTCGATGACAGGGCTGACCTTCGGCCGGCACAAAAATTGGCCTATTTGATGTCGGTTCTGGATGGGGAGGCCAAGGGCCTCATCCAGCATCTGCCCGTGTCTGACGAGGCGTACCAGACGGCTCGGGACTTAATTACCCATAGGTACCATAACAAGCGTGGCCTCGCCGATACGCATATTGAACAGATTTTGGGTTTGCCCACGCTCACCCGGGTCTTTGGGTTGCGCACCCAACTTTTGAACCCGCTTTTGGTGGCCATCAACGCACTTAAGTGCCTTGACCTGCCCGTGGACCAATGGTCCTATCTTTTGGTGCACATTGTCCTTAAAAAGCTGCCTGCCGACCTGAGATCGCGTTTTGAACAGCGCTTTGGTGGGGATAGCGCGACCCATCTGCCCCCCTTTGCTGACCTGGAGAAGTTCCTGGAGGATGAGTGCCGGGTCTTGGACAACTCCGGTGGTGACACGCCGGCTAAGTCGCAGCCGCCCAAGGTCAAGGAGCAGGTTCGCGTTCACACCCGAGCCAATGTTGACCGGCGCCCTCCTCGCTTTGCGGTCACGCAGAGCCCAGCGGAGTGCTCCTACTGCAAGGTCACGGGGCACAGAACGACCAGTTGCAGGGCATTTTTGGACCTTCATGTCGCCTCTCGTAGGCGCATCGCGAATGCCCACCGCCTTTGCTTCTCTTGCTTGGGGTCCCCCTACCAGCGAGACTGCCCAAACTCTCGCCCCTATCCTCACTGTGGAGGACAGCATTTGGACATTCTCTGCATGAATGCCAGAGAGGTAGGCCGCTTGTCCAACCAGCCGACGCCGCGCACGGGCGGGTGTTTTGAAGGTGGCAGCCGAGGCTCACCGGCGCGCAGCCGAGAGTCGCCTCGCTCAATTGATCGCCACTCACCCCGCTTGGAGAACCGTAGCGTGCGCACGCCTCCTCTCTCTCGCGCACCTGAATGTGCGACCGCCCAGCGTCACCAGCACCATGACTGCTGCCCTTGGTATTCCCCTTCTTTGGCGGAGCGTCCCCGCCTTGACTCGCGCCCACCTCGTTTTGGGCGGGTGCGTCATTATGACCCCCCACAGATGGCGCGCGGATCAAGTCATCGCGCCTTTGAGGACTTCAAGCCGTACCCTCGTTTTGACTTGCCTGGTCCTGGCCAACGGTCGCCGCCCAGGCAACAATAGGTCATTGACCCCTGCCCTATAACGCCAACCTCCCCCATTGAGACCGTTATCCTACCAACGGTTGCTGTTAGGGTCTGGGGACCCACGGGGACCTCTGTTGTTGTCCGTGCTATATTGGACACAGGTTCACAAGGTTGCATTGTTTCCACTTATTTGGTAGGGCAGGTTAAATTAAATATGGGCTCTTTTCCAAATTGTCTACGGGGCATAGGTGACGTAGCCTCTAATGTTGAAGGGCAAGTTAAGGTTTTGTTTGGCCCTGTTGAATCTTCACACCCGAGGATTAAAACCTCGGCTATTGTGTTGAAGAATATTTTGGGTATGCACCCACAGAAACAGCTACCCGCTGCTGTGGTGAATTTGACATCGGGATTGGAACTGGCAGACCCCAAATTTGACACACCGGGACAAATCGACTTGTTGATTGGCTCTGATGTCCTCGGTGGAATTTGATTGGTGGGAAACGGGTCTTGGTGCCAAATGGTTTGACTGCCATCCCGACCATATTTGGATTTGAGGTTCTCCCTTCGCCTTTCCGGAACATTAGAAATCTCTATGTTGCACAATCTAGCTTGTTGCTCTAACGTATCGATTTTCCCTTCTAGTTGTTTTATGAGGTCCTCAGAGTTGTTTGTAGAAGAAAAGTGTGATTCTACTACGTACATCTTTTTCTTAACGTCTTCACGTTGGTTAGATGTATACTCCACTGACTCCTCAAGGGCCTTAAAACGCTGCATAGAACAATTTTCCTTGTTTTCTAGAGCATCTCAGCATTGTTGGCAAATTTTATGCAAAGGTACTGATTGAAAGAGTTATGAAAGTAACCGACAAGAAAATATGGGATGTACAAGCGGGATTCCGAAAGGGTATGGGATGTGTGGTACGGATTAGGTTTTTTCCTTGCGAAGCATAGCCGAAAAGTTTTTGGCCAAAGGTCAAAAGGTCTATTGCGCATTCGTGGATTTGGAAAAGGCTTACGATAAAGTGGTGACGAATGCAATGTGGTCGGTGCTGTCAATGAATGGGGTGGACAGCAGCCTCATTCGAGCTCTGAAATCCTTTTATGAGGGTTCTAGAGCTTGTGTGAGGATAAACGGGGCATACACTGACTAGTTTACCATCGAGAAAGGTGTTAGACAGGGATGTTTAGCGTCGCCGTGGCTGTTTAACCTCTTCATGGAAAGTTGTTTGCAAGATTTAAAACATAGAGACTGCGGATTAAGGATGAATGGGTTACTTGTCAAATGCCTCCTTTATGCTGATGATCAGGTAAACTTGAGGAGTTGCAGGAGATTGTAACAATCATGCACGGTGCGTTACAGAGGAAAGGAATGAAAGTGAATGTAAGTAAAACGAAAGTTATGGTTTTTGAAAAGGACGGACGAAGGAAAATGCGTTACGGCTTGTAATGTTTTGATCGATGGACAACACATCACAACATCACATCGATAAACTACCAGATCATTGTCTTGCCTTTTTCTCTAAACCACCAGATAATTCCTACTAATATTATAAATTTGAAAGTCTGTATGTATGTTTGTATGTATGTATAGTCCGTTTTCACGCTAAAACGCCTAAACCGATTTTTTTGAAATTTTATATAAAGATAGATTGGACCATGGAGACTGGGAGACTGGGAGGGATTTTAGGGAGGGTAGAAATTAGTACGGCACAAATTTACCTCTTGGAAGTAAGAACGCATGCGCGGTAATAATTGAGTGCGCATGTATCACCGTCAGTACTATCACATCATGCATAATGTCGTATTGTGCACGGTGCTTACATTGTTCGCATATATTATAAGAAACTAATAATTATATACTACGCTTAAACGGCTGAAACGATTTCCTCAACTTATATTATAAATGCGAAAGTTTTCATAGATATACATATATTGGACATATATTGGAACATGGCTTTGACATTTGTCTGTATGCAAGGTAATATTATTATGTATCTTTCGGTAGATAATGTCATGGATGCTGACCGAGTTATTTTGTACCCTATATTGTTTCTGAAGTCTTAAGAGTAATCAGGAGTGTCTTCACACAAATTTTGAGACTGAAAGTAGATTTGTGTTACTCCAAAATTAACGCGTGTGAGAGATATGTAATAATATCTAGGCTTTGGGCTGAAATTACTGATATCCAAGTATTTATACATACTTAATATGTAAGAGGATAGTGGCAATTAAATGACACTGACATGACGTTTGACAGTTAAACTGTCAAACGTGTAAATAAGGTGTACCTATATAAGTCGACAGGCTCGGCTAGTTCGTCCTATTCTCCTTCGACGACTGCTCAGGTACGATATGGTTCTGACTATTTAACTGCCACTGTGTTTCAATATTGTGTTGCTTGTTCTTTTGTTTAATCATCTAGGAAATAATGTAAGATGATGTAATCATTATCTTATTGATATTGATTGTGGGTAGTTTGATCGTTTGTGAGATACTAAAGATTGTAATATAGGATAGAATAATATACTGTGGATCAAGTTGTATCAATGAGATTCATTATATACCTGTGGTATACATTTAGTAATTTGTATTGATGCTAAATAATGCTTATTATGTTCTGTTGTAAGACTGACCTTTCTAGCAATATAAAACTACCCACAACTTTGATATTTAATATAGATTGGCTGTACCACTGTTTGTTCATTATTGAAAAGAATGACCAAAAGTTTTATTGCCCGTTCTTTCTCTTGGTTCTATGTCTTTGCTTTGCGAACTGGGCTCTAAATGTAAATGTAGAATCACGACGTAATCTAAAGATAATATATCCTTATGCCAAACTGAATAAATGAAAGTATGATTTGATAGTTGTCTCTTTTATTTATTTAAACTGTCTCTACACTATAGGAAGCTTCCCTGATTCTGACACGTGCGAAGCCGCGGGCAAAAGCTCGTTCACAATATTTAAAATTCAATATTTCTAAAATGCAGAAACAAATACATATCACAACTGTACGCAGCAAGGCACCGGACGAAAATGAAAAGCACATTGAGCTACGCGAACTGAATTTTGTAGAACCCTTGTAAAATTGCCGCAATTTGATTTGTCCGGCACGGTTCAGTCAGCCCTTGATGATAACTTTGTGATATTATATTGGAACTATTGACATTTTGTAAAATTGTGAATTGTGTGACATCATGCCTCGTGCCTTGAAGACATCACCTTCAAGGCCTTACTTTTTGGAGTATAGCAGCTAAGTAGATAATATATCATTCAATCTATCGTGGCCACTTTAGTTTTGTGTGTTTATCTAGCTTGGCTCTAGGACTGACACCAGTGAAGATCAAGGTAACTGTACATATTGTATTTGATTTTTAGCGCTAAGTAATTCAATCAATATATATCAGACTCTTGTTTGCCCTGGTCAAGTGGATGTAAACTAGCTTCCACTGCCTTCTGCAACAAATCCCACTTGTCTAGGGTAACCCTAGAACATATTTTCTGGTAGCAAAGCGTGATTTCAATGGCAAACCAAATTTCAATGTCAAAGCATGATACTTGATACTTGATGGCACGGGCTGTTTATGCAACTCCACGTCTTCACGTGTATTTTGCGTACAGGTGGGAATGGTCTTGTCATTCATGCCAACCCAGCTCTTCGAGGAAGGCCAGCAGGCTCTTGATGTGGCCCACTGCTTCCCTCAGGGTGCTGTGTCTGGTCAGGTGCTGCTGCCTGTACTGTGTGACCTCAGGCCAGTCGAGAAGCAGGTGGGCTGCCGTCTCGTCTGCTGCCATACAGGCTCAGCACAGCGGGCTGTCGGTGATTCCTATAGTAAATAGGTGCTTATTAAAGGATCCGTATCCTGTATAGGCAGCCGCGACTGTCCGAAGTTGTTGCTTGGACAGCCGGAGGACTTGTTTGGCTATCTTACCGTCTACTGCAGGAAGAGCCTCCTTGGCCTGCCTGCATGTTTCGATACCAATCCAGGAATGGTTGTACTGGTCCTGGTTCTATTTCTTACCATGTTTCGATAAAAACCAGAAGGAAGGGGAATAATGGGCTCGGGTCCCACCACCTCTAAATTGGCCCCTCTTCTGGCAAGTACGTCGGCTGCGTCATTCTCTCTTGAGCCACTGTGGCCCTTGATCCATTGCAGTGTTAATTTGTTTAGTTTACCTACCTTTGTTAGCTTCTGGTGGCATTCTAGTGTGAGTGCCGAGGTGATAGTATGGCTTTTGTAGGGCTGAAAGGACAGCCATACTATCTTAGAGGATCTTTATGGATCGTTCTCTTACCTCACGTGCCTTGATTGCTGTGGCAGCTAGGATTATGCCAAAACATTCGGCCTGGTAGACTGTGTTATAGGCTCCCAGCGGTGCTGCGATGTTGATGTTTAGGTCCTCGGAGAATACTCCTGAACCCGTACCTGTATCCATCTTAGACCTCTCTGTGAAGATCGTGAGCTCGTTGTGGTTAACCGCTCCTCAGTGTAGATCCTCGTACAGTTGGATTTTGTATTTTTTGTCGAACACAAATTGTTTCGGTATTCGGTCGCCAATGGCTTGTGTAAGAGGAACTTCTTTGCAGAGTATATTTAAGTTGCTAATGTGCGGTGTATTGGTGTCTTTCCAGAGCTTCAGACCTCTTAGCCGAACCGCTGACATCGTAGCTTCCTGTTGTATGAACAGGTGCAATGGAGGCAGGTCCAACAACACCTCAAGTGCCGCTGTAGGTGTAGTTTTCATGCAGCACGTGGCCGCTAGGCATGCAAGTCTTTGAAGCTTTTGAAGCTTGTTGGTGGCCATAGTTAGGTTGGTCCGAGGCCGCCACACTACTGCGCCGTAGCTAATCATCGGACGTATTTTTTTCTTATAGAGCCATAAGACAATTTGGGGGGATAGGCCCCAGCGTTTGCCTATCATGTTCTTGCACTGCCAGAAGAGAATGCTGACTTTGTTGAGTTTATTTTCCATGTGGCTGTTCCATAAAAATTTGCTGTCGAGAGTGACACCTAGGCACTTGACCTCGGTAGACAGCCTAAGCTCTGTATTAAATAACCTGGGCAGTCGGTAAGTACCCAGCGCGCGTTTGTGTGTGAACATAACTAGTTCGGTCTTGGTCGGGTTTACAGATAATTCGTACTCATTACACCACCGTGTGTACACGTGGTGTAACACTCTACTATGCGTAGGACTTGTTGGGTGAGGTCGTACACTGTACTGGTTACCTTACCTGAGGTGAAAATGGTTAGATCATCTGCATAACCTATTGTGTAGAAGTATCTCGCGTTGAGTTTGTCCATGAGTTCATTGATGACTAAGTGCCACAATAGCGGGGAGAGTACACCTCCCTGCGGGCACCCTTTAGTTATCAAGGCTGTCTGGGTGTCGCCGTGCAGGCGCACTACCCTTTTGCTGAGCATGTATAATCACAATGGCGCCCCAGCGAGCTGTGTATGTGTTGTCTGATGAAGACCTGGTTGCGGCAGTTCGAGCAGTACAATGTGGCCTATTTCAATAAGCGGTTTGTCAGAGGAGGACGATGATGATTTTGAGTGGCCAGATGTTTGCGAATTAAAAACAAATACCTATGTAATTTTTACGTCTTTGCTGTCATTATGATCTCTGCTATTATTTTATGGTACTCAATTACCAAATATGAAGTTTATTTTGTATTATATTGTTAGTTAAAGTTTTAGGCCTTATTATACTACCATAGTTTAATAAGGCCTAAAGGCAATGTTTTTTAAATGTTTAATTTAGACTATGTTTATGGCAGTAGTTGCCGTGTTTCACTTACAACACATAGTAATTGGTATAAATATACGTTTAAATAGTTCTTGATTTATTTCAATTCCCGCTTAGCGTGGTCTTATTGGCCACACCTACCTTAGTATTAAATGCAAAATATTGATACACTCCATTGTTCTTGCTATTGAATGACTTTATCGTGGGCGGTTTAAAAGGAAATGATCCTTTTAGTGGGCGGAATGTTCAATCTCTTTTCGTACTTTACGTTTTTCTATATCTTTATTTAATATTTACGTTTTATATTTGACCGCATGTTCGATAGATGGCGTAAAGATCGAGTTAGCTCGCACTTTGGTTTCGTTGCACGGCCGGGTATATAAGCTCCGTCAAACTAAAATAAAATTGTCTACCGGACGCCCTCTATACCGGTGTACCGGTAGATATTCGGACTTGTGCAGCTTTGTACAATGGCCTAGAGCAGGCCGGGCGCACTTCGCATTTTAGGTACAAACTTACAAGTAGGTTGAATTAGTGGGTTGCCGCGCGCCGCTCACATTAGACGTCACGCAACGAGTGCGACCGCTCCGTATTCTCACGCGCCGTGTTCACTGTTCAAATTATATAAACGCCTTTAACAACAAAAATTTATCATCACAAGTATTGCTTAATTAACTGTGTGTCGAAAGCGACTTGAAAATTTGATTTTATTTATTTTACGAGAGCAACTTAAAAAATTGATTTTGTTTTGTTTTGTTTGTTGAGATATCTGAATGATTATGGTGTCAAATTAAAGATCTAGTTCAAAAACCATTTTATCTGTTTGAATCATGTCAATCGGTCCACGCGTTTAGGAAATAACTAAGAATCAGTATAGTAAAAATGTAAACAACCGATTTTTTGTGGTTTTTGTTCGACGAGCTCAAATAGTGGGATGGGATAGTTATAGGATAATTATTTATTATTAGGTACGTGGTCAAGTAGGTAGATAGACGATGAATAAATATTATAGTTGCAGCGGCAAGTCAACAACCCTAGCGCGCCACTCCGCGCCAGACAGCGACAGCGTTATGTGTTAGAAAAGAACGGGAACGGTTAGGTGAATATCTCATTAGGCACTGAGTGCTTATGCGAGCTGAATTGCACTTTGTTGCTTAGTAGCAAGAGTCGCAATTTCAATCAATTGGTTTGACAAGTGAATCTTCTGTACGTTAGTACCTACTCTCTTTATTCTGTGCCTAGAGTTCAAAACGGCCTCAATCTTACAAAAAACAGTTGCGAATTCTTCAAATGTGAGGACTGATTCACCAATTGTCCTGCGCAATTGTGTCTTGGCCGATTTTACAGCGGCTTCAAATATACCACCCCAGTGTGGACAATTTGGTGGGGAAAACAACCAATTTATCCCACGTCGGGCAAGCCTATTGCCTATGTTGTAGTCTTGCTTCAAGATGCGACTGGCCCCTACGAAGTTCGTACCATTGTTGCAATATATGTGTCGTGGTGTTCCTCGTCGGGCGGACACCGGCATCCTTCGTAGTGCTGTTAGAAAAGCTGATGAGGAGAGGTCTGAAACGAGTTCCAGATGGACCGCCCTTGTCGACATACAGACAAATACGGTTACAAATTCTTTCGTGGTCCTAATTCCTCTTGCCTTGTTTGCTTTGACCTCAACATATGCACATAGATCTACGCCTCTACTGTAAAATGGTCTTGTGGGTTGACGCGTGCTGACGGTAGATCGCGCGTAAGCTGTGTTTGCTTCACAGCATCATGTCGTCGGCAGATAACACATCTGCGTAGACGTTTTTAAATGCTTGGTTGCCTCCTATAATCCAATAATGCTGTCGCAGTCGAGCATATGTCAAGCACGCTCCACCGTGGAATGTGTCTCTGTGAGCTTGGTCGATGAGCAAGTTCATTAGATGACTATCGTGTGGGATGATTAGCGGGCATTTCATGTCTTCAGGAATGTTTGCTGGTTGGATGCGACCAGCAACCCTCAGCAATCGATTGTTATCTAAAAACGGTTTTAAGCTGAGTATCTTGCTTTTGCTGTCGATTGTGTGTTTTGAAATGATAAATGTTGGAAACATCTGATAATTGCGCGGCTTGCTTTTGATAACTCGTCTACTGATAAAAATGCTGTTTTTGTTTTGTTACATGACACTACACGTAAGAGTACTCGAGTTGCACGCGCGAAGCTGCTATGTTTATTTACGATGTCAGTTATAATATTAAAATTATTTATAACTAGCTATTAGCCGTGTGGCTGACGGTATAGAATACAAGTGTCACCACCCCCTATCTTCCCGTGGCACTGTGTTTCGTCTAGAACATGCTAGCTGGACAAAAGTCATTGTCTAATTACCTGAAATTTATTACCTGAGCCTTTTACCAGATACCCAGGTGCCCCAATTCTGAGAATTGTTTTGGACACGTGTCAACTACTGATAAGGTAATGAGGTTAGTATATAAGGAAAGGGTAAGAAAACCACTTATTAATTGCATTTTTGCGTGTACGGAAGTAACATCCTATGTCAGTGAGTTTAAGTTTTTTCAAAAGTGTTAGTGATGGATCTTCTAGTTAAAGGTATGTTCTTTTTATTTCTTATAAGAAAATAGGTTTACATTTCCCCATTATTTTTAAATAGTTCGAGTTTAAAGAAGTTTGTCAAATTTTGATGATTTTCTGAATTCATTGGACTAGAAACTACTTGTACCCTCTTGTACCCGGGCTAGATTTTATATATAGCATAGCCATATCTGTTAGCTTTTAAATTTTAGTCATCTTAGCCTGCACACTTGAGTACAACTTTGTAATTTTGTCTGTTTTCTAGAATACGAATTCTCAGTCTCGAAAATGGAGTTTTTTGATGAATGGCAGAAACATGCTAAAGAGAACCGCAACAGTAGACTGTATGAGTTTATAGTGATGAAACATGATCTTGTTAATAGCACGGAAGCATCTGAGCGGGAAATTAAAATGACAATTGGAAGATTGTCATCCAAATACACAGAAAAATGGGAAAAATGTGGGAAATGCCGTAATCGCTTCCTGACTAAGAATTTTGAGTGGTTGTCTGGGGATTTTACATTCAAAGCATCTGTCCACCTCTCAACACCATCATCATCAAGTAAGAGTTCGATTCGTGGACGTCCATCAATAGATTTTCCTGAAGCAAGTGAAAAAACGAAAAGGAGACGCGTGGAGGACCTACTACACACGCGAGATGTAAACCAGCTAGTAGCCGCTGCTGAAATATCGGCACGATTATCCGGACATCGGAATTTGGCTACTGTGATTAAAGAAGCAAGCCATAGTCCGGAAAAGTGCCAAGAAATGAAAAGATATGTGGGTGAAAAGGTACGCGAACAACCAAGATGTTTGTCCAAAGAGGAGGCTTTGGCATATTATGTGGATGTCAAATCCACGAGCCACTCTTATAAACAAACGAGGAAATGGAGCATCAAGGCAGGACACCAGGTATTCCCATCATTTTATAGAGTTAGGCAGGCAAAAATTGAATGCTACCCTCCCGAGGAACAGATTTTTATAAGCGAAACGCGTGCAGAAATTAAACTTCAGGCGGTTTTAAATAAAACAGCTGAACGTCTAATTTGTGCACAGCGTGAAGTTTTAAAATTTGTAGATTCTGGCTCATCACTCTCCCTTGTTAGCAAGTGGGGGTGTGATGGAAGTTCCGGTCATAGCACTTACAAACAAAAATTCTCAAACAGTGAAGACACAGATGAGTTTTTGTTTATGTTCTCATTCGTGCCACTTCAGTTACGTGACAATAGTGGTAGAGTTGCTTAGCAGAATCCTCGACCATCTTCTACCATGTATTGTCGACCGATTAAGTTTATTTTCTCCAAAGAAACAACAGATTTTACTGTAATAGAAACCAATAAGATTTTGGAGGAAATAAACCAATTGGTGCCAACAATAGGTAATATAGATGGTAAAGAGATATCGGTCAAACACGAATTACTGTTCACGATGATTGATGGTAAAGTGTGCAACGCTATGACTGAAACTTCGTCAGCACTTAAATGTTACATTTGTGGAGCTACTTCTAAATTTATGAATGATGAGTCTAGGGAATTTGTTGTAAATAAGAAAACTCTTGGTTTTGGTATATCTCCCCTTCACGCTTGGATCCGGTCTTTTGAATGTTTGCTTCACATAAGCTATCGTCTTGAAGTTAAGAAATGGCAACTTCGAGGTCAAAGTGACAAAGAAAATGTGAAGCAACGTTCGGCTCGTATCCAAGAAAGGTTTAAGGTTGAAATGGGTTTAATTGTAGATAAATCAAAACCAGGATTTGGTAATACGAATGATGGGAATACTGCTCGTCGGTTTTTTGAGAATCCTGAACAGGCTTCAGATATTACAGGTGTAGATGTGACACTAATTAAGAACTTTGGCTTTAAGGATAGTCCTTAGAACTTTAGCTTCGGGTTACGATATTGATGTTGTTAAATTTAATTCTTTTACACAGGACACAAAAAAATTGTATCTTAGTCTCTATTCGTGGTATAAAATGCCTGTTACTGTGCACAAAATTCTTGTGCACAGTGTAGAAATTGTGAGATCGGCTCTTTTACCTATTGGACAGCTTTCTGAAGAAGCTCAGGAAGCGCGTAATAAGGATTATAGGAGGTTCCGGGAGCACAATACTCGAAAATATTCACGTATTGCCACGAAGAGGGATTTACTTAATATGTTGCTAATTACATCTGATCCTGTAATAAATGGCCTTAGGGAAGTGCCGAAAAAACCGACGAGTAAACTTCCTACTGAGGTTTTAGAATTAATTATACCCCCTCCTGTAAATGTAAGGTCTAGTGTAAGTCATTGTAGTTCTCATCAAAATATGTCAGATTATATGGTAGATGATTCTTCAGAAGAAGAATTTAGTGATGCAGAATAAATAGAAGTTGTAAATAATATTTTACTAATGTTTTTTTAAGCTGTGTACCTTATCTAACTTTATTATTAGTTGTCAACATATTGTTTTTTAACTGCATATTTTTTAAGTAAAAAGTATTGTTATTGAGTAGGTAGTAATAATGCCCTATTATGTAATTAGAAGCCAAGTCCTTAGTAGCACAATATTTTATGACTATTGTTATTTTTTTTCATTGTTATTTTTTACCTGTGTGACAATAAAAGATTAATTGCTATTATATTTTTTTTTGTTGGCACACGTGACCCTACCTCCTGTTTTTTGGTGTTATATGCGCTAATACCCCATTAGAATATCATAATAAACCCGTACGAACTAAAAAACCTCAATAAATAATTTTGTCCAGCTAGCATGTTCTAGACGAACCACAGTGCGCGTGGGTGTCGTAAGAGGCGACTAAGGGATAACACGATGCAAATATTGGTCTTGCGGCATAAATTTGCGTGTGGGATCGGGATCGGGTCCCGGGTTCGATTCCTGTGTCGGGCAGTCTTATTGGGTTTTTTTGTCACGAAATTCTCAGTAGCAGCACGGAGTCTGGAAATGTGCCCGGTGCGGCAATAGGCTCGCCTCTTATTACGTGGGACTAAAGTATATCTGGCGAAAAGTGGGTGTAGAAATACACCTCTGTCTACCTCTTCGGGGTTATAGGCGTGAGACTATGTATGTTATTTATAACTGTGACATTGCTTTGGACTGATTGTTTCATGTCCAAGTTAGTTATGTAAATAGGTTGTTTTTGATTTACTTCGGGCTCATGCGAGATAACCCATGTAGGTCCCGTCCACCACAGATGATGTTCTTGTAGTTGTTTGGCTGAAATACCTCGGCTGGCGCAGTCAGCGGGATTTAACGTAATGCCATTGTTCTGGGAGAATTATTGCTTTGATTTGATCCACTCTATTAGCCACGAATGCTTTCCAGCGACTAGAGTCTGCCTGAAGCCAGCCTAGAACTGCAGTCAGTCCAACCGAATATTTTGATGTTATGGTTGGGCAAGCTTCTAAGAACCGTATTCATTAGTTTTGATAGTAGAAGACATGCCATTAATTCGAGCCGCAGCAGAGTTATAGTTTTCTTAACGGGTACCAGACGAGACTTTGCTGCGACAATATTGATTGAGTGATGACATGTACTAGATTAGTGTAACGTTTCACATTCCAAAAAATTACACAGGTGAAGGTTTTTGCTGACGAATCACAAAAACCGTGCAATTCAATGTTTTAATTTTCTTGAGTTGCTAGCCACCTCTGTACTTTGATCTCATTGATGTTGTCTAAGTCCTCTCGAATTTTCTGCCATTCGTCACTTATTTCTTTTGGTAATTCAGAGTTCCACTGAATTTCCTGTAACCACACCTTTTGAAATAGCAAATTAAGTTTCGTAGTTACCGGAGAAAGCCAACCAAGAGTTAGTAGTTAGTTAGATAAATAAGTTGCTCTATGATTTTACTGTGATTTTGTGTAAACTTACATGGAAATGAGTACTAGAGTGTATGTTACCCGCATCGTGGCAGATCAGCTTGCGCAACGAGCGACGAAAGTTGCGCGTCATCAGGCAGTACACTATTGGGTTGATTGCTGAGTTCGTGTGACCTGGAACATGAAATTATGGCAAACGTATTAAAGGGCGATTATAAATAAAAAGTAGTTAGAGTAGATAAATAAATAAATCAGTTATTATCAAGCGAATCATGACTATCATTTCTTAGCATTCTAAGGTGTATGAAAGCCTCATACATCTGGATGGTCCTTTTCGAGCAAAAAATCTGTGTTCTCGCGTGTGTGAATTAATTTTGTACAGTGTCGATATAATTGCCACGCGGTTGCGCATCGATCCAGCATAGAAAGCATTCTAGAAGTGACACGTGTAATGAACTCCAGCTCCAAGCTCCATATTTAGCTGCAATATTCAACAGATGCGTAGATACAGGAGTATTTCCTGATCTAATGAAACACAGTAAAGTAATACCATTATTCAAAAAGGGATCAAAGAGCGACCCTAGTAATTTTCGGCCAATTTCTATCTTGCCTGCTATTAGTAAAATTTTTGAAAAGATTATTTTGCATCAACTAGAGAGCCACTTTCACGCAAATAATTTATTTCACAGTGAACAGTATGGCTTTACTAAGGGTCGCTCCACAGTTGATGCCGGTGTAACTTTGTTAAAGCATATTTTTAATGCTTGGGAAAACTCGAAGGATGCCATTGGTGTTTTTTGTGACCTATCAAAGGCCTTTGACTGTGTGGAACATAATACGCTTTAACTTAAATTGAAACTTTATGGTATTAGAGATACCGCACTCAATCTTGTTGCCAGCTACCTTAGTGATAGAATTCAGTATGTAGATGTTAATGGGAGTAGGTCTCTAGGTTTGCCAGTAGGAATGGGCGTTCCACAGGGCTCTATTCTCGGTCCATTTCTTTTTTTAATATATATTAATGATTTGCCGTTCTTTGTACAAAATTTATGTGATATTGTTTTGTTTGCCGACGATACGTCACTAATTTTTAAAGTTGATCGTAAATTAAGTAACTTTGATACCGTCAATAACACTCTTGCACAAGTATTAGATTGGTTTTCGACAAATAATTTGGTACTCAACTCAAGCAAAACCAAATGTGTTAAATTCTCTTTGCCTAATGTCAAAAGTGTTCCTACTGATATAATTTTAAATAAGGAAACAATTCAACTAGTCGAATCAACCGTATTCTTAGGTGTAACTTTAGATTGTAAGCTTCAGTGGGGCGCCCAAATATCCTGTCTCGCAGTAAAACTTAGTTCTGCAGCGTTTGCAGTTAGAAAAGTTAGGGAATTCACAGATATAGATACTGCTAGACTAGTTTACTTTAGTTATTTTCACAGCGTAATGTCTTACGGAATAATGTTATGGGGTACAGCTGCTGATATACAGACTATTTTTGTCATTCAAAAAAGGGCCATACGTGCAATTTATAAGTTAGGTGCTAGAGATTCTTTACGTAATAAATTTAAAGAAGTAGACATATTGACAGTTGCATCGCAATATATATGCTAACTTAATGTACATTAAGAAAAACTTAATTCTATACCGCAAAAATAGTGATTTGCACAACGTGAACACAAGGAATAAGCATAAACTGGTGGGAACTAACTACCGTCTACATAAAGTTCAGAACTCATTTGCGGGGATTGGTATACGATTTTTCAACAAATTGCCTCTTGAAATAATGAATTTACCCATGCACAAATACAAACGGACAATTAAGAACTTTCTTTTACAAAGGGGTTATTACACTATTAAGGAATTTTTAAATGATAAGACACCGTGGGGATAGGCTTAGGCTTGTTTAACTCACGATTATTTTATTTACATGTTAAGTGGAGGTGCCTCGTGAACACATGATTTTTGCAGGATTTGGATATTTTTATGATTTGTTGAATGTAGTTTAACATTATTTATCTCTGATCATATCATTGTTCACTTGTCACCTTCACAAAATTCTTTCTACATTTGCATTCCTTCACGTGTTCCACTAACTTATGTTAATAATAACGATCTGGAAAATGGAGGTAATTGGCGGTCATGGTCAGTATACCAATAGATTGTTTCTTACTGCTGGTTCGTATACCGTTGTCGTCTTGCTCACTAAAATGTCATTTCTTGTGGTGGCGTCGTGTGTCGGGTCATCCCTTTCCCTCTAATATGGCGAGAGGGATGATGGCTGGCACATGCGTCATACTCGTGAACGGGTGCTACTTGCGATGACTGGTCGATGACGGTCTTGCGGGCTGGTATTAGATTTTAATATTTAACTGCATCATTTCCATCATGGTTCTGATCACTTTCGCGGATTGCCTGCATTATTAGGTATATATAATGTAAGTGGATGCTCCTGTTTCACCATGTCTATTCTGAGAAGGCTAACCAAAAGTATTATGCTTGAGTATTATGATGTACAGTAAATATATACAAGTGATATAGAAGGTGTAACAGTTGCAGCACCTTACAAAATGTAAATTGTGTATTATGCAAAACCTGGCGATGAAAAAGAGTGACCGTGAGTTTTATTGCCCGTTCTTTCTCATGGTTCTACCTATTGCTTTGCGAACGTGGCAGTAAATGTAAATGTAGAAGCATACAGTAATAATGTTTTAAATTTGAGTATAAGTAATTATTTTATAAATTTATTATTTTGACGTTCATAAGCGTCACATTGTGACCCAAATGAATAAAGGATTTTGAATTTTGAATTTTGAACAGTGACTTTATTCCGTGTTTAGTTTAGTTTAGTTGGACGTGGGTTTTCCGTACTTAGCCACTTATTTGGGCCATTGTGCGTAAGTGGCGACTTGATTGACGCCGACTACTCATACCACCTTAGCTCCTTCCAGAAAGCCATTAGTTGGCTGGTGTCGTTCAAAGTCTCACACATGGTTCAGGGGTTGTTCAGCAGCTTTGCCCATTGATCGCTCACGCTTGTGCAGTGCAGAATGACGTCAGCGGGTGTTTCTTCGGTTTCCATGCAGCCCCTGCACAGTGGGCTGTCCGTACCGCCTATGTTGAATAGGTGCTTGTTGAGTGGACAGTGGCCGGTTATTATGCCTGTCAGATGTTTAAGAGTACTTTATTCCGTGTTACTAACTATCATCAAGCATCATTAACAGTAAAGTTTATCAGCAGTGTTTATGTGAATAGTGTAAAGTAGGATTTCATCTATTCGGCTATCCAAAATAGGGTCGCATCGGTAAGTCAATCTTATTATACTATACGTCGGGGGGCAGCAAATACTCCAAATTATCAGAACAGCAGTTCATATTATTACCAATTAAATAGCATTTCTTTTCAATTAGCATTCGTATCAAATAGCATTTCCACACCATCGAAAATGGAAGACATTTGCGCTACTTAGTACCAGCTTATGCAAATCATTGAAAAGTTACTTGTCAACTTTAATAAAGATGGACCTGAGCGTAAGACCTATTCTAACATCCAGAGAAGTTTAGCAATGCTCAATTCCTATTGGAATGAATTCAACAGCAATAACACATAACTCGTCCATTATCAAGACGTTGAGCATGATTACTTCTAACAAAGATGTTATGAAAAGACAAAAAAGTTTTACATAAACCTTTCGTCTCATTTGGAAGATTACTCCTTGTACATGGAGAATCCTTCAGCCCACGACATACCTACGACTCCGCGACCAGGCGCTATTCTGTCGTTCGAGATATCACCCAAGGTTAAAAGCAAGCAATTAAAGATTGATATTCCGTCGGTCGAGGTAACGCAAGCGACACCGAGCTCCGCGATGTCTGCCGTTCGTACTTCGCCTTCGCCGCTCGCCGGAGCCATTGAATCACAGCAAGAAGTAGTAGATCAATTTTCAGACCGTAGCACTTCTAGCAAATTAGAAGAAATACTTCGCAAACTAAGAAGCAACTTCAAGGCGTTATCTCGTACCATAACAAGCATAGACGAAGACCTAACAGAAAAGTGGGAGTTCGAGGACGTTTTAAAGAACATAGAATCGCGTTGGAAAACCATAGACTCTCTTCACTGGGATATAGACAGTTTGCTCGGTGAAGATGACGAGGATTACATACGCTCATTCAACAGGTATGAAAAAGAGTACAACTGCATCAAAAAAGCAATAAGTAAGAAAATGTGGTCCTCATCATACAAGATCAAGATAACTCCAACTATGGATATACCTACTTTCAATGGAGACTATCACAGGTGGGTATCATTCAAGGATCTATTTACCGCAGCGATCCACAGTAATGGGTCAATATCAAGAGCACAAAAAATGCAGTTCTTAAAGAACAAGGTCAAAGGGGAGGCTGAGAAACTCATACTACATTTGAAAGTTAGTTCTGAGAACTATCAAGTGTGTTGGGACATACTCAACCACCGATATAACAACATAAGGAAAATCTTCACGTCTCACATGCAGATACTCCTATCTCTGCCTACCATGCAACAGCAGTCCGCAGCATTAATTAAGAAAATGTACGACACTATTAATGAGTGTATAAATGCTATTAGACCACTAGGCGTGGATATATCATCATCGGACCCCGTTCTTACTCATATATTGTCGCATAAATTGGATTCGGAGATGCACTTGGAATATATAGTATCGCTGATAAATCCTCGAGAGCTGCCAACTTTGAGCGAATTCATTGAATTTCTCGAGAATAAATTAATTTACATCACTCGAAGCGTCTCGGCGGAAACAAGATAGCACTAACCAGAAGCCAAGTGTATCATCTCCTTCACATACTTTCAAGAAACCGTGGCAAGATCAGCATAGCAACAATAACAAAACAAACAAACCTTCAACTAGCAACGTAAATGCGTATAGCATTCAGAAGGCGAAATCGTTTTACATATCGTCAGCAAATAAATGCCCTCAATGCGATGGCGACCACGGTATATTCATATGTAATGAATTCCTTGATTTACTTAATGAAATGAAGTTGAAGACGGTAAACAAATTACGAATTTGTGTAAACTGTTTGTATGACCACAAAGGCAAGAAATGTTCATCAACAAAAACATGCCGCAAATGTTTACTTACGCAATACTTTGCTGCATGAAGCACATATAAATCAATCGTCCAGCAACTCTAAGAATTCGTCAGATAATGTGTATATCTCACAAAATAAATTATCTGAAATTCTTTTAGCAACAGCACTTATCAGGGTTCTAGCAGCAGATGGAACCTATCATACCATGAGAGCTCTTGTTGATCAGGGGTCTCAAATCTTCCTAATTACTGAGGATGCTGCTCAAAGGCTGGGCCTACCACGGTGCTCAACAAAATAACTGCAAAGGTGCGTTACGAATCACTGCCTCAGCGATGCAGGGAGACCTCACTTTCAACGCTAGCGTAGTGATCATGAAGAAACTCATGCATAGCTTGCCTAATCAAACATTCGAGAAACCAACATGGTCGTATTTGAAAGTATCGATTTGACAGATCCAGAGTTTCATATCAGCCGTCCCATAGATATATTATTGGGAGCGGCAATATATTCCCTCATAATGATGGGCGGAATTATCAAGGGCGATAGCGAGACAGAACCAATCGCTCAACAAACACATCTCGGGTGGTTATTGTGTGGCAATGTCACGACATTTCAGTGCAATGTGATTCTGAATAAACTCGAAGATATTCAGAGATTTTGGACTATTGAAAACATCGCTGAAAACCCACTTAATCTATCAGCAGAGGATCACTATTGTTTGACTCAATACCAAGAGCAAACAACACGGCAAGCAGATGGTCGATACATTGTGAGATATTCAATGAAACCCAACTTTACAGAAAAGTTGGGCGATTCCAATAAGCGAGCAATAGCACAGTTTCTACAATTAGAGAGAAAGCTATCAAAAAATCAAAACTTGTCGAATGGTTACAAATCTTTTATGAATGAATACATGTGTTTAGGACATATGCACCAAGTAGGCAAGGGCCGCAAAATGGCAAAACAAATAGTGGCGGGCCGCACTTTTGATAATAACTAAACAGCATTTTTTGCAAGTCTCACTGCGATTCTGCCATTAAGACAATGGTATCGGCAATCTTGAAATGCGAGAGATTCCAACCATCGACATTGACGCTCATTCCATCTCACTGAAGCGTATAAAAGACGTCTTCTTAACTGACCCACGTGGCGTTGTCAAAAAGTATCGAGGATATAATGTCACCCCGTCTTACACCACGAAGCAACTAGATGGGTCTCTTTGGTGGATTAGGGACGGAATTTCTTGAACGGACTTCGTCGCCAATCTGTGGAGACATCTCAATACCTCCACATATAGTCAGTCAACTTGGCAGCGCTGCAAATATTGCAGAATATGACAGGTTTCGATCGAGTTTCGTAGTCCACAAAAGCCAAACGAGATGGCTACTCCGTCTTCCCCGGAAGCTTTTACTAAATTACTTTTTAACAACTAACGCAGTAGTTGTTAAAAAGGCGTACTAATTTCATTGACTAGAAAATGTGTTGGAAGCAGAGAGTAAGTAGGGCACTAGCTTGAGGTGGCTCCTTTATCGCCCAAAACCTCTGAACCGCATCAGAGAAAGCGGAGCCTACCACCAACAAATTATCAAGTTCGGGTGGAGGTCCAACTCACCAAAATCAAAGCAAATCCAAATATGGTCGGGATGGCAGTCAAACCATTTGGCACCAAGACCCGTTTTCCACCAATCAAAATTCCACCGAGGCCATCAGAGCCAATCAACAAATCGATTTGTTCCGGTGTGTCAAATTTGGGTCTGCCAGTTCCAAACCCGATGTCAAATTCACCACAGCAGCAGGTAGCCGTTTCTGTAGATGCCTATCCAAAATATTCTTCAGCACAATAGCCGAGGTTAACAAAACCTTAACTTCCCCTTCAACAGCAGGTGCTACGTCACCTATACCCCGAATACAATTTGAAAAAAAACTTATAGTTAGTTTAACCTGCCCTACCAAATAATACAAAACAATGCAACCTTGAAAACCTGTGTCCAATATAGAGCGGACAACACCAGAGGCCCCCGTGGGTCCCCAGACCCTAACAGCAACCGTTGGTAGAATAACCGTGCGCGGCTTCAGCTGGTTGGACAAATATAAATTTAGGGTAGATATATTGGAACTAGTAAGTGATCCAGTTTGCAGTGCAAGTCCAATTTTAATATCGAAATTAAGTGAACATTTAAATAGCGTACGGAAAAGAACAGCAATGGCAGTGGGGGTATCAGAGAGAACAATTACTAATATATTGGCTGAAGAAAAGAATCTGACTCTAAATTTAAATCTCCGCATAAAGACCGTAAAAAACGTTTAAAGAAGTTAGAATTAGACAACTTTAACGTTGATGTTATACGTTCCACTATTCAAAATTACCATTTATTAGAACATCGCGAGTTACCTACCTTGCTAAAGTTGAAAAGAATATTTCAAGATTAACTTAATTATGATGGAAGTATTTCGACTCTGCATACAGCTTTGTTAAAGTTGGGATACAAATGGCGAAAACTGTGGATAACAGACGTGTTATTATAAAGCGGCATGACACCCAAAAACTACAATTTTCGTGCCTAAAAAATTTACTCAGATACCGTCAAGAAAATCGGTGTATCGTATATACAGATGAGAGCTACATCTTTACTAATCATGTGCAAAACAAAGGATGGGGTAATAAAGATGGACCACCTTTAAAGAGAAACCTGTAAAGGACAAAGAATTATCTTTTTGCATGCTGGTTCAGAACAAGGTTTCGTACCTAACGCACTATTGACATACAAAGCAAATAGTGTTTCTGGTGATTACCACTCTAACATGAACGCAGAAACTATGAAAAGTAGCTAAAAGAACGTCTAGTACCGAATATTCCACCTAACTCTGTGGTTGTGCTTGATAATGCCTCATACCATAACGTTCAAAATGACAGAGCCCCAAATTCTAATTCCAAAAAAATTGAAATGCAGAAATGGCTGACAGAAAAAATATAGCTTTTAATCAAGATATGAAAAAAAAATAACTGTATGATTTGATTAAAAAAAATAAAGAAAAATATATCTGTTACAAGATTGACGACATACTTCAGCCATATGGCATAAAAGTTCTTCGATTGCCACCATATCAACCTGAACTAAACCCCATAGAAAATGTGTGGAGAATTTCAAAAAATTATATTGCTTCACATAATGTCGACCAAAATGTGACGGAAATAATGAAACTCATAAATGAACGTTTAAGTCAAATTGATGAAGGGATGTGGGGTAATACTTGTCGACATGTACAAAAGAAAGAAGAAGAATACTATAGACATTTTGACATGGAGTCAGAAATCATAATTAACCTTGGTGAGAGCAGCGAATCCGAAAATTCATCATTTGATTTTTCAAGTAGCGATTCAAAATAATGTTCAATAAATAAACATTAAATTATGAAATAACTTTTTTTTTAAACCCGTATATAACCCGTAAATAACTATTTGTACCCGACTATACCTCTTGTCACGCACTTGTGTGAGTAAACCTTGTACATATACAGTGACTTTGTAGTCACTGTATATGTACAAGGTCTACCCACACATAGGGCCGCGCGCACAACTGAGTTGAACTATCTATAAACACTTATTGAAGAACACGCGGACCCTTGCATCAAATCTAAGCGTGCTTATGTCATTAATCAAATGAATTTTAATATTTACCTGAACCATATAAGAAATATTTGTTTTGGCACCAAACGCCAAGAGACCTGGCGATTCTCGGCTTGCAGTAAATTCTTGTACGCGAGAAGAAAGGCAGACACCATCAGCAATGTTTGCATTACTAGCATACCGTTGATTAATATGTAGAACGGTCGAGTTACGTACACTTGGAAATTGAGAAGTATTCGTACATTTCAATCATACAGTTAATACAAAGCAATTTTTAGCAACATCATGTATATAAAAAAAAATTGCGTTTGCCAAAAAACGTTTTAATTATTTACGAATATAGCTTAGTTGATATGAACCGTGTTACATATATCGAACCATAGCATTTTAGATAATTTACCATTTCGACACCTCCTACGTACAATATCGTAACTGCATTTTATCAACTATACAGTGTCGCCATTGAAAGGTACGGAAGCAGATTATTGATATTTGTGAAAAGTCAAATAAGCTAAATTAAGAAACAAAATTGCCATACTGACATATTTTTAGCCATAGTTTATGACCCCTCGTAAGATTTCTTGTTATTTTTGCTGGATTTCCTTAAAAGTCACATACGATTTTCTACTTTGAAAATATCAGCCGTATTTAATTGTATGTAGTACTTACTATTTTTTAAGTTGACATTTATCTAGAATTAAATAAATTATGTCGTATATAAGATAACTTACATTGGAACTAATAATATAAAAATGTGTCGTACTGTTACGCGGGACCGGGAAAATATCTTTAAAAAAAAAGATATTTGAATTGGCTAAACAATTTATTAGGACACGGTACACACGCGTAATATTAGAAATAGTATAAACTAGATTTAGTAGAAATAGAACAAAGAACTGGTACAATTAGGATTTAGAAATGAGCCTGGCACACTAAGGAAATAGTAGGACTAGTAGGACTGTTCGCGTTAGATGATGGATGCAGACTGAGGTTGAAAGGGACTGAATGGATAGGAGAAGGCAAAAGTGCTGACGCGGAGATTTAGGCATTGGCAGGGATTTATGATGAGTAGTGTGGATAGGCAACTATGTAAGCGTTTTAGGGTTCAAGAGGCGTTTGTAACAGTACGCTTAGAGATGGGCCAACATCCTTGTTTAAACCATTTTTCTGGGTTTACACCGAATTTATTCCTTCCCACGGGGTTTTTATTCGGGTGTTTATTGGTTTGATGAAATTTATCAATTTAAACGTGCTAAATGTAATATTCGTTACCATTTTAATATGGTTATCGTTTTAAATCATGTTTTTAATAGATGTTCTTCAAATTAAACATAGTCGAACTCGTCGTCTAACTGCCGCGCCCTTTGTTTCTTTGAAAGAAATTTCGCTCTTTGTCACACTTATGTGGCTCCTGTATGCTCTCATTCTATCAAAAGATAAAGCAAAAGCAAAGCCCGCGCACCGCACTCCGGTAACACCTGTGTTCTCGGTTGGTTCCGGCTCAGTCACAGACTTCCCCTGCTTGTGAAGTGAAATCATCACGAAAAGCACTCGCAACTAAATATTTGGATCAACTTTACAATGAGATGCGAACAGAATTGAGCAAAGACTTACAATCTACAAGTTACCTTCGTCTCCAGTGTGACGGTTGGAGTAACTTACGTGCTGAAGGTATTATAAATTTTGTCATATCTAAGCCACAACCAGCACTTATAAGAAGTTTGAATACGAAAACTAATCGCCACACCAGCAAATATATTGCTGGTGAAATAGAAAACGTGATGAAAACGTACGGTGTACATAAGTTTCTAGTCCTTATAGAGGATAATGCTAAAAATATGCAGAAAGCATTTGACATAGTTAAAAATAAATATCCACTTAATACTCCACTCGGCTGTTGTGCACATGTACTAAATTTAGTAAGTTAAGACTGTTCAAAATCAGAGACTATTAAAAACTTCATAGATGAGGCTGTGAATATGATAAAAATAATTTTAAAAAGCCAAATTCGCTCAGCTTACTAAAATTATAAAAATTAAAACTTTGGAGAAAAATTAAAACTACCCGTTATAACCCGCCGGGGAAGCACAGTATCAGCTTCAAAAAGTTTAAAAACAATAAAGCTGCTCTGCAAAGATTGGCTGTAGATGAAACTGTAAATGTGTAAATGAAACGAGATGTAAAAAGAATGCTGCTGGAGGAAGATTTTTGGAACAAGACGGAACAATCTATCGAAATGTTAGAACCTATAACAGAATGTATATTCGAACTAGAGGGAAATGATCACTGCATAAGCAAAGTATTTATAACATTTAAAAATATGAAATCGAAATAAGAATTTGTGCTTCCAACCATAACAATGTTGAGTGAGGAAGACAAGTTAGAAATGTTAATAGCCGTGGATTTCCTATACACATGGCAGCATGCATCCTTGATACTAGATAGCAAGGTTTGGAGATCAACCAAGAGCAAGAACTTCTAGCTACGGAGTTCATATACAATGAAGGACAAAGGCTGAATTTAGATGTAACACCTGATCTTGCTAATTAGAAAGCTAAAGAATGCTTCTGGGGCAAGCAATTTGTTTGGCAATCTCTAGAGGATATTGAACCAGTTTTGTGGTGGAAAGGTATATGCAGCTTGACACAGCTGAGCAAAGTAGCTTTGAGGATTCTTACGGCACCATGTACGTCTGCAGCAACGGAACGCACATTTGGCGCTCTAGCTAACGTCCACAGCATAAAACGGAATCGACTTACTGCAGAAAGAGCCGCCAAAATAACTTTTATTTCGTACAACTGTAATATTTTACACAAAAATACGGTATACTAATGATTATGTAACGGGTCTGAATCGTGTTAACTAAACGAAAAGAAAGATGAAATACCTTTCTATTTGCCCCGACGTTTCGGCATGGGTTACACCAGCCGTGGTCACGGGGTGACTGATGTCCGTCACATAATCATTAGTATGCGTACAAATCGTGGTAGTTTTAAAGTAGTTAAAAATACGGTAAATGTAAATATAAATGATGATCACATAAGTGAGGAAACTCCATCACCAAATGGAAGTTCACCGCAAACCGAAGCGAATGCAACTCATTGACATATACATATATATCGATGATGTAACTGAGGACGAAGGATTCGCACCATTTCAATCGGAAGCAACGACATCAAATGTGTTGGAATTCATAAATTGTGAACGATCTGATAATGATAATTCTGGGACCGACACTGAATCTGAATTATTGTAAATTGTCCATGTATTTTGTTTAATTATATAAAAAATGCAATCACATAAACATCTGTTTTATTTAAGAGTAAATATGCTTAGGATTTAGTGATCGAACATTAAGGGATACAAGATATTAGTGAAAGAAATTTAGACCCGTTGCTTGGGTTTTTACTCGGGTTTAAACCCAAAAACCCGGTTTAAACCCGTTTCCGCCCATTGGGTTTAAACTCTCTGCCCATCTCTACGTACGCTACAATTATCATAATATTAAAGGGAATACATGAAATAAAATATATTTCATTGAATTAAATAAATGTATTTCATAATCAAATCAGTCCAAATAAACATTCCTTTCAGAAAAAGAACTCAAAATACTAATCAATGGCATTGCCATTCATTATTACAGTACTTTTAGGAACCGGATATGAGATCTTTATTATAAGATTTATTTTCTTGTTTTATTCATTTTAAGAGCAATCTATAATACTTATACTAGGAATAAAATGATATTGAAAGTTTGTCTGAATGTTATTGGATTTTTGTTTGGAATACTATGGTTACCAGTTTCTGGTAAACGTTGAAAAAATCATAGTGAGAACTGAGTATTATTTGAGACTTGCACATGTTCATCAAATTTTTTTTTTCGCCTTAGGTATCGGCTGCCTACTTGCACAGAGTGCAACTTTCTCAGGTATACTTTATCCCAGTAGACGCTTAGATAACATAAAGCAATAGCCTAGTGGAAAAGGCAGCGAATGAAGATGCCAACAGACTGCCATGAAGAGGGTATCGGATTCGAATTCACGTCACGCACCAATGACTTTTCAAAGTTATGTGCGTAATGAATTGAAAATTAACATCTGCCCCGTGCCTCGGCGAGCACATTAAGCCGTCGGTCGCGGCGGTTATGAAGATCTTTGACAGTCGTTTTAGGAACTCAATGCCTATGAATAAACTGACACTAGTCTAAACCATAGAATAAAGCTATCCATTTGGATTGCAGGGAGGTCAGACAGGCAGTCGCTCTGTGTAAAAGCTAATATTCAGTCAAATCCGATTAGACTACAAAGCAGGCACCGGATTCTATCTGGGATAACGCTAAGAGGATGATATAAGAATATTCAGGTTTATTTGGCGAGTCTAATGAGATTCTACTTACTAGTTGAAAACATTTTATATGATCGCATACATATCTTAACACATTAAATCATGCTTTTCGCGGTTCCCTAAATGCCCAAATCTATTGAAAATCTATTACAAAGTTTCAAGAAACTATTTAGTCAATACTCAATACTAGTCGACCAAGCCAACTAGACGAATGTCAACGTGACAAAATTCAACATAATTCAACAATTATAATCCAGAAATTATTTATCGTAACGTGCGAACGCGGCGTGTGAACGTACAATGCGCCTGCAATCGGTACTAGGAATTTCTGGATTATAATTATTGAATTATGTTGAATTTTGTCACGTTGACATTCGTCTAGTTGGCTTGGTCGACTAGTACTTTATTGTATTCCATAATAACAATGAGGTGTTAAACATAAGGGTAGTATCAATTATGGACCCTGTTGGGCACAGCAAAGTTTTTATTAGGAGAGAGGAGGAAGAGGATTTTAATAATGATATTTATGATGTATACTTATTACTAATTTGTCTATATCTTTCAAGGTACTTATATGCTAAATATTATTAATATTATTATGTCCTCAAAATGCTGTTTTAAGATTTATATAGCTATATTATATTTACGAATATATTCAATTATTTTTGGCATAATAAGTTAATATTGTACTTATTAATTAATATAAGGTTGTGTGTGTATAAATATACTAAAGGGATTATTTTGGGTTATTTTATGTTACATGGTGTTTTGTCATTAAAATATTCATTTAATGTGTTGTAAGCTTTGTTATTAAGGAACAATTTCAGTTTGTTGATAAATATGTTGTACTTATTTTCTTGTTTTAGGACCTCTGGTAACTTATTATAAATTTTTACTGGCATGACTAGGGGACTTGATGAGTGCATTTTTAACCGGGATGTGGGTAGATTTAGTCTGTGTTTTTGAGCATCTTCACGTTTTGTATGGAATTCAGGATATTTTCGGATGAATTTGCATATTTCTAATATGTTAATGCCTGTTAGGGTAAGAAGTTTTTGGAAGAGGCGTTTGCAGCTATCAGTGAGTTCTATACTTCCTAAAATTCTAATTGATTTCTTTTGATGAACAAAGAGAGAAGGTGCATCTGTACTATTTCCCCACATTTAGTATGCTACAATGCCTTACAGCACCATCGTTACTCATAAACTCATAGCCTAAGTTTCTTAGCATTTTCCGTTTGTTGTCTTTCCATTTGGCAGCATGTTGACGTCCGATATTTCTCTTGTCTTTCTTGGCTTTAGTGTACCTTTTCCTGGAAGTATGTTCGCTAGCTGAGTATTAACGGGTTGTAGTGACAAAATAATTTTTCAACAAGCCAAGGACAAAAGTGGTTTTCATGATCAAAATCTATTGTTTTATATTTAGATTTATTGTGCAATGAATTAATGGCGTGTTATATTCCCAGCAGTTAACAGAAAATCTTCACATGTGATAAAATTTGGATCCTAAGAAGCATGAATGGGCATCACATTTATATACGATCCCGTATATAAATGTGATCGATACAAGATTTACAAAGCACACAAGACTATTCACGGCGGCACTCGGCACCACACTGGCTGACCATCGCGCTGTAAAGCTGCGCGTCCACCGCATCGGTATCGGAGCGTACGGAGCGGACGGAGCGTCGTCATTTTTAAAATGCCGATGGGGTGCGTCCACTGCATTCGGATTCAGCATCGGCAATTTAGGTATTTTTAAAGCAGGAGGATAGTGACGAGGATATTGTTGTAGATTAATTTTCGGAGAATATTATACATTTGATGAATATCATAAATAATGAATATCATAGATTTTTGGGTACATTCATATGACTCTACTAAAGTAATTAAAACATCGTCGTTCGTCGTGAATAAGTATTTTTGCCTACAGTTTAATGCCGCAAACACGTCAGAACTTGAAACGCTCGGAATCCGAATGATGCGTTAACTGCGGATGACGTCATCAGCAAAAATACCGGTCTCAGGCGCAGAAATGCCGATGCAGTGCACGCAGCTCCATAGAAATTAATACAAAGCAACAAATCCTTCCGCTCCGTACGCTCCGATTCCGATGCTGTGGACGCGCAGCTTAATAGTAGCCTGCACTGGCGCGCGTATACAGCATGTTCCTAAGTACAAAACTTGTGTAAATAATAGCCAACTTATGAAATATTTTAATGAAATCCCTTGGGAAAAATCTAATGATATTAAATGCCCCATACGTTTATTAAGTTACGTTCAGACTCAATTTAAAGATTGTTATGAGAAATCTCAATTCAAAATAAAAATTAAATGTAACTCATCACGAAGTAAAAACGACTGGATACATAAAAAAGTAATAAAAGCTTGTGAACACAGAGACAATCTATTTAATAAGTGGTCTAAAGATTCCAGTTACCTTGTTCTCAAACAGATTTACAATAAAGCTAGAAATTATGCAAACACACTGATACAAAAAGCTAAAAATAAACATGTAAAATCAGAAATTATATCAAATAAAAATAATACTAGACAACTGTGGCAAATATTGAACCAAATAACGGGTAGATTACAGAATTCCATTGATGAAGTCATACAGAACTCGTTCTGAAAATCAAAAATGTCAAATAACGACATCGTAAATAATTTTGCACAATCATTCAATCCTAGAACAAAGCAAGCAGTTCACTAATGTGCGAAACCTTTATTAAATAGATCAGATTACGCAGATGTGGCCAACGTTACGATGCGTCTACCACCTGTGGACCCGCGATCTGTAAATAAAATTATCATGGCCATGAATTGTAATAAAACTCGACCGATCGAGCCCGAGGAATCGACGGGATCAGGGTATTTGACATACAAAAGCTGAGCTCAAGAATCAGCATAGTAATTTTAAATTTAATTAACTTATGGATACAAACATGAAAATATCCACCAGTACTTGTACAGACGGGTACCGTTAAACCAGTGCACAAAAAAGGAAGTAGAACTGATTTCAATAACTACAGACCTATTACTATACTGCCTGTTATTGATAAAATTATAGAAAAGTACATAAGTAAACATGTACCTATATGAATTCTACGCAAAAAATAAAACATCTTTACGGAAAAACAACATGGTTTTCAGCCTAAGAAGAATACAACCCAATTACTATCCTCGTTCTCGGTTCAGATTCATAATTATTTAAATGAAAAACTACACGTTTTGGTAGTATTTATAGAGTACAGTAGAGCTTTTGATACGCTCTGTCATAAGAGACTACTCGAGTGTCTTCACGATAGCGGAATTAGGGGTAAACTGCTCGATTGGTGTAAAGACTATATCAAAGACAGAAAGTACGGGTACAAAGTCGGTGACATAACTCGTGAAAGTGTCCATATAACGGAAGGCACTGCACATGGTTCGGTTCTAGGTCCATTACACTATCTCACTTATGTGAATAGCCTCGCGAACACGACAAAAGAGTGCCAGATATTTCAATTCGCGGATGACACATGTCTTGTGGCTGCTGGCCATAGCGTCAATGAAGCTCAAAACAAATTGCAAGGAGACTTCGATAGGCTGACCAAATGGTCACATAACGCTGGTCTATTAAACGCCGACTCTTGTCTTAATGTACATTAGCTCTAGTCAAAAAAGAAGTTCTTGTTTACCAACACTAATAGCGCACAGTCATGATTGTTTGCATTCTAAGTAGGTCGCCTTACCATGTAATTGTAAATCCATACGCGTGGTACAATTAAAACAAAAATACTTGGGATTGACAATTGATCCTAGATTATGTTGAAACGAACACATAAACGAGGTGAGCGATAAATTAAGAGGCATGCTGGCAAAGTTCTCCATTATTACACGATATTGCTAAGTAGATTTACAGAGCTGCATGTGTTGGGATCCAGTGCTACTGTCATAAATTAAATAATTATGTAAATAAAAATATAGTAGATAATAATAGATAATTCAGCTATTTTAATATATTTGAAAATGAAATACTTACAACAATAATTTAATTCAATTTCCACTTAATAAATTGTAACAATATGTACATTCTATGTTATTGTGAGGTAATATTATGTGCTATGGACTCTGTCTGATAATAAATGATTTTATTTTATTTTTTTTATTTATATTTTTTTTTATTATTTTTATTATCAAAAATAAAATACCATATAAAATTCGATTGATGATTTATAAATCTCTTGCCGAATCAACCATTTCCTATGACTTGTCAAGCTATGGGAGAACTTAGAAAATGTATCTAGACCAGATATACACACTTCAATTAAAATCTATTGCTGCGTATAAAATCAAAGAAAAGTACAAGGACGATTACCGTAAACTATTTAACTTCTGTAAAATTATACCTGTTCACGATAAGGTGAAATTAATACTATTATGTGAGGAATATTTTAATGAAAATCTTAAAAAAACTAAAATACCGCAAAGTAATGAAATGAGCACCGCATTGTGTCCTGTGTGCTTTGGTTGGCAAGCCAGCAGATCACCAAATAGGTGGCAAAAGTTGTGCTGGGCTCACCAAAAATAAAGAGAAACCGGGCTCTATACCAAGTCCAGCATATTCAACGGCTAATATTAGACCGAATGACGAGGCGGAGACTATTACAATGGACTGTTAATAATGAACCAAAGTCTTCGCTTCCTGCAAACGAATATTAATCACTGCGCCAGAGCCCAGGATCTTCTGCTTCAAAGCATGGCGCAGTGGTTGATTAATATCGCTGTGGTGTCAGAGCCATACTTTGTCCCGCCAAGAGATGACTGGGTGAGCGACATTAATAACTCTGTAGTCCTAATCTCAAATACTACAATAGGGGCTCTAGGCTTCGAGAAGGTCACCAAGCGACATGGATTTGTTTCGGCACTCATTGGGGAGACAGTGATCATTAGAGTTTACTTTTCACCAAATAGACCCCTAGTAGAGTTTGAAAACTTCTTGGTGGAGGTAGGGACAGTTGTTAACCAAAGCAATCCGCACTCTGTGCTTGTTCTTGGTGACTTTAATGCTAAGTCCATGACTTGGGGCTCACCAAGAACTGATGCACGTGGTAGGATACTGGAAGAATGGGCTGTTGGAAATGGACTGCTGGTACTAAACCGAGGTTCCATTCAAACGTGTGTACGTCAACAGGGTGGTTCCATAGTAGACATCACGTTTGCTACCACTGATCTTGCAGACCGTGTTCAGGGCTGGCGTGTAATGGAGGAAGTGGAGACACTGTCAGATCATCGATATATCCGGTTTGACCTCACCACCCAACCTCCTATTATGCCAGCCCAGCGAGTTGCCAATGGCCCACGCTGGGCAGTCAAACAACTTAATCGGGAGTTACTCCAAGAGGCAGCAATTGTCCAGGCCTGGTTGCCAGCGTCAAATAGGTCAGTTGACATTGAGGGGGAGGCTGAGTAGTTTACAGAGGCAATGTCGAATATTTGCGATATGGCGATGCCAAGAATGGCTTCCAGACCTGCGAGGCAGCAAGTGTATTGGTGGTCACCTGACATCGAGCGGCTACGTTTTCCTTGTGTGGCTGCTCGACGCCAATACGCTAGACATCGTAGAAGGTGCTGCCGAGAAGAAAATTCAGATAGCGTTGAAGCAGAACTGTATGGCAGGTATAGGTTAGCTAAAAAGGCTCTTCAAAAAGCCGTTTTACAAGCTAAGATTAAAGCCCGTGAGGAGCAGTTGGCAACTTTAAATCGAGACCCTTGGGGACGCCCCTATCTTAGGGTGCGGGGCAAACTTCAAGCCCGAGTTATTCCACTAACTCAAAGCCTCAGTCCTCAGCTAGTTGAGGAAGTTGTAAATGCGCTGTTTTCTAGAACAGCAGAGCATACACCACCGCCCATGGTTTCGTCTTTTGCGGTAACCAACGTAGAAGTCGACAGAGTACCAGAAGTATCACTTCCAGAATTAAAAGCGGTGGTGCAACGGATGCAGACTAAAAACACTGCGCCCGGGCCAGATGGCACCCAGGCAGAGCTTTGGCTCTGGCTTCTCAAGCTCTTGGGCCTCGATTACAGGCGTTATTCAACGCTTGCTTTGAGCAGTGCCAGTTCCCACGGCGCTGGAAAACCGGCAAATTGGTTCTACTGCGAAAGGAAGGCCGTCCTGCGGACTCATCGGCTGCTTACCGGCCCATTGTACTACTGGACGAGATAGGTAAGCTCTTCGAAAGAGTCATTGCCAATCGACTCGTTCGGCACCTGTCTAATATAGGCCCTAACTTGGCGGACAGCCAGTATGGTTTTCGTCAAGAGCGCTCCACAAGCGTGTGAGAGCTCTGGCCGAGGAATCAGTGTCTCGGGGTAAGGTAATCTTGGCGGTATATCTAGATATTGCGAATGCCTTCAACACATTACCCTGGAGTTCCATTAGAGAAGCTCTCCGCTATCACAGGATGCCAAGCTACCTTTGTCGTACTGTTGAAGCTTATTTGACCGAGCGATCTGTGATCTATCCAGGCCGTGAGAGATGGGGTCGACGGGACATGTCATGCGGTGTTCCACAGGGTTCGGTGTTGGGTCCGCTCCTATGGAACTGTTAGGCGGCAGCCGCGGATTGTCTTTTTAAAAAAAACACTTTTATTTCAGCTGGAACCTCAGTTTATTGCAATATAGTTTTACACAGACACAAACACCTAATGCCTCACTTTACTTTACTAAAGAAAATGACAATCTGTCTGACTTGTTTTAACGACGGCTACGAAGGGACTTCTGCGGCTCGCGGTCTATCTGCGACTCACCGGCCGCGTGGCTTATGGCCCTATATATAACATAAATAGTGCAGATGTCAGCATTTAATTAGGAACTAATTATGGATATAACATCTCCCCCCTTTTGATGAAGCATTATCTCAAGAGATGAGATAAGCGAAATCGAGTTCAAGTAAAATGAGGCTTACAGAAACATTAAGAAAATTAAGAAGAAGAAGAAATTATATCAACACAGTATAAAGATATAGTATAAGACATAGCATAAGACATAGTTTAAGATATTGTTTAAGACTTAGTATAAGACATTGTATAAGATTTTGTATAAGACATTGTATAAGATTTAGTATAAGACATTGTATAAGATTTAGTCTAAGACATTGTATAAGATTTAGTATAAGACATTGTATAAAATCATCTTAGAATCATAGCTTAAATTAGATAGAGATATATTTAGAACTAGGTTCAAAAATTACTTATGTTTCTATTAGACGAATGATGAGAGTTATTATCGCTATCAGATAAAGAATGTTCGTGATGGTCAATCATTTCAATAGAATTACTGATTCTATTTTGATTTTGGACATTTCTCCTAGTGTTACATTGATTAAATATTTGAATGCAACATGATGAGCGACTTTTGTAATTAAAATAATTATACACTTTATATAAAATAAACAAAATTAATGTAACTGAATAATACGTTGAATATTTAACAAAATGAGATTGGTTTTGGTATTTATTAATTTCAATTTCTAAATCATCTAATTTATGAAAAGTATGCGTTAAAGAATCTTAATCTATGTTACTTAAAGATAACGGAGATAACGGTGGAATTGTTTTGTTAACAAAATCTTTATTACAGCAATTATCTTGAGTAATATCAAAATCTAGAGTAAATGGGTTATTATTATACATTGACGTCATAGTGGTCGATGGTATAAATTGTAGAGTTTTCGAATAACCGATACAATTAGGGGTTAACTTAAGTAACCCAGTACCAAGTACAGAAAGATCTTTGAGACCGCTTTTGCATTTTACTGTTAACGTATTTGGGTTGGATTGCACATAAATCCATTCATTTTTGTGTAGTTTTTGCCAAATATCTATTTGACCATATAATAATCGAAAATCACACTCTTTAGGTAATGACAACACTACTTCTGTTAATAATTTCATCTCGCAAGATGGGTTAGAGACACTAGAGTATATAGTTACCAATTGACAAATAGAATTTTCATTATTTATTTTCAAACAGTCCTTTATATTTAAATTTGATAACATAGCATAATTTAATCTATCTTCTGTAATAGCTAGATAACGGTTTGTAGGATGAATAAGGGCAAAAGTATAAGGGTTAGTTTGATCGGAAGGGGTAGGTAATGGTATTAGTTTGTATACATTGTATTTTATAGGAGAGATAAGAGGAATTTGGATGACAAATACAATTCTTTTCTTATAGTAATATGCAGTTAGTTTTGACACATCTATGACTGTATGAATAGTCTCTATATTGAGCGGAGCTGGAAAATCGAATCGTTTATTTATGACATGAGTTTGCTTAGTTAGTTCTATCAGTAAGTTAGAGGGTGAAATTATAGAAGGATGTAAAACGTTGGCTTTTGCAAATAAAATAGAGTTTAAGACAGAATCTAGAAAATTAGAAATAGTTAATAAGGAACCTTCGATAATATTAAGTACATTATTTATTTTTTATATATACAATACTTCGTTATTGTTTTTAGTGGTTTGAGTTAAAATCTCATTGAGTTTATTAATTTGAGCAGTTAGTCTAATTTCGTTCTTGTTTAACCTTGAAATAGTGGTATTAAATGTGTTAATGCTAGACTTTACAATATGATTATTCTCTTTCATTAAGTTGTACAATTCATCCTCGCTTTGTTGACATGAGTCAATAGCGGCGTTATATTTACGTGCATCGTCAGCATCTAGTGTGCCGAAGAAAAACTTCAGTATTTCGCCACCAAATTCAATTTTTTTCTGAATCTGTTTGGTAAATCTGAGGATATGATATGAGACAGAGAATCTAATTTAATCAAATTAGCCTGCAAATTTATTTCTATTGGGTTGAAGTGGTCTTTACATTGCATAAATTCCGTTAATTGCGATCTGATATAGGTCTATAGTTGATTTAATTAAATTTTCAATATTATTAAGATGCGGCTCAACAGATACTATTTCTATATGCGTTATTATTTTCCAGTAAACATTATAAAAATAAACAGTATCAATAGGGTCGAAATAAATTCCTGGGCTGTGTACTATCGGCGTTAACGTAGGCTCTGCGTGGCAGTGACGCCATAGCGTTCTGAAAAGAGACAAGACTACGTGTAAGCGGGTGTGATCTCATTGGTGTGATATTTTATATGTTTACGATTTATGCATACGGTGACGTTATGATTACCATTAGTTTTTATAATTTTGTAGGGACCTTTCCAGATTGGGGATAAGGCCTTTCGTAGACTATGGTGATGTTTTATGTATACCATATCGCCAGTCTTATACGAAGTACTACGGTTTGATTCGTCATAGTAGCGTTTTGAGGTTTCTTTACTGTTTACGATATTCTGTAAAGCTTTTTCGCGGCTAAACTTCATTCTGTACTGCAAAGCACGCACATACTCGTGATACGTGTTGTCACCGTTTGTTTCATAAAGTGAATTTGGGATGACAGGCTTATAACCGAATAACAATTCAAAAGGACTGAAACCAGTAGTGGTATGAGGCGTAGTATTATATGATAACAAGGCTGTTGATAAATAGCAATGCCAGTCGTTTTGGTTCTCGTTGACGAATGATTTTAAATATTCTTTTAATGTAACATGGCTGCGTTCTAAAGCGCCGTTTGACTGTGGGTGATAGGGAGTAGTGAAAATAGATTTGATTTTGCATATGTCTGTAACTTGTTTAAAAAGCTCTGAGGTGAAACATGTACCTAGATCGGTAAGTATAGTCTTAGGGAAGCCGAATAGTGACTTGAAATGTATGAGGTTACGGGCAACTTGGCAACAACAAAAACTCGCTAGTAGATGTAATCATGGGGTAAGCACAGGTAAACTTAGTTAAATCATCTTGTAAGGTCAAGATGAATCTAAATTTCTGCAAACCAGCTTCTGGTAGAGTTCCCACAATATCTAACGCTAGTCTTTCGAGAGGTCTAGTGCTAGTAGAGGTAATCTCCATAGGTGCTTTATTTGAGCAAAGTAAGGGTTTATTTATCTGGCAAAGTTTACAATTTTTTACGTAGTTTTCTATATCTAGACGCATGGACTTCCAGTAATAGGCTTCTTTGATTCTACTTAACATACGTTTTATACCTGGGTGACCGGCAATGGGTGAGTCGTGATTTTCCTGAAGTATTTTGGGTACTTCAGCGGGTGTAGGGTATATAAGCTGATTTTTTTAAATATGTATTTTGATATTAGTGTTATGGAAGATAAAGCTTAACATGTTATACAGGGTGGCGCTACCATAGGGGCACTTTTTGAACAGAGGCATAGCGTACAACATTTTGAAGCCTTGTACCAAAAATCAATTAAATCGGTGCAGTAGTTTAGCCACAATATCGATTTTAAGTTCCGCAATTTATGCACTTGCTTTGAATTCCACAGAGCTGATACAAAACGGTCAATGACCCTACATTGCGCGCTGCGACTCGCTACGACGCGGGCGCCGACTCGACGCCGCGCGAGGATTCCCGCGTATCTTCGAGGACGCGCGAATGTTTTTTGTCAGGTTCATTTATGCACTTTATTGTAAAAAAAATAAAGTTTATTTTCAAGTGCGTTAATAAAATCCTCTCCACTGCGCTCCGTTTTATCTGCGCTGAGCCTAACTTCGGATGACGTCAAGGCGTTGCGTCGTAGCGAGTCGGGGCGCACAATGTAGGGTCGTTGACCGTTTTGTATCAGCTGTGTGGAATTCAAAGCATGTGCAAAAATTGCTGAACTTAAAATCGATATTGTGGCTAAACTACTGCACCGATTTAATTGATTTTTGGTACAAGGCTTTAGAATGTTGTACGCTATGCCTCTGTTTAAAAAGTGCCCCTATGGTAGCGCCACCCTGTATATTTTAGTATAGACTAACTTAGAAAACGGTTCGCTAAAATCTGATATCGCGAGCTCAGGTTCGTTTATGTTTTGATCTAGGATAGTGTTACGTAATTTTGTTAGAAGAGAATATATTGTTTTATAATTAGTTTCGTCGTAATGATGAACTTTAGTGAATAAGAAATAGTATTGTTTATTATTAGATAAGGTAGTAAATATTGTTTCAGGTTCGCGTTCGGATGCGATCATCTCGGCTGAATTTTCAATTTGAGATAAAATGTTTTCGCAATGTAGCATTGAACTATCAAAATCTAGGGATGTAGGGCAGGCTATCAGCTTACATTTGGTAAGGTGTAAAGCTTGAGTATGTTCTTCGATTTGTGTATTTGTTGGAGGAATAGATTTGGTAAATTGTAGTTTAAAATATTGTTCGTAAGAGTGATCATTAAGGCTGTTGCTACGTGTAGTAACTAGTACAGGGTGACGTGATAACGCGTCGGCATTGGAATTAAGCTTTCCCTGTTTATGAATGATTTCGTAGTCATATTATTCCAGCTTTAAACGCCAGCGAATAAGATGACTTCCTGGATCTTTTACATTGAAAAGCCACACGAGGGGCCTATGGTCGGTGATGATTTTGAATTTATTACCATAGAGATGGGGACGGAAAGTTTTGACGGCAAATAATATGGCTAATAACTCCGTTTCTGTCGTGGAGTAATTACCTTCTGCTTTATTGAGGGTGCGCGAAGCATACGCGATAGGTTTATCCTTGCCAACTGGCCCTTGGGATAGTACTGCGCCTATGGCGTAATTACTTGCGTCTGTAGTAACGAGGAAAGGTTGAGAGAAATCAGGGTATTGGAGGAGAGGAGCGGTGGTTAACTTTTCTTTTAGGATATCGAAGGCTGTTTGCTGTTCCACATTCCAATGGAAAGCGGCATTTTTTTTCAAGTGCGAAGTTAAAGGTTTAGTGATTTTCGAGAAATTTTCGATAAATCGTCGATAATAACCGATGAGACCTAGGAAAGATTTTACATCTCTAGGATTCTTGGGAACGGATATTGGGAGACAGCCTTGACCTTGTCGGGATTTGGAGACACCTTTATCGGTGATAGTATGACCTAAGTAGTTCACTTCACGTCTTAAGAACTCACATTTATCGGGCTGTAGTTTTAAATTAAATTGACGGAGTCTTTCGAAAACTAGGCGGAGCTTTTCCATCATAGAAGGCAAGGACTTTGCATAGATTATACAGTCATCTAGGTAGACGTAGCAGTGGAGACCTTGAAGACCCGATAACACAGTGTTCATAAGCCGTTGGAAGGTTGCAGGGGCATTTTTGAGCCCAAACGGCATTCTAGTAAACTCATAATGACATGAGGTACCGTTTGTGTTGATTACGGTGAAACCAGTTTTTGCAGCGTCAGCAGGATTGATTTTTATTTGGTGAAAACCAGAAATTAGATCGAGAACACTAAAATATTTAGAATTGCCTAATTGGTCTAGGATGTCTGAAATAAGAGGGATAGGATAAACTTCGTTTACGGTGACGTCGTTAAGTCGTCGGTAATCTATGACGATGCGCCACTTTCTTTGCCCTGAGGCGTCCATCTTTTTCGGGACCACCCAAACAGGTGCGCTCCAAGGAGAGGTTGTGGTCGAATGATATTTTGATCGAGCATCTTTCTAATTTGTTTGTCAACTTCGTCTTTGTGACACTCGGGAAAACGATATGATTTTACATTGATAGGCGGCGCATTACCTGTATTAATAGAGTGCTGAATTGCATTTGTACTAGTGAGGGGGTCTCCTTCAAGATAGAAGATGTCAGTAAAATCTTCGCAACATTCTAATAGGGATTGGCTTTCTTCCGAGTTAAGATGATCGTGTCTAATCAAATTTAAGATGCGTTCTCGTCGATCAGATGGAGATGAGGAAACAGTGTTAATTATCTCGTGAGATTCATGGGACTCAGGGAATTCTAAAGGAGTTAAAGTGACCTTGAAGTCTTGAATGCGAATTTCAGATTCAGTGGTGTTTAAAACTGAGATATTGACACGATTATTTGGTTTTAGCCTTACTATACAATTCGCTAAATAAACGCCTTCACTAATTACGTGATCTAAAACAAGCGCTTCGCGTAAGTTATGCAGTTCCGAGATATCATTTGACACCATGCATTCGATTACTGTTTCACAACGCGCCGGTATGATGTAAGTCTGTTTCTCGAAGTAAATCGATAGATTATGACCTCGCAAATTTAAAAACTTAGCATCGTAGTTTATATTGGCGTTATGAATACGAAAGAGATCAGTACCAATTATACCATCATATAAATTTAAGATTTATATCGTCTGTAATAACATGAAACTTATGCAATAATGTCTCTTTACACAACTGAAGCTCTAGGTTAAAGGCACCCAAGGTTTCATTATAAGATCCAGAGTTATTGATACCCTTGAGGCGGCTTATTTCCTCAGTTAATTGAGGTTTAGTTGACAAACTAGAATTTTTTACTGACACTCGAACCGGTGTCGATAAGAAAGCTAAGAGGCTTTTGCGAACAATTTGTAACGAGATAAGTAAAAGGTAACGAGATTCTGTATTTATTAATACTTGTTTCAACCAAGGTTCCCACCAAGAACTTAGGGTCCCAAGCCAACCTCACCTGCAAGTGGTGCACCTGCCGATCAACGGACGAGGCTCTGGCAAACAAAATGTCCTAATAAGCGGTAATAGGCTCGCCACCTATTACGTGGGATCAAAACACTGGCGAAAAGTGGGCGTTTAATATGCCTCTGCCTACCCCTTCGGGGAAACAGGCGTGAGTCTATGTATGTATGTATGTATGTTTCAAAAATAGGCACGGGAACTTTTGAGTTCTCTAGCACTACATTGACCTCATCAAGAACACGAGATTGAGACTTGATGACATTTGAATCGTTTAGAGGTAAAGACTTAGAATTAGTACAAGTAAGATTCAGATTATTCTGAGGTATTTTATAAGATTCAATTTAAGATCTAGTAATAAGATTAAGTGAGTTACTTTGACTCGAAGTAAGACCCGAATGATTAAGTTGATCATTGGTAAGTATACGAACTAGTAATAGATTTAGGATAAGACTTAGTACTAAGATTTAGTAGTTTATATTTATTTAAAGTACGACCCGAATGATCCTGTCGATCATTGGTAAAAGATTTGGTATAAGAATTAGGAATAAGATTTGGTAAGTTACTTCTACTTAAGGTACGACCCGAATGATCGTGTTGATCATTGGTAAAAGACCTAGTATAAGAATTAGTGTAAGAATTAGTATAAGATTTAGGATAAGAATTTGCATTAGAACTAGTAAAATAATTTGTGCCGTTATTATTTATTGATTTCGGCAGGCACGAATCCGAAATCAATTCGCGTTTAAATCGCATGCATTATTATCATCAACAGGTGCATAACTGGAGTCGTGTTCACAGCAATGCACACGCGCAGCGTTATTCGGTACACGTGTACTGGCGGTATTACTTTGAGTTCGAGGCGCGGTATCGGGTAGCGAGTTCTGGGAGTGGTGTTGATTGTTATAGGTATTGACGCTTGCGACACTCGTTTATAACATGACCCTTGTGTTTACAATATGCGCACAACTTATTGTTAAAATTAGTGTTTGAAATAGAATTTTTTTTTATTATAAGTCAAATCGATTAGATCGATTGAGTAACATTTTGTTTAGTCTATTGAAAATTTCTGACAATGGTCACACTGAACTGTCACTTCCGTCTTCCCGCGTTGAGAAATTACCACGTTGTCGACTCGTACGTAAAATAAAATATCGCCTTTTGAAAAGCACATCATTGTAGCTACGCGAATAGTTGTGAAATCTATTAAATTGCCGCTTTTTTGACTCCCGGCACGGTTTGTGACATATTGAACATTTTGTGAAAAGTTATTGTGAGCACACCTTTTTGCATTTCGTGTGAATTGATTAATTGAACTAAATAGAGTAAACCGCTTTGAACGCCGCCTGATCTAGTGCTGGCAACGGTAAATTGATTGTGAACTATTGATTGATATTTGTGAAAATTGTGAATCTGGTATCGACTTCCACGTGCCAACGTGTCCTGAAAACGTCGCGTTTGAAGCTTAATAGCTAAGTATAAGATACTTCATTCATTTATTTTGGCCAATATACTTGTATGAATGTGTCTAATTTAGCTCAAGCCTGACATCAGCAAGGATAGCGGGTAAGTGAAACACATTAATATTAAGATTACTTGTATTCGCTGTGCAACACAGTACAGTTATGTCTGAGATTTGTTGTGGCTGACAAGGGCTGATGAATAGAGTCACGCTTCCACAAATCTGCTGCAATTGATCCCCGCTCCTTCTAGCCAAAAATCTAGACATAATTTTTGATAGCAAGAGCGTGGTTAACTGCCTATATTGTAAATTTGTATCTTAGCCGTTGATTGTATCTGAACTCAGATTGGTATGAGCTTGTATCTTATCACCTTGTAGACAGTATTGTAGTGTTTGTCAGGTCAGTTATTGTCTAAAATACATAATATTTAAGGACGCGTTTACAAATTTAGTAGGTACAAAATCGCGTCACTACAGCGACACGGCGGCAACAGTACGTACTACGTACGGTAACTTGCGGAAATGTAGTTCAACTAAATAACTTTGAGACTTAGATTTTTTTGTGATATGTATCTATGTGTTATAGGCCTGGCTAGTGGCTGTGCGAATTACGTACAAATAAGTTTCTTATTTTTATATACCTAAATGGACATTATTACTTTATTTTTTCCATTATGTTGATTCAGGATGTATTTCGGTATTTAGATATTATTTTGTTTCTTGCGTTGAAATCTGGTAAGATTATGTGGACTGATGGTATACCATCCCATTCAAGTGTTGCGACTGGAACTCATAAAAGAATAGACCTAGTTATGCCAGGTTGGGCTCATTTTATTTGTTTTAGTGAATCCCTACCACTGGTACTAGTGAAGTAACCTTCCAAGGTTATTCGATGAGTCTTACTGGTACTCTTATGTGAGTAGAGCTAGGCATGCCGAGTTTGGGCTTATTTTCTTTGTACATAAGAGACCCTACCACTGGAACTTATGAAGTAACCTTCCAGGGTTATTCAATGACTCTTGCTAGTACTCATGTGTGAGTAGAGCTAGGCATGCCGAGTTTGGACTCATTTTGTTTGTACATAAGAGACCCTACCACTGGAACTTATGAAGTAACCTTCCAGGGTTATTCAATGACTCTTGCTGGTACTCATGTGTGAGTAGAGCTAGGCATGCCGAGTTTGGGCTCATTTTGATTGTACATGAGAGACCCTACCACTGAAACTTATGAAGTAACCTTCCAGGGTTATTAGACGACTCTTGCTGTTACTCATATGTGAGTAGAGCTAGGCATGCCGAGTTTGGGCTCATTTTATTTGTACATAAGAGACCCTACCACTGGAACTTATGAAGTAACCTTCCAGGGTTATTCAATGACTCTTGCTAGTACTCATGTGTGAGTAGAGCTAGGCATGCCGAGTTTGGGCTCATTTTGTTTGTACATAAGAGACCCTACCACTGGAACTTATGAAGTAACCTTCCAGGGTTATTCGATGACTCTTGCTGGTACTCATATGTGCGTAAAGCAAGGCATGCCGAGTTTGGGCTCATTTTGATTGTACATGAGAGACCCTACCACTGAAACTTATGAAGTAACCTTCCAGGGTTATTAGATGACTCTTGCTGGTACTCATATGTGAGTAGAGCTAGGCATGCCGAGTTTGGGCTCATTTTGTTTGTACATAAGAGACCCAACCACTGCAACTTATGAAGTAACCTTCCAGGGTTATTCGATGACTATTGCTGGTTCTTATATGTGAGTATAGCTAGGCATGCCGAAATTGGGCTCATTTTGTTTGTACATAAGAGATCCACCAATGCAACTTATGAAGTAACCTTTCAGGGTTATTCAATGACTCTTGCTGGTTCTCATATGTGAGTAGAGCTAGGCATGCCGAGTTTGGGCTCATTTTGTTTGTACATAAGTGACCCTACCACTGGAACTTATGAAGTAACCTTCCAGGGTTATGCGATCACTCTTGCTGGTACTCATATGTGAGTAGAGCTAGGCATACTGAGTTTGGGCTCATTTTGTATGAACATCAGAGACCCTACCACTGGAACATACTTAGCTCTACTCACATATGAGTACCACTAAGAGTCTTCGAATAAACCTGAAAAACCTAAAAGGTTACTTCATAAGTTCCAGTGGTAGGGTCTCTTATGTACAAACAAAATGAGCCCAAACTCGGCATGCCTAGCTTTACTTCCATATGAGTACCAGCAAGAGTCATCGAATAACCCTGGAAGGTTACTTCATAAGTTCCAGTGGTAGGGTCTCCTATGTACAAACAAAATGAGCCCAAACTCGGAATGCCTAGCTCTACTCACATATGAGTACCAGCAAGAGTCATTGAATAACCCTGGAAGGTTACTTCATAAGTTCCAGTGGTAGGGTCTCTTATGTACAAAGAAAATGAGCCCAAACTCGACATGCCTAGCCCTACTCACATATGAGTACCAGCAAGAGTCATCGAATAACCCTGGAAGGTTACTTCATAAGTTCCAGTGGTAGGGCCTCTTATGTACAAACAAAATGAGCCCAAACTCGGCATGCCTAGCTCTACTCACACATGAGTACCAGCAAGAGTCATTGAATAACCCTGGAAGGTTACTTCATAAGTTCCAGTGGTAGGATCTCTTATGTACAAACAAAATGAGCCCAAACTCGGCATGCCTAGCTCTACTCACATATGAGTACCAGCAAGAGTCATCGAATAACCCTGGAAGGTTACTTCATAAGTTCCAGTGGTAGGGTCTCTTATGTACAAACAAAATGAGCCCAAACTCGGCATGCCTAGCTCTACTCACATATGAGTACCAGCAAGAGTCATCGAATAACCCTGGAAGGTTACTTCATAAGCTCCAGTGGTATGGTCACTTATGTACAAACAAAATGAACCCAAACTCGGCATGCCTAGCTGTACTGACATATGAGTACCAGTAAGAGTCATTGAATAACCCTGAAAGGTTACTTCATAAAATGCAGTGGTAGGGTCTCTTATGTACAAATAAAATGAGCCCAAACTCGGCATGCCTAGCTCTACTCACACATGAGTACCAGCAAGAGTCATTGAATAACCCTGGAAGGTTACTTCATAAGTTCCAGTGGTAGGGTCTCTTATGTACAAACAAAATGAGCCCAAACTCGGCATGCCTAGCTCTATTCACACATGAGTACCAGCAAGAGTCATTGAATAACCCTGGAAGGTTACTTCATAAGTTCCAGTGGTAGGGTCTCTTATGTCTAAACAAAATGAGCCCAAACTCGGCATGCCTAGCTCTACTCACATAAGAGTACCAGTAAGACTCATCGAATAACCTTGGAAGGTTACTTCATAAGTTCCAGTGGTAGGGTCTCTTATGTACAAACAAAATGAGCCCAAACTCGGCATGCGTAGCTTTACTCACATATGAGTACCAGCAAGACTCATCGAATAACCTTGGAAGGTTACTTCACTAGTACCAGTGGTAGGGTCTCACCAAAACAAATAAAATGAGCCCCAACCTGGCATAACTAGGTCTACTCTTTTATGAGTTCCAGTCGCAACACTTGAACGGGATGGTATACCATCAGTCCAGATAATCTTACCAGATTTCAACGCAAGAAACAAAATAATATCTAAATACCGAAATATATCCTGACTCAACATAACGGAGAAAATAAAGTAATAATGTCCATTTATACAAAAGAAATTTACTTGTACGTAATTCGCACAGAATACGAGAAGTATCAAATTGATTTTAGCGAATATTTTGTATTCGTATATTGCTTTTTTCGTCTTCGGGCTGCAGCGACAAGCGACATAAAGTCCACTCCCGACGGCGCTCAAGCGCAGACTGAGATCTCATTGCAGAATTTGGATATATAAATCAAGAAAGTGGCTAAATAAAACGAACCTTATTGCCACATATTAAGACACACGTATGCGAGCAAAGTAGAAGAAAAATGTAAGATGATTTTTTGCTTTTTTTGAGTCAATTTACAATATTTTGAAAAAAAAAATCAAATTGTTTTTGAGTTGACTATATTTACTACCCTATTCTATCTTTGAAAATCTAAATAAATGTAAAAATAGAGAGAAAATTGTACCCAAAAATAGCAGTGTATGCCTATTTTTGATTTAAGAGGCCGTTTCGAATCGATTTTACATTAATATTAATTAAACATTTATTTTTTATTTTCAAATTGATTTATAGATAAAAAAGTAATCAATTTATCGTAATCATTAGTTTTATTAGTTATTATCTAAAATTGTCGTAAAATGTACCGGAAATATGTGGTTTTTTGATACAAGCGTAAACGCGTCCTTAATTGTATAAGTTGACCTAGATAATTTGAAACACATTGTCACATAACCTCAATCAGTAATTGTTGATTTGTATTGTTCAGGAATCCAACTTAAATTTGTTGTTGCATTAATAAGTCCGTTTGTTTGGATACATAACAGCTGTATGTATCAATAAATTTAGTAAATTTAGTTCATTGCATATATTCATAAACATTGTAATAATCAAACTTGACCTTGCCACTTGGGCGGGTCACATTAATAAACTTTGTTTTGTTATAATATAGATAATATTGCTAGGTAACACATATTCTGTGCTTACTTACTATTGTATATCTCAAATAACACAGCCAGTCTGTCTGTTGCAAATAACTAATTAATTAATTGGAAGTTTCAACTTTTAATTTGTTATAAGTTATAACCTTGATAACTTTGTGTTTGATTCTTCAATATATTGAAACTATTAATTTTGTTGGACAGTAGATACCTGTCACTTGCCTGCACTTGCAGTAAACAGGCTAAAACTTTGTTGGTTTCAAAGAATTAAGAAAAAGTAAGTTTTGATTGTTAATTTTATTTAACGCTTGTCCGGGCTCTTTTGAATTTTGATTATGTCAGCTATCAAGGACTTGCGTGCGGCTGCTGGTGCTATTGCATCAGATTTGCGCTGGTTTGCCTCGGCCAATGCTTTAGTGAACCGGCCTGATCGCCGGCAGGCCTTACTTCAGAGGTACGAGCGGATTGATGATCGCCTGGCAAGTGTGGAACAGCAATTCCGCACTTTCAGCACTTGCTGTCTTGAAGTGTCAATCAATGATTTCACCGCTGACCAGCGAAATAAGGTCAGCGAAGACTATGCCCAGGTCTTAGACCTGTATGATGCTGTTTCCAATAGTGCGAGACAACTAGTTGCCGATAGGGAAGGGCAACCCGGCCTGAAGCAGGAGCTTCCTAGGTCAGCACCGGGGCTGGTGAGTAGGCTCCCTACTTTGGACCTCCCCCATTTTGATGGCTGCCTAGGAAGCTACCTGGGCTTCATTAACTTGTTCGACAGCCTGGTCAATGACAGGGCTGACCTTCGGCCAGCACAAAAATTGGCATATTTAATGTCGGTTCTGGATGGGGAGGCTAAGGGCCTCATCCAGCATCTGCCCGTGTCTGACGAGGCGTACCAGACGGCTCGGGACCTAATTACCCGTAGGTACCATAATAAACGTGGCCTCGCCGACACGCACATTGAGCAGATTTTGGGTTTGCCGACGCTCACCCGGGTCTCTGGGTTGCGCACCCAACTTTTGAACCCGCTTTTGGTGGCCATCAACGCACTTAAGTGCCTTGACCTGCCCGTGGACCAATGGTCCTATCTATTGGTGCACATTGTGCTGAAGAAGCTGCCTGCCGACCTGAGGTCGCGTTTTGAACAGCGCTTTGGTGGGGATAGCGCGACCCATCTGCCCCCCTTTGCTGACCTGGAGAAGTTCCTGGAGGATGAGTGCCGGGTCTTGGACAACTCCGGTGGTGACACGCCGGCTAAGTCGCAGCCGCCCAAGGTCAAGGAGCAGGCTCGCGTTCACACTCGAGCCAATGTTGACCGGCGCCCTCCTCGCTTTGCAGTCACGCAGAGCCCAGTGGAGTGCTCCTACTGCAAGGTCACGGGGCACAGAACGGCCAGTTGTAGGGCATTCTTGGACCTACATGTCGCCTCTCGTAGGCGCATCGCGAATGCCCGCCGCCTTTGCTTCTCTTGTTTGGGGTCCCACTACCAGCGAGACTGCCCAAACTCTCGCCCCTGTCCTCACTGTGGAGGACAGCATTTGGACATTCTCTGTATGAATGCCAGAGAGGTTGGCCGCTTGTCCAACCAGCCGACGCCGCGCACGGGCGGGTGTTTTGAAGGTGGCAGCCGAGGCTCACCGGCGCGTAGCCGAGAGTCGCCTCGCTCAATTGATCGCCACTCACCCCGCTTGGAGAACCGTAGCGTGCGCACGCCTCCTCTCTCTCGCGCACCTGAATGTGCCGCGCAACGTCACCAGCACCATGACTGCTGCCCCAGGTATTCCCCTCCTTTGGCGGAGCGTCCCTGCTTTGACTCGCGCCCACCTCGTTTTGGGCGGGTGCGTCATTATGACCCCCCACAGATGGCGCGCGGATCGAGTCATCGCGCTTTTGAGGACTTCAAGCCGCACCCTCATTTTGATCTGCCTGGTCCTGGCCAACGGTCGCCGCCCAGGCAACAATAGGTCATTGACCCCTGCCCTATAACTCCAACCTCCCCCATTGAGACCGTTATCCTACCAACGGTTGCTGTTAGGGTCTGGGGACCCACGGGGACCTCTGTTGTTGTCCGTGCTATATTGGACACAGGTTCACAAGGTTGCATTTTTTCCACTTGTTTAGTAGGGCAGGTTAAATTAAATATGGGTTTATTTCCAAATTGTATACGGGGCATAGGTGACGTAGCCTCTAATGTTGAAGGGCAAGTTAAGGTTTTGTTTGGCCCTGTTGAATCTTCACACCCGAGGATTAAAACCTCGGCTATTGTGTTGAAGAATATTTTGGGTATGCACCCACAGAAACAGCTACCCGCTGCTGTGGTGAATTTGACATCGGGATTGGAACTGGCAGACCCCAAATTTGACACACCGGGACAAATCGACTTGTTGATTGGCTCTGATGTCCTCGGTGGAATTTTGATTGGTGGGAAACGGGTCTTGGTGCCAAATGGTTTGACTGCCATCCCGACCATATTTGGATTTGCTTTGATGGGACCTGTACCTAGGGACCCCCCTCCACCCGAACTTGATAATTTGTTGGCTGTAGGCTCTGCTCTCTCTGATGCAGTTCAGAGGTTTTGGGAGGTAGAGGAGCCCCCTCAAGTTGCCCGTTTGAATCCAGAACATGAGGAGTGCGAGCTGTTCTTCCAGAACAACACTGGTCGACTCCGTTCTGGTCGGATTATTACGAGGCTACCCTTCCTGTCTGTTCGGCCTCCGCTTGGTGAGTCACGACCTTTAGCCGAAAAGAGGTTGTTGGCCATGGAGCGCCGCATGGGTCGTGATCCGGAGCTCAGACAGAAGTACATTGAGTTCATGAGGGAATATGAACAGTTGGGACACATGTCTGTGTCAAATTTGGATTGGCGTTCGGTGGAGCATTACTTTCTCCCGCATCATGCGGTATTGAAGCCATCGACTGGCAAGCTGCGCACAGTGTTTGATGGTTCTGCGCAGACTTCAACAGGTGTAACTGCTTGGATAAAGCGTTTTGTTTTTAACTTTAGGCACCCACAACAGAAACGACTGACACCGTTTCTCTCACCACAGGAACGACAGGAGTCCCTCACCTTTTGGGTTCGTTCTGTGCAATTGGCGCATTTTGAAAGGGAGATTGCTATCCTCAAGTCGGGGAAATCGAAATTGTCGGGAGCTGTCTCTAAATTGAACCCCTTTTTGGACGATACGGGTCTCTTGCGCGTTGGAGGGCGTCTCAAGAACGCCAACCTCCCTTACGGAGCACGTCACCCCCTTTTGTTACCTAAGGACGGTCATTTGGTACGCTTGTTGGTAACTGACCGTCACCTTTAAAATTCGCATGCTGGTTTTAATGCGCTCTTGGCCATTTTGCAACGCGAGTTTTGGATCTTGTCTGCCCGAAGAATTATTCGGAGTGTAGTCTTTCGCTGCATCCCTTGCTATAAGCTCAAGGCTTCTACCATGCAGCCCTTGATGGGAGACTTACCGGCAGATCGCGTAACTGAGAGCAGGACGTTTGACGGTGTTGGCACGGACTTCGCTGGTCCCTTCTTGGTGAAAACGTCGACACTTCGAAACAGCAAGACTGTTAAGGCCTACTTGTGTGTTTTTGTTTGTCTTTCCACAAAGGCCGTACATTTGGAACTGGTCTCCTCGCTTACGACCGAGGCGTTTGTAGCCACATTTGACAGATTTGTATCCCGCAGAGGGCTGCCTTCCTTGATCCGTTCTGACTGCGGCACTAACTTCAAGGGCACCTATAATTATTTGAATGATGTTGTTAATTTTCTTGAAACCAACAAGGCTGATATAGGTGATAGGCTTGCCCGACGTGGGATAAATTGGTTGTTTTCCCCACCAAATTGTCCACACTGGGGTGGTATATTTGAAGCCGCCGTAAAATCGGCCAAAACACACTTGCGCAGGACACTCGGTGAATCTGTCCTTACATTTGAGGAACTCGCAACTGTGTTTTGTAAGATTGAGGCCGTTTTGAACTCTCGGCCATTGTGCCCGATCTCCTCAGATCCGAATGATTTCGAGGCCCTTACGCCGGGCCATTTTTTGATTGGTCGCCCACTTGTCGCCTTGCCTGAGTACCCCTATATTGATACGAGACCTGGTCGTCTCTCGCGTTTTGAATTGGTACGCCAGATTACTCAGAGCTTTTGGAAACGCTGGAACTTGGAATATTTGCACATACTCCAGCAACGCGTTAAGTGGACCGACAAGACCGATCCACCCAAGATTGGTGACCTCGTTTTGATCAAGGAGGCTAACCTTCCGCCACTCAGATGGCGCAGGGGGCGCATCCTTCATTTGGTAACTGGGGCTGATGGAGTTCCCCGATTTGCTGAGGTCTTGGTGGACGGTTCGATTCTGAGGAGAGCGGTTGCAACATTGTCACGTCTACCAACCGATTAGCGGACCGGTAGGCCGGTCCGGGGCGGGTGGATGTTTGAAATAGAATTAGTTTTTATTATAAGTCAAATCGATTAGATCGATTGAGTAACATTTTGTTTAGTCTATTGAAAATTTCTGACAATGGTCACACTGAACTGTCACTTCCGTCTTCCCGCGTTGAGAAATTACCACGTTGTCGACTCGTACGTAAAATAAAATATCGCCTTTTGAAAAGCACATCATTGTAGCTACGCGAATAGTTGTGAAATCTATTAAATTGCCGCTTTTTTGACTCCCGGCACGGTTTGTGACATATTGAACATTTTGTGAAAAGTTATTGTGAGCACACCTTTTTGCATTTCGTGTGAATTGATTAATTGAACTAAATAGAGTAAACCGCTTTGAACGCCGCCTGATCTAGTGCTGGCAACGGTAAATTGATTGTGAACTATTGATTGATATTTGTGAAAATTGTGAATCTGGTATCGACTTCCACGTGCCAACGTGTCCTGAAAACGTCGCGTTTGAAGCTTAATAGCTAAGTATAAGATACTTCATTCATTTATTTTGGCCAATATACTTGTATGAATGTGTCTAATTTAGCTCAAGCCTGACATCAGCAAGGATAGCGGGTAAGTGAAACACATTAATATTAAGATTACTTGTATTCGCTGTGCAACACAGTACAGTTATGTCTGAGATTTGTTGTGGCTGACAAGGGCTGATGAATAGAGTCACGCTTCCACAAATCTGCTGCAATTGATCCCCGCTCCTTCTAGCCAAAAATCTAGACAATTAGAGTTATTAAAATTAGAATGATTGGAATTAGGATACTGTTGATTGCTTGGAGATGCCTGAAAATAAGATGAAGGATTTGGGACATGGTAGGATTTTTGAACTGGAGGAGAGCTAGCTTTCTTTTTATAACATTCATTGGCAGTATGCCCTTGTTTGTTACAGATCGTACAAGATTTGCCTGTGCGTTGCGATAAGCGGCTTAAATTGAAAATTTTCTCTTCCTCTACGGCTTGTGTTACCGCATAATTTAGGGAAGTAGGATTTCGGCATCTGACTATATTCGATATGTTGGGATTGAGACCCATTATAAAAGTATTTAGGGCAAGATCCTCCATGGCAGCTATTCTGCCTATGAGTTCTTGTTCATTTGAACATGAATAATGGATGTCTGCTTGGATTCTGGTCAAGCAGGCTTCAATTCGTAATGAATATTGCGTTACTGTTTCTGTAGCTGTTTACAATTTTGAAGGTCTATTAATAAATGGGAACTGTGCTTTCTTTCACCAAAGGTAGACCGAAGAAATGATTTTAGGTCTGACCATTGTGTAAATGTTTTTAGACTGCATGCTAGTTGGGCTTTTCCTTCTAATTGTGATATGATATATTTACACAAAATGCCCTGCTGTTCAGGTGCTGCTAATGACATAGCATTGTCACAGTTCGTTAAGAAAGCCGGAAGTGTTTCACGGTCTCCCTTATATGGCCTAATGAATTTAGTAAGTACATTTAGGGTTACCTTTTCATGTTCAGTTTTTACGGACATGGTTTAGGATTTAGGAAGGATACACACACAGAATTACACAGAAATATAAAATGCAATAGAATAACAATAAAAAGACTTACAGTATCAGGATCAGCAGCATGCTTGGACGCACTGTTCCTATGCAAGATGTAGTTTTAGAGTCTATACGGAAACGAATTCTTGAGGAGAAACTTGATAGACGCTGACGAGTCCGTGACGCGCGGTCCGATCAGAGTCGAATTATAACACGTACACGAACGGGATTAATGTCGACACGGGGCGCGACCTGAGATGTGCGGACGGCTTCAAGGATCCGTGACGATGTGGAGTGCAGAAGACGCTGACGACACGGGGCGCGACCAATGATGTGCAAACGGCTTCGAAGATCCGTGACGGCTTAGATGATGGCGAGTGCAGAGACGGTGACGACACGGGGCGGTGTCTGGAGACGGTGGTGGTGCGGGCTCACGACGCTGGCGGAGGCTTGTCGTCGACCACGTGGTATGGCGGTGGTGCAGGCTCGACGTAGGAGGAGACTTACTGTCGACCACCATGCTGAAGTGTTTGATGCGGGCTCAGCGCTTCCAGGGAGCTGAAACTGACCGTCGATCAATGTGACGAAAGCGCGGCGACCTCGGATTCGGATCTCAGGGTTTGCACGGAAACCACTTACGAGATCCCACTTCTGACACCAATGTTAGGAGGCAGCCGCGGATTGTCTTTTTAAAAAAAACACTTTTATTTCAGCTGGAACCACAGTTTATTGCAATAGAGTTTTACACAGACACAAACACCTAATGCCTCACTTTACTTTACTAAAGAAAATGGCAATCTGTCTGACTTGTTTTAACGACGGCTACGACGGGACTTCTGCGGCTCGCGGTCTATCTGCGACTCACCGGCCGCGTGGCTTATGGCCCTATATATAATATAATATAGTGCAGATATCAGCATTTAATTAGGCACTAATTATGGATATAACAGAACGTTGGTTATGATTATGTATTGCGCGGCTCATTTCTTCCAGGCATCGACGTTGTGTGTTACGCTGATGACACTCTCGTTATGGCGCAAGAACGATCGTTTGAGGAAGCAGCGGTATTAGCAACTGCGGGGGTAAGTAATTCGAAGGATCCGTCGACTCAGCCTCAAAGTGGCCCTTAACAAATCCGAGGCTCTATGTTTCCATAGGGTCAGAAGCGCACCACCTTCAGACGCCCATATTATTGTAGAAGGTGTCCGCATTGCCATCGAGCCGACAATGAAATATCTGGGTCTCGTCCTTGACAGTAGGTGGAGCTTTTGGCCTCATTTTCGGCAGTTAGTTCCGAAGCTGATGACAGCAGCTGCTTCCCTCTCGCGATTGTTGCCAAACTTAGGCAGCGCAGACACCTCTTGCAGAAGACTCTACATGGGAGTCGTACGGGCTCTTTATGGGGCACCGGTTTAGGCAGATAGGCTTACAATCCGTAACGTCATAACGTTACGTAGACCACAACAAGCAATGGCCATCAGAATAATAAGGGGCTATCGTACGATTTCATTTGAGGCAGCAAGCCTTTTAGCAGGAACACTTCCATGGGATCTCGAGGCTAAAACTCTTGCGTTATTGTACCAGTGGCGAGAGGAGGCACAAAATTGGGGTGAGTGGTTATCGCCTCGGGCAGTAGAGGTGCAAAGATCTGAAATCCTCCAGGTTGCCGTGACGGAATGGTGGCAGCGACTTGCGCAACCCATAGCTGGGCATGCTGTAATAGCAGCTATTAGACCCGTAATGAAAGAGTGGTTAGAGAGGCAGTACGGTGCCGTTAGCTACCGAATGACGCAGATACTGTCAGCACACGAATGTTTTGGGAAGTATATGCATCGTATAAAACGAGAACCCACGCCCGTGTGCCATCACTGCACAGGCTGCATGGAAGATACTGCGGCACACACATAACAGGAATGCCAAGCCTGGGATTTTCAGCGGCGTGATCTTATTGCAGCAGTGGGCGGCAAAAACATCACCCTAACGGCAATAATATCAGCCATGGTCAGGAGCGAGACCACTTGGAATAGAGTGGCTACTTTTTGTGAAGAGGTAATACTGATAAAAGAAGCGGCTGAGAGAGAGCGTGAAAGAGCATTTCCTCTTCGCTCTCGCGTTAGACAATATGGACGAGAAAGGAGAGCTCAATTAGATCTCCGCCCTCCTTGAATCATGGCCTGCGGGTTGACGGCTTGGGGAAGTCCGTTACCCGATCAGTATTAGGCCCGAGATGGCGGCGTTGTGTTCGCGCTTGCCTCTTGAGAAGAAAGGTAGCCATTGACACCTAGGCCACTCAGTGCATAGGGACCCGTTGTCCATAGGGGTCAGAGCTTGTCGGGGGTGCGGTGAATGCTTGATCGATCCCACGCCCTCCGGCCATAAGCAAAAGTGGAACACAGTGGAGGTTTAGCCGGTAGAAATCCGGCACACCCCTCTAGCGATCCCCGCGCAGAGGAAGTCCAAGAGGATTACTCCACTCAAAAAAAAAAAAAAGATAACAAAGTCCAAATTTTCACAGATAGGTTAACACACCTTTACGACGAGCTGCACCAATCCGTGCCATTAAATTAAAACATCTGCCCGCACCTTGGCTTACTGACGAAATTAAAATTCTTATGAAAAAGAAAGCGGCTGCCAAGGCGAAGTATACATGTCGTCCGACGCCTGAAAATTTGGAAAAATACACAAGTGTCAGAAATCTCTGCAAAAAGGTGTGTAGGAAAGCACAGCACCATCATACTCACAATTCTGTTGAAAACGGAGACCCAGTTAAAATCAGGAAATTTCTTAGAACACTGGGAGTTGGTAAGTCGCAATGACACAATCCCCAAAGATATAAATATAGATTAGCTTAACGCACATTTCACTGCTTCACCCAACTTTGATGGGAAAACAAAATCAAACACGTTACAAGACCTTACACGTATCCCAACTCCCAGATATTCACCTTTTGTTTTCGAGCAATTTTCCTGTTGTGGTGTTAAAAAGAGCATTATTTCAACCTCATCCAATGCTGTTGGTAATGACTGCATCAGTCGAACCATGATCCTGACCATCCTAGATGAAATCCTCCCTATCCTTTGTCATATCCTAAATTACTCAGTTACCAGCGGCGTCTTTCCATCAGCGTGGAAAGATGCACAAATAGTTCCAATACCTAAAAAATCCTAACCCTGTTCCCTTACTGATTTCCGTCCTATATCCATACTTCCATTCGTTTCCAAAGTCCTTGAGCGTCTTGTGCATACGCACTCTGTACTTTCCTTTCCATGAATGCTCTCCTGAATCTTTTTCAATCCGGTTTTTGTCCTGGTCATAGTACTACCACAGCATTGGTTCATATCACTAATGAGATAAGGCTGGGCATGGATGGTGGAAAACTCACGCTGTTGTCCTTGCTTGATTTCAGCAACGCATTTAACACCGTGGATTTCCACATCCTGCTTGCCATACTCCACTCTTTTAACATATCTCCAACGGTAATTGACTGGTTTCATAGTTATCTGTTTGAACGCCGACAGCGTATACGTGTAGATGAGTCGTACTCCTCGTGGTGTAATACAACTGTCGGGTGTAATACCGCAGGGTGGCGTGCTATCTCCGTTACTTTTCGCAATTTTCATAAATTCTGTCTCCAAACAGTTACTTTCATCCCACCACCTTTATGCAGATGATTTGCAGATATATTCACAGGCACCACTAGAGTCAATTTCAACGGCGTTTTCTAATATTAACTCAGATTTGGCGCATATCTGTACGTGGAGCAAAAATTATGGCCTTAAGGTAAATCCGTCAAAAACTCAGGTCATTCTAATTGGCAGTTCCAGGATGATTTTCAAGCTCAATTGGCCACAGCTGCCTTAGATTGAGTTCGATGGTAACATCCCCCCCCGAGGGATCTCCACCTTGTCGTGGTGGGGGGGCTCAGTAACCGTGGATTGGTCACCCGCGGTGAAGCTAAGAGGGATCCAGGAGGGGACGCTCCGCGTGGGCTTAGAGGGGCCTGCGCAGGATGCGTCCAATGGTGCGGGTGCGAGGGACAGTTCTGTCTGTCCCTCGCAGTCGGGTGCGGTCGCGGGAGGAGAGGCGTGTCGGTGTTGCGTTGCCGCGCGCCCTATCTCCCGCGACCAAATGGGGGCGCACCATTCGATGCGTCGCGGTGGGGCCGCAGAGGAAGAGGAGATGCGGTGTTGCGTTGCCGTCCTCCCTAGCCTCTGCGGCCGCTGGGCGTTTTGGCGGCGGAGTCCAACACCTTAATCCGTCGCCAAGGGGGTTTTGTTCGGGGCCCGCCTGACCATCTGACGGGCCAATACCCGTCGGAGGGTGGCGACGAGTGCTTTGGTGATGCCCCACCCTCCGACACACGGGTACATGGCGGAAGTCGAGGTGGTTTTTAGTGGAAACACCACATACTCCGGCTCTTATTTCCCCCAAGAGTCGGAGATCCGAAGGGATTTTCCACCACGTAAAAAAAAAAAAGTTCGATGGTAACATCTTACCAATCTCAGATAACGTGAAAAACCTCGGTATTTATCTGGACAAAACTTTTTCATGGGAAAGTCAAATACAGGAGACCAGCCGTAAATTGTTTACTTCAGCTGGGTCATTGCGTAGGCTGAGGCACTTTTTTCTCACCACCACCAAGATTGCGCTTGCACAATCCTTGCTTCTCCCAATACTCGATTATGCCGATGTCAGCTATCTTGATCTTAATGAGGACCAACATGATAAACCTGAGCGTCTCCGTGTGGTGAAGTAACTATACAAAATAAAAAATAATGTATTTTTAAACATTTAAATGATAATGAATGAATAATAGGAAAATAACGAATATAAATGAATCATCATCGCCCTAGCGTTATTCCGGTTGCATCCAAGACTTACACGCCTTAGAGCCCGAGGTCTGCTTACTGGTCTAAAGAGATATGACAGAATATCAACTTTTTTACAGTGTGACTGCCGTCTGACCTCCGCAACCCAAAGGGATAGCGATATCCCATGGCTTAGACCAGTATCACTTTATTTGAGGGTACTGACTCCACGTAACGACTGTCAAAGATCTTCATGACAGCCGGGACAGACGGTTTAACGTGCTCTCCAAGGCACGAGGCAAGGGATAACTAATAATTTAATACACACTTAACTTCGAAAAGTCATTGGTGCGCGCCGTTGATTCGAACCCGATTGATGCATGGCAATCCGTTGGTACCTCTACTAGGCTATCGCTGCTCTTATTTAATAATCACCACATAGTATAAAACAAAGTCTGTCTTCTGTCTGTCTGTCCATATATATGCTTAAATCTTAAAAACTACGCAACGGATTTTAATGCGTTTTTTTTAATAGATATAATGATTCAAGAGGAAGGTTTATATGAATAATTGACGCGGGCGAGGCCGCTGGCACCGTCTAGTATAATATAAATGAATGAATCATTTAAATTCATTTTCTTCTAATTATTCATTCTTATAATGCTCATAGTAGGCAAATAACAATAATGAGTGTTAATATTACCGGTCCATGTTCACTGTGCACTAATGAATACATAAATGAGTAGGTGTTTTACAAATAATCGTCAAAAATACGTACTTATACGAATATGTTTAACCGTTAATTACTATGACAACCCCATGCTTTTGGGCAACGTTCCCATGGTAAAAAATATCATCTTGTCAAGATGTGTCAATTGAGCTACATTTCATTTTTGTTGATGGGTGGCGACGATTCCGCCCATTGTCCTTCATGATAATATTAACGATCTGGAAAATGGAGGTAATTCGCGTTCATGGTCAGTATACCAACAGATTGCCAATTACTGCCGGTTCGTGTACCGTTGTCGTCTCGCTCACTAATATGTCATTTCTTGTGGTGGCGTTGTGTGTCGGATCATCCCTGTCCCTCTGATATGGCGAAAGGGATGATGGAGGCCCATGCGTCATACTTGTGAACGGGTGCTACTTGCGATGACTGGTCGATGTCGGTCTTACGGGCTGGTATTACATTTTTAATATTTAACTGAATCATTTCCATCATGGTTCTGAACATTTGCGGGGTTTGCCTGCATTATTAGGTACGAGGGTCAAACTGAAAGTTCTTAGAACTGGCCACTTATAAACAATATAATAAACAAAATATTCTAAAATTTGAAAATAGAACTCTTTGCCAATATTACTGAGTATATATTTCATTCATTTGTCATTTGTTTTACGATTTGGCGGCAAATTGAAAATTGTCTGTGTCACGTCAACATGAATTTAACACGAGAAAATTTTCGTGCAATGATTTTTTATGACTTTCGATGTCATTTAAGTCAACAAGAAAGTTATGATAGACTACGATTGGCCTTTCACGATGAAGCCCCATCTCGTGCGACTGTTTACAACTGGTTTGATGAGTTTAAACGTGGTCGCACTAATCTCACTGATGATGTACGTGAGGGACGGCCTTCTACGGCGACGACTGAAAATAACATCTGTGTTGTGCGGCGTATGATAGAGACTGACAAAAGAGTGACCTATCAGCAGATTCGGACAAGCTTAGGCATCGTTATGAGTCAAGTGCACAAAATCCTCCACGAATATTTAGCGGTCAGGAAGCTTTGCGCCCGGTGGATACCTCATAATTTGACTAAGGCTCAAAAACTCCATCGTGTGGATTGGTGCCGTAAAATGATTGAAAGATTTAACGGAGGTGACTCAAATGCTGTGTTCGACATACTAACAGGTGACGAAAGCTGGATTTACTGTTATGATCCTGAAACCAAAAGACAATCTGCTCAGTGGGTGTTTCCTTTCGAGGAGTTGCCAACTAAAGTGAAGAGAGATCGAAGTGCGGGAAAAAAAATGGTGGCCTCGTTCTTTGGAAGGATAGGTCATTTCGCAACAATTGTGTTAGAGGATCAAAAAACAGTTTCTGCAGAATGGTACACTACCAATTGTTTGCCACTTGTCTTGGAAAAAGTTCGAGAGAAACGACCTCGCAGTAGGATCCTCCTTCACCACGACAACGCCTCGTCGCACACCGCCAAGCGAACGATCGACTATTTGGCGACATCAAACGTTGAATTACTGGGTCACCCGCCGTATAGCCCCGACCTCGCGCCTTGTGATTTTTATTTATTTCCAAAAATTAAAGAAAAACTTAAAGGAAAGCGGTTTATGAATGCTGAAGAAGCGGTGGCTGCGTATCGCGATGCCATTGAAGAGACCCCTAAGGACGAGTGGGCAAAGTGCTTTTCCCAGTGGTTCCATCGCATGCAGCGGTGTATTGACGTCAATGGACAATATTTTGAAAAGATATAATAAAACTAATAACTGGCTAATGTAATCAGTTTTTGATTTTCTAAGAACTTTCAGTTTGACCCTCGTACTTAATGTAAGTGGATGCTCCTGTTTCACCATGTCTATTTTCAGGAGGCTAATTAAATGAGCATCAAAATTTAAGTAGATTATGCTCGAGTATTAAGTAGAGTAAATATATACAAGTGACATAGAAGGTGTAACAGTTGCAGCACCTTACAAAATTGAAATTGTTATGTATTATGCATAACCTGGCGATGAAAAAGAGTGACCGTGAGTTTTATTGCACTTTCTTTCTCATGGTTCTACGCCCTTGTTTTACGAACGTGGCAGTAAATGTAAATGTGGAAGCTTTAAGTAATTATTTTTTAAATTTGACGTTCATAAGTGTCACTTTGTGATTTAAATGAATAAAGTATTTTGACTTTGACTTTAAATGGTTCAATTACTGCATCAATCATTTGTAAGACGATTAAGATGACATAGTTGATAGCTATTCTATCTTAAATGTCTATTAAATAATATGAATCAAACCGTTTCTTTTAATGCAACCACGAACATCCTTTCTCCCGCGTTTTCTATCGGTACTTACACTTACAATTGGCTCGCGCGGCTCACAGATATCCTCCCCCCCCCCCCCCCCGCGTACTGTATCGTAGTTGCGCTATACGATATATTACTACGATAAAGACGAAGATCCTATAATATGCAGTCTTCATATCTTTGGTTTTATTGTAAATAATATTGTTTTTAGGGTTCCGTACCTTACAAGGTAAAAAAAGGAACCCTTATAAGATCACTTTCTTGTCCGTCTGTCTGTCTGTACATGTGTCACCACCGATTTTCTCAGGAACGGGTGGACCTAGCAAATTGAAATTTATACCAGATACTAAAGTCTATGGTTCCTATTAGATGTATAAAAATCAGGGTCCTGGGTCAACCCGATAAAAAGATATGGTTAAAATTAGATTTTTGCGAAAACTTGTAAGTACCAAAATTAACCTTAATTTTCTACTTTTTTTAATTTTCGGAATTTTTCCTTTACTTGTGCTGTAAGACCTTGGTTTTGACCAAAATTGACAATTCTAGGTCAACCGTAAGTACCCTATAGGTTTTGGGTCGAAAACCTATATGTTAGTTCCCGTTGAACTAGAATCACGAAATTTGGCCAAAAGCAGGGTCTTACAGCACAAATAAAGGAAAAATTACAAAAATAAAAAAAAGGAAAATTTAAGGGTGTCCCCATACATACATAGTAGACTCCATTTAAGATAGTCCTCTAAGTTGTATGGGCGCTCATACAGATTTAGAGGACTAGCGTAATTAGCACCAACCACAAAATTAAATAAGGTAAAATGCGTACGGAACCCTCGGTGCGCGGGTCAGGCTCGCACTTGCCCGAATTTTTATTAGATCAAACGATAATCCATGTTACAAGGTAAATGAAAATCTAAAAATGTCATTTTCGTCATTTTGTCAGTTATGATGTTATACGTAGGAGATCTCGTATTGGTGATTAATAACATTGTAAAGAAAATAGCGTAAAATAGGTTGGTGAGAAAAATAAAAATATAATTCAAACAAGATATGGATAAAAAACTAAACTTGTTAAAAAAATAAGATAAGATCATTCATCGACGTCATATATTGAACAGCGCAGCGGGGTATCTAACAGCTCTACGCTACTCGAACCCTGCTGTACAGGAATGCCTAAATGCTAAGGGTTAAATCTAACTTGGTTAACCTACACTATCCTAGAGTCGTAACCTATCACCTAAAATATCCTATCCTAGTTATCCTAATCCTTATACCTACATGTATCCTAAACCTGTCCTAACATGTACCTAGAGTATAGGCTTAGTGCTCTGTGGTATTCTTTGATACAGACCAGCACTTATACCCACCTACTACTAGGCCCTTAACCTAGGGCACTTACCATCGTGGTACTACTGTGGTATGCTGTGATACAGACCTACGATTCGTACGCGCCTAGAACCTAATCCTATTTGTCCCTACAAATCCCTAGACCTACCATACGTATTAATATCTTAATATATATATTTCTTGTGTGCGTGTGTATGTCACCGAACTCCTCCTAACCGACTGGACCGATATTGATGAAATTTTTTGTGTGTGTTCAAGGGGACTTGAGAATGGTTTAGACACAGATTACTGAATTATCCAGATGGAGTGATTTGTCATATTTGTTCGACGCGGAGTGTAGCCGGTCAAATGTCATTGGGTATGTAGACGTCACTTCCTCACACTCGCCAGTGTTGCCACCTCAAGAACAGTTCACCTGCTTTGCGGGAAAATTATGAAACGTAAAGCGTGTTACCCTATTAAGCTATTGTTTATTTTTGAATCACGGAATGGAATAGATAATGAATAATTTATTTTGACAAGTATAATACATACTTGTCACACAGGTTGGTGATTATATCATATCTGATTTAAATATTTACTTAAAGTATGTTTGTAAACGTAATTTGCACTAAGTACCTTTGTATACTTTTATAGACGTTGAATGACGTAAAGCTCGGTAGTTTTAAGAGTCATTAAGGATGTCGGAACTCGGAAGTGAACAAAAATATCTATATTAAATTTCGATGTATCGATTAATTAAAATATCAATATCGGCATCGATGCCTCCAGAAAAAAAATAGATAGATATATCTGTGATATAGTAAGTTCCTATTTAATTATTTGGCATATAAATTCATACAACTTTCGTTCTAATTTTGAATCCACTTCAAAGATTAGGCTTACTTATAGGTGGGGAAACAGGGCCTTAAGGCTTCCTGTATACGACGCCGGATCCGCACCGGTGCCGCACCGCAATACTGTGTATTCACATCAAAACCGCACCGCCACCGCGTCGACGCCGCACCAACGCCGCACCGACGCCGCATAAATACCGCATGGACAAACGCTAAGGCAGCGATCACAGTTCAGTATAGTATGGTCGGAGTAAAATCTTTTACATTTATTACAATTTATTTCCGCCGCTGCTTGTAGATTAACGCTTCGACCCTTTGGGGCCGGGAAAAAGGCTAAAAAGGCTAAAAGATAATGTCGGCTAATCTCAGGAACTAGCAGTCGGATTTAAGAAATTGTTATTGCCTATGATAGCCCAATTATTCCGAAAGGCTATATAAAATTACGCCACAACTTTTAGGGGCCAGACAAAAATAATAAAATGATCAAACGAGCAGGGGGAGGGTTGGGTCAAAGGCAAAAAAAGACTAAACGAATAGGATACAATCTATATGGGTTTCGTTTTCGAGATTTTCGAGACGCCGATTAAGAAATTTATTTAGTGATCTAAGATGGCGGACGGGAAATCAAAGATGGCGGATGAGAAAATTTTAAAAATCAATATGGGTATCGCCTTCGATATTTTAAGGGGTGGGGAATCGAAATACAACATCTATTTCGTGATCACAGATGGCGGATGGGAAATCAAAGATGGCGGATGGAAAATTTAAAAAATCAATATTTGTATCTTCTGCGATGTTAAAAGGGATGGGGAATCCAAAAACACAACATCTATTTCGTGATCAAAGATGGCGGATGGTATTTTTTTTTTAATCAATATGGGTATCGTCTCCGATGTATAAAGGGATGAGGAATCCAAATACAACATCAATTTCGTGATTCAAGATGGCGGATGGGAAATCAAAGATGGCGGATGGGAAAAATTTAAAAAATCAATATGGTTATCGTCTCTGATGATTTAAGGGATGGTGAATCCAAATACAACATCTATTTCGTGATCGAAGATGGCGGATAGGAAATCAAAGATGGCGGCCGGGATTTTTTTTAAGTCGATATGGGTATCGCCTCCGGTATTTTAAGGAATGGGGAATTCAATATGATATAAAAATCTATGTTTACATACATACATACATAGACTCACGCCTGTTTCCCCGAAGGGGTAGGCAGAGGCATATTAAACGCCCACTTTTCGCCAGTGTTTTGATCCCACGTAATAGGTGGCGAGCCTATTGCCGCTAATCGGGATATTTTGTTTGCCAGAGCCTCGTCCGTTGATCGGCAGGTGCACCTCTTGCAGGTGAGGTTGGCTTGGGACCCTTAGTTCTTGGTGGGAACCCTATGCACCCAAAAATCTATGTTTGTGTGTTCATAATTTATAGACTCTGAAATGATAAGAGATTAAGCGCTAAGTGAATGGTAACTTTGGAAAAGGGGCTTGGAAAAAGGGGAATTAAATAAAAACTCTTAAAAAGGCAATACGGAGTTCGCTGGGTCAGCTAGTATACTTATATAGATAGGTGCGGGATATCTGCCACCGGAGACCTATGATGACAGACGGACTGTGGGTAAGAATTAGGTATGGTGGAAATGGTTTTCTGACGGCCAACTCGACAGATTCACCGAGCTGATCAGTACTAATGGCTAAAGGTGTCTTGGCCACCGTCAGAGGTGTGGGAAGGGTATCGAGTCAAAGTCGGATTAAACTTGTGACTGGTTTATTTCTTATTCTACATGATCTTATATACTAAACTTATCCTATGTACACACACGCAACTTTAGGGTTGTGTGCTGTGTGTGAAAGGTGCCATCTCAGCGGTATGTACCTTAGGTGAGTACGTGATTTTCTCTTAATTGAATAAAAATCACGAACAATAATTGTTGCGGTAAAAACTCACGTAGGATTATATCGCTGAAATGGCATGTTCATGTGTGAACATTCTGGCCTCTCCGAGGAACAGGCAAACCTATCCTAACTTGTACCTAGCGTATAATGCGTATAGGCTTGGTGCTCTGTGGTATTCTGTGATACAGACCAGCACTTAATCGTACCTACTACTAGGCCCTTAACCTATGGCACGCACTATCGTGGTACTACTGTGGTATGCTGTGATATAGACCTACGATTCGTACGCGCCTAAGACCCTAATCCTATTTGTCCCTACAAATCCTTAGACCCTAGCCCTACCATACGTATTAATATATACTTATATAGATAGGTGCGGGATATCTGCCACCGGAGACCTATGATGACAGAAGGACTGTGGGTAGGAATCAGGTATGGTGGAGATGGTTTTCTGACGGCCAACTCAACAGACTCATTGAGCTGATCGGAATTGATAGCTAAAGATGTCTTGGCCACCGTCAGAGGTGTGGGAAGAGTATTGAGTCAAAGTCGGATTAAACTTGTGACTGGTTTCTTATTCTACATGATCTTATATACTAAACTTATCCTATGTACACACACACAACTTTACGGTTGTGTGCTGTGTGTGAAGGGTGCCATCTCAGCGGTATATGCCTCAGGTGAATACGTGATTTTTTTCTTAATCTTAATATATAAAATCCTTGCGTTACTGACTGACTGACAGACACGCTACAGCCGTAACTATTGGGCGAAGGAAGCTGAAATTTGGCATGTATGTTCCTTGGGGACCGTAGGGGTGCACTAAGGAGGGATTTTCCGAAATTCCCACGGGATCAGACAAAAACAGTCAAATAAAACAAAATGGCAAGCGTAGCTGCGGGCGTCCTCTAGTTTAATATAAATCACGAACAATCTGTGTTGCGATAAATACTCACGTAGGATTATATCGCTGAAATGGCATGTTCATGTGTGAACATATATCATAATTACGCATTGTTCAATTATTATATTTATAATATTTCATAAAAATATCTAATAGATGTTCTTTTTCGTTAATTGTTATTATTTAGGATGGAATTATTTATTAACTCCGAAAATTTTATTGAGAGACCGCATGAGTGCGGTAGTGATTTCGCGAGAGCCAACCGCATCGCAATTCGCAGTAACCTTGAGCAGGAGATGAAGCCAATATAAGCTCTCCTTATAAAAAAATATACTTTAGAATGCCTCAAAAATATGTTTTGCCTGTACAAAGATTCAAGTGTTTGTAGGGGGCCGCTACACTTCTACTAGACCTCGACTATCTTATTTAGGTTCATTTAAGGACAATCACAGAATTTCTTGCAATGCCTCAATTGGGTATGTAACCAAAAATTTTTAACCAGCTCTCCTACTATTGTGTTGTTCTAAAAAAGTCGGCAGGAAATAATTTATAACTATACTAGTTAAATCTTCTATATAATTTTGGAAATCTGCTTGGTCTTCGAAATCTATGTTTAATTATAAGTAAACAACATTAAAATTGAAAAACATGCAAATAAATTAATTTGACAATGTATCAATTGCCATTGTGCCTCTCAGCAATGTTTAAACAAGGTCCCGGTCACTTAGTGGCTAGGGTTTATCGGTAAGGTTTTTGCTAATCAGCCTCTCAGCAGTTGTTTAAAATTTTAAATAAAGTTTATAAGTAAAAGGGATGATGAATATATTCTTAAACACAGATATACATAAATGACAATGACATAGAACAGAACAATCATGCTAATCGCATTTGTACGTCGGCTGATAGTATATCAACCACTTCATGTAATTTTCCTCCCGCAAACTACACTGATTTTAGCTGGTTGTGAAAATCACTCACGTCCATTTTCGCTTCAGTTTATTTTCCATGAAAGTCGTCCACTTCTGGACTTCATCTGGCTGACACTTTCAGTCTGCTCAAATCATTTGCCCGCGGTCGTTATAAATACGGTGTTTCCTAAAGTAACTTGCAAGTTGTATAAAATCCAATAATTTTCAACTGCTTTGCACTGCTCGTTGCTGGGCAGTGGTAACAGCCATGCATCACTTAAATAAAAACAAAATTTACTACCGTATATCAGAGGTAGCACCCATACATACCCATACTCTTGATTTTGATTCTCATCCAAAACAACAATTGTGTCAGCCACATATTTTTGTTTCATGTTTTTCTTCTATATAGTTGTAGACAAGAGTTGATCAAGGTGATCGAGTTATCTTTTTAATCTCAACGTTATAAACTACAGTAATTTAATTTTTTTGTGACCATGAAATAGTTAAATTAATACCTAAATTGCGTCGTAAATACCGCTTCCCGAGATTATAGAACAAGGATCCTTCGCTTGTATATAAAATAAATAAAATTACACATACCACAAAGACACAAAATATCATAAAAATATTCTAATGTCATTATCAATTAATTTGTAAATTAAACAAAAAAAATTGGAATAAAAAACAAATAAATTATGTGAATATTTTATATCTCTGCAAACATTTTCATTAGTAGGCACCTAGTTAAATGTTTAAAAAAAACTATGTAAGGTTCTTACATAAATATGTATATGAATAGTAAATATAATTAATAATGTTTTATTATGAAGATACGACCAACCGAAATCGCAATTTTAGTCTGAAGCTAAGTTTTCTTTGCAAATGTCGTGTCTCTGATTTTACTGAAAATGGTGGTTATTTTTTTATTATTTATTTTTTTACAAGGCACCAATGCTGTTATATACAGGTTGAATGGTATGTATATTAAATTAAAATTGCATTATTACTTAAAAACCGCGACATGAGTGCTATAGGTTTAAGCTTCTTCACCAATCAACTTGAACCGTTGCGGGTTACGTATTGTTATATCCATAATTAGTTCCTAATTAAATGCTGATATCTGCACTATTTATATTATATATAGGGCCATAAGCCACGCGGCCAACGAGTCGCAGATAGACCGCGAGCCGCAGAAGTCCCGTCGTAGCCGTCATTATAACAGTTCAGACAGATTGTCATTTTCTTTAGTAAAGTAAAGTGAGGCATTAGGTGTTTGTGTCTGTGTAAAACTCTATTGCAATAAACTGTGGTTCCAGCTGAAATAAAAGTGTTTTTTTAAAAAGACAATCCGCGGCTGCCGCCTAACATTGGTGTCAGAAGTGGGATCTCGTAAGTGGTTTCCGTGCAAACCCTGAGATCCGAATCCGAGGTCGCCGCGCTTTCGTCACGTTGATCGACGGTCAGTCTCAGCCCCTGGAAGCGCTGAGCCCGCATCAAGCACTTCAGCATCGTGGTCGACAGTAAGTCTCCTCCTACGTCGAGCCTGCACCACCGCCACACCACGTGGTCGACGATAAGCCTCCGCCAGCGTCGCGAGCCCGCACCACCACCGTCTCCAGACACCGCCCCGTGTCGTCACCGTCTTCTGCACTCGCCATCATCCAAGCCGTCACGGATCTTCGAAGCCGTCCGCACATCATTGGTCGCGCCCCGTGTCGTCAGCGTCTTCTGCACTCCACATCGTCACGGATCCTTGAAGCCGTCCGCACATCTCAGGTCGCGCCCCGTGTCGTCATTGAAGTCACCACGGATCCTTGAAGCCGTCCGCATACTTTCGGTCGCGCCCCGTGTCGACATCAATCCCGTTCGTGTACGTGTTATAATTCGACTCTGATCGGACCTCGCGTCACGGACTCGTCAGCGTCTCTCAAGTTACTCCTCAAGAATTCGATTTCCGTATAGACTCTAAAACTACATCTTGTATAGGAACAGTGCGTCCAGGCATGTTGCTGATCCTGATACTGTAAGTCTTTTTATTGTTATTCTATTGCATTTTATATTTCTGTGTAATTCTGTGTGTATCCTTCCTAAATCCTAAACCATGTCCGTAAAAACCGAACATGAGAAGGTAACCCTAAATGTACTTACTAAATTCATTAAGCCATATAAGGGAGACCGTGAAACACTTCCGGCTTTCTTAACGAACTGTGACAATGCCATGTCATTAGCAGCACCTGAACAGCAGGGCATTTTGTGTAAATATATCATATCACAATTAGAGGGAAAAGCCCAACTAGCGTGCAGTCTAAAAACATTTACACAATGGTCAGACCTAAAATCATTTCTACGGTCCACCTTTGGTGAAAGAAAGCACAGTTCCCATTTATTAATAGACCTTCAAAATTGTAAACAGTTAGCTACAGAAACAGTAACGCAATATTCGTTGCGAATTGAAGCCTGCTTGACCAGAATCCAAGCAGACATCCATTATTCGTGTTCAAATGAACAAGAACTCATAGGTAGAATAGCTGCCATGGAAGATCTTGCCCTAAATACTTTTATAATGGGCCTCAATCCCAACATATCGAATATGGTCCGCTGCCGAAATCCTACTTCCCTAAATTATGCGGTAACACAAGCCGTAGAGGAAGAGAAAATTTTCAATTTAAGCCGCTTATCGCAACGCACAGGCAAATCTTGTACGATCTGTAACAAACAAGGGCATACTGCCAATGAATGTTATAAAAAGAAAGCTAGCTCTCCTCTAGTTCAAAAATCCTATCATGTCCCGAATCCTTCATCTCATTTTCAGGCATCTCCAAGCAATCGACAGTATCCTAATTCCAATAATTCTAATTTTAATAATTCTAATTTTAACAATAAGTTTTGCGCATATTGTAAACACAAGGGTCATGTTATAAACGAGTGCCGCAAGCGTCAATATAACAATCAACACCGCTCCCAGAACTCGCTACCCGATGCCGCGCCTCGAACTCAAAGTAATACCGCCAGTACACGTGTACCGAATAACGCTGCGCGCGTGCATTGCTGTGAACACGACTCCAGTTATGCACCTGTTGATGGTAATAATGAATGCGATTTAAACGCGAATTGATTTCGGATTCGTGCCTGCCGAAATCAATAAATAATAACGGCACAAATTATTTTACTAATTTTAATGCAAACTCTTATCCTAAATCTAATACTAGCTCTTATACTAATTCTTATGCTAATTCTTATACTAGGTCTTTTACCAATGATCAACAGGATCATTCGGGTCGTATTTTAAGTAAACATAACTTACCAAATCTTAATCCTAATTCTTATACTAGTTCTTTTACCAATGATCAACACGATCATTCGGGTCGTACTTTAAGTAAAAATAACTTACCTAATCTTAATACTAATCCTTATACTAGTTCTTTTACCAATGATCAACAGAATCATTCGGGTCGTACCTTAAGTAGAAATAACTTACCAAATCTTATTCCTAATTCTTATACCAAATCTTTTACCAATGATCGACAGGATCATTCGGGTCCTACTGTAAATAAACGTAAATTACCAAATCTTAGTACTAAGTCTTATCCTAAATCTATTACTAGTTCGTATACCAATGATCAACTTAATCATTCGGGTCTTACTTCGAGTCAAAGTAACTCACTTAATCTTAAAACTAGATCTTACACTGAATCCTATAAAATACCTCAGAATAATCTGAGTCTTACTTGTACTAATTCTAAGTCTTTATCTCAAAATGATTCAAACGTCACCAAATCTCAATCTTGTGTCCTTGATGAGGTCAATATAGTGCCAGAGAACTCAAACGTTTCTGTGCCTATTTTTGAAACGAGTATTAATAAATACAGAATCTCTTTACCTTTTACTTATCTCGGTACGAATTGTTCGCAAAAGCCTCTTAGCTTTCTTATCGACACCGGTTCGAGTGTCAGTATCGTAAAAAAATCTAGTTTGTCAACTAAACCTCGATTAACTGAGGAAATAATCCGCCTCAAGGGTATCAATAACTCTGGATCTTATAATGAAACCTTGGGTGCATTTGACCTAGAGCTTCAGTTGTGTAAAGAAACATTGTTGCACAAGTTTCATGTCATTACAGATGATATAAATCTCAAATATGACGGTATAATTGGTACTGATCTCTTTCGTATTCATAACGCCAATATAAATTACGATTCTAAGTACTTAAATTTGCGAGGTCATAATCTACCGATTTACTTCGAGAATAAGACTTACATCATACCGGCGCGTTGTGAAACAGTAATCGAATGCATGGTGTCAAATGATATCTCAGAATTGCATAACTTACGCGAAGCGCTTGTTTTAGATCACGTAATTAGTGAAGGCGTTTATTTAGCGAATTGTATAGTTAGTCTAAAACCAAATAATCGAATCAATATCTCAGTTTTAAACACCACTGAATCTGAAATTCGTATTCAAGACTTCAAGGTCACTTTAACTCCTTTAGAATTCCCTGAGTCCCATGAATCTCACGAGATAATTAACACAGTTTCCTCATCTCCATCTGATCGACGAGAACGCATCTTAAATTTAATTAGACACGATCATCTTAACTCGGAAGAAAGTCAAGCCCTATTAGAATGTTGCGCAGATTTTACCGATATCTTCTATCTTGAGGGAGACCCCCTCACTAGTACAAATGCAATTCAGCACTCTATTAATACAGGCAATGCGCCGCCTATCAATGTAAAATCATACCGTTTTCCCGAGTGTCACAAAGACGAAGTTGACAAACAAATTAGAAAGATGCTCGATCAAAACATCATCCGACCCTCAACCTCTCCTTGGAGCGCACCTGTTTGGGTGGTCCCGAAAAAGATGGACGCCTCAGGGCAAAGAAAGTGGCGCATCGTCATAGATTACCGACGACTTAACGACGTCACCGTAAACGAAGTTTATCCCATCCCTCTTATTTCAGACATCCTAGACCAATTAGGCAATTCTAAATATTTTAGTGTTCTCGATCTAATTTCTGGTTTTCACCAAATAAAAATAAATCCTGCTGACGCTGCAAAAACTGGTTTCACCGTAATCAACACAAATGGTACCTCAGGTCATTATGAGTTTACTAGAATGCCGTTTGGGCTTAAAAATGCCCCTGCAACCTTCCAACGGCTTATGAACACTGCGTTATCGGGTCTTCAAGGTCTGCACTGCTATGTCTACCTCGATGACTGTATTATCTATGCAAATTCCCTGCCTTCTATGATGGAAAAGCTCCGCCTAGTTTTCGAAAGACTCCGTCAATTTAATTTAAAACTACAGCCCGATAAATGTGAGTTCTTAAGACGTGAAGTGAACTACTTAGGTCATACTATCACCGATAAAGGTGTCTCTCCAAATCCCGACAAGGTCAAGGCTGTCTCACAATATCCCGTTCCCAAGAATCCTAAAGATGTAAAATCTTTCCTTGGTCTCATCGGTTATTATCGACGATTTATCGAAAATTTCTCGAAAATCACCAAACCTTTAACTTCGCTCTTGAAAAAGGATGCCGCTTTCCATTGGAATGTGGAACAGCAAACAGCTTTCGATATCCTAAAAGAAAAGTTAACCACCGCTCCTCTCCTCCAATACCCTGATTTTTCTCAACCCTTCCTCGTTACTACAGACGCAAGTAATTACGCCATAGGCGCAGTACTATCCCAAGGGCCAGTTGGCAAGGATAAACCTATCGCGTATGCTTCGCGCACCCTTAACAAAGCAGAAGGTAATTACTCCACAACAGAAAAGGAGTTATTAGCCATATTATTTGCCGTCAAAACTTTCCGTCCCTATCTTTATGGCAATAAATTCAAAATCATCACCGATCATAGGCCTCTCGTGTGGCTTTTCAATGTAAAAGACCCAGGAAGTCGTCTTATTCGCTGGCGTTTAAAGCTGGAAGAATATGACTACGAAATAGTGTATAAACAGGGAAAGCTTAATTCGAATGCCGACGCGTTATCACGTCACCCGGTACTAGTTACTACACGCAGCAACAGCCTTAACGATCACTCTTACGAGCAATACTTTAAACTACAATTTACCAAATCTATTCCACCAACAAATACACAAATCGAAGAACATACTCAAGCTTTACACCTTACCAAATGCAAGCTGATAGCCTGCCCTACATCCCTAGATTTTGATAGTTCAATGCCACATTGCGAAAACATTTTATCTCAAATTGAAAATTCAGCCGAGATGATCGCATCCGAACGCGAACCTGAAACAATATTTACTACATTATCTAATAATAAACAATACTATTTCTTATTCACTAAAGTTCATCATTATGACGAAACTAATTATAAAACAATATATTCTCTTCTAATAAAATTACGTAACACTATGCTAGATCAAAACATAAACGAACCTGAGCTCGCGATATCAGATTTTAGCGAACCGTTTTCTAAGTTAGTCTATACTAAAATATATAACATGTTAAACTTTATCTTCCATAACACTAATATTAAAATACATATTTACAAAAATCAGCTTATTTACCCTACACCCGCTGAAGTACCCAAAATACTTCAGGAAAATCACGACTCACCCATTGCCGGTCACCCAGGTATAAAACGGATGTTAAGTAGAATCAAAGAAGCCTATTACTGGAAGTCCATGCGTCTAGATATAGAAAACTACGTAAAAAATTGTAAACTTTGCCAGATAAATAAACCCTTACGTTGCTCAAATAAAGCACCTATGGAGATTACCTCTACTAGCACTAGACCTCTCGAAAGACTAGCGTTAGATATTGTGGGAACTCTACCAGAAGCTGGTTTGCAGAAATTTAGATTCATCTTGACCTTACAAGATGATTTAACTAAGTTTACCTGTGCTTACCCCATGATTACATCTACTAGCGATGAAGTTGCTCGTAACCTCATACACTTCATGTCACTATTCGGCTTCCCTAAAACTATACTTACCGATCTAGGTACATGTTTCACCTCAGAGCTTTTTAAACAAGTTACAGATATATGTAAGATCAAATCTATTTTCACTACTCCCTATCACCCTCAGTCAAACGGCGCTTTAGAACGCAGCCATGCTACTTTGAAAGAGTATTTAAAATCATTCGTCAATGAGAACCAAAACGACTGGCATTGCTATTTATCAACAGCGTTGTTATCGTATAATACTACACCTCATACCACTACTGGTTTCAGTCCTTTTGAATTGTTATTCGGTTATAAGCCTGTCATCCCAAATTCACTTTACGAAACAAACGGTAACAACACGTATCACGAGTATGTGCGTGCTTTGCAGTACAGAATGAAGTTTAGCCGCGAAAAAGCTTTACAGAACATCGTAAACAGTAAAGAAACATCAAAACGCTACTATGACGAATCAAGCCGTAGTACTTCATATAAGACGGGCGATATGGTATACATAAAACATCACCATAGGCTACGAAAGGCCTTATCCCCTATCTGGAAAGGTCCCTACAAAATTATAAAAACTAATGGTAATCATAACGTCACCGTATGCATTAATCGTAAACATATAAAATATCATACCAATGAAATCAAACCCGCTCACACGTAGTGTTGTCTCTTTTCAGAACGCTATGGCGTCACTGCCACGCAGAGCCTACCTTAACGCCGATAGTACACAGCCCAGGAATTTATTTCGACCCTATCGATACTGTTTATTTTTATAATGATTACTGGAAAATAATAACGCATATAGATATAGTGTCTGTTGAACCGCATCTTAATAATATTGAAAATTTAATTAAATCAACTTTAGACCTATGTATCAGATCGCAATTAACGGAATTTATGCAATGTAAAGACCTCTTCAACCCAGTAGAAATAAATTTGCAAGCTAATTTGATTAAATTAGATTCTTTGTCTCATATCATATCCTCAGATTCACCAAACAGATTCAAAAGATCAATTGAGTTTGGTGGCGAAATACTAAAGTTTTTCTTCGGCACACTAGATGCTGACGATGCACGTAAATACGACGCCGCTATTGACTCATGTCAACAAAGCGAGGATGAGTTGTACAACTTAATGAAAGAGAATATTCATATTGTAAAGTCTAGCATTAACACATTTAATACTACTATTTCAAGGTTAAACAAGAACGAAATTAGATTAACTGCTCAAATTAATAAACTCAATGAGATCTTAACTCAAACCACTAAAAACAATAACGAAGTATTGTATATATCAAAAATAAATAATTTACTTAATATCATCGAAGGTTCCTTATTAACTATTTCTAATTTTCTAGATTCTGTCTTAAACTCTATTTTATTTGCGAAAGCGAATGTTTTACATCCTTCTATAATTACACCTTCTAACTTATTAATAGAACTAACTAAGCAAACTCATGTCATAAATAAACGATTAGATTTTCCAGCTCCACTCAATATAGAGACTATTCATACAGTCATAGATGTGTCAAAACTAACTGCATATTACTATAAGAAAAGAATTGTATTTGTCATCCAAATTCCTCTTATCTCTCCTATAAAATACAATGTATACAAATTAATACCATTACCTACCCCTTCCGATCAAACCAACCCTAATACCTTTGCCCTTATTCATCCTACAAACCCTTATCTAGCTATTACAGAAGATAGATTAAATTATGCTATGTTATCAAATTTAAATATAAAGGACTGTTTGAAAATAAATAATGATTATTCTATTTGTCAATTGGTAACTATATACTCTAGTGTCTCTAACCCATCTTGCGAGATGAAATTATTAACAGAAGTAGTGTTGTCATTACCTAAAGAGTGTGATTTCCGATTATTATATGGTCAAATAGATATTTGGCAAAAACTACACAAAAATGAATGGATTTATGTGCAGTCCAACCCAAATAAGTTAACTGTAAAATGCAAAAATGGTCTGAAAGATCTTTCTGTACTTGGTACTGGTTTACTTCAGTTAACCCCTGATTGTATCGGTTATTCGAAAACTCTACAATTTATACCATCGACCACTATGACGTCAATGTATAATAATAACCCATTTACCTTAGATTTTGATATTACTCAAGATAATTGCTGTAATAAAGATTTCGTTAACAAAACAATTCCACTGTTATCTCCGTTATCTTTAAGTAACATAGATTTAGATTCTTTAACGCATACTTTTCATAAATTAGATGATTTGGAAATTGAAATTAATAAATACCAAAATCAATCTCATTTTGTTAAATATTCAACATATTATTCAGGATTCACTTACGCATGTATTGTTACAATAATTTTGTTTATTTTATATAAAGTGTATAATTATTTTAATTACAAAAGTCGCTCATCATGTTGCATTCAAATATTTAATCAATGTAACACCAGGAGAAATGTCCAAAATCAAAATAGAATCAGTAATTCTATTGAAATGATTGACCAACATGAACATTCTTTATCTGATAGCGATAACAACTCTCATCATTCATCTAATAGAAACATAAGTAATTTTTGAACCTAGTTCTAAATATATCTCTATCTTATTTAAGCTATGATTCTAAGATGATTATTATACACAATGTCTTATACTAAATCTTATACAATGACTTATACTAAATCTTATACAATGTCTTATACTAAATCTTATACAATGACTTATACTAAATCTTATACAATGTCTTATACTAAATCTTATACAATGACTTATACTAAATCTTATACAATGTCTTATACTAAATCCTATACAATGACTTATACTTAGTCTTAAACAATATCTTAAACTATGTCTTATACTATATCTTTATACTGTGTTGATATAATTTCTTTAATTTTCTCAATGTTTTTGTAAGCCTCATTTTTCTTGAACTCGATTTCGCTCATCTCATCTCTTGAGATAATGCTTCATCTAAAGGGGGGAGATGTTATATCCATAATTAGTTCCTAATTAAATGCTGATATCTGCACTATTTATATTATATATAGGGCCATAAGCCACGCGGCCAACGAGTCGCAGATAGACCGCGAGCCGCAGAAGTCCCGTCGTAGCCGTCATTATAACAGTTCAGACAGATTGTCATTTTCTTTAGTAAAGTAAAGTGAGGCATTAGGTGTTTGTGTCTGTGTAAAACTCTATTGCAATAAACTGTGGTTCCAGCTGAAATAAAAGTGTTTTTTTAAAAAGACAATCCGCGGCTGCCGCCTAACAGTATGAAGCAGCTAATAAAGTAGATGAACAGAAAAAGTAAATAAATATTGAAAATAATGTATAAGTGCATTGCAGTGATAATGTAGGTTCAGTCAATTGCTCTTTCCTCAGTGAAAACAAAAATAGACTGCCACGCAGTGGCTTTTTGGGTTACGCATGGGAAACAACACCGCCCCAAGGCCTGGCGATCCCCGTGGTGCACGAATCTCAGCAATCGTCGAACTTGTTTCTTAACTTTGAAATTAAACTACAGTTTACGGATCTAATCGCGCTGTATTGGTTTCACTAGTTATTACATTTAAACCGAATGATCTAGAAGCTACATTTTTATTACCGTAAAATGGGGATACTTTCAAATAGCGGGGTAACTTTGATGATTACTTTTTATGGATGCTTTTTAATTAAAATATCATTTTCTATGGAACGCAGGCATTTGATTTTTTTTTGTTGGCATCTTTAACTGTTCAGTTATCTTTCTTCAATGTGTCAGCGTTGGTATTGATAACGTTTTTTTTTAAAATAATATTGATTTCCTGTACTTGCAAAACCAAGAAATAGTGCGTGGGATATCTTCAATGCTACAAAGGTTGGTATTATTTTTGTCGATTTTTTAGTTATGTCAAATGATGAAATGTTATCTTCCGAGTAAAATTAATTGATTGCCTTGGGTAGATGGTGGCCATATTTTGTTTTATTATGAGTATTTGGTCCTGGGTTTATTTTGATAGGTGGTACGGGGCAACATTGATAAACAATCAAAGTAACCCCAAGATTAATTTAAACAAATCTCAATGTAATAAGTACAGTTTATCAAAGATACCCACTTTTACAGATAAAATAGTGCGAAGCTATAAAAAATGCCTTGTACCCCAATTACAGGAACTATACGGAAGAAACACTTGCAAAAGTGTTGCAAAAAGTTACCGATGGAGTTAAGCGATATAAAAGAGCTATGAGCAAGCAAATTACATTGATGAAAATAATTGTGTAATGATCTCAATATTTCTTCAACAAGACTATTTGTTGTGTAGTTCCTGATATCGTAACTAAATTTATAAGAAAAGTTGATAAATTTATCTAATTAAAATTAAAAATGGCTGGTTATTCCAAGTCATAATTTAGTAATTAAACAATGATTTTTCTTTTTTCCAAGGAGTTTTGAGTTTTTTAAAGATTTTAACTTTTTAAAGATTTTAAACCTTTATTTAGTATACGATGTTACAGCTTGATTGTTTTTTGTGTCATATATTCGATTATCCTAAAACGATTGCTTTATTTTTCAACCTAGTAAACTGCTTAAAATCTGTTATCAATGTAACCCCTGTAATCAAAGTCACCCCACCGATTTTTAAATTGCTCTAATTTGAAATCTAAGTAAACAATATTTCTTTTTGTTTTTTCTTTTTATTCCTGTTAAAGGATACTATGATATTCCGTCATAAAGTCGTGGGCTATCAAAATAACCCCATTGCAAGTATAAAGTTGAATCGACACAGTGAATTTTTACGCCAAAACTATAAACGCTAATTTTTTTTTATTGTTCTATTATGATAGCAGGTCACAAGTTGCCAATACAGTATTTATTTTGTATTTTTCTAGCATAAACTGGCAAAGTTATGATCAATTGAATTTTAAAATTAATCAAAGTATCCCCATTTTACGGTACTAGCCGACGTTTCGAATTCTTTACAGGATTCATGTTCACGGCAGACTGAGACGATATTTGTATTTTTTTTATGTATAAGTTATCTCAAAGTACCCGAACATTTTTCAACTATTGGTGTTACTATTTACGCAGAATGAGCTCACAGTGACCTTAAGTCTTCTGGTGCCTTTGTCCTTCTTGGATTTCATTAGCCTTATGACAGGGTCCCAAGCTAGAGGAACGTTCCAACCGTCATCCCTATTGAAATTAGGGTGTTTTTTTTAATTCCTGTAGCCTCACGTATCATCCTTGGAAGAAAACGGTGTTCTTTTGCGAGTATCTGTGGTTCATATGAGAATTGGACGACCAGATTATTTGCACCACCAGTGTTAAACTATTGATGTGATATTGCGCGTCAGGATCTGTGGTGGAAGAAACGGTGGACGAGAGCGAGGTCATGTTGCCGGTGTCCGTAGGTATCTCCAATACGGTTGCCACTCTGCCCTGATGCAGCATTTGAGAGGACCAGCCTTCCATTGGATGATTTTCTATCGCCGCCTACCTCAGTGGAGATGCTTTGGTCACCGGGAACGAAGACAAGAATAGACATACGTGGGAAGGAACAGACAATTCTAGAGACTGGGTTTCTGGCGTCGCTGTATAAGAGGCGCTGCGAGGCCATAGGGTGGATGAGGACACATACCTGAGTTTGAAACGCTTCCTTATACGAGGCAGTAATGCTAAGCATAAATACGTGTACCACGATCACGTCTCGGATGTAGATATCGTTTTAGTAAAGCAGTAGGAACAATAAACTGCTAGCGAGATTAAAGAAGTTTGCTTGCTACAACGTAGCATGGGCCCTACTTACAGGACGATATTTAAAGGAATCTAGTCAATCTCAGAAAGAAAATCGTGAAATTGATACATTTTACAGAATTTTAAAACGTTTATTACCAAAGTTACCTAAATCTATAATTTATGCCCAATGTAATAAGAATGGTCAAACATTGACCTCTCGTAAGGGTCTCATCTAATCATTAATCATCTAATATAAAATTCTCGTGTCACAGTTTTCGTTCCCATACTCCTCCGAAATGGCTTGACCGATTTTGATGAAATTTTTTGTGCTTATCCGGTATCTATGAGAATCGGCCAACATCTATTTTTCAAAAAAAAAAAAAAAAAAGAAAAAAAAAAAAACAATTGCAAAACAACGTTTGCCGGGTCAGCTAGTAATAATATAAGAGTAAGATAAGTTAAGGCGCCCGCATCCACCCGCTTCCAGCGATTTCAAGTAAATCGACAACTTCAAGAAAATGTTTTTTAAACAAAATTAGCATTGGGCTTATAATTCGTCCTTCATGTTAATTATGAAACATTTAATTCCTAATTTTCAGCGAGCGAGTACGCCCGAATGCCTCCGTTGATACAATTGGACCCGTACAAACAATGTCAGTTGGATTCAAACGCGTTGTATTGCACTGCGGAGGTAGTCTTAGTGTCAGACAAACCTAGCCAGCTTCTGGATATGATTAAGGCAAGTAATACGTTAAAATATGGACATTAAATATGGATACCTGTGATGGCTGAGACCCTACTGAAGTTACAACCACAAAATTTGTCTAATAGGTTTGCCTTTTATAAAGAACATGTTAAGAAGGAATGATTGTACTTATAATACTCCAGGCAAGCGAATGAATGGTTTACGATTTTGATACAAACGCTATTCAACTCACAGCTGTGTCGCATTGAAACGTAGACACCATAACTGAGCCGCTACAATGAGTTCTATTCAGTTAAGGTCGTAAACTGAATCGCTATATGAAGTCATGATAAGCCTCCAGATCTATGGGGATGAAATCGAAGTTGAATATTTCCTACTAATGCCGCAGATTATGAAACAAACTAGCACTATAAATCTAAATACAACTAGCACCTTATAACACCAGAAGCAAATTCTTAAAGATGTTACAACAACTGATAATTATTACGTAGTAAATAGTTTATTACTAAATCATATCGTAACGAAATCACTTCAATAATTAAACAGTAATTGTCTATATATTAAGTTAATTAAATGTTCGCAATTTACGCCACAAATCATTTTCATTTGCTTAAAATGTTAATATTTTCTGCATAGAACGATGTTTTAAGCAAGTTTTCAAATGCAAGCGACTACTAGGCGATTTACGTTGGACGCTCTCTGGCCAGATGAAAAGAAGATAGCCAATTGTAACTGGAGGGATATTATTTCGCGTATAATTTTGGCACAATGCAATAGGCTTGTCCTAAAATGTAATTAACGATTGATTCGTTCCTTTATTAGATGTTAAACTGAAATACCTGATTTTTTCTTCAAAAATCGATCAGCAACATAACTAATTACGGCTTTTTAAAAACCGTCTGATGTACCCACTTTTATTTTGTTATATTCGATTTGACAGGTAGAAAATTTGACGTTTTAGTTGTATTTACTACTAAAACGTCAAACAACATGAATGGCGGACGTACTGTTTGACGTAATGCTCTCTGATTTGTGTTCACTGTCACAAGAAAAAATACATTATTTTTAGTTTTAGAAACCTAAAAATAACATTAATTTTACCTTTTTATAATAAATAATAAACTTTATTGACATCTTAAAATCATACTGAATCTATAGATACTACAATCAAACCGATTTATTCTTAGTGAACACAAGCCTTTTAATATCGTCGTAGCCAAAACCAACTTCAGCTATGCGTGAAAAAATTTTAGAATAAATTTTCGGTTTGACAACCAATATGGAAAATTGTGTGCAGCATTGAAAATTTGCCATTAGCTATCTTCTAGTCTTCAATTTTCTCACTCATCCCTTCGTGTACAATGGCACAATTATTGCACTTATTTGTCAAGTCTTTTGATACCACCCATGTTGCCAGACGCCGATAAAGATGTTGAACCTCTACTCCTGGTTCTATCATAGATTGTAATATCTAGACAGAATTTCGTCGACGCCTACAACTTGATTGTATTTTAAGTGTTGAATAGCGACGCGTATCTCACCATGCGGTAAAAGTTGCCGGTCATACGTACATACACCTTAGAATGTTGTAGGTACATTTAAATTTGACTAATTACCTATGTTTTTTATTATTTATTACAATGTAACAACTAATGGTGGTCGTAAATAAATAAATACTGAATAGTCCTTGGTGATACTTTATTTTGATACAACTGTTAAAGAAAAAGGACTATTGCTTGAACTTCTTCATGTTTAAGAAATCACAATTTGCGCACAGCGCACAATTTATCTCAAGTAATCTTGAGACAATCGAGAAGGCATCTATTTTTAGATTACATTATTATATACTATGCACGTATGTGTAAAATAAATGTATCATAATCCCAAGTTAACCACTAGTTTCGAGATGCCGTAGTTAGCCACCAATTCGTTATTTTATTTAATTCGTACAACCTAAATATAAAATACTAATGGCTTCGTATACGTTGCCTACTATTTTTTACATAGACTATTATAAGAATTATTCTGCACTACTGGTCTTATTTATGTCATGTTAATATGGCTGATGAGAAATACTCCTACGTATATATCCCTATGCTTGGTATTGTATAATGTTGAATAGATTCAAAATTAATGATTTTTTTAATTAAAATAAAAAATGAATAAATGTATAAATTAAACGTAAAATAGTAGCGACAGTCAAGTGGAGATATATTTAAGGATTCGAATCCAATACTCAGTATTTTATTGCACTCCATAAGTTACATGAGGTGTTACAATGTTACAATATATGTAAGATACATTATGGACCCTGTAAGGCACGGCAATTATCACTGACAAATGTCTCTGAGGAGTCTCTAGCAACAGATTGCAGTTCACTGAGAGGCAGAATTACCAGAAGTTTGTATATTTATCCATTAATATATTGAACTGTCTGTTTTGCAGGAGTACTCAGAACATCAAAGGACCCACTTCAACCATACAAAGTTATATTATGGTGTTTGTCTTACGCAGACATGTAAAAAGTTCTATAAGGAAGAAAATGCGGACCTAAAATTGATCCTTGAGGCATGCCTCAATGAATCATTAACGGAAAAATATGAATTGAAGGCGAAAGTTGCAGAAAAATTCTCATGCAATCCGCCAGGCAAGCTTATGGGTTCTATAGATACGCTAGACATTGTCGTTGCAGCGATCTACCTAATTATTTTTTTGGCAAGCGTTGTCGGAAGCCTATGCGATTACTTTATTGAACAAAATAAAGAGGACAAAGGTATGTGCAAATAAAAAAGTGTTTTATATATTTTTTTACAAATCTATATATGTATATTGACAATGACTACTTTCAGCGCTCCGATATTTGCTGTGTTTCTCACTAAAACGCAATTGGAAGAAACTGACCTCTGTAAAAACGGATCAGGATCCTCGCGTCGAGCGTTTGAGAAGTTTCCATGGATTGAGGTTTGATTCTGATCTTATTTCACACCGTAAATGATTAGGTTTCTAAAACTAAGTGATAGTTGAGGCAGCGATAGCCAAGTGCAGATATCAACAGTCTGCTATGCGAAGGAAACAGGTTCAAACCCATGGTGCATAATAATATTTGGGTCTTTTCAAAATTGTATGCGTTACTAATTATTGCGCGTCTCCTGCTTAAAGAGCTCGTTAATAATACGGACTCGGCTATCATAAAGATCTTTGATAGTCGTTGTGGAGTTCTTTGGAGCACTCACCGTGATAGAAACGGTAAAATGCAGTCCTTGTGGCTACATCAGGTACTCATGGATCTTATTTGCCTCAGTATGCCCAATAATACGGATAGCTGTCGTTACAACCTGTCGAGGGCATTCAATAAGAACTCTGTGCAGTCGTTCCAGAGGTGAGAGCAGTATACCACGCGTACCGAACCTGAGTCTTGTATAGCAGACACAACTGCTCTGTCGTGAAAATGCCCTATACACTGTCCAGAACTCCGATGCTGATTTAATGAAAATGTTAATATATTAATAAGAAATCTTAAAAAAAAACAAAGATATTTGTAGTACTTACTCTGATACTTACCGCCGAATCGCTTGATTGTCTCAATATCAGACACAATTAAAAATCTAGTATGTCTAGTATGTCGCACTGATCAGCGCATTGGCATTCAACGAGTGAACATTTATATCTTATAAAATTACCATCTGTGTGTTTCAGGGTAATAAATACGTATTTGATGATTATGTGCCACTCTATGTTAGTTGTACTGCCTATCATAAGTAATCCAGAGTTTATGGAAGAGGTAAGAACTACAGACAATAATAAATAAATAAAATATTCTTGAAAAAGATGTCAAGTCAGCCAACTCACACTTGGCCAGCGTGATGGACTATGCTTTAATCCTTCTCACAGATAATTATGATGAAATAGTTAATATTAAGAATTAGACAATCATGTTGAGATGAAATGAGATGCAGTGTTCGTCCAAACAGATGAAGGATCCTTTGACCAGGCTAGTTCTTTCGTTTCCGGTAGATCACGACCTGATGTTATCCTTAACTAGTATATTTAGTAATTCATCAAAAATTGGTATAGTTACCTGTACATCAGATACTTCCTAATATAGAACGTACGATATTAAAATTCTAATTGCAAAAATATATGTAACTTCATACGTGAATAATACTTGCAAAAATTGCCTACAATTTTTTATTCCTCGTGCTCTATAAAAACTATTCTAATTATGTAATGAAAGAATTATGTGTTTTGTATATAAAGATACAGTCACGTAGTTTGCCGGCCTACCACCTAACCTGCTAACACATGGCGAAGTAGCGCCTCGTCGCTTAAAACTGAGAGTGTTGAGGATTCGACACCTACGTGGAATAATATCTTGTGTGATCTACACATTGTAGTCCTGTGGCAATAAAGATATCTTTCTTTCTTTTCAGTCTGGGTCTTCTTTATGTCAGTTGTCCTTGTTTTGTCCGTTGATTTATAAAATGCTCCTTTCAACGCAGGACCTAATCCTAGTGAAAATGGTGTCTAGAAATATCTATGTATTTTATTTCCAGGTGTATGTCACCTATCCACAGAACGGTATTTTAAATGGCACGTTGATAATGCAAACGTTTCTGCTGATGTCAGGCTTCATGGTCATTTATAACTCATTACTATACGCTGAAAAACATAATATCTCGTGGTTAATGCTGCCTAAGTATATCATCATAAGGTATTTGAGGTAAGCGTTATTTATTGCATTACTAGATTCTCCTTGCTGCTTCCTCCATATATATTCTGTCTGTCTTTTAATATTATATAATAATATATCGAGATGATTGGCAGTTCAAAAAACTTAGTCACAAGCTCATGAATATTTTCAGATTGACTCCAGCGTATGCCTTGATTTTGGCTCTTCATTCTACATGGTCCAGCCACTTTAATTCGGGTCCAGTTTGGCCGGTAAGTTGTACCACAAGTTGTTACCTACTAGGACGTCATAATGTTAACCATCTTTTAAATGGACATGAGCTTTGCTTATAAGCAACTAGAAGATGCTCGCAGCTATGCCCGATTCTGCATGATCCCGTTGTTATTTCAAGAAATCTCTTTATACTCCTCTACACTTTCTAAGGAAAATACAAACCAAATTTCAGCTTCTTGCAACCAGTAGTTTCGGCTGTACGTTGTCTGACAGTCAGTAATTTTTTCAGGCACATAGCTAAACCTGACTCGTGATATAAAATAGATTATAAAAAAGTGTGTATAGTTCTTGTATATTTACTTAATTCTTAAAAGACAGCTATCTAAGCCGACTGAAAACTCATTGGTTATATCAATGATCTGCTGTAACACAGAAAGCTTGCCGTACGGCTACATACCACGAGCTTGTATATCAGTGAGAGTTCCGAAAAGATTTTTCATTGATCACATACCACACTTTCGTATTCACTCCAAAATATTCCAAGCTGAGGTGCGTTATCCTCTTGCAGGAGATTTACCTTAAAAGTTACACATGATTTTGTATTTCCCACAGAGATATGGAGACATAGATAAGAAGGACTGCCGAAAGTACTGGTGGCGCCATCTTCTATATATAAACAATTACTTCGACGACAAATCCTATTGCATAGTGCCCTCATGGTAAGCATTTAGTCCATAAATGGCACTTTCATTATTTATAAATGCGGTCTAATTTAATAGTATTTTGTACAATTATTGTGAAACAGTCATCGATTTTAGTAAAGTAAAACTTCAGCATGCGGTTATTTAGATACTTGTCTGTCAACTGATAAGACAAATACTTGGATGGTAAATATTCGCTCGATAATATTTTGAAAATCATAGCCTTAACAAATCATTTTGAAAATATGTTGTATCAATATTCGACGTTATTTCTGCAATAACCACTAATTAAGAACCTACGTATTTCCTATGATAACTTTATTTTCTCTATGACTATCCCTTTAGTAAAAGCTGTTATAGCCGTGTACGCATAAGATTTTTGACTGATTTCGTTGAATATGTACGCGATATCCAACTTTATTGTCGGCGGGGAAAATACGGACCTTACGCAAAACACAATGCCGAGTGCCTGCTCTTAATTGCCACCTATAAGCCAAGCCACGAAGAAAATAATAAAATGAGCGGTATCCACTAGCAACCCTTGTAATAAAGAACCATCCATATTCATACTAATACTATCATCATCATCATCATCAACAGCCCCAGTATGTCCACTGCTGAACATAGGCCTCTCTTTGTTCTTGCCATTTCCCTCAATCTTGTTGTAATCTAGCCCAGGTTCGGCCCGCGATTGATATCGTCGGCCCATCTTGGTAAGGGACGACACTTCTTTTCCAATGGCAGCCATTCTGTTACGGCCTTACTCCACCTGTTATCATACTAATACTATAATTATACAAAAATAAACAAAACGGTTTAACTGAACGCCAGAACCATAAACTAATTTGGATTTTTTATTGTTCAGGTACTTAGCGACAGACACCCAACTCTACATTTTGGCGGTGATCATATTCTTAGCCTGCAGAACCAAACGCTCCAGGATCATAACTATATCCAGTTTGTACGTTGTTGGAATGATTATCCCGGGTATTCTCGTATACCTTAAAGATCTGGATGGAATACAAATGTCTTCTCCTGAGTAAGTAGTCCGATGTGTTAAAATTTTAATCTACATACATAGATAACATATACGTAGTACAGGACGCCCTACGGCTAGGTGGAGTGACGATAGATGCAAAGTAGCTGGCAGCGGCTGGACACGAAAAGCCTAAAATCGGGCTTATTGGCGAGCCGTTGGCGAGGCCTATGACAGGCCACATCCAGCAGTGGACTATGGCAGGCTGATGATGATGATATATAGATTATTTTCTCAACGAAACATCCAAGTAGGTTAGCTTTGACTAACTATTTATCGTCAATAAATTTGTCTCATACTATTATCCAAGTGTTGACCTCTGCAAACGTTCCATAACTTTACCAACATTATTTACGATACTAACAATTTACTTTTGTTTCAGAGCTTCAATGGACCTATTCAGGCATGACCCTTCGTTCTTCGCCGTCTTTATACCTGCCCATACCAACATGCCTGGCACCTTGGTCGGCATCGCGCTAGCCTATCTTATCTACAACTGGCAGAAGAACGAAGATGTTTACAAATACCGGGTAAAAATAATTTTCCTATCTTTTCTATAAATTTCCTTTTAACACGATTGCTCAAAATATAAGTTCAAAGTTTTCAGGGCCCGTAGTTCAAAATTTCGTGCATTTTCTTAGTTACTCCTTAGGAAACTCACAAAAATACACTTTAAAAATACAAAGTGTCACTAATTTCCCGTACGTAAGCAATGAATACAGATTTACATAGAAGCGCAGTTCTTAAGGATTTCTTGTGCCGATTCCAAGTGGGGACTGTCGTCAGTTTAGTTCGTAGTTGGCGCCGTTGGCTGCGCTGGCGTCGTTCTCCGTCTCTCTTGCTCACGTAGTTAAGATACACATGACGAACGTTCATCTCTCTTGCTCTCGTAGAGACAGCTGTCACAGCGCAACTGCCACGCCGCTAAGCGGCAATTTGTGTCACAGAAAGTTTGTCTTCAGAGCGCCCATAGGAAATGAGCCTCTATGTAAATATCTGAGAGCTCTTTGACGTACCTAAGTATGTGTTCCTTGTGGTGTCCGATTAAAATCCGTAAAACACAACCTAACTTACCTTATCATTTTGGACAGCCGATTCAAATTATTTCATTGTTCCAGACCTTACCGTACCGTCTGTTTTACTGGAGCATGTTCCCTTTGGGCGTGCTATGCGTAGTCTCTGGCGCCGTATTCTATCTCGACGGACCACGACTGTCCATCTACATAAGGACAGCGTATGCAGTTCTAACGAGGCCTATTTTCGGCTTAACGAGCGCCACATTAGTAGCCGGCTTTGTTCTGAAGCTTGAAGGTAAATTTCGTCCATCCTATTCTTTACTAATAATTTCATTGTTTAAATCGTTCATTTTAGTTAAATGATAATAATCATACTACATTAAGCAGGGATAGCCTAGTGGATATACCAACAGACTGCAAGTAACTTCTTAAAGTTATGTGCATATTGAATTTTTATGTATCGCTTGCCCCGTGCTTTGGAGTACGTTAAGTTATCGATTCCGGCTGACATAAAAATCGAGATCATTGACAATCGTTATTTGGTCTATTTAAACACATCTATTCTTTCTCCAGACGTGTACAGACCGCTATTGGAATGGCGGGGCTGGATCGTGCTGAGTCGGCTGACGTACTGCAATTATCTGCTACACGAGTTCTGGATTAAGCAGCAGATCATTTCCAAAACACACACCAGTGAAATCGGATATGGCCTTATGGTAAGTTTCGATCAATCCCGTGTATTATAACATTAAAAGAAAGAAAAAAAGTACTTAAGACAATTGCTTTAGTACACATGACAAGTCAAGCGTGAAAGTTGCAGTACGATTTTGATACTTATTTCCTTTGCCATAAGAACGGTACAAAGGTCAAAGTATTAGCTTGGTGAGTAGTCGTATGTACTTTTAGAAAGAGGCGGGATAGGTATATAACATCTTACTCATGATACACCGTAAAAACTGTGTTTTAAAAGACTATTTTTTATTGGTACAACAAGAGAATTAGTTTATAGTTGGACGAGAGGAACTTGCGTCAACGAAAGACGTCAATTACTGCTGTGCCCGCAGTAGCCCTCCACGCGGTCTTATCTTGAGAGGCCTTCATCCAACCGCAATCCGTGATCACAATAAGATCGGCAGTCCAGGAGAAAAATACAATACAAATTAGTTCTCGGCAGTTTATTTTACTATTTTAAAATCGCTCGCCTAATGATGTGCCCGGTAGATAGCAATGGGCTCGGCCCCTATTACATTGGGACTGAAACATAACTGGCGAAGTGTGGGTGTGTAATAGACATTTGCCTACACCTTCGGGGATAAAGGCGTGAAGTTATGAAGTTTATTTTTATTTTTGTTTTTCCAGATGGAAATCGGCTTATTCACATTGATAGTCACCGTGGCGTCATCGTTTGTTTTCTGGATGCTGGTGGAATCTCCTATAAGCAACGTCCTCAAAGAAATCCTGAAAACGCCAGACAACAAGGATAAGATCGCAGATGAAAAGACTTCGAGTACACCCGTCTCTAACATTGAACAAAGCAAGAACAGTGAGAATGCTGTTTAAATAAATATTCATACTAGCTGACCCGGGGAACTTCGTACCGCCTAACAGTCGATTCTTTTCTTTTTTCTTGTTTAATTTTGCTCTCCGTAAGAACCATCCTCGTTCTTACGGAGAGAATAAGTATTAGCGAAATCGGTTCAGCTGCTCTCGAGATTTGCGCTTAGCAACACATTCCGGAGGCCCTATCCCCTATTCCTTCTCCCTGATCCCACTCCTCATCCTATCCCTTTTCTCAACCCCAAGGGGCGGCAACGCACTTGTGACTCCTGTGGTGTTGCTTGTGTCAATGGGCGGCGGTGATTGTTTACCATTAGGCAATCCGTTTGCTCGTTTGCCGCCTATTGCCATAAAAACTAAATTCAACGATTCATTTTTATATTATAAGATAAGAGTTTCAAGTTGGAGAGGCCTATATCCAGTAGTGGACTATGGCAGGCTGATGATGATGACGTATAAGTTTAGGGCCCAGTTTCACCACTTCAGGATAGGCCTTATCTTCCAGATAATTGATGGCATTTAATGATGTCCCTCTCACAGAAAATCGACGTAAAGTAACAGTACTTAAACTGTTGCGTTTCGTTCGGTGAGTGAGATTGCCGGAGGCCCTATCCCCTATTCCTTCTTCCTCATCCCACTCCTCATCCTATCCTTTTTCCCATCCCCAAGGGGTGGCAACGCACTTGTGACTCCTGTATTGTTGCTTGTGTCCATGGGCGGCAGTAATTGCTTACCATCAGGCGATCCGTCTGCTCGTTTGCCGCCTATTACCATAAAAAAAGAAAGATAGAAATTATATTTATTTACGTCTTTTTAATAGGAACTTACCAGACAGTGGTTAAACTGGCTCTAAGCCCTAATTTAAATATGTTCCTATTATTAAAAGTTGTATAATGGACTGTTGTTTTTACATGTTACAATCCCTAAATATAAAAAGCGATTTATCACATTTTGTTAATGGGTTTAAAACTATGAACATTAATAATTTTAGAATCAAAAAATAATAAAACAGATAACTTTCTTTAATTGTTTTATTCTTATTATATAATTTTCAGACTATCGTACTAAACTATATTATACATGTTGCGTCTCAAATACCTACATTATTATACACTAAATTGTACGGTCAAGTATGTATATACATTTTCGTTATCCCAAAGTTTCGACCGGGTTTCATCGGTATTGGTCACGCGGACTAACTTTACGTGACCATATATAGTACCCTAAAAATAAAGCTGAACTGCCTAATATTTATCCCGACATCGACATTTCGGCATTGGTTTTACCAACCTTGGTCACGGGTTGCTTAACTTATTGTCATATTTTATACATTCACATGACCTCATTAAATTATCTTTTTGACAACAAGTGGGACTAGTCCCATCCACATGCCCACTATTATATCATTTGTGTAGCCAAATTCATCAGTTTTGACTTCGCGAAGTACCGTGGAAAGTATTAAAATTTTTAAATTTTCTTGGCACTCGATAGGAATTTTACGCTGCCAGCATGTTTGAGATTCTGGAATCCTTGAATCTATAAAAGTTTTATAAATCTATCCGATTTTCCATAAAAGAATACGACAACATTTTGAAAGCTCGAATATACTAACGAATATGTGAATTTGGCACACATAGCTCTGTATAATAATTCCAATTGGTGTCGATCAAGCTACAAAAGATTTGAAGGTACTCGATAGACTAGTTGTTATTAGAAAAAAACTTACACTATAATACCAAAAATACAAAGATTCATAAGTTATAAATCATATTTTTTACATATCTACATTTTCTTTTTACAGATACACTATCCTATCTTCTGCTCAGACTATATTTAATTCTTAATTAAGACTCACAAGTAAATACTAGATTACACGTCAAAAAAGCGAACCCAGCAAAATGCACCTACCTACCAAAAATACAATCATAATTTGTCTTTAACACTTTTCTGAATTCCCTCTGATATGGCTAAGTACATAGCACTCTATAATACCTACTTAATTGAGAGCTTATCATATTTACAACAATTTTAGATTGAGAATTATCATATTTACAACAATTTAAGTCTTACAATCTTCCCTCAGTGCTTATATCTAGTGAATACTACTACTCGTTCAAGCTTCAGTCCTTCTCCTGGCCTGGGAGGTGAGATCGAACACCTTCCTAGCAGGCCGGTCGGGAGTGGGGGGCCTGTAGGGCTCCCCCTCCGTGACGGCCTTCCACAGCTGGATCAGTGGCAGCTCCACTAGGAGACAGAGGGGTGCTGCGGCTACGTAACTTAGTGCGGATGATGTTATGAGGAGTGAGACCTGTAATTAATATATATAGAGAGAGAGACTAGAGAGACCTATAGTAATAAATAAAAAAATATATATATATACTAGAGGACGCCAGCAGCTACGCCTGCATTTTTTTTATGTACCCGTTTTAGCCGATCCCGTGGGAATTTCGGGAAATCCCTTCTTAGTGCACCCCTACGGTCCTCAAGGAACATGCATGCCAAATTTCAGCTTCCTGCGCCCAATAGATTCGGCTGTAGCGTGTCTGTCAGTCAGTCAGTAACGCAAGGGTTTTATATACTAAGATTTTTCTTAATGAAGTCTGCCAACCCACACTTTGCAAGCGCACTGGACTATGACCTTCCTCTTACCCTTTCTTTGGATTTTTAAAAGTCATAGAACAAAAGTTGTTGATAATGATGTTAGTAACGTAGTCCTGGGAGGTTAACGGTGTTTTACAAATAACCCTGTATAGTGGAAATACATAAGCTGATGATATCTATCACGTCGTAAAAAGGGGTATAAACCTTTATTCATAGATATAATCTCGATTGGCCAGAATAAACTTTGACATGACAACAACTTATGGGATATCAACGATGTCGTAACAGCAGTTTGGTACCTTGATGTCATTGAGATTTTAGCAGATTTTGTGTCGTTTCTTGTAGGTACGGAAACCTTGACGCAGCTATTGTAATTTTGCTGTGACTAAGTATGTCAATGTATGATGGATTTTATTAGGATTTTGCCTACACAACTAGACATTTAAACTACTCATTTAATATGTTCGTTAAAGCTGTAACTCTTCCTTTCATATCCACGATCATGGAAGTAATATTCATAATTTGAGCTATCATTACTAAGTCTAGTATCTATAAAATCAAAAGTCTCACCATGGACAGTATGGAGGCATGTCCCAGCTGCGTATTGCCGGCGAGCGTTAGCCTCAGCACTATGAAGTGGATGAGGAACACGCAGTACGACAGCCGGCCCAGGATGTGGAATCCGCGCCACTCTAACGAGTCGCGGACGAGAGCTGTAACAATATAGTACAATGTTATTTGGCATTTACTTGAAGAGATGGCCGAATTTCTGTGTGATAATCAATGTTGCTTACTTTACCTGGTCCTTACTCACAATGGGCAGGACGTGTGTTCCAACGGGGTGACACTTCCCAAGACTTTCTGCCCAAGGTAGCTATAACTGTACCTATGTCACCAATGTCACTGCTTACACAGGTTATTTTAGATTTAGGCAATGGCAAACAGTTATCGTCAAAATGTAAGGAGAGTTTATTTACTTATTTACCAATTTATTATTTTTCTAGTTTGGCCACGCGATTTTCCTCGTCATGACTTCTTCCGTGGCCTTTAAACCATTAATTAATTCTCAGTAACTTAGCAGCCAAAGGCAAAAAAAAATTTAAATCATTTTGGTAGTTGCTGAGTTTAACGGGTTAAAACAAATACAAACTTCAGCTTTAGTAAGCAGAGTAGCTGCATTTTAAAATGGCCCTCTTTATGCTTAGACTAACCACTGTTAACCGTCATCATTATCATCTTAGCTCTGTCCCGGTTTCGATTCAATACACTCGCATTGGAACTCTGAGGTCCGTTAATCGTATTAGAAATATTATTTTCTCATATAAAAAATCCTACCCAGGATTATTATAGTAAATTTATGAGAGAAATTGTCGCTTTAAACATAAGGGAACGAAATACTCACACCAACACCTCGTGAAGCAACCCAGCATGAATATACAAAAGAACACAGCAACAAGTGTCCGATCCAACGAGGCGTAGAGTGCGGAGGCCCACTGCGGCAGCGGCGCGTCGGAGAGGAACACCGTGCCCGCCAGCACCACCGCGCCGCCCATGAACAGCGCCGCGTGGAACAGGCAGTTGAACCACTGGAACAGGTCGTAAGAGATTAAGTGGAGGCAAATATAGTGGTGTGGAGCAAATAATAATAATAGTACTAATAATAATACTTTTAATTTCCATTAAACGTTTTACAAAGGTTGTTGAGGCCTTCTTTTAAGTATTAAGATACTTGTGTCAGAAGGCCACAAAGGAGCTAGATTGATATCTTAAGATATTACACAGAAATTGGAAAAGGTGCATTACAAAATATATAACTTTTCGTGTGGGACGTTAAATTAATTCAAACAACGGACAAATAAGACTCTAAGACTCAGGTGAATAGTTAATGGATGACACTGTGTTGTCCTACGGTGGCAGTAAATGTAAATGTAGAATCATCTAGTAATTAACTGTAACTTTTGACGTTCATAAGCGTCACTTTGTGGCCTAAATGAATAAATGATTTTGAGTTTGAGTTTGAGTGGAATCGACACTAACGAGCTGGCATTGACTTAACGATCACATATCTAATCTATTAAACAATCTAAGCCTTCCATTTCAGAGACCGTCGTAAATCCAGGTCAGTATACAATAAATCATCATCATCGCCCTAGCGTTATCCCGGTTGCATCCAAGATTTACGCGCCTTGGATCCCAAGGTCCGCTTACTGGTCTAACCAGATATGACGGAATATCAACTTTTCCACAGAGCGACTGCCGTCTGACCTCCGTAACCCAAAGGGAGTGATATTCCATGGTTTAGACCAGTATCAGTTTATTTGAGGGTACTGACTCCCTACAGGGAGTTGTTACGACAACTGTCAAAGATCTTCATGACAGCCGGGACCGACGTTTTAACGTGCTCTCCGAGGCACGAGGCAAGCGATAATTAATAATTTAATACGCATATAACTTCAAAAAGTCATTGGTGCGCGCCTTGAATTCGAACCCGATACCCTCTGCATGGCAGTCCGCTGGTATATCCACTAGGCTATCGCTGCCTGCTATAATGAGTATACAATATATCATACTTAAGTAATATTCAAGAAAAACTAACACATGATATCATCTAATACTAAGCAGGGGCTGTGATATGCAGTAACCAGATAACTAATAAATAACATAGTTATCCTCGAATGGATATTGGAAATAAATTACACCAAGACACCGAAGAAATGTTCCAGTTCGTCACACAAAGATTTATCCTAGGATGATGGAGATGTGTAACATTCCCATTACACATCTCCGACTTATCAGAGACTCTAACCACTTGACTAACAGGCCAGTCAGCAATGTACAGGCATGCCAATAAAAAAAAAACCCTCCACTCTGGCAAATCCGACTTACCTTGCTTTCCTTAAGCTTCATGGTGCCTTCTGTGGCATTATGATGCAGCAGGAATGCTGTAGCAATTCCTCCGATATATCCGGGCAGGTTCATCCAGAACGGCAGGTATACTAACGTCAGGATCTTGGAGCCAGCGAACATTGTCCGAAGCACTCTAGAAATGAACAAATTGAAACAGTCTACACTTTCTAAAGGCATTGTTTAGTGAACGTTACACTACAATGCCTTTCGTAAGTATAATAATAAATTATGTTTCCAAGATACATAATTGCAAGTTTGAGGAACGATTGCACTGAGAGTGAAGTGTTTCTTTGGTTGATACGACATTTAGAACTCAGCAGTGCAACAAAATGAGTAAAATAAGTATTAGCAACCACGACCAGTTCATCATCATCATACTAACGTTATCCCACTTAAAACCCGAGGTCCGTTCCGAGATTTGACTGAATATGAGTTTTTCTGACCGCCGCAACCCAAAGGGATGGATATATTCCATGGTATAGACTAGTGAGTCAACGATCTTCATGACAGCCGGTACCAACGGCCGAACGTGCTCTCCGAGGCACAATTGTACTTACTCAGGTGTCTGCGCAGTAACGATCGGAGTGAGCTGGTAGAAGTACACGACCAGGCCGGACGCCAGTGCTGATCCGACTACGGTTAGCATCAGCACCGGTATGGTGGCGCGGCGGTACCGCATCAGTAGCAGTAGGAGGAATACTCCTACTATATGAAGCTGCATGTCTGCTGCGAGGTACCTACAGACGAAGTTGAAATGCAGTATTAGAACAACTTGACAAGATGATTTCATTCCAAGCTGCTACTGTATATTTTCGTTGATCGTTAAAACCTCTTTAAGAACTCGTGACGTAAGAATAATGATATATATTTTAAAGGAAAATAATTTTATGTTATGTATAATAAGGAGACGGTATTTGTGTATGGGGATAACTTTTTATAACATCACATGTGATGATTATAACCATCAAGCAAAATAGTCTTTTCTGACTTCTTTTTAATAGTGGAATAAGATAGCAATGGCCCAGAAGATAACAATGGCTGTAATTTCGAGTGTTAAGAAAACTATCAATAAAGGAGTTGGTCTGCTGCCATGACGGGGGATAAAATAACAATACTCTATCCAGCCAACGGATTATGGAAGAGTTTGTCTTTTTCAGTATACAAGTGTTTCAACTGGCTTATGGCAGGCTGATGATGATTATGATAAGATGTTCCATCATAACTTCATGACTCACCAAGTGTGTCCCATACAGAACTTGCCGGTAGGCAGATGGTTGTGCACATACAGCACATGGTACCACCATCGTTCGAGACAGTCACTGGCCTCTCTTTCCACCAGCCACGACCACTGGGGACCACCGCCCAGCAGTGGGAACCACGCAATCGTGAACCAAAGTGTGAATACCGCTACTGGAGTTAACCTGAAAGTAAACAGTCAATAAGATGTAAGAAAAATAACCCTTATTTCTTTTGTCCCATTTTGTGATGATCAGAATATGACAAAATATTATTAAAATCACACCAGCGCGGCAGCGTTATCCCGTTTCAATCCAAAACTTTTTCATCTGAGATTGTTGGGTCTTCTTTCTAGTCTCACTAGAATTGGCAGCAAAGCTTTTCCACAGAGGTTGCTCTGAAAAAGCTGATCCGTAAAAATGATGACCGACTGATCACTACAACCTAAAGAGATATACCATATTCTACGGTTTACCCCGGTGCTAGGATTATTTGTGAGTGCTTGGTGACGATATCGCCGAATTGGATAACTCTCTATTTCACGGGGACCCTACACTGCCCTACTTTTCTTAAAGCATTTGAGTTAAGGTGTTACCTGATCCATCTATTAACAATAGATATCAAGCACTTGAGCAGCGTGATGGGTTTGGTGGGCGAAGATATTAGCACGGAGTACGCGGTGAGGAACCCTGACATCGCGAAGAACGCCTGCAGCCACAACGGAGAGTTCAGCACCGCTTGCCAACCGAAGTGGTCGTATATCTGGATACAAATAAACACAAAAAAATACTTATTAAAGAAAACTCATGTGAAAAACACAAAATAAATATAAATTCTACGTGTTCCAGTCGCTTCGTTGTTGCGCTGCGCTGAGTATTGTGTACGTTGATGTCGTTTAAACGCATAAATGTAATCATATTCTGTACTTACGGCAATAGGCTCGCCCCCTATTACGTGGGACCTAAAACTCATGGCGAAATGTGGGTGTAATACTTTCACCTCGGCCTACCCCTTCGGGGATACAGGCGTGAGACTATAAAAAAAAAATCTGTACTAGTCGTGGCCGTAGTTTCACCCGCGTTATAATCATTAAGGGCTGCTGCTTCGCTTACGCGACTCGTGGGCCTCAGGGCGTAATGTTATATCGTCGGTTGCGCATTTTATCTTGTAGTTTTAAGCAATCCATTCCAGAAGTTTAAGATTTAAAGCAGATAAAGATCAGCTCGCTTACCTGTTCGATAAACTGTGGGTTGTCAATGTAGGAGTAGACGTATACCAACATAACGTGTGAGAAGATGACGCATTGCATACCGAGGAACCTGCGAGACAAACATCACGCATTAATGACTGTAATTCAAATCAGTGTAATGACACTGAGAGACTCATAATCATACGCCTGTTATAGTCCGGCCCAACTGCTACTAGAGAGACTTGTATCGAGCAGTGGCTATAGGTGTCCCCAAGGGCAGCCGGGTGGATATCGATACAAACAAAACGCTACCCAGCAACCTTAGCCAAGACGTCTTTCTGCAAACGTTAACAGATGAGCTTAAGCAGTTAAGACCCACTTAGATTGCGTTCTGTACTCTGATTGGCTCCCTTCGAGTTCTAGAATGAATCAGTGTGCTGAATGCTGATCGAATCGAGGCAAAGGATAAGCTAGCAAATGTTGTATAAGACTAACAAAACTTGTTTAACGCCAAATATAAAACAGCAAAGCGAACTAGCTAACGATAGCCTACACAATATTATCTTAATATATAAAATCCTTGCGTTACTGACTGACTGACAGACACGCTACAGCCGAAACTATTGGGCGCAGGAAGCTGAAATTTGGCATGTATGTTCCTTGGGGACCGTAGGTGTGCACTAAGAAGGGATTTCCCGAAATTCCCACGGGATCGGCCAAAACGGGTAAATTTAAAAAAAATGCAGGCGTAGCTGCTGGCGTCCTCTAGTAGACTAATAAATAGTGATCCAAATTTGAACTTGAAGAAATACTGACCTGATACCTTCGATACAAGCGACATCCTTCATGCGGTCGTCAGTCCTGGGCTTGCGTCTGTTGTATGTCAAGATGTCCCAGTTCTTTTTCAGGGAAAACGCCAGGAGATAACGATTGCCTGACATAAAAGAACACAAACATTATATTTATCTATCACATTATAACGACTGAAAAAGCTAGGCTTATTTAAGAAGCAGAGCTCGACTGAAAAATTGTTATCATTCTTTGCACATATGAAAAAATGATCCGAAGGAAGAACCCCAGTCGGGCCAGGTGGAATTATTGTTTCAGGTGGACCACACTCCCCCACGTGGGATCTCCACCTTGTCGTGGTGGGGGGGCTCAGTAACCGTGGGTTTGAGGTACACCCACGGTGAAGCTAAGCGGGATCCCGGGAGGGGACGCTCCACGCGGTCTTGGGTGAGGCCTGCGTAGGATGCGTCCCAAGGAGCTCTGGGTTCGTTCGGGGTCCGCCTGACCATCTGGCGGGCCAATACCCGTCGGGGGGTAGCGAGGAATGCTTCGGTGAAACCCTACCCATGACACATGGGTACATGAGGAGCACGGGTTGGTTTTTAGTCAGTAAGAGTCTGACAGTCCCTTTCATGCCACGTAGTACTATCTTAGGCTCTACTATAACATGAGACATGCTTCTCAACGCGGTAAATACAATTCTAATGGTGTTGATACACTTACGCATTCACTAGTAATGAGCATTCTTGCGGATCTTACATGACAAAAAACAAACGAGTGCGTTTTATCAAACGTTCTCAAGCGTTCTGGCGAGCATTCTAGCGAAATAATATAGTACTCGTAATTCCGAACTTTTTGCTGATAAGACAGAATTAGAAAGATCTTGAAAATGGTCGTAACAACGTTTGGCTCTCTGCTTGGCTCTGTGCGTTGATCAGTTCGACAACATTAAAAACGGTGAATTCTCGTGGTTCTGTTACAAGTGACTGCTCAAGTGTATCAGCTCCATAATATGATAATGGTAAGTTCTAATTTGAATACTCACACTCAGCCTTAGCACAGCGGTCGCCCAGCACATGCACGCCTGTCGCCAGGCAAGCCAGGGCTATCAGCACGGTACACAGCACCGCTAACGCCCGTGCCGGCCCCGAGCTGCTGGGTGGGGAGTCTGCGTGCATGCACCAGCCCACTGATAATATTTCTGCCTGAAGGTAGAGAAATATGTGAATAACGTTTTATTTTGAAGACAAGGCCCGCACTAAAAATAAATCTTGTGTACATGGGGACAAACGTTCAACCAAAAAGCCAAGTACAGTGAGACTCAGCGTGGCGTCGTCCCAGCTGTCGGCAGTCTGGTTGTACTAGCCGCACCAAGACACGCACACGCCTCGGCCCACCTGCGTCCTGTTGTAGTGTTTCAGCATCTGCTAGAAATCATTCTGTAGCACTTACTTGGACTCCGTACTTGGCAACTCCAGCGCTGACGCAGCTCAGCGCGGCGTCGTCCCAGCTGTCGGCAGTCTGGTTGTACTAGCCGCACCGAGACACACACACGCCTCGGTCCACCTGCGTCCTGTTGTAGTGTTTCAGCATCTGCTAGAAATCATTCTGTAGCACTTACTTGGACTCCGTACTTGGCAACTCCAGCGCTGACGCAGCTCAGCGCGGCGTCGTCCCAGCTGTCGGCAGTCTGGTTGTACTAGCCGCACCGAGACACACACACGCCTCGGTCCACCTGCGTCCTGTTGTAGTGCTTCAGGGTCTGCTAAGAATCATTCTGTAGCACTTACTTGGAGTCCGTACTTGGCGACTCCAGCGCTGACGCAGCTCAGAGCGGCGTCGTCCCAGCTGTCGGCAGTCTGGTTGTACTTGCCGCATCGAGAAACACACACACCTCGGTGCACCTGCGTCCTGTTGTAGTGCTTCAGGGTCTGCTGTGAGTAATTCTGGAAATAATAATATATCGTTTATTTCTCTCAAAATGGTTAGTTCTTAAAATGTTCTTAAAAATAAAGCATTTACTAAACCTAAGTGAGAGCTGTAGTTTGTAAAGCCTCTGCCTCGAATCTTGCGTGCAGCGGGGCGTTGGCGGCGGCGGCGCGGGAGTGGTGCGGTAACGTAACGATGATCCATTCTCGAAACCAGTAGGCAGATTGCGCGGCACTATAGCGGAGTAGTGTGTGTTGTCCCAAAAATAAATTGCACAGCGCTGTGCAAATTGCTCGTTGCCCGCCGCCGCGCCGCTAACGCGCCGCTGTTTTCGAGGGCCCGGCCGGTCCATTTGATTTTACGCATTAGATCCTCCCACTCCCGCGCCGCCACCGCCACCGCCCCGCTGCACGCAAAATTCGAGGCAGAGGCCTAATAGGTTCGAAAACCGTGTGACAAATCTCCAGGCTCTCTCGTTTGGTGACACAACGTATACAAACAAAATCACACAAATGAATTTGTAGCCCAGGTCTTCGAAATTCGCTAAAAGAAATATGGAAAAAATTAATTACTACTTTCATCTTTGATCATCATCCCAGCGTTGTTCTGGTTGCATACAAGATTTTTGCCTGCGAGCCAAAAGACCGTACACCTCACCATCTAACCAGATTGACTTAATATCTTCTTTTCCACAGAGTGACTGCCGTCTCACCTCCACGAAGAAGTGTCAGTGTATTCAAAGATCTCCTGATAATCGATACCGACATGACGCGACGGGTTAACTTACTCTTCGAGACACGCTTCAAACGATGTTATTATACATACAATACATATGTATAGGGCAAATTAAAAATCTTTGGATATACTTATTATTTAATGGGCACATAAATTCGAAAAGCCAGTAGTGGGTTTGAACTTAAGCTATTTGCCACCCTTTGATTGCGGTTTACCTGCCGCGGGAAAAAGCTAGTAACTATAAGTAAACTTGGCACTTGCTGCAAAGAAGGCGTAAGGCTTTTTGCAATATGAGCTTAAACATTTCGAGATACATGTGGTAGACATTTAGTAATATGGTTGGTATTATGTACAAATAGTATTTCATAAACTGCACTGGAGATCTCCATATTTGGACAACTCGTTATGGCGCAAAACGATTACAGTATAGACAATGATATAGGTAGCTATAGGCTTTCTCGTTCAAACAACTTGAAAATAAGAGAGATATCAAAGTATGTATAACTACAGATCGCCATGCAAAGTGTTTCGGGTTCAAATCCACGGTTACACCAAAGATTTTTATTAAAGTAATATGCTTCCAAAATTCTAAGTAAATATCCGATTGCGTCTTGCCTTGCAGAGCACTTTAAAGCTTTGTTCTGTCCTACTGTATTGAACCTCATCGACAATTATTAGCTATCAGATGTCAGAAGATACTCTCAAATTTAAAGGAAGACCGAGGCCAGTAAGTAATCCTAACATCAAAAAATCAATAACTCTCTTCGTCGCTGAGATCAGACGGGGGTCGCTCCGTAGAAACGTTTAGATTCTATGACTGCACTACACATGGGAGTGCTAACTAGAAGGATGATGATTGAATAATATTAATCTTAGAAACATGGCCGAACAAAAAGGTTTCGTTCGTGCTGTTGCAAATGCAACAAATTAAATATTTCTTTGTTCTAGTAAAAACTAACTATTGCCTGCATTTTTTATACTGCTGCCTTCGAAATAAGTCGCTTTTCAAATAAACTTACGACCCCCTGTTGTATCCCCTTAGAGGTTTAAAATTAAAAATCTTACATTACTGCCATAAAAACTCTCTGTCCAAAAAAGTTTAAAGCTTCAGCAGTTTACGCTGATAAAATGTCAGACAGACAAATAAAGTGACCTTTATAATATGATAATAAGTATGTGATAAAAAGCAGACATTTCATTCATTTTTCTTAGAATGCGGTAACCAAACATGAAACATCACACTCATAAATAATAATGCTGTTATATTTACGTTACAACCGCATGAGAATGTATGTGTCCTTGGTTGCCATGGTTACGCAATCAACAAGGTTTATGAACCCCAGATTACCGGTGCACCTTCCTACGACCGGTTGCGAAGGACAATATTTACGAAACGTGATTTCGATACCTCATTAAAACATCGTTAAATATCACGTTATTATATTATTGCTGTTGTTTGTTTTTTTATATACTTATTTTAATGCACCGATGGCCAAGTGATATGGTAGACTTGCAGTTATCTACATATACGTACGTTATCTATTCTCAATATTATCATCGTTATATCTTTTTGCTGTTTGTCTTCTACTTTGCTGACGTGGGAAATAGTTTTTTTTTATAGTAATAGGCGGCAAACGAGCAGACGGATCGCCTGATGGTAAGCAATTACCGCCGCCCATGGACACGAGCAACACCACAGGAGTCACAAGTGCGCTGCCGCCCTTTGGGGATGGGAAAAGGGATAGGATGAGGAGTGCGATGAGGGAAAAGGAATAGGGGATAGAGCCTCCGGCAGTCTCACTCACCGAACGAACGCAACAGTTTAAGTACCTACTGTTACTTACGTCGATTTTCTGTGAAAGGGTAGTACTTCCCCGGTCGAGGCGAGCCGGCCCATTTATGCTGAAATCAGCAAGGCTCTACTATCTGTAATCTTTCTCCCACATTAGGACTAAATCCTGTCCCGCGGGGGACTTTACAATCATGTTATCAACGAACACAAAGTACCTACACCCAGACTTAAAACAACAATTTATGAATAACACAAAGTTTTATCTCGTGTGGGAATTGAACCCACAACACTCCGCGCAGTGTCAAACGGTGAGGCAGGCGCTTACCACTACGCCAATAGTTCTGTAGTCAAATAGATTATTGATTTACCAATTCCTCCTATAATTCTAATTAATTTGTTGTGGGTTTCAAGATAATTATGAATTCGCCAGGAGTTCGCGACTCATTTTATTCTCCTTCTTTAATAAATTTAATTAATAGTATACATATAATAAGAATTAATAGTAGGTATACACCCCAAAATTAAATTCAAATTAGAGATGGAACAAAACAGCTTAATAAACTTCTTAGATTTGACTATAGGTACTATCAAAAGGGAGGGTAGGTACCTCACACTCATTTGAAATTTATCGTAAAATTTAATTTAATTTATGGTTAAATAAACAATCGAAAGATTAAAATTTGTATTTTCTGTTCAATCCGAATCTTGGATAAATTTTGGGTCAGCTATCATATGTTTGTTGATTGTTTTGGTCGCAGCACTACCTCATTGCATCGTCCTACATCTTATTCAATAATTAACATTCTACCGATACATCTACTTGGTAGTGGCGCCCACAATTCCTATATAACCTCAAAGATTGCGACAGAAAATATATTTGTGTATGCAGCGTACGCTTGACGAGCGAAACTTGCAAGCATTATCCCATTTGTATTCTTCCTTGTTAGTGTACTGTTTTAAACGATGATATAATTGATAGAGTACTTGGTTGTGTACGGTTAAGTCACATTACGTATAGTTTGTTTAAAATTCTAAACCTAAGCAATACCAATCACACTAATGTACGTTTCCCGGTTGCATCACTCTACCAAGGACAAGGAGGTCGTGGAGTACCTACGCACGAAAACCAACTGGACTTGAGAGTCGAGAGATTGGAGTCTAGGATAAAAGCAACTTCAAGTCGTACGTGGTTCGGGTGCCGACCCATCGTCTTGACAAGCCTCGAGGAAGAGTTTTGGCCGAAGGGTGTTGTGTATCGGCATTTTCATAGGCGGTTACGAAATAACACTCAGCCTAACTTGAAAGAAGCGTAAAGAATAAGACGCATTAAACTATAGATATTCTTTCACACCTTAATAAATTATTTATTATTACTTTTTACTTACTTTAATTTTTATGAAATAAACTAGTTTTTAAACAGATTTATACCTCTTCCAACGAACGCTACATTTCCACTTATAAACGAGCCTATGCCTCGGCCGCTGCTCCACCTGTATAGTTACATATTATCTTTATGTTTGTGTGTTTATGTCCAGCAGTGGACTTCTATCCACTTATATGATAATGATTGTTAAAAGATAGGTTGGAAGCAAATAAGATACAGAGTGACGCTGTCTCTGCTACGTTCAATAGGCGGGTCCACATAGACCGAGCAGCCTCGCGCGGCAAATGCCTCGCGAGGCTGCTCGCTCTGTGTGGACCCACCTAATGGCTGGTATAATTATATCCTAAAACTTTGATAATTCTACCTCCAAAAATTGGTCCAGGGCCACTTATAATAAGTACTTGCGTTTTTCTACATTGCATCATAACAGAACACAATTAAATATAATGGGTCACAGTATATTAACATAAGGCCAAGGCGCTCATTACAAAGGTTTTTAGTTGCATTTACAGAACAAATACAGTAATAGCAACCAGCAACCGTACATCGCGGTCCTTCGAGCCGGATCTTAACCAAAACCACAGATTACTAAATAGTTACACAGCCAAAACCAGTATTTATTTTTATGCCGTATATATTTAATTGCTTCTAGGGTATGAGTAAGGAGAAGTACAAGCCCGTGAGAACAATTATTATTCGCTAAATGTTACACCCGCGCAGTTAGAGGTTACTGTTCGGCAACCGTGGCTCGTAGCAAGACGTTATAGCCTTTCATCATCATCAGCCCTTTATACTGTCCCACTGCTGGGCACGGGAATCTTCTCACTATGAGAAGCCTTTAGCTTACCTCAATAAATGGACTTTCCAACACAAGAAGATTTTTCATATCCAACCAGTACTTTGTGAGATTAGCAGGGTCAAACTTACAAACTGTTCAGTTTTGTAATATTAGTATCGATATAGTCTGAACATGTAGATGCAGCGATAGCCTAGGGAGATACCAACAGACTGCCATGCAGAGGGTATCGGGTTTGAGTACACAGCGCGCACCACTGACTTTTCGGAGTTATGTGCGTATTAAATTGTTAATAAATAATAAATAAAATAAGCGATAGCTTGCCCCGTGCCTCGGAGAGCACGTTAAGCCGTCGGTCCCGGTAGTCATGAAGATCTTTGACAGTCGTTATAGGGCGTCAGTACCTTCTAAGTAAACTGACACTAGTCTAAACCATGGAATATCGCTATCCCTTCGGGTTGCGGACGTCAGACAGGCAGTCGCTCCGTGGAAAAGCTAATATTCAGCCAAATCCGGTTAGACTAGTAAGCGGACCCCGGGTTGAAACTGGGATAACGCTAGGAGGATGATGAATAGTCTGAACATGTAAATGACAGGCAATGATAGCCTAGTGGAGATACTAATAGACTGCTACACAGAGTGTTCCGGGTTCAAACCCATGGCACGCACCAATGACTTTTCGAAGTGAGGTCCGTATTAAATTGTTAATTATCGCTTGCTAAACGGCAAAGGAAAACATCGTGAGAAAATCTACATATCTGATCATTCTCCCTAATATTCTCGAGAGATTTCTGTCAACCCACGCACTAGGAGAGCATGGTGGACTATAAACTTAGATGTTAAAGTCTGCCAACCCACGTAGGAAAGCGTGGTGAACTATGCCCTTAGACTTCTTATACGTGACGACGAAGAGACGATGATAATGTAAATGACAAAGATCTTGTTTCGTCGGGTGATTGCCCGTTGCGGTCTTAAGGATCCTGAGGGTTTAGTTATTAGATCAAGATCCGCAATCATCATCATCAAAATATAACATCAAATTCTTGGGTAACTGGCAGACTACGCACAGCTGAAACTACTGGGTGCAAGAAACTGTTGGGCATGTACGTTCCTTGGAAAGCGTAGGGGTGCATTAACCCTATACTTGACGATGTGCATTTAAATGCACACTTTTTTTTAAATATTCTACAAGCAAAATTAAGTAAATTTTTTATTTATTTACTACTCATTCACCCATGAAATGCCCTTATTTAACATAAAAAAATATTACTGAGCACTGGCGACACTTGGTGTACGCAGTATATCGCAAGATAGTGGAGCGTGCGCTTGCGTCTACTGCCTATAAGGTAAAAATCGATTGAAATCATATTATTTATTAACGAAATTGAATAAAAAAGTGATAAATACAGTACCTAAATATACAGTCTTGTGAATTGAATAAAGATTTTTTCAATTTGAAATAGTTTATTCGGAATTTTTTTCATTTGATCTTGCATGTGTCTTTAAATGCACATTGCCAACTATTAACAGACCTACCAACACTAGGCTGTGTGCATTTATAGATACATTGCCAGTTTGAAGGACATTGCTTTTAAAAGAACATTATGAATTTCAATTAAATTATTTATTTCTATTAGCTGTTTATTTTTTATATTTCTTTATTTTCTAGCCTTCTACAAGGACTTCGAGAATTTTGGCGTCGGTACCTAAGTCTGCAGCTAGTTCCGACATAGAAAAAAGTAGGTAGTTCTTTGGAAAATGAACTTCATTATGCAGGTTCAGTGCCATACTTCGACAATTTATTCACTTCAGTAAAATTTCTGGAACATTTGAGAAATGTTTATCTACGGTATTTTTGCCTTAGGGACTATCAGGCAAAACAGGAGCTGCAGCCAAAGTACCTACCTACTGATCAAAACCTAAAAAAAAAGATCGTGGATCTTTTGCCCAAGTCGTTTCGAAACCAAAGATGTAAAGCGAATGAAACTAAAAAACTTTCGATGTGCCATAAGTAATGATCTCACCACCTTTCAAAGAACTAAGAAGTTTTCGAATACGTCCAGAGGTTCGAAATTTGTTACACCGCAGACGTCTGACTACGGCAGATATGACCACTTTGGACACTTGCCATCATTACAAATAAAGGCAGATGCAAGAATTGCATAAAAGTCAGACTAAATTAATATGTGTAAAATGCAACGTGAGGCTTTGTTTGGTATATGGTCGTTATTGTTTTTATGATTATCATACAAAATAATAATAATAAATTTCATTGTTGACATGTCTGATTACTGATCTCTCATTATTAATAGTATTTTGTGTGTTTACAACATTTGTAGTACTTAAAGATGTTTTTTAGTGTTTTAAAAGGACAATTATGTTGTTGTCTTTATTGCTCATATTTGATCTCGTTACTAGTAGTTTTTTTTTAATAAACCGTTGTATCATCTTAAATAAGTCACGTTTCAATTTCGTCTACACATGGCAATGTGCATTTAAATGCACACGTTTTTTTTTCGACGAAGCTGGCAATGTGCATTTAAATGCACATGCTATATTTCCAAAACTATATATGTATGATTTTTTTTGCAATTTTTAGATGTATTTGACATGTCTGATGAATAAATTTCATTGTTGACATGTCTGATTACTGATCTCTCATTATTAATAGTATTTTGTGTGTTTACAACATTTGTAGTACTTAAAGATGTTTTTTAGTGTTTTAAAAGGACAATTATGTTGTTGTCTTTATTGCTCATATTTGATCTCGTTACTAGTAGTTTTTTTTTAATAAACCGTTGTATCATCTTAAATAAGTCACGTTTCAATTTCGTCTACACATGGCAATGTGCATTTAAATGCACACGTTTTTTTTTCGACGAAGCTGGCAATGTGCATTTAAATGCACATGCTATATTTCCAAAACTATATATGTATGATTTTTTTTGCAATTTTTAGATGTATTTGACACGTATTAGACGCGATATATGTGACAAAAATATTGAATATATACAAACAAAACCTTTGCCAAGTAAAGGGTTAAGAAGGGATTTCCCGAAATTTCCACGGGATCGGGCAGAAACGGTTAAGCTAGAAAAAATAATATACTGGCGTGGCTTTGGGCATCCGTTAAATGACGTAAAATCCGCTTGTTATTACTACCTAACACAAACCAGAACAATACAAAAGCAACGTTCGCATACACGTAAAAAAATAACAAACACTGTCCTGTAAATCCAAAGATAAGTATATAGCAAATTTGAAAAGATACAAACAGAAACTATTTCTAGCCATAATACCGACTTTACATCTCACATAAACGTTAGCTAACAAAACATTACAGTTTATTTACGCAATCTGCGGTTTTACAGCTCCTTGGTATTTTGCCTTTAACTTTAAGTGAATGGGCTAGCTCAATGATATTCTTATTCAAGTATTCAAACACTAAAATTATTTTCATAAGGATAGTGCGTTATTATTTTCTACAAAGATTTATAAGATAGATACCATTGGCTTACCCTATATATTACAGCATCATACGAAAAACATGATAGAAGTCCTAAAATATGTACATCTCTCTAAAGCCCCTCTCAACGTTTTAAATATTTTATGACCTTACTGTTTATCGATGAATTTGTGGAAGAGATCAAACAGATATATTATATTATATTATACGGCATGGTATTCAGTCTGTCGCGCCTAGAACATCACTTTGCCTTTTCTTGGACTGTGTTTTCTTAAAAGACTTTTGGAAAAATATTCTATCGACGCACAACTAGAATGCAATGCCTTTCGCCCAAAGTAGGAATAAGCTGTCCTGGTCCTAAGTGTATTTTAATTACTTTCCGACGAAACATCCCTGTATTAAAATATAGTAATTCTAGCTATGCCACACAAATGAACCGGACAGCTTTACAACTTAATTGTTTTTATTACGAAAACACTAATAGATAACCAAGTTAGTAATGCATTAATACATATTTATGAAGAGATTGTTGTGATGATAAACAATATAAATTTCTGTTTAAGCATAGACAAGGTTTTAAAGGGTAAAGAGTAACATTAAATATTAATAAGTACCGTAATGAGGTCAGAACGAACATACTTAATTATTATAATTATAGTTTCTTTGAGGTGCGAAGTTTCACACCTTATATTATATACCAAGGTACATAAAGTTTGCATGAATGATGTAAACATAGCAGAGAATCTCCCTAGATGAGCAACAATTGTACATATACATATATTATTTCGAGGGGCAATGATAGTCTCGTGGAGAGACCAACAGACTGTACGCAGAGGGTCAACATTATCGTCTTAGCGTTATTAGGTACATTTGCATCAAAGACTAATACCCTAACGCCTTGGATGGATATCAGCCGGACAACCAATCGAACCACCGAATATTAGCTTTTCCGCAGAGCGATAGGATAAGATATTCTATAGATAACCAAGCCTCTATTATTATTAACTACTGCAAAGTTTCATCATGATTCTCTCCGTAGTTTTTGCATAAAAGAGTAATACCTAAACGTCCAACCCTAAATGCTAATCCATCCATATCACGAATGGTAGTACGCTTTTTCACGATGTTTACAGTTTGTGCTTGTAATGAGTAGGTATATTTTGCAAGTAATATGCGAAGATAGTTAGCACTTTGTGTCCATTTCATAGACACACAAGGCTAAGACCATTAAAATGTATTTAAACTAACATGTTTGTTAACCAATATTATATGTGCAATAAATAATTTTAGATTATAGATATCTCGGTATTCTTGAAGGTTAGGACAATAGTATTAAATAAAAGAAAACTTTAGGTACTGCTGGTTTCAACAAACTATAATATCTAGATTAAACAACACAGTCACAAACACATATAGTCCGTGCCAGGAGAACATAGACTTTTTGTAAACAAAGAATTTCTACTAAGTGACTTAGCGACAGTTCTGTCAAACACAAAGAATGTCAAATCGAATGAGCGCAACGGTACATAGGTACGTGTCATTGGAAACTAATATGTCAATGGATCGGATATTTATCGATATTATGCGCTGTCAACTGTGTATTTTAATATTTTGTGGTACTGGAACCTGGAATGTCAACATTTGGTTTTACTTTATTGAAATGTTACATTCTTGGGCTTAGCTTGCATTTATCTTAAGACATTTTTTTTTAAATGTCAAGAAAGTGTAAAGTTAAATACACGTTTATAGGATCGCAATACTCATACCGCGTCCGACATTGCGGCAATGCGGGTGCAAATTGCAGTTGGTAAACTAGTATTCGCAAATAAGATTCTGTACACCTAATAAAAATAAATTTCGTCTTCTTACGCAGGTTACCCCGAATGTAAATTTACCGAAACATTTTAATGGATTTTGTTTAAGTTCATTCTGACGTTTTCATTCATACACAACGTAAAATCTCCATGCCTAAAAATTTTAATGCGATGTACTAGCTAGTTGTCATTTAATATTTTTGGATAGCTAGGCTAGGAGCAAATTATTTATTGCCTATGATTTAAAAAAATCTAAGTTCATAATAGAGTATCCTGTTTGTACTCTGTCATTGACATATGTACAATGTACATATGTACATGGTACTCATTATTGACATGAATTTACCTACGTGTTAAAAAACTATAAAAATGTCGCCAAAGTAATGAAAATTATTCCAGGAAAAATCGACTACTCTTACACAAAATCAAATATGTTTATTTTTATTCAAATTTACATTTTTCTAGATATGACTGGAAGTCATTGATAATAATATTAACATAATTAAGTATATTCTTCACTAAAGCATAAAATATAAAACGCAACTGTTTGAAACAAAGGTTGTGAAGCTCTGAATGTTTGTTTACAAAAAGTCTATCTTCTCGTGGCACCAACTATAGTAAGTATTATCATCATCCTAGCGTTATCCCGGTTGCATTGAAGACTTTCGCTTTAGACTTCGTGATCCGCTTTCTAGCCAAACCAGATACCTAATAGCACAGATTACAGAACAAGATTTTTTCTATAATTTATAAAAAATCTTTTATAATCTGTGGGCCTGAATTAAAGAGTCGCAAGTATGTATAAAAGTTAAAATATAATGTATTTTTTATCCACTCATTTTTTATCACTTAGTAATATATATTATCAAAACCAACAAACAAGAGCGAAAAGGTGAGTGATAATTATATTTTGTATGGCTAAGCAACAGGGCTATAATTTTAAACTTTAATTGGGTGTCGCAAGTATCTCTCACGAAGATATACCTAGACACAAAAACGAACCTTGAAAAAGCGTGTACTAAAGCACGTGTATAGTTCAGCGAAAATATAATGAGACGAATTAGTTTGAATAGTTTACAGCGTCTGCCATATTTTTGTAATTATCTTTGGCATCTATCACAATAAAAGTTCTTATTCTCTTTGGTTCTTATACATTTTTATATTTTCAGGTGATGTGCCCGGTACGGCAATAGGCGCGCCCCCTATTACGTGGGCCTTAAAAATCATGGCAAAAAGTGGGTGTAATATTAGGTACACCTCTGCCTACCCTTTCGGGGATACAGGCGTGAGTCTATAAATAAATAAATAAATACTTTTATGGTATATATATGGCAAGCCCACCACAATGACCAAGTATGGATTGGCAGACTTCACATGTCTTTCAAGAAAGTTTTGGTGAACTCTCATATATGCAGGTTTCCTCGCGATGTTTTTCTTCGCCACGAACCGATTAGCAAGAATAGCAAGCGATAAACGTACTGTGTGATGAACTGATTAGCAATCATTTACCAATTAATTATTTTGTAGTCACAATGCTGTCTTAAAAGTTTGACTTGCGTGTACCTTATTTAAATATCTATTTAAACAAGCATGTCAAAATGTATTGCAATAATTCAGTGCATAACAATCTGCGTTGTTTCTCAGGCTTGTTGCTCTCAAACATTCGCTTGTTGCCTTATTGACTCGTCCTTGAAGCCTATGGAGAAATAGGCTAAGCATTTAGTTATCCTCATATAAATAGATTGCATATCTATGAAGTTTCGACACGGTGAGAACGCAGTCAAAACAGTATTTCGAGATCAGTTTTTGATCATCGCATTATAGATACTCAATTAACTTTTTTTTTAAGATAGAGGCAATGATACAAGCATGCATAACACATACTACGCCATAATTAATTCCCTTTCAAATGAATTTCTTCCTTTTACGTAGGTACATTTCTGCAGCAACAACAGTGAAATTCGAGATAAAACCGTGAGCCCTAACATCTCTTTTAATTCTTTATTGTTCTCTTTTCCATAAGAAGAGTGGAAATGAGGACATGAAAGTGTTTCCTTAAGGCAAGGATAGGAATAGGGTATTCCTTTCTTTTAAAATAAATATTTACAGGATCCTTTAGACGCGCAGGATCGCCGCGCTACCGAGTGATTTAAAATCGCAATTAGATACTTTTAAAGCGTTTTACATGAGAGGGTTGAACTTTTTATACCTAAACGAGCTTTAGAATCGGAAAATTCAAATTCAGCTGTTGTAATATAATTACTTGTAGCAGCGTCATAACAGGCGAGGGTTGTGTGGCATACAACGCGGCATCCACCATGCAGTACACGTCGCCGGGGCGCTGGCATTGTGACCACTCGTCCAGCCCGTACAGCGGCGGGAGGGAGGCGAAGATCGTGTCTGGAAGGATATATCACCAATATTTATAAAAGGATAAAGCTGTATCAAAACTAATATAAAGTATAGAACTAGTTTATGATAAGTAAATCAATATGACTGCACAGTTGGCGTAATGGTTTAAGTGGACACCGCGCCGAGTGTTATGGGTTCGACTCTCACACGAGACAACACTGTATGATCCATAAATTGTTGTTTCAAATCCGGGTGTTCATTGTTCCTTGTATCCGTTGGTTGCATGTTTGTAAAGTTCCCAGCGACACAGGATTTATTCCTAGTGCCTTTATTCCTAGTTGTCTTTTAAAAGATGTCTTTAAAAGAAGAAAGAATTTATAAAGTACTTAGCTTGAAATTTTCAAGCTTCTCTATAGAAGTCTAGAGCAGCATTTCCCGAACGAATGGGTCGCAAGCGATTATTAATTGGGTCCTGTTTAATTCTTATTGGGATAAATAACATGGAGTTAAGTGGTGCCTCTACTCTAATGGTGAGTATCCCTTTTTCTAAGGTAGGTACCTAGTTAATAAGTGGAAATTTTGTTTGATTGGTCATGGATTCATCGCAGTTCATACAACTTTGGAAACCACTGCTCTAGAGGATGCCCGCAGCTAAGCCCGCATATTTTTTTAATATACCATCCCAAACTGCCTCCTTGGTCTCGCGGCATAAATGTGCGCGTGGGATTGGGAGGTCTCGGGTTCGATTCCCGGGTCGGGCAAAGTGTTTTTGGATTTTTCCGTTAGGAAATTCTCAGTAGCAGCACGGAGTCTGGTAATGTGCCCGGTACGGCAATAGGCTCGCCCCCTATTACGTGGGACCCAAAAATTCATGGTGAAATGTGGGTGTGATAAAAAAAAACCATCCCAAAGTAAAATAGCTAATGCAAGTTTGGGGCGAGCGCAGCAGCGGGCGACTGTTAGTTAAGTATTTTGGGCTATATTCTGTTTGTGCCTGATTATCTGCGAAACAGTATGAGGGATTTCTATGAGACTACCTACGACTGACGGATGCCTTGCAAAAAATTTATTCTATGTTAATATTACAAATTCGATAAAACAAACCGAAACGATGTTACTTAAAAACAAGGTCTAAATATCACACCATATTAATTCCTAGAATGACTCTACTTTAGATCACCGATCAAAAGAGACGCGATTTTGAAAAACTTACCAATACTCTACAAAAACATTGTCTTAACCTAGTAAACGTAATTACATAATAGGTACTGGAAGGCAGTATCTTTAAATATCTCGACCTTATTCTGATCCCGCAATATCCCTATACCTTTGGGTTTTGGCGTCAAGAGAACAGTCGCTCTGTAGCATGCTAATATTCTCTCAATTCCGGTTAGTTTCGAAAGCAGGCCTCGAGCCCTTAGATGAAAGTATGAATGCATGAATGTGTACGAACACTAAGAAAATCATAACAATAAAGTTAAACTTCATGCCGCGATATAAGCAGTAAACATGAAAGTCAACAAAGGCAATTTACCGCAAAAAAATTTTTTTGGCTATGCACGCACATCTTATAAATCCTGTGTCGCTGGGGCCTTCACAAACATTCAACTACTCAATGGATGCAAAGAATATACAGACTCGAAATAACCATTATTTAGTAGATCGCACAAAGTGTTCCCTTATGAAAATCGAAATTTTCATTCATCATCAGCCTTTAACAGTCCACTGCTGAACTAGGCCTCTCCCTTGAAAGGAGGAATTGGCCTACTATACCACGCTGGCCAAACGGGTTGGTTTGTATCAAGTTTTCCTTCTTTTACAGTGTTGTTCTCCGCATAAAATGCTCCCTCTGACGGCTCTTACGACACTCATGGGATGATATGGGGTGGTGACAATCCGTATTCTTAATCCGTCACCACACGGACAAATGTAAACATGAAAATCGAACCCACATTACTGGGCCCAGTGTTAAGCGGGGAAATGACTGATTAAACTACTTACTACCCACGTATCATCATAAAGACTACCGCAGTCTATTGCTGGACATAGGCCTCCCCTGATTCACGTCACAATAGCGTTGTGTTGTGAGACAATTGGAGAATTTGGCGCTGGCCAGTAGCTGGTTAGTAGAGTTGATGTCGAGTCTTCCATCTCTTCCCACATAAAGAAACTATTCGTGTAATTTCCTTAGGCATCTGTTACGACACCCATATGCTATGCAAAGCAGTGGCGACATATATTAATCCGTCACCACATAGATCGTATTATTAAAATTTCATTTGAAATAATATTCATAATATTGACAAACAATGAAGCAATATGGCGGACTAATTCTTGCAGCCGTGAGCCGTTACTTGTTATTGCGAATACCATAAACCAGTAATGTTGACACATCACTTGGCGCCAAAACGCTGGTGGATTAAATGTCGCCAGAAGTTGACGAGCAGGTACACAATAACAAGAAAACTTTGAAATATACCAAAACCTAGGTCAAGGTACTCATCATTAAGTTCCCTAGAACTTTTACACCGGTAATTTTTTTCACAATAGTCATGTTTGTCCAGCGTAGGCATTTCTGACTACCAGAATTGCCGGAATTCAGACCTTTTAGGATTGCCTAATCTCTTGCTTCTATTCAAAAACTTTCTTATTTCTGTACAGTACTCTACACTATACAGATCACTTAATTTCTGCTCATTGCTATATCCTGTTCGTGTTCTCTCGTGTATCGCGGGAGATTTTACAAACATTCAATCAACAAAGACTGCCTCGTTGGTCTCGCGGCATGAATGTGCGCGTGGGATTGGGAGGTCTTGGCTTCGATTCCCGGGTCGGGCAAAGTGTTATTGGGTTTTTCCGTTAGGAAATTCTCAGTAGCAGCATGGAGTCTGGTAATGTGCCCGGTACGGCAATAGGCTCACCCCCTATTACGTGAGACCTAAAAATTCATGGCGAAATGTGGGTGTAATATTTCACCTCTGCCTACCACTTTGGGGATACAGGCGTGAGTCTATATATCAATCAACAGAGATAACCAGACGTTTAACAAAAACTTGGGGATCACAAAAATTTTGTCCAGTCTAGAAATCGAACATTTGGCATTTCGGGGCGAGTACTTTAAACCACTACCCTTTATGTATCGACAAAGTTTCCTGTGACACGGGATTTATTCCACATTTTTCCCTAGTTCAGGAAAAGTACCTACTCATAAAAAAAAATATCTCATTCTTCTTCTTCCTGAGTCGTTGGTACAGAATTCAAATGGCACCAGCCCAGTATGTGGCCACAGCAGTATCTCATTAAATCTGTATCAGACAGACAAAAGTTATAATGATGCAATTGTTCGCTGCCCACCGCTGGACATAGGCCTATCCTAATTTGCATCACAATAGCATTTACGTCAACAGGAGGATTTGGCGTACTAAGTATACCACGCTGATCAGACAGGTTGGTACCTATAATTTTATTTATTTATTTACAGTCTCACGCCTGTATCCCCAAAGGGGTAGGCAGAGGTGTAAATGTTACACCCACATTTCGCCATGAATTTTTAGGTCCCACGTAATAGGTGGCGACCCTATTGCCGTAACCGGGCACATCACCAGACTCCGGGCTGCTACTGAGTATTCGGAAAAACCCAGTAACAGTTTTGCCCGACCCGGGAATCTAACCCGGGACCTCCGATCAGCAGTCACATACACTAGCCACTGGACCACGGAGGCAGGTTGGTAGAGTAAGGTTTTATATCGAGTTTTCCCTCTCATCCTAAGAAAAGTGGGTACTATTTGCTTCGTGCATTTTCCTTAGTCGCCTTGTATAACACCCACGTAATGAAATGGACTAGTGACACTTTGTATTCTTAAATCGTCACCACACGGAGACAATGAATATGATATGAAAATTACCTATACTTTTTCCTTCAACGGACACTTCGAATGCTGGTCTAGTGGTTAGTGAAGGTGTTGGGCTGAAGGTCGCGAATTCGATACCCACCAAAAAAAAATCTTTATAGATAAGCACGATGATTTATTGTGTCTGGGTGTAATTTATCTCATCACCATCATCAGCCCTTTCAACTGCCCCACTGCTGGGCACGGGCTTCTTCTCACTATGAGAAGGGTAAGGCCATAGTCCACCACACTGGCCTAGTGCGTGTTGGCAGACTTCGCATTCATCTATAGGTGACATACTTAATTATAGGATGCTTTTAATAATATTTAACTATCTTTATCAGTTGTGTTATTGCGATAACATAGACTCTGCCTAGTTTGGGATGCAGTGGCCATATGCAAATCCAATTTCTATTTAATTCAAGGATATAATATTAGGTTGGTATTTTTTAAACGAACGTTTCGAATGTTCCGTCCTTTTGACGGCTATACGTTATCCGTACCAGGAATGAATACAGTGTCACGAAATACTTTACAACGAACATCCAGACTCGAAATTACGATTTGTGTATTCCACAGAGTGTTGTCTCGTGTGGGAACTGAACCCGCAACACTCGGTGCAGTGGCAAGCGGCGAGGCGATGGACTTGAACCACTGCGTCATCTGTGCAGTCATCAATTCTGTGTGTTAAGATTTTATTTTCGCAGTACCTAATAGGTAGTGAGATCGAATCCTACAGTGGGCCATTTAGGGCCCTATACTTTAAGCAGGAAAGGCAGCACTACCCTAGTGGAGATACCAACGTACTGCGATGCAGAGGGTATCGGGTTCGACTTTTCGAAGTTAAGTGCGTATTAAATTGTTAATTATTGCTTGCCCCGTGCTTCGGAGAGCACGTTAAACGGTCGGTCCCGGTTGTCATGAAGATATTTGACAGTCGTTACGGGGAGTCAGTACCCTCAAATAAACTTATACTGGTCTAAACCATGGAATATCGCTATCCCTTTGGGTTGCGGAGGACAGACGGCAGTCGCTCTGTGGAAAAGTTGATATTCTGTCATATCTGGTTAGACTAGTAAGCGGTACCCGGGCGTGTAAGCATAGCAAAAAAGGTGTAAGTCTTGGATGCAACTGCGATAACGCTAGGGCGATGATATGATGATGACTTTAAGCAGGAAATAATCATGTTTATAAACTTTTATAATATAACGTCATAATCTAAGAACATTATTGAATAACTTTATCAACAGAGCGCTAAAAAAACAGTTGGAAATGTTTTGCTTACCTGCTGATTTTCTTTTTGTACAATTAAGTAGATACATCCATAGTCGAGCTTTAGTGCTATCAAACTCACCACTCGCAAAACATTCACTCAGAGAAACAGGATACATACAGATAATAAACACACAATCTAACAAGAGAATAACAAACTAAAAATAATCAATACAATATAATGTGATCTAGAACTTCAAAGGTTTGTCACCCGAGGGCATAAATAAAAACAATTAATTTGATAAAACCTACCATTAAACTTTCTTATAATAAACTTTAAAAACATGCAAAAGTGCGTTGATTCTTCAACTCACCATTGATTTCAACATTGCTAGTAAACCCGGGCGTCACAACACAAGTTACAACCAACAGCACTGTGGACCACATCTTAGCACATGACACGAACACCAAGCACTGAGTCTCCTCACACACTAGCCTCAAGCGCCCTAGCGCTCCCCTCTACGTAATGTTAAGTAATTCCCCTCTTAGAGGACCTGTCTCTCAAGAAGCTTGTTGCGTCCTATTGTATAAGGTTGCGATACAATTGCCCTTTGCCGACCGAGAGGCTGTGCAAGCAGTGTCCACGTGCGCCTCCCAAAGAGGGAAGGAAGTTACGCTGGCGGTCTCACGCTTTCAAACCACACTTTGGTAAGCAGGTGTGACCCTGCCACTAAACCAAATTCGAGGGCACTAAAAATTGTTTTACTATTAAGTAGGTGTGAAACCCGGTTTATTCCCGGTGTTTCACTTTAATACTTACTACTGCAAAACGCTTTCCTAACTGAAAAATTTTCAGCAGCATGCTCTCTGGAAGTATGCACCTTTTACCTTTAAGCCACCTCTGCCTATAATTTCGAGAAGTATCGAACATTGAATTGAAACAATTTTATAGTTTACAAACTTTTTCTGATAGTTCCAATATGAGCACATTTTAATAACAATTATTCGCCCCTATTTACACACCCTACAGCATCCCTACAGTCCCTACACCTTTAGCGAAGGAATATTTATGTTACTAGCTCCAGTAGTTTTATGACGCCTGATGATATTCATGATACTTTGGACTAAGTATGTATTTTTATAAATACCTATATTATTACTGCAGGGAGTGGAGAACAAACCCATGACCTTTGATCGTGTCCCGAATACCTTAACCATCGATTTATCACCGCTTTACACCTGAATCGTCAACGAGACAACGCTCAAATGAGTGTGATTACTTCGTCACAGTTATTTGACCTTTCGTTTAATTGTGGTGCATTAGATTATATTGTACGCCAGGCACGTAGGCCTTTTGTTTGTTGGAGCCGAATATTCTAGGTTAAGGTTTTTATGTAGGTCTTTTAAAAGAAAATAATCATTCTCTTTTAATAAACTTTTCGGAGTGAAGAAGCACGTAAACAGCAAGGGAAATTTTTGCGGGATGGGCTCGGGCCCCACACGAGACTAAATTTTGTGCTATCCATAAATTATTGTGCCAAGTCTAAGTGTGTTTGTACCAATTTTGACTGTACGGTTTGCGCAGTCGTTTGAGTAGTTGAGTAGGTAGGTACAAACTATATACCTAACTTTTCATTTCGCGGGTTCAGACCCTACACGAGATAACACATTGTGTCATTCACAAATTATGAGCAAATGTTCGCGTCACAATATTTATCACCAGTGCCATCCTAAAAAAAAATTCTATAGGCCAAGCAACAGTAGGTATATCACAATCAGGACCTACCGCTCTCCTGTTTCCTTCCGCTGCCCGAAAATCTATCGCCAAAAATGTCGAATTCAAACTGAATTCAACTCAATCGCTTTGCCAATAGTGGTTTCATTCACACTGCAAGGACGTGAATACGTTCTTAGCCAACAAATATTTGTCTTAGCTGCTATGGCAATTATGAAGAAATGCGTGTTTCTGAAATCACAGCCTCATTCGTATGGACTTTTGACTATCAAAGTGTAGAAAAAAAAACCTAATGTGGAGATTGCTGAACTAAAGGCAGCGATAGCCTAGTGGAGATACCAACGGACTGCCATGCAGAGGGTATCGGGTTCGAATCCACGGCGCGCACCACTGACTTTTCGGAGTTATGTGCGTATTGAATTATTAATTATCGCTTGTCTCGTGGCTCGGAGAGCACGTTAAGCCGTTGGTCCCGGCTGTCATAAAGATCTTTGACAGTCGTTATAGAGCGTCAGTACCTCTATAATTAAGTGACTCTAGTCTATACCATGGAATATCGCTTTCCCTTCGGGTTGTGGGGGTCAGACAGGCAGTCGCTTCGTGGAAAAGCTAATATTCCGCCAAATCCGGTTAGACTAGAAAGCGGACCCCAGGTTGAGACTGGGATAACGCTAGGAGGATGGTGGAGATTGCTGAACTAACCTGCGAGGTCCACAAGTTTCCTACATCAGCTACTTTGACTTTTCAAAATGAAGTACGAAGGTATTTACTACAAATAAGTAAACCTAGTTAATAATAAACTCACTGTAACGGTAGACGATAACGGAAGTTATCTATATAGTCTAGACTAGACCACATGAGTAAATAAACTGAACAGAGAGACAGCTTCTTAAGAGCTTGTAAATTCGTTACCTATTTTGGTAGGGTTGTCACAATAGGTTAAGACAAATCGCTTGTTCGGTAAACGACAGATTCTGGATTGGACAGATTCGTGACTTGGCAGATTACCAACTCGACAGATTCGTGGATTGGGCAGATTCTTGGACTCGATGGATTCGCTAGACGGCAGAAGTACAGTTGTAAATAAAATAGCGAGTGGAACCAACAAAGGCATGCACCTGAAACTTTTAAAAGCACGGAATGAAAAAATATACATTTGTTACCAAGGACACGACGTGACGACGTGATTTATTTGACATCCCCGACAATACCACTAATAGTGTTGAATATTTTCTGGTAATATGATCTATTTTGGTAATAAACATAATATGTAGGTATCTCCTTCAGCTATTATGTGCCACTAGTTTTACCGCGGGGATAGGTACCTAAAATAAGTTTAAAAATAAATTGTGTAAGACAAATGAACGTCTACAAAACAAATGACTATACAATGATCAACCATCGATAGGGCTTACAAAAAACAGGTGCATGCGATTTTCGACCTTATTGACAATTCATGACAGACTTTTTTGTATTTTCTTGCTTTGTGACATTGATACGTTAATAAAATTATAAATTCTGAGTTACGTCAATTAGGTCGAAAATCGCATGCACCTGTTTTTTGTAATCCCTATCGATGGCTGATCACTTTCTGATAGTCATTGGTTTTGTAAACATTAACTGCTTTTACACAATTTCACAACTAATGAGTTCATGAGGATCCTCTGAGGGATTGGGCTAGGAGATCCTGGTGGACAACAATCATGCAAACATGTTAAGTATTTCGTTGCCAACATTGACAATATTTATTTCAAGATCGAAATATTCGCGAAACTTTTGCTTGAGCAATTCAACAAATGCGACAAAATTATCAGGAGATTATACCTAATTAAAAAACCCAATTGTACGTTACCATCGTTAAAATCTTTATAAAGACTGAATTATTTCATCTAGTATTATTCATACACACAGTGCAATAAACAACCATTATTAATAATAAAACACCACGTTTTTACATTAAAATATTAAAACTTGCAACGTACAAAACAAACAACGTGCGTCGCGTCGTAATAACCCTAAGATTGTCAACTGCTTGTGCCTACGTAAACCGGTTTTTTCCAGTCTCGCCGCGTACACGACAAGCGGCCAGTGGTCACGCACACATAAGCCGCGTGCTTGTCGTAGTGCAACCGATTCGCGCTGTTGTATGAAGCTGTGTCTCTGTTCCGTTTATCTACTCATGTGACTAGACTATATAGTCATGAGGTAGCATGCATGTCTCCGAGATCACCATTATGTTTTGTTATACACTATATTATAAAACACCGATATAAAAGCTGCCCTACCATTGGAGACGGGGCTTATTCTCGCTTTGCGATGCATAAGACCACAGTGCCGGTTTGCAGACATCAAGTGTAGATATTTCGAGAACATTATAGAGAACTCTCACATGCAAGTTTACTCACGATAATGTCCTTCACCGTTTAACATGCAATACGAGTTGCAGTACGAGCAGTTTAATCATATCATTCAGAATCATTGATTCAAAACAGTCAGTAGTGCTCTGAGCGGGCTTAATCTCACAATCCTTAAATGTAGCAGTCTGTTAGTCCATCCAGGATGTCGATGTATCTAATAAATTAAAAACATTTAAGTACATAGACTTTTTAAACACGCACTAAAAGAACGAAAGAAAGCATATCTTATCTTAAATTAATTCTTAGTAAAAACACCATTGGTGAACGAAAGAAGAAACTTCGAGCAGTATTTGTTAATCCGATGTATCGACATTTCACATTATTATCGATTACACATCGAGAAAAGAAATATTCCAGAAGCTAGTAGAATTGCGAATAAAACCAGTAACATTGAGACATGTAGTGAGGCAACTCACACTTGACCGGCGCGGATATCCTCGGCACAGTTTGAGATGAACTGTCGTAACTCCGTAAGCGCAGTGAAAGGGGGGACGGATGGGGAGGGCGGGTTACTCAAGTTCGATGCTTGGGCTTTGTAATTGATACATATGTGGTTCTTGTTTGACTATTGAACACGTTGCGTTTAGGTGTTCTGGTGTTATTAAACTAGTTTCTGCGGTAAGCGCGTTAGTAACATATGTAGGTAGGTATCTAATTTGACTGCACGGATGGCGCAGTAGTTTAAGCGCCAGCCAAGCCGCCTGCCACTGCGTCTAGTGTCGTGGTTCGATTCCTACGCGAGACAATAATTATTGATTTTATAGTATCCTCTTGGGTTTACGCGGATGTTACACATTGAAATCTAACAACGGTTTACGGATTCTATAGCGATATATTGTTTTAGTTAAAAAGAAAAAAAGTATGACTGAAACGTCGGCTACTAATAATAAAAATGTAATTTCTAGATCATTCGGTTTTAAATGTAATTTAACTAAAACCAAATAATGTCGCGATAGAATCCGTAAACCGTAGTTTGATTTCAATATTAATTTTATATTTATTTCTAGTAATATCCTAGAAAATTAAAGAAATCATAGGCCCCGGTGATCCAGCAGTGTACCTACCTAAACGACTGTATTTCATGAAGGCTCAGGTTCGTTCGTTTAATGTAAAGAATTCTCCTAAAGAAGTTGGAATACTCTTGTACCTACCATCCAATGTTGCACTCATACAAAAATAATTACAAAATCAATTTAACCTACCAACCAAACCAAACGTAGGTGTTGATGGATAAGAATTGAACCCGTGGCCTTTCGAACGAGTTCAATGCGTTTGTTTACTTGTTTGGAGGAATCCGACAGATAATTCGTATTAAAATAATTACACAACAACTCACTGTTCCGGTGAATTTTAAGGTGAGAATTAAATATAGACCTTTCATTTCCTGACACATAATTCACAACACATGTTCCGTGATTACAAGTTTAGTACAAGTTAATTTAAATGTCGAATGGATAATACATACATAGGTATGTAGTATGTACAGGGTCTTTATAAAACAAGGCCTATAGGCCGTTTTGAACAGGACTGTTGCTTATTTCAGCCAGCTGTCCCGTTGTCCCGAGATGATGGCTCGGGACACGAAAATCGCCCGTTTTTAGAAGGCGAATTTTAAAATTGATTGCCCAGTAAGCGCCGACCGCGGTACCGGCCAATCAACGATTAGCACTAGGGATTTAATAAAGGTAGATTTTTTATAATATATGTAAATATACCATATGTCAAGCGTCCCGTTTTAAGCTCAAAAATAAATGGTCAGTTTACCTATAGCAGATGTTCTATAGGCAACTCAGGGTTTCTAAACATTTGAGCGTATTGAAGAAACAGAAGAATGAACCGAGCAATCTGATTTAGAAATGAGAAATGGAAATTGATTACCTAGCACTTGATGTCAATGCGTCTGCTCCGCTTGGTCTCGCTCGCCAAGTCACTCCCACGAATCTTTATTGGTAGATACACATGTAGGTTAGCAGTTTTCTCTGACGCAGTAAAATAAGTCACTAGGTAGGTACCTACTACCTAAGGTCGGAAGGTGTGCGCGCTTGTCATCGTGGAAACGTCCAAGTCATTTTGACCTGTTTTAAGTGTCATAGGGCCAACTTATCCGACTGGCTCGAAGTTCATCAAACTTATCTATAATGGGAAGGTATCTACTCAGATGTTTAAATTCTGAGCACTTAGGGGCGGAACATACCTGACCGAAGATGCGTCGAACGTATCTTCGGTCGCGTCTATTCCGTCAAATGAATCGGTACACATCTGACGGAAAATGCGTCGAACGTATCTGCACACATTCGCCGAAGTTCGCCGAAAGCGTGGCTATTATACACACATATAAGTTTGTTCGTGCAGGGCCGTACTCAGGGCAGCTCAATATTTTACTGTCATATTCTTTTACCTAATCATTTTTCGTGTTCCCTGATGTTATGAAGTCACTGAAGTCCTGTAGTTATTTATATTGCAATTCGAGTTTGACTATTAAAAATATGTCGGACTTCGAAGATTTTTTATAGTAGCCAACAAGCCTTATTTGAATATAATTATATCCTATTTAGATATGGAGGTTCAAAAATAAAAGACGATAATATAATTTGGTTACGGTTTTTCACAAAACTTATACAAATTATATAGAAGGGGTTACAGACTACAGTTGCAGAGCAAGACACAAAATGTTTTCTATATAGGTATGTATGGAAATTGTTCCCGTGGACCTTTAGCACCTCATACCCAAAAATTGGCCCTCGATCCAAGCTAGCAAATATGCGTACACTCATAGCACATACTAACACTACATTATTCTACACATTTAATTTCTGAAAAAATAAGTAAGGTCTGGCGGCCCTGGAATCTTACGATCTTAAAATCACCGATCTGGGAATGACATGGATATGGTATGTCCAATACCTTAGAATTTAGCGTGCACACCTACGAAATTAGCGTGCACACCTACGAAACGTTGGGCAAATAAACTGGCTGCCATTTGGGTTGTTCTCCAGAATGTAATCGATATCGATATGGAGCGGGTTAGAGGAGAATAATGCATTTCGTAGTAAGTTACGTTTGTTAGTTTAAATCTTTTGCCAGATTAGTTTATTCCATAATGCAAATGTGGGCGAAGATGGCAAAGCGAAAGACGACCCTTGTATGAAACATGTAACAAAATATTCTCTGAGAGCCAATATCGGTTTTTTAGACATATTTATGCACAAAAACAAAATTATTATGTTCGATAGACACCGATTTCACAGCAGATGTATCACAAACCTTGGCGAAAAATATGGCGATAGTGGCACGAATGACATTTCTAATAAAATATCGTCATGATTAATTTATTCAGTAAACTATGGCTAACTCTTTTTTCTGACAGAGATATCCCTAAGACAAAACGAGACAACACTATGTTTGGTGGCTTTATGTCGATTTCGTATATATGTGTATTAAAAAAATCATGGCGAAATGTGGGTGTAATATTACACCTCTGCCTACCCCTCCGGGGATACAGCCGTGAGTCTATAAAAATATAAAATATAATTATATATGTGAATAATGTAATTTTTCTATATGTACATACTATTTGCCCTCTCCATTTATATTCCTTACTCAATGGTCAAAATTCACGTGGTGCGTGGTGTGCGCGACGTCGACGGATAATCCGTTAGTACGCTCGACGTACTAACGGATTATCGGTCAGGTGTGAATGGTTGAACGTTTTTCTATACATTTGTGTGTATTGGCGTTACGCGACCGATAAAACGCGACGGATCTTCCGTCAGATATGTTCCGGCCCTTAAACACATAATTTATGTACCCTCACTGTCCTTCACCAAAATGGCAATGAAATAGGTATCAAAATGTGTGCTCAGTAGGAATGGGAGACTTACCTGTTTACTTTTACTTAATTCCAGAAGTTACATAAGGATAATTAATAAAAACAACTAATCAAAATAATGACTTTTAATTATTTTCTTCAAATTTCAAATATTGTTTTATTTACATGAATAATCTTATTTTAAACATAAAATAAAAATATCGTTGATTACGCCCGACCACACCGGTCCTTGACATTGTTCATCAATAAACAACCACTAGCAACCATCATTGTGATTGTTAGGAACACATTCAAATAAGAAAATAAAAATAAAGATAAATAACGCCATACCAAAAAACCGTAACGTTCCTGGAACTTCAAACAAACAGTGACCACGCTATGACCATTTCATCGACGTAAACAGTATCTTAAATCCATTTTATTTTTATTAAATATTCGTCTAGTCCAAAGTTCTCAGTTCTGCTGTACAGCTACCTCTGCTGGACCTAATTTTGGAAGCAAGCTAGTCAGGAATAAAATTCGGTAAAGATAATAATCTTCTACGTACCTACGTGTCGCAAGAGCGGAAAATTGCTCAAGGCGCTTACGTACAAATTAAGGTACTACTTTACAATTGATTTTCTTTAGTCGATAGGTATAATATTATGTTGTGTGTCCATATAAAAAAAAGTTTATTATTGGCTCTAACCCGGTAAATTTTATCAGAGGAAAATCTAAAAAGTAATTTTGGGGGAGGGGCTTAAGCGCTAAACCCGCCACTGAGGCCTATGTCACATTATGTAAGATCATGTTACAGAATCCACTTAATGACGAACCAAGTATTTCAATAACTACCATTTAATTAGTTAATGTCACGAGGATAATGACACTAGCGATCTTCTGTCAAACGAAGTATTTTCTAAAAAAGGGTCTTGACAGACGGACGGACGGACAACAACATACATACATACATAGTCTCACGCCTATATCCCCGAAGAGGTAGGCAGAGGTGTAATGCTACACCCACTTTTCGCAAGCTTTATTTTAGACCCGTAATAGGGGGCGAGCCTATTGCCGTACCGGGCACATTACCAGACTCCGAGCTGCTACTGAGAATTTCCTAACGGAAAAACCCAATAACACATTGCACGACCCGGGAATCGAACCCGAGACCTCCCAATCCCACGCGCACATTTATGCCGCGAGACCAACGAGGCGAACAAAGTGATCCTAAAAGGGTTCCGTTTTTTTCTTTTCGAGGTACGGAACCCTAAAAAGCCAGATATTTAAAACTACGACCCAATAAATATAAGGCTTGCTCAATTAGTTGACAGCGAGATATTTATCGGATTTGCGCAGGATTTATAAATTGGGTCATGATTAGAACCGAGGCTTAGCCTTAGCTTTTAAATTACTAGAGTGAAAGAAAGCAAGAAAGTCGTTTCCAGTGACCCATCTCCTTGAAACATCAATCAAGCAACTCGGTTCAACCGATGAGTGGTTGTGTATTTATTATGTACTACGTACAACCGCCTTGAAGAGTGCACATAACGAATATCAATTAGGTAGGTATTTGATGCGCTCAAGGGCTACAATAACGTATAAAGATAACTATGAGGCAATTTTTAATTATATAATGGTTAATTTACTTTTTATTCATTGAACGATTGGCCCTTGATCATTTGTGGGTGCGGGCTTGATTACTTACTCACTAAAATAATATTCAAACGTTACTTTAATTTCGTCCTTTATGAATACATAGTGCGTGAAAAGGCAAGGAGATGTTTAAAAGACATGTCAATTAAATTTCCTAGCAATTCAGCGGTGACGAATTAAACGCGCGCCGCGTTTAAATCGTCTCGACCTGAAAATATGGTTTCCATCTGTTTTGAATTTATCAAAGAGAACAATCGGATAATTTATTATAAAACAGTAGGAATCTAGGATGTTGTTTAGAGGAGGGCAGTTAATTTGGCATGGGGCGAGGCTAGAATCAGTAGAAGGTTTTATCGTAGGAACACCAGAAAACTTTTGTCTTCGGAAGAAAAGATATGCGTTTGGGGGAAAATTAAACCACAGCCCACAGCCTCTCTCCTCCCGAGTCCTCTCCTCTTGGGGATCCAACCCGTGCGATCAACCTAATAATAGTCGAATATTTAATCTCGATGTGTCGTCGTGGACGAGATTTCGCCCAAATTCTGAGATTTTCTGCTACGAGTTCATTCTTCATTCAAATTTCAAACCGTTGATGCATGTAGCTGTGAACTTTTCCATCCTCCGACTCATTGTGCGACGCATAAGGGATGTGCCACAAAGTGTTGCCCAAGGACAGGCAGTAATGTACATTCATATTAATTTATTCCAAAGGTATTTACCACCTAATGGTGTTAGGTACAAATCGTCCTCAATGATTAAAATATGGCCGGAACTTATAACATCATGCCCTATAAATAAAGTAGTTATAATTTTCTACGTACAGGGAGTTAACAGTAGCTATTGTTTGCTATTCTTTACCATAGAGCAACACATTGTTTTTTTACAGAACACAATGCGATCTATTTAGCCGGAATAACTGAAAACCAAAATAAGTATCAATAACATTTTTAACAAATAACCGCATTAAAATCTGTATACCTATATAAGATTCTTACGTTACTGACTTATTGACAGACATGATAAGCCAAAACTATTCGACGCAAGAAGCTGAAATTTGGCATGTACGTTCCCGTAGAGGTGTACCGAGAAAGGATTTCCCTGAATTCCTACAGGATCGGGATGAAATGTGCGGGCGTAGTTGCTGCATCCTCTAGCGTAAAATATGGGGGGTGACCTGCAGGATAATAATGGACCAAAGGCAGATTGTTATTTATTTTTATTTTTCTTCACTTCCAATAAAGGGACCCGGCCTCTTTTGCATTTATACTTGAACTAACAGCACACAGCTTATTAAAACAGTCGCTATTGTCTGCCATTCCCTTAAAAAACATGATCCATATATGCGCTAGTATGTGGGACGATTTCCATTGTTGTTTACCACTTAGCAGACAATTCGCTAGAGTCATTCAACAATCAAGTTACTATTGTATATCAATGCAAGTTCGTTTTGATAAACTTGCATTGATATACAAGTTTATCCAAACACGAAACTGTTACTGTCCATACAAAATTTGTCTGAAAGAAATGCATTTAGCGAAAAGGCCGCTTCTTGGTTATTTTCTGTTTTGACTCTAGATCGCGATTCGCAAGATAGAACGACTTTCTTATTAGTAGGGGAGCCTAAGAAGGGAATTCGGGATTTACTCGAGCGCGTCAGATATTGATAGCATCCATGTCCTAAGTATTTTTAATAAAGTAGGAATATTATTCTGATCGTTTGCTTAATGGAGGTAAGATTTCAAAATGCAAACAAATAAAATTATTCGAGCATGTCAGAGTTTCTAAAGGGATGTTAAGTAAACCTAGAAAAAAGGCTCCCATTGAATAATCTGACGATTTAGGTTTCATGAAAACTCGTGGCCATTATTAGAAAGTTGCAAATGTGAATGAGTGAATTCGCCGTTTGGAAATACTCAAGCGCGTCAGATTAAGATATATATGCTTTATCCTAACGTCCTAGATGTGCTTACTCCTAATCTGACGATTATCTGCAGGGATTAAGGAAACAGCTCTTTTTTTAAATTTTGAAAGTCTATAGCCGCTTCCCCCACCGATGAAAAATTATACATTATTTACATACTTATTTATCTTTTTATCATCTAAGCTTTGCAACCCAATAGGTCGCCATGACGCTCCACTGTGTTTCGTCTAGAACATGCTAGCTGGACAAAAGTCATTGTCTAATTACCTGAAATTTATTACCTGAGCCTTTTACCAGATACCCAGGTGCCCCAATTCTGAGAATTGTTTTGGACACGTGTCAACTACTGATAAGGTAATTAGGTTAGTATATAAGGAAAGGGTAAGAAAACTGGGATTTTGAACTTGGATTTTTGCGTGTACGGAAGTAACATCCTATGTGAGTTTAACAGTGAGTTTAAGTTTTTTCAAAAGTGTTAGTGATGGATCTTCAAGTTAAAGGTATGTTCTTTTTATTTCTAATAAGAAAATAGGTTTACATTTCCCCATTATTTTTAAATAGTTCGAGTTTAAAGAAGTTTGTCAAATTTTGATGATTTTCTGAATTCATTGGACTAGAAACTACTTGTACCCTCTTGTACCCGGGCTAGATTTTATATATAGCATAGCCATTTCTGTTAGCTTTTAATTTTAGTCATCTTAGCCTGCACACTTGAGTACAACTTTGTCATTTTGCCTGTTTTCTAGAATACGAATTCTCAGTCTCGAAAATGGAGTTTTTTGATGAATGGCAGAAACATGCTAAAGAGAACCGCAACAGTAGACTGTATGAGTTTATAGTGATGAAACATGATCTTGTTAATATCACGGAAGCATCTGAGCGGGAAATTAAAATGACAATTGGAAGATTGTCATCCAAATACACAGAAAAATGGGAAAAATGTGGGAAATGCCGTAATCGCTTCCTGACTAAGAATTCTGAGTGGTTGTCTGGGGATTTTACATTCAAAGCATCTGTCCACCTCTCAACACCATCATCATCAAGTAAGAGTTCGATTCGTGGACGTCCATCAATAGATTTTCCTGAAGCAAGTGAAAAAACGAAAAGGAGACGCGTGGAGGACCTACTACACACGCGAGATGTAAACCAGCTAGTAGCCGCTGCTGAAATATCGGCACGATTATCCGGACATCGGAATTTGGCTACTGTGATTAAAGAAGCAAGCCATAGTCCGGAAAAGTGCCAAGAAATGAAAAGATATGTGGGTGAAAAGGTACGCGAACAACCAAGATGTTTGTCCAAAGAGGAGGCTTTGGCATATTATGTGGATGCCAAATCCACGAGCCACTCTTATAAACAAACGAGGAAATGGAGCATCAAGGCAGGACACCAGGTATTCCCATCATTTTATAGTGTTAGGCAGGCAAAAATTGAATGCTAACCTCCCGAGGAACAGATTTTTATAAGCGAAACGCGTGCAGAAATTAAACTTCAGGCGGTTTTAAATAAAACAGCTGAACGTCTAATTTGTGCACAGCGTGAAGTTTTAAAATCTGTAGATTCTGGCTCATCACTCTCCCTTGTTAGCAAGTGGGGGTGTGATGGAAGTTCCGGTCATAGCACTTACAAACAAAAATTCTCAAACAGTGAAGACACAGATGAGTTTTTGTTTATGTTCTCATTCGTGCCACTTCAGTTACGTGACAATAGTGGTAGAGTTGCTTGGCAGAATCCTCGACCATCTTCTACCATGTATTGTCGACCGATTAAGTTTATTTTCTCCAAAGAAACAACAGATTTTACTGTAATAGAAACCAATAAGATTTTGGAGGAAATAAACCAATTGGTGCCAACAATAGGTAATATAGATGGTAAAGAGATATCGGTCAAACACGAATTACTGTTCACGATGATTGATGGTAAAGTGTGCAACGCTATGACTGAAACTTCGTCAGCACTTAAATGTTACATTTGTGGAGCTACTCTTAAATTTATGAATGATGAGTCTAGGGAATTTGTTGTATATAAGGAAACTCTTGGTTTTGGTATATCTCCCCTTAACGCTTGGATCCGGTCTTTTGAATGTTTGCTTCACATAAGCTATCGTCTTGAAGTTAAGAAATGGCAACTTCGAGGTCAAAGTGACAAAGAAAATGTGAAGCAACGTTCGGCTCGTATCCAAGAAAGGTTTAAGGTTGAAATGGGTTTAATTGTAGATAAACCAAAACCAGGATTTGGTAATACGAATGATGGGAATACTGCTCGTCGGTTTTTTGAGAATCCTGAACAGGCTCCAGATATTACAGGTGTAGATGTGACACTAATTAAGAACTTTGGCACTATCCTTAGAACTTTAGCTTCGGGTTACGATATTGATGTTGTTAAATTTAATTCTTTTACACAGGACACAAAAAAATTGTATCTTAGTCTCTATTCGTGGTATAAAATGCCTGTTTCTGTGCACAAAATTCTTGTGCACAGTGTAGAAATTGTGAGATCGGCTCTTTTACCTATTGGGCAGCTTTCTGAAGAAGCTCAGGAAGCGCGTAATAAGGATTATAGGAGGTTCCGGGAGCACAATACTCGAAAATATTCACATATTGCCACTAATAGGGATTTACTTAAAATGTTGCTAATTACATCTGATCCTGTAATAAATGGCCTTAGGGAAGTGCCGAAAAAAACGACGAGTAAACTTCCTTCTGAGGTTTTAGAATTAATTATACCCCCTCCTGTAAATGGAAGGTCTAGTGTAAGTCATTGTAGTGCTCATCAAAATATGTCAGATTATATGGTAGATGATTCTTCAGAAGAAGAATTTAGTGATGCAGAATAAATAGAAGTTGTAAATAATATTTTACTAATGTTTTTTTTAAGCTGTGTACCTTATCTAACTTTATTATTAGTTGTCAACATATTGTTTTATAACTGCATATTTTTTAAGTATAAAGTATTGTTATTGAGTAGGTAGTAATAATGCCCTATTATGTAATTAGAAGCCAAGTCCTTAGTAGCACAATATTTTATGACTATTGTTTTTTTTTTTTCATTGTTATTTTTTACCTGTCTGACAATAAAAGATTAATCGCTATTACATTCTTTTTTGTTGGCACACGTGACCCTACCTCCTGTTATTGGTGTTATATGCGCTAATACCCCATTAGAATATCATAATTAAGCCGTACGAACTAAAAAACCTCAATAAATAATTTTGTCCAGCTAGCATGTTCTAGACGAACCACAGTGCGCTCGAGTAAATCCCAATTTAGCATCGTGAGCTCCGCTACTATTGGGCTCCTCTACTATATTGGAATCGCGGGAAACGGATGGATTATTGGCTGAAGATCGGTCTGTGTGGAGAACCTTGAGTAAAGCCTATGCCAGCAGTGCACCTCTATCGGCTGACATGATGATCTTGAACTTTAACCTGATGTCATCATCATCATCAGCCCTTTATACTGTCCCACTGCTGGGCACAGGCCTCTTCTCACTATGAGAAGGGTAAGGCCATAGTCCACCACGCTGGCCTAGTGCGAGTTGGCAGACTTCACATAACCTGATGTATTTACATAAAAAACTGATCATAATATTATTCAACGACAACGAGACGATGGCAATAATGGTATGACAATTTGACTTGTAAGTGCTAGATGTATGTATTGGCAACTGCAGTTTGTATCAAAATAGAATATTATTCAATCACTTCGTTAAAACTAGATGTCTTTCGTTTCGAATGATACTTACTCGGTATTACAGGGTCCATTTACCTATACTTTGCTTAGTATATATCGATATCCATTTTTATTTTGAGACAATTTACAACAAAATAATACCATATTACAAACAAATATAATAACATATTCTCTTCAATGAGAACCTTTTCTCATTTACAACGCTAAACGTTGTTTTACACGAAACACCTTTATTTCAGTTTGTGATAAGGTGCACATTTATATTCTGGTGCATTTTCGAAATATAATATACCCAGCCTCAGTTCAGTTTATTATTTTTTCAAATCTAATGAGTTCAAAAATTTTGGGATGATGTTCATGCTACCGGGCTTCAGATTATGTTATTAATGAAGTCGATAAATCGTTTTCAGTATTAATCTATATTTTGATCTGTTTGAATGTGTTCGTAGTATAGATGCGCAATGAAGCACATTTATATTGTTTAATAGTATTTTGTAGCCTAGGAGATAAATACAACATTTTTAAACAAATTCGTTTTATACTTCATAGGATATAATCTAGCAAGGCAAATTATAGTTCTACGCGTACTACCTTATTAGAGCTAGTATTGCTAGATGGAAGCTTAGTAAGAGCCTTATCTAGTAATAAAAATAAATAAAATATATAAATTATTTTCAAAATGTTGCCGTCATCTCCCAGTCTATATTAATATGATGTAGATTGAACAATTATAATCAAAAAACGTTAATAATATGGAATCATACATTTTTATTTTCAAATAACGATCTTTATAATTTTAGGCAAATAATATTTATTAATAAAATATAACATTTCCATGTATTCATATTCAGTATAAAAGATAATTCCATTGCAGCTCAATATTTTTTATAAATTCTGCAATATACTTAATTAATCTCGCTCTAAATACTGTTCAAAATATAATAAAATATAATATGTGGACAATTAAACATAAAAATATATGGTGGTAAGTACCTATAGATTAAAACGCGCCCAAAATTATAAAGATACACAAATAATAATATTAATATAATAATAATAATAAATCGATATCAATAACTAACTAAATTAAGTAAACGATCATAGACGAAACCGGAACTCGATTAAAACTAAATAAATACAGGGTGTAAACAATTGCTCCGTCAATAAATATTATATTAGTCCTTTTTTTATTTCCACTTCACAAATTAAAATTTTTCATTTTCCATTTCATGGATATGACGTGTTATCTAATTTTACATTTATTTATATTATACATATGTCAATAGCAATTTTTTACACCTTATACTAAAATTATGTACAAGTGTGCTATATATGAAAATATCTTTTATATATCCAAGCGAAAAGCAAATTTACCTAACGTATAGGACGCAAAATTATAATATTTAATCACTAAATAAGACCGGACAAGATGGCCGACTGACTACTAATAATTGAATCTTTTTTTTCTTCGTTTAAATTCTTTACATTTTACATACAATTCATCTTGCCCGGGTATATCACGTTATTTAGAATTTAACTCGTAAACAATGCGTGGAATAAATTAATAACAACATGCCTTAGCATTTGTCACTCACTTATATTTAACAAAGGCTACCACGATTGGTCGATTGACATTGACAGCTGTCAAATTTGACAGACAGAAAACGAAACAGCATGTACATTATAATAACTATAGTATACGTTAACTCACTCCATTTTTATTCCACGTACTTGAAAATGTTCGTACATATTTAATATTTTATTATTAGTAATTTTTACATTATTATGGCGTAGTTGTAAAGCTAATTATGTCAAATTATAAGTGAATAGATTGGGGTTCAAATAGTACGTCTAGAGGTGGGTATACCTCTGAGAATATTGTCCTGCTTCTCTCTCTATTTACGTGGAACACACAACAGCAGGGTAAGTGCAACTTGCGAAACGACAATTTTGTACAGACTCAGAAAAAAGGATGTCAAGGACATAGACACGAGTTTAAAATAAAATCAGATTGTCTGTTACGCTTACACGGCTACCATACACCGATTTTGACAAAATAAACCCTGAGCACAACATCGACAATTCTTTGTAAGTTCTGTCTTGGAGGAGTCTGCCATATCAGGCATGAATACATGAAGATAATCTTGTGTGTTTTTATACAACTGAAGCCAGCTTGCTGTATAAAGAACCCTTGTTTATACATTATTACTATGCCCTTGAAATCCCTATCTCAAATACAATGTTATATAGCTCTTACACAACAAACTTCAGACCGGCTTACCGAAAATTTCGTTAATATTTCGTTAATTTACAATTGATAAGACAGTGAGGACAAATCCATTAAAATTATTGTCGATGTGAAGAGTAAAATAATTACAATACAGTTATACACCCTCTGCTTACCCCTTCGGGGATAAAGGCGTGAAGTTATGTTATGTTTATACACCAATTAAATATACAGATAGGCACTCGGTTAGAATACATAAATGTGATTGCTTATTTGACACTCGCGAGTCAGATCATTGGACTATGACCATTATCAACTCTTCAACATCATAAATAAACTGCTGTTTACTGTATCTTTCTAGACAAAATGGCAAAGAGCTCAGATATTTACATAGAGGCGCATTTCCTATGGGCGCTCTGAAGACAAACTTTCTGTGACACAAATTGCCGCTTGGCGGCGTGGCAGTCGCGCTGTGACCGCTATCTCTACGAGAGCAAGAGACGAACGTTCCTCCTGTGTAACTGAACTACGAGAGCAAGAGAGACCGAGAACGACGCCACGCCGCCATCGGCGCCAACTACGAACTAAACTGGAGACAGTCCCCACTTGGAATCGGCACACGAAATCCTTAAAAACTGCGCTTCTATGTAAATCTGTATTCATTGGGATTGGTGAACTGCCATCAGAATGGCATACAAGTAGTCAAACTGTCATTTTATCGATCGATGAAATGTCATTTCAGTTGTCAAAACTGATATTTTATCGGTCGTTACCTGTCATTCTATCGATCGATAAATTGTCATTCTATTGATCAATAAACTTTCATTGTATGAATCGATAAACTATCATTTTAGCATTCATATAGTGAAGAGGTGCACAATGCCAAAAGTGCATTATTAGTAACGTAGTACTTTTTGCGGCTGCTATATACTTTACTATTATTTTCTTCTATTTTAGTGATTTTGTATTTAGAACAAGGAATGCATGGAAATCTTTTATATAGCTTTTTTCTATATATTTTGATCTAGATTGTTTTTATTTGAAAGGTGACGGGACAGTGTCGGTTTCGGTCCGTGACAGTTTTTAGCTATAAATTATAAAGATGGGTGTTACGGGTTACTAATTATTTTTTATTTTGTTTTGTGATGACGAGTAAGTAGTTTGTAGTCCAATGGTCTGACGCTTGAGCTATATTGGTTCTCTAGTTATCGACTCTATAAGACGTTGCTCTTCAACACATTCAAATAATAACAATATTAGTTGAATTATTGCATAGTTTCTTAAATATAAACTAATTTTACTGACATGATGTACGAAGTTACTAAGAAAATCGTCATCAATTGAAATAGATTTCCCACCTAATGGGGAAGAAGTGAGTAAAATTAGTTTATACGTAATTGTACATTTTTTGTATTGATAACTTTAATTAAAATATCTATCTAAGATCGTATTAAGTATCGCTTAAAGCTCTGATAAGCTGTCTCTGCCACACTGGACGAATCGTAATAGGAGAAAGAGAAAGAAACATGAGTATTCACAAGAAAATGAAAAAACTATGAAGATCTTTTACTTGTTATGTGTGTTTATTTTTACTACCAATCCAGTTGACGTAACAGCTTACCAAAGTCTTCAACAAAATATTACTTTGATACCGACGTTGCAAACTAGTATAATATCCCTTTCTAACAAACGTCAAAAGTTGCTCTATACTTATCAAATGGCGTATGTCAGAAAGAGACGCAGCGAGGTTAAAGCTAGTTCAATAGTAAGCTATACGGAGAATCATCGAGATATCTAAGAATGGTTTCGAAATCGACAGGCGATCTTCAATGACGTGTGACGTATCTAGTTGAGCATGACGTTCGGGCTTATAACCGTAAGATGGCGTTAGCAGTAACTGAGATCAGTGTGGCAAGGTTGAACCGCCACAGTCAAATATTATTGACAAGTCAAAGTGAACCTTGTACGGTAAGTTTAGGATACATTTTGCTTTGCCACAGTTGATGTTTATACTAGACTGTGGCGGTCAAGTCTTTGACAATAGATGGAGTTACTAGTGCGTTGAGCATGTACTGTTTGATCTTTGCGCCGCTAGTAATAAATGTCTTGTAATATCTGTACGCAGTTTTGATCCCTTAAATGAATGTGAATTGATTCTGAAGAGCTTTAGAATTTAATAGTACTTCTACTGGTGAGGATTGATTGATGAATGTTGGTGTTTCTGAGCGAATATTCAACTACCACGCGGGGCAAATCGTAGGTAGAAGCTAGTTCATCAATAAAACACGAAGAGAACTATTGTGAACCAAAATGTTATTGAGAATTGATAATTTACATCCGAGGACAGAACATTATACAAATATTTACTATTCAGTGTATTTTTGTACAATCATGTTTTGTTATCTATATAACCTTAATAGTTACTAAAGGTGTATCTAACAGAAGGCACTGTCACAAAATATATGTTTACAGAAGCGTAACTAAATCCATTATAGACTACAGGCCCATGTCCAAAATGGATGGGTCATATGAACCACCAGGTGACGTTTATAGGACGATATAAGAGCATAAAATAATAAGATTCAGCACTATGCCGTCACTTGTAAGCTGTCGAAAAAATCGAGGGTACACACACGTGTTATATGGAAAGAGAGGGGGTTGCAACGCTCGATTTTTCCCCTTGTCGCATGGTTTTTGTATGGCGTTGCGGAATAATGAATTCGAAGCTGTATTGAAACAGTATGAAACTGATGCCGTACAGAATGAAATGACCAAATTTACCCTGGAAATTGTCAGAAAATCAAAAAAAAAAACCGACTTTGTGGCGCACCTTTTTTTTACGGCACTGCGCGCTTTCTTATTATTTTTCATGGATCTATCGATGGTAAAAACGCCGTACAAAAATATATGACCGAAATGTACTCACTCTACCTGCACTTTTGAATTCTCAACAGCACTCAGTTGGACAGCTTACAAGTGACGGCATAGTGCTGAATCTTATTATTTTATGCTCTTATGTCGTCCTATATACGTCACCTGGTGGTTCATATGACCCATCCATTTTGGACATGGGCCTGTAGTCTATTAATATTGTAGTGCCTGTCTATGTGTGTATTTTGTATATGTGTAATAGTGTAATTATGTATGTGTATGACACATTTTATTTCTCAGACTTGGGTTGTGAAAGCATGATTATTCCCATCTTTCCCCCTGCTTTGTCTCCTTAAGGATATGGATAGGACAAACATGTCCGATCTGTGCCATTTATAGATGCAGATAGAACTATTTGTTCTATATATCTTCTAAAGGGACACAAATCGGGTAGATTTTAGATCAGATTTATTTATAATCGGACTACATTTCGATTTCTGACCACCTAAAACTCCCTGAATAACCAAAATAATTATTACTTTTACTTACATTACAGAACAACAACCTTCTGATTTTTCGTTATAATATCGTTCGGTCATGAAATGTACTACTTTTAACCCCTGTAGTATATAATAAACCCACACGCCACGGTTATACGTTTGCGTCCCGTTGCGTTAACATCGGCAACGGGTATTCAACCAGATGAACCAGTAACAACTGATACCTGTTACATAAATACTACTTATAATGTGTATAAAGTAATAGTTTTAGAGATAAAAATCCAGCTCCACACTTATTTTAAACGCCAACAATATCATAAATAGTTGACTTGACGTAGGCAACCGGTATGCAACCAATTCCTTAATAATCTGACAATCACATACCAAAAACTATATAATAATAATATTTCATAAGATAATTATTGCATGTATGTATGTACCACACTGATCTCCTAGCACCACTAACTTCGAAGCCGTATATAGTATATAATATTAATCTGTCTGTTTGTCGTTCAGTCGACGCCAGCGAAACCCTGCGAGCCTTCGATCGCTTTGATTAGTTTCTCACGGAGTTGTTGGTAGCTTTCGTACGGCGGGAGGTCGATGCGGTTGAAACTGGAACAAAAATTATAATATGTACATGGGCGTCGCCAGGAGGGGGGCAGCTGTAAGAGAGTAAAAAAATCCTATATTTTCACATTTCTCTATACTTTTCTCATTTTCCATATCAACTTGCCCTCCCCTAGACCATCGACTAGTGACCTTGCCCCTCCCTAGGCACTCGACTGGCGACGCCTTTGAATATGTAAGTATTATTCTTGCGTTACTAAAGAGACATAGTATGCCAACTCTTCAGGATAGATTCGTCAGGATGGAATGATACACTCATCTGAGAAGTGTCTCCCCAGAAATATCTATATTATAGATAATATAAAAAATCCAAAAAAAAAATCTGCCAATACGGATTATTTTTGTATGCCACAGATTGCCATGCAGCATAGTTAGACAAAAAAAATAACTGACTGACTAACAAACAAAGCACAACCAAAACTATAGGGCGCAAGAAGCTAGAATTTAGCATGTATGTTCCTTATGGAGTGAAGGGTAGCACTAAGAAAATATTTTTGGAAATTCCCGAACTAAGGAGTAAAAATAGTCCCACGCGGGCGGAGCCGTGGACAAAGTCTAGTAAGTGCTACTTTAGTTTTTCGTAGTAGTAAGTAGTGATGTTACGGATATCCGTATCCGTATCCGTATCCGCGGAGGAAAAGAGATCCGTATCCGTTACTTTTCGGATCTTTCTGTATCCGTATCCGAGGATCTTGACCCCAAATATTCGTAATCCGATCCGTATCCACGGATATACATTCTTAAGGACGCGTTTACGCTTGTATCAAAAAACCACATATTTCCGGTACATTTTACGACAATTTTAGATAATAACTAATAAAACTAATAATTACGATAAATTGATTACTTTTTTATCTATAAATCAATTTGAAAATAAATAAAAAATATTTAATTAATATTAATGTAAAATCGATTCGAAACGGCCTCTTAAATCAAAAATAGGCATATACTGCTATTTTTGGGTACAATTTTCTCTCTATTTTTACATTTATTTAGATTTTCAAAGATAGAATAGGGTAGTAAATATAGTCAACTCAAAAACAATTAGATTATTTTTTTCAAAATATTGTAAATTGACTCAAAAAAAGCAAAAAATCATCTTACATTTTTCTTCTATTTTGCTCGCATACGTGTGTCTTAATATGTGGCAATAAGGTTCGTTTTATTTAGCCACTTTCTTGATTTATATATCCAAATTCTGCAATGAGATCTCAGTCTGCGCTTGAGCGCCGTCGGGAGTGGACTCTATGTCGCTTGTCGCTGCAGCCCGAAGACGAAAAAAGCAATATACGAATACAAAATATTCGCTAAAATCAATTTGATACTTCTCGTATTCTGTGCGAATTACGTACAAGTAAATTTCTTTTGTATAAATGGACATTATTACTTTATTTTCTCCGTTATGTTGAGTCAGGATATATTTCGGTATTTAGATATTATTTTGTTTCTTGCGTTGAAATCTGGTAAGATTATCTGGACTGATGGTATACCATCCCGTTCAAGTGTTGCGACTGGAACTCATAAAAGAGTAGACCTAGTTATGCCAGGTTGGGGCTCATTTTATTTGTTTTGGTGAGACCCTACCACTGGTACTAGTGAAGTAACCTTCCAAGGTTATTCAATGAGTCTTGCTGGTACTCATGTGTGAGTAGAGCTAGGCGTGCCGAGTTTGGGCTCATTTTGTTTGTACATAAGAGACCCTACCACTGCATTTTATGAAGTAACCTTCCAGGGTTATTCAATGACTCTTACTGGTACTCATATGTCAGTACAGCTAGGCATGCCGAGTTTGGGTTCATTTTGTTTGTACATAAGTGACCCTACCATTGGAACTTATAAAGTAACCTTCCAGGGTTATTCGATGACTCTTGCTGGTACTCATATGTGAGTAGAGTTAGGCATGCCGAGTTTGGGCTCATTTTGTTTGTACATAAGAGACCCTACCACTGGAACTTATGAAGTAACCTTCCAGGGTTATTCAATGACTCTTGCTGGTACTCATGTGTGAGTAAAGCTACGCATGCCGAGTTTGGGTTCATTTTGTTTGTACATAAGAGACCCTACCACTGCATTTTATGAAGTAACCTTCCAGGGTTATTCAATGACTCTTACTGGTACTCATATGTCAGTAGAGCTAGGCATGCCGAGTTTGGGTTCATTTTGTTTGTACATAAGTGACCCTACCACTGGAACTTATGAAGTAACCTTCCAGGGTTATTCGATGACTCTTGCTGGTACTCATATGTGAGTAGAGCTGGGCATACCGAGTTTGGGATCATTTTGTATGAACATCAGAGACCCTACCACTGGAACTTATGAAGTAACCTTCCAGGGTTATTCAAGGACTCTTGCTGGTACTCATGGGTGAGTAGAGGTAGGCATGCCGAGTTTAGGCTCATTTTGTTTGTACATAAGAGACCCTACCACTGGAACTTATGAATTAACCTTCCATGGTCATTCAATGACTCTTGCTGGTACTCATGTGTGAGTAGAGCTAGGCATACCGAGTTTGGGCTCATTTTGTTTGTACATAAGAGACCCTACCACTGCATTTTATGAAGTAACCTTCCAGGGTTATTCAATGACTCTTACTGGTACTCATATGTCAGTAGAGCTAGGCATGCCGAGTTTGGGTTCATTTTGTTTGTACATAAGTGACCCTACCACTGGAACTTATGAAGTAACCTGCCAGGGTTATTCGATGACTCTTGCTGGTACTCATAAGTCATTTGTGAGTAGAGCTAGGCATGCCGAGTTTGGGCTCATTTTGTTTGTACATAAGAGACCCTACCACTGGAACTTATGAAGTAACCTTCCAGGGTTACTCAAGGACTCTTGCTGGTACTCATGTGTGAGTAGAGGTAGGCATGCCGAGTTTAGGCTCATTTTGTTTGTACATAAGAGACCCTACCACTGGAACTTATGAAGTAACCTTCCATGGTCAATCAATGACTCTTGCTGGTACTCATGTGTGAGTAGAGCTAGGCATGCCGAGTTTGGGCTCATTTTGTTTGTACATAAGTGACCCTACGACTGGAACTTATGAAGTAACCTTCCAGGGTTATTCGATAACTCTTGGTTGTACTCATATGGAAGTAAAGCTAGACATGCCGAGTTTGGGCTCATTTTGTTTGTACATAAGAGACCCTACCGCTGGAACTTATGAAGTAACCTTTCAGGTTTTTCAGGTTTATTCAAAGACTCTTAGTGGTACTCATATGTGAGTAGAGCTAGGTATGTTCCAGTGGTAGGGTCTCTGATGTTCATACAAAATGATCCCAAACTCGGTATGCCCAGCTCTACTCACATATGAGTACCAGCAAGAGTCATCGAATAACCCTGGAAGGTTACTTCATATGTTCCAGTGGTAGGGTCACTTATGTACAAACAAAATGAACCCAAACTCGGCATGCCTAGCTGTACTGACATATGAGTACCAGTAAGAGTCATTGAATAACCCTGGAAGGTTACTTCATAAAATGCAGTGGTAGGGTCTCTTATGTACAAACAAAATGAGCCCAAACTCGGTATGCCTAGCTCTACTCACACATGAGTACCAGCAAGAGTCATTGAATGACCATGGAAGGTTACTTCATAAGTTCCAGTGGTAGGGTCTCTTATGTACAAACAAAATGAGCCTAAACTCGGCATGCCTAGCTCTACTCACACATGAGTACCAGCAAGAGTCATTGAATAACCCTGGAAGGTTACTTCATAAGTTCCAGTGGTAGGGTCTCTTATGTACAAACAAAATGAGCCCAAACTCGGCATGCCTAGCTTTACTTCCATATGAGTACCACCAAAAGTTATCGAATAACCCTGGAAGGTTACTTCATAAGTTCCAGTTGTAGGGTCACTTATGTACAAACAAAATGAGCCCAAACTCGGCATGCCTAGCTCTACTCACATATGAGAACCAGCAAGAGTCATTAAATAACCCTGAAAGGTTACTTCATAAGTTGCAGTGGTTGGGTTTCTTATGTACAAACAAAATGAGCCCAAACTCGGCATGCCTAGCTCTACTCACATATAAGAACCAGCAATAGTCATCGATTAACACTGGAAGGTTACTTCATAAGTTGCAGTGGTTGGGTCTCTTATGTACAAACAAAATGAGCCCAAACTCGGCATGCCTAGCTCTACTCACATATGAGTACCAGCAAGAGTCATCGAATAACCCTGGAAGGTTACTTCATAAGTTCCAGTGGTAGGGTCACTTATGTACAAACAAAATGAACCCAAACTCGGCATGCCTAGCTGTACTGACATATGAGTACCAGTAAGAGTCATTGAATAACCCTGGAAGGTTACTTCATAAAATGCAGTGGTAGGGTCTCTTATGTACAAACAAAATGAGCCCAAACTCGGCATGCCTAGCTCTACTCACATATGAGTACCAGCAAGTGTCATCGAATAACCCTGGAAGTTTACTTCATAAGTTTCAGTGGTAGGGTCTCTTATGTATAAACAAAATGACCCCAAACTCGGCATGCCTAGCTCTACTCACATATGAGTACCAGCAAGAGTCATTGAATAACCCTGGAAGGTTACTTCATAAGTTGCAGTGGTTTGGTCTCTTATGTACAAACAAAATGAGCCCAAACTCGGCATGCCTAGCTCAACTCACATATAAGAACCAGCAAGAGTCATCGAATAACCCTGGAAGTTTACTTCATAAGTTCCAGTGGTAAGGTCTTTTATGTACAAAAAAAATGAGCCCAAACTCGGCATGCCTAGCTCTACTCACATAAGAGTACCAGTAAGACTCATCGAATAACCTTGGAAGGTTACTTCACTAGTACCAGTGGTAGGGTCTCACTAAAACAAATAAAATGAGCCCCAACCTGGCATAACTAGGTCTACTCTTTTATGAGTTCCAGTCGCAACACTTGAATGGGATGGTATACCATCAGTCCACATAATCATACCAGATTTCAACGCAAGAAACAAAATAATATCTAAATACCGAAATATATCCTGAATCAACATAATGGAAAAAATAAAGTAATAATGTCCATTTAGGTATATAAAAATAAGAAACTTATTTGTACGTAATTTGCACAGCCAGGCCTATAACACATAGATACATATCACAAAAAATTCTAAGTCTCAAAGTTATTTAGTTAAACTACATTTCCGCAAATTACCGTACGTAGTACGTACTGTTGCCGCCGTGTCGCTGTAGTGACGCGATTTTGTACCTACTAATTTTGTAAACGCGTCCTTAACGATCCGGCACATCACTAGTAGTAAGATGACACATTCTCAGTGCCGAGTTGGTGAATAGTTATTTGATGCACTTACCATGTGTGAGCTCTGGGGTAGTTATCAGGCGAGCCCCACTTCTCGATAGTGAACAGCTGCGGTCCATTGCTGCCGTACAACTCTTTGAACCCGTTCATAGGCACGCGAGATGTGCCCGTCACGAACTGCAGCAGACGGGAACGCATCTCGTTCGAGAAGGATAGTACAACCTGAAAGAAAAATTGGATTTAGATCAATTATGATAATCTAATTCTAAGTATATAAATATAATCTGAGTACCCGATTCCGAGATTTCTTCAACGATTTACATGCAATTTAGTATACAGGGAGTCTCGGGGTCGATTAGTCGATCTAAGATTCATTTTTAGGGTTCCGTACCTAAAAGGTAAAAATCGGAACCCTATTACTAAGCCTCCGCTGTCTGTCTGTCTGTCTGTCTGTCTGTCTGTCTGTCACCAGGCTGTATCTCATAAACCGTGATAGCTAGAAAGCTGAAATTTTCACAAATTTTGTATTTCGGTTGCCGCTATAACAACAAATACTAAAAATAAAAGAAATGAAAATATTAAGGGGGGGTCCCATACAATAAACGTGTTTTTTTTTCGTATTTTTGCTCAAAATTACTAACGGTAACAGGTAGACGCTTAAAATTTTCACGGAATATGTAGTTGTATATTACCTTTAATAAATAAATAATTAAATTAAAAAAAGTAAATAATAAAGGGGGGCTCCCATACAACAAACGTAATTTTTAAGCAATTTTTTACTCGATCTTAATAAACAAGTAGAAACTTAAAAAATATTTAAGTATATATACAACAAACGTGATTTTTTTTTATAGATGATGGTACGGAACCCTTCGTGCGCGAGTCCGACTCGCACTTGCCCAATTTTTATGTAATACGGTTCACTAAAAAAGGTGCAAAGCTCGGTCATCCAGTTTTCTACTTTAAAATGGAACAATCCACACAAATTATGCTGATATGTTTTGCGAGTAAAGAAAATAAAAACATCTTAAGTACTACAAAACAACTGACCAATGCTGAACTATGCCCTGTTCTGCTGCGTCACACGTTTGCTTTTTATTGTTTTCTAGTACTGTTTTTATTTTTTAATGTTCTTTTATTTTTGTGCGTGTTTAGAATCACATTATTTTTCTATTTTTCTTCTATAGAAAAGGCTTGCAGTTACCTCTTTTTGCTTGATCTGAGCGTTCAATATTAAATACTATTAAATACGGACAGTCGTTACGGGGAGTCAGTACCCTCAAATAAACTGATACTGCTCTAAACCATGGAATATTGCTATCTCTTTGGGTTGCGGAGGTCAGACGGCAGTCGCTCTCTGGAAAAGCTGACATTCTGTCAAATCTGCTTAGACTAGTAGTCAAGCGGACCTCGGGCTCCAAGGCATGTAAGTCTTGGATGCAACTGGGATAACGCTAGGACGATGATGAAGAGGACAGTAATCTGTTCACCTTACGTGCACGTATACGTAAACATCGACGCGTATGCACTTTTTTAGAGATAAGCCCTTGCTTATTTCAATATGCATGGGCCGGCTCGACCTAGAAATTACTGCCCTCTCATAAAATGTCGACGTACGGTAACAGTATCTATACCGTTGCGTTACGATATGAGAGTGTGGAGACCCCATCCCATTTTTCTTTCCCTCATCCCGCTGCTTTTCCGATTCGTTTTACCTACAGCCAGCAACGCACTTGTGACGTCTCTGGTGTTTCGCGTGTACATTGGCCATTATCCATATGCCATACTATTATCTTATAAAAGATACTGAGCAAGTTGATATCACGAAACCAGAAATATGGTGGTGTTTGAAATAAAAATATTATTTGTGATAGGTCAAGTCGATTATATCGATTTAGTAACGTTTAGTTTAGTCTATTGTGAATTTTGACTATGGTAACACTGAACTGTCAACTTCCGCTTGCCTTGAAAAATTAACACGCCGTCTTGGTCTGTCTCGCGAGATTTGTATTGATATAAATTGATCGCCTTTTTGAAAGCAGATAAACCAGCTTCGCGAATTTGTATTGTGAATTCTTATAAACTGCCGCCTTTGGTTTGCCCGGCAAAAGTTGAGTTGAACATTGACATTTGCAAAACTATGATTGTGAATCCTGTGAACGTGCCTCGTGCCCCTCGTGTCCTGAAGACAACAAGTTTGGAGGAACAGCTAAGTGGATAATTCATTCAATCTATCGTGGCCACCTTAGTTTTGTTTGTGTTTCCCTAACTTAGTCCTAGGCCTGACATCATTGAAGATATCAGGTAAGTTGAAATATAATATTGATACTTGTAATTCGCTGTGCAACTCAGTGCATTGTGTCTGGATATATTGTCTATCGTGGTCAGGTAGATGTATTACAGACTTCCACTGCGCACCTCAGAACAATTTCCTACCTGCCTACGGTAACTCTAGACAGGTGGCATAAAAATATTAGTTACCCTCCAGAACCACTGCACCACGATATGATTCGCATGGTAGTCCCCCTTGTAGAGCGTGTTGGCGCGCCAGTCGCGCACGTCGATGTGCTGTATGACAATAATATTAGTTACCCTCCAGAACCACTGCACCACGATATGATTCGCATGGTAGTCCCCCTTGTAGAGCGTGTTGGCGCGCCAGTCGCGCACGTCGATGTGCTGTATGACAATAATATTAGTTACCCTCCAGAACCACTGCACCACGATATGATTCGCATGGTAGTCCCCCTTGTAGAGCGTGTTGGCGCGCCAGTCGCGCACGTCGATGTGCTGTATGACAATAATATTAGTTACCCTCCAGAACCACTGCACCACGATATGATTCGCATGGTAGTCCCCCTTGTAGAGCGTGTTGGCGCGCCAGTCGCGCACGTCGATGTGCTGTATGCCGCACAGCAGCAGCTCCAGCTCGTTCTCGTCGAAGATCTTCAGCAGCGGCAGCGGCACCAGCCCGCCCAGACCTTCCAGGAACGCGAACATCTGCTCCTGCACGCGGCTCACGAACCGCCATTGGATTACTAGTCTGAAATACGAAAACGATTGATTAATTCACTACCTGCTCACATACACTCATTACTTCCCCACGAGTTCCCTTCTTCCTATGATCTCAGCTCCTTTTAGCGGGACGTAAAAAGCTTTTCTCTAGGCCATCAAAGTAAGGGCCATCATGCCATTATTATTAAAATTTTATTGGCATGATGACTTTTGCTATGGGACTCCGTACGCTTAAGATCAGTCGGCATGGATTCATTTTGGCAGGCCTCAATAAAAAAAACTCATTGCGCAAAGTTATTGATTTGATACAAAGGACGTCACGACAGCGGTAGTGGAGATACCAACAGACTATCATGCAGAAGAAATCACAAATCTACGACGCATATTCAATTGTTAACTAGAGGACCCGTGCTGCTCCACAGCATATTTTAATATTATGAAAAAGCTCTTACATATAGGTATGATGAGTACATTGTAGCCTTATCTATTTTTTTTTATTGACTCACGCCTGTATCCCCGAAGGGGTAGGCAGAGGCGTAAATATTAGACCCACATTTCGCCATGAATTTTTTGGTCCCGCGTAATAGGGGGCGAGCCTATTGCCGTTACCGGGCACATCACCAGACTCCGTGCTGCTACTGAGAATTCGGAAAACCCAGTAACACTTTTTGCCCGATCCGGGAATCGAACTCGGGACCTCCGATCAGCAGTTGCATACGCTATCCAAAAATATATATATCACAAAACTTCTTTTCTCACAACATTGGCTTTGCGTTGCACCTTAGGTATTGTGAAATTTCCACATTCGCATTACTGAATGGTTTACCGCGCAATAGGGATATATATAATATGTATAAGTAACTGAACATTGACGAAAGAAAGTTCTTCAATATGACTGTGCTGCCCTACCATTCTTTCCATTAGGACACTGTAATGTCCTTTGTCCAGGTGCCCAGAAAATAGCAAGTTATGAACAATTTCGCCAGTACCATAGTCGTCCGTGTGGTGACGGATTAAGAATACGGAATGTCACCACCCCATATCATCCCATGGGTGTCGTAAGAGCCGACAGAGGGAGCATATTATGCAGAGAACAGCACTGTAAGAGAAGGAAAACTTGATACAAACCCTATACCAACCCGTTTGGCCAGCGTGGTATAGTAGGCCAATTCCTCCTTTCAAAGGAGAGGCCTAAGTCCAGCAGTGGACTGTTAAAGGCTGATGATGATGATGATAGTCAGTAATCGTATTACTGTTTTCCAGGTGAACTCTGAATTGACACTCGGGATATAGTTAGCTCACTTACACTCTGAAGTTGAGCATGCCCTGCGTATTGTCCATTGGCACCCATCACACGTTTGTAATCTGTTGCATTTGTAATGGTCTGGCCATATGCTTCGTCCCCAACAATGAAGTTACTATATTCATCCCACTTATTGACAATGTTATCAACAGTGGCCAAATGAATTTCATAATGTTTATTCTCACTTTCATATAAACAATAAGAAATTGCGCGGAATAAGCAATTACCGTCATCAAGAATGGAAATCACTTGAAAATGGTTGATGGTAGAATTAATCAAATCTGAACCAGTTTCGACCCGTATTTTTTTAGAAGTAGGAGGACCATCCGGTACCGAATCTCCAACAGGGCCGTCATTGGCCAAGATTCTTTGTTCAAACTTTCTCTAAGCATTTTTCAATTTCCTTCCAAGAACCATAATTATAATTGAAAACACAACTACTCACAAAAAATAGGTTATTAAATCAGAAACTTAAGTAACTAACTTACGCTAACTTCACTTTTTTATTTTATCTGTCAATATTTTACTACCAAAATTAAAAATATAGATAAACAACTTTTTTTTATAAGTAAGAAAATAGGTTTTATTTCTGTTATCCAGCTAAATATTTCTGTGAAAAGCACGATTTATTTTGTTTTATGTATGGGTGTGATTAATCCATCATAATTTAGAAATGTATCTAATAATTATTACGTTTTCCTATAGTTTTGATAGAAATGGTAGTTTTGGTAGGAATGGTATCTTTGATAGCAATCGTAACCTTACTACCAAAACTACCATATAAGCCAGAAAATACTATTTCTACCAAAAAATCTATTCCTACCGAAAATACTATTCCTATTAAATCTACTATTTGTACCAAAACTACTATTCGTACTAACACTATCATATCTATCATTTTTCCAAAACTACCATTTCTACCAAAACCGCCGGTGCTGTCAAAAGTACATTTTCTCTCAAAACTACTATTCTTGCCGTACTATTTATGCCGTGTGGTTGACGTAAGAGGCGACTAAGGGATAACACGATGCAAATACCATCTTTGCGTAGAGACGGAAAACTCGACATCAAACCCTATGCGACTGCCTCGTTGGTCTCGCGGCATAAATGTGCGCGTGGGATCGGGAGGTCCCGGGTTCGATTCCTGGGTCGAGCAGTGTTATTGGGTTTTTCTGTCACGAAATTCTCAGTAGCAGCACGGAGTCTGGAAATGTGCCCGGTACGGCAATAGGCTCGCCCCTTATTACGTGGGACTAAAGTATATCTGGCAAAAAGTGGGTGTAGAAATACACCTCTGCCTACCCCTTCGGGGATAAAAGGCGTGACGATATGTATGTATGTATGTGTACTACTATTCTTACCAAAGCTACAATTTCTACCATAAGTACCACTTGTAATAATATAATTATATGACAATATAATAGTACCATGAACCGCTGTGATGTTCCACATAAAAAAAAATTAAGATGCCCGAAGAAAGTTCGTACTTAATTTAAAAACACAAAAATTTTCCTAACATAAAACGTAAGGAAAATGCCTCAACATCCGAGATCAGTTCATCCAACATTAAGGCCCTTCTCTCACGAAGCGACTCTCAAACGATTTGTGTTTTGTACCCGTATTCTACGCGTCGCTTGTGAGTAGCTGCCATACATATTCAGCTAATTTCGCACACGACGAGACGCTATGACGACGCGTTTGATGTCAGTCGCACGCTACCGTCTTGCTGGTCGCACGCTACCCGAGTAGTATATGCGTCGCATTACAAAATGGCGGCGGAACAAACTTTAAATATTAATTTTGTGCAGGAGGTAGAAAATTTTCCATGTTTGTATAATTATAAGCTGCCAGAGTACGTAAGAAAAGATGTTACATAAATGGATGGATTGAAATTTAGAAAAAAAACAATATTCATTTATAGGTATACACAGACCGGTCGGTGTGGAGAAACTTGGGGGAGGCCTGTGTCCAGCAGTGGACGTCGTTTGGCTGATATTTATGATGATAGGTATACATTAAATTTTTACACAATAATTTTATTGCCAAGGAAGCGAAGCAGTGGGGTTATTATTTAGATAGTTGGCAAGATAATTTCTCAGATAAAGATTCAAATAATAATATGATTCTATTGACATTCTATAAAAATGACGAATCGTCCCTCGACAAATGCCCTACAATTGATATTTTTTTCGATATACGGGTGCACCCAGAATCTTCTTTTATATTTTCGTTTATTCGTGTAATATAAATACAGAAGAAAATTATCTTTATCGCTGGAGTCACTAGACATCGTCGTACGAATGTTGTTCTTCAAATGAAAAAATATAGTCTCATTTGCGTAGCATCGTGTGCGGTAAAGAGTAGCATACCAGTATTCGATTATGGTTTGCATCTCAGTCCCGTAGCATTTGAATAGCTTCGTGAGAGAAGGGCCTAAGGGTTAACTGGTAACAATCGGGGAGTATTACCTGCCATCAGCGATAATTCACTATAGTGATAATTTTACCAACATCGGATATAATTTTACCCACCACAACACTCACACCCGTATGAAAGTAAGGCAAGGTCACCTTAAGGAGGCATAACGTTTTTTCCTGGCAGTTACTGCAAGGAACTTATTAAATGCCATAAAAATATTTTTGAATTTAGAACCGTCCATGTAGATCAGGGCCGTGAAAGCTCCATACGTGGGTAAATTTCATATAGATCAGCGCCATCTACCGAAGATTGCAAGAAAAATAATACATATATACCTAGAAATATCTGTAGCGATAACTGAACGGTAATTTCGCCAACATCGTTTAGATCTGCGTGGCGCAGTGGAAGAGTGCTTAGCACGCAACTCAAATGTCCGTGGATCGAAACCACGTTAATCTAGAACTACTTTTTGTGATTTTTATATTTTTTTACTTTTAAATTGCATATTTTACAATATAATAGTTGTCATTTACTTATTTATTAACACCGAAATTAAACATTTATTTTATTTTGAAAAATGAATCCACTACTAACGCCATCTATACGATCGGAATAAAAATAAAATTGTTTGTACGCCATCTAAACAACTTCTAGTAATCAGATACTTTTAGTCGCTACACATCAAAGCTTTTTGTCATTTTCAGTCTGTCCATCCTAAGGTTGCCTGTAAGAGATCGCACTCAGCGATAAGGCCGCCCTTGTGCATTTGATATGTATCTACATTTAAGTTATTTACACCAAATTTGTACAAACATTTGCACAATAAAGCAATTATCTATCTATCTAGAGTAGAGGATGCCTATTGAACTTTTCCTTAGAGAGAGTTGCGCATCTATACCAGTATATCTGTATAATCTATGATGTAGATGTTAGGTAATTTCTAATGCTTGATGACAAATCTATGCAGCGAGAGCTTTCATTTAAAAAAAATCATGCGAATTGGTTGGGTAGAACTCGCTGGCCGACTCTTATTATAAAACACAAATTCCATTAATATATAGATTATCGTTTGCCCTGTACCTTAGAGAGCACGTCAGTCCCGGCTACCATGAAGATCTTTGGCAATCGTTATAGGGTAAGTACCTCTGAATAGACTGACACTTTTCTAAACCATAGATAGCCATCCCTTTGGATAGCCGAAGTCAGACGGCAGTCGCTCTGAAAAAAACTATTCTGTCAAATCCTCGATTAATTCAGTATGCAAACCACGAATTTCAGGGCGTAGGTATGTTCTATAGAACATACGCCAACCAGCACGCTAGAACGCTAGGACGAGGATAGTGACATGGACTCTTAAGTAATTAATTTATAAGAAGGTGTATCCTACATTGTAATTAGTAGAATTAACGATGATTTTGGTTCGTTACTGCGGCGACTTTAGAAACTGATGCGTGACCGGTAGATGAACACGTCTAAGCCTGCTTGTTGTATTTTGGTCATAATATGATAATTTGTTATGCGGAGGAAGGCTACGGTTCAACACGATGTGGCATGTCGTGGGATGCCATCGGTTCCGTCGCCGTTCTGTCAAGGTTGCCAATTCTTCGGCATGCCATGTAATGTCATGCCATCTTTTTACGCTATGCGTTTCGTATATGAGCACAGAGCCATACTGTTATCGTCATCATCATTCTAGCGTTATTACGACTTACGTGGCGTCTAACGTTAGCGATCTGGATACGAACGCGATGTGCGGCGCGGCACGGCGCGGAAACAACAAACAGTCGATGGCTATAGACGTGGCCTACGTGACCACATGTACGTGACGTGCGATGCGGCGCGGGAACAACAGTCGATAGCTATAGACGTGGCCTACGTGACCACATGCACGTGACATGCGATGCGGCGCGGGAACAACAGTCGATAGCTATAGACGTGGCCTACGTGACCACATGCACGTGACATGCGATGCGGCGCGGGAACAACAGTCGATAGCTATAGACGTGGCCTACGTGACCACATGCACGTGACGTGCGATGCGGCGCGGGAACAACAGTCGATAGCTATAGACGTGGCCTACGTGACCACATGCACGTGACGTGCGATGCGGCGCGGGAACAACAGTCGATAGCTATAGACGTGGCCTACGTGACCACATGCACGTGACGTGCGATGCGGCGCGGGAACAACAGTCGATAGCTATAGACGTGGCCTACGTGACCACATGCACGTGACGTGCGATGCGGCGCGGGAACAACAGTCGATAGCTATAGACGTGGCCTACGTGACCACATGCACGTGACATGCGATGCGGCGCGGGAACAACAGTCGATAGCTATAGACGTGGCCTACGTGACCACATGCACGTGACGTGCGATGCGGCGCGGGAACAACAGTCGATAGCTATAGACGTGGCCTACGTGACCACATGCACGTGACGTGCGATGCGGCGCGGGAACAACAGTCGATAGCTATAGACGTGGCCTACGTGACCACATGCACGTGACGTGCGATGCGGCGCGGGAACAACAGTCGATAGCTATAGACGTGGCCTACGTGACCACATGCACGTGACGTGCGATGCGGCGCGGGAACAACAGTCGATAGCTATAGACGTGGCCTACGTGACCACATGCACGTGACGTGCGGTGCGGCGCGGTAACAACAGTCGATAGCTATAGACGTGGCCTACGTGACCACATGCACGTGACGTGCGGTGCGGCGCGGGAACAACAAACAGTCGATAGCTATAGACGTGGCCTACGTGACCACATGCACGTGACGTGCGGTGCGGCGCGGGAACAACAAACAGTCGATAGCTATAGACGTGGCCTACGTGACCACATGCACGTGACGTGCGGTGCGGCGCGGGAACAACAAACAGTCGATAGCTATAGACGTGGCCTACGTGACCACATGCACGTGACGTGCGGTGCGGCGCGGGAACAACAAACAGTCGATAGCTATAGACGTGGCCTACGTGACCACATGCACGTGACGTGCGGTGCGGCGCGGGAACAACAAACAGTCGATAGCTATAGACGTGGCCTACGTGACCACATGCACGTGACGTGCGGTGCGGCGCGGGAACAACAAACAGTCGATAGCTATAGACGTGGCCTACGTGACCACATGCACGTGAAGTGCGGTGCGGCGCGGCACGAGATCAATTGTTTTGATATTATCGCGCAAATTGAAAGGTGATGGGTGGTGGGCGGGGATGGAGTAGGACGATTCGCGCGCACGTAGGACAGAGACGCCGCGCCGCCGCACCACATTGAATCCGCTCGGATCGCGATCACAACCGCGCTCGCGATAGGACGCCGCATTAGCATCGGTGCACGAGAGCCGAATAAGTTGATAGTATAATATATAACGTAGTGTAGGACGCCCTCCGGTTAGGTGGAGTGACGATATACGCAAAGTGGCTGGCAGCGGCTGAATACAAAGAGCCGAAAATCGGGCTCAGTGGCGTGCCATTGGAGAGGCCTATATCCAATAGTGGACTACGGCAGGCTGTTGATGATGATGAGTGCTACTCACTTGATGTACTCGTCTTTGTTCTCGTTGTCAACAGAGACGTTAGAGCCGCCGGGCTTGAGCTCGCGCTGGATGGTCTTGCCGAACTGCTCCTCGTCCACCGAGAACGTCAGGTACAGCTCCGATGGGTCGTTCTCCTGGAAGTCATACATTACATCAGCCATATTTGCTTTTGTGAGCTGTTCCTCTTCTCACTATGGTAAAAGAATTGCAACATAATATCTTCGTGAACCACACAATTTTATCATCTTTGACAGTCGTCACAAAAAATAACGCTAAGCGAAAATATTGGCAAGTGAGACCGCGGGTAAAAGCTAGTGTTTAATATGTATACACGGCTACTCGGCAAGCTAGATACTTTGAATTTGGGGGGAGAGGCAAATTGATATGGAAAATGAGAAAAGTATGAATTGTAGGGATTTTTTTATCTCTAGGGGTGGCAGCTGCAGCTCGCTGCGTGACGCCCTTGTGTACTAGTGGTAGGTAGACGTACCTTGATCCACATGAGCGAGTTGTAGTACTCGAGGTCCACGGACTCCATGTCCTGCAGCTCTATCGTCTTGCCCAGCATCATCTTGTAGAACGGACGGATGAAGAACGCTGCAACGTTAGCAAATAAATAATATTATTTAGGTATGTTACTGACATAAACCACGTTTTGGGATCTGATACGTCCCGAGAAAGTAATTTAAAAGAAAAATGAAAAGATTACTCATCTACTTGCAATATTTCAATCAAGGGCTTTGAACGCAGAATAATTTAAAAAAATAAAGATATGTCGCAGTTATTATTAGGACCTCCGAAATGTGATGTCGTCTTGAGACGAGCACCAAGACCTTACTTTACGTGCCCTCCGAAACATCGTAGCGTTCTAATGTAAATGCCACACATAGTCACCGATCTAAATGGTAGCCTGAGCAAGTATTACCTTGCCGACGAACGGCAAGTCACGTCAAACTGTGTAAAACTACTGTTAACATACTTGCTATTAAAAAAGAACACAACAGTAGGTACCTAGATTTCCTTGTGCTAAGTGCATACTGTACAGTATTTTTTTGCTAGAAGTCTTCTTTCTCTTAGCGTTATCCCAGTTTCAATCTGGGGTCCGCTTGCTAGTCTAACCGGATTTGGCTGAATATTAGCTTTTCCACAGAGCGACTGCCTGTCTGACCTCCGCAACCCGAAGGGATAGCGATTTTTTTGCTAGAAGTAAAAAACTAAATCCCATTCATACCATCCAAAAGCTTCCCATGATACACCGCCATGCCCGCCACCCTGCCTATAAACTTGAAGTAGCTGAGATGTTCCTCGTTGCACACGCCGCTGTTGGGGTTGATCTGCAGCGTGTAGTTGTCCATGGCCGAGTACTCGAACAGCCCGTAGTACGGGTTGAACATCTCCTTGGAGAGTAGGAAGAACCATTCTCGGGCTAAGCCGCCGTAATCTTTGGAAAAGGTACGTATATTATAATACAGTTCTACATCCTCCACGTCTAATAATAATATTAAACGACTATCAATATTGTAAAATTACTACTTCAAATTTTCCCCTTAAATATAAATCTGAGACAATGTATAAATTAAACTCGATATTTCACAAATTATAATCATACACGACTACAAAATTCTTATATTTTGCCAATCAAACTATTTCCAGTAAAATGAAAGTGGTGTCAATTCAATCGGTAAATATGACCAGTTCTTCAAAATGGCTCGTTTATCTCGCCCCTGACTATATATCTTTCAAATATATATATATATATAGAAATATTATGCTGCAATTACTACAAATTACGGTTGCACAATTTTCATAAACTGCTAAAATGCTAAATTATGCTACAATATGTCAAAAAGAACTAATCTTACAGTGCTCAATAAAACATATGAACTTGATGAAAAATTGTTTGAACTGCCAAAAGTAATTTCTCGTTAACATCATCTCGTAAGTAATTGAAAAATGAACTTTAATGGCAAAGTAATAAGACTCACCAAGTCCGACTTCAGACTCGAACTCGACCCACAGCTTGGTTTTGAGCAAGTCGAGTCGACTGACCGAGCTGATGATGCGGTACGAGTCTTCTAAGATCGAGTTACGACGTACTTTAATCTCGAACTTGTTTGGCACGTTGCTCTGAAAAAAATGTTAAAAATTGTTATTTAGAAAGATTTCTGAATCATTTGCCCTCTGGAAGTAATTGGTCAATCTTTTATTCTCTTAGGTTACAATGTTACGATGGTTGTTTACGGTTCTGGGCATCAAACTTAAAAAATAATAACTTTTTACAACTGATCATACGTTAGGAAATATACGAAGGTATTCTGTCGAAATTGTGGCAAAGTCTCCTAACACGATGGTTGGTTTTAGTATGTTCCGAACGCTTTTAGGGCCTTAAGGCGAGGTTGCAGTACAGTGCGTAGCTCGACCTCACCCCCCGCAAAAACAAAAACACGGCGGTGGCGTCAGCGAGTGAGCGGGGTGAGGGGAGGGGGGTTTCGTGTGTGCGTGTGCCACAGCGCAGCGTAAAAAAAACTGTAGATGAAATATGCGAACTTCAAAAGTGGCACATTAAAAACAGGCTAAATGTCTCATTTGGCTTTAGTCGCGTACGCGCTGCGGTCGGAAGCGCTCGCTCTTTTACTCGCGTGTGTGTACGTTACATTTGAAAATGCCGTCGTGTGTAATGAGATTTTGCACAAACTATAGTAGAAAAAATACTAAAAGTTATGGAATCACTTCTCATTCATGAGTATTTTACACCATAGAGATATTAGAATAGAGTGGCAGAGTGGGGCCTATTCGTGTCCGGCGGTGGGAGAGAGAACGCAACATTAAAGGCCCCCTGCATCTCTCTCTAACAATACATGCACAACATCAACATTACGCAGTGGCGTGCTACCTGTAACTATTATTTAAATCAGTTTATTAGTAATCAATAGTTTAAAAGTTGTTTTTATTGATACACGAAGATAGTTTGAAGTGACAAAAAAGTTTATATATTTTTAAACTATTGATTACTGATAAACTGATATAAATAATAGTTACAGGTAGCACGCCACTGCGTAATGTTGATGTTGTGCATGTATTGTTAGAGAGAGGTGCAGGGGGCCTTTAATGTTGCGTTCTCTCTCGCACCGACGGACACGACACAGTATTGAGTTAGGTACTGTTCTGCTACTCTATCCTTTATATCTCTATGTTTTGCACAAACCATAGTAGAAAAATTACTAAAAGTTATGGAATCACTTCTCATTCATGAGTATTACAATATTACAACGTTTTATTTACAATTTATAATAAATTCAGTAGGTACCACAAATAATAGAGTGAATAAAAAAATTGGCATTTAGCGAGTGTAAAGAGAAGCAGTATTGTGCGTGTACAAAGACTAAAAAACAAAGTATCCAGATGGGACATTCGTAATAATAAAATACTATGTGTTTTTGTTAAGTAATAAAAGTGATTTGAGGCTGAATCAACACAATATATTATTATTATAGAAATACAAAATCATACGTAAGTTACAAACATTGACGGATGATCAAAATCCATTCACTTGTTCTTGTTTTTCTCCTTTTAGTATTAAACAACTAAGTAGATTGTACTGCACACATATACAAAACAAATGAACGCCTACAAAACAAATTAACGTCTACAAAACAAATGACTTACAGAAAGTGATCAGCTAACGATAGTGATTGCAGAAAACAGGTGCATGCGATTTTCAACCTAATTGACATTAGTCAGAATTTATAATGTTATTACCGTAATAATGCCAGAAAGCGAGAAAAAACAAAAAACAAAGTTTGTCATGAATTATCAATAAGGTCGAAAATCGCATGCACCTGTTTTTTGCAATCACTATCGATAGCTGATCACTTTCTGGTAGTCATTTGTTTTGTAGACATTTCTTTGTTCTGTAGACGTTCATTTGTTTTGTAGACGTTCATTTGTTTTGTAGACGTTCAATTGTTTTGTAGACGTTCATTCGCTTAACACATTTTTATACATACATATTTATTCGGATTGTGAGCGCGATGTTGTGACACTACCCTTGTAAAACATACATAGACCTAGTGGGAAATTTCCTATAACTGTTTGCCATTAGTTCTATTCTTCTCATCAATTTGTGCTAATAGAACTAGAAAAAAGTATCACTAGTTCTATCATAGAACTGTTCAATAGAACTAGTGGGAATGATCCGACAGCGCTAGGATGATGATGATGACGGGTTTTCAACAGTACCACAGATTATACCTATAATATACAAAGCATTATAACCATTAGCAGTTATACCTAAACGTTTTATTCTCTAATTTATCTCCTTGTTGCTCTATATCATCGTACTAGCGCTTGTCTTCGCTTGTCTAAAAATACAAAAACGTAAGTAGTAAGTCATTATCATACGAGAGATAACACTGTTCAGTTTAATGTCCACGTAGCACGTTGGTACAACACTACGAGCATTTCAGCCAGGAGTACGGTTAAGCTTTAAAAGACACACCCAGGCTACGGTGGGTCCGCAGCGCACAGTTTTTATATTAACGTACTGTTTTAGGTTTCCATTGAATGAAATGAGAAGAATAAAATGTACTTTTTTAATAAATGTTATAAATAAATCACATCAACTTTTTATTTCCCTACCTTAAATTAATTAATCAAATTTACTTTGAGGCGAATTGAATTTACTCAAGACAGACAAAGTGATCATGTCGCATCTGAGTCAAATTATTGTTTGTGAAACGGTCAGCATGATGTCACAATGCGCGTCGGTCCAATCTCTATTTCGCGGTTGCGATTAGATGTGCTATCTCACTTACGCTTCTTATCTAATTCTTAGTGTGTCGTTTTGACATATTTATATTAGTGTGCGTAAGCTTTTCGCAATGCGTGCCACTCATAAGCTCCGTCATGTTACCTTGTCAGTAACCTGTCTACGGTTTCTTACTAGTATGTCTATGGTTTGAACGATTGAGTTTGGAATACGAATTACTTTGTACTTTTGCGAAAACGTACATGCGGGGGTGGAGGGGGATTTTGCGGAGCAACGACGTACGTCCGCCCTCAATCACGCCTAGACAGGCACTGATGAATGGCCGGCGAGCGATATAATGCCAACATTTTGCCTATTTTTTTTCTTGGAGAAAAATGATAACGAAATTACGAAATCTGTTTTTACCATTTATTTTAAAATAAAGCGCTGTTTCTTTTGATAATACTTTCATATAAATTCATTATGGAATCTCTAAGCAGTACACGTTTAAAATTGTGATTTAGTGCCATGTTTGACATTTTTTTTTATCGAGCCAATCATTCCAAATCGTGTTTCTATCTTTACGATTTACTAGAAGATATGTTCAACTTTTATACTTTAATTTTTATTCATTAAAAATATCATAGTACATAGGACTTTCAGACGTTTAAAAATCTTAAAAAGTACTGCAACCTCGCCTTAATTTTTATTACGATCAGCCGCGCGGCTGGCCACAATCCGGCTAACCGCATAGTGCGTAGGAGCTTTTAGTGCTAGTAATAGAGTCAAACACATTTTTCTTAACCCGACTGTTCTTTAGGTATGTCCGTTATTACAATGATTGCCGAGTTTTGAAGACACAGAATTTATTCCTTGTTAAAAATATGCTCACCGGCTTACGTAGCTGGCTCTTGAGGTACTCATACTTGCGCTTGTAGTCTCTTGAGTAGGGGACCGCCGGACCCGCGATCTGAGGGTTCGACAGTCTCGGGTCCTCCCATTGCGTCGTACGAGTATCTGAAACGCACACAGGACATAAGGGGTTAGTTTAGTTTCACTGTCACTTTTTACTGCCTACTAAGTTAATTTGTCAGATATATAGATACACACAAGTTGCACATTCAAGTTTCTTGCAGAGTTTGAATTAGTCTGCAATATAAGGTTCAAAAGGTCCCGAAACTGGGCCTAGAAATTTTGAGCGCACGATTTGATACCACCCTAGTTTTAGTGGTAGATATGTTCTACCACTAAAACTAGGGTGCTTCAAATACTCAATCGTTTGACGAGCGTTTAGTGAGCTTGCGTTTTCGTGGTGCAGGATGATGCGTCGCTTTGAGTTAGATTTTCGAAGTTCGCCGATGACTTGTGACAAACTGTGGTATACCACTCTGCGTTAACCGTTCTACGATCTTCAAGTGCAATAGTCGCAACATGGCCGGTTTTTCCAAAGAAAGTGGCCACCATCTTCTTTGAAGTGCTTCGAGAACGAACAACTTTAGTCGGCTTTAGCTCGTCTTGAAAGGCCCAGATTGAAGATTGTTGTTTGGAATCAGGATCATAGGCACAGATCCAAGATTCGTCACCACTGATGATGTCGTAGACGTGATTTGACTTTCCTCGGTTAAACCTTTGCAGGGTTTTCTTACACCATCTGACGCGGGCCGCCTTGTGATCGTCGGAAAGCAGATGCGGTATCCAACGGCAAACTAGCTTTCTCACACCAAGCGCTTCATGCAAGATCATCTGAATGGTTGTCCCTGAGATACCTAATAGAGCCTCTATCTCTCGATACGTCACATGACGATCTTCGAGAATTAATTGGCTCACAGCAATGATGTTATCTTCAGTGAAGGCGGATTTTGGACGTCCTTCGCGAGATTTGTCACTAACACTAGTATGTCCACGCTGGAATTCTAAATACCAGCGTTCGATAGTCGGCAGATATGGGGCTTCATCACTGAACACAGGAGATAGCTCTTCAAAACATTGAAGCCGTGTCAGGCCTCTTCTAAAGTTGTAGAAAATTATTGCACGAACATTTTCCTTAGAAATATTCATTTTCGTACGTAACCTGACCGATTCCAATCGACGCTGTGACTAAACAAAATCCTAATACTTTTAACTGTTTTGAGATTCAAAATTTAAACACATTCGAATATAGAACAGATCCAAATTCAAAATTGTCAGGAAATATGGAAACGACAGAACTTAAAAGGCATGCCTAATGAACTCACTGTGATCGATGAAGAATATCCTGCCATCGGTGTGAACCCTCTCCTCCCAGCCCTCGGGCAGCGGCCCTAACTCGTCCGCCTCCACGCCTCCTGTCGTGGCACTCGATGTAGGCAGGCTTGACGCGCAACCTGACACAAGACATGTTGAATGTTACGTTGCATTACGACGTTTGTTTCAATGTATGGGATGTTACAACATTCGTTGCAGGCATGGAAAGTTACATAATACGTTACAATGTAAGAAACATTACACCATACGATGCAACAGTGCACAATCCTCCCAGCATTATCCAGGTTAGAACCCGGGCTCCGCTTTCTAGTTTAACCGGATTTGACTGAATATTAGCTTTCCCACAGAGCAACTGTCTGTCTGACCTCAGCAACCCAAAGGGATAGCGATATTCCATGGTTAAGACTAGTATCAGATTATTCATAGGTACCAACTATAACGACTGTCAAAGATCTTTGGGAAATCCGGGACCAGCGACTTTACGTGCTCTTTGAGGCACGGGGCAAGCGATAACTTACAGGCCATTATGTGGTCCGCGCCGTGGATTTGAACCCGATACCCTCTGCATAACAGTCTGTTGGTATCTCCACTAGGCTATCGCTCCCGTTTTTATGTTACAAAGTACTTTGGAAATTACTGTTTTATATTATAACATTTCATGGAACCGTACGCATGGGACAATACAAAATATGTTGCTAAGTATAGGACGCTACACAATATGTTGCAACGCGTGGGATGTTGCACTGTGCATTGCAAGGTGTGAGAGGTTGCTACATAAGACGCAACGTTTGGGACGTTACAAAACACCTTATGGCGCTGACGTATAGAATGTTAGAAAATACGTTGCAACAGTTGCACATTAAAAAGATTTAAATATATGAGAATGCCAAACTGCATTCATTCTCATTACTAAAGTATTTTGGTCGACTAACAGACTCTCGCCATTGAATGCAAGAGATACAGTTTTTACTTTCACAAATAACAAGATGGCTAAACTCACCAGTCCTAGGATCGATCCACGTGGTTGTCTTCTGATTGTGGTCGATGAAGAATATCCTACCATTCGGTGCCTTCTGCATACTCCAGCCGGGTGGAAGACCTAGCACACAAGAACAAACAATGAGTGAAGCAAATAACCGTTTTGGTAGTCTCTGTTCGGATGGAAATTCCAAAAAGCAAATTAAACCTTATATATATAGAGAGACAAAGAGTATAATAGCGCTTGAGAAATACGAAACAGATGCGCGGATTCCGCGGCGTCTCCTGTGTGGAGTTGCTCAAATGGTATTATGCAGTTTGTAGAAAAACAATAAGGTTCAAATTCGCTTGATAATCAAAATATCTGGACAAAAGTAAGATTGAAAATCGTTTGCCACTAAAATTATGATACAAGATAATCAACAGTAGAATCCGAAAACGGGTTTATCGAAAAGTGAATCTTAATTCTTTGTATTAAAGTTTCATATTGCAAAACACATACCGTCACTGTTGGGTATGTTCTGACTCTGGTTACTGCTGGCACTGCTGCTGCGCGTACTCTCAGTCGATCCGTCCGTTTCGTCCTAAACATAACAGCCATGTAAAACGTATTATATACCTTATATGTACAGCGGTAAGTAAGGTCGTGTTTGCGACGAGCGTGGCTTTGTAATGTGTACTGCCAAATTAAAACAGAGTTAATGCTTTCTACTGGCAATGGGGGAACCTGAATGCTGGTTTACAGAATTGGGTGGAGAGACTTGCTATGACAACTTTACGCAACTATCCATGGAAATATATGTGCAAAAAAGAACGATTAATGTCCTGACAGTCATTTCATTGCAGAGACTAGGGTATTGAAGTTAATAATATGATTAATAGACAATGAATTCCATTTATGACGTAGGTACCCACTAAGAAGAGAAGCACAATTTAATATACCATCCTTTAGGAGGTAAAATACAATGGCCATTGGTGGCCTTATAAAATAGACAAAAAGCATTTGATTGACCACTTACTGAGAATGATATTCTACGGCAATAGGCTCGCCCCCTATTACGGGGAACCTAAAAATTCATGGCGAAATGTGGGTGTAATATTTACACCTCTGCCTACCCCTTCGGGGATACAGGCGTGAGACTATAAATAAAAATAAAAAATATTCTGCGAGAAATATACAGCACTGCACCGGAGAGAAACCTTTTGCAGCGGGTTAGACAAATGTTTTAGGGCATTTGCAAACAACGAGCATAAAGAACACCCAGATTAGGAATATACATATATTTATAGACCATACAATATCGATCACACTCTGAGCACTGTCAGGCAAAATCACTGCTTCAACTACAGTGCCACTGATGCTATGTTTTAAGAAATTACACGGCCACAATGAAAGTTGTAGAATTTTGTAAGTAAACAGAATAATAAATACTCTAAATATATAATAATACCAACTCAGCTAAATCAACGGAAGACTGTGCTTATGCCACAGTATTGAAAAATAAATGCAATATTTATTACGTAATTACAATAATAAATACGCTTATCCGAGGAAAAACTTAATTAGATCATATAAGCGTATCTCTTATTCATATAAGGTAGTTTTAGAGGTTTCCTGGTCACCAAAAATAAAGCCATATCGTATCAAATGTTTTAGGGAATTTCATCTTTATGTAAGTGACAATATGTTTTATTATAGGGTATCATGAAATGTAAATTGTAATGCAATATTCGGGTCATATGGGCAGAATTTGAGATAAACCAAAAAAAATATTTTAAGAGTCTGTATTGGTCGTTTGAACGCTTCAAACGCCTTGTAGGCAGCGATAGCCTAGTGGAGAGACCGACAGACTGCTACGCAGAGTCCGGGTTCGACTCCACGGCACGCACCAATGACTTTTCGAAGTTATGTGCGTATTAAATTGTCAATTATCGCTTGTTAAACGGTGAAGGAAAACATCGTGAGGAAACCTGCATGTCTGAGAGTTCTCCATAATGTTCTCGAAAGACATGTGAAGTCTGCCAACCCGCACTTGGCCAGCGTGATGGACTATGGAATTACCCTTCTCATAGTTAGAAGAGGCCCGTGCCTAGCAGTGGGACAGTTTATATACCGGGCTGATGATGATGAACGACTTGTAATCTAACGCTTGTGAGACTGGCAGTTGAAGTTCAAATATGTTTATTCCAAACCCACATTTTTTAATCGTCACTGACTAGATGCGCAATTCCAAAGAGCCATTGGTCCATGGAGAAAACCATGAAAATCCTTGAAAGATCTTTTAAAATATTAAGCCACTACCGGGACATGAAACTCCTAAAGTGATCTTTTAAAACCCTAGTTTACCACTCTAACCGACGTTCTTCTTCAAATAAGAAATATTTTTTCTGTCAATAAACTTGATTTGGATGCGGGTGGCTCAATGTCGGTACCTATATCAGGACAACCTGGAGGGAGGCATATGACCAGAAGCGAACATCTGTCGGCTGATATGATGAACTTAGTTTTCTCGTATTGATACATAAGGGAAAGTCTATTTTCGTCGGAAAGATATAACAGCCTAGTTTTTACTGGAAATTGAAAGAAACAGTAGCAATACAACGACAAAATATATTTTTTTTTCAATTTGGCAGTACACTTACCTACGATTGTGCAGTATTTATACTTATGTACATATATTAGCCCCCTAGCTTCACTCGCACGCTCTGCCAACAAGCTATATAAAGATACTCATCGTTTACATTTTACATAAACGTATCAGTTTTACTCACGTATCTACATAATATTTAAAAAAGCGTATTCATAGAAATATTTAATTATAAATAAAATACGCCTTTTCAAACTATATACATATATGTAATGAATTTGGACTAGACTTGTCTTTGTAACAGTTTACATTATATTACAATCAAAAGGAATACTTTTCAATTGTCATTTATGTATAAAATAAAAATATATAATACTAAATTAAGATGGTGTTCCATCAAACACTATCATCTTAAATTATAAGTCAATTTAAAAGCGTTCCTTTATCGTTCTCATAAAACACAGTCCAAAAAATGTTCACCCCAAATGACGAAGAAAACATCATATTATCATAATATAGCTTAAATATATCAAGCCTTATGATAAGACAACCAAAATATCAAACTACATACATCTATGTAAATACACAATCCTCTCTAACTACTATAATAAATACTAATATACAGTCAATATCTACTAAATTACTAGTTAAGTAAGCGAACAGCACAAGCGGACATGTATATAGAATGTCAAATATATAAGATGTCAAATATATACGGTGTCAAATTAATACAATGTCAATTAATGTCAAGCGCTGTCAAATAATGTCAAGCGTTGTTATTGTCGAATCGTGTTATGAGCGCGTTAGTTGGTTGATCTGTTAGATATTGAGAACTGTGGACTTAACGCGGCTCTGAAACATAAGATCTCTGTAGCAAAATTAGTAAAGTTCTAAATAATAAGCCTAATATATGTCTACAGTTCGCAATTATTTTTTGCAGCACAAGATACCATAGACTAATAATTTTCATAAATAAGAAACTATGTGTATTTGTTCCAGTTTTGAAGCTTGAGCCAAATTCATGAAAATTTTCAAGATCCCTAGCGTATATACACATGAGACAGCCAAGAGAACAATTTTACGTCAATACAAAACTGGAAAAAGTACCACAACTGTGTGACCTAAAGCTGGCCACACATTAGAGATCATATTGGACGAACATCCAACCAAACTGATATTGAATGTACTTCCTTATATCACGATCCGATGCATACGAAAATAAAAGTAATCTTGTGCTACAAAACTGTTCCTAGCGGTTGTTACAAGGTACCCTTTAGTCAAACGGTAGTTGTCGGAGTGTTAGTGACGTAAGCAGGACATCACAGGAGCATGTTGTGCCTCACACTTACTCATAGACAATTTCCCAAAGCACGCCGCCGGCCGTGTACGGGTGCGACGCTATTGTATATCGTGTTTTATATCGTACAGGATAGTTTTCACAGGGTACTTTTTGAACTGAATTTTGTGACTAAACGTAAGCGCTACCAAATATGTACAACGGATCTATAATATATTGAACAGTTTTCTGTTTTACTGAATGCTAATCCTTACGTTCTTTAAGTGTTTTATACAACTTGGCACGACTTAATAAACAATGACACCTAGATAGACGAAATATGAATTTTAAAGTCAAATAATCTTGCTTGTATTTCAAGACTTGTTAAACAATAAACAAAACTGATATTAATTTAAAATAATCAGCTCAAAATTCCTCTATTATTTACGCCTACAATATACCATTTCAAAAGTACAACTACGTCATAATTCATAAGTACATAAATAATTAAGATAAGTTTAATGTAAGACTACTTAGTCACCAAGATCTATTTCAATCGATTGTTTCAAATATATTATACAACGTTTGTACCAAACGATTTTAAACTTTCGCGATTATTATACATTATACAAGGTTATTTAGCTGATTTTACTCGCGACAAATAGGATATTTAAGGCATAAATACCGAAATTTGTCAACGTTTCGGCCGACTTGCTTCGGTCGCGGCGGGACCACGGCCGAAGCCTTACGGCCCGGCCACAGCCTACAGCAGCGGCAGCAGCGGCGAGCGATTTCGATGTACATGGCGCGTTTACTCTGAGGCGACATCGGTCGCCGCGGCGTAGCAAAGCGCTCCATGTACATCGAAAACGCTCGCCGCTGACGCCGTCGCTGTAGGCTGAGGCCCGACCGTTAAATATCTTAATTTTCGCGTGTAAACCGCTAGATAAACTAGTTAAACGTTTGTACCGTATGTGGTCCGTGCTATACAGTGGACGTCGCGCCCCGTACCGGCCTGTGTCCTTACCTCAGAGTCGTCCAAAGAACTGGTAGTGGTCCTCCGTCGCCGAGCCACCGGGGACCGCTCCGGCGTACCGCCCGTCGGCGTACTGAAGTGATTCTCGTCAAACGTCAGATCTTCAGTGACCAATTCCACGTTTCTGACCTCAACTACATCATGAGCAGTAGCATTCCCATCAGTTTCGGGAACCGTCTCATCATTTGCAGGAACCTCTGCGTCATTTTCCGGCGTAACTGTATCGCCCGCCGCTTCTACTGTTTCGTTTCCCGCAGCAGCAGTGTTTTCTGCATTTTCTACACTTTCTGTAGTTTGTGTTTCATCTGCGGCAGTTGATTCACTTGCTGCTACAGCATTTTCTTCGTTAGTTTCAGTCGTACTATTTCCGTCAACAACATCATTTGTTACTATTACGCTGTCAGTATTTTCTGTGTTTTCGTTAACTTCACTTGTAATCTCACTTTGTTCTACGTTTTCACTAGCTGTCTGACTAGCATCCGCGTCATTCTGACCGTCATCTTCGGCATCTTGCCGTGTGTTATGACGCTCGTTGGCGCACACAACATCATCCTCTTCCTGAATAGTCTTGTTTCTTAAATTATTATCACAGTCGGTTTCATCACTTATACTATTAGTCGGTGCTTCCACCGGATCCGAGATCTGAGCCGGTTCTGGCGACCGGATCGGTGTTGAAAACGGCGTGGGTTCCGTCGAGTTAGTCTCCCCACTTCTATTGCTTATATCCTCCTGTTAGACATTTACATTTGATAATGACGCACAAACTTATTCGTGCAGTTGGCAAAAGCGGCGTTTCATATTAATTATGTTAATTTTGCACTGCAATAATAAGTTTGTGGCGTATACATAATGTATCCCAAACTGTGGGCTGTAAGCGCAAGCGTCGTGTGCTGCAGGATTGTCTATGATAGTGAGGACAACACAGTGGATGTCTATGGCAACACCCGTGTACCGATGAGCACAGACTAGTAAGTAATGCGTGTGTATGTGTGATTAATTATCTGCAATATTCCTGAAAGATCTTTACAAAAGTAAAGAAAACATTGAACAATATTTATGAAGATGTATATTAGTTAATAAAGAATGATACATAAAATAACAATTTAGTTAAAACCTTTCAGAAAATGACGTCCTAATTATACCATGTACTCATTTTAATACTATGTGTGTTTAATGTAAATATATACAACAATTTATGATAAATAATTCAGCACTTAAGCAAGATAGGGCAATAAATTGTGACACATTTTGTTTGAAAACATGCATTACACAGATCCAGTAAAATGCATAGATATTTACTGTATACAATGTTTCTTTTCACCAATGACAATTAAATGATTGAGGAAATCTTATGGTGCGTCCATAGCTGTACATGTATTGTACGAGTACTTATGTTCGAGCGCGTGTTCGCAACACCGAGTGCACTTTTCAGAGCGAAGACATAATTACGCCGTTGATAAATACCAAACAGCACGCCCTATACAGCAAATCCAGCCAAAAGAAAAGACCTCAAATAAATATACAGCTCAGACTTTATAACAATCAACACAATGCAGATCACTGAAAATAAAAAGTGTTTAAGCGAATGAAGAGTTAGAATTATGTGCCGTGACGTATTACGAGTATTTACTTTTCCTCTCTTTCTAGCTACAATCGCATAATAGAGGGTACTGTTTTTGTATTTTCTAGTTAATCTGAGTGTCATGTCAATAGGCTAGTAAGGCCACCATTGGTACCAGAATAGAAAGACTGCCAGAGCTTTCTACACTGTTTGTTGTGATAGATTTAAATTCTTCTATCATTCAATATTGAAAATGGCATTTACTCGATTATATCTTAACTGTATATTAAGTAATAAGTGTTAATTACGTACAAACACTTGATGTTTTTTTTTTATTGTTGTTTCTACCAATAAGACAGCAGAAACATTTTATCATGATTAACCTATATCAGTTAGCAAGCATGCATAGCTCAAAATAAACATGCACTATACTATGACTTTTATTGGATAGAGAAAATAATTTAAAAATACTAAATAATTTCAATATTACATGCGTTGTTAGACAATTAAGAAGTAAATTGTGCTGTAAATTGGTGGAAACGTTACCTCTCAATGTATTAAGCGTGAACCCTATGAAAGCGCGGTCTTAGCAACAATTCGATTACCACTGAGATTAGAAATAATAATACCTTCAGCTGCCAAGGGCAAGTAAAATATAGTAAAAATGAGTACACGGTTTTAATATGACTAGAAGTTTGAATATCCATATAAATACAAATTGATTTCTTGCAAGCACATCAGTTCAGAGGCCTAATTCTCGCATTTTATATGACATTGAAATTATATTTTGAATTGACTCAGAATACGCACCACATAGGTAGGTCCTTTTTTTTTACTTTTGAGTAGGTATACGAAATGTATGCACGTTTAGGAAGCGAATTTACGCATTTGAATGAATTACCACGAAAGACCAATTTTAATAACTACGAAAGTTCTACTTGTGGTATGATTGAGTAACATGCTTTCATTAACCCAAACTCTATTAGCGAGCAACATGCGGCATTTTTAACTTAATGTATTTAATTGTTGCATGTGTGGCACCACCTTTAGAAAAAGTTATATATATTTGGAAATTAGTCTAAATCGTGTAATTATTTACCACCGACGTTTTACCACCTTACCAGCCGTGGTCACGGGATGGGGCGGTAAATATAAAAATATTCAAACTTCCAGCACAAAAAGGTATAAACGTAAAGATGTTTGTTAGTAGACAATGTTTATATCGCTTAAGCCCATGCTGCGAAAATAAAATAAAATATATTTCTCTAACAGACATTTTGGCCACCTATTCCTTTATAGAAAAAAAAGTAAAAGTATACTTCTATAGTACACATGCATTCTTTTAAGAATAGTTGTCCCTCACACACAAGAGTAATTATGTATAGAGAGCCTTGCTAGTGTAAGCAAAATATATAATTTATCATCATATTTATGTGTGTGAGTAGATAAAATATATGCAGGGGCGTCGCCAGCCGATTGTCTAGGGGGGGGGGGGGTTACAATTGGACATGGAAAATGAGAAAAGTACAAATTGTAGAGATATTTGACCCTCTAGGGAGGGGCAGCTGCCCTCCTCTGCCCCATCTTGGCGACGCCCATGAATATATTATGTGCAGTATTATGTGTGTGTGTGCGTAGGTGTGACGACGAATATTGCATTTGTGTGCGTTTTTTGTGTCCGTATAGAACCTTACCTCGCCGAACGGTACTTGAAATGCCGCCTTTTCAAAGATACTCCATACATTATTACTCTAATGGACCTAGACTAGCAAATAGTACCAATTTTAGTCTTAGAATCAGATCTTTTTGCAATGTATTGTAGATGTCAATCGGATTTCAGAACGTTTGTGTTCCATCACAAATTCTAAAATAGGAATAGACATTTTATATTTTGACAGATCTATTAAATCTATGACCAACCTTGATAGTATCTTTAGCCCTCGAGTTATAAAAACCTATACGTGTCAAATAAATTGCCGAAATAAGCTGTTGTGATTTAGTACTATTTTATACCTTATTGATATTACTCACGTGGTTTAATTATTCTCTACGAACATGCAATATCATGCTTATTAGTTCATGCGTGAAGACTGTTCTTGGTATTACTAAATGCCCATTAGACAGAGACAGAACGTCCTAAAAGTAATTTTAACATGGCACAGGTAAGATAAAATCGAAATAATGCAATTCCGTTTTCTTATTTTCGGTATTATACAAGGTGTAAAAAGACCCTTAACGAAAACTGAAATCCCATGTTGTACCAATCACTACGACCATTTTTTACTTCGGCACCATACCTGGGAAATTACTGGTTCAGGAGTTGTTGAGGCTCAAAGTTAGTATGGAATTTTTCTATTTAGGTACAAAATCGATGCATTTACCCTGCCAATATGTTCTTTAGATCCCCTATAACCCCATGGCTAAGTAGGTATTTCGAGCATTGCATTGCGCTTTTAATTGCGGTTTAAAAAATGTGGAAACTCAAAAAAAATCGTTTGCCAGGTATTATTTTTGGTTAGTATGACTTGGCATGATGTCCACAACAAGTAAACTTCGGCTTAGTGATGGGTCTTGTGACACCCTGTATAGTACTGTAGGTCAGGTTTTACTGTTTAGGTACTGTCACCGTTTCTAATGAGGCATGATCACACAACTTTTTTTTTATAATAATATTCTACCACATTCACACATCACCATCTAGTCCCAAACTAAGCAGAGCTTGTACTATGGGTACTAGATAATGGATAAACATACATGTATACGTTTTTTTTGTAAATTTACAGTTAAATTAGAGTTTTTATAAGACAGTATTAACCTAAATAGTGAAACAAAAATGATTAAAATCCATGCGGCCATGTTCTAATCTGCCCGTTAGCTGACACCCCAAAATAAATGTATCAGTAAAAAAGAGACGCAAATCACACAGAAAGCTTTGCAGCATAATTATATAATTTGTAAAATTATTCTTCGGGACACAGGAATTACTAGGCAAAATAAGTTTAGAAAATATAATAAGGTTTCCCATATTATAAGTCAGCAATGTCCACAAATACATAGATCGGTCTTTTAGTCAACACTCATGCACTATACTTTAAGTAAACCTAGTACAAAAAACACGTACACATTAATTATTTATCTATAGATAGCTTATTTCGGCAATACCTACGTAACTCTTTTATATTTTAATTAGTACAATCCCCATCACACACATCAATTCATTTCCACAATAAATATTCGTAGAAACATAAATTTTATGTAAACAAACAGATTAGTTGAACCCATTTATTTTATTCCATAAGGCATTATTTTATTCCATAAGGCACTCTATGAGATCGAAATACAAATGCGTATTTCACGCAGCCGTGAAAATATGTTAATTTGACAGATATTTTTTGTTTCTAGTTAAAAAAAAAAGTAATAAAACTAGATACATCCATGTTCAATGATGGAAATCACCAGGAAGGTCTATTGGTATTATTCTGATATTCTTGCATAAGTTTTCTATACACGCTGATTTTTAATTGGTTTTGGAGCGAAAGCCATCTTATTACTTATCGTTAACAGAACCTAACCAGCTAATAATATTTGAAATATAAGCTAAAAAAATATTGAGAAAATAAATAATTTAATAGTTCGAGAGCACGAAGTATCACCATTGCCGCGCGCTAACGAAATCCGTTCGATCGTGTCATATACACACATAGTGTACTATGCATTGGTCATTCAACTGCGGCGTCTGTGATCCCCCCCCTCCAATCCTGCGCGCGCGCCTCGCCTGCATGAGAGGCCCCGTCTGCATTTCAACACGGTGCCAGCCAATAGCAGTGGCTTGACGTGGCGGAATGCGTCACTCGTGTCCAATCACGTTCGACTGTGTTCGGGTTTATTTGGCATGGGCCGGCAGTCCGTAGCCTTGAACTTCAGTCTTAAGAAATTAGGTCAGCGAGATAGTTGTATGTCACGTTTTATCCCATCACTTTGTGTCCGTGTTACGTAATAAATCGAGTATTATGGTTCCTAAGTACCTAATTATTACGTGTTTGGAGAGAACACGGAAGAAGCGACGTGTTCGAAGTGTAGTTAAAATACATAGGTGATAAGATAAGGTGAACACAAGTGAAACTAAAGGACAATGTGTGAAAAGTGACAATTGATTGTGATGTAGGCAGCAGACAGCAAAGGTAAATGATTTTTGAATACCTACTGGGGTTACATTGTTTTAAATACGTTAGAAATACGCAAGTACTAAACTTTTCCATTGTTAAAATCTTTGTCTAGTTATTCAAAAGATAATGTAGGTACCTATGACAAACAACGTAACGTAACTAAAAATTCTTACTTTATCGTGTTTCTTCTAAAAGTTCATTATGATTTCGTGAACCCACAGCTTATTTCAACGATTCTTGATTCTTAAGTCCGAGTAATGTACGAAGGAATTATTGAATAGGTATAACTATTTAGTTACATACGTTTATTGTTCTAATTATTTATTACTGCACTGGTTGGCGTAGTGCTTTAAGCGATGTTTGACACAAAACTTTGTGTGATTCATAAATTCTTGTTTCGACTCCTGTGTCCGTTAGTGGTAGGTTTGTAATGTCCCTCGTAACACAGGATTTAGCACTAGGGTGCGGGAGTGGTTCTTAAAAAGAGAACAAAAGAAGAAAAAACATGTGTTTAAAATTGTTGGCATCGTAATTACCTAAATCGTGTTTTCTAAGTAAATTACGTATCACTCGGTCCGCACTAACTACCTACAACCGCTGTAGGTATAGGTCGGTTCACGAAAGATGACCACTGCGCAGAAATCATTTTTTAGGTCTCCGTGGAGGTGCGGGGTGAGGCGCGGGTGGGATGCCAATGGCGTGGCTTCGTTCTTGACCCGTCAAGAATGGAGCCACGCCATTGGTGCACGAATGTACATATGCGCGACGGCCGCTATTTGTGGTCAACTTTCGTGAACCGACCTATAACAGCTGACGGTGCGGCCAGCGCGCCCGGCGAGGTCACGACCGCGCGGCGCACGAACATACCTAACCCGAGAGAATCGTGCGTTCCTACGTATTTCCAGCAGTTACTGACTTTTATAACTTTTTTGTTTTAGGTGCTAGATGAATTTTGATTTTGAATATGAATAGAGGATTTTATTGCGGACATGAGGTTTCTTTTTCCTAAACCAATAAAAAATCAGCGTGTATATGTATTAAAATACTGAATAAATCAACAAGTTTTTATTTCGTCAAATTTATAATTTAATTCAATAGTCATTTCAATCGGCAGTTATATCACTCGCATTACAGTATTTCGATCTTTTTTACTTATTTTCCTCCATATTATTCAGACATCATTAATTAATATACCACTGTTATAAGTTATAATTATATAACAATAGGATCACCCAAGAGAAAATTTCGAAGCAAGTCTCATGTTATCTTTGCACCACCGATCTTGACAGACAAAACGTACTTTTAAAAATTAAAGGCTAAAACACCAAAAATGCACGTTTGTATAAGTACGTTATACACACCTATTACTGTTTATTTAGACATAAAATACTGATATATCGGTTACTGTGTACGTGACTATTTATACAAATTTCGCAATGTCTCGGTTTTAACCGGCTTGGCAGACAAATATAGCACAACACTTGCTTATAGAAACCATTCTCTAGTAAAAGATAAACATAAACTACACACCGGGTACGTATACGCATATGTATACGTGTACGAGTACGTGCACAATTCTATAAGTGGTAAAGTAGACATAGACCAGTTATGAAAAACATTTTAAGCCCTGTGGCCGTGTCCAAATTTGACAGAAGCGACGCTCGCGCGCTGCTTCTGTCAACTTCTGCCCAATTCCGTGGGAATTTTAGCAAATCCTTTCTTGGTGCACCCCTAAGTACTCCAAGAAACATACTTACATGCCAAATTTCAGCTTCTTGCGTCTAATAGTTATGGCTGTGCGTTGTCTGTTAGTCAGTCAGTAACGCTAGAATTTTATGTATCCAGAAGATAATAACGCTACGCATCGCGTGTAAACGTCTCGCGAGCGGCACGCGAGCCTTCGTCAAATATGGACACGGCCTCCGACAAGTACTGTAGTTGCACATAACATGCACGTATACGTACACGTATACGCATTCGGTTCTACACCCTTAATACGTTTCAGTAAGTTTATTTTGTTCCTCAGACAACTACAGTAGTTGCGTGCACATCAGATGTACGTATATGTATACGTGCACGTATACGCATTCGGTGCCACACCTTTAAATACGTCTGTCAGTTTCCTGTGTTTATTTTGTTCCCCAAATAACTACTGCAGTTGCGTGCACGTATACGTATACGTGCACGAATACGCATCCCAGCCGTAAACACTCAGACAGTTCTATGCGTTTGTTCGTCCGTACCTGATGGTTCTGGTTGGCGGCGGGACTGGAGGCGTGCTCGTCGTCCACGGAGATGTGGAAGCGCCGCTGGAACTCCGTCACCGCCGTCTCCATGCGCTCGGCCTGAGACTCCGTGCTCTGCATGCGACTGGAGAAACACATGACATAGAATCAGTGCATTGTAATCTAGGATCGACGACCCGGCGGCGAAGCGGGAGTGTAACCGATCGCCGCCACGCCGAAAGTCGCGAATTTTGGTGCTAGGTAAGACAAAATCTTTTTTGTAATTTACCATTTTGTAAGTTGTAGAGGCTTACTGATTTCAGCATGCGTGGAACGCTCGACTGAGGAAGTACTACCCCTCTCACAGAATATGGACGTAAAGTAACATTATCTATACTATTGCATTTCGTACGATGACTGAGAAGTATGACAGCTCCATCTGTTTCGCAGACTTCTATTTCCGAGTTCGAATCCACGGCGCGCACCACTGACTTTTAAGAGTTAAGTGCGTATTGAATTGTTAATTATGGCCTGCCCCGTACCTCGGTGAGCACGTTATGCCATTAGTCCCGACTGTTTTTAGCAGTCGCGTCTTAAAAAACGTCCACTAGTCTAAAACATGGAATATCGCTATCCCTTTGGATTGCGGACTGTCGTCTGATCTCCGCAACCCAAAGGGATAGCAACAGTCTACATTTACTCCATGATTTGCATCAGCAGTGTTTGTTGAGTGTTTGGCAAAGTTATAATGTATCTAAGCTTCGCTCATCTCTGATTGATTCGCAGTCTAACATAAGGCATACGGATGTCCGCTGACGTTTCGCAGCTGTCTACGCCTCACCGCCTTAATTGCGCTACTGTATTGCATTACACGTGCTAAAGAAACCACTCATCGCCTTTGAAAAATCCGGTCAGACTAGTAAGTGGACTCTGGGTTGCCAATGGGATTACGCTCGGAGGATGATGATGATATAACGGTAGGAGGACGATGATGGGATAACACTAGGAGGATGGTGTACTAACGTAAAGGTAGGCCTCTCCCATTGCGTGGACCTCTCGATGTGGTTCACGTAGTAAGTCCTCCCGTTCGCGTCCTGGCGCTCCTCCCAGCCGGGAGGCAATGGGTCCCCGCCGATTGTCTGCAACAATACGGACATATTCCTTTAATATATACAAATACTTTCACAGACAGAGCGCTTGTATAACCTAAGAAAAGACGTCAAGATATTTTTCTTTCTTTCTTTCGTCGGTTCTATGTAAGAATTAGTGTCGTCTCTACACAGCACCCGTGTACACTATATATCGTAGCTGAAAAATAAAATATCTTGTTTGAACTAGGCTGAAGTGAATGTTGAAAAATTTTCGTGCTTTGATTCCAAATAATTCTTTTAATACTTTATGATTCGCTCTTAACTAAAGCAGACACAGTGGATGTTTGCGAGTACAAGCGCCCGTACTGTCTCTAACCAAGTGAAAAAAGTAGATACAGCCACGCCTTATTTTCAGAGGTACGCCAAAAAAGGAAAAACCTTTGTAAATACAGAGCATCGACACACAGCTTAGAAAACTTGATCTATCAGGATTTGGCTACTAGATACTGATATTTGACATATTTTGTATGGGTGTCAAATATGTACCTCTTGTCATAGAGCATAGATATTTAAATAGAGGCACATTTCTTATGGGCGCTCTGTAGACAAACTTTCTGTGACCAGTGTGACCCATATTGCCGCTTGGCGGCGTGGCAGTCGCGCTGTGAGAGCTGACTCCACGAGGGCAAGAGAGACGAAAGTTTCTCCTGTGTATCTTAACTACGAGAGCAAGAGAGACGGAGAACGACGCCAGCGCCGCCAACGGCACCAACTACGTACTACACTGATAACCGTCAACACGCCAGTAGGAATCGGCACACGAAATCCTTAAGAAATGCGCTTCTATTATGTAAATCTGTATTCATTGCTCTTGGTAGCCAAATCCATAGATAAATCAAATATTAAGACCGACCGATAGACAGTATAGGGCGTGCTGTATTTGCTTTTTTTTTGCTTACCTAATATAAGTAAGATGTTTCGTATTATTTATTTAATTTGCTATAATAAATATATTTTATTTCATATATTGCTCTAAGTATAAATTTAAAATACATGTAATCATATACTACATTTTATAAAGCACCCACCACCTGCATTTGTATGTCCTATACTTCACACATATAGTATTTTCTTGAAATTAAAGGTTACGGATTTTATCGCGATAAATTGTTTTACTGTGATTACATTAAAATTGGATGATCTAGAAACTTATTTTTTTATTATAATCCGACGTTTCGATTACTTACAGGAACAGTGATTACGGAAGCCGGAAGAAACATGCACAGTATAGACTCACGCTTGTACTCACGCCTCGAAAGGGTAGGCAAAGGTGGAATATTTCTACAAATGTATGTATAAGTGTACAATAAAGTATAAATAAATAAATAATACTACATTTCATCTCCGGTTTAAGCGGGTAGGTAAGAGTGCACATATGTAGATGGACGGTATTCTAAATTAATTAAAGCTACAAATATCACAGCATCCTCAAACTCTCACCAAAGAACATCACCAACAGGAAGGGTTGGGAATATGGATCCCCAACCCTTCCTCTACTGGTAAGGTGGCGTATTGAAAAAAAAAAAGATATACACAGCATGCTGTATGTTACGAAAGAAGCTTAAAAAGGAAGATCCCAATTTAAATGACATAATATGTCGTATGTACAGACAGCTACATCAGTCCATAAACATTTACGTGAATTTCCATGGTAATATCGCCCCGACTAACTATTATTCAACATGAAGAAAACTAAGTTATAATCACATTTTTAATACCATCTAAGAGAAAATTTCCAAAAAACTAATTTGCACGTTTATTTTAATACAGTCCATATATTATGTACACTCTATAGGCCGGTTACCACTACGCGGGACCGCAATTTAGGCTGCCTTTTGTCAACAGAACTTGAGTGTTCACATTATATCGGATGACTTGGTTCGCTACACAAGTCCGCTATTTTTGACGGGAACAGCGCAGCGCGAGTAGCAAAGACCAATTTGTGTGAAAAGTTTGTCATTACGCCAGTCCGGGTATTTTGCCGGCACTCCACAGTGAAAAAACATACAAGCCGTGGTTTGTAAGACTTCAAATCTGGTTAAATGTGAACATCTTCATGTAAAATTTACTGCATATTCATGTCGCCATTACGACCTGCATTTCGGTCCTGCGTAGTGGAAACCGTACGTAAAAGCACATCTACACTAACACGATTCCAGAAAACAGATTGCGCTATTTGCAATACAGCAGTTTTACGGCAACTGCCCATCTAGAAAGGAACAAACAATAAAATAATAATAGGAAAATTGTCTTGGTTCTAATTCGCTTGACTTGAAATGATAGACTTGCGCGAAAAGAACTGAATACTTTTCGCGCAAGTCTATCATTTTAGAGTCCTAGCGGTATCCCGGTTGCATCCAAAACTTTTTTGGAGCTCAGGTTTCACTTTAATCCTTTTCGCAAGTCTATATCTCTCGTGTCATATCATTTCGTCTGACAGAAACAGAATCCAGGCCACGCCCAGTAGCTATCGTTTCGCCTGACGGCCCGGTCACGGCCTGTATCGCGATGATTTTCGATGTACATGGCGTGTTCACTCTGGCGCGAAATCGGTCGCGGCGCGCAGCCGTGACTCCTATAAACAGAGTAATGTCTTCGCCTATGACTGTTCTCTCTCTCTCTCTCTGTCTCCAGTGAAATCGCATAAGTGTAGACGCTAGACCAAGCAACAGAAAGTAAAGTGAAGGACATACAAGATGAGCTAGCAGTGCTGCATCGACCAGCTCCCAGTCGTCGCCGGTGAACGAAGGGACTGACGCACCTGCCACCTACACCGGCCAAGCGATACAATCACTACATCAGTACAATATAGCAAGCTCACATCACATACAAAAGCACATTACTTTAAAAAGAGAACATCTAACATCGAATCGAACATTTATAAAAAAAAAACTGGCTGAAGTAGCTCGCCGAATAGTCAAACTGAAGCCAATGGGGAAGGCACATATAATAGATGGCCGCAAGGTAGGAAGGTTCTAGAGTGGTGGCCACGCAGCAGAGGTATGTGCTCCGCAAGGTGGACCGATGATCTATTTGGAATCGCGGGTAGCGGTTGGATGCGGTCATTCCATTTTTTAAATTGCTGACAGAGAGCAATACACACATTTGCCGTTAACTACTTTAAGCTCTATACTAATCTGTTAAGAAAAAGTTAAAATATGCGTCTTCTACTTAAAATTATTGAATAAGTTCGATGTTTGTATCTACATTTTGCTTAATAGGTATATTTATGTCATTATTATTTTTATTGTTTTTAAAAAAAGCTATTATATATTCTATTAATTATGACAATGCTAAAGCAAGAGATGTTTTTATTTGATTCCGATAAGACAAAAGGATAAAAATAAATATTTTAAGACAAGTAAAAAAAGCGTCAAAAAGCATAGCTTATTGCTCAAACACGGCAGTTGTTGAGTCTCATATAGTTCTGTAAATTACAACGCTATAATAGGTAGGTACACGAATTTGTGTACGTTTAAAAATATTCCTTTTATTTAAAATCGATCTTATGAGGTGAGGCCAAACGAACGTAAGTTTGTAAGTTGTGAATAGCGTATTTTCAAATAGTTTCATAATGCACGAGCAAAAACGTTGGATAGCAAATAAATAACTTCCGTCCATCTGGAAGTCCAACGAAATTTTAGTTGAAAGTTAATTGAACTGCTCAAAATATGCGACTCGCGACTCCCAAAATTACGATCGGTTGGGCTAACCCATATACTTGAGACCCATCATTTATCACATCACATATAACATCAAATATTAACCTTACATATCGACGCGACACAATTAAAAAGTTATTGTGTCTCGCGAAGATCTGCGTGCCAGCATACAAAATGTTAAGGACAGGTCTGCCTGCGAGCCCTGTATTTCCTTACCATACTGCCTCTAGATCAGATTGCGTATATCTGTCCTCGTGTTTCCATACAAACAATTAACCCTTTGATTAGATTATAGGTAGTAGAGCCTTGCTGATTTCAGCATGAATGGGCCGCTTCGATCTGGGAATTACTACTACCCTTCCATAGAAAATCGACGTAATGTGAAAATACCTATATAATCGATTTTAAACTTTCGCGATTTGTATACATCATAGAAATTAATTTAGCCTATATAGTTAATACCTATATAGTTGCGTTTTTCGGTGAGTGAGAGTGCCGGAGGCCCCATCTCCTATACCTTCTCCCTCATCCCACACCTCCTATTCCTATTCCCAACCCAAAAAGCGGCAAAGCACTTGTGACGCCTCTAGTGTTGCTTGTGTCCATGGGCGGCGGTAATCGCTTACCATCAGGCGAGCCGTCCGCTCGTTTGCCGCATTTACCAAAAAAAGCGTATTTCCTTACAATACTGTCTCTACGCCACTTTACCTATATCTGCCCTTTATTTCGGATAGAATCATCTAGAAAGATCTAGATAAGTATAGTGACAAAACTCACCGGCTGAACGGCTCCCACTTGCGGCGCGGGCTCCACCATCTCCCACTCATCGTTGGGCGCCGGTTCCTCAGTGTCACCGACCCTGCCCACCAGCGCGTGGTACACCTCGATGTAGCCGCGGACACGGGAGCGAGCGCTACAGCAGAAATGTACGTTAGCACACAACAAAAAAAACAGCAATAAAATATGAAAGAAATGCTCAAGAATAAACAAAAAAATATGGCCCTAGAAAAAAAATCAATAGTACGTTAGAATACCTACCTATACAAAAGTAATCTGGAGAATTGGACCCTAAAAAAACCGATTTATATATAAAGATTTTGAAGGCATGGTTTTGTTCTACACCTAGACAAATGAAAATGGGGCCCTCGAAAACACAAACTTGTTCTACACCTAGAAAAGTTGCATTCGCTACTCATTTAGTCTACTTTCTCTAACGCTTGGTTGCCATGGTAACATGAGCAATTCGTTCTTCTTTGACCACGTGACATATCGAAAGCCTATGTCAGCTCAGTGCCATAAATTTTTGCACTTTGCTAAAAGCGAAATCGCTTGTCTACAGGGCCAGAGATGTTGATATGTTAGTGACTTGCTTACGCATTCAAAGAAAGAAAAACTCGATTATACTGTTTTCGACAAAGATATTTAATAAACTGGATTGGTAACAATCTCGAATATCGATAATGAATCCGACTTTGATTACATATCTCATTTTTGTTTAGTGAAATTTCTCCGTTGCATCGATGAAGCGAAAATGCGTCACAACAAACAAAATTATTTTTTACGTCGATCGGTCGGTTGTATTATTCATTGCACAAATTACTTTTCTATAAGTAAGTTACTTTACCGCAGTGTCACTTCTTCCGTGTGTAAGTTGAACATTTTTTTCAATTATTTGTACTATGTTTTTTATTGTATTACTATTCCTTCATCAGGATTCGTTACTACACTGTACCTACTTCAATTATTATACAATAGACATTAACTCAATACGCAGCTAGTTCATAGCTTAGACTTAACCTAAGTTATCCCCAATTTAGGAATTTAAACTTTCGTGGTCATTTAAACTTAATTTAAATTGTTTTTCGGGATATATACCACGTACCTTTCTTTGGAGTAACCGATATTTCGGCACTGTTGCAAGCGCCATGTTCACGGATGTACTGATGGTATTGCGGGTGGATGAATGTTACGAGCAAGTATAACGGTCTACCCGCTTTCTTACTCGTTTTTTGCGTTCAACACCACTAGCACTGTTATCACTATCACATTGTACCCGATCACGACATACCACACTCACTACGTCAGCTCGCGGTTTGATTTTGTTCTTTTCACGGGTTTTACATAGACGTACCACTGGATGCCAGATACAAGGTTGAACGACACCCAGCGTACTTACCGTACGTCAAAGGAGTGACAGATAAGGTCGCCAACATCCTTAAGAAGGTTTCAGTTAAAACTATCTTCACTCCTTTTAAGAAACTGTCGCAATATATAAGAACGCCGAAAGACAGTCTTCCCTTAGAAAAGCCAGGTGTATACAAAATTGACTGCAGCTGTGGGAGTTCCTACATAGGACAAACCAAACGCACCATCTCTTGCCGAATAAAGGAATACATTAAGGCAGTCAAAAATAATGAACCACACAAGTCGGCCATAGCTCAACACCTCTTGGACTCGGGTACCGACCACTGGATTGAGTTACATAACCCTCAGGTTCTTTCATACCTCGAATGGTTAGGGAGGCTATTGAAATTAAAAAGTTCAAGAATTTCAATAGAGAGGATGGGTTTCAACTGTCGAGTATCTGGCATCCAGTGGTACGTCTATGTAAAACCCGTGAAAAGAACAAAATCAAACCGCGAGCTGACGTAGTGAGTGTGGTATGTCGTGATCGGGTACAATGTGATAGTGATAACAGTGCTAGTGGTGTTGAACGCAAAAAACGAGTAAGAAAGCGGGTAGACCGTTATACTTGCTCGTAACATTCATCCACCCGCAATACCATCAGTACATCCGTGAACATGGCGCTTGCAACAGTGCCGAAATATCGGTTACTCCAAACAAAGGTACGTGGTATATATCCCGAAAAACAATTTAAATTAAGTTATCCCCAATTTATCTACACATCTAAAATCTACCTCGTTTTCACCCTTATCATCATTAATCACAGTAGGTAACTTGACGGGATATTTAGGCCAGATATTTTTTTAACCTATGCCTTGTTTGAATTCGAATAATAAATCATTTCCACTGAACATGTTGCTTCGTATAACAACATATAATTGTATTGTCAGAGCTAAAAATATTACTGTCATCAATTTATAGCTCCGACAACACTAGATACACATTCAAACTATCACTCACACTACAAAAGTATAATCACAATTATTAAATATATGGAACATTTACGATTTTAAACTGCTCAAACTAACACTGAATTTGTAAAGAAACCATAGACTACACTCGAAAAAGGACAAAGCACAAATCAATTTGGGGTACAAAGTAATAAAAAAATACACTGTATACGACTTTAAACTATTACATACTGTATTGGCAAATAAAACCGAATTAGCTAATACCGGGACAGCGAGAAAATTTAAAAAGCAAACCCGACTTCAACATTTATTATATAGGCAACCCCTTGTTACCCGGTTGAGCCTAATAGCTAAATAAAATTATTTCATGAAGAATCAAATGTCTTTACAAAATCAACCACTATTTTTATCAATACACATCAAACGCCCAAAAAAAAAACAATCACCAATAATTTAAAATGTCCATGTTAAATACTCTCAACGCAAAATAAAAAGACAACCGTTATTTTTCGCCATAGAGCAAACCCATCAAGAATATTTTAAAAGCAAACCCGTTGACAACAATTGAATTTTGATTCTAAAATCAAATACGCAAAAATATAATAAATACGTCACCTTTTGTAGTATTACCCAGTGTTCTATGTGAGCGACCAACGCGAAAACGCGACGGCGATGGCGCTTCGCGATATCGAGACAACGCGGCAGCGCAATATTGGCGATGCTAAGAACCTAACTAGCGACTCTAGCGGCGATATTTAGAGGTTGTCTAAGACGACACTTTCACAGATCACTACTACTTTTGACACTTTTGACAGCTCTTAATACAATTTACGACATATCCTCGAAGCAGTTGCATTGAAAGCTGTCAGAAGTATCGTTCTTAGCCAACTTCTAAATTTCGCCGCTAGAGGCGCGCGGATCATCTTTGCATCGCCAATAGCGTCAATGCGACATCACGATAGCGTGGCATTGTTACATCGCAACTTAACAACGCGATGCGACGCAGTGCTTGACATAATAGCGGTAACTACACATGTCGAATGTCGCTGTCGCTCACTCAGCCCACTAGGGTTATAGATCGGTTCACGAAAGTTGACCACAAATGGCGGCCGTCGCGCATATGTACATTTTTGCACCAATGGCGTGGCTTCATTCTTGACGCATTTAGGGAATGCGTCAAGAAAGGAGCCACGCCATTGGCACTCCACCCGCGCCTCACCCCGCACCTCCACGGGGACCTAAAAAATGATTTCTGCGCAGTGGTCATCTTTCATGAACCGACCTATACGTTGCTACAAAAACCGTACTGCAGTAATCGTAGAAATCATAGCTCAATTTAGCAGCAATAGGTACACTCACACAAAATCAGTACTCATTACCAATAAACACTGTTTTATAGTGGATTATAGACGTGTTTTGTTAAGAAGTTCATATTTATCACCCTCATAATCATCGCATTCATCGCAGACTCTAAACTACTGCAGTAATTTGTTCAGTGGTTCCTATTATTATGTAGGAACTCACTAGGAAAATATTTTTTTAATATTCCCCTCCTAAGAATGTGGAATGGCACGTCACTGACGCCCTAGACTATTGCTCTTCTAGTCTTTCACTCACTTTGCGTATATTGTCATTCTAACTAGCCGGTGGACGTCCTACACTTCGTTTGGAGAGGGCTATATCCAGCAGCGGCCACGATAATGTTATCAATACAGTATTTTAACTTCATACATACGATTGGAACACTTACTTATACGCCTCGGGCTGGGTACCTAGTGTATACCGAGCTCAAGTGGCTTTGGTACATGTAAACTCAGTACTGAGAGCGTAACGAGTCTGTTCAACTCACGTTCCGATCGTTTGTATAAAGTTAAAGTACTTTATAGATAAATATTACCAAGCTATGGCAGGCTGATGATGATCATGAAGGGGTCAAAATAGGGACTAAAAGTTTGTTTGAAAATCCCATAATCCTTCGGACAACAGGGAGTATATCGTATAATCCACAATAAAACCATGTTTACTTGGCTAATGGTTTATTCAAATATAGATACCACACACAGAGGAAAATAAAATAAAAATAGGTATACCTTTAGTGAAGAACCGGAAGCTATATCAATAAGGATGATTCACACTGATATTAATTGGTATTTGTACAGATAACGACTGTTTAAGTTATTCAAAAAGCCACTTACCGGCCACAAACTTTGTAAATATAATATGTAGTCCTGATAAATAATATGGCCTGATTATTCATTACATCATATGTTGTGTAATATTAGTTTAATTTAGCTACAACATTTTAGATTAAATGAATTCGAAACCTGTAAATTCTTAGATACAATGAAAACACAATTAAAATTCTGGAGTCTGGTTTAAAAGTAACATTTCATAGTGTACACATAAATAATAGAGAATTAGCAACTCCCTCATGTTTAAAATCTAATTAACCTTTTAAAACCAAGTATTTATTATTACACAGACTAAGATATACAAGTATTTTTAAAAATGTTCCAAGTACATAATGAAGTTTATTTAATAAACTTATAATTTGGTAATAACATTGGAAAAATATATACTAAAATCGATTAAAATTTAATCCAATTTCTCTGACACTAGAACTCGACATCTATCTCACCAGGCTAAATCATCCTCATACCAAAAAATAAAATAAAAAGGGAAGTAAAAATTAAAAAAGCGCACATCATGCTTAGTATATTACTTACACAGACCTGCGCGGACGCAACGGGTACTTAACGACGTTGGGTCGCGGGTTCGCGGCCGACTCGGTAGGCACCGAGGCTAAAGGTATCTCTACCATGCCCAGGAAGTCATCCCTGGTGAGGCGGTTCTCGTCGAACACCTGGATTAGCAGCTTATGCTCTTGGGGTGTCACCTGAAATAGGCAAAGACAAAGTGTAAATTGAATTGGACTCCTATACATCAAGAAGTACACAATCTTCCTTTTTAGGGTTCCGTGGCCAAAAATGGGAAAAACTGGAACCCTTATAGATTCGCCATGACTGTCTGTCTGTTTACAGCACAATCTATTATGATAAAGGTAAACGGATAAAGCCATCGTACCGAGTGAGAGACTCGATTTTCATCTCCTTGCTTGTTTTATGCCTCTAAGATGGTAGACGATCTGACGACCCATCTGATGGTAAGCGGCAACCGTCGCCTACGTACTTTAGCAGCCATGACGGAGTCATAGACAAGCCGCTGCCTACCTTGAGACGTTAAGTGTTAAGTCTAATTTCATAAGCTACAGTATCATTGCAACTAGTACCGCACATTTCTACGTTACTACTCGGCGGCAGTAAATTAATTAGATCCCCAAAATGACTGGCCTGGGATTGTTTGCTGAAGCCATGGCGAGGGGACCGAATTTATTTTCCACCTCTCCAAGATACTTCTGATTGAGTATCGGCCTAACTAACTGTCCTCGGATCCGCAGGAGTTTCAAAATGAAAAGTGTGTCTTCATTGATCGCCCATATTAAATACCTACATAGGAGTGCAATGTATCGAAGAAACGAACTTACTCTAAATACAAACTCCTGATTCCATGTCGGGTTCAGCGTCTGAAAACAGAAACACACATGTCATCAATACATTTTCATAACATACATGTAGTTAACGGTACGGATGGGAATGGACCCAGGATTTGCAGAAATAAATAGACTATAAATAGACTCACGCCTGTCCCCCGAAGGAGTGGGCAGAGGTGTAATATTATACCCACATTTCGCCATGTAATAAATTTGTAGGTCCCACGTAATTGGGGGCGAGCCTATTGCCGTTACCGGGCATTTTGCCAGACTCCGTACTACTACTGAGAATTCGGAAAAACCTAATAACACTTTTGCCCGACCCGGGAATCGAACCTGAGACCATCCGATCAGCAGACGCATAAGCTATCCACTGGATCACGGAGGCAGTCATAAATGAAATATTGACAAAATAGGGATAACCACGACGACGTAAACCGAAACAGGCAATTAACCGTAGATGATTATGAGGTTGTGAAATATTGTACCAGTTCAGGAATAACTTGGTGATGTATTGACGCAGTATAAACTGGAAGCCTTGCAAGGCCTTGATTAATCGTAAGTAGAAGCCATGGGTTTGAACCTGAGACTTCGGCTACTGCGCAACTTTGATTTCTCAAAGTAAGTGCATAATAAATTGTTAATTATCGCTTGCTAAGCACTGAAGAAACTTATATGGCAAAGAGATTTTTTATAATTTTCTCGGAAGACGTGTGTAATATCTGTGATCTTAGCCAGCGTTGTCGACTGAAGCCTCACCCTTTTCGCACTAAGAAGACGTCAGAGCAGAATCAGCCCAGTATACTATATTTACGGAAAAGAGCGTCAAATGAGTAATAAATGAACAGAAAGAGATAAAAATAATGCCTTTACCTTTTTCTTGGTCTTCGTGAGAAACGTTTCAATTGTGACATCGCCATCGACTTTTTGCAACTCCACGCGGACATAAGGGTCGCTGAAAAGAGGAAAACAAAATAGGTTAATAAAATGGTTATCAGACGCATAACTAATGGGGTAGACTTTAACCACCTCGGTCTTATATCGGTTCAAACAGATTCAATATACTGATTGCCTCACAATGATTTCTACAATAATAGGGCCTTCAAGCAAGATAATTATTGTGCCAAAAGATGACACGTCGGTCTCAACATTGCTTTACCTAAATACTTACAACGACAAAGCCCTCAGGTTAATCCTCGCCTTGCCTACAAACTCATAACGTTATCAAAGTATAATAGTAAGAAAGGGATATATTTTCCTCTTGCCCAAAAGTGTCTGCTTCTGTCAGGACTGTTCGAAACTATGCCTGGCTCACCTAAGTATGAAATAGTATGATGAAACGCCATATGTTGTTCAGCTGATCAGCTGATGTACGCTATAAATTTGATGCTATACAGGTCACAAGACCCATCACCAAGCCGAAGTCTACTCGTTTTGGACATCACACCAAGTCATACTAAGCAAAAATAAAACTTGGGAAATGACTTTTTTTTTCAAATAGATACATTTATAAACCGCAATCAATAGAGCGCGCGTGCAATTTTCGAAATACCTACTTATCCATGAGTGCATAGGACATCCTTAGAACAGGTTGGCATGGTAATTGCATCGATTTTGCACCTAATAACAAAAGTTGCATAGTAACTTTGAGCCTTAATATCTCCTGAACCAGTAATCTCCCAGGTATAATGCCAAAGTAAAAAATGTTCGTAATGATTAGTACAATATGGGGTTTCAGTTTTCGTTAAGGGTCTTTTTACATCCTGTATAATTATGTAGTTTCGTAAAGATTACTAAGCAACCATATCATTCGAGTAGATACCGTTAATCCGTAGGAATTAATTATTATAGCATTAGTAATTGGCAAAAGCGACCACTCCTTATTTTGGTAGAGTTTTTTGCATTTAATAGATTTAGGCACTAATAATTTTATTTACCGCACTTAAGTGTGGAATCCAAAAAGACCAAATAAAGATTATGAATGTTGATGCTACGACCGCCCAAGACAGAGCAAAATGGAGTAGGCATACAAGGAGAACCGACCCCAGATAATGGAATAAGGCGAAGGAAAGAAGAAGAAATAGAAGTTAAGTGTGGAATAATTATGCCGGTACGTGAATTGCAACATTTCATTACGCATTTGCCCATTTTTACATCGTTTTTTTTTTTAAAAAAAGGTGCGACTGGCGGTTCATAATGGAGTGCTGGTGCCCACCTTGATGTATAGAAGTGAGAGTTGGGTATGGCAGAAAAAGCATGAAAGCAGAATTAACGCAATTGAGATGCGATCACTGCGTAGTTTGTGTGGGGTAAGACTGGTTGATAGAATTCCGAATGCAGTAATACGAGAGCGATGTGGCCTGAAAGAAGGTATCGTGACAAGGATTGAGAAAGGAATGCTGAAATGGTTTGGACACGTGGAGCGAATGAGTGAAGAAAGATTGACGAATCAGATATATATGGCAGAGGTGTGTGGGCAAGCCGGTTGTGGCAGAACCTCCTCAGACGTCCGTCGACCAAATTGCGAACGTCTTGAAAAACGGAAAAGTCCGAAGCACCCATAACCGGCGAGCATGTATGAAAAGAGTAATGAATGTAGAGGAAGCGCGTGAGGTTTGCAAGGATAGAAGCAAGTGGCGTTCTGTTGTCTCTGCCTACCCCGGCGGGAAAAAGGCGTGAGCATATGTATGTATGTTTTTTATACTGCAAATTTAATACTTAACGACAGTATTAGGCCGCCCTCACATTGCCGTCAGCGCCAACGCAGCAACACCTCGGCGTCGACGCGGCGACGCTGACGCCCAATGTGAGGGCGGCCTTAGGTCCACGGACCGATCACAGGCGGCTTCTAACCCATACACTCTTTGCTAATTTAGTTGTTATATACATAGATCAATGGTATGGCCATTTCTTCTCTCACCCTCTCTGGTCTCACCCTCCATATTGCGAATCTTTTAACACATTTTTGGACTGGCGAAGGAAGTATCTTCCTTAGAGATGTTAAGAGCCTACTCATCAAAGCCACCGCAGTGTTCTTGGCGTATAGAATGGTCACGCACATGACTGTTAGTATACCTTGCTCCGACCCTGCAGGAACTCTAATAACCTTAGAATACTGTCATTGTTAATCAAACGATTGACGTCAATTGCATATTTAGCTACTAGCAAATCATTAATAGAAAGTCTGTTACAGTTCTGCAATTTTATCAAATAGTGAAATGGTTTAGGCGCGTATTAATTTCAGTCTAGTGTTGACGGGATGCGATGCTTTATCTTGACTGATTGTCGCAATAAGTTTTTGCAGAAATATTGTAGTATTGAAGAAGGATATAGAAGGCCCAACTAAAAATAATTCGCGAAAGGAGTTAAAGATTTCTACAAAAATGAAATGTTTGCAACACGGCTCAATTTTTTTTGTAGGCCTGCTTATGCTATGGTTGTGGTTGTGACCATAATGTTACGATAAGGGTTATTGTATATACTCCTAAAGCGAGCCATTGAAGCTTCGTGCTGATCCCGTGGGAATTTCGGGAAATCCCTCCTTATTTGGGTTACTTCAACCCCTACCCATACCATTTGGCATTTATGATCCCCAAGGAACATAAATGCCAAATTTCAGCTTCTTAGGTCCAATTGTTTTGGACTTACATTGTCTGTCAGTCAGTTGGTAAGGCAATATTCAGATAAATATTTCAATACTGTGTAAATTACCATTAAATTCTCATACTTTTACCTGAAAGCGTTGTTTTTAGTATCCGTAAGTTGCGAGTGTAATAAATAATTAAAACGACTAACACAACACAAACAGCCTAGGCACTGTTGCGGGTTCGCGCAAGGGCATTCGGTGAGAAATTATATAATTTTGACATTACATAAGCTAACGTAAGTCGTGTGTACATACATACACATGTACACTACATATACATATTATACATATTGGTGGTAAACCTGTTGCAGACGCCCGCAATATGTGAAGATTAGATAATACCTGCATGGGCATGCATGTGGTTATTTCTTTTGAGATACGATAGGTGATTGATGCGGTTGATTCTTTTGAGGACAATAGATTCATGTGCATTGCTTGTATATGAAGAAGATATGTGACGTTAATGGAGTAACCTTCAAGAGGAATAGGATATTTATCGTTTTATGGATCCCTATTCATCATCGTCCTAACGTTATCCTGGTTGCATCCAAGACTTACACGCCTTGAAGCAGATTTCGGGATCCCTATTATAAAAATGAATTAGGCAAATAGATAGTCGCTATAATAATGGCTTTATTCTATATCACAATTTATAAATTGTTATGGTTTATAATTGTTGTATCGTCATTAATGTTTTATTACCTTTTGGACCCTTGTAATGTTGTAACACCGCTTGTTGGCAATACAATTATAGTGATCACTGTGGTACGAAAACATCTCAGTATTTACTTATGTATGTTTACACAATAAATGATTGATTGATATGTCATAAAGTCATAAATACAAAATATAATAAAAACAAGGTTGGGTCGTAATAAACAGTGTTAAGCTGATTTTCCACCAGAGTGGCGAGACGAGGCGAGGCGAGGGGAGAATTGAAATTTGTATGGCAAATTTTCAATTCTCTCCCAGCGCATCTTTGGTGGAAACAGTGTGGATTGGCGAGAATATGCGAGGCGTGAATTGAAATATTTGTTTGTGTAAAAATGAACCGTATTGCTTCCGACATAGAGTATAAATTAACTTTGCAACAGAAACACCCTTCTCGCGATAGAAATTTCGTGTGTATTGCAAGACGAACTCAAACAGCACTGTACCCACATCTTTATCTAATGAAGCCTACGGGCGGCGGGGCGGTCACGCGCGAGCTCGCGATGGCAATTTTTTGTGGAAAAGGGTCAGTGAGACTTCAATTCTCTTCCCGCCTAGTCTCGTCTCGCCACTCTGGTGAAAAATCACCTTGAAGCATTTTAATATTATTACTAATTAGAGTGGGCTAGACTGGCATGCTATGTTACGTCAGTAGCTAATTTCAGTCTTTCAGATAATAACTACTACGGCTTATGTACCTATCAATATTTAAAAATATCACTGCTTATTGCATTTAATTAGTATCTATCTGTTTGTATGTTTGTAAAAATATCACACAAAACCCGTGAACGGACTTTAATGGTACTTTGGTCAACGTTTTGGTCTAAACGTCATTCATAATCTGAGATAAAATATTTATAGTGTGTAACGTAGATAACCTAATATTTAATAACTTTATGACTAAAATCAGTTTATAATATCAGAATACAGGGAGTTCCAAATCCCTACCAACATCCCTCAAGATAAATGCCTTGCCGGCGTTTTCCTTGATAAAATTTACCCTCAAAGGTAATAGCATTCTAAAACCGTTCAGCAGTTTCAAATATAAACCGAGTGTGTAATTGAGTAATTAAATTAAAACAATGCCCTTCTAATCGCTTTCTGAGGTTGTTTCTGCGAAGTTCCCCGGTAATATACCAGGGAAAAGTAATTATAGGCGTCTTAGTTAGTTGAAGCATATATAATTACATATCCAAAATGTACGGGTACAAAATGTAAATGTTTTGATGCGAAGACTCGTCACGTTACGCTAAGCATAGAAAACAATAGCTTTCTTGCTCGGTCGTAAAAGAATAGGGGCTCAATTTATTAATTGATAAGATAGAGATGACTATAGTCCGTGCCACGAGAACATAGACTTTTTGTAAACAAATAATTTCTACTAAGTGACTTAGCGATAGTTCTGTCAAAAACAAATAATGTCAAATCCAATGAGCGCAACGGTATATAGATACCTGTCATTGGAAACTAATATGTCAATGGATCGCGTTTTTATCGATATTATGCGCTGTCAACAGGATCTTTTAATGTTTTGATGTACTGACGCCTAGAATGTCAACATTTGGAGTTAGTTCATTGAAATGTTACATTCTTGGGCTTAACATGCATTTATCAGAGGACAAAATTAATTTTTTTAGTTGTCAAGAAGGGATAAATGTAAAGTTAAATACAAGTTTATAGGATCGCAACGCTCTTCCCGCTGCCGGCATCTCGAAAAAGCGGGTGCAGAATAGCAGATGGCAAACTATTAGTCGCGCTGAAAATTATTTATACCTAAAACAGAAATTGAGTTTTCAGACTACCGTAACATTTAATGGATTTTGTTTAAGTTCATTCTGACGATTTCATTCACAAACAACGTAAAATCTCCAGGCCTAGAATTTTTTTTGCAATGTACTAGCTATAAGCTAGTTATCTGTAATATTATTCATTGTTGGTCAATAATTTAATATTTTAGGATAGGTAGGTTACTTTGAGCAAATGATTTATTGTCTATGATTTAATAATATCATGTCAATAATAGAGGAACATCTATGTACTCTATCATTAACATACATGGTACTCTATTTTTCTTTAATTCACAGAATAAATTTAAAAAAAAATTGGCTTTATGAACATTCGACCATTCAAACACAAAATTAAATATTTTATTTCAGTAAAGTTAAACGATATAAATTAAAAAACATAGTGGCATAAATAGGCATTAAAAAAAGGGACTTCAAAAAGTATAAAATCTAAAACACAACTGTTTGAAAAAAGGTTGTGAAGACCTGAATGTTTGTTTACAAAAAGTCTATCTTCTCATGGCACCAACTATAGGTAGGTATATTGTCATTTTGATAGATTATACATACGTATGAAACGTATGTATAATCTATCAAAGTGACGTCACATTATATACTAGGTGCAATTCATATTATGAGTCTTTCTGTTAAGGCGCTGTCCTAAGCGACTGTTTTGGTAAATGAGGGGGTGAAGCAGGGGAGGTGAAGGGAGCTTAGCTCCGTCTACTGCGGGGCGCCCCCCTTCATTCTCGTCGCATGCGGCCGTATTCTGGCGACATCCGTATTCCAATATTTCAAAATCGCAAGCAAAACGTTTTAGCATATTGAATTGAGATACTGATATTAAAATTTATATTAAATACATCAATCTGTTTGTACAATATAGGCATAGCGCAATTTTTGTTCTCAGTGCAGCCATAAGCAAAACTGGTTTACATTAGACGTTATATGTATTAAATGTTGACGAAAGTAGGTAAATACCTACGTGCCGTAAGATGATAAAAATAATTAAGTCAGTTTCATGTATGGAGAGGCCATTATTATGTTTGTTTTGTTTTTGTATAAAAATAGTGAAGCAGTTCATAGAATACCTACATCTAATTCCATTCCTGCTAGTTTTCAAATCTGTTTTGCAATAAATTGGCTGTGACATATGGGCGGACAGACAGACAGACATTGCGAATCTATAAGGGTGCCGTTTTTACAATTTTTTGGCTACGGTACCCTAAAAAACACAATACTGCTCTACTAAGCGCAAAAGCCGTATCTCAACTAAAGCGAGTTACGAGATAATTGAAGTTTAGTAAAAGTTGATTTCTTTTATTTATTTATGGATGTTTATTGTTATTATAGGTATAATTATTATGGCAAAGGTTTCGAAATACGTCGCCGTTTTTAGGGGTTGTGAGTGATTGGAGAGGGAGCAGGGGAGGTCTTGAAACCCCCCTCACCATTTTCACTTGCCGGAAATACTTGGTTTCCTCTGAAAAAAAAATCTCATCTCCAAACATCGGTGTGTATGGCACTGCCAACTTCCACATTCATCACACTAGTTTAATAAACTAAGGCTGTCGTATGCCCTGCGAAGGGTACCTATTTTCGGATTAAGGGTCAAAAGAGAACCTAACATAACCTATTTATTTACTTATTACAGTCGCACCTAACCCAAGGCACTCGAAAGCAATGACGCACAAATTTGACATTAGCTGTCAATATGATCATTCCAAGATGGCATTTTTGCGTTTCATTTCACGTTTTTCACATAAAACCTAAAAATTACATTTGTAAAACTGTACCAAAGTATAAAAACTATGTTCCGTTTTGCATAATTGCCGAAGTATTTATGAAATTTTGGAAATTGTTTAAAAATATTTAGACGCAACTCCGGCAGCCAAAATTACTTTTAGGGGATTAAAACGAACTACCTTAAGCCCCCTACACTACCAATACCCTCAAATTCAGGCGACTCTTTTCGAAACCCAACCCATTATTATTTTTCAAAATAGATGAAACATCAAAATATAAACGCTCAACAAAGTCTGCTGTGTGTGAACATGTGGAACAAGGACCCAACCACTACTGTTGATTTGATGAACCACAGATACTCGCAAAAGAACACCGTTTTCTTCCAAGGATGATACGAGAGGCTATTGAAATTAAAAAACACCCTAATTTCAATAGGGAAGATGGTTGGAATGTTCCTCCAGCTTGGGACCCTGTCATAAGGCTAATGAAACCCAAGAAGGACAAAGTCACCAGAAGACCTAAGGACACTGTGAGCTCATTCTGCGTAAATAGTAACACCAGTAGATGAAAACTGTTCGGGTACTTTGAGATAACTTATACATTCAAGAAAAAGACAAATATCACCTCAGTCTGCCGTGAACATGAATTCTGTAAAGAATTCGAAACGTCGGCTAGTAATAAATTAAAAATATAGTTTCTAGATCATTAGTTTCAAATATAATAACTTAGTGAAACCAATACATCGCGATAAAATCCGTAAACTGTAGTTTAATTTCAATTACAATATTTGTTTAGACTAGTCAGTTCACTTTTTTATCATGTTTCCATATTTGTATTTTATTTGCTCTTATACTATTCTCCAGGCCATTCTTATAGGCAACTTTAGAACATGAAATTTCCACAATCGTGTTTGGATCTATTAATCCATCTGGCGTGGCACCAATAATCGAATAATCCACAAGGCTCGATTGTTACATTTTCTTGCTTCGCCAGTTGTTGCAAAGCCAGTTGTTCATTTTAGATTCCATGCGCAACTGATTTTACATTGCAAATATTTTATTATAAAAAAATATTTTTTACTAAGTTGGCTTTACTGCTGTTATCTCTTCTTTTTACCACTATACAAAAATTTCAATCGGTCAACATATTATTCTTACGCAATTCGAACCAGTCACTGCTATCCCTCTTGTAATTTTTGCTTATCACTACGGAATTTGAGTCAAATTTGTTAAAAAAAATTGTTTGGCATTTCTTGGCTAGCTCTTGAACAGATCGTGTTAGAAATGACTGAAGTCAAATGTGTGTAAGACGTTGCAGAACTGTTATCTTTAACTTCACTGTAATTACAATAATGATAATTAGTTACGTACTTTATTATTAAAAAAATACTATATCTTGTGTTATAGCAAACAGAGAAGTTACCTTCTTACTTATAAATGATTGATTTTAGAAATTAAAAAGATATTAGATGTACTGAGACATACCTAATAGTTTATGAATAATCAAAGTTTTACCCGATGTACCTAAAAAGGTTTATGTTCAAACCACAATAATACAACATTCGTTACCGCTTGTGTGCGGATTGCGGAGCGCCATATTAGCGCTGTCATCATTATTGTTCGCCGTGGCGGCATCTTAGCGCTCCAGGCGCTCTGACAAGGTAATGAATTTGAAATATAGGTACATAAAATGATTCGATTTTATGTTATTACTCTTTCAAAAATTGAAAACTGTGGCAGCTATGTATTGTGAGAATAATGTATATAATTATATTATGCATAATCGATAATATATAAGTAACATAGTTAGTCATAAAATACTCTTATGAAAATAATTTTAGTAAAAATCTTACATATTTCATAATCACTTGGCCATGGATGAATTTCTATTTTATTACGACGCTTTCTTGTACAAATCCTTCGTAAAACTTCATTTCTCTAATTGTCCATATTTTATTCTTCTAATTATATATTTATAAGCACAGAAACAATAACACATTAAACGCAACAAGATTATAAACTTAGGTCCTAATTATATGTGCCCATAGTTACATGAAAAGCCTATTTGATTCAAAGTATTCAGTCTATAACATAAAACATGAAATTACGAACTCAAATCGGCGTATTATAATAACAAACAGGTTTACGTAAAATTTCGTGCAGCGGAGACGCAAGCGACATGACCTATCTCTCACAGGGCTCATAGCCGAATGATGAGGTCTGGGCGGGGCGTAAACTAGCAACTGACACTCAGTACACCGCTTATGCTAATAAGGTTTAAATTGCTGAAGCGTTTGATATTGATGGGATCTACCTAGCGTCAAAATCATAGACGTTTGGCAGATTTTATTTAATTTTACAAAATATACACGTATAATATGAAAATAGATAGGGTAATTCTTTAGTTCATTAGATTTCCTACAATATTATCAAAAAAAATATGACAGCTTACGATCAAAATATTGCAAACAGTGAGACGAAAGATTATTTTCTGCCTCGATTTTGTGATTTTTTTACCGTGATTCTATTTTACGTACATGAAAAATTCTTTCAAAAGTCTTTTGTTCAGACTTTTGACTTTAACCTCTAATTTTTGCTAGTTTGTAATATGTACCGTTATGGCTAGATGTGCGACGAAAAATTAGGTGTTTCACAGCTTCTGAGGTATAACAGCGCCTTAAGTGCACGCACGCTTCTTCAAATCGAAGAGTAATCTTTTATTTGTTGTTCATATAATCAACTTATCACAACAACAAACATCACTCATCAGTATGTCGTCATTTGATGAATAAAAGAACATAGGGTACAGCACCGTTTGTTCTAGTGACATGTTAGTAGGCAGGGGCGTAGCTACCGCCGTATTTGCCGTATCAATTATACGGGGCCCCCGGGCCACGGGGGCCCCCAAAGTGTGTAAGGAAAAAGAATAAAAACTTTCTAATTTATTTTATTTTACAAATGACAAAATTCTATAAAGCAATTCCTTTTTTTCCCGCCTTAAGCGTGCGTTCAAAAGTTGGCAACACTACATCGTTATGGCGGGCTGCGGGACTTCCCCGTTTTACTTACTTCATCTTCAACTCAGCGGGGAATCCCCGGGAATCCTTCATCGATATCGCGATGTACGTGTACGTTGTTGTACTTTGCATTGGATGTTAAACCACGGAGTGCAGTGCACTGTTTATTTACGCGCTTTATATAAATGTGCATTACATTGTAATTCAGAAAAGGGACGAGGTTATAAAAAAAGTGCCCAAAATTTCTTCATTTTTTCAGAGACAAGATACTGTGAGTGATTTAGATTGGAAAGGTAAGTACTACACTACTACCCAACCCATTTATTAGGGGCCCGTAGTGATAAACAAGGAAATCTTTTAATTTCGGTCTGTCCATCTGTCCGTCACAAAAAGTTGTCTCCCCCCTCGATTTTCACAATTATACTGTTTTTAGGGTTCCGTGCCTTGATTAAAAAAAACAAAATTCTAACTTATCTATAGGATCGATTTGTTTTGTTGTTTGTTTATCAGTCTGTATCGTATCGTTAATTGCGTGTTGAGAACTTCAGATGTGCAGACTCGCTTTCGGGTTCTCGTTTTGTATGGCCACTACACTACGCGCTGCGTTTAAATAGCACGCAGGTGTATAGTAATGCACGGACGGGCTGCAGGTGATTTTGTATCTACTAATAGGTACGAGCACAATCCGCGTAGAATCTGTGTGCGTCTGAACTGAACACTCTCTAACTGTGACCCTTAGTAACGTTATTTATTTATATATAACTCTTTTTAGTTTAGTATCAAAGCATTCGTATTTATTTTTTAGCAATTACTCGTTTATTTTTAGATTCTTCTGAAGCATGTTCTTCGTCACATATCCATCCGGAAATAGAAGAAAGCCAAGCACATACTTTATCGGATGTCCATCCAGAAATCGAGGAACCCCAAGTCAACGATTCTGATATATCTGCAGATAATGCAGATTGTAATATAATTTCATCAGATAGAGGAAATTTTGGTGACAATTTAACTGAATGCGAACGAAAAATAATTTTTAAATTGGGTCCATTTAAACCACAAGGACCATTTCCAAAAGTTTCAGAAAATAACCGACCTTTTTCAGCTTATTATTATTCATATTTCAATCAGGCAGGCATAAAAATTATAAGACCATGGTTATGTTATTCTAACGTTTTAAACAAACCGTACTGTCACTTCTGTTGGTTATTAGCAGATCGTCAAAACAAATCGTACTCCTCTGCTTGGGTTAACGGTGTTTCGGTTAGAAGCAATTTCACACAAACTATTCTTGACCGTTGCCGTGTGGTTGACGGCATAGAATACAAGTGTCACCACCCCCTATCTTCCCGTGGGTGTCGTAAGAGGCGACTAAGGGATAAGACGATGCAAATACCATCTTTGCGTAGAGACGGAAAACTCGACATCAAACCCTATACGACTGCCTCGTTGGTCTCGCGGCATAAATGTGCGCGTGGGATCGAGATCGAGGTCCCGGGTTCGATTCCTGGATCGGGCAGTGTTATTGGGTTTTTCTATCACGAAATTCTCAGTAGCAGCACGGAGTCTGGAAATGTGCCCGGTACGGCAATAGGCTCGCCCCTTATTACGTGGGACTAAAGTATATCTGGCGAAAAGTGGGTGTAGAAATACACCTCTGCCTACCCCTTCGGGGATAAAAGGCGTGACGATATGTATGTATGTATGTATGTATTCTTGACCATGAAAAGTCACAGCAGCATATTAGTGCCTCACTCTCTTATAATAATTGGTTGCAAGGAAATACCATCGATACTCTATTGAAAAGTGAAATCGATAGTAAAATTACATTCTGGAGAGATGTACTGCATCGTATAATTAATGTTATAATTACTTTAGTATCTTGTAATCTACCTTTGAGGGGGCATGATTCTGATTCTGGCAATTTTATGGCAATTTCACGTCTGCTATCTAACTATGATGCAACTTTAAAAGAACTTTTTCTAAAACCGAAAGGTGAAATAAATTATTTAAGCCCTACGATTCAAAACGAAATTATTAGTTTGCTTGGTACTAACGTTAGGAACAGTATTATCTCAGAAATTAAAAAAGCTCCATTTCTGACAATAATTCTGGATACAACACAAGACTTGTCAAAAATTGACCAACTATCTGTAGTTTTTCGATATATCTCGGTTACAGAAAATGATGATAATGTGCCGAAAGAAATAAAAATCTGTGAGTCCTTTTTAGGATTCATAGCAGTAACCGATTGCAGTGCTGCAGGTCTGAAAACTGTCATTTTAAATTTGACTAAAGAATATGGAATTGATTTGACTAAATGTAGAGGACAGGGATACGATGGAGCAAATGTTATGTCGGGTGTGTATGGAGGATTACAAACCCTAATAAAAGAGCATGCTCCAAATGCCGATTATGTTCATTGTGCTGCGCACGCTTTAAACTTGGTTTTGAACGATGCTGCGAGACATGTTCGTGAAGTATCGACTTTTTTCGATAATTTAGAAAAAATATATACTTTTTTTGGCAATAGTATAAAACGCTGGGCTATGCTAAGTGACGATTTATCTGAAAAATATTTGATTACCCTTAAAAAGGTATGTCCTACCAGATGGTCTTCTAGGAACGACGCTTTATTAGCAGTAAAGAAAAATTTTTTACTAATCATGAAAACTTTGTACCAACTAAATTTAATTTCAAATAAAAAAGATGAACGTGAAGAATGTAAAAGTATAATTAATATTTTAGAGAGTTTTGATTTCTTAGTGCTCGTTACATTTTTTTCTTCACTATTTGAAATTATTAATCCTGTTTCTAAAGCTCTACAGCATGAAAATAATGACTTACAGAAATCTAGTATTTTATTAAGTAATCTTTTAAATAGACTGTGCCAATTAAGAAATCAGAATTCATTTAATAGTTTGCTAAATGAATCCAAAGATTTAGCAAAAAAGTGGGGGGTAACAACTGTTTTTAAAAACAGTAGGCGAAAGATAACGAAGCGTTTTTTTGATGAGTTATCACAAGATGAGAGAATTTCCGACCCGGAATCCTATTTCAAAGTCAATGTATACTATTGCTGTTTAGATATATTAATTTCTCAAACTAAAGAAAGATTTCAGAGCCTTTGCAACCTGAGTAGTATATTCGAAATATTACAACCGGAGAAACTCCTATCTTCTTCAAGCGAAGAGATATTAAACGCTTCCGGAAAACTGTCTGCTAAATACAGTAAAGACATCTCACTTAATCTTTGTGACCAATTAAAGGCTCTAAAAACATGCTTAAATTCTGAAATTAAAAAAAATTATTCCATTAAAGAACTCATTGAATTATTGCTAGTAAAATTCAATAGTCTTGCATCCAGTTTTCCCGAGGTAATCACAGCATGCTTTTTATTCTTGACCCTTCCAGTTACAACCGCAACGGCAGAAAGAAGTTTTTCAAAATTAAAACTAATAAAAAATTACTTAAGAACTTCGATGGGACAAGAACGGCTGTCAGACATCTCACTATTGTCCATAGAGGCAGAAACTTTAGAAAAACTAAAATCATCATCAGCCATAAATGATTTAATAAATCAGTTTGCCGATAAAAAGGCAAGGAGAGTGAATATTTAAAATTCGATTTTTATTTGTAAAATGGGTAAATTATGTGATAAATAAATATTACTTCTCACAATATTTTTTTTCTTTCGTGAAAAATCTTTACCTCCATATAAGGGCCTCCAAAAAAATTTTTATACGGGGCCCCGACAAGGCACGCTACGCCACTGTTAGTAGGACTGATATATAAAGCATTTAAATGCTGTATCAAATCTTAGAGGGAGGATAATAATAATAATAATAATATTCTACCACATTCACACAACACCGTCTAGTCCCAAACTAAGCAGAGCTTGTACTATGGGTACTAGACAATGGATAAACATACATATATAATTTTTTTTTTTGTAAATACATACATATTATACATAGAAACACCCAGACCAAGACAAACATTCATGTTCACGCACACAAATGTTTGACTTGAGCGGGAATCGAACCCGCGACCTTCGGCGTGGCAGTCGCTTACACTACCGCTGCGCCAACCGGTCGTCAAGTCCGGTTGTGCTACTCAGTGCCAACTGAAATGAATTAGCTTCAAGAACACCTATTTTCTTTTCCGAGCGCTGAACCTTTCGTTTTGAAGTCGGGAAGTATGAGAAAACCTTTTTAGCTAAAGTTTTACTGCGGTAGGAATACCGCACTAAAATACTCCTCAATGGCCAACTTCTACACAATGAGGGAGGGCTCTGGTTTATGCTGTCGGAGCTCCTTCTGTGTTACGCCTTTACATGGCGCATGCACTGCCACATTATATTGGGAGACTTCATCTCCCTGTGTACCTCCACGTGACACGAGACACTTGTATCACCGTTAACTCTAAAACCATTGGAGAACGTTCAAAGTTCTCACTTTCAATTTCAATTTATTTAATAAGTATATAAGTATAAATATAGATACAACTAGCTGACCCGGCAAACGTTGTTTTGCAAAATTTTTTTTTTTTTTTGAAAAATAGATGTTGGCCGATTCTCATAGATACCGGATAAGCACAAAAAATTTCATCAAAATCGGTCAAGCCATTTCGGAGGAGTATGGGAACGAAAACTGTGACACGAGAATTTTATATATTAGATATAATACCCGCAACACCATCTAGTCCCAAACTAAGCAGAGCTTGTACTATGGGTACCTACTAGACAATGGATTGACATACATATTTTTAATTAACTAACATACATACAATATACAATTTTGTTGGTAAGTATACTTATGAACTATGTTAATAAAACTTGCACGATGATGCTGTGCGTTCGTGTGGCACTTGTCCGCGGAAGCGACGGAACACCACACCATTCGGCCAAAAGTCCTCCTTCATGACGACAAGTAGATAGCAGGTCGGGATCCGCACCACAAACGCCTTGAAGTTGAGTCGAATAGAATCAGCTCTCTGAAAACCACCTAGCCTGGTCAGAAGACTCTCCCTCTTATTAGAGAAACAGACACTTTATTCCTTCAAAGTATAAAGACATACCATGGAGGAACAGCCACAGCTTACTCCTAAGTATTACTCGTACTCCAAAGTATTATAAAGACACATACCATCGCAGATAAGGGTATGACTGGTACAACGCGTGACGTATTGGAAATTATTATATGTATGTCAGCGTGTCACTCACGTACGCTAGATATAAATACTGCTAAAGATAATGTGCACAGTATTTTTTTTTATTGCAAACTACATTTACTGCGCGCCATGTCCCTAGAGCAGCCATTCTCAAAGGGTGCTCCGCGGAGCCCTAGGGCTCCACGAAGCATCTCTAGGGGCTCCATGAAGATGTATGTCAGTAAAATATAATTATGGTTTTAAAGTCCACGTAGGACTCGGATTTGCTTTATTTCAGGGCCCCGCCAAATATTGGATTGCCCAAAAGGGTTCCATCCCTTAAAAAAAGTTTGAGAGCCACTGGCCTAGAGTGTAGAAGTCATCGGGGTGTTAGCCTTTTATAATCAAACAAGCTGCGCCCGCAGTAACACCCGCGTTATTTGAGGCCACTGGTCCGCACCCGTAGCTCTTTTTATAAGCGCGTTCAAATAAACAAACTCTTTAGATATATAATATTAGGCAGTATAGAAGTATAGATTATCATTATAGTAACCATCGACTGCCACCCCAGGCCCTTTCTGCCACAACTTCGAGTTATGTTCCTACTAACCAGCCCACTGCCGCATCAGCTTAACTATCAAGAACCTCTATCGGGCAATAGAGCCCTCGGGTAGGCCTAACATTTCGACCTAAGCTTTTCCAGGAGCCCGAAAGAAACAAAAAGAATATAATATAGTTTTCGGTCAACTAATACTTGTATGAACATTGGAACTAGTCGGGAAAACCCGTACAACATACTACACATTGGAGCACGGAACTACTGACGACGTACAGTAATAACATTACGGCAGATAGATTGGATTGATATTATATTAGGGGCATCTATAATCTAATACGACCCACTCCGATACGATAGGTATAGAAATTTCTATGAACAAACTAAGTATATAGAAATTTCAATAAATTGCAAGTGCAATTCCCCTATTCATCGCAAATTCAATAAATTGCAAGGACACAAAAGTACTTTCTTTTGATTTAAAAAATTTTACTTACGTACTTATTTATATACTTATCCGAACTCTAATTGTGAAAATGAATAAATATGTCTCATTGAATATTTTTCACAAAATAAAATACTTACATGGAAAAAAAACAAAGTAGAGAGGTCGCGAAATATTTCTTCATGCTAAAGAACTGATCTATGACAAATACTAAAGCGCGGTTTAAGTCATTATGATTCGCGTTGTTTGTTTGTTATTCAAAAACTCGGAATGCGTTAATTATATGGTATGGCACTTGTTAGATAAAGACACTTGTTATTTGTCCTCTTATTTTATCATCGATTTAACAACAATTGCGGCCGGGATTTTCTTGGAGCATTCTGAAGTGAATTCCCGGACGAGATATTACTGGTAAAACGGGAAGGACGGTCATACTGTTTCTTCTTAATGGGCCAAGTACATGAAACTAGAGAGATACTAGTGATATTAGTGTTCAGATATTTTAAGCTTTAATACCATTAGCTAAACTGATTTATGTATCTCTACCGAATCACTGTATGATTTATGTATATGGAAACACGTCGTTCGAATTGTACCTATTATAACATAAACTCAAGTAAATAGGTGGCAATCCACCTGAGATTATAACACAAAAATAATTACTATGGAATCTTCTACATCGCCAAACGTAAAGGGTGGCAAAAAAAGCAACGATACAAAAACCTGGTAGCGTGAATAGAAAATCCTGAACTACATCTAGACCAGTTTTATTAAGCCATAAGGTGCTACAATAGAGTATGACAATACACAAAATACACAAGACGTGGAGTTACGAAAACAGTCCGTGCTACCACACCATTGGTCATGAAAGTTTGTATGAAAGGCGCACAAATATTTGCTATCTAGTTTCTGAATACATTTAACGTTGTACGTTCAACGAACAAAACCGCGGGAAATAGCTAGTACCTACATAGGAGGAATAATTGTCGCGTGAATATTTGAACAAATGACATCACCCCACCAGCTCGGGGCGGTTCCGTCCGGAGACAATCGGCACGACCGATATCAACTATCAACCGAGCGACCGAGCGATTTATTACATGTTACATCGGAGGCGGACCCAGTTCATTCTGGGAATTACGCCGGTATACTCAGCAATAGCGAATGCGATAAAGAGTGCAACGTGCTAATGATGGAGCGAAAAACAGAAATGAGTAAGTAGCAGATAAGTGAAACATTAACTGACTACATTTTTTTAATGTAATAGGCGGCAAACGGGCAGGCTAATAGCCTGATAGTAAGCAATTATTACCGCCCATGGACACCAACAGCACCAGAGGAGTCACAAGACCTTTGGGTTGGAAAACCGAATAGAAAGAGCAGTGAGATGAAGGAGAAGGAAAAGGGTATGGGGACTCCGACACTCTCACTCACCGAACGAACGTCAACAGTATAATAATATACAATAGTGGTTGCCTCGCCCCACACACAACACACTGTGCTGGGTGTAATGAGTTCGATTCTCACACATCACGACACTGTGTGATCCCATTCCGATAACTTCGACTTCCTACAGTGCCGCAGTCACGGGATTCTGTTCATAATTTACCTTCCCCTGATCGGCTCGTGGTAACACTTTACGAAGTCCTCGGCCTGATACTGTTCGAATGACGAGAGGACATAGCTCACAGGCTATACGCAAAGGTGTCTGGACATCACGTCAGTCGCTCTATTTGGGTTAGGAAGAAGACGGTGACGTTCCCTCTCCTGCTCTAACTTCGTGTGATCTACCTACAAATCGTTGTTTCGAGTCTGGGTAAACTACGTGTCCGTTAGCAGAATATTTGTACAGTCCCTAGCGATACACGCATTATTACTAACGCGGACGTCGCGTTGTATTTTAAAAATAATTAAGATTATGTGATGTTAGCACATCACATAATGTTGTTTTATATTGGAAAGTAGTGTATTCAATATAAAACAACAAAAAAGTTTGTTTTTTATTTTAATGCCATAGCCTGATAAAATACATATCCGAGCAAGCAACCGATAAAATGTACACAGAAGTATTTTAGCAAGCTTGTGAGATCACTCTTGTTCAGGCGAGGCGTAATTCACACTGATCGACCGCTTGGCTTTACTGCCGACCCAACAAAAACATCGTAAAGCTTATCCCATCGGTCACGCACTTAACTATCATCCGTGAAAAATGAAGAGATTGGAAACAAGACAAACGTACCTCAGTGCGTCTTTTCTGTCAATGTCCGCATTTTTCTGCAGGAGTATTATGCTATTACCATTCACATTAATCTATGTCAGGGAACAAATGCATTGTCAGCCAAATAATTTCAGGTCCAAGATTTTTGTTTGGCATTAATTAAAAACTGACCACGTTTTCCGACCGTCGACTTTCATTGCAATAACTGGTTGTTCGTTTTCGGTTTTATTTATAGCTTGTCGTTTTATTCGTATTCAATGTGGCTAGCCTCGGTTCGGTCTACAAGCTGCGTGGAGTGTGTAGAGACCTCACAGGTTAGTCACCACGATATTTTGATTTCGCTTTCTTTACCAAAGTTCATGATCTACAAATCTCTTTATTGCAATGTTTGTAAAGTTCAATATAAGCATTTTTTTTGTTTTAATAAAAAATGGCTTTTACCCACTTTACCTTTGACTTGGCGAAAGCATAACATTTTTTGATACATCTTAAAAGATAATGTCGCTACTATGAATAAATCCTGTTTCGGGACTTGATGATCATTCAATCAACAGGCACAAAGACTCGATGCCTGAGCCATGGGTCCACAACAAATCGATGGGCACAGCCGCTAAAACTTAACCTTTTAATTGAAATTATGTTAGCCTTTTAACATTGAGTGGAAGAAAATATTTCAATGTGAAGAAAATAATTGTGAAAAACCGGCATTTCCAAATTTTTTTCAAATCGGCACAAATCCATTTGCTCCTATTGTAACACGGCCAGGTGTTCGACATGCTTTACAAAATGGCTGAATATTCTCAGATTGTCCGATGATGCAACGCGCGGCTTGATTTTCAATTGTCACCAAATTGATGGACGGCTCCGACTAGCCAGTATGTGTGACTCATCACTTTTATTAATAACATGTTATTATTTAACTACATATGAATACGGGGAATATCTGCCGTTGAACTTTGTCCTATTAGTTTGTCTGCCTGATCAGTTGTATATTTAATTATTTTTATATCATCGCAGAAAGACTGACAATACATTGAAGGGTAACATTGAAGGGGAACAGAAAGCGCTTTTTACCACCCCCAAAGGTTAAAATTGGTCATTTTCATTCGCAATCGCTAAGCACTATGATAACTTTCTTTTTATGAAATCGTTTAAAGCAACAGCTGGATATTTAAATATTTTAACCATCTAAAAAGCTTAGTTCGACTTTACTCAACAATATCTCACCTCGATCGTCGTTCGGACAACTGTTTGGATCGCTTCAAGGTCATATCGTTGCAGAATATGTAAACTTGAATTATCTAAATCGTAAATATATGTAAGTGAGACTCATCAGGCAGATCTAAGACATATTAATCATTGCACGGAAATAACTAATATATAAGTCCTGTGTCACAGAGTACTTTACAAACATACAACCAACACAAAGTGCACCCTGATCCGAAACCACAATTTATGAATCAGATAAAGAGTTGTCTCGTGTAGGGATCGAAATCACAACATTCGGCGGCGTAGTGTCAAGCCCCGAAGCAGCCGTTTATGCTTAGCGTCCACAGGTCGGCATCGTACGCATCGGACGCATCGCATTTTACGGATCGTAGTATTCTTTGTATAGAAAGTCACACAAGTGCGTACACTGATCCGCATCGTACGGATCGCACATCGACAATGCCGACACGGATGCTCCGAGAGGCAACTTTTGCGATGCGTGCCGATGACGTCATACGGAATAACGTACGATGTATCCAGAGATTATGTTTTATTTTTTTAGATGTTTCTGCATTTTCTTCCTCTTCTACTAACAAACAAGCAATAACGACAAATTGTTCGTCTTCGCTTTCCTCCATTCTCAATAATACACGTACGATCACTGGTACTTGCGTCGGCAATACGATTGCGTCCGATGCGTAGGTACGATGCCGACCTTTGGACGCTTAGCAATAGTGGACACAGTATGAAAAAATAATGCAATTGATGCGATGCGTCCGATGCGTAGGTACGATGCCGACCTGTGGACGCTTAAAAATAGTGGACGCAGTATGAAAAAATAATGCAATTGATGCGATGCGTCCGATGCGTAAGATACCGATCTGTGGACGCTTAGCACTACGCCGACCGTACAGTCGAATCATATTACCTACTTATCAACTAGTACTTCTTTGTCTACAGATAATCTCAATGCAAAAAATTCTTTGCCCGACTCCTACCGAAGGTCAACGTACAAACACGTAAACATACATCAATAAAATTGAGTATTCATTTAGCGTCGAACGTACAATAAATGCCTAACCGACAGATAAGCCAAACCCGGAACAGGCAGCTATAAACCATTCAAATATTTATTGAACACAAATAATATAAACAGCTTCATTCACTTTTTAAATTAGCACGCGTAATTTTGCCAATTTCCGACATCTACTAAATCAAATCAAATAGTAAACTGAAATGGAACCTCGATAGTGTATGGTCACAACTCATCGCTTTTGCGTGGTTTCGTCAATGTATCAGAACAAAAGTTGTTTATAATAACGAGTTGCACTTTACGAAATGTCACTGTATATTAACTAGGAGCACCCCTTGAGAGGTTTGTACCATACTAAGAATAACACTTCAGGAAGTTTGTACGACCTATAAAGGTATATTGACATACACACATATCGTCACGCCTTTTATCCCCGAAGGGGTAGGCAGAGGTGTATTTCTACACCCACTTTTCGCCAGATATACTTTAGTCCCACGTAATAAGGGGCGAACCTATTGCCGTACCGGGCACATTTCCAGACTCCGTGCTGCTACTGAGAATTTCGTGACAGAAAAACCCAATAACACTGCCCGACCCAGGAATCGAACCCGGGACCTCCCAATCCCACGCGCACATTTATGCCGCGAGACCAACGAGGCAGTCGTATAGGGTTTGATGTCGAGTTTTCCGTCTCTACGCAAAGATGGTATTTGCATCATATCCCTTAGTCGTCTCTTACGACACCCACGGGAAGATAGGGGGTGGTGACACTTGGATTCTATGCCGTCAACCACACGGCTCAAAAGTATATTGAAACAAAAACTCAAAGGTATATTGAATATTCATACTTTTAGATGATTGATGAAGTATGTAACGGGGTATACTTCGTCAGATTTTCAGCAATCGGTTTCGGAATCAGTGTTTCAAGATCAATCGCTCAATTTTAAAAGGACACAAATTTTCAACTTTAAGCCATTCGCTGCTCAACGTGAGACAAAACAAACTGAACTGTTATGAATCACTTTAATGTCATAAACAAATACGAGACAAGGAAAACTGTTCTTTATTCTGATATTAAGACTGTTATGGCGTAATAACTCAATATGCGAATAGTTTTTTACATCCTTAAAACTAAAAAACTTATACCGGATTATCTTAAAGGAAAATATGAAGTAACTTGTTAGCTCCGAATTTGTTTTTAAGAAAGTTTACTTATTGAAATTTAAACATCATAATTATCCTTATTGAAATATAATAGTTCTCTGTGGAGCGCTTGGCAGTTTTTATAAAATGTATCCACTATTGAAATTTGCACATCATTTCACGTTGTGTACATGAATATTCAAAGGTACCGAGCTCTCCAAGGCTATATGGGTAAACAATAATAAACAATTCAATTTAGGATTATCACCTACTCCGTGCCTCAGAGAAGTCAGAGAGCCCGATAAGCCGTCGTTCTCAGCTACCGTGAAGATCTATGACAGTCTTATGAGGTAAGTCACTCTTTATAAACTGACTAGCGTAAACCATGGCATATCGCTATCCTTTTGAGTTGCGGAGGTAAGATAGGCAGTTGCTCTATGGAGAAGCTATTAGTAAAATCCGGTTAGACTAGTAAGCAGACCACGGTTTGCAACTGGGAAAACGTTAGAAGGATGATGATGCTGTTGATTAAAATATCGCTTTGTCACTTGGTACAATAGTAGGGGAGTCCACGATGCTAAATTGGGATTTACTCGAGCGTCATGGCGACCTATTGGGTTGCAAAGCTTAGATGATTAAAAGATCAATATGTAAATAATGTATAATTTTTCATTGGTGAGGGGAGCGGCTATAGACTTTCAAAATTTTTTAAAACAGCTCTTGCCTTATACCTTCCAGATAAATGACAGATTATGAAAAAGCACATCAAGGACGTTAGGATAAAGCATATAACATCTTAATCTGACGCGCTTGAGTATTTCAAAACGGCGAATTCACTCATTCACATTTGCAACTTTCTAATAATGGCCACGAGTTTGCGTGACACCTAAATCGTCAGATTATTCAATGAGTGCCTTTTTTAGGTTAACTTAACATCTCCTTAGCAGCGATAGCCTAATGGAGAGACCGACGGACTGCTACGCAGAGGGTCTCAGGTTCGAATCCACGGCGCACACCAATGACTTTTCGAAGTTATGTGCATATTAAATTGTTAATTATCGCATGCTAAACGCTGAAGGAAAACATCGTGAGGAAACCTGCATGTCTGAGAGTACTCCATAATGTTCTCGAAAGACATGTGAAGTCTGCCAACCCGCACTTGGCCAGCGTGGTGGACTATGACCTTACCCTTCTTAGAGAAGAGGTCCCGTGCCCAGCAGTGGGACAAATTATATACAGGGCCGATGAAGTTAACATCCCCTTAGAAAATCTGACACGTACGATTAATTTTCTTTTTTTTACATATTTAAATCTTATGTAGACAATCAGATTAACATTCCTACTTTATTAAAAGTACGTAATACATGGATGCTATCATTATCTGTCGCGCTAGAGTAAATCCCGAAATCCCTTCTTGGGCTCCCCTACTACAAGTTTACAAAACGTACCGTTTCTCAGGGTAAAGTAGCTTGTCGGGTACTACATTATGTAAAGTTTGGCACTTGCCAACCCTAACTGCTAGAGTTATGGCGTATGACGTCTCGCAAACACGCCTATCCATCAGCCAATCAGGCGCATCTATCTGTTAGATTGTTTAGCGGCAGAATGTCGCTGTTCCGCGGTACACAAGCGCCACGGGCAAGGTTAGGAACAGTTAGCAGGCCTTGGTGATGCACTAGTGCGAAGATTATCATCAATTAGGTTGATCGTAACAAAAAGCTATATGGAATATCTCCAAAAACGATCTAGTAAAAATTAAACTACAAAGTGACTGTGACATAATTAAATCAAGGGCAAGTCAGACTCGCCCATGAAGGTTTCCGTAGTAGAGATATTCACTAAACATACTCACTACAGGTACATACGAGGGGAGTTCAATGTATTCTCGGTATCGAGGTGATATACCAATGATAAGGGTAATTTAATTATCTCATTAGTTAATGACACTCTTTGAGGGTATAAATACAAAATTTCATTTAATTGCCACCATTAGTATTCAAGATATCATTGCGAAAAGACAACTATGATGACTGATTCGACAATGATGAAAAAAATCGAGCATCGTGCAGTGATCAAATTCCTCACAAAACAAGGAAAAACTCAAAAAAATATCCATTAAGAAATGGTGGCTGTTTACCAAGATTCTGCGCCTTCATTATCTACAATTCAGAAGTGGTCAAGTGAATTCAAACGGGGTAGAGAGAACCTTGAAGACGACCCCCGCGCTGGTGGGCCAATTTGTGCCGCTACTGAAGAAAACGTCAAATTAGTCGAAAAACTTGTACTTGAAGATGCCCGTGTAAGAGTGAAAACATTAGCAGAAATGACTAAGCTATCCGTGGGTACCATTCACACAATCCTTCATGAGCGCCTGAATTTGTCAAAGGTCAGTGCAAGATGGGTGCCGCGAATGCTCACCGCGCTACAGAAACAAGTGCGAGTAGACTGTTGTAAGGAGTTTTTGGACCTCTGTGGTGAAAATCCGCAAAGTATTTTCGATCGGATTGTTACTGGTGATGAAACATGGGTTCATCACTATGACCCTGAGAGCAAGCAAGAGTCTATGCAGTGGCACAAAAAAGGATCAGACCCGCCGAAGAAGTTCAAAGTCACTCCGTCCGCAGGAAAGCTCATGGCCACGGTGTTTTGGGATTCTAAGGGAATCTTGCTAATCGAGTACACAAAAAAAGGTCAAAGTATTACTGCTGCATCATACGCAACGACCCTGCGTAATTTAAAGGAGGCAATTAAAGAAAAATACGTGGAAAATTAACCGCAGGTGTGTTGCTGCTTCACGACAACGCGCCGGTTCACAAGGCGCGCCTTGCCCATGCTGCTGTGCGGGAGTACGGATTTGAAGAAATCAATCATCCACCCTACAGTCCGGACCTGGCCCCTAGTGATTATTATCTATTCCCTAATCTTAAAAAAGACCTTCGTGGAAAGCATTTTTCGGACGATGAAGAGTTGAAGGGAGCAATAAACGAACATTTTTCGGGCCATGAAGAAAAATATTTTTCAGAGGGAATTGAAAAGTTACTTTCACGAACAAATAAATGTGTTGAGATGTTAGGGGAGTATATTGAAAAATAAAATTTATTCAGAATTTTCCGCCTTTTCCTTCATACCTATACCGAGAATACATTGAACTCCCCTCGTAAACCCTGTCACCTTTTCGCCAGCACAAATAACTTTGTTTCCCATAGTATTTGTATGAACGACAAAGTTATACCTATTTGCGCTTTTTGAACATGTGCTATATCTCAAAAACTACTCTTCTTTCTCTTAGCGTCATCCCAGTCTCAATCTGGGGTCGGCTTACTAGTCTAACCGGATTTGGCTGAATATTAGCTTTTCCACAGAGCGACTGCCTGTCTGACCTCCGCAACCCGAAGGGATAGCGATATTCCATGGTTTAGACTAGTGTCAGTTTATTTAGAAGGTACTGACGCCCTGTAACGACTGTCAAAGATCTTCATGACAACCGGGACCGACGGCTTAACGTGCTATCCGAGGCACGGGACAAGCGATAATTAACAATTCAATACGCACATAGCTCCGAAAAGACATTGGTGCGCGCCGTGGAATCGAACCCGATACCCTCTGCATGGCAGTCTGTTGGTATATCCACTCGGCTATCGCTGCCTTTTTATATCTCAAAAACTACTGACATCTCCTTTGAATAGATAATTCAGATAGAAAAATGGTCAAGCTAGTGCTAATGGCACGACACTGAGCCCAATTTTCGCCCTTTCGTGTCCAGCCGCTGCCAGCCACTTTGCGTATATCGTCACTCCACCTACACGTGGATGGGTAAAGTAACATAATTACTATCGATCCAATTTTTTATTGCAGAATATGAGGTGTGTGAGGAATGAATTAATGATTATTCATTGATAATTGTTTAATTAGCTTTCAGTTGTGGCATTGCGAGTTCTGCGACTTTGTAAAAAGTTTGTACTTAATGCTGGCGTCTTAAAAGAAACATCTAGAAATGTTAAAATATTTTATTGTGTAGGTACCTCTAAAAAACCATGTCTGTAACCGTTTTCTTAGACTAGTATGAAGCTAAATTACTAAAAAGATGTTGACTTACCTAGCACCAAAAATATCCTTCTTTGCCAATGAGAATGCCCCTAGGATCCTCAAGCGAAGCAGGAAGCTGTTCTCATCAGTCTGGAATACAAAGAAAATACATATCTCAATACAAACTATAGCTGTAAAGGTGTCGGAAAGACACCTAATATTCATACTGATATTGCATATACATAGACGGGAAAGTAAATCTTGAAGATTTTCCAGGAGAGATATTATGCTCTGTACGAGGATGTAGGAACTAACCTACGAAACTATGAGAGCGTTTCCACTAATTCTCATCATTCTCTTAGCGTTATCCCAGTTTCAATCTGGGGTCCGCTTACTAGTCTAACCGGATTTGGCTGAATATTAGCTTTTCCACAGAGCGACTGCCTGTCTGACCTCCGCAACCCGAAGGGATAGCGATATTCCATAGTTTAGACCTGTGTTTAGACCAGTGTCAGTTTATTTAGAAGGTACTGACTGTAACGACTGTCAAAGATCTTCATGACAACCGGGACCGACGGCTTAACGTGCTCTCCGAGGCACGGGTCAAGCGATAATTAACAATTCAATACGCACATAACTCCGAAAAGTCATTGGTGCGCGTCGTGGATTCGAACCTGATACCCTCTGCATGGCAGTCTGTTGGTATCTCCACTCGGCTATCGCTGCCTCTACGTTTCCACTAATTCTACGGTAAGTAAATGTGAGAGCAAGATGTGCTATGATGATGCGCTCGAGGTATGCGTTGTATCGATGCGTGGGCTTGCGCGCCGCGTGAACACTGAATAAGCTGAAGAGCGTTTGTTCAGCAGTGGACGTCTTTTGGCTGAAGTGAAGATGGATTTTTTTTTTTATTAATAATAGATAGTTTCGTCTAGGGAAAACAGGCTATTTTTATTTTCTATTTTCTAGTAACGTCCTACTATGTATATTGAAGCATTGTCCCAAAAGCTTCATCCGTTAAATTATCGGCAGTACAATAGGAATAGGACATAATAAAGATTAATCTTAACATTACTTGCCACGATAACTAAATAGCTTCGATAGTTAACCGTATTTAAGTATAATATATTGTTTCAAAAGGGTGACAAAGTCCTTAATCTGACGCAGCTGTCGAAAATTGGCGTTGAAGACTAAAATAAATAATACTATTATGACATTCAAAACGAAATTACGAGGCTTTGTTTAACTATGCTAATCTTCACCTCAGATGATTATTCGACAACACGTAACACATTTCTAAAGTATTCACTGCAGCAAGTATTCGCAGCGGCGGTGGAGTGGCACTGCCTAAAGTGCAGTAGCTACAATTTAGTTAATAAAATAAGGTACCGGCTGTTAGTCTGTCTGTGTTGTATAAAGCTATAAATTGTTTAGTTTTTCTAAAGGCATATTTTATCAGACCGACTAAGCTGAGCAAACATTTTTCCTCCCATCAACCTGTCTCGCGGAGTTGTATGTTTGACAACCAACGGACACAATGAACAACCAGACTAGAAAAAAACAGTTTATGGATTACACAAGTTGTTGCCTGGTGTGGGAACCCACAACACTCTGTGCATTGTCATGCGGCGTGGTGTTGTAGCCGCTTAAGGTCACAGCTCATTAGAACCACCCGGCACCCACTCCGCACCGTCTCGTCGGACGGCGTCCACTCGTTGTCGACAGGTAGTCCACGGGTGGACGCCGCATTATCACCAAAACGTCGCGCGGTCAACCAGCGGACCCCGCGCGGTCAACGAGTGAACGCTGCGTGGTCAACGAGTGGACGTCGCGGTCGCTTGGTCCACGAATTTTCGAGTAGTCTGTTAACAAATGGCACTAGGTCTACACGTGTTTCGTAATGTCCAATTTTACAAACGTTGAATTGGCACTCATAGCTGTCGCGCTTGATGAAGAAGAAAATGAAAGACGCAACAAAAAAATCATTCGCGGGCAGCGCGCGGTCCGCTTTGGCCCCGTGCGTTGGCGATGCGCAGTCAACGCGCGGCAAGCATGCGAGCAGCGAGTTGTCACCGAGTGGTCCACCCGCCGTCCGCGCGTGGACGACTTACGACAGAGGCGATCCGGTGACGCTACGGAGTTGATGTAGTGAGCGCATACCCATACAAATCCATATAAAGAATACTAACCGCACGAGGCGAGGCGGTGCGGAGTGGGTGCCGGGTGGCTCTAATGAGCTTTTTACCTTTAAACCACTACGCCAACTGTGAAGTTAATTGTTACGTAGGTACCTGTAGTTATGTTCAGTTTGAGATGTTGTTGATCTCAGAACATAAAAAACAATAGAAATGGTATGCACCCAAATTACTGTAGGAACCGCTGTCGCCAAACTCACACAAGTAAACCGATAATCATATATTGCACTACAAAGAAACAATGCGTTTGATTCGTAGTTTAAATTTATTCAAAACTAGCCTACTTCACAGATTTGGAATTAAACCCTGATAACCTACAAATAAGATTTATTTTGCTTTAGCGGTAGAACGTATTTACGATCTATAGTCATACTCATGTCATACTAGATTCGATTTACGAGTCAATTCCGCTACTCAACCATAGATGGCGGTATTCTCAGTTGTAGCAATTATAATCTTAATTGCATAAGGCATATGGTTGACATTTGCGTGATCGGTCGGTTTCTGCTTCTACTCGGTTAGGGCCGTACCACGTAGCACATTGGATTACTATATCGATATCGATAGATGATGCGATATTTTGTTCAATATAATGTGCAAAAAATAAGACTTGTCGGAAGTATATTTTTTATTTGGCACACAAACAGTTGTACATTTTAAACAATCATAAAGACACAAAGACCGACAGACAAGTAGTTATAAAATTAAATAAAAGTGCAATAAATATTAAAAAATATATTTGTTAAGGAATTGGCGTCTGGAAAGTCTTATTTTTAATTTTAATAAATGGTGTATTATGCGAACAGTTACAACTTTTCAACTATTGCCTTCATCAAATCGGTAACGTGATTGGCCGCAGGAAATTCGATAATTTGATGGGAGGCAATGTCGTTAAATAAAAGGGTTCCTATGAACTGTCGCATTATTTGTTATCGCCACTTCTTTACGAAAAACTATTATGCCAACGTTTTTTTAAATATTTCCGCTGTTTGGCATATTTTTACGACATCTGACGAAGGATACAACAAACCACCTTGAACTTTTGCAATAATGAATTTGTGGACGGTTGAAAATAATGTGTCACTAATGCATCAGCACAGACATCACAGTTATTTTTTTTATTAATATCCGGGCAATGTTACCAGCAATATGGCCTATTGCTTAATTACTAAAATCAAAAAAGTGCCCTCCTAGTTCCTCAATTTCTGAACTGCCCTCCATTACTACGTATTGTGACAAATTTTGAAATATACTACTTCTATTTATCCTTTCAACAGCTGATGAACAGATTAATATTGATATTTCTTCTAACGCAATACAGTTGCCTCTTAGTATCTTTTAATTGCACATGGATTAATATTTTTTATAGGCAGATGTAAGTTGTCTGGCAGTTGGGGTATTGTTAGCTAAGTGATCTTGACTAAATTGATAAATTATAATAATTACGTGGCTATTCGAAACATTGATAATATTTTTGCAACAAAGTATCTATTAGATTCAATCTAATACACCTCTTAAAATAAATTACGTGAATGAATAAAGCCGACCTTATACTTGGATTGTAATGTAATACTAAATAATAATATATAATAATAACATATGCTACTACATACACAACACCATCTAAGCAGAGTATATAATATGTACTATGGGTACTAGACAATGGATAAACATACATATATTATTATACTATATTTTATACGTACCTACATAAATATAATATTATACATAGAAACACCCACCCAAATAAACAATTAATTAAAATAAACATTTCGTAAATTATTTATTTCCGTGTTTCGATATCAATCGATAAATTGAATATGCGACTTGGCTACATCACTAAATGAGTAGCGCGGAATTTTCGAGAATGTTCTATTGAATAGAATCAATCCAAAATAAACTTTATCTTCGTTGTATAAGATTCATTTTTACTAATCGTTCTATTAAATATTAGTTAATTGAAACAAATTAAGACTTTTATTGAAAACAATGAAAATTGTACTTGCTGATGGTACGAAACACCTCCATTTTTAAGGTTTTTTCTCCTACTATCATTTTTTGCACTCCAAAACGGCACAAAACGGCATAGCTAGAGAAATGTGAATGTGTCAAGAAACGAGCAACTCGACGCGATGTAAGAACGTGACTGGGGCCAGTTAAGCGTTACAACGCTTAATTGTGACACGCGTGCCACGCCTACATACCATTTCCAGTGTATTTTCTCTTCCGTGTTGTTGATCTTGCAAAGTTTTCATTTATGTTTTTTTATTGACATGCCAAAAATGGTTCTGTGATTGTAATTATAAGTCAGACAGAATAGTTTTTTTTTGGTTTCTTTAAGCAAAATATAAGCTAATTTAGTAGAAAACTGTCAGTAAACGTTTTATAATTATTTTGATACTTTTATTTGAGAGGAAACCCACTGAATTAGTTGATTAATCACATTATTGGAACCGAAAACATGTGCAAAAACGTACGCAAATGTCAATTTCTCGACAACTCGAGAAAACCCTAGAAATTAGCCTCGAGAATTCTCAAGACCGCAGAAATTGATATGCTCGAAAAATCATGAACCCTAGTAGCAACGGGGATAATGCTAGGAGGATGACCGCGCGACAAATGTCGTGGATTCAATCACCATACAAAACTTTGTATGATCCACAAATCTACCTCCGTGGTCCAGTGGATAGCGCATGCGACTACTGATCGGAGAGCCCGTGTTCGATTCCCGGGTCGGGCAAAAGTGTTACTGGGTTTTTTCCGAATTCTCAGTAGCAGCCCGGAGTCTGGTGATGTGCCCGGTAACGGCAACGGCAATAGGCTCGCCCCCTATTAAGTGGGACCTAAACATTCATGGCGAAAGGGGTGTAATATTTTACACCTCTGCCTACCCCTTCAGGGATAAAGGCGTGAGACTATAAAAAAAAATTATGCGTGCAAAAACCATATCACAATATTTTGCAGGTCAAGGAAAACACGTGAACATAATAGGAAGTTCATCGCATCGGTCCGTTTTAAAATTATTAATTTTATCTCAATAGGATACACAAATAATTATACTACGTATATATAAGTATTAAGTGGTACTATAATGTACCAGTTTATGCGTAAACCAATACAAAGACTACAGGAAAAACATTGGCATAGAGCAATGGCTGAATTATTTTAACTACTATCAAAATAGTTAATTATCTACATCTACACTAATATTATAAAGAGGAAAAATTTGTAATTTTGTTTGTTTGTAATGGATAAACTCAATATTTTCTTCAATAATTCTATAAACTAATAATTAACTTCGTAATTTAGCATAGGTATATAGATATTTGGGTCTACAAACCCCAAAGCTTTTAGTACTAAATGTCACGGAGTATACGAGCAGAACTAAATGTTTATCATCATCTTCTTGCCCTGGTTCCAATTCACTTAGGATTGGTGCAGTATGTTCTGTCCCTATCCCGCTTCCATACTTTTCAGTTTTCTGTTGCGGATCATTCGAAAAATAACTCTTTCTCTTTCATATTCTCTCACACAGTCCATCCATCTTTTTCATGGCCTTTCTCTCCCTTTTTGGTTTCAGGGTGGAAAACCCTAGTTCCGAGTCGTGTTCCACCACTCAAAGTTGAGTTGCTTAGTGGAGAGTATATGCAACCATCAAACATTCGGCCCACGCACTAAAATCCACCGCTGTGTCCTCTATGGTGAGAACTCTATGTGGGAGGAATGGCGGGCCACGCTTATCCACCCTTTTCGTCCTTCTACCTTCATATTTATAACTTCACCAGCAAAACTGAATGTAACGTGAACGTGGCTAATTAATCCGTGTGTCATGCCATCTCATAAATTACACGTTTCGTCGTACGTTTTCTATAGAGGTCAATGCCTTTGTGTGCTGTTTATAGTGGCTTTAAGTTATTTACTAAGCTAACATTAGGTTAGACAAGTACACTTTCTTTTTGAAAACAAATATGGACGTAAAGATATTTTAGAGCAGAATTATTATGGCGATATATTCAACTTCAGCCTCGCCTAGTTTGTCTTATTCAAGGTGTTTGAGACTTCCATAGCAAAATGAAACAGAATCCTTATATATTGGTTAGTGTCCGCTCAGTGCCTGTCCTTTCATCCGTATGTCACGGCCACTTTATTGTAATGAAATAAAAATACTTTTCTACTATACTTTCTAATGGATCGTTATTTTTGCAAAGAGTGTAGTTACGACAATTTTTAACCGTTTTGAAGTATCAGGGCAGTTAAGTAGAAACTCCTACTTCCTTAGGCTAAAGGAAGGTGTAAATATTATTGAAAAGCAAGATTATTAAATTTCACAGCAGAAAATCTCCTTTTTATAAGGACTTTGCACCGTTCGACAGATTTGCTCCCGCATGCTTGTCTCTTTCTATTCAAGAGCCACGTGCATAAAGCTCACTCTTTCTTTCGCTTTTTCCTTTCAGCCTGTTTCGAACCTTTTGGTGACGTAAGGCGGTCCACTTTTTCCCTGCTGTCATCGCTTTTCCCTCCATGGTCGCCATTCAAGCAACCACTTAGGCACGCACAAGCCCGCGGGACTAGAAAACACTCTTAAAAAGAGCCATTGAGGCCCTGAGTAGCCTGCCCACTTAACGAAGGAAACCAAATCAAAGTTTTGAGCGGTTACTTCTGAAGTGTGGAGGTACTTCCCTAGTAGTCGATGACACCATAATTATCTTTTCTACAAATACAAAAATATCTAACGGATCTGGATGTAATGATATATCGCGCGTTATCATTGTTTTAAATACGCTTAATTTGGAAATTCTGTGACTTGATAATATATATCGCGAATAACATCACTGTTAGTACATACATACATACATAGACTCACGCCTGTTTCCCGGAGGGGTAGGCAGAGACTACGGAACGCCATTTGCAACGATCCTGACATACCTCACTTGCTTCACTCGCTCCCATCAAGTTTCTCATGCATGCTCTTCTATTAAGGGTACTTCTGACTTGTCCTTTTTTCAGGATGTCTCCAATCTGCAGGCCGATTCAGAATGTCACGACAACTAATCGTACGATATGTCAAATTATTGTCCTCGTCTTTTAGCCGCCTATAAGAGATATTTTGAACAAGTATTCATTGAATTCGGTTTATTTATTAATTTACTTCATACTGAATGCAATGTTTATTTATCAATTTGCCCGTGTGGTTGACGGCATAGAATACAAGTGTCACCACCCCCTATCTTCCCGTTGGGTGTCGTAAGAGGCGACTAAGGGATAACACGATGCAAAGACCATCTTTGCATAGAGATGGAAAACTCGACATCAAACCCTATACGACTGCCTTGTTGGTCTCGCGGCATAAATGTGCGCGTGGGATCGGGAGGTCCCGGATTCGATTCCTGGGTCGGGCAGTGTTATTGGGTTTTTCTGTCACGAAATTCCCAGTAGCAGCACGGAGTCTGGAAATGTGCCCGGTACGGCAATAGGCTCGCCCCTTATTACGTGGGACTAAAGTATATCTGGCGAAAAGTGGGTGTAGAAGTACACCTCTGCCTACCCCTTCGGGGATAAAAGGCGTGACGATATGTGTGTGTGTGTGTGTGAATGCATAAAATTGATAGGAAATGCGATAGTTTTGACAAAAAATGAGGTAGCGCGTTTGACAATTAACGGAATCGAATGTCAAATGAGATATCGAACGATTCTGAATCGCCCACCTGGTCAGAGAACGTCCGCCTAGGTCTTCCCCTTTGTCCTGTTCCATTCAAACTTGCCTTATATATCTTCTTTGTCAGTCTATCGTCATCCATCCTCTCCACGTGCCCAAACCATCTCAGCATACCTTTCTCAATGCTTGTCACTACATCTTCTTTTACCCCACACCACTCTCGTATCACACAATTCTGTACTCTGTCGGTCAAAGACACACCACACATACTTCTCAGTGCTCTCATTTCTACAGCATTTATTTTACTTTCAAATCTCTTCTGCCATACCCAACTTTCACTACCATACATAAGGGTAGGCACTAACACACCTCTATGTACAGCCAAACGTGCCTTTTTGGACACGTTTTGACTGTTCATAAACGCTTTCAGAGCTCCATTCACACTATTACCTGCATTAACTCTCCTTTCAATATCTTCTTCATTCTTACCATCTCTTGTAAACAACGTACCTAAGTAAACAAACTCATTCACTTGTTCCACTCGCTGTCCATCGATCAAAACATTACAAGCCGTAACGCATTCCTCCTTTTCAAAAACCATAACTTTCGTTTTTCTTACGTTCACTTTCATTCCTTTCCTCTCTAACGTACCATGCATGATTGCTACCATCTCCTGCAACTCCTCCGCTGAAGATGCAAGTATTACCTGATCATCAGCATAAAGGAGGCAATTGACGAGTAACCCATTCATCCTTAATCCGCAGTCACTATGTTTTAAATCATGCAAACAACTGTCCATGAAGAGGTTAAACAGCCACGGCGACGCTACACATCCCTGTCTAACACCATTCTCGATGGTAAACCAGTCAGTGTATGCCCCGTTTATCCTCACACAAGCTCTAGAATCCTCATAAAGGGATTTCAGAGCTCGAATGAGGCTGCTGTCCACCCCATTCATTGACAGCACCGACCACATTTCATTCCTCACCCCTTTATCGTAAGCCTTTTCCAAATCCACGAATGCGCAATAGACCTTTTGACCTTTGGCCAAAAACTTTTCGGCTATGCTTCGCAAGGAAAAAACCTGATCCGTGCATCCCATACCCTTTCGGAATCCCGCTTGTACATCCCATATTTTCTTGTCGGTTACTTCCATAACTCTTTCAATAAGTATCTTTGCATACAATTTGCCAACAATGCTGAGAAGGCTAATGCCTCTATAGTTTTTGCAATCTTGTTGCGAGCCTTTTCCTTTATAAAGAGGCACAACTACAGCTGTGGCCCAGTCATTAGGTACTCGGCCGGTGCTCCAGCACAAGTTATATAACCGCTGCAACTGACCAACTATGATGCCCTGTCCAGCCTTCAGCATTTCGACTGTAATCCTATCATATCCTGCAGCCTTACCTACTTTCATACTTCCCAGTGCCTTCACGATCTCATCCACGCCAATAACGCTTTCATCATTGCTATCGTTACCATTCACTTCGGGGAGATGGGCCTCGTTAGCCTTGGTTGGCAACCTGTCTAGGAGAAGGAAAACTCCGAAATTAAACCAAACGTTCGGGGAGATGGGCCTCGTTAGCCTTGGTTGGCAACCTGTCTAGGAGAAGGAAAACTCCGAAATTAAACCAACTTTCAGGGAGCATACCCAACACAAAACCCCGATCTAAGGTGTAAACCGACCCGTGCCGAGAGATTCGTGGCCAGAGGGTAAGCTGGTCGCATACGGAGGGTGCCTGTGTTGGTGGTCACAGGGCACACGTGATATTCCGCCTTACCCCCGTAAAGGGCTCTATGGGGATGGACATTTAAAAACCCTAATTCTCGTGGGAACGCAATGGGAACAATTAATAATATTTCCTCACACGGCGGCGACGCGGTTCGCAACCCATCACGTCTCGTTTCCCGCGAGGGCAAAAAGCGGCCTACGGAGAGCAGGTTTGCAACATTGAATGTTGGAGGAGGAATGAACGGCAAATTGGATGAAGTATGTCAGATGATGGATGATAGAAAGATTGATGTTCTGTGTGTGAATGAAACAAAAAGAAAAGGGTGTGAAACCACCAAGCATGGCGCATATACGGCGTATTGGTCTGGGGTAGATAGTACCACCAGAGCCTGTAAGGGAGTTGGTGTAATACTGTCTGCGCGAATGAATGAGTGTGTAAAAGAGTTTGAATGTGTAAATGCTAGGCTACTGTGGATGAGAATGAAAGTAGGACTTACTCGTCTTTTTATTGTGGGGGTGTACGCCCCGGTCAATATAGTTACGGGTATGTCACAACATGAGCAAGACGAAAGGCAGGAGTTTTGGGAGAGTTTAAGAGAGATTTTGAGGAACTGCAAGGATAATGAAAGATTGATCTTGTTAGGGGATTTCAATGGATGGGTGGGAGTAAAGCGAGATGGATTTGAAAGGGTGTTAGGTGCATTTAGTGATGAGAGTATGAACGAAAATGAAAAAATACTGCTTGAGATTTGTTTGGAGTGGAGCCTTTGTGTGACAAACACCATGTTTGATCATAAAAGGATACATATGTATACGCGAGCGGCGAAAAATGTTAGAAGAAGTATGATTGATTTTGTGATAGTAGATGAACGATTGAGAAAGAATGTGTTGGATACAAGAGCATATAGAGGGATCGGCATCCACACAGACCACTTCTTGGTGATGAGCCGGATAAGTGGGCTCTTTAAAGGATGGCGACACCGAGAGCGTAATGAAAATAGGGTCTTGGAAAGAATTAAGGTAGAAAATCTACAAGAGAAAGATGTGAAAGATGAGTATAAACGAAGATTGATAGCAAAATTTGAGAGGTTCGATTGCATAAATGATATGGAAGAATTATGGCAGGCCTTTAAAGAAGAGGTAGTATGTGTAGCGTCTGAAGTATGTGGTGTGATCAAGAGAAGGAAAATACGAAAGGTTAAGAATACATGGTGGGACAAGGATGTACAATCAGCAGTGTCAGAGAAGAAGAAAGCTTGGTCAGATTGGTTGGCTGCCAGAGCAAATGAAAGAATGGGAAAAGCAACGAGTGTAGACATAGATGAAGCAAGAAAGGAGTTTGTTAGGTCAAAAAGAATAGTGAAAGAAATGGTTAAAAGGAAAAAAGAGGAAAAGAAAGATGAGTTTGATAGCAGATTATCTGACGATTTCCAGAGGCACATTAAGTTTTTCTGGAAATCCGTTCGTGCAGTTCGAGGAAGAACTCAATCCTCAGAACACACATCCATCACAGACGAGAATGGAAAGATAGTAAATGATGAATCGTGCGTGCTGAAGAGATGGAAAGAGTATTTTGAAAGTTTATTTGAAAGATCGGCGATAGAGACACCGATAGCTGAAATGAATGGTAACTGTTAGTAAGTGCTATTATAAAATGTGTTGCAGTCATCATCGTCCTAGCGCTATCCCGGTTGCACCCAAGGCTTGCACGCCTTGGAGCCCGAGATCCGCTTACTGGTCTAACCAGATATGACAGAATATCAACTATTCCACAGAGCGACTGCCGTCTAACCGCCGCAACCCGAAGAGATAGCGATATTCTATGGTTTAGACCAGTATCAGTTTATTTGAGGCTACTGACTCCCCGTAACGACAGTCAAAGTTCTTCATGACAGCCGGGACCGGCGGTTTAAAGTGCTTTCCGAGGCACGAGGCAAGCGATAATTAACTATATAATACGCACATCACTTCGAAAAGTCAGTGGTGCAAGCCGTGGATTCGAACTCCACCAGAGGGTAACCCTCAGCATGGCAGTCCGTTGGTATCTCCATTAGGCTTTCGCTGTCTTATAAACAGTATACGGCTATAATATCGGATCGAAACAAATATACTTAAGCGGTAGATAACCCGAAGATTTAAATGCAAGCTAATGGCCCCGAAAATGTATCTAATTTATTCACAACCGCGATATCATACAAGTTTTTAAAAGACTTAATGTGATGTGCACACATCAAAAAGTGCGTTTTCTATAATTTATTGAAAGATTGTGTCAGTCAGCAGAGACCCAATAAAACTAACAAATTGAGCAAATTCTCAGATTTGTCAGAAACTTCTGCGGTAGCGTATACAATTCAATAAGTCACGAATACTAATTATAATATACCAACATTATTTAAGATATCCAACATAAGCTGTACTTCCGTTACCACAATAATTCATAGCTCAGTAAGGTCTTATTAATCTGGTTATGCTACTCATAATTCAGTGGTCATATAATCAGAGACAACAGCTTGAGTAATTAAATACGCATCACATGAGGTTCAATAATAGATGTTAATGAATAAAGTAGTCTGGTTTTCCCAAGAGATCGCTAGGAAGAAAAACATACTGGGATGCTATTGTTATAAATGTTTAAGACAAGGATGTTAAGGAGCTCTTTACCCGAATTTCACTTACAATTAAAAGTTTGTGAGAATGGATAATGGATGGATGTTTTTTACTCTTTCACACAGAAAATACTTAAAGGGTGTTTGATGTAAATTTGCACCAAATTAGTAGATTCGTCAAAAAATCAGCCAACTTTTAGACGCGATAGTGAACACCCACGCCGGCGGAGCCTTGTTCAAAAGCTATACAAAATTTTCGGATAATCTCGGGCAGAGATTCAGTATAGCAAAAATTAGGACATGTTATACTATAGCAGGTTTTTTAATTTCTGTCTAACCAAGCCGTGATCACCTGCACACGCGTCTCTTGCACTGTATCTTTAATAGTTTAAAATTCCCTTAACATTTTACAACCCTAACCGAATCTAATAGATGATGCGGAATAATTATATATCCGTAATCGCATCCGAAAACGGCATGATCATCATCATCGCCCTAACGTTATCCCAGTTGCATCCAAGACTTACACGTCTTGGAGCCCGAGGTTCACGTACTGGTCTAGCCAGATATAACAGAATATCAACTTTTCCAGAGCGACTGCCGTCTGACCTCCGCAACCCAAAGGGACACCGAAATTCCATGATTTATACCAGTATCAGTTTATTTGAGGGTACTGACTCGCTGTTATGACTGTCAAAGATCTTCATGATAGCCGAGACCGACGCGCGGTTTAACGTACTCTCCGAGGCACGGTGCAAGCGATAATTGACAATTGAGTACACACTTAACTTCGAAAAGCCATTGATGCGTGCCGTGGATTCGAACCCGATACCCTCTCCATGGCAGTCCGTTGGTATCTCCACTTGGCTATCGCTGCCCGAAACCAACATGATATTATTGCTATATCCGTATCCACGTTTGAAATTACATAAGCATAACATCCCTGGTTTGAAATAGTTTAATCCATCTTTGACAGGGGATAGTAGAAATGTATTCACTTATGGTTTAAGCAGCCTTCTCGCCATTAAACACTGCGCTTAGAGTTGTGGATTCGATTCCCACGCGCAAGTCTGCACTCAAGATGGAGTAATAAATAACATTACATTTGCATGATATTGCTAGTGCTGCCAATTTCATAACAATTGTGCATATGTTTAGGTTACTGAGGATTCCTCTTAGAAAACTCCAGTCGCAACAAATATATTTTTGACCCTGGTAGAGGCCAATAAACTCTCCATCCCACTCAGCAATAATATTCTTATTGCAGTATCAAACAGCTGGCAAAGTGGATATAAGTACTATAATTATACTTTCCAACTTCATTGAAACACATAAATCTGGGACCCAATTCTGCTATTTTAGATGACATCGACATCATATTTTGAATGGAATGAGATTATATTTTGAATTGACTCAAAATCGGTATTCTGCTACACAATGTCATTCTATTCTAATTTCGATATATTCTATTTAATGTCAAATATCCTGACATGAGTAGGTATTGCCATTAATGAAATAATTAACTTTATTGCTGGTAATTTGATGTTACAGCGTTGCCTATGATTTGTTTTTTATGTAATATGCCCGCAAGTACACTCTCACATTTTATTTCAATTTAACAGTTCCTTACGATCTGGTAGATGTTTCGGGAAATCTCTTCTTAGTCAGGGGACCGTAAGGGTGCAGCATACGGTCCTCGAGGAACGTACATGCCAATTTTTAGCATCTTGTGCCCAGTAGATTCGGCTGTGCATTGCTGTTAGTCAGGGAATTGTGAATGAATTTTATATATACAGATGATACTACCTAGCAGTGCAAGGGCAGTCTATAATACTAACCAGTACCATTTTAGTAAATTAATTTATTCATTGGTTTGTGAGAGATTTTTTGATACATAATCAATGTTACGTACGATTTGAAATCGAACATTTAAAATATGGGTGTTTTGAATATGTGTATTTACAGTTTGACGTTTGTCTTTGTACAAAAATATATTTAGCAGAATACCGTTTATGTATTGTTCAACTCTCAATATATTCGCAATATCATTTCAATGTCTCTTAATTTAGGAGAATACCATTATGACGTAAATATGACACTGACATCATATCGAAACTGCATTTTGAACAAATATAATTAGCAGAATTGGGCCCCTGATTGTAAACCGGTATCCTCAAGCCACAACAATAAATTTTAAAATTTATCAGTATTCCAACCTTATCGTAACTGTAATAAAGTAACAATGAGAAAAACAAAACAAAAACAGCATAAGCTGAAAGTATAGTCACATAATTATGGTATAGTGTAAAATTGTATGTGCACACATTTGGATTCTAACAAGGTAATGATTGCTGGAAGCAGTTGGATGCTGATGGCTTAAGATCAGTCTGTGTGGAGAACTTTGAGGGAAGCTTTATGTCCTGCAGTGAATGTTTCTAGGCTGACATAATGAAATTTCAAGCAAGCTGTGGGCCGGCCACAATTGTCGAAGAACCGATAACCATTGGAGTAGTCGTGTTCTAGAGAAGAGACCGCGCCATGGCAAACGTAGTGTAGGACGCCCTCCGGCTAGGTGGAGTGATTATATACGCAAAGTGGCTGGCAGCGGCTGGACACGAAAAGCCGAAAATCGGGCTCAGTGGCGTGCCATTGGAGTGGCCTATATCCAGCAGTGGACAGAGATGATGATAATGAAATACATTAAGAATCCCCAAAAATAAACTATGTATCTGTTTATATTGGAACAAAATACATGCACATCGCTGCCTCAGATAACACAAACAAATTAAATACATATTCTGTGGATATAATATTTTTAATACAACTCATACATAAAACCACAAGGTTTATAGTATAAATTGTTTCCTGCAATTCTAATAGGCTACAAAACATTTCTACTTCCCTATCTGAACTGGATTTTGTTAATAAAATAGTTTTTTTTTTAATTTACATTTGTGATACTATTATTTAGATTTCTTCTAAACTACAAGCTTTTCAAGAAATAAAAAGTTTTTTTTATATTATCTGGTTGTTGATATAGAGGTCAGTGACCCTAGAGCTGCTAAGCGGGAAGATTTGGGTTCAATCCCCTTTCAGAACAAATCTCTGTGTGATGAACATGATGATAGTATCTATATCAGGGTGAATTTATGTTTGATACACATTTAGTTAAATTCAAGGATACTTATATGGTTTTCGTTTGTTTTTCGTGTGAGTGTGTGGCCAACTCTGCTGTCGGAGTTTTCAGACCGACCGAAGGCCTCAGACGTGGCCTAACGATCCAAAACAGCCCCGACTCATGAATCGCTCTTCACCATTATTGCTCCATGACAACGCGAGACCTCATACAGCACGAGAAACCGTTTTGACCCTTCAGGAACTGCAGTTAGAAACCATTCGTCATCCTCTGTATTCGCCAGACCTTGCTCCAACGGACTACCATTTTTTTTCGTGACTTGGACAATTATCTTCGTGACAAGAAGTTTTCTTCCCAGGAGGCAGTACAAAATGCTTTCACACAGTTTGTGCAGTCTAGATCCTCAGAGTTCTATCGCAAAGGCATAAATGACCTTCCTATTAGATGGTAGCAATGTATAGATAATAATGGTAACTATTTTGATTAAATAAATATGTTAAAAATTAAAAAATAAACAATTTTGATTTTCAGTACCTACAAATCGGCAATTTCATACTTTAACCCCTAATATTACACCCACATTTCGCCATGAATTTTTAGCCGTTACCGGGCGGATCACCAGACACCGTGTTGCTATTGAGAATTCGGAAAACCCCAGTAACACTTTTGCCCGACCCGGGACCTCCGATCGCATACGCTATCCTCTGGACCACAGAGGCAGTCATTGTACTTAACTCATCATTATTTTGCTCCCCTTCTTGGTAGGTGGTAAACAATATGTTACTGCAGGGAAACCACAGCAGAGTAGTAGGGATTGAATGTATTTATAAACATGCATTCATGTTAAAGAAATGTTCAACAATATTAATGTCAGGTCTGTTTTTAATATGACCTTGTTGATAATTGTGGTGTAAGTTTGTATTTCAATGAATTAATTATTGTGAACCGAGGTTTCGTTTTGAAGTTCAGTCGCTCTCAGTGTGAGCAATAGCTTAGAGGGTGTACTGAAATAAGCAACATCATGATTATCCTAGGCTTTCGTCATGTAACCTGAATTCTGCTAACACAGACTATCAAAAAACCATATAAATAAAATTTATGTTAGACTAACTGTTTCCCGCGGTTTCACCCGGGTCCTGAGGGAACTACTTCGCGTACCTAGTTAATTTATAGCCTAAGTTACTCCTTGGTACATCAGCTATCTGCCAGAGAAGTCCCGTCAAAATCGGTCCAGCCGTTCCAGAGATTAGCAAGAACAAACAGACAGACTGACAGTCAGATAAGACAGACAGACAAAAATTTTAAAAATTGACATTTCGGTATATGTACAGTGTATAAATCCATATGCATTTAGTTAAAAGTGGTTATTTTTATATTAAAAACAGACATTTCAATTTTATTTATGTGTATAGATTATGTCATATAGATTCTGAAACTAGGATTGAGGGCTCCAGAATCTAAGGATTCAAAAGCGAAGGTCAGCTAGTTAAAATGATTACAATAAAACATTAAATGTAAATCTAAATGTTTTTATGTTTGAAAATATAATGACTTTTCCTCCAGTGTAACCAAAGAAATAGGCAAATGAACAGGAGGAACAGGAAAATAGCTAGAAAGTTTTGCTTTCATGCATCAACACCATGAAAAAGATGTTTGCCACATTTATTGATGCCATTTCATAATAATATGGCTATGAATCCTTGGGCTTTGACGAAACAGACAAAGAACACAAACTTACAACAAACTTGTAAGATTTTGGAGGTTGTCAACATATTTTTTTTTTATTTCTTTTATGGTAATAGGCGGCAAACGAGCAGACGGATTGCCTGATGGTAAGCAATTACCGCCGCCCATGGACACAAGCAACACCACAGGAGTCAAAAGTGCGTTGCCGCCCCTTGGGGTTGGGAAAAGGGATAGGATGAGGAGTGGGATCAGGGAGAAGGGATAGGGCATCCGGCACTCTCACTCACCGAACGAAACGCAACAGTTTAGGTACTTAAGGTGGACTGGACTGTGACTGAGTTTTATTGCCCATTCTTTCTCATGGTATCACCTATTGCATTGTGAATGTGGCAATAAATGTAAATGTAGAATCATTAAGTAATGTAATAAAAATAAAAGAACTAAAATTTTTACTATAGTTTACTTAGATGAATAAATTACTTTGACTTTGTCTTTCACATTTGCAAGGCTGAAAAAGTTCCAATCAAGAAGGAGAAATTAAGGCAGCTGGTCACCTGTCTTAATTTCTCCTCATTTTTGCAACAGTATACATATGTTGTTTGGTTTTTAGGGTTGGACTGAATTTAAGTATGTATTACAACAAAAGTTGAGGCTCTATACTTTAAATAAAAAAAAGGTTTTTTTTTAAATACAATCAAAACAATACTTACTATTTTAGATAACAATAATATAATATAAAAATAAAACATCTTTATGACATGCTGTATATCCTTCTCCAGTCAGCTTTTTTTTATCTTTGAAATGAGTCATGAAGCGGACATCCTGATTCATAGATTAGATAAACAGTAAACACATATTTTTAAAAAAATATGCCATTGAGTATTAAAAATAGGTCTAGACTAAAAAGTCATAGTACAGAAAAATGTTTACCATTTATCTTTTAGGAAAATAATTATGTCAACAACACAACATGTTTAGCCATTCTAACAATATCTCATAGAGCAATATGTTTACAAAATGTTTGGTCATCTTGTCAATGTCTTTTAGGACAAAGTGTCAACAAGTCACACTAACTCTGTTCATCCTGACAAAGTAAATTTTTATTTAAGCAGTAGTCTATTATGTTCATAAACTAACCTTAAAAAATCAGAACTAATAGTTGTTTTGTTATTTACCCAGTGTCTATACTACTAATAGTAGTGATAAGAACATTGTGGTAGACAATCAACAAAGAATAATCCACTTTAGCCTCCCTACAATTTGATAAAATCTAAGGTCCTTTTATATTGTTATCAGCTAAAACGGATCTAATAAAATATGCATTGGGTCAATATATGTAAGTACAAAGGATGTCACATAGGTACATTTACACATAGAATTGGTCTACTAACACTTCCCTATCAAAGTTGTTAGTGTTTGTTTTGTGATTCATGTAAGATTTGAATGTTTGTTTTTGAAATTATGAATTCTTTTTCTAGATAGAGTAAACATAATGAGTGATTTTCCCATGCTTCAGGAGCATGACTAATTCTTCTTATGCATTTCACAATGTTAGAATCTTTGTGGTGTCACAAACAAAACTGAAGCATACTCTGCAGACTTGTCAATAGTAATAAAATTAGCAGTAACATGAACGTTACATCAAGCTGTGAAGTTGAAGGGCAAATCTCATTATGATCCAGCCTACAATCACACCACACCAACAATTCATATTAATGAACTAAAAACTTTATATCACATTTTCATGCAAAAACACAAATGAATAAATTAAATCACCTCGTTCCGCAAAATATAACGCATTATAATGTTAATCGTCCACAAGGACGTCTATATATTATCGGTAAAATAACAACTCTACCTCATAAGAAATACAACTTAAGACAAATAAAGAAACAGCAATATCTTCTACTTACACGAGTGTCCGACTGCCAAGCCATCACCCATGTGAAAATATACTAATAATTAAATAAAATCAGACACGATTCACATTCCTACAGCGACGTATAAGTTGAAAACAACTGTTTGTAAAATAATAGTGACACGTTCTTCTAATTGTTGTTCTTCAATATATCACACAGAGTTCTACAGTTTATCAACATTAGTAACACTTGTTACAACGATAATATAAAAATCTAAACACCAAAACTGCAACAATTGTCTAGAAATACGTGATACACAAATAAAAAAACTAAAATATCACGGGGAATAATTATTTTCTGTGACAGGCTGTGAATGACAGTTAGCTGTGCATTCCAGGTTACCACATGTTATTAAACATTGGGTGACTGCTTCCTTTTCGCACACACACACATACCGATAAGTTCAAATAAATTCTGAGTATTCATGCACAGTTTAAAAAAAAATAGAGATACTGGAACGCGCCTTATTTCGAAATGATTCATTTGCGCATTACGCTTCGTTATAAGCAGAAAGTATATGTTTCTTCGCGTGTTTTGTTTTTTATGTGCGTATTATATATATTATATCATTCTTATTTTTCTGTTAGAAATAAAATACTTTATACTTACGTTTCAGTATATAAAGTCTTCAGCTCACGAATGTTATTTTATTATTAACAGTGATTCTAAACTTTGATGTTAGATACCTACACCAATACGCAATAAAGACAATTTATTCTTTAAATTTGCTATAACAAAGGCCGTGAAATATAATAATTATAAGGATATTTATTTTCGAAGTCCTATATGAAAAGCAACCTCCCTTATCATATAGATACCTACCTAGATACCTACGTACAAATTGGTGTCAAAGATTATAAAATTTTCGACTCGATTCTATCGGCAACTTAGATCATTTATTAGTTTTTATATTTCACAATACCTGATACTGCAAAGAATATCTTGGTTCGTATCTTGATAATCCATTGTGCATGCGCCGCAGGGACCAAGACGAAGATCTGTTCCGATGAGGTTCGCCCCCACCGATGTAGTCCAAGGGCCTCGCATTTTGCATAGACATGACGGTACTAGGATTGATCATTTCTCACAAACAAAACCAAAACACTGCACCATCACTTTTTAACGTCCTTTTATTTTACATTATCACAATAAAGTTTAGTATTTACAAAATACGCTCACAAAATAATGCAAAGGTGGCGCTGTTGTAAGACAGTGGCTCCGTATGAGCCATATGACACTGTAATCTTATCAGAAGAGAAACGGGTATGATAAAAAAGTGTACGTTTACAATTAGCACTGCGATGATAAATATATTCAGCCTAGTCATGTGAAACGCAGCTGATTAATGGTTCTTTTTCACTTATTTGTTTGATAACGGTATCGGTCACAAATGAATCGTTTTGTTCGGATTGCTCGTAGACAGTGGGGTCATTGTTGTGTGCGACTCACCTACTGTTTACAGCTGGTCTCAGTTCCGGCAGTTTGTTTGTTTAGGCAATCTATGTTAATGCCGCGTTCTTAATAACTGAGTAGGTAGGTCAAATGACACTCAAAACATAAGTAAGTGAGCGGTGGGTAGTTGAAATTAAGTTCATGATTTTGTATATTTTACCTGCTTACCTATGTCATAATCATCATCCAAGCGTTATTCCAGTTGCATCCAATCCAAGATTTAAACCTTGGAGCTTAGAGTAGGACTAGGAGACTGGGGTACCTACTAGTCTAACCAGATATGACAAAATATGAGATCAGCTTTGCATAGTAAAGAATGAAGCAAGAGAGATATTTGAGGATCGTTGCAAATGGCGTTCCGTAGTCTCTGCCTACCCCTCCGGGAAACAGGCGTGAGTCTATGTGTGTATGTAGATATGTATGTATGCTTAAGCAAGGCTGATATATTCTCATTAAGCAAAGTTGATGGTCAGAAGGATCTTAAGAGCCTTCTGGCCTCCGCACTCGGACTCTCTGTAAGGATCTTTATGAAAGCTGGGACCGACGATTAACGTGCTCTCCTAGGCAAGCTGTGTAATACCCAAATAACTTTGAAAAGTCAGTGATGCGAGCGGAACCCGAAACCCTCCGCATCAGCCTGTTGGTATCTCCACTTGGCTATCGTTGCTGTATACAGATACGTATAGATACAGTATACGTAGGTTCTTAAACTTTTCAACATCGTTATTGAATGTTGACATTGTAGGAAACAAGACAATTCCTAATCACTAAGATACTTAATTAAACATTTACGTAACGACTTACATAACGATCTATTTGGGTTTCATATCAATATATTATAAGAGATCAAAATCCTCTTTGCTCCATGCATTGAGTCTAAACAGTTATCCTTGGCTACCGTGGTACGCATTTGAGGGAGCGATAGCCCAGTGAACTGCTATGCAGAGGGTATTGGGTTGGGTTCTAACCTACGGCGCGAATCACTGACATTTCAGAGTTATCCATACATGCAGTGTTCTTTTTTTAAATTTCAAAATTGAATCATCATCTTCCTAACGTAATGGCGTCACCACGATTGCATCCAGGTTTTCGTCTTAGAGCCAGTGGTCTGCTTTCTAGTCTAATCAGATTTTATAGACCTCTCCACCATCTAAGATAATCAATAAAAATAAGTAATTTTTATAATGATGGTCCTCTGAACATGAAACAATTATTTGGTACTACATAGGTACCTAATTATTGTGCTAGCTGTCTCCAACAGAGTCCGATAGGTACTTATACAGAACCGTTGCTTTCATGTTGCTGTAGCTTAACGTTCTGTTGATCGACTATGCAATAGATTAAAACCTCAAGCAAAGTCCAAAAGGGCAAGATGCAGTGGCGTAGGAAGGGGGAGGCGGCGGAGGCGGTCCGCCCCGGGTGCCACCCTTTTTTGGGGTGCCACCCATCCAAAAAAAGGGGTGACACCCAAAACTCAACTTTAAGAACAATGTACAAAAATATAAAACAACATAGGCACTAGCTCAGCACTACCAGAGTTAGCCCGGTGTTGTTAGGAATCGACAAAAAAAAGGTCATTCACCAACTTCCGCCCCGGGAGCCACCACCCAAGCTAGCTACGCCACTGGCAAGATGTCACATTAAACGTATATCTCGACCAGTGGCAGATCTACGATTTTTTCGATCCAGGACAAACCTTGAAAATGGCGCCCCCTTCCAACAAAGTTTGAAAATACTAAAATACCATTGCATGTTGGAGCGCAGAATGCGGATCTACGAGACATAATAACCCAAGATTTGGAGAGAGTTCTAGACAAGGCACAAGCCTGTTCATTTGTATAACTCTTCTTTTTAATCATTCCCCCATTATTGAGGATCATGAATCCTTTTTCAGAAGAGCAGTGTGCAATGGTCTGCTTCCAACTAATTTCAGGTAGATGATATCTTTAAGAAGCGTCCATATTCTTCTTTAAAAGGTCGGCAACATACTTGTGATCCTTCGGGCAGTGCAGGTGTCTATGGGCGGCGGTGATCACTTGCCATCAGGTGACTCGCTTCTAACTCGCAACTGTTCCACTATCTACTCCGACCATATTTTTGACCTCTGGCCTTTTGAGCTCGATCTTACCCGTCACTACTTATTTCTCCAAATTGTTGGAGAACTCTCTGCTAGCAATATGGCCGAAATAACACATAATACGGTGTAGGCAAACAAAGGATAATCGTTGGGTATTAAGTTCTCTGAGAACTGATAGATACGTTAGAGCAGTGGCCGGTGCAAGGAATCCTTGGCAAGTGAGTCCAGAACTACACTTCAAAAGTCTATCAGCGGGTTTAAGAGACCAGGTCTCAGTACCATAAAAAAATATAGAAAATATGAGTGTTTAGACGAAGTGCATCTTAGTCCGGTTTGAGATGTTTCTATTTCTCCATATTTTCAGGTCATCCCTGTTTTTGCCATGCGAATTCTTCTACGTCTTTCTGGTTCACAAGCGCCTTTGTTCGTGATCTCTGAGCTTAGATACTACTGAATTGTATAGCATTTGATTGGACTCATTTAAGTCTGACATATTAAATGTATAGTCGTAAAATCGTTCTTGATATTTTAGCATATCAAAACTTCAACTCATCTCATCAGCCTATTTCAGTATACTGCTGAACGTAACCCCCTTCTAGGGTAGGTATGCCACAGGAGCCAGTCTCCCATTTTCGCCATCCGTCAACCACTACTAGGTGTCCTCCTCAAGTCATCAGCATTGCAAAGGTGTATCTAGAGTTATTTTTCAGGGTGGGCCTGGTTCTTCATAAAACAATGATGTGAAGTTTTTAGGGTGTCCACTTGTCCAGCTTAGAATTTCGAATCAGTAACCGAAATTGCGGATTGGGCACTAAACCCCACTGCTGCTGCTGCTGCTAGACGCCCATCTGGCCGGAGAGCATTCAAAACTACGTTTGCCTTTGACATGCTTACACCATCGTTCAGCAATGTATATACCTTAGATACGCCTGTTTTGTTTTATGTACTAAGTGCCATAAGCCACGACATGCCTATTATACGCCCGGTACAAGCTTCATTAACTGCGCCCCAAGAATTTGGCCTGCCCAGTCGGATCTTTGCCCTCCGTCTGGACACCGCTAGAATATACGTCTGATATATCTGGAGTGCGGTAAACATGATTGGGGAATAATATCATCTTAAATCTCAGTAATGATCATATTTGGAACTCTTTTGCCTTACAGTATGTTGTTGATTTACTTTTCTATTGTTTTTTTGTGTTAACGAGATATCATATGAAAATTAAGAAAAAAAAATATATAAATAACAGTGTCTATAATTATTATTGTCTCCATGTAGACTATCTCTATCTAGACTGCACGGTTAGCGCAGCCGCCTCACCGCTTGACACTGCGCCGAAGTGTTGTGAGTTCAATCCCCGCACGAGACAACAGTTTGTCCGAATCATAAATTGTTGTTTCGAGTCTAGGTAATCATTGTGTCCGTTAGTTGTATGTTTGTAAAGTCCACTGCGACACGGAATTTACTCCTAATGCGGGAGTTGTATTTAAAAAAAAAAGGAATTTAATAATCGATGCCCTGACATGATTTTGCAAAATATCCGCCACTGATCTCGACCAAGAATTATATTTTACATAGGCTTTTTTATAACTTATGCGAGTGGTTACGTTGAAAGTATATCGTTGCAAATGGCGTTCCGTAGTCTCTGCCTACCCCTCCGGGAAACAGGCGTGAGTCTATGTGTGTATGTAGATATGTATGTATGCTTAAGCAAGGCTGATATATTCTCATTAAGCAAAGTTGATGGTCAGAAGGATCTTAAGAGCCTTCTGGCCTCCGCACTCGGACTCTCTGTAAGGATCTTTATGAAAGCTGGGACCGACGATTAACGTGCTCTCCTAGGCAAGCTGTGTAATACCCAAATAACTTTGAAAAGTCAGTGATGCGAGCGGAACCCGAAACCCTCCGCATCAGCCTGTTGGTATCTCCACTTGGCTATCGTTGCTGTATACAGATACGTATAGATACAGTATACGTAGGTTCTTAAACTTTTCAACATCGTTATTGAATGTTGACATTGTAGGAAACAAGACAATTCCTAATCACTAAGATACTTAATTAAACATTTACGTAACGACTTACATAACGATCTATTTGGGTTTCATATCAATATATTATAAGAGATCAAAATCCTCTTTGCTCCATGCATTGAGTCTAAACAGTTATCCTTGGCTACCGTGGTACGCATTTGAGGGAGCGATAGCCCAGTGAACTGCTATGCAGAGGGTATTGGGTTGGGTTCTAACCTACGGCGCGAATCACTGACATTTCAGAGTTATCCATACATGCAGTGTTCTTTTTTTAAATTTCAAAATTGAATCATCATCTTCCTAACGTAATGGCGTCACCACGATTGCATCCAGGTTTTCGTCTTAGAGCCAGTGGTCTGCTTTCTAGTCTAATCAGATTTTATAGACCTCTCCACCATCTAAGATAATCAATAAAAATAAGTAATTTTTATAATGATGGTCCTCTGAACATGAAACAATTATTTGGTACTACATAGGTACCTAATTATTGTGCTAGCTGTCTCCAACAGAGTCCGATAGGTACTTATACAGAACCGTTGCTTTCATGTTGCTGTAGCTTAACGTTCTGTTGATCGACTATGCAATAGATTAAAACCTCAAGCAAAGTCCAAAAGGGCAAGATGCAGTGGCGTAGGAAGGGGGAGGCGGCGGAGGCGGTCCGCCCCGGGTGCCACCCTTTTTTGGGGTGCCACCCATCCAAAAAAAGGGGTGACACCCAAAACTCAACTTTAAGAACAATGTACAAAAATATAAAACAACATAGGCACTAGCTCAGCACTACCAGAGTTAGCCCGGTGTTGTTAGGAATCGACAAAAAAAAGGTCATTCACCAACTTCCGCCCCGGGAGCCACCACCCAAGCTAGCTACGCCACTGGCAAGATGTCACATTAAACGTATATCTCGACCAGTGGCAGATCTACGATTTTTTCGATCCAGGACAAACCTTGAAAATGGCGCCCCCTTCCAACAAAGTTTGAAAATACTAAAATACCATTGCATGTTGGAGCGCAGAATGCGGATCTACGAGACATAATAACCCAAGATTTGGAGAGAGTTCTAGACAAGGCACAAGCCTGTTCATTTGTATAACTCTTCTTTTTAATCATTCCCCCATTATTGAGGATCATGAATCCTTTTTCAGAAGAGCAGTGTGCAATGGTCTGCTTCCAACTAATTTCAGGTAGATGATATCTTTAAGAAGCGTCCATATTCTTCTTTAAAAGGTCGGCAACATACTTGTGATCCTTCGGGCAGTGCAGGTGTCTATGGGCGGCGGTGATCACTTGCCATCAGGTGACTCGCTTCTAACTCGCAACTGTTCCACTATCTACTCCGACCATATTTTTGACCTCTGGCCTTTTGAGCTCGATCTTACCCGTCACTACTTATTTCTCCAAATTGTTGGAGAACTCTCTGCTAGCAATATGGCCGAAATAACACACAATACGGTGTAGGCAAACAAAGGATAATCGTTGGGTATTAAGTTCTCTGAGAACTGATAGATACGTTAGAGCAGTGGCCGGTGCAAGGAATCCTTGGCAAGTGAGTCCAGAACTACACTTCAAAAGTCTATCAGCGGGTTTAAGAGACCAGGTCTCAGTACCATAAAAAAATATAGAAAATATGAGTGTTTAGACGAAGTGCATCTTAGTCCGGTTTGAGATGTTTCTATTTCTCCATATTTTCAGGTCATCCCTGTTTTTGCCATGCCAATTCTTCTACGTCTTTCTGGTTCACAAGCGCCTTTGTTCGTGATCTCTGAGCTTAGATACTACTGAATTGTATAGCATTTGATTGGACTCATTTAAGTCTGACATATTAAATGTATAGTCGTAAAATCGTTCTTGATATTTTAGCATATCAAAACTTCAACTCATCTCATCAGCCTATTTCAGTATACTGCTGAACGTAACCCCCTTCTAGGGTAGGTATGCCACAGGAGCCAGTCTCCCATTTTCGCCATCCGTCAACCACTACTAGGTGTCCTCCTCAAGTCATCAGCATTGCAATGGTGTATCTAGAGTTATTTTTCAGGGTGGGCCTGGTTCTTCATAAAACAATGATGTGAAGTTTTTAGGGTGTCCACTTGTCCAGCTTAGAATTTCGAATCAGTAACCGAAATTGCGGATTGGGCACTAAACCCCACTGCTGCTGCTGCTGCTAGACGCCCATCTGGCCGGAGAGCATTCAAAACTACGTTTGCCTTTGACATGCTTACACCATCGTTCAGCAATGTATATATCTTAGATACGCCTGTTTTGTTTTATGTACTAAGTGCCATAAGCCACGACATGCCTATTATACGCCCGGTACAAGCTTCATTAACTGCGCCCCAAGAATTTGGCCTGCCCAGTCGGATCTTTGCCCTCCGTCTGGACACCGCTAGAATATACGTCTGATATATCTGGAGTGCGGTAAACATGATTGGGGAATAATATCATCTTAAATCTCAGTAATGATCATATTTCGAACTCTTTTGCCTTACAGTATGTTGTTGATTTACTTTTCTATTGTTTTTTTGTGTTAACGAGATATCATATGAAAATTAAGAAAATAAATATATAAATAACAGTGTCTATAATTATTATTGTCTCCATGTAGACTATCTCTATCTAGACTGCACGGTTAGCGCAGCCGCCTCACCGCTTGACACTGCGCCGAAGTGTTGTGAGTTCAATCCCCGCACGAGACAACAGTTTGTCCGAATCATAAATTGTTGTTTCGAGTCTAGGTAATCATTGTGTCCGTTAGTTGTATGTTTGTAAAGTCCACTGCGACACGGAATTTACTCCTAATGCGGGAGTTGTATTTAAAAAAAAAAGGAATTTAATAATCGATGCCCTGACATGATTTTGCAAAATATCCGCCACTGATCTCGACCAAGAATTATATTTTACATAGGCTTTTTTATAACTTATGCGAGTGGTTACGTTGAAAGTATATTTATAAAGACTTATGGTGTAAGGGTTAAATTACTTACCACAAATTGGCTAAATATAATATACTAGATGAGGCCATGCAGGGCCGTGCCGACCCAATCCATCCAGCGACTGTGTGCGAAATCTATGAAGCGCCTGTGCAGTGGCGTAGGCTTGCTTGGGTGGCACCTGGAAGTTGCCGAATGACCTTTTTTTTTTTAGTCGATACATAACAATTCCGGGCTAACTCTCGATGTCGTTACTCGGGGCGGACCGCCAACGCCGCCGCCGTTTTCTACGCTACGCCACTGCGCCTGTGGTGCGAAATCTGTAAGGCGCCTTTTTTGGCATCCTTTTTCGAAAATAACTGTTATTATTAACGCACATCTCGGCGCGCGGCGCCCCTGTCACCCTGGCGCCTGTGTGCGCCGCGCACATTGCACATAGGGACGGTTCGGCCCTGCGGCCGTGGTTACACCCGCGTTATTTAACGCTACTGCTCCGCTCCCGTGGCGCATAGCGTGATGGTATATAGCCTACAGCCTTCCTCGAAAAATGTGCTGTCTAACACTGAAAGATTTTTCAAATCGGACCAGTTGTTCCTGAGATTAGCGCGTTCAAGCAAACAAACAAACAAACTCTTCAGCTTTATACATATTAGATCCATTATGCTTTCAAGGTTGAAGAATATATAGCAGGCACAGCCAGCCCGTTCATATGGCGATCTGAGTAGCCGCTCCAGGCACCGAGGGTCAAGAGGCACTAAAGTGGAGCGCCTACCTACTACGCCGAGTGTTGTGGATTCGATTCCCAACGAGATAACACCTTGTGTGATCCATAAAATGATGTTTCGAGTCTGGTTGTTCATAGTGTCCATTGATTGTATGTTTGTAAAGCCCCCGCGATCTGAGATTGATTCGTTGTGCAGGAATTGTCTTTTTGAACAGGATACAAAGGAGAGTAGATATGAGCTTCTTAGGTGATTACTATTAGGCACCGAAAAATGATTTCGCTCCAACCTAAGTCAGGGCCTTCAGTGGGCGTAGTAAATAGAGTCAATATGGGCAATAATTAGCTAGGTAGGTATAGGTAGGTAGGTACTAACGAGACGGGGCCCGCCAACACCAACGACGGGCCAATCCCGGGCGGGGTCACGCAAAAGTATGTCATCCGCGAATCGCGTGACCCCGCCATTACACGGGACCCGTAGGGACACCGCGGTGGTTTTAGTGGCTATGCCCCGTTATAGGGGAGAGTCTCCACACCCCTCCTCCGCCAGTCCCAAGCCCGGTCGAACACACCCTGGCCGGGTTGGCGTCGAGTTGAGATGGCTCATAAGGAGAGTTTCCACTAGTCAACAAAAAAAAAGGTAAGTATAGGTAGGTACTAGGTAGGTACCATTCAATCAGAAAGTAGCGCATCTCGTCTCTATGTTAACGATCTCAACAAACAAAAGCGTTGCTGTATTGTGAACCGTGATATCACCACTAGAATATTTGGAACAAATTCATAAGAAAATTATCATCAAAAGCAGGATAACAAATGTTAACTACTTTTGCCGACCGGCATTTTATAGCATATATTTGACTGTTGACTTTACAACCACGTCTGTATCTAGATTATCTAGATTAATCTAGAACAATGCTTGTCAATTTTTACGTGTAGGTAAGTAACTAAACTTCTAGAATGAGTTCAATGTCATGTATCTTTAATCTTGATATCGCAACGGAGCTGTTGACCTCTTTAGGTAGGTACCATTTTAATTTTAAGTCGGTACATAAGTACATTTTTCGTTTTCCGTCTTCTTGGACTTTTACATAAATTGTCCGGGATAGAATTAATGTGACCACTAAATAACATTATTACATTAGACACATCATGTATTTGCTTCACATCATTGCTTATTAACTGCCCCGCAGCTGGGAAGCGTGTGAGAAGAGCTCACTATGGGAAGGGTATAGTCCAACACTCTGTCCAAGTGTACATTGGCAGACTGTTTTCCTGTACCTACCACATAGCTTAAAACATACAGGTAAGTATAGCGCTGTTTCCTATCTCCATTTTCTTACCGAGTGATAAAACGATAATTAACAGGAGGTAGGTAGGTATGCACTTAAATTCAAAAGCCAGTGATGTGCATCGAGGATTTGATACTGAGTCTGGTCTCCTCACTAGCATGGTACTAACTAAAATAAATATTCAAACACACTATTAAGTAGGTATGTTTACCAACATCGATTGAAATAAAAGTGTGGACTATGGGTAAAGATAAAAAAATATTGAGTAAATATGAACTTTGTTCAGTGAATCATTGTAGGTACTTAAAATTGAAACTTGATTGGTAATTATTTATCATTGTCAGATAAGACAAGTAGTAAATGTGCTAATCGTCTGCAGTCTGTCACCTCAGCCAATAGACGTCCACTGGTGGACATAAGCCTCCAACAAGGCCCTTCATGTGGAGCATAAGTCTCCATCCATATACCTACATAGGTATATGTACATCCGCTTCCTGCGATCCCAATAAGATCACTTTGCTTAGGGGGTGGAAGAGGCAGAGGCTACCTCTGCTGCGAACGGTGCGTGGCCACCACTCCAGAACTTTTCTGCACCTATGGCCATCGGTTCTTATACCTATGTGCCTTGTGTTCTATCCAACTGTCCACATAAGAACAAAAAAATACTTATTTAATGCATTTCGTAGACCTCATAAACAGGTTTTGTTCCTGCTTTGTTATAATGACTTGTTTAGACAGATAACTATCAAAACACTACTTGGACTTCCGTTTGATAAGCAAGTTCTTGTTGTTGTACCTACTTTTATTTGTTTATTGATAAACATCAACAAAGAGTCTCACTACATACGTATATTTTAAACACACATATTTTTATAAAGCCTCGTGGAGATGCCAATAGACTGACATGCAGAGGTTTTGGGTTCGAATCACTGACGTTCACCACTGACTTTTCGAAGTTATGTGTGGTGCTATTGCTTCCCCCGTGCCTCGGAGAGCACGTTAAACCACCGGCCTCGACTGTCATGAACATCATTACGGGGTATCAGTACTTTAAAATAAACTGATACTGGTCTAAGCAAAGTGGTCAGACGGCAGTCGCTCTGTTGAATAAGTATTTATAATCTAGACTTGTAAGCGAACCCTTGGCTCCGAGGCATTAGCATAGTACAAACAGAATAGTAGGATAGCTTCATACAAATCGGCCGCCGCCGCCGCCGCGCTGGTGTGAATGTATGCGTGAGTCGCCGCCGGGGCGGCGCGGCGGCGTGTACGCACGCACTTTTCACGCACACAATCTCACGAGCGCGGAACGCTCGACGCGGATTCAGTACGGGATGCGCCGCGCGTCTGATCGCGCGCATGCATGTAGGTACTACACTGCTCGCCCGCTTGAATTGTTTATGTACATTCAGTTTTGTAATAAACGTTATTAATATTATACAATGTGTTAAACGACAGTAAATTAAACTTGTTACATTTTTCTCGCTATAAAGGGCATTTAGATAGTTATATAACGCTTAGCTAGTCAGCAGGTATTTGAAAAAAAATATATGCAAACTTAAATTCTGTAGTATTCAGCGCAATCACTTAAAAAAACGGCGAAATAGTGCGCGCCGACAAAGCCGGCGGCGCCGCGGTGTAAACACGTGACAACCCGTGCGTCATCGCAAGAGTAGGCAATTAACTCGCCGAGCGGCCTTAGCTAGCTTACTATTCTGTTTTTACTATGGCATTAGTCTTGGATGCAACTATAACAACAACTATACAACTTGACGACCGGTTGCCGCAGCGGGAGTGTAAGCGACTGCTACACCGAAGGTCGCGGGTTCGATTCCCGCTCCAAGTCAAACATTTGTGTGCATGAACATGGATATTTGTCTTGGTCTGGGTGTGTCTATGTATAATATGTATGTTTTTACAAAAAAAATGTATATAAGTATGTTTATCAATTATCTAGTAGGTATCCATAGTACAAGCTCTGCTTAGTTCGGGACTAGATGGTGTTGTGTGTATGTGATACATATAATTAATATAATAATATATATAATAAATATAATATAATTACAGACACATTTGAGCTCCCATGTAAAAAGGTAGGTACTAAATGTTCAAAGTATCGACTTGGAATCGTACCTGTGAACGCTGAACGTCTGCACAGTGCACAAGGGTACTCAGCAAGCTTAATGATATGATACATAAGTACCAACGAACATAATGCTACAAATACCTAAGTTTACACATAAAGTGTAAACAAACACCGTTGAGTAGAGGTTCGTAGTTCGTAGTAAACTACAAGGAACCCTCAACATTAGGCTCAACTCACACTGGCGTAGAGTCGAAGCGACGCGACGCGACGCGTCATAATTTTTCGCCTAAATCATATTCATCTTCTATAGTAGTTCTATGATTGTAGTATAAATTTGTGCTACGTTAATATGGAAGCGCGCGTCGACGTTGACGCGCGCATTCGCGCTTCGACGCTCGGCTGGAGTCGAGTGGATTCACGAAAATTTCGAAAACATTTTCACAGTAGAGCCTTGCTGATTTCAGGATGAATGGGCCGGCTCGACCGGGGAAGTACTACCCTCTCATAGAAAATCGACGTAAAGTAACAGTACCCAAACTGTTGTGTTTCGTTCGGTGAGTGAGAGTGCCGGAGGCCCTCTCCACTATTCCTTCTCCCTCATCCTACTCCTCATCCTATCCCTTTTCCCAACCCCAAGGGGCGGCAACGCACTTGTGACTCCTGTGGTGTTGCTTGTGCCCATGGGCGGCGGTAATTGCTTACCATCAGGCGATCCGTCTGCTATTTTGCCGCCTATTATTATAAAAAAAAAAAACATAACGCGTGGCATCGCTTCGACTCTGCGCCAGTGTGAGTTGAGCCTTAGAGGGCTGAAATTTGGCAGCGTTATACTTTGTGATTACATACATACATACATACATAGTCTCACGCCAATATCCCCGAAGAGGTAGGCAGACGTATATTGCTACACCCACTTTTCGCCAGATTTATTTTAGTCCCACGTAATAGGGGGCGAGCCTATTGCCGTACCGGGCACATTACCAGACTCCGTGCTGCTACTGAGAATTTCCTAGCAGAAAAACCCAATAACACTTTGCCCGACCCGGGCGAATCAAACCCGAGACCTCCCAATCCCACGCGCACATTTATGCCGCGAGACCAACGAGGCAGTCGTGTGATTAAGCTGACAAAACTGTACAGCTAAATTCTAAAAAAGTTTTGATTAAAGGGTAGCTTGGGCTCAGTAAAACGGCATAGACGCATCTATCCCATACACCTGTATGAGACCGATGCGTCAATGCAGAATTGCAAGAGTTATTTTTATTATTTTCTATTAGGGCGAGTTATTTAGTTACCCATTAGGAGCCCCATGATACTGGACGACAACGTAGCAGACCTAAACGGAGATGGCGGGATAACCTGGATACATTTGACAGCAACTGGCCGGAACTATCACAGGACAGGGATGCATGGCGATTCAAGGGAGAGGCCTTTGCTCAGCAGTGGGACACTTTAATAGACTAATTGAAAAAAATTGAGTAGGGTATCATTAGAAAGGATATCTTTTGAATATAATAGGGATATGCTTTAACCGTTTTTTTATTCAGGGTGCCGTTTGTCTCTCCTGTGGAATCTTCACCTTGTCGTGGTGGGGGGGCTCAGTAACCGTGGTTAGGGCACCCACGGTGAAGCTATGCAGAGAGAGTGGGCTTGATGGAGGCCTGCGCAAGATACGTCCAAAGGTGCGGATACGGGGGAGAGTTCTGTCTGTCCCTCGCAGTCGGGCGCGGTCACGGTAGGAGAGACGTGTCGGTGTTGTGTTGCCGCGCGCCCTATCTCCCGCGACCAAACTTGAGCGCACCATTTGTTGAGTCGCGGTGGGGCCGCAGAGGAAGAGGAGATGCGGTGTTGTCAGGTTGCCGTACTCCCTTCCCTCTGCGGTCTGGTCGAGCGCTGGGGCTGCTGAGCTGCTCCCCGTCCGCCAAAAGACAAGGGGGCGGCGTAGTGTCCGCGCCTCCTACCAAGTCATAACGAGACGGGGCCCGCCAACACCAACGGCGGGCCAATCTCGGGCGGAGTCACGGAAAAGTATGCTATCCGCGAATCACATGACCCCGCCACGACAAGGGACCCGTAGGGACAACGCGGTGGTTTTAGTGGGTATGGCCCGCCTTTAGGGTAGAGCCTCCACACACCTCCTCAGCCAGTCCCAAGCCCGGTCGATCACACTCTGGCCGGGTTTGGCGTCGAGTTGAGATGGCATAAGAAGAGTTTCCAACATAGTCAACAAAAAATAAAGGGTGCCGTTTGACCCCTCAGTCGGATCTCCACCTTGTCCTGGTGTGGTGGGAATTTCAGTAACCGTGGTTAGGGCACCCACGGTGAAGCTAAGCGAGATCCCGGAAATGACCGCTCCGCGTGGGCTTGATGGAGGCCTGCGCAGGATGCGTCCAAAGGTGCGGGTGCGGAGGACAGTTCTTTCTGTCCCTCGCAGTCGGTCGTGGTTGGATCTATTTCCCGCGACCAAATGGGGGGGCACCATTATATGTTACGACGCGGTGGGGCCGCAGAGGAAGAGGAGATGCGGTGTTGTCAGGTTGCCGTCCTCCCTATCCTCTGCGGCCGTTTTAGTGCCTGCGGACGGCGAGCGCTGGGGCTGCTCCCCGTCTATCTATGAGCAGAATACACATCTCTCCCTTCATTAGAGTCTTCGTGGACCAAATGTAATGTAATAAGAAATAAAATATGGATTTATCGATGTGTGCGTTAGTGTACTGTTTCTACACGGTTTCTACGGATTGATTACTTTGTGCAAGGAGCAATTATGGTGTCCATGTCACAATATACCGCCATGATTATTGAGATCGACGTCAAATATTTTTTTATTTTATGTTCTACATCTTCAAAACTATTTTAAAGTGGACATTTTTTAGTTTAATTATGTTTATGGGTTAATTTCCTAGGATTTTTAATATGGTACATGTTGTAGCCAGAGTTCCATACAAAAAAGAAACATCCTTGAACCTAATGCCCTTTGCATAACAGCCTGTTGCCTATCGCTGCCTAACGAAAAATAATACATACCTACCTACATACATACATAGACTCACGCCTGTTTCCCCGAAGGGGTAGGCAGAGGCATATTAAACGCCCACTTTTCGCCAGTGTTTTGATAGCACGTAATAGGTGGCGATCAATCTGGTAACGTTCATAAAAGGTTGCATCAAAGAGCTCAGATATTTACATAGAGGCGCATTTCATATGGGCGCTCTGAAGACCAAACTTTCTCAGAACCAAATTGCCGGTCACGCTATGACAGCTGCCTCAACGAGAGCAAGAGAGACGAACGTTCCTCGAGTGTATCTTAACTGCGAGAGCAAGAGAGACGGAGAATGACGCCAGCGCTGCCAACGGCGCCAACTACAAACTAAACTGGAGACAGTTCCCACTTGGAATCGCGTGAATCTATGTAAATCTGTATTCATTGGTTGCATCTAAGTAAAATATCCTAAAGCCCCGTGTTCATAGTAAACATTGTTGCCAGCAACATGGATATTGCTGGAAACAAATGTTTAGAAAACACTTCCTTTCCTTCACGCCAGTCTGCGTCAAAATGTGTACCGAGGAAGTAGTGTTTTTGTGTTCTGCGCATATTTTAACGCATCTTTATAAAAAAAATGAAAATAGAAGTGATGGGTCCGTTGCGATAGCATCTGATGCAAAGGGAACATTTGACGAGTATTGTACTTAATACATAAACAGAAAACTAGATTTTTTTTATTTAGCGCCAAGCTTTTTTCCTACTTGCGGCTTTGGTTTCAGACATCATGAATACCTTTAAATACCTGCGTAGAATTGCGTTAGGCGTTTATATGGCGTTGCCTTATACTTTGAATCATCAGCGACGCGCTTGTGGCACTCAATTATCTCTCTGTAGATCTAATCCTCTCCACTTTATGCATTACAAATGGCGAACTTTATAAATGTTGACCTGGATAACTATCTAGATATAGAGTGTCACGAGCTTGATAGACTTGAGAGCTGCAGAACTATGTTGACAACGAGGTACAGATTTAAGATTTTAACATTTAATATCCGTAGTATACAACGCAACGTTGATGCCTTTTGTATTGCGTTAAAGCGACTGAACATTACATTCGATGTTATAAAGTATACTTACGGAATGTTGGTTGACAGAAGTTTCTATAAATCAGGCAATCCAGGGTTATATTGCGTACTTCACAAAACACAATCTTAACCAATGCGGGGGTGTGGCGGTATACGTTAGAGATTGCTGGGATGTGACAGTTTCTGAGCCCCTTTTGCAAGATGCAGAATCGCTGTTGGTGGAATTCTCAAACAGTGTAGCTTTGATCGCCATCTATCGGTCACCATCATTTAGACTGATCGACAACTTTGTAAACTCCCTGGACGCCCAGCTTAGAAAAGTTAGTAAATATTCAACGGTAATAGTAACTGGAGATATTAATATAAATCTTTTATCCCCTTCTGACGTTCCTAGGTCAGAATATTTATGTCTAATGTCGCAGCATGGCTTAAAACCAGCTGTCCTTAAACCTACACGGCTGGAATCATGCTTGGACCACATATTCCTCAAAGCCAAACACACAAGTGCCATAAGTGGAGTATGTGATATCGATATCACTGACCATCGTATGGTAATGATGGGATGCGACACCTGCGATCCTACCGATAAAAAAAATCAAAGTCGTATAATTAAAAAAACTAGTATTGCAGAATTAAGCCAGGAGCTTGGGCATACTAAATGGAGTAGTGTAACGTCAGAAACGAATGTTAATATAGCTGTTAATGAATTTGAAGAAATCTTATCTAAAACTATAAATAAATACACCACTGAAAAGAAAATTAGCCGATCAAGATTCATTTGGAAACCTTGGATAACACCTGGTCTTGTCCGTTGCATGAACCACTGCGATAAACTCCACCAAGAGGTCAAAAAGTATCTGAATGATAATGTGAAAAGATTAATATATAAACGGTATAGGAACTTTTTCACAAACACGGTTCATAAGCTTAAAAAAGAGTACGAGAGTAAAAAGCTAGAAGAAACTAAATTTTAATCTAATAGAAAGGAATTATGGAAGTCAATTAAAAATATTACCGAGTATGCTACTAACAAATCTGCGTCAAGTGAACTGCTAAAATACAAATCAACTGAGTTAGACCGAGTCTAACTCAGTTGATTTGTATTTTAGTGAATGTAATAATTACTTTTCTTCAGTTGGCAAAAATCTAGCATTTAAAACTATGTCAGAAACCAATGAAACTTTGGAAACAATAACATTAAAACAGAAACATCGTGAACCTCTCGGCACTAGCTTTTTTATGCAGCCAAACGATCCTTTTGAGATTGATCGAATAATCACTCTTAAAAGTAATAGATCACCTGGGTTAGATGGTTTCACCTCGGATCTCATAAAACAAATTAAAAACGAAATCTTGCTTCCGCTTAATCATATGCTTAACCTTAGCTTAAGTACTGAGGCTTTCCTCAATAAGTGGAAGGTAGCACAAGTCATGTCAATTTTCAAGTCCGGTTCTAAACAAGATCCCGCAAATTATCGCCCTATATCTCTTTTTGGTACATTTTCAAAAATTCTTGAAAAGTTTGTGAACAAACGACTTACTTCCTACCTTACTGCTAATAATATAATATCTAGCAAGCAATTTGGTTTTAGACACGGCAAATCCACGGAGGATGCCGTAAGTCTTTTAACTAAAGAAGTAACCTCGCGTCTTAATAATAACGAAAAGTGCATCGATGTATTTTTAGACGTTACTAAAGCTTTTGACACGGTAGCAAGACCTATATTACTTAAAAAACTGGAGGCGATCGGTATCAGGGGTCTACCACTAGAATGGTTTGAGTCATACCTAACCGACAGAAGTCAATGCCTTAAAGTAGGGGATCATGTAAGCTGTCTAAATAATATAGAATTCGGTGTCCCACAGGGAAGTGTTCTGGGACCAACTCTCTTCAATATCTACATTAATGATATTCAAAGTGCTATTACACAAAACGCCGAAGTTATCAGCTACGCTGACGACACGGTCGTCATATTCCACAGCAAGTCCTGGAAAACAGTCCATGAAGTCGCTCAAAATGGCTTGACTGGCATTAAGAACTGGTTTGATTTGAACCTACTCTCATTAAACATAAATAAAACTAAATATATCTGCTTCCGTAAAACACAGACATCGGCACCCAAACACTTCTGTCAACTAAAGTTCCATAAAAGGACCTGCACCAGCTGCCAGTGCACATGCCAGGAAATTGAACTAGTTACATTTCTCAAATACTTGGGAGTTGTAATTGACCAGCGTCTTGATTTCAAGGCACATGTTGAGACAGTAGCTAAGCGTGTAAGAAAGTTAATTCATATTATGAAGTTGCTGCGCAATTCGGCAAATGGGAGAGTCTTACACCTAGTATATGTAGCCCTATGTGAGTCAGTTGTTGCCTATTGCATAACAGTTTGGAGTGGCGTCGGCATAACCACAATGATCAAGCTGGAAAGGGCACAAGGATCAGTGCTCAAAGTAATGTACCGTAAGCCCTTTAGATATCCTACAGATAGTTTATATAGGGAAGAAGGCAGCGATAACTAGTGGAGATACCAACAGGCTGCTATGCAGAGGGTATCGGGTTCGAATCCACGGCGCACACCAATGACTTTTCGGAGTTATGTGCGTATTGAATTGTTAATTATCGCTTGTCCCGTGCCTCGGAGAGCACGTAAAGCCGTCGGTCCCGGTTGGCATGAAGATCTTTGACAATCGTTACAGGGCGTCAGTACCGTCTAATAAACTGACACTAGTCTATACCATGGAATATAGCTATCCCTACGGGTTGCGGAGGTCAGACAGACAGTCGCTCCGAGGAAAAGCTAATATTCAGCCAAATCCGGTTAGGCTAGTAAGCGGACCCCAGATTGAAACTGGGATAACGCTAAGTGGATGATGAGTTTATATATGGAAGCGTCAGTATTAAATGTACGGCAACTTTATATTCTGAAATTGTTACTAAAACAGCATAAAAAAGCCTTGCAATCTGACGAGTATCCTCAACTTCAACGTCGACGAGTCTATAGATGTTCTCAAGTTGATGTACATAGCAGTTTTGCTCAGCATATGCAAGAATTCATGCTTGTGTACATTTATAACAAAGTGGCAAAAATATGTGACAAAATTTTTATGATAAAACAACTAAAATTTGCCATTACCAAGTGGCTGCTGGGTCTGTTATATTCTTACACAGAAACATTCTTAGGAGTCCAGTCTTGATCAAACACACGAACAAACACACAAACACACATCCACACACGCACACTCAACACACACACGCACAACACACACACACACACACACACACACACACACACACACACACACACACACACACACACACACACACATACGCACTTATACAGATTTTGCGCGCTAGTCGTAACTGTTAGCTATGCTTTTGTTTATTTTAATTTTATTTTATTTTTTAATTTGTGCATGCATTTAAGGTATCCAGTTTGTTATTTTGTACCATTTACTTCATTTACATTTCTTTTTTTATTTTGAAGCAATGTTGGTCATTTGTTATTTTTTAGGGGCGGAACATATCTGACCGAAGATGCGTCGAACGTATCTTCGGTCGCGTCTATTCCGTCAAATGAATCGGTACACATCTGACGGAAAATGCGTCGAGCGTATCTGCACACATTCGCTGAAAACGTGGCTATTATGCACACATATAAGTTTGTTCGTGCAGGGCCGTACTCAGGGCAGCTCAATATTTTACTGTTATATTCTTGTACCTAATCATTTTTCGTGTTCCCTGATGTTATGTAGTCACTGAAGTCCTGTAGTTATCTATATTGCAATTCGAGTTTGACTATTAAAAATATGTCGGACTTCGAAGATTTTTTATAGTAGCCAACAAGCGTTATTTGAATATATACCCTATTTAGGTATGGAGATTCAAAAATAAAAGACGATAATACGATTTGGTTACGGTTTTTCACAAAACTTATACAAATGATATAGAAGTGGTTACAGACTACAGTTGCAGAGCAAGACATAAAATGTTTTCTATATAGGTATGTATGGAAATTGTTCCCGTGGACCTTTAGCACCTCATACCCAAAAATTGGCCCTCGATCCAAGCTAGCAATTATGCGTACACTCATAGCACATACTAACACTACATTATTCTACACATTTCGTTTCTGAAAAAAATAAGTAAGGTCTGGCGGCCCTGGAATCTTACGATCTTAAAATCACCGATCTGGGAATGACATGGATATGGTATGTCCAATACCTACGAATTTAGCGTGCATACCTACGAAATTAGCGTGCACACCTACGAAACGTTGGGCAAATAAAATGGCTGCCATTTGGGTTGTTCTCCAGAATGTAATCGATATCGATATGGAGCCGGTTAGAGGAGAATAATACATTTTTGTAGTAAGTTACCTTTTTTTTCTTTTTTTTATGGTAATAGGCGGCAAACGAGCAGACGGATTGCCTGATGGTAAGCAATTACCGCCGCCCATGGACACAAGCAACACCACAGGAGTCACAAGTGCGTTGCCGCCCCTTGGGGTTGGGAAAAGGGATAGGATGAGGAGTGGGATCAGGAAGAAGGGATAGGGGATAGGGCCGCCGGAACTCTCACTCACCGAACGAAACGCAACAGCTTAGGTACTTTACGTCGGTTTTCTGCGAGAGGGTAGTACTTCCCCGGTCGAGCCGGCCCATTCATGCTGAAATCAGCAAGGCTCTACTACCTTTGTTAGTTTAAATGTTTTGCCAGATTAGTTTATTCCATAATGCAAATGTGGGTGAACAGAGCAAAGCGAAAGACGACCCTTGTATGAAACATGTAACAAAATATTCTCTGAGAGCCAATATCGGTTTTTTTAGACATATTTATGCACAAAAACAAAATTATTATGTTCGATGGACAACGATTTCACAGCAGATGTACCACAAACCTTGGCGAAAAATATGGCGATAGTGGCACGAATGACATTTCTAATAAAATATCGTCATGATTAATTTATTCAGTAAACTATGGCTATCTCTTTTTTCTGACAGAGATATCCCTAAAACAAAACGAGACAACACTATGTTTGGTGGCTTTATGTCGATTTCGTATATATGTGTATAAAAAAAATCATGGCGAAATGTGGGATTAATATAACACCTCTGCCTACCCCTCCGGGGATACAGCCGTGAGTCTATAAAAATATAATAATATAATATGTGAATAATGTAATTTTTGTATATGTACCTACTATTTGCCCTCTCCATTTATATTCCTTTGTCAAAGGTCAAAATTCACGTGGTGCGTGGTGCGCGAGACGTCGACGGATAATCCGTTAGTACGCTCGACGTACTAACGGATTATCGGTCAGGTGTGAATGGTTGAACGTTTTTCTATACATTTGTATGTATTGGCGATACGCGACCGATAAAACGCGACGGATCTTCCGTCAGATATGTTCCGGCCCTTAATCTTTCACATATTGCATATTTCTTTGTTTTATTTCGCAAGTTACAAAATAGTACACATTGGAGCTACATGTATAATATTTATCTTGTCAAAATCACATTCTGGACTTCACGAGACAGGCTTGACCTAGTGTGAAGCTTATAGTAAATAAGTTTACTTCCAGTGTCCTTTTATGTAACAGTACTTATTTATGTATATCTATGGAAATGTAACAAATTCTGTGTAGTAAATAACATACATACATACATACATATCGTCACGCATTTTATCCCCGAAGGGGTAGGCATAGGTGTATTTCTACACCCACTTTTCGCCAGATATATTTTAGTCCCACGTAATAAGGGGCGAGCCTATTGCCGTACCGGGCACATTTCCAGACTCCGTGCTGCTACTGAGAATTTCGTGAGAGAAAAACCCAATAACACTGCCCGACCCAGGAATCGAACCCGGGACCTCCCGATCCCACGCGCACATTCATGCCGCGAGAACAACGAGGCAGTCGTAAAGGGTTTGATGTCGAGTTTTCCGTCTCTATGCAAACATGGTAGTTGCATCGTGTTATCCCTTAGTCGCCTCTTACGACACCCACGGGAAGATAGGGGGTGGTGACACTTGTATTCTATGCCGTCAACCACACGGCAATATGAAACTCATAATCCAATAATGAGTGATCCTACGATGGCAGGCGGATCCCTAATATACTTTATGATATTTTTTTATCGCGGCCCCTGAATCCCGGAAGGGGTAGACAAAGGTGTTATATTACACCCACATTATGTGATTATGCCTTATAAATTTTAGGTAACACGTAATAGGGAGCGTGCCTATTGCCGTATATAGCCAGACTCCGTGCTACTGAGAATTCGGAAAAACACAGTAAGTAACACTTTTGCCCGACTCGTGAATCGAACCTGAGAACTCCCGATCAGCAGACGCATACGCTATGTACTGGACCTCGGAGGCAGTCTCAATGGAGATCTCAAAGTGATTTCGAACAATCTATGGATGATTGTCTGTCCGTGTGGATTGAATTTTTTGATGATTTTGTTTGAACTATCGCGGTGCCCTCTACTTCCATGTCCATGGACAGAAACAAAGCCGGGAGCGAAATCACAACAATGGCCGGTCATAAGCTGTGTGAGTTGAAAGGTTAAGGCGATGAGACGCCTCTCCAACCATTCTTCTAAAATAGGACGTACCACCTCTACGGTGGCGTGCCCAATCTTAACCTAAACCCATAAACCACTACGCCAACTGTGGAGTCAACAGTCAGTATTTTGTTGATAAACAGATGTAGCCGCTCGCCAGGCGACAACTCTGCAACATGGCGTGATCAACTCCGCATACGTTAGTATATAATAAATCTATGACTCCCCAACACAACACAGGTGTTTCCGGCAACATGTTGCCAGCAGCTCAGCAACATTGTTGCCAGCAACAAATGTTTACAACATAGAGATATTTACAATGAATACGGAGCTTAAGCCTAAAAAGAAAAAGACCACTCGTAGTATCCCAAAGAAATTGGATTTAAATTATTGTTCTGAATAGTATCTCTATCTATGATCCCTATAGTCTGTGGACCACTCTATTGAGAAATGGAAATGTCATACTTTCTGCCATGAGAAATGTCAACTGTCAAAATTAATAAATTGTTGTAGTTTGACGTTTGTATGTTTTGAATAAGTTCATTTTAATTAAAAATAGTAAATAAGTGGTTATATATTAATAAAAACTAGTAGTAACTAGTGAAAATGTCGCAGCATTTGGTAAATGAAAATAGTAAATACATATTGGAGTAAGTATCCAGCAAGTCATAACCTCACCTCTACAAAGGAGTGTTATTATGTTTAACATACTTGCCATCTGTTCTGTTTCAGCCTATTTTCGGAACAGACAGTAGACTCACAGAGTCTAGATTCTATATGCACACAAGTGCAGAAAAAGTTTCCTAAATCGGATCATTTTAACTGTAAGTGTGCCAACCAAAATAGATGTTGTTTATTTTTTATAGTCATAGTATTTTTCTGTCTTTTCGGTCAGGCTAAGATAATAGACCATACTGCTATGGTCTTTTTCGTCTTTTAGCACTGACAAAGTTTTGCACCAATTCAATGCAATAATTAAAGTTTTTAATAAGATTTTATTTTCAGTATGTCTACTGCTATCGTCTCTAATAACTGGCGGGGATCTTTCCCTGCCTGGTCAACGAGTGGTTGCCATAGCTATATTGTTTGATATCTATAAGATGGACAATCCATTTGCCTCTTTGTTTCTACACCTGCTTGAAGGCAAGCCGGGCCTGCTGCCACTGTCACCTCAGGAAAGAGTCCTGATTGGACAGCTGCATGGGTTCTTGCCAGTCAATGTTAAAGATGTAAGTGAACTATCATTTTTATATTAGTTACTAGCTTCTGCATGTAGCTTTGCATGCTGGTAGGCAGAAGTGATTCATGTGAGGGGATAAAAAGCTAACTGTGTGCTATACCTTTAAGCTAAATTACTGCAAAGTTTCTTCAAAAAGAAAGTATTGTGTGAAAGAGTTAGAAACATCCATCCACACAAACTTTAACAATTAAAATAGAAGTAGGATAATAATCAAATATTTATTATATTTTAAACTTGTCACTTTTCATTGCATGCCAAAGGTCTCCAACTTATATAGGGTCGGAACATATCTGACGGAAGATGCGTCGCGTATTATCGGTCGCGTAACGCCAAAACATACAAATATATAGAAAAACATTCAACCGTTCACACCTGACCGATGATCCATGAAGAAATTTCTAACATAAGATCTGACAAAAAAATCATTAACGCGTCAATACCACAAGGCAGTGTAATCGGTTGTTTACTTTTTCTTATCTATATCAACGATCTCCCGAAAATCACAAAGGAACCCTGTGTGTTATTCGCGGATGACATATCAGTGCTTACTTCATGCAAAAACGTGATTGGATTAAATGAATGTCTCAAAAGCATATTTCATATAATTGCAGAATGGATGAAAGAACACAATCTTCAAATCAACTATGAGAAAACTAAAATTATGACCTTCTACCCATACCAAAAAACTCCCTTAGAAATAGATTTTAAAACGAACGGAATAAAAATAGAAAACGCCAAAGACTTCACTCTATTAGGAATAACTATTGATACACATCTCAACTGGAAAATTCATGTCAAAAACACTAGATCAAAAATATCTAGATTTACTTATGCTCTCCGGGAAATTAAGAACACTACTGACTTTCACACAGCATTAATTACATACTATGCCTACGCATATTCTTGGCTTAGCTACGGAATTATTTTGTGGGGCCATAGCACTGACACACATTCTCTTTTCATTCTCCAAAAAAAACTAATCCGCATTCTAACTAACATAGACCAAACTGATAGTTGCCAACCGTACTTTATAAACCACAAAATACTTACTTTACCATGTATCTATATTCTGGAAATATGTAAATTCGTTAGAAACAATATTACCTTCTTTACTAAACGTGGAGACAGACATGCAAATAGATCATTAAGACACAAAAACCGATTAATGTTACCTACTTCTAACATGACCCTCCATTCCAATAGTCCATATGTTATGTCCATCAAAATTTATAATAAACTTCCAGAAGCCCTTAAAGAAGAACCTAGAAATATAACATTTACTAATAAACTAAAACAAATACTCATAAATAAAGCCTATTATAATATAAAAGAATACTTTGAAGATCCTTTTTATTTTTGAGAATACTTTGATTCCAAGACCTCTAATAATTTATAGGTACACAAACAAAAAGTCTGATAAATAATTTAATGTAACCACATAATTAATAAATGCTGAATAGAAATTTATATTACAGCTAAGTACTACATATTATATCTACTGTATGTGTAATAAGTACACATATATGTAATATAAATTTATGAGTAATTAAAATAGATATTTATATAATCACAAAAAGACTGAGAATAAAATATAATTCAATGTAACTACATAAATATTTCAATAAATACATACCTAATAGAAAGCTATATTACACATATCATATTATATCTACTAGGTATATATGTATATGATAAGTACCTACATACATATATACACAATATAAATTTATGAGTATTAACATAATATATTGATAGTGAATAAATATAATTATAATAAATAATATGAATATTATAAAAATAACGAATAAAACAGTGCAATATTAAATTTAAATGGAATATATTTTGTTTGTTGTAAATAAAAAATAGCATCCTCCTCTCTTCTACATTATTATATGTTGCCGTGCCCTACAGGGTCCATAATGTATCCTATATTAACATTTTGTAACACCTTATGTAACTTATGGAGTGCAATAAAATATTGAGTATTGAGATCCGTTAGTACGTCGAGCGTACAGCGTCAGTTCCGTTTCCGTCAACGCATTATCCGTCGACGTAGCGTGCACCACGCACCACGTGAATTTTGATTGACGCGTTGGGCGACGTTTTAAAATTAAATGTCATACAAAGCAACCGCACTGTAGTTGCTGAACGCAGAAATTGACTAGACGCGTAAAGTAGCAGGTCTAATTTGACGGAATAGACTCGACCGATGTAGATACGCTCCACGCATTTTCCATCAGATGTGTACCGACTTACTTGACGGAATAGATGCGACCGAAGATACTTTCGACGCATCTTCCGTCAGATATGTGCCGACCGCGACCCTTAAACAGGCAAATTGATAAAAATCCTTTTCTTAGGGTTCTATACCTAAAAAAGAAAAAGGAACCATTATAGGATCACTTTGTTTTGTTATAAAGTACAAGCTAGCAAGGCATTTTGTGGTTTATCATAGATGCTCCCCATCTGATAAAATGCCATTGGTAAAAAGTTTGTAAACACATTAACATGTGGCCACAGTATTAATTATATACTTACAACCCAACATCTGAACAAAATAGAAAAATAAGAAAATAAATAAGAATAAATAATGTTGACTGCCTCCTTGGTCTCGCGGCATAAATGTGCGCGTGGGATCGGGATCCCGGGGTCCCGGGTTCGATTCCTGGGTCGGGCAGTATTATTGGGTTTTTCTGTCACGAAATTCTCAGTAGCAGCACGGAGTCTGGAAATGTGCCCGGTACGGCAATAGGCTCGCCCCTTATTACGTGGGACTAAAGTATATCTGGCGAAAAGTGGGTGTAGAAATACACCTTTGCCTACCCCTTCGAGGATAAAAGGCGTGACGATATGTATGTATGTAAATAATGTTAACTTATCCGGAGAATTAAACCTCCCAACCAATGAAATAGTGAGATTCCAAACTCAAACTGTTTTATTTGCTTAAGTCACAATGTGATGCTCATGAAAGTGAAATAAAAAAAATGAAAATTAAAGTATTCTACATTTCTGGCCACATTCACATAGCAAGGGTGTAGAACCATGAGAAAGAACGGGCAATAAAACTCACAGTCACTCTTTTCCATCGCCAGGTTTTGCATATTAATGAACAATTTCAATTTTGTAAGGAACTGCATTGCCTAGAGCTTTGACCAATGCTGGTTTATGGAAACATACTATGCACATAACTTTGAAAAGTGTATTGTGCGCACCGGGGGTTTGAACCTGAAGGTTTTTCCCTGTCAGTTTGTGGATTTATTCATTAGGCTATCGCTGCCTATTCATTGCCACTTTAGTACATTTCTTGTTCATAATAAAATCTTATTTACAGGTAATGAAGAAATCAGCTAAACAAGTGATGCTGACTGAAGTGCCATCCAAGGAGCTGGAGTTCGACTACTCGGCGTTACAGACGCTGGTGGCAGAGAGAGTAGCCGACATGAGCTCTATGGCGAGGGCCGCGGCGCCCGCACTGATACCTCTTAGTGATGGGTTTGTTTTTCTTATTAATCATGAAATTGCACCAAGCATTCAAGCCCAAACTAAACAGGATTTTTTTTTAATTCTCGAAGAGCACTCCCACCTTGGAAAAATGTACACCAAGTACAACAATTTGATGATCTCTAATTGCTACATAAGCTCGCCCCCTATTACGTGGGACCTAAAAATTCATGGCGAAATGTGGGTGTAATATTACACCTCTGCCTATCCCTTCGGGAGATTAAGGCGTGAGTCTTTAACCCTTAATTGGTCGCGTGGGGTGTCAGACACCCCAACGCATGTATCCAGGCAAATAACTTAAAAGAAATATGTTGAGCGTGCTGGTCTTCCAGGTAGCTTCATCAACACTTGTGACATGCACAATTCAGTTGCGAGCGGTGCTCGGTCGTGAACGGTTTGGCTTGGAGAGCGTCTTTGGGGTGTAAGACACCCCAGGTGACTGTTTGTATGGTATAATTTATGGGTTTCTGGAGTAGGCCGATCGCCTTCATACATAAGGTGTCATATATGTCCAAGAACCAAGGACAGAAAAACAAAGACTGAATGCTCTAAGTGCCATAAAAATGTGTGCAATGACCATATCATTATAATGTGCCAAAATTGTAACGAGGAAAACTAATATTTATAAAAGTTACATATCTTGTTATTTTCTTTTTATTACTTTATTAAAAAGAGGTTTAAATTTTGCTTAATATGTATGTTCAAATGTTATGAATAATAAACGTCTGATTTTGCATTTATTTCGTATATTATTTAAAAAAATCTAATTTGGGGTGCCGCACGCCCCACGCGACCACTCATGCAACTTTTTAGGCGCGCCCAATTAAGGGTTAAGTAATTGTTACATACTTATGTGTAAATTGAACTTGCAGTAATATCCTAAAGTCTCCCTTTATGCCGTATATTATGGGAGGTTTATATTTTAACTATTTATGACATACTTTTGCGTAAGATTGCGTTTAATGGTATCCGTGGCAACTTACTACGATGGTTCACATCCTATATAAAAAACCGATCTCAGCGAGTTATACTTAATGGTTTTACATCTGACAATACCATAAACGTAACGTCTGGAGTGGCTCAGGGCTCAATCCTAGGACCCTTACTTTTTGTCCTATTTATAAATGATATAAAACAGTGTTTCAAACACAGAGCAGATACAAAGAGGAGATGTTGTAATATAACTTCCCTAAGAAAAAACGCGTGACAATTTGCGTGGTGAGGGGGTGTTAGATCCCGCCCATTTCTTTATTTTCCATCTACCGTTCAATAGCAAAACTACTCGCTAACTCTGTTGATTTTACTTTGTAGTTACGCAACTATCTGACACTAGGTGTCACTAAAAGTGCAGGATGCAACAGGGTCGTACTCAGGATTTTAGTAGGCCATCTTGATACGTATTTTTTATTGAAATGAAAACACAAAAAACTTGGGCAAGTGGGAGTCGGACTCGCGCACGAAGGGTTCCGTACCATCAACTATAAACTAAATTATTTATTTTGAAAGGTAATATACAACTACATATTCTGTGAAAATTGTAAGCTTCTACCTGTTACCGTTAGTAATTTTGAGCAAAAAATACGTATAAAACACGATTGTATGGGACCCCCCTTAATATTTTCATTTTTTTATTTTTAGTATTTGTTGTTATAGCGGCAACCGAAATACATAATTTGTGAAAATTTCAGCTTTCTAGCTATCACGGTTTATGAGATACAGCCTGGTGACAGACAGACAGACAGCGGAGGCTTAGTAATAGGGTCCCGTTTTTTACCTTTTAGGTACGGAACCCTAAAAACATGTTTGAATAAAATGGTTTTTGATGAATGACGAAATAGTTCCCTTCTTTAATTTTCTAAGGCCCTTTTTTGTCACTATGAAGTCTTCATCATTAAAATGGCAAGAACTTTTTGTATATTTAGTCGGAGACCAATCGTGTCTGTTAATTTTTGTAATCCACTGCTGTCTTAGATCATCTTCGGATGGAAATCTAGAACATAGGTACATCATTTGAAATTTAACTAAATAAACTAGGTGGGCATTAAGTGCTTTAAGAGTAAGGCCCAACGAACGTTATTTTGTGAGTTGTGAGTCGCGTAAAATGAGTCGGCGGAATTTACGCTGCATTCAGCGTATCCTACTCCGTATCACCTAACTATTAGAATTCATTCTTAGTTCGGGTTCGGGAATAACGTAAGTCCTTAGGTGATATGGCGTAGAATACACTCGCAACTTCAGGGTGTTTGTACTTCACGGCGACGCACAGTGTGTTGGACTTTAGTATGCAGCCGAATTCCGCCGACTCATTTTACGCGACTCCCAAAATAACGTTCATTTAGCCTCACCCGTAATTAATTAAATAACAACTACCATACCAGTTGTCTCACGGAGGGAAAGTACTTTATTTAAATAAATTATTGTTGATAAAATATTTAGTTTATAGGAGACTTGCTGTTACCCGCGACTTCGTCCGCGTGGTATTTTCATTAGTTTTTTTGTGAGATCTTATTTTTTTCCTAAATTTAAAGCCTAAGTTACTCCCTGTTACATCAGGTATCTGCCAGTTAAAGTCCCGTCAAAATCGGTCCAGCCGTTTCAGAGATTAGTCGGAACAAACAGACAGACAGACAGAAATGGTAAAAAAGTTGTTTTGGTATATGTACCGTATAATATACAACCATAACCACTTAGTAAAAATCGGTTATTTTAATATTACAAACAGACACTCCAATTTTATTTATTCGTATAGATTTGTATAGATTGTATTTTTATGTCTAGCGTATTTAATGTTTTAAGTACTTTCCATGTATGATACAGCCGCGGGACAATCGGATTGGATTCTAATTCCGGCCCTGTCTTTTTGACATTTCATGTTTAATGTTCATAATTGACGAAAGATGGCGGCCTGTTTAAAAAATGATATAAAAACTAAAAAAAACAATATTTTGGCAATTAAAGAATCTTTAGGAATTAAAGTTTAACAAATTTCAGTACATATGATTATTAAAATACATTAATGATGAGCTCTACATACATAAATATTCTAAGTTCACGTAGCAGAAAGTGTCGCCATCTAATGTCGGGTAGAATTATACTTGAAAACGCCGAAGCTAAGAGATTTTTCTAGAACTATTTCAATAAATTACGCATAAAATTACTTATGAATGAAATGTGATGCCATCCATAGCACCAGAACATCTATCCGAGTAGTTTTTACATGACAAAACACAACACTTCATCTTTTTTTTTCTTTTAGCGCGAATGTAATGCTGTTTAAAGGGAACGTTTACGATGTGCACAGGGCGAATGCCAACAACCAACTGACTTAGGCCACGCCCACGTGATGACGTCAGGACCTAGTTGAAAATCACAGTGCACAGTTTTTTAGGCCATCTCCTCTTTGTATCTGCTCCGTGGTTTCAAACACTCACATTTTCTTTTATATGCCGATGACCTTAAGGTCTATCGTGAAATCACTTGTTTAAGTGATTGTAGTAAGCTGCAGGATGATTTAAATCGTTTGTCTTCTTACTGTGTAGCTAATAAACTTAAATTAAGTACCCAAAAATGTAAAGTTATAACCTTTACTAAAAAAATTAATACTTTCAAACATGCCTATGTTTTACATGACAGCGAACTGGAAAAAGTTTCTGTTATAAAAGACCTGGGCGTATACTTGGACAGCAAGCTCCATTTTGACATTCATATTAATCATATTGTTAATAAAGCGTATCAGCTTTACGGATTTGTGATGCGGACTTGTAAACCTTTTAAGCGTCATTCTTCATACCTTCTATTGTACAAGTCGTTAGTTCGATCACAGCTGGAGTATGCCACATATATTTGGCATCCTTATTATTTTAAATACGTTGAACAGATTGAGTCAGTGCAACGTAAGTTTTTACGATCCATGAATTACCGGTGTTACCACTCTAAGTCCTCATATGACCATCTTTTGCAAAAATTCTCCTTGCCAACATTAAAGCAGAGAAGAGCGCTGCTGGATATGATGCTTTTATATAATATCGTCCATAATAAGTTTAATTGTAATGCACTTGTTAATCAAATATATATTCGTATACCCTATCGTTCGACTTTAGTAAGAAGAACTCGTAAGCACTGTTTGTTTGCTCCAAAGAATTGTAAAACAAATGCAGGTGAGCGATGCCCCTTACGTAGAATAATGCACTCATACAATATTTCTGCTCAAAATAATGAATTAGATATATTCGCATGCTCTCCTATAAGGTTCAAAAATCAAATCACTAAATTGCTCTTGTCTCCTTAGTCCTGATAATGATAATTATAATGTCTGTGTAGATATACAATATACTGTATTAAAATATATCTATTGTAAAATTTTGTAATACGTAGGTAATTTAATTTATATTATTTTCGGACAACGAAGCTGGTTGCACTGCAAGAAAAGCCTTATATTTAAGTTAACTTGTAAGCTATCAGTGTAATTGTTTGTAGTCCCACATAAATAAAAAAAAAAAACTACAGGGACGCCCGCAGCTACGCGAGCACGTTTTTTTAATTTACTTGTATAGTTTGCTTCTGCCTCTGCTCGTTGGTCTGACTGCCTCGTTGGTCTCGCGGCATAAATGTGCGCGTGGGATTGGGAGGTCTCGGGTTCGATTCCCGGGTCGGGCAAAGTATTATTGGGTTTTTCCGTTAGGAAATTCTCAGTAACAGCACGGAGTCTGGCAATGTGCCCGGTACGGCAATAGGCTCGCCCCCTATTACGTGGGACCTAAAAATTCCTGGCGAAATGTGGGTGTAATATTACACCTCTGCCTACCCCTTCGGGGATACAGGCGTGAGTCTATAAAAAATAAAAAAGTAAATGTATAGTTTATAGTAAGACTATACAGTGGTGGCATGCAAGACTTGAATCCTTATCTCAACAGCAATTCTACATCATATTGCTGCCATATTTAGTTGATTAAAATAAGATGACTCACTGTAAATAATTAGTGAAGACACTTTTTTGTGTAATTATGTGTAAGAGAATGAATTTTCTTATTTGATCTAAGTTTACCCTTTGAACGCTATTGACCTGCATAGACGCTAGTTTGGGCGAACCTTAATAATTATAGCCAACACCTACCATGCTAGGTTTATTTTAACTTGTTACCTATACGTAGCTGTGGCCGTCCAAATGATAAGTTTGTGAGTTAGCTCGTAGTGCTCGCACAGATAACGAAAAGTGATACACAAACCACTTCCTTTGACCACCAATCTACTTCTATAATAAATGCTTATATTCTAATTCCAGAAGCCCTCCCAATCGCATGACGATGAAAGAGTTGCTAGAGTCTCTGATATCTAACGACTACATGCCGCTGCACCGCACGCTGAAGGCCTCGGGACCCATACCGCTGCCTACCTTCCTCATGGACACAACGGAAATTACTGCTGATAAGGTAAAAATCAAGTAAAAAATTCAAGCCCACTTCCATCGCCTTTAGGAACTAAATTTATATGAAGTTAAGAAATAAATAATATAAATACATACATACATACATACATATCGTCACGCCTTTTATCCCCGAAGGGGTAGGTAGAGATGTATTTCTACACCCACTTTTCGCCAGATATACTTTAGTCCCACGTAATAAGGGGCGAGCCTATTGCCGTACCGGGCACATTTCCAGACGCCGTGCTGCTACTGAGAATTTCGTGACACAAAAACCCAATAACACTGCCCGGCCCAGGAATCGAACCCGGGACCTCCCGATCCCACGCGCACATTTATGCCGCAAGACCAACGAGGCAGTCGTATAGGGTTTGATGTCGAGTTTTCCGTCTCTACGCAAAGATGGTATTTGCATCGTGTAATCCCTAAGTCGCCTCTTACGACACCCACGAGAAGATAGAGGGTGGTGACACTTGTATTCTATGCCGTCAACCACACGGCTAATATAATATATTATATAATATAAATACAATATAATAATATAAATATAAATAAAAAAAACTTTATTGGCACAAAAATACAGATTGTCATTATATAAGTAGAACTCTTGACCTTCAAACTAAGTAGAATACTTGTAATATGGCGGTCAAGGAGTGAACTCTGTTTATACACTTAATTTCTGTATGAACATACATAGGTAATGATTATAATGATTCATAAAAATAAAAGCAACCGGTAACAAGAAAGTCAACGTAGCGGGAATGATTTGTTCGGTACCTAAATGGGTGTGTATGTGAGTGTGCGAGAGTGAGTGCGCATGTTCGTTGTTATCTCCTAAGTTATTTGAAAGCTGCCGTATTTAGGAAGGCACGTAATTTGATTTTGGTTCTAGTCTCGGGACAGGAATCGGTAAGCCATGTCGAAGGCTTTGACTCTGGAGCTTAGCCACATGCTCATACGTAAAATAGGTTTTAGTAGCTGCAATGACACAGAAGGACAGTATTTGTGCTCCAAGGGTGCTGTAATTTTTTTTGTGTAATTTGTTGCATAATAAAATTACAAAGCCGACTGCCTCCGTGGTCCAGTGGATAGCGTATGCGACTGCTGATCGGAGGTCCCAGGTTCGATTCTCGGGTCGGGCAAAAGTGTTATTGGGTTTTTCCGAATTCTCAGTAGCAGCACGGAATCTGGTGATGTGCCCGGTAACGGCAATAGGCTCGCCCCCTATTACGTGGGACCTAAAAATTCATGGCGAAATGTGGGTGTAATGACTATTACGCCTCTGCATACCCCTTCGGGGATACAGGCGTGAGTCTATAAAAAAAATTACAAAGCTACAAGTTTCTTACCTGCATACATACATGCATATACTCACACCTTTTTCCCGTCGGGGTAGGCAGAGACAACAGAAGGCCAATAGGGTAGTTTCCAGGCTCAAAATAATTACATTTTATTTAGTCCGTATTTTAGATTATAAAAAAATATTGGACACGTATTTTTTCTTTTTTCGGTTTAATAAAAAATAATAAAGATATAGCCTATTAAAGTTACGTGTGACGTCACCTAGTGCGAAAAAATGCAGCACGGCGTGACGTTATACGTAACTTTAATGAGCTATATCTTGGTCATATTTGGTTTAATTTACAAATAAAAAAATACGTATCGCTTATTTTTGAATAATCTACAGGACGGACTTATACATTTTTTTTAGTCAACTAGCCTATTGCTCCTATCCTTTCAAACCTCACGTGCTTCCTCTACACTCATTACTCTTTTCATACTAACATGCTCGCCGGTATTTCTTACGTAGTATTACTTAAGAAAGTTGTACTTTATTTAAACCAAGTATTTGTTTCTTGCAGGCGGTATGGAAGTGCCTAGTGAACAGAGGAGCGTACAGTCCTCTGTACGATACGGACTACGATGGACTCACGGGACTGAGGCCGGAGCGACTAGACAGGCGACAACACACGCCACAGCAACACAAACCTAAGGTAAATATTTTAAAACACGGACCTAGTATAACACTGCATTTCAGTTCTGCATTTAAATATTTTTGAGCACTTATCAAGAGAGACTTGTGTGTCCCATGTGTACCTAATCAGGTTCTTCATGATGAAAACATCGGAAGGAATATTTCTTTGCACAAACAAGAGGATATGAAAAACCGCTACTTATACGGTCTATATCGAATCCTCTAACTATAAACAATGTTCTACTGATGCTAAGCAGATGCTAAATCGTCCCTCTATTATCCAATACATGGCCAATAACATTACTCTTCTGACCACTACAGCAAGAAGAAAAAAAAGAGCAGAAGACAGAAGAAAAGAAGCCCCCAGAAGAGCCAAAAGACCCCGCTACAGCCGTGGCCGAGGCTAAAGAACTAACTGTATTAGCGCTAAAGGCGGCGCTCAGCGTACAACATCAACAGCGACTGCTGGCGCTGTTGGACCAAGACCCTAATATTGTGTATGAGATTGGGATTACGCCTAATCAGGTAATCAGTCACTTATAAATGGCTTTTATTTTATAGGAATTTAAACTTTCGTGGTCATTTAAACTTAATTTAAATTGTCTTTCGGGATATATACCACGTACCTACCTTTGTTTGGAGTAACAGATATTTCGGCACTGTTGCAAGCGCCATGTTCACGGATGTACAGTCAACAGCAAAAGTAGATGATCAAAATCAGAAATTCAATACTAATGAACGGAGTTCGCGTCAGAACTGTGTGGCGTCGAAGTGATTCAAAAGTATGTGATTGTAAATTATACCAATAATTAACTACTAGTACAGCTGCCATAAATTCGTGATCAGTTTTGACTCCAAAAGTTATAAACTCAATTCGCATCAGAACTAAGAAGTGAAGAAAAATTTCAAAACTAGTGAACAGTTAAAATCAAATATAAATGATGAAACTGAGGCCACGTAATCATGAGGCAAATAATTTATTCATACTTATTTTTGAAGTACCCCAGTAATTTAATTTGTTATGTTTTACGGAAAAGCAGATGAATTGCTACCGGGCACATCACCAGACTCCGTGCTGCTACTGAGAGTTTGGAAAAAACCCAGTAACACTTTTGCCCGACCCGGGAATCTAACCCGAGACTTCCGATCAGCAGACGCATACGCTATCCACCCGACCACGGAGGCAGTCACTGGTCCACAGAGGCAGTCTTTGTATATTCAATATAATTTTACCAAATTTCATCTCTCATGTATTTTCTTTTTTGTAACTTCTGTCAAATGTTCAAAAGTAACTGATGTGATACAAAACCATAATTCAATAAATATTACTATCTTTGCATGTTTGTGCATTTATGTCAATGTTCAAAAGTAACTGATGTGATACAAAACCATAATTCAATAAATATTACTATCTTTGCATGTTTGTGCATTTATGTCAATGTTCAAAAGTAGCTGATGCGATACAAAATTATAAGTATTATAACTCAATGATTGCTTTTGCCTAGTCGGCTACAATATATCTGTCACAGTACACAGTGTATCTATCTGTCACAGACTAATGCCACAGTATAAAGATATTATTACACTGTGCTAATGCTATGCCTTGCGTTTTGTTTCTTTTTTTATGTTGTACTTTTTCTGATAAAATTATGGTGATTATGGTTATTATGGTGCATAGGGTTCCCACCAAGAACTTAGGGTCCCAAGCCAACCTCACCTGCAAGTGGTGCACCTGCCGATCAACAGACGAGGCTCTGGCAAACCAAATATCCCGATAAGCGGCAATAGGCTCGCCACCTATTACGTGGGATCAAAATACTGGCGAAAAGTGGGCGTTTAGTATGCCTCTGCCTACCCCTCCGGGGAAACAGGCGTGAGTCTATGTATGTATGTATGCATTATTTATATTTACTTCGCGCTTTTGTCACACTGTTAGCAAGAGTTCCAAAGAAATATAACCTTATTAGTCCAACCTCTCTGAAGAGTTCTGTTGGAATAGTGCAAAAATCCAAGTATCGAAACTCTTTAATGTCAATCTGTAATTCGGATGTCATGTACAATAATATAAATTTGCATTTCGAATACAATACTGATGAATTTTACTGATCACGAATATATGACAGCTGTACTAGTAGCAAATGATTGGTATAATTTACAATCACATACTTTTGATTTACTTTGACGTCATATAGTTCTGACGCGAACTCCGTTCATTAATATTTGATTTCTGATTTTGATCATCTACTTTTGCTGTTGACTGTACATCAGACAATTTAAATTAAGGCTTTTATTTTATTTATATTATTTTTGCACAATAAAAAATCATGTAGGTACACAGTAGAGCTCAGTGGCGGCGCTAGGCGTCGGCGACGTCGGCGACCGCCGACGGCCTCGCGGCTGAGGGGGCCTCGCAAAAAGTTTTACAAGTTACATACTTAATTTCGTTTCGCCAATCATCCTAGATTAGGTAGCCGACACCGAACAATTCGGGAAAAAGCTAAGCAGATGATAATGACTTTTAATTATTTTCGAACACGCGCGCGACATGATCTGTGTTGGGTGAATTTTTTTGAATTGTCATTTACTTATTCATACATTATTTTATACTTTGGCTCACTTAATTTTAACGGTTTTATTTACTACGAACCCAGATAGCAACAAACTTGCAGCAATTTAAATCAGACTTGCTAGTTTCACTATGACAAACTTGCATCAAACTTGCACGACGAGCACAGGTTGGTGGTCCGACAACAGCTGGTGGTCGAACACCTCCTGCTGTATCTAGGAGGTCAACCGACCACCAACCTGTGCTCGTCGTCAACTTCATGCAAGTTTGTCACAGTGGAACTAGCAAGTTTGATTTTGATTAGTTTACATTGTTATCTGGGAAGAAAACGGGGCCTCGCCATCGATTTAAAGGGCCTCGCAAATTTGATTTCGCCGACGTCCACATGTGATCTAGCGCCGCCACTGGTAGAGCTTAATCATGCTCAACGGCATTATCTAAGTCAACTTAGGGTGATGCAGAGAAGTCACGTAGTAGGTGCGTGCCGAATTTTAGTAGTAATGACCGAGGCTAAAGAGCTAACGGACTTTATAGACTTTTGTTTTATTTATTTAACTTTCTGCACAATAAAAATTCATGTAGATACATAGTAGGCCTTAATGCCAAATGCCAATGGCATTCTCTATGTCAACCTACATGATACAGAGAAGTCAGTTAGTAGGTGCGTTCCGAAATTTAGTAGTAATGGCCGAAGCTAAAGAGTTAACGGTACTGGCGCTAAAAGCGGCGCTCAGCGTACAAGCGACTTATTCATGGACTTTTATTTTATTTATTTAACTTTATCTACAATAAAAATTATATACATCAACAGTGACTGCTAGCGCTGTTGATCCAAGACTCAAATATTGTGTATGAGATTGGGATCACACCTAATCAGGTAATCAGTTACTTATAAAAGGTATTTTCGTCCTGCAAGAGATTTTCTTCCGTGCAGCAGTGAGTTTTATTTTGTGCAGCTGGTTTTTCATGCCATTGGTTTTCTTTAGTCAATTTGTTTTTGTATTGTATAAACAAATTCTTTAATATACAGCCGGTTCTTTTCTTATAATACAGTTGGCTCTTTCTTTATGAAGCCAGCTTTTAAGATTTCGTAGGAACACATAATATGCAACCCGTAACGGATCATTTGTGCCGTCCTATCTACTATTACAACTATTTTGCTGTTTTATCGACAATTTTATTTGTGCAATTTGTTTTTCATTATTACTTCCTTTTATCTAATTTGTTTACTATGTTATAAAATCATTTTGTATTTATGTAATCTGTTTTGTTCTCTGCAATCGGGTTTTATTTATCCAACTGGTGTTCTACAAAGGTCCTATTACAATCCATAGCAAAAATAACACCAATTTGTTTTTTTATCGCATTCCAGTTGCCAGAGTTAGTAGAGAACAACCCAATGGTGGCGATATCTGTGCTACTGAAGCTGATCCACTCGCAACACATCACCGAGTACTTTAGTGTGCTCGTCAATATGGAGATGTCGCTGCACTCCATGGAGGTTGTCAATAGGTAATTACTTGACTATTTATGTCATAGAGATATTAGAATAGAGTGGCAGAGTCTTGGCAGGGCCTATTCGTGTCCGCCGGTGAGAGAGAGAACGCAACATTAAAGGCCCCCTGCATCTCTCTCTAACAATACATGCACAACATCAACATTACGCAGTGGCGTGCTACCTGTAACTATTATTTAAATCAGTTTATTAGTAATCAATAGTTTAAAAGTTGTTTTTATTGATACACGAAGATAGTTTAAAGTGACAAAAAAGTTTATATATTTTTAAACTATTGATTACTGATAAACTGATATAAATAATAGTTACAGGTAGCACGCCATTGCGCAATGTTGATGTTGTGCATGTACTGTTAGAGAGAGATGCAGGGGGCCTTTAACCTGTAGCGTTCTCTCTCCCACCGGGGGACACGACACAGTATTGAGTTAGGTACTATTCTGCCACTCTATCCTTTATATCTCTATGATTTATGTTATAAAAAGCTGTCTTCGTGGTCCAGTAGATAACGTATGCGTCTGCCGATCGGGAGGTCCCGTTTTCGTGGTCACCGGGCCTAGGTCGGGCAGAAGTATTGCTGAGTATTACCGAATTCTCAGTACCAGCACGGAGTCAGGCAATGTGCCCGGTAACGCTTTCTATTACGTGGGACCTAAAATTCATAATATGGCGAAATATGGGTGTAATATTACACCTCTGCCTAAGCTCCGTGGATACAGGCGTGAGCCTATAAATAATAACAAATACCTTCGCATCGTCTGACTAAATGCTATGTACCTATCTGTTCACGATAAATTGCAGAAAAGATGTTTGTGGGGGTACCTACAAAAATAGACAGAGCGATTAATGACGAAGGTTTCGAATTTCTTATAGTTTGCAAAGGTTTTGAATATAATTATTATACCTAGATGATTTTGATTATGCTATGAGAATGTCAGTTAGTGTACTTTTATAATAGGCTTGTGTCCACTAAGAATAAATCGGTTTGATTGTAGTATCTATGGATTTATTATGATTTTAAGATGTCAATAAAGTTTATTATTTATTATAAAAAGGTAAGATTGATGTTATTTTTAGGATTCTAAAACTAAAAATAATGTATTTGTTCTTGTGACAGTGAACACCAATCAGAGAGCATTACGTCAAACAGTACGTCCGCCATTCATGTTGTTGACGTTTTAGCAGTAAATACAATTAAAACGTCAAACTTTCTACCTGTCGAATCGAATATAACAAAATAAAAGTGGGTACATCAGACCAGACTTCATTCACGGTTTGTTTTGTTTTGGACTTTGTGATATCACTCAACCGCCATAATGGTTTACAGCGTTTTCGTGTCATTAGTAATGTTGCTGATCAATTTTTGAAGAAAAAATCAGGTATTTCAGTTTAACATCTAATAAAGGAACGAATCAATCGCTAATTACATTTTAGGACACAAGCTTATTGTCGGTGGGTTGTTAGGCTTTTGGTCGTTCTTCATATTTCAAGTTCTATGTGGGAAAGCAGCTCTAGACTAATGAAAAAACTTTTTTAAGACTACGCCCTCTCTAGGAATGACTCCTGTGTTGGTACAATATAGGATATTAATTTTTGTTAAGGGATTTTTTACATTGTGTATCTGGTATATGATAAAGTATTATTATCTATCTCTTCCAGACTAACAACATCAGTAGACTTACCAGTGGAGTTCGTGCACTTATACATAAGCAACTGCATATCTACGTGCGAGACGATCCGGGACCGATACATGCAGAACAGACTCGTGCGACTGGTCTGTGTGTTCCTGCAGTCGCTCATTAGGAATAAGATTATTAATGTTAAGGTGGGTATATAGTGCTTACGAACGGGGAAGAGACCAAAACTCGATATCAAATATTAAACTAACTCAGTCTGGCCACCATAGTACATCAAAATCATCCTAATGACTCACAATGCTATTATGATGTAGCACTCATAGCGAGACTTGGCTTGTCGTTCGTAATAGCTCGGCAAAGTTAAGCAACGCTAGCACAGGTCGCCACTTGGATGGGCGACATGGCATTGAGATCTGAGCGCTACCGTGCTTCGCAGGGCACGTAAAGCTGTCGGTTCCGGTTCTTGTCTCAGGATAAGAATCGTTAGGCCATGTCGAAGGCCTTCGGGCGGTCTGAAAACTCCGGCACTAGAGTTGGCCACACACTCACTCGAAAAACAAACATTATGACGTAATGAAGAGAGGTATGTTCATTAGTATACTACTAAAGGCTGTATGGCGATGTTGCTTGTGAAACAGGTAGTTTCTATGGCAATTAGGTTGTCAAAAGTCTTTTGCCCGACCCTGGACTCGAACCCGGAATCTCCTGATCAGCAGATACATAGATATGTTATCCATAAGACTACGGAGGCTTCTGTAGTGCATAATTTGATATCTCTTATTATCTATATGTAGTATAGATAATAATAGATACCATTACTACAATACTTTTTTTTTGCAAGCCTATAGAGTCTCACTGCTGGGCAAAGGCCTCTCTCCTGGATTTACATAAATCTCTGTTATTTGCAATCTCTGGCTGGCCGCCTTCAAAAGCATCTAGGTCATCCCGCAATCTCCGTTTGGGAAGTCCTCGTCGCTGCCGCTTTCCTGGTACCTAATAGGTAGCTGCATGAGCCCACCTTTCAGGGTGCATGCAGCAGACGTGTTCGGCCCAGTCCCACTTTAGTCGGATTGATTTTTCCTCCTACGTCGACTAAGTCCATTTTGGAGCGCAGCGTAGTGTTACGGACGTGATCGGTCCTCTTCACTCTCACTATAATCATCATGTCGGCCTAGAGACGTCAACTGCTGGACCTATGTCCAGCTGTTGACGTCTCGCCTCCCCCAAGGTCCTCCACACAGACAGATCCCGAGCCGCCCGCGATCTTAACCAGATCGTCGGTCCACCTTGCGGGAGGCCTACCTCTGCTGCGTCGTCCGGTACGTGGTCGCCACCACAGGTCGCCACTCTAGAACCCGCCTACCTCAACGGCCATCGGTTCTTCGAGCTATGTGCCCTGCCCATTGCCACTTCAACCTGGCAGGCTGACTATAGTAGGTTTTCATAAATAAATGCGTGTGTCTTTCGCAGGAGCTATTTATCGAGGTGGAGGCGTTCTGCGTGGAGTTCAGTCGGATCCGCGAGGCGGCGGCGCTGTTCCGTCTGCTCAAACAACTCGACTCCGACGTACCGCCCGGGAAGGACGCTAAGGACAACTAGATACACACACGCATGGCGGGACAAGACAAGTAGCCACATCTGTACACGGTCCGACATACTTACGGGACTAGCAGCGACATCTATACACCGCTCGAAATCATCATCATCATCAGCCTTTAAAAGTCCACTGCTGGACTAGGCCTCTCCTTTGAAAGGAAGAATTGGTCTACTATACCACGCTGGCGAAACGGGTTGGTATAGGGTTTGTATCAAGTTTTCCTTCTCTTACTGTGCTGTTCTCTGCATAATATGCTCCCTCTGTCGGCTCTTACGACACCCATGGGATGATAAGGGGTGGTGACATTCCGTATTCTTAATCCATCACCACACGGACAATCCGCTCGAAATACTTAAGGGAAAACTAGCGACATCTATACACCGCTTACCAGACCTAACTGGATTAATGAGGTAATCCAGATACAATAGAAAATCTATTATGTATCCTACTGACCAGTGCATCGGCAGTGAACGAGTTAACGGATAAGTAACGACATCTATTTGCCACTAATACCGTACAGTAAAACAAGTCATGACGGTTATAAGTGGAGAGGAGAGCATTAACGGGTCCAGGGGTTGATCCATGTCGGACGGGGCCAGGTCCGACATGACCAGGGCCAGGGGCCTGAAGTCCACCTCAAAAATTATGTATTTTCTTACAAAGACCTTCACCAGATTGAAGTCCTTCGCCTAGAATATAATTACCTCGGTTTTCTCCGATATTTTGACCGGCTTATAATTCCTTACTTTAAACAAATACAAACGTAGACTCACGCCTGTTTCCCCGAATGGGTAGGCAGAGGCATATTAAACGCCCACTTTTCGCCAGTGTTTTGATCCCACGTAATAGGTGGCGAGCCTATTGCCGCTTATCGCGATATTTAGTTTGCCGTCGCCTTGTCCGTTGATCGGCAGGTGCACCACTTGCAGGTGAGGTTGGCGCCCGACCCTAAGTTCTTGGTGGGAACCCTATGCACCCAAACAAATAACTCTTGAGAAACGAATATTGTGTTAGGATAGTGGATCTATTCTCAGTAATTATACAAATTTAGTTATAGAAAGTGATATTCATAATGTTATTTATAAAACGGTTAGGTTAGTCCATTTATATTTCGGGTTTGTCTAATTTCGAATCTTTTGAGTCTTAAGCTATAGATGAATGAACACAATGTCATCCATTTATATATTATAGGTAAATGCTAATAATGTACAAAAAAATCAACAGAATATCTTAACAAATTCCATGTTTAGATTGTCATTGTCATGTGAGGTGACAAGCCAAAATGAACCTAGCACACTATGTCGGTTATTATTGTTCTGAACCCGTTTTCATGTATACACATCAGCGGCGTTAACGAGTCCAATTCAACGAGACATCGCTACATTTGATAAACTTAAGACCAAACCTATAGTATTGGATATTAATTATTCAAAGGGTGACCATACTCACGGCTTTATTCGAGGACTGGATCCAGTTCAGTATCTAATAATCTTAATATATAAAATCCTTGCGTTACTGACTGACTGACAGACACGCTACAGCCGAAACTATTGGGAGCAGGAAGCTGAAATTTGGCATGTATGTTCCTTGGGGACCGTAGGGTTGCACTAAGAAGGGATTTCCCGAAATTCCCACGGGATCGGCCAAAGCGGGTAAATTGAAAAAAAAAATGCAGGCGTAACTGCTGGCGTCCTCTAGTTAGTTATAAAAACCAGAGCGGGATCGAGAAAACTACAAGAGGTCCAAGGATTTTTGCCCTCAGAAAAGCTTATATTTCTTCCAAAGGCTAATTTATTTTTAATGTTTTTCTTTGATGAACCCTTACTTGATTGAATTCAAGTCCCTCAATATAAAAATTGGTTGCCTGTAAAGTCGGTATACGGGCGAAAGTTTTACGTGACAACGACTTTGAGTGGTAAAATAATTTTAATGTGAATATTCATTCGTATAGTAGGAAGAAAGATGAAAGACGCGTGCCTTTCACTTTTTATGTCTGTCTCTCTCGCTCTTAGGCGGGACGCGTGCCTCTCACTCGCACTCATTGTGAGCGCATAACGTGAGCGGAGCGTAACGCAGTTTCTTGAAGTGTCACCCGGCAAACCAATTTATAAGACGTTGTCACGTCAAAAACATGGGTCTACCACTTCCAATTACCACCTAAATATAATATAATTGAGTGCCTCGCGAAGATGTCTAAAATTAATTTGATATCGTCTTTCTCCGAATCCCGTAATTTCTTTCTGATCCATGTCCAATCTACATCATCATCATCATCAGCCTTTAACAGTCCACTGCTGGACTAGGCCTCTCCTTTGAAAGGAGGAATTGGCCTACTATACCACGCTGGCCAAACGGGTTGGTATAGGGTTTGTATCAAGTTTTCCTTCTCTTACAGTGCTGTTCTCTGAATAATATGCTCCTTCTGTCGGCTCTTACGACACCCATGGGATGATATGGGGTGGTGACATTCCGTATTCTTAATCCGTCACCACACGGACGGACCAATCTACATACTTATCTATACTAATATAAGGCGGAAGAGTTTGTTTGTTTGTTTATTTGTTTGAACGCGCTAATCTCAGGCACTACCGGTCGGATCTGAAAAATTCTTTTTGTATACGGTAGCGCAGTTATTCCGGAAGGCTAGGCTATATAACATAACGCTTCGACCCTTTGGGGCCGGGCAAAAGGCTAAAAAGGCTAAAACATAATGTCGGCTAATCTCAGGAACTAGCAGTCGGATTTTAAAAATTGTTATTGCCTATGATAGCCCAATTATTCCGAAAGGCTATAGGCTATATAAAATTACGCCACAACTTTTAGGGGCCAGACAAAAATAATAAAATGGTCAAACGAGCAGTGGGAGGGTTGGGTCAAAGGCAAAAAAAGGCTAAACGAATAGGATACAATCTATATGGGTATCGTTTTCGAGATTTTCGGGACGCTGATTATTATTATGAAATTTATTTAGTGATCCAAGATGGCGAACGGGAAATCAAAGATGGCGGATGAGAAAATTTTAAATATCAACATGGGTATCGCCTTCGATATTTTAAGGGGTGGAGAATCGAAAAACAACATCTATTTCGTGATCAAAGATGGCGGATGGGCAATCAAAGATAGCGGATGGGAAAATTTAAAAAAATCAATATTGTTATCGTCTCCGATGTTTAAAGGGATGGGGAATCCAAATACAACATCTATTTCGTGATTAAAGATGGCGGATGGGAAATCAAAAATGGCGGATGGGAAAAATTTAAAAAATCAATATGGGTATCGTATCTGATGATTTAAGGGATGGTGAATCCAAATACAACATCTATTTCGTGATCAAAGATGGCGGATAGGAAATCAAAGATGGCGGATAGGAAATCAAAGATGGCGGACGGGATATAAGTCGATATGGGTATCGTCGCCGATATTTAAAGGGATGGAAAATCTAAATACAACATCTATTTCGTGATTCAAGATGGTGGATGGGAAATCAAAAATGGCGGATGGGAAAAATTAAAAAAATTAATATGGGTATCGTCTCTGAGGATTTAAGGGATGGTGAATCCAAATACAACATCTATTTCGTGATCAAAGATGGCGGATAGGAAATCAAAGATGGCAGACGGAATTTTTTTAAAGTCGATACGGGTATCGTCTCCGATATTTTAAGGAATGGGGAATTCAAAAACACCATCTATTTCGTGATCAAAGATGGCGGATGAAGTTATTTTTTAAAATCAATATGGGTATCGTCTCCGATGTCGGAAGGGATGGGGAATCCAAATACAACATCTATTTCGTGATTCAAGATGGTGGATGGGAAATCAAAGATGGCGGATGGGAAAAAATTTAAAAATCGATATGTGTATCGTCTCTGATGTTTTAAGGGATGGTGTATCAGAATACAACATCTATTTCGTGATCAAAGATGGTGGACAGGAAATCAAAGATGGCGGACGGGTTCTTTTTTTAAGTCGATATGGGGATCGTCTCCGATATTTTAAGGAATGGGGAATTCAATATGTTTATTTTTTATCATATGTTCAAAGAAGCATTGAATGTCTTATCATGTTTTAGGCTTTTTTTATTGACAAAAACAAACAGATATTATATAAAATCTATGTTTGTTTTTGCATTATTTATAGACCCTGGAATGATAAGAGATTAAGCGCTAAGTCAATGGTAACTTTGGAAAAGGGGCTTAGAAAAAAGGGAATTAAATAAAAACTCTTTAAAGGCGATACGGAGTTCGCTGGGTCAGCTAGTATTTAAATAAAACCAGTTTGTCTTGAACGGAGTCAGATTGGTCATATAGTCGATAGTGCGTTTGACCAGTAGACCCTAACATGCTTAGACCCGCTGGTGCGGGGCAACGCATGTTTGGACCCATAGCACAGAATACAAGTACTAAAGTACAGAAGGCGCTCTTAGCACTAGCGTGTAAACAAATAACAATTCTAGCTGTGACCCAATAAAGCGCAATTTTGCGCGCACAGCGCTATGCGCCTACAATTTATATTAACCTACATCGTGTGTCTCTTTCCAACACATCATTCTTATCTTTTCTGATGCGGTTAGGGTTATGCTTTAAAAATATTCTATTCAAAACAAATGACATTTCATACCTGACATGGGAAGGTTAATTCTCGCATTTTGACTGATTTGCGATTTAATTGTAATTTTGGGTCACGCGGGTGCCGGGGGCCAGGCGGGGTGCACATTGCGATGCGCCCGGTTTAGCAGGACACCGTTCACACTTTATTCAGTTTTCGTTACAGTCCCCGATGTCATTCAAGTGTTAGTTAAGTTACGAGAATACCATTAATGACATCTAATTACGAGAATTGGCCCTCAGAAAACTATTTGACGATGTCAGTATAATTTTAACATAATTATGTATTAAAAATGTCGACAGACTAGCCACGCATAAGTGTTAATTTCTTTATTCAGATGAGTACAAGCTCAGATTATAGTGAGAGTAGAAGTATGACAAAATGAATACATAATGGCGTGTTGTTATTTAAGCACCCAAATGCGATGCAGTATATTTTTACGTTCATTTTGTTAAAGGCGTTTATATAATTTGAACCATGTTCTGCACGGCGCGTGAGAATACGAAGCGGTCGCACTCGTTGCGTGACGTCTAAAGGTGGACGCACACCTATCCGAGCCGAACGCGTCGAACGAATCGAAGTCAAGGAGGCCTCGCACATTAGCAAGAATCGACCGCGCCGAAAGAAACGACCGCGCCGAAAGAATCGACCGCGCCGAAAGAATCGAGCCCATCGAACAAATGGTTTCTATTTCCTTTACGCCTGTCGCACTGTTATTACATGTGAATTGTGATGGATCTTGACGAGGTTTTTATTTGTCAGTGCTTTATTAATGGAAGACGAAGAAATAATGCGGAAATAGTACTCGCGCGTTGCTCTGTCATACCCAACTGATAGAATGCGAGCGCGTCGAACGAATCGACCGCACTAACCGCGCCGAATCTGATGACGTCATTCGAATTCTTCTAGGATTTCTGAGGTTCTTCCAGATTCGGACGATTCGACGCGGTCAAGTGTGCGAGGTTTCATGAGATTTCATATAAAGAATTCTAAAATTCGTTTCGTTCGACGCGTTCGGCTCGGATAAGTGTGCGTTCACCATAAAGCGGCGCGCATCAAGTCACTAATCCAACCATGTAGAGTTGTAGACATGGTCGGCGGAGGTACTTGTAAGTTCGTACCTAAAATGCGAAGTGCGCCAGGCCTGCCCATACAAAGTAAGCTTCAGTTATTGCAATAATAGATACGGGGTCTAGAGCTTATAGTGGACCATTCGCCAATTAGCTCTGTCCGATCCTTGTCTTCTATGTGGATCCAGCCATTCGCCAATTAGCTCTGTCCGATCCTGGTCTATGTGGGTCCTGTCATGTATAGTAATAAGTATTTTATTAGATTAATAATAGTAGTACATACGTACATATTTATATTTTTCATGTATACCACACATAAATTATCTCATCTAATATAGTTATAATGTGATACTAGAATTTGTACAAAATGTATATAATTTGTATCATAGTATGGTCAAAGCTAACTTAATGTGGAAGTATTTAAACAAATATTTTCAATTTATCTCGATCTAAGTCTAAAAAGGATGACCTCTAGAATACAGACGCTGATATTTCTGTTCGAATAATATATGGTATGATTCACTATAAATAAAAAGTGAAGCCAATTTTTTTACAAATATTTAAGTGAATTAAGTGTTGGCGTGACGTATGACGCATATATTCGTTGGAGGTCTTCCTTTCATTGGTTTCAATCGCAATATAGGGATTATTTTACGGATTTTTTGTCTAGCCATGATTTCATGTCTAATAACCAGTCCATTTACATAATATAAGATATACATTTCTTTAAAATCTGCCAACATAATATGATTTTGCTATTAATCCAAAAAAGAAAATCTAGCTTTCAGTCACAGAGTGCTCAGCCGTTACTTACAAATAATTTTAGCTGCAATTATTGGCAAATAATGCGTTCAGCTGAATTGTGCTCAGCCTTTATTTTATTATATTTTTAATTTATATTGTTTAGCTTGTTATGTTCGTTTTATTTAAAGTTTCATGTAATATTAAGCAGTAACTAGATATGTTTGACTGATAGAATATTGATGTGTATTATAAAGGTAATCCATACATGATTGAGCAGTTTACTTGAAGCTGAAACTAACAGTTAATTAAAAATTAAAGTAATTTTGAAAGTAATCATCTTTTCTTAGAGTTTGCAATAATAAATTCAAGGAAATGTGAAGTCTGCCAACACTCACTAGGCGTGGTGGATGGTGGACACAGACTACCTTTTTATATACGATGGTGGATTTGCGGCCTTGACTGACGAAAAGAGACAGGCTCTTTTCGTCCAGTGGTATAGATAAAAGTGTAGATTTGTCATTTTTCCTGTAGTATACGGAGACGCCGGCATGGCCGCCCGGGTATACCGGCGTACCGCGCGGGTTCCAACTTACAAGGTCATTTCGGTACCGTCTGGTCGTTCTACACGACTGTCACAAATAAGATGGGACTGGGAGGATGCTCGACGGCTTTGTGCAAGTTTCTGTGGCAGACGCCGGTGGCACAAACTCCCGGCAAAAGCCAGCGGCACGTGTCGCACGGTTAAAGCCGGCGTCCCGTGCCGCCGGCACTGTGTGTAGGAGGCTTTAGTCGTCAAGCTCGAGCAAGACACCTTGACCTTTGTACCGTTCTCTGTGTTTAGAAAATAAATATCAAAATTGTATTGCAACTGTTGAGTTTGACTTGAGATTAGAAGCCATTTTACCATTTTAATATGCTACGCCACTTGCCACTGGTGCTTGGCACCAAATGCGTGTCCGTCTACAAAAACTGACCGTGGATAGGCAGCTTAAGATGATTGAGGATTGTTATTAATAGGGAAGTTTCCTGCAAGTGAAATAAATTATACAAGTATTTTTATTTAGTAAAACATGTCAAAATAATAGTAGTTTCATTCATCAATTAATGTTAAAACGTAATTTAACATTTTTATCGTCAATTTATTAATAATAAGTATTCTACTTGACAGCTAAACGCTATGACGTCACTACGTCATATTTCATACAAAACCCTTGGCAAAGGTCGTTTTTGACATTTCAATAAAAGTGCTTGATTTGACTAGTTGGAAACAACCCTATACTAACTTATTCTCCACGCTCATTGTCATACTGTATGGGTTACCACTACTATCATACTAGCGTAATTACTGACTTCAGTGGTACCTAGGTACTTACTGCGTTTATAAATTACACGGTCTCATCATCAGCCTTAACAGTCCACTGCTGGACTAGGCCTCTTCTTTGAAAGGAGGAATTGGCCTACTATACCACACTGGCCAAACGGGTTGGTATAGGGTTTGTATCAAGTTTTCCTTCTCTTAAAATGCTCTTCTCTGCATCATATGCTCCCTCTGTCGGCTCTTACGACACCCATGGGATGATATGGGGTGGTGACAATCCGTATTCTTAATCCGTCACCACAGGGACAAATTTAATAACACGGTAGATTAGCAATATTACGAGTGTATTGTGTAGTGTTTTCTATATGTACATTTTTGATAAGATAGAATAACTGAACATAACTGTAAACTTTGTATAACTGTTGAATAAAATCTTGTTATGATTGCTTTTGTAAGTTATTGTATTAAGTGTGTTATACCTAACAATAAATATACTTTAGTAACCAAGCATCATAGCCGCTCCTATCTGATTTTAAGGTAAATTTATGCAAGTACCGCAACGGCACCTTTCCAACTCGGCGTGCAGCTAGTCATTCAAATACAACATCGTATGTCGTAAAATATATTTCATAATTTACTATTTATGAAGTCACAACTGCTACACGCAGTGCCGGCGGCACGGGCCGCCGGTTTTTGCCGCGCAGCACGGTGCCGCCGGCTTTTACCGGACGTCGGCATCTGCCGCAGAAAGCCGCAGGGCATCATTCCAGTTGTATACACACAAGTAGCAAGTTGCAACCCGCGCGGCACGCCGGCTTAGGGTCGTAGCACACATATCAACTCGGCAAAGGATCGTCACCGAATCGCCTTTCGCCTCGCCGTCAAACAGGTGTCAATCTGATGTAACCACGTAACGTAAGCAGATCAGAAGCTCCGGCACGTCGACTCTGCTACAGCTATGCGACGCCGTGCTTACGGCTCGCCGACCGCTGGTTGACGGCTAGGCGGCACTACTTCAATCATTTTGAATCCGAACGCAGGAGGGGCGTGGAGCCGTGGACGAAAAGACGTAAGCTAGGCTACAGAGAGCCGTAAGCTAGCGTACGGAGAGCCGTAAGCGCGGGAACTGCAAGTCGACCACGCACCACACCGCGGCTCGTGAGCTTGTCTCGAGGCGAGGCGACTACGTTACGATTCCGATTAGTGTGCGTTGCAGTAGGGAGTTCCATACAAATAATAATGAACGGCTCCAGTTGATACGGTGCCGATCCCTTTAGGCTGGTTTCAGAGTCACGCGTTTGACCGACGCCGGCCACACCCACGCGCTTACAATTACACTAGATTAGTAGTAGCGTTTCATAGTCGCGTGTGAGACGCGCGCGCCGGCCGTGCTGCCGAAGCTTCATACATTGCAATGAGAAACGCGAACTCGTTTCACAGTGGTCCGCGCGCCAAACGCGCTGTTGAGACGCGCTGGCCGACGGCGCGTGCCGCGCGCGTCACTCTGAAACCAGCCTAAGGCGCCGGCCACACATAAAGGGCGTCGGGCGCGGGCCGCATCCTATTCCATGCAAATTTTATACCAAGTTCATAGAAATAAAGCGCATTTTAGGATACACGGAATGCCGCTCGAGCGTAGATATGACGCGCCATGACATGATCCGTGTATCCTAAAATGCACTTTATTTCTATGCACTTGGTATAAAATTTGCATGGAATAGGAAGCCGCCCGTGCCGTGTCCGCGCCCGACGCCCTTTATGTGTGGCCAGCGCCTTCAAAAATCAAAATCTTTTATTCAAAATTGGCTGGTAAACAGCTCTTTCTGAACGTTAAATTTTACAATAGACAGTCCCCCAAAAAGCCCAACCCTTCACTGCTTCCTATGTGTTTTCGCTAGGAAGAAGAAGCAGCGCAACAAACTCCCTAGCAACACAGTACTGTCTGCGTATTTAAATAAGAAGTTATACCTTAGAGTTGATACGTGTGCTACGACCCTTACCCGGGCGGCCATGCCGGCGGCACTGTGTTGCCTTGAGAGCTAATTGCAAGAGAGCGCCGTGCTGCAGTTGTGCCATTACGGTTCGGTTACAGAGTGCCACGTCCTTTTCTATATATCTTACAGCTCATTACGAATCGATGGACGTTTAGCGAACAGTTAGGCCAGTTTCAACCTCGGATGACTTCAGTGCGAGCCTAGCCAGTCCATTAGTGTGCTTTGGAGCCCTGAGACAAGATTTCAGAGATTCATTCGTACCTACTGTTTCCGATATAAGTATGAATGAAACATGCTGGATCGCATTTTCGCAAACTGCAGATGGGTGATGAAATTGAATGCCAGTTCCTGTTTATTTTATCAAATGCCTGTAAAAAGAACATGAATTTAAGAATAGTGGCTGGAGTCACAGTTAACTTTGTCATGCAAGGTTCTTTTTAGTATCTGCAAACTCTTTGTTAGAGGATGATTTTGCTATTGTTGCCCACAAATCTCGAAAAGAAAATCAGCTGTTCCCTACATTTTGACTAGGATAAAGTTCAATTTTGTATGGTACAGCGGTTTTCCCTTGCTTTTTACTAAAAATAACCCTGTAAAATCCGTAAATGTAAATTTTGTCTGGTGCCTGGTGAAATGTAGCACATAGAGATAGGCGGCTATGCCAATCCACCTAAATTACAAATTTGGACAAAATATGTAATGCTCATTGGATATGAATTTGGAGTCTGGAATATTTTCAGTGATGTTAGGAGTTATTTCAAATACGGCATGCTCTTATGTTTTGTAAATAACAAACTTGTATGGATGGTTGTCTGGCCTTCCAATATTGTTTAAACATGTTGTCTTATTTATATATACCTATTTGGCAATAAAACAAACATAAAATAATCCATGTGTATTATTGTGAATAACTACAATATAATAACTCAGAGTTAATTCTAACTAAAACGGGTGAATTTTTTACCCTTTGAATGCAAGAGTCTTTTTGTGGCTAAATATTAAAAAGAACACATTTTATACATTTGCTGGGTCCTACAAACTAAACACTTAACACTGAAGATTAGCACCTTCCAAAATCTTCCTTATTTCCTCATCAGCAGCTATATCTGATGGTGAACAGTCATCCTCATCTTTCAACAGTGAAGCACCAGCTTTTAATAAAACCTTCGTAGACTCAATGTGACCGCATGAAGCAGCATAATGTAAGGCAGTCTGGCCACATTCATCAGCAATATCAACTGGACAACCTCCATCTAAGGCAGCCTGTAAGGCTTCTACAGAATTGCGGTCTGCAGCCCAATGTAGTGCAGTCAGTCCAGCTTCATCTCTCTCATGACGGAGTTCAGGGTGCTGAGACAAGAGCTCAGTGACACGCTTAGCACAGTTCTCTCTAGCTGCATCTAGTATAGACAATTCATTATATTCCAGTTCTGGTTCATCAGATTTGCTCAATGAAGACACAGCCACCCATGTTTCTTTAGTAGCTGCTTCATCATTGATATCCAAGTCCTTGAGTTCTGGTGCATATTTTTGTACTAAGGCTATGTATTTCTCCTTAGCTATATCACTTGCTAGATCACCAAGGGACCTCCATGCTTCCCATTTCCTGCGGCCACGGCCATCCATCCAGCCAGGCTTTGGGATGTTACATTTGCCTTCAGTGGCCTGTTTGTAGAGACTGTACAGTTCTAGAAGCTGGTTGTTGTCCAATTTGTTGGTCAACTTCTTCACATGATCAGCAGCTTTGTTAAAAGATATGTCTAGGGCTGACAGGTCATCATCAGAAAAGTCAGAGTCAGGATAATCTGGCAGTGCTTCAGCCATTTTAAATGCTGTTTTTGTGTAATGTCTAACTACTATTTTGAGTTTGAACCGTCAAGTTCAATCCTTCCAGAGTGTGTACCTGCTTGTTGGTAGCATCAGCAGCGGCTGCAGGGCTAACAAATTCAATGAAACCGTAACCCTTGCTTAAACCAGTAGATCGGTCGAAAACTACTCTGGCACTCTGCACTGGGCCAAATTGGGCAAAATATTCTTTAAGTTGACGATGACCTACAGTCCAGGGCAGGTTGCCTACGTACAGGCGGGCTGCTCTTGCCGTGCTGGCCATAACCTCAGACTGCAACTATTTCGAGTAAATGTAAAGAACGATCGCCGATCAACGCTCGGTAGTCTACGCCTGAACTCTCACTCAGTGAATCCAAGTCGAGTAGAGCTCCCTTCAGTCCCCACTTCTTCAGCAGAGCCTCAATAGACCAGTCCGTGCTGCGTTCCTGGTAAGAACATAAAAATCGCGCGTCAGTGCCGTCCAGTAGGTAAGCTACGGTTGATAAGACTTCCTCAAACTGAGAGGGTTCGTAAAAACAGTCTGATGCCAGAAGTAAGTCTACCGGTCTTAAAGAGTGAACTTCTGATAGGAATAAGCCCCAGGCGAGGCCAAGGATATGGACGTCGCGATTAGGGACAAGCCCGTTGGCCTCACAACATGCTGATAAGTGTCTCAAGGAGCGAGGTAGAGCGACGCTGTCAGTGAGTGTAACACGGGCGCCACACTTCGCGGCTAAGATTCCTGGCAGTCCAGTGCCGCACCCGAGTTCTAAAACGCGGAGTCCGCGCAGGTGCCTTCGTTGTGTCCACAAATACCAAGCTAACAGCGGAGCCGAAGGCCACGTGTAGAACGAGTAGCCAGCGGTAAGCAGCTCCGGTATAACTATTTCCAAATATTCACCTCGTGTGTCACCGTTGCTCGTAGACTTGCCACGAAACACAAACTTTTTCAGCTGACCACTTACTGATCTACCATCGCTCATTGCATAAGCATTTCCCGTGATAAATACAGAAATTGAGATTTTGACGCCGTAAAAAAATAATGTGTAAGCAGTGTTGCCAAGTTCGGAATAATATTTTCTTCTATGTTAAATTGTAAAATCACTGAAATGATATCGAACGTTTAAACTGAGCAGCTTTTGTCGAATGGTCTTATAATATGGATGAGAATATTATAATTATTATATGTAACTTATATTAATAATTATAATAAAGACAAACATTACGTAACTTGAGTAACTTCTTTGTGATTGAATGAGAAAGGACTGAAAGGAGATTGTTTACCACACATCACTACTACTCACATAGAATAGAAAAAACCCGGAATAAATGAAATCTGTCTCAGATTATCAGTAAGTAGTTAATGTAGTATCAGTATACCTAAAAGAGTAATACAAATATGGCTAAATCGGGGCAATTACTATTTGTTTTTCGATAGGGTTATTTACAAATACTTATGTATTATGTAAGTACCTACGTACGCCTATAATAAGTGATAACTTGATATGCAGTGGGTCTCGGTTTCGAATCACACGAATACACACGTTACGAGTCTCTGACCTTTCGTAAAGTTGTGTGAATTTAGGAATTTATAATAATATTATTATCGCTTGCCCTGTGCCTCGGCATACTCATTAACCTGAAATCAAGCTGGAACATCTATGATAGTCATTAATAAGAAGTAAGTGTCTTCAAATGTCCTGAAAAATGGTGTAACCAATGAGAATAACGATTACCTCTAGGTTACGGTGATCAGACGGCAGAAAATTTGAGCTTCAATTTTGCGTGTATTACATTCGTACTTATTTAATTAATAAAATAGTACAATTTAATATCAAAACCACAATCAAAACCTATTAAATGGTAACTTCGAGAGATAATTAGGCAAGCAACCCTGATACTATCTCATTCATTCAATTATCAGCTTGTTTTTCATTCAATTACGTTGGCTTATCTATCATTCAATCAGTTGCACGTAAATGACGTAAATTGTTCACTCACCAGTAAAATTTGTGAGTGATTGGCGGTGTAAAACTTTAGTATTTTAATTTTATTTGTTTTTAATATAAAATTATACAAACATGTCGGCAGCAGCTAAAGGTAAATATCCTTAAATGTTTTAATAGTTATTATTGTATCTGATATACGGTAGAACTGTAATTTATATCACGGGGTCAAATTCCAAAGTTGTAAAGGAACTTGTACCAATCTGTTAGAATTGATAATTTCGCTCTTACTGATCGTTAACCTATCACCATAATCTAAATATTATTGTCGAAAATAAATATTGTGCAAAAGTACAACTTATTTGCTGCAGAGAAATAGAGAAACTTATCAATGTATGTACCTACTTTATTTGTTTGTTGCAAACTTGCGAGGTGACTGACCGGATTCTTGTGCTAAAGTCCGATGTCACGCACGGCATATTGCGCCCACCCAGAGATATTTTTTATGGTATTACTTTTACCACGTAAACTATCTCGTAAAAACACTGAACTCTGACTATCACTTCAGCTGGGACGAGTTCTAATCTCAAATGAGAGAAGTTCAATGTTAGTAAGTATAATGAAATTATAAAAGATATGACTGATGCCTATTATTGTAATTGGTAGTATTGGCACAGGAGTATTGGTACCGATTGATTGAGGCTTGTAATTTTTGTTAAACCTTTTTTTTTCGTAAGCAACATAAAATTATTTACCTATGAAATAGGTAGGTTTATCATATAATAATAATATATTATTATGGTAAGTATATTAGGTAGGTATGTTATGTATTTTTAAATGTCGGTACTAGCCGACCCCAAGTAATATGGGAACAGGGCAGGCAAAAGAAGAAGAATTACCTACTAACTAATTACATTTTAAGCACGGTAAAACAAAATCTCGTATAAAATGGGGGGTTGGGTTTCGAAACGAGTCGCCCGAACTTGAGGGTATTGGTGGTGTAGGGGGCTTAAGGGAGTTAATTTCAATCCTCTAAAAGTAATTTTGGCTGCCGGAGTTGCGTCTAAATATTTTTAAACAATTTCCAAAAAATCTTCATTCAAATATGTAAAACGGAACGTAATTTTAGGTTTTATGTAAAAGTAACTAAATAGGTTGTGTTAGGTTCTCTTTTGACCCTCAACCTCAGATTATTAAACTAGTGGAATCAATAAAAGCGATGTTTAGGTTTTATGTGAAAAGCGTGAAACGAAACGCAACCGCCATCTTGTACATGGAAGAATATTATATATCCAATCTCTTTGATCTTGTATGAATGATATTGACAGCTAATGTCAAATTTGTGAATCATTGCCTTAGATGAAGTTCTTTTTGTTCGTCTAGCGTCTATGGTCATTGCTTTCGAGCAGGCTTTCGAGTACCTAGGGTTAGGTGCGACTGTAATAAGTAACTAAATAGGTTATGTTAGGTTCTCTTTTGACACTTAATCCGAAAATAGGAGCCCTGCGAAGCAAAGGAAGGAAGGAAGTTGGCAGTGCCATACATACCGATATTTGGAGATTTTTTTTTTAGAGGAAACCAAGTATTTCCGGCAAAAAAAATGCTGAGGCAGGGTTCCGAGACCTCCCCCCTCCCTCCCCAATCACTCACAACTCCTAAAAACGGCGACGTATTTTGAAACCCTTACCAAAATGGGTAGGCATATCGGTGCTGGCTAGGTACCTCATAAAAAAAATATTGAAGATGTAAATAAGTATACCAATTACTTTTCGACCGCCTTGAACGGTGTACCTACTTACGACAACATTAAAATATTAATATTGATAGCCCATTCTCATGTTAAAAGATGCTCAGCAGTGGAAAATTTCATCATCAGCCGATGATGATGGTACCTACAGATAGTTGTACCACAGTCAATGTCTTTATACTGTGGTTATACTGTGCCTGATTGTACCGTAATTACGTTTTAAAACCAAGTTTGCCTACAATGATGAGTTGCCCCTAGAATATGATATTTTTGTACATACATACATAACGTCACGCCTTTTTTCCCCGAAGGGGTAGGCAGAGGTGTATTTCTACACCCACTTTTCGCCAGATATACTTCAGTCCCACGTAATAAGGGGCGAGCCTATTGCCGTACCGGGCACATTTCCAGACTCCGTGCGGCTACTGAGAATTTCGTGACAGAAAAACACAATAACACTGCCCGACCCAGGAATCGAACCCGGGACCTCCCGATCTCACGCGCACATTTATGCCGCGAGACCAAGGAGGCAGTCGTACAGGGTTTGATGTCGAGATTTCCGTCTCTACGCAAAGATGGTATTTGCATCGTGTTATCCCTTAGTCGCCTCTTACGACACCCACGGGAAGATAGGGGGTGGTGACACTTGTATTTTATGCCGTCAACCACACGGATATTTTTGTTTAATTTATATTTTACTAGACGTCGCCAGCGGGCGAAGCCGCTGGCGACGTCTCCGCTTTTGACGCTTCATTTATACATATAAACCTTCCTCTTGAATAATTCTATCTATTAAAAACCGCATTAAAATTCGTTGCATAGTTTTTAAGATTTAGGCATACATAGTGTTACGAATGGCGATATTTGAAAATAACGCCATCTATCGGTGAGAGGTGAGAGTTCGGTAGAAGAAAGTGGATGTATCGGTTGTTTAAAAGTGTTTCATCTACTCTCTACTAGATGGCGTTACTGTTTGTTTACTCGAAGTATCTATTATGTTTCCGACTGTTACGAGAACATTCTCGGGAAGGCTAGAATAAACTAGTTTGTTATCCGGCCGGTATAAATACCGCGCGGACAGGCGAATCGGGACAGTTTAGTTCTATTAACGAAGCGATCAAGATCAGCTAAGGATCTGAAGAGTCGGAAGTGTTTAGTGGTGTGAAATAGAGTTTTTATTAGCGTGTAATTATTAAGTGTTTTTGTGTGTTAAATAAAGTGAAGTTTTAGTGGCATAGGAGTTTAATTTATCACTGAACCCCAGCTCGTAACAATAGGGACAGACAGACAAAAGACAGACATTTTTTATACTATGTAGGACCTACCTAATGATTTTTCATCATTTAATGATGACTGAGTACCTACTCGTATTAAAGATTAGTAGTTGCTTTTAATTGTAATGATGAGATTTCAATGGTGACTGGGTGCGAGATCATTCTGAAATACCATTCAACATCGAATTATCGTTTCCAATTGTTTTAATTGTTTATATCTACATATTTCTATGCGTAAAAAATTGCAGCATGTAAAATATTAATTATTAATGTAAGTAACTGTGTCCTTCGTCCAAAGTAATTGTTTACTCGGTACGTTTAAATTTTTGTTTACGACCGAGTCCAAAGTTCAGTATGAGTGATAAAAAATAAAATAAAATATTGTAATAAAACCGTTTAACATAAAAATGTTTTTTATTTCATTTTCAAGTTTTTAGTTTTGTTGTCGGTTCATAGTGAGCCCTATTCTACCAATCAAAGCCCTTTCATCCGATACCTATATTGAGGTATTTGTGAAAAATACGTAATCCGCCATTTTGTGGCGGAAACCATCTTGGATTTTTCATAGTGAGCTCTATTCTACCAATCAAGCCCTTTCATTTGATACCCATATTGAAGTATTTGTGAAAAATATAATTCGCCATTTTATGGCGGCGGCCATCTTGGTTTTTTCATAGTGAGCTCTATTCTAGCAATCAAGCCCTTTCATTTGATACCCATATTGAAGTTGTTGCGAAGAAATATGTGATCCGCCATTTTGTATCGGCAGCCATCTTGGATTTTTCATAGTGAGCTCTATTCTACCAATCAAGCCCTTTCATTTGATACCCATATCAAGGTTGTTGTGAAGTAATATGTGATCCGCCATTTTGTATCGGCGGCCATCTTGGATTTACAATCATAAAGAATATATTATGTTGTATTGTCATCAAGATTAAGAGTGTGTACCAAATATCAGATCAATCTGTCATCAGGAAGGGGGTGAAATTCCAATTACTAAATTTGACCCAAACAAATAAACAGGTCAAGCTTAAATAAAACCGTTTAACTAGGCGCCGGTCAAACGCGTGACTCTGAAACCAGCCTTAGGCCGGAATGGACATGAGAAGTCTTTACACGATGCACACGATAATAATTATTATTAGTGTCTTGATGTCATGAATCTTTAATAAGTAAAAGTAAATCGGTCTATGTGGAGAACCTTATGGGTTAGGCCTATGTCCAGCAGCAGCCGTATCTAGGCTGCTAGGCTGACATGATGATTATCATAACATGGTACAGGCTTTGCTTAGTTCAGGATCAGAAGGTCGCGTGGCTAGGATATAACAATGGTCATAAATGTTTACGTCTACTGCCGCTGCATATTGCGATTGTAAAAAGCTCCTACATCTATACATTATCGGGCCGTATTCGGTAGGTACGTGGACGAACTGTGGTCTCTCCCGTATTTAGACGCCGGCGCCGTGTCCCGTCACCCACACAGTGAATAATACCCAGTAATATGTGACCTGATTCATATTTTGTTATACTAAAGGATGATCGCAGCTACGCCCGCTCATTCTGTTTTAATTTAACCGGTGTTTGCCGACCCCGTGGGCGTTTCGAGAAATCCCTTCTTAGTGTTACGTTCTCCAAGAGATATACATGCCAAATTTCAGTTTCTTGCGCCCAATAGTTTTGACTTTTGACTGCGCGTGGTCTGTCTGTCAGTCAGTCAGTAACGTAAAAGTTTTATATGTACAGATGACGTTAGAGTTGTGAGACAGTTGAGGCTCTGACGGGCTACAGTCCGTCCACGTCCTGGGCAGTGGCGGCGCTAGACCACATGTGGACGTCGGCGACTTCAAGTTCGCGAGGCCCTTTAAATCGATGGCGAGGCCCCGTTTACTTCGTAGTAAAAAAACCGTTAAAATTAAGTGAACCAAATTATACAATAATGTATGAATTAATAAATGATAATTAAAATTATTCACCCAACACAGATCTTGTCACGCACGTGTTCGAAAATAATTTAAGTCAATTCATTTGCTTAACTTTTTCCCGAATTGTTCGGTGTCGGCTACCTAAGCTAGGATGATTGGCGACACGAAATTAAGTAGGTATGTAACTTGTAAAACATTTTGCGAGGCCCCCTCAGGCGCGAGGCCGTCGGCGGTCGCCGACGTCGCCAACGCATAGCGCCGCCACTGGTCCTGGGTGTGTGTGGTTAACCCTTTAGTATCCTAAATATTGGGTCAGATGAAACGGTAAAATTGCGTTAATTGCATTTGGGTTTTCAGGATGGGCCTAGCCTAGTCTTCAAAATACAAAAGACTAGCAGGGCACTAGACCATACGAGGGTTGGCACGAATGCTATGTAAGCTTACGGTTATTTATCATTGTCACCAGGTATTTTCATCGTGGGCGCCAAGCGTACCGCGTTCGGCACATTCGGTGGAGTGTTCCGCAACACCTCAGCCACTGAGCTGCAGACTGTCGCCATGACGGCGGCGCTCAAGGAGGCCGGAGTGGCTCCGGAACAGGTCGACACCATCGTCGTGGGACAGGTCATGTCGGTAAGTACAAGTCTGAAGAGTAATATGTAGGTTACATAGTCCTGGTGAATTTCTTTTCGTGTCATTGCAAATCAGGCTTGGCTTGAAAGCTTCGTATGTGATTTTATTTTAGCTAAATAATGCTCGTCATTTGCGACAGTAATGTAGGCCATAGGAACACGCTACGGTCTACCGGAGAGGTTACCTGTGCAGGTTTACCTGCGCAAGTCAAACTCTTCTCTCTTTCTCTTAGCGTTATCCCAGTTTCAGTCTGGGGTCCGCTTTCTAGTCTAACCGGATTTGGCTGAATATTAGCTTTTCCACGGAGCGACTGCCTGTCTGACCTCCGCAACCCGAAGGGATAGCGATATTCCATGGTTTAGACTAGTGTCAGTTTATTTAGAAGGTACTGACGCCCTGTAACGACTGTCAAAGATCTTCATGACAACCGGGACCGACGGCTTAACGTGCTCTCCGAGGCACGGGACAAGCGATAATTAACAATTCAATACGCACATAACTCCGAAAAGTCATTGGTGCGCGCCGTGGATTCGAACCTGATACCCTCTGCATGGCAGTCTGTTGGTATATCCACTCGGCTATCGCTGCCACCTGCGCAAGTCAAACATGTACATAAAACTGCACAGGTATATTCCCACACACGCTCCGTTATAACTGCGCAGGTATACCTGCCTGCACAAGTAGGTAAACCTCTCCAGTGAACCGTAGCGTGTATGGCGGCCATAACAAATTCAACTCATCAGGACATTAATTATGTTTCAAAGTTCTCAAAGTTTTTCGTCTAGTACCCATCAAGACCTGAGCAATATTCTAATTAAAAATACGACTACTTTTAATTTTCATGAATTAGCCAAAGTTAATCCCTCACGAATCTTAGGATATGCATAGGTAGATGGAGATTCTGGATGATTGATGTGCTATGTTAAAAAATAGAGTTAAAATCCGCTTATCGATATCGATGTATTCCTCAATGCAAGCTACGCAGAGATGTAATGACCCACATTTTTTTTAATTTGTAGGTCCCACGTAATAGGGTCGAGTCTATTGTCGTTACCGGGCACTTTGTCAGACTCCGTGCTGCTACTGCCAATTCAGAAAAAAACCAGTAATACTTTTGCCCGGCCCGGGAATCTAACCCGGTACCCGATCAGCAAACGCATCTGCTATCCACTGGTCCACGGAGGCAGTCTTTTATATTTCTTTGGCTTAATAATGCTAGTCGTATGCTATTGCCTCCGTAGTCCAGTGTATAGAGTATGCGTGTGATGATCAGGGTTCGATTCCTAAATCGGGCCAACCGGACCGGGCATTTTGCCAGACTCCGTGCTGCTACTGACAATTCGGGAAAACCTAGTAACACTTTTGCCCGACCTGGGAATCTAACCCAGGACCAGATCAGCAGACGCACATGCTATTAACTGGACCACGGAGGCAGTCACGCGGAGACCCTTAACATTTGGTCATTTGGTACTGTTAAATCTTGTGTGTCTTATCGGGTTAGTTGTATTGTCGATATTTATCTTACTTTTTTTTATAGTAATAGGCGGCAAACGAGCAGACGGATCACCTGATGGTAAGCAACTACCGCCGCCCATGGACACAAGCAACACCACGGGAGTCACAAGTGCGTTGCCGCCCCTTGGTATTGGGAAAAGGGATAGGATGAGGAGTGGGATGAGGGAGAAGGAATAGGGGATAGGGCCTCCGGCACTCTCACTCACCGAACGAAACGCAACAGTTTAGGTACTGTTACTTTACGTCGATTTTCTGTGAGAGGGTAGTACTTCCCTGGTCGAGCCGGCCCATTCATGCTGAAATCAGCAAGGCTCTACTACCTGTAAAAACTATTATCTCTCTATCTATACACATAATAACATTTTTGTCTTAGGCATCACAAACCGACGGTATCTACACGCCCCGTCACGCAGCCTTGAAGGCTGGTATCCCCAAGGAGAAGCCGGTGCTCGGCATCAACAGACTGTGCGGTTCAGGTTTCCAATCCGTCGTCAACAGTGCACAGGCAAGTACCTATACACTACATAGAAACGAATGGAGGTGTCGGTACGCCCAAGACGGACGTACGCCGACCAAAGAGATGACGTGCTGAAAAAAAGGCCTAATTAAAAGTACCTATAACCGACGAGCATGCATGATGGTTAATTAATGTCGAGGAAGGAAAAGAGCTGTGTGTAAACCGGAGTATTTGGCGTTCCAAAGACTGCCAGCCCCAATGGGAGACTGGCGTGACAATAGAAAAAAATGTACTGTTCATCTTACGTGATACATTACTATTCAAAGTCAAAGTCAAAAATCGTTTATTCATCTAGGTCTTCTAGGTCATCATCATCATCATCTAGGTCAGGTATTTAACGGCAGGCCGAATCCTGGCGGAATGGCAGTAAAATAATTTGCTAACTGCGATTCTCGTAACTCCACACTCACGGGATGTAGAGACCAGACCACCGCGGAGGTTTTAGTGAGCTGTCCCCGAAAGAGTTGCAATAATTATAGTTATCTTTTATAATTATTAAGCAGGTTTTTAAGTAAAGTAAGTCTCTTATATTCACATTGGGGCTGATACGCCTAACTTTGAGATACGCTGGTTTAGTTAGCACCAGAGATATGGAACTTCGCAGAAACATTTGCAATAGGGTAGTTTCCAGGGTCAAAATAATTACATTTTATTTAGTCCGTATTTTAGATTATAAAAAAATATTGGACACGCATTTTTCTTTTTTCGATTAAATAAAAAATAACAAAGATATAGCCCATTAAAGTTACGTGTGACGTCATCTAGTGCGAAAAAATTTAACACGGCGTGACGTTATACGTAACTTTAATGAGCTATATCTTGGTCATTTTTGGTTTAATTACAAATAAAAAATACGTATCGCTTATTTTTGAATAATCTAAAGGACGGACTTATTTTTTTTTTGTCAACTAGCCTATTGTTTGTTTTTCGTATGAGTGTGTGGCCAACTCTGGTGTCGGAGTTTTCAGACCGCCCGAAGGCCTTCGAAATGGTCTAACGATCATTATCCTTAGGCAAGAACCGGGACCGACAGCTTTACGTGCCCTCCGAAGCACGGTAACGGTCAGATGTAAATGCCACGCACGGTCACCCATCCAAGTGGTGACCTGTGCAAGCGTTGCTTAACTTTGCCGATCTTATACGAACGGCAAGCCAAGTCTCGTTATGACATGTGCAATTATAATAAGAGATATAAACATCAGCATGCAAATACCAGTCAGGGATATCAGCTTTTTGTTTTAAATTTACTTATTACCTACCTATTTATAAGTGTTTATAATTGCAATCAGTGAATTGTTTAGTTACGTAATAATATTTAAAATTAAGTCTTAAGTTATTGTTTACAAATTGCCAAGGTCACTGCTATCGTCCAATTTTATAAGACTGTGTTAAGGTATTTAAGACATTTTGTTAAATTTTAATCCTATTAAGTCTTGTGTAAGAATGTTTCACGGACATGGTGTGGTGGCAAAATTAGATAACCACACATTTTGTATTGTTTACCACGTAGAGAAGGCATCAGTTATCATCAAAAGTGCAAATGCCTTAACGTAAAAAATGACAAGGACTTTATCTTTATCTATATTTAATACCTATTATGAATCACGTATCATTTTTGGCTAAAGCACTGTTCTAGGTCAAACGGTGATCACAGCCAAAGTTACTTTACTTTGCCCATCTTTTACAAACGCTGTTTCAAATTGGAGAAAGCCAGTAATAACCATGCTGAATTTCTCGAAATAACGCATCATTCTCTTTCGTATAGGACATCCTCACTGGCGCAGCGAAGATCTCCCTAGCAGGTGGTGTAGAAAACATGTCACAGGCTCCTTTCGCCGTCCGAGGTGTTAGGTTCGGCACAGCCTTAGGATCCAGCTATGCCTTCGAAGACACGCTATGGGCTGGTCTCACGGACTCTTACTGCGGTCTGCCCATGGGCATGACTGCTGAGAAACTTGGTGCGCAGTTCGGCATTACCAGGGATGAGGTGGATAACTTCGCGTTGAGGTCCCAGCAGAGGTGGAAGACTTGTGAGTATTTTGGTTGATTTGATATTTGCATAACGTCCAGGGGATATAACTTGCAAATTAGTTACAGGTAAAAGCATTAGGCTATAAGAACCTTAAACTAGTAGACGGTGGATCGAGGAAACTCATCCAAAAGTAAATGACTTTATTGTAAGAATTCCCGCCTTCGGTTGACTTGAAGTCCGAAAAAAGAAACGTCTGTCTTCTAAAATATTACGAAATATCGATTTTTTCATCAAGACAGAGGTTAACAATTAATTAATTTTATGTCTTCTACTAATCGGTATTAACGAATGTCCTTGCTCAGATGACCCTTAAAATTATTACTACGAAAAATAATATAAATAATGCCTAATTATGGCTAAAACAATAGACTAACCAAAAAAATTATTTTGTTTAATATTTACTTATTGTTTGGATTTAGTTTGTTAAAAAATATTTTATGTAATATTTTTTTTATTTTAATTGAATATAAAGAAAGAATATAGCAGACTGAATGTACAATAATGCCTAGTCATAATTAAAAACAACAGATAAAAATCAATGAGAATTTGTTTAATACTTATCTACTTACTTATTGTTTGGATTAAAATATGAGACAAATATTAATAATTATAAATATAGAGACAGACTATTGAAAGGGCTTTCTCAGTTTCTGATGATGGCTCAATATTTTCCATTCTTTCCTAGCCAACGACGCCGGTGTATTCAAGGCTGAGATCGAGCCCGTGACGTTGACGATCAAGCGTAAGGAGGTGCAGGTAGCGACAGACGAGCACCCTCGGCCGCAGACCACCATCGAAGGTCTCAAGAAACTGCCCCCTGTGTTCAAGAAGGAGGGTCTTGTCACCGCTGGCACTGCTTCTGTAAGTACATTACAAAATGTAAATGGCGATGAAAAAGAGTGACCGTCAGTTTTATTGCCCGTTCTTTCTCATGGTTCTACGCCCTTGCTTTGCGAACGTGGCAGTAAATGTAAATGTATAATGTGTATTTAAGTAATCATTTTATAAATTTATTATTTTGACGTTCATAAGCGTCACATTGTGACACAAATGAATAAAGGGTTTTGACTTCGACATTATTAGCTCTTGGTTGTCAATTCTATTGGTCAAACCTTTTCCATATAATATGTAGTGCAGTCCTGCTTCACGGAGAGATAAGGTCTTAGCCCACTAACATGACTCAGGTCCCTCCCAACTAAAATAATATTATTCAAATATGGGCTTTAAATATTGCTCTTTAGGTACTCTTTACCTTGACAACATTTAGCACACAGCGAGCTGTCTGCTTATCACTTTGTCTGTATAGACATACGAGGTGGCTTCAAATTAGCTTTCGACACTGAATTATTTTTGTGCGAGAAATTTAAAATACAACTCCTTAAATCTCTGGTTTGGTTGAATCCACTTTAGCTTATTGCATTGAATTTGCTACAGTCTAAAATAGAATATTTAGTGGACCCCGGGACCCAAGCCACTGGATCACAACCGGGACAACGCTAATGTTGATGAATATAGTTTATTGGTTTATGATCACGATAGTGTCTATGATAAGATCACTTACCACCAGGTGACCTAAAGCCCGTTTGTCTACCAATGCAATAAAAAGAATAAGAATAAAGTTGCGGTCTGAGGCTTTCAAGCCGAGGGTCTTTTGAGAACGGGACAACTAAGATGATGAGTTACCAAATTCCACCATAGCTCCGTCTTCCTCCAGGGTATAAGCGACGGCGCAGGCGCACTCGTGCTAGCCGGCGAAGAGGCCGCGAAGAACCTCAAGCCCCTAGCCAGGCTGGTTGGCTGGTCATACGTGGGAGTGGACCCCAGCATCATGGGTGTGGGACCCGTGCCCGCCATCGAGAACCTCCTCAAGGTCACCAAGATGACCTTGAACGACATCGACCTTATTGAGGTAAGTTTTTTAGAGCTTATTATTAAATTAACTGAAATGTAATTAAAATGTTGAACATTCACCATTAACATAAATTTGAATCGTGTTACTGTAGGTACTTAATTAAAGGACGCATGGGCGTCGCCAAGTGGGGTTTCTTATTTCCCATATCAACTTGCCCCCCCCCACCCCTTAGGCCATCGGTTGGTGTACTTGCCCCCCCTAGACAATCGGCTGGCGACGCCCTTGAAAAGACGTAAGTGGATGCTCCTGTTTCACCATATTTACTTTGGGAGAGCCTCCCTACTTACAGGCAGTTAAAAAGAGTGACCACGAGTTTTATTGCCCGTTCTTTCTCGTGGTTTTACCTATTGCATTACGAACGTGGCAGTAAATGTAAATGTAGAATAATTTAGTTTAATTTTTGACGTTCATAAGCGTCACTTTGTGGCCTAAATGAACAAATGATTTTGACTTTAACTACTCACTGAGATTAAATCATTTTATATGAAAAACGATGTAGATTATAACGATTTATTATAATGCAGCATATTAGTCCGGGTATTTACAGCTAATAACAATCACTACAAGGTGGGTATTGGCCCGCCAGATGGTCAGGCGGGCCCCGAACTAAACCCCCTTGGCGACGGATTAAGGTGTTGGACTTCGCCGCCAAAACGCCCAGCGGCCGCAGAGGATAGGGAGGACGGCAACGCAACACCGCATCTCCTCTTCCTCTGCGGCCCCACCGCGACGCATCGAATGGTGCGCCCCCATTTGGTCGCGGGAGATAGGGCGCGCGGCAACGCGACAGCGACACCGACACGCCTCTCCTCCCGCGACCGCACCCGACTGCGAGGGACAGACAGAACTGTCCCCCGCACCCGCACCGTTGGACGCATCCTGCGCAGGCCCCTCCAAGCCCACGCGGAGCGTCCCCTCCTGGATCCCTCTTAACTTCACCGCGGGTGACCAATCCACGGTTACTGAGCCCCCCCGACCACGACAAGGTGGAGATCCCACGGGGGGAACATAGTATAAAGTCTATCTTCTGTCTGCCTGTCCCTACTTTAAAACTACGCAACGGATTTTTTTTTTAATAGATAGAGTGATTCAAGTGGAAGGTTTATTTTTATTTTTCGGGTCGGGTCGCTAGTATTTTTATTAGTTACTTATTTTGTAACGCGACTTCGACTGCGTGAGTGTCAACTACCGCATCCACAGATGACTTAGGTACTTATATGCTGCAAAGTTATATATTATAGGTAGGCAGTGTATATCATTACAAAGATACGTCAGACCTTTCAGTAGGTTCTGCGAAAAAGAGTAACCAACAAAAACTCACTATGAAAGCAGTGGTTCCCAAAGTTGTGTGAGCTCCGACCCACCAAACAAAAATTTCAAATAGCTGTGTTAGAAAAAAAATATTCATTTACTTATATATTTTTTATGGACTCACGCCTGTATCCCCGAAGGGGTAGGCAGAGGTGTAATATTACACCCACATTTCGCCATGAATTTTTAGGTCCCACGTAATAGGGGGCGAGCCTATTGCCGTACCGGGCACCTTACCAGACTCCGTGCTGCTACTGAGAATTTCCTAACGGAAAACCCAATAACACTATGCCCGACCCGGGAATCGAACCCGAGACCTCCCAATCCCACGCGCACATTTATGCTGCGAGACCAACGAGGCAGTCATTTATAGTGCTCTGATTATCTTGTGGCAAGTAGCCGCACCACTTAACGCTGCGTTATGTATCCAAATTAGAATCGTCATCGCCGTACACTGGACCCACTCTATATTCGCTCGCGTCCCACCAGTGGGTGACGACCCATACTTTGGGCAATGCTGCTTTACACTATAAATAAATACTCTTTTGTGCTAAGGCTTTTTAATCGTCAACAGATCAACGAGGCCTTCTGCGCTCAGACCTTGGCGTGCGCTAAGGCTCTGAAGCTGGACGTAGAGAAGTTGAACGTGAACGGTGGCGCCACTGCGCTCGGACACCCACTGGGTGCCTCCGGATCCCGCATCACCGCTCATCTTGTGCATGAGCTCAAGTAAGTACAACCGACACAAAACACAACAGTCTACAACATACAGTGGTTGGAGATAACATCACGCTATAACGGACTGGTGCAATAGCATTACATTAGGTACATCAACCCTTCTTTTACCTGATCTGCGGCTTATTAAGATATGGCGGAGATAAAAAGACTAAGTCTGCAGTCATGTGATACCAGTGGGTCGGTACCTTTTTTTTATAATATATATATATATATATACAACAAGCTCATAGCGAGCCTTGGCTTGCCGGTCAATACTAAAAATATTTTCCTTCGAAAAGAACAGAATGCTTTGGGTGAGAGGAGGCTTTGAAGCGACCAATATAATACTTGAAATTATTCCGATGTCTAAAGTTTGGGAGCCTCTGATTTACAACCATCCATACAGTTTGCTTCTGAATTGTTAGATACTATAATAAATCGTGTTTTTTCTGTAGGCGCCGTGGACTGAAGCGTGCTATTGGATCAGCGTGCATTGGAGGCGGACAGGGCATCGCAGTCATGGTCGAAGCTGTCTAAACCACTGAGCGAGTGAATGATATTGAACGGTGATTGATGAATGAATACTGTGTGAACTTAGTATTATTTAAAAGGGGATCGTTATTACAGCACAATAATACTTTATAAAGAGGATTTATTTCTGAGCCAATTTTATCAAATATATTTTATTGCCATGTTTTGACTTAGTTATCTGCGCTACAATGATAAAAATAAGCATTGGCTTATGATGTTCATGACATTGAATTGCGCGGCAAATAAACCTATCTGTCAAAATGGCGTCTATTACAGAGTACATTTTTTTTGTTATCTATAACCTACATTACCTAATAAGTAGAGAATGTAAATAAAATCAAATGTTATGTATTTTGTAAATAGATGCGTTGTTTTACGTCGTGAATGTTTTCAAGCATGTACCTATTTTAAGATGAGTATTACTGAAAGTTATTGAATATATATGTTATGAAATTTGTAAATGTTGTTTTATTTTTGACTGACGGTTGTAGCTTCGTTGCACTTGTAATTATTGCCGATTGTTTGAGATCTCTGTCCCTGTGGTTACTCAGGGCGTCGCCAAAGGGGCGCTCGGGGGGCAGATGCCCCACTCCTAGAGATTCTAAAATACCTACAATTCATACTTTTCTCGTTTTTCATATCAACTTGCCCTCCTGTAGGCCGTCGGCTGGCAACCTTGCCTCGCAGCCTCCCCCCTTAGGCAATCGGCGGGCGACGCCCTTGGTTACTCCTGCATTATTGTTTATGGCTACTGCGCCGCACCAGTGGCCCATATCAATTTTAGACAAATTCCGCCGTAAGAGTAAATTCTGTACCTATAGCAAGGGACATCATACTCTACTCTCTAGACTAATCAACTATTCACGAATCCAGTTTTGTCTCGATTGGTAATCGAATCCACGACACTCGGCACACTGCTAAACTGCGAGCTCATCACTTAATGGCTGCACCATACTTACGTGCAGTTTTGGTCAAACTGACAACATGTAACTGGCATCACTGGCATGCTGTCATGAATGTGGTTTATGCAAAAGTCGCCTCGGTCACCAACTCTGCTTAAATTTATATCTGTCTGCGGCCTTAGAATATTGCAGCCGACGCCCATTTGAGTTTAATGTGGGATTCGGTGACGCTTGCACTAATTACGATATCTATACTAATACTATAAAGCTGAGGAGTTTGTTTGGTTGAACCGCTGATCTCTGGCACTACTGGTAGATATATAACCTCACGCTATAAGTCACTGGTGCGGAGCAGTAGCTCTAAATAACACGGGAGTACCCGCGGGCTCAGCTAGTCAGAAATGTGCTAAGTACCTACGTACCCCATTTTTCGTAGAGGAATGTAATGCCATTTTCGGTAGCATAATATTTTTAGCGACACTACGTACCATACACACACTTATACACCTGGCGTTGCTAAGTACCTACTACGCACTCTAGGTAGGTAGGTAGAAACTATTCGTTATTCTGTGCCAGCGCTTTACATATCAAGGACCAGCCGTGTACGTTACCCTAGCAGGAAAGTATCTCCTGGAGAGACATGAGTGGAACGTATAATTAGAGCGCAATCTGCTGATGATGTGCGCGAAATAAAAAAATTGTGCGGGTTATAGTTTTGGAAAAAAATGAAAAAAATCATTCCTGCTGGGGTAACGTTCTTTCAGCAGGAAGATTCTAAACGAATTATCGAAGGAGAGACATTGTACATGGGTAGATAGCTTATATTAGTGGGACAATGTGCGCCGAAAATAAAATTAGTGCGGCTTCAGGTTTTCGAGATATTGGAATTCCTGCTAGGGTAACGTTTTGCAGAATCGTGTATCTCTAAAACGGTTGCATGTGCGGTTATAAAATAAACATGCACGAGTTGCTTTTAATTTGTGCGAATTGGTGAAATAATAAAATTTAAGAAAATACATGTAATTTTCAAGTAAGCGGCCTTCTTTGAAAACCCAAAAAAACATCGCAGCGTCAAAATAAGAAAACGTATAGGCTCACTGAAAACTGTTTTCTGTTCTTCTTGAGACATATATTAACCATAAAAAGTTTCAAAAGTATACGTACATGCGTTAATGAGATATATTACTAAAAGTCAAAACGACGAAGTCGTAACTTTGAGGACAACGCTCAAGAAACTGGCTCAACCCAAGGTGTGTAGGAGTAAACTACCAATTAGAGCGATAGGCCAGTAATGTATAGTGAAATTATCTAGCTTGGAATGTCTCGCATGTAATTAATAATTAACAAAAACCAAAACATCACACAACGGTTGGTTATCCGACCAAATTCGAATGACTACAAAAAAGCGACGGTTTCATACATATCAATGACCATCTTAACTTGACCGTCTAATCGGTTAAAACGTGTTGTGTCTGAGTACACTGAAACAGAAAAGTAACAAAATAAACTTTTTCTACTAGCCATTTTCGTGAATTATTGGGATATGATTTTTAAACAAATAAAATCTTTTAATTTTATTTTAGGTATTAAAATACATAAATTATTAAATTTTTGCGTATACACAGTGACTTTTTAGTCGTCTTACAACGGCAACTAACTTCATGTACGTAATGTAATAATTTGTATACAAATAATAGGTACATATTTATGAGATAAGAATAATTTAAAAATAAAAATATTATGAAGTAGTAAGAAGAAACATCCTGTTGCGAGTGCGGTGCCAGTTAAGTATATCCATTAAGCGGATGAAAGGCGTCGCACGCAACGCTATATAATCTCATTGGATGACTCTTTATGTTTCTTTGTGCAATAGGTTTGTCAAAAATATCTCTACTAGATATATTTTATGTTTCCCGCGGTTTCACCCGCGTCCTGAGAGAACTACCTCGCGTACCTACCCCGTACAACTCAAATATCTTACGGACTCCTGTTTTTTCTAATATAAAATATAGCCTATGTTACTCGCAGATAATGTAGCTTTTTAATGGGAAAAGAATTCCAAAATCGGTCTAGTAGTTTTTGAGTTCATTCATTACAAACAAACAAAAATACAAATTATTCCTCTTTATAATATTAAAATATAATATAATAATATATAATAGTGTAAACAACCTTTCTAAGATTGCTAAAAAGTTACAGACTTAGGTTTAATTACTCTGTGATGATTAAGGTCAATGGGGCGAAGACCGTCTGTCGGGGAAGACCGTATAATAACAATTACGACGACTTCTGAATAGATACATAGATGGCAGCCCGGTGTACTAAATTGTAAAACGATTTTACCTGTTTTGAATCAACATAGATGTCGTTGTACGTAATACAAAAACAAAAAATGACATTTGAAATTTAGTCGGTTTTTCTACTTGCATTGCGAAAGTACCGTGCTGTAAAAAATTGTGTAAAATAACTTTTTCTACACTTTTTACGTGGATCTGTTCACGTAAGTGCTTAGATTATGACTTTCTTTACGTGATTATTTAGTTACATTGTAATAAAACTCATATTCCACGAAATTACAATAATTGAATTAAATATGACCTCAAAATGTAATAGTGGCGAAGTCCGTCTCGACTTTGGAGGCAAAGATCGGCGTATGCCGGTCTTCGCCGTTTTCAGAAATCGTGAACATTTTGGCCAGTGGCGTAGCGTGGGTTTCTGCCGCCCGGGGCCGTTCGGCAATTCGCCGCTCCTTTTTACCCCAATGTTTCTGCAAAACTATAACGTTTTTCGGGTTTTGGTATTTTTGTATGTTTATAAGTATGTCCCTTAGTTTGGCTTTATACGCTCAACGGCTTAAAGGATTAAAAAAGAAATGTTGTCATTTGATTCGTCTCACTTGCTCGAATATCATAGAGCATACGGTATAATAATTTTTCGCCAAAATGTGGCAGCTCTCAGCGGTGTTAATGGGTCGTGCACGGGCGGCCGTTTCTCTGCTGCAATATATGTATAGCTTAGTCTAGGCCTAGACGTCTTAAAGGATTTTAATAAGTTAAATGTCGATGAATTTCCGTCATCACTAGATGCTTTGTTGTTTTTAAGAGCCGACCACACCTCACTCTGTTCGACATTCGGGAAGGCTTCGGTGTAGTTGTGCGTCAGTAGGGCACTGTGGTCGTCGGTCTGCCCGCGAGGTAAACAAGTGTCGATAAAACGTTTCAACGTCTTCGAGAATCTTGAACTTTGAGTTCACGGTGCGGCCATCCGCGATTGTAGTGTCGCCTCAACTGCAGAGCGAAGACTTATTATCCCCGGGGCTTTCTCGATCGCAGCCTCGATGGCCCGAGTGTTAATGCGACGTAGGTCTCGTTGCGTAAGATTTCATATTTTTCGTTTTATGACCTGTCCTTCCGGCGAAGACAGACGACAGGATGGCATCTCACGTCTTTTCCTCATCAGTTCGAGAGTCTCGGCTGGCAGTTTAGACTACTTGTTTTTTTCTCTATGGGGAGCAGATCTTTCGAGACGAATCTCCTAGTACCGTGACAACTGTGGCCGTCCTACTGCTTAATGCTGTCGGTGAGAGGAGCAATGTAAGTCTGAGAGAAGGCTTCATTGACGGGGCCCTTTCAGTTCTGAGGTTTATATTAAGAGAAACTCGTCGGTGATCGCTTCAGCTGTTTATCGTATTGATCACCGTCTTTAAATATGTGGTTTCGGTCCGTCTTGATGTAGTCTTTCACCTTGCTTGCCACATTATCGCGGTTATGCCACCACTGCATCGCACACAGGGGCGGCTTCATAACAGGCTCGCAGATCACTGGAATATTGCAACCTGTTCAAGAATTAATAAACGGACACAAGCAAGTCTTGACGTAATGAAAATCATGATGATTTTGTTTTCGATTGTTGTTCTTTCTACTGCGCCCGCGCCGCCGCACGGTCCTACTGGGATCGTGTCAGTGCGTGCGCCATATATTTAAAAAATAGTTTTTTTTTTTTTCGTGGCGTCTTTTGCCGCCCCCTTAAATGTGCCGCCCGGGGCCATGGCCCCCCCGGCCCCCCCCACGCTACGCCACTGATTTTGGCTTCAACCTATGTTTTGGCATACTATAGATGAAAATATATATGTCGGAGTGTGAGATTCCTTGTTGCTGATTTGATTATCTGAATTATTATTTTCGTGTTATTTGAAAATCGATTAGGTACAATGATTACGTTTAGAAACGTCAAGCGGTTAGCTTGAGTGGGGTCGTTGCAGGGCTGGTTTTGCAACTTTTTGTTTGAAACAAAACACTTAAAAAAAAAGCGATTAGAACTGAGAAACATAATTTATATTTTATTTTGTTTTTAGAAACAGGCCGTTCATTAAAAGGTTGGCTACCATCGTCAAAATATGACCTAAAGAATATTTCTCATATTTGGCTTTATTTGACATGCAAATTTTAATTTTTATTTGCAGTGCAAATACGGATGACTTGTTATGTTCCTAAAATTATAAACTCTAAATAGTAATATTTACTAAAAAGTTATAAATACTATTAGGTATACTTACGTACTAATTTTTGCATAAATTCGTTTTGATCTCATTACGATCTTATATTAAAAATAATAACTTCGGCAATAACTTTGGCCTAATACCGAATAGGCCAAAGCTATTACCGAACATAAATTTTAATTACTTAGTTTGGTTTTGTGATATCATGTTTTTTAACGAATTAAAACCTGATTAGCCTAAAAATGTGTTTTTATTTAAGCGAAAATAACCCGGTGAAGTATGCCGAACTTACCCGACAAGCACTTCTTTACTAGATAGGGCGCCACTGGGAGAGTTTTATTTAAATTTGACAGCATTGAGTGAATTGTTAATGAATGATACACACACATACATTGTCCACATTCGTGTAAACAGGTTTATTCTACTTTTTTTCGCTATTAGACGATCTTACCCGACATGGCAGAGAAATCCGTCTATTTGGCGGTTTTTTATAAAATTGGTGTTTGTTTTATAACCGAACGACTTATCATGTTTTGGGTACTTTTATTTAAGAGTCTACTTAATATTTGAACTCATTGATTAATACTACTCGTATAAAACACAAAAAAAACGTCCAAAATTTGCCATCGAAAATGGAAATCAATGACGTATGCCGGTCTTTGCCGAGTTGACCTTATGTGATTTTACTGCCAAATGAAAAACTGATCTGTGATTTTGATGCCATTATATTTTAAGAATCAAAATGAAGAGAATAAAAATAATAATTTACACATCGACAAGTTCTTTCATTTCAAATATGTAGTAAAAAAAACATTATAGTTACCGACAAACTTTAGCTTTTTGCACGACTGTACGGACAACAGCATGGGTATAATACGATTAAAAAAGTAGGACGTCGATATGTATAAGTCCGTCGCTTTTTTGTAGTCATTCGAATTTGGTCGGATAACCAACCGTTGTTTTATGTTTTGGTTTTTGTTAATTATTACTTACATGCGAGACATTCCAAGCTGGATAATTTCACTATACATTACTGGACTATCGCTCTAATTGCTAGTTTACTCCTACACACCTTGGGTTCAGCCAGTTTCTTGTGCGTTGTCCTCAAAGTTGTGTCCGTATACGCAGCAGGACCCTGCGTTTAATTCGATTGAAAGTTAGCTTTTTGCGTGCGTGGTATTTAGTACCTTTCGAATTGTATAAGTAAAAAAATAGTACATTCATTGCTACAGCGAAATCTTGAATTATTACCCAGCAGGACCCTCCGCTGTTTGAAGGTTTTCAGACCAATAGTATATGTCACCGTTTACCGATGTATTAGTACCTTTAAAATACCTTGGTTTCATTTTAATATAATTATTAGTTTATGAGGAAAGCGCCTGCAAAACTTTTATCATGCCAGCAGGACCCTTTTTTGTTTTAACGCTTTCGGCCCCGACAGTCATATTTCTTGTTAGCATTTTAATAGTACTTTTCAAATAACCTTACGTGTAATTCAAATATTTTGTATTATAGCAGAAAAATTGTTTTAAAACTTTTAAATATTTTTTCAGCGACTTAACATTTAGTTTGGCCAATGTAGGTATGAGCTTTCATAACTTTTAGCATGGTGACATTAATCAAATAGATTTTTATTAATTTAAACCGGTGTTTTTAGATGAACTTATATATTTAATTTTTATGAACACAATTTAATACAAATCCGTTATGATATGATTATTATTTATTTTGCATTTAGCCTCAATTTTAATAATATTTAAGTGCCATAAAAATAATAGCATCATTGGAATGGTATAATCTTAAGGACATCGCGAAAAAAGTTTTAAATCAAATTGCTTGTTAAACTACAAACTATTTGATTTAAACGTAAGGTTATTTGAAAAGTACTATTAAAATGCTAACAAGAAATATGACTGTCGGAGCCGAAAGCGTCAAAACAAAAAAGGGTCCTGCTGGCATGATAAAAGTTTTGCAGGCGCTTTCCTCATAAACTAATAATTATATTAAAATGAAACCAAGGTATTTTAAAGGTACTAATACATCGCTAAACGGTGACATATACTATTGGTCTGAAAACCTTCAAACAGCGGAGGGTCCTGCTGGGTAATAATTCAAGATTTCGCTGTAGCAATGAAGGTAGGTACTATTTTTTTACTTATACAATTCGAAAGGTACTAAATACCACGCACGCAAAAAGTTAACTTTCAATCGAATTAAACGCAGGGTCCTGCTGCGTATACGGACACCTCAAAGTTACATCTTCGTCGTTTTGACTTTTAGTAATACATCTCATTAACGCATGTACGTATACTTTTGAAACTTTTTATGGTTAATCTATGTGTCAAGAAGAACTGAAAACAGTTTTCAGTGAGCCTATACGTTTCCTTATTTTGACGCTGCGATGTTTTATTGGGTTTTCAAAGAAGGCCGATTACTTGAAAATTACATGTATTTTCTTAAATTTTATTATTTCACCAATTCGCACAAATTAAGAGCAACTCGTGCATGTTTATTTTATAACCGCACATGCAACCGTTTCAGAGATACACGATTCTGCAAAACGTTACCCTAGCAGGAATTCCAATATCTCGAAAACCTGAAGCCGCACTAATTTTATTTTCGGCGCACATTGTCCCACTAATATAAGCTATCTGCCCATGTACAATGTTTCTCTCTCCGATAATTCGTTTAGAATCTTCCTGCTGGAAGAACGTTACCCCAGCAGGAATGATTTTTTTCATTTTTTTCCAAAACTATAACCCGCACAATTTTTTTATTTCGCGCACATCATCAGCAGATTGCGCTCTAATTATACGTTCCACTCATATATCTCCAGGAGATACTTTCCTGCTAGGGTAACGTACACGGACCAGCCAACGATGATAGATGCGAGCCCTTTACCTACTGAAGTTCCTTCTTTCTTCGCTTCGACATTACGGGCAACGTTGGGTGTCTTACATCTACTTTGTTTTCCTTGATTTGGGGCTTTTAAAGACATATCGCGTATGTAAAAGGACTGTATGATGTCTGCAATAATGTGATAATGATAACAGTAGATACCTATTTTTGGGAACTCCCTTCGGTTATCCGGCTCTAGGAGAAATTAGAGCAGTATAGAGGGAACGGCCCGGTGGATATGTGTTGACTGTAACACCTAAAAACGACCCCGAATGGCGACCAAAGACCCCTACGATTATAAGAAGGAGTACAAGCGCTGTCCAGTCTTTCTCCTATTGCGATTTGCGCCATGTCCAACCGAATTATTTATTTTCGTTCGTAGATAGTACGTTTTTAGGGTTCCGTAGTCCACAAGGAACCCTTATAGTTTCGTCATGTCTGTCCGTCTGTCCGTCCGCAGCCTAGCTCAAAGACGCCTGGTGCTAGAAAGCTGATATTTGACATGAATATAGACATAAGATATTGCAACAAAACTGTAGAATAAAATTTAGGAAAATATTTTTTTTAAGGGTTGAATTTTTGTTTGGTTGAGTACCCTATTATGTGGAGTATCATTGGATAGGTTTTGAAAAAATATTATTAGCTTGCTCAAATCATTTTTCGATCAAGTGATTGGTTTGTCAAATATCAAGCTTTGAAGTGAAAAAAAAAATTATACTCAAGTGTCCCCTCCCCCCCTCTGCCGGCTAAACTATTAATTTGGAAGAGGTGAAAAAAATCACAATTGTAGTAGGTACATATAACGAATTTAAAAGGAAAACTATCACGGCTAAGTAGACATCACAAGTTTACGAGTAATCGTCGTTTAACTTATAAATACCTATTTCTGTGAGTTCACATAGGGAGCTCTGGCTTAATCTTAAAGATATACGTACTTTGGTATGTGATGTACTACGGGGTACAATGTGGGCCCGTTTTTAGTCCCGTGTGAAACAGAAGTTATTATCAATAATGGCCATTTTGGGCAACTACGGAACCCTACATTGCGCGTGGCCCGACACGCACTTGGCCGGTTTTTGATCTGTTATGTTTCCTCGAAGAGGCCTACCTACTTACCTATATCCATCAGTGGACTATCGCAGGCTGATGTTGATGACGAGATATAGTTTAACATCCCTATTACGGTATCCCGAAATATAAAATATTGTAAACAACGTATTAATTATTATACTCGTTTTTTATATTTTAGACAGTTTTATTAAATAAAAACATTAGAGCGGCGTTAGGATCAGAGCGGTCAGACATGTTTTGGAATTTGGACACAAATTAATCAACAAGTTTAGTTCGTTATCAATATTCACGGCGAATGAACGTTCGATTCACACTCATAGATAGCAACAGCTTAAAATTTAAAGCATTGTAAAGATACGATTCCCTGATACGCGATAAATATGTGTGAATAATCACATAAGTGGTGGATTGTTGGCGTGTGGACGTGTGTGTGTGAATTTGTGATTAAGAAAACTATAAAATGGCTGTCGCTATAAATAAAGGTAGGTGTGAGGGTTTTCTTAATGTAATAAGCTGGTAACATTTTGTTCTTACAGAACTGGCTGAATGAAATAAATACCAAGAAAAGATACTTATTATAAACTTAATAAAACGTCAATTTAAGTATTTAAAAACAGAATGCTGACTTACATATTCACAAATAGAACGCTACATGACAAGCATAACAATATTGTTTACGTAGTTGCTCCTTATTTACTTATTGGAAACGAATTGTTTGTTACTGACTAAAGGCAATCTGCAACAAGCTGCAACATGTAGGTAGCTGCTTTCATTTTCCTTACCACTTGATCAAGCAAATATTATCTCTATTGCATTGAAAATAAAGATAATGCTATTAATCGTTATCGGCCTTTCGCTCAAAGTTCAATGACCCAGTTCGCCATAAGACCGGCAAACAAGTTTAAAACATTTGTTCAATGAATTATGTAAATAAAACAGACACATATTTTGCCATCATGTTCTATTTCACATTATATAATGTTTTTTACATTTTTGCTGTACCTTTTTATTAAGTAGGTACATGAATATACCTGTACCTACCTATACCTAGGTACATATTCACCAACAGAACCAGGAACGTTTCTGCCTACTTACCTAGTAATTCAGAACAAGATAAACATCTTAATTTTTTTAATAAGTAGGTACCTAATCAAATTTTAGTTTAATTCGCTCAGCTAAGTTTTTTTTCTAAAATACAAGGTACCTATCTACAAACAATAGCTACATAGTTCGAGTATGAGAATCTCGTGTCCTTAACGTATAACACAATAAATAACCTTAAATTTAAGTACCCAGGTAATACCTATTGGTTTGTAATGTTTTAGCAGTTAGGATGTAAAAAACATTTTTTTTAAGTTAGCTAGCACATTGACTGCTGGAAACTTATATGGTCCCAAGTGTCGGATTTTGCGATGCGGTTAGCCCAACATAGTCGTGTTTAGGGAAAAAATATACAAGCGTGCTGCCGAAACATACGACGCGTGAATCATACCGATACTACACATGTGCTGACGACCACTCATGTGTGTGTTTTTTATTGTATAGCAAATCGTATGTCGCGTGTCGCGTCAGCATCAGCACATACACACGCTCGACCTGCACGCGCGTTGCGTGCCGTTAAGCACGAGAGGCTGGGCACGCCCGAGGCCGCTTAGCAGAAGGCCCTTTACGAATCTTAGGCCAGCAGTCAATGTTCTAGCTTAGCCCGCTCGTTCGACTATTAGGATTAGGGGTGATCTTCGTGACCAGGGTTTCTCAAACTTCTCTGGCTTTGGCCCGGTTTGTGAAATAGTGACCCACGTGATCCCAATTACCCAGGGCTTGGATAACGGTATATTTTTCGAAACGTTTTCGTCTTAAATACCTAAGAAACGATTTGTTTCGTTTACGTTCGAACAGAACGTTATAAAAACGTTTTTAAAGAACAATTATAATTTAAATCGTTTTTAATTAATAAACGTTTTAAAACCGTTTTTTTATATTTTTGGGTTCAACAGGTATTAATATGAAACTACGAATGTCACGAATTTCATTCAGTTGATATTTTACGGCCGCGCATTTCTGACATTTTGATTTGTTACTTTCATCATTGTAAATGTAATATGAATAAATTGTTTTTTTTCTCTTTCTTTCCATTTTGTGAGCAAGAAACAAACACCACTTATTAACAAATCACTCGCAACGCAAGTCACAAAACAATCTCGATCAATACGTTAGAAGCGCATTGCAATTACTGATGCAATGAAATCAAAATGTAACATAATTAACATACTACGTTAGGCGGAACCCGATCCAATTAAACAAGTTCATGCTTGTCGCCGCAGACCGTGTGCGGCTGCGTCCTGCGGAATAAACCGGTTTTTACCCTGCGGAAATAACGTTCTCCTTTTGTTTTCGTTCCGAACAAAATGACATACAAAGAACTGTTCAAAACGTTTTAAAAACGTTATTTTAAATAACGTTTCCAAGCCCTGCAATTACCACTAAGTCAAAACAAAAACGCTGGTCTAGACTTCTAGCGTACAGTTCGATGTTCGGTTTGATTGTTCAGATGACGTAGAGATTTAAAGGTCGCCGTCGCCTCGCCTTTTAGTGTTGTACTGAGTGTCGTCGGTTCGATCCCACACGACGCAACACCGTGTGTGAACCACACAACTTGGTAGTTTAGATTCAGGATATTCTTTGTGTCCGTTGATTGAATTTATTTGCAGTTTATCGATTTCATCATTTCTAGATAGGGCTGGAGTGGCCTATAAAAGACTGCATGACTGCATCATATTTACGTGAATTTTCATGATTTTCCGGCCTTATAATTATTATCCTCAACATCCTTCGTGATTTTTGGACACCAAATCATAATAAAAGAATAAATCTGCCAACATTTTAACGTGTGCAGTGGATTTCGTAGCTGTCTGCGCATAGCGCGTACGTACTAGGTCTTAGCGAATTCACTTACAACAGGGTTAATCTCGGTGGGGTTGGAAAATAGCATGCTTCGCGGGACCCTGCTATAGTTAAAAACATCACGAATGTTTTTTAGGGAAGTGTCTTAAACACCTCCGGCGGCTCCAAATCATATTAGTGGCGGAGGGAACCCGCAAAAGGACTTCTACGGCGAAAATGAAGAAAAAACACAAAGAAAATTAAAGGCTTTCTTTGTGGTGTGAACCTACTTCTTCAATAGGATTACTACTTTATTGAGTGGTAATATTTATGTATTACACACAAACAAAATTTATTTGTCAAAGTTCCTACGCTCAAAAACTGAAGACATTCATTGGCCAAAAACCGCTCACAACACGTTGTTGTCGCAATGATTCTTTCATCGATGTCCAATATAGGGTCAGATGTTCAACAATGAAACAGTGGTACACAATAAAACATTGCAATATTTCTAAAATGCTACGTTGCTAGATCGTGCATTATATCGCGTAAGGACCCTCTCGAGAATACCCCGCCGCACCCCAGTTCGCGTCGGCGACTCGGCGCCACGTAGGAGTGTAGCGGCTGCTGACGCTACAAAGTATATACAAGGCACGTACGTTATTTTGTAAGTGCGGCGCAGCAGTCGTCTCCCTTCCCTCATACAGTTAGGTCGTACATAGTCATATAGTATATTCATAATTATATTTGTGGTACCACAGTAAAACATATTATATATTGCAGTATGTGACTTCTTTCTTTTATCTCTCGACACAACATCTTCTCATTACCCCTACAGGAGAAGACGTGTCTGTGGAGCATTTTTTTTTTTTTACAAAAATGTTAATATTTTGGTAATTCTTTTAAGATTTTTCATTCAAATATGGTTGATAAATTCATATTTTTCATGATTACCTAGCATTAAAAATATATCAGAGACTAAGTGGAACAGATCATAAGTTAAAAGTGTTACAATTTAGTGATTTTTTTTTGAGGGTATTAATATAAACCCTATGTAGTCAACAATGAAACAGTTGCACAAAGGACACAATGAAACACTGTTTCATTGTGTACTATCATGTTTAATTGTATACTATATACCTACCAAACAAAATCTAGTTTCTTACAATCGTTTCCTAGCAAATTAATAATTTTTGAGGCTGCCTATAGTTAATAATAATTAATAAAGTTGCCTATATACCTTCAAAAAATTAAACGTGTATCTGTAAAAACTAAATGTGTACGAGATATTGAATTCTTAGTGTTTCATTGTTGAACACACTATTAATAATTATGTTTCATTGTTGAATTTGAGGTGTTTCATTGTGTACACTACTGTGGACACAATGAAACATTTCCAATTTATTTGAATTCTTTTTTTTGCTGATTGATTACTCATCAATTTAAAAAACCATAAATGGCATTCTATACCCAATTAAATTGCCTACATACCTGTAAAAAACAGCCTTCTATCTGTAAAAACAAAAGTTTTATGAGACTTTTAATTTTTAGTGTTTCATTGTTGAACACCTGACCCTACGCATCGTGAGCGTTTTCATAATTGCCATATCAAGAATTGTGCGATACGGCTATACTATACTTGGCTACAGTAGCCACCAGGTGATGTCACCTAATTTCCGCTCAATGGCCGCTTTTTGTATTTAAGCGCAATTAAGGCACTATATAATATATTAGCTTAGCTTTATAAAAATCCTACCTTTCCTTCCTTTCGACAGGTATTTTTATCGTGGCTGCAAAGCGGACGCCATTCGGCAGAATGGGCGGTGCATTGAAAGACATGCATCCCTCGGATCTCCTCGCTGTCGCCGCTAAAGACGCCTTGAAAGCTGGCAATGTCGCACCAAATATTATTGACACAGCCAACATTGGACAGGTGTATGGTGTAAGTGCCCATAAACTCTTTCAATTTTATTTTATCAGCCGTAAGCCTTCTGTTAAACCAACAAGAAGACGTGACTTTTTGCTGCATTCATTTATATTTGTTCTATATCTACGATTTGATTTACTTATTTGACTCGAGAAATACTCATTGGCTTAGTTTAAAACTATACTTAGTTGTACTAATACGTAGAGAAAAGTTCATGTGGAATATTGCAAATCGCAATGTACTTCGCCGTTAATATCAGCTTTATTATTTCATTTAGTTCAGTGGTTCATCTGATGGTGGTTTATCTCCACGCCACGCTGCCTTGAAGGCAGGCATACCGCAGGAGAAACCAGCGCTTGGTGTCAGCAGACTATGTGGCTCTGGATTCCAATCAGTTGTCAATAGTGCACAGGTAAGCTAGGATACCAGCTTTTGGGCAATCCAGTTGATTCCTTATCGCCATCAATTTTTGAGCTACAGATAGACACAATTCTTTATTATACATAAGTTGACTGTCCAAGAGATGACGATAACGTTATCTTATTCTACCGCAGGTCTAATTCTGTACTCGTATTATATTTACCTATAGGTACGTTGTGCTCGAATTATACTACATAACACATAAATATGCAGCCACGACACCAATTCCGCTATATGGTTTTTCACAACGTATTGCGACCCTTCGTTTCACCATGTTGATGTCGATGGTTTAGGTACAATGCGTTAAGTGCTCGATAAGCGTTCTCAGTCTAGTGTAGGTAACTTATTCAATTAATTTTCAGGACATTCTTACCGGCACTGCCCAAGTTTCTCTCGCTGGAGGTACAGAGAACATGTCGGCAATACCATTCGTTGTCAGAAACGTTCGATTCGGCGTCGGTCTTGGAGTGAAAGTGCCTTTCGAAGATGCCCTGGCTGCGGGCTCATTAGATACCTATTGCAACTTTACCATGCCACAAACAGCAGAAAACCTGGCAGAGAAATATAGTTTAACGAGGTCTGAGGTCGATACGTTTTCTTTGCAGTCACAACAAAGGTGGAAAGCTGGTAAGAATTAGGAGGAATTATATAATCTTCCTTAATTTTATTGGATAGCTGGGTATATATTATAACCAGGTAGGTATAATTTTATTACTGCGGCAAGCAATATTTATCTCCTAATAATAATGAACCTGTTTAACTAGTAAAGTATTTTTATACAAACATATTGAGGTCCAATAGTGAGGTGCAACGTAAATAATTTCTGGCTATCAAAACGAAAGTCACACAAATATTTTCAAGTAAATATTAATACAGCAGACTATAATCACCATGTTTTTAGCGCATGACGCGGGCGTATTCAAAGCAGAAATGGCTCCAGTCACCGTGAAGGTGAAGAAACAGGACAAAGTCATTGAAGTCGATGAGCATCCTCGACCTGATACCACCATGGAAATGCTGAGCAAACTGCCTACACTGTTCAGGAAGGGTGGCATTGGAACGGCTGGTAATTCCTCGGTGAGTAGGCATTAGTCTCTAAGAGTTGGTGTTCTATCAGACAGAAGAGGCATTAAATATAAAATAAAATCAAACTCGTATTAAAATGCGAAAGTCTGTTAACTTATTCTGTTCTGTTACATGCACCGTTAAACCGTTGATAAAATTTTGCATAACAACAGATAAAAGATCAAAATCTGGTAGGTAAATAAAGAAAACTGGAGAACAGTACCTAAACATGAAAACCACAAAAGATGAAGAAGATGAAAGTCAATCCTGAGTAATTTTTCAGTAAAAATAACTTAAGGATTGACTTTCATCTTGGTGACGGTGGACATTGGTGACGATGAATAATATTTTCACTGTGCAAGTGTGCAAAGTGTGTTGAATAAAGAGACAACATTGATTTTGAGCACTCTATATTTAAAAAATCCTTTGTTTAGGGAGTGAACGACGGTGCTGGAGCAATCATCGTAGCCAGCGATGAAGCAGTAAAGCAGCACGGTCTAACTCCCCTAGTCAGACTGGTAGGCTGGTCTTTCGTCGGAGTAGACCCCAGCATCATGGGCATCGGACCCGTACCTGCGATACAGAGTCTCCTAAGTGCCACGGGGCTCAAACTGGATGATGTGGATTTAGTTGAGGTAGGTGGTTAATTACTGTTTTTTTTTTCTAAAAGAATGCGTTATTGTCTGCTAACCTATGCAGAGTACCTACCTATCTATTTGTTGGAGAAGTGTTATTTTTAACTGTCTTGGAAATTATTGGACTTGGGCGACGGGTATACCCAACTCTCGCCCTAGTGACAGAAGACGAGAAATTAGTAATAGGATAAGACTAAGCAATTTTGGTCACGTTGCACGTCGAGTGAGTAGTGACTATCGTCATGTTAAGAAATCAAGTTCCATTTTTTATAATATTAATTCTATAACAAAGTACAAACGCCTACAACGTACAAACGCTTTAAAATCTACCATTTTATTGCCTGTAGTTGCTTACGAACCATTTTGTTTATAAGATAAAATTACCTTGCAGATCAACGAAGCGTTTGCGTCTCAAACGCTGGCGTGCGTCAAGGAGCTCGGCTTGGACCAGAGCAAGTTGAACGTGAACGGTGGAGCCATTGCCTTAGGACACCCTGTTGGAGCCTCGGGAGCCAGGATCACGGCACATCTGGCCCATGAACTCAGGTAACACCCTACCATCAACATACGGCCATTTTAGTCCACTGCTGAACATGGGCTTCGCCTAATTTGCTTCACAATAGTATCAGGGGTGCATAGGGTTCCCACCAAAAACTTAGGGTCCCAAGCCAACCTCACCTGCAAGTGGTGCACCTGCCGATCAACGGACGAGGCTCCGGCAAACAAAATATCCCGATAAGCGGCAATAGACCCGCCACCTATTACGTGGGATCAAAACACTGGCGAAAAGTGGGCGTTTAGCCCTTTCAAGGACAGTAAACGAGACACAATAGAAGTTTTATTGTTATGACGTCTTTAAGCGTCAACTGTCCTTCAAAGTGTTAATAAGCCTCTGCCTACCCCTTCGGGGAAACAGGCGTGAGTCTATGTATGTATGTAATACTATCAGTATTGTGAGTCAATAGGGGGATTTTGCTTATGGGAATTTGCTTTGCCTATACCTCGATGGCCAGAGGGCAAAGTAACCTTGGCAATAACTGATCTAGAAGACTTTGAGCACGGGTTTGACTTCGCTTAGTGTATTTATAAATATCGGCACTGTCGATTTTAGTATTAACTTTATCGTTTAGCAGGTTTTAAGAGATTATCTTTCTTTGGATTAGGTACAGATATCTATGATATAACATCACATCATGAGACTTTATCGTTATCTATTAAAATGTTCCATCGATAAAAATACAATAGCGTTAGACTGACGAATGTGTGATTGTTGTACAAACGGCTACAAGTCAAGCTTGATAGTTGCAGTGCAATTTAGAGCCTTATTTCTTAAGCTATAGGAACTGTTCAAAGGTCAAAGTGTCTAGCCTGATGAGTATCCGTGTTTGGTTAGTAGTTTTGTACCTACTGGTTTTGTGTCAAGGGCACTTGAGAATTCTCATTGAATTAATTAAATTAACATCTATTGTTCAGTATTAAGGTGCCTTGTCCAAAACAATCACAACAAGGAAAAATTTGTATAATCTTGGACCATGGTTTAATTTGCTTTTAGGGGAAATTAAACTATTTAAAACAGATTCTAACTTGAACAATTTTGCAACTGGGCTCTGTAGCTAATGGCTCGATGCGGACACCACTTCTGAACCAAGAACTCTGAATACTAGAAAATTCCCAAAGAAAGTGAAACTTTCTTGATGCGCTAAATTACTACCTACTCTTGTGTTTTCTTTTTTCAGGCGTCGTGGTCTGAAGAGGGGTATCGGATCGGCTTGCATCGGCGGCGGACAAGGCATAGCGTTACTTCTAGAAACTGTCTAATTTTAGATATCTGTTGATACAGCAGTAGGTATATCTCGAAAGTTATTGGTGCTGATTACGATAGATTAAGGTACATGGTTGTTGTATTATCATTGTAAGTATATAATGTAATAAACTATTTATATTGTTATATAAGTTTTATTTTATTTGACCTTGTTTGTTCTGCTATTGGTACTTTGAACCTGGAGGCTTTGCACGACTTCCCTACTTGACGTGGGCTTGTCAAAAGCCCCTCTGGTGGCCAAAGGGTGGCCATTACCATTACTGACCGGTACCAAAGAGCAAAAATATATTGTTCTTTTCTTTCCACAATAACAAATGGCACAGGTAAGGCAGTCTAGAGGTTTAGTACGACTTTAATCACCACCTGATCGTGTAATGTGCAATAAGTAAGTACTTATTGATCTATCGGAAAGAGAATACATACAACGTGTAACGGAAATAACGCACATCCTCAGACACCCCAATTAGAAAACCTTGTTATAATCATAATGCATGCATTGAAATATTTTTTTTATTCGCCTAAACATTGTTTTTTATCGAAAGTATTAACTTGATTATAAGTAAAATGCGTGGTCACTGCGCACGCACACAATCACACGAAACATTTGCTGTGGTAAACAAACGACAGCGAAATACGATACTGTCTATCATTTTTTAACATCGTTAGTGGCTATTGTGACTATTTTAATTTAATGATAATAACCATACCTAGTTAGCATTATTGATACATTAGAAATTAAAGTAAAAGGGTATCAATGAGAGAATTAAAGAAGAACGGCGTGTTTAAAGTTGTGAATCATATTTTTTTACAATAATAGAATAACCAAATGACTCACAGGCTTAGTGTCACTTATTCGGCGTCCTCGTTTTAAAATGCTGACATCAGGTGTCCACCAAAATGGCTTAAATATTCCTTTAGTTCACACACACAATGTTTCTTTACACTGTTTCAAAAGCAGCTGATATCTTATTTTAACTTCCCGGCACTTGTTGTCTCGTCGCAATCAACTAGTGGTTTAATAGGTATGTCCCCATAAAGCAAAAGTCCAGGGGCGTCAAGTCAGGCGACCTAGGAGGCTACTGGACAGGGCCGCCGCGATCGATCCAGCGCTCCTTGTATTCGACTGCACGATGATCTCGAACGTTCTACGTAAAATGCGCGGCGGCACCATCATGTTGATAATACACATTTTGTAAATAAACAAGTAAACTTTTTAAACATTTTTTTTCACTACACTCACAGAGAATCCAGGTAGATGACTAATTTTATTTATCTAAGCGCAACAGTGGCCGCCCGGCTGGCGCTGTACCTACCAGCGCGGGCGACCGACGCGACGGTGACAAGTGAGACACATTACGTCTCGCTCTTTCCTGCTGTTAATACGTAAGCGAAAGAAAGATAATAGACATTTTGGTGGTCAATTGTGTGTTATTGTCTTGTACCGACTGTTATGTTGTATTAATGTGTGCGTTCCTGTACGTGGAACCACTAAACAAATGCATTTAAAAAGAAGCCGTTCTACGTTGACTTAAGGTTTATTTTCGTATATTTCGCCTTTTCAAAGCAATGAGTGACTATAATTTACGTAATTTTAATTATTTTAGGATTAAAAAAAAATGATATTAAAAATGTGAGAAATGGATTCAGTAGCCGATTCTGAACAAAGTACTTTCAGGATGTGCATTAAACTTGTTACATGTTGTATACTAGCTCAAGGAACTGTAAAAAGTCAGAATCATCAATAATCGGGACAAGAAAAACGAACTAACAAGGTGATAATTTATTAAATTATATGAATACGTTTGCTTCGAACCTACCTATAATAGGACGATACAAAAGATTTTATATTAAGTACCTCTATGTAATGTCAGATATCTCCACGATATCTTGAAATGTTCAAGTATTTACTAACAAAGAAAGATGTTTATTGTTAATTTCGTCATCAAATTTATCGTGGCATTTAAAAATATCTGTAAGTAGGCAAGTTTATGCGCAAATGTATCGTTATATCAACATATGTACTTTGATAAGAACACATGCCAACAATTTAGTGTACGAATAAAAGTTTTGAATTAAACACGTTTCGCGCGCATTTTTACAAGAAACCTTTATTTCAAGATGGCGACCTCCTGTACCAAATGTAAGTTTGTTTTTCACATTACGCAATCGATCATATTTACGACGGTTATATACTTAGATAGTTTTAGTTATCTCAAAATGCTGAATAGATATGGATTATGATTTATGATAATGGAATGTAGGTAGGTAGTATTTTTGGTACCTAAGTATTTTGATAAAAGATTAGTCCGTAGTAGGTAGGTACATGTTGTTTTGAACTCCAAATCCGTAACATAATAAATACATATCAATAAAGTATGTACTTAAGTAGTTTTACAATGAACCTTGGTATTGGTACAATATACCGTAATCATACTAGTCCAGTAAATATTTCGACTGTTTATCTTAAATCATTTATAGTCACATAAGTAGATATATAGTCTGCCAAAATATGTAAACAAGTAGGTAGGTACCTATATACCATAGATAATATAATATGAATTCTTTATGCTATATACATACTAAGTAGCTAAATAACTAAATTATTATAAGTTGTTAAATCTTATAACAGATTAGTATAAAAAATGAGGTTATTTACGTTCATTCATTTGTAAAACCCGGTCAAGTGCGATTGGAATTTACATATCGACGAGGATTTACTTTGGAAAATGACCTAGAGCAAAATGTACCTATCAACAAAAATTTTTAGCGCTACTATGTCCCAATTTATTTTATAAGGTTTCTTTTTATTACCTATCAAATTGAGTCCATGCCGCCTAATGCGAAGCAGTCTCATGGAGTCCCATAAATTTTATGATCCCAATATCATAATAATATGGCAGTAATATGACAAGCCTCTATGTGGTTGTGAGGGCCCTAGAGCACTGCCTAGAGTATACCTAGTCTTGCCATAAGCTTAAATATTATAAAAGAAGAAAATATGTTCTTAACTGCAAATAACATTTATTACTTTTACAGTGTGTTAGTTTAATACATAATATAAAACAATTTAAAATATAAAAAGCTTATTCGAAGTGGTCTCCATTGGCTGCAATACCTTTAAACGTTGAGGCCAGTTATCAATAGAAGCACGCACTCTTTCCATGGGAAAATTCTTCCTTGCCAATCGTATGGATTGGTTTAGGGACTCCAAATTATCATGGCGTTTAGAGCAAGCCGTACTCTCTAAGACTGACCATAAATCATAATCCAGCGGATTAAGATCAGGAATTCAGGACTAGACGAAGACCAGTCTTCAGCTCTGATGAAGTCCGAAACATTCGCTTCCAACCAAGACTGCGTGGACCGAGCTTTATGACCCCGTGCCGAGTTTTGCTGGAAGGACCATACTTGGTTATTGAATATGGTTTTGTTAAGGGGCTTAACTACCTTCTCAAGAATGGTATTTTGATACACTTGTGCCGATATTTTGATACCTTTTTAACACCCCACCAAACCATCACTGAAATCGGATAATACCCACGTTGCACTCTGTCGACTAATTGGGAAGCTTCCTTAGAACTTTGAGCATAAATACGGTCATTTTGTTTGTTAAAATTTTGCTCAATTGTAAAAAAATTTTCATCCGTAAACAAAAATGACCAGTGCGTCTCTTATAGGCTGCAAGTACTAAGTCATCTTTTAAAATACGCGACATGGTCCTAGGTGCTATCTTCATCTCCCGAGATAAAATCTTTTGCTTTTGGACAGGATTTCTTCGAATTCTTTCCTTTACTGCTTTGACCACCTTTTTCGTACGAACATTACGTGGTCTTTTTCTGCAGAACAGGTCTCATTGTACCTATTAATAGCCCGGTACACAACATTTGACTAATACCAAGTGTATGGAGGGTTTAAAAAAATGCTTTTGGCTCCATACCTACTTTGTGTAATGCAATCACAGCCATTCGGTTCTCTTTATCACCCCACTCCATTTTAATATCGCAAAATTTTGTACAATGTATTGGCGCCAAAACGAAAAAACACAATAAACAATCGTATAAAATTTACAGATTCCAAATTCAAATGTAATATTTTATTTTATTGTAACAGTATTTATGGCCAGACTAAGTATACTTATTGTATAGTCCATTCACAGTTATTTTACCTCTAGCTGTTAGATTGGCCAACCTGGGCGTTGTGTTGCTATATTTGGTATATAATACTCCCAATTTAAATATACATTATTGCTAAAATGTACTTATTTTTTTATTGCCTAAGCGATCGTATTAAATATTTGGAAGTAATGTTTGTAACAAAACCTCTTGATATTGGCATGGCTATATGCATGTACATTTATTTTCTTACGAAATAACTAATTTCCTATGAAGATAAGTAGTTATAATAAAAATGTTGTCTATTTAATATATAAAGGTAAACGCATCATAATTACGCCAACGTGAGGTTCTAATTATCAAATACAAAAACTGTAAATTTAATTTTCATATTTATTTTGAATAAGAATGATGTGGGTGTCATATTACACCTCTGCCTACCCCTGCATGGAAACAGGCGTGAGTCTATAAGAATGATCCATGTGGACTGCCAATGTTATGATGATTCGTAACTGCTGTCATATTCTGTATCAGACTCAGAATTTAATTCTATTATAAACCTGTCCATTTCAGCATCCGTAGACCCATCTGTTTCACGAAGCTTGTCTTCAATGTTGCGCTCATGTTTGCATTGTTTTTGTCAGTCTTCTGCAGTGATAGATTGAAAAGCTTCTTCAGCTAAATTCACAATGTTGGTTGCCTCTTGTCCTAAATTTTTGCTTGTGACTCGCCTTTTAATGAGACTCCACATAAGTTCAATTGCGTTTAGCTCGCAGTGGTATGGCGGTAATCTAACCACTTTGCGGCAATGAGCTTCAAGCATTTGAATTTTTGAAGCATTTCCACTAATATTGGGTAAAATGTTATGCACGGGTAACCCTATTTTACTTTCCTGTCATCACAGAGTACAATTCCAACATAAAGAAAATAAACACCGACATCTGTCAGAGGTAAAATAACTGTGAACGGACTATATTTTCACGCCCTTCTTAAAGGATCCGGCATGAATGAAGGGAGAGAACACGAAGGCTTGTATTGAGTTCCACATCTTTATGGTACGCCAAAAGTACGAGGCACCAAATAAGAGCCATCTAACTCGGCGGCATCTAAATCCCTAATCGTGTTGTTCTGGGTAGATAAGGAGAGGGTGGTATTAATATGAAGGAGTTTTTCGAAACAGTCACCGAGATAGAGATAGGAAAAATATGGCCATGGCATGGCAACATCTCCGCGTAATTGCAGGTACTCTAAGTAGCCTTAGGATACCCAAAGATACGGACAGTACGCAGCCGCGATATATAAGTAGAGGTTATCCAATATGTACTGACCGGAGTCGCGCCAAATGTGCGAAAAATACAGGGAGGCACATAAAAACTTGCACATGGTATTCATCGACCTTGAAAAGACATATGACCGAGTGCCTCGTGAAGTCTTGTGGTGGGCCCTTAAGAAGAAAAGAGTGCCTGGAAAATACCTGACGTTGATTCAAGCCATGTACGCTGAATGCAGAACGCAAGTCCGATCCGCGGCCGATATCACAGCCAGATTCGATGTGGCCGTAGGCTTGCACCAGGGGTCGGCCCTTAGCCCCTACCTCTTCCTGTTAATTATGGATGCTATATCAGCGGACATACAGGAAGAGGCACCCTGGTGTATGCTGTTTGCCGATGACATCGTTCTGGTAGCAGAGAATGGACAAAAGGTGCAGAGCAAACTGGAGGAGTGGCGGCAGAGATTGGAGAATGTAGGCCTGAGAATAAGCAGAAACAAGACAGAGTATATGTTCTGTGACTTTGGCGGTCTCTCCAGTCCTATACCGGTTACACTCGGCGGTACACCTCTACCAGTATGCTCCGATTTTCGCTACCTAGGTTCACTCCTGCAAGATGACGGCGAAATTGATCGGGATGTTAGGCAACGAATCAACGCAGGATGGATGAAATGGCGACAGGTCTCAGGCACAATATGCGATCACAAAATGCCTGTGAAGTTAAAAGACCGCATGTATAAGGCGGTTATAAGGCCTGTCGTACTGTATGGAGCTGAGTGTTGGGCTACAAAGAAGATGGATGAGAAACGATTGCATGTTGCTGAGATGGGAATGTTACGATGGATGTGCGGAGTGACAAGAATGGACAGAATTAGGAATGAATATATTAGAGGTAGTACGAAAGTAGCGCCCATTGATGAAAAGGTAAAAGGGAGTCGATTGGCCTGGTATGGACATGTTATGCGAAGAGATGAGATGTACGTAGGTAAGAAAGTGATGAATATGCACGTAGAAGGGCGAAAAGGGAGAGGGCGGCCAAGGAAAAGATAGATGGACTGTGTGAGGATGGATATGAAAGAGAAAGGGATAAACGATCGGATGGCTGGTAACAGAGAAGTATGGAAGCGAAGGACATACTGCGCCGACCCCAAATAAATTGGGACCAGGGCAAGACAATGATGACTGACCGGAGTCGTCTCAGAGGCGAGAGCAGCATTCGAGGCACGGTTCTGTCGTGAAAAACCAACTGAGTATGTTCAAATGACACCCTCGATGTTATTACTCTGCTTGAGATTGCATAAGTAAGACCTATATCTGTATAATCTATGAGTAAGACTTGTACCTATCGGTAAAGGAGCGAACAGACTTTGGGACACACAGAGGTTGGAGAAGGAAAGGTGGTACCTGAAAAATGCGCACGCCTGTGATTTATTGGTGTTGGACTCGAGCAAGTTCCCAGTACCCCAATGCGAATCACTTTCAAAACCTGGTTAATGTCAACAACGTTCGAGGCCTTCTTCGATTTACTTAAAATGACTTCTATGTCGGCTTGATGTCCGAAATGTCACCTATGCACAGTACTGGCATCTGTATAGCAATGCCTTCTTCCAAACGAGCAAGTCATTGATAAACAGAAGAAAAGTGTGGGCGATAGGATTGACCCTGGGGAACACTACAAATTATCCAGAGGATTTTTTATGACCGACGGTCATTAAATCGTGACGATAAGTCTTATCCTGGCAGATTGGCTGCAGAGAAGCCAAGGTGTTCTCTCCTGCCGGCTGACCGGCTTATTTGGTCGCGCCAGATCGTCGGATGTGTTCTCGCTTCAAACATTGATACAAGCTATGGTTTGGTGCTGTAGAATCTAGAACTCCGCTGTTCGCTGTCTACTCTATGAGGCAGTAAATCACTACCTAATGCCGAGCGAGGAGAGGACGCGCGAAGCTGAAGAGAGTGTAATTCTGGGCGTCGGAAAGCATACGATCTCCAGCCATCGTAAGTGACAGCCTACGGACGGCGAGCTAATGAGGCTGCACATCATCCGTCACTAGAGAAAGCGGCGCCATGTCCGCACGTGTGCCTCTAGAGCGAAATGACAGGCAAGCCATTATGAGAGCCGATCATGGCAGGGTTGCAGCAATGAACAAAAATCTACTAACCGGGATTTGCGAGACTCCGAACGCCTGTATGCAGGGAAGTAACAGCATAGGATACGAACATGACTACCTACTAATCACGTTTATTTTCTTCACCTTGGAAAACTTAATCACAGATTAGGTTTTATATATTATCATTTCTATTTACCATTTAGTCTCGTGTAAACCCACGTCCGAAAGTAATAGATTCGGTTCCCCGTGGTCCGAACCTATTACATTCAGCATTGGTCGTCCATTGCCAATCTAATAATATTTTCAGCAATCTTCATAATTGGCGCGAAGCGGACGCCATTTTGCAGCTATGGCGGTTCTCTCCGAGAGTTGCCAGCATCGTATGCTTTTGCGGCAGCGGCAAAGGACGCAATTCAGTCATCCAACTTAGATCCTATATATATTGACAATACTATAGTTGGAAATATAAATTTTGTGAGTATCTAACATACACAGATAGATCAAATAAAAGTGTAGATGCAGCACGCCCGCATGTACTTGCAAGTGAAGGCACAAATAAGACCTCAAGCCTAAAATAAACGCACCTTTAGTGTGTCTTGCCGTAAAGTATACTAGTACTGATTTTTTCTTGCTTCACTCTCAATGTAAGACGTGATGCATCTATCATTTTGTACTTCATCAGTCTACACTAGCCTTAAATTAACTTCTTACATGGATGCCTTTTTTAGCTCAGTCAATGTGATGGAGGCAAGACCCCTCGCTATTGCGGCATTTATTCCGGAGTTCCAATACGCAGTCCAGCTCTAGGAGTCAATAAAGCCTGCGGGACTGGACTGCAAGCAATCATCAGCAGTGCTCTGGTAAAATACTTTTCGAAACATATGTACTTATCTGATGGTTAGTAGTTGGTATCTAGCACTCAAATGCTCACGTGCTGCTAACTTTACAGCAAATGAGAATAAGGCTAACCTATCCTCGTCATCTTCTCCCAAATCCCATTCCAATTCTCATACTCTCTCTTTATCAACATCGAAAATAATGGGTAGGAATCGGATCTCTGGAGCTCTCTTTTAACGAACTTAACGCAACAGTAGGATACTGTTGCTTTACAACAATCTTCATAAGGATCTTCAAACTTCAAACCCTGAAAGAGCAAGGGCATTCTATGTAGCCAACATAGCCCATCTTTCGAAATTTGTTCCATCTGTTATGTGATTATGGGCTAGCACAATAGCTTATCCTGAAGTAATCCTGAACCGACACAAAGACAGAATCGGAACAACTGTTTGTGGACCACAAAACTGCAACGAGGGTTAACGAACACAAATCTCGTAGGACTCATTTTGGCGTCCGGGTTGCCCCTAATTTTAACATTTTGAATTTTGTGCACTTAGCTGATGACATCATTGCCTTATTGTCTTCCCCTCTAAATGTGGAGACGGTAGCCGTAAACTCATTTATTTCTTACTTCACAGGATATTATAACAGACACTTCAAAGATAACTTTAGCTGGTGGCACGGAACAGATGTCATCACTACCGATGCTAGTCAGAAACGTCCGATTTGGAACTGCTTTAGGCACACCCTACCTTCTAGAGGACCATATAAAGAAAATATTCCCTGACAGCTACACAGGACTGACTCTACAGCAGATGGCAGAGGACTGTGCGAAGAAACATGGGATAACCAGAGAAGAGGTTGATGAGTTTACTCTACAGAGTCATTTGAAGTGGAGAACAGGTATGTGTATAAATAACTATAACCACAAAATATCGCATGAAAATATTCGTGTTATCTCGCACATATTAACTTCATAACTAGCACCAACATTCCCAGTCCCACGGCTGTTGATTGGCGTGGATTTGCATTAGTTATGGTTAGAAGCTTGTAGCTTTGACGCCTTTTTAGCATTTTATGATTTAAAAGCTTAGCGAAGGAGGGAATTTTATTATGAAGATAAATATCATGATCTTGTTGTCTAGGGACTGTTAGTGCAAATAAATCATGTCACCGAATGGTCAGAAAAGTAACACATAATATGAACTTATAAAAAAAATACCTACATGTTTCAGCTCAGGAATCAAAAGTATTTGACCAAGAAATAACTAGCCTAACGGTGACTCTTAAGAAGAAAGAGATAGATGTTAAAAAGGACGAGTTGCCACAACCCTCGCTAAAGACTGGAGACTTGAGCAGTCTGCCTCCTTTAATAGAAGATGGAAACATTATCACTTCAGGGAACTCTTCTGTAAGTAAATTTTCATTCTTGAAATTTTCAAAGAAAAATAAGAAATAACAGAATAAATTAATGCTACGCACTGAAGCACTGCCTGTCAATGATTCTCGCAAAGCCAATACTTTTGCAAATATTGGTCAACCGTTCAAGTATAAGTTCTTTCGCTGTAATTTTGCTAGCAAGGAAACACAAGGAATTATCATTAGCAATTGCCAGCTTTCTTTTTAAATCGTCATTGTAAATACGCCGGCAGCAACTACAAGTAAATATTCAACCTACTACTATAATAATGAGAGAAAACCGACCAAAATGGGGCCGGGCTGGCCAAAAAGTAAATAGTGGAGTAGAAATCCGCAATCACTTCCAAATAGTCCACGAAATGACGAAACTAACAGGTCTAACAGCTAATAATTCCGATACTCAGTCATCGTTTAACGGCCGGTTTCAATATTAGATCTATCCATTGATTTGGAGATTACATGAATACATTCATGTATTCACGGAGCTTATTGTCAAATATCATCATCATTCTTTTAGCGTTATCCCAGTTTCAATCTGGGGTCCACTTCCGAGTCTAACCGGATTCGGCTGAATATTAGCTTTTCCACAGAGCGACTGCCTGTCTGACTTCTGCAACCCGAAGGGATAGCGATATTCCATGGTTTAGACTAGTGTCAGTTTATTTAGAAGGTACTGACGCCCTGTAACGACTGTCAAAGATCTTCATGACAACCGGGACCGAAGGCTTAACGGCCCGGCCACGGCCTACAGCGGCGGCGGCAGCGGCGAGCGTTTTCGATGTACATCGCGCGCTTTACTCCGCCGCGGCGGCCGATGACGCGTTAGAGTAAACGCGCCATGTACATCGAAAACGCTCGCCGCTGCCGCTGTAGGCCGTGGCCGGGCCGTACCGTGCTCTCCGACGCATGGGACAAGCGATAATTAACAATTCAATACGCACATAACTCCGAAAAGTCATTGGTGCGCGCCGTGGATTCGAACCCGATACCCTCTGCATGGCAGTCTGTTGGTTTCCCCACTAGGCTATCGCTGTCTTTGAGCTTTGGAGCTTATTGTCAAATTTATATGTATCTAAAATCTAAAAAAATGGATAGATCGAATACTGAATTCACCGGTAAATTGACACGCAGAACAATGTTTCCAGGTGCCAGCAGACGGCGCGGCAGCAGTCCTTGTAGCCAGTGAAGGTTCTATGACGTCACATAACCTCAGACCTCTCAGTAGGGTGGTCTCATGGTCTTGTGTGGGAGTAGATCCAGTCGACACCGCCACCGCATCAGTACCTGCTATCCGAAAGTTGCTGGAAGAGCAAAAGCTAAACGTGGACGATGTGGATTTGTTTGAAGTAAGAAGCACTTAATCTGCGTTATTCACTGTAAATATAAACTAAAGCCACTTTTTAGGGTTCCGTACCTCAAGGTAAAAAAGGAACCCTTATAAGATCACTTTCTTGTCCGTCTGTCTGTCTGTCTGTCTGTCTGTCCGTCTGTCTGTCTGTCTGTCTGTCCGTGTGTCACCACCGATTTTCTCAGGAACGGGTGGACCTAGCAAATTTAAATTTATACCAGATACTAAGGTCTATGGTTGCTATTAGGTGTATGAAAATCAGGGTCCTGGGTCAACCCAATAAAAAGATATGGTCAAAATTAGATTTATGCGAAACCTTGTAAGTACCAAAATTAACCTTAATTTTCAACTTTTTTTAATTTTCAGAATTTTTCCTTTACTTGTGCTGAAAGACCTTGGTTTTGACCAAAATTGACAATTCTAGGTCAACCGTAAGTACCCTATAGGTTTTGGGTCGAAAACCTATATGGTAGTTCCCGTTGAACTAGAATCACGAAATTTGGCCAAAAGCAGGGTCTTACAGCACAAATAAAGGAAAAATTACAAAAAATAAAAAAAGTGGAAAATTTAAGGGTGTCCCCATACATACATAGTAGACTCCATTTAAGATAGTCCTCTAAGTTGTATGGGCGCTCATACAGATTTAGAAGACTAGCGTAATTAGCACCAACCTCAAATAAGGTAAAATGCGTACGGAACCCTCGGTGCGCGGGTCAGACCCGCACTTGCCCGATTTTTTGTATATAAGTGTGAGTGAATGAAGTCATGCTGTGTACAGCCTGTACGGTCGCGGTCTAAAATGTTTACCACTTTTCAAATTACATTCTTTGTCACGCTGGGTTCAGCAAGGTCTAAAATGCTATATCTGAGTACTTATTACTTTTCAATCATTGGCAAGGCATCGATTCAAACAAAAAGAGTATGAATATTTTTAGGTCGATGAAAAAATTTGACATAATGACAGAATTGTATTTATTTTGCTGTAAAAGTTCTGTATTGTAATATTATTATAAAAAAAACTTACTTATTGTAATAAAATGGTACTATCTAAACAAAAGCTCACTTATGTGATCAGCATGCGCTTTAACGTGACTAGCATGCCATCCACTATCATTATAGCTCACAGTCTGACTGCGCCCTGATTTTCGCTAGACGATATCATCATCATCATCACCCTAGCATTTTCTTAGTTGCATCCCAAGCTTGCGCTTCGGGGCCCAGCGCCTGCTATTACAGGTCTACCGAGATTTGACTGAATATCAGTTTTTACACGAAGCGACTGCCATCTAACATCATTCTAAGGTTAGACCAGAAGTATGTAGGTATATTTGAGGGCACTGACTTCCCACTAATGACTGCCATAGATCATGACAGCCGGGACTGCTTAACGTGTTTTCTGATGCACGGGGGTGAAACACCGCCAACTTCGGGCAAATTATTAAGAATTTCTTGACAGAAATTCCTAATAATTTGTCACAAAGAAATTCTTAACAGAAAACCTTAGCAACATTTTCCGAGCCCGACCCGCGAATCGAACCCGAGACCTCATGATCAGCTGTCGTATGCACTACCGCTAGACCAACGAGGCAGTCTTACGCTAGACGATATAAATATTGTATTTTTTTCAAAAAGTTTTATATTCAGGATGTCGTATTTTCGCCATCCCTTTCATTATAATCTGTCAATGTAAAAGTCATTTGATAAACTTATTAATTACAAATACCAAAATCGTAAATAGCAAGTTGAAAATTACATTATTTGAAGATTACTTACAAATATTTTAGTTTCAGTGTAAATATCACGCTTGTAATTAAATGAACGTATATTATAAATGTGGAATAATAAATCGTTATTGACACCAGTTGCTACGCAACGCATGTTATCAAAGATTGGTTGCCTAGTACAATATCGTCGTCCTTGTGTCATTGGTGTGTTCATGCAATTATAAGCCTTAAGGTGGTAAAGTAAACACTTTCAGACCGCGACTGTACCTATTGCACATAACACGGCATGGCAACACAATAGGGTTGTTTCCAACTAGTCAAATCAAGCACTTTCAATGAAATGTCAAAAACGACCTTTGCCAAGGGTGCCAAGGGTTTTGTACAGAGAGGTTGGACGTTTAGACTACAGAGAACATGCTCGCCATATTTCCTTATACCGAATGTGCAACATGTAATGTCAGTTGGTCTTAGTTGGTTAAGCATAACGTCAAATTACGCGTCTCATTTAAAGAGGCATAGACTCCTTACAGACTCATATCTTTGACTGCATTCTCTAAATAGCCGTGCTGTCAAATCCCATCATTAAGGAGTGATGGGATTTGACAGTGAAAGGAGATATCGATGTTTTTTGAATTAGGGATAAATACGGAAACAAACTATCGGATATGAATGTAAAACTGAATCGTACCCGCAAGCTTCGGCGTGGCAGTCGGTTGCACTCACGCCAACTGGGTTGTCAAAGTACTAAACTGGGTTCACTGCTGTACTAATATTTACTTAAAGGCGAATCATTTGTGCTGGCGGATCACAAATCGGATTACCTACAACTCTAAAAAAAATCAAGCAATGTCCAACGTAAGCGATAGCAAGCAACGTGATATGATGCGACGCACACAAATTGCCAAAGCCTGCCGCATTAGCCAATCCGGTATAATTCGTACAATACATAATCTAAGTGACATTTTCTTAGCATCTCATCGCAACGCATCGCTCATTAGTTTATGAATACTTTTTGTCTATAGATTTTATGGCTAAAACGAACAATTAAACACGTGAAATTGTTTAGTACTGTCTGTCTGGCAAGTCTTTGCAAAGCACTGTCCGGCGTCAACAGCAAAAACTCTTCTTCTTCTTCTTGCCCTGGTCCCAATCTATTTGGGGTCGGCGCAGTACGTCCTTCGCTTCCATTCTTTTCTGTCGCCCGTCATCTGATCATTTACCCCTTTCTCTTTCATATCCATCCTCACACAGTCCATCCATCTTTGCCTTGGCCTCCCTCTCCCTTTCCATCCCTCTACCTTCATATTCATTACTTGCTTACCTACATACATGTCATCTCTTCGCATAAAATGTCCATACCAAGCCAAACGACTACCTTTCACTTTCTCATCTATAGGCGACACTTTCAGACTACCTCTCACGTATTCATTCCTAATCTTATCCATTCTCGTAACTCCACACATCCATCGCAACATTCTCATCTCTGCCACATGTAATCGTTTTTCATCCATCTTCTTAGTAGCCCAACACTCAGCTCCATACAATACGACAGGCCTTATAACCGCCTTATATATGCGTCCCTTGAATTTCAAAGGCATTTTCGGATCGCATATTGTGCCTGAGACCTGTCGCCATTTCATCCATCCTGAGTTGATCCTTTGCCGAACATCTCGGTCTATTTCGCAGTCGTGTTGCAGGAGTGAACCGAGGTAGCGAAAGTCGGAGCATACTGGTAGGGGTATACCGCCGAGTGTAACCGGTCTTGGACTAGAGCAACAGCAAATCTACAATTTCAATATTTTAGTTGTTTACTTCTACGGCTTAAATATATCGACACATACTAAAGTTAGACATATGACCAAAAATATTTATCGATAAATCATCACTGTTACGAACAACACTCGGTTCCCTAACTCTGTTTTGTCTACTGTTTGCCTACCACGAGGCTGCTATAAGAGCGTGCTGCTAAACCTATCGACAGCTCTTTCTATCATACTGCATGTGCCATTAGAAAGAAGATATCAATCATAGCAACCGCTGTTGTTATTTAGTGTTACTTCTATGCCAGGTTATATTTCTTTGGTTTTGTATAAAATATGACGTAGTGATGTCATAGTGTTTTGCTGTCAAGTAGAATAGGTACTTATTATCAATTAATTGACGATAAAAAATGTTAAATAAAGTTTTAACATTAATTGATGAATGAAACTACTATTATTTTGACATTTTTCACTAGATAAAAATACTTGTATAATTTATTTCACTTTCAGGAAACTTCCCTATTCACTTACATATACATACAAAAAATGGGTTCACTTTTTATTTACAGTGCGTCATCTACCTTTTATTTGATCCGAGATCTTCGCCTCTGCCTTTAATAAACCAATGTGCTTACCTTACAGCTAAACGAAACTTTCGCCTCTCAAGCGCTAGCCACTGCCAAGCTGTTGAATATAGACTTGGAAAAAGTCAATGTGAGTGGCGGAGCGTTAGCTTTAGGAAATCCTGTCTCAGCGACGGGCGCCAGAATGGTCACCCATCTTGTTCATGAACTTGGGTAAGGTATTTTGTTTAGTGTTCTTAAGAACTCTAAACTCTTTGGTGTGTAGTGTTGATGCCGCTTAAGGTTTATTTAGAACAATATACCTACAGTAGGTAAGTGTCTAAACACACTATGCCGAACTTACGTTACGTTATAGCGTACAGCGAAACTTCGGTCGGGCGTAACCGCGTAAGTTCGGCGGCAACTTTTCTAGTAGTAGATAGAGCACACATTATACGCGACCGAAGTTCGGTACGATTGTCAACGAAGATACCTTTACCTACTACATATAGTAGTAGAGCACACATTATTCGCGACCGAAGTTCGGTTCGCTTGTCGATGAAGATACTACATAAGGGTCGGCGCAAACGGGCCACCACAGCCACTGGTGCCCAGCGACAGCCACTTAACACACTTTTTCATACATTTTACTTCTGTAGCGAGTGGCCGCCACTGGCCACACATGTGCGGCGCGTCTATACAAAGTGTGTTTAGTGGCTGTCACTGGCCACCAGTGGCTGTGGTCGGTGGCCCGTTTGCGCCGACCCTAAAGTTGCGCAACGGAATTTCGGTTGCGTAAGTTCGGCACTAAGGCCTGTGCCAAACTTGACGGAAATTTCGTCGCGGATTTTCCGTTACGGTAAACGCTGAGAGCAATCCGTGCGACGGATCATTCGCATAGTGTGCCTGGTATTGGTTATTAATATACAATAACTTGTATAGGCGTTCCGCCGTGGAAGACCCGCGACGGAATTTCCGTCAAGTGTGGCGAATGCCTAACAGTACCTAACAAAAGTTTTCGAGAAACATACGCAAAGTCCTATTACTTGTTCAAGGTCGACAAGACAAGTGATATTGTCACCTAGTGGTGATGGATTAAGAATACATAATGTCACTACCCCATTTTATCCCGCGGGTGTCGTAAGAGGCTATTAAGAAAAATTGAGCAAATAGTATCTTTGGAAAAAGACGGTTTTACTTTCACTATGATTATGATGATGACTGGCTCCGTGGTCCAGTGGATTGCGTATGCGACTGCTGATCGGAGGTCCCGGGTTACTGGGCTTTTCCGAATTCTCAGTAGCAGCACGGAGTCTGGTGATGTGCCCGGTAACGGCAATAGGCTTGCGGCTTTTGATTACATGAGACCTAAAAATTCAATGCGAAATGTGGGTGTTATATTATGCTGCGTTTCCACGCTTGCCAAGTCTCGACAAGCATCTACAAGCACAAGCGTGTAAAGAGGGCGTTTGGCTTGGCTTGCGTGAGCTTGTGGACGCTTGAACAGGATCCGGTCTAGTGTCGGTTTTTGGACACAGATCAAAGGGCGCTTGCGGCAAGCGCTTGCAACGCGTTCACACGTTGGCGCACGCGCTTAGTAGCTGCTGTGATCTCGCAACGAACGCATGTCTAGTTTGACTCAAAATGAGTGGCTGGTTGAACATTTTTTTGTTGTTTGTTCCTTGCTTTTGCTTTACTTTACTTGTATTTAAAATAAAAATAGGTTAAAGCAAACGTGACTGCCTCCGTGGTTCAGTGGATAGCGTATGCGACTGCTATTCAATTATGTGAGGTATGTGGGATCTAGAAATTCATGGTACGATGTGGGTGTAGTATTACACCTCTGCCTACCCCTTCGGGGATACAAATTCAAATTCAAATTAAATTCAAATTCAAATTATATTTATTTTGTTAAACACAGGTAATAAAAAGATCTTACAAAATAAAAGTACAGTGCAACGCTGTGTCTTGCCAATACTATCGGCGTACAAAAATTCATGGATAAAAAAATAAAAAATAATTAAAAGTAATAAAATCAATCAAAAACATTTTGAGACGTGTCATTTAGAAAATCGGTAATCGAATAATAGCATCTTTCACATAAAAACATATTAAGCTTTTTCTTGAAAAGTTTTAAATTTAATTCTTTGTATGCCTCCGGTATCTTGTTATAAATCTTTGGAGCTAGACAAAACATGCTATTCCATAAGAGGGCAGTATTAGCTTTTCGAATACATAAATTATTTTTGCGCCTATTACGTATGATAACATCAGATAAACTGGGAAACAAATGAGGATTTGCTTTAACAAATAAAGCTACTTCAAAAATATACAAAGACGGAAGTGTTAGAATTTTGTGTTTGATAAAATATGATCTACAGCTGTCAGTCACTCGAAGACCAAACATAGCCCTTATACATCTTTTTTGTGCTTTGAACGCAATCTCCCTATGTGCAGAGTTGCCCCAAAAAATTATTCCGTATCTAAGTACGGATGCAACAATGCCATGGTAAGCAGTTAGTAGAGCTTCTGTGTTAACTGTATGTTTGAGTTTATAAAGAGCATAGGACGAACTACTGATTTTTTTGCAAAGAGTCTCTATATGTTGTTTCCAATTAAGCTGATTGTCAATCGTCAGTCCAAGGAATTTTGTATTATTTGTTTCACATATATTATTATTCTGATATTTGATATTCATTTGATAACAAGAGCGTTGTCTTTGACAGAAATGCATAATTTGAGTCTTGCCTAGATTTATCTTCAAATTATTATTATTCAACCATACAATTATTGAGCTGATTGTGGTATTAATATCCGATTCATACGAATCGGGTTTATCACAAGCTATAGTCACAGTACTGTCATCGGCAAATAGTGTTAAGGGATGTTTAATTGCTTGAGGTAAATCATTTATGTATATGATGAACAACAAAGGCCCCAATACACTGCCCTGGGGCACTCCGAATAATACTTTACGTTCCTTAGATAAGTATATATCTTGTCTTTTTGTCTTGAAATTTAACTTATTTATTGCAATTACCTGTTTTCTGTTCGTTAAATAAGATTTTATTAAATTATTTACATTGCCTCTTAAGCCATAAGCGTCAAGCTTTTCAAGTAGAATATTATGATCGACGTAGTCAAAAGCTTGTGTCATATCACAATAAACGGCACATATAGGTATTCTTTTATCAACATTCATCATTACCACATTTAAAAACTCATATATAGCCATATTTATGGTGTTATCTTTACGAAAACCTTTTTGTTCTTTACATAATATATTGTTTTTTTCAAGGTATGAATATATTCTGTGATTTATATATTTTTCAAATATTTTTGAAAAGATTGGCAGAAGTGAGATCGGTCTATAATTATCAATAAGCTCTTTATTTTCTTTTTTGTGTAAAGGCTTTATAATCGATACTTTTAGTTGGTCAGGAAATACACCATGGCAAATACATAGGTTTAAAATGTAACTGAGGTGTTCAGATATTAAATCTCCAACAGATTTTACTATTTTGGTAGAGATTTCATCATAGCCCACACTATTTTTATTTTTCAAATCCTTAATAATATTAAGTACATCGTTAGATGTACTTGGTATCAAAAACATTGAATTTAAACATTTTTTTATGTACTTAGTAGGATTCTGTCCTGATTCTGGTAAAGGTACAATTTTATCAACAAAATAATCATTAATTTTATTTGCAATAATATGTGGTTCAACATGAACTTTATCATTTATAACAATTTTACTTATAGAATCACTAGGTACACGCATTTTAGAGGAATTTATTATTTGCCATGTAGTTTTATTTTTATTCTTAGAATTTTTAATATTATAGATATTTTGAGATCGTTTAGTTAAGTTTATAATTCTTTTTAATAACTTCGAGTAACTACTGTATTTGAATTTATTACTAAATGTAGGCTTAAGTCTAGCCTGCCATAACAATTCTCTTTTTTTAGAACTACACAATTTGATTCCACGGGATATCCATTTAGACTTTTTATTGACTTGTATTGTAATAAATCTTAGAGGAAAGCATAAATCGTAAAATAACTTAAATGTTTCAAAGAAGCAATTATATGCTTCATTTGGGCTGTCAGTGGCAAAGACGTCAGAGAAAGATAAAGCTTTTAAACAGGATCTGAATTTTATAATATTTTCATTTGAATACTCTCTTTGAAGAGAATGCCAATAATTAAACATGCATTTTTTGACTACGGGACATTCAAGCAACTGTGCAGTATGATCAGACAAGGCTAATTCGAGCACTTCCGTCTTACAACCCTTACAGAAATTATGAGCAATGTTGTCCAAACAGGTTCGACTATTTAACCTAGTAGGCTGCTCTATAGATAAGGATAAATTAAAACTTTTCAATAGACATTTAAGTTCAAGTGTAACATTGTTATTTTTTAATACATCTATATTTATGTCTCCTGCTAAAATAATGTGTTCATATTTTCTTTTACATATTTTAATTAATAACTCCTCTAATTTACAAAAAAATATCCGAATGTTTCCATTAGGTACTCTGTATACACAAACAATAATTATTTTATAATCAGTTAATTCGATTGCGCAACATTCAAAGTTATTAACTAATGAAATCAATGAAGCATCTGGAATATCTTGCCAAACAAGGCCATTTCGTACCAGTATGCAAGCTCCACCTCTTTTGCAATGTTGTCTACTATAATACGCTGCCAAAGTATAGTTTTGTATACATAAATAGGTCTCATGGCCGGACATCATAAAATGTTCGGTTATACATAATACATCTACAGTTTGTTTTTTTTCTGATAACTCATGTAGACAAACAGAAAGCAAGTCTACTTTGTTCACAAGACCGGCAATATTTTGATGAAGTACATATAGATACTTATTTTTGACGAAAACAATTTGTATCGTTATAATATTCCATAGATTTACCTGCAACACTATTATTACATATGTTCTTAATAGCTTTAGTATTGGTTAACTTATGAAAATAGTAGGGAATAGTACCAGGCTTAAATTGATTACTGCTCTTACGTTTGTTACTTTCTATTGCAATATCATTGTTATTATACTCATGCTTTGTCCTCGAGATTAGCATTTGTTTACTTGTAGTACACACTCGGTCTCGCCAATCTGCACTATCTTGAGATTTTTTTTTTTTTTTGCTAGCCACCCGGCCTACCCACAGCGTTCATTACACTTTTAGTGCTCTGCCAGTCAGCACGCGTCGAATTTGTGCGCAATTTATATTTCAGAAGTAAATTCTTTTTTGGTTAAATACCTAAATAAGTATGGGCAAACGCACCCGACTAGTTACAGAAGACTATGAGTCCATAGCAAAGAAAATTAAGAAATTAGAGAAAGAATTAAAGCGCACACGACGCAGAGATTGTCATCGAACACCAACGGAGAGGACTGAGGAGACTATCGCTTTCGTCGTCATCATCGGAATCATCGCGATCGTCGTCCAGTTCCCGTTCGGACACGTCTAGCTCCCGCTCGCCGTCCCCAAGAGGTCGCCGCCAGGCTGGCGCCAGCGCAGCACGCGCGCAGCCGCCTGAGATACTATGCATCGAAGGTAATAACAATATCCATCCTATAATCCATCTCGTTATTTGTAATAACGTTGTATGAATATTTCAATTACGTTATAATATAGTGCTGCGGGTAGTCATAATGTGAGGCTATCACTTTACTATAATTAACGTAGTCATCTAAACGTTTTGTTGCGGTCATTCTTTGGGAATGTCACTTCAAACGTATGATGATATTGGTTTTTTCAAATCAGAAAAAACTAGTTGGCGCGTAATAATTGAGATGATGGATAATTTCATGTGTTATAATATAGTGATGCGGGTAGTTAGTATGTGAGACTATCACTTCACTATAATTAACGCTGTTAAGCTGTAGTACGGACTGTACTACGGCTGTAGTTCGGTCGATACATAGGTGTCCCAATGCCACCGAAAGGCGTCCCCGTCGGGTCCGCTGTAGTGAGCGAGCCAGTACCACTGCCCTCGACCAGTGCCGTCGTCGAAAATGCGTTGCCTTCTACCAGCGCCGAGGCTCGCGCAGTTACGTCGGAAGAACCACCAGCTGTCGAACTGCCTCCTCTGGACGATGAACTCCTTCTGATCCTAGGAGAGGATCCCTCGAAAGCAAAATCTTACGGTGAGGATATTCAACCAGATCTTGCAATTCGCATCCAACATATCGTCAAAATGGGGTTAACGAAGGAAGTCCGCCAGGAGATCACAGACAAACATTTAGGTACCTCCTTCTAACTGCCCCTTGATTGAGGCTCCGATCCTTAATTCGGAGTTCATAGCTGCAGTCCCGGAGACTGTAACTAAAAGAGACAAGGGTCTCGAAATACGGCAGAAACAACGAACGTCAGCTATATCGTGTGTAGCCGAAGCGCTCACGCGGCTTATGGCATCGGAACCGAGGAACACCGAGGTTATCCATACACTAATGGATGCTATAAAACTGTTATGTGATAGCCAGAATATGGACTCCAATATTCGAAGAGGTTTCATACTCGGTATGCTAAAAAAAGATCTTAAAGATCACTTAAGAACAACTATCGTGGATAAGTTACTTTTCAGCCAGAACCTGGCTGAAACAATAAAAACCGCGAAAGCCATATCTAAGTCCGGAGCTGAATTGAAACCAGTGGCTAAGCCACAAGCACCATTATAGGGTAAACAACCGCAGAAGAATTTAAACTGGCGCGGTTCACCCCAGAACCACAGGCCGATCAACGGACGAAGATGCCTGTGCCCCGGAACCGTCCCGCCAACTCCTCGAAGCCGTCGTCACGTCCGGCGCGGCGGCACTCCAACAATCGCCGTTAAACACGGTAAAGTACGCAGGTCGACTTCCTTACTTCTACTATCAGTGGTCACTCATTACCCAAGATAAGACCATTCTGTCTTGGCTCAAAGGTTACAAAATACCCTTTGTCCGTACAGTAGTGCAACCTAACATTCCTAAGATAAGACAACTTTCCAACATAGATAGAATTCAATATGAACTATCTATTAACAATCTTTTAACAATAGGAGCTATTACGCAGTGTCAACCTTGCCAAGGACAATTTTTATCGCCTATATTCTTAGTACCCAAATCAAATGGCAAATATAGATTTATATTAAACTTGAAGTCGTTAAATAAATTCATAGATACTTCTCATTTCAAACTTGAAGATTTGAGAACTGCGTTAAAACTTGTTACGAGAAATTGCTTCATGAGTACGGTAGATTTAAAAGACGCCTATTTCTCAATAAGCATCCACGATGATTTCAAGAAATATCTCCGCTTTGAGTTTCACAATAAGATTTATGAGTTCAACGTTCTACCGTTTGGTTTGAGTACTGCCCCTTTTGTGTTCACCAAAATTATGAAACCTGTGATTAGTTTGCTACGATCTTGTGGACACTTATCAACGGTATACTTAGACGACAATTTTTTATTAGCGAATACCCACGAATTATGTAGAAAAAACGTACATGATACGACAAGCCTCTTACAGGCATTAGGTTTCATTGTTAATACTGAAAAGAGCAACTTAAGCCCTGCCACGAAATGTAAATTTCTAGGTTTCATAGTCGATTCACATAAGTTAAAAGTTTCCCTGCCACAAGATAAAATTTCAAAAATCAAAACTGAAATACACAGGTTTCGCTCTATAAAACGCTGTAAAGTTAGAGAATTTGCTCGTTTAATAGGGCTACTTACTTCAGCCTGCCCAGCCGTTAAATATGGTTGGCTCTATACAAAACGATTAGAACGTTGTAAATATCTAACCTTAAAAGATGGTGATAATTATGAGAAATATATGACCATACCATCATCAATATTACCAGATCTCGAATGGTGGTCAAATGCGATCGTTAATCCTATAAATGACATTAAACAAGATCAATTTTGTCTAGAAATTTACAGCGATGCCTCAACAACGGGATGGGGGGCCGCCTGTTGTGGGGACAGAGCTAGTGGCCTGTGGACGGACGGAGAACATCTCAGACATATTAATTACTTAGAGATATTAGCGGCTTACTTTGGTTTAAAAATATTTGCTAAGATATATCGCGATTGCCAAATTTTATTACGTGTAGATAATACCACGGCTATATCTTATATTAATCGCATGGGAGGTGTTCAGTTCCCCCATCTTACACAAGTTACGCGGGATCTCTGGCAGTGGTGTGAGGAACGTAATATATATGTGTTCGCATCTTACATAAGCTCCGTCGACAATCATGTCGCAGATGCAGAATCACGACGAGTTCACCCTGATATCGAGTGGGAACTATCAGACTTAGCATTTCGAAACATCATTAATAATTTTGGACAGCCAGACATAGACCTTTTTGCTAGTAGGCTAAATAATAAATGCGTTAAATATATTTCATGGTATAAGGATCCCGACGCATTCGCAACAGATGCTTTTACCATATCATGGTCAAAACTTTACTTCTACAGTTTTCCACCCTTTACTATCATCTTGAAAGCATTGAGAAAAATTGTTAATGACAGAGCCATGGGAATCATGGTAGTTCCGCATTGGCCTACTCAACCATGGTATCCCTTATTCACTAGTCTGTTAATTTCAAATCCATTGTTTTTTAAACCATCTGACACCTTGATTATCTCTCATTCTAGCAGTCGAGATGTTCATCAAAGGATTACCCTGGTTGCCGGAGTGTTATCAGGACGGCACTCCTGAATAGAAACATGCCCCCAGCTGCCATACCTATAATGATGGCATCACTCTCTAATAGTTCCATCAAGCAATATGACACTTGCCTGAAAAAGTGGTTTTTGTTTTGCCAAACCAATAATTTTAATTTGTATGAAAATTCAATCTCTAATATAATTATGTTTTTATCTCAGCTATACGAGTCGGGTGCCCAATACGGTACCTTGAATAGCTGTAGGTCAGCTCTATCTCTGATCCTTGGTCAAGAATTTACGAATAATGATCAAATCAAACGATTCTTTAAAGGAGTTTTTAGATTACGCCCACCATTGCCAAAGTATAATACTACATGGGACACATCTATTGTACTTAACTTCCTAGCAAATTGGTATCCTAACGAATCCTTAAATATAGAAAATTTATCAAAAAAGCTCGCAACTCTTCTTGCATTAACTACAGCCCAAAGAGTTCAAACTATTACTAAAATTAATATAAATAATAAAGAGTTTTTGACAAACGAAGTAAAGATTAAAATCCCAGATCTATTAAAAACCTCCCGTCCAGGATCATCACAGCCTCTGCTGATTCTTCCTATTTTTACTGAACGACCAGAGATATGCCCTGTTGCTACACTACGTTGTTATTTAAATAAGACACATCCAATACGTATGAACGAAAATCTTTTTATAAGTATTAGGAAACCTCATTCAACCGTCACATCTCAAACGCTTAGCAGGTGGATCAAATCCACTCTAGGCAGTAGTGGAATAGATGTGTCCCTGTATACCGCGCATTCCACAAGACATGCAGCTACTTCCAAAGCACATAGCCTGGGCGTTAACATAGATGTTATCCGTAAAACTGCAGGGTGGAGCGGTAGCTCCCAAACATTTGGCAAATTTTACAATAGATACATAATTGATATTGATCATGATCATACCTTTGCTAAGAACATTATGTGTGATTCTATGGATAATTGAATTACTGTGATTCTTAAGTTAGAACATGTAATATAATTAAGTTTATTACTATGATTAATAAATACTATGATTCTCTGATCAGTTGATATTTTACTCTCAACATCTACAAGTAAACAAATGCTAATCTCGAGGACAAAGCATGAGTATAATTAATGATTAAACGAACTTACCTGTACGTGAAGTTCTATCATAATTATACGAGGGCTTTGTCCGAAGAGATTAGCATCCCACCCCCCCATCATACACATAGGTCTACCTTAGGTAACAGGTAAAGCAATTATACCAGGTATATTGGATTAAAATATCAACATTAGGGCACAACCCTTTAAGAAGACCTCTAAACTGAATGAACGCTGTGGGTAGGCCGGGTGGCTAGCAAAAAAAAAAAAAAAATCTCAAGATAGTGCAGATTGGCGAGACCGAGTGTGTACTACAAGTAAACAAATGCTAATCTCTTCGGACAAAGCCCTCGTATAATTATGATAGAACTTCACGTACAGGTAAGTTCGTTTAATCATTAATTATTATTACAAATTTCATCATTATAGAAACTGTTCAAAAAGATAATGTATTTCTGTAAGTGTTGAAAAATGTTTACTATAGCGTCATTATTTATTTTCCCAGTATTTTTTGAGAACATTTTATAAGAGTATTCCAAATGTTTGTTAGTATCAAACAAGTACGCAAATTCATAGTTCTTGTTACTTTGATATAATAGTCTATTGAAAGCTTCCACTCTTTTATTAAATAAATTAGTGTAATAACCTACTTTAAAATTAGGAGAACACAGAATTACATTTGTGTGTGTGATATTTTCTAACTTACCTTTAATATGGTAAATCAAACTTTCATAAATTTTTGACACTAAAAAGTCCTTTTCACCCATAAATATAATACAAAAATCCTTAGTAGTAAAATTGACTAACTTTTTATCTAAGTTATCAATAATTTGTAACATACCCGCATTTGGTGAACAATAGTGACATATTTTTGAATGGGGAAAGAACCTTTCAGCGTGGCCAAGAATATTATTTACGTTATTATCGCTAAATATATGCATTTTATTTAATATTATCTTATCATCGGTACACCGGTTATTTGACTTCGGTTGAAATATATAATCTGAAGACGCGCCATCTTTCGTCGAAATATGGCACTTGGAAGAGTTATTATTTACCATCTCAGTACTATTTTTATCTGTTTTGTAGGATCCGTCGCAATCTAAACTTTTCAATACTGTATCTTCTGTCTGAATATTCTGTTTCTGGCTTATTGATGTGCATTGGTCATTCATAATTTTCTTTGGTGGTATTGTTTTAGACTTGTTTCGGGGCGTAGACGTTTTTAAACTTTTATTGCTGGATTCAATATCAGAGGGTCTAGTCCGAGTTTGCACTCGATCGTCACGATCGACGATAGCTAGTCGACGGGAACAATTTCCATACATTTTCTAAATGCGCCCCCTAGCGGTCTCTATCGATTGCAACACTCCGTTAGGTGGCGCTTTTGGAAAATGTATGGAAATTGTTCCCGGCGACAATTCTATCGTCGATCGTGACGATCGAGTGAAAACTCGGACTAGACCCTCAGAAGTTAGATATTTTGTAGCCTTTTTTAGTACTTCATGTTTTGCCGATAACATCTGAACGGTTTTTTTTAGTTCTTGGTTCTCTATAGAAATGTTATTTATTTCCTCATGAGCTGCATTTAGTTGTTGAGTAAGCTGGTTAATATGTTCTTTTAACTTTTGAATCTCTGCATTATTTTCCTCAGTGGATATGTTAGGAAGACTACTAGTGGTGCCATCTAGTTTGGAGCTATTTAGACTTTTTTCATCATCACTAATAATCTCTGTATCTGTCATAGATCGAGTACGTGTCTTTCTGAACGTTATGTTATCAAAGAAATTCATATTTAAAATTTCTGAATAAACCTCAAAAAGCGTGTCCAATAACTAAGATTCGATCTTGAGCCTCACGTAGTAAGCGCAGGGGTATTATCCACTATGCCAACAGAACAGCTAGTATAACCGTGTAAATAGGGCTTCTGTATTAAATACTCTGCTGGTTGGGACACAATGCGAATGAAGTGTTTTGATTGGTCAGAACTTTGTCGGTGCACAAGTTTGAATAAAATTAACGAGCACTTTTTTCACAGTTTTGTATTCACTGATTTTAGTTATATTTTCACAGTTTAAATACTATAATGTTTGCACTAATGTTTTAAGATTGTTATTTGAATATAATTTAAACTATTAAATTTACTTTTGTTTAGTAACTCACTGTTTTGATGTTAGTTTGGATTTCCGTTTTTTTATTTTTAAACCACTTTGTATATACTTTCACAAACGATATACGGTGCACGTTATATAGTTTTATACATATATTAAACATAAAAAGTCACGATAATCAATATTTAGTATTTTTAATAACTAAAAATCACAGAGCTGATGCAAACACGGCAACTAGCGCCACCTGTCGACAGGCGTGCGTCTATAAAAAAAACCATACGTAATTAGCCGATACAAATTTGGTGTCCGCCTTGCTTGAATGTACGTAGCACACTGACGCTTTCACAAGCGTGTAAACGACTTCCAAATGCCAAGCGAGATTTGTGGACGCTTGGAGCTCGTAGATGCTTGTCGAGCCTTGGCAAGTGTGGAAACGCGGCATTACACCTCTGCCTACCCCTTCGGGGATACAGGCGTGAGCCTATAAAAAAAATGATGCCTGTGCAAAGGCTCACACATCATCTGGCTAACAAAATATATATTATTTATATATTTATATTTTTAATGGCTGCCTTTCAGACGTCGTAATTTGAAACGAGCGATCGCTGCTTCCAGTTGCGGCGGTGGCCAGGGAATAGCAATTTTACTGGAGAAAATGTAAATTATCGCTGTGGAAGATAGCTTTAGTTATTCACCATCTACCCAGTGGCGTAGGAAGGGGGGGCGGTGGGGGCGGACCGCCCCGGGTGCCACCCTTTTTGGGGTGCCACCCATCCAAAAAAAGGGGTGACACCCAAAACTCAACTAAGAACAATGTACAAAAACATAGGCACTAGCTCAGCACTACGAGAGTTAGCACGGAATTTTTAGGTGTGTCGACTAAAAAAAAAAAAAGGTCATTCGCCAGTTACCGCCCCGGGTGCCACCCAAGCTAGCTACGCCACTGCATCTACCTCGTAATATATTTTATTATATAAGGCATTTATTTTAATTTGGTGGCAAGTTTACTATTTAAGAAATTTGTAATTACAATTGGATATAAAATTAAATAACTTAAATATGATTATTTTAATATGTTGTAGTTATTTAAATATTACACTTCCTTTAATCCATTCAAACACTCCCTAAGAGATTTGCATGATACTAAATAGACTGCCAAAAATAACCCTTGTATAATAAAACTCGGAATGACAGCAATATTTGAATACATTTATTGTTTAAGCAGGTATTTCAGTTCCTTCCAAATGGATTACAATGTTTTGAAAATTTTAATCTATAACATTTATATGAACAGATAGACAATAGTCCGATTTTTTTTTTAAATAATGTCTGCAAATTATGATTATTAGTGTATAATAGGCAAGTAAGAAATATTTTCGGTCGAATTACCAAAAAGTTGTAAAGATTAGATACTTAATTTACTTAAAATACATATAAACATTTTTAACTCCCTCTATGTACTTATTCATCATTCTATTATTTATTTAAAATTGTTAGGGGATCGTCACTGTAGTTTCTTCTTCTATTCTTATTTTTGGCCACACACAATAGGGTAGTAGATTTTTTATTGACAAAAATATACAATCATGTAACAAAACGTTTTAAAAACTTTATCAAAATACGAAAACGAGAGAGTAATCAGTTTTAAATAGAGCTAGTTACAACCATTTGAATCTTGATAATTAGACAGAGCCTAATACCAGACATTAAGGTTAAAAAAAGATTTATCTACTACCCTATTTAATCCCCTTCTGTTACCTCAAGATCACACAAAACATTCATACTTTTTCAGGTTACCTTCCTATATTCACAGTCTCAATGCATGCTCACCTTTATACATCCAATATACAAAATGGTGTTGCCATTTAAAAAAGCACCAGTGACGAAAGGAGGTTTATTCTTTGTTAAACAAAGGACTACCCTTCAAATTTTCTCAGTGGTGCCATTTTAAAACAGCCCATTATATACATGTTATAAACTTAGCACATCCATCTTACCATATTCATTTCAGTTTACTGTAATCGGTTATCCTGGGGTGCCATGACATTACACAGTACAGACTTAAAAAGGTCATAGTTTGACCAATAAAAAAAAGTGTAAAACTTATAGTAAAATGTGACTGATAAATGGTACTTAACTATTTTGCGCTGGAACACATTGATCAAAGTCGAGTAGATATCAGATTACACTTAATAACAAGCATTTAACCTATTACAATAATTATAGAATAATACAATATCAATTAAATATAATTTATAAAAATATTAAAAAATGACTCCTACATTATGTTAGCGTTTCGCCTTTAGTTACCTGAAAAGAAATAAAAAAAATAAAAACTTTTTATATGGCAACAATGAAATTAATTTCACAATTCTGAAAATTAGAGACTGTGCTGAAATTTATACATTCAAAGTGAGATCTGCCTACTATTGAACATCTACTTATAATCAAAACTTAAGTAACACTATAAAATTAAACATAGATAAACACACAAGGTTGCAAAGATATGTGCATCTCATTTTGGCTTAAATGGGTGGGAGTGAGATGCACAGGTCAATTTAATGTCTATTTCTATAGATTAACACAATAAAATAGGTCACATACAACAATGGAGAAAATTCACAATATACCTAAGTGTGTCAAGATAGACTTGACTAGAATATTACCTCTCGTTCAGATTTACTTGCCTTGGTCATTTGTTTTATAAATTAATTAACAAGAATTTTTAGGATAGCAACACTGCAAAGAATTAAAAACCAATGATTGCAATGTTACCACTTTCAGTACTTTTTAATAAGGATAAACTAAGTTTGTGACTTAAGTCAGTGATCTTATCATTGCTCTTTAAAGTTTTAAACGGGTTTAACAACCAAGTGACTAAAAAGTTGTTAAGTAACAGCTTCATTGGGAATATCCATAAACAGCCAGTTTCCACTTTTTCTAATTTAATATTAGTTTAATTTTCATCAATACTTCCACATTTTCATTGATAATTCATGATTCTGCCAATGTGGAAAACCTTAATCTAATTTTCCACCCTTTTATTGGCTCATCAAATTCATCATTGTGCAACTGTTACTTAAGAATTGTTTAGTCAATGCTCCATGCCATCCAATGGCATATTATTTAATTTGTGTTATGAAAATAATGACATACTAAATATTTCTGTAAAAGTAAGCTTATATAACCAAGCAAAACAGACCATTGAAATTATTCTGAAAAATAATGCCATTGGATTTTAATTTGTCATGTAAAACTTGTGACTTGACATTTTGTCACTATTTTCAACTCAAATGAATATAAATAAATATACTAAGAAAACAACTAATGGATAATTCACAATTTACTTCTTACTTCTTTTCTCCCTTCCACTTTAGCAGTCTATGGGACAGAAATTACGATGAAGATTATAGGAGATTTGTATCTACCAACTTATAAATATAATAAATTGTGTCAATGAACCTTTTCATTGTACTTTTTTTGGGTGCAACAATATATTGCTAATGTTAAGCAGGATTATGACATAATAGTTAGTATTTTATATGCAAGAATCAGAAGAACTAATATAAAAGCTTTTTTGCCTTCATACAGAAATATTGAATTTTGCCAGAACATAACATATTTCTGACAAGAATATTATTCTATGTTGTCAATACTAAAATTTGGTCTAGGTATATTTAATCAATCCAGTACATAACTGTTTCAATAAAATTGTGTTTCACTGGATAGGTGATTTTGGTGTCCAAGTGATATTATCTTGTTGATAGTAATATTTATAGTGATTGCAGTTGAATGAATGAGTTTGTATGTATATTTTAAAATACTAAAAGTGATACTTACACAAGCCTCCAAATAATCGATCTTGCGTTCAAGTGAAGTTAGTTTTTCATTCAATGTTGCAAGCCGCGATCGGCAGGACATGTCTGAAATCAAATTTAGGAGATTATTTGTAATTTTTACTAGTTCAGGTCTGAATCTTTATTTCTAGTAATCCAGGATTTATTCTAGTATACTTAATTGTTTACAAACTATGAAGAATAGAACTAGCTATTGCTATTTTATTTAGGTACTATTTTTTAGGTGGATAGCTTACAGCAATGCCATGGCAAGACTCGGCAAGAGTACAATAATTATTATTTTTATAAACAGCAAATGGCCCTACTCTTAAAAGTTCAAGTTTATCATATAACAGTAGGTATATTATAAATATCGAAAACTAGTCAGAACTACGCCCAGCAATAAACTCATGGGTTATTTTATTGGTAGAGAAATATCTAAGGCAAGACAAGTAAAGATTTCGTTTGTAAACAATATGTAATATTATAATAGCCAATTTTATTGTTGATACAAGGCATATTACGAATAAAGCTGATGGATCAGCTTAAGCCTATAAGTACTTTAGTAATAGAATATTATTAATTATATTACTTACCAAAAGAATTCAGAAAATCTGTGATTTTCTTGATACTCCCAGTAATCACTTCAATGTATTCCCTGTTTGCCCAATCCTGCTGGATTTGCTTCTGAATGGTTTCCCTGGGTGGTGTAGACATGTTTATGTGTTTATACAACTTTACCGGATTACTAAAATGCAATTTTTGTTAGTGATCAGATGATCACAATAAATAAAATTCTGATTTCCTTTTTATTTTTAATGACTGGGCGACGGATTATCGGACGTCAAACACTGCAGTCCAACTCCAACATAAAAGGACATTCCTAGCATTACTTTCAATCATTTGCTAGTATGTTTTGATGTCCAATGCTTTATAACGATATATTTTTTAATACGGAACGTGATGACCTACTTTAACCCTCCACTGTGCTCCACCCATAAAGTTATAGATAAACATGGAGACCGCACTCCGAATACCTACTTGAAGCTCAAATGATGTATCGCTATCTCGCTCACTGTGGTCATACCATCTCTTTTCAACCAACCACTGCCATATTGACAAGATTTACTTGACATATGGTGGCCAATGTTGCCACATTACCAAATCCTTAGGAAATGGGATTATAATTCACTGTCTCGCCAACCATGATTATAAGCGTTCGAGACCTACAATATTGGGAGTTTTAACAAGTGATTGGATTTCAACTCTTGATTTAAATACACATTAATTGACCGTGTAAACTTCTGATTTGCTTAATATGTCGGCTCTTTTTAAGAGCTTACTCGGAGATTTTAATAAGAAGATAGCAATACTAAATCCACGCTAAAATGAGAGGTCCGACCACAGAGAGTGAGATAGAGAAATGTAGGTATTTGACTCAAGCCTTTGTTGCAGCTGTGGCCTCCATGTTTATCTATACCTTCATGGCTCCACCACATCTCCACGGTTCCACCAGTTCAATATTTTGACAATACGCCCAATAGAGTTCAGAGTTGTGTTGCCATATTTCAGGGGCCATTTGTGCTTGGTACTAACTTAACTGTTTGGACCCATAAAATTAAAAGTTATTTGGGCGAAATCCATAAGAAAACTTATCTTAACGTCTATCTGGCGGTGTGAGACTGAAGTTATCGCAAAGTAATTATGTAGGTCTAACGTCCACGACTTGCTCGAGTTGCGAGCGTCATGCGTCGATGTGGAAAAAGAAACAGAGCTGTTACTTTTTCCACAAGTATAATAGCTCCTTCTTTTCTACCTTTTATTTGAAAAATGAGCTCTCATTTTTTATGTGATTTGCGATTTGAGCACAGAACACTTATACTCAGAGAGTGATTTGAGCGGTCGGCGGAGTAAAAAAGACCGAACAAAGCACCTTGAGAGGCTTGAGGCTAATGATGTTCGAATCTGCTATTTATCAATCGCATTCTATGAAGTATATGCAAATTTTTTTTAGCATGCTATTAAAAATGCTATAATATAGCATGCTATCGTGCAAAGCGTCAACACCCTTCGTGTGACAGCTAGTTTTAGCACATGTACGATTTAGCGCGCTGTCGCGCTATCCATATTTGAACCTAGGTTAATATAGCGTCGACAAACATGCTATTTGCCTAACGAGTCTGAAGACTTAACGCGTGGGGCAGATAACATGGTGAACTGTAATGTTACACATGAATAAACAATACATATACATATTTGTACATTTCTTCTAAGTATAAAATGTAATCATTAAGCACAACAAACTAATATTAACTAACTAATTAATAATAAATAAGTCAATTAATTGTCCTTCATACTTTTCAGGCTTAGGACTGTATATCATTATATTGAGTTATTTAAATCATTTTAACACACATGTTACACAGATTATTCATAGATACACAGTATTACGTGTCCTTTCACAGTTTTTTTAAATCAAACACAAACCACTTAACTTTTGAGAACGTAAAATAACTCGCGTACTTATATGCCTACTTAAATCGCGCGAGCCGTCGAACAGCTAAAATTCGCACGCTACGCAAGTTCACGTCTGGCTGCTCGCATTAGCACGCGAAGACTGATCGCAAATATCGTAATTCACAGCGCTGCGAACGTGCGAAGTGCGATGTGCCGTCGTGTCGGCGCGATGTTTGATTCTATATGCTGTATGCTATTTTATAGCACGAACGAGAGCCGAATGAACTTGCTATTAGATGCGAAATAAAATTAGCGTGCTGTGCTATTGTGCTAAATGCTATATTAACCACCATTACTTGAGACAGCTTCAAAAAAAAAAATACAGCATTGTTGACAGTTGACAGGTGGTCTGTCATGGGCTATGGTCTGTCACTTTGAGAAAAGAATATAATATGGAGTGGACAAATAATACATATGGATACTTTACATTATAGAAATATATATGAAATCGACATAAAGCCACCAAACATAGTGTTGTCTCGTTTTTACTTAGCGATATCTCTGTTAGAAAAAAGAGATAGCCATAGGTTACTGAATACACTGATCATAGTGATTTTTTATCAGAAATGTCAATCGTGCCAGTGTCGCCATATTGTTTTCCAAGTGTTTTTGGTACATCCGCTGTCAAATCGTTGTGTATCGAACATAATAATTTTGATTTTGAGCATAAATTTGTCTAAAAACCAGATGAATCAGTGCTTCAGGCTTTCCTAGAGATCGTAAAATCATGCCTAAGTGTTGATTTGAACTGTGCAGTGCAAGATAAAGCTATAATCAACACAAATGTACTCTTCACAAGTAAGTAAAATGTCATGATTTATATTGTTGAATAGGATTAGTATTTGTACAAAATATTGTTACAAGAGGTTCTTTTTATAGTTAATTTAACAGGTTTTAGCTTCGTTATGGCCTAAATGTTGTTATTTTCGTAGTTTGGAATTTTCCATAAATACGTATTAGAGGTTAGAAGTGATGTTACTGCTAATGTCGATATGGGTTATCGATATATCCGTAATGTATAGATACTTCCACAAACGATAACATTGTTAAAAATATCTCGCGTCTGTAAACGGAAATAAATGAAACATTCCACCAATTTTGTCTGTACTTAGTAAAGGAAAAGCGATATTTAACTAATTTTCTTTACTTAGCCCTGATTACATAAAACCCAAAACCGCTGCATCCTGCTCTATGTTCAGGAAAATGAGCAGTTAAAATAATAATATTATGTTTTTTGCCAACAGATAACATGAACAGCAACTGTATGCGAGAATTCCTAGCAATGAAACGTTGAAGAAAATAATTTTATTTATAAACAAGAGGACGCCCACTGCTACACCTGCACATTTTTTCGACTGTTTCTGTCCGATCCCGTGGGAATTTCAAGAAAGTCCTTAGTGCACTCCTGCGATCCCCAAAGAACATACATACCAAATTTCAGCTTCCTGCACCTTATAATTTTGGCTGTAGCTTATCTGTCAGGCAGTCAGTAACGCAAGGGTTTTATATATTATACAGATAAAAAACAAATAAATAACATGTATTAATCAGTTATGATTTTTCTTACCCCCTTATGATATTTCAGTGTAGCTGTGTGTTTCATTACGGTATGTATGGTGCAAATCAGAAATCGGCGACATAAGGCCGGCACGCACTGACGTCGCGGCATGGCAAAGGATTTTATTACTGATCAAGTCATTTTCATTCTTATTTCAATGAGTTTAGAATTCATATTACTTTATTTCGATACAATCGTACCGCAGCCCGCCGTGGCATGCCGCGGGACGTCGGGGCGCGTCACGGCATGTCGCGGCATCGGCGGCATACTTGGACGCCGCGGCATGCCATGGCGTCTTGCAGTGTGCCACGACGTAATCAATAGGTAAATAAGTTCCTGAATTCACCGTTAGTAAATCTTGTTCTCATAAATAATGTATCCAGAATTGTTTTCTCTTCGACATATCAGTTTGTATTTGTCGTTCTTCATCTTCAGCAAGAAGTGCTATTGATACTAAATTCCAGTCAATTGGACGCCTCGGTATGACGCGGCATGCCGTGGCACGTCACATGCGAATAATGCCTAAAGGTGCTATACTTTGTCGATTACAAAAAAACTTGTCGATATATGCTTTGCGTTGCCTAATATGCGCCCAACCCTAATGGACGCCATTTTATTTGCATACGTTTCGTAGGTATGCACGCTAACTTCGTAGGTACGTCCAATCCATGTTATTCACACATCTATGGTCTGTCATCATTCGGTCTTGTCAAATGTCAATTTGTCAAGAAATCGCCAGCTGTTTCATTACCTACCGGCGATAAGTTTCTATTATTTTCCAAAGAGTATACAAATACTACGTAAGATTATTTTCTTTCAAAAATACCTAGAAAATGGATGAAATTGAATATAAGTTGAACACAAATAATAGTGTTTTGATTGTTAATGCGATAGATAAGTTAATATCGACTATAAAATCGAAGTATAAGCCTACTGAGCGTCAAAGATTTGTGAATGAAAATGAGGAGTTAAAGTTTTTGAGAGAGAAATGTTCTTCGAAGGATGCGAGGGTGAGCCTGACAGCATGCCAAGGGCTGCTGGCATTGGTAGAACTTGGTGTGCTAGAGATAGCGCATACCATGTCGACTGTAGTAACCTTATTGCCAAGTGCACAGTAAGTAGCAGACTAAGCTCTTATTTCATTCAATTTATAAGACTTCTTTCCACAAAATCTCCTTCCTGTAAGTCTCCTTTCTATACTTCTCCACTCTATAAGTCTCCTCCTTATACAGATCTTTAATAGACTTAAGAGAAAGACTGAGACTTAGATTATATAAATGAATTAGATTATAAAATCGCATGGAAATCGTCATCACTGAAGTGTACGGCAGTACACAGTGTGTAGCGGTACCGCGCATGCAAATAGGTTAATAAGTGATACTACAACTACATACGGCTAGCAATACTTAAATTATACTTAATTTAAGTTGTGTTATTAAAAGAGCTGATGGGTTTATGCTAAAATTTGGCATCTTCTGAGATGGTATTGAGGCTAACAAGAAATACCAATCATATTTTGTCTTACCAGAGACCATTACCCATTCATGCAAAATTATTGTAGAGTAAAGGAATCCAATCTTGCATTAAATAAATGCTAGAGCTCGAATGAAAAGTTTTAAATACTTTCTTTTCATTTTCAGCAACTACTCTGCAATAATATCAACAATGGCTGGTCTTTTAATATTGGATTTAAAATCGCGCCTGGTGCCAGGCCAACAGTACAAGTGCCAGTTTTCTCTGAAGTCTCCGCAGCACCCGTTTATCACAGTGTTAGATAAGAATAAAGGTGCCGAAGATGATGTGCTAGCTCAGATGCATGCACTATGCACACACCCTGACTATATGTAAGTTATAATTTATTTGATAAATGCTTTTATTAGTTATGAGTGTTACAGGTAACGTTACAAAATTTACATTTAAATTGTTAATTTACTAGCACTGCCAGCAGGCAGCAGGCAGTAGGCAAGGTGTAACAGCAGTTACACCTTTGTTATAATTGTTTATAGCTACTGCTCCAGACCTGTGACTTATAGAATGATGTTATAACATCAGGAGCTCAATTCCGCTAAATAAATATAGTCGCGATATCATTTCAGTGTCATACTTACGTCACAAAAAGCATATTCTTCTAAATTATATGATTTTTGAATGAAATTGTAACAAGATTGTATGTGTCAACGACGAACTGTTTATTTTAAATTATACGATAATGACATTAGGTTGTCAGAATACCGCTTTTAAATCCATTCAAAATATGATATAAATGTCATATGAAAATAGCAGAATTGGCCCCCAGGTTATAAGTCCTTAAAGTACCTTGATAAATAGACTAAGCAAATTTACTGTCATCATTCTTTTTTCTTTATAATATTAATTGCAAAGGTTTGGCATCTTAAAATATAGATAATAGATTTCAAACTTTTGCTATCGGTATACAACAGCTAAAATTATTTTAATGACCGTGTTTCAGTGTATCTTCAAACAGCCTAGAACTGCTCCGTCCAGTATTTCTATGGCTTACCTGCCATCCACAGCGAGACTGCAGCATCAGACCATGGCAGCTGCTGCTCAGCCTGCCACACTCATCTGCCCAGTCTTCTCTGTTATTGGCCTGTCTCAGTTGTCAACAGGTATTTATGATTTTGCAACATCAATATTGTTCCAGCTTCTGATTAAATTCATTGAGGAATCTAAGAAATTTTACTTTGTCCAAAACTTCAGAAGTAAGTAATATGCTGAAGCTTTTGACATCTTCAAAAATATTTATTTAATGGATGAATCTGGCTAATAAGGTAATACAGTACCAAAAAGATGTTGTTATATAGACATCACCATATCTGAGTGGCTGGCCGAATATTATCATAAAAAATTGTCTGTCTGTCTGTTTGACCAGGGTAATCTCTGGAATTACTGAATCGATTTTAAAGGGCCTTTCGCTACTACGCTACGGACGATAGAGGAGTATGTAGGGCAAAACATAAGCTATTGTTTGACCCCATAGGTGGAGCTTTTCTCGAGATGGAGAGGTGGAGGGGATGTAGAGAGGTGGATGGAGGTGGAGAGTTCTCTCCCAAATAATGCGAGTGTGAAAACAAGGGGAATATATAGTAAGTTATAATATAGTAAAGTAGGTAGCACTTATAAATAAAATAACTTTATCTATCTCCAGTACCGTAACCCGGCGTTGATAGAGCGCTCGTTCGCGGCGTACTGCGCGGTGGCCGAGGCGGCCATCTACCAGCAACACCGCGACCACGTCATGGCGCTACTGCCCATGCTCGCTAGGATATCTACTGAGCTGCTTAAACATGGGTTCGTGTATCAGCTATCTTCTGTATATATAAAATTCTTGCGTTACTGACTGACTGATTGACAAGCCATAGCCAAAACCACGGGGCGCAAGAAGCTAAAATTTCGCATGTTTGGGCCTTGGGAGTCGTAGGCGTGCACTAAGAAGGGATTTCCCGAAATTCCCCCGGGATCGGGAGATAGGGTTAAAATTTAAACAAATGTGCGGGTGTAGCTGCGGGCGCCCTCTAGTTTTTATTATAAAGTCGTCTTTGACTTTTATTGCCCGTTCTCTCTAGTGGTTCCACCTATGGCTTAGCGAAAGAGGCACTAAATGTAGATTTAGATTCATTAAGTAATTAATTTTAAAAATTTGACGCTCATAAGCATCACATTGTGATCTAGATGAAGAAATGATTTTGACTTTTGAGTCAGTTCCGGCACTGGGAATAAATCCTGTGTCCCGGGGGCTCTACAAACATGCAACCAACGAACACAATGAACACCCACTCATGGATCACACAAAGTGGTGTCTCGCGTGGGTATCGAACACACAACACTCGACGGCGGCGAGACGACTGCTTAAAACACTACCCCAACCTTCTTTATCATTTAAATATTTCTACTGGTCGTAGGCCTGACCTAATTTGAGTCAGAATAGCTGTTGCAGTTGTGACTATAATGAGCCAATAGGAGAATTTGGCCTCCTATACCAAGCTGGCCAGACAAGTTGGTATAGGGTTTGATGTCGAGTTTTCGTTCTCCTCTCAAAAATATTGTTTGCTTCGTCTATTTTTCTTAGCTTATTCGCGTGCTAAACTTTATTAGTGTGATTCAGGACCAACGCTTTAGCATTTTGTCTTTGCTCATGCCTCAGATCAAGTAAAATACGTTGATACCTTACTGGAAATAAAAATAGAAAGTACATTTAAAAATGTGAAACTATCTGATGATATGCGGTCCCGTACCCTACTTGATCCGAGACCTTAGTAAGCACCTGGTTTTCTAAGAAACTTTAGCACATATTAAGGCCTTGACAACATTCTTCCCGGTTGGGATCATGAAGTTTCATCTGGTGAAGTTTCATCAATAGGGTATTTTACCCCAGGTGAAAAAAAATATAATAACGTATATTTAAGATAGTATTACCAGAATATATACGGAATATATTAGTTACAGCTCATTAAATGCATAAATAGAATTTTAAAACCATTTTAAAGAATTCCGTTTTATTATCTGTGATTTAATTACGCAAAACGGCAGCCGCCATGACAAATGTCATAAAAACGTCAAATGACGTCATAAACTGAGTAAACCACGCGACTGTCAACAAAAACATTTCCACATATTTTACGTATCTAGTATTCGTTAATTTCACTGAAATATCATGGAAGACGGTTTTGTGAAAGGAGATAGCACGAATCTTCCGAGAGTAAGCTCTCTAATGGTAGCTAAATTCTTTGCTACGAATCCAGATTTCTGTTCCGCCGAGTTACGGAACGTTAAAACATCGATGTAAGTATTGGCCTACTTTATTGCAATTCATAATAAGCTGGCAAACAGCGTTATAAAGATGATTTCATATGCGTTTATTGTTTTCAGATCTGGACGGGAATCTTACGGAGACGACGCAATAGGTTATGTGCAACTTAAAAGAGAAACTAATCATATTTGTACTATTAAATGCACAGTTTGCCCCGAACATAAAGTGCGATCGAAGCCATACACGGCTACACTTATTGTAGACGAACAGGAAGAAGTTGTGAAAAGTGTACAATGCCATGATTGTCCAGCATCTGCAGGTGGCTGTAAACATGGGGTGGCCTTTTTAATGTGGTTGCACCGCCGGAGTGAAGAACCATCCTGCACATCGGTCGAGTGTTATTGGAGAAAGTCCAATCTAGCGAAAGTTGGGGCTTCAATTAAAATTTTAAGTGCCAAGGATATGGCTAAACGAAAACCCAAGGAATTTGTACCAGATAATGCATTAGTACACAACTTTATAAAAGAATGCAAGAACAGAAAAATAAGATCATGTCAGTTCTTGAAACATGAACTGGATTTTGAAGATGATAAAAGTATTATGTCCTTACATAACCTAATCAATAAATATTGTGAAGAAAATTGTGAAACATTTTTGTTTAAAATTTTGCCTGTATTTAATGAGGAGAATCTAAGAAATACAGAACGCATCACTCGAGACCAATATAAAACTGCTTTATGGCATCAATTAAGATATGGAAGAATAACAGCTTCCAAATGTTATGAGGTTAGTCGTTGCAAAACCATTGATGGCACTTTAGTAGCCCTAATTCTTGGTGCTAAGACTCCAGACACAACAGCAATTACTAGGGGCCGAAAATTAGAAGACAAAGTGAGAAGAGCTGTGCAAAAGAAATTAGGGATAAAAATAAAAACCTGTGGTCTTTACATATCCAAAACTAACCCAATGATTGCTGCTTCACCAGATGGCATTTATGAAAAAACCACCTTTGAAATCAAGTGTCCAACTAGTGATAGAACAATGGAAAACTATATTGATCAAGACGGTAAAATTACTAAAAAGTATTTTGCACAAGTACAAATGCAAATGTATTGTTCTGATACACATGAAAGTTATTTTTGTGTTGCAAGTAGTAACTTTGAATCAGATAATCAGGTTGCTTTGATCAAGGTTTCATATGATCATCAATATGTGATAACTTTATTAGACAGTGTTGTTTCTTTTTGGAAAAATAACATTTTTCCCATTTTGTATAAAAGTGTGACTCTTTGAAATACTTTCAATGATATAACCATAATATATGATTATTATTGCATCCAAATTTTTTATTTTATTATCTTGTAGTATAGCCTACAATGTACCTAAGTATCATTATTTTATATTGCAGACTGTTGCAAATGAATAACTTGATTCATAATAATACCTACATAGAAATTTAAAATATAAAAAGGAACTGGATTAATAAAACAATATAAAACATGTTGATCACATTTATTTAATAAGAGCATCTTGTAAATTTATTAAAGCACATGCTGTTGTTACACATAAATCTAGCATTCCTACTAAGTTAGAATTAACAACAGAGTGTAATTTCAGCATACCAAATTCTCTTATTCTACGAATAACTCTCTCCACATGTATTCGTAGACTAGCTATCTGCTTTGTTTGCAGCACTTCAGCTTTTGATAATTTCATCCCAACAGCAACACTTGGCGGTCTTAACAGAGTGAATCCTTTTTGTGCTAAATGTAATTCAAGGTGCTTAAATCCTCGATCAGCTAATATGCATGCACCGGGCTGTAAGCTATCCAGAAACTTACAATGCTCTAATAAATTTACATCACTGATTCTGCCGGCATAACCAGTGGACACAAAGTTCACGAGACCATCTGGTGTACATGAAATTAAATATTTAATAGTATTTGTCTTTTTATATTCTGACCAAGTTAATGCTTGATGTATGGCTTTTGTAGGTTTTTGTATTTCGATTTCTAAGGCATCAATAATACAAGTCACCTGATTGTATTTGTGTCTAAAAGCTATCGGCAGGTTTCTCTTTATAGTTTCCTTTGAAAATTGTCTTATAAAAGGGGAGAGTACTTTGACAATACTAGGCATTTTATTAAAAAATATATTGCTTATTTGTGACACAGATAAATCAAAGTCATCAGCTAGTTGTGAGAATGATCTGTTTAATTTAATTTTCATCAAGCATAATAAAATATTTTCCTCAGAAATATTTGTGTGGAGTTTTATCAAATCAATAAGAAAATATAATTCTTTTCTAAGGCCTATGTAGATTCTTGGCTTATTTTTTATTTTATTTAATGTACTTTCTAGGTTTCTTTTTTCTACCTTGCCATATTCCTCTTGTGAGGTTGTGTCTGAAGTTGTCTTTGAAAGACTGGATAATTTAAATGGTGATGACTCATGATCAACTGTTGATCCTGTTAAAGATGGTGTACATGATGTATCACTATCATATTTTTCATCTATTACAAATAATTTCCGAGGTACATATGATTGAGATGTAGATGGTTTGATGGATCTTTCGATGGATATTTTGAAGGGTGATGTAGCTGTAGATGCGGTTAACCTAAGGGGTGATGTTATGCTATCTCTATGTTTTACTCCAGTCTGGACCTGTTTGCTTCTATAACATGGTTTGTAACAAGCTTGGATAGATTTGTGTCCTTGAATAAAAACAACTTGGGTTGCTTTATGTGCCTGTTCTGGTAGCACTTGAACTGCTTTATCATATGTGGGGTGCAGCGGACAAACTTCTGCTGTTGACAGTGGAACTGTAAAGACAAAGTAATCAAACAGTTATGACTTAAATTAAAAAAATATGAACATATTAAGTGTTTAAAAAGATCAGTGATAGTATGAGTAGTGTTTTAGTTTAGTAAATAGCATTGGGCCAGTATGGTGGACTATACCTAAACCTCACATCAGAGACCAGAGTAGGCCCATGTCCATTGCCGACAAAGTCTAACATGAGGCTGACATAAATATATGATAATGTACATAGGTACATAAATAATCTGTAAAGGTTTCAGTTTTATTAGATAGACTTTCTTCACATTATAAAGAGTGTGCTAACATACCTTCAGCATGAGATGTTGAAGCTGTGATATTATCATTGTCTTTATGGATCTGTTCAATCTCCTCATTTGAAGAAAGTTTTGGCCTTTTAGCAAAGGAGCTGTGAGGTTCATTTGGGTCTGGTTGATGTTTATCAGCTCGGCATTGGAATCTAGATGGTATGCAGTGTGGTTTCATTTTAATTTTTTTAACTGAGCCCATTATTTTATATTCCATGTAGTTTTCCATGTCATTTTCTAACTGAAACGTAAAAATTAAAGTAAGTACATGAAGTATCCATAGCACTGATTTCTTCAAAATGGAAACTTATATCGATATTCTTCTTTTCTTTTGTTAAACTTATCTACGATAAATGAATTGAATTATCCAAATTCATTAATTAGCACAATGAACAGGACATTCTGGTAAGTAAAATAATAGAATACTTACATCGAAGTGATCTTCACAAAAATACAATTGAGATTTTTCAGACATCAACTTCGGATCTCTTCTGGCGAGTTGCAACCAAGTTTCTCTTCTCTTTTTATCAAATGGCACTTGAATCCATAACTTGTGCGGTGTTTTTACACTAGTGTTCTTGCATTCAGGAACAACACACCAATGATAAGGACTGTAACTCATTTTTCTAAAAGATATTTAGCTCTTTCAATTTCACAAGCAATTATTAATGTTCATAAACGTATATGGTGTTCTGTGATAAACAATTTCTAGCGTCAGTAGCGTCGTCTTGCCATAGGGCAGACAAAAAAAACATCGATATTTAAAAAAAAAAAATATCGATGTACCTAGGTAGGTATCGTTCATAAACAAAAATGTCGAAACACCTAAAGGCCCATCAACACAAAACTATTTTACTTACAACTTATGTATGTACTAGTTTTACTCCGCGGTTTCACCCGCGTTATTGTCTGTATCTCGACGACAACGCTTTCGGGTCCATTTGCAGCCTATGTGTTATTCTGATGTCTAAGCTATAATATTGCAAAGTTTCACCGAAATTCCTTCTGTAGTTTTAGCGTGAAAGAGTAATAAACATTCATCCATCCTCACAAACTTTCACATTTATAATAGTAGTAGGATGTAGGTACGTCTCTATGTATAATATGTATGAATTTACAAAAAATAAAAGTATATATAATATATATACTTTTATTTTTTACATACATATTATGTATGTTTATCCATTGTCTAGTACCCATAGTACAATTGCCAATTCAAGGTCATTGGGTGGGCGATCCTGCCACATTTGATCCAATCGGGTAGATGGAATGAAAATCGGTGATTTGATTGTGTGGTGTAGACGGGCACAGCCAATTCGATTGAAAATATGATCAGAAGTAAAATCGTGCCGTGTAGATGGGCTTTAACAACTATGGTATATTATTTATGAACGATTCGTTTTCCCCTCGGCTTCACCCGCGTTATTTTCTGTATCTCTTCAAGACCTATTGAGCCTTTTTGTAGCCCGTGTGTTATTCTGTTGTATATGCTATATTACTGGAAACTTTGATCAAAATCTGTTCAAAAGCAAAAAGCTCTCAAAACTGTTATTTCTGAATTCGATATTGCAAAGTAAATAATAATTTGATTTTTGTAATCATACTTACATCTTTATTAAACTTAGGTCTTTTTTCAAAACATCGATGTGTCGTTCATAAACATCTATGTTTTTGACGTCGATGTTTTAAATTTTTTACATATCGATATCCTCACGTTGATGTTATTTGCGATGGTGCATCCCTATAAGTGTCAGCGGCGAGTGCGGCGACAGCTGTCAACAAGTAGCTACGTTGTTTACTAATAATGTTGCGTAAGCAAGATGGCTTCCAACGTTTTTGTCTGATAAACCGCGAAAATTGAAAATGTAAATTTAAAAGTTGTTTAAAAAATACTTATCAACTGAATATATTTTTTGTAATTTTTCTACTACTTTCTTAAAGTCAGAGGATCATCTTGAGACACTTTTCAAAAAATGGTGGAATACCCTATTGAAACACTAAAAAGTAGTTTGTCAAGGGATGACTGCATTGATTTTGCTGGGTCTTAAGCCGCTTAGCCATCTGACTTGGATCCACCTGTGATATACTTTTTCCTTTCATCTAGTCGTGATCCCCGCTCGTGCTACAACCTGATCGAGCGATGTTTCTCGCTGGACGCGCCAGAGCTGCGGGCGGTGGCTGGCCTCACTCTTATGTTGCTCGCGGAGAACCTGCCTGACACGTCTGCGTTGTATCTGCATGAGTTGTTCAACTTATGTAAGTTTTTTTAAGTATATCTATAGTCTGTAGTCGCCATCTAACATGACTGATACCATCGACTTTATAAATTCAGTAGTTCTTGTCATAACAATTTTGTTTTTGTATCCACAACAGGCTAATCCAAAAAGATCCCAAACTAGGCCGAGCTTTGAGTTCTATACTATGATAAGCACATAAATAGTTATATTATAATTATTATTGTTATGGTAATAGATTAAATACATACATACTATAAATAAATTACACCCGGACACAGAACAAATCACTGTGTTCATAACACAAAGATTAAGTCCATTCAGTCATTGGTAAGATTCAGTTTCATGAATGTAACACGATCGTTTGTGATAACTATAATCAATATTTAAGGACCTAAAATGCTGCCTTGAGGCACTCTTACAGACATTAAAAGATTATCAACAGATCCATACAACTTTAATTTACAACTACCTTGTTTGTAAATGTAGTCCGTTCCGATACAACCCTAGAGATAAGAAAGATTCGATTGTCCAGTACGTATACCTAATTCTTGTAGTTTACTGTATCGAATGCCTTAGCTAAATAAAAATATGTTAAGATTCCTTATTCTTGGGTGCATAGGGTTCCCACCAAGTACTTAGGGTCCCAAGCCAACCTCACCTGCAAGTGGTGCACCTGCCGATCAACGGACGAGGCGACGGCAAACAAAATATCCCGATAAGCGGCAATAGGCTCGCCACCTATTACGTGGGATCAAAACACTGGCGAAAAGTGGGCGTTTAATATGCCTCTACCTACCCCTTCGGGGAAACAGGCGTGAGTCTATGTATGTATGTATGTATGTCCTTATTCTTTACAACAGTATTGTAGATAATTACAATGCGAGTTACTTCTTTGTAATGGTCTATCAATGATTTTACGTTGCAGGCCTCAATATAATAAGCAAATACGAGTATTCAGCAATATCCCTGAACAGTTTCGTGGCTCTTTCGCTCCAATGGCTACATCTACCTTCATACCTTACAGCATCTGCTCTCAAAGTTGCTGCCAAGATCTTAGATACCTATCAAGATAATTACAAGGACGACACAAGACTGAACACTTCAAACTTAAAAGCGAATAAGACGTTTCAATCTTTACTCCATACAGATGGTCATCTTTCGATTGTTTTCAAGTTGAATCAGAACTGGGAAAGGTTGAGAGATGAACCAGACAAGTTGAAAAGTTGGTTAGATGGTATAGAAACGGTGAATGATGACATTAAACTAGAATTGTTACCATTCTTACTTGGCATGGTTATGGAGAAGAGGAAAGAAAAGTGGTTTGAAGAAATAGTGCTAAAGGTGTTGAGAATAGTGGTGAACCTAGTGAGTTATAAGAAGGAAGTGTCTGTGCAGTTGTTGCCGATATTAGTGTATAAGATTGGGAGAGATAGGTGCCCTGCTATAAAACTGGAGTGCCTAAGAGCTCTGCCTTTGATGGCGAAGACAAAGGTGAGATTATACTCGTTTTACGTTCTATTCATCTTCTAATGTTATCTTAGTTACATCCAAGATTTTTCGCCTTCGGTACCGTGATCCGCTTACTGGTCTTACCAGATACAGAATATTAGCTTTTCATGTTCCTTTTTCCCTATTATGAAATTACTAGATGAGCCCGCGGTTACACCCGCGTTATTTAAGGCTACTGCTCCGCTCCCGTCACTCATAGCATGATGTTATATAGCCTATAGCTTTCCTCAATAAATGGACTATCTAACACTGAAATAATTTTTCAAATCGGACAACAAACTCTTCAGCTTTATACATTAGTAAAGTTTGTATCAATGCTTTGCTTTCACGTCGAACGATTAGTCAGATTGGTCCTTCGAGACGAACAAACGACGACGAAACGAAGATGTACCTTTGAAGGGTTGAAATAGGGCGACTAAACAACTATGAGAAAACTTTATTTTCTTGAGTTAATGATGCAAGTATTGGCGTTTAAATTTGTTTTATTTCTTCATATAATAGTGCCTTTTTATTTGTTTGCTAGAATTGAGAAAGATGTATTGTTTTCTTTAAAGGGGACTTCAAATATTTAATTGTAGGGACAAGCTGAATATCTCCAACTTGTGTCTGTTTGTAGGAGAACGTGCCAACTATAGTATCTGTTTTGAACAAGCTGAAAGCCAACAAAGGAGCGCCTACTTCGCTTCTGATCATGCTATACACAAGCTTAGCGGAGACACAGGTGATTTACAAAAACCTTATATATTATACTAGAGGATGCCCGCAGCTACGACCGCCCTTTTTTTTATTAAACCGTTTCTGCCAGACCCCGTGGGAATTTCGGGAAATCCTCTCGTAGTCCCTTATACTTTCCCAGGAACATACATGCCAAAGAACAATGGCAGAATTTGGTCTGGGTTTGTTGTGGCGACCTTAAACTTCATATGAACAAAACAAATTGTTTTTTTTTCTACGATTTTTAATATTTTCGCTTTGTCTCGTTAAAGCTGGAGTATTTTATGATGATAAAAAGCATTACAATTGATTACGAATACTTTATTATGTGATTGGTGCCATAGACAATGGTGTGACAGGAATAGACGTGAGTGCTATATCCGTATCGATTATTAAATAAGTAATCGATACGATCGATCTATATAGAGTTGGTTTGGTTTAAAATGCAATTATTTAATATTTAATCAACATTATATCAATAAGCTAATATTTTTGAAGCAAAACAACGTTTAAATCAAATAAAAACGTCACAGCATCGTTTTAAAGTTGTATCGATTTTACATAAAATCGATTTAAAATGTGCAGCTCTGCTTTTGTCTTTGGCTGTGACAGTTAGATGCTTCAAAATACTTCCGCGTGTTGATGTCAATCTGACATATGTCATTTGATAATTCAAACGTACCTACCTACATTGTTTAACTTTCATACTATAACTTTCCTTTTACCTACATTGTTCATTCTTAACTAAAAATTCAAACACCGATATCTTCTTTTTCCACCTTTCCTGAGTGAAAATAGAATCATTTATAGACTCTGTTACTTACGCCAAATTTTTTGATATATTTTTTATTACTGTTCGCTTCAATTTAATTTCAGACATTTTGATGTATGGAGATCTGCCATTGTCCTTTCAGCTTCTTGCGCCCAATCGTTTTGGCTGTACGGTTTCTGTTAGCGCTTTTTCATTGCATCCAAGACCTGCCTGCCTTGGAGCCCGGCGTCCGCTTACTGGTCTAACAAGATTTGACAGAATATCAGCTTTTCCCACAGAGGGCTTACCGTCTGACTAATGCAACCCAAAGGAATAGCGATATTCTGTCGAGGCAGGACCAAGTTGTTGACCATACATTTTTCGATTAGCGATATGCTTTTCGCTTAGAGGCAAAAAAAATATGGAACTGACATAGGCTTTCGATATGACACGTGGTCAACGAAGAACGAATTGCTTATGCTACCATGGCAACCAAGCGTTAGTGGAAGTAAGGTGAGAAACGAATGCCTTGTCTAGGCTCTCAGTATGAGTTTGACATGTATTTTCTCTCGTAGGTGAGATGTTTCCCATACTTGCAAGAGTTGTTGGCTGACTCTGGTGTCGGTCGGACGGACGAGCTTAAATGGGAGCTAGATATTGCCAAAGCGGTTGCTGTGAGGAGAATCTGTGAAATACGGTAGGTACTTCAATAATTATATCATTTAAAAATTCACTAATGCACGGTCCCAATATATTATGATCTCTTCATGGATAGATCGGATATTTAATCCGGCAGTAAGCCAGCTCCATGCCAAAGTCAGAAGGGTTCCGCAAAATCACGCTTGGCAATAAATTGGTTCGATTATTTAACACTGCGCCAAGTGTTGTGGGTGCGATCCCCACACGAAACAACAATTTTGACAACTGTGTCTTGTCCAGTCTCAAACCGAAAGTCTCACGATCTGAGACTACTAAATTTGAAAAATGTCCCGGGACTTTATGACACGAGACGTCCTAGGACCAACCCAGTTAAGGACATCTGATTCCAAACTAGTCAAAACTTGCGCGAAGACAACCAGACAACACGAACTAGATAAAAAATACGCATACATTTTTATTTAAGTAAAACATGGGTAACATGTGGAAAGTCTACACAATCGATTGTGTTGTAAATATTTAATTTTGCCCTTTCCTCTCTCTTTTCATTATTATTTCGCTTGCCCTGTCACTCTTCTTTAGCCCACCTCCTCACTCCCTTGTTTTCGCCTGCTTCCTTGTCTTACATCGCCTTCTCTTGTTTCGTGCGTCGCCCGACTTTTTTTCCGCCTACCTCCTATCTGCGTTTATAACCCAATTTTGACTCCTTTTTCGCTTGCCTCCTGACTGCTACTTTTCACTACTCCTTCGCCTTTCTTCCCACTCGATTTTCACTCCGCCTTTTCTTTCCTCTTTCGCCTACGTTTTTACTTCTCCTTCAAACGCCTTTGCATTCACATTTTTATGCCCCTTTCACCCGTCTTTTACTCTTCTTTCGCATGCCTTCTCATTCCTTCTTTTTCTGCCTTTGGTTTTTTCTTTACTCGCCTTCTTTTCGTTTTCACACCTCATCCATCCACCTATTCCGCTTTCTTTTGTCTTTTCACTCCGTTTACCTCTACCTCCACAACATGCATGTTTCTCCCGTCATTACACTCTTTTTATCTAGCTTCCTCAATTCTTATGCCCTTTTTCGAAAAGTGCAACATAAAATAAATCTCTCCATTCAGCGTGTCGACGCACGGTCTAGAGCTAGTGCCAGTGATATCATCACTTCTTAAAGTCAAAGTCAAAGTCAAAATCATTTATTTAAATTATTATTCATATAGGCCACAAAGTGACGCTTATGAACGTAAAAAATTAAAGTTTTTTTTTTTTTAGTTACTAGATGATTCTACATTAGCATTTACTGCCACGTTCGCAATGCAATAGGTAGAACCACGAGAAAGAACGGGCAATAAAACTCGTGGCCGCCCCACTCTTTTTAACTGCCAGTATAATGGTTTTACATGTTATCTTTGTAAGGAGCTGCAACTGTGAGTGATCTACTAATGCAAAAGTTAATAGTTATTGATATCATACTCAAGCAATAAATTATGTTCATTTGGTAAGCCTCCCAAAGTGAATATGGTGAAACAGGATTATCCACTTACGTCTTTTAATGTAGGCAACTCGCGAACATGACTCTTCAGGGCTATGGTGGAACAGCATGTCCCAGAAAGTAACAGAATATAAACTTGCAGCAATTTACAATCTATTAGTTGGTAGCTCATGACCACGAGTTACCCTCACTTTACAAATCCGATAAATTATAATAAAAAGAGTAGATCAAGAATGCAAAAGTAGTATAAAAAGAGAATACGGTAATTAACTACACTATAAAACTGCTCATTGATCTAATAAACAAAAATTTGGCCTAATAAAAGAATATTTATTTCCAAGCGTACTTGTAGACAAGATACTCATTTAGACTATAATATGCCTTTATTAAAAGATAATTTTTAACTATTGTCTGAAACGACCTTAACGGCAAGTCTAAAATATTACCTAGTACATACATACATATCGTCACGCCTTTTATCCCCGAAGGGGTAGGCAGAGGTGTATTTCTACACCCACTTTTCGCCAGATATACTTTAGTCCCACGTAATAAGGGGCGAGCCTATTGCCGTACCGGGCACATTTCCAGACTCCGTGCTGCTACTGAGAATTTCGTGACAGAAAAACCCAATAACACTGCCCGACCCAGGAATCGAACCCGGGACCTCCCGATCCCACGCGCACATTTATGCCGCGAGACCAACGAGGCAGTCGTATAGGGTTTGATGTCGAGTTTTCCGTCTCTACGCAAAGATGGTATTTGCATCGTGTTATCCCTTAGCCGCCTCTTACGACACCCACGGGAAGATAGGTGGTGGTGACACTTGTATTCTATGCCGTCAACCACACGGCGTTACCTAGTACATTACCTAGTATTTTATTATACATTCTTATACTAAGCCCAATAAAAGAGCTATGCGTTTTGTGTAAACGTAAATACGGTATACATAATTTGTGCCTGTTCTTAGTTTTAATATTGTGTATGTCACTATTCATTTTGTAAGAATTTGTATGTAGTCGTACATGCATAACACTGGCATAAATATATTGTGATGCTAGAGTAAGAATACCAATATATTTTATTTTTTCTTTGAGTGAGACTCTTGTCTTTAACTGGTAAATGGCCCTAACTGCTCGTTTTTGTAATATAAAAATATTTTCGATGTCAGCGGCCCTACCCCATAATAATATGCCATATGACATAACACTATGAAAATAGCTAAAATGAACCAATCTAGCCGTATCGACATCAGTCAACCTATGAACCTTCTTAATGGCATAAGCAGCTGAGCTAAGTTTCCCTTAGAGATATGTAACGTGCGCACCCCACTAATGTCGAATCAAGTGTTATTCCTAGAAATAATATAGATTCAGATGTTTCGAGTACATCATCATTTAGACCTATACTAGGACCAAGATTTCTGACATTAGGCAGAGCAAACTTAATACATTTTGTTTTTTTGGCGTTCAGTACTAGATTGTTTACATTAAACCATTCAGTTACTTGAATGAGCGCACTGTTTATTTCGTTAAAATGTTCCTTATTTCTATCTACTTTGAATATCAAAGAAGTATCGTCAGCAAACAGTACAACGTCACAAATGTTTTTCAAGTAAAAAGGTAAATCGTTTATGTAAACAAGAAACAGGAAAGGCCCTAGGATGCTGCCTTGCGGCACTCCTAAATCAACAGGTAAGCCACTTGATTTTGAGCCGTTTATTTCAACACATTCTTTTTCTTAAGTATGACTTAATGACTTCCAATGCTTTAGTCTGTACGCCGTAATGTCTAAGTTTGCATAAGAGCGTTTCATGGCAGACAATCGAATGCTTTCGAAAGGTCGCAAAACACACCAATAGCATTTTGGGAATTCTCCCATGCACTGAATATGTGTTTAAGTAACGCTACTCCTGCATCTGTTGACTCTGTTGTCGAGTGACCCTTGGTAAAACCATATTGCTCCCTATGTAGGAGTCTGTTTAGATTAAAATGTCTAAGTAATTGCTTGAGTATGATCTTTTAAAAAATCTTACTAAAGGCAGGTAATATCGATATTGGCCTATAATTACTAGGATCAGTCTTACTGCCGGATTTTAAAACACCTGATTCAATACACTTATTAAATAAGTTGCTTAAATACGGAGCTGCTAAATCAATCATACTTTTCAAAACCTTAACAGAAATGCCCCAGAGATCACCTGTATTCTTGGACTCTAGAGATTGAAAAGTACTTATAATGTCGGTAGAATTAATACAATGGAACTTAAATAATACATCACATTTTCCTACACTAGATTCTAATAGGTTTTCTGCGACTATAGCTGATGATTTTAATTCTCTAGTAGTAGTAATCGGTATGCTAGCAAAGAATTTTTTAAATGTGTGTGCGACTTCTTTGTCATTATGAATTAATTTGTCACTATCAAATAAACTAAAACTATTACTTCTTAGTGCTGTGTTACCTGTTGCTTCATTAATAGCTCGCCAGGTTTCCTTAATTTTATTCGTTGTTTAAAGCTTATTATTTTCCGAGTGATTAATAACTTAAAATATGACTTAATGTTTGCAACTAATAAAATAAGTTGCTAGCGATAAAACATTTTTGCGACTATTATATTAAATCAGATTCAAAGCTAAGGGTGTTATAAAAACTTAAAACTAGCAGCTGCGTTTAGGTAGCAAATAAACTATACAAGTTAATTGAAATAATAGCCGAGGAGCTATAAATAATGACTTGGCGACTAATAATGTTAGTAGGTAGGTTATGTTAGGTTTTCTTGTGACCCTGTACCCAAAAATAGGAACCCTGCTAAGCAGGGCCCCGTCAACTTGGCTTAAAAGACTGAAGCGTCTTATTTACTTATACGAAACACTTCGTTTAAGACAAAATCATTTGCCAAATATTGAAATTTGTATTATTTATGAATGTCCATTTTGTATTTTTTATTCATCAAGTTTCCGCTTAGATACTAATTCAGTTCCCAAAAAATAAATGCTGCTAGTTTAAATTAAAACGAAACTAATTACTGACATATTAATATGCTACATTTTACTTATTACGATACTCCTTATTAGCTGCCAACCCATTATATATGGTACCCACGTAATTATTTTTGAAACTTGTATTCGCTTTACTTAGTCGCCGCATTAAATACATGCCATTGTTTAATTTTGTTCCTAACGAATAATGCCTTAGCTGTATTGCACACTCTTTTAAATATCTTGGAATAATTCCTAACATACTCTGTGAAGTTCGAATCAGAATTGTATCTCTTCATACCGTACAACTCGTACATCTTTGCTCTGATTTTGTAAATACCTGCAGTAGTCCACTCACTATGTAGAAACTGGTGCGAAAAGGATGTTAAAATGATGCGATAATCTTTCTGTGAAAACCGTATATTACAGTATATTACAGAACAAATGATAATTGCTAAACGAATGGGGGAGCACGCGCGACAACACTTGCTGCGGTTGCGTTACGTACTGACTCATTTTAGGTCATTATGTTTAAAGCGTCTAAATTGCTGAATAACTTAAAAATGTAAGGTTTTGCCGTACATGCTCCCGGGCGGAAAAGTAACAAATAAAACAAATGGAAGAAAAATACACAAAAATTAAGCTAGATCTTCTATGTAAATACTACGTCTTTTTTTATTATTATTTTGTGTCGTATGATTTTTCGCACCAAAGGGTTTTGCTTCTGAATGAGATTTCTGTGTAGAGTTCTCTTGTTTTCGTCGCGAAGTTTCTAGACTTGTAAACTTGCTCTCTAAGTAGTCAAGAAACTCTTGCAACACAGGTAACTCTCTTGAGTTCTTCAGTGAAGAAACGTAGTCTCCGAAAGTCTCCCCATCCAATTTTTGTGACAGCAGATGGACGAGAAGTGGATCCCACGTGGCGATGTCGACACCTAAGTTTTTGATGGCGTGAATACTTTCTAGTGTTACGTCATGCAATCTTTTTAGTTGTACTATGGATTGTTGCTGCATATTTGGTAAACCAAGTAAAGTGTTGATGGTAGTGCTAAAAATCAGCTTTTTGTTGTTATAGCGATGGTTTAGTAGCTCCCAACATGTAGTGTAGTTTTCCGTGCTAATCGGAAGATGTTGTACAATTTTTTCAGCTTCACCTCGCAATTTTCCCTTTAAAAATTGCATTTTTTGAGCGTTCGACAATGAAGCATTGTTGTGTATTGTCTCATTAAACAAATCTTTGAACGAATACCACTGATGGTATTTGCCAGAAAATATGGGTATGTCCATCTGTGGAGTGCTATGCTCTCTGTGAGACACCGACCAGAGCTTTTTATTAATAGATTTTTTGAGATCGATAAATGTTCTTTCATTGCGATTGTACGTAAGCTCATACTCTTCATCTACTCCATACATTTCACCATCGATTTCCCAGTGGAGACTATCCACCTGTTTCCACTTAGAGTTTAGTGTTTTGAGAGCATCTTCCATCTCCCATTTTGCATTGATTGTATCCAGATCGATGTTGGACACGGCTCTCTTGAAAGCCTTGATATTTGCTGCTTGCTTGCGAAGCATATCGTCGAGCTTACTAGTAGAACCTCTTGATTCCATCAAATGCTTGGTGCTTGGACTTGCTACTTCTAGATCTTGTTGTTTTGCTTGAAGGCGTCTCGGTGTAGGTACTCTCGTAGTTGCTAATTCCAAACTTTGCTCGGTAATTAACGCCTTAATGCTGGTATACAGTTTACTCGCTTGCTCATGCTCCGAATTCTTAAAATACTCATGCTCCTTGTCCCCACCCGCACAGATACGCAAGTGATTATTTTGATAATCGGACCAATAGCTCTCAAGTAATTCTAAACGACGTTTAAAATAGTCTCCTGTTTTTCTTTCGGCGCTATCCTTTTTGATATTCACGTTCAATTTTGTCATAGCCTCGCTAAGCTCCCGCTGCGACACGTAAAGACTTTCCATTTTGCTAGTAGACGTTATTGTTTATAAAAAGTAAAAAGGAAAGATCTTACTTGTAATCCGTTGCTTACGGCCGTTTACGGTGACAGATCTGCTGTTGATACTGTCTCCTTGCTGATGAGTTGATGACTGCTTCGACGAGACTGCTATCTCCACAAAGCTGCTAGTTCACCGAACGAATGTCCTCACTAGTTTTCGGTTTGATTTAACACTAGTCGACTCCTACCGGATGGAGGACTATCAAAAACACGCGAGGTCCCGAACGGTTTCTCGAAGGACCATGTAGAAACTGGTGCGAAAAGGATGTTAAAATGATGCGATAATCTTTCTGTGAAAACCGTATATTACAGTATATTACAGAACAAATGATAATTGCTAAACGAATGGGGGAGCACGCGCGACAACACTTGCTGCGGTTGCGTTACGTACTGACTCATTTTAGGTCATTATGTTTAAAGCGTCTAAATTGCTGAATAACTTAAAAATGTAAGGTTTTGCCGTACACACTAAAAGCTCGAGATTCCTTAACTACTTTCACCTTAGTGCTTTAAGTATTCTGAAAGAACAATGGCAGAATTTGGTCTGGGTTTGTTGTGGCGACCTTAAACTTCATATGAGCAAAACAAATTGTTTTTTTTTTCTACGATTTTTAATATTTTCACTTTATCTCGTTAAAGCTGGAGTATTTTATGATGATAAAAAGCATTCCAATTGATTACGAATACTTTATTATTTGATTGTTGCCATAGACAATGGTGTGACAGGAATAGACGTGAGTGCTATATCCGCATCGATTGTTAAATAAGTAATCGATACGATTGACCTTTAAAGATTTGGTTTGGTTTAAAATGCAGTTATTTAATATTTAATCAACATTATATCAATAAGCTAATATTTTTGAAGCAAAACAACGTTTAAATCAAATAAAAACGTCACAGCATCGTTTTTAAGTTGTATCGATTTTACATAAAATCGATTTAAAATGTGCAGCTCTGGTTTTGTCTTTGGCTGTGATAGTTAGATGCTACAAAATACTTCCGCGTTTTGATGTCAATCTGTCATATGTCATTTGATAATTCAAACGTACCTACCTACATTGTTTAACTTTCATACTATAACTTTCCTTTTACCTACATTGTTCATTCTTAACTAAAAATTCAAACAGCGATATCTTCTTTTTCCACCTTTCCTGAGTGAAAATAGAATCATTTATAGACTCTGTTATTTACGCCAAATTTTTTGATATATTTTTTATTACTGTTCGCTTCAATTTAATTTCAGACATTTTGATGTATGGAGATCTGCCATTGTCCTTTGTTGTTAACTACATTAAATAAATTATTGAAATTTTTATTTGGCGAATCAATCTCCATTAATTCAGGATTCATAGCATTAATTCCAATCAAACCTTTCCTTTCTTACTTTCCAAAAGTGATATGATATTACAAGGTTCACCTCTTCTCCCAGCGCATCCACCTACGGTCTAGAGTTAGTGCCAGCGATACCATCCCTTTTTACTTTACCTTTCTGTTCTTACTTTTCAAAGGTGATATCACAAAATTCATCTCTTTCCAGCGCGTCGACGCACGGTCTGGAGCTGGTAGCGGTTATATCCTCCCTCCTTAACCGTTGTGGTGACAAGAACGGCGCGGCGGCGACGTGCGTGTGTCTGCGCAGCCTGGCGCTGCTGTGGCGCGGGGCCGCGCTGGCGCCGCCTGGCACGTGGCGCGCGCTGCAGACCAAGCTCGCCAGGGACAACCGGCCTAGTGTGCAGATACAGTAAGTACATCCACCACGGTCTAGAGCTGCTGTGTCCGGCACGTGGCGCGCGCTGCAGACCAAGCTCGCCAGGGACAACCGGCCTAGTGTGCAGATACAGTAAGTACATCCACCACGGTCTAGAGCTGCTGTGTCCGGCACGTGGCGCGCGCTGCAGACCAAGCTCGCCAGGGACAACCGGCCTAGTGTGCAGATACAGTAAGTACATCCACCACGGTCTAGAGCTGCTGTGTCCGGCACGTGGGGCGCGCTGCAGACCAAGCTCGCCAGGGACAACCGGCCTAGTGTGCAGATACAGTAAGTACATCCACCACGGTCTAGAGCTGCTGTGTCCGGCACGTGGCGCGCGCTGCAGACCAAGCTCGCCAGGGACAACCGGCCTAGTGTGCAGATACAGTAAGTACATCCACCACGGTCTAGAGCTGCTGTGTCCGGCACGTGGCGCGCGCTGCAGACCAAGCTCGCCAGGGACAACCGGCCTAGTGTGCAGATACAGTAAGTACATCCACCACGGTCTAGAGCTGCTGTGTCCGGCACGTGGCGCGCGCTGCAGACCAAGCTCGCCAGGGACAACCGGCCTAGTGTGCAGATACAGTAAGTACATCCACCACGGTCTAGAGCTGCTGTGTCCGGCACGTGGCGCGCGCTGCAGACCAAGCTCGCCAGGGACAACCGGCCTAGTGTGCAGATACAGTAAGTACATCCACCACGGTCTAGAGCTGCTGTGTCCGGCACGTGGCGCGCGCTGCAGACCAAGCTCGCCAGGGACAACCGGCCTAGTGTGCAGATACAGTAAGTACATCCACCACGGTCTAGAGCTGCTGTGTCCGGCACGTGGCGCGCGCTGCAGACCAAGCTCGCCAGGGACAACCGGCCTAGTGTGCAGATACAGTAAGTACATCCACCACGGTCTAGAGCTGCTGTGTCCGGCACGTGGCGCGCGCTGCAGACCAAGCTCGCCAGGGACAACCGGCCTAGTGTGCAGATACAGTAAGTACATCCACCACGGTCTAGAGCTGCTGTGTCCGGCACGTGGCGCGCGCTGCAGACCAAGCTCGCCAGGGACAACCGGCCTAGTGTGCAGATACAGTAAGTACATCCACCACGGTCTAGAGCTGCTGTGTCCGGCACGTGGCGCGCGCTGCAGACCAAGCTCGCCAGGGACAACCGGCCTAGTGTGCAGATACAGTAAGTACATCCACCACGGTCTAGAGCTGCTGTGTCCGGCACGTGGCGCGCGCTGCAGACCAAGCTCGCCAGGGACAACCGGCCTAGTGTGCAGATACAGTAAGTACATCCACCACGGTCTAGAGCTGCTGTGTCCGGCACGTGGCGCGCGCTGCAGACCAAGCTCGCCAGGGACAACCGGCCTAGTGTGCAGATACAGTAAGTACATCCACCACGGTCTAGAGCTGCTGTGTCCGGCACGTGGCGCGCGCTGCAGACCAAGCTCGCCAGGGACAACCGGCCTAGTGTGCAGATACAGTAAGTACATCCACCACGGTCTAGAGCTGCTGTGTCCGGCACGTGGCGCGCGCTGCAGACCAAGCTCGCCAGGGACAACCGGCCTAGTGTGCAGATACAGTAAGTACATCCACCACGGTCTAGAGCTGCTGTGTCCGGCACGTGGCGCGCGCTGCAGACCAAGCTCGCCAGGGACAACCGGCCTAGTGTGCAGATACAGTAAGTACATCCACCACGGTCTAGAGCTGCTGTGTCCGGCACGTGGCGCGCGCTGCAGACCAAGCTCGCCAGGGACAACCGGCCTAGTGTGCAGATACAGTAAGTACATCCACCACGGTCTAGAGCTGCTGTGTCCGGCACGTGGCGCGCGCTGCAGACCAAGCTCGCCAGGGACAACCGGCCTAGTGTGCAGATACAGTAAGTACATCCACCACGGTCTAGAGCTGCTGTGTCCGGCACGTGGCGCGCGCTGCAGACCAAGCTCGCCAGGGACAACCGGCCTAGTGTGCAGATACAGTAAGTACATCCACCACGGTCTAGAGCTGCTGTGTCCGGCACGTGGGGCGCGCTGCAGACCAAGCTCGCCAGGGACAACCGGCCTAGTGTGCAGATACAGTAAGTACATCCACCACGGTCTAGAGCTGCTGTGTCCGGCACGTGGCGCGCGCTGCAGACCAAGCTCGCCAGGGACAACCGGCCTAGTGTGCAGATACAGTAAGTACATCCACCACGGTCTAGAGCTGCTGTGTCCGGCACGTGGCGCGCGCTGCAGACCAAGCTCGCCAGGGACAACCGGCCTAGTGTGCAGATACAGTAAGTACATCCACCACGGTCTAGAGCTGCTGTGTCCGGCACGTGGCGCGCGCTGCAGACCAAGCTCGCCAGGGACAACCGGCCTAGTGTGCAGATACAGTAAGTACATCCACCACGGTCTAGAGCTGCTGTGTCCGGCACGTGGCGCGCGCTGCAGACCAAGCTCGCCAGGGACAACCGGCCTAGTGTGCAGATACAGTAAGTACATCCACCACGGTCTAGAGCTGCTGTGTCCGGCACGTGGCGCGCGCTGCAGACCAAGCTCGCCAGGGACAACCGGCCTAGTGTGCAGATACAGTAAGTACATCCACCACGGTCTAGAGCTGCTGTGTCCGGCACGTGGCGCGCGCTGCAGACCAAGCTCGCCAGGGACAACCGGCCTAGTGTGCAGATACAGTAAGTACATCCACCACGGTCTAGAGCTGCTGTGTCCGGCACGTGGCGCGCGCTGCAGACCAAGCTCGCCAGGGACAACCGGCCTAGTGTGCAGATACAGTAAGTACATCCACCACGGTCTAGAGCTGCTGTGTCCGGCACGTGGCGCGCGCTGCAGACCAAGCTCGCCAGGGACAACCGGCCTAGTGTGCAGATACAGTAAGTACATCCACCACGGTCTAGAGCTGCTGTGTCCGGCACGTGGCGCGCGCTGCAGACCAAGCTCGCCAGGGACAACCGGCCTAGTGTGCAGATACAGTAAGTACATCCACCACGGTCTAGAGCTGCTGTGTCCGGCACGTGGGGCGCGCTGCAGACCAAGCTCGCCAGGGACAACCGGCCTAGTGTGCAGATACAGTAAGCCCAAGTAGCACAGAAGTGCTGAATAGTAGCTGAATCACTGTTCACAATGAAATCTTCAGCTGAATAAACCTGCTGAATAAGAGCGTTAGAGGCGCCTACTCAGCTGATATAACTCTGATTTGGGCACAAATTAATCAGCTGTTAGCTGAATAATGTAGCTGTTTGCACTATATCAGCGTTATTTGAGCATTATTAAAGGTAACAGTCGCCCCAAGAGCTGAATAATGACTGATTATCAGGGTATGTGTTACCTTTTTTTACACCACAAGGGCTGAATAATAGCGTGCTTGTTACCTATTTTTCAGCACAAAATATACTCCAGGATGTTAGTAACTCTTTTATGGAGCTGACAACTCACAAGTGGCAAAATTGTGAATAAATTTCATCCTACTACTTAATTATTATTTTGATATGTTTAGTGCGAACCATTTTGTAAAGTGTTTGTAGGAAATAGGCAAATGTTTATTGCTAAGTAAAACTTTGTTTTTCCTCCATGTGCATGAAATTCGAATGGGAAAGAGAGTTTATTGTCAAATACTATATAATTATAGACGAATATTTTCACGCGCTCTGAAAATATCACTGTTTTCTGGAAAATTATAGTATAAAATACGTTGATGATACTATTATAAAAAAATAAATATTTTTATTTTTCCTTTGTAATTTGACAATAAGCTGTTTATGTATAAAATCATTACAATTTCTATTCAAATTCTTCTGTTATTTTCGTTAAATAGGCAAAAACAAATTGTTATTATATTGTATAGTAGGTTAGAATCTAAAAAATGGCAGACAAGCAGTGTGTACCGTATTAACCACAATCAAACGGCATGAGCTGTTTAAGTATCCACTCGTGGTACATGAATCAGTAACGAGCTGTTACGAGTGGTTCTTGTGTTACACAAGTCAGCGACAGATTCATGTAAAGCTTGATAGTGGGTAACATGTACGCAAATAACTGTAGGTCAGTATTGTATCAGTGAACCAATAAACTCTGCAGGAATGTTAGGGATCCGCGAATTAAGCTTCATCATCATCACATTATCCTATATTTTTTAGATTAGCGTATGCTAATCATGTACCTAGTAAGTATCAAAGTTTTCTCGACCAAAATAGACATAATTAAGTAAAAAAATTTAAAACCCAGACTTTGAAATAGTGTGGTCATTGTGAAATGAAAAACTTAGGTAAGGTTATTAGGTAACTTATCTAAGTTTTCATTACACAATGACCACAAATAAATTAGACTACATACATAATATTTATAAAAGTACCTACTAAATAAATAAATAACTGCGACAGCTCGGTCTCAACTCAACATCCATTTTTCTCTGTACTTACTTACTTAGACGTGTAGAGGAGGCTTAACGGGTATCTCCAACGAACTACCGTATTTCCGTTTTTTAACATGAGAAAATGTTACCGTGTATGCTACCTCCTAGTTAGATAAAAATAGTAGTCCACACACAACAACTAGGTACCTAAAATTGTTATTTTTGTGATTTTATTGGAATGTGATATTTTCTTATGTGAAAAGGATGTACTTAAATAACAAATAAAACTACAAAATAATCAGTAAGTACCTCAAGTTTTATTTTCTTACATTGTATGTTTTAATGGAATATATTTCTAAGATTGTATGTATTAAGGCTTGTCGTACTGTATGGACCTGAGTGTTGGGCTACAAAGAAGATAGATAAGAAACGATTGCATGTGTGCTGTGGCAGAGATAAAAATGTTACGATGGATGTGTGGAGTGACAAGAATGGACAGAATTAGGCATGATTACATTAGAGGTAGTATGAAACTGGCGCCCATAGATGAAAAGGTAAAAGGGAGTCGATAAGCCTGGTATGGACATGTTATGCGGAGAGATGAGATGTATGTAGGTAAATAAGTGATGAGTATTCATGTAGAAGGACGAAAAGGGAGGGGACGGCCGAGGAAAAGATGGATGGACTGTGTGAGGATGGGTATGAAAGAGAAAAGGGTAAACGATCGGATGACTGGTGACAGAGAAGTAGATATTTGTTTTTTTTGTCATAATTACTAGAAACACTGTCACTGTCTGAACTTGCAGAATAGTTAGATCTATCTGCCCATCTTTGTTCATTGCCATTACTGCACAATACGTTACCTACCACTATTTTTTAACATTCGCTGTATACTTGAAGAGTTTTGTCCATCTAAATCTGCACATACTTTTACATCAACATTTTCGAATACGGAACCCGCCGTTCTAAAATTTCATTCACACTTGGATCATTATTCACAAAACGTGTAGCCTATTCAATGTTCACTGTATCATCTGTATTTCTGTTAAGAATTTTTTGGCGTATGCCGCCAGTCATTTTTTAGGGTTCCGTAGTCCACAAGGAACCCTTATAGTTTCGTCATGTCCGTCCGTCTGTCCGTCCGCAGCCTAGCTCAAAGACGCCTGGCGCTAGAAAGCTGATATTTGACATGAATATAGACATAAGATATTGCAACAAAACTGTATAATAAAATTGAGGAAAATATTTTTTTAAGGGTATCTCCCCTACATATATAGTGGGGTTGAATTTTTTTTTGGTTGAGTACCCCATCATGTGGAGTATCATTGGATAGGTTTAAAAAAAATATAATTAGTTTTTTCAGATCATTTTTCGATCAAGTGATTGGTTTGTCAAATATCAAGCTTTGAAGTGAAAAAAATTTTTAGACTCAAGTGTCCCCCCCCCCTCTGCCGACTAAACTATTAATTTGGAAGAGGTGAAAAAAATCACAAATGTAGTACATATAACGAATTTAAAAGGAAAACTATCACGGCTAAGTAGATATCACTAGTTTACGAGTAATCGTCGGTTAACTTATAAATACCTATTTCTGTGAGTTTACATTGGGCGCGCTGGCTTAATCTTTAAGATATACGTACTTTGGTATGTAATGTACTACGGTACTACGTATGTATAGTAGTAGTATATCTTGGAAACCACATTTTATGTTTACAATACATAACTGGATACATACCTAGTATTTTTCTAAACAAAACTACAATATATTTACATATGATATAATCCGTCGTGCTCTTGTCGCGTCTGGCGTACCAGCTGTACTTGAACCAAATGGTTTGGTACGCGACGACGGTAAGAGACCTGATGGTATGTCATCGTTGCCTTGGAAAATGGGTAGGCCTTTGGTGTGGGACGCAACCTGCGTAGACACCCTCGTGCCATCACACGTTCCAAGCACGGGAGGCCATGCTGGCGCTGCTGCTGCAACTGCAGAAAGCCTCAAACGGCGCAAATACAGTAATTTAGTAAGTGATTACGTGTTTGAGCCGTTTGGGGTGGAAACGCTAGGCTCATGGGGTCCGAGCGCTCGTTCTCTATTCCGGGAAATTTCTAAACGGTTAATCGACGTCTCACGTGACCAGAAAGCTGGTTTATTCTTTGCTCAGAGAATCAGCATTACCATCCAGCGTGGCAATGCTGCCAGCCTTCTGGACACGTCACCCGATGACATTGATGCGGAGGCATTCTACGACGCCTAAACCATGTAAATATTTTCACTTTCTAAATTTTTTTTTATGATTTTTGTATAAGATTAGATTAAGCTTCACTTTAAATATGCTACTTATAAATTATGTTACTTTAATGTTCTAACTTACTTAAACAAATCTTAGGTTCTTATAATAGTGTAATCAAAATTATTTTTTCAGCAAAATAAACAGTCGGATTTGTTGTATAATGTACAACAAATCCGACTGTTTATTTTGCTATATACCCTATATACCCTTTGCAGCAAGTCATTATGGGCAACTACGGAACCCTACATTGCGCGTGGCCCGACACGCACTTGGCCGGTTTTTTATATTTCCACATATCACAATATCTTAAACGACGCGATTAGCCACTTACCTACGAAGCGCTGAATAAAGAAGTCTTCAAGGTCTTATTTAACGGCGCTAGTAGATTAATTGTCAACGATAGTACAAGTATTCAGCTCTCACTGAGATTATGGGTAAGATGTGAAGTAATATAGAGCAGTTTGCTTTAACTTAGCATCTTATAATGTTCACTCGTAGTGATCATGTAGGCTTTATAAGAGCTATTATACGATTGCGTGTAACAAGCTGATTAACATTACAAAAGTTCCACTGTGTGCAGCAAAACGCATTATATCTTTGTTATTTGGAGTCACAGAATAACTGATTGCATTATAATAGTTCACGTGATCTTTCTTAAAATGCAAGTGGTCTAAGGGTACAGATGTGGTCTTCAATTCAGAATATAGCTTAGTTAAAGTCCACAAAAATTCTTTAAATTGCTTAAAGACGTATAATACTGATCTGTTACCTAAATTAACGCTGCAAGCGTTACAGCGTGATCTCCGTGACGCATAATAACGTTCCTATTCAGGTGAAAGCTCACTTTGCACCTATTGCAGGTCGAGTGCACTGTAATAACTCTTCATAAGTGCTAAAGTTCCCGATGTTACCTCTTGTGACATCTTATAATGCAGTTTTGTGCTACTTGGGAGTACATCCACCACGGTCTAGAGCTGCTGTGTCCGGCACGTGGCGCGCGCTGCAGACCAAGCTCGCCAGGGACAACCGGCCTAGTGTGCAGATACAGTAAGTACATCCACCACGGTCTAGAGCTGCTGTGTCCGGCACGTGGCGCGCGCTGCAGACCAAGCTCGCCAGGGACAACCGGCCTAGTGTGCAGATACAGTAAGTACATCCACCACGGTCTAGAGCTGCTGTGTCCGGCACGTGGCGCGCGCTGCAGACCAAGCTCGCCAGGGACAACCGGCCTAGTGTGCAGATACAGTAAGTACATCCACCACGGTCTAGAGCTGCTGTGTCCGGCACGTGGCGCGCGCTGCAGACCAAGCTCGCCAGGGACAACCGGCCTAGTGTGCAGATACAGTAAGTACATCCACCACGGTCTAGAGCTGCTGTGTCCGGCACGTGGAGCGCGCTGCAGACCAAGCTCGCCAGGGACAACCGGCCTAGTGTGCAGATACAGTAAGTACATCCACCACGGTCTAGAGCTGCTGTGTCCGGCACGTGGCGCGCGCTGCAGACCAAGCTCGCCAGGGACAACCGGCCTAGTGTGCAGATACAGTAAGTACATCCACCACGGTCTAGAGCTGCTGTGTCCGGCACGTGGCGCGCGCTGCAGACCAAGCTCGCCAGGGACAACCGGCCTAGTGTGCAGATACAGTAAGTACATCCACCACGGTCTAGAGCTGCTGTGTCCGGCACGTGGCGCGCGCTGCAGACCAAGCTCGCCAGGGACAACCGGCCTAGTGTGCAGATACAGTAAGTACATCCACCACGGTCTAGAGCTGCTGTGTCCGGCACGTGGCGCGCGCTGCAGACCAAGCTCGCCAGGGACAACCGGCCTAGTGTGCAGATACAGTAAGTACATCCACCACGGTCTAGAGCTGCTGTGTCCGGCACGTGGCGCGCGCTGCAGACCAAGCTCGCCAGGGACAACCGGCCTAGTGTGCAGATACAGTAAGTACATCCACCACGGTCTAGAGCTGCTGTGTCCGGCACGTGGCGCGCGCTGCAGACCAAGCTCGCCAGGGACAACCGGCCTAGTGTGCAGATACAGTAAGTACATCCACCACGGTCTAGAGCTGCTGTGTCCGGCACGTGGCGCGCGCTGCAGACCAAGCTCGCCAGGGACAACCGGCCTAGTGTGCAGATACAGTAAGTACATCCACCACGGTCTAGAGCTGCTGTGTCCGGCACGTGGCGCGCGCTGCAGACCAAGCTCGCCAGGGACAACCGGCCTAGTGTGCAGATACAGTAAGTACATCCACCACGGTCTAGAGCTGCTGAGTCCGGCACGTGGCGCGCGCTGCAGACCAAGCTCGCCAGGGACAACCGGCCTAGTGTGCAGATACAGTAAGTACATCCACCACGGTCTAGAGCTGCTGTGTCCGGCACGTGGCGCGCGCTGCAGACCAAGCTCGCCAGGGACAACCAGCCTAGTGTGCAGATACAGTAAGTACATCCACCACGGTCTAGAGCTGCTGTGTCCGGCACGTGGCGCGCGCTGCAGACCAAGCTCGCCAGGGACAACCGGCCTAGTGTGCAGATACAGTAAGTACATCCACCACGGTCTAGAGCTGCTGTGTCCGGCACGTGGGGCGCGCTGCAGACCAAGCTCGCCAGGGACAACCGGCCTAGTGTGCAGATACAGTAAGTACATCCACCACGGTCTAGAGCTGCTGTGTCCGGCACGTGGCGCGCGCTGCAGACCAAGCTCGCCAGGGACAACCGGCCTAGTGTGCAGATACAGTAAGTACATCCACCACGGTCTAGAGCTGCTGTGTCCGGCACGTGGCGCGCGCTGCAGAGCAAGCTCGCCAGGGACAACCGGCCTAGTGTGCAGATACAGTAAGTACATCCACCACGGTCTAGAGCTGCTGTGTCCGGCACGTGGCGCGCGCTGCAGACCAAGCTCGCCAGGGACAACCGGCCTAGTGTGCAGATACAGTAAGTACATCCACCACGGTCTAGAGCTGCTGTGTCCGGCACGTGGGGCGCGCTGCAGACCAAGCTCGCCAGGGACAACCGGCCTAGTGTGCAGATACAGTAAGTACATCCACCACGGTCTAGAGCTGCTGTGTCCAGCACGTGGCGCGCGCTGCAGACCAAGCTCGCCAGGGACAACCGGCCTAGTGTGCAGATACAGTAAGTACATCCACCACGGTCTAGAGCTGCTGTGTCCGGCACGTGGCGCGCGCTGCAGACCAAGCTCGCCAGGGACAACCGGCCTAGTGTGCAGATACAGTAAGTACATCCACCACGGTCTAGAGCTGCTGTGTCCGGCACGTGGCGCGCGCTGCAGACCAAGCTCGCCAGGGACAACCGGCCTAGTGTGCAGATACAGTAAGTACATCCACCACGGTCTAGAGCTGCTGTGTCCGGCACGTGGCGCGCGCTGCAGACCAAGCTCGCCAGGGACAACCGGCCTAGTGTGCAGATACAGTAAGTACATCCACCACGGTCTAGAGCTGCTGTGTCCGGCACGTGGCGCGCGCTGCAGACCAAGCTCGCCAGGGACAACCGGCCTAGTGTGCAGATACAGTAAGTACATCCACCACGGTCTAGAGCTGCTGTGTCCGGCACGTGGCGCGCGCTGCAGACCAAGCTCGCCAGGGACAACCGGCCTAGTGTGCAGATACAGTAAGTACATCCACCACGGTCTAGAGCTGCTGTGTCCGGCACGTGGCGCGCGCTGCAGACCAAGCTCGCCAGGGACAACCGGCCTAGTGTGCAGATACAGTAAGTACATCCACCACGGTCTAGAGCTGCTGTGTCCGGCACGTGGCGCGCGCTGCAGACCAAGCTCGCCAGGGACAACCGGCCTAGTGTGCAGATACAGTAAGTACATCCACCACGGTCTAGAGCTGCTGTGTCCGGCACGTGGCGCGCGCTGCAGACCAAGCTCGCCAGGGACAACCGGCCTAGTGTGCAGATACAGTAAGTACATCCACCACGGTCTAGAGCTGCTGTGTCCGGCACGTGGCGCGCGCTGCAGACCAAGCTCGCCAGGGACAACCGGCCTAGTGTGCAGATACAATAAGTACATCCACCACGGTCTAGAGCTGCTGTGTCCGGCACGTGGCGCGCGCTGCAGACCAAGCTCGCCAGGGACAACCGGCCTAGTGTGCAGATACAGTAAGTACATACACCACGGTCTAGAGCTGCTGTGTCCGGCACGTGGCGCGCGCTGCAGACCAAGCTCGCCAGGGACAACCGGCCTAGTGTGCAGATACAGTAAGTACATCCACCACGGTCTAGAGCTGCTGTGTCCGGCACGTGGCGCGCGCTGCAGACCAAGCTCGCCAGGGACAACCGGCCTAGTGTGCAGATACAGTAAGTACATCCACCACGGTCTAGAGCTGCTGTGTCCGGCACGTGGCGCGCGCTGCAGACCAAGCTCGCCAGGGACAACCGGCCTAGTGTGCAGATACAGTAAATACATCCACCACGGTCTAGAGCTGCTGTGTCCGGCACGTGGCGCGCGCTGCAGACCAAGCTCGCCAGGGACAACCGGCCTAGTGTGCAGATACAGTAAGTACATCCACCACGGTCTAGAGCTGCTGTGTCCGGCACGTGGGGCGCGCTGCAGACCAAGCTCGCCAGGGACAACCGGCCTAGTGTGCAGATACAGTAAGTACATCCACCACGGTCTAGAGCTGCTGTGTCCGGCACGTGGCGCGCGCTGCAGACCAAGCTCGCCAGGGACAACCGGCCTAGTGTGCAGATACAGTAAGTACATCCACCACGGTCTAGAGCTGCTGTGTCCGGCACGTGGCGCGCGCTGCAGACCAAGCTCGCCAGGGACAACCGGCCTAGTGTGCAGATACAGTAAGTACATCCACCACGGTCTAGAGCTGCTGTGTCCGGCACGTGGCGCGCGCTGCAGACCAAGCTCGCCAGGGACAACCGGCCTAGTGTGCAGATACAGTAAGTACATCCACCACGGTCTAGAGCTGCTGTGTCCGGCACGTGGCGCGCGCTGCAGACCAAGCTCGCCAGGGACAACCGGCCTAGTGTGCAGATACAGTAAGTACATCCACCACGGTCTAGAGCTGCTGTGTCCGGCACGTGGGGCGCGCTGCAGACCAAGCTCGCCAGGGACAACCGGCCTAGTGTGCAGATACAGTAAGTACATCCACCACGGTCTAGAGCTGCTGTGTCCGGCACGTGGGGCGCGCTGCAGACCAAGCTCGCCAGGGACAACCGGCCTAGTGTGCAGATACAGTAAGTACATCCACCACGGTCTAGAGCTGCTGTGTCCGGCACGTGGCGCGCGCTGCAGACCAAGCTCGCCAGGGACAACCGGCCTAGTGTGCAGATACAGTAAGTACATCCACCACGGTCTAGAGCTGCTGTGTCCGGCACGTGGCGCGCGCTGCAGACCAAGCTCGCCAGGGACAACCGGCCTAGTGTGCAGATACAGTAAGTACATCCACCACGGTCTAGAGCTGCTGTGTCCAAGCTCGCCAGGGACAACCGGCCTAGTGTGCAGATACAGTAAGTACATCCACCACGGTCTAGAGCTGCTGTGTCCGGCACGTGGCGCGCGCTGCAGACCAAGCTCGCCAGGGACAACCGGCCTAGTGTGCAGATACAGTAAATTCATCCACACAATTACAATTCGCGCTAGTGTTGAGTAGGACACGCAAGAGGCGGTAGGTACATTTATCCCGTACATAACCCGACTTAAGAACGAGAGCGCGAGTTTGTGTGAGCTCAAAAATTTGTCACGTATCATATCACTTCAAATTTTATGTCGCGTTAGAACGAATACATGCTTCACACCAAACACCGCCCTTTTTTATAAATCTTACAAGTGACAGAGGCAACATGATATCTTCAACTCTACTCAAACCTCCTTTTACTCAATGACGTCATGTAAGCCTCGCCTCATTTGAACCAGGATGATGTACTAGTTCCGTACAAAAATGGGCTACTCTTACAAACTCATCCAAAATAATTGGTGTCCTACTTACTTAACACTGATTCGCGCATTATATGTTGACTGGGCCGATGTAAGATGAAAACAGCATGTTCTTCTTGAAGTATTGTCTAGTTATTTAGTTTTACCGGTCGACAAGTTTCTTTTCTTAATGTAAAGGATTGATTTTCTTTGGTTGATGCTATTTCTGGATTAGAACAGCGTAAGTAATTACAGTAGTTGTCTTCACATTCATTGGAACGTCTGCAGTACCTATATAATAATATGTAGTAAAGTTTTGGCCCACATATACTGCCCTGAGCTATTCTAGAGCGAATATCGTACAGTGCCGAGCATTCACGCCGATATTCTACATGAAAGCTTCTTTTATTGAGGTAGTTGGTGACGATCCGTATGTATGTAATGAGTATGGCAGCAAGTTTTTCAATGTGTGCACAAGACCATCAAGCCAGACCCTATCGAACCCCTGACTAATGTCTATAAAGACAGTAGTATTTGCGGTGCTTTAGGCATCTACCAGTAACATACACGGTACGGTGCACTTGCTCGTTGTGCCATGTTTTTTCCTGAAGCTGAATTGATGGTTTGGGATAACTTTGTTCAGGTCCTGCTTTATCCTGTTTAGGCAGTATCTTTTCCAACAATTTCCAGTAACCGACAACAAACTTATAGCTCTGTACTAACTTGTTTCTTGTACTGGTTTCCCTGGTATAGGTATCATCACTACTATTAAATACGTGGCGAGTCAGTTTAATTTTCGCTGCAACTTTCCATTGCTGCTAAACTTAATTTACACTCCGCTGAGCTCATGTCATCTCAGCTCATCTCATCTCCACTCATCTAATCTCAGCTCTGTTCAGCTCAAACGACATTGCGCAGTATATACTGCTAAGCGAGGAGTCGTCTCTCCGAGTGTCGAGCCCGGATTATGACAATCTGATATCAGTGTGTGCAATGGAAAGTGGCGGAGAAAGTTATTATTCCCCACTTTCCATTACTGATAAACCTCACTTAAACTTCGCTCAGTTCATCTCTACTCACCTCATCTCATCTCAGCTCAGTTCCAACTACATTTATTCCCATTTTACAGCGTATGCAAGCTGCTAAGCGAAGTGCCATCTCTCCGGGTATCGAACCCGGACTACGACAAGCTGATATGTGAGTGTGTGCGCAAGCTGTGGAGCGTGGTCGCCGAGGCCAACGTGCCCGATGTGTGCGAGGCCGCGTGCGATGCGCTCGCTGCCTACAAGCTGGATGATTATAAGCTTAAGGATATACCGGAGGTAAGTACACCATGAAGAAAACATAGTGACGAATCATGAATGTCTGAGAGTTCTGTATAATGTTCGTAGAAGGCTTGAGAAGTTTGCTATTTCGCACTCGGGCAGCGTGGTGGGCTTTACCCTTCTCATCGGGAAAAGAGACCTGATTCTGATATATTTACAAGACGGATAATCCTGACGTAGACAATACGATTAGAATATGTCCAGATGGTATCAGTAGGTACTACCGCACAGTAAAGAACCCCATATCTGACGAAAGATACATCGAGATCTGTCTTTCATGGCTCGCAGGAAATATATCTCAGTCGCGTGCTGTTCCGCATTGTACGTAAGGCACGTGTCATTTTCTGAAAGTATGGTTGTTTTTTTGCAGATATACAGGAAAACGGTAAAATTGCCAGCTGCATACTGTAAGACTCCCGCCGACGCGGCGCGGAAACCCGAGGATGTACTCGACTATGTACCTTGTAAGTTTATATATTTATTTTACCTTAACAGACATAAGACGGAAGCAATACTTGCCTGTTACAAAAATCAACCTTGTTAATAAATTATCCCACAGGCACAGGCCTCTTCTCGTTATGAGACCTTTTATTTCATCTTCGAGCTTATCTCATCTGAGAGCTTTACCAAGTGAAATGCAGTCCGATATATTCAAACACGGGAACCCTGGTGTCGAGGTGTTAGTGACTAGGTTGCACATACTCCTTAATACTAAATCCTGACAGATTATTAAGATAATCCCTTTAATATATTGAAAAAAGGTAAGATAGGGACAGACATACTTTCTAGACCAAAGCAGAAAAAAATAAGAGGCTTAAAAGAAGTACAACATAAAATTATTAAAAACAAGTGACCATGAGTTTTATTGCCCGTTCTTTCTCATGGTTCTACGCTGTTGCTCTCTTGTAAACGTGGCAGTAAATGTAAAATTAGTTTTTTTAATTTGACGTCCATACGCATCACATTTTGACCTAAATGAATTAACTATTTTGACTTTGACATCCGTCTTTTCAAAGGGTCCTTAAGAAAAGTCCAAAATAAATGGTATAGTATCCCCAATGTACAACATACAATTTTATCTATTCCAGGCGAAGTCTGGCCCGAAGTTTTCAAATACACGAACCAAGGGGCCTTACAGGGAGTACGTCGACTGGCCTCCAAGCTGATAGAGCGCGAGGTCCGAGGGTATAGAAGCGGCGTGTACCAGCACGACCCGAGAGCCGAACCCACTGCCTACACGCATTTACCGAACACTAGTGTTATCAGAGGTCTCATGGAGTGCTTTAGGAAACAGGTATGCATAATAATTATTGTTATTTGCAGCGTAAACTGATCCACTGCATATTCCCAGCTCTCTCTATCGAGAGCAGTCTTTACTAGTGTTGGAGAAAACTCGAGTCCGGGAATCGATTTTTACATACTCGACTCAATTTCACGGGGTTCGTTATGCTCATAACTCGAGAGTCCAGAGTGCAGTCGAGCGCGAATCTTAACTTGATACACGACTCTTAAAAATAACTCGAGTAACAAATCAAACTCGAGTTTTTAACGAAAGTCGAGTTCAAAGACTGACTCAATGTAACTTCGACTCAAAAAAAATTCGAGCAAAACATGTACTTAGGTTTTTTATTATATTCTAAGAACATATTTCTTTCTACATGTTTCATAGACCGAAAAAATATGTTGACAATATAATAAAAAATATTTATTGTTTATGAAGACACTATATGTAGTGATTTAGCTAGTTAGGTGATGGGTGCTCAGTTCAAAACGAGTCGAAGTCGACTCGTTCATTACGTGAGCAAGCTCGAGCTCACAAGAAAACTCGAGCACGAATGCCAAACTCGTGTTTAAAGGGATGCTCTCTAAACTCGCAACACATTGAGCAAGAGTATGTGTCTTAGTGAGTCGAGAATTGCGATTAAGAGCTGAGCCAGTGCTCAGCTCTTAATCAAAATAAATGTCGACTCGCGGACTCGAGTTTTCTGCAACACTAGTCTTTACACACTCTTTACTGTAGGTAGAGTTTTTAATCATTTTGCCACCTAACCTTATGAATAATATGAAATATATTAAAGGCCCATTTAGACGGAGAGAGTTTCTCGACTCGAAGATGCGATAATGGAAAGAATATAAAAAAAGTTTCTTCGTCTAAACATACACACTTCTCGCTCCTTCACTTTGGCGACAATTGCCTCGCAAGGAATATTGATCATGTCCGTGTAAACAGAATTTCAAAGCAATAATCGTATTCGAGATTTTGTGCCAGTTGCTACCATGAGTGCAGTGATTTTTGTGTCACTTTTGAGAACAAATACTCTCTAGTAAGCACTAAACTCGAATGACGAATCTCGCACTGAAAACGGTTCAAACCGATTTGTACGATACTCGTATGAACTTGAAAAAATGTCATACGAGATCGTGTTTATACAAGTCGAGCTTCTCGTAAGCCAGAATCTTTTTACTTTAATTTCGGTGTGTAAACAGACGCAGGTAATTATCGCCTAGCGATAAGTCATATGCGAATCTCGTATGATATAATCGTAGGCGAGAAATTAGTTCTTGCCTGAATGAAAACATTTAGATACGATAATGTTTTGGCGATTATTGCTTGTGATAGTAGTATACAATTTCTCGTACGAAACGTGCGAGAAACTCTCTCCGTGTAAATGGCGCTTTAGGCCGCGCGCACTTTGGACACGAATTCGTATCGTACAGTATACGTACGATCGTGGTCGTACGAATTGAGTGCGCACACTGTATACGTTTTTGTATTAGTCAAATGAGCAGTGTTCTAGTCAGTGTATCGGATTTGTGAAGTCTGCTTTGGTTAGAGACTGTATCTTCAAGACAATTCTCTTATCACACGAAGAATGCGGTGGCGTCGTCGCTATCGTAGAACCGAATGGGTGCGTAAAATATATTTAAAAATACGATTTTGGTGAATTTTATCATAACATGGAAGACTTATATCAATTATACAATCACTTATACAATCACTTTGGTCCCATAAACATTTATGTTCGTGACTCAGGTTATTTTAACTTTTCCACATCCATTTCTTATGTTAAAACTTATGTTAAATGTGTTTTAAAATCCCAACAAGTTCGGATTGTTTTCGGACGTCTGAACTACACGTACGTATACGCACGACTTACTCGCATTCAGTCTGCGCGCTCCCATAGTACAGTACTCGCCAATCTTTATGGCCGCTCTGAATGTAGCCATCGGTACGAACTTGCGCATGGTACAGTCGGGTGGACATTTCTTAACCAAGAAAAAATATTTGTAATTATTGAATATTAAAGTCTTCAGTTACGTTGTTAGGTTAGCTATATTATATTGTTTAATTTAATATTCAATCAAATTCGATTAATGTAAATTCAGTCAGGACTTTCAAGCTTAGACTTCTTTCCTTCTTCATAAACGTTAATACGTCAAACACCATTTTCCGTGTTTGGCGACGTAAAACATTAAAACGACCGCGAGGCATGATCAATGAAAATGGTTACTATCTACGGAATTTTATATTCGAACTGTAGATAGATCTGTAGATTTTAGACTCGTTTTCGATATAAGCTCCATAGAAAATATGTCAAACACGAATCTAAAATCTACAGATCTATGTATAGTTCGAATATTGAAAATGGCCGTATATCAGTACAAATAACAACAAGAAACAACGATAGCAACGAAAAACAACTAATAAGTTATACTATGAAACTATTCTAAACGCGACGATACTGTCAGAGCTCAGCGAATATGTGAGTCGTGTACGAACGTAGCACTCATACTAACGCACGGGAGGCGACAGGACGCTAGCGGGTGGAAGACAGCGCGCGCGGGCGTGCCCTGCCTCCACGCCCCGCGTACGTCCCGCTGATACCTGATTTTGTGTTCTGCGCAGCGCAATGCGGCTAGGTTCGGAGCGGCCATAAAGTTTGGCGAGTACTGTACTTGGAATATCGGGATCGTTCGTATGTGTTCGTACGTGTACGCACGACTAAAATTCGTACGAAAACGTGTCCAAAGTGCGCGCGGCCTTATACTTATTTATACATTGATGTGTGGTGACGAATTGAGAATACAAACTGTCACTTCACTGCCCTTACTTTCGAGACTGCCATGCAGCCTTCTACATTGGGTTCGAATCCACGGCGCGCACCACTTTCTTTTCACAGTTATGTGCGTACTGAATAATTAATTATCGCTAGCCCCGTACTTCGGAGGGCACGTTAAGCCATCGGTCCAGGCTGTCATGAAGATAAACGAAGAGAGCTTGACAGTCGTTAAAGATCGTCAGTACCGCCAAAGAGCTCAGATATTTACATAGAGGCGCATTTCCTATGGGCGCTCTGAAGACAATCTTTCTGTGACCCAAATTGCCGCTTGGCGGCGTGGCAGTCGCGCTGTGACAGCTGTCTCTACGACAGCAAGAGAGACGAACGTTTCTCCTGTGTATCTTAACTACGAGAGCAAGAGAGACGGAGAACGACGCCAGCGCCGCCAACGGCGCCAACTACGAACTAAACTAGAGACAGTCTCCACTTGGAATCGGCACACGAAAGCCTTAAGAACTGCGCTTCTATGTAAATCTGTATTCATTGGTACCGCTGAATAAACTGACACTAGTCTAAACCATGGCAGATCAACTATACCTTTGGGTCGCCGAAGTCGCCTCCTACTGTCGTAGGTAGTTCACGGTATGATATGGGTTATTGCCTCATCATGCTCATCACACAAATATTTGTCCTGAGTGGGACCGAACCGAAATAACCGAAAATATGTTGCCGCAGATATATTATATTTTGACAAATATGTAATCCACTTGATTTTTTTTCTGCATTCCACGAAGGCTGAGGTGATAAGTATAAAAATTAAAACATTATTTTTTTACAATAAATTGTACTCGCTTATAGAAGATTTCAAATTATTTACGCATAATGAGCTCAAGTATCTTGAATGTTCATTGTATATTTTCATAGGTCATTTTTCATTTCTAGGACAAAAATCATAACCAATATTTTTAATTTAAGAGCGTTTAATCCGTCGGAGGCGATTTTGCGGGTTTTTATTGTTCTATTACGTTACGCATAAATAACAATTAATGGAAAAGATATAGAAAATATGAAAGTTCTGTTTTTTATCAAGAGAGTGCTGAAGATAAATATATGGGTTACTATAGTAAATATTTTAAAACGGATGAATTTAAAAAAGTCATTTTCGTAATTTCTGTAGTTTAGGCCAGCATTAATGGTCGCTAGTGCTATGAAAACTTATCGTTCTATAATTCTGTAAATGTAAACTGTACGAGCAAACGCTATACAAGCGAGTCCCTAAAAAAGAAATTGTACTTTCATTCATAATTTTCAAGAAAATCGGAGAACAAAACAGTTCATTTTGCTTAATTTTAGCCCGCAAATTTGCATTTATATCTAAAAAACTACTGTAATTATTAAAAAGATATATACATATTTAGAAACCTTAAGATTTATTTTAAGTCATATAAAAAAATTGGATTCTAAACTTTTCGTTTGTAATTAATATGATTGTTTAAAAAAGACCTATAAAACTCGAAGCGCGATGCTAAGTCCGCCATTCAGCGCTGAGCGCTCTCAGAGGACGGACCTGTCGCTCTCGTCCGCGTCCGCCATTTTACGTAAATATTGCATTCCAAAACGTTTATAGCGCGGCTAAAGCTTCTTGATCCTTATTTTTTTTCTCAACGTATTTTTTTTTATAAATATGCAAAGTAGATGTACTTAACTTTATTTATGTATTACGTATTAAACTAGTGTGTTAGTCGAGACATCTGGAGTCTAGTGGTTACTGGTTAGTATAGTAGCGCGGTCAACTAGGGGCTGGGCGAGACTGACAGAAACGGACCGTTAGATATAATACCTTGCTGCAAAAATCAAGTGGCAATATACAGTATAAACAGGCACAGTAGTTAGACGCATTTGATCTTTGATGGGTGACCATGGGATTGGCTTGCAGAGCCTTTATCGCAGGTTTATTTGCGTACAAACTACATAAGTTAAGGTAAAGTAATTGACATCACGGTCATAGTATGGATGGGTGACCGACCGATGAATTTACAGAGCCCATGTATGAGGTTCTTAATGGGGGCAAAATTATGGTTATTTTTAAGCTAGGACGCGCCGTCGTTAGCATGATACCAATGTAATAGGTATTTACCTAAAACGTACTATGTAATGCAATTAAAAGCACACTTGAATCGAATATTATCTTACAAACCGCCGCAGCTCAGCTGATCCCCACGAGCTCGCATTGCAGGTACCTAACACACACAAGCCCACCTACCTACTGTGCAGTCTTATTCTGCACCAGTTAACAGTTTATTTTGACTCAATTCTTCTAACTATATTTGTTCAAAATGCAGTTTCGATCTAATGTCAGTGTCATACTCATGTCACAAATGGTATTCTCCTAAATAAACTGATATTGGAATGTTATCGTGACTAGATCGTTAATTGAACAATGTCATCATCATCGTTCTAGCATACCGTGGATTCGAACCCGATACCTTCTGCATAGCAGTCCGTTGGTATCTCCAGTAAGCTATCGCTGCCTGTTGTTAATTAAACAATGTGTCAACGTCAGTGAGAACAATAGAAGTCAAATTATAGTTGGTGCCACGATAAGATAGACTTTTTGTAAACAAACATTCAGAGCTTCACAACCTTTTTTCGAACAGGTGCGTTTTAGATTTTATGCTTTTGAACAGTCTTTTTTTTCAATGCCTAATTATGCCACTATGTTTTTAAATTTATATTGTTAAATTTTACTGAAATAAAAATATTTGATTTTGTGTTTTAGTGGTCGAATGTTCATAAATTGGCCGATTTTTTTGTTGTTTTACACGTAATAATCTGTAAATTAATGTAAAATAGAGTACCATGTATGTTAATTATAGAGTAGGTACATACATGTTACTTTATTATTGACACGATTTTTAAAAAATCACTACGCAATAAATAATATTGCTCAAAGTAGCATATCTATTCTAAAATATTAAATTATTGACCAACAATGAATAATATAACAGACTAGAAGAAGCCAGCAGCTACGCCTGCATTTTTTTTTAATTTACCCGTTTTGGCCGATCCCGTGGGAATTTCGAGAAATCCCTTCTTAGTGCACCCCTACGGTCCCCAAGGAACATACATGCCAAATTTCAGCTTCCTGCGCCCAATAGTTTCGGCTGTAGCGTGTCTGTCAGTCAGTCAGTAACGCAAGGATTTTATATATTAAGATAACTAGCTAATACATTGCATAAACATTTCTAGGCATAGAGATTTTACGTTGTCTGTGAATGTAATCGTCAAAATGAACTTAAACAAAAACCATTAAACGTTACGGTAGTCTGAAAACGCAATTTCTTTTTTAGGTATAAATAATTTTCTGCCATCTGATATTCTGCACGCGCTTTTTCGAGATGCTGGCAGCGAGAAGAGCGTTGCAATCCTATAAACTTTTATTTAACTTAACACCAACTCCTTCCTGATAACTAAAAATTTAATTTTGTCCTCTGATAAAAAGATGTTAAGCCCAAGAATGTATCATTTCAATGAACTAACGCCAAATGTTGACACTCTAGGCGTCAGTACCTCAAAACATTAAAAAATCCGGTTGACAGCGCATAATATCGATAAAAACCCGATCCATTGACATATTAGTTTCCAATGACACGTATCTATGTATAGGTCGGTTCACGAAAGTTGACCAGAAATGGCGGCCGTCGCGCATATGTACATTGGTGCACCAATGGCGTGGCTCCATTCTTGACGCATTTAGGGAATGCGTCAAGAACGGAGCCACACCATTGGCATTCCACCCACGCCTCACCACGCACCTCCACGGAGACCTAAAAAATGATTTCTGCGCAGTGGTCATCTTTCGTGAACCAGACCTATACCGTTGCGCTCATTGATTTGAAATTATTTGTTTTTGACAGAACTATCGCTAAGTCACTTAGTAAAAATTCTTTGTTTACAAAATGTCTATGTTCTCGTGACACGGACTCTAGATGATAATGACATTTAAATTAGAAGAATACCAATTCTGAGTCAATTTAAAATCTAATCTCATTTCGTTCAAAATATAATTTCAATGTCATAATTATAAAATACGAGAATTGGCCTTATCTATATAAAATTTTATAAAAAGAGGGATTTATATCATCGCACACTGTGTGAAATAATTTTAGGTGAATATGTATTGTATAATTACAATATTTTGTAAATACAAATCAACATATTGTATATTTTTTTCTTTCTTTTAATTAATTAAGTATTTTCTTTTACCCGACTCTTTTGGTTTTGTATTTAGTGTCATTCGTGGGTTTTCATGCATTAATAACAAAATAGATGTATATTTGAAATGTAACAATTATGTAGATGACAATTATAAATTATTTCTATCATATAATAAAACTGCGCCAAATTATTATAAATAGTCGTTGTTATCCTGAGGAACATCATCCTACTAAACAAATATGTAATATCTATCTTTATTTGATACCTTTAAATGCATGTGCATTGAAAATAATTAATTTAAATACTTTCATATCATAATCGACGTATTACATAAACGAATACTGTTCATGTATGGCAAGAAGGATCAAGATTATTATTCCACGGGATACTGTCATAGTGCGCCGGGTCTCGCATGCGCGGTGTGCGGGCGACCGCGGTACTATAAAAACCTAAACTCGAGCCGCCGCTCGAGGCGTATACGCTCTTAAAAGTAATATTTTCATGCTGTAAAATTGATGTGACTTATTAAAAAAAAAATACCTGACTGACAGTTTTGATTGAGTGAACATAGCTGATGAAATGACTGTGTTAATATCTAAGGGCCTTATCATACTAGCGGTTTGGGAGCGGTTGCGGGGCGGAGCGGACGCGCAGCGAATGCGTCGCGAACACGCCGCGGCTGCGCAGCGAAGACGCCGTGACGCGTAGCGAATACGTTACGTTTTCGTCGCATGTTTGTAGCAAATTATCGACGTACAGTACATCCAGTAACTAAATATGTAGATTCCGACGAGGAAACACTGCTGTTGCCTTAATTACTTTTACTAGTTGCACGACGCTTTTTACTCGTCGCGCTATCGCGCAACGCATTTATTCGTTGTGCGTCCGCAACGAATTCGTTGCGCATGCGCGGCGTGGTCGCTGCGAGCCCGTAACGAATTCGTTGCGCGTCCGCTTCGCCCCACAACCGCTCCCAAACCGCTAGTATGATAAGGCCCTAAGGCTTTAAGTCCACCTTTATACGATATGTGTATATAAAGTTAATAAATAAAATAAATATTAGACACATTGCCACCTAACTTTAGGAATAATTACACAATGAAGACCCATTCCATAAGTATATAAATGTAGGTATGCAATTTTTTTATTCATATATATATATATATCAATAGCTTTCAATGTCGGATCCACGGAGGAAAGTATTATGAAGGGCAATACTAAAACTACTAAGTCCTTGAATGAAACTAAAAGTTTTTTTTAAGGAGGCCTCTCCCTAAAAAATCTTGTGACTCTTACTTTTCTTATTTATCTGCGAAACTATTGACCGCACAGAGAACTTGTAAAAAATAATTTCGTAGCATATTACTTGAAATTTTCATGTTAAATTTCTACTAGTTTAATGTTGATATCTTTTGTCATAAAGCTAGAAATAAAAAATTTGCCTCCACCCTGGATCCGCCTCTGTTAGCATTTTCGCATTGTTCGTTTGTAAGCTTGGACCTCTTCATCCTTCAAAAGCACGATCACGATCTTCAGCCATGAGGATAACGATTCAAAGAGGAGTTTTGTAAGCTTTGCTTGTGATCATAAACATGCTTTGTGAGTAAACATAGTTAATTGAAAATACTAAAACTATCTTTTGACAATCTTCTATTCTTATATTATAAAATTCGATTTCCAGGCAACATCCCCCACCTACGACTTCCCAGAGCCTGTCCTCCTCTCAATCTTAGACACATTAGCCTCAGAATATCCCCGTCCCCTGCCACCCATAGACCTGTGCTTCGTACCTGAGATGTTTCATCGTGGCACAACCTGGAAGCGATCCTGCGTCACTCTGGCCGCGCGGCAGGCGCCTGTGTCGATATCCGCCAGGAGGATCGTCGAGAACTATCTGCAAGGAGTCACTAATAATTCTGAGGTATGACTACTTTTAGGTTTGGTAAGAAAACATAAAATTAAACCTTTAGGGCCGGCGTCCACATAGCAAAGCGCAGCGTAGTGTTCTCTGTCAATCTATTATCAACATTGTTCTGATTTTAAATAATGCCCAAAATCAAGTAATAAACGAGTGTTTAAGAACACACACGCAGATACACATATTTTTATAATTGTCTGTATTTCTTAAAATACAGAGAAAAAGTTTTTTTAAGAAATAGATAAACAACAAAATTTTATTTGCGATTTTTGACCATGTGCTATATCTCAAAAACTGCTGACTACATATCGTTCGAACTAATTTATGTTGGAAATTTTTATTACGATCTACAGCATATATTTTATTTAAACTCTTGACTTTGAGAAACAATGGTTTAAGGAACATTAATCTTATTTTTAAAGATCTATCTATAGACATCCCGGATATATACGAAATAGAAAAAAAATTTTCGTGTCACGTCTATGTATGGAGAGCCCCCCTTAATATTCAATTTCTTTACATTTTTCTATAACATCGTGAAGCGGTTCACAGAATATGTCTACCTAGTACCTACTAATAACAAACAAACAGACAGAGACAGAAATGGCGAATTTATAAGGGTTACTTTTTTTTTCCATTTTTGGCAACGGAACCCTAAGAATTACGATATTAGTTTGACAGAGAAAAATGTTTTCATGTGCGCCGGGGAAAAATACACAACACCTTCTGTTTAGTTTTATATTGTCTTTCGGCAATACCACGTACCTAATTTTACAGTATCCGATATTTCGACACTGTAAATAGTTCAAAAACAACGACAACCCAACCTACTAGACGGCACACGTAAGGCGAACACTTTCAAATAACACATTAGACTTATACGTCTTATATAAGACCAATCCCAACACTAGATATGAATTATGACGTTCCGCAAATTTGAACCGGCCAATTAGAATGAATTTTTGTAGACCCCCTTGCCCCGCATACCTCACCGCTTTGACAGAATTTTTTGTTTGTAGAAATGAAAACATTAGGTGTCTAGTAGGCTGTGCTGTCGTTGCTCAAAAACTTCTGTTTATTTCAGGAAGCAGACGTACTCCTAACTTTCGAGATACTACCAATCCTCTGCCGTGGCATGCCACCTAACACTCTCCGACCTCCGCTAGAGAAAAGCCTAGGAGAGGCCTTTGCCCTCATCTCAAACGTAAAGTTGAAAAGTAAACGATCCGAAGATAAGGAACACCTGTTCATAAAGCAATTGGAAATGATCAGGACTTGTCTGGAGAGTGAAAAGATACATGATGCAAATAGAACGTTGCTGTCTCAGTTGGTGGAGAACTATATGTCTGTGCTGAATGATGATAATGTGGTAAGTGAGTTTTGTATATTATTATATTATACTTCGCTCGCGGCTCCACCTGCGTGAATTATACACCTAAATCTTCCTCAGGAATCATACAATATACAGGTTGTCACAAGACCCATCACCAAGCCGAAGTATACTCGTTTTGGACATCATACCAAGTCATACTAAGCAAATATAAAACCTGGGAAACGACTTTTTTTAAGTATTCACTTTTTTCAAGCCGCTATAAAAATGCGTGAGTGCAATTTTCGAAATACCTACTAATCCATGGGTGCATAGGTCATCTATAGAACAGGTTGGCGGGGTAATTGCATCGATTTTGTACCTAATTACAAAAATTCCATAGTATCTTTGAGCCTCATTATCTCCTGAACCAGTAATTTCCCAGGTATGATGCTGAAGCAAAAAATGTTCGTAATGATTAGATTGTACTAATACAATATGGGGTTTCAGTTTTCTTTAAGGGTCTTTTTGTGCCATGCCAAAAATAACAAAAAAGATAGTTTTAAACTCTCAAAGCTGTGAGTAAGTGCTTCGTTTGAGGACCTTCTTTGAACGAGATCGTGCAAACGGGGACCCGGTAATACCGATCGACAGTGTTGATTACAGAGTTGCGGCAGATCTGCTCTGGACATTGGCAAGGCTTCAGTTTCTCGAATATCCAATGAAAATTTTGGAGAAACTAGTTTTGAAGACAAGAAGCTGGTTACTCCGAAGAAACGTGAGCGTAAAGCTTCAATAACTGACATAGATAGTTCCAATGTGGTGGCAATACGAAATCCCTACATTGATAAAATTAATCAGTCGTAGAAATAACACAATCGACAATATGGTAAAGGTTTCGAAATACGTCGCCGTTTTTCGGGGTTTTGAGTGATTGGGAGGGGAGGTCTCGGAACACCGGTCACCGTTTTCACTTGCCGTAAATACTTGGTTTCCTCTGAAAAAAAAAAACTCCAAACATCGGTGTGTACGGTACTGCCAACTTCCACATTCTTCACAATAGATTAATAAACTAAGGTTGAAGTTAAAATAGGAGCCCTGCGAAGCAGGGCTCTTATTTTCGGCTTAAGGGTCAAAAGAGAACCTACTATAACCTATTTAGTTACTTATTACAGAACCCTAGGTACTCGGAAGCAATGACGGCATCGACGCACTAATTTGACGTTAGCTGTCAATATCATTCACACAAGATGGCGGTTGCGTTTCGTATCACGTTTTTCACATAAATCCTAAATATCGCTTTTATTGATTCCACTAGTTTAATAAAGTGAGGTTGACTGTGGTTACGGGTCAAAAGAGAACCTCACACAACCTATTTAGTTACTTTCACATAAAACCTAAAATGACGTACCGTTTTGCATATTTGAATGAAGAATTTTTGGAAATTGTTTAAAAATATTTAGACACAACTCCGGCAGCCAAAATTACTTTTATGGGATTAAGACTAACTTCCTTAAGCCTCCTACACCACCAATACTCTCAAATTCGGGCCACTCGTTTCGAAACCCAACCCGAGAAGATTCAGATATGAGGTTTTAGTTCGAGTGACAGTGACTAATAATAAAAAAAAAATATTTTAAAATTACTGCGCTTTATTTGTGAATATAATTTTGCCAAAACACTTTTAATATGAATTTATTTCGAAGATGTAAAATCGGTAACTACGTACGATTGCATGACGTTTGCCAATTAAATCGATATTTACAAATAATCGCTTAAATTTCCTTAGATTACATCACTATAATTGTCAGTCATGAACTGTCATGCATATCATTATACAGCGAAAATACTATAGTATCTATACCGTTACTTTACACATATTATGTTAATATTCTGTGAGAATATGGGAAAGTACTACCTCGTTCGAGGGGCCCAATTCATGGTGAAATCAGCAGGACAACTACTAATAAAAATTATGGCCATATATTTTTTGTTCGTGGTATTGGATTTGAACTTAGGGCTTCATTAAGTAATTTTCTTACCATGCAAAAAGGAGTTGAACTCCATTGTTGTAGGAAAGAAAGTATACTTCATACAATATTATTTAGTGGGTTTTAGTCGCGATAATTTACTTATTTAAAGGCATAAATACCTCTGTTATTCTCCTACGCTTCTACCGGCTTGCAACGGTCGTGGTCGCGGAGGGACTGATGTCAGCTCAGCGCCGTTCTTTGAAGCGCGGGTTTCGGCAGCTACCCTCACTTGTTTTATATTTTTGATTTTATCCGCACTGTCGGTACTTCGACAAACTACACTTATGATGTCTACACACTGATGAGTTGTGTTACTGCGGCGTTGTTTGCATTTGTTGATGCCTTATATCAAGGGAGTGACGGACAAAGTTGGCACAGTACTACAGAAATACTCCATCAAGACTGTATATAGTCCGCTCTTCAAGGTAGCACACAATCTGCGTACACCAAAGGACGTTATTCCTCCAAATAATATTGTATGATGTATACAAATCGCCAAAGTTTAAAATCGATGAAAGTATACTGGATCCGTGAGCATGAGTTATTTCCTTAGAATAGTTACCAAAATGTTTTTTGATTCTTGTAGGCATGGCCAGCCTACGTTCAGACATCCCGCTGTCTATCTAGCAAGTACTTAGAGCGTATGACATCACCCAGCGGCTGGTGGGAGGTGTCGGGTGCCCTGCTGCGCAAGGCTTGCGCAATCCGCTGCGCTGTGGCTGAGCTGGGTGATTGCGCTACTGCGCTCAACTGGCTCAACGAGATTATTGATGCGCAAGCTGGACAGCTCACGTAAGTGTTTCTATATTGACGGGTAGGTGCGCTATGATTAAACTAGCGCAATATAGTGAGCTGTGGCTGAGCTCAGCGATTTGAATTTGATCAATGAGAGTATTTAAGCACAGGACAACATTACAATAAACATGTAAGTACTTATAATCTTTTTAGAAAAAGAAAATCTCGTATAGGTACAACCATTTTAATGGCTATTGAAATTGACTATGATTATGATTGCAACATATAGGGTTTTGGGTTCAAACCTATTAGGAATTGTGGCTGGCTTTGGTGATCTAGATAAGCCGCTACATTGACCTCTTTATAATAGGCTTGTTTTCTAAAATGTAATTAGCGATTGCTTCGTTCTTTTATTAGATGTTAAACTGAAATACCAGATTTTTCTTCAAAAATCGATCAGCTACATTACTAATTACGACATTTTAAAAACCTTTTTTAATTTGACACGAAAACGCTGTAAACCATCATGGCGGTTGAGTGATATCACAAAGTGCAAAACAAAATAAACCGTGAATGAAGTCTGGTCTGATGTACCCACTTTATTTTGTTATATTCGATTTGACGGGTAGAAAGTTTGACGTTTTAGTTGTATTTACTACTAAAACGTCAACAACATGAATGGCGGACGTACTGTTTGACGTAATGCTCTCTGATTGGTGTTCACTGTCACAAGAATAAATACATTATTTTTTGTTTTAGAATCTTAAAAATAACATTAATCTTACCTTTTTATAATTAATAATAAACTTTATTGACATTTAATTTAAATTGTCTTTCGGGATATATGCCACGTACCTTTGTTTGGATTTTTTTTATTTGATTGGATTAAGTTTAAATGACCACGAAAGTTTAAATTCCTATAATTTATTGACATCTTAAAATCATAATGAATTTTTCGATACTACAATCAAACCGATTTATTCTTAGTGGACACAAGCCTATTCTTACGACTAAACACATGGTACCTCTTAAGTATTAATCTTTATGTGTATATATCCACAGGGAACAGGAGTATTCTCTACGTTGCATGCTGCCTGCTCTGAGGGCGGCTAAGCCCGACGCACCCGCCACTCAGGAGTGGCTGCTACAGCTCATGGGCAGGACCCAAGTTGTTTTTAATGAGTAAGTGCTATATCCTATACTCTATTCACATTACGAAAAAATTAAAGGTAAACAAAGAAACCAATTATTCACAAACTTAATAAGATAGCAGGATAACCGATCAGGATAACCCGACCTAATCAAAAATGACTCCCTGTCATGCGAAATGGTTACTTTAGGTGTAAACTTAAGTTGGCAGGATAATAAATACATCGAAATTTTTTAATCATTGGCATTTTAGGTTCTTTATCATGTAAAATACTTTATTAGCATAATCAAAATAAAAAATCGTTATTATAATTATTTTAATGGTTTTTTAAAAAACTACTTTATTGAGTCTTTCGCTAGGAATATTTTACTAAAATCTACTTTTTGGTAGGTAGGCGACATTACAAGAACAATTTTTATGGTTTTGTTTACATTTTATTTTTTCGTATCTTGAACATACTATAGCTTTACTTGATTTGTAATACCTAATATTTATTTTTCCTTCTTGACGAAGGTATGGCCAGGTTATAGCTCCGTTTTCTATCACTGTCCAAGACAAAAATTGCATATTATAATAAAGAATAACCTTAAGGACCTAGAAAAATTTTCACGCCTTGCTTAAAGGACCCGGGATCATAGGAAGAAGGGAACACGTAGGCAGGTAATGCAATTGCAAATCTTAATGGTTCGGCAAAGATAGGAGGCACCGAACCGTTTCGTGCGAGACGGTATCTGTTCTACCGTCTAGGAGACCTTAGCCCGGACCGTATTGTCACGTTGTTTTGGAAAGGCTTGCTTAAACAACCCGGGATCATAGGAAGAAGGGAACACGTAGGCAGGTAATGCAATTGCAAATCTTAATGGTTCGGCAAAGATAGGAGGCACCGAACCGTTTCTTGCGAGACGGTATCTGTTCTGCCGTCTAGGAGATCTTAGCCCGGACCGTATTGTTCTGGAAAGAAATGAAGAGGGTGGAATTGACTGAATTAGTTCGTCGGAGCAATCACAGTGATAAAGGCAGTATTAACAGACACCCATTGAGGCAACTGGCCTCTGCGTAATTGCATAATAATATAATAGGATCCCCAATGATACGGACAGCGCGGGGCTGCTACCTGTCGAGGGCATCAATAGGTACTGTGCGGATCCATTCCAGAGGTGAGAGTTGTATTCAACGCAAGACCGAACCTGAGTCTTGTATAGCAGACACAACCGCTCCGTGAAGAACCTCCTCACTCTGTTCGGGACTCCGAGATTACGGGATGCTTATTTAATGAAAACCTCGATGTAGTTCCTTTGGTTGAGATTATTGCGTACAGTCTATGGATATTGAGAAGGAATGGAGATACTTTTGTTGAGAATGCATACTCCTGTGTTTTCTTGGCGCTTTTAACGCCAACGACCAGGTTCTCACCCCACTGCGAGACTCTGTTTAAAAGATGGTCAAATTCAGCGACAACTCTTCGCCTATTTGCCTTAATGTATGCTTACTTAGCCACAGAGTGTCGATACAGATACAAATATCGTTCGTCCACGGCACTATCATCTGCATAGGAATGTAGCATACATTAGTAGTGATGAGTAATGAGCATGTCATTGATATGCAGAAGAAATAGTGTAGGCCATAAGACGGATCCCTGGGGCACACCACCTGGAGAAATTTTAATCACAGAGCGTCGCAGAGGACAACAATTCGGCTTTCATGCAGGAAGCTGGTAATTCAGTTGCGCAATCGAGTTGGCAAGCCGTAAGCTATAAGCTTGGAAAGAAGCGCACGGTGCCAGACTATAGAAAGCTTTGGAAATGTGAAAAACTGAACCCCATGACACAGGGAATCCCAGTGTGGGGCCCAGAGATACATAGTAATTATATTGTTTTTCTTAGTGCCTAGTGCTACTGATGTAATGTGTATAATCATTGTACTAAAGTTTGAATAATAAAGAAATTTGAATGTTGAATGTTAAGACCAAAAGTTAACAACTCCCCATACCTGTGCATAGCCTTACCCTACATATGCTAAATGATCACCCGCGCTGATCGTTTTGGTTTGAAACCAAATTGACGATCATTGAGAAGAGAGTGATCTTCTAGTCTTTTGTCGAGACACTGCAGACTTCTAAGACGCTATCAGAAAGGACCAAGATCTCAACGCCTCCTTGGGATGGCTGGTCTCTTACTTTTCTCTGACGTATATAGGATGGCGCGAATGTTGCCTGCTTTCTCTTCGGACTTCACATAGATCCAAACACATGAATATACAGAGTGTAAACAGACAGGAGATGTTGAGCTTCAAAGTTAATATACAACTTTTGTAATTAGGTACAAAATCGATGCATCTACCGCGCCAACCTGTTCTAAAGATTCTCTATGCACGCACGGGTAAGTAGGTATTTCGAAAATTCCATGCGCTTACATTTGATTGCGGTTTAAAAATGTGTCTAATTGAAAAAAAAAAGTCATTTCCCAAGTTTTATTTTTGCTTAGTATGACTTGGTATGATGTCCAAAACGAGTAGACTTCACTTGGTGATGGGTCTTGTGACACCCTGTATACTTAGTTCGTCACTCAGATTGAGAAAAATATTCGTTATGGTAAGTGAAGCCAACAAATGGAATGGAGTGGATTTTCGGCCTCACTATTAATATAGGTCGCTAGGTTTTTAACTTTCTTATTTTATTTGAAATGTAAAACATTCTGTATAATTATCAGTGATCGGAGTGGGTAGATTGAACTGGGGACATTGATCCGAAACGTAAATATGCACATTCCTCCGGAATTGGTTGATAATTAAAAAAAACGGAACTTAGGTAGGAATTGTATTCTGCTAGCGTTGCATTTACGAAGAGTTACCGCGGCCCTGGAACGCAAAGGTCATTTGATGAAACACGGGTGGGTTTTTAAAATTATGAGTTTTACATTTGATAAAAAAAAATGTAATATTTACATGGTAGTAGAGCCTTGCTGATTTCAGCATGAATGGGCCGTGTCGACCGGGGAAGTACTACCCTCTCACAGAAAATCGACGTAAAGTAACAGTACCTAAACTGTTGCGTTTCGTTCGGTGAGTGAGAGTGCCGGAGGCCCTATCCCCTATCCCTTCTCCCTGATCCCACTCCTCATCCTATCCCTTTTCCCAACCCCACGGGGCGGCAACGCACTTGTTACTCCTGTGGTGTTGCTTGTGTCCATGGGTGGCGGTAATTGGTTACCATCAGGCAATCCGTCTGCTCGTTTGCCGCCTATTATCATAAAAAAAAAGAAAAAATATGTATTTAATAATAAACAATGTTGATTTTTATTCTTTTTATTTATTCTACCCTTGTAAATTACCATGACCACTATGAAAATATTGAAATTTAAGTGCAACAATTTATAAAAAGTTGTGGCCGTATAAAGGCTAAAAATAAAAAAAATATTAAAGCTTCGATCGGAAGTCGATTGTTTTCTTATTATTCAACAGATAATATCACTACCAACATTAACAATATTAAATTGAAAACAATATTAAATTGAATCCGGAAATACCGGAATTACTTTCCGGAAAAATGGCTTATCCATGTTTTCTTTTTGTGTGCATTTATGATACACGTACCAAAAATCAATCTACCTACTCCGATCATTGATAATTATACAATGTATAAAGTATTGCGATAAAGAAAATTATATGGCAAAAAGGGCTCTTAAGTGTGCACTGGCCTGGGGCCACCAAGTCAATTCCTGATTGTAAAAATGAACACATTTCCCAGGAGCGAAGACAAGTCGGCTAAGCTGTACCTGTGCGACGTGTTCGTGCTGAGCGTGTGTGCGCTGAGCGGCGCGGCGGCGTTAGACCACGAGCTTGTGACCAGTCGAGCCGTACGCTTGGCACTTCTGCCGCCCGCACTCGTCGCGTTACTATCGCATCACGCCTGGCAACACTGCGCGCTACAGGTCAGTATAACATCATCCTCCTAGAGTTAACCCAGTTTCAACTTGGGGTCCGCTTACTAGTCTAACCGGATTTGACTGAATAGGTATGGTATTAGCTTTTCCACAGAGCGACTACATGTCTAACCACCGCAACCCGAAGGGAAAGACATTTTCCATGGTTTAGACCAGTTTCAGTTTATTTAGAAGGCATTGACGCCCTACACTATGTTTCAAACTAGTTGTCGCCCGGTGGTTGAAATTAAACCAAAATTTATTAAAGATTATAATCTTCTAAATTATTAAGATTCTATTGTCAAATACTTTACAATATCAATCAGGCTATAGGCCTGGCCACACCACTTCTGCCGCTCTCCTTAAAGTGACTGGCGAAATTCGAGAAGGTATGAAAAGCATCAGAATCACGGTTCTTGTTTCGATTGATTTTTTCTAATGCTTTCAATAATGCAATCACAATATCCTACTATTCATCCTTTCCCATTTGAAGGTTTCAGCTGGTGCTCTGGTTTGGTTCTCTTTTTATCTTTAAAGCTGTCAGCAGCGTGTTCGTCTTGATATGTCATTATCGGGATGATCCGACGCGCGACGTTACTTCAGGCATCCCTCTAGGTAGCATACTTTCTCCTCTGTTATTTTTTTTTATTTTTAATAAATCTCCTAAAACAAAATCTTAATTTCAATAACTATCTGTATGCCGACGACTTGCACATTTACGCCCAAGCATATATAGATTCCGTATATTATGTAAATTTGATACGGAAATGGCAGCTGTTCTTTATACCTTCTGCTTGAGAGTTTGTTGGTATCTCCATTAGCTATCGCTGCCTGGACTACAGTATGTATCTCATTGTCAACTATGTATCTACTCCTCACAGCTGCTAGAGTGGCTGTCCCACAGTGCGGCAGCGCTGGGTGACGCGGCGTCGTCCCGCGCGTGTCAGCGCGCACTGCTGGCCGCACGACACGCGCCGCAGTTTGCTTCGCACGGGATATGGACACGACTGTAATTATATACCTTTTTGAAAGTTTCCATTTAAACCAAATTCCAGTTTAGGTATTCGATTAGTCCATTGAATAGGCTTGTGTCCTAAAATGTAATTAGCGATTGATTCGTTCCTTTATTAGATGTTAAACTGAAATACCTGATTTTTCTTCAAAAATCGATCAGCAACATTACTAATTACAGCTTTTTAAAAACCTTTTTGAATTTGACACGAAAGCGCAGTAAACCATCATGGCGGTGGAGTGATATACCAAAGTCCAAAACAAAACAAACCGTGAATGAAGTCTGGTCTGATGTACCCACTTCTACTTTGTTATATTCGATTAGACAGATAGAAAGTTTTACGTTTTAGTTGTATTTACTACTAAAACGTCAACACATGAATGGCGGACGTACTGTTTGACGTAATGCTCTCTGATTGGTGTTCACTGTCACAAGAATAAAATACATTATTTTTAGTTTTAGGATCCTAAAAATAACATTACTCTTTCCTTTTTATAATAAACTAGCTGTCCCGGCGAACCCTGTATCGCCTTTTAAAGGTCTTTTTGCTTATTCCTTTTTTTCCAAACCATTTTTCCAGGAAATTCTGAACAAAGTTACCAAAGCCACCAATGCTTAATCTAAAATTTCAGAGTTTACAACCCAGATAACAATGCAAACTTGCCAAACTTGCAGCAAGTTTAAATCAAACTTGCTAGTTTCACTGTGACAAACTTGCATGAAGTTGGTTTTCCAAAGGATTTGGATGACGACGAGCACAGGTTGTTGGTCAGTCGACCTCCTAGATACAGCAGGAGGTGCTCGACGACCAGCTATTGTCGGACCACAAACCTGTGCCTTGTACCTGTGCAACCTTTGAAAAAGCAAACTTCATGCAAGTTTGATGCAAGGTTGTCAGAGTGAAATTAGCAAGTTTGATTTAAACTTGCTGCAAGTTTGTTGTTATCTGGGAAAGGTATACAAACAAACGAAGATTGAATTTTATATACCTATATGTATAGATAGATGACCCAGCAAAAACCGTCCGCCATCTTTGATTTCCCATCCGCCATCTTTGATCACGAAATAGATGTTTTATTTGGATTCGCAATCCTTTAAAAAATCGGAGACAATAACCATTGATTTTTAAGGCTCTAGACAGACGGACCTGTCTGTCTAGAGCCTTAAATTTTTCCCATCCGCAATTTTTGATTTCCCATCCGCCATTTTTGATTTCCCATCCACCATCTTGAATCACGAAACAGATATTGTATTGGGATTCCCCAACCCTTTTAACATCACAGACGATACGAATATTGATTTTTTTAAATTTTCCCATCCGCCATCTTTGATCACGAAATAGATGTTGTATTTCGATTCCCCACCCCTTATAATATTGAAGGCGATACCCATATTTAGTTTTTAAAATTTTCTCATCCGCCATCTTTGATTTCCCGTCCGCCATCTTGGATCACTAAATAAATTTCATATTATTGATCAGCGTCCCGAAAATCTCGAAAACGATACCCATATAGATTGTATCCTATTCGTTTAGCTTTTTTTTGCCTTTGACCCAACCCTCTCCCTTCTCGTTTGACCATATTTTATTTTATTATTTTTGTCTGGCCCCTAAAAGTTATGGCGTAATTTTATATAGCTTTAGCCTTTAGCCTTTCGGAATAATTGGGCTATCATAGGCAATAACATTTTTTTTAATCCGACTGCTAGTTCCTGAGATTAGCCGCCATTATCTTTTAGCCTTTTTAGCCTCTTGCCCGGCCCAAAGGGTCGAAGCGTTATGTTATATAGCCTATAGCCTTCCGGAATAACTGGGCTATCGTATACAAAAAGAATTTTTCAGATCCGACCGGTAGTTCCTGAGATTAGCGCCTTCAAACAAACAAACTCTTCCGCTTTATTATATTAGTATAGATAGTAGAGCATCGTAGACTTACTATTCAAGTGTTACTTTTTGAGTTCAAAGATTCAAATTAACTAATAATAATGTAATCCGGCTAGATAGTATTTATTAAAAGAAAGAGCTAAGAATTTAGGTGGCAGGTACAAGTTACTACTTTTCTAATACAGTAATTAAGAAACTTAAATATGAGTGTGACTTTCATCAACCGATCATTATGTTATTTTACATTATCCAGGCCACAGAAAGGGATATTTAAGGGATACCGATTTCCACGCGAGCGAAGCCGCGGGCACAGCTAGTACCTAATATAAGTAGGGATTAGCGAAGGCTGTTACAATAATTATTATTGGTTAAATTAAGTAAGCGAACCTTAAAAGCGAACGAAGTAATGACAGTGCATCATAATTATGTCAATGTATAATGTGACAGTACTGACAGATATAGCACATGCGCAGCAACTCAATTATTACAGCGCATGCGTTATTACTGTCAATAGATAGAAGGTTTGTCCCTACAAACTTCGACCCTCTCTAAAATCCCTCCCAGATTCTATTTTGCATTTTATTGTATCCTATGTGTTTTTCCTGGTTCTGAGCTACCTCCCCACTAATTTTCAGCCAAATCGGTTCGGCCGTTCTTGAGTTATAAATGGTGTAACTAACACGACTTTCTTTTATATATATAGATAATAAACTTTATTGACATCTTAAAATCATAATGAATCTATAGATACTACAATCAAACCGATTTATTCTTAGTGGACACAAGCCTATTGTTTAATTATTTTTGGGCTTAGCGTGCATTTCAGTGCCAGAGGACGCAATAACCAAAAATGCTAATTACCTCTACTACCTTCATCAACAAATTAGTATTGACGCTCTATGAGATACCAAACCTTCTCCTGGCTCATAAATAATACCACTGATATACTAAATACTGAAAAAACTAGAGTTTTCTTTGTAATTGTTATATTTTTCAAAATACAACAATTACATCTATCTATCGTCACGCCTGTGTCCCATTGGGGTAGGCAGAGACTATGGAACGCCAAATGCTCCGGTTCAAACACACCTCTTTCGCTTCCTCGACATTCATTAACCTCATCATACATGCTCGCCGGTTATTTGGCCCTTTTTTAGTACGTCACCTATTTGGTCGGCATACGTCCGTCTTGGGCGCCCCTTACCGACATCTCCATTCATTCTTACACGATACACTTCTTTCGTATTTCTTCTTTCATCCATCCGTTCCAAATGTCCAAACCATCCCAACATTCCTTTTTCAATCTTTATCACTACATCTTCTTTCAGACCACACTTCTCTCGTATCACACTGTTTTTCACTTTATCTATCAGCCTTACTCCGCACATACTCCTTAAAGCTCTCATCTCCACAGCATTGATTCTACTTTCATGCTTCTTCTGCCATACCCATGATTCGCTACCATACATCAGCGTTGGCGCCAAAACTCCCTGCAGTACAGCAAGGCGAGCCTTACAAAGATTTTTATATTTCATTTTACGACAAAAGTAACAGAAAATTGTAGAGGATTAAATTTTCAATGAATAATGCTTCTAGATACAAATTCTCAGTGTGGTCAAAAGCTTACACACTCTTGCCGACAAGAGATCCAACCGAATTGGAATGAAACTTAAAGACAACTTAAAATAAAATTGTGTCCTCTGAGAAATGCAACCCCAAATGCAACTTTTCAATGGACTACACGTGCATTCACTGCTTTAGCCTACATTTGAAATTACTCTTAAATTAATAATTATTCTATCTTATTTCAGGGAGAGCCACTTCGGTCGAGATATAATCGACGAATAACCAAGCTTATAATAAAATTTTACGACTTGAGGGTATTTAAAGTTGACAATTAACCGCGTGTTATACTGCTGTAACTAGTCACATAAGATTGTTAAATTATTACATCTTGGATCTGTATTTATATACTTAATAACGAAATAAAGAACTTTGATTCTTATTACTGGTTTTATTATTAACATCGTTAAGTTGTATATTGGCTCACGCCTGTATCCCCAAAGGGCCTATCCCTTATGAGGTGTAATAGTTATTATACCCACGTTTCGCTTTGTAATTAATTTACGGTCCCACGTGATAGAGGTCGACCCTATTGTCGTTATCGGGCACATTGTCGGACTCCGTGTTGTTACTGAGAATTCGGGAAAACTGAGTAACACATTTGCTCGACCCGAGCTTCGAACCTATAATCAGCTCAGCAGTCGCATCCACTGGACCATGGATAATTTAGAATATATGCCCTCAGCACTTGGCCATGGTGTTGGACTACGGACTTACCCTTTTCATAGTGAGAAGAGGCCCAAGACCAGCAGTGGGATAGTAATATAGGTCAGTGGCGTAGGAAGGGGGGGGGGCGCCCCGGGTGCCACTCTTTTTGGGGTGTCACCCATCCAAAAAAAGGGGACACCCAAAACTCAACTTTAAGAACACTGTACAAAAATATAAAACAACATAGGCACTAGCTCAGCACTACGAGAGTAAGCCCGGAATTGTTAGGTATCGACTAAAAAAAAAGAAAAGGTCATCCGCCAACTTCCGCCCCAGGTGCCACCAAGCTAGTTACGCCACTGATATAGGTATAGACAGTGGAATATAAAAGGCTGATGATTATGCGTTTAGTTTAGTCTGGAAAAAAAAAAGACGCCTAACTTATTTACAAACCAAGTATGGCAAATAAAAGGCGTTGTTCAATAATCACATTTATTTCATTGGCATTTAATAAATTATATTGCGATACATATTTTTGCGGTCCTTAAGATAACTAATAAGAGTTAAATACAATACAGAATACTTTTTGTGAATAAATATGTCTACTTACAATATTAAGTAAGTGTAGGTAATCAAGACAGAATTGTAAACGGCTGCGCATCCAGCTTAAGCACTCAATCATTGTGCCGAGAACTGTTATTATCTCCTAGTTTTGGTTAAGGTATATTTTTATTATATTTACAATTACTATCCTTGCTTATCATCATTTCTTTATAATCTATTTTCAAAATATTGCATCGGCAAATTTTAGCCGAACTTAACATAAATAATAATTAATTATACACAGTACTGATGAAACAACAAGTATTTATGCATATAATTATTACATGAACTAATATTTACAAGTACAATAAAAGGTTAATTACACTTAAGTATTAAATAATAAAATTGGCCAAGTGCGAGTCGGACTCACGCACGAACGATTCCGTACCATCATCTATAAAAGAAAATCACGTTTGTTGTATGTATACGTAAATATTTTTTAAGTTTCTATTTGTTTATTAAGATCGAGTAAAAATTTGCTTACATATTACGTTTGTTGTATGGGAGCCCCCTTTAATATTTAATTTTTTATATTTCATTACCTATTTATTTTGAAGGGTTGGAAAAGGAAACATATTCTGTGTAATTTTTAAGCGTCGACCTGTTACCGTTAGTAACATTGAGCAAAAAAAACGAAAAAAAAACACGTTTGTTGTATGAGACCCCTCTTAATATTAACATTTTTTTATTTTGGTATTTGTTGTTTTAGCGGCAATGGAAATACATACTTTGTGAAAATTTCAGCTTTCTGGATATCACGATATATGAGATACAGCCTGGTGACAAACAGACGGACAGACAGACAGCGGAGGCTTAGTAATAGAACCCTAAAAATATCGCTGTTATGACAAATTAAGAATACATGTGCCACTACCAATACAAGAGGCCAATAGTATCTCTACAACTCGTCTGTCTAGTTTGGTTTAGGACATATTCTACTATTGAATCACAATGCTACTATGGTGCAAATTAACAGATGATGATTCTATAATCATCATCTCTTAATTTATACTATGTGTTGATCTGTATTTGCCAAATATTTTAGTAATACAATATGGACAGTATACTTATTCACCTAAAATTATTTCAAACAGTTTGCGATGATATAAAACCCTAGTTTCATTCGATGTTACTTAGGGTTGCCGCGCGCCGCTCACATTAGACGTCACGCAACGAGTGCGACCGCTTCGTATTCTCACGCGCCGTGTTCGAACATTGTTCAAATTATATAAACGCCTTTAACAAAATGAACGTAAAAATATACTGCTTCGCATTTGGCTGCTTAAATAACAACACGGATCCGAACCTGTACTCATCTGAATAAAGAAACACTTATGCGTGGCTAGTCTGTCGACATTTTTAATGCATAATTATGTTAAAATTATACTGACCGTTTTCTGAGGGCCAATTCTCGTAATAAGATGTCATAAATGGTATTCTCGTAACTTAACTAACACTTGAATGACATCGGGACTGTAACGAAAACTGAATAAAGTGTGAACGGTGTCCTGCTAAACCGTTCGCATCGCATTGTGCACCCCGCCTGGCCCCCGGCACCCGCGTGACCCAAAATTAAAATTAAATCGCAAATCAGTCAAAATGTGAGAATTAACCTTCCGATGTTAGGTATGAAATGTCATTTGTTTCGAATAGAATATTTTTTAAAGCGCAACCCTAACCGCATCAGAAAAGATAAGAATGACGTGTCGGAAAGAGACACACGATGAAGGTTAATATAAATTGTAGGCGCTTAGCGCTGTGCGCGCTAAATTGCACTTTATTTGGTCCCAGCTAGAATTGTTATTTATTTACACGCTAGTGCTAAGAGCGCCTTCTGTACTTTAGTACTTGTATATATTCTGTGGTATCGCGCAGTCTTTGTAGGTACATCTGCTTGTGTGTGTTAGGCACCTGCAATGGTAATTAGCTAAGCGGCGTTCAATACACTGAGTTATTCTCAAAGTGCATGTCGCAATTTTTTTTTACCTTTTAGTGACTTATTTTTTCATGTATTTGTATTCAGTTGTGGTAGTATATTAACCCCTTAAAATATTTTGCAAATGCAAATCAACACCCTATATATACTTAGTTCATCACGCAGATTGAGAAAAATATTCGTTATGGTAAGTGAAGCCTACAAATGGAATGGAGTGGATTTTCGGCCTCACTAGTAATGTAGGTCGCTAGGTTTTTAACTTTGTTTTTTTAGTTGAAATGTAAAACAACAAACAAATGAAACCTACAAATGCATTTTTTTTTTAAGCTTGGGAAATATACACTTTATAACATTAACAATACAAGGATTGGTTAGTTAAACTGCAAGGTCAATTCGTCAAGGAATGTGGTAAATAAAACATATTTATCTAATTTTATCGTCTAACATAGCACACTTAATACTGGCATTGATTCTAGGCAAGTTTTTAAATTAAAGACTAAAGCAAAAATTAAGTAAAAATAATCATTTACACTAACGGCCTTTATCACAATAATAAAGTTACACTGAATGCCTAAAACTCCCTTTGCTTATATCTTTACCCATCTTACCGCCTCTATTCCACATTTATAATAATAAAGAGCACGAGCAGCTTACCAAATAACTAAAGTCTAGTGACGTTTTCTGATAAGACGAATGTTGCCAGTGTAGAAAATGAGAATAGTGCGGTAATAATATCCGCTCGTTTCCTGTACGACCTTGATTGCTAACGTGCGATGAACATACAGTTGTTTTGCAGCATCAATCGCCTTATGTAAAAGCGCCTTTACCGTCACTTAACTTGTCGATTGTTTCAAAGGACAAAACTCCCTTTTTTCCAAATCCGTTGATTGCTCCAAGGCACAAATGTCCCTTTTTTCTGAAGCCGTAGACTGCGCACAAGTAACTAATGTCCCTTTTATTAAAACTTAACGGATTGCGCTATATTAGATATCAATAGACGCGTAATGAAATGAGCTTTCGAATGATACCAAATAATATACATGTAGTCCACGCAAGGGCAGTATAAAGTGAAAATTAGAAATATTTTCCCGACATTTTTGAGCGCGATATTATACTTCTGACATATTCTTTTTTCTCGTCGTGTTTTATTAAGGGAGGTATATAAGTGTTATACACGGTTAGAAAGGTTATTTAATTTACTTTTAGAGGAACTAAATATAATTAAAAGAAACATTTTAATTTTAAACATAAAAAAATAAAACAAAGAATTGATTGTTAATCGCCAATTTCCGTATTTTTTTAATACCTTTTTATGTTATATTATATCTGATTCAAACCTACATAAGTTTCTTACCAATTAGATTTCCAAGCAAAAGAACCATTTCCGATAAGAATGCGATAAGAAATACTCTTACTGGAATGTGCACAGTTGTTTACTTTTTCCCGCCAAAAATAACCTGAATATCCGTAAAATTTTTCGATAATCAATATCTGATGAATAATATGAGTATTATATATCATATGATAGGTTTATTTAAATACTCATAATAAAAAATAACATAGAGCATAAATGTAATCTTATCAACATACATATGTATTTACATTCAATAAAAAAGAAATGCCGTTTTACGATAAATAATTGTTTGTAAAAATCTCTTAAAGTAATACATAATATTTTTTTCTTATGCTGTAATTTCGTAATTAATTAGTTTATTCACAATAAAAACATAAAAGTATCATATATAATTATAATATTTGATCACAATGATGTTTTTAATCCATAATTACGCCCCGCGCGCAAAATGCAAAGTCAGCGATCTAAATAACTTTTCAAGCAAGTATTGCTATAATTTTATATATTTGTTAAGATAATATCACCAGGTATATAACAAAACAAAAGGAACTAAGGTTCAACTCGTATCGTTATCACGATAAGCAATTGTTTCGATTAAGTCGTTAAAAGTCGTAATTGTTTACATAGCATCCGGTTCGGCCCCTCGCATAAAGTAAACACTTCATTCAAACGTAGTGTATTTGGGATCATATGAAAGAATAATTCATTAAGTTGAACAAAAACATCACTTCACTTCAATTCAGCACCTTCACGCTACAAACGAATAAACAATGACTGATTTATTGAGCTCGCCCGTCAAGTGCTCGGCGGCGCGTTGAGCCGTAAGCACTTGGGATTTTTTTAGGTACCTACGCGACACTACGCAGCGGTTAAAGTAAATTCCTAGAGGTCGACATTAAAAGTGTGTTTGGTATTGCTACAAATTCATAATCACTAATCCTATATACATACAGCTTTTTAAACACTTATCTTTTTACAATAACTGCTCTTACATGTTTTAAGATACATCTATATACACAAAAATAACCTTAAACTACACGTAAAATTCCAGAGTCTAAAGCTTACTGAAACATTACATATGTACCAAACTTCATTATATTGCTATGTATCTCCTGCTATTATTGAACTACTTCAAGATATAGCTCTATAATGCTCCTGCTACACCTTCTTATCGCGACAATTAATAAATTAATATATATTGTATAGTAGTTTTTAGTTGAACACGCACATATTTACCAATCTTGTGACATAATTTCTTAGATTTTCACTTATATCACCGGGTGCAATATTTGACACCATTTTCCATCCGTCTGTTACAATTTTAGCTCTCATAACACTTTTCAACAAAATTGATATACAACAAATTTGGTAAAATTGTGCCAGAAAATTAGCAAAACCGTGTCACAAGATTGATAAAATTGTGTCACAAGATTGTTAAAATTGTGTCACAAGATTGGTAAAATTGTGTCACATGATTGTTAAAATTGTGTCACAAGATTGGTAAAATTGTGTCACATGATTGTTAAAACCATGCCACAAAATTGGTAAAATCATGCCACAGGATTGGTAAAATGGCAAAATGTGTCCAGTAATTATTGCCACATTATCTAACACTTCAGTCAACGAGCACCCGGAATTCGAAAACCGACCACTAGCACGACACTGATGGCGTTTAACGCCATAATAACCTTCACAAATGCTCCTCACAGTACAAAACAGGGGCGAATCCAGAGGGAAGGGGTCAATTCTCTACCAAAAGTAACTCTTTGCAGTTTTTCTCAAATAGAACCTTTCTTCATTCGATTCAAGCCCCTCCCAAACCCAAGCTTTGTCCATTACCAAAGTCCTTCTCCAGTAAAAAATCCTGGAAAAGCCACTGGACTACCAAACGTACATATTGCCTGTGCCGTAGATCCACTACCTATAGTGTGAGCGCCGCGTGACGCGTAGGCCGCGCTCAGACGGCCGTCTCGTCCGCCGGCGCCTTCACTTGCGACTCCGTAGGGCTGCGCACCGGGACACGGATCACTTCGTCTTCTATCTTCGTGTCTATTGGCATGTTCTGTGGATAGTACATACAAAGGAATTTGAGCTATATTCCGTGGAGATTAAAGATTATTTTTGCTGAGATTTTAAGTGAAGGTTATTGCTTTAAAAATATAGTTATTAAGGGCCAAAAACCTATCTTATCTTTTTTAAGTTATATTGCTAGGTGTAAAAATAGTTTTTATAAGGCATAGTTCGTGTTTAGCCACCGTACCTGTCACCTAGATTCGAGGTAATCTCGTCGAAGAATTCAGGGCGGATTAATCAGTGCGCTGGTCAGTTTCCGACTCGATGTGAAACGTGCAGTGGCTAAATTTGAACTAAGGGCCCCTTCGCACTAGCCTATGTCGAACGTATGCGTTCAATGATCGTGAATGTTCATAAGTACGCTTCGAATTGTGTAACGTCAGCGTTGCGGTAGCATAGTGACATAGTGTTCTATTTAATGCAAATGAAAAGCTGCGGCAAGGCGTCGGGCTTCGTTCCGTTGTTGCGGCGTTCGTCAAACGTCTACGCTCGACAAACGCTAGTGTGCTAAGACTCTAATGCACGATTTCTCCCAGCCGCAACGCATTCTTTAGATATCGTGCTAAGGGAGCGTCATGCTTCCATAGTTCTATACAATAGTTAAGTTTCATATTAGTATGACATTTACACCGGCTGCATACACGCATATCAATCAAGCTGCAAGCAGTTTTAATTCTATCTAAATTAATATGAAACTTAAATTTTGTACAGAAGCCTCAATTTCCTTTAGCACAGTGCAAAATACGTTCCGACACGCTCTGATTGACAGAAATCGTACATAAGACAGTTGCTTAAGGCCTCTCTCACATCGGGCGTGCTCGTTACTCGAGCATGCGCTCGGCGTGCGATGGGCGTCCGTTCAGCGTGCGCCCTTTTGTACAGAGTAACGCCGAGCGCACGCCGGACACACGCCAGGTACCCTTTCCCAATGTGAGAGAGGCCTGAACTATTAGGTTGGAATATGATGAGTTCAGTGACCTCTAGCGCGGTGTAGTGCTTGTGCAGCGCGTTGGGCAGCTTGTTGTGTCGCGGCAGCGCGGCCAGCGCGGCGGGGCGCAGGCGCGACGCGTCCAGCAGCCGCGCGCGCCGCACCGGGCTGCCGCACACCGGCGCCCCGCACCCACCCACGCTCTTCAGCAGCCGCGCACTATACCACAACACCTCGTGTCAGAGATACATCATAATCTCTCACACTCTCATACTGCCGCACACCGGCGCCCCGCACCCACCCACGCTCTTCAGCAGCCGCGCACTATACCACAACACCTCGTGTCAGAGATACATCATAATCTCTCACACTCTCATACTGCCGCACACCGGCGCCCCGCACCCACCCACGCTCTTCAGCAGCCGCGCACTATACCACAACACCTCGTGTCAGAGATACATCATAATCTCTCACACTCTCATACTGCCGCACACCGGCGCCCCGCACCCACCCACGCTCTTCAGCAGCCGCGCACTATACCACAACACCTCGTGTCAGAGATACATCATAATCTCTCTCACTCTCATACTGCCGCACACCGGCGCCCCGCACCCACCCACGCTCTTCAGCAGCCGCGCACTATACCACAACACCTCGTGTCAGAGATACATCATAATCTCTCTCAATCTCATACTGCCGCACACCGGCGCCCCGCACCCACCCACGCTCTTCAGCAGCCGCGCACTATACCACAACACCTCGTGTCAGAGATACATCATAATCTCTCTCAATCTCATACTGCCGCACACCGGCGCCCCGCACCCACCCACGCTCTTCAGCAGCCGCGCGCTATACCACAACACCTCGTGTCAGAGATACATCATAATCTCTCTCAATCTCATACTGCCGCACACCGGCGCACCGCACCCACCCACGCTCTTCAGCAGCCGCGCGCTATACCACAACACCTCGTGTCAGAGATACATCATAATCTCTCTCACTCTCATACTGCCGCACACCGGCGCCCCGCACCCACCCACGCTCTTCAGCAGCCGCGCGCTATACCACAACACCTCGTGTCAGAGATACATCATAATCTCTCTCACTCTCATACTGCCGCACACCGGCGCCCCGCACCCACCCACGCTCTTCAGCAGCCGCGCGCTATACCACAACACCTCGTGTCAGAGATACATCATAATCTCTCTCACTCTCATACTGCCGCACACCGGCGCCCCGCACCCACCCACGCTCTTCAGCAGCCGCGCACTATACCACAACACCTCGTGTCAGAGATACATCATAATCTCTCTCAATCTCATACTGCCGCACACCGGCGCCCCGCACCCACCCACGCTCTTCAGCAGCCGCGCGCTATACCACAACACCTCGTGTCAGAGATACATCATAATCTCTCTCAATCTCATACTGCCGCACACCGGCGCCCCGCACCCACCCACGCTCTTCAGCAGCCGCGCGCTATACCACAACACCTCGTGTCAGAGATACATCATAATCTCTCTCAATCTCATACTGCCGCACACCGGCGCCCCGCACCCACCCACGCTCTTCAGCAGCCGCGCGCTATACCACAACACCTCGTGTCAGAGATACATCATAATCTCTCTCACTCTCATACTGCCGCACACCGGCGCCCCGCACCCACCCACGCTCTTCAGCAGCCGCGCGCTATACCACAACACCTCGTGTCAGAGATACATCATAATCTCTCTCAATCTCATACTGCCGCACACCGGCGCCCCGCACCCACCCACGCTCTTCAGCAGCCGCGCGCTATACCACAACACCTCGTGTCAGAGATACATCATAATCTCTCTCAATCTCATACTGCCGCACACCGGCGCACCGCACCCACCCACGCTCTTCAGCAGCCGCGCGCTATACCACAACACCTCGTGTCAGAGATACATCATAATCTCTCTCACTCTCATACTGCCGCACACCGGCGCCCCGCACCCACCCACGCTCTTCAGCAGCCGCGCGCTATACCACAACACCTCGTGTCAGAGATACATCATAATCTCTCTCACTCTCATACTGCCGCACACCGGCGCCCCGCACCCACCCACGCTCTTCAGCAGCCGCGCGCTATTCCACAACACCTCGTGTCAGAGATACATCATAATCTCTCTCAATCTCATACTGCCGCACACCGGCGCCCCGCACCCACCCACGCTCTTCAGCAGCCGCGCGCTATACCACAACACCTCGTGTCAGAGATACATCATAATCTCTCTCACTCTCATACTGCCGCACACCGGCGCCCCGCACCCACCTACGCTCTTCAGCAGCCGCGCGCTATACCACAACACCTCGTGTCAGAGATACATCATAATCTCTCTCACTCTCATACTGCCGCACACCGGCGCCCCGCACCCACCCACGCTCTTCAGCAGCCGCGCGCTATACCACAACACCTCGTGTCAGAGATACATCATAATCTCTCTCAATCTCATACTGCCGCACACCGGCGCCCCGCACCCACCCACGCTCTTCAGCAGCCGCGCGCTATACCACAACACCTCGTGTCAGAGATACATCATAATCTCTCTCAATCTCATACTGCCGCACACCGGCGCCCCGCACCCACCCACGCTCTTCAGCAGCCGCGCGCTATACCACAACACCTCGTGTCAGAGATACATCATAATCTCTCTCACTCTCATACTGCCGCACACCGGCGCCCCGCACCCACCCACGCTCTTCAGCAGCCGCGTGCTATAGCTATACCACAACACCTCGTGTCAGAGATACATCATAATCTCTCACACTCTCATACTGCCGCACACCGGCGCCCCGCACCCACCCACGCTCTTCAGCAGCCGCGCGCTATACCACAACACCTCGTGTCAGAGATACATCATAATCTCTCTCACTCTCATACTGCCGCACACCGGCGCCCCGCACCCACCCACGCTCTTCAGCAGCCGCGCGCTATACCACAACACCTCGTGTCAGAGATACATCATAATCTCTCTCACTCTCATACTGCCGCACACCGGCGCCCTGCACCCACCCACGCTCTTCAGCAGCCGCGCGCTATACCACAACACCTCGTGTCAGAGATACATCATAATCTCTCTCACTCTCATACTGCCGCACACCGGCGCCCCGCACCCACCCACGCTCTTCAGCAGCCGCGCGCTATACCACAACACCTCGTGTCAGAGATACATCATAATCTCTCTCACTCTCATACTGCCGGACACCGGCGCCCCGCATCCACCCACGCTCTTCAGCAGCCGCGCGCTATACCACAACACCTCGTGTCAGAGATACATCATAATCTCTCTCACTCTCATACTGCCGCACACCGGCGCCCCGCATCCACCCACGCTCTTCAGCAGCCGCGCGCTATACCACAACACCTCGTGTCAGAGATACATCATAATCTCTCTCACTCTCATACTGCCGCACACCGGCGCCCCGCATCCACCCACGCTCTTCAGCAGCCGCGCGCTATACCACAACACCTCGTGTCACAGATACATCATAATCTCTCTCACTCTCATACTGCCGCACACCGGCGCCCCGCATCCACCCACGCTCTTCAGCAGCCGCGCGCTATACCACAACACCTCGTGTCAGAGATACATCATAATCTCTCTCACTCTCATACTGCCGCACACCGGCGCCCCGCATCCACCCACGCTCTTCAGCAGCCGCGCGCTATACCACAACACCTCGTGTCAGAAATACATCATAATCTCTCTCACTCTCATACTGCCGCACACCGGCGCCCCGCATCCACCCACGCTCTTCAGCAGCCGCGCGCTATACCACAACACCTCGTGTCAGAGATACATCATAATCTCTCTCACTCTCATACTGCCGCACACCGGCGCCCCGCATCCACCCACGCTCTTCAGCAGCCGCGCGCTATACCACAACACCTCGTGTCAGAGATACATCATAATCTCTCTCACTCTCATACTGCCGCACACCGGCGCCCCGCATCCACCCACGCTCTTCAGCAGCCGCGCGCTATACCACAACACCTCGTGTCAGAGATACATCATAATCTCTCACACTCTCATACTGCCGCACACCGGCGCCCCGCATCCACCCACGCTCTTCAGCAGCCGCGCGCTATACCACAACACCTCGTGTCAGAGATACATCATAATCTCTCTCACTCTCATACTGCCGCACACCGGCGCCCCGCATCCACCCACGCTCTTCAGCAGCCGCGCGCTATACCACAACACCTCGTGTCAGAGATACATCATAATCTCTCTCACTCTCATACTGCCGCACACCGGCGCCCCGCATCCACCCACGCTCTTCAGCAGCCGCGCGCTATACCACAACACCTCGTGTCAGAGATACATCATAATCTCTCTCACTCTCATACTGCCGCACACCGGCGCCCCGCATCCACCCACGCTCTTCAGCAGCCGCGCGCTATACCACAACACCTCGTGTCAGAGATACATCATAATCTCTCTCACTCTCATACTGCCGCACACCGGCGCCCCGCATCCACCCACGCTCTTCAGCAGCCGCGCGCTATACCACAACACCTCGTGTCAGAGATACATTATAATCTCTCTCATATTGCCGCACACCGGCGCCCCGCATCCACCCACGCTCTTCAGCAGCCGCGCGCTATACCACAACACTTCGTGTCAGAGATACATTATAATCTCTCTCACTCTCATACTGCCGCACACCGGCGCCCCGCATCCACCCACGCTCTTCAGCAGCCGCGCGCTATACCACAACACCTCGTGTCAGAGATACATCATAATCTCTCTCACTCTCATACTGCCGCACACCGGCGCCCCGCATCCACCCACGCTCTTCAGCAGCCGCGCGCTATACCACAACACCTCGTGTCAGAGATACATCATAATCTCTCTCACTCTCATACTGCCGCACACCGGCGCCCCGCATCCACCCACGCTCTTCAGCAGCCGCGCGCTATACCACAACACCTCGTGTCAGAGATACATCATAATCTCTCACACTCTCATACTGCCGCACACCGGCGCCCCGCATCCACCCACGCTCTTCAGCAGCCGCGCGCTATACCACAACACCTCGTGTCAGAGATACATCATAATCTCTCTCACTCTCATACTGCCGCACACCGGCGCCCCGCATCCACCCACGCTCTTCAGCAGCCGCGCGCTATACCACAACACCTCGTGTCAGAGATACATCATAATCTCTCTCACTCTCATACTGCCGCACACCGGCGCCCCGCATCCACCCACGCTCTTCAGCAGCCGCGCGCTATACCACAACACCTCGTGTCAGAGATACATCATAATCTCTCTCACTCTCATACTGCCGCACACCGGCGCCCCGCATCCACCCACGCTCTTCAGCAGCCGCGCGCTATACCACAACACCTCGTGTCAGAGATACATCATAATCTCTCTCACTCTCATACTGCCGCACACCGGCGCCCCGCATCCACCCACGCTCTTCAGCAGCCGCGCGCTATACCACAACACCTCGTGTCAGAGATACATTATAATCTCTCTCATACTGCCGCACACCGGCGCCCCGCATCCACCCACGCTCTTCAGCAGCCGCGCGCTATACCACAACACTTCGTGTCAGAGATACATTATAATCTCTCTCACTCTCATACTGCCGCACACCGGCGCCCCGCATCCACCCACGCTCTTCAGCAGCCGCGCGCTATACCACAACACCTCGTGTCAGAGATACATCATAATCTCTCTCACTCTGATACTGCCGCACACCGGCGCCCCGCATCCACCCACGCTCTTCAGCAGCCGCGCGCTATACCACAACACCTCGTGTCAGAGATACATCATAATCTCTCTCACTCTCATACTGCCGCACACCGGCGCCCCGCATCCACCCACGCTCTTCAGCAGCCGCGCGCTATACCACAACACCTCGTGTCAGAGATACATCATAATCTCTCTCACTCTCATACTGCCGCACACCGGCGCACCGCACCCACCCACTCTCTTCAGCAGCCGCGTGCTATAGCTATACCACAACACCTCGTGTCAGAGATACATCATAATCTCTCTCACTCTCATACTGCCACACACCGGCGCTCCGCATCCACCCACGCTCTTCAGCAGCCGCGCGCTATACCACAACACCTCGTGTCAGAGATACATTATAATCTCTCTCACTCTCATACTGCCGCACACCGGCGCCCCGCATCCACCCACGCTCTTCAGCAGCCGCGCGCTATACCACAACACCTCGTGTCAGAGATACATCATAATCTCTCTCACTCTCATACTGCCGCACACCGGCGCCCCGCATCCACCCACGCTCTTCAGCAGCCGCGCGCTATACCACAACACCTCGTGTCAGAGATACATCATAATCTCTCTCACTCTCATACTGCCGCACACCGGCGCCCCGCATCCACCCACACTCTTCAGCAGCCGCGCGCTATACCACAACACCTCGTGTCAGAGATACATCATAATCTCTCTCACTCTCATACTGCCGCACACCGGCACCCCGCATCCACCCACGCTCTTCAGCAGCCGCGCGCTATACCACAACACCTCGTGTCAGAGATACATCATAATCTCTCTCACTCTCATACTGCCGCACACCGGCGCCCCGCATCCACCCACGCTCTTCAGCAGCCGCGCGCTATACCACAACACCTCGTGTCAGAGATACATCATAATCTCTCTCACTCTCATACTGCCGCACACCGGCGCCCCGCATCCACCCACGCTCTTCAGCAGCCGCGCGCTATACCACAACACCTCGTGTCAGAGATACATCATAATCTCTCTCACTCTCATACTGCCGCACACCGGCGCACCGCACCCACCCACTCTCTTCAGCAGCCGCGTGCTATAGCTATACCACAACACCTCGTGTCAGAGATACATCATAATCTCTCTCACTCTCATACTGCCGCACACCGGCACCCCGCATCCACCCACGCTCTTCAGCAGCCGCGCGCTATACCACAACACCTCGTGTCAGACAGCTCGATATCTCTCATACAGTCCGTCAATCTCATCATAATTATCATCAACCTTGTATATAAACTGTCACACTGCTGGGCACGGGCCTCTTCTCATTATAATAATAATAATAATATTTTTTTATTCACAGTAATACAGAGAGCATAAAATACAAACACAAATGTTCTAATATAATAATAGTATAAATGCTGTGGATTTTCAATTGATTGGAAAGAACACCATACCCCTGTACTAGTAAGAAACTGTATCACAGGCGGTTGGGTCTCTCTTTACAAATTTGAGATTTGTATTTTACAATACAGCAATAATATTACGTATTTAACAAAAGACAGTGGTCAATATAAAACTTAGTTTATAATTAATAGCTACATGAATATAATTAAGATGATCATGTAATATACGATATAATTGCCTGACGAGCATTTTAGAGAATTCACGAACGTAACTTATAAAGCTGTGGGTCAGCATAATCGTAAATGATGTCAAAGTTAATTAAACCTTTATTATTTAGTATGACGTAAATAACTCATGTGTGCATTTTATTAAACTAGATGTTTGTTGTTAGTAGGTCAATATTCTAATGAGGTGTGTTAGGTGAATCACAAAATGAAATATCAAGTCTTAAAATTAAATAATATCTAAATATTAAAAAAAATAGTAGATAAAAGGTCGAAAATACGATATTACGTCGCTCCTAGGCGCCTTCATAATCCACGGAGTTTATGTACCTCTTTTCCGCCATTGTTCTTGCTGGGCAGTCATTAGAACCGGTATTGTGGTTGCTGGGCTTCTTGAAGTGTAAGCAGGTCGCGCATTTTGGGTATTCGGATTTCCTAGTGCAGTCCTTTATCGTGTGTCCTTGGTTGCCGCAATGACCGCATGTATATTGAGACTCTCTGCAAGACTTAGCCGCATGACCATACTGCTGACACTTATAACAGCGAGTAACTAGGGTGAAATCCTTCACCGGGCAAGATGACCAATTTATAAAGATCCTGTCTTGGATTATCAGTGCTTTACGAATGGCTGCAGATACTTCTATTACGTAGTTACAGGTCTCAGCATCTTTACGGCCCGATTTATGACTCAGCTTGATTTCATTGAGAAAGGTCTCTAGGTTGCAGCTTTGAAGTTTCTCCGCTAAATTCTGGTGGTACAGGCACGTGAAAACTTCCGTCTCTTTCATATTTGAAGGCACTCCAACGATCACGATTTTAGGCTTCCGTTTGTGGGGTTCATTGACTATAAGGCCTGAGTTTGCATGTTGTACCGATTGTTTTACTTTCTCAATATCATCTTTGGTCTCGGTGCTGATGATCACGCCGCCGTTCTTAATCTTGCGTAGTGCTCTCACGTCCTCCACGTCATTTGTTCAGGCCTGATGATTTTTTGCACTAATTATTTTGTGTCGTCACTCGATTTTAGCTTGTCATTTGGATAGATTGCCACCGAACTTACGCTAATGGGCTGAATAAAATTATGTGCAGATTTTTTAACCATCTCAGCGAAAGACGGTGCAGCGGTGGTAGGTTTCGAGAACTCCTGTATGGATTGCTTTAGATCTTGAAGGCTCTGAGACAAATCAAGTTGTTCTTGCTGGGATTTGATGGTAGAATGGGCCTGGATAGCATGTGACTTAAGGGACTGGTACTGAACTGCCAACTGCGAAACTTTAGTGCCCACATGGCGACAGAGATTGCTGACTCTCATCTTCTGCTCAGAGTTTAGTTTTCCTTCTTGTGCTATTGAACACACTTCGTTGAGGTACTGCTCAATAGATGACATCCAGTTCTGGATTTCAGGCGTAGGGATGACTTCAAGTGCTGGACGCTCAGGTGCAGGTGCAGGTGCCGGCGTCGGAGGAGGACTCCGAGCAGTCTTCCTACTCGGAGTGAAAGGACTGTGATCCATTATATATTGCTTACAATGTCAATCACGATACATTTTATAACACACAGTTTTGTTACGTTCGCAGATAGTTGTACGCGTTGATTGAGGTCACGATTTAAAAATATTTAATTAATAATTACTTAATATGCGATTCAACACGTCCGTTCTCAACAACAGTGCAAAAAAAAATTATGAGAAAGGTAAGGCCATAATCACTCTCATACTGCCGCAATTAACCGAAAAGTACCCGCTCTTCAGCAACTTTGCATTACACAATATCGCAGTTCAAACAGATCAAATTCAGTCTCATGGCTGTATGAGAGTGTTGAGCAAGGGAAAGAAGAGTCCGTTCTTCAGCAGCCGCACTCTACATAAAATCGCGGCTCAGGTAGGTACAATTCAACTATCTCATCGCTCTCATACAGCCGCAGGAGAGGGATGGGTACTCACGCACTTTCACGCACACAGCCGCGAGCTACACCCTAACATTTTACGTAAGATACAGATCAAATACCTGAACAGCCATTTAGCCGCATACACTACGCCACAATATCTCATCTCAGACACAAGCTAAATATCTCATCACTCTATAACGTAAAATTCTAATTGTCAAGAAAGCAAAATAATATTTTCTTAACTGTAACGGCTCACATGCAGTACCTTGAGGTACGCCAGATTAAAAATGGGTCTTAGTTTGTGAATCTGACACATTACCCTTGCAAAATAAATCTTAACATTTCGATATTTATTATTTGAATAATAAAGCGGACAACTTTCATACGATTATCTTCAAATAAATGAACCAGTTTCATGATTCACGCAATCGAATGCCTTACAAATGTCTGCGTACTAATCAAAGCAAATTCTGAGTTATACATTGCATCAATATCGTACATATAAACGTGTAAACGTTTAAATGTACCACGTAAGTTCAGGAGGTATGAAAAGGGGAAGAATGATAAATTCACTTACGCGTCCAACAATTTCAACAGTAATCTGCTGTATGCTGTGTATTCGTCCTCTCCGAACTCGCCAGGATGATGTCTGGCGAACTCGTATGTGTCACAGAACTGATGCACCAGTTTCTGCCCCCTCCCGTCTAGAGGAGCCGCCAATGACGACAGAAGAAACGCACGCAAGGATTCGCGCGGATGACGCCGAAGACCGGGATCTTGGCGTGCTATTTCTTCTTCTGAAATTAATAATGTAGTCTGAGATCCAAATGAATATCTAAAGAATCACCGTGGCAAAGGCCAAAACTTGTTTCCATGTCATGCCCTACCACACGAAAGGAGAATGCTGAAAACCCAGTCCCAGCGCAGATTAAATGTATCTCAGACCCACTCACGCCTGTATCCGAAGGGGTAGACAGAGGTGAGTCTGAGATACATTATACTGATAATCTGAGATCATACAAATGTATCTCAGATTATCAGTAAGTATATGAGTAATAGAATGCTAAATAGGTGGCATCATCAGAAATGATTGCTAAATGGTCCACCATTTAGCATATAGCATTTTAAAAAACAGCAATTTCCTCCAGGAAATTGCTGTTTTTTTAGAGTAATTTTAAAATATTTATTACCTACGAGTGATTGCGCTTTATTAGGGTTTGTGGGCAGCTAATCAAATGCTATGCAGAGAGGCTAGGTTCAAATCCCACGTCAAGGGCCTCTGAATTTTCGAAGAGTCAACATAATATAATTATAGCTCGCTTCACTCACTTGTCACGGCAAACACTTTAAACTAACGATCCCAGCTTTCATTAACACATTTTTAAATTATAGTCTTACCGAGAGTCTTGACATCATCTACAGCTCTGAATCTATAATGGTACGGCTGCTGTGGCTCTAAGATGTAATGCGAGGGCTCTGTGCTCAACAGGCGCGGCTCGTGCATGATCCGCGGCACCGCTTCTATGCGCCGCTCTAGCTCTCTCTTCAAACACTGAAATATATTTAGTTGTTGGATATAGTAAATGCAATATTGTCTAAACTAAAATATTATAAATACTAGACTTGGCGCAGGGCTTAGCCCACGTGAATTGTAGACCTGAACCATTCTCAGCAATTACCTTATCTAATGGTGAAAACTGAACAAAAATCTGTTGTCATTTTGGAGTTTCTTGTGTTCGTACAGACAGGCAGAAAGAAAAGGGACCTTTATTATAGTAATAGGCGGCGAACCGACCAACGAGCAGACGGATCGCCTGATGGTAAGCAATTACCGCCGACCTTGGACACAGGAGTCACAAGTGCCTTGCCACCCTTTGAGGTTGGGAAAAGGGATTGGAAGAGGAGTGGGATGATGGTGAAGGGGGGTGGGGCCTCCAGCACCCTCCCTCACCAAACGAAACGCAACAGTTACTTTGTGGATTACACTTAGGTACTGTTACTTTACGTTGATTTTTCCTGAGGTTGCAGATTTTTGTTGCGATATGGTTTCACCAAGTTATGCATAGTCAAAACAAGTAAATTCGATTTATTTTACACAAGCATATTATGCTTCCTTATTTAAATATTATTTAAGGCGGAATAATAAGCAAAACATAATAATTTGTATAAATTAAGGTTTTATGTATTTCTAATTAAACTTAAAGACCATTTGCTAAATTACTGCTATCTCAGTAATGTAACAGGTATTAGAGTTGTTTAATTTCTTACAAACATCCAGAACATGAGATATACCTATAGGCCTGGGGCTCGGTACAAACTGCATACCAAGCTCAAAGCGCTCAAAGTACACATTTAGTACTGAGTGTGTTTCAACAATTTGTATGACATTCAAATGCTGGATAGGTAACTTACTGTGGTAATGATATAATCAGTAGTAATAAATACAATTAAGAGTACTAATGGTACTTAGATGCAATCTATTCTAGTTATGACTACAGGTGTGGTAAAGTGATTGAAGCACCCTTCTCACTGCTAGACACTGCACCGAGTGTTGTGGGTCGCTCCCCACACAGGATAACGCTTTGTGCGATCCACAAATTGCAAGCTAAGAGCATAGAGATAACTAGATAACAGTTATTAAGACAGGTGACATATAAGTAAACTAGAGGACGCCAGCAGCTACGCATGCATTTTTTTTAAATTTACCCGTTTTGGCCGATCCCGTGGGAATTTCGGGAAATCCCTTCTTAGTGCACCCCTACGGCCCCTAAGGAACATACATGCCAAATTTCAGCTTCCAGCGCCCAATAGTTTCGGCTGTAGCGTGTCTGTTAGTCAGTCAGTAACGCAAGGATTTTATATATTAAGATATTCGTCCATAACAATTTATATTATTTTCATCACCTCTAGACACTCAATGAACCAACAGTGTTTGTAGCCTCAGAAGCTGGCCTGGCTGGCTTTTGAGGATTAGACAATTTTCTTGAGCTTTTATTGTAATCCTTTTATTCAGCCTCTATCAAGGAATAGATACAGTGACCATCAGATGCTGCCTGCATTTAGCCTTGTTATGAATATTGTGACAGTGTCATTATATCTGCATAATTATGCATCGTAAGTAGTACTTAATAAATAAACAAAGGATTTGATAATGCTTACTTTTTTAGCATCTGTGCCGATGGGTACGTGAGGCCCTCGGCGAGACCGAAGGGCGAACCTCGTAATCTGTCTCTTAGCGAATATGAACAAGATCACAAACGTCAACACTCCACCGCTTATTATAAATATTATGTTCAATATACTCGTAAAATCTTGCATCGTGCAAGTTTATTAGTCCTTAGTAGATAGATACACGCTTATAGAATATTATAAGAGAACTTTGTTTTTATTCCTATGATTATCAATAACACTTCATTCTTGTAACCTAAAGAATAACCTGTGATGGCGATATACAATGTTTAGTTTGTAAAACAAGAATAGATAGCTTCTAAACGCTAGACACGACAGTAGCGATGGGCGATGACGAGATGTTCAAGTCGATTGTTTCGATTGTTCAAACATCTCGATGACTCGCGATTGTTTTCTCTCGCCCAGTCGATGGTTTCGAGTCAACTCGCGGCGTCGCGTAGTCGCTAGGGTACCGATGCGAATGAAGCGATGTTTGAAAGGATCAACTCGGCCACAATCGTAAACAGCAATCACATCGACTGAAATCGTCGCAAGTCGTTTGACTCGCTGACTTTCGACTCTGACTCGTAAATATCAATGGAGTTATATAGTTTTAATGCGATATTAATATGGTGTTGGTTGGTAGGAGTTAATAATACAAACTCATATCGATGTCAATCAGTCTTTTAAATATTTATTAAATTTCTCTTAATTTTTACAATATATTGTACTACTGCCGTGTGGTTGACGGCATAGAATACAAGTGTCACCACCCCCTATCTTCCCGTGTGTGTCGTAAGAGGCGACTAAGGGATAACACGATGCAAATACCATCTTTGCGTAGAGACGGAAAACTCGACATCAAACTGCCTCGTTGGTCTCGCAGGATAAATGTGCGCGTGGGATCGGGAGGTCCCGAGTTCGATTTCTGGGTCGGGCAGTGTTATTGGGTTTTTCTGTCACGAAATTCTCAGTAGCCGCACGGAGTCTGGAAATGTGCCCGGTACGGCAATAGGCTCGCCCCTTATTACGTGGGACTAAAGTATATCTGGCGAAAAGTGGGTGTAGAAATACACCTCTGCCTACTCCTTCGGGGATAAAAGGTGTGACGTTATGTATGAATGTATGTGTATGTATTGTACCTACTTGGTAGTGGTACTTTGTACAATATATTGTGAAGTATAGGTATGTAAAGTTCTCTTTATTTTGATGGACTTTATTTTCCTTAGTAGTTAGTACTGATTCAAACAATCAATGAAAGACGGCTAGGATCATCGCCACCGGCATAGATAATGTTGACTCGGAACAATCGAAAAACATCTCGATTGTTTGATGACAGACCGAGACAATTGGCGACTCGATGAAAAATTTTAACGACTGCGATTGTTTCGACTGGACAAACATCTCGACATCGCCCATCGCTACACGACAGAATTGATATTTTGATAAAAATATTAACTGACATTTCATTGACAGTTTGGTTTGTATTATGTCACTAAATGTCATTTGATAAAGACTTTAGCTTGTTCGTTCAATATCTCAAAGACAAACAGTGACACTCATTCATGAACGAAACATTTTGAAGATATTGCAGGGAGTCTTGTAGTAAGTAATTTACCTACTTGTAAATAAGTCGTTGCCATAGTACTTAAATAGTAAAACTGTGTGAATCATTACGTACATTGTTTGTTTTATAGGTTTCGTTCACAGTCGTAACGCGTAACAACGCGGTAACAAACATATCTGTTTAAACTACAAATTGCTAGTTTACGTTGATTTGGTAAAAGTCTAATTAAATACGTAAGTATACGGAAAAATAGTAGGTCGTAAGTATCTGGTACGCATACATTATGTCGCAGTCGTTATAAAGTGCATTATAGCAGGTAGCTATAGGTACTTGCTTTAACCCGATCAGGTATCTGGTGTCATACCGATTCATACCTAGAAATGCTTATTATTTATTCATCGTTTATCATACGCCGTCGCGTACACAAAACGAACATAAATTCCTTCATCATGATTCTTTCTATTGAAGAGTTGGGCGCGGCACGAATGTCTTTGGCGGGAAACGCGGCTCGCATACTAATAATGAAATGGCGGCGACGTGCGATGACCAATAGACGTTGTTCAATTATGGAAAACGAATGTCGATTGTCAATCGACTACCCACAGCGGCTACAATAGGTTTCTTTACAAATTTGGTTTCGTTATATTCCATGCGATGCAATTTCAATTCAGTACACACTATTGCGTTACCTTTAATAGCCGCAATCATAGAAATATCGTTTTCGATCCATATTTGACTTAATGGAAATATCGTGATCGCCTGCTTGATAGCTTATATTGACCTCAGGGAAAAGGAACTTCAAGTTCCATGAGTTAAGGGCTAACGTTCCGAGTAGGTACTTTTTCATGACATGCATTACTTACGACGACAACGACATGCATTATCTGCGATTTGCGACCTGCGGACGCATGCGGTTTTTTGCCTTTTATTTCAACATTTTTATTTTAAAACTAGTTAGCTGTTGCCCGCAGTTTCACCAGCGTCCTAAGGGAACTTCGCGTACCCGGTTAATTTATAGCCTAATTTACGCCTTGGTACATCAGCTATCCGCCAGTGGATGTCCCGTCAAAATCGGCCTAGCCGTTCCAGAGATTAGCGAGAACAAAGAGACAGACAGACAGACAGACAAAAATTGTAAAAAATATGCATTAAGAAAAATCGGTTATTTTAAACAAACAGACACTCCAATTTTATTTAAGTGTATAGATTTCCTGCAAACCTTTTAAGCTATTAGCCACGAGCTTGTGCGCTCTTAAGGCGTCTAAATTCCATGTCCAGTGCTCGTGACCTCTCAATTAGCAGGACAGGCCCGTCATATTGACACGCTGGTGCTAAAATTGCTGACCTTGAAGTGAGGTTACAGTTACAGAATAACCATTTATATAATTTGATCTTTGCATGTTCATAGCTCTTTGTAGCTTTAATTTGTAAAGCTATACCTACATCTGATTTTGTTGTGTTTAAGTAGTAGGTAGGTAGGTACCTAACTCAGATAGGTACCTAGGTACCAAGCGATAAACCACCATTGACACCTACTTACATAAAGTAGGTGTCAATGGTGTTTTATCGCATCTTTATGCGATTAGCATCACGAGAACGAATATCTAAAGAATTACGTACAAGCTACTGTAGGCATTGACTGTAGGTATTTAATTAAATTTTACAATGTGCATGTGTTAGATAAACTTATATGCAAACTGTACCTACCTAAGTACACAGTAGGTAATGGTAGGTACCTACACTGTTCTGCTGAATCTGTGATCAGTTGCACTGATTATTATGCTCGAGTATCTTTACATGATGAAGACTACGAATTTATATATAACTAGATGAGCCCGCGGTTACACCCGCGTTATTTAAGGCTACTGTTCCGCTCCCGTGGCTCATGGCGTGATGTTACATCGCCTTCCTCAATAAATGGGCTATCTACTTAACAATGAAATAATTTTTCAAATCGGACCAGTAGTTCCTGAGATTAGCGCGTTTAACCAAACAAACAAACTCTTCAGCTTTATTTATTAGTATAAGACATGTAGTCAAATCTATGGAAAAATTGGATATTTAATGAGCTCTGGTACACCTGAATGCTGTTTGTGCGTGGTCCAAAAACAGAAATTGTTCTAGCCAATTTTTGTGTTACCAACCCTACGTAGGTAAATTGAGAATGAGGCTAATAAACCTAGCCTTGTTCTTTACTCTCTCTTTCTTTCGATCCCATAGAAAATTAATAGATTAGTTAGGTACCTACCTACTTATTTATCTGTTTGAAACTGATGTGACTCATAGATATTTCGACGGTTTGTCTGTACGGGCTCTGCATTATAAACTGGTACTTGTTATTGTATTAAGCTAAGTATTCGTCACTTATTTTTTAAGAGATGACAAACTTCATACATTGTTTTGTAAAGTTATTATACCTAATAATTCTAAAAGTTCCTATGCATTCATGTATTATGATTATGATCATTCTGAAGACAAAGGTACGGGACCTAAGACCTAATCGTCTTACTACGGAATTCAATATTCAATCTATAGATAGATCTGTAGATTTTAGATTCGTTTTTGACATAAGGTCTATACAAAATATAACAAACACGAATCTCAAATCTCAAAATCCATGTATGGATCGAAAATTGAAAATGGCCTTCAGTAGTAGGTACCTAATAATTATGTAACATTGTATCCTGTCTAATACGTCATTTATATTGTTGTGGGCAGTGTACAGCGGAATATATAGACAGGTTTAAGTTAAACCCTATTAAGCTCTGACAAGGTCTGAACTAATTTTGTCTGGTATAAAGACTTCAGAGCAAAACAATAATAATAATATTCTAACTACTTTCACACAACACCATCTAGTCCCAAACTAAGCAGAGCTTGTACTATGGGTACCTACTAGATAATGGATATACATACATATATACTTTTTTTGTAAATACATACATATTATACATAGAAACACCCAGACCAAGACAAACATCCATGTTCATGCACACAAATGTTTGACTTGCGCGGGAATCGAACCTTCGGCGTAGCAGTCGCTTACACTCCCGCTGCGCCAAACAATAAAGACAAACAAACTCGCTAAAGCCTATTTCCATGTACAAAGCCGTTGATACTTTTATAGACTCTGCGGCAGGTAATTCCTAGACAGGCATAAAAGTTTATTATATTCTATTCTGCATCTTCTGTCTTTATATATAAAATCCCTGACTACGCGTTACTGACTGACTGACAGACAAGCTACAGCCATAACTATTAGGCGCAGGAAGCTGCAATTTGGCACCCCTAGCGTCCTCAAGGAACATAATTTCCCGCGGGGTCAGGCAGAAACTGTTAAAATGCCCTAGAGTAGCTGCAAGCATCCTCTAGTAGGTACTAAATAAATTAAAATAATATAAAAAAAATCCTTAGCAGGAACTTGCAATTGGTCAGTTCGAATGTCACCTTTCATCAACATTAAAACAAGCAAGTATTAGAACGATATAGAATAATGATTCATACACACTTTCTTCGTTTGGTAGAGCAGGTGCGTTGAATGAGAATGCGTGATGTTTTCGCAACGTTATAGCCGTAACACACGCTCGAACTTGTCCGGCGGACAAAACCCGTTGGTCCGGCGGACCAAATCCGTTCTCGCTACAGACGACCGGATCGGACAGTTGCTTCACGTAACGTAAGCCATATCCGATCCGACCGACCTGCAAACTAGCGGACCGAGGCGGACTCAATCAATAATAATTATGTTCGCCGGACTACTCTACAGACGGGCAGATTTGGTCTGGAGGCGGAGCAAATCCGTGGTCTGTTCGGACCAAGTTCGAGCGTGTGTTACGGCCATTAACGTTTCGAAGGTAGCAGTAGCTGCTTTTGAACGCGAACGATCGGCTGCGTAGGGTGGGTTTTGGTGAAAACATACGGAGGATCGTAGGGTATCAAACCGTTGTCGTTGTCACAAACCGATATTATAGAACCTTTAAGACGCGTGCATAATTTTTTAAAAGGTCTGCGACGCACTTGTGATCCTTCGGGCATTGCAGGTATCTATGGGCGGCGGTGATCACTTACCATCAGGTGACCCGCTTGCTAGTTTGTCTTCCTAAAAAAAAAAACTTACCGATAGTCCACGATATTGTCGAGTGTTGTTTAAAAAGTGTAACGTCTCCTCGTCAAGCTAGACACTATGAGCTTTATACCGTCCTTATGTGGTAGCGTTCATAGCGCGACTTGGCTTGCCGTTCGTTACAGATCGTCAAAGTTAAACAACGCTTGCACAGGTCACCACTTGGATGGGTGACCGTATGTAGCATTTACATCTGAGCGCTACCGTGCTTCGGAGGGCACGTGAAACTGTAGGTCCCGGTTCTTGTCTAAGGATAAGGATCGTTAGGCCATGGCGGAGGCCTTCGGGCGGTCTGAAAACTCGGACACCAGAGTTGGCTACACACTCACACGAAAAACAAAACAAACAACCGTCCTCATGGCGTAGGCAATAAGTATTAAAATCGTATTGTAACTTTTAAGCTTGACTTGCCGCCGTGTGTGCATGTTTTAACCACACCCTATAATATCATATTTAAGAATCTTTGTTTGAGGTCTACTTTTATCTGAGGCTAGCCAAGGGCGGGTTGGCAGACTTCAGATATCTAGAACTTTTGGCGAGCACTTCGATATGCAGGTTGTCTGACGATATCTGTTGGACAAGTTATAACTATAGAACACTAAAGTATCTAGTTATAGGTTGTCCAATAAACTTATAGGTGTCCCTAGTCAACAAACGGTTTTGCTTCGCCGTTTAAAAACGACTAAAACTCTGTTGGTTTCCCTATTAGACGTTCGCTGCATGTTTTCCACTTCTACATTGTATTTCTAATTTTTTATATCGTCACGCCTGTATCCCCGAAGGTGCCGGCAGAGGTGTAGTATTTCACCCAAATTTTGCCCTATCAATTTTAGGCCCCACGTAATAGGGGGCGTAGTGCGTATTGCAGTTACCAGGCATATTGCCAAACTCCGTGCTGCTACTGAGAATTCGAAAAAAACTCAATAACACTCTTGTCCGACCCGGGAATTGAACCCGGGACATTTGATCAGCAGATGCATACTCTATTACTCTATCCACTGGACCATGGAGGCAGCCTTTATAGTATATTATTACTCGTTATATTACATATACAGCAACGTTAATTGTCTGATAAACTTGCAGCAAGTTTAAATCAAACTTCCTAGTTTCACTGTGACAAACTTGCATCAAACTTGCATGAAGTTTGTTTTCTAAAGGATTTGGATGACGACGAGCACAGGTTGGTGGTCCGACAACAGCTGGTCGTCGAGCACCTCCTGCTGTATCTATAGGACAGCGGTTCTTAAACTTTTTGCTGCCACGGACCACTTTCAGAATTTAAAAATTTCCACGGACCCCTGCGAGCGAATTACTTAGGGTAAAAAAAACAAGCCTTATTTATATTAATTACTTTTATACTTTTATTCATAGTGTTATTACTTTACTAATACTTGATAAAATTATGCCAAAACTCAATTAATGAGAAAGATGCACATATCATCAGCAATGTTGAATCGATTGCGACTTTTTTTTTGACACCACAACTGAGAACTCTGTCTCACAAAGATACGTTGTAGCAAATGATCAGAACGGACATAACTCGTTTGACAAGAAGAAGGTTAGCTTGTCTCAAAGAGCACAAAGTGCTTGGCCGGACTGAAAGCACGGGTGTGGGCCGGACGCGGCGCGGCGGACTTAAACTTATGAAACCTTATTGGAGTGTCCGTAGTGGACAAGCAGGTGCGACGAGAGGCGCGTGTATACAGCACCGAGTAGCGCGGGGATCACGCGGGCAACTCAAACCACATGGCATTCATAGAAGTGGACGCAGTGATTGCGCGGGCGGCAAGCGGGAAACAACGCGGAGCGTGCGGATTTCAAACTGTTCTGAGCTGACTGCGCGCGTTATTTGAAATTCATTGGAATGTTGAAAAACTTATAAGCGTGATTCATCACGTCCTGGACTATGGATGTCAAAACATAAGCAATATAAAAACAAAAAGGTTATCATAACACTGTAAAAAGAAGTAAAATTACAATTTCATGTACATGAAATTACTTTTATATTTAAAGAAACGTAGGAATTTTTACAATCAAACATTATTTTCTTGTATTTCTAGTAAAAATAATCATGTTCCATCCATATTATCTTTGACAAAAACTATACGACACCACTCGGACGAGCCGCGTGCTTACTGCGGACAAATGACAACGCGCGCGATCCCGCACCCGCGTGCTCACTTTGGCCAAAACTAAAACTCGCCAAGAACTTTTGCATTAATTTAAGATTTCATAACTTATTCAGATCTCATATCAATTAAGTCAGACGCTCCTCATATTATCCATATCAATTAAAAATGGACTTCGCACACGAGTTTCTTTATCAAGCTATTCTGAGGCAAAGTAGCATTGAAAAGACTGCAGTGTTTCAAGATGCTTCGACACTCCCTTTCCTACCATTTTTTACATATGTACTTTTAATTGTATTGACGTCGCTTTGTGTCAGTACCTGTGGATAACGGAAAATATGCAAATTTGCCTGCTGCCACAGAGGCAGTTTAATTACAAAACCCGCATCGTGGACGAATCCACGATGCTACTGCAGGGCCATGAAGAGACAACTTAATTTCGGTCAAATTACTAATAAAAATATCTGCTAAGTACGCTTGCATGAAATCTTCGCTATCAAGATATTCATAAAGAAAATTTCCTTTAACTTTCGTTCGATACCTGACGCTTTTTTGATTGAAAGTACCAAAGTGGGGCATTGATAAATTTTGGTTGGCAGCACTGGCCCGGTACTCTTCCCTGCATTGTTAAGGTCTGAGTTTAATTCACAATTTCCACATAGGTAAACATGTTGTGGGTTAACTGAGCCTCTGCGGACCCCTGTTACTCATGCTTCGGACCCCTAAGGGGTCCATGGACCCCAATTTAAGAAACCCTGCTATAGGAGGTCGACCGACCACCAACCTGTGCTCGTCGTCATCGAAATCCATTGAAAAACAAACTTCATGCACGTTTGTCTAAGTGAAACTAGGAAGTTTGATTTAAACTTGCTGCAAGTCTGGCAAGCTTAAATTGTTATCTAGGTAAGGAGAGGCTTACCACATACTGAGGCTCATGCGGCAGTAAAATCAATAAAAATATGTGATACAATTATTTTAAAATATTAGCTCTTATTGATAGCTATAGTGCTGGAAGTTGGTAACTGCTACTATCTATTATTTTATTGGTGCTTGGTATATTTTGTAAACACTTGAATATTTACTGGCTGAAAATAGATATAAAATGGGTACATATATAATACTTAATACACAAAGAATAATTTTGCTGCTACTTTCAGTTTTCCAAATACTTAATGGAGAAGGTGCTTAATATATGGTTGCTGAAGATGTCTGTTCCATCGTCACGTCTCTTTCATGACATTGAACCTCGTTGCTATAATGCTTCTCAGCTAAGCTAATAAATAACTAACGCACAATTCTGCCTTAGATCCACCGGCTGGTGTTAGACGACAATCACGCCACGAATGGAGTATATTTCCCAGCATCCAGAATTAGTTCTCAACAGGTGTCCCACAGGAGCAGGCCAAGGACGGATCCCTGTGGAACACTGTGCGCTATCTGCCGATAACTACATGTCATGACTTGTGCAGACGACTAACCTCTCGCTGAGATAAGCCTGGACAATGCAGCGGCAGTAGTCTAGGAAGCCTAAGACTCGAACTAAACTAGCCTCTGGAATTGCACAACTATTATTTTGATGGTCACATTTAGTACAAAGCCACTGGTTCCTCGTAGACGACGATCACGCCGGGGTTGGAACTTATCTACCAGCATAGTTTCTAAGCAGATGTTCCATAGGAGCGGACCAAGGACCGATCCCTGTGGAACACCGACAAATATCTCTTGCCACCTTTAGCCATCGTGACTTTTGTAGATGACGAATCTGATGCTAAGATAAGCTCCGGTAGGAAAGCTTAGCCTACCGAAACTAGCTTGCTGAATGCAGCTTCCGTGCAAGATGTTAAAAGCGTTGACAATATCAGAAAACGTCAGTGATAAGTGCGGTGGCCAAACTTGCACTAAGCGTTTATCTCATGTTTTCTACGCTTACATGCTCAAAACAACATTTCAAACGTGTCCGTACGCAATATCGGCTCGTATATCCGTCTCTATTCGACACCATCGTATGAGCATTCAAATCGCGTTCTCTCGCGCCACAATGGCGGCCGTACGCGAAAATATGCGCACGCGACGAACACCAGTTAGGACATGATAATTTAGATGTGGCGAAATATTGCCTCGTAAAAATAGACACAGCTTTGTACCTGCTACTGAGTGGATTTATAACAAAAAAATATATTTACTTGTCAATGGTCAAGACGTATGTGGTCTCCTCTCCTTACAAAGCAGCGACTAAATAATACTCACGGAGCATAATATAATAATATTATACACATATAATGGCCCCATATGGCCCAATTTGGCAGAAGATAGGGACGCTTGGAGGAGTGTAAGGGAGACCTTTGCCCAGCAGTGGGACAACATAGGTTAAAAAAAAAAATACACATATAATACACACACACACACATAGTACATCGATTTGAAGTTACACTAAGTAAGTATTACATTATAAAACGTCTATCAAATAAGGTCGTTATTTACGTCTTACTTATTTATTCTTAGATTTGATCTAACGAATTTTGCAATAAATTACAATAAGATGTATAAAAAGCTCAACAGCTTTTATACACATAAAGCCATTGAGTACCTACTTCTTAAAAGTCCATCATCTATATTTTAGAAGACCAATTGCAACAAAGGGAGTGGTTAGTGGTTATATGGGTATTTATACGACTTGATTTTATGAAATTTCTTAGTAAAATACTGTTTGTTGCTGTAATGACATAGACAGAGCATTAATAAATGAAACAAAAAACGTGCCAAAGAGATTCCCACCCCTAAAAGATGGTCTATCAATCCCCTGGCCTTTTCTCTATTCGGGGTCAGCCCCGTACTAATTCTGTTCTGCCACTCTTGTCGATTTTGCGTCATTGCCATTTGCCAGTGCAGTAAGCCCATCGTCAGCATATTATAATTATGAATTGTCCTTGTCCAAGTAGTAGGTGAGCGCTCTCTGCCTCATTGCCCTCTCCTCAGTTGCCGTGAGAAAAAACCTTCATAGGTTTCATGTGATCTTAGATACGGCGCATTACCTGACCAAACCAACGCTGCCGGAATTCTCTCATTCTCAGTCCTATTTCAGTTTCTTTAAAAGAGCCACAGATGTGCCTACTTGTTTTGAATGTTTTCAGATTTGTAGCACCCCTCGCCCATCATACCATTTTCATCTCAGTACCGTGTATCTCTTGTTGTGTATCATATCACTCTTTATACCTCTTCATCCTCCAGCACTCCGATCGATATCTATATAACAGTGCTGGTCTAAATACTCATTTATACACGGTGGCCTTAGTTCTAATAGGTATTGTTTAATCACAGGACACAAGAGAGCGAACTCAGTATTTTATACCAGCCTAGTTTGATATCTATTGTTTTTTTCAATTTCAGACCATTTCTCGGTACTTTAAATTAATGAGAAGGCAGGAGACTAATTGCATTACTTCCTCACAGAAATATACTTGAGTTGATCAGGTTTACCGATTTTTGTACAACATAGGATGCTTCCAGGAACATACATACATACCTACATATAAAAGAGTTGAACCTAATGCAACTTATTTAAATAACGTTGCTAAACGGAAATGTTTATTAGTTTGTTCGTAGAATGATTTGCATTGACGTTATTGTGAGTACCTTGTACGTTGTAGTATGTGGAGTCAATGAAAAGGAAGCTCTGGTTTTCCTTATACCTAAATTTAGGGACTTTGAATCAAATCAACGGCCAAGCAACTGTGCAATGGCTTTGTAGATGTACAATTTCGTAATTTGACAGTCGTACTTTACCTACTTGAAGTGAATGCAAAGGTAGGAATAAAGATAGGTACCTACCTACGGCATAATTGGCACTATTTACGGCCATTTTCAATATTCGATCCATGCACAGATTTTAAGATTCGAGATTAGTGTTTGACATATTTTGTATACCATAGGTATACAAAATATGTCAAACACGAAGCTATAGTAGCTTATATCAAAAACGAATCTAAAATCTACAGATCTATCTATAGATCGAATATTAAATTCCGTAGTAAATCACATTTAATCGAGATAGTTATGCACGTGCGAACAAAATAGTGAATTAGGTATCGCTTGCCCTCGGAGATCTCTATCACCGAACCATAATATTTGCTGCGATGACTGCTCAAACTACTACAGTGCATCACAGATTACTATATTGCAGTGAATCTACACAGGTATAGTTTACAAAGCTCTGATTCAACAAAGCATATCTAGTTATTCCTACGTCTCACCTCCCAAACAATGATAGCCGTGACCTCTCTACTGTGAACCCCCACGTCAGATGAAAGCAGCCTACGTGGGCAGGTGATGAATGCCTTGTGATGTAACTATATAGTGACTGACTAATCGCATAATTACGCCCTCTTAACGATATATTAGGTACTTTGGATCAAACGTATTCATATTAAGGCTTTGGCTGTATAGAGTTGTACTCTTGCCTTATAGAAAGGTTCAAATAATGTGCGTACTATCGTTGGCTGACTTTATAGAAAAAGAAAAAAGAAAAGAAATATTTTATTTGTATCTCCATACATAATAACCCTTAAAACTAAACATGTAGAGTACATTTTGAGGAGGGTACAAATAGGAACCTGCGTCAGCTATTGTTGCAGATGAACTGCAACGCTGATATTCTCGCAGGACCAGAGGATATAATTTTAATAATTATATGTATATACTTAAATATTATTATTATTAATTAAATGCTATTTAAAATATATACGACACTATAATATATACGCATACATTTTATATTATACTATTATAAAAAATATTAATACTAAATACATTTGGTTGACATGTATTGTGTATCAGACAGGCAATCTTAACAAATTTATAGCGCGTTTCCGAACGCTTTCGGTCATCTCTATGGTCTATTGTCACTACTTGAGTGATTGTTCGATTGTTCCGTCAAAAGTGTCAAAAGAGTTATTTTAAAAGTATCATCTTACTGTCCATACCAAAACAGAAGGTACTGATAAATATAATAATATGGCCAATAAAGACAGTTACTCACTTTTTAAGACGATCTGCAAAGCACAGTGTTGGTAGCCCCAGTGGTTTTTTCTGTTTGTTGGTAACCCCAGTGGTTAGTTCCTGAGATTAGCGAGTTTAAAATTATTATAGGTATGTAGCGGATGTTAACGCAGCACAGCTGCTACTTGCCTATCTATAAAATTGAAAATTGCCAACTGAGGTATGAATGTACCAAATGAAACCCCATAAATAAGTAAATAATCATTACATCATTAATTTAACCATTCAGCTACATAAGTGTGATACGTGCAATTAAAGAGCTATTTGAATGCAAGCTCTGCCATCCATCATGAAGATTGTTCTAGTCTATTAGCCGTTGGTTTAGCGTCGGTCCCAGTTCTTGTCTCATTACAAGAAGGTCATTTCAGCGGCCTTCGGGCGGGTTATAAAGAATGTCCGACATCAATGATGGCCATACCCTCGTACGAAAGAGAAAGACAGATTAGCCTGATAGCAGCAAATACATGTGGTAAAATGTACCTCCTCCCCTACAGTATTTCACACTCCGTTGCTGGTCTTAAGCTTCTCCTAATTAGTTTTACACTGTGAGCTAACGGCCCGGTCACAGTCTACAGCTGCGTGCGGCAGTGGCGAGCGTTTTCGATGTACATGGCGCGTTTACTGTGACGCGGCGCGCGGCCGCCTCAGCGTAAACGCGCCATGTACTATCGACAGCAGCGACGGTTTAGCACTCCTAAGGTTAAAATCGCATAGCACACGCCAACATTTGGTAGGCCACCTGTGACACGCCCCTTTGTTTTGTTTGAGTTTTTTTACACTTATTCTAAGGCGATACAATCTCAACTGTGACCAGTTTGTATCGCCTTAGTTTTACACTAGAGAGACCAAAACGAATTTAACCAAATAATAAGTCTATACAACACCGTACCCATACTTTCATGACAAAGAAAGACCTCAGCCGACAAAAGAACGCCTGGATTGATTATTTATACTTAGTATAAACATTATCAAATAGGAATAAGCAATTTAACATCGGTTATGTTCTGAAGTTGCTATGATCAAACGAATCAAAACGACTAGAAGGTTTCAAATATATTTTATTACTTACCTATTTATTTAGAGAACAATGATAATACCTATTTGAATAGGCCGTAGGTCGGCTACATAATCTTTTATCTGAATGAGTTCAGTCCATAAAAATATACCAACATGTGTGCAGTCCATTGTATAAAAAATTGGGCAAGTGCGAGTCGGACTCGCGCACAAAGGGTTCCGTACCCATCATCTATAAAAGAAAATCACGTTCGTTGTATGTATACTTAAATACTTTATAAGTTTCTACCTGTTTATTAAGATCGAGTAACAAATTGCTTAAAAATTACGTTTGTTGTATGGGAGCCCCCCTTTATTATTTGCTTTTTTAAAATTTAATTATTTATTTTGAAAGGTAATATACAACTACATATTCTGTAAAAATTTAAAGCGTCTACCTGTAACAGTTAGTAATTTTGAGCAAAATATACGAAAAAAAACACGTTTTTTGTATGGGACCCCCCCTTAATTTTTTATTTTTTTTTATTTTTAGTATTTGTTGTTATAGCGGCAACCGAAATACATAATTTGTGAAAATTTCAGCTATCTAGCTATCATGGTTTATGAGATACAGCCTGGTGACAGACAGACAGACAGACAGACAGACAGACAGACAGACGACGGAGGCTTAGTAATAGGGTTCCGTTTTTTACCTTTTAGGTACGGAACCCTAAAAAGAGATGCGTTTGTTTTATGTTTTCCGAAAAGGATATAAAACCACTAATGTTTATTTTAGTAATAAACAATTACATTTGTAGGTTTAGTTAAATGACACAGTTTCAAAATAATAAACATTATCATTGTAATATTTAACGTTGTTTAATTTACTGTTAGGTAAATGAATAAAGCTACCTTTAAATAAATAAATAAAACAACAATATAGTCATTATCTCAGTAAAATTGTAATTTAAAAGTTACCTACTAATACTAAATTAATAACTAGGTAGCTACGTTACATCTTTCTAAGCAAAAAAATTGGGCAAGTGCGAGTCGGACTCGCGCACGAAGGGTTCCGTACCATCATCTATAAAAGAAAATCACGTTTGTTGTATCTATACTTAAATATTTTTTAAGTTTCTACTTGTTTATTAAGATCGAGTAACAAATTGCTTAAAAATTACGTTTGTTGTATGGGAGCCCCCCTTTATTATTTACTTTTTTTAATTTAATTATTTATTTATTAAAGGTAATATACAACTACATACTCCGTGAAAATTTTAAGCGTCTACCTGTTACCGTTAGTAATTTTGAGCAAAAATACGAAAAAAAAACACGTTTATTGTATGGGACCCCCCCTTAATATTTTATTTTTTTTAATTTTTAGTATTTGTTGTTATAGCGGCAACCGAAATACATAATTTGTGAAAATTTCAGCTTTCTAGCTATCACGGTTTATGAGATACAGCCTGGTGACAGACAGACAGACAGACAGACAGACAGACAGACAGACAGACAGACAGACAGACAGACAGACAGCGGAGGCTTAGTAATAGGGTTCCGATTTTTACCTTTTAGGTACGGAACCCTAAAAAGACTAATTAAACCTACCTATTTCAATGATTAAGTATACCTAGCAATGCTTAAACTAAATGACCTAAATAATTAATGACCGCTCAAGAGTATTCAAGTTCTTGTGGGTTCATGGTTGGAAGTTGGGTAAAAAAATTGTGTTTAAAAAGTTTGTTTCCTTGCAAGTGCTAGATAACAATTGTCCAAATATGATACCATCTGGCAAAAGTAAGAAAAGTCATAAAAACAAACGGTTAGTACACGTTTTTGTTCGAAGATTCCTCTTTGATTGGTTAACAAAATTAAGGGTGGAGTCACTTAAAGTCAACATGTCCAAGCGAAATTTTTTCTAAAATGGTCAACCGTGGCTGCTGTCGATAGTACATCGAAAACGCTCGCCACTGACGCACGCTGCTGTAGGCCGTGACCAGGCCGTAGGCTGCAGTGCTGGCGGCACGAGCCGCCGGCTTTTGCCGCGCGGCACGTGCCACCGGCTTTTGTCGGGCGTCGGTGTCACCGGCATCTGCCGCAAAAAGCCGCCGGGCATCATTCCAGTTGTATAGAACGACCACATACAAGTAGCAAGTTGCAACCCGCGCGACACGCCGGCATGCCGGGCATGGCCGTGCGGCCATGGCCGGGCGGCCATGCCGGCGGCGACTCCTTCGTGCGGCAAAGCCGGCGACTTTGTATGCCGCCGGCACTGCGTGTGACTTAAAAGGATTTTGTCTAGTATCATCAAGAATCACGCTGGCTAGATGGGTCTGATGGCGAGTTTGCCGTCTCTACTACCCCTTAGAACATCAATATAATTTATGAATTAACAATCCTGTGATTGCCAAATATTATGTAATATTATTTTTTGCTTTTGCAATCTTTGCATTTCCTCTATGTATCCGTTCCTACATTCCTATGAGAGTCGATTATCGTCATTGAAATATGCTGTTTAATAACGTCGAAGACATTTTAATTTTAATATTACGTTTGAATAATTTAGATACAGCTCCGGGAATAGCTATAACTTATTGCAATATCGTATTTATTGCGATTCTTGGACGTCTAGCAATACACCAAAGACTTTTCGGAAACGACTTACAATCATGCTGGCATTTCTTATAGTGTCGTAAGTACATAATATGCGTTGCGCTTTGAAATTAAAAAGTTAGGCATACTTTAGGTAGGTTACATAGACTAATATCATAGTATAATGCTAATATATTATAACTGGAAAGGTAGGTACTTATGGAATTTGAAGGAACCGTTGGAGATTTCGGGTCAAGCCTCGAGACTGCCTCTCCATGCCGCTGTAAATACCTACTCGAAATTGGCATACACAAAGCTTCATACTAAATCTTTGAATAATTAATTATTATTGGAGTGATGAAAGCAGTTTATGCAGTGTCTGTGGAAAAGCTTATTCTGTCAAATAGGACTCCGGGCTCTACTAACGATAGGTCTTTTAGGTGCACTGTGCAACTGGGATAAGCTTAGGGCGATAATGATCATGGATCAGCAGTGCGAAAGGTGGCGGGTTCAATACCAGAACTGGATACTTTTAAAACAACATCTGCTGCATAAAGAATAAATCCTGAGAGAGACTACAAACATTTAAGCAGCGGACACAAAAAGCACCAAAACTCGACGCAACAATTTGCTGACCGCACAAAGTATTACATACACATACATACATAGTCTCACGCCTGTATCCCCGAAGAGGTAGGCAGAGGTATGTTGCTACACCGACTTTTCGCCAGATTTATTTTAGTCCCACGTAATAGGGGGCGAGCCTATTGCCGTAACGGGCGCATTACCAGACTCCGTGCTGCTACTGAGAATTTCCTCACGGAAAATCCCAACAACACTTTGCCCGCCCCGGGAATTGAACCCGAGACCTCTCAATCCCACGCGCACATTTATGCCGCGAGACCAACGAGGCAGTCAAAGACAAAGTATTGTTCCTTGTATAAGTTGTCCGTGTGGTGACGGATTAAGAATACAGAATGTCACCATCCCATATCATCCCATGGGACGTTAGTACTATCTATTCTGTGCCATGGGTGTCGTAAGAGCCGACAGAGGGAGCATATTATGCAGAGAACAGCACTGTAAGAGAAGGAAAACTTGATACAAACCCTATACCAAATCGTTTGACCAGCGTGGTATAGTAGGCCAATTCCTCCTTTCAAAGGAGAGGCCTAGTCCAGCAGTGGACCGTTAAAGGCTGATGATGAATGATGATGAATGAAGTTGTAGGGATAGAACCAATGATATTTTATGTAGGTACTTAGTATTATTTTAACTTACAATGTCATTGGATCAAAACCACAAAACTTTGCTGACTGTTAAGTGGCGAAACGGCGGCCGCCCGTATCTACATGCAGTGAAAATTGACAAATAGCTGCTTACATTGAATGCAAATGTATTAATTATAAGTACCTAATCGTTTATAAAACTAACATCAATGATGCCTTTAGGTTACAGTAAATAAAGTCTTATCATCAATACCAAAGTTTTAAAGAACATAGATTTGTAACTGCTCAGTTACTGGACTTAAAACACTTCAAAATTTATTCACAGTTCATTGAAAACAAGATATAAATCTAAACAGTCTCTGTGTTCAGTTTACCAAAGGATCTATTTAAAAGGTTCAATAAAAAACCTTCCAACCGATGTAGGGCCTACATATTTTTTTAATTCGACAGTTAAACCATTAGGGTTATATGTATTCAAGTCACACACATCCCCTCCAACAGAACAATGGGTAGGTAGCGTACCATTTTGACGCAGGAAGCGACGCACGCGCATAGTGTACAAAAAGGCCGACTTACCCGTGACCATAGACCAGGTATGGCTTTATAAGTGCGTCTGGATGCTAAGGAGACAGCATACCATAAATAAGAAGGATATCCTGACTGGTTTCCGTTTGTTATTTAATATTTCTTAGCGCGTATCCTGCGCGTGATTCAAATTTAAGTGCACCTCTTCCTTCCGCGTGAAAGGTGACGAAATTATGGCGTTGGCGGCTATTTTTGTTGAATAGAGATTGAAGAGACAAGTATGGTTGCCAAAAAGCAGAAAAGGACACATTTTCGTACATTATTTTAGCCCAAAGGCTGGCGACAGCAGGCCTATAATCTTAGTCATAAGTAGAAGTACCTACTTTAATATGGTCCAATTTGTACACGCACGTAGGTAATATTTATGTTTTCAATATTTTATGATACTTACCACTAGATCATGGCCGTAGCTAGGGGGGGCATTATGGGGAAATGCCCTACCTTGAAATCACAATGCCCTACCTTAAAGATATCAAAATTTCGTAGAACGTGCTTCGGAGCAGATCAATTTCAATATTTTTTTTACTTCCGCCCTACCTCTAACCAATGCTGCCCTACCTTAAATTCGACTCTAGCTACATTCCTGCACTAGATCGACTGACGTATTTTTTACCCTCACCTTGTAGCCTTGGGTCCCTGTCCACTCCAACTAGCGTTTCATGACGCGAACTATGGCCATAGGCGCAAGCTATGGCATGGATCACTGATGCTTGATCAATTTTTGAGGTTTAGAAGATATTGATGATAGTTGTATTCTCATCCTTTATACAGAATTATATAAATAATAGCATGTTTGTAATTAAGTACTAGTATGACAACTCTAATGTTTGGAACACAGGCCGACAGCAACAACCCCACGCTATAGGCATCTACCTATAGGTTTCCAGGTACCAGTAGAAGCTGACCCTTCATTGTAAAGACTTATAGCACAAAGACAGATCACCCACCATGAAAGCCGTATCTATCGACTCGCATAATAATTATTCATGACGATAATGCTAACTTTCAAGCAAGTAAGAGTGTGATTTTAGTGAATACTAGGTTCTTTTGATAAATTCTAAAATAATTGTCATCTTTTAATGGTAATGTTTTATAGGTAAGTAACTACGAGTATCATATTAAGCTCATAATGACAAAACTTTCGTTTCGTAACATAATATGATTAAAATTGACATAATACGTTATCGTTTAATGTGCATTTTATATCTTAGAAACGTCCAACCTCTCTGTATCTTAGCTGTGCCATAAAGAACATGAGCATTTTCATCAGATTTGCATCAAAGAGACCGCGTTAAACAGGTAAAATCTTTTTGAATTGTCCCATCAAAAGAGGTTTTAGACATTTATTACCTCGTTTATTATTCTAACTGGCCAATAATTCTAAATTATCTACATTATGAAAAAAATACGCAATGGTGTGGACCAAGGCGCAATTATTGGACCTTGTTCTGAGTCAGAAACCTCTGAGCTTGTACTCAACTCGAAAATAAAAACCGGCTAAGTGCATATCGAGCCAAGCACATTGTATGGTCCTGTAGTACCCCTTACTGAGCGAAACAAGGATAGTTCCTACTATCCTCATTTCAAGCACAGTATTCACTACATACTACATAGTGAACCTACAAGTACAAATTTAAGTTAACAGACTAAGTATTACTCGTTCATTAGTGTCAAGTCTCATCATCATCAGCCCTTTATACTGTCCCACTGCTGGGCACGGGCCTCTTCTCACTGTGAGAAGGGTAACTGGCCAAGTGCGGGTTGGCAGATTTCACATATCTTTCGAGAGCATTATGGAGAACTCTCAGACATGCAGGTTTCCTCACGATGTTTTCCTTCACCGTTTAGCAAATCAAGTCTAATTAGCTGTAATTTTCATAGAAAGTTTATTACATAATATCACCATTTAAGTAGCATACTTTACACAATTTTATCAAAGCTTACACATAATAATATACATAGCTTATCATCATCATCAGCCTTTGATAGTCCACTGCTGGACTAGGCCTCTCCTTTGAAAAGGTGAATTGGCCTATTATACCACGCTGGCCAAGCTGGTTGGTATAGGGTTTGTATCAAGTTTTCCTTCTCTTACAGTGCTGTTCTCTGCATACTATGCTCCCTCTTTCGGCTCTTACGACACCCATGGGATGATATGGGGTGGTGACAATTCGTATTCTTAATCCGTCACCACACGGACAGCGCTTATACAAATAGGTAATTTCAGCTCTCTTAGTAGTGTCTAGTGCTTATCGTTTTTGACATTATTCATGGATAAAAACCGCGGACGGACAGACAGACAGTCGCACATAGCGAAACTATAAGGATGCCTTGTACTTTACTACGAAATCCTAAAAGGCCTATGAAACTTAAAGCGACGAGTAATGAGCTTTATTCTTGAGATGATATCTTTCTCTCTTATCATTTATCGTGCAGTTGTATTTCACAGCAACAGAAGGTATCAACCGTTTAAGTTCACCTCTAGAACTGAGAGCGGTTAGTGCGTCACCGTCTTGACATGGAAAATATCTGGCAAAGTTAGTTATTAATTATATTAATAATAAACAGCATTTAATTAATAATTCGGAAACAATCTTAAAACACCAACCACGGAGGTGAGAGCAACTAACATGCACTATCAGTGCCCGCGTCTTTCTCTTAGCTTTGATGATATTGATTTAGGTACGAAAAGTTAGACTACCATCAAAGGGCTAGTCTAGGTTACTAGAAAGAAGTTAACTGTTGCACTATCTAAATTGCCGGCAATGATACGGTGAGAAAAATCTATACACATACCTAAATAAAATTCGAGTGTCTGTTTGTAATAATTATTAAAATAACCGCTTTTTACTAAATGCATATGGATGTATACACGGTACATATACCAAAAAGTTTTTTTTTACTATTTTGTCTGTCTGTTTGTTCTCGCTAATCTCTGGAACGGCTGGATCGATTTTGACGGGACTTTCACTGGCGGATAGCTGACGTACCAAGGAGTAGCTTAGGCATAAATTAACCGGGTACGCGAAGTAGTTCCCTCAGGACGCGGGTGAAACCGCGGGAAACAGCTAGTCTCTAAATAAATTAAAATAAACAGATGATGCTGTTGTAGGTGGTGGTGTAGGTAAATTACTGTGAGCAGGTTGGATAAAAACTGCAAAGTGTTTGTAGTGAGGAAGCCTGTGATAAGTATTGAAGGCTTTAGCCTCGTGAAAATTCAGTTGCTTCATAATATACCTACTCAAATGCCAATTCTTTCCTACCAAAATGCAAGATAGGTAGGTACCTACAGTCGAACAACTTCCCGCTAGACTACCATAAGGGCGAGAATCGCTCAGCAAGACATCGTCGCTTACAGTGCTACTTTACACGCACATAGACACTCATATTCAAAACCAGTTTCTAGTGTGCCTCGACTCTTTTTTCAAACTGGTCCAGCGCCGACTTGTTTGATTGTACCAACCTACCTGGTCGAAATCGCTTTGAACGATATTTAAAGCGTCAAACTGTGTATGTTTGTTAATTTTGCCAAGACTTGTTTTCGGGATTATATTATACTAGAGGACGCCAGCAGCTACGCTTGCACATTTTTTTAATTTCTCTGTTTTGACCGATCCCGTGGGTATTTCGGGCAATCCCTTCTTAGTGCACCCCTACGATCCCCAAGGAACATACATGCCAAATTTCAGCTTCCTGCGCCCAATAGTTTCGGCTGTAGCGTGTCTGTCAGTCAGTCAGTAACGCAAGGATTTTATATATTAAGATTCTTCGGCTGTTCTTTTTGTCCCTTGACAGTTGTTCTAGGTTCCCTCTTGGTACAAGATCATTGGTATACGCCTAGTCGGGCTTCCGATTGATTTAATTGATTTGACACTGTGTTTGTAAGTTCTGCTTTTTAGCAGCTTTTAGATCATTGGTCACTAAAACATTAGGTTTGTGTCGGAATATATACCGACCTTGTGTTCTTTAGAGAAACCCCCTTGATCCATACCACAGAAGCTTGCGGGAAATTAAATAAAATTGGGGTGCCTGTTTGTATTAAAATAACTGCTTTTTTAAAATTACTTGGATATATGGATGTATGTACACGGTACATATATACCGAAATGATTTTTTTTACAATTTTTGTCTGTCTGTCTATCTGTCTGTTTGTTCTCGCTATAATCTCTGGAACGGCTGGACCGATTTGTAAAGAACGTTCACTGGCGGATAGCTGATGTACCAAGGCGTAACTTAGGCTATAGGTAAATTAACTGGATACGCGAAGTAGTTCCCTTAGGACGCGGGTGAAACCGCGGGAAACTGCTAGTATAGGAATATGACAACTTGAAACTTGAACAGAGATAAGAGATCGGAATTTTTTTTTTAGTCAAGTTTAGTGATTTTCTAGTGTAGAGCAGTACCTACGTCATGAGCAACATCCTTGGACTTCCTAGTCCCAAGTTACTGCCTTAAATATAATTAAAAAATAACAGTTACTTTTGTTTCTGATTTATTTTCCTTGAAGTACCTACTGAGAAATACGAATGAAAACCAATGTTTATTTGATCAATTTCCTGGTACGATCCCGCGAAACTTTACTTATTCGAGAAATGCGGTACATCGTGAGTAAATTACCATAGAGTAGGTAGGTACGCGAATGAACAAATACACTGCTGAAGTAGTTAGCAAAATATAAGTAACAGCGCCGAAGGCACCAAAGCTTTCTATTCAAATAATGCTCTAGACAAGTACCTAGGTACTTCGTTTTCCCTCAGAATAATAGGTACCTACCTACCAAGTAGGTAGGTAAACAACATTAAATATAATAAGGGTTAAGGTATATATAAGGTAATTAAATAATAAGGTATAAATAAGTATTTATACCTACGTATTATTTAGGTAATGTTGTTTAACGTGAGACTTTTATATGGGTAGATACTAAGTACGAAATTAAGTTAATAACTTTCAATTATTAGGTATTAAGTATTAGTAATATCTATGCATTTCATAAAAATGTAATTTCACCACAATACGGTCAAGTAATATCAAAGAGATTGGATATATAATACATAGAGGTAGCCCTAGTACTGAAAAATTGAACACAGTCAACTGACGTGTAAGATACAATTTAGACAATTTAATGCCATCAAATTATATAACTTTAGTGATTCATCTTTTATGACAGTTCTATCATGATTTTGAATTTAGCCGTATAATATTTATATCGACTTTTCAAGTGTTGTAAGAAATCTTATCGATATGTCTATCCACCGTATATTTTTATCTCGTTATTTTTTAGATTCTTTGTGCACGTGATAAAGATTTATAAAATAAGTGGATTGCTGCAGTATGTCGTGGAAAAAATTGGGTGCCTAGAAAGCACCATAGAATTTGTTCCTAGCATTTTACTGCGGAATGTTTTTATAGTTATGACAGATGGCGCAGACTAAAAGAAAATTCTGTGCCAACATTACTCCTCCATTCTAAACGTATCAGTGTGAGTGTTTAAATAATTACTTGCTTTTACTTTTATTAGGGTAGCAGCGCCAAACAGGCGTCGGATCTTGGGCTCCATTCGATGTCTCGACCAAAGGAATAATTTAATTTTAATATTTTCTACAATTTTATTATCAGTGCATAGGGTTCCCACCAAGAACGTAGGGTCCCAAGCCAACCTCACCTGCAAGTGGTGTACCTGCTTATCAACGGATGAGGCTCTGGCAAACAAAACATTAGGCTCGCCACCTATTACGTGGGATCAAAAGTCTGGCAAAAAGTGGGCGTTTAATATGCCTCTGTCTACCCCTTCGGGGAAACAGGCGTGAGCCTATGTATGTATGTTATAAACAATATTCAGCCAGCTACCTGCAGTTACACTGTTGCCACGAAAAGCCACGACACGCTAAGCGACAAGCGATTTCGATGTTTATTTGTGCAGTTTAGTTCTGCACTGAGGTGACAGCGCCGGCGGCAGAATAGAGAGCGGCATGAACATTGAAATCGCTTGTCGCTCAGCGTGTCGCGGCCGTTCGTGGCCAGGCTGTTAGACGACATCCACTCATTTCATAGTTTTACTATATCCTTACCCCCTACTATAAATCTAAGTGAATTTATTTATTTGTTAAGCTTTCACATTTTGACTACTCAATCCATCATAAAAAGTTCAATGCACGTTGCTGGGAGTAATGGGAGTACAGAAAAAGGTGTAAGGTACTTTTTATCAATCGGCTTTGGCCTATAAATCAAGCTTCAGGTATCATCAGTGATTGCTAAGGTGGCAAACACAAAGGGTATGCTTATTTATTTTAATATACTACTTTGCATTAAAACGTGGCTTTTTTCTTTCTTTAGTGTACGCGTGCGCCTTCCATAAATGAGACATCTTCTGTTTCTCCGACAACCAGCACTAAAGCGCCTACGTTAGTTACAATTTCTCCGCCAGTAGGTACAGAAGCGATGAAAATCGTGTGCGCTAAACACTTACGTACAATAGAAAAACTACAAAAAGAAGTTTTTCACCTTGAGCAGCTTGTTAAAAGACGTTTGTTAAAAATTAATTACCTATTTAAGACAAACGTTCTAAACGTCTGATGAAAAAGAACATTGCTATGAATTCACGTATATGTCGGCGATACGCCAGAGTAATCGTGTCCAGTCCAGACTCCATTATAATAAAAAGACTCACGTAATATTACTTGGTTTATTTTCAGACGATTTCTAGCACAGAATTGAATTAAAATGTGACCTACAATCCTTTTTATAAACTAACCGTCATTACACTTAATGTTAACAACTGCCACTTCCTTATCAACATATAATTGAAATTACTGTACAATTAATTATCAAAAATCAACATTAATATTGTTATGAATATTGCACAACACCATATGATTTATTTTATACGAATAACAAATCTATTGTAATAATCAAACGCTGCTTTACAACATTCGCAACAGATGGTGATGGGATGCTATCAACAGGATGTAAATATAAGCGCAGGTTATTTATTACCGTTAACATAAAAGTATCAGAATAATGTTATTTAATACTAATTGATTTTACTTTGAAAGTTTCTGGAGTTATCTTAATTATTAAGCGATAAATTAAATACCCAATATTTATAAAACAGCGAAGCAGCCAATACAGTGTCTAATATTCTAAAGTAGTGAAGTTCTCAGTTCTGTGTTCACAAATAGTTATTTAAATATCAATCTTAAATATTATTAACATTTTCGTAACAATATAATCATTATATATTAATTTGCGCCCATATATACTTGATAGTTTGCAAAACGAAAATTTCGTGAAGAAGGATTTGATAAGTTTAGATCACGTGAAAAATAACAGTGTTATTAAAAAATACCTTTCACGCGCGGCTGCTGACAAAACACGTGAGATTAGCTTGAAGTTCAAAAAATGCTGTGACGCTTCATTATTATGTGCTACTGAGTACCCATTTGAAACAAAAAAATATAGATTCCGTTTAAAAATGCAAGTTTGTGTAATAATTATATAAATACTATCCATTAACTAGCGTTCTGTAACTCGCCGTGTGGTTGACGGCATAGAATACACGTGTCACCACCCCCTATCTTCCCGTGGGTGTCGTAAGAGGCGACTAAGGGATAACACGATGCAAATACCATCTTTGCGTATAGACGGAAAACTCGACATCAAATCCTATACGACTGCCTCGCTGGTCTCGCGGCATAAATGTGCGCGTGGGATCGGGAGGTCCCGGGTTCGATTCCTGGGTCGGGCAGTGTTATTGGGTTTTTCTGTCACGAAAATCTCAGTAGCAGCACGGAGTCTGGAAATGTGCCCGGTACGGCAATAGGCTCGCCCCTTATTACGTGGGACTGAAGTATATCTGGCGAAAAGTGGGTGTAGAAATACACCTCTGCCTACCCCTTCGGGGATAAAAGGCGTGACGTTATGTATGTATGTATGTAACTAGCGTTCTGACTGCTGTGGACACAAACTTACGGAATGCATAACATGTACATACTTACTTTTACAAGTCTGTTTGATTTTGAACCTATATTATTGAAACTTTGATCGATAGCGGATTTGCTCAATCACTAAAAAATTAAAAAGTTACGAAATTTGTGTTCAAATTGTCTTTAGCCCTAACTGACAAACATAGTGCCATCTTCTTCTGGCAACTCTAATTTGTCATATGAGTGAAGAGTGTAGCTATATTCAATTTGTTCATAAAAATATCGTTCATTCCATGCTTTAGTTATTCTTCCATGAGTAATATCTATCACCGTAGTGCCTTGTTGATTTCAGCATGAATGAATGGACTCTTTCACAGATTATCCACGAAAAGTAACAATACCTACCTATTAAGTAGGTAGTATTACTAAGATACTACTCATTGGCGTATCTAAGGTTATTTTTGAGGGTGGACCTTTTGTGGCGATTCTTTATAAAACCAAAGTATTTATTTGGTGTCCAGGCTAGAATTTTGAATCGATAATTAAAGTTCTGGGAAGGGCACTAGACCATGTTTTGGGACACTGATGCAATTAGGTATAATATATATACCTAGCCTTTGGCTATAGCTCAGTGAGCATGCCTGCCTGGGTATGTCGCCTAAAAAGTAGTCTAAGTCTCAAAAAGAAACAAATATGTCTGGTTTTAAGTCATTTGTTCGACCTGAAGTAGCAGGACCTGCTCTATATGGGGAACTGAGCAGCCGCTCCAAGCGCCCAGGGTCAGAGGGCGCTAAGGACTAAAGATATTCATGACAGCCGGGACCGACGGCTTTTCATTACATACCCTCCGAGGTACGGGGCAAGCGATAATTAAAAAAAAAATCAATACGCACATAACTCCGAAACATCTCGATTAGGCTAACACCGCTTCATTAAAGATCCCTGACCGAGCAGTTGGACAGTATATTATACAGGGCTGATGATGATCTAATTTATCTAGAGTAACTACCGTACAGTGTTTCACCACTGTCCAGTAAGTTCTGATTAAACTACTTGACAAATAAATTCATGCAAATTTCTTACTAATTTTGAATTTACCTGGAATGTAACGCTTACTTACAGGTGGGGTAAAAGGGCCTTAGTATATAAAATTACCTGTTATAAAATGTGCATTAAAAACGAATAAGCTCTTCCATTTATTTACTGCGTTCAAACACTAACTGACGTGATAAAATATGTAAAGCTATCATAGATACCGAATAAATAAAAAAATGGACCTTGCTTGCATCCAGTGTTCACCTGCAGACGGTTTTGAGATAAAATCTGTTTGCTCTGTGCCTGATTTCCTTTGCTTATCTTGTTCCAAAACGATTATGAGTCATAACTATGCCGACGGTTTTTAAATATGAAACAGTAAGCAGTAGTGTGTGTTGCTCTGATCAGTATGAGACATAATATATTTTCTATTGCGTCTGCTAAGGCGGCATTCAAGAGGTTGATTAGTATATTTATTGATAAAGCAATAAGGTCAATACGTTCGTTTTTTGGTAAACCATATATAGGTACTTAGTAGTATGAGGCTTGTCAATGGAGTGATACACACACACAACGTCACGCCTTTTATCCCCGAAGGGATAGGCAGAGGTGTATTTCTACACCCACTTTTCGCCAGATATACCTTAGTCCCACGTAATAATTTCGTGACAGAAAAACCCAATAACACTGCCCGACCCAGGAATCGAACCCGGGACCTCCCGATCCCACGCGCACATTTATGCCGCGAGACCAACGAGGCAGTCGTGTAGGGTTTGATGTCGAGTTTTCCGTCTCTACGCAAAGATGGTATTTGCATCGTGTTATCCCTTAGTCGCCTCTTACGACACCCACGGGAGGATAGGGGGTGGTGACACTTGTATTCTATGCCGTCAACCACACGGCATAGAATACAAGTGTCACCAGTGGAGTGATCTAGCATATACGAATAATAATTATTAATCGTTCCAGGATGCATTAATGAAGATACGGCTGCCGGCTATGTTTAAATTTAATCTTCTTTTTAAATAAAACTATTGCGTTAGGTACTGACTGACTGACAGACAAGCCGCAGCCATAACTTCTGGCCTCGAGAAGCTGAAATATGGCATGTGGGTTCCTTGGGGACCGTTGAGGTGGGTTGCAGTGGCGGATCTACGGGGGGGCTAAGCGGGGCACTTGCCCCGGGCGGCAGCGTCATGGGGGCGCCAATATCAGATCGAGATTTTGCGGGCGTAGCTGTGTGCATCCTCTAGTAATAATCGATTTTAAACTTTCGCGATTTGTATACATCATACAAAATAAATTAGCGGGTCTTAATCGCTCTCTCTCCGCGACCACGCTCGGTGCAAGACGAGCGAAACGTCGGAACCAAATAGGTATTTATACCTTAAATAAGTTAGTTGTACGCGATTAAGACCCGCTAATTTATTTTGTATGATCCTCTAGTAACTTATAACTATAATATTAAATTTGTCTTTTAAGTAAAAGTATATTCATTTCCATAATTAAGTAGGTTTATACTTACTTACCTACCTAGTTAATCTAATCTATCTATAAGCACATTATAAAATGAAGTTCCCTTTCCTTCCTGTCTGTACGAAACTCAAAAACTAGGTACCTAGGTACTGAACGGATTTTTGTAGGGTTTCCACTAGGTAATACCTAGATAGTGTGATTCTTGAGGGACATTGTGTGTATAATTCATGCGGGGGGAGCCGCGGGAAAACTCTATATAGAGAAAATGTACTAAATATTCCTAAATAATTATTGAATATCAGTATGTCAGTAAATTTAAGAGTATCTAACAGTCATGTTGTTATAACTGGGTGTTGTTTATAGAAGGGAATAACAACACTTCCTCTATGTATAGCTTGTTAGGTATCCATTCACATTGATTTATGAATGTATACACTGAGCAGAGTGCATGTAAATAATTCATGTTTTCCGCAATATAGTTAAAATTTACACAACACTATGTCATACTCTGACCCGATTGGAACGACGGCTGTTGCGTAGGCGGCAAAAACCGAAAAGTATCAAAAAGTATACACGTGGGGAACATCAAAAACGTTAGGTAGGTACAGCACAGCCCTTCAAGCATACAAACTTTTGCCTAAGGCACGCTGGTCTAAACGACAAGTACCTACACAAAGTGTCTAATTAGTATTCATCTGGGCGCGTGTAGTCCTCATCGCGGTGGGGACGGGTTATTAGCCGGCGCCGCCTCCGCGCCCAGGCATATTGTTCCGAGTTCTGCCCACCGAGCGCCGCGCTCGCCTGGCAAACGTTAATTCATTTTGTCAATATTTGAATTGTAATGCTGTACTGTCGACTTGGACGTCAGAAGAAGCCGAGCCGGTGGCTGGGAAGGCAAGAAGTCGGCATAGCTGTTTGACATTAATATACGGCTGTGTCACTTCGAGCCAGCTCAATCCACCGGCGTTCTGCAAACGAAGACGGAAAATTGCGGACGCTCCCGTAACGAAGAAAATTCGGATCGCTCCCGTAGTGTTTTCGCCAGGAGAGGGCGCGTCTGACAGCTGTCATTGCGCGCTTTCTTCACGGGCGGGACGTGGGACGAAAATCTTTATTTATATCACACACGACGATGTTCCCGTAGAGTGCGATCGGCTGTGTACGTGCGTGACGAAACGATACGAAAACACGACGACAGAATGGCGAACGAGGAGGTGTTGGGTCCGCGGAAGACGATGTTCGTTCTTGTGATAGTTGTTGGGTGTTTCGCTGTGTTGTGGCCTAGGATCCTGTCGCCGCTGATCATGGGCCCCAGTCGGGAGCAGCTCAAGCCGAACCAGTTCGACCGGGAGGCAGGTAACGTCGGTATTTTTAACACAAGCTCAATGTCAATATCGCTGGACGCGCCGTGACGAAAGCGAGCGTTTTAGTTCAGTTTATGAAGATAATAATCTAATTATACGCCGGTTACGGCTGTAAAATTATCACAGCGGCACGATTAGCTACAGCTGATGTCATATTTTGGGTTATATAAATGTTAAAAGCACGTTAGATGGGTGAAATCTGGCGATTACAGTATGTTTGCTGTTCGCGAGAACAAGATATATATCTGTGCAAATACGTCGCGGTCCAGCTGTTGACTCTGCGCATTTAATATTTACGAAAGATCTGATTGGAATGTGGTACTGGCATGTACATATGAATCATTTTATTTAAATACTGCATATTAATTTTATAAACCAATAATTTTCTACATATGATAATTCGTACGAAAATGCCTATCATGTAAGTTGTAAAGTACTTAAGTTAGTTTTATTGTTATACATAATACAATAAAAACAATAAAGATACATATTGTGCCTTGTAAAAATATCTTATTGTTCTTAAAAATATGAATAAATATGTTACACACTAAATAAAATTTGTTATGGCTTCTTAGTAAGCTTTTTCAAGAATTCACTAATAAATATTTAAAAGTACTTAATAGGCAAACAATATTATTGCAGTCATAAATATATAATACTTATTATGAAATTAAGTAATAGCATAGTACAATCTAAATGAATAATTAACATGCTATAGGAATTTACCTTAACATAAATTATTATATAAACAATATAATACTGCTTGCATAAACAAGTAATAAGTATTGAGAATGTATGTAGAAATATTTATATGTTTATTATATTTCCAATTCAAATATAAAGGAAATTATTTGTATTTAATTTATACTTAGGAAATATAAAATACATAAGGCCAGTGTAGGCCACAACCCACAATGGTATAATATATTATATAGTAATTTTGTTACATTTTTTAATTTATCTTGATGAAAATGCCTTTCTATATTTGGCTTAAGAGATTTGTAGGCCCATTTTTACACCTGGATAGCCATTATTTTCCAGATAAACACTAAAATTGAAACAATATTTCTATAAGTTAACTGACAAATTAATTAAACCATAATTCTTCATTAGTCTGCGATGAAACTGGTTACTACATATATAAAACAATGATTAAATGCCTATCCACACAACACAATTTTACGTCCAACTTGACTTAATCACTTGATGAAATGGTGATATGTAGAGGCCAGTCATCCAACTCAAGTTCACCGGGTGGGCGGTACCACCAGATTTTAACCAATCGGGTGGATGGAATGAAAATCAGTTATTTGATTGTGTCGTGTAGACGGGCAAAGCCAATTCGATTGAAAATTTGATCAGTGGTAAAATTGTGCCATGTGGATGGGCCTTAAAATTCACCACCCAAAAATAAATTTACTAAACTAAATATTATAATTGTATGTACATGTACATTCAATTCTTTATAATATTACTTAACAGGAAAATTTTATAATTAATATAAACAGTAATTTATATTTATAACTGTGATAAGAGCTATAGCTGATAATGGCACCATGGAAAATTATTATATCAATGAAATATCCTGAGGCTATCTGAATATTACAAGTAACAGTTTGTTTTTCTATAAAAATATAAGTATTTACAAACACTCCTGTTATTTTATATTTGATAAGTTTGTTACGTTTACCATTTGAACTGTAACATTGTGAATCAGAAGTGCATTCTTCGTTTACAGACCAGGTTTTTTTTTATTAGGGGATATTTTTATATGATATCACTAAGATTGCCATAGTTATGTTATTTTCATATCAGTTGAAAAATATTATTAGTAATAAAGAATTGTAAAGCTAAGGGTTGTTATCATAATGTTCAATCTATGGTTGAAGATACTAGATAGTATGATTAGAATTATCAAATATTGCTACTTCATACTGTACCGTATATTCTACTATATAAAACTTTTGTATATTATAATTTGATGGCGTCAATCTCATTCAAGGATAAAACAGGCTGAAATTTTATTTGTAGTAGAAATAGTGCCCATTACAGTAAAGAGGAAAAAATATTCATGATTGCAGTGTACATTATAATGTTTGAAGCAACAAGGAAACTATTATCAAAGTATAGTTCATAGTATACATAGGAAAACTATAGGAGTATATGTATACTTGAATTTATACTGTTGTACTTTGAGAAAGCATTTGTATTAAAAAGCCATAGTTCAAATTAATATTATACTCATGAAGCTATATGTTATTGATATATTTAATACTAGACGTCGCTAGCGGCTTCGCCCGCGTCAATTATACATATAAACCATCCTCTTGAATAATTCTATCTATTAAAAAAAAACGCATTAAAATCTGTTGCGTAGCTTTAAGATTTAAGCATACATAGGGACAGACAGACAGAAGACAGATTTTGTTTTATACTATGTAGTGATTTTAACACAATTATTGCATATTACAGTGTGTTTAATTTATTGGCATAATCCTTTCTCTTAATGTATATTTCACAGAATTATTATTGCAGCAACTAAGACAACCAGGAAACAGATTTGCAGTTGCATAATAATTATTAATATTGTAAATGTTCTTACTGTCACAACAATAATAATTTTTATATATATCCATTCCTAGGAACACTGGCTGTTCAATGACACTTTTATTATATATCTATTTTACATTAAAATAAATTTAGCCAAACAATTTGCTTGTTACAATGTTCCCAACAGGATGCTGCGAGGTCATATTCGAGAAAGACATGGCCTTCCTAGAGTTGATCAACGAAGTATGCAGCTCAGCCACACACACGGACAAGCTCTCACCGTACTCAGCCGCAGAATGTCGAAAAGCTGTCAACGAGACTTGTGGAGTTGACATAGCAGCGTTCCTGAAACGCTCTGACAATGTGGGAAAGACTTCCAAGATACTGGTCGAGATTATGCGGAACAGCAACAGCTCCTGTCTAAGGGAGCACTTCGGTGTGCCTGTCTGGAGTCTCGGCCCCCATCTTATACAAAACTCTTGGACCGTACAAGATAGTTAGTCTATAAATGCATTTGTACTACTTTTGTCTTATACCCAGTTCAGACGTGTTATTTTAGTTCCAAGTTTCAAAATTAATAACGGTTTTCGGCGCCAAAAGCTGTATGTTTGACGTTGATATATCGTTTAGCTACATATTACGTTCATAAGATACGATGTTTCAGCTAAAACCGTTGTTAGTTCTTATAGCACTTACAAAACAACAGATGGATCAATGTTATCTTAATAAAATGTTTCGATGATCAAAAGTGTGACGTCATCTGAACTGGGGTTGACGGACATCGTGTGAACGTTATTTTTATTGTCAACTAACAAGCATGAGGCAATTTTGTGTGCTATTAACTACTTAAATGTTTCAGATATAGTTTAATGAATTAACACGTTGAATGACCCATAAATAAGAACTTCTTAGGGAAACTTAGCTTCAAAATATTGCTAAGGCAGTGACTTAATATGGTAAATTTCTGCGTCTGACGCACGATATCAATCGCGAGCGACATCCGCCACGATGCACGGCCACGCACCTTTTCAACGTGTAGGTACCTAAATTGTATCGAATTTTACGCATATTGACGACAAAAATACTTTATTCAATCATAAATTACGGCAATACATACTACTCCTCACATAATTATTAAAGTTCAATTATTACGGCGCGCGACGGCGAGGTTTTAGAGAAACAAAAGGGCATTTTATTTTATCCCACTCCAGGAATTATTCAGCGTTGAAGAAGACTTGTAACTAACATCGGAAAGCGGAAATAGAGACACAAAAGATATTTACACTAAAACTTACACTATTCTCTCTGTGTGGACTAGTGGGAACAGCTTAAACAATTGCTCAACTAGGTTTACAAACTTAGCTTTCCTAAAGTGAAAAATCCAGTGGTCTTGTGTCCATGTCAATATCAAACTACTGCTTTATTAAGTAGCAACTAAACTCCATTCAAATTATCCAAAAAATTACGACTCGTATCCGTATAACCAACCATGTTTACATGCTATCTTCAAGGAACGGAAGCTTATGGTAGCCGGCAGTCACATGTGGCTGTGTTGCTTTCCAGTAGATTGCGTAGATACTAAATTTAGATCATGTTGATGTACCGCCCGGCCAGTTGTTATGTATCCTGGCACATTTGGTGGATGCAATTCTACTGGATGTTTTTCATCAAAGGCCAGTGTACGCAGATAAATCGCTGATATGAGTATAAACTTGGAATCGGATGTACTATAAACGTCTTTTACACTGAAATTTGAAAATTAATACTATTTGCAAATCGTCACAAAATGTTCTTTGAGACGTGTAGCAATTGTGTCGAGTTCTATTTGCATTATTCTCAATAAACTTATCATCATAATCCCTGCCAAAAGTCGTCTTCTGCTGGACACAGGCCTGCCCCAAGCTCTTACTAAAATAAACTGTTAATTAGTAAATGTAATTTTAATATAGATGTCACAGATATATTTTCAAAGTTACTTCTAAGTGTATGTATTTTGCGATCTAGTATATCAGCCAATTTACGGACGGCATTAGGATCCCTACTTGCTATGAAAGAGTCAATCATTTGTTGAGCTTAATATCAAATGTAGCTGATGTTTTTGTGACGTTTTCGGCAACCAAAATAGTGCGAAAAAATTTTTTACTTGTTTGCTGAAGATTGCGGTCGTGGGATAGGTTTCCGGACACATTACAAATATTTATGTTTGCTCAGAACTTTGGGAACTTGGGTTTACTACGGAAACTACGCAGACTATGTTATTTCCGACGGACAACTTTTATAGGAACTATTAAATTTTTACATAATATTTATCGATAAACAATTATAGGAACTATAAATTTTTTACATAATATTTATCGATAAACAACATAAAATTGCCAAGATTCAAATTCCTTGCCAAGCTTGCTATGCTGCAAATTTTGAGGCATAATGTCGCTCATTTCAAACATTTTGTTTGTATAACGTCCAAACTTGCTACATCCAAGTTTGTCTTCAAAAATGGGAGCACATCCAAAACATAAAGTAGTTCAATAGCAGTCTTTACTCGTCACTATGTGGGCAATGTAGCCGATTTCGTAATCCTTTTTCTATCAAATAAATGTGTATTGACTATTGAGTACATTATTAGCTCCTTATGTAACTCTATTCTGTTTTTGGCTGTTGTGTCATTCGATTAACACTTCGTCATTTTGTTGGCGTAGCGTTCCCGATTTGTTTCGCTCATTCATACCTTATCAGGGTTACGTATTTTTTTATTACTTCACATTGTTTGTTCGCCTGAAAATATACCCGCTGATGAAACGGTTATGCTACAGGAAAATACTTATCGTCAAACGGTTATTGGTCCGAATCGACACTTTTCAATAATAATAGTGGTCTTTGAAACCAATATGCATTAATTAGTGCTGTACCTCAGTCATATTCTCAGTCATGTTTACCAAAATGAATTTAAATCTGAAGCTAAATCTAGATTCAAATCGACATTGCCTTCAAGTCATGTCTCAAGTAACAAGAAAATTAAATATAAACTTCAAATTAGGACTGCACGTGTTATTCAGTGACGTTCCACTTAAAATACCAGAATTTTCCTACATAATGTGATATACGTACATATTTACTTAATATCGTCACTTTCGAGTAAAGATCAATTCATAAGGGAAAATGAGAAACTGCCTTGAATGTTACATCTTAATACGTGTTATGTCATTTTCATGATTCCTCTCTCAAGCTCGAACATCCTCGTTCCTCCAATGAAGCATTTTCTTCAAGAAAAGGAGATTTCTTGAAGAAAATGCTTCATTGGATAGTTTTCTTCAAGATGCAAGAATCAAAAGTATTCTCTGCATAGACCTCGAACATTTCAACAATGATTTCGCATATGTGAACAACAAGACGTTAGCTTTCACGGCGTAGTGTTGAGAATTCAAGTATTTCTCGTTTAGTGGCCTTTGGCGGAACAAAAGTGTTAACGCCACATTGTCACTCGTAAGGTCATCGGAGTAACGGTTAGATACTTACAATGTTAGTTTAAAGTATTAGACGCTGGTTTGTAACCTCGCTGTATTGATATTTGGAGACAAATAGCAGATACTTTAGGAGATATTAAAATACTTTACGTTATTGTTCTCGTTTTGGCTATTTTAGGCGTTTTGGGCATTACCAAAAATGCACGGGACGGCGCCAATTTAACGTGGAAGTTTCCTATAACTTTGAAAGAGCTATTTCTTTTCGATGTTACAAACCTGTCGTCATTGTATACGTTTTCGCCGTTCATCGTGTATTTCTTCCAATCTCTTGATAAATATTGTTGTTGCTTCAGCGAGCTCTATTAAAACATGCTGTTGATACGTTTATACTTCTCATGTGAACGTTGGTTCTAAGTCGCAATAAACTAACGCGCGGCCATTCATTTCACAAATACAAATATACTACAGTAAACTGGCTTTCTGTCAGCCAGATCCGCCTATTTAGAACATATCAATAAATGCCATGTTATAATCCACTAGTACTACCTATTAAAAATAGTTGCTTTAGCATTCTTTCTTTTTGCAATTCATATCAAATTCGACCGTTAATAAAATTAATAGCTTTGTCTGTCACGCAAAGACGTAAGTATTTTGAGGAAACTTTGCAGTAATTTATAATTCATACTTACATCAGAATAACATACCAACAGGCTCTGGCTACCTTTTGCCACAATAACCAACACCCACGTGGCTGGCGCCGCGGACCAAAAATAATTATGTGTTAAAGTCAAGATCCTTAAAACATTCGTTAAGTTATTTGAACGTATTCTATTTTTTTTACGTGCTTCTTAATATTTTTTAAATTATAATTAAAAACAAATCAACACGCAGTAACTTTGTATCGAGGTTCAACTAATTATATCGACAAATTGGCATCACCACGTGTGAGATTATCGCTATTAATATTTCTTCTTTGTCTTATATTTGGCATGCAATAGACGTTCGATAGGCGATGACAAACTCAGCGATGTAACAGAATTAATTCGTATCTAATAATAAGTACTTTGAATATTAAGTCATTCGCATAGGTGTAGAATAAGAATCATCATCAACAGCCCTGTGTATAAACACCACTGCAAGTACGGACTTGTTCTCACTATGAGAAAGGTAAGGCCATAATCCACCACCCTGGCCAAATCCGGGTTGACAAACTTCGTATGGCATTCGGGAACATTATGAAGAACTCTCAGACATGCAGGTTTCCTCATAATATTTTCCTTCACCGTTTTGGCCAACGTTTATAAACCATTAAATAAGCACATAACTTCGAAAAGGCAGTGGTCCAAAAGGTTATCGCTGTTGCGGGTGTAAAATAAATTTATCATTCATTATTGTTAACTTTTTCAATTCAAACGTACTTACACTTGGAACGTTTATTTCATAGAATTATTTCTAATATTTGTTTTACATAAAAATATTTGGTGTCCCTCTTATATCTGTGCCAAATTGAATACTCCCCCGGTGCATTATTTTCATAAAAAAAGGTACAAAGTGGGTGTTTCACGGAGGTATTAATAGGTATAATGATATAGTGTTCCACAATAACGCCGTAGTATTCATGAAATATCGTCGTTGTCGATTGTTAAGTATATTATACATTATACATAGGCCTAACTGCGCCCGTCGGTTGCAGTCATACAAAATACGAGTAAAGTTCTTGAAATGCAGTAGTTTCAAGTTTTGGTCTAATACTTATAACAAAATATAAATAATTAGAAATTCTTTGATCTATGCCAAAAAATACGTAATGATTTTTCCGTCTTTCCAATTTTTCATAAATGAAGCGATTGAAACCCATTACAATAAATATAAGAATTACATTGCATTAATACTAGCTAATAGTAACTAAGTTAATATCGATACTCATCTGCAAGTATAAAATAATGCCCGCATTACATTCTACAACTATGAACACTACCAGTTTTGATCTCGACTAAGTTCGTGCTCAGTCAAGATGAGGCCTCAAATACCGAACACATGCCAACCGCACATGCAAGCTAATGTTTGTACAACTTACATAAGTTTGATGTCCATGTCATGACGTACTGGTTAGCATTAGCTAAAGGACCTTGGCGGCCCATATGTTGTATTTTTAAACAAATTAGGTAATGCGCCAATTGACGAACCGGGTCAAATTGGTACATGTGCGTATGCTAACATATGTACGTTTATATGGTTTTATTAATAAAATTGTGTTTTCTAGGCGCTATAGTGCGTACTGTGGGAAGTTGGTTCATAATGGTGATTTGTTTAATAAAGCGAGGCAGTATGTTGTCCTAACCCACGGTGTTCCTGCCTACGCTGTAATAAAATTACAGAAATCACTTAGTAAGCTAGTAGTCAATTAAAAATTTATAATTTATTGACATTCAATGAAGCAATAACTTAAATCCGTCTCAAAGGGACCGACAACTTCGTCAAAGATAAAAAAATCTTTAATACATTTTGACTAAATTTCTAAAAGTTTAATAAAATCTGATTGTAGTATTATACAGAGCAGAGGGCGTATGCCAGTACTGTTATTGCTTTTACAAAATAATGCACACATAATTTTATTCCGCTGACATTGAGATAAAATCATACGACATGACCAACTTATGCAATCGTACAATTTTGTCCAAAACACAAATGATGTAGGCCTAATTTAGCTACTCCCAAAATAGTAAACTCACAAAGAAGGTGACTCATTGATGAATGAATCGTATGAGTTATTGCCGCGAGCCTGTCAATCATCCCACACTGCATGATTCCTCCTGTGGCAGCGCGATGTTAAGGAAGCTGCTGTGTACTATAATAAAGCATTCGATACGTTTAAGCATAACTTTATTCGTTAGTTTTTATCTACAATTCTGTTGCTATGAGGAAATCATTAACAGTACTGTAGTTAAATATGCGTATGTAAAGCCCAATGTATGGTCCTGCATCTGATAAAGTATTTGGGGAATACTTTATGTTAAAATATTTCAGGAGTCCCTCAAGGATATATTAGTGGTCCATTATGTTTTCCTGAAATCTACCGTCTACACATACAGTAATCAATAATCACCCCCTTTTTTATTGCGTTACATAATCCTGTTTGACAAAAATATTCAAATTTATTTTATTTTGAGAAATGTAGGAATCTTAATGAGAATAAGAATTACAAATTGTTTTTTTTTATCAAGTTTACTTTTAAATTTTCTATCAAATTGCCTAGGTTCGCCCTTTGCCTGTCAATATTATCCTCGTCGACGCCGCATTGCGTGAGTCAGCCACCCTATAATGTGTAGAATTAGGAAGGAAGTAGCCCGTTAAAAACTGGGTTACAATTAACCTTGTTCACATGTGGTAAAATACAAATTGTGGAATGATGTGGCAGTTTTATGATATAAATTCACGCCTGGTTCCCTTATCCAAAAAAGTAATGAGAGTGATATAATGAAGTTAGTTGGGCTTTAATTGATAGACACTCTTATGACTGTACAGTCACTTTGACTACGCCGAGTGTTGTGGGTTCAGCCACGAACTCTAATTCGAAAATCATTTAATACCACACACATATCTGAATATTAGTTGGACACATCATTAGATGAAATAATAAAACATAACAGGAAATAATTAAACATGGGAAAATCCTCTCTCGGCAACACTGGATGTTCTGGTCTGGTCTTACTTTGTGGTAATTATTTGAATGTTTATCCAAACCCTTGCGACTCAAGGGCGTAAACTACGTTATACACCTCAAACTATGCAAGAAAACGTTCAAAATAACAAATTCTCTATTGTGTACGGCATATTTGTGTGATCCGGACGTTACCTAACCACTAATATTCCACTTTGAACACAAACAGTACGCTTCGACACGTGTTTCACCATCACACAAAACAACCTCTGCGCTTTATACAATCAAAGGAGCAGCCGTGTGATTTCCCACCATCTTGTTAAGTTAGCCGTCGCCGCCGTCGGAACAAATAAGTAGGTATTTATAGCTAGAACCTGCGGCTTCGCCCGCGTGAGAGATGGTTATCAAAGTAAAAGGTAACACACAAATCTCTAGACACAACTATCATACCTTAACATCGGAACGAAGAAGTACTTTTTAGAAACTACATTATTTATTATAATCTGACGTTTCGGCTATGTTATAGGAACCGTGGTCACGGATGACTTTTTACACTACTTTTTGTCTTGTATATCTTAATATTATACAGAACACAAGAACTGCAATAGAATAGGCCATTGGATTCCATAATTATCCAATGCTCAGTTTTTTTTCTCTATCATACAGCTTATAATAAACCATAAACAAATAGTTTTATTATTATTATTCATTAAAGTGTGAAGTTATGAATCATATTTGTATAATGTGGCATGCGTTTTTGATGTAAATTACGTATGAATTATTTATGCATATTTTATTGTGAATGTATTAACCATAGAATTATTGTGTTTTTAATAATAATTTTACTGTGTAAATATTTACTATGTATTTATAGTGGTAACATAAATAATAATATAGACTTAAAAAAAGGAAAAGAGTTATGTTTTGGCCTGCATAACCTTATTTGAGCTTATTGCTGAAATAAGGTTATGGGGATCAAAACAATTATTACTTAAAAATAAGGGATTATCTATAGACATAATAAAAATCATATCATTGTCTTGCCCTGGTCCCAATTTATTTGGGGTCGGCGCAGTATGTCCTTCGCTTCCATACTTCTCTGTCACCAGCCATCCGATCGTTTATCCCTTTCTCTTTCATATCCATCCTCACACAGTCCATCCATCTTTTCCTTGGCCGCCCTCTCCCTTTTCGTCCTTCTACATGCATATTCATCACTTTCTTACCTACGTACATCTCATCTCTTCGCATAACATGTCCATACCAGGCCAATCGACTCCCTTTTACCTTTTCATCAATGGGCGCTACTTTCGTACTAAAAATCATAATAAGACTTAATTTTTAACCCCAAAGGCAAAATCAAATTTGTATTCGTACATTCCTATTTCCTACAATCGTACTCACCTTAATATCGTAGCCATGTGTACCTTTAAGCCAAAGTTGGCCTAAATAACAAGCGGTTGCTTAGCAAATGGACCTATTGCGATTCCAAAAACTGCAACAATTCATCATCATCATCAGCCCTGTTTATAAACTGTCCAACTGTTGGGCACGGCCCTCTTCTCACTATAAGAAGGTTAAGGCCATAGTCCACCACGCTGGCTTAGTGCGGGTTGGCAGACTTCACATGTCTTTCGAGAACATTATGAGAACGCTCAGACATGCAGGTTTTCTCACGATGTATTCATTTTACCGTTTAGCAAGCGATAATTAATAATTTAATTCGCACATAACTCTGAAAAGTAATTGGTGCGCGCCGTGGATTCGAACCTGGACCCTCTGCGTAGCAGTCTCTCGGTCTCTCCACTAGGCTATCGCTGCTACAATTAGGTGATTGCATTTCCGTGCATCGCGGCTGATGTGACAATACTAATTAAGAGTATGAGAATGTGTAGCGCCGTTTCTGAGGTCTGTGACATACAGGCAGCCTACTTCAGTCGTTGGCTATTCATTTATGATATTACCATATCGTTAGCTGCGCTAGAGGATAGGGCATCCTCAGCGTCATCATCATCCTCCTAGCGCTTACTAGTCTAACCAAATGTGTCAGAAAACGATGTGACGGACGCGTCCGATCTTCTGCAACCGTGCAAAACGTCCGTTCCACAGAATATTATGTTGCGCCCAGCGGAGGATATGATAACATACATACATACATACATACATAGTCTCACGCCTGTTTCCCCGAAGGGGTAGGCAGAGGCATATTAAACGCCCACTTTTCGCCAGTGTTTTGATCCCACGTAATAGGTGGCGAGCCTATTGCCGCTTATCGGGATATTTTGTTTGCCAGAGCCTCGTCCGTTGATCGGCAGGTGCACCACTTGCAGGTGAGGTTGGCTTGGGACCCTTAGTTCTTGGTGGGAACCCTATGCACCCAGGATATGATAACATCATGTAGATTGTTTCTTAACACATGAAACTATTAGCAACAGAGGGACATCTTATCCTCTTGAATATGTTGAAGATACAGCATAAAGTTTGAATCGACTTATCTTGTATCCCATTTTCAATTCCTCGTTTGTCTTGCGGTGTACATCTGCAGGTAGTCATGAGGTCTGAGATTCGATTGTATTATGCATTCGTGTTAATTAGTTTTTCTGTTAGTCAATTTTATTCTCAGGTCCATCATGGCATCTGGCAATGTGCCCGGCGATCTAACTGCAAGATGTTACTGGAGAAAATAATGAGGATGTAATATATATCCGTATTGACTGTCTATTTTTGTATTTTTTGTTATCAAATTCGTATTTATTTCATTTAGGTCACAAAGTTACACTTATGAACCACTTATTATCAAATCGAATTCTACATTATGGTGCTGATACCTATCTGGACAAAACACCTGCCGCCTTATTACGAGACATGGACTAAATATAAATCGAGGTTTAGCCCTTAGCTTACCTGCGTAAAATTGATTTTACGTGCACTATAAAAACATTTTTTTAAAACCAATTGTCACTAAAATTCTTTGGAACAAGTTTCGAATAAAAATAAGTAACTATCTGCCTCAAAAAGTCCTTTTAAAATTTATCCATCGAGTTCTAAACCTGGTATTATTTTTAAATCATGTTTTGTAATAAGGCCCTAACTCTTTTAAAATCGTCAAATTGTTACACAAATATATTTATAGGTGCCATGATAGCTCTGCTGATACCGCCAAAGCACTTCTATACTGAATTTAAATAAAATAATAAATTAGAGAACCGTAAGTAGCTACACAAGAAACTATGAAAGTATAGCGGTAGTGTTATGAATATGTCTGCTAGCAATAAGCTTATGTATGTGTTTTTGTAACAGTAACAAGTGAATGATATGACATGTATTTGTTGATAATCTTACAAAGTTAACAATTTATACGAATGTACGCAAGTGACTAATTTGTTTTCCTATTTGGATATTTGTTTTCCTGGTATGAGTTTACAACCGTCGGTTGAGTTTGTCTCTACCTATTTTTCCTACACTTTTGCCGGAAATTTTAGATATCGTCTTGCCATATCAAGATTTCTGGCGATAAAATACTGCCATCTAGTGACACTATTGCGCCAACTTTTTATCTTATTTTTTTTGTAAGAGTTCGATAGTAGGTCCCAGGCTTGCTATACATATAGAACAGGCATCTTACCTATTATTAACAATTACAATTTAAGGGAGATATACAGCTACTTCGAGCGCAATCGACGGTTGCAAAACTCATACTAAGGGCATCTAACAAGATTTTTACCTAACTGCTTGCATATTCCAAGCTCTAGACAACACACCAATACTCCTTATTTTTTCTAAACAGCCATAAAACAAGAACGGCCTTCGATCCGCGGCGCGGGTCCTCACCCAGCCCTCCGCGAGAGAGGTCGCGCGATCCCTCCCGGAGCGCCAGCGCCTCCCGCCAGAGGGCCCGTGGCAATGCCGCCCCACGCCAGGGTACGATCCTCCCCCCTATCGGTGTACTATGAACTGGACATCAAGGTCAGTGCGCGATGGTGAGGTGTGACGCTTGGGCTACGCTTCAGGTAGGTCGGGTGAGTGGTGGGTAGACCAAAGGGTAGTAGATGAGGATACTTGTACATGGTACATGATAGTCGATCTGTGGACCATGGAAAAATGGAATAAGTTAAAGAGCCAAAAGATTTGAAATACCTATGTTCATCATAGCTTTAAGTTCAAACTTGAGGAAAGGCTCTGACATCAGCCATCAGATCTTTATTCAAAAATAGATAAAATACGGCTTTTACGTATAGCTAAAAATTTTGTGGTCAAAGTAAATTTTTGTTTGACGTTCCTTTAGGTCACAAAGTGACACATATGAAAGTTATAATAGTTTTTATTGTATAGAGGCTATGAATTTTTTAAATAGGTAACATTTGGTCTATCTTCTGGTAACACCCTTAACACTAACATCTAGAGTCAGCTTCGCCTGAGCCACTGTGACTGCTAATTCAAAGGTAAGTCTTAGCGTAGGCTGCCATAACAACACTGGAGCTTTATGGCGCTTATTATAGTCATTATTGTATAATATTTAATTTTATATGTTGTAACTAGAGGAGGCCAACAGCTACGCCTGCATTTTTTTTAATTTACCCGTTTTGGCCGATCCCGTGGGAATTTCGGGAAATCCCTTCTTAGTGCACCCCTACGGTCTCCAAGGAACATACATGCCAAATTTCAGCTTCCTGCGCCCAATAGTTTCGGCTGTAGCGTGTCTGTCAGTCAGTCAGTAACGCAAGGATTTTATATATTAAGATTATTACCGCTTATTGCCATATTTATCAATAAATTCAACAGAGTGAGAAGGTGAACTCTTAGGTTACCTAATAGTCTTCAAACGGGAGTGACTTTAAGCCGGTCCTAACTATCCAAGTTTTATATCAATCGCTACATATGCCAAATAGCCAAAATACATTTTTAAGAAGAAAACACATGGTAGCGTACAATTCCAGGACCGGGATTTGTTTTGGGGGACTTTATTTGGTATTAGTTTGAACCTGGTGAAGGAATGGTTTATCCAGGGAAACACTAAAACAGTAATTTGTCTTTATTAAACTCATGAAATCGCCACATTTTGATATCTGTGGCAACTTTGCAGTGATATAGCTTGTGCATCAGAATGTCATAAGGACTGTCCGACACCGCTATGGAAAAATAAATAATTTGACCGACACTCCCATGAGAGGATACAGAATTTAACGGACAGCCTCATGGGAGGATAAAGGCTGAGGGTTATCCCCATAGGAGGAGTTGCGGGCAGAAACTAGCTGCACAAAAAATGCTTAAATCAATGAGGTCATACTCATTATTTTCCTTGCTCCCTGGATTCTGGGTTACGCTTACGTTAAATTGTACGTGCATATAAGCGTCTTATCTCGCATTTAATCCACAACTCATATTTTAGACTGCAGCGGCCAGCCGCGTAAGCAAACCTTACGCAATATTCTACGTAGGTTGGATTTCGATTCTTAGATGTGCTATTTATAAAGGAAACTTAGGAGAAAAGGAAAATAGATACTGTAAATTGCTTCCAACTAAGCAGCGTCAATTCTTAAAGAGATTTACAACTTGAAGTTGAAGGAACAAAAGATTTATTATGATACTAGCTGTTGCCCACAGCTTTGTCCGCTGTAAATGTAAAGTAGTGGTACTTTAGTTGAGGGACAGGAAACTGATATTCAGTTTCCTGTCCCTCAAGTAAAATACCAAAAATTTTATTGATGCGCTGCTATGTTTGACGAGAAGTAAAATAAAAGAATTACACTATATAAACACGCCAATACTCACTGTGAAACGGATACGGTCAGAGTCCACCATCTTGGCCAAGCCAGAGTAGACAGATATGTCTATGGATAACATTATGGAGAAGTCTGACATACAGTTCGAGTCACGATGTTTTACTTTTTTTTTATGGTAATAGGCGGCAAACGAGCAGACGGATTGCCTGATGGTAAGCAATTACCGCCGCCCATGGACACAAGCAACACCAGAAGAGACACAAGTGCGTTGCCGCCCCTTGGGGTTGGGAAAAGGGATAGGATGAGGAGTAGGATGAGGGAGAAGGAATAGGGGATAGGGCCTCCGGTACTCTCATTCACCGAACGAAACGCAACAGTTTAGGTACTGTTACTTTACGACGATTTTCTGTACTTTACTTCCCCGGTCGAGCCGGCCCATTCATGCTGAAATCAGCAGGGCTCTACTACCTTTACCGCTGAGCATGCGTTCATTGACAATTTAATAAGCACTTGACTTCGAAAACTCACTGGTGCGCGCCGTGCGTCTGAACCGAGACTTTCGTACAGTCTGTTAGTTTTTCCAGTCTATCACTCCTTTAAAAAAATATATATATATAGATTTTGCGTCTTTAACCAGGTCACATCAGATTGTAAATTGGCCCTTATTGTTTAGGTTATTTATAATAGTAAGAGCCAATTTCTAGGATGATGACAATGATGATTTAAATGAAGGTCTTATGTAGGTACGTCGCAGCTGCACCTAAGTTAGCTACCGAAGCGTTCAATCGTTCTTTTCTTATATTATTTTCGAAGCAGTACATCCACCTGATATATCAAACTGAATGCAGTAACCTTTTCTAAAACGCATGCTTCCTTGAAGTATGACCGATATATTAGGCGGAGACAATGATACCGCAGCGACACATGGACAAGAAATTGGCAACGTATCAAGCCACTATATGTCGAAGTTGCAAGAAATGTCATTGTATTAATAAATATCAAGTGGCATCCTTCTCAATTAACTTAAAAAAAGGATGAGGTTCTATGTTCGACGACTCTATTTTTTTTATTAAAATAGAGTACTTTAGTGACCCCTTTGCCACCAAGTCAAGATCTCCATGGTATCCCAGGAAAATCGAGGGAATCCCCTTCAATTATATGCGTTTCATGATACCTAATAATCCTATATTTTCTTCTTGTAGTCATCATCTGACAACAATGCTGATCATCTGATGATCATTGGAGACAAAACTCCTCAGCGTTTAGGAGCCGCGAACTTCGTCGCGGACTAGTCTTACCAAATATGAGTATTTGCTTTTCCATAGAGAATCGTAGTCTGACATCCCATATACCCTGTAAGGATATTGATATTGCATGGCTAGACCAATGGTAAACGATTTTAAACTTTCGCGATTAGTATACATTATACAAGGTTATATAGCGGGTCTTACTCGCGATAAATCTTATATTTAAGGCATAAATACCTCTGTTTTTGCCAACGTTTCGGCTGACTTGCTTCAGCCGTGGTCGCGGCGGGACTGGTGAGCTCAGCGCCGTCCTTGTGTTGTGCGGGTTTTGGCATCTACCCTCACTGGATTTTTATTTTTGTTTTTAACCGCACTGTCGGTACCTCGACACACTACACTAATGACGTCTACACACTGTTGAGCTGTATCATTGCGGCGGTGTTTACACTTATTGATGACTGGATTCAAAGTTGTTGATAATCAAAAAATTGATGTAGGTCTATCCGGTGGTTTGGTCCAGACTCCAATAAATGTTCAGCTATAGCTGACTTATTTACTTGTCGATTTTTCACAGCTGCGATATGTTCCTTGACCCTTTCCGCAATTGTTCGCTTGGTCTCTCCGATATAGGAACTACCACAACTGCAATCGACCTTGTAGACGCCAGGTGTCTGAAAAGGAATGACATCCTTTGGGCTGCGCAGATTGTGTGCTATCTTGGAAAGCGGACTATATACAGTCTTAATGGAGTATTTCTTTAGTACTGTTCCAACTTTGTCCGTTACTCCTTTTAGGTAAGGCATGTAATCCGGCACCCTGCTCACCTCAGGTTTACGGTCCCTCCTCTTCAGACGGTGTATCTCACTCTTGTATCCGTTACGTCTAAGTACCTCCTGAACATGTGAGAGCTCACTGCTTAAGTGTTCAGGGTCACAGAGGTCATACGCCCTGTTCACTAGGGACGTCACAACGGATGCCAAGTGTCGCGGGTGATGATGCAAAAACGCGTTGAGATACCTGTCAGTGTGTGTCGGTTTTCTGTATACAGTGTGTCCCAGGGTACCATTGTCTTTAACTGTCACTTTTACGTCAACCACCATTTCAAATGTAAATCTGATGTTCGGATGTATGGAGTTTAATCTATGTGCGAATTGTTCTACGTCTTGCTTATTGCCCTTCATTACGAGGGGAGTTCAATCTATTCTCGGTATAGGTATGAAGGAAAAGGCGGAAAATTCTGAATAAATTTTATTTTTCAATATACTCCCCTAACATCTCAATACATTTATTTGTTCGTGAAAGTAACTTTTCAATTCCCTCTGAAAAATATTTTTCTTCATGGTCCGAAAAATGTTCGTTTATTGCTCCCTTCAACTCTTCATCGTCCGAAAAATGCTTTCCACGAAGGTCTTTTTTAAGATAAGGGAATAGATAATAATCACTAGGGGCCAGGTCCGGACTGTAGGGTGGATGATTGATTTCTTCAAATCCGTACTCCCGCTCAGCAGCCTGGGCAAGGCGCGCCTTGTGAACCGGCGCGTTGTCGTGAAGCAGCAACACACCTGCGGTTAATTTTCCACGTCTTTTTTCTTTAATTGCCTCCTTTAAATTACGCAGGGTGGTTGCGTATGATGCAGCAGTAATACTTTGACCTTTTTTTGTGTACTCGATTAGCAAGATTCCCTTAGAATCCCAAAACACCGTGGCCATGAGCTTTCCTGCGGACGGAATGACTTTGAACTTCTTCGGCGGGTCTGATCCTTTTTTGTGTCACTGCATAGACTCTTGCTTGCTCTCAGGGTCATAGTGATGAACCCACGTTTCATCACCAGTAACAATCCGATCGAAAATACTTTGCGGATTTTCACCACAGGAGGTCCAAAAACTCCTTACAACAGTCAACTCGCACTTGTTTCTGTAGCGCGGTGAGCATTCGCGGCACCCATCTTGCACTGACCTTTGACAAATTCAGGCGCTCATGAAGGATTGTGTGAATGGTACCCACGGATAGCTTAGTCATTTCTGCTAATGTTTTCACTCTTACACGGGCATCTTCAAGTACAAGTTTTTCGACTAATTTGACGTTTTCTTCAGTAGCGGCACGAATTGGCCCACCAGCGCGGGGGTCGTCTTCAATGCTCTCTCTACCCCGTTTGAATTCACTTGACCACTTCTGAATTGTAGATAATGAAGGCGCAGAATCTTGGTAAACAGCCACCATTTCTTCATGGATATTTTTTGGAGCTTTTCCTTGTTTTGTGAGGAATTTTATCACTGCACGATGCTCGATTTTTTTCATCATTGCCGAATCAGTCATCATAGTTGTCTTTTCGCAATGATATCTTGAATACTAATGGTGGCAATTAAATGAAATTTTGTATTTATACCCTCAAAGAGTGTCATTAACTAATGAGATAATTAAATTACCCTTATCATTAGTATATCACCTCGATACCGAGAATACATTGAACTCCCCTCGTATACAGAATACATCATCGACGTACCTTTTCCATAGTTTCACATTGGATGCCTGCATGTCTATGGATTCTTTGAAGTACTCCATCCAGATATTGGCCATTACCGGTGCTACTGGGCTACCCATAGCCACCCCGTCAATCTGGAGATAATGTTGTCCTCTGTATAAGAAGTAGTTTCCTTTTAAGCAATTCTTTAGCAGAACAGTGTATGCTTTAGATATACCGTTTTCCTCTAACTTCCTGCCAACGACCTCAAGGCAATCTTGAACTGGAACATTGGTAAATAGTGACTCCACATCAAAACTCACCATCACCTCGTCTGGTTCCATTGTCACGCTCTTGATGATGTCAATCACGATATCAATAAAGTGGCGAGAGTCCTTGACGAAAGATGCCGTCTTACCTACTAACGGTTGCAGTACCTTGCTTATGTGTTTCGCCAAGCCGTATGTGGGTTAATTTATTTGGCTCACTATTGGTCGCAGAGGTACATCCATCTTATGAACTTTGGGTAAACCGTATATTTTGAGTGGTTGCACTATTTGAGGTTTGTGTAGCCGTTCATAATCATCTTCATCAAAAACCGAGGTATTTATGCCTTAAATATAAGATTTATCGCGAGTAAGACCCGCTGTATAACCTTATATACTTAATGTAGACCAATGGTACCTAAATACTAATACCGAACTTCTTGACAAAGTCGTTTTAAAAAGAGAGCTTTAATTTTCAGTAACCTTCAGATCTTTATGCATCGAACATGGTCCGCTTTTCAAATGTCGGTGTTTAATCTATGTTTATGAGGAAAACTATTTAAAAAAAAGTAGACAGAAATTTAAAGAGACTTGATGAACGATATTCCGGACATTTCTAGATTATTGGAATTCCTGTAGCAACAATAAAAACTTAGTTTGGAGAATACCAGAACATTCCAAACAAATGCTTCTGGAACGAATCAAGGTTTGCTTCGAGATATAATTATAATTGACAACGGAAGAGAGGCGAATGTCTGTCCGTCTGTCCATCACTTCTGGTGCCAAACATCAATGTTATGTGTGCCGGAATGTGAACTACTCAGTCAAGGTCGGTTATATCAATTCTGTAGTTTTGTACTCCCATCAAACACACAGTTTTGCAGACGTCTTGACGGCTGTTTAAATCTTTAATATCCATTTTATAGTAGAAAGCTTTTCAGCATGCCGTTTAAAATCGTCTAGGTCAGGTTTCTAAATAAATCTCATCTAATATTAGTCTTCGTAAACGCAGCGCTCTTACTCAAACATTGGATGTTGAAAGAGCAAATAATTGGACTACTTTAAAATTGGATTAAGATAAAATACTAGCTACACATATTACGTGTAGGTATGTGTCACCGGAAAATAATAAGAACCGTAAATTTATAAATTTTCTAGGAAGTTTATAAACTTTCGTAAGATAAACAGTAACCTAAACGAGAGATAAATTGTATTATTTTACGCCCATGTTTTCGTAAATTGATAAACTTACCGAATTCATTCGTAAAATAATACATATATAACCGTACGCCATGTGCGCCCTGATTGGTTGAAGTCTTAAGAATATTTAATAGTTAATGACTTATTACTGGCCCAACTCAGGTTGCAGGAATTATTTAATATTTTTCCTCCAGTCGAAATACGAAAAATCGTTTTCTTTCTCGTTTTCCCTATCAAATAATTTAAACTGTCCGACGAAGCGATGCGACGCGTCGTTTTAACCAACCGTGACGCTCTCAATTGTCCATGACTGTTTCTGACATCCTCTCCATCAGAATCTAGAACCCAAGCAAACCTCCAATTATCGCCGAAGCGCCAAGAGATACAAATACCAAACCTGCATCAGTTTACACACTTGTTAGCATCTCGTCAAAAGAGGCCATTCGCAATACAGTTACACGAAATACTTGAGACAAATGTATTTTAAAAGACACTTACTTTGCATGACACTGGATGAAAATTTAAGAAAATTATTCTGCTTAAAAATACGTCGTCTTTTGAATAAGTTAAGTATGTTTTGTGTGCTGGGTTCATTATGGCGGACAATTTACGTCAATGGCTTCAAAATTCGAAAGAATTATGTGAACCCGTCCAGATTCTGCGTGTAATTTCCGTTATTGTGTGTTTTTGGTTGTTATTTAGTTGACACCCTTTTCAAATTGGGTTTGGAAACATTGAGGTCGATTGCGATTAATATTTATTTGTACTAATGAGATTTAATTTGGGTCCAATTTCGATCAAGATCAGCAATTGCTACAAAAAGACCAAAATAATAGCTCAAAGTAATCGTAACGTACAATAAATTAATTGTGATTAACTCGTCGCACTTCAAAAGGGTACAGTCTATCAGACTATTAACCAAATAATGTATTGTTGTATTTGTTTCCTTTCCCTTTAGACTAATTTATGCAGGTCTCTGAAATAACTAGTCCAAAATATACACGATTAACGTAACATTTAAAAACTGTAGAATTAGTATTTTCTGTCGCGTCCTCGCCAAACGATATTTTGCATGAAGCAGCTGCAGATTAATATCAATGGATATAGAAAGAAGTTACGTCATAGCCTACTATAGTCATATTTGTCAAATTAACAATATTAAAGTCTGTAACTAGCTTTTAATATGAGAGCGAATATTTTGCTTTCAATAGACAAAATACTGTTCATGTAAAAAAGCCTTATCGATCGAAATTTGATCTTCTGCGGCGGAATCTTCGAACTTAGTAGCTACGACAAGATTTACCAGAATCTTATTTCACGGTTGACTTTTCTCCCCTTCTTTAACCTACATTCGAAGGATTAGTAATCGTTTACTCTCGCCGTATGTTTTGCCGGACGAGTATTCGAAGCATCGTTATCTTATTTGTACTAGAGGCTAATTTCGTAAGCGATAAAGCAAACATGAAGTAATGGTACACAAACAAGCGGCGACATTGGACGCGCGGCCGTGCGTGTCCTAGACACAGTGCGCAGAAATAGCTAGCAGTGACACTTGCGCGCCATGCGAGCACACACACATATACATACATACACACGAGCGTCTCAACTGATTTATTAACTTTCTTCTTTTTTTGGATTGGGTAGTTTTAAATTTGGTAATTGGATTTAGTGGTTCTAAATTTGAATTCGGATTAAATTATTCTTAATTTGAAATTGGATTTGAATGATTCTGAATTTGAAATTGGATTTGAGTGATTTTAATTTTGGATGAAATAGCTTCTTAAAGTCGTCTTAAACCTTTATTTGATTTTTCCCTTCCAATTTACACTTTCTTTGTGTTTTTGACGTTTTTTTTTAGCCTTTCTATGACCGACTTCTCTTGGCCAAAAGATCTCACGACCTTAAAAAAGAACATTTTCAAAAGCATGCAGCCAATAATAACCATTTGAACGTGAGCCGGTGATACAATAAAACTAACAGTAAAATTGCAAAATAGTATTAAGAGCTTGCACGCGAGTTTCAACGTTTTCTGGATGACATTATCAAACAATTTGTCAATGTTCACGTCGACTCGCTGAGTCGCGGCGGCTATAAGACAATAATCTCGTTGTTAAACTCGCCCACTCACTACACGTGTTTTAAATGGACCATAGGTTCAGTATGTGCAGACAGGTCAAAAGTGTTTTAAAAGGGTTTTATGCCTATACGACTTTATAAGTGATAAGATCAATCTTTAAGGGGTTACGGTCTTTTTCTCATTCTCATTAATAGCAATACTGAAGTGATTGGATCAGGCATCCTGTGAACACCGCTGGTGCAACCCATGAAGAATTATCGGCACAATAATTAACTTCATCATACAGGTTTTCGCAGTCCAGCAGTGGACATAGGCCCTTCCTAATTTGCATTTCGTCCGGTTGGTGACGAATTAAGAATACGGAATGTCACCACCCCATATCATCCCATGGGTGTCGTAAGAGCCGACAGATGGAGCATATGATGCAGAGAACAGCACTGTAAGAGAAGGAAAACTTGATACAAACCCTATACCAACCCGTTTGGCCAGCGTGTTATAGTAGAGCAATTGCTCCTTTCAAAGGAGAGGCCTAGTCCAGCAGTGGACTGTTAAAGGCTGATGATGATGATGAATTTGCATCAACATAGAAATGTGAGTCACTAGGAGGATTTGGTCTACGATGCCACGGCGGCCAAACGTGTTGATATCGAGGTTTCGGTCTCTTACCAAGAAGGGTTCCATTCGATACATGTATTATTTTTTTAGTCGCTTTTTATTAAACGGTTATATTTAGCTTGTTTTTATATTTACAACAAATAAACTGGTATTTGTTGTAAATATAAAATCGTTGGGCGAAGCGTATCCAGAGTAAACATGATAAAAAAATTCACGTGCTCAACGATTTTAAATTTGTCTGATCAATAACCCAGATTGATGAGAATATTGGTGCGTTCTGGTAGCTAGGACTTACCGAATATTGTTTTAGCTTTTAGTACATTACCTACATCATTTTTATTGTAATAAAACCGTTTAACATAAAAAAAATAGTTTATTTTTCCTTAGTCACCTCTTACAACACCCATGGAATGAAATAGGGGTATCCACACTTGGTATTATTAATCCGTCACCACTAGGAAACATGCAAATTCATCTTTATTTTCAAAAAAATACGCTATTGAGGCCCCTTTACATACAGATATAGTGGGAATTTTTATCGGGTTATTCCTCTTGTCCCCCAGCTCTTCGGCCCCACTGGGGGTCAAAAGGAATTTTTGTACTGTTGTACACTACAATTTAACGTGGCCAAACGGAATCATAATTTCCTGTCGGCCCCCAATAAAATATTATTTTAAATATCGTCTTGATATCGTTATTTGACGTTTGTTAAATCATTTATTTTTTATGTTGTCATGAGACTCATAATTATTCAATAGCGCCTTTTAACTGTATTACCTGCATCTAAAATGTCTCGAGCAGGTTGTAATCTATTGTTTACCCCTTCCCGTGACACGAAAAGGTAAAGGGTGCATGTTATCAGTCATGGCGAAAAGCACACCAAGTTGTAGCTCTGGTGCTAACGCTTTTGATATAATTAATAAAAGAGATGGCTCGTTATTACTAAGTGCGAGATTTCAATATTCAGTGAAGCGAAGATTAAAAAAAGGTGTTGTTTTGTTAAGTACAAAACTAAATATTTATTTTTAAATTTACGAAGTTTTATTACTTTAAACTTCCTTTGTCTCCGCTGGGGGATATCAGGAAAAATATCCTGTTGGCCTCTAGTGAGCTCAAGTTCTAGGGGACAAAAGGAAAAATCCTTCCCATTCTCCCCGCTGGGGGACAACAGGAAAAAAAAATCCCAGTAGCCCCCAGCGGGGCTGAATCTCTGGGGGACAAAAGGAAAAATCCTTCCCATTGTCCCCGCTGGGGGACAACAGTAAAAAAATTGTGTCCGTATGGATTGAGGAGCGACTTCAGATTTAAAAAGGAAGCTCGCCCCCTTATTTAGTAGGGAAGTAAATCATTTTGTAGGCCGAATTCTGAAATTTGTAGTAAAATATGTGTAAAGTTATATCAATGTGAATGTGGCTCCTCAATCCAAACATCTGAATTGAGGAGCCACCTGAAATACGGAAAGTATTTCATGTATATTTTTGAAAATTTTGTATCATTTAGTAACAATTGTGTATAGTGTCTACTAAAAATCTGAGCCCAGTACTGTTTATATTCAAGAACATACAATACTTTTAATGTGGCTCTTCGATCTATACACAAGAGCATGAATTGCCATGAAAGTTATTGGTCAATTTATATTCCACTCTAAAGACATTTAGTAGTAAGTGTGTTCGAATTTGTAGCATATGGACAAAGTAGTAGAACTGAGTGAATTTAATAAATGAACGCATTTCATTTGGCTCCTCAATTGTGACGTCTGCATAATAAATAATTAACTGTGCCTACCTGAGATCAAAACGGAATAAAATACCAGAGACACTAACATTTAGTATAAATGACTACTAAATACAAATGCACAGATCAACATTGTATATGTTCGGTATCTGAAAAACAAATTACTTCTGAAGATTCCTTACGAATTTGCTATTAAGGGTGACCATGTTTTAAGAATCAAACTAGGATGATTCATTTTTTTAAATTTAATTTTTCGTCAATATACGGCACAAAGATTCTTCATAAGTTTAGGATATTTAGTACCTAGTCAATTTCGACATAAGAGAATGAATGAATATTGGTTGGTCGGTGCTTTTATGAATTTTACAGTGAGAATCATAGCCGTCATAACAAAACATCTCATCATTCGCTGGGTAGTGACATTTATAGTGGCCCATGCCAGCTTCGCTAATCGCAGGGATAAATTCTATAACGCCTATTAAAGTATATAAGCTACTTGAAATCATTATAGTTTCTGGTACCTCGTTTACTCGAAACCTCGTAGAAACATTTAGTTCAAATCAAACTGTTTTTAATACAGTATATTTACACACTGTTTGGTGGTTATAAGACCTGCAAACGTTATTTTCTTCTACAATACAAATTGGAGTAAATTGGCATGGGATGGCAATTGCCAATTTACCCCAATATCTACACAGACCGCATTTTTACCTTAAAACCTGAATATAATTTCTGTTTTTGGAATCCAAAGTTAAGAAGATGCAATTTGTATTGTAGAAGAAAATAACGTTTGCACGTCTTCTTTTGTAGACACTATACACAATTGCTACTAAATGAGACAAAATTTTCAAAAATATACATGAAATACTTTCCGTGTTTCACGTGGCTCCTCAATTCAGATGTTTGGATTGAGGAGCCACATTCACATTGATATAACTATACACATATTTTACTACAAATTTCAGAATTCGGCCTACAAAATTATTTACTTCCCTACTAAATAAGGGGGCGAGCTTCCTTTTTAAATCTGAAGTGGCTGTTCAATCCATACGGACATAAAAAATTCTCATTGGCCTCCAGTGGGGCCGAAGAGCAGGGGGACAAGAGGAATAACCCATTTTTATCTCCTCCGATATACATCTAGTTGAATTCATTGCAGCTCATCGATTTTCTAAACAAGATATAGCGAAATTGTATGTCCCCCGTTAACTGACTTCAATGATAATTAGTTTTCTTAAACCGTTTTAAGTCTCTCTGCTCGTGCTGACATGCTGTGGGTGTGTGCCACCTTAAAAAATAATTAAGTTAGGTAATTTTAAACACGTTCCTTCAGTTTTGCGAAACATTTACTCCCTAAACAAATTTATTTCTTGCGTAGGCGTACTATTAACACTATCTCTACAAAAGTCTTTAAGAAAATTATTATAGACAGACAACGTCTCAAAAAACTTATGCAAGGGAGGATCTTTTTAAAAGAATTAATGTACGCAGTGCAGTTTTTGACCAGCCTTTGTTCCAATAGCGCTTAAAGCGTGAATTGACTTGTCGTTAGTAATAGAAGGGCAAAGTTAAGCAACGTTTGCAGAGGCCACCACTTGGATGGGTAACGCAAATTTACTTTTTTTTACCCACCATCGGACGGTTTTCCATGCTTCTTCGGGCTCGGTTCTTGTCTCAGGATGAGAACTGTTACACTATGTTTGGTTGTCTGAAGGCCAACGACTTCAGCCAAGCTATAAACTCCGACACCAGAGCTGGCCACAAATTCATACGTAAAAAGAAAAATAATGTTTCCAAGATGTGCTAAAGTAGGTAATAATTCTCGTGTGCCCCAGTTACAACGTTTAAGACAATATGAAGCGCACAGCTGACGAACTGGGTGTGACAGACAATCACACACCGAGGTCGCCTACTTGCCTCCCAAACGTTTGATCAAAGATTATGCACGCCGCAGATGCGAAGCGTTGTTTTCTCCGTCCGTTTTTAGATTCCACCTACGCGATTCTATTATTAATGTTGGATGATGAATGAGCATTAGAACGTTATAAATAAACCAAGTTTATTTGACTGCTTCGTTAGTAGTGGCAGTGACGTAGGTGGACTGTCAATCGTAGTAGTTTTACTGGTTGGTGCAAGTCAATGATCTTAATGGATCATGTCAGAAATTCAATCTATTGATATTATTATTTATACAAAGACTCTTAAGAAACTTTGAAGCAGACTCTTCAATATCGTAGCTTTTCTCTGGCCTTGCAGAATGTTCTCATTACAGCCAAACAGAAAGTAAACCCTATTTGACCATCTTTAGATTGGCATGTCGTCCAGATAAACTTAAAATGGAAAAAAACTTCGTATCATATGATCTGCTGAGCAAGTTTACCCTAAACTTATTTGAATGGTCAAACTTAGAATAGTCACTCTCGTGACTCGTCGTCACGTCTTCTATCTACACGTGCGCTATTATAGCTACAAGGTACTTGTCATAATACTTAGTTAATACTTATTAATAGGGCTATCGGACAAGCTTCTATTATACAGTCTCTATCAAACTATGATTGAAACTACTGACCTGAAAATCTGCCTTACCTTACTTCAAAGACGGAAAATGTATTTTTGGCAACAAGGTGTAAAGTGCCTACAAATAACATCGTTATGACACTTACGTGTATTGGAAATGTACCAGCTGATTTATGCCAATAAACGCATATGTTTATGTGTGTTATTCGAACGATGCATGAGTTATTTAGGCACCTCTTCCGGAAGTTACTTGGAAATTATTATACACAGTGTTGTACTCAAATTTTGTTTGTAAAGTGGAGGGGAGGGGAAGTTAACTCTGATGTAGGTATGTCATTTGTCATGTAAGAAATCAGTTGCTTTAGAGAGGGTTGGTCAGTCAGCTGCTTCGGATTAGATCCAGAGGTAAAAAGGCTGGATTCTATCCGGGTAGTACGCAGAAGTTTAAAGCGGAATAGCTACTTTGTTTTATCTTAAGAAGTATATTGTAAACCATGTTTTATCCCTTTGCCGAAAAAAATACCTTTCATTATTTCTGCCGCCCATTAATATGGGAGATAATAGCTACTTATATTAAAACGCAAGTCTAGCCCTCTCTGTATCATCATCATCGTATCAGCCAAACGACGTCCACTGCTGGACGTAGGCCTCCGCCAAGGTTCTCCACACAGACCGGTCTTGAGCTGCCCGCATCCAACCGCCTCCCGCGATCTTGACGAGATCCTTGCGAGGGGGCCTACCTCTGCTGCGTCGTCCGGTACGTGGCCGCCACTCCAGAACCTTTCTGCCCCAACGGCCATCGGTTCATCGAGCTATGTGCCCTGCCCACTGCCACTTCAGCTTGGCTATCCGGAGAGCTATGTCGGCGACTTTGGTTCTACTGCGGATCTCCTCATTTCTGATTCGATCTCGCAGGGAAACTCCAAGCATAGCTCTCTCCATCGCCCTCTGAGTGATCTTGAGCCTTCTGATAAAGCCGATAGTGAGCGACCACGTCTCTGATCCGTAAGTCATCACTGGCAACACACACTGGTCAAAGACTTTCGTCTTGAGACACTGCGGGATATCGGACGAGAAGATATGTCGTAGCTTCCCGAACGCTGCCCAACCGAGTTGGATTCGACGATTGACCTCACTGTATATTTAATTAAAAACGCTTGTAACTATCTCAACATAAAATCCGTTCTTTTCTGTTTTCAAGATCTTTTAGTTAAATTGATATTTGATAAAAAGATAAATGAGTCAAATGATCTAATTCTAATGACAAAATTATCAAAGATTTGCACACTCTGTCCGCATAATCTTTAGACCAAAAAGTTGCCGTGGAGAGGTCGCATGTAGGACGTTTTCCCTTTCAAAGTGCATCCACATCTAGATGTTCGTATATTATGTCGTTACACTGCATAGAATGGTAGTGACGAGCCCACGTTTGTACAACAGATTCATTTATGTACTAACTACACGGTTAAATACTGCACAGATAGTAGGTACGAGATCCCACTGCAAAATTTCATTGTTCAATGTTTTTAATCGAAAATATTCTTATAGGTTTATTTTTTTATATAAATATGGTATAGTAGGCTGATTCATCTTTTCAAAGGAGATGCCTAGTCCAGCAGTGGACTGTTAAAGGCTGAAGATGATTAATAAACAAATAGGATTCGCACGGATGTCTGAGAAAATATTGAGACAAGTTTGTTGAGGGGTTTTTTGATACGATGAGTATGTGGAAAAATATAACGGTTACGTCCGCTTGTTTTGGATAAAATATTTTCCATTTGAAAGAGACGCTTCCTAACAATGTCGGAGATCTTTATCGTAGAAGGCATAACAGCACACATGGGTTTAAATCTGGGGCCCAATTCTCCTAAATTTATTTGTTCAAAATACAGTTTGGATATAATGTCAGTGTCACAAATGGTATTCTTGTAAATTAACTGATATTTGAATGAAATTGTAATGAGATCGTAAATTGAAACAAGTGTCAAAATATGTGTCAACGACGAACAATTAAACGATAATGACATTAGGTTAGTAGAATACCGATTCTCAGTCAATTCAAAATATAATCTCATTTCGTTCAAAATATAATCTAATTTCGTTCAAAATATAATCTAATTTCGTTCAAAATATAATTTCAATGTCATAATAATATAAAATAGCAGAATTGGGCCCCTGATCTCTTGTAGTACGAAATTCTTTTCCAATAATATTATTAAAAAAATCTTCTGGGCCAATTTTACTCAAGACCCAAGGTTATCATAATATTCTTTACGTTATACAATTCTGTTTGTTTCTTCTATTCATACCCACTACTCAGTTCTATAAATGATCTGTTTATGGTACGCCATCGTTTCTTATTTACGGCGTGTGACAGTATCTCATAATTATAATACTGAAACAGCGTCTATTTTATCACCGGAATACGACCGTTAATCCAAAATTATCCAAATTATTGCAAGGCATTGAATAGAGATTATGTTGCGAGCGCGCAATTGCGACAAAATATTCGTTGCTTGTCTGATCAATTCGCGTTAAATTCTAGTGGCAGATCGTAGCATTTGTCAATACCTTTGGGAAGCAAGCATCTAAGGATTGTATAATAAACTAATAGTTACTAGCAGGAATGAAATTGGCGCTGTTTTCGAAAAAATGCCTCCTAAATCCAACTAGCAATGGGTCCCACTCATGGTAGCGCAACTTTCTTAGTGCTGTTTTAAGCAAAAGTAAGCTTTCTTAAATTTACTGTGTGATACTTCAGAAACATCGTCGGCGTCCATTTTTCGATGTAATAAGTTCCCTATAATTACCTCTTTCCATTAGGTTAATAGAATTTGTTTTTGCCAATAGCCTATGTTAGAAATTCAATGTCAGTTCGACTCATCTTTTATTTTGTGGGTTTCGAACATAGATGTCCACGTCACGTTTCAATTACCTGTTGCATTTCAATAGAGCCAGCTTCAAAATCAACGGATTTTTTAACAAATATTCAATCTCTTATTTGCCCCATTAGGGGTGGATTATTAAAAAAGAACCTCATGTGTGGGTATAAAAGGAAACCACCGTCACAATTTTATGTTTTTAGGTGCAGTAGTTTACGATGCGATGATACGTCGGTCAGTAATTCAGGATAAATGATTTTTGATGATGATGATGGCTACCTAAAAAACTACGATACACCACCACACAATCTATAGGTACTACTGCTCATGATTGATATGTTTTTCCAAATTTTTCCGCCCGATTTTAATCGCAACCGCACAAGATGTGCGCAAGACGTAAATACAGGAAACCATTAACAGATCATAACCCGGCGTCGTCGGTGCGGACTCAGTTCATTCGGCGGTACCATCAGCGCGTGTCATCTGTAATTGACGCCTCCTATATCAAAACATACATTATTTTGTATCTGTTCATACGGTTTATAGAGTGGAAATTATCGTAGCTGCTTTGTAAAGTGACAGACCAGCGTCAGTGACTTGAAACCGTTAGTGGTAGTTTTGGTACGCAATGGATAAGAATCCACCGAAAAAGGTATTGTGCCAGCGATTTTTTTAAGACATTTCTATGTTCACGGTGTAAATGAATATAAAACTAGGGGATGCTCGCAGCTAGGCCCGCATATTTTTTACGATTTTATCGTTTCTTCCCGATGTCGGATGAATTCCGGGAAATCCCTTCTTCTTGCATCCCTATCTCAAGGAATATACATATTCCAAGTTTCAGCTTAATGCGCCCGGTAGTTTCGTATGTGCGTTGTCTGTCAGTCAGTCAGTCAGTAACGCAAGAGTTTTATATATTATACAGACAAACTAGCAGTCTCCTGCGGTTTACTCTGCCCCAAACTTTCAACCCTTTATTTTCTTTTTCTAAACTTTTCAATTATTTTAATTTGTAAATAAGTATGATTTTCGGCAATTCTTTATCTACTGCCCGAACGAATATCGTATGGAAATCACTCAGATGTTCTTTTCTGATCTTTATTCTCTATCTCAGAACCTTGTGTAAAATTTTCATATTTAAAATATCTGTACGCAATATCATATCATAATCTAAATAAAAAAATGTGTCAAAACTCTTTGAAGAATCTATTTTTGTAGCCGTGATATCATTATCTGTGATAAGTATTTTCGCTCCAAGATATTAAAAATCGAATAGGTAGAATCAATTAGTAAGTTAACGATGGATTTTAGTACTTCGATCGATTTCAAGCCAATTGGCGGCCGTTCAAGAACAATATAGCTTGTCGATGTTTAACTAATGCTTTGGTTTAATTACTAACTGCGTAATATTACTAAAATATATATTAATGAATGACGAAATGAGTACGAAAGTAGCGCCCATTGATGAAAAGGTAAAAGGGAGTCGATTGGCCTGGTATGGACATGTTATGCGAAGAGATGAGATGTACGTAGGTAAGAAAGTGATGAATATGCATGTAGAAGGACGAAAAGGGAGAGGGCGGCCAAGGAAAAGATGGATGGACTGTGTGAGGATGGATATGAAAGAGAAAGGGATAAACGATCGGATGGCTGGTGACAGAGAAGTATGGAAGCGAAGGACATACTGCGCCGACCCCAAATAAATTGGGACCAGGGCAAGACAATGATGATATATTAATGAATGAATTGCTTAAAGTTAGTTCATTAAGCAGCAAATATGATTATTTATTACAATTTTACCAAATGCCACCTTTAAAGATTTCCCAACCTTTATGGGACCTAAGAAGAATCCTTCCAACTAGGTTAAAACATCCAAAAAACGATGATAAATGACGTATTCTCGGAGTGATTTATTAACGAACTCTTAACGAACTTCGAACTTAAACTGCGATACTCAAACAACTCACAAAATTACGTTCGCTTGGCTGCAGCCTAAGTGCAGACAAAACTAACTTTCCCGAGCAATCTCTGCGACTAGAGGTCAAGAGTGAAACAGACAACTTGAACGTCTGCTGTCATGAACAGCTGCCCTTAAAGTGCCAGAAACAGTTTCCAGGGCTAAGAAAGCTAACATGGACTTTCTCTGAACACTGAAACTTTTGTGTATTTTTGTTACTAACACGTGTAGACAACAAAAGTTGGCAATTTTCCTTTGGTATAGACACAGCTTTAGAAGCGATGAATTTTGCTATCCCAACATTCAGTAACGCCGGAAAACTTATTATACTGGGTGTAGCCGCGGGAACTGTTTTTACAAAGTTGTGTTGTATGTATTTGACCGGTTTTTTTTCTACTATAGCCTCCACCAATCCCGGGCATGCGTCCACCGCTGGGCTCCCCCGGCGGCCCAGTGCCCACGCCCAAATCTTCCATGGGATTCGTAATGCCGATCTACACCATCTGTATCATCGTGTTCTTCGTATATACGCTCAGCAAGGTAACTACATTTATTTATGTGTATTTTTTTTTATAGACTCACGCCTGTATCCCCGAAGGGGTAGGCAGAGGTGAAATATTACCCACATTTCGCCATAAATTGTTTCGCCATATGTGTATATAACACTCAAATATCGAAAACGCTTCATGTCTTTTGTTTCCACTTTATGGTGTTCTGATCTCAGCACTGTCACCGGCACGCAAAGTATTACTAAGATGTGTTTGAAAGGACACTCAGTGACACGACGAATTATAATTATCTGGTTATGGTAGCTACCGACAGAATCTTTGCCAATTTGTTGATTGAGCTATAAAACTTACTCTGATGAAAATTGCCCCTTTCTGACGCAGCTTTTGGGGCACAACTCATGACAAAATATTGCCTTTTATGGAACTTTGGATGACATCATTATCGTCCTAGCCCTATCTCCGTTGCAGACAAGCTTTTCCACTTCGTAGCCAGAAGCCTGTGGTCCGCTTCCAATCAGACTTATTTCTTCTCTTATTCCCTTTCATATTGTATAACATGGATCCTGGTATTTCTCAGATCCTGTTCAAACGCACGGGCGCTCCTTACGAGCCTGTACCGCCAGACCCGCAGTTTAGAAGACGCGTGTTCAGGGACGACTCCAGGACATCACCTGATAAACTGGGTAAGTTCTCATACATCAAGTAGGGTACCTATATAATAATTATTGATTTTGATGATCGAGTTCAAGGATCTTTATTATTTATTTTGATGGTAAAAGGTCGTGGGCATGAACTTTGGAAGTAATTTAAACCATCATCCCCTTTTGATCATGATGACTGAGGGCAAGGAAAGTGGCCTAGAGTGGTGAAAGTGATTCACCGCCCCTTTCTGAGGCACTACCATGTGTTTTCGCGGTATCCTGGTGCCCTTGCCACGGAATCGAGTTAAGCAATAGCTAGGATTATATAATTATTATGATGATCAAAGTCCGACCGTGGCCAAACTGGTGAAAGTAATTCACCTTTATGTGCCTATCGCGGCACCTTAGTGCTTTTGCCACGGAATCCAGTTAAGGACTCGCTAGGAATAGGATATCATAAGTTTCACTTAGATTCTGATTGGTTCGTGCCGATTTATTTGACTATATGAACATGCAGCGCAAATTAGTTGACTGGTTCTTTTATAACTGGTCCATAAATAATATAAAGATTAAATATACTGTTTTAAAGGAATAAACAGACCACGCCTGTATGTCTACGAGTATGGATAAAATAACCATACATGTTCAATGTTAAAATGTTATATACTATTTGTCTTGACACTTTGGCCTCTCTAAAATTTTATAAGTACGTACCTACATAACATTATATTTATTACTTATATTTAATATATAGTATTGAAAAATCTAACCAATCTACTGTTACGCATGCAGGACCAAAAGAGAGGGACACAAGTAAGTAAAACAATAAATAGTTTCACATTTAAACACTGTGTGCAAACAAGACAATATTGTATTTGTAGTTATTTAAAATACACAAACATATTGTCATGATAGTGAACGTCGAAAAAATTATGGTCACTTATAGTGATAATAGTGATAATCGAAATTAATTACGTCAAAAAACAAGCTCCGTAAATACGAGTAGGAGCATTGAAAAACAATGTATGCTCAATAATTCCAGATATTGCCGCATGTATAAAATAAGATACAGCTACACATAACTAATTGTGTAAAGTGTGCAACAGGTACGCAGTGTTCGCGTAATGTACGCAACCAGTACCTACGCAATGTTCGCGTAAAGGGCGTAATAGCTATGTTTTAGAAAAATTTTTTACTACCTTAAAAGAACACCAGTGCAAAACACCAATAAGACTGTACACAGCAAACAAGCTTAATTATTTGATATATTGTAAAAAAATACAGAAAATGTTTCATAGAACGCCATAGGCGTTGCATATCACAAATAATAATCACTATTCACTGGATATAGAATTAGAATCAAAGAATTGGCACTGATGCACTTAGCAAAGCAAAGAAATCACTCATGAAAATCATATTGTACATTTGTATAACTATGGCAAACAAACATTAAATTGGCCAAATTTAGGTTTTGAACTCATCTATGCTATCCATTCAAATTGATAAGCGTAGGCCACACTGGTCACTGGCAGTGGGCGAGCGGAATTTGGCGAAACGAAGTTCTGGCGAATTAAACTATACAACGCTACTCTGTTCTTTAGTTCGCCAAAGCTTAGCTTAGTTCTCGTCGTTTCTTGATAATTTAGCTCGCCCGCTCTCAGTATGAACTTCGCTTAATGTTATTTTGTGTCGTTTAATGATACGTAGTAGTTGGTGAATGGTTAGACTTCACTCAGCCAAGCATTTGAAATTTGAGGAGCTGGCAGGTCGAATACTGAGACCCCTGACTGACTTGATATTGCTAAACTGACACCATTGTAGCCAATAGTCAACTTAAATCACTCTCTGTCCCATGTGGCTCATAAAATTGTTTTCTATTGTGTCTATTGCAGGATAGGGAATATGTTATGTCACATTAATGGGAATGTGAGCGAAATCAGTCCCAAAAGTCACTTTGTCTTTACCGAGTCAATGCATACAGATTTACATAGAAGCGCCGTTCTTAAGGATTTCGTGTGCCGATTCCAAGTGGGGACTGTCTCCAGTTTAGTTCGTAGTTGGCGCCGTTGGCGGCGCTGGTGTCGTTCTCCGTCTTTCTTGCTCTCGTTGTTAAGATACACAGGAGGAACGTTCGTCTCTCTTGCTCTCGTAGAGACAACTGTCACAGCGCGACTGCCACGCCGCCACGCGACAATTTGGGTCACAGAAAGTTTGTCTTCAGATCGCCCATAGGAAATGCGCCTCTATGTAAATAACTGAGCTCTTTGACCGAGTGTTGCAACTTACATGAAACATGGGTATATTGTATGATCCGCGAAGAAGTATGTAATCTATACTAATATAATAAAGCGGAAGAGTTTGTTTGTTTGTTTGTTTATTTGTTTGTTTGTTTATTTGTTTGTTTGTTTGAACGCGCTAATCTCAGGAACTACCGGTCGGATCTGAAAAATTCTTTTTGTATACGATAGCCCAGTTATTCCGGCAGGCTATAGGCTATAAAACATAACGCTTCGACCCTTTGGGGCCGGGCAAAAGGCTAAAAAGGCTAAAAGATAATGTCGGCTTATCTCAGGAACTAGCAGTCGGATTTTAAAAATTGTTATTGCCTATGATAGCCCAATTATGCCAAAAGGCTATAGGCTATATAAAATTACCCCACAACTTTTAGAGGCCAGACAAAAATAATAAAATGGTCAAACGAGAAGGGGGAGGGTTTGGTCAAGGGCAAAAAAGGCTAAACGAATAGGATACAATCTATATGAGTATCGTTTTCGAGATTTTCGGGACGCTGATTAATAAAATGAAATTTATTTAGTGATCCAAGATGGCGGACGGGAAATCAAAGATGAGAAAATTTAAAAAATCGATATGGGTATCGCCTTCGATATTTTAAGGGGTGGGGAATCGCAATACAACATCTATTTCGTGATCAAAGATGGCGAATGGGAAATCAAAGATGGCGGATGGGAAAATTTTAAAAAATCAATATGGGTATCGTCTCCGATGTCTAAAGGGATGGGGAATCCAAATACAACATCTATTTTGTGATTCAAGATGGTGGATGGGAAATCAAACATGGCGGATGGGAAAAATTAAAAAAATCAATATGGGTATCGTCTCTGATGATTTAAGGGATGGTGAATCCAAATACAACATCTATTTCGTGATCAAAGATGGCGGATGGGAAATCAAAGATGGCGGATGGGAAAATTTTAAAAAATCAATATGGGTATCGTCTCCGATATTTTAAGGAATGGGGAATTCAAAAACACCATCTATTTCGTGATCAAAGATGGCGGATAGGAAATCAAAGATGGCGGATGGGAAAATTTTAAAAAATCAATATGGGTATCGTCTCCGATATTTTAAGGAATGGGGAATTCAAAAACACCATCTATTTCGTGATCAAAGATGGCGGATAGGAAATCAAAGATGGCGGATGGGAATTTTTAAAAAAAATAAATATGGGTAGCGTCTCCGATATTTTAAGGAATGGGGAATTCAAAAACACCATCTATTTCGTGATCAAAGATGGCGGATGGTAATTAAAAAAAAATCTATATGGGTATCGTCTCCGATGTTTAAAGGGATGGGGAATCCAAATACAACATCTATTTTGTGATTCAAGATGGCGGATGGGAAATCAAACATGGCGGATGGGAAAAATTAAAAAAATCAATATGGGTATCGTCTCTGATGATTTAAGGGATGGTGAATCCAAATACAACATATATTTCGTGATCAAAGATGGCGGATAGGAAATCAAAGATGGCGGATGGGAAAATTTTAAAAAATCAATATGGGTATCGTCTCCGATATTTTAAGGAATGGGGAATTCAAAAACACCATCTGTTTCGTGATCAAAGATGGCGGATGGGAATTAAAAAAAAATCAATATGGGTATCGTCTCCGATGTTTAAAGGGATGGAGAATCCAAATACAACATCTATTTCGTGATTCAAGATGGCGGATGGGAAATCAAAGGTGGCGGAAGGGAAAAATTTTAAAATCAATATGGGTATTGTCTCTGATGATTAAAGGGATGAAGAATCTAAACACAACATTTATTTCGTGATCAAAGATGGCGGATAGGAAATCAAAGATGGCAGACGGGTTTTTTTTTAAAGTCGATATGGGTATCGTCTCCGATATTTTAAGGAATGGGGAATTCAATATTATATAAAAATCTATGTTTGTTTGTTCATCATTTATAGACTCTGAAATGATAAGAGATTAAGTGCTAAGTCAATGGTAACTTTGGAAAAGGGGCTTGGAAAAAAAGGGAATTAAATAAAAACTCTTAAAAAGGCGATACGGAGTTCGCTGGGACAGCTAGTGTCGTAAATATAAAGACGTACTTTCCTCAATTGCACAGAGTGTAAGCGTAAGGGCATTTCCACTGCACATTTAATGATCAGTCAATACCGGCTCCAAAATGTATGCTCCTACATAGTTCTAAATGGGGAGGATACATTGTAATTTTGTTAATAAGTAAAGAGGGTGTTGGTGTTTCCGTGAATACTGATCATAAACAATAACGTCCTGGTACCTGATACCCAGGAGACGTGGAGTTGGAAGCGTTGAGAGCGCGGCTGGCGGAAACGGAACGCGCCATGCAAAGGATCGTCAGCCAACTGGCGCAGCGCGACGCGGTATATGGCGGCTATGGTGGACTGCATTTGGAGCTGTCACTTTAACCTTGAAATTGTCACATTGATCTTGGAGTTGTCACCTTGACCTTGGAGTTGTCACCTTGACCTTGAATATTAGATTAATCTTAGGGCGATCCTGGATGAATACCTTCATTTATCTGTATTATATAAAATCCTTGCGTTACTGATTGACTGACAGATAAGCTACAGCCAAAACTACTGGGCGCAGGAAGCTGAAATTTGGCATATATGTTCCTTGGGGACCGTAGAGGTGCACTAAGAAGGGATTTCCCGAAATGCCTACGGGATCGTCCAAAACGGGTAAATTTAAAAAAAAAAATGCAGGCGTAGCTGCTGGCGTCCTCTAGTAAAATATAAAAGTCAATGTAGTAAGATGATTGTGACCTTGACCTTGACTTAAAACATGCAAAATGAAAGAGAGAGGGAACACGATCGCCTTTTCGATTCCGCGCCCTTAGTAAATACAAAAACCTGTATGAAATTAAGACTGATCACATGGGAGTCTATAGGAGCTAGTGTATTGTGTAGGTGTGCCAAAAATAATGAACAATACATAGAATAAAATTTCTTGCATATAAAAAGGTAAATATATGAATTATCGAAAAGGTCACATCAAGGCAGATCTCTACGTTTAACCAACAAAATTAAAGTGGTGACGCTCCAATGTGCAGTCCATCACAACAGGCAATCCTACGTTATAACCCGTATTATTTAGAATGTGTACCTAGCGGCTTGCGGCATGGTGACGGTTGATACCTTTTATATTTGTTCGGGTTGTATTCTAACTTGCTGCGACGATGCATACATACGATTGTGGATTTTATTACTTTAGAAATATAGTTAAATTTAATGTGTTTAGTTTATAGAGTGGATTTTTGATAATAGTAGAATATGTATTGTTTCCTGTTAACATTGATAAGGCGGTCCCAGTAACCTATATATTATTATGTTATATGTTATTTTATATGTATACTTAGACAGAATTTTTCGTGTGTATTTTGTGTTTATGTCCCCCTGTATTTGTTTATTGTATTTGTATTATAATTATAAATGTCCCCGTTATACGCTTTTGAGACCTGCAAACAATTTATTTGAGGCAAAAGTCGGTTTCAATATAACGCAAATTTCGATCAATTTTGTAACCTGCCTGCAAATATAACATAGGTATATTTACTTAATAACTATGCATATAAGGTTTATTTTAGAAAATAACAGTTTACAATTTTAAGACCTTTTAATCTTCATATAGGGACCGTCATTGGTCTAATCAAGTGTATAAAATTAGGTGATTCACAAACTGCGTCAAATGGTGCTTATAAAGTCGATACGAAAAGGGTCTACGCGTTACCAATTTTGGTGACAATTATTTGAATGCCATTTTCTCGTGAAATGAACTTACCTTAAAGCTTTACGATATTTTTAATTTTACGTTTACTTATTAATTTTAATATAATTTTGGTCAAAGTTAGGAGAATGAACTTTCAGCTCTTAATAAATAGGAAGAAAGTCTTTTAAGTACAGTTTACTTATTTAAAAAAAAATACTAAGTATAAAAAGTGACGTCACCAATATTTCAGTAACTGTCGTCATCAAAAATTCACTTTATAAATTCGAAGCCAAGTTCGATACGAGATAGCGTCAAGTGTGACTTGGCCCGCGTCCAACCTCGGGGAGCATGCCCAATCGTGTGATGCATCCCGTGTATTTTAATAAGCGTCCTTCGTTGTTTGTTTTTACGTCTATTTTTACTCCGGTTTCGTTTTTAATTTGGCTTTTGAGATTCATTCATGAGATTGATATTTTATGTGCAACGTAATTCATAAGTTGAAATAAACTTTAATGTGATTTTAAAATGTTGGACTCTAAATTTAATGTGTGAAATTTATCCGATTTATCGGTATTAGCATTGAAAAAAATTACTTTGTGAAAAAAAAAACTTTATGAAATTTTAAGTTTGTATACACGTAAAGCCTAAATAGATGAATCTCATGTATTATTTACTTCACCATAAAGGCCATTTTAAAAAAATAAGTGTGACACTGCACACAACCACGATCGCGCTGAGCGTCTTCTGAGTTGTCTGAGTCTCTGTCCTGAGTTGTCTTCTATTTGACTAATGTTTGACATTATCGGGCACAGTTGTTACCGCCATATCAGGGCTGGTAGCTGAGGTGCAGCAGCAGATGGAGGCGAGCTACGCGCAGAATCAGCAACGACAGGTCAATGCATGACGCTACCCCGACCTTGACCCTTGTCCTTGACATTGACCCCTCTCCTTGACCCTGACCTTGAACTTTTCGAAATTCCTTTTGGTTGTGAGAAATAGTGCTAGAATTTTTTATGCCCTTGATAACAGATTATTTGAAGCACTTTGACATAATTGGCTGTGCTTATTGTATCTCTCACTAGATACAATAAGCACAGCCAATTATGTCATGGCCATACAAAAGTTCAAATATTAAATGCTCAACTAAACTTAACCTTTGCTTTAGTTGAGCATTTAAAATTTGAAGTTTTTATTTTATGTTGATCCAGGATCTTTTATGAAATTGAGTAAGATCAGATAAAAACATAATGAAATAAATACCCATTACATTTTACTAGCATTAGCAAATAACTAGGTTTTTCGGGCATTAGGTCTCTGTCTTGGAAATCTCAAAAGTTTTAGCTTTTCATAATCTGTTATCCAGAGTTTTCTTTAAAGAATTCCTTCGGATTCCTTAGATCACAGAAATGTGGCCCTCTTGTTGTTTTTCATTGTATCCTAAGATGCATCCAATATTCATATTTTTATAATTCCTTATTTCAATCCTGTCTTGCTATACATATTTATGTCGATTTCTTTTTGTTTTATGTATTTTTTTTCATTTTTGTTATTTTCGTAAGTTGCTGTCTTAACATCGTGTTTAAAGCCTTATGTAAAACAAAAACTAAGCGTCACTGCTCTCGTGAAAATTAACACTAAACATAACTATCACAAAATTATTTCAAACCAAATTTGGTTTCACGCTAAAAGTAACCTTATATAGAAATTGATTAGCTTGATAATCGTTTGCCAAATTCTCTTTATAAAAGCCTTTAAATTAACTTCAACTTACTCACACAAATCTTTCATAATTGCATTCGATATTTCATGGCAATAACTTTGAATTATCGCTTCTGCAGTTCAATATAAGCTTCTGCTTCAAGATTTTGTTTGTAAATATCGTTCAAAAATAACCCTTAAATTATTGCAGTTATGTTTCATTTTTGTGTTAAGGGTATATGAACTTTTAATGTTGTTATTATATCCTTGGATAAAAGTTTAAATATGGATTGCAAAAGTCTGATCATTATGTCCGATCGGAACGGCAAAAGTACTGAAAAATCTTGGATATTCCTCTACTATACACTTTTGTGGTTGGTTATCTTTAGATTTAAATCAGTCTTACACCAAATTTTATTGACAAGCGTATAATTATACCTATGTACGGTATATGTACACGTTGTACAAGATCGCGTGAAGAGCCTCAGGGGAGGCCTAGGTCCAACAGTGGACATCTATCGGCTGGTGGCAGGGCTTTTGTGGTCATTTGAAATTAAATTGTCTTTCGGTATGTGTACCACGTAGTTTTCTTGTGAGTACCTATCCAAAAGATAGTCTTACGAAGACTAAGGGCCTGTTTCGCCACTGTCCAATAAGTTCTGGTTTAAACTACTTGGCAAATAAATTCATACAAATTTCGTTCTAATTTTGAATTCACTTGGAAGGTAACCCTTACGTAGAGGTGGTGAAACAGGCCCAAAGCGTATCATCAGATTATCTAAAATATACTGGCGTAATTGCATAGCGAATTAAGTGTTTCATATTATAACCGAACTTTCAGTGACAGTTTAGAATGTGATTAACGTAAATCGTGCCATAAAATTTCTTCAACATTTGCACAGCAAAATTTCAAAAACATAAAAATCAACAGTTTCATGTTTAACTATAAAGTAATTCAACAATATCCTTACATTATATCGCAACATGCCTTGTTGCGTTCTTGGCACACAGACTGGGTACATTTTTGGACAAACGCGTGCTACCGGAACATAAATATATCTGCCGTATTTTAAAGCGCCATGCTTTAAATAAAATACCTTACATTACTTTGTTTACACAGGCACACCGAATTCTTAAGTGAAAAAGAAGACCATTCGTTTTATCGTTTAATTTTAATAATAATAATTTGTATCTCGGTAAATAAATATTAAAAGCTATATTCTGTAAATGACAACCAAAAATTTACTAAGCTTTACTTCGCCGGAGAACCCATAACATGTTAATTAGGACACTTGTAACTTTTAAAGTTGACTGCTCGGTTGGCGTGCGGCCGCCTCACCGCTTGACACTGCGCCGAGTGTTGTGGGTTCGATCCCCACACGAGACAACACTTTGTGTGATTCATAAATTGTTGTTTTGAGTCTGGGTGTCCATTGTGTCCGTTAGTTGTATGTTTGTAAAGTCCCCCGCGACACAGGATTTAGTACTAATGCGGGAGTTGTCCTTAAAATGTTTGTGACAAAAACGCGCAATGCTATAGACAGTATATCAGAAGCTACACTCGCACATTTTTTTATTTTACCCACCGTTTCTGCCCGATCCCGTGGAAATTTCAAGAAATCTCTTGGTTTCATCATCATCAGCCTTTAACGGTCCACCGCTGGACTAGGCCTCTCTTTTGAAAGGAGGCATTGGCCTACTATACCACACTGGCCAAACGGGTTGATATAGGGTTTGTATCAAGTTTTCCTTGTCTTACAGTGCTATTCTCTGCATAATTTGCTTCCCACTGTCAGCTCTTACGACATCCATGGGACGATATGGGGTGGTGACGATCCGTATTCTTAATCCGTCACCACACGGACATTACACACTTAGTTTTCAAAATTTCAGCTTCTTGCACCCAATAGTTTTGGCTTTGCGTTGTCTGTCAGTCAGTCAGTAATGCAAGAATTTACAAATACAGACAGGTGTCTCATTATTATGTTCGGTTTTTGTTGAGTTGTTCTTAATCTTGCTATCCTAGTTTTTGTTTATTTTATACTCCTTTTGGTATTTTCAAGTTTCCAAAATGTTGTTACAGAAGGTAGTGTTACCTTCTCAGGCACAGTTTCTACTTAATGTTATCCTGCTTAGTCTTTAGTTTCGAACCACGAGAACCTCGCTAAGTCGAACATTAAGGGAGACGCCAAAAATTCGAGTTAGAGTTTTCGACTTTTGGAGGATTTCGACTTAGGCGGATTTTGATTCGATATAAAGAGGTTGAGATTTATTTTGATAAATTTAGAGAGAAAAATTAACAAAAATTCAAGCTGCAGAGTTGAAAACATATTTGTATTTATTACGTACAATTCATCCTTATTACTAAATTGCAGGCTTATTAATTGTTCAGCAACATCTTTCTTCTTTTCACCGCTCTTCACGGCTTCGAGCACTTCAAATTTTTCAGCAAGACTCAAAGTTTTCTGTTTACTTTTCACAGCACTCATGTCTTAACAATTTTATTTATAAACTGTTGTACAAGTTTATGTGTATTGTAGTAGAAGCAAACTACTTCTGACAATATCAGTCGACAGCAAATGACTTGATTCGCTAAAGATCAAATTAAATAAAAAATAATAAAAAACACCTGACACCAAGCAAGCAAACACGTGTTAACGTGAGTCATAAATTCATGGTAATCCTATTCATTTTATACTACTAATTTATTTTCTAAAAACAATGGTGTACTTACATTGTCGGCAAATTCTTAAAGTCGGTAACTTATTTTTCTTTAAACTATAGAGGAAATAAGTTTCAAGTAATCGAGTTGTAAAAAAAACAATAGCAAATGTTCGAGATACAGAGGTCCAATTTAATATTTCGATTCTGAAGTAGGAGGCAAAATATGTACCAAAATGGCTTGTAAGGGTCCACTGATTACCAAAATATATATAATGAAATTAATATATAAAATTTATATAAAAATATATACCTATATAAATATAAATAAATATAATGGTAATCAGTGGAACAAAACATTTTTTTGAGATTTGGTCAGAATAGTTGACTTTTAGGCAAACTTGTGCATTTAAACTCCAGAAATACGTTAATCGATGTCAATATTTGTTATAGTTGGAAAAGTCTAACTAAATAGTATAATAGATTAATTTGAGCAACTCATCTAAAGCTGGCATCCCACGGTGCGTGGTTATGCAGACGCACCGTACCTTTCAAGTTGCGTTGCGCTTACGTCTGCAAATCACACACTGTGGACTGAGGCGTAAAATAACGATTACAAATTGTCCTCTACGTCTTTGAATATTTTTGTATTTCTACGTTCGTTTCGTTTCTTCCTATTTCTTACATTTTCATAGTCATCTTCCTTTTCTAACTAATCCTTGCTCCCATTTTGCGTAAACATTTTATAATTGTATTAATTACATACACTTAGATATACATAACGCTCTCGCAAACCTTTGTCTGCCTGCACCTAAGTTACTCGACGTTGACTAACAATTCATAAATAAAAAAAATACTAAAAATAAATAACAAAATATAAAGAACATTGTAAAATAGTTTTTGTTTTTGTTTCATTTCGCTGTTGTATTTTAAGTATACCGCTGAAATAATTTTGTGGCTACAGATTCAATATTACTATTTCACTTAATTCTCATGGTGTTGTCACCAAACTAAAATTTGTCTATGGCTGTATTTTATGAACACCCAGCGAAAACTCTAGCTAAACAGTTGCAGTAGGATTTAAGTACTTATTTCCAATCCATGAGAACGGTACAAAGGATAAGCGTCTAGCATGTTGAGCTTGACGTGTTGCTGTGTTTACACGCAATGCCAGAAAAGCAAAGGGATGTTTTAGAGATTTCAAACAGAGTTTCGTGGCTAATTGTTGGTGATTCAGGCGCGTCTCAGCTGTGTAAAAGTCACAGCTCATTACTCGCCACTCGACTAGCACCGGCTGCACTCGGCGTCCACTCGTCGACAGGAGGTCTAGGAGTGGACGTTTTCATCCACTTAGGGGCCAGCCATTAATTACGTCACACAATTTTCGTGCCTTTTCGACCTCTCCCCCCTTTTCACAGCTGGTCTCATACATTCTCACCTCATTCTTCATATAGTGTCACACTTCATCGACCCCCTACCCCCCTCTAAACTCGTGACGTAATTTGTGGATAGTCCCTTACCAACGGTTGGATCATGGCTGGACGCTGCGCGACCCAGTAAATTCCGAAGTAGCCTGTTACCGATTGACGCATCGTCCTCGCGTAAATGACTCGCAGGAAGCGCGGTCTACTTGGGAAGCAAGCAAGTAGAAGCAAAAGCTACTCGCTGTCCTAACATGGGAGTTCTAACATGTGGTTTTCGGTGACTGAGTTGATGTAGTGAGTCCATGTCTCAAAGGCGAGGCGGTGCAGATCAGATGGGCCGGGTGGATCTACTCAGCTGTGACTGTAAAACTGTGTATAAAATTATGTTAAACTTTTGTCAGATGTTGTTTTCATATCTTTCTAGTCTTGCAAAAGAGAGCACTAGACAACATGAGGACTCTTGCACGGCTGAAACACCAGCGATGTAGGATAAGTTTTGTTCAGCACGAAATAAACCTGGCAGCTTTCTTTCGCAATGTCTGTCCATCATAGCCGATGCTGCCATCCCCCTTTTAGGGTTAACACCATACATACATATACTCACGCCTTTTTCCCGTCGGGGTAGGCGGAGACAACAGAACGCCACTTGCTTCTATCCTTACAAACCTCACGCGCTTCCTCTACATTCATTACTCTTTTCATACATGCTCGCTGGTATCAGGGCCGTTCCGACTCAATCCAACGCCTGTGTGCGAAATCCATGAAGCGCCTGTTGGGTGGCATCCGGAAGTTTGGCGGATGACTTTTTTTTTTAGTCGCGGAACGCCAACGCCTCCGCCCCGTCCTACGCCACTGCGCCTGTGTGCGAAATCTGTGAAGCGCCTTTTTTGCCATCGTTTTTCGACAATAACTGTTATAATTAACGCAAATCTCGGCGCGCGGCGCCCCTGTCACCCTGGCGCCTGTGTGCGCCGCGCGCATTGCACATAGGGACGGTTCGGCCCTGGCTGGTATACAGGCGAATTTGTTGCATTCCAAATGCATTTGCTTCCTACAATTATCATATTATTAAACAATTTTCACGTGGCAGTGTGCTAACGTTGTCTCGTGTGACGAATACTGCCAAATTGTAGGCTTATCCCATAAATACCGTTCGAGGGAATATTGGGTGACAAATATTTAGTTCCATTTTGACATACATGATTTTCGCTACGGTCTAACAGATTTTGAATTTAAACACTAAAAAGCTTGATCGCCAGCCGTTTCTCTGCTGTTATCATCTGCTTTATATACCTAACAAAACATTTCAAAATATATTTAGTTTTAAAATAAATACGAGTTATATAACCCTCCTTTGGCTTTGCCGTAGTCGGGTAAAAAATAATGTTAGAGCAGATTTCAGCGGTATATTTATTTTTATGCCTGAATGTATAATTATATCTTTTTAGATTTTTGTGTTTTTTTATGAATGCCAGATCCCGTGTTTTTTATAAAAAGTTTGTTCCCATTGCTATTTTGTTTCCTTTTTTTTCAGTGTGATGTAGTTACATGTATTTTTTTTAGATTAGTGATGTTGAAACATTTGTATGCTTCCGAATTTATGCTTCTTAGTTCCGGAAGCGGATAGACGACGTCATATAAAGTGTTATTGGTTATTGAGGAGCACAATGCTAAATAAAGAAGAGATAAGCTTAAATAAATTGTACATATTTTAGTAACACTTTGTATGAAATGCATATGGTATAATGGTAGCAGCTAAAACGGAAATTATAGGTTTTACTTTGATTTCATATAATAAACGTAAACTATAATAAACGTAAATAACGTAAAAATTGAATGCTTTAAAAATGTTTTAAAAGTAACCTCGAAAAAGTGTGAGCTACTACCACTTCAGTAGATCTGTAGAAGCATGTTTGTTTTTAGCTTTATATTTATCTAAAGTGGAGTGTGACATCGTTCTTAGGTGCTACAAAAATATAATGTTTACAAAATTTTACAAATTTAATAATACTTTTGATTCTCGGATATTGACGAAATTACGAAAAGAACAGTTGTTCCATACAAAATTGTACTTTGACCTTGACAAAATGTGTGGAGAACAGCTGATTTTTTATGATATTAGCACAATACAAAAGATAATGTTTTGTTAAGCATTATAGTACCAAGTACGACGCCATATCTTCACTACAAACAACGTGTACGTACAAATCATGACTGAGTACAAAAATATTAACACATATTAATTTCTAACTTACAGGAAAACGTGCAGCAGGATAACCACACTCGCCCTTACACAAACGGTACAATTTTACACAACAGCGGCCCAGTACACATAGTCGCTAGCGAATACCAAGAGTTGCCTAAAGAAAAGACTTCTGAAACGCAGAAAGAAAAAGAAGCAGCACCTGCGCCTGAATCTGCCACAGAAACTGTAGAAAAAGAGAAAGAAGGATCAGTAGAAAAAGAAGTCACTGAAGAAGTTAAAGATGAATCGAAAGAAACTGTGCAGGAAAGCACAGAAGTTGCTAAAGAAGCTTCGCCTGAGCCTGTTGTAGAAAAAGAAGCAAGTCCAGAGAAAGGCAAAGAGGCTACTCCTGAACCTAAGGAACCTGCTCCTGAATCGAAGCTACCTACAAAAGAAGAAACTCCCAAAGAAGCTACCCCAGAACCTGAACCAATTGCACCGATAACAAAAACTGAAGATGAAGTGGAAGAAGAGGAAATTGAAGAAGAAGTCGTAGAAGAGGAAGGGGAGGAAGAGGAATTGAAACCAGTAGAATCTAAGACACAGGAGCCTGAAGTAATAGTAGCCAAAGCCGACGAATTAATAAAAGCCGCAGATGATTTGAAAACAGAGACGAATGGAGATATAAGGAAAACAGAGGAGTTCTTGAAAGAAGAAACGAGTGCAGTTGTTGGAGAGAAGAAAGAGAAACAGTCGACGCCTGAATTATTAGAAGAAGCTATTAAAGATGATGAAGAGGAAGAGGATAATGAAAAATCTAGTGTCAAAGTAAGTTATACTTTTTATATAATCTTTTATAGAATTACTTAGCAATATGCTATTTTCTTCATTAATAGTTGATCCATGTCTTATAAACATTTTGATATTGACTTAGATTGTCATGTCATTACATTATTTAATTTGTAAAGCCTCTACGGTGCAGAGTATAACATAACCTATTATTTTAAATGTTCATTTTGTGATTATAATTTAAATTTCAAGTAAGTATATTAGAAAAAAATTGCAAATGCTCACTTGGCAATTCGATATAGCTCGGTTAGTTGTCAATTTACTTTGGCATGATTTATGTCAGGCTTGGTTACTGACTGATTTTGGAATCTGTCAGGCTATGCCGAATTGCCAAATGAGTTTTAGATAAGTTGCAAGATGACGAATTTGATGCACATGAGATTATTAGACTTAGTGCATAATTAGTCAGCTACATCAAGCACGCTTAGTAGTTCACGATTGTTTTGTAACTTACCACATTTTTTATGTTTATTGAATAACTTGAGTGATACGGAAATTTCGTTCATACGCCATAAGACTTTTTATTCAATGGAAATTTAATTGAAGATTAGAAGGGCATTTTGATAAATATACCTACGTGGATAAAGATATTTTAAATCAACAGTTTTACTAAAGTATTATAGGAATTAAAAATGCGCATGCAAAGTATTTTATCGATTTAAATTAAATTGTCCTTTCCATAAAACACATCTCGATAATCAAGTTTAGAAGTTCTACATTTAAACTTACATTGGAAATAATATAGAATGGCTGTAGAACCGTTAAAGAAAAATTTAAGAAGTAATTTTGAAAATAGAACGCGATGTTCTTTAACCGCTGAATTCAATATTCGATGCATCATTTTCTTGAGATTTTATATGTGAAACATGCATCTCGAATCTCAAAATCCATGGATAGATTGAATATTGAAACCGGCGGTTAGTCACATCAAATAAATAAACTCATAGCTTTTTTTAAATGTAACGAAATATCCGTACCTCACTTGGCACGTGACACATCACAGTAGAGCACATGTCGTAGGTGCTAGGCATGGAGGTGACGGCGCACCTGGCGGACGGCGGCGAGTGCCACACGCCCCCACCTCCGCCTCCGCCGCCGCGCCCGCTCCCGCCGCCCGCCACGCTACCGCGCGCGGTGAGACCACGCCCTTACTGCACTGTGTACACCGTGCAGACTGTTTATGATTGATACTGATGTTGTTTTGAGCGGTTTCTCTGCTAGCTAAGGCCACCCACTTTCTTTGTTCACGTCATTTAGATCCTTAGTAGAGCCACTTCGAAAAAATAAATTAGCTTTAGTGGCATTTGTCGGGGTACATGGTATAAAATGAGATGTTCTTTAGATCATGGTTTTGTTAAACATTGTGTTCTCAACTTTTATAAATAGTATAATGGCTCAATAGTCAATCAATTTCGAGTCAATCTAGTGAAAGGAGTTTGATCAAAACCTATTTTTCGTTGTTTTTAAAATCACCTTTTATATTATAGTTTTACATACACATACTTATTGTATTATGCATCAAATGGAGGGTTTAAAGTCCTGAATACAAATATCTAGAGGGAACTTTATTCCATAAAAGTAGAAATACTACAACTACGTATTATATTACAGTAGAGAAACCATTTAAAACAAACTTCGAATAATCCACTTGTGTTATGTTACATTGTTTGTGTTTTCTGTCTAAAGCTGGCTTCCCACGGCGCGTGGTTTTGCGCACAACACCTTTGAAGTTACGTAACTCGCAGTTTCACTTCAACTCACGCACCGGGGGTAGCCAGCATTAAATACAATTACACCGTGTATTGTTATTGGTTTCGGAGCCAAACTTTCTTCATACTAAATCAACACTTAATATAAACATTTCGAGAGCGCTTAGTAATTGAATCGTTGCGTTACGAGATAAGTAGAAAGCTCCCACATCCTTTAGACTAATTCGTAATATTCGGCGATTATTTCACTAATATCTGACGTGCACGCATTTCAACCTATGGCACTATGCAGGTGCTATTTTGTCTTTTTTTTAAGTGTTCCTATGAACTTCAGCAAACCTTATAAATACAGCGAAACTATATTTTTTGCCGGCTCTGAAACCAATCAAAACTCACGGTGTATAATAAAATACTAGTGCCAATTCTGTTCACTTTTGGTTATTGATATAATGCTAAAATACTTACTCGTAATTTGCTGTCGAAATGGATTTATCCTTCTCCTTAAGGACTGGGCACACGACCAGCAATTGAATAGGCTGGATACGATAAATAGATTTTTTTGAAATAAAATGAAAAAATATTGAGCCAACGAGTTCGGCACCATTATTTGTTGTTATATTAATATTTATTTATGTATTTTATATTATTTAAAATTACGTAGAGCATTTCGCATGCTAAGCAAGAATGTCGGTGATAAATGAGGAAAAATACATACCAATAAGTAGTCCTTACAATAAGAACAAATGAATATTCTCATTCTTAACCCGAATATACCGGGAGGCTGGTACAAAATGAACACAATACGGCACGCCATCATTTCGCTCACTTTCAAATATAAATACTTACACATAAAAGTGGATTCTCTTATTATTTATATGTAGAGTACGCCAGCATATTTTAATTGGGCCCTGTAAGGGTCCGTAGACCTGAGACTGACTGACTGGTCGCGTTAAAAAAACGAAATAGTGCTTGCAACTGGAAGACAAGAGAGTCTTTAGTCAGAAGGCCAATTCTGGTAATTATATTTGTTCAAATTCCAATATCAATCTAGTCTCGGTGTCATAAATGGTATTCTCGTAACTTAACTGACACTTGAATGAGATCAGGACTACATCGAAAGTTGAACCAAGTGTGAACTAGTGTGGACGGTATTCTGCTAATTATTTACGTACAACAAACGTCAAACTGTAGCTAAAACCAAATGATACTACGGTTTGACAGTTCTCAGCTGACTATTGTTGACAATTGAGCAAAATAAGTGTTTGTTACTTTGTTATTGTTTTATATATAAAATAAGTATGAGTGGATTTGGGTTGCGATGGCTATACCTATTGAAAATAATCCACACGATCCAAGGAACCAATACATTTACTTACCGAAATTTTATTACTTATTTGTATATTAATTTTAATTTGGCATGGAAACGTAGTGGCATCCAATTACCATTCCTATTAATGTATTTTCCCATACAATGGCAACATTCATGTTTTTGTTTTTGAGTTTTTGACATTACCTCTGAATCAACAAGAGATTATAAATTGATTATATCGAAATGATACTGTAATGAGATTAAGTGAATCAGAATACCAATTGTGAGTCAATTCAAAATTAAATCGCAGTTCAGTCAAAATTCAGTGTCAGTGTCTGTTAAATACGAGAATTGGCCTTCAGTTTATTAATATAACAAAAAAAAGTCTTAACCAATTTCAGATAATATAAGGTTAAGAAAAAGATAATTCCTTATTTATCAACCGATTCTTGCAACGGTTGTCTGTATTGTAGATTGTAGTTAGCGAATGGTAGAATTATTGTTTAGTTGCTTCACATTCCAGCCTTTGTAGTTGTTGTTACTTGTTTAACTTTGCTTAGTAGATACTGTTTTCAATATTTTTGTGTGGAAATAATAATTTGGTATTGCAGTTTTTAGGCTAAACTTTTTTAATAGATAAATTAAATCGTCATGGTCGTCACACCAGGATTTTCTCTGGAAGGCAATCGAACCCGTACCTCCACCTTAGCAGTAAGGGTCACCACTAGCCACTAGACCAACCAAATTATGAAATAGAAACTTGGAATGAGAGGCGGGCATTTTTTCTAGAGTTCTTCACTGTTCGTCATACGCCCAATATCTTTCCGGTCGAGTTAGAATACTGTCCCACAGGACTATGAGAGTGAAGGAACACAGAGTATACTCCTGTATGCACACTTGTTCCAAACAGTTGGCTAGAATCGGTTGATACTAATCTCCATATCCGAAGTTCAGTCTGAAGAGCATTATCATCAATATTTTCCTTCCACAAAGTCTTTACAGAAATTATCTTCAATCATAATTACGGACAAAAAATCAATACATATTATGTCCACACAAAAATATCTCCACACGAATAAAACTGCTTGCATTTTAACTTTTTTTTACTTTTGTTACATCACACTAAATAAAGTTTTTTTTTATAAACAAAAGCAGTTTTATTTTAATACCTAAATGTGTTATGTAACCTGTCTTTACTTCAATAACTCATTGCGTAAGTTAATCGGTAAATTATTTATGAGTGTGTCGCATTTAGACATGTGTCATTAATAAAGTCCTAATAAGGCTCAAGTTCAGTTAATGTATTTAGCTACTGTTCGGTATTAAGCCGTTGTTTATGGTGAAATATTTGTTTAGAAGTAAAATATTGTCGATGGTTTGATGACGCATTGTTTTGGGTCAGTAGGCTTCGTAAGGTAATGTCTGGTTTTAGAGAACTACATACAAATATTTCACTTACAGTAAAGTTATAAAAAAAATGAGTAGGGACCTATTTGACCATATAATAATTGTGTCACAAATAGAAAATCTTATACTAATATATAAAGCTGAAGAGTTTGTTTGTTTGTATGTTTGATTGTTTGTTTGTTTGGTTGAACGCGCTAATCTCAGGAACTACTGGTCCGATTAGAAAAATTCTTTCAGTGTTAGATAGTCCATTTATCGAGGAAGGTTATAGGCTACATAACATCACACTAAGAGCGACGGGAGCAGAGCAGTAGCCTTAAATAACGCGGCTGTAACAGCATGACGTTTACTTTCATATTGAGATAGTTACACGCATTTTAATACTAACTAGAGTAGACTGGCTTGTGACGTTTTCTGGCACTTTTAACGATCTGCGACATTTCCGTAGGTACGAATTATTTGAGAGAATGATAGAACATACATCTTCAATTTTTTTCTTTTGTATCTTTTTAGTCACCTTGTTGACCTCTGTCGAAAAGAGGACTAAAAATATACCCGTATTATACAAGTTGTAGACGGTAAGTCCTTATCTGCCTATGGACACTTGCAATATCATGACTCTGATGGTGTTCACAAAAAGGTAATTGTTATTCTAGCGGTTAAAAGAAAAAAATATTATTATGCTTTGGGTGTTGGGTGCATTTGGCTTCTTGGTGTGTTTGTCTCCTGCTTTGCCAAGGAGGGTAGTTTATTATTTATTTGCCAATTCCTCTAATATACTTCTAAATTCGTTGCGGGTTCCAAGAAGTTAATCTGGAGCTTTACGAGTGTCGTTGTCATCATTGGTCACTGCTGCGGAGCCTGGCTACATAGATAGTACAAAAAGTAGTAATGTTAATGTGACTAGTATAACGGTGCTTCCACGTCGCACTTTTACAAGTTATTAAGTACAATGTGAAACAGTTGCAGCTCCTTACAAAAATAAAAAATGTACCTACCATAATATCGGCGATTAAAAAGAGTGGCCACGGATTTTAGTGTCCGTTCTTTCTCGTAGTTCTACTAGGCATGAGACCGATATATCAAAAGGAATCTGAAATCCGATTGCAGTTAGAAATTGTATCGTATCGATATTCCAATGTGAGAAAACCGATTTTAGAAAACGCAAAACAATACCACGATAACACAAACAATCTAATCCGAACCAAACGGTGCAAGCGCAACCAAACTACAAAGTAAATCTAAAGCTTACGTTTTCGATAGTTTTCATATTCATTCGTTCTCTTTCACATTGTCAAACGACTACTTAGTTAGAATGAGAGAGAGCGAATTTCATTTCTTTTTCTTACTAACTTAGTGATACGTTGAAAGAGCGAAAGAGATGAAGCGTATTGTTTTGGGTTTTGGCGGTTTTAAGAATTGCAGATTGAATAGAAAAATAAAACTAAATATCGAGGCGATAATATCTAATTCAGATTGCAACTATTTAATGTTTATTTTGAAAATTGCAAATTAGGAATTTAGGTTTGGAGAGTTTTATTTGATTTGATTGGTCTCATGCCTAAAATACAATAAGATTTCGATTGTTTGCGTTTGTCCTACGCTACGCTCCAACATCCGCTACTGAAATCGATTTCTAAAATCAGTTTTGAAATCGATTACAAAATCTGAAATCGGATTTTTATCGGTTTGCGAAAACGCCCATGCCTAGGTTCTACCTATTGCTTTGCGAACGAGGCAGTAAATGTAAATGTAGAAGCATTCAGTAATTTACTTTAAAATGTTGACGTTCATAAGCGTCACCTTGTGCCCTAGATGAATAAATGATTTTGACTTTGACTTCGCAGCAACTTTTTGTTGAACAACATTTCTGAATGTAAGCACAACAATCTGTAGCTAATTAGTCTTAGTGTTTCCATAGACTATTTCTAAAAGTTATGTAATATTACCAAATATTGTCCTGTTCCTTAATTTTGCCCAACGGAAAAAATAACTGCGATGTGGAAGCATAAGTTAAAATTCAGAGACTTAACATTATAAAACATAAAGGTATTCAAAAAACGTATTGAAATGTAAATCAATATTAAATTATTCATGGTTAACACATTGGCAGCACGAAGCTGAGAGCGTGCAGTCGATATTCCTGGAGACGGAGATCCCTCAGCAGTCGCGCGTGCTCGTCGCAGACTTCGCGGAGAACCGCGCCGACAAACAAGAGCAGCCCACCAAACACTCCCCGGTAAGAATATACATCTACCCACATTTCTTTTAATAATATTGTGTCGTCCTAGGACAACACACACGAACATCTGATACAAAAAAAGCTGAGTTTGTACCATAGCAATCAGATAAATGATATTATTATATTCTTAAACAGATACATAAATAATATTCTATTATAAGCTAGTGTTGTTCCCTTTTCTAGAATTCTGTAAAACAAGAAACAACAAGCCCACTTCTTCATTTTACTCTTATAGAATAGTCAATTTCGTAAACGTGAAATTGAACATGTCATTGAATCAAGAGTCAACACGCTACACAGTTATAAGCTTTTGACTTTGTTAGTCACAACTAAATCATATTCCATTTTTTTATATTCTTGATATCATAAATACCAATCTACAAGACTATTATAATCAACGAAAGATTTGGAGCTGATTATGTTTTTATTCATAAAATAATACGGTTCTGCTGAACACGAAAGGGGTATAAAAAAGCGGTGCCGCAAGGCATGGCGCTGGATCCAGTTTTCTTTGTTCTTTCGAGCTTTTTAACGGCTGCATACTCTTAAGACTGTTAAACTGTTAAAATTGTCTATACAAGACGATCTTGTCAAAATTGACGCGGTACTTTAAAATAAAGATTCACTATATAAACATATTAATTCCAGTAACGGATGGATGCAGGCTCCTTTGCTAAAACCAACCGTCAGAGACCCAATTCTCCTAAATAAATTTGTTCATAATACAGTTTCGATATAATGTCAGTGACATACGTCGCAAATGGTATTCTGCTAAATTAACTGATATTTGAATTATATTGTAACTAGCAAGCCAATTCTCGTATTTTTATATGACATTGAAATTATATTTTGAATTGATTCAGAATCGATATTCTGCTAACCTAATGTCATTATCGTATAATTTGAAATAAACAGTTTGTCGTTGACACATATTTTGACACTTGTTTTAATTTATAATCTAGGGCTCAATTCTCCTAAATAGTTTCGATATAATGTTAGTGGTGCCATACTTACATCAGAAAAATCGTATTCTTCTAAATTATCTGATATTTGAATGAAATTGTAACGAGATCGTAAATTGTAATAATGTCCTTTCGTTCAAAATATAATTTCATAATAATTTCAATAGTTAAAGCCCATCCATTCCAAAGCAAAATAAAGTCTGGATCCGAAACAGTTTCTAATCAATAATGCAATAATCAGTAATAATGAAGGCGATTAACTAAACTCAAACTCAAACGTGACTCGTGGCAACACTTTCTAAATATCTATCTTCTTATCGATAGATGGTGGTTAGCGGGAAGATGACTCTTTCTCTGATACAAGACGCGCCGCGGGAAACGCCTGAAAGGGACCAAGGTAAATATAATTATGTATTTCATTTCGATTAGTCATCCTATCCGACACTAGACAATTAGACAAATTCCGTTACACAGTGGGTAACGTTTGCATCTACGATCGGGGTCGGGTTCGATTCTCGGGTTGGGCGAAAGTGTTATTGAGTTTTCCGAATTCTCAGTAGCAGCACGGAGGCTGGCAATGTGCCAGGTAAAAACAATAGGCTCGCCCCTTATTACGTGGGACCTAACATTAATAACGTGGCGAAATGTGGGTGTAATATAACACCTCTGCCTACACCTTCAGATACAGGCAACGACAACCCAACCTACTAGACGGCCGACGTAAGGCGAACACTTTCTGACAACACGTTAGACTTATACGTGTTACATACATAAGACCAATCCCAACACTAGATATAAATTATGACGTTCCGCCAATTTGAACCGGCCAATTAGAATGCATTTTTGTAGCCCCTCCCCCTTGCCCCGCATACCTCACCGCTTTGACAGAATTGTTTGTTTGTAGAAATGATAACATTAGATGTCTAGTAGGCTAGGTTGTCGTTGGATACAGGCGATCTATAAAAAAAGATAACAATTTATTAATCAGTTTATAGCAAATTATATCCCAGATAACAATGCAAACTTGCCAAACTTGCAGCAAGTTTAAATCAAACTTGCTAGTTTCACTGTGACAAACTTGCATGAAGTTGGTTCAAAGGATTTGGATGACGACGAGCACAGGTTGGTGGTCGGTCGACCTCCTAGATACAGCAGGAGGTGCTCGACGACCAGCTGTTGTCGGACCACCAACCTGTGCCTTGTACCTGTGCAACCTTTGTAAAAGCAAACTTCATGCAAGTTTGATGCAAGTTTGTCACAGTGAAACTAGCAAGTTTGATTTAAACTTGCTGCAAGTTTGTTGCTATCTGGGATGGAATGATGCCTATTAATTGACACCAAGACACTCATCAGACACAGATTTGTGCTAGGTGGGAATGCAATATACGAACTCCGATTTAGCAGTAGCGAGCACTACTAGACAACAATTGAATTAGTCTTGTAGTTGTAGTGTAGTTATAGTATTTTATGTAGCGTACCGTCTAGTAAAGTTTTGTGAGCAGTTGATATCTAAACATCTGACTCTCCAGCAGAAACTGCAAGGTAAATATTTATGATATTTCTGATAGTAAATATTGATATTTCAGAGTCGACTGTCGATGACTTCACCACAGCAAGTGGAGTCACGCAGAACGCTGCCGAGGTAAATATATATTCACTTATATGTACAATCAAACAAGTCGGCGGTGGACCAGTTTAAAAAAAATCCCTTGGCTGGCTCATAGAGTTGACTCTATGAGCCAGCCAAGGGATTTTTTTGCCACACTAGAAACTGGTTTTGTATACGAATGTCAATGTTTGTGTAAAGTAGCACTGGAAGCGACGATGTCTTGCTGAGTGATTCTCACCCTTATGGTGGTCTAGCGGGAAGTTGTTCGACTGTACATAAAAAAAAATTGCGTTACTGACTGACTGACAGACGACACACAGCCGAAACTACTGGGCGCAGGAAGCTGACATTTGGCATGTATGTTCCTTAGGGAGTGTAGGGGTGCACTAAGAGGGATTTCCCGAAATTTATACTAGATTGGGCTGAAACGCTCGAAATTAAAAAGTCGGGCGGCAGTCCAGTAGTTATTTAAAAAATAATGTCATTATATTTATTATTATATTCATCATGAAAATTAAGAATAAAAAAAATAATAACTTCCCTGTCAAAAACTGTCCCACTGCTGGACATGATTCTCCACGCACTGTAAAAATATTTAGATTAGGAATCGGACATGCAGGTTGCCTTGCCATGTTTTTACTATAGATAGGTGCTAAGATCCTATTCCTAGGTTTGTACCTAGGAAGAGGATATTAGCACCTATTCCTAGCTATCATACGTAGTAGTAGACTGTTAGTCTCTCCTCTAGGCTTACGCTTTCTCTTAGACATTTTACTGACGCGTTTTTTATCCTTGGCAATAATTTTCTTTACCCATTGTTGTGAAATCAGTATCTTCTTTCTCTTCTTGTCTCAGGATAAGAATTGTTAGGCCATTTTCGAGATTTTATATCTCTTCCTTTTACACCCTGCGAAAATCTCCTTGTAAAATGCTTTAGATCTTAAGACACTCTTTTAGCCATATATTATATTACCAAACCAATTGAGAACAACCCTTATTACATTGAAGTATTTACCCAAATTTGCTTGTCATACTTACAGAAGCTCGGCGAGGACTCAGATGACGAAATCGAAGAGGAAATAGAAATTGAAGAAATTGAGGAGGAAGTGGAAGAAGTTGAGGAAGAGGAAGAAGAGGAACAGAAGGAGAAGGAAAAGGAACAGAAGGAGAAGGAAAAGGAACAGAAGAAGAAGGAACCAAGCATGGAGACACAGTGAACGTACTGATAGTGATACGAGAAGTATTGTGGTTTGTGACTCTGTGAGTTGAATGAGTAAAAATATAACAGTTTAAAAGAGTTTGTAAAGTGTGAAGCCAAGGGTGATAAGCTTATTGCTGTTATAAGGGAATTCAATAAAGTTAAGGAGATAGATGATTCAATTGCTAGTTCACATTTCGTGGGATCCACAAATTGACAGAGATGGCGCCACAGCTGATTTGTAAGAAAATCTAAATAAAAATGTCATGATGCAGTGGGGTGCCAGCAATATTGACAGAATTTCTCAAACAGTAGCTCGAGCATGCTTTTGAGTATTATGAAATGATTCTCGTATTAAATATTTATAAGTAACTAGTCATATATACTCGGCTACTCTTTGATAATATAATTTAATGTGAAGCTATAGACAATGAAGTAAACGGTTACCATACTCCCACAAAGCGGCTCTGAAAAACGGCTACAAATACCAAATAATATCTTGTATGAATATAAAAAGAGAAAGTAAATAAATACTACTATAGGGGACACCTGTTGTTAGAGTGAGATAATTTTAGTTGATTTTTTAATTCTTACACACAAATTATTGTTACGGTGCGTACTATCACAACACAGGTTCGCGCGTAACTAAATGGAATGGCGGCAATTGCCTCCATTTCAGTTTGCCATTTTAGTGTGCGGGCAACGCATCTATAGTTTTTATATAACTTTGGTTACAAACAGATCTTCACTCAAAGTCATCACCACAGAGTCATAAAACACAATTATTAATAAAAAGAAGTAAGGACATTAACTATTCTTGTTTATGGAACTGCAATTATTTTTTTGTATTTATTTATGGTACGCTTCTCTTTTTATCACACATAGAGACATGGACTGCGTGATACATTCACAAAATTGACAATTCACTAAAAAGAGAGGAAGTAAATAATTTGTCATTCCGTCCCTTTTCGCAGAAGTTTTATATCATATCTATGATGATCAGAATTCTAGACAGACTACTATTGAAAAATAATTAGGACATCTCTTTCGCGCGTTCTGGCCGTAACTATTTGACGGCAATGCGGATCCGACATTTTTATTTGAGGGGAGGGGGTGGTTAGGTTAATTTTGTAGCTGGTAACGATTGAAGAAACATTTTTATCCAGGGAAATACTCAAAAGGTCTTTGTTTCTTATAAGAAAATATGCTTTTGGTATTGAATCAGCCTCTTAACCTTCTCTTACTTCCGAGATCCGCCCGTTTGACAGCTTTCAAGGTATTGCTCAGCTCATGTTACTATGTTTACTTAACGTTTAATGTTGAAGGTGTATATTTTATTCAACATGTTGTTTTATGCTTTTGACGTTTTAATGCTCTTGTCATTAGTGTGAATTGTTTTAAGGGAACGTGTTTGTATACAGGGCGTTACGTGTTTGAGACGTGAAAGGAGGTAGGGCAAATAATTTTGATGTCTATGGCCAAAAGTCGTGATAATGGGGAAAGGCAGCTACATCATCTTTTGTTTAGAGTATTTTAGCTTTAAAATTTTAAGGTTATCACAAGCTTACATGAAACAAAAATAGCTCTATTGCGTCTATCTCACAAAAAAGACAGTTAAATACTCATCGGGTTTAGTTAAAGTTCGTTTTTGTTAAGTCTGTAATGAGTCCAAGATAAATTAATATTTACACCCATAGTCTATGACAGAAATCACAATGATTTATTTTCGACTTTTCAAAAAAAATCCTTCATCAGCCTTTAACAGTCCACTGCTGGACTAGCCTCTCCTTTGAAAGGAGGAATTGGCCTACTATACCACGCTGACCAAACGGGTTGGTATAGGGTTTGTATCAAGTTTTCCTTCTCTTACAGTGCTGTTCTCTGCATAATATGCCCTCTCTGTCGGCTCTTACGACCCCTTTGGGATGATATTGGGTGGTGACATTTCGTATTCTTAATCCGTCACCACACTGATGAAGGATAAAAATACCTCGATTCGACTTAACACTTAGTTTTACACAGAAGACAGAAATTGTATGATCCTCGTCGTCTGTATACAAACACGTTCTCATTGTTAAAATATTTTAAAATAATACGAATTTAATATATTATTCAGTGTTCGATGATTTGTGCCAAAACATTACTTCGGGCTTTTAACATTGTTACGTTGTACTTCCAAGTCTGCGAGTTAGCCAAATTTACTTGTTGTATTTATTCTATACTATTGTCTATTTCTAATATTATTAGTCTAACAATTGAACGCGTGTAAAGCAGAAAAACTGCTCACACATTGCTCTAACTTTTAAAATAGTGGGGCAGTTGGCTAAAAAGGTTTTATTATACACAGACTCACGCCTGCTTCCCCGAAAGGGTAGGCAGAGGTATATTAAACGCCCACTTTTCGCCAGTGTTTTGATCCCACGTAATAGGTGGCGAGCCTATTGCCGCTTATCGGGATATTTTGTTTGCCAGAGCCTCGTCCGTTGATCGGCAGGTGCACCAGAAGTAGGTGAGGTTGGCTTGGGACCCTAAGTTCTTGACGGGAACCCTATGCACCCTTTTTGGCGGGAACCCTATGCACCCTATTTATTATATAAAATAAAAAAGTTAAAAGCTAACGAATTGCTTTTATATTGAGAGAGTTCTCAATATGTTCAACATTTTTAATAGTTTAAATGTTCCTACCTTCATAGTAATCTGCTTATTTATTGGTTTATATCATAGTTCTTTCTATAGATCACCTGAAATATTACGTCCATTAATGGCATTAAAATTAATATTCATTATTTTGATACTATGCAACTACCCTACTTAGTAATAATATCTTAGAAAAATAAATTTTAGTTGAAATATCAAGTTTAATTTGGCGTCTTATTGGCCCGAATTCGGACATATATTTTTCGTGTCATATATTTGTATGTAAAATCAATGTACTGTGCAGTTTTTTTTGCTAGTAAGTTTACTAGAGAATGCCCCAATACTTAATGTCTATCCCCTCCGTAACTTCCTAAGGAATGGGTAACTAGATTAGTTATTAGAATACATAAAAATATATAAAATTTTGCACCAGTGTGAACTTAAACATAGATGTAATTATGCATTTAAGGATGTGACATTTTGTTTTTAATATTTTATTTTTTGTTAGTTTGAAATGAGAACAAGAAAAGTTATTCTTTTGACCGCCATCTTAAAAATACGTTAATTACTTAAAGGTACGTAAAGAAAAGAAATGGTCGTAAAGTTCTGAAAGCTAATATTTCAAGTCCGTTTAAATGTCTATGAAAATCAGAACTTGAGACAGCAGTAGTATACATTATTGTCGTTCTTTTTAGTAAGTAAAATATATTTTTTATTTATTTAGTTTTCTCATATCTGTCTATTGGGCGGTGGCGATCAAAAGATACACTATCAAACACATTCAATGGTTAGATATTTTTAAGGACATTATTTAAAATTTTCCTCTTTTGGCTGTTTGAGGTTGTTATTGGAATTGTAAACAGATTAAAAAAGACATGTCGATTAAAGAGTTAATCTACTCAGGCTACAGGGAATGATTAGTAAGAAATAATAATTGAACGTTTTAAAATAAAGGTTTGTGTAAATTAAATTATAATCTTTATTTTCAGCGTAATTTCTCATTTCAGTATTAAAATATTTATGATATTATTATTTATATAATAATTTAACATTTACTGTAGCATTTTTGTTGTTATGCTTAAATCTGTTTTTTAATTGTAAGGAATAAAATAACTGGAAATAATGTTGTCGTTTTCATGTATTTTCCACCACCTTATTACAGAAAAATAACCAAAAAACAAAGCTTAACTCTGCTAAAAAATACTGTTTATGGATCTGCATTTGCTTTTGCAACATACAATATAGACAGTATACTTCATCCATCATCATCAGCCCTGTATATATACTGTCCCACTGCGGCCACTGCTGGGCACGGGCCTCTTCTCACTATGAGAAGGGTAAGGCCGTAGTCCACCACGCTGGCCAAGTGCGGGTCGGCAGACTTCACATGTCTTTCGAGAACATTATGGAGAACTCTCAGACATGCAGGTTTCCTATCGATGTTTTCCTTCACCGTTAGCAAGCGATAATTAACAATTTAATTCACACTTCGAAAAGTCATTGGTGCGCCGTGGATTCGAACCCGAGAACCTCTGCGTAGCTGCCTGAAGGTCTCTCCACTGGGCTATCGTTGCTATGCGACAGTATACCTATTCTCCTTAAATTATTTCAAATGGAGTATGATACGTACTAGATAAGTACTTAGCTGCATAATTCTCGCATCTTTACCATGAAATTTCTTTGACTCTTCTCAGGACTGATGACTTAATCTACTAACTGCGAATTATGCGTACGCTCATAGTAAAGTTAGGTACTCTGGCTACAAGCATTATCAGACTGACATACCTACTCTCACAGATGATAAAAAGGTAAAGTAAGCACTATTCCTACTGTTGCATATCTCTTTCTTTTAATGTAATAGTTGGCAAACGAGCAGTCGGATCACTCGGATCGCCTGACAGCAAGTGAATCGTCAGAAGCAACACCAAAGCATGCACAAGTGCGTTGGTGCCTTTGGGATGGGAAATGCTGGGCACCCTCAATCACCAAACGAAACGCAACTATAGACAATGTAGCTTCCCCGGTCGAGTGGGTTCTTCATACTGCAATCAGCAAGGCTCTACTAGGTACCTATAAAAAGTAGTTTATATTTTTTGATTTTTATTGTCTTTTGCTGAATAAAATAATGACACTTGCCACTTCAAGTGTAACAGAAAGAGAGTGAGAGTAAGTTGAAAGAAAAAGGCAAGAATAGCTTTGCTTTCTTCTCTTCTCTATAGTGGCGGGTCCAGGATTTTGTTTTGGAGGTGGGGTGTTTTGCTTTCTAGTTTGGTACAGTCCGCAAAAAAATTTAACACATTGACTGCTGGAAGCTTATATGGTGTGCCCCAAGTGTCGGTTTTTGCGATGCGGCTAACCCAACAAAGTCGTGTTTAGGGAAAAAATATACAAGCGTGCTGCCGAAACGTATGACGCGTGAATCATACCCATACCACACATGTGCTGACGACCCCTCATGTGTGTTTTTTTTGTATAGCATTAGCAACTCGTATGTCACGTGTCGCGTCAGCACACACACACGCTCGACCTGCACGCGCGTTGCGTGCTGTTAAGCACGAGAGGCCGGGCACGCTCTGCGGGGCCGGATGCCGCATAGCAAAAGGCCGTCTACGAATCTTAGGCCAGCAGTCAATGTGAAGGGCAGTGAGATGAAAAAGTTACATTAAATGGCCTTGTATGTTCTGTTTGCTCACAAAGGCATGCAGAGTATTTCAGATGATGTAGGTAGCAATGTCACCAATCCAACCAAAACCAGTTCAAATGTTAGTCAGAATTAATCATATAGGTACTCAAACATTTTTACATTCTTACATACCTACCACATTATCATGAGACTGGTATTGTCTTATCTGTGTCATGAGTCTCATAATGATCAACCATTGGGAAGAAAACAAATAGCTGCTATCAAGATATAGGTAATTATAGAAATTATATTGTTTTTTTTTTATTTGATTTATTTCTTCACCAGCTTGTATTAGTTCACTGTTGGATGTAGGACTCTACTATGGCACACCAATGAGCTTGGTCATCCATTTCCTCTAGTACCCAAAATACACACCAGAAAGTTGTGGAAACAGCCCATGCTACCAAACCAATACCAACCAGCTTTCTTCTTGCACTCCCTGCCTACTGCCCTACAAATATCATTGCCCCACCTGGGTATAGAAAGCCCTACATTCTATGGTTACTGAGTGTTTATATCTCCTATTAAATATTATGGTTTTTCATGTTTACCTATTGTAACTGCAGTCAAAAATAAACACAAAGTTATAAGAATCAACCATTGGTTTATTGCAACCCTTAAATAAAATAAAATTACAAGTTTGATTTTATTTACATACTACTTATATTATCTTGCCATTTCCTTCTGACCTGTAGTTTCTCACATTAGTTGCCTGAAACAGAAAAAAAAACCAAAGTTTTAAACTGAATGATTTTTAACTTACATACATACATACATACATAGACTCACGCCTGTTTCCCCGAAGGGGTAGGCAGAGGCATATAAAACGCCCACTTTTCGCCAGTGTTTTGATCCCACGTAATAGGTGGCGAGCCTATTGCCGCTTATTGGGACATTTTGTTTACCAGAGCCTCGTCCGTTGATGATCGGCAGGTGCACCACTTGCAGGTGAGGTTGGCTTGGGACCCTAAGTTCTTGGTGGGAACCTAACTTACAATACATGATTTATCACCTACTATATATTAAAAAAGCATAATTTTTGAAGATTAACTGATTCACTGCACGCCAGGAGTGGCATCAATATTTTTCTGCTTTGTTTATGGATATTGATATTACACATATGAGTTGTACCATTTTTATAATTGTTGTAACCTAATGAAGTCTAAGCAACTTAAAGCATAATAAAAAGATTCTTCTTTAACACATGCCACAAACAAAAGTTTTCTACACCCGGTGTTGTCACAAGTAGCTTAATATATTGCCAAATTATTCTCTTATTTTTTTTTATATTCCTGGCACCAGATGAGACTCATCTGAGCATGGTGCTAAACTCTGATTGACTTTGAGAAAAGCAAGGCAGTTATCAGTTTGTTACTTTTTATTTTTCTTAGCTCGGGATATAATAAAGACAGTTATGTCTGGAGATTATATTCAAACTAATAGTCAGTATAAGGCTATCCTTCTACAGATCAATAGTCAAAATGTGTCTTGAAGACTTAACATAAAGTGGTATCTAATTCTGTCTGAAATGGGACACAGTTTTGGTACAGTAACATTTTTTCTTTGATTTATATTTTAAACATACATTACAATAGAAATATATATTAAGTAACATTAATATTATTATTATCCTAAAATATGTTAGGTTACAAAAACTAGGGTGGGGTAGGGGTGCATAGGGTTCCCACCAAGAACTTAGGGTCCCAAGCCAACCTCACCTGCAAGTGGTACACCTGCCGATCAAGGGACGAGGCTCTGGCTAACAAAATGTCCCAATAAGTGGCAATAGGCTCGCCACCTAATACGTGGGATCAAAACACTGGCGAAAAGTGGGCGTTTAATATGCCTCTGCCTACCCCTTCGGGGAAACAGGTGTGAGTCTATGTATGTATGTATGTACAAAAACTAGTGTTCATCTTGATAAAAATAAAAACAATAAAATACCTTTAGTCCAACCCTTCAGCTCATCAATATCTTTGACTAAAGTCCAATCATGTCTGACCGATTTGATGGTCTTTGTTGCTTGAGGAAAGTCAGGGAAGAATGACCAACCCTCTTGAATAGAGGTCTTCTTAATAACTCCAGCGGCTCCAAGAATCATGGCTGCAGGCACTGCGATTATGGGCGCGCGTTGCCAAGCGCTCAAAATGCTACCAGCTACAGCACCACCCAAGAAATAATTAAGTTTATCGTCAACACCTCTGACGTTTCTCGCCACGTTGGAAGTCACCGTAAAGGCTGCCGCCATTCCAACCATAGGGCCAATGAACCAGGCGTATCTGCCGGCCGTAGACGCCAGACCCTTGGGGTGAGAAAACATGAGGACATCGTATGTAGCCATGCCAATACCCGCAAGGGCTGCATATTTTGAAGTCACAAATGTCTTTGAGAAGATTTCCTGCCCTTCAGGCGTGTCGTAGTATTTGTATCGGATCAGTTGACTCATTTTTAAAAGCTAAGATAGCTTTTTCGAAAAGAAGTTACACAACACTGTATGTGAAATGTCAATAAAGACGTCAAAAACGTCAATGAAATTATCGATTATGTTTTTGAAGCACTGTAGTACTTTTTTTGATAATGCCTTTGTTAACGCAAATTACAGTAACTATAATATATTATACTTATTTGAATTTTAGCATAATTTTAACCTATTTACAAAATGCTTGTATATGTTCGTCGTTTTCAATCAATTTCAGCAACAGATTTAAGTAATAAAATATTTTCTTTTACCTAAAACAAAATATTTTTTTGTACGCTGTGAAAGTTATAAGTTACTTTGTAAACACCTGTACTTCGTGCAAAAATCTCAAAATCAAATATAAGATAATATTGTTGTCAAGGATTGGTCATATAACAAAACTCATTATAGAGCTCATCAGCATTCATTTATGCAGCAGCATTCAGCATGCATTTTAAAGTCTCTAATTGAAGAAAATATAATAATTTTCATTCGTGTTACTTCCTAGTTAAGTTTATCAAATACATTAATGTTGAACGCGTCCAATGCACTAATTCTTGCATGTCCGTCATTCCGTCATTAGTGTCAAAAGTATCAAAAATGGCGGCGGACGGTGACGAAGTGATTAGTGATCAGGAAAAAGTTAGAATCGTTTCAGATTTCATATTACATTCACCACCAGGAGAATTCAATGAAGTGTTCAACGATGTAAGGGTTCTATTAAACAATGACACCCTTTTGAAAGAAGGTGCAAGCGGAGCATTCGCGCAATACAATAAGGATCAACTAACGCCCGTGCGCCTCGAAGGCTCGGAACTTTACACTCTCATCACCGATCATAATGAACTCGGTGGAGGAAGATTCTTCGACCCCCGCTCTAAACGCTCCTTCAAGTTTGACCACTTACGTAAAGAAGCATCGGAGTATGAACCTTACGAGCCAGATCGAGTGGCGGAGCCATGGCGAGCCGCGCTCGACGAGGAGTTGACGGCGTACGTGGCCGCGCACTTCAAGCACGGCGCCAGCCTCGTCGTGGGACGCACGCTCGACTCAGGTGCTGTTCAACTCGTAGCCTGTATCGAAGACCACCAGTTCCAACCCAAGAACTATTGGAACGGACGATGGCGTTCTGTATGGTCGCTGACGGTGGGTGCTGGCGCGGCTGAGCTCCGTGGCATGCTGCGGGTGCAGGTGCATTATTACGAAGATGGCAACGTCCAGCTGGTGAGCTCCAAGGAGGTGCGCGCGCCCGTGACGGCTAGCGGCGAGGCGGCGACGGCCAAGGAATTCGTGCGGTTGGTGTGCGACGCAGAGAACGCGTACCAGACCGCTATCTCAGACAACTACAAGACGATGAGTGACACGACGTTCAAGGCGCTGCGGCGACAGCTGCCCGTGATGCGCACCAAGGTGGACTGGGCGCGGCTCGTCTCTTACACGATCGGTAAGGAGCTGAAGAGTCAATGATGTCCCGCCGCTGCGCTCTGAGCCGCAGCGGCCGCTCCACGCCTGTACATATTCGCGTAAGAGTAAATCTTGTTCAAATGTTTACGGGCGCCGGGGTGGCGCTGCGGCCCGCCCCGGCGCGTATTTATCTATGAATATATAGAGAAATCGCTATCGTAACTGTTAAATTTTATTGCATTTTGTTACACTCAGTACGGAATGATTATTATTGAATAGCGAAGTGTCTGAATGCGGCTTATTTTTGGACAGTACACTCTCTTATGTCGCGAGAGATCTATTCAACGACTTTGTGTCCATTTTTGTTGATGGCATTGAGATTATACCGAATAACATTGTACTTAGGTGTGGGCTAAGTTTACACCCATGTTAGGTCTGTAGAACATGTGACTGGACGTCTAACTTCATCCATTCATTTATTTTCTCTTCAGGGATGATAGGTTGTTGTGTAAGCAATATGATGACTGTTCATTCATTCATTTAGCTTCTTGTGATTATTTGGAAGACGCATGTCAATTACAATAAGATTATTATATAAAAATTACCGAAAATACCTAGTTATGGATGTTAAAACTTATTCATGCATGTAAATGAAACTTGTAATCCATCCACTTTGTCATAATTTCTTCTATAAACAGTATTATTACTTGTTTTATATTGCTTGCACACAGAACAGAGTATTATATGACATCAATTTGGTCAGGAAAGGTAAATAGAAGGTCTCCAATGGTGCATTTAATTGTAGTTAATTTAACAAATTGTCCACGTAGCTTTAAAGCAGCGTCTATGCGTGTAGAGCACAATATTATATCAATATTTTTCAATTTACAATAAATTTTGGAGTGTTGCTCAAACAGTAACTAATGCAGTGAAGAAAATTTAAAGAAATTAGAGAATTATTGTCCATATTATGGCTTTGAGAGTGCGAATGATGCGTAACTTTTTTTTTATATAATGTGTAATAATTGTAACGCCAATAAGGATTATTTTGTAATTATTATAATTATTTTAATAAAGAACGTACATTAAGATCCAAGATAATGTATGATTGGATTAATTTCAATAAAAATATATATTAAAATGTTGCTAACATCTGTTTTCTTTTCATTTACAATATCTAAAATGCCTAAAATACAAAGCTCAATTTTGCCTCAATTCAATAAACATCCAGTAACATTAGCACAATGCGAACAACAGGAACGGACAGATAACAAGTTAACTAGTGATAACCCTATAATGCCAACTCCTAATAACATCATTGTTATGATAATGGATATGTTTATATGTTTCCAGTTCATAGAAGTCAATTTTCAGATTACCGTATTATGCATAAAATGAAATTTTTTCGCAAATAGTTTCAAACGTAATATGTAACAACATCTAGGTCTAGTTTATTTTGTGGTTTTAAGATATTTTATCAAGGTTAACCCGGATGGGTTAACCTTGATAAATTATCTACTATCCTTAGATGACCAAGATTTTACTTACTTATCGTCACGCCTTTTATCCCCGAAGGGGTAGGCAGAGGTGTATTTCTACACCCACTTTTCGCCAGATAAACTTTAGTCCCACGTAATAAGGGGCGAGCCTATTGCCGTACCGGGCACATTTCCAGACTCCGTGCTGCTACTAAGAATTTCGTGACAGAAAAACTCAATAACACTGCCCGAGCCAGGAATCGAACCCGAGACCTCCCGATCCCACGCGCACATTTATGCCGCGAGACCAACGAGTCAGTCGTATAGGGTTTGATGTCGAGTTTTCCGTCTCTATCTAAAGATGGTATTTGCATCGTGTTATCCCTTAGTCGCCTCTTACGACACCCACGGGAAGATAGGGGGTGGTGACACTTGCATTCTATGCCGTCAACCACCCACCGTTATTTTATTATTATTATTTATTATCAGGCAGGCAGTTGATACAACTGATAATGCCTGTATCCAGATGTTCCTCACTGGTTCCTCTGTCTGCAGTTCAGTAGATGTTTATCCAGTGATACCATTTTCTAATGATATTTATTTTATGAGCAATGTTGAGAAGAGACATTAAATATTAATTTAGAGTAGATGTAAACTATAATGTAGTTACCAATATCTTTTTAAAAGTTGCATATCCTGGAACCATGCAAAGCCGTAGTTAATTACCGGTCTTACGAAAACATTCAAATTATGTGTCATTTAGCATGAAAGTATATAGACGCATCTTTACTCAGACTTAAAACTAGAAAGTCGGCCTAGCTCACTCGGTCAAGGTTACGCTAATGATAGCCCTTTTCTACGTCAAATACTTTTCAGCTACAGAGCAACTTGCTATAAAATAATTTATAAGATAAAAATACATTGCAAGAAGTAAATACGACAAAATTCAGTATAACATTCGATAACATCCAGATATGCGATAAAGAATGGCAGGTACCTAAATGAGTCACCGTATTGGGATCGCCAGTGACGAACGCCGGTGAGCGAAGCGAAAATTTTATGCAAGCACTAATTTAGTACACGCTCAGCTTTTCTTTAGCTGCTATGACCCTGTTTTGGTTAGGACACACGACAATCTTTTGATGTGCAAATTCGAATGCTAATTTGGACTCAGCAACCTGTGATTGGCAACTTCGGAACCTGTTACATACAACAGAGAAGAAAGGAGGCCAAATTCGCGATGTATTTTTTTTTACTTTGTAGAATAATTTTTACGCAATTTGTCTTTATGAGTAGGTAACTGCACTAAGACTATGTACCTAATGCTGTTTAAGATTAAAGTTTATCATAATAATGCTTTTGTTATGTTGTTCAATCGTTTGGCGTCGTTTAACCGAGAACATTTTTTTAAAACCGTCCTCTTTACCTATAGGTACATTTCGTTTTCTTGGCTCATTTTACAATTTGCGTTTGCAACTTGTTACTTATCTTCACGGGTTCTCGGAGAGAACTCCCAAGATCAAACAAAACGTTTCATGATCCCTTTGAAAAATCACTTGAATTACCGCCGGATCCAATATCCGGATCCGGATTTGGATATTAAAATGCTTAGTTGATTTTTAGCTCCATTCAAAATGTATCATAAATGTATGTCCAATCTAGAAAGCCATGGATAGATCATATAATATTTGACTGCACGGTTGGCGCCGAAGTCAATGAATACAGCCGAAGTGTTGTGGGTTCGATCCTGACACGAGACAACACTTTGTGTGATTCATAAATTGTTGTTTCGAGTCTGGGTGTTCATTGTGTCCGGTTAGTTGTATGTTTGTAAAGTCCCCCGCGACACAGGATCTAATGCGGGAGATGTCTTTTTACATACATACATAGACTCACGCCTGTTTCCCCGAAGGGGTAGGCAGAGGCATATTAAACGCCCACTTTTCGCCAGTGTTTTGATCCCACTGTGGTACTGGTGGCACTTGGTGGTGGTCGTTGGGAATAAGCCGCTAAAGAGTATGTTTGTTTGTTGAACGCGCTAATCTCAGGACCTTGTCCGATTTGAATAATTATTTTTGTGTTGGATAGCTTATTCGTTGAGGAAGGCTATAGATATATAACATCACGCTGCGAGCCCCGGGTGCAGAGCAGTAGCCCTAAATAATGCGTACATTCCACGGGATCATCCAGTAATAGATGATTCTTAATTTTTACCATTAGTCATGCGTTGAACTTATCAACGCATCGAAGTTATTATCTGGCGAAAAGTGGGCGTTTAATATGCCTCTGCCTACCCCTTCGGGGAAACAGGCGTGAGTCTATGGATGGATGGATGGAACTTATCAAAAGCAGACCCAATTTTTGTAAGCAATTTCTTCACGATTGCATGCTCTCACACTAACCACTAACCACACTGGTCAGACGACAAACTCAATTAGGATAAATTCTTTGAGCGTTTCGTGTTGGCATCTGCCCGCATAATACATTCATATTAACGAATAATTTTGTGAACACCGGAGACGTATTAATTTAGACGAAGACATTCACGACCATCACTATTTATATGCCTACAGTTTTAGAACTTTGGTAGAATTGAAATCTTGTATCCGTTTAAATATAATATTTGTAGGCCGGTCTTCTACAAGGAGCAATTATTGCTCCTTGGTCTTCTACAAGGAGCAATAATTGCTCCTTGGTCTTCTACAATTCATTATTCTATGTATGTATATGTATGTATTCTATGTTATTGGCACCTAGATAATAAAATTAAAAACCTCATTGTTTGGCCTTAGTCAAAGGAGATAGTTTACCTCTTTTTAGGGTTCCGTAGTCCACAAGGAACCCTTATAGTTTCGTCATGTCCGTCCGTCTGTCCGTCCGCAGCCTAGCTCAAAGACGCCTGGTGCTAGAAAGCTGATATTTGACATGAATATAGACATAAGATATTGCAACAAAACTGTAGAATAAAATTTAGGAAAATATTTTTTTAAGGGTATATCTCCCCCACAGATATGACAAGAATCAGATGTAGCGTATTCGTCCAACTAAGCGTGGCACGTTGACAGCTATGTGTGCGTGACCTTTGGCGACTGGCACTGTACGGACACGCGCGTCTATGTGTGTGAAAAGTTGCCAGATTATGAATAATCTCCCAGTATTTTGCATATAGTTATGTAATATTCTTATATTCATTTGCGGTTTTGAAGAATTTACCATGGATTTAATTAATGCTTTTATAAATACATTTCTTAAATGTAGGTACCGAGTTAAGTTTTAACTACTTCGTAAATCTGTATATATAAAATCCTTGCGTTACTGACTGACTGACAGACAAGCTACAGCCGAAACTACTCGGCGCATGAAGCTGAAATTTAGCATGTATGTTTCTTGGGAACCGTAGGGGTGCACCAAGACGGGATTTCTCGAAATTCCCACGGGATCGGGCAAAACGAGAAATAAGAAAATATGTGCGTGCGAAGCCGCTGGCGTCGATTAGTTGAGAAATAAATAGTATGTATGTACACGCGGCACCAAGTCAAGCTAAACAGTTGCTGTACGATTTTGATACTTATTCCCTACGCCATAAGTATGTATGTACACACGGCACCAAGTCAAGCTAAACAGTTGCTGTACGATTTTGATACTTATTCCCTACGCCATTAGTATGTATGTACACAGGGCGCCAAGTCAAGCTAAACAGTTGCTGTACGATTTTGATACTTATTCCCTACGCCATAAGTATGTATGTACACACGGCGCCAAGTCAAGCTAAACATTTGCTGTACGATTTTGATACTTATTCTTTACGCCATAAGAACGGTGCAAAGGTCAAAGTTTATAAGCTTGACGAGTAGCAGGGTGTACACGAATATTTGGATCGTTTGGGGATCGAACTCAAAACAATATTATGTAAGGTATATACTAATGGAAATTGAAATTCTATTACTATATTTATGAGAAAGAAGATATATCTACAGTATACTTTTATAATACGGTAATGTATTTTTCATTAACATGACAATCATTATCACATAATCAATTGACAAGTGCATTTTCCCTAATTCAGGCAGAACGGCGTCGACAAAAACTGGCAACACTTACATATTTCTTGCACAAATACGAATTTTATCGAAATTAAATTAGGAAAAAGTCAAATTATCAATAGTTACCTGTGAAAAGATATTCCATTTTCCTGTTTTTGTTTTTAGGAACAACTTTTACAGTGTTTAAAGAACACAAGACGGCATTTTGAGAATTTAAAAGTTGACGTGATCGTGACGCGTGAACTGTACGATGCTTCGTAGCGCACTGAGACGAGTTTGTATTCGCTTTTCAATTTTGTATTTGCTTTAGTGGCCACACGCAACTGTGCCGTGCGTTACATCTGATTCTTGTTAATAAATCTATGATCTCCCCTACATAAATAGTGGTGTCGATTTTTTTTTGGTTTTGTACCCCATTATGTGGGGTATCATTGGATAGGTTTAAAAAAAATATTATTAGTTTGCTCAAATCATTTTTCGATCAAGTGATTGGTTTGTCAAATATCAAGCTTTGAAGTGAAAAAAATTGTTAGACTCAAGTGTCCCCTCCCTTCCCTCACAAAACTCTCTTGGAAGAGGTGAAAAAAATCACAAATGTAGTACATATAACGAATTTAAAAGGAAAACTATCACGGCTAAGTAGACATCACTAGTTTACGAGTTATCGTCGGTTAACTAATAAATACCTATTTCTGTGAGTTTACATTGGGAGCGCTGGCTCAATCTTAAAGATGCCCGTTTTAAGTCCTATGTGAACCAGAACTTATTATCAATAATGGCCATTATGGGGAACTACGGAACCCTACATTGCGCGTGGCCCGACACGCACTTGGCCGGTTTTTTCCAGATAAAGTGGTCTTAAGTCTTTTAGAGGCAGTCTACAAATGTGACAAAGAGCCATTACAAGATATGATCCCTACATTGTATTGGATTCGTACATCACCCTAACTCACCCCAAAAGCTTAGGCACAGATCTATAACACCTCATTACTGAAATATTATCTTCATGAGTTTTAAAATACCATGTCGTAAATAAAACTGGACAGATCGGTGCTCTTGGCTGAGGGACCTAAGTTACCAAACATCATAACGTCATATAGGAATTTAAACTATCGTGGTCACTATAATTACTTTTTACTGTTTCTACGGGATATATACCACGTACCTTTGTTTTGAGTAACCGATATTTCGGCACTGTTGCAAGCGCCATGTTCACGGATGTACTGAACGCTTGTGCGACGAAGAACACTTAAATGAAGAACTAGCGCACATAAGTGACGTTCTACGAAAGAACGGGTACAGCGGACGTGTCAAACCACCTAGACACACTCAGAAACACCTCTACTACAAGGTAGAACGACAACCAGCGTACTTACCGTACGTCAAAGGGGTGACAGATAAGGTCTCTAATATCCTTGAGAAGGTATCTGTTAAAACTATCTTCACTCCTTTGAAGAAACTGTCACAATACCTAAGAACGCCAAAGGACAGTTTCCCCTTGGAAAAGCCGGGTGTATACAAAATTGACTGCAGCTGTGGGAGTTCTTATATAGGACAAACGAAACGCACCATTTTTTTTTTTTTTTTTTTTTTTTATCTTTATTTAAATGAGGACTTGGTACACAAAGAGAAGCGACCATGTCGTCCTCGTAAAACTACCTTAGAGTAATTCTTAACACTAACAATTGAACGATAACAAAATCAAGCTCTAATTTTACTAGCAAAATAAACTAATTTGTACAATGCTTTAGCCTCTTCTGAGTGAGGCTCAGTCAATACACTATTACAATAACGAACATTAGCATTTACATAATAACTATTATCAAATAACTTCTTCCTTAAGTCTCGATACCGGACACATTCCATCATTACGTGGTAGACATCTTCAACTACATTGCATTCAGAGCAGTTTGGTGACAATACAAGTTTCATTAAGAATGCAAACTTATTAAATGGAATTAATATATAATTAAAGCTAAACACGTAGCTAAGGTCCTGCGGCCATTGGTGGGTAGAACAACATCGTATGTAAAAGACTCCCGACATTTTATTGAGATTCTACGTCAGAGTAACGTAAGTGAAAAAGAAGTGATGGTTAGTTTTGATGTAAAATCGCTTTTCACGAACGTGTCGATAGCAGACTGCATGGAGGTAATTCGACGTTGGATCAGCGAGGACCATATTGTTGTGGTATATGCCGACCTGGTGCATCATTGCCTGACCACAAAATACTTTCTATACAGAGGTGAGTACTACCTACAAATTGATAGCGATGGGCAGCCCGGTAGATCCAGTGGTAGCCAAACTATGGATGGAACATTTCGAAAACCAAGCCATTGCTATTGCCCCATTAAGTATAATAATTTGGAAACGGTATGTGGAGGATATTTTCTGTGTTATGGAAGGCGATGAAGCAACTGTTCAACAGTACTTGGCACATTTAAATAGCATCCACAGTAAAATGGATTTTACGTATGAAATGAAAAGGGATAGAAGAATGGCGTTCCTTGATGTTATGATCGCCGTACGAGGTAACGGTTCCCTAAGCCACTCCGTATACAGAAAACCAACGCACACAGATCGCTATCTACACGCCGACTCACATCATCACCCAAGTCAACTGAATTCCGTTATAACGTCGCTTACCGACCGGGAATACAGCTTGTGTGACGAGGAACATTTGAATAAGGAATTTTCACATATAAGCGACGTTCTACACAAGAACGGGTACAGTAGGCGAATTAGACCACCCAGACATACTCAAAAACACCTGGACTTCAAGGTTGAACGACACCCAGCGTACTTACCGTACGTCAAAGGAGTGAGATAAGGTCGCCAACATCCTTAAGAAGGTTTCAGTTAAAACTATCTTCACTCATTTTAAGAAACTGTCGCAATATATAAAAACGCCGAAAGACAGTCTTCCCTTAGAAAAGCCAGGTATATACAAAATTGACTGCAGCTGTGGGAGTTCCTATATAGGACAAACTAAACGCACCATCTCTTGCCGAATAAAGGAACACATCAGGGCAGTCAAAAACAATGAACCACACAAGTCGGCAATAGCTCAACAGCTCCTAGACTCGGACCATTGGATTGAGTTACATAACCCTCAGGTGCTGTCGACAGAACGCCACTATATACCTAGAATTGTTAAAGAAGCTATTGAAATTAAAAAGTATAAAAACTTCAATAGAGAAGATGAGTTTCAACTGTCGAATACCTGGCATCCAGTGGTTCGTCTATGCAAAACCCGTGAACCACAAAAACTTAAATCACGAGCCGACGTAGTGAGTACAGTGTGTCGCGATCGAGTACATTGTGAAAGTGAAAACGGTGGTAGTGGTTGTGCGCGCAATAAACGAGTAAGAAAGCGGGTAGACCGGTTCACTTGTTTATAACATTCATCCACCCGCAATACTTCAGTACATCCGTGAACATGGCGCTTGCAACAGTGCCGAAATATCGGTTACTCAAAACAAAGGTACGTGGTATATATCCCGTAGAAACAGTAAAAAGTAATCATAACGTCAATAATCAAATACTAAGAACTTATTTATGTTTATTGATCAATTGCATACAACGAAAAAGTAACTAAGTCTTAAAATACTATACAAAGAAATATATACAGGACATACAAATAAATATATACAGAACGAAAAGAAAATAATTTAGAGGGCGTCATGAAATTCATCCACATCGCCGTCAACTAGAAGCGTGCCCAGAACGCTGGCAGCATTGCCACGTTGTATGGCGATACTGAACTTCTGGGCCAAATACAACCCTGAATCCGGCCTTCTGGTCACGCGAGGCGTCGACCAGTCTCTTTACGAGGTCTCTAAAAAAGAGATCTCAAATCAAATCAAGTACTTGGTTTGCACCGAACAAGGCAATGAAAAACGAGACCTTTTTTTCTGGCTGTGGGTAAGTGTGGTCAGCTCTGATTTCGGAGTTATGTAGAGCGCCCGAAGGCCACCGGCATGGTCTAAGGTGCTTGCCCAAAAATAAGAACCGGGACTAAAGGCTTTACTATAACGCCGAAGCATTGTGTTCTGATGTAAATATCAAAACAAGGAGTGATCCATCCAAAATGTGACCTTTGTAAACGTTGCTTAACTTTGCCGATACGAACGGCATGCGGTCAAGCTATGAGCGCTACTAAGTTTCCAATTACAAATTGTATCAAAATTAGTGAAAATCTACACAAGTTTTTATCTCTGCTCTTCTAATACTTTTTTTAATATCGTTCACTGATATGATGGCATTTTCAATTCGGCTCGGCACTGATGGGCTGACGGCATTAACATTCCTGTAGCCATTACCGCAACAAAACAATTAGTCATATTGAAACATCCGGTGTCAGAGCGTGTTCGTAGTTTTACAAAACTATTGTCTATTTAGAACAGTGTCTCGTGAAATCTGGGTAACTGTTTAATCCCGCTGATGTTACTTTGTGTCGCCCCAAGGGTGCCGTGAATAGGGTTGGCAATGCGAGAACATAACAGTTTCGTCCGTAGAGTGTACTGTAAGCTTTTAAGAAATAGAATCGTATATTTCTTGTCTTTTCTTTGTTTTAAAACGTACTTTTATTATTAAATTCAAATCGCGAATGTTAGTAATATAGCTTTCGCAATTGTTATAAAGCGTGGGGCTTTATTAATATAAAATCAATGGACACAATAATATAAACCTCAGATAATTAAACCTCAAGTCAAACTCTAGTTTATGGTATCACTTACTTTATACCACACGTTATACATTTTGTGTCAAGTCAGGGTAGGTTTTGTTTATATTGACTGCATGGCTGGCGTAGTGGCTTAAGAGGCCGCTTCGCCGCTTGACACTGCGCCGAGTATTTTAGGTTCGATTCCCATACGAAAGTAAATTGTTATTTTCAGGCGTTAATTGTGGCCATTGGTTGTATGTTTGTTAAGTCCCGCACGACACAGGAATTATTCCTAGCCCGGGAGTGGTCTTATAAAGTTGCCTATGCTACCATGTGAAACACAACAGCGTAGAGCAGTATTAATTCTGGATTAAGCCACACAATGTTGTTACTACTTTGTTGGCAACCCTAATCGGAGTGATATTGTCTGTGTAGTCCGGTTCGCGCTTAATGTGCTATTTTTGTACTTACAAGGGACTTAGGGGGTAGTGTGTTCTTTTCAGAAAATAAAAACATTTATTTTTAGCGACTCACCTCAAAAAGTATTTTAACAGGTTTTTTAATATTCTTATCAAACTAATTACATACGTACTTTGTTTCTTTTTAGGCTGCATTCATGTATAAGCTATATCTATTAGATACCTATTACTTACTGCAAAGTTTTTTAAGTTTCTTTATGTAAATTTTGCGTGAATGAGGGGATGGATGTGTGTTAACTATTAACATCCATCCCCCACAAACTTTCGCGTTCATAGTAGAGTAGATTTACGACCGGTTTCAATATTCGATATATTCATGGATTTGGAAATTAGAGATAGGTAAGTAATGGGTAAGTAAATGTTTGACATATCTTGTATGGAGCTTAGGTCTTAGGGCGTTATCATACTAGCGGTTTGGGAGCGGCGGGCGGACGCGCAGCGAATGCGTCGCGAACACGCCGCGGCTGCTCAGCGAGGACGTCGCGGACGCGTGACAAATACGTTACGTTTTTGTCGCGTGTTTGTAGCAAATTATCGATGTACAATATATCCAGTAACAAAATGGATTCCGACGAGGAAACACTGCTGTTGGCTTTATTGCTTTTACTCGTTGCGCGTCGCTTTTTACTCATTGCGCGTCCGCAACGAATTCGTTGCGCATGCGCGGCGTGTTCGTTGTGACCGTTGTGAGCCCGTAACGAATTCGTTGCGCACCCGCTCCGCTTTGAGGACGTTCGCAATCCGCTAGTATGATAAGGCCCTTATGTCTGTACAATTTTTTTTATAGTAATAGGCGGCAAACGAACAGACGGATCGCCTGATGGTAAGCAATTACCGCCGCCCATGGACACAAGCAACACCACAGGAGTCACAAGTGCGTTGCCGCCCCTTGGGGTTGGGAAAATGGATAGGATGAGGAGTGGGATGAGGGAGAAGGAATAGGGGATAGGGCCTCCGGCACTCTCACTCATCGAACAAAAGGCAACAGTTTTGGTACTATTACTTTACGTCGATTTTCTGTGAGAGGGTAGTACTTCCCCGGTCGAGCCGGCCCATTCATGCTGAAATAAGCAAGGCTCTACGACCTTGTCAGCAAGGCTCTACTACCTTGCTAGCTTAAATCAGAATTATTTCAATTAATTTGTAATGTCAACCAGGGGTGTTACGAATATTCGCATCCGCATCCGCAAATGCGAAACGCATTCACATTCACATCCGCATCAATCGATGCGGAGTTTTGACGGATGCAGATTCACATAAACAAGTAACTACATGTAAAGAAAGTGGGCAGAGCCAGAGTGGCACGTGCTTCGCGTTTGTTTTGGAAATTTTCTTCTCTGGAAGATAACAACTTATATGCAATTTCCACATATTTAGATCATCGCTATAAGCATAATTTTTCAAACCAGTCACCGAAGAAAAATAAAAGATTAAATAATAAAGATTGTAAATGACCCCATCGTCACTAATTCTCCTATGTCGCCGGACTCGCCGGCGGACAAAACAAAAAGAATGAGAATGGGAGATTCTCTCGATCCTGAACCAGCAACGCCCTTTACGGGTAAGAAGACTTGCTTAAAAAGCGATCTTGCCATGGTATTAGATTCATCCAGCGAAGATTAAGGTGAAGTAGAACCGGACAACAGTAGCCACGTTGCTAGTTATTTATCGTAACCAGAAAATACTGGATTTAGATGAAAATCCACTTAACTAATTGGTAGAAAATTAACCGTTGTAAAAAAAATCTCTCCAAATTAGCTATCTATCTATTTTATTTATTTATTTATAGACTCACGCCTGTATCCCCGAAGGGGTAGGCAGAGGTGTAATATTACACCCACATTTCGCCATGAATTTTTAGGTGCCACGTAATAGGGGGCGAGCCTATTGCCGTACCGGGCACATTACCAGACTCCGTGCTGTTACTGAGCATTTCCTAACGGAAAAACTCAGTAACACTTTGCCGGGAATCGAACCCGAGACCTCCCAATCCGACGCGCACATTTATGCCGCGAGACCAACGAGGCATCTATCTATCTATCTATCTATATTGTCACGCCTGTCTCCCATTGGGGTAGCCAGAGACTATGGAACGCCACATGCTTCGGTTCAAACATACCTCTTTCGCTTCCTCGACATTCATTAACCTCATCATGTATGCGCGTCGGTTATGGGTACTTTTAATTTGGCCCTTTTTCAGTACGTCACGTATTTGGTCGGCGTACGTTCGCCTAGGGCGTCCCCTACCGACATTTCCATTCATTCTCGCACGATACACTCCTTTCGTATTTCTTCTTTCATCCATCCGTTCCAAATGTTTAAACCAACGCAACATTCCTGTTTCAATCTTTGTCACTACATCTTCTTTTCTTCACTTCCACCACACTTCTCTCGTATCACACTGATTTTCACTTTATCTATCAGCCTTACTCCGCACATACTCCTCCAAATTAGCATGCAGATATTTATCACCTCCACCAGCCAGTGTTCCCACTGATTTAGTGGAGCTGGGTTAATAGGTATAATCCATTAAGAAACAGGTTGGAAGCTGAGAAGGCTGCAATATTGCTATAAATAATAAAATAAAAAATAAAACACAAATTTTTAAGTTTCATTACTAAAACAAAGATATTTTATAATGAAACTCGAAGCTCAAAATTCTGTTGTGTCATAAAGTCATAACTAAAACTAAAAACTTGTGCAATTTGTTTTCAAAAAATATGAATAAATTAATAAAGTTAAAATTAAATTGATTTTCAGTTATTTATGTACTTAAAATTTAAATAATTATCCTTGTAAAAGCCCCAAATCCGCATCCGCATCCGTATCGCATCCGCATCCGCATCAAATCCGCATCCGCGGATGTGTACTTCTAATAATCCGCATCTGCATCCGCGGATGTCTAAATTTTCGCATCCGTATAACAACCCTGATGTCAACCCTAAGGCGTCTGCGAGAGATGTTGTCGCAAAAGTATAATCCTAGATAATACCGCGTAAAATCGCCATAAGCTTACATTGTAGATTATAAGGTTATCAACTTTAATGTCCCCAGACTGAAGTTAATGGCACGTAAAACAGATGATTTTCATTGACAGGGATGTTGAGCGTTGGGGCGACGCTGAGGCAGGCAGATTGTTTATCAAATTGACTTACGACCGGTTTGGATAGGTACCTATTCCACTATCCATGTATTTGACTACTAGAGATAGACCAGGTACTTACACGGTGTATTAAGTATAATGTTGTTTTTCGTTTTCCGGGCATTCTTTTTGCTTAGTATGACCAAAGAGCTTAGATATTTACATAGAGGCGCATTTCCTATGGGTGCTCTGAAGACAAACTTTCTGTGACCCAAATTGCCGCTTGGTGGCGTGGCCGTCGCGCTGTGACAGCTGTTCCTACGAGAGCAAGAGAAACGGAGAACGACGCCAGCGCCACCAACGGCGCCAACTACGAACTAAACTGGAGACAGTCACACGAAATCCTTAAGAACTGCGCTTTAAATCTGTATTCATTGGTATGACGCAGTACGTTACTGACGTCTGTCAACAAAGACTGCTTATCCCAACTCGGTTATTCATAATCACGCTTCCTTGTAGGTTACTACGGAACCCTACATATGGCGTGGCTCGACATGCACTTGGCCGGTTGCGGTTAACTTAGGTCTCAGTAGCTACCTTCTTTATTTGAAACAGGCTCTTTTGATTTTTTATCTCGCTATGACATACTTAACCTAGTAATAAACCTAGTTAAGAGTGTAGAGTGTAAGGTATACCTACCTAATTAAATGAAATTCCTTTCTATAAAAGTCGATATTCGGTAATACCAAAAGGCACACGGATATTGAAAATAAATTACTCTTTCGTTTTCATATCATGATTGATGAAAAGTAGGTATCTGATACGAAGGAAATGGAGTAGATAAAAAGGAACAACATAAATAAAGATAACATGTGTTGGTATAAATATTTTATTCTTAATCAATATTTTTTTCAAAGGCTTCATGATACAAGACACGGAGCTGCGCTTGCACATTTCATTTTAATTTAACCATTTTCAAGAAATCCCTTCCTAGAGCACCCCTACGGTCGGAATATGCATGCCTGATTTCAGCTCCCTGCGTTCAATAGCTTTGGCTGTATGTTGGGCATAGATCCTTCTTATAATAAGACGAGGGCTCAAGAGGGCTGTGCCCGGCAGAGGGACTGAGTATGGACGAGGCCGATGATGATCTATAAACAAACTGATATTTTTTTTGGGTAATCAAATCGAAGACCTTACCAGTTATGGTCGCCTAGATAGGTAGGTACACTTTTAGGAATTTAGGTGTTGTGGATTTTATTGTGCTTTGTCGCTTGTGCAGATAAGAGCTTGATGACATTATTATGAGTCCAGCGCGTTTGTTGCGGCTTGTTACAAACTTCTGACGGAAATGTAAGATAAATGTAATTTTGTTGGTTGGTATATAGGCCACGCTTAATCTAAAAGTAGATATACAATCGTTACATACCTACTGTGAGTACAGTCTTTTTGTAGAACAATCTTCTGTGTCTGCATCTATAACATACTTGCATTACTAACTGACTGACAGGCAAAACTATAAGGCGCAGAAGCTGAAATTTGGCGTCTATGTTCCTCTGGGACCGTAGAAGTGCACTAAGAAGGAGTTGCCCGAAATTCCACAGGGATTTGAATGAAACGGTTAAATTTAAATTTAATACGTGTTGCTGTGGGCGTACTCTAGTAAGTACAGTTCATAAGCAGAAAAAAATGTGCGTTGCACATACATACATGCAAACATACATAGACTCACGCATGTTTCCCGGAGGGGTAGGCAGAGACTACGGAACGTCATTTGCAACGATCCTGACATATCTCTCTTGCTTCATTCACTCCCTTCAGATTCCTCATGCATGCTCTTCTGTTCAGGGTACTTCTAACCTGTCCTGTTTTTAGGATGTCTCCAATCTGGTCAGAGAACGTCCGCCTAGGTCTTCCCCTTCGTCCTGTCCCATTCACACTTGCCTTTTATATCTGCTTGGTCAGTCTTTCTTTCGTCATCGTCATGCGTTGCACAGGCGTAAAAAATATAACTGTGTCTGTGTAACATATCCTTTAGTTGTTTAAACTGCCCCACTACTGAAGTGTTAGGCTACAAGACCATGCACTAACGTTGCCCAAGTACCGCTTGGCAGACTTCTAATGTCTTCCGAAAACATCAAGCAGAACTCTCAGATTAGGCAGGCTTTCTCGATGTTTTCCTTTACCTTTTAACAAGATTATTGATTATTTGCAATGCAGATAATTTCGAAAAACTATGAGTGCGTTTAATTATTATCGCTTGCTAAACGGTGAAGGAAAACATGCATCGTGGGGAAACCTGCATGTCTGAGAGTTCTCCATAATGTTCTCGAAAGATATGTGAAATCTGCCAACCCGCACTAGGCCAGCGTGGTGGACTAAGGCCTTACCCTTCTTATAAGGAGAAGTGGCCCGTGCCCAGCAGTGGGGCAGTTTATATACAGGGCTGATGACGATGAGTGCGCGGTGTGGGTGTGAACTCGAAAGTCTTTGCGTAGCAGTCTGTTAGACCACATTATGCTATCGCTATTTTTACATACATACATTGTCTCACGCCTATATCCCCGAAGAGGTAGGCAGAGGTATATTGCTACACCCACTTTTCGCCAGCTTTATTTTAGTCCTACGTAATAGGGGGCGAGACTATTGCCGTACCGGGCACATTACCAGACTCCGCGCTGCTACTGAGAATTTCCTAACGGAAAAACCCAATAACAATATGCTCGACCCGGGGATCGAACCCGAGACCTCCCAATCCCACGTGCACATTTATGCCGCGAGACCAACGAGCTATTCTTAAAATAAAAAAATTACCTACGCCACTTTTATTTATGTGTATGTGTAATTGAATGAATGACGTTTTGGCGTGCCGATGCCGTGCCGTTTTACCGTGAGTATTTATGCAAGTTAACGAATAACTCAAGGTCTTCCTTTCTTTTGGATTCGCTTGCTAAATGGGGCGTGTAGTGCCATTGACTAACTAATTTAAAATCGTAAACGAACTAGGTGCATTTCGATCGTGCTGATAAGGTCACCATGCCGGTCAGATTATTAACTTACGTTGCTACGAGGTTGTCCAGTGATCGAGTAACTGTCAATAGTAGGTAACTGTATCCTTATGTATATAACAGGTAAGGAAAATTGTAATAGTTATCATGAATCACTCCATGAATATGTTTGACGAGACGATTCAATATGAAATAATTACCTACTGATTCTGCTGATGGGGTTGAATCTCACTCATTAGAAAAGCATTAACATCAACTTAGTGGATAAACAGGAAAGGGGAATAGTATACATTCATATAATACTTACATTAGTGCAGTCCTCTCAGGCCTTCTCTATATTTCAACTCAGTTCATCTTTGTGATTACGCGAGTCATTTCAAACTCGGTTGATCTGAGTTACCACTCGAGTCAATATTAATTTCAACTCGTTTGATGAGAGAATCGCTAAAATACAGAAAGTCGATACGGACTCAGTTCAACTCACTAGATCGAACCTGTGTCATGCCTCAGCATGCTATTTAAATGTAGCTTAATCAGAATTTCAACTCGGAGGAGCACTGAGTTCAAGATGAGCTCTGAATTGTAACTCCGGTCATCACTCAGTTCAAATTGTCCAACAAGAGTTGTATCTTGGCTAATACTTCAATTTGACTCGTTTCATCAGATTTTTTACTCTGCTCATCACTTAGTTTACCTTCTATTATAAGTACCTAATGCAACTTGTAACTCGGATCACCATTCGTTCCAACCCGCTAAGTTACAACTAAAGCTCGGATCAGCGATCATTTCTACTCGTGTAAATATACAGTAACTCGTTTAATCGAAGTTGAAACATTTTCGATTCGTCTCTTCATACCATAACTGTTATATAATATTATGGATACAACATTATACATTACGGAGTGCCCCAGGGAACCGAGGGAGGCGACGCTTATTAACACGTCTGCGCGTCGGAGGGGGCATATATGAAAACACCCATTACCCAATTCACAAGCTGACAGGCGGCTGACGCGGTTACTAAATTAAGTACACAATGGGGATTAGATATCCCAATTGTGTCAGACTTACGCATCAGTTATCCATTAAACTTTAATAAATATTTTTACGCTAATATAGAATTATAGATAGGAAAGGTTTTTAGGGACTTCAAAATGCTTTTATTTGTTTCACTGGTAAAAAGGAATGTTTTAAGGGTTTTCATAATGCTTTTATTAGTTTCACTTGTATTCATTTAAATAATAAGTAATGGAGGGATTGCCTTCGACATGCTAATGGATTACCGTTTGGAATTCTTAGAAGTAGTTTTGATCTATTTATTATAGGGTTCCGTAGATTATACGGATAAGAAGCCATTTTTTGCAAGGCAATTAAAGGCTGATGATGAACGAAAAAATGCTGTTTTATAAGCAAATAGGTGTAAGTGGATGACTACGACGATTATTCCAACTGATCTGCTGATATTATAGCTGTATACCTAAGATATGGCAGATATTTTCATATAGTTTGTTCACGTGAAAATACCATCAGAGTGCGGAATTTTCTAATGTCCTCCAGTCCTCCAGCTAGGGATTATTGCGCGTGGGTTCAATCCGTAAAATAATTTGTGAAGTAGGAGGTTATGACTTGGTTATAAGGGTATTATCTATGGTTGGTGATGAGTATGTTCAGTAAACATTGCCAAGGGTCCAATGATATATTATAAACAACCACTTGTTTATAATATATCATTATAAGGGTCAGTGTAGTACGACAGACGGCATATTAGTCTATGCAGACGGCAGACAGGCGACGCTGCGACGCGACGACGGGATAACATACTTTGATTTATGGTTCAAATTAGTATATTATAACATGCTGGTGAAAGGAAGGATGCTATAAGGCAGAGTAAGTACCGCGTTGCGCTTTTGTGAAACTAATTAAAAAATATAAAAATATTAGTTCGATCACCGGAGTGTAGGCTAATTTATTATAAGTAAGTATTCATCATAGTCCTAGCGTTATCCCAAGACTTAATTGTGCCTTGGAGCCTGGGGTTCGCTTACTAGTTTAACCAGATATGGAAGAATATGAGCCTTGTAGGTCAATTCATTCTCTTCTTAGATGTAAATAAGAAAATCTGTCCGTCTGTAGCTATTTTATGTTTGAAGCATTGAACCTATTTTGAATAAGAGTACCTGAATAGGTAGGTACCAAATCTGTTTGTCATTGAACTGATTTTGGTAAAACTAAGCCGCCAGTTCCTTTTTTTGGCTTGGCAAGATACGAGCATTTCATATACCTAGGTAAGAACATGACAATAATAATGAATCGTTCGGGTAAATTCAGTCATTCAATCCTATCGCGATTTTCATTCACTAGGTCTACGTGCAATCATTAGCGATTTCATTTAGTTTCAGTTGTTCGAGTGGCCCGGTGGCAGTTGAACGCGGGTTATTGCCTCTCGAGACACAGATGCCGGCAAATTGGAGCTCTGAACAAAACTTGTCAAGTTCTGCTTAACGTTTAACAAGTCAAGTATTGTATTAGGTATTTTACCTATTGACAACTGTTGCGGTTCGACAGATATATTATATCTATAATAAAGCTGAAGAGTTTGTTTGCTTGAACACGCTTATCTCAGGATCCTATTAGAATTTTTGGACTCCTATTATACTCATTTATTTAATTTATTAGATAAATAAATAGCCCATTTCTCCCAGAAGGCTACATAGGTATATCACGCAATGAGCAACTAAAGCGGAGCAGTATCCCTATATAACGCGGGTGTAACCACGGTCACAGCTAGTTAACTATAAGGCGCTCCACCCACTGCACCGCGCCTCGTCGCGTAGCGCGGGATGGCAGAATTTACCATTGTATGCAAGTATCTCAATTTATACATATAGAAATCACGCCTAGCACAACACACTGCCAACGCGGAAATGCGCGGGAAGGCGCCCCGCGCGCAGTTTCTGCCAATCTGCGCGGAATAATTAAGAATTTCTGCAAATTACACCGCTAAGTAAGGCAGATCTGCGCCTCCGTCGCCCCGCGCGTTATCCGTCGCTCGCACGCACCTCTGCGTCTCATGCGTCCCGCGTCCCGCCGCGGTGCGCGGTGCAGTGGGTGGAGCGCCTAAAATATCTTTAACTAGCTGAGTTCTATCTCTACTTTAGTGTTAAAGTTGATGTAGTTATTAACGTGACTATTGCATAGATTAATTAGTTAGGTACTAAACTACTAACCCTCTGAAGTTCTAAAAAATGGCAGCAGATCAGCAGAGCTAACAGCGCCTTCATCATTCAGATTTTGACGATCAGTTGGTGCCGCGGGAGTGTAAGCGACTGCTAAGCCGAAGGTCGCGGGTTCGATTCCCGCTCTAGTCAAACATTTGTGTGCATGAACATGGATGTTTTTCTTGGTCTGGGTGTTTCTATGTATAATATGTATGTATTTACAAAAAAATAAAGTATATATGTATGTTTATCCATTGTCTAGTACAGTACAAGCTCTGCTTAGTTTGGGACTAGATGGTGTTGTGTGTGTGAATGTGGTAGAATATTTATTTATTTTCTCAGTTAATTCGACAAAGACGTCTTCTAATTTTAGTCACAATCAGAATAGCATTGTGAGGGTAGGAGCAGTGGCGTAGCAAGGGGGGGGGGGGGCGGTGGGGGCGGTCCGCCCCGGGTGACACCATTTTTGGGGTGACACCCGGGCACATTACACAGATGTGTAATGTTACAGATGGATATAGAAAAAATGCGTAACTGGCTGACTGACAGACAACGCACAGCCAAAACTATTTGGGACAAGAAGCTGAAATTTTACACGTCACGTTTTACCAGGTAGTAGAGCCTTGCTGATTTCAGCATGAATGTGCCGGCTCGACCGGGGAAGTACTACCCTCTCACAGAAAATCGTCGTAAAGTAACAGTACCTAAGCTGTTGCGTTTCGTTCGGTGAGTGAGAGTTCCGGAGGGCCCTATCCCCTATTCCTTCCCCCTTATCCCACTCCTCATCCTATCCCAAGGGGCGGCAACGCACTTGTGACTCCTGTGATGTTGCTTGTGTCCATGGGCGGCGGTTATTGCTTACCATCAGGCAATCCGTCTGCTCGTTTGCCGCCTACTAGGTACTATAAAAAAAAAAAAATCGTCCCTTGAGGACCGTAGGGGTGCACTACGAACGGATTTCAAGAAATTCTAACGGGATCGGGGAGAAACGGTCCAGTTAAAATTAAATGGCTGGGCGTAGCTGCAGTAGCCTCTACTAACTAGTAAATATAAGCCTTCGTACCGTCCGCGTGAATTATACTTAAACCTTAACGTTCCTCAGGAATCACACTAATTATTTATTGGTGAAAAGCGTACAAAAATCCGTTTTGTTGTTTTTGAGTTACAGAACGAAAAGGGGACTTCATTTCATTATAATTAGTGCAGGTATCAGAGCCGCCCCGATTCAAGACGGCGGCGCCTGTGTGCGAAACCTATGAAGCGCTTTTTGTCGTTCTATTTTGATATTCTATTTTATGATATTTGTCTGAAATAATTATGTTCTCCAGTTTTATATACCTAGTACTTAGGCTATTTACCTAATTACGTGAAGTTCGCTACCAGTTGGGAATTACTGCATAAATTAAGCACAATTAAAATGTGTACATACCTGCTATATTTAAGATAGCTGACTTTCTTAATCTATACCATATTGTACAAAAACTCTGCCATTATACTGCCATTATACGCCCCATGCTTACATATGGTGCAGTAGTGTGGTGGCCACGCACGCAACTAAGCACAATCATAAAAAGCTACAGAGCATTCAACGCCTAGCCTGCTTGGCCACAACAGGCTGCATCAAGACCACCCCAACAGCCGCTTTGGAGATACTACTGGACCTAAGACCGCTGCACCTAATGATCCAGCAGGAAGCTGGCGCTGCAGCAATCCCTCTAGACAAGCTCGGGCTGTGGAGAAAGGATGATCGAATTACCCACGCACGCCTAAAAGGGACCTTAACCGAAGAGATCCCGATGCTAGAGGCCGCTTGCGATCTTATCCCTAAAACTTTTGTCTTTGACAAAAAATATCGCATCCAATTACAGGAGGAACACAACTCTGGTATACACGAAGTCAGAGTATACACAGACAGCTCAAAAACGAGGCATGGGACAGGTGCGGGCGTATTCTCCCATGACTTAAATATCAAAATCTCAACATCCCTTGGCACTTTTAACACCATATTCCAAGCCGAGTGTGTTGGGATAACAAGAGCCGCAACAACAATCGCGTCTAGGAACGTAAGTGACCTGTCTATACGCATTATCACAGACAGTGCCTCTGTACTACAAGCTCTCGGCAGCAACTGCTCTAACAGCGGCCTCATCATGGAATGCCACCTAGAGCTGCAAAAGATTGCAGAGAAGAATCGGGTTACGGTGCAATGGATTTAAGGCCACAGCAACTCCGCAGGCAATGACGCCGCAGACCAACTGGCACGGCAAGGATCGGATACAATGATAATGGGAAACAAAAGATGCTATCCCCTGCTTGAACAAGCGACTCTCGCACAAGCTGCTGCATTCTAATAGAAAAACACTTAAGCACCTGACAGGCATAATAACCGGCCACTGTCCACTCAACAAACACCTATTCAACATAGGCGTTACGGACAGCCCACTGTGCAGGGGCTGCATGGAAACCGAAGAAACACCCGCTCACGTCATTCTGCACTGCACAAGTGTGAGCGATCAACGGGCAAAGCTGCTGAACAACCCCAGAACCATGTCTGAGGCTTTGAACGACACCAGCCAACTTATGGCTTTCTGGAAGGAGCTAAGGTGGTATGAGTAGTCGGCGTCAATCAAGTCGCCACTTACGCACAATGGCCCAAATAAGTGGCTAAGTGCGGCAAACCCACGACCAACTATAACTATAACTTGTACAAAAATTATCAATTGTTAAAGAATATAAATATAATTTATCATCATCTTCAGCCTTTCGCAGTCCACTACTGATATCTAATCAGATAATTTCTTTGTTTTATTCTGTTTTATTTTGATTTTAGGGTCCATTATTTTGATTCTCTGTCAGATGACTTGATTTCGAATTCGATTCTTCAGAGAATGAGAAATCTCCGAGCGTAGCCCCCTCCATAGCTTGTTAAGCGAGCTCAAATTGGTGGACCAGTCGTACGGTCAGTGTCCACGTTCTGTCACGGGTAGAACACACTTTGTCCTAAGTCTTTGCGGTAAGCGTGACGAAAAGCGACGTGATTTCCTATACGCTGCCCAGTTAAGCTGTATTCTTTTGCGAGCCTTCTCGAAATTGTCTCTACCCAACGGAACTGCAAGTTTTACCCGACGCAGAAATTCGACATTCCTACCTCTGAGCAAACGGTACCGTTACACGGACTCCAGAATAGTCTAGGTTGCAATAAAGTCAAAGGCTTTTTCATAGTCCATAAATGCTATAAGCACAGGGGATGATTATACTCTTCTGTCTCATATATAATCTGCAGTAATGTTAATGTCATCTTTGGTGCCACCTCAACCTCGAGAACCGGACTATTTGGAGGTCTAAAACTCGTCAAGCAAGACGCGAAACGGTTGGTGGTGACTGATGACACTGGAAAACAGCTTCAATACGTTGTTCAAGAGAGTGACGTGTCTATCGACACGTCACACTTAAAAAGGGTTTTGTCCGCCACTCCACGAGAAGAGGCTAGATTTAAATATACATTAGAGCTGCACATTGTTTCGACCTCTACGGGGGATTTCCACGTTTAAGCTCTAGGCTGACTTCTGGTAACTTGTCCGTGAAGTTCCGTTAAGGTAGTTCGGGAATCCTCCTAGTAGAGATGAGGAAAGCACGCTGCCGTCATATAGAGATCACTGTAAATGCTCTGAACTTCATGAATTTCGGACCTAGAAGTGACGAATTTCCATCAGATGTGGTCAATTTCTCCTACCAAATCCGTGCGATCCCACTACAATTGGTAGATAAGCACTCCCACTTTGGCGTTGTAGTTCTCATGCCAACATTGAAATGGGCCTTTTGGGTGTTAAGTAAGACTCTAGAAATGTTAAAATACATTTCCTCCACTTCATCATTCGAGTATATCAAAGTAGGTGCATATACTTGGACAATTTTCAAGTTCATACCCTTGCTGACATACTGGAAACTGCTATATCGTTGCCAGAGAAGACTTTATATACCAAGAATCCGGCGCCGCCTTGGGATAGCTGGTGTCCCTCTCTAAGTACATAGGGTGGCTAGAATCTAGGGTTATGGTATTCTACGCCTCCCTGCGAACTTCACATAATCCCAAAATATGTCAGACGTAGCTTTCGCACCAGTAACGTTGCTGCCCGTCACCGATATTTGGCATTTTAGGGTGAACCGTACACCCAAATTTTCAAATGTTATGTTTTGTTCCCTGAAGGAAGCCAAAACAACAAGTACCTATTAACTTTCTCACGTTACGTGTGTCACATGTCACATCGCATCGGGTTGGATCAAACTGACTAAAAAAGGATTTAGGATGATGATGAATGAACTATGTTTCTTTTCTTTAACAATTGGGCATCTTTTTTTATTAATCGTGATTGCTAATAGGATGCGGATTTTTTCTACTTAGTTAGGGAATAAGGTACTATATAAAGCTGAGGAATATTTTCAGTCAACAGTTTAATACTTACCTAAAAAAATATTGTCAAAAAAGGCGCTTTATAGATTCCGCTCACAGGCGTTGTCTAGGGTCGGCTCGACCCTGGAATGAACCGCAATATACCCGCGATTGGGTGACACCACTAAAATCCGCCCCGGGTGCCACCCAAGATAGTTACGCCACTGGGTAGGAGGTACAATAGGTAGGAGAATTTGGCTAACTACCTATACCACGCTGGCCAGACAGGTTGGTTCAGGGTTTGATGACGATTATTCCGCCTCTTTAATTATTGAAAAATATTTTATTTGTTATGTATAATAATATTTTCCTTAAGTACTCTCTTCTTATGAAACTCATGGCATGAAATCGGGTAGTTTTTTTTGTTATAGACTTACGCCTGTATCCCCGAAGGGATAGGCAGAGGTGTAACATTAGTAGCAATACACCCACATTTCGCCATGAATCTTTAGGTTCCACGTAATAGGGGGCGAGCCTATTGCCGTTACCGGTCACATCACCAGACTCCGTGCTGCTACTGAGAATTCGGCAAAGCCCAGTAACACTTTTGCCCGACCCGGCAATTAAACCCGGGACCTCCGATCAGCAGTCGCATACGTTATCCACTGTCCATCCACTGGACTACGGAGGCAGCCGGGTAATCGAGTAGTGACACTTTATATTCTTAATCTGTCCCTACATCAAACATATCTATCTATGTTACCACTTAAATCACTGTGCCCTTCCGCGTAAGCAATTTGCTAACACCGCAGATTTAGTTTCATTTCTTTGATTTAACGAATCTATTCGCATGTCACACATAATATTTTTAGTTGGAGAGCCACTCAACGGTATTGTCGTTGCGTTGGGGGTTGTTTATATAAAAGGTCACACTTGACGTCACGAGTTACGTCATCGAAGCTTTACTGCCCTGTCAATCGATATGTAGGTACCTATTTGTAATGGACAATACGGTTGTTTCAAACTAGTCAAATCAAACACTTATAACGAAATGTCAAAAACGACCTTTGCAGAGGCTTTTTATGAAATATAACAGTGACGTCATAGTTTTATGCTGTCAAGTAGAATACTTATTATCAATATTTTTTTATTTTTTTTATTTATAGACTCACGCCTATACAATAAATTGACGATATAAAATGTTAAATAAAGTTTTAAGATTAATTGATGAATGAAACTATATTATTTTGACATTTTCACTAGATAAAAATAATTGTATAATTTATTTCACTTGCAGGAAACTTCCGTATTGGACATAGCTTGGCAAGGCTTTATTTTAAGAATCTAATCAAAATGACTGCCTCCGTGGTCCAGGTGGATCACAGAAAGATTTATCCTGGGTAGGAGTCCTACCCACGACCACCGTCTTAGCAGTCAGTGCTACTAACCATAGACCAAACAGTCAGTCATATAACAACAGGAGCGCAATTCTCCTAAATAAATATAGTTTCGATATAATGTCAGTGTCATACTTACGTCACAAAAAGAGTATTCTTCTAAATTATCTGATATTTGAATGACATTGTAACAAGATCGTTAATTGACACAAGTGTCAAAATATGTGTCAACGACGAACTGTTTATTTCAAATTAGGTATACGGCAATGACATTAGGTTATCAGAATACCGCTTCTGAGTACATTCAAAATATAATATCAATGTCAAATAAAAATAGGAGAATTGGCCCCCAGGTATGTGACTGAACGGTTGGCGTAGCCGCGTAGCAGACAGGTGCAGGCAGTCACATCGCAGCCGCAGCTTGACACTGCGTCTGTTGTGGGTTCGATCCCTACATGAGTCAACACTTTTTGTGATCCATAAAATGTTATTTCGAATCTATGTGTACTTTCCATTGGTTGCATGTTTATATAGTACTCCGTGACACACGGCATAAGCTTAGCATGAGGGCTCTTAAAAATAATTACCAGTTTCAGTGCAATGGGCGATGGAGGTATGAATATAGTTTACATAATTTAGATTTATAGCCCTATCGCCAATCTCGCATTCCAACAGCATTCAAGGAAAATAGAGTAAAACAATCAATAATTTAATTATTAATTTATCCTTTATTCACAGCCTAAAATAACATTAAAATACAAAACATTACAATTAGGAAGATAAATACATACTTATATGATTTCTACACTTATTACTTATTAAGTTAAAGTTTATGATTAACTTATTTAGGCCCACTTTCGCCACCCATAAGTATTATTTTAATTAGTAGGTACCTATTAACGTAAAATAGATACACATTTATACGCTTCAGTGAATAAAAATTGAGTGTAAATGCTAATTTAATCAGTTATTCCTATAAACCTACAGACATAGACATACTATTGTTTTTACTACTATATCAATGCATACAGACATGACTCTTCCATAAGTAATTAAATTTTACATTCAATTACCGTTCTGTAGAGAGGGATAAAGCGAATTAATATGCATGCTGTCTCTTTTGTTCAATGCTCTTCAGAATTTTAGAAAGAGCAAACAAGACTAACTTATAAAGGTAGCTCTTTCGCACGTTTCGTTAAATCGTTAGACTGATTTCAAAGAAATGCTCAATCATGTCTCAATGTACCTACATAATTATTTGAGTACGGACCTAATCCTACTTACAAAAGCCTCTGGTTTTGAAGTACATTGTGATATCGATATCTCATTGTCAATGTGTTTCATCATCAGCCCTATATACTGTCCCACTGCTGGGCACCGGCCTCTTCTCACTATGAGAAGAGTGAGATGGCCTAGTGCGGGTTGGCAGACTCCAGATGTCCTTCGAGAACATTATGAGAACTCTCAGGCATTTAGATTTCCTCACGATGTTTTCCTTCACCGATTAGCAAGCGATAATTAACAATTTAATACGCACTTAACGCCCGAAAAGTGATTGGTGCGTGCCGTGGATTCGAACCCGACACCCTCTGCGTAGCAGTCTGTCGGTCTCTTCACACAGCTATCGCTCATTGTGTTTACTAAGGAAAATTCCATCAGTAAACGAAACCATAAGGTTTCTTTACCTTTGCCACGGGTGAAGGCACACAGTCTCCAGGCCCGAGCCGACTCAAGGTAGCGCCAGTGTGCAAAATCAACGAAGCGCCTTTTTTACCCGACAAATTGTCGTCCAGTTTAGACATACATATGTTAATTAAGTCCTGTTCTTAAGTTTTGACTGAACAGTGTTTGCCAGTATTGTACAGTATCTATCTACCTTATTAAGTGAAAAGCAACGTTGGCGATTCCTGCAAAAATTAAGCGCGTATAAAATTTGTTCGTGTACCTACTATATTTGAAATAGCTGACTTTTTATAATCAATGTACTAAACGATGTGCGTGTAAACACTACAAGCCACTTTGCGGATATCATTATTCCACCTAGCCGGCTGGCATCCCACACTACGTTTGCCAAGGAGCGGTCTCCACTACAGAACACGAGTATTCCAAAAATCGTTAGTTATAGGACAAATTCGACCATTTTAGCCTGCTAATTCTTTGCCCTACCTTGATTACTATGGTTGTCTGGATCACTTAATTTCGGATTCGATTCTTCAGAGAAAATCCGAGCATAGCTCTCAACATAGGTCGCTGAGTGACCTCAAATTGGTGGACCACAGTCGCACCGTAAGTGATCAAGTCCACTTATGGCGCCGACTCCGTAACTCACTACGGATAGGACGCACTTCTTGTAGATTTTTGTCTTAAGGCTTTGTAGTAAGCGTGACGAAAATACTCGACAGAGTTCCCTTCAGGTACAATGCCCAGCAAAGCTGTATTCTTCTGCGAACTTCCTTCTCGAAATTGATTTAATCCAATGCAATGCTTCGAGAAGTTGGTACAGAGAGACATGTTTATTGAATCAAGTCTTGGTTTTGTCCAAGTTCACCCGAGTGGCAAAATCAGCAAGGCTACTCTGCTCCTCATATATTGCCAGTTCTGCAAGTTGCCAGTCACAATAACGATATCGTCTACAAATCATGGGTTTGACGTGTGAGACATAATCCCCTTAAAATCAATACCACGTCCACTCCAGTGCAGCGCCTTCAACATGTCCTCCATTGCACTAGTGATCAATAGTATAGAAAAAACTTCACCCTATAACACTCCTCAATGCAGGTGGATAGGTTCAGTCTACTGGTTCAGTACTTGGATGCTTATAGTCGCGTCGTTATACAGACCTTAGACACATTGTCTTGGACATATTGCCAATCGCCTTAACGCCAAAAACTCTAGAACGAAATAGGTCTCAATCGTGTCTAATGCCTTTTCATAGGCCATAAACACTTATCACTAGGAGCTGATTATACTCTTATGTCTTCTGTATAATCAGGCGCACTGTGTGAATGCGTTCTATGGTCCCATATCCTCCTCGGCAACTAAATGGTTAAACAGGTCTGACTTGAAATTCGTTAAGTCTATGCGCGAGATGGTTCGTGATGGTCCTGGAAAACCACAATTTGCTTGCTGCACGCCTTTAGAGTTCTCCCCGGGAAGAGTACAGTATTGGCTATACATGGGAGCTGCACGCTGATCCGTTTTTCTCGGGGGCTTTGCCATTTTTAAGCTCCCTCAGGCCTACCACGATTTAGTCTTGGCTGACTTCAGGCAACTCCTTTAAAAAGTGCCGTTAAGGTGGTTTCCATCAGGTGTGGTTGTTAACTTCGTCGGCTAGCTTTGACCTGATTGCTGGGAAAAGACTTTTGCATCCCGATATTGCTCTATTGATTGGAGTATGGAGGTCGCGTCTTACCAGCCTAAAAACATATTTTTGTTTGGATGTGACGAAGTGACTTTCACGTCGCTTATGTATTAGCTGCCGAGATATCCGCAACAGTGCCGGTGTTAAGCATCTCACAATATTTCGATCTCCCATCCCGTAATATTTCCATCACTTGGAAGAGGTCCTGGTCTGTATGAATCCAACGCCGTATTGGGATGCCCCCCCCCCGTTGAAGAACCTAGGGTTCTCGTATCCCTAAAATCTCAAAACATGCCAAGTACTGCACTGCACTTCAGTTCCTCCTCTAGTTGCGTCAGATGTTCATGGAGCCGTGGCGTGCGTCCGTTATTCTTAGCCATTATCAGTTGGTGTTGGCGACTTGTCGTAATCCGGGGATTTCTTGCAGTCCCTGCCTCGCCGTTACCATGTACAACGTCTTGGCCACTTTTGGTGACGTCGCTGCCAGTCTATGGGATTTAGCGACATCCTTGCTCTGACATTCATTATAATGTATGTACATATATTGTTTACTTAGCTTTTTGGCTCGAAGCATAAATAAGGATTTAGATGTAATTCCGTGTCCCGTCTCATCGGGTTGCGCGCGCGTCCAAAAACACAGATAGTATTTCTTTGTAATGAGTTGTATGGACGGCTGTTGTATGGACTTTGATTTAGTTATCCCTAAGCTCTAAATCATTGTGGTCTAAATTCAAATAGTGTAAAATTAAACCACACACGTCGGCGTGACTTTGAGACTTGTACCTAATATCTCACCTATCTACCAACTATAAAGATTAGTTGAAATTTGTAGCGTATCAAAAATAATTTTCCCCTCTTACCCTGGCGCCTGTGGGCGCTGCACACATCGCACACAGGTGCGGCTCGGCTCTGACAGTCTCTCTTTCACTTCTAGGGCTTGTTTTCCACTGTCTGATAACATCACATTACATACAAATATAGTTCTAGTTTTGTATTTATCTGAAAGATAATGCCTATCCAGAGGTGGGTGAGAAACTGGGCTGGTGATTTTTAGGACAGGGATATGTAACACCGCCAAAAAACTGTCTCTGGATATTTCTAGGCGCAAAAATCTATGTCACGTTTTGTTCAATCAATATTCGCTTGCTTTATTACTGGACAGCTTGCCATTGATTACTTTGCATACAATGCGTATGACAAGTTATTTTGAACATGACAATGATCTACTGTTTAGATGCAAATGCTGTATTTCCGTTCTTTTTATTTAAATTTGAATTTTGTTTTATAAGGATATTTTATATTTTTCTTACTATCATATATTTACTAAGTATACCTAAATAAGTAAATTTTTTACTGTAGCTTAGTACGACTTTAGCCAACTCACTTCGACTCGTTCAGCGTTCTTCGCAATGGTTGGCTAGCACCGAATTCAACGATCTGTTAGAACGAATCGAATCGAGATATATAGTAAATCGTACAAAGGCTCTCGACACTGATGGTAGTAGTTTAGTATAATGCTATTTTTAACACTCTAAAATTTCCACAAAAGTTACCTATAATTATAAATTATCTAGGCTTAGCTGTTACAAAATATGGACTAATAAGTACATGAATACACTATTTAACATAATTATATTGTTACTCGGTAATGATATCAACTATTTAATTTATATTACTAATATCAGTCACAACTCATATTACAAACACTGTTACGACTAAATAAATGCAAAATTTTTGGACACTCTAGACAATGCTAAATGCAATCGATCAATTCAAATTGATGTTTTACTAAACAATACTATTTAGTAATTATTCGTATTGATTATAAGGTTAGTTGCACCTATACAGTAACAATAGCAATGTTGGTTTATGAAAGCAAATCTAATTATCTGTCAGGCAATGAATCTAAATCAAAGTATTTCCGACCTTTTTCTTTATATTGACGATTTACCTATACAATAGGGTTATTAAATAAATTACAATACCGATTGTAAGGAGTCTCTTATTGAGGACAATTAAGTATTACACTGGTTTATATTGCAGACATTTGAGCCTCAACTAGGTAGATTCTTGGCAACCAAACAGCTGATAAACATAATTATATATTTCTTAAGAAATACGTAATTATTATAAATAAATTCCACCCAAAGGAGCCTAAATTTAGCATTTAGCGTAGTCTAAAGATCATTCCAACTGTAAATTATACACAGACACAATTAATTACATTACATTCTCTTAAAAACAAATTAAATATCTACGTAAAGTTTTTCCTATTGGGCAAAGCAGTTCGCGGGATAAAGTACCTTCTATCAATAACGTCCGGTTGGAAGTAAATATAAGGACCATGTGGGGTTTGTAAAGTTTTGTAATGCCTACTATCTGCCATTGGGGGTGGTACGTAGTTAGTCGGTGGTAATACCACTGCGGGGATGGGGCCTTCGATCCCAGAAGGAACATCCAAGTCCTTTTCAGAATCTATAACGTGGAAATCTGCTAAAGTAGGATTGCTTACTCCTTTATCACCGGTTGGAGTCGCTGTCGGTTTTGAAGTCATTTTGGGTGGAGTTGGTTTCACTGTAGTCGTTTCTTTTAATTCGAATGATCTTTTGATATCGTATTCTTTCTTTACCAACTGGCTAGATAGAATCCTAAAATCGTTGCTATTCTCTTTAGCAAGTAGATTTCTCTCTGGTTTATAAAACCGTGTGTCGATATTGCTCACTGGATGAATGTTACCTGTATGTTTAGGGTCATTAACATCTTCTACATGAGCTTTATCATACAAATCTATATCTTTATCACCTAGTACACTATAGTCATTTTTGTTAGCCGTGTCGTTGTTTTTATCTTCTGTTTGATCTCTTTTGGTAAGGTTGTCGTATAGAGGGTCTTCTAGAGGTATACCTTCGGGGATGTCTTCGAAGGAGAACTCGTAATCGATCAGTAATTCGTCTCCGTTGAGAGAACGCGCTTTGGAGAACAGGTTGTCTGATAGATGGTACTGAGGAGCGTTGTGCGAGATGCGCGGTGGACAGTCCTCTGGTATCGTAAACACCTGTTGAGATATGCTGACGGTTAGATAAAATAATTCATGTAGAGTAATAGTTATTCGCCCCCGACAGAGTCGGTTGTCGGGGTAAAAGTAGCCATATCTCTCTCCAGCCTAATACCTATCTTCAGATACAAAAAAAAATATACTTTAATATTGCTATGTAGTGAAGTGACAGAAGGACAAACAGACAAGCATACTTTCGCATTTATAATATTAGTATGGGATACAAAATGGTCAGCTCTAGTAACAAGATCAAGTCATAAAACTATGTAGTCATTTTTAAACTTGCTTAAATAATTATTTCCCGGAGGCAACGAGTTTTTGCGCAAAACAGGATCTAGTTCTATCATGTACGTTAGATGTCGTCAGTATTAGTCTTTTTCACCATTGTACGATAGATCGCATCAGTTGTACGTAGCTATTACTGCACAAGACTGATGATCTATATAGGGCCAGTGTATACTATACCTGTGTATCATTCCGCTCAGGCGAGTAGTAGTCGTGCACCCGCACGTAGGCGGGGCGCGTGCGCGTGCGCGGCCCCACGGCGTGCACCCGGTAGCACTGGTGACCCCCCGAGCCACCCATCGCGCTGCCGTCACGAGAACCCAGGTAGAAGATCGCTCGGGTATTTGTGGGGGTTAGTTCAATGCGACGGAGTACTGGAATTATTCAAAATGAGTCGTCAGTTAGATACTAAACTGTGGCAGTAAATTGGCAGACTAGTCTTCTCTGTTCAAAACCTGGTCAAGTTCAGCGACAGGTCTTCGCCTTGTCAAGCGACACGTCCCCAACTTGCCTTAGCCGCGGGGTGACCGAGATATTGCCCGTGCACAGTACTGTCATAGTAGCATATATACATAGCATAGTAATGTATGCACCCAGTATTGAGCATATCATAGATATGCAGAAGAAACAGTCTAGGCGATACGACGGATCCCTGGGGCACACCAGCATTTACCTGGAGAAACTTTGATAACCGACCGTCACAGAGGACTCGAATAGAGCGTTCAAGCAGGAACCTAGCAACCCAGTTGCATAATCGATGTGGGAAGCCGTAGGCTGGCAGCTTGGAAAGACGCGCACGGTGCCAACTCTATTGAAGGCTTTGGAAATGTCGAGACGAATAGCCTAGGTTCATTTAATGCTGCAGAATAAATAAATGTTGAGTACTGACGTGAGCCGGGCATGTGTAGCTGCGAGTAGAGTAGCTGTGCGTCGGCCCCGTAGCCGCCCGGCAGCGTCACCTCCAGCAGCGCCATCTCGGGGAAACCGCGCCGCCATGACACACACGCCTGCACACACACACATATACTTATCATCATCATCGTCCTTGTTAACGCTATATCCAATACTTTTCGCCTTAGAGCCCGAGGTCCACATACTAGTCCAACCTGTTTTGACTGAATATCAGCTTTTATACACTTACTTATACTAATATAGGAATGGATTACAAGAAGAAATTAATAACTACAGACGAAATCACCATAATAAATAAACGCTTAATACATACAATATTTAAACAAAAATCAAATAATCTAAAAATTGCAGCACGGTTTTCATCAAAATAAATCAACTGAAGATGCGGTAATAGCCTTAACTTAAATTTTTGTTAAACAGCTAGATTAAGGTAGGAAATGTCTCGCGGTTTTCTTAATTTTAGAAAGGCATTTGATATAGTTTATATTCCCATATTTGAACATAAATTAGAGCAAGTAGGTATTAGAGGCATCCCTTAAAACTATTGGGAGATTATCTATCGGATCATACACAGCTGATTAAAATTGATCAATTCACTAGCAATTATTCTAGTTACGGAGTCCTGCAAGGTAGCGCACTCGGCCCTACCGTGTTTCTCATTTATATAAACAACTTAATGGTGCTCAAATATTTTCTTACGCCGATGACACTGCCATCGTTTTTACCGGTGAGAATTGGGATGAGGTTCGCAATAGCATAGAGCTTGGTATGTCTAAAATTGCTCCCTGGTTGAGAAATAACTTACTAACCCTCAATACTGAAAAAACAAATTACATTATGCTTTTCTCTAAGAAGCCAATCTGGTCCAAATAGTAACTTTAGTATCAAAATTGATCAATGTGATAGGACTAATTTGGAAAATTGTATAATCGACGTACCCGAAAATAATTTGGCTATTCAAACAATTAAGACATGTAGCTAATAGTAATTTACTCACACAAATATACACCGCTCTTGTTCAATCCTTTTTAACATACTGTATTCCCATAACAACGGTGAAGCCATTAAAACATTTTTTTTTGAAATTGGATTATCTTAGCGAGTCCTTCTCAAAACTGTTATTAAAAAACGTTAAAAGTGCATAAAATAACTATTTTTGATTCCGATATTTTAACAAAAATGAGATATATTGCAGTAATGATCAATAGAGTTAAAACTTCATTTGCGAGACATTAATGTGTTGCACAAGCTACATATCTTTATAACGCATTGAACACAAACCTCTACGTCTACACAAAAACTTATTATGATTGCATAAGGACTGTTACTTCCTGGCGTTAGAATCTCACATACATAGAAATAAAGTCGCTTCTTCAACCCATAAATTAGAACAGCAATGGTAAGAAAAATGTTTTGACATTTGTAAAAATTGTTGATGGCAATAAAAGTATTTATACACATCTGAGATTTCAAAATAGCTGTGTTTTCAAGTGTATATGTCGCAGAGATTTTACAAAAGCCGTGATATTATACAATATCACGTTTTTGACTAAATCCTTGCCACATACATATATGTATAATATAATAAAGATGCGTCGAGTGTTGTAGGTTCGATTCCTGGGGATTCCGGTGACTAGGATTACAAATTTTGTTGTTTTTTATTCAAACAAACTTATAGACTACACAAATTGTTACATGCCGAAAATATGTATAATCTATCAGTTGGAATGGCTAAAACGAAAAAAAAATGTTAAGACCACAGAAGTTCAGTCATTTGTGTTTTATTAACGTGCCAGTGAATTAGTGTAAGATTATGTTACAAATTTGTACCTCGATAACAGCAGCACAGAAACAGTTGGCCTGGTCGTCATCACAGTCGAACGGTCCGTCAGTGTGCACGGATACTTGGGCTGAGAGCGGCTTGTCTGACGCCGGCGCTGATGGGGTCAGCGTGTTGTATGAGCGCGTCGCTTGGACCAACGCGCAACCGGTACCTGGACATGACATTGATCGGGTAATATAATCCTAGGGCAGAGTGTGTTTGTGTGGCCAACTCTGGTGTCTTTAGAACGCCCAATAGCCTCCAACATGGCCTAAAAAACTTATCTGAAGCACCAAGAGATGGCCACAAATTCGCAAGAAAATGAAGACAAGAAAGATGAAAGGTATACCATAGTTCAACCGATCTTTGTGGCGCTCATAGCAACACTTGGCTTGGCGTTCGTGGAAGATTGCCAAAATTAAGCAACGCGTGCTCTTGTAGCCATTAGGATGGGTGACTGCGTGTTGCATTTACATCAGAGCATTACCGTGCCTCGGAGGGCACATCAAGCTGTCGTACCCGGTTGTTGTATGAGGAAAAGAATTGTTATGCCATGATATGATGGGGGCCTCTGGGCGGTCCTAAATCTCCGACATCGGAGTTGGCAACACACATACCTTAAATAAATTAATTGTACGCGATTAAGACCCGCTAATTTATTTTGTATAACACATATACTCTCACAAAAAAGGAAGAAGGCAGGTATACATACATACATAGACTCACGCCTGTTTCCCGGAGGGGTAGGCAGAGACTACGGAACGCCATTTGCAACGATCCTGCCATATCTCTCTTGCTTTATTCACTCCCATCAGATTCCTCATGCATGTTCTTCTGTTCAGGGTACTTCTCACCTGTCGTGTTTTTAGGATGTCTCCAATCTGGTCAGAGAACGTCCGCCTAGGTCTTCCCCTTCGTCCTGTCCCTTCCACACTTGCCTTATATATCTGCTTGGTCAGTCTTTCGTCATCCATCATCTCCACGTGCCCAAACCATCTTAGCATACCTTTCTCGATGCTTGTCAGTACATCTTCTTTTACCCCACAACACTCTCTTATCACACAATTCTTTACTCTGTCAGTCAAAGAGACACCACACATACTTCTCAGTGCTCTCATTTCTACAGCATTTATTCTACTGGTCAAACTGATCTATCTTATTATAAACAGGACTGTAAAAATTACCTTTAACGTCTACGTTAAGTTGTAGTCCAGGTTTCAGTTTGACGACGTCTGGTATTTTGGATCCGGGGAGCAACCTCACAGTCTGCTCCTGTCCGTCGCATCGCACTGTCACGCTTAGGTTGGTGGCCGGAGAAGTAGGCGACCAAGCTGTTAGCGCTTCTAGGGCTACCAGCGTATCCTGTGAGACAGAAAAATAAATAGTGGATATAATTATTTACATACAAACGTTTAAATTGCATTTGCAACAAAAAAAAAAAATCAGGGGTGAACATACCGCTATTACTTAAATGCAAATACATAAAAAATAAAACTCTAAAAGATTTTTTTGTAATCATACATTTCAAAAATTAGTTCGTTGTATTAACCGCTGCTGATCGCCGCGCGATACCTAACACATACAAACATATGTACCTACCGTGCTGTCTTATTCGGCACCAGAAAATAGTTTATTCTGATTTACTATCTAAGTAACAATTGATGAGAATAGGGTCTTATATCATCGCACACTGTTTGAATTATTTGTAGATGAATAAGTATACTGTCTGTTATATTTTAAAAATATTTTGCAAATGTAGATCAACATAATCTTAATATATAAAATCCTTGCGTTACTGACTGACTGACAGACACGCTACAGCCGAAACTATTGGGCGCAGGAAGCTGAAGTTTGGCATGTATGTTCCTTGGGGACCGTAGGGGTGCACTAAGAAGGGATTTTCCGAAATTTCCACGGGATCGGCCAAAACGGGTAAATGAAAATAAAATGCAGGCGTAGCTGCTGGCGTCCTCTAGTATTGTATAAGTAGAGTAAAGTTTTGAGGACGTACAAGGTGTGGTGTGGTGGTGTTTCTCCATCTTGAGGGAGAATCGTCTAACCGGGCTGATTTAGTGCTTTTGAGTCATGATGGTCTTAGTTGCATGTAGTTGCCGCTACAGTTTATTATACTAATTTCATTAAAGACTATCAATGGCGCAGGACTTTACATGAACCCTCCTTTACTCCCCATTTTCTAGTTTATCCCTATTGAAGGAAGGTTAGCACTAACATTCATTAGAAAATAAGAAAACAGGCTTTTTGGAAGGGTCTTGCGACCCTTGTGTCTGTTTGCTGATGAGTACAAGCTGAGTGTTTTCATCAGTTTTTTTGACCAACATCTATAGGCTGCCCGCGAGGTTCAGTTTTGTGAACTTCACTGTGGAACCTCCTGATGAATGACCTGTTTCGGTTACCATATCCAGATGGAGTTCAATCCTATCGATCCTCATTGAGTCAAATTCAAGAGACTGTATTGAGTCTTCAGCTTCTTGCGCCATGGCGCTAATCAGCAAGTGGGAACAGTGGAACCGCCTGAGCTTCTCCCCCGAGTTATAATTATTCTATGACTATGACGGGGAAGATGTCCGGACGACCACTGACTATCCGATTCAATGGGGTCTCAGTTAAGATCGTATAGTCGACCAAAGTTCTGGGTGTGGTAATCGACTCAACCATTGCCTTCAAGGAATATGCGGAGTCCATAGGAGAGCTTGCCGCAGTTGCGTTCGGAAAGATATCAAGAGTCTCCGCCGCATCCTATACGGGGGCACGTGCGCTGCAATTACCAGCAACGCGGCTGATGGCGGCGAGCAACCACGTGGTCAGAAGCGCGTTGTTGAGGACACAGAGACCCGCGCTCATTTTGCTGACCAAGGCAAATAGGTCTTGCAGCACAGTCACCCATGTGGGCAGGATTAACGATATAAGGCACCTACCCTAGGAGGAGTTTAGAAACGGGAGTAGGCAAATTTCGGAGGAGACTGTTGCCTCCTGGCAACAGAGATGGGAAGGTGAGGCGAAGGGTAGGGTAGGGTAGGTTCTTCGCGTACGTAGTGGCTCGACCCAAGTATACACTATGTCTCACAGCTTTTGACAGGTTATGGATGTGTAAGGAAATGGTTGAGTGATATAAGGTTGTGCGAGGTTAGTGTGTGCTATTGTCTATATATGAAAGCCTGGATCATGTATCATGGCGATGCCCCCTATATGACGAGTTCAGGACCAAGATGAATGGGATGCCTGGCTTCGCCGAGCTTGTGTGCTCTGAGGCGAACTGCCGGCGGCTTAGAGACTTCGCCCATAAATGACATACGAAGAGAAGGAACGGCGACGGCACCGTACATGTGAAATCGGCTGTGATAAGTGCAGCGCTTAGCCTACTAGAATAGTTCGAGAGAGTGGCTTATAGGCACTCAATTTATTCGGAGTTTTCAACCCGCGGGAAAGAGCATAAAGCAAGTAACTCCCATGATTCGGTCCATATACCCGGATGGGTGGAGGGACTATGAAGGGGTGGATGTACATGTAACGTGTCTCTATTGAAGGAAGGTTTTATATATAGCCAGTACCTGCGTAGATACGAAGCCCCCACTAGCGGAGCGGTGTGCGGCGAGCCAGCGTAGCGCTGCCGCCGCGTCGGCGCGTGCCGAGACGTCCGGCGCGGTACTGAGCGACGCGTGGATCGCTAGCAGACTGTACGACGTCGCTTCTATTGACGTTGCTAAACTGCCTGTGGAGGGAAAAAACAGTTTAAACATACTACATACTCTAACGCGGCGTCCTACGTGAGCGACTCAACGCGAACGCAGCTGCGAACGCGATCCGAGCGAATTCAATGGCGGTGTGGCGCGGCGCGGTCACTCTGTCCTACGTGCGCGCGAATCGTTCTATACCATCACCGCCCGGCGCCCACCGCCGTTCAGTTCACGCGAAAATATCAAAACAATTGATCGTGTTCGCTTCAACTCGTGCCGCGCCGCATCGCCCGTCACGTGCATTTGGTCACGTAGGCCACTTCACTAGGTATCGACTGTTTGTTTTTTCAGCAACGAACTGCGTCGCATTGCGTTCGCATCCAGACTGCCCACGTAGAGCGTCGCGTTAGTGTATCAGTCACGAATAAAAGTTAAATGGTATTTCAAGGAGATGTTTAGGTAAGTGAATCATCATCCCCTTGCCATGGTCCTAATTTATTTGGGCTCGTGTTGGATCTCGATAAATTTTGCCGTCATGTTGCAGGATTGAACGGAGGTAGTGCGAAGAAATTTTTTTTGGAATATTTTGTTCCTCTGCTTGTATTTTGATTAAAAAGGGCTCCAGATCGGTACAGCACACTCTAGAGAACGGACTAAATAATAATAATAATAATAAGCATTTATTTCAGATATAGATCCATAAAATTGTTACAAATTCCATTACAAAGAATTTTCACTAAAGCTTTATATAAAAAAGGTAAGTATTAGGGATTTTGAAGTCTTTACAGGGGGCGCATAACAAAACCATACATCAGAAAGGCTTTACTAATAAATAATAATGTTGTCGACATGGATATCTAAGTGGAATTTAGAATCAAGTAGTAAGCCCAGATCACGACCACATTCGATGTGTTATTTAGTGTGTATGAAAATTTAATAGGATTCTTGTTTTTTGTAAACGATATGTAGTGACATTTTGGTAGACTACGGAGTAGTTTATTAACAGTACAATATTGTGAAAGTCTGTAAAGATCCTATTGTAGTAACATACATTCCTGAATGTTCGTTTAATAGATTTTCATGTCGTTAGCATACATGAGGAATTTAGAGTTAACTATACAAGATTTTATATCATTACTAAACAAAATCAAAAGTAATTGCCCTAGTACTGAACCCTGGGGCACACTTGATTCGACAACTGCGTAATCGAACTCGTGACCATTGATAACAACTTTTTCAATTCTACGGAATACGTATGATGTGAACTATCTGAGTAAACGTCCTCTAATGCCGTTGAAGGCAATTTTGTCCAAGAACAGTTTATGGTCCAACTTATCTTTTAAAATGAGCACTTAGGTAATTGTCTCCTCATGCAACATCTTATTGCAAAGTAAAGTCAGCTACACTCATCCATCCTCTCCTAACGCCTTCTATGCTTCTACTGGTATTTTATCTCGTCTTGATGCTTTCCCACGCTTAATTCCATTCACAGCCTTTTTTATCTCATCCTTACTTATTTCAGTTACTAGTCCAATTTTCACCTCGTCCTCAAGCTTTTTGCTCCAAGTCGTCTGTCCCGGTTGTTACGAAGCTCTATGACAATTGTTGTGAAGAGTAAGTTCCCTTGAATTGGATCACTATACCTTTGAGTTGCAAAGTTCAGATGACAGCTATCGTTATGAATTATTTACATAGGTTATAGCAGACCACTTTTGAGCAGCTGGTCGAAAATGGCGGCAATAAGGAACTATTTATTCACGAAACTACTATCTCTAGCATCAGTCTACCGAATCTACGTATCGGTTATATTCACAGCAAATACTAAGAGAAATAAAACTATACTCACTGGCCTCCCACCAAACATAGCCCTCACTTCTTCTTGCGACCTTCAGCAGTTCCACCAGATGTCTGACCACCTCATCTTGCTCCAGCACGCTCTTCATCAGACTAACTTTATTCGTCTTCCTCAAATCCTGCTCATACTCGTCTATCTTCATAAACGCGTATGCTAGTAAGGAATGCGCATATACCCTCGTAGGTGAAGAGGTTTTGAGAAAGGGGAGTGCCCGGAGACAAGAGAGAGTGTTTCTTATGACACGGTAAGGTAAGGGTGAAGTGCTTTCTATGAGGGAAGTAATGACGTAAGCGGTGAGGGCAACGCTTGCGATTTCACCTTCTTCGTTTAGACCTCCCTGAAACAGAAAATATGTTGTATTAATTTAGCGACCCTAAGGACGTAGGGCAACAATAGCACTACCGTACTACCTAACGGGAGCCAATAGGATAAATAGGAGGAATTGCCCTAAAATGGGTTACTCCAATTCCTCCTATTCACTTAAAGGGCTACTGGAAAGCAAATTTGGAGAGGCTTAAGTCCAAGAGTGGATTCAGAAAGGTTGTAAAGGTAAGGTGATTGGAATGGAGTGAAGAACATTTTGATGAAGAATAATGCAATGAAGGAACATTCTGATAAAGGATACTGCAATGAAAAGAACCCAAAGCAAGATCAGGATTAGGACAGGATCAGAACCAGGTTAGGATATACATAGAAAGTGGAATAAACAAAATTGGAAGTCTGAGCAGTACAAAGAATGTGATTTTTCGTAAGCGGAGATTTCTATAATGGTTTCCGCAAACATATTGGAAGTTGAGGGGTTTAATAGTAGTTTGATGAATTCAAAAGTGTATCATCATACAGCCTTTCGGATTCCACTGCTGGACAAAGGCCTCTCCTAATTTGCGCCACGATATCATTGTGAGCCTAGCGGGGGATCTGGCCTTCTATACCACTTTGGCCGGACCGGCTGAAATAGGGTTTGTAGTCGAATTTTCCATCTCTGCCCAAATGTACCATTTGCTCCGTGTATTTTTGTCAGTCGACTCTTACGGCATTCACGGGATTAAACGTGAATGTGTCACTTTCTTTTCTTCATCCGTCACCACAGGGAGGAGATAATTATATTACAGATCATACAGTGAGGTACTTGGATGAAATTGTATTTCTGAAAGATTAGTTATTTACCCTAAGTTCTCTATGGAAGACTTGTCCCTCGTTGCCGAAGCATCCGTTTTCCATCTGTTGGTTGATGAGCCATCTTTCAGCGCGAATGATCGCCGGCGGCGTTTGTAGGTTTGGCCACAGTAGCTGGAAGTATAACAGATTAGATTATTTTCGTGTATTTTGGCGTGACACGACTATCTCAAAAAAGGTAGGTAATCAAAAATATGTTTGGCTCTTCCTCCTTCCCATTAATTTTCTATATGTATAAAAAGTTGTTGAAATGTGAACTCAACATAATTTACAATGCTCAAATTCTTACCTCAAAAGCTTTTTTTTATTCCTTTGCTTTTTTTGCTCTGATTTTGTCTGACTTTGTCACTAGCTTTTTTCTGCCCAAACAAAAATATGCTGGTCCTCAACCAAAATTATGAATGCAATATAATTCTCAGCGATACCTAAATTCAATTTCTAAAACCAAACCTAAACCGGCGCTTACGCCTGTATGACTTCGTGTAAAATTAAATGTTAGATTGTATAACCTTCGACATATTATAAGTACCTGATGTGCCTTCCTCAAATGTCGGACGGCAAAAGCAGTCAGCCAAGTTGAAGAAGTCGCGTCTGAGGGACCGAAAGCGCTGAATCCTCCGGATGGATGGATGTACTGCAGTTGACGAGTAAACCCTGGAAATTATTAAACACAGCATTCTTAATAAAAAGCAAATTCAAGTAGTATAGCAAATATAGGTAAATGTTAAGTATAGGTTTAACAAAAATTATTAAATGGAAATAATGTAGATAGTCCACGTGCAAGCTAAAGATCTTACGGCCCGTTCACGAGCAGCGAGCGGCGGGCAGCGGCGGCATCGATTTCAATGTACATGCCGCGCTCTACTCCGCCGCAGCCGATGTCGCGTCAGAATAGAACGCGCCATGATCACCGAAACCTCTTTTTATGACATACATAAACGAGCAGACGGATCGATTGATGGTAAGCAATTACCGTCGCCCATGGACACAAGCAACATCATAGGAGTCACAAGTGTATTGCCGCTCTTTGGGTTAGGAAAAGGGATGGGAGGATGAACACTCTCACTCACCGATCGAAACGCAACAGTTTAGGTAGGTACTGTTACTTTACATCGTCAACAAATCATATTAAGTCTATTTTCTATTAAATATTTGCAGTTCATGATTATTTTGTAAAAACATAGCCCTATAATATTATTATTTAAGATTTTTCCTGAAACACAGGTGTTACAGCCTAGTTCAGGTAAACATTAAAATAGCTATATTTACCAAATATAATGTATTACCACAATTTAACAAAGGCACTTATCACAGACATTATACTTAATCATAGAATCAAATTATTTTTAATGTAATAGTTTCCTATGTAACATGTGACGTTTATTTATCGAATAAAGTTTTATTTATTATTATTTATTTATTGATTTTCTGTGAGAGGTTAGTGCTTCCCCGGTCCAGCCGGCTCATTCATGCTGCCGCCGCCACCTGCCGCTGCTGATCGTGAACGGGCCATTAGTTCCTCTAAAGTTATTAGATTCTCTTACCTCTAGCCACATGTTCTCTGGCGGTGAGCGCGGCTATAGAAGTCGGGTCGAGCTGCTTCAGCGCCAGCAGGTTGGTGGCTAACTGCGCCATGTTCTGCTCTCCGCAACCGCGGGGTATCAGTACTAACGAGTCAGCGTCCTGAGGAAATAGCACGTAAACTTATCTTTACTATTTTCGATCTGGTAGCTGACAAAGTGTTATTGCTGCACATTTAAAAATATTTTTCTGTCGATAAACTCAATTAAATGTGGCTCTGGATCGTCGAGGGCCTTGGGAGAGGCCTCCAGCGGTCCAGCGGTGGGCGTCTTTCGGCTGATATGATGATGATGAAACTCAATTAAATAGATCCTAGATTTGTTGCGAAATTCAAAATAAAATCCTACTAAAAATTAATCTCATTTCATCGAAATCTTTTTTTGAATTGGCAATAATAATACTACACGTAAAATCTTATGAAGGTACTTGATGACAATGTTGTGGGTGCATTCGATTTATTAATTTGTTGGGCGAAATACAAGGACGTATCGTAGAACTAAAATACCACCATTTTGGTTCTCTCTATGGTGACGCATTTTCGTTTGACAACGCATTTTCGTCGACAAGTAGTCTAAAGAACGTTTTACTCCAATAAATAAATAAATAACAATGATCTAAGGAAGGACTATAAATAAATATCTCACAGCCAGCAGTGGTCCGGTGACATTTCCAACGGTCCACACGGTGAGCGTCTCAGTGCCCGGCACCGCCGCCACCTCGGGCCACGACCACTCCACCTGAGATGTACTGGACTCCTCGCTACCTGGAAACGATATAGGTATTGCTTAGCTACTGTTTATTCATGACAATAATTACCAATTTATTTTAGATTATATTGGTATTTTCAAAGGTAACCTTGTAGATTAGTGGCGAAGGATAAAAAGAAAATATTAACCCAGGAGAGTACCGCCCGCTCTGCGGGCGGAGAGGTAATGGAGGCCTGAAATTCGTGCTCCTCACAGAGTCTTACAGGGAAGCCTGAACCACAGAGGCGCAGCACATCATCTGCGGAGTGTTGGGTTGCCTTAGCGGTGGTAGCGAAGCCGCCGTATTCCATCCCGGACCATCCTCGATGGTTTAGATCGGAGGATGGCTCCGCTGCCGTATTCTGGACAGGGGGGAAATGGCCCCCATTGCACCCTCCTTCAAAGGAGACTAGGGTTTGTGGCTGTATACTAGGGCCCATGGTCATAGTGGACTGGACTTTTAGGAACCCTGTTTTCTCCGACTTTTCAATCGTTATACATTAGTCGTAGATGTGAATAGACTGAATTGGATAGTGCAATATGAAACTACTTTAACAAAAAAAAAAAATATATATATACTAACCATTTCCACAGAGCAGTATAGATTTTTGTTCATGTACCGGCATTCCTTCGGGGTCTACTGCTATTTTGATTATAACCTCGTCACTGGAATCAAATTATCTATTATTATTTTCAGATTGCTTTAGATGGCATTCTTACTTTTCTAAAGTGATTTCGGAGAAAAGGGCGTAAAACTGATTATTGAGAGATTATTATTTATTTAGTTTGAGACACATTGTTATATATATATTTTTTTTATTGTCACGACTGTATCCCCCAAAGCGTAGGCTTAGGTTTGATATAACACCCACATGTCCCTTGAATTTGAATGATTTTAAATTCCCATGAATTTTAGGTTTCACGTAATAGGGAGCGACTCCATCAGCTCTAGCGGCGCCTATATGTGAGGGTCCGTTAGGATCTGGATCTGAACCTGTAGAGGAAGATTGGCTGATGTACCTGACAGATGCAGTACTAGTGACATTAGGACAGTTCCCATCACGAACAGCCTTGGCTCTGAGACTGAGTCTGGCGACGCTCGTGACCCTCGCCTTGACGAGCGCTCGCCTCGCGACTGACGCGCGGGCTCCGATACACGCCGTCTCCACCAGCTCTAGAGGGGCTTCTATGTGAGGGTCCGTTAGGATCTGGATTTGTACCTGTGGGGGAGGATTGGCCTTAAATAAACATACGTGTGGTGACGGCCTTGCTTAAGTAACCTACTAAACGCATTAATCCCGCCCAGCAAGTGGAATCTTAAAGCAAGACTGAGAGATGAGTCTCAGACTCGTAGCATTTACACATTAAGTCGGATATACTCGTAGTCTCCACATTATTATGCCGATTAATTAAGAATACTACAATTCACCCTATCATTTCATTCCGTGGATTTCGTAAAAGGCAACTAAGGAAAATACAGCAAATGGTGTCCTTGGGAAGAGACTTTTTTTGTCGCGGTGGATAATCCTAGTAGCATAATTATCTCGCTCCATCACTCAAATTTTAGTTCATCTCGAAGTTGAGTTACAGCCTGGTAGAGTAAGTACGACCCCGAAATAAGTTCAGCCTGAGCATTAAAATGTATCCTAGTGTCCTCATCTTCTCTTACCGACAAAGTTACGCGAATCTACCACAGTGTTGTGCGGCGAGGTTCGCCGATAATGTAACCCTGGAAGGCGCACGTGAACACTGCGTCGCCTTTTCGACGTGTTACTGATCGGGCATCGAAAGGCCCCTTAGCATTGTCCTTAGGCTGCCTACCTCTCTTTCTGCAAACCTGCTCATTACAGAAACTGAGAGACTGAACCGAAGTTTAAAATGAGTGAAGATATGAAAGAAGAACTTACACTGAGCGGTTCGTAGAGATAGTTGAAGATCCTGTATCGTATGATGCCGGTCTCACCTCGACGTAGGTGCTTGGGACTGTCTGCGTGTATGAAGAATTCACGGAACACCTGACGTGAAATGATGACCAATTATACTTTGAACCAATAACGACTTAAAATTTCAGACTTTCTTTCCTGTTCCCAATTTATTGTCAAAAAATGTCCTTTGCTAATTACCTACTCTGTTGAAAATTTATATTCTTTTTTAACAAAAGTAGAAACAACTGCGATATAAAATTGATTTAAATTTATAATAATGAAACAAATAGATAAGAAGTTAATGAAAAAATAACGAATGAATAGTATTTAAATATTTTGAATGCAATAAGATTTGAATACGATATTTTATATCATATTAAAAGTGGTAATTTGGCTATTTTCAATTTTTGTTTTTTTGGGATCTGGGTGTTATTACGTCCATTGATTGAATCGAATATTTGGTGCGAACTGCCTTTTTAAAAAACAAAAAGAAAGGAAAGTTTAATATCTAATACTACAGTACTGCACTTACTTGTAGCACAGCTGGCGCAGACACAGCGACGCCACTCCGTGCCACGCAAGTGGCGGTAGCTTCGAACCGCGTGATGGAGTCGGGAGCCGTCGCGCTCACCACACCCGTGCCGTTCGCGCTGATGGCCACTAGGCGCCATAGCCATGCCTGATGGAAAATAAATTAAATAAGTCTCATTATCAGCTCTGTATTTTAAATTACCCTAGCGGTCGGGAGAAGCATGAGCCTCTCTGAATATTAATATTTTGCCGTCAAAACCCACTGTGTCTCACGATAGTCCAATCCTATGCGAAACACTATCAAATAAAACAACCGTATCCACGCCGTTACCCACTTTGCCATTCACAGATAAACATACATACGTTGGAAGATTGCTTATGTCTTGTTTGTGATAATAAGGTTTTGTACACGAAAAGAAAAACAGAATAAAAGGATGCCGAAACCCAAGACAAAAATCTTGATGAAACCGGAATAACGCTAAGACGATGATGACAATGATGAGGTTGGCCAAGACAAGCACTTTACTGAAATGCTTTGTGCGTTGATTTGACACTTACTTACGACATAAAGATTATACATGACGTCAGGATACCCATCACCAAGCCGAAGTCTAATCATGTTAAGTCATACTAAGCAAAAATAATACCTAGGTAACGATTATTTTATTAAGTATACTCATTTTTTAATTAGCAATTAACCAGCCATCCAAAGGCGGGGCGTTGGGTTCCTGGTCCACAAAATCCTCTCTGACAACATTTAAGAAATCTCAAGTGTGTCGACAAGGATAGCATACATTGTGATCAGACTCACCAAGAGATATACTCTCAAGGTGATCCAAGCGTATGCACCGAATTCGGCATACTCGGATGATGAAGTAGAAGAAATGTACGGAGACATTTCCAGGGCCTTACACTGTTACACAACAACCAAAAGGCCCACTTTAATGTTGTCATGGGAGACTTCAACGCCAAAGTGGGAGTACATACTTGCGGCGAATCGGTAGTAGGACCACACGGATTTGGTAGGAAAAATCATAGAATAGAAGAATAGAAGCAGCCTCAAAAATGTGGACGTGGCGAAGCCCCGACACTATGACAAAAAATGAGATAGATTTCATTATGGCGGACAAAAGGCTGATTTACGGATATCTTCAACACCGGAAGTGTTCTACGACTTGTACGAGGCACTCTTAATATCGATTATAAGCTTGAACGCGTTCGACTTATGAAGTCTACGCTCCGGCCAAATTTCCTCCAATCCGTAGTTGGATCTAAAAGATTCCAGCTAAATCTGAAAACCGGTTCGCTGCCTTGGAAACCGCAATAGACGCTGATACGGACCAGGAACTCGATGTAGTGGTGGAAATCCGGCGGGATGAGTGGACGAAACTCTTTAAGACGCATCACACCCGCAGGAGTCAACTTTCGCGAGAATCTCTGCAGCTAATAGAGACGCGATGAGAAAACCCGACAGGCACTTCGTCAGATCTAAATAAAAGGATCTTTAAGCTGGTAAGATGCAACCTCCGTAGCTCCAATACACGCTCTATACAAGATGTGACAGAGCGAAATCGGAGGTCGAAAATTTTTATTCAGCATTTAGGTCGAAGTCATCTGACGAAGCTGACCACGTATGACGGGAAATTCGCCACTTCTAGGCTGGAGATTCTTGCGGAGGTTCAGAGCTTCTACGGCAACCTCTGCACCTCGAAAGCATCCCGTCCTCATGAACTGTCTCGGGATGAACTTGGATAAAACCAAGATAATGTTCAATGAACATGTCTCTCCGGAAACGATTATCCTAAATGGGGTCCCTCTCGAAGTTGTTCAGGAGTACGTCTACCTTGGGCAAACCTTGAAGTTGGGTAGAAACAACTTCGAGATGGAGGCTTGCAGAAGAATACAGCTCGGCTGGGCAGCATATAGGAAATTCCGTCGAGTCTTCTCGTCATCCCTACCGCAAAGCCTTAAGACAAAAGTCTCAACGAGTGCGTCCTATCCGTTATAACTTACGGTGCCGATACTGGACACGAAGACTCGAAAACCGGGCTCAGTGGCGTGCCATTGGAGAGAGGCCTATATTCAGCAGTGGACTACGGCAGGCTGATGATGATGAATTCGCAATTAAAAGTATGTGCGTGCAATGTATCGATTTTGAACCTAATTGGAAAAAAAATATGGTGATTTTAAGCATCAATATCTCCTGAACCAGTAATTTCCCTGGTATGGTGCCGAAGTAAAAAATGTTCATAATAATTGGTACAATATGGGATTTCAGTTTTCTTTAAAGGTATTTTTACACCCCGTATACACATCGATAACTACACTTACTTCAGAAAAGTCGCTCCTAGGTACAGCTTCTTCAGTAACGAGGGGCGCTGGTGGCAATACTTCACAGCGTCTAACTCCGTCTCTCGGTGATTCTCCTCCGAGAAGCCGCACCCCGGCGGAAGCTAGCCACGATGACGTTAGCTCCATATTAGTGGTTGGGGTCTCGGGACCATTGGAAGCTGGGGAATATGTGTATTTTTTAATCTTGGAATAAGTTGGTAATTACTATAAAGCTGAAGTTGCAAACAACTTGCCTGATATGTTAAAATGATAGATAAAGAGAATTTTAAAACCAAATCATGTTGGTCAGAAACCTATTGGCTATGCAAAGATTATCCGCGCGCCTCTAGCGACAAAATGAGAATGCCAGTTTTTGTCTGGAAGCCTATACCGTTTGCTTTTTCATGAAATGAACATTTTAGCCAGCTTATTGTTTAATATTACCGTAGGCATGAAGCGTTTTTGTTTTCGAATCCGCAGTTCTGAGATTTTTCTCATAACCATATTTTTAAAAAATCCGCCATAAATATTGCAAAAGAAGGAATTCGTCCGTGATTTCCAATTGTTTATAACAATTTCAATAAGTGAATGATGTTACAAGTTAAAAGAAACGTAGTTTCGACCCATAGGGACAAACCTCAACTCAACGGATAAAAACAAAATAATAACACAAACAAACACGAACGATGCATAGGCGACGTTGCGTGGGGTTGAAATATGACACTTTTGACAGTTGCTCAAGTTATCAAATGTCACCCTGCAAGTTTTACTATCTCGATTCAATTATATCTAAAATCGATATCACCTAAAAAGCAATCGATTAATGAATAAATTGCTCAACCAAAGACTGAAATCAAGTTAAGTAGCCAAATATGTATTTCTATTTAATAAAATCACACAGAACACAGTTTTTTAATTCACTATAATAGTGCCTTCTATTGAATCCAAAATCATTTAATCGTGTAAGCAATCGTTAATGTTGAGGATATTACACTCGATTTTTTGTCGTTCGGAATCGACTTTTTTTGTGCTGGCAATGTATGCATTCGGAAGTTGTTGATCTAAGTTCTACTTTTTTATAATATTTCGTAAACGCGGATTTAATAATGATTCATAATTTAGTAATGGCAGTCAAAATGTGTCAAAGTATTTACGGTATATCATTCTTTTTAAAGCAATTGGACAAGTTCCAGCATTCTCCTTTAGAAGTTGTGTAAGAACGACACTTTTGACAGCTTTCAATATAACTTTGCTTCGGGGTCATGGTGAGGAGGTATTTCTCCGACGTAAATTGTATTGAGAACTGTCAATAGTAGTAGTGATCTGTGAAAGAGTCTTTCTTTAGACAACTCCTAAATTTCGCCGCTACAGTCACTAGTTAGAATTTTAGCATCGCCACTACTTACTAGAAGGAGAATATAAGAATTCCAAACTCTGCTGTTGCCATTAATTTGATAAAATTTCTAAGTCAGTCGATGACCCTTTCCGGCTTCTCCAGTATCAATTTTAACCTCATTTGGGTAAATATAGGAAACGGTTACCGCCCGTACGATTTGACAAATATTTTTGTGCTATCAACTTACTCAAGAAGCATTCACCCGCCGCGTCATATTCCGTCAAATTCCTATGACTGTCGATGGCTCTCCTCAGTTTCTCCATGATAAGTTCTCTAGTACTAGGAGGTGGTTCGTTCCACTTAGCTGCGGTGTCCAAGACTGTTAGCGCACACAGCGCTGGGCCAGGAGTGGTTATCTGGAGGGAAACTGTGGAGCCTGGTTGGACTTGACGCTGGAGCCAGGTTGCTTCAACCTGCAAGGATGATATGACTTGTAGTAAACGGCCTGAAGAAAAATGTTTAGAATGAAACTATGTATATGACTTCAGACATCGATTTTTATAAACCTCTAAAAAGAAAGTAAAAAGTAAAGCTATAAAAAGAAAGAAACATTATTTTTATAACATTGTAAATACTTTTATAGCTATTAAGATAATTTACTAAATAAATGTTACATTTAAAATCTTAATCATAGTAAGTAGACTTCTAAGATGCTAACTTCTCTAAAAGGATGCAAATGAAGACATATTTGAAAATAGATTTCGAATCCAGGCAGATTCGCAAAATATACACAAATACACAAAAATTACCTTATTAGCGAAACACTCATCCATCTCGAAATGCTTGTTAGCACTCACAAGCTCTCCATTATAATAGAAGTACGCTATCAGATGAGAGTCAGGGCACATTTGATGGGACACCTTAATGGGCAGCATTATTTTTAGCTTCCGATCTAAGAGAGCGTCAGACGTCACCGTTGCGTTCTTGATTACGTCATTGGACATCGTAGTGTACTCTCCCTGATGCGAGTTAACATCCTTCTGAGGAACATTCACGAAGTATGGATTCGCTACATCCACTGCTGGTGTTTCGGCATACACCTGGGGTTTGACTGGTTTTACACGATTATTGTGTATGTTCTTGCTCGTAAAAAGTAAATCAGATTCTAAGTGATTTGTAGGTACGCCGAATTTACCAGATCCGCCTTGACCATATGGTATTATCGAGCGTCTTTTAGTTGTATTGATATCTTTCTCAGGGGTGTACCAAGGGTCGATAATGGGTCCTATTTGTATAGAGTTAGGGTCGATTTTGCTGTTGTCGGTTGGAAAGGTGGTCTCTCGTATCTGTCGCCAGCTACCAGGGCTTTTGAGTGCTATATCGTCATAGCTTGCTAGGTTGTCTTGCTGGGCCATGACGTCGCGGTTATATCCGTAGTAGTTCGCGTTGCATTTGCCGTTGCGTGGTGCGGTGTGGATTTGGTCTCCTGAGTTGGACGTTGGGCACTGTGTCGTTGCTCCCCAACGGTAGATGATACCGCCTCGGGTTATTACCTAGGAGATAGATTAAAGTGATAAGTTTATTGTATGTAGTGTAGTATGAGAGCTACACTTATGAGCATCAAAAGAAATAATTATTAAGAATGGGTCCGGATACATGGTAAAGCTGAGAAAATAACCTGAAGAAACTCATGCCACTATTGTAAATGGTCACTTTGATTGATTATTAAATATCGTTCATACAATTTACTAGTTTGGCAGCTGATTGACTACCATAATATTTTGCAATATTGACTTTTTAGGATAGATTGACTCATTTAATCTAATATGAATAATTGGCTTTAAAGCAGTTCGTTCTTGGCCAGGAACTACGGCCGGGCAACTATAAACCATCTGGCGGGGGTATATGTACGTGTACTTTCGATGCGCCGCCTGCAGACTGCCACTCGCACATATACGTGTGTGTGAGAAGGGAGAAGGTGTAAGTACTAAGCGTGCACGTATACGTGTGTGACTGTGTGACACAAGGGTGTACGTACGACGAAGTGCACGGTGAGCGCGCGCGCGTCGTGCACGGTGACGTAGAGCGGCACGAGCGTGCGCGAGCCGCGCGCCTCGGGCCGCAGCGCGCCTAGCGCCGCCGTCACGCCGCCGCTGCGGACACGGGCCGTCAGCGATGCTGATGTACTGCTGTCGTTGGCTAGATTTGCCTGTGAAAATCAGAGATTACTTAATAATTATTTGACGACTAGCCTCTTTAATCAACTTGTTTTCCCACAATGTCCCACGGTGGCGAGACATAGAAGCTCACATAAGAGGCCGTATAAAGGTTGAAAGTCACGCAAAAAGCCATGGAAAACTCAACGTTGGGAACTCGGTCAACTTGGCAGATTGACTGAATTCCCAACGTTGAAATTTCATCATCATCATCCTAGCGCTGTCCCGGTTGTGATCCAAAACCTACGCCTTGGAGCCCGGGGTCCGCTTTTCGGCTGTATCTCTTCACTTCGCACGGTCTTCAACATTCCTGGTGGTTAGTTGATTTGCACTCATATCATCCCCTATGACGTCAAGCCAGCATTACGCTGAATAGATACGGACTGAGGACAGAACCCTGGTGGACCCCGACTGTGATGGAAAAGGTTTTTGTTTCGGCAACAGCAGTCCGAAATACGGAATCGGAATTTGAGTACATGTCGCGGATGATGTCTATATACGCTTCTGGTACTCCTTTGCATCTTAAAGCCCACCCATCATCTGTCGCGCCACACAGTCGAAGGCCTTCTGCATGTCTAGGAAAAGAAGATGCTGAGGCGTATTCTTCGACTTGTACCGCTCCATGACGATCCTGAGGACGAAAATTGGGTCCATGGTTCCGTGACCAGGGCGAAACTCATATTGACATTTCGAGACTGCGGTCAGTCTCCATTGGTTCGGGACTTTGTCGGTGAAGAGTATGCGGTAAAAGAGATTAGTAATGGTGCCCACACCCCGCAGGCCATTGCCTTCCAGGCCTCAATGGGGACTCCATCGGTTGCGACAGCTTTCCAATTCTTCATGTGGCGAAGGACCCTCTGGACTTCTTCAGGCGTTACCGGTGGCACTAGTCCTGGTTCGGAAGGAGTTCCGGTGGCTGCACCTCTTTGTGCTGCTTGTTAAGCAGCTCGTGGATATACGAGCGCCATCTCTCCTTCACCGCGCGGGACGCGCATATTCGGTTGCCCGCAGGGTCTTTAACACAGCGACACTTGGTAATATCCTGTGCCACTTTGTCCCTGGAACGTGCAAACTAATATAAGAGCTTCTGCCCCTCAGACGATTCCAGCTTAGTATAAAGCGAATCCAAGTGGTCCGTCTGGCTTTGGTGTAGCCCGACGGACCTTATTGGCACGCAGCTCTCTTAGTTGCACGTTTGGCAGCCTTGTATGCGTCGCGGTCTTCAGGAGATTTAGACGCTTGCCACGCTTTAAAGAGCACGCTTTAAATTGGCATCTGTAAGCACCCAACCAAATTTGACGTTGACAGCAGTCGGCGTGTTTGCCTTTGGGTTTCACGCGGAGGTCCATGACAAGGAGGCGGTGTTGTGCCGTGAGAATCTCACCGGGCATGACCTTGCAGTTGGCTACTTTGCTGATATGGTGTCTCCTGGTAAGTAAGAAATCAATCTGGGTCGCGTGCCTCCCGCTCATGTAGGTGATAAGGTGTTCGGCTTTCTTTCTTGAAGTACATGTACACAATGGCAAGGTCGGCGGCCGCACAAGTTCGGAGAATATACTCCCCTCCCTCGTTACGGTCACTGTGGCCAAATCCACCGTGAACTCGCTCAAACTCCTCACACTCATCACCCACATGATCCTTTAGATCATCACCCAAAATGATTATGATTGTTGAACTTCTCCGAGTTGATGGCAGAACGCCGTCTTGACGGTGTCGCTGCAACCTGTCTGTGGTGTATAGGCACTTATCAAATGTGTCACAACCCCTTTAATAAGCAACACTACAGCCAAAGGCCGGTCGCTGTAACGCTTCACCTCCAAGATCCCGTCCTAAAACTCTTCGGCGAGCACAACCGCTTCCCCGCTCTCCCCGCCGGTTTCACCAGTATAGATCAGCTTGTAGTCACGCCCAATGGACCGGGATCTTCTGCTTTTCCGCTGCCACGGCCACGCTCCGGCTGGAGAGTAGATCGGCAAGCTATCTCACACGTCCGGTAAGCGTGCCAATGTTCCACGATGCGAAGCGGTTCTTCCGGGCTGGGGCTAACTTCATTGGCCATGGCCATCCACGACACGGTAGTCCTTGCCCACTTGCCACAAGAATCGGGCGAGGCTCCTGCGCACCGTTTTGCGGTGGTGCCCTACGCGTAACACTTCCATTTATATTTCTTTCCATTATTTATTTGACTGTTTTGTTTTTACGGCTTTAGGGAAGGCTTGCACCGAAGCCTCGTCTGTGATCCAGTAGGTGCACCGACTAGTAGGGTAGGTTGGCTTGGGCCCCGAAGAACTTGGTAGGGCCCCGTACACCTACCACCCTAGGTTGAAATTTGAAAACGCACAATGGTGCTTGACTGGGGACCTCAAATAATGGTATTAAAATGGGCTCGGATAGAAAATCTGGCTAAGTGTGGTAACGAGAGGTGGAGTATAGCCGTGACACAATGGCGGCAACGGGTGGGGAAAGCAGTGTCGGCCGTCCATAAGCAAGATGGGCCGCTTTTGTTTTCCTTTATTTATTTAGAGGCTTTTAACCAATAGGATATGTAAGCCCCATCATACCTATCCTACATATCCTAAACTTACAAACTACACAATATAATAAAATTATACAATTTTAAAATAAACAAGAAAGTCTTATTGCTGCAAGACCATATCAGCTAAATTTCTGGCTGCTTCACTAGATGGCTCACTGAGTATATTAAATATCACCCCTACATCTTGCTTGTTAAGGCGAGGTTGCAGTACAATGCGTAGCTCGACCTCACCCCCCGCAAAAACAAAAACACGGCAGTGGCGTCAGCGAGTGAGCGGGGGGAGGGGAGGGGGGTTTCGTATGTGCATGTGCCACAGCGCAGCGTAAAAAAAACCGTAGATGAGTTATGCGAACTTCAAAAATTTTCTTTTCTTCAAACTTCGTTTTATTTACAATTTATAATAAATTCAGTATCACAAATAATAGAGTGAATAAAAAAAATGGCATTTAGCGAGTGTAAAAGAGAAGCAGTATTGTGCGTGTTCAAATACTAAAAAAACAAAGTATCCAGATGGGACATTCGTAATAATAAAATACTGATGTGTGTTTTTGTCAAGTAATAAAAGTGATTTGAGGCTGAATCAACACAATATATTATTATTATAGAAATACAAAATCATACGTAAGTTACAAACATTGACGGATGATCAAAGTCCATTCACTTGTTCTTGTTTTTCTCCTTTTTGTATTAAACAACTAAGTAGATTGTACTGCATAGTTTTCGCTGCCGACCCACCGTACCCCTGGCAGTACCCCTGGGGGTATGGTGGGTCTTTCAAAGTTTAACCGTACTCCCAGATAATATTGTTGTGTAAGTAGTTTTTTAATTTCAGTTCGTTAATTTCAAGTTCTACTATTTTGTGGGATCATTCCCAGTATAGTAGTAGTATTGAACAATTATATGATAGAACTGTCCTAATTCTATTAACACAACTTGATGAAGAGAACAGAACTAATGGGATAAGTAATAGGAAATGTCCCAGTCTAGTTCTATGTATGTTTTTTACAAGGGTATTCAATAGAACTACTGGGAATGATCCGAGTGTCACGACATCGCGCTCATATATCCGAATGGATATGTTTTGTAGACGTTCATTTGTTTAATGTGTAAAAAAAATGAACGTCTACAAAATAAATGAACGCCTACAAAACAAATGAACGTCTACAAAATAAATGACTTACACAAAGTGATCAGCTATCGATAGTGATTGCAGAAAACAGGTGCATACGATTTTCAACCTAATTGACATTAGTCAGAATTTATAATTTTATTACCCTAATATTGCCAGAAAGCGAGAAGAAACAAAAAAACGTTTGTCGTGAATTGTCAATAAGGTCGAAAATCGCATGCACCTGTTTTTTGCAATCACCATTGATAGCTGATCACTTTCTGGTAGTCATTTGTTTTGTAGACGTTCATTTGTTTTGTAGACTTTCATTTGTTTTGTAGACGTTCAATCGTTTTGTAGACGTTCATTCGTTTAACACATTTTTATACACACATATTTATTTGGATATGTGAGCGCGATGTTGTGACACCACCCTTGTAAAACATACATAGAACAAGTTGTAAATTTCCTATAACTGTTTCCCATTAGTTCTATTCTTCTCATCAAGTTGTGCTAATAGAACTAGTGGGAAAAAAGTATCACTAGTTCTATCATAGAACTGTTCAATAGAACTAGTGGGAATGATCCGACAGCGCAAGGATGATGATGATGACGGGTCTTCAACAGTACCACAGATTATACCTATAATATACAAAGCATTATAACCATTAGCAGTAATACCTAAACGTTTTATTCTCTAATTTATCTCTTTGTTGCACTATATCATCGTACTAGCGCTTGTCTTCGCTTGTCTAAAAATACAAAAACGTAAGTAGTAAGTCATTATCATACGAGAGATAACACTGTTCAGTTTAATGTCCACGTAGCACGTTGGTATAACACTACGAGCATTTCAGCCAGGAATACGGTTAAGCTTTAAAAGACCCACCATATCCCCAGGGGTATTGCCAGGGCTACGGTGGGTCCGCAGGCACAGTTTTTATATTAACGTACTATTTTAGGTTTCCATTGAATGAAATGAGAAGAATAAAATGTACTTTTTTTAATAAATCTTATAAATAAATCACATCGACTTTTTATTTCCCTACCTTAAATCAATTAATCAAATTTACTTTGAGGCGAATTGAATTTACTCAAGACAGACAAAGTGATCATGTCGCATCTGAGTCAAATTATTGTTTGTGAAACGGTCAGCATGATGTCACAATGCGCGTCGGTCCAGAGAGTATATGTTTATCTCTATTTCGCGCTTGCGATTAGATGTGCTATCTCACTTCCACTTCTTATCTAATTCTTAGTGTGTCGTTTTGACATATTTATATTAGTGTGCGTACGCTTTTCGCGATGCGTGCCACTCGTAAGCTACGTCATGTTACCTTGTCAGTAACCTGTCTACGGTTTCTTACTAGTATGTCTATGGTTTGAACGATTGAGTTTGGAATACGAATTACTTTGTACTTTTGCGAAAACGTACATGCGGGGGTGGAGGGGGATTTTGCGGAGCAACGACGTACGTCCGCCCTCAATCACGCCTAGACAGGCACTGATGAACGGCCGGCGAGCGATATAATGCCAACATTTTGACTATTTTTTTTCTTGGAGAAAAATGATAACGAAATTACGAAATCTGTTTTTACCATTTATTTTAAAATAAAGAGCTGTTTCTATTGATAATACTTACATATAAATTCATTATGGAATCTCTAAGCAGTACACGTTTGAAATTGTGATTTAATGCCATGTTTGACATTTTTTTTTATCGAGCCAATCATTCCAAATCGTGTTTCTATCTTTACGATTTACTAGAAGATATGTTCAACTTTTATACTTTAATTTTTATTCATTAAAATATCATAGTTCATGGGACTTTCAGACGTTCAGAAATCTTAAAAAGTACTGCAACCTCGCCTTAATGTCGAACCTTTGCATCAATGAGTCTCTCCGCTGCCAAAACTTAGCGCATTCAAGATGTGCCGATGATATTATGGCAATCGCAGGTCAAAATTGGACTAGACTAGCCCAAGACCGTGGGAAATGGCAAGAACAAAGAGAGGTCTATTTTAGCAGTGAAGACAGTCGGGCTGTGGATGATAACGATGACTTATTAGTAAATAAAATGCGAACCTCAAATCTATAAGACGCGACGTCCTCCTTCACAGCTGCGAACATAACTCTGGCAATGCCGTTGGTATCAGTGGTCCCTTGAGAGCACATGTCGTATGACGTCACGGGCGCCGCGGGCAGGTCTACAGGCGTGGGGTAGCGGCACACGCGGATGGTCTCACCGACACCGGGCTTGTCGTCCCAGCGGGTGGCTTTTACCTGGGTAGGAGAGTGGAAGTTTTACCTGGGTAGGTATTTGTATATAAATGGATTAAAGCTAAGTTATACAAGTTTTTTTATTTTATATATTAACAAATAAAAAAGGAAAATAGTTTTTGATTTTGATTTTGAATTGGTTACATATTTAAACATTTTTGAGAAAGTAGGTAACATTTTGTGTGCAATTTAGAGAAAAGAGATGAAGTGTCCTTCAAACTCTTCCTTTACGGCATTTGGCAGTCAATGCTATACTTGTACTTGTGTCACTTCATAATATTTGGGTGGTGTGCCCACTGTTTACCGCCTTTGGGATTCACTAACCGGGCCCCGTAGAATATCAGTGCTAGCAAGTCTGGTATTATGCTGAATCCTATTACTGCCACGACCTAACCCTGACATGTTATGTACCTGTTAGTTGCGTGGTTGTGAAGTGCCTATACTAATCTCTTAACAGGTTAACTACAAAGCGAATACTAATAACATTACCTTCAACTTATAAGGTAGTCCCGGAGATATGACGGGGCGGTGTTTGGTGAGGAAGTCAAGAGTCAGCGCCTTGTCCACAACTTGTGACACCACCGTGGTGTTCTGCCAGATCCGAGTGCCTTCTTCCTGCAACGTTATGATATTATTATGTAAGTGCTCCTGTTGTTTACTCCTAATTAAATTTATTGTAAAGTAAAGCAGCGATAGCATAGTGGAGAGACCGACAGACTGCTACACAGAGGGTTCGGGTTCGAATCCACCGCACGCACCAACGACTTTTCGGAGTTATGTGCGTATTAAATTGTTAATTATCGTTTGCTAAACGGTGAAGGAAAACATCGTGAGGAAACCTGCATGTCAGAGAGTTCTCCATAATGTTCTCGAAAGACATGTGAACTGAAGTCTGCCAACCCACACAAGGCCAGCGTGGCTATGACCTTACCCTTCTCATAGTAAGAAGAGGCCCGTGCCCAGCAGTGGGACAGTTTATATATAGACCTGATGATGATGAAATTCATTGTTGTTTCCAAGACAGTTTAACTTCCGAGGCCGAGAGTAAGGTGCAAGGTGCTCTTTCTGCTTGGAGACAACACGACAAAGCTGAGTACCCATCCGAAGACCTGTGGAGTGCCAACCTACCACCCACGCCCTGGATAATTGTCTAGTCGGCTAATCTCTAGTGTCAGTGTTTTTGTGTAATTAAAGCCATTGTGTAACTGGAATATAACGCGAGTTTAATCTTTCCTGGTGATATTTTTTATTTATTTCCCGTAAGACAACCTAATTATCTCTATTTAATTGCTCGGCGAGTGATCGATCCCGGCTATCCCGTGGAAATCAATCACTCGTGGGACATTGGCTTGGCCCCACGTTGGGCGCCACTGTAACGTAAAAAAGACCTTTCAGGTGTCCCCTGTTACGTTATCCCTACTAGGGTGTGTTTAAATGAGAAACGTGGTTATATGTTACAATAAAAATTGATTGAATTGCCAATTAATTTTAGACAGCATTTAGCAAGCGTTACCTTAATGAAAAAAAAAAAACTATTTATATGATATTAAAGAAAATTTACACAGGGTCGCGTGGTTCGGCGATGGGGTTGGGTTGATGTGGCATGGAAAGTTGTACTATTTACCCCTCAAAGTTAGTTTCTGACTAGACTAGGTAGAAACCTGCGACATTGTGTGCAGTGTGCACCCCTCTAAAAATAATTGTGCCACTGCTCATGCTCAGCCGTGTACTTTAAATATGGGTGCTCGCAGTTGTACGTGAGTTCAAACCAATATCACCTATTCAGACGACTTTCTTAAAACATCTAGAAAATTCCAGATTTGATCTGGTAGTTCCGTGACCAACATATCAGACAGGTTCGTATTTTTTTTCCTTTAACTGTTCGTGAGCGCTTTCTACAAGCCTCTAGAAGATTCTAGAAGCTCCTACCTGGAAGGAGAAATCCGCGACGAGTACATCAGGCGGGTTTGTTGAGTGCAATCCCACTCGTTTGGCGGCGACGGCATGCCTATGGCAAGCTTTAGGCGCGCGGATTTGAACTGCGGTTCTGACGCCTGCGCCACCACGTCCCGCACCCCGTAGCCGGATCACCAGCATGCCTTCTACTGCTTCTGACCATGGATACCTGGAGAAAAGTTTCAACTATATTCGTGGACATAATTTTGAGTTTACGTCCTGTATAATGCTAAGATATTAGGATGGTAAGTAGACTCCGGTTTCCAAGGCGATAGTCTAGATGCAACTGGTAAAGTAGGAGCTAGTATACATACCAGGCACTAGCTTGACTTTGGTTTTCAACAAGGCATTGGATAAATTATGTTAAATTCATATTACCGCCGCACAAACAGTAAGAACAAGTCTTTTCGAAGATTACCTGACGCAAACGGTCCACGCGAGCCTGTCAGCGGTCCGCAACACTCGGGGCGCGTGACGGACGCTCAGCTGGAACGGCGGCAGATCGTAGTTGCCGACCCAGAACACTGCTGAACCCTGGAATGTAACATTTGCGGGGCGTAGGAGAACTTCATATTCAGAGTTTAGTATAAATAAAAAAATACTAAAAATCTTCTTAATGTAGTGGTGGATCAAAAATACTAAATGTCACTGCACCATCTTATTTCGTGAGTGTGGTAAGAGACAACAAAGGAAAATACACGAAGCAAATTTCTTTGGGATGAGACGTAAACTCGACATCAAATCAAACCCTCACACAAGCCTCTCCTTATTTGCGCCATCAAAGCACTGTAGAAGATTTCACCTACTACACTACGCTAACCAGACGGGGACATGAAGACGAGGTTTCCTTTTCTCCATAAGTTATCCACGTTTTCCTTCGTGTATTTTCCTAAGTCTCTTCTCACGACCGACGGAATTAAAATGGTACTTTGTATTCTTAATCTTTCACTACATAGAGACTATCTATTTGAAGGTAAAAATTTCTACCAACCTGTGACCCATCTCCCAGCTTCGCTCTAAGGGTCCATTTGCCGGGCGGTGCTAGCGCGTCTAGCTGGTACTGCACTTGTGCTAGACCGAGTCGAGTGCGGATACGAAACCATTGGGAGACTCTGGTGCCTTCCCACGCGCCTCGAGGGCCTTCCAGCCAGGCTTCCTCTATCTGCAAGTAAAAAAGACCAGATAAGACAGCGAAAATTAGGAATTACGTGAATGAAGTATTTTCTTTTTAACAGGCTTTTCGGTCGACATGTATGTAACTATGTAATGGAATTTAAGCTAACTAATTTAACCATCTTCCAAGGGTCATAGCGTAATCAAAATTAGCAGCTGTATGTAGTTCTAATAACAATACAATAATATGGTACTGCTGAACTGATCTGATGATGGAGCCGGAAGATATGAACGGGAACTCGACATGTATGTAACTACGAGTAACTATGTAATGGAATCTACGGTAACAAATTTAACCATCTTCCAAGCGTCGTAGCGAGATAAAAATTGGCAGCTGTGTGTAGTTCTGATGACAATACAATAATATGGTACTGTCCAACTGATCTGATGATGGAGCCGGCAGATATGAACTGGCACTTCATGATGGAAAATCGGATCATAGCTGTTTTGGATTTCTTAGAAAAGTCTTGTAATGAACTTTGACCACGATTAGGTTTCAAGGTCCGATGGCGAAGCCGGAAAATAGACACTGGCATGCCATGATGGAATATCGTATCATAGTCGTGTCTGCACTTGTGAGAAAGGCCACGTAATGGACTTTGAACTCGATCAGGTTTCAAGGTTATAAACAAACCATTAAATATTGAATTTTGGAAACGACGGTGAGCACCTAATTCAGACTATAGACATTCAGTTCCTGGCCAAATAGAGCTACGGTACGGTGGAAAGGCGCATACTCCCAGTGATTTCAAGTTGGGCATCTACCGTGCACAAGATGCCAGGCTACGGTAGACCACGCAGTGGTGTACTTAGGGTCCCGTACTTTTGCGGCTGGACAGGCGTATGTTGCCCTGAGTAGAGTAAAATCACTTAGTGGTCTCCATATTGAAGAGATAAATTGTTCTAAGCTGACAGATAAACCACCACGCAATACAGGTGCACTGGCGGAGATGGAGAGGGTGCGGGCTTGTTCGCTTGCTTGAAATAAATGTATAAATGTAAAAAATATTTTGTTATCAAAGACCAAAGTATAAAATAAATTAATAGTTTAAAAAACAATAGAAATACACGCTTTTATAAATGCACGTAAAAACAAAAAAAGAAATTATGGATTGTTCAAGATGACTCTATTTCTGGGCTGAAGTGTAAACTATGTGCTTTTAATTATAATATTTTACTGTAAAAGCGTGGGGGGCTGGAACAGGAAAGACTTTATTGTTAACAAATACTAATACTAACTTCCTGGCGGAAGCTACACGACAAAGAGTTACCAAAGGGAACCAAAGATATCTCGTCCACGAACAAGAACTCTACATTTTGCCACTGTTGACGCATTACCCTTATGTACCTACTTAATTTCCTGAAAGAAGAGGCGTTAAAAATGTCGGTGAATGTCGTCTCTACTTGCTGATGAGGCATGTTTTTTCTGAATTCGATAAACGTACTTTGAACAGACTGTTTAATGTAGAGCCTAGTCGTGCTGCTACTCCAGTTAGAGCGCCAATCTGTGTAACCTGCTACTCGTAACATCTGTTCACTTGATTTTTGAACAAGTTAAACAAGAACATGTTACCTGTTCCAGAGCCCCACGCTTTTACCATCAAATATTATAATTAAAAGCACTTCAGCCCAGAAATAGGGTCAACTTGAACGACCCATAATTTATTTTTTGTTTTACGTGCTTATAAAAGCGTGTTTTTGCAAGTGTTTTTTAAACTATTAATTTATTTTTGTATATTATGGGCTGCTTAAGGTAGTGCTTGAATCGACTAAAGTCACAAGAACTACATTTTGGGTCCATTGAAGGCTGCTTAAGGTTTTAACCATTATCATCATCAGCCCTGTCTATACTGTTCCAATGCTGGGCACGTCTTCTACTAATATAATAAGGATTTTGCGGGTTGGCGACATTTACACGTCTTTCGAGAACATTATGGAGAATCCATGCAGGTTTTCTCACGATGTTTTTTTCTTTCGTAATTGATCATTCATGTGGTATAGACGTCGATAGACCGAGATTCTTTGAGCAGCGTCAAGGTACCGGTTCATAGTTGACCGCAAACCGCAACAGCAGACGACATGTCGCCGCCTCATGTCGCGGCGATACGTCGTCGCAACGTGTCGCTGTAGTCATTATTTTGAACTCGACAGCAGACGTTTGGTTCTCTACGAGGCAATAGCTACATTTATTTCATTTTCTTATTTATTTTATATGTTTTTATTGTACTGTATTATTTACCGTTCATTAGAGTTATATGTAATTAAAGCATCACTATTCAAACAAACTAAGTGCAGCAACTGAGTGAACTGCCGCCGTGGTCCAGAGGATAGCGTATGCGACTGCTGATCGGAGGTCCCGGGTTCAATTCCCGGGTCGGGCAAAAGTGTTACTAGGTTTTTCGAATACTCAGTAGCAGAAAATGCAAAAGCAAATAAGTGCAGCAAGTAATTAAACCAGTTAAAAGAGACAACACAACAGATCTTTAACTATAATCAATCATCCTATACAGTACCTTTTCTTCCTAGACGTTTGACTGTTGATTAAATGAAGTTTAATTGATGAATAAATAAAGCGTATCTATAAAATAATCAATTTGAAATATCCTTGAGCACACCTGCAAGTGCAGAGAGATCTGACAATGATTCTTAATTAGATAAGAGCCAATCCTTAAGTAATTAATTGGTTTGATTCTCGATTGTCTCAATCATAAACTATTGTTCACTATCGTCATAAAAAAACGAGTCGCAATATATACAATTAATTCATTTCTGATTAATCAAGTAGATTATCTATTTTTTTTAATTATAAGCTCACGCCTATATCCCCGAAGGGGTAGGCAGAGGTGTAATATTACACCCATATTTCGCCATGAATTTTTAGTTCCCACTTAATAAGGGGCGAGCCTATTGCCGTTACCGGGCACATCACCAGACTCCGTGCTGCTACTGAGAATTTGGAAAAACCCAGTTAAACTTTGCCCGACCCGGGAATCGAACCCGGGACCTCCGATCAGCAATCGCATACGCTATTCATCGAACCACGATTCTTCATTATCTATTTGTTGTAGCTAATAAAGAATCTTCTTAATTGATGTCAGTTTAGTATGTAATCTAGATGACATTAAATACTAAAACTTATAACAATGACAGCTGAACATGTGAAAGTCAGATCATACACTTAAAACAACACGTTTTTGCCATATCAACAAAAACTGAACAACTTACTACATCAAATAAACGAGTATAAACGCAAAAACTGATGAATCATGGAAGTACCGTTGACTCGTTAACCCAATGACACTATTTGTGCTCAGACGATAAACTTGAATAAATATTTATAAAACGTGATATTGTAAAAAAATCTTGAATGGTTTTTTGTTTTGGAGTGTATTTAAATACAAAGTTGTGTTTGAGATTGTCGAAGTATTTGTAGTTCGGATGCTGCGGATGCAAATGCAGCAAAGACTAATTTTACTGTAGTTAAGCAAGAGGTTTATGGACATTGAAACTCCCAGGTACCTGTTATCAAATCATACTCCTAGCGTCATCCTAGTTGAAACCCGGAGTCCGCTTACTAGTATTACCGGATTTCACTGCATTAGCTTTTCTAAAGAGTGACTGCCTGTCTGCCCTCCGCAACCCAAAGGGATATAGACTAGTGTCCCTTTATTCAGAGGACCTGGCTGACTATAACGACTCCCAAAGATCATATGCGTGGCAGTCTGTTGGTATCTCCACTAGGCTTTCAAATATCAGCACAGTACTTGGCGCAGTGCTGAACGACGAGGCGACCGGTTAAATCACAACACAATGCAACAATATAGACTAACCAGATCTCTCCCGCGGCTACGCCCGTGTATCATCATTATCATCAGCCCTATATACTGTCCCACTGCTGGGCACGGGCCTCTTCTCACTATGAGAAGGGTAAAGCCATAGTCCACCACGCTGGCCAAGTGCGGGTTGGCAGACTTCACATGTCTTTCGAGAACATTATGGAGAACTTTCAGACATCCAGGTTTCCCCACGATGTTTTCCTTCACCTATAAGCAAGCGATAATTAACAAGTTAATACGCACTTAACTTCGAAAAGTCATTGGTGCGTGCCGTGGATTCGAACCTGAAACCCTCAACGTAGTAGTCTGTCAGTCTATCCACTCGACTATCGCTGGTGTAATTCACGTCCGTGTATATTATACACCTAAACCTTCCTTCACTATCTATTAACTTACAAAAATCCGAGCATTTTTTTTTATTTAATCGCGTTCTTACAGACAGACGAGACGAAAAGGGGACTTGATTTTATAATAAGTACCTATATAAGTAGATATTGTATAGATTTTAGTATGGTAAGTCCAACAAGAGTGGGCTATTGTAACTCCCAGTTAACTGTGATAACCACAATACCGTGTGTTGCGATAATGTATGTTATCGTGCCAACCGGTTCATCTCGATATAATCGGTAACTGTACATCGATCCCGCTCCACCGATGCTCACGCGATTGTTCGCGTAATCGATTTATGTGCCGTCAAGCTTAGTGATTTTGAATAGATCGGTCATAAAGTAATATATAGTCTAAGAGATCGGTGTATACATCATTGTAATTGCTGTAGCTTGTTATTTAGTAGATGTTTTGTTATTTAAAGTAGAGGTAAATGTGAATAGGTTATGTGCCCAAAATACACTAAGTACTTAACTATAACACAGATAATATATTATAATACTGCAGAAGTACCTATACCTACATACTCCATACCCTAATCGCTGGGGGCCCTATCCGTCTGCTTGATTTGCTCGTTTTATGTTGTCGTATTATATGTCGTATTATGTTGCCTAAATTAAACAGAGCTTATAACATAGCACTCTGGAAAATTAAAAAACATACTAATACTATATTCCTAAATAAGTAAATATTGTAAGAAATAACAGCCAGACATAGATGCCATATCATGCTCATCTCTCAAAAATTTATCTAATAATGGGTCAAAATCAAACACGAAAACTGGCTTAGCAGTCTGCATCTGTAACAGCTAAGCCTGCAGGCCTGTTCAAAATATTGCAGCATCTATGACAACATTGACACAGCAAAATTGATCGGTAGACGGAAAAAGATGTAGAGGCCGATCACCAAGCCGATATTCAAACATTGTAAAATGTGACATTGTTCATTTGACGGGACTCCTTGTAACTAAGGCAAGCGGAATACAGGTGGTGTGGAAGCATCTCGTCGTCACCATCAACAGGATTACAACCTAGCACGACCTTCAGCAATAAACAATATGACGAAAAAAAGAATGGGCTTAATTTCTGGTGTGGGTCAGAAAAAACACAACACAATTTTTTTTCGAATCGAAAGAATTTGGCAATATTCCATAGTCTTCGCCGAGTGTGGGTTAACAAAATTCGTAACTGCGAATGCAACTTCCAAATATGCAGTTTTGTCATGATTTTGTTTACCGTTGCTCATATATTATTTAAATAAGCTATCAAAATGTTATAAATTACTGAATTTAAAGAGTCAAATTGGGGTAAATACCAAGTCAAGCTATTTTATTTCGTGGTTAAATCCAGTCTTTACGTTAACGGTTGATATTTTATTTATTTATCGTGTGTGGTTAAATTTGGTGGCGGAGTTTTTAAACCGCCTGAAGACCTCCAACATGGCAATTCTTGAATTGAGACGAAAACATGGAATAGTCCCTTTGAGCTGCTTCGTTGCTAAGTTAAGACGGCAGTCGCTCAATGGGAAACCCAATATTCTATCCAATCTGGTTGGACTAGCAAGCATGCTCCATGCTCCAAGGCGCCTTGGATGTAACGGAGATGCCACTAGGACGTTGATGGTGAAATAAAATTTATAATTATAATAAAATGAAGTCCAGGCCGCGTCCTGTCTTGTTGTATAAACGCAAAAATCTCTAAAACCGTAATCACCAACAGGTTTCTTTTATAGTAATAGGCGGCAAACGAGCAGACGGATCGCCTGATGGTAAGCAAATACCGCTGCCCATGGACAGAAGCAACACCACAGGAGTTTCAAGTGCGTTGCCCTCTCCTTGGGGTTGGGAAAAGGGATAGGATGAGGAGTGGGATGAGACGGAACGAAACGCAACAGTTTAGGTACTGTTACTTGACGTCGATTTTCTGTGAGAGGGTAGTACTTCCCCGGTCGAGCCGGCCCATTCATGCTGAAATCAGCAAGGCTCTACTACAGTGATTAGTTAGTGTGATTCCTGAGGAAGGTTTAGGTGTATAATTCACGCGAACGGATCCGTGGTCGAACTCTAGTGAAGTTTATTTATCGATGTTACTTTTTGTATGTGTACAATTAAAATAAATAAGCAAATTACTTAACACGCATGACATCAAATATCAGTCATCAATTCTCTCAGCCAGTAAAGACAAAACAAAACACAGCAGCTCTCACAGTGTTTATAAACAACGCAATAGAATAGATTGGTCTTAATAGTTGTTTCGTGTATTGAATGTCCGTCTGGACTAGGGTTGCCATAATAAAAGCAGTAGTCACAAAACATTTTTATTTCTTTTTAACATTTTAGTGAAATTTTGGAATTGAATAGAAGTTTAAAGAAGTCTGGTGGATTCTCCAAGCTTAGGTATTGAAAATGCTGTACAAATTTTAGAACTGGGGTGTTGAAATTACCGTACTACGCAAATATTCATCCACCTGTTCAAGGTAGTAGAGCCTTGCTGATTTCAGCATGAATGGGCCGGCTCGATTGGGGAAGTACTACCCTCTCAAAGAAAACTGACGTAAAGTACCTAAACTGTTGCGTTTCGTTCGGTGAGTGAGAGTGCCGGCGCCCTTATCCCCTATTCCTTCACCCTCATCCCACTCCTCATCCTATCCCTTTTCACAACCCCAAGGGGCGGAAACGCACTTGTGACTCCTGTGGTGTTGCTTGTGTCCATGGGCGGCGGTAATTACTTACCATCAGGCGATCCGTCTGCTCGTTTGCCACCTATTACCATTACCATAAAAAAACCTTTAATTGTGTTGCGATGGAACTACATGTGATTGTGCAGGTCAAAGCCATATGAAATATTTTTTTTTCTATTTTTATTTAACTACCTTGTTCACACTTGCCATATATCCGGAATCACGGGGGACTTTACCAAAACTCAAGCAGCGGACATAAAGAACACCCAGACAGGAAAGAACTCAACCCAAAATTGTCGACTAGCATGGGGTCCGAACAAGAAAAATAATTAAAATTGGGGAAGTGTAACGGCGAGGCTACGTGTTAAACCACTACGCTGATGTTCAGTTGAAATTGAACCACTACGCAGATGTACAGTCGGTCCCACCCGTGGGATCTCCACCTTGTCGTGGTGCGGGGTCTCAGTAACCGTGGATTGGATACCCGCGGTGAAGCTAAGCGGGATCCCGGGAGTGGACGCACCCGTAGGGACACCGCGGTGGTTTTAGTGGATATGCTCCGCCTTTAGGGGAGAGCCTCCATACACCTCCTCCGCTATCCCCAAGCCCGGTCGATCACACTCTGGCCGGGTTGGCGTCGAGTTGAGATGGCTCATAAGGAGAGTTTCCACCGTAGTCAACAGAAAAAAAAAAGATGTACAGTCGGTATAAGTCGTATTATTGTATCTTTTTGTGACAATAACATAGGTACCTTTCCTGCCTTTATTCGGACACCTGCCAACCCTAAAGAACCATTCGTTTAGTTAGGTACTGCAGTGTCCAGTCTATGTAGATTGTGAAACACATATTTGGAATAGCTGAAGACCTCGATCCTGCGAAATGTGGTTCAAATATGGGCAGCTCGAGTGCGCAATCTTAATATCCGGACTGTTTAATAGTAATGAGAGATATTAATCAGACTAATAATTTATACAAATGGTCTAAGGCGTTTACGCGGTTGCAAATGTTGCAGTGTTTCGAAGTTATATAGCTTTGCAGGAATTATAACAAATCGCGTATTATTTTATTACTTTTATTTTTATTATAAAAATTTTTTTTGATGGCGTTTTGGCAAATCCTCATGGAGTCCTTCCGCCCTGGGGGAAGGGCGAAGGGGACTGTCGGACTCTTACTGACTAAAAACCAACCCGTGTTCCTCGTGTACCCGTGTGTCGGAGGGTTGGATATCACCGAAGCCTTCCTCGCTACCCCCCGACGGGTATTGGCCCGCCAGATGGACACGCGGGCCCCGAACAAAACGCCCTTGGCGGCGGATAAAGGTGTTGGGCTCCGCCGCCAAAACTTCCAGCAGCCGCAGAGGATAGGGAGGACGGCAACGCAACATCGCATCTCCTCTTCCTCTGCGGCCCCACCGCGACGCAACGATGGTGTGCCCCCATTTGGTCGCGGGAGTTATACACATAGTTAAAAGCGTCTATTTGCAATATAAAAATAATCGCCTAATGATTGCCTCGTTGGTCTCGCGGCATAAATGTGCGTGAGGGATTGGGAGGTCTCGGGTTCGATTCCCGGGTCGGGCAAAATGTTATTGGGTTTTTCCGTTAGGAAATTTTCAGTAGCAGCACGGAGTCTGGTAATGTGCCCGGTACGGCAATAGGCTCGCCCCCTATTACGTGGGACCTAAAAAATCATGACGAAATGTGGGTGTAATATTAGGTACACCTCTGCCCACCCCTTCGGGGATACTGGCGTGAGTCTATAAAAAAATAACCGCTTTTTACTAAATGCATTTGGATGTATACACGGTACATATACCGAAATGAAAATTTTATAATTTTTGTCTGTCTGTCTGTCTGTTTGTTCCCGTTAATCTCTGGTACGGCTGGATCGATTTTGACGGGACTTTCACTGGCGGAAAGCTGATGTACCAAGGAGTAACGTAGGCTATAAATTAACCGGGTACGCGAAGTAGTTCCCTTAGGACGCGAGTGAAGCCGCGGGAAACAGCTAGTGTGACAATAGGTATAATTCATCGTCCAACATCGCCCGAACGTTATTCCGGTTGCATACACGACGTTCACCTTATGGTGCTAATACACCTGAGCATTATTCATTTGAAACAGAACAGCGAGCATTCGTCGTTTAACACTATAACAATGGATACAGATTTACATAGAAGTGCAGTTCTTAAGGATTTCGTGTGCCGATTCCAAGTGGAGACTGTCTACAATTTAGTTCGTAGTTGGCGCCTTTAGCGGCGCTAGCTTCGTTCTCCGTCTCTCTTGCTTTCGCAGTTAAGATACACTCGAGGACTTGCTCGAGGAACGTTCGTCTCTCTTGCTCTCGTAGAGACAGCTGTCACAGCGTGACTGCCACGCTGCCAAGCGGCAATTTAGGTCACAGAAAGTTTGTCTTCAGAGCGCCGATAGGAAATGCGTCTCTATGTAAATATCTGAGCTCTTTGACTCTAATCAGCTAAAACGTCAAATAAAATTTACCGTCAAGTCCGTACCCATATTTGGTTATCGTCGAACAGCTTCCAAGGCAATGTTTATAGCATGTATCTATGTTTATGGAGATGATATTACATGACGGCAGAACACAGACATACATATGGTTCGCGTCAGAAACATTGCCGATATTCTGAAGCGCCAGATACAGCATGCATTTATCAATAGATAGCTCTAATGATCTCAGGGATGCGTAATATTATTACTACATCATGACATACCGTCACGTCTGAAACAAACAATTAGGATTATCAGATCCATATTAGGTTTTACATAATAGAAGCAAAGACATAACTCATATCACTACATAGTATAAAACAAAGTCTGTTTTCTGTCTGTAAAAAAAAACTTCGCGACTGATTTTAATGCAGTTTTTTTTAATAGATAGAATGATTCAAGAGGAATGTTGTGATTGTCTACGTAACCAAATAACGGTTTTGGTTGTTTAGCTTTAAAATATTCTAAATGATCTCAGGGATGCGTAATATTATTACGAGATAATAACGTACCGTGACGTCTTAAACAAACAACTAAGCCGAAGAATATCAGATCCATAATAGGATCTACGTATAAATAGGAGCAAAGACATAGCTCATATTTAGATAGTGTCTTCATATTACTATCGAAGTTATGACTGTCTACATAAACAAATAACGGTTTTGGACGTTATCTATTCTGGATTCTGTTCCTGGCCATATTTTATAGTTATCCCATTTTAAGCCCTCGTTTTGTCATATCTTATACTAAACAGAGCTTGTATTATGCCACTATGGCAACCAAATCTATGTATCATCATCGGCCTTTAACAGTCCACTGCTGGACTAGACCTCTCATTTGAAAGGAGGAATTGGCCTACTATACCACGCTGGCCAAAAGGGTTGGTATAGGGTTTGTATCAAGTTTTCTTTCTCTAAGGCTTCCTGTATACGACGCCGGAACCGCACCGGTGCCGCACCGCAATACTGTGTAAGTATTCACATCAAAAACGCATGGCCACTGCGTCGCAGCCGCACCGACGCCGCATAAATACCGCATTGTCACCACGCTAAATTATAAAGCAACGATCACAGTTCAGTATAGTATTATCGGTGTAACTGTACAGACTTCACTGTTTTAGTTATATTCGAATCTATTCGTAATATATTATAATGGGTGATTTTAACACCTGCCTCTTAAAACAGGATAATCGTTCCACCACATTTAGGCGTATTTTAAATTCTTGCAATTTATCTATTCTTCCTCTTCATGCTACACACCATTTCCCAAACTCTGTACCTTCTCTTCTTGACCTCATTTTTGTTTCTTCCCCTACTTTTGTATCCAAACATGGTCAGTGCTCTGCAGACAGTTTCTCTTACCATGATTTAATCTATCTTTCATATAAAATACGCCCACCAAAGGCAAAACCGAGAATAATTATGCAACGCAACTTCGGTGGGATGGATAGTGTAAAGCTCTGCGCAGATGCCCGTAGTATAGATTGGTCTCCTTTGTACACATCAGACTGTGTAGATGTCAAAGTCAATATGTTTACAGACAAATTAACTCAGCTGTACGATGTGCATGCACCAATCCGTGCCATTAAATTAAAACACCTACCTGCACCTTGGCTTACTGACGAAATCAAAATTCTTATGTCAAAGAAAGCGGCTGCCAAAGCGAAGTACAAATGCCGTCCAAACCCTGTGAATTTGGAAAAATACATACGTGCCAGAAATCTCTGCAATAAGTGTAAGTGTGTAGGAAAGCACAACGCCAGCATATTCACAACTCGGTTGAAAACGGAGATCCAGTTAAAATTTGGAAATTTCTTAGAACACTGGGAGTTGGTAAGTCGCGCAATGACGCAATCCCCAAAGATATAAATATAGATTCGCTTAACGCACATTTCACTGCTTCGTCCAACTTTGGTGGGACAAGAAAAACTAACACGTTACAAGATCTTTCACGTATCCCAACTCCCAGCTACTCACCTTTTGTTTTCGAGCAATTTTCCGGTTGTGATGTTAAAAAGAGCATAATTTCTATCTCATCCAATGCTGTTGGTAATGACTGTATCAGTCGAAATATGATCCTGCCTATCCTAGATGAAATCCTCTCTGTCCTTTGTCATATCCTGAACTACTCAATTACCAGCGGTGTCTTTCCATCCGCGTGGAAAGATGCACAAGTAGTACCGATCCCAAAAAAATCCAAACCCTGTTCCTTTACTGATTTCCGTCCTATATCCATACTTCCATTCCTCTCCAAAGTGCCTTGAGCGTCTTGTACATACACAACTCTGTACTTTCCTTTCCAAGAATGCTCTCTTGAATCCATTCCAATCTGGTTTTCGTCCTGGTCATAGTACTACTACAGCATTGGTTCATATCACTGATGAGATAAGGCTAGGCATGGATGGTGGAAAACTCACGCTTTTGTCCCTACTTGATTTTAGCAACGCATTTAACACCGTGGATTTCCACATCCTGCTTGCCATACCCCGCTCTATTAACATATCTCCAACGGTAATTGACTGGTTTCATAGTTACCTGTTTGGACGCCGAGAGCGTATACGCGTTGATGAGTCGTACTCGTCATGGTGTAGCACAACTGTCGGTGTACCACAGGGTGGCGTGCTATCTCCATTACTATTCCAATTTTCATAAATTCTATCTCTAAGCACTTTCGACCTACCACCTTTACGCAGATGATTTACAGATATACTCACAGGCACCACTAGAAGCGATTTCAGAGGCGTTCTCTAATATAAACTATGACCTGGCGCAAATTTGTACGTGAAGTAAAAATTTTGGCCTTAAAGTAAACCCATCTAAAACACAAATTATCCTGATTGGCAGTTCCAGAATGATCTCCAAGGTCAACTGGCCACAGTTGCCTGAGATTAAGTTCGACGGTAAAATATTAACAATCTCAGATAACGTAAAAAACCTGGGGATTTATCTAGATAAAACTTTATCTTGGGGATGTCAAATACAGGAGACAAGTCGAAAACTGTTTGCCTCAGCTGGGTCGTTACGTAGGCTGCGGAACTTTCTTCCCACAACCACCAAGATTGCGCTTGCACAATCCTTGCTTCTCCCAATACTCGATTATGCCGATGTCAGCTATCTTGATCTTAATGAGGACCAACTTGACAAACTTGAGCGTCTCCAAAACTTCTGTATAAGATTCATTTTTGCTTTACGCAAATATGATCATGTATCTGAATTTCGATCCAGACTCAAGTGGCTCCCAATTCGTCTTCGCCGGAATACTCATATTCTTATGCTACTGTATAATGTGCTGTTTAATCCTAATAGCCCCATGTATCTCAAAGAACGTTTTAAGTTCCTTCATGACACACATTCAAAGACCTTGAGGTCGTCGGTGGATCTGAGACTGCAGATGCCGACACATTCCACAAACTTCTACGATAAATCCTTTGCTGTTCAGGCTGTACGTTTGTGGAATGCACTGCCAATTGAGATTAAGCAAGCAAAATCGCTTAATATATTTAAAGACGCATTAAAGAAGCACTACTTGTCATTATAATCAAAATTGATATCATTATATGTATATGTATGTATTATATATCTATGTATTATATGTACGTATAATTGTATATGTATTATATGTATAGTTAGTATGTATATTACGTATTATTTGTATGTATAAGTAATATATACCTACACATCTATGCATATTCTATTTAAATAACTATTAGTGTCCATATATATATGATCTCTACACCATCAAACTTCTCTTTTTCAGTCTGTCCATCCTAAGGTTGCCTGGAAGAGATCGCACTTTGCGATAAGGCCGCCTTTGTGCACTTACTATTTGTATACCTACATATAAGCTATTATACCTAATTTGTACCAACTGTATTTGCACAATAAAGATTTATCTATCTATTAACATTAAGCATAAGAAAAAAAGTATTAAGGACTTAGCTGTTTTAATCTACAATCAGCGGCGGAAATAAATTATAATAAATGTAAAAGAAGAACTGAACTGTGTTCGCTGCCTTAGCGTGGTGACAATGCGATATATTTTATGCGGCGTCGGTGCGGCTGCGACGCGGTGGCGATGCGGTTTTGATGTGAATACACAGTATTGCGGTGCGGTTCCAGCGTCGTATACAGGAAGCCTTACAGTGCTGTTCTATGCATAATATGCTGCCTCTGTCGGCTCTTACGACGCCCATGGGATGATATGGGGTGGTGACCATCCGTATTCTTAATCCGTCACCACATGGACATATATGTATTCTAATAATATATCATGGAAGGACAGAGGCTACATAACATCACACTATGACTCTCGGGTGCGGAGCAATAGCCCCAAATAAATCGGGTGTAAGGCCTCATTCCCACGAGAGCTTTTTAACGCGCGTTAATAAAGAAATATACATATTCAATTATATAGAACTTCTGTTAAATTAACCCTCATGTTCTTAAAAAAACGTTGTATATTTCCGAGTCTTCAAAAAGCTGTGAAGGCGTGATAGACAGTCTGACGGACAAACAGACTTTTGCAGATTTATTACGAGCATAATAATGAAAATGTATTTTTAAAGATGTCAGCTATTAAAACGTTAAATTGCACTTTAAACGTAAAAGTAAGCAAATAAATGTGGAACTGTACTTAAAAGAAAGTACACAAAAGTTCCGATTAACGGGTCTGAGAGAAATCCTTAAACCAGTCCAGTGCAGGGTGTGGTGCATCTTACTTGACAACGTACCACTGGTATACTTGCATACAAACATACATAGACAGTATTATAGGGATAGAATTTAAGTCATAGACACAAGTACACAACATCAAGGTCTGATGATACGCAAAAAGTATTTTCCGAACCTTTGAAAAAATCATATTTAGACTCACGCCTGTTTCCCGAAGGGGTAGGCAGAGACTACGGAACGCCTTTTTCAACGGTCATCACATGTCTCTCTTGCATTCCTCATTCATTCTCATCAAATTTCTCATGCATGCTCTTCGGTTTGGGGTACTTCTAACCTGTCCTTTGAAATACTTAACTAGAGAAAGCCTGCAACTACGCACGTTTCATTTTAATTTATGTGTATCTTCCCGATCCCGTGGGAATATCAGGCAATCCCTTCTTAGTGCACCCCTTCGGTCCCCAAGGAACATATGAAAAATTTTGGCTTCTTACGCCTAATGGCTGTGCGTTGGCTGTCAGTCAGTGAGTAACGGCAGAATTTATATGTATATGCAGTTAACAAATGCATTTGTATAAAGTCAATAGAGGCTCATGCGCAAAAAAATGACAATGAGACGCTCAGAATAAATGTCAATTTCTGCAATATACTAGTATTACATGCCTAGCGACATGACGCGACTTGATAATTATTCTGCAGAGAAGATGATAGCAAGGGGAACTCTACAACTATTAATTTGTATGTATTTACATGTTGATTGCCTCCACCCGGGAATCGAACTCGTGACCCGATCAGCGGACCCATACGCTGTCTGGACCACGGAGGCAGTCGTCAAATTATTTTAATACACATACATAACGTCACGCCTTTTATCCCCGAAGGGGTAGGCAGAGGTGTATTTCTACACCCACTTTTCGCCTGATATACTTTAGTCCCACGTAATAAGTGGCGAGCCTATTGCTGTACCGGGCACATTTCCAGACTCCGTGCGGCTACTGAGAATTTCGTGACAGAAAAACCAAATAACACTGCCCGACCCAGGAATCGAACCCGGGACCTCCCGATCCTACGCGCACATTTATGCCGCGAGACCAACGAGGGTTTGATGTCGAGTTTTCCGTCTCTACGCAAAGATGGTATTTGCATCGTGTTATCCCTTAGTCGCCTCTTACGACACCCACGGGAACTTATTTTAATTTAAAGGAATTTCATGACTTGCGAATCATTATGTAGACTAGATGATAAATTATGTATTTACATCACCGCATTTTCTAAGTCAAGTACATTTTGTTGACTTGCTGACCAAACTATTTGAAACTGGGTCAATATACATTCTTCTAACTCAATATGTAGGTTTTGCGGAGTCATCTCTTCAGAATGAATGTTTATATAGCATTTTACTTGATTTATAAGTGTTTGTTTGTGATCTCAAAAGTATAAGTATGTTTCTCTACTACATGTAAAGTCATTTACGACAAAAAATTACCAAAGGTTTTGTTTGCTTATCATTATGTTGCGCCGAGGTAATCTTTGTTACTGCTTCACAGATTTTAATGACACTTTCTTTCAAGGTCTCTAATGGAACTACCGAATGAAAAAAAAATGTTTAATTAGACTTAGGGATAGATTTGTGACACAGCTGCTGTTGAGACACAGCGCATCATCATAAATAATCTAAGCGTCGTCCGGATTACGATCCAAGACGGCTTGGAGCCCAAGGCCAGCTACGATTTATACGTTTCGATACGGAGAATATCACAAGCAAAACCGCGAGGTACAACTAGCTATTCAAGCTGAGCTCGTAACCAGATACCTCACATGTACAACATGTAGGATGGCTAACTTAGGTCTAGTTCCTTGAAGTTAGTTAAGTTTCCAGTTTGACGAGATCCGGTCCAGTCCCAAGATACCATCTGCCTACTCCATTTTATATTTAACAACACAACTCGTCCATAACCCTAGGGCCAGTTTTAGTTTTCCAACCTGTTTTTACGCCAAGATGGTTAGATTTTTATATTATGGTGGTAACAAATCAAAAAACAAAAAATGCAATGAGTTAATTATGTCTTCATACATACATATATAGACTCACGCCTGTTTCCCGGAGGGGTAGGCAGAGACTACGGAACGCCATTTGCAACGAACCTGACATATCCCTCTTGCTTCATTCACTCCCATCAGATTCCTCATGCATGCTCTTCTGTTCAGGGTACTTCTAACCTGCCTGTTTTTAGGATGTCTCCAATCTGGTCAGAGAACGTCTGCCTAGATCTTCCACTTCGTCCTGTCCCATTCACTCTTGCCTTGTATATCTGCTTGGTCAATCTTTCGTCATTCATCCTCTCCACTTAGCATACCTTTCTCTATGCTTGTCACTACATTTTCTTTTACACCACAACATTCTCTTATCACACAATTATTTACTCTGTCAGACAAAGACACACCACATATGTAAGTCTAAACTCATTTAGTATACTTCTGATTATATTCGCTGCGGATTTCAAGATAGTTTAACTTTGAAGGACTCTACGAGTGTCAAAACTCGGTGTCTTCTATGATCAGTGATCACTAATAATAGGCCTCGCTCCGAATAGTCCCAAAAAATGGAGGCAGCTATAGCCTAATGGAGATTCAACAGAATGCCATGCTGAGTGTATCGGGTTCTAATACCCGGTGCCTCGGCGTGCACCACCCATTATAGATCGTCTTCATACTACCCTTGTGAGGGGGTTTATTGGGTGTCCACACCTTATGGAGATGGTCTCCTTCAGGTGGTGTTCACCACGGCCCATTGTAATGGCCCTGTCTAAAGACTGCGAAACGCAATAGCTGCGAAACGGTTTTTATTTTGTAACTTTGCAGAAATATTAATAGTACTATAAAACTAAAGAGTTCGTTGAACCTGCTAATCTCAGGAACTTTGTTTCTATTTGAATAAAAATATATATTTGCGTTGCATACCCTATTTTTCGAGGAAGGCTATAGGCAACATAACATCACGCTATGATTTACGGGTGGGCAGTAGTAGCCCAAAACATTTGGGGTGTAACCGTGGGCTCGCCATAATCGACACCCACGTAGGCGAAGCTGCGGGCAATAGCTAGTCTTAGATATAATTCGACAAGCCTTAACACGAGGCCACTTCAGAATAGCCTCAACTGACATATATTGTAAGAACAAAACTTGCTTTAGTTTCGCAGAGTTTAACCTTATGTATATGAATATAATGATTCGGTTTCTTGGAATGAATTTGGTTCGCTTGAAGACAATAATTGTCAAACAAGTAAACGTAAATAAATGAGTATTTCAAGCGTAACAGTAAGGTGTTTTTCAAGCTGGAGGACTGTTTACGGAATTTTCATAGACAAATAAATATTTGCCTTGAAAATTATAATTTTTGACCTTCTATCAAAGGATTTGGCACTTGGTCGACTATTTATTCTAAAAGTGTACACGAAAACTGTTATTAGAATATTAATGGTTTTCGATATAATAATAATATATAATGTTTAACTTATACATATGTATTGGCACTAGAGGAAGACTGCACGCACGCACAATTAATCATTTCTGCCCGATGCTGTAGGAATTTTTGTTTTTTTTCATGTTTTTCTTAGCGTGTCCTAGGGGTGTCACTACGGTTCCTAAGGAACATACTCGTACTTGCCAAATTTCAGCCCCCTGCGCCGAATAGTTTTGGCTGTGTGCTGTCAGTCAGTCAGTGAGTAAACTAGACTAGTAAAGCAAGAATTTTATATATTATACAGATTTACATCGATCATCGTTCAGAGCACGGAGATGCCGTTATGGCGTGAGGTTAAATGTCGGATACCGGTGCAAGAGATTCTCCCAGCATTAGTATATGATTCTAAGGCCTCTCGCACATTTGTCATGAGCGTTCCTTGAGCATACGTTCGGCGTGCGGCCGGCGTTCACTTTGTACTACAGAGTGAACGCCGAGCGCACGCTGGGCGTACGCTCGAGGAACGCTGACGCCCAATGTGAGGTCGGCCTAAATATTAAACAGAATCTATGTGAGGCGTTAGAACATTCTTCAACGAAATTTGAAGGCACTATTACACACTGGTGTATCTAGAGTTATTTTACTGGGTGGGCCTAGGTCATGAGACAAAGGTGGGAAGTTTCTTAGGTGTCCAGAATAGAATATCTAATCGGTGTCGGAATTTCTAGGCTGGGCACCAGACCATAGTGGACGGGGCACAGCCCATCCAGCCCCCTGCTATATACGCCTATGCCATTACAAGGATAGTAATATCATTGTACTCACCATTCCATGCGAAGGCGACAGGTCCGGCTTCAGCGCGAGTATACGAGCTCGCACCGTGTCCCCAGGCCTGTAGCGGGCGCGCTCTGTCTGCACCACTAGTACTCTACCGCTCGAAATACGCAGCGGGAGACGACGCTCCCACACGCATTGGGCTTCTGGGTACCTGCAGGAGACAGGGTGATTAGAATAGATATAGGTAGTAGGCATGCTGATGACAGCATGTATGGTTCGGCTCGACCGACTACCCTCTTACAGAAAATCGATGTAAAGTAACAATAACTATACTGTTGCGTTTTGTTTTGTTAGTGAGAGTGCCGGTGGCCCCATTTCCAACTCCTTCTCCCTCTTCCCACTCCCTCTCCTATACCTTTGCCCAAACCACAGGGCGGCAACGCATTTGTGACTCCTCTGGTGTTGCTTGTGTCCATGGGCGGCGGTAATCGTTTACCATCAGGCGATCCATCTGCTCGTTTACCGCCTTTCTCATAAAAAAAAGGTTACTCAGAGGCTTGAAACAAAGTGTGGATCGCATAAATACAACCCTACGGAGTGCGGAACGGCGAAGGTACCGCAACTGCTTCAACCACTACGCCACCCATACAGTCAAATCAAATCGGTGTTTTAAGAATGGAGCTGGTTTTGCTTAGTAGCACTAGTCTATTCTAGTGGGATCTGAAGTTAGCTAGTTAGATAATAAGTGGATGGATACCTTGTCACCAATTATCCACAATGCAAGTAACTAAAAAGTAATTCCTGCGCAGGCAATCATAGTTTAAGTGACTGATGGATGTTTATCGATGGTCTGGGTACAAGAACCACCAATAGTTATCCCCCAGAAGATTGTACATACATAGGTACATACATAGTATCACGCCTATATATCCCCGAAGAGGTAGGCAGAGATATATTGCTACACCCACTTTTCGCCAGATTTATTTTAGAAGATTCAAGTCAATCAAAATGTTGCCGTGTTTCTGCGATCATCATCACCGTCCTAGCGCTATACCCGTCGCATCCAAGACTCATACCCGGTTAGACTAGTAAGTTTTGGAGCCCGGGGTCCGCTTACTAGTTTCACTAGATATGACAGAATATTAAAATTGCCTTGTTTCTACAATATTAGTGACAAATGTTCGCTGAAAGCAAATATTACTTCGGGGAAACAATGGGTGATAAAACCCAGAACGATTTGCTACTCACCTTATGTTGACAACAAGATCAGCTTTCGTATTGGGCAGTTGAGGCACGTTGATGTCTAAGCAACCTCCGTCACCTGGAAAAGAACTCAGAGAATTAATATTTGATGTAACCAGACTAGTGGGAACCGAGTGGATATGCGCGTCTCAAGTTCGGTTTTTTTGGAGAGCCTTGGCGAGGTGGTATGTACACCAGTGCACGTTTTTCAGCTGAGATGACGATCTTTCTATTATTTTTAAAGCCGCCTGGGTACTTTCCAATCTTAAACAGACACAAAGAGCACCAACTGATTTCCTCGTGGGGATTGAACCCACGGTACTCGGCTTAGCTCTAAATAATGAGGCTGCTTAAACTACTGCGCCAACCATAATATCACCATACAGTCTTTCACCGGTGCTTTCGCAGTCTACTATTGGACGAGGTCTCACGTAATTTACGTCAAAATAACATAGCTACTAGGAGGATTGGGCCTACTAGACTACGCTGGCCAAACGGGTTGGTATAGGCATTGATATAAAGTTTTTGTCCCTTGACAAAGATATATTAGCTTTGCTTATTTGCTTCGGTAATGACCCTTTGTATTCTTAATCCGTCACTACACGGACATCCATCCGCGCAGTCAAACATATTGAGGTTTAGATTTATTTTTAATTCACTTTAATTTTTTTATATTGATTTAAAATGCATATAAAACTAATGTAGCAATAAAATTATAAGGCAGCATGACATAGTAGCAATAAACATAAATCAATCAATTTGATAGTTAATCCTTCAGTGGGCGTGTAACATGATCAAACGATTTTATTTGATGTTACAGATACGCAAACAGTTAGTCACGTCCACCTACGTTGTTTTTGCGTACCTACCTAATATTAAAACATAACATATATTGTTCTGCAATTTGCTTATCAATTTATTGTTTAGGTTTAAATGTTTATTTAAAAACATAGCTTCCTAAAGGAAGTGACACTTTTGAGGGCTTCACGTAAATTTATTTCACATGTCAGTGTCATGCTAATGTACCATACTAGTAGCAAAGAGCTCTGATATTTACATAGAGGCGCATTTCATATGGGCGCTTTGAAGACAAACTTTCTGCGACTCAAATTGTCGCTTGGCGGCGTGGCAGTCGCGCTGCGGCAGCTGTCTCTCTCTCCTCCAGTGTATCTTAACTACGAGAGCAAGAGAGACGGAGAACGACGCCAGCGCCGCCAACGGCGTCAACTACGAACTCAACTGGAGACAGTCTCCACTTGGAATCGGCACACGAAATCCTTAAGAACTGCGCTTCTATGTAAATCTGTATTCATTGCCAGTAGTGTGGTATGGCATACGCCACCCTGCGATACTCTGAGTATACTAGACTTACTCAGACTAACTATGCATAACAAGAGGCGCACGTGCAAAAATTGTTCATTTATAAGTATTCTCTTTGTTTTTAATGCCTACTGAAGAACAATGAAGTTATTAGTAAACCTCAAACGGATATCTCATGTTAAACGTACCTAGATATGCATTTGAAGATACACTGCGTATTTGGTTCCGTATGACCTTAGAAAGTTTATACTTGGGACTTTAATGGATCTGAATACCTATCCTAATAATGTAATCCTTTTATAGCTAGGAGAAAATCATCGTACAGCCTTTGGCAGTTCACTGCTGGACATAAGCCTCTTTATTGGGAGACAATAGTATTCTAACTCAACATTAGGATTTGGCTTACGACATGACGCGAAGAGACGAAAAAGTTGACAACGTACAGTCGAACAACTTGCCGCTAGACCACCATAAGGGCGAGAATCGCTCAGCAAGACATTGTCGCTTCCAGTGCTACTTTACACGCACATTGACACTCGTATACAAAACCAGTTTCTAGTGTGCCTCGACTCTATGAGCGAGCCAAGGGATTTTTTTTCAAACTGGTCCAGCGCCGACTTGTTTGATTGTACGTTGGTGCGCGCTGTGGATTCGAACCCGGTAACTTCTGCATGGCAGTCTGTTAGTATCTCCACTAGGCTATTTCAGGGAGAGACAGCAAATAAACTTTGAAGTTATAGATAAATTACCTGGTGGTAGATCCCTAGACGCTACGGTCGTCTTGTGGTCTTCAGTATAAAGCGTCAGCAGCACAGTGGCAGGTCCATCGGGGAAAAATCTGGAGACACACGCTCTGTTAGATCCACCGGCTGTGAGGATCCCGGGAGCCAGGACGAGGTGGTTCTTGTCCGTGCATGGGTTACTGAAAGAAAAAGATCTCATTAGTTCAAGAAAGTAAGTGTTGCTTAAGAATAATATCGAAGTTGTGCCTGTAAGGGCTCGCCCAAACGAAGGATAATTCTTGGAATACTTTGATATTCATCGAAATAGATCAGATTTTTTTTCTTTGCAAAAATAACTCGTCTGTGCAGGCCTTGAAATGCATATTATTAGGTATTTTCCAATAAAAGTTACACTGCGCAAAAAAATAAATGGCTGACCTAATGATTACGAAAATTATTTGTACCGGCAGACACACGTAGAGCCTGAATTACCTACTGGAGCTGGAAAATAATTTTATTTATTTATAGACTCACGCCTGTATCCCCGAAGGGGTAGGCAGAGATGAAATATTACACCCACATTTCGTCAGGAATTTTTAGGTCCCACGCAATAAGGGGCGAGCCTATTGCCGTACCAGACTCCGTGCTGCTACTGAGAATTTCCTAACTGAAAAACCCAATAACACTTTGCCCGACCCGGGAATCGAAACCGAGACCTTCCAATCCCACGCGCAAATTTATGCCGCGATACCAACGAGGCAGCTGGAAAATAAAAAAAGTAAAATTGAACAGTGTGTTCATTCATAACATCATAACGTAAGCACCGATATGAGGGGGGTAAAAATAAACTACGAAAACAGCATCAGCAGTAATTTATATAATTTCGTATGCTATTATGTCATCTCAGTAATTGGGTATACAATAACAACTATAGCTTACATCACACCTATTGTTTTATGAATGCTCACATTTAATTTCTTAATCAAAATATCTGACGTTTAGCAATCACTTCTAAATTATAAAATGGATGACGTGTTTATTTAAGAAATATTATTAACATGCAAATGTTTTGACAATTTTCTTTTACAGATCGATGTTTATTTTATGATGGTGCCAGAATAGGCATTGTTACTTCATATGATTAATAAACAATTAAAGATCAAGTCATTATCACATGACAAAATCAATTGTCATTCACAAAAGAACAATAATAATAACGAAACTTTGAACATAAATTATAAAGACACTAAGACAAAAGAAACTAATACTACAAAATTTCTTGGTTTATATATTGAAAGCAAGTTAAAATGGATTGACCATTGATCAATTATGTAGTACAGTAAATCAACAGTCGTAAGCATTGCACATGTTAAGTAACACAGTGAACCAGTCGGTATTACTCACAGTATATTATAGATTGGTTGCCTCTACCTTAAGATACGGTATCATATTCTGGGGTAATGCTACTGGTATAGAGCGTGCCTTCGTACCCCAAAAGAAGTGCATACGGGTAATTTGCAAACTGCACAGGCTAGATAGTTGTAAGTCGTATTTTCAGAAATTAAATATTCTGAGAGTGCCTTGTCTGTACATCTATGAGACTGCAGTTCTTACCAAAGCAAATATTGACAAATTTTCTAAAGTTAGTAGTCAGCGAAGGGCAGATAAACTACATCTAGTTCCTAGTAAAACTATACTTTATCACAATAGTGTTTTTGTAATGGCTCCTAAAATCTTTAACCATCTTCGACAGTAAATGTTCGACAGCCAAATAGAGTAAATAAATTTAAAAAATAAATGTGTTCTTTTTCAGTTGATAAAGCATATTATTTTGTTGGAAATTACCTTGATGACAAGACCTAGGACATTATTGTAACAACATTTAAAATCGAAACATTATTTTATTTTGTATTGTACTTAAGTATATTATAATTATTTATAATATTATATTTCTGATTATTTGACTTACATAACATTTCTAAACTATTAATTGTATTTGTTCAGTTTGGAATACTTATTCTATATATTGTGAACATAATGCTGCCTACTATGTGACATTTTGTAAAATTGTTGCAAGCCGTTAAGGTTGAATATGTTGATACTGTGTACTTTTGCTTTTAAGACATGTAATACCCATATTTCGCAAAATAAATGATTTGAATTTGTAATTATATAATCATACAAGACTTCCCGAAAGAAACGATTTTATTGGATTTGAAATCGGTCTATGTGGAAAACCTTGGGATGATCAATATTCAGCTATAAATGGTAATTTGGCTGAAATGATGATGGTGAGTCTTATCTGTTTATATAAAATTCTTGCGTTACTGACTGACAGACAACGCAGAGCCAAAACTACAAGGCGCAAGAAGCATATATACCTACTTCTTGAAGACCGTAGACGTGCACTAGTGATTTCTCGAAATTTCTACTGGACTGGGAAGAAACGGTTACATGCATACACATACATATCGTCACGCCTTCCATCCCCGAAGTGGTAGGCAGAGGCGTATTTCTACACCCACTTTTCGCCAGATATACTTTAGTCCCACGTAATAAGGGGCGAGCCTATTGCCGTACCGGGCACATTGCCAGACTTCGTGCTGCTACTGAGAATTTCGTGACAGAAAAACCCAATAACAATGCCCGACCCAGGAATCGAACCCGGGACCTCCCGATCCCACGCGCACATTTATGCCGCGAGACCAACGAGGCAGTCGTATAGGGTTTGATGTCGAGTTTTCCGTCTCTACGCAAAGATGGTATTTGCATCGTCTTTTCCCTTAGTCGCCTCTTACTACACCCACGGGAAGATAGGGGGTGGTGACACTTGTATTCTATGCCGTCAACCACGTCAAGAAACGGTTAAATTAAAATAAAACGTGTAGTCATCCTCTAGTACTTTTATAAGACTATGCTAGATTGTGGTCTATGTCTCATAGTGAGAAGGGGTCTGTGCAGTGGGACAGTTTGTTTTTTTTTTTTTTATTGACTCACGCCTGTATCCCCGAAAGGGTAGGCAGAGGCGTAATATTACACCCGCATTTCGCTATGAATTTTTAGGTCGCACGTAATAGGGGGTGAGCCTATTGCCGTTACCGGGCACATCACCAGACTCCGTACTGCTACTGAGAATTCGGCAAAACCCAGTAACACTTTTGCCCGACCCGGGAATCGAACCCGGGTCCTCTGATCAGCAGTCGCATACGCTACTCACTAGACCACGCGACGGAGTCAGTCTGCCACAGTTTGTATACTAGGTTTATATTATTATTATTATCTGGCGTAAAGAACTTCTTTAGAAATGTCGTGTGTGGATAAAGAGGGCCATATGCCTTGTTCACTATCTCCATGTGCAAATATCATTACATTCCATCGCTTCTTTGCTATATAAGAAGGACACAAACACTTTCACGTTTATAATATTAGGGTAAATATAATAATACCTTTAAGAATAACAAATACAAATGAAAATAAAGTTCAGTCATGTTGGGATTGATGAAGGTTTTTGAAAGAAAGTTAGTGACGTTCCTACTTTTCTTAACCTTTTAAGCGCTTGTGTCGCATTTACGCGACAAATATTTCCGTGCCACTACCGCCCGTGTCGTTTTTCTACGACCGTGAACATGCATGTTTTACTTTTTCTGTTCCGTCCTATGAACTGCATGGTACTTCTAAAATAATTATTCAATAAATATATGATTATGACCAGTTACTTAAACTGCTGGTCCGATTTGAAAAATCTTTCAGTGTTAGATAGCCCATTTATCGAGGAAGGCTATAACATCACGCTATGGGCGACGGGAGCAGAGCAGTAGCCTTAAATAACGCGGGTGTAACCGTGGGCAGCCTCTTGTTTAAGCATAAAGTCAGGAATTCAATACATACAATCACTCTTGCACAGTAACTTAATGAATATAAAACCTTTATTTACAAAGCGTGTGTGTTCCAATGTTATCGCCTAAGCATCCATTACGTTTTATTAAGATTGATTGATTATAAAATACTATTTAGATAACACCATCATAAAATTTAACGGCCGTTAACCGTCAACAGTCAGAACTCCATTGCTTAGAATGACATGGATATATTCAGAAACTATAATGGTAAGGCCACACTTTGTAGCGCGGTATAAAGCGAAATTTTGCAGTTGTTTATTCCACAGCGCGCATCGTGAAGTCCTGCTGCTGCGTTTCCTACGAAGGGGATACTTGCCTACTGTCAAAATAATGAATTATTGAATGTATATTTTAAATAGACACATACATAGTTGAACTGTGAAGCAACGAGTCAAAATATCATCATGTCAGCCTAGAGACGTCCACTGCTGAACATACGCCTCCCCCAAGGTTCTCTATGTTGCGGCGCTCGCATCCAACCGCTTCCCGCGATCTTAACCAGAGCGTCGGTCAAAATATATATGATTAAAAAACTATATGTATGGTAATAGTTAAAATTATGTGTCATTAAATAGTAAAAGATGAATATTCTATCTTTTTGCGATAAATCTATATAATTTTATAAGATAGCCGTAGACTGATTATTTATAAATACGATTAAGTGACAGAACAGCGTCTTATGGCAATGTTTGTCTTTGAATGTAAATACTTTAATATGAAAGCAATAACTAAGTTGTTTCCTATTTTAAAAGTATTAACTCTATTTATTATTTTTGCTACAACCTTATTTCAGTCTTCTTGCTTTCCAATATTAATGAGTATTGCCGCGTCTTGCCGTCGCGTCACATCGCGTCTTACCGCAGCCGACTAGTGTCGTCTCACCGTTAGATTCAATCGATGGCAGCCATCACGATTCGATAACATAAATGTGTATAATTACGCGCTAGTATAAAAAGTGATGAGATCAATTGTACGATGTTTCCTCCTATAAAAACTCAAGGTCTTTTCGACCTTGCGAGTCGTAAGTACAGGGCACTGTGATGTGACAGAACTAGGGTTCTCAAATGCACAGTGATGGGTTAAATACATTTTTTTCCAGTTAAAGTTTGAGTAAACAGATTTGTAATTAAAGATTACTAAGTGAACATAAAAAGATGTGAAGATTCTTGGGAAAGTATTCATATTTCAAGCAACTTACAAAAAGAAGGTGTTTCTTAATTCAGTTTTATGTTTGTTATCTGAGAACTGCGCCATTAATTTTATTGACCAACTTGGACATTTCATTCAAGTCCAAGTTGGAGGGATGAAAATGTCGGTTTTGGTTAAGTATTTAACTGTTAATTATTAACTTGATCGAAGTGGCAACCCTAACCACCGATTACCATGACATAACGATTACCCGCCTGATGGCGCGATTTAAATCATTCGATACAAAGAGTATTTATTTATCTGTTACAATAAATGTAATATTATTATATCAGAGGTCGCATTGAATTGAATGTTACCGAAATAGTTTAACAATACGCTGCAAAGGAAAGAGACTTTTAATAATATTCTACCACATACACACAACACCATCTAGTTCCAAACTACGTAGAACTTGTACTATGGGTACTAGCCAATGGATAAACATACATATGATTTACTAGCCGCCCGCGGCTTCGCCTGCTATTTTCAAATTTTATTTACCCCCATGGCATATTAAAAATCCTTCCTAAGTCGGTGTCTACGTCCCAAAAGGAACCCGATGTTCTAATATTTTTATACCTTAAGTTAAGGCTCTGCGATGATACTTTAGTCAGGATAGGTAATCTATACTTATATGGGTAAAGCTGAAGAGTTTGTTTGTTTCTTTGTTTGGTTGAACGCACTTATCTCAGGAACTTCTAGCCCGTTTTGAATAATAATTTTTGTGTCGGATAGCACATTATAGTGGCTTAAAGCTTGATGTTATATCGCGTTATGTTTCTTTGTTTCTTCTTTTTTCTGCAATATCGTATGTGTCAATCAAAATCAATTCAATCCAAATAAATACTTTTTCTTTCTTTCTTTCTATCAGCCATGGGTAAGAAGCACTAGCTCTAAATAACGTGGGTATACCCCGCAGGCTCATCTAGTTTTGTATATAATAATGATATCACGATATAGACGTCGCAAAGAACCCGACAAAGCAACGGATGAAGCCAGATCCCGGCATTTCGTGCATGTCATTAAATCTTCGGCTCGTCCATATTTGGTATCTAGAAAGTAAGGGCCACTTGGTAATGGTACATTAAAACCGTTTTAATAGCGATTAGTAAGAGCTGATTCATTTCATATGTTGCCGCGCACCGACTGTCAAAGATCTTCAAGATTCTTCCTAGCCTGTCGATGGCAATCTAAATGGAGCAGCCCGAAACTTAGCCATGACCTTCTTGATTTCAATGGTATAATGAATGTATGTGATTATATTATATATGCTACTGGTGCATTTGATGTATTTATTTACTGTACCGGTGAGGATACTTTAACTAAAAATTTTCAAATTGTTTTCACACAAAGTTCAATTAATTTCTTTTGTCAGTTACACACTATGGTAAACTGGAACGAAACAATGTGCAAACACGATTATCACGTAATCATATAATATTACATTTAGAATCAAGATAGCTCGGTCCGCCATCTTGCTGTCTGGGTCTTTAAAGCCTATAAGCAATAATAACAATTTAGCACCAACAAGGCAACTACATATATTCAGGCACCGGTGCCGCTCGCTTGAGTGTTATGCTATTCTGATATAATGTATATATATAACTATTGGTCGATCCCGTGGGAATTTCGGAAAATCCCTTCTTAGTGCACCCCTACGTTCCCCAAGGAACATACATGTCAAATTTCAGCTTCCTGCGCCCAATAGTTTCGGCTGTAGTCTGTCAGTCAGTCAGTAACGCAAGGATTTTATATATTACTAGAGGATGCCAGCAGCTACGCCTGCATTTTTTTTAATTTACCCGTTTTGGCCGATCCCGTGGGAATTTCGGAAAATCCCATCTTAGTGCACACCTACGGTCCCCAAGGAACATACATGCCAAATTTCAGCTTCCTGCGCCCAATAGTTCCGGCTGTAGCGTGTCTGTCAGTCAGTCAGTAACGCAAGGATTTTATTTATTAAGAAGATGATTAGTGTAGGCTGTATTATCGCAAACTTTCATTGAAAGCCGTTCAGTAACTTTGCCGTGAGAATAACTATTGAATGTAGAAGAGAACGTGTGAGAAGAGTAACAAACATTCATCCATCCATCCATTCTCACAAACATTCGCTTTTATAATATATAATAGTTAAGATATAGACACTGTATGACGTAGTGCTGCCACTTAAAACCACCAAAGGCCTCTTACGGGTAGAAGACAGGGTACAGGATCTAGCCAGTCTTTCTCCTATGGCGCCATGTCCAAACAAAAGACACCGTAAGGCCTATCTGGGCCTATCAACCAATTAATTGGCTCGAATACGGCTTTATGTATTCGGTTTAAGAACCAATTAAAAAATAAAAGCAATTATTGTCGCCGAAATAAGTTTCGGCGACAATAATTGCTCATCGCTTATAACAAAAGTGTTGAATATAATTATTTTTGAATACCGAGAAAGTTGTTGTGTAATAAAACAATAATTACGAACCAAATTGTCGATTGATTGCCTATCCAGATTTGGTTTCACGATGGATTTCTCCCCTGATCGGTAAATTTTGTGATATTTTGTCCAACTATGGTGAACGCCGTAATGAATGTAATAATTATGAGCGTTTTATATGATAATAAAATAAACTGAGTGTTGCAGCAGTAAAAATATTTTTCATTGAATAAATTTAATTTATTTTGTGTTTTATGAGGACTTCAAGGCTTGTAACATTGCGGCGGGGTCATGGCAAAGTATGTTAGCCGCGATTCGCATGGGAGCCTCATTACGGGTCACGGAACGTTAAAGATCATCGTTGCCCATTCCTACGGGACATGGGACGCCGAGGAACACCATGGTGGTTTTGTGGGTGGGCCAAGAACGCCAGTAGTAGAGTGTAGAGTCACACATACTCTGTTTGTCCAAAGCGAAAATGAGCGCGTAATTTGAGTAAAAACCTAGTAATACTGTGAAAAAGCAAAGGCATGACAGGTGTGCGTCCTAATTTTCGACCATGACTGTCCATTTGCAGCAGTGGGCTCTGTTTACGGCAGGTCGATAAGAATGATAATTTAAATTTTTAAGAGAGAGTTGATTAATAATTAATTTACGTAGCTATTTAACTTCTATAGAAAAAAGGCTAGGACTAATCTATAGATATTATAAATGCAGTCCTAATTATGCATATTATATAACGAATGAATAGCGTGAATCCTGTGGAAGGTTAAGGCTATAATTCACGTGAGCGAATTCTAGTAAATAGATATAATAAGGCCGTAGTCGTTCTTTGTTGCTTACTAGCACAAAAAAGTACAAATTATTGATATGTAACTATGCACACACTGCATATCAATAGACATATATTTTACAGCATATCGTAATAGCACGTTATAGTATGACTGGGTTGATCTAGCAAAACAAAACTTACGGAAACCGCTTTCAAATGAATTTACTTAGTGAACTAAGCGGCATTTTCTCACAGCCTCTAATGAGGTATCCTCAGAAGTGATTGCTGTAATGCCACTTAGCATATTTATGGTTATAACGAAACAATCTCGGTTGCGGTGCAAGCCAGGCTCAATAAACTTTGTCCTGAGCTACTTCAGTAGCCAGTTATGAATGCACTCGTTAACGTGTTCTCGGAAACACATCTGGTGGTTATTAAACGTAGTTGATGATAAGTATAATAAGTGTCATCAGTATAAATATATTATTAAAATTTAGTATATGCTTGACTTAAAGACCAAAAAGGCTCCTTGGGTGAAAAAAACAGCTTCAACGTAAGATGGCTTTTTTCTTCACTGTCATATTGCGTTGTGGACTGATAACACGGCAGCCACAACACGAATTTCACTATGTTGTCTTTTTGTGGTTGCCACGAGGCATACTTTACTAAGCTACATTTTCTCACACTCCTGTATTGAGATACTGTAAGGAGTGATTGTTGTAATCTTACCACTTAGCATATTTATGTTTATAACGAAACAATCTCGGTTGCGGTGCAAGCCAGTCTCAATAAACTTTATTCTGTGCTACTCCAGTAGCCAGTTATGAATGCACTCGCTAACGTGTTCTGGGAAACACATCTGGTGGCTATTGAACGCAGTTAGTATGTGTGTAAGTGCGTAAGGACATAATTATTATAATATGTAATTACAATTATAAAGATAAAATGTATTTATGCTTCGCTCTAAGATCGAAAACCCTCCTTGAGTGGAAAACAACTGGATGCAGTGCATCATGACATGTATTGTCTCATCTTCATAGCCAAAGCAATGTATACAGATTTACATAGAAGCGCAGTTCTTAAGGATTTCGTGTGCCGATTCCAAGTGGAGACTGTCTCCAGTTTAGTTCGTTGTTAGCGCTGTTGGCGGCGCTGGCGTCGTTCTCCGTATCTCTTGTTCTTGCAGTTAAGATACACTAGAGGAACGTTCGTCTCTCTTGCTCTCGTGGAGACAGCTGTCACACCGTGACTGCCACGCCGCCAAGCGGCAATTTGGGTCACAGAATGTTTGCCTTCAGAGCGCCAATAGGAAATGCGTCTCTATGTAAATATCTGAGCTCGTTGGCCAAAGTGCGTTGTGGTCATACGTGGTTTTTGTTTGATTGCCACAAATTGCGATTTTCATAAGACCTATGTTCGGTGATGTGGAGTTTTACAGTGACCACATTGCTACGAGCAGAACTTCAAAGATTTTTTTAGAAAACCTTTGAAGTAAACAACATTATGTCGCAAACTTCATGCCATGCATCGTAGCGGAGTGCAATTCATATTTCTGTGTTGTTTTTCCATGTCACGACATCACTATGTCCACGATGCAACGTCGTATCGAGCGTCTTGTGTGCATTGAGGAGTGCAGAACTGCAGAAACAGAAACTGTTTTACGTCTTAATCAAGTATGTTGCTGGTTTTATAAGTGCGCGCGTTGTCTCATAATGGCCACGGGTCTCTATATCTTAAAAAAGAAGTATTTTACTCTTGTGAGTGTGTCCAACTCTGGTGTCGAAGTTTAGAAGGCCCGAAGGCCTCTGACGGCGACATGGTCCAACGATTGTTATCCTGAGACAGAAACCGACAGCTTTACATGCCATCCGAAGTGCCCTCAATAAATGCCACCCGTAGACACCCATCCAAGAGGTAGCCTGTGCAACCGGTCCTAAAATTTGCCGCCCTATTACGAATCGCAAGCCATTCACGCTATGAGCGCTAAAAATAATGGTGGATATGTGCATAGGACGCGTGATAATGACAGGTGACCATTATGTTCGAGAAGCTCAAGACGATTATGGACACGTCGTTTAACTCGGTTAAAAGCCGTTGCCTGTTTAGAGAAAGCTGCGTACAGTGTCGCCATGATAGCCCCGATGGTGTAGCTGTTTAGATGGTCATGTGCAAGTTATTTTAAAAATATAAGACTTGATCATAGAATCATGATAGAGTCGTACGATAGAAGGAGAGAGATAGTAAAATTACTGAAAAATATGAAAAACATAGTCAACATTAGGTGCTTAGGTATAGTAAAGTAATTTGTGGATTTTTTGACCGCTCTTCCTGTTTATATATCTGTGAATTTGGACTAAGCAGGTAAGAATTGATTTGTAGTAAGTTGGGCGAACGTAGAGCCAATGCTCTAAAGTCTAAACCCCATAAGGAATTGAGCACACCATCATCCATCATCAGCCCTTTATACTGTCCCACTGCTGGGCTTGGGCCTTCTTCTCACTATGAGAAGGGTAAGGCCATAGTCCACCACGCTCTGGCCAAGTGCGGGTTGGCAGACTTCACATGTCTTTCGAGAACATTAATGAGAACTCTCAGACATGCAGGTTTTCTCACGATGTTTTCCTTCACCGATTAGAAAGGAATAATTAACAAATTAATACGCACTTAACTCCGAAAAGTCATTGGTGCGTGCCGTGGATTCGAACCCGAGACCCTCTGCGTAGCAGTCTGTCGGTCTCTCCACTCAGCTACCGCTGCTTTTGCACACCAGCTCTCCTGAATCTCTTGATAGAGTTAGGCTTCATCAACGTGTGCGATGTATAGAATTTGCTAGATCTACGATGGTTGGTGGTACGGTAGCAGATGCGACGCTAAATTTATTATTTGGGCTCTTTGTAGGCAATAAATGTTCGAAGCTAACAAATGACTAAAGTCGGATATCATATGTCGAAATGCTTTAAAACCAAAGTAATATACCCTTAGCTTATTGCTCAGGGATACTGCTGGCTATCTTCCAAGAAGCTGTAAGTCTTTGAACCTAAAATTTATTTAAATTCAACAGGTGTTTAACGTATGATGATTGAGTGAATCATTTGCTTACCAAACTCTACCACAATGGTAGAGCTTGGTAAGGAAATGATTCACTCAATAAATTCAAAATTTTTCCAGATAGGGATACATGGGTAGGCGAAGTAAGCTAAGAGTTTTGCGGATTTTGCGATAAAACATGATTCGTGTTTTTGGGTATTTGAGTACGTTTCCCAGGAGCAATGATTTATCTTTCTATAAACCTAGTCCTTTACATCTTACTTGTCTGATGCTCGGTGACCAGAAAGAGAAGAGCTCGAGGCTCTAGATCCAATTAGTGTTTAAAAAGTATCATCATAGCTGATATCTCAAGCTTCAATATTCATAATTTAAGCACTTAAATCATAATCCTGGACCTGCCACTGTTTGCGATAATATTTGTAAAAGTGCACATTAACAATTTATTTGAAAAAAGAAGGCAACTATGATGAGTTTAAAATCTTAGTATATAAAATCCTTGCGTTACTGACAGACACGCTACAGCCGAAACTATTGGGCGCAGGAAGCTGAAATTCCCACGGGATCGGCCAAAACGGGTAAGTTAAAAAAAAAAGCAGGCGTAGCTGCTGGCGTCCTCTAGTATTTATATAATAATATTATAATAAATACGAAATACAGTACAACGCATGACAACAATAGGTACATGTCATTTGTATTTATTCTTAGACTATATATGTTCCTTACTTTATGTATTTATTGTACTCAAGTGATCATCAATCAGATTCAATTTCGTTTTTACTGCTGTCAGATCAAGACCAAGAAAATTTATTGATCGAGATTGCAATCAAAGGACTTGCAGCTGTTATTTAAGTATCCCTTATATTAAAATTTGCAATTGATTAAGCTTGTAGGTAGGTAATAATAAATACAAGTAGTATCGGCTATTTAGTTAATTGAGAATACTTTATTTGGATCATGTAAGTTCTTTTTCAGCATTGGCAATGGCATCGAAGATTGAACACGGGACTTATCGGTAATCGGGACTTCTTTAAACCTTTGCGTCATCATTTCAGTCAAAATAAATAATATATCAAAATAAAAAACTCACCTTAGTAATTTCGCGTGATTTTCAGTCTCATTCAAATTCTGTGAATGCACTGGCGCCAAAATAAAAAGCAACCAAAGCAGCAACATTTTGACTTTTTAATTACACAGGCACAAAGCTATTCATTCACATACACTGTTCTGATTCATCAAAAAGTTTTTTATGCGGTACAAAAGTATTCTCTTTGCTTAGTTTGTTAAAAAATGTTTATTTATTTCTTTATGTACGCGACCTAAAAAAAAAACAAATGAAATACGAATTAGGTACCTAGGTAATTGTGGCAGATTTTTTTTGTTGGTTTAATGTTGACCTAAAAATTACAGTCTCTACGTTAACCAAGAAAAGGGGTTTGATTATTAAGGTAATATTTTGTTTAGGTTGTACAATAATTAATAGGGTTTATTTACTCATATTTATAGATCTATCAATTTAATTTATCGAGAGGATACGTGATAAATAAAAATAATTTCATACTCAATAACTCTTCAAAACATTTACTCGAATGTCTGTCAGATATCCTAAACATTTAATTATAACTTAACCGTAAGTTCGTCTGCTAATTATAACCGTCTGTCCCGATCAGATAAACATTACAATCCCGATACAGAATCACTTAGTAACTGCACTATTTTTAGAGCAAAAATGACTTATCACTCCCTAACGCCTAGCGTCGAATTAAAACATATTTTTATTGATAATCGACAGTTATTCGTTTATCTCGACGGAAGCCATGTTTCTCGAACGGCGTACGTCCGTCGTGGCGCGAGCGCAAAGCAGACTAGACGCGATTTGTACGCATGCGCGAAAGGTCGGCGCGCATCGCGAAAAGAAGAGAGACACGCAACATTTTTTCGCTTTTAATTTATTAGTAAAGAGTGCATTTTTGTTGCTGTCTCTGCTGATATGTGAATGCAGTTGCAATAAATTACACGTCAATAAAATGTGTGACGCCATCAGAACCAAAAGCGTTATGTGCATAATGTGTAGTTAAAGACCGATTGATGTATGAATTCGAATTTTGCTCTGGATGCGTTTTCCGTGGCGATTATTTACAGTCACCTTTTAATCATACGCTATCCTGGTACTACAGAGTCATATGTCAAGTATCCTTTGTCATGTCTAGAAACTGCTAGGTACATAGGTATTATTATTTCATATTGCTTATTTAAATAAGTGTAATGAATTTAACCAAACATGTATTAAATTGTTGAAATTACTACTGTGAAAATACAGAAAACTACAGGCTTAAGAATGTGTTAAACTGTGTAAACCTCCTAACTAGGTCATACATACAAATACATTAGAACGAAACGAAGGCAAGATGATGAAAAATACGAAATAGATTCTTCATCATCGTCCTAACATTAACCGGATTGATCCAAGAGCCGCCCTCTGCAGTTCTCTCACCAGACCAATTAGATTTGACAGAAAACTAGCACTTGACGAGATATTAACTTTTCCACAGAGTGATTGCCGTCTAATCTGCTTAACCCAAAGTAGCGATATTCCATGGGTTAGACTAGTGCCAGTATATTCAATGGTACTGATTCACCATAACGGGCATCAAAGATCTTCATAACCGCTGTGTCAACGGCTTAACGTGTCCTTCAAGACACGAGGTCAGCAATAATAATTTAATACGTATATAACTTCGAAAAGTCAGTGTTGCGCGTCGTGGGTTTGGACCCGATGCTTTATGCAAAGCACTCTGTTGGAGTCTCTTTCAGGCTATCACAGCTTTGAAAAACATGTAATAGGATATGGAAATCTATTATGGCAGTAATTTTAAAACAATAAAGGTACTTAAAATGTAATAAAATTCTAAGTTGTTTTAAGTATCTCTTTTTGCTTCAACTATCGATGTGATTAAGGCACTATTGTGTTTCAAGTGTTTCACGATGGTAAGCTGATTTGAAGAAATAGCGGAGCTCAATATTTGTCTGTATTGCTGGACATAGGAGTCTCTTAATTTGCGGCACAATAGCATTGTAAGGCAGTAGAAGGATTAATCCTACCATACCACATTGGTCAGACAAGTTGGCATAGGTTTGAAGTCCAATTTTGCGTCTCTTCCCCAATGTACTATTTGCTTCGTGTTGTATTCTTAATCCGTCGGTACAGGTACACATACAAATTACGCATACGTGAACACAAAAATATAATAAAAAGGCCCTCTACATACCGAGAAACAACCGAGATAAAATGTTGAGCGCTTCTGGCTGGGTTAATAGGTCGATCAACGACCGCCGAGCACTACAAATTAATTGTTATTTCACTCATACACAATCATTCACACTTATGATGACGTTAAGAACATGTCTATCGTTTTAACTTGACTTTGTACATGAACTATTATTTAATTCTTTATTTAGATTACTCACTGTGTAAGAATGATTAACACGAGATAATATGGAGCTAAGGATTGATAAAACTCGATTTTTAAATAGACTGGTAGACTTATTAAAATAATGAACTTAACTTTAAGTAGCTCTCTCTTTAAGGTTCTGTTCTTAAAAAGGACAAATGCGGCACCCTTAAAAGATGAGTTTGTTATCACAATTGTTATAAAAAACTGATCTTACTTTTTAACGATACCTTTTATTTTGGAAACGCGTGGAGTTGAAATTAAAACCATATACTCAGGTCTTTTTTTTTTTTTTTTTCTTCGCTGGCAACACTAGCGAGCAGTTGTCATTTCCCTACGTCTATATTAATTTAATTGATAAAAATAGTTTTATTTAGTTTTAATAATCAATTATTTGTGCAAAGTAAAGTGTATACCCATAAACCTTAGCAATAATTGTTGGTGTAACAGTATATTAAAGGACTAGTACAAAACCTTGCTGGAAAACTTGTGGCGGACTAACTGTCAAAGTAACGGATAACCAATACAAGATTCAAAATCAACTGGAAACCCGGGGAGTATTGTTTTCATAATTCTTTACTTATCCCTGTACCGTTTTATTTTTATATAAGTAATAATAACTAAAATACACTATACATCACATACATACACTGCTCATTACATATGAGTACGTCAATTTACAATACACAGCGGCACCGTTATGTCTCCTTTTGCTTGACAATTTGTGGAAGCAAAATCGATGACGCAAAACATTTGCCTCAGACACCATATACTACATGACACTATACACAAAACATAATTATTTATTAGATAAATTCTTAGTATAAATAGTACTACAGTGTTACACAGGTCCATTTATATAAGTACCTACATTCGTGATATTACAATCATCCAAAGTATTTTTAAATGATTTTAAAGTAATTTAATAACAATAACCCATTACTATTAACTGATATCGTCTTATTAACTGTTTTCTTTTTATTTTGTTTTTATAATTAAAGACTTACAAGAAAGTTTATAATAAGTATTCATTATTTTTTCTATGAGTAGAACTTCCCCAATAGTTAGTACCTATTTAAAATAAACTATTCCTATATTTATTCAATTCAATTCTTCTAGTTTTATGATCTACCTACATTATTTCCCTCTCAACTTTCTATCCACCCATTTCATAGTTTCTCTCTGCTGACTTTACTCACACTTCCTTACATTTCAGGTGCCTACGGGGTAGGTCTGTTCAAATGATGACCCGCAGAATGGCAGCTCTGGAGGACAAACTACAGACCACACTTAAGGAACTGGAATCCTCTAAAATCCTGTGTAACCAGCTGCTACAGGAAAGAGAGGACAGCGAAGAAGAAGTAAAGATAATAGTCGACAAGAACACTGAACTCAAGGCACAGTTGGCTGAAATGCACACACACCATCTCGAAATACTTGAGCAACATGAACAACTTCGATTGACGGTGTCCAACTTCCAACAGTGTATGGACACTCATGAAGAAGCTCTGAGACGTGTTGCTGAACTAGAACGAGAATTGAGTGAAGCTCATAACACCATCTCTAACTTAGAAACTCTTAAACACAGTGAACAGATAGCGAATACCTGCAGTCTATATCATGAGTTGGTTAGTAGTGAGCCTGATCATGTGTGTATTAGGGAGCCTGTTGTGACAATAGACCTGACCAGGGATGATACCATTATCATGAGACCCAGCTTTTCAAGTCACAAAAAACTTAAACGCTATATTAAAGTTAATAAACTAATTAAAAGATGTCATAAATCTATGAAGAAATATAATGTGCATAGGGTTAATTTAAATCTCAGAAAGGAGCGCATTTATTTACTTGATCAACTATCTAAGTACTCTAGAAGTTTAGAACATAGTAGGGTAGTGTATGATACTGACACTCATCGCTTGAGGGAAGAACTAGTACTTAGGGAGAGCACCTTAAATGAAATATTTAACAAATATCAAGCTTCTCAACAAGAGCTGAGCAAGCGTATAGTAGAGGCAGGTGAGCTAGTAGACTTGGTGAGATGTAATGCAGAAATGTATGAGTCTCTGACCAATAAGCTCTTATGTCCTTGTGCTCACACTCACACTCCAACCCCAGCAGAGCCATTGAGTACCATACTACCTGAGAATTTTTCTGATAATCCACAAAACCAATCCTCTTCACAATCAAATATGATTAAATCTAGGTTTTCAACATCAACTAACAAAACATACATTTTTTCTGATAGGCTAGGTCATAATTTTGGTAGTCTTCTCTGTGAGTATACAAACCAGTGTGTTATAAATTATTGTAGGCCAGGGGATAGTTACAGTAGTTTAGTTAATCAGATTAAGTTGCACCCCTTAGATGAGAGTAGTACGGCCATATTGTTGTTTGGTAACAGTTTAACTGTAAAAAGACAGCATATCATAGAATGTGTTGAAATGTTATTAGACCTTAATTCCAGATTTAGTTGTAAATTTATTTTATGTGCTTTGCCATACTCAAATGACTTAACATATACACAAAACATGCACATACACAAATTAAATATGTTATTATATAATATAACTTGTCGTCATAGTGACGCAATATTGTTTTTTGACGCTAATAAATTTATTAGTAAATTTACTTTAACAAAAGATACAATGTATCTGCCATTTTATATTAAGCGACAGATTGCTAAACTATTAGCATACAATTTACAGCAAGGAAAAGACCCTTGTGTTTACAATTTATTTGATAGGGTTAGTACTTGTACTAACAACGTTTTTATTGACACGTCTTGTGATTTAAACTCCAAGATAGGACAACAGTTAGGCTGCAGTATTTGAATATAGTACACCAAAACATGCAGGGCCTATCTGGCAAAGAATTAGAGTTAAGTTTATTTCTAGAAAAATATGATGTTAAGGTTTTGTGCTTAACTGAACATTGGTTAAAGAATCATGAGCTTATTGTTATAAATGAATATTATATGGTGCAGAGTTCGTATATAAGAATGCAGGCTATTAGAGGCGGTTCTCTCATAATAACTTCAAATTTATTAAAATGTAAGGAACGTAAAGATATTGTTAATTTATCTATTGAGCGCACTATTGAGTTATCCTGTGTGGAACTAGACCTATATATAGTAATTTGTGTATATCGACCTCCTTCTGGTGACTATAATCTATTTGAGACTGTTATGGAAGATGCTATCAATAAAATTAAATGTAGTAATAAGAATATTATAGTATGTGGAGATTTTAATATTAATATTTTAGAGAATTCTTCACAGAGTATTAGATTTCTGAATCTTTTCAAGTCATTTAATTTAAGTAACCTATTCTGTGAACCTACTAGAGTATCTGCAACATCTTCTACTTGTTTGGATAACATATTTAGTTCTTGTGCTGCCACAAACCCAGTAGTAATTAGTTCTCTCCCTTCTGATCACCGTGGACAGATAGCTAGTTTTCCCTGTTCAACATATGATAAATCACGTATAGTAGAATGTAGGCCTCAGACTACCAATCGTCTAATACGTTTCAAAAATAATATTATTGCTAAACTCAATACCTCAATATTAAACTCACAAAATCCAAATACAATTTATAACTCACTTTTTGGACTAGTAAATAATGAATTTCAAAATACTTTTAAGAGTAAAACTGTCACACTAAAGGGTACTATGGGATCTTTCAACCAGTGGGCCACTATAGGTATATACAAAAGTAGAGCCAAGTTATTTGAATTATATGGTATGAAACAACATAGATTTGACTCACCTTTTCGAGATTATGTAAAAAAGTACTCAAAAATTTTTAAACAAGTTTGTATTATGGCAAAATCTAAATTTATTAGTAGTAAAATTAAGCATTCAACAAATATAATTAAAGAAACGTGGAGCATTATAAATAATGAAACAGGAAGAGCTCGACCACGGGAAAACCAATTTGAACTAAAAGAAAACAATTTATTAGTCACTAACAAAACTCAAGTAGCGCATATGTTCAATAGTTTCTTTGCGAGCATACCTTTAACAACTACTAGCTCTTTACAATCATCATCTTTAGACGCTGGAAATTTTTTGCTTAGCAGTGTACCTGAATGCAAGAGCGTGTTTAGATTCGAGCACGTTACCCCGCGAGATATATTGATCGCATATAATTCAATTAATATTAAAAATACCGGCGACTTTTGGGGCATTTCAATTAAAATTTTAGGTACTATAGTTGAGACTGTTGCGCCTTACCTATCTATAATTTTTAATCAATGCTTTGACCTAGGCGTATTTCCGGATTTGATGAAATTAAGTAAAATTATACCCTTATTCAAATCTGGCAGTAAAAATGAAATTAATAATTTTAGGCCCATATCTATCTTGCCGGCATTTAGTAAAATATTTGAAAAGATACTTTTAAAGCAGCTATTAAGCCACTTCAATTTAAATAGTCTGCTTCACAAAGATCAATACGGGTTTACTAAAGGTAGATCCACTACTGATGCGGGTGTTGCTCTCATAAAACACGTTTATAGTGCTTGGGAGTCATCAAAGAATGCTATTGGAGTGTTCTGTGACCTATCTAAAGCATTTGACTGCGTTCAGCACGACACACTACTGCGTAAGCTCCGCCACTACGGCGTAGAGAAAACCGCACTTAGTGTTGTCGATTCGTACCTGCGGCAAAGATTTCAGTGTGTCGATGTAAATGGGACTACATCCTCTAAATTACCTATACAGCTAGGCGTTCCACAAGGCTCAATTTTAGGTCCTTTTCTATTTCTAGTATATATTAATGACTTACCTTTTTATTTAAAAAACATCTGTGATGTCGTACTTTTTGCAGATGATACGTCACTTATTTTTAAAGTAGATAGGAATAGAAATCAATTTGATGATGTAAATAATGCACTATTACAAGTTACACGATGGTTTACAGCAAACAACCTAGTACTTAATTCTAGGAAAACTAAATGCGTTAAATTTGCTTTACCTAACGTTAGACAACTGGGACCTAATATTATGCTAGATAGGGAGGAACTTGACACAGTAGACTCTACAGTGTTCTTAGGTATTACATTAGATAATAAGTTACAATGGGGTGCACATATAGCATGTCTAGCAGGAAAGCTCAGCTCTGCTGCGTATGCCGTCAGAAAAGTTAGGCAACTTACTGACATCGACACGGCTCGTTTAGTATATTTTAGCTATTTTCACAGTGTTATGTCCTACGGTATTTTGTTATGGGGCAAAGCAGCGGATATTCAGAATATCTTCGTTCTACAGAAACGAGCGGTACGAGCAATATACATGTTAGGTGCAAAAGATACTCTTAGGGAACGCTTTAAGTCTATAGGAATTCTTACAGTAGCCTCGCAATTTTTATTTGCTAATATTTTGTACATTAGGCAAAATATAAGTTTATTTACCTCAAAAAGTGATATACATAATATAAATACTCGAAATAAGCATAGGTTATATGCCCCTTATCATCGTTTACATAAAGTTAATAATTCTTTTGTAGGGCTAGGTATTCGTATATACAATAAAATACCAATTAGTCTTTTAGAATTACCATTTAGTACATTTAAAGCTAAAATAAAAGACTGCCTTATTAAGAAAGGTTATTATACTATTAATGATTATTTCAGTGACAAGGATAGATGGTCACTTACACTAGACAACTCATGATCTACTACTTATTTAGAATTTATATAGATACTTAGCATTTTTCAGTTTATCATTATATAACATTTCTAGTTCTTTTAAATTATTATTCGTTTATCATAATTAGGTCATTCTACTTACTACATCTACATTTGCATTGTTGTTCCACAATTTTTTTTTTAAATTTACTGTACTGTAAGATGAAGATAACTCGTTATCATGGTCTGTGAACTAAAGTTTTTGTAATTTTGTGTATTCATATACCGTCACTTCTGTAACATACATTTCCACCATAGTTCTGAACATGGTCACGAGTTGTATACATTATAAGTCGTAAGTGGATGCTCCTGTTACACAATATTCGCATTGGAAGGCTAACTAAAACACATCATTTAGTAACTACATTAATTGCTTAAGTATTATGTCTGTATCTGATTACTATCTCCAAGTAATTTAGTACAATGTGTAACAGTTGCAGCTCCTTACAAAAATGAAAATATGTACCATAATATTGGCGATTTAAAAGAGTGGCCTCGAGTTTTATTGCCCGTTCTTTCTCGTGGCTCTACCTATTGCTTTGCGAACGAGGCAGTAAATGTAAATGTAGAAGCATTAAGTAATTTAATTTTAAAATTGACGTTCATAAGCGTCACATTGTGACCCAGATGAATAAATGATTTTGATTTGATTTGATTTGATTTGATTTGTAGCTCCTTTAAGCTGTGAAAAATAAACATAAACGTAAAAAGTGGATACGGTCGTTTAAGCCACAAAATAAAATGGCTGTGACATACAGACGTACAGACAGACAGACAGACATGGAGAACCTATAAGGGTTCCGTTTTTGCCTTTTTGGCTACGGAGCCGTAAAAAGGCATATTCAGAACTCTCAATGTCTCTCAAGGAATCATACAACAATCACTATACTTACGAACCTGCAGGCTTAGCCAAAACTCAAACGTATCATTTCCATCGCCTTTCTCCGATTTCAAACGCAAGCGCGTTTGCAATCGAAGAAAACGCAAAATTGGTAGCCAACACCATGTGTTAGTGTCACACGCACATTCTGCGACACAACATGGTTATTTTATTAGTATACCTATGCCTTGCGTTGTTTGAAGCGTCAAGCGCGTCAAATGTCAAATTAATGTAAAAGTAAGGGGCGGAACATATCTGACGGAAGATCCCTCGAACGTATCTTCGGTCGCGTATATTCCGTCAAATGAGTCGGTACACATCTGACGGAAAATGCGTCGAGCGTATCTGCACACATTTGCTAAAAGCGCGGCTATTATGCACACATATAAGTTTGTTCGTGCAGGGCCGTACTCAGGGCAGCTCAATATTTTACTGTCATATTCTTTTACCTAATCATTTTTCGTGTTCCCTGATGTTATGTAGTCACTGAAGTCCGGTAGTTATTTATATTGTAATTCGAGTTTGACTATTAAAAATATGTCGGACTTAAGAGATTTTTATAGTAGCCAATAAGCGTTATTTGAATATATTTCCTGTATAGGTATGGAGGTTCAAAATTAAAAGACTATGATACGATTTGGTTACGGTTTTTAAGAAAATTTATACAAATGATATAGAACTGTTACTGTTACGGTTACTGTTGTAGCGCATGACACAAAATGTTTTCTATGTAGGTATTTTAATATATAAAGTTTGGAAATTAAAAGGCGTAGCCGTGAGGTTTATTGCCTATTCTTTCTCATGGTTTTAACTTCTATGCCTCTACGTCGCATTAACTGTAAATGTAGAATCTTTGGTAAAAGTGGATTTTGGTTACAAATCGTGTTCTTCATGTTTAATATTCTATTTTTTTTGTTTAATAAGACAACTCCCGCACTAGGAATAAATCCTGTGTCGCGGGGAACTTTACAAACACAACTAACGGACACAATGAACACTCAGACTCGAAACAAAAATTTATGGATCTCACAAAGTGCTGTCTCGTGTGGGGATCGAACCCACAACACTCGGCGTAATGTCAAGAGGCGAGGAGGCCGCTTAAACTACTATGCCAACCGTGCAGTCCATATTCTATAGCTATACCATAAGATTTTCAAAAGGTAATTCATCTTTTGGCTATCTGAAATGTATATAAAATCATTTACTTATATTATATTGCGATTATTTTTAATTATGCTAATTATATAGAAAGGCAAATAACGGTGCCTAGGCCAAATTATATTTAGTAGAAATAATTAACCAATAATTAATTAAATATTGATCCGAGTCTGTTCAAACGACCAAAAAACGTAGGCATAGTGAAAAATGATCATGTAAAAACGACTCATGAGAAACATACTAATATCATCAAAACTTTATCAGCTACGAAACTCAAAGAATTTGTTCAAAAACTGTGGGTGAAAAATTCAGAGAAAATTTGGGTGTACATAATTATTAATAATATGTCGAAACTTACCGATAAATTGTTATTTCTGTTGTTTTCTTGCCACTTGAACCATCTTATTTATATACACTACCTTTAACCGTAGGTGTAATTTAGACTTTTTAATTCATTTTTTGAGTCAGGTGTGGTGACTAATCGGGATTCCGAGCTGGGGTAAGACCGAGAGACGCCTTGTTGACTCTGCAAGAGTTGGTCCAAAAATGCAAAGATATGCAACAAGACGTTTTTCTTTGTTTCATAGATTACCTACGAGAAAGCATTTGATCGAGTGTAACATGTAACACTGATCGGCATGACCGTTTTATGACACTCTTGAACGACATAGGATTAGACGGCAAGGATCTGCGCATAATCCATAATCTATACTGGAATCAAACAGGCGACCGTTCGTGTAGATGGAGAAGAGACGGACGAAGTGGACATTTGCAGGGGTGTCAGGTAGGGTTGTGTACTTTCACCTACTCTCTTCAACTTATAATCGGAAGCAATATTCGCTGAAGCAATGGAAGGGCTTGACTGTGGAGTCAGGGTTAACGGACGAGACACAGCCATGAAACGTCATGAAATGTCATGAAACGTCATGAAACGACATGAAACGTCATGATGACCACTGAAAAAATATACCACGAGCTTTAGTTGTCAATGTATAATGAAGTGGGTATGTTTACAGGTAGGTATATGAAAGAGATATGACGTTATGAAAAATTATAAGAGTAACAGAAACGACGCGTTGATAAAGAAACATAGACAAATCGTAAAAAATATGTTTGGTCTGCTTTTATTTATATGTCTGTTGATCTGCCACATTACGCGTCTTGTGCGATATTGTACGTGTTGTGTGATATTGTATTTTATTTATTTATTTTATTTTGTATTTTCTGTATCAAACATTTGGAATTAAAAATACTTCGAACGGCCTGTAAACTAAACGATCTGTGCTCTTTCCAGTTATAATATATTAGTCTATGCTGTGCTCATTGACAAAAATATATCTTTTTAATTGTTGCCTATAAAAATGACTACATGCCGCTTGATCTTAAGCGTACATGAAGTCCCATAGCAAAAGTCATCATGCCAATAAAATATTAATAATAATGGCATGATGGACCCTAGCTTTTAGGTATGACCTGCTTAATGTTACTAACTTTTCTTAAATTCTCAGTGCTGGTTTTTAGGTATTTTTTAGAAAATATTATTAAAATCATAAATAATTCTGCCAGACTCATTACGACGGCAGTAATTCCCGTAGACCTTTAGAACCTTATACCTAAAAATTGGCCCACGATCCAGGCTAGCAAGTATGCGTACACTCATAGCACATACTAACACTACATTATTCTACACATTTCGTTTCTGAAAAAATAGGTAAGGTCTGGCGGCCCTGGAATCTTACTCTACTACGCGTCACTCAAAATCACCGATCTGGGAATGACATGGATATGGCATGTCCTATTGGACACCTACGAATTTAGCGTGCATACCTACAAAATGTTGGGCAATTTAAAATGGCTGCCATTTGGGTTGTACTCCAGAATATAATCGATATCGATATGGAGCCGGTCAGAGGAAAATAATACATTTTTGTATTAAGTTACTTTAGTTAGATTATATCTTTTGCTAGATTAGTTTATTTCATAATGCAAATGTGGGCGAACATGGCAAAGCGAAGGACGACCCTTGTATCAAACATGTAACAAAATATTCTCTGAAAGCCAATATCGATACTGTGTCGCTGAGAAAGTACCGGACATGAATGGCACCACACATACGGTAATGAAACACACAGCCTGAAGCACTGATTCATCTGGTTTTTAGACATATTTTTGCACAAAAACAAAATTATTATGTTCGATATACAACGATTTCACAGCAGATGTACCACAAACCTTGGCAAAAAATATGGCGACAGTGGCACGAATGACATTTCTAATAAAATATCGTCATGATTAACCTATTCAGTAAACTAGGGCTATCTCTTTTTTCTGACAGAGATATCCCTAAGACAAAACGAGACGACACTATGTTTGGTGGCTTTATGTCGATTTGGTATATATGTGTATAAAAAAAATCATGGTGAAATATGGGTGTAATATTACACATCTGCCTACCCCTCCGGGGATACAGGCGTGAGTCTATAAAAATAAAAAATATAATAATATATGTGTATAATGTAATTTTTCTATATGTACTATTTGCCCTCTCCATGTATATTCCTTACTCAATGGTCAAAATTCACGTGGTGCGTGGTGCGCGCGACGACGTCGACGGATAATCCGTCAGTACGCTCGACGTACTAACGGATCTTCGGTCAGGTGTGAAAGGTTGAACGTTTTTCTATACATTTGTATGTATTGGCGTTACGCGACGGATAAAACGCGACGGATCTTCCGTCAGATATGTTCCGCCCCTAATAGAGACAATCGGTCGATAAGACAGTGGTAGCTAAAATTCGATCTAGGGGTTGGGACCAGGCTCGAACAAATGCTCAGCTATGACAGACTTATTAATTAGTCGATTTTTCACAGCTGCGTTGTTTCTTGACTCTTTCAGTGATGGTTCGTTTAGTGTTTGCGATATCGGAACTAACATAGCTGCTATAGAACTTGTGTTTGTAGAGGAATGATATCCTTTGGGGTTCGCAGATAGTGTACTAGACGATGCCCGCAGTTACGACCGCGTTTTTTTTTAAATGTATTTGTTTCTGCCCGATCCCGTGAAAATTTAAGAAAATCCCTTCTTACTTAGTGCACCTCTACGGTCACCAAGGAACATATATACCAAATATCAGCTTACTGCGCCTAACAGTTTTGGCTGTGGCTTGTCTGACAGTCAGTCAGTTACGCTAGGAATTTATATAGGTATCAATTCAAATTGAACAGTTTATTTCATAAAAAAACAGTTTAACATATTCATATCTCTTGTACTTTGCTTTTAAGACTGTATATACACACAGTCTCTACAAGCAGACGCTTTGGTTTCAAGACTGTACACAACAAACAAACTAGGTGTAACAAAATAGGTGGAAAATTAAAAAGGCATGCTGAATAGAGGTATCATATGATAGAGAGTGCATATTTTAAAACATAATATTTAATTTAGTTTTTACAACAATCTATGCGCTGCTAGCGAACCCGCGAATGAATCATCGATTCTTCTAGCTATGTGCACTGCCCACTGCCACTATAGCTTGACTATTCAGAGGCCAAACATAACCTATATTTTGATAATCAGTCTAGATATCTAGATAAGTCTGGATAATGGCTGAGGGACTCTAGGATCCCCGAATGCATCTGAGTTGTGCCATTACAAATTATTTTTAGGTGTTTCGCCTTTATATCCTACCTTTACCAGGGTCAAGGGAACCTTGAACCAAAATAATAATATTCTAGAATAACCAACACTAGTACGAGCCAGATAACTGTTAAACATGCTTATTTTATTCTCAGACTGTCTCCGTGGTCCAGTGGATAGCGTATGCGAATGCTGATCGGATGTCCTGGGTACGATTCCCGGGTCGGGCAAAAGTGTTACTGGGTTTTTCCGAATAGATACTCAGTAGCAGCCTGGAGTCTGATGATGTGCCCGGTAACGGCAATAGGCTCGGCCCCTATTACGTGGGACCTAAAAATTCATGGCGAAATGTGATTGAAATATTTACACTTATGCCTACGCCTTCGGGGATACAGGCGTGAGACTATAATGAAATATATAAAATAAAACTAACCAATACTAGTACTAGCCAGATAATTGTTAAACATGCTTATTTTATTCTCAAATACATACCATCATCATCAGCCCTGTATATATGTATACTGACCCACTGCTGGGCACGGGCCTCTTCTCACTCACATTCCCACCACGCTGGCCTAGTGCGGGTTGGCAGACTTCACATGTCTTTCGAGAACATTATGGTGAACTCTCAGATATGCAGGTTTCCTCACGAAGTTTTCCTTCACCGTTTAGCAAGCGATAATTAACAATTTAATACGCACATAACTCCGAAAAGTCATTGGTGCGCTCCGTAGATTCGAACTCGCACCCTCTGCGTAGCAGTCTGTCTGTCTCGCCACTAGGCTATCGCTGCCTTTATTGGATTTTTTTAAATACATACCATATAATAGATGAATTACACTCAGAAACAGAACAATCCTGAACAAGGATTTGTCCTTAGTGGGTATCGAATATCGAACCCAAACCAGTCCTAAACAAAATGTTGAATCCGGTTGCGCCATAAATAATTCTGATGTTACACAAGACTCAGTACATTAAGTCTTCAGCTTCCTCAGTCCAATTTCCTTGTCTTTTTCCCTTCATCTTTTCATACTCATAGCTTCGGCTATAAACTGTCGTAACCTATTATTAGATGGAAGGTATTTTATTGCCAATAAATAGTTTCATGTTCTTTAGACGAACAGTAACAAGTAACCGGAAGTTGAGCACATTATAGTTCGTGACTACGTAGCTCTACCTAACTATTACCTACCTACACATTTATATTTCTTGTTTTGTTCCCAGCAATCAGTTCCATTTGCAGACAGCGCCAACTTAGTGGCAACAACAACAGTGCAATGCAGAGGAAGCAAGTTACGCTATCGGTTCTAGCTGTCACAAAGATCTTTGTCTTTGACAGTCGTTATGGGGAGTCAGAACTCTTGAAAATACTGGCTCTAGTCTTAGCTATGGTACATTGTAGTCCCTGAGTACGGAGGTCAGACAGCAGTCGCTCTATGTAGATTTATTTCAGGAGTTGTCCTTTTGGTCCAAGGCATAGGTCTTGGATCGCAAACGGGACATCGCTTAGATGAATATGCATATTATTATCAGTTCCATTTGTACAGACCATTTTATACTATATTTTGTAGGTAGTAGAGTACTACCATCTCACAGAAAATCGACGTAAAGTAACAGTACCTAAACTGTTGCGTTTCATTCGGTGAGGGACGTGAGTGAGAGTGCCCAAGGCCCTAAATTCTATTCCTTAACTCACTCCTCCTCCCACAATCCCATTTCGAAACCCAAGTGGCGGTAACGCACTCGTGACTCCTGTGGAGTTGCTTGGGTCTATGAGCGCCGGTCATCCTTAACTATCAGGCAATGCGTCTGCTCGTTTGCTGCCTTTTATTATAAAATAACAAAAACTATTTTAGATCATATTTCAATGAAAGGAATCATTTCCTTCAATTTGTGTTGGACCAAAGTGCCTTACACATCCAGCCCACCCCAGCCATCTAAAGTTGTCACATAGACCACTTTTTAGTGTTTTGATGGGCAGGCCCGCGGGCAGCATCTAGTGTAACACAAAATTGAAATTTGCGGACACAAAACATGACGTCATCTACGCATATTTCATAAGCGAGCAATGCACTCAACTTTATGTAATAACATGTATTATAATAAGCAGTGCCATCTCGTGTTTAGAATATGTAATGTGATTTCACTCGTTATGTATGGAGTACTTTCGTTCCTTATGGAAGCCCAGTTTATGTCTGCCTTTATAGGAGATACGAATGGCTTAGAAAATAATTTTATAGCCCTGTTTTACACGATTGTATGAAGGTATGTGTTTGGATTATAATAGGTGGAGAATGTGTTGATCTTTCATATCCCGTACCTAGTGTAATACGGTCTAACCCTTCCTGGAGTTTTGCTGTCCCTTTCACTGAGGAAAAGAGCCACATTGCTCCGTGCCTCATAGCTCACGTAAAGCCTTCGGTCTCCACTGTCATTAAGATCTTTAGTATCAGTAGTTACAGAGTAGCAAGAGCGTCGCCAAGGGGGAGCAGGGGAGCAGCTGATACCCCCTCCCCCCTTAGAGATTCAAAAATCCCTACAGTTCATACTTTTCTCAATACTTTTCTTATTTTCCATATCAACTTGCCTCACCCTAGGCAATCCGCTGGCGCCACCCTTGCAGAGTAGGTACCTCTAGGATATTGGTATAAACCAGATTTCCAAATTTACGAAACTCTTTTACTTAAAATTACCTACCTTCTAAACATACAGCTCTCTATTATAATAGGATATCGCAAAACCGATGAACCCTACGGTGAATTCGCTCCCAGTCTGAGAAACTTTTAGGTTCGTGTATTCCAGTTTGAGAAACCCTGATCTTCTTTCTCTTAGCGTTATCTCAGTTTCAATCTGGGATCCGCTTACTAGTCTAGCCGGATTTGGCTGAATATTAGCTTTTCCACAGAGCGACTGCCTGTCTGACCTCCACAACCCGAAGGGACGCTATCCCTTCTATCATGGAATATCGCTATATTCCATGGTTTAGACTAGTGTCAGTTTATTTAGAAGGTACTGACGCCCTGTAACGATTGTCAAAGATCTTCATGACAACCGGGACCGACGGCTTAACGTGCTCTCCGAGGCACGGGACAAGCGATAATTAACAATTCAATACGCATATAACTCCGAAAAGTCATTGGTGCGCGCCGTGGATTCGAACCGGATACCCTCTGCATGGCAGTCTGTTGGTATATCCACTCGGCTATCGCTGCCTTCCAGAGCTTGAGAAACCCTTATATAACCCAAAAAATATTGTTATCCTCTTTATTTGAATTTCGGAGGTTAGATGCTCTGCTCTGCAACTTACAGCTAATATTTATATAACTAAGATCATGCCGTGTGGTTGACGGCATAGAATACAAGTGTCACCACCCCCTATCTTCCCGTGGGTGTCGTAAGAGGCGACTAAGGGATAACACGATGCAAATACCATCTTTGCGTAGAGACGGAAAACTCGTCATCAAACCCTATACGACTGCCTCGTTGGTCTCGCGGCATAAATGTGCGCGTGGGATCGGGAGGTCCCGGGTTCGATTCCTGGGTCGGGCAGTGTTATTGGGTTTTTCTGTCACGAAATTCTCAGTAGCAGCACGGAGTCCGGAAATGTGTCCGGTACGGCAATAGGCTCGCCTCTTATTACGTGGGACTGAAGTATATCTAGCGAAAAGTGGGTGTAGAAATACACCTCTGCCTACCCCTTCGGGGATAAAAGGCGTGACGTTATGTATGTATGTATGTCTAAGATCATCATATCAGCCAAAAGACGTCCACTGCTGGACATAGGTCTCCACAAGGACCGATCCTGAGCCACCCGCATTCATCCGCGATCCCACCAAGATCATCAGCCTACCTTGCGGGAGGCTTATCTCTGCTACGACTGCCGGTGCGTGTCCCTTAATAACTTAATTAAGATATTTATTTCGACTGACTTGCACTGATCGTGGTCGCGGAGGGACTGTTATTTTTTTTTCAAGTCTTGTAAGGTAAGAAACAGGAACGCGGTCACCACATTTGCAATGTTTTCTGTATGTCTTTGTATCTCTATTATTATCTAGACCTAGGTGCCTAGTAAAGAATGTATTGTTGGCGCAACGGTTAAATTATACGCCACATCATAATGTTCTACATTATGTTGTGTTATACAAATAATATTATTATTGTATTTTCAATTCCTATACTTTGGTGATATTTTTGTAAAATGTTTTTACAGTAAAGTATTTCGTGGTTCTAGAAACATAATGTTCACAGCATCCCAAATGATGTGAAAAGTAAATACGTAGGTGTATAGTGGAAGCGACGAATGCTTCGGCGATACCCTACCCTCCGACACACGGGTACATGAGAAAGTCGAGGTGGTTTTTAGTGGTAACACCACATACTCCGGTTCCATTACCCCCAAGAGTCGGAGATCCGAAGGGGTTTTACACCTCGTAAAACAAAATAAGGTGTATAGTGGAAACGAATCTATCCGAAATCTAGAATTGTTTTCCACATTCATATTGGGTATCAGTTGAAAATCTTCGTGATCCATATGAGTGTAACATAAGTTCATTTCCAACACATATTGTGACTTCAAAATCTCAGGAATTTATCTAAATAGTAAACCAAACTGAATAAAAAGTTAAGATGAATTGTTATCAAAATACGATTTTTATCCTGTAGTTTTTAAGAGTCATCGATATATATGTACTAATGTAAAGAGTTATACAGAACTACTAAACTCTATTTTCTAGAGCTCGCTGTAGGTAGTCGCTGTAGAGTCAAAAATATTCATTGAAACAAACGCCATCTCTTAATTCTTCCAAGTACTAATACGCTGTGACAAGACGTAATTGGTACGGTGGTAGGTAACGTGTACAGAAAATGAATAGTTCCATAATTAAATGACAGATGGCGTTTCAACCAAAATACGATTGCTTTCCAATCGACTTCAAAAATAGAGGTCCTTGATTCGGATGTCTGTTATTGCCGATAGCCGTTGGGGCAGAAAGGTTCTGAAATGGCGGCAACGAACCAGATATCGCAGCCAAGGTAGGTCTCCCATAAAGTGGTCAGATGATCTTATTGGGATAAAGTCAATCCCGCACTGAATTGAGTTAAAGATTTTCATGATTTTGCATCCAAAAATGAAAGCCCTTCCAATCAGCACTCCGTAGACTTAGGTTATTTAATTAATTAGGCCTCAATTATCGTCCTAGTCATATCCCAGTTTCAGCCCTGCATAACCGTTGGACCTAACCTAAGCGGATTAGACTGAATATTACCTTTTCCGCAGACCGACTGCCATCTGACCTCTGTAACCCAAGGAGATACTAATATTCTATGGTTTGGTTTAGTGTCAGTTTTAGAGGTACCAACTGACCCATAACCACTATCAAAGATTTCATGACCGACCGCTTAACGTGCTCTCCGACGCACGAGGCCTGCGATAATAAACAATCGAACTAATGAGGGGTCAATATTTGAATGTAGTATAGATTCGTATATCAGTGGTTAATACGGTCAATATTTCAGGAATGGATCGTTTCTTCGACCAGTAGTCAGATCTAAGATGGTTTGTCAGAGTTGTAGGTTCAATTCTCACACGAGACAACATTTATCCACAAATTGTTGTTTCCATCCAGAATCTATTATGTTATTTAAATGTTTGTAAACTCTTGCACGACACAGGATTTATTCATAGTGCGGGACCTATGCGTATATAACCCTTGTTACAATGAATATATAAGTTCTCGTTAACTACTTATCATTGAACCGTGACCTCTAAAGAACAATCACCAAGCCTGATCAGAAGATGAAGAACGAAATGTCTTATCCTTTATTTAGAGGAAACATCTCATGTCGTTCTTCCACAGAGACTTTTTTAGTCACAATATTACAACCCTGTTTTGTATTTATTCCGCAACGCTTTTGCGCTTTATATTCGAGGCGTTACCCATTTAAAAATGGCGGCTGGTGGACTATACAGCTGAAAAGGTAATAACCTGTACAACACTCAATTTTATTGTAGGTGACGGGTGTTACTTTCTGAATATTGAATTGAATTTGTTTGTCATGTTAATGTTTCTCATTATAGAAAGAGTGAACACACTACCTCACAATTGTATACTTATCTTTCGCACGGTTTTCGTCATAAATTGTTAACAGTTTATATGAAAATGTTCAACCCATGGTTGTCTTGTTTTATTCAACGCTGACCCACTGCTGCGCAAAAGCCTCCCCAAATATTTCCAGACTTGCTTGTCACACACAATCTCGAGCCAGCTCTTGTGATAGGCATATGGGTCATCTCGCCACGTCTTTTGGGCCGGCTTCGGCGACGTCGTCTATCAGACCTTCTGGTACCCATAGTGTCGAGATTCTAACACAACGACCCTCGTGCATGTCGGCTCTATATATTTAGTATTTATGCATTACTAGTTGACCCGGCGAACTTCGTACCGTCATATTAATTTTTTTTATTAAGTAAATTTATATATTTTTTCATACAAACAACTGATTATAAAGAACACATAAAACAAAGATTTATCCAATTTAGTGCAGTGGTTTGGAAGTTATGCGCGTACTATTTGTACGCACGTACTTCAGAGATACATTTTGATTTACTTATACCTAGAGATTTTTAGTTCGCATCATGTTTGATTGATTTAACTTAAAAAAAAACGATCGCAGTTGAAAAGTAAACCCAGTGCTGTGAAACAGAGCCAAGTGAAAACTGAACAATAATAATTAATTTTTATTTCGGTGTCGACTGGGTGGCTAGCGTTCAACGCTTGGAGTGTTGCCAGGTGGGGGATTTCGACTGAATTTTTAATTGTGGCAACATTTAAGCGATTGAGTTCGCGCGTGTCTGCGATGTTTAATTTATTTTTAATGGTGCCCGTTTGTAATGGTGTGTATTCTTTTTTTACTTTGCTGACTTGAAATATGAGTTATCACTTCATAAACATATTCAAATAAAGTAACAGTATTCAGAATAATTGCGTTTAATAAGTGACTGGAAGAGGAGATACAGCAGCGATAGCCTAGTGAAGATACCGAAAGACTGCTGCGCAGAGGATCTCGGGTTCGAATCCGAGGCGCACACCAATGACTTTTGGAAGTTAAGTGTGTATTAAATTGTTAATTATCGCTTGCTTAACGGTGAAAGAAATCATGGTGAGGAAACCTGCATGTCTAAGAGTTCTCCATAATGTTCTCGCACTTGGCCAGCGTGGTGGACTATGGCCTTATATTCTTCTCATTGTGAGAAGACGGCTGATGATGATGAAATAGGACCAGGGCTCTAAAACCCCTCCATTTAGCATTTGAGATTGAGGAAAATGCGCTTATGGCGTGATTTGGCTTGCCGTTCATAATACGAGTAGGTCGGCAAAGTTAAGCCTCGCTTGCACAAGGTACCTCTTAGATACCAATCCATCCGCGTGGACCGCGTGTGGTATTTAGCTACATCAGAGCGCTACCGTGCTTCGGAAGGCACGTCAATGCGTCGGCTCCGGTTTTTGTCTTAGGACAAGAATCGTTGGGCCATGTCGGAGGCCTTCATGAGGCCACATGAAAAAACAAGCTAAGGTTTCTGCCACCAGCAACAGCAAAACTTTTTCCAATTAGTTACGGTCTTAGTAAAGGTTCGGTCAAATTGCAATGTCCGAAGTCGCTGTTCCACGTATGGTGACGAATTGAAAATATTAATTTTCACTACCCCATTTTTTTTAAAGACAACCCTCGCACTAGAATAAAATCCTGTCGCGAGGGAGTTTAGAAGCATACATCTAACGGACACAATGAACACCCAGACTAGAAACAACAAATTAGGAAAAACACAAAGTGTTGTCTCTTGTGGGGATCGAACCCACAACACTCGGCGCAGTGTCAAGCGGCTAGGGGACCGCTTAAACCACTACGCCAACCGTGCAGTCGAGTCATTTCATTCCCTAAGCGCCTGTTTCACCACTGTCAAATAAGTTCTGATTAATCTAGGTACTTGGCAAATAAGTTCATACAAATTTCGTTCTAATTTTGAATATTACCTGGAAGGTAACGTTTACTTCGAGGTGGTGAAACAGGGCCTAAGTGTCGTAAGACGTGACAAGGAAAATTGACAAAGTAAATACCTGGTATCTTGCGGGAGAGATGGTAAACTCGACAAATAACCGTATGCTAATCCCTCTGGCCAGCGTGGTATAATAAAAATCCCTGACTATTGCCCCATAAGCAATGTTATTTTGACGCAAATCAGGACAGGCCGATGTTCAGCAGTGGACTGCAAAAGTTAAGGCTTAACGTCATCATCTTCTTATTTTATACTTAATATATAAAGCTGAAGAGTTTGTTTGTTTGGTTGAACGCGCCAACCTCAGGAACTACTGGACCGATTTCAAAAAGTCTTTCAGTGTTATAACATCACGCTATGAGCCACGGGAGTGGAGCAGTAGCCTTAAATAACGCGGGTGTAACCGCGGGCTCATCTAGTTACATGATAAAGTGGTAACATACGCTTTATTGTTACCTCTATATTAATATCTTAAGTTCACGAGAATGTTACAGCCTGAATTAACAAACATTTACGCTGATTGTTCGTTCGTTTTCAAATTCAACAATGAGGACGTAGCTTTATATTCAGATAAACCGCCGGCAAACGAATGTTAGGCATTCTCATACCATCCAAATGAACATTCTCTTCTAATTGTTGGTATTTGGTAGAAACTAGTGATTGGAATACGATCTAGGCTAGTTGAAACTACTGTGTACCTACCTGTATGTGTGTGGTAGAATAAAAGTTTGAAGTGATCTTTTAGATTGTATTGACAGAAAGTGTAATATACTATAGTGGACCTGGCAGACAATGTCATACCTATCCCGCAAATCAAATTGGCGACAAATAACTGCAGCGCCAGCAACTGTATTTGATTTAATTGTAGGTTAAAGCGTCCAGGCACTTATTAGAACTGCACAAATTGATCTAGATGGTTAGGAGAAGTTAGGACACAAACACATGATGTCTTATCTCTGCAAGCCAAATTAATAGCCAAATTCCATGTTTTAGGCTAATTTGTATATTCAAGGGCCATCATTTATGTATATTATATCCATTTATCGCATTAAAATTATTTACCATCTGTCCTAAGGTTGCCCGGCAGAGATTGCTTTTAGCGATAAGGCCGCCATTTGTACATTCTGTTTGTGTTTTTATATATTTTGTTCTACAATGTAACTTTTTGTAAGGTGTACAATAAAGAATAATCAATCAATTATTTCGTATGGCATTCTTTGCGCTGCACCCTATTCGTCTATTTTAGATTTATTAACCAATCTTTGGCTGCTGCAGAGAGCTGGTGCAACTCGAGAGACACAAACAGAGTTAAGTCTACAGACTATCTATAACCACTGAAAAATATATTCATGATATCCTGGACTGACGTCATAAAATGCTCTCCGAGTGCATGCCATGGGTTTAATTAAAACCGTCACATTCTGCATGACAGTCTGTTGATACATATCTCCACTAGGCTATCGTTGCCATATATTGATGGTAGTAAAGGTAATATGAGTATGTAAATATAAAACCTTTGATGTTTTGAACCAAAAAATCGCAGGCGAAACGCACGTCACGAATTCGATAGTCAATGTTTGTGCTCAGTTTCGGCACTTTTCCACTGTGATTTCAATGTGCGGTAGAGCTTTTTTGCAATTCTACATTGATGTTCAACTTAGTTGATAATTTAGTGCGGCATGATGTTAAATCAATTTCGACAAGCCTGGGGAAGAATTTATTGACATAGATAACCAAAATTGGCAATTTTTATTATAGCTTATTGAATATGGTTTTATTGTGATTTTCAATAGAAGTCGAGTAGGTATGATGCACATAGCAAGCCTTTCTATCCACGTATATATTGACTAATAGATTTAGGAGGACCAATCACCAAATAACTTTCAGCTCAGTCGAAACGCTTGGTGGCAAAACTACGCACAGAAACAGCTTACATTATTGAACAAACGAAACATTATTCAAAGCCAGCTTCCTTATGACTTCAGGCCTTAGTTTGCAACTCGATTGCTCCAGGCTTATTGAAATCTTGGTCGAACGTGTAGGTAGAAGTAAAATTGGGTGCAAATGCACCCCGTGTGAACTGCTGAAACAATTTCCTACGAGCCCGTTAGAGCGGCAAATGGCGGATTTTCCATAAATTCGATGGGACGCATTTGGGTGCACTTGGTTGTATTGGCGAACGTTTGAAAATGTTTTAAGTTTAGGTAAGATACGTGTAAAATAACCATTATATTTTTTTATTATTTTACCTATACTATATTATATATACCTATACCTACTATATTATCGTCCGTGTGGTGACGAATTAAGAATACGGATTGTCACCACCCCATATCATCCCATGGGTGTCGTAAGAGCCGATAGAGGGAGCATATTATACAGAGAACAGCACTGTAAGAGAAGGAAAACTTGATACAAACCCTATACCAACCCGTTTGGCCAGCGTGGTATAGTAGGCCAATTCCTCCTTTCAAAGGAGAGGCCTAGTCCAGCAGTGGACTGTTAAAAGTTGATGATGATATTATATTTTAATAATACTTTTGTGACGGGTCTCAGAAGCGTAATTAGACAAATCATAAAGGAAGAATTAAAAGTATTTATATTTCATGTAAGATACACAATGCATATTTATAAAGTCTGTCTAAACATATTACAGGGAAAGATGGTCTCAACGTATTTGTAATGCAAGATGCTGTTGGACGGCCATTCGTGTATGTTGTCAGCAACTTAGCTAGGTGCGCAAAAAGACGCGTTTTAAAAACGTCAGAGCTCTCAGGATTTGCTAAATTAAGTACAAAGAAAATTGCCAATCAACCCTTGAAAATAATATCCTAAGGTATGTATTCGTGATCCGTCCCTGTGTTTGCAGACAATCGTGCGCAACGAACCTAGGCCCATGCTCCAGCGAGCTCGAAACCTGTGTTTCGCCGGCGGCCACGGCTCGAATATGGCCGTGCATATATTGTATGGATAACTTTAATGTTGTAAAACTGAGGCACTATTTCAGTAGCTGAATAAGATTGATTTCAAACTTTTTGCACTGAAAATATTGTTTAAAAGACAAAGACATTTTCTATTTGATACAGAGACGTACTAAGAAAAGTGCACATTACGGAGTGATGAGTTTAATTTTGACATATAATTTGGAATTCGCGTTATCCGGGGTAAAGAACGATGAAATACTTTATTCTGCCATATAAGTAAGTAGATAGTGCAAGGAGTCACGGTTAGAAACTATTGCGTAGACCTAATGACCTATAGAAATCTATTCCTACAGATATCTCTTACTGAATACGAAGAGCCGAAGATCGGGCTCAGTGGCGTGCCATTGGAGAGGCCTATATCCAGCAGTGGACTACGGCAGGCTGGTGATGATGATGAATGCTCTATTGCTAGTTGCTATTAAATAATATTTTATTGTAGATAATATTGACAATGCTAAAGAAATATATTTTTTATATTTACCTGGTCAGACGTTGGAAGATTCTTTATCGAGGCGTAATGTCATTCACCTAAGAGATTCTCAGAAACTCAAAGAATACCGTTCAAATTAATTTAAACCAATAAAGTAATTGGCAAAATCTGCCATAAAAGCCTCTTGGAGGTATTTCGATGGTTTATTGTTACATTACTTACATCACAGAGTTCACTGTGTTTTCCTTGATCATTTCTTAGTAAGGGACTTGAGCAATTTTACTTTGCTTTAGTTCAGACTTGTTATATTTTATGTTATCTATGATCATTGAAGTCTCTGGAATAATAATGATTTATTTTCGTGTCTGATGAAATTATTATTTGATATGCTGTTGCGAAGCTCAACCTCTCAGGTTAAAGGTTTATTTTAACCGAAGTGGTTCACCAGTCTTCAGCTGCAAATAATGCAGCTTCAAATATGACTGGTCGGTACTTATCTTTTCTACCAATTAAAATTCTTAATATTTGTTTTTTTAATTGACTCATTATTTTCCAATCTCTTCGGTACACTTCAGATAAAATTCATCGGGGTCTCCAAGACAGTTTAATATCACCAGGTATTCCGAAAGTTAATGCTGCTAAAATGGATACAGTAGAGGAAATGAGGGTAAGACTAGACAAAATAAGATTCTGAACGAACTGCATTACAGTTTAGGTACCATTTTAGTAAATATTAAAAGTTCAATGCACTTAACGCCGCCAAAAAGCTTTTGAATTTATTTTAAAAGTTCAATAAAGTGTTTTAAAATAAACTTGCTTTATATGGTTCAATTGCTTTAACTGCGGTGTGAGGTAACACATTAGTGTTAATTAGAAAGAATAACTGCATTTGTACAGTTTTATATGTGACTAAAATTATTATGCGTTGTGGGAATATATTACCACAAGCAATGGTGTGACAGTTAGGCAGGTTTTTTAAACCTTTTTAATGACATAGTAAAAAAAGGACAGTTCAGAAGTACCCTAAACAGAAGAGCATGCATGAGAAACTTGATGGGATTGAATGAAGCAAGAGAGGTATGTCCGGATCGTTGCAAATGGCGCGGGTGTTCCGTAGTCTCTGCCTACCCTTCCGGGAAAGAGGCGGGAGTCTATGTATGTATGTAATATGTGAATTTGGCTTGTTATTTGAGCAGTCTACCGTGAGTCTAACTAATCTTTCTAGGGATTTAAATACGCCTTTTTGACAGGGTTTTCGCATGTAGGTACGTAGTTTGAAGTTCGTCATTAATAAGTTCTATACAGAGTGTCACAAGACACATCACCAAGCGGAAGTCTACTCGTTTTGGGCATCATGCCAAGTCACATTAAGCAAAATTAATACCGAAAAAATGAATTTATGTTTAAAGGTCACAGCTCATTATAGCCACCCGGCACCCACTCCGCACCGCCTCGCCTAGTGCGGTTAGTATTCTTTATATGGATTTGTATGGGTATTACACTACATCAACTCCGTAGCGTCACCGGATCGCATCTGTCGTAAGCCGTCCACGCGTGGACGGCTCGGTGACAACTCGCTGCTCGCATGCTTGCTTTGCGTTGACTGCGCATCGCCAACGCGCGGCGTTGAACACGTGGCGTTCACTCGTTGACCGCACGGGGTCCGCTGGTTGACCGCGCGACGTCCACCCGTGGACCACCTGTCGACAACGAGTGGACACCGTGCGGAGTGGGTGCCGGGTGGCTCTAATGAGCTGTGACCTTAAGTATACACATTTTTTAAACTGCAATTAAGAGTGAGCGCGTGTAATGTCCCAAATACCTACTTATTCATGTGTGCATAGGATATCTATAGAACAAATTGGCGGGGTAATTGCATCGATTTTGTACCTAATTAGAAATTTCCCTTGTATGGTGTCGAAGTAAAAAAAAATTTCGTAATGATTGGTACAATTGGGGATTTCAGTTTTTGTTAAGGGTCTTTTTACACCCTCTATATATTGTCGGGCCGTGTCATTTGGAGTACGTGTCGGCTGTATATATAAAAATCTTGCGTTACTGGCTGACTGACAGACAAGCCATAGCTAGAACTACTGGACGCAAGAATAAAAAAATTGGCATGTATATTCAGTTTATTCCTCTCCAAAATCTCCACGAGATCAGCAGATATGTGCGGACGTAACTGCAGGCATCCTCTAGTATAGGATGGGCCAAAATTTTTTGCAAATAGCCACACTAGATTTTTTTGAAAACCGTTCGAGGGAGGGGCCCGCGGGTGGCGGGAAACTATGCGTCCCTTCATGCAATTTTTTTGGACCGTTTCACGGGACAACAGCGTGCTTTTTGTGTAAAATAATTTTACAAAAGCAATGATTCCTGTGTTACTGTCGTCGTAACGCCTGTTTAGAATTGAATACGGATTACGCCGTATAAGTGAGTGTCCAAGTTTTAATTTGATCAAAGCTTGGGTCGAGAAGTTCAAGCGAACGGGATAAACATCGAATATTAACCAATCACGGCGGCCACGTTCAAGAAGAAATGATGAGAACATTCGAGACGTCGTAATAATAATATCCGTACGGAACGATCCAGAATCATCTACGCGTAAGCGTTCGGTGGCTCTGGCAATACCAAAAACTAGTCTATACCTACTAGTCGATTTTGCATCTGGACCTCAAACTGCCCCCATATAAACTTCAAATTATGCAGGAGATGAAACCAAATGATGACATTCTACGAAAGTTATTGGCTGACATTATGCTGATTCTCTAGCCTTGAGAATGTATTGTTTACGGACGAAGCCCATTTTTACCTCAATGGGCACGTGAATAAGCACAATGTCGATATTGAAGCAGGGACAACCCTCGCCTTAAACACCAAAAGCCATGTCATTCACCTAAAACGACAGTATGGACTGCCACATCAGCAAAGGGCATATAGGCTTGTGTCCTAAAATGTAATTAGCGATTGATTCGTTCCTTTATTAGATGTTAAACTGAAATAGGTGATTATTTTTCATAAATCGATCAGCAACATTACTAATTACAGCTTTTTAAAAACCTTTTTGAATTTGACACGAAAACGCTGTAAACCATTATGACGGTTGCGTGATATCACAAAGTCCAAAACAAAACAAACCGTGAATGAAGTCTGGTCTGATGTACCCACTATTCGATTTGACAGGTAGAAAGTTTGACGTTTTAGTTGTATTTACTTCTAAAACATCAACAACATAAAAGGCGGACGTACTTGACGTAATGATCTCTGAGTGGTGTTCACTGTCACAAGAATAATTACAATAGTTTTAGTTTTAGAATCCTAAAAATAACATGAATCTTACCTTTTTATGATAAATAATAAACTTTATTGACATCTTAAAATCATAATGAATTTATAGATACTACAATCAAACCGGTTTATTCTTAGTGGACACAAGCCTATTATATTATCAAAGAAATACGGACCGTATTTCTTTGAAAATAATGAAGGAAATAATGTAACTGTGAATTCAAAGAAATCCGTCAATATGTTGCAAGACTTTTTGACGCCGCAGTTGCATGAATTTTAAGGGTACAACAGCAGGACCTGGAAGCAACAAGATGAAGCAACATGCCATACGTGAAATGTGAGTTTACCGGTAGTCAAAGAAATGTTTCCGAACAAATTGATTTCTCGCAGAGGTGATATCCCATGGCCTCCGAGAAGCGCGGACCTTACACTATGCGATTTTTCTTGTAAAAAATATTAAAATAAACACTTATACTTGAAAAGTCAAGTGTACCTTAAAAAACCGACGACAATATCCCAATTAAAGCAAAACATTCACGAGGAGATAGCCGCGATCGCGGCCCTGTGTAATACTCGATTAAGACCCGATAAATGTCGGATTTAGACAAATGTCGTAAAATGTATTCATTCATTTACAATATAGTTTAATTACGTATGTAAACTTCTAAACGTGCGTTTGCCGTGATGGCATTATTACCCATCCGGATAAGGATTTCGCGCCGTGTTTACCGCCTCGCGAAATGAGAATTTGATTCTGTATGGCTTTTTTTAGGGCGTTCGTGACAATGTGTGCGTGAAATTTTAATGTCAAATCGTAGCGTATGTAATGTTTGTTTTGCAGATTGGATGCGATGGCTTGATGTGATTTTGATGCGTATTTGCGGTTTAATTTGGTTGTTTTACCTCTGTAAGTTTAGTAACAGTGGATGATTATCTGGTGACTAATCTGAAAAATCGCGTTATTGGAGTCAATTATATTGCTAATACTAATAGTTATATACCTATTATCTGCCAGATTTGCATTAAAATACCTGATGAGGCAGCAAACGAGCAGACGGATCGCATTGATGGTAAGCAATTACCGCCGCCCATGGACACAAGCAACACCACAGGATTCACAAGTGCGTTGCCGCCCCTTGGGGTCGGGCAAAGGGATAGGATGAGAAGTGGGATGATGGAGAAGGAATAGGGGATAGGGCCTCCGGCACTCTCACTTACCGAACGAAACGCAACAGTTTATAACAATACTGTTACTTTACGTCGATTTTCTGTGAGAGGGTAGTACTTCCTCGGTCGAGCCTGCCCATTCATGCTGAAATCAGCAAGGGTCTACTACAGAAAAAAAAACAAAAAAAAGTGTGATGTGTGAGTGATCAAGTGTTTCAGCAACATAATGCAAAACTTTATAAAAAGCGCTCCAAAGGCCACTGAGCTTTCCCTCCATCTTAAGTTCTCTGATAACACTCATATGGGGCTCTAATAATACGTAACTGTGTCTCAATTATTATGGAATATTATTAATAAACTGTTTACAAAGTATCGTTAGGCCCGTGAGTATACGCTACAGTAAGTACCTATAGGTACACAGGGCGTACGCACGATGCAACTCAAATTTTCCGCGCGACCGGCTGCTCAGCTAACCACCAGCTACCTGCAACCACCCGATATTGTAGGGCTGTACGGGAACATCGCTTGTTATAGACAAAAATAGTGTAAAGTTTCTCATCTTGCCACAGGCTGTACTAGAGGGTACCGTAAAAGTTATTTGCTCAGAAATAATAATAATAATATTCTACCACATGCACACAATACCTTCTTGAAATTGAATAAAGTTTATTATTACGAGCGAAATTTTGTTTTCTCAGCATTTTAAGAATGCTCTATCACGCGTACTTTTCTAACATATAGTGTTAAAAGAGTACACGACCCTTTGGCAGGCGTACACGGAGACATAGGTCCAACACACAGAGGCCCTTTGAGAGTTTTAATCTAGAATGTGATGGGACGCCTACTGAGGACCCTCCATAACAGCACTATAAAGTGCAGCCACGGATTAGCTGCAGTAGGTGTAGGACTATTGCTACTTGTATGGATACTAATATTTCTGGGCTATTGGGATGGTTGTTTGATTTTTTTTTGGTGATGATGAATGTGTGTTTGATGAATCAATATAGGTACGTGAACACTATGGATAAGGAACGGTGTCTGCCCTAAGTACTCTTATTGTACGTCGAAAAGAGGCAGACGGTGACTCGCCAACTCACTGGATGAGCCCTCTCTGTATAGCCGCCAAGGCAAACAAACTCTACCATAAAGGCAACAAGAGGGCAACACCGTTGTGAGTTATTAGTCCCATACTAAGCAGAGCTTGTACTATGGGTACTAGTTAATAATCATAATGGATAAACTGTGTCCGTATACGCAGCAGGACCCTGCGTTTAATTCGATTGAAAGTTAACTTTTTGCGTGCGTGGTATTTAGTACCTTTCGAATTGTATAAGTAAAAAAATAGTACCTTCATTGCTACAGCGAAATCTTGAATTGTTACCCAGCAGGACCCTCCGCTGTTTGAAGGTTTTCAGACCAATAGTATATGTCACCGTTTAGCGATGTATTAGTACCTTTAAAATACCTTGGTTTCATTTTAATATAATTATTAGTTTATGAGGAAAGCACCTGCAAAACTTTTATCATGCCAGCAGGACCCTTTTTTGTTTTAACGCTTTCGGCCCCGACAGTCATATTTCTTAATAGCATTTGAATAGTACTTTTCAAATAACCTTACGTGTAATTCAAATATTTTGTATTATAGCAGAAAAATTGTTTTAAAACTTTTAAATATTTTTTCAGCGACTTTACGTTTAGTTTGGCCAATGTAGGTATGAGCTTTCATAACTTTTAGCATGGTGGCATTAATCAAAGAGATTTTTATTAATTTAAACCGGTGTTTTAGATGTACTTATATATTTAATTTTTATGAACACAATTTAATAAAAATCCGTTATGATATGATTATTATTTATTTTGCATTTACCCTCAATTTTAATAATATTTAAGTGCCATAAAAATAATAGCATCATTGGAATGGTATAATCTTAAGGTCATCGTGAAAAAAGTTTTAAATCAAATTGCTTGTTAAACTACAAAGTATTTGATTTAAACGTAAGGTTATTTGAAAAGTACTATTAAAATGCTATTATGAAATATGACTGTCGGGGCCGAAAGCGTTAAGAGCGTTTAATCCGTCGGAGGCGATTTTGCGGGTTTTTATTGTTCTATTACGTTACGGATAAATAACAATTAATGGAAAAGATATAGAAAATATGAAAGTTCAGTTCTTTATCAAGAGAGTGCTAAAGATAAATATATGGGTTACTATAGTAAATATTTTAAAACGGATGAATTTAAAAAAGTCATTTTCGTAATTTCTGTAGTTTAGGCCAGCATTAATGGTCGCTAGTGCTATGAAAACTTATCGTTCTATAATTCTGTAAATGTAAACTGTACGAGCAAAAGCTATACAAGCGAGTCCCTAAAAAATAAATTGTACTTTCATTCATAATTTTCAAGAAAATCGGAGAACAAAACAGTGCATTTTGCTTAATTTTAGCCCGCAAATTTGCATTTATATCTAAAAAACTACTGTGATTATTAAAAAGATATATACATATTTAGAAACCTTAAGATTCATTTTAAGTCATATAAAAAAATTGGAATCTAAACTTTTCGTTTGTAATTAATATGATTTTTTTAAAAAGACCTATAAAACTCGAAGCGCGATGCTATGTCCGCCATTCAGCGCTGAGCGCTCTCAGAGGACGGACCTGTCGCTCGCGTCCGCGTCCGCCATTTTACGTAAATATTGCATTCCAAAATGTTTATAGCGCGGCTAAAGCTTCTTGATCCTTATTTTTTCTCAACGTATTTTTTTATAAATATGAAAAGTTGATGTACTTAACTTTATATATGTATTACGTATTAAACTAGTGTGTTAGTCGAGACATCTGAAGTCTAGTGGTTACTGGTTAGTATAGTAGCGCCACATTTGACTGTGGTAGCGCGGTCAACTAGGGGCTGGGCGAGACTGACAGAAACGGACCGTTAGATATAATACCTTGCTGCAAAAATCAAGTGGCAATATACAGTATAAACAGGTATAGTAGTTAGACGCATTTGATCTTTGATGGGTGACCATGGGATTGGCTTGCAGAGCCTTTATCGCAGGTTTATTTTCGTACTAACTAAATAAGTTAAGGTAAAGTAATTTACATCACGGTCATAGTATGGATGGGTGACCGACCGATGAATTTACGGAGCCCATGTATGAGGTTCTTAATGGGGGCAAAATTATGGTTATTTTTAAGCTAGGACGCGCCGTCGTTAGCATGATACCAATGTAATAGGTATTTACCTAAAACGTACTATGCAATGCAATTAAGCACACTTGAATCGAATATTATCTTACAAACCGCCGCAGCTCAGCTGATCCCCACGAGCTCGCATTGCAGGTACCTAACACACACAAGCCCACCTACCTACTGTGCAGTCTTATTCTGCACCAGTTAACAGTTTATTTTGACTCAATTCTTCTAACTATATCAAAATGCAGTTTTGATCTAATGTCAGTGTCATACTCATGTCACAAATGGTATTCATCTAAATAAACTGATATTGGAATGTTATCGTGACTAGATCGTTAATTGAACAATGTCATCATCATCGTTCTAGCATACCGTGGATTCGAACCCGATACCTTCTGCATAGCAGTCCGTCGGTATCTCCAGTAGGCTATCGCTGCCTGTTGTTAATTAAACAATGTGTCAACGTCAGTGAGAACAATAGAAGTCAAATTATAGTTGGTGCCACGAGAAGATAGACTTTTTGTAAACAAACATTCAGAGCTTCACAACCTTTTTTCGAACAGTTGCGTTTTAGATTTTATGCTTTTGAACAGTCTTTTTCTTTCAATGTCTAATTATGCCACTATGTTTTTAAATTTATATTGTTAAATTTTACTGAAATAAATATATTTGATTTTGTATTTTAGTGGTCGAATGTTCATAAATTAGCCGATGTTTTTGTTGTTTTACACGTAATAATCTGTAAATTAATGAAAAAGAGAAAGAAAGAGAGAAAGAGTACCATGTATGTTAATTATAGAGTAGGTACATACATGTTACTTTATTATTGACAAGATTTTTTAAAAAACACTACGCAATAAATAATATTGCTCAAAGTAGCATATCTATTCTAAAATATTTAATTATTGACCAACAATGAATAATATAACAGATAACTAGCTAATACATTGCATAAACATTTCTAGGCATAGAGATTTTACGTTGTCTGTGAATGAAATCGTCAGAATGAACTTAAACAAAAACCATTAAACGTTACGGTAGTCTGAAAACGCAATTTCTTTTTTAGGTATAAATAATTTTCTGCCATCTGATATTCTGCATGCGCTTTTTCGAGATGCCGGCAGCGAGAAGAGCGTTGCAATCCTATAAATTTGTATTTAACTTAACACCAACCCCTTCCTGATAACTAAAAATTTAATTTTGTCCTCTGATAAAAAGATGTTAAGCCCAAGAATGTATCATTTCAATGAACTAACGCCAAATGTTGACACTCTAGGCGTCAGTACCTCAAAACATTAAAATATCCAGTTGACAGCGCATAATATCGATAAAAACCCGATCCATTGACATATTAGTTTTCAATGACACGTATCTATGTATAGGTCGGTTCACGAAAGGTGACCAGAAATGGCGGCCGTCGCGCATATGTACATTCGTGCACCAATGGCGTGGCTCCATTCTTGACGCATTTAGGGAATGCGTCAAGAACGGAGCCACACCATTGGAATTCCACCCGCGCCTCACCCCGCACCTCCACGGAGACCTAAAAAATGATTTCTGCGCAGTGGTCATCTTTCGTGAACCCGACCTATACCGTTGCGCTCATTGATTTGAAATTATTTGTTTTTGACAGAACTATCGCTAAGTTACTTAGTAAAAATTCTTTGTTTACAAAATGTCTATGTTCTCGTGACACGGACTCTAGATGATAATGACATTTAAATTAGAAGAATACCAATTCTGAGTCAATTTAAAATCTAATCTCATACATACATACATACATAGACTCACGCCTGTCTCCCCGAAGGGGTAGGCAGAGGCATATTAAACGCCCACTTTTCGCCAGTGTTTTGATCCCACGTAATAGGTGGCGAGCCTATTGCCGCTTATCGGGATATTTTGTTTGCCAGAGCCTCGTCCGTTGATCGGCAGGTGCACCACTTGCAGGTGAGATTGGCTTGGGACCCTAAGTTCTTGGTGGGCACCTTATGCACCCTAATCTCATTTCGTTCAAAATATAACTTCAATGTCATATAAAATACGAGAATTGGCCTTATCTATGTAAAATTTTATAAAAAGAGGAATTTATATCATCGCACACTGTGTGGAATAATTTTAGGTGAATATGTATTGTATAATTACAATATTTTGTAAATACAAATCAACATATTGTATATTTTTTTCTTTCTTTTAATTAATTAAGTATTTTCTTTTACCCGACTCTTTTGGTTTTGTATTTAGTGTCATTCGTGGGTTTTCATGCATTAATAACAAAATAGATGTATATTTCAAATGTAACAATTATGTAGATGACAATTATAAATTATTTCTATCATATAATAATACTGCGCCAAATTATTATAAATAGTCGTTGTTATCCTGAGGAACATCATCCTACTAAACAAATATAATAATAATAATAATATTCTACCACATTCACACAACACCATCTAGTCCCAAACTAAGCAGAAGCTTGTACTATGGGTACTAGATAATGGATAAACATACATATATACTTTTTTTTTTGTAAATACATACATATTATACATAGAAACACCCAGACCAAGACAAACACCCATGTTCATGCACACAAATGTTTGACTTGAGCGGGAATCGAACCCGCGACCTTCGGCGTAGCAGTCGCTTACACTCCCGCTGTGCCAGCAATAAATATGTAATATCTATCTTTATTTGATACCTTTAAATGCATGTGCATTGAAAATAATTAATTTGAATACTTTCATATCATAATCGACATACAAGAAATGTATATAAATAATACATTAACGAATACTGTTCATGTAAGGCAAGAAGGATCAAGATTATTATTCCACGCGATACCGTCATAGTGCGCCGGGTCTCGCATGCGCGGTGTGCGGGCGACCGCGGTACTATAAAAACCTAAACTCGAGCCGCCGCTCGAGGCGTATACGCTCTTAAAACAAAAAAGGGTCCTGCTGGCATGATAAAAGTTTTGCAGGCGCTTTCCTCATAAACTAATAATTATATTAAAATGAAACCAATGTATTTTAAAGGTACTAATACATCGCTAAACGGTGACATATACTATTGGTCTGAAAACCTTCTAACAGCAGAGGGTCCTGCTGGGTAATAATTCAAGATTTCGCTGTAGCAATGAAGGTACTATTTTTTTACTTATACAATTCGAAAAGTACTAAATACCACGCACGTAAAAAGTTAACTTTCAATCGAATTAAACGTCGGGTCCTGCTGCGTATACGGACACGGATAAACTTGCAAATTATATACTTTTTTTGTAAATACAAACATGTTTTCTACATAGAAACATGTATGTATGTAACATAAATGTCATCGACAAGGGCGTAATTAGTAGGAAACTCGCCTCAGGTCTCCGTTGTTACGATAAATGAAAGAATTGAGAGGTATCATGATTTATTATTTATTTACCGTGACGGATTAAGAATACGGAATGTTACCCACCAATTTCATCATGTAGGGGCTGTCTTACAGCCCCTACAGCTGTACCCTTCTGTCCAGCGTGGTATAGGTAGTAGGCAAAATGCTCCTTTGTCCACCAGTGAACTGTTCAAGGCTGATAATAATGATGATATACTTTATTATGACACTTTTCAATCTTTCAACGATACTTTAGTTCAAGATTGTGCATCTTGGGTTTTTAATATATCACTGGTACTGGTAGGGTGCAAAACACTTGAGCAGATTGACTGCAATCAGCCATACTGAAATGGACTGGATGCGTGCCCCTAGTGTGCACTTCACACAAGCCTTTTGTATTATCTCTTACGTATTTATACGAAGTTATTTAGAGTAGGTATAGTGCAAAACTCGGGATCCTGACGTTTTGCCGAAAATATTTTGCCAAAATTTCAATACCCAAACAAATTTTAGCAACCTTTTTTTATACCATTGCAATGTTTCGAATTTTAGTACGCATATTTTTATTTGGTCAAATTTTTACTTGGCAAAATATTACCAAGTATAATATCATTATCCCCCCCGTGGGATCTCCACCTTGTCGTGGTGGGGGGGCTCAGTAACCGTGGATTGGTCACCCGCGGTGAAGCTAAGAGGGATCCAGGAGGGGACGCTCCGCGTGGGCTTGGAGGGGCCTGCGCAGGATGCGTCCAACGGTGCGGGTGCGGGGGACAGTTCTGTCTGTCCCTCGCAGTCGGGTGCGGTCGCGGGAGGAGAGGCGTGTCGGTGTCGCGTTGCCGCGCGTCCTATCTCCCGCGACCAAATGGGGGCGCACCATTCGATGCGTCGCGGTGGGGCCGCAGAGGAAGAGGAGATGCGGTGTTGCGTTGCCGTCCTCCCTATCCTCTGCGGCCGCTGGGCGTTTTGGCGGCGGAGTCCAACACCTTAATCCGTCGCCAAGGGGGTTCTGTTCGGGGCCCGCCTGACCATCTGGCGGGCCAATACCCGTCGGAGGGTGGCGACGAGTGCTTAGGTGATGCCCCACCCTCCGACACACGGGTACATGGCGGCAGTCGAGGTGGTTTTTAGTGGAAACACCACATACTCCGGCTCTTATTTCCCCCAAGAGTCGGAGATCCGAAGGGATTTTCCACCTCGTAAAACAAAAAAAAAAAAAAAAAAAGTATAATATCATTATGGCATTTGGTCTTTAATCAAATGATTTATTACAGCAAACAATCTTCAGGCAATAAAACGTTTGGTGAAATTATTTGTTTAGACAAAAAATATTTAGGTAAAAATCAGATTTATTGGGTTTAAAAAAATGCAATTTTATTTTAATATAATCATTTGTTTAATGCAAAATATTTTTACATTACAATTTTAAACTTTTTGCAATGGACATTAGGAATTTTATTTCGGAGTATTCAGACTTGTGTTGCAAAGTGCGATTAATTCTTTCGTCTTTATCCATAAATATTTTTTTCCTTTTTTTGTGACGATTCACCTGATAGTGTCATCTCAATGTCAGCTAAATTTGCTGAAACTTCATATCATCATCATCAGCCTTTAACAGTCCACTGCTGGACTAGGCCTCTCCTTTGAAAGGAGGAATTGGCCTACTATACCACGCTGGCCAAATGGGTTGGTATAGGGTTTGTATCAAGTTTTCCTTCTCTTACAGTGCTGTTCTCTGCATAATATGCTCCCTCTGTCGGCTCTTACGACACCCATGGGATGATATGGGGTAGTGACATTCCGTATTCTTAATCCATCACCACACGGACACGTCATCTATTAATTCTTTAACTAAGCGATACACTTCAGGATGGTGTTTATCAATGAGAATGTTTATTCTACGATGCCACGCTTCAGCAGTGTTTGAAGTTCTAGGTATTTGCTTTTCGTTTACAACATGGCAGCTCCAAAAACTTGGTGGATACTTCGGTTGAGTGTTCCATGATCCGTTAACATAATTTTGTTCAAACCAATTCGCGATTTGCTTCCAATCAGAATCTTCTGTACCTTCTATTAGTTTGTTAAAATATAGAATTATATCATTTTCTGGTAAATAACTCAAAGCCAATAAACATTTGACTTGTTAGTTAAATTTTATGTCTTTTGCGTACTTCTTTGTAAGTTTTTGAGCTTGAATTTGTCTGAAACAAGTCCAATTTATGGTTACTTGATATTAGTTTATTTATGGAAGTAGTTAGAGTAGGTTAATTATTAAAAAGTGGTTAGGTTAGGCTAGAACTGTGACCTCCTACGACACCCAGATACGACTACATTATGTGGAAAAAATATATGGAAAAAACACTACTAACTAAAAAAAAGGAAAGTTAATATTCATATTATTATTACCTGTTTAGAATTTGTCCCAAGTGGAAAAACACCCTTATAATAAAACGTCTTCAAAGTTAGATTTTATGCTTGAAATGGCTGCCTTTTCGAAATCTAATATACAGACTTTTGGCGTCATGACAATATTATTTTCATTTCCGTATTGTATTATTAATTCAAACATTACGTCGTACGTACGTTTATCCTTGTTGGTACACATACAAAAACAAAGTGGAAATGTTTTATTGTTATCAGATAATACATTGCCATGTATAGTGTATAACTGTTTAAAGATATTTGGTGCCACTTTAAAGGTTCCATCTAAAATCCAATATGAACTGTGACTTAAAGTGGTCATTAAACTTAGTGTTGACATTACCAATATTCTTTTATTTTCATCAAATGTTTTATCTTTTATTTTATAGATGTTTGTGATGAATTTAGCTAGAAATGTATATCAGTTGGTTCTATTGATATTTCTTGTTCTTTTCGTAGTCGATACATCCTCTGTTTTAGTGCCGAAGTTGAAGGCAAATTATCTACAATGTCCAAAGAAGAATTTGCTTTATTTTTTGTATTATTTTGCATATTTTTGTTCCACATGAAACCTCACTTTTGATCTTTTCTATAAGGTCACTGGTTGATTTTCTCCCAGGATTTGGTTCATGATTGTGATTTTTATTGCTCTTTAATACCTTATGAATCCCGTCTTTTAGTGTAGTTTATTGGGATGCAAAGCATTTAAACAATTTATTTTTCCTGTGTTCACAATACCTATAATATGTATCATTCACTATGTTATTTTTTTCATACGTAAAACCGTTTCTAAACAACTTTCAACCTCGTGTAGATTTATAAACTTCACACTCATCACTATATTCACTTGATTCACTCATCATGAACTTTACTTACGTTATACTTCTAATAATAATATATCGTAACAATGTCAAGAAACTTCCACTACAATGTTTTAATAATAATAATAATATTCTACCACATACACACATCACCATCTACTCCCAAACTAAGCAGAGCTTGTACTACGGATACTAATAAATGGATATATGATACGGATAAATGGATAAACATACATATTTACTTTTTTTTGTAACTAAATACATATTATACATAGAAACACCCAGACCAAGACAAACATCCATGTTTATGCACACAAATGTTTGACTTGAGCGGGAATCGAACCCGCGACCATCGGCGTAGCAGTCGCTTACACTCCCGCTGCGCCAACCGTTCGTCGTTTTGTAGTGGAAGTTTCTTGTAGTGGAAGTTTCGTGGAAGCAAAACACTATCACTCTGGTGAGTGATAGTGTTTTGCTTGACAAACCCACATTGAGCGACATTTATGATTTACCTCCTACCCACTTAGCAGTTCACATTTTTGTTATTTAGGCATTTGACTGAATAGGAAAGGGTGAATCGAAAACTGACGAAACTAAATATATTATGGCATATTTGATTTTGCGTAAAAACTGTTGTTCCAACTGAAACATTTGACTAAATAAAAAATGTCAAAAGTACTAGTTGGTAAACAAGTTATACATAGTTAAAATGTTAATTTCCCAAACATTAGGTTTGCGTTACAATTTTTTGTGAATAGATTTTTTGCTAAGTAATAATTATTTGGCAAATGAAATTATGCGAAAAATTTTTTGGGAAGTGAAAATTTGTCAAATTCCTTTCGGTCAAACAAGGGAGACCCGCAAAACTCTTATGGTGAAATTATGGAACTCGTTATATACTTAAAAGTAATATATTAATACTCATAATCATTAATATTCATAAAGCGAGACTATGGTCTCGGGTTCGATCCCCAGGTGCCCTGGGCACACACCTCTGACTTTTCGAAGTTATGTGTGTTCTAAAAATGTTAATTATCGTTCACTTAATAATGTGCCCGGTAGATGGCAATAGGCTCGCCCACTACATTGGGACCGAAACATAACGTGTAATACACCTCTGCTTACCCTTTCTTGGATAAAGGCGTGAAGTTATGTTATGTTCAATCTTTCAAGTATCTTATGCAAGTTTATATTTTTTTGGTTTGTTCATAAGTTCATACAAGACTTCACTTTATAGGCGATTTGAAAGGGAAACGATCTTTTTTTAAGTTTTCATATTTTAAGAGCAATTAAAAGAGCTCGCGTGAAATGCTCGAAATACCTACTTATCCATTGGGTCATAGGGCATCTAAAGAACATATTGGCGGGGTAAATGTATCGATTTTGTACCTAATTAGAAAAATTCCATACTAACTTTGAGCCTCAATATCTCCTGAACCAGTAATTGCCCAGGTATGGTGCCGAAGTAAAAAATGTTCGTACTGATTGGTACAACATGGGATTTCAGTTTTCATTAGGGTTCTTTTTACATCCTGTATGTATGTTTATTTATCCATTATCTAGTACCCATAGTACAAGTTCTGCTTAGTTTGGGACTAGACGGTGATGTGTGTATGCGGTAGAATATACACTATCACTCAATTGTCAACCCTACTATACCTATCGATGCGAAGAGCAGTGCTGTGAGTTACTCTACAATAAATTTCTGGATACAAACTTGAAGTATTGATTACTAGGAAATAAGCAAACTTTTTATTACTACATCATACACTGCCTCGATGGTCTCGCGGCATAAATGTGCGCGTGGGATTGGGAGGTCTCGGGTTCGATTCCCGGGTCGGGAAAAGTGTTATTGCGTTATCTATTCTATATATTATGTAGGAAATTCTCAGTAGCAACACGGAGTCTGGTAATGTGCCCGGTACGGCTATTGGCTCGCCCCCTATTATGTGGGACCTAAAAATTATGGCGAAATGTGGGTGTAATATTACACCTCTGCCTACCCCTTCGGGGATACAGGCGTGAGTGAGACATCATCATACAGCCTTTAGCAGTACACTGCTGGGCATAGGTATTTCTTGAGTCACAATAGTATTGTGTGTCAGTTGGTGGTCTCGTATGCCCAGCGTGTTACTAGGATACTATAACACGCTGGGCATACGAGTGGTTTTAGGGCTATATTAGCTGTTTCCCGCGGTTTCACCCGCGTCTTGAGGGAACTACTTCGCGTACCCGGTAAATTTATAGCCTAAGTTACTCCTTGGTACATCAGCTATCCGCCAGTGAAAGTCCCATCCAAATCGGTCCAGCCGTTCCAGAGATTGGAGAGAACAAACAGACAGACAGACACACAGATAGACAAAAATGGTAAAATATGACATTTCGGTAAGTATATGTACCGTCACAGACAATATAATACGTACCGTGACATATACATCCATATGCATAAAGTAAAAAGCGGTTATATTAATATTACAAACAGACACTCCAATTTTAATTTATTAGGTACTAGAGGACGCCAGCAGCTACGCCTGCAATTTTTTTTAGTGATCGAAGAATTTACCCGTTTTTTTGCTTTTTGCTTCTGACCGTGTGGTGACGGATTAAGAATACGCAATGTCACCATCCCATATCATCCCATGACAGAGGGAGCATATTATGCAGAGAATAGCACTGTAAGAGAAGGAAAACTTGATACAAACCCTATACCAACCCGTTTGGCCAGCGTGGTATAGTAGGCCAATTCCTTCTTTTAAAGGAGAGGCCTAGTCCAGCAGTGGACTGTTAAAGGCTGATGATGATGATGATGATTTGCTTCTTAATTTTCCTTAGCCGCTTCGTAGAACATCCACGGAATGACATGGGTTAGTGATACTTCTACTCCTAATCCAGACGAATATATCACTTAAATTAGAAGGGATACATTGAGATTATCCTAACAAAACAATCATCGGGTACCTACTGTGAATTAACCATATACATAAACAGCGTGTAAACTTGTACATTTTTCCAATCCTAAAAAGAAATAACAACACCTAAATTTTTTTAACCTATACTGCCCCATGGTTGGGCAAAGGTCTCCTCTACACTTATCTAAAGCTCCCTGTCTCCAGCTATTATTATTACTATCTACACCTGCTTATAAGGACCCTTTTTAGCACACTCAGTCTGCCAGTAAACACAGTATTTCTAAAGCAACCGAACTATTAGGTAAAAGTGAAATAGTTATTTGTGCAACAAGAGAGCAAAGTTGTTTTTTGTTTCGAGTGCTGATTTTGAGTCCCGAGCAAGCGAAGGATTCTATGATTGATTCACGAGCGTAGCGAGTGAATCATAGTTAGAATCCTGAGCGTGGTGAGGGACTCAACAGCACGAGATACAAAAAGCTTTGCTCTCGTGTAGCACACATGACTTTTCACCACAGCAGTGAGAACACATATTACTTAGGAGACATAGAAATGAACAGGAATAGATTGAATTCTGCATAATCACTTGTTGATTTAACTCTTCTGGTGTTAAAGTACAGTCATCATCGCTAGTTTCACTCATCTTTTTAGATTATTTTATATATTAATATAATTTAACACGTTACGCTATACTGTATCAGCATCAGCGAAATTTTTATTCCCTCCCGCTACTTTTTTAAATCGCGTTTTAATACCGCGTCCCTGATGTTTATTTTTCAAATGTATCATTGTATGTATTATACTATTAATTAGACTTATTTTTATAATCCAATAATAAATTAAACATATAAACAATATCATAAAAAAAAGTAATTTCTTTATTACAAATATTTTTTTTTTGCGTTGCTGTAGGTTTTTTCTTTGAGGTCGAATACGAAAATCGAATTTCGAATTCGAAGGGGTTTGTTTTTTCACTCACTTTTTATATGCATGTGAAAGAGACAGAGCACAGTAAAATTCGAATGTTTCAAATTTATGGCTGAACAATGTCAATTCGTGGCACTGAAGATTGAAAAATTAAAAAGCTACTTTGCCTCACGCTCGAATCAAAATCGCGTTTTGTTCACTGTTGTCTCGCAGCAAAAGCGACATGTTTGAGCTGCTGTGGTGAAAATCAAGTTTTAGATCTTTCATTGATATGTACTAACACTAAAACTAGCTGATAGCTTAGTTGCAAATTAATTATGATGTAATTTAATTTTAAAATATTATGGACTAAAAATAAATAAGTCCCGTCGAGCTATGTCCTGAAGTTGCCCTGTAAAGAACTCAGGCACAATATTATTTCATCCGCCGCAAAATAAGTTTTAATTGGTTGACTATTAGGTACAGGACCTAATTAATACCGAAATAGAGCAGCTGAGATTTGATTACAATAAATTAAAATATATTAACAATAACAAGTGTTTACGACCTTTATTTTCGTAAGCGACCAACCCCGTACCAACAAATCATGAATTGAAGTAATTACGACCTTCTTAGTTCATCATCAGCCCTGTATATAAACTGTCCCACTGCTGGGCACGGACCTCTTCTCACTATGAGAAGGGTAAGGCCATATTCCACCATGCTGGCCTAGTGCGGGTTGGCAGAGTTCACATGTCTTTCGAGAATATTATGGAGAACTCTCAGACATGCAGGTTTCCTCACGATGTTTTCCTTCACCGTTTAGCAAGCGATAATTAACAATTTAATACGCACTTATCTACGAAAAGTCATAGGTGCGCGCCGTGGATTCGAACTTGGAACCCTCTGCGTAGCAGTCTGTCGGTCTCTGCACTAGGCTATCGCTGCAATCACCTTTTCAGTTAGTTGATCCTAAAAAAACCGTAGTTTAGGACCAAGTTCAGTGTGATATTCAGTCCTTCTGTTATAATCCTTCTATTATAAAGCTTTTGAAGTCCTTGTAGTTTACTGCGGCAGAACACAAAATAATTTCCTCATGAACAATTTGTAATACAGCACACTGATTAACTCGAACGGTACTGACATTATTTCTACTGAACATAAATTGCCGAGCTGAGTGCAATACGGTGAGAATCCAACAAATATTCAATACACAACGGACAGAGCAGATTTATAATTTGTAGTAGTCGCGCACGAGCCACAAATCACGTGGTGTTGCCAGCATTGAGCCGCGCGGAATATGCCAATATATCCATCGGAACGATGAATCAAACAGCCGCGTTGGCAACACCAAAAATAATATTCGAGTTTTGTAGTGGCTTCTAATATTTTATGGTATTAGGCTGAATATGTTTTTGTCTGTGCTGTGATTGAGATTTATAGAATTGTTTTGTTTAGTTTATGGCACGGGGAAACTATACGATTGTAGATTAATATCAAAGTAGTGCATTGTTCTAAAAGTTTCTTATTAAAGGCTACTTGTTGTAGTTCTCCAAAATAACTACTCAAAGCATTCAAAAAGGTATGAGCATTTCATAGATTATAGAATACTTAGGTATGTTTAATTTAGAGCTTGCAAAGCGATAATTTTATATTACTTATAGCAGCCGCAGATTAATATGAAGATATGAAGAAGTAAGGACATAGCCTGACACGATGCCACTTCTTCGAATCTTCGTCATAGATTGTTTCTTCAATTTTTCACTATAGGTAGATCCTTTGTCTATAATTAGTAAAAGTATTATTGAAGTGCTTGGACAAGAGAATGATTTATTATTCTCAGTTTCTTGCTGGAAATAGGCCTCCTAATTTCAGTCACAACAGCATTATGTGTCAATATTAGAATTTGGCCTAGTTACTTACTTTATTTTTATTCCCGCTACTTTTTAGGAATAAATCCTGTGCCGTGGGCTACTTTACAAACATACAACCAGCGGACACAAGGAACACCCAGATTCGAAACAACAATTTATGGATCACAAAAAGTGTTGTCTCGTTAGGGAATCGAACCCACGCACTCGGCGCAGTGTCAAGCGGCGAGGCGGGCGCTTAAACCACTACGCCAACCGTGGAGTCAAACTCACACCACGCTGGCCAAACGGGTCAGTTTAGGGTTTGATATGAAATGATATGAATGATGATATGAAATATATGAAGTTTTCCGTCTCATCCCAATTACAGTGTTAGCTTCGTGTACCTACTTATTTTCCTTAGTCTACTCTCACCTACGGATTAACATAGAGTAGTGACAATTTGTATTCTTAAACCGTCATCTATACGAGTTTCATATACAAGAATATTATACTCGTATATGTAATTGAAATTGATAAATTCATCTGCAATCAGTAATATTCTCTCGATACGTAGTGTAGTAGTCGTAGTGAGGCCGGTCAAGTGCCTACAATTATTTTTAATTGCGAACGCAAATGATCGATACTTTAGTAACTTTTTTCAGAAAGCTGATCTATTTATGTAAAATATGTACCTATGTATTTAATTCACACTTGTATTATAGTAGGTACCTACCGATAATAGAAGCTCTGCTTAGTTGGGGACTAGATGGTGTTGTGTTAGAATATTATTATTATTTTTAAACAAGGTGTTTGACAGTTTTAAAGTGCCTAACTAGTATTACTTTATGTTAACTCAGTTTTTTATTAAAGATGTTCGATAAAGAAATGTTTACGTACTTTTTGTACGGTACGCTGCACCTGCTTTGGACGCAGGTAGTCTGAATGATCGTCTGTGATAGTCAATCAGTCAGTTAATATTATCATTTTTGTGAAATACGGCGCAGATAGATAAGATTTCATAATAACTATGAACACAACATTCACCAACTTTGTTTGATTCAAAACTGTCAATAAAATCTCCTTTAGTCTATTTGTCTGTAGTGCATCTTATTACTGTCTGTTATACAAACTTAACAATAAAAAATAAGTCTTAAATAAGACTAAAGTGTCACAATAAAGAGGGCGCCGCGGCGACAGGCACTTGACCGCAATGTCCCGCCATCGTAGACTTAACAACTAACTTGTGAAACATGGCTTGTACTTTGTATAGTTATTTAACATTAAATGTGACTCCTCTGAAAGGATAAGAGACACACAGGAAAGCTCAAGCGTTACCCATCGCTCTTGAGAATGCTTCGTGCAGAGGCGAAAAAGATACGTGTCGAAGCATAGTCGGCGCATACAGCGGGATACAGGGCCGAACCGTCCCTGTGTGCAATGTGTGCAGCGCACACAGGCGCCAGGGTGACAGGGGCGCCGCACGCCGAGATATGCGTTAATTATAACAGTTATTTACGAAAAAGGATGGCAAAAAAGGCGCTTCACTGATTTCGCACACAGGCGCAGTGGCGCAGGAAGGGGCGGCGGCGTTGGCGGTCCGCCCGTTTTGTATACGAGTGCCCATCCAAAAAAATTGTTAATCGACTAAAAAAAAAAAAACAAAAAAGATCATCCGCCAACTTCCGGGTGCCAACAGGCGCTTCATGGATTTCGCACACAGGCGCTGGATTGGGTCGGAACGGCCCTGGCGGGATACTCTAATAATATGTTCCTTATCCTACCAGAGGAGTTCGGTATTGTTAACCTCTTTCCATTGCAATAGTTGGGTTGGTCAATCCGAGGATGGGTGCTGGGTTCCTCCTTCTTTCCATTAGGTTACAATTATAATAATATTCTCACACCCCTCCCCTCGCGGAGAAATGTATCAGTTTCAATCGCTACGGATTAATGAACGCACGCACTCGGCGCAGTGTCAAGCGGCGAGGCCGGCGCTTAAACCACTAAGCCAACCGTGGAGTCAAACTCACACCACGCTGGCCAAACGGGTCAGTTTAGGGTTTGATATGAAGTTTTCCGTCTCATCCCAATTACAGTGTTAGCTTCGTGTACCTACTTTTTTTCCTTAGTCAACTCTCACCTACGGATTAACATAGAGTAGTGACAATTTGTATTCTTAAACCGTCACCTATACGAGTTTCATATACAAGAATATTATACTCGTATTACATATACGAGTAAAATTGAAATTGATAAATTCATCTGCAATCAGTAATATTCTCTCGATACTGCAGTGAGGCCGGTCAAGTGCCTACAATTATTTTTAATTGCGAACGCAAATGATGGATACTTTAGTTACTTTTTTCGGTAAGCTGATCTATTTATGTAAAATAAGTACCTATGTATTTAAAAATAGTATCCATTGTCACACTTGTATTATAGTAGGTACCTACCGATAATAGAAGCCATAGAAGCTCTGCTTAGTTGGGGACTAGATGGTGTTGTGTTAGAATATTATTATTATTTTTAAACAAGGTGTTTGACACTTTTAAAGTGCCTAACTAGTATTACTTTATGTTAAGTCAGTTTTTTATTAAAGATGTTCGATAAAGAAATGTTTAAGTACTTTTTGTACGGTACGCTGCACCTGCTTTGGACGCAGGTAGTCTGAATGATCGTCTGTGATAGTCAATCAGTCAGTTAATATTATCATTTTTGTGAAATACGGCGCAGATAGATAAGATTTCATAATAACTATGAACACAACATTCACCAACTTTGTTTGATTCAAAACTGTCAATAAAATCTCCTTTAGTCTATTTGTCTGTAATGCATCGTATTACTGTCTGTTATACAAACTTAACAATAAAAAATAGGTCTTAAATAAGACTAAAGTGTCACAATAAAGAGTGCGCCGCGGCGACAGGCACTTGACCGCGATGTCCCGCCATCGTAGACTTAACAACTAACTTGTGAAACATGGCTTGTACTTTGTATAGTTATTTAACATTAAATGTGACTCCTCTGAAAGGATAAGAGACATTATACAGGAAAGCTCAAGCCTTACTCATCGCTCTTGAGGATGCTTCGTGCAGAGGCGAAATAGATACTTACGTGACGAAGGATAGTCGGCGCATACAGCGGGATACAGGGCCGAAACGTCCCTATGTGCAATGTGTGCGGCGCATACAGGCGCAAGGGTGACAGGGGCGCCGCGCGCCGAGATATGCGTTAATTATAACAGTTATTTACGAAAAAGGATGGCAAAAAAGGCGCTTCACTGATTTCGCACACAGGCGCAGTGGCGCAGGAAGGGGCGTCGGCGTTGGCGGTCCGCCGTTTTGTATGTGCATTACTAGTGCCCATCCAAAAAAATTGTTAATCGACTAAAAAAAAAAAAAAAGATCATCCGCCAACTTCCGGGGTGCCAACAGGCGCTTCATGGATTTCGCACACAGGCGCTGGATTGGGTCGGAACGGAACGGCCCTGGCGGGATACTCTAATAATATGTTCCTTATCCTACCAGAGGAGTTCGGTATTGTTAACCTCTTTCTATTGCAATAGTTGGGTTGGTCAATCCGAGGATGGGTGGTGGGTTCCTCCTTCTTTCCATTAGGTTACAATTATAATAATATTCTCACACCCCTCCCCTCGCGGAGAAATGTATCAGTTGTTTTAATCGCTACGGATTTATGAATTAGTTATAATAATTAGAGAAAATCCTAAAACAAACCCCAATGACACGTTTCTACAAACAACAATCGAACACGCAATTGTCTAAAGCAACGCAATGGCAATTCTAACGCGATGAACAAGGCACTTATCTAATTGTCAAGCACAACCCGCTTGATTCGAACCCACATTCCAACCCGCATAGAACAACGAGCAGTCGCGTTGCCGTTACTATTTAACCCTTGTTGTTGGCGCTTAACCCGGATATTAAAATGTACTTAATCATGTACGGGGTTTTAATTCGTGACGTCAAACAACGTGTACGTGCGTTGGCGAGGTGTGACTGCGAGTTGTGGGTGTTATTACGTAAAATGTTTGAGCGAGAGTTGTGTTGAAATTGATTTAAAGGAATTACTGGTTTTAAAGCAAATGCTGTTGTGATGGTGATTGAAATTGTTTTGAAGAAATTGCTGTTGTAAAAGCTCATTGCCATTTTGCTGAAGTGGGTATGGTATGGTGAATTCTGGTAACGTTAAAAAAATTGAGTTTCGTGACTATCATGGGGTATGAATGGATCGGGCAATGTGTTTAAATTTTTAGATAACTTGGAAGGAAATGCATATCTTTTTAGAAGTAAATGGGCAAAAAAGTTTCGTGTTATCAGTTTTATAAATTAGATATATCATTTTATAGGTTGATGACACAGATTCTAGGTAGCAAAGGAGTCACCTTGGTTAAATAAAGTTAGTGTGCCGCAAAAATTAAAACCTATCGTGGAATTAAGATCTGATGGATATAGATATAATTATACGATACCAGGATTTAAAGTTAATACGCGTGAGCGTTTAGCCGTTCCTTGCTGTTTTATGAAAAACCGTTTTTCATAGAATCTGCTCAAGTGTACACGTGGAAGAAATGGTTCCTAAAAAAACAACATTCGTTGATACAGGATAACTTGTAACGCTGTTTCAGGCTTATGCATAACATATGACACCATAATATGAAATAGTTCCTTAGTCTCAACATTCATGAACAGTGAAAGTAAATGTTATCAGATATTAATTCGAAACAGATTGTCTTAATACGGTTGTACTTCATATTTACGAGCCGCAATACAATAATGATAAACGAAGTCAATCGAACACAAACAAACGCATCACGTAGCAATAATAGGCTTGTGTCCACTAAGAGTAAATCAGTTTGATTTTAGTATCTATATGTAGATTCATTATGATTTTAAGATGTCAATAAAGTTTATTATTTATTATAAAAAGGTAAGATTAATGTTATTTTTAGAATTCTAGAACTAAAAGTAATGTATTTATTCTTGTGACAGTGAACACCAATCAGAGAGCATTACGTCTAACAGTCCGCCCGCCATTCATGTTGTTGACGTTTTAGTAGTAAATACAACTAAAACGTTAAACTTTCTACTTGTCAAATCGAATATAACAAAATAAAAGTGGTTACATTTGTATGGTACATTGGTACATTCACGGTTTGTTTTGTTTTGGACTTTGTGATATCACTCAATCGCCATGATGGTTTACAGCGTTTTCGTGTCAAATTCAAAAAGGTTTTTAAAAAGCCGTAATTAGTAATGTTGCTGATCGATTTTTGAAGAAAATATCAGGTGTTTCAGTTTAACATCTAATAAAGAAACGAATCAATCGCTAATTACATTTTAGGACACAAGCCTATTTATTGAGCAACCAGTTGCAACTGCCGTATACATAGTAAAGGCGACTTATAAAAACGTCCGAGCAATAATTACCCCATGCTCTCGCCACAATTACGTGGAGAGAACAATGTTACAGCTTCAACTTTGAGTTTTTATCATTCTGAGTTCGATGCGACTTTAGGGCTTATTATTTCTTAAACCTACACACATTTTATGATGTCTCTAAATTAAGGCAGTGGTTCACTGTAAGGCAACCAGACCATAACACTAAGCTACTAGGTAATACATAAATAGAACACTTACGCCTGTTTCCCGGAGGGGTAGGCAGATATTACGAAACGCCATTTGCAACGATCCTGACATACCTGTCTTGCTTCATTCACTTCCATCGAGTTTCTCATGCATGCTCTTCTGTTTAGGGTACTTCTGACCGGTCCTTAAGCTTAATGGATTTCAATTTACTTTTTATTTACTCCATGTAAATAATATATATAAAATAGTGCCGGAGGCCCCATCCCCTATTCCTTCTCCCTCATCCCACTCCTCCTCCTATCGCTTTTCCGAACCCCAACGGGCGGTAACGCACTTGTAACTCCAGTGGTGTTGCTTGTGTCCAAGGGCCGCGGTAATTGCTGACCATCAGGCAATCCGTCTGCTCGTTTGCCGCCTATTACCTAATATTAAGTGCAATGAATTTGGGCCTGTTTAGGCTTTCTGTCATACGTATGAAAACAGATAAAGCTTGCGAATTAGGTGTACTTAATGTAGAAGACTGTGGTCCGCTTTTCAGAGGCCTTTAGACAAAACTTCAAGTTTGTCGGAATCTCTATTGTGATACGGCTGCAGAGCCTGACCACACAGGCAATAATATGGTATTAAGAAATTGGTAATGAATATCGGATAAGTCTCAATAAAAAGATTCATACAAGTAGACTAATGCAGAAGAGATAGAAATATACTTCGTCAACATGCAGCAAGCACTATTTTAAATCTGTTAATGGACATTTAAAAATATTCATTTATTTTACCTCTTATAGTGGAGATGTACCTAAGAGTACATGTTGTAATGGGTGGGTAGGCTCAAAAGATAGGTATCGTCATCTACTGAACATGCTGTTCTCCGGAATTTCATCAACATTTCCTGGGACCAGTACAAGCCAGTATAGGCCAGATCTTAGGTCGGTGCGAAATTTTTTTTTCGGCGCCGATGCAATCACCAACATGCTCGTCTCGGGTTATAGTGTCTTTTGACTTTTAATCCTTTGCTTACTTAACTTCAAAATTCATGGAAACTACTCGTATAAAATAGCAGTTTTAAATAGAAATATTATTTATGATAAGACCAATCGATAATATCGGTTTAGTAACGTTTTGTTTAGTCTATTGTACATTTTGACTATGGTCACACTATGAACTGTCATTCATTCACTTTTTTCAAATTTGTCGTTGTTAAAAATTGTCTTGCGCTCACGCAGTCTTGTTTTGTTGCGTTTTGAGAATTGAATTATATTGATCGCCTTTTGGAAAGCTCGTCCTAGTAGCTTCGCGAATCGTTTTGTGATAAAAGATAAACTTGTAACATATTGAACATTGTAAAACTTGTGTGAATCCGTGCACGTGTTTGGTGCCCGAGGACTTCGCCGAACTGGACCCTGCGGTAGCTATAAGATACTTCATTCATCTATTTCGGCCAATATAATTGTATGATGTGTCTAATTTAGCTCAAGCCTGACATCAGTGAAGATTTGGTAAGTAAATTCAATTTGCATGTAGTTGTAATTCACTGTTCAACACAGTGCATACGTGTTAGACCTTTGACCTGGGCTAAAGACTGGATAAATTAATCGCTTCCACTGTCTTCTGCAAACTACCCAGTTTCTAGCCCAAACTCTAGACATAATTTTTGGTACCAGAGTGCTGGTTGTATCTAGCCGTTGATTGTATCTAAACTCAGATTGGTATTGTATAAGCTTGTATCTGAGCTATATATCTCATTTGTTAACAGTGTTGTGGTGTTCTCAGGTCAGTTTTGTCTAAAATACATAATATTTATTTGTATTGGTTGACCTACATAACTTTTGAAACACATGTAATACAAAACGTCAAATCAGTAATTGTTTGACTTGAATTGTCGAAATCTAGCTTAAATTTGTTGTTATTAGCATTAATAAGTCAGTTTGTTTGGATACATAACAGCTGTATGTATCAATTAATTTAGTTAATTGCATATATTGAGTTTGAAACATTATAACATTCAAACTTGACCTTGCTTTGGCGGATCACATTGATAAACCTTTGTTTGTTATAATAAATTGATAATATTGTAAAGTAACACAAACTGGTGTCTATAGTTGCAATTTAAAACACACTTAGCAAATTTTAAGATTTGTTTAGTTTTAATTGATAATATTATTTAACGCTTGTCCGAGCTCTTTTTAAACTTGATTATGTCAGCTATCAAGGACTTGCGTGCGGTTACTGGTGCCATTGCATCAGATTTGCGCTGGTTTGCTTCAGCCAGTGCCTTGGAGAACCGGCCTGATCGCCAGCAGGCCTTACTACAAAGATATGAGCGGATCGATGATCGCCTGGCTAGTGTGGACCAGCAATTTCGTACTTTCAGCGTTTGCTGTCTCGAAGTGTCAGTTAATGACTTCACCGCTGACCAGCGAAATAGAGTCAGTGAAGATATAACAAGGTCTTAGACCTGTATGATGCTGTCTCCAACTGTGCAAGACAATTAATTGCTGAGAGGGACGGGCAACCCGGCTTGAAGCAGGAGCTTCCTAGGACAGCATCGGGACTGGTGAGTAGGCTTCCTACTTTAGACCTCCCGCATTTTGATGGCTGCCTAGGAAGCTACCTGGGCTTCGTTAATTTATTTGACAGCCTGGTCCATGACAGGGCTGACATTCGGCCGGCACAAAAATTGGCATATTTGATGTCGGTTCTGGATGGGGAGGCCAAAGGCCTCATCCAGCATCTGCCCGTGTCTGACGAGGCGTACCAGACGGCTCGGGACTTAATTACCCGTAGGTACCACGACAAGCGTGGCCTCGCAGACACCCACATTGAGCAGATTTTGGGTTTGCCCACTCTCACCCGGGTCTTTGGGTTGTGCACCCAACTTTTGAACCCGCTTTTGGTGGCAATCAACGCACTTAAGTGCCTGGACCTGCCCGTGGACCAATGGTCCTACCTATTGGTGCACATTGTGCTCAAAAAGCTGTCTGCCGACCTGAGGTTGCGTTTTGAACAGCGCTTTGGTGGGGATAGCGCGACCTATCTGCCCCCCTTTCCAGACTTGGAGAGGTTTCTCGAGGATGAGTGCCGGGTCTTGGATAACTCCGGTGATGACACGCCGGCTAAGTCGCAGCCGCCCCAGGTCAAGGAAGGGTCGCGTTCACACCCGAGCCAATGTTGACCGGCGCCCTCCTCGCTTTGCAGTCACGCAGAGCCCAGCGGAGTGTTCTTATGTATTATCTTCATGTCGCCTCTCGTAGGCGCATCGCGAATGCCCGCCGCCTTTGCTTCTCTTGCTTGTGGTCCCACTACCAGCAAGACTGCCCAAACTCTTCCTCACTGTGGAGGACAGCATTTGGACATTCTCTGCATGAATGCCAGAGACGTAGGCCGCTTGTCCAACCAGCCAGCGCCGCGCACGGGCGGGTGTTTTGAAGGTGGCAGCCGAGGCTCACCGGCGCGCAGCCGAGATTCGCCTCGCTCAATTGATAGCCACTCACCCCGTTTGGAGAACCGTAGCGTGCGCACGCCTCCTCTCTCTCGCGCACCTGAATGTGCGACCGCTCAACGTCACCAGCAACATGACTGCTGCCCCAGGTATTCCCCTCCCTTGGCGGAGCGTCGGCCTTGACTCGCGCCCACCTCGATTTGGGCGGGTGCGTCATTATGACCCCCCACAGATGGCGCGTGGATCGAGTCATCGCGCCTTTGAGGACTTCATCATTTTGATTTGCCTGATCCTGGCCAACGGTCGCCGCCCAGGCAACAATAGATCATTGACTCCTGCCCTATAACGCCAACCACCCCCATTGAGACCGTTATCCTACCAACGGTTACTGTTAGGGTATGGAGACCCACGGGGACCTCTGTTGTTGTCCGTGCTATATTGGACACAGGTTCACAAGGTTGCATTGTTTCCACTTATTTGGTAGGGCAGGTTAAATTAAATATGGGCTCTTTTCCCAATTGTATACGGGGCATAGGGGACGTAGCCTCTAATGTTGAAGGGCAAGTTAAGGTTTTGTTTGCCCCTGTTGAATCATCACACCCGAGGATTAAAACCTCGGCTATTGCACTGAAGAATATTTTGGGTATGCATCCACAGAAGCAGCTACCTGCTGCTGTGGTGAATTTGACATCGGGATTGGAACTGGCAGACCCCAAATGTGACACACCGGAACAAATCGATTTGTTGATTGGCTCGGATGTCCTCGGTGGAATTTTGATTGGTGGGAAACGGGTCTTGGTGCCAAATGGTTTGACTGCCATCCCGACCATATTTGGATTTGCTTTGATGGGACCTGTACCTAGGGATCCCCCTCCACCCGAACTTGATAATTTGTTGGCGGTAGGCTCCGCTCTCTCTGATGCGGTTCAGAGGTTTTGGGAGGTTGAGGAGCCCCCTCAAGCTGCCCGTTTGAACCCAGAACATGAGGAGTGCGAGGTGTTCTTCCAGAACAACACTGGTCGACTCCGTTCTGGTCGGATCATTACGAAGCTACCTTTTCTGTCCGTTCGGCCTCCGCTTAGTGAGTCACGACCTTAAGCCGAAAACAGATTGTTGGCTATGGAGCGACGCATGGGTCGTGATCCTGAGCTCAGACAGAAATATATTGAGTTCATGAGAGAATATGAACAATTGGGACACATGTCTGTGTCAAACTTGAGGCGTTCGGTGGAGCACTACTTTCTCCCGCATCATGCGGTATTGAAGCCATCGGTTGGCAAGCTGCGCACAGTGTTTGATGGTTCTGCGCAGACTTCTTCGGGCGTATCCTTGAACCAGTGATTGCATTCTGGTCCCAAGTTGGTCAAGGACCTTTGAGACGTCATCACCAGCTTCCGACGACATCAGGTTGTCTTTGTGGCCGACATAAAAATGACGTTTAGGCAGACGATTGACCCTGATGACCGTCGCTTCCAGCTGATCCTTTGGAGAGAGACTCCTCGCGATCCCATGGTCGTCTACGAGCTCAATACTAATAAGTACGGGTTAAGGTCAAGCCCCTACTTGCCAATACGTTCTCTTTGGGAACTCGCAGACCGCGAAGGCTTACGTTTCCGCCATCGTGCCTCCGCCATCTTTAAAAACGATATTTGCGTGGATGACATTTTTTCAGGCGCCTCCACAGCGGACGAAGCGATCCTCCTGCGGGACGAATTGATAGGTATTTTGGCCTCCGCTGGTTATGAGTTGTGCAAAGGATTTCCAACTCATCAGCGCTTTTGGAGGGCTTACCCGAGGATCATCAGCAAGATCCACATATATTTGAGATTGTTGACAACCGCGCCATGATGGCTGTTCTCGGCGTTCAGTACAGACCAGTCCAAGACATCTTTACGTATAACGTAGACTTCAAATTGCCTTGTTCTTGGACTAAACGTCTCGTGTTGTCTACTGTCGCCAGAACCTTTGATCCAAACGGTTGGATTTGTCCTGTCATATTTTGGGCAAAAAGCTTCTTTCAGAAGCTTTGGACAGCAGGATTGACCTGGGACGAACCTCTACACGGTACTCTTGTTGAGGAATGGACCTCTTTTGTATCCTCACTTCCTGCCGTTAGCGAGATCTCCTTGCCTCGTCCCATCCTTCCTCCCGGAAGTACAAGGCCACCCTTCACGGGTTTTGTGATGCCTCGGAACGTGGTCACGCGGCCATAGTGTACTTGCGCACAGTTAGTGCCTTAGGTCAGGTGAGGGTTTCCCTGATCATGGCGAAGAGCATGGTTGCACCCCTTCGGACATCTCTGACCATCCCGAAATTGGAGCCCTCGGGAGCAGCCCTACTTGTACGCTTATTGAACCACGTGTCTAGTACTTTGGGTAAAACCATTTGTATTAATGGGACCTACGCCTGGACAGACAGCCAAATTGTTCTTTGTTGGTTGAAGGCTTCTGTTCACACCTTGGAGGTATTTGTCGCTAATAGCGTTTCCCAAATACAGAAATCTGAAGTCAAGCTTGTTTGGAGACACGTGCCAGGTGATCTCAACCCCGCTGATTGTGCCTCACACGGATGCTTGACGCCTGGTTTGATGTCATTCGCTGTGGTGGGGTCCGGAATGGTTGAGTCGAGCAGAAATTGATTGGCCTCGAACGCCAGTTTTGAATACTTCTAATTTGCCGGGTCTACGAACACTCGCTCTTGAGAAGCTAGAATGCGCCTTGGACCCCGAATTTTTGCTGAATCGTTACAGCTCCCTCGACAAGTTGTTAGGTGTTACTGCTTGGACAAAGCGTTTTGTTTTTAACTTTAGGCACTCACAACAGAAACGATTTTTGACCTTTTGGATTCGTTCTGTGCAATTGGCGCATTTTGAGAAAGAGATTGCTATCCTTAAGTCAGGGAAATCGAAATTGTCGGGAGCTGTATCTAAATTGAAACCCTTTTGGACAAAACGGGTCTCTTGCGCGTTGGAGGGCGTCTCAAGAAGGCCAACCTCCCTTACGGAGCACGTCACCCCTTGTTGTTACCTAAGGACGGTCATTTGGTACGCTTGTTGGTAACTGACCGTCACCTTAAAAATTCGCATGCTGGTGTAATGCCCTGTTGGCTATTTTGCAACGCGAGTTTTGGATTTTGTCTGCCCGAAGAATTATTCGGAGTGTAGTCTTTCGCTGCATCCCTTGTTATAAGCTCAAGGCTTCTACCATGCAGCCCTTGATGGGAGACTTACCGACAGATCGCGTAACAGAGAGCAGGACGTTTGACGGTGTTGACACGGACTTCGCTGGTCCCTTTTTGGTGAAAACATCGACACTTCGAAACAGCAAGACTGTTAAGGCCTACTCGTGTGTTTTTGTTTGCCTCTCCACAAAGGCCGTACATTTGGAACCGGTCTCCTCGCTTACGACCGAGGCGTTTGTAGCCACATTTGACAGATTTGTATCCTGCAGAGGGCTGCCTTCCTTGATCCGTTCTGATTGCGGCACTAACTTCAAGGGCACTTATAATTATTTGAATGACGTAGTTAATTTTCTTGAAACCAACAAGGCTGATATAGGTGATAGGCTTGCCCGACGTGGGATAAATTGGTCATTTTCCCCATCAAATTGTCCACACTGGGGTGGTAATTTTGAGGCCGCTGTAAAATCGGCCAATTTTGAGGAACTCGCAACTGTGTTTTGTAAGATTGAGGCCGTTTTGAACTCTAGGCCATTGTGCGCGATCTCCTCAGATCCGAATGATTTGAAGGCTCTTACGCCGGGCCATTTTTTGATTGGTCGCCCACTTGTCGCCTTGCCTGAGTACCCCTACATTGATACGAGACCTAATCGTCTCTCGCGTTTTGAATTGGTACGCCAGATTACTCAGAGCTTTTGGAAACGCTGGAATTTGGAATATTTGCACATACTCTAGCAACGCGTTAAGTGGACCGACAAGATCGATCCACCCAAGATTGGAGACCTCGTTTTGATCAAGGAGGCTAACCTTCCGCTTTTTTCGTTTGGTAACTGGGGCTGATGGAGTTCCCCGATTTGCTGAGGTCTTGGTGGGCGGTTCCATTCTGAGGAGAGCGGTTGCAACGTTGTCACGTCTACCAACTGATTAGCGGACCGGTAGGCCGGTCCGGGGCGGGTGGATGTTTGAAATAGAAATATTATTTATGATAAGTCCAATCGATAATATCGGTTTAGTAACGTTTTGTTTAGTCTATTGTACATTTTGACTATGGTCACACTATGAATTGTCATTGCTAAAAATTGTCTTGCGCTCGCACAGTCTTGTATTGTTGCGTTTTGAGAATTGAATTATATTGATCGCCTTTTGGATAGCTCGTCCTAGTAGCTTCGCGAATCGTGTCGTAAAAAATAAACTTCTAACATATTGAATATTGTAAAACTTGTGTGAATCCGTGCACGTGTTTGGTGCCCGAGGACTTCGCCGAACTGGACCCTGCGGTTGCTATAAGATACTTCATTCATCTATTTCAGCCAATATATTTGTATGATGTGTCTAATTTAGCTCAAGCCTGACATCAGTGAAGATTTGGTAAGTAAATTCAATTTGCATGTAATTGTAATTCACTGTGCAACACAGTGCATACGTGTTAGACCTTTGACCTGGGCTAAAGACTGGATAAATTAATCGCTTCCACTGTCTTCTGCAAACTACCCAGTTTCTAGCCCAAACTCTAGACAATAGCATACATAAGGTAAAAAAACAACTCCATAGAGAATAAACGTATTCCTTTTGAAATTGGTTCCACTGAATTTTAAAATAATTGAGAAATTAAATTTCAAGTGAACGGTCGTAATTCGGCCATGGATTGAGTTATTTTCGTTTCATTGGACGAAAATATACGAAGCATTTTCGATTACGTTTGCATGTGCGGGTGAGTGTATGGAATGTTATTTTATGTCTTTTACAATATTTTGACAACTTGACGGCCTTCCAGGAAATGTCCAATTTACTGAGGATAGGACTTGGAAAGGATGGGTTTTTATTACTTTTAGTGGTGGAGTAGCTATTAAGCAAATGCTGCGAGAATTAAATGAGAGAAGAATAATGTAATAACCTTCGGACTCCTTACACACGGCCATCTAAAACTAGGCTTTACCTCTACTATGGTATTACGGTAAGTGCTAAGCCAGAGATTCAAACTCAGATATGACGATTTGTTTTATCATCATACAGGCTTTCGCAGCCCACTGCTTGCTTCTCATAATGTGATTCACAATAAAGGTTTTGGCCTACTTTTACACGCTGGCCAGACGAAATAGTGAAGATTGTCATGCCAAGTTTCCCATTACTTCACAAAGAAATTATTTGATTCATGTAATTTCTTTAGCCAATTTCTCTAACGATGCCAACGGAAAGAAATGAGGCGGTGTCACTTTGAATTTTAATACCGTCACCGCATGCAGAAACGTCTCAACATCCGGCAACAATTATAGAGATTCATAATTTAATATCTGCTATGAATGATTGTTATCTATACTAACACATTTAATGCTGAAGAGTTGGTATTAGTTTAATGCGCTAATCTCAGGAGCTACTGGGCCGATTGAAATAATTATTTTGTGTTTGGTAACCTAGTTATCGAAGAAGGTTACATAAAAGCACGTTTTGCCCCACAGGTGCGGAGAAGTATCCCTAAATAATCGCGGGATATGCTAGTCTGTCTATAAAATTGGTCGGTTTATTTAAAGACCAATATTACCTGCTCGGTCTATTTATAGACCTTTTTCCCGTCGAATCCTTAATCTGTGGAACATCAGCCTTCCTAATGTAATTAGATTGGTTACAGTGCCAATATTCTAATACACTTATAATCTCTTTGGGCGTATCGGTATCCCTTGGGGGATTATATCATAATTCGATGCATGAAACGAGGTCAAACGCTTTGGTGAATTCGGAAAAAACATCCTAGCGTTCTGTATCACGGAATGATAGGAATGTACATAATTTACTTATGTCTTGGAGAAACCTTTTATGTATTTTATTGTACTTTCATTACAAATTACGCTGTTGATCGATAACCTATCGGTAAAATTTTATATGGCATGTCAGCACTTGATACTTTAACGCTTGAAAACCCGACAAAGAGTATTTATAACACAATCAGTATTTGTGTCCGTTGTTTGTATGTTTGTAAAGTCCTCCGCGTCACAGGACTTATTCCTAGTGCGGGCATTTAATACATTACCCACGAAAGCTCTCAGTGAACGACCACGTTTATAACCAATAAATTGCTTGCAAGCGATTGCAGTTGCCGTTTACGCTCCAAAGTTGCGGTGTACATTCATTGGAACGATAATTAGCTCGGCAACGCCACAAATTACGTGCCGAATGCGTATTGTGTCGACAAAGCGTTTAGCTGTACGTTGTCTGTCAATCAGAGCGTAACGGAAGAATTTCTTTATAATGACGATGATTGATGATGTCGCAATATAAGCCTGCAGCTTTTAATTTCCTTAATACTCAAGCTAACCTCTCAGCATCTTGCTGTAATAAAAGCAGGCAGACGCTATCTTGGCCTCGTCGACGTTAACGTTAGGGGGCAGTAACGGTTAATAGCGGACGACAGGCACTTAAGCGCTCAGTGCAATCTAATGATGTACCGACGTATGGAGACGGCACGACTTACAAGTAATAGTTCAACGATAGAGGTCGAAATTCGACTATAATTGCCAAAAATACTTGATTTTACAGCTAAATTTTTCTAAGTGGGGACCCAAGGCATAGCTATGCTAGTCGTTAGTCACTAAAGTCTAAACTTAGCCAAGAATTCTAGAAAGAGACATAAATGTCGATCATCTTGTTTTCACATTTTTGGTCATCACTATTTGACAGCTATCATTCGGTCTTCCCGGCTTACATGTTTCTATCTCTTTGTTTAATTAATAAAACATCAGCATCTGAATGTATTGACCATAAATTATACAAGTATTTTGATCCGCTAAGTATACATATATATACCAATGCTGGCCTCAATCTGCCAGCGTTGGAATATTTTAAGACATGTGCGTTAAGCGCAGTTAAGCAATGTAGGTATTATCTTAACATTTGTTCGCATTTATCTGCCAATTAATTTAATCGAACCTAATCGTGCAATTGTGAAATTTTTCTCAAGTCTTTCTATTCAACCCATAGTTACACTATCGGAATCTTTCATACCAACATACGTACATGTAGCTACAGGTACAGTTGTTCCATATATCCTGTTCAACAGTTGATCCCGGTCACATTAAGTTGGTGTCTCCAATCATCGAGGAGTCTAATTGCTGAAACCGACACCGGCGCACTGCGTTGATTTAGACCCTGATTAGCGTCCAACTGTTCGTACGAATTTCGACTGGATTTTGGTAAGTGGTACTTTGGTCTTAGCACCGTTGCGGTGGAGGTTCATGTTGGGAAATTCTGCTGTTTTTGTGTTTATTTCGGGCCGTGCGTTGGTTTTCTCTCAGTGTGTGTTTCCTGATGAATGCGATTGGGGTGTTTTCAGATAGTGGGTGAATTAGTACTCTTGAGGCATGATCTCTTGTCATCACTTAGCTTCCGGTGATATCACTGTCACCGGATAAAAATTGACAACACAAAGAATATGTCAGAATGTTGGGTTTAGTGGAATTACGGCAATTAATGTAAAAAATTGCGACAGTAGGAAAAACAATGGTCGAATATTTACCCATTTTTGCTGGAATATGAAAATAACTTTCCGTGACTGACATGCTATAGCAAAGCTACTGACTATAGTGACACTAATTTGGACAGCCAGTTTCATTTAAAGTAATGATACGGAACTATGTCTAAAATTCTACCTCTGAGGAGATAGCAAAAAATGGCAATTTTATTTTATTATTACATTTTACCACTTTATAAAAATGTAAAAAAATTTACACTTTACTGACAACGAGGCATCGAGACGACTGAAAAACTTACATTCCCTCTTCCATTCTCCAGTGCACAAGCACAGGGTTCTGATTGACAACTGAAATATTACTTTCAAACTTTGACCTACACGGACTACATGTTTGTGCAATCGGGTCAGGGCTTTAAAGAGCCCCACGTTGGGCGCCAATGTCCCACTTATAGGTTGGCTTTAGGTTCCAAATTCTCAACGTGCATGTCGTTATGTTAGGTGAAACGAGGCAATCTTGACCTTATCTTTTTATAAATCAATTAAATAATGCAGTCCACTACTAGACGCAGACCTCCACCAGGCTACGCCACAAGACCATCACTGCCGTTTTTGTCTTCCAGCCACTACCAGCCGCCCTCCTCAATTCATCTGTCCGTCTGGCCGGAGAGAGTCCAACACTACGTTAAAGCTAAGACCTTGCGTCCAAACGAGAACCTGCACCATCGGTTCTGCGACAAATGCTTTTCTTGTTTTCTACATCTCAAAACTATGTATTATTAACTTATTACTTACTGTCTTCTACTGCATTGTCTTGTTTCGGACTTTGTCCTTTAAGCAAGATCTACGGTATCGTAATTTTTAGTAGTGTCGTCGTAGCTTTCTATGTGTCATGACATGTTATTGGTGGGATAGCTTGACCGTCATATTGCAATTGTCTAAGCTCAGTACATCTAGACTGGCAAATATAAATATAACTTAAAACAAAAACTGATTTCACGCAAAATGGCGAATTATGAATGTGGCGGGTTAGAGTAAATTGTATCATCCGATTTGTTACCAATTAAAGTTCTGTGGTTGAGTTCATGTTGTGCTGCTAACCACATTAAGTAAATACGGAAATAATAGACCATGTTTAGTAATCAGATACCGCAGGAGTAACCGCATAATTAAATCACATATGATACTCGTTGATCCTAGTGCACTCAGCAAATCATCCAGTGCACTGATGTGTTCACTGGCTTCATATTTTTGTATGTTATATAACACACGGGTACGAAAATCTCTGATACGTATCTATAATCCGTATATATGTATTTACTGCACGGTTGGCGTAGTGGTTGAACGTCCGCCACGCCGCTTAACACTGCGCTGAGTGTCGTGGGTCGTGTGGTCGGTTTCGTGTAATTCATACATTTTTGTTTCGAGTCTGGGTGTTCAATGTGTCCGTTAGGCTTCCCTCACATTTCAGGCGACAGCGTTTCTCGAGCGTACGCCCAGCGTGCGTTCGAAATTCACTCTGTAGTACAAAGTGAACGCGGGACGCACGCCGAACGAACGCCGAGGTTACGCTCGAGGAACGCTGTCGACAAATGTGAGGGAGGCCTGTATGTATGTAAAGTCCCCCGCGACACAGGATTTAGTACTAGTGCGGGCGTTGTCTTTCTTAAAAACAAAAAACTAAAATATGTATAATATGTATACAACTCTTGTGTACTATTATTATACTGATTGACTGACAGACATCAAACAGCCAAAACTATTGGGCGCAACAAGCTGTATTTTTGGCATGTGCGTTCCATGTTGGCGGACTAAGAAAAGGGGATTTCCCAAAATGCCTAAGAGTTGGGGATTAGCGGTTAAATAAAAAAAAATGCGAATAAAGCTGTAGTTATCCTCTAGGTTCCAGACCTAAAGAGGTAGGCAAACATAGGTTACAAGTTTGGTTAAAACATAGTGTGGAAACCTGCATGTCAGATACACCTGAAGTCTGTCAACTCCCACTCCCCAGCATTGTGGAATAAGACCTAAAGCTTCTTATAGTGCAACGGTCTCACTTTGAAGTAGGTCAAACATTGCGCTCAACGCCGATCGAGTCATGGACAGACCTAAACGGTCCACGTAATACTTACTACCCCTTAAGCAGTTCGAATTTCAGCGATCCTGATCCATTCCCATGGCAACAATACAACATGCTTGTGATCTTAGCGAAGTTGCGCTACTATCTTACGATAGGTTTTTTTTGTATGTGACTTTAAAACCAGTCTTTCGCTGCACGTAAGGCGTGGTGGAGTGCACGTGCCTAGAGCGGGAATCGAACCCGCAATCTTAGCAGTGGCAGTCGCTTACACTCCCGCTACGGCACCGGGTCGTTAAATATGCTTGCTTTATTGCTATGAACGTGTGAACGAACCTCTGAAAGATATACATTTCTTCCCCCCACCTTCTTTAACACAAAATTCCTTTTATAGATAAACTAATTACAAAAAGATCTACGAAAACAGATAAATTTGATTCATCTCGAACGAAATGGCGCGAACTGTCAGACATTATTATTAAAAATAGTCGTCGAAAGATATCGATGCTACATTAGTTGAATTAAAATCGTTTTTCAATTGAAAGTTCTAACAGTCCAGAGGTCCTTTATTTAATTTATGAATGTTTCAATTATACGAAATGGGCACGCTATAGTCGTTTTGGGTGCTAATAATTTTCCGACTATTTTAATGGATTTAGGCTTTTGATGGTGATGAAGACGATGATTATGTATTAGGGAAAATACTTTTGTAAAATATATTAGGCTCAGTGAAATTGGCATTGGAATAGCTTCTTTAAAACTGTAGCCATTGAATTAGTTTGTATATGTTCCTTGAATGGTCTTTTGTTCTAATGGCTTATGATTCTGACTCGTTGGCTAGAGGCGGGCAGCACAAAAATACTTGTAACTAGCTCAATATAAAAGCGATTACTTTGTTTTTTCGATATGGGGTATTTTTATTAGTGCTACTACACTTATCTATACACATAAATAAAATTGGAGTGTCTGTTTGTAATATTAAAATAAACGCTGTTTAGTAAATGCATATGGATGTATACACGGTACATATAACGAAATGAAATTTTTTTTACAATTTGTATCTGTCCGTCTGTCTGTTTGTTCTCGCTAATCTTTGGAACGGCTGAGCCGATTTTGACGGGACTTTCACTGGTGGATAGCTGATATACCAAGGAGTAACTAAGGCTATAAATTAACCGGGTACGCGAAGTAGTTCCCTCAGGATGCGATGAAACCACGGGAAACAGCTGGTCTACACATAGAAAATTAAATGACCGTCGCGTCTGTGTGCAACTTCTTTTTTACAAGATTTTTCAATATATAGTGTCTGGCGGTTTGTCGTTGTAGCGCTCATAGCGAGACTTGGCTTGCCACTCGCAACAGATCGGCAAAGTTAAACAACGCTTGCACAGGTCGTCACTTGGATGGGTGACTACGTGTGGCATTTACATCTGAACGTGCTTCTGCGGACATGTAAAGCTGCCAGTTTTTTGTCTCAGGATAAGAATCGTTAGGACATGTTTGAGGCATTTGGGCGGTCTGAAAACTCCGACTAGAGTTGAAAACAAACAACAAGGATAGTTTGGGTGAAAAAATTAGTATTTAATAATATTGACGCACAAAATCTACTACCCTATCAAGTCACCACAACTTTAATTTTGTTCACGACTTCAATTCACGTAAACTCAAATGGTTGGCCACAATCAGCGCTCGTAACACGCCAGTAGTATCGAGGCCTTACGTTTTCATCGAGTACAAATCGCGCAGGTTTTAAGGATATTCACAGACGAATGGTTTGAGTTGTCTATTCCACTCCTAGATAAGTATCACAGCCGGAGCAAATCGGCTACAAAGCTGTAGTTGTGTATCAAAAAGCTGACATAGAAAATCGTTTATACCGTCAGCGGATACGAGAATTCTCAACTGTGACAAATCCATGGAGAAAATATCAGTGAGTATAGGAATTGGATGTAGGTGCAGACACCGTTCCACATAGTTTCTATCAAGACTCATGACTGGATAGGGTGTATTTTGTCTGCAGGTTTAGCGTTGTGGTTTAAGCGGCTGTCTCGCCACGCTACACTATACTGAGTGTTATGGGTTCGATCCGCGCACGAGACAACACTTTATGTGATCCACAAGTTGTTGTTAATTAGTTCTCTCCCTTCTGATCACCGTGGACAGATAGCTAGTTTTCCCTGTTCAACATATGATAAATCACGTATAGTAGAATGTAGGCCTCAGACTACCAATCGTCTAATACGTTTCAAAAATAATATTATTGCTAAACTCAATACTTCAATATTAAACTCACAAAATCCAAATACAATTTATAACTCACTTTTTGGACTAGTAAATAATGAATTTCAAAATACTTTTAAGAGTAAAACTGTCACACTAAAGGGTACTATGGGATCTTTTAACCAGTGGGCCACTATAGGTATATACAAAAGTAGAGCCAAGTTATTTGAATTATATGGTATGAAACAACATAGATTTGACTCACCTTTTCGAGATTATGTAAAAAAGTACTCAAAAATTTTTAAACAAGTTTGTATTATGGCAAAATCTAAATTTATTAGTAGTAAAATTAAGCATTCAACAAATATAATTAAAGAAACGTGGAGCATTATAAATAATGAAACAGGAAGAGCTCGACCACGGGAAAACCAATTTGAACTAAAAGAAAACAATTTATTAGTCACTAACAAAACTCAAGTAGCGCATATGTTCAATAGTTTCTTTGCGAGCATACCTTTAACAACTACTAGCTCTTTACAATCATCATCTTTAGACGCTGGAAATTTTTTGCTTAGCAGTGTACCTGAATGCAAGAGCGTGTTTAGATTCGAGCACGTTACCCCGCGAGATATATTGATCGCATATAATTCAATTAATATTAAAAATACCGGCGACTTTTGGGGCATTTCAATTAAAATTTTAGGTACTATAGTTGAGACTGTTGCGCCTTACCTATCTATAATTTTTAATCAATGCTTTGACCTAGGCGTATTTCCAGATTTGATGAAATTAAGTAAAATTATACCCTTATTCAAATCTGGCAGTAAAAATGAAATTAATAATTTTAGGCCCATATCTATCTTGCCGGCATTTAGTAAAATATTTGAAAAGATTCTTTTAAAGCAGCTATTAAGCCACTTCAATTTAAATATAGTCTGCTTCACAAAGATCAATACGGGTTTACTAAAGGTAGATCCACTACTGATGCGGGTGTTGCTCTCATAAAACACGTTTATAGTGCTTGGGAGTCATCAAAGAATGCTATTGGAGTGTTCTGTGACCTATCTAAAGCATTTGACTGCGTTCAGCACGACACACTACTGCGTAAGCTCCGCCACTACGGCGTAGAGAAAACCGCACTTAGTGTTGTCGATTCGTACCTGCGGCAAAGATTTCAGTGTGTCGATGTAAATGGGACTACATCCTCTAAATTACCTATACAGCTAGGCGTTCCACAAGGCTCAATTTTAGGTCCTTTTCTATTTCTAGTATATATTAATGACTTACCTTTTTATTTAAAAAACATCTGTGATGTCGTACTTTTTGCAGATGATACGTCACTTATTTTTAAAGTAGATAGGAATAGAAATCAATTTGATGATGTAAATAATGCACTATTACAAGTTACACGATGGTTTACAGCAAACAACCTAGTACTTAATTCTAGGAAAACTAAATGCGTTAAATTTGCTTTACCTAACGTTAGACAACTGGGACCTAATATTATGCTAGATAGGGAGAAACTTGACACAGTAGACTCTACAGTGTTCTTAGGTATTACACTAGATAATAAGTTACAATGGGGTGCACATATAGCATGTCTAGCAGGAAAGCTCAGCTCTGCTGCGTATGCCGTCAGAAAAGTTAGGCAACTTACTGACATCGACACGGCTCGTTTAGTATATTTTAGCTATTTTCACAGTGTTATGTCCTACGGTATTTTGTTATGGGGCAAAGCAGCGGATATTCAGAATATCTTCGTTCTACAGAAACGAGCGGTACGAGCAATATACATGTTAGGTGCAAAAGATACTCTTAGGGAACGCTTTAAGTCTATAGGAATTCTTACAGTAGCCTCGCAATTTTTATTTGCTAATATTTTGTACATTAGGCAAAATATAAGTTTATTTACCTCAAAAAGCGATATACATAATATAAATACTCGAAACAAGCATAGGTTATATGCACCTTATCATCGTTTACATAAAGTTAATAATTCTTTTGTAGGGCTAGGTATTCGTATATACAATAAAATACCAATTAGTCTTTTAGAATTACCATTTAGTACATTTAAAGCTAAAATAAAAGACTGCCTTATTAAGAAAGGTTATTATACTATTAATGATTATTTCAGTGACAAGGATAGATGGTCACTTACACTAGACAACTCATGATCTACTACTTATTTAGAATTTATATAGATACTAAGCATTTTTCAGTTTATCATTATATAACATTTCTAGTTCTTTTAAATTATTATTCGTTTATCATAATTAGGTCATTCTACTTACTACATCTACATTTACATTGTTGTTCCACAATTTTTTTTTTTTTAAATTTACTGTACTGTAAGATGAAGATAGCTCGTTATCATGGTCTGTGAACTAAAGTTTTTGTAATTTTGTGTATTCATATACCGTCACTTCTGTAACATACATTTCCACCATAGTTCTGAACATGGTCACGAGTTGTATACATTATAAGTCGTAAGTGGATGCTCCTGTTACACAATATTCGCATTGGAAGGCTAACTAAAACACATCATTTAGTAACTACATTAATTGCTTAAGTATTATGTCTGTAACTGATTACTATCTACAAGTAATTTAGTACAATGTGTAACAGTTGCAGCTCCTTACAAAAATGAAAATATGTACCATAATATTGGCGATTTAAAAGAGTGGCCTCGAGTTTTATTGCCCGTTCTTTCTCGTGGCTCTACCTATTGCTTTGCGAACGAGGCAGTAAATGTAAATGTAGAAGCATTAAGTAATTTAATATTAAAATTGACGTTCATAAGCGTCACATTGTGACCTAGATGAATAAATGATTTTGATTTGATTTGATTTGATTTGATTTGAGTTGTTTCGGTGTTCTTTCTGTCCGTTGATCAAATGTTTGTAAATTTTCCCGCACCACAGTATTTATTCCTAGTGCAGAAAATATGTAAAATAAACACATTCAAGAAAGCTTTTTTACTACAGAGTGACTGCCGCCTGACGTCCGCAAGCCAATGGGATAGCGATATTCTACAGCTTAGACTAGTAGGACTAAGGAGTATAAACTACAGAGTCTAGAAAAAATAATTTGGATGGTGGGTTCCGTTTATAGATATAACGCAGGCATACACTAAGCTATTACTTAACTACTAATGACTGCCTCCGTAGGATCCCCGCAGTGGATAGCGTATGCGACTGCTGATCGGAAGTCCCGGGTTTTCCGGTATTCTCAGTAGTAGCACGGAGTTTGGTGATGTGCTCGGTAACGACAATAGACTCTCCTCCTTTTACGTGGGACCTAAAAATTCATAGCGAAATGTGGGTGTGATATTACACCTCTGCCAACCCCTTCGGGGATACAGGCGTGAGTCTATAAAAATGTATAACAGAAGTATTTTAAAATGAAATATATAAAATTCTTGCGTTACTTCCTGACTGACAGACAACATACAGCCGAAACTATTGGGCGCAAGGAAGTGAAAATTGGCATGTATGTTCCCGAGGAACATACATGCCAATTTAAAGTGTTATTGGGTTTTTCCGTTTGGAAATTTTCAGGAGGAGCATGGAGTCTGGTAATGTGCCCGGTACGACAATATGCTCGCCCCCTATTACGTGGGACTAAAATAAATGTGGCGAAAAGTGGGTGTAGCAATACCTCTGCTTACCTCTTCGGGATTATAGGCGTGACACTACGTATGTATGTATGTAATATTCTTACAATTACACACATCATCATCTAGTCCCAAATTAAGCAGAGCTTGTACTATGGGTACTAGATAATGGATACATACATATATACCTTTTTTGCAAATACATACATATTATGCATAGAAACACCCAGACCAAGACAAACATCCATGTTCATGCACACAACTGTTTGACTTGAGTGGGAATCGAACCCGTGAACTTCGGTGTAGCAGTCGCTTACACTCCCGCTGCGCCAACCGGTCGTCAAGAGAACAATGTGAGAAGCGCCTATACATAATTCGGATTTCCCTTAATTCCCACGGAATTGGGCAAAAACGGTCTTTCAGTTTGAAATAATTCACAGCCACAGGGTGTAAAATAGGGGTTGATTTTGAAGCTCTATATCTTCAAAATCAGCATGCAACTAGTACTCGGTAAACTCACAATTTGCCCAGTAGAATACAAGTTCAAGAACGTTCTAATTATCTGCAAGTGTAAACCTTATACGATTGCCTCGTTCTTACCGTTTAGAAAATCAAACAACAGCATTTGTAGCGGCAGTTGAGTTCTTACTTTCAAATCAGGCCGTGTCTTAAAACGAGGTCAAAGTGTAAAGGGACACATACGGGTGTTTAAACGCGGATAAACAAGTCGTGTCTTTTTTGACCAGCCTTAAATTGAGCTCATCGCTTTGTGAAATATACTCTCTTGTATATTGATAGTATTCCGTTTCGTTAAACAGAATCAAGCCTTGGTAGATATTTCTTTTTCTTTGAGTCTTAGGCCCTTCTCTCACGAAGCTATTCAAATGCTACGGGACTGAGATGCAAACCATGATCATCTACTGGTATGCTACTCGTTTCCGCACACGGTGCTACGCAAATGAGACTTTCATCATCACAATCCCCGGTTTCATCACAACAAAATCTGAGAAATTATCTTGCCGACCATCTAATAACCCCATATGTTTCACTTCCTTGGCAATCTAATTATTGTGTATAAATGTAATGTATAAGTAAAAATATTATTACTGACATTCACGTCTTTCTGTAACATCCTTTCTTGCGTACTCTGCAGCTTATAATTAAACAAACATGGATAATATAATTTTCCACCACCTGGACAAAATTTATATTAAAAGTTTGTTCCGCCGCCATTTTGTAATGCAACGCGTATACGACTTGGGTAGCGTGCGACCAGCAAGACGGTAGCGTAGGACTGATATCAAACGCGTCGTCGACGCGTCTCGTCGTGTGCGAAACTAGCTGAATGTGTGTGGCGGCTACTCACAAGCGACGCGTAGGATACGCGTATGAAACACAAATCGCTTGAGAGTCGCTTCGTGAGAGAAAACGGGCCTTAGTTTTGTAGTGACAGATTTGTTTGAAATAGAAATAGATTTATGATAAGTCAAGTCGATTATATCGATTTAGTAACGTTTAGTTTAGTCTATTGTAAATTTTGACTATGGTCACACTGAACTGTCAACTTCCGTTCTCTGAAAATTGCTTGAACAGACGTTTTTTGGCTTTAGGCTCGCGCCGTTTTGTAATATTGTAATAAAATTGGAACCCGATTGAGTGCCGCTTCTTTAATCAGAAGGCATCGGTTCATTTGTGATAAAAGACATTGTGAACTATTGATTGACTTTTGCGAAAATTGTGAATCCGGTATCGACGTCCACGTGTCTTGAAAACGTCGCGTTTGCAGCTTAATAGCTAAGTATAAGATACTTCATTCACTTATTTTGGCCAATATATTTCTATGAATGTGTCTAATTTAGCTCAAGTCTGACACCAGGAGATATAAGGTAAAATTTTCATGTACCTACTTAATACTTGAATTCACTTTGCAACACAGTACATTTATGTCTTGTGGCTGACAAGGACTGATGAATAGAATCACGCTTCCACAAATCTGCTGCAATTAATCCCAGTTCTTTCTAGCCAAACTCTAGACATAATTTTTTGGTGCAGAGCTGTAGTTGAAACTTAGCCGTTGATTGTATCTAAACTCAGATTGGCATAAGCTTGTATCTTATCACTTTGAAGACAGTATTGTAGTGTTTGTCAGGTCAGTTTTTGCCTTAAATACATAATATTTATTTGTATAAGTTGACCTACATAACTTGAAACACATTGTCATACATAACCTCAATCAGTAATTGTTTGACTTCTATTGTTGAAATCTAGCAATAACCTGTTGTTGTTAGCATTAATAAGTCAGTTTGTTTGGATACATAACAGCTGTATGTATCAATTAATTTAGTTAATGGTTAATTGCATATATTGAGTTTAAAACATTATAACAACCAACTTGACCTTGCTTCTTGGGCGGGTCACATTAATAAACTTTTGTTTTGTTATAATATATAGATAATATTCTTAGGTAACACATATTCTGTGTTTACTTACTATTGTATATCACAAATAACACAGTGAGTCTGTCTGTTGCAGTAATTAATTAACTTATTTGAAGTTTCAACTTTTGATAACTTTGACTTTGTTTTATGTCAATATATTATTTGAAACTATTACTTGGTTGGGTGCATGGGGTTCCCACCAAGAACTTAGGGTCCCAAGCCAACCTCACCTGCAAGTGGTGCACCTGCAGATCAACGGACGAGACTCTGCCAAACAAAATGTCACAATAAGCGGCAATAGGCTCGCCACCTATTACGTGGGATCAAAACACTGGCGAAAAGTGGGCGTTTAATATGCCTCTGCCTACCCCTTCGGGGAAACAGGCGTGAGTCTATGTATGTATGTATGTATGTTAATTTTGTTGGGCAGTAAATACCTGTCACTTGCTTGTACCAGCAGTAAACAGGCTAATACTTTGTTGGTTTCAAAGAATTAACAAATATTAAGTTTTAATTGATAACAGTGGCGGCTCGTTCAAAGGAGCGCTGGAGCAGTGAACTCCCAAAATTATAAAATATATGTATATAAACTTTTTCTATAAACATGCTCAATATTTTAATACACACCTAGTCTCTTTCCTATAATGCATATCTACAAATAAGTATTTGACTACAAAACTGTTTATCATAATTTAGTCAACACTCTTGAAACATACATAGGTATTTTTGTTGAGTGGAGCGCTCATAACAGCGCTCTTCGTTGACGAAAACTTAGTACAACGCTTAATACTGAAATGTAACGAGTGCGAAGGAGAGAGCGTTCTATGCGCTGGGCGCGTGAGACAAAAGATTTGTATGAGAAATAAGGCAAATACGGAGCACCGCTCCTGGCTAGCTTGACGAGGTGCGCATGCGCGAATATATTACCCGACTAAATGATATGACCATTTGTCACGAAGAAAAATTAAAACGTATGCGCCGTTTTTTTTAATAGTGTTTTTCCGGTATCATTTGAATGTAAACAAAAGCAAAACATTTCTCTGCAAGTGCGTTGGTAATTAGAAAAGAATTGGTGTTTAAAATATTGTTAATTGTATGTGATTGTGTGTATATGTTTAAGAAAGACTGTTAAATTGTGTAACTAATATGGAATATAACAGCGTAAACTAAACGGATGGATGAAAGAAGAAATACGAAAGGAGTGTATTGTGCGAGAATGAATGGAAATGTCGGTAGGGGACGCCCTAGGCAGACGTACGCCGATCAAATAGGTGACGTACTAAAAATGGGCCAAATTAAAAGTACCCATAACCGACGCGCATGCATGATGAGGTTAATGAATGTCGAGGAAGCGAAAGAGGTATGTTTGAACCGAAGCATGTGGCGTTCCATAGTCTCTGCCTACCCCAATGGGAGACAGGCATGACGATATAGATAGATAGTTAGAACTTTATAAAAAACTGTGAAAAAACTTTAAAAAAAGACCAATATGATAAAACGCTTTGGTTATGTGGTTGCGAAAATGGGAAGGAAGTCAGAAGCCGTTTTCTTTTCCGTGTAGGTATTTTGTTTAGTGGCGCTGGAGTTGATACTGCGTGGACGGTTCAGGTAGGTATCGATGATTTAGCACATCTTACTGTTAATTGTAAAAGCATTCACAAAATAAATTGTAAGCAGTTTCATCTTCTTTTTTAGTGAACACCCAATATAATCTTTCACGAGCCGCCTCTGATTGATAATATTATTTAACGCTTGTCCGAGCTCTTTTGGAACTTAATTATGTCAGCTATCAAGGACTTGCGTGCGGCTGCTGGTGCTATTGCATCAGATTTGCGCTGGTTTGCCTCGGCCAGTGCCTTAGTGAACTGGCCTGATCGCCAGCAGGCCTTACTACAAAGGTATGAGCGGATTGATGATCGCCTGGCAAGTGTGGAACAGCAATTTCGCATTTTCAATGCTTGTTGTCTCGAAGTGTCAGTTAATGACTTCACCGCTGACCAGCGATATAAGGTCAGCGAAGATTATGCCCAGGTCTTAGACCTGTATGATGCTGTCTCCAATAGTGCGAGACAACTAGTTGCCGATAGGGAAGGGCAACCCGGCTTGAAGCAGGAGCTTCCTAGGTCAGCACCGGGGCTAGTGAGTAGGCTTCCTACCTTAGACCTCCCCCATTTTGATGGCTGCCTAGGAAGCTACCTGGGCTTCGTTAATTTGTTTGACAGCCTGGTCAATGATAGGGCTGACCTTCGGCCGCCACAAAAATTGGCCTATTTTATGTCGGTTCTGGATGGGGAGGCCAAGGGCCTCATCCAGCATCTGGCCGTGTCTGACGAGGCGTACCAGACGGCTCGGGACCTAATTACCCGTAGGTACCATAACAAGCGTGGCCTCACCGACACGCATATTGAACAGATTTTGGGTTTGCCCACGCTCACCCGGGTCTTTGGGTTGCGCGCCCAACTTTTGTACCCGCTTTTGGTGGCCATCAACGCACTTAAGTGCCTTGACCTGCCCGTGGACCAATGGTCATATCTATTGGTGCACATTGTGTTGAAGAAGCTGCCTGACGACCTGAGGTCACGTTTTGAACAGCGCTTTGGTGGGGATAGCGCGACCCATCTGCCCCCCTTTGCTGACCTGGAGAGGTTCCTCGAGGATGAGTGCCGGGTCTTGGACAGCTCCGGTGGTGACACGCCAGCTAAGTCGCAGCCGCCCAACGAGCAGGCTCGCGTTCACACCCGAGCCAATGTTGACCGGCGCCCTCCTCGCTTTGCAGTCGCGTAGAGCCCAGCGGAGTGCTCTTACTGCAAGGGGCACAGAACGGCCAGTTGTAGGGCATTCTTGGACCTGCATGTCGCCTCTCGTAGGCGCATCGTGAATGCCCGCCGCCTTTGCTTCTTTTGTTTGGGGTCCCACTACCAGCGAGACTGCCCAAACTCTCGCCCCTGCCCTCACTGTGGAGAACAGCATTTGGACATTCTCTGCATGAATGCCAGAGAGGTAGGCCGCTTGTCCAACCAGACGACGCCGCGCACGGGCGGGTGTTTTGAAGGTGGCAGCCGAGGCTCACCGGCGCGTAGCCTAGAGTCGCCTCGCTCAGTTGATCGCCACTCACCCCGCTTGGAGAACCGTAGCGTGCGCACGCCTCCTCTCTCTCGCGCACCAGAATGTGCGACCGCTCAACGTCACCAGCACCATGACTGCTGTCCCAGGTATTCCTCTCCTTTGGCGGAGTGTCCCCGCCTTAACTCGCGCCCACCTCGTTTTGGGCGGGTGCGTCATAATGACCCCCCACAGATGGCGCGCGGATCGAGTCATCGCGCCTTTGAGGACTTCAAGCCGCACCCTCATTTTGATTTGCCTGGTCCTGGTCAACGGTCGCCGCCCAGGCAACAATAGGTCATTGACTCCTGCCCTATAACGCCAACCACCCCCATTGAGACCGTTATCCTACCAACGGTTGCTGTTAGGGTCTGGAGACCCACGGGGACCTCTGTTGTTGTCCGTGCTATATTGGACACAGGTTCACAAGGTTGCATTGTTTCCACTTATTTGGTAGGGCACGTGGATCTTTTCCCAATTGTATACGGGGAATAGGTGACGTAGCCTCTAATGTTGAAGGGCAAGTTAAAGTTTTGTTTGCCTCTGTTGCATCTTCACACCCGAGGATTAAAACCTCGGCTATTGTGCTGAAGAATATTTTGGGTATGCATCCACAGAAACAGCCACCTGCTGCTGTGGTGAATCTGACATCGGGATTGGAACTGGCAGACCCCAAATTTGACACACCGGGACAAATCGATTTGTTGATTGGCTCTGATGTCCTCGGTGGAATTTTGATTGGTGGGAAACGGGTCTTGGTGCCAAATGGTTTGACTGCCATCCCGACCATATTTGGATTTGCTTTGATGGGACCTGTACCTAGGGACGCCCCTCCACCTGAACTTGATAATTTGTTGGCTGTAGGCTCCGCTCTCTCTGATGCGGTTCAGAGGTTTTGGGAAGTAGAGGAGCCCCCTCAAGCTGCCCGTTTGAATCCAGAACATGAGGAGTGCGAGCTGTTCTTCCAGAACAACACTGGTCGACTCCGTTCTGGTCGGATTGTTACGAGGCTACCCTTCCTATCTGTTCGGCCTCCGCTTGGTGAGTCACGACCTTTAGCCGAAAAGAGATTGTTGGCTATGGAGCGTCGCATGGGTCGTGATCCGGAGCTCAGACCGAAGTACATTGAGTTCATGAGAGAATATGAACAATTGGGACACATGTCCGTGTCAAATTTGGATTGGCGTTCGGTGGAGCACTACTTTCTCCCGCATCATGCGGTATTGAAGCCATCGACTGGCAAGCTGCGCACAGTATTTGATGGTTCTGCGCAGACTTCTACGGGCGTATCCTTAAACCAGTGCTTGCATTCTGGTCCCAAGTTGGTCAAGGACCTTTGTGACGTCATCACCAGCTTCCGACGACATCAGATTGTCTTTGTGGCCGACATAAAAATGATGTTTAGGCAGACGATTATCCACCCTGATGACCGTCGCTTCCAGCTGATCCTTTGGAGAGAGAATCCTCGCGATCCCATGGTCATCTACGAGCTCAATACTAATACGTACGGGTTAAGGTCAAGCCCCTACTTGGCAATACGTTCTCTTTGGGAGCTCGCAGACCGCGAAGGCTTACGTTTCCCACGAGCCTCCGCCATCTTGAAGGACGATATTTACGTCGATGACATTTGCTCGGGCACCTCCACAGCGGACGAGGCGATCCTCCTGCGGGACGAATTGATAGGTATTTTGGCCTCCGCTGGTTATGAGTTGCGCAAATGGATTGCCAACTCACCAGCGCTTTTGGAAGGCTTGCCAGAGGATCATCAGCAAGATCCACATCTATTTGAGATTGTTGACAACCCCGCCATGATGGCTGTTCTCGGCGTCCAGTACAGAACAGTCCAAGACATCTTAACGTATAACGTAGACTTGAAATTGCCTTGTTCTTGGACTAAACGTCTCGTATTGTCCACTGTCGCCAGAACCTTTGATCCAAACGGTTGGATCTTCTTGCAGAAGCTTTGGACAGCAGGATTGACCTGGGACAAACCTCTACGCGGTACTCTCGTTGAGGAATGGACCTCTTTTGTATCCTCACTTCCTGCCGTCAACGAGATCTCCTTGCCTCGTCCCATCCTTCACGGGTTTTGTGATGCCTCGGAACGTGGTCACGCGGCCGTGGTGTACTTGCGCACAGTCAGTGCCTCAGGTCAGGTGAGAGTTTCCCTGTTCATGGCGAAGAGCAAGGTTGCACCCCTTCGGACATCTCTGACCATCCCAAATCTTTGTTTTAAGAGAGGAATTGTGGGAATGTCCACAATTCCTCTCTTAAATTTCAGCTTCTTGCGTCCAGTAGTTCTGGCTATGCTGTGTCTGTTAGTCAGTCAGTAATGCAAGAACTTTGTAAATATTGATGATGATTATCTACTGCATTCATATTAGCATTGCATTCTTTTAAAGCGTTTTTTTGTTTCAAGCATCAGTCATGCATTCATTTAATGGTTGGGAGTTGATAGCTTACTGAATCGGAGAAAATGCTATGACATCGTCCAAATATTTTTACTATCATAAAAATATTTAAAGCAACTTATGCTCTGCTTGTAGCATCGCCCATTTTAGCCGAGGTCGTCTAGACAGGACATTCTATTGTGAGTACCCAAGGCCCTGGTACGTATATACTATAAAAGTTTATGCATTTACTTACGCTCGATGGAAGCTGTTTTCAAATAAAAGTAAATTTAGGAGAATACTATTTATGACATTAATATGACACTGACATTAGAACAAAACTGCATTTATTATCTACACAATAGGATAAACAGTAGTCTAATCCAAATTACACAATAATACAGAACATAATTTTTGCCCGGTGCTACTAAAAGAAGTGGCTGCCCCGTCCACTTCACATTAATTAAGAACTGTCAAAGTCACATTAATTAAGAACTGTCAAAGTTTTAGCCACCTTTCTAATTAAATCCAATTTGAATGTAGGTATTGAATGTAGGCGTCCGTGTGGTGACCGATTAAGAATACTGCATGTCACCACCCCAAATCATCCCATGGTTGTCGTAAGAGTCGACAGAGGGGGCATATTATGCAGAGAACATTACTGTAAGAGAAGGAAACCTTGATACAAACCCTATACTAACCCGTTTGGCCAGCGTGGTATAGTAGGCCAATTCCTTCTTTCAAAAGAGAGGCCTAGTCCAGCAGTGAACTGTTAAAGGCTGATGATGAATGTAGGTACAGGGGAATTACATTTTCTGGGTCGCGACATTATGGGTCTAACTGCACATTAAAATCCTTTTAATTCTCTGAATTTTGTGGTTAGGTTAGGTTAGGCGAGTGTCGGAAATATTTTGGTTGTGGGCACGTGAATAAGGTCGTGTTTTGTTTTGAAACTTTTAGATGCTTTGTGAGTATAAGATTATGAATGGGATACAAATTATTGTAGAATTTGGAAGAATCAGTCGTAAGTACATACATACATACATACATACATAACGTCACGCCTTTTATCCCTGAAGGGGTAGGCAGAGGTGTATTTCTACACCCACTTTTCGCCAGATATACTTTAGTCCCACGTAATAAGGGGCGAGTCTATTGCCGTACCGGGCATATTTCCAGACTTCGTGCTGCTACTGAGAATTTCGTGACAGAAAAACCCAATAACACTGCCCGACCCAGGAATCGAACCCGGGACCTCCCGATCCCACGCGCACATTTATGCCGCGAGACCAACGAGGCAGTCGTATAGGGTTTGATGTCGAGTTTTCCGTCTCTACGCAAAAATGGTATTTGCATCGTGTTATCCCTTAGTCGCCTCTTACGACACCCACGGGAAGATAGGGGGTGGTGACACTTGTAGTCTATGCCGTCAACCACACGGCAGTCGTAAGTATTTGTAAGAAATAGAAGCAGTAATACATACAATCAGTATCCCGCTGAAAATATACATATAAATATTCGCTTTTTCAGATTCTTTGTATTCTTAACATGTGTGGAGCGTGGTGGAGCATTAATTATATCAAAAGAAATGTCTCATACATTGGCAGAATATAACACTTCTAGCGACCTATTTGGCGATAGATAAGTTTATATGTACATGCAAAATATGTATCAAACTGAACTATTGTACGCGATTACAATTCCTACAAGTGGGTGTAACAAATGTTGGCTCCAGCACCTGACTCACTAGTTCTTTGTTAGTTTAGCTCGCTCATTGGTATTTGTTGAATTGATGAGGTTGATGGTGAAGGGAAAATGTTATGTGAGCTATTTAATAAGAGGTCTGATCTATTGCTAAGTAAAATACATGAAAACCTGTTCAGCAGTTTTTGAGTTTACCGCTGATAGACACAGCAGTGTTGATCATTATCAAATTAGCCGAAAGACGTCCACTGCTGTACAAAGGCTTCCCCCAAGGCTCTCCATGTTTTTTTATGTTAATAAGCGCAAACGTGCAGACGGATCGCCTGATGGTAAGCAATTACCACCGCCCATGCACACAAGCAACACCACAGGAGTCACAAGTGCGTTGCCGCCCCTTGGGGTTGGGAAAAGGGATAGGATGAGGAGAGGGATGAGGGAGAGAATAGGGGATAGGGCCTCCAGTACTCTCACTCACCGAACGAAACGCAATAGTTTAGGTACTTTACGTAGATTTTCTACGAGAGGGTAGTACGTCCCCGGTCGAGTCGGCCCATTCATGCTGAAATCAGCACGGCTCTACTACCTTGAAGAGACTGATCTCGAGCCACACACATCCATCGGCTGCCAGCGATCCTAACAAGATTGTCAGTCCACTTTGCGGAAGTACTACCTCTGCCGGTGATTGGTTGTTCTGGCTTTGTGCCCTGCTCACTGCCACTTCGCTTTGACTGTTCGGAGAGCTATGTCAGTGACTTTGGCACGGTAATATAATCTAACAGTATTGTAACTCGGCCGTCTTCGTGAGTTATATACCTACAGACGCGCCGTATGCAAACCAGCGGTAGGGCTACCCGCCTCAAGTATTTTAATTGCATCTACCTACTAGAAGTTTTTTTCTGGTTTTGTGATTGTTCATATTACTTATATTTTTATTCAAACAAATGAAAATCGAATGAATGAAATAGTAAACTGCAGTCGCCGGAGGTTACAAAACTTAATTTTGTACTTCAACACCTACATTCTGAGCCAAAATGCAAGTACCTACGTCCTTAATAACTGACGAGTATAATAATAACTTTTTCATTTCGTAAATTAAGGTCCCTATTACTATCAGCACAGAGCAACTTGAAATAACAGTTATTTGGTCACCCATCCGATGTCCAACCGCTTTGAACGTTACTTAACGTCAATCATCTAATTGTGTATGCGCTACTTACAGTAATATCTATTCATTGCCAACTTGTTCGATATCACTACATACCATTTACCTTTTCATTATAATTTCATAACGATATTACGTTTAATTCAATATGTATTTCCAAAAACCAATAACTCGGGGTGCTTTAAAATTAAGCGAAAAATTATGTACTTAGTTAAGTAAGTACTCTAAGAAATTACCTATTGGTTATGTAATAAGCAGATTCCCATTGGCTTCCATTTTGAAAATTACCCTGTAGATAGTACTAATCATAGACAACAATGAAATAATACATTGTCCATAACGCAGGTAAAAGTGTCCTGCTAGTATACATTATATTAAAACCGCAATATGTTTTAAAAATAATAAACATAATAATAGATTAAGCTTATCAAATTACGACTTTATCACGGTAAAGTTAATTACCGTGTCAGAAGGTAGGTGTGAAAAGCGTAGTTATCATTTAAAATAAGGTAGGTAATAGTATAATACTAGAACTAGCAGGAACCTTCGTAATTTGTATCGAAAAAATATTGTATAAATAGTTTATCCTACGGAGTTTACAGGTCATTAATAAAATATATAGTTGGTGAGTTATCGAAGAATTTAAACAACCAAAAACTGCACAATATAATCTATACATAATTATTTGAATAACAAACAACTGGTACAAAAAATCGTCACCGTCTGTTCGTCACTGTGAGCTGCGGCACGATCGCGGCTGTGCGTACTTTAGGCACAGTACTTCTATTAGACAGGGTACCCATTTGGTACCGGCGAGGAGGCGCGTAGGTATAACTCGAGTTTCGTGCGTTTGTATGGAGTTACAATACTGTTAGATATTATTACCGTGACTTTGGTTCGCCTTTTTAACTAACTAACTGTACCTAACTATCTTTGTTTTACAATTATTTATATTATTACAATTAAAAAGCCATCACAAGCATAGCCATTAACAGTCACACTACGCCTGTCTGTAAACACTTTTCATGACGCCCAACTCTCATACTTAAAAAACTTTAGTTTCTCAGAAAGCGCCCTCTAGGGACAAAGTGACGAACTACACAAGTCTACTAAGTTTGTAGATCAATATGTCAATTTGTCATGGCCAGACATAACTTTGGTATAATTTTATTAGAACTTTTGTGTTCATGTGAGGAAAATTTAAAGACGCTGTTATGATTTAGGAAAGGTTTTAAGAGATTCATGCTTTGATAGGTCTAGGTTTTAGAGACCCTAGTTGTTTAGCTGGCGATCAGTAGTCAGTAGCGCTTGTTCCCCACCCATGACATATCTTTATTTGATGATCAGGTACGATGAGTTGCTCCTGGTCTGGGTGATTCGGGCTAAGAATATATGGGTCTGTAATTCTGATACAAAGTTAGTAGTAAGTAGGCAAAGTCTGCACCAGACAGGCTTTATCTACTTTGACTGTGGTGTTATGTATATGTGATAATATGTGAACCTCAACTCCATTCATCCCTGGATATAATTAATCTTATCAATTGCAAATTTTCGGTAATAATAATTCTTATGTCGCGTGTTCACAGAAGTCGGCCATCAACACGCAACACATTGAATAGATCAAAACCAACTATTGCTCCTCTAATATCATTTTGTAAATTATAATTTTCTAATCTCAATAAATCACAAGAGTTCGTAATAAACTTAAACATGCCGTTATTATTACTTCATAAGTTCACCAGTGCACTAAATTACCAAACTGAAAATCCCTCTCACCTCTCAAAAGACCAAAATAAAAATACTCCGAGTCAAACGTTACCACAAACGTACTCATATAAGATTTTCTATAACAACTCCGTGAGCCACAGCCGACTGCAAATCCGTTAAAGCACTTCAATCCACTCGATGTTATTAAAATTCAGGTTTTTTGTTAATTAATGTAAAAGCTAATACTTCGATGCAGTAACGAGTGATACATGTTCGTGAGAGGCCGGTGGTTTCAACATAGACCCCTATCTCTCTGTCGTGTAAAAACTCGATGGAACGTAGGGGATTTCGCTCTGAATTTTTGAGTGCTAAACTCGGTTAAAACCTTCTCATTTAGGACGTTAGAGCATCGATCGAAGTTCTTTAACAATGGCTTCTCATAAAATAAAACGTGTAAGAGAGACCGATAGACAACATAATATTGGACACATAGATACACGGTCATGACCCGAAGACGAAAGAAATGAAAGTTACAGTGTAGTTACACAACAAATGTTCAATTGCATTATGGATAATACTGTGGAGGATAAAGGTGTGGTGTTCCTCCAACTAGAGGGAGGAGCCTCTAACCAAGCTGGGTGGTCGTGCTTGGTGGCCTGCAGGCCTACGGACATACTTTTGAACTTGTATATATGCCGCTTGGCTCGCGAAAGTTGATATCGTGGTTCAGGATTGTTTGAATTCTTCCCGCCTCGTTAGTAGCCGTAGTATTAGTGTTGTCTCAGTAGTACCGTCGTCATTGGGTAGATGGCGTTGTGCGGGTGTTATGTAGCTGGTCGCTACATCACTCCTCCCCAAGACCGGAGGTCGATCTTGAAGGTGATGAGTCAGCTGTCGATGCTTCTGTGGAGCGTGCCAGTGCCAGTGTAGAGTAGATACTGCTAGTTCCAGTGAGTCGGAACTGTGTGCAGTGAGCTATCCCAGTGAGTCGGGATAGTAGCTTCGCAATGGTCCCACGGTGAGTCGGGGAGAGGTTGCGAAGGTGCTGCGCAGTGAGTGTCCCACGGTGAGTCGGGGAGATGCTGCGAGGTTGCTGCGTAGTGGCTGCGTAGTGGCTGCGTAGTTGCTGCGTAGTTGCTGCGTAGTTGCTGCCAAGTGGTTGCGTAGTGGCACCGCTGCGTGGACGGGAGCGATGTGCGCTGCTTACGAGGACCGTGTGTGCAGTGTGGTGTGCCTAGACGCTGGAGTGGCTGCAGGGAAGACCAGGCATGCAAGCCTGCATGGCCTACGGTTGGACCCTGGCCGAAGATGCTGGCTGGCGGCGACTTGATTGCTGACCATCAGGTGAAGTGCGGAGTGAGGCGAGGTGGAGATGACGATGCTGATGCTGGTGCTGATCTGACCGGTGAAGGCTTCTTTAGATCACGTCGGGAACTGCTGGTAATCTGATCGGTGAGGGTTGCTTCAGATCACGTCGGGGTCACCAATGTGGAGGAAGAAAGGTGTGGTGTTCCTCCAACTAGAGGGAGGAGCCTCTAACCAAGCTGGGTGGTCGTGCTTGGTGGCCTGCAGGCCTACGGACATACTTTTGAACTTGTATATATGCCGCTTGGCTCGCGAAAGTTGATATCGCGGTTCAGGATTGTTTGAATTCTTCCCGCCTCGTTAGTAGCCGTAGTATTAGTGTTGTTTTAGTAGTACCGTCGTCATTGGGTAGATGGCGTTGTGCGGGTGTTATGTAGCTGGTCGCTACAATACCACGGAAGAGGATAATACTACTTCTTCAAGGCAATTTCTTCGATTTGGCGAAGTTATGTAGTATTATTGCAAAGTCTCTGGGGCGATATACTCAAAGCAGACCAGCAAGCGTACGCCGGGCTGTAAGGCGAAAAGTTTTGTAACCAAAGATGGCAGAAGGACGATGAAGATGATCTGTTTCTTCCTGGAGTCCAAAAAGACCCGTTGCAAGAAAGTTCTTGGGCGAAGACATTGACGTTGACGTGATTGATCGTATGTCAATGATTATTTGAAAAGTTGCTAAATAGTTTTTACGATAGATTTATCTTCTCTGAATACTTCAACTTGTCTAATATTAACAAGTTGAACCGGATTAACCTCGGTCGCGATCAGAATCGGAGAGTTTGATGATAGTATATTATTACGTTAGTAATGCTGAAACCGATCTCACGTGGACCGCCGCGTGAGATCCAGCAGTGGACGTCTTTCGGTTGATGTGATGATGATCATGATATACCTACAGGGTGCCACAAGACCCGTCACCTAGCCGAAGTCTACTCATTGTGGACATCATGCCAAGTCATACTAACCAAAAATTATACCTGGGAAACGATAAGTTTTCACATTTTTTTAACCGTTATTAAAAACGCGCGCGTGCAATGCTAGAAATACCTACTTATCAATGGAGTCATAGGGCATCTAAAGAACATATTGGCGGGGTAAATACATCGATTTTGTACCTAATTATAAAAAATCCATACTAACTTTGAGCCACAATATCTCCTGAACCAGTAATTTCCTAGCTATGGTACCGAAGTAAAAAAAATTTCGTAGTGATTGGTACAACATGGGATTTCAGTTTTGGTTAAAGATCTTTTTACACCCTGTTTAATATACTGTACTGGAGTCTTACGCAGAAAAAGAACTAAATTGATTTTGCCATGGGTTAAACTCCGATCTTCTCAGGATACTTTAAACTTGTTTAAGCACAAGAGAGTTTCATTACCACAATAACACAGCGTAAACAATACACCCAGACAATTCCTCTTAGTAACCTATTCCATTTTACACTATAGTACGTCGCAAGCAGCATAATAGACGACGCAAGGACCCGATATTAAGTGGCCATAACGAGTCTAAGTGCCTACACACACGGGTATGCAGCAGGCCTTTCCGATTTCCTTCCTGGAAGACAGTTTGTGGCGAGCGTAACGGATAATGTGCTGCCATGTGTGTGTGTCCTTAGAAAGTTTATAGACTGCAGGCGATGTATGTTGCGGATGATAAATTGGCTATAAAGTTAGTTGTTAGGGTTTAATGCTGAAAATGGTTAATGTTAATACCTATTTTGCCATGTTCAACTGCCATTAGAAAAACGCCTAAACCTAAACACAAGTAAGGTAAACCAGGGAGAAAAACGCATAAAGTACATTTCAAGCCGGGTAAATATTTTAACCACGACGCAGGACACGAAAAGTCATCCTCAGATAAGGTGCTGTAAATATAAGTACGATCCTAACATATCTTTCTTACTTTTAGGGTAGTTTTAACCCGACTTGGTAAAAAGTTCTATAATTCGATCTACAGGAGAAGTAACTAAAAAGTACTTTAGTTTATGATTCTTTCTTTCTTAAAATAGAAATGCTTCAGGTGTGTCGTAGTCAAGTTAACTTACACACAGAGTGGAGAATGTTTTAGACGAAAAACGGCAAAAAAGTCAAACGTACTCGAAAAACCACCAATAGAAAGATGATATTATATTTTGGAAATTATGTACGTATGTATACCAAACGAGTGTTCTCTTTGCTTCAGAGAACACTAGTTTGGTAAAAAAAGACATTTATAATGCATTTATATTTTTGTTTTCCTCCTAATAGGAAACTCTCTCGAAAATGATATTACTCTCTTCGATAATACTCACAAAGCCAGCAGTAAAAATTTTACTACAACCCTAATATTGGTGCAAATTAGTGTTGAAGATTATCTGGAAATTCATAAACGTCGATAAATCTTGTATTTCGACACTTGAATTTAACAACCCATCTTCAAATATATATTTCTTGTGTGCGTGTGTATGTCACTGAATTCCTCCTAAACTATTGGACCGATTTTGATGATTTTTTTTGAGTGTGTTCAAGGCGACTTGAGAATGGTTTGGATTCACAATTTAGTCTACTGGAAAATGATTTTTAGTTAATGCTTAATTTGTAAATAGTTGTTGGATTTGGAATGTTTCAGATTGGAACCGACAGACTGCTACTACCATCGCAATGTCAAATCTTTGTTAATAATTTCGTCAAGGGATACGGTATACTTGATCGAAACCTTACCTGAATAATAAAACATTAAAAAATTAAGATTTCGGTGACAACATATATCCGCAAAATTCAGATTGTTGAGTATTTTGTTAAATTCTAATGGTTCTAACAGACAAATCACAGTCGCCATATTGGCCTCTCTAGCGAAACGTCACAAATACCCAAATACCCAAGGAGCAATAAATACCGAATAAAATGTTGAGTGCTAAGTACTAAGTCTTAGCACTAAGACCACTAAGTAGTTCGTATGTATAAATACTTTTTGCAGTTGTATTTCTTAAACAGTTAAATCGACAATTATAGAAGTATCCGCTCAAGAAAGGAGATTCGTGTTACCCCGAACATAGATGATATACAATAACCCGAGAACCCCAAATTTACGCGAGCGAAGCCGCGGGCAATAGCTAGTATATCTATATATATAAAAGAAAAACATGTTAGTTACACTATTTATAACTCGAGAACGGCTGAACCGAATTGGCTGAAAATTGGTGGGAGGTAGCTCAGAACCAGGAAAAACACATAATATACAATAAAATGCAAAAAAATAATCTGGGAGGGCTTTTAGAGAGGGTCGAAGTTTGTAGGGACAAACCTCCCACCTAATGACAGTAAGAAGGCATGCGCTGTAATAATTGAGTGACGCGCATGTGCTATCTGTCAGTACTGTCACATTAAACATTGTCATATGGTGCACTGTCATCACTATTTCGCTTACTTTTATAAAGTAATAATTATTGTAACAGCCTTCTCTACTAATAATAGGTATAAATGCGAAAATGTGTATGTATGTATTAATTTCACGCTAAACCGGCTGAACTAATATCCTCTATTCATAAATGCGAAAGTGTCTATATATCGGACCATGGCTTTAACATTTGACTGTATGCAAAGTGATGTTGTTGGGCACCTTTCGGTAGATAATGTCATGAATGCTGACCAAGTTTCTTCATACCCTATAGAGTTTCTGGACTCCTTACAATTATGAGGAGTACTTTCAGGCAACTTGAGACTGAACGTTGGTGTTCCAGTCCTCTTAATGCGGAATCTTTATGCACCAAAGCTTTGTATTTTTGTTGCTAGAGATCGGTAGGTATCTAGCATTACTAACGACTACAAGTAACACCTAGGATGAAACATCATAAAAGCTATTCGGGATGAAGGGTTCCGTAGTGGAGGTATCCACTTACCATAGCCATTATCTTCGACTAACTATTAATAGTATTTGTATAAACGATAAAGCTATCTTTGCGGTTTTTAAGATGTGCTTTATCAACAACTGCTGACTACCTATCGGTCAAACAATTTTCGTTGGAAGTTTTTATAACGATGGACAGCATATATTTTTTTTAGATTTGTCACTCTCTTACTTTAAAAGTTAGAGGGACACACACCCATTTTACCACTTTCGAATCGCATATCTTTCAAACGATTGACTTTGAGAAACAATGGTTTTAATTTTTAACGACCCATTTACCACATCAGTTCCATGTATGAAGAGCCCCTCTTAATAATCAATATTTTTTATTTTCTATAACGTCACAAAGCGGTTCACAGAATATATCTTCCTACCTACCAATTTTCAAATGTAAAAACTGAATAGTTTCGGCACTTTCGGCATAAAGTGGCTATGATGTATGGATAGACTGACAGGCATAGCGCGTCTATAAGGATTTTGTGTTTAGCCATTTTTCGCTACGGAAATCTAAAAATACTGTTTAAAGAAATGTTTTAAATACTTACTTCTTGAGGTTATATTTCTTATTAGTCTCTATAAACAGAGTTAAAACGAAAATTGACAGAGCTAAACGCTAAACGCCGACATATCCTAGTTAATATCACCTGTTCTTCCCCTGCTGATACCTGGAAGTTTCTTGGGACGCTAGGTATTGGCAAAAAGCGTAGTGTCGAATTTCAGGGGGCATTTGGTTTGAATGATTTAAATCAACATTTCACCACCACTACCATGATTGATCAATCAGACCAAATGTCTCACTCTTGATTACTTAGCCAATCTACTTCGCCCTAAAATTCAGTCTTTTACATTTTCTCCAGTAGCTTCGGATGAGATTATAAGGATTATCCGCTCCATAAAATCCAATGCGGTGGGCTGTGATCATATCAGCCGCCGTATGATCACCACTATCCGGGAACACCTCATCCCAGCTATCACTCACAATGTCAATTTTTCCCTAGACTCCGGCACATTCCCAGACCTATGGCTTAAAAACTACGTCACTCCCTTACCCAAAATTCAGAATCCTTGTCGCCTTAATGACTTCCGTCCAATTTCCATTCTACCTTTCTTGTCCAAGGAGCTCGAAGTCAGCGTTCAGAAGCAGCTATCTCGTTATATTTATTTAAACAACCTTTTAAGCCTTTACAGTCTGGCTTCAGACCTGGCCACAGCACCGTTTCCGCCCTCTTGTGACTGGCGATATTAGGTCGGGCATGGAGAATGCCAAAGTCGCCGTGTTGGCTTTGGTAGATTTCTCTATTGCCTTCAGTACCGTCAGTCACGACATCCTCCTTGCTATCTTTTCCCACCTTATGATCTGCACTGGAATGGTTCTCGTCCTATCTTCGTTGTCGCCAGCAAGCGGTCCGCGTTGATGAATCTTCATCACCTTGATAGAATTATTTCACCCTTGATCAACAGTTTGTATATCATTTTATGATACAACTAGAGGATGTCCGCGGTTACTCCCGCTCTGCTCCCGTCCACTCCCGTCAACCAAACAAACAAACAAACTCTTCAGCTTTATATATTAGAATTAGATAAGATATAAGATAAGATAGTTCAAAATTTACTAAAGAAACTAGAATCGCAATCTGAACTCGTGTTCTCCATCATTCTCAAATTAACCGCAACCTACTAACAATTACACTGGCTTTATTCAATTATAACTGCTTTTAACCGGATTGAACTGGTTGTTCCCAGTTTTAATATTCACATAACCTAATATTTGATGTAAAGTGAAACTTGCGAGCATTAAGATGGATCTGTGTAACTAGTTTTTATATGAACTTGGAATGAGAACATCTTGTTTTCGGTGGTTTCTGTTATCAAGGAGATACTGAAAAGCGTGTTTATGTCATTAAATTTCTTGTATTGATTGCTCTTGAAAGTTTTAATTGTCTGACTAAAATAATTAATTTTTTTTAATGTTATTGGCATTCATTTAACATGACACTTAGCTGTAATTATCGCTTATGACTGGTCTAAAAATAAATGCTAGTCAATGCTGGTAAATCATTTGCCTGTCCACTAATTATTTAGGTCAGTCCAGGCAATTCCTTTGTAATTTTTTTACACGGGTCTATTCGCATTTTCGTTAAAAACATTTCGGAAAAGACAATGAGAAGTTCTTTGAAAGATTTTTCTGGATCAGTATATTTTTTTACTCCGACGGATCGAATGATAAACTGTGGGTGTCTAGGCTCCTGCCCCGCAGTGAAACAGTTTATACCTATACAGGGCTGATGTTGCCATCTGGACATAAGGAAAATCACCTATTCAAATGACAGAGCCAATACAAGAAAATTGGAATTGAAACTTGTTACCAAAAATGTAGTTATATAGTGAACTATCAGTTGCACAGCTGATTAAAACTACACAGTAGAGTATCGCATTTTTGGTCTATACTAGGAGCAAAACCGCTACCCAGACAAGTTTGAGCGCCCGAAGCCAATTTAGTTGGTTCCCATGATTCTCGTTAAAACTTTTTACACTATTTTTTTTTAACTAGGAGATCGCACGCGAACTATGAAAACTTTTTGCTGTTTTTATTGCCACATATGTTGTTAGAGTAACAGTTTTATCAACAGTATACATGTCGACTGGTATTTTTAGAGGATTTCTGTAGACGAAACTCTACTGTCATTTTATCACGTAGGGTCTTCATCACGTTTTAGGCTTGCATCATAACAGTCGCAATTTTTGAGCTGAATGTACGCGTGAATCACTGCGTAACAGACAATTCCTAATTTTTTACTAGCTGTGCCTAGCTGCTTCGGTCGTCAATCATGTTCGCATAGCTTCTTTCCACGAACTTAAGAGTGGAATATAAAAAGGCCTTGTTAAATCCAAGTCAAGAAACTCAAGAATCTTTGCTCGGCAACCATATGCATCCATTTGGCCCCATGCGACCTATCCGGTTACCAAATCTTGAAAACCTGTGAAAGAATGAAAATTGCAACGATTGAGAAAATAAAAACGGAATCGCTGGCAAAAATCAAACGTAACATAACCGTTGTGCTACACAGTAAGCTTATTTTTTCTTTTTAAGGTAAACAAGGCCCGCACTGAAATAAATAATATGTCGAACTAAAACAGAACTTTTAGAAAGTCCACTCATCGGATACAAAAATCACCGAAACTCGAAACAATAATTGGTGTATCAACATAATAATATTATCTCATGTGAAGATCAAACCTACGATACTCGGAGCAACACTAGATGATGAGGTAACTGCTTGAAATATCATCAGCCCAATAAACTGTCCCACTGCTGGGCTTAGTCCTCTCCTCACTATGAGAAAGGTAAGGCACCTTTCTCATAGTGAGGAGTCCTCCTAGTCCACCACACTGGCCAAGTGCGCGTTGGTTGACTACACATGTATTTTGAGAACATTATGGAGAATGCGCAGATATGCAGGTTTCAGATAAGCAAGTGATAATCAACCATTTACCTAATACGCAGTTAACTCCGAAAAGTCACCAGTGCGCGTCGAGGATCCGAACCCGAGACGCTTGGCTTAGGAGTGTGTGATTTTCTACACTAGGCTATTGCAGCTTCTGATACTTTAAATGTTACGCCATAAATTGGCTTTTAATTCTTTCTGCAAACAGACTTTTTATTTCAAAACTAAAAACAAGAAATCTTTTATTATTTTTATCTGCCAAGCTTTTTTTAATTCGTCTTGAAGCTAAGATTTATGGTAGTTACTTTACATATTTTTACTTTATTGCAGCGCATTTAAGATTGTTTCTGAGCCATGTGTCGACTGTTACACAGTTCATTAGTGTAATAATATAAGAAAATAAAACTCATTTTCGTCGAATTAAGATTGCTCCAAAACCACTGTGTAAACTAATTTGGGTACATACATACATACATACATATCGTCACGCCTTTTATCCCCGAAGGGGTAGGCAGAGGTGTATTTCTACACCCACTTTTCGCCAGATATAATTTAGTCCCACGTAATAAGGGGCGAGCCTATTGTCGTACCGGGCACATTTCCAGACTCCGTGCTGCTACTGAGAATTTCGTGACCGAAAAACCCAATAACACTGCCCGACCCAGGAATCGAACCTGGGACCTCCCGATCCCACGCGCACATTTATGCCGCGAGACCAACGAGGCAGTCGTATAGGGTTTGATGTCGAGTTTTCCGTCTCTACGCAAAGATGGTATTTGCATTGTGTTATCCCTTACTCGCCTCTTAGGACACCCACGAGAATATATGGGGTGGTGACACTTGTATTCTATGCCGTCAACCACACGGCGAATAATATGGGCAATAATAACTATTTGCAAGAGACTACTGAAACTGCTCTCGGCTGGTTTTAGCTAAACTGATTTTGACTCAATGGACCTACAAGGCAGTAATGAGAGTGGGGAGCAAATAGATGGCGGTACGTAAGAAGAAGCAACTTTGCGCTCTTCCTAATAGGTCTGAGTGTCGGACGGCGCGTGACAATCTACAGCCTCCGTATGGTATAACCTGCAAACGCCACACCAAAGGCTTACTGTTCGCTGTAACAGTAGAAGCCCGTGGAGGCAGCGCAGTATCCACCTCCGACCGTACATCGTAGAATTAAATTGTGGTAGATTCGTGCGACCTTACACCTAAGGGTCTTAATACGTTTGGCAAACTCTTTTGGTACGTTGGGCAAGAGTCGCACATGGTCCCATCTAGGGAATGCAATCTCGTTCCGAGATCTCGCGAGATCTCGATCTCACGAGATCTCGGCCTTTTTTAGCGAGATTAATCTCGTTCGAAAAATGGGCGAGATCTCGCGAAATTTACGAGATTGCACTCGAGCATAAAAACGTCTTACTCGAAGCGCGAACTGACACGGACGGAGTAGCAATCTGTCGGTATCGGCACTAATATATAATGAAATGAATTTATACGAGTCCGGGGAGTCAAAAGGCAAAATTTTGCAGTTCATGATTGTCTGCCTGAGAAGGCGATTCTTTGGACATTATGTGCTTCTGAAGGAGCTACTTTGAAAATAATTCGTAATAATGGCTTGTGATTTGAACTGCACCAATCTTTTCTTTGATTGGTATATTTTGTTTAAGCATGTTTTAGGATTTTATTAGGATCTGTAATTTCTAATAAATAGTCTGTCTCATCATCATCATCCTCTTAGCGTTATCCCAGTTTTCAATCTGGGGTCCACTTTCTACTCTAACCGGATTTGGCTGAATATTAGCTTTTCCACAGAGCGACTGCCTGTCTGACCTCAGCAACCCGAAGGGATAGCGATATTCCATGGTTTAGATTAGTGTCCGTTTATTTAGAAGGTACTGACGCCCTGTAACGACTGTCAAAGATCTTCAGGACAACTGTGACCGACGGGTTAACGTGCTCTCCAAGGCACGGGACAAGCGATAATTAACAATTCAATACGCACATAACTCCGAAAAGTCATTGGTGCGCACCGTGGATTGGAACCCGAAACCCTCTGCATGGAAGTCTGTTGGTATATCCACTCGGCTATCGTCGCCTGAAATAAATAGTCTGTCTAATAGGTATATTTTGTTAATTAATCTGTAATATCTCAAAGGTCTATTGAGAAGATATAGTTTTATTTACCTAATTGATAATGGTAGCGCCATCTACCTTTCCATCGAAACTAATCACATCAACGTCAATGGTTGGTCGCTGCTTGGCCAATGCGAGCGATGCCTTTTGTTTCTATCCCTTTCTATCCCATTCCCTGGAAGGGGCACGCCTTTCGCGGATTGGTCGCCGCGTGCATCGACGCGAGAGACAGTCCAGAACTTTCGAATCGCTAAATACGTGTCCGCCATACCGTACCGCACCGCGCCGCTTCCGCTATAATTATTACCGCTTATACAAAACCGCTCGCGAGTGAAAGTGATTTGTGTAGTGGAGTGAATCAAGCAGCTTCATCTCGAAAACACCAGGAGACTCCCCTTCTGAGAAGAAGAAGATTGCCGTGCAAGGTAAGAGGTTCCTTTCTACACCATACTTTCTCTCCCATTCCAATCGTAGGCGACCAGAACTCGCCATCCTTTAGATACAGTCCATTTGTTCCTAAATCGCCTAGGAACCTTCGGTTTCAGTGTAACGCCGAACCATTTTTTGATCCATACGAGTCGGATTAATTTACCTAGCTATACTCCTAGTGCATTCACAAAACCGTCACATGGTTGTTTCCGGCCGCATCAGTAGGTAAACTTTTTTGTAGCTACCTACTTACTCAATTATTATTTCTGGAACTATCATAGTTGTCTTGTAAGTCTCATATTTCGAGCAACTTTTAATTCCACAGCTCTAAAGTGTTGCCTACTTAGCCTACTTAGGTAAAATAATAGGTACATTAGATATTCTTATTTTGTTTCGGTCTCATTAGCTTATACTTACGTAAGCATGTCACAACAAAAGTTGTCACGCGTGTCGGAAGACAAAGAGATGAAAATCTTAGTAGCAAAACGCAATATTTTATTTGAGCGTATTCAAAACATCTATGAGCGCTCAAAAATCGCCGCTATTTCCGATAGTAATAGAGAATCATTCCTTAGTTATTGTATGACAGTAGATAATATTCGAACAGATTTTCATAAGTTGTTAGACGATTATAACACAAGATTACTTTCTATCAATCCTGATGAAAAACCGAATTATCAGGCGTACACCTCATTCGAAGATCTTTATTGTATTATTAAGCGTATACAATCGCAATTGGAGGGTAAATGTTCGGCACAGCCCGTTGCCGCGGCCAGCATGCCGAGATTACCGCCAATCGAGATTATGTCGTTTGATGGCGATCACACGAGACTGCGGAAACAGCTAGTTATTATTTTAATAAAATGATATTAAAATGATTGAGTGACCTCATACCCCACAGATGCGTGAACTGGTAAATAAATCAAAACATCGCGAACCCCTGTTCAATTAACTTTGCCAGATATAAAAAGACGATGCGTGAAAAAATGCACGCATGTCGGCACGCGTTCGTATTGCACGCATCGCACGCTTTGGGTGTTCTCGCACGCCATCGTTGTAAGCTTGATTAATATTGGACATTAATGCCATTATTAGTTTGTAAGCTCTCTCAAAGGCAGCAGCTGTTTACTTATATCAATGGGATCTTTGTTTTTTCTAGGATATGCAAACATATATAGATACAACTATAGAGTAACTATCTTGTAGGTAGTAGAGCCTTGCTAATTTCAGCATGAATGTGCTGACTTCACGGGGAAAGTATTACCCTCAATCAGAATATCGTCATATAGTAAGGGTTGTATTTAACTGTTAGTCAAAAATACTAATTTTCCACCAAAAATACTAATTGCACCACTAAGCTATTTTGACGGAGCCCTGCTTCGCAGGGCTCCTATTTTTGGGAGCAGGGTCACAAGAGGACCTAACAAAACCTATTAAGTTTTCTGAGTGGATAAGTTTCCCGAGCGGACGAAACTTTCCATATCAAATAATATTTTGTAAAAAGATCATCATATTTGGTGTACAAATAGTATTTTAGTGTGTAAGTCAGTATTTTAGTGAAATAATAAAGTTTTTTTGCGTCACTCACTTTAGTGTGTTACATAACATTTTTGATACGCTGTTAAAAATATTCCATATAGTAATAGTAAAATCTTCCTGAACTCAGATTGTCTACCAACCGTTATGCATTTAAAACGAAGGTACGAGAGCTTCTTTTGAAGAGATTGACGGAATCAGCTCATCACTCTCATCCATTACTATAAGTATTTATGTATTTGTTATGTATGTATATTTAGATATATAGGTATATGTATTATATGTATATATGTATTATATACATGTATGAGTTATGTATGTATATTTGGATGTATATTCTTTACGTATGAATTCTACCCCTTTATTATCTTCTTAATATATAAAATCCTTGCGTTACTGACTGACTGACAGACACGCTACAGCCGAAACTATTGTGCGCAGAAAGCTGAAATTTGGCATGTATGTTCCTTGGGGACCGTAGGGGTGCACTAAGAAGGGATTTCACGAAATGCCCACGGGATCGGTCAAAACGGGTAAATAAAAAAAATGCAGGCGTAGCTGCTGGCGTTCTCTAGTACTATATATTACATAACTATTACTAAACATTTAGAAAACATTATTTTTCAATGTTATCGGTAAAATGCACCTACCACTTTTGTCTCTGCTCCACCTTAAGGTTGACAGGTAGAAAATCCCTTATGGCATTATGTCCAACCATGTACACCTTGTTTGTTCAAAATTTACTTTAACTAAAATTTACTTTACTTACTTTTTTGACGTAGAGTACCTATCTATCTGTCTATAATTTTTAATAAACTTTTATGAAGTAAACTTTTACGGATGGATCTGTCAAACAAGAAATGAAAGAAACAACCAGTCTTTACTTCTAATATTAACTAAAAATCTTTTAGTAATAAAACATTTATTTTATAATTCACAAAACAACGAGAGGTCAAAATAAAACTTACTCATCATCTATGTTACTAAACTGAGGTATTATTATCTGGTTCGGCGTTACACCGAAACCGTAGGTTCTAGGCGACTTGGAGAAGGAATGGACTGTATATAAAGGATGGCGGGTTTTAGTCGCCTAGGATTGGATAAAGGAAGAGGATGTGGAAAAGTATTGTGAGTGGGTATAGGATATTCTAATGATGAGGGGCACTTACCTTGTACGTCAGTACTCCTTCCTTGCAAATGGCAGCCTCCTGGTGTTTTCGGGATGAAGCTGCTTGATTCACTCCACTACACAAATCTCTTTCACTCGCGAGCGGTTTTGTATAAGCGGTAATAATTATAGCGGAAGCGGCGCGGTGCGGTACGGTATGGTGGACACGTATTTAGCGATTTGAAAATTCTGGACTGTCTCTCGCGTCGATGCACGCGGCGACCAATCCGCGAAAGGCGTGCCCCTTCCAAGGAATGGGATAGAAAGGGATAGAAACAAAAGGCATCGCTCGTATTGGCCAAGCAGCGACCAACCATTGACGTTGATGTGATTAGTTTCGATGGAAAGGTAGATGGCGCTACCATATCCCCCCGGCTCTAAAGGGTTGCCTTTAAAAGAAATAGAATTGAACTTAGCTATGTTGGGTGTACTACCGAATAACCCATCAATAGGCTAAGACAGCGATATGATAATAAAATTAATCTAAATTAACTTTAGCGAAAACTACAAACGCAATAACAGCGAAAACTACTAACTAAATACTTAAACTAAGAGGTAGATCCAACTTCAGGCTAGATCTCACTGAGTTGGAAGCGGACAGAGCCGTACAACAGGGCGCACATAGCTCCCCTTAGCGGTTTTCACGGTAACAACGCGGGTTGTACCGTCCTTGGAAGTATGCAATTTCTCTACGATGGCTAACGGCCATGAAAGCGGCAGAACATTATCATGTATTGACGACCAACGTACCCTCCTGTATAGGGGATGCAGGACTATTCCACTTGGATCTAGCCTGAAGCTGGTGTAGATATTCCGCACGCCAGCGGCGCCAGAACGACTGCACGAGTTTATCCAGCAGAGTATGTCTCTGGAGCAAGCTTGAAGAGTCTGCTTCAGGAGCCGGAAATGACGATAATGGCACTGTGTTCAGAAAATGTGCAGGGCTTAACGCGGATGGTTCTGCAGGGTCACTACTCAATGCCGCGAGCGGACGCGAGTTGATCAGTGCCTCGACTTGTGCAAGGACAGTTAAAAGCTCTTCGTAAGAGAGGATCTGTTGACCTATAACCTTGAAGAGATGCGTTTTAATTACTTTGACCATGCTTTCCCAACATCCACCGAAATGCGGTGATGCTGGTGGAATAAACTTCCAGTCAATATGATTTATGGAAAGTTCTTCCTGAAGACGAGTACGATATTCTTCCCTGAGAAACTTATAAAGGTCGCATAAATAAGAGCTTGCGCCCACAAAACAAGTGCCGTTATCCGTGTACAAACACTGTATAGGGCCGCGCCGTGAGAGAAATCGTTTAAGGGCTGCCAGGAATGACACCGTGCTTAAATCTGTCGCAACTTCAATATGCGTAGCGCGCGTCGTTAAGCATGTAAAATACATTTAGATTAATTTTATTATCATATCGCTGTCTTAGCCTATTGATGGGTTATGCGGTAGTACACCCAACATAGCTAAGTTCAATTCTATTTCTTTTAAAGGCAACCCTTTAGAGCCGGGGGGATATGGTAGCGCCATCTACCTTTCCATCGAAAGTAATCACATCAACGTCAATGGTTGGTCGCTGCTTGGCCAATGCGAGCGATGCCTTTTGTTTATATCCCTTTCTATCCCATTCCTTGGAAGGGGCACGCCTTTCGCGGATTGGTCGCCGCGTGCATCGACGCGAGAGACAGTCCAGAACTTTCAAATCGCTAAATACGTGTCCACCATACCGTACCGCACCGTGCCGCTTCCGCTATAATTATTACCGCTTATACAAAACCGCTCGCGAGTAAAAGAGATTTGTGTAGTGGAGTGAATCAAGCAGCTTCATCCCGAAAACACCAGGAGGCTGCCATTTGCAAGGAAGGAGTACTGACGTACAAGGTAAGTGCCCCTCATCATTAGAATATCCTATACCCACTCACAATACTTTTCCACATCCTCTTCCCTTATCCAATCCTAGGCGACTAAAACCCGCCATCCTTTATATACAGTCCATTCCTTCTCCAAGTCGCCTAGAACCTACGGTTTCGGTGTAACGCCGAACCAGATAATAATACCTCAGTTTAGTAACATAGATGATGAGTAAGTTTTATTTTGACCTCTCGTTGTTTTGTGAATTATAAAATAAATGTTTTATTACTAAAAGATTTTTAGTTAATATTAGAAGTAAAGACTGTTTGTTTCTTTCATTTCTTGTTTGACAGATCCATCCGTAAAAGTTTACTTCATAAAAGTTTATTAAAAATTATAGACAGATAGATAGGTACTCTACGTCAAAAAATGTTTGAAGCATAGGTAAATGCTATTGAAAAATTCGTGAAAAAGAATGGCTATCTTTGATTATTTAAAATGGTTCTTATTTTTGTCCTAATTTATTCAAATATTGCGATTATTTACAAGAAAACATACAAAACCGCCAATCTCGCGAGATCTCGAAATTGGCGAGATCTCGCGAGATTGGCTTCATAAACTCGCGAGATCACGCTTGAACCCAAATCTCGTGAGATTTGTATTCCCTAGTCCCATCACAGTCCGGTATAAGTAGTACCTACCCGCCATTTTGAGTTTGGTTGCGTGAGTGAGGTCTGACCCAATTATTTATTTTATCATTAACACAACAGAAAAAAGACGTCGGCTGTCGAACATAGGCTAATTTTGATCCGCTCAGATAACAAGGAGCCGCAAGTGCGTTTTCAGCTTTTGAGATAAAAAAAGGAATGAGAAGTATCGGGATTGGAGAGAACGAAAAAATACTACGGTACATATACTATTACTATTACAGTATATAAATACTATTATTTATTTATTTATTTAAATTTTGAACAAACCAGGTGTACATGGTTGGACATAATGCCATAAGGGATTTTCTACCTGTCAACCTTAAGGTGGAGCAGAGACAAAAGTGGTAGGTGCATTTTACCGATAACATTGAAAAATAATGTTTTCTAAATGTTTAGTAATAGTTATGTAATATATAGTACTAGAGAACGCCAGCAGCTACGCCTGCATTTTTTTAATTTACCCGTTTTGACCGATCCCGTGGGCATTTCGGGAAATCCCTTCTTAGTGCACCCCTACGGTCCCCAAGGAACATACATGCCAAATTTCAGCTTTCTGCGCACAATAGTTTCGGCTGTAGCGTGTCTGTCAGTCAGTCAGTAACGCAAGGATTTTATATATTAAGAAGATAATAAAGGGGTAGAATTCATACGTAAAGAATATACATCCAAATATACATACATAACTCATACATGTATATAATACATATATACATATAATACATATACCTATATATCTAAATATACATACATAACAAATACATAAATACTTATAGTAATGGATGAGAGTGATGAGCTGATTCCGTCAATCTCTTCAAAAGAAGCTCTCGTACCTTCGTTTTAAATGCATAACGGTTGGTAGACAATCTGAGTTCAGGAAGATTTTACTATTACTATATGGAATATTTTTAACAGCGTATCAAAAATGTTATGTAACACACTAAAGTGAGTGACGCAAAAAAACTTTATTATTTCACTAAAATACTGACTTGCACACTAAAATACTATTTGCACACCAAATATGATGATCTTTTTACAAAATATTATTTGATATGGAAAGTTTCGTCCGCTCGGGAAACTTATCCACTCAGAAAACTTAATAGGTTATGTTAGGTTCTCTTGTGACCCTGGTCCCAAAAATAGGAGCCCTGCGAAGCAGGGCTCCGTCAACTTAGCTTAGTGGTGCAATTAGTATTTTTGGTGGAAAATTAGTATTTTTGACTAACAGTTAAATACAACCCTTACTATATGACGATATTCTGATTGAGGGTAATACTTTCCCCGTGAAGTCAGCACATTCATGCTGAAATTAGCAAGGCTCTACTACCTACAAGATAGTTACTCTATAGTTGTATCTATATACATATGTTTGCATATCCTAGAAAAAACAAAGATCCCATTGATATAAGTAAACAGCTGCTGCCTTTGAGAGAGCTTACAAACTAATAATGGCATTAATATCCAATATTAATCAAGCTTACAACGATGGCGTGCGAGAACGCCCAAAGCGTGCGATGCGTGCAATACGAACGCGTGCCGACATGCGTGCATTTTTTCACGCATCGTCATTTTATATCTGGCAAAGTTAATTGAACAGGGGTTCGCGATGTTTTGATTTATTTACCAGTTCACGCATCTGTGGGGTATGAGGTCACTCAATCATTAGTTATCATTTTATTAAAATAATAACTAGCTGTTTCCGCAGTCTCGTGTTTTTTAAATTGGTAGCTCATCTGCAAACTAAGGTTCCAGTTTGATGGATATAAATGAAAGCACATATAATTATGTACCTACTAATGCTTAAGCATTGTCAAGTATCTGTCTGTAAAATCTTAAGGCACAAAGACCGAATTGAAATTATTAATAATTAGTCTAAACGTCAAATCTAGGATTAAGTCTTGTACTTTGTTGTTCGTTTATAGTTTTGTAATACTACGTACAGTGTCTTGATCTGCATTTGAGAAATATTTTCAGGGGTGAATATAACTGAATACAAATACATGAAAATATAACTCACTAAACCATAAAACTCTTATTCATTCAATTGGTATACCAATTGAAAGAAAAAGGGCAATGTTGACTAAAAACAAACTTCAAAGACGATTTTATTTTACTATTTTCTGAATATCAGAACAGCTGAAATCAGCACGGTATGATCGATAGCACGCCGCACTAAGCTAATATTCTGCTAAATAATTTGGATAGAAAGCGCAGCTCGCGCTCCAAGACAAAAGTCTTGAATGCAATCATGATAACGCTAAAACAAACGATGATGATGATGTTTATGACCCACACTGCCCTGCCCAACCTAAAGTGCAGTAACTGCAAAAATATGATATCGAAATTTAAACTGTAAGACGTTGTCTGCCACGTCAGGCACCGGTGCTTGACAGACATGGTATCTGTTAGGGCCGTGTAAGTCACTAGTGCGTGACGCAAACGTATATAATTCAAATGCTCTCAGGGAGCCGTCAGGCGCGTTTTGGATGTTTTTCTCTGTTAAATTGACTGACAAGGCCCCTAAGAAACTATGTTAATCTTGGCCTAACATTTCCTACATATGGGACTGATTTTTAAGTTAGTACACAAAAAATACGTCACAATGAATTTCTTAATATTTTTATTCTTTGAAAATGTCTACGAAAATTATAAAAATAGTAAATTTAGAATAAAGTAAAAACAAAAAAAAAAAATAAAACATGTTAATTTTTTTTATTTTCTTCGATGTACGATGCCTGACAAAATGCCTGACATGGCGCAATGGCTATATTTTCTCCCGATTGGGCTTCGTCAGTCACATATACCTGACAATATTTATTGTTGTCCTATTTTATGTTATAATTATCAAAAAAAGTAAAAAATATTCATATAATGTAATTTATGTCGATATAACACCAAAAAACAAAAAAAAAGAAATTGCCGTCTTTAATATTATGCTATGGCAGTTAACACGAAACACGAAAGTTTAAATTACTATATCATGTTTTTCTATTACTGCACTTTAAGTTCGGGAGGGCAGCGCAGTACGTCATACTTGACCGTCTTATCTTCAATTTGTTCGGAATACCCCTTTCACCATGCCTTTCATCTAAACCCTGTCAACATAATTAAGCGGCAGTAATAACCAACTCAAACAAGCGCATGGCCAAAACTGCCACTTCCTCAAGTTAATTCGTAACTCAAAGAAAATCTTGCAACGGAAACGTAATGAGAGAACGTTTTCAAGTTACGAACACGCTTGGTACAAGTTGAGCAAAGCTAATGTTCAAATTAATCAGAGTCTGCGCTACGAGATATCAATTTTCGACTTCGACTTTATTCACTATGTGATACGTGCTAAATATGCTTGTATGTATAAATATCAGTACTGAGCTATCAAACTGTCAAGAGAGATCCCTGTGGCATTCAGCAGGTTGTCGAGGCATGCGCTATTTATTAAATAGCCTCGTAATTGAATGCTTTTGAACAAGGTGTGACCTCTGAAATACTGCTCTAGAATCGATTTTAAACTTTCGCGATTTGTACACATCATACAATTTTATTAAAACGGGTCTTCTTCGCGATATTTAATTAATTTAAAGTATAAATACCTATGTTTTACCGACGTTTCGGCCGTCTTACAACAGCCGTGGTCGCGCTGATGTCATCTCAGCGTCGTCCTTGTGAAGCGCGGGTTTCGGCAGCTACCCTCACTTGTTTTTTATTTTTATTTTTATCCGAACTGTCGGTACGTTGACACACAACACTTATGACGTCTACACACTGATGAGCTGTGTTACTGCGGCGGGATTTACATTTGTTGATTACCGGATTCCAAGTTGCAGAGAGTCTGTATCCATCCTGGTTGAAATTTTTATGCTTTTTTATTTCAACCGCTTCACGTACTATCCTGGAGTAATAGTGACGGTCGGTAGATAAGACCTTTGGTTGATGTAATTCGATCCAGTGGTTTGGTCCAGACTCCAACAAATGCTCAGCTATGGCAGACTTGTTAATTTGCCGGTTTTTTACAGCTGCGATATGTTCCTTGACCCTTTCAGCGATGGTTCGTTTGGTCTGTCCGATATAGGAACTACGACAACTGCAGTCGACCTCGTAGACGCCAGGTGTTTGTAGAGGAATGACATCTTTCGGGGTGCGCAGATTGTGTGCTAACTTGGAGAGCGGACTGTATACAGGCTTTATGGAGTATTTCTGTAGTACTGTTCCAACTTTGTCCATCACTCCCTTTATGTAAGGCATATAAGGCGGTACTCTGCTTACTTCCGGTTTACGGTCCTTCCTCTTCAGACGTGGTATCTTCTAGTTGAATCCGTTGCACCTAAGTACCTCCTGAACATGTGACAGCTCACTGTTCAAATGTTCAGGGTCACAGAGGTCTTACGCTCTGTTTACTAATGAAGTCACTACGGATTCCAAGTGTCGCGGGTGATGATGCGAGTATGCATTGAGATACCTATCTGTGTGTATCGGTTTTCTATAAACAGTGTGTCCCAAGGTACCGTTTTCCCTCACTGTCACTTTTACGTCGAGAAAGGGTAACGACCCGTCTGCCTCCATTTCAAATGTAAATCTAATATTAGGGTGTATGGAGTTTAAGCTATTTGCGAACTGTTCTACGTCTTGCTTGTCGCCCTTCATGATACAGAATACATCGTCGACATACCTCTTCCGTAGCTTTACTTTTGATGCCTGCATGTCTATGGATTCCTCAAAGTACTCCACCCAGATGTTGGCCATTACCGGTGCTACTGGGCTACCCATAGCCACTCCATCGATCTGGAGGTAATGTTGTCCACGGTATGGGAAGTAGTTTGCTTCCAAACAATTTTTAAGTAGAACAGTATATTTGTCAGACAGACCGTTTGCCCTTAGTTTTCTCTCAACGACCTCAAGGCAATCCTGAACTCGAACATTGGTGAAGAGTGACTCCACGTCAAAACTCACCATCACTTCGTCTGGTTCCTTTTTCACGTTCTTGATAATGTCAATAAAGTGACGAGAGTCCTTCACGAAAGATGCCGTCTTACCTACCAACGGTTGCAGTACCTTGCTGTGTTTCGCCGAACCATATGTGGGTGAGTTTATTTGACTCACTATCGGTCGCAATGGTACGTTAGTCTTGTAGACTTTAGGCAAACCGTATATCTTGGGCGGCTTCACGATTTGAGGTTTGGGTAGACGTTCAAATTCATCTTCCGTGAATACGTTTTTATGGTCCTTAATCAATGCTCGAATGTGTTTCGTAACTCTGGCTATCGGGTTATAGGATACCGGCTTATATACTAGTATGGCACTTAACAGATTCCGTATTTTGCTATCATAGTCACTAGAGTTCATCACTACAATGGCGTTACCCTAGTCGGCCTTGACTACGCCCACTACGGCCACTAAAATATTCGTGTTATCACGCAACGATTTTAATGCCTGACGCTCTTCTGTGGAGACATTGGGTTTCGGCGGCTTTAACTTTCGTAAAATAACGGCAACATCCTGTCTAAGTGTATCTGCGTCGTTAGACGGTAACTTGTTGCGAGTTATAACCTCCTCAATGCTACTTATGACACTCTCATACGGAATCCGATTAGGAGTTAAAGCATAATTAAACCCTTTGGCCAGCACGTTTTGTGTCGCGCTATCAATAAGACGGCCGAATAGGTATTTATACCTTAAATTAATTAAATATCGCGAATAAGACCCGTTTTAATAAAATTGTATGACTGCTCTAGTAGTATTATAGCTTGAAATTCTGAGTAATGACTCTGTGAAAGTACCAAGTCCCGGAGGGCACACTAAGAGATTTGGAAAAGCACCCCTGGTGCAGTCAGTAAATGTTGCCAGGGGTGCTTTTATGTTTTATGGAAAATGCTTCCAGCGCCGAATAAAGATAAAGGGTATGTTAAGTGTTAAGGCTGATGCTAGTAATTAATAAACAAACAATCTTGGAGTGGAAGCAATATAGCAACAAAGATCAAATAATTAGATTAAGTGCGAGTCCCATAAGGGTCCCGTAGTTCAGGTATCTACTTAACATACCCTTTATCTTCACTTAATCAAATATCACGATCACTTTTTCATCACCAAAAATAACTTTGTTTTCCATAGTGTTTGTATAAACGACAAAGTTATATTTGCGGTTGATTAAAATTACTTAAATTTAAAATAGCTATGAGCACTTTTTTGATAGGCAAGTTATTATAGGCATATTGGTTTATAAATTATTTTACATAAAAATACGTCTCATCTGGTTATCAGATCGGTGAATGTCGATCTTCCACGTCTCCTCTACTATCGAATGCGTTCAAAGTGCCCAAATTCGGCCTGGGCCCTTGACCACCTATCGTCGTTCTTGTTAATGTTGAGAAAAGAGAATGACCATCGCTTTGTTTTAAAACCCGGCGTTATGCTCACAGCATGACTATTTGCCAAAAGATAATATTTTATGACTGATATTCTTCCTCAATTAACAAAGTATCGATAAAAACAAACAAACAACTCGTTTCTGAGATTAAAATTCGTTTCTGAGATTAACATACACGAGAAAATCGTTTGATACTATTTACTATTATAAAATATGTTAAAGTTTATGAGGAATAGCTTACACCCATTCACCCATCCTAACTATGTGTGTTAGTTACTTTCACTCTAAAACCACTGAACCGATATCAATGAAACTTTGCACTAGTTTAGCTCACTTACCTACATCAGAATAGCACAGTAGCCTTGATACGACGCAGCTAAAGTTGAGGTCAACATATATTAGTCTATTTTTCTACCTGGCAACCACGACGCATATGACATCAGAGAGTAAGGAGGTTCTTATCAACATAGAAGCCGAAAGCATTCTACTGCTGTTCATAGGCCTCCCCCAAGGATCGATCTTGAGCCATCCGCATCAATCCGAGGTACTTAAACCTAATGTTAATAAACTTGTTAAGCATATACAAACCACATATAGAGGTCTATAGAAAGAAAAACTAATTCAACAATCCCATTTCACAGCAACTTGCTCATGATCCAAATCTCCTTAAGACGCAGTGAAATGCATTTCAAGTGGGTTTCAAATGAGCACAACCGCATTTAATAAATTCTGGAAGATTACAGAAGTTGAAATTCAATTTGGCCACACACCTTGCTTAGCACAACTGACGATAACATTAGGCTAGATGTACAATGGGAACTAATGGTATAAAACAAGAAAAAACTAGGAGCTGTTTAGGTATCTATACTAATACTTATTACTATTATAATTATGTTTATTATAGAACGAAGTCCAGCTTTCATCCTCACTGTCTATCAATACAATGAACTCAAAAACTACCAAAACTGATTTTTATACGGGTTTCACCAATAGATAGATTGATTACAAACTTTATGATATTTATTAACAAGTCTAAAATATTACTTATTTTAATGAATGTCTCAATCAATTGCAATAGTACAGGCTTTACAACGTTTGAGATGTTATTTTACGATAATCTATAACCTGCAATAATCCAATTCAATTTCAAGAAAAGGATTAAAAAATAATCTAGTAATTTGACAGCCCCGTTGTATTCCCAACCGGGTCCAAATCTGTGATTATGCGCCGACCGTTTAGCAAGAAGTAGTTAAATTAAACTGAAGATTAGACTGAACGGCAAACTTCAAGTGAACACCAACTTGACAATATTATAAACATGTGTACTTAGTTTACAACTGAAGTGCAAGTTTGCTGGATTCTATCGTGGTATGGTCTGTAATGTTATGACTTATGACATAGGCACATATATGATACTTTTTGATACTTTCATTTAAACAAGACTACATGAGCCCGCGGTTACACCTGCGTTATTTAGGGCTAATGCTCCGCACCCACGTCTCAAAGCGTGGTGTTATATAGCTTATATCCATCCTCGATAAATGCTATCTAATACTTAAATATTTATGTAAATCGGACCAATAGTTTCTGAGATTCGCGCGTTTAAGCAAACAAACAAGCTTTTCTGCTTTATATATTCGTATTAGATACTATCTCAACGGCATTAAATTGTAAATCAACGCTTGCCACGTGCCTCAGAGAGCGCGTTAAGCCGTAGGTTCTGGCTGTCATGGAGATCTTTGTCAGTATCCTCTAATAAACGCTGACACTGGTTTAAACCATTGATTATCGCTATCCCTTTGGGTTGCCGAGGTCAGACCCCTTTGGGTTGCCGAGGTCAGGCTGCAATAGCTCTGAGAAAAGATGATATTCTGACTTATCTGGTCAGACTAGTAAGCAGACTCTGGGGTCCAAGGAGTTACAATTTTTGATGCAACCTGTAGAATGCTAGGTCAGTCGGGTCTTGGGATTGATAGATTTATGGATGTTGATTTGTTCACGCTGAAACCTCTGATCGGATTTTGCATTAGGTTAGCCAAAATGTGGGGCAGACTTTAGGTGTCCTACGAAAACATTACGGAAGATTCACCGTCATGTATGTCTCCACACGACGGTTTCCTTAACCATTTAGCAAGTAATAATACTTGATCTTATAATGAGAAGTATGAACGAGAGAGAAAATATGACTGCCTTCGTATTCCAGTGGATAGCGTATGCGTCTACTGATCAGGAGGTCCCGGGCTCGATTCCGGGGTAGGGCAAAAGTGTTACTGGGTGATTCCAAATTCTCAGTAGCGGCACATGAGTAAATTATCTACTCATGTGGTAGCAGCACGGAGGCTGGCAAAGTGTCCGGTAACGGCATTAGGATCGCCCCATATTACGCGAGACCTACAAATCCATAACATGGTGAAACGTGGGTGTAAAATCTACCTACCCTTTCGGGGATAGGTGCGTGAGTTTATAAAAACATATATAGGGAGAAGAGTAGTGTGCCTAGTATAGAGTAAGTATTAAACAAATCAAAAAATCACACTTTTACTAGAATTTATAATGTATTTTTTGTTCTATGTAACATACCAATGTTATGTATTTTATTACTTTGATAAAAAAGCTTCAAACAACTAATGACGCTTCACGATAACAATAGAAAGTAAACAAATAACGCAAAACGCACTTTCATCAAAATGTATTGTGTGAAACACAACAAATAGCTGGAATTCGTTTTCAGATAAAATTTAAAATATCCAATACAATGGGTAAAACATATTTGTAACAATTATTTAACAAAACAATCTCGACTTTTTTATCTAGATTCCGAATTAATAAAAATCGAGTATTGAGAAATTAAATGTGAGCTTCTACAACTTTGGCCCGCGGCTTCAATAGTAAAAATCAAAATCAAAATCATTTATTCATCTAGGTCACAAGGTGACGCTTATGAACGTCAACTTTTAAATTAAATTACTTAATGCTTCTACATTTACATTTACTGCCTCGTTCGCAAAGCAATAGGTAGAGCCACGAGAAAGAACGGGCAATAAAACTCGAGGCCACTCTTTTATGTCGCTAATATTATGGTACATATTTTCATTTTTGTAAGGAGCTGCAACTGTTACACATTGTACTAAATTACTTGTAAATAGTAATTAGTTACAGACATAATACTTAAGCAATTAAAGTAGTTACTAAATTATGTGTTTTAGTTAGCCTTCCAATGCGAATATTGTGTAACAGGAGCATCCACTTACGACTTATAATGTATACAACTCGTGACCATGTTCAGAACTATGGTGGAAATGTATGTTACAGAAGTGACGAAATATGAATACACAAAATTACAAAAACGTTAGTTCACAGACCATGATAACGAGTTATCTTCATCTTACAGTACAGTAAATAAAAAAAAAAATAGTGGAACAACAATGCAAATGTAAATGTAGTAAGTAGAATGACCTAATTATGATAAACGAATAATAATTTAAAAGAACTAGAAATGTTATATAATGATAAACTGAAAAATGCTAAGTATCTATATAAATTCTAAATAAGTAGTAGATCATGAGTTGTCTAGTGTAAGTGACCATCTATCCTTGTCACTGAAATAATCATTAATAGTATAATAACCTTTCTTAATAAGGCAGTCTTTTATTTTAGTTTTAAATGTACTAAATGGTAATTCTAAAATACTAATTGGTATTTTATTGTATATACGAATACCTAGCCCTACAAAAGAATTATTAACTTTATGTAAACGATGATAAGGGGCATATAACCTATTGTAGCTATCCTATACCTAGCAGTGCCTACAGTGACTTTTGTGATGTGTAAATAGAAACATGGATACACACAGCCCTGAAAAGGACTGAAGTGTTTAAATAGAAACAGTGATAATAGTCCTGACAAGGACTGTTCAAGGACTTTTGTTGTTGTTCTGAAAAGAACAGTTTTATAGACTTTTGCAACGTTAAATAGAAACAAGAAGAGTTCTCTTGCGAACTCAAAGATGCACACGCTGACGATTTCAAGAAATCTTCGCTCTGCAAATATTATTGCGTCGACGCGCGCCGTGCCCGCTGACGCGCGAACGCACGACGTCTTCGCTCGACGAGTGACCGGCAAATGGAGCCACCGCGCTTATGCCACCAGTATAAGTATGTTCCCGTTTGCGCGGGAAAACGCTCGCGCGACGTATGAACCACCTGGCGGATTACTTACGTAAACTCAACTCAAATATTATTGGCCGATTGTACTTTAAATTAATTGGTTGATTGTTTTGATCATTTTACATTTCTATTTATCTGCATTTGGATTGGCTCAGCCTAGTTGTACATTTTGTATATAAACAGCACTAAATTACAAATAAATTATTCTGAATCCTGGAGTCAAGAATATCATTTCTACATACCATACCTTCATTCTCCAAAGTTCTCCAAAGTGACCCTCTCCGGAACACAAGAAGTACAAATCAAGAACGGAAAAGCTCTGCCCATCAAGCCACCGAAAAACCGCAACATCCTACATTCAACCATAGTACCAGCATAGTCAACGAAGCCCTGCTCCACAAGTCTCTACAGTTTCAAACATGTCACAACAGCAAGAAAATTCTATCCCGGCCAGCTCATTCAACTCTACATCAATCAACACCGTCACTCAAGCTGAAATTGGTGGCATATCGCTAACCATGCGTATCCCACCATTCTGGCGTGATCGACCACGTCTGTGGTTTATCAGTTTCGAAGCCGCCACCAACGACCTGAAGAAAAGCCAAGCCCAGCTCGCTCAGATGGTAATCGCACAGCTGGAACGCCAAGACATCGAGCAGATCACCGATCTTCTATACAACCCACCAGAGCAAGACCAGTACAAGGCGATAAAAGAGCGTCTCATATCTGCCTATGAGGAGTCCGACAGCCGCCAGTTCCAAAAACTGCTGTCAGAGATGGAACTCGGCGATCAGAAGCCGACCCAACTACTCCGGCGTATGAGAAACCTCGCTACAGACAAAGTTCCAGACAGTACGCTGCGACTCATGTGGACCAACCACCTTCCACCACACATACGCTCTGTGCTTGCCGTCAGCGAGACCTTCGCAACTAAGTCGTCGTTAGAAGAGTTAGCGTTACTCGCCGACAAAATGATGGAACAGACGCCACCAGCTGCACCTCACATCTCAGCCGTACAAACGATAACCTCACCGACATCACCACCAACTCAGACAGCCGACCTACAATTCCTTGTCACCGAACTACGCAAGTTATCATTAGAAATAGCCGAATTGAAATCAAGACCACCGCACAGCCAATACAACGGTTACCGCCGCAACCGCTACCCGTCTTACAACCGAAGTCCATCGCAACAACGCAGTCGAGACTCATCACCATCACCTTTCTGCTATTATCATCGACGTTTCAAAGAACAAGCTCGACGCTGCACGTCACCTTGCACATTCAATAAGAAGTCGGAAAACTAGGCCGAACGTTAGTGGAGGCGGACTCTGGCGTTCACGAAAACTCACACCGCCTATACATAACAGATCGTAACTCCAACATATCTTTCCTGGTCGACACGGGTGCGAACATATCCGTACTACCTAGAAAGAAAGGACAAGTCGCAACGCCACTATCGTTCCAACTATATGCGGCTAACAACACAACTATAGCTACGTACGGTGAGAAAACATTAACGCTCGACTTCAACCTACGACGCCCATACAAATGGAAGTTCATTGTCGCCGACGTTTCAAGACCTATACTCGGCGCTGACTTTCTCAAACATCACCAACTTATCGTCGATTTGAAAAACAAGAGATTGATCGACGGCGTCACGAATCTCAAGGTCAACGCCCCAGTTCGCATTTCAAACATGCCTACAGTGTACACCATCGACAAGTCACAGTCGTATCACGACATTTTAGCGCAATATCCCGGCATCACACGTCTCACTTCAATGCAGTTAAGCTCTTCTATCAACGTGCAACACTACATTGAAACAGAAGGCCCACCAATACATAGCCGCGCTCGCCCCATACCACCGCACCGATATGAAATCGTGAAGAAAGAGTTTGAAAATATGATTGAACAAGGGTTATGCAGACCAAGCAAGAGTCCATGGTCATCACCGCTTCACATCGTCCCGAAGAAGAATGGTGACATTCGAGTCTGCGGAGACTATCGGCGACTCAACGCTATCACAAAACCCGATCGCTATCCCGTTCCACGCGTCAAAGATTTCACACATCATCTCTCAGGCAAGACTATCTTCTCAACAATAGACCTCAACCGAGCCTACCAACAACTGAGCATAAGAGAGGAGGACATCGAGAAAACCGCTATTATCACACCAATGGGTTTATTTGAATTCCCGCGAATGTGTCCCGGTTTGAAGAACGCAGGACAAACGTTTCAACGTTACATTCACGAAGTACTGCGAGGACTAGATTTCGTATATCCATTCATAGATGATATACTAATCGCTTCGGAACACGAGACCCAGCATCGAGAACACCTCCACACCGTCCTGAAGAGATTAGAAGAACATGGTATCACCATCAACCCCGCTAAATGCAACCTAGGCAAGTCCGAAGTTCAGTTCCTCGGTTATCATGTATCAAAAGATGGTATCAAGCCTCCCGAACAAAAGATCAAAGCTATCACTGATTACCCCAAACCCAAGACAATAGAAGAACTACGGAGATTCCTAGGAATGTTAAATTTCTACCGCGATCACATTCCCAACGCCGCCTCACTACAAGCACCATTGAATTCATACCTACACAACCTGAAGAAACGAGATAAAACTGCAATCACATTGTCCGACGAAGCAACACAAGCCTTTGAACAATGTAAAGCAAGCATCATCACCGCAGCTTTACTTGCTCATCCATCTCACCACGCAACACTCGCTCTATTCTGTGACGCATCGGACACATCAGCCGGTGCCGTAATTCAACAATACTTAAACGAAACATGGCAGCCGCTCGGATACTTCTCTAAGAAATTCAACGACGCGCAACTGAAGTATTCTACCTATGATCGAGAATTACTAGCTATTTACATGGCCGTCAAACATTTCCGAAAAATTTTCGAAGGACGTCATCTCATTATATTCACCGATCACAAGCCGCTAACATTCGCAATGAGCAAGATCAACTCCACCACCGAGACACCGAAGCGAACGAGACAATTATTATTCATTTCCGCTTTCTCCACCGATATAAGGCACGTAAGCGGTAAACAAAATATCGTCGCAGACGCCCTTAGTCGCATAGCAACCATAACTTGCCCGTTCGCTATCAACTACAACGACATAGCAACAGCGCAAGAAAGAGACAGCACTATACAACAATTACTACGCGACGATCACCTCGCGCTCAAGAAAATAACAATACCTAATACTGACATCGAACTATATTGCGAAACATCTACGTCACATATTCGCCCATACATCCCCGAGCCATACAGAAAAGAAGTTTTTAACAACGTTCACAACATAAGTCATCCTGGTACCCGTACAACTCGCAAGCTCACAACACAGAAATACTTTTGGCCTTCAATGAATGCAGATATCAGCCGCTGGACGCGAACCTGTATTCAATGTCAGAAAGGCAAGATACATCGTCACACCCATTCAAGCATCGCATCTTTCCCGCCAACCGATCGTTTTCAACACGTACACATAGACATCGTTGGACCACTACCTACAACTGTTCAAGGTCATCGATATCTCGTAACTATGATTGACCGTTTTACGAGATGGCCTGAGGCCGTACCTACAGAGGAAATAACAGCTGATCGAATAGCGAACATCGTCTATCAACATTGGATATCTCGCTTCGGATGCCCGGCTACACTAACATCAGATCAAGGTCGACAGTTCGAGAGCCAACTATTTCAAAACCTCATGAAACTAATGGGTATCAAGAAAAATCGAACTACTCCTTACCACCCGCAAAGCAATGGAATCATCGAACGTTGGCATCGCTCACTCAAAAATGCATTACGCGCAAAGCTCACCGACACGCGCTCGTGGATCGACGAAATACCTACAATATTATTGGGATTACGTGCCGCTCTGCGCACTGACACCGGCGTGAGTCCCGCTGAATTAACCTACGGATGCATTTTACGCCTACCAGGAGACTTTTTCACATCAAGCGCATACACACCTACAGCTATGGATTATACCTACGTCGAGAAGCTACGTGAAATCATTCATAGCAACAAACCTCAAGCATTCACCGAGCATCATAATAATAATAGAAATATTTTCGTGCATAAAGACCTACTCAATTGCAGTCACGTGTTCGTTCGAGTAGATTCAGTGCGTAAGCCACTACAGACACCCTACGAAGGACCCTACAAGGTTATAAGCCGAAAAGACAAAGTGTATTGTGTACAATTACCAGACCGACAAGCAAACATTTCAATCGATCGACTGAAACCTGCTTACGTCGTATTAGAAGATAGTGATAATATACCATCAAACCATAACAACACATTACCTTCAAGCAACATTACCATTACCCAGAAAACCAATAACCTTACCGTTACCAAGGATACCGAAGTTACCTTACCGCATTATAACCTTACCAAACAACAAGTACCTGCGCCGGCGAACTCTACGACGCCGATGCCGCCGCCGCAAACGGACATCAAAACAACACGTTCCGGTCGCACCATCAAGCTGCCGGTACGCTTCGCTTGAAGGGGAGTACTGTAGCTATCCTATACCTAGCAGTGCCTACAGTGACTTTTGTGTTGTGTAAATAGAAACATGGATACACACAGCCCTGAAAAGGACTTAAGTGTTTAAATAGAAACAGTGATAATAGTCCTGACAAGGACTGTTCAAGGACTTTTGTTGTTGTTCTGAAAAGAACAGTTTTATAGACTTTTGCAACGTTAAATAGAAACAAGAAGAGTTCTCTTGCGAACTCAAAGATGCACACGCTGACGATTTCAAGAAATCTTCGCTCTGCAAATATTATTGCGTCGACGCGCGCCGTGCCCGCTGACGCGCGAACGCACGACGTCTTCGCTCGACGAGTGACCGGCAAATGGAGCCGCCGCGCTTATGCCACCAGTATAAGTATGTTCCCGTTTGCGCGGGAAAACGCTCGCGCGACGTATGAACCACCTGGCGGATTACTTACGTAAACTCAACTCAAATATTATTGGCCGATTGTACTTTAAATTAATTGGTTTTGATCATTTTACATTTCTATTTATCTGCATTTGGATTGGCTCATCCTAGTTGTACATTTTGTATATAAACAGCACTAAATTACAAATAAATTATTCTGAATCCTGGAGTCAAGAATATCATTTCTACATACCATACCTTCATTCTCCAAAGTTCTCCAAACTTTCTTCTGCTTGTTTCGAGTATTTATATTATGTATATCGCTTTTTGTGGTAAATAAACTTATATTTTGCCTAATGTACAAAATATTAGCAAATAAAAATTGCGAGGCTACTGTAAGAATTCCTATAGACTTAAAGCGTTCCTTAAGAGTATCTTTTGCACCTAACATGTATATTGCTCGTACCGCTCGTTTCTGTAGAACGAAGATATTCTGAATATCCGCTGCTTTGCCCCATAACAAAATACCGTAGGACATAACACTGTAAAAATAGCTAAAATATACTAAACGAGCCGTGTCGATGTCAGTAAGTTGCCTAACTTTTCTGACGGCATACGCAGCAGAGCTGAGCTTTCCTGCTAGACATGCTATATGTGCACGCCATTGTAAATGATTATCTAATGTAATACCACATAGGAACACTGTAGAGTCTACTGTGTCAAGTTCCTCCCTATCTAGCATAATATTAGGTCCCAGTTGTCTAACGTTAGGTAAAGCAAATTTAACGCATTTAGTTTTCCTAGAATTAAGTACTAGGTTGTTTGCTGTAAACCATCGTGTAACTTATAATAGTGCATTATTTACATCATCAAATTGATTTCTATTCCTATCTACTTTAAAAATAAGTAACGTATCATCTGCAAAAAGTACGACATCACAGATGTTTTTTAAATAAAAAGGTAAGTCATTAATATATACTAGAAATAGAAAAGGACCTAAAATTGAGCCTTGTGGAACGCCTAGCTGTATCGGTAATTTAGAGACATAATAATCGACACACTGAAATCTTTGCCGCAGGTACGAATCGACAACACTAAGTGCGGTTTTCTCTACGCCGTAGTGGCGGCGCTTACGCAGTAGTGTGTCGTGCTGAACGCAGTCAAATGCTTTAGATAGGTCACAGAACACTCCAATAGCATTCTTTGATGACTCCCAAGCACTATAAACGTGTTTTATGAGAGCAACACCCGCATCAGTAGTGGATCTACCTTTAGTAAACCCGTATTGATCTTTGTGAAGCAGACTATTTAAATTGAAGTGGCTTAATAGCTGCTTTAAAATAATCTTTTCAAATATTTTACTAAATGCTGGCAAGATAGATATGGGCCTAAAATTATTAATTTCATTTTTACTGCCAGATTTGAATAAGGGTATAATTTTACTTAATTTCATCAAATCCGGAAATACGCCTAGGTCAAAGCATTGATTAAAAATTATAGATAGGTAAGGCGCAACAGTCTCAACTATAGTACCTAAAATTTTAATTGAAATGCCCCAAAAGTCGCCGGTATTTTTATTATTAATTGAATTATACGCGATCAATATATCTCGCGGGGTAACGTGCTCGAACTTTGCCAGATAGGCCCTGCATGTTTTGGTGTACTATATTCAAATACTGCAGCCTAGCTGTTGTCCTATCTTGGAGTTTAAATCACAAGACGTGACAATAAAAACGTTGTTAGTACAAGTACTAACCCTATCAAATAAATTGTAAACACTGGGGTCTTTTCCTTGCTGTAAATTGTATGCTAATAGTTCAGCAATCTGTCGCTTAATATAAAATGGCAGATACATTGTATCTTTTGTTAAAGTAAATTTACTAATAAATTTATTAGCGTCAAAAAACAATAATGCGTCACTATGACGACAAGTTATATTATATAATAACATATTTAATTGGTGTATGTGCATGTTTTGTGTATGTGTTAAGTCATTTGAGTATGGCAAAGCACATAAAATAAATTTACAACTAAATCTGGAATTAAGGTCTAATAACATTTCAACACATTCTATGATATGCTGTCTTTTTACAGTTAAACTGTTACCAAACAACAATATGGCCGTACTACTCTCATCTAAGGGGTGCAACTTAATCTGATTAACTAAACTACTGTAACTATCCCCTGGCCTACAATAATTTATAACACACTGGTTCGTATACTCACAGAGAAGACTACCAAAATTATGACCTAGCCTATCAGAAAAAAGTATCGAGTGATATACCTATACAGGGAAAAAGATATTGTTTTTAACTCTAAATTGTTACTTTTTCGAAAGTTTCTTAACTGGGAATTGTTCTAAATAAAAATGTAGGCAGCGATAGCCTAGTGGAGATACCAACAGACTGCCAAGCAGAGGGTATTGGGTTCGAATCCACGGCGCGCACCAATGACTTTTCGGATTTATGTACGTATTGAATTATTAATTATCGCTTGTCCCGTGCCTCGGAGAGCACGTTAAGCCGTCGGTCCCGGTTGTCATGAAGAACTTTGATAGTCGTTACAGGGCGTCAGTACCTTCTAAATAAACTGGCACTAGTCTAAGCCATGGAATATCGCTATCCCTTCGGGTTGCAGTGGTCAGACAGTGGAAAAGCTAATATTTAGCCAAATCCGGTTAGACTAGGAAGCTGACCCCAGATTGAAACTGGGATGATATTCTAAATAAAAATGTTGGTTAAAATATCTCACGACTTTAAAAATAAAGGGTCCTAAGTGACAAAACTTTAGTTAAGTTTAGTTAAGTTGTGTACCGTTTTAGTTTGATATTTGAACTAATATAGTGTATTTGGCGTGTATAGACAAGGATCTGTTTGTCTGCCTGTGTTATCGTGGCTCCTAAACGAGCGGGCCCATTATGATGTATTATTATTTCGCAAGTTTTGCTACAAAGCTGACGTGAGTGATCGAAACGGTTCTTACTAACAATGTATAAAGATCTGTGGAGGGTTACATAACATTTTAATATTTACGTTATTATAAGAAATAGGTACCTATATACATATCTGGTTATGTGTTTGGACTAGAGTTCAAATACAATATCAGATTATTATGTATTTAACTTGTATGTCGAATACTTAAACAATTTGATTTATTAGAAAAATATCAATTAGATGTATTTGAATGCTTAAAAATGTATGTTTATTTCAAATATTCGCATTATTGGGGTCTTCGGGTTTTAAGGCATTGGATCGAAACCGGACCAGCGCCATGATCATGATGATGATTAAATTAAAACGTCCATATTTTTACTATAATCTACTATACTAGAATTAGGAATCTAGATGAAGACGCTGTACGGAAATAAAGGGAAGATTATCCAACACCAATTAATCAACCAAGCACCAACCAACCAAACTAACCCTAGATCTATGAAACCAACTTCACCATAGATCAAATTAAGCCATACTAGTATACATACACAACTGAGAACACAGAGCTAACTTACAAGCCGAAAGTAAGTTGATACGAATGTACCACTACTGCAGAACTTAATCAGTCCGCTCTAACATTTAATATGCAGACAACTGCAATGGAAATTTACGGGCGTGGTTAGATAGGAATGATGATGTAGAAACGTGAACGATGCCCACAGCTACGCCCGAACTAACCATTTCTGTGGGCATACCCACCCGGTCTTGTGGACATTTCGGGAAATACGTGCTTGTGCACTAAGCACGTCTTCCTTACTGAACAACTCAGACTACCGTATATAATATGCGGGCATAGCTGCGGCATCCTCTGGTAAAGGCCTAGCCCATTCTATAGTCAGATAAAAGCATTGAAGCGGCCACTTACATCGTTACGCCATCTCGGAATCGGAACTATTGGCCGCACTTTTATAGCTTCGAATACAATTAATTTTTCAACGGAAGGTACACCTAAAAAGTACTTCCTCAAAATGCGTCCGTGTTGTAAAAGAAAGACGCTGTCCAATTTCTAGCATCGATGATAAAGATATGATGAAGACCTACTCAGAGGTAGAAAGATAAGGCCTTAACATGGATATATCAAATCTGAAGACATGCAGCAGCACCTCATACTACAATCCAACATCAATGCTCTACTTACATACTATAAAATTCCACCACGTCTTGAGGGTTTTACAACCATGCATTATTGTTATCAGCACGTCAACTTAAAACTAAACCATAGATTTATCAATTTAGAGTCTATTTTCTGTTTACGTTTTTGTATAGTTTTGATGAAACGCAGTAATATGTTGTATTGAGCTAATAAATTGGTAGTAATACTTCGCGGGAGTCGTGTGATTGTATCACGCTTTGGTTTAAAGCTCTTTGTGATCCAATATGATTGGTGTTTAACTAAAACTGGTTATTACGCAATGCTGCTAGGTTAATGATCAATAAAAATCTTCACGTTTATAGGGTTTGTTTACAGATTTGTGTGTAGAAAGCATAAGCACATACCTACCTTTGCTTGTATGACTATGTTTTTAACACTGATTTGTTAGTTAGTATCATCATCGTCCTAGCGTTATCCCGGATACATCAATGACTGCCACCACGCACTGCACGTCAATTCTGTAAAATTCAAACAACGACTCTCATTATTTTCACGTGGCTATTCGCTCTCACTGCGCATAAGGTTCAAAATTACCTTGATTTTGACTGCGAAGTGAGCGTCGAACTGACAGGGGAATTACCTTATAGAATGCCTTACTTTTTACGTCATCTCATACTTTATCTGTAAAAATCTCGAGGTCAATTTAGTTCAACTCGCAAACATGCTTGCAAGAGTAGCGCTAGTGTAGATTCGAATTATCAACCGAGTTTTTAGAATGCCAATCGAGAAACTCACAGCGGATTCAGATGCGAAGTTTACAATGAAGACAGAATCACACTGCAGGTTGCACTAGTCTACCCAGATTTGACGTAGTAATATTCAAACCGACTGCCGTTGGACTGCCGCAAACCAAAGGTGAAGCGATATTCCATGGTTAAATGAAGAACTTTATTTATACGCTATTACATTTTAAGGTGATTGACGCTTACTTTGTGACTCAGAGTACATAGCTTAGCGCGTTTTTCGATGCTGTCATAAATATATTTGACAATTGTTACGGTAATATCTTAGTACTGTTCTAACAAAGGTAGTGAATAGTTAAGTTGAATAAGCAAATAAATTAATAGTTTAAAAACACTAGAAAAAACACGCTTTTATAAATGCACGTAAAACAAAAAATATATGATTGGCGCCCTAACTGGAGTTGCAGCACGAGCTGACTCTACATTAAACAGTCTGTTTAAAGTACCAATTTGTCGAACTCAGACAAAACATGCGACATCAGCGAGGAAAACTATATTCACCGACATATTTAATGCCTCTTCTTTCAGGAAATTAAGTACATAAGGGTAATGCGTCAACAGTGGCAAAATGTAGAGTTCTTGTTAGTGGACGAGATATCTTTGGTTCCCTTTGGTAACTCTTTGGCGGCATAAATGCTATGCTCTTGTGCAACACGCAGTTTCCGCCAGAAAAGTAGTATTATTTCTTTAACAATAAAGTCTTTCCCGTTCCAGCGCCCACGCTTTTACAATCAAATTAAAACCACATAATTTACAGTTCAGCCCAGAAATAGTGACAACTTGAGCGATCCATATTTTTTTTTTGTTTTACGTGCATTTATAAAAGCGTGTTTTCCTAGTGTTTTTTAAACTATTAATTTAGTTTATACTTTTTGGACTTATTTTATTTTATTTATTCAGGATAACAAACAATTGTACACGGTGCTCAATATAAGTACTTATAACTAAAAACAAAAACACTTGTATGTGCACAACCAACATCGCTGTCCGCTACATCAATGTTAATATAGTAGTAATAAGAATGTTTTACATGATACTCTTTTTGGCATGAAAAGACCTTAACTAAAGTAATTAATTACAAGTAAAGACTGAGCAACAAACAAAGTTCAGTATCAACCATTATCATCATCTATTTCTTTGAGTTTCTCAACCACGCATCTCTTGAATTGTCCCGGAGACAGTAAAAACAAGTCAATGTCTGTAAAATATTTATTATACAGTTTCATTAAGCGGCAAAGTGGGGCTCGCTCGCCCGCATCCGTTCTGCACATCCTGGGTGCAAAAAGGCCCCAGTTATGTGCAGCGCGTATACGGTGTGAACTGCTAGGTATTCTAATTTGTATTTGATTCATAAGTTTATTGCAGTCATATTTACTACGACAAATGTTATAAATCACTGATAAGTCCAAAATCCATCGTCTCATTGTGAGTGTCATTAAAGAGAATCTAAACAAGTTTTCGTAGTAAGTACTTCTTTGATTAAAACATCTAAAATTACGCACGCAGATATTTACGCTGTACACCTTCTACTTGATGAATATATTTAGAGTAATAAGGATTCCACACAACAGTGGCATATTCTAATTGTGATCTAATGAGTGACTTGTAAAGAAGCAAGTATGATGCTGGCCTTTTAAAGGGTACGCAAGTGCGCATGACAAATCCAAACATTTGAAAAGCTTTATTTACCACCCAGTTAACATGAACATCAAGATGGAGTTTCGAGTCAAGATGTATTCCAAGATCTCTAATTGACATAACTTTTTCAAGTGCATTGTTACAGAGGAGGTAGGTTTGATTAAATGTATTAATTTTTTTGTGAAGGTTATCGACTTACACTTATTAATGTTTAATTGCAATTTATTGTTGGAGCAATAGTTAGTCAATCTATTCAAGTCTTCCTGTAATTTATCACAGTCACTTTGCAACTTGATTTCTCGATAGATTTTTAAATCGTCCACATACAAGAGATAATGAGAATGTTTAATGCAACTACCAATGTCATTTATAAATAAGACGAAGAGCAATGGACCTAAAATTGAACCTTGGACAACACCTGAACTGATTTGTATTTCATTAGAATAGAAACCATTCAGAGCAACCCTTTGTGTTCTGTTAACTAAATACGACTCGAGCCAGCGCATCAAGTTGCCACGTATGCCATTATATGCTATCTTCTTTAAAAGTATGGAATGGTCCACTTTATCAAATGCCTTACAAAAGTCGGTATATACCGCGTCCACCTGCAAGCAACTATCCATAGTTTCAAACAGATAATTTGTATAAAGCAATAAGTTGGTTACAGTAGACCGGCCTTTAACAAGGCCATGCTGAACTGGACTGATATATCTGTGTAGATGTGAATAAAGTTCTTTATGTACTAAACGTTCGAGAGTCTTTGCCATTGTTGAGAGCAAGGAAATGGGACGGTAGTTAGTAACATCTGACTTACATCCACTCTTACACACAGGCATTACATTAGCAGTCTTCCAAACCTGTGGCATTATGCCACTTGCCAGACTATTATTATATATAATAAACAATGGAAGACTGATCGTCTCCGCGGTGTGCTTTAAGAAAAAAGGAGGTATAGCGTCTGGACCCGCGCCTTTGATTACTTCCAAAGACATAAGCTCTTTTATTATCATGTCTCTGGTTATGTGTAAATCAGAAATGATTGTATCAACAAATCCAGATACCGGCAAAGTTTCATAGTCCAAGTTTATGGGGTCGCTTTTTACATACATTGAACTAAAATAATTCGAAAACAAATTACAAATCTCTGATGGATTATCTGATGTTATATTGTTATAATTAATTTCACTGGGGAATCGATCTTTGTTTTTGTGACTTTTTATAAATGACCAAAAGGCCTTGACATCCTTTTTTAAACCTTCCTCTATCGAATCTATGTAAGTCCTATAACACTCGGAACTCACTGACTTAAATCTATCGTGCAAACATGAGAATGTTTCATAATCTGAAGTATTCCCATATTTTTTCCATTTAACCCAAGCTTTCTGTTTATTTTTAAAAATATGTATAAGCGGCCTAGAAAACCATATAGGGTATTTACCACTCTTCACAGATCGGCGAGGTACACATGATTTAATAATATCATATATTTTGCTGTAAAAAACTGTAGCAGCTGCATCTACTGACAAATTTGCTAAAACATTGTTCCAATTCACACTAGAAATTTCTGCATTAATCTTAGTATAATCACCTTCTAAAAATCTGTACCTCATATTACCAGAGCTGGTTTTTAAAGGTTTATATTGTAAATTGAAACTAAAATGGACACAAAAAGGCGGGTGTAAATTGTCTACGGGTACTAAATAATTATTTGGAGGTTCACAGACACAATCGCCACTATTTGCTATATATAAGTCTAATATTCTATTCATATTATTACAAATAATATTGTATTGTTTACAATTTATTAGAGCACAGAAGTTAGAAAATATGTGCCGATATGGTTGCAAGTAGAAGGTTCTGGAATAAAAACTAACGGGCTATATTCTTTCCATTCGATATGAGGCATATTAAAATCACCAATAATATACACTTTTTCAACATTTAATGACATAGCCTCCGTCTGTATAGCATCGAAAAATGTTTTATACGAAAGAAAAGATTGACTAGGCGGAATGTAGACGCCAATAATTACATGGTACTTACCTACAGTACACGAGTCAAATTTAAGAGAGACATAATCAAAGTTACCTGGCAAATTATTAGTACCGTTGGTAGAACCATGTGCTAAATGGGGTTGCAGATAAAAACGTGTAACTGGAAGTCCATGGCGCACTGCGATCATGACACCACCGCCATTCGTTTTACCACTTAACGCTCGACTCCTATCACACCTATAAACATTATAACGTATATCTATGCACTCGCAGTCACTAATATTAGCCGTTAACCAGGTTTCCGAAAGCACAATTAAATCATAGCACTCAGACAACGTATTTGTATATAACTTGTTTAGTTTTGTTCTCAAACCACGACAGTTTTGGTAATACAATGATATATTATTGACCATTATTGAAATGTAGAACTGTAGAAAAATTACTTGAAATTATTTTAATGGAAAGATGAATCACATAATTACTATAAGTCCGAATAATACTTACATTACTTACGTATGACATTGTACAAGGAGACTTTATCATCATGAATTCGCTACTTTTACAGTACATACGGCCGCACTGGTATTGCACTATACATTCTCGTATCTCAATATATTCCAGTAGTGCGTTGTAAATGTAATTAAAATAAATAATATGAAAAAAATAGAAGATTAAATATTTTTGCCTAACACATAAATTATTTAAGGCAGTTAAACAACTTAACGCGGGTAACTGCCCGCACATTGCAAAAAGTACAGATACCACAGAGTCCCCCCCGTGGGATCTCCACCTTGTCGTGGTGGGGGGGCTCAGTAACCGTGGATTGGTCACCCGCGGTGAAGCTAAGAGGGATCCAGGAGGGGACGCTCCGCGTGGGCTTGGAGGGGCCTGCGCAGGATGCGTCCAACGGTGCGGGTGCGAGGGACAGTTCTGCCTGTCCCTCGCAGTCGGGTGCGGTCGCGGGAGGAGAGGCGTGTCGGTGTTGCGTTGCCGCGCGCCCTATCTCCCGCGACCAAATGGGGGCGCACCATTCGATGCGTCGCGGTGGGGCCGCAGAGGAAGAGGAGATGCGGTGTTGCGTTGCCGTCCTCCCTATCCTCTGCGGCCGCTGGGCGTTTTGGCGGCGGAGTCCAACACCTTAATCCGTCGCCAAGGGGGTTTTGCTCGGGGCCCGCCTGACCATCTGGCGGGCCAATACCCGTCGGAGGGTGGCGACGAGTGCTTTGGTGATGCCCCACCCTCCGACACACGGGTACATGGCGGAAGTCGAGGTGGTTTTTAGTGGAAACACCACATACTCCGGCTCTTATTTCCCCCAAGAGTCGGAGATCCGAAGGGATTTTCCACCTCGTAAAACAAAAAAAAAAAAAAAAAAAGATACCACAGAGTAATGCGCGGTTGAGAGCCCACAACAAGTGAAATATTTGTAGCCATATCTTAGTTTAAAAAATAATTGTTAGAATAACATACTTAACAGACACAACACCTATTTTACGATTACACTCAAGGTTGTTCTTGTGGCTTAATCTTGAGGACGTCTTCCTTTCTACGGATGGCAAAGGCTGGAGAAGTATCTTTTGCTCGAACCAATATACGCCCGTGCTTGATCCATACATATCTATAACCGTATGCTTTGGCCGCTTCTCTGGCTTCACGAAACAAAGTTTTGTTTCTCAATGTCAAGTGCTCATTGATGTAAACTGTAACAGGTGGGCCCGATACGTTCAGCTGCTCTGACGATACCCCTTTATTCCGCCTGGCTGCTGTCACGAAGTTGTCACGAATCACTTGACTAGTAAACCTTACTATAATGTTTCTTGGCTGAGGGCTTCTTGGATTAGCTTGAGGTACCCGATGTATTGAGGTGATGAATTGCCCCGGTCCTGGTTGTTTAATGACAGTTGCAAGGGATTCAAGTAATGACATCAAGTTTTCGCCGCGCTTTTCAGGAAGATTGCTGATTTCAACATTGCAATGTCGATTCTGCTGCTCCATGTCATCAAATTTAGCTTCAAGATCAGAGACCCTTTTCACAGCTGTCAAACATTGACTTTCAAGTGCGGTCACAAGTTTTTCCGCGATTTCTGTTCTTTTGTACAGGTCTTCATATCTGTCACTCAAAAAATTTATCGACGCCTTTATATCTTCAACGATGCTGTTAAAATTATCCATCATTTCACTTTGCTTGGCGAACCACTTTTCAAGCATATCATTCACGCTAGTTTGGAATGCCTGGAACTCTCTACGCATTTCCGTATACGCACGCCCTGGTCTTCGGTTTGTTATGTTCAGTGAGGGTGATTCATATTTCGAAGGTGATTCTTCGTAGGTGGACGACTCATAATCTTCACCCGTCTGCATGATGTTGTTCAATGCCGTGTAAGTAATCTCTGTATAGTTCACTACTTTGTAACGCGTGATCGACGCGGTGACCTAGTCGATATATAGCTATATTTGTCTGTAGTAGCTACGCTAGAACTACTATCGAGCGAGTGAGGCAACCGGTTTACGCGACCGATGACACGAGAATGAATTCTTTGATAATGAAATATTTTAACATTTAAGTATGCATTTACTTTAAGTATTCGAATGAGCCCACATACTCTCCATCTCCGCCAGTGCGTCTGTATTGCATGGTGTTTTATCTTTCAGCTTAGAACAATCTATCTATTCAATCTGGAGACCACTAAGTTATTTTACTCTTCTCAGGGCCACATACGTCTGAACAGCTGCAAAAGTACGGGAGCCTAAGTAAACCACTGCATGGTCTGCAATATTTAATTGGTTCGTACCTTGAAATTTAACTTGAAAATTACGTGGCCTTTCCACGTACACGACTATGATACAATATTCCATCCGGCTTCATCCTCAGACTTTGAAACCTAATCGTGGCCAAAGTACATTACAAGACTTTTCTAAGAAATCCAAAACAGCTATGACACGCTTTTCCACAATGAAGTTCCAGTTCATGTCTTCCGGCTCCATCATTAGATCAGTTTGACAGTACCTTATTATTATATTGTCATCAGAACTGCATACAACAGCCATTTTCATTACGCTACGACCCTTGGAAGATGGTTAAATTAGTTATCTTAGATTCCATTACATAGTTACATACACGACGATGTAACGGAATCCTATGGACCCCAGGCTGATTAAAATTTTTAGTTTCTTACTAACTGGGTCTAAAATATCAATTTCAGCCTGGCCCCGCCAAGTAATTTGTGGCCAGGGTTCCCGCGCACCTCCCCGCGCAGGACCATGGAATTCGCCCTTACTTTATATTCCTCTGCTGACAGCATTTACCAAACGTAAATGCTTATAATTGAATGAAAGTGGACATCAAAATACTAAAGACAGCGATACATTAGTATTGGTTTGTCATCACAAAATCACTCTCCATATATTCATGCTTCGCATATTGGTACTTGAGTACAAGGCAGCGTATCTCAGAGACGGCAGCTCCAGGGAGACGGAGAACATGATCCAGGTATATTAGTCATATAGTATTATCGGCGCCGAGTATTTCAGCGATATCCAGTGTATTGAACGTACAGTAACAGTCTCAGAACTGATGTCACAAAACGCCTCCTTGCCGCAAGTCACAACATTGAAGCCCATACAAACATAGTCAATTAAAACGTATTAAACCATCGCGCATAGTTTGCAGGGAAGCTCTCGTTACAATCGCCGCTAGATTAGCCGCACGGTCTTACTGTTACCGCGTGACCGACAGGTGGCTCTTCTTTCGCTCTTTAAAACCTTGTCAGCTGCTATGTACTGGCCTGTACGCAGGTTTAGACAGCGATTGTGAAAGTCCTGCATTCTACCACCTGATCGCGAATACGGAGACTCCCATCATACATCGCTCGTCTTCACATCCATCATCAACAAGGTACGAACCACTACTAATTGTACACGCGGTTATTAATAATATAACTATGTACAATATCTCATAGAGAACTTTATATTTTAGTCAGCCTGGTATACATATATGGTGTGATATAGACATAGATACACAACAGAGTTATTAATGTTATACAGTTCATGCAATAAATTACAGTAAAGTGAATAACAGACACTCACCGGACTTTTAGCTGCGTCGCTGCCAAACTTACCCCTTGCCCTGTGCTGATCACCTTCTCTTGAAGCCGCTCGCCTTGTTCTTCGATATCACTAAGCACTAATTATCGACCAACACCGAACCTCTTTCGCGCTAGGCCAGGTCCGATCTCTCTCGCACCATAAGACCAACTGTCTCAACCACCCCGCTGGAGCGTTCCCGTGATCTGCCCTCTTTCGCGTCCTAAGACTGACTGTCTCAGATCCGCCCGGTTCCGCGTCCCCACATTGACTGTCCCATCCAACACCCCCACTACCACGTCACGCTGTCCTGGGACCCGACTGGCCCCGCCTCCTAAGATCCGACCGTCCAGTCAAACACAACCAACGCAACGCCTCTCGAATCCTTACTACCTGACAAGGTCCTTTTCTTATCGTTGATCCCCTTTTTTATGATCCTCAACTACACCGCATGTGAACACTACAGTGCCAATATTTTCTCACATTTCATGGCTATTTCTTTACTTATATGCCTGTCACATAACTCTTATAAATTTGTCAACCTCTTAGAATGTATGAGTTTACTAATTGCAGAACGTTGGCGCCATCGTAGCGATAAGACAAACACATGTGGAAACAAGTATGCGGCCTAAGGACTAAATATTATTAATTAATTTGGTGTAGCCAGCAACACCATTACAACGACCTAATAAAAGCGTGTTAAAAAAAGTTAAATTTGATTCGAAAGTTTGTTTTCAGTTTGCTCTGCAACTCTTCATTATCTTACTTTCTCCACTAGACTATCGCTTCAGTTAATATTATAAATGCGAAATTGTGTTTGCTTGTTTATTTGTTTATCCTTTCACGTCGTACCGAAGACATTATGGTAGGAATTTTGTGTGTGTAAATAGTTAGCAGACTGGAGAGTGACTTTCAGGCTACTTCTTACCACGATAACCGACAATCACGCGGGCGCAGTTGTGGACGAAGTAACAAATATTGAACAAAATATTATTTAGTTTACATGTGTTACAATATATGACAATATCGGAAGTACCTACTTACTTGTAATATGTCTTACATGTGGTATATGTCACATGAAACGAGAAAATAATCGCGTTCAGGAAATTACCAATACGACACGTTTGATCTTTGATAGATTTTATTTTATACATACACTAGCTGAGCCTAGGCTAAAAGGCAGCGATAGCCTAGTGGATATACCAACAGACTGCCATGCAGAGGGTATCGGGTTCGAATCCACGGCACGCACCAATGACTTTTCGGAGTTATGTGCGTATTAAATTGTTAATTATCGTTTGCCCCGTGCCTCGGAGAGCACGTTAAGCCGTCGGTCCCGCTTGTCATGAAGATCTTTGACAGTCGTTACAGGGCTTCAGTACCTTCTAAATAAACTGACACTAGTCTAATTCATGGAATATGGCTATCCATTCGGGTTGTGGAGGTCAGACAGGCAGTCGCTCCATGGAAAAACTAATATTCAGCCAAATCCGGTTAGACTAGAAAGCGGACCCCAGATTGAAACTGGGATAACGCTAAGAGAAAGAAGAAGAAGACTAGCTGAGCATGCAGCTACACCTGTGCAATAATCATTTATGGCTACAGCTTCGCACGCATGACTTTTGTGTAAAATAATCGACTAATGACTATAACATAACATAAATTACTCAATAACACAAACAATATTTTTCAGGTCGACCAACTACACAAAGAAAGTAACTTTATAATATTCACTGCACGTATGATGTAGTGGTTTAAGTGGCCGGCTCATTATCTAACACTACAACACAATTTTTTGTTTTAACCCTATGTGTCCTTTCTATTACTCCCGGCCCTGGAGTGACCTTCATGGCCTTCTTGCTCTTGCGGCCTTTAGACTTTTGAGCTGCATAGTTTTAGCCACAAAATTAGCAGTTTTTAGGTAACCCTTTATGGGGTCGTTTTGATTAGGATCCTTCTAGCTTTGTCCCTTTACATATAAAATATACATTTTCCCATTCTAAAACTAGACAACCGTATTCTCTAGACTGACAGGCGCAGCGTAAACTTTGCTCTAATATTGAACGGGAAGCTGAAATTCAACACGCATAACCACCGCGGCTATTCGGCCGTGCGCCATTTGGGCGTATACAATAATCCCATTGCTGTCTGTAAACGCCAGTGATGCGTCCAATCCGTGAGCGATCGTGCGTTAAATCGCATACGTGGCGGGCATTTTGCGATTATCCGCGATGTGTTCAAGGCCTATAAATGACGCCAGATTAGTGTATGATGTAATTATTCGTGTATCGCTTTAGAGGTATTCTGTTCTAATGTTTATAGATAGATGGGCATTTTAAAATGGTCTACGAGTTACGATTCTACCACATAATAATATTCTACCACATTCACACAACACCATGTAGTCCCAAACTAAGTAGAGCTTGTACTATGCTTACTAGATAATGAATAAACATACATATATAGTCTTTTTTTGTAAATACATACATATTATATATAGAAACACCCAGACCAAGACAACAAACACACAAATGTTTAACTTGAGCGGGAATCGAACCAGCGACCTTCGGCGTAGCAGTCGCTTACACTCACGCTTCGCCAACCGGTCGTCAAATTGTAAGGAAAGAGTACCTGCATATTATGTCTGTTTTATTGTGACTAATACAATCGGTGAACTCGAACTTACCGAACACAACCTGTGCAGTTGTATTCGACAGCGGCGACTTAAGACCCGTCCCAATATTCGATGTATAAATATTTGACATAAGATCCATACTAAATATGTCAATTATGTATCTTTGTTAGCCAAATCCATGGATAGCTGAAATATTCCTTTTAGACACTCGTCATCTTTTGGCTAACTTAGTTTCGAATCTTCAAATCCGCAACGAACGTAATTTAAACAATATCTATTTATTCAACATTTAGACCTGCAGAGTTTGTTTGTATGTTTGTTTGGTTGAACGCGCTGATCTCAAGTACCTACTACTGTTTACATTTGTATAATTATTTTTGTGTTTATGTTTGAAATAGAAATAATATTTATGATAAGTCAAATCGATATTATCGGTTTAGTAACGTCTATTGTAAATTTTGACTATGGTCACTCTATGAACTGTCATTGACTTCCTGTTCTGAAAATTTCGCTTGGCCGACACGTTTTGTCTTGCGCTCGCGCCGTTTTGTCTCTCGCGTGGTTTTGTAATTGAAATAAATTGTTCGCCTTTTGGAGAGCTCGTCCTAGTAGCTTCGCGAATTGTTTTGCGATAAAAGATAAACTTATTACATATTGAACATTGTAAAACTTGTGTGAATCTGTGCATCATGTTCTGAAGAAGGTCACCGAACTGGACCCTGTGGTAACTATAACGATTTGCTTGTTATTTTGGCCAAAATTATGAGTTTAATCTTATAGGTCCACTCAAGAATATCACCAGGAGATCTTAGGTAAATTTTCTCATGTACCTACCTATTACTTTGAACTCATCGCTGTGCAGTCACAGTAATACTGTTTACGTCCTTTGCCTTGGGCTAAGACTGGATAAGTTAATCGCTTCCACTGTTTTCTGCAAACTACCCAATTTTAGCCCAAACTCTAAACAAATTTTTTTGGTGCAGAGCGCTGTTGTATCTTAGCCGCCGTTGATTGTATCTAAACTCAGATTGGTATTGTATGACCTATGTATCTCATTTGTTAACAGTGTTGTGGTGTTCTCAGGTCAGTTTTGTCTAAAATACATAATATTTATTTGTATTGCTTGACCTACATAACTCGAAACACATGTCATACATAACCTCAATCAGTAAGGCTAATACTTTGGTTGCAAAGAATTAACAAATATTAAGTTTTAATTGATAATATTATTTAACGCTTGTCCAAGCTCTTTTGAAACTTAATTATGTCAGCTATCGAGGACTTGTGTGCGGCTGCTGGTGCTATTGCATCAGATTTGCGCTGGTTTGCCTCAGCCAGTGCCTTGGTGAACCGGCCTGATCGCCAACAGGCCTTACTACAAAGGTATGAGCGGATCGATGATCGCCTGGCAAGTGTGGAACAGCAATTTCGCACTTTCAGCGCTTGCTGTCTTGTCAGTTAATGACTTCACCGCTGACCAGCGAAATAAAGTCAGCGAGGATTATGCCCAGGTCTTATACCTGTATGATGCTGTTGAGACAGTTAATAGCCGAGAGGGACGGGCAACCCGGCTTGAAGCAGGAGCTTCCTAGGACAATTCAATTCAAATTCAATTTATTCTGTTACATAAAAAGGTACAATTTACTTATTTAGAGTACAAAAGCTTAGTTTAGGATCCTTATATAAGATTATATGCCTGAACTAGGATAAACCTGTGTTTCAGGCGATTAAGGCTAATTAGATACTATAAAATATATAATCACTTACTTACTACAATATTACGTACGTCATGTTTTAGTACACTAATACTAGATCTATAATATCTTATGAATAATTACAACTAATAAATTGAGGTAAAGGTGTATTTTGTAGAGATAATTATTTTAACACAATTAATAATTTTTCTGTATCTTCGTAGGACATATTCAGAAGGATATTGTTGACAATTTTGTTGCATTTGAAGTAGGTGCAAGGAATTAGGTTAGTTAATGCGTTTAGTCTTTTGTAAAGTAGCGGCCCCAGGAATATATAAAATTTGGATGTGAATGCGTGTCTTGTTTGCATTTTAGTCTGAAATATTATATTATGTCGCCTTTTGTTGTTAGATATAGTGCTGTAGGGAAGGGCTGTGTGTTGCTTTAATACGATACTCTTGATAAATAGTTGTCGAACTGTTAATACTTTACAAGCTTGGTATAGGGAATTAGTTGGATATAGGAACGGTTTGGAGGTTGATACTTTAAGCATTGCTCGCCGAGCTCTTTCAACAGACAGTAACAAAGTTTTTCCTGCGCCCCCCCATGTCGTAATACAATATGTTAATAATGACTGGCATAGAGCAAAGTACACTTGCCTTATTAATGTTGTGTCAGCAGTAAGTCGCATTTTCTTGAAGACATATATTAACTTACGTAGTCTACCGTTTAAACACTCGATATGCTCTTTGAAGAAAAGTGTTTCGTCTATTATGATACCTAAATATTTTATTTTATTTGTGCCATAAATACAAGGACAAGCACAGGGAATTCCAGGAAAGGTGCCACAGTGATGGGCATACAGTGGTGTGTTAGTTTGTTGTGCTGTTAATTTGCGTATGGTAAACTTACCATAGTTGGTTTTCTCTGCATTTAGTGTTAGTAAATTGTGCTGAAGCCATTTATTAACACAATTAAAACCATGTTGCGCATACTCGAAAACATCTTTTTCTGAATCAGCGGAAAAAAGTAGAGCAGTGTCGTCAGCGTATGATATGATAGTACCGCGATTTATGTGTAGATTACAAAGGTCATTTATGTAAATGAGGAATAACGTAGAGGCTAAGATGCTACCCTGGGGGACTCCGAAAGATGTGTTATTTTCATCAGTGCTGTGTTACCGATTTTTACGCATTGCGTGCGGTCCTCTAAGTAACTTTTAATTAATTCTAACTGTTTACCTCTTATACCAATGTTTTCGAGTTTACGCAACAAAATAGGGACACAGACGGTGTCCATTGCCTTAGAAAGATCCAGAAATATTCCTATTGTGTGGTTACCCTTGTCAAGTTCTTGCACCAAAAAGTCAGTCAGGTGATGTACGGCGTCAGCTGTCGATAGTTTAGGTCGAAATCCGAACTGTGTCTTGGATAATATCGATTTGTCCTCTAGGTACTTTATCAGTCTATTATTAATAATTTTTCCTAGTATTTTTGACATACAGGGCAGTAGAGAAATCGGTCTATAGTTATTTACTTGCTCTTTATTACCGGATTTATACACCGGCACTACCACAGATTTTTTATGGAACTTGGGAAATATACCTCTAGACAAACATTTTTGGAAAATGTTGGTCAGCGGGGAAACTAAGACGTGCTTGAATTGCTTTATGATTTTGTTTGGTATATTATCCCATCCAGCGGCACAGCTGTCTGTCGGTGTCATTCTTGCATGTTAGGCTCCTCTACAGTGACAGTAAGGTGATTTTTACGTACACTATTACTCCATCGTTTTGATTATAATTTACATTACTATTGTACATATTGTATCCTGGCATGGTCGGTACGTCGTATTTCTTAGAGAGCCAACATTAGGTTAGTATTATAACGTCACAAGTTACTTTTAATCTTTGTTGAAAAGTGACAAAACTATCAAGATTCTTATAAACGCTGCGTATGTTTTGTGTTAGTACGGTCAAGGAGTTAGAATGGGATGGAAGATATTGTTTACAACTCTCAACTTCGCATATCATCGACTCCGATACAGATAAATTATCTAAGTCATTCATTAAGTTGTTTATCATAATGTATAACAACACTAAAAGTAAATAAATTCAAGAAAAGAGAGATAGAAATAAAAAAGGTCTGAGAAACCAAAGATGTCGGCGCTCTTAGGCGCCTCCATAGTCGATAGAATTCATGAACCTCTTCTCTGCCATCAGTTTTGCGGGACAGTCAGCAGCACCTGTGTTATGATTGCTGGATTTTTTGTAACGTAGACAGGTAGCACATTTGGGTTCCTTGGCTTTCTTCATGCAGTCCTTTAAGCTGTGTCCAAGATCGCCGTAGTGCCCGCATGTGTCGACAGGTTCCCGACAGAATTTCGCCGCGTGGCCATATTGTTGACACTTATAGCAACGTGTGACCAGGGTGAAGTCTTTCACCGGGCAAGAAGACCAGTTTATAAATACTCTCTTTCGTTATCAGAGCTTTTCGTATGGCTGTGGAAACTTCAATTATGTAATTAAAGGTCTCAGCGTCCCTTTTCCCTGATTTATGGCTAAGTTTAATATTTGCTAAAAAGGTCTCTAGATTGACGTCGAGGACTTTGTCTGCTAAGTTTTGGTGGTAAAGGCAGTTAAAGACGTCTTTCTCTTGCATGCTTGTTGGTACTCCTATAATTACGACTCGGGGTTTTCGTTTACGAGGCTTGTCGATAGTAAGGTCTGAGTGTTTGTTTCAATTGTGCGGATTGCCTTAGCTTTTCAATGTCATCTTTGCTGTCAGTGCTTATGATGACACCGCCATTTCGGGTCTTTCGCATCCCTCTGACATGTAGTTTTAGCTCCTCGGGGCGGATAATTTTCTGGACCAAGGATTTTGTTTCGTGGCTCGATTTCAGTTTATCTTTGGGATAAATGGCCACTGTGCTGAAATTTGACGTCTGAACAAAATTGTTTGTACCTTTTTTGACCATATCGGCAAAGGAAGTTACTTGGGCAGGTTTTGATGAGTCCTCAATACTTTGCTTGATCTCCTTTAGCTTGTTTGCTAGGTCAGCCTGGTCTTGGAGTGCTCTGTTTTCATAGTGAGCTTGCAATATTTTGCATTTTAGCACTTGGTACTGGACCATCACCTTAGATATGCCATGGCTTTTTGTACGACATAAAGTGTAAAGACATTTAGTTTGCCCTCAGTTATGATGGTGCACACTTCCTTCAAACATTGCTCCACGGATGACATCCAGTTTTGTATTTCTGGTGTGGATAATATCTTTACGTTCTCCTCATCCTGGGATATGACTGGTCTGGGATTGGGCGTGGGGGTTGATTCACGTGAGGGCGAAGCGGTAGGAGAGCGAGGAGTCTTGCTACTCCGGCTGAAGGGGCTCTCCATGTTTCGTTTGCTTTACTGTTACACACTTATTTTTATCATAGTAATTGCACTTTTGTAGGCACGTATTTTGTTAAACATATGACCTAGATTACGCTGCTGGAAATCGAGGTCACAATTTACGGAGTGATTATTTATTTATCGTAATATGTGATTGACACGACTGTTCTCAACAACGCACGTATAATATGAATAATGACAGCACCGGGACTGGTGAGTAGGCTTCATACTTTAGACCTCCCGCATTTTGATAGCTGCTTAGGAAGCTACCTGGGCTTCGTTAATTTATTTGACAGCCTGGTCGATGACAGGGCTGATCTTCGGCCGGCACAAAAATTGGCATATTTGATGTCGATTCTGGATGGGGAGGCCAAAGGCCTCATCCAGCATCTGCCCGTGTCTGACGAGGCGTACCAGACGGCTCGGGACTTAATTACCCGTGGGTACCACAACAAGCGTGGCCTCGCAGACACCCATATCGAGCAGATTTTGGGTTTGCCGACGCTCACCCGGGTCTTTGGGTTGCGCACCCAACTTTTGAACCCGCTCTTAGTGGCAATAAACACACTTAAGTGCTTGGGCCTGCCCGTGAACCAATGGTCCTATCTATTGGTGCACATTGTGCTCAAGAAGCTGCCTGCCGACCTGAGGTCTCGTTTTGAACAGCGCTTTGGTGGGGATAGCGTGACCCATCTGCCCCCCTTTAATGACTTGGAGAGGTTTCTCGAGGATGAGTGCCGGGTCCTGGACAACTCCGGTGGTGACACGCCGGCTAAGTCGCAGCCGCCCAAGGTCAAGGAGCAAGCTCGCGTTCACACCCGAGCCAATGTTGACCGGCGCCCTCCTCGCTTTGCGGTCACGCAGAGCCCAGCGGAGTGCGGCGCATCGTGAATGCCCGCCGCCTTTGCTTCTTTTGTTTGGGGTCCCACTACCAGCGAGACTGCCCAAACTCTCGCCCCTGCCGTCACTGTGGAGGTCAGCATTTGGACATTCTCTGCATGAATGCCAGAGAGGTGGGCCGCTTGTCCAACCAGCCGACGCCGCGCACGGGCGGGTGTTTTGAAGGTGGCAGCCGAGGCTCACCGGCGCGTAGCCGAGAGTCGCGTCGCTCAGTTGATCGCCACTCACCCCGCTTGGAGAACCGTAGCGTGGGCACGCCTCCTCTCTCTCGCGCACCAGAATGTGCGACCGCTCAACGTCACCAGCACCATGACTGCTGCCCCAGGTATTCCTCTTCTTTGGCGGAGCGTCCCCGCCTTGACTCGCGCCCACCTCGTTTTGGGCGGGTGCGTCATTATGGCCCCCACAGATGGCGCACAGATCGAGTCATCGCGCCTTTCTTCAAGCCGCACCCTCATTTTGATTTGCCTGCTCCTGGCCAACGGTCGGCCCAGGCAACAATAGGTCATTGGCTCCTGCCCTATAACGCCAACCACCCCCATTGAGACCGTTATCCTACCAACGGTTGCTGTTAGGGTCTGGGGACCCACGGGGACCTCTGTTGTTGTCCGTGCTATATTGGACACAGGTTCACAAGGTTGCATTGTTTCCACTTATTTGGTAGGGCAGGTTAAATTAAATATGGGCTCTTTATCATATTGTATACGGGGAATAGGTGACGTAGCCCCTAATGTTGAAGGGCAAGTTAAAGTTTTGTTTGCCCCTGTTGAATCTTCACACCCGAGGATTAAAACCTCGGCTATTGTGCTGAAGAATATTTTGGGTATGCACCCACAGAAACAGCTACCCGCTGCCGTGGTGAATTTGACATCGGGATTGGAACTGGCAGACCCCAAATTTGACACACCGGGACAAATCGACTTGTTGATTGGCTCTGATGTCCTCGGTGGAATTTTGATTGGTGGGAAACGGGTCTTGGTGCCAAATGGTTTGACTGCCATCCCGACCATATTTGGATTTGCTCTGATGGGACCTGTACCTAGGGACACCCCTCCACCTGAACTTGATAATTTGTTGGCTGTAGGCTCCGCTCTCTCTGATGCAGTTCAGAGGTTTTGGGAGGTAGAGGAGCCCCCTCAAGCTGCCCGTTTGAATCCAGAACATGAGGAGTGCGAGCTGTTCTTCCAGAACAACACTGGTCGACTCCGTTCTGGTCGGATTATTACGAGGCTACCCTTCCTGTCTGTTCGGCCTCCGTTTGGTGAGTCACGACCTTTAGCCGAAAAGAGATTGTTGGCTATGGAGCGTCGCATGGGTCGTGATCCGGAGCTCAGACAGAAATATATTGAGTTTATGAGAGAATATGAACAATTGGGACACATGTTTGTGTCAAATTTGGATTGGCGTTCGGTGGAACACTACTTTCTCCCGCATCATGCGGTATTGAAGCCATCGACTGGCAAGCTGCAGACAGTGTTTGATGGTTCTGCGCAGACTTCAACAGGCGTATCCTTGAACCAGTGCTTGCATTCTGGTCCCAAGTTGGTCAAGGACCTTTGTGACGTCATCACCAGCTTCAGATGACATCAGGTTGTCTTTGTGCCCGACATAAAAATGATAAAAAATGATGTTTAGGCAGACGATTATCCACCCTGATGACCGTCGTTTCCAGCTGATCCTTTGGAGAGAGACTCCTCGCGATCCCATGGTCGTCTACGAGCTCAATACTAATACGTACGGGTTAAGGTCAAGCCCCTACTTGGCAATACGTTCTCTTTGGGAGCTCGCAGACCGCGAAGGCTTACGTTTCGCACGAGCCTCCGCCATCTTGAAAAACAATACTTGCGTGGATGACATTTGTTCAGGCGCCTCCACAGCGGACGAGGCGATCCTCCTGCGGGACGAATTGATAGGTATTTTGGCCTCTGTTGGTTATGAGTTGCGCAAATGGATTTCCAACTCACCAGCGCTTTTGGAGGGCTTACCCGAGGATCATCAGCAAGATCCACATCTATTTGAGATTGTTGACAACCCCGCCATGATGGCTGTTCTCGGCGTTCAGTACAGACCAGTCCAAGACATCTTTACGTATAACGTAGACTTGAAATTGCCTTGTTCTTGGACTAAACGTCTCGTGTTGTCTACTGTCGCCAGAACCTTTGATCCAAACGGTTGGATTTGTCCTGTCATATTTTGGGCAAAATGCTTCTTGCAGAAGCTTTGGACAGCAGGATTGACCTGGGACGAACCTCTACACGGTACTCTTGTTGAGGAATGGACCTCTTTTGTATCCTCACTTCCTGCCGTTAACGAGATCTCCTTGCCTCGTCCCATCCTTCCTCCCGGGAAGACAAGGCCACCCTTCACGGGCTTTGTGATGCCTCGGAACGTGGTCACGCAGCCGTGGTGTACTTGCGCACAGTTAGTGCCTCAGGTCAGGTGAGGGTTTTCCTGATCATGGCGAAGAGCAAGGTGGCTCCCCTTCGGACATCTCTGACCATCCTGAAATTGGAGCTCTCGGGAGCAGCCCTACTTGTACGCTTATTGAACCACGTGTCTAGTACTTTGGGTAAAACCATTTGTATTAATGGGACCTACGCCTGGACAGACAGCCAAATTGTTCTTTGTTGGTTGAAGGTTTCTGTCCACACCTTGGAGGTATTTGTCGCTAATCGCGTTTCCCAAATACAGAAATCCGAAGTCAAGCTTGTTTGGAGACACGTGCCAGGTGATCTCAACCCCGCTGATTGTGCCTCGCGCGGATGCTTGACGCCTAGTTTGATAGGTCATTCGCTGTGGTGGGGTCCGGAATGGTTGAGTCGACCAGAAATTGATTGGCCTCGAACGCCAGCTTTGAATACTTCCAATTTGCCGGGTCTACGAACACTCGCTGTTGATAAGGTGGAATGCGCTTTCGACCCCGATTTTTTGTTGAATCGTTACAGCTACCTCGACAAGTTGTTAGGTGTTACTTGTTGTCTTTGTTGCTTGGATAAAGCGTTTTGTTTTTAATTTTAGGCACCCACAACAGAAACGATTGACACCGTTCCTCTCACCACAGGCACGACAGGAGTCCCTTACCCTTTGGACTCGTTCTGTGCAATTGGCCTATGTTGAGAAGGAGATTGCTATCCTGAAGTCAGGGAGATCGAAGTTATCGGGAGCTGTATCTAAATTGAACCCCTTCTTGGATGATACGGGTCTCTTGCGCGTTGGAGGGCGTCTCAAGAACGCCAACCTCCCTTACGGGGCACGTCACCCCCTTTTGTTACCCAAGGACGGTCATTTGGTACGCTTGTTGGTAACTGACCGTCACGTTAAGAATTCGCATGCTGGTTGTAATACGCTGTTGGCCATTTTGCAACGCGAGTTTTGGATTTTGTCTGCCCGAAGAATAATTCGGAGTGTAGTCTTTTGCTGCATTCCTTGCTATAAGCTCAAGGCTTCTACCATGCAGCTCTTGATGAGAGACGAGAGCAGGAAGTTTGACGGTGTTGGCACGGACTTCGCTGGTCCCTTTTTGGTGAAAACGTCGACACTTTGAAACAGCAAGACTGTTAAGGCCTACTTGTGTGTTTTTGTTTGTCTTTCCACAAATGCCGTACACTTAGAACTGGTCTCCTCGCTTAGGACCGAGGCGTTTGTAGCCACATTTGACAGATTTGTATCCCGCAGAGGGCTGCCTTCCTTGATCCGTTCTGATTGCGGCACTAACTTCTAGGACACTTATAATTATTTGAATGATGTTGTTAATTTCCTTGAAACCAACAAGGCTGATTTAAGCAATAGGCTTGCTCGACGTGGGATAAATTGGTTGTTTGCCCCACCAAATTGTCCACACTGGGGTGGTATATTTAAGGCCGCTGTAAAATCGGCCAAAACACACTTGCGCAGGACAATCGGTGAATCTGTCCTTACATTTGAGGAACTCGCAACTGTGTTTTGTAAGATTGAGGCCGTTTTGAGCTCTCGGCCATTGTGCCCGATCTCCTCAGATCCGAATGATTTGAAGGCCCTTACGCCGGGCCATTTTTTGATTGGTCGCCCACTTGTCGCTTTGCCTGAGTCCCCCTATATTGATACGAGACCTGGTCGTCTCTCGCGTTTTGAATTGATACGCCAGATTACTCAGAGCTTTTGGAAACGCTGGAATTTGGAATATTTGCACATACTCCAGCAACGCGTTAAGTGGACCGACAAGACCGATCCACCCAAGATTGGTGACCTCGTTTTGATCAAGGAGGCTAACCTTCCGCCACTTAGATGGCGCAGGGGGCACATTCTTTGTTTGGTAACTGGGGCTGATGGAGTTCCCCGATTTGCTGAGGTCTTGGTGGACGGTTCGATTCTGAGGAGAGCGGTTGCAACGTTGTCACGTCTACCAACTGATTAGCGGACCGGTAGGCATAGGAAAATTTCGCTTGGACGACACGTTTTGTCTTGCGCTCACGCCGTTTTGTCTTTCGCGTTTTTTTGTAATTGAAATAAATTGTTCGCCTTATGGAAAGCTCGTCCTAGTAGCTTCGCGAATCGTTTTGTGATAAACGATAAACTTATTACATATTGAACATTGTAAAACTTGTGTGAATCTTTGCATCCTGTTCTGAAGAAGGACGCCAAACTGGACCCTGTGGTAACTATAACGATTTGCTTGGTATTTTGGCCAAAATTATGAGTTTAATCTTATAGGTCCACTCAAGAACATCACCAGGAGATCTAAGGTAAATTATCTCATGTACCTACCTATTTCTTTGAACTCATCGCTGTGCAGTCACAGTAATACTGTTTAGGTCCTTTACCTTGGGCTAAGACTGGATGAATTTATCGCTTCCACTGTCTTATGCAAACTACCCAATTTTAGCCCAAACTCGAAACAGTTTAGATAACCCATTTATCAAGGAAGAGTATACTCTTCCTACCTATAATCTATAGATTATGAGATCACGCTATGAGTAACGGGTGCCGAGCACTAGCTCTAAATAACTCGGGCTCAGCTACTTGTTTTTGTATAAACAATTATTTCTTAGCTTGAAAAGCACAGTAAGGGTCAGCGCAGACAGAACGGAGCGCAGAGGAGAGGACTTTATAAACGCAATGGAAATTAAACTTTAAAATTATTAAAAAAAAGTGCATAACTGCTTGAACCTGACAAAAAATGCTCGCGCGTCCTCGAAGATACGCGGGAATGCGTTTATGCACTTTAATGTATAATTTTAAAGTTAATTTTCAAGTGCGTTATTAACATCCTCTCCGCTGCGCTCCGTTCTGTCTGCGCTGACCCTAAGAAGTTAAAACTCATCCTCAAATTGAAGCCACAGAATCATGGCAGCAGGAGCAATAGGCAGTTATGAGTACACAATTGTCTATATCGGCGATTAAATGTTGTTTATCGTTTGCCAAGCGCAATTGTGAATATATCTAACTTGGAATAAATGCACAATGGGTGGAATTATCTTGGCGTTGGTACCAATCTTTTAGCAACGGTCTTTATTAGTTACGGGGTTATATTCCACCAAGAGCGCTGATGGCAGAATGGTTTTAGCGGTCTATTGGAAGGGAGCGGCGTTTTGGGTTCGCTTTCTACGCGAGGCAATTTGTACTTTGTGCGATCAATAAGTTGTAGAGTTCGGGCATCTGTTGCGTACAAAAAAATTCAAGCAGAATTTAAAAACAGTCAGTTCGAATATATTACTAGAACTGATCCTAAGGTGACAGTTGCTTTTTAGCGACTTCAAAAGGAGGAGGTTCTGAATTCTACGGTAATATATATTTTTTTAAACATACATATAAGTTGGAAGTGATTTAAGAAAAAAACAGTCTTTCCGCGGCTACTAAACCACCAACATATTTTTGTTGCAAGGATAACACTTAAAATAAGTCTATACTTGCATGATCCTTTTTTAGGGTTCCGCGTATATGATCCGTTTTGTATATATGATGAAATTTTATAAAAAAACGGGTAATATTCGATTCATTTAAAATTACATTTGCAAGAGAGATGAAATGAGTATTTCGATTGAGTCCTTTTATCCTTAGGGTACTAGGCAAGGGCTACTACGAATTTCTACAGCCATATTTTTAATTAGACGAAGCCAACTGACAGTAGCTAATGTGACTTTGTAAAATAATGTTGCCATATTTAAAGTAATAGTGATGCGTTTAGTTCTCGTTCAATCAGATGAACGAACAATGAGTGTGAATAGTTAATCATTTCAAACTATAAAAGAATATTATTTCTATTTTACAATAAAATTGTATAAAACTGCTCTGATATAAGTTACTAGTTGTTATGTAAGTAGTTACATCAGTTTTTTGACGGCTTATTACAAAGAGCGGCGCGCGGCGCGGCGACTAGTGCCAACATCGATCAACGCCGCGCGCGTCGGTCGCCATTTTGTTTGTTATTCATTCGGCTTCTAACCTCTGGTCTGATAGCACGAATGTTTTTTCTGCGCTCACGCTGTTTAGTGTTTAGTTATTGTTTTTTTTAAGTTTTTCGTTACGTTGTGTTTGTGGTAATAGTTGTGTTTATTTGTTGCTATATTGTTTCGTACAAACTATGTGGATCCTCAACCAAGCACGTCAAGCCAAAGCTTGTCTCCAAGAAAGAAGAGACCATGGATTGCTTTAAGCGTTACCGAACAACTTATGATACAAAACGTCTACAAATACGTATTTAAGGAGAAAGCTGCTTCATTATTACCTATTGAGGCTCCCGAAAAAAAAGAATGTGTTTGGAAAACAGGTGACATTTTGGGAATTGGTGTGACCTCAGTTTACAGTGTTTTAAAATAATACAAATAAAATGAACAATTTAAGTCTCCCGAGAAACGTAGAAAGAAACACAGTTTGAAAGATAAATTAGACGATTTTACTTTTGGCGCTATAAGGCGAAAAGTACTTAATTTTTTTATGCGAATGAGGCACCCACCATTATAAAGGTAACTTAAACTTTATTCCTTCTCATCTTCAGCCCCTTACAGTCCACTGCTGGGCTAGGTCTCTCCTTTGAGAGGAATTGGCCTACTATACCACGCTGGCCAAACGGGTTGGTATAGGGTTTGTTTCAAGTTTTCCTTCTCTTATAGTGCTGTTCTCTGCATAGTATGGTCCCTCTGTCGGCTCTTACGACACCCACGGGATGATATGGGTTGGTGATATTCCGTATTCTTAATCCGTCACCACACGGATTTTTCCTTCATTATTCCTTCTACTGCATTATATTCTGTGTCGACCATAATGTTCTTGGTAAAACCAAAGTATTAGGTTGTGTAGACCAAACCTTCCTTACTCAAAAACTTTATTTTTATTACTTTACAGATTCTTAAGGTTGTCAATGAAGACCCAGACTTACCCCATTTTTCTTTGAGTACATTAAGAAATGATATGAAACATTTAAATTTCAAATATGTCACAAAATCAAGAAAATGCATTTTAATTGACAGACAGGACATTATTTTATGGCGCCAGCGATACCTTCGGAAAATTAAAGAGTATCGAAGGGAAGGAAGGTGTATTTATTACCAAGATGAAACCTGGATCAACGAAGGTAATTAAAAATTTCTATTTTCTTTACATTAAATTGTACTTTCAATCATTAATTGATATTTTTCACTATCTTAAAGGTCACCGAAGAAGGCATGGATTGACCAGACAGTGTTATCGTCCCGCCAGGCCTTCCTAGATGCCTTGATCACTGACTTAACAGCCTTCAGGAAAGGGCAAACGATTAATTATCGGCCATATAGGCGGAGAAGAAGGATTCGTAGAAGACAGCTTATTAATATTTGAAGCCAAAAAAAATAAAGAAGATTATCATCAAGAGATGAATGCCGATTCCTTTGAAAATTGGTTTAGCCCCCCTAAACCAATTTTCAAAGGAATCGGCATTCATTTCTTGATGATAATTCCGAAGGTATGTCTTGCCAAAGCTAAAACAAAATTCCGTAGTAGTGATGGATAGTGCCCCCTACCACTCCAAGAAACTAGAATCGCTGCCTACAATGTCTTGAACTAAACCTAGAATACAAGAGTGGCTAACGAGCAAAAATATTTCATTCGAAGCAACAATGGTTAAAGCTACTCTTATAGACATTGTACGGCAGGACAAATAAGAACATTGCGATAAGTATGTTGTGGACGAGATGGCAGCGCAGCATGGGATAATTGTGTTACGTCTGCCCCCATACCACTGCGAGCTCAATCCCATTGAGTTGGTATGGGCGCAGGCTAAAGGATATGTTGCAAGAAATAACAAAACCTTCAAAACGACAGAAGTAAAAACACTTTTTGAAGACAGACTTCAACATATCACTCCTGAAAAATGGAGTAACTGCGTGTCTCATATAATTAAAGGAGAAGACAAAATGTATGGTCTCGACTACATGATCGACAATGTTTCAGACAGATTTATAATTAATGTCACCGAAAGCGATAGTGATGATTTTTTATCTGATGATGAATAAAAACAAATTATGTAATAAGCGATGTTTTTTATTTTCATAACCTACCTATAAATTGTTATATTTTATACATCTATAGTTTCAACTACATGATGTATTGAAAATAGGACAGTCTTACAAGTTTCCTCGCAATGTTATCCTTAATGTTTAAAACACTCGGTATTCAGTATAGGTAAATACTATAGGAACCTAGTCTTCGAAAACTCGTTGGTATGTACAAAGCACGGCTTAAATTCGAACACCGTACCCGATATCGGCCGTTCGGCACACTAACTATTCACTAGACAATCGAGGCAATTTCATTCATTCAAGAGTTTTTTCAATCATTCACTTTGTCACAACACTATTTTTATTTCATCATAAACTGACAACACAGTAAACGTCAGTTGACTTCGTCTAATAAAAAATACGACTATACATTGTGCGTGCCTCTACATGCACTTGGCCGGATTTTAAACTAAAATCTGTCTTAGTTGAGTATCGAACGCATAACTTTGGTAGATGGGTTCGACTCTTAGACCACAGGATGATGCACTATTTAGAACATAGTATTAACTGTGATTTGACAACGTGCATGTTTCTAAATTAGATATTTTATAGGACATTGACCTCGACTATTGGCCTTTTTCCTTTATTCATATCAACCTTAACCTGTAGGAATATCTTCATACTTTTGAACATGTCGTTATCAATTATTCTGGAGGGCAAAAGCTAATCCGCAGCGTCCTATTGGCGATTGAGTTGACTTTCAGATGATCACTCTGACAGTTAATCTCCGTCATCATCTCAACCTGAAGTCGATACTTTACAACACTTCGACTAATTAAATGACCACAAATGCAATCAGTGCAGTAAACTACTGACTTAGAATATAAACTAAATACAATAGAATCGAAGGAACGCGCTGCCAAAGACGAAGTTACCAACTGGTCGCCTCTAGCTATATAATTAAATCGCGATCTCACCTGTGCGACGCCAACTTAAAACTTAACTGTGTACTAAACAACTGTGTTTTGGGAAAGTTTAACTGCCGCTTCACACGAACATATATTGGAAAGACTATTGAAAATAGGCGATTTTATACTTTCGCGATCTGTATACAACATACATCATATTTTGTCACAAAATTGAATTATACCAGAAAGAGTGATCGCTTGTCAAAGTGAAGCCAAACGACTACGCTCAAAATGAGCGTACTGGACGTTACGTCATTCAAAACATCACATTACCTTTACAAACTTTTAATTTTATTAAGCCATCGTGTAAAATTTATAAATGTAAAATTCTGCCAAATATAACCATATTAAAAAAAGATTTGATCTCATTTTATGTGTAAATAGCATATTTAATAATTGATTAATAAAATATTTCATAATTATTGTCAGAAATATCATAACATTGCTTCGCCATTTTGTGAGTGTTGTCAGTGTGTCCTCGAATAAGGTAATTTAATTTAATTGTATTAGTAGTAGCGTAATTTATACCTATCCGGTCTAATATATTTCTGGACTTTAAAAGATCAAGAAAAGACTAAAGAAATTGAAGTGACAAAAAAAAACAATGACTCTAAGTTTGTTTCGGCCTTTCTTCTCAAGAAGTCATTTAGTTAGGAAAAGCCGGCATCATCTAGAATAGGGTTTTGACATTAAGTGTTGTAAACAACCAAAATGCAGAAATAAATATGTCTTTATGTCTTTATCCCAAATACCTTCATAATTATGTACCTAACATATACATACATAATTTCTTTCTGTTGATTAATTAAATGTTTACAACAGTTCATATTTAAATCAGTTATGATCATTGACGTATATTGTAACCACAAAATTTTAAATTATACCAGAAGGAGCCATCGCTTGTCAAAGTAAAGCCAAACGACTACTAAGCTTGTTGAAAAATGTCGATATATCGATATTTTAAATTTTATATACGAGTACGTATTGAAATTTTTCCTGATACATTTTGATTCGATGTATCGATAAATCGATACAATATTATAATATGCATAATTGAAAATTGTATGAAAAACGATATATTTTTTATTTAGTCGCTAGAATCCAAAGCCCTAAATAAAGAAATAATAGAAAGCACAAAGAAACTTTATGGTTTGTAAAAACTGTGTTGTTGATTGTATGGCCGAATTCAGACCGCTAGTCGAACGGCGCCATTTTATTCAGTGGCTAGGTATTTAATTGAGCGACTGATTAAACTAGTTGTCTGTGTCAAATATATTTCGATACATTTTATAAAATAAAGTGTATAATTCACGCTGACTCAGCTGGGGTCAAAGTGTAGTACTTACATCCCTACTAATGTTATAATAACAGTAAATATTTAAATCAGATATAATCACCATTACCACATACTGGTAAAAATAAATTATTCATTACTATTCCATTCTGTGATTTAAAATAAACAATAGCTTAATAGGGTAACACGCTTTACGTTTCATAATTTTCCCGCAAAGCAGGTGAACTGTTCTTGAGGTGGCAACACTGGCGAGTGTGAGGAAGTGACGTCTCCATACCTAATGACATTTGACCGGCTACACTCTGCGTCGAACAAATATGACAGATGACTCCATCTGGATAATTTTGGGATAATTCATGTAATCTGTGTATTTTGTATATATTGAAAATAGGGTTAGATTTTGACGGTGACAACCGTCTTTTTTTTCGTGTGGTGACGGATCAATAAAAAGAATCACTTTCCCATTTCATACCGTGAGTGTTTCAAGAGGTGCCTAAGGAAAATACAGAAAGCGAATAGTACTTTCGCTAAGAGACGGGATAGTCGACAACAAATCCAAAAAGGCAGGGATAGCCGAGTGGAGATACCAACAGACTGCCGCCTCGACGCTCAACAATGCTTTTGTAGGGACACAGATTATTACTCTGTGGCTAGGTAGTGTTGCTCGCCAGTCAGTAAGTCAGTCATTGTCGCGCTCGGTCCGTAGACGCACGCTTAAATAAATAATAAGCTGTGCATACTACCATCTTTCATTACAAGGCCCGAGATACCTCACACACGAACACAAAGCAGAGACATATTTCCACATATACACAGATAACTTTTACACTTTTGAGAGTTCTGAGTTCCATCTCCCACTTTGTGTGAGCCTCAACTCATTTTTTCGAGTTTGATATTTGTAGAAGAAGTGTGCAGAAAGACTGTGAAAAATCGTGACTGTGAAAAGGCGTCTTTATAAGCATACTTATTATAAAATTATCTAAGCTAACATGGTATTCTTAAACCGTTGTGGAAAAGTCCGAAGAGAGTCTGATATTATAATAAATTAATAGTTTAAAAACACTAGAAAACACGCTTTTATAAATACACATAAAAACAAAAATAAATTATGGATCGTTCAAGTTGTCTCTATTGCTGGGCCGAAATGTAAACTATGTGCTTTTAATCATAATATTTGCTTGTAAAAGCGTGGGGCGCTGGAACAGGAAAGACGTTATTGTTTAACTTGTTAAAAAATCAAGTGAACAGATGTTACTATTGGCGCTCTATCTGGAGTTGCAGCACGAGTAGTAAGTGCCTCTACAATAAATAGTCTGTTCAAAGTACCAGTTTGTCGAACTCCGACAAAACATGCGCCATCAGCGAGGAAGACGACATTCACTGACATTTTTAAGGCCTCTCGTTTCAGGAAATTAAGTACATAAGGGTAATGCGTCAACAATGGCAAAATGTAGAGTTCTTGTTCGTGGGAGAGATATCTTTGGTTCATCGTGGTAAGGAGAGAGACAACATAAACCAATACTGTTACTGGAGGTCTTCGGGCGGTCTGAAAACCCTTTGGCGGCTTAAATGCTATGCTCTTGTGCGGCGTCATGCATTTTCCGCCAGGAAGGTAGTATTAGTATTTGTTAACAATAAAGTATTTCCTGTTCCAGCGCCCCACGCTTTTATAAGCAAATATTATAATTAAAAGCACATAGTTTACACTTTGGCCCAGCAAGAGAGACAACTTGAACGATCCATATTTTTTTGTTTTTATGTGCATTTATAGAAGCGTGTTTTTCTAGTGTTTTTAAACTATTAATTTATTTTATACTTTTTGGTCTTTGATAACGAAATATTTTTAGCATTTATACATTTATTTTAAGTAGGTGAATGAGCCCCCATCTTCTCCATCTCCCCCTGTGCGTCTGTAACACATGGTGTTTTATCTGTTAGCTTAAAACAATCTAGTTCTTCAACCAGGAGATCACTAAGTGATTTTACTCTACTCAGGGCCACATACGCCTGTCCAGCCGCAATAGTACGGGACCCTAACTACACCATTGCGTGGTCTACAATATATAATTAGTTTGTTAATACCTTCAAACCTGATCGTGTTCAAAGTCTATTACATGGCCTTTCTCACATGTACAGACACGACTATGATACGATATTCCATTATGGAATGCCAGTGCCTATCTTCCGGCTTCATCATCAGACCTTGAAATCTAATCGTGACCAAAGTTCATTACAAGACTTTTAAAAGAAATCCAAAACAGCTATGATATGATTTTCCATCATGAAGTTCCAGCTCCATCATCAGATCGGTTTGACAGTACCATAATATTGTATTGTCATCAGAACTACAAACAACTGCCAATTTTCATTACGCTACGACCCTTGGAAGATGGTTAAATTAGTTACCTTAGATTCCATTACATAGTTACATATAATAATATGTCGAGTTCCAGTTCATATCTTCCGGCTCCAACATCAGATCAGTTTGACAGTACCATATTATTATATTGTCATCAGAACTACATACAGCTGCCAATTTTCATTACGCTAGACCCTAGGAAGATGGTTAAATTAGCTTGGATTCCATTACATAGTTAGTTACATATAATAATATGTCGAGTTCCAGTTCATATCTTCTGGCTCCTACATCAGATCAGTTTGACAGTACCATATTATTACATTGTCATCAGAACTACATACAGCTGCCAATTTTTATTACGCTACGACCGTAGAAAGATGGTTAAATTAGTTAGCTTAGATTCCATTACATAGTTAGTTACATACACGATGGCCTAATAAAAGCGTGTTAAAAATTCTTACTACGTTCATGATTATTAAGTAGGTACAATCTTATTACATTACATAATTACTGATATAAAAAGAAAGAGTAAATATATACTTAAAAAAAAAGCACAATAATCTTGTATTCATATTGACTGTGCCCAAACCAAACAATTCTCGTAAACAGCAAGTGCAGGCAAACTTGCCCACTTGACTCCGACTACTTGCTTACTCAAGGATTTAGTGCAGGAGATAACTACGAAATACCCAGACGGAGTACTTAGGCGAGTTGCGTGCGAGTTTGGAGGGTTTTGGTGGCGACGGGTATTATGGGTGATTTACTTGCAATAGGAATATGATTGTAATATGTGTATTAGTCAAATGAAAATTTACGAGGGTTATATACCTTTAATATCATTGAGGTCAACGACGCAATGTCATCAAGGAAAATACGGAGATTTGTACTTTTTAGTTATTAACATTTAAAAAAATAAGACAATAGACTGCTGATAATTTCGCTGACGTCACTCGGAAAGCTGCCACGCTAAAATGGAGCTGAGCGGGACATATCTGTCGCATGTTGGATGGCAAATGGGCCAAGTTAACAACCCTATGAAGCCCTTAAACGGCAAGCGACATCGCGGCAGGCCTAAACGGAGATGGCGGGATGAGCATGGGCCAAGTTAACAACCCTATGGAGCCCTTAAACGGCAAGCGACATCGCAGCAGGCCTAGACGGATATGGCGGGATGAGCTGAACTTTACCAAAGAGGATCGGTTCCAGGAGGGAAAAGACCGGGACTAATGGAAGAAGAGTGGGGAGGCCTTTGCCGTGCAGTAGAACGTAACAGACTCCTAAAAAAAATAGATGTACGTCTCGTATTAACACCTTAAGACGCGTAGTGAAAAATGTGGAGCAAAATGTTCTTCTTCTTTCTTCTCTCTTTTAAATAGTGTTAGGAAAGAAAACACACCAGTCATTGCAACCAACCAGCAATAGCACAAGCAATTAAAGTTATTACTCCCCGTTAGCTAATTACCTGACATTTAAAAAAATCCTTAATAAATAGTGATTACCTTATAAAACTTACATAAGTACCTACTATCGTTTCTCTCAAAATAACAAAGGAAAAAGATTGTCTTACATAAATCAGTTAGTAAAGGCAATGGATTAAGAATATATTAGTTACCATTTCCTTAACTTGTTTTTTTCTACCTGTATCAAGATCGTACAGCTTGATATATCAGCTTGGTTATATTAAGCATCCCGTTCTAATAGTGGTTACAGGGCCATTTTTACTTCCGCGAACGTAGAGTTTCTGCAAATGAAAAAACAAGGTCATAAGCCAAAAATGTGTGATAATTTCATCATACAGCTCATCGCAGTAGTTACATTGCTATACATAGGCATCTCCTAATTAGCATTATAAGAGCATTGGGAATCAATCGCACTCAATCTAGAGCATACTCTAGATAAGAAGGCATAAGAAGAGAGACCATTCCATCTCTACACGATTATATATTTGCTTCGTCTATTTCCTTAGTTGCCTCTTACGACACCCATGGCTTGAAATGGGGTAGGGACAATTTATATTCTAAGCTAGACGTCACAAGCGGCTTCGTCCGCGTCAATTATACATATAAACCTTCCTCTCGAATCATTCACCTATGAAATAAAAACCGCATCAAAATCCGTTGTGTACTTTTAAAAATATATGCACAGACAGACAGAAGACCGACTTTGTTTTATACTATGTAGTGATTCGTCGCCACACCGATCCACAACTATTGCACTAAGAACAAACTTAATCGTCGGGATAACCGACAACCACGCGGGCAGAACCGAAGAAACTTCGAAACGATCTAAAAGATACTGCATAATACCAACTCTTATAAATATAAGCTTTACTAAGTGACAATAACGGTTGCCAGAAATAAACCTTAAATTCACAAAGCAACGATCTTTTATCCAGCTTTTGGCAAGAATCACGCAGACAACCCTTCTTCGTTGCCAAAAAAGTTCAATCTTGCGATATTTCATAGCAAATGACTGTTAATGCTAATTGTAATACACATAGCTTCTAACTCTACACTAACGCTTTACGTTACTAGTAACTGGCATTCTTTAGGGCAATAGCTGAAAATCTTCTCATAATTTTTCATGGCCTCTGGCTCTAAAATGTTGGTACTGATTATATTGGAAGTTTAAAACGTGAACGGCAGAAACTACAGAGCGTAAGAAGCTGACATTTTGCGTGTATGTTCCTCGTCAAGCATTCAGAAGGAGAAGAATTCCTACGAAATCAGGCAGAGACCTTTAATTAAAAAAAAAGTATTATTATGGTCGCAGCTGCGGGAATCCTCTAGTTATGTAAACAAAATTGTTTAAAATTGTCATGAAATATTATTCAACCTATTTAATCAACATGAGTAACGTTTATTCCCAGTTGACAATAGGTACATATGGGTGTAAAAACAAGCAACAAAAACCATTTAACTAACCTTTGTTCAGTCCCTTTTCTGGGCCAAAGTCAGGTACAAAATACAAAAGTTTAAGACAAAACCAATATTGGGAACAGGAACTTCCAAATCAGTTTAGGAGTTAAGACGTAAAAAACAAACTTATAAACCGGGGCGATGTCGAGCCGGGGAATTGAGTTTCGGGAACGTTCCGTGTTTGGTCCGTTACGGTATCATTGTGGGAAACGGCAAGTGTTACTGGCTTATGGTTTTGAAGGTTACAGATACTTACCTAATACTTACGGCTGTCCGCTTTTAACACACACTGTCATCTAATCCCAAACTAGGCAAAACTTGTACCTGAGCTACCAGATAACATTTTAAACTTGCCCATTTACATGATGCAAGTTTCTTGCCTGTTGCATACAATTAAATTGAAGCAATAAATTACTTGCATGGTCTAAGCAACACGTAACAGTCTTGATTTGTTATATAAGTTTTGTTTCAAAACTTTTCTTGGTGTAAACAGCACATGGTATAAATTTTTTAGGCAATTCTTGTATTCAACTGGCTTCTCTGTCCATTTGCAAACATGAGTGAGTGAGGGTGTGTTAATTATTGCTGCTCTACCCTCATGGCGCCCAGAGATTATATGGCTCGTCCACGACTATGGCCCGAATGTCTTTCTCATAGGACATATTTGTAATAGTCTTATACGCCCAAAGTATTGAGTTGATTATTTTTTATGTTAGAGTTAACGTTTTTAAGTAAAACTTTTAGGGTATACTAATGATTATAATATTAGCTATTTTTTTAATGTCAATTAGCTTTTTATGGGTGTCAATTAATAGTTATTATTAGGCTATGTATAATTAAACAAAATTTGTAGAAATATATATATTTTTTTCAATTAAATGATGTGCCTGATATCAGACTCTGCTTGTTGAATGTCTACACGTCTCGCAGTTGGAGATGTTTAGGAAGAAGAGAGCTTCTCAAAGCATCTAACAATCTTTGTGTAGAGCTACGAACAGAAAACGAAGATGACTTTAAGCATATGTTTCGTATGAACAGACCCTAGTTTTATTATTTATTTTTGACGACCGGTTGGCGCAGCGGGAGTGTAAGCGACTACTACGCCGAAGGTCGCGGGTTCGATTCCCGTTCAAGTCAAACATTTGTGTGCATGAACATGGATGTTTGTCTTGGTCTGGGTGTTTCTATATATAATATGAATGTATTTACAAAAAAAAAGTATATATGTATGTTTATCCATTATCTAGTACCCATAACACAAGCTCTGCTTAGCTTGGGACTAGATGGTGATGTGTGTATGTGGTAGAATATTATTATTATTATTTATTAGATAAAGTTGGTTGGTTGATCCGGTGCCCATTGAATCTTTCATTTTTTTCCTTTGACCATGCATGATACTGCGTCCTTATTTTTTTTATTTTGTTTGTTATTTACTTCGGTTCAAAACCGTCAACTCCAAATTCCTGTGCAAATGCTGCTAGTGCAACATTACGTGCATCACGATTCTTATAATTGACATTTTCAGTACCTATAGGCACTCATGGTTGCGATAAATCTCAATGAACTTTATTAAATCAGTAAAACCGAATGTAACACTTGCGTTTATTTTTAATAAACACAGTAGCTTCTAAAACGTTCAACACTTGAATGAAAGATTCGCCAACGCAAATACGTGCAATACTTGAAGCAACCAGCTAATAAATGGTACACGCACATACAAGTCTGTGTTTAGACAAGTCAAAACTTGTAGGCAATACTCGCCTAAACATAATTGTATTAGTGTAAACAAAAGACGTTTTCAATAATTTTTTGGCAAGACTTTCATACAACAATTGCATTCCATTTTATTACTAATATCCGCGTGTAAACAGTTGCTTACAATTCTTGAACATCAATTCTTGCGGGTAACGTATTGCATTCAATTATTGTCCTTGTATGTACAAGAAAATGGCATCGTGTAAATGAGCCTCTATATTGACCACTTTTCGGGAAAAACAGACTCTGACTTAATACATGGTGTGTATTCTTAAAACATTTAAATTATTTGATAAATTACACTCCGAGGCGGAACAAATCATCGCGCTAATCCACAGGCCATTTAGTAAATAGTCTGCCCGCTATTTACACAGAGATTTGGCCTGGGTGGGAATAGAACCAACCACCTCCGGATTGGATATTGTAACTGCGGCAGTAAGTTACTTTACTGCCCTTATTTTACGTTTATGCATATACCTGTGGAGATTTTACAGAGGTAATCTGTATTTACACAATACGTTACATAAATGCAAATTTATGCATGCTGCAAGCCATAAAAATGCTATAAAAATATACAACGCTGCTCTTAACTACATTTTGTTCGATCCCGTACAGGAAATTCTACAACACTGATTTCAATCTCTAGGCGTCTATTAACAAAAAGAAATAAAACTCGTAGGGAATTTTGTTACGTTTTAAAAATGCGAGCTCTGATTTTTTGAACAAAAGGTCTTATCACAAAATATACTTGGTTGGCAGTTTACTTTTAGCCTTAAATATGAGCTTCATAAGTATTATCTAGTGCAAAATGTTTATTGTCTAGAGTTACCGTATCCAGGTAGGGATTTTCAGAAGTGCGCAGTGGAAGGTGTAATACATCTACCTGACCACGGTAGACAATATATCTAAACACTTTCACTGTGGTAGCACAGCGATGAATTATAATCCTAACTACACCTAATATTAATAAAATGTCTTACCAACTCTTACTGATGCTGTTCTGGACCTATAAGATTAACTCATAATTTTGGCCAAAATAACAAGAGAATCGAATAGATACCAGTATCCAGTTCAGCGTAGTCCTTCTCCTCGGGCACCAATCAGGAATTCACACACGTGTTTTACAAAGTTCAATGTTTCACAAATGTTCATTAATTTATCACAAACTTTGCCGGTAGTCAAAAGCGGCAATTGTAAGTATTTACAAGTTAATTCAATGCGCGTTAATTCAAAAGGCGATCAATTTATATCAATTTATATCAATTACAATCTCGCGAGACAGACCAAGACGGCGTCTTAATTTTTCAAGGCGGGAACGGAAGTGACAGTTCAGTGTGATCATTGTCAGAAATTTTCAATAGACTAAACAAAATGTTACTTAATCGATATAATCGATTTGACTTATGCCTACCGGTCCGCTAATCGGTTGGTAGACGTGACAATGTTGCAACCGCTCTCCTCAGAATCGAACCGTCCACCAAGACCTCAGCAAATCGGGGAACTCCATCAGCCCCAGTTACCAAACGAAGGATGCGCCCCCTGCGCCATCTGAGTGGCGGAAGGTTAGCCTCCTTGATCAAAACGAGGTCACCAATCTTGGGTGGATCGGTCTTGTCGGTCCACTTAACGCGTTGCTGGAGTATGTGCAAATATTCCAAATTCCAGCGTTTCCAAAAGCTCTGAGTAATCTGGCGTACTAATTCAAAACGCGAGAGACGACCAGGTCTCGTATAAATATAGGGGTACTCAGGCAAGGCGACAAGTGGGCGACCAATAAAAAATGGCCCGGCGTAAGGGCCTCCAAATCATTCGGATCTGAGGAGATCGGGCACAATGGCCGAGAGTTCAAAACGGCCTCAATCTTACAAAACACAGTTGCGAGTTCCTCAAATGTAAGGACAGATTCACCGATTGTCCTGCGCAAGTGTGTTTTGGCCGATTTTACAGCGGCCTCAAAAATACCACCCCGGTGTAGACAATTTGGTGGCGAAAACAACCAATTTATCCCACGTCGGGCAAGCCTATTGCCTATATCAGCCTTGGTTTCAAGGAAATTAACAACATCATCATCATCATTGTCTTGCCCTGGTCCCAATTTATTTGGGGTCGGCGCAGTATGTCCTTCGCTTCCATACTTCTCTGTCACCAGCCATCCGATCGTTTATCCCTTTCTCTTTCATATCCATCCTCACACAGTCCATCCATCTTTTCCTTGGCCGCCCTCTCCCTTTTCGTCCTTCTACATGCATATTCATCACTTTCTTACCTACGTACATCTCATCTCTTCGCATAACATGTCCATACCAGGCCAATCGACTCCCTTTTACCTTTTCATCAATGGGCGCTACTTTCGTACTACCTCTAATGTATTCATTCCTAATTCTGTCCATTCTTGTCACTCCGCACATCCATCGTAACATTCTCATCTCAGCAACATGCAATCGTTTCTCATCCATCTTCTTTGTAGCCCAACACTCAGCTCCATACAGTACGACAGGCCTTATAACCGCCTTATACATGCGGCCTTTTAACTTCACAGGCATTTTGTGATCGCAAATTGTGCCTGAGACCTGTCGCCATTTCATCCATCCTGCGTTGATTCGTTGCCTAACATCCCGATCAATTTCGCCGTCATCTTGCAGGAGTGAACCTAGGTAGCGAAAATCGGAGCATACTGGTAGAGGTGTACCGCCGAGTGTAACCGGTATAGGACTGGAGAGACCGCCAAAGTCACAGAACATATACTCTGTCTTGGTTCTGCTTATTCTCAGGCCTACATTCTCCAATCTCTGCCGCCACTCCTCCAGCTTGCTCTGCACCTTTTGTCCATTCTCTGCTACCAGAACGATGTCATCGGCAAACAGCATGCACCAGGGTGCCTCTTCCTGTATGTCCGATGATATAGCATCCATAATTAACAGGAAGAGGTAGGGGCTAAGGGCCGACCCCTGGTGCAAGCCTACGGCCACATCGAATCTGGCTGTGATACCGGCCGCGGATCGGACTTGCGTTCTGCATTCAGCGTACATGGCTTGAATCAACGTCAGGTATTTTCCAGGCACTCTTTTCTTCTTAAGGGCCCACCACAAGACTTCACGAGGCACTCGGTCATATGCCTTTTCAAGGTCGATGAATACCATGTGCAAGTTTTTATGTGCCTCCCTGTATTTTTCGCACATTTGGCGAAGTGCAAAAATAGCATCCACCGTACTTCGACCAGGCATAAAACCGAATTGGTTTCGTGAAATCTCACTCTCGTCTCGCAGGCGTCGCTCAACTACTCTCTCCCATACTTTCATACTATGAGGCATTAACTTTATTCCCCGATAATTGTTGCACTCTTGGATATCACCCTTATTTTTAAAAATGGGCACCAGGTAACTGTTGCACCATTCCTCGGGTATGGTCTCCTCGTGCAACAGCTTATTGAAGAATAAAGCCAGCCACGTCCATCCATCATCTCCTAACGCTTTCCATGCTTCCACTGGTATTCCATCTGGTCCTAACGCTTTCCCATTCTTCATTCCACTAACAGCCTTTTTTACCTCATCTTTACTTATTTCCTTCACTAAACCAATATTCATCTGCTCACTTTCAAGTTTTCCGCTCCAATCGTTCTCTTCATTCATTAACTTTTCAAAGTATGTCCTCCATCTTTCTTTTATTCTATCGTCGTCCATAAGAATCACTCCTGTTTCGTCTTTCATGCACTTAATATGGGAAACATCCTTCGCCTTTCTCTCTCTAGCTTTAGCCATGCTGTATAAATATTTATGACCCTCGGGTTTTTCCAGTAACCCGTACAAGTGGTCTAGGGCTTTGGATCTAGCAACGGCTACAGCTTTTTTGGCTCTTTTTTTACATTCATCGTATTCTTTCTTCTTACTTCCTTCTAAAGATTCATTTCCTCCTTTCACCAGCTGCCATTCCTTAAATCTTGCTTTCTTTTCCTTAAGCGCATTCTGTACCTCTTTTGTCCACCACCACGTGTCCTTATCTTTCATTCGCGTCCCTTTCGACTCTCCTAAAACATCCTTTGCTACACACTTTATACATTTACTCATCTCTTTCCAACACTCATTGACACTGCTATCATTCATATCGCCCATTTCTAACATTTTATCCACCACTCTATCTCTGAATTTTTCTACACATTCATTCTTCTCTAACATATGCCATCTTATTTTTGGAGGCAGTTGCTGCTTGGTTTTTTGAGAGCTTAGTCGAATCTGAAGTTCAACTATCAGGAGCCTGTGCTGCGAGACTAAATCTTCTCCTGGTACCACTTTGCAGTCTTTGACCCAGTTGAGTCGATTTCGCCTTAGTAGGAAATAGTCAATCTGGGTCATGTGGTGGCCGCTATTATATGTAACTAAATGTTGTTCTCTTTTCTGAAACCAAGTATTTGCAACTGCGAGGTCAAAAGCGGCAGCAGCTTGGAGAATTGCTTCTCCCTCACAATTTCGGCTGCCGAATCCCCAACCTCCATGTACTCTTTCATACTCTCCACTTGTTCGTCCCACATGTCCATTAAAATCACCTCCCACAATAATCTCTTCATTCTCCGGTATACCCGTCATCATGCTATCGAAATCCATCCAAAACTTCTCTTTCTCACAATCCTCACATCCTACCTGAGGGACATACACACTTATCACATTCAAAATAATACCTTGCCACCTCACTTTCACAGCAATCATTCTATCATTAATTCTATTTACACTTGTCACACTATCTTTCATATTTTCGTCTAACACAATTCCCACGCCATTTCTTTTTCCATCACTTCCACAATAATAAAACTTGTATCCTTCTCCGATCTCTCTAGCTTTCGTACCTTTCCATCTTGTTTCCTGCAGGCATGCCAGATTTATTCTTCTTCTTTTCAAAACACCAGCTAACTCTCTAGCTCTTCCAGTCATCGTACCTACGTTCCAACTTGCATACCTCACCCTTACATCACAGGCTCGCTTCTTACGTTGCACTCGCCCGGAATAGTGCAACAACCCTTGCATACTTCTCGCAGGTGCCGGGTGCTGCCCCTGCGCGTCGCCTGCGGGGAACGCCCTAATCCTTTCGCACTCATTGTCATACGTGGCCATACTACAAAAGGTTTTGGCATATATTTTACCAGCCGGCCGCCTGCCTGACGCCAACCCTCCTTGGGAATATTATCGTTATAAAGGAAGAAGGGTAGGAGATACTGGGTAAATGGATAGGATGTATGACAAGGAAAATGGGTTTGTAGGTGGGGGGTACTGTAATCACTGGAAAGGATATTGGGTAGTGACTACAGCAGCTCGGAGAGCCGGGATCGCGAACCCGAAGCCCTGTGTAATGGTCGGACAGACCAGTACACAGAAGCACCCCCTGACTCAAATTAACAACATCAATCAAATAATTATATGTGCCCTTGAAGTTAGTGCCGCAGTCAGAACGGATCAAGGAAGGCAGCCCTCTGCAGGATACAAATCTGTCAAATGTGGCTACAAACGCCTCAGTCGTAAGCGAGGAGACCAGTTCTAAGTGTACGGCCTTTGTGGAAAGACAAACAAAAACACACAAATAGGCCTTAACAGTCTTGCTGTTTCGAAGTGTCGATGTTTTCACCAAGAAGGGACCAGCGAAGTCCGTGCCAACACCGTCAAACGTCCTGCTCTCATTAACGCGATCTGCCGGTAAGTCTCCCATCAAGGGCTGCATGGTAGAAGCCTTGAGCTTATAGCAAGGGATGCAGCGAAAGACTACACTCCGAATAATTCTTCGGGCCGACAAAATCCAAAACTCGCGTTGCAAAATGGCCAAGAGCGCATTACAACCAGCATGCGAATTTTTAAAGTGACCGCCAACAAGCGTACCAAATGACCGTCCTTAGGTAACAAAAGGGGGTGACGTGCCCCGTAAGGGAGGTTGGCGTTCTTGAGACGCCCTCCAACGCGCAAGAGACCCGTATCGTCCAAAAAGGGGTTCAATTTAGATACAGCTCCCGATAGTTTCGATCTCCCTGACTTAAGGATAGCAATCTCCTTCTCAAAATGCGCCAATTGCACAGAACGAACCCAAAAGGTGAGGGACTCCTGTCGTTCCTATGGTGAAAGAAACGGTGTCAGACGTTTTTGTTGTGGGTGCCTAAAGTTAAAAACAAAACGCTTTATCCAAGCAGTAACACATAACAACTTGTCAAGGGAGCTGTAACGATTCAACAAAAAATCCGGGTCGAAGGCGCATTCTACCTTCTCAACAGCGAGTGTTCGTAGATCCGGCAAATTAGAAGTATTCAAAACTGGCGTTCGAGGCCAATCAGTTCCTGGTCGACTCAACCATTCCGGACCCCACCACAGCGAATGACCTATCAAACTAGGCGTCAAGCATCCGCGCGAGGCACAATCAGCGGGGTTGAGCTCAACTGGCACGTGTCTCCAAACAAGTTTGACTTCGGATTTCTGGATTTGGGAAACGCGATTAACGACAAATACCTCCAAGGTGTGGACAGAAGCCTTCAACCAACAAAGAAAAATTTAGCTGTCTGTCCAGGCGTAGGTCCCATTAATGCAAATGCTTTTACCCAAAGTACTGGACACGTGGTTCAACAAGCGTACAAGTAGGGCTGCTCCCGAGAGCTCCAATTTTGGGATGGTCAGAGATGTCCGAAGTGGTGCGACCTTGCTCTTCGCCATGATCAGGGAAACTCTCACCTGACCTGAGGCACTGACTGTGCGCAAGTACACCACGGCCGCGTGACCACGTTCCGAGGCATCACAAAACCCGTGAAGGGTGGCCTTGTACTTCCCGGGAGGAAGGATGGGACGAGGCAAGGAGATCTCGTTGACGGCAGGAAGTGAGGATACAAAAGAGGTCCATTCCTCAACAAGAGTACCGCGTAGAGGTTCGTCCCAAGTCAATCCCGCTGTCCAAATCTTCTGCAAGAAGCATTTTGCCCAAAATATGATAGGACAAATCCAACCGTTCGGATCAAAGGTTCTGGCGACAGTAGACAACACGAGACGTTTTAGACGTTTCACAAATGTTCATTAATTTATCACAAACTTTGCCGGTAGTCAAAAGCGGCAATTGTAAGTATTTACAAGTTAATTCAATTCGCGTTAATACAAAAGGCGATCAATTTATATCAATTGCAATCTCGCGAGACAGACCAAGACCGGCGTGTTAATTTTTCAAGGCGGGAACGGAAGTGACAGTTCAGTGTGACCATTGTCAGAAATTTTCAATAGACTAAACAAAATGTTACTTAATCGATATAATCGATTTGACTTATAATAAAAACTAATTCTATTTCAAACATTTATTATATACCTATCGACCTTATTCACACAGCATTTTCAAAAATCTTAGAATATACCTAGCCGTTGTATTAAGTAAGTATGTTTATTACTTGTTTTGTAATAAGGTTTATAATATAAACATACTTTCATGAAATAAATTAGGTTCAAAGTTTACTTATAAATCTAAGCTAGCCTAAAGTAACTTATGACCTAATGGTAATTTCTTAAATAATATTTGAATTTCTTTGGAACAATAATTGTCAATTTGTAATTAGTAGCAGTCTCCTTTAAAATATCTTTAAAACTATTAAACGTAAGCTGTTTAGTCCTTATTTTGTTATAAGTACTTAAAAGAAACAAGTATCTGAAAATATTATACATATTTCGTTAATTGAGCACTTACCGTGCAGAAATTGTCAACCGACATGACGTAGGTCATGTCGTCTTACTCTGCAATCACTTTAAAATATTTTACGTTTCAAATATTTTATACGTGGTCTAAAACATATTTATTGTTGCATCAAGTAGGCTTTATCAGAAGACTATTCACTCTGAGTGAACTGAGCCTTGATAAGACCAGAAAAGAAACAGCTATATATATTTTGTTAAAGACAACTCACGACCTGACTAGCGAGCCGGCCGCTTTAACCACTACGTCACCCTTGCAGTTAATATTACTGCAACAATTTGACAACTAAAGTAATTATCAACTTCACAACCGCTGGACGAACTATATACATAAAACATTAACTTTATGATTAACCGTAGACAATCTTCATAAAATCTGTAAGAAACCAGAAAGATATCTTTTAGCGGTCATAAAACAGCGCTGCTGTCAAAATAAACGATTCTGTGCACCGTTCGTACAAACTGTGGCTTTATGATATGAACAAGACAGTAAATATAATGAAAACACGGACAGAATAGTATTTATTACAGTGAAATCATATTGTAGAAAATTACTTTTAAAGATGAAATTTGATACGGATGGGTAAGAGTTACGAGTAAATGCGGCGATTACTTGGCGATCATGTTGGGTGATATATCAACAACTCGAAAGAGCTAGAGACTACGTTGTTAAATTGTGTTCTTTAAGATGACCACATTATTAACAGTGTCTGTAATATTTTTTATATAGAAGAACTTGCAATGTTAACTTTCAGCCCATAATTTCCGTAATCAAATCACTGAAAGAAAAATTATGTGAAATTTTGTATCCTATTTAGATAACTTGCCCACCCGATAGCAATTAGTAATTTCCTTTACTTAGAACGTTTAAAGGAAACTGTATTGACTTTGAGACTGATTGCCTTTTAGCTTCTCGTTATTGGTAATTTCATTAACTCGTACGACATTGCATAGAGAATATTTTTAAGTGTACCTAGAAATGTTCTACTGGAAACATCAGTAAAATATCATAATATTCACTCGATGATTGAAGTTTTAATCATCAGGTGTTAGGAAAGCTTTTTAAGTTTTCAACAACTATAGGGCAGCCCGTGTGCCGTAGTAATTAAAGCGGCTGCCTCGCAGTTTAGCATTGTGCCGAGTGTTGTCGGTTCAATCAGATATCACTTTGTGTGAACCATATTTTTTCGTTTCGGATCCTTGTGTCCGTTGGTTGAATGTTTGTAAAGTCCACTGCAATACAATAAATATAGATCGTGCGAGAGTTGATCTTTTAACACCAAGACTGTACTTTAACCTAAAATCACAACATAACTAACTTCACGCCTATCTCGCCGAAGGGGTAGGCAGAGGTGCAATACACACCCAAACGTCGCCAGTTATGTTTCGGTCTCAATGAAATAGGGGGCGACTCTATTGCCATACCGGACACATCATTAAGCAAGCAATAATTAACATTTTTAATACACACATAACTTCGAAAAGTCTGAGGTGTGTGCCGGGAGTACCTGGCGATCGAATAAACACAAAAGAAACAAATATTATACTCTATTTCTTTAAATTTCTATTGATGATTTTATAAAAATTTTCAAATGAGACCTGCTACAAAAAGATAAGAAGGTAAGTATACCTGGTATGATACTTGTATGTACCAGATACTCGTTAGCCAACATATCGGAAAAGACATGGACGCTTTAAGTTAGGAAGGGAAGGAAAATATGCGAGAGGATTTCGCAAACGTTGCTTACATAGAAAGGCTCCCAAGGGATCCCTACGCGTTAAACTGTCATGTCGGTCCCGGACGTCAAGTGAAAATGTATAGCACTCGTTAAAGAAAGTCATGCATGGAAAATTGTGAAAGCTGGCTTAGCTGATACCTGGTGGCATCAAATTCATTGCCGTCTTCAATTTTCTGAAGTTAACAGGCAATACGTTGTATTCATTTAGCCAAATAAATTTGTCTTTTGGGAATATTTTTGTGTTTATGACTCATTGGTGCGAAACTTGACACATGTGACAAAGATTTGAACGTTTTTCAACTGAATGCAATCTTATCGTTTTGTGGAACACGCGCTGTGCGAGATAGATAGTTTTGTCTCTATGCAATTTCGACTCATTTCTTATATGATTTCTTTCGTTCTATCTGTGGATTTTCTTAGCAGGAAATACTCACTTTATTACCAAACCATTATTTCCTTTTAATTTCAGGTAATTCTTCCAAAGGAAAACAAGAATAAGTACCTATCTAAAAAAATATTAACTCCATTAAGAAAACTTTACAGAAGAGGCATTTTCGATAACCATCTTTGTCATCTGTCGCTTTTATCAACATCTCTAAGTTATTGTAATCAGACAAAAAAAAATCCTGATGGAAAAAACATTATCTACCTAAAAAGAGGTATATTCAGCCAACCAGTTTTGAATGGGTAAAAACATAAAAGTAAGTTGATACATGCCATTCATAGAATCAAAAACATGATAAATATCGTCCCCTCTGCAACTTGCACATTTATTTATCTACACGGAAAATCTACTCAGGAGTCTACTAATCCAAATCACACAATACAGAATATCATTTTTGCCCGGTGGGTTCTTTGAGTTAAAAGAACAGGCTCTCCCGATCCGCTTCAACATTAATTAAGAACTGCCAAAGTTTAAGCCACCTTTCTAATTAAATCCAATTTTAATGTACAGGGGAAATACATTTTCCGGGTCACGATAATATGGGTCGAACTGCACATTGAAATCCTTTTAATTCTTTGAGAATTTTGCGGTCAGAGTAAGCGAGTGTCGGCAATATTTTGGTTGTGGGTACTTGAATAAGGTCCTGTTTTGGTTTGAAACTTTTAGATGCTTTGTGAGTATTAGATTATGAATGGGTTACAAATTATCGTAGAATTTGGAGGAATATAGGCGTATGTATTTGTAAGGAATAGAAACAGTAATAGGCCAGTGCAGAATGTGACTTATGATTCCAAGGCAGTAATATCACCACACATCACGGTGTTATTTTTAATTTCATAAGAAGAATAAGAACACTGTCCATATATCTTATTAAAAATTGTATGTTAATTTTTAAGTAATGATTAAGTTTTAAAATGACTTAAAAGTAACAATTTTAAGTCATTATAAAAATTATTCTTCTATTCTGGCATATATTATATTAAATTGTTAATAATATTATCGCTTCTCCCGTGCCTCGGAGAGCACGTTGAGCCGTCGGTCCCGGTTGTCGTGAAGATCTATGACAGTCGTTATATGTATAGGGCGTCAGTACCTCTAAATAAATTACTGACACTAGTCTAAGACATGGAATATCGCTATCCCTTCGGGTTGCGGAGGTCAGACAGGCAGTCGCTCTGTTGAAAAGCTAATATTCAGCCAAAGCCGGTTAAACTACTAAGCGGACCCCAGATTGAAACTGGGATAACGCTAAGAGGATGATGATTTTCTTCTATTCTGGCATCCCAAAAGTTAGAAATGTTGTTTCGTAGGTACATCGTATTGCAGGTATACGAAGTGCTAAATGTAAAATACTCAATACTTTTCCTGCTTAGCAGGTTTTGTATGCTAAAATAGGAAAGAAAGCTTGCCTGCATATTTGTATACTCATTTTCATAAAGTGTAGTGTACATAAATATATGTGTATGATATCAAAGTCAAAGTCAGTCAAAGTCAAAATCCTTTATTCATTTAAATCACAAAGTGACACTTATGAACGTCAATTTAAAAAAATAATTACTTAAAGCTTCTACATTTACATTTACTGCCACGTTCGCAAAGCAATAGGTAGAACCATGAGAAAGAACGGGCAATAAAACTCAAGGTCACTCTTTTTCATCGCCAGGTTTTGCATAATACATACAAATTTAAATTTTGTAAGGTGCTGCAACTGTGCCTCCTGAGAATTGACATGGTGAAACAGGAGCATCCACTTACATTAAGTACCTAACAATGCAGGCAATCCGCGCAAATGTTCAGAACCATGATAGAAATGATACAGTTTAATATTAAAAATATAATACCAGCCCGTAAGACCGACATCGACCAGTCATCGCAAGTAGCACCCGTTCACGAGTATGACGCATGGGCCAGCCATCATCCCTCTCGCCATATCAGAGGGACAGGGATGACCCGACACACGACGCCACCACAAGAAATGACATTTTAGTGAGCATGACGACAACGGTACACGAACCGGCAGTAATTAACAATCTGTTGGTATACTGACCATGAACACGAATTACCTGCATTTTCCAGATCGTTAATATTATCATAAATATGTGGAACGCGTGCAAAATGCAAATGTAGTACCTATATTTGATTGATTGACATGATACTTTTTGAAATATAACCACCGATCGAACTGATTGGCTACACGATTATAATACATTATAAAAAAAATAACAAATAAAAGTATCTAACGAGATGAGTGACATTTAGTAATGTGGTGGCGATTCCAAAAACTATCATTTACATGATTTTAATTGGAATGGAATAATATTTCTTCACCACTGTAAATGTATGTCCTAATAGCTTCTATCTATTCTAAAATTCAGGTCCCCTGTAAGAGCTAATAGATCTTGCACCACCGGTATATTGCATTTATAAATAGCTAAATTAAATTGTCCGCAGCGTGCCATATATCACAGGTGAGAACTAGCCATGCATCTTCTCGCACGTAATCATTTAGATCCCTTAGGCCCTCGGCTGAGACGGTATATTCAATAAAGTGATACTTCAGCTACATCCACGTATTGTTTATGATGCTAAATTAACGTGTACATGAATATAGTGTGTTGCTGTCCTCCGAATTTGCGCAGTCAATTTTTAAGGCAATATTTAAAGTCTGCGTTTAACTTCCAACGGCAATATGTGTGAAAACTTTTTTTCCTCCTTACAACGTATAAAATTTTTCATTTTTATCAACGAGGCATAACGGATAATTATCAATTTTCATTAATCATTAATAACCAAATTGATGTGTTCAAAGTTTATCTAAGAAAGACGTGCGGTAAAACAAATTTAACTGGAGATTCACAGATACTTTATACACAAACTGCTTTCCCATTCTGGATATTCTTCTTGAATTTCAAAGAGTGCTTATATATTTCAAGTTTTCATAATGTAACGGCTTTAGCATATTTTTTCTAAAATAAAAGTTAAGTACCTTTTACACACAACACAGTTTCATACAATAAAACACAGGTGAACTTTAACAAAAACAATTCACAAAAAAAAGCTAAAAAAAATCACATTATTTGGACCTGCAAAGCCAGAAAAACGGTTGCCCATTAGAACATAAGCTCATTCACGGCTCACAAAGACTTTCTCTTCAAACCCTATCAAAATAAAACTTTGGGAGCCCCTAAACACAATTTCGCTTGAGAAATTATTCCCGTGGGGTTTCTATGGGCACAAGGAGATCCCTCGGCGTCCATTAAACCTATCGTTTTGTAGATCTCGCGCGACATTAAGAAAATATATTTCCAATTGGTTAGTAGGGGCGTGGCTGACAGGATAGTATGGTGACCAAGGTTCTATGAACTTTAAGAAATTTCATTTTATGACTAGTGGTTTAGGTTTCACATGGATTGCTTCAAGCGAAAATGACCCATACTAGAGACCTATCGCTTTATGTACTGTAATGACCAATCGCTTTATTTTGTAATTTAGTAGCTACATATGTATATCTTCGATTCTATGAGTAAACGGGCATATGGTAGTTTCAGATATAAAAATAGTACATTGGAATTAAGCTTAATATAAAAAAAGACTGCCTCGTTGGTCTCGCGGCATAAATGTGCGCGTGGGATTGGGAGGTCTCGGGTTCGATTCCCGGGTCGGGCAAAGTGTTATTGGGATTTTCCGTTAGGAAATGCTCAGTAGCAGCACGGAGTCTGGTAATGTGCCCGGTACGGCAATAGGCTCGCCCCCCTATTACGTGGGACCTAAAAATTCTTGGCGAAATGTGGGTGTAATATTACACCTAATGCCTACCCCTTCGGGGATACAGGCGTGAGACTAAATATAAAACAAACTGCGTAGGAACGTGCGGCTAGACGTAAAACGTAGCACGACTTATTTAAATTAGGAAAATGCTTCATTCGATGTTAAGATCAACTTCCCAAATGATATGCATGAATTCGTCAAAGAAAACTGAAAGGAAGAAACACTGATTGAAGCCACATGTGACAGAAACTTTAACAAGTGGATTAATTTATAACGTTGGTTTTGCGATTCAGTTTTATTAGCTAAGGGAAAAATTTTAGCAGTAATGCCTTCATTTATTACATCATGCCATGAATATTTTCGTTTAATTATTTTAATATAAAATTATTAAATGCACAGGAACTCCGTGTGGTAAATGATTAACAATACAAAATGTCACTAGTTCCAGTAACAGTAACATAAGCAATTTTTTTTATAGACTCACGCCTGCATCCCCGAAGGGGTAGGCAGAGGTGTAATATTACACCCACATTTCACCATGAATTTTTGGTCCCACGTAATAGGGGACGAGCCTATTGCCGGCAAATAGTATCTTTGGAAAAACAACGAAAATCGACATCAAGGCTTATACCAATACGTCTGGCCAGCGTGGTATAGTAGCCCTAACCCACATATTTACTCACAATTTTATTGAAAGTACCCTGAACAGAAGAGCATGCAAGGGGAATTTGATGGGAGTGAATGAAGCAAGAGAGATATGTCAGGATCGTTGCAATTCCAGGAAACAGGCGTGAGTGTATGTATGTATGTTATTGAAATTAGGGGGCCCTTCGTCCAGGCCTGTACTTTGAAAGGCTGTACGATATAAAAGCTGTTCTTAAGGCAATCCGAGTGCGAGGTCCACTTCGACGAGAACCAATCTCAGTGGGGTCTAGAGTGACATTCCAGACTTTGAGATATTCCTGTGAAGAAAGCCAATGTCTCACAACAAGACAGCAGCGAAAAACGTCATACAGTTTTATGAAAACGAGTCTTATTCACGATATTAAATAAATTTTAGGTATAAATACTTCTGTTTTACCGACGCGCGTTTCGGCGATCTTACAACAGCGATGATCGCAGCCGACCGCGGGTGACCATAGCTGTTGTTTGATGTATGTATCACCGTAAGATAACGAGAACTGCAAATTTATAATTTTCCTAGGGAATTTATAAACTTACGGATAGGTTAGGTTAGTTTATAAATTTCCTAGGTGTATAAATTTGTGGTTCTCGTCATTTTCCGGTGACATACAAATCGCGAAAATTTAAAAGCGAATAATTTTGTCGGGTATTTCCTAGCTCATGGAACGTACAATAATAAATATGCATTCGGTGTGAAGAAACGAGATATATATGTAATTATAACCTAATACCTGATCGCTCAGTGTTGCCATACTGCCAGCGAGGACTGGCTTCCCCAAAAAGCGATCGGAATTCTCGTGGTTGAGGCCAGTCAAGAGTCGCCAATCATGATAAACATACATACATACATACATATCGTCACGCCTTTTATCCCCGAAGGGGTAGGCAGAGGTGTATTTCTACACCCACTTTTCGCCAGATATACTTTAGTCCCACGTAATAGGGGGCGAGCCTATTGCCGTACCGGGCACATTTCCAGACTTCGTGCTGCTACTGAGAATTTCGTGACAGAAAAACCCAATAACACTGCCCGACCTAGGAATCGAACCCGGGACCTCCCGATCCCACGCGCACATTTATGGCACGAGACCTACGAGGCAGTCGTATAGGGTTTGATGTCGAGTTTTCCGTCTCTACGCAAATATGGTATTTGCATCGTGTTATCCCTTAGTCGCCTCTTACGACACCCACGGGAAGATGGAGGGTGGTGACACTTGTATTCTATGCCGTCAACCACACGGCAATCATGATAAAATAAGGGATTTATATCCTAGTGTTAATACTAATTAGACTCTAGTTGAATAAAAAATCTATTTCCACCCACGGGCATCACTAACTTAATAAAGCCATTAAAAATTCTAAATACAATGACCTATCATCTTAAGAACATAATTTTGCCCTTAACATGTAATTAGACTAACAAACGATCATTTTCGCTTTCATATCAAAATATTTACAATAGCTTAAAAGCCTAAGTTTGACGAAGTTTCGTATTAAACCATTTCTCAAAGCTCTTAGCGATATTAAATTTTTATAACATGCTTCATTATTTAAACTTATTAGCTCTACTTAAGTGATTAGGGTGAGTCTAAAATTTAACATGAGGCGTGGAAAAATTCATAATTTTATTTGAAAAAATCCTAAAGTGTTATGTTTTTGCACTAAGTATGCACTTGAAAGGTGAAAACACTTTTGTTCAGATAAGTTACAAAGTAAATTTTATGTATTTTGATATTATAAGACACTAAAAGTAATCTGAAACTTGTATCTACTAGAAAATCTTGCTTAGAAATTTATTATGTGTAGAACAATGACTGTTACTCCTTGGAATACGGATAGAGACTATCTTGCTTAGAATTGATTATGATAGTGTAGAACAAATCTTCAGAATAAGGATGGAAACCGCTGAAAAAATACCTCAACGTCATCGTCTCAGCGTTATCGCGGTTACATTCAAGATCTTCGCTTTGGACCCCGCGATTTGCTTACTGGCCAAACTAGATGTGACAGATTATATAGCAAATATAAGATTTTCTATAGAGCGACTGTCATGCTTTTGGGTATGATATTCCATGACTTAGTCTAGTGTCAGTATATTTAAGGGCACCGGCTTTAATTGGCAATTCAAAATATTCATTTAAAACTCCTTCCCTAATACTGTTGATGGCTTGTAACGTAGTACGTATACTCTTTCAACTAAATAATAAAGCAGGTGATATTCTTGTTTTCAATAACAAAGTCTCAGCAAACACCTAAAACTTTCAGCCCTTATGTAATTAAAATGAGTTAAGAAAACTCCAGCGCCCGCTCAAACGAAAAACTTCGTCTATAGAGTTTGATTTAACAAACTCGAGGGCTTCAACTAAAACACTAGGTCTCAAGGGACGTTGCAAGTCAAACACCCGCTACCACTGCAAGCCGAAATGAATAAATATACTCTGCTTGACGATCTCCAAGAAAATAAACTAGATTTTTGGACCTTTAGTAATTCTAGGGTACCAGAGCTTTTTATTTGATGATTTTACTACAAAGGCCATACTAAGTGACCTGTTGTCTGAAAAATGAACATAGGATTTTCACGTTTATATTTATAACTAGGTTTTGCTCCGGTTTCAGCTGCGTGAATGTCATGAAAATTTGGTAGTGATAGCAATGGCTGGCAAACAGGCTGCCATGCAAAAGGTGTCAAATTGAAACGCTCGGGCACACGCCAGACTTTTTGATATTTAATTGATAATAATCATTTGATTCGTGCATCGGAGAGCAAGTTAAGCCGTTGATCCCGAGTTTCATGAAGCATTGGATGAATCCGGTAATGCTTGGATGATGAATGTCATGAAAAATGTAACAGCACCAATAAGGCCTCACTCACATTGGGTTTGAGTGCTCGGCCTGCGCCCGGCATTCACTTTGTACTACAGGGTAAACATCGAGCATTTATTAGAGCGATGATGGAATATATAGAACAGAGGTATTTACATCAGCTTCCAACTAATCACAACAAACCCACTATTATATCGTCGGGTAAAATAATGTTTGAGTATCTTTGCCAGCCTAGCAGCTTTGAAAGGATTGTCGTGATTCTATGTAATTACTTATGCATGTAACGTTCCTAAAATGTGTGTATGACCGTTGATTGTCCCTGAGTAATTGTTTCAATAACCTAATCAACCACTATTGGTTCGAAGTGTTGATTGCGCTAATTATCAACACACGCATACTCGTATTAGTGCTGGTATGTAGTGTCTCGCTTCACGTATTTACTTGCAGCGTGTGATGTGGGCTAGAAGGTTCTATCAGGTGATATAGGCTAAATTCATAAACAGACAAATATCATTATCTTCATAAAAATGTATACCTAAAACTTGCTGTTGCCCGCAGCTTCATCGACCTGAAGATAAAAAGTTTTAACTTAGTCCTTGTCTTACCGTCTGTGTCGTAGTACCGACAGTTACGAACAAAGTAAAGAAGAACCAAAATAAATGTAAAGACCTAGTCATGCAGTTATCAGAGACAATGGCACTTCTTCTGCATGACATCAATCTTCTCATGACTATGGCTCTGGAACTCATGTGAAAGCGTCTAGGCGAATACAAGCTAATTTCAAATAGTTTTGCAATAAAGACCCATATTAGTAAAAATGTGTACATACGGCGTCCCGCGTCATGCTAGACGTTAAAAAGAAATCTAGCGAACGCTAGAATTCAGTTTTTAACGTTTCAAGTTCATCGTTATCATCAGCATCAGACCTGTAAGTATACCTGTCCCATTGCTGGGCAAGGGTATATTCTCACTATGAGAACCTTTAAATTACTTAATTAAATTCAAAATAATTCAAAATCGTGGCCACCCTACGATCGGATACAACATTTGCAGGAACAATCTCATTAGCCGTGAATTTCGTGGACCCCCGCCCATCGCAAGATTTATATTGTTATGCCCAAGTCTTAAGCCCCTATAATATACAGACATTTGCATTTTATCTCTTTATACTGCGATGTGATTAATTTTGTCCGAAGCTTTGTGATTTTAGAAAGAAATATCTACAACGGGCCAAAGATTTTTACATCTAGTGCTACTGTAAAAAAAAAAACATACATGACGAGATTAGTGCGATGAAAACGACCGCGGACGTGGCTCAACAAACCTTTAACCGGCGACATTGATATACAAAAACCATCAATACAATCAGCAGCGTCTCAAAACTATCCGGCAAAATGCATGCACCTGCACGTTTTTCAAATAGTACCTACTGTATCGATCGTCGCACGGCGCAGACGTTAGGTGCCAAAATGTTACGACGTAAATACAACTTTAAGATAAGTATGTATAATCATAACTGTTATGGCTGCTACACACAGTGCCGGCGGCATGCCCGGCGGCCTGGCCGGCGGCCATGGCGCCGGCCGAGCCGCGTGCGGCCGGCGGCACATAAAGCCGCCGGCCTGGCCGCACGAATGAGCCGCCGGCATAGCGGCGCGGGCAGGCCGCCGGCCGACTGCGGGTTGCAACTTGCTACTTGTGTGTGTTCGTTATATTAGGGTTGTCAACCATATTTTATAATAACGTATCCTACTTTATTTTTGGCATTTATACTTTATACTTTTGTACCTATACAAATAAAGTATATGATAATACTTTACTTCCAACCCTTACTGTGACGTGTAAAACCAAACACTAATTATGAATACTTATCTATATAACGTTACACATAAGTAAATTGGATGATGGGAACTATTTAGGCTCAAAGAGATCTAAAGGAAATTCACCACTGATGGGTAAATATTTTTTTACAGAAAAAGGCAATTGGCAATAGTGACGACCGGTTGGCGCCACGGGAGTGTACGCGACTGCTACGCCAAAGGTCGCGGGTTCGATTCCCGCTCCAGTCAAACATTTGTGTGCATGAACATGGATGTTTGTCTTGGTTTGGGTGTTTCTATGTATAATATGTATGAATTTACAAAAAAAAAGTATATATATATGTTTATCTGTTATCTACTACCCATAGTACAAGCTTCTGCTTAGTTTGGGACTAGATGGTGTTGTGTGAATGTGGTGGAATATTATTATTAATTGGCAATAGTATAGACTCACGCCTGTATCCCCAAAGGGGTAGGCAAAAGTGTAATACTACACCCATATTTCATGACTTTTTAGGTCCTACGTAATAGGGAGCGAGCCTATTGCCGTTACCGGGCACATCACCAGACTCCGTGCTTGCTACTGAGAATTCGGAAAAACCCAGTAACACTTGCCCAACCCGGGAATCGAACCCGGGACCTCCGATCAGCAGTCTCAGTTTTCAATAACAAAGTCTCAGCAAACACCTAAAACTTTCAGCCCTTATGTAATTAAAATGAGTTAAGAAAACTCCAGCGCCCGCTCAAACGAAAAACTTCGTCTATAGAGTTTGATTTAACAAACTCGAGGGCTTCAACTAAAACACTAGGTCTCAAGGGACGTTGCAAGTCAAACACCCGCTACCACTGCAAGCCGAAATGAATAAATATACTCTGCTTGACGATCTCCAAGAAAATAAACTAGATTTTTGGACCTTTAGTAATTCTAGGGTACCAGAGCTTTTTATTTGATGATTTTACTACAAAGGCCATACTAAGTGACCTGTTGTCTGAAAAATGAACATAGGATTTTCACGTTTATATTTATAACTAGGTTTTGCTCCGGTTTCAGCTGCGTGAATGTCATGAAAATTTGGTAGTGATAGCAATGGCTGGCAAACAGGCTGCCATGCAAAAGGTGTCAAATTGAAACGCTCGGGCACACGCCAGACTTTTTGATATTTAATTGATAATAATCATTTGATTCGTGCATCGGAGAGCAAGTTAAGCCGTTGATCCCGAGTTTCATGAAGCATTGGATGAATCCGGTAATGCTTGGATGATGAATGTCATGAAAAATGTAACAGCACCAATAAGGCCTCACTCACATTGGGTTTGAGTGCTCGGCCTGCGCCCGGCATTCACTTTGTACTACAGGGTAAACATCGAGCATTTATTAGAGCGATGATGGAATATATAGAACAGAGGTATTTACATCAGCTTCCAACTAATCACAACAAACCCACTATTATATCGTCGGGTAAAATAATGTTTGAGTATCTTTGCCAGCCTAGCAGCTTTGAAAGGATTGTCGTGATTCTATGTAATTACTTATGCATGTAACGTTCCTAAAATGTGTGTATGACCGTTGATTGTCCCTGAGTAATTGTTTCAATAACCTAATCAACCACTATTGGTTCGAAGTGTTGATTGCGCTAATTATCAACACACGCATACTCGTATTAGTGCTGGTATGTAGTGTCTCGCTTCACGTATTTACTTGCAGCGTGTGATGTGGGCTAGAAGGTTCTATCAGGTGATATAGGCTAAATTCATAAACAGACAAATATCATTATCTTCATAAAAATGTATACCTAAAACTTGCTGTTGCCCGCAGCTTCATCGACCTGAAGATAAAAAGTTTTAACTTAGTCCTTGTCTTACCGTCTGTGTCGTAGTACCGACAGTTACGAACAAAGTAAAGAAGAACCAAAATAAATGTAAAGACCTAGTCATGCAGTTATCAGAGACAATGGCACTTCTTCTGCATGACATCAATCTTCTCATGACTATGGCTCTGGAACTCATGTGAAAGCGTCTAGGCGAATACAAGCTAATTTCAAATAGTTTTGCAATAAAGACCCATATTAGTAAAAATGTGTACATACGGCGTCCCGCGTCATGCTAGACGTTAAAAAGAAATCTAGCGAACGCTAGAATTCAGTTTTTAACGTTTCAAGTTCATCGTTATCATCAGCATCAGACCTGTAAGTATACCTGTCCCATTGCTGGGCAAGGGTATATTCTCACTATGAGAACCTTTAAATTACTTAATTAAATTCAAAATAATTCAAAATCGTGGCCACCCTACGATCGGATACAACATTTGCAGGAACAATCTCATTAGCCGTGAATTTCGTGGACCCCCGCCCATCGCAAGATTTATATTGTTATGCCCAAGTCTTAAGCCCCTATAATATACAGACATTTGCATTTTATCTCTTTATACTGCGATGTGATTAATTTTGTCCGAAGCTTTGTGATTTTAGAAAGAAATATCTACAACGGGCCAAAGATTTTTACATCTAGTGCTACTGTAAAAAAAAAAACATACATGACGAGATTAGTGCGATGAAAACGACCGCGGACGTGGCTCAACAAACCTTTAACCGGCGACATTGATATACAAAAACCATCAATACAATCAGCAGCGTCTCAAAACTATCCGGCAAAATGCATGCACCTGCACGTTTTTCAAATAGTACCTACTGTATCGATCGTCGCACGGCGCAGACGTTAGGTGCCAAAATGTTACGACGTAAATACAACTTTAAGATAAGTATGTATAATCATAACTGTTATGGCTGCTACACACAGTGCCGGCGGCATGCCCGGCGGCCTGGCCGGCGGCCATGGCGCCGGCCGAGCCGCGTGCGGCCGGCGGCACATAAAGCCGCCGGCCTGGCCGCACGAATGAGCCGCCGGCATAGCGGCGCGGGCAGGCCGCCGGCCGACTGCGGGTTGCAACTTGCTACTTGTGTGTGTTCGTTATATTAGGGTTGTCAACCATATTTTATAATAACGTATCCTACTTTATTTTTGGCATTTATACTTTATACTTTTGTACCTATACAAATAAAGTATATGATAATACTTTACTTCCAACCCTTACTGTGACGTGTAAAACCAAACACTAATTATGAATACTTATCTATATAACGTTACACATAAGTAAATTGGATGATGGGAACTATTTAGGCTCAAAGAGATCTAAAGGAAATTCACCACTGATGGGTAAATATTTTTTTACAGAAAAAGGCAATTGGCAATAGTGACGACCGGTTGGCGCCACGGGAGTGTACGCGACTGCTACGCCAAAGGTCGCGGGTTCGATTCCCGCTCCAGTCAAACATTTGTGTGCATGAACATGGATGTTTGTCTTGGTTTGGGTGTTTCTATGTATAATATGTATGAATTTACAAAAAAAAAGTATATATATATGTTTATCTGTTATCTACTACCCATAGTACAAGCTTCTGCTTAGTTTGGGACTAGATGGTGTTGTGTGAATGTGGTGGAATATTATTATTAATTGGCAATAGTATAGACTCACGCCTGTATCCCCAAAGGGGTAGGCAAAAGTGTAATACTACACCCATATTTCATGACTTTTTAGGTCCTACGTAATAGGGAGCGAGCCTATTGCCGTTACCGGGCACATCACCAGACTCCGTGCTTGCTACTGAGAATTCGGAAAAACCCAGTAACACTTGCCCAACCCGGGAATCGAACCCGGGACCTCCGATCAGCAGTCGCATACACTATCCACTGGACCACGGAGGCAATTTATACTTAAAATCATATCTCCGTCTCCGTCCTCGCCATTTCAGAAGTTCAGAATTAAAGAGCAGTGATGAAACCAAAGTGGCGAGAAGAAAGAAATAGAACGTCTATAATTAACGTAATTTAAAAACTAATTGTTTATTTTATATTTTTATTGTCAAACAAGCTATGAAACATTTAAAGATAGAAAAAAATTGGCAACCCTACGTTCTATACAACTGGAATGATGCCCGGCAGCTTTGCCGGCGGCACTGACGCCCGCCAAATGCCGGCGGCACGAGCCGCGCGACAAAAGCCGCCGGCCCATGCCGCCGGCACTGTGTGTAGCAGCCATTATAGTTTTAAGACTGCCTCCGTGGTCCAGTGGATAGCGTATGCGACTGCTGATCGGAGGTCCCGGGTTCGATTCCCGGGACGGGCAAAAGTGTTACTGGGTTTTTCCGAATACTCATGAGCAGCCCGGAGTCTGGTGATGTGCCCGGTAACAGCAATAGGCTCGCCCCCTATTACGTGAGATCTCAAAATTCATGGCGAAATGTGGGTGTAATATTTACACCTCTGCCAACCCCTTCGGGGATACAGGCGGGAGACTATAAATAAAAAAGACTAGTTTTACACAACGTGGATGGTTTAGAACGTCACTTTAATTCAAGGCTGTGTATCTAGGTTTTTGTATATCAATGACGGGCTACTTAAAATATTACATCAAGAAAACCAAATTTTCAGGGTGTATATTAGGAGTTAAAATTTAAGAAGAGCGAAGTCGCTGAAGACCGTAATCTAATATGATTCCTCCGAGACCATAATCTAATATGTTATAATATAACATCATGCTATGAGCCACGGGAGCGGAGCAGTAGCCTTAATTTTTAATAACGCGGATCTAACCGCAGGTTCATCGAGTTCTCCCATAAAAATAAACTCACCGAAAACCTATACCACTTTTTTGCAAACCTAAAAGTTTGAATCCCATATTAATAAATATACGAAAAGCAATATCTTGACTACGTCCGCACTGGCGACTTATCGCACGATTTAACACAACGCAGTACATATTTGCGGGAAGCTATGCAATGTGATCGTCGCTGGTATTTGTTAGGTAATCGCTTGGGACTCTTGCAGTTATTCCGGGCAATATTCGGCGACTAAAACTTGTGGTATACTGTTTGCGACTTTTTATAGCAAAATCTTGGTGTATTGTTAATGCCTTAGTTATGTATAATTTTACAATTGGTTGACTACATCGGTTGCTCAAAGGGGTAAATTGTTGTGCCTCATCGCCATGACATCTCCAAATTATTTTATAAAGCCCTCGACTGCCCATTATGGTGGTATTCATATAGACTATAGCTAAAGACTTATAGCTCAAACATCCTGGAGTTCCAATGTAATATTTTGGAAGAGACTATAAAGAGATTGCAAATCTGTCAAAATAAGTTTAATACAATTTCGACGTATTTTTAGGCGATACATACATCAAGATGAGTCCTAATCCCCGCAATATTCTTACTTTTCTATAACATGTTGAGTATTTCAAAGATCATTTCGTTTTTCCATCCCCATTTCCTTCTCATTTATCCCGCTTCTTCTCTTTTTCCATTTCCTATCCCCAAGACCGGCAACGAATTTGTGACTTCTCTGGTGTTGCGGATGACAATAAGTGCTAATCGCTTGCCATCGTGTGATCTGCTCAACAACCGTCTAGTACTCACATAAAAAAATATTCGGGCGGAACAGAGTAATTTATAATTTTATTCATAAAATAAAAACAAGAAATTGAATACATAAAGTTCCAAATACATTAATCTTTGCATTAGATATATAATTTTAATATAAACACAGGTGTGCCATAAAATTATGCCGCTAAAATAGACCATTTGTACGGGTCACCCATTTTGTAGACATCACCATTGTGACCCCAAAGCGCCCTCTTTCCATCTGAGTCCTTCATCCAACTAGTTTTAAGCCTTGACTATATTTACAGTTAATTATAATGAATACTAAGCTGCCATCTTTGTGTATGTACGGTTCAACATAAAATGATTGCCGGGTCGTAGGTGCGAGTTTGGATCCCCAGGCTCTTCTGTCACCGATTTCGTCCCCTGTTACTTGAAGTTCCAGATACGAATTGTCATGACTATTGATCAGCTTGATGGTGACCTCATTATTTGACCACACAGGAATAAATTGCCAACTCAATGTATCATTAATATTACCGGACCGTCCCCAGACGTATCTATTTGAGTCACCCTTGTAAGGCGAACCTAGGGCTAGGGCCTGCTGGTAGCCATAGTTCATCACTGTCACTTTTCTACCGCCAAGGATCAGTTCAAAAGCGTCTGGCAAATTATTTTTTAAAATATTCTCTCCTCCATTTGTCCATAAGCTATATAGGAAAGACATAAATTTGAAATCGCTATTAGGTTTGGTATCTAGAAGACGAAGAAGAACTTTTTTCATTGTTCATTATTCTTTTTTAACTTTTATTGACCGGTCTCGAACCATGCGCACCTGACCGCTTGGATAGGAGCGATTAACGGTGGTCGCTATTCCAAAACCGTTCTATCACAATGGCCATCCACCAACCACTTTTAATATATATATACATATATATATACAGGGTGTCACAAAACCCATCACCAAACCCGAAGTCTACTCGTTTTGGACATCATGCCAATTCATACTAAGCAAAAATAACAAGTGGTAAATGACTTTTTTAAGTTGACCCATTCTTAAAGCGCAAATTAAAGTAATGCTTGAAATACAAAACAATGCTTGATATACCAAATGCTTGAAATACAATGCAAAGCAATGCTTGAAATACCTACTTATCCATTGGATCAGACGACATCGGTAGAACATAATAGAAAAGTTGTATTGTTATTTTGAGCCTCAATATCTCCTGAACCAGTAATTGCCCAGGTATGGTGCCGAAGTAAAAGAAGTTCCAAATGATTGGTACAGAATGGGATATCAGTTTTCTTGAAGGGTCTTTTTACAACCGTAAAAAGGGAACCGTAGGAGAACACTAAGAAGGGATTTTCCGGCATTTCCACGGAATCGAGAAAAATCGTTACTTTGAAATAAAATGTGAGTCATAGCTACAGGCATCTTCTAATTTTGCGTAAAATACCAGTCACCAAAATACCAAAAATCACGACTGCTTGTGCTGAGTAAATCTGTAGCATTATAAATTATCTATCCTCTCTATTTTTGTATTGTACCTACCGTAGACAGAGAAACCTATAGACAACTAGATAGCTTCCATCTCATTCATACAAGAAAGAGAACAGCTTATGCATACGTCATGTAAAGGAAAGAGAAAGAATGATATGATTTTCTGTTTCATGTCGCGTGCCGGTTTTTTCAAAGTCAGCACAGTTTTTTGACAGTACTGTGCGAAACAAACATATATCATCATCATCAGCCTTTAACAGTCCACTGCTGGACTAGGCCTCTCCTTTGAAAGGAGGAATTGGCCTACTATACCACGCTGGCCAGACGGGTTGGTGTAGGGTTTGTATCAAGTTTTCCTTCTCTTACAGTGCTGTTCTCTGCATAATATGCTCCCTTTGTCGCCTCTTACGACACACACGGGATGATATGGGGTAGTGACATTCCGTATTCTTAATCCGTCACCACACTGACAACGTGACATATATATATATATATATATATATATATAAGTATATATATATATATATATATATATATATATATATATATATATATATATATATATATATATATATATATATATATATAATATTTATACATATATATATATATATATATTATATTTATACATAGAAACACCCAGACCAAGACAAACATCCATGTTCATGCACACAAATGTTTGACTTGAGCGGGAATCGAACCCGCGACGTTCGGCGTAGCAGTCGCTTACACTCCCGCTGCGCCAACCGGTCGTCCAATTAACTAATAAACGTCGGCGAAACATATAAATACTTATGTTTCTCCGACGTTTCAACCGTTTTGCAACGGCTGAGATCGCGGCGAGACTGTTGGAGGCTTTTAGGGTGAGGAACTGATCACAAAAAGTCACATCCCTACGTGATTCTGAGAACACACGAAGTACCTTTGTTTGGAGTATCTGCTATTTTGGAACTGTTACTGCTAATGCAGGAATGTTGTGACTGATGTACGTGTTTGTAACACGTACATCGGTCTACCCGCTTTCTTACTAACCTGGGTTTGGACTCATGGTGTACGTACTCCGCGTAGCCGTCTGTTGGTCACTCTACGCTACTTTGTTTATTAATCATCATCGGCCCTGTATATAAACTGTCCCACTGCTGGGCACGGGCCTTTTCTCACTATGAGAAGTGTAAGGCCATAGTCCACCACGCTGTGGCCAAGTGCGGGTTGGCAGACTTCACATGTCTTTCAAGAACATTATGGAGAAACTCTCAGACATGCAGGATTCCTCACTATGTTTTCCTTCACCGTTTAGCAAGCGATAATTAACAATTTAATCCGCACATAACTTCGCAAAGTCATTGGTGCGCGCTGTGGATTCGAACCCGACACCCTCTGCGTAGTAGTCCGTCGGTCTCTCCACTAGGCTATCGCTGCTGTTTTTTAATAGTTTGTATATAAATTTACCTATACTGGCACAACGGAGGCTTGCCTCTTGCCAAGTGGCTATTTCTTTGTGTACTGTAAATCCATCGGGAATGTGTGTTCTGTTGCTATTTTCGTATGAAGATACATCTGTAATGATAAAAATATATTATTAGACACCTCTCGCTTTAGAAACAAATCTTATCACGCGGAGGAGTTGACGATTTTTTTATCCACGATTACAAAGGACAGTCAGGAACGAAACAACAATTTGTGGATCACACAGAATATTGTCGAGCATGGAGATCGTGCCTACAACACTAGAGGCAGTACAAAACCGTGAGGAGGCCGTACTAAGAGCTTGAACGCACTAGCGGCTGGCCGCAGTACATGCGGTCAACTACAACGGCAAGCCGTACGCGGAATCGAGAACTGAAGTACGGTCAGCCGCATTGAGCGTGCCGCATTTCGGCAACCTTGGTGCGCTTATGGTCAAAGCCAGCCGCACAGCAGAAAATAGCTTGTTAAATAGTAGATATGTAGAAGCTTGAACACACAGCAGCTGGCCGCAATGCCGCACGCCACATTCGGCTGATCGCAGAGACCTCTAAGTTGTCCGCAAGCTAGTGCATTTTCATTTTAAAATTGAAGTGTGACCAGCCGCATGCGGAGCGCTACTTTGTGGCCAGCCGCTGTTGCGTTCATGCCATTAATGGGGTCTTGTTAATAAATATGAAAAACTATAATTTAGCAGCAAGATAAGAAGAATAAAATACTTACGCTCCGTAAATGACAGCAACGCAACGCAAATAATTAACGCAAACATTTCGAATGAAGTCATCCAAAGTACTGAACATTCAATAGGCAAAATTGGATTTATAACTGATATTGTATTTGACATTTGAACTCATAACTTACTTTATCATTGTTATTTATCCTTTTGAAAAACCCCATAATGTAAATTGTATGTGCAATTGTTTTGTTTGCATATATATTTTTTTTTTTTTTTATTAGTAAGAACCTGTCAAATTGACTTCACGCTGCCTGATGGTAAGCTGACAGTGAAGTCCTATTGGGAAGGCCACCATCTCCAATTGCTGGTTAAGCAATGTGACATGATGGCCCTCACTTTGACGGCCTTGAGAGATGCTTTTTCACGCCCCGCTTAAAGGACCCAGGATCAAGGGAGGAAGGAAACACGTGAGCTGGCAGTGAGTTCCACATTTTTATGGTACGGCAAAGATAAGACGTACCGAACCTTTTCGTACGTGACGGTATCTGATCTACCGTGTAAGGGTGGCACCTTAACCCGGCACGTGTTGTTCGGGATAGGAAAGGAGAGGGTGGGATGAGTTGAAAGAGTTCTTCTGAACACTCACCGTGATACAATCGGTAAAAGACAGCCATTGAGGCTACGTCCCTGCGTAATTGCAGAGATTCAAGGGACTTAGTAGCCTCAAGGTCACCTATGATACGGACAGCACGCCGCTGCATCCTATCAAGGGCATCTAGCAGGTACTGAGCGGAGCTATACATATTTTTTGTTTTTGACGAATTTAGCTATGGATTTTACAGAGAAACATTACATATCTTCATATCAGCCTAGAGACGTCCACTGCTGGACATAGTCCTCCCCCAAAGTTCTCTACAAAGATCGATCTTGAGCCGCCCGCATCGAACCGCGCACCGCGATCTTCACCAGATTGTCGGTCCAACTTGCGGTAGGCCTACCCCTGCACTCCACTATTTAATTACGTGTGTGTCTTAAAAAGCAACAAACTAGTATAATAGGTAAAATTCTCCTATTGACTCACAGTATTAATGTATATTCATATTACACCAAGTGAGGTGAAAACATTTTACCGTCTATTGAACCCGTTAGATACCTATGCGATATAAATACCCAGAAATAAGTCTAAAATGAAATAATAATTATGATACAAACAACACTTTGCTTGTGGTGTTTGCTTCTAATTGGTTGTGCAGTTGGAATAAAAGCACGATTACTTGGATGTAATGTAAGTTGTAACTGTATCAACAGTTAGGAGGGCAGACCATTATCTTAGTGGAACCATTAGTTTATTATCTTTATAATTATAATATTTGTTTACAATTAACAATATAATTAAATTAAATCTTAAAATAATAAAAAAACGAATTAATATATACAAGTTAGGAAGCCTAAGTAGAAAAATAGATATACACATTAGTAATGCATTCCCATTGCAGATTTCTTAAGACGAAATTGGAAAGATTTATACAAGGAGAGCATGATAAGCCATCGATCGCGCCTCTCATGAAGATCTTTTACAGTGATTATGGGTAATTAGTACCTCTGAAGAAACTGAAACCACTCTAAACCTTTGAATATCGCTAACCCTTTGGGTTGCAGAGGTCAGAAAGGCAGTCGCTCCATGGAAAAGCGAATAGTCAGTTAAAACCGGTTAGACTGGTAAGCGGACCTGAGTTACAAGTGGGATAACGCTAGCAGGATGAATCATGAGGATTCATCCTGCTAGCGTTATCCCATCGTCCCAGGAAAATTAATATGAGGAAATCCGACCAACCTTAATATTGACCCTCAAACCAAATCTCTGTCGCTCTGTCCTCACCTTCTTAAACAAAAAACTCATTTAATGGATGAACTAATTACAATAAGATCTACGACAAAAGATAGGGTTGATTCATCTCATCTAAGCGAAATGGCGCGAACTGTCAGACATTATTATTAAAAATGGTCGTCGAAAGATATCGATGCTACATTAGTAGAATTAAAATCATTTTTCAATTGAACATTTTGACAGTCCAAAGGTTTAAATTATCCGACCATTTAATGAATTTAGGCTCTTTATGGTGACGTAGACGATGATTATGTATTAGGAAACAGCTGTTGCCCGTTTCTTTGCTGGCATGTATGTCACTTTAGGGAGTATTCTCACTATGAAGGACCGGCTGTTAAGACGGAGGCCGGAGCTTTGACGAACGTTTTCACAGATGCATCCGGCGACCGGCTGGCTGGTTCCGGTAAATGGAATTTCCGCTAAATCTGCTGGTTTGGGCCGGTCAAACAGCTGGACCGGCGAAACCCTTGGTTGGATACGCTTATAGTATTGTCAAATTTTGTATGGCATATTATAAGCTCAAATTACGTCGCGAGCGACGCGGTGCTGAAGAGAGATCAAATGTTAGCCATCGCCGTCACATAATTTGTACCAAATTGCACCATATTTTTGATATATTTTTTTTACATTTTATCACTAGCGTAAATAAAAAACTGTACGTAAAGGCTATCGCATTCCAGCGCTTGACAGTAAGCCTTTCCTATTTGCTCCACAATAATAGCACTGTGAGTCTATTGCAGGATCTGATATACCTATAACAAGTTTAATACCAATTTATTTATTTTTAATTAATATTTACAGTAACATAGTTTAACTGCCTCGTTGGTCTTGCGGCATAAATGTGCACGTTGGATTGGGAGGTCTCGTGTTCGATTCCCGGGTCAGGCAAAGGGTTATTGAGTTTTTCCGTTAGGAAATTCTCAGTTACAGCACGGAGTCTGGTAATGTGCCCGGAACGGCAATAGGCTCGCCCCCTATTACGTGGGACCTAAAAATTCATGTCTATAAAAAAACATAGCTTAACTTAATCTAATCTTATACTAATATATAAAGCTGAAGAGTTTGTTTGTTTGTTTGTTTGGTTGAACGCGCTAATCTCAGGAACTACTGGTCCGATTTGAAAAATCTTTCAGTGTTAGATAGCCCATTTATCGAGGAAGGCTATAGGCTATATAACATCACGCTACGAACGACGGGAGCGGAGCAGTAGCCTTAAATAATGCGGGTGTAACCGCGAGCATCATCTAGTTACTCATAATACTAGTGAAGTGACCGACAGACTGGTACGCCGCTGACTGAATGACATTTCGAACTTAAGTGCGTATTTAATTGTTAATTATCCATTGCTTATTGTAGAAGGAAACCATCATACGGAAGCTGCGTATCTGAGAGTTCTCCATTATGTTCTCGAAAGACGTGTAAAGTCTGTCAACCTGCACTTGGTGAGCGTGGTGGACTATGGTGTTACCCTTCTCATAGTGAGAAGAGGCCTGTGCCCAATAGTACTGTCGGAAAGTTGATATTATATCAGGGTCAATGATGAATGTTGTGTAATTGTTGAAGAACGTCCTAATTATCCGCAAATGTAAACCTTACAGTCCTTACACGATTTCCTCGTACCGTTTAGAAAATCAAACAACAGCATTTGTAGCGGCAGTTGAGTTTTTACTCTCAAATCAGGCCGCGTCTTAAAACGGGTCAGTGTGTAAGCGAAACACTACAGGGTGTTTAAACGCGGACAAACGAATCGTGTCGTTTGCGACCAGCCTTTAATTGAGTTCATCGCTTTGTTAGCGAGCGTTCACACTGCGCCGGACCGGCTAATAAGCCGGAAGCCGGCGCCCGGAGCGAGTGTTCACACTACGCCGCGACCGGCTAATTTGTCGGAGGACGGCCGGCTCCCTAGATTAAATTTACTTTATAGATGGAAGTATTACATCAAAAGATCATCACTAAAATAATCTGACATTGGTGACCATGGGTGGCCATGGTCACCAATGTCAGATTCTTTTAGTCAAAATTAAATAGAACTTCATGTGAAACTTAGAAACTTCATTCATAGACATTTTGACTTATGCGTATCAAGATTGTACTGATATTTGTAGGGACGTTGAAATTTTATCGATACTTTTATTTTAAATGTTTTTGTATGAAAGAGAAACAAATACATCCTTAAAAACTTTCGCGTTCATAATAACAGTTTATATACAAAACCATTTTCGGCAAACAACTACTAAGCTATGCATGTTTAGTCGCGATTTTTTCCTAGATCATAGCAAGCGATACTTACCTAATAAATTCAAATTCAAATTCGTTTATTAAACACCTTATACAGTTATACAAAGCTTAAACGGTAATGGCTACAGTAGTATAAACTGTGTCGTAGCCATTAACGCCCACATCCGAATACTTATAAAGGTATAACAAATTAACAAAGATAAGTAATTCACATTTAATATTTTAGTATTAATTGATGTTATCTATGAATAGTTGTATGATTTGTAACTAGATATTATTAGTATGAGTGGTGACTTGTGAGAGGCATGTGTATGGGTGTGTGAGTGACTGGGTGATAGTTATGTAAGTGTGTGTGATATGAGTGTGAAATGTTTATGTTTAATATTTCATGTAATGATGTCTTCACATTGGTCATAGTTTTGAGAAAGAAGCCATGCTGTGAGTTTGAGCTTGGCCATTGCAATAGTCAATGGATATATATTGAGCTCCCTATTAAGTTTATTATAAAGTTTGGGGCTTAAAAAGTAATATTGGCGAGATGCCAAAGCAGTTCTGTGCATTTTAATAGTACATACTCGGTCAGACCTGCGCGTTTCTTTGACAAACTTTACATCGTACGCTATTTCACTATGCTTGCGCAAAGTGACTTGGAGTATATATAATTGTCGAACCGTAAGTACCTTACACAGACTATAGAGTTCAGAAGTAGAAAATCTTCTAGGTTTACCAGTCATTACCTTTAGTATACATCTCTGGGCTCTCTCAAGACGAATCATGAACGTTTTACAAGTACCACCCCAAGATATAATGCAATAGCCTAAAATTGATTGAATAAGGGCATAGTAGACCATCTTTATGGTATCTAAGTCTGTAGAACTTCTTAGTTTTTTGAATACGTACAGTAACTTTCGAGACCGGGAGACAATTTGATCTATTTGCAAGTTCCAAAACAATTTACTGTCCAATATTATTCCTAGGTATTTTATGCTACTGGTAGGAGTAATTGAGTAACAGCTGCAGTCGCAACCATTAGGAAACCCACATGTGTGTGCTTTTATAAAATAAGATGCTGGTTGAGAAAGTGTATTGGGGGCAAACGCTATAAATTTAGTTTTTTGTAGATTGAGTGTGAGTAAATTAACGTCAAGCCATTTCATCACTAAACTTAAGGCAGTTTCGGCACTATTACGTACTGTTTCCCATGTAGGTCCATCGACTAGCAATACTGTGTCGTCAGCATATGAAATAATTCTACAGTTTTTGATTTTAAGGGAACAAAGCTCATTGACATAAATGAGGAAGAGTGTGGGACCAAGGACACTTCCCTGGGGAACTCCATAAACCAGAGGGAGTTCCGAACTAGTGATGTTTTCAATAATAGTACTTTGCGTACGGTCCTTGAGGTAGCTTGTGAAAATATCAAGAGCTAATTCACATAACTTCCAAAACTCAGAGACATGGGTTTGAATTTGAATTTTATTGCCATTTAAATTAAGTACACTGTGCCTGGTGGCAACCAAACATTGACGTTACTGAACTTCAATGTCCGTTTGACAATGAAATCAGCTAAAAACACGATTTGTTTATTTGTTCCTGACTTGGTTACATATAATAATAATATGCAGGTTTTAATTTGAACAGGTTTTGTAAATGAAATCACAAGTGTCTGTTCCTACGTTAAAATTTATTAATCTATATTTATGTTTCATCGATATTTACTTTTTACCTACTAGGAGAGCTGGCATCAATTTTGGGTAGGTATTTGAGGCATGATTGCCTGGCTGGCGAGCAGCGAGGTTATAGAAAATTATGAAAAAACTAATAAAAATGTATTGGAGGTAACATGCAATTTTTAAATATAATACACTCGCGTGCAAGTAAATCGACTCAAGGCTCAAGTGCGCATAAAAAGTGATATAACTTAAAAATGCCTTATTTTACCTCTATATAATGTTTTACATAATTAAAGCCTAGTAATTAGGCTTTAAAATGGTAGCATAATTTCAGTAATTTAAATAAACACATGTCCTTAGAATGCAACTGAACGCAACCTCCCATAAACTGCTCTGCGCTCTATACACAACTTGCGCGACACAACCCGCTATAAAACCCCCTGTAATCGTTTTTTCTTATCAGACGCTCACTAGACGTTGACCTAAATACATCTCTGCAAATTGAAGCCGTCATTTGAAGAACATTATGGATATAACACCTGAAGAAGCCGCTCAAGTCGTTGCCCTGTTGCAAGAAGGGTTGAACCTGCGAGAAGTCGCTCGTCGGTTAAATATGAGTCAGTCTGCTGTCTCGAGAGTGTACAGGAGGTTTCAAGAGAGTAGTGCCTTTACTCGGCGGCCTAATACCAGCCGACGCCGGTGCACCTCGGAGGGTGACGACCGGTTTTTGGTCTCGACCTATCTCCGAAATCGACACCTTACCGGCGTGGATGTGCAGCAGGAGCTACCGTCAAGTACGCCTTCACTTTGCTCGAGAGCATTTGGATTGGAGCATAGAGCAATGGCAGTCGGTCCTGTTCACAGATGAGACGTGGATGTGTCTCCATGGCAGCGACAGGAGAGGTCGGGTGTACCGGCGTCCTGGTGAACGGTTTTCACAGTGCTGCTTTGTTCAAACCGTTGCATATGGTGGCGGTTCTTGCATGATGTGGGCTGAAATTTCCTTAGAAGCAAGTTTTCGTTCCTGGGGGAGGCCGGGGAGGAGGTCTGACCAGTGATCGTTACATTGAAAATGTTCTACTGGATCAAGTTATCCCTTATCAAGGCTTTATTGGGGATAATTTAATCTTGATGCATGCCAATGCCCGATGTCACACTGCTCGGGTCACACGTGAGTTCCTGAGTGAAGTTGGAATTCACACTATGGATTGGCCAGCGTTCAGCCCCGATTTAAATCCCATTGAGCACATATGGGACGAGCTCAAAAGTAAAGTTAGGGCGAGGAATCCAGCTCCGACAAACATCAATGAGCTCAAGACTGCGTTGGTAGAAGAGTGGGGCCGAATACCACAATCATCAATTAAAAAGTTGATAAGGTCGATGAAGAATCGCTTGAGAGCAGTGATCAGGGCTAGAGGAGGGAACACCAAATATTGACACGTATAATTTTTTATCTTATGCACATTTGTTTCATTTATACCCAATAACCCCATACTGTGAAATTGTATGAATTTTCAAAATTGTTTACAATATCGTTGACATTCACCTTTTTTACTAACCTACTGAACCGATTTTCATGCAACTTACATCATTTTTTTAAAGCTCAATTACTAGGCTTTAATTATGTAAAACATTATATAGAGGTAAAATAAGGCATTTTTAAGTTATATCACTTTTTATGCGCACTTAAGGCTTGAGTCGATTTACTTGCACGCGAGTGTAGATTAATGTATATAGAATACAAACAAACATAAATCAGATGATTTAGTCGGGGCTTTATTACATTGCCAGGCGTTTTTTATATTGGTTTGAAAATTATTTTTGCATGCGCCGGGCTATGTTAAAGCCACGTTTAAATCAAATAATATAATCATTTATAGACATTTATCTTACTCTACGCTAGAAAAATCGTAAGTCAAAATGAAGTAACTATGTATATTGGACAAGACTACTATTGTAATGCGGTCTCTATAGTATTTTCCTTGTTCTAAGGCCAGCTCCGATCAGTGTTACCAATTTAGTAGAATTAGCACTAAAACTGGGGGTTTCAACATTTGCCTAAAACTGAATAGAACGTTCGTTTTAAAATAATTTGTACATTGTTCAATCTATTATTATTATATTACTTTATGTGTTGATTTAACATTTAATTTGTATTTTTCTTTACATATTGCCTAATAGAACGAATTATTTATTTTTGTATACCAATTGTTTTCCGAAGTGAAATAAGTATTATAATGATAATTTAAGTGGGTGTCATGTGTCTATGGAAATTTTATTTGTGGTTTCTTTCAACTGTTGGTAACACTATGTCACGGCACTAGGCATGGGTCTGTGCACGTTGTCATAACTATCTATATTTCATAACTATCTATATCGTTCGATCACCTAATTTGAAGAAGTATTTACTCGTAGATATGTCTTATGCATAACTAGAATGATAACAGCAAGTGGTTTGGTAAGGCTCGTTTTAAAAAACCATTAAGAATGCTAAAATTGTTATCGAGACCTATAATGAAATGTATTAAGATGGCAAAAACTACGGCAAAAATAGCAAAAAGTTAATCAACAAAAAATATTGTGAAAAAGAAAAATCTAAACAAATAACAAATGTGGCAAGATTTAAGAAATTTAAATATAATGCAAATTTAAAATAAAATTAAACAATATGTGAAGAATACGCAAAAAAAAACAAAAAGAAAAAATCTAATAGTATCACAAAAAGCTGTTTTTTTTAAAGTTCACAAACATTACAAAACGTTAAATTTGAACAAATAAACCGTAACAAGACAACAAAAATACGCCAAAATGAGTTAAAAGTTCAAGGAATAAAAAAATGCAACAAAATGAAATAAAAAAAATACATGTACAAAAAGTATACAAAGATATCAAAATGAAATTAAAATATAAAGTTAAATTAAACAAAAAAGGTGCTAATAATAACAAAAAGCTAAATGTAATAAAATTGAGCACAAAAGTGAAAAAAAATAGAAAAATTAATACCGTTACGTACAGATAAAATAATTATATTTTTATCTATGTAACATAAAAAGTTTAAAAAATTACATAAATCCAAAACGTGTATAAAAATGTTAAAAATATATCAAATCGTAAAATTATTTATCAAAGAGTAAAGAAAACTCAACAATAAATATATCAAAAAAAGAATACAATAAGAAGAAATAAATAAGCCTTGGAATGTTACAAAATGTCTATCTAAATGGTCACCGGCCAACCATTCTGCTGTCAAAAAACGCTACGTTAAAATATAACTACATAGGTAAAGTCTGACCGCGCGCGGCATTTCATGGTGGTTATACTCGTTATGAAATTTAAATAGGTAGTCAAACAATTGACGTATAACTATCTATACCTAATATAGCATATGATCGTTGCCATAACGATCGGTATATTCTAACGCATACTCTTAGCTCAGCTCTACGAGTCCGTCTTAATGCCCGGATCCGGTCTATTGACCGGATCCAGCTTAGTGTGAATAGCTTCATACAAATGTTCTGCCACTGGCTCGTTATTCGCCGGTCCGGGCATTAAGCTGGACCGGCTAATTAGCCGGTCCGGCGTAGTGTGAACGCTCGCTAAAATATATTCTCTTGTAGATCTATAGTACTATTCCGCTTCGTTAAACAGAATGAAGCCTTGGCAGACATTTCTTTTGTGTTTGATTTTAGTTTTTTTTAGACATATTTCTCCAGCTGCTTGAATAAATCTGGCTTTGTTTCAAGACCAAATCGGCATATGAAGATGGAAAGCTGTTATAAGTAATTAAAGTTAGAGTATGAAAAGAGTAATGAGTGTAGAGGAAGCGCGTGAGGTCTGTAAGGATAGAAGCAAGTGGCGTTCCGTTGTCTCTGCCTACCCCGACGGGAAAAAGGCGTCAGTATATGTATGTATGTAGTTTGAGTTTGTATATAGTAAACTAAAGTATGCCCGCAGCTACGCCTGCACAGTCTTTTTTATTTAACTGTTGCTGCCTGATCTCGTGGAGATTTCAGGAAATACCTTCTTAGTATGGACCGTAAGGGTTCCTTACGGTCCATAAAGAATGTACAAGCCAAATATCAGCTTTCGGCGCCTATTAGGATTGGCTGTAGCTTTTCCAATTTGAAAGACTCTTCCAATGTTAGATAGCCCATTTATCGAGGAAGTTTGTAGGCTACATAACATCACGCTATCAGCCACGGCGGCGGAGCAGTAGCCCTAAATAACGTAGTATACACATATACAGATAACACATGCGGCTTCAGCCACTTGTTTTTCGGCTATCTCGACCAAATGTAACCCATTTGATACATTGCTTGACATGATGATAATGATGAAACTCTCTAGCTTACGACACCTCAATAGGAGAACTACTACGGTTTTCATCCATTTTTGAGATTTAACACATTGTCACAAACCGCAAAATTTATCTTTGTCGCTGACACAAACAACTATGGAAAACGAAGTTAATATTTTGGTGGCGAAAAAGTGATTTCGGTATTTGGTTTGGTGGAGATAATGATTATGATAAGGAAACCTCTACTATGGAACCCTACATGGGCGAGTCTAACTCGCACTTTCGTTTAGGTTCCAATTTGTACTCAAATCCGTTTGACATTGTCTACACCAACGAATTGTTAAAATATAGACATAGTACGTGTTTAGTTTTAAGGGTTATGGAGATGCAAATAAAATATTTCTTTTCTTTTTTCACTTGATTTAATTTTATTCAAAATATATAATTATTAATTGGTATAAATAGATTCAGAGGAGTCGAAATCATGTGGCAACGATATTCTATTTAAATATGGCTACCATACAATATTTCTTGATGGCAGTTTAAATTAATTTAGTATGTGGTGTACCTATAAGTTAGCGCAAGTCAAGACATTATTTAAAAGCTTAGGGCCGTGATAGCCGGGTACTAATCGTTTCCTCATGCATGCAATGCTTCACATACATATCCATGGGTGCATAGGACATTTACAGATCAAATTGGTGCGAGAAATGCATTGATCCTGCACGTAATTAGAAAAATTGTATGTTGACTTTGATCCTCAATATGCCCTGAATCAGTAATAGGCTTGTGTCCTAAAATGTAATTAGCGATTGATTCGTTCCTTTATTAGATGTTAAACTGAAATACCTGATTTTTTCTACAAAAATCGATCAGCAACATTACCAATAACGGTTTTTTAAAAACCTTTTTGAATTTGACACGAAAACGCTGTAAACCATCATGGCGGTTGAGTGATATCACAAAGTCCAAAACAAAGCAAACCGTGAATGAAGTCTGGTCTGATATATGTATGTACCCACTTTTATTTTGTTATATTCGATTTGACATGTAGAAAGTTTGACGTTTTAGTTGTATTTACTACTAAAACGTCAACAACATGAATGGCGGACTTACTGTTTGACGTAATGCTCTCTGATTGGTGTTCACTGTCACAAGAATAAATACATTATTTTTAGTTTTAGTATCCTAAATATAACATTAATCTTACCTTTATATAATAAACATTTTTTTTAATTTACCCGTTTTGGCCGATCCCGTGGGAATTTCGGGAAATCCCTTCTTAGTGCACCCCTACGGTCTCTAAGGAACATACATGCCAAATTTCAGCTTCCTGCGCCCAATAGTTTCGGCTGTAGCGTGTCTGTCAGTCAGTCAGTAACGCAAGGGTTTTATATATTAAGATAATAAACTTTATTGACATCTTAAAATCATAATAAATCTATAGATACTATAATCAAACCGATTTATTCCTAGTGGACACAAGCCTATTGCCGGCCGGTATGGTGCCGAAGTAAAAGATAAACCGGTCAAGTGCGAGTCGGACTCGCGCACCTGCTATAAGAAGTTACCTTGTACCACGAACCCTACATCCACTCGGCTATCGCTGCCTATATTATAGACTTGAGTATTTGATACAAATTTCAATTTAATACCTCTACGCGTTCATAAGGGAAGGGCAAGTACCTTTGAAATTATGATTATTTTTTTTATTATATGATGTAAATAAAAATTTACGGTTTTCGCATTTTTTTTCAAGAATCTGATTTTACGGGAAGTACCCTGTAGGTTTTGATTCCCTTGCGAGAAGTTGCCAGAAAATATGCGGCTCAAATTGCTGTTTCTTTTTATTGCGTTGACATAGAAGTTTGATTTTGTTACAGCTTAAAGGTATTATAGACTTGAGTATTTGATATGAGTTTCAATTTAATAACTTTACCCGTTAAAATGAGAAAATGGTACCTAATAACTTTAAAATTATTAAACATATTTTTATGATATAATGTAACTAAAAGTTAACATTTTTGGATTTTTTTTAATTAATTTGTGCTATAAGACATTGCTTTGTACCAAATTTCAAGATTCTGAGTTCACGGGAAGTACCCTGTAGGTTTTGATTCCCTTGCGAGTTTTTAAATTTACGGAAATTTGCAGCATAAACGGCTGTATCTTTTGATTGCGTTGACTTAGATGTTTTATTTGGTTACAGCTTAAAGATATTATAGATTGGAGTATTTGATATGAATTTCAATTTAATACCTTTACGCGTTCATAAGGAAAGGGCTAGTAACTTTAATTTTTTTTTTATTATATGATGAAACTAAAAACTAACGGTTTTCGCAATTTTTCCTGTATTTGTGCTATAAGATGTTGGTTCATACCAAATTTCAAGAATCTGAGTTTACGGAAAGTACCCTGTAGGTTTTGATTCCCTTGTCAGCGAGTTTGAAAATATAGTATAATTACTGTTTCTGTCGATTGCGTTGAGATAGAAGTTTGAATTTGTAACAGCTTAAAGGTATTATAGACCCGAGTATTTGATATGAATTTCAGTTTAATAACTTAACGCGTTCATGAGGAAAAGGATGGTAATTTTAAAATTAATAAAACATTTTTTTATGATGTAACTAAAAATTGCCTGTTTTTGCAAGTTTTCCTTTATCTGTGCTGTAAGACATTGCTTCGTACCAAATTTCAAGATTCTGAATTTACGGGAAGTACTCTGCAGGTTTTGATTTCCTTGCGGGTTTCTTAAATTTGCAGAAATTTGCAGCATAAATGGCTGCATCTTTTGATTGCGTTTGTATAGAAGTTTGATTTTTTCACAGCTTTAAGGAACAGTAGACTTGACTATGATATAAATTTCAGTTTGATACCTCTACGCGTTTCTGAAAAAAAGGGTCTTGACAGACGGACGGACAACAACGTGATCCTATAAGGGTTCCGTTTTTTCATTTTGAGGTACGGAACCCTAAAAATCGTGTATGATTAGTACAATATAATATTTCAATTGTGGTTAAGAGTTTTTTAATACCCAGTATATTATCAAACCTCTTGTAGCGGTAGCTACATACAACTAAGGCTATCTATCGAACGCTGAGAAAACAATCAACACGGCGACATGTAACGGACATGGCGGAACTAAATTCAGGCCTGATAGTTCCGTGCGTCGGACTGCAGTCCACCGGGCTCGATCACACAGCCTGGTCATAGGATCCTTCCTTTATTTGGACGGAGGTACACCCACGCCTTATTACTTCAAACTTTATAATAATAGGTTCGTTTGTTAGTGTTAAATTGTTAATTATCGCTTGCTTATCGGTGAAGGAAAACATTGTGAAGAAACCTGCATGTCTAAGAATTCTCCATAATGCTCTCGAAAGACATATGAAGTCTGCCAACCCGCTCTTGGCCAGCGTGGTGGACTATGGCATTACCCTTCTTATAGTGAGAAGAGGCCCGTGCCCAGCAGTGTGACAGTATAACGGGCTGATGATGAATGAAAGAATTGTTAGTGCTTAATATAATAATAACAATATTGGTCAAACATTTGACGCGTGAACCTACCCACCAATCCGCATAGTGTCCGAAGGATAAGATTGTTGTGGTACAAGTCACAGGCTGGCAATAGAGTTCAAGGAACTTTTGTGGGTTACCTGACATCATTTATTTAGTATTAGTTCAGCCGTGTGGTTGACGGCATAGAATACAAGTGTCACCACCCCCTATCTTCCCGTGGGTGTCGTAAGAGGCAACTAAGGGATAACACGGTGCAAATACCATCTTTGCGTAGAGACGGAAAACTCGACATCAAACCCTATACGACTGCCTCGTTGGTCTCGCGGCATAAATGTTCGCGTGGGATCGGGAGGTCCCGGGTTCGATTCCTGGGTCGGGCAGTGTTATTGGGTTTTTCTGTCACGAAATTCTCAGTAGCAGCACGGAGTCTGGAAATGTGCCCGGTACGGCAATAGGCTCGCCCCTTATTACGTGGGACTAAAGTATATCTGGCGAAAAGTGGGTGTAGAAATTCACCTCTGCCTACCCCTTCGGGGATAAAAGGCGTGACGATATGTATGTATGTATGTATTTATTTAGTAAACGAGCTTTGTTAGTAACTCGACTGTTAAGGCAGTACTTTGATTACTTTGAGTCAAAGCATTTTGCACCGAGCACGATAATTTTTACTGTGTTTGGGTGTAAGTTATTCACATAGTAGCTGAGCCCGAAGTGACATCCGCGCTATTGGCTCAAACCATTAAACTAATACGCCATAGTTGGTTATTTGAAGTCTTCTATATATCTAAGCAATACTTTACGTAAATCCGCTCTCATCTTACAACTTGCGGATGCGAATTCAAATTGAATTTCTGTTAATCGGCCAAGTTGTGGCTCTAAATTATCCTAGAGCCGGGTGTAACCAGTAATGTGTCTAAGGGCCGGTAACTTTCTACCGGTTACTATGAATATCGGCTTTAAGGGATCGCTGTCCGGTCAAAGGGACTCTAATCACTTCAAAATTATATAACTTCGTTTATCCGGCTTTTGAAAAAAATTGGTTGCCTGTAAAGTCGGTATACGGGCGAAAGTTTTACGTGACAACGACTTTGAGTGGTAAAATAATTTTAATGTGAATATTCATTCGTATAGTAGGAAGAAGGATGAAAGTCGCGTGCCTTTCACTTTTTATGTCTGTCTCTCTCGCTCTTAGGCGGGACGCGTGCCTCTCACTCGCTCTCATTGTGAGCGCATAACGTGAGCGGAGCGTAACGCAGTTTCTTGAAGTGTCACCCGGCAAACCAATTTATAAGACGTTGTCACGTCAAAATTACGGTTCCATTGGAAAACTTGCTCTGTAATCCCGTTCCGATTTTAGTTGTATAATGGCCAATATTAATGATCTAGAGTGAAACGTTTTTATTACAGTGAAAAAGGTTTTTTAGAGTTTTATAGAGACCATTTTACTTTATATTTTTATCTCTTTACCGGTTTGTAGGTCATTAGTATAGGAGCAAGTCAAGTGAACCAAGCGTTCACCAAGAGGTTAATTCTAAATGAGTGCCATGTAATTTGTAAGGTTAAGTTAGGTTAAATTTAATAAAATGTGCGGGTGGAGCTGCGGGCATCCTTTCGTAAAATTTCCACTTACTTTAATAGTTTTATAACGATATACAGTTCGTGTTTAATACTTTTAGTTGAACTCGAGTTGATTAACAAAGTGGCAATAATAATGGTCGCGATATTTCGTCCCCGATACAACAATTACAGGTTGTTCGCCTAATGGAGCTGTTACTACGATCGCCCTATATTTCAGTCGTTTATTCACAAGATGTGCGTAGATGACCGAAAAAGAAACATCCAACCGTTTTTAAAGCAGGTTGGAAAATTAAGATATAGATTATAGATAGATTTTTTATTAATCGGCCAAGTGTTTCGGAGAGTTCGTAAAGCTGTTGGCCCCGGTTCTTGTCTCAGCGCCCATATGAAATGCGCCTCTATGTAAATATTTGAGCTCTTTGCTAGAGTTGGTCACCACCTCACACGAAAAGGAAAGAGAAAAAAAAAACGTAAACAAAAGTAAGAAAAAGAGAAAACATTATAGATAGTCTATTACGTTTTCTCCCTTTTTTCCTTTGGGTTTGGATTGGACACCCCTATTATATCCCGAACATATTTTATGAACTTTGTTGGATGGGAAAAATAATAGGAGAAGTGGGATAAGGTGGAAGGAAAAGGAGACGAGGCCTCCGGCACTGTCAGTCTCACACACAGAACATAATAACACACTATAGATACCGTTACTTAACGTCGATATTCTGTTCCCACATGTCCGCAATGTTCGCGGACCTTCGCAAAGAGGTGTCGCTATTGCAGTCATATGAGAGCACATCAGCGACAACTATCTTCACGGAGTTGGAGTAGCCACCATGACCGCAATCGGTCTAAAGATCATCATCAACTCATGCTGTAATCAGCAAAACTCTACTACATTTTTTTATGATTGCATTATTTGACAATTTACATCTTGAAAGTTTACAATATTAGGTACTGGATACACAGCTGAGCCACATGAGTAGATAAACGGAACAGAGACGAAGCTTCAGACAACAGCGCGAATCGGTTGCACTACTACAAGCACGCGGCGCATGTGTGCGTGACCACTGGCCGCTTGTCGTGTACGCGGCGAGACTGGAAAAAACCGGTTTACGTAGGCACAGTCATTTGACAATCTCAGGGTTATTACGACGCACGTTGTTTGTTTTGTACGTTGCAAGTTAAATATTAATATTTTAATGTAAAAACGTGGTATTTTATTATTAATAATGGTTGTTTATTGTACTGTGTGTATGAATAATACTAGAAAATATAATTCTGTCATTATAAAGATTTTAACGATGGTAACGTACAATTGGGTTTTTTAATTATACCTCTTGATAATTTTATCGCATTTGTTGAATTGCTCGAGCAAAAGTTTCGCGAATATTTCGATCTTGAAATAAATATTGTCAATGTTGGCAACGAATTATTTAAACGTATTGAAGATTGTAAATTTGATATGCCTTGTGAGTGTTTCCCGTTGGATTACTTAAAAAAAACTATATGTTAGAATCAGAATTTACCATACCATGAAAAGAAACAATAAATTATTAAAAAACAAAAATTACAAAAAGAAAATTATTAGAGCAAGTAATTTCTAAAATACTTAATAATAAAATAATTTGACAAAAGTTTTGTTTAATTTGTCTTAACCTATTGTGACAACCCTACCAAAATAGGTAACAAATTTACAAGCTCTTAAGAAGCTTTGTCTCTGTTCGGTTTATTTACTCATGTGGCTCAGCTCCGCACATCTTTGTATCTAACACTTCTTGATATTTTTTTCTAAGCAATTATTAAGTATGCGAAGACCGTGGAAAGTTGGAGAAAGTCAGCTAAAGAAAATTTACTCGTAATTTGTTTGTTATAATTCCATTCAGATTATACCTACAACGGAAGTAATATAGTGTTTTATTGTTGATAAAAGTCGTTACTTTTTACCCGACTACGGCGAAGCCAAAAGGAAGGGTTATGTTTTTGACAGTCTACGAGTATGTATATATGTATGTATGTTTGTTTGTTCCACTGTAGTATTGTATACCTATTGTGAGTGCCAGGAACTCTCACCTGCATTAAACAAACATAGCAGGTAACATGTACACTAGTATAAAAAAATTGGTGCGACCACGGCTCTAGCTTGAGCATTTCTGTACGTATACTTTTCTGGATTGGTATCTGAATGAGCTATTTTCTTGTTTCGTTTGACGTAGACCCATTTTGACGTAGTCGGGTTTCAGTTTTAAAACTTTTTTTTATTTACTTAGTGTTTATTTGAAGACATCATTAGCATTACGTACTTGTATTTTAAATTTTCTTTTGGCCTTTTTATTTGATTGAACTATTTATTGGCCCAGTTCAAGGTTCCTCAAATTGAAATAGTTACTATGTATATTTGCCGTATTTAACATTAAGTCAAGACTCTTGTTGTAGAAGAGTGTTCTTTGTTGTAGAGTGTAAATGTAATAATCTAAATATATAAAATCCTTGCGTTACTGACTGACTGACAGACACGCTACAGCCGAAACTATTGGGCGCAGAAAGCTGAAATTTGGCATGTAAGTTCCTTGGGGACCATAGGGGTGCACTAAGAAGGGATTTCCCGAAATTCCCACGGGATCGGCCAAAACAGGTAAATTAAAAACAAATGCAGGCGTAGCTGCTGGCGTCCTCTAGTATTAAATAAAGTCTGAAAGTAAATTCTGATCTGAAATACTCTGAGGAGTTTGTTATAAAGTTGTTGTATATTTAGAATACTTGCTAACATTTCATCAACATAGAAATACGATAGTTATCGCTATTTTAATCTAGGTTGAACGGGAAACAGTTTCCGTAACAACTTTTTTAAATTAAAGAACTGTAAGTAAACTGTGCTTTGATATAGTAGTCTCGCGCTAGACTGCTGCCAATTTACATTGTAACCGTTGTGAACGAGATCACTTGGGTTCCATGTACTTTTTTCCATCACGTTTACCTGATTTAAATTACACTATCCTATACCTTTGATATGCAATGACTAAAGTGTTGACAATACAGAAATAAACAATTTCAAAAGATGAACATTTGACCTTGTTTGCTGTAGGTATTTTCTTTATAAAAAGTGAATACTAGTTAACGTATCTAGTTCGGTTGTTGCATGCCTTGCATGTTTCTTACTCCTGAAGTACTTAGTATTTAGGAACAAATTTCTATTTACTATGTTCCTGCCCTATTTATCTCTGACATCAGTATATATAAAATTATTGCGTTACTGTCTGACCGATAGACAACGCACAGCCAAAATTTACTGCACGGTTGGCGTAGTGGTTGAAGCGGCCCATTCGCCGCTTGAGACTGCGCTGAGTGTTGTGGGTTCGATTCCCACACGAGACAACACTTTGTGTGATCCATAAATTGTTGTTTCGAGTCGGGGTATTCATTGTGTCCGTTGGTTGTATGTTTGTAAAGTCCCCCGCGACACAGGATTTATTCCTAGAGCGGGAGTTATCTTTATAAAAGTAAAAACTATTGGGCGCAAGAAGCTTAGATTTAGCATGTTTGTTCCTGGGAGTTGTTATATGCTGTATGCCTCAAATTTCTCAAAATATTTTTACCTTTCATCCTAAAAACTATATTTTATAAACTGTATCATAAAGCTTTGTACGACGACTCATACAGTATCAGATGACACTGCAGTTTTCGGTCAGCGCGATGAAAAATTGTAGCACGGTCCTATTGTTTGTCGCTGCACATTGTATGTGTTTTTTTATTTTTATCTGCGTTTGAAAACTATAGGTCCTGTGTATTGTGACGGTTCGGTGATATTTTCATCATTTTTAGTCGTTATATTTTCACTCGTCCGTGTGGTGACGGATTAAGAATACGGAATTTCACCACGCCATATCATCCCATGGGTGTCATAAGAGCCGACAGAGGGAGCATATTATGCAGAGAACAGCACTGTAAGAGAAAGAACACTTGATACAAACCCTATACTAACCCGTTTGGCCAGCGTGGTATAGTAGGCCAGTTCCTCCCTTCAAAGTAGAGGCCTAGTCCTGCAGAGGACTCTTTAAGGCTGGTGATGATATTATTACTGTTTACACTTATTTGTGACATTTTAAAAGTAATTGTCATCAATATTAGACATTGCACTGTGTCTGAGCTTTGGGAGGCCACTACTTTCTAATTTTGCATTTACTCGCCACTTTTCTAACCAGAAAGTTTAACCCACCGTATACCCGGAGAGTGGTATGTCGATGTTGTCTAAATCCGAAGACATATTAGCATCAACGTCACTATTTGTCTGGCTTTGATTTTGTTGGGATGGTCAGAATCTTTATCAATCAGTACTTATTTACAAAAAAAAGTATACATGTATGTTTATCCATTATCTAGTACCCATAGTACAAGCTCTGCTTAGTTTGGGACTCAATCAATCAATCAATCATTTATTTATTGCGAACATGGGTTTACAGTTATGGTGTTACATTTTATAGAAGTTCTGCCATATTCTACCAGTAGGCATGCAATTTATTAAAATGTTAACAAAAGTAGGTATTATTTTGGTCTTATTTGATACATATTAAGTCAGCATTCTACTACCATCTACGACTAGATGGTGTTGTGTGAATGTGGTAGATTATTATTTATTATTTTATTTATATTTATGAACTCCGTATCAAAATCATCATGCTCATCAAATAGGTCATGTAATATATCAGATTCCGTTAACTGAGACATTTTTTATTACCTGCAAATAATATGTTTACTTTTATATATAAATAAACATCTAATTATATATAAAAGTAAAATAGTCAAACATACCTTTTAAACCACGCGCCATACGACGTGGGGTATGAATTACCCGAGCGCACTTTATGCATGTGTCACGCGTTTTATGGCCAGCGCTAGACTAAATGATTTGCATAGATCAGTGCGGCAACGTCGCAACTAGCGCATCCTAACCAATACAGGAATTTAAACTTTCATGGTCATTTCAACTTATTTTAAATTGTCTTTCGGGTTATATACCACGTACCCTTACTTGGAGTACTTAACCGGTATTTCGGCACTGTTGCAAGCGCCATGTTCACGGATGTACGGTATGTATTGTTTTCACTATCGCACTGTACCCGATCACGACATACTACACTCACTACGTCAGCTCGCCGTTTGACTTTTTTCTTTTCACGGGATTTACATAGACGTACCACTGGATGTCAGATCGACAGCTGAAACCCATCCTCTTTATTAAAATTTTTGAACTTTTTAATTTCAATAGCTTCCCTAACCATTCGGGGTATGTAGTGGCGTTCTATCGAAAGCACCTGAGGGTTGTGTAACTCAATTCAGTGGTCGGTACCCGAGTCTAAGAGGTGTTGAGCTATGGCTGACTTGTGTGGTTCATTATTTTTGACTGCCCTGAGGTGTTCCTTTATCAGGCAAGTGATGGTGCGTTTGTTTGTCCTATTTAGGAAGTCCCACAGCTGCAGTCAATTTTGTATAGATACACCTGGCTTTTCTAAGGGAAGACTGTCTTTCGGCGATCTTATATATTGCGACAGTTTCTTAAAATGAGTGAAGATAGTTTTAGCTGAGACCTTCTTAAGGATATTGGCGACCTTATCTGTCACTTCTAAGTCTGGCTCTTATGTCTGGGTGGTCTAATTCGCCTACTGTACCCGTTTTTGTGTAGAACGTCCCTTATATGAGAAAGTTCCTTATCTAAATGTTCCTCGTCACACAAGCTGTATGCCCGGTCGGTAAGCGACGTTATAACGGAATTCAGTTGACGTGGGTGTTTATGTGAGTTGGCGTGTAGATAGCAATCTGTGTGCGTTGGTTTTCTGTATACGAAGTGTCTCAGGGAGCCGTCTTCTTGTACGCCAATCATAACGTCAAGGAACGCCATTTTTCTATCCTTTTCCATTTCATAAGTAAAACCGTATGTTGCTTCCTAACCATTTAAGAATTATTAAGAAATTTACAGCCGTTGGTGTATGTTGTACCACACCTAGTACACGGAGGGATAAGAACTATTAAGACCAAGCTTATTCTGCTCATCTGGCTGCATCCTCAAATATTACAAAACATCTATACATATAACACTCGGCTATCACATCATGCGGCGGTATATGCAAAAGTCTCATGTCACACAGAACGACTTTATGTATAACACATGGTCAACACCGCTTGTCATAAATAAGGCTTTACTTTACTTATATTATACGGAACCTCTATACCCACGTGCTGGTATAGATAACCTGGCCAGTTAATTTCGCGGTTCGCTCTCAGCTAATGGGATCAGCGTCGATAGCCGAGCCAAATAGGTGCATTATATTAATTTAAATAGTAACTGGAACGACTGCCTGTTTTATTTACGATCGTATTGCATTTTTATATACAAAACCATGGTTATATTCAGCACAGGAATAAGAATAAAAAGTGTCACTACCACATTTCACTCTGTCGGATGAGACGAGTTCGAAGTTGACACATGGTTTAAACATCATCATGAGCCCTATATACTGTCCCACCGCTGGGCACCGGCCTCTTCTTAGTATGAGAAGGGTAAGGCCATAGTCCACCACGCTGGCCAAATGCGGGTTGGCAGACTTCACATGTCTTTCGAGAACATTTTGGCGAACTCTCAGACATGCAGGTTTCCTCAGGATGTTTTCTTTCACCAATAAGCAAGCGATAATTAACAATTTAATACGCACTTAACTTTAAAAAGTCATTGCTGCGTGCCGTGGATTCGAACGCGAGACGCAGAGGAGTACGCAGAGGCGTAGCAGTCTGTCGGTCTCTCCACTCAGCTAAACTACAAATATCGCTGCCTTAATGGTTTAATACTTTGTTCAATTTACGATTTAGTGGAATAAACGAGTTTGAAGATGACGCATAATTTGACACTATTTCAATGTACGATCTAGTCGCGATATCATCCAAGTATCAGTTAATTGAGGAGAATATCTATGACGTAATTATAACACTGAGAATACATGAAAACTGCATTTTGAACAATACAATTTCGAGAATTTGCATTAGATATGATTAAACTTGTAAGTCATGAGTCATGACTAATCGTCTTCCCTGATCCGTAGGGTGCAAAGACCTTTCTCCAGTTATCACCATGTCATCTATAAGTATCCAAAGCTAGTGATTTAGTGTGAGGAAAAGTTTCAATTCAATTACTTAGGAAATACATAAATCAAACGCTCTTGATACCGCTCCAATGATATTGTTGGAGAGTTAGTGTTCACGTTAATGTAGTTGTATTTGCGCCTTTTACATTTGATTACTTTTTAATTTTTTTTTATTTATTTATAGACTCACACCTGTATCCCATATGTCAGAATTAGCCATGAATTTTTAGATCCCACGTAATAGGGAGCGAGCCTATTGCCACTACCGGGCACATCACCAGAATCCGTGCTACTGAGAATTCGAAAAAACTCAGTAATACATTTGCCCGACCCGGGAATCGAACCCAGGACCTCCGGCCAGCAGACGCATAAGCTACCTACTGGACCACGGAGGCAGTTCTTGAAAAGTTTTGTTAAATAATATATACTTAGTTGCAATTTTAGTTACAAATCACTGGTATAAATTTTAACATAATATTAATTTAGGTTCTATATGTTAAACCAGGTTCAGGAAATGGTTGCATGACTGCGGGCCGATTTGACCTTAGTACCGTTAATTGAATATCAGAGAAGAAATTTTATTGTAAACCATTTAAATGCCTAATTTGATCTCAAATTTATTTTAGATTAAGTTTCGGTGTGTCAGTCACAGACCTAGTCTTTTAACCTGCTTCTGATTTTGTATCTTTCTGGTAAAAAATGAATGATATAATATAAAAATCCTTTTCCACATACACACGACACCATAATTTTATTATAGTCCCATACCAGTAATCTGTGCCCATACTAATCAAAGCTTCTACTATTCCTATATGATAATGGATTAACATACATAATTTATACCCTCCGTGGTCCAGTGGATAGCGTATGCGACTGCTGATCAGAGGTCCCCTCAGATCAGCAGTCAGGGTTCGATTTCCGGGTCGGGCAAAAGTGTTACTGGGTTTTTCCAAATTTTCAGTAGCAGCACGGAGTCTGTGAAGTGCCCGGTAAAGGCAATAGGCTCGCCGCCTACAATTCATGGCGAAATATGGGTTTATTATTACACCTCTGCCTACCCCTTCGGGGATACAGGCGTGAGTCTATAAAGAATATACATACATACATATCGTCACGCCTTTTATCCCCGAAGGGGTAGGCAGAGGTGTATTTCTACACCCACTTTTCGCCAGATATACTTTAGTCCCACGTAATAAGGGGCGAGCCTATTGCCGTACCGGGCACATTGCCAGACTCCGTGCTGCTACTGAGAATTTCGTGACAGAAAAACCCAATAACACTGCCCGACCCAGGAATCGAACCCGGGACCTCCCGATCCCACGCGCACATTTATGCCGCGAGACCAACGAGGCAGTCGTATAGGGTTTGATGTCGAGTTTTCCGTCTCTACGCAAAGATGGTATTTGCATCGTGTTATCCCTTAGTCGCCTCTTATGACACCCACGGGAAGATAGGGGGTGGTGACACTTGTATTTTATGCCGTCAACCACACGGCTTCACGCTTCACAATAAAGAATATAATAAAAAAAAAATACCCTTTTTCTGTAAATACTTAAATATAAACCATAAACCAAGACAAACATCCGTGTTCACGCTCACAAATGTTTGACTTGGGCGTGAATCAAATCCGCGGTCTTCGGTGTAGCAGTCGTTTACACTCCCCCAACGCCACTGGTTCGACAATACTAACTAGTATGTCCTAAATCTACGGAGACTACGTAAGACGTCGCGTTACTCCTGGCAGACATAGATCTTTGACTCTTGTCATGGGGAATACCCTTGAATGGTGTCCGATCATTTGACAAAAAACAAATAACAATTTTCATTTGAAAACTAACATTTGTCAGAATTATACTTGATAAATGTATTATTTTACAAACTATTGTTTAATAAACTACTCATTCGACAATATTTTATTTTTATTTATTTAGGATCTCCAACAAAAAATATACACTGCAATTTATAAAGATTTTTTCACATTTGGATCATGGATGTGTACTCCTTCAATTATAGGAGACCACAGCATGCAAAAAAGGTAACTTAACTAAGTAAAATGAAAGTTATAACCTTAAGATTAAAATTAAAATATTGAACTAAAATTAAAAGTTTAGACTAAAATTAAAAGTTAAGATATCACATTTATAAACGAAACAGCGTATATAAAGTGCAATACATTAAGTGCAACACATTATGCTACGAACATCATTTAAAACATAAAACGAGATAATTAAAAGTATTAATTTAACTGCGTCTTAAATTTACATAGGGGTTCACAAATGTCAATATCGTGGGTTTTAGATATGGTGTTGTACTGCCTACAGAGTCTTGGTACAGCAGGAAAATGACCTAAATTTATTTTTGAAGTAGGTACATCAAAGAGATTATACGTTTTCTTTCTTGGTATTCGAGAGGGTATTTTAATGGGAAGAGAACTCAAAAGTTGACTGCATTCTATGGTGCCATTAACCACCTCGTGCAAGAAGATATAATCTATTTTTTCTGTACGGCTTGCCAGTGTTTTGATGTTATATTGTTTCATCCTATCGGTGTAGCTAATGCATGTTCTTGCTATGTGATCTGCATAACACAGGTGATAGAGAAAACGCTTTTGTTCACTTTCTAGGCGTTTTTTATAAAAAAAAATTTCTTTTTCATTCAGTTACTGAAGAAATGGCATTTATTTTTTATTCAATTAAATTTTTTCAATTCAATTTATTTAAATAAGTACATACACAATACATATAATTATTATACACGCATCACCATCTAGTCCTAAACTAAGCAGAGCTTGTGCTATGGGTACTAGACAATGGATTGACATACATATTTTATACTTACATATACCTTAGATACTACATTATACAATTTTGTTAGTAATTATACTTATATACAATGTTAATATTGCTTCACTTATGGCCACAATATTGATATACGTTCTTGTGGCACTTGTCCGCGGAAGCGACGGAAAACCACACCTTTCAGCCAAAAGTCCTCCTTCATAACAACAGGCAGAAAGCACGTCGGGATCCGCACCACAAACGCCTTGAAGTTGACGTTGCGTCGCGACTCCAGAAGCTGTACTCTCGGCATGTAGTTCGACTTTTGGGGCACGTACTCCGCGATGTCCTCCGCCTTAGTGGTGTAGTGCAGGCGAGAGATGTACACGGGTGTGTTCGGCGCGGCAGCACGCAAGGTTGTACCTGGCTCCACAGAAGCCGTGCCGCAACAGTTCTTGGCGGTCTTCTGACGACGCTTCCTCCTCTGCACCGTCACAAAACCATCATCTGCTACGTCAGCCTGTTTTGTCGCCTTTTCCGCCTTGGACTTCGCAGCTACCGGGGTGCTCGCAGTTTCCTGCTGAGCCTTTATTGATGTAGGTCGCGCGGCGATACACGGAGAAGTCGCGGGGACGGGGGCAGGGCTGCGGGGCGCTTGTGTAGCACACTCAGCAGTCACAATCTTACGCGGCGACAGAACTGCTGACGCGAAGCTTGCGACCGATGTATTGACGCATGCAGCTCGGCGCGTGTTGATGTTACTACGCGCCGGTGACCCACTTAAATCGACAACCTTACGTAAGTCGTCTAACTCCGTGCGCAAGAGTGCGATGGTATCTTCAGATGTCTCCAATTTCTTGTATACATCCGCTAAACTTGCCTTAAGAAAAACTACGTCCTTCAAAAGATTTGTAACATCGTCGTGGTCGAAAGTGACAGGAGGTAACTTGTTTAAGTCTCTCGCCACAAACGTCGGCACGTCTTCAGGATCGGTCTCTTTGAGCAGCGTGATGATGTCTTGTAGGCTTTTCTTTGTTCCGTCACGCCTGCGGGATACCATCTGGTCACATTTATTTAGCGACCTGTATACAAGCAGCTTGGCAGCCGCAAAGTCCTCCTCGCTGAAGTTCGTTGCACAGATCTGGATAGCCAACACTTCGTCCACGACATCCAGTTTCTGCTGCAGGAACGCCAGCAGTTCGTTCACCACAAGTTTATCACTCATGGCGATAAAAATTACGAGCGTCGGCTCGCACAGCGCGAAACAATAATATGAAATTAATTTACGCGACACACGACTATTATTAGTTACTTAGTAATATATTTACTAAGAAAAAAAAGATTATGCTAAAACATTAATTTACAAATTGTTAATTTTTTTAACATGTCATGTTGGCAAAACAACGTAAAGCATAAATAACATTTGACAAAATGCTTTGCTTGGTAAATATTTATTAACCAAAATCTACTTTAATAATAATAATAATAATAATTCATTTATTTCAGGTCTTTAACCCATATAAATTTAAACAAATAGCACAATTTTACTATTGTCATCCTTACAGTATGGCGGCGGCAGATAGCTGGTAGCCATGTGCGCGTTGTGAGGACTACGGTTACCATGACTCTTTGGAAGGATCATTTTACTTCTTTTACAGCCTTTAGTGGACTGCCACTAGTGGACTTAAGCCGCTCTTAATTAGCTTCCCTGTAGCACTGTGTATACAGGGTGATTTGTAATTGCTCGTATTCCCTTCGGGATTCAGTGATTCTAGAGCCATAGTGGAGTATTTTTACCCCCTAAATATAGGGTTCAAAATGCACCATTTTGGATTAAAACGGGTTTTGTGATTTTTCAGCAAATTCCAAATTTTTTATATAAGCATCACCTACAAAAATATTTTGACTACTACTGGTAGCAAATTGGGCCTTATTTAATGGAAAATTAAAGACTTGAGTGTATATAATGTAAATGATAGGAGATTTTGGTCTACAATACTACGTTACTATTTGCTTGTTTGTGTGTGTGTTTTTCTTAGTTGCTTTTTAGGGCCGACCCACATATAACGAAGCGCATGTAAACGGATGAGCGAAAACGCGCGCGGATACACGCGCACGCGACCATAATTATGCGTTTAGTCGCATTGATCTGCTAAGGAATTTTGTTTTGATACTTGATTTTGGAAAAAAAAAAAATATCGCTTGCTAATCAGTGAAGGAAAACATCGTGAGGAAACCTGCATATCTGAGAGTTCTCCATGATGTTCTTGAAAGACATGTGAAATCTGCCAACTCGCACTTGGCCAGTGGTGGACTATGGCCTTCTCCTTCTCATAAGTGAGAAGAGGCCCGTGCCCCGCAGTGGGACAGTATAAAGGGCTGATGATGATGACTTGATTTTGGACATTATAGGATTTTATTCTTTTTATTTAATTATTCTGTAACATACATACATACATACATAGCCTCACGCCTATAACCCCGAAGAGGTAGGCAGAGGTGTATTTCTACACCCACTTTTCGCCAGATATACTTTAGTCCCACGTAATAAGGGGCGAGCCTATTGCCGTACCGGGCACATTGCCAGACTCCGTGCTGCTACTGAGAATTTCGTGACAGAAAAACCCAATAACACTGCCCGACCCAGGAATCGAACCCGGGACCTCCCGATCCCACGCGCACATTTATGCCGCGAGACCAACGAGGCAGTCGTATAGGGTTTGATGTCGAGTTTTCCGTCTCTACGCAAAGATGGTATTTGCATCGTGTTATCCCTTAGTCGCCTCTTACGACACCCACGGGAAGATAGGGGGTGGTGACACTTGTATTCTATGCCGTCAACCACACGGCTTATTCTGTAAGCTTTGTTTCAAAGTCAAATTATTTAAATGAGCCTGGCATGTTTTCTAATTGTTGATGAATAGGTACATTCCAGGTTAGCGTGCTAATGCAGACCACATGATCGCATTAAATTTGGCGATATCATAGCCAACTGACCTCACCGATAAAACAAGCAATACCTTCCTGCAAAATGAAAATATCTATTATACAAGGTTATTTAGCGGGTGAGTGTAATATTACACCTCTGCCTACCCTTTCGGAGATACAGGCGTGAGTCTATAAAAAAATTGTGGGTCTTATTCGCGATAAATAATATATATAATAATATTTAAAAGGCATAAATACCTAGTGATATGCCCGGTAACGGCAATAGGCTCGGCCCCTATTACGTGGGACCTATAAATACAAGGCGAAATGTGTGTGTAATATACACCTCTGCCTACCCCCGTGAGTCTATAAATAAAAAATAAAAATAAATACCTCGGTTTTGGCCAACGTTTATTTTAAAATATCTATAAGTCCTTGTTTTTCACAAATCACAGTCTCCCGGTGCAAGTTGCGTGTGTCAGCGCCATTGAGTATAGGGGCTACCGTGAGCGTTAAAAATAACACGCCCCGATGCTATCACGTTTATAAGTGAAACTTACATACAACAAATACGAGTACGTAGGAAAATGTACCTAAGTTACATGCCATAAAGCAGCTTTTCAAAAAACTGGTTTATTGTTTTAGCTTTAGAAGTTTTAGCTTGAATAATAATATTTTTCCTGTATATAAACTTTCGCAGCGATAGCCTAGTGGAGATACCGACAGAGTGCTATGCAGAGGGTAACGGGTGCAAAAACACAGCGCGCACCAGTAATTTTTCGAAGTTTTGTGCGTATTGAATTGTTCGTTATCGCTTTGAGCTTTCCCACAAAGTGACTGCTGTCCGACTACCGTAACCCAAAGGGATAACGATATTCCATAGTCGAATCATGTGCAATTCACGGATTTTAGAATTAAACCTACAGATTCAAACATTACAGGCACACGTCCGATGTAAATACATATCCATATAAATACATAATCTTCATTTCGGTGTAGTCCACTGCTGGACATAGCCCTCTCGTAATTTGCCTTACAATAGCATTTCAACATTGTGAGGCAAAACCACGATGGCTAGATGGCTTGGCGTAGGATTTAATGTCGAGTTGCCCGTTTCTTCCTGAGGATCTTACTACACCCACGAAGCCACCCATGAAATGAGGCAATACCACTTTGTATTTAATTTTTTTCGGCACCACACAGAGTTGATTTAAATCATAATATGTATATTTAACACGTTTTACATACACATAAAGTGTCAGACTTCTTTATCCACCGCTCACAGCTTTATTTGATAATCCGAAGGCGGGAAATCTCCCACATCATGCGGTGATGAGAGCGGATAGGGATACCACAAAGGTGCGTGTAGTCTTCGACGGGTCTTGCAAAGGAGTAAACAACTATTTGATTAATGATAATGTCTTAGTTGGCCCCAAGTTGCAACAGGATCTGCGACATATCTTAATGAGATCGCGAAATCACAGGATCTGTATAGTTGCAGATAAAGTAAAGATGTATCGAATGGTAAGAGTGAGAGATGAGGATACAGACTACCAAAAAATTGTATGGAAAACTAGTGTGAACGAGCCATTGAAACATTTCAAACTATTACGATTGACTTTTGGTACAGCTTGCGCACCATACTTAGTAGTAAAGTCACTTCAAAAATAAACAGATGTAAAAAGAGAGACTATTTTTGTGATGACCTGAATGGCAGGTTGTAATATGCAAAAACAACTGAAGGTATTTATTACATAATGAGATGATTTAACCGCGTCTTTTGCCAACGAGTAGCACTGTTACTCATTGGGATACTTTACCCGCGCGTTGCCCCAACAAGTAACATCTGTTACTCGATGCAACTTTTTATTCCCATCCAGTAACTCGTTGGCAAAAGACGCGGGTAAATCATCCCATTATGTAATAAATACCTTCAGTTGTTTTTGCATATTACAACCTGCCATTCAGGTCATCACAAAAATAGTCTCTCTTTTTACATCTGTTTATTTTTGAAGTGACTTTACTACTAAGTATGGTGCGCAAGCTGTACCAAAAGTCAATCGTAATAGTTTGAAATGTTTCAATGGCTCGTTCACACTAGTTTTCCATACAATTTTTTGGTAGTCTGTATCCTCATCTCTCACTCTTACCATTCGATACATCTTTACTTTATCTGCAACTATACAGATCCTGTGATTTCGCGATCTCATTAAGATATGTCGCAGATCCTGTTGCAACTTGGGGCCAACTAAGACATTATCATTAATCAAATAGTTGTTTACTCCTTTGCAAGACCCGTCGAAGACTACACGCACCTTTGTGGTATCCCTATCCGCTCTCATCACCGCATGATGTGGGAGATTTCCCGCCTTCGGATTATCAAATAAAGCTGTGAGCGGTGGATAAAGAAGTCTGACACTTTATGTGTATGTAAAACGTGTTAAATATACATATTATGATTTAAATCAACTCTGTGTGGTGCCGAAAAAAATTAAATACAAAGTGGTATTGCCTCATTTCATGGGTGGCTTCGTGGGTGTAGTAAGATCCTCAGGAAGAAACGGGCAACTCGACATTAAATCCTACGCCAAGCCATCTAGCCATCGTGGTTTTGCCTCACAATGTTGAAATGCTATTGTAAGGCAAATTACGAGAGGGCTATGTCCAGCAGTGGACTACACCGAAATGAAGATTATGTATTTATATGGAAATGTATTTACATCGGACGTGTGCCTGTAATGTTTGAATCTGTAGGTTTAATTCTAAAATCCGTGAATTGCACATGATTCGACTATGGAATATCGTTATCCCTTTGGGTTACGGTAGTCGGACAGCAGTCACTTTGTGGGAAAGCTCAAAGCGATAACGAACAATTCAATACGCACAAAACTTCGAAAAATTACTGGTGCGCGCTGTGTTTTTGCACCCGTTACCCTCTGCATAGCACTCTGTCGGTATCTCCACTAGGCTATCGCTGCGAAAGTTTATATACAGGAAAAATATTATTATTCAAGCTAAAACTTCTAAAGCTAAAACAATAAACCAGTTTTTTGAAAAGCTGCTTTATGGCATGTAACTTAGGTACATTTTCTTACGTACTCGTATTTGTTGTATGTAAGTTTCACTTATAAACGTGATAGCATCGGGGCGTGTTATTTTTAACGCTCACGGTAGCCCCTATACTCAATGGCGCTGACACACGCAACTTGCACCGGGAGACTGTGATTTGTGAAAAACAAGGACTTATAGATATTTTAAAATAAACGTTGGCCAAAACCGAGGTATTTATTTTTATTTTTTATTTATAGACTCACGGGGGTAGGCAGAGGTGTATATTACACACACATTTCGCCTTGTATTTATAGGTCCCACGTAATAGGGGCCGAGCCTATTGCCGTTACCGGGCATATCACTAGGTATTTATGCCTTTTAAATATTATTATATATATTATTTATCGCGAATAAGACCCACAATTTTTTTATAGACTCACGCCTGTATCTCCGAAAGGGTAGGCAGAGGTGTAATATTACACTCACCCGCTAAATAACCTTGTATAATAGATATTTTCATTTTGCAGGAAGGTATTGCTTGTTTTATCGGTGAGGTCAGTTGGCTATGATATCGCCAAATTTAATGCGATCATGTGGTCTGCATTAGCACGCTAACCTGGAATGTACCTATTCATCAACAATTAGAAAACATGCCAGGCTCATTTAAATAATTTGACTTTGAAAAAAAGCTTACAGAATAAGCCGTGTGGTTGACGGCATAGAATACAAGTGTCACCACCCCCTATCTTCCCGTGGGTGTCGTAAGAGGCGACTAAGGGATAACACGATGCAAATACCATCTTTGCGTAGAGACGGAAAACTCGACATCAAACCCTATACGACTGCCTCGTTGGTCTCGCGGCATAAATGTGCGCGTGGGATCGGGAGGTCCCGGGTTCGATTCCTGGGTCGGGCAGTGTTATTGGGTTTTTCTGTCACGAAATTCTCAGTAGCAGCACGGAGTCTGGCAATGTGCCCGGTACGGCAATAGGCTCGCCCCTTATTACGTGGGACTAAAGTATATCTGGCGAAAAGTGGGTGTAGAAATACACCTCTGCCTACCTCTTCGGGGTTATAGGCGTGAGGCTATGTATGTATGTATGTATGTTACAGAATAATTAAATAAAAAGAATAAAATCCTATAATGTCCAAAATCAAGTCATCATCATCAGCCCTTTATACTGTCCCACTGCGGGGCACGGGCCTCTTCTCACTTATGAGAAGGAGAAGGCCATAGTCCACCACTGGCCAAGTGCGAGTTGGCAGATTTCACATGTCTTTCAAGAACATCATGGAGAACTCTCAGATATGCAGGTTTCCTCACGATGTTTTCCTTCACTGATTAGCAAGCGATAATTTTTTTTTCCAAAATCAAGTATCAAAACAAAATTCCTTAGCAGATCAATGCGACTAAACGCATAATTATGGTCGCGTGCGCGTGTATCCGCGCGCGTTTTCGCTCATCCGTTTACATGCGCTTCGTTATATGTGGGTCGGCCCTAAAAAGCAACTAAGAAAAACACACACACAAACAAGCAAATAGTAACGTAGTATTGTAGACCAAAATCTCCTATCATTTACATTATATACACTCAAGTCTTTAATTTTCCATTAAATAAGGCCCAATTTGCTACCAGTAGTAGTCAAAATATTTTTGTAGGTGATGCTTATATAAAAAATTTGGAATTTGCTGAAAAATCACAAAACCCGTTTTAATCCAAAATGGTGCATTTTGAACCCTATATTTAGGGGGTAAAAATACTCCACTATGGCTCTAGAATCACTGAATCCCGAAGGGAATACGAGCAATTACAAATCACCCTGTATACACAGTGCTACAGGGAAGCTAATTAAGAGCGGCTTAAGTCCACTAGTGGCAGTCCACTAAAGGCTGTAAAAGAAGTAAAATGATCCTTCCAAAGAGTCATGGTAACCGTAGTCCTCACAACGCGCACATGGCTACCAGCTATCTGCCGCCGCCATACTGTAAGGATGACAATAGTAAAATTGTGCTATTTGTTTAAATTTATATGGGTTAAAGACCTGAAATAAATGAATTATTATTATTATTAAAGTAGATTTTGGTTAATAAATATTTACCAAGCAAAGCATTTTGTCAAATGTTATTTATGCTTTACGTTGTTTTGCCAACATGACATGTTAAAAAAATTAACAATTTGTAAATTAATGTTTTAGCATAATCTTTTTTTTCTTAGTAAATATATTACTAAGTAACTAATAATAGTCGTGTGTCGCGTAAATTAATTTCATATTATTGTTTCGCGCTGTGCGAGCCGACGCTCGTAATTTTTATCGCCATGAGTGATAAACTTGTGGTGAACGAACTGCTGGCGTTCCTGCAGCAGAAACTGGATGTCGTGGACGAAGTGTTGGCTATCCAGATCTGTGCAACGAACTTCAGCGAGGAGGACTTTGCGGCTGCCAAGCTGCTTGTATACAGGTCGCTAAATAAATGTGACCAGATGGTATCCCGCAGGCGTGACGGAACAAAGAAAAGCCTACAAGACATCATCACGCTGCTCAAAGAGACCGATCCTGAAGACGTGCCGACGTTTGTGGCGAGAGACTTAAACAAGTTACCTCCTGTCACTTTCGACCACGACGATGTTACAAATCTTTTGAAGGACGTAGTTTTTCTTAAGGCAAGTTTAGCGGATGTATACAAGAAGTTGGAGACATCTGAAGATACCATCGCACTCTTGCGCACGGAGTTAGACGACTTACGTAAGGTTGTCGATTTAAGTGGGTCACCGGCGCGTAGTAACATCAACACGCGCCGAGCTGCATGCGTCAATACATCGGTCGCAAGCTTCGCGTCAGCAGTTCTGTCGCCGCGTAAGATTGTGACTGCTGAGTGTGCTACACAAGCGCCCCGCAGCCCTGCCCCCGTCCCCGCGACTTCTCCGTGTATCGCCGCGCGACCTACATCAATAAAGGCTCAGCAGGAAACTGCGAGCACCCCGGTAGCTGCGAAGTCCAAGGCGGAAAAGGCGACAAAACAGGCTGACGTAGCAGATGATGGTTTTGTGACGGTGCAGAGGAGGAAGCGTCGTCAGAAGACCGCCAAGAACTGTTGCGGCACGGCTTCTGTGGAGCCAGGTACAACCTTGCGTGCTGCCGCGCCGAACACACCCGTGTACATCTCTCGCCTGCACTACACCACTAAGGCGGAGGACATCGCGGAGTACGTGCCCCAAAAGTCGAACTACTGTCGATTAATGATAATGTCTTAGTTGGCCCCAAGTTGCAACAGGATCTGCGACATATCTTAATGAGATCGCGAAATCACAGGATCTGTATAGTTGCAGATAAAGTAAAGATGTATCGAATGGTAAGAGTGAGAGATGAGGATACAGACTACCAAAAAATTGTATGGAAAACTAGTGTGAACGAGCCATTGAAACATTTCAAACTATTACGATTGACTTTTGGTACAGCTTGCGCACCATACTTAGTAGTAAAGTCACTTCAAAAATAAACAGATGTAAAAAGAGAGACTATTTTTGTGATGACCTGAATGGCAGGTTGTAATATGCAAAAACAACTGAAGGTATTTATTACATAATGGGATGATTTACCCGCGTCTTTTGCCAACGAGCTACTGGATGGGAATAAAAAGTTGCATCGAGTAACAGATGTTACTTGTTGGGGCAACGCGCGGGTAAAGTATCCCAATGAGTAACAGTGCTACTCGTTGGCAAAAGACGCGGTTAAATCATCTCATTATGTAATAAATACCTTCAGTTGTTTTTGCATATTATCTTAATATATAAAATCCTTGCGTTACTGACCGACTGACAGGCACGCTACAGCCGAAATTATTGGGCGCAGGAAGCTGAAATTTGGCATTTATGTTCCTTGGGGACCGTAGGGGTGCACTAAGAAGGGATTTCCCGAAATTCCCACAGGATCGGCCAAAACGGGTAAATTAAAAAAAAATGCAGGCGTAGCTGCTGGCGTCCTCTAGTTTAATCATAATTATATTTCAGTCTAATTAGTATTAATATGATTATACTACATAATCAACGTTTTGTATATGATACATTTTAAGATGTACCAAGACTGCAAAACATCTAAAGAGATTTGTTTTGTTTGCTTGTTATTTATAGGCCTGCACAATATCACCATGAATGTCGGAACAGGTATCTATCATCTTATTTAAAATCCTATGAATAATAGTTGTTTCGTGTCTGAAAAGGTCCAAAAATAAAGAAAAGAAACTTAAACATTTTGTAACAGATTTAATAAAATTTAGAAAAACGTCATAGCTACAAAAAATTGAAATTGAAAAATTGAAGAATTTGTTTTTATAATAATAATAATAATGCCGCATGACCTGCCGCATGACCTGCCTTTGCTCAATACGATTGATGATAAGTTCGGGTGCACAGGCACGTCTGCGGTCGATACTGCGGCGGGTTTACTTGGCGGGAGACCCTATGGCGGCGTGGCGCTGTTGTGCCGTAAGAGTGCGTTTGAGTCTGTGACTGTGTTAGAATGCAATAACGTCCGGGTCTGTGCGATAAAGATAAACGTGTGCGGTAGGTCAGCAGTACTGTTTAGTGTATATATGCCTACAAATGCTTATAGCAACCTACCTGAGTTTACCGCGTGTTTTGGTGCGATTCGATCTGTAGTTGAAATGGAGGAGAACAATGGAGTTGAGGCTTTTTATATATTGGGTGACTTTAATGCCCACACAAATGAGTTGTTCTATAATGAAATGTTAGATTTTTGTATGGATTTTGATTGGCTTTGTATAGATCTAAAAATGTGCCCTAAAACAACCTACACATTTTATAGTGATGCTCACGGGTGTACTAGATGGTTGGACCACTGCATCGTCACCGAGTCAGCACGGGATTCAATCGTTGGTGTGACTGTGCGCTACGACGTGTATTGGTCGGACCACTATCCACTCGTAGTGAAATGTAATTTAAATAAGCTTAAGCTTAAAGTTAATGACTTTGTTATTGAAAAACCTGTAAGCCGTGTTATATGGGGTGAGAGACAGACACAGCAAATTAATCACTACCATGACATTTGTCATTCAATACTGAGCTCGGTAGATTTTCCGCAGGAGTTGAGTGAATGTTGTGATGGTTTTTGTAATAACAGAGAACATCACACAGTTCTTGACAAACTGTATGAGCAGATTACTGATACGTTGTCTCGAGCAGCCATTAAAACGTATAGGAAAAAGTGTCGCAGGAGAGGCGGTTATGTCGTTGGTTGGAATAAGCACGTAGCGGGCCCACATCGGGAGGCGCGGCTTAGATTTCAGTTGTGGAACTTAGCTGGACGACCAGCTGAAGGTCGAATCTTTGATGAGATGTCGGAGGCAAGGAAACATTTTAAAGCTAAATTAAAATGGTGTCAGGTTCGACAAGAACAATTTAAGATGGACCTCCTTGCATCCGATCACTCCAAGAAAGATTTTAAAAGCTTTTGGAAGCATACAAACAACTTGAATGTTAGGCCGAGCGTCCCGATGAGTGTCGGTGGCTCTGCTGACCACAAAACCATTGCTGAGGCTTTTAGAGAGCATTTCACTGTGCGGTCGCCCTTAAGTCCCACGTCTAGTGAGGTGAGAGATGGTGAGCCCATTGTGACGGGGCAGAATGTAAAGATACCTGCCAAGAGTGTGGCAAACATTATTCAAAAAATGCAGCGTGGGAAGTCTCCTGGTCACGATGGGCTCAGTATCGAGCATTTTAAGTATGCGGGGGTGCATTTGCCGCGAGTACTGTCCATGTTTTTCAGTCTGTGCATCGGTCACTCTTATTTGCCGGAGCCGCTAATGCGGACGATAGTTGTTCCTATTGTAAAAAATAAAACGGGTGATACGTCTGACATAGGTAACTATCGACCCATCTCGCTTGCTACCACAACAGCAAAGGTACTTGACGGCTTGCTGAACAGTCGTCTCACTGCACAGATTGAGTTGCACGATGCCCAGTTCGGGTTCAGAGCAGGACTCTCCACAGAGAGTGCTATTCTGAGTCTGAAGCGAACTGTCAAGTATTATACAGCGAGGAGGACGCCGGTATATGCGTGTTTCCTCGACTTGTCAAAAGCTTTTGATCTAGTTGCATATGACATTCTGTGGGACAAGTTGAGGGATGCGGGTATATCGGCGGAATACACCTCCCTCCTCAAATACTGGTATTTTAATCAAAAAAACCATACTATGTCGGATGAGTACGGACTGGAATGCGGAGTCAGACAGGGGGGGTTAAGTTCACCTCTGCTATTTAATCTGTATATCAACCAGCTTGTCGAGCGGCTGAGCAGTACACATGTCGGCTGCCATATTGATGGAATAGCTGTCAATAATATAAGCTATGCGGACGACATGGTGCTGCTCAGTCCGTCGATAAGTGGGTTGAAGAAGTTGCTGTCGACCTGCGAGGCCTATGTGGAGAGACATGGTTTGATATACAACTCGAAGAAGAGTCAGCTCCTTGTATTTAAAGCGCCAAAGCAGCAGCCGCGCAGTGTCCCTCCCATAAGTCTCAACGGCGTAGCACTAAATATTGTAAATAGGTTTAGGTACCTCGGCCACATTGTCACTAGTGACTTAAGGGACGACGAAGATATAGAGAGGGAGCGCAGGGCGTTGTGTGTGAGGGGCAATATGCTCGCCCGCAGGTTCGCTCGTTGTACTACTAGCGTCAAAGTTACCCTTTTTAGGTCGTTCTGTCAATCCTTTTACACGGGCGGCCTGTGGGTGTCGTATACGCGTCGAGCCTACAATGACCTGCGCGTCCAATTCAATAATGCCTTCAGAATGCTGTTGGGACTGCCATGGCGCTGTAGCGCATCGGGAATGTTCGCAGAGGCTCGCACCGATGGTTTCCACGCCATCATGCGAAAAAAAGCGGCCTCCTTACTACAGCGCCTACATGGTAGTGACAACAGTATTCTGAAAATGATTGCGGCCAGATTTGACTGCCCCTTCCAGCAACACTGGGTGGGGACAGTAATAAATATAAAATAAATTATAATTATAATCTTACTAACAATACTAACCTAGTATTAAGCACAATTGTTACTAACAAAAGTACTAACAAAATTATGGACTGTTGTATTGGGTCTGAAATAAACTTCTTATTATTATTATTATTATTAACGAGTAACACATGTTACTCGTTGGGAATTAGGGTGTTACTGGATGGGAATAAACCAGACTATTGAGCAAGCTATACACATTTATGAGGAAATGACACGATTGATGAGCAGTGGTAGCTTTGAACTACAAAAATGGAGCAGCAATTGTCAGCAGTTATTGACACAGATTGAAAAGGACAAACAAAGAAGCAATGATTCGTTTCGGTTAAAAACATCTTCTGTTATTAAAGTACTAGGTTTAGTATGGCATAGAGAGATAGATTCGTTTCAGTACACATTGGACTTACCAGACTTAAAGGCATCTGTGACTAAGTGACAGGTTTTAGCAGACGTGGCCCGTCTTTCTGACCCTTTAGGATGCATTACCCCCGTGATAATAATAGCAAAAATATTTAAGCAAAAGCTGTGGAAGTCGAACCTTGATTGGGATGATGTACTTACCATGGAGTTATATGAAGATTGGATACAGTTTAGAGCTAATTTGGAACATTTAAATAAGGTAAACATACCTCGTTGGTCACACTTTAGTCCAGATAATGTCTTAGTTGGCCCCAAGTTGCAACAGGATCTGCGACATATCTTAATGAGATCGCGAAATCACAGGATCTGTATAGTTGCAGATAAAGTAAAGATGTATCGAATGGTAAGAGTGAGAGATGAGGATACAGACTACCAAAAAATTGTATGGAAAACTAGTGTGAACGAGCCATTGAAACATTTCAAACTATTACGATTGACTTTTGGTACAGCTTGCGCACCATACTTAGTAGTAAAGTCACTTCAAAAATAAACAGATGTAAAAAGAGAGACTATTTTTGTGATGACCTGAATGGCAGGTTGTAATATGCAAAAACAACTGAAGGTATTTATTACATAATGGGATGATTTACCCGCGTCTTTTGCCAACGAGCTACTGGATGGGAATAAAAAGTTGCATCGAGTAACAGATGTTACTTGTTGGGGCAACGCGCGGGTAAAGTATCCCAATGAGTAACAGTGCTACTCGTTGGCAAAAGACGCGGTTAAATCATCTCATTATGTAATAAATACCTTCAGTTGTTTTTGCATATTATCTTAATATATAAAATCCTTGCGTTACTGACCGACTGACAGGCACGCTACAGCCGAAATTATTGGGCGCAGGAAGCTGAAATTTGGCATTTATGTTCCTTGGGGACCGTAGGGGTGCACTAAGAAGGGATTTCCCGAAATTCCCACAGGATCGGCCAAAACGGGTAAATTAAAAAAAAATGCAGGCGTAGCTGCTGGCGTCCTCTAGTTTAATCATAATTATATTTCAGTCTAATTAGTATTAATATGATTATACTACATAATCAACGTTTTGTATATGATACATTTTAAGATGTACCAAGACTGCAAAACATCTAAAGAGATTTGTTTTGTTTGCTTGTTATTTATAGGCCTGCACAATATCACCATGAATGTCGGAACAGGTATCTATCATCTTATTTAAAATCCTATGAATAATAGTTGTTTCGTGTCTGAAAAGGTCCAAAAATAAAGAAAAGAAACTTAAACATTTTGTAACAGATTTAATAAAATTTAGAAAAACGTCATAGCTACAAAAAATTGAAATTGAAAAATTGAAGAATTTGTTTTTATAATAATAATAATAATGCCGCATGACCTGCCGCATGACCTGCCTTTGCTCAATACGATTGATGATAAGTTCGGGTGCACAGGCACGTCTGCGGTCGATACTGCGGCGGGTTTACTTGGCGGGAGACCCTATGGCGGCGTGGCGCTGTTGTGCCGTAAGAGTGCGTTTGAGTCTGTGACTGTGTTAGAATGCAATAACGTCCGGGTCTGTGCGATAAAGATAAACGTGTGCGGTAGGTCAGCAGTACTGTTTAGTGTATATATGCCTACAAATGCTTATAGCAACCTACCTGAGTTTACCGCGTGTTTTGGTGCGATTCGATCTGTAGTTGAAATGGAGGAGAACAATGGAGTTGAGGCTTTTTATATATTGGGTGACTTTAATGCCCACACAAATGAGTTGTTCTATAATGAAATGTTAGATTTTTGTATGGATTTTGATTGGCTTTGTATAGATCTAAAAATGTGCCCTAAAACAACCTACACATTTTATAGTGATGCTCACGGGTGTACTAGATGGTTGGACCACTGCATCGTCACCGAGTCAGCACGGGATTCAATCGTTGGTGTGACTGTGCGCTACGACGTGTATTGGTCGGACCACTATCCACTCGTAGTGAAATGTAATTTAAATAAGCTTAAGCTTAAAGTTAATGACTTTGTTATTGAAAAACCTGTAAGCCGTGTTATATGGGGTGAGAGACAGACACAGCAAATTAATCACTACCATGACATTTGTCATTCAATACTGAGCTCGGTAGATTTTCCGCAGGAGTTGAGTGAATGTTGTGATGGTTTTTGTAATAACAGAGAACATCACACAGTTCTTGACAAACTGTATGAGCAGATTACTGATACGTTGTCTCGAGCAGCCATTAAAACGTATAGGAAAAAGTGTCGCAGGAGAGGCGGTTATGTCGTTGGTTGGAATAAGCACGTAGCGGGCCCACATCGGGAGGCGCGGCTTAGATTTCAGTTGTGGAACTTAGCTGGACGACCAGCTGAAGGTCGAATCTTTGATGAGATGTCGGAGGCAAGGAAACATTTTAAAGCTAAATTAAAATGGTGTCAGGTTCGACAAGAACAATTTAAGATGGACCTCCTTGCATCCGATCACTCCAAGAAAGATTTTAAAAGCTTTTGGAAGCATACAAACAACTTGAATGTTAGGCCGAGCGTCCCGATGAGTGTCGGTGGCTCTGCTGACCACAAAACCATTGCTGAGGCTTTTAGAGAGCATTTCACTGTGCGGTCGCCCTTAAGTCCCACGTCTAGTGAGGTGAGAGATGGTGAGCCCATTGTGACGGGGCAGAATGTAAAGATACCTGCCAAGAGTGTGGCAAACATTATTCAAAAAATGCAGCGTGGGAAGTCTCCTGGTCACGATGGGCTCAGTATCGAGCATTTTAAGTATGCGGGGGTGCATTTGCCGCGAGTACTGTCCATGTTTTTCAGTCTGTGCATCGGTCACTCTTATTTGCCGGAGCCGCTAATGCGGACGATAGTTGTTCCTATTGTAAAAAATAAAACGGGTGATACGTCTGACATAGGTAACTATCGACCCATCTCGCTTGCTACCACAACAGCAAAGGTACTTGACGGCTTGCTGAACAGTCGTCTCACTGCACAGATTGAGTTGCACGATGCCCAGTTCGGGTTCAGAGCAGGACTCTCCACAGAGAGTGCTATTCTGAGTCTGAAGCGAACTGTCAAGTATTATACAGCGAGGAGGACGCCGGTATATGCGTGTTTCCTCGACTTGTCAAAAGCTTTTGATCTAGTTGCATATGACATTCTGTGGGACAAGTTGAGGGATGCGGGTATATCGGCGGAATACACCTCCCTCCTCAAATACTGGTATTTTAATCAAAAAAACCATACTATGTCGGATGAGTACGGACTGGAATGCGGAGTCAGACAGGGGGGGTTAAGTTCACCTCTGCTATTTAATCTGTATATCAACCAGCTTGTCGAGCGGCTGAGCAGTACACATGTCGGCTGCCATATTGATGGAATAGCTGTCAATAATATAAGCTATGCGGACGACATGGTGCTGCTCAGTCCGTCGATAAGTGGGTTGAAGAAGTTGCTGTCGACCTGCGAGGCCTATGTGGAGAGACATGGTTTGATATACAACTCGAAGAAGAGTCAGCTCCTTGTATTTAAAGCGCCAAAGCAGCAGCCGCGCAGTGTCCCTCCCATAAGTCTCAACGGCGTAGCACTAAATATTGTAAATAGGTTTAGGTACCTCGGCCACATTGTCACTAGTGACTTAAGGGACGACGAAGATATAGAGAGAGAGCGCAGGGCGTTGTGTGTGAGGGGCAATATGCTCGCCCGCAGGTTCGCTCGTTGTACTACTAGCGTCAAAGTTACCCTTTTTAGGTCGTTCTGTCAATCCTTTTACACGGGCGGCCTGTGGGTGTCGTATACGCGTCGAGCCTACAATGACCTGCGCGTCCAATTCAATAATGCCTTCAGAATGCTGTTGGGACTGCCATGGCGCTGTAGCGCATCGGGAATGTTCGCAGAGGCTCGCACCGATGGTTTCCACGCCATCATGCGAAAAAAAGCGGCCTCCTTACTACAGCGCCTACATGGCGGCCAGATTTGACTGCCCCTTCCAGCAACACTGGGTGGGGACAGTAATAAATATAAAATAAATTATAATTATAATCTTACTAACAATACTAACCTAGTATTAAGCACAATTGTTACTAACAAAAGTACTAACAAAATTATGGACTGTTGTATTGGGTCTGAAATAAACTTCTTATTATTATTATTATTATTAACGAGTAACACATGTTACTCGTTGGGAATTAGGGTGTTACTGGATGGGAATAAACCAGACTATTGAGCAAGCTATACACATTTATGAGGAAATGACACGATTGATGAGCAGTGGTAGCTTTGAACTACAAAAATGGAGCAGCAATTGTCAGCAGTTATTGACACAGATTGAAAAGGACAAACAAAGAAGCAATGATTCGTTTCGGTTAAAAACATCTTCTGTTATTAAAGTACTAGGTTTAGTATGGCATAGAGAGATAGATTCGTTTCAGTACACATTGGACTTACCAGACTTAAAGGCATCTGTGACTAAGTGACAGGTTTTAGCAGACGTGGCCCGTCTTTCTGACCCTTTAGGATGCATTACCCCCGTGATAATAATAGCAAAAATATTTAAGCAAAAGCTGTGGAAGTCGAACCTTGATTGGGATGATGTACTTACCATGGAGTTATATGAAGATTGGATACAGTTTAGAGCTAATTTGGAACATTTAAATAAGGTAAACATACCTCGTTGGTCACACTTTAGTCCAGATTCAAAAGTCGAACTGTATGCATTTGCTGATGCTTCAAAATTGGCGTATGGTGCAGCAGTATATATTCGTGTAATTGAAGGTGATGATAAGGTTTGGCTGAGTTTGGTTACGGCTAAAAGTAAGGTCGGGCCTATAGAGAAGGAGTTGACTATTCCGAGGCTGGAGCTCTGTGGTGCAGTATTAGCAGCGAAATTGATAAATGAAGTATCACAAATAATGAATGTGCCTAAGGAGAATATATTCGCTTATACAGATTCAACAATTGTTAGCATGGTTGCGATGGGGCTCGAGCCGCTGGAATACATTTGTGAGCAATCGAGTTTCTGAGATACTTAATCTTTTAGACTGCGAGCAATGGATGCACGTTGTTACACACATGAATCCAGCTAACTGACTACACATCAAGAGGGTTAACTGACTTAGTTTATTGAAACAGTCACTGTGGTGGCTGGCTTTAGCTTTCACAACCAACTATAGAGAGGGACAATACTATCAGCATAGAGGATACACATGAAGAAGAAAGAAGAGCATGTTTAACTGTTACATCTGAATCAAGTAATACATTCATATGGACTATGTTTTCTTCTTTTACCATTAAAGGCTATATCTTATTGGAGAAGAGTATTAAGTAATTTAAAGTTACCGAAGTAAAAGTGAAAGCTGTATAGTAATTAAGTAACACAGGCAGAAATTAATCTAAGTTTAGAGGTTTGCATTAGACCAGTGCAAGAAGAGAGTTTTAGTCATGAGATATTTTTTTTTATTTATAGTCTCACGCCTGTATCCCCGAAGGAGTAGGCCAAGGTGTAAATATTACACCCACAGTTTACCATGAATGTTTAGGTCCCACGTACTAGGGGGCGAGCCTATTGCCGTTACCGGGCACATCACCAGACTGCGAGCTAATACTGAGTATTTGGAAAAACCCAGTAACACTTTTGCCCGACCCGGGAATCGAACCCGGGACCTCCGATCAGCAGTCGCATACGCTATCCACTGGACCACGGAAGCAGTCAGTAATGAGATAAAGCAGTAAAAAATGCAGACATTCGTGTGCCGACAAAGCAAGCTTCGCACCCTTTGTCCTATTTTAGATCGAAAAGGAATTTTAAGAGTAGGAGGGCGCATTGAACAGTCCCAAGTCCATCATGACATGAAGCACTCAATAATTTTGCCTGGTAAAAGCCATTTTACCAAGCTGATAATTAGTGAAGCTCATATCAGAACACTTCATGGCCATGGACCACAAGCTATGTTGTGTTATATTAGACCCAAATATTGGATATTACGAAGCAAGGATGAAGTCAAACGACATAACAGATTTTGTGTCAAATGTGTGAGATATTCTGAGTTAAAAGGTAGCCAGCTGATGGTGCAACTTCCTGAGGTAAGATTTAAACCTTCAATACCTTTTAAAATTTCTGGTTGTGATTACATGGGTCCAATCGGTGTAATATTTTCACCTGGTAGAGGAGCTAAGTCATATAAAGCACATGTAGGTTTATATATTTGTATGGTCACTAGAGCAATTCATTTAGAGGTAGTAGCAGCGTTCAAAAGATTTACAGCAAGGAGAGGTCACTGTCAGCATTTATATGGCGAATATTGGCACTAATTTTGTTGGTGCCAATAAGCAGCTTCGTGAGATGTTTGATAGTGCTAAATCTAGTATTCCACAGGAAATAGAGGCGTTATTAAGTTTAGAACAAACTACATGGCATTTTATACCTCTACATGCACCTAACTTTGGTGTTTTATGGAAGGCAGGCGTTCGCAGCGTTAAGACATATCTGTACAAGGTAATAGGAGATACTACTCTCACCTACGAAGAGTTATCCACTGTTTTAGCACAGGTTGAGGCATACCTTAATTCTCGTCCCATATCTGCTATGAGTGACGACCCTAACGACCCTCATGCTTTAACCCCTGGACATTTTCTCGTGGGAGAGCCACTAGCAAGTATTCCTGATATAGATTATTCTAATTGTAATGTTGTAGGTCTTGATAGATGGAGATTAACACAAAAAATTGTCAATAGCTTTTGGAAGCGATGGTATAAAGAATATTTATTCACCCTAAACAAACGTCATAAGTGGAATACCATAAATTCTAAGCCAAAAGTAGGTGATATAGTAATTTTTAAAGATGAAATATTCTACCAGCCAAATAGATTCTGGGTAAGATAACAAATAAGTATTTAGGCCCGGATAACATAAATCGTGTTGTATCTATTAAATGTAAAAATGGTAAGTTTAGACGCCTTATTGGTAAAATATGTGTATTACCTAAATGAGTTTATTATTTTCTCCTATGGTGCATGTATTTATCCACTTTGTTACTTACACTCATTATTATTGTTACTTATATTGATTTAAAATAAGTGTATGAACATGTAATAGAAACGACAAAGTACATTTATAAATAAAATTCTTTACTTTGTTTATTTTTGTATATTGAAATCCAGACTTATTATATACACATGTATAAAACCAACTAGCTAATATGTATATGTGTTGTAAATCAGATAAGAGAAATTTATTGTAAGTTACAAAATATGTAAAATTGATATTTCAACTTAGTGCATCTCCATAAAGGGCTGCCTGGATTTTAGTTTTATTTATTAAAGTACTGCATACTTTGGGGGGCGGCATGTCTAAATATGTATTTAATAGTCAACTATCAAAGAACTTAGGTACTAAACTATAAATATAACTGTTGCCGTCCTTTACAATCGCATGTAGCGACTAGCTACATAAGACAACATCGACAAGCGCCATCTACCCAATGCCGACGGAACTACTACGAGACGATCGCATATAGATGCGATCGCATATATATGCGTCGCCGACGCATATAACATATAACTTCGAAAGTATGTCCGTCGGCCTGCAGGCCACCAAACACGACCACCCAGCTTGGTTAGAGGCTCCTCCCTCTAGTTGGAGGAACACCACACCTTTATCTTCCACATTGGTGACCCCGACGTGATCTGAAGCAACCTTCACCGGTCAGATCAGCAACAGTCATCTTCGTCTCGCCTCACTCCACACTTCACCTGACGGTCAGCAAGTCGTCGCCAGCCAGCATCTTCCTCTACTCCCCTACTGCTCATCGACTACTACTCATTGCCTACTGCTCATCGACTACTGGTCATCGACTACTGCTCAACACTGACTGCACTTCACCTTCGCAACCTCTCCCCGACTCACCGTGGGACTGCCGAAGTACACTGCAACTACTGACTACTCTCCACTGGCATGCTCTGAAGCCTCGACAGCTGACACCATCACCTTCAAGAACGACCTCCGGTCTTGGCGGGGAGTAATGTAGCGACTAGCTACATAAGACAACAACATCGTCAACGCCATCTACACAATGCCGACGGAACTACTATGAGACGATCGCATCTATCGTCACCGACGCGCCAAAATTCGAAAATCCTGACCCACGCTAGCAATTTTCGCGCGTTACGACGCATATATACAACTTCGAATGTATGTCCTTCGGCGTGCAGGCCACCAAGCACGACCACGACAGCTTGGTTAGAGGCTCCTCCCTCTGGTTGGAGGAACACCACACCTTTTTCCTCCACACGCATATTGTGAGAAAAGGCAGGGTAATGTTATTGATAAAACTTTTATCTTTACCGTATCTGAGCTAATTCACATGATGAGATGAATCCCGTCCAATAATGTAACCAGAACTGCGTAGGCAAGTTCATCATCCTCTTAGCGTTCTCCCAGTTTCAATCTGGCGTCCGCTTACTAGTATAACCGGATTTGGCTGAATATTTGCTTTTCCGCAGAGCGACTGCCTGTCTGACCTCCGCAACCCGAAGGGATAGCGATATTCCATGGTTTAGACTAGGAGATATGCAGGGCAGACAGGCAATACGTTCCCAAAAAAAGTCACCACTCCCCATACTTAATCTGGCATTGTCCTTTGAAAGATCGTATTTGCTTTCATCTCTTTCTAGTTTTATCAAACTCAAAGAGAACCAGAAGACAATAGATTAAGCTTACTTAAATCGCGGGCAAGAGGATCACCAGCGATGTCTTGGTCACTAAATTTCACTAAAGTCTAAGACTTTGTATGTAATGCACTAAATATGTTTGCATGAGGAAACGATTAGTACAGAGCTATCGCGACCCTTATCTTTTGAATAATGACTTGACTTGAGTTTACTTATACACCACATACTAACTTAATTTAAACTGCCACTAAGAAATATTACACGGTAGCCATGCTTTAATGAATAGACTATTTTAACCACGTGATTTCAACCGATATTAAAATATTTTTGGGAGACGTGTTGGCAATTTAAAACTTATTTTTTATTCACTGTTGGACAAAAAGTTTATGAAGAAAATCCCTATGTGAGAATTAAGTAGATAGTTTTAACACCTCTACGCTGTTTAGCATTGTTCGATCTTGGTACTTAACGGTTAAGACACACAAAAATAATTAAGAACTTAATTAGAATCTATAAACAGATAAATAAGTAAAAAAAGATTCTTCAAAGCCAAGACTAATATTTGTATTTATGTCTACAGCTAGCTCTAATTACAGTGACTTAAAATTTTCTTCATACGAACTTTGAAACCTTGTCTCCTCGAGTTAGAATTTTGAAAAGCCGATATTAAAAATATCTACTTAGGTGCGTAGCATTAAACCTATGTGAAAACTTGTCACTATCCTTATAATGTTACCATGTTTTATATGAATTTTAACATCAAATGTCAACGTCATTATCACCAAAAAATATTCCAACATGAGGAAATAATATTACCGTGTTTTTTTTATTATTATTTCTATATCTGTTATCACGCACATAGACAAGTAACCAGAATACTTACTCTCGAATTATTCTCTTATATTATATTTATATGTAAATCGTAAAAACTAAACAAACGATATCTTTAAAGTGGTTCAAAGACAGCCTATCAATTTCCATGCCATTTAAATAGCCGTTAAGTGAAATCGGCGCTTTAAAACGAAACATTTTAAGTTTTGCGGCGTTAAGGGCGAATAGAGAACCTTTCACACTGTTCGTAGAAGAAATACGATGTCAAGCCTGTTAAACCTAAATGTCACAAGAGTGATAGCTTAAAATACAAACCGTTCTGTTATTAAAAACACTAGAGGCTTCAAATAATTTAGGTATAAGAAGAATGAAAAAAATGCTGGAAGGAAAATTATGGATTTACTCGTATACATGGAATTGAATACATACAAGACGGTCTCTTATTAAAGATAGACTAACAGATAGCGATGCAAAGCGTATAGAGCTCCATGCTGATACCGAGTGACATGTGATGTCTACAAACCCCACTTGGCCAGTGTGGAAGTCCAGGGCCGTCCCAAGCAGTTGGATGGTTTACATACAGGGCTGATGATGATGATGGCATCAAAATATGAAGCAAGAGTTGAAAGAGAAGTGGCATTATGAATAGATGAGTACTCAAAACATCTAATCATTCCTAAAAGGATGTAAATACCTAGTAATAGAATAAGCATAAAAAATATAAAGTGTAGGTAAGTATTGTTTTAGCTTTGTAATAATTCCTAAGGGCGGTTTCAGATTAGCGTATTTTTCTGCGCGTATACGTTCGTTTTAACAAACGCGCTCACACGCGCGCTACATTACCCGCTTCAAAAAACCTTACTCGCGTATGTCGGCTTGTTCGCTCGAAACGGCTAAGTAACAAAATGTAGTATTGTAGTGGTTCCGGGGCCAGGACTATAACAGGCTAGGAGAAGTTTACAATCACGGAAAAGGGCCCATTTTATACGCGTACTTTTGCTAATAAAACACTCATAGTAGACTTGGCGAGCACCATTTAGACCAATAATACACTTATGGTTGGACTACGCAGAACTATCTGCTCTCGCGAAACCAGCTATGAGCATCTCATAGAACCAGACACCACTACTTAAGCCCATAATACACTTATAGTTAGACTCCGGAGAACTCTGTGCTCCTGCGAAGCTCACTATGAGCATTTAATAGAACCAGGCAGGCGTGTAACGTACTCCGCGCTTCGATTACTAGCTACTTCAAACATTTGTGAATTTCTGTTGTGTTGTGTTCTACGGTTAGGGAAAAAAAAGAAAAGTAAAAGGTAAGTTCATCTATTTTATAAAAATGTATTAACAAATTTAACAAATATTTCGCACATAATACTATACCTACGTGTATAAATGTTTGCACGGCAAACGCGGAAGTATTTTCGGTGAAGTATATTGTGTTTTACATCTCAATTTTTGTTCGCCTTTTGAACACAGCGTATTTACTAAGCTGTGTTTAAAAATAATATAAGTCCTAACAGAATTGTCGCGCCATATTGTGTGTCAATAGAAATCAAAATGGCCGTGAAGATGCGATAAATGTTATAAGCAACTAGCTGACCCGGCAAACGTTGTTTTGCAAATTTTTTTTTTTTATAGATGTTGGCCGATTCTCATAGATACCGGATAAGCACAAAAAATTTCATCAAAATCGGTCAAGCCGTTTCGGTGGAGTATAAGTCAACTTATAAGAACAGGTACTACAAACCCAAACGAACTCCGTGTAACTAGTTATAAGCTTGGTAGTAAAACCTGGAACTACTAAGAGAGAGTTACTAGTGCTGTGAGCCTGTAAACTGTGCACTTCAGGAGAACTTTATTACTTGGTATCTTTTCAGTGTCAATATGGATTCTGACGGCTCGCGCTTATACGAGCTTTGAACCTTTTACATATCACGCATACTACTTTCAACTTATGAAAATAAATTGGCAAAAAAAACAATTATTAAAAAATTATCTATTAAAAATTACAAAGTAAATTGATACTAGTATGTCTCTCTCTATTTTTATAATTATTATTAAGTGTAAATAAATTATTTAAATATAAAAAAATATAATCCTCAAAATGTCAGATGCATGAAAGAACCCTCTGTCAGTAGAGATTGACACCATTGAATCGACATGAAATCGATGAATAGGAGCGGCCATCTTGTGATCGAATACGTCAGTACGAGTGTCTTGTATACGGTTTGTGTTTCTGCCTGTTTGGCGTGTTATTTTTAATTTTTTTATTGTATTTTATTTGGTACGTACAATGCCAAAAACAACAAAAAATATAGGTTTTAACTCTCAAAGCCGTGAGTTAGTGCTTCGTTTGAGGACATTCTTTGAACGAGAGCGTGCAAACGTGGGCCCGGTAATAGCGATCGACAGTGTTGTATACAGAGTTGCGGCAGCTCTGGACATCGGCAAGGCTTCAGTTTCTCGAATAACCAAAGAAAAATTAGGAGAAACTGGTTTTGAAGACAAGAAGCTGTCCACTCCAAAGAAACGTGAGCGTAAAGCTTCAATAACTGACATAGATAGTTCCGATGTGATGGCAATCCGAAACCATATTTATGGGTATTATGAGAGAAATGAGTTCCCTACATTGATAAAATTAATCAGTCGTAAAAATAACACAATCGACAATATTTACCGACTGGGATAAATATGTCCACCTCGACCAAATTCGAGATCAGCAATTAATTATCTCAGTCGGAGAAGATTCCGATTTAGATATGAGGTTTTATTTCGAGTGACAGGGACGAATAAAAAAATATTTTAAAATTACAGCGTTTTATTTGTGAATGTATTTGCCAAAACACTTTTAATATGAATTTATTTCGAAGATGTAAAATCGGTAACTACCTACGTACGATTCCATGTCGTTTGCCAATTAATTCGATATTTATAAATAACTGCTTAAATTTCCACTATAATTGTCAGCCATGAACTGTCATGCATATCATTATACAGCGAAAATACTATAGTAGCTCACAATTTAGCTCAATGCATTGGTCTCGTTGTGCGTGAGAACTCCAAAACGGCTTGGGAACAGTTACTCACCTTTCCCTATAGGATTCTACACATTCAAAGTAGCCAAGCAACATCAAAATCTTTGACAGCCCAAATTAAAGACCATTGTAATCATCCTGCTCACAATTTTGACCCTAAATTTAGTTTCCATAGATATAAGAAAACAATTTATCAATGTGTAGAATCCAAATTGAGGGAAGGTGACATTCAAGGGGCGTCTAGGTTATTGTTTAGTAGCGATGTGGTGGCGCCTTACTCTGCAGACACACTCGCAGGTCTGCAGAGTAAGCACCCAGCGCCAGCTAATGACCTCTCCTTTCCCGACATGCCCGACGAAGATATTGACTGTCTGAATGTTTCAGCCAAGGACGTATTTGAAACCGTCTGTTCCTTTCGAAGTGGATCCGCTGGCGGTCTCGACGGCTTAACCCCCCAGCATTTGAAAGATCTTCTGGGTGCAAGTGCTGGAGAGAAAAAATAAATTCTAAATTTAACGTCTGGTATTTGGACGATGGGACCCTGGGAGGGGACGTTAACACTGTCTTACAAGACTTAGAGCTAATAAAAACGAAATTTAAAGCAATTGGTTTGGAATTAAATTCAGACAAATTTGAAATTTTTATTAATGACAATTTGGATAACCTTTCGATCTTAACAAAATTTAATTCTTTGGCGCCAAATATTAAAATCATCAATAAATGTTCCTTCCGCCTCCTTGGTTACCCTATTTCCGACGACGCTTTTGGATCTTTTATAGATGAAAAACTACAAAATTTCTGTGAAACTTCAGAACGGCTTTACAAAATTAATATTCATTCGACTTTCACGATTATTCGGCACTGCCTTTTTGTTCCAAAATTTACATATTACTTGCGGTCCTCTTCTTTTTGGAAACATTTATTCCTATTGGAAAACATTGATAATATTATTCGGCACACCTTGAGCAAAATTCTAAATCTTGACATGAACGACCGAGTGTGGCTTCAAGCGACTTTACCAGTTCGTTTGGGCGGCCTCGGCGTTCGCAAAATTACCGATGTAAGCCTACCAGCGTTATTGGCCTCGGTCCACGGCGCTGAGGAATTGACCAGGAAAATTCTAGAACCCACACTGGTTAATTCTGAGGTGCCGTGCAAGACTGATGCCATTAACGCTTGGAAAATGGCTTGCCCGAGCTCTGACTTACCCCGATATCTATCCTCTCAGAGGCAATGGGATGGGCCGCTCTGTAGCAAGATGAGAGAATATCTTTTAAGTACTGCATCCAGTGTTGCAGAGCGCGCCCGTTTGTTGGCTGTGGGAGAGTGGGAATCGGGGCTATGGCTTCAAGCACTTCCATCGTCCAACATAGGAACTATGTTGGACGATACAACTTTCCGCATCGCTTCTTGCCTACGCTTGGGAGCTGTTTGCAATTCTCCGCATCGCTGTCACTGCGGTGAAGACTGTCGACGGCTTCACCGTCGACAGTCTTGGCCACCATGGCCTATCGTGCAGCAAGAGTGCTGGGCGTTTTTCCTGACATGCCCACATTAACGACATAATCCGTCGGGCTCTTGTCACCGCCGGAGTACCAGCTCATCTTGAACCGAATGGTTTGGTACGCGACGATGGGAAGAGACCAGACGGTATGTCTTTATTACCTTGGAAGATGGGCACGCCTCTGGTATGGGACGCGACATGCGTCGATACCCTTGCGCCATTACATCTTCCAAGCACAGCTGGATCGGTTGGCGCTGCTGCTGCATTAGTGGAGACCTTCAAACGGCGCAAATACGGAAACCTATCTGGTTATTACGTTTTTGAGCCGTTTGGGGTCGAAACGCTGGGGCCATGGGGGCCTAGTGCACGCGCTCTGTACAAAGAAATCGCTAAAAGGCTGATCGACGCTTCCCGTGACCAGAGGGCTGGTTTATATTTTGCAGAGAGAATAAGCATTGCCATACAACGTGGCAATGCTGCCAGCCTTCTGGGCACGCTACCAGCCGACAGCATTGCGGAGGAATATTTTGACGCCGCGTAGTTTGGGTTTTTTTTTGTTTTTCCTCGTCTATTTTGTTATTTTTATTTATTTAGTTTTATTGCTTTAGTTTAGGATAGTTTAGTTGCATGAGTAGTTTTATTCTGTTGTATATATGTTATTTGTTGCTTTAATAAATTTTGACGTTCATAAGCGTCACATTGTGACCAAAATGAATAAAGGATTTTAAATTTGAATAAATAATTATACATACATTCTCAAGTCATAGGTCCTTTCGTGTAAGAGTGTACAATACTTTGATGTTGGAGTTTTTTGGCCACCGCAAAGCTTCTAACATAGCCTAATGATTTGATTACGTATCCTCCAAAGCACGTCAGCATCGACGACCCGGGGGCGTATACGGAGTGTAAGCGACTGTTACGCTGAAGGTCGCGGGTTCGATTCCCGCTCAAGTCACACATTTAATTCTGTGTGCTACTACATAATAGAATATTATTGATATTGAATATTTACGTAAATACCACAAGTCGGTTGCCCATCCCAATTGTGACGTTTACAAACACTGTTTTACTTCACCAATCTATTACGAACGAGAAAACTAATTACACTGTGAGCGATACTGTCATGTGGAATTACATCGATCCCAAGATAGGATTCCTAGGAGGTAAAACATTGGAAATCCCTTACCGTGTAGGTTATAAAAGTATCACGAAGTACCAGTACAGTCTTACCACAAACTTGTTTACTGCAAGCTTCGAAAAACCGGTTTTGTGGGCAAAACCCTAGTGCGTCACTTATACTTATCAACAGAGGTCAATTCGATAAATACAGTATCCCAGCTAGTATGTCTTCATTCGATTCCCAACTATCAGTCAGTTGCCAACTGTTTGTTTAAAATGTTGTGGTTATATGTTTGTGCTGGGCTGCTGGCTTTAACAACTGGTAAGTTGTAGTCACACTTCTACACACATATCATCAATCATTTTCTACCCTTCGTGTGAGTGTGTGGCCTACTCTGGCCGAAGATTCTTGTACTGATACAGACACCGCGACCGACGGCACAATAACCAAACGCCTGTTTCACGCTTAGAAAACATATTCCCGAATAATAATAACATAATATTTTACCACAAACACATAACACTATCTAGTCCCAAACTAAGCAGAGCTTGTACCATGGGTACAAGACAGTAGATAATCATAGGTACATTTATACATTTTTTGTAATAATACATATATATTATAGAATAAGAAGTAGACAGTTTCGACATTGATTCATAAACGATCGGTTGGCGCAGCGGGAGTGTAAGCGACTGCCACGCCGAAGGTCGCGGGTTCGATTCCCGCTTAAGTCAAACATTTGTGTGCGTGAACATGGATGTTTGTCTTGGTCTGGGTGTTTCTTTGTATAATATGTATGTATTTACAAAAAAAAGTATATAATATGTATGTTTATCCTTTATCTAGTACCCATAGTACAAGCTCTGCTTAGTTTGGGACTAGATGGTGTTGTGTGAATGTGGTAGAATATTATGATTGTAGAATATTATTATATTATTATAAATAGAAACACATGGGACACGCCACCGAGTCGTCAACTAAAGACGGGTAAAGTGTAAGCAGTCCGCAATTCCGGATTGCCTGCCCATCGATCTAAAGGGTGTAAATTGAAAAGACCTTGATTTTACGATGTGGGTCACTTACAAAGTTGTTTAGAGTTTACGTGTTTAAAATTTTGTATAGACCACAAAATGTATTGATATCAACAATTTAACTCAGCTCTGTCGTTATATACTAAAAACAAATAATGATAATTCAGCAAGGTCAGATGTGCCGCCTGACCTAATGCAGTTATACAATCTTCATGCTTGTGAAAGAGATAATAATATATTTTGTACAACTTTTAGACTCGCGAATTTGTCAAATAACAGGCAAATTGAAATCTAGAATCTGAACAACTATTAATTTCTTTGACTGTGAATGCAAGCTCACTAGCTTATGTAGTCATCACAGACTGTATACGTACTTGTATATGAACAGTCACGATACCAAACTATCTACCAGCTAAATGGTTAGACTTTTTCAGAAACAGCAGATACTTGAGATTGCCCCTTGCGTCTTCATCTTTTCTATCTGGACATGTTGTGGAGAGGACAAGTAGCTTCACTCTTTTCAATACGCTTTGTTTAGATCAACCACAACCTATGTAATGAAATCTCAGAAGCCGAATATTTTTTAGCCGCCCATTGCCAGAAACTAGGCAATTATATGTAGATTATGTGGTAATATGTCGGCACTGACATGGTCTAGCTCAAAAGTAAAAAACAAATTCCTGGAATGCCATATAATAAACCTAACAAGTTTGGGCTCATCTTAATTAGTTCTTATCATGTCTCTAGGTTACGAAAAGGCGTTTATTTGTTTTAACTACTATTTTACTCATCACATTCTAATTAATTATTTACAGACGTCTCCTGCCTAAGACGATGTGACTGTTCTCAACCTACGAGAATACCTGATGGCATGACAGTACATAAAGTAATTACAACTTGGCAAGAGGCGAGCCTTAGTTGTTCCTCTCTAGGTAAGTTTACTACTACTAAAATAGCGAACGAATTGTGGAGAACCAAGATATGATAGTGTTGCTTCAATCAAAGTAAAAACGTTACGAAGAACCTCTGACCAGACTAACCGCTGATTTCAATATTCGATCAATCCATTTTTTTGAGCTTTTAGATTAATTTTTGACATAATTATGTATTGAGCATACAAATATATCAAACATGCATCTCGAATCTCCAAATCCATGGAAAAAAAAATATTCCATAACGATGTACATAACATTATTTAGGTATTTAATTAAACTTAACTTAAATTTTAAAATACTATTCTACGAAATATATACAAAAAAAAAAACAGAAAAAGAAAATAATTTAGAGGGCGTCAGCGTCATAAAAGTCCTCACTAATTACTTTTCGAAGTTAAGCGCGGATTAAATTAATTAATTATCGCTTGACAAAACAAGAATATTCATGTTTCTATTAACGTTTAAACTTTTTCTATTATAGGTGCCGTGCTAGCCACCCCTTCCAATGCTGAAATGCTTGGTGCCATGAAAACCGTGATCAAGGCTAGAAACACACAATACTTTATTGGGATTAAAGCGGAACAGAAGGGCAAGCCTTATTTGTCCATTGAAGGTTTGTTTATAATTCAAAGCATATCTACTCGCTTCATCACTTCAATATTTTATGTCACTTTACAGCTTTAGCCACTTTTAATAACCAACTAAAGGCAAAAGCATAAACGACGCATCGTAGTGGAGAGCATTTATCCACTGTTAAACTATTATAGACTTTGTACTCATTAAAATAATGTCCAAAATGATTCAACACAACATAGTTCCCGTGCGGATCGAAGCGATCACTTTCGACTGTGCGAGCATGCGAGCGTGTCCGCGCGCAACTTTTTTGATCGCCGTGAAACTAATACATTTCTCGATGTTGGACATTGTCGGTGCCACGAGGCTACCCATAGCCACTCCGTCGATCTGAAGGCAATATTACCACGACATAAGAAGTAATTGCCTTCTTAGCCACACTTTATTGGAATCAAAATAAGTACCTCAATAATGATTAAGAATCGTTAATATATCGTACGAGTAAATCTCTCTGATCTGGTCTTACTTATAAAACTTTCCAGGTGTTCCACTGTACCAGATGCCCGTTCTCCTGGATATGATAGAACAGATAGACCCGAAGGACGGCGACTGTCTCAGTATGGACAGTGAAACGATAAGGGCTGTACCGTGCTGCAGCAGGCTTCCGTACATATGCTACAGAGCAGACGCAAAGCAACCACGAAACGACACAAACCTTAGAGATAACACTGGTAAATAATCATCTGCATATATATAAAATTCTTGCGTTACTGACTGACAAACGCGGACACTGAAATTTGGCGTGTATTTTCATTGGGAATCGTAAGATTGTACTAAGAAAGGCTATCTATCTCCCAATATAATTTCAATCCAGGATCGGAAAGAAACGCGTAAAATAATTTTATTTAGTACGGATCGAGTTGTAGCCGTCCTTTAGTAATTATATAAAATAACCTGTCCCGCTGACATACCATCGCAGAGCCCGAACTACTGAAACATGAGATTTGGATATTTATCCCCTTAGCTAGCATTATCACAGTTGCAACTCGAGGTCCGCTTACTAGTCTAACTAGATTTTACTGAATATTAGCTTTTCCACAGAGCGACTGTTTGTCTGACTATAGCGATATTCTATGGTTTTGACTAGTGATAAAGATCGTTATGTCAGCCGGGACCGATGTCTTTACGTGCTCTTCTGTCCGCTCTTTACATACATGATTGATTATTAAAAATAATACTAACGAAACAATTAATATTTTCAGAAAGTTTCATATTGAGTAAAACAAGCCGCATTGCAGGCTCTCATTAACGTCGGGAGCTATAATGAAGCCGCCGATTTGATAAAATTTTTCAACAGACAAACAAATGGTCCAATCTACGATATTGTTCAGCGACTTCTTAAAGCTAAACCTAATGGAGACAATAAATTCATGTCATTCGCTTATTCATTGTGGAACAACGGAGGTAAAGATATCGTGACAAGCTATTTTCCAAACGCCTTCCAAGTTATCTTAGGTCACCAAAATGCCACAATAATGAACTATAACTACAAGCAGTATATAAAACTAAGCACGGACGTGGATTATTACCATGATAGATGGGTTTGGGGAAAATCCGGTCTTGAAGATTTTTCAAAGTTCAGCTGGCAATTCGTACCTGTATGGCAAAATAATGAAGTTACATTTAAATTGTACAACGTTTACTACGATATGTACATAAAACTGGATGTTAACGTCGATAAAATTGGTGACAGAATGGCTTGGGGATCTACAAAATCAGATGAGGACAGACACAGATATTACGTTGAGCCGTACATGCATAGTGATGGAAACTTAGTCTTTATTATAACTAACTATCAGTACAGACAAGGTCTGAAGCTGGCTATTGCGGACAAGGATGGAGCTAGGATGATGTGGGGACATAATGGCGATATTTACAAGGAAGGAAATCGCCACAAGTGGTCTATAGGAGAGTGGGCAGATAACTCCGCGGAGCAACGGTAACATGAAGTGCTGACAAAAAAGTCCAATTAGATATCGATTAAATCATTTTGATGTTTTTATGTCTGTCTTTTGTTGAATGGTATACAATAACTTGAAAGTGGCTCAATTCTGTCATTTTATGACTTTAGTATTATGTCACAGTTCACTGTGGCGTAATATTATAGCCGTGGCTTGACCGTGGCAAAGCTTCTATCATTTAATTTGAATGAGCTTCTCTCTAAATGAGACGGTTCTTATGATTATAGCATGTGAATTGTTTCTCTCCGAATGAAAACAGAAATATTACTACCTATCTTGATAGTAGTGAAAATTTATCAAAAATTTAAAAATATTTATATATGCCGGAGCGTATTAATAAACTGTATTTTGATCATAACTTTGTTTTTTTTAATTCCGCCGAGCAATATGATATTTTCATGAAATACCCATAAGAAATGTTACTGCAAAGATATATTTTTTGCTGAAAATAGATAGAAAAGCTAGTGGCCTCCATGATAGTAAGTGGTAATTCTGTCTCATTCGAACTCATAGCTATGTGCGAAAACCAGTAGCGGCTTTAAGTGGGGGGCGACCGGGGCGGTCGCCCGGTGGGCCGAGATCTGTGTCTAGTTCATAATATCGTCGATGCAACGTACTATCGATTTGGTTTACTGTCGATATAGCATACCGTTGTTTTAGTGTACTAACAATGGAGCGTACTGTTAGAACTCACTTTTGGGGAGTCTTTTTAAAAAAGGAAACAAAATTCACACGCGGAAAATATATGTATTTCTAAGAAGGACTTACTTTAAGTTTTACAATATGCGAGTGATTTACGAGAGAGGGAGTGCGCGACGAGAAGGTTGGGAGGCGACTGACTGGGAGAGTGATGCATGGCTAGAGGCAACTGGATGGAGATGCACGATCATCAGGTTAGGTGCTGAGTAGGCAGAAAGGGGTACAATCTAGGGATGTAACAGCCCCCCGGATAAGAGGAAACTTACGTGTGAAAGGTAAGTTGACGATGAAAAATAGGAGTTAGTCAGGTTAGGTTCTGCGGAGTTTAGGAGCTGGAACATCATCGTCGGGATCTGAGGATGTCATTTCTATAGGTTCTTCTGGATCGGGATTACATTTATGTGCCTTAACTAACTTATAATATTTAAACAGCTTATACAATATGGTTAATACTATAATTAAAACTAATACAATGGTAGTATAAGAATATAAATTACCATACAGAACTATGTGAGGTTTTTCAATTATCTTATCAAGATTAATTTTAATTTGTTCAGTTGTTTTATCATAATTGGTAAGGAGAGAATCCAGGTTATCTATGTTCTTTAAATCTACAAAAGGAGCTTTAATGCTGTCTTTTAAATATGGTACTGGACTTCAACAGGTATCGTTAATTAATTCGAAGTGCAATACTACTGGTTTTGCATTAATTTCGATATGGCGTCTAGGTATTAGTTTATTATCTTTACAATATGCTATACATTGATCGGGTGATGTCAGTATACCAGTACCGGATATAAATGATTCTGTTAAGTCATTATTTGGACATTCTATAATTATTTTGGATTCTTGGCTGATAACATAAATCCATTGGTTATTGTGCAGTTTATGGAAAGTTTCAAAGTTAACATTAATGAATTCTGTTTTACAGGTTGGTGGAACAGAAGCTAAAGCTTTTGAGATTATTTCAGTTTCACATATAGGTATTGCTGATGTACAATGTATTGTTTACAGTTTTAAGATTCACAGGATAGGGTAAGATGTAATACAGATCAAATTCTTTAGTATTTACTAATGGTATTTGTAGAAAAAATATGATTTTGTTATTCGTGTAATAGCATGAAACATCGGACACCTTTTCTAAAACATGCATGTTGTCTAGGACTAACTTGATGGGTAGGTACTTAGAGCTAAGAAGAAATCTATAATTATTTACAAGGTCAGAAAATAGTTGTTTAGGAGTAATAATGGAGGGGTACAAAATATTCGATTTGCTGAACATGATAGCATTTACGATATCTTCTAACTTAAAAGATAATATTAATAGATTGCTTTCTAAGATATTCGACAATTCCGATATCTTAGATTTTATATATAATTTATCAGAGACTATTGTTAAGTTAGCGACATTCTCATTTAAGGTTTCGATGGCAAAATTGAGCTTTTGTTCATTTGCATTGATTTTATCAATTGTGTCTTTGAAAGATGATAATGCTGACATCGTGACCATCATGTTGTCTTTCATTTAAGTTGCTAGTTTAGCTTGATCTTTTTCTATTATTTGAATGGCATCGCTGAACTTAACAGCGTCATTTTCATCCATGTTACCAAATAGTTGTTTGATCATGGTGCTTATACCACCAAACCAAGCTGCTCTTTTAACGTTTTTAGATATAAGATAGGAAATTGAATCAAAATCTCTGACAATATCAGAGTAACGAGACGATAGTGTTTGGAATATATGATGACATTCACTTTCGTAAAAAGCATTACTCTGTTTACATAGGAATTTGGAAGTTCCTAATATATTATTAATATTTTCTAAATGTGGTTGAACAAATGAAATGTCTATTGGGATGATTACATCAAGTGTGTCATCAGTGATTTTTACAGAACCAATGGGATCAAAATATATACCGGCGTTGTTTGATGCTGGCTGGATATATTCTGGATTATTGGATGCCGTGGTAGAATATATGAATCCAAGTCTGGAATGGAAGTAAGTGCAAATTATTATTTATTAGTATAAATATATTATCCAGTTGTCGTAGTAGTGGCTAGTTTGAATTCGTCGAAATGGTGTTTAACGTGACGTCTGTTTATTAAGATAGACGCAGTATTATTTCCATGGATTTTAACTATTTTGTAAGGGCCTTTCCATATGGGTAAGAGAGCTTTTCTCAGGCGTAAATGGTTTTTTAGGTATACTAGGTCTCCTACTTTGTATTTCACTGGTCGAGAGTGTGTATCATAGTAGGATTTCGAGGTCTCTTTTGATTTCTGAATGTGTTCTATTGCTTTTCTTCTAGAGAATTCAAGCCTATTTTGAAGGAGTCGGACATATTCAGGATAGGTAGCTCCTGGGGCTTCGTCATAGATGGAATCGAGTATAAATGGCTTATGTCCGAATAGGAGTTCATAAGGAGAGTAGTGTGTGGTGGAGTGGATGGCTGAATTGTATGCGAGCATGGCTGTATACACGAAGCGATGCCAGTTATTCTGTTGCTCGTTTACATACGACTTAAGGTATTCCTTCAGAGTGGAATGGCTCCTCTCAAGGGCGCCTTGAGTCTGAGGGTGATATGGGGTGGACCATAATTGTTTGATTTTAAGAAGGTTACAAGTCTGTTTGGAGAGTTCGGCGGTAAAAATTGTGCCTTGGTCGGATAAAATAGTTTTGAGGATACCAAATAGTGTGATGAAATGGACTAGACATTCGGAGGTTTCCTCAGACGTGGTATTGCAAATAGGATAGACTGCTGAGAATTTAGTTAGGTCATGTTGAAGCGTGAGGATGTATTTATATTTATCGTTACCGGCTTCGGGCAATGGACCTACTATGTCAAGGGCTACGCGTTCAAAAGCTCGAGTGGAAAGAGATGTGATCCGCATAGGAGCGCGATTGGTTTGTCTAAGCGCTTTGTTAGTCTGGCATTGTGGACATTTCTTAACGTAGTTTTCTACGTCTGAACGCATATTTCTCCAGTAGTACTTCTCTTGAATGCGTTTAAGCATTCTAGAAGAGCCTAGGTGACCGGCTATTGGAATGTCGTGATTTTCTTTTAAGATTTTCTGTATTTCGCTTAGAGACGGGTAAATAATAAGATTTTTATAGACATGTACGGTTATTTCAGAGTTATGGAATAAATATAGTATTATGTTATACAGTTTAATATATTGGTGAGTATCAAAAGGATTATTGAAATCGGATACGGCTACTTCGGCGTTGTCCTGTCCTGATAGCGTAATTAATAGTTCGTTTCTAAGAGATTTTAGGCATTTATAGATGTTTTCATATGAACATGTATCAAAATGATTTACTTTGGTAAAGATAAAATAGTAGGTTTTGTTGTCTGTTTCGTATTTGAGGAATGAATGTAATGTTCTCTCTAATAGGGTAAATTCATTTTGATTAGGGAAGTTAGATGTAATTTCATATATGAATGGATTGGATTCATCCATATCTATAGACGTTGGAGTGATGATGTGTTTTTTATTAGTTTTGCACAAACTTTCGTGATGTTCTATAATAGTTGCATTAGAATTAAAATTTCTAGAAGTAACTTTGAGGAATTCTGAATAGTTACCGTTTTGGGTATTGGAACTAGCAGGACTTGGAATATTTACAGGACTTGTTGGATTTGGAGAGTCAATTACGGGTGGAGGTAAGTTTTCATTTTGATTTATTATATTATCTATATCATCAAGGTTACCTAATTCTGGTAAATTTGCAGGTGGAGAAAGAGGATCTATAAGGTCTTCGAAGCGGATTAGATCATCAGAAGGTATGATTGGAGAAGAATTTGGATTTAATAGTTCATTAGCATCAGGTGAGTATGGGTCTCGATTAGAAGGACCGGGTATAGGTTCTATAGGATTCATAAGAGTTGTCGGAGGGTATCGAGATAGTGCGTCTGCGGCATTATTAAGTTTTCCTTTACGGTAGATTATATCATATTCGTATCCTTCTAGTTTTAGTCTCCATCTTTGGAGCTTACTACTAGGATCAGTGTGATTGAATAGCCAACGTAGAGGGCGATGATCGGTAATTATGGTAAATTTTCTACCGTATAGATACGGGCGAAAAGTCTTACAGCCAAAGAGAATTGCGAGTAATTCTGTTTTGTAGTGCTGTAATTGCACTCACTTTTATTGAGTGTACGGGTTGCATAAGAGATTGGTTTGTCTTTCCCTATTTCTCCTTGGGACAGAATAGCACTTATTGCATAGTTAGATGCGTCACAGGTGAGGAGGAATTGTTTGGAAAAATATGGATAAGTTAATAAAGGTGCTGAAGTTAATTTATTTTTTAAGGTTTCAAATGATAGTTGATGCTCATTTAGCCAAATGAAGTCAGTGTCTTTCTTAAGAAGGTTAGTTAGAGGTTTTGCAATATTTGAGAAATCAGGTATAAATCTTCTGTAATAAGAGACAAAACCAAGAAAGGATTTAACGTCTTTGGGGGATTTAGGTATAGGAAATTCGTGTACTGCCCTTAATTTTTCGGGGTTAGGTTTTACACCTTTGCTTTTGATCACATGTCCGAGGTATGAAACTTTTTTCCGAAAGAATTCGCATTTTTCCGGTTGTAATTTTAATTGGAATTGACGTAATCTATGGAATACATTGGACAGGCTGTTGACATGGGATGGGATGTCATATGAGTAAATAACTATGTCATCGAGATAAACAAAGCATTCTATACCTTGAAGACCGGATAGTGCTGAGTTCATTAACCTTTGAAAAGTCGATGGAGCATTTTTAAGTCCAAAAGGCATTCTCGTGAACTCGTAATGCCCTGTAGGGACTGAAAACGCAGTTTTATGAGAATCGTTTGGGCTCATATTAGTTTGGTGGAAACCAGAAGCTAAATCTAGCGTACTGAAATACTTGCATTTTCCCAGTTGGTTTCAGATATGTTAGGAATGGGATAGGAGTCTCCGATAGTTATGTCGTTTAGTTTGCGGTAGTCAATTACTACTCGCCATTTTCTTTGGCCAGAAGCATCGAGCTTCTTGGGTACAACCCAAATAGGAGAAGACCATGGAGACATAGAGGGTTTGATAACGCCTTGTTGCAGCATTTTGTCTACTTGGGATTCAACTTCCTGCTTGTGACATTCCGGAAATCGGTATGTCTTTACGTTAATAGGGTTATCTGAAGTGGTTTTTATTTCATGTAGGATTGCGTTAGTGGATGTTAATTGATCATTAGGTAAATGGAAAATATCTGAGAATTGAGAACAGACTGAGTATAGGGCTTCTGCCTCTTCGGAATTAAGGTGGGATACACGAAGGCGATTCAAAACTTCTTCAGTTCATTCTAGAGCATTTGATTCTGATACACTAGCTATTGGAATAGAAGAATTTGTTTCGAAAGATTCTAGGTTCAATTGAAGGTCAGATTCGATAGTTGCAGGTTTCTTTGAGGTATTAACGAATTTTTTTATTTTTTTTTGTTTTGCGAGGTGGAAAATCCCTTCGGATCTCCGACTCTTGGGGGAAATAAGAGCCGGAGTATGTGGTGTTTCCACTAAAAACCACCTCGACTTCCACCATGTACCCGTGTGTCGGAGGGTGGGGCATCACCAAAGCACTCGTCGCCACCCTCCGACGGGTATTGACCCGCCAGATGGTCAGGCGGGCCCCGAACAAAACCCCCTTGGCGACGGATTAAGGTGTTGGACTCCGCCGCCAAAACGCCCAGCGGCCGCAGAGGATAGGGAGGACGGCAACGCAACACCGCATCTCCTCTTTCTCTGCGGCCCCACCGCGACGCATCAAATGGTGCGCCCCCATTAGGTCGCGGGAGATAGGGCGCGCGGCAACGCAACACCGACACGCCTCTCCTCCCGCGACCGTACCCGACTGCGAGGGACAGACAGAACTGTCCCCCGCACCCGCACCGTTGGACGCATCCTGCGCAGGCCCCTCCAAGCCCACGCGGAGCGTCCTCTCCTGGATCCCTCTTAGCTTCACCGCGGGTGACCAATCCACGGTTACTGAGCCCCCCCACCACGACAAGGTGGAGATCCCACAGGGGGGTATGGGTATTAACGACTGAGATATTTACTCGGTTATTCGTTTTTACCAGGACTTGTTTGCTATTAATAGATTTTCAGATAAGTGTTGGTCGATTATTAAACCTTCTTTAATATCGGGATTCGATACTGTGCACTCTATTATGGCTTCACTACGTGGTGCAATAGTGTAAGTAGGATTATTGAAAAACATTTTAAGTGTTATATCTTTTAGGTTTAATGTACCTTGCACGTAGTTAATTTGACCATCCATGATGTTAAATAGATCGTTACCGATTATTCCATCATAGGGCAAGTTAATATTATCAACTAAATTAAATATATGCGTCAGATGTTTGCAATCGTCATGGGAATCATCATGTGTCATAATTGATATAGGGATTTGACCTAAGGTTAAGGTGGGGCATTCATCTTTAAAGTCTATGCCTTGGATTTTGAACCTAATTGATGTATTAATACAAGGCATATCTTTGATTGAATATTTTTTATAATACTAATAGCTGCGCCAGTATCGACGAGCAACAATAAATGATTAGAAGACACGGGAGAATCCACTTTTACATGTGGTAAGTACTTATTGGATATATTGGATGTGAACTCATATACTTTATGACTAATTATATTTTCTTTTACAGGTTTTTCAGGTTTCGTCGTGATCGAGTCTACGGTTTGGGGCTGGTTACCCGGTTGCTTGACTCTACGAATTGGATTTGAGTCTACAGTTTGGGGCTGATTACCCGGTTGCTTGACTCTATGAATTGGAATTGAGTCTACAGTTTGGGGCTGGTTACCCGGTTGCTTGACTCTATTTGAGAGACTCTAATTTTTGGGCTAGTTACCATGTCCATGGGTCTCTACAGGAGGGGTTTTTGTAGGAATCTTGGTGTCGTCTATTGAAGAGAAGACATGTCCCGTGCGACACCTAGCCGGGACATTGCTTATTTTAAATTTTCGTTGGAATCTACGGTGTCATAACTTTCTTCTTCAGTAACAAAATTAATTTGTGGTTTGAATTCGGTTCTGGGTTTGAAATCGGATGTACTCGGTTGTGGATTTGAGTTGTTGAACCTGTTACCGGTTTTGAATCTCTTATTGTTATGGTCACGTAGTTTGCAATTTTCTAACAAATGACCGGATTTTTTGCAGTATCTGCAGAATAGATCAGAGAAGGACGAGAGGGGTTTTTGTTGATTTGGAAAATTATTATTATTTGAGTTACTTGTTTTGAAAGTGGGTTTGTTAAAGTCATTGCGACGGAATTGTGTTTTCGAATTAGGGGTCACGCTTTGTTTAAGAGTGTATTGTAGAATTTTCTCTTCAGAGATTGCGTAGTTAATGGCCTCGTTTAGTATTCTCGGATCCCTACATCTAATGATGTTTGAAATACGAGGATTTAGGCCCATAGTGAATGTATGAAGGGCAAGATCCTCCATCGCGGCCACTCTACCTGACAGTTCGCTTTTCTTGTGGTTAGTTATGGATATTTCTGTCAGTAACTTTGATAAGCACGTTTCAATTCGAAGTGAGAATTGGTTTACATTCTCCTGGGCACCCTGTCTACAGTCTTGAAGATCTGTTAGTAAGTGGGCATAGTGTTTTCTTTCGCCGAATTGGTTCTGTAAGAATTCACGAAGCGATGGCCAAGAATCGAATTCTTTAATAGAGCATGCTACTTCGGCCTTGCCATCCAACTGGCTTAGAATATATTTGAAAACGATATTTTCTTGGTGAGAGGAGGCTAAAGAAATTGCATTATCGCAGTTGTTAAGAAAGGGGTTTAATTTTTTACGACTTCCGTCAAATCGTTTAATGAATTTGAGAATTACTTCTAAAGAAGCTTGTTCTTTAGACTCCTCTTTAACGTTCTTTGAGTCTTTGGACATTTTACAATATAAAATAGAACACAGTAAAATAAAATATTCAAAACAAAATAATAAAATAAAGTTACAGGCAGACCCTAGAAATACTACTAGTTCGTGAACACAATGTAAGTATATCAATTCGTAGAACTGGAGATAAGCGTCGGGCGTCGGGCGTCGGGCGTCTAGCCTAAACATCCACAGGTGAGATAAGGCGTTGTCGTCGAATGTTAGGAAGTATTTTTAGAAACACTGTGATTGAATTTTGTATGTTTGAAACGACTCACAGAACCACGATACACATGTATTTCATGATTTCCACTAGGTACAGGGAACTGGAACAACTGGAACTGGTCGTGATTGCTGCGGTCTAGAGCCTGGATCGTCGTAGACCTGGTCGGTGCTGGGCTTGGAATCCCTTGGGAGACACTCTGTGTGTACTTTCCTTACCACTTACTGCACAGTGGACTGGGTATACTTGGACGTTTCGGAGTCGCTATTGGCTCAAGGTTGATTTAGCACTTCTCTATGTTATTCGATACACTGCACTCGCGGGGAAACAAGGATTTTACAATCCCACCGCTGCCACCAATGTTAGAACTCACTTTTGGGGGAAAACCAACGATTTGGGGTACTGTCGATGTAGCGTACCATCGATTTAGGGTACTGTCGATACATTAGCCCGTCGATGGAACGTTTTCGATACAGCAACCATTGATGTAGTGACTGACGATATTATGAACGGCTACCCTGAGATCCAGGGACGCAGCAGGCTCCCCTGCTTCTAGGCAAGTACTGGGTATAAAAAAAAACACTAAATTAGTTGGGTTATGTTGGGCACAAAAATAAATATTTGCTGGACTGTAATATCTATTTAAACATCAAATAATAAATTTATAAAATACTAGTGACCCACCCCGGCTTCGCACGGGTGCATATAAATCTTCCTCTTGAATCATTCTATCTATTAAAAACAAAAAACGCATTAAAATCCGTTGCGTAGTTTTAAAGATTTTAGCATACATATGGACAGACAGACAGAAGACAGACTTTGTTTTATACTATGTAGTGGTTTGAAACTGTAAAGACGTCTAGGGCGTTATAGCAAAATTCTTTGAAATAGAATATACATACTTGTCTCGGGATGTTACCTTACATTGAGCACAGCTAAAATCAGTAAAAATAATCGCATCATCGAAAATTAAAGAATGAAACTATGTCATTCACCTTGGCAAACAGGTATATTTTTAAACTAATTGAACCTTCGGTATTTAGGGCTACTACTCCGCATCCGTGGCTAACACCGTGATCTATAGCCTGCGCCTATATCCAGCAGTGGACTCTTGCAGGTTGATGATGATGATGATAATAATGATGGGGCTATTGGACCAGTAGTTCCTGAGAAAAGCGTGTTCAACCAAACTAACTTACAGCTTTATATCTTCTATAATATTAGTATAGATAATTATGAACTGACTGCCTTGCAGAGGGTATCGGGTTCGAATCCACGGCGCGCACCACTGACTTTTCGGCAAATCAAATGTTTTAGTTTTCCATATATTCTCATGTTGTTAATAAATAAAAAGACCACGCTGTAACCTTTGACTATATACTTGTCAAGACAGAGCGTCTAGCTTTCATCGCAGTAAAAACAACGGCCAAAGTTAAAACTCGTTGTGTGCGTATCGACACACACATGCATGCGTAACTTCGATGGTTTGCGCAAGCGCACTATGTCAGCGGTAATACCAGTTTTTAAAATTTTCCCCTAAGATACGGCACGGTGCGGTAAAAAAATACGTACTGAATTTCAAGTATTTAAAGAAAGAAAGAAAATGTTTATTTTGTGCCTCACAGCAATAAATAACCGAAAACACAATCAAAATAATACTAAAGTCTAATACAAGAAAATAAGGAACAGCATTAGTGAGACCAAAATTGGAGCCTGCCTCAGCTAATGCTGCGACTACAACTAGCGGTCACCCATCCAAGTAGCGACCTGTGCAGAGTTGCTTTACATTAGCGATCAATTCCAAACGGCAAATCAAGCATACATACAACTGTGTGTGTTTCTGTTCAGAAATCATAAAAAATCGAGTGTATAATTTTGCCGTGCGCAGGTACCCGGGAGTCATTAACTGAGCGTGTATGAGGGTCGGCAAACACGCGTCTCAAACGTCGGATTATTCCTGAGCCGAGATAGCGACTATCGCACGCTGAAAGAGCCCTTTGATACCTCGGCTATTCACTCGCGTGAATAGTGTCTGAACTACACCGTGGATTGCGCAGTGATGGATAGGCAGGAAAATGGATAATGAAGCCAAAGAGATGGTGAACAAAATATGTAAAGATAAGCTTTTGTCCGGAGCTTCACGTGGCGTGTCGGTAAAAATATTCTATAGTACCTATGTAAAACCAGGCCTGGCGCACTTCGCATTTTAGGTACAAACTTACAAGTATCTCGGCCGCCCATGTCTACATGGTTGGATTAGAGGGTTGCCGCGCGCCGCTCACATTCGAGTCACGCAACGAGTGCGACCGCTCTGTATGAACCCGCGCCGTGCTAGAACATTGTTCAAATTATATAAACGCCTATAACAACAAAAATGTATCATCACAAGTCTGATGCAAAGTATTGCTCATTAAACGGATGGGTGTCGAAAGCAACTCGAAAATTAGATTTTATTTATTTTACGAGAGCAATTTGAGATATTTTGTTAGTTGAGATATCCCAACGATTATTGAAGATCTAGTTCAAAAACCATTTTATCTGTTTGAATCATGTAAATCGGTCCACATATTTAGGAAATAACTAAGAATTAGTATAGTGAAAATGTAAACGACCAGAATTTTTGTGGTTTTTGTTCTACGAGCTCAAATAGTGGGATAGGATAATTATTTATTATTAGGTACGTGGTCAAGTAGGTAGATAGACGATGAATAAATATTATAGTAGCAGCGGCAAGTCGATAACCCTAGCGCGCCACTCCGCGCCAGACAGCGACAGCGTTATGTGTTAGAAAAGAGCGGGAACTGGTAAGTGAATATCGCATTAGGCACTGAGTGCTTATGCGAGCTGAATTGAACTTTATTGCTTAGTACCAAGAGTAGCAATTTCAATAAATTGGTTTGAAAAATGAATCTTCTGTACGTTAGTACTATTTATTCTTTGGTAAAACTAGGAAGTTACTGGGTGTGGGCAAAGATTGTATTCGTTTTTAAAGTCCTCAGCTATCTCATTATTTCATTAAAATTGGTTCAACGGTTAAGTTGTAAAAACATGACAGACAGAATTTTACATTTATTTTCTAGTATTAACATGGAAGTGTAGATTATATGAAAAATCTATTTATCTGAGATGGTTCGAATCTGAATCTGTCTCTCAAATCTGTAAGGCCGTTCCTCAAACGTGCTCATCTATGAGGTCGAGCCCAATGTGAGGGAGGCCTAAAACTTATTCATATAAAATTTGACAGATTTTTATACATATAACAAAATTAACTCAGGGTAGATTGTACTATGGATATAACTTTCACCCAAATAGAAGCGATAAATATGCTACGCTTGAATAAGCCAGTAGAATTATTCAAGTGATACGGGATCGCGTTACTGTAGTTAATCTTATATTCAATTTAATTCCTGTTTTTTATAATTCCGAGGAACGTAGTGACCCACGTGACCTGTCCTGGTTAAATGATGAAGTGTATTTTTAACTGACTATGCATGAATACCTTAATGTTCTGTGTTGCAAATTACTGAAATGCTTTCAATTAGTAGTTTATGTATTTATACCATATGATTTACCATAGATTATTTTTTAATTCGGTTTGTTATTGACAGCGATAGCTTAGTGGAGAGTCTAACTGACTTGTTTGTTTGTTTTTCGTGTGAGTGTGTGGCCAATTCGGTTTACTATTGTTTAACAAAAAACGTATGACAAAATATAATTTTACAAACAACGTTTGAAAAACTAATCTTTTGTCAAACTTTCATTTCGCAAACATATAACTTTAAAAACAATCATTTGACATAATAAAGGTTTCGCAAATGTTTTACTTTGAAAATAATTAAAATGTTAAATAATTATTTAAAAAAAAATCATTTGACTAAATATTTCGTTTGCCAAATTAGTGATTGTACAAAAAGTTAGAAGATAAATTATTAGTTTTAAAAATAACTAATTTTTAACCCTAAACCACCTGACGTCGGTCTCAGAGACTCGTGCGATTTTATTTTCAAAATAAATCTGTTGCTATGCGCGCGGTGCAACCGTGCGTCCTTGTACTTTTTCCCCTCCCCCGTCAGTACGCGCCACGCGCTCGGCAGCTCCAGACGTGCGCGCAGTTGTGAATTATAGGTAATTATATTTTGTGTGCGGTCTGAGTGACCGACGTCAGGTTGTTATGTTATTTTTACTACATAGTATTTTAGTATTTACGCCCAGCACATCATCATCTGACAATCCTGAAAAATTTTAAAAAAGGAAGACTTGTTCAACATGCGACCCTAAGAAGAAGCGTAAAACAGCTTATATGTGTTTCGTATGTAAAAATCCAATACGCATTGAATGTAGCCAAAAAATGTGCCTTGATTGTCGCCGCAACTTGTAAAACTTTATATTTTGTGATTTTATAATAATTGTGCCTTGATTAAGCCAAAAATAATTTTAAACTTAAGATAATATATTCGACTGATAGTAAATAGGTTTATTATAATATGTAGTAATTAAAATTCCTATTCAGATCTCATATATCCAAAGTTCCTTCTTTTTTTCTAAAATTTCATATGTTTATTTTATGTGTTGATTTAATATAAGTAAATAAAGACTTCTCATTGTTTAGTAGCGCTCATAGCGAGACTTGACTTGCCATTCGTAACAGGTCGGCAAAGTTAAGCAACGCTTGCACAGGTCACCACTTGGATGGGTGACCGTGTGTGGCATTTACATCTGAGCGCTACCGTGCTTCGGAGGGCACGTAAAGCTGTCGGTCCCGGTTCTTGTCTAAGGATAAGGATCGTTAGGCCATGTCGGAGGCCTTAGGGCGGTCTGAAAAACTCCGACACCAGAGTTGGCCACACACTCACACGAAAAACAAAACTAACAAAAAACTGTTTAAAAACTTAAAACTAATAAAAAATATATATTTGACTTTCATTTAAAATAATATATAAATAAAAAATAATTAAACATAGTAAATACGCAAGCGGTCTCTATGACCGACGTCAGGTGGTAGTGTAACTGAAAAACACGTCAGGTGGCTAAGGGTTAACCAATACTTATGCGAATTTGGTTGTAATTTTCATCTTGGGCAGACTATTTATAGGCAAATAATAATTTTGCATTAATACTAATTCCATAGAAACTTAAGTCTCTTAAAAAAAATACACACTGCCTGAATTAAGCGAAATTAGTAGGATTCGGTTCTGGCTCTCGCCGGCACGTTCGATTCGCTCGCTCGGCTCGTGCGTTGTGGTTGCAGTTCTAACTTAACCTAACCAGCCATTGTTTCAGTTGACCCTACACAAAGATTGTTGTATTAACGTAGATTTTGGTTATAAAATATTTACCAAGCAATGCATTTTGTCAAATGTTATTTATGCTTTACGTTGTTTTGCCAAATAACATGTTTAAAAAAATAATGAATTTGTAAATTATTGTTTTAGCATAGTAACTTTTTTATAGTAAATATATTGTCTAATGAGTAGTTTATTAAACAATAGTTTGTAAAATAATAAATTTATCAAGTATAATTTTGTCAAATGTTATTTGTCAAATGAAAAAATTTCATTTGTTTTTTGTCAAATGATCGGACACCGAATCGTTGGTTGATGGGAGTTGTTGGCGTTAGTATTGGTTATAAATTAGTTATTTTTAAAAACTAATAATTTATCTTCTAACTTCTTGTACAATTACCAATTTGGCAAACGAATTATTTAGTCAAATGATTATTTTTAAAATAATTATTTAACATTTCAATTATTTTGTTAGTAAAACATTTGCGAAACTTGTATTATGTCAAATGATTGTTTTTAAAGTAATATGTTGGCGAAATGAGAGTTTGTCAAATGATTAGTTTTTCAAACGTTGTTTGTAAAATGATTTTATGTCATACGTTTTTTGTAAAACAATAGTAAACCCAACGATTCAAATGCGATATTTTTTTTATAAACATGCCTGTATCCCCGAAGTGTTAGGCTGAGGTGTGACACCCACATTTCTCCATATTATGAAATATTGTCCCACTTAATGGGGGCCTATTGCCCTTACTGTCCACATTATCAGACTCCGTGTTGCTACTGAGAATTCGGGAAAACTCAGTTTTGCCCGACCGTGGAATCAAACCAGGGATCCAGATCAGCAGACGCGTACGCTATCCACTGGATCACGGATGCAGTCTATAAGTGCTGAATTAAAATATTCGATCCATCCTTTTTTTGAGATCTTAGATTCGTTTTGACATAAGCTCCATGCAAAATATGTCAAACACGAATCTCGAATCCCAAATTTCACGGAAAGATACGACAGACACGAATATTGAAACCGTTAATAAGTCAAAATACGATCAATTAGGCCCCAATCTTTTATTAAAATAGCTCTAGGCACTCGTCCTTTTGTGTGTCTAAGTGGTCCTGGAGTATAAGTGGTTCTACGTACACGGCCGCCGTAAATGCGTGATCCTTATCCACCGCAAGACACACAGTACAATACAAACACAGAGTTAATTATTCAGATTATGCTCCAATTAATCGAATTACTATATTAGCAGCTACATTACTATTATTACTATATTAGTTCTGTGGGTAGTCCATGCATTGTGGTGTTCCAGGGATAAGTGTGCAACTGAACTTCTTGGGCAATATTTCCTACTGCGGTATTAAACACAGAAAAGTTGCGAGCGTGGATGTATGGATGGATGTATGGATGGATGTATGTCTTGTAAATACTTTCAAGCAAACATTACTGAACAGATTTTCATAAGATTTTGTTAATATTTATTTATATAAAATTCTTGCGATAGTTTTTGACTCACACACAACGCAGAGCCGAAACAACTGTGCCGAAGAAGCTAAAAGTGTTGATGTATGTTCCTTGGGCACCGTAGGAGTGCATTAAGAAGTGATCTTTCGAAATTGCCGAAGCCCGCACCTATGACAGCACATTTTTTTACTTAACTGTTTCTTGCCGATCCCCTAGCAATTTTTCGACAATTACTTCTCAGTGCACCCTTGCGGTTCCCAAGAAAAATCCATGTCAACTTTGAGCATGCCAACAAGGAACATGTGAACATTTCAGCATCTTACGCTCATTAATTTTGGACGTGCGTAGTCTGTCAGTGAATAGTAGTAACGGAAGAATTTTAGACATACAAATAGATAGACTTCGTTCTACTTAGCTTTTCCCGGGGTATTCCTTAATCATCAAACCCTTGTTTTCCGCAAACTCCACTAGAAAGTGTAGTCCCAACAATAATAATTAACAAAAAGCTGTAAGTAAACTATGCGCGACTTACGCTGATTGTTCATCGGATTATTTATATAGCTGATCCCCGATATCCGCACCAGTGACAACACCATAAAATAATTAACACAACATAGTATTATTATCTCAATCTGAATCAGCCTATCCCATTCCACTGCTGGAAATAGGCCTCTCCCAACACGCGCCATAGTACACGGTCCTCAGCCTTCCGCATCCAGTCAGTCCCAGCCACCCTTTTCAGGTCGTCGGTCCACCTAGCCGGGGGGCGCCCTACTTTACGTCTTCCGAGGCGTGGTTTCCACTCTAGAACGCGCTTGCTCCATCGGCCATCAGTCCAGATATGGCCAGCCCACTGCCACGTGAGCTTACTAATTCTGTGAGCTATGTCAGTAATAATTCTTTGTCGGATAACTTCACTGCGGATTTTATCCTTCAAAGAGACGCCAAGCACAGCCCGTTCCATAGCTCGCTGAGTGACTTTAAGTCTGTGGACTAGTCCCACTGTGAGTATCTACGTCTCAGCACCGTGCGTTATAACAGGTAGGACTCATTGATTGTAGACTTAGGTCGTCAGGCATTGCGCTTGGGGCGAAGAGAAAACTCGACGTAGCTTGCCAAACGCTGCCCAACCCAACTGGATCCTACGGTTGATTTCTTTCTCGAAGTAGTTTTTACCAAGCTGGACTACTTGTCCAAGGTAGACATATTTTTGAACAACTTCAAGCATCGATCCGTCGACATAAACCGATCCCGGCACAGTGTGTTCGTTGAACATAATCTTGGTTTTATCCAAGTTCATGCCGAGACCGACCCGACGAGAGGGTTCATTTAGGCTGTGCAGCATGCCGCTCAGCTCTTCCAGGCTCTCAGCTACGATAACGATATCATCGGCAAACTCAAGGTGAGATATGTACTCGCCATTAATGTTTTGTCGACTCGTGTGGTGTAAGATGCGTGTTATGTGTGTCGGTGTAGTTTGGTGTTCAGGTTTGTCGAATAAGAAGTCCAGTGAACGGAAGTGACTCTTTATTGTAGAACTGTTCGTCACAAGATCGTTATACCGACTGCTTACTTTCTAGCGTGCTTACAAGTATTCACTTATTAATAATATTTATTTTCACGTGACTGTATGAGTATTGAAAGTACAAGGTTCTAAATCTGTCCTAAATTAATAAAAGATGACGGAATGTTAAGATGATACAATTCTAATAACAAAAGTAATGAGTAATCTAGGTAGGTACAATGTTTAGATTAGATTAGATTGGATAAATCTTTATTGTACACCACAAAAGGAAAACATACATTGAAGGAGCACAAACAAGAAATGCACAATTGGCGGCCTTATCGCATACAGCAATTTCTTCCAGGCAACCATTAGGAATGGACTTTTGATTGTAGAAGGAGCCAAAAGTATTCGATGGTGTAGTTTAGAAATTTTTGACAAATATATTTTTCGCATAGTATACATAAAATAAATACCTACTAAATAGGTACGTTGACATACATATTATAAAATATATTATATATACACTACATATCTAGGCAATGCATATAATACATATATATACAATTAGATATAAATATATATATATAATAAATAAATATATAAATAAATATATACATATATATATATATATATATATATATATATATATATATATATATATATATATATATATATATATATATATATATATATATATATATATATATATATATATATATATAATTAAGATACATAATATTATAGTCTAATAAAAAGTTATGGACAATAATGCAATCATCTTGACAAATAGTGCTGTTTTAACATATTTTTAAAGATGTTCAGTGATTTTGCTCGTCTAATCTCAACTGGCAGCGCATTCCACAAACGTACAGCCTGAACTGAAAAGGATTTATCAAAGAAGTTTGTGGAATGCGTTGGCATCTGCAATCGCAGATCCTCTGACGACCTTAGGCACTTTGTATGTGTGTCATGAAGGAACTTGAACCGTTCTTTGAGATACAGGGGAGTGTTAGGATTGAACAATACAATATATAGTAATATTAGAATATGAGTATTCCTGCAAAGGCGAATTGGGAGCCACTTGAGCCTGCTACGAAATTCAGATACATGATCATATTTGCGTAGACCAAATATAAATCTAATACAAAAGTTTTGGAGACGCTCAAGTTTCTCAAGTTACTCCTCATTGAGATCAAGATAGCTGACATCGGCATAATCGAGTATTGGGAGAAGCAATGATTGTGCCAGCGCAATTTTGGTGGTTATGGGCAGAAAGTTTCGCAACCTGCGCAACGACCCCGCCGAAGCAAACAATTTCCGACTGGTTTCCTGCACCTGACATCCCCAGGATAGAGTCTTATCTAAATAAATACCCAGATTTATCACACTGCCTGTTATTGGTAAGATGTTTCAATCAAATTGAATCTCAGGGAGTTGTGACGGATTGACCTTAGACATCATCCTGGAACTACCAATCAGAATGATCTGGGTTTTAGTTGGATTTAATTTTAGTCCATAATTTTTGCTCCACTCACAAATTTGCGCCAAGTCCCTGTTTATGGTAGAGAATGCATTTGACATAGAGTCTAGCGGTGCCTGTGAGTATATCTGCAGTTCATCTGCGTAAAGGTGGTAGGACGAAAGTAGATGTTTGGTGATAGAATTTATAAAAATTGCGAAAAGTAGCGGAGATAAAACGCCACCCTGCGGTACACCGACAGTCGTATTACTCCATGAAGAGTATGATTCCTCAACGCGTATACGCTGTCGGCGTCCAGACAGGTAACTACGAAACCAGTCAATCACCGTTGGAGATATGTTAATAGAGCGGAGTATGCCGAGCAACGTGGAAGTCCACGGTGTTGAATGCATTGCTAAAATCGAGTAAGGACAGTAGCGTGAGCTTTCCACAATCCATTCCCAGCCTTGTCTCATCAGTGATATGTACCAATGCCGTGGTACTACTGTGACCAGGACGAAAACCAGATTGGAAAGGATTTAGGAGAGTGTTTTTGGAAATAAAGGAAGAGAGTTGTGTATGTACAAGACGTTCAAGGACTTTGGAAAGGAACGGGAGTATGGATATAGGTCGGAAGTCAGAAAAGGAACAAGGTTTGGATTTTTTTGGCAAAGGAATTATTTGGGCATCTTTCCACGCTGATGGAAAGATACCGGTGGTAACTGAGTAATTATGGATATGACAGAGAACAGGTAGGATTTCATCAAGGATGGGCAAAATCATGTTTCGACTGATGCAGTCATTACCAACAGCATTGGATGAGATTGAAATTATACTTTTTTTAACATCACAACAGGAAAATTGCTCGAAATCGAAAGGTGAATATTTGGGAGTTGGGATACGTGAAAGAGTTTAGTGGTCCCATCAAAATTGGACGAAGCCGTGAAATGTGCATTAAGTGCATCGATATTAATATCCTTTGGGAACTCGTCGTTGCGTGACTTGCCAACCCCCAATGTTCTAAGAAATTTCCAGATTTTAACCGGATCTCCATTTTCAACAGAGTTGTGAATGTGTTGGCGTTGTGCATTCCTACACACCTTATTGCAGAGATTTCTTGCACTTATGTATTTTTCCAGGTTGACAGAGGTCGAGCGGCACTTATATCTTGCCTTGGCCGCGGCTTTTTTGGACATTATGTTTTTGATCTCTTCAGTCAACCAAGGCGATGGTAGATGTTTTAATTTGATGGGTTTATTCTTCGTCCAGTCCAGTCCAGCGTTTTAAAGACGTCTTTGAGTGTGTTGGTGAAGGGCTTAGGAGATATTACATCCCCCTGCCTCACCACCTGTCGCAACTCGATGGGGCTGGTTTTATGGTCGTGATTATATTCATTGGTTTTCTGTATAATCTGCCGAACAGCATGGATGTGGTCTACGGTGCTGTAGCCTTTTCGAAACACGGCTTGTTCCTGTGGCTGGAAATCGATATACTTTTCTGCCGAGCAAGGCGGTTGGTTAGGACTCTCGAGAACACCTTGTAGACGTGGCTCAGGAATAAAATGGGTCTATTAGTTTTCAGCAAGATTTTGTCACCATTTTTGAAAAACAGAACCACCACATTCCCACTCCACACCTTGGTGGATAACGAAATTAAAGAGGCTCGCCAGCTCTTTCAGAACTGCTGTCCCGTCTGCTTTTAAGAGCTCTGTGATTATAGTGTCACCACCTGGAGACCTGTTGTTCTTAAGCTACTCGAGAGCTGCTTTTATTTGCGCTGGTTGACATCAGGGATGTCCTCCGTATAATAGCGCATGAGTTGGGCATTGTGGTCATTATCGCTGGGTCTCATGGGCTTAGGCATCCGTGATGCGTACAAGTCTTTGAAGAAACCCTCAATTTCAGCGAGAATCTCGAACTTGGAGGTTACGGTTTTGCCATCCGCAGTATTGAGTTTCAATAGATGGGTTCTACCAAGCTGGCGAGCGAAGACTTTGGTGCCTCGATTCTGTTCAATCGCAGCCGTAATGGCGGGGGTGTTGAAACATCGGACGTCACGTCGCACCAGCTGCCGGATCTTCTTAGGTTGCTTCCATCCGTCAAAGACGTCTGCACAAATGACATTTCCCTTCTTTGCCTTATAAGTTCGAGAGTCTAGAGCGAGAGTTTTCTCTGCTTGTTAACGCTTTTTTTCTTCGCGACACATCCTGTAGTGTTTTGACCATAGCGTCGGTTTTCTCGTCAACAGTGTCAGGGGTTTCCAGCAGTCTGAAACGGTTTTGAAGTTCTATTTGAAATTTTTGGGATTCTACTGCTAGCTGAGGCGCAGTAGGTCTAAGAGTAGACCTCAGCTCTGAAGTCTATATTTAGAGTGCCTCGGACAAGTCAGTGATCGCTACCGGTATTAAACCTTTTGATCACTGAGACGTCTCTAAATATATACTTTCGGTCAGACATGATGAAATCTATCACGTTTCTTGTCTCAGTATCGGGGTTCGCCATGTCCACTTTCTATGAGGCTTCTTCTTGAAGAAAGAGTTCATTAAGAAGAGCCCCTGTGACTCCAGGAAGTTGACCAGCATTTGCCCTCTGTGATTTCGGCGCCCCACGCCATAGGATCTGATTTTCGTTTCGTCGCGTTCTTGTACTCCCACTTTGGAATTAAAATGAAGTATTATTATGTTTAATATTATTATGTTTATATTTAATACTACTGTCGATACTAAATGGTCATCTGATCTCGAAATTGGGGTATCCTGTATTTGAAATAAAATGTATTTGAATTTTGTCCTCAAACGACATGTGAAGTCTGCCAACCCGCACTAGGACAGCGTGGTGGACTATAGCCTTACCCTTCTCATAGTGAGAAGAGGCCCGTGCCCAGCAAGTGCGACAGTATAAAAGGCTGATGATGATTATTATTATGTTTAGTATTTTTATATTTAAACATAATACTACTGTCGATACTACATGTTCATCAGATCTCGAAATAGGGAGATACTGTATTAGAACAGCAACATAATTGATAACCATACTTAAAGTCAATGAAATACATACATACTCATTACCTATCCTTTTAACTCATAATGCTACTGAGATTTAAATTCAGTGAGGCTAACTCTAGCAGTGGACTGCAAAAGGAAGAGACAGTTAACAACCAGATACAAAATTCCTCATAGTGCAAATCCCACAAAGCTTTGTCCTGTATAGGAATCGAACCTTTTGCTGCGTGTGCTGTAGCGGCCACTGATTACTTACTAGTGAATCCCATCGGCCTCTCTTAACGGCGACCAGTCACCGTAGCCCGTTTGCGGAAATCTCTATCTATCTATCGGTAGCCCAGTGGTGTACGTAACGGACTACCGCGACGATGGTCTTGGGTTCGCTCCCCAGTTATCCCGGGCACACGCCTTTGACTTTGTAAAGTGATGTGTGTATTAAAAATGTTAATTATCACTCGCTTAACAATGTGCCCGGTAGATGGCAATAGGCTTGCCCCCTATTACATTGGGACCGAAACATAACTGGCGGGTGTGTAATACACCTCTGCCTACCCCTTCGGGAATACAGGCGTGAAGTTATGTTATGCATGTCATGTTTTCCAAGATCATATTCTAGCCATTTTTAACCATGATTGGTACATGGCGCTTTTAAACCTCTTTTACGTACCGAGTGACTTTTACGTGAATTTTAGTCATAAACGGTGAAGCTCGTTGATAAAAGCATAATACTAAAGCAGTCTTTAAAACAGAATGAATGTGTTTTGCTTTATAGCGCATCAATATGCGAGCGTAGTGCCTGAAGATAATAATCGATTACTTTGCTCGTAGTATAAAATAAAAATAACTTATCTTTCGTATAAGCGATATCCAAGTGAGAAGACCGAGAGACTGCTACGCAGAGGGATCGGATTCGAATCCACAGCGCGCACCAGCGTATGAAATTGTTAATTATAGTTATATATATAACGTTGACTAAAGATGTTTTTTGCTAATCGTTCATTAAAATTCATTAGAAATAATCTTCATGTATCAAATTCTTGCGTTACTGACTGACTGACAGACACGCTACAGCCAAAACTATTGGGTGCAAGAAGCTGAAATTCGGCATGTATGTTCCTTGGGGACCGTAGGTATGTACTACTAAGAAGGGATTTCTCAAAATTCCCACGGGATCGGCCAAAACGGGTAAATTTAAAAAAATGCAGGCGTAGCTGCTGGCGTCGTCTAGTATTTAATAAAAATTAATCACTGTCCACCATCTTCAGGGTTTTTCGAATTCTATGTATTATTATTTTAGTCCATGGTTTGTAATGAGGCCTAAAAAGTATTTTTGTGTTCCACGAACTAGAGGATCCTTATCAGTGAGCCAATTCTCGTAACTATATTTACTCAAAATGCAGTTTTGATCTATGTAACATCAGTGATATTATACTGTCATAAATAGTATTCCCCTAAATTAACTGTTATTTGAAAACAGCGTCCATCGGGCGAAAGTGAATGCATAAACTTTTATAGTATATACCGGGGACATGGGAACTCAAATTAAAATATCCTGTCTAGACGACTTTGGCTTAAATGGGCGATGCTACTAGCAGAGCATAAGTTGCTTTAAATATTATTACTAGCAATTTGGGTAAATATATTGCATTTTTGTTTTCAAACAATACAAAATTCTGTTTATAGTGACTTCACTTCAGTGGACTAACTCCAGACCATTAAATTATTGGCGTACTGACACTTCAACAACCAAAAACGCTATAAGAGATAGATAGATAGATAGATAGATAATACACTTTATTGTACACCAAAATAAAATCGTACAGTAGGTACATTGGTAAATTAACTAATATGTATGTACAATCGGCGGCCTTATCGCTAGATGCGATCTCTGCCAGGCAACCTTAGGATGGACAGAAATAATGTAAGCAGTCATTATGTGGTGGTGGTGTAGTTAAATAATGAAATAAAGAAAAAACAAAACATAATATTAAATAAAAATATATACATTTATCAACCATATATATTATATACCTACTTATATAATTATATATAAGTAGGTATATAATATATATGTATTAACATATATACACAAATTATTATTATTATACATAATATATATATATGTATATATATATATACAAATACTTATAATATATAGGACATACTAAGTATATTTGTACTAATAAAAATAAAAACATAAAAATACCATATGATACAAAGACTAGATGTTATATAGCAAGACATTACATTCAGTATGGTCATTATTTTGTTTGCATTTTTGATGTTAGATGGAGAGGTAATGCTTTTTTAACATTCCCTTAAATATGTTTAGAGATTTTGCGCTTCGAATCTCTACTGGCAATGCATTCCACAGGCGCACAGCCTGAACAGAAAAGGATTTGTCAAAGTAATTTGTAGAATGCATTGGCATTTCCAGCGTCAAATCCCTGGACGACCTCAAGGACCTTACATGTGTGTCATTCATGAACTTAAAACGTTCTTTGAGGTAAGAGGGGGTACTAGGATTAAACAGGACATTGTATAATAATGTGAGAATGTGAGTATTCCTGCGAAGACGAATTGGCAGCCACTTGAGCCTGAGGCGAAATTCTGAAACGTGATCATATTTGCGAAGTCCAAATATAAATCGTATGCAAAAATTTTGGAGACGCTCAAGTTTGTCTAGCTGCTCTTCGTTGGGGTCAAGATAGCTGACATCAGCATAGTCAAGTATAGGCAGAAGCAGAGATTCCGCAAGCGCAATTTTAGTGGCAGTCGGAAGGAAGTTGCGTAACCTACGCAATGAACCTGCAGATGCAAATAGTTTGCGACTAGTTTCCTGCAACTGTGGTCCCCAAGACAAGGTTTCGTCAAAATAGATCCCGAGATTTTTTACTGATTTGCTGAAAGATAGATCTTTTCCATCAAAAGTTATTCGCGGAAGATCGGGCCAACTAATTTTTGAGACCATTCTGGAGCTACCTATAATGATCAGTTGGGATTTATCGGGATTTACTAAGAGTCCATAATTCTTGGTCCATTCACAGATCCGCGCCAAGTCGGTGTTAATAGTTGTACAAGCTTCTGCTAACTTATTTAAGGGAGCTTGCGTGTAGATCTGAAAATCATCTGCGTAAAGGTGGTAGGAAGAAAGTAATTGGTTTGAGATAGAATTAATGAATATTGCGAAGAGTAACGGAGATAGCACGCCACCCTGTGGTACACCAGCATTCGTGTTAGACCATGAGGAATACGAGTCTTCGATGCGTATACGCTGCCGGCGACCAAACAGGTAACTATGAAACCAGTCAATTGCCTTTGATATGGAAATCTACGGTGTTAAAAGCATTGCTAAAATCGAGTAAGGACAAGACCGTAAGATTTCCATAATCCATACCTCGCCTAATGTCATCAGTTACATGAACCAATGCAGTAACGGTACTGTGGCCGGGGCGAAAACCAGATTGATAGGGATTCAAGAGCGAATTTTTACGAAGGAAAGAACTGAGTTGGGTGTGGATTAGACGTTCAAGGACCTTTGACAGGAAGGGTAGTATGGATATGGGACGATAATCTGCAAAGGAACAAGGCTTAGATTTCTTAGGCAAGGGGATAATGAGTGCCTCTTTCCACGCAGATGGAAATATGCCACGGACAACGGAATGGTTAAGGAGATGACATAGGACTGGAAGAATTTCATCTAGGATAGGAAGGATCATTTTGCGGCTAATACAGTCATTACCGACTGCATTGGATGTAGCTGCCAGTATACTCTTCTTAACATCACAGGCGGCAACTTGCGAGAAGACAAAAGGAGAATAATTTGGGGTTGGTAAGGAAGAAAGATGTTGTAAAGTATATCTTTTCATATTGCCATCGAAATTGGACGAAGTAGTGAAATGTATGTTGAGTGAATCAAGGTTGACGTTATTCGGAATGGGTTGATGTCGTGTCTTACCAACTCCCAGAGTTCTTAGAAATTGCCAGACTTTAGCTGGATCACCATTTTCAACGGATTTATGAATATGTTGGCGTTGCGCTTTTCTACACACCTTGTTGCAGTGATTTCTGATCTCAACGTATTTTTCTTGGTTTAGTGGTGTAGGCCTAAGCTTAAAGGACCATGCCCATCTGTGCCCCAGAAATGTCCAGAGAAAGTAAATTACAAGATCGTCCTAATAAATTAAAACTAGAATTAAGTTGTTAATTTTGAAACCTATCAAGCACTGGATAAAAAAACGAAAAAAAAAGACTTGTTTACTTTGCAGTACCTATGATAAATAATGTTTCATTCATTCATGCACTAAAAGTGCAGTTTATTGCGGTCTATAACCACGTTCTTTAGCCGATTTATTAATTCCTTGTGATAGTATCGCGGTTTTACGGAGTACTTTTTCCATGTTATTATTTATTCAAGTACCTACTTAAGTTTTGTATCTAACCAAATTGTTTTCACATTTATATAGATGGAGATACTATGGAGACAGACTATATAATTCCAAATAACTGAAATGTTTACAGACATATAAGTATATAAATGAACACTGATTTGGCCTAGCTTATGTGATGATTATGAAGTGCCTAGTGGAAAACTAATAGCAATGCTGTTTGTAAACGATAAAATGTATAAACAATGGGCGTTAGGCAGTTATCATGTCTTGTTTAACGTCCAATAACTTTTCAACCAGTGCTTTATATGACATTAATACTAGATATCATAGAAATACTGTTAATAAGTTATCGTATGACATAGAGTTGCAATTTGGGAAATGCCTAGCATTGATGGCATTGCTGGGTTTCGCCTCCATACTAATATGGGCATGGTCCTTTGCCTTGGCTGCAGATTTTTTTGCCATGATTTTTTTGATGTCCTCATTTAGCCAAGGTGCTGGTAAATGTTTTAGTTTAATAGCACGGATTGGAGCGTGCACATCATATAATTTAACGAGGTTACTTGTTAAAAAATGGACTTTCATGTCGACACAGTCTGAAGAATAAAGAGACCTAAATTTAAATTAATATTTATTTAGAAACAGCGTAAATAGTAAAGTCGATGCATTCTTTGTAATTTTCTAAATGATGTGTCACCTATGTTATTTTGTTGTATAATGGAAAGGTATATGTTAGTAATAAAACTATGTCAAAGTTTAGTGAGAAAAAGCATAAAGGATGAAGAACTGATGGCCTTTAATGCAGGATGGTTCACGCACCGAAGACGCAGGAAGGGTAAGCCTATCGCAAAGGAGACGATCTTGGTAGGATCGCTCGAAGCGATGAGATCGGTCTGTGTGGAGAACCTTCGGGGAGGCCTATGTTCAGCAGTGGTCGTCTTTAGGCGGAGATGATGATATCTGCTTGATTCAGCACTAAACAAATAATTCAATACAAACAATACTCAGCTACAAAAATATGAACGCGTTGAACTGTGATACAAATAAGCATGCATCTCCTTAAGTAAATTATATTTTATGCAGCTGCAACCTAAGATAAAAAGAAATCAGCGGACGACACGTAGACTTGTGACCAGCACAACAAGTGTACACCAGACTGACCCAATAAAACCCCTTGAAACAATCCCAGATTTCTTCAAACGATTGGATAAATCGTATCTTATCATAAATTATATTGAGAAATCTCGCACTAAGAAAAACTAAGAATCAAATTTAAAAAAATGTCTGCCAAGGCTTGATTCGATTAAACGAAACGGAAAACTATCGATATACAAGAGAATATATTTCACAGAGCGATGAACTCAATCTAAGGCTGGTCGCAAACGACAAGATTCGTTTGTGCGCGTTGAAACACCCTGTAGAAGTTCCTTTACACGCTGACCTGGTTTTAAGACACGGCCTGATTTGAAAGTAAAAACTCAATTGCCGCTACAAATGCTATTGTTTGATTTTCTAAACGGTACGAGGATATTGTGTAAGGTTTACACTTGCAGATAATTAGCACGTTCTTCAAAGTGTTCAACATGTTTATCAATTATTAGTTGTTGCACGGTGAGTTTGAAGACACAGAGCTTCAAAATATACCCTCTATTTTATCCCCTAGGGCTGAGAATTATTTCAAACTGGAGGACACTCGCAGCTGGGCTCGCACATTTTATTTTAATTTAACCGTTTTTGCCCAATTCCGTGTGAGTATGGGGAAATCCGAATAATATGTAGGCATCTCACATTGTTCTCACATGTTTTTATTAATATTTACTCTATATATTTTATTGTAATTTATTATACAAGAAAATTTAACTATTACTAGGTGACTATATATGTACACATAAAATAAAACAATTATTTCTGAACTGCTGTGACGTGGAAATTATACTTAACGAGCTCAAGAGGCTATCAAGTCAGATGGAAACGTTACCAGTGTTGGTGGACAGTGTCAAAGCCATACAACATGAACTCTCGGAGTTGAAAGTCATTAAAGCAGAATTTACAGATATGAAGCAGTCCATTGAATTCGTGCATGCCTCAGTGGAGGCCTTGACAAGCAAAATCAGCACCCTTGAAGAAGAACTGGGATTAATGAAAAAAACCAAAGAGGACGTAACGCTACTAAAAGAACAAGTGGAAAAGCTCAATAATGTCCAACGTCAAAGTGAGCAACGATCCTGAATGAATAACCTTGAGATCAAGGGAGTTCCAGTTTCTAACACAGAAAATCTGTTCACAACAATTGCCAAAATAGGAGATGCTATTGGCTGCCATATACCGAAGGAGCAGATTAACTACATAGCCAGGATACCGATGCGCAATGACAAGAATAATAAGAATATTATATGCTCGGTTCATAACAACTACATAAAAAGTAACTTTGTAGCTGCCGCAAAGAAATACAAAACACTGAAAGCAACTGAACTTAGATTATCAAGCGAGAATAGGATCTACATTAATGACCATCTAATATTAGAGAACAAGATGCTGGTGAACAAAACGAAAGCTAAGGAGAAGGAAAATTTTTACGAGCATGTGTGGGTAAAGGATTGCAGAATATTCGTTCGGAAAAACCATACTTCACCTGTTTACCAAATAAGAACAGAGCAAGATATAAAAAAGTTGTCTTCTTAACTTCCCCGATGTCACATACTGAAATGTCATTGAGTCATATAGGCGTTGTTAAAATAACTTGGAAAAATGCAGGTACCTATTTCTTCTTAATAGTACATACTCGCGAGCCTTTTGTTTGCTTAATGACTTGATGTTTTGTATGCTTTGCCTATCTTTGCCGTATTGACTTTAAGCGCTATAATTACAAACACAAACATTCATTTGGCTTATCTATTTTTCAATATATTATTAGTGGTTTTACACCTTTCTTTAAACACTCATATTTATTCTACTTTGAACCTAAGCTTTATGGTAACAAAGTTCATTTACGCTTGATTATTTTTACGAATATTTATTGTACGACCATTATTTTTTATGGTACAAGTTGTATGTACCTTAAGTTTTGCTATCTGAATGCTATTAACCTTCATGTTTGTGATGGCGCCTCTTAACGTTTACTACCAAAAAGTTCGGGGACTGCGAACCAAGACAGGTGTTTTTTATAGAAACATGTGCAATAAAAATTTTGATATTGTATGCACGGAAACGTGGCTAATTGACGGCATTGCCGATAACGAATTATTTGATGATAGATATCTGGTTTGGAGACGCGATCGAGATTACGCTAATACTAGCCAGGTTATGGGTGGGGGTGTCTTAATAGCGGTAAGACGTGAACTTGTAGCTGATGCTAGGCGAGATTGGTGTTCATCTGTGGAGGACTTGTGGGTATCGCTGACACTACATCGTAAGAATCCTCGGGTGTCGTATAAGATGCATATCTGTGTTGTTTATATTTGTAAACAGAACCTGGGCAATTCACTGAACGAACAATTGACCGAGTTATCGAACAGATTGATTGACACAGTTATACAACCTGCAGACACTTTTTTAATTCTGGGTGATTTTAATCAACCCGATATTACCTGGACACTATCAGATGTTGACGAGTCTATGAATCCAAGCACTTTGCATACTGCTTTACAATCAAACCTTATCGACAACTTCAACATGTGCAATTTACGACAGTACAACTCTCACGTGAACCAAAACAATAGGATCTTAGATCTGGTTTTATGCAATAACTGTGTAACTGTTTCACACTCATGTGATCTATTGATACCTGAGGATCCGCATCATAAAGCTCTGTGTATTACTGCTGACTTTGTTCAACTACACACGTTAAGACCTCGGCCGTACGTCAAGTTTTTATATGCTGTCGCTAACTATGACACAATAAATGGTGAAATAAACAAAGTGGACTGGCAGCATGAACTCACATGTAGGCCGTTCGAAGATGCTGTACAATATTTCTATGATCACATCAATTCATTGCGCAATACGTACATACCATCTAAAACAATCAGCAGTCAGAAAAAGTACCCGCCATGGTACAAAACTCCATTGATAAAGATAATTAAGGAGAAGTCAAAATTTCACTCTAAATTTAAGAAATATCTAAATATTTCAGATTTTAAATCTTTTACTATACTGCGGCAGCGTGCAAAAGACTTGGAAAATCAACTATTTGATAGTTATATAGAATTAATGGAGTCTAATATACACAAAAATCCTCGTGCATTTTGGTCCTATATAAAATCTAGACAGCACTCGAACTCCTATCTCTCAACACTGCGCTTTGGGCATCTTTCGTCAAGTAATGCAGAGGACATCTGTAACATGTTCGGTGACTATTTCTTTTCTAATTTCCTAGACACAGCTGACTCTGATATAATTTCCTACAACCCATTAGATATTAGTGAACCTACCTCCTCAATGTCATTTATAAATAACATTGAGATATGTGAAAACGAAGTCCAAAACTTCCTAAGTCACGTGAATTTAAATAAATCACCAGGCCCAGACAGCGTACCGCCAATCTTTATAAAGAACTGTGCCAAGAGTCTTACCATTCCCATAACGATTTTATATAGACGTTCCATATATACTGGATCAATGCCCACTATCTGGAAGTCGGCATATATAACACCTATCTATAAAAAGGGACCAAAAAACCAAGTAGAAAACTACAGACCCATCTCGAAGCTTTGTGTATTTGCCAAAATTCTTGAAAAAATTGTACATAAGCAAGTATACTGCGCTCTTAGACAAGATTTTGGTGAATTTCAACACGGGTTTCTGCCAGGAAGATCTACCACAACCAATCTGGTTCTCTGTAGTGACATGATCTCGGATGCAATGGCGCAGCGAGCCCAGGTAGATGTTATATATACCGACTTCAGCAAATGTTTCGACCGTATCCATCATTCCACATTATTAGGCAAGCTACATAATATCGGTATAAGAGGAAATTTGTTCAGATGGTTCAAATCGAATGTCGAGAACAGGTGCCAGATCGTGGTTTTGAGCGGATATGAGTCGATACCATATAACGTTCCCTCTGGTGTTCCCCAGGGATCGTTACTGGGACCTCTCTTATTTAATATATTTATTAATGACGTCAATAAATGTCAATGTCAATGAATGTCAATAAATACGCGGATGACCTGAAAATCATAAAGCAAGTCAAGATTATTGAAGATGCACGTAGGTTACAGGAAGACCTCGAACGCTTTCAAGTATACTGCGATATCAATAACCTGGACCTAAATGTCTCTAAATGCTTCATATGCTCCTATACCCGCAAAAAGTCAATGTAATTAAATATAACTATATACTACAAGACACTGTTGTAACTAGAGTTGAAAATATTAGAGACTATTTAGGGGTGACATTCGACTCAAAACTTATCTTTGATGCGCACATCGAGGACATAGCTAAAAAGGTCTCGCGAGCGCTCGGGTTCATTTGTCGTATGTCGACTGACTTTAAATGCATCAAGACAATTAAAATCCTGTACTGTTCCTTGGTTCGCAGTCACCTAGAGTACGCTTCTCAAGTGTGGAACCCACATTATGAGATTTACGTCAATAGACTTGAGTGCATACAGAGAAGATTCTTGAGGTACATACAATATCGTGCAAATTGCTACTTGCCAAACTACACACATCGCTGTAAAAATTTCCACCTGTTACCGCTATACGAAAGACGTAAAATTGCTGATCAGTCACTCTTATTTAAAATAATGAATGGTTCTACTGACACTATGGCATTGGTGAACAAGATTGGCCTGCGTGTACCATCTGCATTTTTACGAAGACCGCAACTCTTACATATTCCAGCTGTGAGTACGAATTACAGGCATAATTATTTTATAATAAGAGCCAGCCGTATGTACAATCTGGCATGCCAGGATGTAGACATTGATATTTTTCAAACCAGTGTTACGAAAATGAAAACATGTCCTAATAATAAATTCTTTGGTAAGCGATAAGGATGAGTAAAGATTATTGGTTAAGATTCATCATCATCATATCAGCCAAACGACGTCCACTGCTGGACATAGGCCTACCCCAAGGTTCTCCGCACATACCGGTCTTGAGCCGCCCGCATCCAACCGCCTCCCGCGATCTTGACGAGATCGTCGGTCCACCTTGCGGGGGGCCTACCTCTGTTTTTTTTTTTTTTTTGGTGTCGGGTTGGAAAATCCTCATGGAGTCCCTCCGCCCTGGGGGAAGGACGAAGGGGACTGTCAGACTCTTATTGACTAAAAACCAACCCGTGTTCCTCACGTACCCGTGTGTCGGAGGGTCGGGTATCGCTGAAGCATTCCTCGCTACCCCCCGACGGGTATTGGCCCGCCAGATGGTCAGGCGGGCCCCGAACAAAACCCCCTTGGCACACTCAGCGGCCGCAGAGGATAGGGAGGACGGTAACGCAACACCGCATCTCCTCTTCCTCTGCGGCCCCACCGCGACGCAACGATGGTGCGCCCCCATTTGGTCGCGGGAGATAGGATAGCTAGGGACAGAAGAACTGTCCCTCGCACCCGCCCCTTTGGACGCATCCTGCGCAGGCCTCCGTCAAGCCCACGCGGAGCGTCCCCTCCTGGATCCCTCTTAGCTTCACCGCGGGTGACCAATCCACGGTTACTGAGCCCTCCCACCACGACAAGGTGGAGATCCCACGGGGGGGGGGGGCTACCTCTGCTGCGTCGTCCTTGGTTAAGATTAGTATTATTTTATTAAATAATTAATTATCAAATTTATTTATAATTTTCATTTTATAAAAAGATATATTATTTTATTTTAATTTTTCCATTATTATTTTTTTAATATATATTTTTTTTATTAATTTATCACTTTTATCAGGTAGGTAATTCAATCATCATGTTGATAATTTAATTTATTTGTGTTTTCTTTTCTTTTCTCTTAATTCGGTTGTTTATTATATAATTTTTTCTTTGTTGTAAAATATCTGAGCTCTATATAGCACTGTTATAATATATTAATGGCTTATTTAAATTCTATAAGTGGAAACTCGTAATTGGCCTTAATTATGTAATTTATATACTATATGTACCATTCTAGCTGTAAGTTTTCCTTAAAATAATAAAATAAAATAAAATTGAAAAAACCAAAATTTTGTTTGTTTGACCTTGGATAAAAAAAATGCAGAAGTAGGATTGATGGGGACTTTTGACATTTTATTTATAATGATGTGTTTAACGTTCCTGCCAATTTTCAGCTCTATGCGAATTATGTCTAGGTTGTAACATATTTTTGTCTATTTTGGCTGGACTAATAGAGCTAGTTGCAAGTGTTCAATGCTTCTAATCAAACAAAAATGAAATTCTGAATCATCTTTATATTTTATTTTGTGTGGTGTGTGACACACATATTATATGCAAATGCGCTTCATCTCCCGCTTGTTTAGCAGTTAATCAGGATCATAAACCACTAGACCAAAAGATCAATAGACCAAACATTGAATAATATATTTTACCTGAGCCTAATATATTTTACAAAAGTATTTTCCCTAATACATAATCATCGTCTTCATCACCATAAGAAGCCTAAATCCATTAAAATAGTTGGAAAATTATAGCACCCAAAACGATTTTAGCGTCCCCATTTCGTATAATTAAAACATTCATAAATTGAATAAAGGACCTCTGGACCGTTAGAACTTTTCAATTGAAAAACGATTTTAATTCAACTAATGTAGCATCGATATCTTTCGACGACCATTTTTAATAATAATGTCTGACAGTTCGCGCCATTCCGTTCGAGATGAATCAAATCTATCTGTTTTCGTAGATCCTTTTGTAATTAGTTCATCTATAAAAGGAATTTTCTGTTAAAGAAGGTCCCACCTTCTTGAAAAATATACATTAATCAACGAACCTCTGAAAAATATACATTTCATCCCCCGATGAAATGTATATTTTTCAGAGGTTCGTTCACATCGAAAGAAGAAAGTATTTATTATATAGCATTAATGCAAACGTATATTTGACGACCCGGTGCCGTAGTGGTTGTGTAAGCGACTGCCACGACAAAGTTTGCGGAGTCGATTCCCGCTCAAATCAAGTGCAGTAAACACAGTAAACACGTGCAGTTCACTCCGCCTTACGTGCACTGAAAGACTGGTTATTAAGGTACATAAAACCTATTGTAAAATAGTAGCGAAAACTGGCTGAGATCATAAGCATGTTGTATTGTTGCCACGGCAACGGATTGGGATCGCTTAAACTCGAACTGCTTAAGGAGAGTAGTTCGTGTTTAGCCCGCTTAGGTCTCTTTTCGACTCGATCGACGTGCATCACAATGTTTGACCTGTTTCAAAATTATATTGTTTCACTACAAAAAGCGTTAGGTCATCTGCCACCACGCTGACCAAGTACAAGTTGGCAGACTTCAGGTGTATTTTGAGAAAATTATAGAGAAACTATCTAACATGCAGGTTTCCTCACAATGTTTTAACCAAAATAGCTAGCCATATTTTACCTCTTTAGGGGTGGAACTTTGAAGATGGCCACGGTTTCGCTCGCATATATTTTTTTTTAATTTAGCGGTTCTCCTCGTATCTGTTTTGGGAAATCCCTTGTTAGTGTTCCGTAGCCAAAACTGGCAAAAACTGGAATCCTTATAGATTCGCCATGTCTGTCTGTATGTCCGTCCGTATGTCACAGCCACTTTATGCCGAAACTATTGAGACAACAGATTGGAAAATTGGTAAGTAGACGTATTCTGTAAACCGATTCACAATGTATACAAAAAAAATAAAATCGAAGGGGGGCTCTTTTTCATCGTTAATATACATGTGGGATCTCTATAGATAGATCTTTAAAAATTACATTGAGGATCCTAAAACCATTAACTGCCAAAATGGTAAAATGAGTTTCGCATTGTTTACATGTACCTGTACATATATGGCTTATAACTATGAGACATTTTCGTACCCTTGTATACAAGGAGCCTTAGTATAGCCGCTCTATAACATACACAAATATGAGTTCAGTGACCATTAGTGCATTGGATGATTTGATGAGTGCACTAGGATCAACGAGTATTATTTGTGATTTAATTATGACTCCTGCGTTATCGGTTACTAAACATGGTCTTATATTACCGTATTTACTTATTGTGGTTAGCAGCACAGCATGAACTCAAACACAGAACATTAATTGGTAACAAATCAGATGATACAATTTAATCCAACCCGCAACATTAATTATTTGCTCTTTTAGCGAAATCAGTTTGTGCTTATAATTATATTTATGGAATATGATGGTAAAATTATCCCAACTACTACGTGACATGTAGAGAGCTACAAAAAGGTCAATGCCAGAGGTCTGGCGTAGAGACTAAGTCCGAAACGAGTCTTTATAAGAGATAAATGTACCTAATTGACATAATGATGTAGTTCAGAGATGTAGCAATGTGGAGAGAATCTGCCGCAGAACCGATGATCTGTGGATCAAGCAGGTTTTGGTTTGGAGACAATGTCTTAGCTTTAACGTAGTGATAGACACCCTACGGCCAGACGGACAGATTACTTGAGGAGGGCAGCTGGTAGTGGCTGGAAGACAAAAACGGCAGCTGTGATGGTCTTGTGGAGTAGCCTGGTGGTGGCCTACGTCTAGTAGTGGACTGCATTATTTAATTGATTTATACAAACATAAGGTCAAGATTGCCTCGTTTCACCTAAAAACATAACGACATGCACGTTAAGAATTTAGAACTTAAAGCTAACCCATAAGCAGACATTGGCGCCCAACGTGGGGCTCTTTAAAAAGCCCTAACCCGACTGCACAAACATGTAGTCCGTGTGTAGGTCAAAGTTTGAAGGTAATATTTCAGTTAGACTAATCAGAACCCTGTGCTTGTGCACTGGAGAATGGAAGAGGGAATATAAGTTTTTCAGTTGTCTCGATGCCTCGTTGTCAGTAAAGTGTAGGATTTTTCACATTTTTATAAAGTGGTAAAATGTAATAATAAAATAACAAGGAAAAATTGCCATTTTCTGTTATCTCCTCAGAGGTAGAATATTAGAAATACTTCCGTATAATTAGTACTTTAAATGAAACAGGCTGTCCAAAGTGTCACTATACTCAGTAGTTAACGCTTTGCTATAGCATGTCAGTCACAAAAAGTGATTTTCAAATTCCAGAAAAAAAGGTAAATACTTGACCATTGTTTTTTCCTACTGTCGCAATTTCCAGCATTCATTGCCGTAATTACACTAAACATTTTGACTTTTCTTTGTATTGTCAATTGATATCTGTTGACAGTGATCTCACCTGATGCTAAGTGATGATAAGATAGAGCATGGTTGCCTCAAGGGTATTAATTCATCTACTATCTGAAAACACCCCAATTGCATTCATCAGGAGACACACACTGAGGGAGAACCAACACACGGCCCGAAATAAACACAAAAACAGCAAAATTTTCCAAAACGAACCCCCATCGCAACGGTGCTAAGACCAAAATACCACTTACCAAAATCCAGTCGAAATTCATATGAACATTCGGACGCTAATCAGGGTCTAAATCAACGCAGTGCGGCGGTGTCGGTTTCAGCAATTAGTGAAAAAAAAAACGAGGAGTTCGTTGATTGGAGACACCAACTTAATGTGACCGGGATCGACTGTTGAACTGGATATATGGAGCATACAATATTATTTAGCGGGTCTTAGTCGCGATAATTTATTTATTTCAAGGCATAAATACCTCTGTTATTCTCCTACGTTTCTACCGGCTTGCAACGGTTGTGGTCGCGGAGGGACTGATGTCAGCTCAGCGCCGTCCTTGTGAAGCGCGGGTTTCGGCAGCTACCCTCACTTGTTTTATATTTTTGATATTTTTAGTTCTATCCGCACTGTCGGTACTTCGACACACTACACTTATGACGTCTACACACTGATGAGTTGTGTTACTGCGGCGTTGTTTGCATTTGTTGATAACTGGGTTCTTAGTGGTCGATAGTCTGTATCCGTCCTCCCGGTTGAAATTTCGATGTTTTTTGATTTCAACCGCTTCACGTACTATCCTGGAGTAATAGTGGCGATCGGTGGATGTAATTCTATCCAGTGGTTTGGTCCAGATTCCAGCAAATGCTCAGCTATGGCAGATTTATTAATTTGTCGATTTTTGACAGCTATGATATGTTCTTAGACCCTTTCAGCGATCGTTCGTTTGGTCTGTCCGATATATGAACTACCACAACTGCACTCAACCTTGTAGACGCCTGGTGTTTGTAGAGGAATTACGTCCTTTGGCTACCTTGGAGAGGGGACTATATACAGTCTTGATGGAGTATTTCTGTAGTACTGTTCCAACTTTGTCCGTCACTCATAACAGAGGTATTTATGCCTTGAAATTAATAAATTATCGCGACTAAGACCCGCTAAATAATATTGTATGATGAATACAAATCGTGAAAGTTTAAAAATGGATATATGGAGCTACTGACATGTACGTATGTTGGTATGAAAGATCCCGATCGTGTAACTATGGGTTAAATAGGAAGACTTGAGATCAGTTTCACAATTGCACGATTAGGTTTAATTAAATTAATTGGCAGATAAATGCGAACAAATGTTTAGATAAATTCTACATAGCTTATACTCACAGTATAGCATATGTCTTCCCAATCCTTAACCAATCCCGGCCTCCATCAGATCAAAATACTGGTGTTATATATGATCAATACATTCAAATGCTAATGTTTCATTAATTAGACAACGACACAGAAACATATTAGCTACAGAAACAGTACATGTAAGCGGAGAAGGCAGCTGATAGCTGTATAATAGAGAGGACCAAAAATGTGCTAAAGTTATGGTGACCGGCTACTACGGCAAAAATTATGAGTTGGATCCCCAACTAGGAAAATACAGCTGTAACATCTAGTATTTCTTGGAAATTATAGCCAAATTTCGACCACATACACTCTGTCATTGAACTATTACATGTAAGTCGCGCCATCTCCATACGTCGGCGTCGGTACGTAATTAGATTGCACTGAGCGCCTTAGTGCCTGTCGTCGGCTTTTAACCGTTACTGCCCCCTAACGTTTACGTAGACGGGGCCAAGATAGTGTCTGCCCGCTTTTTTTACAGCAAGATGCTGAGAGGTGTGCTTGAGTATTATGGAAATAAAAACTTCAGGCTTATATTGCGTCTTCATCAATATATAGAGAATTCTGCCGAAACTCTCTGACTGACAGACAGCGAAGAGGCAAAATTATTGGGCGCAATATAAATATTTTTTCTTTTTAGTTAGCCTATACATGTGTCCCACTGCTGGGCAAAGGCCTCTCCCTTGGACCGCCATTCATCCCTGTCCTGTGCCATGTTCGGCCAGTCGCTGTCGAATCCATCTAGGTCGTCCCGCCATCTCCGTTTAGGTCTGCCGCGTCGTCGTCGACTATCATGAGGCACCTAACTGGTTATTAAATAAGTCCACCAATATATACGTATAAATAAATTTCTTCCGTAACTGTCTGACTGACAGACAACGTACAGCTCTAATTGCTAGACGCAAGAAGCTGAAATTGCATGCATTTTCCTTGGGGACAGTGCACTAAGAAGAGACATTGCAATTCAAATGGAATCGGGCCGACACAGTGAAATTAAAAAAATGTGCCTGCGCAGCTGTTTTTATGCTCTAGTATATTAATAAATAATAATAAATAACTATTATTATTAAATCTTATTAGGCAGGTTCCCTGGATATATTTTTAAGATAGCCCGGCACTAAGTATAAATCCTGTTTGTCAGAAACTTTACAAACGTACAACTAACGGACACAGAGTGCACCAAGACTCGAAACAACAATTTGTGGATCACACAAGGTGTTGTCCCATGTGTAGATCGAACCACAACACTCGACACGGCGTCAAGCATCGAGGCTACTTAAACCACCACGCCAACAGCGCAGTCAGTGCAAGGCTCTAAGGCAAAAGTCATAGATACAAAATTACTGAGTTAGCGCTAAGTCAAATATGATAATGTATCATGTATGTTGTACATTAAAACATCCCAAAATATTACTGCTACAACACCGCTGTAAACAAGCAACGCCTCGGGAACAAACCGAGGTGACGATTGACATGTGGCCTGATGACGTACGTATTTGACCACCTACACTCCGCAATACGCAGACTTTGCGCCACGAATCCGATATAAAACGCTGTGCCGTCACAATACGCTTTCGGCACGTATTTTGTGGCGTTGCCGAGCTAATTATCGTTCCAATGAATGTACACCGCAACTTTGGCGCGTAAACGGCGACTGCAATCGCTTGCAAGCGAATTATTGATTATAAACGTGGTCATTCACAGGGAGCATTTGTGTGCAATGTTACAAATTTGATACATTACATCCGACTACGCTTATACTGCGACTGCAATCGCATTCAAGCGAATTACTATGTATAAATTTGGTATGGTAGTTCGCTGGGAACTTTGTCTGTAATGTACAAAATCGGATGCGTTACAAGGGTGCATCTGACTACACGTACATCTGTGTAAACTGTGACTGTAATTGCTTGCAAGAAAATTAATAGGTAAAAATGTGGTCGTTCACTAAGAGCTTTCATGTCGGATGATTATAGGTAACCTATTTAGGCGGTTTTTATTTTTAATTAGTTTTTTCTTAAATTGATCTATGACTTATTAGTCTAAGATCCGTAGATGAGCGACCAAGCGACCTTCACCGATCTGCTTATTGGATGAAAACTATTTTATATCAAAGGAGATCACCTCTCCATACAAAGGAGAATGACCATTTTTGTATGGGAGTTTGGCTACGTTTGCTTCTTGATGGTTTGACCGGTAATATGTAAAAGTATAGCCGTATTTAAATCAGGAAAAATAGATACGAAATTCGGCGGCAGTTCTTAGATATCGGTCATTTAAGATTCCAAATATTTTGAGGTTAAGTTTTGTAATAGTCATAAGATTTAATCATATTAGTTGTAGTAAATTAGTTAATTAACGCCGTGCTTTGGAGAGTAGGTACGTTAAGCCGTCGGTCCCGGCTGTCATGAAGATCTTTGACAGCCGTTACGGTAGTGTTGCCCAAATTCAGTCCTGGTCTTGCAGTCTTGGTCTTGTTCTTGCGTTTTTGCAAGACCAAGACCAAGAACAAGACCGCGTATTTTTAGCAAGACCAAGACCAAGACTGATCGTGCAAGACTTGAGCAAGAACAAGACTAAGCCTGCAAGACTCTTGCGTCTTGCAGCTAGGACTTAGCGCTATTTCACGGAGTAGTTAGGTGTAACAGTTCGGTGTATAGGTACGCTTAGGAATTCTATGAGACGCAAAAAACTGTATCAAAGAATATGAAAAACTGGACCTATGCGCATTACTTTGTATTAATTCTTGGTCAAAAGAATTGATATAAAGTAACATAACCTAATGATAAAGCTGTTGTGTACTGTTATGTTTGATTTGTGTTGTATTTTATTTTTTATTGAAATAAATGATAAATCGTAAAACTCTTTTATTAAATTTCATATAAGTTGAGGGTTCAATCTCTTTCTAGACAGATATTGTTCTTTAAAATACAGTCAAGATATTGTAATTAATTTGTTTTTTTTACATGTTTTAGCAAATGTAAGCTTATAAATCATAAATGTTTATTAAGAAACAGTTACTTCCATGGAAAACGACATATAGGTCAGTTGATTTTTCGAATTTCTTATCAAATCTTCAGTTATTTATTAATCTGCTTGATCTTTACTATGGCTGTGTTAATTCAAGCTCACAATGTTCCAATTCTAATACGTTTTTCTAAGATTTAAAAACTTTAATAAATAGTAATAGACTGATAGGTAATTGCAAGACTTGCAAGACTCTTGCTGCAAGACCAAGACCAAGACCAAGACTGGGAGCGCAATACCAAGACCAAGACCAAGACCAAGACCAGGTGTATTGGCGCAAGACCATGACCAAGACTGGCTAAGTCTCGTCTTGTTCTTGCATTTGGGCAACACTACGTTACGGGGAGTCAGTACCATCAAATAAGTTGATACTGGTCTAAACCATGGCAAATCGCTATCCCTTTGAGTTACGGAGGTCAGACGACACTTGAAATGTCGAAAAGCTGATATTCTGTCATATCTGGTTAGTCTTGTAAGCGGGCTCCTAGGCGTTTAAGTATTGGATGCAACTGAGATAACGCTAGGACTATGACGATATGATTTAATCATATTATCGGCATTTATTTTAAGTATACCCCGACGGGAAAAAGGCGTGAGTATATGTATGTATGTATGTATGTTATTTTTAGTCTCTAATATATATTTGATACATCTACACTTATTATAAAGAGGTAAAATTTGTATTTTTGTTTGTAATGGATAAACTCAAAAACTACTGGACCGATTTTAAAAATTATTTCACCATTAGAAAGCTGCATTATCTGCGAGTAACATAGGCTATATCTTATTTTAGAAAAAATAGGGTTCCGTAAGATATTTGCATTTTTCGGGTACGCGAAGTAGTTCCCTCAGGACGCGGGTGAAACCACGGGAAACGTCTAGTATAAACTATAGTTGTAACAAGAAGTGGAGCTACGAAGCAAAGCTACATACATTATAATATATATGTTTACAATTACAATTAATTCAATGACGCTAGTTGGCAAAAGATAATCTCATTCCTTTGGACTTTATATTATAAAGTTGGCATTAAAACTAAACTGTTTAATGCTTAATAGGCAAATGAAACACAGTTATCGTGTTATTTTTCATTTTATTTGCTGTTATAAATCTTCTTCAAATGAATCATATACCAATGAAGCAGGAGCTTGTATATCGTATACCATAATGAGGTGCAGGTGTGGCCTCAGAAATTGCAACAGCTACAATTAATGTGTAGCATTCTAATCATAAGACTCCATTCAATTCCTGAAACAAAGAAGTTAAAGTCCGTCTGATTATTCGGTTAAGAGAGATAATTGTAAGAATTGTGAAGAGAAATAACACTTACTTACATAGACTGGCGCTATCCATGATGTCAAAATATTGAACGCCGAATGAGATAGCTCGTCCAAAGTATGGACGTGCCGTGCTGGCGAGGTACCGCAAAGGAACAGTTAATAAGACCACGATTCTTACCACTTTTAGTTGTTCTACGTCTAGACGACATAGGTACTTTTATGTTACCAATAGAGTCCTGTGTCAAAATCTAGTAAACACACTAGTCACGCAGTAAACGTGTTTAGCCTACAAAGGATTGCTCAACTCAATGTAAATCACAGTATCACCGAAACACAATCGCAACGTTCATACGAGAAAGAGCAAATTGACTGTCTCAAGGAGCAAGTATATGTCGGCGATACGCCAGGGTTATCGTGTCCAGTCCAGACTCCATTATAATAAAAACACTCACGTAATATTACTTGGTTTATTTTCAGATGATTTCTAGCACAGAATTGTAATAAAATGTGACCTACAGTCCTTTTTATACACTAACCGTCATTACACTTAATGTTTAACAACTGCCACTTCCTTTACAACATATAATTGAAATTACTATACAATTAATTATAAACTTATCAAAAATCGACATTAATATTGTAATGAATTTTGCAGTACACCAAATATATATAATTTACAACATTGTCAACATATGGCGCTATCAACAGGATGCAAATATAAACGCATGTTATTTATTACCGTAAAAATAAGTGTCAGAATAATGTTATTTAATACTAATTGATTTTACTTTGAAATACACAATATACAATCTTTATAAAACAGTTAAGCAGCCAATACAGTGTCTAATATTGTAAAGTAGTGAAGTTCTCAGTTCTGTGTTCATAAATAGTTATTTAAATATCCATCTTAAATATTATTAATATTTTCGTAACAATATAATCATTATATATTAATCTGCGCCCATACGGCCATTCTGATCCAGCGCGCTCCTCGCGCTGATTATTTAACGGTTACAGAATAAACAGCATAACAAACGAAAATAAGGAATATAAAAATTACATAAATAAGCGTTTATCATACAGAATGAACTAAAAGTTATTTACAAGGCTTCACCTAGTCATAGGATCTTAGCCTGGGGCATGCGTCACCCATCACGGGATGTAACAAACAAGGCTTCACCCATGGCTAAGCCAATTTCTGGCATCACCGACATAGGGATCTTAAGCCTGAGGCATGCGTCACCCATCACGGGATCTAACAATTAACGCTTCACCCATGGCTAAGCCAATTCCTGGCATCACCAACATAGGGATCTTAGCGCACACAGGCATCACCCAGATAGGGATCTAGCCCACGCGGCATTACCCATCACGGGATCTAGCTAACACACGGCATCACCCATCACGGGACCTAGCCAACACACGGCATCACCCATCACGGGATCTAGCCAACAAGACCAGGATCAAGGATACGCATGGTGGCCAGCCAGCGTTTTGGGAAGGATGTTGGATAGGAAAAATAAAATTTTACTCAAACACATAAATGCAAAATTTGCCTCATAAACACACCAATGCATATACATAAAATAATCATCATCGTTCGTCATGATCAGTCACATCAATACAATGCAACTACATAGGTCCAACAACGACAGTGGAGGAGGCAAAGGACCCCCCACGTAAATCGGTATCTGACGAATCCTCCGCCCATACGGTCAAGCTGCTCATACAGTTGTTGATGTTGATCAACAAAGGTTAGGAAACAATGCTTGACTCCAGCTCAGTACAGCACTCATGCAGCATGTGTGCGCGTAGCCCACACACAAAACCACTGACGTCAAAAGGGTGGGCCACCGTCATCCATTCATATTAATCAGTAAAGGACCGCTCGTCCATCCTCTCCTCACACCAAGGTCAGGTCATCTGCTAGGATGTCATCATCAACCTACAACACTCAAAAGACAGGTGGTGGGCAACATTTCCCACCCAAATATTAGTTCCATGAACCTTCGTAACTGTAGATGAAATAAAATTCTACTCTTACAAAGTGGTCCGGTCTATTAAGCTATATCTATATATCAGGCATGTTCAACCTGTGCATTGGTCTATAGTTATCTAGCTACAACAGTGTTGGAGCCCATATTTTACGCATAAGGTAAAATACAAGAGACATTCTGAATTTTCTCAGGTTCTGTCTGACAGTGCCATTTTAGATAATCAAATATAAAGTTATCAGGATACCCATATTTTGCACTTTTGATAAAACAGTTAAAACTAAATATATTCAAAATAAGTTTTATCCACATCAAACAGGAAAACAAAATGGCAAGGACAAAGAGAGGCCTATGTTCAACCGTGAACAGTTGGACTGTTGATGATAAATATGAAATGATTTCAAACCATGCAGATCCAAGGATTTCGAAAATACTAGTGCTATAATTATTACTCATGTAAGAACATGTTTAATCCAATATTGAATATTTTTAGGCATAGTGCAAGCTGTGAAATTGTTGAACTGTTTGCCAACTGAGCCATAAAAGAGAAATTTACAAGCTACCAATATTACAAAGCAAGAGTAGTGTAGTCTTAAAATGATTCCACTCAGTTTGTATAGTTAATATGGTGGTGAGTTTATATCAATAGTTTTATTTAACTTTATATTTAAGGGAATTTTCTAAATAATGTTAATATTTATTTTAAACTGTTAACATGTGGTGTTAATGTAATTCTTATTAATTCATACACAATTAATAATTGTTTATCTGAATAAATAAACTTAAACTGACCAATCAAAACTGACTTAGAAATAAAGCATGAGTAGTCCATACAATTACTTTTACTTGCTAAGTATAAATACTGCTAAATGGGAAAAGAGATAATATGGATTTTCACATCATGTTCTTTACACCCACTTACCATTATCCTAATAATCATATTCCTAACTGTTTTGTATCCCACAAGAGCTAGGCAATAAGGTTGACACTAAATTTTATTGGTTTATCACTGGTTGTCATCTTGAATATAGATGCAACTAACTTTGCAAATAAAATAAATTGTATTTACCAAGTAAAACACTAAGGCTTGGTATTTATACAAGGTTAGCAGTCCTTAAGACTTTCAACCTAAAATGCTTAGAGATGGACTTTTATAAAACCTAAGTGAGTGCATATGTCCATAAAGAAATCTACTGTCCAGATCTCGTGTTTCTAGCTTCAGTAGTTTGGGTTAAGCAAGGACTTATCATGGTTGGAACAAATCATTCTATACAGGTATAAAATTAAATGGCAAATATTAAGATATGTTGGGTTCCCTTGTCTTAACTCGAGCTGTAAGTTGACAGTAACAATTTCAACATAATGTTAAAATGAAATCATGTAGGCACCTACAGAGTCCACAAATATATAATAAAACCTATTTTGTAACTTTACAAATATTAGCTTTAAAAATGTGTATCACAAATTTATTTTTATATCTACCTTCTGAACATATATATGTACTAATATAATAAAACTGAAGTTTTTTTGTTGAATGCACTTATCTGTGAAACTACTTGTTTTATGCAAATAATTATTTTTGTGGTGGATAGTCGTTTATCAAGAGAGGCTTCATATAATCGCGCCGTGAGCACTAGCCATAAGTAATGCAGTTAGTTAGCCTTATGTAATGTGTAACCAAGGGCTATAAATAATGTTTTGATTCCTTTAATGTTTTACTATTAAGATAACCTATTGACTACCAATTGAATTCATATTCAGCACATCAAATTAGCTTATTTAAACTGAAAGCAAATCAGGCAATTTATACAATGGATCTATATCAGAGCTTCAACTTGAAAAGGGCAGTTATACCGTCCTTTACTAATAATTACATTAGTAGAACCACATAACAACAAAGCTATTTTCTCTTTATTGTGTAGATAAGTAAGTTTTACAGAAAGTTTCCGACATGGCCTAACGATTAATACACAGACATGCGACAAGAGCCCCAGCCGAAGGCATAACATGACTATAAGCACAGTAGCACTGTTATATACCAAACGTGGATAAACAACAGTTTCCTATAAGTTCTATTTGGGATGTAACGTTCGTAATTTTGACTGTATAATGTTTACCTGGTAATCCTTACGGGGACAGTAGGTAATCGTGTAAGCACCATAATTTATAAAATTAGGATGTTTCTCAAAAACTAATCAAATCAGCTCTGGATAAATACCTCTAGTCAGTGCATCAACAACCCGCATCTGCAACCTCTGGTAGAACTCAGAGCAGAACAGCGTTCACGCCACAGCACACCCCGGTGCGTGCCCCCGTCGTAGTCGCTCTGTCGCTCTCGCTCGCACGTGGCCTCACGTGAAGTGTAGACGTGCTCGCCATAACTCCGACACACAGTGTGGTCTCCGATCAGGGTTGACCAGCGCCAAATACGGCTTCCTAGCGCTTGTCGCATCAGTCTTCCGGTTATCATTGGTAATGGCGGCTAAGCCAAGAGACCCATCACTCTCGCGCCAACCGTAGATCCCGAAGTCTCTTAGGGGGCGTTTATCCCACCGCTGCTGTCGACGATACGCCAGGGTTATCGTGTCAAGTCCAGACTCCATTATAATAAAAACACTCACGTAATATTACTTGGTTTATTTTCAGACGATTTCTAGCACAGAATTGAAATAAAATGTGACCTACAGTCCTTTTTATACACTAACCGTCATTACACTTAATGTTTAACAACTGCCACTTCCTTTACAACATATAATTGAAATTACTATACAATTAATTATGAACTTATCAAAAATCGACATTAATATTGTAATGAATTTTGCACAACGCCAAATGATTTATTTTACACGAATAACAAATTTATTTTATTAACCAAACGCTGCTTCACAACATTGTCAACAGATTGCGCTATCAACAGGATGCAAATATAAACGCATATTATTTATTACCGTAAAAATAAGTGTCAGAATAATGTTATTTAATACTAATTGATTTTACTTTGAAAGCTTCTGGAGTTATCTTAATAACTAAGCGATAAATTAAATACCCAATCTTTATAAATCAGTTAAGCAGCCAATACAGTGTCTAATATTGTAAAGTAGTGAAGTTCTCAGTTCTGTGTTCACAAATAGTTATTTAAATATCCATCTTAAATATTATTAATTTTTTCGTAACAATATAATCATTATATTATATTAATTTGCGCCCATATATACATGCTCCTTGGACTTTCCAGTTATAATATATTAGTTTATGAAATTGATTGTTTTCATGTCAAAGTAACTAACGTTAGACATAATGGATGCCAGTGTCATAAAAATATGTTCCCATATTTTAGATAAATACAAGATATTACTTCGTAGGTAATATGACTAATATGGTACATTAAGGATATAAATATTATTTACAGAAAATATTTCACCACCTGTTTCAAAATATCAAAAGGTTTTGGTGTTATTTTGGTAATTAGAACTTTCATTCAGCTACACTGTTTGCACTATAACTATATTTTATTCCTATCTAAAGAAGTTTGCAAGAAACTGTAAACATTTGCCGAAATATGCAAAATGAGTTTTTAATACGAAATGGCAAATGGCGATGTTACTTATTTTCGAATAATGCAAATACTTATATTTTAGAACTAAAACTCCCCAGTTTGCTTTAACACCAAATAAATATATATAAAATTATAAAATAAAAGAAGATTTTTCACGTATGAATGGTTTAGAAGCAAACGTGCCACAAAATAGCCCAGATTTGGTCATTCTCCTTTGGGCTAATTCTAAAAGTGCCGGCCAACTAAAATAAACTTAAAATTATTATAGAATCGTACGAAATAAACACTTTTATTACTACACTAAAGTTCTAAGTGTACTCTGTGAGATAATATTCGAGTTCAAAGAATCCGTTCTGTTAGAGAAATAAAACCTAATTACTTTTATATTTTGCCTAAAATAATAAGCAATTTGCAATTTAAATGGTATCAGGGCATGGCAGATAGTAAGTCAAGCGCGAGATAGTATTAGACGCAGCATCTGTTACGCTGTCTCGCTATAATTCGCACTGCGCGCAGCGTGTGCGCTGCTTGCTTTCTGTTATTCTTTCAGTATGCCTTAATGGCAGAAGAACTATCGACTGCTGGACCAATGTAATGTGCATTGCGTGGTACATTAGATATGAAACCCAACTTTTCTTGGTGCGTGGCTGGTTCTACTCACTATAACCACCACGGTGTCCCTTGACAGCGGGGCCACGTGAATTGCGGTTAGCATGGCGTCGTATACCGTGATCCTGTCGGGGTTTGACTCGCCGTTGGATGCAGGCGGGCCACGTCATATTTGTTAATCATCATTTCTAGAGGCGCAAGTAGTCGGCGTCGCCGCCTCAGCCTACTGGCGGACGGGCAGCGGCCTCTAAGGCAGCCATCATCTCCCTCTCTCACTTCACCGTCTACTTGATCAGCATTACCACCTCACAGAAGGAGACGGTGACGTTTCAAACCATCACGCACCGGACCATGCACATACATAATAGGGTAGGGAGCGAGGGTAAGACTAACAATTGCCGCGACCAGCTCACGGCCAATTCGAAATAAGACCAGTGAAAATTCCAGCGGAATAACAATTCCAGTAGGAGACACCCCATTGGAACTCGCCAATAAATATATGTACCTAGATGGGCAAAGCATACCAAGTGAACGAGATTGATAGACGTATCCTATATACGACGTATAACATCATAAAGATAGCGGGCAGTAATTGGTTGAAGACTGCCCAAAACTGAACGGAATGGAAGTTCTTGAAGAGGCCTACACCAAAATGGTCGAGAATGGCTTAAGATCATGATGGGTTTGCGGTGCCAGAATGCCTAAGCAGCAATTCCGCCAAAGTTTGCAGCGCCGTTTCCTCAACAGTGTTGCGGCTGCTGTCACAATTGTGACATCGAGGCGTTTCCTCCTGGCCTTTCCTCCACAAGTACCAGCCGAAACAACCATAGAAAGTGAGAACGCTGCAACGCGACATCTCTTCAACCACATGTCACATGACATGCCCATATCTGCCTGTCATAGACATTACTGAAGGTTTAGACGATATTTTTATGTTTGGTCAAAGGCATACAAAAAGATACTTTTTACTTTTTTTATGAGTCCACTGCTTTTTAAGGCTCACGTTTTACACGTAAGGCTGAAAACGTACAGTTCACCACCTTTAGACCTCTTGGATTTATCACTTTTGACAAAACAAAACTGCTCTACAGTACTTTGAGACATACATTCAAACCTAAGTATTGGCTTAGAGAATTGACTTAGAAGTATGGTGTAATAGTATTTTTTTTGAAATTGCGTGTTCTATTAATATAACACAATTTTATTGATTGGCCGGCAAAATAAAAATTAGCCCAATTTGGGTGATGTCCTTTTGCATGTTAAAAAATATATCGCGAATTGGTTGGTAAATAAAATCTACGCTATAATTTAAAGAAGATTCTATAACTTTCTCAAAATCTTGTAGACGTCTTATTAAATATGAACTTATTTGGTTGTTAATATTAATTGTATATTTTGATTTGCAAGTTCCTTTTTATCAATTTAACATGGAATCTTACGTTTTTCGAGTAATTAACACGTTGCCTGCCATGTTAATTTTAGCAAATAACTCAAAATTGTACAAAATGATTAATAAAATCGGTCTCGAGCTTGTTTCGTTTCTTTGCATTTTCTAAGATCGTTTTCCGTAGTATATTTTATTTACATCATCAGAAAGTAGAGATTTTTACAAACAAAACGCCGACCAACTTTTAAGAAAAGCTGATATTTTGACGTGAGAATTTTCGATTGAAAATTAGGGATTTTTCGATATTAAGTCAAAATAAGGCGTAAAAATAAATGTTTTAAATAAAATCATTTAAAGTGTGTTGGAATATAAAAAGTAAGTATACACCAAATTTCGGGAAAAAAAAACTATTATAAAAGATAAAAATGAAAAACCAAAATATTGGTTATTTGAATTTTTCACATACATTTTGAGGTTATGTGAATGAAGTATAAATACAAAAGTTGTAGATCTTTTATTACCTACAACCTTGCCATGTAAGTTTTTTCCGTAGGACTTGTAGTTTTGCCGGGAATCGAATTTATTTTTCCTTTAGTTTTTGTTATATTCTCTTCCTTCCCCAATGGGTTTCATCCTACTATAATTTTATTTCACTTTTTACCGTTTTCTAACGTATCTGCACTGGTCTATATAATGAACGATGCATTACGATGAATGACCGCCTTTCAGTAATATGGTGTACTTTTATTGATAACTCGACAAAAGTGTATGTGTCAATAATTTCACTGACCATATAACCGCTAATCATTAGACACCCTGGAAGCTCTCATTCAACTGACAAAAAAGACACACATAATCGGCAAAACAGTTTCTGAATAACTTACTTCTTCATTTTCTATGAAATTAAATGCCCGCACTAGGAATAAGTCCTGTGACGCGGCGAATTTACAAACATACAAACTACGGACAGATACTAATTGTGTTATAAATACTCTTTGTCGGATTTTAAGCGTTAAAGTATCAAGTGCTGACATTCTATATACAATTTTACCGATAGGGTATCGACAAACGACAAACAGCGTAATTTGTAACAAAAGTACAATAAAAATTCATAATGAAATGAAAATGAAATGAAATGAAAAAGCATTTATTTTTATAATATACACACAATAGTAAGTATGACAATTTAACAATTAGTGACACAGTTAATAGCCAAGAGGTATATTATAAAAATGAGGTTACCATTCAGGCTTATGTTGGTTGAGGTATAAGCCTCAAACCAACCCTGATATTAGTTGGTAACCCCAAGTGACGATCACAGAGATCAACGTTCTTATACCTATATACACAAAAACATGCAAACAATCGTATAATTTAAATATGGAATTACATTCAAAGCTAAATATATATTTAAAAAAAATCTACTTAACAATAATGGGGAAAAAATAATAATAAGAACACTAAATACCTATCCCAAATGCTTGTCCAGCCAACAGCTAGGCGAAACCGGTTTTAAGGCAGTTTGTCGTGCATAATTGCATCCTGCTTGCGCCCACAAAGGCATCTCATTCGTCCGATTATGCAATTGCGAGCGACACGGTCGGCATCATTTAGCCACCGCGCTGCCCGAGAACGGCCGTTGGCGTCGCGCGACCAGAGTATACATTTTAACAATAAATAGTAGAGGACATGAGTACAAATACCTTAATAACATGACTACGGCGGCAAAACATAAAGTCATACTTATTGTATTGATACGAGAACCTAACACACAATGGAAGCAAGCACGTCTGCGTTAGTAACCGTACAAAGAAGGGCGCACATACACGCACCTGTCACGACCGTCACGCATGCTGCCCAGTGGTCACAAACAAAGCGTAAGTATTTCATACTGATGTTTGGTGTATAATTTATTTGTAGCGATTTCTTTGGTCGCATTTTTGTTCTTGTAAAAGATGTTTTTTAAGATGAATTTTAAACTTATTTTTTGTACTCAGGGACCTTATTGGTGGAGGCAGGTCATTCCAAATGTGAGTAGCCGCATACTTATAGCACCCTCTGAAGGCTGTGGTTTTGTACCGAGGGATGGACAGCGGTCTAGCGGTGGAGCGAGTGGAGTAAGCCGTAGTGATCCTGTCGCCAACTTAGTTTAATATAAAGGTATTTAGGTTTACCCGTAATCAAAACTCCAAATAATAATGTTGCTAAATGAAGTTTATGCCGCGCTGATTTTGAGTATCTCATTATTATTTAAATGAGGTGTAATATAATTTCTCCGGGGTATATCTAAGCAATATCGAACACACGCATTCTGTACACGCTGTATTAGATGTTGCGTCCTGGTCAAGATACAGGGACCATATACAGTATCACAATAATTAAGTTTCGACAGCACCAAGCTATCTACAAGCCTCTTTCTCAGAGTAAGGCTGAGATAGCTTCTTACTCTGTAGAGAATGTTGAGTCTGTAGAAACAGTTTCTTACAACGCCATTGATGTGATCCTCAAAACGCAGCTCAGGGTCGATCAATAAACCAAGGTCACGTGCAGTTTGTACTTGTTGAATTTCATCACCCATTATTTCGATCTTTGGTTTAAAAGATGATATTACATTAATTTGATGTTTGCTCCCCATAACCATAAATTTCGATTTATGCGCGTTAAGAACCAACGAGTTACACTCGGACCACGCCGCGATTCTGTTGAGCTCCATATTAATGATCGCTACGGCGGTCCCAGTATTTTGTGGTTTAAATGGTAGATATAGTTGCGTATCATCGGCGTACAAGTGGTACAAGCAGTCTCTGAAGTTGGTTGTTATGTTGGCAGTGTATAAAACGAACAGGAGTGGTCCCAAAAGTGATCCCTGGGGAACACCCCGAGGTACCGAACGCGAAGTCGACATCACCACTGATCCGTCACTTCTGCGTATTTCGACTTGTTTTAGCCTGCCTGTTAAATAGCTCTCAAACCATTTAATTGTTTGCAACGAAAAACCGTAAAACGAAAGTTTGCTAAGCAACAGTGAAATATTTATACATTCGAATGCGCGCGAATAATCGAGCAGGGTTAGTATCGAACCCTCTCCTCGATCGCGAGCCTGGAGAATATTATCCACTACATCTGCTAGAGCTGTTGCTGTACCGCGTCCTCTTCTAAACCCAGACTGAAGGTCGGGTAGAATGCCGTTCTCTTCCAAGTAACTCATGATTTGAACATACACCACCCTCTCCAGCACCTTGGACAGACAAGGAAGAATACTAATAGGGCGAAGGTCTTTATAATTTTGCGGATTATTATTTTTGGGAATTGGTCTGACAATAGCACTCCGCCATAACCTGGGAAATGAGTACGATGTGATGGATTTATTAACGATATCTGTTATGGCCATAAGTGATTGTGGCAATGTCAACGAAAGCATCTCTTTAGAAATATCATCTATTCCGCGCGCGTTGGTATTAATATCTTTAATTATGTTAAGAACTATTTGGCTGTTTGTGGGTTGCAATGAAAAGGTTGCTGAACTATATCGGTTAAACTCGAAATATGAAAGTTGCGAGATACTAACGTTGGGTTCCCCTGGAACATCCAAGAATGCCACATTCAGGCCCTCGGGATCTTCAAATTGCCCGACTAGCATACCATCGTCTGTGCTTGCGGGAAGTACATGTTTTTTTAAATTGTACCATAGTAATTTTGAGTTGTTTTGGTTTTCATTAACATACTTATTAAAAAATGCCTTTTTTTCATTGTATAACGCCATTCCCGTTTGGTGTTTAAGGTCTAAGTAGTATCGCTTGTGTACTTCGAGCCGGGATTGACGATATCTACTATGAGCTTCGTTCCGTAATTTAAACATGAGTTTAATGTTGTCTGTTATCCAAGGTGTTGGTGGACCTCTAAATAATCTGGTTTTATAAGGTGCAAGAATATTAAATAGAGTATTTATGTTATAGTTAAAAACATCAACCATTTCGTTTACGTCACTTCATTTACCTATTTCCCCCCACGGGCTCTCATTCAGATCCATATCAAAGTACTCTGGTATTATGTCCCTAAACGGTCGGAAAGTAATATATCTTTTTACTGGGTTTTCTTTTTTAAATAAAAGCTCATATGAGACGAACGAATAATGACCGAGTTCTGGTATATGATCTACAGAGACTCCCCTGCACTGTGCGTCCGTGCAGATCACATCAATTACCGTTGCACTGTCACCAACGAAGTGTGTAGCCGTTGTCACTATTTGACTCAAATTGCTATAGCTCAAAAATGCCGCGAGTTGCTTAGTTTTATAATTATTTGTATCAAGTAGGTTAACATTGAAATCCCCCAGTAATATTATGTTGTCGAACGGCGATAATGCACAAATACTATCCGAAATAGCGTCAAAAAATATGTTAACGTCCAACCATGGCGGCCGATATGCAGTGCCAATTAATAATGTTTTTGAATTGGTCTTAATGGACATCCACATTTCCTCAACTTGGTCGTGCAGTGGGTGTGACTTTACTCGGATAGCCATGCCAGATTTCACGTAAAATGCGACACCCCCACCTCGACCCTCGCGTATTGTTTGCGAGCGCGGAATATGACGTAACCGATAGCCTGGTACGACAGGTGCTCGACCTTCCTCCCCCCTGCGCAACCATGTCTCGTTAATCGCCATGATATCAACAGAGTGGGTGTCCATCGCTATGATGAATTCGTCATGGCTCGTTGCCAGTGACCCCGCATTTAGCAGACCAAACTTGATGATTTTATTTCGCGGTATTGATAGAAGCTACACATACATACATTACATTTCGAATGGCACTGACGTATAAAAGGTTTCTTCAAGACGTACCTAAGTATATTATTATAATTATGTACATTCCTATCTTTCCTTAATACAGAACGCCAGGTTATGTTTTTTCCGAATTCACCAAAGCGTTCGACCTCGTCTCATGCATCGAATTATGATGTAATCCCCCAAGGGATACCGATACGCCCAAAGAGATTATAAGTGTATTAAGATATTGGCACTGTAACCAATCTAATTACATTAGGAAGGCACATGTTCCACAGATTAAGGATTCGACGAAAAAAAGGGCTATAAATAGACCGAGCAGGTAATAGTGGTCTTTAAATATACCGACCAATTTTATAGACAGACTAGCTTAGCCCGCGATTATTTAGGGATACTGCTCCGCACCTGTGGGGCAAAACGTGCTTTTATGTAACCTTTTTCAATAACTAGGTTACCAAAAAACAAAATAATTATTTAAATCGGCCCAGTAGTTCCTGAGATTTGCGCATTCAACTAATACAAACTCTTCAGCGTTACATGTATTAGTATAGATAGTAATCATGCATATCAGATATTAAATTATGAATCTCCATAATTATTTACGGATGTTGAGACGTTTCTCCATGCGGTGACGGCTCTAGAATACAAAGTGACACCGCCTCATTTCTTTCCGTTGGTATCGTAAGATGGCGGCTAAAGAAATTACATGAATCAAATACTGTCTTTGTGAAGTAATGGGAAACTTGGTATTTATTTATTTATTTATTATATACTTTACTGTACACCTATAAAATTATTACATAGCATAAACTTAGACTATAAGAAAAGTACAGTGGGCGGCCTTATCGCTAAAAGCGATCTCTGCCAGGCAACCTTTGGATGGATATGGTTTGCAGAGGAAAATAATGGTGGTTGTAGGCGTACCAAATAAATATATTATAAATATATATTTATAATATATACATATGTATAATATATACATAAATACATAATAATATTACATCAATACTTATATTCGAAAATTTTAATCATAATTTTATAATATATACCTCTGCAACTAAACATATATACATCTCAACATATGTATATACATACATCTAAATAATCATACTAAGTATAATATTAAATATTAACACGACTTATAATGATATAAATTATTATAGTAGAATGATAGCTTACCCTACAAGGTCAGATAGTGTTCCAATGTTCCTTTACCATCGCTTTAAACTTCGTTACTGTTTGAGCCTGCCTAATAGGTAGCGGTAGAGCATTCCACAAACGTACAGCAGTAACAGTAAAGGACTTATCAAAAAAGCTCGTGGAACGCATTTTCAGTTTTAAATTAAATCTTTACCAATCCGTCTTGTCAGCGTGTTAAAGTAGGCCAAATACTTTATTGTGACTCACATTAGGAGAGGCATACGTCCATTAGTGGGCTGCGAAAGCCTGTCTGATGACAAAACAAACAACGTCATATTTGAGTTTGATTACACTCACAATCTCTAGCTTAGCACTTACCGTAATACCATAGTAGAGGTAAAGCCTAGTTATAGATGGTCGTGTGTAAGGAGTCCGAAGGTTAATATATTATCCTTCTCTCCTTTCATTCCCGCAGTATTTGCTAAACAGCTACTCCACCATTAAAAGTAATAAAAAACCCATCCTTTCCAAGTCCTATCATCAGTAAATTGGACATTTCCTGGAAGGCCGTTTAGTTGTCAAAATATTCTAAAAGACATAAAATAACATTCCATACACTCACATACATACATACGTAATCCAAAATTATTCGTATATTTTCGTCGAATGAAACGAAAATAACTCAATCCATGACCGAATTACGACCGTTCACTTGAAATTTAATTTCTCAGTTATTGAAAAATACAATTGAACCAATTTTAAGAGGAATACGTTTATTCTCGCTGGAGTTGTTTTTTACTGTATTATTATATTTTTTTTGTTTTTCAATTGTATTTTTCAATAACTGAGAAATTAAATTTCAAGTGAACGACTTGAAATTTAATTTCTCAGTTATTGAAAAATACAATTGAACCAATTTTAAGAGGAATACGTTTATTCTCGCTGGAGTTGTTTTTTACCTTATGTATGCTTTTTTATACGAGTAGTTTCCATTGAAGGATTTTGAGGATTTGTAAGCGAAGGATCGTGGAGTAGATAGCGAATTGAGCAGTCGCTTCAGATTGCAAAGGTCAAAGGACACCGAAACTGAGCCGAATGCAGTACGAGTTTTATGGTAACGTAAGGTGCTGGCAAAATGAATTAGGTGCATCCTGAGATCTGACTTTTACTGGAACCAAGAGATATTATTGAGATTTCTGTAAGGAAATTACTGTCAGTGGTATGGAAGAAATTAAGATAAATATTCAGTAGACGACGACGCCTGTCTTTTGGGACTTTTCATCTAATGCAACATTTGTACTAAAATCGCTAGAGGAGGCAGTATCATGAGCGAATATTTTTAAACCTACTGTTACGGATTCAAAACGTAACTTGCATGTTCTGTCCTTTATCATGCTTTATATATGTCCCTCCATTATTCTTATTTATCCCATGCGCATTCATAATTTCCCAATACTGAGATCTGTTAACTGTTAGTGCACGCGGCAGCACTACGAAACTTTGATTTCAATACCTACCACAATAAGTGGTTGCCCATCCTAGTGTTGACCGATACAAACCTTACTTTACATTGCTACTAACTCTAACTAATAGAAGACGCCGAATAACTTGAAGCCTTAACTAAAAGTCGTTGAGGAGTTGAAAAATTATGAATCTACTTCCCTCCTTGACAAAGTGTACTTTAAGGACTTGGTCATAAAGAGCACCTTATTAGCAAGCTATATCCGTTTCCATACATGTGGCAGGAGAGTATTTTACCGCACCGAAATTAATTTTATAGTTGGTCCGTATAATATACTTGTACTACTCCAGAAGTGATTCCAAAATCACTAAAACTTATTGCTATGGCAAAGACGTTTGACACAGACTACACTCCATTAAATGAATGTATATAATATAATAAGCTCTATATTCACATCGATCGTTCTCAGAACAATAAAAACTCAAAGTTGAAGCTGGAACATTGTTTCCACGTAATTTGTGGTTGTGTGGAGGATAAAGGTGTGGTGTTCCTCCAACTAGAGGAAGGAGCCTCTAACCAAGCTGGGTGGTCGTGCTTGGTGGCCTGCAGGCCGACGGACATACATTTGAACTTCTATATATGCCGCTTGGCTCGCGAAAGTTGATATCGCGGTTCAGGATCGTTCGAATATTCCCGCCTTGTTTGTAGTCGTAGTGTAGTGTGACGTAGTAGTTTCTTCGTCTTTGGGTAGATGGCGTTGTGCGGGTGTTATGTAGCTGGCCGCTACATCACTCCCCCCCAAGACCGGAGGTCGTCCTTGAAGCTGATGGGGTCAGTTGTCGTGTGCCAGTGGAGTCTGTAGTCGCTTGCCGCAGTGTGCTTCGCAAGTCCCACGGTGAGTCGGGGAGAGGTTGCGAAGGTGATGTGCAGTCGGTGATGAGCAGTAGGCGATGAGCAGTGAGTGTCCCGCAGTGAGTCGGGGAGTTGCTGCGTAGTGGCTGCGTCGTGCTGCGAAGTGCTGCGAAGCGGTTGCGTGGTGGCACTGCTGCGTGGACGGGAGCGATGTGCGCTGCTGAGGAGGACCGTGTGTGCAGTGAGGCGTGCCTTGGCGCTGGAGAGGCTGCAGGGAAGACCAGGCATGCAAGTCTGCATGGCCTACGGATGAACCCTGGCCGAAGATGCTGGTTGGCGGCGACTTGATTGCTGACCATCAGGTGAAGTGCGGAGTGAAGCGAGGTGGAGATGACGATGATGCTGCTGTTGCGGATCTGACCGGTGAGGGTTGCTTCAAATCACGTCGGGAGAGCTTGAGCTTGCTGGTAATCTGACCGGTGAAGGTTGCTTCAGATCACGTCGGGGTCACCAATGTGGAGGATAAAGGTGTGGTGTTCCTCCAACTAGAGGAAGGAGCCTCTAACCAAGCTGGGTGGTCGTGCTTGGTGGCCTGCAGGCCGACGGACATACATTTGAACTTCTATATATGCCGCTTGGCTCGCGAAAGTTGATATCGCGGTTCAGGATCGTTCGAATATTCCCGCCTTGTTTGTAGTCGTAGTGTAGTGTGACGTAGTAGTTTCTTCGTCTTTGGGTAGATGGCGTTGTGCGGGTGTTATGTAGCTGGCCGCTACAGTTGCTTAAACGAATTTATAAGGCGCCTTTACTGTATATACGGCAATTGCAACTGGTTGCATTTGTTCGGAATGAACTGGGGCATGATTGTGTTGAGATTCGTAAATATGAAGTACAACCGTATTCAGACAATCTGTTTCGAATTAATATCTGAAAACATTTATTTTCACAGAATTTGACTGTTGAGATTACAAAACTATTTAGTATTACTGTTTCATGTGTTAAAAACTGCATTTAAAGGAATCCCACCAAGAACGTTCTTTCCTTTGGAACAATTTCATCCGTGTGGACACAAATTCCATGACCAAGCGGTATCGTTGTATAATACTGCGCCTTCCACGCCTTTAAACATATCAATCCTTATGATGATCATCTTTGCGGGATCCAAGCAATCAAAGAAATTAAAATGCTGCGGCATTTTTCACAGTGCGATTGTCATCTCCGTGATCTCTTTAAATCATAATGTTGCTATATCCAGCGGTCTTTGCATCCCTACGACAGGTCTTTTTGTGACACACTGCCACGCTTTTGCTGCCTCGAATCTATGTCAGCAACCTGTAAAAAGAGTTATAAAATACCCGTTACACAAAACATGTTACCAATTTACTTTTAAAAAGATATCCATTTCTTTCCCACTTCATGTAATAACGGTATGCTCAACCCTACTATATCCCAATAATAGTCACGGAACAAAATTAAGTAACAGCACTAGTAAAGACCCTCTTTAACAAAATAACAACCTATATATCCATACCTTTTACAACAGCAATTACTTAAAAACAATTCCAACACAATTCTCGCCCAAACATTTTACGAAATATCACTCCACAACTCGCAGTCGCGGCGACGGACGTACTCGTATTTGACGTCACAAATTAAAACCCCACACATGATTAAGTACATTTTATTATCCGGGTTAAGTGCCAACAACAAGGTTTAAATAGAACCGACAACGCGACAGCTCGTTGTTCTATGCGGGTTGAAATGTGGGTTCGAAGTAAGCGGGTTGTGCTTGACAATTAAGTGCTTTGTTCATCGCGTTAGAATTGCGATTGCAACGCAATCGCAATTTTCGCGGCTTTAGACGATTGCGAGTTCAATTATTGTTTGTAGAAAGGTGTCATTGGGTTTGTTTTAGGATATTCTCTGATTGGCAATATTATATTACGTATTCATAGTACAATATAGTTCTAGCGCAATGCCGGTATCCCGGTAGCGCTTCTCATGACTATTGCCGTAGAGCTTGATGTAAGCTTTCTAGGCTCCATGGCTGAAGCTGTGTCAGCAGGTATATTCAAGGGTAGACTTACTATAATGACTGATGATGTTTTACGACAGCCGAGACCCATGGTTTACATTGTCTCCGAGGTACGGAGTAAGGGATATTTAAAGACACATAACTTCGAAACGTAAATGGTGCACACCACGGGCACAGAGAACATGGGTTTGAACTCAAAACTCTCTGCGAACCGCTCTTTTGGTCACGCCACTAGAGTATCGGCACCTCAACAGACAGATCTCTAAGTCTCTGATTCGCGATCTCCGCCAATACAATCTAAAATGTGTTTGTGAGGCGATCGAGCCGAATAAGGGATCCAAAGTGTTCCAGAGGGATCTGTCTGCTGGGCAGAGTCAGCTGACAAAGCTGAAGACGGAAGGTGGCAGAATTGTATCGTCCAAGCCTGAGCTCTTGGAGGAGATCGAAAAGTTCTATGGACAGCTATACACGACAACGCAACAACCCGCAAGTACTCCAGCGTCAGACCCTAGAGCTGGATTGACCCGACACTATGCCGAAGATATCCCGGACGTCAGCATGCACGAGATTAGTGTGGCTCTCAAACAGCTTGAAAACAGCAAGGCGCCGGGTGATGACGGAATTACGAAAGAGCTTCTGAAAGCCGGCGGTACACCCGCTAGAGAAGCCCTTCGGAAGCTATTTAATGCTGTCATTCTCGAGGGTAAAACGCCACAGGCGTGGCACAGAGGTGTGGTGGTGCTTTTCTTTAAGAAAGGGGATAAAACCCTCTTAAAGAACTACAGATCCACCACACTTCTGAGCCACGTCTACAAGCTGTTTTCGAGGGTCATCACGAATCGTCTCGAGAGCAAGCTAGACGACTTCCAGCCTCCCGAACAAGCCGGTTTCCGTAAAGGCTATAGTACCATAGACCACATACATACGCTGCGGCAGGTTATACAGAAGTCCGAGGAGTATAACCAGCCCCTATGCTTGGCGTTTGTGGACTATGAGAAAGCCTTCGATTCGATCGAAACCTGGGCGGTGCTACAGTCTCTCCAACGGTACCGGATTGACTACCGATATATCGAAGTGCTGAAGTGTTTGTATGAGAACGCCACTATGTCAGTTCGCCTCCAGGACCAGAGTTCGAAACCTATTCAACTCCAGCGAGTGGTGAGATAGGGGGATGTCATATCCCCGAAACTGTTTACCACTGCGCTGGAGGATGTTTTCAAGCTTTTGGACTGGAATGGACTCGGCATCAACATCAACGGCGAGTACATCACTCACCTTCGATTCGCAGACGATATCGTAGTCATGGCTGAGACCATGGAAGACCTAGGCACAATGCTTGATGGCCTCTGTAGAGTCTTCCAACAAGTAGGTCTTAAGATGAACATGGACAAGACGAAAATCATGTCGAACGTCCATGTTGTACCTGCTCCTATTCAGGTTGGGAATTCTAAGCTCGAAGTTGTCGACAAGTATATCTACGTGGGACAAGTAGTCCAATTAGGTAGGTCCAACTTCGACAAGGAGGTCAATCGTCGAATCCAACTCGGTTGGGCAGCGTTCGGGAAGCTACGACATATCTTCTCGTCCGATATCCCGCAGTGTCTCAAGACGAAAGTCTTTGACCAGCGAGTGATGACTTACGGATCAGAAACGTGGTCGCTCACTATGGGCCTTATCAGAAGGCTCAAGGTCACTCAGAGGGCGATGGAGAGAGCTATGCTTGGAGTTTCCCTGCGAGATCGAATCAGAAATGAGGAGATCCGCAGTAGAACCAAAATCGCCTACATAACTCTCCGGATAGCCAAGCTGAAGTGGCAGTGGGCAGGGTACATAGCTCGAAGAACCGATGGCCGTTGGGGCAGAAAGATTCTGGAGTGGCGGCCACGTACCGGACGACGCAGCAGAGGTAGGCCCCCCGCAAGGTGGACCGACGATCTCGTTAAGATCGCGGGAGGCGGTTGGATGCGGGCGGCTCAAGAGCGGTCTGTGTGGAGAACCTTGGGGGAGGCCAATGTCCAGCAGTGGACGTCATTTGGCTGATATGACGATGATGATGATGATGACTAGAGTATCGCTATCTAATATTTTTTCAATAGTTGTTATCATACCGCCAGTATAGTTCATGTTATACTAGTACCTACAACGTAGAAGCCATGTTTCACAAGTTACTTGTTAAGTCGACTCCCGCCATCGCGGTCAAGTGCCTGTCGCCGCGCCGCACTCTTTATTGTGACACTTTAGTCTTATTTAAGACTTACGTTTTGTTGATAACTTTGTATAACAGACAGTGCACTACTGAAAAATATATTAAGGAGATTCTATTGACAGTATAGGAGGGACCTTGGGTTACGGCACTAATGTTCTAGATCACGTCGGGGTCACCAAATATAGGAGGGACCTTGGGTTACGGCACTAATGTTCTAGATCAATTAAAGTCAGTGGGTTCATGTAGCACATCCATATATTTCGATCTCACAATACTGTTCTTAGTTTAACTGTCTTAGAGCTACTCGTGAGTAAATCTAAAGTACATGGCTATATAGTGACGACATACTTAGCTTACGCTTATACAATGACAACCTTAGCATACGCTCCGTTACAACAGATTTGAGTCTAAAGAAGTCGGAGAATGTTGTGTTCATAGTTATTATACAATCTTATCTATCTGCGCTGTATTTTACATAGATGATAATATTAACTGACTGACTGAGTGTCACAGATGATTATTCAGACTACCTGCGTACAAGGCAGGTGCAGCGCACCGAAAAAAAAATACGGAAAAAGACTTGATCTTTAAAAAATATAATCTTGAATAAAAAACTGATTTAACATAAAGTAATACTAGTTAGGTACTTGTCTAAAAGTGTCAAACACCTCGTTTAAAAATCATAATAATATTCTACACAACACCATCTAGTCCCCAACTAAGCAAAGCTTCTATTATCGGTACTAAACAATTGATAAACATAATTATATACCTACTTATTTTTATACATACTAATATAAAAATACATACATATTTTACATAAATAGATGAGCTTTCTGAAAAAAAAAGATTTTAAAGTATTCGTCATTTGCGTTCGTAATTAAAAATAATTGTAGGCACTTGACCGGCCTCACTGGAGTATCGAGAGAATATTACTGATTGCAGATGAATTTATCAATTTCAATTACAAATACGAGTATATTATACTCGTATTTTAAACTCGTATAGGTGACGTTTTAAGAACACAAATTGTCACTCCTCTATGTCAATCCGTAGGTGAGAGATGACTAAGGAAAATACACGGGATGAGAAGGAAAACTTCATATCAAACCCTAAACCAACCCGTTTGGCCAGCGTGGTGTGAGTAAGTACCTAGGCCAAATTCTAATATTGACACATAATGCTGTTATGACTGAAATTAGGAGGCCTATTTTCAGCAAGAAACTGCGAAACGCTGCATTATGATGATAAATCAGTCTCTTGTCCAAGCACTTCAATAATATTTTAAGAAACCTTAAAGGAAATGAAAATTTTATTCATACCGTTATACATACTGTTATCACAGCTGTTATAGTTATGGCCGCGTGTAGTCGCGTCGATGCCGACTCGGACACTGTGCCAAGTGCGGGAGATGCGCAGCCGCGGCCGGTTTTGCCTGCGCCCACGACGCCGCCGTGCTCTCGTTCGATTCCCCGTTGATGTATTTAACTTTTGTATGTATATATGGGCGCAAATTAATTTATAATGATTATATTGCTACGAAAATGTTAATAATATTTAAGATGGATATTTAAATAACTATTTGTGAACACAGAACTGAGAACTTCACTACTTTACAATATTAGACACTGTATTGGCTGCTTAACTGTTTATAAAGATTGGGTATTTAATTTATCGCTTAATTATTGAGATAACTCCTGAAACTTTCAAAGTAAAATCAATTAGTATTAAATAACATTATTCTGACACTTATTTTTACGGTAATAAATAACATGCGTTTATATTTGCATCCTGTTGATAGCGCCATCTGTTGACAATGTTGTAAAGCAGCGTTTGGTTAATAAAATAAATTTGTTATTCGTGTAAAATAAATAATTTGGTGTTGTGCAAAATTCATTACAATATTAATGTCGATTTTTGATTAGTTTATAATTAATCGTACAGTAATTTCAATTATATGTTGAAAAGGAGTTGTTAAACGTTACATTAAGTGTAATGACGGTTAGTGTATAAAAAGGACTATAAGTCACATTTTATTTCAATTCTGTGCTAGAAATCGTCTGAAAATAAACCAAGTAATATTACATGAGTGTTTTTATTATAATGGAGTCTGGACACGATAACCCTGGCATATCGGCGACAATGTCACCACCCCATATCATCCCATGGGTGTCGTAAGAGCCGACAGAGGGTGCAAGAACAGCACTGTAAGAGAAGGAAAACTTGATACAAACCCTATTCCAACCCGTTTGGCCAGCGTGGTATAGTAGGCCAATTCCTCCTTTCAAAAGAGAGGCCTAGTCAAGCAGTGGACTGTTAAAGGCTGATGATGATGATGACTCACCTTGTCAGCCCTCGATCCGCGCGTCACCACGGGAAGCGTTTGTCGGGAATCGTCACTGAACAGAATTGTGACCACCTATTACATGCTCGTTCCTGCGGATGTCCTGCAAGGGTCCATGGCCTGAACTGCCTTCCTATTGGCCATCGTACGCTCATCCTATACGATCAGAGAGCAATCCTTGAGCACGTGTCCCTTATCACTGTTACGTGACACACCACAAACGGGTATTACGGCGCTCTCTAAATCGATGGGAAATTTAAACATGGTATGTGCTGTCTTGCCACCCGGAAGCAGTGTGGCAGCGATTGCCGGCGACGCTACAGCAATGACAATTTTCCCTTGCCTCCTGACCTCTGCAAGTATGCCAGTAGTAACAAATGTTTTTCCTGCTCCACCAGGAGCATCCAAGAATAAAATTTTTGCCTGGCTTTGCCCAACGCTTTCAAGGACGGTGTCGTAAAATTCGTAAGGTGGTCATTTCAAATTGTCTCAGCGTTATACTCCCAATTTTCACGGTCTTGATGCGGTGATGATTGGGAAGCTGGTAACAAATATTTGACCAGTGGATTGCCGCTGACAGAAATGACCACGTCTTGAAGTGAACTGAGACAGGTGTTCAGCACGCGATCATCAGTTACTTCGACTTCGTCTCTAGTAACACGCCTCAAAGCTCGTAGAAAATCTTCAGACAGATGATGGCGATACTTCTCCCAGAAAGCTACCACGTTCGCGACTCCACAAAACACCAAGATGACGTCAAACAGATGACGCATGCGGCTGGGACTATCACTGACGCTCGCCTCCGCGAGGTTGTCATCCTAGTATTGGTCACCGTCGAGAAAGTGACGTACTACGCAGGCTGTGCGGTAAGTGGGATACTCCAAGCCATCAAATGTCCTCAGAAAGGCGAAAGACGTTGGGCTTCGGACCGTGTCAAGTAACAACCGCAGAAAATAGCATTCGACATTATTTGTGTGTACGGTATAAACTCTACAAAATGCGGTGTCCTTGAAACTTCCCGGAAAACCTTCCACAGCACCTCCTCGTCAACGTCGGTTAAATACACCCTTTTGCTTGTCGTACGTGTAATATGAAGGCATCTCGTCATACGTAAGGGACCTCCCAAACTGATCGATTTTACAGAGCCTGAAAAATGCCAAGAGAGATGTTTGACGCCGATTTTCTAAGTGCTCAGCAACGCTGTCGGGATCAAAATATATGCGCTGGCCGTTCTCTAGGTGGTCGTGTAAATGCATTACGGTAGGATGCTTCTCATGTATAGAGAACACCAGTATCCGCCAAACCGCTTCAGACGTAATAATAAATGTGGCTGGGTGTGAGTAAAAATAATCTAGCTAGTTCCACATCTCACTAATGTTTATATACAGTTAATCCAAACAAAGGTACGTGCTATATGTATATCCCGGAAGACAACTGAAAGCAAGTTTACATGCGACATGAAAATATATTAATTAAGAAGCAATAATTACACCAATGTGACCAAAATTTTTATTTTGTACTAACTCTATTACTATTTATTCTGACAGAAATGATGTAAGCAATCAACTGTGGCGATGGTGTAGTTAATTAATTAAATAACTTCAACTAATAGCCTTGCTCATCTCTGAAACGAATTAAAAATAAAATTTTAAGAAGAAAATGTACAACTCCATCTATGACTTTTGAAAACAACTATTTAACGTCGCCAACATGTTCAAATTTAAATTATTTATATCCAAAAAGGGCTTACACATGTAATTCGACTTGATGTTTTTGAACTCTCTTAGATGGCGCTGCATTAAAATTGTCTTAATTCTACTTATATCCAAATAATTATTTTTATCAGCCTAAGTTACTTATATTGCGTGATTTTTATAGTGTGAAGCTAGCTTATAGCATAGTTAACATAATAACAAGATTCAAATATGCATTGTTACATTACACGTTGTTACAGAATGCGTTGAAGAAATAAAGGTTCTCTGCTCGTTCCCTGTAGGTCATAGCGTGATAATATGTAGCCTATGTGGTGACCCGACTTTTTAATAATATTTGTGCCAAATTTGAAGTAAATCCATGCAGTACGTTTTTACTTTATCCCGGATATAAGGACAAACAGATAAACAGATAAATAGACAAACAGACAAAAATTCTAAAAACTATATTTTTGGCCTCGGTATCGATAGTAGATCACACCCCAAGTATTCTTTTAAAAAAATATTCAATGTACAGTTTTGACTTTTCTACCATTTTATTATATGTATAGATAATATAAAATATCATCTTTGCAAGACGATATTTTTATAAGCAAGGTATGAAACAAACCTACACATTCTACAATCTTTAAAATGCTCATAACTTTCTGAAAACTTTTAAGTAGTTATTTAAAAACCTACATAAGTCTTTAATAGGAAACGTATAAAAAATGCACTATTTTGATATTAATCTACAATCGTATTGTTTTCCCGTACCATAAACTAAACAAAACATTTAAATAAAACTCAATCACGGTACATACAAAAACATATTCAGCCTAATACCATAAAATATTAGAAGCTACTACAAAACTCAAATATTATTTTTGGTGTTGCCAACACGGCTGTTATTCATCGTACCGATGGATATATTGGCATATTCCACGCGACTCAATGCTGGCAACACCACGTGATTTGTGGCTCGTGCGCGAGTACTACAAATTATGAATCTGCTCTGTCCGTTGTGTATTGAATATTTGTTGGACTCTCACCGTATTGCACTCAGCTCGGCAATTTATGATCAGTCGAAATAATTTCAGTACCGTTCGAGTTAATTAGTGTGTTGTATTACAAATTGTTCATGAGGAAATTCTTTTTTGTTCTGCCGCAGTAAACTACAAGGACTTTAAAGGCTTTATAATAGAAGGACTAAATATCACACTGAACTTGGTCCTAAACTACGATTTTTTTAGGATCAACTAACTGAGAAAGCCGATATTACTTCAATTCAACATTTTGTTGGTACGGGGTTGGTCACTTACGAAAATAAAGGTCGTAAACTCTTGTTATTAATTTTAATTTATTGTAACCAAATCTCAGCTGCTGTATTTAGATATTAATTATTTTCTCTACCTAATAGTCAACCAACTAAAACTTATTTTGCGGCGGATTAAATAATATTGTGCCTGAGTTCTTTACAGGGCAACTCCAGCACAGCTCGACGGGAATTATTTATTTTTAGTCCATAAAATCATTTAAAAATGAAATTACTTATTATTAATTTGTTACTATGCTATCAGCTAGTTTTAGTGTTAGTACATATCAATGAAAGATCTAAAACTTGATTTTCACTTTTACCTAATATTTCGGTTGCTATAGAAATACTGTGTTTACTGCCAGACTGAGGTTGCATTCGTATACCTACCTACTCAAAATAGCTAGCCCATGTGCGAAAAAGGTACCTATCCTTATAAGTAGGTGAAGACAGTAATAATAATAGCTGGAGACAGGGAGCTTTGGAGAAGTGTAGGAGAGACCTTTGCCCAAGAATGGGACAGTATAGTTTAAAAATAAAAAAGTAAGTAGGCGTTGTTATTTTTTTTTAGGATTGGCAAAATCAATGTTCAAGTTTTCACGTTGTGTTTATGTATATGGTTAACTCACAGTACCCGATTATTGTTTTGTTAGAATAATCTCAATGTATCCCTTCTAATTTAAGTGATATATTCGTGTGGATTAAGAGTAGAAGTATTACTAACCCATGTGATTCCGTGGATGTTCTAAGAGGCGGCTAAGGAAAATTAAGAAGCAAATAGTAACTTTGGGCAACAGCAAAGTGGGCATATAACCCTAAAACCACTCGTATGCCCAGCGTGTGCCAAGTCTGTATGATGAAGTAGTAAAAAGTTTGCTTATTTTTTAGTAATCAATACTTCAAGTTTGTATCCGTAAATTTATTGTAGAGTAACTCACAGCACTGCTCTTCGCATCGGTAAGTTCAGTAGGGTTGACAATTGAGTGATAGTGTATAAAGTGAAGTTTTGTATGAACTTATGAACAAACAAAAAATAATAAACTTACTTAAGATACTTGAAATATTGAAAAGTGTCATAATAAAGTATATCATCATTATTATCAGCCTTGAATAGTCCACTGCTGGACAATGGAGGATTTGGCCGACTACCTATACAATGCTGGCCAAAAGGGTACCGTCTTACTGCCCCTACGGGTTGAAATGGGTGGGTGACACTCCGTATTCTAAATCCATCACGGTAAATAAATAATAAATTATGATACCTTTCAATTCTTTCATTTATCGTAACAACGTAGACCTGAGGCAAGTTTCCCACTAATTCCGCCCTTGTCGATGACATTTATGTTACATACATAGATGTTTCTATGTAAGTAGCTATAACATGTTTGTATTTACAAAAAAAAGTATATAATATGTAAGTTTATCCATTATGCTAATCTAGTACCCATAGTAAAAGCTCTGCTTAGTATGGGCCTAGATGGTTTTGTGTGCATGTGGTAGAATATTATTATTATTATTTCTGAGCAAATAACTTTTACGGTACCCTCTGGCACAGCCTGTGGCAAGATGAGAGACTTTACAATATTTATGTCTATAACAAGCGATATTGCCGTACAGCCCTACAATATCGGTGGTTGCAGGTAGCTTGTGGTTAGCTGAGCAGCCGGTCGCGCGGAAAATTTGAGTAGCATCGTGCGTACGCCCTGTGTACCTATACTTACTGAAGGGTATACTCACGGGCCAAGCGATACTTAGTTAACAGTTTATTAATAATATTTCATAATAATTGAGACTCAGTTGTACCTATTATTAGCGCCCCATATGAGTGTTATCAGAAAACGCAAGATGGTGGGAAAGCTCAGTGGCCTTTGGAGCGCTTTTTAAAAAGTTTTGCATTATGGTGCTGATACACTTGAGCACTCACCTGTAATGAGCATTCTTACGAATTGCATTAAGCGTTCTAGTGATCATTCTAGCGAATGGACAGTTGTGCTTTGACCTTTTTGCTGATTAGAGCGTTCGATATAAAGATCATGAAACATTTCGCAGCAATGTTTGGCTCTGTTCTTTGTTTAGTTCGACAAAACAAAAAACGGCGAATGCTTGTTGTTCAGTAAGTAAGTAAGTACTTGCAACAACAAGTAAATGCTCAGGTGTATCAGGTATTTTAATGCAAAGCTATACTAATACTAATAGTTATATAACTATTTGTATCTGACAAATAGTTATATAACTATTAGTATTAACAATTTAATTGACTGCAATAACGCGATTTTTTAGATTAGTCACCAGATGCACAAATACGCATCAAAATCACATCAGGTCATCGCATCCAATCTGCAAAACAAACATTACATACGCTACGATTTGACATTAAAATTCCACGCACACATTGTCACGTACACTTCATAACAAAATTACATAAGCACACGCCACGCCGTACGCCCTAAAAAAACTATACAGAATCAAATTCTCATTTCGCGAGGCGGTGAACACGGCGCGAAATCCTTTTGGAAGACATAAGCAGACGGTAAATAGCGAGGGTGGATCGAAATAAAATCATTGTGTACACCTTTATGGGAAAATGTATTGTAATGGAGGAGGAGGTGGGATTGGAAATATGTAATTTTGCGTGTAGATGAATGGGTAATGTAAGGACGGTGCTTTATTTTGGAACTAAATCGTTGACATCTGATCGTGACCCGGCATCAAAATTCCCACATTTCATGTACTAGAATTGGAAAATATAATGTGCGATGAACTTCACAGCGAGATCGCTTATTTGCAATAAACTGGAGTAGTAGTTACTGGTGTTTAGTTTAGTTTAGTTTAGTTGGTCGTGGGTTTTCCGCACTTAGCCACTTATTTGGGCCATTGTGCGTAAGTGGCGACTTGATTGACGCCGACTACTCATACCACCTTAGCTCCTTCCAGAAAGCCATTAGTTGGCTGATGTCGTTCAAAGCCTCACACATGGTTCTGGGGTTGTTCAGCAGCTTTGCCCGTTGGTCGCTCACACTTGTGCAGTGCAGAATGACGTGAGCGGGTGTTTCTTCGGTTTCCATGCAGCCCCTGCACAGTGGGCTGTCCGTAACGCCTATGTCGAATAGGTGCTTGTTGAGTGAAAAATGGCCGGTTATTATGCCTGTCAGATGCTCAAGAGTTTTTCTATTAGAATGCAGCAGCTTGTGCGAGAGTCGCTTGTTCAAGCAGGGGATAGCATCTTTTGTTTGTCTGCATTCTTTTATGTCTGCCCACTGTTTTTCATGTTCATGTGCGGTTCCCTCGCGTAGCCACGTTTTGAGTTAGCTTGCCGGTATCGGTACAATCGGCTCGGGTCCCATTATCATTGTGTCCGATCCTTTCCGTGCCAGTTGGTCTGCGGCACCATTGCCTGCGGAGTTGCTGTGGTCTTTAATCCATTGCAGCGTAACCCGATTCTTCTCTGCAATCTTTTGCAGCTCTAGGTGGCATCCCATGATGAGGCCGCTGTTAAAGCAGTTGCTCCCAAGAGCTTGTAGTACAGAGACACTGTCCGTGATAATGCGTATAGACAGGTCTCTTACGTTCCTAGACGCGATTGCTGTTGCGGCTCTTGTTATCCCAACACACTCGGCTTGGAATATGGTGTTTTGAGTGCCAAGGGATGTTGAGATGTTGATATTTAAGTCATGGGAGAATACGCCCGCACCTGTCCCACGCTTCGTTTTTGAGCCGTCTGTGTATACTCTGACTTCGTGTATACCAGAGCTGTCTTTGTGTTCCTCCTGTAATTGGATGCGATATTTTTTGTCAAAGACAAAGGTTTTAGGGATGAGATCGCAAGCGGCCTCTAGCATCGGGATCTCTTTGGTTAAGGTCCCTTTTAGGCGTGCGTGGGTTATTCGATCATCCTTTCTCCACAGCCCGAGCTTGTCTATACAGATTGCTGCAGCGCCAGCTTCCTGTTGGATCATTAGGTGCAGCGGTCTTAGGTCCAGTAGTATCTCCAAGGCGGCTGTTGGGGTGGTCTTCATGCAGCCTGTTGTGGCCAAGCAGGCTAGGCGTTGAAGGCTCTGTAGCTTTTTTGTGATTGTGCTTAGTTGTGTGCGTGGCCACCACACTACTGCACCATATGTAAGCATGGGGCGTATAATGGCAGTGTATATCCACAGGGTGATAGATGCTTTGAGACCCCATTTCTTAGCTATGGTTCTCCGACATTGCCAGAAGATTGTGCATGCTTTTGTTGTTTTAGTGCTGATGTGCTTACCCCAGTTTAGATTATGGTCAAGTATTACGCCCAAGTACTTGACTTCATACGATAGGGTAAGCTCCGTTCCAAAGAGTTTTGGTGTTTTGCACATAAGGGTTTTCCTTTTGTTGGTGAAAAGTACTAGCTCGTACAACAGGGGTGAGAGTACACCTCCTTGAGGGCAGCCTTTTGCAACTATGCCCCTCGTGGTGGAGTTTACCGTGAATTGTATTGCCCTCTGTTTCAGCAGTTGATCAATCCAGCCACTAAGGGTTTGCTCAACTCCGAATTTTTCGAGGGCCCGGCTGATACTGTTGAACTTAGTTTTGTCGAAGGCACCTTCTATGTCGATGAAGGCCCCCAGTGTCATTAACTTGTTGGTAAGCGCTGTTTCCATGGTGCCCACAACGGAATGCAGCGCCGATTCAGTTGACCTGCCACTTCTGTAGGCGTGTTGATGTGGGTGTAATGGCTTGCGCAGTACTGCGCCCTCACGGAGGTGTCGGTCCGTAAGTCTCTTCAGCGTTTTCAGTTAGAAGGAGGTCAAGCTGATTGGTCTATATGCTTTCGCTTGTGAGTAGTCAGTTTTGCCAGGTTTTGGGAGGAATATGACTTTTACTTCCCTCCACCTGCAAGGTATGTATCTATGTGCTATTGAGGCCCTGTAGATGTCGAGCAGGTGCGACACAATCGTTGTGCATCCCCATTGTAGGAATGCTGGTATGATTTCATCCAGGCCTGCGGATTTGAATGCCTGGAAGCTGTTAATTGCCCATTTCAGCCGGTCTGTGGTGACCACATTTTCGGATACCAACCAGTCTGTTTGGGTCGGTGGTCTGTAGTCTCAATCATTTCACAGACGGTTTTTGGTTACTTCACAACCTGGGAAGTGAGTTTCAATTAGCACTTGGCTAATTTCATCGTCCGTAGTTGCGTAGGTTCCATCTTGCTTTTTAATGGCGCCAAGGGTTTTGTTGCTGTCCTGAGACAAGATCTTTTTCACCCTAGCTGCTTCATTCGTGGTGTTTATGCCGCTGCAAAAACGCTGCCAGGACTCGCCTCTGCGGAATCTTATGCGTTTCTTGTAGTGTGACTGGGCTTTTTTGTATTTGAGCCAGTCTGCTTCCATTCTCGTGATTTTAGCCCTGTTAAAGAGTTTCCTCAGGTTTTGCCTGAGTCCCTCTAGTTCTCTTCCCCACCACTGGATTTTACTAGACGACTTTGGGGGTGTTGGTGCACAGGCTTGCTGGTAACTTGTTTGTATACATTCTGTTAGTAAGTTGGTGTTATGCTCTATGTTGTCAGTGCTGGTTGTCATGTCCTTGAAATAGGACCTGTCAACCTGTGATGCGAGAAGCGTCTTGTATTTCGCGGTGTTTATTCTGCGAGGGTTGCCCCTAGGTTGTGGGACGTTCTCTTGCACACGTATGTCATAGCAGATTCGTCTGTGGTCTGCAAAGGATGGCTCAGCGGACACATGCCAATTTGTGACAAGTTCCGCGGCCCCATCCGATGCTAGCGTGATGTCTACTATGGTTTGATATCTGGAGCTAACAAAGGTGGGCTCCGAACCGTTGTTAACTACAGATAGATTTGTTGAAAAGATATATTCAGTCAAGATCTCACCTCGTCTGTTAGCATCGGGGCTTCCCCACAGCGGATAGTGCGCGTTCGCGTCCGCCGAGATGATTACCTGCCAGCCGTGATCCTCACAGTGCTGCACCAGCTAGTAACTGGTGTTAATGCGACAATTAAATATTAATCTATGATAAACTAAAGTACAAGGAATGACATTAATATGTTAGGTCTGTGCATCCTAAAATAGGAGCATAAACTAATAAGTCGTCGAACTTCAATTTGTGTCAAATAAGTCGCACTATCGTCCATCGCAGTTTATTTTTCGAATGCAAGTAGCAAAACGAATATTCAGTCACATGCCCCGACTTATTACCGGATCCCTGGTTGCAACTGGGGTAGCCCTAGGAGCCTTGAAACGAGCAGGCGGTTCGCCTGTGTCGCATAAGATAGTAGGTAAGTAATTAATTTATTATCACACCACAAGACACAATAAAAGTGCCTTGGTATGTTGTATCCACATTTTACTTGACCATAAAATAAACCCAATAATAATCAACAGTTTACACTCCACGACATAGCATCTGGCGTTTTAATTACATTTTATTAACAAAGCCATTTTTTGTTCAATACTAGGTACTTATTTAACAAGGTAGTCTCTAAGTTCCAAGAACGAACCCTTGTCAGACAAAAGTGTAATTGAGTTTTTCGTTTGGGAAACTTTTCGATAATTGCCCCCGAGAGACACTTTCCGTACCTTGCTCTCCCGTTCTCCCTTATCCGGATGGGTAATAATGCCATCACGGCCAACGCACATTTACAAGTTTACCTGATTAAATTATATTGTAAATTAATGAATTCATTTTACGACATGAGACTGCCTCCGTGGTCCAGTGGATAGCCTATGCGACTGCTGATCGGAGGTCCCGGGTTTGATTCCCGGGTCGGGCAAAAGTGTTACTGTGTTTTTCCGAATTCTCAGTAGCAGCACGGAGTCTGGTGATGTGCCCGGTAACGGCAATAGACTCACCCCCTATTACGTGGGACCTAAAAATTCATGGCGAAATGTGGGTGTAATATTACACTTCTGCCTACCCTTCGGGAATACAGGCGTGAACCTATAAAAAGAAAAAAAGATACGACATTTGTTAAAGGGGTCTTAATCGCGTAGATGCGTATATTATACTAGAGGATGCCCGCAGTTACACACGCACATATCTGCCGATCTCGTAGAAATTTTGAGAAAACCTTTCTTATTCCTTCCCTACGGTAACCAAGGAATATACTTGTGATTTTTTTTATTCTTGCTATCAGTAGTTCTAACTATAGCTTGTCTGTCAGTCAGTCAGTAACGCAAGAATACATACAGTTGATACGTACTCCAAAGGACACGGCCCGACAGTATATACAGGGTGTAAAAAGACACTTAACGAAAACTGAAATCCCAAATTGTACCAATCATAACGAAAATTTCTTACTTCGGCATCATACGAGGAAAATTACAACACATTTTCCTGATTAGGTACGAAATAGATGCAATTACCCCACCAATTTGCTGAGACTGATCGTTTCAAACAAAAAAACAAGATCGTTATTTGTTAGCTCCTCGTATAAATTATAATTAAAGTGGTAAAAAGTAAAGCCTTACAGTTATTTTGCACTTCAATGGAAAGCTAAGTGTACAAACTGAGTGATAGTGTGTGAACAGTACGATAATTGCGTGAATATTAAGCGTAATAACTGAATTAAAATACAGAAAAAATCTCGAACAAAACTCCTAACTTAGTGAACAGTGGCTCATTAACCGTGCGGTGCGAACTTCACAGTGAAAGGAACTTTAACGCGAAGTGATTAATGCTTAAGTTCGCCTGAGACTTCCGTTCCACATATTGTGCACCTACCGACCGGCATTGATACCTACATATATTATTATTGACGTTAACGAACATCAGCTGATATAATGCATTGTGAAGCTTGTAATAAAGCTATAGATCGTGGAGAACTATTAGTCTGCACTTCTTGTCGTAGCGTATATGATTACAAGTGCTTAAGTATGACAAAGGAATATTATTCGAGAAACCTGGTTGAGCTTAGGCGAGCTTGGATGTGTCCTTCGTGTACGAAAATTACACGACGTAATAATGAAAACACCCCAGTGCGTAATCAGTTTGATATTCTGCGGGACGACGCCGATATGTCGTGTGACGATTTATTACCCAACACGAGTAGTGCACACGGCGATGTTGGGATGTCTTTGCCAGCTTTTACGGCGATGTGTATAGATGCAAAGTTGCTACAGCCGTCCGACTCATGCAATTTTATCTCTTATGATATGTTTGATCGACTTCTCGACTCTTAATTAGAAAACATACGAGTCACCCTGACCGCCGTCATTAAGAAAGAAATATCAGAAGCGATTGATAACCTCAAGGATGAGTTGACACGCACCACTGACTTCCTTGCGAGTGAACAGAAAGACCTTAAGGTCAATCTGGCCTCTGTCAGCAGCAATGTAGTGTCGCTTGAGTCTGAAAGTATAAAGCTCCGCTCTGAATTGAACGATTTGAAACGCCGTATACAAACCTTGTAAAAAACATCTAGATGCCGCAATATTGAGATACACTCCGTGCCCGAGAGAAAGACTGAAAATCTGTTTACAATTTTCAATAAGTTATGTGATGAATTAAAGGTTCCTTCTCCCAACTCCGATATACTTACTATTCGTCGAGTGGCAAAGATGAATAGTGACTCTAACCGACCACGAAACATCCTGGTAACGTTGCAATCTGAGAGGCGGCGTGACGTGCTTATCTCAGCTCTTCGCCAATACAACAGGGAAAACAAAGATCAACTGTACTCTTCTCATTTGGGCATTTCGGGTGAAAAGCGTACAATTTATTTAGCTGAACATCTGTCGCCAGAGTGCAAGGAACTTCACGCCGCAGCGAGAAAGGCAGCAAAGGACCATGCTTATAAATTTGTATGGATAAAATTCGGCCGTTTCTATGTACGTAAATGTGAGCAGTCTCCCGCCATACTTATTAGAGATGTCAGCTGCTTAAGCAAACTTGTATAACCCTTCTTTTTTTCCCTTGGTATGTACGTTATTTGATATTTTTATAGTGTTTTTAATGTTAAATGTCTATTATCAAAATGTGAATAGAATAAGATCTAAATTGCACGACCTATATTTGAATGTACTTAGTTGCGAATACGATATTATATGTTTAACGGAGACTAATCTAAACTCAGGTTTTTATGATAACGAGTTATTCGACCAGCGGTATAACGTGTTTCGGAGAGATCGCGAAAATACCTGTATAAGAAAAGTGGAAGGTGGAGGCGTGTTGATTGCAATAAAAAAACAGTATAGGGTGATTCGTCAAACCTCATGGGATAGCAAAGTGGAGGATATCTGGATTAGCATTATGCCTAATAATCATCACGAGTCTCGTTTGAATTTCTGCCTTTGTTATTTGCCGCCTGACTTGCCACTTAATTACCTAAAGGCGTTCTATTTGAATACACAAAACATTCTCAGTGACGTTCAGAGTACTAACATTAATCTGATTATAGGAGATTTCAACGTGCCAGGTTTAGTATGGTCACCTATATCTATCCAATTGTACATTGAAAGCCGGAAATGTCATTGCTGATAGTAAAACGAATTTTTTGTTAGAATTTTTGTCACTCTGTAATCTTTATCAGTTTAATCATATTAAAAATAAAAATTATAGATTATTAGATCTAGTTTTGTGCACATCGGATATAATATGCGTTGAATCAGTTGAGGCACCATTGGCGCGACTGGGTGGACATCACCCGTCTCTTTTCATACAAGTTAGTGGCAACATTCCATCCAAGCAAATGAAACCCAACTCACGTACTAAGCGGTACAATTTTCCCAAGTGCGATTATGACAAGGTAAGGCTAGCTATTTTGGAGAAAGACTGGTCTAATATTTTAATATCAAATGATATCGATCTTGCTATTCAGGAATTCTATGACTTTCTTAATGGTGTTATAGCTAATACCCCTATTTATAAAGGCAATAAATCTGATTATCCCCTTTGGTACTCACCGGCTCTGAAAATATGTCTTCTTGAGAAGAAAAAATATCACAACCGCTTTAAAAAATATCGCAACCCGCGTGATTATGATACTTTCTCGTCATCATAATCACGCGATGTTGAGACGTAGATGTAAGAATCTTGAAAGCCAATGTTATCGATCTTTCATATCTCGCACAGAGGAATCTTTACCTCATAATATGAAATCCTTTTGGCAATTTGTTAATAGTAGAAAAGGCTCTAATGGGCTACCACAAACCATGAAACTTGATGATGTGGTCTCATCTGATGGTCAAGTTATCGCCGAATTATTCTCGAAATTCTATAGTTCTGTGTTTGAGAAGCCGCCTCCTGTCTCCGATAGCATGAGAGAATACATCACTGCAGAATACACCACATCCTTGTCCGCGATCTATATCGAGCAGACGGATATTTTACGAGAACTAAAACAATTAAATCGTAATAATGGTGCAGGTCCCGATGGGATTCCTCCATTATTTCTAATTATGTGAGCTGATGAGCTATCTTTGCCACTTTTCTATATATTTAATCGGTCTCTAGAACTTGGTACTTTTCCAAAATTCTGGAAGACAGCCCATGTTGTTCCAATTCACAAAGATGGTGATAAATCGAATTGCACTAATTATAGACCTATCAGCATACTTACCGCCATGGCAAAATTATTTGAAGCTGTTATCTACAAACAGCTATACTCCCACTTCAAACCTTATCTATCTGAACGTCAACATGGTTTTGTGCGCGGTAAATCAACCCTTTCTAATCTGCTGGAGTACAAAAATTATTTGTGCTCTAGTTTTGCGAAGAGAGGTCAGGTAGACTCCATCTATACCGATTTCCGAAAGGCGTTTGATAAAGTGAATCAAGATATACTTCTGTCAAAACTTATGTCCTATGGAATACATGGTTGCTTACTTCGTTGGGTCCAGTCATATTTAAAGCATAGAAGTCAACTTGTTTTTGTTAGAGGATACCTATCACAACCTTCACCTGTCACCTCTGGTATTCCACAGGGATCGCATTTAGGGCCATTATTATTCTTAATTTTCATCAATGATCTTGTAAAAACACTAAAATGCCCTTGTTTAATCTATGCTGATGATTTGAAGGTCTTTAGGTCGATACAGAATGTTACTGACTGTGAGGTCTTACAGCAGGACCTCAATGCTATATCCAATTGGTGTAAACAAAACAAAATGTATTTAAATATAAAAAAATGTTTTGTTATTACTTTCACTAAGAAACTTAATAGGTGTACATATGATTATAAACTAGAAGATCAAACACTCGTTCGTAAATTTGTGGCCAGGGATTTAGGTGTGTTATTCGACGACCAATTATCATTTCGCGATCAATACACTGACATAACGAATAGATCATTAAAACTCCTCGGCTTCATAGCTAGATCTACGAAAGGTTTCAAAAGTCCTCGCAGCTTTATACTACTTTACTATAGTCTAGTTAGAAGCATATTGGAGTACTGTTCAGCTGTTTGGTCACCTTGCTATGCAATACATTCTGATAGAATAGAAAGTGTACAAAGAAAGTGTATCAGATGGATAGCCTACAGGTATGGCTACTCAAGGACGCTCTTATCCTATGCTGAACGGTTGTCTTAATTCAAAATGACCCCGCTACATGTACGCCGTAAGCAACATGACTTAATTGGGCTTCATAGAATTCTACACAATAGCATAGATTCTTCCACTTTGCTTTCCTTCATTGATATTAACACTAGGCATAACACAAGATCGCCGAAAACATTTATACTTAGTGTATATAAGAATAATACATCTTACTATAATCCCATCATAAGAATGTGCCGCCTCTACAACGAAGTATCGGCCAACAATGCTGATATTGACATCTTTGACTCACGATTTGCCGTTTATAAGAGAAGGATTTTGTCCTTGTCTCTCTAAATCTTGTACTAATTTAAGATTTTTGTTTTCATTCTAAAACTTCTTCAACTGTATTTTGTACACATGCTATAGTTAGCTTAAATTTGTTTCATACATTTCTGGATGTCATTGTAACAACAAAGTTAACTTATAAAAATGCATATCATGTTGTGTGATTACGCTAGGGTTTTAATCTGTACTAAACTCATATCGACAACGTTATATCCATCATGTTTTGATTGTTACCTGTTGTAATTGCCTTAATAAATAAATAAATAAATAAATATAGATATCCTATGCACCCATGGATATGTAGGTATTTGGGGCATTGCACGCGCGCACCCTTAATTGCAGTTTTAAAAATGTGTGTACTAAATAAATTCATTTGCCCGGTATTATTTTTGTTTAGTGTGACTTGGCATGATGCCCAAAACGAGTAGACTTCGGCTTGGTGATGTGTCTTGTGACACCCTGTATAGAACTTTTTAATGACGAACTTATTAACGGAACGTTAAACTACGTACATGCGAAAACCCTGTTAAAAAGGTGTATTTAAATCCATAGAAAGATTAGTTAGTCTCATGGTAGACTGCTCAAATTACAAGCCAAATTCACAAATTACTATGTAATTAAAAAGGTTTATAAAAACCTGCCTAACTGTCACACCATTGCTTGTGGTAATATATTCCCACAAAGGATAATAAATTTATTCACATATAAAACTGCACAAATGCAGTTATTCTTTCTAATTAACACTAATGTGTTACCTCACACCGCAGTTAAAGCAATTGAACCATATAAAGCAAGTTTATTTCAGAACACTTTATTGAACTTTTAAAATAAATTCAAAAGCTTTTTGGCAGCGTGTCCACAGCCACATTAAGTGCATTGAACTTTTAATGAATTACTAAAATGGTACCTAAACAGTAATGGAGATCGTTCTGAATCTTATTTTGACTAGTCTCACCCTCATTTCTACTACTGTATCCATTTTAGCAGCATTAGATTTTGGAATACCTGTGGATATTAAGCTGTCTTGGAGACCCCAATGAATATTATCTGAAGTGTACCGAAGAGATTGGAAAATAATGAGTCAATAAAAAAAACAAATATCAAGAATTTTAATTGGTAGAAAATATAAGTACCAGTCATAATTAAAGCTGCATTATTTACAGCTGAAGACTGGTCAACCTCTCAGGTTAAAGTAAACCTTTACTTTAACCTGAAAAAGTTGAGCTTCGCAACAGCATATCAAATAATAATTCCATCAGACTCGAAAATAAATCATTATTATTCCAAAGACGTCAATGATGATAGATTACATCTAAATACAACGAGTCAACTGAATCAAAGTAAAAAGGCACAAGTCCTTTACTAAGAAATGATCAAGGAAAACACAGTGAACTTTGTGGTGTAAGTAATATAACCATAAACCACCGGATTACCTCCAAGGCATATATGGTAGAATTTAATTAATTTGAATGGTATTCTTTGAGTTTCTGAGAATCTCTTAGGTGAATGACATTGCGTTTCGATAACGAATCTTTCAAACGTCTGACCAGGTAAATAATAAAAAAGATCTTTCTTTAGAATTGTCAATATTATCTACAATAAAATATTATTTAATAGCAACTAGCAATAGAGCATTCATCATCATCATCATCATGAGCCTGCCGTAGTCCACTGCTGGATATAGGCCTCTCCAATGGCACGCCACTGAGCCCGATCTTCGGCTCTTCGTATCTAGGGAAGAGACGTCTATAGGTCATTGGGTCTACGCAATAGTTTACACTATCTACTTACTTACGTGGCAGAAAAAAGTATTTCATCGTTCTTTACCCCGTATAAAGCGAATTCCAAATTATATGTAAAAATTAAACTCACCACTCCGTTAAGTGCACTTTTCTTAGTATGTCTCTGTATCCAATAGAAAATGTCTATGGCAATATTTTCAGTGCAAAAAGTTTGAATTCAATTTTATTAAGCTACTGAAATAGTGCCTCGCTTTTACAACATTAAAGTTATCCATACTATATATGCTCGGCCATATTCGGCGAAACACAGGTTTCGAGCTCGCTGGAGCATGGGCCTAGGTTCGTTGCGCACGATTTTCTGCAAACACAGGGACGAATCCCGAATTCATACCTTAGGATATTTCAAGGGTTGATTGGAAATTGCCTTTGAGATTTGGCAAACCCTGAGAACTCTGGCGTTTTAAAAACGGGTCTTTTTGCGCACCTAACTAAGTTGCTGACAACATACACTAATGGCCGTCCAACAGGGTCATGCACTACAGATACGTTGAGAGCATCTTTCCCTGTTATATGTTTAGACAGACTTCATAAATATGCGCTGTGTATCATACATGAAATAAAAATACTTTTAATTTTTCCTTTATGATTTGTCTAGTTACGCTTCTTAGACCCGTCTCAAAAGTATTATTAAAATATTAATATAGTATAGGTAAAATAATAAACAAATATAATGGTTATTTTACACTTATGTTACCTAGAAAATTTAAAAATTTCAAATGTTCGCAAATACATCACAGTGCACCCAAATGCGTCCCATCGAATTTATGGAAAATCCGCCATTTGCCGCTCTAACGAGCTCGTAGGAAATTGTTTCAGCAGTTCGCCCGGGGTGCATTTGCACCCAATTTTACTTCTACCTACACGTTTGACCAAGATTTCAATAAGCCTGGAGCAATCCAGTTTCAAACTACGGCTTGAAGTCAAAAGAAAGCTGGCTTCGAATACTCTTTTGCATGTTTAATAATGTAAGCTGTTTATAATCGTAGTTGTACTTATTACCAGAAGACATGATTTGAGTGATTGAGTTCTTCTATTTATTTGTCAATATTTGTATGTAACTGAATAGAAAACCTTGCTATGTGTTGCATCACTACCCGATTTCAGATGAAAAACATATTATAAACCATATTTATTTAATAAGCTATGGTAAGTCATTATAATTTCGGTTATCAGCGTCATTGAATTCTTTCACAGCCTCGTCGTAATAAAATTGATATCTATCAATTTGGCACACATATTACCATAGTTATATACCATAGTAGGACATCGATGTAGGATTCCCAAAAAAAGCGACCACCGCACATTGAAATCACAATGCAAAACTGCCGAAACTGAGCAAAAACATTGACTACCAAAATAAATATTCGTGACGTGCGATTTTAGTACAGGGTATCAGAGTCTTTATACGTACACCTACCTTTAGTTACACATTCATATAACCTTTACTACCAGCAATACATGATAGCGATAGCCTAGTGTATGCATCAATAGACTGCCATGCGGAAGTTGACGGCTTTAAACCCAAGGTGCGCAATCGGAGAGCACGGTAAGCCGTCTCCCGGCTATCATGAATATCCTCGACAGTCGTTATGGATTGTTTATACCCTTTTTTTATTTTTCTTTTGATAGCCTTACGTTTAACCGCGGTCTCGCTTGATGTTAAGCGATGATACGGTCGAAGATGGAGCGCACTTGCCTAGAAGGTACCTATTCACCCACGACTTGAAAAGACCCAGATTCTACTCATCAGGAAACACAGACTCAGGCAAGGAGTTCCATACCTTTGCAGTACGCATAATAAATGAGTAAGCAAAGCATTTCGTGCGTATGGATGGGATGTCAACCATATAACGGTGACGATGACTAGTTGACACAACGTGACGCTTATGAACGTCAAATTTTTAAAGTAAATTAATAATGCTTCTACATTTACATTTACTGCCCATTCGCAAAGCAATAGGTAGAACCACGAGAAAGAACGGGCAATAAAACTCGTGGCCACTCTTTTTAATCGCCAGTGTTATGCTACATATTTTGTTTTTGTAAGGAGCTGCAACTGTTTCACATTGTAATTAATTACTTGTAAATAGTAAATAAGAACATACATAATACTTAAACAAATATGTAGTTACTAAATTAAGTGCTGTAGTAGTCTTCAAATGTGAATGTTGTGTAACAGGAGCATCCACTTACGCTTTATAATGTAGGCAACTCGCGATCATGTTCAGAACTACGGTGGAAAAGTATGTTACAGAAAGTGACGGTATATGAATACACGAAAATTACAAAAACGTTAGTATCCAGCCCATGATAACGAGTTACCTTCATCTAACACTGTAGCAAATTTTAATAAAATTTGTGTAACAACAATGAAAATGTAAATGTAGTAAGTTGAATGACCTAATAATGCATGAAAATTAAATTAATAGAACTAGAGATATTATATATAAAAAAACTGAAAAGTGAGGTATCTATATAAATTAAAAAATCAAGAGTTGGCTAGTGTAAGTGACCATCTATCCTTATCATTGAAATAATCATGAATGGTATAATAACCTTTCCTAATAAGGCAGTCTTTTATTTTACTTCTGAACGTACTAAATGGCAATTCTAAAAGACTAATTGGTATTTTATTGTATATACGAATACCTAGCCCTACAAAAGAATGATTAACTTTATGTAAACGATGAAAAGGGGCATATAAATTATGCCTGTTTCGAGTATTTATGTTATGTACATCACTTTTTGTAGTAAATAAACCTATATTTTGCCTTATATACAATATATTAGCAAATAAAAATTGCGAGGCTACTGTAAGAATCCCTATAGACTTAAAGCTATCCCTAAGAGTATCTTTTGCACCTAACATGTATATTGCTCGTACCGCTTGTTTCTGTAGAACGAAGATATTCTGAATATCCGCAGCTTTGCCCCATAACAAAATACCGTAGGACATGACACTATGAAAATAGCTAAAATAAACTAGATGAGCTGTGTCAACATCAGTAAGTTGTCTAACTTTTTTGACAGCATACGCAGCAGAACTGAGCTTACCTGCAAGACATGCTATATGTGCACCCCATTGTAACTTATTATCTAGTGTAATGCCTAGAAACACTTTCGAGTCAACTGTGTCAAGTTCCTCCCTATCTAGCCTTATATTGGGTCCGTCGGTCAGTTGTCTAACGTTAGGGAAAGCAAATTTAACGCATTTAGTTTTTTTAGAATTAAGCACTAAGTTGTTTGCTGTAAACCATTGTGTAACCTGTATAAGTGCATTATTTACATCATCAAATTGATTCCTATTCCTATCTACTTTAAAAATAAGTGACGTATCATCTGCAAAAAGTACGACATCACAGATATTTTTGAAATAAAAAGGTAAGTCATTAATATATACAAGGAATAGAAAAGGACCTAAAATAGAGCCTTGTGGAACGCCTAACTGAATAGGTAATTTAGAGGATGTAGTCCCATTTACATCGCGTCGATGTAAATGGGACTGAAATCTTTGCCGCAGGTACGACTCGACAACACAAAGTGCGGGTTCCTCTACGCCATAGTGGCGGAGCTTACGCAATAGTGTGTCGTGATGAACGCAATCAAATGCTTTTGAGAGGTCACAGAATACTCCAATAGCATTTTTAGATGAATCCCAAGCATTATAAACGTGTTTTATGAGAGCAACACCCGCATCAGTAGTGGATCTACCTTTAGTAAATCCGTATTGATCTTTATGAAGCAGACTATTTAAATTAAAGTGTCTTAGTAGCTGTTTAATAAAATCTTTTCAAATATTTTACTAAATGCCGGCAAGATAGAGATGGACCTGAAGTTATTTACGTCATTTTTACTGCCAGATTTGAATAAAGGAATGATTTTACTTAATTTCATCAAATCCGGAAATACGCCTGAGGCAAAACATTGGTTAAAAATTATAAAGAGGTAAGGTGCAACAGTCTCAACTATAGTACCTAAAATTTTAATTGAAATGCCCCAAAAGTCGCCGGTATTTTTAATATTAATTGAATTATAAGCGATCAATATATCTCGCGGGGTAACGTGCTCGAATCTAAACACGTTCTTGCATTCAGGTACACTGCTAAGCAAAAAATTTCCAGCGTCTAAAGATGATGATTTTAAAGAGCTAGTAGTTGTTAAAGGTATGCTCGCAAAGAAACTATTGAACATAATTATGCGCTACTTGAGTGTGATTGGTGACTAATAAATTGTTTTCTTTTAGTTCAAATTGGTTTTCCCGTGGTCGTGCTCTTCCTGTAGTGTGAGTAGTTTTTTACATAATTTAGAAAAGGTGTGTCAAATCTATGTTGTTTCATACCATATAATTCAAACAATTTGGCTCTACTTCTGTATATACCTATAGTGGCCCACTGGTTAAAAGATCCGGTAGTACCCTTTAATGTGACAGTTTTACTCTTGAAAGTATCTTGAAACTCATTATTAGTAAATAATGAGTTCCAAAAAGTGAATTATAAATTGTATTTGGATTTTCGGAGTTCAAAATTGAGGTATTGAGTTTAGCGATAATATTGTTTTTAAAACGTATAAAACGATTGGTAGTTTGAGGCCTACATTCTACTGTATGTGATTTATCATATGTTGTACATGAAAAACTAGCTATCTATCCACGGTGTTCAGAAGGAAGAGAACTAATAACTACTGGGTTTTTAGCAACCCAAGAACTAAATATGTTATCCCAACAAGTAGAAGATGTTTCAGAGACTCTAGTAGGTTCACAGAATAAATTACTTAAATTAAATGACTTAAAAAGATTCAGAAATCTAGAACACTGTGAAGAATTCTCTAAAATATTAATATTAAAATCACCACATACTATAATATTCTTATGACTACCTATAATTTTATTAAGAGCATCTTCCATAACAGTCTCAAATAGATTATAATCCACACAGGACAACTCAATAGTGCGCTCAATAGATAAATTTACAATATCCTTACGTTCTTTGCATTTTAATAAATTTGAAGTCATTATGAGAGAACCGCCTCTAATAGCCTGCTTTCTTATATACAAACTCTGCACTGTGTAATATTCATTTATAACAATAACCTCATGGGTGCTTAACCTATGTTCAGTTAAGCACAAAACCTTAACGTCATATTTTTCTAGAAATAAACTTAACTCTAACTCTTTGCCAGATAGGCCCTGCATGTTTTGATGTACTATATTCAAATACTGCAGCCTAACTGTCCTATCTTGGAGTTTAAATCACAAGATGTATCAATAAAAACGTTGTTAGTACATGTACTAACCCTATCAAATAAATTGTCAACACATGGCTCACTGCCTGTACATTGTATGCTAATAACTTAGCAATTTGTCGTTTAATATAAAATGGCAGATACATTGTATTAAAGATACATTGTATTAAAATAAATTTACTAATAAATTTATTAGCGTCAAAAAACAATATTGCGTCACTATGACGACAAGTTATGTAATACAATAACATGTTTAATGAGTGTATGTGCATATTTTGTGTGTGTGTTAAGTTGTTTGAATAAGGTAAAGCACCTAAAATAAATTTACAACTAAATTTAGAATTAAGTTCTATCAACAATTCAACACATTCTATGATATCCTGTCTCTTTACAGTTAAACTGTTACCAAACAATAACATTGCAGTACTACTCTCATCTAAGGGGTGTAACTTAATCTGATTAACTAAACTACAGTAACTATCCCCTGGCCTACAATAATTTATAACACACTGATTTGTATATTCACTGAGAAGACTACCAAAATTGTGACCTAGCCTATCAGAAAAAATAAAAGTTTTATTAATAGATGTCGGAGGCCTAGATTTATTTAAATGTGATTGTAATGAGTGTGAGTTTTGTGGATTGTTAAAAAAATTCTCAGGTAGTACGGTACTCAATGGCTCTGCTGGTACAAGAGTATGAGTACAAGAACACGAGAGCTTATTGGTCAGAGACTCATACATTTCTGCATTACACCTCACCAAGTCTACGAGCTCACCTGCCTCCACTATACGCTTGCTCAGTTCTTGCTGAGAAGCTTGGTATTTGTTGAAGATCTCATTTAAGTTTCTTTCCCTAAGTAATATCTCTTCCCTTAAGCGATGAGTGTCCATATCATACACTGATCTGCTATGTTCCAAATTTCTAGAGTACTCAGAAAGTTGATTAACTAAGTTTATGCGCTCCTTTCTAAGATTTAAATGAACTCTATGCACATTATATTTCCTAGTAGATTTATGACATTTTTTTATTAACTTAGTAATTTTAATGTAACGTTTAAGTTTATTATGACTAGAAAAGCTGGGTCTCATAATAATGGTATCCTCCCTGGTCAGATCTATTGTCACAACTGGCTCCCTAATGCACACATGATCAGGCTCACTACTAACCAACTCATGATATAGGCTACAGGTATTCGCAATCTGTTGACTGTGTTGATTTATTTCTATGTTGGAGATGGTTTTATGAGCTTCACTCAATTCACGTTCCAGTTCAGCAACACGTCTCAGAGCTTCTTCATGAGTGTCCATGCACTGTTGGAAGTTGGACGTCGTCAGTCGAAGTTGTTTATGTTGCTCAAGTATTTCAAGATGGTGTGTGTGCATTTCAGCCAGCTGTGCCTTGAGTTCAGTGTTCTTGTCTACTATTTTCTTTACTTCTTCTTCGCTGTCCTCTATTTCCTGTAGCAGCTGGTTACACAGGCTTTTAGAGGATTCCAATTCCTTGAGTGTGGACTGTAATTTGTCCTCCAGAACTGCCATTCTGCGGGTCATCATTTGAACAGACCTACCGTAAGCACCTGAAATATAAGGAAGAGTGAGTGAAGTGAAGTCAGCAGAGAGAAACTAAGAAATGGGTGGATAGAAAGTTGAGAAGGAAATAATGTAGGTAGATTATAAAAAAATAACAGAAAAGTAAATTAAATAAATTTGGGAACAGCTTATTTTAAATCTAACTATTGGGGAATATGGAAGTTATGAATAGGTACAAAAAATTTATATGTTTGATATTATATTTATAAAACAATAAAATAAAATTGGAATGTAGGTAGGTACTTCTATAAAATGACCTGTGTAACACTATTGTACTCCTTAAATTAATATACTTATTTTATAATAAATAATTATGTTTTGTGTATAGTGTGTCATGTAGTATATGGTGTCTGAGGCAAATGTTTTTCGTCATCGATTTTGCTTCCACAAATCGTCAAGCAAAAGGAGACATAAACGGTGCCGCTGTGTATTGTAAATGACGTCACTCACGTGCAGTGAGCAGTGTTTATGAAATGTATAGAGTATATTAGTTAGTATTATATGAATAAAACGATACAGGGTAAATAATACTCCCCGGGATCCCCAGGTAAATAATTATGAAAACAATACTCGCCGGGTTTCCAGTTGATTTTGAATCTTGTTTATGTTGTATCAGTTGTCCGTTACTTTGACAATTGGTCCGCCACAAGTTTTCCAGTGAGGTTTAGTCACTAGTCCTTTGATATTATGTTACACAAACAATTATTGCTAAGGTTTATGGGTATACATTTTAATTTAGACATACAATTAATGAGGAAAACAAAATAAAACTATTTTTATCAATTAAATTATTATACACGTAGCGAAATGACAGCTGTTCGCTAGTGTTGCCAGCGAAGAAGATTTTCGGGAGAAGGATCGGACTTGTGCCTCGTAAAGATTAAGCAACTGTTCCGACGTAAAGTACCTGCCTCACCTTGTTCAGGATAGCTAGTTTCTTGCCTGCCAGTTCTGCTTTTGACACTATATATGAACCAAAATTTAAATTAGAGGTCAACGTGACGCCAAGGAGTTCTTAGCTATCGGTGATCTGCACAGGTAAATTTCAAAAGGTCCGAGTCAGATGACTCCGCTTCGTGGAGAATAGACACGCCTGAGTTTTGGAGGTATTAAACTTGACTTGATTAGCATCGCCCCAGTCGGAGAGTGCCTTCAAAGTCAAGTTCAAACGCTCAATCATGCTTTCCCTGCGTGACTGTATTTCTGCTACATTGGTCCGAGCACAGGACATATATCTCTCTACAACCGTGCTGTCATCTGCATATCCGAAGATGCCTGGTTGCAATAAATCGTTGATGTGAAGCAGGAAAAGTGTTCCAAGCCTAGCGCCTGTTGGGCTTTGGTTGGTCATTTGATTTATGTTTCAATCAACAGCCGAACGCGATGAGCTCACAGTAAAGTCGTCTCTTATGAACGCGCTGTCATTTTCAGTTTTGGTAAGGCAATATTTTGAAGCATGCAGTCTAATAGAGCCTGATAAAACAGTTAGACGGGCAAGCATGCATTCTGAAATGGAGTATAATTGAATTGTGTTCAGCGCTTCCATGAAATTACCTGTGGAAGTGAAACTACGCTGCCGTAAACGTTACGATATTCAGCCTTTAATAGTCTGCTGCTAGGCTTGAACCTATGGAAACACAGGTGACACTATTAAGTCTTAGTTCAGTCTTTGATGTTTGTTGTGAAAATACCTTCTTGAGCCATGTTGCTATTTTCACAAAAACTGATTGACACAGCGTGCTATGGCGCACTGCAATTTGGTACGCAAGCGATTGTGTTTATGGAGTCCTTAGGCGTTTGCACAAATGCACATCCCTTGTTATCACTATCATCCACTTTCATTAACCATTATTGACATTATACGTCGTTGAGCTCCAGATAGCCAATTCTGGGATTTTGCGTACCTGTTACATCCTGAACAAAATCAGAAAAATCGTATATAGTTATGATTTCTGTCACAACATTTGTGTGGCGGTGATCAGAACTATATACGATTACGAAGCTGATATTCTGTCATATCTGGTTAGACTAGTAGGTAAGCGGACCCCGGGCTCCAAGGCGCAAGTCTTGGATACAACTGGGATAACGCTAGGACGATGATGATGATTTCGGTGGCGGCGATCAGATGACAGGTCTTGGTCTACAAGTTGAATGTTCTGGATGCAACCGCGATAATTGTTGGATAATGATGATCAACTTTCTCAACAGCAATAAGGACCATAGGCATACTCCTTGTTGAATCCGATTTGAAACTTGACAAACTGTGACTAAAATTGATCTCTATTTACTCCACAGGTTTACCTTTAGAAGAGATATTAGAGATACTAAAGTATATTAAAGAACAACTTGAGTCGATAAGCCACGCGGTTTTGGCTCGCGAGTCTTACACGCAATCTATTTTAGATTCCATTTAATACTCAGGCTTTAGCTCTATTGGAGGCTTGTAATTGTATGTGTGAACGAAAGCCGACGCCTGCGGACAGACGGCGGTGCCAATGTTGCTGATATTCTTAGTAGTAATGTTTAAATGTTTGGGTATAAAGCTTATTTTTGAATAATTACGCGATATAGAAACGTTAGGTAGACACTTGTGTGTACAAGTCGCGAAAGTCTACAAGTATTTGGTATAAAATTTGTGATGTTCATAAGTGTCACTTTGTGATTTAGGTAAGTAAGTAAGAAAAAACTGTCGTTATTATCATCATCATCATCATCAGCCTGCCATAGTCCACTGCTGGGTATAGACTTCTCCACGGAGTGTAGAACACCCACCGATCAGTGACGATGTACGCAAAGTGGCTGACAGCGGCTGAAAATCGAGCTCAGTAGAGTGCCATTGGAGAGGCCTAAGTAACTTTATTAAAGAAGAAATAACTATATAGATTGCCAAAACATTTATTTGGTAATCTTAAATTTGGAAGACACTGAGGTTGCGAACCGCTTAAACAACTATGCTATACGTACAGTCCTGTGAGTGAGTCATAAAACTGCCTGAGTGCGGTGAGCTATCGCTATGCCTGGCTGTCAAAAATATGTAGTGAGACTTGCTGCGGGGAGTCCATTCTTACGAATACCTTGACAATGATCAAAACTGTAGGATATGGCTTTTAGTATGTGTTTAGGAAGTAAGATGGCACTCGCTCTATGAAAAACTACTGTCTTATTGGATGAGTCAATTATAGTCTGACAGTCTTCGATGCAAGCGTGATAACGCTAAAATATTCATAAATCAATTTTTATGTAAAAATAGTAACACACTTTAAACCACGCACTATAATAAAATAAGGTCTGCGATCCACTGAAACCATTCTTCAGAATGCGAAAACAAAGAAGAGTATTAAATAACAACATCGCTGCTCTATGTTTTCCCTCAAAAAAATATATTTTCAAAGGCGATCCTTTTACCCGAGCATGCTGAAACAACTTTACATTTAATACACCAGACATATTAAATTACAAAAGCATTTTCATTGTTTACGATAAAAATAAGCGAATAGAAAGGAGCCCTCTCAGTAAAAAGTTCTCTGTTAAAATTTGTTGTGCAAACTGGACGCTTACAAGGTACATAAATATATCGATTGGAATTAGATATTATAAGCTGAAAGGTCTGACCCACTTGATGGGAAGGACGACCGTCAATGATCGTGGATGTATGCTAAAATCTGGATGGCTTACTAATTTTAAAATAATACACGCGTTGATATTTTCTTCGTTAAAGCAATGTGCCAGATATTTTCCTAAAAACAGAAATCAGATAAGTCCACACTATAAATGGAGTCAATGACAGGTTCAGGCAGTAAATCAGTTGTCTTGGTTGGTTTCTGGACCCTCGCTTTTGAGCTCGGGTTACGTGGTTTTTTTACTAACAAAATTTGACAGAATATTGACTGTCCTACGGAGCTGCTGTGGTGACTAGAAAGACCAGACGCGTCATCAACCAACAGAACCCAAAGCAATATTATTGGAGTGAGCAATACACTTAAAAAAATTAGGCTCCAAAGACTGGTATCGTGTCATATTTCAATCTAATTGACTTACAAATTAATAAGTAAATTAATGTGTAAATGTTAATAAGTAAATTCACTTACATAATTAACTTATTTCAATTTAGTAGTTAATTAAACAGACGTCTCTGTTAATTTTTGTTCGGGCTATCTGAATAAATTTGGTTGAGAATTTTTGATAAATTGTCTAGCAAAAATGATTATGTAGTTATTGATCGGTTGAGTTCATGTGATCAATCAGTCTGTGTTCTAATAATTTATTGATTTTGTAAAAAATATTACGGTGGTGGTAGGCATTTGATTATAATCTAAACACGCGCCACTTCGTCTCAATATTCAGTGACATGGTGGCCACTTCATGCACAATTAGTATGATCATAATTTCTGTGAAATTGCCGTCACTTTGCACAACGGCCATTATATTGCAACTAAAAGATCCATTAATTTTTAAACAGAGCAGTGTTTAATGCGATAATAAAATTCGATGATCTCACTGCATACGTGTCTTAAAATAACAAGATTTTAGATAAAAGGTAACTGATCGCTTAGTGATTTATATTCGTTTAATACTGTTCAGGCTGACGTGTGTATTATTTTTAAATTAATAGGCTACGTTTAGAGAGACAGATAGCATAATTTCTGAATAGAAAATTTCACTTTTTTATAGGATTGTCTCGATTTTCATTACGTTGTAATTACTGTATATATATTATATTATTTTTTAAATAACCATATTAATTAACGACACCATTTTGGACAATCCAGCACATATTATATGAAAAATACAATTTGGTTACTTACTTATTTGATTGTATAAAATTGGGCGATGAAAAGAGTGGCCCTGAGTTTTTTGCCTGATTCTTCTCAGAGGCTCTACTTTCTGAACAGGCATTTTTTCAAGTCTCAATTATGTAAATATGCATTTATATTTACTTTTTTTTCTTATATTATAATTTATGACTTTCTGACGTGTCCAACAGTTTTTTCTCATTTTATGGAAGTAAACATGTATTTGAGTTTGAGTTTGTAGTTTCTATGAGTGTTTGGTAGTCATAAAAATGTAGGTTTCCATCAAATTCAAATGTAATTTCATATTATTTATGGGTTTAATATTCAAGACTTTTTAGACAACTTATTCTATCCGCGACTCACGGAGCCCCACCTCAATGGCACATCGACAGCGCTGGTTTTAGTGGCCAGACCCAAATACCTGAAAACTGACACAAACCCACTCTGCTTAATCTAGGATTTACATATTACGGTGGATGAACCCGTAATGTTGAGTCGTATTGTAAAGACAAATAAAAATGAGCTTAGTAATTATAAAAAATGCTCTTTAATTATAATATACTAGCAGTCCGCTCGGTTTCGCTTATTTAACAAAATCAAAATAATATACCCTTTTTTTTTCTTTGAATCATGGTGGAAATTAAACAATTTACGTGCTGACTCCCCCAGGCTGGGCCCCTAAAGGGGCTCAGTCTAGGGAGAGTGTGGTGACTCCCCGACGATAAGTGCCGGGACTACCCACTAAAACCGCCATGGTGTTCCTCTATCCGATCCCATTGAATGGCGGGGTCACGGGATCTAAATTAGCATTACTGCCGCGACCCCGCCTGAGCTGGCCTGCCGAAGCGGGCCCCGTCCCTCGCATGCATCCATCTGCATCCATCATAATTGTCCTCATACATCCTCTTTCATACTACGAGTGGAAAAGAACGACGTAGTCTACTAACGCTACGAGAAGCGCACGCGTAACACGTGCGCCGCCTCTCGGAAAATAATATACCCTATGTCACCCAGAAATAATTTAGCTTACAAATAATGAAAGAATAGGCTAGTTGACAAAAAAAAATCATAAGTCCGTCCTTTAGATTATTAAAAAATAAGCGATACGTATTTTTTATTTGTAAATTAAACCAAAAATTACCAAGATATAGCTCATTAAAGTTACGTATAACGTCACGCCGTGCTGCATTTTTTCGCACTAGATGACGTCACACGTAACTTTAATGGGCTATATCTTTGTTATTTTTTATTTAATCGAAAAAAGAAAAATACGTGTCCAATATTTTTTTATAATATAAAATACGGACTAAATAAAATGTAATTATTTTGACCCTGGAAACTACCCTATTATTTAAATCGTTTCATTAGTTACGGAGCCTATTCGATACAAACAAACAATCAAATCTTTCCTTTTTATAATATTAGTATAGATAAATAAACATCGAAATTGTGCCACTTGTATGTAAAATATGCATATACCTTGAACAAACAGCACAGCTATGGTTGGGATGGACCTGCATCCGGTGAATGTTCCCCCTTCAATTACGCAAAACCTAGATTTGTTATCAATTCCTATTCTGTTGAAACCTTTGGTGAATTTTATATTTTAAAAGCAGTAGTAAACCCAGCATTTTCTAATTTTTAACCGACTTCAAAAAAAGGAGGAGGTTCTCAATTCGTCGGAATCTTTTTTTTTAATGTACGTTCCCCGATTTCTCTAAGACGCCTGGACCGATTTCAAAAATTCTTGTTTTGAATGAAAGAATATACCTCCTAGTTGGTCCCATGATCATCAGGTCAGGATCTGATCATGGAATCCTGAAAAAATCGAAGGAACTCTTCAAATTTTATAAGCACACTTGAAGCGATTTGACGATAACAACCCAATGCCGTCGAGTTTGGGCTCGTTTGAGTCAGCTTTACATAGACTTTGATACTGGATGATTTCCATGGTCTGATGATAGAGTTGGAAGGTAACCTTTGTGAAACAATAACCCAATCTAATCGAGTATAGGGTCGTTTGATTCGTCTTTACATGGACTTTGGTACTGGATGTTTTCCAGGGTCTGATGATGGAGCAGGAAGGTGGCCATGGTATCTTTGTAATACAATAACGCAACCTCATCGTGTTTAGGCTCGTTTGTTTTGTCTTGGCAAACACTTTGGTATTGTATGATTTCTGGGATCTGATGATGGAACTGAATCGAACGTGTTTAGGCTAGTTAGTTTACAAAAAAAAACTTGAAATTGCCAGAATGGTACAGGTCTACATTTCAGAATTGAGGCACGTAAGGAAGGTCTCCCCATCATGTACTACCTACACTATCCTATGTACCTACTTACCACCTACTTATTACTATTTTTTATTAGTATATCACTAAAAAGCAAAAAATAAAAATTATTTTTAAATAAAAAGAAACCAACTTCAAAAAAACACTAAGAAACAAAAAAACAAAAAATAATTGGTTTTAGAGCAAAAATTTTTGGAGTCGGTGCCAAGCCCTTAGGCAAAAAGTTACTTAATTACAAACTACCTATTCTATCAACAACGAAAGTTATATAAAAATGTGTAGGGGTTTTATAATCAGATCAGAAATACTTGGCTTGGCACCGACTCCAAAAATTTTTGCTCTAAAACCAATTATTTTTTGTTTTTTAGTTCCTTAGTGTTTTTTTGAAGTCGGTTTCTTTTTATTTAATGAAGTCGGTTAAAAATAATTTTTATTTTTATTTTCTTCTTTTGTTTCTGATACACGACTTGTGACAAGATTTTCTATATTTTCATGTGAGTGTGGTGCGAGGCCAACTCTGGTGTCAGACTCCTTAGACGCATAGGCTCCGACATGACAGTTTTCTCAGTAACTTTTATTTATTAAATTTACTTATCAGATACAATATCTTGCTTGTCTATAATACCTTTATTCCCAGTACTATTTTCATTTTATAGATTCACGCCTGTATCCCCGAAGAGGTAGACAGAGGTGTAATATTACACCCACATTTCGCCAAGAATTTTTAGGTCCCACGTAATAGGGGGCGAGCCTATTGCCGTACCGGGCACATTACCAGACTCCGTGCTGCTACTGAGAATTTCCTAACGGAAAAACCCAATAACACTTTGCCCGACCCGGTACTGAATAACCGTATAGCCGTATAGCATTAAGAACAACGATTTTTGACGCTTATGAATTCTTGGAGAAGGTTAAACTGTCTTGGAACCCACAATAAATTCAATAAAAAGTACATCAGGCGAGTCGAAGAAATAAGAAGTAATGTACATGTATGAACATCACATCAACATCACAACAACCAGTACAAGGTAATTGTAACGATTTTGAAGCGCTCAGAAGAAATTAGCACCAGAGGGCCATAATGTATATAACGGAATGGTCATCAGTACGGACGTCAATTGACTACGAAATGGAAGTGCATAGATGCGCGCTTCGACAGAGTCTAGTGACGTTCGCTCGAGTTGAAGAGGGGGGATGACGGTTGACGTTCAACGGAGCAACGACAACTATCACTTCTCTTGGAGACTACGGGCGGGCAACAAGTACCTAGAAACTGTCACTCGTTTCGTGTTCAGTACTAGTCAGTTTTGTCAAATTTGATTTGGTGTGAACTTATAAACAAACTGTGACGTGAAGTGCTGATACCGGCCAAGAATCAAGCAATTCGCCGACACATATATATATATATATATATTGGTATATATATATATATATATATATATATATATATATATATATATATATATATATATATATATATATATATATATATATATATATATATATATATATTGATAAACTACATTTAAAACGTATTTTAAAGTAAAAGTGCATTCCTTTCTCGTTACTGTCACACTCCAAATCTTACTTGTTAACTTTTCTCAATATATTTTCTCAACGGAACTGAATGCTGCCAATGACCCTGAAAATGTGCACTCCGACACTATATTAGCGTCGCAGCATATTTACATATGATGCAACGAATAAAATCCATGAGAAGTATTAACCTTTTAACCTCTATAAAAATCTGTATACTGTATATATTAGAAATTCCACTCCTAAAAACCTCGATAGTTCTGTGGAGGATAAAGGTGTGGTGTTCCTCCAACTAGAGGGAGGGCCTCTAACCAAGCTGGGTGTTCGTGCTTGGTGGCCTGCAGGCCGACGGACATACTTTTGAACTTGTATATATGCCGCTTGGCTCGCGAAAGTTGATATCGCGGTTCAGGATTGTTTGAATTTTTCCCGCGTTGTTTAGGTGTTGCAGTCGTAGTTGTGTCGTAGTAGTTCCGTCGTTATTGGGTATTCAACTCAATTCAATTCAATTTATTGCATTCCATAATGTACATGGGTAGATGGCGCTGTGCGGGTGTTACGTAGCTGGCCGCTACATCACTCCCCCCCAAGACCGGAGGTCGTTCTTCAAGGTGATGGGGTCAGTTGTCGAGTGCCAGTGGAGTCTGTAGTCGCTTGCCGCAGTGTGCTTCGCAAGTCCCACAGTGAGTCGGGGAGTTGCTGCGTAGTGGCTGCGTCGTGGCTGCGTAGTGGCTGCGTAGTGGCACTGCTGCGTGTACGGGAGCGATGGGCGCTGCTTAGGAGGACCGTGTGTGCAGTGAGGTGTGCCGTGGCGCCTGGAGAGACTGGCTGGGGCGACTTGCTTGCTGACCATCAGGTGAAGTTTGGAGTGAGGCGAGGTGGAGATGACGACGCTGTTGCTGGATCTGACCGGTGAAGGCTTCTTAAGATCACGTCGGGAGCTGCTGGTAATCTGACCGTTGAAGGTTGCTTCAGATCACGTCGGGAGGCTGCTGGTAATCTGACCGGTGCAGGTTGCTTCAGATCACGTCGGGGTCACCAATGTGGAGGATAAAGGTGTGGTGTTCCTCCAACTAGAGGGAGGAGCCTCTAACCAAGCTGGGTGTTCGTGCTTGGTGGCCTGCAGGCCGACGGACATACTTTTGAACTTGTATATATGCCGCTTGGCTCGCGAAAGTTGATATCGCGGTTCAGGATTGTTTGAATTTTTCCCGCGTTGTTTAGGTGTTGCAGTCGTAGTTGTGTCGTAGTAGTTCCGTCGTTATTGGGTATTCAACTCAATTCAATTCAATTTATTGCATTCCATAATGTACATGGGTAGATGGCGCTGTGCGGGTGTTACGTAGCTGGCCGCTACAGTTCCTTGATATTTGTTTTATGTCCAATATTCATGGTTTTTATACAGACTGACGGGAGTATAGACTCACATTTCGGCATGTTATGATTTTTAGGTCCCACGTAATGGGGAGCGAGCCTATTGAGTAGATATTGATTTCAAGATTCCAGATACTTTTTATTGTCCTGACGTTCCTATCGGATCTCATCTAGCTCACTGGCTATTTATTTATTTATTTTAAAACTTTATATACACAATGCCTATACAAGGTGGACTTAATTCCTTATTATTTCAATCTGTATCATATATGTCTGATACTTCACTTAACTGAAATCTACTCAATAACATATATTCACACATAAGGACATACAAGATCAAAGCTATGTAAGATCACAGGTGTGAAGCAATGCAGTGACAGTAACTAAGGCGTTTCTAACGATTATTGTCACGAGTTTCTATCACACTCCAACGAGCAGTGACGAAACCACTGCACAGAAAAAAATCTAGGATCGTTTTCGTTGTCTTTTGTGTAAGAAGATCGTTGCTTCAGCTGAGTTATCAGTTTTTTTTGTTTTTTTTTATAAAAAATCCCGTCAAATTGACTTCACGCTGCCTGATGGTAAGCTGGACCACAGAGGCCTTTTTCGTAGACGTGTGTCAGTCATCTCAAGTGTCGGAGTTCTTGGAATTATTTGTGCGGGACAAGAAGCGATCCCGAAGGATTTTAATGCTCTTTGAAGCATGGTAGCGCACTGTTGTAAACGCCACAAACGTTCACCCATCTAAAAGATGACCTATACCAGCGTTGATTAACTTAGCCGATCTTTTACGAACGGATAGTTGGGTCACGAGACGCTGTTCTGCGGGTGCACCTTCCTTGAGCAGAAACAAAAATAATTATTAAAATGTGAATATTTCAAGAGATCAGAAACTCTCCAGCTTAATTATATTAGTACATATCTAGTAAATAACTCAATTCGTACAAGAAGACCTACAATATAAAAGCCATGTTAGATCACGGGTGTAGAAGCAATGAAGTGACGGTGAGTAAGGCGTTTCTAACGATTATTGTCACGAGTTTCTATCTCACTCCGACGAGCAGTGACGAAACCACTGCACATCGTTTCCGTTGCTTTTGTGTAGATCGTTCTTCTAGTTGAACTGTTCAGAAGCTTTTTTTACTTAATATTTTAAAGAGCTGAGGAAATTCGTGTAGCAGTTCTGTATATTTGAATTGCCTGTATAGCGTGGTAGGGCGATACTATCTAGTTGACTAATGATGTGCAGTGTGTATTAGTTCTATCCTCATACGGTACTATACTTTGCGTAATTTACTTATTGTTGTTTTGGATGCTATTTATACGTCCGTGGTTGTTCGTTTGTATAGTCACCCGTGATATAGGATATGGTCTCAATTAAACAAATAAATGGAAATTGCTGTAAAGCTTAATAATTTCATTGCATAAAATTATGACGACTGCCTCCGTGGTCCAGTGGATAGCGTATGCGGCTGCTGATTGGAGGTCCCGGGTGAGCTTTTCCAAATACTCAGTAGCAGCCCAGAACCTGGTGATGTGCCCGGTAACGGCAATAGGCTCGCCCCCTATTATGTGGGACCTAAAAATTCAAGGCGAAATGTGGGTGTAATATTTACACCTCTGCCTACCCCTTCGGGGATATACAAAAACAATCATGACGTCAAGTAAATTAGTTAAAATATAACGGTAAAACTCATGGTTTGAAGCGCGCTATTAAGAGCTGTTGCTCCGGACTCGTAGCTCATAACATATTGTTATAAAGCCTAGAGACTTCCTCGATAAATGCGCTATCCAACAAAAATATATTTTAAATCGGTACAGTAACAGATCAGAAAAAATTCAACTCGTCATATTACAAAGGTTCTATATTACTGTCCTTCTAAATTGCTTTAGTACTTATTACACAGTATTCTAAAGGTTGATTAAATCGTAATCTACGCAAATTTTTAGACAACATTCTTAAGTCCACGTTCGTGTATAAGTATGAAGCACGAACTAAATTGGTCCTTACACCCACACATAGACGTTTACTACGAAAGTCCCAGTCGATAAAATAAATAGGTGCATCCAATTTTCCAAAACAACTTGCGCACAATTTCCTTATAAGCAAGAAAATTGGAAAATAAAAATAAATTCGCATGACGCTTTTAGTTTTGCAAAGTGTTTATTAGTGATCAAAATCTAAATGGACGACGATGTTTTCTGTTTTTGCGTCCACGAGAACCGCTCTTTTTCAGGCGTCGGCATCTACAGGTCACGTCGCGGCCTAGGATTTCCAAGTAATGATCACCATCTTTAGATAAGAATCCCAGTCCTGCGCTTCGGCTTAATGTTTGTTCTGCCATGCTGGTCAACTTTGTTACTCGCCATACATCACCAAACTTCCTTTGTAAGTATCGCGTGATGTCCCCGGCACTAACACCGTCGTAGTTTCTCGAGATCTTATGAAACGCGTCCATAATTAGCTTGGCTATATTCTGATCTTGCTCTTGATTCAAATTATCTAGAGCCATTGTGATTATATTCTATTAATTTCGTGTGTTACTAACACCTCACACAACTAAGATATACTACTGAAAGCTTGTTTCTTAAATCATACTAGTCAATTTTATTCTCCTATGGAAATATGTCTAGTTGCCTTATCACTTCGTCTAAATACGTGCAGCGCCCAACATACATATAATTTTTACAACCAAACCCATTATAAACCTTACTGCAATAAAAACAAGGTAAATTTTCGTGAAGCAACTTTTCAGAGACAACAATGCCTTGTAAAGTTCTTGAAGCGTACTCTACCAAATTATATTTGCTTGTTATGTGATCTTTAATTTGATAACAATAGGAGTGATTATTGTAATATCAGTCGATAGTTTGGTTTGGTACCTATTCCAAGCCTAAGTTTCTCAATAATAAAGTCACAAGTTGCAGTAAGCAATCAGAATGCAGCGTATAGTTAATGATTTTGTGAGTAAATTTGTTTATAACAATAAAGTGCTTCGGGCGATGTGGCCGCAACATGCACTTTATCAAAAGTTCATTTTGGTTATATGTGTGGATAAGTATTTTGTTCGCTCAAATGAGAGTTATAGAAGGGGAAAGCTTTATAGAGTAAGATCCCAGGGCCCCCAGATCTTACTTATTTTCTCAGAAACAAAATATATATAATAATGTAGTATTAGCATAATTATGCTGTGAGTGTACGGATACCGACTAGCTTGTATCGACGGACAATTTCTTTTTGTTCGAGGTGCTAAAGGTATTTACATACCTTTAGCACCTCGAACAAAAAGAAATTGTAAAAAAAAACACCACTGAGATTTTAAGAAAAGTTAGTCCTATATTATTATAGGACTAACTTTTCTTAAAATCTCAGTGGTGTTTTTTACATATGTTATGAAAAAAATAAGGTAAAGGCTCCTAGTACCGAGGTAGTCAAAATCGGCTCCTAATTCCGAGTTATTTTTGTTTTCGTTCTTATCTTTTGAATATTATTATGTAACTACTTAACAACAGGATTCACTCATTCCATGTTTCAAACTTGCTCACATACGTGAAGTTCGTAAGTGTAACCCCGGAGCAACTAGCTAAAATCAATCAGTCTCTGCCACGGCGTCGACGCGAGTGGTTTTTTTATATAAACACGGATCCTGTTAGGTAAGTGAGCTCATTTTTTTAACGTAAGTTTTTGTTGTGATTTTAACATAAGGTGTTGAAGGTAAGCAATTTGTCAGTATTTTGTGTTATTTTACTTGCCATAATTATCAAGATAATTTATGTTTTAAATTTATTTATTATCTAAAATATAAAACAAAATACCACGGAGATAGGGTACGTTTTTTAAGCGTAGTTCCTAATTCGGAGGTACCCTCGGTAATAGGAGAAACACTACACCGTATTCACTTGCTTATTACTTATAATACAATTTTTTTTAACGAGGCGTTTGTTCATTTAATATTATTAATATTCTTTCGAAGTAAAAGCCTAATTCCGTGGTATTTTTTATTGGACAGAAATCTTATTAAATGTTGTCAAACATGATCCAGAAAACAACTTTTTATTTAAAAGGCTTTAATAAGAAATAGCCCTTTAGTCTAGTAAAATGTAATTATTTTGTACAGATTTTTACTGATATTAACACTTTTCAATCACAGAAATGTTAGAAATGTTGGTACCAGTAAGAATTGAATAAGTTATTTATTCGGCCGAATTTTTATAGGTCGGAATTAGGATTACAAATTACAGGAATTTCTCCTAATTCCGAAGTAGGATTTTTGTATACCTCGTTGTTGGGCTCTATGAGCTCCTAATACCAAGGGTAGGCCTCCGTATAAGGATCTTCATAGAGCCTTATACCGAGGTATATGGCAACCACAAATAGTATTTTGGGGTTCCTTAAACCAAAACTTTCGCGCCATATCGAAATCCTTTATACACGCACCGCGCCGGCCGCCGCGCTACTATTTAGCGTTTGAGCTTAGCCGAATTTTGGATTATCCTGATCCCTACCTACTAAGATATATTCAAATTTTATATGAATGAATATGTTTGTTATTAATAATTTGACTGCCTCGTTGGTCTCGCGGCATAAATATGCGCGTGGGATTTCTCGGGTTCGATTCCCGGGTCGGGCAAAGTGTTATTGGGTTTTTCCGTTAGGAAATTCTCAGTAGCAGCACGGAGTCTGGTAATGTGCCTGGTACGGCAATAGGCTCGCCCCCTATTACGTGGGACCTAAAAATTCATGGCGAAATGTGGGTGTAATATTACACCTCTGCCTACCCCTTCGGGGATGCAGGCGTGAGTCTATAAATAAATAAAATAAAAATAATAATTTAGAATAAGTAAACTATCTACTTGCAAATTTTATCACTGTATTTTGTGTTCATATTATGTATGTATATGTATTATATTTATGTATATTATATATATATATATATATATATGTATTTATATCTATGTATCATATTATGTATTTATTTATATGTTTGGCACCTACTATATTTATTGTATATATGCCTGCGTATGTATGTATAATAAATAAAACAATTTATAGTAGGTTATTAGATACTTTTAATCACTACACATCAAAGCTTTTTGTCTTTTCAGTCTGTCCATCCTAAGGTTGCCTGGAAGAGATCGCACTTCGCGATAAGGCCGCCCTTGTGCACTTGATATGTATGTAGTACACTTAATAGTCATTTACATCGAATTTGTACCAACATTTGCACAATATAGAATTATCTATCTATCTACTTGAAATTTAATAAAACTTTTAAAACATTTATTATTTTATTTATAAACTCCTTTGTGACTAGAGTAGGAGCATATTTTAAAAAAATAGCACTACTATTTTACTATTATTATTTAACTTATAAAATTACTGCACGGAACCAATAAACTCCTTTTTATTCTACCTCGGAATTAGGAACCGACTACCGCGGTATTAGGTTTCAAGCCTGAAATACCTCGGAATTAGGGAAAGTCGACTTTTTTTTTCTTATTTAAAAAGACAACTCCCGCCCTAGGAATAAATCATGTGTCGCGGGGGACTTTACAAACATACAACTAACGGACACATTGAACACCTAATATATTACTTCTTATATTACTATTTTTTTCATGAATATATCTTTTGAAAACACACATAATAATAGAAGTCATACAAAATTTAATGTCCATTTTAGCTGAAATAATATTTTTACATAGCCTAAAATATTTACAAATGCTTATTTTTCCTGCTTGCTTCCAAATGTCACGAAATACCTCGGTATTAGGAGCCTTTAACTTATAATTAAAAAAACCTTGTTAGTACCGCCAGTCTCATATTATTATGGGCGGTAATTTTTACCAGACGCTTTGAAGCTTCAAAAATAATAAGCTAACCTCGTCTTGATTTTGTTTTTTATATACAATACTCGGGGAAGTAATGAAGTAAGGTCTGGGGGCCCTGGGATCCTGGGATATTATGCTTGTGTGGTGTTCTTAATGAACTTACAAGATTATCATATATTTCTTTTACAAAAAATGTATGAGTAAGTATATTAGGCACGTTCGAAAACCACGTTTCTTTTTTTAAATATTGTATTAGTCTTAGTGTTTCTTTATGTCATATTTTAATACGCCAGCTCTTTTTGCTACAAATGCAAATCATTACAATAACGAGGATTAATCAAACCGTTAAAGCTCTAGACTTCAAAATAGTCGAAAACATATCCATCATTTCTCACGCAGCAGGCTAAGGACATTTAAATACTTAAAGTTTTATATTTACACTCGATATATCCCTCAAATGGCAAGAAAATGTGCATGGGTGACTCTCAACTTTGAATTATTGACGTAGTGACAGGCAGTATGACCACTTAAGTAAATGTAAAATAATTGCAATAAAGATATTTATTGGATGCAATGAGATTAAAAAGTGATTACAACAGACTTTTTATAATTGCTTTTCTAACGTGAACATGAGTTTCATTGCGAAAGCTGTAGACTCAAACCATTTTTATGCAAACAAATTTGAATGTAATTCTAGATAACGTTAAAAGAATAGAAGGAAGCACTTATGATAAGAATAACACAATATTTTTCTGCTTACAAGTTCATATTTTAATCCGTTGTTGCGCATTAGTCTTGTAGATTCCACTGTAATATCGCTTAAGATGTTTCAGCTTTTAAAATAGCTTATGCAGTGAATAGATGGTGCGCTAGAGACTTGTTAGGAAATCCTACATTTTGCAGATTCATTCTGAAGATTTTTAAGCTACGGTAACGAGGTGAACTTATAATGAATGCTGTGTCATTGTTATTTTATATTATAATGGCAAATTATCTTTTTCACAGAAGGAGAAATTGTGCCTGCCTCGTTGGTCTCGCGGCATAAATGTGCGCGTGAGATTGGGAGGTCTCGGGTTTGATTCCCGGGTTGGGCAAAGTGCTATTGGGTTTTTCCGTTCGGAAATTCTTAGTAGCAGCACGGAGTCTGGTAATGTGCCCGGTACGGCTATTGTCCCCTATTATATGGGACCTAAAAAATAATGGCGAAATGAGGATGTAATATTACACCTTTGCCTACCCCTTCGGGTAGGCAGAGGTGTAATATAAAAAAAATAGGAGAATTGGTAGACATAGCTATTCCAAGTCTAGTGTCATAGGTTTTAGGTTGGTAGGTTGTTGTAATTTTTTATTATTTGTAAGATTGTTTACACGAAGTTATTTCTTTAATTTTCGTGCGAGTGTGTGGCCAACTCTGGTAGCGGAGTTTTCGGACCGCCCGAAGGGGCCGAAGGTATCCTACATGGCGTAAAGTTTATTGTCCTGAAATAAGAACCAGGACCGATAGCTTTACGTGCCGGTACGCACGGTAGCACTCTGATGTAAATGCCACACGCAGTCACCCTTCCAAGTGCCGAACTATGCAGCAACGCTTGCGTTACTTAACTTTGGCGACATATTACAAACGGCAAGCGAAGTCACGCTATGAGAGCTTCACGACGTCACAGGACCAAATACATATTATGTTACAATTACCCATTATCGCAAGTAAACCGTCCAGAAGAGTAGTCTAGAAATGTAATGGATTTAATTTGTCTGTATACGCGTGGTGCGTGTGCGTTTCAACATAACCCAAGTAAGATATTTTTGAAGACAACTCCAGCTATAGGTTTTACCCTACCTCTACCTTATCCTACTCTTTTATGTAATATGCAAGTGTATAACATTTTTGCTACTAGATATACACTCTAGAATAGAGCAACACAGGATATGTTCATGTCAGTACCTTTTTAGATTACTTTCAACATACCCACTTCATAAGAAGACACAGAGGAATATCACACTCATACACAGATCCCAAAATTCACACTCATATACAGATCCCAAAATTTTGCGTCAGGAAACTTGCGAGTAAACACAAAGTGACTGACAAACTTCGTTTTGTTTAAGGATTATTTTGAAATTAGAACCCCACCAAAATGCCCACGTAAACAAGTTTTAAACATGAAGCTTCTTCACATTGAGACTGCACGGTTGGCGTAAGCGTGGTTTAAGCGGCCGCCACGCCGCTTGACTCTGCGCCGAATGTCGTGGGTTCGATTCCCACACGAGACAGCACTTTGTGTGATTCATAAATTGTTGTTTCGAGTCTGGATGTTCATTGTGTCCGTTGGTTGTATGTTTGTAAAGTCCCCCGTGACACAGGATTTATTCTTAGTGCGGGAGGTGTCAAAAAAATATTTTATTAGGTGTTAGCGCTTCGTCCGTGCTTCACTTGGGCAGTATTATACTACTGCTATACACAAAATCTTTTCACATAAAATACCAATACCGTTTTCATGGTTTAAGAAAGTGTAATACGGTTTATATTAGAATAAGTATATTTTGGGTATATATTTCGTAGATGATACAAAAATCTCAAATTGGTTGTGGATGAAATTGAAGGCAGAAGAACATATCATCTAATTAAAGAAGTGACCACCTCAACAAACTAGTACCTAGCAATGAGGGCAAATATGCACTTACATCGATGATCAGACATGTGGGAACATTTGAGGAGACTTAACACTTATCTTTTAGATTACGTTTAAAAGACACTTTGAAAAATCATACTCATTAGGTATAGTCTTTGCATAATGATAATGACTAAAGTGTTCCTTATTTGCTGTCAGACACATTAGGAAAATTATTTTCTGCCCAATTTTTATAATTATGTGTATTTTTATTATATCAATTAAACTATTGCCAATTGCCAAATATGCAATGTTGTACGAAACGTCGTGCAAAAATGCTCAAAATCCAAATCTACCTTCAGTGTATCACTCGTTTCATTTAAATCAGATATTCATTATTCTTTGTACCCATAGTCGGACGGTTATTTCCTACCCAATGGCCAACGGATTATATCTGTTCAACCCTTACTACGATATTCGTTTTTTGAATGTGAAGGAAATTAAAAAGGTGAAGAAGTTGGTTAATCGTTTTTACTGCTATCTGCAGTATTTTGCAGGATTTTAAAAGTTGCACGAATTTGGATTAACCTTCTACTGGTGATGTAAAATTGGGTAACAGTATTGGTGAGGTACCGTCATTTTGACGTACTTCTCAAATGCCGAATTTTAGGATAACTAATTACAGGAGGATAAAACGAATGACTTTATTTACAAGTAGATATATTACTTTTATAAACTTTTCTAATATACTATAAAAAAGGCGTTTCACGCCTTTTTTATAGTATATTAGAAAAGTTTACTTAAATTATGCTTACAAATATAATACTAATATTTGGCTTGCATTTTCGTAGACATGAGGTCAGTCAAGATCAAATTTAAAAAAATGAAACCAATTTAAAATCTAGTCTTATTGACACTTTAATAATTAATCAAAAAATAACATTCATATATACTACTACAATAGAAAAATATTGTATTAATCTTGATAACAAGCGACACAATTTTTTCTAGGCAATTAAGGCAGGCTGGCTTCTTGCACTATGATAGGATGATCTTTTTTCCTTCTTTGCGGGATATATTGAGTAAGTTTCTAGTTTTCCAGGCTTTGTAGATGTAGATGGCACAGGTTTTGTATCTTCTATTCTCCAAATTCGCTTGATAGAAGCGCGAATGTCTAGAGGAATTCCAATTTCAGAAAGCTCACTTACGGTGTTGTGAACAGATTTCACACAGTGATTCTGGTCCAACTCACGATCTTCTATATCACTGACATCGCTACTACTTCGTTCTAAAATCTCAGTGACAATGCGTTCGTAATCTTCATCATTTGGATACATTTTAAATTTTTAATGAACTATAAATTACGAACACTATTAGTGATGTGACGTCAAATTGACGTCAGGTATCCTTTATCTCTTCATCTGTGCGTGTGCGACTACCGACTCCGGCAAAATTGGGCGCCTAACTGAGCTAGATGCAGCTACTGAGAAGCGCGGGGCGGTGGAACAAATCGTTTTAGAGATATTCAGTTGTTTTATTTGAAAGGTGTCAAATTGACGGTACATCACCAATTGATGGTTAAAATAAAGTGCATCATAGTTATTTTTAAGGTTGTTACCTGTTTTGTACTACGATACTGTTTGTATATTATTCAATAGGGTAAGGAAATGAGCTTGTACTAAAAATTTAAGTTAAATTATTGACTGCATTATTTACATTATTAGTAATGCTAACTGTTACTGTCCTGAAAACATTTTACTTCTGGGGATCTTCAAAAAAGTACAACAAATACTTTCTTGAACCAGGAATAGAACTCAAGCACGCAGGAGCAATTGTAATCAGACACATAAAATACTTTTAAAAAAAGTTAACCTTCTTCTGAGTCAGTCAAGTAAAAGACACACCAGCTAAAAATTACGTAAAATAAATCCAATTTGACGGGCTAGCAAGACGTAGCCTGAAACAAACACAAAACAAAACACTTGAAATGTCTTTTATTCAATACATTTCCCCTCAAAGTAAGCTCCAATAACTCTCTATTGTTATTGTACAAATTATAACAAACAATTAGCAATCATCTTTAGTTGGTCATTGAAAACTTCGAAAACACGAGGTTGCTTCCATTTTAAAATGTATAATAACTATCGAAAATCAATAGTAGGGCAACACCGGGTCGTAGTTTCCCGCAGGAAATAAAGCGAGGCATACACAGTTTGCTGACCGCCACAAACGTTTAAGCAGCGACGCAGTTTCTAGAGCGTTAGACCGTTTACCAGGACATATTCAGGACAATGAAGCGTAGCAACGTGGGTGAAAAGCCAAAATATAGATACCTATACATTATTTATAATACTATTGAAATATAAAATAACAATTTTATTAATTATCTTTTAATTTTTTTACATCCAAAGCAGGGCAAATCCCAACTCTTCACACAGCTTTTTTAATTTCAGTCTTTTGGGACCAATCTTAGTCTGCAGCGATATCGTTTGGAATCAAATCAAACCCAATGAAACAAAAAAAGTCTTATATATTTCAAATATATGTAATAATATTAAAAATCTTTACATAAAATAATGTTTAAGAATCTTTTTCATCATCAGCCTGCAAGAGTCCACTGCTAGATATGGTCCTCTCCAATGTCACAACACTGAGCCCGATTTTCGGCTTTTCGTGTCCAGCCGCTACTAGCCACTTTGCGTATATCGTCACTCCACCGAGCCGGAGGGCGTCTTACGGAATCTTATTGTATAGGACAAAAAATTATTAAGACGCCAGACAGACCTACACAAGGCTGGTCAAACCCATGCCGAAACATCGAGGGAAATATAAGGTCGGTATTTTACCTATATTTTCAAATAATTACGAGCTATGAACCAATTACGTAATAGCTATATGAAACTATCATCAACCAATATTATTACACGAATAGTAATATGCATCAGATTTAGACTTTTACTCTCTGATCTCTGAATCTGATTTAATTTTTTTAGAGAAAATCCCAAAATACTTATCAAACCAAACCGTTCACGTAGCACCCCTATGCATGGACATCATAAACGAACTCGGGGTATAATATGCTCTCGGTTTTGTGCAACGAACGCCCTCGTAACATTTTGTGCAATACGCTTTGATTCTTATCTGTCTGTAACTGGACTAGAATGGCCGCGCCGTTCGCTGCAATTTTTAGTCTTTGAAAATATTCTTTATAAACGAGTATATGAATAATAATTTTAAATAAAAGATGGGAAATAAAAAATGATTGTGGGTTTCGAGTACTCGACGTGCACCATGCACTAACTATCCCGTATTGCGGGACAATTCGCAAGCTTTCAATCAAATAACTCAAACAGATCATACAGATTTGTATACAAATTAAGGTTATAAATAGTCTAATGTAAGCCAGGCGAAATTTTACAACTCAATGAGCTGTTTGATACTCTAAAAATAATTTACTGTATTTTACTTTATGTACGCAAATTAGGTCTGCTAAAAATATCACTTAGGAATAAATAATAATCTTATTGGACTTACGCAAACGTTAGTTATTGAAATTATTCGCGTGTAATATTACACTCACATTACGCTATTTTATGAATTTCTAGGTCCCAAATAATAGGGGGCGAGACTATTGCCGTTACCCGGCATTTTCTTTTCGAACTCCATCCTGCTACTGAAAAAGAACCCGGAACCTTCCGATCAGTAGACGCATACGCTATAAAGGACCACGGAGGCAGACACAGAGTAACATGATTCTTAAGGGTCAAGTGTGAGGATCATCTTAACATTAGACATTTTTAAGGTGACAGCCGCACTAGTATATCATTTGCTCTTACACATACGTTCGACTCATCAACTTATGAATCACACAAATCGTCATCCAGTGAGGGAAGCGAACCCACGACGTTCGCAGCAATGCTAAACTACGAGATGGCAACCCAAGTCCACTCTAAGTCTACATTATTTAAGACAAGACCAGAAGTCTACAGTATAAGACACGTCATGAAATGTTTCATCTTAATCGGGAACGAAACTCACTAAAGCCGATTGAATAGTCTAGGTCACTAACAACTAGAGTATAGTGGTTGATTGTTTCTGCTATAATTCTTGGACACAATAACTCTTTCTCCTAACGTTATCCCAGTTTCAACTCGGGGTCAGCTTACTAGTCTAACCGGACTTGACAGCATATTAGCTTTTCCACAGAGCGACTGCCTGTCTTTCCTCCGCAACCCAAAGGGATAGCTATATATTCCATGGTTTAGACTAATGACAGTTTATTCAAAGATAGGTAATGACTTCCTATAACGACTGTCAAAGATCTTCATGACAACCGGGACCGATGGCTTAACGTGCTCTCCGAGGCACGGGGCAAGCGATAATTAATAATTCAATACGCACATAACTTCGAAAAGTCAGTGGTGCGCACCTAGGTTTCGAACCCGATACCCTCTGTATGGCAGTCTGCTGGTATCTCCACTAGGCTATCGCTACCTTTTTGTCTTGGACACAATAACATTGTGAGTAAATAGGAGGACCTGACCTTCTATTACACGTAGATTAGAAGAAGCCTATGTCTAAGAAGTGAACCGCGAAATGCTGTTTGATTATGATGCTAATGATAATACATAGCATGATTTATTACTTGATATCACACATGTTTGAAAACGCAGATCTGACGCCAACAACACAAATAAATAAAACATTGCTGCACATGTTAATAAACTCACAATATTCAGCCATGTCCGTGACAAGAGGATACTTAAACTGTTCATATTATACATACTCATACACTGATATTAAAACGGTTGTAACCGCATATTTAAGTAGAGCATTCATTGTAAACGTGTCTCGTTGACATCAAAGCGCTTTCAATGCAGTTATTATAATATGAACTTAATTTATGAAATGCAGGAGAGTTGTTGTTGAGTTGAAAATGTCATTTCGCTTGAAATGAATTCTGTATTGTAAAAGACAAACATACGATCAACTGACACATTGAAGACTCATAATAACAATTCGTAAATCACACAGTGTTTTCTTACCTCAGTATCTAACCAGCGCTATTTTAAGCATCTATTTTCATAAATGCATCTTATTACTTGAAACAAGATTTAATAGAAAATATTTGCCTGGATAGATGTTTATAAATTACGAGCATTCGTTGACAAAGACTGCCATTGCAGGATTTGGCCATATCTTCACAAAATTGTAGTGATCTATCGCACACCGTCACTCGCGACATCTTATGGACACTGATGGAACTACGAAGACAAGTAACATTGGTAAACCTTGAATCGCGCTATCAGAACTTATACACGCGTTAACCGTGTATACCAGTTCTTGGAAAAATAACCATTACTTATAAACATTAACATTTAACATTAATTCCTCAGATATACAGATAGCCAGGTCAAACAATTGTCCCTTTAATTAAAGGATCACCACGCATCTTTCCTTCGAAGATACATAAATATATAGCTCATACACACATCAAACATATAAAGTTATCAGTCGAAAGCAACTCTTTATTTTTATAGCCTTATTATAGTAACCTAAAGATACCCAGAATAATTTTGGCTCGCTATTTTGCTGTCCATAACTCTAAAAGAAAAACATTACTATACCTACATATTTTATGTGTTAGTGAAGAAAGCTCATCAACATTTTATTGCAAATGTCTTTTGCGCAATCGAATCGCCATCTGATGACGTATTGCTTGAAGCTATTTCGATTTATTGTTTCACTCAATCAGCAACATGGATTTGTCTGTAAATATTTTATGGGCAATATTGACTTGGTGTCTATTATGACCTTTTACTTCCAATAGATATGGCAATACTTCTTGCAAATCTTTCAGAAAATATGCTTTGAAAACAACCAGATTCTCTTCTACGAAATGTTATCAAAACTATTGCAGATGACCGTAAGTACAGTTTTTAGTGTATGATCTAGTTTGGTTTTTTTGACTAATTTAATTTAATTATAGCAGGAAAATTTCTGATTTACTGAATATAATTAATGTAAACTCGTACCTATGCAGTTGGTTATGACTAAAAAGCTCCTATTTCGCGGCCATTTATGACATATAAATTGTATGATTTCATTTATTTCTTTCCAGAGTGTAGCATCCCAATGCAAGGCAAACGCCTCCTTCTCCTCTTTCCAAATAACTCTTTGTGCTAGCACAGGCCGTTCCTTCTTATACACGTTTAGTTCGACCCGCCATCGTTGTTACCGCCTTTCACGGTGACGCTTAGCACCTTCGGGGACCCAATTAGTGGCAATTTTAACCCAAAGTGCTTCAGGCATGCGGTAGACGTGGCCTGCCCAGTCCTATTTAAGTTATACAGCAATTTCATGACAATATGTACCAACGATCACGAAGGCAAATACATTATAGATTACAAGACATTCGACCTACTTTGGTCTACTCATGTAACTATTCCACATAATTCTGCCAAAAGAACCGTCTCATTGCGTTGATGTTTTGATACAAAAACTTTTGTATTTACAGTTAGGATCAACAAACAGACTACTAAATAAATAAGTATATCCATACATTGGATCCAAAGTTTTATGACTCCGAGACACAGAAATTCTCCTTGACCTCTGCAGTACAGGGCAAGATGACAGAAAAGTACCAGACGCGTTTAACATGCACGACATGTATTGCTTTTCGAAGTTATATAAGTTATTGCGATCACGCCATAACTTAAAGAACGAGATGAATTGCAATTCACTTTACGCATTTGCAGCATTATGATGATTATGAAAAGATTAAGTATTTTTGTATTATTTTGTAGAACGTATAACGAAATCTCAAAAAATCTATAATTTCTTATGCTCTTTCATACAAATCCAGGACATGGGTAAGCATAACTTAGAAAGGCTGCATTTTGAGTTCCAAGAATTGTAGAGGATTCGTGTTATTATTGAGCATTTTTCTCAAAAGGTAATATGCATCAATTATAAGCAAACAACTAGCAGAGCTTATAAAGCAATTGGTTTTTAGTTTGAATTAGGCTCCCTGTTCGCAAAACCTGGCATTTTGCGTAGGTATTTAAGACCGACTGTATTTTTACCACGACCATATCTGTAAATTTGTTTGAAGATATGCCATGCTATTTATTGTTACTATATACCTATAGAGCCTCAAAGACACACCTACAAGTTTCTATTCCAATGTCACCTTTGATGAAGGCGTACCACAAAGTTTTCTACACACGAAACATCATAGGCATCCACATCTGCTACAACATTAAAACAAATTCTAAGTAATTCCAACTTCGATTCAAAGTTCTCGAACAATTTTTACCTTAATACACACAAGCAACTTGTTCCATTTAGACTTTGATAACAAGACTCATCATTTTAGTAATCACCTTAGTAATTAGGGTATTAGAAACAAATTGGATTACTTTCAAATTCAAATTCAAATTCAAATTATTTATTTTGTGAACACAGGTCATTACAGGTGTTTTCAATATACATATGTCGATTGTACAGTCCATGTTCCGCCGATAGGCATACAAAATTAGTTCAAATAAATTGAAAAAGTAATTTAAAAAATGTCAATAAAATAGATAAAATGTCACAACAGAATAAAATAAAAATACAGAATGTCAATCGATTTCATAATATAAAATAAATTAAGTAAGTTATAATAACAATGTGAAAATAATAAAAATTATAAAAATTGGTCATCAAGATAATAATAAATAATAATGTCCTCCCGACCGATTTCGGCCACGGCGGCTTGTCTATATATGAGACTTGCCAACTGCGCGGGACATATTATAGTGCACAAGTGTGTGCGCAAACACAAGTGCACTCTCTATTCCCTCACTCTCATAGTCCGATGGGACGCCACAAGCGACACGACCGGAGAGAGATTGGACGCAGGACCAACGGCTTAACGTGCTTTCCGAGGCACGGGGATGTGACACCGCCAACTTCCTGACTCCGAACTTCTATTGGATAATTCCTATCAGAAAAACCCAATATCACTTTTTTTGTTCGACCCGGGAATCGAACCCGAGACCTCACGATCCGCAGTCGCTAACACTACCGCAGGACCACAGAGGCAGTCATCAAGATACTCCTTAACTGAATAATATACTTTGTCATTGAGTAGCTTAAATAGTTTGTTTTTGTATTCATAAATATTCTTACTGTTTTTAATATGACAAGGTAGTTTATTATACAGCTTTGGTGCCATAGCATAGATACTTTTGTATGCGAAAGTAGTTCTGGTGAATAATGTTTTTAAGTTATCTGAGCGACGTTGACTTTCTACATGTCCAAACAAGTGAATATTGGTTCTTACGAACATCAAAACCTCATAGACATACAGCGACGGTACTGTCAAAATCTTTAAGTCCCTGAAGTGTGGTTTACAGGTATCCGTTTGTTTTAGTTTGCAGATGGCTCGGACGCATCTTTTTTGTGCCAATAATACGGCGGATATATTGGTAGCATTGCCCCAGAATATTAGTCCATACCTTAATGTGGAGGCTACAATCATATCCGTGGTATGCTGTAAGGAGAGCATTTTTATTTGCAATTTTACCATGTATAGAGCGTAAGAAAATCGGTAAAGCCTTAAACAAACACTGTCAATTTGGGTTTTCCATGTCATATCACTATCGATGTGCAGTCCTAAAAACTTTGTCGTATTTGTTTCCAGTACTGCGTCTCCTTTGTATTGGATCTGGTACCGTGTTTGTTTTCTTTGTCGGAGTTTGAAGTCCATTATCTTAGTTTTAGTTAAATTAATTTTAAGGTTATTGCCATTTAACCATTCTATAAGTGAAACTAGGTTTGTATTTATGTCGTCTTGTATTTCTTTAAAATTACCCTCGTCGAAAACAATTGTGCTATCATCTGCAAATAAGCACATCTGATGACTGGTTACTTTAGGGAAATCGTTAATGTAGCAGATAAAAAGTAATGGACCTAGCACCGACCCTTGTGGCACACCATACGAAATTTCTCTCGAACTTGAGGAGTATACAGTTTCAGTTTTTAACTTGATATTTACTTGGCTGATTTGAGTAAACTGTTTTCTGCCTTCCAAATACGATCGTATAAGCTCGAGAACATTACCTCTAATGCCATAACTGTAGAGTTTTTTTAATAATATTTTATGGTCGACGTAATCAAAAGCTCGAGTCATGTCCATGTACATTGCAGCAACTGGTTTTTTGTTGTCCATGTTATGGTGGATTTTTCTAAGAAAATGGTACACTGCCATATTAATTGTTTTATTTTGTCTGAACCCCATTTGTTCGTTACAAAATATGTTATTTTTTCAAAATAATTGTTAAGTCTATTACAAATTACCTTCTCGAGAATTTTTGAAAATATCGGAATTAATGCCACCGGTCTATAATTACAATTTTTTTTTTATCCCCTTTTTTGTGTAATGGCTTAATTATTGATATTTTCAGAGCCTCTGGAAAAACCCCATTTTCTATACTACTATTTATTATTTCACTTACTACTGGTGCCACTATAGGACCCACTGATTTGATCACGCTTGTTTTAATATCATCATACCCTGTACTGTTCGTATTTTTGAGGTTATTTATTATACTTACCATTTCTTTTGGGACTATTGGTTCCATGAACATTGATTTGTGTGATTCTAAAACATTCGTATTATTATAAGCCTGACAGTTTGCGTTAGGTTGAACTAAGTCTATGAAATAATCATTAAAGATTTGCGCAATACTTTGAGGGTTTGTGATGCATTTGTTATTTACCTCAATACCGTTAATATGCGTTTTTGGAACGTTACTTTTCAGATTGTTTATAACTTTCCAAGTCGCTTTAGACTTGTTGGTGCTGGATTCTATAAAGCAGCTGTTTTGTGCTTTTTGTGTCTGTTTAATAACACGGTGGTACCTGGCGCTAAATTTTGATAAAGCTGCTTTTGTGTCTTTGTTTGGATTTAACCTATACTGCCATAGCAGAGATCGTCTCTTTTTGCTGCAAACTTTAATGCCTGGTGTGATCCATTTTGGTTTATGAGTTGTCGATATTTTGCATCTTACTATGGGGAAACATAGATCATAAAACAGTTTAAATGAATCAAAAAACGCATTAAACTTTTCATTAGGGTTATTTGTTCCAAAAACGTCTGAAAAGCTTAAGCTGCCTATGCATTGCTTAAACAAATTCATGTTCTCCTTGTTATAATCGCGTTTTTTAACGTAATAGTATTTCAACGCACACGTTTGTTGAACTGGAAATTGCATCAATTGCGCTAGATGATCGGATACCCCCAATTCAAGTATCTCACTATTACAGCCCCGTATATTGTGAAATATATTATCTAGGCAAATACCGCTACTCGGCCTAGTGGGTTTATCTATTTCGATCGTAAGGTTAAACTCTTTTAAGAGACATTTAAATAAGGAGGAATATTTGGTTTTTTATAACATATCAATGTTAAAGTCGCCGCAAATTATAATTTTATGTTTATTTTTATAACAAATTTGTCCTAATATATAGTTTAAATTGTCAAAGAATATTTCCATTTTATATGGTCCTGGAACTCTATATATGCATACTATTGTTATTTTATGATCGGTTAGCTCAGCTGCACAGCATTCAAAGACATTGCAGACATTTACGACTTTCACTAAATCTATCTCTTTATACCTAATCTGATTGTGTATTAATATACAGGACCCACCGTTCCGTTTTTGTCTAGTGAAGGAGGTAGCAAAAGTGTAGTTTGGAATGTTCAGAAGATCAACATCACTCATCGTCATATTGTGTTCTGTAAAACATAGGATATGTACATACTTGCTACTGTTCAAAAGAGTGTCTATAAATTCCGTTATTATATCACTTTTAGCCAGCAATCCATTTATGTTTTGATGTAGTATGCGTAAGTTACTATACACGAAAAAGATTGTTGTCCTGAGAAGTTTGGCTACTTTGACATTTTTTTATTACAGGGAAATAGTATGGTATAGTACCTATTTTTTGCGGTAAGGGCTTTATTACTGTTTTATTTTTAGTACTAGTTGACATTTCTACAATCTGAGATTTAAAATAATAAGGTATTGTACCCTTTTTAGGTATACAGGTGCAATTCAAATTTAAAATTGAAAGTTTAAAAACTTGCTATCGTAGTCATTACAGTCAATAACATAATTAATAGTTTTACAAATGTCATTAAGTTTAAGATTATTACAATTTATATAGGAACAATTTTTGTATTCTTTATATATTTTCATTATGGAATTGTTTAGCTTGTTGACATCTAGATAAATGTTTTTAGTTACGTTTAGTACAATAATTTTGTTGCTGCTGAAATACTTTACAATATTTTGAATTTGTGCAAACACTGATTTTTGGTTGTAGTCATTTTCACCAAGAGATATTACAAGCTTGTCATTGGTTGCTAGATTTATACCTCGAAAGTTTTTTGCTATGTTTCTGCTCAACGCATTCGGCTTCGTTTCGCTTATAATCGTATACTTCTCATATTGCGTTCGTTGTCTTGAGTATAGGAGAGCTGAAGCAAGGCCTACGCATTGTTGAGCTCCGAGGATAACTATTTTTCTGTAATCTGCAGGTCTTTCTTTCTTTTTAATTTCATACGTAGGTATTATCTGCAATTTCTGGGTAAGTGTACTTATTTTCTTTGGCGTTGTCAGTTTCACTTGTAGTATTTCAATTTGTTTTGTTAGGCTCGTTATTTCCTTGCGTGTTTCATATAACTGTTTCTCCAATATGTTTATATTTTTATGTAAATTTGCAAATGTATACTTGTGATCATTTTGAGTATTAGATGTCGAGGTTGGTGATGAACGGGTAAGGGATACGTTTTGCTTTTCGCTGTTTTGGGGTAACACAAGACGTCTTGATATCTTTGTCGTACTGTTTGGCTTATTAGGCGTCGTCGTGGAGTGGCATAGCGTCTTTAGAGCAGAGATTTGTGTCATAAGATTTTTATTTTGCGTTCGCAAATCGTTATTTTCTAATATTATGTTTTCTAATTCGCCCTGTGTAGTGGCGAGCTCTTGAGTTAATGTTGATAATCTGTCTTGCATTTCGGAGTACCTTGAAGTGTCGACTAAAGTACCGTCTATACTCTTGGATAGTTGTTGGTTTGGAGATAGTTGTGACGTATCTGTCGGACTTAGGTATGATACGTCCATGTCAATTTCGCTGACATTGAAATTAAGTCTTCGTCGCTGTTGTCTATTGATGTTGTCGTAGTCTTCCATGTTTAAATAAATGTTAAATGAAATGTTTATATTCCCAAAAAGTGTTCGCCTTTACTGGATTTGAACCGGGCGCACTGGTGATTCTAAATCGGAGGTGTACACCACTCGGCTACGTTCACGTTGTTAAATGATGTCAAATTACGAAGTGGTTTGAGCGTCCTGTACTTTTAACTTCATTCGCTAGATGTCATTAGTTGTGTTATTCAGAGATGTTGTAATAGTTAGTAATATCTAGCACAGTTGTGTTATTCAGAGATGTTGTAGTTAACACATGTTCTAATAGATGGTGCTGTATTCACTAAACTGAATATGATGATTTGACATTATTGATCTATAATATCAGAAAAGTTATAACTTATTTCACTGTTTTTAAGCCGTGACGTTCGTTATATAGCTTAAGCTGTTCTAGATTTTCCACGCACTTTGTATTTTTCTTTATTTAAAGGCACAATTTTTAATGTCACTGATATGAATCGTTGCCGTTATTTTTTTCTTTTTGGAATATTTAAAATTTTACGCACTAATCACTTTGTTCATATGTAGTTCAGTTTTATACACAATATTCAGGAAAGTTACGATACTTTTAATAACTTTTACTATTTTTAACACTCAAATTAACGCGGACACAATGTAAATAGTGGCACAGTGGCGCCGCCTCTGGCTTTTGCTCTACTTTAAGGCTCATAGTTCGACAAAAGCCTTGTGTTTATAATCGCTTGAAAGAATTCAAATACTAGATCAATGTAGAGTTCGTTTACTCCGCAGAACGGAGCGAAGCTGACTCTAAACTCAAAAATAAAATATAGTCTTTGGCTTTCACTGAAAGGTAGCGATAGCCTGAAGGCGTAAACAGAGGAGATATCAACAGACTGCCATGCAGAGGGTATCACGTTCAAATCAACGGCGCCCACCACGCTTTTCTTAGTTATGTGCGCATTGAATTGCTACTTATTGCTTGCCTTGTACCTCCGAGAGCACGTTTTACTATCGGTTCTGGTTACTATGGCGAAGGAACGATAGCGACATTAGAAATTGTCAGATATTTTATAGTTCTATAAAGGAAATTACATAATGTGTTGCTGGCTTATAGTAATTATTAAATTCTTGGCGTAAGCAATCAATTACTTAAATTTATTAAGATCATTCTCATCCCGAAATTCCTGTTCATTTTAAAACTTTAAACCTGATAGTATCTATAGTATGAAGAAGGCTGCCTAGTTCAACGTTTATAATTTTATTTATTTATAAATGTCCGTGTGGTGACGGATTAAGAATACGGAATCTCACCACCCCATGTCATCCCGTGGGTGTCGTAAGAGCCGACAGAGGGAGCATATTATGCAGAGAACAGCACTGTAAGAGAAGGAAAACTTGATACAAACCCTATACCAACCCGTTTGGCGATATAGTAGGCCAATTCCTCCTTTCAAAGGAGAGGCCTAGTCCAGCAGTGGACTGCTAAAGGCTGATGATGATGATAAATCTTTATGCAAAATACATTGCACAAGGTGGACTTTGAACTTTAAAGACATTCCACAAGTTACTAGTTTAGAACTATAATAAACTACCAGCTTAATCTTTAAGTATAACCGTAGAAAAAGAAAACAATATCCTAAAAAGATGTACTTAAAGATAAAAAAAATATTCTAAGCATAACATTATCTTAGTTCATCTCAGTTGCAAAGAACACTCCATTCCATTTTAATATCTGAACTAATATTGGCAAATTGGTGTGAGTTTGCCAAATAGCTTTAGTGGAAAATGTTCCCATGGGCTTTTGAGCACTTTGTGAACGATTTAGTGTTTGGATTACAATAAGTTATCAAACAAATTTTCACCTCAAACACATTTCAATCGCATCATTAAAACTGCTTTTTTGACAGATTATTTTTAAATTATTCAAAGGGCGGTTTCAGATTACCTAGCGTTTTATACGCGCGTACGAGCGTTGACGCGCTTCTAAGCTTGTATAAGCATGAGCCGTCAGAATCCACGTTGTCACTGACACAATGTCACTACCGCTTCGAGCGAACACGCCAAAATAAGCCCGTTTACGCGAGGCCGGTTTTTTTGAAGCGCGTAATGTAGCGCGCGTGTAAGCGCGTATGCTGAAACAACCGTCTACGCCCAGAAAAAAACGCTAATCAGAAACCACCCAAGGCATTACAGATAATCATCAAAATATAAATATAACAGTAACTTTATAAACTGTTAACTGCAATAGCTCTTCTATTCTAAAATGTTTTGACGCTTTACCCGCTACGCGCACATTGCCAAAATACTTAACGGAAAGGGGGATGAAGCTGTCATCCCTTCTTCACCAAAATTAGAGCACGCACGGTCGTGCTCTAATTTTGGTGGTCCGAAGTGTTTGAGGCACGCACAGCGTGCTCAATTAAAAATCGTTCTATTGGTCGCGGTTTTTTCACGTTTTGTTTTACTTAAACCAAGAAACGAAAGTAGTAACTATTAGAATAATTCATATTCTATGCATTTAAATCGTTTTAGAAGGGTGAGGGAAACGAAACGCGCCAAAAATATTGAAATATAATTATCTGTGTCTCAGTTGCGAAAGCGTCCGCCATTGTTGTGTTTTGTTCCGTGATCTTTATAATAAAAGTTGTCTTGTGGAAGAAACCGGTGAATATTTTATAAAGATACTTATATAGATTTACTCAGAAAGAAATAAATATTAATTGTGAAGTGACATTATTCGTGACAAAGACAAGAAATACAGTGATAAAAGGCAAACACTTTTTAGAAGGGCTATTTCTACTCTTGAAACTCGCTATTTTCGTAAGTGTTTTATGATAAATTTTATTAGTTATGAAATTTTAATAGTTATGAAAGACATAAAAGTACCCAGATTATTTATCTGAAAACATATTTTAGCAACTAAATACTAGCATTGTAGTACAGTTTCACTGTTATCGTGTTTCAAATGGTAAATAATTCACAGCCACAGTGTTCGTAACAGTAACATGGTTGCCTGGCACGGCGAACTTTTTGTTACGCGTTCGGATTATATTATTTTAAGTGGCGTTAGATTCGTTTCTTACAAATTAATAATGTATTGTGTGAAAACCTAAAGGTATATGTGATAATTTTTTTGTGTTTATGAACCAAACAAGTAATGAAATTCATTAATATGTGATGAAATGTTTGTGTGAACGAGTGAAAAAAAAACAAACCTCTAAGTTTGTTAGCTTGTTTTGCCGAAAAAGTGAGTATTTAGTAGTGATTTATGTTATTATTATGATAGCTGATTTTATAACCAACACAATGATATACAATTTATGTGACATTAAGGTGTCATAATTATTTTTTTTCCGGTAACCTACGCAAATGAAAATTTGCAGCAACGTGTCCTTTCGCACTTGTGGCACTTTGCCTTTAGTTTGATCGCACCTCAAGGGTTAAGATTATTTGTTTATTTATTACTAGAATATGCTCGTGGCTTTCTCACTGAGATGTCAGTCGCTTACATGTGCTGGAGAGGTAAAAACTATGTACGTATGTCATTAGTCTCCAGCCACCTAATAATTATACTCTCAAATCATAAAATAAGCCCCTTCGTTGCGGCGTAAAACAAGGACAAAAATACAATTTCGCATTAAAATATTAGCAGGTATGTACTAGCATAGATAACAAACCCCGACTTATATTGGTTTTAAATGGCGCAAATCAACAAACTTGGATAACGTAATACGTTCCACGAATCTATCAATCATGATTCATGATAACTGTCAACAATTTCTGGTATATTTAGGGTTTAGTTATTCTAAATAATTATTACACCAAAAACTTTCAATATCATCATACGTAGAATGAATTCAAAGGTAACTTTATAAACGGTTACAGTGTTCAATACACTTAAGGTAAATATTTACGCAATAAAATTGACAATTTATTAAAAAAACATAACGCCTGAAAATGATTAAAAATAAACCTTATATAATATTGAATAACTTTAAATAATATTGAATATTTTATAATATTGGTCATCTCCAAATACAAAGCCTTACTCAACATGAATATGAAATATAAGTAAAATATTTGCTGTTTTATTTTTTACCCATAAAATACCGGATTAGGCTAAGTGCATACATATTCCTATATCGGTGTACTATACAAATTATTAAATTAAAATACCATGGAATATTACTATTTCTCTGGTTGCAGTTCAAACTAAATTACTATAATGAGGCTGTAATAAGGCTCTTTGACAGTCTTTATAGGGATTCAGTATCTTTTCAGATGCTACTGACACTGGTCTAAGCTATGGAGTATCGCTAGCCCTTTGAAGAAGGGAGATGGAAGTAAATGTGTACATATCTAATATTCTGTCCAACCTGTTTGGACTAGTGCTCAGACCGTCAGACCTCAGACTAGCGAAAGTCTAGAAATAAGTCATAGACAGATATTTCACAAACATTCCATCAAAAGACACAAGAGCGACCAAACTGAAAACGATTTTTTATAAACTACACAAACTGTTATCACATATAGGACTCGAACACACAGCACTCGGCGCAGAGATAGCACAACGTGCCTTCACCTTTCGTGCAGTCGAACGTTCGTGTACATTTAGCCTTATGTAAACTGAAAATAGCTAACGTTTTAATTGAAATATTTGGCTGGATATTTGGATGCACACACACATATACACACAGTATACACATGTGTATACTGATAAATCCAATAGAATTTTTTGTGTGCTACCAATATTTGCAGAGGAAAACAAATTATGTTACATTGATATGTGTAAATTAAATCATTGTCCTAACTGGCATAGAAGTCTGGTGATTAGTAGCCCTGATTGCAATTTTTTTTTTCGTTTCGATGGCAAAACTTTTCATACCGTTTTAGCCCAGTACTCGGCAACGCGTATCGCATTTGGCTTTGCTTGATACGTGTCGTCAAGTGTGCACGAGTCTGGGCTTGTGGTGCACGTCAGCATATGGCTCATTGTCTGTGGTGATACGCCGTAGTCGCACTTATTTTCGTTTGGGTGGATAAGGCCCCACCTATATCGGTTATCGGATTGCTATACCGGTCGTCATAGGTTATTCCGTGGTCCAGTGGATAGAGTATCTGCCGATGGAGTGATCCCAGGTTCGATTTTCGAGTCGAGTAAAAGTATTACTGAATTTGTCCGAATTCTCAGTAGTGGCACGGAGTCTAGGTCATGGGTTTGATTCTCAACGGAAACAAACTTTTTTGTGATGCGCACAATTATTAATTGCTCTGTGTTTGGTTGTAATTTATGTAAAAAAAAACATAATATGTATGTATTTAATCATGTAGATGTGTGTTTATCACTTATCTGGTTGTCTTAGCTCTGCGTAATAATATGAAGTGTAATCATCATCAGCCGTGTACACATAATATCCCACTGCTGGGCACGGGCCACTTCTCATAATAATAATAATAAATCAATCAATTTTGTACTGCGCCGCCGTAGCGGCTTGTCGTATGGCAGGTGTCAAGTTTCAAGAACGTGATACTGTCATGCGACAAAGATCTGCTGTGCCGGCGTGGCAGTACAGAATTGAAAGGCGTATTGCTGAGGCAAGGGCACTTATCGGTAAGCTAATCTGCTTTAGGTCTGGGAATATACATCCCAGGGTCATGCGCTTTGTGCGCCGAGCTTTCTTGGGGACTGGTATCAGTCCTCATCTCGGATCACAGAGCGCATTGACTTCCTAAAGCAGAAAGTTTATGCATGGGCAAACCGGATACGCAGATATAAAAAACGCGTGAACCGCTATACCTTAAATCGTACATTTCAAAGGGACCAAAAGTGGGTTTATAGAAACTGGAACCGACCAGACTCAGATGTGACTAATGGGCAGCTGCCGGATGCAGACGCCACAAACACATTTTGGCGTAGCATATGGTCGGCGCCTATTGCCCACACTGAGGGTGGTTGGATGCGGGATGTTGAGCGGTCATGTGAACATATTCCAGAAATGGAAAACGTAGTCATTTCCAGCGAGGATGTTACAAGTGCAGTCCGTTCGTTATCAAATTGGAAAGCTCCAGGACTGGATGGACTGCACAATTTCTGGCTGAAATGGCTACGTAGTTCACATGGCTGCTTGGCATCCCAGTTCCAATCAGCCATAGAGCCTGGTTCGATCCCAGATTTTATGACAACTGGAGTAACCCACTTGCTCCACAAGACAGGTAGTACCACAGAGCCCGGTAATTATAGACCGATTACATGTTTGCCATCGGTCTATAAACTTCTTACATCTATTCTGAATGCTAAAATATCAAAACATGTTGTTCTGAATTCAATTATGTCAGACACTCAGAATGGATGTAGGAAGGGGGCTCGTGGTACTAAGGAGCTCCTCCTTATTGATATGACTATTAGCCAGCAAGTTTGCCGTAACCGAAAGGATTTGGCGGCATGTTGGATAGACTACAAGAAAGCGTACGATTCTGTGCCTCATACGTGGCTCTTGAGGGTGTTGGAGTTGTATAAAATAAATACAACTCTACGCACCTTTTTAAAGTAATGTAAGGGGCAATGGAAAACGGTTCTTGGCTATCCAGGGTGCCGACGAATCCAGGGGAATGGCGAACTTGTGAAGATTGAGCGGGGTATCTTCCAGGGTGACAGCCCGAGTCCATTATGGTTTTGCTTAGCGCTGAATCCTCTCAGTACCTTGCTGGAGGGTTCAGGGCTAGGTTACAGGTTACGAAAAAGTGGTCGGGTAGTGTCCCACTTGTTGTTCATGGATGACTTAAAACTGTTTGCCCCCACCAGTCCTCAATTGATAGATTTACTAAAAATAACTGAAAGTTTTAGTAATTCTGTCAACATGAAATTTGGTGTGGATAAATGTGCCGTGATTCATGTAAAGCAAGGAAGGATGGTGGAATCTGAAGGGATTCAACTCTCAGATTCCATTAACCTAAGATCATTTCTTCAAACCGATACCTACAAATACTTGGGTATGTCACAGGCTTTAAGTATTAATGAGGCTAACATGAAACAATCGTTGCAAGAGCGGTTCTTTGGCCGCCTGAAAAAGGTACTGAAGAGTCTTTTATCAGGTGGCAATAAAGTTCGAGCTTGCAACGGTTGGGTCATGCCGGTTCTCATGTACTCCTTTGGCATACTAAAGTGGACTCAGACTGAACTGGACAGCTTAGACCGAAAGGTACGTACACTGCTGACAGCATACCGGATGCATCATCCACGCTCATCGGTAATGAGGTTGTATATCCCGCGGAAGTGTGGGAGTCGTGGCTTTTTAAATGTCAAATCCCTACACAACTGCGAGGTATGCAACCTCAGAGAATATTTTCTCAACGCGAACGTGGATGTGCATCGCGATGTTGTAGCAGGGTTAACCCCGCTCAGCACTGACGATCGCAGGCTTGTATGGCAGAGCAAGGAGCTTCATGGCAGATTCTACCGGGCACTGCATGGGCCAGATGTAGACCTTTTAGCCTCGGTGAACTGGCTACGCTTCGGTGACTTTTTTGGGGAAACCGAAGGGTTTGTCTGTGCAATTGCTGATGAAGTTATCAAGACGAATAACTACCGGAAATATATCCTGAGGGATGGCACCACGGACATTTGTCGGGTGTGTCATCAGCCTGGTGAATCCCTCAGGCATATAGTTTCCGGCTGTTCGCGTCTTGCTAACGGCGAGTACTTGCACAGGCATAACCAAGTAGCCAGGATCATTCACCAGCAACTTGCTCTGAAATACTTGCTTGCAGATGTTGAGGTGCCGTACTACAGTGGCTGAACCTGTTCTGGAAAATGGTCATATCACTTTGTACTGGGATCAATCTATCATCACAGACAGGACTGTTGTAGCCAACAAACCTGATATTGTTGTGGTAGATCGATCAGAGCGCCGCGCAATAATTGTGGATGTTGCCATTCCTCATGACAGGAATCTCGTGAAGGCTGAGAAAGATAAGCAGATCAAATATCTGGACTTGGCTCACGAGATTGTCGACATGTGGGATGTCGATTCTGCAATTATTGTGCCGATAATCGTCACAGTCAATGGTCTTATAGCCAAGAGCCTCGACCACAATCTTATGAGGCTCGCGTTGGATCCTTGGGTAAAGGGTCTGATACAGAAGGCGGTACTTTTGGACACGGCACGCATAGTGAGGCGGTTCCTGTCTCTGGGGCCCTAACCACCAGTAGCTTGGACCCTGTTCCCGATACTGGTCTCTGGGGTCTCCATAATAATTTTTATATTTTGAAATGTATTGTATAATGTTTTACTTACTATATCTCTTACTATACATATATTTAAAAATGTACTGTATTGTTATGAGATTATATTAAAGATGAGTATGAATAATAATAATAATCTTTATTTGCAAGAACATTAATACAAAGATGGTAGGTCGTCTTAAAATTAAATGTGTACATAATGTTCTACCTAAATTGGGCATGCAAATGTCAATAGAAAAGACAAGTAAATAAAGACGCATCATAAATTTATATAATTTGTCTATTTATAATTTAAAAACTCTTTCACTGTATAAAAACCTCTATCTATTAGTCAACTCTTAAGTCTTTTAACAAATTTCTTATAGGGTAGGTCCTTTATATTGCTAGGTATGCGATTGAATATATATCCAGACATTGCAAAACAGTTCTTTTTGTAAAGTTCAGTCCTAGGAATTTTAAGCAAAACAATCCTGTCTGGATCCCTGGTATTTCTTAAGTACATATCCTTCGCTTTAGTAAACAGATCTTTATTAAGTTTTACAAATTTGGCAATTTCAAATATATACATGCTTGGCAAAGTAAGTACCCGTAACTGTTTGAAAAGAGGTTTGCAGGATATCCAAGGTGCTACCCCACAAATTGCTCTTATGCATTTTTTTGATCAATGAAAGCCCTGTTTACATCATTTGAATTGCCCCACAGGAGCAAACCATAATTAAGGACGGATGCCACATAACCATGGTATGCACTGATGACCGTTTTTTCTGATGAGATTCTTCCTAATTTTGCTAAAACGTACACAAATCCATTTATCTTATTACACACTTTATCTGCATGTAACTTCCAATTAATATTTTTGTCCAAGACTATACCAAGAAACATTGTATGATCAACTTCCTCAATTACAAAGCCATTATGCATTACGTTTAATTTTTTTGATTTACGCCCGTATGTGGTAAATTGAATATATTTAGTTTTTGTAAGATTAACATTTAAATTATTATCCCCCATCCAATTCACAACAGATTTTATAGATTTATTGATGTCAGAATTGTATAGAGCAATGTTATCAATGTCAATGTCAGTATTATTTTCAATGTCAACAGTATTATCAATGTCAGTATTATTGTCAATGTCAGTATAATTATCGATTTCAGTATTATTATCAATGTCAGTATTATGTTTATTAGAATGAGTGGCATATTTTTGGATGTCATTAGTTTTAGATGAAATAATTATTGAAATGTCATCCGCAAACAGAGTGCATGAATTTTTAATTACATCTGGGAGACAACAGAAACAATAGCGGACCAAGAACACTCCCTTGCGGTACCCCAGAATTATTAATTACGCAATTGGAACACGTTACTTCTAGCTCTCCTAGTTTACCTTTGTTATCATTTATAGTTCTTATCTCAACACATTGTTTCCTGTTTTCTAAATATGTTTTGAGCCATGTTAAAGCGGTGCCACGAACCCCGTATTGTTCTAACTTATAAAGCAAAATATTATGTGAGACAAAATTAAAAGCTTTTGTCATATCGAAAAATACCACAGCAGTGTCCCTACCATCGTCTACGTTATCAATGACATCTTTTATAAGATTAAAGCAAGCCAATGTAGTGTGGGAAGGGTAAGGCTTTACATGTCTTTCTAAAACATTATAGAGAACTCTCATGCAGGTTTCCTCACGATATGTTCCTTCTCCGTTCATCAAACGATAATTAACAATTTATTACGCAGTTAACTTCGTAAAGTCATTGGTGCGCGCCGTGGATTCAAATCCGCTACTCTCTGCGAAGCAGTCTGTCAGTCTTTCTACTAGGCTATCGCTATTTGCACGATGAATACTATCCAATAAATAAATTTAAATAAGTCCTGTTGCTATTTTAGTAAAATATAAAAGCTAGATACCTGTAAACAATTACACTACTACTATTTTATTTATACATGAAAGTAACTGTCTATAAACGATATTGATTCTCAATGTTATTACGCAAATCCCTGGATAGGACATGCCTTTATTCCCAATAAAAAGGTAATTTGAAACGACAATATAACGATATTGTACAATAAACGTTGCTTGTATTACTGTATTCTTTTCAAGATAACCTATAAATAAGTCTGTACTCTAATATTATAAATACAAAATTCTGTTTGTATTTGTTTGGGTTCTAACGTGTCAATGTGATTATTAAGTACTAGATTATGTTAATTTCTCCGCACGCTTAGGTGTCTCACACATCCCCCCCGTGGGATCTCCACCTTGTCGTGGTGGGGGAGCTCAGTAACCGTGGATTGGTCACCCGCGGTGAAGCTAAGAGGAATCCAGGAGGGGACGCTCCGCGTGGGCTTGGAGGGGCCTGCGAAGGATGCGTCCAACGGTGCGGGTGCGGGGGACAGTTCTGTCTGTCCCTCGCAGTCGGGTGCGGTTGCGGGAGGAGAGGTGTGTCGGTGTTGCGTTGCCGCGCGCCCTATCTCCCGCGACCAAATGGGGGCGCACCATGCGTCGCGGTGGGGCCGCAGAGGAAGAGGAGATGCGGTGTTGCGTTGCCGTCCTCCCTATCCTCTGCGGCCGCTGGGCGTTTTGGCGGCGGAGTCCAACACCTTAATCCGTCACCAAGGGAGTTTTGTTCGGGGCCCGCCTGACCATCTGGCGGGCCAATACCCGTCAGAGGGTGGCGACGAGTGCTTTGGTGATGCCCCACCCTCCGACACACGGGTACATGGCGGAAGTCGAGGTGGTTTTTAGTGGAAAAACCACATACTCCGGCTCTTATTTCCCCCAAGAGTCGGAGATCCGAAGGGATTTTCCACCTCGTAAAACAAAAAAAAAAAGGTGTCTCACACATCAAAGTAGCATAATGTAATTTTTCAACCTTTGTTCAGCTTACTCTATTGCGACGAAAAAAATAAAAAGATATAGAACTAAAATGTATAGTAGATAAAGAGCTGTAGAGATTTAAGCTAATAATAGGAAAATATTTCGAAGCAGAAAATAAGCGATATAGATGGCGTGACGACCGTCGACTAAGACAGATAACAAGTATTTATTGGTGGCCGTCATAACTAAAAACGAAAGATTTTGGGCGGGATGTGGGGTTTTTGGTAGAACTGAACGGGCAAATCATTATACCGATTGATTTGATTGCCTTTTGTAAGGTATATAATAGTATAGTATTAATCAAGCACGCAGCGATAGCCTAGTGGAGATACAAGTAGACTGCCATGCAGAGGGTATCGGGTTCGAATCCACGGCGTGCAATAATAACTTTTCGAAGTTATGTGCGTATTGAATTGTTAATAAAATTATCGCTTTTCCCGTGCCTCGGAGAGCAAGTTAAGCCGTCGGTCCCGGCTGTCATCAAGCTCTTTGATAGTCGTAATACCTCACGTCAGTACCTCTAAATAAACTGACACTAGTCCTAACCATGGAATATCGCTATCCCTTCGGGTTGCGGAGGTCAGACAGGCAGTCGCTCTGTGGAAAAGCTAATATTCAGCCAAATCCGGTTAGACTAGTAAGCGGACCCCGGGTTGAAACTGGGATAACGCTAGGAGGATGATAAATGTTAATCAAAGACAGAAGAGGGAACGACCTATTTAATAGTAAGCGGTAATCATGATTTGTGTTTGTGTTATCTGTTTGAGAAGTTCCAATATTAGTTACTGTTATTCGCGTTATTCAAATATTACTTCAAATATAGTTACACTAATGGACTTCAAAGTAACCTTTACATTCAGGTTTGGAAAGCAGGCCTTGAACTAATCCCACATTCATTCTCACTATTGTATCACTTCAGCAGCAGTGATTATAGAAGACACCTAAATGATGTGCTGAGGAATTTTAAAGTATCTTGTAAACAAGACGTAATTTAAAGTAGGACTTTGAATAAAAAGTAATATACTTCCCTCTAAAAGAACGCGGCAGACATAAAAGAATAAGCATTAAGATGGTACCTATTTCACTAGCCCTTCCTAATCATAGGCAATTTTTTAAATATTTTTCTCCGATCAGCACTTGTAAAGATCGCTAGAGGATGTCTATTCTTCTTGCGGCGTTTCGATCAGAGAGCTGTCGTGTTTCGATTGATTTACAAGACTAACTCAGCCGTGTCGCAGGCCTTATGGCGGTTTAAACACTTCAATACTAGTGTATGCCACACACTTAAAAGAAAAAAATAGAAAGAACAGATATTCATCATATCTACATATAAACTGCTGATACGTATAAAACTGCTGATACTGAATACTAAGTAACGAATTAATCACCCAAATGCTCACAATGAATTAAATATCAGTATCAGGAGACAACTCAATCGAGTCCTCCTTTTATCAAACATAAAAAGTCTCAATCGAATATCTTTCTCCGTTTCTTCTAACAAAGTAAAAAAATCCATTAAATTACATAACGACTCCACCTTTTATCCGAATCCCATAAAATCGGTGCGAAACTTCGGACCCTTATTACCAAGTAAAACTAATATAAGCGACGCCAAAGAAATTCAATCCACGTATTGAAAACGGCGAAAAAAAATTTGAAAGAGATAAGCTGGTAAATCATGTACGATATTAGCCATAAATCAACGATTATCCTTAGCCGCTGGGAAAGGTGAGAGAAATGTTAGGCCACGAATCCGGCAATTATAAAAAAAATATCGCTTAGCATTTTATAGATTTGTAACTTAGACTGTAGACTTTTCATGATATGTGACCATTAGGTATATATAAATGAAAATAATCAATATGACCATAAATTATCAATTATTTATTGCAATAGGCAGTTTTACGATAATAATATATTATGGCCAGAACACATAAACACTATACAGGTATACAAATTGAAAGACATAAAATACTATTATTATACAAACCGCTGACGCCCTCGTAACCGCTCACGCTACCGCTACCGCTGCTGTACCCGCTCCCCGCTTATATCCCGCCCGTCCACACATTAACATTTCGTATGTCGGCTGCATACGAATAGTACACAAAACAGATAAGCTTTGTATTTACGTGCCGACGCGTCTAAATACATTATTGTCTATGTACAAGTTTTGTAACGGGCTGCTAACGTCTTTATGTTTGTACCATTTCTTTATGTTTTTTTTTTATTTGTTATGAGATGGGTAAGCGGCAGTGTAACGTCATAAGGTTAGCTGCAATGTATTATATTGGGTATGTTTTGGTTCAAATATATAAAGTTTTCTATTATTATTTTAATCGGAAAGGTACCAATCAGTATTGGTATAGTATACGTTCTTAATAAACGTTCTTAATAATTAGCGAATACCATTATATGTCTAAGTGAAAGCGCCACGTAGAAGCCAAATCATCATCCTCTTAGCGTTATCCCAGTTTCAACCTGGGGTCCGCTTACTAGTTTAACTGGATTTGGCTGAATATTAGCTTTTCCACAGAGCGACTGGCTGTCTGACCTCCGCAACCCGAAGGGATAGCCATATTCCATGGTTTAGACTAGTTTCAGTTTTATTTAGGAGGTACTGACGCTCTATAACAACTGTCAAATATCTTCATGACAACCGGGACCGACGGCTTAACGTGCTCTACGACGCACGGGACAAGCGATAATTGACAATTCAAAACGCACATAACTCCGAAAAGTCATTGATGCGCGCCGTGGATTCGAACCTGATACCATCTGCAAGGCAGTCTGTTGGTATCTCCACTAGGCTATCGCTGCCTCTATACGTATAAGCCAAATATTTGTTATTTTATAATATAGCTAGGGCATGCCCGATCCCGTGGCAATTTTGGTAAAATCCTTTCATAGTACTTCCCTCCGATTCCCAAGTAACAAACATGCCAAATTTCAGCATAATTCGCTCAAACGATTTAGCTTTGCGTTGTCGGTCAGTCAGTTGGTAACGCAAGGATTATATATAATTATATCATCATCATCAGCCCTTTATACTGTCCCACTGCTGGGCACGCGTCTCTTCTCACTATGAGAATGGTAAGGCCATAGTCCAGCACGCTGGCCAAGTGCGGTTTGGCAGACTTCACATGTCTTTCGAGAACATTATGGAGAACTCTCAGACATGCAGGTTTCCCCACGACATTTTTCTTCACCGATTAGCAAGCGATAATTAACAATTTAATAAGCACTTAACTCCGAAAAAATTATAAGAAAAAAAAAACAAAAGAAAATGAAAACTTAAAAATCGCACCAAAAATGTTTACTAGGTATTTAGTTTCTTTTTTAAAAAAAGAGAACCGCCTTCAAAAAATCGACCCACTGAAAAGTACGAAATAATTTTTACATACGCTAATACATAGTATATAACTTATACAAAATACTTAGTTTTTGAAGTCGGTGCCAAACCAAATCCCTCTAAAAGCCTATTGTTTGGCGTCATCCTTTCCAAACCAGCGCATTCAATCTACATAGGTACTTACAGCCCAAAATAGCTAAGAAGTATAATTATTTTATAATTAAGCATTTATTTCATACTTTTTATATATTTTATATAAATGTGGTTGACGGCGTAGAATACAAGTGTCACCACCCCCTATCTTCCCGTGGGTATCGTAATAGGCTACTAAGGGATAACACGATGCAAATACCATCTTTGCGTAGAGACGGAAAACTCGACATCAAACCATATACGACTGCCTCGTTAGTCTCGCGGCATGAATGTGCGCGTGGGATCGGGAGGTCCCGGGTTCGATTCCTGGGTCGGGCAGTGTTATTGGGTTTTTCTGTCACGAAATTCTCAGTAGCAGCACGGAGTCTGGAAATGTGCCCGGTACGGCAATAGGCTCGCCCCCTTTTTTTGAGGCTTTATTGATTTGATATATTCGTCGTATTATTTTCTCTGTTTGCCAGTACTCTTTTTTGATGGTTTGGCACCGACTTCAAAAACTAAGTATTTTGGGGCTTTATTGATTTGATATATTCGTCGTATTATTTTCTCTGTTTGCCAGTACTCTTTTTTGATGGTTTGGCACCGACTTCAAAAACTAAGTATTTTGTATAAGTTATATACTATGTATTAGCGTATGTAAAAATTATTTCGTACTTTTCAGTGGGTCGATTTTTTGAAGGCGGTTCTCTTTTTTTAAAAAAGAACCTAAATACCTAGTAAACATTTTTGGTGCGATTTTTAAGTTTTCATTTTCTTTTGTTTTTTTTTTCTTATAATTTTTATTTCATACTTTTTAGTGTAAGGTACTTCGTTCGTTTACTTCAGGTTTTGTGTTAACTACTCTTCTATTTATTTCATACTTGTTAGTGATAGGTACTCCATTTACTTTAAGTTTTGGGCTAATTAATAGTTTGTTTATAGTTAGATTCAATTATTTTTGTGATAAGTTTTCTGCTAGTATCAGTCTGTAATCATGACTTTGACTTGGGTACCTACTTTTATTCTGTGTGCCTATGGGCTTAGGCCTGATGCTGGAAGAGATAGATGAGTCTAGGGAATCATCCACATACGGAAGGACGCCCTCCGCAAATGCTACTCCGGCTGATCCAAACAAATGCGGTGGACTTGTACACACTATTGAATTGGCTATGAGCTCTCGTATTATGCTCCGGAGAAATATGTCAATAACGGATGGCTTAGCGAACGGGGCAATGGGTGTCCCTAAAGGATTTAAATGGCCGGCACTAAGAATAGATCAACTTGAGCCAGGTGAACTGCCTGATGTCATCTTGATATTATTTGTTGATCCATCAATAGCATTGCGTCTTAAAGATGATGATGGATACATTTCCATAGCTCCAGTGCCAGCGACCTATCAAGGCAATCGCGGTTATGGTGATATCGAGAGGCGAATGTTGCCAGTCATATTGAGTTGGGCTATGACGGTACACAAGTTGCAAGGATGTACACTTAGTTCAGCGGACCTAGGGCTTAAAATCTTTGCTATAGGCCAATGCTATGTTGCCTTGAGGCGGGTCAAATCCCTAAAATGCTCTTGCATTAGATTCTTTCACCGACTTTCTTTGTTTTTTGTTAATCGCAGGCACATAGACACGTATGTACACACACACACAAACACTCGTACACATACAAATACACTCACGCGCGTACTCACGTACAGACACACACATAATACAAACAAACATACTAAGAACCAATATATGTATACGGGTCAAACTGGGAACCTTCTTTTTTTGAAGTCGGTTAAAATACTAAAACTTTCTCCTAAGTGTAACAAATACTTTTTTTCTGAAAACCGCGTAAAAATCGGTTCATCCAAACTCGAGTTAATCGTGGGCAAACTTATATACGGGTCAAACTCAGAACCTTCTTTTTTTGGAGTCGGTTAAGGGCCTAAAACCTTCCCCTGAGTGTACCAAATACTTTTCTGAAAACTGCATCAAAATCGGTTCAGCCAAACGTGAGATAATCGCGGACAAACATACATACATACATACCTACATACCTACATACATACATACATACAGGTCAAACTGAGAACCTCCTTTTTTTGAAGTCGGATAAAAAGTCAGGAATGCTGGCTCCCGTACGGACTGCTTCGTTTTTGCCGCTAAAGCTACGATTGTAAATCCTAAGAAGACATGAATATACTAATCAAAAATCAAGCAGAAAAAGAAGAAGCATATAAGAGATTTAGTTTAGTTAGTTTACAGTGTACAGTAAGGCAGCTATGTTTCAAGTCCTTATAGGTGCTTTCCACGTTTTCGCTTTCCTTAGCCCAGCTCCATACAATTCGATTGTGCAATTACAGCGTTTTTACGTTCTGTAAGAATAGTTTAAAATGTTGTAGTCAACAATATGTTGGAAAATAATTTTAAGAACGAGGATTGAGATATAGAACTATGTTTTGAAAAAAATAACAAGTATAATTATTAAAAATCACGTAACTAAGTAAAAACATTTTTAGAAAACAAGTGTAGGTAACTGTTTTTTTGCTCTGGTGAATATTTTCTTTTTTGTGGATGACTACGTTTTCGCTTTCCACCATCGATATATAGATTTATTAATCCATGTTCCATATTTGGTACCTTTCTTCTACAAAATTAAGAAGGTTAATATTCGTGCCACTTAGATTTGGCAATTTAACGATTTACCATATTATTCGTATTCTATAATAAGCATTTTTCCTCTTCTATATAATAGTATTATATTTCATTGCACCAATAGCACTTAAAGCAATCAATTGCACAATTGTGAAGTCACAATATTGCAAGTTGCAAACTGGCGACGAACACGTACGACGCGCCAATTAGTTATGTTAGATGAAGTTCCACACAGGATGTTTGTTCCAATGCTAAGTCCGTTTTCAGTACGAGTAGCACGGTAATAATATTTTGAAGTGGCAACCAGTTTTCAAATCAAATCAAATATCAAATATCTTTATTTTTCGAATATGGGTACATACACGTTGTTACATAAAATATAATTCGCCATACTCAGGCTTTCGCCATGCAAAAATATTACATAATAAGTAGTTAATTATAAAATTTGAAGTGACAATGATTAATAACATCGGCAAAATTTACTATTTTTTAAGTAAGTGCACAACATAAGATGTCAGTTACAAATACAAATGTCAGGTTTACAATGATTATTAAGAATTACTTAATATATATACAATGTCAAAACAAAAAAAAAATATAGAAACACAAAATCAAAATACAAAATAGAATAAAATAAAATATAAGTAATCGATTAATGAAATTATTATCTCCAGCTAAGGAATAACATTCTGCTTACTTCAAAGGCTAAGGCATAATTGTTTTTGTAATGTTGTCTTCAAGAAACTCCTTTACCGAGTAATAGGTTTTATTTATAAGAAATTCCTTTAATTTAGATTTAAATGTATTATTGTCAGAAGTTTCAAGCAAAGACGTAGGTAAATGATTATAGACTCTAGGAATCATACAAAAGACACTATTATTAAGAAGTCCAGTTTTGTTTGGTATAAAACTAATTTTACTTGAATGCCTCTTACTTTTTAATTTAACAAACATTTTATCATTATTCCTTACAAACATAATCAAATCGAAAATATAAATACATGGCAGAGTCAACAATTTAATTTTTGGAAATATTGGTCTGCAGCTCTCAGTCTGTTTAATCCTAAAGATAGCCCTGACACATCTCTTCTGCGCTCTAAAAACCATTTCGTGATCTACGGAATTCCCCCAGAACATAACACCATACATCAACAGAGGAGTAACATAACCATGGTACGCTGTTAAAACTGCGGCAGTATTAACAGTTTTAGACAACATGTAGATGGCATATGAATACTGATTCAGTCTATTGCAAAGCATTTCTACGTGTGACTTCCAATTTAACTGAGAATCAATGTTCATTCCCAAAAATTTCGTTACATTTACGTGTTCAATTTTAGTGCCAGAATAATGAATGTTCATGTCTTGTAAAGTGTCAACTCTGTTTCGGAATGTCATTAATTTTGTTTTGTCCAAATTAATTTTTAAATTATTTAAAGCTAACCATTCAACCACTTTTTGTAAAGTATTATTTATATCTAACTCTATTTGTGATTTATCTTTACCTGCAAATATAATAGTACTGTCGTCAGCAAACAAAACTATATTATTATGTGTTATTCTAGGGAGGTCATTGATGTAAATGATGAATAATAGTGGCCCCAACACACTACCTTGTGGCACGCCAATTTGCTAGTTTGAACTACTGTATTGATTTCAGATGTTCGGTGGTCCAGTATTGGATATATTTGAAGGTTCAAAGTTTGTTGGCTATTCGAACTTGGATGTCACATTTATGAATGGTTTCTTTAACAGGGGAAGACCTAGGCGAACGTTCTCTGATCAGATTGGAGACATCCTGAAAAAAGGACAAGTCACAAGTACCCTTAACAGAAGAGCATGCATGAGAAACTTGATGGGAGTGAGTGAAGCAAGTGAGGTATGTCAGGATCGTTGCAAATGGCGTTACTTAGTCTCTGCCTACCTCTCCGGGAAACAGGCGTGAGTCTATGTATGTATATTCTTTAACAGAAAGTTGTGACTGCACGAGTTGCTTCGTTATAATATTTTAGGAAGAGTGTGTGTGTTGTTTCTCTAAAAATTATTAGTGTCCTTATAATAATTATCAATATGTTTAATGTATTTAAACATTTTTTTCTATTTCCTTAGCCATATCGTACGGTTTCAACCGCGTTCGACAAACACGCTACATATTGGATCCTAAAATATCACTTATTTAGTGTGTGCGCGTCCAGAGACAATTACGAACCCATATATGTATAAAAAGCCACCAAAATGGCCCAGCGATTTAAAAAAGGCCTAGTGACATACACGTAACGAATAATTTCAGTATTTTATGTAAAATTGACATCGACAGTGGGTTAGATTTTGACTAAAGGCCTTGCGCCACGGGGAATTCGTTTTAGGATGGGAATGGAATTTTTTAATTTGCTTATATGTTGGCAAGAAGGGATATCAGAAGTTGTATTCGGCTCATTTGTTAATATGTGATGTGTGAATGTGTTGGGGCCAGAAAGTACATGTTAGTTTTTGTGGATTTTACCAAAATGTACTTTTAGGCCCCGCTCACCTTTAAAATAACGTGCCTAGGAACAAGCAGGGCAGCGGCACCAGAGCAGACGATGTGCAAGATTGCCTAGCACCTACTTCCTCATCACTTTTGCCACCGTTAAAGGACATATATGAGGACTAAAACTTAAAACAATATACTTGAATTAAAATACTAAAACACTTTATAAACACAAATTTATGAGGTTTGTCATTGCGTGAAAATATTTCTTCTGTCCGTGGTGGCGGCGGCTCGTGGGTGCAGTACGCTAGCCGAGTCCGGCGGCATTGAGATCGTAGATCCATCGCCAGCTAGCCACCTCCTCACACCACTCAACCAGAACTGCTAACTAAGCCGCTTTATCACATCATACGGGAACAGACATTGATTCCTTGATAAAAATAAAAATATAAAATATACTTAAGATTCAATTATATTCTTTTTTACGGATGTGAATTGGTACTTGATATTGATTTTTATTTACATCTGATAAAATCATTTTTGTAGGGTCTTGTGATACTTTCTTCGATAATATTAGTTTTTAGTCATATTTAAGCCTTGGCGGTAGCTTTTATCTTTTATTTTATTTAAATATATTTTTCGTTTGATCCGACAGATGTCAACCTAGAGTCCAAGTATAAGTAGTGACCAAATATAATTCTCGGAATTATATTTGGTCGGTTATATGTGTTTCGGTCTTATCTGGTGTCATGCTATAGGGATAGCGATATTCCATGGTTAAGACTGAAGTCAGTTTATTCAGAAGGTACTGACTCCCTACAACGATTATCAAAGTTCTTCATGACAGCCGGGACCGACGGTTTAACGTTTCCGTGGCAAGGAGCAAGTGTATACACACAATAATTATGAAAATAAAATTAATTATTATTCATTTGAATTAAACCTAAAGTCACATAAATTATTCAGCCAGCAATCCAGCTACTTATCCTTAATTTAGTACATATATGTATATAGGTACTGTTAAGAGGTTCATCCAATACACATATACATAATTATACAAGTACAAGCCCTTAACTAGCTTCTCATCTCAAGTGAAGTTGTCAAAGACGCCTCATCCAGAGTTAATTAAATGTTAATAGCCGTATTCAAACACGTATTGTAATCCTTGGAGATGTAAGCTAAGCTAAACCATCTGATGTGATGGTATGAATTGTTTTTATTTAAATAGGTAGATGATTAAGACATATATTATAAACCAATGACTTTGACCAATGTTTGACGATCGGTTGGCGCAGCGGGAGTGTAAGCGACTCTTACGCTGATAAATAATAATATAAAAGTAATCTATAAGCAACGAAATATAACACGATAGCTTAGTGGTTTACGTAACGAACTGCCCAGGCGATGGTCTCGGGCTCAATCCCCAGGTGCCCCGGGCACCTCTGACTTTTTGAATTATGTGTGTATTAAAACTTGTTATTATATCAATCCCTGTATAGCTACTAATATTATAAATTCGAAAGTGTGTATGTATGTATGGATGGATGTATGTATATGTTCCGTTTTCACGCTAAAACGCCAGAACCGATTTTGTCGAAATTTAATATAGAGATATATTGGACCATGGAGACGGACATGGGCTACCATAAGTTGCAAAAATGTAACTGGGAGGGATTTAAGGGAGGGTAGAAGTTCCTACTATAATATTATAAATTCGAAAGTGTGTATGTATGTATGTATGTATGTATGTATGTTCCGTTTTCACGCTAAAACGGCTGAACCGATTTTGTCGAAATTTAATATAAAGATTATATTGGACCATGGAGACGGACATAGGCTACCATAAGTTGCAAAAATTTTACTGGGAGGGATTTTAGGAAGGGTCTAGGGTTGTACCTACGGCACAAATTTACCTCTTGGAAGTAAGAACGCATGCGCTGTACGTTGAGTGCTGCGCATGTGCTATCGCATATCTGTCAGTACTGTCACATCATACATATTGTCATATTGTGCACGGTGATTACATTATTCCTATATATAAACCAAATAATTATAGACTACGCTTAAACGGCTGAAACGATTTCTCTCCTAATATTATAAATGTGAAAGTGTTTATAGATATATATTCGGTATATATATAATGGTAGATAATGTCATGGATACTGACCGAATGACTTTGTACTCTACAGAGTTTCTGAACTCTTTAGACTAATCAGGAGTGCCTTCACACAACTTGAAACTGAAAGTAAATTTATGTTACCCCGACTTCAACGCGCGCGAAGCCGTGGGCAAAGGCTAGAGTTTTTAATATTTTATTTGCATCATATTACAAAGCTCTCAGAATAACAAGGCTGAAGTTGCAAGGGGCAGGAAACATAGTTCGAAAAACCGGCTATTGGGACAAGATAGTTCGGTAGTGGCGACCGCGGGCCGTACGACGCAGCAGGGGTAGGCCTAACGCAAGGTGGACCGACAATCTGGTTAAGCGGTTAGATGCGAGCGACTCAAGATTGGTCTGTGTAGAGAACCTTGGGGATGGCCTATGTCCAGCAGTGGACTTCTCTAAGCTGACATGATACATTACAAAAACTGTTCCATAACTTACCAATATCATCACTCCCTCTTTATTATCATAATATACATTTCTAAAGTAGTAAAATCATGTTCTCATGTAGCATTGCTGCTCAATTTAGTATGACAAATAAACATACATACATAGACTCACGCCTGTTTCCCGGAGGGGTATACATGACAAATATGAGTGTTGTACTAAAGCTAAGTGTTTCAATGTTGGATTCAAACGAACAGGTATTTAGTTGTACAAACCGTCTGTTGAATTGCGGTCTGTCGTCAGGATATTTAACACGCTTCTGTTAATGTGAGATGTCGACGTATGTCTAAATGCAACGTTCTAATTCAGCTGGCAATGCTACGTTTAATGTGAAGTCTGTTTATACAAGACTGCCATGACTGTTTGTTACTAATTTACGCCAAAACTACAGAACGGATTATGATGAATGAAATGTTGAGGTATATTATTTCAACTTTTAGACTAACATCTGCTTATATAAATTCTTGCGTTACTGACTGACTGACAGACAACGCACAGACAAAACTATAGGGCGCATTATGCTGAAATGTGGCATGTATGTTCCTTGGGGACCATCATTACCATCATCGTCCTAGCGTTACCCCGGTTGCATCAAAGACTTGTCGCCTAGAAGCCCGGTGTCCAATTTCTAGTCTAACCAGGTTTGACAGAATATTAACTTTTCCAAAGTACAGCACTCACTCTGTTTACATCAAATATTTTACAAGATTTAATTAGACTAGAACGCAGACCTTGGGTCCTAAATTAAACATTTAAGGAAAATTTTAAATAAATTAACGTTAAGTTTAATGAATTTTATTCATTAATTTTGTTTCAACATAGCTATTTACATTTTTATTATATCTTTGAAGTTCTATTTAAATATGCATATCAGTGATTCTTTGTGTGTACAACATTTATTAATTTTAGGAGGTCCTGAGAGCATTTTCTATTTTTAGAATTAAAAATGCGCACACAAAAATGTGTCCACGATTACAAAGTATTGAAAAGTGACGATGTCTAGCAAGTCAAACCGATCTTTAAATAAGAAAATAACATACATTTTATAGCATTAATAAGCTTCATACTAAAATATTATTTTGATAATCTCTTTTGTATTTTGATAGAAAGTTGAAATTTACAAGATCATAAAATAATTTAAGCACAATAATATAACGTTGCCAAGAACACTGTCAAACAAGTTCTGTTTTAGTTTCCCCGCATAGTTTTGGACCCAAACAAGGTTCCTTGAAACGAGTTTAGGATCCAGGTTAAATGGATTAGGTGTTGTTTCTCCAATTTGTAAGAGGTTTGTAGCAGAAAAAATATTCTGCTATGTAGCAAATTAAAGCTTATGCCTTGATCGACTAGAAATATAACTTATATACTACAGCAACTATTTTCATGGGTAACAATCTGACTGCATGAATGGCGTAGTGGATTTATTAATGCGCTCTGCCTTTAGCACTGTCTTGTGGATTATTTTTATTGGTGCCTATCAAAATGACTGCATTCCGCCTGATATTAAGAGTATATGGAGTCCCATAGCAAAAGTCATCATGCCAATAAAATATTAATAATAATGGCATGATGGCACCTTCTTTGATGGCCTAGAGAAAAGATGATCCATTCTGTCCAAACCACAATTGAGTTCCGGAGGCCCTGTCCACTATTCATTCTCCCTCATCCCACTCCTCATCCTATCCCTTTTCCCAACCCCAAGGGGCGGCAACGCACTTGTGACTCTTGTGGTGTTGCTTGTGTCCATGGGCGGCGGTAATTGCTTGCCATCAGGCAATCCGTCTGCTCGTTTGCCGCCTGTTACTATAAAAAAAAAAAACAATTATAGGTTATTTCAAGTTTGGCTGTTTTTTGTGTTCGTTAGTTTCAATGTTTGTAAAGTTACAACAACGCGTATATTTTTCTCTAGTGCCGAAATAGTATTTCGGAAAAAAAAATACTCAAAATATAGCACGATCTAATGAAACATAGAACAATATAAAATAACTTACAAGTCCCATTTCTCGCAAGCTCCACTAATAAGAAATATCAACGAAACAACAAAAAAATATGGCTGCCAAAATAAACGTTTGCCGCGAGTTGCGAATACATCTGGTACTGTTAGCTTTTGGGATGACATTACCTTTGTTACTAAAGGTGATAATTGTGTGAGAAACAAGCAAATTAATTTTGTTGTGGAATTAGCTCTTTCAACTGAGTCCGTATTTATATAGAGATCTGTAATTAATGAAATCTAATGGTATCGAAAAATGTATTATCTAGAAATAACGCAAATGAAAGACACATTTAAAATGCCTCATACGCATAGTGGCTGGCAGTGACTGGAATTTTATAATTAAGGATCACAAAAAATTTAATTACCTTGTAGAGACGTAAATTCACAATTTTTTTGGTAAATTAGGTTGAATCAGTTGAAAACCCTTTTTAACATTTTGATTCAGTTAAAATTTTTACACTAAGCCAATGTAGCAGTCATAAAAACATAAATACTAATGAAAATTGAATTAATTTTAAAACAATATATATTATATAGCTAATATGTGAAGCAGTTAGAACAACATTATTAGTCGTATTTTGGTAGGTGCTCTATTTGTTTTGCTCATCCTGGGAGCTGTAATTTTTGGCTATGTTAATTCGCACATGATGTAATGAGTTACCGTCGCGTATGCCTCCTTTACTCTCTCGAACGTTTATCACGCAAAAATCATAAGTGATAATACATTTTCGTAGTAGCGTCGAATCACAATCCGGTAGGTCAATACGAACTGCGTGATCCTTACCCGCGACAACAGAGCAGGTGTTCTGTGTTTACTTACACTATGTACGTAATACACTTAGTATCAACATTGTTCTGATTTAGTTTGTGAGTGAAGTATAAGAGTGATTTAGTTGTGGTATCATCAGTATAATAAATTAGATTGAAAAACAAATATTCAAAAACATATACTTCATCTTTATTAATAGGTATGAAGAATAAGAATCGGTGGAATAAGCAAGCTAATGTGGCAGTTTACTGGTCATCGAACCGACAAACATAAGAGCAGATCGTGTTCTGTGAGTGGACAACGGGCTTTAGTAAACGTAGCGTAGAGTGGCATCCGGCTCATTAGAGTGACGATTAATTCAAAGAGGCTGGCAGTGGCTTGACACGAAGATCGAGTTCAATGCGCAAGTCATTGGAGAGACCCATATCCAGCAGTGGACTACAATAGACTGTTGATGAAGAGTCAACCGCAGGACTGCAATTTCTTTCGCAACATTAAAATTAAGCATTTTTTTAAACTCCCGCACTATGAGTAAATCCTGTGATTTTACAAACATTGCACCAACGGACACAAAGTAAACCCAAGTAAGCAAGCTGTAATATCATGATTTTTTTTTATAGACAACTCCCGCACTAGGTATAAATCCTATGTCGCGGGGGACTTTACAAACATACAACCAACGGACGCAATGAACTCCCAGACTCGAAACAACAATTTATGGATCACACAAAGTGTTGTCTCGTGTGGGAATCGAACCCACAACACTCGGCGCAGTGTCAAGCGGCGAGGCAGCCGCTTAAACCACAGCGCCAACTTTAAATCGTTGTGTCTTGACATCTCTGACCCATACACATAAGGGTAATTTTATTGAATTGCGTGCATTTGCTTTGCATTAATTTTAAGAAATATTTTATTTCTGTCCTCAGTAATATATAAGTCAATGCTGTCCTCCTACACCATATAAAGTGTAACGGTGCCAGGTTTAATAGAATTCCCTCTACGTTATTTTCGTTAAAAGGCGTATAAAATCATTGCTTTACGTAATAATTAGATATATCCAAATTCTTTACACAATAAGTTCACACATACCAGTATATTAGTTAGTTTACTTTGTTGTGCATACAATATTTCGTTTAAGATGGCCGTAGTATTTAGCTGTATATAGGCCATGTTTGGCACAAGATGTCTACGTTGTTCTCAAGTATTTCGTGTTGGGCAACATCCCAAATTGTCCTCAATACACCATCTTTCAATATATTTACATATCATCAGTTTTTATCACGTACGACAACTTTGGTAGAATATAGAAGTTGGGACGTTTATGATAGGTTTGTTAGGAAAACTATCTGAAGTGCCAATTACTTAATTTAGTATATAAGAAGACGTGGTCATTGATGTAGTAATCTTAAATAATTAACATTAAAACTTGCCAAGTACCTACATGTTTCAAGTCACACACAATGTAGGGTTCAATAGTGGCTCTTACCGTGTGTCCTAGGGATAAAAGGGCTCGATCAAAGTATGCATTTGATCGCTTGCAAAATAATGAAAAATTAAGATAATCGATTATTACTCGGTAATTAGCAAGGCTTTTAATTCGTTATCATTTTCATTGAAAGCTCATCATGTACTTAATACATACATAGTATACACTTACACTCGCCCAGATACTAAGGCTTAGAAAATTAAGAGGGATAAGTATACTTTGCAATTAATGCTTTTGCTAAATATTTTGTAAAAGGATCTCTGAGTAGAAGAACGATTAAAGCAAACCATTGTTGACCTCTATATTGTAGGGGATATAAATACTTCACCTAGTCCCTAGACTCAGATTCCGAACGGAATACGAGCAATTACAAGTCACCCAGCATACAAGGACTGGTGATAGTGAATAATTCGATATTACTTATTTCTAAAACCGATAAAATATTTGAATATAATATAAGATTTTGTCTTCAACTAGACATTCATCCATTTTTACAAAACCACATCTATTATTACAATAATCCAATATATGAAAGCAATAAAATGTGTCAAATTCTGCGCCCATAAAGCATAGCTTCGGCCGTCCGCATTCACTACAAAGTTTCTATGTCAATTGTGACAGCTTTTAGAAACGTATTCTTGTAATGCTCGGGCCATTACTTCCCAGTGTTGGGCAAACCCTCGCTTATCGAATTAGGACGTGAGTTTGTTGATTTTTGTTGTGTTCATTACTTGTGGTGTTAATCTTGAGATGAAGGCCTACCGACTTTAGAAAAGGAGGCGGTCAATACGGTTGCATGTTTTTAATAATTATCAATGTCGTAAATTCCTGTTTCTGTTAAGAAGGATTGTATGTAATTCTTGTTCTATCCCGTTTAAGATTGATGAACGAAGTTTGAAGCCGATTTTTTTATATTATTTTATAACTAGACTAACTTGAGGATGGACATCCTGTCGTTATATCAGTTACACCTTTATTTTAAATTAACCGTTTCTTACTTATCCTGCGGAAATATCGGGAAATCAAATTAATATTTTAGTGCAGCGCTACGGTCCCCAAGGAACATACATGCCAAATTTCAGCTTCTTTCGCCTAGTAGGAAAACAATAAATAAAAAAAAATATAAGAACTTTTATTTCAATAATTTTCACAATAACATTATACTTACCAGGTTATTAATTTTAACTATATACATATTTTTTTACATGATCATAATATCTAAACATATATATCGGTACATAAATCTAAAAATAAAAAGTGAAAATATGTACAGGTGTGTTTAGGCGTCGTAGAATGCCTCCGCATCAATATCATCGGGTAACGTGCCCAGAAGGCTGGCAGCATTGCCACGCTGGATGGCAATGCTGATTCTTTGAGCAAAGAATAAACCAGCCCTCTGGTCACGTGAGACGTCGATTAACCATTTAGATATATCTCGGAATAAAGAGCGAGCGCTCGGACCCCATGAGCCTAGCGTTTCCACCCCAAACGGCTCAAATTCAAATTCAAATTCAAAATCCTTTATTCATTTGGGTCACAATGTGACGCTTATGAACGTCAAAATAATAAATTTATAAAATAATTACTTATACTCAAATTTAAAACATTATTACTGTATGCTTCTACATTTACATTTACTGCCACGTTCGCAAAGCAATAGGTAGAACCATGAGAAAGAACGGGCAATAAAACTCACGGTCACTCTTTTTCATCGCCAGGTTTTGCATAATACACAATTTACATTTTGTAAGGTGCTGCAACTGTTACACCTTCTATATCACTTGTATATATTTACTGTACATAATAATACTCAAGCATAATACTTTTGGTTAGCTTCCTCAGAATAGACATGGTGAACAGGAGCATCCACTTACATTATATATACCTAATAATGCAGGCAATCCGCGAAAGTGATCAGAACCATGATGGAAATGATGCAGTTAAATATTAAAATCTAATACCAGCCCGCAAGACCGTCATCGACCAGTCATCGCAAGTAGCACCCGTTCACGAGTATGACGCATGTGCCAGCCATCATCCCTCTCGCCATATTAGAGGGACAGGGATGACCCGACACACGACGCCACCACAAGAAATGACATTTTAGTGAGCATGACGACAACGGTATACGAACGACAGCAGTAAGAAACAATTTATTGGTATACTGACCATGACCGCCAATTACCTCCACTTTCCAGATTGTTATTATTAACATAAGTTAGTGGAACGCGTGAAGGAATGCAAATGTAGAAAGGATTTTGTGAAGGTGACAAGTGAACAATGATATGATCAGGGATAAATAATGTTAAACTACATTCAACAAATCATAAAATATCCAAATCCTGCAAAAATCATGTGTTCACGAGGCACCTCCACTTAACATGTAAATAAAATAATCGTGAGTTAAACAAGCCTAAGCCTATCCCCACGGTGTCTTATCATTTAAAAATTCCTTAAGAGTGTAATAACCCCTTTGTAAAAGAAAGTTCCTAATTGTCCGTTTGTATTTGTGCATGGGTAAATTCATTATTTCAAGAGGCAATTTGTTGAAAAATCGTATACCAATCCCCGCAAATGAGTTCTGAACTTTATGTAGACGGTAGTTAGTTCCCACCAGTTTATGCTTATTCCTTGTGTTCAATTTGTGCAAATCACTATTTTTGCGGTATAGAATTAAGTTTTTCTTAATGTACATTAAGTTAGCATATATATATTGCGATGCAACTGTCAATATATCTACTTCTTTAAATTTATCACGTAAAGAATCTCTAGCACCTAACTTATAAATTGCACGTATGGCCCTTTTTTGAATGACAAAAATAGTCTGTATATCAGCAGCTGTACCCCATAACATTATTCCGTAAGACATTACGCTGTGAAAATAACTAAAGTAAACTAGTCTAGCAGTATCTATATCTGTGAATTCCCTAACTTTTCTAACTGCAAACGCTGCAGAACTAAGTTTTACTGCGAGACAGGATATTTGGGCGCCCCACTGAAGCTTACAATCTAAAGTTACACCTAAGAATACGGTTGATTCGACTAGTTGAATTGTTTCCTTATTTAAAATTATATTAGTAGGAACACTTTTGACATTAGGCAAAGAGAATTTAACACATTTGGTTTTGCTTGAGTTGAGTACCAAATTATTTGTCGAAAACCAATCTAATACTTGTGCAAGAGTGTTATTGACGGTATCAAAGTTACTTAAATTACGATCAACTTTAAAAATTAGTGACGTATCGTCGGCAAACAAAACAATATCACATAAATTTTGTACAAAGAACGGCAAATCATTAATATATATTAAAAAAAGAAATGGACCGAGAATAGAGCCCTGTGGAACGCCCATTCCTACTGGCAAACCTAGAGACCTACTCCCATTAACATCTACATACTGAATTCTATCACTAAGGTAGCTGGCAACAAGATTGAGTGCGGTATCTCTAATACCATAAAGTTTCAATTTAAGTAAAAGTGTATTATGTTCCACACAGTCAAAGGCCTTTGATAGGTCACAAAAAACACCAATGGCATCCTTCGAGTTTTCCCAAGCATTAAAAATATGCTTTAACAAAGTTACACCGGCATCAACGGTGGAGCGACCCTTAGTAAAGCCATACTGTTCACTGTGAAATAAATTATTAGTGTGAAAGTGGCTCTCTAGTTGATGCAAAATAATCTTTTCAAAAATATTACTAATAACAGGCAAGATAGAAATTGGCCGAAAATTACTAGGGTCGCTCTTTGATCCCTTTTTGAATAATGGTATTACTTTACTGTGTTTCATTAGATCAGGAAATACTCCTGTATCTACGCATCTGTTGAATATTGCAGCTAAATATGGAGCTAAGCTAGAAATAATTTGTCGCACAAGTTTAACAGAAATGCCCCATAAGTCAACAGATTTTTTATTATTGAGCGTCTTGAATACCTTCAGTATGTCATTGGTGTCAATATATTTAAAATTAAAAAGCACATCACACTCATTCACATTCCCCTAACCAACATTTCTGCTTTGCTTGGACATGAATCTAGACAGCTGGTTGTGTACACTGGTATGTTTATGAAGAAATTGTTAAATGTCTGAGCAACATCAGTTTTCCTAGTAATAATTTCATCATTAAATTTTAATTCATAATTGTTATCTACCAATTTAGGTCGACCAGTCTCATTGTTAATAATGCTCCAAGTAGTTTTAATTTTGTTCTTGGATTCTTTGATTTTATTGCTTAAATATAAGGATTTGGCTAAAGCACATGTCCTCTTAAAAACCTTTGAATAATTTCTAACATATTGAATAAATTCAGGATTAAAATTGTATTTCTTCATACCATATAGATCATACAACCTAGCTCTACTTTTGTATATACCTACTGTTGCCCAATCACAAAAATTTACTTTAATGCTCCTTGCAAACGTCTTCACTTTAAAAATTTTATTGTACTCATCATTAACAATTTTAAATAAGCATTTATATAATTCATCGATATTATAAATACATAATTAGCTACTAGATCACTGTATTTGCGCCGTTTGAAGGTTTCCGCAGATGCAGCAGCAGCGCCAGCATGGCCTCCCGTGCTTGGAACACGGGATGGCGCGAGGGTGTCTACGTAGGTTGCGTCCCACACCAAAAAAAATAGTTTCGGCTGTGTTGCTAAATTGTATATCGGTATACAGAGAACAATTTATTCATTTATTTGATAGTAGGCAACAGCTCTATTACGATTTAGTATTCAGGTATGATTAACGTGCTAATTGACGTCTAAATTCTGGACTGTTGTTAATCTGTGAATGCTACATGGCAAAGTTATCTTTTACAGGCACTATGGATTGTCAGTCTAGTAAAACATACTAGTTATTCAAAAATACAACAGTTTAAACAACAGAATAGACCTCCATATCCAGGACAAGATCCATTTAAAACGACAGCCAGTCCAACTCCCTAAAATATGACGTATTTTAAAAGTTCCTAACCTGTGACTCTATACGTAAATATGTTATGTGTTTTTTTTTTACTTTTTTATTATGTTTGCTAGACAATGACGTGGTAACAACCGGTTCGCTTTATATTCACAATAACATTGTGTGTGTAATTTGCAATGAGTTATATGTAACGATCATTGGAATGATAATGATATGTTTTGTGGGATGTAATGTATCTACATTCTGTCATGTCACTATTCAGTTTTTTGGGCGGAAACTATGATTTTAGTATAATTGGATGAATATAATATTTCTTACGGGTTTATTTTGTTCTAGCTAGACTTTGCCCGTGGCACCGCCTTTCCAGGTCTTTTTCACCCTCCATTTTAGGGAGAGAATTGCCACAAATTCTTTCTTAGTGGATCCCTACTCTTCCCAAGTAACGTACTTGCCAAGTTCTAGCCCCTTACGCTCAATAGTTTCGGCTCTACGTTGTCTGTCAGTCAGTCAGTAACGTAAGGACAATTACAAGTTAAAACTGCTCAGGATACATTTTTGATCGTTAGTCTGAGTACATTGATACCTTGAGCAACTAGGGATGTATAGAATCTTCAAACACTACACAACAATATTGTAAGGTGAGATGTGATTGCGGCACTCATATTTTGCCATTACAATCATCTCTTAGGTAAACCTTATAGACTAAAATAGGCATGCAAATTCAAAACTCATAAGGGGTAGATGAAATAACAAGCATGCGTCCACCTATTGCCCAGTGTATAATCTGCATTACCTACTTCTGGGCTACGAGCTTACATAACGATTGTTAGCAGACTGCACATAGCGTTCGAGAGCATTATAGATAACACTCATACTTGTAGATTTCCTCGTTAATATGTAATTTTTTTCTTATATAATTTAGCAAACGGTAAATTAAACATTGAATCCCAAAAAGGCAACTATGGAAAATATGCGGAACAAATTCATTTCATTGGGAAGAGACGAAAATCTCGACACTGAACACTAAAAGCTACTTGTATGGCTAGCGAATAATATATGTGAGTCGAATTCTCCGTCAGATTCACAATGCTACTGCGACGCAAATTAGGAGAGGCTATACCCAGCAGTAGACTGCGAAATTGTGAATACCTGTATGTGGAGCCATTCTCAAAATACCCTTTATACTAACATGAACATGAACTATCTTTTATTACTCCTATATTAGTTTAATATTCGTTAAAATAAAAAAATGCAAAGAACATACCTTCTCCACGTTATATAAAGTCATCTTCACGATAAATTAAAAACCCACAACTAGAACAATTCCTACTCGTACTCATTCACGAACAAAATTAAATTCACAGCGTCCATATTTCATAAAGTTCGCCTAAAATATAGGCAAAATATTATGGCTTTCAATAGCTCAGTTAACATACTAAACTTGTATAACGAAGTGGTTAGATTATGTTTTATTCTCGCAACAATGGAGAAATTGGCTCATAAATCAACCGACGCTTAAACTCCCCGTGGAAAATATTATAATTAAAATAACGTTGGACGAGGACTTGGCCTCTCTTTACTGATTTGGGATTTTGTGATGTTGTGTGGTAATTAATTGTGTTAGTTGATTAATTTTTTTTTACTTAAAGGGTTGTGTGATAGTTTTAGATGTCACTTTGTTGATACAGCGTTGAGATTCGATTTCGGTTACGTGATTTGGGAATATTTTTTATTGGTATGAAAGTTTGTTTTTGTGATGTATACAATAATTGTATAATTTATATTATACATGAATGGTAATGAAACACTGACCATACTTTCAACAGTCATAATAACAAACTGAGAGTGAGAGACAAATCTATGATTTAACTTTTGTCACATAATCCTAGCCTCTGCCCGAGGCCTCACCTGCATGGGGGTCAGTAATTAGGACAGAAGGAAGCCTATGTGCTACTTTAATCTTTCAGCTATATAAAAGTACAAGATCGTAGCCGACTGGAGCAGCAGACGACATGTCGCCTCGTCACATCACAGTAACACGTAATATGTCCGGTAATACTGATATGGTATCGCCGTCTACGGCGCGTCGTAGCGACACCTCGTTACGTCACGCCGTAGACGACGTGTCTGTCGCTACGGAAAGTATTTCATAGAAATACATAGATACCACATAAATGTCGCGTCGACAGGTTACCTACTGCTGCTGTCCGCGATCGGCTACGAATCATTATTTCATCGAAATCCGTTTAGTACTTTTGACATCAAAAGTAACAAACATAATCATAATGTCTTTTTTTGCAAATACACGTATTACATTGGCGTTATAATGTATCATTTTGTTCTCGACCAAATGGCATGCAGATAATTATACAGTACATTAGTTTAAACATACATTATGTAATCAAACAGAAAATTGACACATTTATTTATAATTATTACAATTGTACTCTATTTCAATCATACATCCTCACAAACTTTGACTTTCATATGGTAGTAAAATATCATCATCTATTTAAATGATCATTTTTGTTCATTTTTATGATTCAATCAAACAAGAACCGTCGTCTTACCAACATAACAACGCTCAACCCGATTCAAAATTTCAACACGGCTGCTTAACTCATTTGCTGCCCAGTTCCTTACGCTTGATACATCAAACTCAGCGCAATTAAGCCAGTTCCCTAGTACATTTCATACATGCTCATTTAGCGCTAGATACATACATACATACATAGACTCACGCCTGTTTCCCGAAGGGGTAGGCAGAGACTACGGAACGCCATTTGCAACGATCCTGACATACCTCTCTTGCTTCATTCAGTCCCATCAAGTTTCTCATGCATGCTCTTCTGTTTAGGGTACTTCTGACCTGTCCTTTTTTTAGGATGTCTCCAATCTGATCAGAGAACGTCCGCCTAGGTCTTCCCCTTCGTCCTGTCCCATTCACACTTGCCTTATATATCTTCTTTGTCAGTCTTTCGTCATTCATCCTCTCCATGTGCCCAAACCATCTTAACATGCTTTTCTAGCGCTAGACAAGTTAATTTTAAACTAAGGCTGAATTGGATGTTTCATGGAGCTAAAATACAAAGCTGATGATGAAATTCAGAATAGAATTGAATATAGAACTACATCATTAAGCATGGTAAATAGACACAAAGTCAGATATGCATTTGATTTGTGATGTCATTAGTATGTATAAAAAATGGTCTGTCACACTTAGTTTGTATGATTTGGCTTTTCCGTAATCGTTCGTTTTGAAACGCTCACAGTTTTAAAATAAGCCGCAGGCAAATTAGCGACTCGATGAATTGTTATCATTGGTTTACTATTGTTTAACAAAAACGTATGACAAAAGATCATTTTACAAACAACGTTTGAAAAACTAATTATTTGACAAACTTTCATTTCGTAAAACATATTACGTTAAAAACAATCATTTGACATAATACAGATTTCGCAAATGTCTTACTGAGAAAATAATTAAACTATTAAACACTTCTACACTAATATTATACAGAGGAAATATTTGTATTTTTGTTTGTTTGTAATGGATAAACTCAAAAACTACTGGACCGATTTTAAAAATTCTTTCACCATTAGAAAGCTACATTATCTGCGAGTAACATAGGCTATATTTTATTTTATAAAAAATAGGAGGTAAGATATTTGGGTTTTTCGGGTACGCGAAGTAGTTCCCTCAGGACGCGAGTGAAACCGCGGGAAACGGCTAGTTCAATCATAATCATATGTGTTTATAATAATAATATAAATTACATATATAATTTTTAGCTTTGCTAAAATAACGTACATTTTATGAAATTTTGGGAACTATGATATTATATAAAATATAGTAGGAACCGGAACAAGTGTCTGCCATTAAGGTTTTCTATAAAGAGAATATTTACTTTAAGCCTGGCCGCAGACATCCGATTGTCAGGACCGATTTTTCATGGCGGAATTCCGTGAGACTAGCGAGCTTCATTTGTCGACTGTATCAAATGTATTTTGTAAAATAAACGTACTTACCACCGCAAACGATAGATTTTGCTTTGATCGGAAAGCACGCAAAAGTTTCATTCCGTTCCGGACTGAAAAAAATCAGTGCCCGTTTTCAGGGACTGATTTCAGGTTTGTAATGTTTTCGGGCTCTCAAAATCATCTAATAAATAAAAAATGAGCTTACTGCCTACTACATACGTTTGATTTTACTCTGAACAGAAAACATTCCGTGGACTGAAAGAAATGAAAATCAAGCGCGCGCTGAACGGCTCGTGACGTCATACCGGAATTTAGCGCATGCGTACATCTTGTCATGTATCGATGATAATATATAGCATTAGTTTGAAGTTTATTTTGTCAGAATCAAAGAGTATACCATAGACTAATGATTGGTCTCACTCTAATCATTTGTCTAAGGAGTATACAAATACTATAATACTATGTGTCAGAATCACACGACAATGTATGTGTAGTACAGAGAGGTTGGACTAATAAGGTTATATTTCTTTGGTGTAGTAGATGGTAGTAGACGTATATAATTATACCCTTGTCTGGGGACTTCAAATTTACGCCAAAATCAGATACAGACAAGTGGATAATATAATAATATTAGTTATTTTATCATTTTCGTTAGATCATAATAATGTGTGATGTGAAAGGTTCATATTCGCTACTGAAAACCATTCCTGCTTAAACTTTTGTCTCTCTACGTGTATATAAAAGTGGTCGAGAGGTACATATATACTCTATGCGAGATGAAAACAATTAAAGAACGTAAACTATTCATATTCCTCATTTATTGTTTGCTTTCAAATTGTATGGTTTTATGCATTCACATTCAGACATTCAATTTGACAATAGCATAAAACTTAGGCCCTTCTCTCACGAAGCTATTCAAATGCTACGGGACTGAGATGCAAACCATGATCGCCTACTGGTATGCTACTCGTTACCGCACACGGTGCTACGCGAATGAGACTATATTTTATCATTTGAAGAACAACATTCGTACGACGATATCTAGTGACTCTAGCGATGAAGACAATTTTCTTCTGTATTTATGTTACGAAATATATAAAGAAGATTCTGGGTGCATCCGTACATCGAAAAAAATGTCAATTGTAGGGTATTTGTCGAGGGACGAGTCGTCATTTTTATAGAATGTCAATAGAATCATATTAGGTATTATTTGAATCTTAATCTGAGAAATTATCTTGCCAACTATCTAATAACCCGACACACCACCCGACACCCACACATGTTTCACTTCCTTGGCAATATAATTATTGTGTATAAATTTAATGTATAAGTACCTATAAATGACCTGTTATATTTTTATTTCTAAAGTTCAATCCACGCCTATTATATAACATCTTTTCTTACGTACTCTGGCAGCTTATAATTATACAAACATGGATAATTTTGTACCTCCTGCACAAAAATATTAAAAGTTTGTTCCGCCGCCATTTTGTAATGCGACGCTTAAACTACTCGGGTAGCGTGCGACCAGCAAGACAGTAGCGTGCAACTGACATCAAACACGTTGTCATAGCGTCTCGTCGTGTGCGAAATTAGCTGAATATGTATGGCGGCTACTCACAAGCGACGCGTAGGATACGGGTACAAAACACAAATCGTTTGAGAGTCGCTTCGTGAGAGAAGGGCCTTATTCTTCATAAATCAGACACTTGTCAGAATGGACGTGGCTGTTTCTGATGGACAGGGTTGCGACGCGCCGTCGCCATACAAAAATTATAAAACTTATCATAGAACCCACCAAAAGGCCAAATATAAGGGCCTTAATGTTTTAAAAATAATGAAAAGCTTTAGTATAGTCGTCCACTGCTTTAGTTATTCTTCTGTGTCGTCCACCTAAAATTGTTTATATATACCTCTGACGCATACTTGACAGGTTTTTACACAGATGAGGTATACCCTACTTGCATATTTTTCATAAATAATCTAAACCTTTAAAAAGTTTTTAAAAACGAATAGCACAAAGGTTTTTTATTTTTTATTAAATGGGGTTATCGTAGCGGGTCTATACTGCTTCATGCGACCGATGCTCAAAACGAACACGTCCTCTCCTCCGTTGCTGATACGTATAATACTATACTAACCAACGCACGGAAAATATCGATACTCTGTGGTATCGAGTATTTTTCCTTTCGATATCCATAATTTTATACTTACTTGATACTTTGCATTCGATGCTTTTACTCAATAAGTACTTAATGGCAGGTATCGTATCGAATCATTATTATCATCCAAAGCCCGATTTCATCCACTGTTAGATATAGGCCTCTGTTTGATTTTGCGATTTGCAACGTTCGTGTGCCATTCATATCCAGGGATCATTTATTTTAGGCATTATCTACATATCGCACCTACATCTTACAAATTAGGTATCTACTTTAAAAAATTGACCTTACGTCTCATGTTTATGGCAAAGTTATCTTATAATAATATAATTGGTACCCATAGTTGTTAGCATACTGGGCAAGAAATCTACTATATTTTTATAAGTATTGGAGCCACACTAGTTTTAGAACGAATACTTAGACTGGTCCGACTGGAGAAGAATTAACGTCTCTAATATCGACGTAAAATAAGTTAGATCTATCGAAAGTGAACTGACGTCATTGATTCTCTTGTCGTGAAATATAATTATGTGCACATTAGCCCATGTTCTGCGTGACAATCGAGTGCAAAGCGATCCGATTCGTGTCGAACGAATTGTGACCTACGACTGCGTTGACAATAATTTGTTTGACAATTAACGCAACGTGTTGCGCTCGAGTCTTACTTAGGGTACGGACTAATAAAAGTACTCGATACTTGAAGTATCGATATCTACTTATAATACTTACCTATATTTGATACATATACGAGTATTGTTCAACACAATCATTTCTTTTGTTGAACACGTAATAAATAGTACCCAGATGAATAAAAAAAGCCTTTTACGGTCTGTCTAAGATGTCAACTGCGACATGGAGACTCGACTTTAAAAGTAAATGATACAACATATTTAGATTGTATGTGTACGCCTGTATGAGCCGATATGCCAACTATCGGTGCTGTACGTCGGCAATCACTACAAGAGTCAACGTCTTGCGTTGATATTTTTAAATTTTTGTGCAAAGCTCAGTTAGCACTGAAGCTTTGTCAGTACTGGCAGGTGTACTTTCGGTTGATCTTGAGGTCCAAAGACGTGAATCAATGTATCATACGAGAAAGCATGGATTCAAATTTCCTGGCACCTCGTGATAGAAATAAACTGCTTAGGTTGTTCAACCAGCACGCCGACGTCTACGTAGGCCTCCTCGACGAATAGCAGTTTTGTTGGAAAACATCAACCAAGGGCCGTCCCCCTCTACCAATTCTTTCCAGACGTTCGTGAGCGACTGGCCGTACCTGGTTAGGGGGGGATGACTGTGTTGCTCAATTTCGTACGGGGCATGGTCATGTTTGGAGGAAGTTGCTTTGGTTTTTATTTAGTTTATTCACCATTGTGCCAATATTCAAGCTCTGAGAACAAATGTGAGTAATCTGCACATCACATCTTGTGGGAGTGGGGTCTTTGGCAAACTGAAATTAACAATATGCCTAATGATTTCCATGATTAATCACTCCTGGTCTAGCATATTATGTGGCTCTTGCGGCAAGCAGATCGAATATCCGTGCGTTTAGCCGTCTCTGCCATGCATATTGCTGGCAATAGGCACAGCTCGCAAATTGTCGATAATAGGGCCATGCTGATTCCAGCACAAATGGTTTAGCTCGACCGGAGAAGTACTACCCTCTCACAGAAGATCAATGTCAAGCAACGGTATTTGTTGTTTTGTGTTTTGTACAGTGAGTGAGAACGCCGGAGGCCCAATCACCTTTCCTTTCTCGGTCCCCATCCTGATCCTTTTTCCTTCTCCTCTTCCTTCCGGTAGGCAGCAACTTGGTTGTACTTATTTGTCATGGTTCCTGTAATATTAAGTAAACACAGCTAAGTATGAGCCACGGATACCACTTACCATATCACGTGGGCCTTTGGCTCGTCTGCCAACGGTAAAAGCAATAAAAGTTTCGTAGTAAAATCGCAGAGCCAGTCAGCTTGTGACCATGGGACGTGCAACCGTTCCGAAACGTCAAACGTAAATGGTATGTAAATACGTATAAAAATCGCGTTAATTCCCGTGTCGTGAATAATTAATCAAACATGAAGCACTTTCAATGAAAATTATAAGGGCTCATTAGGCTTTACTATTTAGTAGTAATATTCGATTAACATAAACTTACATTTGCAAGCGATTTAATTAATAATTATTGTGCTAGTTCTTTTATCCTTAGGACACTAGATAAAGGCTAATACGGGACCCTACATTGTGCGTGGCTCGATATACACTTGTCCGGATTTTTTTAATAGGTACCTAGTATTTTGTCACAGGTATTTTTCATGCAAACAATACAATCACAATCATGTGATACCTAATATTTCAATTACCTATATAACCCATGTCTAGGCCAAAGGAAAATAAATGAAAATCGCTTTGCTCACGGAATGAACTGAAAACGGTCCTAAAAAACTGATCTGAAAACCGGGCCTGAAAACGGATGTGTGCGGCCAGGCTAAGATATCAAAACGGCAGACATGCTGCGATCACGTTTTGAAAGTCGATTTTCATGCTTTTCGACTTCTAGGCACGCCTAAAGGAACCCACTATGGGAATAGTGAACCTCCATTTGATCTACGGCAGATGAACTAGTATAACTAGCATTAATATGGAGTTTGCTACTATACCGTAAGTCTGCGGAACACTGGCTCTTAGACTATTATAGGCAAGTAATAATTTTGTATTAATACTAATTCCATAGAAACTTAAGTCTTTTAAAAAAATACACACTGCCTGAATTAAGCGAAATAAGTAGAATTCGGTTCTGGCGTTGTGGTCGCAGTTCTAACCTAACCTAACCAGCCATTGTTTCAGTTAACTCTACACAAACATTGTTGTACTAACGTAGATTTTGGTCAATAAACTATTTACCAAGCAATGCATTTTGTCTAATGTTATTTATGCTTTACGTTGTTCTGCCAACTAACATGTTTAAAAAATAATCAATTTGTAAATTAATGTTTTAGCATAATATTTTTTTAGTAAATATATTGTCTAATGAGTAGTTTATAAACAATAGTTTGTAAAATAATAAATTTATCAAGTATAATTTTGTCAAATGTTATTTGTGTAATGAAAATTTTTCATTTGTTTTTTGTCAAATGATCGAACACCGTTATGATTTGGACATTGATTGGTATGAAGGAACATTATTATCATCCTAGCGCTATCCCAGTCGCACTCCAAAACCTCCGCCATGGAACTTGTGGTCCGCTTTTCCGCTTAATCTTCTCCACTTCACCCAGTCTTCGGCATTTCTGGGAGTAAGTCGCTTGATTAGTAAGAAGGAACATTGATGCCTTATTACTTTAATTAGCTAAGTTGAAGGAATCAAGCTTCTCAGGGCTCCCTTTTTCTGTAGCTGAGTAATAAGAAAACCTATATGATTTGTATACGTTGTGCAAAACTCTAGTAGCAGGTCTCATCTTATTTCCCAAAGTTAAATTGAACTTCAATTATATATACAGAATACCTCATTGCAAAACTTCCACAGCCCGTTACTGGTCGGAAACAGAGTGGTCCCATTCACACACAGGGCATCTAAAGGCTTTACACTCTGCGTACCTACGTAGCCACGTACGTACTACGTATAACTGGATATCATAACGCGTTCTCTAATGTCCAGATTTGCGGTTGGGGAGAGGTTGATTACGGTACTCTTCCGCTCTAGATCAAGACTTGTATCAATGATAACCTTAAATAATTTATTGTGACAACTTATTCCATATATATCTATACTAATATAATAAAGCGGAAGAGTTTGTTTGTTTGTTTGTTTGTTTGAACGCGCTAATCTCAGGAACTACCGGTCGGATCTGAAAAATTCTTTTTGTATACGATAGCCCAGTTATTCCGGCAGGCTATAGGCTATATAACATAACGCTTCGACCCTTTGGGGCCGGGCAAAAGGCTAAAAAGGCTAAAAGATAATGTCGGCTTATCTCAGGAACTAGCAGTCGGATTTTAAAAATTGTTATTGCCTATGATAGCCCAATTATGCCAAAAGGCTATAGGCTATATAAAATTACCCCACAACTTTTAGAGGCCAGACAAAAATAATAAAATGGTCATACGAGAAGGGGGAGGGTTTGGTCAAGGGCAAAAAAAGGCTAAACGAATAGGATACAATCTATATGAGTATCGTTTTCGAGATTTTCGGGACGCTGATTAATAAAATGAAATTTATTTAGTGATCCAAGATGGCGGACGGGAAATCAAAGATGGCGGATGAGAAAATTTAAACAATCAATATGGGTATCGCCTTCGATATTTTAAGGGGTGAGGAATCGCAATACAACATCTATTTCGTGATCAAAGATGGCGGATGGGAAATCAAAGATGGCGAATGGGAAAATTTAAAAAATCAATATGGGTATCGTCTCCGATGTTTAAAGGGATGGGGAATCCAAATACAACATCTATTTTGTGATTCAAGATGGTGGATGGGAAATCAAACATGGCGGATGGGAAAAATTTAAAAAATCGATATGGGTATCGTCTCTGATGATTTAAGGGATGGTGAATCCAAATACAACATCTATTTCGTGATCAAAGATGGCGGATAGGAAATCAAAGATGGCGGATGGGAAAATTTAAAAAAATCAATATGGGTATCGTCTCCATATTTTATATATTATAAAATAACTAATCTATCTATACTAATATAATAAAGCGGAAGAGTTTGTTTGTTTGTTTGTTTATTTGTTTGTTTGTTTGTTTGTTTGAACGCGCTAATCTCAGGAACTACCGGTCGGATCTGAAAAATTCTTTTTGTATACGATAGCCCAGTTTTTCCGGAAGGCTATAGGCTATATAACATCACGCTGCGACCCTTTGGGGCCAGGCAAAAGGCTAAAAAGGCTAAAAGATAATGTCGGCTAATCTCAGGAACTAGCAGTCGGATTAGAAAAATTGTTATTGCCTATGATAGCCCAAGTATTCCGAAAGGCTGTAGGCTATATAAAATTACGCCACAACTTTTAGGGGCCAGACAAAAATAATAAAATGGTCAAACGAGAAGGGGGAGGGTTGGGTCAAAGGCAAAAAAAGGCTAAACGAATAGGATACAATCTATATGGGTATCGTTTTCAAGATTTTCAGGACGCTGATTAATAATATGAAATTTATTTAGTGATCCAAGATGGCGGACGGAAAATCAAAGATGGCGGATAAGAAAATTTAAAAAATCAATATGGGTATCGCCTTCGATATTTTAGGGGGTGGGGAATTGAAATACAACATATATTTCGTGATCAAAGATGGCGGATGGGAAATCAAAGATGGCGGATGGAAAAAAATTATAAAATCAATATTAGTATCGTCTGCGATGTTAAAAGGGACGGAGAATCCAAATACAACATCTGTTTCGTGATTCAAGATGGTGGATGGGAAATCAAAGATGGCGGATGGGAAAAATTTTAAAAATCAATATGGGTATCGTCTCTGATGATTTAAGAGATGGTGAATCCAAATACAATATCTATTTCGTGATCAAAGATGGCGGATCGGAAATCAAAGATAGCGGATGGGATTTTTTTTTAAATCGATATGGGTATCGTCTCCAATATTTTAAGGAATGGGGAATTCAAAAACACCATCTATTTTGTGATCAAAGATGGCGGATGGGATTTTTTTTAAAACCAATATGGGTATCGTCTCCGATGTTTAAAGGGATGGGGAATCCAAATACAACATCGATTTCGTGATTCAAGATGGTGGATGGGAAAATAAGATGGCGGATGGGAAAAATTAAAAAAATCAATATGGGTATCGTCTCTCATGATTTAAGGGATGGTGAATCCAAATACAACATCTATTTCGTGATCAATGATGGCGGATAGGAAATCTAAGATGGTGGACGGCATTTTTTTTGTAAAGTCTATATGAGTATCGTCTCCGATATTTTAAGGAATGGGGAATTCAATATTATATAAAAATCTATGTTTTTTTGTTCATCATTTATAGACTCTGAAATAATAAGAGATTAAGCGCTATGTCAATGGTAACTTTGGAAATGGGGCTTGGAAAAAAGGGAATTAAATAAAACTCTTAAAAAGGCGATACGGAGTTCGCTGGGTCAGCTAGTAGTATACATAATTATATAACATGTAATGGTGTGATTAACTTTATCATGAGCTAGCTACAAACCGATCCGCAACACAATGCACGATCATTCAGCGAGTCTACAAAGAGTAGAGTACCACCGTTTGCTCCTTCGTTATATTCACACACTATTTTTGTTCGTCATCCTTTGGGATCTGATGTCTCTCTTCTGGGATAGCGCTACCCTCAAGCAGTGTTGTAAAGAAAAGAGATTTTAAATCAATTTTAACTGAATCAATTAAAAATTCATTCATCATTTTGATTCAGTTAAAAATTTTACACAAAGCCAATGTTGCAGTCATAAAAACATAAATACTAATGAACATTTAATTAATTTTAAAACAATATATATTAAATAGGTAATATCTGAAGCAGTTAGAACATCATTATTAGTCGTATTTTGGTAGGTGCTCTATATTTTGTTTTGCTCATCCTGGGAGCTGTAATTTTTGGCTATGTTAATTGACACATGACGTAATGAGTTACCGTATGCCTCCTTTACTCTCTTCAAAAATCATAAGTAATAATACTTTTTTGTAGTAGCGTCGAATCACAATCCGGTAGATCAATACGAACTGCGTGATCCTTACTTGCGACGACAGAGCAGGTGTTCTGTGTTTACTTACAAGATGTACGTAATACACTTAGTATCAACATTGTTCTGATTTAGTCTGTGAGTATCAGTATATATATTTGTTTTTCAATATCATTCATAATGAATGATATTGAAAAACAAATATTCAAAAACAAATATTTTATCTTTATTAATAGGTATGGAGAATAGAATCGGTGAAATAAGCAAGCTAATGAGGCAGTTTACTGGTCATAGAACCGACAACCATTAGAGCAGATCGTATTCTGTGAGTGGACACTGGATGTACTACGGAATTGAATATTCGAATTAAAGATAGATCTGTAGATTTTAGATTCATTTTTGACATAGGCTCTATACAAAATATGTCAAACACGAATCTAAAATCTACAGATCTATCTATTGTTCGAATATTGAAAATGGCCGTTAGTAAACGTAGCGTAGAATGGCATCCGGCTTATTAGATTGACGATTTACTCAAAGAGGCTTGCAGTGGCTTTACACATAGATCCGAAGATCGAGCCTAATGCGCAGTGGCGGCGCTAGGCATCGGCGACGTCGGCGACCGCAGACGGCCTCGCGCCTAAGGGGGCCTCGCAAAAAAGTTTTACAAGTTATCTATTTTCATTTCGCCAATCATCCTGGCTTAGGCAGCCAACCTCGAACAATTTGAGAAAAAGTTAAGCAGATGGTTTTATTTTACTTTTATTATTTTCAAACACGTGCGTGGCAGAAGTGAGTAGTAGGTACTTTACGGGTACCTATTCAGAATCGTCTGTCTTTGCTACACTATGAAATGAAACTTTCGCTCGAATCAGCGTTTTCACACACACTGCCCAACACAATAGCAGTACTGGGTGAAAATGTATGTTTTGTCATATAATTATTCATACATTATTTTATAATTTGGCTCACTTAATTTAACGTATTTTGTACTACGAAGTAAAAGGGGCCTCGCCATCGATATATCGATAGGGCCTCGCGAACTTGATGTCGCCGACGTCCACATGTGGTCTAGCGCCGCCACTGCTAATGCGTGAGTCATTGGAGAGGCCCATATCAAGCAGTGGACTACAGCAGACTGTTGATGAAGAGTCAACCGCATTGAAATCAATCATTGTTTAAACACACTATGAATAAATTTTGTGATTTTACAAACATTGAACCAACGGACACAAAGCAAACCCAAGTAAGCAAGCTGTAATATCATAAAATTTAAATAATAATAATAATAATAATAATAATCATTTATTCATCATCAATAAGAATACAATTTCTCTTATAATAATAACTATAAATTAACTCAAACAGATATCAAAGAAAACAGTTCAGCTTAAAATAAGAGGTTGTCGTTGACGACCGTACTAATATAAATTGTGTTACAGTCGCCAGCGCCTTCCACCCTAGATAATTCATTATAAGTTTGATACTTTGACATTATTAATACATTTATTTAAGATTAAAATTACAGACATAACAATTTTTTAAATTTGAATATAAAAATAATTATTAGGCATAGATTATAATTAAGGATAAAAAAAGAATTTTAAGGATATTAAAATTAATTACATTACAAATTTCAGCTACATAATAAAAAAAAAGGTAGCTAAACAATATCTCTATCTCTCATGTGAGTGTGTGTATGTGTGTGTCTGTGTGTGTGTGTGTGCGTGTGTGTGTTAGCGTTGCAAACTTGTATAAAAGAGTAAGTCTTAATTAATTGCTAACTTATGTACCAATTCTTCCGTGTCAATATAAGTAAGTGTTTTGAGCCAATTTGTGATTGTTGCTTTGAGTTTGTTTGTTGATAAGGGATATATGTTATTTACAGAGTTCGCAGCATTGTAGAGTTGATTGCTCAGGACGTAATATTGTCGCCTCGCGAGCGCTGTTCTGTGTTGCATCACAGGGTATATTTTGGTTTTGTTGCGTTTAAGTATGGCTTTATAAGTGGTGTTCTTGTGTTTGCGAATAAGTAAATTCTTAATAAACAATTGCCGTACTGTGAGTGCAGGGCATTCGCTGTATAGGAGGTCGGTGCTATATCTTCTAGGCTTGCCAAGAATTATCTTAAGTATACCTCTTTGGGCACGTTCCAATGGCAATAGTATTGCTGATCCGGCTCCACCCCATGTTATAATACAATATTGTAGTATACTTTGGGCTAGTGCATAATATACGCATAACAACGTGCTTATGTCCGCAGAGCGTCTAAGTTTTATAAAAACTGGAATTAATTTCCTCATTCGGGTAGTCAAGGTATTTATATGCACAGACCAGTTCAAATGTCTATCGATGATGAGACCAAGATATTTGACTGTGTCTGAAGATAGTAATTCGGGACAGTTGCAATTGGCTTTTTCCTTACAAGTATGCGCCTTTATGTGAAAATGTGGTGGGGGTTGGGCATTTAACCGATGGCAAAATGTAATATATCTGGTTTTGTCCAGGTTAATGGTGAGCAGATTTGTATTAAGCCAGTTAATGACCTCTCTGAGTGCATTTTCTGTATAATGTTGTGTCTCTTCCCAGGTATTTCCATGTACAATTAGCGCTGTGTCATCAGCATATGAAATAATTCTGCAATTTGGAAAGGACATGGTACACAGGCTATTGACATAAAGTAAAAATCGTTGTGTCATGACATCTCTGAGCCATACACATAAAGGTAATTTTATTGAATTGCATGCATTTGCTTTGCATTAATTTTAAGACATATTTTACTTCTGTACTCTTTTTTTTTGTCGGGTTGGAAAATTCTCATGGAGTCCCTCCACCCTGGGGGTGAAGGGCGAAGGGGACTGTCAGACTCTTACTGACTAAAAACCAACCCGTGTTCCTCATGTACCCGTGTGTTGGAGGGTCGGGTATCGCCAAAGCATTCCTCGCTACCCCCGACGGGTATTGACCCGCCAGATGGTCAGGCGGGCCCCGAACGAAACCCCGTTGGCGACGGATGAAGGTGTTGGGCTCCGCCGCCAAAACACCCAGCGGCCGCAGAGGATAGGGAGGACGGCAACGAAAAACCGCATCTCCTCTTCCTCTGCGGCCCCACCGCGACGCAACGATGGTGCGCCCCCATTTGGTCGCGGGCGATAGGGCGCGCGGCAACGCAACACCGACACGCCCTATCTCCCGCGACCGCGCCCGACTGCGAGGGACAGAAGAACTGTCCCTCGCACCCGCACCATTGGACGCATCCTGCGTAGGCCTCCGTCAAGCCCACGCGGAGCGTCCACTCCTGGGATCTCGCTTAGCTTCACCGTGGGTGACCTAACCACGGTTACTGAGCCCCCCCACCACGACAAGGTGGAGATCCAACTGGGGTATTTCTGTACTCCTACTCCATATAAACTGTAACGGTGCCAAGCTTTATAGGATTCCTTCTGCGTTATTTTCGTTAAAAGGGTTATAAAGTCTTTGCTTAACGTAATAATTAGATATATCCAAATTCTTTACACAATAAGTTAACACATACCAGTATATAGTTAGTTTATTTTGTTGTGCATACAATATTTCGTTTAAGATGGCCGTAGTTTTTATATATACAGGCCATGTTTGGCACAAGATGTCTACGTTGTTCTCAAGTATTTTGTGTTGGGCAACATCCCAAATTGTCCTCGATACACCATCTTTCAATATTTACATACCATCCGTTTTTATCACTTACTATAACTTTGGTGGAATATGGAAGTAGTTGGGACGTTTATGATGGTTTTGTTAGGAAGACTACCTGAAGTACCAATTACTTAATTTAGTTTATAAGAAGAACAGGTCATGCATGTAGTAATCTTAAATAATTAGCGTTAAAACCGGCCAAGTACATGTTTCAAGCCACACACAATGTAGGGTTCAATAGTGGCTCTTACCGTGTGTCCTAGGGATAAAAGGGCTCGATCAAAGTATGCATTTGATCGCTTGCAAAATATTGCAAAATTCGCCCATAAAGCATAGCTTTGACGTCCGCATTCACTACAAAGTTTCTATGTTATTTGTTTTATTTGATAAATTGCAGACGGCTTTTAGAAACGTATCCGTGTAATGCTCGGGCCATTACTTCCCTGCGTTGGACAAACCCTCGCTTATCAAATTAGGACGAGAGTTTGTTGGTTTTTATTCAGTTGTGTTTATTACTTGTGAATAGTACAGATGTAAATCTTGAGATGAAAGCCTACCGACTTCAGAAAAGGAGGCGGTCAATTCGGTTGCATGTTTTTAGGGTTCCGTAGTCCACAAGGAACCCTTATAGTTTCGTCATGTCCGTCCGTCTGTCCGTCCGCTGCCTAGCTCAAAGACGCCTGGTGCTAGAAAGCTGATATTTGACATGCATAGAGATATGCAATATTGCAACAAAACTGTAGCATAAAATTTAGGAAAATATTTTTTTAAGGGTATCTCCCCAACATATATAGTGGGGTTGATTTTTTTTTTGGTTGTTTTCCCCATTGTGTGGGGTATGATTGGATAGGTTTTAAAAAAATATTATTAGTTTGCTCAAATCATTTTTCGATCAAGTGATTGGTTTGTCAAATATCAAGCTTTGAAATGAAAATAATTGTTAGACTGAAGTGTCCTCCCCCCTCTGCCGGCTAAACTATTAATTTCGAAGAGGTGAAAAAAATTACAAATGTAGCACATAATAACGAATTTAAAAGGAAAACTATCACGGCTAAGTAGACATCACTAGTTTACGAGTAATCGTCGGTTAACTTATAAATACCTATTTCTGTGAGTTTACATTGAGAGCGCTGGCTTAATCTTAAGGCGCTGTTATACCTCAGAAGCCGTGAAACACCTAATTTTTCGTCGCGCATCTAGCCATAACGGTACATATTACAAACTAGCAAAAATTAGAGCTTAAAGTCAAAAGTCTGAACAAAAGACTTTTGAAAGAATTTTTCATGTACGTAAAATAGAATCACGGTAAAAAAATCACAAAATCGAGGCAAAAAATAATCTTTCGTCTCACTGTTTGCAATATTTTGATCGTAAGCTGTCATATTTTTTTTGATAATATTGTAGGAAATCTAATGAACTAAAGAATTACACTATTTATTTTCATATTATACGTGTATATTTTGTAAAATTAAATAAAATCTGCCAAACGTCTATGATTTTGACGCTCGGTAGATCCCATCAATATCAAACGCTTCAGCAATTTAAACCTTATTAGCATAAGCGGTGTACTGAGTATCAGCTGCTAGTTTACGCCCCGCCCAGACCTCATCATTCGGCTATGAGCCCTGTGAGAGATAGGTCATGTCGCTTGCGTCTCCGCTGCACGAAATTTTACGTAAACCTGTTTGTTATTATAATACGCCGATTTGAGTTCGTAATTTCATGTTTTATGTTATAGACTGAATACTTTGAATTAAATAGGTTTTTCATGTAACTATGGGCACATATAATTAGGACCTTAGTTTATACTCTTGTTGCGTTCAATGTGTTATTGTTTCTGTGCTTATAAATATATAATTAGAAGAATAAAATATGGACAATTAGAGAAATGAAGTTCTACGAAGGATTTGTACAAGAAAGCGTCGTAATAAAATAGAAATTCATCCATGGCCAAGTGATTATGAAATATGTGACATTTTTACACAAATTATTTTCATAAGAGTCTTTTATGACTAACTATGTTACTTATATATTATCGATTATGCATAATATAATTATATAAATTATTCTCACAATACATAGCTGCCACAGTTTTCAATTTTTGAAAGAGTAATAACATAAAATCGAATCATTTTATTTACCTATATTTCAAATTCATTAGCTTGACAGAGCGCCTGGAGCGCTAAGATGCCGCCACGGCGAACAATAATGATGACAGCGCTAATATGGCGCTCCGCAATCCGCACACAAGCGGTAACGAATGTTGTATTATTGTTTTTTGAACATAAACCTTTTTAGGTACATCGGGTAAAACTTTGATTATTCATAAACTATTAGGTATGTCTCAGTACATCTAATATCTTTTTAATTTCTAAAATCAATCATTTATAAGTAAGAAGGTAACTTCTCTGTTTGCTATAACACAAGATATAGTATTTTTTTAATAATAAAGTACGTAACTAATTATCATTATTGTCATTACAGTGAAGTTAAAGATAACAGTTCTGCAACGTCTTACACACATTTGACTTCAGTCATTCCTAACACGATCTGTTCAAGAGCTAGCCAAGAAATGCCAAACAATTTTTTTAACAAATTTGACTCAAATTCCGTAGTGATAAGCAAAAATTACAAGAGGGATAGCAGTGACTGGTTCGAATTGCGTAAGAATATGTTGACAGATTGAAATTTTTGTATAGTGGTAAAAAGAAGAGATAACAGCAGTAAAGCCAACTTAGTAAAAAATATTTTGTACAAATAAAATATTTGCAATGTAAAATCAGTTGCGCATGGAATCTAAAATGAACAACTGGCTTTGCAACAACTGGCGAAGCAAGAAAATGTAACAATCAGCCTTGTGGATTATTCGATTATTGGTGCCACGCCAGATTGGATGGAAATTTAATGTTCTAAAGTTGCCTATAAGAATGGCCTGGAGAATAGTATAAGAGCAAATAAAATGCAAATATGGAAACATGATAAAAAAGTGAACTGACTAGTCTAAACAAATATTGTAATTGTTATTACCAAATTCAGGGGCAACGCCACGTTACACGCAAACAAAAGTGTTTATTTGCTGTGTGGAGTGGCGAAAGTATACCACTAAAAATAGAAATTATAGAAAGAGATGATGTTTTCTGGGAGAAGCTTGTGGCGTTTTATATGAATTGGCAGTTGCCTGAAATTGTTGATTCTCGTCAAGCTCAAGGGATGGCATTGCGAGATCACGGAGAGGAAAATGTTTCATCAGTGCTTGAAATTTCTACAATACCAAGCCGTAAAAGGAAAGTAAATGAAACTGTGCCTCGTGAACAACAGCAAATAATAAGTATTGAAGCCTTATCACCTCACACACTGCCTTTAACATTCGATGAGAATAAAGAAAACCTGCCGGGTTGTAGCAGACAGCTAACTTTTGATGAGCTGTAAACTCTGTATTTCGTTAATAAATTATAAATGAATATAAATAAATATATTTTAATATTTATTTTCTTTGAAACAACACATATTTGGAGCGAAATAATTTTTTTATATTTTTCCATACAAACATGTATGACGAGAGCTAACGAAAAAGCAGTAACTCAAATTCTAATTCTATAATTTTCTAAGCGACATAGCAGTAGGTATCTCATGAATAAGGTATATCCACATATATTTTTGATGTTTCATCTATTTTGAAAAATAATAATGGGTTGGGTTTCGAAACGAGTCGCCTGAATTTGAGGGTATTGGTAGTGTAGGGGGCTTAAGGTAGTTCGTTTTAATCCCCTAAAAGTAATTTTGGCTGCCGGAGTTGCGTCTAAATATTTTTAAACAATTTCCAAAATTTCATAAATACTTCGGCAATTATGTAAAACGGAACATAGTTTTTATACTTTAGTACGGTTTTACAAATGTAATTTTTAGGTTTTATGTGAAAAACGTGAAACGAAACGCAAAACTGCCATCTTGGAATGATCATATTGACAGCTAATGTCAAATTTGTGCCTCATTGCTTTCGAGTGCCTCGGGTTAGGTGCGACTGTAATAAATAAATAAATAGGTTATGTTAGGTTCTCTTTTGACCCTTAATCCGAAAATAGGAGCCCTTCGCAGGGCTCCGACAACCTTAGTTTATTAAACTAGTGTGATGAATGTGGAAGTTGGCAGTGCCATACACACCGATGTTTGGAGATTTTTTTTCTCAGAGGAAACCAAGTATTTCCGGCAAGTGAAAATGGTGAGGGGGTTTCAAGACCTCCCCTGCTTCCTCTCCAATCACTCACAACCCCGAAAAACAGCGACGTATTTCGAAACCTTTACCATAATAATTATACCTATAATAACAATAAACATCCATAAATAAATAAATAAATCAACTTTTACTAAACTTCAATTATATTATATTAGTTGAGATACGGCTTTTGCGCTTAGTAGAGCAGTATTGTGTTTTTTAGGGTACCGTAGCCTAAAATTGTAAAAACGGAACCCTTATAGATTCGCAATGTCTGTCTGTCTGTCCGCCCGTATGTCACAGCCAATTCATTGCAAAGCAGATTTGAAAACTGGCAGGAATGGAATTAGATGTAGGTATTCTATGAACTGCTTCACTATTTTTATACAAAAACAAAACAAACATAATAATGGCCTCTCCATACATGGAACTGACTTAATTATTTTTATCATCTTACGGCACGTAGGTATTTACCTACTTTCGTCAACATTTAATACCTGTAACGTCTAATGTAAACCAGTTTTGCTCATGGCTGCACTGAGAACAAAAATTGCGCTATGCCTATACTGTACAAACAGATTGATGTATGTAATATAAATTTTAATATCAGTATCTCAATTCAATATGCTAAAACGTTTTGCTTGCGATTTTGAAATATTGGAATACGGATGTCGCCAGAATACGGCCGCACGCGACGAGAATGAAGGGGGGCGCCCCGCAGTAGACGGAGCTAAGCTCCCTTCACCTCCCCTGCTTCACCCCCTCATTTACCAAAACAGTCGCTTAGAACAGCGCCTTAAAGATGCCCGTTTTTAGTCCCATGTGAAACAGAAGTCATTATCAATAATGGCCATTATGGGCAACTACGGAACCCTACATTGCGCGTGGCCCGACACGCACTTGGCTGGTTTTTAATAATTATTATCAATGACGTAAATTCCTGTTTCTGTAAAGAAGGATTGTATGTAGTTCTTGTTCTATCCCGTTTAAGATTGATGAACGAAGTTTGAAGCTGATTTTTATAATAAATAACTAGATTAACTAGAAGATGGACATCCTGTCGTTCTATCAGTTACACCTTTATTTTAAATTAACCGTTTCTTACTTATCCTGTAATATCGTGAGGAAACCTGCATGTATGGGAGTTCTCCATAATGTTCTCGAAAGACATGTTACATCTGCCAACCCGCACTTGGCCAGCGTGGTGGACTATTGCCTTACCCTTCTCATAGTGAGAAGAGGCCCGTGCCCAGCAGTGGGACAGTATAAAGGGCCGATGATGATGATGATACTTATCCTGTGGGAATTTCGGGAAATCAAATTATCATCGTTCTCGTCATATCGTCGACCAAATTGGAGACATCCTAAGAAACGGAAAGGTCCGAAGTACCCGAAACCGGCGAGCATGTATGAAAAGAGTAATGAGTGTAGAGGAAGCGTGTGAGGTTTGTAAGGATAGGAGCAACTATCGTTCTGTTGTCTCTGCCTACCCCGACGGGAAAAAGGCGTGAGTATATGTATGTATGTATGCATATTATCATCTTAACGCAGCGCTACGGTCCCCAAGGAACATACATGCAGCTTCTTTCGCCTAATAGTTTCAGCCGTGTTGCTAAATTTTATATCGGTACTAGCTGATCCAGCGAACTCCGTATCGCCTTTTTAAGAGTTTTTATTTAATTCCCTATTTTCCATGCCCCTTTTCCAAAGTTACCATAGACTTAGCGCTTAATCTCTTATCATTTCAGAGTCTATAAATGATGAACAAACAAACAACAATTTTTATATAATATTGAATTCCCCATTCCTTAAAATATCGTAGACGATACCCATATCGACTTTAAAAAAAAATCCCGTCCGCCATCTTTGATTTCATATCCGCCATCTTTGATCACGAAATAGATGTTGTATTTGGATTCACCATCCCTTAAATCATAAGAGACGATACCTATATTGATTTTTTAATTGTTCCCATCCGCCATCTTTGATTTCCCATGAATTCCCATCCGCCATCTTGAATCATGAAATTTATGTTGTATTTGGATTCTCCATCCCTTTAAACATCGGAGACCATACCTACCCATGTTGATTTAAAAAAAAATCCCATCCGCTATCTTTGATCACGAAATAGATGGTGTTTTTGAGTTCCCCTTTCCTTAAAATATCGGAGACGATACCCATATCGACTTTTAAAAAAATCCTGTCCGCCATCTTTGATTTCCTATCCGCCATCTTTGATCACGAAATAGATGTTGTATTTGGATTCTCCATCCCTTAAATCATCAGATACGATACCCATATTGATTTTTAAAATTTTCCCCATCCGCCATCTTTGATTTCCCATCCACCATCTTTGATCACGAAATAGATGTGGTATTTCGATTCCCCACCCCTTAAAATATCGAAGGCGATAAGTACCCATTTTGATTTTTAAAATTTTCTCATCCGCCATCTTTGATTTCCCGTCCGCCCTTGGATCACTAAATAAATTTCATATTATTAATCAGCGTCCCGAAAATCTCGAAAACGATACCCATATAGATTGTATCCTATTCGTTTAGCCTTTTTTTGCCTTTGAGCCAACCCTCCCCCTTCTCGTTTGACCATTTTATTATTTTTGTCTGGCCCCTAAAAGTTGTGGCGGAATAATTGGGCTGTCATAGGCAATAACAATTTTTAAAATCCGACTGCTAGTTCCTGAGATTAGCCGACATTATCTTTTAGCCTTTTTAGCCTTTTGCCCGGCCCCAAAGGGTCAAAGCGTTATGTTATATAGCCTTTCGGAATACCTGGGTTATCGTATACAAAAATAATTTTTCAGATCCGACCGGTAGTGCCTGAGATTAGCGCGTTCAAACAAAGTAACAAACAAACTCTTCCGCTTTATTATATTAGTATAGATAGATGTCGTTTTAACTGTTTAAGAAATATAACTGCAAATAGTATTTACACATACAAACTACTTAGTACTAAGACATAGTAGTAGGTACTCAAAATGCTTTATGTCAAAATGTTATCCGGTGACGTTTCGCTAGAGTGGCCAATATGGCGACTGCGATTTGTCTGTCAGAACTATTAGAATTTAACAAAATACTCGACAATCCGAATTTTGCGTAAATATGATGTCGACTCGAAATCTTCATTTTTTTATGTTTTATTATTCAGGTAAGGTTTCGATGTACTCCTTGACGAAATTATTAATATAAGATTTGACACTGCGATAGCAGCGCAGTCCGTCGGTTCCAATGTGAAACATCCCAAAATCCACAACTACTCACAAATTAAAAATTAAGTAAATAAAAAATGTTTAGTGTACTAAATTGTGAATCTAAACCATTCTCAAGTCCCCTTGAAAACGCACAAAACATTTCATCAAGATCGGTCCAGTCGTTTACGAGGAGTTCAGTGACATACACACGCACACTAGAAATATATATAAAGTCTTTAGACTGTGGGTTAAGGGATTTCTACTGCATTCTTTCCATTTTCTCCTTCTACTATCGTTTGTTTCTTCAAATTGTGAGCGGGCGTAGATTTGCGGGCGAGGAGATGGTAAATAAAACAGCATTTGTACATCACTTCAGTTATTATTGTAAATAGGTACTCACAGTAAAATTGATTATCGCAACAATTACAATTTCTATCAAAAATTAGCGTCCACCGTACACGTGGCTACGAGCGCCTGTTCAGTTGTTTCCTCGTTGACTCCGATTCAAACAATGCTCGCCTCGCCAGAGCCCGGTGTTCGCTATTGGGATGTCGTTCTTCTTGGCGGCCTGTAACATTGTAGCAAACCTCATTGGTAACCACCAACGAGGTTAGCCTATATATATATTAAGATACAGTGAAAAAATTTATTTCTTGATTTAATAGTAAGCAACAGCTCAATTACGATTGAGTATTCAGGCATGATTAACGTGCTAAGTGACGTTTAAATTCTGGACTGTTGTTAATCTGTGGATGCTACATGCCAAAGTAATCTTTTACAGGCACTATGGAGTGTCAATATATGTAGTAAAACATACTAGTTACTCACAAATACAACAGTTCAAACGAGACAATAGACATCCATATCCAGGACAAGATCCATTTAAAACGACAGCCAGTCCAACTCCCTAAAATAATATCTATTAATTGGCAAACTCTCTAAATAACGTAAATCTAGCGCCACGCTAGATTCAGTTAACAAACTCTATACGAGGTTGCCAACAAAAAAAAATTGTACATTTTTTATTCCACGCTTATCTCGGCTCGGCCATGACGTATTGTAAAAGTTCCTAACCTGCGACTGTATACGTGAATATGTTATGTGTTTTTTTGTAACTTTTTTATTATGTTTGCTAAACAATGACGTGGTGAAAACCAGTTCGATTTATTTTCACAATAACATTGTGTGTGTAATTTGCAATGAGTTAAGTGTAACGATCATTGAAATGATAATGAGATGTTTTGTTGCATGTTATGTATCTACATTCGGTCATGTCAGTCATATTTAGTTTTTGCTCTGAAATTGTGATTTTAGTATAGGTAATTGGATGAATATGAAATAGGGTCCGTGTGGTGACGGATTAAGAATACGGAATGTCACCACCCCATGTCATCCCATGGATGTTGTAAGAGCCAACAGAGGGAGCATATTATGCAGAGAACAGCACTGTAAGAGAAGGAAAACTTGATACAAACACTATACCAACCCGTTTGGCCAGCGTGGTATAGTAGGCCAATTCCTCCTTTCAAAGGAGAGGCCTTGTCCAGCAGTGGACTGTTAAAGGCTGATAATGAATTGGATGAATATTATTATTTTTTGGCGCTTTTATTTTGTATTTTATACAATTATACAAGCAGTGGGTGGGGAAGTCCCACTGCAATCACGGCCGTTGTAAGACGGTCGCAACGTCGAAAATATAGAAGTATTTATACCTTTTATTAAATCGTTACTCACGATTTTTAATTAAGTTAAGGTTTAATTGTATGATTTTTGAAAAATTGCAAAGTTATTATTTTGTATTTGTACCGGTGACAGCACGTCCAAACCCTTCAGAATTTATTTTTGATCGTTAGGCAAGGTAAAATGGTACTTATTATAGACATAGATAAATATAATACTTTACAGTACAGATGCCGCAAGTCGTCCATAAAAATTGGCCACGTTAGATCCTTAATATTAGACCTTTATTTTTATAAGTACTTGTTAATACCGTAAATAATACAACAGATGGCGCTAGCGACGAAAAAATGGGAGTCGATGGTAGCGACATCTTACGTCTCATTTTGTAAGCAATGTTATTTTAAATTAAAAAGAAGAGATGGCGCTATAATAAAAAAGCATTCTGTCTAAAATGTAGAAATATTATGAATTTCACCTTGTCACCCAAGTGTGCCTCATTTCAAGGTTATAACACAATCAACCGATCTAGTAGGTACCTATTTTACGTATGTACCGGTGGCGTTAAAACATCTAGCGATATTTTTATGACTTCGTGTCTTTCCGTTCAAAATTTTGAATGCACTTTGTACACTGTTCCATAAAGCTGATATTTGACATACTTACGTAAGTTTGGTGGCTATGTTACGGTAACATTGAAATGGTGCAGTGATGAATGACCTTGTGAATGCACCTTGGTCTGATGATGAAGCCGGGAAGATGGTTACAGGAACTTCTAAACTACATATTATGATAAACTACTCGTGTTTGGGCTCGTTTGAATTGACTTGACAAAACCTATGACCTTGTGAGGTTGCCTTGGTCTGATGATGAAACCGGAAGATGGTCACAGGAACTCCTAAACTACACGTGATAAACTAGTAGTGTTTGGGCTCGTTTGAATAGACTTGACAAAACCTATGACCTTGTGAGGTTGCCTTGGTCTGATGATGAAACCGGAAGGTAGTCACAGGAACTCCTAAACTACACATGATAAACTAGTAGTGTTTGGGCTCGTTTGAATAGACTTGACAAAACCTATGACCTTGTGAGGTTGCCTTTGTCTGATGATGAAGCTGGAAGGTGGTCACAGGAACTCCTAAACTACACATGATAAACTAGTCGTGTTTGGGCTCGTTTGACAAGACTTGACAAAACCTATGACCTTGTGAGGTTGCCTTGGTCTGATGATGACGCCGGAAGGTGGTCACAGGAACTCCTAAACTACACATGATAAACTAGTAGTGTTCGGGCTCGTTTGAATAGATTTGACAAAACCTATGACCTTGTGAGGTTGCCTTGGTCTGATGATGCGGCCGGAAGGTGGTCACAGGAACTCCTAAACTACACATGGTAAACTAGTAGTGTTTGGGCTCGTTTGAATAGACTTGACAAAACCTATGACCTTGTGAGGTTGCCTTGGTCTGATGATGAAGCCGGAAGGTGGTCACAGGAAACTCCTAAACTACACATGATAAACTAGTCGTGTTTGGGCTCGTATGATAAGACTTGACAAAACCTATGACCTAGTGAGGTTGCCTTGGTCTGATGATGAAGCCGGAAGGTGGTCACAGGAACTCCTAAACTACACATGATAAACTAGTCGTGTTTGGGCTCGTTTGACAAGACTTGACAAAACCTATGACCTTGTGAGGTTGCCTTGGTCTGATGATGAAGCCGGAAGGTGGTCACAGGAACTCCTAAACTACACATAATAAACTAGTCGTGTTTGGGCTCGTTTGATAAGACTTGACAAAACCTATGACCTAGTGAGGTTGCCTTGGTCTGATGATGAAGCCGGAAGGTGGTCACAGGAACTCCTAAACTACACATGATAAACTAGTCGTGTTTGGGCTCGTTTGACAAGACTTGACAAAACCTATGACCTTGTGTGGTTGCCATGGTCTGATGATGAAGCCGGAAGGTGGTCACAGGAACTCCTAAACTACACATGATAAACTAGTAGTGTTTGGGCTCGTTTGGATAGATTTGGCAAAACCTATGACCTTGTGAGGTTGCCTTGGTCTGATGATGAAGCCGGAAGGTGGTCACAGGAACTCCTAAACTACACATGATAAACTAGTCGTGTTTGGGCCCGTTTGACAAGACTTGACAAAACCTATGACCTTGTGTGGTTGCCTTGGTCTGATGATGAAGCCGGAAGGTGGTCACAGGAACTCCTAAACTACACATGATAAACTAGTAGTGTTTGGGCTCGTATGACAAGACTTGACAAAACCTATGACCTTGTGAGGTTGCCTTGGTCTAATGATGAAGCCGGAAGGTGGTCACAGGAACTCCTAAACTACACATGATAAACTAGTCGTGTTTGGGCTCGTTTGACAAGACTTGACAAAACCTATGACCTTGTGAGGTTGCCTTGGTCTGATGATGAAGCCGGAAGGTGGTCACAGGAACTCCTAAACTACACATGATAAACTAGTCGTGTTTGAGCTCGTTTGACAAGACTTGACAAAACCTATGACCTTGTGTGGTTGCCATGGTCTGATGATGAAGCCGGAAGGTGGTCACAGGAACTCCTAAACTACACATGATAAACTAGTAGTGTTTGGGCTCGTTTGAATAGATTTCACAAAACCTATGACCTTGTGAGGTTGCCTTGGTCTAATGATGAAGCCGGAAGGTGGTCACAGGAACTCCTAAACTACACATGATAAACTAGTCGTGTTTGGGCTCGTTTGACAAGACTTGACAAAACCTATGACCTAGTGAGGTTGCTTTGGTCTGATGATGAAGCCGGAAGGTGGTCACAGGAACTCCTAAACTACACATGATAAACTAGTCGTGTTTGGGCTCGTTTGACAAGACTTGACAAAACCTATGACCTTGTGAGGTTGCCTTGGTCTGGTGATGAAGCCGGAAGGTGGTCACAGGAACTCCTAAACTACACATGATAAACTAGTCGTGTTTGGGCTCGTTTGACAAGACTTGACAAAACCTATGACCTTTTGTGGTTGCCTTGGTCTGATGATGAAGCCGGAAGGTGGTCACAAGAACTCCTAAACTACACATGATAAACTAGTAGTGTTTGGGCTCGTTTGAATAGATTTGACAAAACCTATGACCTTGTGAGGTTGCCTTGGTCTGATGATGAAGCCGGAAGGTGGTCACAGGAACTCCTAAACTACACATGATAAACTCGTCGTGTTTGGGCTCGTTTGACAAGACTTGACAAAACCTATGACCTTGTGTGGTTGCCTTGGTCTGATGATGAAGCCGGAAGGTGGTCACAGGAACTCCTAAATTACACATGATAAACTAGTAGTGTTTGGGCTTGTTTGACAAGACTTGACAAAACCTGTGACCTTGTGTGGTTGCCTTGGTCTAATGATGAAGCCGGAAGGTGGTCACAGGAACTCCTAAACTACACATGATAAACTAGTAGTGTTTGGGCTCGTTTGAATAGATTTGACAAAACCTATCACCTTGTGAGGTTGCCTTGGTCTGATGATGAAGCCGGAAGGTGGTCACAGGAACTCCTAAACTACACATGATAAACTAGTCGTGTTTGGGCTCGTTTGACAAGACTTGATAAAACCGACAAAACTTATGACCTTGTGAGGTTGCCTTGGTCTGATGATGAAGCCGGCAGGTGGTCACTGAAACTCCTAAACTACACATGAGAAACTAGTAGTGTTTGGGCTAGTTTGAATAGACTTGACAAAACCTATGACCTTGTGAGGTTGCCTTGGTCTGATGGTCGGTGGTCCCAGGGTCTGTGGTGCATGCTACAGATAATATAATAGGTACATTACTATACTAGGTGGTGCTTTCCTTTGAGTTCTGCTTCGTGAAAATTGTTATTCTTTATTTGTATTATTATATTCTTAATTAAATTGGTATTCAGGTGAAATTAATGTAACCTAAATGGCGAGATTGCAAAAGGGGAATAGGTAGGTAACTATTAAAATGTAGAAATGAAACAACAGTTTATTTTATTTTTTTATTTATGAAACCATGATACCTCGTCAACTAACAAAAAATCTTGCAAAAACGTTGGAATTTTTTCTCTTCAACTTTCACGGGAACGAAGTCGCGCGCAAAAGCTAGTCATTACAATTGGTTTATTAATTCGGCCTTACAAGCAAGTTATGCAAACGTGCAAATTAGTTATTTAGATAATTAACTCAAAACCAGATGTTGGCAAATTAATATTTTTAAATTGATAAATTAGGTCGTTTTTTATTCCTCCATTAAAGTGGATAAACAGAATTAGATAAAAAACTAAATTTAACTATTATAAAATCATTTATTTTGTAGGATTCGTAATTTTGCAGCTGATTGTAACGATTTTTTTTTAAATACTTGCAACACTTTCAAAGTATTTCTTACTTGAATTAAACGTACGCGATCGCGTCTCGCGTTTTGCCGAAACACGATCGTAACGGAGTACTTTTACTTTCATGGGATATTATTCCTTACCGCCATACATTTACGGAACTTTGTCGCGCAAAACACTAAAATATTTGCAACACTTTCAAAGTATTTTTTACTTGAACGTACGCGAACACGTTTCGCGTATTACCGACTCCCGACCGTAACGTAGTAGGGTAAGTACGCTAAATGTCGGCATCCTTACGGTTTTTCTGTTTTGGAATCGGTCTGGCACCATCAATTTGCAACGAAAGGATAGCTTCCGATGCGGTTTTGGATAGTTTGATAAATTTATTTCATGTTTATGGGCATAAGGTTGACATTTCTACTACAAGGAAAAAGTACTAAGGTTTATATGCGAACGAAAAATCCCTAAAGTCGGCCATTCACCGGCCATGGTCGGTCGCGTTTTTCCCAAATATCGGCCGGGTATAGGATGTTTTAAATTAAGACGGATAAATATTACTAATATGATTTATTTTGGCAGGAGTCTCACTAAGTATACGTTATTAATCGTATTTGTTTAATAGTAGGTAAAGTATTTTTTTATTTGCACTTAAATAACGTTAGGTAAGTATTACAATTTATAACAAAGTAAACATCAAAATCGGCGTCGGGACGTGACGACCCCACCGCCCACTGGGGAAGTTAATCTGACGAGTAGATACTCGTCATACTATCTCCCCCAGCGCAAGCAGTCAACCGAAATATGGCGGTCAAACCATCCGAACCTGGCGGAAGAAAATCCCAAGATGCTAGATGGGCAGCAGCGTCCAGCACTAAAGACTTCTGCCACTGCGATCGCCAATACGCCTGCCAAGCGTGGCGATTATGGCAAATCCCCCCATATGAACCACACCTATAAAAACCGGCCCCTAGTCCCCGGCGGCCCCGCTAGTCCTGGTTATGGTAGCGGCCATGGTAACGGCGGGGCAAGGGGTGCGAAGAATCTCCGGAAGAGATCGGGCTACCACCACCAACGACAATTGGCCCTGGCAACACTGAACACGCGCACACTGCGGACCGACGAGAAGATTGTCGAGCTGGAAGAAGAATTGAGCAAGTTGCAATGGGATATCATAGGCCTATCTGAAGTCCGAAGACAGGGGGAGGACTCGATAGTTCTCAATTCCGGCAACTTGCTCTTCTACCGGGAGGGCGACCAACAGTCCCAAGGTGGTGTCGGGTTCATCGTCCACAAATCTCTCGTGACCAACGTGGTAAATATTGGGAGTGTGTCGAGCAGGGTAGCGTACCTTATACTCAGAATATCCAAGCGGTATTCGCTGAAGGTCATACAGGTATACGCTCCGACCTCGACGCACCCCGATGAAGAGGTGGAAGCCATATACGAGGACATATCTCGGGCTATAAATGGCTTCAAAACCCATTACACCGTGGTCATGGGAGATTTTAACGCGAAACTGGGCAAACGCGACGGTGATGAGCTGAGAGTGGGGCAATTTGGTTATGGGCATCGGAATTCCCGGGGTCACTTGCTGGCTAGCTTTATGGAGAAGGAAGGACTCTATATGATGAACTCCTTCTTCAAGAAGCGAGAATGCCGCAAGTGGTCCTGGGTAAATCCAGACGGTGCAACCAAAAATGAGATCGACTTTATCATGTCGACGAAGAGGCAGATATTCAATGATGTCTCCGTGATCAATTTACTTAAAGTGGGGAGCGATCACCGAATGGTAAGAGGCACATTGAATATCTGTACAAGCCTCGAACGGTCGAGGTTGATAAAGTCCACGCTCCGACCGGCACCGGTTCATATCCAAAACCCCGAGAGCTTTCAGCTCGAACTCAAGAACCGTTTCGAATGCCTGGGCGAATGCGTAGATGTGGACGAGTACAGTAACGGGTTCGTGGATGCTGTCCATACAACAGGGGCTAAATTCTTTAAGCCCCAGAAAAGCAAGAGAACCAGCAAGATCTCGGATCCGACCCTCGAGCTGTTAGAGGAAAGGCGCAAGATGGTTCTGCTATCCTCCGACGACATGCCGAAATATCGGCACCTCAACAGACAGATCTCTAAGTCTTTGACTCGCGATCTCCGCCAATACAACACAAAATGTGTTCGTGAGGCGATCGAGCAGAATAAGGGTTCCAAAGTGTTCCAGAGGGATCTGTCTGTTGGGTAGAGTCAGCTGACAAAGCTGAAGACGGAAGATGGCAGAATCGTATCGTCCAAGCCTGAGCTCTTGGAGGAGATCGAAAGGTTCTATGGACAGCTATACACGACAACGCAACAACCCGCAAGCACTCCAGGGTCAGACCTTAGAGCTGGATTGACCCGACACTATACCGAAGATATCCTGGACGTCAGCATGCACGAGATTAGTGTGGCTCTCAAACAGCTCAAAAACAACAAGGCGCCGGGTGATGACGGAATTACGAGCGAGCTTCTGAAGGCCGGCGGTGCACCCGCTAGAGAAGCCCTCCGGAAGCTATTTAAGTCCGTCATTCTCGAGGGTAAAACGGCACAGGCGTGGCACAGAGGTGTGGTGGTGCTTTTCTTTAAGAAAGGGGATAAAACCCTCTTCAATAACTACAGACCCATCACACTTCTGAGCCACGTCTACAAGCTGTTTTCGAGGGTCATCACGAATCGTCTCGAGAGCAAGCTAGACGACTTCCAGCCTCCCGAACAAGCCGGTTTCCGTAAAGGCTATAGTACCATAGACCACATACATACGCTGCGGCAGGTTATACAGAAGTCCGAGGAGTATAACCAGTCCCTATGCTTGGCGTTTGTGGACTATGAGAAAGCCTTCGATTCGATCGAAAGCTGGGCGGTGCTACAGTCTCTCCAACGGTGCCGGATTGACTACCGATATATCGAAGTGCTGAAGTGTTTGTATGAAAACGCCACTATGTCAGTCCGCCTCCAGGACCAGAGTTTGAAACCTATTCAACTCCAGCGAGGGGTGAGACAGGGGGATGTCATATCCCCGAAACTGTTTACCACTGCGCTGGAGGATGTTTTCAAGCTTCTGGACTGGAATGGACTCGGCATCAACATCAACGGCGAGTACATCACTCACCTTCGTTTCGCAGACGATATCGTAGTCATGGCTGAGACCATGGAAGACCTAGGCACAATGCTCGATGGCCTCTGTAGAGTCTCCCAACAAGTAGGTCTTAAGATGAACATGGACAAGACGAAAATCATGTCGAACGTCCATGTTGTACCTGCTCCTATTCAGGTTGGGAACTCTACGCTCGAAGTTGTCGACAAGTATACCTACCTGGGACAAGTAGTCCAATTAGGTAGGTCCAACTTCTAGAAGGAGGTCAATCGTCGAATCCAACTCGGTTGGGCAGCGTTCGGGAAGCTACGAATTATCTTCTCGTCCGATATCCCGCAGTGTCTCAAGACGAAAGTCTTTGACCAGTGTGTGTTGCCAGTGATGACTTACGGATCAGAGACGTGGTCGCTCACTATGGGCCTTATCAGAAGGCTCAAGGTCACTCAGAGGGCGATGGAGAGAGCTATGCTAGGAGTTTCCCTGCGAGATCGAATCAGAAATGAGGAGATCCGCAGTAGAACCAAAGTCGCCGACATAGCTCTCCGGATAGCCAAGCTGAAGTGGCAGTGGGCAGGGCACATACCTCGAAGAACCGATGGCCGTTGGGGCAGAAAGGTTCTGGAGTGGCGGCCACGTACCGGACGACGCAGCAGAGGTAGGCCCCCCGCAAGGTGGACCGACGACCTCGTCAAGATCGCGGGAGGCGGTTGGATGCGGGCGGCTCAAGACCGGTATGTGTGGAGAACCTTGGGGGAGGCCTATGTCCAGCAGTGGACGTCGTTTGGCTGATATGATGAAACATCAAAATAATTGTAATTAGTTCTGGATATCTTTTCAAAAATAATTCATACCATTTTTGGCCCAGAGTATCATTATTGAATATATTTATATTTTTAAGCTACGTAATTAACATGGGTTAAGGTAGCAAGTTCCAAAGAGCAATTTATATCTTATATTTCCATACCATAATAAGCTAATATAAATGTTTTCAATAATATCAACTCCTACATTTAAACTTAACTCTTTATATTATAAATAAATAAACGTATAATAAATATTTAATTTTGAGAAAATAAGAAAAGTAATCAGCCTGTATAGTTGGGCTCGAATTCGAGGCTGGTCGACATTACGATCTTTAATGTTTCTAAAGCCAGCCTCTATTTTGTGTACATTATTTCTCGAGATTCAACTAATAACACCCCGGCCGGTATTTGGCGATTAAACGTAAAATAGATTTATTTGCCTATATGCGTTGCAAATTCTCTTATTAAGGCAATGGAATTATTACAATTGGAAATTATAAAACAGACTGCATTTATTTTTAGTCGGCCACGGCCGAGAATCCGGTTTTAATTCAAAATTGGTATTCTATTGGCGGCCTCCTATTTTCCCTTAAAACAATACGTTAAACATTGAAAAATCTATCTCAAAATATAGTAAAAATCACTAATTACTAATAATAATGCTTAAAACAATAAAAAAGGAATGTCTGACCGTTCTAATATCAATCCCCGAAGTGTGAGTATTCACAGCAAGTAAGGTACTTTAAATGTGAAATTGACGCTTCGACGGCGCAATCGCTACTGACGCTCAGTGTGCGAAGAGTGTGTAACGTAATCGGAAAGTAACGGTTGTACATATAGATTATGAACTAAGATTGTTTGAAGTTTGGGGAGGGGCCGACGTATGGCGTATTTACCCTACAGATACTTTTATGAAATAATATTCCTTACTGCCATACATTTACGGAACTTTATCGCACAAAACACTAAAATACTTGAAAGTATTTTGAGTACTCGGTAATATAAAAATTGCAAGGTTTTGCGCGACAAAGTTCCTTAAATATATGGTAGTAAGGAATAAATTTCCATGAAAGTATTTAGAAAAGTCCATTACCAAATTTTGCGATAAACATCCTTACTCATATTAAGATAAGGTTTACTTTTCAAAACAAACTTGCATTACCAGGGCGTGACACGAAGTTTTCTATACTCGAGTGCCCAAAAACTTGCAAGTATATTGATACCTGGTTTTCGACCCTGGTATTTTTATAGAGACGCACTTGGTGTACTTGGTACGCGATTTTGCAATTGTGCGACTCATGAAGTCATGACTATCGGTATAGATAAATTTAATACTATACCTATCGGGAACCAAGCGAATGAGTTCTAGACTTCTAGAGAAGTCGGCTATCAAAGTTTAAAAATGCGTTTTGTTTTTTTCATTAGCTTGATTTACAACATACTCAACATCAACTGTTTATTAGTTGCTATTGTCTGTTCAAGTCAAGATACCTACGAAAAAAATAAAAGGTAAAAAATATACAGTATCATTTATGAATTGAAGGGACAGGCGTATTTTTGTAAAACTAACTGCATCTTTCGCTTGGAGTATTTAACTTAAATCTACTTTTGTTGCGAAGGCGACATTAAAAGAACCATTTTATGGTTTGTTTACATTTTATTTTTTCGTATCTTGAACAGACTATAGGTAGGTACCTATAAATGTAAGACGCATATTGATTAACATAATTTATGAAAATTTATTATATAATACTACTACAAACACAGTAAGTTTTTATTATGTATAAAATTTAAATAACACTACTTTTACGTACTTAAATGTAAAAACAAAACGCAATCGCTCGACTAGGTACCTATACAGGTACTTTTTAAAATAAATGCTCATGGCCGTTCATTGATTAACATAATATCTTACTTTTTCAAATATTTGATGTTTATTTAATAAATATTTATTTATTTTACCATCTACAGATTAATACCAAATTAAATAAAAATAAATATATACATACGTAAAAGCGCCATCTATGAATGCCGAGTGAAAGTTAACTCATTGCAAGGTTTTACTACAAGCTAGTACGTATTTTGGCCACCAGAGCAACGAAGTGCACATCATATTTTTCAAAAATATTCATATTCAATTAAATGTTTCATTTTTTTATTTAATCGAAATAAATGGATTTTTTAATTAATAAATATCATATTTTAGAACTTTATTTTCTTATTTATCATTTATGCATGAAAGTAATCAATAACAATCGATACTAGTAAAGCCATCTGTTGAGAGAGTTAAGAATGACGGAAAACGTTCTAAGGAATGAGACCCCATGTTATAGATTACTCTCATACTAATAAGCTCCAAATGTTTTCCTTCATCAGTTAGCAAGACTTTCGAACCACAGATAATACAAACAACGATCCATTTGAATTTCAGTGTCCTAATAGGCGCCTATGGATAATACAAGAAACAAATAATATCTTTGGGAAGAGACAGAAAACTCAATATCGAACCGTAACATAAAGTCGTCTGGCATGTATATAAGTCGAATACTCCTATTGATTTACAATGCTATTGCGACTCAAATTAGGAAAATCTATGTCCAGCTGACTGCCTCCTTGGTCCAGTGGATAGCGTATGCGACTGCTGATCGGAGTTCCCGGGTTCGATTCCCGGGTCGGGCAAAAGTGTTACTGGGTTTTTCCGAATACTCAGTAGCAGCATGGAGTCTGGTGATGTGCCCGGTAACGGCAATTGGCTCGCCCCCTATTACGTGGGACCTGAAAATTCACGGCGAAATGTGTGTGTAATATTCACACCTCTGCCTACCCCTTCGGGGATACAGGCGTGAGACTATAAAAAATAAAATGTCCAGCTGTAGACTGCTAATAGCTGTATGAGGAGACATTAGGAAATACCCTATAAACTTACATAAGTACGCGGTTATTGCTATTACACCTTTAATATTTTAAAGCTAAGTGCAGCTGTAGAGTGCGAAAAGCTGCATGAGGAGACATTGCTAAATACGCTTTATTATTACTTGAAAACGAGGGTATTAGTTATAACGCCTTCAATACTTCAATATTCAATAAAATAAAATAACAATACGATGAACATACCGTAACGTAACGTACATTAACCACGTTATATAAACTCATCTTCACGATAAATTAAAAACCCACACCTTGAACACTTCCTACTCGCATTCATTCACGAACAAAATTAAATTCAGAGCGTCCATTAAGGCTTTCAATAGCTCAGTTAACATACTTGTAAGGTCCCCATTTTTATTAAAATTAATATCGATTGGAATTTAATAATTTGTAGTAGATTGACTCGTCCGAGTCACATCACTATCGAAATAATTCAAAATGGCGGTTGGCGAGAGCGGGCATTCCATTCCGGGCGACGGTACTGAACGGACGGTGGCTCTTAGGAAATATTATAATATCTGTACAGTGTAAAGGTGTGTCCGAAATATAAATTGTATTGGAATACAACTAGAGTTTTACTACAAATCAGAAGTGGTAAGTACATGCTCACATTAATTTATATACGTTTTAGTTCAAATTATGATTTTACGTGTGCGCGTATGGGGGTATTTTGTATTCGTCCTAGTTTTGAACTTTTCTTAGATATATATTGGAATAGAAAACTAGTTACCAGCGTACAATGTAACAACGCTAACAAATTTAAAATTACCCTCTTCATAATGTAATAATTGTCTAACGGATTATTACTGTCTCGTTGGTCTCGCGGCATAAATTTTCTCGTGGGACATATCCCGGGTTCGATGCCCGGATCGGGCAATGTATTGTTGGGATTTCTTTGGTCTGGTCAAAAGTGAGTATAGCAATATCTAGCTCTGCCTAGCTCTTCGAGGATATAGAAGGGAGACTGTGTATGTATGTAACGGATAATTACGAAAATAATACTACTTGATTATGGTTAGCTTGTGCCGTGAACGTATGGTCAAGGTCACATTAAGGTGCAACCATGGTCTTGAGGAGAAAGCTCCAAGACCGTCTATCAAATAAAGTGTATCATTGGTAGTGGTTCGGAGGACGAGGGTCAAGGTCATGTTAAGGTCAGAAAAGGGTTCTAAGAAATATGCTCCGGGATTGATTCTAATTTATTTATATACGTTTTGAATGTAAGACCAAGGCAATCTAAAGCATACCGAGAATAGACTCCTAGAGTGACTTATATAAGGATTTCAATGTTCCTTTAGGTACTTTAAAGCTTAAATGATAGAATTTTCCAAGTAATACTCTGTTTTACATCTGTTTAAATTGTATGATGAATACTCTGTTTGTCACAAAGGTAATCTAAATGATGGGACCATGAAAAATGTTCATCTATTTTCATGCCTAAGTATTTAAAACAGTTTACTTTTTCAATAGGTTTACATTGACGGTTTGATAAATTATGAAAGCTTGAATGGTTGTGTGTATACAATACTGGTTCTACTGATGGTCGCAAATATGTATAGTGTGTTATTAGCAGTTTGGTTTTCTCTGACTTGATGACGATGCCGTTATCGTCGCATAGACCGACATCATTGAGACAGGATGAGATGCGGTCTTTTCGAAAGGACAGCCGAGGTGAACAGCGATGCCGTCTTGAACGGGACGACAAAGAGCTGCCTCATGACCTCTCCAGAAGTTTTCGTCTCCAAGTACTCATGGATCTCAGAGTTGCGAGTGGGCCGGGTGGCGCCACTGAGGATGTTATTTTGGGCTCTGGAGGCATTGGATGTTTGATTTGCAGGCTGAGGACCACAGTTGGAATCCATAAGTCCATATGGGTTTTATAACTGAGCTGTAGACTCTGGGTTTGTTACTCAGGGACGGAGCGGATTGTTTACCGAGTAACCACAATAGGTTTTTAAAACGAAAGTTGACTTCGTTCCGTTTATGTTTTACATGCTCCTTCCAGGTCATACGTTGATCCAAGTGGAGGCCCGGGGGCTTCACACATGTAGATTGAGGTAGCGGTACTTGACCGGGATTTGCTGTTGGGCATAGTTCCTTTAGCGGCATGAAAGTGATGTGGTGCGATATGGGGGCACTCGCTCTAATTCGCCATTTTTGCAACCAGCTATAGGTTTGGTCTGGTTGGATTTGTAAGGACCCCCCTTGCTTCATCTGGGTCACTACTAGATGTCAGAAATGCAGCATCATCCGCAGGCGTCGCAATAATTACGTTTGGGGGCTTGCGGTAGGTCGTGAGTAAATATGTTATACATATCTGGGCCAAGGACCGAGCCTTGAGGCGCTCCTGAATTGCAAGTGTGCGGAGGGGATCTGGAGCCGCGTTGCTTGACTTGGAGGGTTCTATCCTTTAAATATGATGCCAAAAGAAGGTAGAACGTGTGGGGCAGGGTCCTCTTTATTTTGCACAATAGGCTTTTGTTCCAAACCCGATCGAAAGCATGTTGGACATCGAGAAATGCTGCTGAGCAGTACTCCTTATTTTCGAGACTGTCTTATCTTTTGGTAGACTCTATGCATTTGCAACCTGTGCGAGAGCAGTCCTTAGTTCAGTGATCACCCGGTTGAGTCGTGTTTTGTCTTCTCTATTGCGTGAATGTTGCCACACTCTGCGAAGTCTGCGCTTTTCAGATATCTTGCTGCGGATATCAACTGGAAATAGTTTTCTACGATTGGGTGTTTCTAGAGTGGGAGTATTTTTCCAAGCCGCTACTTGTATCAGGTTGGTGATGTATGGGCACGCGTGGTCAATGTTTTCGGGATTCTTCAGTGGAAGTTTAAGAATTATATTGGATTCCAGAAATTCACGAAAATTACCCTAGTCTGTTTTTGCATTTTACAGGTTCTCATTATAGAGTACACAGTAAATGATTGTTGTGCTTATCATCAGCATCACTAGACTATGGTCCGAGGAGACGTCGAGGCTTGATACTATGTGAACGTAAAGGGGTTGAATATTTTTGGTGATATAAAAGTCCAACAAATCTGGTATCTTGTTGCCGTCTGTGGGCCAGTATGTCGGTTCACCAGTAGATAATAGTATAAGTCGATTGGAATCGACGCTCCTTTTTAGTTCTCGACCTCTTGTAACGGTTACTCGTGATCCCCAGTAGGTGTGCTTAGCATTCCAGACCACCAGCTATGAAGCGATTCCCCAGAGACTGGAAATATTCTGTGAACATGACTTCTTTTATGCAATGTCGCGGTGGGCAATATATGGCCGAGAGGTTCATATGACCATAGCCGTCTTCTATGCGCACTGTGGTAGCTTGTAGGTGATTAGTCGCGTACGGCTGCGGTAGGCAGTGTTTTATGCTATTTTTAATAACAATCGCAGAACCAGCATGAGCTCCGCCATTCGGGTGGCAGGTAAAATACACGCTATATCCGGTGATGCAAATTCGGCTTAGATTCGATTGTTTGTATGTGCTTCGGATATAAGGCATGCATCAAATTTGTTGGAGTGGAAGAATGCTTCAAGTTCATGAGAGTTAGGTGCAAGGCCATTAATGTTTCACGTTGCAAGGTTTAGAGAAGTAATTTGTTGTTCTATAATGAGAGTTGTGATACGGTCCAACATGGAGCACATTTGTTGAATTAGGAGATCGATCGTCTCACTTTGTTTTATGAGTATGCTTTCAAGAGTCAGATTTCGTTGATTGTCAGTAATATCAGTGGTGTTATCAGAAGCTGGTGTAGATTTTGACTGCGTTACGGTCTCGGCGGCTACCACACCTGCATGGGATCTCTTTTGTAGTTCACAATCTTTGGTGGTTGTTGTCTATGGTGGAGGTTTTTAATGACTAAGCGGTAGCTTTTATTGTCCTTTGGGGTGAATAGCCGATAGCCCATTTGACCGGATAACAATTATTTTTTTTGGGGGCACGTGTAGGGTGGGTCTAGGAAAGGATGGTAGTTCCTACTGACGCGAGTAACTTCACCCCCCTCCCAAAAATTATTAATTTAAAATAATATTAATGTACCTAGGTATTAATGGTACAGTCCAGAGCTGTATTGTTACAGGCTTATTTTTGTAGCAGTGATAAAACAGCCTATCATTCTAATTTATATTAATTCCTTGTGTATATTATGTCGCTATGATAATAATATGTTGTTACCTTGTGCTAAAAATTAAATGGTTAGTAATAGTGGTGTTTTACACATGTTGCGCTAACTATTGTATGAGCTGATATATTGCACTGTTGGTTGTAAAACCGTATTAACTAAATTACGATACAATTGTTAATATAGCCATGATTCTATTTATTAAAGGTCTATTTTGTTATGTGAAAATTCTGGTCAGAATTGGATGGGTTGACCAGAATTATAAGCTATTATAAGCAGTGTAGCAGTTCCTGCTAGAATTGGATGGGTTAGCAGGAACTGCATGTTGGTATTGTTGGTAAATGTCAATCTTGCTAGAATTGGATGGGTTAGCAAGCATTGCATTTATAACACGTAGGTATTGTTGGTAAATGTCATTTATAACATGGGATTGTTGGTAAATGGCATTTATAACATGTAGGTATTGTTGGTAAGTGTCATTTATAACATGGGATTGTTGGTAAATGGCACTTATAACACGTAGGTATTGTTGGTAAATGTCAATCTTGCTAGAATTGGATGGGTTAGCAAGCATTGCATTTATAACACGTAGGTATTGTTGGTAAATGTCATTTATAACATGGGATTGTTGGTAAATGGCATTTATAACATGTAGGTATTGTTGGTAAATGTCAATCTTGCTAGAATTGGATGGGTTAGCAAGCATTGCATTTATAACATGTGTAAGCTTTTATAAGCGATTTATAAAATGTATTGGTCAGAATTGGATGGGTTGACCAGGATTGTAAGCTTTTACAAGCGATTTATAAAATGTATTGGTCAGAATTGGATGGGTTGACCAGGATTGTAAGCTTTTATAAGCGATTTATAAAATGTATTGGTCAGAATTGATGGGTTGATCAGTATTGTAAGCTTTTATAAGCGATTTATAAAATGTATTGGTCAGAATTGGATGGGTTGACCAGGATTGTAAGCTTTTATAAGCGGTGTATAAAATGTATTGGTGAGAATTGGATGGGTTTACAGGATTCTTTAATGTGATTGTAAGTGCCCCCTATCGCCGAGTGTAAGGTTTATGTTAAGTTTGCTTGATTGCGTGTATGGGGACATACACGAGGTCAGGATGAACGAGTGTAAGGTCCCCATTTTTATTAAAATTAATATCAATTGGAATTTAATAATTTGTAGTCGATTGACTCGTCCGAGTCACATCACTATCGAAATAATTCAAAATGGCGGTTGGCGAGAGCGGGCATTCCATTCCGGGCGACGGTACTGAACGGACGGTGGCTCTTAGGAAATATTATAATATCTGTACAGTGTAAAGGTGTGTCCGAAATATAAATTGTATTGGAATACAACTAGAGTTTTACTACATACTAAACTTGTATAATGAAGTGGTTAGATTATGTTTTATTCTCGTAACAATGGAGAAATTGGCTCATAAATCAACCGACGCTTAAACTCCCCGTGGAAAATATTATAATTTAAACAACGTTGGACGAGGACTTGGCCCTTCTTTACTGATTTGGGATTTTTTGTGGTAATTAATTTTGTTACTTGATTTAATATTTTTGAGTTAAAGGGTAGTGTGATAGTTTTAAAGGTCACTTTGTTGATACAGCGTTGAGATTTGATTTCGGTTGCGTGATTTAGGAATATTTTTTTTATTGGGATGAAAGTTTGGTTTTGTGAAGTATACAATTATACACCGCTATTTTTTAATTAGTACAAAAAATTTAACACAGCACTAAGTATCTTTAACTGATCATATTTATGTAGTTAAAAAATAAAAACACTAAGTCCCAAAAATGTCTCAAAAGTGTCCACAAAAATACGTGATAATTGGTAAATGCAATACTAATACTATGACCGACCCGAGTACTACGAGTATCATGGTAAAAGGAACCATTGATAAATTCCCCTCCCCCCGCCCCTCTGCGACTGCGCCACGCCCCGACGATGCGACAAACGGTACTAAATTGCTAGCAAAAGTGAGCGTAACTAATTTCGTTGCAAAAGTTAATTGTTTGTCTACGTTTGCCCATATCATATCATATCAGTTCATATCACGGGAGTGTGTAGCTATGCTTCGTGCGTACTTTTCGAGTGGAAAAATCGCGAGTGCAGCTGTGTACCCATGGACATCTTATTGTGAGTGTACAAAAGTGATCCGGTCAGTGTCAAACAATTAAAACAGTGCATATTCGATGCTTTTGACAACTGTGGTGGACATTTCGAAGGACAATGGAAATACTTGTAAGTTTAGTAAATAATACGTACTTAAGTAAATAATAATTTGATGCGGGCGGCTTATAATCGGTCTGTGTTCTCCACATACCTTTAGGAAGGCCTATGTCCAGCAGTGGACGTCTCTAGGCTGACATGATGATGATAAAATAATATTTGTAAATAGCAGATGATTTTAACTTCATAAATACGCCAAAATTACTCTTTTCTTTTAGTCCAGAACACCTTCTTTTATTTTGATATTTGTTTGCTTTCTAATTACATACCTCCGTATTTAATTACTTGTTAAACGATAAATTGTACCGGTCCTAAGCCCGAATGAAGTAGGAAGGAGAGGGTAGAATTAACAAAATTAAAAAATAACTACCTAAATTTATTATTTTTCTTCATTTTATTTTCTATGGCTACCTACATCATAAGTGCGACAGAGAGAATGCGAATGAGCAGGATGGAATATTATCAATGAATTAGTGAATGGATTGTAAAATATGACTATGATTTAAGTGAGATTTCTTACAATAAACAAATGATAATAACTTTGCTCTTTATTGATATTATGAAATTCTTACGTCACATATATGATAATAATATCTTCGCTAATCTGTCCTTAAAGTTTTTGTACTAATTAAAAAATAGTGGTGTATATGAATGGTAATGACACACTGGCCATACTTTCAACAGCCATAATAAAAAACTGAGAGTGAGAGACAAATATAAGATTTAACTTTTGTAACATAATCCTAGCCTCTGCCCGCGGCTTCACCCGCATGCGGGTCAGTTATTAGGACATAAGGAAGCCTATGTGCTATTTTAATGTTTTAGCTATATAAAGGTACAAGGTCGTAGCCGACTGGAGCAGCAGACGACATTTCGCCGCTTCATGTCGCAGCAACACGTAATAAGTCCGGTAATACAGATGCGGGAGCGCCGTCTATGGCGCGTCGTAGCGACACCTCGTTACGTCGCGCCGTCGACGACGTGTCGGTCGCTACGGAAAGTATTTCATAGAAATACATAGATACCACATAATAATATGTCGCTTCGACACGTCGCCTACTGCTGCTGTCTGCGATCGGCTGGATTTCGATGAAACAATGATTCGTTTGTTTCATCGAAATCCTTTTAGTAACTTTGGCAGCAAAAGTAACAAACATAATCATAATGTCTTTATTTGCGAATACAGGTATTACATTGGCGTTATAATGTAACATTTTGTTGTCGACCAAATGGCATGCAAATATACAGTACATTAGTTTTTAAAACATACATTATACAATAAAACAGAAAATTGACACATTTATTTCTAATTATTAGGTATTGTACTCTATTTCAGTCATCTATACATCCTCACAAACTTAGAGTTTCATATGGTAGTAAAATAAATCATCTATTTAAATGATCATTTTTGTTAATTTTCATGATTCAATCAAACTAGAACCGTCGTCTTACGATCATAACTACACTCAACCCGATTCAAAATTTTAACACGGTTGCTTAACTATTTTGCTGCCCAGTTCCTTACACGCTTGATATATCAAACTCAGCGCAATTTAGCCAGTTCCCTAGTAAATCTCATACATGCTAATTTAGCACTAGACAAGTTAATTTTAAACTAAGGCTGAATTTGATGTTCCATGGGGCTAACAAAAAATGATGTTGAAATTCAGAATAGAATTCAATATCGAACTATGTCACGAAGCATGGTAAATAGATACAAAGCCAGATATGCATTTGATTTGTGATGTCATTAGTATGTATAAAAAAATGGATCTGTCACACTAAGTTTGTATGATTTGGCTTTTCCGTAATCGATCGTTTTGAAACGCTCACAGTTTTGAAATAAGCCGCAGGCTTAAATTAGCGAGTCGATGAATTGTTATGATTTGGACATTGGTTGGTATGAAGGAACATTATTATCATCCTAGCGCTATCCCTACTATCTACTATCATTACTATTGCACCTTTCGTTGAGTACAGCCATGTTAAAAATCGATTAAAATAAACATATAACGTGCTGAGTCGGGACCTTCTTTGTCGACAATCGGTTGTAAACTTACCAGTGTAATGAATATAACCGTAATTTTATATATGGATCGCGTTTAAGAGGATTTAGTAGATCGACACCCATAATGGACCACAGCCCCTTCAACCGGAGTAGCAGGACCCTGCACTCCCCGCCTCCTACGCCGTCGGCAGGGCCTGCACCTGCACCCGCAACACGACCTAATGCGCCGAGCCAAGGTAAAGATGTACGCGAAGTGATGCAAACACCGGAGATACAGTCATGGATTACCATGATTGATAAAAGCCTAAATGGGTTGTGCGCTATCGTAGCTGAGGGCAAAATGAACTCGGAGCACAAATTGCGCATCAACGATTTGTGCCGTACAGTGGGTACTGCCACTTCACATTTTTTTTGGACTGTTCTCACTACTGTGTCACCTGTGCAGCAGTGACCATTGATGACAATGAGTTTTGACACTCATGATGTCCCGGGGAAAATTAAACTGTCTTGGAACCCGCAACGAACTTAATCAGAAGTATATTGGAGGAGTTGGAAAATAAACAATCCACTTCCCTCCTTAACAAAGCGGGAGACAAGCAACGAAGAGATATAATAGTAAGAAAAGGTAAGCACCACGGACATGAGCATTAAGGGGCATAATTGTGAACTAAACCTATTTCGAATAATATTATAATTATAAGCGGGAATTAATCATGGCATCTCCATTGAAACTAGAAACTCGTCTGCAATGAATTTACTATGGAGAATCTATATGTATGACTGTAGGTATAGTCATCAAAATAAATATTATTGTACATATATTATCTAGGTTTCATGGCTGGGGCCATGAAACCTAGATTTTATTTAAATCAGACAGGGTTAAGCTTTATACTATTCATCCTAATATAATACCAGTTGAAGCCGCAGTCAAACCCGCGATTTTTAGAGTAACACTGCTTCACAACCTAGACTCATAGAGTAATGTTATAAGCCCTGCAATTATTTAATTTTGGTTCAGACATTAATGCTTGTGCGTGCTTTCAATGTTTTCACTAACATTTCAGTTCACAAAAATAGATGAATCTTTTGTCTATAAAATATATATGTAACAATTTTCAATAGTAAAAAATGGTGTGTATGTCGACAATACAGCAACTTTTTTATGAATTTCATTCAATTTTAACACGTTTTCAAACATTTTAAAGATTTTTAAAATTTATTACGCGTATTGAATTTTTCAATGCAATCTAGTCACACACTAGAATAAAAAAAATTAACCGCGGCCGTAGGAATTGGAAGTGAATCAAAAATATTTCGAGTGTCAAAAATGTTGTAACACTTCTGTATTGAAACAAAGTACGAGTATGAGTAAAAAGAGCTTTAGACCCCGTGTGACAACCCGACCTTATAATCATCATCATCATATCAGCCAAACGACGTCCACTGCTGGACATAGACCTCCTCCAAGGTTGCGTAAAAAAGAAAACGGCGAATGCTCACTGTCCTGTTACAAGTGTTCACTGTTCTGTAACAACTGAATGCTCAGGTGTATCAGCGCCATAGAAGCAATTTATATTTTAAGTTTTAAGTAATAGTGCACAGTATTGGAGGATCAAATAAACGCAAATTATTTATACACATTTTTATTTCACATATTACTATTTCTATTTATTTAAGAGGACATAGTGATCGTAAGTAGCTGTTATGTAGACTACTCCCATATTAGCTAAGTTCGTAAACTTTCAACTTAAACAACGAATATAAAGAAGAATAATACACATGACGAGTTTAGTAACAACATTTAAATTGAATCAAGACACTGCAATGTTTGCTGTGAGTGTTAAAAATTTGCGAAATAAAACTTTTGACTATATAAAGTAAGTGGCCACGAAAAGAGCGTTTTATCCAACGAGAAAATGACTATGAGTATCGGATTCGAATCCACGCGCACCACTGACTTGTTGAAATGATGTGGATATTAATGTTATTACTGTTACTTATCGTTTGCCCCGCGCCTCGGAGACCATGTAAATGGTCCCGGCTGTCATGAAGATCTTTTACAGTCCTTTTTAAACAGAACAAGTATTCGATTCTTGGTTCGAAAGAAGAGCTATAAGTATTTTTATTTACAAGTGCCTAGATTTAATAAATAACATATTAAACAGCACAATATATGTGCATACGAGGACGACTCTATCAAGCATTCCACTTCTGTTTTAGTCTTAATTTTAAATCGCAAAACACACTTCGAAGGTGAAAAATTCCCCACCAATCACGCATTCTAGCATTGTTTTAGTTTTAGTACACTCTTAATTCAAAGAAACAATCCTTAGCTGCTGTTTACCTAATCTGAACGTCGGTCTGGAGATAAAACGAAGTAATAAAACGCGAAGAAAACGTAGAACGTTCAAGTTGGAAGAGTTGCACCGGCGCGGATATCCGGACGGCTGTTTGGAAATTTAATATTTGTGTACCTACTATTTCTGGTGATGGCATTGGTGATACTTTATTTAGATAGGTTTGTAACTATCGAGATATGTTTATAAAACTAACATTAATGATCTAGAAACTACATTACTTATTATAGTCATACGGATTAAATGTAATTTCAGTTTTTAATTTATTCAATTTATCGCTATAAAATTCACACACATTTCCGAAGACCCAAAAAATATACAATAAATAAAATTAAATGGGATGACAGGAAAAAAATATATATATACAGACATTTCAGATCACCCGAAGGCCTACGACATGGCCTTACGATTCTTAGATTCAGTTTTACGTGCCTTCTGAGTACGTGGGCACCCATCCAAGTGATGACCTGTGCAACCGTTACTTAACTTAGCCAAACTATTACGATCCAAAAGCTTAGTCACGCTATGAGCGCTGCAGTATTTACATAGCATGATGCGCGCTTTTATCCTACAGAGCAGTTTGTTGTCGTTTGTATCGATACAAACGCGCCGCAGTGGCGCGTCTGTATCGATACACACGCGCGTTAGTATAGCGTTTGCTCAGATTATTAAAACAAAAGGCAGATGGAGCGCATTCATCAAAGTGAGGCACGTTGACAGCTATGTGTGCGTGACATTTGGCGACTGCACTGTACGGACACGAGCGTCTATGTGCGTGTAAAGTTGCCAGATTATGAATAATCTCCGACTCATCATCATCAGCCTTTAACAGTCCACGGCTGGACTAAGACTCTCCTTTGAAAGGAGGAATTGGCCTACTATACCAGGCTGGCCAAACGGGTTGGTGTAGGGTTTGTATCAAGTTTTCCTTCTCTTACAGTGCTGTTTTCTGCATAATATGCTCCCTCCGTCGGCTCTTACGACACCCATGGGATGATATGGGGCGGTGACATTCCGTATTCTTAATCCGTCACCCAAGCTCCCACTATTTTGCACATAGTTTTGTGGAAGTTATATACTGACATTAGTTTTTTAGTTCTTGAATAATTTACTGTATAACTGTAATAGATTTCATTACGTATAATATTCATGCACCGGAGACAGTGAACATTAATGAAAACGACGTACACTATACAAGTGAATATAGACCAATTCTCTCACCGTTGTAACTATTCATAAACAGGCGAAGTTCTGTCAAGTACACAATAAAGTATGAATATTATGATTTATAGACATCACTAATTTTACTATTAAAAATTTAAATATTAGAAGCGCAAACTCATGGATATGATTGTTTATTCTGACCATTCCAACGTACGGTTCTCAAACCTGGTCACCTAACCAGCTTCACAGGTTACGCCTAGGGGTCTGCCACAGAGCCATAGAGCGCTGCATCCTGGATCTTAAACTTAAAGACAAGATACGGAACACCCAGCTGCGTTCTAGAACAGGCATCAAAGATGAAAAAGAAAGGCTGCCAGTCTCAAATGGAATTGGGCGAGCAGCGTCAGCCGTATGTTCGAGGCTCGTTGGGCAAGAGTATCAACTCTGTGGGTACCAGAGGATAGACGACGTTGCCGAGGCCGGCCACGAAACAGGTGGCGAAATGACCTAGACGTTTACCACAAGAGCTGGCTTGAGATTACGTGCGACAAGCATACCTGGAAAGATTTGGGGGAAGCCTTTGCCCATGAGTGGGACAACGTAAGCTATTAAAAAATGAATGCCTGCAATCAATTATTTCTGTTTCTACACATTAAGTACATGAATATTTAGATCGTATAGGAATCGAAGCCAAAACAATGTATACATATTGGAAAGCCTATAACAATATTTGCTAATAAAGGTATATCTAAAATATACTTTTATAATATGTTAATATATTTTTCATTAACATGACAATTCTTATTACATAAATCAATTGACAAGTGCAATTTCCATAATACAGGGAAAACGGCGGTTGACGTAAACTGGCAACACTTACACATTTTTTGCAGAAATACGAATTTTATCGATATTAAATTATGAAACAGTCAAATAATTCATAGATAACTGTGAAAAAATATTCTATCTTTCTGTTTTTGATTTTGGAAACAACTTTTACAATGTTTAAAAACGCATGACGGCATTTTATGAATTTAAAAATTGAGTTGATCGGGGCGCGTGAACTGCACGATGCTTCGTTTCGCACTGAGCCGGATTTGTATTCGCTTTTCAATTTGTATTTGCTTTAGTGGCCTCACGCAACTGTTCCGCGCGCTCCATCTGATTCTTGTTCTATAATCTGAGAGCGTCTGTATCGCTACACACTCGCGTGTGCATCGCGTCTGTATCGCTACACACGCGCGTTTGAATTTATACAGGTGTGCAAAGGTCTACAGGCTGCGTCTGACTTGCGTGCGTATCGCGTCTGTATCGCTACAAACGCGCGTCGACGGCGCGTTTAAAAAACGTGGTTTGCATAGGCCCTTATTTACTTAAACGCTCAATACCTTCCTACGAGGTTCGAGATCTAAATTCGCTTAGCGTTAGACCACATAAACATAAACTCGAACTGGAGCCATTGAATGAAAGGGAACGATATTGTAGCTCTTTCAATACCCGCAGGGATTTAATTCTTAAATCTAAGCTGTGAAATGTCGTACATTTGTACGTCTACCTGTTTGGAATTTGGTACATTTTTAACAACTCACACTTTTTTGATCCTAAACTATACAGAATTAGTACTGCGGTAACAAGATAACTGATAAACATGCTAAACATAATTATCGCTTATGAAACGCTGCTCACAGCTACGTCCGCACATTTTAGTTTACGATCCCTTTGATCCCATAGGATATAAAATATCAGCTTTTTGCACCCAATAATTTTGACTGTGCATTGTCTTCCAGTCCGTCAGTAACGCAAGATACATACAGACTATAACATGCATACAAATCGAATCATCATCATCATATCAGCCAAACGACGTCCACTGCTGGACATAGGCCTCCCCCAAGGTTCTCCACACAGACCGGTCTTGAGCCGCCCGCATCCAACCGCCTCCCGCGATCTTGACGAGGTCGTCGGTCCACCTTGCGGGGGGCCTGCCTCTGCTGCGTCGTCCGGTACGTGGCCGCCACTCCAGAACCTTTCTGCCCCAACGGCCATCGGTTCTTCGAGCTATGTGCCCTGCCCACTGCCACTTCAGCTTGGCTATCCGGAGAGCTATGTCGGCGACTTTGGTTCTACTGCGGATCTCCTCATTTCTGATTCGATCTCGCAGGGAAACTCCAAGCATAGCTCTCTCCATCGCCCTCTGAGTGACCTTGAGCCTTCTGATAAGGCCCATAGTGAGCGACCACGTCTCTGATCCGTAAGTCATCACTGGCAACACACACTGGACAAAGACTTTCGTCTTGAGACACTGCGGGATATCGGACGAGAAGATATGTCGTAGCTTCCCGAACGCTGCCCAACCGAGTTGGATTCGACGATTGACCTCCTTCTCGAAGTTGGACCTACCTAATTGGACTACTTGTCCCAGGTAGGTATACTTATCGACAACTTCGAGCGTAGAGTTCCCAAACTGAATAGGAGCAGGTACAACATGGACGTTCGACATGATTTTTGTCTTGTCCATGTTCATCTTAAAGGCTAGCGTCCACTAGGCTCGCCGAGCCGAGCCGAATCGAAACGCAGAAAGTCGCCTCCTATATATTTCTATGAACCTGCGTTCATTAGCGACGAGCCGCGGCGCGCCGAATCGAATCTACCGCGCGCATCGCTCGTCAGGCGAATTTCTGCGGCGACGCGTTTCGACTCGACTCGGCGCGCCTTAGGGCCTGTTCACGAGATCGGTCTAAGCGGCGCGCGTCGCGGCGGGCGGCGCGGCAGAGCGTCGTGCACGCCACGACCCTACAGCAGCGGTAAACGCAGCGGCAAATGTGGACGTATTTGGGCCGACGGAGTTACCCATAAATATGGCGATAACCAAAATATCTTTGTGTAACTATACGGTATACCTACAAAATTGTCGACATTGGATCTTCATTTCTTACAAGTATTTTATATCAAAGGAATAATACATATTCGCAATTAATGAGGCGTTGAATAGGTACCTACACAACGTAGATTACGTTAAGTAGGTAGGTAAATCACCTTTTGACTTTCATAGTAGCTGTGTCTATACCTAAATAGGTACATAATTATGTACATTACACAATGTTTTAATGTTTGCGATTTATATTAAAACCTACCATTACATTCTGTAAAACATTGTTTCATTACATCTCGCAACGTTTTATTAACATTTATGTATTTATACAGCGGATGTGTTGCTATCCACACACGCGACTGTTTAAAAATTTCGACTTTAAATGTCTCCGTATTCATTACCGCCACAAAATATTTAACAAATAGTTTAACCGCCTAGTTCGTCCCTCGCGTAACGCTGTCTGTGCCGCTCGGAGTCGTGGCGTCGGACTCGGTCGCAGTACATTTGTTCCCGCCGCTCGCCGCACCGCACGCCGCGCCGCTCGCCGCGCAGCCAATCGCGCCAAAAAAAACGCGCGCGTTATCGCTGTGCGCGGCGGCTCGTGGCGTGCTTCGAACGTCTTCATACATTTGATCTTGCCGCTAGCCGCCCCGCACTAAGCCGCCGCTCAGAGCGGCAAGGTCGTGACAGGGCCGTTAGTGGACGCGGGTCAGCGGATGAGTGTAGACGGGTACTAAGTACATGGCGTAAATACCTATATAAAAAGTTATCGAAATGAATGAAGAGCTGTTAATTTCGCTAGTTCAGAAATATACTGAACTTAACGATCATGACTGCCTCATTAGTCGCGGCATAAATGTGCGCGTGGGATTGGGCGGTCTCGGGTTCGATTCTCGGGTCGGGCAAAGTGTTATTGGGTTTTTCCGTTAGGAAATTCTCAGTAGCAGCACGGAGTCTGGTAATGTACCGGGTACGGCAATAGGCTCGCCCCTTATTACGTGGGACCTGAAAATTCATGGCGAAATGTGGGTGTAATATTACACCTCTACCTACCCCTTCGGGGATACAGGAGTGAGTCTAAAAAAAATTATGATCATGAAGATACTCATTATCATGACGAGCAGCGTAGACAAAATATATGGGAAGAAATAGCGGGAATAATGAACGAATTTGAAACAAGAACATATCTTCGTCCGAGCTATCCATCATTGACAACACAAGCACAACCTACAGCAGCCAGTCGCCGACTGCTGGCTTCGATTCGATTCGTCTGTAATGAACGCACACGGATAAAATGCGACTCGGCGCGATTCGACGCGGTTCGAATGTAGTCGACGCCAGGCTTAAGACCTACCTGTTGGGAGACTCTACAGAGGCCATCGAGCATTGTGCCTAGGTCTTCCATGGTCTCAGCCATGACTACGATATCGTCTGCGAATTGAAGGTGAGTGATGTACTCGCCGTTGATGTTGATGCCGAGTCCATTCCAGTCCAGAAGCTTGAAAACATCCTCCAGCGCAGTGGTAAACAGTTTCGGGGATATGACATCTCCCTGTCTCAACCCTCGCTGGAGTTGAATAGGTTTCGAACTCTGGTCCTGGAGGCGGACTGACATAGTGGCGTTTTCATACAAGCACTTCAGCACTTCGATATATCGGTAGTCAACCCGGCACCGTTGGAGAGACTGTAGCACCGCCCAGGTTTCGATCGAATCGAAGGCTTTCTCATAGTCCACAAACGCCAAGCATAGGGACTGGTTATACTCCTCGGACTTCTGTATAACCTGCCGCAGCGTACGTATGTGGTCTATGGTACTATAGCCTTTACGGAAACCGGCTTGTTCGGGAGGCTGGAAGTCGTCTAGCTTGCTCTCGAGACGATTCGTGATGACCCTCGAAAACAGCTTGTAGACGTGGCTCAGAAGTGTGATGGGTCTATAGTTCTTTAAGAGGGTTTTATCCCCTTTCTTAAAGAAAAGCACCACCTCACCTTTGTGCCACGCCTGTGGCGTTTTACCCTCGAGAATGACGGAATTAAATAGCTTCCGGAGGGCTTCTCTAGCGGGTACACCGCCGGCCTTCAGAAGCTCGCTCGTAATTCCGTCATCACCCGGCGCCTTGTTGTTTTTGAGCTGTTTGAGAGCCACACTAATCTCGTGCATGCTGACGTCCGGGATATCTTCGGTATAGTGTCGGGTCAATCCAGCTCTAGGGTCTGACGCTGGAGTGCTTGCGGGTTGTTGCGTTGTCGTGTATAGCTGTCCATAGAACCTTTCGATCTCCTCCAAGAGCTCAGGCTTGGACGATACGATTCTGCCATCTTCCGTCTTCAGCTTTGTCAGCTGACTCTGCCCAACAGACAGATCCCTCTGGAACACTTTGGAACCCTTATTCTGCTCGATCGCCTCACGAACACATTTTGTGTTGTATTGGCGGAGATCGCGAGTCAGAGACTTAGAGATCTGTCTGTTGAGGTGCCGATATTTCGGCATGTCGTCGGAGGATAGCAGAACCATCTTGCACCTTTCCTCTAACAGCTCGAGGGTCGGATCCGAGATCTTGCTGGTTCTCTTGCTTTTCCGGGGCTTAAAAAATTTAGCCCCTGTTGTATGGACAGCATCCACGAACCCGTTACTGTACACGTCCACATCTACGCATTTGCCCAGGCATTCGAAACGGTTCTTGAGTTCGAGCTGAAAGCTCTCGGGGTTTTGGATATGAACCGGTGCTGGTCGGAGCGTGGACTTTATCAACCTCGACCGTTCGAGGCTTGTACAGATATTCAATATGCCTCTTACCATTCGGTGATCGCTCCCCATTTTAAGTGAATTGATCACGGAGACATCATTGAATATCTGCCTCTTCGTCGACATGATAAAGTCGATCTCATTTTTGGTTGCACCGTCTGGACTTACCCAGGTCCACTTGCGGCGTTCTCGCTTCTTGAAGAAGGATTTCATCATATAGAGTCCTTCCTTCTCCATAAAGCTAGCCAGCAAGTGACCCCGGGAATTCCGATGCCCATAACCAAATTGCCCCACTCTCAGCTCATCACCGTCACGTTTGCCCAGTTTCGCGTTAAAATCTCCCATGACCACGGTGTAATGGGTTTTGAAGCCATGTATAGCCCGAGATATGTCCTCGTACATGGCTTCCACCTCCTCATCGGGGTGCGTCGAGGTCGGAGCGTATAGCTGTATGACCTTCAGCGAATACCGCTTGGATATTCTGAGTATAAGGTACGCTACCCTGCTCGACACACTCCCGATATTTACCACGTTGGTCACGAGAGATTTGTGGACAATGAACCCGACACCACCTTGGGACTGTTGGTCGCCCTCCCGGTAGAAGAGCAAGTTGCCGGAATTGAGAACTATCGAGTCCTCCCCCTGTCTTCGGACTTCAGATAGGCCTATGATATCCCATCGCAACTTGCTCAATTCTTCTTCCAGCTCGACAATCTTCTCGTCGGTCCGCAGTGTGCGCGTGTTCAGTGTTGCCAGGGCAAATTGTCGTTGGTGGTTGTAGCCCGATCTCTTCCGGATATTCTTCGCACCCCTTGCCCCGCCGTTACCATGGCCGCTACCATAACCAGGACTAGCGGGGCCGCCGGGAACTAGGGGCCGGTTTTTATAGGTGTGGTTCATATGGGGGGGATTTGCCATAATCGCCACGCTTAGCAGGCGTATTGGCGATCGCAGTGGCGGAAGTCTTTAGTGCTGGACGCTGCTGCCCATCTAGCATCGTGGGATTTTCTTCCGCCAGGTTCGGATGGTTTGACCGCCATATTTCGGTTGACTGCTTGCGCTGGGGGAGATACTATGACGAGTATCTACTCGTCAGATTAACTCTCCGAGTGGGCGGTGGGGTCGTCACGTCCCGACGCCGCGCAAAAATCGAATAATATATAATATATACATTACACCTAGACACAACAATTGATCATGCTCGTCCCACAAAGACTTGACCCAGCTGGGGATCGAAGTCACGACCTGCGGCTTAGCAGTCAGGGTCACTAACCACTAGACCAAAAGGCCAGTCAAAAAATATATCCGGTCAGTTTTTAAATTCACCAACAAATTTTCAAATCAGTACAAGCAGACGACCCCAAAAAGATTTATCGCAAACGAAATCTTAAATTACAACCCATTTTATTTAAAAGTACATTTTAAAATATAAATTATTTAAATACGCACTCAAGAGCATGCATATTTAAAAATGAAGGTGATCTGAAACTGAAGTTTGAGAGGCGTTGGATTTTTGAAGTGAATTATCGTACGCTCAGGGGTTTAAGAACTTTACCTATCTTCTTAACTTTCTGCTTTGGAGTGGCTAACTGAAATTCCTTGGAACCAAGGAATTTCACTATCCCTTGGGGTTGTGGAGCTCAGACAGGCAGTCGTTCTGAGGAAAATCTAATATTCAGTCAAATTCGGTTAGACTTGTAAGTCTACCCCGGGTTGTAACGGGGATAACGCTAGCAGGATGCTATGCCATAAAAATCGTTAACATGTTTGTCCGCTTTCCGCTATCACTTCAGCCTAGACCCAACAGTTAGCCACTCCAAAGCAGAAAGTTAAGAAGATAGGTAAAGTTCTTAAACCCCTGAGCGTACGATAATTCACTTCAAAAATCCAACGCCTCTCAAACTTCAGTTTCAGATCACCTTCATTTTTAAATATGCATGCTCTTGAGTGCGTATTTAAATAATTTATATTTTAAAATGTACTTTTAAATAAAATGGGTTGTAATTTAAGATTTCGTTTGCGATAAATCTTTTTGGGGTCGTCTGCTTGTACTGATTTGAAAATTTGTTGGTGAATTTAAAAACTGACCGGATATATTTTTTGACTGGCCTTTTGGTCTAGTGGTTAGTGACCCTGACTGCTAAGCCGCAGATCGTGACTTCGATCCCCAGCTGGGTCAAGTCTTTGTGGGACGAGCATGATCAATTGTTGTGTCTAGGTGTAATGTATATATTATATATTATTCGATTTTTGCGCGGCGTCGGGACGTGACGACCCCACCGCCCACTCGGAGAGTTAATCTGACGAGTAGATACTCGTCATAGTATCTCCCCCAGCGCAGGCAGTCAACCGAAATATGGCGGTCAAACCATCCGAACCTGGCGGAAGAAAATCCCACGATGCTAGATGGGCAGCAGCGTCCAGCACTAAAGACTTCCGCCACTGCGATCGCCAATACGCCTGCTAAGCGTGGTGATTATGGCAAATCCCCCCCATATGAACCACACCTATAAAAACCGGCCCCTAGTTCCCGGCGGCCCCGCTAGTCCTGGTTATGGTAGCGGCCATGGTAACGGCGGGGCAAGGGGTGCGAAGAATATCCGGAAGAGATCGGGCTACAACCACCAACGACAATTTGCCCTGGCAACACTGAACACGCGCACACTGCGGACCGACGAGAAGATTGTCGAGCTGGAAGAAGAATTGAGCAAGTTGCGATGGGATATCATAGGCCTATCTGAAGTCCGAAGACAGGGGGAGGACTCGATAGTTCTCAATTCCGGCAACTTGCTCTTCTACCGGGAGGGCGACCAACAGTCCCAAGGTGGTGTCGGGTTCATTGTCCACAAATCTCTCGTGACCAACGTGGTAAATATCGGGAGTGTGTCGAGCAGGGTAGCGTACCTTATACTCAGAATATCCAAGCGGTATTCGCTGAAGGTCATACAGCTATACGCTCCGACCTCGACGCACCCCGATGAGGAGGTGGAAGCCATGTACGAGGACATATCTCGGGCTATACATGGCTTCAAAACCCATTACACCGTGGTCATGGGAGATTTTAACGCGAAACTGGGCAAACGTGACGGTGATGAGCTGAGAGTGGGGCAATTTGGTTATGGGCATCGGAATTCCCGGGGTCACTTGCTGGCTAGCTTTATGGAGAAGGAAGGACTCTATATGATGAAATCCTTCTTCAAGAAGCGAGAATGCCGCAAGTGGACCTGGGTAAGTTCAGACGGTGCAACCAAAAATGAGATCGACTTTATCATGTCGACGAAGAGGCAGATATTCAATGATGTCTCCGTGATCAATTCACTTAAAATGGGGAGCGATCACCGAATGGTAAGAGGCATATTGAATATCTGTACAAGCCTCGAACGGTCGAGGTTGATAAAGTCCACGCTCCGACCAGCACCGGTTCATATCCAAAACCCCGAGAGCTTTCAGCTCGAACTCAAGAACCGTTTCGAATGCCTGGGCAAATGCGTAGATGTGGACGTGTACAGTAACGGGTTCGTGGATGCTGTCCATACAACAGGGGCTAAATTTTTTAAGCCCCGGAAAAGCAAGAGAACCAGCAAGATCTCGGATCCGACCCTCGAGCTGTTAGAGGAAAGGCGCAAGATGGTTCTGCTATCCTCCGACGACATGCCGAAATATCGGCACCTCAACAGACAGATCTCTAAGTCTCTGACTCGCGATCTCCGCCAATACAACACAAAATGTGTTCGTGAGGCGATCGAGCAGAATAAGGGTTCCAAAGTGTTCCAGAGGGATCTGTCTGTTGGGCAGAGTCAGCTGACAAAGCTGAAGACGGAAGATGGCAGAATCGTATCGTCCAAGCCTGAGCTCTTGGAGGAGATCGAAAGGTTCTATGGACAGCTATACACGACAACGCAACAACCCGCAAGCACTCCAGCGTCAGACCCTAGAGCTGGATTGACCCGACACTATACCGAAGATATCCCGGACGTCAGCATGCACGAGATTAGTGTGGCTCTCAAACAGCTCAAAAACAACAAGGCGCCGGGTGATGACGGAATTACGAGCGAGCTTCTGAAGGCCGGCGGTGTACCCGCTAGAGAAGCCCTCCGGAAGCTATTTAATTCCGTCATTCTCGAGGGTAAAACGCCACAGGCGTGGCACAAAGGTGAGGTGGTGCTTTTCTTTAAGAAAGGGGATAAAACCCTCTTAAAGAACTATAGACCCATCACACTTCTGAGCCACGTCTACAAGCTGTTTTCGAGGGTCCAAAATGCAAGGTTCTCGCGATGAGGTGTCTCAAAATAAAATTAAAACCTCAGGAACACTGATATATTTGAGTAAATATATCCATAAAAAGTTTGCTATGAAATCACAGCTAAATAGGACACCAAACTTAGCCACTCATTTATATTATTATCGATATTTTATCATGAGTCGGACGTCGCAAAGGTATATCACTCGCAAGGTGAACTGACGATCACGATTAGGATCCTGGGAAGCGAATGGATATGAGGGGCTTAGGAAAGGTAGATATACGTAACTTGAAAGGTCTTTGTCCAGCAGTGGACAAATTTTGACTGAGGTGATTATGAAGATCATAAAATAATTATATAAACCCCGCTTGGACAGAAATAAAATTGTCTCACTCTGAAGAGATGTGTTTAAGACAATTGTTACTGAATTGCGGAGAATAAGTTCGGCTGGCAATGTGTGACCATTTTTTATTACGTATTTATGACTTTTCATCTGCCAGTAGATAAAATTCAATATATATTATTTAAGTCTTAAATCTTTGCCACCAGTTTACCTCCAGTTACTCCCTTAAATGAGTACAACAGACAAACCAAAACAACTTGCAAACCCCATCAAAATTCAAATATATTTGCCCTTATATCCCCTATACAGACTTCACTAAACCTTTTGAATACTATAAATAACCCACCATTAAAATTATTCAGATAACATCACAAATGGCACAAACATTATAGTCTTGTCCTGTAGATTATCCCAAAGATCGGATGTTTAACTTGACATCTGTAGTTGAACCCATGTTAAAGTATGACGAGTTCTCGAGGGAAGTGGACATTAGGAAGGAAGGCGTTTAAGCTGGCCCTATGATGAGCATCTTGAGGTCATGGTAGCCATTTTTTTGGGTAGTAATTAACTGAGTTCAGAGTGTGTTTTCCTGTACTTAGAATAGGGCGGGTGCAAAAGACCTTGCAAAACTGACACTGGTAGATTGTAAATCTCAATATGTTTTAGCGAATTTAAACTAACGATTTTAAATATTATAGTTTACTAGTATAGGACAGGTATATATCTGTTTATTAACAACTACTACAACGGGCAAAAGAACACCCAGACTCGAGACAACGATTGTTTTTTGTGGCTCACAAAGGGTTGTCCCCACAGATATAGATCTACATAGATAACGCAATTATCACGATTTGTATTGAAACCAAGCGTGCCGACTTTTTAATACCTACTGTACGAACTGTACCGAAGCGATGCTCGACAGTATCGCTTGTGCGATATTCATCGTCTCCTAACACACAAACAACGTCAGATCAAACGTCCAAAGCAAACGCGGCAACGTAATGTATTCACATTACATTGCGGATAGCCATAATGACATATAATTTTTTTGGGTAGTAATTAACTGAGTTCAGAGTGTGTTTTCCTGTACTTAGAATAGGGCGGGTGCAAAAGACCTTGCAAAACTGACACTGGTAGATTGTAAATCTCAATATGTTTTAGCGAATTTAAACTAACGATTTTAAATATTATAGTTTACTAGTATACGACAGGTATATATCTGTTTATTAACAACTACTACAACGGGCAAAAGAACACCCAGACTCGAGACAACGATTGTTTTTTGTGGCTCACAAAGGGTTGTCCCCACAGATATAGATTTACATAGATAACGCAATTATCACGATTTGTATTGAAACCAAGCGTGCCGACTTTTTAATACCTACTGTACGAACTGTACCGAAGCGATGCGCGACAGTATCGCTTGTGCGATATTCATCGTCTCCTAACACACAACGTCAGATCAAACGTCCAAAGCAAACGCGGCAACGTAATGTAAATAAAGTTTACTTAACGGTAATTTATAGTTAGGTATATTCTGGAACGACACGCAGCTTGGAATACTTAAAAACAGTTTTAATATGAATTTACGCATAATATAATTTTAAAATAAATTACCTGTGATAGGAAATATGTTCCTGCCTTTGGGTGCTCGAAATTTTTGGGCTATTGCAGTTAATTATCACGCAACGAGGCATTTTTTTTGTTTTTTGCAGACGTTCGGCTGCAACAACAGACGCGCGGGAACTGAAGTTAGCGGCGACCAACCTCGACGCTTGGTCGGGTTTCAGACACGCGAAGTGCATGCATTTGCGTTATCTATGTAGATCTATAGGTCTGTGGTTGTCCCGCGTGGAGATCGAATCCACATCACTCGCCACAGTGTTAAACGGCGAGACGGTCACTTAAGTCACTATGCCATAGGTGCTGCCATTTCATAGATTAAATCTAATTTAATATTAAAGAAACTTCGTTATTTTGTAATTTTCTTCGTTTTCACAAAAACATATATCGAAACATTCAAATACAACCTGTTTGAAATAGAAATATTATTTGTGAAAGGTCAAGTCGATTATATCGATTTAGTAACGTTTACTTTGTCTATTGTAAATTTTGACTATGGTCACACTGAACTGTCAATTGCCGTTGGGAAAAATGGTTGCGCGGACGCAGTATCTTTGGTTTTGTAGTTGAAATAAGTTGATCGCCTTTTGAAAAGCACATCCTGGTAGCTTTGCGAATAATTTGTTCGTTTCCCGCGGTCAGTGAAAAAACCCGGTATAAAAAGTTGTCTAGACCACGCCGTATCTTGAATCATCGCCTTTTTGAAAGCACATGGTTAAAACAGCTTCGCGAATTGTATTGTGAAATCTTATAAATTGCCGCTATTTGATTTACCCGGCAAAAGTTGAGTTGAACATTGACATTTGTAAAACTGTAATTGTGAATTCTGTGAACGTGCCTCGTGCCCTCGTGTCAAGACGGAGAGGACATCAAGTTGGGAGGAACAGCTAAGTGGATAATTCATTCAATCTATCGTGGCCACCTTAGTTTTGTTTGTTTTTCCCTAACTTAGTTCCAGGCCTGACATCAGTGAACATACAGGTAATTGTACATTATAATTTGTCATCGCTGAGAATCTCAGTAATATATGTCAGACATTTGATTGCTTTAGAACAACTGGATGAATATAAATTAGCTTCTACTGTGCCTACAAACAATTCCCAGTCTGTCTAGGGCAAGTTCTGAACACAACCCTAACTCGTCGGTACAAAAAATACTCCAAGCTTGCATTTTCTTCTATCTGTTCGAAGCTAATCTATATAACGCACATAATGCCCTCTCCTCTTTTTAGCCAATTTCCTAAATGGCTTCCAAAAAACGGTGTGTTTAAATTTACCACCGAAAAAGGGAATTGTTTGAAAGAATTCCTTAATTAAAGACGTTGTCATGCCTGACTGTTTTGCCTTTGACCCTAAATCCTTTTTAGACCATTGAACCCCAAGTATGGAGCAAAATATTTTTTATTAAAATTGTTTTCCTTTGGGTAAATGTATAAGAAATTCTATTTTGGTTATAAAACAATAAACTGTACTTTTCGCGCAGTTTACAGCTCAAGAAATATTTAAAATTGTTTATGTTAAATAAATTTTATACAGTTATACAAAATTTATTTAAACCGTTTTATCTAGCTATTTAGTTCATTGACTGCCTCGTTGTTCTCGCGGCGTAAATGTGCGCGTGGGATTGGGAGGTCTCGGGTTCGATTCCCGGTTCGGGCCAAGTGCTATTGGGTTTTTCCGTTAGGAAATTCTCAGTAGCAGCCCGGAGTCTGGTGATGTGACCGGTAACGGCAATAGGCTCGCCCCCTATTATGTGGGCCCTAAAAATTCATAGCGAAATTTGGGTGTAATATAACACCTCTGCCTACCCCTTCGGGGATATAAGCGTGAGTCTATAAATAAAAAATAAAAAAAATAGTTCATTGGTGGTCACATTTATAACAGCATTACTGTGGTGTTTACACTAGACAAACAACTCTTGTTTGTATTGGGGATTCGGGAAGTAAATAATTCATTAATCAGTTACATTATCAAATATGTACCAGATATACTACTCACTAATTTAAAACCAAAGAAGTTAATCTAGAAGATATAATTTCTAGATGGATAAGGTAATGGAGATAAACTGCTTTAGGCTATGTGCTGAAAAAAGTCAACTTCTGCTAGGAACAAATCCTGTATCCTTGTAGATTTTACAAACATTTTCGACATCCAGCGACACAAATGTCACCCAAACTAGAATCAACTATCTGTGAACCACAAAAATTGGTCCCGTGTTGAACCTACACAATATTCGACGAAGAATTTAGTATTGAAGGAGTGTACCATGCTTTTTCGACAAATGATAGTGCGATTAACGCTCGTGCAACCAAACGGTACTGCGGCTCAAAAAGTTCGAATGCACGCTTCTGCCACACACTGAAGATCGACATCACGGTGATGCGATATGAAGTAATTGATTAAGAAATAATTACTTAACGGCTGCTTAGACTACTACGCTATCTGCACAAACCAAATCTACTACTGTGCACCCATATAATAATGTATACTAAGGCCTGGAGAATAAAAGAAGTAATAAATTCCAAATTAAATCAAGATTTGTATGAGTTTTCTAACAAACTAATTTAGCAGGGACTTTTTAATTTAAGCTCAAAAATTAAATACCTATGCATAAAAATTCTCTATTGCAATCAGCTTACCACAGTCTATTAGATCGTGCACTAATCATTGATCAAGTTACAGATGATAACTCTCATACTAATTCCAGCAATGTTGATTCAATACGTATGTCCAAAAAATACCATAGTTTAGCGTTCAATATCTGGCTAGGTTATAGATATGACTTGTGTTTACGATTTCCATAATATTTAAAATTGCATCGGATAGCCTTCTATTCAAGCTAGTTTAAAGGTGTGTCAGCATCGCTTGCTTAGGACCCTATTACGTACTCTCTTGCTTCGTATTTTATATTTTGGATGAACATATTTTGGATGAACACTGTGATTAACATACGCGCGTCCGCATGGTTGTGCGTGTGTGATCGTGCGCTTGTGTGTGTTTATATGTATTATCTCTAATTTTAGCAAAGTTTGTGCAATTTATACCTTTTCCTACTTGATATAAGGATTCCAAATAAAATTGCTTGATTTTATCTACTTCATCATCAGCCTTTAAGAGTCCACTGCTGGACTAGGCCTCTCCTTTGAAAGGAGGAATTGGCCTACTATACCACGCTGGCCAAACGGGTTGGTATAGGGTTTGTATCAAGTTTTCCTTCTCCTACAATACTGTTCTCTACATAATATACTCCCTCTGTCGGCTCGTACGACACCCATGGGATAATATGGGTTGGTGACATTCCGTATTCTTAATCCGTCACCACACGGACAGGAAAAGTATCTAGGTAACTAAATAAAAATATGTTTTGTTTTTGTCTGTCCCACTGCTGAGAAATAGACTCCCCTAATCTTTCTATACGTCTTTACCATACGGTACAAGTGGTAGGCATCTACATCATCTTGAATATTATGATAGTAATATTGTATCATATTCATAGATTTTTATATAATTTTGTTCGATTACTCATTAGTGAGTTTAAATTGTATTTGGATAATTTTTAACAGGATGACTATTCACGTGACATGAATAATAAGTATTTGACCCCATATAGGCAGCGAGTACAACAATAGTTTTTATGTTTGTCCTCTTAAACACAAAATTTGACATAACATAACATATCTTCACGCCTTTTATCCCCGAAGGGGTGGGCAGAGGTGTATTACACACCCACACTTCGCCAGATATGTTTCGGTCCCAATGTAATAGGGGGCGAGCCTATTGCCACCTACCGGGCACATTATTAAGCGAGCGATAATAAACTTTTTTTTCTTTTTTTTTTTTAATACACACATAACTTCGAAAAGTCAGAGGTGTGTGCCCGAGGTACCTGGGGATCGAACCCGAGACCAACGTCTCGGCAGTCCGTTACGTACACCACTGGGCTACCGCCGCTTTGAATGAGACTTTATTACTTTAAAGAATATAAAATAATATTTTAATTCAGATAATGTTTTCATAATAACCCCCGTATGATTGAAAGCCGATAAACTTCGGAAAGCGTTGTATTGTCATGTTCTGTCAAAAAGCTGACGTCGCCTAGTGCGAATATAAGCATAGGAATGTGGCGGGCGCATGAGAAAAATATTGCTGTCTTTTTCTAGATTCTTTATGCTATTCGTTTAGCGTAGTGTAGTATATGGACTGTAAATGTGCTCAAAATATTGTAAAACTTTAATTTTATAACACACTAGATGAGCCCGAGGTTATACCCGTTATTTCAGGCTACTGCACCTCTCCCGTGGCTCATAGCGTGATGTTATGTAGCCTATAGTCTTCCTGATGTATCGACATGGGCTATCTAACACTGAATAATTTATCAAATCGGACCTATAGTTCCTGAGATTAGCGCGTTCAACCAAACAAACAAACGCTTTATATATTAGTATTAGATACACACATTAACCATTCGTTGTATTGTTAAAATATATGAATAAATGTATTCCGTAACAATACTTTAACTATTCACGTATCAAATAAAACTAGGTTTTTATATAAATAACCGATAGACTTTTATCAATAACGTATAATACACATCAAGGTGATGTGTGGACAAACACGGCAATGAAAGATTTCGAGGTTTAATGTTTTTTTTTTGGAGTGTCTAGTAATCCTTTTTAATTAAATATTTGTGCTACACATAGATTACTATTTTACCAAACCAGAAAAAATGTAAGAACATTATAACTATGTTTTATAGTACCGATTTCATTGACGCCACATAATTTTTTTTCCCGGGTAATTCACCCTGATATGATTTCAACAATCGACTAGGTAAGTAATATATATAAATGTGCTTGTTTATCTGGTTTTAAAGGTAAGGTCCCAGGTAATAGAAAACTCTTTTAGTGAAAGAAAAATGCATTCTAGGAATAATACAGCAGTTATCCCTGCGGCGCTTGGAAGATTGTATGAATGGAGTCTTGCGATTTTGCACGTAAATTTGTCGTACATTTAGAATGTTCCAGTTTCTATATAAATTGTCAGTCGGGTACAACATAGGACGAAAGAAATCCCGTATTAGTGCACCCCTACGATCCCAGAGGATATAAAATATCAGCTTCTTGCACCCAATAATGTTGACTGTGCGTGGTCTTCCAGTCCGTCAGTATCGCAAGGTATATACAGACTACAATATGCATACAAATACATTTTTTTTATAGTTATAGGCGGCAAACGAGCAGACGGATCGCCTGATGGTAAGCAATTACCGCCGCCCATGGACACTAGCAACACCATAGGCGTTCCAAGGGCGTTACTGCCCCTTGGGGTCGGGAAAAGGGATAGGATAGGGAGTGGGATGAGGGAGGAGGAAGGACTAGGGGATAGGGCCTCCGGCACTCTCACTCATCGAACGAAATGCAACAGTTTAGGTACTGTTACTTTACGTCGATTTTCTGTGAGAGGGTAGTACTTCCCCGGTCGAGCCGGCCCATTCATATTGAAATCAGCAAGGCTCTACTACCGTAAAAAATAATAATAATGCTCGTCCCACAAAGACCTAACCCAGGTGGGGGTCGAATTCACGACCTGCAGTCGTTATAAAGGCTGGAAATGACACAGATTCCACGGCTGATTGGAATTGAGATGCCAAGCGTTCATGCGAACTACGTAGCCATTTCAGCCAGAAATTGTGCAGCCCGTCCAATCCTGGAGATTTCCAATTAGATACTGGACGGACTGCTTGAGTAACGTCCTGGCTAGAAATGGCCACACATTCCATTTCGGGAATATATTCGCATGCACGTTCGACATCTCGAATCCAATCGCCTTTGGTATGACCAATGGGCATCGACCATATGCTACGCTAAAACATGGCTGTGGTGTCCGCATCCGGCCGCTGCACATTAGTCACACATTGATCTGGTCGTTCCCAGCTTCTATATACCCACCTCTGGTCCCTCTAGAATGTACTATTAATGACGTACCCGTCCACACGTTTTTTAAATCTACGAATTCGGTTTGCCCATGCATAGACTTTCTGTTTTAGGTAGTCAATGTGCTCTGTGACCCGGCCTATATAATCTTGAGAACTAATATTAGTCCCCAAAAAAGCCCGTTTCACAAAGCGCATTACCCTAGGGCGTGTATTCCCCTCCCTAAAACAGATCAGCTTGCCGTATTGCTGAGGTAAATGCACTTATTATTGCCCTTACCTCGGCAATACGCCGCTCAATCCTGCATGATGTGATCAAGAGAAGGAAACTACGAAAGGTTAAGAATACATGGTAGGACAAGGATGTACAATCAGCAGTATCAGAGAAGAAGAAAGTGTGGTTAGATTGGTTGGCTGCCAGAGCAAATGAAAGAATGGGAAAGGCAATGAGTGATGACATGGATAAAGCAAGAAAGGAGTTTGTTAGGTCTAAAAGAATAGTGAAAGAAATGGTTAAAAGGAAAAAAGAGGAAAAGATAAATGAGTTTGACAGTAGATTATCTGACGACTTTCGGAGAAACATTAAGTTTTTCTGGAAATCCATTCGTGCAGTTCGAGGAATAACTCAATCCTCGGAATACACAGCAATCAGAGACAAGAATGGAAAGATACTGAATGGTGAATCGTGTGTGCTGAAGAGATGGAAATAGTTTTTTGAAGGATTATTTGAAAGAACGACGACAGAGACATCAACAGGTGAAATGAATGGTAATGATAGCAATGATGAAAGCGATATTGGCGTAGATGAGATTTTGAAGGCACTGGCCAGTATGAAATTAAGTAAAGCTGCAGGGTATGACAGGATTACAGTCGAAATGCTGAAGGCTGGACAGGGCATCACACTTAGTCAGCTGCAGCGTTTATTCAACTTGTGCTGGAGCACCAGCCGAGTACCTGATGACTGGGCCACAGCAGTAGTTGTGCCTCTTTATAAAGGAAAAGGCTCTCAACAAGACTGCAAAAACTATAGAGGCATTAGCCTTCTCAGCATTATTGGCAAATTGTATGCGAAGGTACTGATTGAAAGAGTTATGAAAGTAACCGACTAGAAAATATGGGATGTACAAGCGGGATTCCGAAAGGGTATGGGGTGTACGGATCAAGTCTTTACCTTGCGATGCATAGCCGATAAATTTTTGGCCAAAGGTCGAAAGGTCTACTGCGCATTCGTGGATTTGGAAAAGGCTTACGATAAAGTGGTGAGGAATGAAATGTGGTCGGTACTGTCGATGTATGGGGTGAACAGCAGCCTCATTCGAGCTTTGAAATCCCTTAATGAGGATTATAGAGCATGTGTGAGGATAAACGGGGCATACACTGACTGGTTTACCATCAACACAGGTGTTAGACAGGGATGTGTAGCGTCGCCGTGGCTGTTCAACCTCTTCATGGACAGTTGTTTGCAAGACTTGAAACATAGTGATTGTGGATTAAGGATGAACGAGTTACTTGTCAAATGCCTCCTTCATGCTGATGATCGGGTTATATGTACTTGCGTCTTCAGAGGAGAAGTTGGAGGAGATGGTAACAATCATGCATGGTGCGTTAGAGAGGAAAAGAATGAAAGTGAATGTAAGTAAAACGAAAGTTATGGTTTTTGAAAAGGAGGAATGCGTTACGGCTTGTAATGTTATGATCGATGGACAGCGAGTGGAGCAAGTGAATCAGTTTGTATATTTAGGTACGCTGTTTACAAGAGATGGTAAGAATGTAGAAGATATTGAAAGAAGAGTTAATGCAGGTAATAGAGTGAATGGAGCTCTGAAGGCGTTTATGAATAGCCAAAACGTGTCCAAAAAGGCACGTTTGGCTGTGCATAGAGGGGTGTTTGTACCTACTCTTATGTATGGTAGTGATAGTTGGGTATGGCAGAAGAGTCATGAAAGTAGGATAAATGCTGTAGAAATGAGAGCACTGAGGAGTATGTGTGGTGTTTCTTTGACTGACAGAGTAAAGAATTGTGTGATAAGAGAGTGTTGTGGGGTAAAAGAAGATGTAGTGACAAGCATCGAGAAAGGTATGCTAGGATGGTATGGGCACGTGGAGAGGATGGATGACGAAAGACTGACCAAGCAGATATATAAGGTAAGTGTGGAAGGTACAGGACGAAGGGGAAGACCTAGGCGGACGTTCTCTGACCAGATTGGAGACATCCTAGAAACAGGACAGGCGAGAAGCACCCTGAACAGAAGAGCATGCATGAGGAATCTGATGGGAGTGAATGAAGCAAGAGAGATATGTCAGGATCGTTGCAAATGGTGTTCCGTAGCCTCTGCCTACCCCTCCGGGAAACAGGCGTGAGTCTATGTATGTATTTATGTATGTACGAGACCTTGCTTAGTACACTCCCCAATGTCTCGACTGGCAGGAGAAAGATTTAAGATGGAATCTTAGATCTTCTTAGCAATGACATGCAAAATTGGCAAAAAACTTTTACAACATTAAATCGTAAAACATCCGATTCTCCTTGTGAGACAAATGAGGAAACATCTCACACACTCACAGATAAGGTTTAAAATAAAATTCAAAAACACCCGCAAGTAAAATCGGCCACAAATTGCAAAGACCAAAGTTAATTTGTCTCTCACAAAGTTTAGACACCATTGAAGGTACAACTCGTCTTTTGACTTGCTAAGGTGGAGGGAATTTAATTTACTTCTCATCCCAGGAAATTGTATCCATACAAAACATTCATGATGTCTGCGGCGAACCGAGAAATAGTAAGTATTCCTTGTTTGTTGTTACTATGTGAAGTCTTTTTGGTATGATTTATTCTGCGAAACTGCAACGACGTATTAGTAAAATAGAATCAACTTATAATTCACTGGCAGGCTTTTCAATTTATTATCATACATACTATTACATAAATGAAATAAAACTGAAGTCCCAAATCAACTGTTCTATCGAACAATATCGATTGCCTAGTTTTATTAAGTCCCAAAATACTAACGTAGTTAGCTCCCGCTTATCAAAATTTACGAAGAAGTAAATAATTCAGTATAGATCTTTGTCACCAATATTAAAACGTTAATCTTTTGTAATATATTTCTTAATTATTTATCGGTCACGGATTTTGCTTCAATGTATTCAATCAGAAGCAACATCATAAAATGTCTCCATTAAATAAACCTAATAAACCACATTCATAAGACCACATCGCCATCACGACCATAAACACAACCAGGTCAAAATGTCCGTTCTTTGGGTCAAAGCCTACAGGTCAATCAAGCTTGAGCTGTCTGATTGACCGGATCTAACCTGTATCTATGTGGAGCACTGTAGAATCTTCTCGGCAGCGATGGCGACCGGTTTACCGAATGCATTTTTCATGCCGAGAGCAAGCCCGTCGGATTCGCCAATCATGTTAGTTGGCGAAAGGCGTCCTAGCAAGTTGCTTCGAATTTAGATTGTTGGAGACTGAAGTTGCGATACGATATTGGATTATTGACGAAACATTTTATGATTTCTGTTTGGTTTTATAACAACTATTATCGTCATTATTTAAATTGATTAGATATTCGTAAATTGCGAATTTGTCAATACATAAATCTTATACACAAAAAAATATAAACATAGATATGTTTTTTCTTACCACTGAAACCATATTTGAAGATCATTCATAATATATCATATTTTTCTAAACTTTTATACAAAGTACCTTTTTGTCAAAAAAGTATACCTAAAATTAGTTCTGCGAACTATCAAAAAGCTTCAAAAGTGTCTGATAAAATTATTGCTTACGGTTAGCCCAATATTTGATCTTTCCTTGAATTTGGCTCCAAGAGTTAGATATTTGACATATTTTGCATGGAGCATAATAAAATGTCGAATATGTTCCTCTAGTATCCAGATTCTCAGATAAATCAAATATCGGGACCGGCGTTAGACAATATCATAATACTTGCAGAAGTGAAGTATTCCTGCGAGATCAATGTCCAAGAGGTATTTGACCGTAAATCGTTTTGTTTTCTACAAAATTTATTTGATCTGACTTCGGTTCTAAATATATACCAAGCATTGAGTTTTCCGAAGTAGGTACAGTCTACTACAAAGGTCGCTATACACCTCAAAATCTTTACTAAGTGTAGAACTCCTCCATTATATGTATTTAAAAAATTCTTACGTTACTAACTGATTGACAGACAACGCACAGCCAAAGTTATTGGGCGCAATCTATACATCTTTACATATAAATAAAATTGGAGTGTCTGTTTGTAATATTAAAATAACCGCTTTTTACTAAATGCATATGTGATGTATGCACGAGGTAACGAGAATGATAATAAGTTGGGACGATATATATATTTATATTACATATATATTCTACCACGTTCACACAACACCATCTAGTCCCAAACTAAGCAAAGCTTATACTATGGGTACTAGACAATGGATAAGCATATATATATATATTGTTTTGTAAACACATACATATTATACATAGAAACACCCAGACCAAGACAAACATCCATGTTCAAGCACACAAATGTTTGACTTGAGCGGGAATCGAACCCGCGACCTTCGGCGTGGCATTCGCTTACACTCCCGCCGCGCCAACTGGTCGTCAATATGGTTTGGTTATATCGTCGCCCTCGTTCAGAATCACATAAATGTGTATAGATTTATGACAGGAACTGACTGTACATAGATGCAACTCGTTTCCGCTCACCTTTCTCACGGCACGGATTTATTGACTTTCCATTTTGTAAGCTCTGTTCGCTTAAACGACAAATGTGTATAGAACACAGCAATATCAATCACTTTGTTGCTCCACAATGCTTTTAACTTGGTTTCCGATTTAGGTATAAATAACAACTGCAAAAGTAAAAACGTCGCCAAGAATGGGTAAATTAAAAAGTTTATTGTGAACTTGTTTTTAAACAACCTTGCAGCAGTCATGCAATTTTTATTTATTTGGCAATCTTTTTACTAGCATATCTTCCGACTAAGGACTTTACAATCGTCCAAACAAAAGACAAAAAGCTCAATTGATTGAAACATTTTGACTAAAGGATGAAATAAAAGATTACGAACCCCATACTCCACATTACTTGTGGATCGCACATAGTTTTATCCTATATGGGCTTGGGCGTGAATATGACTTAAATAGCGAGATGATCCCTAAAGCTGTCTGGTAAGTTCCTGTTAAAATATGTCATATAAAAAAATTGCGTTCCACTTTCTTCAAGATAATCCATCCAAAGGTGTTGAAACTGGGCCCTACATCTTAAACAAGCAGATTAAAAATTCAATAAAATATAACTGCTAATCGGAGGGCCCGGGTTCGATTCCCGGGTCGGGCAAAGAGTCTTACTGGGTTTTCCAAATTCTCAGTAGCAGCACAGGGTCCAGACCCTGGTGATGTGCCCGGTAACGGCAATAGGCTCGCCCCCATTACGTGGTACCTAAAAAAATCATGGCGAAATGTGAGTGTAATATTACACTTCTGCCTACCCCTTCGCGGACACAGACGTGAGTCTATAAATAAATTACAAAATAAAATAAAACTCGTTTCGACTTAAGGGTACTTAGTGAGTATATATAGATTCATAATCCCCTTCACCAGTAACGCGAACTCGAAGAAGCAGTAAGAATTAAACTTACTGTATAATAGAAAACTTTGAGTTTTCATCAAAAGACTAATAAATCTGATGGTGAAGTTGTCACCTAGCCGCACTGCAGTCTTATTGAAATAAGTTGCATTAAACTTAGCGTAACTGTCTTCAGTGGTACACCAACGGATCTAGTGTTATTGAGATTGTGAGGCTTTACATTGACTTTTAGATTCTAGAGGCATTTAATTTGTTTTTTAATCTGTACTCTTGAAGGTTTATGAAGTGATCTTTGACTGTTTTGCTTTCCTCTTTTTTTTCCCTCAAGGTTAAGTTGTAAGTTGATATACGTTTATGTTAAAATTAAATAGTTTGCATAATAATGTAAGTTTTTATCTATATATTAGGTGTTTTAATATAAAGAGATGCTTTTAACCACATTAAGTTCCTGTACCGCGTCAGAATTTACAAATTTAATACTCTACCAAGTTCTACAAAGTATACGCAATTTAAAAACAACATTTTGGATGACAGAAAGTAAAATGTCGAAATAAATAAAGAAAAATCATACCCAAAAATCTCAGCAAAATTTTCTAATAGAACAAATATGAGTCAGCTCAAATGACAATACGGATTGCATGGCAATATTCGATTTCATTTCGTCGTTAATACAGATCGCTTACAAGCACTGTTTAAAAATATTTTTTTTTTTCAATCTTCATTGAAAATAATTCAAAACAACAACGTGCCTAAATACCGCCTAAATACCTATTTGTTTCCGACGTTTTTACCTATTTGTTTGACGAAATGTCGGAAACAAATAGGTTTTTATACCTTAAATAAATTAATTGTACGCGATTATGGACCCGCTTATTTATTTTGTATAAAAGTCCCTATGCTAGTTTTTAGCTATAACAACAAATACTAAAAATAAAAGAAAATATTAAGGGGGGGTCCCATAGAATAAACGTGTTTTTTCCGCATTTTTTGCTGAAAATTACTAACGGTAACAGGTAGACGCTTAAAATTTTCACACAATATGTAGTTGTATATTACCTTTCAAAATAAATAATTAAATAAAGAAAAGTAAATAATAAAGGGGGGCTCCCATTAGTTCTTAAGCAATTTGTTACTCGATCTTAATAAACAGGTAGAAACTTAAAAAATATTTAAGTATACATACAACAAACGTGATTTTCTTTTAAACATGATAGTATAAAAGAAAATTACGTTTAGAACCCTTCGTGAGCGAGTTCGACTCGCACTTGTCCAATTTTTGAGTTTAACTATTAATAGTTTATATCAAAAGTGTCTCGTTACACTAATGGAAAACGTTGGTTAGACGTCAAAAGACAACCGTTTAATATGATATTTTTAGTAATGAACTACCAACAATATCGTTTGTAGCTGATATTGTTATTTGATTGTTTTAGTATCTGTATCTTTAATTAATTTATGTCCATCAGCTTTGAGATGGGTTATAGGATCAGATTCCTTTGATTAATTTTTAGAATCGCCTTAAGTTACGAAAGATTTGAAGTCCGATTCTAGGAATGAGATTCTTACAATATTTTATTATACAGTTGGCTGCTATTTTTGACTTAGCTCAGCACTCAATGCTTGCCACAATGTTTAGTTAAGTGATATCTACTTCACGTTATAGTAATGTTAATTACAATAATGGAACTAATTGCTCACAGTATATACCTAAGCTATTATAAGAAGAGGAAGATATATTATAATTGCCTCTTGTAGTTTATTATGTGTATTATCAGATTTTTTACAATGTTCTTATTTCATAAACATGTTCAGATATTATGTAAAGGAATGTCATGTATGTAAAGTAAAATAATGTTAACATCTCGGTATAACTTGCCTTGTCACCATCTAGCGTATTTTCAGCTTACCATTATGTTCGAACCAAATGATAAAATACTATAAAAAGGAAATTGCATGTACTTGCTATTTAAAACAGCCTTTCACCAGGAATAAATTTTGTTTAAAAAGACTTCATAGCGCTTGGTCAGTTTGATACTTGCAGAATATTTCTACCATTTTGCAGGTTACGCATTCAAAACAGCTTTGTTCGCTTTTTGTTATTCACTGAATGTGTTCGGAATATGTTCGGTCCCAACGCTATACGGCACTGGTATTTAATAATAATAAAATCTAATTAATACAAATCTAATTTAAACAAATAAAATCTAATTTATCAACACAAATTATATTGTGTTTATAATCATTTCTTGTTGACTACAGGTTTGTTTTGTTGACCCGTCGCTCAATAGATGGCATTGGGATCGAATTAGATCGCGCTATGGTTTCGTTACACGATGAGGTATAAAAGGCCAGCTGTGTTAATGAATAAATCGTTCCCAGCTCAACGCTCTGGCTGCGAAAATCTCGAACTGGAGACAGTCGCCACCAAGTCCTGGCACCGCACTATCGAGCGAGCAGGTGAAGACTGGTCAGGTATCCACCGTCTGTGCCGCCAGCTCTCCGGAAGCAACCTCCGATTAGGCCTCTCCTGGCCGGTGACGGTACCCCACGTTACCGCCCCGAGGACCGAGCGGAGAATTTTGCCGACCACCTGGAGACCCAGTTCCAGCCGAATCCAGCTTCCAACATGCGGTATGTAGAAGCTATCCAGCAGCGTCTGGAGTCATACTTGCAATCGCCGATAGCCCCCACGGAAGATCCAGTAGTCTTTTCCCCGGGTCAGGTGCAGCGAATGATTCGCCGTACCAAACTGCGGAAAGCCCCTGGTCCCGACCAGATAACCAACGAGGCCCTGCGTCACCTTCCTCCTCGAGCAATCGCGACGCTGACGCAGTTATTCAACGGCATCCTCCGCACAAGCCACTTCCCCGAAGCATGGAGACTCGGCCGAGTCATAATGCTGCCCAAGCCCGGGAAGAACATACTGAAGCCCGAAAGCTATCGGCCCATCACGCTGCTGTCGACACTCTCGAAAGTCTTCGAGAAGCTTCTACTGCTGCATCTCATTCCACACATCCAGCCACGCGACGAGCAGTTCGGGTTCCGAGCCGAACACTCCACGACGCACCAGCTCACGAGAGTACTGCACCACATGACGGCGGCCCTCAACAAGAGGGAGAGCCCTGTCGCAGTACTTCTCGACATGGAGAAGGCGTTCGATCGCGTCTGGCACGCCGGCCTGGTCTACAAGTTGTCCACGTCTACTACTCCCCGCCGAGTAGTCAAGACTGTGGCCACCTTCCTTCAGAACAGGCGCTTTCAAGTGACAGTTGACGGCGTCCTGTCAACAGAGCGTCCCATCAGAGCCGGCGCCCTCAGGTGAGTTGTCTCTTGCCCGTGTGCCATAGCAGGTACACGGACGACATCCCCGTCGCTGGAGGCGCCATGCTGGCGCTGTACGCAGACGACGCTGCCTTCATTACCACCTCCCCTAACCCCGTTCACGCGGCGGTTAAGATGCAGCGCGCACTGGATGCACTCCCGCCCTGGCTGGAACACTGGAGACTGACGGTCAACGTGGCGAAAACCCAGGCAATCTCCATGGGTGGACGGAGACTGCCCCTGCCTCTCACCATGCTTGGACACCACATCGACTGGTCTCCGACGGTGAAATACCTCGGCGTGACCATAGACCGTCGTCTCACGATGGCCCCACACGTTAAGAACGTTGTTGGCCAAGTGCGAACCACTCGAGCTCTCCTGCGTCCTGTCTTGGCGTCCCGACTTCTCCTCCGTGCGAAGCTGGCCGTCTACAAGGCATATATCCGCACCCGCCTCACTTATGCCTCCCCAGCGTGGTACGCGCTGGCTGCGGAGACCCTCCGTAAACGGTTGCGTGCGCAGCAGTCGCTCGCCCTACGCGCCGTTGTAAACGCCCCTCGCTACGTGAGGAACGACGTCATCTCCAAGGACCTACGCATGGAGAACCTCGACGACTTCATCGGTTGCCTGAGCGCCAATATGTTCGCCCGCGCTGACGGGTCATCCTTACGCCACCTGCGGGAGCTGGCGCCTTACCATCGGCGCCCACCGGACCGACCACTGCCGCGGGACCTGATCCCCGCAGCAACCACACCGGATTGACTCCAGCTCGCTCACGTCAGCTGACGGGCGCTTGTCGGGAGCCTCCCCCGGCAAGCTAGACCTCGCCAACGTGAGCGAAGCCCCCACCAACAAGCCGCCGCTGGTTCGTAGATCGCTCACCGGACGTTCCCCTCTTGGGAATACTGCCGGTGGGGTCAGGTCTCGCTAGCGGCGTGAGACACATCCGGACAAGACGCCCGGATATGACATCAGTGGCAACGACCACAACCCCGTGACCCGTCTGCAGTTGCAGGCGGCGGCTGACACCACTGAAACAGCTAATCACCTGTAACAGTTTCTCCCCGGTTCCCCTAGGGGAATCGTGAGAAGACCCGGAAGAATAAATCGTCTCGCTCTGAGGTACTGCATTTTATTGAGTATCACTGGACTGTAAGGCACCTTGTACCGATATTGTACATTGGTCCATACGAGCCGAAGAGCGTTTTTGGAAAAGCACACAAGTTCTGGGGACAGGCGCTAGTTACAAAGTGTATCACAATGTGGCGTTAGTGGTATGAAGAGGATCAAAGTTGCGGACATTGCTGCTGTTGGAGTATTGCTGTGAAGTGGATCATCTAGCCGTGAGTAGTGCAAACCAAGTGGACAAACTGTGAGTATAACTTTAATGTGTTTATAGTGCGAAGTTACGGGACTTAGAGAATTTCGAGTTAATGCATGGACTTAGAAAAATTGCGGTCTTACAGGTACACACACACACAACAATAAAAAGTTAGATGATGTGCAACGTCTTCATTATCTTAAGACGCAATTGTCAGGTAAAGCAGAACAGTTGATAAGACATGTTCCCGTAACTGATACTAATTATAAAAAATGCTGGGATATGTTGGAGCATAGATTTAATAACAAAAAGTTTATGTCCAATTGCATTTTAAAACGGTTATTTAGCCAACGTAACATTGTCGTCGAATCTTCGAATTCATTGAAAGAACTTCTTGATACTACTAGTGATTGTTTGCACGAGCTTACCAATATTGGTATTGATGTAAGTTCGTGGGATGTGATAATTATATACGTCATAAGTTTGAAGTTGGACATAGAGTCTAGGAAGCAGTGGGAACTGCATGTTAGTCAATCCTCCGACGACTTGCCTTCCTTTACACAATTTCGCGAGTTTCTAGAGACCCGGTTTCGAGCCCTAGAATTTGTTGAACCCAAAGGTAAATCAAAGGTTAATAGTTCAGCTCAATCCAAAGTAATACATGGTGTAATTAATGTTTCGTGACCACATTGCAGCGACAATCACAAATTAGTTGCATGTAAGAAGTTTTCTAAGGAGAACAGTGACGAGCGCCGTCATATTGCCCAATCGTTGGGCGTATGTTTTAACTGTTTGGGAAGTCATCACACTTCCAAAGTATGTCGTGTGCTTTCTAAATGCCGAATTTGCCAGCGGAAGCATCATACGTTGTTGCACCCCAAAAGCCCCAGTGTAGCTAGTGCGGTGGCTACGCCAACAGAGCCTGCCACCTCACATGAAAGTACCACAGAGCCTCCACCACATGGTGTGAATGCAAACATAGCAACTCATTTGGTGAATGAACGAGTACAGGGTCAAGTACTATTAGCCACGGCTCTAATAAAGACCGAATCACCAAATGGGTCTTCTCAAATTTTGAGAGCACTTTTAGACCAAGGATCACAAGCATCCTTTATAACCGAGTCAGCCGCGTAGTTACTTCGTTTGAAGAAAGTTCCTTCCAGAACTTCTATTGCCGGGATAGGAGGAGCCCATGGCGATATTGTCTCTAGACATGTAGTTAATATTCAAATTCGATCGTTGCTTGAACCTTCTTTCACCCTAGAAGTAACAGCGCATGCTTTAAGTACACTGACCTCAGTTATGCCAGATACCAAGTTTGAAATTCAGAATTGGCCAGAACTTCACAATATAGGTTTAGCCGACCCCAAATTCAATTTACCTAGCAAAATAGACATTTTGTTAGGAGCGGAAACATACTGTCGTGTATTAAAATAAGGATTAATAAAGAGCCCCATGGGTTCTTCGGTCGCACAAGACACGCATTTAGGCTGAATTGTGTCGGGTCACGTCAGCAAAGCCGAAACTTCTCTCAATTCACATAACGCGATTATCGCAATGCACACTCAAATTGAGGAGAACGAAATGTTAAAGCGATTATGGGAGCTTGATGGTGAACCTGCTTTGACTGATAGGCTATTCACACCGGAAGAACAAGCTTGTGAACAGTTTTATACGGCCACGACCCAAAGAGATGAGAGCGGACGATATGTTGTCAGACTACCTTTCCGTTCGGAAGATCCGTATATATGGTAATTCTAAAAACATTGCCATTAAAAGGTTACTAGGATTAGAAAGGAGGTTGGCTAGGGACAGTAAATTAAAACAACAATATTGTGACGTCATAAATGAGTATTTATTGCTTGGACATATGGAGAAAGTTACTGATGAGGCAGAGATAAATAAGGGTGATGCAGTTTATTTGCCACACCACGCGGTGGTGAGACAAGATAAATTGACCACCAAAGTAAGAGTGGTGTATGACGCGTCATGCAAGGGAAGCAACGGAGTTTTCTTGAATGACACCTTAATGGTAGGACCCACTCCCCAGGCAGATTTGCGACACATCGTCATGAGATGGCGACAACACCCAATCTGTCTTGCGGCAGACATAGTAAAAATGTATCGTCAAATCAAAGTTGCGCGGCAAGATACAGACTTCCAAAGGATTGTCTGGAGAGAGGATCCTAGCAAGGAAATTAAGTGTTTCCGTCTTCTGACTGTCACCTTTGGAACGTCATGTGCCCCTTACTTGGCAGTCAAATCATTGCACCAGATCGCTTGCGATGAAGGCATAAATTATCCATTAGCTGCTGACAGGGTGAAGACAGATTATTATATGGATGATCTGATGACTGGCTGCCAGACTGAAAAAGAAGTAACAAAGATTTATAATGAAATGAATAGTTGTAACGTATGTCCGGTACTTACCGCGTTGCGTCACAGTACCGCCCATACGCTCGGCCAATCAGAGAAAGCCATCGTCCGCGCTCATAAGTTTTGCCCTTATTTGGTAATGCGCCGACACCAACGCTGATAGAGGGCCGGTATATAAAGGGGCCGACAGAGAGGCCGTCACCGCTACTCTACACTAACCTACTACCGTTACTCTATTCTTTACCGCTATATCTTTATACATTCTACGTGTATCCTGATCCCAGCTGTGGGTAAGTTACTACATTTACTGCGTTAGCGTACTGCCCATCTCTCTACCTGCTAGCTGAGGCCGGCTGACGACCACCTGCCTGACTCTATTGGTTGTGGCTCTCCTAATGCTGCTTTCCTTCAGGTTCCAGGTTTACCTTAAGCTCCGGGCTACGCTACCTAGACCGCTACACCTGCTGCATCGCCTTCGGCGTCACCTCTGCCGAAGAGTCTGGCCTGCCCCGCTCATCGCACACACACCGCCGGCGCCTGCCAGCTGAGCCAACGGCCGCTACGCGCAGCCCTTCGAGCAACCTGCCCTGCACACTACCGGAGGGAACAGCGTGGGAGACTGCAGCCCTTAGTGTTCAGGCCAGTGTCGTGTTGTTGGTCGGTCATACTCGTGCAAGGGAAGTGAGACAATACTCTGCAATAAACGCATCTAGAACCTCTACTGCGTTTTTACTACCAGAACCCGTTACATAGTTTATTAGAGAAAGGAGGATTCAGGCTACAAAAGTGGACCAGTTACAGAATACACTTGTTGGAGCCATTCAAAGAAGATTCAGGTAAAGATGTGGCTATAAAAATGGATAAGCTAACAAAGATTTTAGGACTTACCTGGAACCGGAGCACTGATAAGTTCGATTACTCAGTGAAAATGTCACCTCCTGCAGCATCTGAAACAAAAAGAACAGTTATATCTGAAATATCAAAGCTCTATGATCCGTTGGGATGGATAGCACCGTGCATTAGTACCGCAATGGTTTTCATACAAAAGTTATGGATTTCTGGCATTGGTTGGGATGATGAGTTGCCACCTGAACTTCTTCAAGAATGGAGAAATTACAGAGCTGAATTAGAGAAACTAGTGGATTTCCACATTCCTAGATGGATAGAAGAGGGTGAGGACAATGTTGTGATAGAGCTGCACGGTTTCAGCGATGCGTCAAACAAAGCGTATTCAGCCGTAGTTTACTGTCGAATCATCAACTCTAATGGCGAAATTCACTCACACCTTTTAACTGCTAAAACAAAGGTAGCCCCGATAAAGCAATTATCTATCCTCCGTCTTGAGCTGTGTGGCGCTGTTTCAGTAGCAAGGCTATTAACAGAAGTAGTTGAAGTAATGAAAATTCGTAAGGAAAATATTCACGCTTGGACTGATTCATCAGTGGTTTTAGCATGGCTAAACGATCATCCAAGTCATTGGAAAACTTTCGTCGCCAATAGAACTTCGGAGATTCTCAGTTTATTGGACAATATACAATGGGCTCATGTCCAGTCAAAAGATAACCCTGCGGATATCGCATCTCGTGGAATGTCTTCAGCTCTTCTGCTTAATAGCGATCTTTGGAAACTAGGACCCAGTTGGTTGAGGAGCGACCCAATACAGTATACAAGACCTAACGCAATACGTACCAGTGAAGAGATGAAAACTATAAAAGTACATAAAGTTACCCTAGTCTCAGATTTTGATACTAACTGGGGTTCGAGGTTTTCATCATTAAGAAAGCTAGTTAGAATATTTGCATATTGTAAACGGTTTTTGTATTCAACAAAACGCCACAAAGCCAATATTAAAATAACATCTTACTTGTCAGTTGCCGAGATTCGCGATGCTCTCGATCAATGCATCAGACTTAGCTAACAACAAAGTTTCCATGCAGAATTTGTAGCCCTGAAAAATAATGCGCCAATAGATAAGAAAAGTGTATTATATAAATTAAATATTTTTATAGATGATAGTGAAATAATGCGTGTTGGGAGTAGACTCCGTCACTCTCTACTACCTCATGACACAAAACACCCAGTTGTTATTCCTCATGAGTCAAGTTTAGCCAAATTAATTGTGGCTGACGCGCATGAAAGGACCTTTCATGGAGGACAACAACTGATGCTTAACTTTATACGGACTAGGTATTGGATCAATCCAGTGAAAAATATGGCGCGATCACATATACGTAGATGTGTTCCCTGTATACGGCATGCTGCTACCACTAAACATCAGCTGATGGGTGAGCTTCCACCTTGTAGAGTAACACCGAGCAAACCATTTCTAAATTCGGGTGTGGATTATGTAGGCCCAATCAACATGAGAGTCTCTAAAGGTCGCGGGCAGCGTTCGTATAAGGGATACATCTGCTTATTCGTCTGTATGGCAACGCGCGCTGTGCACATTGAAGCGGTCTCGCTTTGTCGCCAGACGTGGTCATTGCCGCCATATCTGGAGCGACAATGGTACCAATTTTGTCGGTGCTGCCAAGGAACTCCAGATACTTTTCGCACAAGAAAGCTCAATGTTTAAAGACATTGCAGCGGCTCTTGCAAATTCGCAAACGGAGTGGCACTTTATCCCTCCCCACGCTCCCAACTTTGGCGGACTGTGGGAAGCAGGGATAAAAAGTGTTAAACATCATTTGGAGCGTATATTATGTAACTCTACGCTCACGTTTGAAGAGATGTCAACCGTGCTCTCACAAATAGAGGCGTGCCTAAATTCTAGGCCCTTGTCTCAAGGCAGTAGCGATCCCGAAGATCCAACACCCTTGACCCCTGGTCACTTTTTGGTAGGTCATCCATTGGTCGTACCACCGGACTATAATTATGAAGATGCTACAATAAGCACGTTAAGGCGTTGGCAGTTGGTACAACGTATGGTGCAACATTTTTGGCGTAAATGGAAACAGGAATATTTAACCCATTTCTTTCAAAGACAGAAATGGGCTTCGCAGATTCCTGATTTTAAGATAGGAGATATAGTTCTAATAAAAGAAGACAACTTACCTCCAGCTAAGTGGTTGTACGGTAGGATACTGTAGCTGCATCCGGGAAAGGATAATTTGACGCGGGTTGCCACTGTTCGTTGTAAGGATACTACGATTAAACGTCCAACTTCAAAGTTATGTTTGCTACCTGTTACTGAATAGGTTATGTCACGTGTTCTAGACTTGGTTAAGAATTTTCATGTGTTTTTTGTGTTTATATGGCACAACTGTGTAGTTTTTAATTTGTGATAAACTAAGGTTAGTTCATTTTCATCGCAGCTATTATGGTTGTATAACCGCTTGACCGCGCACAAGTGACTATTCTCCCTTTTTCGAAATGCCGTAGACCGCGCGGTCTACAAGTGACTGTTTTCCCTTTTTGGTTACAGCGCTATACGCGGTCTGAATTGACTATTTCTTACTATTACGTAATGTTTTAAATTATTTTTCTCTGTTCTATTCAAATCATTGAACATTTCTTGATGCTAAAAATACGAAGCGAGTCTTAAAATCGTTAACCCGGAACGAAAAAATAATGTCAAATGCCACTCTTTGTTTTGCGCGCTCCGTGATTACGTGCTTATCGTATGCGTGTAATTAAATATTTTTATACTATGATACATGTTTTTTTTTTATTTAATTCGGTGTAGATAGAATCCCTCTACAGTTAAAACTCATAAAATATGTATGTCATCGATTTACTTTTTAAAATAATCCTGTTTAAAATACACAAAGTGTTTTTTTCAACGATAGTCAATGTTCGCTGCTAAGTAATTACGTGCTTATCGTATGCGTGTAATTAAATATATTTATACTATGATACATGTTTTTTTTTTTATTTAATTCGGTGTAGATAGAATACCTCTACAGTTAAAACTCATAAAATATGTATGTCATCGATTTACTTTTTAAAATAATCCTGTTTAAAATACACAAAGTGTTTTTTTCAACGATAGTCAATGTTCGCTGCTAAGTAATGACGTGCTTATCGTATGCGTGTAATTCAATATTTTTATACTATGATACATGTTTTTTTTATTTAATTCGGTGTAGATATAATCCCTCTACAGTTAAAACTCATAAAATATGTATGTCATCGATTTACTTTTTAAAATAATCCTGTTTAAAATACACAAAGTGTTTTTTTCAACGATAGTCAATGTTCGCTGCTAAGTATAATAAATTAGAAAATAAATATCAACAAAGAATTCATACGACTTGAAAGAGTCATTTATAAGGTTGAAGAAAAACATCACTTCAACTTAATCATGTTACCGACTTATCAACAATAAATGTTTATGTTAGCGCGCCCATCTGACGAGCGGCGGCGCGACATTTTGTTTAGAACGCGAGCGGTCAAGTGAAATCGGCGAATTGGCGCTAGCGGTCAAGCGGTTAAAGTTTTTTAGATTTCGTTTTTTTACTTTATACAACAGCTTGTATTGCAGCCTGTAATTCGTGTAATGTTATCTTATTTTAACAGTGTATTATGTCTAGCTTATTTGTCATACCGCTATACCTCCAAGCAAATGTTTTAAGTATTCCGACCACTATTTAAAGTTTTGTCATAATGTGTATACAGTCCACTGTTCTTGTTTTCTATAACTGCTGAGTTAGGTCATGGTGGGCGGTAATAAAGGGAATAATCCCTTTGGTGGGCGGAATGTTCGGAATATGTTCGGTCCCAACGCTATACGGCACTGGTATTTAATAATAATAAAATCTAATTAATACAAATCTAATTTAAACAAATAAAATCTAATTAATCAACACAAATTATATTGTGTTTATAATCATTTCTTGTTGACTACAGGTTTGTTTTGTTGACCCGTCGCTCAATAGATGGCATTGGGATCGAATTAGATTGCGCTATGGTTTCGTTACACGTTGAGGTATAAAAGGCCAGCTGTGTTAATGAATAAATCGTCTCGCTCTGAGGTACTGCATTTTATTGAGTATCACTGGACTATAAGGCACCTTGTACCGATATTGTACAGAATGATAAGCATTCATTCATCAATAAAATGGGGACAAAATGATTGTGTCCCCAAATTTATGGCCCATTTTTATGCATATATGGATGGAAAATAGAACGAGAACTGTCTATTTGAGGTAAAAATGCTTTAATCAGCAAAAATATTCGCACGCAAATATTTAGTCTGGTTAATTGTTATTTTCGTTGTTCAAGCAATTTGTGATGTTAAAATATATATTTCGACGACGGTGACCTATATTTAGCGAAATAAGTATGTGTTGTCTAGTTGTAGTATAAACATACTTCATATTGAAATTAAACTACAGTTTATGGATTTTATCGCGTTATATTGGTTTCACTGGTTATTTGTTATTACATTTAAACCGAAAGATCTAGAAACTACATTTTTATTACTAGCCGACGTTTCGAATTCTTTACAGGATTCGTGTTCACGGCAGACTGAGGTGATATTTGTCTTTGTCTTGAATTTATAAGTCCTATGACAAATTAAACCTTCATTCTCCTATTTTACATACCCTGCTCATATAATGTTGATATTATCGAAACTCAAAGCCTTACAGATTAACACACAGGCCAGTGCGAGCACAGCTATTGGAAAATTAAGCCGCCCGAAACCTATGAAGTTGTAAACTGGCCGTCCAATTTTCGAACTTAAATCCTCTCCCTGTACTATTGTCTAAAGACAATATAGCCAATAGGCTTTGCTTATTCGTTAATTTGTAGATTAGGCTTAGTAATAATTTTCTATACCTTTGTTTGTTCTGTATCTACAAAATTATTTTTAATACATGAAATACGTATTTTGACAGAGGAAACATTTTCAAATAATACGGTATTGGTTGGTATACAGGTTGATTTAACTTGCATAATGTTGGTTTACATCCATTTGTTGCAGTTTAAAGCCGACATTCTATTATGAATAATTCAGTTTTTATTGCTTACAATTCTAGCTTTAAAACACACATAATGAATACGGTAAGCTAGGTCGTATGTATTTCCCTACCTTTACACTATAAAAGAACGCTGAAAACCAAAGCCAAAACATGTATGACGCGATAGTCGCCACTCCATTGCCTTTTTATTCAACAGTCCGACATTTTACGAGCTGTTACGACGCCATTACTGGCGCGCACCTTTTCATGACGTCACGTCCGTCATAATAATTTAGAGCCAGTTCTCTGTTACCTCTGTTTGCTCGTTTGTTTAGTAACAACGTTTTTTATTTTTGTTTTTAAATGAATTTTGAATGCCTGAGCTTTGTATGGTTTGTCTTACGTTTGAATTGTTTTATGTTATTGTTCTGTTGTGTTTTGAAGAATGTACAATTGTACGGTGTGGGAGTAAGGTAATTTGGTATTCAGGGCTCATAATGCACACATGATTTTCTTTACTTTAATTTTCTAAGAAACTCATTGTTTGTTTGCACGGATGGTGGAGTGGTTGCACGGTTGGCTCAGCGTTAAGCACTGTACAAAGTTTTTTTTTTTGTTTTTTTTTTATTTCTGCCGAACAAATTGACTCCATGCTGCCTGATGTTAAGCAGTCAGTGAAGTCCCATAATGATGGCCAACACCCAGCCGACAGCATGGCATTATGGTATAATGGCCCTCACCTTGACGGCCTTGAGAAAAGCTTTTTCACGCCCCGCTTAAAGGACCCAGGATCATAAGTGGAGGGAAACACGTGGGCTGGCAAAGAGTTCCACATCTTAATGGTACGGCAGAGATAAGAGGCGCCGAACCGTTTGGTGCGTGACGGTATCTGTTCTACCGTGTAAGAGTGGCACCTCAACCCAGCACGTGTCATTCTGGATAGGAAAGGAGAGGGAGGGATTCGTTGAAAGAGCTCTTCGGAGCACTCACCGTAATAGATGCGGTAGAAGACAGCCATTGAGGCCACGGCTCTGCGTAATTGCAGTGACTCAAGAGTCTTAGTGGCCTCTGGATGTGTTTTCAGTTCGAAACCATTCCGGGATAAATTAAGTTATATAATTATAGCAATAAAAGCTTAAATCACCAAAACAGTGATAAGACCAGCGGCTAACGGCCGGGCTCTTTATTTGATAGTTAACTTTTAAATTTTGGCTATTGAAAGTAATTATATATACCTACGTGCTGTTACTTTGTTAAAACGCCGTTGTAGAATTCAGGCTCAGTTTACAAAATAAAAAGTTCTTTAGCAAATTGTAAACTTGCGAGTTCTTCAGTGTTCGTGTAAAACATAAAACTTATGTATCGAAGAAAACAAAATTTGCAAAGTTTTATATTATAGAGGTAAGTATATGGAGTGAAAAATATAAAATTTTATTGAATTACATAATAAGTATTTATTTTCTAATTGGCAAACTTTTAAATATTTCGGGAATGAATAAATATAATACGACCATTACACGACCAGCTTCTGCCAGTGGTTTCGCCCACATGGCGGTCGCTTATTGTTACAACAATATATTTCATAGCCTATATTAATATGGTTCCCACCAAGAACTTAGGGTCCCAAGCCAACCTCACCTGCAAGTGGTGCACCTGCCGATCAACGGACGAGGCTCTGGCAATCAAAATATCCCGAAAAGCGGCAATAGGCTCGCCACCTATTACGTGGGATCAAAACACTGGCGAAAAGTGGGCGTTTAATATGCCTCTGCCTACCCCTTCGTGGAAACAGGCGTGAGTCTATGTATGTATGTATGTATATTATTATGCTATTGCGATATATAACCTATATTACTGCAAATCTGTCCACTTATTTTGCGCAAAAGAGTAACAGACATGCATCCACGCGCAAAAACATTCACGTTTATAAAAGTAGTGATATAAACCAACTACAATTTATATTTCTAGTACGTCAATTACCTTTTAACTTGATCTGAGGATAGAAATGAATTCTGTCTTTGCGCATACACGTCGGTTGAAGGTACTCATAACCTAGCCTGGATATTTCAGAGTCTACATAATTCATACCACTGTACGCTCCATAAATATCACCACATCATTCTTTCACACATTGCGAAGCATTGAATTTAAAATTCTGCACTCATAAATTCTAAAAGCTCACTGGTATAACATATGACATCTGTTGTATTTAAAGCACAAAATACGTTTTAGTTTGAAACGTCCACCGTTTAAGCACTATGTTCAGGACACTGCGTTTTATAACATTTATGTTTCTAAACAATTACGCTTAAATTCTACAGTCGCTTCCTATTCGACAAGGTTGTCACTCTAAGGAATCCTTTTTTTTCTATTTCTGTGGTAGTGAAGGCATAATAATAGGTTAGCTAAGTCTATTTCAATCTCAGTTTGTTCAATCTTGCAACCAACTGGTTTAAACCGCCGTTTTATTAATTTATTAGCACTCATCCACAATTTGGTGCTTTGTATGCTTTTATTTTTGTCTCACAGGTCACAAAAAAGCTACACTATCTTTCATATTATTGTTTGAGCCATATTGAATTATATTTATTTACCGGAAGCTGCTGTCTAATGAAACGGTTATTTTAATGGACTTCCATTGCCTTTGTCTTGCTTGATGTTAGATACCTATTATTATAAACTGAAAAGTTTAAACACCTCCTTAATCATCAAGAACACATTGCAGTATAAAGTTGCTGAACGTAAGCTTCCCAAGGGTACGCCAAAATACTAGCTGTCCTCATTTTTGCCAACCTGAAACTGAACAGCCAGCTATCAGATCATTTGGCCGAAGGGACTCCAAGGTTTTTCAATACTGAATCATTTTTTGCTTTAACGACCTTCGCAATCAGTTCATACGTGATAATATAAAATGCTCCCTAAAAGTATTTTCATACGCAATATCCTTTTGTGACAACCCTGAAGCACAATTTCAGTACAAAGTAGTGCAAGCGTTTAGCGCGAGACAAAATAATGCACTTTTGGGGACTCGCCGCCAGTGCTAACGAATGGTTTGAATACATTCGCAAATATCGCGGTTTCATCTCCACGATAACTAGAGGTAAGAGCAAAGAAATACTCATTAAAAAGCGCACTGGTTCTAAATGTTATAATAGAAGAACAAAATAATGCACTTTTTGGGGTATGCTGTTTTGTTAAATGATTTGAATACATTTACAAATGTTTCCCCACGATACTATAATACAAATAAAATGAATATTAGAGATGTACAATTGCGTAATAGCTGCTGCCTAAGTAATTGATATAATATTAGGAATACACAAGTAGATCTTTTGAAGTGATTTTGAATGTACTTCGTTCGGAATTTGCTAGATATAGAAGGTGATATAGTTTGTTTTAAGATTTATCTCTTGAGGAAATATTGCAGACCACCAAAAGAATGGTTCACGTTTTAACTGGCTAAGGATAGAAATTTTCGTCGAAACAATAACCAAAACCCTTGTAGAGAAAATTAAGAGGGCCTCAGGTGTATATATTACATTGAGCTAACAAACTTCGATCAAATAATCCATATCAGAGTAACGACCCATTTATAAATCGAATGCCGAAAAAACCCCAAAGGGCAAATAAATATCAATTAAATTTCCAGGAAATTAGAATGGAAGTCCTTTACCATAACGCAGTTTGTTTCTGTTGTATTTTTAACGTAAATGTACCCCTTTTCACATCAAGTCCTTTCTAAAGCCATCACAGAATCAGATATACGGTTTCTGTTCCCCAAGTTGACACTGGCCGCATTATGTCCTCCCTTGGGGATATTTGGGAAAAATTGGTCATTTTCCAGAGTAACCATTTAATAACGACATGCATATTTAATTTGGAGACTGGCATATTTTCAGCTTCAATGTGCACTTTGGGGATTAATATGACAAACGCTAAATTTTATTTCTTGCGTACGATGAAAATTAAAATTGGTCATCAGTAAACACTAATTTAATTTTAAACGGAAATAAGGCAACCTATTATATATTTATAATGAGTTTCATATCCGTTAACTGGTTGCCATAGTTACCGTCTAGTTTGGGATCAGGTGATCTTTAATTGTGAATTGCCCAGGACATTAAAATATATGATAATAAAGTACTTACTTAATGTGTCCTTACGTTACAGCAAAACCCTATGTGACGTACAAACTGAGATCGATATACATACATACATAGACTCACGCCTGTTTCGCGGAGGGGCAGAGACTACGGAACGCCTTTTGCAACGATCTTGACGTATCTCTCGATATATATTATCGTGCTTTAACTTTCTTAAAATTGAGCTTCCTATGTGACGTAATACTGAGATATATCTACCTATATACGTACTGTCACTTTCGTAAAACTTCGCTTAGCAAGAGCTTCGCTTATTATTAAAAAAAAACGATAACGATAATTATTTACAACGTAAAGCGCACTGTATAATTTGATATTAACAATCTTTATCGCAAAACAAGCAAAAATACTGTCGTGGGGCATCTCAAATATTGGAACTTTACGACGGTAGCACAATGCTTTCGAACTTCTAACCTTTCAGTTGCATATTCAATACCTCTAGATCGTTAGTCCTATGGGGCTAGCGACCGCTTTACAATGAGATATCTTACAATAGAACCTCCCTAGGCTGTGTACGTTTTATCTATTCGTAGAGAATTGTATGAACATTGTTTGGAGCAAACAACTCAATCGATCGTAAGGCTTCAAGATTGTTTGTAAACAAAAGATATAGACAGCGATCTAGTAAAACAGTTCAATAGGTATAATGTTTCTATTGACTGCAAGTATGGCGTAGTGGTTTAAGCAGTCGCCGTTTAGGGCTGCACCGCATGTGGTGGGTTCGATACCCACGATACTTGTTGTAGTTTTAAACATACCATGTGGTATTTCACGACACAAAACTTTGTGTCAATCGCAAATAGTTGTTTCAAGTTTGGGTGTACTTTGAGTCCGCTGATTAAACAAAAATTATTTTGTGCATGTGGCATAAACATTACTCAAGCATGGCAACGCAAAATGCCATCTCACGCGCATTATTTGAACCGAACTTCGCTCGTTTGAGGTAAAGGAGAGAAGCAAAGCAAGCATCGATTTGTTATAGAATACATGAGTCTGATAACCTAGCCGAATTTCAGTTGAACGTAATTTGTGCTCCTCGAATTACCTTACTCCACCACTCACATAACACGTTTGCTTGGATTCCTCCTTAGTACAATAATGTAAAATATTGGCTCTTATTATTTATATGTTAGAAATAATACCACAAATGCACTGTTTCAACATTACAAATCTCTAAGTTCTCTACGTTGATAGAGTTCAACAATTTACTATATTCGAATCAATGCATTTAAAAAATTATGACAGAAACTAGACATTATTGTGAAATATTTCGCTACGATAATCTTTACAAAATATATCGTGGGTATAATGGAAGAACTGAATAACTCAAAATTTCAAGTTTCGAGATAATCGCAATTTACTGTTATTTTTTGACATTTTTTTTACATTACTAAGAAATGGAGAACAATTTTAGTGTCGGCGATTTTATATGCTTTAAGCATGTTTGCTGTCGATTCTATTCTTGATAAAACTAACTTTTATAATGAACCAAAAAAATTATGAAAATAAAAAACCAAGTTATCCAATTTTGCCACACCAAGATATTGCAAACATACCGTAGTTAGCTAATTCTATATTGTAGTTATTCAGTTTTCCCACACATTAAATGAATGGGAATACATGAATTAGGGTCAACTAAGTTCACTTATTGAGTTTTGAATCTAAACAAATATTTAAACACGAAAGTTAGGCATCCTTAGTGACAGTTTATTTGTCAAATTTTATTACTGATTATTGATCTCACATGAAATTAAAAACCTGGATTGGAAGTAGTAACATTGTATATATAAAAAAATAAACGTAAAATTACAATATCAAAATGAACAGAATGAGGTATGGCAACAAAATTTTAGAATTATGTAATACAATCAAATAAATTACAACTTGCCTATGCATTAAAACATACGAGGTTGGTCTGAAAAGTTTCCGACCTCAACCCGAAGGAAGCAGCACTCGTCAAGAAAGTATTGTGGATGTAACTGTTGTTCTTGTGGCAGTTACCTACCAACATTTCAGCTATTTTGTACCAGTACCAATTTGACAGCCATACGATTGAGTCGATGTGAGTGTGTTTTGTAAAAATGGGAAATTTTGTATCGAGCTGTCATTAAATTCTTATTTTTAAAAGGCCATACGCCGACGCCATTTAAATTTGATTAAACCCTGTTTATTGGGACTCTCTGCTTCATAATCATCGCCCTAGCGTTATCCCGGTTGCATCCAAGACTTACACGTTTTAGAGCCCGAGGTTCGCTTATTGGTCTAACCAGATACGACAGAATATCAACGTTTCCACAGAGCGACTGCCGTTTGACCTCCGCAACCCAAAGGGATAGCGATATTCCATGGTTTAAACCAGTATCCGTTTATTTGAGGGTACTGATCCCCCGTAACGACTGTCAAAGATCTTCATGACAGCCAGGACGATTTAACGTGCTCCGAGGCACGGCGCAAGCGATTATTAACAATTTGATACGCACTTAACAATTTAATACGCACATAACTCCGTAAAGTCATTGGTGCGTGCCGTGGATTCGAACCCGGACGTACTGTTTATTCTGTGTCCGGACCCTCTGCGTAGCAGTCTGTCGGTCTCTCCACTAGGCTATCGCTGCCTCTGTGCGCCATCATTTACCACAATGAAAGCATTTGAGCAGCTGAATTTATACCTGGTTGTAAGAGCTAGGGAACAGATGAAGATCCGGGACGTCCAAAACCTGCAACCACTAACGATAACCTCGCTAAATTTCACCAAATGGTGCTAGACGACCGCTGAATTGAGTAAAAGAGATAGCAGAAGCTATGAAAATGGCCAAGAAATGTATTAGTTACATGTTAAATCAAGATTTAAGGATGAGCAAGCTCCCAGCGCGATGGGTGCCGCGTTTGCTCACGTTAAGACCAAAACCGCGTTCCAATGAACATGTTTTAATGCTTTGTTTGCGTAGTTTAGGCCTAATAAATAAAGATTTCATCTACAGTCATTAATTGGACCAAAACTTGGGTTTTGGTTCAATTAATGACTGTAGATGAAACCTGGATACACTTTTATACGCCCAAATCTATAATACATTCCAAACAGTAAATTGCTAAGAAAATACTATATTACTGACATAAATCTTCGTATATTTTATATTTATTTTGTAGCTGATTGCCTCCATGATCCAGTAAATAACCTATGCGATCGGTCTTGGGTTCGATTCCCGGTTTTAGCAAGAGTGTAGGTAACTGATTTTTCCGAATTCTCAGTAGTAGAACGAAGTCTAGCAATGTGCCCGGCAACGTCAATAGATCCCCTTTTTACGTAGGACCCAAAAATGCATGACATGGCCAAATGTCGGTATAATAATTACAACTTCTGTCTACCTCTTCGGAGTATCGGTTTGCCACGTCACGCCTTATTATATTAACTACTTCTTCTCATTTAACTCATTTCATCAGCCTATCACTTGTCCGAGTGGTGACGGATAAAAAAATACATAATGTCACCACCCGATATCATCCCTTGGGTGTCGTAAGAGCCGACAGAGGGAGCATATTATGCAGAGAACAGCACTGTAAGAGTAGGCAAACTTGATACAAACCCTATACCAACCCGTTTGGCCAGCGTGGTATAAGTAGGCCAATTCCTCCTTTCAAAGGACAGGCCTAGTCCAGCAGTGGACTATTAAAGGCTGATGATGATGATGATGATGATCACTGCTAGAGGTGGCCTCCCCAGGGTTTTTTATCCATCAGCGAAATCCCTAGCATTGTCCTTTTCATAGCTCTCTGAGAGATATATAGTGTAGGCTGTGCATTTCAGGACAGCCCAGTTTCAATGGAGTTGAAGGCATTTTTGTAATCCACAAAAGCCAGCCAAAGCGGCCGGTTTTACTCTTCGGATTTCTAAATAACTGATTTGGCCCACGGTACTAAAACTTTTAAGAAACTTAGCCTGCACCGTTGGTTGAAAGACATCAAATCTTGATGTCAGAAAAAAGTAGGTTTGTCCACACCACCCAGTCTTAAAGAGCTGCTCTCTGAGGCACGAGGCAAGACAACACATTACTTCGAAAATTTACTGCCTAGAATTCTAACCGGAGCCCTGTGAATGGCAGTCTGTTGATATCTCCACTAGGCTATCGCTGCCTACCTTAGTAACAAAATATGTCCAATAATAGTGTATCTGTTTATACTATAATAGGCTATATGACAAAAAAAAAATTATAAGTCCGTCCTTTAGATTATTCAAAAATAAGCGATACGTATTTTTTTATTTGTAAATTAAACCAAAAATGACCAAGATATAGCTCATTAAAGTTACGTATAACGTCACACCGTGCTGCATTTTTTCGCATTAGATGACGTCATACGTAACTTTAATGGGCTATATCTTTGTTATTTTTTATTTAATCGAAAAAAGAAAAAATACGTGTCCAATATTTTTTTTATAATCTAAAATACGGAGTAAATAAAATGTAATTATTTTGACCCTGGAAACTACCCTATCATCCGATTGTAATAAATCGCCGGTAAAAACATAGCATATAGCACGTATGTACTACTCTTTGAGTTGCAGTGAGTTTAGAATCTAAATCGATCATTTTGCTGTATTATGCTACTTAGTGATTTAGTTATATTTAAGTAATTTTATTTTAATTGGATCAAAATTGTCGTGGAGCCTTTAGAGATGCTTCGTGGAGCTCTGGCGCTCCGCGGAGCACACTTTGAGAATGGTTGATCTATAGGTTTACATTATTTGGCGCTAGTTTGTACTACTGAATTGCACGATAACTTTGCTTACGTGCGTATACTATAAATATAAATATTAAATAATTTCACTTATTGACATTTATTTGATTGGAATCGCTTATAAATTTATATTTTCTTGAAGAAAAAATAAATAAAAATACTTATTTAAAAACGAAAGAACGCTCATTAATGCCCGAAATAAATAACTCAAATTGTTTAGTTTTACCTTCAACTTGACTAGTTTCATTAAAATATTTTCGAGCGCGGGAGAACTAAATAAGTCAATTTAGCTAATTCATTTCATACTCAAGTGATCAAAAGTCACAGTTGTTAATTTTTTTATAGAGTTAGTAATTTTTTCTATTAATATTTAATGTTAATTTATACATATCTATTTCTACAACTGAAACACAAAAATGGCTTTATTTTTGGACTGGGTTAAGATATAAGAATGTTTGTTGAACAAAAGATGCGGCCCATTTTGGGGTTCACGAAAATGGTTAAAGGTCAATTTGGCCAAAATCGGAGTTATTTAGTTCTTCCATTATACCCACGATATTAGATTAAAAAATCTATTTACTTAAAAATGCTAACGGTGGACTGCTTAAGCTGCTTTAAAAACTTTTTCAATAATACTGGTTCGCCGTTGCACCGAAAGTATGTACCACGCGATTTGGTGATATGGAAAAATATTAATATTATGGACTGTATAAAGAATGGCTGGTAAATCGCCTAGAAGATGGGTGAACGGGCGATCCTATGACTATTGGAATTTATTTATTTATTTATATTTACAACTGCTCACTGCACTTACAGTTGCCCAACGCGTGCAGTGAGCCATTAGAATACAATTTTCTACAGTAAAATTGTACGGTACAATTCATAGGAGGCACGCCTTACCTTGCAAGTCATTCTTCTCTGCTTGACAAAATGGCGGCCACCGGCGTCTTCGTGAGTCGGGCTACAAAACCGATCACTCCATTTGGATCTAGCCTGAAGCTGCACGGATCACTCCACTACACTCGCGGGCTGTTTAGTCCCAATTTATAGTATGAAATAGCGGTAAAATATTGCGGTGCTGCATGTGTTCGTCGCGGCGCGGAGCTGCCAGGACGCAGCCGGTCAGCGGGACGGTTGATTTTCAAACGGATCGCAGCGTCATAGAATTCCGCGACCAATTAGAGCGAGGCGTGCTTTTGGGAAGGAAAGGGATAAAAGATCGCTCGTTTTGACACTGCGGTATGCAAAGGAATTTATTAGCTAGGTGTTGACATAATTAACTATCAATAGAAAAGATAGATGGAGCTACCAAATACTTTATGCTTTCCTTCCATTTTTCTGGATTTTAAAATATTGCACAATTTATATTTTTATGAAAAAGTTGTTTAATAGCAACATTTTAACCTGTAACCTTTGACTCTTTTTGTTGATGGTCACAAGTTTAGGTTCTATTCTGTCAATTAATCTATCAGCCTATCGAACCCCAATGCTGGACATAGACCTCTCTGAACACGCGCTTCAGTAAATGGTCTTAAACCTTCCGCATCCAGTCCGTCCCAGCGGTCTTTTTCAGGTTGCTGGTATATCTAGATAATGATGTGTCGCAACACTAAACTTAAGACTCTTAGCCGATTTTAATGCAATAATATTATTATACAATTTGCTAAACGTTGTTTCCGGCAACTTTGTAAAAATTTTGCTGAAACATCTGATGTCTACTTTTCCATATTGCAAAGAAGACATTGAAACATCATTATTGTGATTAAATCAATAATCGATACAGTCATAAAATTGTACGAGGTGGCCAGACGACACGATTTTATAGTCTCCTGGCGTCATAGCAAAATATTGATAATAAATATTGTAGAGGTTTTTTATAGATTCACATCTGTATCCCCGAAGCGGTAGGCAGCGGAGTAATATTGCACCCAATTTTCACCATGCTATGAATTTGTAGGTCCCACATAATAGAGGGCGAGCCTATTGCCGTTACCGGGCACATTACCAGGTTCCGTGCTGCTACTGAGAATTCGGCAATACTCAGCATCACTTTTGCCCGACCAGAGAATCAATCGCAGAACCTCCCGATCAACAGACACATACGCTATCCACTGGACTATGGAGGCAAGCAATAAATATTCTATAGTTAAATATTTTAATATCCGCGGAGTGTTGAAGTTATATACATTTTTTTTATTTATAGACTAACGCCTGTATCCCCGAAGGGGTAGGCAGAGGTGTAATATTACACCCACATTTTGCCATGAATTTTTAGGTCCCACGTAATAGTGGGTGAGCCTATTGCCGTACCGGGACATTACCGGACTCCGCGCTGCTACTGAGAATTGCCTAACAGAAAAACCCATTAACACTTTGCCTGACCCGGGACTCGAACCCGAGACCTCCCAATCCCACGCGCACATTTATGCAGCGAGACCAACGAGACAGTCTCACATTATTTTAATACCTGGTATTATTACGGCTATTTTGTTCTGACTACATGATCCGTCAGCCACCTTAATGGTAAGCGGAGAAGATATAAAGCCATAATAAATCCATAATAGTGTACAGGAGGTCGATTCTCGTATTTTACCCGACACTGTTAATTGAACAAACTACGATTTGATTTTAAATTTGCTCACCATTGGTATTCAGCTACACTTAATGTTCATACGTAGTTTGGTACTTTGTTCAATTAACGATCTAGTCGCGATATTATTGTTGTGTGCGTGAACTTGGATGTTTGTCTTAGTCGGGGTGTTTGTATGTATAAAATGTATGTATTTGAAGACTTCGACGCGTCCCGTCGGTATGAACTCAAAAACTACCGAAAGGATTGAAGGACGGTTTTCACCAATAGCAAAATGTGATTTCTGAGGAAGGTTTCGGTGCACAACTATATACCTAAACCAAAATTAATACTGGATTCTACCATCTAGACACGCTATCCACTGGACTGCCACCGTGGTCTAGTGGATAGCGTATGCGACTGCTGATCGGAGGTCCCGGGTTCGATTCGGGCAAAAGTGTTACTGGGTTTTTCCGAATTCTCAGTGGCAGCACGGAGTCTGGTGATGTGCCCGGTAACGGCAATAGGCTCGCCCCCTATTACGTGGGACCTAAAAATTCATGGCAAAATGTGGGTGTAATATTTACTCCTCTGCCTACCCCTTGGGGGATACAGGCGTGAGACTATAAAAAAAAAGATACAAATTTTAACCCTGTTGCAGCTGTCTCCCTGGATATAAATAAGTAAACATTTTGTCTTAATAAACAGGTAGTTGGTACTGAAAGATTCTTATACCTGTACAATAACAGGAAGTGACTCGTTAGTGGACCTTTATACAGTAAGGCGAACTTTGAAGGACGACGGTGCGTTAATAGCTCTTTGTACTACCTGTTACAACATTTTCTGACAAAATAAACTGAAGTTTCAAACCAAAAGGAAATTAATTGTATATTTCTAGAAGTTCAACTACCCGTTGAGATAATCTGTATAATTTTATTAATTTAGATCAAAGTTCAAATTAAAGAATTATTTTTCAACTATTTAAGGATTGTAGCGTCTCGCTTTAGGGCAACGGCCTCACTTGCCTTCCATCTTTTTCTATTTTCAGCCTTTTGTGGGGTACAAATATACTAGATTAACTTATTTCATGAATCGAATCTATTGATCGTGAATACCTGCTGATTAAAGAGATACACCAAGAAGAAAACTCTTTTCCTGTAAATAAAATTTAGTGGTCTTCGATTCTACATCAACTTTACTTGTTAAGCCAAATCAATAGAGCAACAATTCCTTTCCAATAGCACCTAACAATACTAGTAGACTACTTGTTTTCATAAACTATCTTCCGATACCTTTATATAAGAGTTACCATGGCGACAAACTGTTTATTAAAAAAGCTTGCAGCTATATACTAAACATTTCTATAATATTTCATGTAACATAAAATTAATGTTGTTCACATACCGACTATAATTTCACGTGACAATGGGACTATGGCAATATATAGTAGTACATTACATGTAAGGCGCCACTTACACGAGCGAGTATTCTCGTCGCAGCTTCTAGTCACAGCTTGTTTTGCTGTCGAGCGAGTATTCTCGCGTAGTCACAGCTAAACAGTAACTATTCGGCTACCATAAACGACAAATGTTAGTGACTGGCAGCGGCTGGACACGAAAAGCCGGAAACGGGCACAATGGCGTGCCATTAGAGAAGCCTATATTCAGCAGCGTAAAGTGGCAGGATGATGATGGTTCATCTACTACCAAATCGTCACTGATTCCAGTGGATTGCTACATTGCTGCCGCTACTCCACATGAGTCGCACCATGTTTGCAAGAAATCGGTACATGATTAACAATATTATAGTAAAGGGCATGGAGCCGAGTGTTGGGCTACTAAGAAGATGGATGAAAAACGATTACATGTGGCAGAGATGAGAATGTTGCGATGGATGTGTGGAGTTACGAGAATGAATAAGATTAGGAATGAACTACGTGAGAGGTAGTTTGAAAGTGGCGCCTATAGACGAGAAAGTGAAAGGAAGTCGTTTGGTTTGGTATGGACATGTTATGCGAAGAGATGATATGTATGTAGGGAAGCAAGTGATGAATAAGAAGGTAGAGGGATGGAAAGGGAGAGGGAGGCCAAGGAAAAGATGGACGGACTGTGTGAGGATGGATATGAAAGAGAAAGGCGTAAATGATCAGATGACGGGTGATAGAAAAGAATGGAAGCGAAGGACGTACTGCGCCAACCTCAAATAAATTGGGACCAGGGCAAGTAGATGATGAATATGATGATTATAGTAAAGGGCAGGACACCACGTCTTACTTCTGGCTACTTACCCCTATGATTAGTGCGATTGCAGGTGACATGTGAATAGTGTATATTGTGACTGATCAGCTAATGCATAGTGCGTGTTCTGTCCAATGCTCTTTTTTAGTTGCTGCTCTAGTACGCTTAACATGAAAAGTAAACCCTTTTACACCCTAAACACTAACTACTTAACAAGCATGTGCTAACGTGTATAGGAACAGGACTAGCATGCAGGTCGTGCGGGACATGGCTAATCGCTAAAACGTAGAACTTATATTAGACAGGCCTGGATTACGTGGCGTGTACACAGCGAGTTGTTGACGTAGCGGTTGAAAATGTCGTTCGTCGCATCACCGTGATTACAATGTCGTGTTATACATACTAATTCACGGCTGATCACTGAGATTATAAATTATCACTTGAGGAGCGCTGCAGGAAAAAATCACGAGGAGATCTACATGTCTAAGAGTTCTTCATAATTTTGGTCAAAAACTTGAAAATTCTGCAAATGACTTGGCCCACGTGGTGGGTTTCGACTGAACAGAATCCTATTCTTATAATGAGAACATTATAAGTATAGGATTCAATATAGTTGTGTGACAGCTTACAAACAGGACCGGTGTTATCTATACTAATATAATAAAGCGGAAGAGTTTGTTTGTTTGTTTGAACGCGCTAATCTCCGGAACTACCGGTCGGATCTGATAAATTCTTTTTGTATACGATAGCCCAGTTATTCCGGAAGGCTATAGGCTATATAACATAACGCTTCGACCCTTTGGGGCTGGGCAAAAGGCTAAAAAGGCTAAAACATAATGTCGGCTAATCTCAGGAACTAGCAGTCGGATTTAAAAAATTGTTATTTCCTATGATAGCCCAATTATTCCGAAAGGCTATAGTATAGGCTATATAAAATTACGTCACAACTTTTAGTGGCCAGACAAAAATAATAAAATGGTCAAACGAGAAGGGGGAGGGTTGGGTCAAAGGCAAAACAAGGCTAAACGAATAAGATACAATCTATATGGGTATCGTTTTCGAGATTTTCGGGACGCTGATTAATAATATGAAATTTATTTAGTGATCCAAGATGGCGGACGGGAAATCAAAGATGGCGGATGGGAAAAATTAAAAAAATCAATATTGGTATCGTCTCCGATGTTTAAAGCGATGGGGAATCCAAATACAACATCTATTTCGTGATTCAAGATGGCGGATGGGAAATCAAAAATGGCGGCTGGGAAAAATTTCAAAAATCAATATAGGTATCGTCTCTGATGATTTAAGGGATGGCGAATCCAAATACAACATCTATTTCGTGATCAAAGATGGTGGATAGGAAATCAAAGATGGCGGACGGGATTTTTTTTAAAGTCGATATGGGTATCGTCACCGATATTCAAAGGGACGGGGAATCCAAATCCGACATCTATTTCGTGATCAAAGATGGCGGATAAGAAATCAAAGATGGCGGATGAGAAAGTTTAAAAAAATCAATATGGTTATCGTCTCCGATGTTTTAAGGGATGGCGAATCTAAATACAACATCTATTTCGTGATCAAAGATGGCGGACGGGATTTTTTTAAAGTCGATATGGGTATCGTCTCCGATATTTTAAGGAATGGGGAATTCAAAAACACCATCTATTTTGTGATCAAAGATAGCGGATGGGATTTTTCTTTAAAATCAATGTGGGTATCGTCGCCGATGTTTGAAGGGATGGGGAATCCAAAAACAACATCTATTTCGTGATTTAAGATGGCGGATGGGAATCAAAGATGGCGGATGGGAAAAATTTAAAAAAGTCAATATGGGTATCGTCTCTGATGATTTAAGGGATGGTGAATCCAAATACAACATCTATTTCGTGATCAAAGATGGCGGATAGGAAATCAAAGATGGCGGACGGGATTCTTTTTAAGTCGATATGGGTATCGTCTTCAATATTTTAAGGAATGGGGAATTCAATATTATATAAAAATCTATGTTTGTTTTTGCATCATTTGTAGACCCTGGAATGATTAGAGATTAAGCGCTAAGTCAATGGTAACTTTGGCAAAGGGGCTTGGAAAAAAGGGAATTAAATAAAAACTCTTAAAAAGGCGATACGGAGTTCGCTGGGTCAGCTAGTTATAATATAAAATAAAGTGGCCGGCAATAAATCCTTTGCGATACAATCGCTCGTAAACGCAGCGCCTTACGGGTAAATTTCAATGGTATACAGTTTACTCGAGAACGTATGTACAGTAACGTAATCACACAATGTAACCCTTGTGTTACATATAACTCGGTGTAACTTGGCAGTTGATATTTTAGATATTGTTAGCAAGATGTTTTGAACTTTGAAAGCGAGAACAGAATATTGTTGCGGTTTTGTGTGCTGTCTTTCGTGTAGCTGATATTATATAGTTTTAATAATGTGAAGAGTAAGATACTTAGGAAAAGCGTAATTTTCTTCGCATTGCGGAGGTGTAGAACTAGTTTTCAGTGTGGTGACTGATTTAATTCCATGGATGTTGTAAGAAGCGAAGAAAATAGTATATTTGTTAAGTGAGAGATAAATATAGATCAAACATCAAACAATCTGTCTGGCCTGCGTGGTGTAGTAGACCGACCTCAAATTGGCACAATAGAAAGAAAGAAATAAATAAAATGCATTTATTTGTACAACATACACAACAGCTAAATAATACATAAATATGAGACACTACAAAATAACACAAGCAGGTATGTTATAAAAACGAGGTTACCACTCAGGCTTATGTTGATGGTGGCGAAGACCACAAACCAACCCTGATCTTAGGTGGTAAACCCAGATGACGATCACAGATATCAGAATACATACATATTGTGAAGCAAAAAAAAATATTAAATTTTAGTCAATTTTTGTTTCTATTGTGTCGTTAAAGAAATTGTTTCATACATTTGAATAAACCTCATATCTTGCATCGGATACTCCGTCTTATAAACTATCTCAACTGCCTCAATTCCACGTATCTAAACGTCCCCATATGTTTATTCCTGAGTGCAAATGTTTGCATATGCAATTTGTGTGTGTAAGTACTCGGACTGCAGGAAATCTTTGCACTATCGGTGTGCTATGTTTCTTGGAATCGTGTCCGGCATATGTTGGCTTTACGTATACCAAGGTTTGGAGTGCTAATTTTATTATTATACGAGACCTCGTGATCCGCAATCGTTTACACTACCGCAGCACCACAGAGGCAGTCCACTGCGGCATTACGGGTCATTCTAATCAAACAAGACCCTGCTGTCCAAGATATGTCATTATCATTATATTTTAATAAGAAGCCGTATGGACTTCTGACTTAGTATTCAAGAAGTTGCCTCACCGATTAACACTTTACCAAATGTTGTGGGTCGATTCGCAAACAGCACTACCCTTTGTGTGGTATACTCAAAACAATATATGTGTTTTTTTTTCATATTCTACCACTTACACACATCATCATCTAGTCCCAAACTAAGCAGAGCTTGTACTATAATAATAATAATAATAAGCCCCCTATAATCCAACCATACGTCCGAGTCGAACACCTGACTCACGTGGGGGGCGGACACGCGATACACTAGTTACTGGCGCGGCCAACATGGCTCTGGGAACCCATTTAAATGGAGATGATGTTAAGAAGTAAACGTTTAGGACCGCTTCCCGGGGGCAATCGCCGGGGCACACCTGGAGCTGACGCTGGGTGTCACAGCATAGGAACCGTCAGCGGAGTGGAGTTGAGTAGGCGGGCTCCCTCCGGGTCACCCGAAAATATTACAGCCAACAAGGACGATGACATACATACTGACAATGACAATATTAGTTTAGCTTCTTCCGTTTCCTTTTCGATAGCAGAACCCTATAGTCCTTCTACAGTTTCTTATATTCCAACACCGGTGCCTTCCTCCGTAGAGAAAAACTCACGCGAAGCACCGTCACCAACTTTAGATGTTACGCAGGAGGTTAATACCTTTTTACCTGCGTCCACTAAAGCTGGAAAACCTAGGGTACGAATGAAGTGGTCGAATGACGTAAATGTTTCTATCATGCGTGCCTATTACTTTATTACTAAGTTAGAAACTGATATGACCTGTTATAGGAACACCTTGCATCAACTATTCACACAACAATATCCAGATATTAAGGTATCAGAACAGAGAATTTCAGACCAGAGACGAGCGATAATCAGAAATAAATATCTCACAGAAGAACAACTTTCACAAATAAAGCATGAAATCCAGCTAAAATTAGCAGATATGGACCTACAAATCCGTAACCAAATACCACCGTCCTCTACCCAAATAAACATCGAGCATCCCCTTAGACAATAACATAGAAACTTACTCAGTACAGAGCTCTCAGTTAAATTCAACACAATCGACAAATCACTTAGATTACATATCCACTGCACATACCTCTCATGCATCTACTCAGACAACATTTGTTCAAGATTTTCTTGTAGAATTTGATTTACAAGTATTAGAACAAGACACACCATGCGACAAAAAAGAATTCGAACTAAGGGACCAATTACAATCTAAGATTTTAGAATATAGTGGCACAGATCCTACCACGAGACCAAAACTTCCTAAATTAACCTATAGCAAATATCTAACCAAGTTAGTTGAAATATTCAACACTAATATACTGGACCGATTTCTTACACAAAATATATTACTCACCGATATACATACACTAATATACTGTACCGCAAATGTAATATCAGAAGAATTAGGCTACAAGATACACACTGAACAAAACCACAGACCACAAAACAGCTATACCGAGCCTCCCTGGCAAAAAAAGAGAAGAAGGCTTAAAAAAGATATATCTAAATTAAGATCAAATATCGGACGGCTTACCCAATACATAAGAGGCAACAGATCAAACAGAATAAAATCTACAGTAGACAAAATATTTAAAGAGGGTAAAATACACACGAGACACGAAAATCAAAATAAAACGCCCGAAGAATATCTAGATACGCTTAAACAAAAACTATCCATCAAAGCCAACAGATTAGCAAGGACAAGGTCACTACACAGAAAACAAGAAAATAAGCTATTTGCCACTAATGAAAAGATTTTTTATAGACGAATTAGGGCACGCAATACTGAAAACGATAACAATAGTAACATAGAGACAACTACAACAACTAAAGAACAACTGGAAGTTTTCTGGTCAGATATATGGGAGAAGGAAAGTATACATAATGAAAATGCATCCTGGATTGATGAAGAAGAAAAGAGATGGATAGATATGGCTGAAATGGAATTTAGCGAGATAACAGAAGCTGATATAAAAACCGTTGCCATCAGGCTTCATAACTGGAAATCACCGGGTATCGATAACATTCATAATTTTTGGTTCAAACACTTACATACACTACACAAACCAATAGCCAACTGTTTCACCGATATAATGTTTAAAAGACAACCCATACCAACATTTTTAGCCAAAGGAATTACATATATGATTCCAAAAAGTAAAAATATAAATCCGTCACAGTTCCGACCAATCACTTGCCTACCGACAATTTACAAACTTTTAACAGCTACTATCACCAATAAAATTAACGCACATATTGAAGCAAACAACATTATATCGGAGGAACAGAAGGGATGCAGACGGAATCACATGGGGTGTAAAGAGCAGCTAATTATTGATTCTACTATTCATAAACACGCAAACACTAACAAAAGAAACTTGCATTGTACTTATATAGACTATCGAAAGGCATTTGACAGCATCCCGCAGACTTGGTTAATCAAAATATTAAGTATTTACAAAATCAACCCATCTATTATACAATTTTTAAAAGAAATCATGTCATTCTGGAAAACCAACATTTATTTAAACAACATAAATTCGACTATAGTAACAAGAGAGATCCAGATCAGAAAAGGTATATACCAAGGCGACTCACTTAGCCCTCTTTGGTTCTGTCTCGCACTCAACCCACTGTTATACATGATAAATAAACAGAATGCTGGATACCGTTTTAAGTATTCCTCTAATCTAAAATCTATAGCTCATCTCATATACATGGACGATATTAAATTTTACAGTAGCACCCCGAAAAATATGAAGAAGCTTATTATACACATCACACATTTATTTAGTAATGATATTAAAATGCAGTTCGGGTTAGATAAGTGTAAAATGTTGAATATTAAAAACGGGAAAATAGTACCAGGAGACCACACGCTGGAAGAAGGAGAAATCATAAATGCCATGGAATCTGAAGACGTGTACAAATATCTAGGATACCAGCAGTCAAAACAAAAAATTACAAAAAAGAAAAAATTAACAGAGGAATATAAACTTAGATTAACTGCTATATGTAAAACCCAACTGACAAGCAAGCGATTGATTAAAGCAATTAACACGTATGCTATCCCCTTGTTAACTTATTCCTTTGGCATAGTTAAATGGTCAAAAACAGATTTAAATAGTTTGGAAATAAAAACCCGTACCATATTAACAAGATACAATTACTTACACCCAAATTCAGCCATAGAACGCATGTCCCTAAAGAGAGTAAAAGGCGGAAGAGGATTAATAGATATATCTTGGCTATGGGAAAAACAGCTTGGCGGCCTAAGATCATTCTTTTACAAAAAAGCAGCCACAAGTGATTTACACAGAGCTATTATTAACACTGATTTAAAATTTACCCCCCTTAACTTAGCAGGAATGAGCAATGAATCACAAGCACTTATTCAACCCGCTGATATAGAAAGAATAAAGATGGCGAAATGGAGAGGAAAAGCACTACATGGGCGTCATCCTCACGATTTACAACAGCCGCATATAGACTCAAATGCCTCAAACAGATGGCTCACGTCAGGATATTTGTTCCCAGAGACGGAAGGCTTTCTTCTAGCGATCCAAGATCAAGTAATTAACACCAAGAATTACAGAAAGCACATAATAAAGGATACAAATATAACAGATGACAAATGCCGGAAATGCCACCGACAACCTGAGACCATACAACATATCACAGGAGCATGCGCCACACTCACACAAACAGATTATACACACCGTAATAACCAGATAGTCAATATTGTACACCAGAAATTAGGCATTATGAATAAACAGATTCAAGACACATGCACACCATATTATAAATACAACCCTTCTCCCGTGCTAGAGAATACTAACTATAAAATGTATTGCGATCGTGCTATACTCACCGATAGAACGATACACTACAATAGGCCAGACATCACTATACGCAATAAATTAGATAATACAGTTCATATAATCGATATTGCAGTCCCAAATACACATAACCTCTTAAAAACAATCACAGAAAAAATTAACAAATACACAGAGCTAAAGGAGGAAATAGGCAGAATTTGGAAAGTAAATAAAGTTTATATCGTACCTATTGTTATATCTACCACCGGAGTTGTCCCAAGACACCTACATCACAGTATAAAGTTACTCAATTCATCCCCAAATATTTACATAAATATACAAAAAGCTGCTATTTTAAATACATGCAGGATAGTGCGGAAGTTTATGCAAGGTGAAGAAACTGAAACACAAATTATCGATAACCCCACAACTATTAATTAAATTATAATTACTTGGTGCAAACCCGTAATTGTTATTAAATACCGGTTACTAAACCGAGAAGAGAAACAATACCAAATAATAATAATAATGTTTATTGGTACTAAAAACACATACAATACACGAAATAATATACGATGGTAACTGCAAAAGTATTAAACTGTGTCGCAGTTACCAACGCCCTCTCTTGATAATATAATAGTTCCTTACATGATGAGGTTAAGACTTAGTTAGTTAGTTGGACAGGTGTTTTCCGCACTTAGCCACTGAATTGGGCCATTGTGCGTGAGCAGTGACACGGTTGTCGACTGCTACTCATACCATGCAAGCTCCTTCCAGAAGGCCATGAGTTGACCAGTGTTGCGTATGGCTTCGCTCATGGTTCTGGGATTGTTCAGGAACCTCGTCCGTTGGTCGCTCACGCTGATACACTGTAGGATCACATGAGCAGGTGTTTCTTCGGTCTCCATGCAGCCCCTACATAGTGGGCTGTCCGTGACGCCGATATTGTAGAGATGCTTGTTTAGTGGACAGTGGCCAGTTATTATGCCAGTCAGATGTTTGAGTGTTTTCCTGTTGGCGTGCAACAGTTTATGCGAGAGTCGTTTGTCTAATACGGGAAAGGCATCTTTAGATTGCCTACACTCTTTTAACTCTGCCCACTCTTTTGCGTGTTGATGTAGGGTTCTCTCGCGTAACCATGTTTTTAGTTGGTTGAAAGGTATCGGAACAATTGGTTCGGGTCCCAGGGTTGTTGTGTCCGATCCTTTCCTTGCCAGTTGGTCTGCTGCGTCATTGCCCGTGGAGTCACTGTGTCCTCGTATCCACTGGAGCGTGACCCGATTCCTCGCTGCAGTTTTCTGCAGCTCTTGGTGGCACTCCATAATTAGGCCGCTATTAAAGCAGTTGCCGTCGAGAGCTTGTAGTACTGAGGCACTGTCTGTGATGATGCGTACCGACAGGTTACTCACGTTTCTGGCCGCAATCGCCGTCGCCGCCCTTATAATCCCAACGCATTCAGCTTGGAAGATGGTGTTGAGTTTACCAAGCGATGTTGAGAGATTGATGTTCAAGTCATGGGAGAATACTCCGGCACCTGTCCCATACTTTGTTTTTGAGCCGTCTGTGTATACTCTAACTTCGTGTATACCAGAACTATCCTTGTACTCTTCTTGCAGTTGTATGCGGTATTTTTTGTCAAAGACAAAGGTTTTAGGTATGAGGTCGCACGTTGCATCTAGCATCGGGATCTCGTTAGTTAATGTCGTTTTCAGGCGTGCATGGGTTATTCTGTCGTCTCTTCTCCAAAGCCCGAACTTGTCGAGTCGGATCGCTGCGGCACCTGCTTCCTGCTGGATGATGAGGTGCAATGGTCGCAAGTCGAGGAGCACCTCCAATGCCACCGTTGGAGTTGTTTTCGTGCAGCCTGTTGTGGCCAGACAGGCGAGGCGTTGTATGCTCTGCAGCTTGTTCTTGACTGTGCTTAGTTGAGTGCGTGGCCACCACACTACTGCACCGTATGTGAGCATGGGGCATATTATGGCAGTGTAGATCCATAGGGTGATGAATGGTTTGAGACCCCATTTCTTGCCTATTATTCTCCTGCACTGCCAGAAGATTGTACATGCTTTTGTGGTTTTAGTGGTGATGTGTTTATTCCAGTTGAGCTTGTGGTCGAGTGTTACGCCCAGGTACTTGACTTCACTCGATATGTTAAGCTCCGTGCCAAAAAGTTTTGGTTTTCTGGTCATACGGATGTTCCTTTTGTTGGTGAAAAGTACTAGCTCCGTTTTATTTGGGTTGACCGTCAGTTCGTGGCGGTTGCACCATTGTTCCATGATCCTGATGGCTGCTTGCATCCGATACTGGATCATGTCTTCCGAGTTTCCTTTGATTAGGATGGTTATGTCATCTGCGTAGCCGACCGTGTAGAAGCATTTGTCATTTAGGCTTCTCAACAGATCGTCTACCACTATGTTCCAGAGCAGGGGTGATAGGACTCCTCCCTGTGGGCAGCCTTTTGCTGCTATGCCCCTTGTGGTGGTGTTAACCGTGAATTGAATAGCCCTTTGTTTCAGGAGTTGATCAATCCAGCCACTGACGGTTTGTTCAACTCCGAACTTGTCGAGGGCTCGGCTAATGCTGGTGAATTTAGTTTTGTCGAAGGCGCCTTCTATGTCAATGAAGGCGCCTAAGGTCATTAGTTTGTCAGATAGCGCTGTCTCTATGGTCCCCACTACAGAGTGAAGCGCTGATTCCGTTGATCTGCCACTTCTGTAGGCGTGTTGTTGCGGGTGTAGTGGTCTGCGTAGCAGTGCGCCTTCCCGCAGGTATCTGTCAGCGAGCCTCTCCAGCGTTTTCAGCAAGAAGGAGGTTAAACTGATAGGTCTAAACGATTTTGCTTGAGTGTAATCGGTTTTGCCCGGTTTTGGGAGAAATATGACTTTTACTTCCCTCCACCTTCGTGGTATGTAATTGTGCGCTATAGATGCTCTATATATGCTGAGTAGCTGTGGCACAATCGTTGTGCAGCCCCATTGTAGAAGTGCTGGTGTTATTTCGTCCAGACCTGCAGATTTGTACGGCTGGAAGCTGTCAATTGCCCATTTCAGCCGGTCCACGGTAACCATGTTGTTGGCTATCCTCCAGTCTGTTTGGGTCGGTGGTCTGTGTTCAGATTCTTCCCAATCACAGTCGTCGGTCACAGTGCAACCTGGGAAGTGTGTTTCAATTAGCACTTGGCTAATTTCTGTATCTGTGATTGCGTAGGTGCCATCAGACTTTCTGATGAAGCCTAGGGTCTTGTTGTTGTCCTGGGATAGGATCTTTTTTACCCTGGCTGCCTCGCATGTGGAGTTAATGTTCGTGCAGAAATTACGCCAGGACTCTCCCCTGCGGAATCGTATGCGTTTCTTGTAGTGCGACTGGGCTTCTTTATATTTGTCCCAGTCCGTGTCTTTCCTTGTGTTTTTGGCCCGGTTGAAGAGTTTTCTCAGATTGCGCCTGAGTTTCTCCAGTTCTGATCCCCACCATTGAGTTTTACTACCAGTTTTCGGTAGTGTGGTGGGGCAGGCTTGTTGGTAGCTACGTTGTATGCATTTCGTTAATAAGTTAGTGTTGTGTTCTATGTGTGCAGTGCTGTCGGTCATGTCATTGAAATTTGACATGGCTATTTCTTGTTCGAGCAGGGTCTTGTATCTCGCAATGTTGGTATTGCGTGGGTTGCGCTTTGGTTGTTGGACCCTCTCTTGCACTAGTATGTCATAGCAGATACGCCTGTGATCGGCAAAGGATGGTTCGGCGGACACATGCCAGTTCGTGACGAGTTCCGCGGCCCCATCCGATGCCAGTGTAACGTCTACTATGGTTTGATATCTGGAGCTAACAAAGGTGGGCTCTGAGCCGTTGTTGACTACAGATAGGGTTGTTGTGAAAATGTATTCTGTTAGGGTCTCACCTCGTCTATTTGCCTCAGGGCTTCCCCACAGTGGGTGGTGGGCGTTGGCATCTGCCGACAGTATTATTTGCCAGCCGTGGTCCTCACAGTGCTGCACTAGCTCGGCCAGCTCTTTCGATGGGATCTCCTCATCTCCAGGCATATAAACCGAGGCTAGTACTAGCATCTGATCGCCGGGCCCTGTTCGTATCCCCACGGCGGTGAGGTCTCTAGAACAGAAGTTAGTCAGCAGCAGTGCTGATATTGTTCGGGGAATATATATGCATGTTCTTGGCTTAGGAGCCGAGCTTTTGTGCAATATCTTACCTCCGATGTTGTTGAGTCCACATATGGTGTCGCCTCTAATCCACGGCTCCTGGATTAGGGCTATGGTGTGGTGGTTAACCTCCAGCAGCCTGCGTAGGGTAGCCGTTGCAATCTGCTTGTGCTGGGGGTTCGTTTGTACGACTCTAGTCTGACGAAGATCCGAGAACATTAATGTCCACGGACTCCCCGTCAGACGAGTCATGCTCGTCGTCAACTCCCGTCATAGCGATGTTTGTCGCTGCGGGCGTTGTTTGTGCATGGGCTGTGCCCGACGTGCTGGGAACGGCCGGTGTTGCCACTCGTCCCTGTGTGTGTCTGGTGGCGGGCGGCATCTCTCTGGGCGCGGCAACCGTCCTGCCAGCCCCTGCCCCGGCAGCGTGGAACAGTACGTACACGCTGCCGGTGAAGAAGGAGACTCGGCGGTCGCGCGCCTCGATTCTCGGGACCTCCGATTCGGGGATGCCCAAGGACAGGTATAGGCCGTGCTCCTGCATGGTAGCGCTGTACAGTTGCCATGTTTGGACAGCGTACCACGGGTTTTGGGCAGCTAGGAGTTGGTGGATCTTCATGAGTTCCAGGCTGGTCGACCTCGGCAGCCAGAGCGATGCGCGTACGCGCTTCGCAAGATCCGTCTGCCTGATGACGGTCAGCCTGGTTCCTTCGATCGGTGACTTCAGTCCCGCTACCGTTTGTCTGAGCCACGCCAGTGATTTCTCGTCCTCGCACCATAGCTTTAGGACTCCTCCTGCTGCGAGGGGTTTGCCTCTAAAGGATGGCGCGAGAGCGGGCTCGTTGTTTGACGGTGGAGCAAAGGCTGCTTCCATGATACGCTCCTCTATGGAGAGTTCGAGCTGCCGTGCTTGCTCCACCGTCAGGTCTGTGGGTGGAGTGGCAGCGACGGCCACCATCAGATGCGAGTTCGTCGCATCAGCGTAGCTCATCGCTGCCCTTTTTGGTGTTGCGTCCACTCTTGCACGCTTCGACGTGGCGCTTGGTGGTGTGTCGTCGTGACGGTTCCTCTTCGACGGTGTCGCCGAAGTGGGCCGTCCCGAGAGCGCCGGGGTGGTCGGTGCGTGTCGTTGTCCGCCCTTTCTAGGGCCGCGTTTGCGGCGTGGCCCGGTGGTGCCCCATGAGGCTGCCGACTCCGCATCTCCGACTGCCGTCGGAGGGGCGTGACGGGGAGTGCCCGGCGCTGCACCGGCCGGAGCGGTGCGTGCAGCCGGCGGGAGCGAGCCCGAAGGCTCACCCTTCGCCGTCCGCGTGGCTTCCGCTTGCGTGCCTAAGCCGCTGCGTCCACCAATCGCTCCGCGTCCGGCCGGTTGCTTCGTCCTGGGCGGTTCCCTCATTGCACTGGCTGGGGCCGGTTGTCCACGCTGGTGCGTTGTACCAGCTGTTTGTCTTGCGGGGGGTGCGTTCGCCGATGTTGTCGGTTCGCTTCCAACCGCGGGGGGTGCGTTCGCCGACGTTGTCGGTTCGCTACCTCCCGCGGAGGGTGCGTTCGCCGATGTTGTCGGTTCGCTACCTCCCGTGTGTGCTGCGTACTCACGCTGGCGTCGATGATGACGTGAGCGCTTTCCGCGGTATTTACCTCTACCGGTTACGGTTGTCGCGGAGCTAACGTTCGCCTCGCGGCGTTCGTCTGCTCGACGCGGTACAACCGTCCAGGAGGTGGTGGTAATGTGTTCTGCACGAGGCACGGCACTTGCCAGGTCGTGCAGGTCTAAGCTACTCCTACTGTTGCGACTGAGTGAAACATTGCCCCCCCCAGAATACGTGGGGCAGCCTGAACCCGAGGGTGCAGGGAGGGATTCTCCAGCGTCGCGGACGCTGGTACCCTCCTGGGGTAGTTCCTTATTTTGTTCCACTTCCATAATTTTTATTTTTTTTTTCGGCTTCGTATGAGCGTGTGCGTGGGCGTGTGTGTATTTGTTTTCATGTAGGTGTGGTGTGTGTATGTGTATGTGTGTGCGTCCGTATGAATGATTGTATAAGTGTGGTGAATGTATGTGTGTGCGTGCTTGTGCATGTGTGTGGGTGAGGGCGGCTGGAGGTTTTCGTTACGTCTGTTTCATAGGGAACCAGACCAAGAACGGGCGGCAACCTCGGGAAGGATAGTCAACCAGCCTTGCCTTAGGGATCTTCACGACTTGCGCTCTCCCCTAAGGCCATTCGCCAAACTCTGCAACGGACGCGAATGCAGAGAGTAGAAGTCAGTGCAGTTCAATGGAGTTAAGATGAAATGAGGTGGCTTCCGCCCTGAAGAGGTTAAGACTTAAAATTATGAAAAATAATAATTGCAATACATTAATTACATGCTTAAAGTACATATGTGTGTGAGTGTGTGTGTACGGGCGTGTGTGGGTGAGTGTGTGAGTGTAAGTGTAAGTGTACGCGCGTGTGTGGGTGTGTGTGTGAGTGTGTGTGTACGCGCGGGTGTATGTGTTGTGTGAGTGTGTGTGCGAGCGCGCATGTGGATGCGTGTGTGTGCGTGTGTGAATGCATGTGTGTGGTTATACTTCAACAATGCGTTCCGTACTGTCGTAATCAAGGGATTTAAGCCAAGTCTGCAGCTTCTCCTTTAGATTGTGGCGGTTGAGTGGATATATGTTTAAAATTCTGTTTACCTTATTATACATTTTACCAGATATAAATATAGTTGAAATGTTGACGAGCAGTTATGTATTTACGCGTCAGTGTTACACAAACTCTGTCACTACGGCGCCTTGATGTGTAGACACTTGAATCATATACTAGCTGGCTATGTTTTCGAACTATTGTGCGATGGACAAAAAGCTGTCTGACAGTAAGGACACCACAAAGTGAATAAAGGGGTGTCGTATAGAAACGAATTGGTTTCCTCGCCAATACCTTAAGAACAGCTCTTTGTCCACTATGGGTACTTGTTAATGAATAAACATACATATATACTTCTTTTTTGTAAATACATACATATTATACATAGAAACACCCAGACCAAGACAAACATCCATGTTCATGCACACAAATGTTTGACTTGAGCAGGAATCGAACCCGCGACCGTCGGCGTAGGAGTCGCTTACACTCCCGCTTCGCCAGCCGGTCGTCCTAAATATCATAATCATAAGATTATGATTTGGTTTTGATAGTTGTTACGATTTTTTGTATCCGTTGGTTAAATAATTGTATATTCGCAAAGTCCGCCATATCACAGAAATAAAATTGATAATGAATAGTGGGCAAGGTTAAATTGTCCCTCTTGTCCTTTTTACATAGACTTCAAAAGACAAGAGAATAATTATGCCTGTATGTTATATTATGTTGGTGTCAAGGCAACATCTTTTAGCCGCTCCTTTACAATCACTCAGAGTAGTTCTTTCGCTACCGTAATAAAATATAAAGTGCTCGAAATGAAGATGTTTTTTCAAAGAAATAGCTGTCAGTCAGTTTCGTAAATAAGTTTAGAAATAATAAAACAGCAAACTGCATAACTCGATACTCGTAGCCAATTAGCGTATTCAATTATGCTCCTGTGTAAACAAGATTGAAAATGGATAGAAAGAGGGAAAATATAGGTCCAATTACTGCCAGTTCATTCCACTTTTTAGTGTTTGTAGAAAAATTCAAGCTTCAATTGGCGTTTGTAGAGGTTATGTTGAATTAAGGTGCCGTAAATTGTGATAATACTGGTGACCCTATTGCTGATGCGCATGAATAAAGTTCAGACTTTTGGTATCTCGTTCCCTTTGAGTAACTTGGAATGAGACGAAAACTAATAAGTCAAAAAAAACTCTTCATTTTAATTATCGGCCTTATGTACAAACTGTCCCACTGCTGGTCACAGGCCTGTTCTCACCTTGACTTTTCAACTATGTTTTGAGAATTCTCAAGCATGTAGGTTATCTCATGATGTATTCCGCCATCATTTTGCAAGAGTTAATAAACAATTTAATACGCACATTACTTTGAAACTAATTGTGTGGTACCCTCTGCATTCAATCTTGGTTTATTTGTCGTGGCCATAACATAATCTTGACCATTTCAGGAAATGATCGAACGATGAAATTGTATCATTTCATGAAATTATTAATTATCCATTGAGCATTTTTAAGATGAGCATTCATCAGATCAACGATAACAAATTGCTTAACGATAAGATCTTCAAACGCGTGACTTCTTCATGAAATGGTCAATAAAATTTTGATCAAATCGTAAAATATTTACATCGCAATATTTTCTTCCCAATACATATTTTTTTCGGTGTAGCGATATAAAAATGCCTAACATAGCCTGTTAATGTGGTGAGACGACGATCTGATTTCTGAGTTGAACTCAAAGTTGAAACCTTAGATAACATATTACGAATAGACTAAACATGACTGACCAAACCATTATATGATGACAATTCAACGACCAACTTTAGGCCACCTAAAGTTGGTCGTTGAATTGTATTTAATAAATCCGACCACTTTATGAACTGCTCGATCATTTATTGAAATGGCCAGTTTTAGACTTGCCCACGACTTATCGACTAGGGTAACACCTCCAGTTTCAAATAGTTTGATTTCCTAAGCATTGAATTAACTTTGGCTTAAAAGACTGCGATGCAGGGTATGTGATATCTTGTATCTATCAGTGTATTTTACTTTAGCTAGTAGCACAGCAGAATTGGGACATAGCATCGTATTATACACGTAGTGTTTATTTCTTTGTTTATATGTAATGTAAGTTATTTCATCTTTATTTTCAAATAGATTTTTAAGCGATATTTACCTGTTACAAATAAGTAGGTATGTGTACAATTCGTAAAAGTTTCAAAGCAGTCATTGCGAAATTATAATGTACATAATTCCTTGTAGTAGTTGTAATTTACCATCACACGCTAAGAGTATGAAAACTGTCGAACATGCAACAACTTCAGTTTTCATTAAGACCAAGTTGAACCTGCGCTAAAACTTTTTATACTGACACTATTGTATAATATAGTATAATATAGTATATACTGACAGACTTGCTTTTGGTTTGAAAAAGAAAACTGCATTTTATTAGTGTCATTATATTATACAATAGTAACATAATATATATATATATATGTTATGTTACTATTGTATAATATAATGACACTAATAAAATGCAGTTTTCTTTTTCAAACCAAAAGCAAGTCTGTCAGTATTTTTTAACGTTCTTGAAGACATATTTTCGCACTTCATGGACGCTTCGGTACTTCGTTACATTTTACACTTTACCAGGTTTATAGTCAAAGCCTTAAAGCTTAACTAAGGTTAAGTACAGAAAATTTCGTCGGCCATTTTAAAAATGTTAAGTGTAGCTTTCAAAGAAAAGCTATAAGATTCACACTCTATGGTAAAAACGCTGTGTAAAAAAATAAGGTTGATTTTGTATGGCAAGGTTTTAATTATTGTAATTGGTTATTCTTCACAATTTTAATCAAATAAATAAATAAATGTAATATATGATTCATTTATTTTTCTATATTTACAACTCTTGCCTATTTACAAAAAATACAAACAACACCAAGAACAGAGAACTATCTACATGAATCAAGGAAATAACGAGACTAAGCTACATAATAAAATTATAGCATGGTCTTTGTCCGAAAGTTGATGTTTTAGTTTGTAATGCTGATTGAGAAGTTGATTTTAAGTCTGTAATGCTTTGAGAACTATTTTTGGATCACAAAATTGTTTGTGATGCCAGGATGGAACTACGAAAAATATGAGCCTTTAAATAATTTTGAAACCAATTAAGAAGAAGTATTATATCTTTGAATTAAGAATTCTGCCTTTGCAGTAAAAATATCAAATAAAAAAACGAATGAGATACATGTCAATCAGGAAAACATCAAATTTATGAGTAGTAAACTACTCATTTTGATGTTTTCCTGATTGCTTTAGAACATCATGGTGACGAGAAACCTTGAATTAAACCGAAATTTCACACGATAAATCCGAATAAATGGTTTTAAATCAGAATTTTGTTTTCACCTAAATATATATTGTTTTATAGTTCAAAAGCTTCATTCTTATTAGCTGTGAGCGACATACAAGAAAATAGAATAGTTCCTGAATTGGATAAACAACACAGGTTAAAAGCTTGCCAACGTAGTGGGGAAGCCAATTTCAACTGAAGTGCATTTATTAAGCGGTTTAGTTAAATCTAAACTTTGTTGGAACATTTATATGCGTTAAACCTCAGCTTGCAGTGTGAGACAACAGGTTTTCTCAAAGGATAGATGTAGCACTCAAAATAAGTGAGTGCTACATGTGTAGTGTATGGATTTGAGGCAACCCTGACTACTGAATGATCTATATATCTCTGAATGAAGTAGTAACATAAAAAGAAATATGATGGGTTACATCGGCAGTGGTTACGTTAGCTATTTCAAGACTCGTTACCATTAAGAAAATTCAAGTAAAAATTCTAGGTAGCTAGTTTTTATAAACCTCGAAGATTATCTTCCTATCAATATAATCCTGAAAGATTAAGAGCTGAGCTATAATAATTCTAATAATAATAATAATTCTTCCACATACACACATTACCATCAAGTCCCAAATTAAGCAGAGCTTGTACTATGGGTACTAGATAATGGATAAACATACATATTATATACGTTTTTTTTGTAAATACATACATATTATACATAGAAACACCCAGACCGAGACAAACATCCATGTTCATGCACACAAAATGTTTGACTTGAGCAGGAATCGAACCCGCGACCTTCAGCGTAGCAGTCGCTTACACTCTCGCTGCGCCAACCTGTCCTCTATGGTCGCTATAAAGACAAATTTGCATGTTCAGTCAACGGGTATTTCCTGACCTATTTTGAAGTACTGATTTGCACCACGGCGTAAAACAGTACTTAAATGTTTTTATTGTACTTTGTCGATTCGCACCTCGGCATGGTATTAGCAAATCACGCGAAAACTTTTTTGACTACAACTACATTTATTATTTATTTGTATAATATGTATGCCGTGTGGTTGACGGCATAGAATACAAGTGTCACCACCCCCTATCCTCCCGTGGGTGTCGTAAGAGGCGACTAAGGGATAACATGATGCAAATACCATCTTTGCGTAGAGACGGAAAACTCGACATTAAACCCTATACGCCTGCCTCGTTGGTCTCGCGGCATAAATGTGCGCGTGGAATCGGGAGGTCCCGGGTTCGATTCCTGGGTTGGCAGTGATATTGAGTTTTTCTCTCACGAAATTCTCAGTAGCAGCACGGAGTCTGGAAATGTGCCCAGTACGGCAATAGGCTCGCCTCTTATTACGTGGGACTAAAGTGTATCTGGCAAAAAGTGGGTGTAGAAATACACCTCTGCCTACTCCTTCGGGGATAAAAGACGTGACGTTATGTATGTATGTATGTAATATTTATGTATATTTATTTACTGTATTGCACAAATTTGTATCAAATACGAACTAAACAGATAACTAACAGATAACAGAGAGGTCATACGCTCTGTTCACTAACAATCCAAATGCCGCGGATGGTGGTGCGAGTTCGCGTTAAGATACCTGTCTGTGTGTGTCCTGGCGTCTACAAAGTCGATTGCAGCTGCGGTAGTTCATATATCGGGCAGACTAAACGTACAATCGCTGAAAGAGTAAAGGAACATATCGCAGCTGTGAAAAACCGACATATTAATAAGTTGGCTATAATAGCTGAGCATTTGTTGGAGTCTGGACCAAACCACTGGATAGAACTGCATCAACCACAAGTCTTATCCACCGATCGTCACTATTACTCTAATAAAATTGTTTTGTGTCTATATCGATAACATGTCACAATCCAATTGAAATTTGGCAAAAATGTCACAATCCAATTGAAATTTGGCAAAAATATTCAATGTACAGACAAAGTGATCTTTGAGTTTTATTATAGTATAGATTATTAAGACGAGAAAAAGTCCTGAGTTGGCCTTTTGATGGCACCACTTACATTGAGCGATTTGCGACGCATTCAAACGGCCACCTAAAGAGTCAATTCATTGCCTCTTGAAACATCTTTTACATCATTTAATCAAACTCTCTCTTTTGAAATGCTTGAAGGTGTATATTTTTAGGACCACCTTTGTAACTGGCTGTAAAAGTGCTCATAGCGGTCTTATTAAATATCTGATGCAATACACATAGATCCTGCCTTCTATAGAATAAGTCTTTTTTTTATATTTCAGTCTTTACAAATAAATATAAAACCTGACAACGGCATAAACTAGATACGAAAAGCGAAAATATTATTAAGTACCTAGTAACGTATTATGGTCAAAATTGGAAAAGACGTTCGTCTTAATAGTAAGTTAAAAGCTACAACCTTATTGCTGATAAATATAATTAGATCTATACTAATATAATAACGCTGAAGAGTTTGTTTGGTTGAACGCGCTAATCTCAGAAACTTTAAGTCCAATTTAAATAAAAAAAAATTGTTTGATACCTCATTTATTGAGTAAGGCTGTAGGCTATATAACATCACGCTATGAGTAACGGCTGTGCGCGGGCGCGGGCTCATCTAGTATGATATAAACTTACGACACAACAATGTAAAACAATATCACAAACAACTACCTTAGTTCCTTACATTTAAATTTAATTCAGTGCTCTAAAACCATTCATAGTCGGCAACACAGGTCATAACTCGTGGCTGTTTTGCGTAATGCCCGCTAACGTTGGGAGCGTTAGTGAATGCTGATTGTGGGGAATACTGTTCATTATGAACGTTGTGAGAACTAGTGGTAATTACCTCTGATGACTTGTGTGGATGTAAAGGCGAGTTTTAGGATATATATCCAAGTTGGATTTGCACTTAATATGTTTTCTGCATGAGCAAATAGAAAACAGTTGACAGATTGTTTTAATTTTGTTTATTCCTGATTATACATCAATCGTAGTTCTTAAATCTCTGCATACTATTATAAATTATTTAAGCGTGCTCCTTGAATGTGGCTGAAATAAAGCAGAATTACTATAAATGTAAATACTCTTTTAATCAAATATAAGTTCAGCTATTGTTTATGACCACAAAAAACATCATGGCTGTTATTGAAAAAAATTGCGATTACATACCATTGAATTCTAGTATATATGTACGATACATTGATTTTGAAATTTGTTTTTAAATTGGAAACGAATACTTATATTCAAGGAATAGGAATGATGATAGAACCCTTTTAACAGTTTCCCGCAAAGTAAGAAATTTCTTTGCACTTTTTACTCAAGACTTTCAAATCTCTTCGTGACCTTGTGTTGTTGTGGTTCTAAAACTTCGCGAAACTTTTAATGGAAATTCTAAGCAAGCTCTTTTTTTAGCTGTAAAACTTTCCTGTAGTTGGCATGAATATGCAGGCTCAATCGAGATGGTAATAACCCATTATCGGTGATCGGAATTTCAGTTTTCTATAGCTCGTCTTAAGTATAAACACAATTATTGATATCTTGCGATTATAAGAAAAGTCAAGAACAGTGAAGTTTTGTTTCTTTCCAGTTTGAATATATATAAAAAGGTTAATTTATTGACAACTTGTTACTGAAAAAAAATATTGTGAGCTAATAAAAAACTCATAGTTTAAATACCAAGTAGGATTTGTATGAACCATAATATACAATGACACTGACAAGAGCCAATTCTAAACTTTCGCCATTTGGATACAATTAACTAATTTAAGGTCTACATAACTATGTTTTCCAAAGTTCCGACCGACTTACAACGGCCGTGGTTACGGAGAAATCTTTACTCCCCCTCGCCGCGCAATTGTTATCCGTTACAAAATTGTGTATGATGAAAATAACAAACTAATTAGCAACTCAGCTATACAAATGGCTACCTATTTTCCTCAAAAACAGTTTAGACTAATAAAAGGGGCCGCCAAACATCCTTCAAAATATATGAACATGAAATGTATAATTTGTGGAGAACCTTGAAAGGTATATGACCCAAAAATGTAGGTATAGTAAACAAAGCAATATTCACAACTCACTACTCATGTATCAAGCGTTTGAGTGAGCTTAAAATATAGTGATTGATGTCGTTCAAACAATCAATTTAAGGAGTACGTGTTTGTACTAGTTTACCATTTAATATACATGAAATTATAGACATAGATTTTATACATGTTAATTTAGATATTGCGATTGCGGAATAATATTGTTTTAACTGTAGTGCTGAATCTTTCATTTTGTATCTATAATTGCCATGACATTTCAGCTTACTTTGTAAAAAGTATGGAACACTTAAATCAGTTTTAGGATAATAGGTAGACCAGAAATTTAAAAAAACTGAAGCCTAGTGAAACCAATTTATTGTACAACTATTGAGGCGCTTGACCCTAGAAGCCCAATCTACATAAATTTGACGTATACCGTGGCAAAATATCTCTAAATCTTTTCCGTTTACCATCATATCGCTTAAAACTCCCGAACCAACTCAATGGCCGTCAGGACCTCGCAGGACATGTTTGCGTCATCTCGGTAGGTGCCGCCATTCTGGTGGAATTATGATGTTGCACGTCATTTCGACGTATAATCGGGCTTTGCGTAACTTTTGTAATTGTTTCAAATTTCTTTTGTTGTGATTTATTTGAGTTATCTGTCTTGTTTAAACACATTTGCCATAATATATATGTATTATACTGGTAGGTTAAATATAAGATGGGACCTCATCGACATATAAACCAGGACAAAATAGCTTAAATTTTAGAAAATGACAGCTGGTTCGGCGATACACCGAAACCGTAGGTTCTAGGCGATTTGGAGGAGGAAAATGGACTGTATTAGGGCGAGTTCTGCTCGCCTAGAAAAGATAAGGGAAGAGGATGTAGGATTGGAATGGGAGAGATGATTGTGAGTGGGTATAGGATATTACAAGGACGGAGGGCACTTACCTTGTACGGCGATCTTCTTCGTCTCAGAAGGGCAGTCTCCTGGTGTTTCGGGATGAAGCTGCTTGATTCACTTCACTACACAAATCACTTCCACTTGCGAGCGGTTTATATAAGCGGTAATAATTATAGCGGGAGCGGCGCGGAGCGGTATGGTATGGCCGACACGTATTTAGCGAATCCAATGTTCTCGAAAGTTCTGGACTGTCTCTCGCGTCGACGTTTCGCGGCGACCAATCCGCGAAAGGCGTGCCCCTCCTTAGGGAATGGGAGACAGGGATGGAAATATGGTATCGCTCGCACTAGACAAGCGTGGAACGATTGACGTAGATGCGATTAGTTATAGATAGGAAGGTAGATGGCGCTACCATATCCCCCCGGCCCTAAAGGGTTGCCTTTAAAAAAAATAGAATTGAACTTAGCTATGTTGGGTGTACTACCGCATAACCCATCAATAGGCTAAGACAGCGATATGACAATAACATTAATTTAAATTAACTTTAGCGAAAACTACAAACGCAATAATAGCGAAAACTACTAACTAAATACTTAAAATAAGAGGTAGGTCCAACTTCAGGCTAGATCTCACTGAGTGAGATTGCTAACGGCCATGAAAGCGGCGGAGCATTATCATGTATTATGACGACCAACGAACCCTCCTGTATAGGGGATGCAAGACTATTCCACTTGGATCTAGCCTGAAGCTGGTGTAGATATTCCGCACGCCAGCGCCGCCAGAACGACTGCACGGGTTTATCCAGCAGAGTATGTTTCTGGAGCAAGCTTGAAGAGTCTGCTTCAGGAGCCGGAAATGACGATAATGGCACTGTGTTCAGAAAATGTGCAGGGCTTAACGCGGATGGTTCTGCAGAGTCACTACTCAATGTCGTGAGCGGACGCGAGTTGATCAGTGCCTCGACTTGTGCAAGAACAGTGGTGATGCTGGTGGAATAAACTTCCAGTCAATATGATTTATGGAAAGTTCTTCCTGAAGGCGAGTACGATATTCTTCCCTGAGAAACTTATAAAGGTCGCGTAAATAAGAGCTTGCGCCCACAAAACAAGTGCCGTTATCCGTGTACAAACACTGTATAGGGCCGCGCCGTGGGAGAAATCGTTTAAGGGCTGCCAGGAATGACACCGTGCTTAAATCTGTCGCAACTTCAATATGCGTAGCGCGCGTCGTTAAGCATTTAAAAATACATAGCCAGGCTTTACGGCTTTTAACACCTCGACCACGCACTGGCGTATACTGCAGTGGTCCTGCGTAATCACAACCGGTGTGTGTAAACGCTTTAGCAACCTGGTTGACGCGCTGGCTAGGGAGATCGGCCGGGATCGGGCGGATGGGAGGGAAAGTCGGACGCGGACGAAATTTGAAAAAGACGTTACATTTATGTATTCTATGACAAATTATTCGTCGAGCGGCTAAAATCCAATACTTATGCCTAAGTAAGGACATAAGCAACTCCGGACCGGAATGGAGGTGCTTCTTGTGATAAAAATCAACAAGAAGGTCAACAACATGATCATGTCGCGGCAGAATACAAGGATGTTTGTAGTTATAAGGTTCATCCGAATTGGACAGACGACCCCCAACGCGTATGACGCCGTGTTCATCGAGAAACGGCTTGAGTCGAAGGGTAGTGGGAGAACAAGGTACATTTTCTTTCAAATTTTGAATGTCGTTACTAAAATGAACAGCCTGTACAGCCCGTAGTAACTTACATTCTGCGAATTTGATATCAGTACTTGATACAAAAGTCTCATTAGGTAGGTGTCTAAGAAACCTATAGACATAAACGATGGCGCGGAGTAACTTAGACCACGATGACATGCGTAGTGCGAGTGCATAGATGGGAGACTCCGCCACCTCAGCAGTCACGGGATAAGAAACAGATTTTCGTTCGGGTACATCTTCGTCTTCTGCACTGTGGTCAAAGGGTTGCATGGGCCATTCTGACGGATCATGGGAGATCCAAGAAGGTCCACGATGCCACAATGGATGATGCAGAAGATTAAGTGGAGTGACACCACGAGACAAGCAATCTGCGGGGTTCTCAATACCCGCGACGTGATTGAAACAAGTACCAGGAACCAGTTCAATCAATTTACTAACGCGGTTGGCGATAAAAGTCAGCCAGCGTTGAGGAGAACAATGAATCCAAGCGAGCACTACTTTGGAGTCGGAAAATGCGTATATTTTATTAATGGGGTAGTGGGGCAAAACGGTGTCTTGAACCTTGCGGAGCAACTGAGACAGCAGAAGGGCCGCGCACAACTCCAGTCTCGCAACTGAAATGGTTTTAACAGGCAAGACCTTAGACTTGGCACAAACTAACTGCACCGGCGTCAGCGAAGCCTATTAAGTTGATGGTACATCCATCTACCAACCCAAGATGACGCGGAATAGTAATTTGATTGAGCGCGGTAAGCTCAATACAAAACTGACCCCAAGCGGCGACAATATGGTCAGGGGGTGTTTCATCCCACTCACACTTTGATAGCCAAAGCTCTTTGATCAAGAGCTTGGCGTACAAAATTGTGGGAGCCACAAAACCCATTATGTCCTATAGTCGAGCCACTGTGGACAGCATAGTGCGTTTGGTGCACTTATCATCTGGTGGCGAGACGTCAAACCGAAAACTATCGCAGGACTTGTCCCAGCGTAAACCGAGAACCTTATGCGGTACAGACTTCTCAAACTCAATGTCTGGAGAAGCCTTATGAGAATCTGGTATGCGTGCGAGAACCTCCTTAGAGTTGCTTGTCCATTTGACAAGATCAAACTGGCCTCGCTTGAAAAGCTGAATAAGCTCTTCACAAAGCGAAATTGCTAGCGGAGCGGATATGACACTACAGGCAATGTCATCTATGTACAAAGCGGAAGTGGCAACAGCCCCTGCGGCGGGCAAGTGATCGCCTTCATCGGCGATCAACTGGCGAACAACTCGTAACGCGTGATATGGGCTAGACTTGAGTTCAAAACAAACACAATTGAACTGATTCACAGATAAAGATTCTTTCTTGTCAAAACGATAAAAGATCCGTTGAAATCTACGGTCAGATTCGCGAACGCCGATATTGAGAAACATTTGGCGGCAATCAGCTGACAGAGCGATTTGGAAAAGACTAAACTTTATTATGATGTTAAATAAATCACCCTGTAGTTTGGGGCCGGCATGCAAAATGTCATTAATCGACTGACCCGATGTAGTCTTACAACTAGCGTCTAAAACCACACGAAGTTTAGTAGAGGTTTTATCTTCGCGAACTACGCCGTGATATGGGATATAATATGAGGGCAGAGAGTTGCCCTCGTTGTTTACAACTACACTCAAAAAACCTTTATCTATGTAGTCACGAATGACGTCATTATAGGCGCTGCGTAACTTAGGTGATGCATCAAGTTTACGTTCCAAACAATGGAAACGTCTGAGCGGAGCAGCGTACGAGTCGCCTAACGAATAAGGGTCACCACAGAATGGCAACGCCACAACGTATCTGCCACTGTCGTCACGAACAGTGGTAGCGCAGAAATGTTCTTCACACTCGAGATCTTTACGGCTCATCGAGGGCGGTGCGGTAACCTCTTACAGCTCCCAAAATCACTTGAGAAGAGAATCAATATTGTTTTCTTGAAGAACAGAACAACAGCAAGACGTAACGTATTGAGAAGTATGTAATGTAGGTACGGTACCCATAATCACATACCCAAATACCGTCTCAATAGCGGGCGGTAAGTTATTTTGCTCACTACGTACCACTTTAGTTAGTAGCAAGTGCGGGAATATTGCGGCTCCGATCAAAACATCAATGTCTGCTGGATTCGCAAACTCCGAGTCTGCCAGCGGCAATGACTCGAGGTGAGTGAGAAGCGATACGTCCACATTTGCGTTTGGCAATGTGTCCGTAATACGCTCCACGATAAGCGAAGAAATGTTAAAATTAATGTCTCCATCAAAACGCGAATGTATTTTAATATCTACGGAACCCTTGCAATGTTTTTCTGAACCGCCGATCCCTCGGACTATTGAGTTCGTATTTTTAAAGTTATTCCATAATCCGAGACGTTTGAATAACTCAAACGTTATTAAATTGGTCTGAGATCCGCTATCTAGCAGACAACGTTTCATGTGCGGCGACCCATTAACATCATATACGATAACTTGCACTGTCGCTAACAGAACAGTCTTAGACGCCATACATCGCGGCCTAGCACTGCTCTGATCACTACAAGCGCGCGAAGGCCGTCCGCGCGTGCGTGCCGCCCGCGCAATGGATGTCGTACACAACGATATCTCATTCTGAGGCGTGGAGGGGGAAGTCACCGTGGCCTGCACCTGCGACGTAAGTGTGTCAAGGTTAGCGGCTTGGCTTGACAACGGGTTATCTCTATCGAAATGTAGCAATGAATGATGTTTTTTATCGCATAAGCGACACGTTGTCTGACTTTCTAGTCAGACAACGTGTCGCTTATGCGATAGCGTAAATAATAATAAAACAAGTAATTGTTCTCAATTACTTGTTTTATGTTTTATGCTTAAGCAATTAATGCAAGCTTTGTTATCCTTTACGCACTTGAAACGAGCATTTGGATTTAGACCATTGAAGCCGGGACACTTATAGAAATGGTAGTGCACTATATTACTGCACAGACACTTCCGTGAATTATTACTATTAGATTCCGAACATGTTACGTAAGATTGTGGATTAGGGACCGAGTTATTATTACTATTTCGCGATTTATTCAACCTTTGTTTGTTGCTGTTAGTGATAGACGGGCCAGGTGAACCAGACTGCGTATTATGAAATATTCGACACTGATCTTTGATGAACGAAATAAAACTATCTAGTGTAGTTATTTTATTATTGCGTTCCGTCATCTCGAATGCGCGAATTGTATCAGTGTCAAACTTTTTTAAAGCGAGTTGAAGCAACATAAAGTCGGAAAGATCTTCTAATTTTAAGTTCCTAAAAGAATTAACCGCGGTTACGAAGTTATCAATAAACAGCTGGAAATTCGCGACAGACGCGTTGCCGGACACTTTGAGATTTAAAGCTTGGTCAAAGTAAGTAGCCGCTAGAACGGGCGTGTCCTGATATCTATCAAGTAGTGACTGAAATATGACCTGATAATTCTCAGCACTGGGTGTGACTACTGCAAATACGGACTAGGCCTTCGGTGACAGTTTACCTATTAAATAGTACAACCTGTCAGCATCTGTCAGAGAACCATTATCGTGCACTGTAGACTTAAAGCTCGCATAGAATAACGGCCAATTTCGTATATCTCCGTCAAACGACATAATCTCGATTGGCCGTAATTTCGGCTTGCGGGCAACGGGCTCTGCTGAACATTTACCCTCCAATTGCGATTGTATACGCTTAATAATACAATAAAGATCTTCGAATGAGGTGTACGCCTGATAGTTCGGTTTTTCATCAGGATTGATAGAAAGCAATCTTGCGTTATAATCGTCCAACAACTTATGAAAATCTGTTCGTATACTATCTACTGTCATACAATAACTGAGAAATGCTTCGTTATTACTGTCGGAAATAGATGCGGTTTTTGAGCGTTCATAGATGTTTTGAATACGCTCAAATAAAATATTGCGTTTTGTTTCTAAGATTGTCATCTCTTTGTCTTCCGACACGCGTGACTTCTTTTGTTGTGACATGCTTACGTAAGTATAAGCTAATGAGAACGAAACAAAATAAGAATATCTAATGTACCTATTATTTTACCTAAGTAGGCTAAGTAGGCAACACTTTTCAGAAATAATAATTGAGTAAGTAGGTAGCTACATAAAAGTTTACCTACTGATGCGGGCGGAAACAACCATGTGACGGTTATGTGAATATATTAGGAGTATAGCTAGGTGCTATAACTGCCTACGTATAGCGATATAACGTATAAAAACGTAAATGAATCCGACTCGTATGGATCAAAAAAATGGTTCGGCGATACACCGAAACCGTAGGGTCTAGGCGATTTGGAGGAGGAAAATGGACTGTATTAGGGTGAGTTCTGCTCGCCTAGAAAAGATAAGGGAAGAGGATGTAGGATTGGAATGGGAGAGATGATTGTGAGTGGGTATAGGATATTCCAAGGACGGGGGGCACTTACCTTGTACGGCGATCTTCTTCGTCTCAGAAGGGCAGTCTCCTGGTGTTTCGGGATGAAGCTGCTTGATTCACTTCACTACACAAATCACTTCCACTTGCGAGCGGTTTATATAAGCGGTAATAATTATAGCGGGAGCGGCGCGGAGCGGTACGGTATGGCCGACACGTATTAAGCGAATCCAATGTTCTCGAAAGGTCTGGACTGTCTCTCGCGTCGACGTTTCGCGGCGACCAATCCGCGAAAGGCGTGCCCCTCCTTAGGGAATGGGAGACAGGGACGGAAATATGGTATCGCTCGCACTAGACAAGCGTGGAACGATTGACGTAGATGTGATTAGTTATAGATAGGAAGGTAGATGGCGCTACCAACAGCGATTGTTATCCTTGGATTCGGACTTCGAGCAAGAAGCTTGTGTAGATGAAGATGATATCAGGAGTGATAACGAAGACACGATGATCGACCACATTGAGGATGCAAGCCCAACAAGCAGACAAGAGGACCCTGAAAACCATGCTTTTCTGGAATTGGCTAATCTTGAGGTAACTTCATCGACTTCACACTTTACCTTGCCTCAGCGGTCAATACGTGGAAGAATAACCGTGTATGGTTGACCATAAAGGGACGTATGATGGGAAGGACTTCTGCTATTAATTTTATACGTACAAATAGAGGGAGAATTTATACGTACAATTTTTGTTTTGAAGTAGTAGAGCCTTGCTGATTTCAGCATGAATAGGCCGGCTCGACCGGGGAAGTACTACCCTCTCACAGAAAATCTACGTAAAGTAACAGTACCTAAACTATTGCGTTTCGTTCGGTGACTGAAATTGCCGGAGGCCCTATCCCCTTTTCCTTCTCCCTCATCCCACTCCTCATCCTATCCCTTTTCCCGACCCCAAGGGGCGGCAACGCACTTGTGACTCCTGTGGTGTTGCTTGTGTGCTTACCATCAGGCGATCCACCTGTTCGTTTGCCACCTATCACTATAAATAAAAAGATACAAATCATCAGCCAATAACGAGCTAAAATTGTAAAATCTTAGCAGAAATATCTAATGGCAGGCGTCCCTATAGACCAAAACCTAATATTTTAACAAACAATACAAGCTGTGATCGTTCTCGGTTTCCAAAAATCGTTCCACCGTTCACACGACGTCAGTACATAGAGATAATATATAAATAGAGGAGAGGAGAGCTATAATCGGGTTCATAAGATCATATAGACGTATACGTAAGATAACTTATTTACTTGATCTTAGGAAGGCTTACCTGATGACGTGTCGTCATCATCACGCCACTGACCCCTGTTTTCGGCTTTTCGTATTCAGCCTCTGCCAGCCACTTTGCGTATAATTATTGTCATCACTCCACCTAGCCGGAGGGTTTGCCAACGCGCGGTCTCCACTCTAGAACACACACACACTCACTACAGACACACAAAACGAATAAAATACAGATGTGTGTAAGAAGCTGCTAATAAAAACCTATCAATCTAAAATTTAGGGTGCAATATGAGCACAAAATACAAATCGAGGCGACACTGATAATGATCCAATCGGCTTCTTCTGTAATTTACCCGCAAAGCTGCTGGCAAATAAAAATAAAGAGATCAATCAATCGACGGTAAGACATTATGCTTGTCTTGCCTACTCTATGTTTTAAATATCTCTACGAGTCAGTATCGATTAAGTATCGGTATTTTCGAGAACAATATCTGCTTTGTCGTCTCAGCTACCTTTGAGATTCTGCTTACACATTATTTTTGTATAATGGACGAGGGTCCATTATGAGACATTGGAGGTCTTGTTATCTAGTTTATACGGCTACTATTTTATTTGAAATGAGAGTAACGAAAGTGTTAACTGAAGGTTTATTGTTATGTATTGTAGTGGTAGCTATATATGACTAAATCTATGTATTACTAAATGGCGAAGATGGCAGCATTGGCGACATCTAGCGGGCACCGATGGAACTACGTACTTAGAGCAATTAAAGATTTTCACATGAATCGCTCTAAAAGTTAAACTCGCGACTGTCATACGTTAATATTCTCAATAGCCAATCGTGACAACCCAGGAACACCATACTTCCATAAAAATAAAGAATGCAGTAATCGACATTCTGGCGATTTTCAATTTTTACTGGAAATGGGGTCCCACGGGGTTCATGTACATGGAAAAAATTATTTTCATAAAAAAGTGACTATTTGCATAAGAAAGTAATCATGGATAAGAAGAATTGCAGCATTAAACTTGTGCTAAAGAAGAATGCAGTAAGTACTTGTTCAATAATAAACATCCCTTTAGCATTTTGTGAGAAATACCTGATTAAATACCATTTTCATTATGTTATTTGCGTATTTAGACACCTATCCAAGATTTTCATGTAAGTAATTATGTCAGTGCAAAAAAAAAATATACTGAATATAATTAGAACTACATATTATACATAAATTAAGAAATAACTAATGGTTCTGTAGATGAAGCCAATATTGTTCCTACTTAATTAATGTAATTTTCAGTCTATGTCTTTAAGTAGGTATTCATAAAGACAGTTATTCAAATCAAATCAAATTCCTATTATTTGATCACGCTGTGTCCCGTCATTAACGCATACAATAAATAGGTACATTTATTAAATTATTATACTAATTTAAATAATTAATTAATTATCGTTTGAATACATTAATGTCAATTATTGAAATAGTTAGTCACTTTTGTCTTGATATAACTGAATGTACACAAATATGTTTACATTAGATTTTACCTTGACATTGCATGATATAAGAACATGAAGTAGTTTTCGTCAACTTCATAGCAAACACATAAAACCGACTTCAAAACCTGTTTTAAGTCCGCTGTTACTTAGTCCGGATGGTCAAAAATGACAACGAATACAAGCGACGCAGTAATCAGCTATCAGCATGCACTAGGTCATAATGCACAATTACTGCATTTTGTTTAAGTATCCTATGATTTTTACACAACTCTAACGGGTTCGATTCCCGCTCAACTCAAACATTTGTGTGCATGAACATGGATGTTTGTCTTGGTCTGGGTGTTTCTATGTATAATATATATGTATTTACAAAAAAAAAAGTATTTATTATGTATGTTTAACCATTATCTAGTACCCATAACACAAGCTCTGCTTAGCTTGGGACTAGATGGTGATGTGTGTATGTGGTAGAAAATTATTATATATGAATATCTATACTAATATAATAAAGCGGAAGAGTTTTTTTGTTTGTTTGTTTGTTTGAACGCGCTAATCGCAGCAACTACCGGTCGGATCTGGAAAATTCTTTTTGTATACGATAGCCCAGTTATTCCGGAAGGCTATAGGCTAAATAACATAACGCTTCGACCCTTTGGGGCCGGGCAAAAGGCTAAAAAGGCTAAAAGATAATGTCGGCTCATCTCAGGTATTAGCAGTCGGATTTTAAAAATTGTTATTGCCTATGATAGCCCAATTATTCCGAAAGGCTAAAGGGCTATAGGCTATATAAAATTACGCCACAACTTTTAGGGGCCAGTCAAAAATAATAAAATGGCCAAACGAGAAGGGGGAGTTGGGTCAAAGGCAAAAAAAGGCTAAACGAGTAGGATACAATCTATATGGGTATCGTTTTCGAGATTTTCGGGACGCTTAATATATTAAATTTATTTAGTGATCCAAGATGGCGGACGGGAAATCAAAGATGGCGGATTAGAACATTTAAAAATCAATATGGGTATCGCCTTCGATATTTTAAGGGGTGGGGAATCGAAATACAACATCTATTTCGTGATCAAAGATGGCGGATGGGAAATCAAAGATGGCGGATGAGAAAATTAAAAAAAGTCAATATTGTTATCGTCTGCGATGTTAAAAGGGAAGGGGATTCCAAATACAACATCTGTTTCGTGATTCGAGATGGTGGATGGGAAATCAAAGATGGTGGATGGGAATTTTTTTTTTAAATCAATATAGGTATCGTCTCTGATGATTTAAGGGATGGAGAATCCAAATACAACATCTACTTCGTGATCAAAGATGGCGGATAGGAAATCAAAGATGGCGGACGGGACTTTTTTCAAGCTCGATATGGGTATCGTCTGCAATATTTTAAGGAATGGGGTATTCAAAAATACCTTCTATTTCGTGATCAAAGATGGCGGATGGAATTTTTTTTAAAATCAATATGGGTATCGTCTCCGATGTTTTAAGGGATGGGGAATCCAAATACAACATCTATTTCGTGATTCAAGATGGCGGATGGGAAATCAAAGATAGCAGATGGGAAAAGTTTTAAAAATTAATAATTATGGTTATCGTATCTGATGATTTAAGGGATGGTGAATCCAAATACAACATCTATTTAGTGATCAAAGATGGCGGATAGGAAATCAAAGATGGCGGACGAGATTTTTTTTTAAAGTCGATATGGGTATCGTCTCCAATATTTTAAGGAATGGGGAATTCAAAAACACCATCTATTTCGTGATCAAAGATGGCGGATGGGATTTTTTTTTTAAATCAATATGGGTATCGTCTCCGATGTTTAAAGGGATGGGGAATCCAAATCCGACATTTATTTCGTGATAAAAGATGGCGGATGGGAAATCAAAGATGGCGGAGGGAAAATCAAAGGTGGCGGATGGGAAAATTCTGTTAAATTAATATGGGTATCGGCTCCGCGGTTATAACGGATGTGGCATTCGTATATAACATCTGTTTCGTGATCAAATATGGCAGATGGAAAATCAATATATTATTTTATTGAAATTATTATTAATAGGTATTTGATGTTCGATGCAGATAATGGCTATGTTCAGTGGATACGTCTACTACGAATCCTTCATGGGCGGGTCAGACTTGCACATGATTTAATTATTTAGCCAAATGAGTGATTTTATCATATCACTAGATCAGTTATCTGCCCTTATCACTCATATATCACGTCCGCATCTTCTTACAATAAGCTGATAAGTTAGTTTTACTACCCTAGAAATAATTTATACGGCAAAACAACTTTGCCTGGCAATTAATAGATTAAACACTGATCTTCTTGGTAACTTTTTTCTGAATTCGTTTGAGAAGAGTTAAAAAAGAAAATGAAAAAGAAAAATACTTAAAAAAAGCGATACGAAGTTCGCTGGGACAGCTAGTGTTTGATAAATTTAATAATGGAAAATTACCTTCGGAAAGCTTAATTTCTTTTGTTAATTTATTTGATATATTATATCGCCAACAAAATACGAACATCTCGCTCAGATCTCTAAATATAATTATGTTTTTCGCGTTCATATCGAAACCGCTATTTTGCGATTACTGCATTCCTTGTTATCACGGCTGCATACCAGATATAAAAAAAAACTTGTAAATATTTTGATTTACTTGTTTCTGTATGTGATAATTATAAAGCTCCATTTTAACTCGCTGAAACATAACGTATTTATTATATTTTTACTACCCAATTCCTTATGGAAGGTCGTACAACTTTACCAATGCAGGGATGTCTTACTTGTGTATAGGTGTTACTTGTTACTGCGCTGCACTAAATATTTTAGTCCGATTCCCACATGATATGAAATGTGTAATCTTTATGTGTTAATATGAATAATATCTAATATATAGACCTTTAAAGCCAAATGAGATCATAAAAACTAAATTAAAAAATAAACAGTAATTTGACTAAGCACAAGAACTACATTTCACAGGCGTGAGTATTCATTGCACTATACACTGTTAACAGTCAACCAATCCAAATATCAAAGCATATTACTGAAATAATAGATAATAATATTCACGAATAGGTCAAACCAATAGACAGCCTACTGGGGACTATAAACAATAGCATATAGTGGTAACACAAGGCTTTATTGAAGTGATTTAGGATTAATTATAATAAACACAATTAGTACCTACCAGATTTGTGTTTATGAATAAACTGTAATAATTATTTATACAACTATTTAAACGCTTTTTTTTGGTGTCGTGTTGGAAAATCCTCATGGAGTCCCTCCGCCCTGGGGGATGGGCGAAGGGGACTGTCAGACTCTTACTGACTAAAAACCAACACGTGTGTCTCATGTACCCGTGTGTAGGAGGGTTGGGTATCGCCCAAGCATAAGTCGCAATCCCCTGACGGGTATTGGCCCGCCAGATGGTCAGGCGGGCCCCGAACAAATCCCCTAGGCGGTGGATGAAGGTGTTGGTCTCCGCCGCCAAAACACCCAGCGGCCGCAGAGGATAGGGAGGACGGCAACGCAACACCGCAACTCCTCTTCCTCTGCGCCCAACCGCGACGCATCGAATGGTGCGCCCCTATTTGGTCGCGGGAGATAGGGCGCGCGGCAACGCAACACCGACACGTCTCTCCACCCGCGCCCGCGCCCGACTGTGAGGGACAGACAGAACTGTCCCCTGCACCCGAACCGTTGGACGCATCCTGCGCAGGCCTACTGCCAAGCCCACGCGGAGTGTCCACTCCAGGAATCCCTCTTAGCTTCACCGCGGGGTTCAAAGCCGCGGACATCTATTTGGGAATCCAAGATGGCGGATGGGACCTTTTTAATAAAATTAATATGGGTATCATTTTCGGGGTTTTCATGGATTCTGATCACGAAAATGACATCTATTTGGAAAACCAAGATGGCGGACGGGACCTTTTTAATAAAATAATATGGATGTCATTTTCGGGGTTTTCATGCATTCTGGTCACGAAAATGACATTTATTTGGGAATCCAAGATAGCGGACGGGACATTTTTAATAAAATTAATATGAGTATAATTTTCGGAGTTATCATGCATTCTGATAACGAAAATGGCATTTATTTGGGGATCCAAGATGGCGGACGGGACATTTTTAGTGAAATTAATATCTTTAACATCATAATAATATGATTGGTCCAATTATAATTTGGCATCGTTTTACTGTGTCAACTTTACTTTACTTTTACTTTTTTAAGCTATTGCATAGCTTCTATCGCGGGCCTTGAGCGTGGAGACCGAATCCAGAAATTCCGTAACGAAAAAAACCTAACACCCCCCACTTCGACCGGCACAGCGGTGATTTTTTTTTATTATGTATAGGTAATACACATTAATGCCGCGCAGAGAAAATATATATGATATTATATCTACACAAAGGTACAGTGCGCGAAATTCGATGATCAAACTTTTAATATCGTTATTTTTTTACAAATTTTTTGAATGAATAATTATTTTGGTGTGTAATTACACTATTAATACCTAATTATTTATACCTAGATATTTTCTTTTTATAGAGAAGAAAAGCATAAAGAGGTAAAAAAAGTGCTAAAAAGAAAAAGAAATTGTGAACGTCAAAGGGCATATTATCAGCGTCAGAAAAATTTGAAGAAAATGAAGAAAAAAAAAACTGCATAAATAAAATAAATATATAATTATAATTGCATAAGTTGATAAAAAATGCTATGCAATAGCTTTACCGCGGCAGTCTCTGAGTGCCACACGGCTTTTATTTTTTATTGTAAAGACCACGTTATTGGTTAAATCGACTTTTTTTTTGGTAAGAGCATGAGCATTTATTGTTTATCTGAAATATCTGCTTTATTATTTTTAGTTAAGGCGCTGTTATACCTCAGAAGCCGTGAAACACCTAATTTTTCGTCGCGCATCTAGCCATAACGGTACATATTACAAACTAGCAAAAATTAGAGCTTAAAGTCAAAAGTCTGAACAAAAGACTTTTGAAAGAATTTTTCATGTACGTAAAATAGAATCACGGTAAAAAAATCACAAAATCGAGGCAGAAAATAATCTTTCGTCTCACTGTTTGCAATATTTTGATCGTAAGCTGTCATATTTTTTTTGATAATATTGTAGGAAATCTAATGAACTAAAGAATTACCTAATTTATTTTCATATTATACGTGTATATTTTGTAAAATTAAATAAAATCTGCCAAACGTCTATGATTTTGACGCTCGGTAGATCCTATCAATATCAAACGCTTCAGCAATTTAAACCTTATTAGCATAAGCGGTGTACTGAGTGTTAGTTGCTAGTTTACGCCTCGCCCAGACCTCATCATTCGGCTATGAGCCCTGTGAGAGATAGGTCATGTCGCTTGCGTCTCCGCTGCACGAAATTTTACGTAAACCTGTTTGTTATTATAATACGCCGATTTGAGTTCGTAATTTCATGTTTTATGTTATAGACTGAATACTTTGAATCAAATAGGCTTTTCATGTAACTATGGGCACATATAATTAGGACCTAAGTTTATACTCTTGTTGCGTTTAATGTGTTATTGTTTCTGTGCTCATAAATATAAAATTAGAAGAATAAAATATGGACAATTAGAGAAATGAAGTTCTACGAAGGATTTGTACAAGAAAGCGTCGTAATAAAATAGAAATTCATCCATGGCCAAGTGATTATGAAATATGTAACATTTTTACACAAATTATTTTCATAAGAGTCTTTTATGACTAACTATGTTACTTATATATTATCGATTATGCATAATATAATTATATAAATTATTCTCACAATACATAGCTGCCATAGTTTTCAATTTTTGAAAGAGTAATAACATAAAATCGAATCATTTTATGTACCTATATTTCAAATTCATTAGCTTGTCAGAGCGCCTGGAGCGCTAAGATGCTGCCACGGCGAACAATAATGATGACAGCGCTAATATGTCGCTCCGCAATCCGCATACAAGCGGTAACGAATGTTGTATTATTGTGTTTTGAACATAAACCTTTTTAAGTACATCGGGTAAAACTTTGATTATTCATAAACTATTAGGTTTTTTTTTTTTATTAAGAACAACAAACAGATATACAATACAATATTATATCAGAAATTACAATAAGAAAATGACAATTGTATATCCAACCACGTTATTCACAAAAAATGTAAGAAATTTTGAAATACTAAAAACTACGACGTGCTAATAAAACTGTACCTTTATCTCTTTTTTTTTTCTTTCTTGTGTGAGGATAGCCTCACACAAGAAAGAAAAAAAAAGAGAGAAGAAAAAAAAAAAAAAAGTAGATACTTTTTTTTTCTTTTTTTTTTTCTCACATGAAATAAGAAAAGAAAAAAAAAAGTCCCTTCATAACATGGTGTCACTAAAAGGTATGTCTCAGTACATCTAATATCTTTTTAATTTCTAAAATCAATCATTTATAAGTAAGAAGGTGACTTCTCTGTTTGCTATAACACAAGATATAGTATTTTATTAATAATAAAGTACGTAACTAATTATCATTATTGTAATTACAGTGAAGTTAAAGATAACAGTTCTGCAACGTCTTTCACACATTTGACTTCAGTCATTCCTAACACGATCTGTTCAAGAGCCAGCCAAGAAATGCCAAACAATTTTTTTAACAAATTTGCCTCGAATTCCGTACTGATAAGCAAAAATTACAAGAAGGATAGCAGTGACTGGTTCGAATTGCGTAAGAATATGTTGACAGATTGAATTTTTTATATAGTGGTAAAAAGAAGAGATAAAAGCAGTTAAGACAACTTAGTAAAAAATATTTTTGTACAAATAAAATATTTGCAATGTAAAATCGGTTGCGCATGGAATCTAAAATGAACAACTGGCTTTGCAACAACTGGCGAAGCAAGAAAATGTAACAATCGAGCCTTGTGGATTATTCGATTATTGGTGCCACGCCAGATGGATTAATAGGTCCAAACACGATTGGGGAAAATTAATGTTCTAAAGTTGCCTATAAGAATGGCCTGGAGAATAGTATAAGAGCAAATAAAATACAAATATGGAAACATGATAAAAAGTGAACTGACTAGTCTAAACAAATATTGTAATTATTATTACCAAATTCAGGGGCAACGCCACGTTACACGCAAACAAAAGTGTTTATTTGCTGTGAGGAGTGGCGAAAGTATACCACTAAAAATATAAATTATAGAAAGAGATGATGTTTTCTGGGAGAAACTTGTGGCGTTTTATATGAATTGGCAGTTGCCTGAAATTGTTGATTCTCGTCAAGCTCAAGGGATGGCATTGCGAGATCACGGAGAGGAAAATGTTTCATCAGTGCTTGAAATTTCTACAATACCAAGCCGTAAAAGGAAAGTAAATGAAACTGTGCCTCATGAACAACAGCAAATAATAAGTCTTATCACCTCACACACTGCCTTTAACATTCGATGAGAATAAAGAAAACCTGCCGGGTTGTAGCAGACAGCTAACTTTTGATGAGCTGTAAACTCTGTATTTCGTTAATAAATTATAAATGAATATGAGGGTGCAGGGAGGGATTCTCCAGCGTCGCGGACGCTGGTACCCTCCTGGGGTAGTTCCTTATTTTGTTCCACTTCCATAATTTTTATTTTTTTTTTCGGCTTCGTATGAGCGTGTGCGTGGGCGTGTGTGTATTTGTTTTCATGTAGGTGTGGTGTGTGTATGTGTATGTGTGTGCGTCCGTATGAATGATTGTATAAGTGTGGTGAATGTATGTGTGTGCGTGCTTGTGCATGTGTGTGGGTGAGGGCGGCTGGAGGTTTTCGTTACGTCTGTTTCATAGGGAACCAGACCAAGAACGGGCGGCAACCTCGGGAAGGATAGTCAACCAGCCTTGCCTTAGGGATCTTCACGACTTGCGCTCTCCCCTAAGGCCATTCGCCAAACTCTGCAACGGACGCGAATGCAGAGAGTAGAAGTCAGTGCAGTTCAATGGAGTTAAGATGAAATGAGGTGGCTTCCGCCCTGAAGAGGTTAAGACTTAAAATTATGAAAAATAATAATTGCAATACATTAATTACATGCTTAAAGTACATATGTGTGTGAGTGTGTGTGTACGGGCGTGTGTGGGTGAGTGTGTGAGTGTAAGTGTAAGTGTACGCGCGTGTGTGGGTGTGTGTGTGAGTGTGTGTGTACGCGCGGGTGTATGTGTTGTGTGAGTGTGTGTGCGAGCGCGCATGTGGATGCGTGTGTGTGCGTGTGTGAATGCATGTGTGTGGTTATACTTCAACAATGCGTTCCGTACTGTCGTAATCAAGGGATTTAAGCCAAGTCTGCAGCTTCTCCTTTAGATTGTGGCGGTTGAGTGGATATATGTTTAAAATTCTGTTTACCTTATTATACATTTTACCAGATATAAATATAGTTGAAATGTTGACGAGCAGTTATGTATTTACGCGTCAGTGTTACACAAACTCTGTCACTACGGCGCCTTGATGTGTAGACACTTGAATCATATACTAGCTGGCTATGTTTTCGAACTATTGTGCGATGGACAAAAAGCTGTCTGACAGTAAGGACACCACAAAGTGAATAAAGGGGTGTCGTATAGAAACGAATTGGTTTCCTCGCCAATACCTTAAGAACAGCTCTTTGTCCACTATGGGTACTTGTTAATGAATAAACATACATATATACTTCTTTTTTGTAAATACATACATATTATACATAGAAACACCCAGACCAAGACAAACATCCATGTTCATGCACACAAATGTTTGACTTGAGCAGGAATCGAACCCGCGACCGTCGGCGTAGGAGTCGCTTACACTCCCGCTTCGCCAGCCGGTCGTCCTAAATATCATAATCATAAGATTATGATTTGGTTTTGATAGTTGTTACGATTTTTTGTATCCGTTGGTTAAATAATTGTATATTCGCAAAGTCCGCCATATCACAGAAATAAAATTGATAATGAATAGTGGGCAAGGTTAAATTGTCCCTCTTGTCCTTTTTACATAGACTTCAAAAGACAAGAGAATAATTATGCCTGTATGTTATATTATGTTGGTGTCAAGGCAACATCTTTTAGCCGCTCCTTTACAATCACTCAGAGTAGTTCTTTCGCTACCGTAATAAAATATAAAGTGCTCGAAATGAAGATGTTTTTTCAAAGAAATAGCTGTCAGTCAGTTTCGTAAATAAGTTTAGAAATAATAAAACAGCAAACTGCATAACTCGATACTCGTAGCCAATTAGCGTATTCAATTATGCTCCTGTGTAAACAAGATTGAAAATGGATAGAAAGAGGGAAAATATAGGTCCAATTACTGCCAGTTCATTCCACTTTTTAGTGTTTGTAGAAAAATTCAAGCTTCAATTGGCGTTTGTAGAGGTTATGTTGAATTAAGGTGCCGTAAATTGTGATAATACTGGTGACCCTATTGCTGATGCGCATGAATAAAGTTCAGACTTTTGGTATCTCGTTCCCTTTGAGTAACTTGGAATGAGACGAAAACTAATAAGTCAAAAAAAACTCTTCATTTTAATTATCGGCCTTATGTACAAACTGTCCCACTGCTGGTCACAGGCCTGTTCTCACCTTGACTTTTCAACTATGTTTTGAGAATTCTCAAGCATGTAGGTTATCTCATGATGTATTCCGCCATCATTTTGCAAGAGTTAATAAACAATTTAATACGCACATTACTTTGAAACTAATTGTGTGGTACCCTCTGCATTCAATCTTGGTTTATTTGTCGTGGCCATAACATAATCTTGACCATTTCAGGAAATGATCGAACGATGAAATTGTATCATTTCATGAAATTATTAATTATCCATTGAGCATTTTTAAGATGAGCATTCATCAGATCAACGATAACAAATTGCTTAACGATAAGATCTTCAAACGCGTGACTTCTTCATGAAATGGTCAATAAAATTTTGATCAAATCGTAAAATATTTACATCGCAATATTTTCTTCCCAATACATATTTTTTTCGGTGTAGCGATATAAAAATGCCTAACATAGCCTGTTAATGTGGTGAGACGACGATCTGATTTCTGAGTTGAACTCAAAGTTGAAACCTTAGATAACATATTACGAATAGACTAAACATGACTGACCAAACCATTATATGATGACAATTCAACGACCAACTTTAGGCCACCTAAAGTTGGTCGTTGAATTGTATTTAATAAATCCGACCACTTTATGAACTGCTCGATCATTTATTGAAATGGCCAGTTTTAGACTTGCCCACGACTTATCGACTAGGGTAACACCTCCAGTTTCAAATAGTTTGATTTCCTAAGCATTGAATTAACTTTGGCTTAAAAGACTGCGATGCAGGGTATGTGATATCTTGTATCTATCAGTGTATTTTACTTTAGCTAGTAGCACAGCAGAATTGGGACATAGCATCGTATTATACACGTAGTGTTTATTTCTTTGTTTATATGTAATGTAAGTTATTTCATCTTTATTTTCAAATAGATTTTTAAGCGATATTTACCTGTTACAAATAAGTAGGTATGTGTACAATTCGTAAAAGTTTCAAAGCAGTCATTGCGAAATTATAATGTACATAATTCCTTGTAGTAGTTGTAATTTACCATCACACGCTAAGAGTATGAAAACTGTCGAACATGCAACAACTTCAGTTTTCATTAAGACCAAGTTGAACCTGCGCTAAAACTTTTTATACTGACACTATTGTATAATATAGTATAATATAGTATATACTGACAGACTTGCTTTTGGTTTGAAAAAGAAAACTGCATTTTATTAGTGTCATTATATTATACAATAGTAACATAATATATATATATATATGTTATGTTACTATTGTATAATATAATGACACTAATAAAATGCAGTTTTCTTTTTCAAACCAAAAGCAAGTCTGTCAGTATTTTTTAACGTTCTTGAAGACATATTTTCGCACTTCATGGACGCTTCGGTACTTCGTTACATTTTACACTTTACCAGGTTTATAGTCAAAGCCTTAAAGCTTAACTAAGGTTAAGTACAGAAAATTTCGTCGGCCATTTTAAAAATGTTAAGTGTAGCTTTCAAAGAAAAGCTATAAGATTCACACTCTATGGTAAAAACGCTGTGTAAAAAAATAAGGTTGATTTTGTATGGCAAGGTTTTAATTATTGTAATTGGTTATTCTTCACAATTTTAATCAAATAAATAAATAAATGTAATATATGATTCATTTATTTTTCTATATTTACAACTCTTGCCTATTTACAAAAAATACAAACAACACCAAGAACAGAGAACTATCTACATGAATCAAGGAAATAACGAGACTAAGCTACATAATAAAATTATAGCATGGTCTTTGTCCGAAAGTTGATGTTTTAGTTTGTAATGCTGATTGAGAAGTTGATTTTAAGTCTGTAATGCTTTGAGAACTATTTTTGGATCACAAAATTGTTTGTGATGCCAGGATGGAACTACGAAAAATATGAGCCTTTAAATAATTTTGAAACCAATTAAGAAGAAGTATTATATCTTTGAATTAAGAATTCTGCCTTTGCAGTAAAAATATCAAATAAAAAAACGAATGAGATACATGTCAATCAGGAAAACATCAAATTTATGAGTAGTAAACTACTCATTTTGATGTTTTCCTGATTGCTTTAGAACATCATGGTGACGAGAAACCTTGAATTAAACCGAAATTTCACACGATAAATCCGAATAAATGGTTTTAAATCAGAATTTTGTTTTCACCTAAATATATATTGTTTTATAGTTCAAAAGCTTCATTCTTATTAGCTGTGAGCGACATACAAGAAAATAGAATAGTTCCTGAATTGGATAAACAACACAGGTTAAAAGCTTGCCAACGTAGTGGGGAAGCCAATTTCAACTGAAGTGCATTTATTAAGCGGTTTAGTTAAATCTAAACTTTGTTGGAACATTTATATGCGTTAAACCTCAGCTTGCAGTGTGAGACAACAGGTTTTCTCAAAGGATAGATGTAGCACTCAAAATAAGTGAGTGCTACATGTGTAGTGTATGGATTTGAGGCAACCCTGACTACTGAATGATCTATATATCTCTGAATGAAGTAGTAACATAAAAAGAAATATGATGGGTTACATCGGCAGTGGTTACGTTAGCTATTTCAAGACTCGTTACCATTAAGAAAATTCAAGTAAAAATTCTAGGTAGCTAGTTTTTATAAACCTCGAAGATTATCTTCCTATCAATATAATCCTGAAAGATTAAGAGCTGAGCTATAATAATTCTAATAATAATAATAATTCTTCCACATACACACATTACCATCAAGTCCCAAATTAAGCAGAGCTTGTACTATGGGTACTAGATAATGGATAAACATACATATTATATACGTTTTTTTTGTAAATACATACATATTATACATAGAAACACCCAGACCGAGACAAACATCCATGTTCATGCACACAAAATGTTTGACTTGAGCAGGAATCGAACCCGCGACCTTCAGCGTAGCAGTCGCTTACACTCTCGCTGCGCCAACCTGTCCTCTATGGTCGCTATAAAGACAAATTTGCATGTTCAGTCAACGGGTATTTCCTGACCTATTTTGAAGTACTGATTTGCACCACGGCGTAAAACAGTACTTAAATGTTTTTATTGTACTTTGTCGATTCGCACCTCGGCATGGTATTAGCAAATCACGCGAAAACTTTTTTGACTACAACTACATTTATTATTTATTTGTATAATATGTATGCCGTGTGGTTGACGGCATAGAATACAAGTGTCACCACCCCCTATCCTCCCGTGGGTGTCGTAAGAGGCGACTAAGGGATAACATGATGCAAATACCATCTTTGCGTAGAGACGGAAAACTCGACATTAAACCCTATACGCCTGCCTCGTTGGTCTCGCGGCATAAATGTGCGCGTGGAATCGGGAGGTCCCGGGTTCGATTCCTGGGTTGGCAGTGATATTGAGTTTTTCTCTCACGAAATTCTCAGTAGCAGCACGGAGTCTGGAAATGTGCCCAGTACGGCAATAGGCTCGCCTCTTATTACGTGGGACTAAAGTGTATCTGGCAAAAAGTGGGTGTAGAAATACACCTCTGCCTACTCCTTCGGGGATAAAAGACGTGACGTTATGTATGTATGTATGTAATATTTATGTATATTTATTTACTGTATTGCACAAATTTGTATCAAATACGAACTAAACAGATAACTAACAGATAACAGAGAGGTCATACGCTCTGTTCACTAACAATCCAAATGCCGCGGATGGTGGTGCGAGTTCGCGTTAAGATACCTGTCTGTGTGTGTCCTGGCGTCTACAAAGTCGATTGCAGCTGCGGTAGTTCATATATCGGGCAGACTAAACGTACAATCGCTGAAAGAGTAAAGGAACATATCGCAGCTGTGAAAAACCGACATATTAATAAGTTGGCTATAATAGCTGAGCATTTGTTGGAGTCTGGACCAAACCACTGGATAGAACTGCATCAACCACAAGTCTTATCCACCGATCGTCACTATTACTCTAATAAAATTGTTTTGTGTCTATATCGATAACATGTCACAATCCAATTGAAATTTGGCAAAAATGTCACAATCCAATTGAAATTTGGCAAAAATATTCAATGTACAGACAAAGTGATCTTTGAGTTTTATTATAGTATAGATTATTAAGACGAGAAAAAGTCCTGAGTTGGCCTTTTGATGGCACCACTTACATTGAGCGATTTGCGACGCATTCAAACGGCCACCTAAAGAGTCAATTCATTGCCTCTTGAAACATCTTTTACATCATTTAATCAAACTCTCTCTTTTGAAATGCTTGAAGGTGTATATTTTTAGGACCACCTTTGTAACTGGCTGTAAAAGTGCTCATAGCGGTCTTATTAAATATCTGATGCAATACACATAGATCCTGCCTTCTATAGAATAAATCTTTTTTTTATATTTCAGTCTTTACAAATAAATATAAAACCTGACAACGGCATAAACTAGATACGAAAAGCGAAAATATTATTAAGTACCTAGTAACGTATTATGGTCAAAATTGGAAAAGACGTTCGTCTTAATAGTAAGTTAAAAGCTACAACCTTATTGCTGATAAATATAATTAGATCTATACTAATATAATAACGCTGAAGAGTTTGTTTGGTTGAACGCGCTAATCTCAGAAACTTTAAGTCCAATTTAAATAAAAAAAAATTGTTTGATACCTCATTTATTGAGTAAGGCTGTAGGCTATATAACATCACGCTATGAGTAACGGCTGTGCGCGGGCGCGGGCTCATCTAGTATGATATAAACTTACGACACAACAATGTAAAACAATATCACAAACAACTACCTTAGTTCCTTACATTTAAATTTAATTCAGTGCTCTAAAACCATTCATAGTCGGCAACACAGGTCATAACTCGTGGCTGTTTTGCGTAATGCCCGCTAACGTTGGGAGCGTTAGTGAATGCTGATTGTGGGGAATACTGTTCATTATGAACGTTGTGAGAACTAGTGGTAATTACCTCTGATGACTTGTGTGGATGTAAAGGCGAGTTTTAGGATATATATCCAAGTTGGATTTGCACTTAATATGTTTTCTGCATGAGCAAATAGAAAACAGTTGACAGATTGTTTTAATTTTGTTTATTCCTGATTATACATCAATCGTAGTTCTTAAATCTCTGCATACTATTATAAATTATTTAAGCGTGCTCCTTGAATGTGGCTGAAATAAAGCAGAATTACTATAAATGTAAATACTCTTTTAATCAAATATAAGTTCAGCTATTGTTTATGACCACAAAAAACATCATGGCTGTTATTGAAAAAAATTGCGATTACATACCATTGAATTCTAGTATATATGTACGATACATTGATTTTGAAATTTGTTTTTAAATTGGAAACGAATACTTATATTCAAGGAATAGGAATGATGATAGAACCCTTTTAACAGTTTCCCGCAAAGTAAGAAATTTCTTTGCACTTTTTACTCAAGACTTTCAAATCTCTTCGTGACCTTGTGTTGTTGTGGTTCTAAAACTTCGCGAAACTTTTAATGGAAATTCTAAGCAAGCTCTTTTTTTAGCTGTAAAACTTTCCTGTAGTTGGCATGAATATGCAGGCTCAATCGAGATGGTAATAACCCATTATCGGTGATCGGAATTTCAGTTTTCTATAGCTCGTCTTAAGTATAAACACAATTATTGATATCTTGCGATTATAAGAAAAGTCAAGAACAGTGAAGTTTTGTTTCTTTCCAGTTTGAATATATATAAAAAGGTTAATTTATTGACAACTTGTTACTGAAAAAAAATATTGTGAGCTAATAAAAAACTCATAGTTTAAATACCAAGTAGGATTTGTATGAACCATAATATACAATGACACTGACAAGAGCCAATTCTAAACTTTCGCCATTTGGATACAATTAACTAATTTAAGGTCTACATAACTATGTTTTCCAAAGTTCCGACCGACTTACAACGGCCGTGGTTACGGAGAAATCTTTACTCCCCCTCGCCGCGCAATTGTTATCCGTTACAAAATTGTGTATGATGAAAATAACAAACTAATTAGCAACTCAGCTATACAAATGGCTACCTATTTTCCTCAAAAACAGTTTAGACTAATAAAAGGGGCCGCCAAACATCCTTCAAAATATATGAACATGAAATGTATAATTTGTGGAGAACCTTGAAAGGTATATGACCCAAAAATGTAGGTATAGTAAACAAAGCAATATTCACAACTCACTACTCATGTATCAAGCGTTTGAGTGAGCTTAAAATATAGTGATTGATGTCGTTCAAACAATCAATTCAAGGAGTACGTGTTTGTACTAGTTTACCATTTAATATACATGAAATTATAGACATAGATTTTATACATGTTAATTTAGATATTGCGATTGCGGAATAATATTGTTTTAACTGTAGTGCTGAATCTTTCATTTTGTATCTATAATTGCCATGACATTTCAGCTTACTTTGTAAAAAGTATGGAACACTTAAATCAGTTTTAGGATAATAGGTAGACCAGAAATTTAAAAAAACTGAAGCCTAGTGAAACCAATTTATTGTACAACTATTGAGGCGCTTGACCCTAGAAGCCCAATCTACATAAATTTGACGTATACCGTGGCAAAATATCTCTAAATCTTTTCCGTTTACCATCATATCGCTTAAAACTCCCGAACCAACTCAATGGCCGTCAGGACCTCGCAGGACATGTTTGCGTCATCTCGGTAGGTGCCGCCATTCTGGTGGAATTATGATGTTGCACGTCATTTCGACGTATAATCGGGCTTTGCGTAACTTTTGTAATTGTTTCAAATTTCTTTTGTTGTGATTTATTTGAGTTATCTGTCTTGTTTAAACACATTTGCCATAATATATATGTATTATACTGGTAGGTTAAATATAAGATGGGACCTCATCGACATATAAACCAGGACAAAATAGCTTAAATTTTAGAAAATGACAGCTGGTTCGGCGATACACCGAAACCGTAGGTTCTAGGCGATTTGGAGGAGGAAAATGGACTGTATTAGGGCGAGTTCTGCTCGCCTAGAAAAGATAAGGGAAGAGGATGTAGGATTGGAATGGGAGAGATGATTGTGAGTGGGTATAGGATATTACAAGGACGGAGGGCACTTACCTTGTACGGCGATCTTCTTCGTCTCAGAAGGGCAGTCTCCTGGTGTTTCGGGATGAAGCTGCTTGATTCACTTCACTACACAAATCACTTCCACTTGCGAGCGGTTTATATAAGCGGTAATAATTATAGCGGGAGCGGCGCGGAGCGGTATGGTATGGCCGACACGTATTTAGCGAATCCAATGTTCTCGAAAGTTCTGGACTGTCTCTCGCGTCGACGTTTCGCGGCGACCAATCCGCGAAAGGCGTGCCCCTCCTTAGGGAATGGGAGACAGGGATGGAAATATGGTATCGCTCGCACTAGACAAGCGTGGAACGATTGACGTAGATGCGATTAGTTATAGATAGGAAGGTAGATGGCGCTACCATATCCCCCCGGCCCTAAAGGGTTGCCTTTAAAAAAAATAGAATTGAACTTAGCTATGTTGGGTGTACTACCGCATAACCCATCAATAGGCTAAGACAGCGATATGACAATAACATTAATTTAAATTAACTTTAGCGAAAACTACAAACGCAATAATAGCGAAAACTACTAACTAAATACTTAAAATAAGAGGTAGGTCCAACTTCAGGCTAGATCTCACTGAGTGAGATTGCTAACGGCCATGAAAGCGGCGGAGCATTATCATGTATTATGACGACCAACGAACCCTCCTGTATAGGGGATGCAAGACTATTCCACTTGGATCTAGCCTGAAGCTGGTGTAGATATTCCGCACGCCAGCGCCGCCAGAACGACTGCACGGGTTTATCCAGCAGAGTATGTTTCTGGAGCAAGCTTGAAGAGTCTGCTTCAGGAGCCGGAAATGACGATAATGGCACTGTGTTCAGAAAATGTGCAGGGCTTAACGCGGATGGTTCTGCAGAGTCACTACTCAATGTCGTGAGCGGACGCGAGTTGATCAGTGCCTCGACTTGTGCAAGAACAGTGGTGATGCTGGTGGAATAAACTTCCAGTCAATATGATTTATGGAAAGTTCTTCCTGAAGGCGAGTACGATATTCTTCCCTGAGAAACTTATAAAGGTCGCGTAAATAAGAGCTTGCGCCCACAAAACAAGTGCCGTTATCCGTGTACAAACACTGTATAGGGCCGCGCCGTGGGAGAAATCGTTTAAGGGCTGCCAGGAATGACACCGTGCTTAAATCTGTCGCAACTTCAATATGCGTAGCGCGCGTCGTTAAGCATTTAAAAATACATAGCCAGGCTTTACGGCTTTTAACACCTCGACCACGCACTGGCGTATACTGCAGTGGTCCTGCGTAATCACAACCGGTGTGTGTAAACGCTTTAGCAACCTGGTTGACGCGCTGGCTAGGGAGATCGGCCGGGATCGGGCGGATGGGAGGGAAAGTCGGACGCGGACGAAATTTGAAAAAGACGTTACATTTATGTATTCTATGACAAATTATTCGTCGAGCGGCTAAAATCCAATACTTATGCCTAAGTAAGGACATAAGCAACTCCGGACCGGAATGGAGGTGCTTCTTGTGATAAAAATCAACAAGAAGGTCAACAACATGATCATGTCGCGGCAGAATACAAGGATGTTTGTAGTTATAAGGTTCATCCGAATTGGACAGACGACCCCCAACGCGTATGACGCCGTGTTCATCGAGAAACGGCTTGAGTCGAAGGGTAGTGGGAGAACAAGGTACATTTTCTTTCAAATTTTGAATGTCGTTACTAAAATGAACAGCCTGTACAGCCCGTAGTAACTTACATTCTGCGAATTTGATATCAGTACTTGATACAAAAGTCTCATTAGGTAGGTGTCTAAGAAACCTATAGACATAAACGATGGCGCGGAGTAACTTAGACCACGATGACATGCGTAGTGCGAGTGCATAGATGGGAGACTCCGCCACCTCAGCAGTCACGGGATAAGAAACAGATTTTCGTTCGGGTACATCTTCGTCTTCTGCACTGTGGTCAAAGGGTTGCATGGGCCATTCTGACGGATCATGGGAGATCCAAGAAGGTCCACGATGCCACAATGGATGATGCAGAAGATTAAGTGGAGTGACACCACGAGACAAGCAATCTGCGGGGTTCTCAATACCCGCGACGTGATTGAAACAAGTACCAGGAACCAGTTCAATCAATTTACTAACGCGGTTGGCGATAAAAGTCTGCCAGCGTTGAGGAGAACAATGAATCCAAGCGAGCACTACTTTGGAGTCGGAAAATGCGTATATTTTATTAATGGGGTAGTGGGGCAAAACGGTGTCTTGAACCTTGCGGAGCAACTGAGACAGCAGAAGGGCCGCGCACAACTCCAGTCTCGCAACTGAAATGGTTTTAACAGGCAAGACCTTAGACTTGGCACAAACTAACTGCACCGGCGTCAGCGAAGCCTATTAAGTTGATGGTACATCCATCTACCAACCCAAGATGACGCGGAATAGTAATTTGATTGAGCGCGGTAAGCTCAATACAAAACTGACCCCAAGCGGCGACAATATGGTCAGGGGGTGTTTCATCCCACTCACACTTTGATAGCCAAAGCTCTTTGATCAAGAGCTTGGCGTACAAAATTGTGGGAGCCACAAAACCCATTATGTCCTATAGTCGAGCCACTGTGGACAGCATAGTGCGTTTGGTGCACTTATCATCTGGTGGCGAGACGTCAAACCGAAAACTATCGCAGGACTTGTCCCAGCGTAAACCGAGAACCTTATGCGGTACAGACTTCTCAAACTCAATGTCTGGAGAAGCCTTATGAGAATCTGGTATGCGTGCGAGAACCTCCTTAGAGTTGCTTGTCCATTTGACAAGATCAAACTGGCCTCGCTTGAAAAGCTGAATAAGCTCTTCACAAAGCGAAATTGCTAGCGGAGCGGATATGACACTACAGGCAATGTCATCTATGTACAAAGCGGAAGTGGCAACAGCCCCTGCGGCGGGCAAGTGATCGCCTTCATCGGCGATCAACTGGCGAACAACTCGTAACGCGTGATATGGGCTAGACTTGAGTTCAAAACAAACACAATTGAACTGATTCACAGATAAAGATTCTTTCTTGTCAAAACGATAAAAGATCCGTTGAAATCTACGGTCAGATTCGCGAACGCCGATATTGAGAAACATTTGGCGGCAATCAGCTGACAGAGCGATTTGGAAAAGACTAAACTTTATTATGATGTTAAATAAATCACCCTGTAGTTTGGGGCCGGCATGCAAAATGTCATTAATCGACTGACCCGATGTAGTCTTACAACTAGCGTCTAAAACCACACGAAGTTTAGTAGAGGTTTTATCTTCGCGAACTACGCCGTGATATGGGATATAATATGAGGGCAGAGAGTTGCCCTCGTTGTTTACAACTACACTCAAAAAACCTTTATCTATGTAGTCACGAATGACGTCATTATAGGCGCTGCGTAACTTAGGTGATGCATCAAGTTTACGTTCCAAACAATGGAAACGTCTGAGCGGAGCAGCGTACGAGTCGCCTAACGAATAAGGGTCACCACAGAATGGCAACGCCACAACGTATCTGCCACTGTCGTCACGAACAGTGGTAGCGCAGAAATGTTCTTCACACTCGAGATCTTTACGGCTCATCGAGGGCGGTGCGGTAACCTCTTACAGCTCCCAAAATCACTTGAGAAGAGAATCAATATTGTTTTCTTGAAGAACAGAACAACAGCAAGACGTAACGTATTGAGAAGTATGTAATGTAGGTACGGTACCCATAATCACATACCCAAATACCGTCTCAATAGCGGGCGGTAAGTTATTTTGCTCACTACGTACCACTTTAGTTAGTAGCAAGTGCGGGAATATTGCGGCTCCGATCAAAACATCAATGTCTGCTGGATTCGCAAACTCCGAGTCTGCCAGCGGCAATGACTCGAGGTGAGTGAGAAGCGATACGTCCACATTTGCGTTTGGCAATGTGTCCGTAATACGCTCCACGATAAGCGAAGAAATGTTAAAATTAATGTCTCCATCAAAACGCGAATGTATTTTAATATCTACGGAACCCTTGCAATGTTTTTCTGAACCGCCGATCCCTCGGACTATTGAGTTCGTATTTTTAAAGTTATTCCATAATCCGAGACGTTTGAATAACTCAAACGTTATTAAATTGGTCTGAGATCCGCTATCTAGCAGACAACGTTTCATGTGCGGCGACCCATTAACATCATATACGATAACTTGCACTGTCGCTAACAGAACAGTCTTAGACGCCATACATCGCGGCCTAGCACTGCTCTGATCACTACAAGCGCGCGAAGGCCGTCCGCGCGTGCGTGCCGCCCGCGCAATGGATGTCGTACACAACGATATCTCATTCTGAGGCGTGGAGGGGGAAGTCACCGTGGCCTGCACCTGCGACGTAAGTGTGTCAAGGTTAGCGGCTTGGCTTGACAACGGGTTATCTCTATCGAAATGTAGCAATGAATGATGTTTTTTATCGCATAAGCGACACGTTGTCTGACTTTCTAGTCAGACAACGTGTCGCTTATGCGATAGCGTAAATAATAATAAAACAAGTAATTGTTCTCAATTACTTGTTTTATGTTTTATGCTTAAGCAATTAATGCAAGCTTTGTTATCCTTTACGCACTTGAAACGAGCATTTGGATTTAGACCATTGAAGCCGGGACACTTATAGAAATGGTAGTGCACTATATTACTGCACAGACACTTCCGTGAATTATTACTATTAGATTCCGAACATGTTACGTAAGATTGTGGATTAGGGACCGAGTTATTATTACTATTTCGCGATTTATTCAACCTTTGTTTGTTGCTGTTAGTGATAGACGGGCCAGGTGAACCAGACTGCGTATTATGAAATATTCGACACTGATCTTTGATGAACGAAATAAAACTATCTAGTGTAGTTATTTTATTATTGCGTTCCGTCATCTCGAATGCGCGAATTGTATCAGTGTCAAACTTTTTTAAAGCGAGTTGAAGCAACATAAAGTCGGAAAGATCTTCTAATTTTAAGTTCCTAAAAGAATTAACCGCGGTTACGAAGTTATCAATAAACAGCTGGAAATTCGCGACAGACGCGTTGCCGGACACTTTGAGATTTAAAGCTTGGTCAAAGTAAGTAGCCGCTAGAACGGGCGTGTCCTGATATCTATCAAGTAGTGACTGAAATATGACCTGATAATTCTCAGCACTGGGTGTGACTACTGCAAATACGGACTAGGCCTTCGGTGACAGTTTACCTATTAAATAGTACAACCTGTCAGCATCTGTCAGAGAACCATTATCGTGCACTGTAGACTTAAAGCTCGCATAGAATAACGGCCAATTTCGTATATCTCCGTCAAACGACATAATCTCGATTGGCCGTAATTTCGGCTTGCGGGCAACGGGCTCTGCTGAACATTTACCCTCCAATTGCGATTGTATACGCTTAATAATACAATAAAGATCTTCGAATGAGGTGTACGCCTGATAGTTCGGTTTTTCATCAGGATTGATAGAAAGCAATCTTGCGTTATAATCGTCCAACAACTTATGAAAATCTGTTCGTATACTATCTACTGTCATACAATAACTGAGAAATGCTTCGTTATTACTGTCGGAAATAGATGCGGTTTTTGAGCGTTCATAGATGTTTTGAATACGCTCAAATAAAATATTGCGTTTTGTTTCTAAGATTGTCATCTCTTTGTCTTCCGACACGCGTGACTTCTTTTGTTGTGACATGCTTACGTAAGTATAAGCTAATGAGAACGAAACAAAATAAGAATATCTAATGTACCTATTATTTTACCTAAGTAGGCTAAGTAGGCAACACTTTTCAGAAATAATAATTGAGTAAGTAGGTAGCTACATAAAAGTTTACCTACTGATGCGGGCGGAAACAACCATGTGACGGTTATGTGAATATATTAGGAGTATAGCTAGGTGCTATAACTGCCTACGTATAGCGATATAACGTATAAAAACGTAAATGAATCCGACTCGTATGGATCAAAAAAATGGTTCGGCGATACACCGAAACCGTAGGGTCTAGGCGATTTGGAGGAGGAAAATGGACTGTATTAGGGTGAGTTCTGCTCGCCTAGAAAAGATAAGGGAAGAGGATGTAGGATTGGAATGGGAGAGATGATTGTGAGTGGGTATAGGATATTCCAAGGACGGGGGGCACTTACCTTGTACGGCGATCTTCTTCGTCTCAGAAGGGCAGTCTCCTGGTGTTTCGGGATGAAGCTGCTTGATTCACTTCACTACACAAATCACTTCCACTTGCGAGCGGTTTATATAAGCGGTAATAATTATAGCGGGAGCGGCGCGGAGCGGTACGGTATGGCCGACACGTATTAAGCGAATCCAATGTTCTCGAAAGGTCTGGACTGTCTCTCGCGTCGACGTTTCGCGGCGACCAATCCGCGAAAGGCGTGCCCCTCCTTAGGGAATGGGAGACAGGGACGGAAATATGGTATCGCTCGCACTAGACAAGCGTGGAACGATTGACGTAGATGTGATTAGTTATAGATAGGAAGGTAGATGGCGCTACCAACAGCGATTGTTATCCTTGGATTCGGACTTCGAGCAAGAAGCTTGTGTAGATGAAGATGATATCAGGAGTGATAACGAAGACACGATGATCGACCACATTGAGGATGCAAGCCCAACAAGCAGACAAGAGGACCCTGAAAACCATGCTTTTCTGGAATTGGCTAATCTTGAGGTAACTTCATCGACTTCACACTTTACCTTGCCTCAGCGGTCAATACGTGGAAGAATAACCGTGTATGGTTGACCATAAAGGGACGTATGATGGGAAGGACTTCTGCTATTAATTTTATACGTACAAATAGAGGGAGAATTTATACGTACAATTTTTGTTTTGAAGTAGTAGAGCCTTGCTGATTTCAGCATGAATAGGCCGGCTCGACCGGGGAAGTACTACCCTCTCACAGAAAATCTACGTAAAGTAACAGTACCTAAACTATTGCGTTTCGTTCGGTGACTGAAATTGCCGGAGGCCCTATCCCCTTTTCCTTCTCCCTCATCCCACTCCTCATCCTATCCCTTTTCCCGACCCCAAGGGGCGGCAACGCACTTGTGACTCCTGTGGTGTTGCTTGTGTGCTTACCATCAGGCGATCCACCTGTTCGTTTGCCACCTATCACTATAAATAAAAAGATACAAATCATCAGCCAATAACGAGCTAAAATTGTAAAATCTTAGCAGAAATATCTAATGGCAGGCGTCCCTATAGACCAAAACCTAATATTTTAACAAACAATACAAGCTGTGATCGTTCTCGGTTTCCAAAAATCGTTCCACCGTTCACACGACGTCAGTACATAGAGATAATATATAAATAGAGGAGAGGAGAGCTATAATCGGGTTCATAAGATCATATAGACGTATACGTAAGATAACTTATTTACTTGATCTTAGGAAGGCTTACCTGATGACGTGTCGTCATCATCACGCCACTGACCCCTGTTTTCGGCTTTTCGTATTCAGCCTCTGCCAGCCACTTTGCGTATAATTATTGTCATCACTCCACCTAGCCGGAGGGTTTGCCAACGCGCGGTCTCCACTCTAGAACACACACACACTCACTACAGACACACAAAACGAATAAAATACAGATGTGTGTAAGAAGCTGCTAATAAAAACCTATCAATCTAAAATTTAGGGTGCAATATGAGCACAAAATACAAATCGAGGCAACACTGATAATGATCCAATCGGCTTCTTCTGTAATTTACCCGCAAAGCTGCTGGCAAATAAAAATAAAGAGATCAATCAATCGACGGTAAGACATTATGCTTGTCTTGCCTACTCTATGTTTTAAATATCTCTACGAGTCAGTATCGATTAAGTATCGGTATTTTCGAGAACAATATCTGCTTTGTCGTCTCAGCTACCTTTGAGATTCTGCTTACACATTATTTTTGTATAATGGACGAGGGTCCATTATGAGACATTGGAGGTCTTGTTATCTAGTTTATACGGCTACTATTTTATTTGAAATGAGAGTAACGAAAGTGTTAACTGAAGGTTTATTGTTATGTATTGTAGTGGTAGCTATATATGACTAAATCTATGTATTACTAAATGGCGAAGATGGCAGCATTGGCGACATCTAGCGGGCACCGATGGAACTACGTACTTAGAGCAATTAAAGATTTTCACATGAATCGCTCTAAAAGTTAAACTCGCGACTGTCATACGTTAATATTCTCAATAGCCAATCGTGACAACCCAGGAACACCATACTTCCATAAAAATAAAGAATGCAGTAATCGACATTCTGGCGATTTTCAATTTTTACTGGAAATGGGGTCCCACGGGGTTCATGTACATGGAAAAAATTATTTTCATAAAAAAGTGACTATTTGCATAAGAAAGTAATCATGGATAAGAAGAATTGCAGCATTAAACTTGTGCTAAAGAAGAATGCAGTAAGTACTTGTTCAATAATAAACATCCCTTTAGCATTTTGTGAGAAATACCTGATTAAATACCATTTTCATTATGTTATTTGCGTATTTAGACACCTATCCAAGATTTTCATGTAAGTAATTATGTCAGTGCAAAAAAAAAATATACTGAATATAATTAGAACTACATATTATACATAAATTAAGAAATAACTAATGGTTCTGTAGATGAAGCCAATATTGTTCCTACTTAATTAATGTAATTTTCAGTCTATGTCTTTAAGTAGGTATTCATAAAGACAGTTATTCAAATCAAATCAAATTCCTATTATTTGATCACGCTGTGTCCCGTCATTAACGCATACAATAAATAGGTACATTTATTAAATTATTATACTAATTTAAATAATTAATTAATTATCGTTTGAATACATTAATGTCAATTATTGAAATAGTTAGTCACTTTTGTCTTGATATAACTGAATGTACACAAATATGTTTACATTAGATTTTACCTTGACATTGCATGATATAAGAACATGAAGTAGTTTTCGTCAACTTCATAGCAAACACATAAAACCGACTTCAAAACCTGTTTTAAGTCCGCTGTTACTTAGTCCGGATGGTCAAAAATGACAACGAATACAAGCGACGCAGTAATCAGCTATCAGCATGCACTAGGTCATAATGCACAATTACTGCATTTTGTTTAAGTATCCTATGATTTTTACACAACTCTAACGGGTTCGATTCCCGCTCAACTCAAACATTTGTGTGCATGAACATGGATGTTTGTCTTGGTCTGGGTGTTTCTATGTATAATATATATGTATTTACAAAAAAAAAAGTATTTATTATGTATGTTTAACCATTATCTAGTACCCATAACACAAGCTCTGCTTAGCTTGGGACTAGATGGTGATGTGTGTATGTGGTAGAAAATTATTATATATGAATATCTATACTAATATAATAAAGCGGAAGAGTTTTTTTGTTTGTTTGTTTGTTTGAACGCGCTAATCGCAGCAACTACCGGTCGGATCTGGAAAATTCTTTTTGTATACGATAGCCCAGTTATTCCGGAAGGCTATAGGCTAAATAACATAACGCTTCGACCCTTTGGGGCCGGGCAAAAGGCTAAAAAGGCTAAAAGATAATGTCGGCTCATCTCAGGTATTAGCAGTCGGATTTTAAAAATTGTTATTGCCTATGATAGCCCAATTATTCCGAAAGGCTAAAGGGCTATAGGCTATATAAAATTACGCCACAACTTTTAGGGGCCAGTCAAAAATAATAAAATGGCCAAACGAGAAGGGGGAGTTGGGTCAAAGGCAAAAAAAGGCTAAACGAGTAGGATACAATCTATATGGGTATCGTTTTCGAGATTTTCGGGACGCTTAATATATTAAATTTATTTAGTGATCCAAGATGGCGGACGGGAAATCAAAGATGGCGGATTAGAACATTTAAAAATCAATATGGGTATCGCCTTCGATATTTTAAGGGGTGGGGAATCGAAATACAACATCTATTTCGTGATCAAAGATGGCGGATGGGAAATCAAAGATGGCGGATGAGAAAATTAAAAAAAGTCAATATTGTTATCGTCTGCGATGTTAAAAGGGAAGGGGATTCCAAATACAACATCTGTTTCGTGATTCGAGATGGTGGATGGGAAATCAAAGATGGTGGATGGGAATTTTTTTTTTAAATCAATATAGGTATCGTCTCTGATGATTTAAGGGATGGAGAATCCAAATACAACATCTACTTCGTGATCAAAGATGGCGGATAGGAAATCAAAGATGGCGGACGGGACTTTTTTCAAGCTCGATATGGGTATCGTCTGCAATATTTTAAGGAATGGGGTATTCAAAAATACCTTCTATTTCGTGATCAAAGATGGCGGATGGAATTTTTTTTAAAATCAATATGGGTATCGTCTCCGATGTTTTAAGGGATGGGGAATCCAAATACAACATCTATTTCGTGATTCAAGATGGCGGATGGGAAATCAAAGATAGCAGATGGGAAAAGTTTTAAAAATTAATAATTATGGTTATCGTATCTGATGATTTAAGGGATGGTGAATCCAAATACAACATCTATTTAGTGATCAAAGATGGCGGATAGGAAATCAAAGATGGCGGACGAGATTTTTTTTTAAAGTCGATATGGGTATCGTCTCCAATATTTTAAGGAATGGGGAATTCAAAAACACCATCTATTTCGTGATCAAAGATGGCGGATGGGATTTTTTTTTTAAATCAATATGGGTATCGTCTCCGATGTTTAAAGGGATGGGGAATCCAAATCCGACATTTATTTCGTGATAAAAGATGGCGGATGGGAAATCAAAGATGGCGGAGGGAAAATCAAAGGTGGCGGATGGGAAAATTCTGTTAAATTAATATGGGTATCGGCTCCGCGGTTATAACGGATGTGGCATTCGTATATAACATCTGTTTCGTGATCAAATATGGCAGATGGAAAATCAATATATTATTTTATTGAAATTATTATTAATAGGTATTTGATGTTCGATGCAGATAATGGCTATGTTCAGTGGATACGTCTACTACGAATCCTTCATGGGCGGGTCAGACTTGCACATGATTTAATTATTTAGCCAAATGAGTGATTTTATCATATCACTAGATCAGTTATCTGCCCTTATCACTCATATATCACGTCCGCATCTTCTTACAATAAGCTGATAAGTTAGTTTTACTACCCTAGAAATAATTTATACGGCAAAACAACTTTGCCTGGCAATTAATAGATTAAACACTGATCTTCTTGGTAACTTTTTTCTGAATTCGTTTGAGAAGAGTTAAAAAAGAAAATGAAAAAGAAAAATACTTAAAAAAAGCGATACGAAGTTCGCTGGGACAGCTAGTGTTTGATAAATTTAATAATGGAAAATTACCTTCGGAAAGCTTAATTTCTTTTGTTAATTTATTTGATATATTATATCGCCAACAAAATACGAACATCTCGCTCAGATCTCTAAATATAATTATGTTTTTCGCGTTCATATCGAAACCGCTATTTTGCGATTACTGCATTCCTTGTTATCACGGCTGCATACCAGATATAAAAAAAAACTTGTAAATATTTTGATTTACTTGTTTCTGTATGTGATAATTATAAAGCTCCATTTTAACTCGCTGAAACATAACGTATTTATTATATTTTTACTACCCAATTCCTTATGGAAGGTCGTACAACTTTACCAATGCAGGGATGTCTTACTTGTGTATAGGTGTTACTTGTTACTGCGCTGCACTAAATATTTTAGTCCGATTCCCACATGATATGAAATGTGTAATCTTTATGTGTTAATATGAATAATATCTAATATATAGACCTTTAAAGCCAAATGAGATCATAAAAACTAAATTAAAAAATAAACAGTAATTTGACTAAGCACAAGAACTACATTTCACAGGCGTGAGTATTCATTGCACTATACACTGTTAACAGTCAACCAATCCAAATATCAAAGCATATTACTGAAATAATAGATAATAATATTCACGAATAGGTCAAACCAATAGACAGCCTACTGGGGACTATAAACAATAGCATATAGTGGTAACACAAGGCTTTATTGAAGTGATTTAGGATTAATTATAATAAACACAATTAGTACCTACCAGATTTGTGTTTATGAATAAACTGTAATAATTATTTATACAACTATTTAAACGCTTTTTTTTGGTGTCGTGTTGGAAAATCCTCATGGAGTCCCTCCGCCCTGGGGGATGGGCGAAGGGGACTGTCAGACTCTTACTGACTAAAAACCAACACGTGTGTCTCATGTACCCGTGTGTAGGAGGGTTGGGTATCGCCCAAGCATAAGTCGCAATCCCCTGACGGGTATTGGCCCGCCAGATGGTCAGGCGGGCCCCGAACAAATCCCCTAGGCGGTGGATGAAGGTGTTGGTCTCCGCCGCCAAAACACCCAGCGGCCGCAGAGGATAGGGAGGACGGCAACGCAACACCGCAACTCCTCTTCCTCTGCGCCCAACCGCGACGCATCGAATGGTGCGCCCCTATTTGGTCGCGGGAGATAGGGCGCGCGGCAACGCAACACCGACACGTCTCTCCACCCGCGCCCGCGCCCGACTGTGAGGGACAGACAGAACTGTCCCCTGCACCCGAACCGTTGGACGCATCCTGCGCAGGCCTACTGCCAAGCCCACGCGGAGTGTCCACTCCAGGAATCCCTCTTAGCTTCACCGCGGGGTTCAAAGCCGCGGACATCTATTTGGGAATCCAAGATGGCGGATGGGACCTTTTTAATAAAATTAATATGGGTATCATTTTCGGGGTTTTCATGGATTCTGATCACGAAAATGACATCTATTTGGAAAACCAAGATGGCGGACGGGACCTTTTTAATAAAATAATATGGATGTCATTTTCGGGGTTTTCATGCATTCTGGTCACGAAAATGACATTTATTTGGGAATCCAAGATAGCGGACGGGACATTTTTAATAAAATTAATATGAGTATAATTTTCGGAGTTATCATGCATTCTGATAACGAAAATGGCATTTATTTGGGGATCCAAGATGGCGGACGGGACATTTTTAGTGAAATTAATATCTTTAACATCATAATAATATGATTGGTCCAATTATAATTTGGCATCGTTTTACTGTGTCAACTTTACTTTACTTTTACTTTTTTAAGCTATTGCATAGCTTCTATCGCGGGCCTTGAGCGTGGAGACCGAATCCAGAAATTCCGTAACGAAAAAAACCTAACACCCCCCACTTCGACCGGCACAGCGGTGATTTTTTTTTATTATGTATAGGTAATACACATTAATGCCGCGCAGAGAAAATATATATGATATTATATCTACACAAAGGTACAGTGCGCGAAATTCGATGATCAAACTTTTAATATCGTTATTTTTTTACAAATTTTTTGAATGAATAATTATTTTGGTGTGTAATTACACTATTAATACCTAATTATTTATACCTAGATATTTTCTTTTTATAGAGAAGAAAAGCATAAAGAGGTAAAAAAAGTGCTAAAAAGAAAAAGAAATTGTGAACATCAAAGGGCATATTATCAGCGTCAGAAAAATTTGAAGAAAATGAAGAAAAAAAAAACTGCATAAATAAAATAAATATATAATTATAATTGCATAAGTTGATAAAAAATGCTATGCAATAGCTTTACCGCGGCAGTCTCTGAGTGCCACACGGCTTTTATTTTTTATTGTAAAGACCACGTTATTGGTTAAATCGACTTTTTTTTTGGTAAGAGCATGAGCATTTATTGTTTATCTGAAATATCTGCTTTATTATTTTTAGTTAAGGCGCTGTTATACCTCAGAAGCCGTGAAACACCTAATTTTTCGTCGCGCATCTAGCCATAACGGTACATATTACAAACTAGCAAAAATTAGAGCTTAAAGTCAAAAGTCTGAACAAAAGACTTTTGAAAGAATTTTTCATGTACGTAAAATAGAATCACGGTAAAAAAATCACAAAATCGAGGCAGAAAATAATCTTTCGTCTCACTGTTTGCAATATTTTGATCGTAAGCTGTCATATTTTTTTTGATAATATTGTAGGAAATCTAATGAACTAAAGAATTACCTAATTTATTTTCATATTATACGTGTATATTTTGTAAAATTAAATAAAATCTGCCAAACGTCTATGATTTTGACGCTCGGTAGATCCTATCAATATCAAACGCTTCAGCAATTTAAACCTTATTAGCATAAGCGGTGTACTGAGTGTTAGTTGCTAGTTTACGCCTCGCCCAGACCTCATCATTCGGCTATGAGCCCTGTGAGAGATAGGTCATGTCGCTTGCGTCTCCGCTGCACGAAATTTTACGTAAACCTGTTTGTTATTATAATACGCCGATTTGAGTTCGTAATTTCATGTTTTATGTTATAGACTGAATACTTTGAATCAAATAGGCTTTTCATGTAACTATGGGCACATATAATTAGGACCTAAGTTTATACTCTTGTTGCGTTTAATGTGTTATTGTTTCTGTGCTCATAAATATAAAATTAGAAGAATAAAATATGGACAATTAGAGAAATGAAGTTCTACGAAGGATTTGTACAAGAAAGCGTCGTAATAAAATAGAAATTCATCCATGGCCAAGTGATTATGAAATATGTAACATTTTTACACAAATTATTTTCATAAGAGTCTTTTATGACTAACTATGTTACTTATATATTATCGATTATGCATAATATAATTATATAAATTATTCTCACAATACATAGCTGCCATAGTTTTCAATTTTTGAAAGAGTAATAACATAAAATCGAATCATTTTATGTACCTATATTTCAAATTCATTAGCTTGTCAGAGCGCCTGGAGCGCTAAGATGCTGCCACGGCGAACAATAATGATGACAGCGCTAATATGTCGCTCCGCAATCCGCATACAAGCGGTAACGAATGTTGTATTATTGTGTTTTGAACATAAACCTTTTTAAGTACATCGGGTAAAACTTTGATTATTCATAAACTATTAGGTTTTTTTTTTTTATTAAGAACAACAAACAGATATACAATACAATATTATATCAGAAATTACAATAAGAAAATGACAATTGTATATCCAACCACGTTATTCACAAAAAATGTAAGAAATTTTGAAATACTAAAAACTACGACGTGCTAATAAAACTGTACCTTTATCTCTTTTTTTTTTCTTTCTTGTGTGAGGATAGCCTCACACAAGAAAGAAAAAAAAAGAGAGAAGAAAAAAAAAAAAAAAGTAGATACTTTTTTTTTCTTTTTTTTTTTCTCACATGAAATAAGAAAAGAAAAAAAAAAGTCCCTTCATAACATGGTGTCACTAAAAGGTATGTCTCAGTACATCTAATATCTTTTTAATTTCTAAAATCAATCATTTATAAGTAAGAAGGTGACTTCTCTGTTTGCTATAACACAAGATATAGTATTTTATTAATAATAAAGTACGTAACTAATTATCATTATTGTAATTACAGTGAAGTTAAAGATAACAGTTCTGCAACGTCTTTCACACATTTGACTTCAGTCATTCCTAACACGATCTGTTCAAGAGCCAGCCAAGAAATGCCAAACAATTTTTTTAACAAATTTGCCTCGAATTCCGTACTGATAAGCAAAAATTACAAGAAGGATAGCAGTGACTGGTTCGAATTGCGTAAGAATATGTTGACAGATTGAATTTTTTATATAGTGGTAAAAAGAAGAGATAAAAGCAGTTAAGACAACTTAGTAAAAAATATTTTTGTACAAATAAAATATTTGCAATGTAAAATCGGTTGCGCATGGAATCTAAAATGAACAACTGGCTTTGCAACAACTGGCGAAGCAAGAAAATGTAACAATCGAGCCTTGTGGATTATTCGATTATTGGTGCCACGCCAGATGGATTAATAGGTCCAAACACGATTGGGGAAAATTAATGTTCTAAAGTTGCCTATAAGAATGGCCTGGAGAATAGTATAAGAGCAAATAAAATACAAATATGGAAACATGATAAAAAGTGAACTGACTAGTCTAAACAAATATTGTAATTATTATTACCAAATTCAGGGGCAACGCCACGTTACACGCAAACAAAAGTGTTTATTTGCTGTGAGGAGTGGCGAAAGTATACCACTAAAAATATAAATTATAGAAAGAGATGATGTTTTCTGGGAGAAACTTGTGGCGTTTTATATGAATTGGCAGTTGCCTGAAATTGTTGATTCTCGTCAAGCTCAAGGGATGGCATTGCGAGATCACGGAGAGGAAAATGTTTCATCAGTGCTTGAAATTTCTACAATACCAAGCCGTAAAAGGAAAGTAAATGAAACTGTGCCTCATGAACAACAGCAAATAATAAGTCTTATCACCTCACACACTGCCTTTAACATTCGATGAGAATAAAGAAAACCTGCCGGGTTGTAGCAGACAGCTAACTTTTGATGAGCTGTAAACTCTGTATTTCGTTAATAAATTATAAATGAATATGAATAAATATCTTTTAATATTTATTTTCTTTGAAACAACACATATTTGAAGCGAAAGAATTTTTTTATATTTTTCCATACAAACATGTATGACGAGAGCTAACGAAAAAGCAGTAACTCAAATTCTAATTCTATAATTTTCTAAGCGACATAGCAGTATCTCATGAATAAGGTATATCCACATATATTCTTGATGTTTCATCTATTTTGAAAAATAATAATGGGTTGGGTTTCGGAACGAGTCGCCTGAATAAACAATTTCCAAAATTTCATAAATACTTCGGCAATTATGCAAAACGGAACATAGTTTTTATACTTTAGTACAGTTTAACAAATGTAATTTTTAGGTTTTAGGTGAAAAACGTGAAACGAAACGCAAAACTGCCATCTTGGAATGATCATATTGACAGCTAATGTCAAATTTGTGCGTCATTGCTTTCGAGTGCCTTGGGTTAGGTGCGACTGTAATAAGTAAATAAATAGGTTATGTTAGGTTCTCTTTTGACCCTTAATCTGAAAATAGGAGCCCTTCGCAGGGCTCCGACAACCTTAGTTTATTAAGCTAGTGTGATGAATGTGGAAGCTGGCAGTGCCATACACACCGATGTTTGGAGATTTTTTTTTCAGAGGAAACCAGGTATTTCCGGCAAGTGAAAATGGTGGGTTTGAAGACCTCCCCTGCTCCCTCTCCAATCACTCACAACCCCTAAAAACGGCGACGTATTTCGAAACCTTTGCCATAATAATTATACCTATAATAACAATAAACATCCATAAATAAATAAAAGAAATCAACTTTTACTAAACTTCAATTATCTCGTAACTCGCTTTAGTTGAGATACGGCTTTTGCGCTTAGTAGAGCAGTATTGTGTTTTTTAGGGTACCGTAGCCAAACATTGTAAAAACGGAACCCTTATAGATTCGCAATGTCTGCCTGTCTGTCCGCCCGTATGTCACAGCCAATTTATTGCAAAACAGATTTGAAAACTGGCAGGAATGGAATTAGATGTAGGTATTCTATGAACTGCTTCACTATTTTTATACAAAAACAAAACAAACATAATAATGGCCTCTCCATACATGGAACTGACTTAATTATTTTTATCATCTTACGTCACGTAGGTATTTACCTACTTTCGTCAACATTTTATACCTATAACGTCTAATGTAAACCAGTTTTGCTCATGGCTGCACTGAGAACAAAAATTGCGCTATGCCTATATATACAAACAGATTGATGTATGTAATATAAATTTTAATATCAGTATCTCAATTCAATATGCTAAAACGTTTTGCTTGCGATTTTGAAATATTGGAATACGGATGTCGCCAGAATACGGCCGCACGCGACGAGAATGAAGGGGAGCGCCCCGCAGTAGACGGAGCTAAGCTCCCTTCACCTCCCCTGCTTCACCCCCTCATTTACCAAAACAGTCGCTTAGAACAGCGCCTTAAAAGCTTTTTAAAAGTATATTTAGATAAAAAAAAAATTACATATTAAACGTGCACGGCTTTATGAATTATCAATTTGAAAAAATATCATAATATGCATTGCTTAAGGTAGTTTTTCATTAACAATAAACTAAAAAAATAAAACAACTAGATATCATATTAACGTAGATCTTACGGTGGGATATACTGAGCAACTTTGTAAAACAATAATGTATGGCTGTAAATATTAGCATCTAAAAAGCACGCGTTTCACACTGGCATAACATCTGCAATTACATACATACATACATTCACGCCTGTTTCCCGGAGTGGTAGACAGAGTCTACGGAACGCCATTTGCAACAATCCTGACATACCTCTCTTCCTTCATTCACTCCCAAAACTTCATTCTTCCTAAAAAAGGACAGGTTAGAAGTACCCTAATCAGAAGTGCATGCATGAGAAAATTGGTGGGAGTGAATCTGCAATTAACAGTATTAAAATAAGGAAATATTTTTAAAGCATTTCTTGTTCATATATCAGATTTACCAACTTTTCTGTTTTTACTATCCTTACAATTAACCATGTTAGTATAAACAAAGCGCAAATGAAACTAACAAAATGGGGAGAACGCGTCACATTGCAAACAAGTTAACTCAAAATCAAGGAAGTTAAACAACTAAAACATTTTGTATTTCACTAGAAAAGTACTATGTGCAATGGAAACCAGATGTTGGTATATTTTTGTTACTTAATTTTCGAGAATACGGGACAACAGTTGTGTAAATTAAACGTATGCAGGCAACGGTTTCCCTGGGTTTCATATAATTTCGGGGACTGTTTTGCTTATTGCGTTTGTTAAAACGTGTGGCCGGTGTAGAATTTTTGTTTACCTATCGTTAGGGTGTTTGATAACACAAAAAGCATTGAAAATGTATATTAATTTTTTTTTCGTTAAAAGGCTAAATGAAAGCTAGTTAGTCTGTGCCATAAAGACAACTGTTTGGAATTATATGCTACAAAATGTCAACATAATTATATAAAAGCAGTGAAGCTCTTATCTGCAGCACAACCACACATTGAATACCCATTCCACATGTAACTGTCCAAAATTAGAAAATGCTACAAGCGTAAGATATTTAGGTGTGATACTAGATGATCGATTAACCTTTACGCAACACATAGAACTATTGACGGGCCGAATTCGTAAACTCATCTTTGTATTCAAACATCTAAGACATGTGGCCGAGCCTGACGTACTAAAGATGGTCTACTATGCCCTTTGCCAAACGTTGATAGGGTATTGTATCTCCTCTTGGGGCGGGGCATCCAAAAGCCACTTAATACGAGTGGAAAGAGCTCAGAGAGCAGTACTAAAAGTGTCCACTTTTAAGCCCTTCAGATACCCCACGAGGGACCTTTACGAATACTGTCAGGTCCTCACTGTACGACAACTTTTCATGCAACAAATTATATTAAGAGAACACTCGTACCTATCAAAATCAGGCCACTACACCTCGTCTTCACATCAGTCAATCGCTCGTAGGTATAAGGTTTATTTACAACAAAATAAATAAAGTATTGTCAATAGTTAACCGCAATAAACACGACTGCAAGACTATCGTAAGTGAATGGTTACTCACACTATCATACGACGAAACAGAAAATCTACTCCATCCCACAACTTAACACACGCACACACACACACATACACACACACACACACACACACACACACACACACACACACACACACACACACACACACACACACACACACACACACATTGTAATATGCAAGGTTTATCAAAACTACTTAATATTACTTTTCTTTTTCTTTATTTATTTTTGGCAATTGTTTTACAATATTTATATTAAAACTGTCTCAATGCTTTATTATGTAAGTTCTGTATTGTGTCATTAGAAGGTTGCTGGTACTTATGGCTCAGGTTCTCCTATTTTAAGTACCAGCCGCACATATATTGTAGCTTACTATATGTTTTCATTTAAAATTGTACATAATTTTGTTATGCTTGCTTGTGAAACAAATAAATAAATAAATAAAATAAATAAATAAATAAAATTTTGTCTACAGAGACTGGTGAAGTTTCAATTTTATTTCTATTTCAATCATGATGTCCAGACCGAACTAATTCTATTCTAAAATAAAAAAACAAATCTACAACATAAAACTAAAACCCAGACCCATCACGAAATTTATAAAGGCAACTTTAAAAGTGGCGAGAGTTTTTTTACAACATAATAAGAAAGTAGTTTATAAGGGATTTGCTAAAACTCGACGCAAAAAAAAAACGAAATGGGCTGAGCTTGCATGAGTTGCCATGATACTAAAATACTTGGACCACTGATAGGAGCTGTTAAATAGCCAAGAAAAGCCCGAGCAATAAATTCTTAGATACTTTGAAAGTCAAAGTCTGAAATCCCTAGAAAGGATTTTTATAAAATTTGAGATTATCGGTTAACCAGTGCTTCAAAATTATCAAAGTGAAACTAAGCATTAGAGCATCTACCGTCAATCATTACTATGATAATACTTTTATTTGTTTATTTTCTAGCTATTACCTGCCTCCTTTGAAAATATTCCTTAATATTAATGCAGGTAAAAATCTGTTTACCAATACAAAACTATTCAGTTGTTTTTGGAATTATGTAAATAAAATCCAAACAACCTACACACAGTAAACACTTTGAAATACGAAATATTTTATTATTACTTCGTACTGCCAACGGACCATCTTGTCTTGGGACTGCGAAAAGCGATTGGATCCGGGCGTCCGAGATTCTTATGTGAGGGGTGCGTCTTTAAGCTGAGATTATGATTATATATGACTTCATACTAAATTAAAGAAAATACAGTACAAGCATGCACTTACTACGGCGTTAGAGTGAAGATGTTTATCCTCATCGATGCAAATACACACAGCTTCTTTAGAGACACTTATAAATCATTCATTTTTCATTTTCTAAGTGCTTCGAATTATTCGGTCAAGAGAATTTAATTTCAAGCTTATATTGACAATAATACAGCTAAGCAAAACATTCGTTTTATTTTTTAATAAAACATTCCAGAATTCATCCGAACCAAACACAACATCGAAACTGATTCAAAAGCCAGGCAAGACAAGTCCAAAACAACTTTTATCATTGCTTAGCCGCATTGAACTCGCTAAAACTAATACTTTGCAACACAACTGAAATTGAGATACATTCGAACGAACTGCAAATCGTTGGATACAGAACGGTGCGGAAGCAATTTTAAAACACTTTTAGGAATATCAGCAATTCAGTCGTTCAAACGCCGCGGACGCAAATTTTTCACTTTATGGTGGTCCGTCTTTACACCGAAGTGTAAGGCTATGAATATTATTGATATTTACGATTGAAGTATGAATAGTGTCGATAAAGTTGAAAGGCTTTTGGGAAGCAAGCCAAATAGCTGGTTATGCAGTTGTGTAAAAGTTTAAACGTGTAAAAAAATTACGTTTTGTATTGAATGCCTGGAGGCTGCTCTTGCTCTTAAGCAATAAGTGGTAGAACCACCGGGTTAGTACTATCCACGTGCAACAGATCAAAATGAAATTGCTATATGCAGTACTGTTGCGTTTTATTCACTTCTGCAATGTTGAAGAACCGGGGCTCACAAAAAATACCTTTCATAAAAACTAGTACCTACTTTTAGAATGTACATGTCATATGTTAAAATTACGCATAAACATAGTTCAATGTCTCTGATACAGTTAATTTAATATTTTTCAGAATAATAAATCTTGTTATTTTTATGTAACAACATTGCATGCTTCTTTCTTTTATTGCAATATGTTTATATTGAGTTACCAACCAATAAAATCTACTTGACAAATTTTGTTTCTTGACTTGTGTACACAGCTTTTTGTTGTTGTTTATATTTGTAAATTTCGTATCATTACATAAAGAGAGATTTCATAGGAAAGAGATTTGTCCCTTTATTTTTTTTACACTTCGGTGTAAATGCATACGTGTTTATTACTCTAATACACGAGTCAATTTCAACAGTCAATCCATAAACGATTGTATTTACATTTTGAACTGATAATACAGGCGCCCGGTTCGGATAGCTTTTCTTCGCAAAATTGCCAGTTTAGTGAAACATTTTCATAAACTTCATTTTAATTTATGTTTGCAAAGTGTAAAAAAATTCTGAGCAACATTCCATGAATAGTGCTGTACAGAAAAATATTATTCGCTGTACAGAAAAATATTTTCTATGAATAAACCAAGCATTGCTTCATTCTTACGTTGAGAAAAGGTATTGGTATTGTTACGCCATCTATCGGTGAATCCGGTGAGGCCATCTAGGGGGTACTAGAAGAGATTGAATGTATCGGTGGTTTAAAGGTAATTCAGCTACTCTGTACTAGATGGCGTTGCTGTATCGAGTAATGGACTGTTCGAGATTATTTCGACAGTTTTGTAGAAGCATCTAGAATGCGCTAGTGATGTTATCCGGCCAGTATAAATAGAGTGCGACCGAACGGAACGGACACAGTTACAATTGAATAGCGAAGCGATCAAGAACAAGCGAAGGAAATAAGTCGGAAGTGTTTAGTGTTGTTCTAGTGGTGTGAATAGTGTGTTTTATTAGTGAAGTGAAAATTAAGTGTGTGTATCTAGTGTTATTGTCTTAGTGAATAAAGTGCAGTGTTTCTGGCATAGTGTATATAATTTATCACGAACCCCAGCTCGTAACAAATTGGTGTCAGAAGTGGGATAAATTATGCCGGTTATGCCGAAGGAAGAAACTGAAGGTGTGCGTACCAGGAACCAGCGCCAGCAAGACCTGGACCAGAGACGCTTCGGAGACGTTCCTTCTCCATCGTCTGGTGGACCAGGCGAATCCGCGGATGCAGTGGAGCCTACAAGCGCACACTCCGTGGCAGTGCCCGATATCGCGGCTCTGATGACGTTGATGCAGGAGCATGGGCGCCGCCTGGAGGAACAGCTACAGCGCGACAAGGAGGAGCAGGCCTGCCGTTTGGAGGAACAGCTGGTGGTGATGAAAGACCTCAGCGCCGCTGTAGGGAAGGACCTGAAGGTGGTAAAGGAGGAGCTCCAGCAGCACGAGGCTCGTATCAGCGACGTGGAGAAGCTCGTACACGACCAGCTTGAGACTCGCGTCGCCTCTATAGAGAAGCGTGTACACGACCATCACGAGACCTGTGTCGCTGAAGTGGAGAGGAGATTGCGTGGGCTCGGATCCAACGAAGTGACATCTGCGACTGTAGTGCCCTCACCTCGTGGGTTTAAGGTTCCACCATTTGATGGCTCGTCATCATGGTCTGCATACAAGATCCAGTTTGAGGCTGTGATGCGATCGAATGGGTGGACCAAAGAACAGGCCTTAACCGCCCTAACCTTGGGCCTTCGCGACCGGGCCTTGACAGTGTTGGAGGCACTCGGACAAGACGTCACCTACGAGAAGCTTCTTGAGGCGCTGGAGGCGAGGTACGGAGACGCGCACCTCGAACATGTGTATCGTGCTCAGCTCAAGGACAGGACGCAACGCACCGGAAAAACTCTGCAGCAGTGGTCTCTAGAAGTGGAAAAGCTGGTCAGGAAGGCATACCAGTCGTCTCCTGCGCTTATTGACGGGAACCTCGTACAAGCGTTTACGGATGGGATCCGGGATCTGGAAGTTAGATCAGCGGTAAGACTTGGGCACTTCAAGTCCCTGAAGGCAGCCTTGGCCTACGCTCTGGAGGTGGAAGCAGCGCGTCACGAGGATCGACCTTACCGTATCAGGGAAGTTGTTTCTTCACCACGGTGCTACAACTGCGGGGAAAGAGGCCATATCCGCTTGAGCTGCCCAAAGCGTAAGCGGCACGTTGGTACCCTGTCTCCACCAAAGGGGTCACCTGACGTACCTGTCTGGCGGCAAGAGCAACGTAGCGCAGATGCTCCGACAGGTAGGGCTTACCCCGACCAGTGCAAGCACTGTAGCCGACAGGAAGCAAAGCAGGCAGCGCTAGTGAGGATGTTAAAGACGGATCTAAGCGACGAATGGAGAGAAGCTTTGCAGAGTGCTCAGCAAGATGACAAGGATGTACAGCCGATTCTTGAATGGAAGAAATCAGGCGCTCCTAGGCCCAAATGGAGTGATATCGCAGCAATGAGCCCTATCACCAAGAGTTATTGGGCACAGTGGGAAAGCTTGGTCGTCCAGGGTGGAGTTCTGTGCCGCAAATGGGAAAACGCTCGCGGTAACCAGTGCCATTTGCAAATGGTAGTGCTTAAAACTAAGGTGCCGGAAGTCTTGCAGCTCTATCACAATGGTGCTTCGGGAGGTCACATGGGAGTTAAGAGGACCCTTACTAAGATCCGGGAGCGGTTTTATTGGCTCCACTGTCGGGATGACGTCGAGGATTGGTGCCGCAAATGTACAAGTTGTGCGGCTGTCAAGGGGCCACATACTCGAAGCAGAGGTGCATTAAAGGTGTACAATGTGGGAGCCCCATGGGAGCGCATAGCCTTGGATGTCGCTGGGCCGTTTCCCGAGAGCCAGGATGGAAACAAATACTTCTTGGTTGTGATGGATTACTTCACGAAGTGGCCTGAAGTGTTTGCAATCCCAAATCAAGAAGCTACCACAGTGGCCGACAAGCTGGTGCATGAAGTCTTTTGTCGATTCGGGGTACCCTTGGAAATCCACAGCGATCAAGGCCGGAACTTCGAATCCGAGGTGTTCAAGGAGACTTGTCGCGTGATGGGTGCACATAAAACCAGGACCACGGCTTACCACCCGCAATCAGAAGGCATGGTTGAACGATTTAACCAATCACTGGAAAGGTACCTGGCGAAGGTCATGGATAGCAAACAAAGAGATTGGGACAAGCACATCCAACCATTCCTCCTGTCATATCGCAGTGCGGTCCACGAAACTACAGGAGTAACACCAGCTTTTGCCAATTTCGGTAGAGAACTCCGTTTACCTGCAGACCTTATCACCGGTATTCCACCAGAATCTCCACGCAATATAACGGATTACGCAACCGAGCTACGCAACAGGATGAACGACGTATACGAGCACATCAGGGAATCTGGACAACAGATGTCTGAGAAGATGAAGACTCGCTACGACCGGAAGGCAAACAACAAAGGCTTCGATGAGGGATCATTGGTGTGGCTTCATAACCCAGTACGAAGCAAAGGCAAATTGCCTAAGTTACAAGCCAGATGGGACGGGCCATATCGCATAATTACCAGGATGAACGACGTCACCTATCGAATCCAGAAGAGGTCGCGAGGTGCACCGAAGATAGTTCATGTGGACCGGTTGGCTCGTTACCATGGGTCCAACGATGTTCGAGACGAACACGTTTAAGAGGGGGGCAGTGTTACGCCATCTATCGGTGAATGGGGGTACTAGAAGAGATTGAATGTATCGGTGGTTTAAAGGTAATTCAGCTACTCTGTACTAGATGGCGTTGCTGTATCGAGTAATGGACTGTTCGAGATTATTTCGACAGTTTTGTAGAAGCATCTAGAATGCGCTAGTGATGTTATCCGGCCAGTATAAATAGAGCGCGACCGAACGGAACGGACACAGTTACAATTGAATAGCGAAGCGATCAAGAAGAAGCGAAGGAAATAAGTCGGAAGTGTTTAGTGTTGTTCTAGTGGTGTGAATAGTATGTTTTATTAGTGAAGTGAAAATTAAGTGTTTGTATCTAGTGTTATTGTGTTAGTGAATAAAGTGCAGTGTTTCTGGCATAGTGTATATAATTTATCACAAACTCCAGCTCGTAACAGTATTATGCAGTAAGATATTATTGGTTTCAGAGCCATATTTGGGAGTACCTTTGAATTAATACTATCTACCTTCTATTCTGATAGTAGGAGGGAGGAAATGCTTACCACAATAATATACATCAGTGAGTAAATGCACATAGATTTTCTTGTACATGTGCATTAGATCCATTACATTATTACATGTATATGTACGAATCGGCAAAGTTGGTAAGCGTTAGGCTTTGTTATCTCACGCAAAGAAACTGGGTTAGGATTTAGATAAAGAACAATGCCCATTTTTCTTAGAGACGCCGGCCCAGGTGTGAACCGTCAAAAATCGTAGTAATTGTTATTGCATTAGATAAAAGAGTGTTATACTAGAATTTTGAGATTGATTAGAGGTCGGCCACGTTCATAGTTTTATTACAAGAAGTACTTTTTATGCTCAAAAAATATTAGGTGGGTACGTACTTTTATCAAGATAGTTACAGTATTTCGTAGTTTTGTGTAGAAAGGAATGAGTTAATCGTTTGGTAAGAGTAGAAATCCGATAGAAAAAGCCAGAAGTCGTAAAAGATGCACAAACATTCACAATGCGCACGAGCAAAACAAATAATTTACAAAATAAATTGAATATGACATTATTGACATTTACTAAGAGTCAAAAAATGTTGCCATTGTACAGTTTTTAAATGATATTTATTAATCGATATAGATTTGGGTCATCATAGGTTATATATCTTTATATTTGATTCAAAACAGGACTTATTTGTAGTTAATCGCATATATTCCTTAAAAATACACATAAAAATGTTTAAGACCAAATAAAGATTTGCAAGTCACTATAATCATTTGAATAGAGAAAACGTGAAATCGATTAAGATAATCGATTTAATATTATGAATTCTTTACTGGCAATTTCTGATCTATTACGTGTTGGCTATTTAGACGTTAACACATCTTTTTAAACCTCTTTATTGATTATGTTTCTCGGCACACCTTTAGTAACGCCTATAAATTAAGTTATAAATAAAAAGGATTATACAACAACAAATTGAAACTCTATTGTGCTGTTCATGAGTTCCAAACTGGGCCAGAAATGGGCATTGTACTTGAACTTGTACTTAACTTGAACCACACAGTGAGCCCGTAGATGGTTATAGCTACTCCACAATTATTAAAACTATTTTCCAAGTGTCAGTGTGCTCCCCTTTTCGGTATTTTAAATAGTAAAGTCTTTGTATATTTTTTTATGATAATGTAGGCGATCTAGCGTTAATCCAGCAAAGAAACTTAGGCACAGATTGCTAAGCAGAGAGTCTTGGATTCGACCCACGGCGCGCACGACTTACTTTTTAATATTTAGTGCGTATCAAATTGCTAATTATTTCATCCTAAATTGTGAAGGAAAAATCGTGGGGAAACCTGCATCTCTAAGAGTGCTCTTTAATGTTCTCGAGAGATATGTGGAGTCTACTAGCCCGAATTTTGCCAGCCTGGTTATCTATGGCGCTACCATTCTCATAGATAGAGCAAAGAAGCCTGTGCCTAGTAGTGAGACAGTTTATACACAGGACTGATGACCATGATTATACCTAACATTATTTATACTGAAACTATTAGACTACTTAGTTGTTATATTATATTATCTTGGGGACTAATATAGGTATTCTTTTCATGACCCATTCGATTTGCTTTGTGTGATATTGCCTCAAAAACAGTTTTATCAAAATATAGAAACTTTAACTTACGAGATGTTTAAAATGTTAAAACTTATAAATCAATGATAGAAACCACATCATATTATAATTCCATTCAACCATGGTGCACATTAGCTCGTTAAGACACGCATACCGAGACCTTCAATTTAAGTAGGTTACATAATCACGAAATACCTAATACGGTGATTTCTCGATTCACATACACATAACCGCCCTATCTCAAGATTATATTCTCGCCAGTACACCGTTATCCTGCCTACATTAACACACTCTTATCATCCCCGTCAACTGAACTACTGAACTTAAATGACTACAGAATTACTTCAGGCTTGTACATGACTCGTCTCGATTCGATCGAACTGGTTGGACGTTCCAAGGTCTAAATGTTGTAGAACTCTGACCATGATAATTTAGTGAGACAACATTTGAAAAAACATAACATATAGACTGCCTCCGTGGTCGAGTGTATACCGGTGACGGCAATGGACTCGCCCCCTATTACGTGGGACCCCTAAAAATTCATGGCGAAATGTGGGTGTAATGTTACACCTCTGCCTACTCCTTCGGGGATACAGGCATCTATAAAATACATAATATACTATAAAATGAAGTCCATGCTGATTTCTGTCTGTCTGTAGGAACGTGATAAACTCAAAAACTACCGAACGGATGTTTTTTACCAATGTAATTATAGTGTGATAACTGGGGAAGGGCAAGGTGTAAAATTCATGTGAGCAAAGTCTAGTAAATAAATATAAGCGAATTGAAATAAATGTAATAATAAGGCAATGTAAGCAAATGGAAATATCAAATTCAATTTACTAAAATTAACCTCTGGAACGCAGGCGTGACATACGTATGTATGTCCCAGGAAAGTTTGTTCCGTCCAGCGCTTTCGGAAAACACCTATGTCCCGCAACGACAGCGCCATGTTTCACTACTTGAAATGACGTTAAAATAATTCCACCAATAAGATTATGTTCCACTATTGCAAAGTATGAATATTCTTTTTAATTCTGCTTTGTAATTGGCTGTCATTTTAATAGACTTTTTTTGCAATAATAACGACTGAAAATTGTTTGCCACAAGTTCGATTTCGCGCGCGTTAGACTGACGACAGCTCTGCTTTGAAAAACGTGTAGCGTCGCAATCTCGTAATTTCACTATATGTATTATATATCATTATACTCGGAAACTAATTTTGTTTGCTATAAAATATAGTTAAGATATGATCATTGTATAAATTATAATGAAAAACGATTTTCAAAATATCATTATCAAAAATGGCGGCAAGTTGTAAATACACCCGTCCGCATTTCAGTTTTGTAAGATTAGGTCGTTAAAAGTCGGTTCTATTACTCATAACCTTTCTTATTTTTCACAAACTAATGAGTAAATAATAATAAAATAATAAACTTATGGTTTTGATATTTACGAAAGTGTATCTAAGTCGGCACAGTTTCGCGCGCGATTATGGCGGCCGTTTCGTATTCCGATGATGTGTTTAAACTTTTGTTGATTTATAAAAATATAAGTGAAGTTGATATTAACTGTTGATTAAATTCAATAATTCATTCAGTAAGGTATATAAAGTGATATGAATAATTGCTAATATGCTAAATATTTGTGAGATAGTGTGTGTTAAAAGTTTTATTGAAGAGGATTTTTTTATGTTTTCGAGTTTTATTTCAACGAACTGCAGAGAAAAGGTAATTATACATCATATATCTATAATAAGTTTTCTAAGCATATTTCAATGATGCAAAAACCGTCATTATTTTTGTGATACGTTGAAAACTAACTGAGATATAGGTAAAATAATGACGCCGGTCCTCTGTTGCTCGATCAAGAGGTAAAGCAGCCTGCACTACCGGCCATTTTTTATTTTTTACGTCCCGCGCGGGAGGGGTTAAATTATATGAAACGGAATAAAATTTCAGTGTTACTATAGCCGAAATAAAGACGCAATCGTCAAGATAGCTGGCAGTAATTGATTGACGAGTGCCCAAAACAGTTGTTGACGGAGGCCTACACCGAAATGGTCAAGAATGTCTTAAGATGATGAAGATGATAACTGATCGAATCGAAGTGTGTCGTGTAGTGGTTAAACCCGTAGTAAGACCCCAAGTAACCCTGTTTGATAACCCAGACATGTGCGACAGTTTGTTTTAAATACCTATGAAGGGAATTAGTTCAATGTTACTTGCTGTAAGTGTTATGGTTTGTTTATGAAAGCGGCTCCTTCGAGAAGGTTATGTTAAATAATAATGGTTATAAAGTAATATGAATTATAAACAGTGTTTACTGTTATCAGGGACATAAGGTAAACTAATATCTACTTGGTACTAGGCTCAGCGTCAGGCAGAATTTCTGGGAAAATTATTAATTCGGCAGAAATTTTCCGAACTGTGGCAGCGTCATTTAATAATATTAGCCATTTTAACTATCTGTCCTACTGCTAGGTACAGGCACATTCTGAGGAAAAGTGTAAAGGCTATGGGAAGAGAAGGGCCATGGTTCACCATGGCCCTTTCTGACAACACGTTAGACATAAACATCTTACATAAGACCAATCCCAACACTAGTCATGAATTACGATGTACCGCAAATTTGAAGCGGCCAATTAGAATGCATTTTTGTAGCACCCTTCGCCCCGCATACCTCACCGCTTTGACAGAATTGTTTGTTTGTAGAAATGAAAACATAAGGTGTCTAGTAGGCTCGGTTGTCATTGGAGGCGGAGCTTACAATAATAAAATTAACCTGATGTATGCTTTCTAGTCTAACCAGATATGACAAAAAATAAACATTTCCACTGAGCAATTGACTTTCTGCGAGCCAAACTAACTACCCACACCGACTGTCAAAGATTTTGATGACAGCTAGGATCGACGGTTAAAGGTGCATTCTGAGGCGGAGCCAACAATAATTTACAATTTAACACGCATAACAATGTAACTTTGAAAGGTCTTCGTCTCTCTGCTTAGGGGTCTTTTAGCACCTCCACTAGGTTATCGCTGCGTCTAGGCAGGTAGGGCCACAATGCCACGTCTGCCCTTAAGTTAATTCAAATACTTAAAGCTCATCATGATCATAGTATAGTTTCAGTAGCTATGCCATTAGCTGAATGAGTAAAATATTATCATACATAATTTTAACCGTTTATTGATTTAATTTCTATCATGTCTTGCCTTATTAAGCTAATTGTATTAATGACTAAGTTTTCATGAAATTGATTAAATACCTAATGTTCTGACGTTTCAGATATTATACAGTAGTTGATTTAATGAGTTAAAAATTTCTAATGTAAATTTTGTCATCAATTTATTAGACTGTGGTTATTACGCATATTGCTTGTAAATGAGTTATTGAATAGTAGAGCTTTGGGTAAACCAATTCCTTGATGAATAAACACACATCAGAGACAGTAAAGAATTGCATTTTTTATTACTACATTTCCAGGGAATCTGTACATACATGTGTATATATAAAGTTCAAGCGTTACTGACTGACAGATAGCGATGCCGTCTGATGGCGACTTGATTACCGCCTATCTTGTGAGGGAGGAACATCTTCGGATGACGATTTTGCTGCTGCTGATCTGGCCCGTTAGAACTATTCATGACAAATCACGTCGGAGCTACCAATGTGGAGGAATAAGGTGTGGTGTTCCTCCAACTAATAATAGGATGCTTAGACCAGACTAGACAATTGCGTCTGGTGAACAGCGGCAGTCCGACGGAAGAAGCTTGGCACTGGATTTGTATAATAGTCATTGCATGTGAGATCTCTGCTTGTGCGATTTAGGATATTAGTTCGTCGTGTCCGTTAGATGTCGACATGTTGATTTCTTCGCCTTCCTTCGCCAGATGGCCTCAGTGGTAGGTAGCTTTCACTACAGAATATTATAATTCTTTGGAACTAAATATTCTTGTCAGTGCCCATTCCATTTGTCCTCTGTACACGCACGCTAATTTATCACTACAGATTAATCAGATATACTCGTAGTTTATAGTTAATTAGATCGCTCTATTGTATAGCTTCCCAGTATTAATTAGTTTACCCACATAATTGTACAGTTTGACATTATTTTGTGCCATCCCCTTCATTATATTGGCTGATACTAATAATAAACGTGTAATAGGTAATAGACATTTTTTGTAAGTTTATAATATACGCGTCAGTAAGTAGTTCAATTTAAAAAAGTATGTAATTTGTTACATACCAATTAACTTTATTATTTCCTCTTTTTTCTTACAGCCTTTCTGCTGGACCTTTCCTAACTTGCTTCGTGTGAGCCTATTGACTGCAAACCCAAGAGCCACTCGTCATCCGCAACTCGGCCGAAGACTTAGCGTCATACTCACCTGCTCTTCCTAAAGTATCATTCTTTCTATTGAATCCAGCCCATTATTGTATCAAGGGTTCGTTGAAAAAAACCGTAGTCGTTTCTTCCTCTGAAAAATGTTGGTTCGATTCATAAACCATTTATGGAACAAAAATATTTATATAGGTACTTAATAAAGAAAACATTGAGAAACAACTTTATATGAGTTGAAACAAATAATCTAGTTGGTCTGGTCGCCCAGTGTTTAATGAAGCAAGCCAAATATTTGTGTGATGAGCAGAACTATTTGTTCTATGTCTGAATGTAATTTATCTGTAACTAGACTTTGTTCACGGCTCCACTCGCGTAAATTATACACCTAAGCCTTTCTCAGGAATCACCCAATCTATTGGTCAAAACTGAACAAAAATTCGTTATATACTTTTTGAGTCAATTGCGTGCGCCTGGCGTTCACTTTGTACTAACGAGGGAACGCTGGGCGCAAGCCGGTTGGACTCCTGGCGCTCGCTTGAGGAACGCGCACGCCCAATGTGAGGTCGGCCTTAAAATACTAAACCGTATGTTCTTTTTTATATATAGACACACGCCTTTTATCCCCGAAGTGGAAGGCAAAGGTGTAATATTACACCCTCATTACACTATGAAAAACCCAGTAACACTTTTGCCGGACCCGGGATTCGAAGCCGGGACCTTCGATCAGCAGACGCATACTAATGGAGGCAGTCTTACTTGCATACGCTATCCACAGGACCATAGAGGCAGTCTTATTGGCAGCACGGGGTCTGGCAAGTGCTCGGTAACGGCAATAGGCTCGCCCCCTGTAATGTACCTACAAATTCATATAATGGCGAAATATGGGTGTAATATTACACGTCCTCCGGGGACTCAAGCGTGAGTCAAAAAAAATCGTAAGAGTTATTTATCTGTATCACAACGAAATTAAACCTTAATTGAACTATTAATTATTACCTTTAGCGCACATTTTTGGAATTGATTTGCCTTTCAAATAAAATTATTTTATACGTTTTCAGCGTTCGTGAATTTAAAAATATATAAAGCAGTTTGTATTCCTTTCAACAGTCTACTCATGAATATAAAAATATTTCGTTTTAAGCCGTTTATTTTTTATGTATTTTTATAAATAACTTGTCAATATTTATGAGAAGGTCATACATTATTTATAGCGATGTAGACCGAACTATTGTTTAATATCTTGGAACTGCAGCAGCGATAGCCAAGTGGAGAGACCAACAGAGTCTACGCAGAGGATCTCGGATTCGAATCCACGGCACGCACCAATGACTTCGAAGTTAAGTGCGTATTAAATTGTAAATTATCACTTGCTTATCGTTGAAGGAAAACATTGTCAGGAAACCTGCACGTCTGAGAGTTCTACCTAATGTTCTCTAAAGACATGTGAACTCTGCCAACCCGCACTTGGCCAGCGTGGTGAACTATAGCCTTACCCTTTTCATAGCGAGAAGAGGCCCGTGCCCAGCAGTGGGACAGTATATATAGGGCTGATGATGATGATCTTGGAACTGAAATACTACGAGCAAATTTCCTAAACATGAATAAACTATTTTTATCAAATAGCAAACATAACGAATGTGAAATCGCGAAAGTTTGTGAGAATTTTTAAGCTTTCCATATTTAGTTCACATGCTAATATTTATCTAACGGGTCTATAATAATAAATCTGTAGATTTATGCAAGTTCAAACTCGATGTTATTTTCGTTATAATTATATACTGTTAGAAAATGGACCTGTAAACACTGTTTATATAAAGATTTAATTAATAAATACATTTCAATCTTATCCGCAAGTACTAAGAAATAACAAAGACTAAAAACATTAATTATTTCTCTAACACTACACCTTTCCATACCATCTTTACTGTCATCAAAATAGAATCATACGCTCCACACTAAATTGCGCGTACATATTAAATTGCCACTCACGAACGCACTTAAAGTAAAGGTAAGACCGCACTGGACGGAATTATTCGACAGCGGAACAACACGACACGAAATGTTGTTACAAAGTATTAGCAATTTGAAAAGGTGTAACAAAATACCATCAATGTGGATACGAATCTACACTACGTATCTAACTAACGAGATAATATGAACGAGATGCACAAGAAAATAAACAGTAAGCACCTGCTACATTTAACCCTTTTCCTTTGGAACTCGAGTCCCCCTTGCCAGTGTACTCGTTTGGGCCGAATATATATTTTTTCACAAAATCACTGACATATTTTTACTTTTATAATCTGAAATAATACCTATTTCGAAACCAGCGTGAGGATATGTCGGGGTACTGACATCCTGTTAAGACAATCAGTGTTCCTGGTAGACATAAACTCTTGCTCAACGATCTTCTATTCAGTTAACGAGATCAACCAAATCTTATTTAAGCCGGGTAGAATTTTTCGTCAGCGACTGATGACTAAAATTCTAATATTTACCACCATTCGAAAGCGCAACGTATGTTTTGGTTTAGATTCAATTTTATTTTATTTTAATTACGCTATAAACTAACACTTACGGACATCAAAAACCAATTGTACGTCCAAGTTCGGATTGATAAGCTATTAGTTTCAAGGCATACACTTAAAATGTTGTGTCGCTCCGCTATAAGGCGTGCTACCCAAATCAAATCAAATCAAATCATTGATTGTGGAACACAGGTACAGAGGATGTCACATAATATAATTTATTTTTACCATGTCCTGCCATCTCAGCATACAATATTTGCATAAAAATAATATACAGGCAAAAGTCACATAGTCACACAAAATAAGTAGCAGAGCATATGCTCTGCTACTTATTTTTTTACATAGACCTTCAGTATGATCCTTCCAATTCAGTTTCTTGTCAATAACCAATCCAAGAAAACGAGATGAATCTGTTTCTGATATGATGGTATCCTCATACATTAGTCTGGGGTTGGAAATATTTTGTCCTTTGGTTAAAATGCATAATATTCGTTTTTTTTCAAATTAATCTTCAAATTATTTATCTGTAACCATGTATTGATAGAATAAAATGTATTATTTATGTCAGATTCATAGATATCATCATTATCACAAGATATAGTAACTGTACTATCGTCAGCAAATAGCGTCATCGGGTAATCAATTGCAAGTGGCAAATCATTAATATATAATTATAATGAACAAGAGCGGTCCCATAACGCTACCTTGAGGTACGCCATATTTGATAGAGCGCCCTCTTGACATATGTGATTCTTCAATTTTCCTATTTAAATTTAATCTAAGTATCTCTGTTTTTGTTGACGTACGGTCAGGTACGACTTTATTAGTTTTAGTATGTTACGACGAATACCATAGGCTTCAAGTTTTTTTAACAAGATACTATGTTCCACGTAATCGAACGCCTGTGTCATATCGCAGTAAATAGAGCAGATTGGTGTCCTTTTATTGACGTGTGATAAAACATACTTTAAAAAATCATATACTGCCATATTTATATTTTTGTTACGTCGAAATCCTTTTTGTTCGTTACTCAGTATTACATATTTTTCTAAGTAATTATTTATTGCATTTGAAAAATATTACCGTAAATATTACCTATTACCCAGTGCGCTCTCACCTTTATCCATGCCACGCGTCACAATTAGGAGCAATTACAGTCATTATAGTTCTCAATCATTTATCGTCACACTCAAGTCATTGTCAATTGATGTATTATTTAGGATACAGCTGAGAGCACTTAAGGCACACGGGAGTCATCTCGAGTAGATTGAGGTGAAAGGTTTGAGTGGTTACAGAATAGAGGATCTATTGAGGCTGTAATTGTTGTATGAGATTTGGACGTAGCATTTTGTAACAATGTAGATAAGTGACCTTTATGGAATTTCATCTTATCATTTATCGTGTAAGGCTATATCACTACATAGTATAAAACAATGTATGTCTTCTGTCTGTCTGTCCCTATGTATGCTTAAATCTTAAAAACTACGCAACGGATTTTAATGGGTTTTTTTACTTGATAGAATGATTCAAGAGGAAGGTTTATATTATGTATAATTGACGCAGGCGAAGCCGCTGGTAACGCCTAGTAGCTTATAAAATATCACGCTATGAGCCACGGGTGCGTAGTAGTAGTAGTCTAAAATAGCGCGAGTGTAATTGGCGGACTCAGTTAGTCTATTAATGTCCTCAATAGGCTATTGCTAATGCCTTTTACTTATGATCATTTTACAAAATATAGACAGAAGTAATATAACTGCCTCTGTAATCCAGTGGATAGCGTATGCGACTGCTGATTGGAGGTTCCGGGTTCGATTCCCGAGTCGGGCAAAAGTGTTACTGAGTTTTTCCGAATTCTCAGTAGCAGCACGGAGTCTGGTGTTGTGTCCGGTTACGGCAATAAGCTCGCCCCCTATTACGTGGAACCTACAAATTCGTGGCGAAATAAAAAAACGGCGAATGCTCGCTGTTCTGTTACAAGTAAATGCTCAGGTATATCAGCGCCATAAGAGTACAATAAAATTATCATTTGTAAAGAGTGTGTATAATTCCCGTGCTTTCAAACAGCTTTACTTTCAACAAATGTTATCTCGATCGCTGTAATTCCCAGAAATTGTTTCTGTTCTCCAATAAGCCACTCATTGAGCACTTCATGAAACTCAACTCAAATCGTGTTATACAATCTTCTTTTTATCTTAATAAGCTTAAGGCTTCGAAGTGTTAAACCGCTCATTCGGCCAGTGAGTTTTTACTGTCGAATACTTCTGAGTATCGCTTTGATGTGAAATAATATTTGTGTTCCTATTTTTAGTGGTTGGTTCTTTCTGCTTTGGGCTTAGCTGTTTACCTAGGCATAAAAGTGTATATAGGAACATAATTTGTCGAATTTTATCGGCCAATTAGCTTTCGAATTTATCGGATAGTGGCGAAATTGGCTCTTAGTATTGAAAATATTATAAATCCATAAATAATGTATTTGAATTCCTCGGTGTTTTAATTTATAGTTATTAAATTGTTTCGAAAACTCTTAAAATATATTTGTAAGTGTCACCTGACGTGTTATTTGCTTTATAGGGACCGTGATCACCGAAAATGGCTGTCTGATCTGTGACCGTCTGTCCTTGTTAACAGTTTCTGAGTTTTTACCATCTGAGTGCCACTTTGCTACTTCGGCATGCGCTTAGGTTTATATTGGTGAAGCACATGACGTCTTTATTTCAGTTCCTTATTCATGTCAAAGCCTACAACTTAAATTCCTTGTCCTTTAGCCGCCGTCCGTCAGTCCGCTTAGTGGGAGGCCTACCCCTGCTGCAAATGGCAGATATGGATAAACGGTAATTCGAAGGGAGATAGAGAGAGGTACAGAGCTTACAAACTAAACGTTAGCAAAATAGCCACCACTCCACTCATTATCTTCATCCTAGCATTATCCTAGTTGCATCCAAAACTTTCGCTTTCAAGCCCGGGGTCCGCATTGTTGTCTGAAGTTTGACCTCCACAACAGAACTAGTGTCAGTATACTGAAATGTACTGAAACTACCACCACTTAAACGACTGTTAAAGATCTTCACGACAGCTGACTATGACTTAGCATACTCTGCATTTGAATACCCACATAATTACCAAAATTTAGTGGTGCGCGCCACATTTTGATGGAACACCATTTTAATTCTCCGTATAGCCAACTTGCCTTCCTAGCGTGTAGAAGTGACAATGAAGAGGACACCTAGCGCACAGACGTGATTCTGAATAAGCAAGGCAGTCGCATGAACTGCAAAACTTGTCCTCTTAAAAGAAGCCTAAGTCCAGCAAATATAACTATAATAAGCTTAATAGATATTTTAATCGTTGCACATAAATTCCTGAATTTATTGGTACATACTGCTATGAAGATTTGTTATATCGCTCCGGCATTACTTTCGTTACCACCTCTGTTCCGTTTAATAACTTAAATATGCCTATACTAACAACCTGTTAGAAAACTTAATAATATTCAAAACTTTCAGTACATACAATTTTGGTAGCTTGGCAAAAATAAACCTCCGTTATTTCCGAAGTTTGTACATAGTCGTAAAAAGACTTTGGCCAAGTTTGGCCTAGTCAAAGTATGCGTTAAATTCCCAAGTTTATTATGTAAAAGTGGGCACTTTGTTTATGTTGCGGTAAAGTAGAGATTGTGTAAAATGGTGAATAAAACTAATCTTTCTACGTTGTATTAGTATTTTGATTCTACAACAAATAGTACAAGATGGATAGATATTTGTTACGCTTTCACGTAAAAACTACCGAAAATGTTATCATGAAAATCTGCAGTAAGGTAGCTAGTTTATACATCAAAGTTATTTATAAGCTGCTCCTCAATCCTTTTTAGATACTGAACTCTAAAAAATTACAGTGCCAGATTAGTAGAATTTGAAACGAAGGAGCCTTTGGCAAGTTTGATCAGTATTGTTGCAATTTTTAGTTAGATATAAAAACAATATAGTAAATCATCCTCTAAGCGTTGTCTAGGCTAAAGCCCGGGGTCCGCTTTCTTCTTTTTTTCCCTTTTATTTTTTTTGTTTACCGAGGTGGAAAATCCCTTCGGATCTCTGACTCTTATGGTAATGAGAGCCGGAGTATGTGGCGTTACCACTAAAAACCACCTCGACTTTTCTCATGTACTCGTTGCAACCCCCCGACGGGTATTGGCCTGCCAGATGGTCAGGCGGGCCCCGAACAAAACCCCCTTGGCGGCGGATGAAGGTGTTGGGCTCCGCCGCCAAAAAACCCCGCCGGAGACAGAGGATAGGGAGGACGGCAACGCAACACCGCATCTCCTCTTCCTCTGCGGCCCCACCGCGACGCAACAATGGTGCGCCCCCATTTGGTCGCGGGAGATAGGACGCGCGGCAACGTAACACCGACACGCCTCTCCTCCCGTGACCGCATCCGACTGCGAGAGACAGACAGAACTGTCCCCCGCACCCGCACTTTGGACGCATCCTACGCAGGCCTCTCCCAAGCAGACGTGGAGCGTCCCTTCTCGGGATCCCGTTTAGCTTCACCGTGGGTGTACCTCAATCCCAAACCCACGGTTACTGAGCTCCCCCACCACGACAAGGTGGAGATCCCATTCGGGGTCCGCTTTCTAGTCTAACCAGATTTAACTAAATATCAGTTTTTACAAGAGTGACTGCCTTTCTGACATCGGCCACGGATAGCTTTATTCTATGGTTTAGACTAGTGTCAGTTTATTTATAGGTACTGACTATCTTTAAGAACCGTCATGATAGCCAGTACCGAGGGCTTAACATGCTATCCGGCGCACGGGGCAAGTTACTGAATCCGAATAGTCAGCGGTGCGCGCCGTGGATTCTAACCCAGATACCCTCTGCATGGCAGTATGTTGGTATCTCCATTATGCTATCAGATGTTGTATTATTATATGTTCGTATTGTAATAAATGAAAAATTTGTTTTCACTTTTTTGTAATACATATAGTTATTATAAAGGCCTCATGTTGCCAAAATTTCCATTTCACAAAAAACTGTTTATTGAAATTTCAACAACATATTGAACTAAGCAAACATTTGTAGTCGATCAATCAAACAGCCAAGTTCGCTTGACATTGATGTATTAAGTTGTATCGAAATCGGAAATATTTTTTGAGAACAATGAAACAGTATAAACTGAAGGGACCGAAAATGAAAAATAAAAATATTATGATGGTGTGAAAAACAAACACCAAATATTCATGGAATATATGTATATAAGAAAAGACTTGCACTCGCAATTTGTAAATATCATGAAAACAGAAAATATATTGGCCGGAAAATATATGCTACTGAACAATATCTCGTAACAGAAAACACTTAGCAGTTATTTCGATTAGTTTATAAAAAGTCATCATCATACTAGCATTACATCGGTTATATCAACTACTATCGCCTTGCAGACCGAGGTCCGCTTTAAAGCTCAGATTCAATATAAGATTTGATAGAAAATTAAGCTTCTCTAGAAAGTAATCTTGCTGGGGATCCGATGTTACATTGACGTTGAATTTGAGACATACACTCGGGTATAGAGGTACACTTATACATAATATACACGGGTGTAGGTGCCAAAATTTGCTTTCAGCATGTTTACTAAGCTACCAGTAAATCTCTTACCCGATTAATAATACTATATTCAATAATTTCCTGTAGTACTTTATATTACAGGGAATATAGTTTTAATATAAACCTATTGACAGGAACTCATCCCTGTAGTACTTTATATTACAGGGAATAATTTTATTATAAACCTATTGACAGGAACTCATCGTAAAATATAAGAGGTATTCAATGTTTTCCAAAGTAGTTTTAAGTGTTCAATTCCATTTAAATAAAATGGCGCACGAATTTTGCGAGTACATAATGTAAGCCGAACAATTTCATAGCCTAAGAAGCTCTCACGCATCTCTGTGGGAAATAATATTTAATTGTTACAACCCATGCCCAATTTCAGAAATAGGTGAAAACCCACTAAAAATCCTCAGTTACATTCTAAATCTCATTCCTTAATTAACGCTTTGTCTCCTACAAGTTCGGATTTTATAAACATGACGATTTCGTTCTCATTTCAATGTAATATCAACTCCTTATCTTGAGGGTTAAGGTTTGTTTTAGTGTGAGTTGTTGTTCTTAGGCCGCGTCATACCTTAGGCCTTGAATGTTCAAGGAAACAAATGTGTCTCATACATATACAGCGATTGAAAGGCAAGTTTATGTTGATGAGATGATGTCGTAAAGACACAGAGGCGACCGATGTCACATAAAAGTGCCTCAGAATGTCATCTTGAAGAGAAAATTTGAAAATTTTCTTAGCACCTTTCGCGAAAAGGTAAAATTTTGCACACTTTGTTAAGTATTGAAAAGTTTGAAGAATTGTCAACACGACTTGTTTCTCTTCTTGATTGTTTTTCATTTGGAGTTCAGGGGATGAGATAGATAGATAGATAGATAGATAATATTCTTTATTGTACACCAAAATAAAGTACATTTCTAAACTAACTTAAATCTACAATTTATGTATGTACACACAGCGGCCTTATCGCCAAGGGCGATTTCTTCCAGGCAATCTTTGGATGGACAGGAATGTTGTTAGATGTTTTGTGACGATGTTGTAGCTATGTAACTAAATCTATAACTAAGTATTTCAATAACATACTACAATACACATATACAATTATTAGACTGCCTCCGTGGTGCAGTGGATAGCGTATGCGAGTGCTGATTGGAGGTCTCGGGTTCGATTCCCGGGTCGGGCAAAAGTGTTACTTGGTTTTTCCGATCATCAAATGTGGGTGTAATAATATAGTCCCACGCCTGTATCCCCGAAGAGGTAGGCAGAGGTGTAAATATTACTCCCACATTTCGCCATGAATTTTGAGTCCCACGTAATAGGGGGCTAGCCTATTGCGGTTACCGGGCACATCACTAGATTTCGGGCTGCTACTGAGGATTTCATAACGGAAAAACCCAATTACACTTTGCCCGACCCGGAAATCGATCCCGAGACCTCCCAATCCCACGCGCACCTTTATGCCGCGAGACCAACGAGATAAATATATACATATATATATGTACCAGACTACATAAATAATGGTTTTTCGTACCTAAAGACAGTACCAATAAATACATACTTTATGCACATAAGATACATAAATACCAATATACAAAAAAATACAGATACAGCTGCGAATATAAGTGTGAAAGATAGACGATTACTACATTAATATACCTACATAATAAGTTACTGATTTAGATAGTGCTTTTTTATCATTCCTTTGAGTATATTCAAGGAATTTGCTCTACGAGTTTCTAATGGTAAAGCATTCTACAGGCGCACAGCCTGAGCAGTGAAAGATTTATCGAAGTAGTTAGTGGAATGCTTCGGCATCTCCGGCGTAAGATCTTCAGACGACCCTAGATGTGTGTCATTAAGGAACTTAAATCATTTTTTGAGATAAGAGGGAGTACTAGGATTAAAAAGAACATTATATAACAGTGTAAGAGTGTGAGTATTCCTGCGAAGACGAATTGGCAGCCACTTGAGTTTATTGCGAAAATCTGAGACGTGATCATATTTGCGCAATCCAAATATAAATAGAATGCAGAAGTTTTGGAGACACTCAAGTTTGTCAAGCTGCTCTTCAGTGGGGTCAAGATAACTGACGTCGGCAAAGTCAATAACAGGCAGAAGCAGAGTTTGAGCAAGCGCAATTAGTGGTGATGGGAGGAAAGTTGCGTAATCTCCGCAACGAACCTGCTGATGTAAACAGTTTACGACTGGTTTTTTTTATTTGCGATCTCCATGACAAAGTTTCGTTGAAGTAGATACCCAGGTTTTTAACAGTTTTGGCGAAAGTTAGATCCTTTCCATCAAAACTGATTTTTAGTTGATGGGGCCAACAGATTCTCGAAACCAGTTTGGGGCTGCAGATAATGATTAGTTGGGTTTTTTCAGCATTAACTATTAGTCCATAATTCTTAATCCACTGACAAATCCGCGCTAAGTCCGTATTCATGGTAGTGCAGGCTTCTGCTAACTTATTTAAGGGAGCTTGCATAAACATCTGCAAATCATCTGCGTAAAGGTGGTAGGAAGAAATTAAGTGGTTGGAAATGGAATTAATAAATATCGCCAAGAGTAAAGGAGATAGCACGCCACCCTGTGGCAATATTTGTCTTCGATGCATATACGTTGCCGACGACCAAACAGGTAACTATGAAACCAGTTAATTGCCGATGGAGATACGTTAAGAGAGCGTAGAATGTCAAGTATGATGTGAAAATCTACGGTGTTAAAAGCATTTCTGAAATCAAGTAAGGACAAGACCGTAAGATTTCCATTATCCATGCCTAGCATCTGCAGCAGCTAATATCATCAGTTACGCGAACCAAGGCAGTGACAGTACTGTGGCCGGGACGGAAACCGGATTGGAAGGGATTTAAGAGCGCATTTCTACGTAGGAAGGAACTGAGTTATGAGTGAACTAGACGTTCAAGGATTTTCGACAGAAAGGGTAGAAAAGATATGGGTCGATAGTCTGAGAAGGAACTGGGTTTAGGTTTCTTGGGTAAGGGAAGTATCAGTGCATCTTTCCAGTGGGTTGGAAAGCTACCACTGGCAATGAAATGATTAAGGATGTGGCATAGGATTGGCAGAATTTCCTCCAGGATGGGAAGGATCATTTTCCGACTGATACAATCGTTGCCGACTGCATTGGACGTAACTGTATGTATACTCTTCTTAACGTCACAAGCGGTAAATTGTGTTAATAAGAAGGGAGAATAATCTGGTGGATGATACTCTGGAGGCATAAATATCTCGGTTTTTGCCAACGTTTCGACTGACTGCTTCAGCCTTTGTCGCAGCGGGACTCTGTCGAAACGTTGGCAAAAACTGAGGTATTTATGCCTTAAATATATTATTCATTGCGAGTTAGACCCGCTATATAACCTTGTATAATGTATACATAATATATCATGACACTATAATTACTATATGTAACAGGACTTCTGTACTATTGTAATTGAGGGTCTTTAGCAAAAACAGTAAGCCTTTTTACAGTCATGAAAAGTCATTGGGTAAACGTTGATAATTTTATTTATTTTGTTGTATAAATATGAGGACTGTGTATCAAATTGTTTTCGAGCTGCTTCATAATAGTGAATGTGAATCACGTGTGAATCATTCATGTGTGAAGTGACGACGAATGTCATCTAGTGAAGTTAAATTTGATGTACCTACGTAATATTTCTAATAAAAAATATTCTATAAAGATTTTTCAAATAAAATAATACATATGGGCAAGTTTCCTCTGAAAAAATTACATTCATCTGCGATGGGAAAATTAAACATTTTCAAATTCAGTATTTTCAGCATATGTCCAGTCGTGATTACGAGATGACGACAACTTAGCAAATCTGATAGTATATTTTTAAATATGTACGTGGTTACCGGACCGTGTATAAATGTTAGTACGTATGATTACATCAAAAGTAGTTCAATATTCATTCGAGCAACTATTTAATCATGTTAACTAAACTGCGATAACTTCCATTAAACACTAAATCAGCCATATCATCTTTTGACATCGGTACCATATCCACTTTAGATATAGGTTAACAGTTTCTTACATTAATATCCGGCTCCCAGTACTTAGAGGGCAAATACGTCATGTTTTTGTGTGTATCAGCGGGCATTATCCATCCCTTTATTGTTTCTCAAAAACAAGTTCTATGACCGAAGTATCCTATGTCCATTAGAATTGTATTACAATTTAGGCTACTGGCGTATCCAGTTCTAGGCTAATGGACAAGTAAGATCACTTATAGAAAAAATTTTTGACGCGCTGAAGACGCGCGTTTTTATTTATTTTTACTCATTTATCTTCTAAGGCTTTATAGCCTATATAACATCACGCTATGAGCTACGGGTGCGTAGTAGTAGTAGTAGTAGTCTTAAATAGCGCGAGTGTAATTTGCGGGCTCAGTTAGTCTATTAATGTCCTCAATAGGCTATGGCTAATGCCTTTTACTTATAATAATTTTATGGCTTTCTTACTATGAACTGTATTACTAGATCATTTTGGTTTCATTTCGTCATTGACGCGTGTACCATGATGCCCATAAAGTAAGGAGAAGTAATAGAGACCGAATTAAAATAGCAACCTTACCCAATATATTACTTCACTCTGACTTATGATTTTTTTCTCATGTAAGAGAAAGATAAATATACAAATGTCATTTCGAATCTTCGAAATTGTCGTAAATTTTAACTAGACTAGTAATGTGCTTACTCAAAATGAATTTCGATAAAATATCGATAATGTTTGCAATAAATCCTTAGATTTGGTTTACTCAGAATAAATATCAATTTAATGTTGATAAATCCTCAGATAAAGTAAAATATGTGAATAAATCCAGCTTATACTTAAACACTAGTAAATCATCATCATCATCAGCCTTTAACAGTCCACTGCTGGACTAGGCCTCTCCTTTGAAAGGAGGAACTGGCCTACTATACCTCGCTGGCCAAACGGGTTGGTATAGGGTTTGTATCAAGTTTTCCTTCTCTTATAGTGCTGTTCTATGCATAATATGCTCCCACTGTCGGCTCTTACGACACCCATGGGATGATATGGGGTGGTAACATTCCGTATTCTTAATCCGACACCACACGGATACGACTAGTAAATAAGTTACGATAAAAAAATATCTTTAAATAACCTTTTTAAGGTGAATAAAGCAATTGATATTCATAATATCACTAATAATCACTACCTATATGCAATGATAGGATCAATGACGAGATCATTACCACGTAATGGTTTTCGAATACAAAACCACGTTACGTATTTCAGACTTTTGGAAGTTATATGCTTATTATTATTTAGAAAATTATTACGATTGTCAAGTGTTTGTCTAAAATCTTCCAAACTAAATTAGGCCTTCTCAAATTGAAGGGAGGCACGAGCTTAGTATGCTCAGTTACATAATTATATTAAATCACCAATCGAGAGCAGGTTGCAGTAATAAGTGAGTTAACTAATAGATTAGAAATAAAATTTAACTTGTGGGTCAATTTTAAATAAAATATTTCACACATAATGAATAACATTTATTTAAGGTAAAATAGAAAAAGTCACTGACAGTGTCATTGGCTTAGAAAAAAACTCAAATCTTTACAAAATCATATTATATTTACAGGTCAAATTAATTACGCCCTTATAGATACGCCTAGGTCTAAAATAAGTGAGAAATAAAATAATTTAAAAGAATTAAACCAGGAGCCCGCGTGGTGCGTAAGAAAGAAAATAAAATTGTGTGCGTACTTCTAACTGGCACTGAACTCAAAAAGTGTTGTTGTTAAAAATATTAGTTTTTCTGCTGCCTAGTGCGAGCATCTTTAGATGTGTTGGCGATTAGTCCATTTACTGAAAACTATCGGCACAATGATCGCCGAGTTCACATCCCACATATCGACAATCTCATGAGCTGAGCCCAAATATTTGAACTCCTTCTCTTTTTCCGCTTTTACGAGATTGCTGTCATGCGATATAGTAATAACGTCTATCAATGCGAGTCGCTCTGCTCGGACGCTTATTGGCTACAATAAACCTGTCTGTAATGATACACCTATACCAGGACAACAACGTACGGCCATTTTTTCGAGACCTGGGTCGGGCACATATCTGTATCTGTAGTACGGTGAACCAATGAGATTATATTTAAGGCCTAGTTGCTTATGGATTATCTTGGCCACTTGATTGTGTCTGTGCAAATACTGGCCATTGGCAAAACTAGAACAACCGGATACTATATGTCTGAGATATTCCCCGGGCTGGTGACATGCCCGCCATATGTCAATTGCACCGTCCCTCAGTATATACTATCGGTAGTTGTTTGTCATGACAACTTCGTCCATAATTATGAAGACAAAACCTTTGGTTTCACCGAAGATAATAATAGAAATAAGAGAATAGAATATTAATAAAAATCATTACACAAACCTGCAGTACTGCAGGTTTATGTAATTATTTTTATAAAAGTAAAAGACAGAGGAGGATTAGTCTCACCATCAAAATATGTATTACATATTTTTAAAGTTAGAGTAAAGGTTGTACATGAAGGCAGCGATAGCCTGTGTGCGATAGCTGAAAGTTTGTGATGATCGATGAAAACACTTTTCTTGAGATATATCATTGTATTCAAGTATACTTATTTTGCAAAGAAATATTGCAGCATAGCTTCTACATCACAATAGTGCAAAGGCTTCCTTTTTTTTGCAATAACTGTCACCCACATCGGCGAATACGTGGGCCGAAGCTAGTCTGTAAAATAAAAGTATCTTTATTTCAATTCCTTATTCACGTCAAAGCCTACAACTTAAATTTCTTGTCCTTTGGAAGAAATTTTCATCATAATGTCAGCCTAGAGATGTCTCGTCCATTGCTGGGCATAGACTACCCCCCAAGGTTCTACACACAGACCAATCTTGAGCCACCCTCATCTAACCACTTCCCGCAATCTTAACTAGGTCGTCAGTCCACTTAGTGGGAGGCTTACCCCTGCTGCAAATAGCAGAAATTGATAAACGGTAATTCGAAGGGAGATAGAGAGATAGGTACAGAGCTTACAAACTAAACGTTAGCAAAATAGCCTCCTCTCCACTCATTATCTTCATCCTAGCATTATCCTAGTTGCATCCAAAACTTTCGCCTTCAAGCCCGGGGTCCTCATTGTAAGCGGAAGTTTGACCTCCACTACGGGACTAGTGTCAGTATACTGAAAGGTACTGAAACCACAACCACTGAAACGACTGTTAAAGATCTTCATGACAGCTGACTATGACTTAGCATACTCTGCATTTGAATACCCACATAATTACCAAAAGTTAGTGGTGCGCGCCACGCTTTGATAGAACACCATTTCAACTCTCCGTATAGCTAACTTTGCTTCCTAGGGTGTAGTAGTGACAATGAAGAGGATACCTCGCGATCAGACGTGATTCTGAATAAGCCAGGCAGTCATGAACTGCAAAACTTGTCGTCTTAAAAGAAACCTTAGTCCAGCAAATAAAATTATACAAGCATAAGAGATATTTTGCGCGTTGCACATAAATTCCTGAATTTATTGGTACATACTGATATGAAGAATTGTTATATCACTCCGGCATTATTTTCTTTACCACCTCTGTTCCGTTTAATAACTTGAATTTGACTATACTAACAGCCTGTTAGAAAAGTTAATAATATTCAAAACTTTCAGTACAATATTGTTAGCTTGGCAAAAATAAACCTCCATTATTCCCGAAGTTTGTACATAGTCGTCAAAAAACTTTAGCCAAGTTTGCCCAAGTCAAAGTATGCGTTACTTCCCCGAGTTTATTATGTAAAAGTGGGCACTTTTTAATGTTGCGGTAAAGTAGGGAATGTGTAAAATGGTGCACAAAGCAAATCTTTCTACGTTGTATTGGTATTTTGGTTCTACAATGTAACAAAGACTACAAGATGGATGGATGTTTGTTACACTTTCACGTAAGAACTACTGAAAAGATTATGATGAAAATCTGCAGTAAGGTTGTTTATACATCAAAGTTATTTATAAGCTGATTCTCAATACTTTTTAGACACTGAACTCAAAAGAAATACTTTGACAGATGAGTAGAATTCGAACGAAGGAGCCTTTAGCAAGATGGTTACAATTTTAGTTAGTTACAAAAACAATATAATAAATCATGAATCTTGAACCTGGGGTTCGCTTTATAGTCTTACCCAATTTAACTAAATGTCAGTTTTTACAAGAGGGACTGCCTGTCCGACATCCGCCACCCAAAGGCACATAGCTATATACCATGGTTTCGACTAGTGTCAGTTTATTAATAGGTACTATAGCGAAAGTTTAAAATCGATTAGGTACTGACTCTCTTTAAGGATCTTCGTAATAGCCAGTACCGACGGCTTAACATGCTATCCGGGGCACGGGGCAAGTTACTAAATCCGAAAAGTCAGTGGTGCGCGCCGTGGATTCCAACCCCGATACCCTCTGCATGTTGGTATCACCATTATGCTATCAGATGTTGTATTATTATATGTTCACATATAATAAATGCACACATTGTTTTCTGTTTTTTGTGATAGATATAGTTATTATAAAGGCTACATGTTGCCAAAATGGCCATTACACAAAACAACTGTTTATTGACATTTCAACAACATATTGTTACGAGCTGGGGTTCGACGATAAATTATAACTCACTATGCCACTTAAACTGAACTTTATTCACTAACACAATAACACTAGATACACACACTTAATTTTCACTTCAATAATAAAACACACTATTCACACCACTAGAACAACACTAAACACTTCCGACTTATTTCCTTCGCTTCTTGTTGATCGCTTCGATATTCAATTGTAACTGTCCGTTCCATTCGCTCGCACTCTATTTATACTGGCCGGATAACATCACTAGCGCATTCTAGATACTTCCACAAAACTGTCGAATAATCGCGAACAGTCTATTACTCGATACAGTAACGCCATCTAGTACAGAGTAGCTGAATTACCTTTAAACCACCGATACATTCAATCTCTTCTAGTACCCCCATTCACCGATAGATGGCGTAACACTGTCCCCCTCTTAAACGTGTTCGTCTCGAACATCGCTGGACCCATAGTAACGAGCCAACCGGTCCACATGAACTATCTTCGGTGCACCTCGCGACCCCTTCTGGATTCGATAGGTGACGTCGTTCATCCTGGTAATTATGCGATATGGCCCGTCCCATCTGGCTTGTAACTTAGGCAATTTGCCTTTGCTTCGTACTGGGTTATAAAGCCGCACCAATGATCCCTCGTCGAAGCCTTTGTTGTTTGCCTTCCGGTCGTAGCGAGTCTTCACCTTTTCAGACATCTGTTGTCCTGACTCCCTGATGTGCTCGTATACGTCGTTCATCTTGTTGCGTAGCTCGGTCGCGTAATCCGTTACATTAAGTGGAGATTCTGGCGGGATACCGGTGATTAAGTCTGCTGGTAAACGTAATTCTCTGCCGAAATTGGCAAAAGCTGGTGTTACTCCTGTGGTTTCGTGGACCGCACTGCGATATGACAGAAGGAATGGTTGGATGTGCTTGTCCCAATCTCTTTGTTTGCTCTCCACAACCTTCGCCAGGTACCTTTCCAGTGATTGGTTAAATCGTTCAACCATGCCATCTGATTGCGGGTGATAAGCCGTGGTCCTGGTTTTCTGACACCCATCACGCGACAAGTCTCCTTGAACACCTCAGATTCGAAGTTCCGGCCTTGATCGCTGTGGATTTCCAAGGGTACCCCGAATCGACAAAAGACTTCATGCACCAGCTTGTCGGCCACTGTGGTAGCTTCTTGATTTGGGATTGCAAACACTTCAGGCCACTTCGTGAAGTAATCCATCACAACCAAGAAGTATTTGTTTCCATCCTGGCTCTCGGGAAACGGCCCAGCGACATCCAAGGCTATGCGCTCTCATGGGGCTCCCACATTGTACACCTTTAATGCACCTCTGCTTCGAGTATGTGGCCCCTTGACAGCCGCACAACTTGTGCATTTGCGGCACCAATCCTCGACGTCATCCCGACAGTGGAGCCAATAAAACCGCTCCCAGATCTTAGTAAGGGTCTTCTTAACTCCCATGTGACCTCCCGAAGCACCATTGTGATAGAGCTGCAAGACTTCCGGCACCTTAGTTTTGGGCGCTACCATTTGCAAATGGCACTGGTTACCGCGAGCGTTTTCCCATTTGCGGCACAGAACTCCATCCTGGACGACCAAGCTTTCCCACTGTGCCCAATAACTCTTGGTGATAGGGCTCATTGCTGCGATATCACGCCATTTGGGCCTAGGAGCGCCTGATTTCTTCCATTCAAGAATCGGCTGTACATACTTGTCATCTTGCTGAGCACTCTGCAAAGCTTCTCTCCATTCGTCCCTTAGATCCGTCTTTAACATCCTCACTAGCGCTGCCTGCTTTGCTTCCTGTCGGCTACAGTGCTTGCACTGGTCGGGACACGGCCTACGCGATAGGGCATCTGCGTTACCATGGGACTTGCCGCTGCGATGTTGTATTACAAAATCAAACTCTTGCAGTAGTTCAATCCATCTAGCTACTTGTCCTTCTGGGTCCTTAAATTGAAGTAGCCATTTCAGCGCTGCATGGTCGGTTCGCAGGTGGAATTTACGGCCCAACAAGTATTTGTTGAAATGCTGCAACGTCTTTACTACAGCCAAGAGTTCCCGCCTGGTGACGCAGTAGTTTCTTTCGGGTTTGGATAAGGTCTTGCTGAAGTATGCTATAACAACTTCTTGATCACCCTTCTTTTGTGACAGCACGCCGCCAATTCCAGTGTTACTGGCATCTGTGTCAACTACGAATTCATGCTCATTGTCAGGGTAGCCTAGAATAGGTGCAGTACACAGATGTTCCTTGAGCTTCTGGAATGCAACGTCACAGCTCTCATTCCAACAGAACTGTACTCTGTCTTCGGTGAGCTTATGAAGAGGTCGAGCAATGTCAGCAAAGTTCTTCACAAACCGTCGGCAGTAGGAGCATAATCCGAGGAATGCTCTGACCTGCGTTTTGTTCTCTGGAACTGGCCATTCCTTCACGGCAATGATCTTTTCCGGGTCAGTTTGAATACAGTTCTCCGAGACCACATGGCCTAGAAAGTTCACTTGCCGTCTGAATAACGCGCATTTCTTCGGACTCAGCTTCAAATTAGCTCCTCGTATCTTTGACAGCACTTGCTCCAAGTTTCGAAGGTGATCCTGGAAGGTGCGCCCCACGATGATGATGTCATCCAAGTAGACCAGGCAGGCGTCTCCAATCAGTCCCATAAGCACTCGCTCCATCAGTCTCTCAAAAGTAGCCGGAGCGTTGCACAATCCAAAGGGCATGACGTTAAATTGCCATAATCCTTTCCCTGTGGAGAATGCCGTCTTCTCCTTGTCTCGAGGATCTATTTCCACCTGCCAGTAGCCACTTTTTAGGTCTAAGGTAGAAAACCACTATATCCGCGTCAGCGTATCCAGTGTGTCATCGATCCTTGGCAGCGGGTAGCTGTCCTTCTTCGTGATGTCATTCAATCGGCGGTAGTCTACACAGAAGCGCATGCTGCCATCCTTCTTCTTTACTAGGACAACCGGAGAGCACTACGGGCTGGACGAAGGCTCGATTACGCCTTCTTTCACCATACCGTCGATCATAGCTTCCACTTCACGTTCCCGTGCCACTGGCACACGTCTTGGTCGCTGGCGAATCGGTGCTTCACTTCCCGTGTTTATTTTGTGCTGGACTCGTGCTGTCTTCCCTATGTCGGCATCACTGGTCGAGAAAATATCGGCGAACCGGTTTAACATTTTCTTAGCCTTGGTCTTCTCTTCTTCTGACAGGGTACTTTGGCAGTCCTCCAAAAGTGAAGACACGTCGAATCGTGCACCCTGAACCTTGTCGCTGGTAGGTTGCTCTTGACATCTACGCATCCAAGCCGCTCCTTCATAGGTGCCCAATTCCGTCCCTTTTTTGAGCAACACTTCCTTGTCACTTGCATTTAGTGCGCGTACTGATGAAACTTTGGTACCCCTTACCAAGGTTCGTGCAATCTTCCATGAGGCATCTTCCTCTAGGCCTTCGATAAGTACGCAGCGGTTCCCTCGACCAGAACTCCCGAGTAAACAAACCGGTACAACCGTTTCCGACCGCGGTTGAAGCGTGACATTCTTCAGGCAGTACACTTTTCCTGAAGTTGCGCCTTCCATGAAGACTTCTTTCGAGCCACATTTCAACACTCCTTGGTTAACATCGATCTCGCAGCGATACTTCCGCATGAAGTCTAGGCCCAAGATGCAGTCGTCCACTATATCGGCCACGATGACTTTGTGACGGTAAACTTTGTTGCCTAGCTTCAGATCCACCTCCATTTCACCTCGGACGGTTATGTGCTGACCGGTAGCTGTTCTCAGATTCACACATTCATTGTTCCTGAAGCAGCCCCGAAGAACCCGTCTTGCCAGATGGAAACCGACGACTGTCCGAGAAGCACCCGTGTCCAATGTCAGCTTGCATGGTGTTCTGTTAATTTCGCCTTCGATGATCAGGCTGTTCCCGTCGCATGATTGCGAGATCGAGATACTTGAGGCTCTTCCATTACCAGCCAGCACCCGCCCCGCAGTCCTGGCTTCTACTCGTTTCCCTGCTCTCGCTGCCTGGCAGGCACATCAGGCGACCCCTTTGGTGGAGACAGGGTGTCACCAGGCTGCCTACGCTTTGGGCAGCTCAAGCGGATATGGCCTCTTTCTCCGCAGTTGTAGCACCGAGGTGACGACACAACTTCCCTGATGCGGTGACCTCGGTCGTCGCGTCGCACTGCTTCCACCTCCAGAGCGTGGGCTAAGGCGTCCTTGAGGTCCTTGAAGTGCCCAAGCCTCACTGCTGCTCTTACCTCCAGGTCCCGGATCCCATCCGTAAACGCCTGTACGAGGTTCCCATCAATAAGCGCAGGAGACGACTGGTATGCCTTCCTGACCAGCTTTTCCACCTCTAGAGCACACTGCTGCAGAGTTTCTCCGTTGCGTTGTGTCCTGTCCTTCAGCTGAGCACGATACACATGTTCGAGGTGCGCGTCTCCGTACCTCGCCTCCAGCGCCTCAAGAAGCTTCTCGTAGGTGACGTCTTGTCCGAGTGCCTCCAACACTGTCAAGGCCCGGTCGCGAAGGCCCAAGGTTAGGGCGGTTAAGGCCTGTTCTTTGGTCCACCCATTCGATCGCATCACAGCCTCAAACTGGATCTTGTATGCAGACCATGATGACGAGCCATCAAATGGTGGAACCTTAAACCCACGAGGTGAGGGCACTACAGTCGCAGATATCACTTCATTGGATCCGAGCCCACGCAATCTCCTCTCCACTTCAGCGACACAGGTCTCGTGATGGTCGTGTACACGCTTCTCTATAGAGGCGACGCGAGTCTCAAGCTGGTCGTGTACGAGCTTCTCCACGTCACTGATACGAGCCTCGTGCTGCTGGAGCTCCTCCTTTACCACCTTCAGGTCCTTCCCTACAGCGGCGCTGAGGTCTTTCATCACCACCAGCTGTTCCTCCAAACGGCGGGCCTGCTCCTCCTTGTCGCGCTGTAGTTGTCCCTCCAGGCGGCGCGCGTGCTCCTCTTGACGGCGAGCCTGCTCCTCCTTGTTGCGCTGTAGCTGTTCCTCCAGGCGGCGCGCGTGCTCCTCTTAACGGCGAGCCTGCTCCTCCTGACGGCGGGCCTGCTCCTCCTGACGGCGGGCCTGCTCCTGCATGAACGCCATCAGAGCCGCGATGTCGGGCACCGTCACGGAGTGTGTGGCGCTTGCAGGCTCCACTGCAGCCGCGGAGTCGCCTGGTCCACCAGACGATGGAGTAGGAACGTCTCCGAAGCGTCTCTGGTCCAGGTCTTGCTGGCGCTGGTTCCTGGTGCGCACTCCTTCAGTTTCTTCTTTCGGCATAACCGGCATAATTTATCCCTTTCTTCTGACACCAATTTGTTACGAGCTGGGGTTCGACGATAAATTATAACTCGCTATGCCACTTAAACTGAACTTTATTCACTAACACAATAACACTAGATACACACACTTAATTTTCACTTCACTAATAAAACACACTATTCACACCACTAGAACAACACTAATCACTTCCGACTTATTTCCTTCGCTTCTTGTTGATCGTTTCGATATTCAATTGTAACTGTCCGTTCCATTCGCTCGCACTCTATTTATACTGGCCGGATAACATCACTAGCGCATTCTAGATACTTCCACAAAACTGTCGAATAATCGCGAACAGTCTATTACTCGATACAGTAACGCCATCTAGTACAGAGTAGCTGAATTACCTTTAAACCACCGATACATTCAATCTCTTCTAGTACCCCCATTCACCGATAGATGGCGCAACAATATTTTTGAACTAAGCAAATGTTCGTAGCCGATCAATCAAACAGCCAAGTTCGCTTGACATTGATGTATTAAGTTGTATCGAAATCAGGAAGATTTTTTGAGAACCATGAAACAGTACGCACCTATTAACTGAAGAAAAGGACCGAAAATGAATAATAAAAATATTATGATGATGTGAAAAACAAACAACAAAAATTTATGGGAAATATTAAAGAAATGACTTTTCGCAAGTTGTAAATATCAAGAAAAAATAAAATATAAGTAGTTATTTCGATTAATTTATAAAAAGTCATCATCATACTAGCATTACATCGGTTACATCAACTACTATCGCCTTGCAGACCGAGGTCCGCTTTGAAGTCTAATATTTATATCAGATTTGATAGAAAATTGAGCTTCTCCAGAAAGTCATCTTGCTGGGCCTTCGATGTGTTGCATTGACGTTAAAGAACAATGGTCACTTTGGCCTTTAGCACGTCTGATAATGAGTCCTATACCAAAAAAAAGTACATTTTTTTAATATTTTGATCAAAGCAAATACACATTTTTAGGACTTGGGAGAAAGAAATAATGTATTTACGGTTTATTTTTTAAACTATACCCCTAAACAATAATGAAATGTTATGAACGCAGCCATAACCTTATTGTCAAAATATGCGTTTCATTATACGACATGATAAATAACAATTTATGTTACTTTGTAATAAAACAAAATATAACTTTTACAATAAAATATCAATAGCTGTTTTAGTTACATATAAAATATTAAAAATATTTTTATTACGTAGTAATTAATCGTTTTTTTTTTAATGAAAAATCTAAGATTTGACGTGAATGACGTGAAATGGAACAAATACGCCATTTCGGTGTCTGTCACTGTTATACCCGGTACATCAACTCGCTTGCTTTGAATTGAGTTTTTTAGTTTGTTTGTTAGAAGAACATGTTTTTCTACACACATATTAGGTACCAGAATAGTTTAATGTATATATTTTTACGAATAAACTAAATAAAAACACAATTTAGTTCATAACCTCAAACATACTTTTTATAGAATAAAAAAGGTAATCCAAGTTTTTAAAATTCATATCTATACTAAAGTTAAATAAAGTAACATAAATATATTGATAAATAACTCCACAGCAATAGACGTGAAAAAAGAAATTCTGGTCCACCTTTGTATGGGAACCGACCATTGTTCTTTGAAACATACACTCGGATATAGAGGTACACATACACATAATATAGGTGTCAGAATTTGCTTTCAGCCTGTTTACCAAGCTACCACTAAATCTGTTACCCAAGTAATAATACTATATTTAATAATTCCCTGTAGTACTTTATAATAATATAATAATAATAAACTTTTATTTCAGACTATTGTCCATAAGTGTTAGTAATACAAATTCCTTGAAACTATGTTAGTTACAAAATAAATCTTAAGACTAATTTAAAAATCGGCGCTCCGCTCCTGGTGCACTCGATCCGTACATATGCATACGGGTCCAGAGCCACAGGAACGGGCTGTACATCCTGGTATAAATAATGCTAAGGATGCTGTCGGTGCTCCCCTTCAACCGAGACATCAGGGATGCAGTTCTCTTTCTTAGGATAGTCTAAAAGCTATCTATGTGCGCAAACATATATCCCTGATGCGCTACAGAACCGTGGGAGCCCCATCAACACCCTAAACGCATTGTTATATTAGATTCGGAGAACGTTGTAGGCCCTCTGCGTATGTCTGATCCACAGGCTGCAAGTATAAACAGATTGAAAAAATGCTTTAAAAAGCGTGATCTTAACTTCCTGTGAACATCGAGCAAACCTGCCGGCCAGCATATTACAGCGGACCGACAATGCTCTCCTTTCGCTCTCTATGTCCTCGTCATCTTTCAAATCTTCGTTTAGTATATGGCCAAGATATTTAACCTGTGACACCCTATTTAAAGTTACATTATTCATCTGAATAGATGGAACAATTTCAGGTCTTCTGGAGCCTGCTTTAAATACCATGACCTCACTTTTCTTCTCATTGTATACAAGACCATGGGCTCTTGCATATGTTTCACACGTCCCAAGAAACTGTCGGAGGGCGTTAACCGAGGGGCTCAGCAGCACCATATCGTCGGCGTAGCTAATACTATTTATGACTAGCTTTCGCCCGCGGCTTCGCCAGCAAGAAATTTTAATAAAGAGTAGCCTATGTACTTCCCCGGGTTTCAGACTATGCATGTCAAATTTCATCATTCGCTCTGCAGATTAGCCGTGTAGCACACATATGTATTAACAGATAATACTTAAAAATTACTTTTGTTTTCATAATCGTTGAACTTCAGGTAAAGATTAGTATGTAGGTATATTATTGAAGTTATGAAGAGCTTATATACCTACTGAATATAACAGGACCTAAAATAAAAACTGAAAGCGTTTCCACAAAGTACGTATATAGCCGTAGCCGTCTTAAGCGCGCCAACTCATAGAAAGCGATTTTAATGACGCTGCGCTTAGGTCAAATATATCGTGATAACTTTTAAACTATTCGTCCAAACTGCTTACTGTAAAGACAAAGTTCATCTACATTAAATAATGAAGGCAATAAATCTATAAATTTTGAAAACAATTTGCTAACGATTACGACGAGAAAGGATTTTTCATAGTGAGCTCTATTCTATGAATCAAGCCCTTTCATTTGATACCTATATTGAGGTATTTGTGAAAAATAAGTAATCCGCCATTTTGTGGCGGCGGCCATCTTGAAATTTTCATAGTGAGGTCTATTCTACCAATGAAGCCCTTTTATTTGATACCCATATTGAGGTATTTGTGGAAAATATGAAATCAGTCATTTTGTGGCGGCAGCCATCTTCGATTTTTCGTAATGAGCCCAATTCTACCAATGAAGCCCTTTCATTCGATACCCATATTGAGGTATTTGTGGCAAATAATATGTAAACAGCCATTTTGCTGCGACAGCCATCTTAGATTTTTCATAGTGAGCTCTATTCTACGAATCAAGCCCTTTCATTTGATACCCATATTGAGGTATTTGTGGAAAATAAATAATCCACCATTTTGTGGCGGCGGCCATCTTGGATTTTTCATGGTGAGGTCTATTCTACCAATCAAGACCTTTCATTTGATACCCATATTGAGGTATTTGTGTAAAATATGAAATCAGCCATTTTGTGGCGGCAGCCATCTTGGATTTTTCATAGTGAGCCCTATTCTGCCAATGAAGCCCTTTCAGTCGATACCCATATTGAGGTATATGTGGCAAATAATATGTAAACATCCATTTTGCTGCGACAGCCATCTTAGATTTTTTAAAGTGAGCTCTATTCTACGAATCAAGCCCTTTCATTTGATACCCATATTGAGATATTTGTGGAAAATAAATAATCCGCCATTTTGTGGCGGCTGCCATCTTGGATTTTCCATAGTGAGGTCTATTCTACCAATCAAGCCCTTTCATTTGATACCCATATTTTCCACAAATACCTCAATATGTAATCAGCCATTTTGTGACGGCAGCCATCTTGGATTTTTCACAGTGAGATCTATTGTACCAATCAAGCCCTTTTATTCGATACCCATATTGAGGTATTTGTGGCAAATATGTAATCCACCATTATGCGGCGACAACCATCTTGGATTTTTTATAGTGAGCTCTATTCTACGAATAAAGCCCTTTCATTTGATACCCATATTGAGGTATTTGTGGAAAATAAGTTATCCGCCATTTTGTGGCGGCGGCCATCATGGATTTTTCATAGTGAGCTTTTTATGATAAACAATATCACCGTACATTATCTTGAAGTAACTTTTACGGTTTAGGCAACGCACGCAAAGACAGCTTTCACAGGATTTTTGCCGACTTACGAGTAGTTGATACTTTTCCGTATGTTATGGCAACATTGTACAAAATCTTTATAAATTGTAGCCTATGTGTTATTCTGACGTATAACCTATATTACTGTAAAGTTTCATCCAAATCCGTTCAGTAGTTTTTGCGTGAAAGAGTAACAAACATCTATCCATCCATCTATACATACATGTACATCTGTGTGCTTAAGCGCTAGTGTAGCTGCTTTGGTTGATAAACCCGCTCTAAACCCGAATTAGTCTTCGTGGATTTTAAGCTGTGCAGCTATACGTCGCTCAAGCACACCATCAAGCATCTTAGCGGTAATTGTAGCTAGTGAGATAGGCCTATAATTGTCTTTATCAGAAATATCAACTGTCTTATTTTTAACTATGGGTACCACTACCGTTTTTGTCAAGTCACAAGGCAAGTATGAGTGTCGTATAGAAAAATTATACAGCATATACAGAACCCTCGGCAAATGCAGGCCAGCATTTTGAAAATGTTCTATGCTTAGACCGTCCCATCCTGGCGACTTACCTTTAGGGCGGTTTCAGATTAGCGTATTTTTCTGCGCGTATACGGTCGTTTTAGCATACGCGCTTACACGCGCGCTACAATACGCGCTTCAAAAATCCAGACTCACGTAAACGGGCGTGTTCGCTCGAAACGGTAGTGACGTCTTGTCAGTGTCAACATGGATTTTGACGGCTCGTGGTTATACGAGCTTAGAAGCGCGTCAACGCTCGTACGAGTAGCGCGTGTGCCAAAAGGCGCGCCTATACGCGCCTACATGCGCTTCCAAAAACGAGCTTATACGCGCGTATAAAACGCTAATCTGAAACCGCACTTAGTCATTGAATTAATTACTGACCAAACTTCCTTTTATTAGGATCGGTTCACCGCTCAACAACCCGAACTCACTCGTCCATTTATCAGACGGAAGCCTTGAAGTAACTTGAAAATGCCTCAAAAATGCCACAGGAACCACAGGTCTTGGGTTTAGTTTCTGTGTCGATTTCCAAAACTTTTTAAATTGTTTATTTTTACGTTCAGTAGCCAAAATATCCATTTGAATTTGCTCTTTATGGTTCTGACAAAATTTTATTTTTTTTAAGCGACTTTCTAGTTTCTTTCATTACCACAAAGAGGTGCGCCGATTGAGGTTTTCCATGCCATACCCAATTCTGAAAAGCTTGTCTATCATTCAAGTGAGCATCCCTGACGTGCCTATTCCACCCAGTCACTCTAGGCTGCTTTCGCCTACGTTCTGTGATCGTGTAGCTACTTATCGCCGCGTCCTTAAGCGATGATATTATACTATTATAAAGTCAGTCTATCACTATCCTGTGCCCTTCATTTATACAGAGATTATCGCAACATTCACTTAATTCAGAGGGAAAGTCAATAGCTCTTAACCTCTCCATACATAACTTGTGATAATACTCTATTTAACTTATATTTCTTTCACCCCATACAACCTTCTCATTTAATTTAATTTGCCGTTTAACTGGTATATCTGTTGACCTGACCCTCCCCATGTTGACATGAATACAGAGTGGAAAATGGTCAGACCAGTATATATCATAGATAACCTTAACCTTTTCTAATGATTTCCACGCTGCTTCCGTCACAAAGCAATGGTCAAGCCAACGTCTACTTCCACAAACATCACTCACAGAAGTGTACGTGTCCGTGTGCAAGCCTAGCAAATATAAGCCGCGCATTTCCACTTTTGTTCTACACAATAGCTGAGCATCTCCCGACTAAATAATTCTCCAGGATGCGCATTAAAATTCCGAGAATATACACATACTCTATACCGGCACTCTTAACTATAGCCGCAATCTCACCTAGACAGTCACAAAACTCAATTAAGTTATCGGTAGAATTTGTGGGCATGTACACATTCACAATCGACAAAGTGCGATTATTAGACACTGCTTTGATAGCCGCGATACGATTATATTACGGGGAATAATTTTATAATAAACCTATTGACAGGAACTCATCGTAAAATATAAGAGGTATTCAATGTTTTCCAAAGTAGTTTTAAGTAATCAATTCCATTTAAATAAAATGACGCACGAATTTTGCGAGTACATAATGTAAGCCGAACAATTTCATAGCCTGAAAAGCTCTCACGCATCTCTGTGGGAAATAATATTTAATTGTTACAACCCATGCCCAATTTCAGAAACAGGTGAAAAGCCACTAAAAATCCTCAGTTACATTCTAAATCTCATTCCTTAATTAACGCTTTGTCTCCTACAAGTTCGGATTTTATAAACATGACGATTTCGTTCTCATTTCAATGTAATATCAACTCCTTATCTTGAGGGTTAAGGTTTGTTTTAGTGTGAGTTGTTGTTCTTAGGCCGCGTCATACCTTAGGCCTTGAATGTTCAAGGAAACAAATGTGTCTCATACATATACAGCGATTGAAAGGCAAGTTTATGTTGATGATATGATGTCGTAAAGACGCAGAAGCGACCGATGTCACATAAATGTACCCCAGAATTTCATCTTGAAGAGAAAATTTGAAAATTTTCATAGCACCGTTCGCGGAAAGGTAAAATTTTGCACACTTTGTTAAGTATTGAAGAGTTTGAAGAATTGTCAACACGACTTGTTTCTCTTCTTGATTGTTTTTCATTTGGAGTTCAGGTAAGTATGATACTTTAAGAAATGAACTTTTTTGTTTGAGTTCTGCAAGGGTCAAATTTTATTTTATATGGCAATTTTTATCACCCACTTTATAACAGTTATACAATAATAACTGTGTGGAAATACAACATCTTGAGCTTTTTTATTAATACTTGTGTTAGGAGCCCCCGCCCTTCACATTACACAATTATAAAACCAGACAGGCATTGAATTATTACCTACAGAAACCAAGTACGCGCACGTAACAGGCGCCGTTCATTTGGGTCAGAATCTGACCCAAACGGCGGCCGCGTTGTCTGTGGTCCGAGTTGCACGGTAGCGTAAGCATCTCCCGCAAAATAATCGAAATTATGACATATTGTACAGAGTTTTTGTGCCACAATGCTTCAGAAAAAGATTATAAGATTGCTGGAGTATCATTCCACCGGTCAGACATCTATTTTATTACGTAGATTGTCTAATAATTCAAATACAGTGAATCATAATAACAAAATCTAAGTACGAGCGGAGTGTTGCCAGTTGGGTGTGAAATTGTCCCAGTTTAATTAACACATTCCTTACCAAATTTTATTATATTGACAGTAATAATAAAGAAAAAGAATTAGGTAGGTAGTTACATATATAAACTTAACCTTTCAAACACCGCTGGCTGGTACATACCAATCGATTACGACAATTTTGTCACGTCAAGCTCGGCTAAGACGACATCGTCTCAAAGCACTAGATTTTTCCGTTTTTGTATTGAAAGGCTTGTATCTAAAGTCTAGTATTGTCTTGTAATGTAGGTACGCGTAACTAACTTCGTTGTTGAACGAATGACCTTACCGACCGAATTATATTATAATTTTTAAACTTGTCGCCTTTTTTGGTAACCATAGCGCAACGGCGCACACATAGTACACGCTGTTGATTTTGTTATTTTTTTCTCACAAACATACATAAATACTTTTATGTACTGAGAGCATTTAACTAGGAAATAACTCGGCACTTGTTAGTGCTTACGTTTGAGCGCATAAAGTTTCGTCAAGATTGATTTAGCCATCGTTAGTCAGTCGTAAAAACTTAAAAAGCGTGGCTTTAGAATTTATAATATACAATACGCTTGTGTCCTGAAATGTTATTAGCGATTGATTTGTTCCTTTATTAGATGTTAAACTGAAATACCTGATTTTTTCTTCAAAAATCGATCAGCAACATTACTAATAACGCCTTTTATAAACCCTTTTGAATTTGACACGAAAACGCTGTAAACCATCATGGCGGTTGAGTGATATCTAGGATGATGTATCTGTATGAATTTGACAAGCAAATAATAATACCGTGACAGACCGAGACATACAGAAATACATAAGAGTAAAAGAGACAAAGATAGCATTTTTTGTCTTTGTCAGAGTTTTCGTTTTTTTTGTTGGTCACAACTGAATATTGTGACCAACAAACGTTTGAGCTCTCGATAATTTCTGCGAAAAATTGTGTTATTATTGATATTAATTGTGAATGCTTAGTGAAAATATCATAGGTTCAGATTTATTATGGTGATTTGTTACATTTTAGGCTGTAAAAGCCATAGTGAGCGGAAATGTGAGAACATAACCATTTATTCGTAAGTACGATATTTTAGTTATAATATCTATTTATACATGAAAATATTGATAGAATGATACAAATAGCGTATCATTACATAAGGAAATAATTTCTAAATTACATCAATAAACCAAAAAATGCTATTTTATTATCACCGCGATTTTAGTATAACACAATCGAATTCAATAGGTCGTTGAATGTTGTGCTAGCTAAAAGTCATCGATACTTTTTAATTTTACAGCGTTAAATGTTTTTAGGGATACCACTGAAGCGTTTGGGAAATTACCCAAATTTTGGGTAATTTGCCGTTATTTGGTTTCATATGAACCTAAGATTAATTATTTAATTTGTTTTCCGATTCTTTGTAGTAATGAAATTATTTGTTTATAGATTCCAAAAGGACTGCACGATCCAAAAATAATTGTGGATACGTGCAAGAGGAGGAGAAAACTGGGATCCGAATAAATATGCAAGAGTATGCTCTAAACACTTTGAACAAAAGTGTTTTAGGAAAACTCCCCGCAATAGGTACTTATTTGGAATTATTCTCGAATGATAAAGAAGAGAAAATAAGAAATTTGTATACAAAATTAATTTTGTTCAAAGGACAGTAAAGTTGAGTGTCAAATAATATTATAATAAAAGATATATAACTGTGAGCCTCGTGTTTATTTGGCGAGTGAAGCCAGTCCCACATATTCGACACTTTTGTTATACATAATAATATTAAGTATAAAAAATACTTATCATATCGTAAGGTTAGCTATATTTTTATTTTTTTATTGGGCTGTAAATTATATTACATAGATGTTTGTTACTATTCGTTGCAAAAGTACCTAAACGGATATTGATGGAACTTCTCGAGTTAGCTCATAAATTCATCAAATTACCAAATTGATTAAAAATTATAGGAGAACGCGGTCTCAGATGTCTGGTAAGGTATTCAATTCCGGAACGACCGGTTGGCGCAGCGGGAGTGGAAACGACTGCTACGCCGAAGGTCGCGGGTTCGATTCCCACACAAGTCAAACATTTGTGTGCATGAACATGGATGTTTGTCTTGGTCTGGGTGTTTCAATGTATAATATGTATGTATTTACAAAAAAAAAGTATATAAGTATGTTTATCCATTATCTAGTACCCATAGTACAAGCTCTGCTTAGTTTGGGACTAGATGGTGTTGTGGTAATGTGGTAGAATATTATTATTATTATGCCTCTCTATTTATACACATTCTCATTAGTCTAATTTTATACCATTAAATCACTTCACAAAAAAAATAAATTTAACCATATAAAATAGGACCACGGAGATTCACCGGCATCGGGCACAGGGGCCAAGCTACCGGTGGTTAGGGCTCCAGAGAGAGGAACCTCCGAACGATGCGTGTCGTGTCCAGCAATACCGCCTTCTGTATAGAGGACTTGATCCAGCCGTCTAACGAGAGCCTCTTGAGGTGGTGGTCGAGGCTCTTGGCTATAAGACCATTTACGGTCACGACTATCGGCACAATGATCGCCGAGTCAACATCCCACATGTCGACAATCTCGTGAGCCAGGTCCAAATACTTAATTTGGTTATCTTTTTCGGCTTTCACGAGATTCTCGTCATGGGGTATGGTGACGTCGATGATCATTGCAAGGCGCTCTAATCGGTCTATCACCACTATGTCCGGCTTGTTAGCCGCAATAGTTCTATCAGTAATGATAGACCGATCCCAGTACAGAGTAGCACGACCATTTTCAAGAACTGGGTCGGGCACATACCTGTAATACGGTACTTCGGAGTCGACAAGTTGGTACTTTAAGGCAAGTTGCTGGTGGACTATCCTGGCTACTTGGTTATGTCTATGCAAGTATTCGCCGTTGGCAAGACGAGAACAGCCGGATACTATATGTCTGAGCGATTCACCAGGCTGGTGACATGCCCGACATATGTCAACCGTCCCATCCCTCAGAATATATTTCCGGTAGTTGTTCGTCATGAAAACTTCGTCCATAATTGCAAATACAAAACCTTCTGTTTCGGCGAAAAGATCGCCAAAACGTAGCCAGGACACTGAAGTTAGAAAATCTACATCGGGCCCATGCAAGGCCCGGTAAAATCGTCCATGCAGCTGTTTGCCCTTCCATACCTCCTTGCGCTCGTCTATACCAAGTACGGCAGGTTTGCGCCAGTTCTCTTTGGCCAGACCCAGCGGGGTAAGTCCGTTGTCCACAGCAACCACATCTCGGTGCAAACCCGCGGCAGTGTGGAGAAAGTATTCTCTGAGATTGCACATGTACACGTATGGTCGTGTAGCTAAATTGGGTGAGTATCAATGAAACTGCAGATGTCCAAAGTACGTGCGTTTATTGTAGTGCACCAATTGATACTAATTACATTTATTAGGTACATTATTTATATAGGTAAATTATCGATACAAGGTAGGCACAGTACACCCCCCTTTATAAAAAAAAAATTATATAAAATAAAAGTAATTATTCGTCTACGCAATACATAAAATAAAAAACAGTTACATAAAATAAAATTCATTAATATCTAATCCTAGCTCGGTTACACAGCTTACCTACATTGTTATTATAAGGTGTTCGGTTACATAATATTACACGGTCTGTATTGTAAACATACAGCTACTAACACTATAAACGCTATTCATATTCCGATAAACTATTCGATGCCGTATAGCGACCGTTATCACTTTATCACTCTTTGTTTGTTTTTACACTATCACTACACTATGACGCGCTGTGGTGGGCGGCTGTCAGAGCCCGGCTCACCAGCACGCGGTTCCATCCTCCAACCATCCAACTCCAGCAGTTCCCGACGCATGTATCGCGCGTACCCGGTCTTACAATAACGCCACATAACATATAATATAGCCACCAGGATACATGCTATTATAATTAGCAGGTATGTCTCGTGTCGCATATATACTGATGAATGCGACTCTGTTTGCGTAGTGGCGGCACTATTTCCAGCGCCGTTTTGGGCAATAACTATTTCCTCAGTGTTTCTACTAGGCGAAGAACCCATTGTATTTTATTCGACTGATCTTATTCACTTAGATATGTATTCACAGTGTAAAGCGCACCACAGGTTTAATAACTCGTCCAAATCTCGATACCTTAGTGTCATTGTTTACATTCGCCGTTGCCTTTTTAGGAGCATCTATGCACTCTTGTGTCACTATCGAATAGGCTGGTTTTAATCGATCAATACTAACTACTTTCGGCGTATCTGCTTGCATGATTTTAAAATATTTTTCAGATTTTTCAATGACCTTAAAAGGACCCATATACGGTTGAGTTAGTGGTTTAGACACTTTGTCCACGCGCACAAATACATGGGTGCAATCTTTTAGTTCAGGGTGAATAAAAATTTTTCCTTGGTGCAACTCTTTTCTTGGAACGGAACCTAAATCTGATATTTTTCTGCGTAGTTCTTGCACAAACAAAACATTGTCGGAGGTTTCTTGCCTTAGCGGCTGGAAAAAATCTCCAGGCAATCGCAGTGCTTCACCTAACACCATTTCTGCAGCGCTCGTTTGCGTATCGTCTCTCAGACACGCTCTTAATCCCAATAAAACTGTTGGTAACTCTGAGACCCATTGTTCCGTTTTGCCTCTGCACATAAGTGCAGCCTTGAGGGATCGGTGCCATCTTTCCACGATGCCATTCGACTGCGGGTGATACGCTGTTGTCCTAAATTTATTTATGCCCATCCTCTTGGCTAAATGCATGAACAATTGCGATAAGAAAGTAGAGCCTTGATCAGTGGTTAAGTTCAAAGGACATCCGAATCGCGATATCCATCCGGAGTACAAAATATCCGCTACTGTTTCGGCTGTGATATCCTTAGCCGGGTAAGCTTCCGGCCATCCCGTTTTCCTATCCACCATAGTCACTAAATAACGATAGCCATTGCAATAAGTAAGTGGTCCAACGATATCCACATGCAGATGATCAAATCGGTCGCTGTATACGAAATGTCCGTGGGGTGATACCGTGTGCCTCTGTATTTTTGATTTTTGACAATCTACGCAACCTTTGACCCATTCCGTCACATCTTTATTCATGCCCTGCCATATATATCTGTCTTGCATCATCCTTCTAGTCGTACGTGTGCCCGGGTGACTAATTCCGTGTACCGCGTTGAAAGCTGATACACGAAATTCTTTGGGCAAATATGGGCGCGCTCGATTCAATGATACTTCGCATTGTATTGGTTTGCTACAATTAGGTATCAATATTTTCTTAAATGTTAATGATTTCGACTTTATAATGTTTTGTAGCTCGACATCATGACCCTGTGCGTCGGCTAACTTGTCATAATCTAACGGTGATGAAATGTCAATTGCTGATATTCTTGACAAACAGTCAGCAACCGTATTTTCTATACCGGAAATATGCCTTATCTCTGTAGAAAATTGCATTATGAAGTCTAATTGCCTTATTCTCCGTGGTGTGTCATTCTTACTAACTGTATTTTTCTGTAATGAGTAAACTATGGGCTTGTGATCGGTATATATTGTAACAGGTCTCCCTTCAATAAATGCTCGAAAGTGTTTAATAGCAAGGTAAATGGCCAACAACTCTCTATCATATGTCGAGTACCGTTGCTGCGTTTCGCTTAATTTCGTAGAAAAAAATCCCAATGGTCTCCACGCATCGCCTTCTCTTTGCTGCAATACAGCTCCTGCACAGGTGTTGGAACAGTCAGTCATGAGAGCGATCGGCGCATCTGGCGACGGAAATGACAGTGTAACTGCGCTTTTTAGGCTTTGTTTACACTGTTCAAATGCCTCGATACTTTCGTCCGTCCACGGAATCGAACTCTTATCTTTCTTTTTGGAATCATGAAGAAACACGTTCAACTTCGTTTGTATTCCTGCAGCTTTAGGTAAATGTCGTCTGTAGAAATTTATAATTCCGAGAAAACGACGAAGTTCCTCAACTGTCTTCGGCCTTGGAAACTCAGTTATGACCTTTGCTTGACTGTCCAACGGCTTCATACCTTCCTTTGACATACGATATCCCAAGAAATCTATTTCAGACTTGCCAAATTCACACTTGGATAAATTTATTGTGATTCCATATTTGTCTAATCGCTGTAGAACTTCTCGTATGTGACGTCGATGCTCATTCTCCGTCGATGACGCAATGATGACGTCATCAATGTATGTAAATACGAAGTCAAGGTTCCGTAGCACTTCATCTTGCATAAAGCGCTGAAATGTTTGCGCCGCTGTACGAAAACCAAAACCCAGTCGTAAAAATTCAAACAAACCGAATGGCGTTGTTATTGCCGTCTTTGGAATGTCCTCCTCATGTATGGGAATATTATGGTAAGCCCGTTGGATGTCAATTTTCGTAAATATAGTCTTCCCGTGCAATAAATAACTACAATCTAGAATGCGCGGTATCGGGTATCGGTCCGGTTTAGTGATCGCGTTCAGTGCTCGGTAATCGCCGCACGGTCTTAGCTCGCCGTTCTTTTTCGTAACGACATGAAGAGGGCTCGCCCAGTTGCTCTTAGAGGGCCTGCATATCCCCATCTCCTGCATGCGTTGAAATTCGGCCTTGACTTTGTAGTACTTATCAGGCGGTAAAGGTCTTGGGCGCGCGAATACTGCTGCGCCCGAAGTCTCGATGCGATGTACCACCGAATGACAAGGAGCGTCCTTGAAACATATCGGTTTCGTTACGTTGGGAAATTCGTCTAAAATGTCACTAAACTCGTTTTTACAGTCAATCGTTCTCACTGACGGCTCACTTTGCACTGTCACAGATGCAATAGTTTTTAGATTAGTCACTGAGTCGATAAGTTTTTTATTGTTCATATCCACTAAAAGTTTGTAATGGGCTAAGAAATCAGCACCGAGTATGGGTTGCTTGACTTCTGCCAACACAAATGACCAACGAAATGGTCGCCGTAACCTAAAATCTAAGTCCAATGTCTTAACACCAAAAGTCTTAATTTCACTACCGTTCGCAGCGTAAAGTTTATAGTCCTCACATTTAGCACTAGCAACACGATTTTTATTTATCGGCAGCACTGAAATGTTCGCACCGGTGTCTACTAAAAATCGAAGTCCGCTGCTATCATCCGTTATACACAATCGGGGAACAGGAGCTATGGTGCAAATCTCCACCTGCGATTGCACCAGATCTAGTTTTCCTTCTTGTCTGTTTTTGGCCAGGCGCACGGTTCTAAGCATTTCCTAGCTCTATGGCGATATTTGAAATGGTAAACACACAGCCAGTCCGCACTATCAGGTGAACGACGTGTCGTATTGCGCCCGCGTGAGTTGGATCGCGATCGGAAGCGGTATTGATTATGATTTCTATTACAGGAACAGTTTCTATCTTTCTCCAAATCTCTGATTTTCATGCTTAATTTGGCTATCTCAGCCAGAATTAATGCACTGTTGCTGTTCGTGCTTGCACTCTGCAAAGCTTGCACTTCCGTAACCTGTAATGGTCGCGCAGTCTCAACAACCTTGTCAGCTATTGCCGCTAAATGCTCCAAGTCCTTTACTTCACTCACAGCTAATACACTTCGAACAGATGTCGGCAGATGTCCTTGCCACATTATTCTTAGCGTCTCGTCGGGTATCTTTTCTCGAGCCAGTTCTCTCATTCGTCTGAGGAGTTGAGAAGGTTTTTGGTCTCCCAACTCCATCTCACTTAAAAGCTTCTGGAACTGTCGAATCTCAGACTCTTCATAAACTTTGAGTAAGCGCTCTTTTAAGGCCTCGAATTTCTTCGCCTCAGGTGGTTTGATGAGAATGTCACTGACCTGCTGGATAACATGCTTACCCAATTTAGTGACTACCATGTTGTATCTTGCTTCATCACTCATTTTCTGCGGTGCTAGTACAGCCTCGCACTGTATGAACCAAAGCCTCGGCTGATCGACCCAAAATTCGGGTATACGCGAGGAAACACTCACAACAGCTACTTCTGCTGACCCGCTTGCACTTGGTTTCATTTGGCTATCCTGCTGAGAAGTCATTGTGGTTCAAATCCTTTGTCTAGGCAGTGAACACACTTTGATTCTCGAACGTCGTATTCGCGTAACTTGAGATCGGGGTCACCACTGTACACGTATGGTCGTGTAGCTAAATTGGGTGAGTATCAATGAAACAGCAGATGTCCAAAGTACGTGCGTTTATTGTAGTGCACCAATTGATACTAATTACATTTATTAGGTACATTATTTATATAGGTAAATTATCGATACAAGGTAGGCACACACACCTCGCGATTGTGGAGGGTCTTGGCACTTAAGAAGCCCCGACCCCCGCACTTCCGCGGGATGTACAATCTCATCACTGACGAACGCGGGTGATGCATCCGGTATCTGGTGAGTAGACAACGAACTTTCCTATCCAAGGCGTCCAATGCCGTCTGAGTCCATCTGAGTATGCCGAAGGAGTACATTAAGACCGGCATGGCCCAACCGTTACAGGCACGCACCTTATTTCCGCCCGAAAGAAAGCTTTTTAAAACTTTCTTCAGGCGGCCAAAGAAACGCGCCTGCAACGACTGTTTCATGCCAGCCTCATCAGTGCATAATGCCTGCGACATACCCAGATATTTATAGGTTTCGGTTGCAGAGAGTGATCTAAGTTATGTGAAATCTGAAAGTTCTATACCATCAGATTCCACACTCCTGCCTCGCCTTACATGCATGACCGCACATTTATCCACACCGAACCCCATCTTAATTGAATTACTAAAGCTTTCAGTTATCTTTAGTAACTCAGTTAATTGGGGGTCAGTGGAGGCAAATATTTTGAGGTAATCCATGAAAAGGAGTTGGGAAATAACTTGACCTCTACTCTGCAATCTATAGCCTAGCCCTGAACTTTCGAGCAAAGTGCTCAGTGGGTTCAGTGCTAGGCAAAACCATAGTGGACTCAAACTGTCACCTTGGAAAATACCCCGCTTGATCCTTATAGGTACGCCATACCCGCAAGGCTGTCGACACCCTGGATAGCGAAGCACCGTACTCCACTGCCCCATACATGCCTTCAAGAGGGTGCATAGAGTTGCATCAACTTTGTACAGCTCCAGCACCCTCAAGAGCCACGTATGTGGCACAGAGTCATAGGCCTTCTTATAGTCTATCCAGCATGTCGCCAGATTCTTTCGACTACGGCGAACCTGTTGGCTTATGGTCATGTCGATAAGGAGTAGCTCTTTAGTACCACGGGCCCCGCTTCTACATCCATTTTGAGATACAGATAAGATGTTATTTCTAAATATATGTGCTTCCAATTTTGTTCTCAAAATGGATGTAAAAACTTTAAACAGCGTTGGTAGGCAAGTTATTGGCCTATAGTTCGTAGGCTCCGTGGTACTACCAGCATTAAAGAGCAGATGAGTTACGCCAGTTGTCATAAAAATTGGCAGTGACCCTGAATCCAGAGATGACTGAAATTGAGAAGCCAAGCCTATTATTATTATTATAATTCAGGTTTGATACAATGTTACTTAAAAGTTAATATGTACTTCGTAGAATTGTAGGGTAAACATTTACAACATCTGGTAACACCAACTCAGGATGTTTTCTATGTCCGTCCTTTACGGGTGTACGCAAATGTCGAGTCCATTTGACTCTTGGTCCTAGAGTGATATTATAAAGTCCAAAACAAAACAAACCACGAATGAAGTATGGTCTGATGATGTTCCCCCTTTTTATTTTGTTATATTCGATTTGACAGGTACAAACTTTGACATTTTAGTTGTATTTACTACTGTGTTTACTACTAAAACCATAGAGCATAGATATTTAATAATAGAGGCACATTTCTTATGGGTGCTCTGTAGACAAACTTTCTGTGACCAGTGTGACCCATATTGCCGCTTGGCGGCGTGGCAGTCGCGCTGTGACAGCTGACTCTACGAGTGCAAGAGAGACGAAAGTTACTCCTGTGTCACTTAACTACGAGAGCAAGAAAGACGGAGAACGACGCCAGCGACGCCAACGGCACCAACTACGTTCATACTGAAATCAGTAAGGCTCTACTACCATTACTATACTACTGTACTATAGTAATAAAATTGAGGGTCTTCAGCCAAAACAGTAAGGCTTTTTTACAGTCATGAACAGTCATTGGGTAAATGTTGATAATTTTATTTATTTTGTTGTATAAATATGAGGACTGTCTATCAAATTGTATTTAAGCTGCTTCATAATAGTGAATGTGAATCACGTGTAAATCATTCATGTGTGAAGTGACGACGAATGTCATCTTGTGAAGTTGAATTTGATGTCCCTACATAATATTGCTAATTAAAATTATTCTTTATAGATTTTTAAATAAAATAATACATATGGGCAAGTTTGCCTCTGAAAAAATTACATTCATCTGTGATCTGCAATGGGAAAATTAAACATATTTAAATTCAGTATTTTCAGCATACTTCCAGCCGTGGTTACGAAATGACGACAACTTAGGAAATCTGATAATCATCATCATCATCAGCCCTTTATACTGTCTCACTGCTGGGCACGGGCCTCTTCTCACTATGAGAAGGGTAAGGCCATAGTCCACCACGCTGGCCAAGTGCGGGTTGACAGACTTTCCATGACTTTCGAGAACATTATGGAGAACTCTCAGACATGCTCTCAGGCAGGTTACCTCACGATGTTTTACTTCACCGTTTAGCAAGAGATAATTAACAATTTAATACGCACTTAACTCCGAAAAGTCATTGGTGTATGCCATGGATTCGAACCCGAGACCCTCAGCGTAGCAGTTTGTCGGTCTCTCCACTCAGCTATCGCTGCCATACAGTACGTATGATAACATCAAAAGTTCAATATTCATTCGAGCAACTATTAAATAATATTAACTAAACTGCTATAACTTCCATTAAACACTAAATCAGCCATATCATATTTTGATATTGGTACCATATCCACTTTAGATATAGGTTAACAGTCTCTTACATTAATATCCTGCTCCCAGTACTTAGAGGGCAAAATTACCTCATGTTTTTGTGTGTATCAGCGGGCATTATCCATCCCTTTATTGTTTCACAAAAACAAGTTCTATGACCGAAGTATCCTATGTCCATTTGAATTGTATTACAATTTAGGCTACTGGCGTATCCAGTTCTAGGCTAATGGACAAATAAGAGTTCTTATACACAACATTTTTTTTGACGCGGTGACGACGTGCGTTTTTACTCACAAACTTTACTTTACAAACTAAACTGTTGCAGTAAGATTTTAACACGTATTTCCTACGCCATAAGATACAAAGGTAAAAGTCTAGCTGGATGAGTAGCCGCGTGTACACGTATACATCGATGAAATGTGAGCCAAACGCGACTTCACATAGTCACAACCAGCAGTTGTTGCTATACTTAAAGATAAAACGAACTTACCTGTACGTGAAGTTCTATCTTAATTATGCGAGCTGCTCAATTCGAAGCGATTAATATTTACTTGTAGTACTGTTTCGTATTTTCCGGCCATTACCACGAATATTTAAAGAAATAATATTAATCTGAAAAATTAAAAGTAATTTTTTGACTACCCCCACCCATGCCACCGATCCAGCTTTGTGTCAGCACGCCATTTTGTTCTCATTAAGTTTAAAGTAAGCATACTCTGAAACATAAACTTGGCGGTTTTTTGTATACACATACATAAAATCGACATTGTTAACAACATAGGTCAATACAGATTTTGGTCAATGTGGGTGGGATTGAAAATAATATATTATGGGAGGGTTGTTATATTAATCGCTTCGAATTGAGCAGCTCGCATAATTAAGATAGAACTTCACGTACAGGTAAGTTCGTTTTATCTTTAATTATGCTTACGCTGCTCAATTCTCGCGATTAATATTTACTTGTAGATGTTTAAAGTTGTCCAAAATCTGGATAATACCTATTTGTTATTTGAAATAAATCATCATTTACTGGTATCAATACATGTATTTAGCAAAATTTTATATTTAATCAGGTAAATATATTGCAAATACACCCAATTATACAATAGAATTGTAATAACAAAAAATCAAAGATAATAACACAACAAATAGTATTTTTATAAATTATTCTGATTAAGAACAGAACGACCAAAGGAATCATCTGAGCATGGCCTGATATCGCGATTATAATATTTGGCAAAAACAGAAGAGGATGTGCTCCACCCCGCGGCTCTTCTGATCACTTCCATATTTACGCCAACAGCTTTTGCTTTTGACGTAGACGCGTGACGCGTGCTATGTGAACTAAATATACTTATATCAATGCCGCTTTTGTGGAGCACATCCTTTATCCAGTGACTTAGAGTCTGTGAAGTCACTTTTGCATGAGGTTTTCTATAACTAATGAACAGATTGTCGCATCTTCTTATACAATCAGTTTTATCTTTATAGCAAGACAGTGTCCTAGCTGGGCAAATTTCAGGCCTTTCATTAAAGTACGGTAATTTTAACACAGGTTGGTAAGTATTTGGCCTTGACGTCTTAATAATTTCAGTAATTTTAATTGATATACAATTAGAATCAAAAATTATATTTTTAATTTCAATTTTTGACAAAGTTTGTACTCTATGTGCTGTTACAATAGCCAATAACATAATTAGTTTTTTGGACAGCAATTCGAGGCTTAACTGTTCGTTAGGGAATAGTTGTGATAAATAGTCTAACACAGTATTTACATTCCAAGTAAATTCATATTTTGGTTTGGGTGGTCGAGCTCTGTAGACCCCCTTCATAAACCTCGTAATTCTGTCATCGCTAATAGTAGTTCGGCTTAAAATACATGATAGAGCAGATTTGCAACAATTAAGGCTCCCATATTGGTAGCCTGTATTATAAAGTTGAGTTAAAAAATAAATAATATTAGGAACTGAGGCTGCTAAGTAGTCTATATTGAGATTTTTACAAAAATTAAACCATTCCTTAAAATAACAGTCATATTGTTTTTGAGTATTAGGTGCTAGTGAATTTATCATAATATCTATCGAAGAGGGAGGCACGCTTCGTCTCAAGAGATCTTCCCTGATAATATTGCTGCAGCCAGGGTAAGATTTTTGTGCAGACTGTGTTGTGACCTGGAATCACCAAGGAATAACAAATCGTTGCTAGGCTTAAAATATATAAGGTTAGAAATAATCAATTTCTTGAAAACTGGGTACCACGGTTGTGTAGGCCAGTTAGGTACAACAACAATACCTACAGCTTTATCCGCAATTATTTTGTTTAAAGTTTTGAGAATAATTGCAAATGGAGGAAATGCATAAAAATAATGACCATTCCATTTTATAGTAAATGCATCAATACAAAAGGCGTATGGGTCGGGTTTCCAAGAAACATATTTGTTACATTTAGCATTAGATCTACTAGCAAACAAATCAATATCAGGCTCGCCGAAAGCTGCAGTAATTTGTGAAAAAGCATATGATGCTAATTCCCATTCTGTCTCAGTCTGTGTCTTTCGCGATTCGGAATCGGCAATTGTATTATCAGACGATTTGATGTATGATGCATAAATAAACAATTCCCGTTGTTCACAGAACTCCCAAATTTCCCGAGCTATTTTATTCAAATGGGGGAACTGCACGCTACCCATACGATTGATACACGATATTGCAGTAGTGTTATCTACTCTAAGTAATATTTGTGTACCAAGATAATCTTTAGCAAAAATCTTTAAACCAAATAGTACAGCTAGCAATTCTAGTATATTTATGTGAAAATGTTTTTCTTCATTTGTCCAGAAACCGTTGGCTTTTTTATTTAAACAAGATGCTCCCCAGCCTGTCAGAGAGGCGTCTGAAAATATTTCGAGATCGTAATTTGGGTGTCGAATAAGACATGAGGATTTGCTGATATTGTCATACCACCAATTTAAATCATCATTTAGTAAGTTGTGGTTTATACTCATGAATTTTTCATAATTTTGAGTATTACCTAAATATAAAAATTTCTGTCTTTCAAATAATTTTGTATGTAACCAACCATATTCAATTCCAGGACAAATAGATATTAATAAACCAATAAATTTCGCAAACTCTCTAATTTTACACATTTTTATAGTTTTATATTTTATCAATTCTAATTTTACTCGATTTCGTTTGTTTTGTGGAGGTTGTACACAAAATTTTGTCATATCCAATTCAAAACCCAGAAATTTACAATGTCTTTTGGGTATGATTGAACTTTTTTCATAGTTGATTAAAAATCCTAAATTATTTAGGAGGCGTAAGGTATTATTTACGTTATGTGAACATTCGTTAAACGATTTATCTATACATAAGATATCATCTAAATAAATTGTGGATAGCCATCCATGCAAGCGTAAATGTTCTATGACTGGCTTCATAATTTTTGTGAATACCAGTGGACAAGTGTTCAAACCAAATGGTAAGCAATTAAATTCGTAACAAATTTGTTGAAACTGAAATCGTAAATATTTCCTATGTTCTGTGTGGTATTAAAAAATATGCATCTTTTAAATCAACAGTGGCTAAATAACAATTAGGTGTAACTAGTTTTATAGCAGTTCCTAAGTCTTCCATTTTGAAATGCGGCGGGGTGATAAATTTATTTAATTTTTTTAAATTTAAAATAAATCTTTTATCACCATTCGGTTTGTCCACAAGAAAAATACTAGATAAGAAATCTCCGTCACTTCTATAGCATGGAGATATGGCACCTTTATCCAATAATTTATTTATTTCAGCCTGAAAACTTTGCATTTCGCTTTTACTACTAGGCTCATTTCTTGGACAACTAGTTTGTACCGGTAAAGAAGTAAAAGGTATTTTATAACCTTGGATCCAGGAAAGTATAGTTGCATCTTTTGTTATTCTGTGCCAGTTATGTAAAAAATATTGCAACCTGCCAGCTGACTTAGTTACCTGTACTTTTAATGTCTCCTCGGATTCTTGTAGTGGGCACTGCTGCGATGTGCACGAGATGAGTTCTTGCGAGTGGTTTCGTTCCGATGGGCAGTCGATGAGGGACCCGCAGTCCGATGAGACGTCGATGTTCTCTTGCGATTCGCGTTCTGTGGATTGGACTGCGGGTGCTTCCAGTTTAAATTATTGTTAGCTGGATTACCTTTAATATTTTTTACATTCGGCTTAGGTTTCGCTACATAGGATTTTAAGTCTTGACTGGACTTAGTTATAGCTTTGTTAGCTTTTAGATCTTCTGACAACGATTCCCCGAACAAATGTTTATCACGCTTAGACTCCTTCAGTGTATCTTTCAATTTATTATTAAGTGTTGATATTAAAAAAATTCGCCTAAGCTTTGTATCTATGTAATGAGAATCACACAATAATCGGCAAGCGTTGCTTATATGCTTTAACAAAAGTTGGTTTTTATCAGATTTTTCCTGAACTAGGATATCCATTACGCTGGCAAGGGCAGAGAGAACAACGCCCAGTTGTCCCTGTCGCGCAGCTAAGGAGGCATCCTTTTTCTGTAAAATCTCCGATACTGCCGCTTTAACTTCGGGGTTTAAAGTCGGTGCTTTAAACAGTAAGCAATTGCCAGGAATCGGATACTCTTCTATTATTTTATCTTTGTGATCCTTTTTTAAACCATTTTGTAATACATGTAAAAGCCTTGCCGCAATATCAGCATGTATGTTTTTTCCTAAAACAGCTTCCTCAGTCGGTGCATCCCCTAAAATGGTAAGTATCTCATCGTCCAAATGCTCCGAAGTTAAACAAGAAGACAAAAGTTCAACAGCTTGGTCATTATTATCATGTTCTATAACTACAACGCCTGACGTTGACGGTTGTGGTGTTAACTGGTCTCCTGCTGAGGATGTGAGCCGTTCTATGGCCTCAATCGGAGTATGAGACGCACCAGGGGGCGGTTCTTTTTCTCCTTCCACATCTGAATCTTGATAATTGTTAATACAGTCGTCAGTTTCCGACTCTGCAAAGACAATGAACTTATTGTCAAGGCGAGAAGGTATTGATCCCGAAAATCAATCGCATCACCAAACTTATTGTTAAGACGTGAAGGTATTGATCCCGAAAATCAATCGCATCACCAACTTATTGTCAAGACGTGAAGGTATTGATCCCGAAAATCAATCGCATCACCAAACAATTTGTACATAACTGTTGCATGTAACATTATGTAGGTATTTATCTAATAATTTAATATTTGTGTAGGTAACAGTCCCGATATGTACTGTTCGCAACACATTTCTAAAGCAGCATGATTGTAGTTCTTTTCAATATTGATAAAATTATAGTGTCGTATATGATTCATTGTTAAAAAATATACCGATATATCGTGCAGGTAACAATCCCACGACGTATTGTTCGCAGCACTATTTAAGGCACAAATATTGCTGCATGACATGTACCTACACTACGGTATAACCAGTATAACCGAATAAAATAACTCGGGTAATAAGGCACAATGTACGCGGTCAATAATTATTATTTTATTATTGTAACGTGAGGGTAACAGTCCCAGTATGTACTGTTCGCATCACTATAGGTTAAAACTTCATACACGAGTCATAGTGATATACAAAATCCATTTCTAGAGAATAATTATAATGTGAGGTACGGCAACAAACCTACATTCTCACGGCCATCTAGTATGTAAATAGGTCAAATCGAATTCTAGGAAGAAGAGAAATTTGCAACGACCAAATGATTTAAATTTGCGATTATAACAACACTTTTAAAACACTCACCATAATATTCCTCTCTCGCAGAACTAGAAGAGGAGTATGATCTCCGTCGTCGTTTTCTTAACTCCCGCGTCAATTTTTTCAACAGCCGTTCACTATCGTCGTTCCTATCCCTATGTTTCCGCTTTTTACCCATGTTGAAAGAAGTTTTGCACTGTATAAATAACTTTTTAACACGAACACACGTAATTTGTAACACTATTAAAAAAAAGAAAACTATTAAGTAATAACGCAATTAGAGATACTTATTGCACAGTTTGACAAGTAACGGCCCGGTCCGCACGAAAACAGATAATGAGAACAAAATGGCGTGCTGACACAAAGCTGGATCGGTGGCATGGGTGGGGGTAGTCAAAAAATTACTTTTAATTTTTCAGATTAATATTATTTCTTTAAATATTCGTGGTAATGGCCGGAAAATACGAAACAGTACTACAAGTAAATATTAATCGCGAGAATTGAGCAGCGTAAGCATAATTAAAAGAAACACGCTGTAAAGCTGCGCGTCCACAGCATCGGAATCGGAGCGTACGGAGCGGAAGGATTTGTTGCTTTGTATTAATTTCTATGGAGCTGCGTGCACTGCATCGGCATTTCTGCGCCTGAGACCGGTATTTTTGCTGATGACGTCATCCGCAGTGAACGCATCATTCGGATTCCGAGCGTTTCAAGTTCTGACGTGTTTGCGGCATTAAACTGTAGGCAAAAATACTTATTCACGATGAACGACGATGTTTTAATTACTTTAGTAGAGTCATGTGAATGTACCCAAAAATCTATGATATTCATTATTTATGATATTCATCAAATGTATAATATTCTCCGAAAATTAATCTACAACAATATCCTCGTCACTATCCTCCTGCTTTAAAAATACCTAAATTGCCGATGCTGAATCCGAATGCAGTGGACGCACCCCATCGGCATTTTGAAAATGACGACGCTCCGTCCGCTCCGTACGCTCCGATTCCGATGCGGTGGACGCGCAGCTTAACAGCCCGTTTACGAACAGCAGCGGTGAACGGCGGCGGCAGCTATTTCGATGTACATGTCGCCCTTTACTGAGCCGCGGCCGATGTCGCGTCGGAGTATATCGCGCTATTGACATCGAAAGACGATACTACGCGCTGCTAATGTTCGCAAACGGTCCGAGTATAGTAAGAGCATGTTAACAGTGATGTATTTGGGCGTTTATAGCGATAGAGAGAGATGAAACATGTGCAAATGTTTCAAAATATCTAAGCGCTTGCGTTTACTAATAATTGCGTCTTAAACGAGTCGTCGGCGCAAAAAGAAATGGTGTGCGAAGGCTTTAACATACAACAATTCGTTATGAAATATTTTTATTATTTGGATTGAAAACAAGTCTATTTGTCTAGATTGATGCTTGAAATACAATACTCGGTCATGTCTTTTATTATTATAATAATTATTGTTAGTATCAAGTAATGGAGCTAGAGACGAAAATGGTTCTTTTCTTTCGCACTTTTTGCCGGCAAAAAGGTGGGTAGATAATTATTGAATAATATTGTGTGTATGTGTGCTAGTGAGGTTTGTAATGATAGAAGCAAGTAACGTTCTGTTGTCTCTGCCTACCCCGACGGGAAAAAGGCGTAAGTATATGTATGTGTGTGTGCTAGTATATGTTTAAGCACGCCCATGCACTTATACTCACACACACATTCGCACACTGGTACTTATAGCTGTTAGTAGGGAAAATAAGTTTAACAGAAAAGCTCTAATCTATGGATGGATGGTTTTTTATTAAACTAATTTTTACTGTGTGATTTAATTTTATTGTGTAAAAAGTTGAAACGGCTCAACGATGGACTTTACATAAATATTGTTTGCAATCCCACTCACATTCATAGTTAAAACAGAAACATCTTTAAAAGCTACGGCACAACTCGCTTAAGCTCTTCTAAACTTAGATACAACAATGCATTTTTAAACTTGCTCTACACGACCGCATTCCAACGCGCCTAAACGTTGACAGACCATCAAAAAGTTGTTCCAGACTCTGTTGAATGAAACTATTGTACACTGTACAGAAGTTTACTGCAAACATAACATGTTTTGCAACAAAAATAACATTTTCTTTAAATAAATATAAGATTACGGGAACATTTCGAATGAAATTCTTCGGAGTTGCTTGGTAATCTTGCATAAGATGTGACAACTAGGGAAGTATCCGCCCAATAAAGGAGATTTGTATCAAATATAAAAAAAATTAAAATATCTTTATCTTTACTAATATAATAAAGCGGAAGAATTTGTTTGTTTGTTTTTTTGTTCGTTTGTTTGTTTGTTTGAACGCGCTAATCTCAGAAACTACCGGTCGGATCTGAAAATTCTTTTTGTATACGATAGCCCAGTTATTCCGGAAGACTATAGGCTGTATAACATAACTCTTCGACCCTTTCGGGCCGAGCAAAAGGCTAAAAGATAATGTTGGCTAATCTCAGGAACTAGCAGTCGGATTTTAAAAATTGTTATTGCCTATGATAGCCCAATTATTCCGAAAGGCTATAGGCTATTATAAAATTAAGCCACAACTTTTAGGGGCCAGACAAAAATAATAAAATGGTGTCGTAAGAGGCGACTAAGGGATAACACGATGCAAATACCATCTTTGCGTAGAGACGGAAAACTCGACATCAAACCCTATGCGACTGCCTCGTTGGCCTCGCGGCATAAATGTGCGCGTGGGATCGGGAGGTCCCGGGTTCGATTCCTGGGTCGAGCAGTGTTATTGGGTTTTTCTGTCACGAAATTCTCAGTAGCAGCACGGAGTCTGGAAATGTGCCCGGTACGGCAATAGGCTCGCCCCTTATTACGTGGGACTAAAGTATATCTGGCGAAAAGTGGGTGTAGAAATACACCTCTGCCTACTCCTTCGGGGATAAAAGGCGTGACGATATGTATGTACGATGACAATCTATATGGGTATCGTTTTCGAGATTTTCGGGACGCTGATTAATAATATGAAATTTATTTAGTGATCCAAGATGGCGGACGGGAAATCAAAGATGGCGGATGAGAAAATTTAAAAAATCAATATGGGTATCGCCTTCGATATTTTAAGGGGTGGGGAATCGAAATACAACATATATTTCGTGATCAAATATGGCGGATGGAAATCAAAGATGGCGGATGGGAAAATTTTTAAAAAGTCAATGGTATCGTCTGCGATGTTAAAAGGGATGGGGAATCGAAATACAACATCTGTTTCGTGATTCAAGATGGTGGATGGGAAATCAAAGATGGCGGATGGGAAAATTTAAAAAATCAATATGGGTATCGTCTCTGATGATTTAAGGGATGGAGAATCCAAATACAACATCTATTTCGTTATCAAAGATGGCGGATAGGAAATCAAAGATGGCGGACGGGATTTTTTTTAAAGTCGATATGGGTATCGTCTCCGATATTTTAAGGAACGGGGAATTCAAAAACACCATCTATTTCTTGATCAAAGATGGCGGATGGGAAATTAAAAAAAAAAAACAATATGGGTATCGTCTCCGATGTTTAAAGGGATGGGGAATCCAAATACAACATCTTTTTCGTGAATAAAGATGGTGGATGGGAAATCACAGATGGTGGATGGAAAAATTAAAAAAATCAATATGGGTATCGTCTCTGATGATTGACATCTATTTCGTGATCAAAGATGGCGGACGGATTTTTTTTTAAAGTCGATATGGGTATCGTCTCCGATATTTTAAGGAATGGGGAATTCAATATTATATAAAAATCTATGTTTGTTTGTTCAGCATTTATAGACTCTGAAATGATAAGAGATTAGGGGCTAAGTCAATGGTAACTTTGGAAAAGGGGCTTGAGAAAAAGGGAATTAAATAAAAACTCTTAAAAAGGCGAAACGGAGTTCGCTGGGTCAGCTAGTATATATATATGTTTTGTTTGAATTAAATATTTTTATAATAGCATTTGTGTAGTTAGACCTTCTTGTTATTTTTTTTTAATTTTTTTATTTCATTTACGTCATAAAGTAACACTAACGAATACCAAAAACAAATTGTACATCCAGGTTCGGATTGATAAGCTATTAATTTCAAGGTATAGTAAAATTACAATATCGCGGTAGCAATTTAAAATGTTGTGTCGCATTGCTATAAACTGTGCCACCCAGTGCGCTCTCACCTTTATTCACGCCACGCGTCACAATTAGGAGCAATTACAGTCATTATAGTTCTCAATCATTTAACGTCACACTCAAGTCATTGTCAATTGATGTATTATTTAGGATACAGCTGAGAGCACTTTAGGCACACGGGAGTCAATTCGAGTTGATTGAGGTGAAAGGTTTGAGTGGTTATAGAATAGCGGAGCTTTTGGCGTGGTATTTTGTAACAATGTAGGAAAGTGACCTTAAAGAAATTTTATTTGTACGTAGATTACAATTGTGAAAGGTTGAATAGCAAAAATTAAGGTCATAGTCGAAATTCTTGAAACTATTAATCTAAATAATCCACATCAACGTTTACTGATGCCTTCAAGGATTGTGTCTGGTAGGTTAAAATCTGAAGCTATTTTCTAGGCCAATCAAATTAGGGTAATATCAACTAGTGACTTCTAAAAACTATATTCCATTGTCGTTCCAACTTGTATGTAGGTAACGAATGTCAAAGATTTTCAATATTCATGATAGCTTAATAATATACAGTGTGTTGATTTGCTTTTTTTCTATAACTGAATACAAACACATAGTAAAATCATTCATCTAAAAGTTTTTTTTTTTTCGTAATCATGCATTTTAAAAATCAGCTCGGTATAATGAGCGCCACGTCGCGCAGCTGATCGCCGCGAGCTTGCATTGCAGGTACCTAACACAAACAAGCACACGTACCTACCGTGCAGTCTTATCCTGCACCAGTCAACAGTTTAATCTAATTTACTATCTAATTAACATTTAATGAAAATAGGGTCTTATTATTATCGCACATCGTTTGAAATAATTTTAGGTGAATAAGTACGTGGGAAACTCAGAAAGTTTTGCGACACTAAAAAAAAATGTTCTATAAGTAAATATATTTTATTACATCTTTTCAAAGAACTCTCCACCAGCCTCTACACAAAGTTTCATGCGTCTGAACCAGTTTTCGAAACACTTTTTCGGGCAGACACCTCGTTTATAGCCTGCTCGAACGCTGAGAGCGCATCATCCGGCGACGAAAATTGTATCCCTTTGAGCAGATTTTTTATTTTTGGGAATAAGAAGAAGTCACACGGTGCTGAGTCAGGGCTGTAAGGATAGTGACCCAGGAGTTTGACCGGTGTGCTGTCTAGGAAGTCCCTCGTTTTGATTGCTCGTCGACTGGCGCTTTGTTTTTGGATCGTATTGATAAATCCAGGATTCATCACCTGTAACAATGTCTTAAACACGCCGAGACGAGCCTGCTTCAAATTTGTCTATCTATAATGGCACCATTCCACCCTTGCCTGCTTCTGAACATCGATGAGGTTGTGCGGCACCCAGCGTGAAACTATCCTCCGCATCCGTAGATGCACGTACAGAATCTCGTGAAGGCTTTCTGATCCAATCTGCAGTATATGCTGAATCTCTTGGTATGTAACTCATCTATTCTCTTGGATCAAATTTTTCACTGCTAGCACGTTTTCTCCCGTAACAGCCGTCACGGGCAACCATTTCTTTCTTCATCCCCCCCCCCCCCCCTTAGTCGACCGCACTTAAATTCATTATACCAACGATACACGGTTGCCTTAGAAGGGCCTTCATCCATGAATGCCATTTGAAGTCTATCGTACGATTCGTCCGGTTTCAGGCGACACTTAAAAATCGTAAAAAATCATAGCGCGAAAATATTCTCGACGCAAATCCATTTTTAATGAGACACGGTAATTTTAATTCGCTCGCAAAAAATGTGGAGGGAAAAGTTTTGAATTAAGAACTTACCTATTTTTACTTATAAGTAATCATATTTTTAAATAAATTATAACCGGCCAGTCTCACATAGGTACATAAAAACATTTTCTCGCAATACTTTCTAAATGACCTGGTATAATGTCTATACTACTAAAATATTTTCCAAATGCAGATCAACATATTGTATGATTTTAATAAGATGACACGTATAGCGTTTAAATTCCACAATGTCACAGTCAGGTGAAATCGGCTTGGTTTAGTGGAAAACTGTCATACCACAGGCTTAGAGGTATTAGTTTAGACTATCTACTGGCCTAAGCATTAGATAAGACTGTATCTCCCGACAACCTTGCTGGCATTATAACTTCAACATCGATGAAGTCGAAACTCTGGCCTTAAACCTAAAATATGCACCCAGAATATCAATCCTACCGTGACCACGACTGTTGTTAGCTGGAATGAAATTGGGATTTCGGAGATCACCCAGCTACACCTTAAATTAGTAAACGCGACTATGAATTGTAAAATCTATACTTGTGTAATTAATCCAAAAAGTTGTTGTATTGGTTGAACTCGCTAATCACAGGAGCTACAGGTTCGATTTAATGATTATTTTTGTGTTAGATAGCCCATTTATAAAAAAGGATTTAGGCTATATAACATCATACTGCAAGCCACGGGTGCGTAGCAGTTAGGAGTAGCCTTAAATAGCGCAAATGTAACCGCGAGCTCAGTAAGTAGACATATATAACTTAGAATATGGCAGTCTATAAGTGTCCCTAAAAGACTATTGCTAATGGCATTTAGTTGAAATAATAATTGTTTCTAAGTTACAAAAAATTGTAATACAATATTTTTCATAAATAAGAAATACGATCCCAATAGTAGATTAGATAATTAAGTAACTGAGTTGATGAGTATCAAACCACTTCGCAGAAAATCGAGGTGCCGATTTCATCTAAAGGTCAACTTTGGTAACTTCTGATCAAATGTTATTGGATATGTTACATGTATGGCTTTCTTACTATGAACTATATTACTCGATCATTTTGGTTCCATACGTCATTGACAAGTGTACCATGATGCCTATGTTTTTAATCAAATAACTAACTTTTTAAATGGGTATAAAAGAATAATGAATTTCACAAATGTTCAAAAAAATATACTACCTACAAATTAAACTAATAAAAATATTTAAATCAAACCAAGCCTCTGAGATATAAAGAATAGTAGATATTAAATAGAAAACCTTTTATATTTTAGATTTTTGGGAATACGTTACATGGCTCAATGTTATGTGAAACAACTCGATAACTTATTTAGATAAGTTAAGATTTTAGAAAATTGTAGAACCAAAACAATCATCTGAGAAAATGGTTGGCGTTTCTCAAATTGCTTAAGGAGTTTATTTTTGCGACTAGTCTTTATCTTCATGATAAGGTTAATTTGATTTTAAAAATATTATACAATGTTCTTATCTCTGAAGATACATAAGAGTACAATTATCATTTGTAAAGTGTGTGTATAATTCGCGTACCTTCAAACAGCTTTACTTTCAACAAATGTTATCTCCATCGCTGTAATCCCCAGAAATTGTTTCTGTTCTCCAATAAACCACTCATTGAGCACTTCATGAAACTCAACTCAAATCGTGTTATACAATCCTCTTTTCATCTTAATATGTTTAAGGCTTCAAAGTGTTAATCCGCTCATTCGGCCAGTGAGTTTTTACTGTCGATTACTTCTGAGTATTGCTTTGATGTGAAATAATATTTGTGTTCCTAACTTTAGTGGTTGCTTCTTTGTGTTTTGGAGCTGAGCGGTTTACCTAGGCATAAAAGTGTATATAGGAACAAAATTTGTTGAATTTTATCGGCCAATTAGCTGTTGAATTTATCGCATTGTGGCGAAATGGGCTCTTAGTATTGAGAAGATTATAAATCGATAAATAGTGTATTCGGATTCTTCGGCGTTTTATTATAAAGTTGTTAAATTGTTTCGGAAACTCTAAAAGTATACATATTTATAAATGTCATCCGACGTGTTATTTGCTTTATAGGGACCGTGATCACCGAAAATGGCTGTCTGATCTGTGACCGTCTGTCCTTGATAACGGTTTCTGAGTTTTTACCATCTGAGTGCCACTTTGCTGCTTCGGCATGCGCTTGGGTTTATATTGGGGAAGCACATGACGTCTTTATTTCAATTCCTTATTCACGTCAAAGCCTACATCTTAAATTTCTTGTCCTTTGGCAGAAATCTTCATCATAATGTCAGCCTAGAGACGTCCATTGCTGGGCATAGAACTCCCCCAAGGTTCTACACACAGACCGATCATGAGCCGCCCTCATCTAACCACTTTCTGCAATTTTAACTAAGTCGCCAGTCCGCTTAGTGGGAGGCCTATCCCTGCTGCAAATGGCAGAAATGGATTAACGGTAATTCGAAGGGAGATAGAGAGATAGGTACAGAGCTTACAAACTAAACATTAGCAAAATAGCCTCCACGCCACTCATTATCTTGATCCCAGCATTATCCTAGTTGCATCCAACTCCAAAAAAATAATAAATCCAACAAAATTGTAGTCTGAAGTTTGACCTCCACAACGGGCCTAGTGTCAGTATACTAAAAGGAACTGAAATCACCACCACTGAAACGACTGTTAAAGACCTTCATGACTGCTGACTATAACTTAGCATACTCTGCATTTGAATACCCACATACATAATTATAAAAAGTTAGTGGTGCGCGCCACATTTTGATAGAACACCATTTCAACTCGCCGGCGCCGTATAGCCAACTTTCTTTCCTAGGGTGTAGAAGTGACAATGAAGAGGATACCTCACGCTTAGAAGTGATTCAGAATAAGCCAGGCAGTCGCATGAACTGCAAAATTTGTCCTCTTAAGAGAAGCCTAAGTCCAGCAAATTAAATTATTATATAAGCTTAAGAGATATTTTGCGCATTGTACATAAATTCCTGAATTTATTGGTACATACTGATATGAAGAATTGTTATATCGCGCCGGCATTATTTTCTTTACCACCTCTGTTCCGCTAAGTAACTTGAATATGACTATACTAACAATCTGTTAGAAAAGTTAATAATATTCAAAACTTTCAGTACAATTTTCGTAGCTCGGTAAAAATAAACCTCCATTATTTCCGAAGTTTCTAAAACTTTGACCAAGTTTGCCCAAGTCAAAGTATGCGTTACGTCCCCGAGTTTATTATGTTTAAGTGGGCACTTTGTTTATGTTGCGGTAAAGTAGTGAATGTGTAAAATGGTGAATAAATTGAATCTTTCTACGTTGTATTGGTATTTTGGTACTACAATGTAATAAAGACTACAAGATGGATGGATGTTTGTTACGCTTTCACGTAAAAACTACTGAAAAGATTATGATAAAAATCTGCAATAGTAGTTTATACTTCAAAGTTATTCATAAGCTGATCCTCAATCCGTTTTTGATACTGAACTCAAAAAAAATACAGTAACAGATTAGTAGAATTTGAAACGAAGGAGCCTTTAGCAAGTTTGATCAGTATTGTTACAACGTTTAGATAGTTACAAAAACAATGTAATAAATCTTCCTCTTAGCGTTGTTCCGACTAGAGCCCAGAGTCCGCTTTCTTAGTAGACTAAGAAAGCGGACTCTGGGCTCTGCCTGGGTCTGGGCCCAGATTTAACTAAATGTCAGTTTTTACAAGAGCGACTGCCTCTCTGACATCCGCCACCCAAAGGGATAGCTATATTCCATTGTTTAGACTAGTATCAGTTTATTAATAGGTACTGACTCTCTTTAAGGACCTTCATGATAGCCAGTATCGACGGCTTAACATGCTTTCGGGGGCACGGGGCAAGTTACTGAATCCGAAAAGTCAGCGGTGCGGGCCGTGGATTCTAACCCCGATACCCTCTGCATGGCAGTATGTTGGTATCTCCATTATGCTATCAGATGTTGTATTATTATATGTTCAGATATAATAAGTGCACAAATTTTTTCTCTTTTTTGTAATAGATATAGTTATTATAAAGGCCACATGTTGCCAAAATTTCCATTTCAAAAATAACTGTTTATTGAAATTTCAACAACATATTATATTGAACTAAGCAAAATAAATGTTCGTAGCCGATCAATCAAACAGCCAAGTTCGCTTGACATTGATGTATTAAGTTGTATCGAAATTGGGAAGATTTTTTGAGAACAATGAAACAGTACGCACTTATAAACTGAAGAAAAGGACCGAAAATAAATAATCAAAATATTATGATGGTGTGAAAAACAAACACCAAAAATTTATCGAAAATATTAAAGACATGACTTTGCGCAAGTTGTAAATATCATTAAAAAGGAAAATATATTTGCTATCTGCTAATGAACAATATTTCGAAACAGAAAAGACTTACCAGTTATTTTGATTAATTTATAAAAAGTCATCATCGTCATAATCGATGTAATGCTAGGTTATAGCAATTACATAAACTACTATCGCCTTGCAGACCGAGGTCCGCTTTGAAGTCTAATCAGATTTGATAGAAAATTGAGCTTCTCTAGAAAGTAATCTTGCTGGGTCTTCGATGTGTTGCATTGACGTTGAATTTGAGACATACACTCGGGTATAGAGGTACACATACACATAATATACAAGGGTGTAGGTGCCAAAATTTGCATGTTTACCAAGCTACCAGTAAATCTGTTACCAGATTAATAATATTACATTCAATAATACCCTGTAGTTGGTACTTTATATTACAGGGAATAATTTTATTATAAACCTATTGACAGGAACTCATCATAAAATATAAGAGGTATTCAATGTTTTCCAAAGTAGTTTTAAGTGTTCAGTTCCATTTAAATAAAATGGCGCACGAATTTTGCGAGTAAATATTGTAAGCCGAACAATGTCATCGCCTGAAAAGCTCTCACGCATCTCTGTGGGAAATAATATTTCATTGTTACAACCCTTGCCCAATTTTAGAAATAGGTTAAAGCCCACTAAAAATCAGTTACACTCTAAATCTCATTTCTTAATTAAAGCTTTGTCTCCTACAAGTTCGGATTTTATTAACATGACGATTTCGTTCTCATTTCAATGTAATATCAACCCTGTATCTTAAAAGATAAGGTTTGTTTTAGTGTGAGTTGTTATTCTTAGGCCGCGTCATCGTCATACCTTAGGCCTTGAATGTACTTTGTCAAGGAGACAAATGTGTCTCATACATATACAGCGATTGTAAGGTAAGTTTATGTTGATGAGATGATGTCGTAAAAACGCAGAGGCGACCGGTGTCACATAAATGTGCCTCAGAATGTCATCTTGAAGAGAAAATTTTAAACTTTTCATAGCACCGTTCGCGGAAAGTTAAAATTTTGCACACTTTGTTAAGTATTGAAAAGTTTGAAGAATTGTCAACATGACTTGTTTTTCTTCTTGATTGTTTTCTATTTGGAGTTCAGGTAGGTTACTTTAAGAACTGAACTTTTTTGTTTGAGTTCTGCAAGCGTCAAATTGTTATTCTATATGGCGATTTGTATCACCCTCTTTATAACAGTTATACAATAGGTAATAACTGTGTGGAAATACAACATCATGAGCTTTTTTAAAAAACAATCCTTGTGTTAGAAGCCCCCGCTCTTCACATTACACAATTGTAAAACTAGACAGATAAGTATAATTAACTTTAAAAAAACAGACATATGTGTGCGTGCGTGCTTGCGTGCTATCGTGCGCGCGCGCTCGCGCTCTCGTATGTGTTTGTGTGTGTGTGTGTCATCAATAGTCATCATACAGGATGTTTCATAACCCACCGTCCGATCAATGAAGGGGTTGTAGAGTAGTGTAAGATGATGAGGTATGTGTCATTATTTCACGGAAATCCAAGATAAAATTTTCCCATGTAAATTTAATTAATTTTAAATAATATCAGATCAGATTACCCATGGCAACACTGAAGACTCATAAATTGTAATAGCTAGGTATCTACCTAAAGTTCATAAAAATTTGACGGCAAAAGCGGCGCCTTTGAGTGAATAGGCCACCCGACCGCCTTCTTTGACAAAAGCCGCCGCCGCGCGTCATCGTCCTTTCCACATGCCACATAATATATCATGATACTCTAATTATGTAACAGGTCTTCTGTACTATAGTAATAGCGTCTTAAGCCAAAACAGTAAGCCTTTTTACAGTCATGAAGAGTCATTGGGTAAATGTTGATAATTTTATTTATTTTGTTGTAAAAATATGAGGACTGTCTATCAAATTGTCTTCGAACTGCTTCATAATAGTGAATGTGAATCACGTGTGAATCATTCATGTGTGAAGTGACGTCGAATGTCATCTTGTGAAGTTTAATTGGATGTACCTACATTATATTGCTAATTATTCTTTATAGATTTTAAATAAAATAATACATATGGGCAAGTTTGCTTCTGCAAAAATAACATTCATCTGCGATATGAAAATTAAACATTTTTAAATTCAGTATTTACAGCATACGTCCAGCCGCGGTTACGAGATGACGACAACTTAGCAAATCTGATAATATATTTTTTAAATATTTACGTGGTTAACATAACTACTATATACTTATATAAATGTAAAACTTTAACTACTAATATAAATGTTATTACGTATGATTACATCAAAAGTAGGACAATATTCATTCGAGCAACTATTAAATAATAATAAGTAAACTGCCATAAATTCCATTAAACACTAAATCAGCCATATCATCTTTTGATATCGGTACCATATCCACTTTAGATTAAGTGAGCGTTCACACTGCGCCGGACCGGCTAATAAGCCGGAAGCCGGCGCCCGGAGCGAGTGTTCACACTACGCCGCGACCGGCTAATTAGCCGGAGGACGGCCGGCTCCCTAGATTAAATTTACTTTATAGATGGAAGTATTGCATCACAAGATCATCACTAAAATAATCTGACATTGGTGACCATGGGTGGCCATGGTCACCAATGTCAGATTCTTTTAGTAAAAATTAAATAGAACTTCATGTGAAACTTAGATACTTACACTATTCATAGACATTTTGACTTATGCGTATAAAGATTGTACTGATATTTGTAGGGACGTTGAAATTTTATCGATACTTTTACTTAAAATGTTTTTGTATGAAAGAGAAACAAATACATCCTTAAAAACTTTTGCGTTCATAATAACAGTTTATATATAAAACCATTTTCGGCAAACAACTACTAAGCGTAGTACTTTGCGTAGAGACGGAAAACTCGACATCAAACCCTATACGACTGCCTCGTTGGTCTCGCGGCATAAATGTGCGCGTGGGATCGGGAGGTCCCGGGTTCGATTCCTGGGTCGGGCAGTTTTATTGGGTTTTTCTGTCACGAAATTCTCAGTAGCAGCACGGAGTCTGGAAATGTGCCCGGTACGGCAATAGGCTCGCCCCTTATTACGTGGGACTAAAGTATATCTGGCGAAAAGTGGGTGTAGAAATACACCTCTGCCTACTCCTTCGGGGATAAAAGGCGTGACGATATGTATGTATGTATGTATGTAACTACTAAGCTATGCATGTTTAGTCGCGATTTTTTCCTAGATCATAGCAAGCGATACTTACCTAATAAATGCACATAACTTCCAAAACTCAGAGACATGGGTTTGAATTTGAATTTTATTGGCATTTAAATTAAGTACACGGTGCCTGGTGGCAACCAAACATTGACGTTACTGAACTTCAATGTCCGTTTGACAATGAAATCAGCTAAAAACACGATTTGTTTATTTGTTCCTGACTTGGTTACATATAATAATAATATGCAGGTTTTAATTTGAACAGGTTTTGTAAATGAAATCACAAGTGTCTGTTCCTACGTTAAAATTTCTTAATCTATATTTATGTTTCATCGATATTTACTTTATACCTACTAGGAGAGCTGGCATTAATTTTGGGTAGGTATTTGAGGCATGATTGCAGACCTGGCTGGCGAGCAGCGAGGCTTTAGAAAATTATGAAAAAACGAACAAAAATGTATTTGAGGCAACATGCAATTTTTAAATATAATAGTTTAATGTATATAGAATATAAACAAACATAAGTCAGATGATTTAGTTTGGGCTTTATTACATTGCCAGGCGTTTTTAATATTGGTTTGAAAATTATTTTTGCATGCGCCGGGCTATGTTAAAGCCACGTCTAAATCAAATAATAGAATCATTTATAGACATTTATCTTACTCTACGCTAGAAAAATCATAAGTCAAAATGAAGTAACTATGTATATTGGACAAGACTGCTATTGTAATGATGTGAAACAACTATTATAATGAAAATTAAATGGGTGTCATGTGTCTAGGGAAATTTTATTTGTGGTTTCTGGTGGAGAGCTTAGTTCAACTGTTGGTAACACTATGTCACCGGCACTAGGCATGGGTCTGTGCTCGTTGTCATAACTATCTATATTTCATAACTATCTATATCGTTCGATCCCCTAATTTGAAGAAGTATTTACTCGTAGATATCTCTAATGCATAACTAGAATGATAACAGCAAGTGGTTTGGTAAGGCTCGTTTTAAAAAAACATTAAGAATGCTAAGATTGTTATCGAGGCCTATAATGAAATGTTTTGAGATGGCAAAAACTACGGCAAAAATAGCAAAAAGTTTATCAACAAAAAATATAGTGAAAAAGAAAAATCTAAACAAATAACAAATGTGGCAAGATTAAGGAAATTTAAATATAATGCTAATTTAAAATAAAATTAAACAATATGTGAAGAATACGCTGTTTTTTTTAAAGTTCACAAACATTACAAAACGTTAAAATTAAACAAATTAACCGTAACAAGACAACATAAATACTCCAAAATGAATTAAAAGTTCAAGGAATAAAAAAATGCAACAACTTGAAATTAAAAAAATACATGTACAAAAAGTATACAAAGATATCAAAATGATATTAAAATATAAAGTTAAATTAAACAAAAAAGGTGCTAATAATAACAAAAAGCTAAATGTAATAAAATTGAGCACAAAAGTGAAAAAAAAGATAGAAAACGTAATACCGTTACGTACAGATAAAATAATTATATTTTTATCTGTACTATGTAACATAAAAAGTTTAAAAAATTACATAAATCCAAAACGTGTATAAAAATGGTAAAAATATATCAAATCGTAAAATTATTTATCAAAGAGTAAAGGAAACTCAACAATAAATATATCAAAAAAGGATACAATAAGAAGAAATAAATAAGCCTTGGAATGTTACAAAATGTCTATCTAAATGGTCACCGGCCAACCATTCTGCTGTCAAAAAACGCTACGTTAAAATATAACTACATAGGTAAAGTCTGACCGCACGCGGCATTTCACGGTGGTTATACTCACTATGAAATTTAGATAGTCAAACAATTGCCGTATAACTATCTATACCTAATATAGCATATGATCGTTGCCATAACGATCGGTATTTTCTAACGCATACTCTTAGTTCAGCTCTACGAGTCCGTCTTAATGCCCGGATCCGGTCTATTGACCGGATCCAGCTTAGTGTGAACAGCTTCATACAAATTGTTCTGCCAAAGGCTCGTTATTCGCCGGTCCGGGCATTAAGCCGGACCGGCTAATTAGCCGGTCCGGCGTAGTGTGAACGCACGCATAGGCTAACAGTCTCTTACATTAATATCCTGCTCCCAGTACTTAGAGGGCAAATACCTCATGTTTTTGTGTGTATCAGCGGGCATTATCCATCCCTTTATTGTTTCACAAAAACAAGTTCTATGACTGAAGTATCCTATGTCCATTTGAATTGTATTGTAGTGTAATTACAATTTAGGCTACTGGCGTATCCAGTTCTAGGTTAGTGGACAAGTAAAAGCTCTTATACACAAAAATTTTTGATGCGCTGACGACGCGCGTTTTTACTCCCAAACTTTACTTAACAAACTAAACTGTTGCAGTAAGATTTTAACACGTATTTCCTACGCCATAAGATACAAAGGTAGAAAGAAGCTTGATGAGTAGCCGCGTGTACACGTATGCATCGATAAAACGTGCGTCAAACACGACTCCACATAGTCACAACCAGTAGTTGTTGCTATAATTAAAAGAAACACGCTGTAACAGCCCGTTTACGAACAGCAGCGGCGAATGGCGGCGGCAGCTATTTCGATGTACAGGTCGCACTTTACTGAGCCGCGGCCGATGTTGCGTCGGAGTATATCGCGCTATGAATATCGAAATCCCTGACGCTGCTGCGCGCTGCTACTGTTCACAAACGGTCCGAGTATGGTAAGTGCATGTTCGCAGATATGTACTTATCTGGGCGTTTTTAGCGATTCAGAGAGATGGATCATAGGCAAATGTTTCAAAATATCTAAGCGCTTGCGTTTACTAATAATTGCGTCCTATGCGAGTCGTCCGCGCAAAAAGAAATAGTGTGCGTAGGCTCTAACATACAATAATTCGTTGTGACATATTTTTATTATTTGGATTGAAAACAAGTCTATTTGTCTAGATAGATACTTGTAATACAATACTCGATCATGTCTTTTATTATTATAATAATTATTGGTAGTATCAAGTAATGGAGCTAGAGACGAAAATGGTTCTTTTCTTTCGCATTTTTCACTGGCATATAGGTGGGTAGATAATTATTCAATAATATTGTGTGTATGTGTGCTAGTGAGGTTTGTAAGGATAGAAGCAAGTGGCGTTTTGTTGTCTCTGCCTACCCGACGGGAAAAAGGCGTGAGTATATGTATGTATGTATGTGTGTGTGCTAGTGTATGTTTAAGCACGGCCATGCACTCATACTCACACACACATTCGCACACTGGGACTTATAGCTGTTAGGGCGGTTTCTGATTAGCGTACTTTTCTGCGCGTATACGGTCGTTTTAGCATACGTGCTTACACGCGCGCTACATTACACGCTTAAAAAAACCAGACTTGCGTAAACGGGCATATTTCGGCGTATTCGCTCGAAACGGTAGTGAAATCTTGTCAGTGTCAACATAGATTCTGACGGCTAAGCGCGTCATCGCTCGTACGACTTGCGCGTGTGCCAAAAGGCGCGCCTACACGCGCCTACATGCGCTTCCAAAAACGAGCTTATACGCGCGTATAAAACGTTAATCTGGAACCGCCCTTAGTAGGAAACAATAAGTTAAACAGAAAACCATTTATGGATGGATCGTTTTTTATTAAACTTAGTTCACTGTGTGGTTTAATATTATTGTGTAAGAAGTTGAAACCGCTCAACGATGGAATGCTTCTTTCCATAAATATTGTTTGCAATCCCATTCACATTCATAGTTCAAACAGAAACCTTTACAAGCTACGGCACAACTCGCTTAAGCTCTTCTAAACTAAGATACAAGAATGCATTTTTAAACTTGCCTTACACGACCGCTTTTCAACGCGTCTAAACGTTGACAGACCATCAAAAAGTTGTTCCAGACTCTAACCTGTTGAACGAAACTATTGTACACTGTACAGAAGTTTACCGCAAACATAAATTGTTTTGCAACAAAAATAAAATTTTCTCTAAATAAAATAACTTTACGGGAACATTTCGAATGAAATTCTCAGAAGTTGATTGGTAATCATGGTCGTTTTCGAATAGTCATGATGTGTTTGTAGAGCATTTTACTCTTAGAGCATATTTGCTTTATAAAACCTGCGCTAAGAAGTTCAGATTCTGGATCTGGTATGGCTAATCATCAGATTCTACAAGAATCATCTGACCAAAACACTATAATGATGACTATGATTGAACGCATGACTTCCTAATAACGACTGCCATTGATTATCAGGATAGCCAAGGACCACGGCCTTTTGAGCTTTCCAATGCAGGCGGATTAAATACTAACTTCTCACTTCTAAGCTCGAGGTTATTATTAAAAATAAGTTAGTATAAAAAATTAGTTACCTAACCTGGTAGTACCTATTAGTACCTGACCCGAGAATCAAATTCGTGAACAGCAAATTATTACACATTTCGCTAATCATTTATTATATTATCTTCTGTATATTCTATAAAATTCTTGCGTTACTAACTGACTGACACATAGCCTCACTCAGAAGGGATTCTCCGAAATTCTCACAGGATCGTAAAAACAGCTAAACTCAAATTAATGTGGGGGCGTTGCTGCGGGTATCCTCTAGTATATTATAAATTGTATACAGCTAATAGTGGGACTAACTTACAAAGTATAATATATATTTCAGTCCATGTGCTTCAAAAATACGAATACTGTTTTATTATATGTAAAATAAGAGCTTTAGTAAGAACTATTTCTTTTAGCAAAAATATCACACTCATATCTCACAATACCTTCAGAATTATATGCCTAGTTTTCTGTAGCTTTTAGAATAGAGAAATTACTTGAGTATACTCGACTGGCCTGTTAGTTGGTTTTGTGGTTAGTGCTAAGCAGAATGTCGCGGGTTCGATTTCCACCCAGGACAATTTGTTTGTGATATTATTTTAGTAGCAGTCTACATATCAAATTATATAGTTGTACTAGATTATGTTGTAATCATTAACAATGTTTATCTTCTTCTTTGTCCAATGTGAAGCCAGTAAACAGTCTGATTCGGGCTCTATATGCAAGTATCTGTTATGTGACTTGTGGTGTATAATAAAGAATTATATATTTAATAATAACTTATTATAAGCAAGTTTCTTTACTATTCGTACTTATTATTATAAAGAAACATGGCGGCAATTTATTTATGGACGTTATACTATGCCTCGACATGTTCCTTTACTATGTGTCCCTGTTACACTATGACACAATGAATACGCCAGACCACAAGCCTACATATTCGTACACTATGACACAATAAATTGGCCAAAACCCCAAGAACATTTTACACCATGACACTGAAGTAGGCAGACCTTATTAACGTACCCAAATAATTTTGTGAGGCTCACTAAATTGCACAACATGCCACGTCTGCCTCTGGAATGCCCTATTTCATCACAGGGACGTTTGACGCACTGAAATAAAAATTAAATTGCCAAATAATTGAAGACATGAGTGGATGAAGGTGATATGTAACATTTTTTAATTTTTTACTTTATAGCATAAATGAAGGTGCTATGTCCTTACACGCATTTTGTTCTTTCAAAAATTGTTGAAATATGTCTAAAAATGAAGATAACCGGTGTATGAAAGTGTTATGTGCAGGAGTCCGACAGTCGCAAAAATGTATGAAAGTGTTAAGGGCACTTAACCATAGACCCGTACTTATAACGAATATATTCATTTAATTGCGCAATGAATGAAGGATTCAAGTGCGCACATAACTCCTTCTTTCGTGAAGGTGTAAGCGAGAGAGAGAATTTTGGCGCCACGCGTTTCAATGAACGCGCTATGTCGCGTGCATAGCTCCTTCATCCACGTTAGAACGCATTTAGTTTTGACAGCATTTTGAATGTGAAAACATGCATTGAATTAATTAGGAATATGAATTTAATAAAATAACGTTTTTTTTTTCTTTTTCCTGGACGTGGGTTTGGATGTTTGATTTGAATTTTTAACCACCTTTCGTGTTGGCTTTAATGTTATGTCTAACTAACCTTAATATGCTTAAACTGTTACATACTATGCTAAATATTTTATATGTAAAAAACTGCTCTTCTTAACACCTTTCTAAGTAAACTCCGTGCATGCATTTAATAGTATAGTTTGTGCATATTTTGGTTTGCAGGAAAACTTGAAAGAATGTGGCTTTATTTTCACACTCTTTTGCACATTATCACCTAGCTTGAAAGGCCTATTAATGTGATGTTGCCTGCTGACTTACCATGCAATTAGTATCGAGGCAATAACATCTTTAAGGATCTCGATCGAAAAACATCATAGAGATTTATTATTATTATTTATTAAACATCCCTACAATATTGGTTATTTTTATTACAGGTTGTACACAATCTTCGATAAATCAAAATACCGCTCTACCTGATTCAGCCAGTCCCGATATAATAGAACCTTCAGATAACGATTCTCTAACGTGGCGACGGCATATTACACTATTACATAACGTTGTTATTCCGAATTCATACGATGATCAATTATCTGATTTTTCTAATGGCAGTGATGAAGTATATATTCCAAATATTATTTCGAGGAGCTCAAGTTCAACTATTGATTTTGATACAAATTTTATACAAGAACCAATAGATTCAGATGTTAACAACCAACCGTCAGCTAGTCGAACCCAAGAACCTTTAAATAATATAGCAGATATTACAGAAAATTTAAATAAAAAACGTAAAGTGTTTCCGCCGAAGGATAACAAGTCAAAGAAAAGGCCCAGAAAATGTGAAACTTGGAAGAAAAAAGCGGCAGCAATAGCGAGAGAAAGAGGATTAGAATATAGGTCTTACAAAAACAGTTTGATGCCAAAAAAAGTTGTGAAGGAAGGAGTTTTATGTCATGAGAAATGCAGGCTAGCTTGCTCTAACAAATTTGGCATTGAAGAAAGAGAGGCGATTCTCAAAGATTTTTACTCTCTTGATACTAATAGTAAAAATGCTCTACTTTTTAGAAGCATAGTAAGTCAGCAAGTAGCAAGACAACGTAAGAATGCTCTTAAACATAAATCGGCAACGTATAAATATTTTATCACAAATAAAGGCGTTACCACTGAAGTTTGCAAGTTGGGTTTGTGTGGGTTATATGCTATTGGGAGGAAAAAGATTGATATTATAAAAGACCGAATTAAAACAGGCGTTGCAGCTCCACCTCCAGATCGCCGAGGCCATCATAGTAACAGACCTCATAAGCTAGGTGATGATGTGAAAGAGAAAATTAAGCAACATATTTCAAGCTTTCCGGCTGACCAATCCCACTATTCGCGTAACAAAAATATGCACAAACTATACTTGTCACCACTACTAAATGTAACTAAAATGCACTGTCTTTACTTAGAGATGTGTCAAGAAGAGCAGTTGCCTCCGCGTTTTAAAATAACAAGAGCTACATATAATAAAATATTTGTGACGGAATTCAATTTGTCATTTGGCTACCCCAGAAGCGATACATGCTCTACATGTGATGCCGGGGGCTCAACTGATGAGCACCTATCAAATTACCATGCCGCTGTTGAAGCAATGATTGCTGACAGAAAACGACCTGCTGAAAACCATAGTTTACTTTATATTACCATAGATTTGCAACAGACAATGCCTCTACCAAAGATACCAACTAGTAAAGCGTTTTACCTAAGACAGATTTGGTTCTATAATTTAGGAATCCATGTTGTTGATGGGATTAAAGAGAAGGCATTTTGCTGCACTTGGACAGAGGATGTAGCTGACCGTGGGAGTTGTGAGGTAGCTAGTTCCTTATTAAGATTTATAGAAGTTGATAATGCATGTCAAAATAAAGATCATTTACTAATATGGTCGGATTCACGCGCGGGCCAGAACAAACATTTTAATATGATTGCTTTGTATCAGTATTTGATAAGAAAACACTATTTTAAAGTAATAGATCACAAGTTTCCTGAGGTAGGCCATTCGTATCTGGATTCAGATAGAGATTTTGGGAGAATTGAGAAAGTTTTAAGAAAACACGAAGCTGTTTATGCACCTGATCAATACAGGGAAATTATTTGTAAAGCGTCGCGGAACAATGTTGTTATTGATATGACAGACCACTTTCGAAAGATTGATGATTTGCAAAATAAGCTTCATCTAATAAATCGAAAAAAATATGTTAATAAAGATAAGGTTTCTTTTAGAGATGGGATACGATGGATACGTGTAGAGGAATATGGGTCTTATCTATTCAAAGAGAGCTATGACGAATATACTCCTTTCAAAAAGGTCGACATATTGAAAAAAAACTTTGCTGGCGAGAATTTGGACATTGAACGCATCGGTAGAAAATATGGGACGGTTTCGTCCGAAAAAAAAGCTAATATAAAGGATCAACTTCCATTTATTAAGCCTGAACACCGCTATTATTATGAAACAATACTTGCGCAATGGGATTAAACTTATTTCATACCAATGAACAGGCACTTTGAAGGTTTTTGTGTTACTTACTACGCTCATTCATTTTCTATTTGTTATATTTTTCGTAAAATCACCTGTGGAAAAAGGTGTTATGTTCCTATTTTTTTAAATAAATCTTATTATTTTTAACATTGTATTATTTTTTACCGACTACATAAAAATACACATCATTATTTAGTATATAGTCCAGTATTACTAACTAAAAGTAACTCATATAAACAAATATCCACAAAATAATAATGACAACTTTGCAACTTGTTCCTGATAAATTATGAACCAGTGACATATCACCTTCATCAACTCATGTCTTCAATTAACAGAAAAGTCTTCATTTCAAAGACAGAGAAACGTGTTTGACGTTTTAACTCAAGTTACGTGCATGATTTACAACGGCTTCGTCACGGTGTTTTATTTCATTGACTTAAAATTTCTGTTCAGTTTCTAGGTTTAGAACTAATGTATATAGACATTTACGCGACGTACATGTGCTAATTGTTACGGAAATGAACATGACAGTGAGTTAAATACGTTTGGGTTTCGTCAAAAAGTAAACGGTGATCGTGATCATTGTGCTTGTCTACAAAGTGTTTATATAGCTCACTAACTATTTATACAGTCCATTAGTATACTTATTTTAAATTTAATTTGGGATATCACGTACCGGTGCGTGGTATATATCCCGAAAGACAATTTAAAATAAGTTTAAATGACCACGAAAGTTTAAATTCCCATTAGTATATTGTCTATTTATTTGTTAAGTCTCCTACAATTTATTGAATGGTTAATTATTGAGTAACAGTCTTCAAGTTTTTTGTCAGGAGTCTATTTACTGGTCTAACCACATTTGACGCAGCATGAGCTTTTCGACCAAGCGACTGCCCTCTGACCTTTACAAAACTAAGGGATAGCGATATTCTAGTGTCAGTATACGTACTCAAGAATCCTGACTGCCCATGGTGACAGTCAAAGATCTTCATGATAGCCGAAATTGACGACTTAAGCCTTCCAAGGCGATATTAAAAATGTAATATGAAAATTGTGGTGCGTCCCGTGATTTTTAACACTCTCCTGCCCTTTTTTACAGTATTTTATTTGTTTCTCGTAAGTCCATAATAAATTGATCTACTCCTTCCTGAGCACAGTCATGTTCGTTGAGGTTTGGATCAGAATGCCTAACAACCAAAAAACAACCTAACAGCGTGACATAGTAACCGTCATGAAAGGTAGGCATACAGTAAATTAAACGAATTTATTTTTATTTCGAACCACTAAGAAAATTACATTACACCTGAAAACTTTCGCTTTCTGATACTAACTTCATTTATGGTAAAGTGGTTTAAGTCGACGCCTCATCGTTAAATCTGCACCAAGTGTATTGGATTCAATCCACCCCCGAGAGAACTAAAAACTCTGCTCATTCGCGTAGATAACAATTCTTTTACCATTCTCCAACGGTTCAATATGTTTGGACTGCACGTATAGCGTAGTGGTATGATCGAACGTAAGATGGTCGTTTAACTCTACAGTGTGCGAGCAATGTTATGTTTTCAATCCTTACACGTCATACACTTAGCTTAGTTCGAAATGTGAGAGTTATTTGTATCCGATATTTTAAAAACATCCAAGTCCCTTGGAAAACACATTTTCTAAAGACAACTTCTTCACTAGAAGCATCTTGATCCGTAGAACGGTCGTTTCCTTTATAAAGAAGAAAAGGGCATATTGAATTATACCCCCATTCTTATAAAGTTCACTTCTTCCGAAGAAAGCTCAGTAATTTTAAACAGCAGAACAAGAATAGCCCTGTACAGACAGACATCGATTTTATTGAACCGATATATCTCGTCCATGAAGACACAAGGAAAGTCATTATCATCCACAATCTGCCGACCCCGCAATGCATCGGCGCAAGCGCTCATCACACTGTCACAGTAAACTACACTAATTTATTATGGCCACTCTTCATTCCAGACTTTATTTCTCTTTGTCACGGCAAATTGGAGCTAATTTTAAAAATACATCTTAAAGTCCATGTTAAGAAATTTTGAAGTTTGTTTATTTGAGTAATATTTTAATTTGTGTTAAAATATTTCTGCCACCATGATGGTTTTTTATATCGTTTAGTAATATTTAAAACTATGTTCATATGATACGGATATTTATTCAGCGTGGCAGTACTGTTAGTTGCTCATAATTGACGCATTGTCAATTTAATTTATTTTATTTATTAGGTACAAATACAAACATCAAATCAATAATTACATGAAAGAAATGTGACCAAATACAAGTCATAAATCTGGTGTTTAATTACAACTGTACACAGCATTAAGAGCTGGATATACGCCGTAGGCCTTACTCGTACTACTGGTTAGTTGCCCACGCGCGATTTGCGAGTATCGGTGACGTAAAAAATCCTTTGAAAATAAATAGTTAAAGTTATTGGCAAAAATAAGCCGAAGGTTTCCTTGGTGTTCTAATACATAACAGGATGATTAAATTTAAAAAAACTTGTGATTGATAGATTAAGAGAAAAAAGGTAATAACTACAAAAACAAAGGTTACTTAGCAGATTTAATTCAGATATTTAAAAGACTTTTTTTTTGGATTCAGTACCGAAGAGAAAATGCTTTACATTTTACACAATACAGATTAAGATATATTTTTTTGTATTGTTTTTCTCTAGCAAATACGGAGAAAAATGGTTTTAATTTACCCCTAATTACGCCCAATTCACATATGTCCTTGCCTTAAGTAGTAACTTACAAGCTTCGTTACTTAATAAAAGGAAAAATAACAGAAACAATAAATACAATTCAACAATGAACTAAGTTTAAGATACTGAGTTCTAAATACAAGTGCTAAAAATTTAGAGTTGATTGGGAGACAACATTTCTGTACATAAGGCCTTTCTGAAGATATAAAAATGTATCCTGAAAAATGTCTAATTTAGAACAAACACGATTATATTGTTTACATAATCTAATAAGAGGACTGTTTTGAGATACATTGTCATTTCTACTAGGTATGCTAAACAACTGTGGAGTACGCACGGATCGTGTTGGTATTTTAAAATGAATTTGATTTATCAGAGTACTATCAAAAGAGCCGTTTATATATTTTTTTTAATGCACAGATCGCTCACCCATCTCCTTTTGTCCAGACTCAACAACTTAAACCTTTGAAATCGGTCTACGTAAATAGGTATTTTGCGCCTGAGACCGTATTTCGTGCATAATGCTCTAACGAATCGTGTCTGTACTGCCTCAATTCGGTCTATGTGTGTATTATATATTGGAGCCCATACTGATGAGTAGTACTCAACAATGCTTCGCACTAGGCAGCAATACAGCGTGATCAATTAAATAATGATATTATTACTGTTTTTTTTCGGTCCAATATCCAACTGTTATGAATCCAAACAATAAAGTTATGTTCATAAAAATAACATTATGTCGCTTTTAATATTTTTTAAAACGATAATTATGAAGCAATTGTACAACTATTCTTCAATAAATAACTATGCGTATGACTAGTGTATTGTCATTACATTAATCAATTACTACAAATTAATATTAACAGTTCTCTATAAATAAATTTAATAGAAAATCAATGGCTTTATATAAAGTGCGTCAAGTTTTGCAGATGCGTTTTCACCTGGTTTCTTCTTTCTCTCAAATGGGCGCTTATTTAGAAGAATCTTCATATCCTTTCCTCCCAGCGGATCAAAAATCAAATAACTCCACTCCAAAATTATAGATGAAAATCGTTCTTATAATGTTTAATTTATATACAACCCAATGTCGTACAGAAAATACACAGCTTGGGCATAAATTTCGTATTCAATTTGGGAACGTGGATCAGTCACCTTAGTAGATTGACGTGAAGCCAAGTAATTTGTTCATCTCTCAAATTACCAATCCAATATCTGATTGTACAACTGACAAATTTTCTAATACTATGTGTGCATGTGAGCATGTGCGTTTGTGCTTCCGTGTGTGCGTACGTACACTACGTGCCGGTGTGCGTATGTGTCTGTTTGGGTGCGGACGTGTGAGGGTACGTATACGATAAAAGAAAGATATAAAATCGTACCTTATCGGCCTTATTAATCCTAATGATGTTTCGCAGTGTAACAGCAAATAATATTTTATATCAAAAACAACCACATTATTGTCACATTATAGCACGTCCCTATACAATATACATATCCCGCAACTAACTGATCGTCATAACACCATAAGCCTATTTCAACCAAGACAAATAGTTACTTACGAACCTCACACAGGTGTAACGTTCCCAATTAATCAAACCGCCCAAATTCCCGGAACCAAATATGAGTAGGTACAACGCTACACAAACTTCAAACTTTCTTCAAGCAATATTGACAATCTGTACCAACATTTAATACAGGGTGTTGATCGGCATTTGCAAAACATTTGAATAATACAATATACATAGATAGTATACTTATTCACCTAAAATTATTTGAAACAGTGTGCGATGATGTAAGACCCAATTTTTCATTACACAGTACAGTTTATTCTGATTTACTATCTAAGTAACATGTACTTAAATAGTCAATCAGAATAAACTGTTGACTGGTGCAGAATAAGACTGCACGGTAGGTACGTGTGCTTTTGTGTGTTAGGTATCTACATTGCGAGCTCATGGCGATCAAGTGAGGGGCGGTGGCGACCAATACACCGACATGATTTTGAAAATTTTAAAATATACGATTATGAAAAAAGAAAGAGTTTTAGTGAGTGATTTTTTCATGTATTTGTATTCAGTTATAGTAGTATATTTGCCTCTAAAAATATTTTGCAAATGCATATCAACATCCTGTATACCGATGGTTATTATTTCCATGTTGAACTTATACACTAACTAGCTGAGTCGATTTACAAAAGATAAACTCAAACTATAAGCAGATACTAATGGTTTGTTGACTTATACGTTAATCTTCTTAATATATAAAATCCTTGCGTTACTGACTGACTGACAGACACGCTACAGCCGAAACTATTGGGCACAGGAAGCTGAAGTTTGGCATGCATCTTCCTTGGGAACCGTAGAGGTGCACTAAGAAGGGATTTCCCGAAATTCCCACGTGATCGGCCAAAACGGGTAATTAAAAAAAAATGGAGGCGTAGCTGCCGGCGTCCTCTAGTTATTAATAACTATAGTTTTAATTGAATTAGTTCTAGACTAAGTGTTATGTAACGGAAGTATGGAAGTAAGTACAAGGTACATTGGATAGAGACTTTGGCTAAGTCATAACTTTGTACATAAGTTAAGCCAGGTTCTAAGTCAAGGTTGAGATTTTCTTTAAGATAACTAGTCTTGAGCAGACAATTTGTAAAATTGACACAAGTCTAAAGAAATGTGTATTTAAGTAATTTAATTAATTATCTTTCTTTTGTACTTAAAAATGGTCCAATCTATCAGTGGAATCTCTATTTACCAAATACATGAATATATCAAATATTATCACCGGCCGTAAGCCTGTACTATACATACACTAATGTAATGTATAACAAAATTCCAGGCGATATTCAGGAAATAAGTATTAATAAATTCAAAGTATTTATTAAACAGAGCTTGTGTTCAAAAGCTTATTACACAGTGAAGGATTATTTAGCAGACAAAAATGCCTGGAATTGAGTTTAAAAATTATGTATTTTGACCTTTTGAAATTAGTGACATTATATTTTTATTTACATTTGTAATACTTATATTTTTACATTTTGACATTTTTAATTTGACATTTGTAATTTTATTTATTTTGTTTTGACATAGTTTGATTTGACATTGTTATTTTATTTATTTTCTTTTGACATTTAAAATTACTTAAGTAATATACTATTATTCCTAAATTGACATTCAATAATATTTTCTGACATTTTAAATGTATGACATTTTATTGCTTAAATTTTTATTATTTTTTTAAAATTACTTAAGTAATATATTATTATTCCTAAATTGACATTCAATAATATTTTGTGACATTTTAAATATATGACATTTTATTGTGCAAATTTTATTATTTTTACTTATTGTTTGCAACATGTATTTTACTGTGTATTAGCATGTAAAGTTGTGAGTACGATGTGGGTATTATTAAACATATAAACAAGTAGTTGTGGCAACCTGTCCGATGGCTTAGGCTGACATGCTTATGCATACACCTTCTGATGGCGTGGAGGCATAGTGATACAGATCGTGCTGGCTCCCTCAATCAAGGTTGAGCCGTACGATTGCTGTTGAATGCGGGCCATCAGTGGGCCGAGTCAGTCAAAAGCGTCAGATAATTTCCTGCATTGTACTTGCATACTAAACCCTTTTTTGTCTGGACTTTAAAAGATGAAGAAAAGACTAAAAAAATTGAAGTGACAAAAAAAAACAATGACTCTGAGTTTGTTTCGGCCTTTCTTCTCAAGAAGTAATTTAGCTAGGAAAAGCCGGCATCATCTAGAATAGGGTTTTGACATGTATAAGTGTTGTAAACAACCAAAATGCAGAAATAAATATGTCTTGATGTCTTTAATAATAATATTATAAATGTAATAACAATATAATGAAATGCCTCCGTGGTCCAGTGGATAGCGAATGCGACTACTGTTCGGAGGTACCGGGTTCGATTCCCGGGTCGGGCAAAAGTGTCACTGGGTTTTTCCGAATTCTCAGTAGCAGCTCGAAGTCTGGTGATGTGCCCGGTAACGGCAATACGCTCGCCCTCTATTACGTGGGACTTAAAAATTCATGGCGAAATGTGGATGTAATACTACACCTCGGCCTACCCCTTTGGGGATAGAGGCGTGGGTCTATAAAAAAAAAATAGAAGAGTGTTAAACGTGCTAATCTCAGAAACTATCAATCAGTTATTTAGCTAATTATAGTTCACAAAATAAAACAAATTCTAAAAAGTACCTTTATGTAAATTATACATTATGTCAGGCCAGAGACGTCCACTGCTGGACATAGGCCTCCCCAAGTTTCTCCACAGATCTTGAACCGCCCGCATCTAACCCTTTCCCGCGATCTTAGCCAGATCATCGGTAAGCGTCATATAAGTATCTAATACATAAATTATTACGTCTTCCAAAAATAATTACGTAAGTTCAACAGAATCATCATCGCCCTAGCGCTATCCCAGTTGCATCCAAGACTTGCCTTGGAGCCCGGGGTCCGCTTACTGGTCTAACCAGATATGACAGAATATCAACTTTTCCACAGAGCGACTGCCGCCTCACCTCCGTAAGCCAAAGGGATAGCGGTATTCTATGGTTTAGACCAGTATCAGTTTATTTGAGGGTACTGACTCCCCGTAACGACTGTCAAAGATCTCCATGACAGCCGGGATCGACGGTTTAACGCGCTCTCCGAGGCACGGGGCAAGCGATAATTAACTATTTAATACCCACTTAACTTCGAAAAGTCATTGGTGCGCGCCATGGATTCGAACCCGATACCCTCTGCATTGCAGTCCGTTGGTATCTCCACTAGGCTATCACTGCCTTTGCCTTTTTGCGTAAGTTCAACAGAATATTGAGTTTAATTCATGACATTCAATTGGCAGATGACTGACCTCCTCAACATTGAATCTATTTAATTTTAGTCACAAACTACTCTTTAATCATATAAATACGGAACGAGACCCATCACTTACAACTAAGATAAACTTATGAAATAAAATAGTCTATCTAAATAGTTTAGACTACTTTAGACCTAAATTGTTTTATTATGCAGAAGTTTATAAACTTGTAAATATAACTAAAACACATGACTTGAATTTCAATGTTTAGTTAGGGCTAAGATCTATTGAAACGGAGATGAATTTAGGACTTTGAGTTAACATTAGGCTTTCATATCGAATGACCTTTTGGTTTAGAGGTCAATGACTCTGACTGGTAAGCTGAAGGTCGTGGTATGATTCACATCATCATAAGCGTGTATCAGTTCACCGCTGAACATTTTCCTGTAGAAGTATAAAGTGTGGTGTACCTCCAACTAGAGGGAAGCTCCTCTTTTCTTTCATTTTTATTTTTAAAAAGACAACTGCCGAACTAGGAATAAATCCTGTGTCGTGGAGGACTTTACAAACATACAACCAACGGATACAATGAACACCCAGACTCGAAACAACAATTTACGGATCACACAAAGTGTTGTCTCGTGTGGGGATCGAACCCACAACACTCAGCGCAGTGTCAAGCGGCTAAGCGGCCGCTTAAACCACTACGCCAACCTCTCTGACCAGGCTAGGTGATCGTGTCAGGTGGACTGCAGTCAGACGGACGTATTTGAAAAGTTGTATATTTATTTTGCTTTATATTTTCTCGTCCGTGAACTCTGCTTGAGCGATACAAGACTTTAGTTCCGTCGTGTCCGTATCGGTCACCGTGATGATTGTCTTCGCTGTCGTACAGTCGAACAACTTCCCGCTCATAAGGGCGAGAATCGCTCAGCAAGACATCGTCGCTTCTAGTGCTACTTTACACGCACATTGACCCTCGTATACAAACCACATTCTAGTGTGCCTCGGCTCTATGAGCGAGCCAAGGGATTTTTTTTCAAACTGGTCCAGCGCCGACTTGTTTGATTGTACCTACGATATATGGCCTCAATTGTTAGTAGCTACCGCTACAGGCCCTTTCAATGGCACGCCAGTGAGTTCAGTCTTTAGCTTAAATGCAGATATTATAATTCCCACCTAGGACAAATAGTTGACGCTTCATTACAAAGAGTGAATTAGAGTTAAAGTTATAATATAGTATTTACATGTTGTTGGATGTAATAAGGTTATATATATGTGAAGATACGACACTGCTAAATACATTATTTTCTTCATTCTTTTCTATGAATTCGTAAAGTAAATACATAATTTTTCATAACTTTATATGTATAAAAAAATTGAGATTGAAATTGAGCTGAAATTGTTTTCATAGTTAATACATATTGCAAGCATTTCCTTCTATATAGAGAGCTTAACTAAATTATTATTCACTCCAGCTTGGACATAGACATGCACTTAAATATTGGTTTTTATATTCTTTCAACTTTCAGTTTTGATGTCGAGGTCGGGTTCGTGTCGGGTTCAAACCGGCGACATCAAAACTGAGTATCGAATTTTACGTACATGTCAAAATAGTTGTTGATTATTAAAGTTGAGCAACGCGTGAATAGGCCGCCATTTGAATGGGTGACCGCGTGTGGCATTTACATCAGAGCACTACCGTGCTTCCGAGGACACGTAAAGCTGACGGACACGGTTCTTGTTTCAGGACAAGGATCGTTAGGCCATGTCGGTGGCCTTTAGGCGGTCTGAAAACTCCGACACCAGAGTTGGCCACACACTCAAATGAAAAGACGAAGAAGATTATCGCTTGATGAATGGTGAAGAAAAATATTGTGTTCAATATTGTGTTCTCCATAATAATCTTGAAATAGATGTGAGGTCTGCCATTTTGTCAGAGTAGTGGAATATAGCATAATCCATAATTATTACAAGAGGGCCAAACTCAGCAGGGGGACAGTTTAAATATGCAGCTTATATTATTTTTATACATAAGGTCTTGAAATTAGGGGCAGATATATTATAAACCAAACCACGTATTTTTTCACAAACGAAGTTGGGCTAAGAATTTCTTGACGTAAAAGTCTACAACAAAGTATGTTCGTCTTTAACTTATTATATTCAGCTTTAATGCAACCTCACCTTTACGATTTAATATACTAATTTAGATTAAATTAACAACTTAGTATGTAACAGTGCGCTAGCAGATACCATTGTTTAGGATTGTGAATATTTATTTAACTAGTAAGTTAGATAATGTCTCACATTTAATGTAGATGCAGGTTTTATTTATCCAACTACTTGTATTAATTTATTTTGTTAAATTTTCATAATAAGGTACATTGGAGATGATTAATTATAACTATATACATTACTATCTTAGATAATCATATCTATCTTGTATTATAAATTCGAAGGATTTATAGATGCTTGTTACTTTGCCACTCTAAAACCGCTGAATGAATGTGGATGAAACTTTTTAAGTTCATATAAGACAAACTGTGTATTATTATTATAAGTTACATTACTAGAAAGTATCATCAGAATTAAAAATAGGCTTTTGTTGCGATAGCTGACACGCAGCTGGAGCTAATCAAGTGTTAGGGAAATATATATTTTTTTTATCCCCGAAGGTGTAGACAGAGGTGTAATATTACACCCACATTTCGCCATGATTTTTTAGGTCCCACGTAATAGGGGGCGAGCCTATTTCCGTTACCTGCTGCTACTGAGAATTCGGAAAAACCCAGTAATACTTTTGCTCGACCCGGGAATCGAACCCGGGACCTCCGATCAGCAGTCGCTTACGCTAGCCGCTGGACCATGGAGGCACTCAATATCTATCTATCATAACATTACGGGAGCTATATTAATAATAAACATACCTACATGTAAGACCCTCGTCTGACCAAGCAATATTCTGTCCTGGTTTACCAAGTTCCATACAATTAAAAAATGTATGAAACCTGGCAAACCAACACTTAAAAACACCCACAAGGTAATTGAAGCTGTCCAAACAGTAAATCGCTGCAGCATCTAGAGTCTAACTCCTTACACAGCGCAGAGTAACCAATCTCAAGCAATTTGGACCGTAGCTTGCCAAGAATTAATTACGAAAACGTGCATAAAATAAGTTTCTGTGTTGCAAATTAGATTAATCAATAAATTACGACATTTTATGTCTTCATTATGATAAGAAAGTCGTTTTAAGGTAATGAAGATTGAATGGAAAGAGAAAATGACTCAAAATACCAAGTACATTCTCATGTCTCCCTTTCAGGAAGTACCTAATTATAGGTTTTTTTTTATTTCAGACTTCCATAATTGAACTTTAAATAAATATAAAAAAATGAAGGTTGCAATATCGCATGATAAAAAAAAATCTTTCTTCGTAGAAATGCTTCTTTCGCAGTGGCAACAATTACTCTTGATACATATTTATTGTAATTAACTTTCATAGTCTCGTACGTTTCCTCTTCATAGAAAGTGACTGCATGGGTGGCAGAGTGGCTTAATAAGCGGTAGCCAATGTCGTAAGTTTGACACCCATCTGAGATAGCAATTTGTTTGAATTACCTAAAAGTGTTAAAAAGGTTTTATTTTTGCCTCTCCTCAAATTGAAGAGAATAATCGACGTAGTTATACTACTACGATACAGTTATTATGTGATAAATAAACATCGTTATCCAGCGGGTGAAGGTCGTGGCATTCGACACTAGGGTTGCCGCGCGTACCCATATAGCATGCACATTTTTTTTAAATAATAGTTTAATGTTATTACTTGATATCTTTATGTAATTAAGAATCTATATTTCAATTTGTCCTTGTGTATCTTATGAAAATATCAAAATTAAATTATATTTTAATAATCACTCGTAACTAAGTCAATACAAAATAATTAATGTAGGTTTTTCGTTAGAAATAATTTTGAAATGAAACACATAAATATTTTTCAATTACTTTTTATTGAATATTTTTTGTTAAAATATTCCTTGAAGATATTAAGGTCTACTTGGAATAAAAAACCAACAACTTATTTATACTGCTTTCTGTTAGTTAAAGATGTCTGCTGGAAAAAAAAAACATTTTAAGTAAGAAAATGACCTTTCGACTTCATTTGACATAACAAAGACGTATTTATTTTAAACTTGTGAAATAATTTGAAAGTTTATATTGTTAATTTTTCACTTAATGTTAGTGTTGCCAATTTTTAAAATATGTTAACAGTTTTTAACATTACAACAAAAATATGAAAGTTAAGAAAAGATTAAAACATATTTTTAACATAGATGCTTGTAAAAATTTTATCCAATATATGACGACTGCGAAATAATAATTTAATATTTTTTAAAATAATTTCGCCTTAACTTTCAAATTACATTGAAGTAGTAAAGAGTAATAAGTGAAAAAGTTATTACAATACGAAAAAAAATACAATACTATATAGCTATACTTTTAAAAAAACATTTAAAACTATAATACATTTTAATTAAATAAAGGTATTGTACGATATAACATAATCGAAAAAGCTTATTAAATGTATGCACCTACGTGACGCATACGTATGACAACCCTATTGTCGTGCGCTACCGCACTGCCACCATTTCTACCCGCCCGATAACGATGTTTAGTGATAAACAACCAGTAATCGAAGAATTACGTTATCTTAGACACTGGTTACTAAAAGCCGAGAACTGTACAATTACTTTATTTTATAACTTACCTAAAAGGGAAGAATTCTTCTATTTCAATGGTTACGGCATTCCAAACCACAAATAACAACCCGATTTCAAACTCCACATGTGCTCTTAAAAGGAATTAACAACACTCAAATATATCTACTGCTATGTTTTCTCAATGTCAGTTTATCTAAAATCACAAATAAATAAGTCAGTTAGAGAAAATGCTATATATAAAGTTACATTTATCATTCCAAGCCCTAGGGAAGTACGACGAATATATTTTTGAAACCAAATGCTATTAAATGTCTGAAATCCTTTGTATTGTGAACTCGTAAAATGTATTCTGGCCAATGAAAATTAAGTTACGAGCGTGTTTAGTTTACTTTGTATTAAATAACTGAAATGTAAAAAGCTTTAATGATAACCATTTTTATTTGGCTTATTTCTTTTTATTACTCATAAACCGTAACACAGTAAATTATCAGTTGTAAAAATATCATGTATTGTCTAATTTTCGGTTTTGAAGGAATGTTAGCAATTCAGACAAGAATCATTGATAAAGATGTAGTCAATAGTCATCATCCTTGTCCTAGTGAGTGTTATCTCTGTTGCATTCGAGACTTGGAGCCCGAGATCAGTTTACTAGTCACACTAGTCATATCAGATTTGAATGTATCGCCCTAAATCCAATTTATACATCATTATATCATATTTAATCATATATCAATATATACCATAGCTTAGGCCAGAGATGTCTCATCGGTATATATTTTCTTTTTGTAGACACACGCCTATATCCCCGAAGAGGTAGGCAGATGTATCATGTATATTGCTACACCCACTTTTCGGCAGATTTATTTTAGTCCCACGTATTAGGGGGTGAGCCTATTGCCGTACCGGGCACATTACCAGCCTCCAAGCTGCTACTGAGAACTTTCTAACGAAAAACCCCAATAACACTTTGCCCGACCCGGGGATCGATCCCGAGACCTCCCAATCCCTCGCGCACATTTATGCGAAACCAACGAGGCAGTCGGTATATTCAAGGGTACTGATTCATTAGTATATTTACTAAACTATCGCTTCCTCAAATATTTATATTAGTTAATCCATTATCTTAATTAAAAATACTTCCATGATGGTATTTGCATAATTGTAGTACGCTATCTTACGTACTACTACTATTTTAACTGTCTTATTAATTGCAGTCTAAAACAACCAATAACTTGTCAAGTTTAAATGGAGACTAATAATTTGGCCCCAGATCAATATAATTCTACTAAGTAATACAAAACATCTAGTTTGCCAACTAAGATTAGTACTTGTGTAACTATGATTACAAGTTGGGAATGTAGGTGAAATTGGCATACTTAAAATTCTTAGTATAATATTATAAATTGAAACCACATTGAAAATAAAATTGTATATCTATAATTATTATGTTACTGTTTTGCTTGAGGGGAATCGCAGATTGATTGTAGTCGGTTAGTTTTCTTGGGTTTTCTAAGAATTCTCGTTAAAAATATTTTGAATCGAGAAATCTCTGCTTTGATGTGATGTCAAGAACTTTCAATAAATAAATTAAGTTTATGAATTGTGTTGAAGGGGTCTGACGGAAACCAGGACGACTATAAAATTACTTAGTACTGACATAAGTCATTATTAGATTTTATAAGCTGTTATCAATTGAGTTGATAGATTAAGCTTCAGATTTATACTCTTATAAACACTTTATGAACGCCCATAGGTGCAAACTAAAATTGTATCAGTCGAGCTTATATTCTTAGGCCAATCGCCTGCCGGATTATAATGTATTTTTAGATATATGTGTATTTATATAATGAGTATCAAAAGATTAAGTTCTTAAGGAGGTATTGGTTTTTATTGATGATAAACATAACTTTTACTTTCCAAACGTAGCTAAATAAAACCTAGTTTAAATAAATTTTGTTTTAATTTACTAATTGAGTCGATTAACTTTATCATATTACTTTTACGTTCACTGTGATTTTGTACTTAATTGTTATCCGTGATACATATTATATACATAAGTATATAGGTACTTATTATAAAAATTGCCTCCTTTTCGTTCTGTCTGTATGAACGCGATAAATTCCAAAACTACCTTACGGCTTTAAGTAGGGTTTATACCAAAATATAGTGTGATTCCTGAGGAAGGTATTTAATTCATGCGCGTGGAGCCGTGGGCGAATGTTAGTACATACATCAATGTGTCACGTACAATCAAACAAGTCGGCGCTGGATCAGTTTGAAAAACAATCCCTTGACTCGCTCATAGAGTCGAGGCACACTAAAAACTGGTTTTGTATACGAATGTCAATGTTTGTGTAAAGTACTGGAAGCGACGATGTCTTGCTGAGCGATTCTCACCCTTATGGTGGTCTAGCGAGAAGTTGATGATTTGACATAATCTCAATCGCCACTCATACTACGGCTTTATTAGTTTTGCTTGTCAAACCATTAACCTGCCTAGGCCAGCCTTGTATTGGCTGACGCGTCTAGATAACCTTATTGATAGATGTGTATAGAAAAAAAATTTATGCCTTTTGCTACTTTTATAGCTGGTTTTTGCATGAAACATGATAGCTTCGGTCCGTCGGATGTTGAATTTTAAGAGCACTACTAATTTGTAAGTAATTTTTCTCGTCTTTTTGTACAATAAATAATGAAACAACGCATTTTTTTAGCATCGATGTATATGCATAAAATAATCACCAACACCAATAAACACGAATTAATAAGTTACCAATAAACGCAAACGAAAAACATTAACTGACCCAATATCCCAACAGGTAGGTGTTGTACCGTCAGTTAATTTTTTTAACTGCTTAGATTTCTATCTTCTGCAAGACCTTACTTACCGGGGACAAATGTCACATCGTACCAAACTCAGTACTTTAAGCATAAGCTCACTGAAGATACAGATTCTACGTATTTTCATCTATAGCATTAACGATGCCGAGACACTCCAAAAGGATCTTGAGTGCATCCAGACTTGGTGCTCTGAGAACTATATGACTCTCAACGCAGGAAAATGTTGTGTCATTTCTTTTACAAACAGGGCTCACAAGATACTGTATAAGTACCACCTAAATGACTATTTGATAGAACGAAAAAGTGTTGTCAAAGACTTGGGCATATTTTTTGACGAAAAACTGACATTTTGTTCCCATTTTGACCATATAATAGCTAGAGGTACCAAAAATCGGGCGCCAGCTATCCGGTAAGAAGGCAAGACCCATCCTCATTAAGCTCCATAGCGTTGCGGTACGGGACACCATTTGGTTTTCCAAAACCAAATTAAAAGGAGCGGGTCTTACGCTGTCTGAATTTCTGACTCGATCGCGGCATGCAGTTTTCATGGCAGCGCGAGAGAAGTTTGGTGTCGCGAAGTGCTGGACCAGGGAGGGCTACGTGTTCGTAATAGACGCCAATGGTCATCGACATCAGATTTCATCCACGGGAGATCTTGACAAGATCAAGGGCTTGGACCCAGAGAAACCTGCGACGAAGGCGACCGTAATGAAAACAAAACGAGCTCCAGCACCGAAAAAATAGGATTTTTATATTCATTCGTGTTTGTTTAGATGACCAGGTGAATTACTTTTTGTCTTACTTATTTTCTACCTTCTTTCTTATTCTATTTTCGAAGCTATACCTTACATTTATTTTATAAATCTCACTTTTTCACTGTTGACATATTACGATTATTACGTAAAACACTTCTCATGATCTCATCTGACAGCTGTCTTACCATTCTACCCATAGAGTTCTACCCATTTGAAACTCGGGCTTTTAATCCTTGCTCTTTTTTACGGAGTACCGAAATTTTAATTCACCTGGTCTAGTTCTTCCAACTGTCTTTATTTATTTACATTTTTTCACTTATTTGCATCTTGGTGTGTTCAGATATCTGTTTGTTCTATTTTTGTTACTCGGGAGATATTTAATAATTGTTTATTTACGTAACACGTAACTGGCGGGTGGAGTTACGACTATACATAAATATTTATATATATTCTTCTTCAATATAAGATATATATTATTTTAATTTTATATTAACTTATTTATTTTTAAATTTATACCTATATTAATTATTTATTTGTGTTATATTTTATTTTCTTATGTTAGATGACAATTTTAGTAGTGATAGTGACAGTTTCCACTCTGTTAGTAGTCTTAATGATAGTTTTGTGAGCCTTCCTTCTCTACCTGAAATACTTCAATCAGAGTTTGCCGATGTACCCCATAACTTGAATGTCGTTCATATCAACGCCCAGAGTATTCCTGCCCACTTCCAGGATATGCTGACTACTTTCGACTGTAAAAATATCCATGCTATTCTTATTTCCGAATCATGGCTGAAACCATGTCTCTCTTCTGTTTCTTACACTTTACCTGACTTCCGTTTAGTAAGAAACGACCGTACTGTTGGCGGTGGTGGCGGTGTTGCCATTTATCTCCGTAATCATATTCCTTACAATGTTATTGATATGTCAGCACAGCCACCTCCGCTTAATGCACGTGAACATCTCTTTTTAGAATTAAGTCTCGCTCATACGAAGGTTCTGCTTGGTGTCTATTATTCGCCTAACTGCCATATAAATTATTTTTCATCTTTTGAGCGTATTTTAGAAACCCTTACAACTTCTTACACGCATTCAATAATCATGGGCGATTTTAACACTTGTCTGTTAAAGCATGATTCTCGCTCTTCTTCCTTATGTAGAATAGTGGAATCCTGTAACCTGTCTATTCTTCCTCTAAATGCTACACATAACTTTCCGAATTCAACTCCTTTTCTTCTTGATCTTATCTTTGTTTCTTCACCTTCTCTTGTCGTCAAGCATGGTCAATTTTCAGCTGATGCATTCTCCTACCACGACTTAATTTTTCTCTCGTATAAACTTCGTCCTCCTAAGCCTAAGACTAAAATTCTTCTGCAACGTAATTTTGGTGGCATGAATGTAGAGAGTCTCCATAGTGATGCTCGCAACATTAACTGGGAATCTGTGGAAAGCGCTCAATCCATCGACAAAAAGTTGAAAATCTGAATAGTGCAATTATTCGTCTATACGATATTCATGCTCCAGTACGTGCAATAAGAGTCAAGCACTTGCCTTCGCCGTGGCTAACTAAAGAAATAAAAAATCTGTTATCAAAGAAAGCAATGGCTAAAACCAAATATAAATGTCAACCGACTCCTAGCAATTGGGAAAGCTATATTGCGATTAGAAATCACTGCAGCAAGGTGTGTAGGAACGCACAACGCCAACACATCCATAAATCTGTTGAGAGCGAAGACCCAGCTAAAGGCTGGAAATTTCTAAGAACACTGGGAGTTGGAAAGTCAACACATGATCACAGTTCCAATAATATTGACATCGATTTACTAAATCAGCATTTCACTTCTTCATCGCAATTTGATGTGACTACTAAAGCTAAGACTTTACTCGATCTTTCCACGATTCCAACTCCAAATTATCCACATTTCGTCTTTAATCAAGTTTATGCGTGTGATGTTAAAAGGTGCGTATTATCGATTTCGTCCAATGCTGTCGGTAATGATTGCGTCAGTCGTAAGATGATTCTTCCTATCCTAGACGAAATCCTTCCCATCCTTTGTCATATACTTAATTATTCCTTATCCTGGGGCGTATTTCCAACTGCTTGGAAAGATGCCCAAATTATTCCTTTGCCCAAAAAATCGAAACCTACTTCCTATTCTGACTATCGTCCTATTTCCGTGTTACCTTTCCTTTCTAAAGTGCTCGAGCGCCTAGTCCATGTCCAACTCACTACTTTTCTTAACAAGAACCTCCTATTCAATCCTTTACAATCCGGTTTCCGTCCTGGTCACAGCACTGTTACGGCACTGACCAACATTACCGACGACATTAGGTTCGGTATGGAGAAAGGCAATTGCCTTTCTCCATACGGAACCTATAACGGTACTTTGTTTACTGGACTTTAGTAACGCCTTTAATACCGTTGATTTCCACACTCTACTCGGTATATTACGGTCTATTAACATATCTCCACCAGTGATTGATTGGTTTCACAGTTACCTGTTTGGTCGTTGGCAGCGTATACGAGTCAAAGACTCTTTCTCTTCGTGGTGTAATACGACAGCCGGCGTTCCACAGGGTGGCGTTCTCTCTCCATTACTCTTCTCAATTTTCATAAATTCCATCTCCTATCAACTTCAGTCATCCTACCACCTTTATGCAGATGATCTTCAAATTTACACACAGGCACCTGCACATGAGCTGTTTGAAGCATTTGGCATCATGAACTCCGATTTAGAACGGATATCTGCATGGAGCATGAGATTTGGTTTGCAGATCAATCCTTTGAAAACACAGATTATCGTTGTTGGTAGTCCCAGGATGATTTCTCGCATTGACTGGAATCTGCTACCCCAAATTACTTTTGGTGGTATCCCAATACCTATAAGTGATTGCGTGAAGGACTTAGGTGTTTATATTGACAAAACTCTATCTTGGGGACCTCAAATCACCGAAGTTAGTCGCAAATTGTTTGCTGCGGCGGGGACTTTGCGAAAACTGCGGAACTTTCTGCCGATTGCCACTAAGATTGCACTTGCAAACTCTCTTCTATTACCTATCCTTGACTATGCCGATGTCAGCTATCTAGATCTCACTGAGAAGCAACTTGATAAGCTTGAGCGTCTTCAAAACTTCTGTATTAGGTTCATATTTGGATTACGTAAATATGATCACGTTTCTAATTTCCGCAATAAGCTCAAGTGGCTGCCAATTTGCCTTCGGCGGAATACTCACATTCTTTCCTTACTATATAATATTCTCTTCAATCCTTCTTCTCCATCTTATTTGAAAGAACGCTTCAAGTTCCTAAGTGACTCTCATTCAAGATCGGGTCTTAGGTCATCGGTAAATTTGAGATTGGAAATTCCAATGCATTCCACTACTTTTTACGATAAATCCTTTACTGTTCAAGCGGCACGGTTGTGGAATGCATTGCCTGTTTCCATCAAACTGGCTCAAAATATCACATCTTTTAAAAAAATTGTGAAAAACCACTACTTATCTCTTTAACTTTCCATAACATTGTCAAACTCACACTTTCTTTTTCTCCCCTTTTTTACTATTGTCTACTCCCATTACTTAATCCATTATATTATTGTATATATGTATGTATTTATATTATAGTATATTTATTTGTTTATTTGTATAGTATAGTGTGTATTCGTATTTTGTTTCATTAGTATCTTACTACGCCAAAACTGCCCTATGTCTGGCTCCTTACTTCTCTTTTCCATAAGGGTTGCCTGTAAGAGATTGCTTTTTAGCGATAAGGCCGCCGTTTGTGCAACATGTATTAATCTGCTATAATTTCTGTCTTAAATTCATTTGGTGTACAATAAAGATTATTATTATTATTATCTCCTTTATTTATTATTTTTCTAATTAAAATTACATTTTTAAATATATTATTTACCAAAATAAAATAAACACATTTAAAAATATAAAAATAACCGTGGGGTCTCACCAGCATCGGGCACAGGGTCCAAGCTGCCGGTGGTTAGGGCTCCAGAGACAGGAACTTCCTCACAATACGTGCCGTGTCCAGAAGTACTGCCTTCTGCATCAGGCCCTTGACCCAAGCACCCAATGCGAGCCTCTTAACGTGACGGTCGAGGCTCTTGGCTATTAGACCATTAACGGTCACGACTATCGGCACAATAATTGCTGAGTTCACATCCCACATGTCGACAATCTCGTGAGCCAAATCCAGATATTTAATCTGTTTTTCCTTTTCGGCTTTCACGAGATTCTCGTCATGAGGAATAGTGACATCAACAATTATTGCGAGGCGCTCTGGTCGATCTATTAACACGATATCAGGCTTGTTGGCTACAACAGTCCTGTCCGTGATGATAGATCGATCCCAGTACAATGTGACATGGCCATTTTCGAGAACTGGCTCTGCTACATACCTGTAGTACGGTACCTCGATGTCTACAAGTTTGTACTTCAGAGCAAGTTGCTGGTGAATAATTCTGGCTACTTGGTTATGTCTGTGCAAGTACTCGCCGTTAGCAAGACGTGAACAACCGGAAACAATATGCCTGAGGGATTCACCAGGTTGGTGACAGGCACGGCAAATATCAGTAGTGCCATCCCTCAGGATATATTTCCGGTAGTTATTCGTCTTGATAACTTCGTCAGCAATTGCACAAACAAACCCTTCGGTTTCCCCAAAGAGGTCACCGAAGCGTAGCCAGTTCACCGAGGCTAATAGGTCTACATCGGGTCCATACAGGGCCCGATGGAACCTGCCATGAAGCTCCTTGCTCTGCCATACACGCTTGCGGTCATCAGTACTAAGTACTACAGGCATGCGCCAGTTCTCCTTAGCCAACCTGAGCGGGGTGAGCCCATTGTCTACCGCGACAACATCTCGATGCATATCCACGTTCGCCCGGAGAAAATATTCTCTGAGATTGCACACCTCGCGATTGTGTAGGGTCTTGACATTCAGAAAGCCGCGACCCCCGCACTTTCGCGGGATGTACAACCTCATCACGGATGAACGTGGATGATGCATACGATATACCGTCAACAAAGTGCGAACTATTCTGTCCAGGGCGTCCAATTCAGACTGAGTCCACTTGAGTATGCCAAAGGAGTATACAAGAAGTGGCATGACCCAACCGTTGCAAGCACGAACCTTGTTGCCACCTGATAAAAGACTTTTCAGTACTTTTTTCAGGCGGCCAAAGAAACGCTCTTGCAACGATTGCTTCATGACGGCTTCATTGATACATAAAGCCTGTGACATACCCAAGTACGTATAGGTATCAGTTGAGAGAAGCGTTCTTAGGTTAATGGAATCTGAGAGTTGGATCAGAGATCCCCTCAGATTCCACCATCTTTCCCTGCTTCACATGAATGACAGCACATTTATCCACACCGAACTCCATATTGACAGATTTACTAAAGTTTTGGGTTACGTTTAGTAAGTCTATCAATGGGCCTCAGAGTGGGCAAATAACTTCAGGTCATCCATAAACAGCAGGTGAGATATGACCTGACCACTTCTCTGTAACTTGTAGCCTAACCATGAACCCTCCAGTAAAGTACTGAGAGGGTTCATGGCTAAGCAAAACCAAAGGGGACTCAGACTGTCGCCCTGAAAAATTCCCCGCTCAATTTTAATACGTTCGCCGTCCTCCTGGATCCGTCGGCATCCTGGATAGCAAAGAGTCGTATTCCATTGCCCCATACATGACTTTAAGAAGGTGCGTAGAGTTGTATTTACTTTATACAACTCTAACACCCTCAAAAGCCATGTATGCGGCACGGAGTCATACGCTTTTTTATAATCTATCCAACATGCCGCCAGATCCTTTCGGTTACGGCGAACTTGTTGGCTAATAGCCATGTCAATGAGGAGGAGCTCCTTAGTACCACGAGCCCCCTTCCTACATCCATTCTGAGAGGCTGACATAATTGCATGGTCTTCAACATGTTTAGCTATTTTAGCTCTCAGAATAGATGTAAGAAGTTTATAGACCGATGGTAAACATGTTATCGGTCTATAATTGCCGGGCTCGCTAGTACTGCCTGTCTTATGGAGCAGGTGGGTAATTCCAGTCGTCATGAATGTTGGTAACGACCCAGATTCCACAGCTGATTGGAATTGAGATGCCAAGCGTTCATGCGAGCTACGTAGCCATTTCAGCCAGAAATTGTGCAGCCCGTCCAACCCTGGAGATTTCCAATTCGCTAATGGACGGACTGCTTGTGAAACGTCCTGGCTAGAAATGGCCACGCATTCCATTTCGGGAATATGTTCGCATGCACGCTCGACATCTCGCATCCAATCGCCTTCAGTATGACTAATGGGCATCGACCAGATGCGACGCCAAAACATGGCTGTGGCGTCCGCATCGGGCCGCTGCACATTAGTCACACATTGGTCTGGTCGTTCCCAGCTTCTGTATACCCACCTCTGGTCCCTCTGGAATGTACGATTAATGAGATACCGGTCCACACGTTTTTTGAATCTACGATTACGGTTTGCCCATGCATAGACTTTTATTATTATTATTATTGTTGGGATTCACACTGAGGATTACAAAAGAATTTAAGAGACCACGTAGCATTCTCTATCTTTTTTGCACTTTAATCCGCAGTATTCTAGAGTATGGCTCTACTGTATGGTCACCTTTCTATGCCGTACATGTGGACAGGATAGAGAGAATTCAAAGAAAAATTACGAGAATATTGTGTTACAAACACCGGCTCAATCATAGTCTGCACTCGTATGAAGAACGATTAAAATATTTTAATCTACTCTCCCTTGAATCACGCCGCAATTGCATGGATCTTACGTTTCCCCACAAGATTGTGCATTCGACTATAGATGGTCCGGAATTACTATCTCAAATAAACATTAACACTAGATTCAGATCACTCCATCCTCACTTGAAAACCTTCATTCTGGACGTTCACATCAACAATACGTCCTTTTATAATCCTTTAGTCCGAATGTGTCGTTTGTATAATGACCTTTTTCCGAGATATCATGTATCACTAGATGTCTTCAATTGTAATATTAAACAATTTAAAAATAAAGTCAGGCATATTATGTCATCGTCCTCACAGCATTGAACATCGCGTAATAGCGTGTCAATAAGCATTATTGACACGTTATTATGTGAATGTTTGGCATTATTCTTTACTCTTTTTATGATTCTGTTTGTCGTCATTTACTTCCAATTTATTAGCGTATTTAAGTAACATTTAGTATTGTATCACACAACGTCATCTTGTACTGATATGCATATATGTGTCATCTTGTACCGTGTATCTTCTAACCATGATGTGTACACATAGAAACATAGTTTAAGACGAAACTGTAAAAAAGAGCTTCTAAGAATTTATTGCACTATGTTTTGTTTTGTGTGCCAAATAAATAAATAAATATACATAAGATAAATCTATACGACACAAATGAGTTATTTTAATAATAAATTCTGGTCTTGTTTTTATAAGTTGTGTTATGTCGAACAGTAAGCTTATTTAACGAACTCAGGAATGGCAGCGCGAGTAACTAATTGGACATGATCCACTCTGCCGATATAAGGATAAATAAAATTAAACACACGGCGCCTCGAGATTAAGTTAATTTTGTTGCTGTACACACTGTTAAACTGCTTCAGCAACATTTTTATAAGCTTGAAAACTTTTATTAAAACGCGTCACGTAATTGAGATTTACTTTACTGTAAAAATATAGGGTGATGAGATTTCAAAACTTACAGTTTTGAAATCTCATTTAATAAGCTCAGTGTAAATACGCCAACGGGAAGAATAAAGATGAAAAATTACATGTTAGCCTTTAGAGCTGATGTGAGCAAGTTAATTGAAGGAGCTAAATAGATTTTACCTACATGGATTATTGTATCTATGGCTTGGTGGGTATCCCCTCCCTGACGAGCAATCACAGATAAGGTAATCGAGTGTAAAGAAAAATTTGAAGATGATTTCCGCTATCATAACTTCTTCCTCACCTAATTTTTACGTATTTAATGTGAAGCTGCAATTATGTATTAAGGTACACGAAAATAATAAATAATAAAATATGATAACTCGCAGAAAGACCTTCAAGTAAATTAATCAATCACTGAAACTACGAAACAATATAAATATAAATTTTGAATATAAAAAAAATCCCAAGTGACATGTGCCATAAATAATTTTCAGAAACAAGTTCCATCAATGAAATATAATGAAAGGGCGAAATTGTATTCCATATAACATTCTAATGGAGTATTGTAACCAGATAGTAAAACACAAGTTTTGTAAACAAAAGTAAGAAAACACAAATTTTGTGAAAGTTTAAATAAGTTTGCTGTCAAACTTAATAACCTGTGTGTCACTGACATATAAGTTAACCCTACAATTTGTCAGTGTGTCACGTAAGATTTATTCGTCGCTTCGAGCAGCCAGACAAACCTATTGCTACATTGTGCGCGAGCCGTAGTAAGTTCCAGGTTTACTATAGGTGTATTTTCTGACTCGACTAGCATTCTAGATAGTTCTTTTTTGAACGAGATTGATTTATCTTTCTATCTGATTGTTATGCTCTATATAATATATTTAATTGGAGCTTTGAAGTTGATTGTTGTGAAGATCAAAACGTAGTCCATCTTCTGATGATCTCCGCTAGATTTGATTTTCGCAGAATAGTACTTTATACAGTTGTCTTATTTGATCTTAAGCGCATAGCAATGTGCTTGTGTGCAAATATTATCTTTATTAGACTTAAAATTAAAACTGTTAATTAAAACCGTTAGTTATCACTTGCTAAATGAAAAGTAAAGGAAGGAATCTTGATGAAATCTGCATGCCTGAGAGGTCATGAGATGTGAAGACTGGCAATCTTCGCCCGCACCCGCACTTGGCCACTGTGGTGAACTATGATACTATAACCTTACCCTTCTCATACTGAGAGGTGACTCGTGTCTAGCGGGACAGTTGATATACAGGGCTGATGATGATCCGATGGCTTAAAATATATCTTGAGAAATATCTTTTTATTTTTAGTGTAAAGTTTATACCCAATAAACTAGTACGAGTCGAGGATTTTCCCTGCGTTGTCGCAGTTATTGACTCTAACATTCATTGAATGCAGTTAATTATCGCTTGTCACGTGCCTCGGAGAGCACGTTAAATCGTCGGTCCCGGCTGTCATGAAGATCTTTAGTTTAAAGTGAAAACTATTTCCTATCCTGAAATGACTGTGGTTTAAATTTTATTTTATCAAAAATAACTTTTTAATTGCCCTAGTGACATACGATACAGAAGCCAGATCGCAAATAACATTTAAGAAATTTACTTTAAGCCAATTCTAAATAATTTTTAATTTCGAATTCCAACAGCCCATGCAATTTTTTTTTCGCACCTGAATAATATCTTTGCTACTTTCAGAGGAAGAATAAAATAAAATATAATTAAACCAAACGATATCTGCACATTAATGCGTCTTAAAATTATTATTGAATTTATTTTGATGTGTTTTAATCTTAATATATAAAATCCTTTCGTTACTGATTGACTGACAGACACGCTACAGCCGAAACTATTAGGCGCAGGAAGCTGAAATTTGGCATGTATGTTCCTTGGGGACCGTAGGGGTGCACTTAGAAGGGATTTCCCGAAATTCTCACGGGATCGGCCAAAACGGGTAAATTTAAAAGAAATGCAGGCGTAGCTGCTGGCGTCCTCTAGTATACATATATAATATGTAGGTACTTTCAATACTTTCAATTTTATAGATATAGGTCCAGCCAGTTAGCATTTTAGTGGTTTATCTATGGAATTCAATATTCGAAATATATATAGATCTGTAGATTTTAGATTCGTTTTTGACAGTTTTTGACATAAGCTCCATACAAAATATGTCAAACACGAATCTAAAATCTACAGATCTATCTATAGTTCGAATATTGAAAATGGCCGTAAATAGACAGGACTATATAGTTTTATATTAAACACACAGCCTCCGTGGTCCAGTGGTGATCTGGCTGATTCCCGGGTTGGGCAAAAGCGTTACTAAGGTTTTCCAAATTCTCAATAGCAGCACGGAGTCGGTCAATGTGCCCGGTAACGGCAATTGCCTCGGCCACTATTAGGTGGGATCTAAAAATCCTCTGCATAGCCCTTCAGTATACAGGTAAAAGTCTATACAACGAAACATAATATGAATAGTTATCTTAGTGTCCAGGGATTGGAGTAGTAATTTCAAATTGTCGAGCATAATTAATTGCCGTCTATTCGTTCACCAAACTTACCGTCCGTGTGTATAGCAGATTTATTTTCATCGTCTCCAACAGTCACCGTGTGCGATCTGTAGTACATTCCAGGAACACAATGACTATTTTTAGATCACAATGCAATCTGTTTTTGTTTAACCGTCTAGCCTGTTTTAGGTTTTATTTTTGCTCCAGGTGACGTTTTAGATCAAACGTTTATTTAGTTAATTATAAATTAATTATTTGAAAGTTTTTTCTAAGCATGATGACAAAAAATATACGAATAGAAGAAAATAAACGAAAATAAGATGAACATTGTCGTGTTCATGCGCTATACCGATTGCACTAAGGGCTTTCGCGTTGATACTCAAGGTCCACACGGGACCGTAGTGGTCACCGCGGGGGTTTATAGTGAGAGCTTTAGAGCAGAGATTCACACACCGCCGACGTCTACCACAACTTGTTTGATCATACTATATGGTCTAGTCGTGAAGTCAAAACGGCTCATAACGAATTTCCACCACGCAACAAAAAAAAAGGTCCACTTCCATGTTTAACCAGATTTGAACCAATACTTCCACAAAGCAACTACTGCCTGACTTAAATTTAAATGAATTTCTGTACATGTTTTGAAATGTGAGTCACAGGGAACGTAGGGCTCTAGCGGTGCGGAGTAATATGTTGGCACGTAGATTTGCCCGGTGTACGGTCCTAGTTAAAATTACACTCTTTCAGGCCTACTGCCAGAGTATAGTACACGAGCAATCTATGGGTCAACTGTACGAAGAGATCGCTGGACGCCCTGCGCATCCAATATAACAATGGTTTCAGGATGTTGCTGGGATTGTCTCGTTACTGCAGTGCGTCCGAAATGTTTGCACAGGCACGAACCGATGGCTTTTACGCTATTATACGTAAAAAGACAGCCTCGCTAATGAGAAGAGTGAGGGACAGTTTTGGACTGTCCCTCACTCTTCACTCTTCGGCATCCTGAAAACAGTTGCAGAGGATCTTTATTCCCCAATTTTAAAAAAGTTTGTCTCTAGGTTAATCCATACTAACAATAGGAAATAAGTTTCAAATGATAATACTAACAGTTTATGGATTTTAGTAGTCCGAAATAAAAGTATTATTATTATTATTATTACTCAGTTTGCACAACTTCAAATTGTTTGTGTCACAATTTCACAGCTTTCGGCATAATTTACGCCACTAGTTTATGATTTAGCGAGGTAAGTAATAGCTTAAATCAATATTTACTTAGCTATTATTTTAGGTCTCAAGAAACATACGTGCTTCGTAGGGCACATAAAGCTGTCGATTCCGGGAATTGTCTCAGAATAAGGATTTTTAGGCCATGTCGGAAGTGGTCTCAAAACTTCTACACTAGAGAAAGATTACACACAACCGATAAAAAGATGATGATGACTAAGTAGATGCTTTACAGATTTTTAAAAGAAAAGAAAAAAAAGAAGACAGACTCAAAGCAAAAAATCGATCAAAAGAGTGAAATATGTATAATCGTATTGAGCATTCACTTCTAATGAGCATTCTTGCGAATGATACAAAATAGAAAACAAACGAGTGTGTTTTAGCGAGCATTCTTGCGTACATTCTGGCGAGCATTCTAGTGAATTGCGGGTCAATTTGCTTTGACGTTTCTGCTAATTAGAGCGTTCGCTAGAAAGACCGAGAAATGTTCGGTTCTGTTCGTTGTTCAGTTTGACAAAACAAATAACGCCCAATGCTCGCTGTTCTGTTACAAGTGAATGCTCAGGTGTATCAGCACTATATAAATTATAATACATTTATAAAAAATCATCTGTATAATACCTTCTTGGGGTTAGAATGTTACACATTGAAATTAAATTACAGTTTACGGATTTCATCGCGATGTATTGGTTTCACTTAGGTGTAGAGAATAAAAGACAAATATCACCTTAGTCTGCCGTGACCATGAATCCTGTAAAGAATTCTTAACGTCGACAAGTAATAAATGAAAAAATGTAGCTTTTAGATCATTCCGTTTAAATGTAATTACTAAGTGAAACCAATACAAAGCGATAAAATTCGTAAGCTGTAGTTTAATTTCATAATCATCTATAACCGAAAACAGTCATAATTATGTAAAATTCAGTAGCAAAGTATACTCCGAAACTAATGGAGAATCAACGTAACTTTCAATGACTGAAAAACGGAAAATTTGTTTCGATTCTTTATTATTGTATTTCTACTAGGCTATTTCTGTTTTAGAGCTTCACAAATGATATATCTGTGCGTCTACTCGTCTAGCCATGGCTTAGAATTTTATTTGTCTGTCTAAATTTAGTTTGGGTTATAAAAGTGGATTATTGTTCCGCATCAATTTGACAAAATACTTATTTTATTTTTATGTGTAACTTAATCTGACTTTTTTTGACTGCACGGTTGGCGTAGTAGTTTAAGCGGCCGCCTCGCCGCTTGACACTGCGCCCAATTGTTACACACAACAACAGTTGAGACAACACTTTGTGTGATTCATAAATTGTTGTTTCGAGTCTGGGTGTTCATTGTGTCCGTTAGTTGTATGTTTGTGAAATCCCCCGCGACACAGGATTTAGTCCTAGTGCGGAGGTTGTCTTTAAAAAAAAAATCTGTCATGCGCATCGATATATATGTACTAACAATGGTTACGCGCGATACCTATTTATTATTAGATTAGAGGATGCCCGTAGCTACGCTCGCACATATTTTTTAATTCACTTGTTTCTGCCCAAACCCGTGACATTTTGCGCATTCCCTTCTTAGTACTCAACGCCTAAACTCCCCAAAAAACATACATGTCATATTTTGGCATAACATGACGCAAGAATTTTATATACCAATACACAGACACAGACAGTACCGATGACAGTAAGATTAGTTTTATTGGCATTACAGAGCACACTTGTATGGCGTAGTCATTGAAGTGTTTCTCGCTGTTAAATCGCGTTAAGCTTACCCTGAAAGAGGCAAACATTTGTGTAACCCATCAACTCCGACTTTTTTTGAAATTTTGTTATTAAATAATAATCGATACAAGTATCTACCGTATGAAGAGCGGACATTGTCGTTTCAAAAAATAACAAAATCCAAATAGTGTGTTATTGTGTTCCAAATAATCCTACATATACTAGGATTTTAATCAAGCTAATATCAAAGCCTGTCCTTCAAAGCCTCCTGCCTCCTGCGGCGAACGATTCATGGTTCAGCCAATTAATCAGCTGAGAGATATTGATTAATTATCAGTGGTCAGGGTGCGGCCGACCGCCACGGCTCTGCCTAATGTGCCAGATTACAGATGGTAATGATCTAGTCATACTGGTATTAATTATCGACGGTTAACAATGGATGGATTATTTGGCTCATGGTGTTTTGTCCGTGAGGTGATACATTGAGAATATCCAGTGCCACAATTTCGATTATGGGAAATACACGAAGCAAATATGTACATATTTAAGAAGAAACGGAAATCTCGACACCAGACCCTAAACCAAACTGTCTGGCCAGCGTAGCATACTGAGCAAACCCTTTTTTTGTATCACAATGTTATTATTACGTAAATTAAGAGATGTCTGTAGCCTGCACTAGACTGCAAAAGACTGCTTGATTTAGTAGGTCGATTATCCTGTTTACTCATCATTTTATTATAACGCATATTAAGACAGGTCTATGAATAACCAAAAGTGGACCAAGACTGGCTGATATTAGTGAAGATATAAGATGGAAAAACGTAAATTAAATAAAACAAATGACAAAACAAACAAGAAAATCCAACCACAGAATACACGTATAAAGATAATACATAATTATGGTTTAAACTATCTCGATACTACATAATTATATTTATTTCCTTGTATTAGTGCCGTCCAATCTTAACAAAAATACAACCATTTCTGTCTTTATAGCATTAGTATTGATAGAATCATATTGTCTAAACAGTAACATATTACCAAATCAAAGGCTGCCCAATATTCAGCGTTTCTCATACATCTATACCACAAATAACATTAGCAAGACATAGACCGATTTACCTCCACTCAATTCACCTTGATCAGTTCCGATCTAGTCATCCATCAGACCTACTTGCGTAGATTGCCTTTAGTCTAGACTCGTCGTAAAATATTGAATGTTGCTGCGTAATATGTGTCTGTGGAGAAAATTTGTGACGAATTAACGTCATCAGAATATAATTTTTCTGTGCTATGACTCATCAGAAAAAGGTAGGAATCCGTTTGCGTAGGTTTCGGGTATTTATGTATTAATTCTTTGGCCTGGTTCCTGAAATTGGATCTGTCGAGTTGTATACTTTTTATTACCTAGTTGATGTTGCACGAGTAAAAAGAGTACCTAATCTTTCTGGTTTTTCCACTTTAGTTTATTGGTACCTGAATATAATGGTACGGTGGTAGTATATCATTTCTATAAAAGTATGGATATTTGTGTTTCGGTGTAAGGCTAGCTGCACACTGACCGCTGATAATTGGTCGATATCTCTCAACTGATTAAGCGACGGGACTGCGAATCGTTTGGATGCTACTTGTATTGTGCTGGCTGAAGGTATGGAGAAGGTATACTTAGACTTTGAACTAGGAAACTAACTCATAACGGTAATTAATTAAATAATATTATTAGGGTAAATAGAAAGGAACTATGGAAAGTGCTATCTATGTATGGGGTGGACAACTTTATAATAAGGGCTCTAAAATCTCTTTATAGGGATTCGAAGGCCTGTGTCCGATTTAATGGTGCCTATACGGACTGGTTTGACATCTCTAAAGGTGTCAGACAGGAGTGTCCAGCCTCGCCCTGGTGGTTCAACTTATTCATGGATAGCTGCATGAAAGATTTAAGGGAAATTGATTGCGGGATTGATATGGTAGGATTGCGTGTTAAGTGCCTCTTACACGCCGATGATCAAGTCATTCTTGCATCATCGGCGAATGAGTTGCAACAAATGATGGACTGCATGAACGAGAGTTTTAAAGCAAAAGGTATGAAAGTTAATGCAAGAAAGACGAAAGTGATGGTGTTTGAGAAGGATGAAAGTTTGACCGAGTGTAATTTTACGATTGAAGATGAAAATGTGGGACAAGCTGAAAGATTTGTATATTTGGGAAGCATGTTTACAAGAGATGGAAGATGTGAATGTGATATTGAAAGGAGAGTGACAGCGCGGAACAGTGTGAATGGAGCGCTGCATGCCTTTGTGAACGGCCAAACCGTGCCAAAAAAGGCGCGACTGGCGGTTCATAATGGAGTGCTGGTGCCCACCTTGATGTATGGAAGTGAGTGTTGGGTATGGCAGAAAAAGCATGAAAGCAGAATTAACGCAGTTGAGATGCGATCACTGCGTAGTATGTGTGGTGTGAGACTGATTGATAGAATTCCGAATGCAGTAATACGAGAGCGATGTGGCCTGAAAGAAGATGTTGTGACAAGGATTGAGAAAGGAATGCTGAAATGGTTTGGACACGTGGAGAGAATGAGTGAAGAAAGATTGACGAATCATATATATATGGCAGAGGTGTATGGGCAAGCCGGTTGCGGCAGACCTCGTAAAACGTTCGTGGACCAAATTGGGGACGTCTTGAAAAACGGAAAAGTCCGAAGCAACCGCAACCGGCGAGCAAGTATGAAAAGAATAATGAATGCACGTGAGGTTTGCAAGGATAGAAGCAAGTGGCGAGCCGTTGTCTCTGGCTACTCCGACGGGAAAAAGGCGTGAGCATATGTATGTATGTAATATTATTATGAAAAGAGTAATGAGTGTAGAGGAAGTGCGTGTGGTTTGTAAGGATTAAAGCAAGTGGCGTTCTGTTGTCTCTGCTTACCCCAAAGGGAAAAAGGCGTGAGTTTATGTAAGTATAATTATCATTATGTAAAAGGGCAGAACTGGCAAGGACTGACAGACTGCTACGCAAAGGAGTTTGAATTCTCGGTGTGCAATTTACAAGTTATGTGTGTACTAAATTGTTAATATCACTTGATGAAATCGATGATGATGATGATGAAATCTTTATTCGCAGAGATCTGATTAAAACGATGTTACATTAATTATTTGTCCTTAACATATCTCGCCCTCAGTAGGCATGCGAAATTTATGATGAGTCATTTATTGACTCTATAATTTATTGTTACTTTTCAAAAATATAATTTAAACGTAAATTGAAACGTAACTAAACACAATTTATATATATTAACAACAGAAAACATGCTTGGTACATAGACAATGTCAACATAATAATTTTAAACATAGTATTATTCATAATAATTATTATAACATTTAGATGGATATTTAGAAATAGGGAATTACATATAATTATTTTCAATTTACTCATCATTATATTACATAATACAATATTATTATTTTATTAATTTAGAAATTCCTGTAACGTGTAAAAACATTTTTCGATGAGCCAAAGCTTCAATCGCCTTTTATATTGGGTAAGAGGAAGTTCTCGTATTGGGCGTGGAATATGATTAAAGACTTTGATAGAAGTTATGAAATAATTTTTATGGTGAAAAGTGCTTTTACATGACTCCACCTCCAACTTTGTCGGGTCTCTTTGTGCATATTTACAATTTTCACTTATATTGTTAAAGATTTTTTTTTGAGTTCTTACAAATATTCCTATTTCTAATATGTATGTACATAGACACTAAAGTCAACACATTTAGATTTTTAAATAGAGGTCTATATGACTCTAAAGGTCCCACGCCACTTATCGCCCTAATGCATTTCTTTGGCATAATTAATACCCTATTGATATCTGTTGAGTTACTCCATAACAGTAAAGGCCGATTCACACATAACAGTGAAGTCTCAGTTCCGGCAAGGCGTCCGCACAAGTCAGTATCAGTGCTACAGTGATGCGGCAGTGCTTCAATTCACACATATATCAGTGCGCGGATCGGACGCACTAAAAACCGTGTGACGATAGTTCTGCAGGTGCTAATTTTTGCTATGGCTCTATTCAACGATACGGAACTAGCAATGATAGCCATTGCTTTAGACGAAGAAGAAGAAGAGCAGCATCAGGAAAAAAAAAGAAAATAGGTGCATGAAGCATGGAAAATTAAAAGAAACAGAAGGAGAGTTCATGACAAAGAGTTGATTAAAGATGAAAGGAAATATCTTAGAATGTCGGATTCTATCAGTCGCTCGTCCTCCATTTAGTTTTACGGACACCGGCGTCCGTGATCCGACAAAAAGTATCGTCGCCACCGATTACGTCCGTGATCGTGTGTCGTCACTGACACTGACAGGTGTTGATGCGTTCATAGAAAATGTTTGAAAGAATAAATATCACGGTGCCGGTACTGTGCCGGAACTGAGACTTCACTGATATGTGTGAATCGGCCTTTAACCGTATTTTAATACAGAGCTTACGTTACCGTGATAAGCAGTCAGAGCTGTGTTTGTGTCTGAATTCTTCTTTAGCTGCCTAACGGCATACACAAATCTGTTTAGATTTTTACAAACCGCATCAATATGCTGTTTACAATTGCAGTGCTCGTCCAATATAAGACCTAAGAATTTTAAAGATTAATTTTGTTGTAATTCTTCACCTCCTTATGTTAGTTTAAGGGATTGTGGTTCTTGCATATCATTTGTAAACTGTATCTACAGTGAGTAAAGTGTTTTTTTCTTAAACAAAGTATCTACTTTGTTTAAGAAAAAAACACTTTCATGTCATTCTGTGAAAGCCATTTTACTACATATATTGTTGATTGTCGAAGTTACATTGTTTTTATGCTCCATAGTGTTATCTGTTTTGGGTATAGCTATAGATACATCGTCGGCAAAAATTACACATTTATGTGGGGAGTTCGTTGATATATATACTTCACGGTTGGCGCAGTGGTTTAAGCGGCCGCCTTACCGCTTGACACTGCGCCGAAGTGTTGTGGGTTCGATCCCCACAGGAGACAAGACTTTGTGTGATTCATAAATTGTTGTTTCGAGTCTGGGTGTTTATTGTGTCCGTTAGTTGTATGTTTGTAGAGTCCCCCGCGACACAGGATTTAGTCCTAATGCGGGAGTCGTCTTTTAAAAAAAACTATATTACAAATAGTAGCGGGCCCAGTATGCTACCCTGAGGCACGCCACGAGAAATCTTTAAGAATTGAGATCTGTAAGATGTTAGCATCGACTTGCTGTTTATGTGAGCTATTTCTACCCACTGGTATCTGTTGTATAGGTAACTTCGTATCTTCAGGAAAAGTTCCATGCGAGAAAGATTAACTAAATAACACAAAACTGATGATATTGACATAGCACGGGATTTAAGAATCAATGTCGATATTCCATCGTAACCTACCGGTTTTTTTGTTATTTAGTGAATTGAGTATTCTATTAACTTCAGAGGGTGTACAGGGATGTAAAAATTAATTTTATTATTTGTGATTGTTTGTGTTTTAGGGTATTTAGAAATACCAGTCTGTGACGTGTTAGATACTGAAATAAAGAACTCGTTGAAAAGGTTTGCTACAGTGACAGGGTCTGAAATTAGCTTATTATGGTGTCTTGCTTAACGCTGAAGGTAAACATCGTGAGAAAACCTGTATATCTCAAAGTTCTCCATAATGTTCTCAAAGGATATAGTTATTTACGTCAAGTAACGCTTGAGACGCTATCGTAAATCCAACACGTCTCGTTAATCGTGAGCCTTTTTGTAACGAGGTGAAAAATTCCTTCGGATCTCTGACTTTAGGAGAAATTTGAGCTGGCGTTTATGGTGTTACTACCAAAAGCCACCCCAACTGCCGACCAAAGAAGCCTTACGGGGAGAAGACAGGGTACAAAAGCTATCCAGTCTTCCAGGGACTGCAAGGTTGGCGTAGTGGTTTAAGCGGACGTCTCGCCGCTTGACACTGCGCCAAGTGTTGTGGGTTTGATCCCCACACGAGACAACACTTTGAGTGATCCATAAATTGTTGTTTCGAGTCTGGGTGTTCATTGTGTCCGTTGGTTGTATGTTTGTAAAGTCCCCCGCGACACAGGATTTATTCCCAGTGCCGGTGCTGTCTTTAAAAAAAAAACTACTAATCTACGCTGGCCGAACGGGCTGGCAAAAGATTTGATGTCAAATTTGTACGGCTTTTCATGTAAATTTTCAACTTTGCTGTTGGAGGTGGTGAATTGATCTATATTTAACTTGTTTTGTGTAAGGGTTTATAGGTATAAATACATTATTAAAACATTTTGAACATGATGTATAAAATAAAATCTAAATTATTTCATCGTGCTGAGGTTGGACAGACGATCTTGCTAGCATCATTGGGAACGTCTGGATGCGGGCGACTTAATTGTAAATTTGGGGAGGCCAGCAGTGAAGATTTTCAGCTGTAACGATAAAATGCTTTTAAACTTGTCCTTCAATTTTAAGCAACTGGTCTGAACTTTGTAGGTTCCAGTCATACCCTTACCACGACTCGAGAAGTCTTTGCTGAAACATCGCAGCAAGAAGAAAGTATTTTATCTGATTGTTTTATGTCAGTATGTACGATCGTTTATTCTTCAGAAATACACTACCATCTCTGTTTCTACCTACATCGGTTGGGTGTGCCTAGTAATAACGGAAATTCCGCAACGGTTACGTGCGGAATCCTAAGACTCTATGCGCTCGTCACTCATCCGTTCGTCTCGCTCGCACATCGGTGGTACTACACTTACTTTATGATAAATTAATTATTGCAACTAATAATGTGATTGACTGAGATATTTAGACAGGTTAACCTAATAAAATATATAAATATTATTCAAGTATTTCTTTTAATAGCTTATACTCGTACTGTCCCTCTGCTGGACAAAGCTATTCAATATTGCTATTCATCATAATTATTTATCATATTTTGCCCCTGATGGATAGAATATGATGCTAAACCAATGTTACTCTACATTTCGTATCATATTTCTTATGAAAAACAGTAACTATTCAGCTATAGAAACCCGTGTAGGATCTTCCAAACCTTGGATTTTCGATTGACCCAAATTCCTTTATTATAGAAAATATTAGGGCTAGAACCTACTTGACTTGCCATAAAATTTGGTGTAAAATTGCTAGTTAACTTACAAACGGTTTAAGGAAATCATGAAAATGCCTATTTGCTGGGCCTTGGATATAAAATCCTTTGTAAAAAAATTGGTAAGGGTGTTGATTTTCTTTTTTTAATGTCAAAGCTAATTATTTTAGTTGCTCTATAAACTATTCGGCGCTGATATATTCAGTCGAAACGTTGGAGAAAACAGAGGTATTTATATGTTACAGCTATAGTGATTAATATAATATTATACATAATGACTGGTCAGTATATATAATTACTAAATTGCCGAGACAGATTGATAAATTAATCACTTCATCTGGTTGTTGTTCATAAAGGCAGGCCAAAGAAATCAAAGTAATAAATACGATACGAATCACTTGCCTTAACACTCCGATACAGTGTGGCGTGTTCACCAAGCCACGCTATAATTAAATGTGGAGTCAGAAGACGATGTTTCATGAGTTAAGTTAAATTATAGACCTATTTCCAGGTGCAGGGACACATCCAAGAGTACCAAGATGATATATAAAATAGCTAGTTAATGTGATTAATTCGGTGTCAATTATTACTTTGTCCAAATTGAGTAGATATTATACATATCATAATATTGGCTACTTAGAATATATTATAGGGATTTATTACTTTGGCTGTAACATATACATTATATGTATTTCCTAGTTTACGTGATAAACCCCCGTTATAAAATAAGATTATTTGAATGGTAGCGACGAAGACCGCCCTCCGACATGCCTAAGGGCCTGGTCACGAGATCGGTCTAAGCGGCGAGCGGCGCGGAAGGGGGCGAGCTTTACATGTCTTCCGAAGCACGGTCGTGGCACGGTAGCGCTCTGTTGTAAATGTCTCAAAAATGTTATCTCTCAACCGTTTCTTTGCCGTACTATTACGAACGGCGTGTCAAGTCATACTGTGACACATTCAATGAAAATTATATTTAATGATTTTGTGTAATTATTCAAATATTGTTTCTATGCGAGAGGATATTTTATTAATCTAGTAAACAAAGAACAATGTCAGAATTTGTTCTGGGTTTGTTGTAGCGACTTTAAACTTCATATGAACAAAACAAATTGTATTATTTTCTACCATTTTAAATATTTTCACTTTGTCTCGTTAAAGCCGGAGTATTTTATGATGATAAAAAGCATTCCAATTGATTACGAACTAGGTACCTACTTTATTATTTTATCGTTGCCATAGACAATGATGTGACAGGAATATACGTGAGTGCTATTGATCCGTATCGATTTTTAAATAAGTAATCGATACTGTACCTTTAAATGGTTGGTTTGGTTTAAAATATAGTTATTAAAATGCCGTTATTTAACCTTTTATCAACCTAATAAGTAGTAAGCTAATATTTTTGAAGCAAAACAACTTTTAAATAAAATAAAAACGTCACAGCATCGTTTTAATGTTGTATCGATTTCACATAAAATCGATTTAAAATGTGCAGCTCTGCTTTTGTCTTTGGCTGTGACAGTTAGATGATACAGAATACTTCTGCGTTTTGATGTCAATCTAACATATATATTTTAATAATTCAAACGTACCTACATTGTGCATTCTTAACTAAAATTAAAACACCGATATCTTCTTTTTCTGGCTTTCCCGAGTAAAAATAAAATCATTTATAAACTCTGTTACTTACGCCAAATTTTTTGATATATTTTTATTACTGTACGCTTCAATTTAATTTCAGACATTTTGATGTATGGAGAATTGGAGATCTGCCATTGTCCTTTTCGATTCCTGGGTCGGGCAAAAGTGTTACTGGGTTTTTCCGAATTCTCAGTAGCAGCACGGAGTCTGGTGATGTACCCGGTAACGGCAATAGGCTCGCCCCATATTACGTGGGACCTAAAAAATCATGGCGAAATGTGGGTGTAGTATTACACCTCTGCCCTTCGGGGATACAGGCGTGAGTCTATAAAAAAAGAAAATACATTTTATGTACTATACTAATATAAAGTTTACTAAATAAATTTCTACATAAATCATTAAGGAACCATTAAATCGGGTTTAGAGATTAAAGGTTAACTGAATTGGTTGGTGGTTAATCCACACGTGTGTCCGTGGTTAATAGCGAACAGTAAACTACTATAATAATACAATAATACGTACATGTGCCACCGCAGTTCATTATTGTTCACGATTTGAAAATGTGTTATATGGGATTAGGGCGATAATTTAATACTTTTAAGCAAACACAATTTGTATACGAAGTAATTTAAATTATTTGTGGATTTTTTAAATCACCGCTCTAAAATGATTGAAATCGCTTTTTGTAAAATTGTTTTACTGACATTACATTTAAACCGAATGACTAGATCATTCGGTTTAAATTAACAATAAATATAATAATATAAAAACTACATTAATTATTATTAGTATCCGACATTTCGGCTGCTTACAGGAGCTTTTTTGTAGGCTTCCATCGCATTAGGAATATATCCTACTAGAGAATGCCAGCAGGCTACGCCCGCACAACTTTTTAAGTTAACGGTTTTGCCCGATTCCGTGGAAATTTTAGGAAATTCTTTCTTAGTGCACCCCTACGGTCCCCAAGGAACAAATATGCCAAATTACAGCTGTAGCTTATCTGTCAGTCAGTCAAAAACGCAAGGATTTTATATATACAAATGTCCTTGTGGACTTTACATGTCATATTACTAGACTACGCCAACCGTAGTCACGGCATGACTGAGTAAAAACCTTTACACAGATCATAATATTTTTCCCACCAAGAACATAGGGTCCCAAGCCAACCTCACCTGCAAGTGGTGCACCTGCCAATCAACGGACGAGGCTCTGGCAAACAAAATATCCCGATAAGCGGCAATAGGCTCGCCACCTATTACGTGGGATCAGATCACTGGCGAAAAGTGGGCGTTTAATATGCCTCTGCCTACCCCTTCGGGGAAACAGGCGTGAGTCTATGTATGTGTAATATTTTTTCTCTGGTTACGAAATAAAGATTCTAGCACGATTTACCTACTTAAAAATTTATCTAAATATTCTACCACATTCACACAACACCATCTAGTCTCACACTTAGCAGAGCTTGTACTATGGGTACTAGATAATGGAAAACATACATATATACTACTTTATATTTTTGTAAATACAAACATATTATACCTACATAGGAACACCCAGACCAAGACAAACATTCTTGTTCATACACACAAATGTTTGACTTGAGCGGGAATCGAACGCGAAAAACTTCACAAATATAAAACCGTAGTGTTAGCACCAGACTCGAAACAACAAAATAAAAAAGCGCTATTTTACAAATTGCACATTGTAAAATCTTATCGTGGAACTCGTGGAAGTAACTGTATTTTAGCCACACTACTTCGTAGTTTTAAAGCATCACTCAGTCACGCAAAGGTTCATTTTCGTTTTAAAGCATCATAATTCAATCATTTTGCAGTTCTCTGATGGACATAGGTCGCTCTTAAGTTGCCTCACAATAGGATTGTGAGTCAATAGGATAATTTGGCCTACAATACCTCGCTCGCAAGACAGGTTGGTGTAGTGTTTCATGTGTCTCTTTCCAAAGATATTATTTGCTTTGTATATTAAAAAAAAACACTTTAGGTGTAATACGGCTTGCCGCCTCGATTGTGCAACTGTGTTGCCAGCTTCCTGCATGAGCGCCGTATACGAGTCCTTTGTGACGGTGAGTCATCGAAGTTTCTCCAGGTGAATGCTGGTGTGCCTCAGGGGTCCATGTTATCGCCCACGCTTTTTCTTCTGCATATCAATGATATGCTCACTTTTGGGGGCATACATTGCTATGCAGATGATAGTACTGTACATAGACAATATCTCGGACACCCTGCGGCTAAGCAAGCCGATACTGAGGAGTATAGGCGAACACTTGTTGCTGAGCTTGACTGGGTTCTGAATTGCATCTCGCATTGGGGTGATGAGAAACTGGTCGAGTTCAACGTCAAGACAACACAGGTGTGCGCATTCTCAGCCAAGGTATTTCCATTCCTTCCCCATCCCTCTCTTTTGGACACTCCCCTATCGATTCAAGACAGCCTCAATATCCTGAGTATGGACATATGCAGAAATCTCAACCAGAAGAACTACATCGAGGGTGGCATCAAATCCGCATCTCGGAAACTCGGAGTCCTGAACAAGGTGAGGAGGTTTTTCACGCCGGAGCAGTTGTGGCTGTTAAACAAGACCCAGGTTCGCTCCTGCGTGGTATACTGCTCTCACCTTTGGAATGGCTCCGCTCAGTACTTATTGGACGCCCTCGATAGGTTGCAGCAGCGTGCTGTCTGTATCACTGGGGATCCAGAGGTCACTAAGACTCTTGAGTCACTGCAATTACGCAGAGACGTGGCCTCAATGGCTGTCTTCTATCGCATTTATCACGGTGAGTGCTCCGAAGAGCTCTTTCAGCTAATCCCACCCTCTCCTTTCCTATCCCGTACGACACGTACTGGGTTGAGGTGCCACTCTTACACGGTAGAACAGATACCGTCACGCACCAAACGGTTCGGCGCCTCTTATCTCTGCCGTACCATTAAGATGTGGAACTCTTTACCAGTCCACGTTTTTCCCTCCACTTATGATCCTGGGTCCGTTAAGCGGGGCGTGAAAAAGCTTTTCTCAAGGCCGTCAAGGTGAGGGACATCATGCCATAATGCCATGCTGGCTGTTGGGGTGATAGCCATCACTATAGGACTTCACTGACTGCTTAACAACAGGCAGCATGGAGTCAATTTGTTCGGCAGAAATAAAAAAAAGAAAAAGAAATAATCGAATAAAAAGAAGTTATATAAAAAGACCCTCCGTCAGCCTTTGCCAGTCCTTCAATTAGGCTATTGCTGTCTAAAATTATTACCAAACGTAAATTCATAGTCCAAACTTACTGAAATAAACTTACTAGTAGCTATTCTAAAAGGCTGTTGAACACATCTGATGTAGTCGTTGAAGCTCAAACTTTAGTTAAAATGCGAGTCATACTATTTTAATTGCCTCTGGGCGACATTTTCAGTGAGAAACCTATAGACCGTATCCTCGTTAGGCGTAGTCATTTTCACAAAGTGTCGATGACAAACTAATAATTAATTCCCTCCGTTGCTCGACTGATGTGAGTTATTATGAAGGTTTTATTTTTTGCGCTGTTTTTATCCGCTTTATTTACCACCAGATCGTTTTGTTGAATTTTAATTTGGATGGTTTTGTATATTTTTAATTCGCTGTTAATTAAATTAGTCGATTTGTATATTTTAAGTGTTGGGCAGCTAAACTCTTGAGTATATTATCTTTTTTATTTCTGGTAATAGCTAGTTCTGCATCCACCAAAAATTTTTCCAAAAAATATTGCGTAACTTTTTGAGGAATACTAAACTTTATTAAAAATTATTATGCGTGGTTGTCTGGATTGCGTAAAGGAGGTAAATGGCCCGTTTAGCGGTTACAAATAGCATATTTTATATACTACCTCATCATTCTCTTAGCGTTATCCCAGTTTCAATCTGGGATCCGCTTCCTAGTCTAACCGGATTTGGCTGAATATTTGCTTTTCCACAGAGCGACTGCCTGTCTGACCTCTGCAACCCGAAGGGATAGCGATATTCTTGTGGTTTAGACTAGTGTCAGTTTATTTAGAAGGACTGACGCCCTGTAACGACTGTCAAAGATCTTCATTACAACCGGGACCGACGGCTTAACGTGCTCTCCGAGGCACGAGACAAGCGATAATTAACAATTTAACACGAACATAACTCCGAAAAGTCAATGGTGCGCGCTGTGGATTCGAACCTGATACCCTCTGCACGGCAGTCTGTTGGTATCTTCACTAGGCTATACTACCTGAAGTAATTAATGTTTAGTGTTTATACCTAATTATGTCTTACTAGTGATAACGTTATTACACAACATGTTATATTTCTCAAATATCTTTACATTATTTTTTACTCTAAAGGTCTTATTGTCATCTTTTGCCTCTTGGGGTAGATAGAATAGGGTGTGTGCCTCTCCTATACAGCCATTGGGACCTGCCTACTAAAACCACCGTGGTGTCCGCCAACTTCCCGCAGCGGTGCGTCATGTGAAAAGCGGTTAAAATACTCTGCCTGGAATGAATGGTTATATTATTGCATAAATAACCTAGGCGGACGTTCTCTGACCAGATTGGGGACATCCTAAAAACAGGACAGGTTAGAAGCACCCTGAACAGAAGAGCATGCTTGAGGAATCTGATGGGAGTGAATGAAGCAAGAGAGATATGTCAAGATCGTTGCAAATAGCGCTCCGTAATCTCTGCCTACCCCTCCGGGAAACAGGCGTGAGTCTATGTATGTATGTATGTAAATAACCTTTCAATATGAAAATTTAATTTACTGTGTACCAAATAATTCTACATGTAAGGCAAGAGAGCGTCTCATATGTTTTATGATTTTTGGTCAAAATCACAACGTCACAATTAATTACGTCAGAAATTATGTGGACCGCTGTTACTGCAGTCTGCAGTAGCTACAAAAAAACTGATGGAAACGGCTGCTAATGAACAGCAGACGATTTGCCGCAAACAATCCGCTCAATCTTAATTAGTCCGAAATTTGTCACGAATCATGTTGGAACAAGAACAAAATTTGCATAATAAATCCTTTAGGGAATTAGTTGAAAACAAAGAGTACAACCCTTTTTTGTCGGCACCAAACCATTCATTTAATATCCCTTACAAATACTCGCACAAAACAAATCCTTATCCATGATTTTGACAGTCTCCTTCGTTTGTTTATTTTGGGATAACGTCACCACATGGGCAGATATGACATATTTATCGCCTGTGACAGCTGAGTGCAACTCAGTCTTTATCACCTTTGACTGGATGTAATACTCATCGCATTTAATTACTTTGATCTTATAAAAAAGTAAGATTATTGTGTCTTGTCTTTTTTTGGGTAAGGACAGATCATAACTAGAATTAAATTGTCTTAATATTAAAATCTACTATTATAGCCATTATTGTAGTGTCGCCTTGCTAGCGATCTCATATTTGGAAAAAAGACTTCTATGTCTGATATTTTTCTATCTGACTATCTTTTCAATGCAATGGACTCGGGAACGCAAGTAGACTGTGTTTACACTGATTTCAGGAAGGCTTTTGACAAGGTAGACCACAGTCTACTTCTTAGTAAAATTGCGTTCAATGGTATACGCGGCGACCTGCTGAGATGGTTTACTTCATATGTTTCCAACAGATCACAGAAAGTGGTAATTAACGGTTTTCAATCTACTGCTATTGCGGTTACATCTGGTGTACCCCAGGGCTCTATTCTTGGTCCTCTATTGTTTATTCTATTTATTAATGACATAGATAAATGTTTCCACAGTTCCAAATTTTTGCTATATGCAGACGATCTTAAAATATATAGATGCATTAGAAGCATACAAGATTGTCACATGCTTCAAGAGGATCTTGACCGTCTCACAGAATATTGCATTAAAAATAAACTTCAACTTAGCATTCCTAAATGTTGTTATATAAGTTTTACTAAAAATAAAATTATGTTTAAATCTACATACACCCTTAATTATGAAGCCATGGCCAGAACTGCTCTGATTCGTGACCTGGGTATACAGTTAGATGAAAAACTACACTTGGATTCACATATTAACAAAATAGTTAACAATGCTCTACGCATGTATGGATTTGTAATGAGGTCTACCACTGAATTTGTACACACTAGTACGTACTTGCATTTGTTCTTCTTCCATTTAAGAGCTAGGTAGCTCTTGTCGGTGGAGCAATTGCCATTGGATTCGGTATTCTGCCTTTTCTTTGACCTCTTGATAGGACCCGACTCCAACTTTTTCCTTCAGCTGTGTCATGTAGGTACGTCGAGGCCGTCCTCTTCCTCTTCTCCCTTCTATTTTGCCTTCCAGTATTATTCTGAAAAAGTTGTCGTGTCGTATCAAGTGGCCAATCATCTTCCCTCTCCGATTTTCTATTAGTTTTAACAACCGTCTCTCTTCGTTAACCGTTCGCAGAACCTCTTCGTTTGTAATCTTTTCTGTCCAGCTTATTCTCTTCATCCTCCTCCAGCACCACATCTCAAACGCCTCCAATCTTTCTCTATCCCTTTGCGTCATGGTCCAAGTTTCACAGCCGTATAGAGCGATACTCCAGACGTAAGTTTTAATTAGCTGTTTTCTAATTTTTGAGTTAATATTCGATTTGAATAGAGTCCTTTTCCTATTAAATGCTTGTTTGGCTATTGCAATTCTAGTTTTTATATCCTGTGTACATCTGGAGTCGTGTGTTATTTGGCTACCTAGATATTTAAAGCTATTGACCTGTTCTATGACAATGTTGTTAATTTTAATGGGTCTATTTTGTGACGGAAATTTCGAAGTTGTCAAACATTTTGACTTGATAGTATTTATTTTAAGACCAAGTTTGCTAAATATTGCGTCCATTTCTGCAAGTAATTTTCCTAAATTATCTGGGCTATCTGATATTGCTGCTATGTCATCTGCAAATCGAATAAATTGAATATTATAACCGTTGAACTTAACTCCTGCCATGCCGCTGTTTGACACTTTACGAATAGCGCTCTCTATAAAGATGTTGAAGATTAGAGGTGATAGTGGACATCCTTGTCTTACTCCCTGCTGAACTTTTGCACTCACTTTTTCGTTCCCGACTTCTATTATCATTTCTTGTTGCCTATATAATTCGTATATTATTTTCCTATCCCTATAGTCTAATCCTGCTTCTTTCAAAATTTCCATCATCTTCAGCCAATTTACTCTATCAAATGCTTTTTCCAAATCTATGAAAGCTACATGTGTGTTCAGGCCCAAATCCATACGTCTATCGATAATAAGTCTTAATGCTAATATAGCTTCCCTTGTGCCTTTGTTCTGCCTAAATCCATGTTGGTCTGGTCCTATAAAGATGTCTGCTAAGGGCCGTATTCTATTTTAAAGTATTTTCAATAGAATTTTAGATGCTTGAGAGACAACACTTAGTGTCCGGTGCTCTCCGCATTTATTGGTGTTTAATTTCTTCGGCAATGTTATCGTTTTACTGACTGTGAAGTCCTTCGGTATCGTTCCAGTGGCATACATCTTTCGAATAAGATAATAAACTTCTTCTAGCAAAGGCTCACAGTTAGCAAATTTAATCAGTTCTATATAAAATTGATCATTTCCCGCAGCTTTTCGGTTGTGTAAGCATCGGACTGCTTCATCGAATTCCACTCTCAAGATATCAGGGCCTAGATTTTCTTCCTCCACTTGATCTGCTTGTTCTATGCTGTTTTCATTCATACCTTGTCCGTCATACAAATGTTCTATATATCTTTTCCATCTTTCTGCTATTTCCTTATTATTTACAAGAAGTTTTTCTTCTTCATCTAGTATTACTGTACTTTTTGTTTTATATGTTTTATTTATCTGTTTGATTTCCCTATAAGTCCCATCTATTTTACCCTGTTTTATTAAAGTTTCTATTAAGTCACAAGATTGTTTTAAATCTTCTTCTTTGCGTTTCCTGCACTTCAGAGTAATTTGGTTGGTCAACTTTTTGTATGCTGTTATACTAGTTTCATCGCTTTTATTTCTAAAATGCCTTCTCTTAGTCATTAAATCAATTATGTCAGGAGTTAGCCATCTCTTACGTGGTACAATTTTTTCTTTTAATAATGTTTCTTCTGCACTAGTTTTTATAATATTTTTAATTATATTCCATTTACTATCTACGTCTTCTATATGAATAAAGTTTTCTCTAAATTCTTCTATCTTATCACCTAACTTATTACTATATTGCACTTTAAATATATCTGACTTAAGTTTATTGAGATCAATACTTTTTGGCTTTATTTTCCTTTTGGTTTTCTTATTCTCCAAGGTATGGAAACTGACTAGCAAGCTATGGTCTGTATTTAAATCTGCTCCGGGAAACGTTTTGCATAGATGTACTTGGTTGCGATGTTTATTTTTTACTAAAATATAATCTAATTGGTATCTAGCGATATCACCAGGCATTTTCCAAGTATAGCGTCTTCGTTTAGGTTGATCGAACAAGGTGTTCGTCACAATTAAGTCGTTTTCTTTGCAAAATTGTACCATCCTATTTCCTCGATCATTCCTTTGTCCCAAACCATATTTCCCTACAATGTTGTCTTCAATACCCTCCCCTACAACTGAATTAAAATCTCCCATAACTATCAAGTTGTCATTTTCTTTTACTGACCCTAAAATTAAATCTAAATTATTGTAAACTGCTTCTACTTCATCATCATCATGGTTACTTGTAGGCATATATACTTGGACAATAAATATGTCATTTCGAAAGCATTTTATTTTAATAGCTGTTATTCGATCACTGACATGAACTGTATTTTCTACTTTAACTCCCCAGGTTTTGTTTAATATTATTGCTGTGCCGTTTGTCCCCTGTTTTTCCCCTGTGTATATTATTCTATACTCATCGCTCCAATAATCTCCACTTCCCTCCCATCGTACTTCACTCACTCCCAGTATGTCAATTTTTAATCGCCCCATTTCCCTTTTTATCTCTTCTAACTTTCCTGGTGTTAACAAAGTTCTCACATTCCATGTGCCCACCCTGCAAGGATTTCGCATGATGACGACCGAATCAGCCTTGTTCCTGACCCTGCCGGACTCAGACCGCCACGGTAAGCTTCGTCGTGGAAACCCGTTGTCAAGAACGTTTCTTCTTTCTGTTAACTTTTCCATTGCTCCTGATTAGGAAATAATTATAGTGTGGTGGTTTCTCCCACTTGCCTTCCCACCGCAGTACAGTGACCGGTGTTACCCGCTCCCTGCTATCCAGTCAAGAGCCTTGACAGAAACCGCATCCTTAGCCTCTTGGTGGTACTGGTGTCACTGCTGCTCGACACCAGGGGAATGCTTATTTAGTGGCGGCATTGACTCGCCACGTCACAAGATTGTTTTCGGACTGTGTAGCATTTTATAGAGATGTTTGTCCCAGGAACACCCCACTACGTCCTGATAATCCTGCCGCTGTTGGTCGGGGACTGCTTATTCACTATATTCACAGCTAACCACCATATCTGATGGCCATTCACTATCCGCCACCTGTGACCCCGCCGGTCACGGACGGACTTGCATTTGTATCGTTCATTAATAAGACCACAACTAGAGTATGCAGTTCAGGTGTGGAATCCCTATTATGATAGATATGGTGAGTGCATAAAGAGCGTCCAACGTAAATTTCTGAGAACCATGCATTACCGGTGCTGTAAACAAAATGATCTTAGTTATAATGATTTACTCAAAAAATATAATGTACTTTCTTTGTATTCTAGGCGTGTCTTTCTGGAGACCATGTTTTTATATGATTTGTGTCAACATTCATATGATTGTGTGGATATCAGCAATAAATTGTGTTTCATAGTTCCCCGAACTATACAGGCACGGGAGGTGCGCGCACGCCCTGTGTTCGCAGTCACAACCAGTCGTACTAACGCTGGCCTGCGGGCACTTATACGTCGCTGGACAAGTAACTACAATAAGTATTTCACTGATATAGATATTTTTGCTACATCTGCTTATAAATTTAGGAAAAAAAAATATTAATACACTTAACGACCAGTGCGTAATTACCCATAACTAGTAATTCTGTTATGTATTTAGTTTTAACTTCATATTGTGTATTACTGTTAACATCAAAATTAGTGTCAAAGTTGCATGTGTCGAATTCATATTTCTTTTGTGATTCACTTAAAATACCGTTTGTATAACTGTCTATTGTTACATATTTATTTACCATACTGTAATGTGTAACTGTTATTTTTCCCTCAATAAATAAATAAATAAATAAATAAATAAATTCTCTGTATAAGTTTCCCTCGAAAGACATGTGAAGACTGCCAACGCGCAGTTGGCCAGCAAAATGACGCTTCACCCATCCGTACATATAAAGCCTAATCCTTCTAACAGTAAAAAAAAATAAATGGCATAGTTTATATATCAAACTACAGTGGTAACTCTAGGGATACAATAAACCATGAAAAATCAATCATTCCACCGCCACCGTCCAACCGTGCACGCCACAGTTGACACTCCATCAAAAACCATAGAAATTATAATAATATCTATACATTTACCCTTTACCTCTGTGAAATAAAGCTCAGTTTTAGACGATTTTAGTATACAAGCAACGCACAAATGAAATTGTTAAAATTTCATTAAAAAGCTAAATTGGTACAGGAATGGGTGGACTGCGTTTGGAGTCGTAAGGTGTCTTATGTTTGTATTTAAATTATAAGTATTAAATGCTTTAATGCTTTTCAAACACGTTTAAATAAAAACTTTCAGAAACCTGTATACAAAAATAAATACTTCGTCTCCCATTACGGGTCCCAGGGAATTAAATGGGGAAGTAACGATTTGTTATACTAATCCACTACTCGGAGCTAATCACAGATTAACTACAAGATTATAGAAACAGCTGTAGTTTGTAGCCATATTCTATGGTTTAGACTACTGCCTTGATATTAGAGGGTACTGATTCCCCGCAAGGTCTGTCATGGATCTACAAGGCAGCAGGAACCGACATCTTTACGGATTCTTTAAGGTATATCTTAGTGACCGACCACCCATCTATACGGCAACCGGGAGTGACAGTTTGGCGTATTACGTGCTGTGTGGGGAATTGTAAGTAGTTTGTTTTTTACCGGTCTCCCATCCGTAAACTTGTTTGTAATAAATGCGTTTGACCTCAGGTGTCATTAAATCTGTGCAGACCTTTGCCTTATGGACCTCTAAAGTCACAGAGCTTTTTCTACACCATTAACCTGAAACTCAGTGCGTTAATCAAAATACAGGAAAATGAATTAATGTTTCTAAGGAAAAATCGTTACGCTATTGAGCGATAAACTTCATTCCGATGGGAATAAATAATTGGTTTTAGTTTTGAATGGGTCTTAATTGATTTGAGAGGGACTCTCTTTTCCTTTGATATACGTCTACTACGTCTATAATCTAATATTGATCGTATATTAAATGGGAGTATGTGTGAATGCTTGTTTCATGAAAACAACATTATAAGTGAGAAGTACATTTTATGAGCTGTTTTTTACATTTTCACAGCGCTAGTTTCATACTCAATGCATTTCCAAAAAGCCCTAAGCGTCCACAGCTAGGCATCGTACGCATCGGACGCATCGCATTTTACGGATCGAAGTATTCTTTGTATAGAAAGTCACACAAGTGCGTCCACTGATACGCATCGTACGGATCGCACATCGGCAATTCCGACATCGATGCTGCGAGAGGCAACTATTGCGATGCGTGCCGATGACGTTATACGAAATCCAGACATTATGTTTTCTTTTTTTAGATGTTTTTGCATTTTTTTCCTCTTATACTAACAAACAAGCAATAACGATAAATTGTTCTTCTTCGCTTTCCTTCATTCTCACAAATACACGTACGATCACTGGTACTTGCGTCGGCAATCCGATCGCTGTCGATACAGTAAATGCAGTATGAAAAAATAATGCGATTGATGCGATGCTTCCAATGCGTACGATGCCGACCTATGGACGCTTAGTATAAAGTCTACGTCACAAAAGAATCTACTGTCGTAATGTACAGTGGTATATAAAAATACTTGTCCTTGTCCTGTCTAACAATATAGGTCAATTCTAGAGAATGCCAGGAGCTACGACTGCTTTTTTTTATTTCACCGTTTCTGTCCCATTCCATGCGAATTTTAGGAGATGCTTTTTTATTGCACCCTTACGGTTCCTTACGCTCAGTTCTATTGGCTGTGTATTGTGTTTCAGTCATTAAATAGTTAAGTATTGCTTGCCCCGTGCCTCGGAGAGCACGTTAAACCGTCGGTCCCGGCTATCATGAACATCTTTGACAGTTGTTACAGGTAGTCAGTACCCTCAAATAAACTGATACTGGTTTAAATCACGGAATATCGCTATCCCTTTGGGTTACGGAGGTCAGACGGCAGTCGCTCTGTGGTAAAGTTGATATTCTGTCATATCTGGTTAGACCAGTAAGCGGAACCCGAGCTCGAGCTATGATTCCAAGAAGATTCAGCGATATTCTAAATTCCGCACAATGTTCTTAAAATAATCCCTTTTCTTGTATTAAACTAAATGATACCCGCAGCTACGCCCGTAAACTTTATTTTATTAAACCCTTGCTTACCGATCCCGTGGGCATTTTGGGAGATCTCTTTTTAGTACACCGCTACGGTTTTTTTGCTCTAAGGCGTGTAAGTCTTAGATGCAACCGGGACAACGCTGGGGCCATAATGATGGATGTTGTATTTCAGTCAGACAGTAACGCAAAAATGTTATATAGTATATATAGATTTATTATTTTTTGTTTCGGAACAATTATTATCATACAATTCAAATTACTATTTAGGCATAACGAACATATCTTAAGTAAATGTAATTGGCGATTAAATTTTATGTATTCCAAACCTCTAGGTTATTTAAAGTTAAGGAGAAACATTTTAAAAGTATGGTACCTACCTAGTATATTTTGGATGAGAGTAAACTTTTGTAAAAATCTCTCCAAAATTATCAGTTAGTAAATTAACTACCTTATATTCATTAATTTGTGAGCCGAAATCGAGTATCAATATTATCTCATAGATAATATTGATGCTCGATGTTATGTATGTTATGTACCGTAATACAATATAGAGAAACGTATCTAGCCAGTACATGTGCTGAAGCAAAACAGTTGAACGACCGAGGGACCTTTGACCTTTAGAAGCTTGCGCAGTCTTGCGTTCTATTTATATGATAAGTCAAAACAGCTTGAAGAGATTAATAAAATTAATTAATTATATCAAAAGGTAATAACGTTTTCCGACTGTGTGAAAAATATTTTTCGGAAATAAAACAAAATGAAATCAGAATTTATGACGAAATCACATGCATACTTATGATTTTATTAGCTATGCATTAAGCATATTCACGTGTTTTTTCTTTGCTTATCATAACTTAACATTTAATGTAATTATGTGACGATGGCTGGATGTTTGTTAGTGTGTCACACAGAAACTACAAAACAGATTTTGATAAAACTTTGCCTTAGTGAACTATACATCTGAGCTTATACATCAGAATAATATATGAGCTATCTTTTTACCGTTAAGCGATACACACGCAAGCAAAGCCGTGGATAATGGCTGATCATAACTATATTTAAAGCGCCTAGCTGTCAGGCAATCGAGTGTTTACATAACATTCTTTATATTCGCTGTAATCCTGAAATCCTCCATTAATTATATATAATCGGTATTTTTTAACATCATCATTATGCTCTGCAGATACTTTATTTACAACCTTTTTCATGATTCCAAGAAGATTCAGCGATATTCTAAATTCCGCACAATGTTCTTAAAATAATCCCTTTTCTTGTATTAAACTAAATGATACCCGCAGCTACGCCCGTAAACTTTATTTTTATTAAACCCTTGCTTACCGATCCCGTGGGCATTTTGGGAGATCTCTTTTTAGTACACCGCAACGGTTTTGAAAGAACATACGTACATACATACATACGTAGACTCACGCCTGTTTCCCAGGGGTAGGCAAAGACTACGGAACGCCATTTGCAACGATCCTGACATACCTCTCTTGCTTCATTCACTCCCATCAAGTTTCTCATGCATGCTCTTCTGTTTAGGGTACTTCTGACCTGTCCTTTTTTTAGGATGTCTCCAATCTGGTCAAATATTTTTGAACATACGAGTATATGCCAAATTTGAACTTCTTGCGCCAAAAGGTTTTGGTTGTGCGTTGTCCATCTGTCAGTCAGTCGCAAGAATTTTATATTTATTGATAGTAACTTTTGTTTACATATCTTACATACCTACCATAAACTGTTTCATTTACTACATCAAAATATCTTAATTGCTAAAAGAGTCACATTAAAACCAAATCACGCCTTTAAAACACCTATAATATCAGGGCACCGGTGCTAAAAACAACAACTTGAGCTCCTAAGCCTTCGCAATCTTCAAGTTTTCTGCGTAATTATATTAAACAGATTTCGCCGGTTTTCAGCGGTTCTTACTGGTAATCTCCGGGTTATACTGTCTCCGGAGTTTCGTTGAGATATTTTGTTTTAATTTTATGACAAAATTCAAGATGATGGACGTCACAATTTGAAGCATCCTTTGGACTGGATTTATTTTTACTTTGTTTTGATTATGAATGGCATGATTATAAGGATAAATTTTGCGGTGGTTGTGATTTTGAAAGATTGTTTTGATTGATTGATACTTTTTACATTAATACTTTTTACATGAATAAATGCAAGTCCGTGTGGTGACGGATTAAGAATACAGCATGTCACCACCCCATATCATCCCATGGTATATCGTAAGAGCCGACAGAGGGAGCATATTATGCAGAGAACAGCACTTTAAGAGACGGAAAACTTGATACAAACCCTATACCAACCCGTTTGGCCAGCGTGGTATAGTAGGCCAATTCCTCCTTTCAAAGGAGAGGCCTAGTCCAGCAGTGGACTATTAAAGGCTGATGATGAAATGCAGGTGATTTACGACAGTTAAGAAATTTGAGAAACTATTCAAAGGCGTTTACTGCACTGAAACTTTGAGAAGTGCCTCTACGACACTATTACACATTATTTTATTCATAAAAGTTTTTAGAGTAATAAATATAAAACCATATGCACTGATTAGCAATGCATTAAAATGAATAATTTGTAAGTCTTCTTACGCTCAACAAAAGCTTGTGACAATGTACATATATGAGTCCCATAATCTCATTTCACCAATTTCATTACTTACTTGCATCGTTCAACATAAAGTGGATGTTTGAAATAGAATTAGTTTTTATTATAAGTCAAATCGATTAGATCGACTGAGTAACATTTTGTTTAGTCTATTGAAAATTTCTGACAATGGTCACACTGAACTGTCAATCTTTTCGTTCATTGTCGTTTCCCGCGGTCAGCGAAAAAATCTGCTCTGGATAGATTTCGTGTTGTGAGCGTTTTGATCTTGTATTTAGAACCCGTTTGATTGCCACTTCCTTGATCAATAACTGGCACCGGTTAATTGTGATAAAAATAGTATTTTAACGAACATTGTAAAACTTGAGTGAATCCGATGCACGTGGTTGGTGCCGGAAGAATTTGCTGATTGAAGACGCTGCGTGGAGTCTGGTAAAGTAAAGATAATTCACTTGCTAATGTTGGCCAATTTTAGTCTCGTGTGTGTCTAACTTGCCTCCAGGACTCCACTCAAGAACATCACCAGGAGATATTTGGTAAGTAAGTTGTTTAATTCTTAGCGCCAAGAAACTTGGCCCATGTGTTAGATCCTTTGTCTTGGGCTAAGACTGGATGAATTAATCGCTTCCACTGATCTGTGTTAAAAAATACCCATTCTTAGCCCGAATTCTACACATAAATTTTGGTAGCAGAGCGTGGTTGAAATTTAGCCGCTGTTGCATTACTGAGTATAAACTCAGATTGGTATGAGCTTGTATCTTATCACCTTGTAGACAGTATTGTAGTGTTTGTCAGGTCAGTTATTGTCTAAAATACATAATATTTAATTGTATAAGTTGACCTAGATAATTTGAAACACATTGTCACTTAACCTCAATCAGTAATTGTTGATTTGTAATACAAATACATATACAAATTTTGTATTGTTGAAATATCTAACTTAAATTTTGTTGTTGCATTAATAAGTCAGTTTGTTTGGATACATAACAGCTGTATGTATCAATAAATTTAGTAAATTTAGTTCATTGCATATATTCATAAACATTATAACCAACTTGACCTTGCCACTTGGGCGGGTCACATTGGTAAGCTTTGTTTTGTTATAATATAGATAATATTGCTAGGTAACACTTATTCTGTGCTTACTTACTATTGTATATCTCAAAGAACCACAGCCAGTCTGTCTGTTGCAAATAATTCATTAATTAATTTGAAGTTTCAACTTTATTAATTTGTTATAAGTTATAACTTTGATAACTTTTGTGTTTGTTTCAATATACTGAAACCTTTAATTTTGTTGGACAGTAGATACCTGTCACTTGCCTGCACTTGCAGTAAACTGGCTAATACTTTGTTGGTTTCAAAGAATTAAGAAAAATTAAGTTTTGATTGTTAATATTGTTTAACGCTTGTCCGGGCTCTTTTGAAATTTTGATTATGTCAGCTATCAAGGACTTGCGTGCGGCTGCTGGTGCTATTGCGTCAGATTTGCGCTGGTTTGCCTCAGCCAGTGCTTTAGTGAACCGGCCTGATCGCCAGCAGGCCCTACTTCAAAGGTATGAGCGGATTGACGATCGCCTGGCAAGTGTGGAACAGCAATTCCGCACTTTCAGCACTTGCTGTCTTGAAGTGTCAATCAATGATTTCACCGCTGACCAGCGAAATAAGGTCAGCGAAGACTATGCCCAGGTCTTAGACCTGTATGATGCTGTCTCTAATACTGCGAGACAACTAGTTGCCGATAGGGAAGGGCAACCCGGCCTGAAGCAGGAGCTTCCTAGGTCAGCACCGGGGCTGGTGAGTAGGCTCCCTACTTTGGACCTCCCCCATTTTGATGGCTGCCTAGGAAGCTACCTGGGCTTCATTAACTTGTTCGACAGCCTGGTGAATGATAGGGCTGACCTTCGGCCGGCACAAAAGTTGGCCTATCTAATGTCGGTACTGGATGGGGAGGCTAAGGGCCTCATCCAGCATCTGCCCGTGTCTGACGAGGCGTACCAGACGGCTCGGGACCTAATCACCCGTAGGTACCATAACAAGCGTGGCCTCGCCGACACGCATATTGAGCAGATTTTGGGCTTGCCGACGCTCACCCGGGTCTCTGGGTTGCGCACCCAACTGTTGAACCCGCTTTTGGTGGCCATCAACGCACTTAAGTGCCTTGACCTGCCCGTGGACCAATGGTCCTATCTATTGGTGCACATTGTGCTGAAGAAGCTGCCTGCCGACCTGAGGTCGCGTTTTGAACAGCGCTTTGGTGGGGATAGCGCGACCCATCTGCCCCCCTTTGCTGACCTGGAGAAGTTCCTGGAGGATGAGTGCCGGGTCTTGGACAACTCCGGTGGTGACACGCCGGCTAAGTCGCAGCCGCCCAAGGTCAAGGAGCAGGCTCGCGTTCACACCCGAGCCAGTGTTGACCGGCGCCCTCCTCGCTTTGCAGTCACGCAGAGCCCAGTGGAGTGCTCCTACTGCAAGGTCACGGGGCACAGAACGGCCAGTTGTAGGGCATTCTTGGACCTGCATGTCGCCTCTCGTAGGCGCATCGCGAATGCCCGCCGCCTTTGCTTCTCTTGTTTGGGGTCCCACTACCAGCGAGACTGCCCAAATTCTCGCCCCTGTCCTCACTGTGGAGGACAGCATTTGGACATTCTTTGTATGAATGCCAGAGAGGTTGGCCGCTTGTCCAACCAGCCGACGCCGCGCACGGGCGGGTGTTTTGAAGGTGGCAGCCGAGGCTCACCGGCGCGTAGCCGAGAGTCGCCTCGCTCAGTTGATCGCCACTCGCCCCGCTTGGAGAACCGTAGCGTGCGCACGCCTCCTCTCTCTCGCGCACCTGAATGTGCGACCGCGCAACGTCACCAGCACCATGACTGCTGCCCCAGGTACTCCCCTCCTTTGGCGGAGCGTCCCCGCCTTGACTCGCGCCCACCTCGTTTTGGGCGGGTGCGTCACTATGACCCCCCACAGATGGCGCGCGGATCGAGTCATCGCGCCCTTGAGGACTTCAAGCCGCACCCCCATTTTGATTTGCCTGGTCCTGGCCAACGGTCGCCGCCCAGGCAACAATAGGTCATTGACCCCTGCCCTATAACGCCAACCTCCCCCATTGAGACCGTTATCCTACCAACGGTTGCTGTTAGGGTCTGGGGACCCACGGGGACCTCTGTTGTTGTCCGTGCTATATTGGACACAGGTTCACAAGGTTGCATTGTTTCCACTTATTTGGTAGGGCAGGTTAAATTAAATATGGGCTCTTTTCCGAATTGTATACGGGGCATAGGTGACGTAGCCTCTAATGTTGAAGGGCAAGTTAAAGTTTTGTTTGGCCCTGTTGAATCTTCACACCCGAGGATTAAAACCTCGGCTATTGTGCTGAAGAATATTTTGGGTATGCATCCACAGAAACAGCTACCCGCTGCTGTGGTGAATTTGACATCGGGATTGGAACTGGCAGACCCCACATTTGACACACCGGGACAAATCGACTTGTTGATTGGCTCTGATGTCCTCGGTGGAATTTTGATTGGTGGGAAACGGGTCTTAGTGCCAAATGGTTTGACTGCCATCCCGACCATATTTGGACTTGCTTTGATGGGACCTGTACCTAGGGACCCCCCTCCACCTGAACTTGATAATTTGTTGGCTGTAGGCTCTGCTCTCTCTGATGCGGTTCAGAGGTTTTGGGAAGTAGAGGAGCCCCCTCAAGTTGCCCGTTTGAATCCAGAACATGAGGAGTGCGAGCTGTTCTTCCAGAACAATACTGGTCGACTCCGTTCTGGTCGGATTATTACGAGGCTACCCTTCCTGTCTGTTCGGCCTCCGCTTGGTGAGTCACGACCTTTAGCCGAAAAGAGGTTGTTGGCCATGGAGCGCCGCATGGGTCGTGATCCGGAGCTCAGACAGAGGTATATTGAGTTCATGAGAGAATATGAACAATTGGGACACATGTCAGTGTCAAATTTGGATTGGCGTTCGGTGGAGCATTACTTTCTCCCGCATCATGCGGTATTGAAGCCATCGACTGGCAAGCTGCGCACAGTGTTTGATGGTTCTGCGCAGACTTCAACAGGCGTATCCTTGAACCAGTGCTTGCATTCTGGTCCCAAGTTGGTCAAGGACCTTTGTGACGTCATCACCAGCTTCCGACGACATCAGGTTGTCTTTGTGGCCGACATAAAAATGATGTTCAGGCAGACTATTATCCACCCTGATGACCGTCGCTTCCAGCTGATCCTTTGGAGAGAGTCTCCTCGTGATTCCATGGTCGTCTACGAGCTCAATACTAATACGTACGGGTTAAGGTCAAGCCCCTACTTGGCAATACGTTCTCTTTGGGAGCTCGCAGACCGCGAAGGCCTACGTTTCCCACGAGCCTCTGCCATCTTGAAGGACGATATTTACGTCGATGACATTTGCTCGGGCGCCTCCACAGCGGGCGAGGCGATCCTCCTGCGGGACGAATTGATAGGTATTTTGGCCTCCGCTGGTTATGAGTTGCGCAAATGGATTTCCAACTCACCAGCGCTTTTGGAAGGCTTGCCAGAGGATCATCAGCAGGATCCACATCTATTTGAGATCGTTGACAACCCCGCCATGATGGCTGTTCTCGGCGTTCAGTACAGACCAGTCCAAGACATCTTTACATATAACGTAGACTTGAAATTGCCGTGTTCCTGGACTAAACGTCTCGTGTTGTCTACTGTCGCCAGAACCTTTGATCCGAACGGTTGGATTTGTCCTATCATATTTTGGGCAAAATGCTTCTTGCAGAAGCTTTGGACAGCAGGATTGACCTGGGACGAACCTCTACACGGCACTCTTGTTGAGGAATGGACCTCTTTTGTATCCTCACTTCCTGCCGTCAACGAGATCTCCTTGCCTCGTCCCATCCTTCCTCCCGGGAAGTACAAGGCCACCCTTCACGGGTTTTGTGACGCCTCGGAACGTGGTCACGCCGCCGTGGTGTACTTGCGCACAGTTAGTGCCTCAGGTCAGGTGAGGGTTTCCCTGATCATGGCAAAGAGCAAGGTGGCACCCCTTCGGACATCTCTGACCATTCCAAAATTGGAGCTCTCGGGAGCAGCCCTTCTTGTACGCTTGTTGAACCACGTGTCCAGTACTTTGGGTAAAAGCATTTGCATTAATGGGACCTACGCCTGGACAGACAGCCAAATTGTTCTTTGTTGGTTGAAGGCTTCTGTCCACACTTTGGAGGTATTTGTCGCTAATCGCGTTTCCCAAATCCAGAAATCCGAAGTCAAACTTGTTTGGAGACACGTGCCAGGTGAGCTCAACCCCGCTGATTGTGCCTCGCGCGGATGCTTGACGCCTAGTTTGATAGGTCATTCGCTGTGGTGGGGTCCGGAATGGTTGAGTCGACCAGAAATTGATTGGCCTCGAACGCCAGTTTTGAATACTTCTAATTTGCCGGGTCTACGAACACTCGCTCTTGAGAAGGTAGAATGCGCCTTCGACCCCGATTTTTTGTTGAATCGTTACAGCTCCCTCGACAAGTTGTTAGGTGTCACTGCTTGGATAAAGCGTTTTGTTTTTAATTTTAGGCACCCACAACAGAAACGACTGACACCGTTTCTCTCACCACAGGAACGACAGGAGTCCCTCACCTTTTGGGTTCGTTCTGTGCAATTGGCGCATTTTGAAAAGGAGATTGCTATCCTTAAATCAGGGAGATCGAAATTGTCGGGAGCTGTCTCTAAATTGAACCCCTTTTTGGACGATACGGGTCTCTTGCGCGTTGGAGGGCGTCTCAAGAACGCCAACCTCCCTTACGGGGCTCGTCACCCCCTTTTGTTACCTAAGGACGGTCATTTGGTACGCTTGTTGGTAACTGACCGTCACCTTAAAAATTCGCATGCTGGTTGTAATGCTTTGTTGGCCATTTTGCAACGCGAGTTTTGGATTTTGTCTGCCCGAAGAATTATTCGGAGTGTAGTCTTTCGCTGCATCCCTTGCTATAAGCTCAAGGCTTCTACCATGCAGCCCTTGATGGGAGACTTACCGGCAGATCGCGTAACTGAGAGCAGGACGTTTGACGGTGTTGGCACGGACTTCGCAGGTCCCTTTTTGGTGAAAACGTCGACACTTCGAAACAGCAAGACTGTTAAGGCCTACTTGTGTGTTTTTGTTTGTCTCTCCACAAAGGCCGTACACTTAGAACTGGTCTCCTCGCTTACGACCGAGGCGTTTGTAGCCACATTTGACAGATTTGTATCCCGCAGAGGGATGCCTTCCTTGATCCGTTCTGACTGCGGCACTAACTTCAAGGGCACCTATAATTATTTGAATGATGTTGTTAATTTCCTTGAAACCAACAAGGCTGATATAGGTGATAGGCTTGCCCGACGTGGGATAAATTGGTTGTTTTCCCCACCAAATTGTCCACACTGGGGTGGTATATTTGAGGCCGCCGTAAAATCGGCCAAAACACACTTGCGCAGGACAATCGGTGAGTCTGTTCTTACATTTGAGGAACTCGCAACTGTGTTTTGTAAGATTGAGGCCGTTTTGAACTCTCGGCCATTGTGCCCGATCTCCTCAGATCCGAATGATTTGGAGGCCCTTACGCCGGGCCATTTTTTGATTGGTCGCCCACTTGTCGCCTTGCCTGAGTACCCCTATATTGATACGAGACCTGGTCGTCTCTCGCGTTTTGAATTGGTACGCCAGATTACTCAGAGCTTTTGGAAACGCTGGAATTTGGAATATTTGCACATACTCCAGCAACGCGTTAAGTGGACCGACAAGACCGATCCACCCAAGATTGGAGACCTCGTTTTGATCAAGGAGGCTAACCTTCCGCCACTCAGATGGCGCAGGGGGCGCATCCTTCATTTGGTAACTGGGGCTGATGGAGTTCCCCGATTTGCTGAGGTCTTGGTGGACGGTTCGATTCTGAGGAGAGCGGTTGCAACATTGTCACGTCTACCAACCGATTAGCGGACCGGTAGGCCGGTCCGGGGCGGGTGGATGTTTGAAATAGAATTAGTTTTTATTATAAGTCAAATCGATTAGATCGACTGAGTAACATTTTGTTTAGTCTATTGAAAATTTCTGACAATGGTCACACTGAACTGTCAATCTTTTCGTTCATTGTCGTTTCCCGCGGTCAGCGAAAAAATCTGCTCTGGATAGATTTCGTGTTGTGAGCGTTTTGATCTTGTATTTAGAACCCGTTTGATTGCCACTTCCTTGATCAATAACTGGCACCGGTTAATTGTGATAAAAATAGTATTTTAACGAACATTGTAAAACTTGAGTGAATCCGATGCACGTGGTTGGTGCCGGAAGAATTTGCTGATTGAAGACGCTGCGTGGAGTCTGGTAAAGTAAAGATAATTCACTTGCTAATGTTGGCCAATTTTAGTCTCGTGTGTGTCTAACTTGCCTCCAGGACTCCACTCAAGAACATCACCAGGAGATATTTGGTAAGTAAGTTGTTTAATTCTTAGCGCCAAGAAACTTGGCCCATGTGTTAGATCCTTTGTCTTGGGCTAAGACTGGATGAATTAATCGCTTCCACTGATCTGTGTTAAAAAATACCCATTCTTAGCCCGAATTCTACACAGTGGAGAATTTTATATTTTTCAATAGGCTAATTTATTGTTAAACCATGGTCTAGCTAGATACATCACTTGTGACCGCCAATAAAACTTAAACCAAGGAAATAACAGACCAACCATTGCGATTAATATTCTTCTTCTTATTTGATTAATTTACGTATACTAAGGCTGGACTATCCAACTAGATGGAAGCAAATACATTTTTTTCAGGAAACACTTGTCTTTCTATTCTTATGGCGCTGATACATCTAAGCATTCACTTGTAACAGAGCAGCGAGCATTCGCCGCTTTTTGCTTTGTCGAACCGAACAACGAACATTACTACGAACATTTTCACGATCTTTCTAGCGAACACTCCAATCCTTAGAATATAGAAAAATTAAAGAAACTGCACTACAACAGCATTTTTACTCAATATATTTACTTCACTTTGACTTCTGATTTTTACCTAATGTAAGAGAAAGATAAATACACAAATGACGTTTCGAATCTTCGTAGGATGTCACTAATTTTAACTTGTCTAGTGATGGGCTTACTCAGAATGAATATTGATAAAAGATGGATTATGTTTAAAATAAAGCCTTAGATTTGGTTTACTCAGAATGAATTCCGATTGAATATTGGTAAATTCTCAGATTAAGTAACATAAAGCAGATAAAGCAAACTTAAACACTAATTAAATTACGAATAAGTATATATTTTTTATTACCTTTTTGATGAATAAAGTAATTGATATTTATTATATTACTAGCACTAGTTATGAGTAATATAATAAAATAGTATATAGTCGTATAATATTATAACATGGTTGATAACATGTTTCCACCTTGCCAACTGCCTGGCCAACAAGATGTTGAATGTATATTTTTGTCATCATTTTTGTGGAGTGTCCGTCAAACACAACTTTAACCCTAAATACCTAGGCGTGACATTTGACCGTTCTCTAACATTCAGACAACATCTCGACAATGTGGCGCAAAAACTGAAAACCAGCCTGAACATTATAAGGAGCCTGTCAGAAACAACATGGGGTTTCTCCGCCTCAGTCCTGCGTACATCCGTCCTAGCTCTAGTTTACTCCACCGCGGAGTACTGTGCGCCTGTATGGTACCTAAGTGTGCACACCAAAAAGGTCGACACCAAACTCCACGAGGCCATGCGGATCATAACAGGGCTAATAAAGACCATCCCACTCCCATGGCTCCTAGTAATAGCGCACATCCCACCACCGGACCTGCGTAGGGCAAAGCGGCGGCAGCTGAGTGGCACAAGTGCTCGAGACCTAGCATGCAAATCCGTAAAACGCTTGACTATCTACCGGCGCACCGCCTGGCATCTAGACATCCAATTTGGACGAATGAACGTTTGGGTACCAATTTCGACGTCAAAGCGGAGTGGCGAGCCTCTTAGGAGCTCTTCGCCCACCCCCAAATAGAGCTGATCGCAGACCGAAACACAAAACCCCCTGGTTTTGATGCTCCTCGTCCAATGTGGGTGTAACTCAATAGATTCAGAACCGGACACGGACGATCCAACCATCATCTTCACAAATGGGTGCTCAGAGAGTCGCCATCCTGCGATCCTGCGGAGAGCCCGACCAAACTCTAGCCCACGTCGTGAATGATTGTCCGCTCCACTGCTTCCCTGGCGGTATATCCGAGTTGCACCAGCTCTCTGCAGCGGCCAAAGACTGGCTAATAAACCTTAAAATAGACTTATAGGATAGGAAATGATGATATAGTAGTATACTTTAACCGCCATTGTAGTACGGTTTCTACATATTTTCTATATTCTAAGGCTCGCCAGAATGTTCGTAAGAATGCTCTAACACTAATGTATTTGTTTCTTTGTTTTGAATGCTCATTACAGGTGAATGCTCAAGTATATCAGGGCCATTAGCATAGCACAAGTAAAATATTAGTACAATATGACATATATATACATAATTATTTTAATAACGTCACATTACAACAAAACCGATAAATTTTCTCCCGCATTCAATCTCCACAAACTAGTCCAAACATGATTATCACATAACATAATACTTGTAATATATGGGGTATGCAGTGCGGGCGAGTTGCCAGTTCATATAAGTACACGATAAAAGCACGCTTGATTTGCGTAAGGGGCTGGGGAAACAGCGGGCAAAAGCACAGATGTCGACTTGAAGATGTATGACGTAGTCTCAAAAACATATTGGATGACATAGTGACTCATGCGGCACGATGCAAGTGTAAGGTATGTATACGAGATAAAAATCTGATTGAATACCAACAAAATAATTGTTATATGTAATCCTGGCCCACGGCACTAAACTAGAGCTTAAGAGGACATACTAAGGGCTAAAGTAAAATCTAATTCTTAAAAATTTATTTATGAAAAGAAAAGAGAATTTGCTTTTGAAATTTAACTAATTGTGTCTGAATTGACTTGTTAGAATCATCTTGACTCTCACGATTCAAGTTTCTTTACAAAAACAAAAATAAAGCTAGATATAAATCTATTTATATTGTAATAGTTATAAACCTTTAAGATTCGCTCGAGCTTCTAACAAGTTTCGGATTAATTCAGCCCTAATGAGAGAATAGCCTCATTAGTAGACTAACTTTTTCTCATTATTTCACTGAGGCAGTCAAGTGCTAGTAGTAACCAACAGAAAAAATATCTTGTCAAGAGAAATAAATGATAATGTGGGCATTCAATTTAATTTCGCGTGACTATTTCAATTTTCTCTTCTCGTGTCTTCTTTCACCATAATTAAATTCACGAGTATAAAAAAAAATTCTTTCGCGTTTTACATTTCGTATTCGGGGCCGATTTTATTATATAATGCATGTAATTTTACATATGCTGACCCCGAAATGAACTCGTAAAGCAGTATACAATATAAAACGGATGGGTAAAACCTTAAAAATTGTTTATAAATATTTTTAGTGATTTACATACGTTTTTGAATAAGAGTTATAGTAGTTAGGTATTTTTAATGACATCTTGAAATGTGAAAAATTGCTAAAAATGGCATTCTGTATTTTGAACTTGGCATCTTGAACGTTAAATCCTCTGATTCAAAAATACTGGTTTTATATATTTTGTCATTGAACTGCCAAGACATTAACAGCCAGAAAAAGAAGCCACGAAAATTTTGCAATCCTGCAATAATAGTAGTAATCATTACTATTTATTTTTGTGCCTTGGCGAACACGTAAAGCCTTCGACTCCAGCTGTCATGAATATCCATGACAGTTACTACAAGGAGTCAGTACTCTCAGGTATCCTGCCACTATATTCTGCACTGTGTCACAAGGTTATCTGTTTGGATTACGGAGGGAAGATGGTTGCCTCCAGGCTTTTCAAACTTAGTGCAAGAAACTGGGGACATCAATGGTTACAATGATACAAAATTATGAAGTATATAATAGTCCCTGCTCAAAATCAGTTTAACTGTATTTTTAAATTGGTTGGGTTACATTGTGACGTAGGCAGATGGTATTCATTGTATCGATAAGAGATGGCAGTTTAGTGCTAAGTTTCATCAAAGTGCCAATAGATGGCACTACACAAAAACATTTGTTTTAAACTCATTTTATTTTTATTGTACACTTAAAATTTTTGAGAAATTACATACCATACTTTTAACAAGTTTTTGAGAGTATGTTTAGCAAATATAAATATTTTTAACTTCGTTTACAATATTGTTGTTTACAGTATTCAGGTTAACCGCTAACCTGGTCACACTAATGTACCTTCTTAATAAATTTTTACTCTGTGCACACACAAACACAAATTTGAATGTCTGCTGATAACTCGCTTGCGCCGGTTATTTTGCGATATTTTGTTTGTGATCTCCTTATTGTGTTTCGTTGTGAATTTCTCGTCGAGTTGAGCTTCAGTTCCTCCGAGTAATCCATAATTGTGAACAGATAAGGTTTTTTGTGTTTAATTGAGACAGGACTCTTGTGGGTGAAGTTAGTACCATGTCTTCGGGCAGGCACTGCTGTGTTCCAGGGTGTAAGGAGAGTGGAGGTATGTCAGACTTAACCTTTCGAATACCTTAATTAGAGACTCTGTAGAAAGACAATAGATGTGCGGACACCGGTGTCCTCTTGGTGCTTAGAAAGACAATAGGTGTGCGGACACTGGTGTCCTCTTGGGGCTTGAGAGTTTGTGGCAACTTCGTCCGCGTGAAAATACATCACTACCTACGTCACTCAGTGATACTGTAGCATTCTACTGGTGAAAGAATTTGTAAAATCGGTCCAGTACCTCGTTTACGAGTTTATTAATTTTATTGCAAACAGAAACACAAATCTCTCCCCTTTCGCGCTGTAAGTTAACTTTGGTAAAGAAAGCCTGTCAGATTGTCATCTTTTCTCTCTTTTTAAGTTTAATAGCCATAGGTTTTTGACTGCAAGTTCACCAACTTTGTAGCAAAGTCGATATCTTGACAATACAGCAAAAGTTATGTTTGTCATTTTCCAATAATAAAACTTCATTATTTCTTTAAGGTATGCATCAAGTACTTCATGGATTCCCGAATCCTGTATTTGATAGAGAACGCTTCAACACTTGGCTGTATGCAATTGGCTGTCATGACATGTTGGGTTTGACGAATGAACAAATATTGAGACGCAGAGTGTGTCGTGCGCACTTTGAAGACAAATATTTGTGCCGTAACAACAGACTCAGTACTATTGCTGTGCCAACGTTGAAAGTACCAAGTAAGTATAATCACTACATAATTATTATAAAACTTTTTCCTCACTGCTCTGCTCCTATTGATCATAGGATGATGTTATATAGTTATAACCTTCCTCAATAAATGGGATATCTAACGCTAAAATAATTTTTCAAATCAGAACAGTAGATCCTGAGATTAGCGCGTTGAACCAAACAAACAAACTCTTTAGCTGTATAATATTAGCAGATACTATTTTTATACTATACAGCAGGCAATGTTACACACAAGAGTGTGAAACTGTCACTTATGCATAAATGAAACTATTCAGGAGAAACATTTAAGACTGACATGATTTAGACAAGCACTTATGCTAGAATGTCAATGTTTAAATTTCTTTTATAAAAATAGTGACCACTTAATATTATAGGATGTAGCTGTAAGATTATTTTAAACATTCCAACATCTTATTTTTGCATAAACAACAATGTCGCAACAGGGGTGCTTAATATTAAGGTGATTAATTTCAGCTAAAAAATTGTTTGCGGCTCATATTGTGATAAAATTCACATGAATGCATAGTAATTTATTGTTCTATTCATATTTGATTTTTTTTTTCAGCATTATTGTCCCGGACTTCATTTATGGGTACTAATAGACAGCCTTTGCAGCAAATTCACAACCTACCATCAACATCATCAGGTAAATAAGACTACTTAACATTTATAAATTACTCCATTTAATGAGTTATTTATATGTATGTGGTTAATGCCTCCACTTCTCATGCTTGAAGTTGCAGGTTCGAAACCTGGGAAGTCAATGTGACTTTTTCAATTCATATGTACTTTTTCAAGTTCATCCAGGACATTACCAACATCGGAAAGTATGTAGAGAGAATTGACCACCAGGACCAACAGGTCCTGGTGGTCAATTGTAGATCTTTGACAGTTCTTACTGGTAGTCAAAAGCCAGAAAGTGTGACCAGATTACTCAAAGAGTATTTATTGTGTTACTCAGTAAATGGGTCGTGTGGAGATCTGGTAAGCAGTTGTTCCAGGTAAAACACGGATATTCAGATGCACTTGCCTGACCCCAAGCTAGTTGGGAAAGCTAGGGAGATGAGATGATGTATGAACATTCAGTGGTGAGGATCGTGGGATCCAATGGATGATCTCTTCTTCTTAGCGTATCGCTGGCTAACACAAAATCAGCTGTATCGATGGTGATATTGATTTTCATACAGTGAGAGTCATAGTTAGTTGATTAATTTCACTTCTTACCATGTAAAATTTAATAGTGATTTTTTTTATTAAGAAATATTTTGCACATTTGGTGGCTATTCATAAGACAGAAATTCAATTAAATGACTAGTCAACATATCATGTTTATTCATAGTTAATTTGTAGCTTTATTCATATTTGTTTTTTTTTTATATTTCAGCACCATTGCTTCCTCCATTTACATCAACTACAAGCTGTCAACCTCAAATTCTGGGGCTACCACCAATGTCAGGTAATTATATTAACTACATATTATTTTGTAGTTTGATTAAATCTCTGAATGAGTCCACACCATTCCTCAAGCTTTAACTATGGAAAAGTTTAATGATTTAGCCTGTTACTACATTTACATATGAAAGACGACTATTTGACGACTATTCGACGATTTGACGACCGGTTGGCGCAGCGGGAGTGTAAGCGACTGCTACACCGATGGTCGCGGGTTCGATTCCCGCTCAAGTCAAATATTTGTGTGCATGATCATGAATGTTTGTCTTGGTCTGGGTGTTTCTATGTATAATATGTATGTATTTACAACAACGAAGTATATAATATATATGTTTATCCATTATCTAGTACCCATAGTACAAGCTCTGCTTAATTTGGGACTAGATGGTGATGTGTGTATGTGGTAGAATATTGTTGTTATTATTATAAAGAAACAGCAAAAAGTTGATTTACCCATGGTTGATGAGTAAGTACTTAGCGCTCTTGCAATAAACTGGCTAAATTTAAAAGATTGGCACAACTTACAGTATGCTAAATCCATACAATAATTACTTTCAGATCCCAGGGCTATAATGCACGAAAATGTTTCTCCAGAAATTGAAAACCAACAAAATCTGGGTAAGTTGAATTTTATTAACTATCCAACAAGAGATATATCTAAGTAATTAACTATTTAATAACTTTAAGTAATTGAAGCTTTTATAATGGATCTATTGATTTTGGCGAAATTTGGCAAATATTTAGATAAAGGTTAGTTTTTTAAGTTTATCTATATAGTTGTATTTCTTGTAAACACTCACAGAAAAAAATGAATGAAGCTCAGTCGCCTGGGTACTTTATCTATACATATAAATAACATTAAAGTGCTTGTTTGTAATATCAAATCAACACACAATAAATGCATAATTATGAAAAAGGAACTACTTAATTCCCGGGAACAACGAATATATCCGAAATGGATAAACAACGGGACTATCACCAACAGGTGTGTTATGTTATGAATATATTTGGCGTTTTGGTTTTTAGCCTTTTATGTGAACGTAAAATATATGAATTAGATCCTTATGAATTATAATTTTACGAACACGACGAGGATGAAGTCGCGGGCAACAGCTAGTTATATTACCGACTAGCTTCTGCCAGTGGCTTTATATGCGTGAAAATAGAAAATTGTCCCAAGGGAACTTATTTCTGGGATAAAAGTATCTTATGGGCTACTCCAAGATATTGTTTACCTGTGTACCAAATTTTATCAAAATCTCTTCAGCATTTTTACCGTGAAAGAGTTACAAACATCCATACGTCCGTCCTCACAAACTTTCGCATTTATTCAATTCAACCATTCTTCAGTAAAGAATGAATTGAAATTCTTAATTGCACACAAAACATACGAGTAAATACAAAAAAAGCAACAGGATAGTTTATGGGCAAAGGCATATTTAAAATATTAGTAGGATGTTGTAGTGATAAAGTAGCATTCTATGGTGTAAGAATTTAAAAAATCGGTCCCGTAGAGTAATTTCTTCATTACAAGCAAACATACAAGAATATATAAATCTTTCCGCTTTATATTTGCATTAGATTGGCGCAATATACATAAGTTATAATTCGTACAACTATTGATTTCAGATCTCACGGCTACAATGCAAGAAGAAGTTGCTTTACCAAGTACTTCAGAAACTAATATGCAAATCAATCTAGGTAAGTTATGCTCTGGCTCAATAGAAAAAAGAAACAGCTCCGGTAGAAACGAAATGTATCTCAAATTATGAGTAACTAGGTTTTGCCTGCAGCTTCTCCTGCATACATTAATTCATTTTGAAGTCGGTTAAAAATAATGAAGCAATTTTTTTAATCAACAGCTGATTAATAAAACTGGCATACTTTACGCAGTTTCGCCCGCGTACATAAAATATAGCCTTTTTTAGTCACCAAATATAATACTTTCGAGCACTTACAATACTTTCTAACTTGTCATGCACGCTTTTTATAATAACTATTTTATTATTAAAAGCGTGCGTTCGACAGCATTATGTCGTGGATATTTGTGTGTGTCACTAAGAAATAAAGCAGATTTCTATCGGTGAAAAATTTTTAGCAATCGGACCAGTACTTCCAGACCCAAACAAAAAAAACAAACTACCTCTTTATTATATATTGTATTCTAATAGTGTAGATTATTACTAATATTTGAGATACATCTCGTTTCTGCCAGCCCTCTATTTGTATTTTTGAGCATTTATAAGCCAAAAAGTTTGTTTTGAATAAATTATTATGATGTTTGAATTTCTCTTTTTACAGGAGGAATAAGGACAGCTAGGAAAATTAAAAATCGAGTATTCCTTTCAAATACAGAAAAGGAATTGCACGAAAAACTTTTTGCTGCAAGAATTAAGATAAGCAAGATGAAAAATAAAGTTAAAAAACTATCTGCCAATGTAAAAGCAGCAAAAAGAATTGCGTCCAATCCTGCAGTATTGAACACACTAGAAAATTGTACGAGTACAGGAAAATTATTAATTAGTATGCAATGTCGAGAGGACCACAAAAAGGAAAAAGGGCGACGTTTTACTTTAAACGAAAAAATTGCTTCCTTATCGATTTTTAAACAAAGTCCCAAAGGATACAGATTTTTGAGAAAAATTTTTATTTTGCCTGCTCAACAAACACTTATTAAATTAGTGCAAAATTGTAACTTAAAGCCTGGGATTAACAAAAATGTTTTCTCTCAATTGAAAAATAAAGCTGACAACATGAAAACAGAAGAAAAGCTATGTGTTGTTATGTTTGACGAAGTTTCTTTGAAGAACAATCTTACTTATAATGAGAGGAAAGATAAAATCACTGGTCTTGTTGACAATGGGCAAGAGAGGAAAAGTGAATTTGCAGATCACGCCCAAGTTTTCATGATACGTGGTCTAATTTACAATTATAAGCAGGCAGTATCCTACACATTTGCGTCAAGTGCAACTAAGGGACCTGAACTAGCTAGACAAATTAAGGAAGTGATAGGAGCCTTGCAAGAATCAGGGTTCATAGTGGTTGCGTCTGTATGTGACCAGGGTACTAATAATAGACAAGCTCTCAACCTGTTACTGGATGAGACCCGGGGAATTTATTTGAGAAAAGGAGAAAATCCTAAAGAAAATATAATTTTAATAAATGGTCAAGAAATTGTACCACTGTATGACCCCCCGCATCTTCTCAAGGGAATAAGAAACAACCTCATGAGTAAAAATTTAGAATATACCAAAGATGGCGTAACAAAAACCGCAAAATGGTCGCATTTAAAATTATTACTAAATGAAAACCCTGGTTATAAAGGCGTTAGATTGATTCCAAAGTTAACAGAGTATCACGTCAACCCTTTAAAAATAAACAAACAAAAAGTGAAATTCGCCTCACAAATATTCAGTCGTACTGTGGCGTCTAATATGGGATATTTAGCAGGTAATGTTTGTTTTAATTTATAATTAGAATACATATATCTGAAACAAATTGTGACTCTTATGGCCGACGCACACGTGGAAACGATGGAAAGGCTTATGATGATGATGATTTCAATGACGACAATGTCCCAAATGGTTTAAATTTGTTAAAAATGCTCTGTGCTGCGCTCCGCCATATGTGCGCCGGCCCTTAGCAGTATTTTCCTTTCTTTTTATACATGCAAAAAATAAAAAAGTTTGTTGGTTTAGGTTACAACTGTAGGAATAGGAAAGAATAATTATGACTGATTTTGTATTTGATTTGATCTGTGTATTTAGAAACTATTTTAAAATTGAAAATATTTTAAAATTAATTAAAACATACTTTTATGGTTTTCGTAGTAAGTATAGGTATTGAAATTTGGATCTGTACATTGACTTATTATTTTAAAAGATCAAGGCTTGCTACTAATATCTTTTATTATGCTTCTTATTACATACATAATAAAGATAGTTCTCATATAATAACATTTATTTGAGATTATTGTGCTTTTAAATTACTTCCGCTTATAATTATGTACATAAATCTCAATTGTTACTATCATTTATATTAGTATTGTAATTCATTTTTCTGAATGTACCATTTAGTACAATTTTATATCACAAGTATCATAATCAGTAATGTTTCGGAAAATTACTTGATAATTTTCTATTGATACTTATTTAAAATCACTGGAAGTCAATTGGCATGCAAAAATAAATACAATTCAAAACTATAGATTGACCTGTCTTCTAATAGTTTTTTTTTTTCTTTCAGATAAGAACATACTTCCCACAGAGTGCAAGGATACTGCTGATCTGCTGCTGTTCATGGACAGCATATTCGACTCGGTGAATGGAAGTCACCAGAAAAATAAAAACGCCAAACCCTTATTAGGTCCAGCAACGCCGAACTCTGCACATCACAAAATATGGAATGAGGGTGTACAGATATTTAAATCCATGAATTTTTTATCTACTGATTGTAAAAAACAATCAATTCCTTCAGTTGCTAATTGGGTGTGGACACTGAATGGAATTAAAACACTATTAAAAAAGCTCCAAAATGATTTTAACGTGTCGTCAGTGTGGTTGCGGCATCTCAATCAGGACCCTCTGGAAAATTTCTTTGGAGCAGTGAGAAGCCAAGGGTGCCGCAATACTAATCCCACATGTGACCAATTTGAGTCGGCGTTCGCCACATTATTAATTAATAATATAAGCAGTGTCCACACCCGCGGAAACTGCGAAAAAGACTTTTGTAATGCATTGTACTCACTCATCATCAACGAAAATGCGAAAGCAACGTCGACCTGCTCATCATTTGATTTTGCAAAATATTTTGACTTTAATTTTACACCTCTAGAGGTAAAGGAAAGAGATCCCCGCATTATTGCGCCTTTGCAGTACATGAGCGGATATTTTTTGAAAAAAATCAAAGCTAAGATTTTCAAAGCATGCACAAATTGCTGTAATGATTTTATGTCTAAAAACGAAATAGAATATATAAAATATAGGGAATACGCAGGTCGACGATGGCTTTGCACTCCCAGCAAGAAATTAATAGAGCTGATTTCAAATATCCAAGATTTAGTTAACGAAATAACAAAAGAAAATGTTGAAAAATCAAATTTAAAATTTATAATAAATACAGCTGTGAGTATATTTGTTAATTTTGATTTTATAAAATGTGAAACACATAAAAAAACAGTTGTTGATTATCTTATTAATATTGTTATTAGGTGCATGATTTTTAATTATTGTAAAAATATTAATAAAATATTAACTGGGAAAAAAGAGGTTGATGATGATGAGGACAATTTACAAATGAAAGCTAAAAAGTTGAATGAGTGCTATAAAAAACACAAATAAACGAGATTATCATCCAATATGTTGTTTTATTTATATTATACCTTCAGTTCTATTATGTAGTGGATATGTAATCCACTACATAATGCAAGTATTTGATCTATAAATGTCACGTATTGGAGGAATGCTGTATAGCGTCCAACTATCTATAGATACATAGTTTAACTATATATATATATAATGCGAAAGTTCTTTTACATGGATAACAGATGGCGCTGTAAGTGGTTACCCATTTTGACATTGAAGATTGGCCTCTATTTCTATATATTAAAATGTACTCTGTGGTTGCCTCTTTGTAGAAAAGTTAAATTTTCTGTTGAATATGGATAGACTAGAAAGAGGGTTCCAAAGCGAAAATGTGAAACGCAACCAGTATAACACTAATAGTCTAAGATCCGTAAAGGAAAGATCTTCCCCCTGGATAAAAAGTATTTCATATCAAATTTAACATATTTAAAAAATATTTCGCGAGTGGGTTGGCAAAAAATCTATATCCATAAACAGATGGATGAAAGTCGGTCTTCATGGATCTTCTACTATAAGATAATCAGTTCGATCCTACGTGAGGCTTTGTCATCATTATGACAAAGGTAAACATAATTTTACTGTACCTTAGAATATACGTAGGTACAAATAATCCAAACAATTTTTCAAACGTTTCATTTACTTTATTAACTATACTATATATAGTTATACTATATATGTATACTATATACTTATTTAACAAAAAAAGTTTTAAAGTAATCGCCGTTTTAATAGCCATCCAAAATAACTTTCTTACATTGTAATCTACATTCCTAAATCGTTTTTCCTTTTTTAGTCTCATTTTTGCGAATAAACTTACAATTGTAGGGAGTTTTATTCCAAGCATTTTCAGTACTTTACAATCGTGAAAAGATGTTTTCCGGCTGATTTGGGAACGAATATGCACGTAAAGTTGGCCGATTACCATCTTATTGATGGTTCTGAGGTTATTCTTCGCTGCTTGGATGCTGTATGTATTTTGAAAAGTGGTGAAATTATAGTTGGAAAAATGTTATGTGATTAGACTATAGGCGTTGAATGTAAAGCAGGTGTAAATAGGTCTTGTATTGTGTTGTCTCTGTTATTCCTCTCTAAACAAATAAAGACAAAATTACATTTATTTTAAGCGTTTCTTAAACACAATAATGGACATTAATCTTTATTATAATTCAACAACAGTTCAGTAAAACAAAATCGCTAATTTGGTTTTACTGAACAATTTGTAGATTTAGGTACTATATGTATGTATACATGTTGCTATATTTAACTCTAACTGATGGAATGCCGTAAATTCAGTTTAGACATGACTGTATTTATATTATCACATATCTTTGCATTCACTTTAATGGTAATTTAATTTTTATTTAATCTAAATGATAATGCGTGAAGAGAAAAGTTTTACTTCTTTTTATTTAAGCATCTGAAGGAGTCTGAGATTTGCCTTCGTTTCAAAAGTATATAAAAGCTTGGAACAAATCAACGTACAATCTCTGTACATACTATACAATCTTCTCAGTTCTTTTGATATTTCTTTGAGTGACATAAAAATACAAGAAAATCCTTAAAAATCTTATCATTCCCAAAATATTCATTCATTATACCATTTCTATTTACAGTCAATACCCAGAAGGTACAGATATAATAAATTACTAAAATCAAGGCGGCTGGTCCATTACCAATGACGTCATAACGGGAACCCCCGTGGGAAATTACAATACGGTGTTAGCTGTAAACTTTCTGTGACAAAAACGGAGCTATGGGACCGTGATATTGATAGCTATAGACAAAGACAAAAATATAAATAGCCATAGTATAGAGCGAGATGGAAAAATTGTCCGGGTAAGATTAAATTACCCCATCTCGTAGATAATCCGGGGACAGGCTGCAGTGTTCATTTCCTCTAATTTTTAAATTATGTTTGGCATTATTCTGGAGGAGTTGCGTCATGGAAAAAAGGTATTATAAAAATTCAAGTGACGACAATTTTTCAGGATAAGCAACGCGTGTGTTAAGTCGTTTGGGATTAAAACCAATCATGTTAATATATTATAGATATTTATTGTTCCTGATAACGAATAAAACAACATTTACCGTTTACTAAGGCTGTAATAAGAAGAAGATTTTTTGGGTTTACGCGAATGTTACAAATTGAAAATAAACTACAGTTTACTGATTTTATCGCGATATATTGGTTTCACTTAGTTATTACATGTAAACCGAATGATCTAGAAACTACATTTTTAATTTATTACTAGCCGACGTTTCGAATTCTTTACAGGATTCATGGGCACGACAAGATAAATTATACATGTAAGAAAAATACAAATATTACCTCAGTCTGCCGTGACCATGAATCCTGTAAATAATTCGAAACGGTATTACAGTAAATTGTCCTTCTCATTTCGGTAGACGGATTTAAAACCAAATAACTAAATAACAGTAAACATCGAAAATTTTACAATTATGCACATATTATGTAATGTCAGTAGTGCTACAAGCAGCCTTTTATAGTTGGTCGTGGGTTGGTTAAGCAGCCTTTTAATCACCTAACGAAATTCGTCCAGAAAGACATATTGAGATATTTTTATCTCCAAATTATATTTTTGGAGGAGTTGAAAATTGAAACTCAAATATCTAAATTATAGTATAAAGACAGAAACTTCAAAAACCATATCATCCAGATATGAATTACAGATTAATTTTGCTACTCTTATCGTAAAAATCAAAATTTATTTTACTAAATTATAATTTAAGCACAATATTTTTGCTACCAAATAAACCTAACTACAAATTAGTAAAATAATTCAAATTTAATTTATTTAGCAACGCCTTCACATATTTCAATTTAAGCAGTTTTTCTCTGAAACAATTTACATCATAATAATTGTTGTGAAAGCTCTTCGGTTTATTTATCATAGACTGACTTATTGTTTAGTTGAGCCGCCTTAGCAATAGCCTACGGGGATTAGATACTGGCTTTACGTTCTATTACTAGGTACGACTTGATTTTTAATTAGAAATATGCCACAGCGGGATTCGTTTTTATAGCTATCGCTGGCACCACGCTATGGTTTTTTGGAGCTAGGCAATAAGAAAAAAAGTCTAAGTGAGAAGGCAATAATAGCGTAGCAGGACGGTGCAATGCGAAAAATGAGAGGATCTTTATAAAGATGGGTTATTTATGCTAAAACTAATAAGTCTCTTTTACATCCCCAAATCAAAACATACTGTAGAAGTGGGCTTTTGACCGGATTGGAGTAATAGAACGATTTGGTTTCTGTATTCTCTACTATAAGTAGAGTTATGTCTGGCTGGGATAATAGGCAGCTGGGATACTTCTGTAGTGACATAATTTGTTCAGTTGCTATATCTTTTGGTTACAGAGGATAGACGGCAGTCGCTCAGTGGAAAAGCTAATTTTCTATCAAATTGGTTAGACTAGAAAGCGAATACTGGGATACAAGTTGAAAGTCTTGGATTCAAGCCGTGCACGACTTACGGCGCACTTCTTCTTTATTCACATTTTATGTATGAGTTATACTTTTATTATCAGTAGTTTACAGTTTATAATATAATGAAATCGGCTTTTATAAAACCTGTTCGACACACACCCAAAGCATCTTCTTTGACTCTGTTCACCAATTATCACAATCCCACCTAATGGCTATTTAGAAGTAATTGAGAGGTCCTGCTAAAGAATCAAGCTATCGTCTGGATGCAATAAAATAAAAAGAAATGGTCTGACGAAAACGTATTTTCGTACTAATAAAATTGGCAAAAAATGGACCGTTAAAACTTATAGGATACTTTTCTGTGACCTAGAATCTGAGGATTGATACGTACTTCCGTATAAGATTACTGCACCGCAAATTAAGAAGCTGAAGCGTTAATTTTTACTTATATCTGATCGTCACGATGATAACATTTGCATAACAGATACACCAAAATGATGCCAATAAAATAACATGAGCAGTTTCATAATCATCGTCTTTGTGGTAACCTGGTAATTTCAGAATATGTCGCTAGTGTGATAACGTACAGTTTAAATTACTAGCTATCTTGAAGTACCAATGTGTTGTTTCGGACATAGAAACTCATAATCATTTGATATATTATAAAAGATTTTTTTACATCTTCTATGTTCAGACCTTCAAACAAAAAAAAATTGGTTGTTGGTTCAGACAAAATACTTTTATATTGTTAGAAATTTTATTTCGACATCAAATAAAAGTCACGCTAATAAAATCATCTGATATTCATAATATAATATTTGAAAATCCAATGCCTGTAAATACTTATACGGTCGTATTCCAAATAAACATTTATCGCTAAGCTTTATACACGACAGTGATTTCTTATCAAGGGTCTAGGCACCAAATTATATCATACACAAGAGAATGCCCGCATCTACTTGCTTTTTGTTATTTTATTTTAATAGGCTCTGCTGATTTCAGAATGAATGGGCTGGCTCATCCGGGGAAGTATAACCCTTTCACAGAAAATGGCTGTTAAGTAAGACTACCTATACTGTTGCGTTTCGGTCGGTGAGTGATAATACCGGAGGCACCATCCGCTATTCCTTCAGTGTGATTCTGTAAGACTTCATTCTAAACTTCGAATCTGAAACCGCTGTGAGTTTCTTGATTGGCATTCTAAAACTCGGTTGATAATTCGAATCTACACTAGCGCTACTCTTGCGAGCGCGTTTGCGAATTAAACTAAATTGACCTCGAGATTTTGACAGATAAAGTATGAGATGACGTAAAAAGTGGCATTCTATAAGAGTATAAGGTGATTCCCCCGTCAGTTCGACGCTCACTTCGCACTCAAAATCAAGGTCATTTTGAACCTTATGCGAAGTGAGCGCGAATAGCGACATAAAATGCGAGATGTTGTTTGAATTTTACAGAATCGACGTGCTTGTACCTCATCCCTCTCCTATGCTTTTTCCCAACTCAAAGGGTGGCAACGCACTATTGACTCCTCTGGTGTTGCTTGTGTCCATGTGCGGCGGTAATCGCTTACTATATAGCAATCCATCTGCTTGATTGCCGCCTATAACATAAAAATGAAAAATTGTTTCTCCCCGATCCTGTGGGAATTTCGGACAATGATTTTTTAGTGCACCGTAGCAGTCCCCAAGGAACATAATATTTCATATCTCAGCTTCTTGAGTCAAATAGTTTAAACTGTGCGTTATCTGTCAGTCAGGAACGCAAGAATCACTACATAGTATAAAACAAAGTCTGTCTTCTGTCGGTCTGTCGCTATGTATGCTTAAATCTTTAAAACTACGCAACGGAATTTATTGCGGTTTTTTCAGTAGATAGATGGATTCGGTTGCAGTTGATGGGTGCATAGGGTTCCCACCAAGAACTTAGGGTCCTAAGCCAACCTCACCTGCAAGTGGTGCACCTGCCGATCAACGGACGAGGCTCTGGCAAACAAAATATCCCGATAAGCGGCAATAGGCACGCCATCTATTACGTGGGATCAAAATACTGGCGAAAAGTCGCCGTTTAATATGCCTCTGCCTACCCCTTCGGGGAAACAGGCGTGAGTCTATGTATGTATGTAGATTGATTCAAGAGGAAGGTTTATATGTATAATTGACGCGGGCGAAGCCGCTGGCGACGTATATAAACAGATATGATTCGGTTCATACATTTTGTAAAGGTCATACGCAGGATTGTTGGCACTTCGAAGAGCAATGTAATGTAAATATCGCTTGGATAATATAATTCTATATTTATATGAGCAAATATAATTTTAGTTACTGTAAACAGTGTGTGACAGTTATTATATTATTTTCAGACGTGCAATCATACATGCGAATTATATTATGACGTTATAATATAATTTGTGAATAAAAAATAGTATTGTTCTTATTTATTCATGGTTAGATTGTAGATAAAAAGATTCATTAAGCAAGTTTTGCAATGCGACACATTTTAAATCTGAATATACTTTTCATTTATTTATTCGTTACAAAATTATTTTTCGTTGAACATTTTGTAAAGCTGATGATGTAAAGTTACAAAATATTGTTACAAAATTACTTTAAAAATACATTTGTAAATTCTCAGTACATTTAATTATTGTCATATCATATTCGAAAAAATCTAGGTGACAGTTGTCCGTCAGTAATTCGTCAATTTAAGGGACAAGAGGACCGCGTGTTACTGGTTTTTGCTCGAATAGGACAAAATACTAAATCCTATCCTACCGGTGAAGCACCAACATGAACAGTGGGATAGCAGCCCTACGCTACTAACCCCACTGTACAAGTGGAGTGATTAAATGCTAAGGGACTAATCTAATTTGTTAACCTACACTATCCTAGAGTCGTAGCCTATCACCTATACCTAATATCCTATCCTAGTTATCCTAATCCTTATACCTACATGTATCCTAAACCTATCCTAACATGTACCTAGCGTATAATGCGTATAGGCTTGGTGCTCTGTGGTATTCTGTGAAACAGACCAGCACTTACACGCACCTACTACTAAGCGCCTAACCTATGGCACGTACTATCGTGGTACTACTGTGGTATGCGGTGATACAGACCTACGATTCGTACGCGCCTAGAACCTAACCCTATTTGTCCCTACAATCCCTATTAGATCCTAGCCCTACCATACGTATTAATATATACTTATATAGATAGGTGCGGGATATCTGCCACCGGAGACCTATGATGACAGACGGACTGTGAGTAGGAATTAGGTATGGTGGAGATGATTTTCTGACGGCCAACTCGACAGACTCACCGAGCTGATCAGTACTGATGGCTAAAGGTGTCTTGGCCACCGTCAGAGGTATGGGAAGGGTATCGAGTCAAAGTCGGATTGAACTTGTGACTGCTTTATTTCTTAATCTACATGATCTTATATACTAAACTTATCCTATGTACACACAGGCAACTTTACGGTTGTGTGCTGTGTGTGTAAGGTGCCATCTCAGCGCTATGTACCTTAGGTGAGTACTTGATTTTCTCTTAATTGAATAAAAATCACGAACAATCCGTGTTTCAGTAAATACTCACGAAAACTACCGATCGGTCCGAATACTGGAATCTACACTTAGGAACTTCAACCGTGGCAATATAGTCACTTTTTGTGCCATTTCGAAACAGGGATATAGTGTAAATAAGTACCATTCGATCCAGTTCACAAACTGATTTCTGATGACAAAATATACAAGGCCCTTATTATGGCCTGGTCCAAAAATTACACTCGATTGTACTATATACTAACTTAAGGGTACTATATAATACTCAATAGTTGCGATAGCCTAGTGAACTACGAGCGTCAATACACTAACAGAGTAACAGCTGCACTCAAAGAGCGCGCTGCATGCGGCTGGGCGCCATGCGGTCAACCGCAACGGCACGCCATATCTGGTCTGTGATTTATTATTTTTAGTCAATCACTCTAGTTTGTTTGTAAATTTAATTTCTATTTTAGCCGAGTACGTCAGTCTTTTTAAGAATTAGGCATTTCTCGAATAAATCCATTCTAGACTAGGTAACTATTTCTAAAATTAGACATTTATCGACTTAACAATATAAATTATAACGAGCATTCACAAGTTTATTGTATTTAATTTCACTTCCATCTCAATTCGAAATGGCTCATATTGAAATAGATAGGCAACACAATTACAAGGTTTGCTATCGTGAATAATAAAGTCAACTACGAGAGCCGGCGCTTGAAAGTTTGTCTTGAGGTAAATAGCTTACAATGCCGCTTTGAAATAATATAGTATTTGCTTTCAGTTATATGAGTAGAGTCTGTCTATTTGTCAGAATAAAATATTGGAGTTAATTGTCTTTTCGTTATATTAATTCGTTAGGTTTATGATTTGGCTTAAGTATTTTGGCGGATTTACAATGTATAGTAACCTATTCCTATGTTTTGCAATGATGATGTGTTTCGACATATAAGTCTCAGTAGTATAAATGAGATGTTTAAAGTCTTTTAGACTATTAAAGCACCTGGTTGGTGGTAAAGTAATTTAACAGACCCTTATCAGACCGGCCAGTAATCTTATGTTTTAAGTGGAAAGTAGTTCTTAGTAATGGGTAGTATTCGCGCAAAATTTGATTTTAAATCAGTAAACTATAATTATCCATGATCTATCCACTGTGTACTATTAATAACTTTAAAAACATAAAGCGCTCTTCATAGATTAAAAAAGATACAAAAAACAATATAGAGCAACTATATGGAGCCCAAATATACACTAGATATTTCAAGTGCATATGAGATTTACAGTTGAAATCCACTAGATCTAGCCATCACAAATAGCACTTAATTGAACATCCATTACTCTTGAACGTTGAATATTTTATAATTAAAAAGTAAGATATTGTACATCAGTAAAAGTAATATTTTATGTAAGTAATATAAACGTACCTGTATCTGAATAACTTAGCTCTTTGATTTAAACAGCGTATGCCTTTTACGGCCGAGCTCTATATTTAATCTGTCCATGGATTTGGCTACTAGTGATGCTTGACATATTTTATACGAAACTAATGTCAAATATGGTCCGTGTGGTGACGGATTAAGAATACGAAATGTCACCACCCCATATCATCCCATGGGTGTCGTAAGAGCCGACAGAGGGACCATACTATGCAGAAAACAGCACTGTAAGAGAAGGAAAACTTGAAATAAACCCTATACCAACCCGTTTGGCCAGCGTGGTATAGTAGGCCAATTCCTCCTTTCAAAGGAGAGGCTTGGTCCAGCAGTGGACTGTAAGGGGCTGATGATGATGAATGTCAAATATGCATCCCTAGTAGCATAATTCTTAGTCAAAGCACCTTAGAAAGCAACATGAATTTAATATTATAGTTTCTAAGATTGGAGCAGTAAAAATACCAATATACACACTTGACTAAATAGCACAAGTTCTAAATGTTCCCCATACATATTTTTAAAGCAAATTTTCAAACAAATCAATTCATCAGTTTCACGTGAAAACCGAACATAGGTACATACACATTTGAATTTGTAATACCGTATTGTATTAGTACATACATACATATGCTCGCGCCTTTTTCCCGCCGGGGTAGGCAGAGACAACAGAACGCCACTTGCTTCTATCGTTACAAACCTCACGCGCTTTCATACATGCTCGCCGGTTATGGGTGCTTCGGACTTTTCCGTTTTTCAAGACGTCCCCAATTTGGTCGACGAACGTCTTACGAGGTCTGCCGCAACCGACTTAATACATTAGTAATGCCGACCAATTTGTTTACTTTTCTTTTTTTTTTAACAACTCGCCGTCCCCGGAGAATAAAATGATAACTACAAAAATGCAACTTTACAGGAAAAATAAAAAACATATTTTCGTCGGTTGCTCCTTAAACACTGGACGTAGACAGATGATTGTAAGCTTTTAAAGAAGGGTTTTTTTTGTATATTCTAAACGTTTTAGTGAAATACGCCTTATTATCAAAATAGAGATATTATTTCAAAAATAAAAGGTTAGTCAAAATTAGCCATCATCTAAGTTGTTTAACGGCGATTATCATTTTATTCTCCGTACAGCCTGACCAGAATTAAATACTGTACTCTTCACTTATCATTTTTCAAATCCATATCAGTCATATTACTAACACGTCTTATACAGAGTGACTGGATAATTTTAAACGAGAATAAAATGATAAATGCATTTATCATTATCTAGTCGCATATTTTTTTCATGAGAACATAATTCTACACAAACACTATCTTCTCGTAATTTAAAACTTGTTTTAAATATTTGAATACTATTGTAATATTTTGTAACTTCGTAAATCTGTATATATAAAATCCTTGCGTTACTGACTGACTGACAGACAAGCTACAGCCGAAACTACTTGGCGCAAGAACCTGAAATTTAGCATGTATGTTCCTTGGGGACCGTAGGAGTGCACTAAGACAGGATTTCCCAAAATTCCCACGGGATCGGGCAAAACGGGAAATTCGAAAATATTTGCGTACGAAGCCGCTGGCGTCGACTAGTAACTGTATAAAAATTAGGAAAATAATTGAGCAGATGTATAAGCACCTACAAATCCCAAAAATGACATAACACTAAAACTAAGACAATGGCAGTTATCATTTTATTCTCCGGGGACGGCGAACTCCCGCACTAGGAATAAATCCTGTGTCGCGGGGGACTTTATATACATACAACCAACGGACACAATGAACACCCAGACTCGAAACAACACTTTATGGATCACACAAAGTGTTGTCTCGTGTGGAATCGAACCCACAAAACTCGGCGCAGTGTCAAGCGGCGAGGCTGCCGCTTAAACCACTACGCCAACCGTGCAGTCAATTCCGTAAAGTTATTCCAACAATCACAATAATACATTTCAAACTAAACAACCGAGCAAACCTAGGCACAAATGCTAGTGTAAAAGTAAATTTTAAACTAGAAATACAATACCAGGTGTGCCTTATTTGTATAAAGTTGTTATATGTTTGTTTGTGGCGTCAAACTCGGGAACGTTTGAGCTCATAATTATGTTAGACTTATACTTAACCATTGTATTGTTTGTTTTTATACTGTCGTCCACGATTTTGCAATTGAATTATGTATGAGAATACAATTTAGACTTCTTGTAATAAAGTATGTATTTAAAAAGATTTATGGCTTTTAAGATGAAATGAAAGTGTGGTTGACGGCATAGAATACAAGTGTCACCACCCCCTATCTTCCCGTGGGTGTCGTAAGAGGCGACTAAGGGATAACACGATGCAAATACCATCTTTGCGTAGAGACGGAAAACTCGACATCAAACCCTATACGACTGCCTCATTGGTCTCGCGGCATAAATGTGCGCGTGGGATCGGGAGGTCCCGGGTTCGATTCCTGGGTCGGGCAGTGTTATTGGGTTTTTCTTTCACAAAATTCTCAGTTGCAGCACGGAGTCAGGAAATGTGCCCGGTACGGCAATAGGCTCGCCCCTTATTACGTGGGACTAATGTATATCTGGCGAAAAGCGGGTGTAGAAATACACCTCTGCCTACCCCTTCGGGGATAAAGTGACGTTATGTATGTATGTATGTATGAAAACGGTGATTAAGCAAATGGATTTAAGAACTTTGTTGAAACTTGATGATGTATGAATTATCGTAAAATGGCAACTAGATACGTATATTAATTTGCACGACTTTGAGTAATCAAAGATTTTGTCTTATCAAGAAAAGAACAATGCCCATTTCTGGCCCAGTTTGGAACTCATGAACAGCACAATAAAGTTTCAATTAGTTGTTGAATAATCCTCTTTATTTATAACTTAATTTATAGGCATTACTAAAGGTGTGCCGAGAAACTTATTCAATAAATAGGTTTAAAAAGATGTGTTAACGTCTAAATAGCCAACACGTAATAGATCAGAAATTGCCAGTAAAGAAATCATAATATTAAATCGATTATCACTTCTTCTTTATTGATTTTACGTTTTCTCTACTCAAAATGATTTGAGTTAATAGCAAATCTCTACTTGGTCCTTAAACATTTAAAATGTGTGTATTTTTAAGGTATATATGCGATTAACTACAAATAAAATCGATTTTGCACCAAATATATAGATAACCTATGTCCGAAAAAAACTGTAAAATGGCAACACTTTTTTGACTCTTAAGTAAATGTCAATAATGTCATATTCAGTTTATTTTGTTTGTTACCTATTTGTTTTGCTCGTGCACATTGTGAATGCTTTTTATGTTTTTGGATCATTTACGACTTCTGGCTTTTTTTTTTCGGATTTCTACCCTTACCAAATGATTAACTCATTCCTTTTTACGCAAAACTACGAAATACTTTAACTATCCTAATAAAAGTGAGTACACACCTAATGTTTTGTGAGGATATAAAAATACTTCTTGTAATAAATCTATGAATCTGATGGACCTCTAATCAATCTCAAAATTCTAGTTTAACACTCTTTTATCGAATGCAATAACAACTACTACGATTTTTGACTGTCCACATCTGGGCTGGCGTCTCTAAGAAAATGGGCATTGTTCTTTGGGGAACTCTCACACAGATTACGTACTTTACTCAAAAAAGTAAATACGACAGCGATATTCTAGTGGAGATACCAACAGACTGCCATGCGGAGGGTATCAAAGTTACGTTCGTAGTGTGCGTACTCAATACAAATACTCACACAGCAGTTGCTTTGTAGAAAAGCTGAAATTCTATCATATATGGTTAGAATAGTAAAGTGGACCTCGGTCTCCAAGGCGAGTAAGTCTTGGATGCAACCGGGATAACTTAAAAGTCAATGCTGTGGCATCGATTCAGATACTCACGGCGTAGGAATCTGTTGAATCTCTCCACAAGGCCATTGATGCCTTTATACAAAAATATATTTTTATTTCGCACAAATGTGTATTAATTGCTCGTCCATTCCACAGGCTTAGCTTTTCAATTTCACGAACTATTCGACACTGGAATGCCGTTGGCCGTCTGAAATATATGTTTGTCTGAATCTAGGTCCAATATTAGACCATTGAAGCATTAATGTTTTATAGTGTGATATTTGTGCGCGGATACCGCAGACATGCACAAGATTTATGACGTCATACTCCGACTCAAAAATATGTTCTTGCGATTGGTGATCCGCAAAGAAATTGAGAATTTCGGCTGTAAATTTACTTGAGGGATGTGAAGGGAGGCTATATAAAAACACATATTAAATGAACGTACCATTTAATTAATTAAATATGATACTGAATTTCATATTTTTTATTTTAGTTAATCTACTATAAACCACATTCGATGCAACCCGGTTGAAACGTCAGCTATTAAATAATTGCACGCGAATCAAATTTGCCGCATATTGACGTTTTATGTATAATTTAATAACATTTAATATAAGGGATACGACCCTGTTAAAACTTCGGGCAAATTAGGCTCGCAGCGTATTGACAACATACTATGTTCTATAATATTCAGTAACAATATAATTATTACAAAATATAAATACCAAAATCCAAGTTTTATACAGTCGATACCATAGTATATTTGCCTACAAAAACACACAAACTAACAGACAAAGCAATACTTCAGATCGGAGTAACACAGTTTCCAATTACCTTTTTGACCCTAAAAAACTCAACACCAAATTGCCACGCATACACAGCACTTTCAATACAAACAGTTCACGACTGCCACAATTTTTTGTTCTCATGTATCCCGCGCAGTAAATGGCACGGAAAAATGTTTATGTAATTTAATACCAATCGCATTTCTTTTTTATTTATTTGCTATATGCATTATGTGGTTGGTTCGATATGTTCCAATGTTCAGCTAGATAATGTTAACGGTGTCCGTTAGTGAAGCTTTCGCGTGATGTTATTCTGACGGGATAGGTTTTGATCGGTGTTTATTTTCGGATAGTGCGTGACTTTATTTATCGATGCACGGCACTGTAAACTTGTGCTGGAAGTGCTTTGAATTTTGTGTTTTGCTGTAGATTTTGAAAGTCAGTGTTACCTAGTTTGGTAGTTTTGATTTGAATGTACAAATGGGTGTTTCAACTTAGCGACCGTAACTGCTACGACAGGGTTCGATTCCCATCAAAGCAAAATTTTCGCTTGACGAGAACGATACTTTTTTCTGTTGGCGTCTAATTTGTCTACAATGTGGGTGTTTTAAGTAAATATAATAAGTGTGTTTATTAATTATCTGGTTACCACTGTATGGAAGTTTGCCAATAGTTAAACATAAAAGTTATGTATGGACTTAGAAAACGAAGAGGACTGTAAAAAAAATCACATTATAAAAAAAATGCCTGTTAGTAGCCAATTTTTTTATATTATACTCTATACTAATATTTAAACTCTATTTAAATTTAATTATTCTAAGTGGTAGGTATGGCCATAATGGCTAGCGGTAAAGAAGTGACGTTTTGTCTGACTGACAGGTTATGGGTATGAGTGGACTGTAGGAATGCAGGATAGCTGGAGAGCGGCATTATTTTGGAAATAAGAAAGAGAGGAATGTCGCGTACCTTGTAGCAGGGTAGATTGCCACCGTGATCGCTAAGTCACAGGAACACGTGTTCTCCTCACTTCATTAGTCAGTCAATAACGGAAGAATTTTATATCTGTATAAAGGGTCAAGGGTTTCGGTCAAGTTTTGGTGTCATTCTTATGTCACAAGTGATAAAAATAAAAGCTTTAAAATTAAAGAGACATTTAGCAAAATACTGGCGATATTTTACATACAAACTGTGCATCAAACTAAAACATTCTACGCGATCACAAGTGATACAAGTAGGTGCAACAAATGTTGGCGTGCGGTCAGTGAGCGATGGACATCATTACTGACTCCAGCACCTGCCGCACTAGTTCTTTGTTAGTTCAGCTCGCTCACTGGCATTTGTTGAGTTGATGAGGTAGATAGTGAAGGGAAATGTTCATCATCATCGTCCTAGTGTAATCCCAGTTGCATCCAAGCCTTCTCGCCTTGGAGCCCGGGGTCCGCTTACTAGTCTAACCAGGGGGGCGATTCAGAATCGTTCGATATCTCATTTGACATTCGATTCCGTTAATTATCAAACGGGCTACCTTATTTTTTGTCAAAACTATCGCATTTTCTATCAATTTTATGCATTCAATATGAAGTAAATTAATAAATAAACCGAATTTAATGAATATTTGTTCAAAATATCTCTGATAGGCGGCTAAAAGACGAGGACAAAAATTTGACATATCGTACGATTACTTGTCGTGACATTCTGAATCGGCCTGCAGATTTGAGAGAATATCAGCTTTTCTACAGAGCGACTGTCGTCTGACCTCAGTGACCCGAAGGGATAGCCATATTCTATGGTTAAGACTATTATCATATTATTTGAGGGAACCGAATCCGAGTAACGACTGACAAAGATCTTCATGACATATTGGACCGACGGTTTAACGTTCTCTCCGTGTTGGTATATCTACTCAGCTATTGCTGCCCTGTGAAGGGAAACGTTATGTGAGCTATTTAATAACTGGTCTGATCTATTGCTAAATAAAAGAGATGAAAACCCGTTCAGTTGTTTTTGTATTTACCGCAGACAGACACAGCAGTGTTTTCATATCAGCTGAAAGATGTCCACTGCTGGACAAATCCTACCCCAAAGCTCTCCACATAGACCGATCTTGAGCCACCCGCATCCATCCGCTGCCTGCGATCCCAACAAGATTGTCAGTCCACTTTGCGGAAGTACTACCTCTGCCGCCGATTGGTTGTTCTGGCTTTGTGCCCTGCTTACTGCCACTTCGGTTTGACTATTCGAAGAGCTATGTCAATGACTTTGGTTCGCTTTACGAACTAGAACTACCTAACTATAACTAACATTGCTTTACAATTATAAAATACTAGCTGACCCGGCAAACGTTGTTTTGCAAAATTTTTTTTTTTTTTGAAAAATAGATGTTGGCCGATTCTCATAGATACCGGATAAGCACAAAAAATTTCATCAAAATCGGTCAAGCCGTTTCGGAGGAGTATGGGACCGAAAACTGTGACTGGAGAATTTTATATATTAGATAATATAAACAGTAAAAAGGCATCACTGGTATAACCATTAACACTCTCAAAACCACACAACGCCTGTCTCTAAACACTTTTCAAAACGACGCCCAACTCTCATACTAAAAAGAACTTTAGTTTCTCAGACAGCGCCCTCTAGGGACAAACTCAAGAACTACACAAGTCTCCTAAGTTTGTAGGTCAATATGTCAATTTGTCATAGCCAGACATAACATTGGTGTAATTTTATTTAGAACTTTTGTGTTCATGTGAGGAAAATTTGAAGTCGCTGTTATGATTTAGGAAAGGTTTTAAGGGATGCATGCTTTGATAGGTCTAGGTTTTAGATACCCTGGTTGTTTAGCTGGCGATCAGTAGTCAGTAGTGCTCGTTCCCCACCCACAACATTTCTTTATTTGATGATCAGGTACGATGAGTTGCTCCTAGTCTGGGTAATTCGGGCTAAGAATATCTCTCTCTGCGTGTCGATTCCTCATTTCTGAGGTTTGCGACCTCCCTTCAGGATGTTGTCTTTTATGATAGTCTGCCACTTATTGCGGTCCTGAGCAGCTTGGATAGCATTATGGATGCCGGTCTCGAGGGTGGTGCGAATTTGATCGGTCCATCGTGTGGGGCTGCGTCCTCTAGGTCTTCGTCCTTCGATTTTCGATTTCGATTACGCCTTGCAATATGCCCGAAGTATTCCAGAGTGCGGTAGAGGCATATGGTCGAGAGTCTGATGGTGATCCTGAGCTGATTACGTATTGAGACGTTTGTCGGTATCCTTAGTATGTTGCGCTAACACCACATCTCAAAGGCGTCAATACGTCTGCGGTCAGCTGCTTTTAGGGTCCACGTTTCAGCGCCATAAAGAAATATAGGGAAGACGAGTGTGTGTACTAGTTTCATTTTAGTTGTCGTTGTGATGCTTCTGTCATTCCAAATCTTTAGGAGCCGTGTCATAGCTGTTTTAGCCACGCCAATTCAGCGCCGCACTTCTTTCTCCGATGAGCCGTCACAGCTTATACATGAACGTAGGTGAACTCATCGACGATGTCTAGTTGCAAGCTTCCTGTGGGTTCCAGTTATTTGGATCGATCTACGATCATCACCTTCGTCTTAGTTTTGTTCATAGAGAGGCCTACTTGTTGACTCACTCGCTCCACTCTATCAATGAGCTTGGCTATCTCGCATTCATTCGCAGCAAACAACGTAGTATCATCAGCGTATCTAAGGTTTGTGATTTTCATGCCTCCTATGCTAATACCACCCTTCCATCCCCCGCAAGCTCGTCTCATAATAGGGCTAAGAATATTATATACAGGTGTGTATATCTGATACAGAGTTAGTATAATAAGTAGACAAAGTCTGAACCAGGCAAGCTTTATCTACTTTGGCTGTGGTATTATATAGGTAGGTATATGTGAACCACAACTTGATTCATCCCTGGATATGATTTCTTATCAATTACTACTTTTTGCCAATTATAATTATTTCTGGCGTGTTCGCAGAAGTAAACTATAATAACGCAGCACATCGAAAAGACTGCACCACCCATTGCATCTCTTAACCATATAATTTTGTTCATTATAATGTCAATAAATCGTTAAATGCACTTAAGTTATGTATGCAGTTATTACTTTTTCAGAATTTCGCCAGTGCACTAGATTACCAAACTGAAAATCCCTCTCAAATCTCAAAAGACCAAAATACCCTGCAGACATAAAAATACGCCGAGTCAAACGAAACCACAAATGTGATCACATAGGACTTTCTATCACAACTCTGTGAACCCACAGCCTGGCAATCCGTTAAAGCACTTCAATCCACTCGATGCTATCAAAATGCAAGTTTTTGCTCATTTATGTAAAAAATAATACTTCGATGCAGGAACGAGTGATACAATCATGTTCGTGAAAGGCTGGCGGTTTCAACATAGACCCCTATCTCTCTGTCGTGTAAAAACTCGATGGAACGTGTGGGTATTTTGCTCTGCATTTTCGAGTGCTAAGCTTGGTTAGAACCTCGTTAATTTAAGCGGTGCAGAGTCGGTGTTAGATCTGCAGCCTCCAACCTTCTCTAAAGAAAAACATGTAGTGGATAGATAGGTAATATTTCATTATAGCTATACAACCATAATAAAAGATAAAGCGAAAAGAAAACTCACAGTAACTAATAAAAAGCTGGCAATCTACGTAATCGGTAAAAACTGTTTTATTTAGGCAACCTTTCTGATTTAGTAAATGTATGTAGTGATTTTTCCAAATCTCTTTAGCGATAAGCTCAAAGCAGCGCTAGGAAGTTGATGATGAACTGTCCCACACCACACAAAATTGCAGAAAAGCTCTTGGGCAAAGACATTGCCATTCGTCTGTAACGATGCACCATCGTTCTTCACAAAAATACCTGAATTGGTTTTGCGACTATCTAATCTTTTCTGGATACTTTACCCTGTCTTATTATAAGAGAAACCAGAGGTAGTGGCTAAAATCGTAGTCAGAGATCATGAGGATAGTACATATTATCCATAACATATTTTTTTATTGCAAAATCTCTGTTGCTTTATACTCAAAGCTGACCCCGGGCTCTGAGGCGTACAGGCTTGGATGCAACCTCTAGGACAATGAATATGAGCTGTTCCCCCATTGTTCCGCACTGTGGCCAAATCGACCCGGACAAACAAAAAGTTTTTGGGCCAACATTGCCTTTCGTCAACGGCGATGCACCGTCGTTCTTCATAGGAATCTTGCTGAATTGCTTTTGCTACGAGTTTATCTTATATGGATACTTCAACTTGCCTAATTTTAAGAGAAACTAAAGGTAGCGTTCGAAACCGTGGTCAGAGGGTTTGATGTTAGTACATATTATCTTCTTAATATATAAAATCCTTGCGTTACTTACATACTGACAGACACGCTACAGCCAAAACTACTGGTCACAAGATGAAATTTAGCAAGTATGTTCCTTGAGGAGTGTAGGGTAGCACTAAGAGCAGATTTTGGAAATGCCATCCCTAAAGGGGTAAAACTGGTGGTCCAATTTTGTATGAAACTTTTTATTCCTTCAATAGATTGACTCCAAACTTTGTATATTGGTTCCTCAAATGAAGTTAGTGAACACTAAGAAAGGCTTTTTGAAAATTCTTACCCTAAATGGTTAAAAACGGAGTCAGAATTTGTATGAAAGCTTTTTATGCCTTCAAGGGATTAACTTCATACTCTGTTTATTGGATCCGCAAATGACGTCAGCGAACACAAGGACATTTATTTTGGAAATTCTTTCCCTAAGAGAGTAGAAAAGGGAGTCAGAGTTTGTGTAAAACCATTTATTTTTCAATGAAATCACTTCAATCTGTCTGTATATATAAAATCCTTGCGTTACTGACTGAGTGACAGACACGCTACAGGCAGTCGAAGCTACTGAGCGCAAGTTGGTGAAATTGGCCATGTATGTTTCTAGGGGTGTGTAGCGGCGCACTAAGAGACGATTTTTGGAATTACCCCCCTTTAGCGGGTTAAACAGGTTTTCAGAGTTTGAATAAAACTTTCAATTCCTTCAATGAATTAACTTCATACATACATACATACATATCGTCACGCCTTTTATCCCCGAAGGGGTAGGCAGAAGTTTATTTCTACACCCACTTTTCGCCAGATATACTTTAGTCCCACGTAATAAGGGGCGAGCCTATTGCCGCACCGGGCACATTTCCAGACTCCGTGCTGCTACTGAGAATTTCGTGACAGAAAAACCCAATAACACTGCCCGACCCAGGAATCGAACCCGGGACCTCCCGATCCCACGCGCACATTCATGCCACGAGACCAACGAGGCAGTCATATAGGGTTAGATGTCGAGTTTTCCGTCTCTACGCAAAGATGGTATTTGCATCGTGTTATCCCTTAGTCGCCTCTTACGACACCCACGGGAAGATAGGGGGTGGTGACACTTATATTCTATGCCGTCAACCACTCGGCAAAAATTGGAGTCATAATTTACATATAATCTTTTTATGCCTTCAAGGGATTAACTTCATACTTTGATTATTGGATCACGTTTCAAATGACGTTAGCGAACACAAAGACATTTATTTTGGAAACATTTCCCTAAGAGGGTAGAAAAGGGATTCAGAGTTTGTGTAAAACCTTTTATTTTTTTAATGGAATCACTTCAACAGAGTAAAAAACGAAATTTACGCGTGCGAAGCAGCGAGCAAAAGCTAGTCTATAACATATTACACACATTGTGATACATATACACCGGTTTTAAGTGGACAAAGGCTGCAATTTCTTTTTGTAATAGACTGAATTTCGAACTTCTCAGAATAGTTTAAACTTGTTTCAGCAGAAGAGTCTCATTGCCACAATAATACAGCATAAACAATACACCCAGACAATTCCTCTTAATAACCTATTCCGTTTAACACTATAGTACGTCGCCGTCGCAAGCAGCATAATAGACGACGCAAGGACCCGATCTTAAGTGGCCATAACGAGTCTAAGTGGCTACGCACACAGGTACGCAGCAGGCCGTTCCGATTTCCTTCCTGGAAGACAGTTTGTGGCTAGCGTTACGGATAATGTGCTGCCATGTGTGTGTGTGTCCTTAGAAAGTTTATAGACTGCAGGCGATGTATGTTGGGGATGATAAATTGGCTATAAAGTTATTTGTTAGGGTTTAATGCTGAAATTGCTTATTATTAATACCTATTTTGTTATGTTCAACTGTGATCAGATAAAAGGCATAATAATATATGTAATGTTAATTTAAACACAAGCAAGGTAAGAGAAAAAACGAAACGTAACGTGTACGTTTGACAGCTTATAAAAACCAAGAAAATAAAATAAATATAAATAATAGTACCTGTAACACACCTAATAAGAAACATCATCAATATACTACTTACGCCATCTATGTACGGAGCCAATAATAACTAATCAACTTAGTTTAACGGTGGATCATAACGTTAATGCTGTAAGCATTCGTCTATTTCAACAAGTTCCTGTGTTTTGAACTAGATGGCTCTGATCCAACTACGTCACAAATTAAAAGTCGATGTTAAGATTCTCCAAAGGTGAATGACCTCCGTAGGATCCAGCAATATTTGTTAATCTATCTCAGGTTGCATTCGCTAACTACGTCCTACTTGGAATAGTTATTCGGAACTTCTTGAGCTTAGATAGTCTTTAGGCGACTTCCTCCCCTTTCGTCCTACTTGGTCTAAGGGTGCAAAGTCGATTGAGTACGTATATAATTTGTACACATTCGTACAATAAACGCTGTACAACTCTACCAGGCGGCTTTTCTTGCTGATTCCCTGCATCCCGGACGAACCCCAGCTACAATTCTGGCGACCAACGGTGGGCCCGAACAGCACGGCAAAGCAAGATACGTCACGCGCACGGGTAGAATTACTACGATAACAGCGAATCGCAAACGCAACAAGATGTCTGTCAACTTGACCGAAGAACAGTTCCAGACACTTCTGGCTAGACTGTCACCACAAAAACACGGCACCTTCGCTACCTGTACAGCTGAATTCGACGGCAGCAAGAATTCGCAAATGGTGGAAGCTTTTTTGGCAGCAGCGACCGTATTCAAGCAAATTGAAAATATTCCTGATGCGGAAGCCCTTACAGGTGTGCCCTTGTTGCTGAAAAAGGAAGCTGCAATATGGTGGCAAGGCGTGAAGGAACAAGTGACGTCTTGGAAAGATTTTCAAGATCGGCTACGATATGCATTTGCTCCTCGTAAACCGGCGTACGTCTTGTACCAGGAAATCGTCGGGGAAAAACAGGATTGCCACACGTCTACCGAGAGCTTTATCGCCCACAAGCGAATGTTATTTGCTCAACTGCCGGATCCGAAACAGCCCGAGTGCCACCAGCTGGACATGATATACGGACAACTCAACAGCCGTATCCGAGATAGGGTCCCTCGCAAATCAATTTCTACCTTCGACCAACTTTTGGAGGCAGCCCGGGGGATTGAGCAGATGTGGTTAGACCAATCGCAGAGCCTGATTACACCTGAACGCGAGAAAAATGTTAAACCTATCGCGCCCAAGAAAAAGAAATGTGGCTTCTGTCACTTTAATGGCCACACAACAGAGGAGTGTAGGAAGTTAAAAAAGAAACAGGAGGAATTTGGAATCCAGGAACGTGCAGGCCCTACACGTCCAAAAGCAGAAGTAACCACAGCCGTGCAAGTACCATCTCCTTCAGCACCGAAACTGCACTGTTATGGGTGTGGTGCACCAGGTGTGGTCCGCAGTAGTTGCCCTACGTGTGCTTCAAAGAGAAGACCGACGCCAGTGTCAGATATAAGTTTCTGCGCCCTGAATATCCGAACCGACGTCAGAAACCGACCAATACTTTTTATAGAGGTTGGAGGTGTTAAGGGGTCGGCCTACGTGGATACATGTGCCAAAACGAGTGTCGCCTCGTATCATCTTTATAGGCAATTAGTTAACAAAGGTCATAAGTTTTATGAAGAAGACGTACGTCTTACACTAGCTGACGGTGTAGGCAGACATCAACGGGTCTTGAAGACTACGGTACCCGTCAAGCTAGAACATCGGATAATCCCAACCACTTTCATCGTGCTTCCGGAGTCCAGAGACAACCGAACGTTACTGGGAGTCGGATTCATCCAAGACGCTAAAATGGTACTGAATCTTCCACAATTTACATGGGAGTTCGCGGATGACCCAACTCGGTATGAATTGTACGAGGAAGACTACGTAAATTTCACCGACTCCGGTAATAGCGCAGTACATGTCAAGCGAGTACAGAGTGCTGCGCTGCCTACTGAGACCGCTTCCATACCGTGCTCGAGTGCTAAGACGGGATATAAACTTATTCCGCTCGACTTAAGGCCAATAAAGAAACCCAAAACCGTCTTCGATGGATACTCGCCCCGCTTCGAGGAATTTATGATGAGGGATGCTGAAAAGATGGTCCGGGAAGCGTAAGTTACGTTATCTCCTCACTCTAAAGGACTGTTTCCAAGCCATCCCAATTCGGAACGAGGCTCCAGCCCTAGCGTCGACTAAATCGACTTATGTATGGTAGGCCTCTCTATGGATTAGGAAAACCAAACCGAAAACTGATGCCAGTAACTATGCACTCGGAGCAGTTCTGGTCCAGGGGGAGAAGGATAATGAACACCCGGTTGAAAATGCAAGTAGACTGCTTACCTCGGCCTAGAAAGCCAGTTGTCGCTTCCGCGCTACCACCCGAGATAAAAAGAGGACGTGGACGTCCAAGAAAACAATAATATTACCAGTTCCTCTCGCCGAGTCGTCTTCGGGAACTGAGGGGGAGATTGTAACACACCTAATAAGAAACATCATCAATATACTACTTACGCCATCTATGTACGGAGCCAATAATAACTAATCAACTTAGTTTAACGGTGGATCATAACGTTAATGCTGTAAGCATTCGTCTATTTCAACAAGTTCCTGTGTTTTGAACTAGATGGCTCTGATCCAACTACGTCACAAATTAAAAGTCGATGTTAAGATTCTCCAAAGGTGAATGACCTCCGTAGGATCCAGCAATATTTGTTAATCTATCTCAGGTTGCATTCGCTAACTACGTCCTACTTGGAATAGTTATCCGGAACTTCTTGAGCTTAGATAGTCTTTAGGCGACTTCCTCCCCTTTCGTCCTACTTGGTCTAAGGGTGCAAAGTCGATTGAGTACGTATATAATTTGTACACATTCGTACAATAAACGCTGTACAACTCTACCAGGCGGCTTTTCTTGCTGATTCCCTGCATCCCGGACGAACCCCAGCTACATACCTTATAAATACAATATCACATAATATACCAAATAAACAATAGCAAAAATTTGCAATATATTTAACCAAGTTCACAACGAGTTCCAATCAATGATATTTGTTCAGTTTACGATTCCAAAAGCTAACTGTCATGTGTACACCACATTCCCATTGAAATTATTTTAAAGCCGTTTGCATCAAAGTCCGAAGTGCTACAATAGCAGGAGAATAACTCGCTTTACGGTCGTATAAGAGAAGCAAATACGACAAGATACCAGGAAACAGCAAACAGGACGGTGCCACTGCACCCAAAAAGTCTGGATGCCCGCATACAACAATCTGTGGATTCAATTTATAAACAACAAATCTTTGACAGTTTATGCGTATCTGTCTATATTGTAAATATGTTTTATTGTATATTTTATTTGTAATTCTTTTTTGAAATAAATTGCATGCAAGACCTTTATGGCGATACGGATGTGAGTGCCAGTCAACCTGCCACGTCACTGACTGGTCTGGTGCGGTGTCCGGATTGTTCCCAGGACCGCTTTTTCAAAGGTAAGCGGGGCCTGAAAGTGCATTTTGGTAAAGTACATAAATCCCAGAATGTACTTCCAGGCCCTTCAATACTTTCACAATCTGGATCAGGAGACACCCACCAAATTCCTTTTTGGCAAATTTTATCTAAATTAAAACATTCGGTTCCGATTATTAAAAGAATTCCCCGTGGGGCAAGACCATCAGTGTCAAAAAAATTGGCTGAATGCATAGGTCTTGTCGTAAGGGAGAATTCCAAAACGGCCTGGGAGCAATTATTGACATTCCCTTATAGGATTTTACATATTGATAAAAATCAGGCAGCCCAAAATTCATTAACATCCCAAATTAAGTATAATTGTCAAATTTCGGCCAACACTTTAGACCCTAAATTCACGTTATACAAGCATAAATCACTCTATCAATATGTGGAATCCAAATTAAGGGATGGTGACATACGGGGCGCGTCTAGACTATTATTCAGTAGTGATGTGGTGGCGCCTTGCTCTCCAGAAACGCTTGCGGGTCTGAAGAGCAAGCATCCAGCGCCCATTAATGATCTCTCCTTTCCTGAAGCTCCCGACAGTGAATCAGAACACCTGATCACCACGGCCAAGGACGTGTTAGCAGCAGTTTGCTCCTTCCGGAGTGGCTCGGCAGGTGGCCTTGATGCCTTGACACCACAGCATCTTAAAGATCTTGTGTGTGCAAGTGCTGGGGTGGCTGGCGATACACTCTTGAAGGAGTTGACTGCGCTAGTCAATATGATGCTCTCCGGTAATGTGGACGATGCCATCATTGACATCTTGTATGGGGCGAATCTATGTGCCCTTAACAAGAGGGATGGTGGTATTCGTCCCATTGCCGTAGGTTGCACATATCGGCGTATAGCAGCCAAGATATGCTGTAAATTTTACAGCAGGGAGCTATCAGAAAAATTCCAACCCCTACAGCTAGGTTTTGGTTCCAAAGGGGGTTGTGAGGCTGCTATACATGCCCTTTCTACGTACCTTGGAAGTGGTGATGGAGAGGTCATTTTGAAGGTTGACTTGAAAAACGCCTTCAATTCAGTGAATAGGGACATCTTGTTGACACAAGCAAAATTAGAAACCCCCAAAATTTTTAAATTTCTTTGGCAATGTTACAGGTATCCCACAAAATTACTATATCAGGACAATCTTTTGGAATCTGCAGTTGGATGCCAACAAGGTGACCCTCTTGGACCAGTCATTTTTAGTTTAGCTATACAACCCATTATTCGACAAATAAATTCTAAATTTAATGTATGGTTTTTGGACGACGGGACCCTGGGGGGCGAAGTAGACATAGTATTGCAAGATTTGACTTATCTTAAAAATAAATTCGCTTCTATTGGTTTGGAACTAAATTATAGTAAATGTGAGCTGTTTGTAAATACAACAGACTCCACCAAAAAACATTCGATAATATCAAAATTTAATAATTTGGCATCAAACTTAAAAATTGTTGATAAGACTTCTCTCCGCCTCCTGGGTTCTCCAGTATTTGAAGAATCTTTCGATTCTTTCTTAGAGGAAAAAATACAAAATTTTTGTGAAATTTCTGATCGCTTATTCAAAATTAATATTCATTCGGCTTATACCATTATTCGATATTGTCTTTTCGTCCCAAAATTCACACATGCCTTAAGATCTTCCCAACTTTGGAAAAACAAATCACTTTTAGAACAAATCGACAAAATTATCCAAATTACTTTAAAGAGAATATTAAATGTGGATTTGAACGACCGAGCCTGGCTACAAGCGTCTTTGCCCATACGTCTAGGTGGGCTCGGTATACGCAAAATTTCTAGTGTTAGTTTACCGGCGTTTCTATCTTCGGTCCACAGCACGGAAGAGTTAACTAGGAAAATTTTATTACCTACACTAGTTAACTCAGAAGTGTTGTGCAAAACCGAAGCTATAAACGCCTGGAAAATGGCGTGTCCAAGCACTGATTTGCCTACCAACCTATTCTCCCAAAGACAGTGGGACGCGCCGCTTTGTAACATTGTAAGAAAAAGTCTTTTGGATACATCTCTTAATGTTACAGAGCGTGCTCGCTTGCTGGCTGTGGGAGAGTGGGAATCCGGTCTATGGCTTCAGGCACTAACACAGGAACCATGTTGGACGATGAGACATTCCGTATTGCCACCTGTCTGCGTTTAGGTGCTCCGTGTGTTTCTCCGCATCGATGTCATTGTGGAGAAGACGTCGATAGCCTTGGACACCATGGGCTATCTTGCAGCAGAAGCGCTGGTAGAATTCCTCGTCATGCCCATCTAAATGACATAATCCGTCGTGCTCTTGTCGCGTCTGGCGTACCAGCTGTACTTGAACCAAATGGTTTGGTACGTGACGACGGTAAGAGACCTGATGGTATGTCATTGTTGCCTTGGAAAATGGGTAGGCCTTTGGTGTGGGACGCAACCTGCGTAGACACCCTCGCGCCATCACATGTTCCAAGCACGGGAGGCCACGCCGGCGCTGCTGCTGCAACTGCGGAAACCCTCAAACGGCGCAAATACTGTAATTTAGTGAGTAATTACGTGTTTGAGCCGTTTGGGGTGGAAACGCTAGGCTCATGGGGTCCGAGTGCTCGTTCTTTATTCCGGGAAATTTCTAAACGTTTAATCGACGTCTCACGTGACCAGAAGGCTGGTTTATTCTTTGCTCAAAGAATCAGCATTGCCATCCAGCGTGGCAATGCTGCCAGCCTTCTGGGCACGTTACCCGATGACATTGATGCGGAGGCATTTTACGACGCCTAAACCTTGTAAATATTTTCACTTTTAGATTTGTTTTATGTTTTTTTTTGTATTAGATTAGGTTAGATTAGATTAGATTAAGCTTCAGATACAAAATTATGTTTTATTATTATGTCCCTATAAATTAAGTTATAAATAAAGGTAAACCAGGAAGAAAAACGCATGAAGTACATTTCACGCCGGGTAAATATTTAACCACGACGCAGGACACGAAATGTCATCCTCAGATAAGGTGCTATTAATATAAGTACGATCCTGACATATCTTTCTTGCTTTTAGCGTACTTTTAACCCGACTTGGTAAAAACTTCCATAATTCGATCTACCATGAAAGTAACTAAAAAGTAACTTTAGTTTATAATGCTTTCTTTCTAAAATAGAAATGCTTCAGGTGTGTCGTACTTAGTCAAGTTAACTTTAAGTACAGAGTGGAGAAAAACCGTACTCGAAAAACCACCAATAGAAAGATGATATTATATTTCGGAAATAATGTACGTCTGTGTACCAAACGAGTGTTCTCTTTGCAACAGAGAACACTCGTTTGGTAAAAAAGGACATTATTTTATATTTTTGTTTCCTTCCTAATAGGAAACTCTCTCGAAAATGACATTACTCTCTTCGATAATACTCACAAAGCAAACAGTAACAATGTTACTACAACTTCAATATTAGTGCAAATTAGTGTTGAAGATTATCTGGAAATTCATGAATTTCGATAAATCTTGTATTTGGACACCTCAATTTAACTAACCATATGTTGAGAAAAATAAAAAAGTTAATACGTAAATATAAAAAATGTGAATTATTTTGCAAAACATTAAAAACATTGCAAAGTTGCTAACTCTATAGAATTATTTCACCCTTGACCAACCGTGTTGTTTAGAGCATTTTTCTAGGCCAATATATTTATACACCGACAGATCGAGTGAGAAACTGTGGGTGCCTAGGCTCCCGCCCCGCAGTGTAACAGTTTATACCTATACAGGGCTGATTTTGCCATCTGGACATTAGGAAAACATTAGTTTAAACAACAGAGCCAACACAAGAAAATAGGAATTGTAACATGTTACCTAAAATGTAGTTATATGGTGAACTATCGGTTGCACAGCTGATTAAATACACAGTAGAGTATCGCATTAAATTTGGTCTAAACTTGCCAGACAAGTTTGAGCGCCCGAAGCCAATTTAGTTGGTACCCATGATTCCGTTAAAACTTTTTAACCAGGAGATCGCACGCGAATTACGATACAATATCAACTGCCTTTTTACTGTATTTTTTGCATACGTTGTTAGAGTAACAGTTTTATCAACAGTGCACATGTCGTAGGGTGTTTTTAAAGTATTGTATGAATTGGGCCCTACCGTCATTTATCATGTAGGTTCTTCACCACATTTTATGATTGCATCAAAACAATCGCAATTTTTGAGCAGAATGTAAGCGTGAATCACTGCGGAACAGACAATTTCTAAATAATTACTAACTGTGCCTCGCCGCTTCAGTCGCCAAACGTGTTCGATTAGCTTTCCACGAACTTAAGACTGGAATATAAAAATGCTTTGTTTGATCTAAGTCAAGAAACTCAACAATCGTTTCTCGGCAACCATATGCATCCATTTGGCCCCATGTGACCTATTCGGTTACCAAATCTGGAAAACCTATGAAAGGATGAAAATTTGCAAAGATTGAGAAAATAAAAACGGAATCGCTGGCAAAGCTTAAACGTAACGTAACCGTTGAGCTACACAGTAAGATTATTTTTTCCATTTAAGGTAAACAAGTCCCGCACTGGAATAAATAATATGTCGAACTAAAACAGTACTTTAAGAAAGTCCACTCACCGGATACAAAAATCACCGAAACTCGAAACAAAAATTGGTGTATCAACATTATAATATTATCTCATGTGAAGATCAATCCCACGATACTCGGAGCAACGCTAGATGATGAGGTAACTGCTTGAAATATCATCAGCCCAATAAACTGTCCCACTGTTGGACTTAGTCCTCTCCTCGCTGTGAGAAAAGTAAGGCGGTAGTCCACCACACTGGCCAAGAGCGGGTTGGCTGACTACACATGTATTTCGAGAACACTATGGAGAACTCGCAGACATGCAGGTTTCAGTTAAGCAAGTGATAATCAACCATTTACCTAATACGCAGTTAACTTCGAAAAATCACTGGTGTACGTCGAGGATCCGAACCCGAGACGCTTGGTGTAGCAGTGTGTGGTTTTGTACACTAGGCTACAGAAGGGATGTGGTTTTTCATCATGATAACGCTAGACCTCACACATCTTTAGCCACTCAGCAAAAATTAAGAGAGTTTGGCTGGGAGGTGTTAATGCATCCGCCGTATAGTCCTGATCTTGCACCTTCAGATTGCCACCTGTTTCGGTCTCTTCAGAATTCTTTAGACAGTGTCAGGTTAACGTCACGAGAGGACTTAACGAACGAACAGGTAGTAGAGCCTTGCTGATTTCAGCATTTATGGGCCGGCTCGACCCGGGAAGTACTAGCCTCTCACAGAAAATCGACGTAAAGTAACAGTACCTAAACTGTTGCGTTTCGTTCGGTGAGTGAGAGTGCCGGAGGCCTTATCCCCTTTCCTTCTCCCTCATCCCACTCCTCATCCTATCCCTTATTCCAACCTCAAGGGGCGGCAACGCACTTGTGACTCCTGTGGTGTTGCGTGTGTCCATGGGCGGCGGTAATTGCTTACCATCAGGTGATCCGTCTGCTCGTTTGCCGCCTATTACAAAAAAAAAGGACTGCCAAAACCACTTGTCGCGGTATTTTGATCAGAAGTCTCAAAATTTCTATAGCAATGGGATCATGTCCCTACCTACAGGATGGCAAAAAGTTATCGAACAAAATGGTGCCTACATATTTTAGTTACAAGTCAATAAACTATGTTAATTATGTTTTGAATTTTCTTAAAAAATGCGAAGAAACTTTTTCCCCAACCTATTATTACACCTATCCCTTCGGGGATAGCGGCGTGTGGAGTGTGTATAGAGAAAGTATTCAACAAATCAAAATATCACAACTTTACTTAAACTTTCAAAGTTATTTTTTATTCTAAAAAGGTTCTAGAACGTATTTTAAACATAAGATTAATGCAGTTTTTAGAAGGTAATAATTTATTATCAGCGTCTCAATATGGTTTCAGGTCAAAAAAATCAACTGCAGATGCGATTCATGAAGTAACAAATTTTGTAGTTACAAACGTAGACAAGAAAAAGAAAGTTATCGCAATATTTCTAGACCTTGCCAAAGCTTTTGACACAGTCTCCGTCCCAATCCTGATCAGAAAGTTGGAATCGCTTGGCATAAGGGGCCTTCAGTTGAAACTTTTTGAAAACTACCTATCTAACCGATCTCAATGCGTCAAAATTAATGACCTGATTAGTGATGAGATTTCTACAAGCTATGGTGTTCCCCAGGGCAGTATACTGGGCCCAACATTATTCCTGGCATACATAAATGACCTATGTCAACTCAAACTCCCTAACGCTAAAATCATAACTTTCGCCGATGACACTGTCCTAATTTTCGCTGGTGATACGTGGGACGAAGCGTTCTCTTGTGCTCAGAGTGGCTTTAATATTGTAACAAAATGGCTTTATAATAACGTCCTAACATTAAATGTGGTGAAAACGAAATATATGCTTTTCTCCCTAAAACATCCCGAAACTACCGTACTTGCAAATAAAGAGTTAATATCACACACATGTAGTAAGGTCAACAGCACTAATTGTTCCTGCAACAGGCTTCAAAATACCACTACAATCAAATATCTGGGTGTCATTGTGGATCAACATCTTAATTTCCACAGTCATATAGACATGCTGGCAGCAAGAACTCGTAAACTCATTGTCATCTTCAAAAACTTACGACATGTGGCGGATAAGGAGTTAATCAAATCAGTGTACTTAGCGCTATGTCAGTCACAGTTAACATACTATATTATAGCTTGGGGCGGTGCGACAAAAACACATTTCATTAAAATTGAAAGAGCTCAGAGAGCTATTTTAAAAGTTAGCAATTTTCTTCCGTACATTTACCCCACCGCCGATCTTTATAAATTAACGAAATTGCTAACGGTTCGACAATTGTTTATCTTCCACACTCTTATAAAAAAACACTCCCTTACTGTTTACGAACCGGAAAAATTTAAAGACGTGCGAAGGAAGGACAGGGTATGTGACAGTGAGCGTTTAAATACAAGTTTCTCACATCGATTTTATTGTTACCAAGGTAAGAATCTTTACAATAAGCTAAATAGAATTCTATCTATATATTCGCTCGCAAGGGACAAATGTAAATCGGCAATTAGGGAATGGTTGTTAAGCCTCGATTATAAAGAAACAGAAAACTTATTAACCTGAATTGAAAATAATAAGCGCCAAATCACACCATCCACACACATACACGCACACTCACACATACACACGCACATACACACACACATGAACACAGGGTGAAATTTGTCTAAAGTTATCTTCGTAATAAAAATAAAATGAAAATAAATAAAAAGATTGCAATGCTTATATTTATATATTAAAATTTAAATTGAATAAAATATTGATTTCATGTAACAATTATTGCTAATATTTATTTAGATTTTTATAACTTTATTCTACCATTTTATATACAATCAAATTCGGATAAAATTTATTTCATAGCTTTGATTGCAGAATTTATGTAATTTTTTTATACGTTAAATATTAATTGTTTAATAACTTTATAATTTTATCCAAAGGAGCTTTGTAATTTCACATAATTATATAAGTACTTTTTCTATAGGGGGCGGGACCTGGTGATCCGTGATACAGGTTTTTCCTACTACGGACACCAGCTTCTCACATAAACTAAATTAGACTAGTAAGTTAATATAAAAAAATGTATTTTGTATTCAAGCTCCATTTTAGAAAATAAGTTTATTTTTTTTATTGTTATTTTGCATGATCTATGTGAGGAGAAATAAATAAAATTATTGTTATTATTATTGAAACATACCATGTATGTATTTTATTACTTTGTTAAAAAAAAACTTCAAACAACTAATAACGCTTCACAATAATAATAGAAAGTAAACAAATAACGCAAAAATAACAACTTTCATCAAAATTGTATTGTGTTTCACAAATAGCTGGAATTCGTTTTCAGATAAAATTGAAAATATCCAATACAATGGTTAAAACATATTGGTAACAATTATTTTACAAAAGAATCTCGAATATAAGAATTTTTTTTATCTAGATTCTGAATTAATAAAAATCGAGTTTTGAGAAATTAAATGTGAGCTTCTACAACTTTGGCCCGCGGCTTCACTGGTATCGAGTGATACATACAGGTTGTTTGGTAATTCGACCTGTAAAGAAGTTATATTTGAGGTTATTTGCAGCAATTTTGCAACTAGGGGTCTAAAATGAACGGTTAGACAGCTGAATATCGCACTTTAAAGATTTTTTTTGAAATTTTCCACCTTGTCATCAAATAATCGAAATTTAAAAAAAGCTATTCACTTTTTAACACTAAACTGTTACTTTTTGGAAAGCTTCTTAACTAGGAATTGTTCTAAATAAAAATGTTGGTTATCAAGATTTCAGAAATAAAGGATCCTAAGTAACGAAGCTTTATTTCAGTTGTGTTTCATTTTAGTTTAATATTTGAACTAATTATTATGCACCCGACGCCAGTAAATATAGTAGTAAATATTTCTAAGTTTGGCGTGTACAGTCAAGGATCTGTTTGTCTGCCTGTGTTATCGTGGCTCCTAAACGAGCGGGCCCATTATGATGTATTATTATTTCCCAAGTTTTGCTACAAAGCTGACGTGAGTGATCGAAACGGTTCTTACTAACAATGTATAAAGATCTGTGGAGGGTTACATAACATTTTAATATTTACGTTATTATAAGAAATAGGTACCTACATACATAATATCTGGTTATGTGTTTGGACTTGAGTTCAAATACAATATCAGATTATTATGTATTTAACTTGTGTGTCGAATACTTAAACAATTTAATTTATTAGAAAAATATCAATTAGATATATTTGAATGCTTAAAAAATGGTCATGTTTATTTTTTATGTTTATTTCAAATATTCGCATTATTGGAGTCTTCGGGTTTTAAGGCATTGAATCGAAACCGGACCAGCGCCATGATCATGATGATGCTAAAATAAAAACGTACATATTTTAACTATAATCTACTATACTAGAATTAGGAATCTAGATGAAGACGCTGTGAGGAAATAAAGGGACGATTATCCAACACCAATTAATCAACCAAGCACCAACCAACCAAACTAACCCTAGATCTATGAAACCAACTTCACCATAGAAAAAATTAAGCCATACTACATACACAACTGAGAACACAGAACTAACTTACACGCCAAAAGTAAGCTGATACGAATGTACCACTACTGCAGAACTTAATCAGTCCGCTCTACCTTTTAATATGCAGACAACTGCAATGGAAATTTACGGGCGTGGTTAGATAGGAATGATGATATAGAAACGTGAACGATGCCCACAGCTACGCCCGAACTAACCATTTCTGTGGGCATACCCACCCGGTCTTGTGGACATTTCGGGAAATACGTGCTTGTGCACTAAGCACGTCTTCCTTACTGAACAACTCAGACTACCGTATATAATATGCGGGCATAGCTGCGGCATCCTCTGGTAAAGGCCTAACCCATCCTATAGTCAGATAAAAGCATTGAAGCGGCCACTTACATCGTTACGCCATCTCGGAATCGGAACTATTGGCCGCACTTTTAGAGCTTCGAAAACAATTAATTTTTCGACCTAAGGTGAACCTAAAAAGTACTTCCTCAAAATGCGTCCGTGTTGTAAAAGAAAGACACTGTCCAATTTCTAGCATCGATGATAAAGATATGATGAAGACCTATTCAGAGGTAGAAAGATAAGGCCTTAACATGGATATATCAAATTTATAAACGAGAAATATGATGAATTTATAAAAACTCATAACTTTACCTCGGAGCGTATTTCATTCTTAGATGAAGAAAATAGAAAAATGATCTCTTTGGTGAATGAACTTAGGAACCAGGTCAACCAACTTGAGCAGCACTCACGGGCCTGCAACATTGAAATTCAGGGACTTACAGAATCTAAGTCGGAGAATCTTGTTACCGTTGTGAAAAAGCTGGGCGTTGTTGTGGGATGCTCAATTGGAGAGGACAAAATTAGAAACTGCACCCGAATTGCAAAACAGAATCCGGCTTCCGCTAGACCTCGCAGAGTCGTCGTGCAGTTTAATTCTCAGATTTCCAGAGACAGCTTTTTGGCGTCAACTATCCAGTACAACCGATCCAACCATAAAGACAAACTTAATAACAACCATGCTGGAATTAAGGGTAATAAAGATCCCATCTACGTGATGGAACATCTGTCACCTGTAAATAAAGCCCTGCATGCAGCAGCGAGAAAAAAGGCAAAAGAAATAGGATATAAATTCGTTTGGGTCAGAAACGGGCGCGTCTTCCTACGCAAGGCTGAGGGATCTGAACAAATTTTTGTCAGAAATATTGAGTCGTTGGCAAAACTCCAATAGCATCTCCTATGCTCTCATTTCTTTTTTATTGTTTTTTTTGTATTCATTTTGTATTTGTAGATATATTAACGCTAAAAATTCATGTCTCTTAATATATATTACCAAAATGTGAGAGGTCTAAGGACAAAGACCTTGAATTTTTATCGAAATATTTGTAGCAGCAATTATGATGTAATTATTTTAACGGAAACATGGCTAAATGAAGGTATCCTTGATGGTGAACTATTTGATAACAGATATTCTGTATTTAGAAAAGATAGATCCTCAGATAACCCTTGTCACAGAAGGATGGTGGAGGCGTACTGGTGGCTATATTAAATAAGCATAGCCCTCAGCGTATGAAGTCATGGGAAACTGATTGTGAAGACTTGTGGGTGACTGTCAAAAAAACTCTTAATAAAAAAACTATAACTTTAGCATTTTGTTCAATATATTTACCACCACCACTCAATAGGGTTACTCTAGATACATTTATTGCTAATTGTAATAAACTAGTTGATCAAGCCAACGTACTGCCTTGTATTATAGGTGACTTTAATTTACCTAATATAAATTGGACCGCTGTAAATAACAATAGTTTTCAAATTAACAATACGCGATCTCAAGCAACCCAGTCACTATTGGATTTTATTAACGTAAACAATCTCGTACAATGTAATAATGTGCTCAATAATAGATCAAAAATTTTAGATTTGGTACTTTTGGATGGCTCGCTACCTTTTTCATTGCGGGAATCGGTTGATAGCTTGAGTTCGATTGACCCACTGCATCCGCCTCTAGATCTTGAAATTTCAATTAAGGTACCTGCCCATTTAGGACCATGTGAATCAAGTGTAAAGTATAACTTTCAAAAAGCGAATTTTGACCAAATAAATGAATATCTTCACTCGATCTGTTGGGAAACTGCATTGGACACCGACTCTACGATAGATAATATGGTGGATGACTTGTACTCCGTGTTGAATGATGCAATTGAGCAATTTGTCCCCAAGACATCGATAAAAAGAAATAATAAGCCCCCTTGGTTTAATAGGAAACTTACCAAATTAATAAACCAAAAAAAGAAGCTACTACGTAAATATAAAAAGTATGGTAATCCAATAGATGGCATAGATCTAAAAATACTAAACAAGAAATGCAAAAGTATGGCGATTAGTTCATACAATTCTTACGTTGAGCTTGCCGAGGACAAAATCTCAAAAAACTCAAAATATTTTTGGTCATTTATTAAAAGTAAGCGTGAACATTCCTATCCTGTAGCCATGAATAATGGGACTGAAACATCTGTGGATGGAGCGGGAATCTGCAATATGTTTGCTGATTATTTTGCATCAGTTTACGATGTAGAGAGCTCACATATGCCTGCATTAAGCCAGCCTGAGATTGGCACGCATTCTAATCAAACTTTGTCGACCGTGGTCTTGGAGCCTAGTACAATTTATAATAAACTAAGACAACTAGATCCTAACAAAGGCGCTGGACCTGATGAAATACCGTCCTTATTCATCAAAAGATGTGCTAAAGCCCTTACACGACCTCTGTATATAATATTTAATAAATCCTTACGAATAGGAAGGGTTCCATCTTTATGGAAACTTGCCAAGGTAGTCTCAGTGCATAAGAGTGAAGAAAATGCTATGGTTCAAAACTACAGGCCGATATCGTTACTCTCTACCATGGCTAAAGTATTTGAGTCGCTCGTGTGTCCGGTGATACAGAGTCATTTCAATTGTTTTCTCGCGGATGCTCAACACGGCTTTGTTCGGTCTCGGTCAACAAGTACCAATCTTGCGTCATTTGTTGATGATGTGGTTGGTGCTCTTGATCGCCAGGGTCAGGTGGATACTATCTACACCGACTTCAGTAAGGCTTTTGACAAGGTGTCACACAATATTCTGCTAGGAAAACTATCTGGGTACGGACTGACAGGTTCGTTACTACTATGGCTCGAGTCGTACTTAAATGGTCGTAGTTTTTTTGTGGTGGTCAAAGGATACAGGTCTAACATGAAACGAATAACATCCGGTGTTCCACAGGGCTCGCATTTGGGGCCTATACTGTTCAATATATTTATTAACGACCTACCCTCATGCTTTAAATTTTCAACACCTTACATGTTCGCAGATGACCTCAAGATTTCGAAAGAAATAAAAACTCTTGAGAACACAGTCGAACTTCAAAGTGATTTGGATAAATTGGCTAATTGGTGTACTTTAAACGGAATGCAATTAAACTGTAAAAAATGTTCGATTATAAGATTTACTCGGAAACTGTCACCAGTCGCGTCATCGTACCATATTAATGGAAACACACTATACGAAGTGGAAACTGTAAAAGATCTTGGTGTACTCTTAGATAACAAACTTACGTTTGTTCCACATATAGAACATATAACCAAGAAAGCTTCCAAAACGTTGGGTTTCGTAATGCGTAATGGTAGGGAATTTCGTAGGATCGAAACAAAAATAGTTTTATATAATAGCCTAGTCAGGAGCACACTAGAGTACTGTAGCCAAATTTGGAGACCACACTACGCAGTGCATTGTCTCAGGTTGGAAAGGATTCAAAAACGATTCCTTTGGCATCTGTGCCGCAGCTCAGGTTTGCATCACAGCTTAACATCGCACGACCAGAGGCTTCAAAGGTTTCAAATGCAGGCCCTTTCAGCGCGTAGAGACATTCTCGACCTGGTATTTTTGTTTAAATTAGTAAGAAGTCAAATAAACTGCCCGCAACTTCTGAACAGGATTGGAATAAATGTACCTTCGAGATGTCCACGCAAGCCCATTGCACCACTTAGAGCTCCCTTTAGAAAAACGGAATTCGGAAAAAACTCCTGGCTGCCGCGTTTATGCCGTTTGTTGAACGGATGCAGTGGGACAATAGACATACACTTTGACTCACTTAAGGTATTCCGAGAGAAGATTACCAGGTCTTTATCCGTGGGTACCGTGACTAGAGGTTGAAATATGACATACATGGATCATTTTGTAATCTTGTGTTTCTTATATTTTAATTGGATTATATTATATATTTTCTTCTTTGTTTGTTTGTTGTATATAATATCATTGTTTATGTTATAAATCATTAAGTTGTTATTTATAAAGTGATACTTTTATTGTTTTATTTTAATTTATTGCTTTATTTTGTATTCTTAAGTTTAGACTGACATTACTGTATTTTAAAATCATATGTTTTTAGGATTATGTAATCGTTTATGAACTGATTTTTAAATATTATGTTTTGAAAGATTCAATATTGGACACATTGCATTTCCAAATTAATTTATATTATGTATAATGAAAATTTTTTGAACTGTATTTCTAATTTATTTATTGGTTGTATCATTTTTTCGTTTGTTTTTTTTTCGCTTTCTTTAATTTAATTAATTCTAATTTAATCAATTCTAATTTTACATCAAAATCAATAATTCCCAAGCCCAGGTCATATTGTACATGCCGTGGCTGCCTTAGAAAGATTATACAACCAATCTAAAAGCCTAATCTTGTATATTCTTAATGTATTGTTGTATAATTGATGGTGGTCCTTAATAAATAAATAAATAAATAAATAAATAAATAAATCTGAAGACACGCAGCAGCACCTCATACTACAATCCAACAGCAATGCTCTACTTACATACTATAAAAATTCCACCACGTCTTGAGGGTTTTACAACCATGCATTATTGTTATCAGCACCTCCACTCAAAACTAAACCATACATTAATCACTTTAGAGTCTATTTTCTGTTTACGTTTTCGTATAGTTTTGATGAAACGCATAATATGTTGTATTGAGCTAATAAATTGGTAGTAATACTTCGCGGGAGTCGTGTGATTGTATCACGCTTTGGTTTATAGCTCTTTGTGATCCAATATGGTTGGTGTTTAACTAAAACTGGTTATTACGCAATGCTACTAGGTTAATGATCAATAAAAATCTTCAGGTTTATAGGGTTTGTTTACAGATTTGTGTGTAGAAAGCATAAGCACATACCTTTGCTTGTATGACTATGTTTTTAACACTGATTTGTTAGTTAGTATCATCATCGTCCTAGCGTTATCCCGGATACATCAATGACTGCCACCACGCACTGCACGTCAATTCTGTAAAATTCAAACAACGACTCTCATTATTTTCACGTCGCTATTCGCTCTTACTGCGCATTAGGTTCAAAATGAGCTTGATTTTGACTGCGAAGTAAGCGTCGAACTGACAGGGGAACCTTATAGAATGCCTTACTTTTTACGTCATCTCATACTTTATCTGTACAAATCTCGAGGTCAATTTAGTTCAACTCGCAAACATGCTTGCAAGAGTAGCGCTAGTGTAGATTCGAATTATCAACCGAGTTTTTAGAATGCCAATCAAGAAACTCACAGCTGATTCAGATGCGAAGTTTACAATGAAGTCTTACAGAATCACACTGCAGGTTGCACTAGTCTACCCAGATTTGACGTAGTAATATTCAAACCGACTGCCGTTGGACTGCCGCAAACCAAAGGTGAAGCGATATTCCATGGTTAAATGAAGAACTTTATTTATACGCTATTAAATTTTAAGGTGATGGACGCTTACTTTGTGACTCAGAGTACATAGCTTAGCGCGTTTTTCGATGCTGTCATAAATATATTTGACAATTGTTACGGTTATATCTTAGTACTGTTCTAACAAAGGTAGTGAATAGTTAAGTTGAATAAGCAAATAAATGAATAGTTTAAAAACACAAGAAAAAACACGCTTTTATAAATGCACGTAAAACAAAAAATATATGATTGGCGCCCTAACTGGAGTTGCAGCACGAGCTGACTCTACATTAAACAGTCTGTTTAAAGTACCAGTTTGTCGAACTCAGACAAAACATGCGACATCAGCGAGGAAAACTACATTCACCGACATATTTAACGCCTCTTCTTTCAGGAAATTAAGTACATAAGGGTAATGCGTCAACAGTGGCAAAATGTAGAGTTCTTGTTAGTGGACGAGATATCTTTGGTTCCCTTTGGTAACTCTTTGGCGGCATAAATGCTATGCTCTTGTGCAACACGCAGTTTCCGCCAGAAAAGTAGTATTAATTTTTAACAATAAAGTCTTTCCTGTTCCAGTGCCCCACGCTTTTTCCTGAGAATTTGTTACTTAGTAGTAGAAACCGCTTAGGGTGCCAATCATAATACTGTTTACCCTACCTACTTGTAATATGTCTTACATGTGATATATGTCACATGAAACGAGAAAAAAATCGCGTTCAGGAAATTACCAATACGACACGTTTGATCTTTGATAGATTTTATTTTATACATACACTAGCTGAGCCCTAGGCTCAAAAAAGGCAGCGATAGCCTAGTGGATATACCAACAGACTGCCATGCAGAGGGTATCGGGTTCGAATCCACGGCACGCACCAATGACTTTTCGGAGTTATGTGCGTATTGAATTGTTAATTATCGCTTGCCCCGTGCCTCGGAGAGCACGTTAAGCCGTCGGTCCCGGTTGTCATGAAGATCTTTGACAGTCGTTACAGGGCTTCAGTACCTTCTAAATAAACTGACACTAGTCTAATTCATGGAATATGGCTATCCCTTCGGGTTGCGGAGGTCAGACAGGCAGTCGCTACGTGGAAAAGCTAATATTCAGCCAAATCCGGTTAGACTAGAAAGCGGACCCCAGATTGAAACTGGGATAACGCTAAGAGAAAGAAGAAGAAGACTAGCTGAGCATGCAGCTACACCTGTGCAATAATCATTTATGGCTACAGCTTCGCACGCATGACTTTTGTGTAAAATAATCGACCAATGACACACGCAAATCAATTTCGTTAAAACCTACTAGGCACAAGAAAATGCCGCGGAGAAAGGGTAGGGCGGGGGGAGCGGCACTCTGGGCAATTTGTATTCAAATTAAATTATATTAAAAATTATCTTATAGTACTGTTGTCCAATCCTTGAATAGATCAAATATTGTGACCGGTTGTTTGTCATAGAAGTAATAGTCCTACACTAGGAATCATCCTACTGTACAAGCTATGAGCCTGGATCATTAGCAGCGACCATTAAGTACCTCGAATTTTGACACTTGTCATTTTTTGGGCTAAGATCGTTTCGGGTCGTAAAACCCGCACCGAACTTATCTGAAACACTATCTATATAACGCGTATTTTAATCTATGCCAATATTAAAAAGCTTAAGAGTTTGTTTGTATGTTCATTTGTATGAACTTGTTTATCTCAGGAACGACTGGTTCAATTTGAATAATTATTTGTGTGTTGTATGGCCCATTTACCGAGGAAGGACAAAGGCTACATGAGATCACGCTATGAGTGACAGATGCAGAGCACTAACCCTAAATAACTCGAGTGTAACAGACACAGCTACTTGTATTTATATAAACAATTATTTCTTAGCTTGAAAAGCACAGTAAGAAGTTAAAAGTTATCCTCAAACTAAAAGCCGCAGCACGCAGCATCATGGCAGCAGAGATTACGGCAATAGGCAGTTATGAGTACGCAATTGTCTATATCGGTGATTAAAATTATGTTGTTTATCGTTTGCCAAGCGCAATTGTGAATATATCTATCTAACTTGGAATAAATGCCCAGTGGGTGGAATTATCTTGGCGTTGGTACCAATCTTTTAGCAACGATCTTTATTGGTTACGGGGTTTTATTCCAGCAAGAGCGCTAATGACCTAATGGTTTAAACGGTCTATTGGAAGGGAGCGGTATTTTGGGTTCGTTTTCTACGCGAGGCAATTTGTACTTTGTGCGATTAATAAGTTGTTGAGTTCGGGCATCCGTTGGATAAAAAACATCCAGGCTGAATTTTATAAACAGCCAGTTTGAATATATTACATGAACTGGTCCTAAAGTGACAGTTGCTTTTTAAGTGACTTCAAAAGGAGGAGGTTCTGAATTCTACGGTAATATATATTTTTTAAAACATACATATAAGTTGGATGTGATTGAAGAAAAAATCGGTCTTGCCGCGGCTACTAAACCGCCAACATATTTTTGTTGCAAGGACAACACTTTAAATAAGTCTATACCTACTTGCATGATCCTTATTTAGGGTTCCGCATATATGATCCGTTTTGCATATATGATGAAATTTTATAAAAAAACGGGTAATAATCGATTCATTTAAACTTACATTTGCAAGAGAGATGAAATGAGTATTTCGATTGAGTCCTTCAATCCTTAGGGTACTAGGCAAGGGCTACTAGGAATTCCTACATGCACTTGGCCGGATTTTAAACTAAAATCTGTCCTAGTTGAGTATCGAATGCATAACTTTGGTAGATGGGTTCGACTCTTAGACCACAGAATGATGCATTATTTACAACAAAGTATATCCAGCGCTAATGTGTAGTTGTATCAATATTGTCTCCACAAAATCAAGTACAAACGCGACCACATGAAATGTAAACAGCGTTCCGTTATTCATAACAACCTTAAGCTTTAGGAATATCTTCATACTTTTGAACATGTCGTTATCAATTCTTGAGGGCAAAAGCTAATCCGCAGCGTCCTCTTGTCGATTGATTTGACTTTCAGATGATCACTCTGACAGTGAATCTCCGTCATCATCTCAACCTGAAGTCGATACTTTACAACACTTCGACTAATAAAATGACCACAAATGCCATCAGTGCAGTTAACTACTGACTTAGAATATAAACTAGATACAATAGAAACGATATAAACAGCTGCCAATGTCGAAGTTACCCACGGGTCGCCTCCAGCTACATATGTATATAATTAAAACACGATCTCACCTGTTCGACGCCAACTTAAAACCTAAGAGTGATGTTATTGTATGTGCAAATCTTAAACTGAGTACTAAGCAACTGTGGTCTTGGAAAGTTTAACTGCCGCTTCACAGCAACATATATTGGAAAAACTATTGAAAATAGGCGAGTTTATACTTTCGCGATCTGTATACAACATACCTAATATTTTGTATATTGAAAATAATAGGGTTAGATTTTGACGGGATATCCATCCCTTTTTTTGTGTGGTGACGCATCAATAAAAAGTATCACTTTTCCATAACATTCCGTGAGTGTTGTAATAGGCGCCTAAGGCAAATATACAAAGCGAATAGTACCTTCGCTAAGGCACGTCTGGCTGTGCATAGAGGGGTGTTAGTACCTACTCTAATGTATTGGTAGTGATAGTATGGTATGGCAGAAGAGTCATGAAAGTAGAATAAATAGAATAAATATACTAATGATTATGTAACGGGTCTGAATCGTGTTAATTAAACGAAAATAAATATGAAATACCGGGCAAACAAAAAGGACCATCGCCGAACGAGTTAAGGAACACATCACGGCCGTCAAAAACCGACAAACCACCAAGTCGGCCATAGCTAAGCATTTGTTAGAGTCAGGATCCAATCACTGGATTGAGCTACATCGGCCCCAGGTTCTCTCCACAGACCGTCACTATTTTTTCAAGAATAGCACGGGAAGCGGTTGAAATCAAAAAGCACGCAAATTTCAACCGGGAGGATGGTTACCGTTTATCTACATCTTGGAATCCTGTCATCAGCAAATGTAGACACCGACGAGGTAATATTACGCGCCAGTGTGAAGATACCATTAGTGTTGTGTGTCGAAGTACCGACAGTTCTGAACTTATAAATATCAATAATAATTGTGAATACCAAGTGAGGGTAGGTTCCGAAACCCGCACTTCTCGGAGGTAGCGCTGACGGACATCAGTCATCCCGTGACCACGGCTGGTGTAACCCATGCCGAAACGTCGGGACAAATAGAAAGGTATTTCATATTTCTTTTCGTTTAATTAACACGATTCAGACCCGTTGCATAATCATTAGTATGTGTACAAATCGTGGTAGTTTAAAAATAGAATAAATGCTGTAGAAATAAGATCACTGAGAAGTAGGTATGTGTGGTGTTTCTTTGACTGACAGAGTAAAGAATTGTGTGATAAGAGAGTGTTGTGTGGAAGGGACAGGACGAAGGGGAAGACATAGGCGGACGTTTTCTGACCAGATTGGAGACATCCTAAAAACATGACAGGTTAGAAATACCCTGAACAGAAGAGAATGTATGAGGAATCTGATGGGAGTGAATGAAGCAAGAGAGATATGTCAGGATCGTTGCAAATGGCGTGCCGTAGTCTCTGCCTACCCCTCCGGGAAACAGGCGTGAGTCTATGTATGTATGTATGTATGCTAAATAATAATATGGTATAGTAGGACAAAGCCTCCCCTCCTGTTGACAATGCTATTGTGATGGTTTGTAGTGGCCTCCGATGTAAAGCCACCTCTACGCTCAACACTGCTCCGAGAGTTGTGAGTTCGATCCCCACACGAGATAACACTTTGTGTGAGCCTCAACTCAACATTTCGAGTTTGATATTTGTAGAGGAAGTGTGCCGAAAGACTGTAAAAAGATAGGAGTCATGATAATCATATCTATTACATAATACAATTTTTCTAAGCTAACATTATTGTTAAACCGATGTGGAGAAGTCTGAAGACAGTCTGATATTATAAAAATACTTACTACTTTCATTTTACATTTTTAAGTACTATTTTATTACAGTACATAATTACCTACATAAAAAGAAAGCGTAAATATATGTCTTTTTTATAAAATTTTAAATACATGCACAAAAATCTTGTATTCATAATGACTGTGCCCAAACCAAACAAATCTCGTAAACAGTAAGTGCATGCAAACTTGCCCACTTAACTCCCCGACTACTTGCGTACTCAAGGATTAGTGCAGGAGATAGCTACGAAATGCTAAGACAGAGTACTTAGGCGAGTTACGTGCGAGTTTGGAGGGTTTTGGTGGCGACGGTTATTATGGGTGATTTACTTGCAAGAGGAATACGATTGTAATATATGTATGAGTCAAATGAAGATTTACGAGTGTTATATACCTTTAATAACATTTAGGTCAACGACGCAAGGTCATCAAGGAAACAACGGAGTCTCGTAATATATAGTTACTAAATTTAAAAAAAAATAAGTCCCAAAACTGTTAATAAGATAAAGTTATTGAGACAGTAATTTCAGAGAATATCAATTCAGGAAATACCGTTTTTTTTCTTATTAATATTTACGTCTCGTATAAACGTCTAACTGCTGGGCTGAAGGGCAACCTTCCATTGACACTAAAGCGAAAGCTCGTCGATATGTGTATATTGCCCGTCCTAACCTACGGTGCACAAACATGGTACTTGACGGAAATCCAGAAGTCCAAACTGAAGATTTGCCAAAGGGTTATGGAACGTAGCATTCTCGGGGTAAAAAGGACCGACCGTGTCCGGAATACTACGCTACATTCCCAAACTCGCATAGCCGATGTTGGCTTAAAATCTGCCAGGCTGAAGTGGGACTGGGCTGGTCACCTCTGCCGTATGCACCCAGAAAGATTGGCTTATTTAATAACCAGTTGGGTGCCTCATCATTGTCGACGACGACGCGGCAGACCTAAACGGAGATGGCGGGACGACCTAGATGCATTCGACAGCGACTGGCCGAACATAGCACAGGACAGGGATGAATGGCGGTCCAAGGGAGAGGCCTTTGCCCAGCAATGGGACACATGTATAGGCTAAATAAAAAAAATAAAAAATAACACCTAAAGACACGTAGTAAAAAATGTGAAACAAAATGGTCTTTTTCTTTCTTGTCTCACACCAGTCATTGTAACCAACCAGCAATAGCACAAGTAATTAAAATTATCACTCCCCGTTAGCTAATTATCTGACATTAAAAAAATGCGTTGATAAAAAGTGATTACTTTATAAAACTGGTAGCGCCATCTACCTTCCTATATAACTAATCGCATCAAGATCAATCGTTCCACGTCTAGTGCGAGCGATACCATATTTCCGTCCCGCTCTATCCCTCTCCGTGGAAGGGCACTGCCTTCCGCCTGATTCGTCGACGCGATCGTGAACGCGAGTGACAGTCTAGAACATTCCTCCCGCTGAGAACGCCGTCTCGATACCGCTCCACGCCGCACCGCTGTATGTGATTTACCGCTTCCACCAAGGAAAACCCGCTCGTGAGTGAAGTGAAAACAAGCAGCTGCATCACGAAAACACCAGGAGGAAAAGAAACGAAGAAGGCTGTATAAGGTAAGTGCCTTCCATCCTGGAAATATCCTATACCCACTCAATCACCTCCTCCCGTATCCATCTCCTCTTCCCTTAATTCCTTTCCAGGCGGCGAAGAACCGCTATCCTCTGAATACAGTCCATTTCCTTCTCCAAGTCGCCTACCCTAATCGGTTTGGGTGTATCGCCGAACCATTTTTTTGATCCATACTAGTCGGATTCATTTACGTTTTATACGTTATACCGCTATACCTAGGCAGTTATAGCACCTAGCTATACTCCTAATATATTCATATAACCGTCACATGGTTATTTTCGCCCGCATTAGTAGGTAAACTTTTATGTAGCTACCTACTTATTAAATTATTATTTCTGCAACTATCATAGTTGTCTTATAAATCTCATATGTCAATCAACTTTTATTTCCTCAGCTCTAAAGTGTTGCCTAATTAGCCTACTTAGGTAAAATAATAGATACATTAGATATTCTTATTTTGTTTCGTTCTCATTAGCTTATACTTACGTAAGCATGTCACAACAAAAGAAGTCACGCGTGTCGGAAGACAAAGAGATGACAATCTTAGAAGCAAAACGCAATATTTTATTTGAGCGCATCCAAAACATATATGAATGCTCAAAAACCGCATCTATGTCTGACGGTAATAGCGAAGCATTTCTCAGTTATTGTATAACAGTAGATAGTATTCGAACAGATTTTCATAAGTTGTTAGACGATTATAACGCAAGATTACTTTCTATCAATCCTGATGAAAAACCGAACTATCAGGCGTATACCTCATTCGAAGATCTTTATTGTATTATTAAGCGTATACAATCGCAATTGGAGGGTAAATGTTCGGCAGAGCCCGTTGCCCGCAAACCGAGATTACCGCCAATCGAGATTATGTCGTTTGACGGAGATATACGAAATTGGCCGTTATTCTATGCGAGTTTTAAGTCTACAGTGCACGATAATGGTTCTCTGACAGATGCTGACAGGTTGTACTATTTAATAGGTAAACTGTCACCGAAGGCCCAGTCCGTATTTGCAGGTGTCACACCCAGTGCTGAGAATTATCAGGTCATATTTCAGTCACTACTTGACAGATATCAAGACACGCGCGTTCTAGCGTCTACGTACTTTGACCAAGCTTTAAATCTCAAACTGGCCAGCAACGCGTCTGTCTCGAATTTCCAGCTGTTTATTGATAACTTCGTAACCGCGGATAATTCTCTTAGGAATTTAAAATTAGAAGATCTTTCCGACTGTATGTTGCTTCAACTCGCTTTAAAAAAGTTTGACACTGATACAATTCACGCATTCGAGATGACGGAACGCAATAATCAAATACCTACACTAGATAGTTTTATTTCGTTCATCAAAGATCAGTGTCGAATATTTCATAATACGCAGTCTGGTTCACCTGGCCCGTCTAACACTAACAACAACAAACAAAGGTTGAATAAATCGCGAAATAGTAATAATAACTCGGTCCCTAATCCACAATCTTACGTAACATGTTCGGAATCTAATAGTAATAATTCACAGAAGTGTCTGTGCAGTAATATAGTGCACGACCATTACTATAAGTGTCCTACCTTTAATGATTTAAATCCAATTGCTCGTTTTAAATGCGCAAAAGATAACAAAGCTTGCATTAATTGCTTAAGCATAAAACATAAAACGAGTAATTGTTCCAGTAGAACGAGATGTCGCACGTGTAAACAAAAACATCATACACTGTTACATTTGGATAAAAATAACCGGTTGTCAAGCCAAGCCGCTAACCTTGACACACTCGCGCCGCAGGTGCAGCAGACCACGGTAGCTGCGCCTTCCGCGTCTGAGGGCGAAGTATCGTTGTGTATGACATCCATTGCGCGGGCGACGCGCACGCGAGGACGGCACTCGCGCATCTATAATGATCCGCGCAGGGCCAAAACGCAGTGTACGGCGTCTAACACGGTACTGTTGGCGACAGCGCAAGTTATCGTATATGATGTCAATGGGTCGCCGCACATGGTACGTTGTCTGCTAGATAGCGCATCTCAAACCAATTTAATAACGTTAGAATTGTTCAAACGCCTCGGATTATGGAATAACTTTAAAAATACGAACTCAATAATCCGAGGGATAGGCGGATCAGAAAAACATTGCAAAGGCTCCGTAGATATTAAAATACATTCGTGTTTTAATAGGGACATTAATTTTAACATTTCTTCGCTTATCGTGGAACGTATTACGGACACGTTGCCAAACGCTAATGTAGACGTAGCATCACTCACTCATCTCGAATCATTGCCGTTAGCCGACGCGGAGTTTGCGAATCCGGCAGGCATTGATTGGAGCTTCAATATTTCCGCACTTGCTACTAACTAAAATAGTACGTAGTGAGCGATATGATTTACCGCCCGCTATTGAGACGGTACTTGGGTATGTGATTATGGGTACCGTACCTACGTTACATACTTCTCATTGTATTACGTCTTGTTGTTGTTCTGCTCTTCAAGAGATCAAGGTGGGTGCTAAAACTGTGTGTAAGATAAAGCACTAATTAGCTACGCTATGCTATGCTACGCTATGCTACGCTATGCTATGCTATGCTATGCTACGCTAAGCAATGCTAAGCTACGCTACGCTACACTATACTATATTACACATCCGCTCTGTATATAGATGACATTGCCTGTAATGTCATACCCGCTCCGCTAGAAATTTCGCTTTGTGAAGAGCTTATTCAGCTTTTCAAGCGAGGCCAGTTTGATCTTGTCAAATAGACAAGCAACTCTAAGGAGGTTCTCGCACGCATACCAGATTCTCATAAGGCTTCACCAGTCATTGAGTTTGAGAAGTCTGTACCGCATAAGGTTCTCGGTTTACGCTGGGACAAATCCTGCGATAGTTTTCGGTTTGACGTCTCACCGCCAGATGATAAGTGCGCCAAACGCACCATGCTGTCCATAGTGGCTCGACTATGGGACATAATGGGTTTTGTGGCTCCCACAATTTTGTATGCCAAGCTCTTGATCAAAGAGCTTTGGCTATCAAAGTGTGAGTGGGATGAAACACCCCCTGACCGTGTTGTCGCCGCTTGGGGCCAGTTTTGTATTGAGCTTACCGCGCTCAATCATATTGCTGTTCCGCGTCATCTTGGGTTGGTAGATGGATGTACCGTCAACTTAATAGGTTTCGCTGACGCCAGCGAGCGTGCTTACGGCGGAGTCGTATATCTGCAGGTCCGCATCGGTTCTAACTACTCGGTGCAGTTAGTTTGTGCCAAGTCTAAGGTCTCGCCTGTTAAAACCATTTCGGTTGCGAGACTGGAGTTGTGCGCGGACCTTCTGCTGTCTCAGTAGCTCCGCAAGGTTCAAGACACAGTTTTGCCCCACTACCCCATTAATAAATTATACGCATTTTCCGACTCCAAGGTAGTGCTCGCTAGGATTTATTCTCCTCACCGCTGGCAGACTTTTGTCGCCAACCGCGTTAGTAAATTGATTGAACTTGTTCCCGCTACTTGTTTCAATCACGTCGCGGGTTATCGTACTCGTCTTCAGGAAGAACTCTCCATAGATCATATTGACGGGAAGTTTATTCCACCAGCATCACCACATTTTGGTGGATGTTGGGAAAGCATGGTCAAAGTAATTAAAACGCATCTCTTCAAGGTTATAGGTCAACAGATCCTCTCTTACGAAGAGCCTTTAACTGTCCTTGCACAAGTCGAGGCACTGATCAACTCGCGTCCGCTTCCAACTCAGTGAGATCTAGCCTGAAGTCGGACTTACCTCTTAGTTTAAGTATTTAGTTAGTAGTTTTCGCTATTATTGTGTTGGTAGTTTTCGCTAAAGTTAGTTTAGATTAATTTTATTGTCATATCGCTGTCTTAGCCTATTGAGGGGTTATGCGGTAGTTCACCCAACATAGCTAAGTTCAATTCTATTTTTTTTTAAAGGCAACCCTTTAGGGCCGAGGGGATATGGTAGCGCCATCTACCTTCCTATATAACTAATCGCATCAATATCAATCGTTCCACGTCTAGTGCGAGCGATACCATATTTCCGTCCCGCTCTATCCCTCTCCCTGGAAGGGCACTGCCTTCCGCCTGATTCGTCGACGCGATCGTGAACGCGAGTGACAGTCTAGAACATTCCTCCCGCTGAGAACGCCGTCTCGATACCGCTCCGCGCCGCACCGCTGTATGTGATTTACCGCTTCCACCAAGGAAAACCCGCTCGTGAGGGAAGTGAAAACAAGCAGCTGCATCACGAAAACACCAGGAGGAAAAGAAACGAAGAAGGCTGTATAAGGTAAGTGCCTTCCATCCTGGAAATATCCTATACCCACTCAATCACCTCCTCCCGTATCCATCTCCTCTTCCCTTAATTCCTTTCCAGGCGGCGAAGAACCGCTATCCTCTGAATACAGTCCATTTCCTTCTCCAAGTCGCCTACCCTAATCGGTTTCGGTGTATCGCCGAACCAAAAACTAACATAAGTACCTAATGTCATTTCTCTCAAAATAACAAAGGAAAAAGATTTTCTTACCTAAATCAGTTTGTGAAGGCAATGGATTAAGAATATATCGGTTACCATTTCCTTAACTTGTTTTTTTTCTACCTGTATCAAGATCGTACAGCTTGATATATCGGCTTGGTTATATTAAGCATCCCGTTCTAATAGTGGTTATAGGGCCATTGTTACTTCCGCGAACGTCGAGTATCTGCAAATGAAAAAACGATAATGTCAGCAGAATTAAGGTCTTAGCCCACTTACACGACTCTGCTCCAACACCAATCCTACCCAACACGAGGCGACTGCTCGCAGTCTACGCGGCGACAGCTAGCGGTCACCCAGCAGTCACCCAGGTGTCGCCGCGGCGACCGCTTTCGTGTAGGAAACGCGGGCACCGTTCACCGCGCGGCAACAGCGCTAGCAGTTGCCGCACTGTCGCCGCGCAGACCGCTTGCTTCCAACACGCTGTAGCCGAAGCGTCGACTACCAAGACGTCTGACAGCCGACAGCGCGCTGTCTGCTAATTTATGTGCCAGTGTAAAAAATACCTAATGAACAATACTTAAAGCTCACATTTGAATGATATTCTTTAGGTTGGGTGTGAGGTGAGTCTTTTATGTAGACTAAAACCTTTAGTGTCACTCCGCCAAGGTCATAATCCAAAAATGTGTGATAACTGATAATTTCATTATACAGCCCATCGCAGCTGTTATATTGATGGACATAGGCATCTCCTACTAGAGTCACAAGAGCATTGCGAGTCAATCGTACCCAATCTTGAGCATACTGTAGATCATCATCATCATCGTCCTAGCGTTATCCCGGTTGCTTCCAAGACTTACAGGCCGTGGAGCCCGAGGTCCGCTAACGGGTCCTACCATATAAGACAGAATATCAACTTTTCCACAGAGCGACTGCCGTCTGACCTCCGCAACCCAAAGGAATAGCGATATTCCATGGTTTAGACCAGTATCAGTTAATGTGAGGGTACTGACTGCCCGTAACGACTGTCAAAGATCTTTGTGACAGCCGGGACCGACGGTTAACGTGCTTTCCAAGGCACAGGGCAAGTGATAATTAATAACAATTTAACACACACTTAACTTCGATAAGTCAGTCGCCTCCTACGAGACCCATGGATAGAAATGGGGTAGTAACATTTAATATTCTAAACTAGACGTCGCCAGCGGCTTCGTCCGCATAAATTATAGATACATATAAACAATCCTCATGAATCATTCTATCTATAAAAAAATCGTATCAAAATCCGTTGCATACTTAAAAGATTTAAGCATACATAGGGACAGACAGGCATTCGTCACCACACCGATCCACAACTATCGCATTAGGAAACTTAATCGTTGCGATAACCGGCAACCACGCAGGCAGAACCGAATAAACTTCGAAACGATCTAGAAGATATTGCATAACACCAAATCTTATTTATAGGAGCTTTACTAAGTGACAATAACGTTTGTCAGATAAAAGCCTTAAATACACAAAGCAACCATCCCTTATCCAGCTTTTAGCAAGAATCACGCAGAAAACCCTTCCTCGTCACCAAAAAAGTTCAATCTTGCGGTATTTCATAACAAATGACTGTGAATGCTAGTTGCAATACGCATACCTTCTATCTCTTAGTAAGTTACTAGTAACTGACATTCTTTAAGGAAATAGGTGAAAATCTTTTCTTGACTTAGCCTCTGACTCTAAAATGTTGGTAACGAAACTTCAGAGTGTAAGAAGCTGACATTTTACGTGTATGTTCCTCGTCGAGCATTCAGAAGGAGAAGAATTCCTACGGAATCAGGCAGAGAACTTTCATTTAAAAACAAAAGTAATGTGCGAACGTAGCTGCAGGGATCCTTTAGTTGTATTTTGTTTAAAGATGGTATGAAAATCATTCAACCTATGTTATCTACACAAGTAACGTGTATTCCCAGTTGACAATAGGTACATATGGGAGTAAAAATAAACACCAAAAACCATTTAACTAACCTTTGTTCAGTCCCTTTTCTGGGCCAAAGTCAGGTACAAGACACAAAAGTTTAAGACAATACCAATATTGGGTACAGGAACTTCCAAATCAGTTTAGGAGTTAAGACGTAAAAAACAAACTTATAAACCGGAGTGAGCCGAGCTCGCGGGTAATTGAGTTTCGGGAACGTTCGGTGTTTGGTCTGTTACGGTATTATTGTGGGAAACAGCAAGTGTTTACTGGCTTATGGTTTTGAAGGTTACAAATACTTACCTAATACTTACGGCTGTCCGCTTTTAACACACACTGTCATCTAATCCCAAACTAGGCAATACTTGTACCTCAGCTACCAGATAACATTTTAAACTTATTCACCCTGTATATTTTAAGTCAGTGTTTTCCCGGAAATTATTTATTTAACTCATGCTAAAAAGCATTTATTTTACAAAATGTAATTAAAAAATAATATTTTCAAGAAAATTTGTACTTCAGAACACTATAACGTGACGGTCGATGCACATTACCTATTACCTATCACATCACATTGCAGTGGTGTAAAATAATACATACATACATAGACTCACGCCTGTTTCCCGGAGGGGTAGGCAGAGACTACGGAACGCCATTTGCAACGATCCTGACATACCTCACTTGCTTCACTCACTCCCATCAAGTTTCTCATGCATGCTCTTCTGTTAAGGGTACTTCTGACTTGTCCTTTTTTCAGGATGTCTCCAATCTGGTCAGAGAACGTTCTCCTAGGTTTTCCCCTTTGTCCTGTCCCATTCACACTAGCCTGATATATCTTCTTTGTCAGTCTATCGTCATCCTTCCTGTCCATGTGCCCAAACCATCTTAACATGCCTTTCTCAATGCTTGTCACTATATCTTCTTTTACCCCACACCACTCTCGTATCACACAATTCTTTACTCTGTCGGTCAAAGACACACCACACATACTTCTCAGTGCTCTCATTTTTACAGCATTTATTCTACTTTCAAATCTCTTCTGCCATACCCAACTTTCACTACCGTACATAAGGGTAGGCACTAACACACCTCTATGTACAGCCAAACGTGCCTTTTTGGACACGTTTTGACTGTTCATAAACGCCTTCAGAGCTCCATTCACACAATTACCTGCATTAACTCTCCTTTCAATATCTGCTTCATTCTTACCATCTCTTGTAAACAACGTACCTAAGTAAACAAACTCATTCACTTGTTCCACTCGCTGTCCATCGATCAAAACATTACAAGCCGTAACGCATTCCTCCTTTTCAAAAACCATAACTTTCGTTTTACTTACATTCACTTTCATTCCTTTCCTTTCTAACGCACGATGCATGATTGTTACCATCTCCTGCAACTCCTCCGTTGAAGATGCAAGTATAACCTGATCATCAGCATAAAGGAGGCATTTGACGAGTAACCCATTCATCCTTAATCCGTAGTCACTATGTTTGAAATCTTGCAAACAACTGTCCATGAAGAGGTTAAACAGCCACGGCGACGCTACACATCCCTGTCTAACACCTTTATCCATGGTAAACCAGTCAGTGTATGCCCCGTTTATCCTCACACAAGCTCTAGAATCCTCATAAAGGGATTTCAGAGCTCGAATGAGGCTGCTGTCCACCCCATTCATTGACAGCACCGACCACATTTCATTCCTCACCACTTTATACAATAAATAAACTACTTTTATATTATTTTGTAAAATAAATAAATTGCTTTTATATTATTTTGTAAAATAAATATTATAGTAAACTTTTATATAAGTAATGGGCTGAGTGAACAATTTTCGGCGAAAAACTGACTCTTTATACGCGGTGTATATCTTAAAAACATTTAAATTATTATATAAATTACACTCAGATATGGAACAAATCATCGCGCTAATCCACAGGCCACTTAATAAATCGCTTGCCCGCTATTTACACAGAGATTTGGCCTGGGTGGGAATAGAACCAACAACCTCCGGATTGGATTTTGTAACTGCGGCAGTAAGTTACTTTACTGCCCTTTTACTCGTGTTCCATAATAAACTTATTTGACGGTTATGCATATCCCTGTGGAGATTTTACAGACGTTAATCTGTATATCCACAATACGATATACATCATAATATAACCATTACAAAACTATAAAAAAAAATTATTACATTCCAATGTTGGTCTTAACTACGCTTTATTCAATCCCGTACAGGTAATTCTACAACACTGATTTCAATCCCTAGGCTTATATTAACAAATATAAATATAACACGCGATAGCGTATGCGACTGCTGATCGGAAGTCCTGGGTTCGATTCCCAAGTCGGGCAAAAGGGTTACTGGGTTTTGCCGGATTCCCAGTAGCAGCACAGAGTCTGGTGATATGCCCGGTAACGGCAATATGCTCGCCCCCTATTACGTGGGACCTACAAATTCATGGCGAAATGTGGGTGTAATATTACGCCTCTGCCTACCCCTTCGGGGATATAGGCGTGAGTCTATAAAGTAAATAAAAAATATAAAACGTTGGGTATTTTGTTACGCTTGAAAATACGAGCCCTGATTTTTAAAACAAAAGGTCTTATTAGTAAATATACTTGGTTTGCAGTTTACTTTTCGCCTTAGGTACTAAATGTGAGCTACATAAGTATTATCTAGTGCAAATGTTTATTATGCACCTATCGACCTTATTCAAACAGCATTCATTTTCAAAAATCATAGAAAAAACCTAGCCTTTGTATTAAGTAGGTATGTTTATTACTTGTTTTGTAATGAGGTTTATAATATAAACATACTTTTATGAAATAAATTAGGCTCAAAGTTTACTTATTAACCTAAGCTAGCCTAAAGTAACTTATGACCTAATGGTAATTTCTTAAATAATATTTGAATTTCTTTGGAACAATTGTCAATTTGTAATTAGTAGCAGTCTCCTTTAAAATATCTTTAAAACTATTAAACGTAAGCTGTTTAGTTCTTATTTTGTTATAAGTACTTAAAAGAAACGAGGCGAATTATCTGAAAATATTATACATATTTCGTTAATTGAGCACTTACTGTGCAGAAATTGTCAATCGACATGACGTAGGTAAGCGTAACTAATTATTTTAATTTCAATTCGCGTCTTTACTCTGAAATCACTCATGGATAAAATATTTTACGTTTCAAATATTATACGTGGTCTAAAAACATATTTATTGTTGCATCAATATCGTAGGCTTTATTAGAATACTATTCACTCTGAGTGAACTGAGCCTTGATAAGGCCAGAAACGAAACAGCTATATTTTTTTTTGTTAAACACAACTCACGACCTGACTAGCGAGCCGGCCGCTTTAACCACTACGTCACCCTTGCAGTGAATATTACTACAACAATTTGACAACTAAAGTAATTATCAACTTCATTTCACAACCGCTGCACGATCTATAAACATAAAACATTAACTTTATGACTAACCGTAGACAATCTTCATAAAATCTGTAAGAAACCAGAAAGATATATTTTAGCCTAGCACTAGGAATCAAAATGGACTCGACATGTGCGTACACCCGTAAAGGACGGACATAGAGTACATCCTGAGTTGGTGTTACCAGATGTCGTAAATGTTTACCCTACAATTCTACGAAGTACATATTAACTTTTAAGTAACATTGTATCAAACCTGAATTGAATACATTACCAGATATCTGAGACCGCGTTCTCCTATAATTTTTAATCAATTTGGACAATTTGGCATTTCGATGAATTTATGAGCTATCTCGAGAAGTTCCATTAATATACGTTTAGGTATTTTTGCAACAAATAGTAACAAACATCTAGGTATATAATATAATTTACAGCCCAATAAAAAAATAAAAATATAGCTAACCTTACAATGAGTTTTAAATCCATTCTTATGCTGTGCGATAAGTATTTTTTATACTTAATATTATTATGTATAACAAAAGTGTCGAATAGGTGGGACTGGCTTCACTCGCCAAATAAACACGAGGCTCAGAGTTAGATATCTTTTATTATATTATTTGACACTCAACTTCACTGTCCTTTGAACGAAATTAGTTTTTTATACAAATTTCTTATTGTCTCTTCTGTATCATTCGAGACTGATTTCAAATAAGTACCTATTGCGGAGAGTTTTCCTAAAACTTTCACTTTTGTTCAAAGTGTTTAGAGCATACTCTTGCATATTTATTCGGATCCCAGTTTTCTCCTCCTGTTGCACGTATCCACAATTATTGTCGGATCGTGCAGTCCTTTGGGAATCTATAAACAAATAATTTCAGTACTACAAGGAACCGGAAAACAAATTAAACAATTTTTCTTAGGTTCATATGAAACTAAGAAAACTAAGAAAACGGCAAATAACCCAAAATTTGGGTAATTTCCCAAACGCTTCTGTGGTATCCCTGAAAAACAATTAACGCTGTAAAATTAAAAAGTATCGATGACTTTTGGCTAGCTCAACATTCAACGACCTATTGAATTCGATTGTGTAATACTAACATCGCGGTGATAATAAAATAGAATTTTTTAGTTTATTGATGTAATTTAGAAATTATTTCCTTAGGTAATAATACGCTATTTGTATCGTTCTATCAATATTTTCATGTATAAATAGATATTATAACTAAAATATCGTACTTACGAATAAATGTTTATGTTCTCACATTTCCGCTCACTATGGCTTTTACAGCCTAAATGTAACAAATCACCATAATAAATCTGAACCAATGATGTTTTCACTAAGAATTCACAATTAATAACAATAATAACACAATTTTTCGCGGAAATAATTGAGAGCTCAACCGTTTGTTGGTCACAAACAAAAAAAAAAACGAAAACTCTTACAAAGACAAAAAATGCTATCCTTGCCTCTTTTACTCTTATGTATTTCTGTATGTCATTATCTCGGTCTGTCACGGTATTATTATTTGCTTGTCAAATCCATAGAGATACATCATCCTAGCTTTTAGCGGTCATAAAACAGCGCTGTCAAAATAAACGATTCTGTGCACCGTTCGACAAACTGTGGCTTTATAAAATGAACAAGACAGTAAATATGTATAATGAAAACACGGACATAATAGTATTTATTACAGTGAAATCATGTTGTAGAAAATTACTTTTAAAGATGAAATTTGATACGGATGGGTTAAGAGGTACGAGTAAATGCGGCGATTACTTGGCGAACATGTTGGGTGATATATCAACAACTCGAAAGAGCTAGAGACTACGTTGTTAAATTGCGTTCTTTAAGATGACCACATTATTAACAGTGTCTGTAACATTTTTTTATATAGAAGAACTTGCAATGTTAACTTTCGGCCCATCATTTCCGTAATCAAAACACTGAAAGAAAAATTATGTGAAATGTTGTATCCTATTTAGATAACTTGCCCACCCGATAGCAATTAGTAATTTCCTTTACTTAGAACGTTTAAAGGAAACTGTATTGACTTTGAGACTGATTGCCTTTTAGCTTCTCGTTATTGGTAATTTCATTAACGCGTACGCGTTTTAAGTGTACCTAGAAATGTTCTACTGGAAACATCAGAAAAATATGATAATATTCACTCGATGATTGAAGTCTTAATCATCAGGTGTTAGGAAAGCTTTTTAAGTTTTCAACAACTATAGGGCAGCCCGTATGCCGTACTAATTTAAGCGGTTGCCTCGCAGTTTAGCATTGTGCCGAGTGTTGTCGGTTCAATCAGATAACACTTGTGTGAACCATATTTTTTCGTTTCGGATCCTTGTGTCCGTTGGTTGAATGTTTGTAAAGTCCACTGCAACACAATAAATATAGATCGTGCGAGAGTTGATCTTTTAACACCAAGACTGTACTTTATTCTAAAATCACAACATACATAACTAACTTCACGCCTATCTCGCCGAAGGGGTAGGCAGAGGTGCAATGCACACCCAAACGTCGCCAGTTATGTTTCGGTCTCAATGAAATAGGGGGCGAGCCTATTGCCATGTCGGGCACATCATTTTGCGAGCAATAATTAACATTTTTAATACACACATAACTTCGAAAAGTCTGAGGTGTGTGCCGGGAGTACCTGGCGATCGAATAAACACAAAATAAACTTATATTATACTCTATTTCTTTAAATTTCTATTGATGATTTTATAAACATTTTCAAATGAGACCTGCTACAAAAAGATAAGAAGGTAAGTATACCTGGTACGACACTTTTATGTACCAGATACTCGTTGGCCAACATATCGGAAAAGACATGGACGCTTTAAGTTAGGAAGGGAAGGAAAATATGCGAGAGGATTTCGCAAACGTTGCTTACATATAAAGGCTCCCAAGGGATCCCTACGCGTTAAACTGTCATGTCGGTCTCGGACGTCAAGTGAAAATGTATAGCACTCGTTAAAGAAAGTCATGCATGGAAAATTGTGAAAGCTGGCTTAGCTGATACCTGGTGGCATCAAATTCATTGCCGTCTTCAATTTTCTGAAGTTAACAGGCAATACGTTGTATTCATTTAGCCAAATAAATTTGTCTTTTGGGAATATTTTTGTGTTTATGACTCATTGGTGCGAAACTTGACACATGTGACAAAGATTTGAACGTTTTTCAACTGAATGCAATCTTATCGTTTTGTGGAACACGCTCTGTGTGAGATAGATAGTTTTGTCTCTATGCAATTTAGACTCATTTCTTATATGATTTCTTTCGTTCTATCTGTGGATTTTCTTAGCAGGAAATACTCACTTTATTACCAAACCATTATTTCCTTTTAATTTTAGGTAATTCTTCCAAAGGAAAACAAGAATAAGTACCTATCTAAAAAAATATTAACTCCATTAAGAAAACTTTACAGAAGAGGCATTTTCGATAACCATCTTTGTCATCTGTCGCTTTTATCAACATCTCTAAGTTATTGTAATCAGACAAAAAAAAATCCTGATGGAAAAAACATTATCTACCTAAAAAGAGGTATATTCAGCCAACCAGTTTTGAATGGGTAAAAACATAAAAGGAAGTTGATACATGCCATTCATAGAATCAAAAACATGATAAATATCGTCCCCTCTGCAACTTGCACATTTGTTTATCTACACGGAAAATCTACTCAGGAGTCTACTAATCCAAATCACACAATCAAAATCACACAAAAGTCACCGGTACTCTACGTGCTCTCTATCGCCTAAAAAACTTTCTACCTTCCAAGACTAAGACAATGCTGGTGCATACTTTAATTTTCCCTGTTATTGACTATGGTGATGTGAGTTATTTCGACCTGAATGCAGACCTCCTCAACAAAGTTGACCGTCTTCTCAATAACTGCATTCGATTTATTTTTAATCTTCGTAAGTATTATCACGTATCTACTTATGGCTCACGTTTGAACTGGTTACCTATTCCTCAACGCCGAAGTTTGCGTGCTCTCACTACCCTCTATTCCATCCTCATGTCTCCCAACCCGCCAACCTATCTAACTCCTTCCTTTCAATACCTATATTCTATTCATGATAAAACCCTACGCTCATCTAATAATCGACTCCTTCTCTGCCTTTCACACAGCTCCGATTTCCTTCATGCCTCTTTCCCTATCTAATCTATCCTTCTGTGGAATGCTCTTCCTCTGGAAATCAGGATGGCCACCAGTCGCTTCTCTTTTAAAATAAAAGTACGGCAGTTCTTACTGAAGCAACTGGCAGAATCATCTCAGAGGTAATTTATTTAAATATATTTAATATATAATATATGTATTTATTATATAATGTATACGTATTTATGATATTATATATTTATGTAGGTACTTATAATATGTGTATTCTATGTATTTAGTATAACTATTTGTGTTTATATTAAATAGTATTTATGTATGGACATTTATGTTTTTATTCTTAAGTATTTATATTATAATACTTTAGGATTGTCATGTTTCTCATCACTTCAATTTGCACCTACCTTGTTTTATCTCTGCATCACCCCAAGGCAGACTGGCAGAAAATGCCTCAGCCATTAAGTCCGCCTATACATGTTCTGTGTATGAAGTTATAAATAATAAAAATAATAACAATACCATATCATTTTTGCAAGGCCCGGTGGGTTCTTTGAGTTAAAAGAACAGGCTCTCCACATCCGCTTCAACATTAATTAAGAACTGCCAAAGTTTTAGCCACCTTTCTAATTAAATCCAATTTTAATGTACAGGGGAAATAGATTAATATATGGGTCTAACTGCACATTGAAATCCTTTTAATTCTTTGAGAATTTTGCGGTCAGAGTAAGCGAGTGTCTGCAATATTTTGGTTGTGGGTACTTGAATAAGGTCCTGTTTTGGTTTGAAACTTTTAGATGCTTTGTGAGTATTAGATTTGAATGGGTTACAAATTATTGTAGAATTTGGAGGAATATAGGCGTATGTATTTGTAAGGAATAGAAGCAGTAATAGGCCAGTGCAGAATGTGACTTATGATTCCAAGGCAGTAATATCATCAGTATCATCACACATCACGGTGTTATTTTTAATTTCATAAGAAGAATAAGAACACTGTCCATATATCTTATTAAAAGTTGTATGTTAATTTTAAAGTAATTATAAATTTTTATACTGACTTAAAAATTACATTTTTAAGTCATTATAAAAGTTATTCTTCTATTCTGGCATATATTCTATTAAATTGTTAATAATATTATCGCTTCTCCCGTGCCTCGGAGAGCATGTTGAGCCGTCAGTCCCGGTTGTCGTGAAGATCTATGACAGTCGTTAGTCAGTACCTCTAAATAAATTACTGACACTAGTCTAAGACATGGAATATCGCTATCCCTTCGGGTTGCGGAGGTCAGACAGGCAGTCGCTCTGTTGAAAAGCTAATATTCAGCCAAAGCCGGTTAAACTACTAAGCTGACCCCAGATTGAAACTGGGATAACGCTAAGAGGATGATGATTTTCTTCTATTCTGGCATCCCAAAAGTTAGAAATGTTGTTTCGTAGGTACATCGTATTGCAGGTATACGAAGTGCTAAATGTAAAATACTCAATAGTTTTCCTGCTTAGCAGGTTTTGTATGCTAAAATAGGAAAGAAAGCTTGCCTGCATATTTGTATACTCATTTTCATAAAGTGTAGTCTACATAAATATATGTGTATGATATCTTCACCACTGTAAATGTATGTCCTAATAGCTTCTATCTATTCTAAAATTCAGGTCCCCTGTAAGAGCTAATAGATCTTGCACCACCGGTATATTGCATTTATAAATAGCTAAATTAAATTGTCCGCAGCGTGCCATATATCACAGGTGAGAACTAGCCATGCATCTTCTCGCACGTAATCATTTAGATCCCTTAGGCCCTCGGCTGAGACGGTATATTCAATAAAGTGATACTTCATCTACATCCACGTATTGTTTATGATGCTAAATTAACGTGTACATGAATATAGTGTGTTGCTGTCCTCCGAATTTGCGCAGTCAATTTTTAAGGCAATATTTAAAGTCTGCGTTTAACTTCCAACGGCAATATGTGTGAAACTTTTTTTCCTCCTTACAACGTATAAAATTTTTCATTTTTATCATCGAGGCATAACAGATAATTATCAATTTTCATTAATCATTAATAACTTTCTTTAATTTCAAAGAGTGCTTATATTATGTTTCAAGTTTTCATAATGTAACTTAGCTTTAGGCTTTAGCATATTTTTTCTAAAATAAAAGTTAAGTACCTTTTACACACAACACCGTTTCTTACTATAAAACACAGGTGAACTTTAACAAAAACAATTCACAAAAAAAAGCTAAAAATAATCACATTATTTGGACCTGCAAAGCCAGAAAAACGGTTGCCCATTAGAACATAAGCTCATTCACGGCTCACAAAGACTTTCTCTTCAAACCCTATCAAAATAAAACTTTGGGAGCCCCTAAACACAATTTCGCTTGAAAAATTATTCCCGTGGGGTTTCTATGGGCACAAGGAGATCCCTCGGCGTCCATTAAACCTATCGTTTTGTAGATCTCGCGCGACATTAAGAAAATATATTTCCAATTGGTTAGTAGGGGCGTGGCTGACAGGATAGTATGGTGACCAAGGTTCTATGAACTTTAAGAAATTTCATTTTATGACTAGTTGTTTAGGTTTCACATGGATTGCTTCAAGCGAAAATGACCCATACTAGAGACCTATCGCTTTATGTACTGTAATGACCAATCGCTTTATTTTGTAATTTAGTAGACATACAAATCGCGAAAATTTAAAAGCGAATAATTTTGTCGGGTATTTCCTAGCTCATGGAACGTACAATAATAAATATGCATTCGGTGTGAAGAAACGAGATATATATGTAATTATAACCTAATACCTGATCGCTCAGTGTTACCATACTGCCAGCGAGGACTGGCTTCCCCAAAAAGCGATCGGAATTCTCGTGGTTGAGGCCAGTCAAGAGTCGCCAATCATGATAAACATACATACATACATACATATCGTCACGCCTTTTATCCCCGAAGGGGTAGGCAGAGGTGTTTTTCTACACCCACTTTTCGCCAGATATACTTTAGTCCCACGTAATAGGGGGCGAGCCTATTGCCGTACCGGGCACATTTCCAGACTTCGTGCAGCTACTGAGAATTTCGTGACAGAAAAACCCAATAACACTGCCCGACCTAGGAATCGAACCCGGGACCTCCCGATCCCACGCGCACATTTATGGCACGAGACCAACGAGGCAGTCGTATAGGGTTTGATGTCGAGTTTTCCGTCTCTACGCAAATATGGTATTTGCATCGTGTTATCCCTTAGTCGCCTCTTACGACACCGACGGGAAGATGGGGGGTGGTGACACTTGTATTCTATGCCGTCAACCACACGGCAATCATGATAAAATAAGGGATTTATATCCTAGTGTTAATACTAATTAGACTCTAGTTGAATAAAAAATCTATTTCCACCCACGGGCATCACTAACTTAATAAATCCATTAAAAATTCTAAATACAATGACCTATCATCTTAAGAACATAATTTTGCCCTTATCATGTAATTAGACTAACAAACGATCATTTTCGCTTTCATATCAAAATATTTACAATAGCTTAAAAGCCTAAGTTTGACGAAGTTTCGTATTAAACCATTTCTCAAAGCTCTTAGCGATATTAAATTTTTATAACATGCTTCATTATTTAAACTTATTAGCTCTACTTAAGTGATTAGGGTGAATCTAAAATTTAACATGAGGCGTGGAAAAATTCATAATTTTTTTTGAAAAAATCCTAAAGTGTTATGTTTTTGCACTAAGTATGCACTTGAAAGGTGAAAACACTTTTGTTCAGATAAGTTACAAAGTAAATTTTATGTATTTTGATATTATAAGACACTAAAAGTAATCTGAAACTTGTATCTACTAGAAAATCTTGCTTAGAAATTTATTATGTGTAGAACAATGGCTGTTACTCCTTGGAATACGGATAGAGACTATCTTGCTTAGAAATGATTATGATAGTGTAGAACAAATCTTCAGAATAAGGATGGAAACCGCTGAAAAAATACCTCATCATCATCGTCTCAGCGTTATCGCGGTTACATTCAAGATCTTCGCTTTGGACCCCGCGATTTGCTTACTGGTCAAACTAGATGTGACAGATTATATAGCAAATATAAGATTTTCTATAGAGCGACTGTCATGCCTTTGGGTATGATATTCCATGACTTAGTCTAGTGTCAGTATATTTAAGGGTACCGGCTTTAATTGGCAATTCAAAATATGCATTTAAAACTCCTTCCCTAATACTGTTGATGGCTTGTAACGTAGTACGTATACTCTTTCAAGTAAATAATAAAGCAGGTGATATTCTCGTTTTCAATAACAAAGTCTCAGCAAACACCTAAAACTTTCAGCCCTTATGTAATTAAAATGAGTTAAGAAAACTCCAGCGCCCGCTCAAACGAAAAACTTCGTCTATAGAGTTTGATTTAACAAACTCGAGGGCTTCAACTAAAACACCAGGTCTCAAGGGACGTTGTAAGTCAAACACCCGCTACCACTGCAAGCCGAAATGAATAAATATACTCTGTTTGACGATCTCCAAGAAAATAAACTAGATTTTTGGACCTTTAGTAATTCTAGGGTACCAGAGCTTTTTATTTGATGATTTTACTACAAAGGCCCTGACTAAGTGACCTGTTGTCTGAAAAATGAACATAGGATTTATCAACGCAGTGCGGCGGTGTCGGTTTCAGCAATTAGACTCCTCGTTGATTGGAGACACCAACTTAATGTGACCGGGATGGACTGTTGAACAGGATATATGGAGCTACTGACATGTACCTATGTTGTTATGAAAGATCCCGATAGTGTAACTATGGGTTGAATAGGAAGACTTGAGACCAGTTTCACAATTGCACGATTAGGTTCGATTAAATTAATTGGCAGATAAATGCGAACAAATGTTATGAAAATACCTACATTGCCTAATTATAATAACATGTGTACATACAGTACGCACATGTCTTCGAATACACCAATGCTGGCTTGCATATGCTTAATCAAATCAAAATACTTGTTTAATTTATGGTCAATACAATTAAATGCTAATGTTTTATTAATTTGACAAACACACAGAAACATATAAGCGAAGAAGACTCTTAGATAGCTGTCTAATAGAGATGACCAAAAATGTGCAAAAGAGATGATAAATACTTTTGTCTCTTTCTAGAATTCTTAGCTTAGTCTAGACTTTAGCAGTAGACTACTTGGGCAGAAAATAGGAAAATTCAGCTGTAACATCATGCATTTCTTGGAAATTAGAGTCGAATTTCGACCACATACACCTCTATCGTTGAACTATTACATGAAAGTCGTGCCATTTCCATACGTCGTCGGTACATAATTAGATTGCAGTGAGCGCTTAAGTGCCTGTCGTCGACTATTAACCGTTACTGCCCCCTAACGTTAACGTAGACGGGGCCAAGATAGTGTCTGCCCGCTTTTATTACAGCTAGATGCTGAGAGGTTTGCTCGAGTATTAAGGAAAATAAAAGCTGCAGGCCTATATTGCGTCATCATCAATCATCGTCATTATATAGAAATTCATCGATTCGTAAGGGTCTAATTAACAGACAACGTACAGCTAAAATTATTGAGAGCAAGCAGCTGAAATTTGGCGTGTATGTTCCATAGAGACTGAAGGGGTGCACTAAGAAAGGATTTTCCGAAATGCCCACGCAAGTAGGTAGAAACAGATAAATTTAAAAATATATGCAGGCGTATAAGAGCGGTGATAGCCAAGTGGTGTACGTAACAGACTGCCGATTCGATGGTCTCTAGTTCGATCCTCATGTACCCCGGGCGCACACTTCTGACTTTTCGAAGTTATGTGTGCAATAAAAATGTTAATTATCTGTCGCTTTAAATGTGCCCGGTACATGGCATTAGAGTCGCCCCCTATGAAATTGTTACCGAAACATAACTGGCGTGTAATACACGTCTGCCTACCCTTTCGGCCCCTTCGGGGATGAAGACGTGAAGTTATGTTATGTTATGCGGGCTTAACTGCGCCGTGCTCTAGTATATTCATAAATTATTATAATTACTATACCATGTTAGACCAGAAATCAGGCCCCTGGGATTTTTAAAGACAATTCCACACTAAGAATAGAACCTATGTCACGTGGACTTTACACACATACGACCAATGAGCACAGAGCTGCACCGAGACTCGAAACAACTATTTGTGGATCACACAAGGTGTTGTCTCGTGTGTGGATCGAACTCACAACATTCGACGCAGTATCAAACGGCGAAGCCACTTAAACCACTATACCCACGATGCAGTTAGTGCAAGGTTTTAAAGCATATGTCATGGATGCAATAGGGATAGTGCAAATACAGTAATGATGATGGTGTATCATGTATGTCGTACATTAAAACAGCTCAAAACATTACAGCTACACCACCGCTATAAACAAGCAATCCCTCGGGAACAAACCGACGCGACGATTGACATATAGCCCGATGACGTATTTGACCACCTACACCTCGCAGTAGGCACACATTGCGCCACGAAGCCAATATGAAACGCTGTGCCGTCACAATACGCATTCGGCACGTAATTTGTGGCGTTGCCGAGCTAATTATCGTTAAGTTTTAATTAATGTACACCGCAACTTTGGCGCGTAAACGGCGAGTGCAATCGCTTGCAAGCGAATTATTGGGTATAAACGTGGTCGTTCACTGAGAGCTTTCGAGGGTAATGTACATAATATCAGTGAATGAATCCTGCAATTGCTTGCAAGCGAATTACTGGGTAAAACTGTAGTCGTTCAATGGAAGCATCCGTATCGATGCCTATCCCATGCGGATACCGATACAGATGTAATGCATAGAATTTGTAACATTATTGATTAATACGGCAGACTACGCGAAAACTGCAACTGCAATCGCTTGCAAGCGAACTTATTCGTATAAATGTGTTTGTCCAGTGGGACGGATACTCCCACTGGACACACACATGTACACATTTATATATAGTAAAATAAGTTGTGTAATGTTAAATTGTTAATTATCGCTTGCCTCGTGCCTCGAAGTGCACGTTAAAACGTCGGTCCCGGCTGTCATGAAGATCTTTGACTGTCGTTACAGGGAGTCAGTACCCTCAAATAAACTGATACTGGTCTAAACCATGGAATATCGATATCCCTTTGGGTTGCGGAGGTCAGACGGCAGTCGCTTTGTAGAAAAGTTGATATTTTGTCATATCTGGTTAGACCAGTAAGCGGACCTCGGGATGTAAGTCTTGGATGCAGCAGGGTTAACGCTAGGGCGATGATGATGAAGTTGTGTAATGTAACAAAGATGCAATACATCGGTGAACGCGTCCGACTTACAGTAAACGGCGCTTTCAAACAAATAACTACCTTGAGATGTTGTCGTTAACATGAATTAAGCGTATGTAATGTAACAAAACTGATGCATTATATAAAAAAGGTTCACTTTTCGCGCCCAAGCTACAAATAAATATCAACTTGTGACAGTTCAGATTGTCATACAGAATTCAGATTGTCGTACTATGAAAGATTATTACCTTATTCGCAAGCTATACCTGTTTCCATGCGTATGACAGAAAGCCTAAACAGGCCGAAACAAATTAATTAAAGTGTAGGGGTTGAATACACATGCCTCTGAAAAGTGGACCACAGACTTGAACATTAAGTACCTACACCTTATTCGCAAGCTATACCTGTTTCCATACGTATGACAGAAAGCCTAAACAGGCCGAAATTCATTGCACTTGATAGGTGGCAAACGAGCAGACGGATTGCCTGAGGGTCAGCAATTACCGCGGCCCTTGGACACAAGCAACGCCACTTGAGTTACAAGTGCGTTGCCGCCCCTTGGGGTTAGGCAAAGCGAAAGGAAGAGGAGTGGGATGAGGGAGAATGAATAGAGGATGGGGCCTCCGGCACTATTTTACATACATACATACATAGACTCACGCCTGTTTCCCCGAAGGGGTAGGCAGAGGCATATTAAACGCCCACTTTTCGCCAGTGTTTTGATCCCACGTAATAGGTGGCGAGCCTATTGCCGCTTATCGGGATATTTTGTTTGCCAGAGCCAGTATTTTATATATATTATTTACATGGAGTAAATAAAAAGTACCTAAATTGCAAATCATTAATCTTAAGGACAGGTCAGAAGTACCTTAAACAGAAGAGCATGCATGAGAAACTTGATGGGAGAATAAAGCAAGTGAGATATGTCAGGATCGTTGCAAATGGCGTTCCGTAGTCTCTGCCTACTTCTCCGGGAAACAGGCTTGAGTCTATGTATGTATGTTTATTTTATTTTCGGTTGACAAGATGTGTCAGTTTCAGTTTGACAACGGCTCGCGGCTTCACACACACTGTCTAGAGTTACCGCAGCCAGGTGGGAAACTGTTCAGAACAGAGTTGCAGTGGAAGCTGTAATACATCCACCTGACCACGATAGACAATTTATCTAAACACTTTTACTGTGGTAGCACAGCGATGAATTATAATCCTAATATTAATAAAATGTCTTACCAACTCTTACTGATGCTGTTCTTGAATGGACCTATACGATTAACTCATAATTTTGGCCAAAATAACAAGAGAATCGATTAGATACCAGTATCCAGTTCAGCGTAGTCCTTCTCCTCGGGCACCAATCAGGAATTCACACACGTGTTTTACAAAGTTCAATGTTCAATATTTCACAAATTATCACAACTTTGCCGGAAGTCAAAGGCGGCAATTATAAGCATTTACAAGTTGATTCAATTCGCGTTAATTCAAAAGGCGATCAATTTATATCAATTTATATCAATTGCAATCTCGCGAGACAGACCAAGACCGGCGTGTTAATTTTTCAAGGCGGGAACGGAAGTTGACAGTTCAGTGTGACCATTGTCAGAAATTTTCAATAGACTAAACAAAATGTTACTTAATCGATATAATCGATTTGACTTATAATAAAAAATTCTATTTCAAACATCCACCCGCCCCGGACCGGCCTACCGGTCCGCTAATCGGTTGGTAGACGTGACAATGTTGCAACCGCTCTCCTCAGAATCGAACCGTCCACCAAGACCTCATCAAATCGGGGAACTCCATCAGCCCCAGTTACCAAACGAAGGATGCGCCCCCTGCACCATCTGCGTGGCGGAAGGTTAGCCTCCTTGATCAAAACGAGGTCACCAATCTTGGGTGGATCGGTCTTGTCGGTCCACTTAACGCGTTGCTGGAGTATGTGCAAATATTCCAAATTCCAGCGTTTCCAAAAGCTCTGAGTAATCTGGCGTACCAATTCAAAACGCGAGAGACGACCAGGTCTCGTATCAATATAGGGGTACTCAGGCAAGGCGACAAGTGGGCGACCAATCAAAAAATGGCCTGGCGTAAGGGCCTCCAAATCATTCGGATCTGAGGAGATCGGGCACAACGGCCTAGAGTTCAAAACGGCCTCAATCTTACAAAACACAGTTGCGAGTTCCTCAAATATAAGGACAGACTCACCGATTGTCCTGCGCAAGTGTGTTTTGGCCGATTTTACAGCGGCCTCAAAAATACCACCCCAGTGTGGACAATTAGGTGGAGAAAACAACCAATTTATCCCACGTCGGGCAAGCCTATCACCTATATCAGCCTTGTTGGTTTCAAGAAAATTAACAACAACATTCAAATAATTATACGTGCCCTTGAAGTTAGTGCCGCAGTCAGAACGGATCAAGGAAGGCAGCCCTCTGCGGGATACAAATCTGTCAAATGTCTACAAACGCCTCGGTCGTAAGCGAGGAGACCAGTTCTAAGTGTACGGCCTTTGTGGAGAGACAAACAAAAGCACACAAGTAGGCCTTAACAGTCTTGCTGTTTCGAAGTGTCGACGTTTTCACCAAAAAGGGACCAGCGAAGTCCGTGCCAACACCGTCAAACGTCCTGCTCTCAGTAACGCGATCTGCCGGTAAGTCTCCCATCAAGGGCTGCATGGTAGAAGCCTTGAGCTTATAGCAAGGGATGCAGCGAAAGACTACACTCCGAATAATTCTTCGGGCCGACAAAATCCAAAACTCGCGTTGCAAAATGGCCAAGAGCGCATTACAACCAGCATGCGAATTTTCAAGGTGACGGTCAGTTACCAACAAGCGTACCAAATGACCGTCCTTGGGTAACAACAGGGGGTGACGTGCTCCGTAAGGGAGGTTGGCGTTCTTGAGACGCCCTCCAACGCGCAAGAGACCCGTATCGTCCAAAAAGGGGTTCAATTTAGAGACAGCTCCCGACAATTTCGATCTCCCTGATTTAAGGATAGCAATCTCCTTCTCAAAATGCGCCAATTGCACAGAACGAACCCAAAAGATGAGAGACGCCTGTCGTTCCTGTGGTGAGAGAAACGGTGTCAATCGTTTCTGTTGTGGGTGCCTAAAATGAAAAACAAAACCCTTTATCCAAGCAGTAACACCTAACAACTTGTCAAGGGAGCTGTAGCGATTCAACAAGAAATCGGGGTCGAAGGCGCATTCCACCTTCTCAAGACCGAGTGTTCGTAGACCCGGCAAATTAGAAGTATTCAAAACTAGCGTTCGAGGCCAATCAATTTCTGGTCGACTCAACCATTCCGGAACCCACCACAGCGAATGACCTATCAAACTAGGCGTCAAGCACCCGCGCGAGGCACAATCAGCGGGGTTGAGCTCACCTGGCACGTGTCTCCAAACAAGTTTGACTTCGGATTTCTGGATTTGGGAAACGCGATAAGCGACAAATACCTCCAAAGTGTGGACAGACGCTTTCAACCAACACAGAACAATTTGGCTGTCTGTCCAGGCGTAGGTCCCATTAATACAAATGCTTTTACCCAAAGTGTTAGACACGTGGTTCAATAAGCGTACAAGTAGTGCTGCTCCCGAGAGCTACAATTTCGGAATGGTCAAAGATGTCCGAAGGGGTGCTACCTTGCTCTTCGCCGTGATCAGGGAAACTCTCACCTGACCTGAGGCACTGACTGTGCGCAAGTACACCACGGCCGCGTGACCACGTTCCGAGGCGTCAAAAACCCCTGAAAAGGGTGGCCTTGTACTTCCCGGGAGGAAGGATGGGACGAGGCAAGGAGATCTCGTTGACGGCAGGAAGCGAGGATACAAAAGAGGTCCATTCCTCAACAAGAGTGCCGTGTAGAGGTTCGTCCCAGGTCAATCCTGCTGTCCAGAGCTTCTGCAAGAAGCATTTTGCCCAAAATATGATAGGACAAATCCAACGTTTCGGATCAAAGGTTCTGGCAACAGTAGACAACACGAGACGTTTAGTCCAAGAACAAGGCAATTTCAAGTCTACGTTATACGTAAAGATGTCTTGGACTGGTCTGTACTGAACGCCGGGAACAGCCATCATGGTGAGGTTGTCAAGAATCTCAAACAAATGTGGATCCTGCTGATGATCCTCTGGCAAGCCTTCCAAAAGCGCTGGTGAGTTGGAAATCCATTTACGCAACTCATAACCAGCGGAGGCCAAAATACCTATCAATTCGTCCCGCAGGAGGATCGCCTCGTCCGCTCTGGAGGCGCCCGAGCAAATGTCATCGACGTAAATATCGTCCTTCAAGATGGCGGAGGCTCGTGGGAAACGTAAGCCTTCTCGGTCTGCGAGCACCCAAAGAGAACGTATTGCCAAGTAGGGGCTTGACCTTAACCCGTACGTATTAGTATTGAGCTCGTAGACGACCATGGGATCGTGAGGATTCTCTCTCCAAAGGATCAGCTGGAAGCGACGGTCATCAGGGTGGATAATCGTCTGCCTGAACATCATTTTTATATCGGCCACAAAGACAACCTAATGTCGTCGGAAGCTGGTGATGACGTCACAAAGGTCCTTGACCAACTTGGGACCAGAATGCAAGCAGTGGTTCAAGGATACGCCGGTTGAAGTCTGCGCAGAACCATCAAATACTGTGCGCAGCTTGCCAGTCGATGGCTTCAATACCGCATGATGCGGGAGAAAGTAGTGCTCCCCGAACGCCAATCCAAATTTGACACAGACATGTATCCCAACTGTTCATATTCCCTCATGAACTCAATGTACTTCTGTCTGAGCTCCGGATCACGACCCATGCGGCGCTCCATAGCCAACAATCTCTTTTCGGCAAAAGGTCGTGACTCACCAAGCGGAGGCCGAACAGACAGAAAAGGTAGCCTCGTAATGATCCGACCAGAACGGAGTCGACCAGTGTTGTTCTGGAAGAACAGCTCGCACTCCTCATGTTCTGGATTCAAACGAGCAGCTCGAGGAGGCTCCTCTATCTCCCAAAACTTCTGAACTGCATCAGAGAGAGCAGAGCCTACAGCCAACAAATTATCAAGTTCGGGTGGAGGGGGGTCCCTAGGTACAGGTCCCATCAAAGCAAATCCAAATATGGTCGGGATGGCAGTCAAACCATTTGTCACCAAGACCCGTTTCCCACCAATCAAAATTCCACCGAGGACATCAGAGCCAATCAACAAGTCGATTTGTCCTGGTGTGTCAAATTTGGGGTCCGCCAGTTCCAATCCCGATGTCAAATTCACCACAGCAGCAGGTAGCTGCTTCTATGGGTGCATGCCCAAGATATTCTTCAGCACAATAGCCGAGGTTTTAATCCTCGGGTGTCAAGATTCAACAGGGCCAAACAAAACCTTAACTTGCCCTTCAACATAAGAGGCTACGTCCCCTATGCCCCGTATACAATTTGGAAAAGAGCCCATATTTAATTTAACCTGCCCTACCAAATAAGTGGAAACAATGCAACCTTGTGAACCTGTGTCCAATATAGCACGGACAACAACAGAGGTCCCCGTGGGTCCCCAGACCCTAACAGCAACCGTTGGTAGGATAACGGTCTCAATGGGGGGGGTTGGCGTTATAGGACAGGGGTCAATGACCTATTGTTGCCTGGGCGGCGACCGTTGGCCAGGACCAGGCAAGTCAAAACGAGGGTGCGGCTTGAAGTCCTCAAACGCGCGATGACTTGATCCGCGCGCCATCTGTGGGGGGTCATAATGACGCACCCGCCCAAAACGAGGTGGGCGCGAGTCAAGGCGGGGACGCTCCGCCAAAGGAGGGGAATACCTGGGGCAGCAGTCATGGTGCTGGTGACGCTGAACAGCACATTCAGGTGCGCGAGAGAGAGAAGGCGTGCGCACGCTACGGTTCTCCAAGCGGGGCGAGTGGCGATCAATTGAGTGAGGCGACTCTCGGCTACGCGCCGGTGAGCCTCGGCTGCCACCTTCAAAACACCCGCCCGTGCGCGGCGTCGGCTGGTTGGACAAGCGGCCAACCTCTCTGGCATTCATACAGAGAACGTCCAAATGCTGTCCTCCACAGTGAGGACAGGGGCGAGAGTTTGGGCAGTCTCGCTGGTAGTGGGACCCCAAGCAAGAGAAGCAAAGGCGGCGGGCATTCGCGATGCGCCAACGAGAGGCGACATGAAGGTCTAAAAATGCCCTGCAACTGGCCGTTCTGTGCCCCGTGACCTTGCAGTAAGAGCACTCCACTGGGCTCTGCGTGACTGCAAAGCGAGGAGGGCGGCGGTCAACACTGGCTCGGGTGTGAACGCGAGCCTGCTCCTTGACCTTGGGCGACTGCGTCTTAGCCGGCGTATCACCACCGGAGTTGTCCAAGACCCGGCACTCATCCTCCAGGAACCTCTCCAGGTCAGCAAAGGGGGGCAGATGGGTCGCGCTATCCCCACCAAAGCGCTGTTCAAAACGCTACCTCAGGTCGGCAGGCAGCTTCTTTAACACAATGTGCACCAATAAATAGGACCATTGGTCTACGGGCAGGTCAAGGCACTTAAGTGCGTTGATGGCCACCAAGAGCGGGTTCAACAGTTGGGTGCGCAACCCAGAGACCCGGGTGAGCGTCGGCAAACCCAAAATCTGCTCGATGTGCGTATCGGCGAGGCCACCCTTATTATGGTACCTACGGGTAATTAGGTCCCGAGCCATCTGGTACGCCTCGTCAGACACGGGCGGATGCTGGATGAGGCCCTTAGCCTCCCCATCCAGAACCGACATTAGATAGGCCAACTTTTGTGCCGGCCGAAGGTCAGCCCTATCATTGACTAGGCTGTCGAACAAATTAACGAAGCCCAGGTAGCTTCCTAGGCAGCCATCAAAATGGGCGAGGTCCAAAGTAGGGAGCCTACTCACCAGCCCCGGTGCTGACCTAGGAAGCTCCTGCTTCAGGCCGGGTTGCCCTTCCCTATCGGCAACTAGTTGTCTCGCACTATTGGAGACAGCATTATACAGGTCTAAGACCTGGGCATAGTCTTCGCTGACCTTATTTCGCTGGTCAGCAGTGAAATCAGTGACTAACACTTCGAGACAGCAAGCGCTGAAAGTGCGGAACTGCTGTTCCACACTTGCCAGGCGATCATCGATCCGCTCGTACCTTTGAAGTAAGGCCTGCTGGCGATCAGGCCGGTTCACTAAAGCACTGGCCGAAGCAAACCAGCGCAAATCTGATGCAATAGCACCAGCAGCCGCACGCAAGTCCTTGATAGCTGACATAATCAAAATTCAAAATGGCCCGGACTAGCGTTAAATAATAGTAACAATCAAAACTTAATTTTTCTTAATTCTTTGAAACCAACAAAGTATTAGCCTGTTTACTTCTGGTACAAGCAAGTGACAGGTATCTACTGTCCAACAAAATTAATAGTTTCAATATATATTGACACAAAACAAAGTCAAATTTATCAAAAGTTGAAACTTCAAATAAGTTAATTAAAGTTAAATATTCAAATAAATTAACTTATTACTTACAACAGACAGACTAGCTGTGTTATTTGAGATATACAACAGTAAGTAAGCACAGAATATGTGTTACCTAACAATATTATCTATATATTATAACAAGGTTTAGCAATGTAAGGTTCAAACTTAATATATCAATATATGCAATAAACTAAATCAATTGATACATATAACTGATATCTATCCAATCAAAGTGACTTATTAATAGTAACAGCAACAAATCTATGCTAGATTTCAACAATACAAATCAACAATTACTGATTGAGGTTATGTATGACAATGTGCTTCAATTAATGTAGGTCAACTTATACAAATAAATAATATGTATTTTAGGCAAAAACTGACCTGACAAACACTACAATACTGTCTACAAGGTGATAAGATACAAGCTTATACCAATCTGAGGTTTGTACTCAGTAATGCAACAGCGGCTAAATTTCAACCACGCTCTGCTACCAAAATTTATGTCTAGAGTTACCGCAGCCAGGTGGGAAACTGTTCAGAACAGAGTTGCAGTGGAAGCTGTAATACGTCCACCTGACCACGATAGACAATTTATCTAAACACTTTTACTGTGGTAGCACAGCGATGAATTATAATCCTTATATTAATAAAATGTCTTACCAACTCTTACTGATGCTGTTCTTGAATGGACCTATAAGATTAACTCATAATTTTGGCCAAAATAACAAGAGAATCGAATATATACCAGTATCCAGTTCAGCGTAGTCCTTCTCCTCGGGCACCAATCAGGAATTCACACACGTGTTTTACAAAGTTCAATGTTCAATATTTCACAAATTATCACAACTTTGCCGAGGTCAAAGGCGGCAATTATAAGCATTTACAAGTTGATTCAATTCGTGTTAATTCAAAAGGCGATCAATTTATATCAATTTATATCAATTGCAATCTCGCGAGACAGACCAAGACCGGCGTGTTAATTTTTCAAGGCGGGAACGGAAGTTGACAGTTCAGTGTGACCATTGTCAGAAATTTTCAATAGACTAAACAAAATGTTACTTAATCGATATAATCGATTTGACTTATAATAAAAACTAATTCTATTTCAAACACACACACATATGTCAGACTTGCCAACTGGCTTATGTTTAGCGTCCTGCTGTTGGTACGCCTATAACATATTTACTTCTTTTTACTTTTGTAACATCATTGCCTATTATAGTATCAGTACACAATTAACACCACTAGAAAATAACCAGGGGGCCAATTCTGCTATTTTTATATGACATTGATATCATATTTTGAATGGATTTAAAAGCGGTATTCTGATAACCTTATGTCATTATCGTATAATTTAAAATAAACAGTTTGTCGTTGACACATACGATCTCGTTACAATTTCATTCAAATATCATATAATTTAGAAGAATACGCTTTTTGTGACGTAAGTATGACACTGACATCATATCGCGACTATATTTATTTAGCGGAATTGGGCCCCAGTTTGACAAAGTAGTGTTCACACTATCAACAATTCCTTCAAAACAATTTCAACACAATTCTCACAGAAACATTTTACGTAATAACACCTCACAACTCGCAGTCACACCACGTCGTTTGACGTCACAAATTAAATCCCACACATGATTAAGTACATTTTAATATCCCAGTTAAGCGCCAACAACAAGGGTTAAATTGAACCGACAACGCGACTGCTCGTTGTTCCATGCGGGTTGAAATGTGGGTTCGAATTAAGCGGGATGTGCTTGACAATTAAGAGCCTTGTTCATCGCGTTAGAATTGCGATTGCGTTGCTTTAGACGATTGCGAGTTCGATTGTTGGTTGTAGAAATGTGTCATTGGGGTTTGTTTTAGGATTTGCTCTAATTATTATAACTGACTTATAAATCAATGAATAAATAATGGAAGGAAGGAGGAACCCACCACGCACCCTCGGATTGACCAACCCAACTTTAGCAATAGAAAGAGGTTGATAATACCGAACTCCTCTGTTAGGATAAAGGATTATTAGTATCCCGCTGTATGCGCCAACTATGCTTCGACACGTATTTCGCCTCTGCATGAAGCATCCTCAGGAGTGATGGGCAACGCTTAAGCTTTCCTTTATTGTCTCTTATCCTTTCAGAGGAGTAATATTTCATGTTAAGCGACTATACAAAGTACAAGCCATGTTTCATAAGTTAGTTGTTAAGTTTACTCCCGCCATTCGCGGACAAGTGCTTGCCGCGTCGCACTCTTTATCGTGTCACTGTAGTCTTATTTAAGGCTTACGTTTTGTTGATAACTTTGTCTGTAGTGTATCGTATTACTGTCTGTTATAAAAACAGACCAAATGAGATTCTATTTACAGTTTTGAATCAAAGAATGTTGTGCTCATAGTTATTATGAAATCTTATCTATCTGCGCCGTATTTCACAAAAATGATAATATTAACTGACTGATTGACTATCACAGACGATCATTCAGACTACCTGCGTCCAAGGCAGGTGCAGCGTACCGTACAAAAAGTACGTAAACATTTCTTTATCGTACATCTTTAATAAAAAACTGATTTAACAGAGAGTAATACTAGTTAGGCACTTTAAAAGTGTCAAACACCTCGTTTTACAATAATATCTAAAGTAATAATATTATTACAGAACACCGTCTAGTCCCCAACTAAGCAGAGCTTCTATTATCAGAACTATAATACAAGTGTTACAATGGATACCATTTTTAAATACATACATATTCTACATAAATAGATCAGCTTTCTGAAAAAAAAGATTTTAAAGTATCCGTAATTTGCGTTCGCAATTAAAAATAATTGTAGGCACTTGACCGGTCTCACTGCAGTATCGAGAGAATATTACTGATTGCAGATTTTATCAATTTCATTTATTTATAGTCTCACGCCTGTATCCCCGAAGGGGTAGGCAGAGGTGTAAATATTACACCCACAATTCGCCATAAATTTGTAGGTCCAATTTCATATACGAATATAATATAAGGTGACGGTTTAAGAATACAAATTGTCATTATATTGCTTGTCGTAGGTGTGAAAATACACGAATCTAACACTATATTTGGGAGACGGAAAACTTCATATCAAACCCTAAACTAACCCGTTTGGGTAGCGTGGTGTCATGTGAGTAAGTATCTAGGCCAAATTCTAATATTGACACATAATGCTGTTGTGACTGAAATTAGAAGGCCTATTTCCAGCAAGAAACTGTGAAAGGGAACATTATGATGATAAATCATTCTCTAGTCCAAGCACTTCAATAATACTTGTACTAATTAAAGACAAAGGATCTACCTATAGTGAAAATTTAAGAAACAGTTTATGAAGAAGATTGGAAGAAGTGGTATCATTTTAGGCTATGTTCTTACTTCTTCTTATCTTCATATTAATCTGCGGCTGCTAATATAAAATTATCGCTTTGCAAGCAAGGAATAAAACATACCACGTATTCTATAATCTATAAAATGCTCATACCTTTTTGAAAGTTTTTGAGTAGTTATTTTGGGGACCTACTACAAAAAATGTCTTTTCATAGGAAACATATAAAACAATGCACTACTTTGATACCATAAACTAAACAAAACAATTCTATAAATCTCACTCACGGCACAGACATAAACATATTCAGCCTAATACCATAAAATATTAGAAGCCACTACAAAAATCAAATATTATTTTTGGTGTTGCCAACACGGCTGTTATTCGTCGTTCCGATGGATATATTGACATATTCCGCGCGGCTCAATGTTTACTTGAAAATTTTTTTCCACGCCATTTATCGGAATCCAAAAGTTATTCTTCGTACAACTGTTAGCGCAAGCTTTCTTTTATTTTCTCCGTCACCATTTAATTGTTATTTGTTAAAATTTGAGTCATTAACTATCAGTGTTTTTGATCAGTTTTACGAGTATCATACGTGATACCTTGGGCATTCAGGTCATAATTTTGTTTTCTTACAGGTATGTTATCTGAAAATGATATCATTACAGCGCTCAATTTTAATGAGTCAGATATTAAGGAAGAAGACAGTGATAGCGATGGTGACCTTCTAACATGCCGAGAGGAAGAAATTGGTCCACCAAATCCCACTTGCTAATGAAGAAGATTGGAATGAATTGGATGATGAACCCTCATTTTTTCGCGTGCAACACCAATCGTCCCGAAACATACTTTCATGATGGAAACACAGTGAAAACTTAGATTTTTCTCCATATGACGATCTGGATGCTTCATTCGACCTTAACATGCTTAATTGTTATGATTATCATATGGATGACCGTTTTATTGAAATTATAGCTGAATGTACAAATTATTCCAGCGTCAAAAACGGGAAAATCGCTAAATACGACGCTTGAAGAATTTAAACAAATCTTCGGGTGTTTAATGGCTAGTGTGCTAGGTCTTCCACGAATGAGAACGTACTGGGAATTGAAAACAAAAGTATATTACATAGCTAACACACTTACTATAACCGATACCGCACATCTATTCCACTTCTTGATAACACAGTAGAGAGAATCAAGGCGACTGGAACATTGATGAAAAGTAGAGTGCCAGTGTACCGGGGTCCAAATTCAAAGAAAATGATAAAAGGCGCGTATTGTTCAAAATAGATGCGGCATTGTAAAAAGCTGGCAGAGGCAGTTACGATTGTGTCATAATAAGTGACAACAAGTTTGCTGTCGTAAAGTCGTTAGACGGCAAACCAATCCATGTTGCATCAACTGATGTCTGGTTTGCTCAGGTCCTGGACAATTACAACCACAAAATTTGAGCCAACAATCTAGACGCGTAACACGCAGTACCCCACAAGGAAGCCTTCATTCCAGTCCAAGCATTCGTGACAGGCCAGTTTCCATACTAAATGAAATACCTACTTCTAGTAGAAAACACAGACTAATTGAGCCTATACCTCACATTGCAAAAAGGAAGAAAGAGGCAAAACATATTTCAACTTCAGCGAAGGAAGTTCAAAACAACAGATCAAAATGTCGAAATAAAGGTTGTAGAAACTTGACGTTTGTAAAATTTTCCAAATATTTTTGTTCGCTTTAATGTGAATAAGAACAGATTTTTTGATTATCAGACTTCCCAGTAGCTTTTTTAACATAATGTCTGTAGCTTTTTTAACTTAATGTGCCATCTTGAGATGTAAATTTAAAATAAAAAGAATACAAATAATAACCTCGTTTTAAACTAATGCAGTCCCAAAGTATCACCTGTGTTACCATCTCCTATGCCGGAAGGAGAGGGGGGTGTATTTTTTTCCCTTGTGTTTTATTAATATTAAGTGGTACCTAGCTATGAGAAGTAGCAATCTTAGTCGTGGGTTAAAAACTTTAGTTTTGGGTCTCAAGAGGATATACTCTTAAACGTCAAATCATTACTTTGTTGTCACAATAAACTAAAAGTTAAATTTGCATGGTAACAAAAATATGTACCTACTTATACTATATTGAAATATATTTTTTGAAAAGATTTTCTGTTTGACTGTATCTGCGCAAACACCTACATGGTTCAACTTCACCGAGAACAAGAAGTTTGGCGAAAACTATACCCATAGTACAAGCTCTGCTTATTATGGGACTAGATGGTTTTGTGTGCATGTAACTTTTACGGTACCCTCTGGCGCAGCCTGTGGCAAGATGAGAATTTTTACAATATTTATATCTATAACAAGCGATATTGCCGTACAGCCCTACAATATCGGGTTGTTGCAGGCAGCTGGTGGTTAGCTGAGCAGCCGATCGCGCGGAAAATTTGAGTTGCATCGTGCGTACGCCCTGTGTACCTATACTTACTGAAGCGTATACTCACGGGCCAAGCGATACTTTGTAAACAGTTTATTAATAATATTTCATAATAATTGAGACTCAGTAACCTATCATGAGAGCCCCATACTTGAAACTTGATGGCACGGGCTGTTTCCGCAACTCCACGTCTTGGCGCGTATTTTGCGTGCGGGTGGGAATGGTGTCGTCATTCGAGCCACCCCAGCTCTTCGAGGAAGGCCAGCAGACTCTTGATGTGGCCCACGGCTTCCCTCAGGGTGCTGTATCTGGTCAGGTACTGCTGCCTGTACTGTGCGACCTCAGGGCAGTCGAGGAGCAGGTGGGCTGCCGTCTCGTCTGCCGCCATACAGGCCCTGCACAGCGGGCTGTCGGTGATACCTATAGTAAATAGGTGTTTATTAAAGAATCAAAGAATCCGTGTCCTGTGTAGGCGGCCGTGACTGTCCGCAGTTGTTGTTTGGACAGCCGGAGGATTTGTTTGGCTATCTTACCGTCTACTGCGGGAAGAGCCTCCTTGGTCTGCCTACATGTTTCAATACTAATCCAGGACTGGTTGTGTTGGGTCCTGGTCCTATTTCTTACCAGGTTGCGATAAAAACCAGAAGGGAGGGGAATAATGGGCTCGGGTCCCACCACCTCCAAAGTTGCCCCTCTTCTGGCAAGTACGTCGGCTGCGTCATTCCCTCTTGAGCCACTGTGGGCCCTTGATCCATTGCAGTGTTAATTTGTTTTGTTTATCTACCTCTGTTAGTTTCTGGTGGCATTCAAGCGTGAGTGCCGAGGTGATAATATGGCTTTTGAGGGCTGAGAGGACCGCCTTACTATCTGAGAGGATCCTAATGGATCGTTCCCTTACCTCACGTGCCATGATTGCTGTGGCAGCTAGGATTATGCCAAAACATTCGGCCTGGTAGACCATGTTGTAGGCTCCCAGTGGTGCTGCGATGTTGATGTTTAGGTCCTCGGAGAATTCTCCTGAACCCGTACCTGTATCCGTCTTAGACCCATCTGTGAAGATCGTGAGCTCGTTGTGATTAACCGCTCCTTCGTGTAGAGCCTCGTACAGTTGGCTTTTGTACTTCTTGTCGAACACAAATTGTTTCGGTATTTGGTCGCCAATGGCTTGTGTGAGAGGAACTTCTTTAAAGAGTGTATTTAAATTGCTAGTGTGCGGTGTGTTGGTGTCTTTCCAGAGCTTCAGAGCTCTTAGCCGGACCGCCGACATCGTTGCTTCCTGTTGTATAAACAGGTGCAATGGAGGCAGGTCCAGCAACATTTCGAGTGCCGCTGCAGGTGTAGTTTTCATGCAGCCCGTTGCCGCTAGGCATGCAAGTCTTTGAAGCTTTTGAAGCTTGTTGGCGGCCGTTGTTAGGTTGGTCCGAGGCCACCACACTACTGCGCCGTAGCTTATCATCGGACGTATTATTGTCTTATAGAGCCATTAGACAATTTTGGGGGATAGGCCCTAGCGTTTGCTTATCATCTTTTTGCACTGCCAGAAGACAATGCTGGCTTTTTTGACCTTATTTTCCATGTGGCTGTTCCATGTCAATTTGCTGTCGAGAGTGACACCTAGGTACTTGACCTCGGTAGACAGCTTAAGCTCTGTATTAAATAACCTGGGCAATCGGTAAGTGCCCAGCGCGCGTTTGTGTGTGAACATAACTAGTTCGGTCTTGGTCGGGTTTATAGATAATTCGTACTCATTACACCACCACTCTACTATGCGTAGGGCTTGTTGGGTTAGGTCGTACACTGTACTGGTTACCTTACCTGAGGTGAGTATGGTTAGATCATCTGCATAACCTATTGTGTAGAAGTCTCTCGCGTTGAGTTTGTCTATGAGTTCATTGATGACTAAGTTCCACAATAGCGGGGAGAGTACACCTCCCTGCGGGCACCCTTTAGTTATCAAGGCTGTCTGAGTGTCGCCGTGCAGGCGCACTACCCTTTTGCTGAGCATGTTTTGGATCCACTGTATGAGCATCTGATCCACACCATGCCTGGCTAGGGCGTTGCTTATGCTGGAAAAGTTTGTCTTGTCGAAGGCTCCTTCTATGTCAATGTAGGTGCCCAGACAGATGCATTTTTGTCGTATAGCAGCTTCTATCTGGTTCACGACCTGATGTAAGGCCGATTCCGTCGATTTCCCTGAGCTGTATGCATGTTGGTTGGCATGTAGGGGTAAGTGCTTAAGTGCCCCACTTCTTAGTTCCCTCTCGCAGAGCCTTTCCAAGGCTTTAAGCATGAAGGAAGTCAGGCTTATTGGTCTGAAGGTCTTTGCATTTGTATAGTCTGTTTTGCCTGGTTTTGGTATGAAAATTAGTTTGACTTCCCTCCATCTCTTCGGTACATATCTGAGGGCCAGGCTAGCCCTCATGATTGCCAGAAGTCTTTTGCGGACAGGTTCACCCCTCATTGTAATAACCCTGGAAAGATGCCGTCCAGTCCGGCTACTTTGAAGGGATGGAAGCTGTCGATGGCCCATCGGAGTTTTTCCTCTGTGACCACGGTATTTGCATGTCTCCACTCATGTTCGGTCGCCACTGTTTGGGTATCGTGCCACTTTATTACCGGGGTGAGGAAGCAGCCTGGGAAGTGTGTTTCGAGTAGGACGCGTCTTGTCTCCTCCTCCGATGTGGTGTATGTGTAATCCGGTTTACGGAGAGTACCTGGTGCAACCGTTGGTTGCTGAGCCAGTAGTTTCCTTACCCGGTTTGCTTGTTGGCAAGATTAAATGCTGCCACAGAATTTCCTCCATTCCATGGTACGTCTGAATCTGAGGCACTTCTTGTAGCTTAATTTGGCCGCTTTATAAGCTTCCCAATCTTCGTCTGCGCTTGTGTTCATTGCCCTGTTTAAAGCCCTTCTTACCTTCTTGCGCTTGCGTTCAAGCTCAGCGCCCCACCAGGGTTGTTTGCCTGAGGTTGATGGTATAGTGGTTTCAGGGCAGGCTGCGTGGTAGCTGTCTTACATAGACTGCGTCAGTGTACATACCTGCTCGTCGATCTGTTCATTGTTACCCAGTACTGTCGGCGTAGCAGTCAGGGTAAGTTTATCTGTAAGTAAGTGGACATACTTTACTTTGTCAGTGTTGTGTGGTTTCCTACGCGGCTGTGTGGGTTGTATAACGAATTCCATAGAGAAGCTGATCCATCTGTGGTCTGAGCACGATGCCTTTTTCGAGACGTGTCATCTCTTGATGCGTTCAGCTGCTCCTTCTGTTGCGAGAGTTAAGTCGATAATTGTCTGACTACGTCTTATGACGAAGGTGGGCTCCGTACCTGTGTTTAATAGGGTAAGATTCGGCTGCTCTACGGAAAAACAAAGTAATTGCAGTCAAGCAAAATTTTCAGGAGGAGCAAAAAAACGAAAATCACAAATTTAAAACGTACTGCCGACAACTTAAGTACTTTTGTTATTTCATAATTTGTAAAATAATTAGTTCTATCTGTTTCAAAGCAATTTTTTGAGTAATTATTGGTAACTTTCCTTTAAATTGAAAAAGATATTTTTCTATAGACATAAAATTAATTTTAAATAAAAAGATCAATTCAGTAACAAAGTAACTGCAGTCACTTTGTTTTTTAAATAATTTAAAAGAGATGGACAAGTTAGATTTTAGTTTTAATAACAAAGCAAATGCATTTAATTGTTTTAAACAAAGACAATGAAGCCATTTACAAATTAATATATCTACTATAAGATTTGTTGGCTTTTGCTCTTTATGAATCACATAATTTGTAAGAATTGTAAAAACTAGTTCATCTTAGGATTTATTAAAATAAGTGTCACTCAAGGAATAGGGCATGTATATAAAGGTAACCTAAAATAAATTAAAAAAAAAAATTAAATCATAGATATAAGTTGTAATCATATAATGAAGTATTCAATCAATCCGCCTATAGCAGTTCACTGTATAACAGGTAGGACGCAATGCGTCCTACCTGTTATACCGTGGACTGCGATATGAAGACTTTGGTCTTCAGGCATTGCGGTAGGGGCGAAGAGAAAACTCGACGTAGCTTGTCAAACGCTGCTCAACCCACTTGGGTTGGGGAGCGTTTGGCAAGCTACGTCTTAGTAGGATCCAGTTGGATCCTGCAGTCGATTTCTTTCTCGAAGTTGTTTCAACCAAGCTGGACTACTTGACCAAGGTAGACATACTCTTGAACAACTTCGAGCATCGATCCGTCGACATAAACCGGTCCCGGCACAATGTGTTAGTTGAACATAATCTTGGTTTTATCCAAGTTCATGCCGAGACCGACCCGTCGAGAGGCTCCATTTAGGCTGTGCAGCATCTCACTCAGCTCTTCCAGGCTCTCTGCTACGATGACGATATCGTCGGCAAACCGAAGGTGGGATATGCACTCGCCATTAATGTTTATGCCCCGTCCAGTCCAGTCCAGCGTCTTAAAGACGTCCTATATTACATCCCCTTGCCTCACCTCTCTACGCAACTCAATGGGGCTGGTTTTACTGTCCTGGAGCTGCACGGTCATAGTGGCCGTGTCGTACAAACATCTCAACACCTCGATGTAGCGCCAATCGATGCAACACCGCTGCAGAGCATCCAGAACCGCCCAGGTTTCGATGGAGTCGAAGGCTTTCTCGTAGTCCACGAAAGCAAAGAAATGGGGTAGTGTCACTTGTATTCTTTATCCGTCACTACGCGGACAGTTTATTAACAAAATTGATTAGTATTTCGTATAGACAACCAAATCAAAACAGAATAATACGTACTACTTCATGTATGCCTACGATATATTTCGTAAATTGGTATTTACGAAATGTAAACACACAATACAAATAATTGGACATTTGCACTTACATTTGTGCTAGCCGTACCATAGTTCTCGAACGTAAACTGTGGCTATTTTGTATTTTAAACATTTTCTAAACAAAACACACAAGAATCACAAGCCTCGGCAAACTTATGACACGAAGTTGTAAGTGTCTGTCTGACAAGTTTAATTGTGGGAAAACTGACATTTGAAAGGTGATAAAACCGAGTAATGTCAAATAATTAGACATTAGAAATGTACAAATGAACGACAGCATAATTATTAAAAACCAAGTAAATGGGATATAGTAATAGCTTGAATTGATTTACAATAAAGAAACAAGGCAACTGTTATTCAGTTGCTTTGTTTTACATTTGTTATTTTATTTGCTTTATTTTTACGTTAACAAATTTGCCATTTTGACCATGTTTAACTATCCAAAAACAAAGTAAAGTTGTTTGATTTTCTTATAGCTAGATAAAGGGGCTTAAAAAGAAATTTATATCAAATGAAAAGCCAATTAAATCATTTCACAACGTAAAAACAATGTAATTGACGTGCAATTAGTTTGTTTTTGCTTAGACATTGTGGTTTACTTTGTTTTACCGTAGATATGTTGGACAAGTGCCTGCAGTTACTTTATTTTGCAAAGTTTTATCTCGAAAAATAAAGTCTTTTCGATGATTCTGTGAATGTAACAGTGTCCGTTATAGGCAAAATGTTTCAAATATGTAAAAAAACTGATTTTGAAAAATATGTTAGTTGCTTTGTTTTTCCGTAGCACAGCCGGATTGGTGGTGAATAGGTATTCAACCAGTGATTTACCTCTGTTGTTATTGCAGTTCATGCCCACATTGGTGGTGGGCATTGGAGTCCGTTCCTATTACGACCTCCGTATTGGTTCTCTCGCACTGGTTAACCAGACGCGTGAGGTCGAACGGAGGCGGGTCTTCGGCCTCGGGCATGTAGACCGATGCGAAAACAACCGCTATACTCCTTGGCTGCTGTGTTATTTCAATTTGTATCGCTGTGATGTCTCTGAACAGAACTCCGTTAAAACTTGGGCTCTGATGTTTTTAGTAGTTAGTATACAGGTTCTTGGATGTGTGTGGTCAGTTGAAGAATTAATCTTACCTCCCAGGCTGGAGAGGCCTCTAATGAGGCTACCCCTTATCCAAGGTTCCTGGATGAGCACGATGGCTGAATGTTGGACCTCCATACATTTGCGCAGTTGCGCAGTAGCTGTTTGGCTGTGGTGGAGCTTGGTTTGAAGCCAGTTGACGTTACTAGGCGGAGGGTTCATCTTTGGATGATGTCCCCTTCTCCCCAAACGTCAGCTGCGTCAGGCCGGCCAGGATGTCGCCAGCCTCCACCCCGTCGTCCCGCCGCACCGGACTCAGGAGCAGGCACTCATCTTCCGAGTTACCCTCGGCTGCTGGGCCAGCCCCCGAGCCAGACGCGGCTGGCTCTGACGGGCCGGATTCTGCGTCGCACCCTGGCTTGGTGTTAGAGTCCTGCTTGACTCGTGTGGAGTTGTCGTCGCATCCCGGAGGATGGTCGACAAACTTACCTGAGGGGTCCCGGAACCTGACGTAGACGGCACCCACCCCCAATGCGAGGCGGCGCTCATTCTTCAACAGGATCTGGACCTGTTCCTCTGGGACGCCCACCACCAGGAACCACCCACCTAACTGCCTTTCGGAGTGCAGCATCGACCATTTGTCAACCTCCAACCAGGGGTTCTGGAACACCAGAGCGCGACCCACGTCGCGCACGTCGTCCTAGACCCCCTGTTCGTCGGGTACGACAATGCCGCACCGCACTCTCTTCGGGGTCTCTTCCTGGCCCCTGACCTCCAGTTCGAAGCCCGGTGGTGGGACCAGGAGAGAGACTGCCTCCGTCAGCCAGGTCTGCGTTGCCTCGTCGGCGCACCAAAGTTTGAGGACCCCGTCCGCATGCACGGGTTTCCCGGTGAACGCTGGAGCGGGGCGTTTGGGGGTTTTGGTCGACCAGGCGTCACTCAGGATCTTCCTCTGGAGCTCCCGGAGTACTTGGTCCACCAACGCCTTCGGCAAGTTCCCTGTGCGTTTGCATTTTACTGCAACACCTAGGGACGCCTTGGAGGCCTGTGCGCAGGACTTACCTTGTATCCTGGAGGAGTCGAGGCGGGGCTTCTTGTGCTCCCCTCGAGGCGAGCTGGTCTCGTTGAGAGCACGTTTGGCCTCACCTCTTTCCTTGTTTTCGGCAGTTTTACCTGCCGCGTTTCCCGGTGGTGCTGGGGCTGGATGCCGACCAGGGTGGCCAGCCCGCCGCTTGGCGGCAGGCGGCTTCCCCGTACTGCCTCCGGCCTTTTTGCACCCCTCACTGCTGAGTGTGGGCTGCGCACTGGTCACATTGCTGGGACCTGCGACTGCAGCCTGCTCAACTGTTTTTGTAGAGGCAGCACCGGCAGCAGCAGCGGTTTGTGCAGCCTTCTGCTTGGACGCCCTGCGCTGTCTCTTGTTTAGGTTTTTCCTCTTCTTCGACGGACCGTCAGTGGCGGGGCCACTAGTGGGCGGGCGCTGAACGGGATTGGTGGTCTTATTTTTTTTTTTTTTTAATGGCACCCGTAATCACAGGGTGTTGAGCCCAGTTCCTCCGACGTAGTCAGAGTCCTTGTAAAGCGCCTTTCATTCGTCTCTGTCATAATAGCTTCTTGGATGGGACAATTGGGGTACTTTAATATTAAGTTTCAATTTACAATTTTTATACAGTTTTCCTTATGCTATCTTAATTTCTAGTTTACAGTAAAATACAATTTTAATGAAATACAGTCTCAATAATAAAATACAAATATAATTAAATTTAATAAAATACAACTTTTGTGCGCAAGTGCTGTAAAGCAGGCCGCGCACAAAAAGATTTTTCAGGGTGTCGGAAGGTCATATTTTGCCAAATAGGATTCTACACCCTGCTCTATCTATTTCTGTGCACGACCTGCTCCACAACACCCGTGCAGTACAATAGAAATCTGTCTCTAGTTTTTGAATTTGCCATAAGAGAGTGAAGGGTGTCCTCTCTTATGGCTTCCCCCATTTCTGTCTCCGCCTTTAATCGTGCTACTCCGTGGATGGGACAGTGGCAGAGTATATGCGGAACCGACTCTACGGTACCCGGTTCACATGGACACGACGGGTTATCCTTACACTTGAAACGATGCAAGTATTCGGAGAACCCGCCGTGCCCAGTTAACAATTGGCTCGTCAAACTTTTTATTGGTATCTTGCGAACAATCCTGTATGCATAACGAGCGTCAGGTAAAAAGAGCTTGGTTATCGAGGCTGTCTCGCCTTCCCGGTATCTCCTGTTCCATTCCTCAAGCGTGCCCTGACGAATGATACGCTTGACGAATGAAACAGGCCAGAGATCGTAGTCGGGCTTTTTCTTCAGATTTTTCGCGGCCTCCTTCGCGAGCTGGTCGGCTCTCTCATTTCCCTCCAACCCTGCGTGTGCTTTAATCCAGAACAAGGAGACATCCTTGTTCTGAAGTGTACATTTCTTCAGAATGTCCCTTGTCTTTACCGCTAGTGGGTGAAGGGAGTCCCGGTTGGTAACGGTAAGGAGAACCGCCATACTGTCGCTGTAGACCCCAAAGCTGTTTTCCCTACTCTGCGAGATAACCCCGATCGCCCTACTCAAAGCCAGTAGTTCGGCCTGGTAGACGGTACAGTACGATGGCAAAGCAAACTTGAGGGCTCTGGTTTCGGTCTCACCATTCCACACGGATAGCGCAGCACCGACCTTGCCCTCAATCTTGCTGCCATCGGTGAAAATTTTGATCACGTAGTCACTATTATTTCTATATTGTTCCTCATCTACCAAGGTCCCGAACTCCAGGCTGTCTCGCTCCGCGGGATGTGGTGCGTTAATTGCAGGGGTCATCCGCTCGACCTCCATGTCCCCGAGCCATGGCATGGGGTCTCCTCTCGTGGCTTCGAACAGTGAAGCCACCTCGCGAACTCTGAGGTCCAGAGGGAGCATCCCTGCCAGTACAAGGGCCGAGTTCAGGGAGACCGTGCGGTAGGCCCTGCACAACTTTTTAGCGAATCCACGCTGAACTATGTTGAGCTGTTTACGGACGCCCAGTTTACTTGCGGCTGGGCACCACGCGCTTGCTGCATAAAGGATTGTTGGCTCAACCGCCGCTGTATATATTGTGCGGATTATCTCGGGGTGCAATCCCCAACTAACCCGAGCGGTCCTAGCTAATTTTTTTTATATGCCAATGGCTTTTTTGCATACGTTTTTTACGTGCGTGTTAAACGTGAGTTTATTGTCTATGGTTGGTGGATTGGTGGTCTTGCCCTTGCCCTTGCCCTTCTTGTGGCCAACCAATTGCCAGCCCGCGAAGGAGGAGTCGTCTTCCCACTTGATCTCGAACGGGCTGACGATTGTAAGGACGGGACCAGTACTAGTGCTAGCCAGCGCTGAAGTCCTGTCCTTGGGGGATGGTATAACCTCTGCAGCCGAGGCCACAGCGTCAACCATCTGTTTTGGTTTTGCGGCGGGAACAGCTTTCGCTGCCAACGTCGCAGTTGGGGTAATGGAAGGGATAACGGTATCCATAAATGTTTTTACAAGACTTCATCCCTCTGGCTTCCCACCCTCCATGGAGCCCGCAACAGGGAACGTCATACCGGACGTTAGGATTACAAAGGGATATAGGAACGCGGGGCTGCCTTACAGCACGACATCGGGCGCCCGCTTGGGTTAACGGCCTGAGCCGAGTTAGCAACTCTAGCCGTCCACCCTCGCTTGCGCCCTCAGTATAGCCTTCACCAACCACATCAACAGCCGAAATAAATTCCGACTGTTGATGTGGACCCTACGTCCCTAGCCCGTGGCCCTTTGACGGGACACGATGGCCATTTCCCCTGCTGCGGCTCACAGCGGGGGCTACCGTTTTGCGTGAAATCGGGACCAAAGAGGGCGTGTTGCCTCACGGTCGCATTACCGCCAGCGCTGCTCGGCTCAACCCCCAGGACTCCGTCTCAGGTTATTACAACCCATAGATAAATACCTTATAGACTAACATACATTCAATAACATTATAATATTACTAAGACAGATGTGTTGTTTACGGCTTCGTGTTACGCTGAGTGGTATTGTGTAACCTTCCATAAAAACGCCGATACACAACACCTTTCGACCAAAACCCTTCCTTTAGGAAAGCCTCGAGATGTTGAGTCGGCACCCGCACCACGTACGACTTGAAGTTGGTGTTATGCCGTGACTCCAATCTCTGGACTCTCAAAGTCCAGCCGGTCTTCAGGCGTATGTATTCTACGACCTCCTCGTCCTTTGTGGAATGATGCAGCCAAGACACGTACAAATGCGTGGTTGGTACGGCGGGACGCAGCAGCATTTTCGGTCCCACTAACCCGGTTCCACAGAGGTTACGACTAGTAGGTTTCTTCTTCTTCTTTTTCTCTACTTTGATGAAACCGTCCTCTTCGCATTTCTCCTTTTGTGGGGCTCGTAGCTCCACGACGTTGTTATGAAGGGGCTCACAACGCTTCTGTTTACCCCGTTTTTCATCCGGCCGTTTTTGTTGGGTTTTGCTATTGGTAGCAACATTGGCATAGGCGCGCTTAGGCATTGACGCATCAACATTCGTCAGAACCGTGACCGGTGTTGATGACCCGAGTTCAGCAACGTTACACGTCCCACCGCTTGCATTACCGGCGATAGGCGACGCAAGCAAATTCGCTGACCCAAAACTGCCGTTTTGAGCCCCGCGTCGTGTGTTTCCGTTGGAGTCGACTGGCGACCTACTTGTCTATTTCTACAAGTAGGTCGCCAGTCGACTATTATATCGTTATGTAATAACACTACCTCTGCACGTAGCTCACTAATGGTGCTGTCCGACTTCTCCAACTTGGACTGCAGCTCGACCAGGCTTAATTTCAGGGAGGTAATGTCCTGCCTCCTCAAATCCAACCATGGCGTCCATGTCTAACATCCGACATACGCGGGGGGTGGACACGCGACTGTGCATATTACTGGCGCGGTTAACATGGCTAGGGTACAGTCTGGGTGGCCTATGGCCACATGCCAGGACGGAATCCTCCTCTCCACATGTCCCTCTGCATAGTCAGAGGTTCTGTGGATGAGCTGGGCTGGCTCCGAGGGGCGACGGGGTTGCCGTTGGTTACGATGCCGACGGTAGGTACGGCCTTAAAAAGGCAACCGTTCTGCCCGTCCCGCAACTCTGAACAGACAGGATCGGGAGTCTTTCTTCTGGACGTGGGGAGGAGACAGACTGCGAGGAAGAAAACCTCTTTAAAAATAACCCGAACCTCAAGCTCTTGCGCCCGGTGAGGAGGTGCGTGGCTGGGGGGAACCCAGTCGCTAGGGCGCTACCAGGGGAGCTCACCCTGTATGAGCAAAAATTAAAAATGGCGACGGATCAAAAGAAGATATTACCCCAGGAGGATACCGCCCGCTTAGCAGGTGGAGAATCCCTCGGCACTCCAGCGTCAGCCGTAGTGTCCTGCCCCTCGTATTCTGGGAGGGGGCAAACCGCGCCAATACCCGAGTTCGGGTTCTATAGATGCGGGCCTTTACACGCCCAGTTTTGTACGCCCCAAGACGCCTAGTTCGGCGTCGTCCCGTGTCCAGTCGGGCGAAAGGGACTCAGATAGGAGTAGGCAGACTACTTCAAACGGAGAAAAAAGATGACAGCAAAGGGTATCGACAGAAAAGAAGGTATCCCTGAGAGAGGCAGTTGCGGTGGTTAAGGTCGGGGTATCGGAGCTCCACGGAAGAATCGACCCGACAGCCCCGGCGTCCTTGGCTGGGAAGTTAGAGGAGGAGAATCGCGAGCTCCGATCCCAGCTAGCCTCCTTAGGAAAGCAAGTGGCTGCTTTGACCAGGGACCTGGAGGAGCTCCACCGTGGAAGCCATGAAAGGCTTCCGTTGAAGCCTGCAGAAGGGACCAACGCGGCTGCTTCACCCCTAAAAGGTGAGAGGCCGAAGACGCGACCCGAGTCGAGCCCCACATCTACCCGGAACCAGTATATATCCCGGTGGAGGTGGATCGCGTACTGGCTGAGGTCCGTGTAGAGGCACTGGCAAGGGTTTTTTCCGACGGGGGCTTTCAGCTTTTTCAGAGCGTGGTCTCAAGTGGAGTGACCGATACAGTTATGCCGGCCGCGAAAAGGACACCCAAGCGAAAGAAAAGACGACGGGCGATGAAGGAGCCGCCAGCGTCGGCGCCCAATTGCCCTGCTCCAACACAACACACACACAGTCTGTCCCGCCAGCTACAGAGGTCTGAGCCACGGTCGTTGGCAGAAAGACGAAGACCAGGGATGCCAGATTAACGGCTGCCCATCCGCCGCCAAAAGAAAAGGCCGTACCACGACCTCCTTCGACTGCAGCCATCAAGATTTCCTTACCCCCTGGCTCGGAGATTTAAATGGCTAAGGTAATGGAAACCGCCAAGAGAAATATTAAACTAGCCGATCTTGGCATTGCGGGTGGTGTCCGCGTCAAGAGGGCTATCACCGGGGCTCTGATCTTACAGATTCCTGGAGAAGGAAATGTTGCTAAAGCGGATGCGCTCGCAGAACGCCTGCGGCAAGTCCTCTCTGGCACGGGCACGGTCATAGCACGTCCGTGCAAAACAGGCGAGGTACGGGTGATGGACTTAGATGAGTCCATCATCCCATCCGAGGTCGCCGAAGCTGTGGCTGCGGTAGGGGGATGTCTTGCATCCGACGTAAAGGTTGGAGCCCTTCGTGTCTCCCGATCGCGGCTAGGTACGGCCTGGGTTCGCTGCCCACTTGCGGCGGTTCGCAAACTAGCGGTCACCAAGCGGGTTCAAGTAGGGGCTTCGGCTAGGGTAGAGGTGCTGGCAGCTCGACCGTTACAGTGCTACCGGTGCCTTGAGATGGGACACGTAAGGGCAACGTGCCCCAATGAGACAGATCACGGCGCAAGGTGTTACGTGTGCGGTAGCACGGGTCACGTGGCGCGTGCATGCACCACTTCCGTGCCGAGGTGTCCTGTCTGCTCTGATCTTGGCCTACCCGCGGACCATCGGCTGGGGAGTAAGAAATGCTCCCCGCCGAAAAACATAAAAGAGCCCCAACCGCGGGCAGCTCAGACTCACCGCTGGCTGTGGGAAAGTCTCCGCCGACTACCCAACCGGCAGAGGAGGTAATAGAGGCCTAAAATTCGCGTCCCTTCACAGAATCTTACAGGGCAACCTAAATCACTGCCGCGGAGCACAAGATCTGCTGATGCAGACACTCGCGGAGTGGTCGGTTGCCTTAGCGGTGGTAGCAGAGCCGTACTCCAACCCCGAACCATCTCCGATGGTTTGGATCGGAGGATGGTACCGCTGCCGTTTACTGGGCAGGAGGGGAAAATGACCCCCATTGCACTCTCCTTCAGAGGGGGCTAGGGTTTGTGGCAGTAGAGTGGGGTCCACTAGTTATAGTGGGCTGCTACATATCCCCTAATTGCGGCCTCCCCGCCTTCGAGGCGTATCTGGATGGTCTCAGAAATTGCGTGTGCGGCTACCAGTGCCGTCCGGTACTCATTCTAGGCAATTTTAACGCCCGTTCTACTTAGTGGGGTGATCGCCTAGACGACGTAAGCGGAGGTACGCTCATTGAGTGGGCGGCGGGACTGGACCTCAGCATTTTAAATCGGGGTTCGATTAGTACCTGTACGGTGGCAGGGGGAGTCAATCGTCGACCTGACATGGGCCACTCTAGACGCCATCAACCTGGTGTCAGGATGGAATGTAGCAGCGGAGGTGACCACTCTGTCGGACCACCGCCACTTGATGTTTGATGTGGCCATCCGCCGCCCTGGCACTAACCAGACCCGCCGCAGTGGTAGCCTTCCACGTCGTTGGTCCCTCAAGCGAATGGACAGAGACCTGCTCGTCGCCGCAGCCACCGCCGCGGACTGGCAAGAGGAAGAGGTCTCGTCTGAGTCCGAAGCACAGGCAGCCTGGTTCCGTCGCGTCATGACAGACGCGTGTGACGCATCGATGCCACGGGTCCGGCCAGGAGGGAAAAGGGGCTCGGTATATTGGTGGTCGCCCGAAATAGCGCAATTACGTACGCGTAGAGTGCGTCAGGGCCCGTCGCCGATATCAGAGAGCCCGACGAAGACGGCGAGCTATAGCCGAAGAGGTTGTCGAAATGAGGCGGGAGTATGGAGTCGCTGCAAAGGCGCTCAGTTTTGCATGGTGATGCCAAGGCTCGATCCTGGAAAGAGCTTATAGAGGGACTGGACATGGACCCATGGGGGCGTCCGTACAAATGTGTACTGGGCAAGCTCAGACCATGGGTCCCGCCGTTGACACAGACTCTGGAACGCAACGCAACTCGTGGGAAGAGTGGTGGAAACCCTCTTTCCCAGAATCCAGGACAGGCTCATAGACCCCCCGATATCACCGGCGACCGTGAGGTGGTCCGACGACTTTGAGGTGACGGTGGCTGAGCTAGACCGAGCTGTGTGTCGACTCGCGGCCCGAAACACCGCTCCGGGTCCCGACGGGATCCCAGGCTGGGCGTGGTTGTACACTTTGGAAGTCTTGGGGGACAGGCTGAGGCGCCGGTTCACCAGCTGCCTCCGGTATGGCGTATTTCCCACTGGCTGGAAGGAAGCAAGGCTGGTCCTCATCAATAAACCTGGCAGAACTGCTGACACTCCTTCGGCGTTCCGACCTATTTGCCTGTTGGATGAGGTGGCGAAACTCTTCGAGAAAGTAATTGCCGCCCGTATCACCGAGCATCTGTCACGTGTGGGTCCCGACTTATCGGATAGCCAATTCGGTTTCCGGCAGAGGCGTTCGACGCTGGACGTGATAGAACGCGTTCGGTCCCTGTCGGAAGAGATTGTCCGTCGGAAGGGAGTGGCTTTGGCTGTCAGTCTTGACATAGTCAACGCCTTCAACTCCCTTCCGTGGAAAGCCATTAGGGAGGCACTATTATATCATAATGTGCCTCCATATCTTCGTAAAATCGTCGGAACATATCTGCGTGACAGATTCATTTCGTATAAGGGTCGGGACGGTTTAGAACATCGGAATGAGGTCACGTGTGGGGTTCCCCAAGGGTCAGTGTTAGGACCCCTGCTATGGAACCTCGCATACAATGCGGTTCTGAGGGCCAGCCTACCCCCTGGCGTGAGTGTCGTCTGCTATGCGGAAGACACTCTGGTGTTAACGAGAGGGCATGGCTTCCCTGAGGTAATTCGGCTCGCGGAACTGGGAGTGGCTTGTGTCGTCCAACAGATAAACGGGCTGGGGCTACAGGTAGCGCCTCATAAGACCGAGGCGCTGTGGTTCCACAGAAAACGTCAGAGTGTGGTTCCACCCAGCTCATTTGTAAGAGTGGCTGGTGTAGAAGTTCAGGTAGGTCGGTACATTAAGTACCTAGGCCTTACCCTGGACAGTCGCTGGGGCTTCGAGGAGCATTTTGACCGGATGATTCCCCGAGTTCGCAGGGCAGCGGGGGCCCTTCAAAGGCTGCTGCTAAACCTCGGGGGTCCCAGGGAAGAAGTTCGTCGCCCGGATCAAACGATCCATGGCCCTCTACGGAGCGCCTATATGGGCCACACGCCTAGCGGCGTCCTCCCGCTGCAGGGCTAAGCTCAATAATGTGCAGCGGGTAGCGGCCATTCGGATCGTACGAGGATACCGCACAATTTCATCAGAGGCGGCGACAGTCCTGGCACGTTTCGCACCCTTTGACATCCTGGCGGACATGGACGCGAAGGTGTATAGCCAAACTCGCGCTGATCATCGGGAAGCGAATGGGGACGTCCAGGACGAGCTCGAAATGGGGCGCAATGCTCATCGACAGGCTTTGCAGCAATGGCGCGCGCGGCTGGGATTGCTGCAGAATGCGCGCCAACGTGCTGTCGGTGCCATTCTGCCAAGCCTTGAGGCGTGGGTTTGACGCAAACACGGCCGCGTCACCTACCGATTCACGCAGATACTCACCGGGCACGGGTGCTTCGGTGAGTATCTGAATCGAATCGGACGCGAACGGACGGCACAATGCCACCACTGTGCAGGCGACCTGGATTCCGCCCAGCATACGCTGGAGTATTGCTCGGCATGGGCAACGGAACGTGAAGTTCTGGTCAACCAGCTCGGACGAGATCTGTCGCCACCAGCAGCTATTGCTGCCATGCTGGTGAGCGAGGAGGGCTGGCAAGCAGTGGCTTCCTTTTGTGAAGCTGTTATGCTCCAAAAGGAGGCTGCTGAGCGGGATCGGGAGAGGGCCGATCCTGCCCGAAGACAAGGATGACTTCGCCGAGATCCGCCAATGGGGCCGCGGGCCGCCAGAGCATGGGGAGCTCTGGTCGGCGATTAATATTCGTTGCTCTGGGAAGAAGTACGGGCAGGTGAGGGCGTTTAGCCTTCCCTGAGAACGGGTTCCGTTGAACCTGGCGCCATAGGAGGAGGACTGGACAGCTCCTGTACCCAGTCTTATTCTCGTAGGGCGTCATTGGTTGGCAGTCGAGGCGGTTTTTAGTGGCAACACCACATACTCCGTCTCATTTACCCAAGAGACGGAGATTCTAAGGGATTGTCCAACTCGTAAAAAAAAAGGGAGGTAATGTCCTTCAGCAACCTGGTAACGTCGACGTGGTCGAATGTGACGGGTGGCAGCTTGTGCAAAACCTTCGCCACAAAAGTAAACACATCGTCAGGATCGATCACCTTCAGTAAGGAGATGATGTCCTGGATACTCTTCACGGTGACAGACAAGATGCCGTCTCGGCGAAGGGATGGCCTTCGCCGAGACGGCATCTTGTCTAACTTATCCAGGATCTGATAAAGTAGCCTCTTGCTACCACTAATGTCTTCTTCTTTGAAGTTGGACTTACAGATCTGCAGAATGCTGACCTCGTTCATGGTGTAGATAGAATGTTTATTTATTTAATTATTTATTTGTATGGGACAGAAAAGAAACAGATACATACTTAATAAATAATGGTGCAACAAATAATAGGTTAGTATGAAGCCCACAACGTTATCCACATTTTGATTAGTTATTTATCTAATTATTATTTAAACAGAAAAGTTGAGTACGAGTAGCATCTTACAGTACAAAATACAATGAAAATAGTGACTTTAATAATATAGGATTTACAATCCTCTTTATACAGCAATATTTTAGGAATAGTATACAATAATAAATTAACTAGGTAAGGTAATGTCATTTTATATATGGTTTGAATGCCTTCTAATAAGACATTTCTAAATTTATTTGCTGTTAATGTAAATAAATCCAAATGTATAAAATATAGATTATAATTTTTCACTAATCTACGCAAAGGCGCGCGCACTCCAGCATTAGTGCGACAAGATGTAACTGCAAATAGTGGTCGTGGGCGCACCTCACGTCCAATTACAGTGCGTGGAACTATATAACTTAGGTTGTTAGTTAAGTCTGAGCAGTCATATCTGTTATTGCATAAGTCGAAGTGAAACATAGTTTCTAGAAAAAGGCGTCTAGACGCTAGACTAGTCAGATTTATATTATTTTGCATATTTTGATTACAGAGGGCAAAATTCTGACGACAACGGTATTGTACTCTCTCCAAGCTGTCAATATACTTTGATATAGAGGATTCCAAATATATACGGCATATTCAAGTTGGGACCGAATAAGTGATTTGTACAGGTGCGAGTAGGTCTCACGACGTTTAAAATCGACGGTAGCTCTCATTACAAAACCATAGAGACGATAAGCATTATTAATAATGCTATCAATATGTTGATTATGTGATGCGATGATGATGTTGATTAAGGTGAAGTTTATTATCTAAGAGTATACCTAGATCTTCAATGTAGCATTTACCTAAAGTATAAGAGTTAGCCACAATGTTATTGTTTTTCGTAAACGTGATAGATACCCACTTGCTTAAACTAAGTTGAAGTTTATTTTCTTGTCAATAACAGGCAAATCGATTCAGGTCCTGCTGCAGAAGTCTACTGTCTATTGGTATTTTGAATAGTTCTGTAAATCTTGAGATCATCTGCGTATAGTAGAAACTTTGCATGTTTGAAAGAACTCAAAATATCATTGACGTAGACAATAAACAAAAGAGGCCCGAAAATAAAGCCTTGTGGCACGCCGGACGTGGCAACAACAGAGGCAGAGCTATAGCCATTAATCACGACGCGTTGTGGTTTATTTGTTACGTATGACGAAAACCAACGCAAGAGATCTCCTCAAATGCTGTTGAACGCAAGTTTATTGAGAAGTATCTCATGGTCAACCTTATCAAATGCCTTCTTAAAGTCAGTATGCACTGCGTCCACTTGTATCTGACGATCCATATTATTAAACAAATAATCGGTGAAAGCCATTAAGTTTGTAACGGTGGATCTTCTTTGTACAAATCCATGTTCCTGTTTTATTATAATGTTATGGAGCGCTGGATAGATAGCGTTATGCACAAGCCTCTCGAAAACCTTCGCTACAGTAGACAGAATAGAGATAGGCTGATAGTTTTCAGCCTTATGCTTGGATCCTGATTTGTGAACAGGGGTTACATAAGCTCTTTTCCAAGTTGCGGGGAAGACTCCTTCTTCAATACACTTGTTATATATGATATGTAATGGAATGCTGACACTATTAACAGTTCGCTTAACAAAAAGAGGAGGTAGCGCATCAGTGCCTGGTCCTTTAGTTGAGTCTAACGATTTAAGTGCCATGACTACTTGTTCTAAACTGAAAGAAACATGGTCCATAATAATACAATTATCAGCAAACGCTACAGGAGGGTTAAAGCTATTTGTGTCAAATGTGGAGGTTTTGTAGACAGAATGGAAGAAGTTTGAAAACATATTACATATCATGTTAGGGTCACTAGAGCTTTGATTATTATAAGAAATGGTGGATGGTATACCAGCATTAGCTTTCCGGTTAGGGACATAACTCCAAAGACTTTTTATATTTTTTTTATATTACCCTCAACGCCATTTATGTATTTTGTGAAGTTCATATGGCATTCAAGTTAAAATCTGCGTCTAAGAAATGAAAATTGTTCATAGTCTGAGTGGTTTTTATACTTCTTCAATTTAACCCAGGCTTTGTGTTTATTCTTGAAAATATGAATAAGTGATTTTAAAAACCATACAGGGCAATTTGAAGATTTAGCATACGAAATGGGAGTATTATTTTTATGGACCCCAAAATAATATCGTAGAATTTATTAACACAATGTTCAACTAGCAAACCTTCAAAAGGATCAATCCAATCAATATTACATAAATCTTGATTAATTTGTTCGTAATTTGCCTTGTAAAAGTTGTATTTTGATGTTTTAGCTTGTGGTTGGTCAAACACAAAAATGGAAAAAACAATGTTCATGCAACGTAAAGCCGTTATTAAAATATTATATCAACATTAAATACATTAAATAAATATTTCGTGTTAAAAACTAGTTACATTTTATAAAAAAATCGCGTTGTATTGAAATTTAATTTATAATTTTTGCTTTTGAATCTGAAAAAATCTCCTATGGACTGTTCGGATACCAAGTAGTTGAGTTTTAGTGATGGTTAAAATATATACACATACTTTCGATGATTTAATATCGTTTCATTACATGAGTTATATTATCAAATATTCATAACATAACGTATAAAAAAATATATAATTCAAAATTTTGTAATAAGACGCATACACATGTTGTTCACAAATTTTTAGTCTACTTCCGTAGACTTATAAAATAATAAGTCAAAATATACCGAAGATGAACGCATCGATTTTAATTTGTTTTATATGTTGGTAGCACTATATTCTCTGTCATTTGCTTGGTTGTGATTTTACATAAAGTGCGTGTGACATTAAAAATTCCAATTTTATTTAATTACACAAGTTTTCGGTCGAGATCAGTGTGTCTTTCCTGTGCAAGGGATATCTGAGTAAGTAGCCTTTACAAATAAATAAAAACATCAAGATAGTTTAAGCTTATGGGCGCAGTATGCAAATACCGCATTGCTTAAATTATAACCTCATAATAAGGGATGCCATCTTTGATTTATGAAAATATGTCTCTCGTGTAGACATCTTTACTGTAGACTTTGTAGGCATCTACAGAAGAGATTATCCGTGTGGTGACGCATTAAGAATACAGATTGTCACCACCCCATATCATCCCATGGGTGTCGTAAGAGCCGACAGAGGGAGATTATTATGCAGAGAACAGCACTGTAAGAGAAGGAAAACTTGATACAAACCCTATACCAAGCCGTTTGGCCAGCGTGGTATAGTAGGCCAATTCCTCCTTTCAAAGGAGAGGCCTAGTCCAGCAGTGGTCTGTTAAAGGCTGATGATGATGATGATGATGACAGAAGAGACGTATGTCAACAGAAGTGAATAGGTAAAAGAAATTCACTGTGTTTGAAAAAGAAATTGGCAAATGCGAGTCGGACTCGCGAACGAAGGGTTCCGTACCATCATCTATAAGAGAAAATCATGTTTGTTGTATGTTAATGTTAATATCCCTAAAATTCTTTTTTTATCCTTAATTATAATCTATGCCTAATAATTATTTTTATATTCAAATTTAAAAAAATATTATGTCTGTAATTTTAATCTTAAATAAATGTATTAATAATGTCAAAGTATCAAACTTATAATGAATTATCTAGGGTGGAAGGCGCTGGCGACTGTAACACAATTTATATTAGTACGGTCGTCAACGACAACCTCTTATTTTAAGCTGAACTGTTTTCTTTGATATCTGTTTGAGTTAATTTATAGTTATTATAATAAGAGAAATTGTATTCTTATTGATGATGAATAAATGATTATTATTATTATTATTATGTATACTTAAATATTTTTTAAGTTTCTACCTGTTTATTAAGATCGAGTAATAAATTGCTTAAAAATACGTTTGTTGTATGGGAGCCCCCTTCTTTATTTACTTTTTTAAATTTATTTTGGAAGGTAATATACAACTACATATTCTGTGAAAATTTAAAGCGTCTACCTGTAACAGTTAGTAATTTTGAGCAAAAAATACGAAAAAGAACACTTTTTTTGTATGGGACCCCCTTTAATTTTTTTTTTTTATTTTTAGTATTTGTTGTTATAGCTGCAACCGAAATACATAGTTTGTGAAAATTTCAGCTTTCCAGCTATCACGGCTTATGAGATACAGCCTGGTGACAGACAGACAGACAGCAGAGGCTTAGTAATAGGGTCCCGTCTTTTACCGTTTACATACGGAACCCTAAAAAAACAATAGCGTTATTCGCGTTTTAATTATTCCATTATATATCCATTTTGTTTAGTATTTTTTATGTTGCTCGCAGCGATCTTTTGTTTCAGTTACTATGCCACGAGCAATTCATCCTTGCACAATCTGTCACCTGTTTGCCCTAAAGGATCAAGATCACCAGACTCTTCATCTGAGAATTTGTCTATTCTTGATTCTCCTACGGCTCCAGTTACTCCTGAGGCTCCGACTGAGCCAAATTTACCAGGCCTCTCAGATAGACTGACTCCAGATCTTTCTATCGAAATATTTAACCAAAGACATAAACCCCAGAAGAGAAGAATCTATTTAGACGACTCTGAAGTTACTGAAGATTCACCACATAAAAAACGGCCGACGAATTCCATGTGGGATGATTCTGACGAGGATAATATATTTTAATATTTTGTTCCTTTATTTGCCTACAGAAGCATAATGTCTGTTCTGTGGACAATGTTTTTTTATTTTTTTGCACTGCATTGGTATAGAATTTTGATTATGTTTTGTTTGGAGGTTGAGGAGAACTCCATTTTAAGTTTCTTTTTATTGTTTCTATTCTTGATCTTATTGATATGATTATGTAAGGTAAATTTTTGTTCCCTTCTGTAGACAACTTAATCTCTTCTGTAGACGGGAAAAACTAAAAACGTGATTAATTCCTAAAATATTCAAGACTGATCTCTAGTGATATTTTTGTAAGCATAACATTAGCTAACTTTAAATAAATATAATGTTTCATAAAAAATCGTGAAGTTTTAATTTAAATATTTTGCAATGTTCACTTTTTGTGTATGACCCGTTCAATACTTGCACAAAACGGTGGATGATGACTATCGATAGATAATAATGTATCTGATGGCGTAAATGTGTCACAATCTGTATTGCTTAGTAGTAAATCTAATATGCGATCTTTATAGTTTTTAATATTATTGTATTAGGACGCGTTTGTCATCGACATAAAGTTAGTCAAATGCTCACTAAGTACGGAACTGCCAATGCAAGAAAGTGCCTAAGCGTTACCATCTGTGTTCAGCTGCCAACTAACATCAGGCAAATTAAAGTCCCCAAACAAATAAAACGTGTTAATATAAAGTCTGTCTAAAGTATTTTGAAGTAGCTCAAAATGGTTGAGATAGATTGCCTCATTTGACTTTGGAGGTATGTCCGAAGCACTTATAACGCATTTCCCATTATTACGCACTGGAAGCTGAATGAGGATGTGTTCGATGTAAGGAGTACTTGGTACTTCTAATGGAACGTAAGTAGATCGAACAGACTTTAATGCAGCCACGAGGACTCCGCCCCCTTCCTTCTTTGCAGTAGCTACACGATCGCGATCACATCTATAGACTACATATCGGTCATCTATGAACTCGTATTCGTGGATTTGTGGAGTCAGCCAGGTTTTTGTCAATATTATTATGTCATAACAGTTGGAAAGAATATTCATGTGTTAAGTATTTAACTTGGTACGTAAGCCCCTGCAATTTTGATACTAAATAATTAATTCATTCATTCTGTAATGTTTTAAATAAAAAAATAATTCATTTTAATTAACTTTAATAACCCCTAATATTTTAAATTGGAAGAATAATAAAATTGTGAAGTCTACTAGACGTCTGCTAATGATACACGTTAGATGTGATAGAGCAATTAGCGCATGGATAAAATATAAATGGTAACACGTAATACTTTGATCATAATTTTGCGATAACAGATACGACCACAGGTGCAATACAAATAAATCTTCATTGCGGTTTAAGACGCAGCATAGAAATAAACAATAATATAATGTATATCGACAAAACATTTTCGTATTACGACTTAAAACAATATTAATTGACAAACCGATGTGACATGAAAGGCTTTCAAAATTATATTTACTATTATTTAGTAAGTAGTAAGGTTTCCGTAAAGGCTATAGCACCATAGACCACATACATACGCTGCGGCAGGTTATAAAGAAGTCCGAGGAGTATAACAGCCCCTATGCTTGGCGTTTGTGGACTATGAGAAAGTCTTCGATTCGATCGAAACCTGGGCGGTGCTACAGTCTCTCCAACGGTGCCGGATCGACTACCGATATATCGATGTGCTGAAGTGATTGTATGAAAACGCCACTATGTCAGTCCGCCTCCAGGACCAGAGTTCGAAACCTATTCAACTCCAGCGAGGGGTGAGACAGGGGGATGTCATATCCCCTAAACTGTTTACCACTGCGCTGGAGGATGTTTTCAAGCTTCTGGACTGGAATGGACTCGGCATCAACATCAACGACGAGTACATCACTCACCTCCTATTCGCAGACGATATCGGAGTCATGGCTGAGACCATGGAAGACCTAGGCACAATGCTCGATGGCCTCTGTAGAGTCTCCCAACAAGTAGGTCTTAAGATGAACATGGACAAGACGAAAATCATGTCGAACGTCCATGTTGTACCTGCTCCTATTCAGGTTGGGAACTTTACGCTCGAAGTTGTCGACAAGTATATCTACCTGGGACTAGTAGTCCAATTAGGTAGGTCCAACTTCGAGAAGGAGGTCAATCGTCGAATCCAACTCGGTTGGGCAGCGTTCGAGAAGCTACGACATATCTTCTCGTCCGATATCCCACAGTGTCTCAAGACGAAAGTCTTTGACCAGTGAGTGTTGCCAGTGATGACTTACGGATTAGAGACGTGGTCGCTCACTATGGGCCTTATCAGAAGGCTCAAGGTCACTCAGAGGGCGATGGAGAGAGCTATGCTTGGAGTTTCCCTGCGAGATCGAATCAGAAATGAAGAGATCCGCAGTAGAACTCCAGCGAGGGGTGAGACAGGGGGATGTCATATCCCCGAAACTGTTTACCACTGCGTTGGAGGATGTTTTCAAGCTTCTGGACTGGAATGGACTCGGCATTAACATCAACGGCGAGTACATCACTCACCTCCTATTCGCAGACGATGTCGTAGTCATGGCTGAGACCATGGAAGACCTAGGAACAATGCTCGATGGCCTCTGTAGAGTCTCCCAACAAGTAGGTCTTAAGATGAACATGGACAAGACGAAAATCATGTCGAACGTCCATGTTGTACCTGCTCCTATTCAGGTTGGGAACTCTACGCTCGAAGTTGTCGACAAGTATATCTACCTGGGACAAGTAGTCCAATTAGGTAGGTCCAACTTTGAGAAGGAGGTCAATCGTCGAATCCAACTCGGTTGGGCAGCGTTCGGGAAGCTACGACATATCTTCTCGTCCGATATCCCACAGTGTCTCAAGACGGAAGTCTTTGACCAGTGAGTGTTGCCAGTGATGACTTACGGATCAGAGACGTGGTCGCTCACTATGGGCCTTATCAGAAGGCTCAAGGTCACTCAGAGGGCGATGGAGAGAGCTATGCTTGGAGTTTCCCTGCGAAATCGAATCAAAAATGAGGAGATCCGCAGTAGAACCAAAGTCGCCGACATAGCTCTCCGGATAGCCAAGCTGAAGTGGCAGTGGGCAGGGCACATAGCTCGAAGAACCGATGGCCGTTGGGGCAGAAAGGTTCTGGAGTGGCGGCCACGTATCGGACGACGCAGCAGAGGTAGGCCCTCCGCAAGGTAGATCGACGATCTCGTCAAGATCGCGGGAGGCGGTTGGATGCGGGCGGCTCAAGACCGGTCAGTATGGAGAACCTTGGGGGAGGCCTATGTCCAGCAGTGGACGTCATTTGGCTGATATGATGATTATTTAGTAAGAGCAACATGTATTTAAGCAAAATATAAATTAAGAAATCATAACTATTTCTAGAAACTACGTAGAAACGGCCCTTGATTTGATTTTAGAAATATCCTGATAGGAGCGTATAGCCATTGCAGGTTAGGTATCGTTCTCACGCACCAGAATAGTGGCGTGTTTGACCCATGTGTACTTGTAGTTGTTATTCTTGCAGGCGTCCCGTGATGCTCGAAATAATATATATATAATTATGTTGAATAAATACCAACAACTCGTTGGCTATGAGTTGCTGTGAGCAGCTCATAGCTACAGTATCGGGCGACATATAGCCGCTACATACATTTATTAAATAATAATTATTATTTAATACGCGCGTAGCAGCGCACAACACGTCCGCACTCGACGACCGTATTGCGCTGCTACGACGACCGTATTGCGCTGCTACGTATATCAGGTATAAATGCTCAGGTGCATCAGGTATCAGGTATTTTAACGCAAAGCTGTCAGATACAAATACATAGGTATATAGCTATTAGTAATAGCAATATAATTGACTCCAATAACGCGATTTTCCAGATTAGTCACCAAATAATCATCCACTGTTACTAAACTTCCAGAGGTAAAACAACCAAATTAAACCGCAAATACGAATCAAAATCACATCAGGCCATCGCATCCAATCTGCAAAACCAACATTACTTACGCTTCGATTTGACATTAAAATTTCACGCACACATTGTCACGTACACTTCATAACAAAATTACATAAGCACATGCCTTTCGCCATAAAAAAGCTTTACAGAATCAAATTCTCATTTCGCGAGGCGGTAAACACGGCGCGAAATCCTTTTGGAAGACATTAGCAGACGGAAAATAGCGAGGGTGGATCGAAATAAAATCATTGCGTACACCTTTATGGGAAAATGTACTGTAATGGAGGAGGTGGAATTGGAAATATGTAATTTTGCGTGTAGATGAATGGGTAATGTACGGACGGTGCTTTATTTTTGAACTAAATCGTTGAAATCTGATCATGACATGGCATCAAAATTCCCACATTTCTTGTACTAGAATTGGAAAATATAATGTGCGACGAACTTCACAGCGAGATCACTGATTTGCAAAAAACTGGAGGAGTAGTAACTGGTGTTAACGCGACAATGAAATACTAATCTATAATAAACTAAGGTACAAAGAATAACATTATTATGTGAGGTTTGTGCATCCAAAAATAGAAGCATAGGTAAACTAATAAGTCGTCGAACTCCAATTTGTGTCAAATAAGTCGCACTATCGTCCATCGCAGTTTATTTTTTCGAATGCAAGTATCGAAACGAATATTCAGTCACATGCCCGGCTTGTTACTGGATCCCTTTTTTTTTTTTTTTTTGTTTTACGAGGTGGAAAATCCCTTCGGATCTCCGACTCTTGGGGGAAATAAGAGCCGGAGTATGTGGTGTTTCCACTAAAAACCACCTCGATTTCCGCCATGTACCCGTGTGTCGGAGGGTGGGGCATCACCAAAGCACTCGTCGCCACCCTCCGACGGGTATTGGCCCGCCAGATGGTCAGGCGGGCCCCGCACAAAACCCCCTTGGCGACGGATTAAGGTGTTGGACTCCGCCGCCAAAACGCCTAGCGGCCGCAGAGGATAGGGAGGACGGCAACGCAACACCGCATCTCCTCTTCCTCTGCGGCCCCACCGCGACGCAACAATGGTGCGCCCCCATTTGGTCGCCGGAGATAGGGCGCGTGGCAACGCAACACCGACACGCCTCTCCTCCCGCGACCGCACCCGACTGCGAGGGCCAGACAGAACTGTCCCCCGCACCCGCACCGTTGGACGCATCCTGCGCAGGCCCCTCCAAGCCCACGCGGAGCGTCTCCTCCTGGATCCCTCTTAGCTTCACCGCGGGTGACCAATCCACGGTTACTGAGCCCCCCCCACCACGACAAGGTGGAGATCCCACGAGGGGGTTACTGGATCCCTAGTTGCAACTGAGGTAACCCTAGGAGGCTTGAAACGAGCAGGCGGATCGCCTGTGTCGCATAAGATAGTAGGTAAGTAATTTATTTATTATCACACCACAATTCACAATAAAAGTGCCTTGGTATGTTGTATCCACATTTTACTTGACCAGAAAATAAACCCAAAAATAATCTACAGTTTATCCTCCACGACATAGCATCTGGCGTTTTAATTACATTTTATTAACAAAGCCATTTTTTGTTCAATACTACTTATTTAACAAGGTAGTCTCTAAGTTCCAAGAACGAACCCTTGTCAGACAAAAGTGTAATTGAGTTTTTTGTTTGGGAAACTTTTCGATAATTGCCCCAGAGAGGCACCTCCCGTACCTTGCTCTCCCGTTCTCCCTTATCCGGATGGGTTATAATGCCATCAAGGCCAACGCACGTTCAGAAGTTTACCTGATTAACCCTAGAAGTCCAATCATATTTTACTGGCTATAAAGCCCAATCATACGTAAAAGTGACGTGTAAAAAATAAAATCGCTGTGTTTTCCTATTGTTTCCTAGTTATGAACAATTTTTTGCATTAGTTATTTATTTTTAATAAATAGATTTGTTTTATTTTTGTTTTAATTAATAGATAAAATACATTTAATGATAAAATACTCTTTATTAATACAAACACAGTACTATGATTGAATCACAGAAAAAAATCAACAAAAAATTAATAACTATTTTCATTCCTTATAATTAGGTAATTTTTAAAAAAAATCTACTAGTTTTGATTTTGTTTCAAAAATTTTATCAACTTGTAATAATACTTTATTACTCAAATATAAAAAACCAGTCTATAAAGACAGTCTTGACAAATATTAATATTTTGTTCTCCGTATATGGCCTTTTGGCACGCTGCGCTTTGGTCATCCGCCTTTTTTTATATGAACAAAGTCCGTAATAGCCTTGTTTCTTTTGTTATGGCTCATCATTAGTAATTTCTGTAGATGGTGGTACCAAATATTTTTAAACATTTGGTATATTGTCACGTAGAGTCCTCTTCAAAGTGGGCCTCCAGTCTTATTTACATCCAAGGCGCCGTCAAATCTGTTCTTATTTTTTGTTGTTAACAGCATTGTGTCATATTCGCGTTGGTACTCTATTTGTACGTATAAAATTAATAGCAGAAGTCCTTCCTGTTGTATGTCCCTTTATAGTTGACCATACAAGATTATTCTTCCACGTATTGACCGCTGAGGCAATGTAAAGTGTGATGTCGATGAATATAACTCAAAATTATCCCATTCCGGAAATTCATAGTTTTCAGGATCCTCTTGTCTGCTTGTTGGGCTTAGATCCTCAATATGGTCGATCATCGCATCTTCGTCTCCTGACATCATCTTCAACTACACAACCTTCTTGCACGGAGGCCGAATCCAACAGAGAACAATCGCCATCATTTTCTAAAATTGAAGCTATTTTACCTGGTTTAGATGTCGATGGGACATCTTATATTTAACCTACAAATATAGTACTAATATTACGACCACAGAACAGTTAAGAAGATATATATCTATGATTACGACATATGTGTCTAAACAAGAAAGTTAACTCAAATAAATCACAATAAAAGAAATTTGAAACAATCACAAAAGTTACACAAAGCCCAATTATACATTGAAAAAACGTGCAACATCATCATTCCACCAGAATGGCGGAACTAACCGAGATGACGCAAAAGTGTCCTGCGAGGTCCTGACGGCCACTGAGTTGGTTCGAGAGTTTAAAGCGATCCGACGGTAAACGGAAAAGATAAAGAGACATTTCACCGCGATATACGTCAAAGGACAATGGAAGAATTCGGTCTGGGTTTGTTGTGGCGACCTTAAACTTCATATGAACAAAACAAGTTGGTTCTTATTCTACGATTTTTAATATTTTCACTTTGTCTCGTTAAAGCTGGAGTATTTTATGATGATAAAAAGCATTCCAATTGATTAAGAACTAGGTACCTACTTTATTATTTGATTGTTGCCATAGACAATGGTGTGAAAGGAATAGACGTGAGTGCTATTGATCCGTATCGATTATTAAAATATAATTATTAAAATGCAGTTATTAAATCTTTAATTAACATTATATCAATAAGCTAATAATTTTTGAAGCAAAACAACTTTTAAATCAAATTAAAACGTCACAGCATCGTTTTAATGTTGTATCGATTTCACATAAAATCGATTTAAAATGTGCAGCTCTGCTTTTGTCTTTGGCTGTGACAGTTAGATGCTACAGAATTCTTCCATATTTTGATGTCAATCTGACATAATTTCATTTGATAATTCAAATGTACCTACATTGTTCAATCTTAACTAAAAACTAAAACATCGATATCTTGTTTTACCGGGTTTCCCGAGTGAAAATAGACTCATTTATAGACTCTGTTACTTACGCCGAATTTTTGAAATATTTTTTATTACTGTGCGCTTCAATTTAATTTCAGGCATTTCGATGTATGGAGATCTGCCATTGTTCTTTGTGTAGATTGGGCTTCTAGGGTCAAATTATATTGTAAATTAATGAATTCATGTTACGACATGAGACTGCCTACGTGATCCAGTGGATAGCGTAGGTATGCGAATGCTGATTGGAGGTCCCGGGTTCGATTCCCGGGTCGGGCAAAAGTGTTACTGGGTTTTTCCGAATTCTCAGTAGCAGCACGGATTCTGGTGATGTGCCCGGTAACGGCAATAGGCTCGCCCCCTATTACGTGGGATCTAAAAATTCATGGCGAAATGTGGGTGTAATATTACCACCTCTGCCTACCCCTTCAGAGATAAAGGCGTGAGCCTATAAAAAAAAATTACGACATTTGGTAACGGGTTTTAATTGCGTAGATGCTTATATTATACTAGAGGATGCCCGCAGTTACACACGCACATATCTGCCGATCCCGTGGAAATTTTGTGAATTCCCTTCTTATTCCTTCCCTACGGTAACCAAGGAATATACATGCCAATTTTTTTATTCTTGCGTCCAGTAGTTCTAGCTATGGCTTGTCTGTCAGTCAGTCAGTAACGCAAGCATTTTATATATACAGTTGATACGTACTCCAAAGGACACGGTCCGACAGTACATACAGGTTGTAAAATGACCCTTAACGAAAACTGAAATCCCAAATTGTACCAATCATTACGAACACTTTTTACTTCAGCACCATACGAGGGAAATTACTACACAATTTTTCTAATTAGGTACAAAATCGATGCAATTACCCCGCCAATTTGTTCTATAGATATCCTATGCACCCATGGATAAGTAGGTATTTGGAGCATTGCACGCGCGCACTCCTTGTAGTTTAAAGAATGTGTGGACTTAAAAATAAATTGGTTTCCCCGGTATTATTTTTGCTTAGTGTGACTTGGCATGATGCCCAAAACGAGTACCTAGACTTCGGCTTGGTGATGTGTCTTGTGACACCCTGTATAGAACTTATAGTCTAAGATCCGTAGAAGAGCGACCTTCACCGATCTGGATATTGGATGAAAACTATTTTATGTCAAATTTTGCATGTTAAAAATATATCGCGAATTGGTTGGTTAAAAAAATCCGGTCCAGGCAAAAAAAAAAACCAACCGCTTTTCCTGACAGGTTTTTCGTAGGCAACCCAATATTAAAGAAAGAGTTAGCGGTCATTTTAATATAAGATTTGTCTATTAAACAATTTGATAAATATAACTAGTATCAACTTTACAGTCGAAGTATTTATACCTGGCAACCCTACAAACACGCCAGGAAAAATGTACAACCCAATGTTTACCGTAACCTTTAGGGTTCATACATTCAGTTAGTGCTAAATTTATTAATTAAAAATGCGTATATGCAATGTTAAATGAAAAGCCAAATTTTTTTTGTCAACTTTTCCTAGTCTGGACCGGCATTTTTTACCAACCCATGCGCGATATATTTTTTAACATGCTAAATATGATATAAAATAGTTTTCATCCAATAACCAGATCGGTGAAGGTTGCTCTTCTACAGATCTCTTACTATTATTAATGACGAACTTATTAATGACGAATTTATTAACGGAACGTCAAACTACGTACATGTGAAAACCCTGTCAAAAAGGCGTATTTAACCCTTTCAGGACCATAAGGATATGGGAGTATATATTATGATAAAAACTATACGAAACAGTTAATTACGCATCAAATAAACATAATTTTAACTTAAAATATAATAAAATGTTTTGGATTTTTTGGAATTCTTTGGGACACATATGTCCCTATGGTCGTTGGTGGTACTTTTTGTTCTAGTAAATCAGATAATACGTTTTAGAGATTTTATCAGTATTTTAGGTATTGTATATATAAAACTGCAAATTTATTACAAAAAATTGTTTTTTTATCGATAGGTATACAATTTAAAGTAATAAGCTAGTAGTAATAAGGTAGAATCCAGTGAAACATTTCTATTCATTAGTCTAGAAAAGGTGTACTTTGCAACACAATTACTATTTTTTCGGATTTCTATTATACATTGAATAAACTGACACATCTCTTCCAGAAGTTTGTTTATCAATGGGCTGCGTTGGAAACTGTCTTCGTCTGACAGATCTGGGAACTGAACTTGATTTTGAAGTAGGAACGTCATACTGCCTGACAGAGAAACCGTTTTTCCAACTTGAACTTGTCTGAACTGTAGGCTAGTTTTGATTTCATCGTGAAGCTTGGATTATACAGTATGCGCATTATTCATTGAGATATCTAAGAGATCAAAACAAAATCGCAGAAAGTATTTTATTTTCAAACAGCAATATATTTCATAACACTATAAGATCAACACATATTTATGATCTACTCCTCCCATATTTTTGTTATATGTGATACAATTTTAGGGCATTTCACTTTTTTTCGCTGATCCAGGTTTGCGTTGTCTTCCAGTGTCTATGTCTAAATGTTTAAGAAAGTTGATCAATAAGTATATTTCTTTATTTTTCATCAATTTTACGCACGATATGCCCCAAAACTTGTGGTGTACATGTCCCACTCCTTATGTCAATGCTGATTTCGGAAGATGTTTTCGATTTGTTCCAACGATTCCATATGCCAAAGAGAGTCAATACATTAGCATCAACTATTTGAAAAATATGTACTTCGCAGCCATTATATTTCACATCACAAAAATCACGAAAATTATTTGGCACGTATGTTCCTTAGTTCCACTTGAAAACTGGTTTTTGATTACTTTGTACTCCAGTTATGGGTAAAAGAGTTGTAGACGTCGATGGTACAGGTGCCATACTTATTGATTTCTGAAATTTAACAGGCACATCTATAATTTCATCATCAGAAACATCAGAAACCCCTTGATCCTGTATCAAATTCCTTTGACCTTTTTCGTCAAGATGTAAATCATCTTCTGCATCACTATTATCATCCATCTAAATTTATAGAAGTACCTACATCATCCTTGGATTCAAAAAACTAAGATAATTTGCCAAAATATCAATAAAAATGAAGATAATTCACAAAATCATGAGTTGAATAAGTTAACAATTTATTACAAATAGTGTCCCTTCCGGACCACTGGGACACTGGTGTCCCTTTATGTTTATGATGTCTTATAACTATAAAAAACATAAATAATGGTTTTACCAATAAATATAATATAAATGTACTTACCAAGCAATAATTATAGCACAACAAAAAACAATATAAAACATTTTGAAGTTCCTAAAAACTTTTGAGAAATAGGGTGAGTGCGCGCTTAGCGAACAGTCATATTACAATTTTTATAGAAAATATATCATACTACCTAGGTTGTACCTTTAATGAAAAAAATATTGATAATATGTTTAATATCAAACAAAAAAAATCATAATTGGTAATATACTTCTTAATTATTAATATATTTTCAAATTGTGTGCTAGGGACACATATTACTATGTCATTAAAAAGGTTTATAAAACCTGCCTAACTGTCACACCATTGCTTGTGGTAATATATTCCCACAAAGGATTATAATTTTATTCCCATATAAAACTGCAAAAATGCAGTTATTCTTTCCATTAACACGATTGTGTTACCTCACACCGCAGTTAAAGCAATTGAACAATATAAAGCAAGTTTATTTCAGAAGACTTTATTGAACTTTTAAAATAAATTCAAAAGCTTTTTGGTGGCGTGTCCACAGCCACGTTAAGTGCATTGAACTTTTAATGAATTACTAAAATGGTACCTAAACAGTTATGCAGTTCGTTCAGAATCTTATTTTGTCTAGTCTCACCTTCATTTCTACTACTGTATCCATTTTAGCAGCATTGACTTTCGGAATACCTGGGGATATTAAACAGTCTCGTGGACCCCAATGAATTTTATCTGAAGTGTACCGAAGAGATTGGAAAATAATGAGTCAAATAAAAATCAAGAATTTTAATTGGTAGAAAAAATAAGTACCAGTCTTAATTGAAGCTGCATTATTTGCAGCTGAAGACTGGTCAACCTCTCAGGTTAAAGTAAACCTTTACTGTAATCTGAGAGATTGAGCTTCGCAACAGCATATCAAATAATAATTTCATCAGACTCGAGCATAAATCATTATTATTCCAGAGACGTCAATGATCATAGATTACATATAAACACAACGAGTCAACTGAATCAAAGTAAAAAGGCACAAGTTCTTTACAAAGAAATTATCAAGGAAAATACAATTAACTTAGTGATGTAATATAACAATAAACCACCGAAATATTTCCAAGAGGCTCTTATGGCAAATTTTGCCAATTACTTTATTGGTTTTAATCAATTTGAACGGCATTCTTTGAGTTTCTGAGAATCTCTTAGGTGAATGACATTGCGTCTCGATAACGAATCGTTCAAACGTCTGACCAGGTAAATAATAAAAAAGATCTTTCTTTAGAATTGTCAATATTATGTACAATAAAATATTATTTAATAGCAAATAGCAATAGGGCATTCATAATCATCATCAGCCTGTCGTAGTCCACTGCTGGATATAGGCCTCTCCAATGGCACGCCACTGAGCCCTATCTTCGGCTCTTCGTATCTAGGGAAGAGATGTCTAAAGGGCATTGGGTCTACGCAATAGTTTAGATTCGTGACTCCATGGACTATCTACTTACTTACGTGGCAGAAAAAAGTATTTCATTGTTTCTTACCCCGGATAAAGCGAATTCCAAATTATATGTAAGAACTAGCTGTTTCCCGCGGTTTCGCCCGCGTCATGTGGGAACTACTTCGCGTACCCGGTTAATTTATAGCCTAACCCCGGTTAAGTTACTCCTTAATACATCAGCTATCAGCAAGTGAAAGTCCCGTCAAAATCGGTCCAGTCGTTCCAGAGATAAGCGAGAACAGACAGACAGACAAAAATTGTTAAAAATGTCCTTTCAGTATATGTACCGTATATACATCCATATGCATGTAGTAAAAAGCGGTTATTTTATTATTACAAACAGACACTCCAATTTTATTTATGTGTATAGATTTAACTCACCACTCCGTTAAGTGCACTTTTCTTAGTATGTCTCTGTATCGAATAGAAAATGTCTTTGGCATTAAGTGCCGCTTTAAACAATAATTATTTTCAGTGCAAAAAGTTTGAAGTCAATGTTATTACGCTACTGAAATAGTGCCTCACTTTTACAACATTAAAGTTAACCATACTATACATGCTCGGCTATATTCGAGCCGTGGCCGACGGTGAAACACAGGTTTCAAGCTCGCTGGAGCATGGGCCTAGGTTCGTTGCGCACGATTGTCTGCGAACACAGGGACGGATCACGAATTAATACATTAAGATATTTCAAAATTTGATTGGAAATTGCCTTTGTGATTTGGCAAATCCTGAGAACTCTGGCGTTTTTAAAACGGGTATTTTTGCGCACCTAAGTTGGTGTCAACATACACGAATGGCCGTCCAACATTCACTACAGATACCTTGAGACCATCTTTCCCTGTAATATGTTTAGACAGACTTCATAAATATGCGTTGTGTATCATACATGAAATAAAAATACTTTTAATTTTTCCTTTATGATTTGCCTAATTACGCTTCTTAGACCCGTCACAAAAGTATTATCTTTATATATAAAATCCTTGCGTTACTGACTGACTGACAGACACGCTACAGTCGAAACTATTGGGCGCAGGAAGCTGAAATTTGGCATGTATGTTCCTTGGGGACCGTAGGGGTGCACTAAGAAGGGATTTCCCGAAATTCCACCGGGATCGGCCAAAACGGGTAAATTAAATAAAATGCAGGCGTAGCTGCTGGCTAGGTAAAATAATTGTTATTTTACACGTATGTTACCTAGAAAATAAAAAAAAATCATACTTTCGCAAATACAACACAGTGCACCCAAATGCGTCCCATCGAATTTATGGAAAATCCGCCATTTGCCGCTCTAACGGGCTCGTAGGAAATTGTTTCAGCAGTTCGCACGGGGTGCATTTGCACCCAATTTTACTTCTTCCTACACCTTCGACCAAGATTTCAATAGGTAAACCTGGGGCAATCGAGTTGCAAACTATGGCCTGAAGTCATAAGAAAGCTGGCTTATAATTTCGGTTAGCAGCGCCATTGAATTCTTTCACAGCCTCGTCGTAATAAAATTTATATATATCAACTTGGAACACAAAACTGCCATAGCTAAGTTGGACATCGATGTAGAATTCCCAAAAAAGCGACCACCACACATTGAAATCACAGTGGCAAACTGCCGAAACTGAGCACAAACATTGACTACTAAAATAAATATTCGTGACGTGCGATTTTAGTACAGGGTATCAGAGACTTTATACGTACACCTATAGTTACACATTCATACCACGTATAGCCAGCAATTCATGGCAGCGATAGCCTAGCGTATGTATCAATAGACAGCCATACGGAATTTGACGGCTTTAAACCCAAGGCGTGCACTCGGAGAGCACGGTAAGCCGTCTCCCGGCTATCATGAATATTCTCGACAGTCGTTATGGATAGTTTGTACCCTTTTTGTATTTTTCTTTTGATAGGCTAACGTTTGACCGCGGTCTCGCCTGATGTTAAGCGATGATACGGTCGAAGATGGAGCGCGCTTGCCTAGAAGGTACCTATTCACCCGCGACTTGAAAACACCCAGATTGTACTCATCAGGAAACACAGACTCAGGCAAAGAGTTCCATACCTTTGCAGTACGCATAATTAATGAGTAAGCAAAGCATTTGGTGCGTATGGATGGGATGTCAACCATATAACGGTGACGATGACTAGTTTGTCTGGTCGTCCGATGGTAAAAAGGGGATGGAGGAATCAGGTTATGCAGTTGCTCTGCACACACTCCGAAATGTAACCTATGAAAACCGACAGACTGGCAACACTGCGACGATGCTCCAGGCTTTGGCGTTTTGTGTTAACCAATTTGGTCATAGCCAATGAGTCTCCTAGGTTTCCTCTCAATAGAGTCCAATGTCCCTGACTGGTATTTCGCTGAACCACCCCAAAGGTAAGAACAGTACTCCATGCAGGATCGGACTTGTGCTTCGTAAAGATTAAGCAACTGTTCCGGCGTAAAGTACTGCCTCACCTTGTTCTGGATACCTAGTTTCTTGCCTGCCAGTTCTGCTTTTGACTCTATATATGAACCAAATTTAAATTAGAGGTCAACGTGACGCCAAGGAGTTCCTAGCGATCGGTGATCCACACAGGTACATTTCGTAAGGTCCAAGTCGGTTGAAATTGACTCCGCTTCGTGGAGAATAGACACGCCTGAGTTTTGGAGGTATTAAACTTGACTTGATTAGCATCGCCCTAGTCGGAGACCGCCTTCAAAGTCAATTTCAAACGCTCAATCATGCCTTCCCCGAGTGACTGTATTTCTGCTACACTGGTCCCAGCACAGGACATATATCTCTCTACAACCGTGCTGTCATCTGTCTGCATATCCGAAGATGCCTGGTTGCAATAAATCGTTGATGTGAAGCAGGAAAAGTGTTGCAGAGAGAACTGATCCCTGTGGGACTCCGGCGTTAATCGCCATTCGGTCTGACGAACAGCCATCGACGACTACCCGAATGGACCGATCCCTCAGGAAATCTGATATCCAGGCGCACAGGTTTGGGGGAAGGCAAATTTTGCAGGCTTGCCGATGAGACTATCATGCCAGACCTTATAAAAGCTTTTGAGACATCAAGTGAAACAGTTAGTGCTTCAAAGTGTCTCTCGATGGCCTAAATTAATTTTTATGGTGTAAATTCGTTTTCCAAAAATAAATTCCGTAGTATGCGCTACCTCCAAGCCTAGCGCCTGTTGGGCTTTGGTTGGTCATTTGATTTGTGATTCAATCAACAGCCGAACGCGATGAGCTCACAGTAAAGTCGTCTCATATGAACGCGCTGTTATTTTCAGTTTTGGCAAGGCAATATTTTGAAGCATGCAGTCTAAAAGAGTCTGATAAAATAGTTAGACGGGCAAGCATGCATTCTGAAATGGAGTGTAATTTAATTGTGTTCAGCGCTTCCATGAAATTACCTGTGGAATCGAAACTATGCTGCCGTAAGCGTTACGATCATCAGCCTTTAATAGTCTAATGGTAGGCTTGAACCTATGAAAATACAGGTGACATTACAAAGCGTTGGTACAGTCTTTGATGTTTGTTGTGCTGTCCTGCTATTACGCATGTAAATAAAGAAGGAAAATATCTTCTTGAACCATGTTGCTATTTTCACAAAAATTTATTGACGATGACGTAGCGTGCTATGGCGCACCACATATTCATGAAGTCCGATCTAGTGTAAACTCATTCGAGGCTTAAGCGTTTGTTTAACACTTGTCATTGGTGATCTGTGGATTTGGCCGAAAGGTATTAAGTGATTCTCAGTCTCCACTTTCGGAGTCCCTTACTTTCAAAATAACATGGTTTAAATGTACTGCAGTCATTTACCATTATCAATATAACAAATCGGTAAGCCTCGGTTACCATAATTGGTTTTTGCCTCCATATCCCATGGCTATCCTTTTACCCGAGCATGCTTAAACAACTTTACACTTAATACACCAGACATATTAAATTACAAAAGCATTTTCATTAATTAAACAGATGTCTTTGTTTATTTATGTTCAGGCTATCTGAATAAATTTGGTAGAGAATGTTTAATATATATTAACGATAAAATGAATTGTCTAGCATAAATGATAATGCAGTTTATTGATCGGTTAAGTTCATGTGATCAGTCAGTCAGTGTTCTTTAATTTATTGATTTTATAAAATATAACGGTGGTGGTAGGAATTTGATTATAATTTTAACACCCGCCACTTCATCTCAATAGTCAGTGATATGGTGGCCACCTCATGCACAATTAGTATGATCTATATTTTGTTATAGTATTGTTGATCGAATGTTTCTAAAGTCACCTGCAATACTTTTGAGGAGCTCTGAAATATTAAAATAAAAGAATAAATATTAATGCTCCTTCCAGTGGATCCTAATTTCTGTGAAATTTCCGTCACTTTGCACACCAGGCATTCTTTTGCAGCGAAACGATCCATTAATTTTAAAACAGTGTAGTGTTTAATGCGATAATTGGATCTCACTGCATACGGGTCTTAAAATAACAAGATTTTAAATAAAAGGTAACTGATCACTTAGTGAGTTATATTCGTAAACGATGATACCCACATCAAAATATTATTTTTAAATTAATAAGCTACGTTTAGAGAGACGGGTAGCATTATTTCTGAATTGCAAAAATCACTTTTTTATAGGATTGTATCGTTTTTCATTACGAAGTAATTCCTGAAGTTTCTATGACTGTTTGGTATTCATAAAAACGGAGGTTTCCATCAAATTGTAATGTAATTTCAAATTATTTATTAGATGTAATATTCAAGACTTTAGACAACGTAGGCTAACCGTGACTCACGGAGCCCCACCTCTGGAACATACCAAAGAAATAAAATGAAATGAAATGAAATAAAATCCATGAAAAGTATTAACCTTTTTTACCTCTTTAAAAATATGTTAAAAATACGACTCCTAAAAACCTTGATACTTCCTTGATATTTGTGTTATGTCCAATATTCATACTTTTTTAGACTCACGCCTGTATCAGACCTGCAGGCAGAGTTGTAAATATTACACCTAGAGCATGCAATATTCGTCTGATTTTAGTATTCGACTTTTTCGAATATTTATTCACAAACTATTCGAATAGTTCGAGTTTTTCGAATATTTGGTCTTTCGGATCATAAATAATTTAAAAAAACAATAATTTTAAGTTTTCTTTTAATAATATTAATAAATCAAAACACAAATTAACAAATAACATAATATACAACAGAGTAAAACTACTTATACAACTAAACTATTATAAACTAAACCAATAAAACTAAATAAATAAAAATAACAAAATAGACGAGGAAAAACAAAAAACCCAAACTACGCGGCGTCAAAAAATTCCTCCACAATGCTGTCGGCTGGTAGCGTGCCCAGAAGTCTGGCAGCATTGCCACGTTGTATGGCAATGCTTATTCTCTCTGCAAAATATAAACTCTGGTCACGGGAAGCGTCGATCAGCTTTTTAGCGATTTCTTTGTACAGAGCGCGTGCCCTAGGCCCCCATGGCCCCAGCGTTTCGACCCCAAACGGCTCAAAAACGTAATTACCAGATAGGTTTCCGTATTGGCGCCGTTTGAGGGTCTCCGCTGATGCAGCAGTAGCGCCAGCTGATCCAGCTGTGCTTGGAAGATGTGATGGTGCAAGGGTATCGACGCATGTCGCGTCCCATACCAGAAGCCTGCCCATCTTCCAAGGTAATACGTGAGACATACCGTTTGGTCTCTTCCCATCGCCGCGTACTAAACCATTCGGTTCAAGATGAGCTGGTACTCCGGTGGTGACAAGAGCTCGACGGATTATGTCTTTAATGTGGGCATGTCGGGAAATACGCCCAGCACTCTTGCTGCACGATAGGCCATGGTGGCAAAGACTGTCGACGGCTTCTCCGCAGTGACAGCGATGCGGAGTATTGTAAACAGCTCCCAAGCGTAAGCAAGAAGCGATGCGAAAAGTTGTATCGTCGAACATAGTTCCTATGTTGGACGATGGGAGTACTTGAAGCCATAGCCCCGATTCCCACTCTCCCACAGCCAACAAACGGGCGCGCTCTGCAACACTGGATGCAGTACTTAAAAGATATTCTATCATCTTGCTACAGAGCGGCCCGTCCCATTGCCTCTGAGAGGATAGATATCGGGGTAAGTCACTTTACTTTGTTACTTTAATAAATATTCCCCAAAAAAAGAAAGAAATACAACCAAAAGTAGAACAACGGGTGAAAGAGATGCAAACTCAGATTGTTACAACGTCAAATTTCAAATCATTAAAACGAGATATTAAATAAAACACAAATTTAAGAAAAAAAAATATTTATTTTTTATTTAAATAAAAAGATCGCAGGAAACTGAGCGCATCCAAGGTCTCGTCTTTAAAAGAGCAACGTAAATGGTTACAAAAAAACCTGTTTGCTGAAAATAAGCGTTCGGGCTCTACACTGGTTGGGGGGATGGAAAGTAGAAATTTGTGCGCCTGTGACAAATGAACTGGTTTAGTACCTCCACGATCAAATTGTGCCATTTCTACGCGTAAAAATGTTTCTAGATCTTTGTTCCTAACCAGTCGGCTAGTAGAAATGGTAGCTCTATTTTGCAAAGATTCTTGGACCTTTTCTTTAAATTGCTCTTTGATAGATTTTGTCAAATTCGCATTATCTGCGTTTTGCTGCTGTCTTTTTATTTCGCTCAAAACTACATCATCCTCCTCACTGTTTTGTTGCTTTAAGTCATCGCAAAAAAATAATTTGTTAATATTTAAAAAAGTCTCATAAACTTCTGCATTGGAAGCATTTGGCAATATTGGAGCGTTGTGACTGTTGTGAGATTTGATTTCCTCATAAAATATTGAGGGATTGTGTAGATATTTTAATGCACTAACTAAATTAATATTTCAACGTTGCTGAACTCTACGAGACAGTTCTTGAAAAAATTGCTGGCTTATAATGTTGTTCTTTTCATTTGGTTTTTCTAGCATGAACTTTAACGCTGCATCTGCAGTTAATAGATTTGATTTCCTTTCACAGAGCTTCTCCACAATTTATAATATTTAATGATTGGGACAAATCCTGCAGCAATATGGTCTCTTCAACAGCAAATTTTGTATCGTTCTTTAAATTTATCAAAGCTTTCTGGACGGGATCCTCCATTCCTAAAAACATTGTCACCATGTCAGCAAGCGACGACCATCTAGTCTTGCAGTCAAGAAAGTCATATACGTATTGAGGTGATCTGTGCGTGTGGGAGAGCTTTTGAAGTACTTTACGTCTCTGCGTACGTTTGTTATTAATTCCTTATAAATTATCTTTGAACCATAGCTTGATTTTAGTTGCCACTACCACCTTGTGTTGACATTAAAAATCCACTAGCAATATCGCTATTATCACAATCACTATCGTCTTCCGCTTCTGCAACTGGTTCTGGAATATCGTCATTCTGATTTTAAATAATTTGATGGTCTTTTATATAGAGGACGTCTAGAACTGGACACTGGATCCCATATGCTAAGCACTATTGATGATATGAAGGAATCAACCGTTCACGTAGCACCCCTATGCATGGACATCATAAACGAACGCGGGGTATAATATGCTCTCGGTTTTTGTGCAACGAACGCCCTCGTACCATTTTGTGCAAAACGCTTTGATTCTCATCTGTCTGTAACTGGACTAGAATGGACGCACCGTTCGCTACAATTTTTAGTTTTTGAAAATATTCTTTATAAACGAGTATATGAATAATAATTTTAAATAAAAGATGGGAAATAAAAGATGATTGGGGGTTTCGGGTACTCGACGTGCACTATTTGTCAAGGTGATTGCATTATTGTCCATAACTTTTTATTAGACTATATGTATCTTATTATATTTATTTATATATATATATATATATGTATGTATATATATGTATGTCAAAGTACCTATCTAGTAGGTATTTATTTTATGTATAATAAGCTAAAAATATATTTATCCAAAATTCAAAACTACACCATCAAATACTTTTGGCTCCTTCTACAGTCATGAGTCCATTTCTAATGGTTGCCGGGAAGAAATTGCTGTATGCGATAAGGCCGCCAATTGTGCATTTCTTGTTTGTGCTCCTTCAATGTATGTTTTTATTCTTTTGTGGTGTACAATAAAGATTTATCTTATCTAATCTAATCTAAATATCCCGTGTTGCGGGGCATTTCACAAACTTTCAATCTGTATATCTGAGACCACGCATCTTTCCTTCGAAGATACATAAATATATAGCTCATACACACATCAAACATATAAAGTTATCATTCGAAAACAACTCTTTATTTTTATAGCCTTATTATAGTAACCTAAAGATACCCAGAATAATTTTGGCTCGCTATTTTGCAGTCCATAACTCTAAAAGAAAAACATTACTATACCTACATATTTTATGTGTTAGTAAAGAAAGCTCATCAACATTTTATTGCAAATGTCTTTTGCGCAATCGAATCGCCATCTGATGACGTATTGCTTGAAGCTATTTCGATTTATTGTTTCACTCAATCAGCAACATGGATTTGTCTGTAAATATTTTATTGGGAATATTGACTTGGCGTCTATTATGACCTTTTACTTCCAATAGGTATGGCAATACTTCTTGCAAATCTTTCAGAAAATATGCTTTGAAAACAACCAGATTCTCTTCTACGAAATTTTATGAAAACTATTGCAGATGACCGTAAGTACAGTTTTTAGTATATGATCTAGTTTGGTTTTTTTGACTAATTTAATTTAATTATAGCAGGAAAATTTCTGATTTACTGAATATAATTAATGTAAACTCGTACCTATGCAGTTGGTTATGACTAAAAAGCTCCTATTTCGGGGCCATTTATGACATATAAATTGTATGATTTCATTTATTTCTTTCCAGACTGTAGCATACCAATGCAAGGCAAACGCCTCCTTCTCCTCTTTCTAAACAACTCTTTGTGCTAGCACAGGCCGATCCTTCTTATACGCGTTTAGTTCGACCCGCCATCGTTGTTTCCGCCTTTCACGATGACGCTTAGCACCTTCGGGGAACCAATTAGTGGCAATTTTAACCCAAAGTGCTTCAGGCATGCGGCAGACGTGGCCAGCCCAGTCCTATTTAAGTTATACAGCGATTTCATGACAATAGGTACCAACGATCACGAAGTCAAAGACATAATAGATTACAAGACATTCGACCTACTTGGGTCTATTCATGTAACTATTCCACATAATTCTGCCAAAATAACCATCTCATTGCGGTGATCTGTTTTGATACAAAAACTTCAACAAACAGACTACTAAATAAATAAGTATATCCATACATTGGATCCAAAGTTTTATGACTCCGAGACACAGAAATTCTCCTTGACCTCTGCACTACAGGGCAAGAGGTCAGAAAAGTACCAGACGCGTTGGACATGCATGACATGTATTGCTTTTCGAAGTTATATAAGTTATTACGATCACACCATAACTTAAAGAACGAGATGAATTTCAATTCACTTTACGCATTTGCAGCATTATCATGATTATGAGAAGATTAAGTAATTTAGTATTATTTTGTAGAACGTAGCACGAAATCTCAAAAATCTTCTATATTTTTTTATGCTCTTTCATACAAATCCAGGAAATGGGTAAGCATAACTTGTGTCAGCTGCATTTTGAGTTTTCAAGAATTGGAGAGGATTCAGTTATTGCCAGCATGCATGCGTTGTATTTGAATTTCGTGTTATTATTGAGCATTTTTCTCAAAAGGTAATATGCATCATTTATAAGCAAACAACTAGCAGGGTTTATAAAGCAATTGGTTTTTAGTTTGAATTAGGCTCCCTGTTCGCAAGACCTGGCATTTTGCGTAGGTATTTAAAACCAACTGTATTTTTACCACGTACATATCTGTAAATCTGTTTGAAGATATGCCATGCTATTTATTATTACTATACCTGTAGAGCCTTAATGACACACCTACAAGTTTCTATTTCAACGTCACCTTTGATGAAGGCGTACCACAAAGTTTTCTACACACCAAACATCATATGCATCCACATCTGCTACAACATTAAAACAAATACTAATTCCAACTTCGATTCAAAGTTCTCGAACAATTTTCACCTTAATACACACAAACAACTTGTTCCATTTAGAATTTGATAACAAAACTCATCATTTTAGTAATCATCTAGGTAATTAGGGTATTAGAAACAAATTGGATTACTTTAAGGCTCATAGTTCGAAAAACTTGCCTTGTGTTTATACTCGCTTGAAAGAATTCAAATACTGGATCAATGTAGAGTTCGTTTGCTCCGGAGATGAACGGAGCGAGGCTGACTCTAAACTAAAAAATAATATATAGTCTCTCGTTTTCACTGAAAGGTAGCGATAGCCTAAAGGAGATACCAACAGACTACCATTCAGAGGGTATCGCGTTCAAATCAACGGCGCCCACCACTGAGTTTTCTTAGTTATGCGCGCATTGAATTGCTGATTATTGCTTGCCTCGTACCTCCCAGAGCACGTTTTACCATCGGTTCTGGTTACTACGGCGAATAAACGATAGCGACGTTAGAAATTGTCAGACATTTCATAGTTCTATACAGGAAATTACATACTGTGTTGCTGCTTTATAGTAATTATTAAACTCTTGGCGTAAGAAATCAATTACTTAAATTTATTAAGAACATTCTCATCCCAAAATTCCTGTTCATTTTAAATCTTTAAACCTGATAGTATAGTATGAAGAAGGCTGCCTATTTCAAAGTTATTAATTTTATTTATTAATTGAAACTTCCTGCAAAATATATGCTTTGCACAAGGCGGACTTAAAACTTTAAAGACATTGCACAAGTTACTAGTTTAGAACTATAATAAGCTACCAGCTTAACCTTCGAGTATAACCGTAGAAAAATAAAACAATATCCTAAAAAGATGTACTTAAAGATAAAAAAATATTCTTAGCATAACATTATCTTAGTTCATCTCAGTTGCAAAGAAGACTCCATACCATTTTAATATCTGAACTTATATTGGCAAATTGGTGTGAATTTGCCAAACAGCTTTAGTGGAAATGTTCCCCAGGGCTTTTGAGCAATTTGTAAACGATTTAAAATTTTTGGATTACAATAAGTTATTAAACTAATTTTCGCTTAAATACATTTCAATCGAATCAATAGAACAGCTTTTTTGACAGATTATTTTTAAATTATTCAAATCGCCTGTTTCAGATCAGCGTTTTATACGCGCGTACGAGCGTTGACGCGCTTCTAAGCTTGTATAAGCGCGAGCCGTCAGAATTCACGTTGACACTGACACGATGTCACTACCGTTTTGAGCAAACACGCCGAAATATGCCCGTTAACGCGAGTCCAGTTTTTTGAAGTGCGTAATGTAGTGCGCGTGTAAGCACGTATGCTGAAACGACCGTAAACGCGCAGAAAAATACGCTAATCTGTAACCATCCAAAGCATTACAGGTAATCATCAAAATATAAATATTAAAATAACTTTATTAACTGTTAACTGCAAAATCTCTTCTCTTCTAAAAACTTGTTACGCTTTACCCGCTACGCGCACATTGCCAAAATTGCTTAACGGAAAGGGGGAAGAAGCTGTCGTCTCTTCTTCAACATGACACAGATCATATTATTTTCTTTACCCTTTCAGAGAAGAAAAGGATTTAAAGATGGCAATTATGCCTTAAGATTATTTGTTTATTTATTACTAGACTTTGCTCGTGGCTTCCTCACTGGGATGCCGGTAGCTTACATGTGCTGGAAAGGTAAAAACTTATAATGAAAACTTAAAATAAATGGTAATGTATGTAAGTCATCAGTCTCCAGCCTCCTAATGATTATGACTCTCAAAATCATATAATAAGCCCCTTCGTTGCGGCGTTAAACAAGGACAAAAAATATACTTTCGCATTATAATATTAGCATGTACTAGCACAGATAACAAACCCCGACTTATAATATTGTTTTTAAATGGCGCAAATCATCAAAATTGGATAACGTAATACGTTCCACGAATCTATCAATCATGATAACTGTTAAATTAACAATTTCTGGTATATTCAGGGTACAGTTATTCTAAATAATTATACCAGAAACTTTCAATGTCATCATACGTAGATTGAATTCAAGTAAATATTTACGCAATAAAATTGTCAATTTATAAAAAAAAACATAATGCTTGAAAATGATTAAAAATAAACCTTATAGATACTTTAAATAGTATTGAACATTTAATAATATTGGTAAGCTCCAAATACAAAGCAACATGAATATTAAATATAAATAAAATATTTGCTGTTTTATTTTCTACCCATAAAATACCGGATTAGGCTAAGTGCATACTTATTCTTATATCGGTGTACTATACAAATTATTAAATTAAAATACCATGGAATATTACTATTTCTCTGGTTGCAGTTCAGACTAAATTACTATAATGAGGCTGTAATAAGGCTCTTTGACAGCCTTTATTGGGACTCAGTATCTTTTCAGATACTACTGACACTGGTCTAAGCTATGGAGTATCGCTAGCCCTTTGAAGAAGGGAGATGGAAGTAAATGTGTACATATCTAATATTCTGTCCAACCTGTTTGGACTAGTGCTCAGACCGTCAGACCTCAGACTAGCGAAAGTCTAGAAATAAGTCATAGACATATGTATATTTCACAAACATTCCATCAAAAGACACAAGAGCGACCAAACTGAAAACGACGAACCAAATTTTTGTAAACTACACAAACTGTTATCACATATAGGACTCGAACACACAGCACTCGGCGCAGAGATAGCACAACGTGCCTTCACCTTTCGTGCATTCGAACGTTCGTGTACATTTAGCCTTATGTAAACTGAAAATAGCTAACGTTTTAATTGAAATATTTGGCTGGATATTTGGATGCACACACACATATACACACAGTATACACATGTGTATACTGATAAATCCAATAGAATTTTTTGTGTGCTACCAATATTTGCAGAGGAAAACAAATTATGTTACATTGATATGTGTAAATTAAATCATTGTCCTAACTGGCATAGAAGTCTGGTGGTTAGTAGCCCTGATTGCAATTTTTTTTTTCGTTTCGATGGCAACACTTTTCATACCGTTTTAGCTCAGTACTCGGCAACGCGTATCGCATTTGGCCTTAACTGATACGTGTCATCAAGTGTGCACGAGTCTGGGCTTGTGGTGATACGCCGCAGTCGCACTTATTATCGTTCGGGTGGATAAGGCCTCACCTATATCGGTTATCGGATTGCTATACCGGTCGTCATAGGTTATTCCGTGGTCCAGTGGATAGAGTTCTGCCGATGGGGTGATCCGAGGTTCGATTTTCGAGTCGAGTAAAAGTATTACTGAGTTTGTCCGAATTCTCAGTAGTGGCACGGAGTCTAGGTCATGGGTTCGATTCTCAACGGAAACAAACTTTTTTGTGATGCGCACAATTATTAATTGCTCTGTGTTTGTGTGTAATTTATGTAAAAAATAACATAATATGTATGTATTTAATCATGTAGATGTGTGTTTATCACTTATCTGGTTGTCTTAGTATAAGCTCTGCGTAATAATATGAAGTGTAATCATCATCAGCCGTGTACACATAATATCCCACTGCTGGGCACGGGCCACTTCTCACTATGGGAAGGGTAAGGCTTTACATGTCTTTCTAAAACATTATAGAGAACTCTCATGCAGGTTTCCTCACGATATGTTCCTTCTCCGTTCATCAAACGATAATTAACAATTTAATACGCAGTTAACTTCGTTAAGGCGAGGTTGCAGTACTTTTTAAGATTTTTGAACGTCTGAAAGTCCCATGAACTATGATATTTTTAATGAATAAAAATTAAAGTATAAAAGTTGAACATATCTTCTAGTAAATCGTAAAGATAGAAACACGATTCGGAATGATTGGCTCGATAAAAAAAAATGTCAAACATGGCACTAACTCACAATTTTAAACGTGTACTGCTTAGAGATTCCATAATGAATTTATATGAAAGTATTATCAATAGAAACAGCTCTTTATTTTAAAATAAATGGTAAAAACAGATTTCGTAATTTCGTTATCATTTTTCTCCAAGAAAAAAAATTGTCAAAATGTTGGCATTATATCGCTCGCCGGCCGTTCATCAGTGCCTGTCTAGGCGTGATTGAGGGCGGTCGTACGTCGTTGCTCCGCAAAATCCCCCTCCACCCCCGCATGTACGTTTTCGCAAAAGTACAAAGTAATTCGTATTCGTTCAAACCATAGACATACTAGTAAGAAACCGTAGACAGGTTACTCACAAGGTAACATGACGGAGCTTACGAGTGGCACGCATCGCACGAAAAGCGTACGCACACAAATATAAATATGTCAAAACGACACACTAAGAATTAGATAAGAAGTGTAAGTGAGATAGCACATCTCGCAAGCGCGAAATAGAGATAAACATATACTCTCTGGACCGACGCGCATTGTGATATCATGCTGACCGTTTCACAAACATGATCACTTTGTCTGTATTGAGTAAATTCAATGATTAATTCATTTAAGGTAGGGAAATAAAAAGTCGATGTGATTTATTTATAACATTTATTAAAAAAGTACATTTTATTCTTCTCATTTCATTCAATGGAAACCTAAAACAGTACGTTAATATAAAAACTGTGCGCTGCGGACCCACCGTAGCCCTGGCAATACCCTTGGGGGTATGGTGGGTCTTTTAAAGCTTAACCGTACTCCTGGCTGAAATGCTCGTAGTGTTATACCAACGTGCTACTTGGACATTAAACTGAACAGTGTTATCTCTCGTATGATAATGACTTACTACTTACGTTTTTGTATTTTTAGACAAGCGAAGACAAGCGCTAGTACGATGATATAGTGCAACAAGGAGATAAATTAAAGAATAAAACGTTTAGGTATTACTGCTAATGGTTATAATGCTTTGTATATTATAGGTATAATCTGTGGTACTGTTGAAGACCCGTCATCATCATCATCCTTGCGCTGTCGGATCATTCCCACTAGTTCTATTGAACAGTTCTATGATAGAACTAGTGATATTTTTTTTCCCACTAGTTCTATTAGCACAACTTGATGAGAAGAACAGAACTAATGGGAAACAGTTATAGGAAATTTACCACTAGTTCTATGTATGTTTTACAAGGGTAGTGTCACAACATCGCCCTCACATATCCGAATAAATATGTATGTAAAAAAATGTGTTAAACGAATGAACGTCTACAAAACAAATAAACGTCTACAAAACAAATGAACGTCTACAAAACAAATGAACGTCTACAAAACAAATGACTACCAGAAAGTGATCAGCTATCAATAGTGATAGCAAAAAACAGGTGCATGCGATTTTCGACCTTATTAACAATTCATGACAAACTTCTTTTTTTGTGTTTTCTCGCTTTCTGGCAATATTAGGGTAATAAAATTATAAATTCTGACTAATGTCAATTAGGTTGAAAATCGCATGCACCTTTTTTCTGCAGTCACTATCGATAGCTGATCACTTTCTGTAAGTCATTTGTTTTGTAGACGTTCATTTGTTTTGTAGGCGTTCATTTGTTTTGTAGACGTTCATTTGTTTTACACATTAAACAAATGAACGTCTACAAAACATATTCATTCGGATATATGAGCGCGATGTCGTGACACTACGGATCATTCCCAGTAGTTCTATTGAACACCCTTGTAAAAACATACATAGAACTAGACTGGGACATTTCCTATTACTTATCCCATTAATTCTGTTCTCCTCATCAAGTTGTGCTAATAGAATTAGGACAGTTCTATCATAGAATTGTTCAATACTACTACTATACTGGGAATGATCCCACAATATAGTAGAACTTGAAATTAACGAACTGAAATTAATAAACTTATTACACAACAATATTATCTGGGAGTACGGTTAAGCTTTGAAAGACCCACCATACCCCCAGGGGTACTGCCAGGGGTACGGTGGGTCGGCAGCGAAAACTGTGCAGTACAATCTACTTAGTTGTTTAATACTAAAAGGAGAAAAACAAGAACAAGTGAATGGACTTTGATCATCCGTCAATGTTTGTAACTTACGTATGATTTTGTATTTCTATAATAATAATTTATTGTGTTGATTCAGCCTCAAATCACTTTTATTACTTGACAAAAACACACATCAGTATTTTATTATTACGAATGTCCCATCTGGATACTTTGTTTTTTAGTCTTTGAACACGCACAATACTGCTTCTCTTTTACACTCGCTAAATGCCAATTTTTTATTCACTCTATTATTTGTGATGCTAAATTTATTATAAATTGTAAATAAAACGTTGTAATATTGTAATACTCATGAATGAGAAGTGATTCCATAACTTTTAGTCATTTTCCTGTTTTTACATTTAGCCTGTTTTTAATGTGCCACTTTTGAAGTTCGCATAACTCATCTACGGTTTTTTCACGCTGCGCTGTGGCGGCACACGCACACACGAAACCCCCCCTCCCCACCCCCCGCTCACTCGCTGACGCCACCGCCGTGTTTTTGTTTTTGCGGGGGGTGAGGTCGAGCTACGCACTGTACTGCAACCTCGCCTTAAGTCATTGGTGCGCGCCGTGGATTCAAATCCGCTACTCTCTGCGAAGCAGTCTGTCAGTCTTTCTACTAGGCTATCGCTATTTGCACGATGAATACTACGCAAAAAATAAAATTAAATAAGTCCCTTTGCTATTTTAGTAAAATATAAAAGCTAGATACCTGTAAACAATTACACTACTACTATTTTATTTATACATGAAAGTAACTGTCTATAAATGATATTGACTCTCAATGTTATTACGCAAATCCCTGGATAGGACATGCCTTTATTCCCAATAAAAATATAATTTGAAACGACAATATTACGATATTGTACAATAAACGTTGCTTGTATTACTGTATCCTTTTCAAGATAACCTATACATAGGTCTGTACTCTAATATTATAAATACAACATTCTGTTTGTATTTTTTCGGTTTCTAACGTATCAATGTGATTATTAAGTACTAGATTATGTTAATTTCTCCGCCCGCTTAGGTGTCTCTTAACACATCAAAGTAGCATAATGTAATTTTTCAACCTTTGTTCAGCTTACTATATTCCGACGAAAAAAAAGGACAAATAAACGAACACATTTTTGCATTTATAATATTAGTATGGGTATAGAACTAAAATGTATAGTAGATAAAGAGCTGAAGAGAATCAGAATCAGAATCAGAATTTTTATTCGTTAAACATAGGTGAATGTATACAATAATGGTCTTAAATTAGTTTAAGTGCGCTATGTTTTGTCCAAAAAGACATACAAATATTGTTAAAAGGAATTATATTACATTTTGCTTAATATACATTTTTTGATCATGAATCAATTAAAATATCAATTAAAATATAAAAATATAATGTCAAATAAAAATATAAATGATTGTTGTGTATAGTATAATAGTATAATGTCAGGTCTTAAAACTATGTTAAATGATCATTTAGAAAGTCATCTACTGAGTAATAACACTTATCTATTAAAAGTTTAGTCAATGAGGATTGAAATTGTGATGTGGACATATTTTTTATCCTTTCAGGTATTTTATTATATATTTTAGGTGCGAAACCAAAAAAAGCTCTTTTGTACAAGAGCGGTTTTACATTGTACCTGACATAATTTGTTTACACACTGAGCTCGCATTGGACCTCTTCTGCTTGTAGATATTTTTGCAAATAAGTGACAACTATCTTTTACAAACATAGCTGTCTCAATAATGTAAAGCGAAGGTAAAGTTAATATCTTCAGTGACTTGAAAAATGGAACACAGCTGTCAGTTGTTTTTAATCCACACATAGACCTGATACACCTTTTTTGCATCCTAAATGCGAGCTCCCGATCAGTTGAGTGACCCCAAAAAATAACACCAAACCTCAGAACCGACGCCACGAGTGCATGATAAGCTGTTAGTAGTGCTTGACTCCCTACTTTTTTCGACAGCTGCATAAGCGCAAAGGCTGACTTACATAATCGTTTACACAATTCTTCTATATGGGGTTTCCAATTTAGATGCTTGTCAACAGTAATGCCTAAAAATTTTACTTTATCAATATGTTCTATTGCAAAATCATTATATTTGACATTAATATTCGGTGCTCCACATCTTTGGTGAAAACTCATTATTTTTGTTTTAATTAAGAGACTTAAGCTAATAATAGGAAAATATTTCGAAGCAGAAAATAAGCGATATAGATGGCGTGACGACCGTCGACTAGCGGCCATTTTCAATATTCGAACTATAGATAGATCTGGCGATTTTAGATACATGTTGGACATATTTTGTATGGAGCTTATGTCAAAAACTGTCAAAAACGAATCTAAAATCTACAGATTTATATCTATAATTCGAATATTGAATTCCGCAGTAAGACAGATTACAAGTATTTATTGGTGGCTGTCATAACTAAAAACGAAAGATTTTGGGCGGGATGGTTTTCGGTAGAACTGAACGGGCAAATCATTATACCGACTGATTTGATTGCCTTTGTAAGATATATAATAGTATAATATTAATCAAGCACGCAGCGATAGCCTAGTGGAGATACAAGCAGACTGCCATGCAGAGGGTATCGGGTTCGAATCCACGGCGCGCAATAATAACTTTTCGAAGTTATGTGCGTATTGAATTGTTAATAAAATTATCGCTTGTCCCGTGCCTCGGAGAGCAAGTTAAGCCGTCGGGCCCGGCTGTCATCAAGCTCTTTGATAGTTGTAATACCTCACGTCAGTACCTCTAAATAAACTGACACTAGTCCTAACCATGGAATATCGCTATCCCTTCGGGCTGCGGAGGTCAGACAGGCAGTCGCTCTGTGGAAAAGCTAATATTTAGCCAAATCCGGTTAGACTAGTAGGCGGACCCCGGGTTGAAACTGGGATAACGCTAGGGGAATGATGAATATTAATCAAAGACAGCAGAGGGAACGACCTATCTAATAGTAAGCGGTAATCATGATTTGTGTTTGTGTTATCTGTTTGAGAAGTTCCAATATTAGTTACTGTTATTCGCGTTATTCAAATATTACTTCAAATATAGTTACACTAATGGACTTTAAAGTAACCTTTACATTCAGGTTTGGAAAGCAGGCCTGGAACTAATCCCCCATTCCTTCTCACTATTAGATCACTTCAGCAGCAGTGATTATAGAAGACACCTAAATGATGTGCTGAGGAATTTTAAAGTATCTTGTAAACAATACGTAATTTAAAGTAGTGTAACGTAATACTACACGTATTGCGTTATAATATCTCGCAGGCGCTTAACGCCAGCTTAGCCGTTCGCAATATTACCAAATATGGTCATGTTCACTAGCCAAAGGCAGTTGTGAGTCATAGGCCTATATCTATATAAGATGGGTACGCGATCTAAGTCGATCACTTGCCCTACACACCGTCTCGCTGATGGTTGTAGTGACTATTACTACCTACTATTATTACTATCCTACTTCTACTGTCCCGCTGGGGGTAAGCATATTCTAGTTGTCTGTGTGCCTATATGTTCTGTCTGTAGTATCTGTGTCTCCTATGCATAACAGCCGATCTAGGGACCGCCTGTTCCTGACCGGTTGTTGTGTATTCTCTATGCTGTTTCCAGTTCTTCCTACGGGCTACGTTCTTCCTACGGGCTACGTTCTTCCTACGGGCTACGTTCTTCCTACGGGCTACGTTCTTCCTACGGGCTACGTTCTTCCTACGGGCTACGTTCTTCCTACGGGCTCACTGCACCTGTCTTGTCTCTACGGGCTACAAGCCACGAGCTGCTGGCGCCGTGTCGCTACTAGCCAGCTGCCACCCAAGCCTCCGTTCCTGCCTACGAGCTCCTACAGCCAGGCCACGGACGCCTGAGCCTGACCGCTCGGCCCACATCGGCTGCACCGCCTGAGACCCCGCTCAGCCTGAACCTCGACCACAGAGCTGCCTGCGTAGCGTACCTTGGCCAGCTCATCGGCGACCCTACGAGCAGCTACCCTGCGAGCGTCGGAGAGCAGCAGGAGTCTACACTCCAGCCCTCAGGCCAGTGCTTACCTAGTTCGGTCATACAGTATGTAAGCGGTAGTGAGACATAATAAAGAACCTGTTCAGCCTAGCAGTGTTTCTCTTGAACCCCGACATCCTACCTGAGATCCTCCGTCTCAGTGGCGCCCAACTCTATTTGTCTCACTTCCAATTACTGCAGTTATTCTTGTTTAGGAGGTCAGTCTTTGTAAACGAGAAGGTGCAGACATCAGCGAACCAGTACGTACTATTCAACTTGTGTATATCTGTGTTTTGCTGTCTATCTTTAATTTCTATTCTTGTATAACTATTATGTGTTATCTCTGCTTAGTTTGGGACTAGATGGTGTTGTGTGAATGTGGTAGAATATTATATTATATATATTATTATTATTATTACTATTGCCTAATTGCACAACTACCGATTCCCTACGTAACTGTTCGCAATTTGAAATAACCGTTTTTTGTTTTTGCAAGTCACTTATCTATTGTCTACATTTTTACACCGAATCGTCGTAGTTTCTTTGTAAAGCAGAACGATTGCACACAGAGGGCTGTAATATACTTACGTTCTTTTCCTATCATACACTTCATTTCATCATGAGCACTAACCCCATTAAGTACTTCCTACTTAATAAAAATGAATTGGCCTACGAGGTCGCTATTCGCGGAGAGGAGCCGGCTACCTCTGTTTTAGGTTTACGGAAGCAGCTACCTAAACTACTCGAGCTGATTCCGAATGACGAAATCCTAGAGTCAGGCCTAGACATAGCAGACGACTTCAAGGGAGCTAGCCTGTCAGTTGCCGATTTAGATTCGCGAATCTCTTCCCTTAAGGAACTATACGACCACAACTTGGCGAAGCGAACTACGGCTTTGCACAACCAGGTCTACCACAGATTGGGCAGATTAGACAAATCCGAACCTAAATACGGCAAGAAAATATCCGACCTGACTGAACGCTTTCGGATGCTGTCGGCAGAGCTATCTAAGATAGAACACTCGAATGTTCCGTCGGCGGAAGTCGGAGCCACGATGACTTGCACGGATTCAACCCCTGCACAGGCAGCGTCGACTCCGGTAACTGTCCACTGTGAGCATTTGAGGGTTGGCGAACTATCGAAACTCAAATTCGACGGAACAGGCTGCGTTCGCGAATTTCTACAACGCGTGCCGGAATTTAGGACGGTTAGAAATCTACCTGCCAATAGATTATTCGATTACGCGTCCGAAATTTTTACGGGTAATGCATTACACTGGTTTCGCGGTGTTAAATATTCCATTTCTACATGGGACGAACTAGCTAGTAAACTTACAGCTGATTTTACACCGTACGACTATGATTATAAATTTTTAACCGAGATTCGTAATCGTAATCAAGGGCAAACTGAGGGTATAATCATCTATTTATCAATTATGTTATAACTTTTTGCGCGATTGTCACCGAACACGGTACTAACCGAACACGAAAAATTAAATATATTGCTTCACAATATTAGACCGTGTTATTCTACAGTACTAGCTTCATGTACTACGGCTATAGACACTATAGACACTCTAAAATCACTATGTCTAAACTATGAGAGGTTCCAGTGTTTAAGTGCACAATTTCACGAACCTAGTTACCCTACGTCTAACACAGTAGCACCTGATTTAGCTTACATAAATAAAAAGGACACGCACGGTCACTATAATAATTCACAGTACTATAAACCGTCTAAACTAAAAAACTACGCTTCTGTCGCATCTATAAAAGTCGAACCGAACGATACACCTTTTTTTTTTTTTTTTTTTTTTTACGCGGGAAAAATGCTTGTGCATACCCCATCCGTCCGAGGGACAAACGAAGGTTATGTGGGACTGCACCCACTAAACAACCCGCGGTGAGCCTTGCAAGTCGCCTTGACGGGAGGTCCCGGAACTTGTTACGACTTCGGCAACCTCCCAGCGAGACACCCACAGTGAAGCGGGCTACCTCTATTGGGCGATGTCCTGGCTCATCTTAGGACATCACCCCGTCGCGGAACTCCGCGGGCGGTGGCTATCCCCCGGTCCAACGCCCGCGGCGCCACCTATGGCGGCATAAAGCGCATCTCAGCGCGTTGACGCCGCCCGGTTCGCCGGCGACGGATCGAATCAGGCAGGGCATTTTCCTCCCTGACTCGCTCCGCCGCTTCCTTCTGCGAGATTACATCCTCGCAGAAGCTTGCGACCGCCGCCCATTGTCTGTCACTGACGACCATAGCTTGAACTACGGCCGCCAGCGACAGGTCAGAACCAATGACTGCAACGAGATCACGGCGCCCCACATCCCAAGCCGGACAATGCTCCAGGGTATGCTGCGCAGTGTCCTCGCTGCAGTCGCAGTGGTGACAGATGGGACTCGGCTCTCTCCTAGCGACTGAGTGCAGGTATTTGCCAAAGCACCCGTGCCCCGACAAAACCTGCACCAGTCGGAAAGTGAGAGTCCCATGCTGCCGCCCCGCCCAACTGTCTAGGACAGGCCGAAGCGCATCCACGGTCCTTGCACCGGCTCGAGGCGTCTCCAGCCGGTCACGCCATTTGGCCATTGTAGCCTGGCGGGCATTTTCCCGCCAAATGCGTATTTCCTCCAGAGGTGGAATACGGCCCACCACCTTCGCCGCCACTGTCCGCCAGTATATTTCGGCGAGTGCTTCCGCCTCCAAGTCCCATGGTGGGGTTCCAGCTAGGGCACATGCCGCCTCAGTTGACACGGTGCGGTAGCCTCGTATTACCCTCACTGACATAACCCTTTGGGGTTTCCATAAAATAGCCCTTGTTTGGGCAGTCAGGCACTGTGCCCACACTGGCGCTCCATACAGTGCCATCGAGCGGATAACACCAGTGAAGAGTTGCCGACACGTAATAGATGGACCACCTAGATTCGGCAAAAGTCGTCCGAGGGCAGATGCTGTGCCGACAAGCTTTGTGGAAAGTTGGCGAAAGTGTTCGCCGAACTGCCATCTTCCGTCCAGCTTGAGCCCAAGATACTTCATGCTGGATTTGATCGGCACGAGAACCGAGTTAATCGTTATCGAGGCACCAGTGGGCGGCTTACGACGAGGCCCGTGGAAGAAAAGGGCCTCCGTCTTGTTGAGAGCCACCGTGAGTCCCAGTGCCTGAATACGTCCGATCACTTCTGAAACTCCAGTGGTAGCCAAGTGAACCGCCTCATCGAAGCTAGTTCCCCGGGCTGTAACAAGGGTATCATCGGCGTAGCAAATGACACCCAGCCCGCGAGGGTACTCACCTCGAAGTACCCAGTCGTAGCCAATGTTCCACAGGAGCGGTCCCAGGACCGACCCCTGTGGAACACCGCACGACATAAGATTTCGTACTACGACTCCGTCTCGATCCTGGTGCACAATGCTTCTTCCTTCCAAGTAGTCTGCCGAACGATACACCTGTGCCTAGCCTACAACACTATAATGTCAACATGATATCTAAATCAGCTGTTCCTACAAAAATAACTAATAAGAGGTGTGTGTTTTGCCCGCGATGTCGTTCCACTGATCACTCACTAGGGACGTGCAAGCGAGAACGTTATCCGATATGTTTTAAGTGTGGCCTTAGGGATGTCACGTTCGTAAATTGTCCTAACTGTAAAAATAAATCTTTTTCAAAAAACTAATTTACTCGGATCGTAGTTCGTCAAATAAGATGACAAACCCTACCGTTTGTACATCTTCTAAACCTAAATATTTTGACATAGAAGACTGGAAAAATTGGCTGAACACTCTAAAAGTGTATTTTTCCAGTTATTCTGTGGCTGCGATCCGTGATTCAAAACCTAATACTGATTTTCGACCCTACGTTAATGTAACCATTAAGAATCTACCCCTTACTGGGTTACTTGACTCAGGTTCTGCCGTGACTATATTGGGCAATAATTCTCATGAAGAAATTATTTCTAAAAAGAATCTCCCTTTGAATAAGTGTGACAACCCTACTATATTTTTTCGATTGGCGGGTGGTCATCTATTGACACCGATCGGCTATATCAACCTACCCACCCTTTTTTGAAAATAAAACTTATAACTTAAAAGCGTACGTAATTCCAGAAGTCACTAGTTCGTTAATTTTAGGTATTGACTTCTGGAAAAGATTTAAATTGTTACCAAATTATATTTACTCTGTCTCTTTAGCTAATAATGACCCTTGTAGTAATTCCTTACCTAATAAACCTAATGCTGCCTTACAATCCTACAATGAGCTTAATGAATACCAAAAACGTTTAGGGGATAAGATGATTAAGCAATTCGAATGTATATCTTCCGAGAAGAAAGACCTTGGACGTACCCATTTAGTCGAGCATCGTATTGATACAGGTGACTCACCGCCAATACGTCAGCGATACTATCGTCTGCCGCCAGAAAAATTGCGTGTTATTATTGAGGAACTAGACGAGATGCTTAAACTCGGAGTCGTAGAACCGTGTGAAAGCCCATGGTCTTCGCCTATCCTATTAACGCCTAAGAAAGATGGTAAATTAAGGTTTTGCTTAGACAGCCGAAAACTAAACTCGGTTACACGTAAGGATGCGTACAAACTACCGTATGTTTCCGAAATCCTAGATAACCTAAAAAATGCTAGATTCCTAAGTAGTATTGATCTATCTAAATCTTTTTGGCAGACGCCTATTCGGAGTAGCGATCGGGACAAGACCGCGTTCTACGTACCTACCCGCGGAACATTCCGATTTGTTACTATGCCGTTCGGCTTAACTAATGCGCCGGCTACGCAACAAAGATTGGTCGATCAATTATTTACAAATAGTCCAGAGTTCGAAAACGCGGTGTTCGTATTCTTAGACGATATTTGTATTATAGGAAAAGATTTTGATCATCACATTCAGCTGTTATCTAAAGTATACGCGAAACTAAAATCAGCTAACTTAACTATTAATTTAGAAAAGTCACATTTCTTTAGCCGCTTGACCGCTCACCATTTTTAAGTGCTTACTCAGCATCGACAAATTTCAAGTGCGCGCCGCCAGTTAAAGACGGGCGAGCTCAATTAATCAGTTTTTGTGCGATTGTTAATAACTTGAGAGGAGTGGTGTTTATTTTTCTGCAACCTAATGAATGACTCATTCTAATGGTACAAAACAAATTACGTTTGAATGAAATGTTTACTTTAGGCGAGCGGCCGTAACGTAAACAATGTCATCTTTACCGAATTACTCGACACTTTTGTTTATCATAATAAAAGTATAAGCTGAATCTGGTTTGCTGTTGTATTTTTATGTACCTGGTGATATTATCTTTGTAATAAAATAAAGTTATAGCAATACTTGCAGAAAATTATTTAGATGTAAGCATTTAAAAAAATATATATATTTCGCTGACTTTGCATTCCGTGCGCGGGGCGTAATTATAGATTAAAAACATCATTGTAAACAAATTATGTAATTATATTTCATACTTTTATGTTTTTATTGTAAATTAACTGATTAGTTATGAAGTAACAGCAAATAAAAAAAGTAATGTGTATTACTTTAATTATAGACAAAAAACTATCGTAAAAACGTCATTTTATGTAAAAAAGTTTAAATACATATGTATGTATATAAGGTTACATTTATACGTTGTATTATTTTTTTATTATACATACATACATACATAGACTCACGCCTGTTTCCCCGAAGGGGTAGGCAGAGGCATATTAAACGCCCACCTTTCGCCAGTGTTTTGATCCCACGTAATAGGTGGCGAGCCTATTGCCGCTTATCGGGATATTTTGTTTGCCAGAGCCATTTTTTATTATGAGTATATAAATAAACCTTTGATAAAATATATAATACTCATATTATTTATGAGATATTAGTTATCAAAAATTTTGCCGGGTTCTTTAGTTTTTTTGGCGGGAAAAAGTAAACAACTGTGCAGGTTCCAATAAAAATAATTCTTATGAGATTCTTATCAGAATTGGTTCTTATACTTAGAAATCTAGTTGGAAAGAAAGTTATCTAGGTTTGAATCTGATATATAACATAAAACGGTATTTTTAAAAATAAAATATGGAAATTGGCGCCAATTAAAAAAAAAACTTTGTTTAATTTTTTTATGTTTAATATTAAAATGTTTTATTTTTCATTATATTTATTTCCTCTAAAAGTAAATTAAAAAACCTTTCTAACTGTGTATAATACTCATATACCTCCCATAATAAAAAACGACGAGAAAAATGATAATGTCAGAAATATAAAATCGCGCTCAAAAATGGCAGGAAAAAATTCTAATTTTCACTTTATACTGCCCTTGCGTGGGCTTCAAGCATATTATATGGTTTTAATTTATATCACTGGAAAGCTCATTTAATTACGCGTCTATTGATATGCAACATACCGCAATGGGTTAAGTTATCCGAGTTCCACAAACAGATTAGTGCGCAGCGGAAAAGCGTGGGAAAAATGACAGATTACGCGCTCATCTGTTTTTGCAAAAAGGGAAAATAGTCACTTGTGCGCGATCAAGCGGTTAGAAACGAATTAAAATACTTGGGTTACGTAGTCAATTCTAAAGGACTTCACGTAGATCCTAGTAAGGTGGAAGCAATAATGAACTATCCTGTACCTCCAAATAAAAAGGAGGTAAAACGGTTTTTGGGTACCGTGTCTTGGTACCGTAGATTTATACCTAATTTTAGTTCAATTGCAGGGCCTCTAAATAAACTTACTTCTACCAGTAAAAAGGCTGCTCCTTTTGTGCGGTCGGAGGAAGCTAACAACTCATTTAATAAACTCAAACACCTGTTATCTACCGCGCCTATTCTATCTTGTCCGGACTATAACAAACCGTTCGAAGTGCACACGGATGCTAGCGACTATGGCGTAGGGGCTTTACTCACACAAACTACTGACGGTGTGGAGTATCCTATATAAGTATCCTATATAATTGCTCATATAAGCATGAGCAAATCCTTGTCTACACAGGAACGTAATTATAGTATTACGGAACGGGAGGCGCTAGCTGTTTTAGTCGCGGTAGAACATTGGCGATGTTACTTAGATAACGGTTTGAAATTCACTGTCTACACAGATCACTCAGCCTTAAAATGGTTTTTAAATTTAAGTAACCCTTCGGGTCGCTTAGCGAGATGGGGGGTGCGCCTGTCTTCTTTTAATTTTGATGTGAAACATCGCCGCGGCGCGGATAACGTCATACCCGACGCACTATCGCGGGCAAGTGCCGTGTCGGCTATTGATACTAACACTGATAATGATACTACCGTAACCTCGGATCAGTGGTATACTACTATCTACTATGGCTGTAAAAACTCACCTACATCTTTTCCTTACTATTCCATCAAAAATGATAAGTTATATCGATATATGGTATCGAAATGTGCACTGCGGAAAGAATTCGAATGGAAAGAGGTTTTACCTACCTCGGATAGATCTACAGCTATTAAAGAAAACCATTCGGAACTCGCTGCGGGTCATTTAGGTATTTTTAAAACGTATAAACGTTTAGCACAGCGTTATTATTGGCCCGGTATGCACGCCGACGTTGTTAAATTTATATCTTCGTGTGATACTTGTGTCGCACATAAACACCAAAACCATGCTACTTTAGGTGTAATGGGACGACCAAAGGTGTGCTCTCGTCCCTTCCAAACAATTAGTATCGACCTTGTTGGACCCCTTCCCTCAACTAGAAAACAAAATATCTATATTTTTGTTGTTACTTGTTGCTTCAGTAAATATTGTCTTCTCTTTCCCATCAAGCGGGCTACCGCCGAGATTATAACTAACATTCTCGAGGAAAAAGTTGTCTTAATACATGGCATACCTTCAACCGTTATTCTAGACAATGGTAAACAATTTGTAAGTGCAACGCTAAAGTCTATGATTAGAAAATATAAAATACCTAACTTGCACTTTACACCGAAATACACTCCGCACGTAAATTCTGTTGAGAGATACAACAAAACCATCGTGACTACTATATCTTCGTTTATCGAAAACGACCATAGAATATGGGATACTTTAATTCCCAAAATTCAATTCGCGCTAAATACTGCGGTTAATGAGGTAACTGGTTATACTCCGAGTTTTTTAGTGTACGGCAGAGAACTAGTAACTTGCGGTTCACACTATATTGATGCCGAGTCAGATGATGTTATTTATATACCTAGGGATTCTTATGCTGAAAATATAGGCTGTCTATCAAGTATTTTCGATAAGGTCCAGTCTCTTTTAATCCAAGCTCACGCTAGAAACACACATACAACTTACGTCGTAAACCGTCTGAGTTTAACATAGGTGATACCGTATGGAAAAGAACCTTCTATCTAAGTGATAAGGACAAATCATTTAGCAAAAAACTGGCTCCTAAGTTTACCAAGTGTACTATTATTGCTAAAAAGTCACTCACCACTAGTATACGAATTAGCGGATTCGTCGGGTAAATCTATTGGCAGTTGGCACATTAAAGATTTAAAACTAATTAACTACACTGATTCCTAACCTAACTAGATTCTTTCATTGCACCTACCTGCAGTTTGAGTTTCATAGTCACTATCTACTTAGCACTGTCTACAGAAGTTCGGAGGACTTAGTTAGACGGATTTTTCTTGTCTAGACACGAAAAATCCTGCTGTACAGAGCGGGGTATTGTAACGTAATACTACACGTATTGCGTTATAATATCTCGCAGGCGCTTAACGCCAGCTTAGCCGTTCGCAATATTACCTAATATGGTCATGTTTACTAGCCAAAGGCAGTTGTGAGTCATAGACCTATATCTATATAAGATGGGTGCGCGATCTAAGTCGATCACTTGCCCTACACACCGTCTCGCTGATGGTTGTAGTGACTATTACTACCTACTATTATTACTATCCTACTTCTACTGTCCCGCTGGGGGTAAGCATATTCTAGTTGTCTGTGTGCCTATACGTTCTGTCTGTAGTATCTGTGTCTCCTAAGCATAACAGCCGATCTAGGGACCGCCTGTTCCTGACCGGTTGTTGTGTATTCTCTATGCTGTTTCCAGTTCTTCCTACGGGCTACGTTCTTCCTAAGGGCTAAGTTCTTCCTACGGGCTACGTTTTTCCTACGGGCTACGTTCTTCCTACGGGCTCACTGCACCTGTCTTCTCTCTACGGGCTACAAGCCACGAGCTGCAGGCGCCGTGCCGCTACTAGCCAGCTGCCACCCAAGCCTCCGTTCCTGCCTACGAGCTCCTACAGCCAGGCCACGGACGCCTGAGCCTGACCGCTCGGCCCACATCGGCTGCACCGCCTGAGACCCCGCTCAGCCTGAACCTCGACCACAGAGCTGCCTCCGTAGCGCACCTTGGCCAGCTCATCGGCGACCCTACGAGCAGCTACCCTGCGAGCGTCGGAGAGAAGCAGGAGTCTACACTCCAGCCCTCAGGCCTGTGCTTACCTAGTTCGGTCATACTGTATGTAAGCGGTAGTGAGATATAATAAAGAACCTGTTCAGCCTAGCAGTGTTTCTCTTGAACCCCAACATCCTACCTGAGATCCTCCGTCTCAGTAGGACTTTGAATAAAAAGTAATCTACTTCCCTCTACAAGAATGCGGCAGACATAAAACAATAAGCATTAAGATGGTACCTATTTCACTAGCCCTTCCTAATCATAGGCAATTTTTTAAAATATTTTTCACCGATCAGCACTTGTAGAGATCGTTAGAGGATGTCTATTCTTCTTGCGGCGCGTTTCGATCAGAGAGCTGTCGTGTTTCGATTGATACGTTATGCGTACCGTTGGCCCCGGTAGTTTTCTTACGCACAAGACTAACTTAACCATGTCACAGGCCTTAAGGTGGTTTAAACACTTCAAGACTAGTGTACGCCACACACTTATATGAAAAAGACAGAATGAACAGATATTTGTCATATCTATAGTATAAAACTGCTGAAACTGAATACTAAGTAACGAATTAATCACCTACATACTCACAAAGAATAAAATATCAGTATCAGTAGACAACTCAATCGAGTCCTCCTTATCATCATATCAGCCAAACGACGTCCACTGCTGGACATAGGCCTCCCCCAAGGTTCTCCACACAGACCGGTCTTGAGCCGCCCGCATCCAACCTCCTCCCGCGATCTTGACAAGATCGTCGGTCCACCTTGCGGGGGGCCTACCTCTGCTGCGTCGTCCGGTACGTGGCCGCCACTCCAGAACCTTTCTGCCCCAACGGCCATCGGTTCTTCGAGCTATGTGCCCTGCCCACTGCCACTTCAGCTTGGCTATCCGGAGAGCTATGTCGGCGACTTTGGTTCTACTGCGGATCTCCTCATTTCTGATTCGATCTCGCAGGGAAACTCCAAGCATAGCTCTCTCCATCGCCCTCTGAGTGACCTTGAGCCTTCTGATAAGGCCCATAGTGAGCGACCACGTCTCTGATCCGTAAGTCATCACTGGCAACACACACTGGTCAAAGACTTTCGTCTTGAGACACTGCGGGATATCGGACGAGAAGATATGTCGCAGCTTCCCGAACGCTGCCCAACCGAGTTGGATTCGACGATTGACCTCCTTCTCGAAGTTGGACCTACCTAATTGGACTACTTGTCCCAGGTAGATATACTTGTCGACAACTTCGAGCGTAGAGTTCCCAACCTGAATAGGAGCAGGTACAACATGGACGTTCGACATGATTTTCGTCTTGTCCATGTTCATCTTAAGACCTACTTGTTGGGAGACTCTACAGAGGCCATCGAGCATTGTGCCTAGGTCTTCCATGGTCTCAGCCATGACTACGATATCGTCTGCAAATCGAAGGTGAGTGATGTACTCGCCGTTGATGTTGATGCCGAGTCCATTCCAGTCCAGAAGCTTGAAAACATCCTCCAGCGCAGTGGTAAACAGTTTCGGGGATATGACATCCCCCTGTCTCACCCCTCGCTGGAGTTGAATAGGTTTCGAACTCTGGTCCTGGAGGCGGACTGACATAGTGGCGTTTTCATACAAACACTTCAGCACTTCGATATATCGGTAGTCAATCCGGCACCGTTGGAGAGACTGTAGCACCGCCCAGGTTTCGATCGAATCGAAGGCTTTCTCATAGTCCACAAACGCCAAGCATAGGGGCTGGTTATACTCCTCGGACTTCTGTATAACCTGCCGCAGCGTATGTATGTGGTCTATGGTACTATAGCCTTTACGGAAACCGGCTTGTTCGGGAGGCTGGAAGTCGTCTAGCTTGCTCTCGAGACGATTCGTGATGACCCTCGAAAACAGCTTGTAGACGTGGCTCAGAAGTGTGATGGGTCTGTAGTTCTTCAAGAGGGTTTTATCCCCTTTCTTAAAGAAAAGCACCACCACACCTCTGTGCCACGCCTGTGGCGTTTTACCCTCGAGAATGACGGAATTAAATAGCTTCCGGAGGGCTTCTCTAGCGGGTGCACCGCCGGCCTTCAGAAGCTCACTCGTAATTCCGTCATCACCCGGCGCCTTGTTGTTTTTAAGCTGTTTGAGAGCCACACTAATCTCGTGCATGCTGACGTCCGGGATATCTTCGGTATAGTGTCGGGTCAATCCAGCTCTAGGGTCTGACGCTGGAGTGCTTGCGGGTTGTTGCGTTGTCGTGTATAGCTGTCCATAGAACCTTTCGATCTCCTCCAAGAGCTCAGGCTTGGACGATACGATTCTGCCATCCTCCGTCTTCAGCTTTGTCAGCTGACTCTGCCCAACAGACAGATCCCTTTGGAACACTTTGGATCCCTTATTCCGCTCGATCGCCTCACGAACACATTTTGTGTTGTATTGGCGGAGATCGCGAGTCAGAGACTTAGAGATCTGTCTGTTTAGGTGCCGATATTTCGGCATGTCGTCGGAGGATAGCAGAACCATCTTGCGCCTTTCCTCTAACAGCTCGAGGGTCGGATCCGAGATCTTTTTTGTTCTCTGGCTTTTCTGGGGCTTAAAAAATTTTGCCCCTGTTGTATGGACAGCATCCACGAACCCGTTACTGTACACGTCCACATCTACGCATTCACCCAGGCATTCGAAACGGTTCTTGAGTTCGAGCTGAAAGCTCTCGGGGTTTTGGATATGAACCGGTGCCGGTCGGAGCGTGGACTTTATCAACCTCGACCGTTCGAGGCTTGTACGGATATTCAATGTGCCTCTTACCATTCGGTGATCGCTCCCCACTTTAAGTGAATTGATCACGGAGACATCATTGAATATCTGCCTCTTCGTCGACATGATAAAGTCGATCTCATTTTTGGTTGCACCGTCTGGACTTACCCAGGTCCACTTGCGGCATTCTCGCTTCTTGAAGAAGGAATTCATCATATAGAGTCCTTCCTTCTCCATAAAGCTAGCCAGCAAGTGACCCCGGGAATTCCGATGCCCATAACCAAATGGCCCCACTCTCAGCTCATCACCGTCGCGTTTGCCCAGTTTCGCGTTAAAATCTCCCATGACCACGGTGTAATGGGTTTTATAGCCATGTATAGCCCGAGATATGTCCTCGTACATGGCTTCCACCTCCTCATTGGGGTGCGACGAGGTCGGAGCGTATACCTGTATAACCTTCAGCGAATACCGCTTCGATATTCTGAGTATAAGGTACGCTACCCTGCTCGACACACTCCCGATATTTACCACGTTGGTCACGAGAGATTTGTGGACGATGAACCCGACACCACCTTGGGACTGTTGGTCGCCCTCCCGGTAGAAGAGCAAGTTACCGGAATTGAGAACTATCGAGTCCTCCCCCTGTCTTCGGACTTCAGATAGGCCTATGATATCCCATCGCAACTTGCTCAATTCTTCTTCCAGCTCGACAATCTTCTCGTCGGTCCGCAGTGTGCGCGTGTTCAGTGTTGCCAGGGCCAATTGTCGTTGGTGGTGGTAGCCCGATCTCTTCCGGAGATTCTTCGCACCCCTTGCCCCGCCGTTACCATGGCCGCTACCATAACCAGGACTAGCGGGGCTGCCGGAGACTAGGGGCCGGTTTTTGATGGTGTGATTCAAAATTGGGGGGATATGCCATAATCGCCACGCTTGGCAGGCGTATTGGCGATCGCAGTGGCGGAAGTTCTTAGTGCTGGACGCTGCTGCCCATCTAGCATCTCGGGATTTCCTTCCGCCAGGTTCGGATGGTTTGACCGCCATCTTTCGGTTGACTGCTTGCGCTGGGGGAGATATTATGACGAGTATCTACTCGTCAGAGTAACTCCCCCAGTGGGCGGTGGGGTCGTCACGTCCCGACGCCTCAGTCCTCCTTATATCAAACATAAAATCCTCAATCGAAGATATTTCTCCATTTCTTCTAACAAAGTTAAAAAAAAACCATTAAATTACATAGCGACTCCACCTTTTATCCGAATCCCATAAAATCGGTGCGAAACTTCGGACAGTTATTACCAAGCAAATCTAATATAAGCGACGCCAATGAAATTCAATCCACGCATTGAACGCGGAGAAAAAAATTTGAAAGAGAAAAACTGGTCAATCATGTACGATATTAGCCATAAATCAACAATTATCCTTAGCCGCTGGGAAAGGTGAGAGAAATGTAAAGCCATGAATCCAGCAATTATAAAAAAAAATCGTTTAGCATTTTATAGATTTGTAAAAAAGATAGAAGTAGAGACCTATGTGATTATGAAATACTCAAGGTGAGGAAGAAATATTTATTAGAAATAGTTATATAAAATAACTAAAAAAAATCTTAAAGATCAAACACGTCAATTTTTAGGAAAGACATCCACTACTTTTTCTGTCACTGGCTTTTTTTTGACATTTAGCCTAAAAAGAAATTATTTTACAATTTAATAAAGCATAATAACAATTGACCATAAAAGGAAGTGTCCGTGCGTTTGTTGTTCATATCGTTTAACAATTTGTTATCATTGATCTGACATTTGCACATCATGAAATGGCCAATGGATAATTAGACTTTTCATGATATGTGACCATTAGGTATACATAAAAGAAAATAATCAATATGACCGTAAATTATCAATTATTTATTGCAATAGGCAGTTTTACGATAATAATAATATTATGGCCAGAACACATAAACACTATACAGGTATACAAATTGAAAGACATAAAATACTTTTATATTATACAAACCCCTGACGTCCTCATAACCGCTCACGCTACCGCTACCGCTACCGTACCCGCTTCCCGCTTATCTCCCACCCGTCCACACATTAAAATTTCGTATGTCGACCGCATACTAATAGAACACAAAACAGATAAGCTTTGTATTTACGTGTCGACGCGTCTTACATTATTGTCTATGTACAAGTTTTGTAACGGGCTGCTAACGTCTTTATGTTTGTACCTTTTTTTTATCTTTTAGTTTGATGTATTGTTATGATGGGTAAGCGGCAGTGTTACGTCATAAAGTTAGCTGCAATGTATTATATTGGGTATGTTTTGGTTCAAATATAAAGTTTTCTATTATTATTTTAACGGGAATGGTATCTTAATAATCAGCGAACACCATTATATTTCTAAGTGAAAGCGCCACGTAGAAGCCAAATCATCATCATCATCCTCTTAGCGTTGTCCCAGTTTCAACCTGGGGTCCGCTTACTAGTCTAAACGGATTTGGCTGAATATTAGCTTTTCCACAGAGCGACTGGCTGTCTGACCTCCGCAACCCGAAGGGATAGCCATATTCCATGGTTTAGACTAGTTTCGGTTTTATTTAGGAGGTACTGACGCCCTTTAACGACTGTCAAACATCTTCATGACAACCAGCACCGACGGCTTAACGAGCTCTCCGAAGCACGGGACAAGCGATAATTGACAATTCAAAACGCACATAACTCCGAAAAATCATTGGTGCGCGTCGTGGATTCGAACCTGATACCCTCTTCATATATCTTTTCAACAAATCAATCTGTAGTTAACAACGGTTCGGAGCCCACCTTTGTCAGCTCCAGATATCAAACCATAGTAGACATCACGCTAGCATCGGATGGGGCCGCGGAACTTGTCACAAACTGGCATGTGTCCGCTGAGCCATCCTTTGCAGACCAGAGACGAATCTGCTATGACATACGTGTGCAATAGTACGTCCCACAACCTAGGCGCAACTCTCGCAGAACAAACATCGCAAAATACAAGACGCTTCTCGCATCACAGGTTGACAGGTCCTATTTCAAGGACATGTCAACCAGCACTGACAACATAGAGTATAACACCAACTTACTGACAGAATGTATACAAACAAGTTACCAGCAAGCCTGTGCACCCACACTCCCAAAGTCGTCTAGCAAAACCTAGTGGTGGGGAAGGGAACTAGAGGGACTCAGGCGAAACCTGAGAAAACTCTTTAACAGGGCTAAAACACGAGAATGGAAGCAGACTGGCTCAAATACAAAGAAGGCCAGTCACACTACAAGAAACGCATAAGATTCCGCAGAGGCGAGTCCTGGCGGCGTTATTGCAGCGGTATAAACACCACGAATGAAGCAGCCAGGATGAAAAAAATCTTGTCTCAGGACAGCAACAAAACGCTTGGCGCCATCAAAAAGCAAGATGGAACCTACGCAACTACGGACACTGAAATTAGCCAAGTGCTAATTGAAACTCACTTCCCAGGTTGTGAAGTAACCAATGACCGTCTGTGAGACGAGTCAGACTACAAACCACCGACCCAAACAGACTGGCCGGTAGCCGAAAATGTGGTCACCACAGACCGGCTGAAATGGGCAATTGACAGCTTCCAGGCATTCAAATCCGCTGGCCTGGATGAAATCATACCAGCATTCCTACAATGGGGATGCACAACGATTGTGCCGCACCTGCTCGACATCTACAGGGCCTCAATAGCACATAGATACATACCTTGCAGGTGGAGGGAAGTTAAAGTCATATGCCTCCCAAAACCTGGCAAAACTGACTACTCACAAGTGAAAGCATATAGACCCATCAGCTTGACCTCCTTCTTACTGAAAACGCTGGAGACACTTACGGACCGATACCTCCGTGAGGACGCATTACTGCGCAAGAGATGACACCCACATCAACACGCCTACAGAAGTGGCAGGTCAACTGAATCGGCGCTGCATTCCGTTGTGGGAACCATTGAAACAGCGCTTACCAACAAGTTAATGACACTGGGGGCCTTCATCGACATAAAAGGTGCCTTCGACAAAACTAAGTTCAACAGTATCAGCCGGGCCCTCGAAAAGTTCGGAGTTGAGCAAACCTTAGTGGCTGGATTGATCAATTGCTGAAACAGAGGGCAATATAATTCACGGTAAACTCTACCACGAGGGGCATAGTTGCAAAAGGCTGCCGTAAGGGAGGTGTACTCTCACCCCTGTTGTGGAACATTGTGGTGGACGATCTGTTACGGAACTTAAACGACAGACGATTCTACACGGTCGGCTATGCAGACTTCATTACCATCCTGATCAAAGGTGACTCAGAAGACACGATCCGCAATCGGATGCAAGCAGCCATCAGGATCATGGAGGAATGGTGCAACCAACATGAACTGACAGTTAACCCCAACAAAACGGAGCTAGTACTTTTCACCAACAAAAGGAAAACCCATATGTACAAAACACCAAAACTCTTTGGAACGGAGCTTACCCTGTCGAATGAAGTCAAGTACTTGGGCGTAATACTTGACCATAAGCTAAACTGGGGTAAGCAGATCAGCACTAAAACAACAAAAGCATGCACAATCTTCTGGCAATGTCAGAGAATCATAGGTAGGAAATGGGGTCTCAAACCATCTATCACCCTGTGGATCTACATTGCCATTATACGCCCCATGCTTACATATGGTGCAGTAGTGTGGTGGCCACGCACGCAACTAAGCACAATCACAAAAAAGCTACAGAGCCTTCAACGCCTAGCCTGCTTGGTCACAACAGGCTGCATGAAGACCACCCCAACAGCCGCCTTGGAGATACTACTGGACCTAAGACTGCTGCACCTAATGATCCAGCAGGAAACTGGCGCTGCAGCAATCCGTCTAGACAAGCTCGGGCTGTGGAGAAAGGATGATCGAATTACCCACGCACGCCTAAAAGGGACCTTAACCAAAGAGATCCCGATGCTAGAGGCCGTTTGCGATCTCATCCCTAAAACCTTTGTCTTTGACAAAAAACATCGCATCCAATTACAGGAGGAACACAAAGACAGCTCTGGTATACACGAAGTCAGAGTATACACAGACGGCTCAAAAACGAAGCATGGGACAGGTGCGGGCGAATTCTCCCATGACTTAAATATCAACATCTCAACATACCTTGGTACTCTTATCACCATAATTACTCCAAGCCGAGTGTGTTGGGATAATAAGAGCCGCGACAGCAATCGCGTCTAGGAACGTAAGTGACCTGTCTATACGCATTATCACGGACAGTGTTTCTGTACTACAAGCTCTCGGCAGCAACTGCTTTAACAGCGGCCTCATCATGGAATGCCACCTAAAGCTGCAAAAGATTGCAGAGAAGAATCGGGTTTCGCTGCAATGGATTAAAGGCCACAGCAACTCCACAGGCAATGACGCCGCAGACCAACTGGCACGGCAAGGATCGGACACAATGATAATGGGACCAGAGCCTGAAAGGAGGAATTGGCCTACTATACCACGCTGGCCAAACGGGTTGGTATAGGGTTTGTATCAAGTTTTCCTTCTCTTACAGTGCTGTTCTCTGCATAATATGCTCCCTCTGTCGGCTCTTACGACACCCATGGGATTATATGGGGTGGTGACATTCCGTATTCTTAATCCATCACCACACGGATAAAAAGAAAAACAGTGGGCAGACATAAAAGAATGCAGACAAACAAAATATGCTATCCCCTGCTTGAACAAGCGACTCTCGCACAAGCTGCTGCACTCTAATAGAAAAACTCTTAAGCATCTGACAGGCATAATAACTGGCACGGTCCACTCAACAAGCACCTATTCAACATAGGCGTTACGGACAGCCCACTGTGCAGGGGCTGCATGGAAACCGAAGAAACACCTGCTCACGTCATTCTGCACTGCACAAGTGTGAGCGATCAACGGGCAAAGCTGCTGAACAACCCTAGAACCATGTGTGAGACTTTGAACGACACCAGCCAACTAATGGCTTTCTGGAAGGAGCTAAGGTGGTATGAGTAGTCGGCGTCAATCAAGTCGCCACTTACGCACAATGGCCCAAATAAGTGGCTAAGTGCGGAAAACCCACGACCAACTAACTAACTAACCCTCTGCATGGCAGTCTGTTGGTATCTCCACTAGGCTATCGCTGTCTCTATACGTATAAGCCAAATATTTGTTAATTTATAATATAGCTAGGGGATGCCCGATCCCGTGGGAATTTCGGGAAATCCTTTCATAGTACTTCCCTCCGATTCCCAAGTAACAAACATGCCAAATTTCAGCATAATTCGCTCAAAAGATTTAGCTTTGTTTGTCTGCCAGTCAGTTAGTAACGCAAGGATTGTATATAATTATATCATCATAATCAGCCCTGTATAGGGTCTCTTTTCACTATGAGAAGGCGAAGGCCATAGTCCACCACGCTGACCAAATTCGGGTTGACAGACTTCACCTGTCTTTGGAGAACATTATGGAGAACTCTCAGACATGCAGGTTTCCTCACGACGTTTTCCTTCATCGATTAGCAAGCGACCATTAACAATTTAATACGCACTTAACTTCGAAAAGTCAGTAATGCTGGCTCCCGTACGGACTGCTTCGTTTTTGCCGCTAAAGCTAAGATTGTAAATCCTAAGAAGACATAAATATACTAACCAAACATAAAGCGGAAAAAGAAGAAGCAAATAAGAGATTTAGTTTAGTTACTTTACAGTGTACAGTTGGGCAGCCATGTTTCAAGTGCTTATAGCTTTCCACGTTTTCGCTTTCCTTAAAAAAGGGGTTTAGCCCAGCTCTATACAATTCAATAGTGCAATTACAGCGTTTTTACGTTCTGTAAGAATAGTTTAAAATGTCGTAGTCAACAATATGTTGGAAAATAATTTTAAGAACGAGGATTAAGAGATAGAACTATGTTTAGAAATAAATAACAAGTATAACTAAGTAAAAAAATTTTTGAAAAGAAGTGTAACTGTTTAAAGGGTGCATAGGGTTCCCACCAAGAACTTAGGGTCCCAAGCCAACCTCACCTGCAAGTGGTGCACCTGGCGATCAACGGACGAGGCTCTGGTAAACAAAATATCCCGATAAGCGGCAATAGGCTCGCCACCTATTACGTGGGATCAAAACACTGGCGAAAAGTGGGCGTTTAATATGTCTCTGCCTACCCCTTCCGGGAAACAGGCGTTAGTCTATGTTTGTATGTATGTATGATGTAACTGTTTTTTTGCTCTGGTTAATATTTTCGTTTTTGTGGATGACTACGTTTTCGCTTTCCACCATCGATATATAGATTTATTAATCCATGTTCCATATTTGGTACCTTTCTTCCACAAAATTAAGAAGGTTAATATTCGTGCCACTTAGATTTGGCAATGTAACGATATACCATATTATTCGTATTCTATAATAAGTATCTTTCTTCTTCTATATAATGTAATTATATTTCATTGCACCAATAGTACTAAAAGCAATCAATCGCACAATTGTGAAGTCACAATATTGCAAGTTGCAAACTGGCGACGAACACGTACGACGCGCCAATTAGTTAAGTAAGATGAAGTTCCACACAGGATGTTTGTTCCAATGCTAAGTCCGTTTTCGGTACGACGTGCACGGTAATTATATTTTGAAGTGGCAACCAGTTTTGCTAGTTTGAACTACTGTAGATTTCAGATGTTCGGTGGTCCAGTATTGGATATATTTGACGGTTCAAAGTTTGTTGGCTATTCGAACTTTGATGTCACATTTATGAATGGTTTCTTTAACAGAAAGTTGTGACTGTCTCTAAAAATAATTAGTTTCATTAAAATAATTATCAATAAGTTTAATGTATTAAATTTTTTTTTCTATTTCCTTAGCCATATCATACGGTTTCAACCGCGTTCGACAAACACGCTACATATTGGATCTAAAATTATCACTTATTTAGTGTGTGCGCGTCCAGAGACCATTACGAACCTATATATAAGAAGCCACCAAAATGGCCTAGCGATTTAAAAAAGCCTAGTGACATACACGTAACGAATAATTTCAATATTTTATGTAAAATATTAGATACGATTTTCATCCAAAAAACCAACCGAGAATACGAATTTCTTACTTTACTTCAATACCATCACGAATTTCAGCGATTTAGCGTCACCAAAAGACTTGAGTGTCAATTCTGGCACACTTTCTAAGCCCTGTAGCTGGGAATAGGTACTATATATTCAAACTAATATTTTGGACTTCTAAGCGTAATACTGGGCGCTTGCAACTATATTTGAATTCATGATATTTAAGAGGTTACCCTCAAGTGCAAAGGTTCAGACGTGTTTTGTAGTATTGAGTCAGATATGTTAATGAAACCTAAAGACTAATTCTCGAAATTATATTTGGTCGGTTATATGTGTTTCGGTCTTATCTCATGATATAGGGATAGCGATATTCCAAGGGTTAGACTGCTGTCAGTTTATTCAGAGGGTACTGACTCCCTACAACGATTATCAAAGTTCTTCATGACTGCCGGGACCGACGCTTTAACGTTTCCGAGGCAAGAGGCAATTGTTTACTCACAATAATTTTGTAAATAAATGTTATTATTATTCATTTGAAGTAAACCTAGAGACACATAAATTATTCAGCCAGCAATCCAGCTACTTATCCTTAAGTTAGTACATATATGTATATCACTGTTAAGAGGTTCACACAATACACATATACATATACATCTACAAGCCTTCAGTACAAGCCCTTAACTAGCTTCTCATCTCAAGTGAAGTTGTCACAGAAGCCATATCCAGAGTTAATTAAATGTTAATAGCCATATTCAAACACGTATTGTAATCCTTGGGGATGTAAGCTAAGTATGTAATGGTATGAATTGTTATTATTTAAATAGGCATGATGATTAAGACATATAAACCAATGACTTTGACCAATATTTGACGACCGGTTGGCGCAGCGGGAGTGTAAACGACTCTTACGCTGATAAATAATAATAAAAAAGTAATCTATAAGCAACGAGATACATATAACACGATAGCCCAGTAGTTTACGTAACGGACTGCCCAGACGATGGTCTCGGGTTCGATCCCCAGGTGCCCCGGGCACCTCTGACTTTTCGAATTATGTGTGTATCAAAAATTGTTATTATATCAATCCCTATATCCCTACTAATATTATAAATTCGAAAGTGTGTATGTATGTATTGTATGTTCCGTTTTCACGCTAAAACGGCTCAACCGATTTTGTCGAAATTTAATATGGAGATATATTGGACCATGGAGACGGTTATAGGCTACCATAAGTTGCAAAAATTAACCTGGAAGGGATTTTAGGGAGGGTAGAAATTTCTATTAATATTATAATTCCGAATGTGTGTATGTATGTATGTTCCGTTTTCACGCTAAAACGGCTGAACCGATTCTGTTAAAATTTAATATAGAGGTTATATTGGACCATGGAGACGGACATAAGCTACCATAAGTTGCAAAAATTTAACTGGGAGGGATTTTAGGGAGGGTAGAAGTTTGTATCTACGGCACAAATTTACCTCTTGGAAGTAAGAATGCTTGCGCTGTAAGTTGAGTACTGCGCATGTGCTATTGCATATCTGTCAGTACTGTTACATCATACATATTGTCATATTGTGCACGGTAATTACATTATTCGTATATATAAACCAAATAATTATAGACTACGCTTAAACGGCTGAAACGATTTCTCTACTAATATTATAAATGCGAAAGTGTTTATAGATAATATATATTCGGTATATATAATGGTAGATAATATCATGGATACTGACCGAATGACTTTGTACTCTACAGAGTTTCTGAACTCTTTAGACTAATCAGGAGTGCCTTCATACACTTGAGACTGGAAGTAAATTTATGTTACCCCGACTTCAACGCGCGTGAAGCCGCGGGCAAAAGCTAGTGTTTTTAATATTTTATTTACATCATACATTACAAAGCTCTCAGAATAACGAAGCAGAAGTTGCAAGGGACAGGGCACATAGTTCGAAGAACCGGCTATTGGGACAAGAGGGTTCTGTAGTGGCGACTATGGACCGTACGACGCAGCAGGGGTAGGCCTTCCGCAAGGTGGACCGACAATCTGGTTATGCGGTTAGATGCGGGCGACTCAAGATCGGTCTGTGTGGAGAACCTTGGCGATGGCCTATGTCCAGCAGTGGACGTCTCTAGGCTGACATGATGATACATTACAAAAACTGTTCCATAACATACCAATATCATCACTCTCTCCTTAGTTTCATAAAATACATTTCTAAAGGAGTAAAATCATGTTCTCATGTAGCATTGCCGCTCAATTTAGTATGACAAATATGAGTGTTGTACTAAAGCTTAGTGTTACAATGTTGGATTCAAAGGAACAGGTATTTAGTTGTACATACCGTCAGTTGAATTGCGGTTTGTCGTCAGAATATTTGACACGCTTCTGTTTAATGTGAGATGTCGACGTATGTCTAAATGCAACATTCTAATTCAGCTGCCAATGCTTCGTTTACTATAAAGTCTATTTATTCAAGACTGCCATGACTGCTTGTTACTAATTTACGCAAAATTACAGAACGGATTATGATGAATGAGATGTTGAGGTATATTATTTCAACTTTTAGACTAACATCTGCATATTTAAATTCTTGCGTTACTGACTGACTTACTGACAGACAAAACTATATTCAGACATTTCAGCATTAAGCTGAAATGTAGCATGTATGTTCCTTGGGGACCGTAGGGGTACACGGATTACCCGAAATTCCTACGGGATTTCAAAGAAACAGTTAAATTATAATAAAATGTAGCTGCGGATTTCCCTCTTTAGTCATCATCTTCCTAGCATTCCGCTTACTAGTCTAACCGGATTTGGCTAAGTATTAGCTTTTTCACAGAGTGACTGCCTGTCTGACCTCCGTACCCCGAAGGGATAGAGATGTTCCATGGTTTAGACTAGTGTCAGTTTACTTGGAGATACTGACGAGCTATTACGACTGTCAAAGATCTTCATGACAACCGGGACCGACAGCTTAACGTGCTCATCGAGGCACGAGACAAGCGATAATTAACAATTCAATACGCACGTAAGTCCGAAAAGTCAGTGGTGCGCGCCGTGGATTCGAACCCGGTACTCTCTGCATGTCCGTTGTGCGTACATGTCCGTTGGTATCTCCACTAGGCTATCGCTGCTAGCTGCTTAAGTAACAACATAAATGCTATCAGGTAAGTTTGTAGTCACTCTGTATCATCACCAATATCGTCCTAGCGTTACCCCGGTTGCATCAAAGACTTGTCGCCTAGACGCCCGGTGTCCCATTACTAATCTAACTAGGTTTGACAGATTATTAACTTTTCCAAAGTATATACAGTCACTCTGTTTACATCAAATATTTTACAAAATTTAATTAGACTTGAACCTGAAGGAAAGCAGCTTTAGGAGAGCCACAACCAATATATTCAGGCTGGCGGCGCCAGCAGGCCTCAGCTAGCAGGTAGAGAGATAGGCAGTACGCTAACGCAGTAAATCTAGTAATTTACCCACAGCTGCGACCAGGATACAAGTACGACGTAGACGTAGCACGTAGTTAGGCACGGTAACAATCAGTAGCGGTGCCGGCCTCTCTGTCGGCCCCTTTATATACCAGAGCTCTCCATCAGAGTTGGTGTCGGTGTATTACCATATATGTTCAAACTCCACGAGCACGGACGATGGCCTTCTCTGATTGGCCGAGCGTATGGACGGTATTATGACGCATATTCGGTAGGTACTGGAAATACGTTACAGCATGATGGCACCTAAGCAACGATAGCCTAGTGGAGAGACCGACAGACTGCTACGCAGAGGGTCCGGGTTCGAATCCATGGCAGGCACCAATGACTTTTCGGAGTTATGTGCGTATTAAATTGTTAATTATCACTTGCTAAACGGTGAAAGAAAACATCGTGAGGAAACTTGATGTCTGAGAGCTCTCCATAATGTCCTCGAAAGACATGTGAAGTCTCCCAACCCGCACTAGGCCAGCGTGGTAAACAATACCCTTCTGATAATGAGAAGAGGCCCGTGCCCAGCAGTGGGATAGTTTATATATAGAGCTGATGATTATGATGGCACCTACTTTGATGGCCTATAGAAAAGCTGATCCATACTGTCCGAACCACAAATGGTTGTTTAAAGTTGGGCTGTTATTTGTGTTCGTTAGTTTCAATGTTTGTAAAGTTACAACAACACGTATATTTTAGTTAAAAAATGCTCAAAATATAGCACGATTTAATAAAACATACAACAATATAAAATAACTTACAAGTCCCAAGCCTCGCAAGCTCCACTAATAAGAAATATCAACGGAACAACAAAAAATATGACTGCCAAAATAAACGTTTACCGCGAGTTGTGAATATATCTGGTACTGTTAGCTTTTGGGATGACATTACCTTTAATACCAATAAAACGAATTATGAGGTGATAATTGTGTGAGAAACGAAATTAATTTTGAAGTGGAATTAGCTCTTTCAACTGAGCCCGTATTTATATAGAGTTCTGTAATTAATTGAATGTAATGGTATCGAAAAATGTATTGCCTAGAAATAACTCAAATGGAAGACATATTTATAAGTAACTGGCCGAGGCTGGAATTTTATAATTAAGGATCACAAAAAAATTCATTACCTCGGCCTCGTAGAGATGTAAACTCACAAAATTTTTGGTAAATTAGGTTGAATCAGTTGAAAACCCTTTTCAACATTTTGATTCAGTTAACAATTTTAGACTAATCCAATGTTGCAGTCATAAAAACATAAATACTAATGAAAATTGAACTAATTTTAAAACAATTTATATTATAAAGCTGATATCTGAAGCGGTTAGAACATCATTATTATTCGTATTTTGGTAGGTGCTCTATTTGTTTTGCTCATCCTTGGAGCTGTAATTTTTGGCGATGTTAATTCGCACATGACGTAATGAGTTACCGTATGCCTCCTTTACCCTCTCGAACGTTTATCACGCAAAAATCATAAGTAATAATACATTTTCGTAGTAGCGTAGAATCACAATCCGGTAGGTCAATACGAACTGCGTGATCCTTACCCGCGACAACAGAGCAGGTGTTTTGTGTTTACTTACACTATGTACTCGTACGTTATACACTTAGGGCCTCTTTCACCACCCTCGAGTAGAGTGTCGAATAGGCTATTCACTGATTATACTAACACGTAACATCATGTGTCAATTTCACGACGTCCGACTAGCACTAATCGTACGATTAAACTTACTTGCTACTACGGCTACCGATTAGCGTGCATACTTACGATTAAAAGTTGACCGTTGGCATTTTGTGTAAGTTTTGAAAAAAATATGATTTAAAAATGCACCGATTTTTTAAATCATATTTTTCAAAATTTATCATCAACAATGGATTTATTTGACTTGATTGATCATCAGTTGTATGAATTAGAACATTATAAGTACGTGTCATCGAATACCTCGAATACGTTTATTTAAAATTCGTGTTGATTATTTTACGGACCTAGATGAAACTGATTTTCTAGCCAGATTTCGTCTATCCAAGTATGGAGTAAACCAAGTGCTTAACTTAATAAAACGTAAAATAATCTCTAATTCACAAAGGTGAATGGTAGATAGATAGATGTTGTACTTTGTTTATTCAAGCGATTTTTACCCTACCTATAAAAATATAAGTAGGTACATATAAAATGTACCTACTGAGCTTCTAAACGCTCGTAAAATAGATGCCCAGTACCTATTATCAAACTAATATAAATGTTTATTTTAGAAATCATCAATTACAGTAACTAAATAAAATCACACGCTCTCCAAACCAGACCAGACGCAAAAACACCACAAATGACAATCAACAAACAACTGTCAATGACGTTTGACGATTGACTTGAAGTTTTATTGAACGAATATAACGTACGAAAACATCCTCGTTGTCTCCAAAGAGAGGAACAATACCATATTACTTCCCATCTTTAAAAAAAAAAATATCTATCTAATATTTCCATAACATAGCCGAAAGCTGACAGGTTTTTTCTGTGAAACTAAATCCTCACCTGACCGAACAGAATCTGTAGTATTGTTCCATCAAAACATTGCAGGGTTATTAAATAAAATTGAACAAATAGAAATATGTATCGATGAGCTCAAAATGCATAAAAACCCAGTAAAGGTCTTATGTTTTTGTATATTATGGTCTTATGTTTATGTAAACTTGTATAGACCACAGTTAGCGTTGGTCTCGCGGCATAAATGTGCGCGTGGGATCGGGAGGTCCCGGGTTCGATTCCTGGGTCGGGCAGTGTTATTGGGAATTTCTGTCACGAAATTCTCAGTAGCAGCACGGAGTCTGGAAATGTGCCCGGTACGGCCATAGGCTCGCCCCTTATTACGTGGGACTAAAGTATATCTGGCGAAAAGTGGGTGTAGAAATACACCTCTGCCTACCCCTTCGGGGATAAAAGGCGTGACGATATGTATGTATGTATGTTTAAGTAATATGAAAAGTGCAGTCGGCCAAGTTCATAATTTTTACTTATCGGACCACAATACTGGGCAAAGTCTAACATTCCCAACAACATGTAAAAATCGTAAGCCCTCATATGTGTATATTATGAAACGTGACTTTTCCGAGAGGAATATCGCTACACTAAAAAGGTGCCTTTCAAGTCTGACTTGGTCTGATGTGCTAACTGAATTAGATTGCAATCGTGCATATGATATCGTTCAGGATACTTTTGTGCTATTTTACAATTTATGTTAACCTAATAATAGAGTAAGAGTCAAAACAAGCGTTACTAGTCCAAAATGGTTGTCAAAAGGCATTAAGGTATCCTCAATTACAAAAAGAAAATTGCGATATCAGTGTTACAAGGATAAAAATAATGACTCGAAATTACATTACACAAAATACAGCAGTTTGTTGAGAAAATGTATCACAGTTTCTGTGTAGAATTCGGGCTAAGAATGGGTATTTTTTTTTTAACAGAGATCAGTGGAAGCTATTAATTCATCCAGTCTTAGCCCAAGACAAAGGATCTAACACATGGGCCAAGTTTCTTGGCGCTAAGAATTAAACAACTTACTTACCAAATATCTCCTGGTGATGTTCTTGAGTGGAGTCCTGGAGGCAAGTTAGACACACACGAGACTAAAATTGGCCAATATTAGCAAGTGAATTATCTTTACTTTACCAGACTCCACGCAGCGTCTTCAATCAGCAAATTCTTCCGGCACCAACCACGTGCATCGGATTCACTCAAGTTTTACAATGTTCGTTAAAATACTATTTTTATCACAATTAACCGGTGCCAGTTATTGATCAAGGAAGTGGCAATCAAACGGGTTCTAAATACAAGATCAAAACGCTCACAACACGAAATCTATCCAGAGCTAGGTTTTTTCGCTGACCGCGGGAAACGACAATGAACGAAAAGATTGACAGTTCAGTGTGACCATTGTCAGAAATTTTCAATAGACTAAACAAAATGTTACTCAATCGATCTAATCGATTTGACTTATAATAAAAACTAATTCTATTTCAAACATCCACCCGCCCCGGACCGGCCTACCGGTCCGCTAATCGGTTGGTAGACGTGACAATGTTGCAACCGCTCTCCTCAGAATCGAACCGTCCACCAAGACCTCAGCAAATCGGGGAACTCCATCAGCCCCAGTTACCAAATGAAGGATGCGCCCCCTGCGCCATCTGAGTGGCGGAAGGTTAGCCTCCTTGATCAAAACGAGGTCTCCAATCTTGGGTGGATCGGTCTTGTCGGTCCACTTAACGCGTTGCTGGAGTATGTGCAAATATTCCAAATTCCAGCGTTTCCAAAAGCTCTGAGTAATCTGGCGTACCAATTCAAAACGCGAGAGACGACCAGGTCTCGTATCAATATAGGGGTACTCAGGCAAGGCGACAAGTGGGCGACCAATCAAAAAATGGCCCGGCGTAAGGGCCTCCAAATCATTCGGATCTGAGGAGATCGGGCACAATGGCCGAGAGTTCAAAACGGCCTCAATCTTACAAAACACAGTTGCGAGTTCCTCAAATGTAAGAACAGACTCACCGATTGTCCTGCGCAAGTGTGTTTTGGCCGATTTTACGGCGGCCTCAAATATACCACCCCAGTGTGGACAATTTGGTGGGGAAAACAACCAATTTATCCCACGTCGGGCAAGCCTATCACCTATATCAGCTTTGTTGGTTTCAAGGAAATTAACAACATCATTCAAATAATTATAGGTGCCCTTGAAGTTAGTGCCGCAGTCAGAACGGATCAAGGAAGGCATCCCTCTGCGGGATACAAATCTGTCAAATGTGGCTACAAACGCCTCGGTCGTAAGCGAGGAGACCAGTTCTAAGTGTACGGCCTTTGTGGAGAGACAAACAAAAACACACAAGTAGGCCTTAACAGTCTTGCTGTTTCGAAGTGTCGACGTTTTCACCAAAAAGGGACCTGCGAAGTCCGTGCCAACACCGTCAAACGTCCTGCTCTCAGTTACGCGATCTGCCGGTAAGTCTCCCATCAAGGGCTGCATGGTAGAAGCCTTGAGCTTATAGCAAGGGATGCAGCGAAAGACTACACTCCGAATAATTCTTCGGGCAGACAAGATCCAAAACTCGCGTTGCAAAATGGCCAAGAGCGCATTACAACCAGCATGCGAATTTTTAAGGTGACGGTCAGTTACCAACAAGCGTACCAAATGACCGTCCTTAGGTAACAAAAGGGGGTGACGAGCCCCGTAAGGGAGGTTGGCGTTCTTGAGACGCCCTCCAACGCGCAAGAGACCCGTTTCGTCCAAAAAGGGGTTCAATTTAGAGACAGCTCCCGACAATTTCGATCTCCCTGATTTGAGGATAGCAATCTCCTTCTCAAAATGCGCCAATTGCACAGAACGAACCCAAAAGGTGAGGGACTCCTGTCGTTCCTGTGGTGAGAGAAACGGTGTCAGTCGTTTCTGTTGTGGGTGCCTAAAGTTAAAAACAAAACGCTTTATCCAAGCAGTAACACCTAACAACTTGTCGAGGGAGCTGTAACGATTCAACAGGAAATCGGGGTCGAAGGCGCATTCTACCTTCTCAAGAGCGAGTGTTCGTAGACCCGGCAAATTAGAAGTATTCAAAACTGGCGTTCGAGGCCAATCAATTTCTGGTCGACTCAACCATTCCGGACCCCACCACAGCGAATGGCCTATCAAACTAGGCGTCAAGCATCCGCGCGAGGCACAATCAGCGGGGTTGAGCTCACCTGGCACGTGTCTCCAAACAAGCTTGACTTCGGATTTCTGGATTTGGGAAACGCGATTAGCGACAAATACCTCCAAAGTGTGGACAGAAGCCTTCAACCAACAAAGTACAATTTGGCTGTCTGTCCAGGCGTAGGTCCCATCAATACAAATGCTTTTACCCAAAGTGTTAGACACGTGGTTCAATAAGCGTACAAGTAGAGCTGCTCCCGAGAGCTCCAATTTTGGAATGGTCAGAGATGTCCGAAGGGGTGCCACCTTGCTCTTTGCCATGATCAGGGAAACTCTCACCTGACCTGAGGCACTGACTGTGCGCAAGTACACCACAGCCGCGTGACCACGTTCCGAGGCATCACAAAACCCGTGAAGGGTGGCCTTGTACTTCCCGGGAGGAAGGATGGGACGAGGCAAGGAGATCTCATTGACGGCAGGAAGCGAGGATACAAAAGAGGTCCATTCCTCAACAAGAGTGCCGTGCAGAGGTTCGTCCCAGGTCAATCCTGCTGTCCAAAGCTTCTGCAAGAAGCATTTTGCCCAAAATATAATTGGACAGATCCAACCGTTCGGATCAAAGGTTCTGGCGACAGTAGACAATACGAGACGTTTAGTCCAAGAACACGGCAATTTCAAGTCTACGTTATATGTAAAGATGTCTTGGACTGGTCTGTACTGAACGCCGAGAACAGCCATCATGGCGGGGTTGTCAACAATCTCAAACAAATGTGGATCTTGCTGATGATCCTCTGGCAAGCCTTCCAAAAGCGCTGGCGAGTTGGAAATCCATTTGCGCAACTCATAACCAGCGGAGGCCAAAATACCTATCAATTCGTCCCGCAGGAGGATCGCCTCATCCGCTGTGGAGGCGCCCGAGCAAATGTCATCGACGTAAATATCGTCCTTCAAGATGGCGGAGGCTCTTGGGAAACGTAGGCCTTCGCGGTCTGCGAGCTCCCAAAGAGAACGTATTGCCAAGTAGGGGCTTGACCTTAACCCGTACGTATTTGTATTGAGCTCGTAGATGACCATGGGATCGCGAGGAGACTCTCTCCAAAGGATCAGCTGGAAGCGACGGTCATCAGGGTGGATAATCGTCTGCCTGAACATCATTTTTATGTCGGCCACAAAGACAACCTGATGTCGTCGGAAGCTGGTGATGACGTCACAAAGGTCCTTGACCAACTTGGGACCAGAATGCAAGCACTGGTTCAAGGATACGCCTGTTGAAGTCTGCGCAGAACCATCAAACACTGTGCGCAGCTTGCCAGTCGATGGCTTCAATACCGCATGATGCGGGAGAAAGTAATGCTCCACCGAACGCCAATCCAAATTTGACACAGACATGTGTCCCAACTGTTCATATTCCCTCATGAACTCAATGTACTTCTGTCTGAGCTCCGGATCACGACCCATGCGGCGCTCCATGGCCAACAACCTCTTTTCGGCTAAAGGTCGTGACTCACCAAGCGGAGGCCGAACAGACAGGAAGGGAAGCCTCGTAATAATCCGACCAGAACGGAGTCGACCAGTGTTGTAATGGAAGAACAGCTCGCACTCCTCATGTTCTGGATTCAAACGGGCAACTTGAGGGGGCTCCTCTACCTCCCAAAACCTCTGAACTGCATCAGAGAGAGCAGAGCCTACAGCCAACAAATTATCAAGTTCGGGTGGAGGGGGGTCCCTAGGTACAGGTCCCATCAAAGCAAATCCAAATATGGTCGGGATGGTAGTCAAACCATTTGGCACCAAGGCCCGTTTCCCACCAATCAAAATTCCACCGAGGACATCAGAGCCAATCAACAAGTCGATTTGTCCCGGTGTGTCAAATTTGGGGTCTGCCAGTTCCAATCTCGATGTCAAATTCACCACAGCAGCAGGTAGCTGCTTCTGTGGGTGCATACCCAAAATATTCTTCAACACAATAGCCGAGGTTTTAATCCTCGGGTGTGAAGATTCAACAGGGCCAAACAAAACCTTAACTTGCCCTTCAACATTAGAGGCTACGTCCCCTATGCCCCGTATACAATTTGGAAAAGAGCCCATATTTAATTTAACCTGCCCTACCAAATAAGTGGAAACAATGCAACCTTGTGAACCTGTGTCCAATATAGCACGGACAACAACAGAGGTCCCCGTGGGTCCCCAGACCCTAACAGCAACCGTTGGTAGGATAACGGTCTCAATGGGGGAGGTTGGCGTTATAGGGCAGGGGTCAATGACCTATTGTTGCCTGGGCGGCGACCGTTGGCCAGGACCAGGCAAATCAAAATGGGGGTGCGGCTTGAAGTCCTCAAGGGCGCGATGACTCGATCCGCGCGCCATCTGTGGGGGGTCATAGTGACGCACCCGCCCAAAACGAGGTGGGCGCGAGTCAAGGCGGGGACGCTCCGCCAAAGGAGGGGAGTACCTGGGGCAGCAGTCATGGTGCTGGTGACGTTGCGCGGTCGCACATTCAGGTGCGCGAGAGAGAGGAGGCGTGCGCACGCTACGGTTCTCCAAGCGGGGCGAGTGGCGATCAACTGAGCGAGGCGACTCTCGGCTACGCGCCGGTGAGCCTCGGCTGCCACCTTCAAAACACCCGCCCGTGCGCGGCGTCGGCTGGTTGGACAAGCGGCCAACCTCTCTGGCATTCATACAAAGAATGTCCAAATGCTGTCCTCCACAGTGAGGACAGGGGCGAGAATTTGGGCAGTCTCGCTGGTAGTGGGACCCCAAACAAGAGAAGCAAAGGCGGCGGGCATTCGCGATGCGCCTACGAGAGGCGACATGCAGGTCCAAGAATGCCCTACAACTGGCCGTTCTGTGCCCCGTGACCTTGCAGTAGGAGCACTCCACTGGGCTCTGCGTGACTGCAAAGCGAGGAGGGCGCCGGTCAACACTGGCTCGGGTGTGAACGCGAGCCTGCTCCTTGACCTTGGGCGGCTGCGACTTAGCCGGCGTGTCACCACCGGAGTTGTCCAAGACCCGGCACTCATCCTCCAGGAACTTCTCCAGGTCAGCAAAGGGGGGCAGATGGGTCGCGCTATCCCCACCAAAGCGCTGTTCAAAACGCGACCTCAGGTCGGCAGGCAGCTTCTTCAGCACAATGTGCACCAATAGATAGGACCATTGGTCCACGGGCAGGTCAAGGCACTTAAGTGCGTTGATGGCCACCAAAAGCGGGTTCAACAGTTGGGTGCGCAACCCAGAGACCCGGGTGAGCGTCGGCAAGCCCAAAATCTGCTCAATATGCGTGTCGGCGAGGCCACGCTTGTTATGGTACCTACGGGTGATTAGGTCCCGAGCCGTCTGGTACGCCTCGTCAGACACGGGCAGATGCTGGATGAGGCCCTTAGCCTCCCCATCCAGTACCGACATTAGATAGGCCAACTTTTGTGCCGGCCGAAGGTCAGCCCTATCATTCACCAGGCTGTCGAACAAGTTAATGAAGCCCAGGTAGCTTCCTAGGCAGCCATCAAAATGGGGGAGGTCCAAAGTAGGGAGCCTACTCACCAGCCCCGGTGCTGACCTAGGAAGCTCCTGCTTCAGGCCGGGTTGCCCTTCCCTATCGGCAACTAGTTGTCTCGCAGTATTAGAGACAGCATCATACAGGTCTAAGACCTGGGCATAGTCTTCGCTGACCTTATTTCGCTGGTCAGCGGTGAAATCATTGATTGACACTTCAAGACAGCAAGTGCTGAAAGTGCGGAATTGCTGTTCCACACTTGCCAGGCGATCGTCAATCCGCTCGTACCTTTGAAGTAGGGCCTGCTGGCGATCAGGCCGGTTCACTAAAGCACTGGCTGAGGCAAACCAGCGCAAATCTGACGCAATAGCACCAGCAGCCGCACGCAAGTCCTTGATAGCTGACATAATCAAAATTTCAAAAGAGCCCGGACAAGCGTTAAACAATATTAACAATCAAAACTTAATTTTTCTCAATTCTTTGAAACCAACAAAGTATTAGCCTGTTTACTGCAAGTGCAGGCAAGTGACAGGTATCTACTGTCCAACAAAATTAATAGTTTCAATATATTGAAGAATCAAACACAAAAGTTATCAAAGTTATAACTTATAACAAATTAAAAATTGAAACTTCAAATTAATTAATTAGTTATTTGCAACAGACAGACTGGCTGTGTTATTTGAGATATACAATAGTAAGTAAGCACAGAATAAGTGTTACCTAGCAATATTATCTATATTATAACAAAACAAAGCTTACCAATGTGACCCGCCCAAGTGGCAAGGTCAAGTTGGTTATAATGTTTATGAATATATGCAATGAACTAAATTTACTAAATTTATTGATACATACAGCTGTTATGTATCCAAACAAACTGACTTATTAATGCAACAACAAATTTAAGTTAGATATTTCAACAATACAAAATTTGTATATGTATTTGTATTACAAATCAACAATTACTGATTGAGGTTAAGTGACAATGTGTTTCAAATTATCCAGGTCAACTTATACAATCAAATATTATGTATTTTAGACAATAACTGACCTGACAAACACTACAATACTGTCTACAAGGTGATAAGATACAAGCTCATACCAATCTGAGTTTATACTCAGTAATGCAACAGCGGCTAAGATACAAATTTACAATATAGGCAGTTAACCACGCTCTGCTACCAAAAATTATGTGTAGAATTCGGGCTAAGAATGGGTATTTTTTTTTTAACAGAGATCAGTGGAAGCTATTAATTCATCCAGTCTTAGCCCAAGACAAAGGATCTAACACATGGGCCAAGTTTCTTGGCGCTAAGAATTAAACAACTTACTTACCAAATATCTCCTGGTGATGTTCTTGAGTGGAGTCCTGGAGGCAAGTTAGACACACACGAGACTAAAATTGGCCAATATTAGCAAGTGAATTATCTTTACTTTACCAGACTCCACGCAGCGTCTTCAATCAGCAAATTCTTCCGGCACCAACCACGTGCATCGGATTCACTCAAGTTTTACAATGTTCGTTAAAATACTATTTTTATCACAATTAACCGGTGCCAGTTATTGATCAAGGAAGTGGCAATCAAACGGGTTCTAAATACAAGATCAAAACGCTCACAACACGAAATCTATCCAGAGCTAGGTTTTTTCGCTGACCGCGGGAAACGACAATGAACGAAAAGATTGACAGTTCAGTGTGACCATTGTCAGAAATTTTCAATAGACTAAACAAAATGTTACTCAATCGATCTAATCGATTTGACTTATAATAAAAACTAATTCTATTTCAAACAGTTTCTAAACGATGCATAAACACTAAATATATTGCAAATGCATCAAATAAATGCAAGGCGGCATGGAATGTGATCGATGAAAAGATTAATAATACTAGAAGTAACCGAATAAATTATAACGACAAACTAGTTTTAGATCCAAATGAAATTGCAAATATTTTTAATGACTTTTATATTGCAAAGAACAACAAACCGTATAAGAACACTCCTAACTATAAACACGTAGAAAACGTAGAATCTACTATATTTTTAACACCTTGCTCTGAAAAGGAAATTGAGAAAGCAATTAAGTCTCTCATGTTTTATTATTATGTCCCTATAAATTAAGTTATAAATAAAAACTATATAATACAGTCTCTCAAAGACACAAATGCTGTCGGTTACGACACAATATCTACAAAAAATATAAAACGAACTAGTAATGTGTTAACACATTTATTATGCTATCTTGTGAATCTTTTATTCTTGCAAGGAGTCTTTCCTAGTAAACTAAAAATTTCTATTGTCAAGCCTACTTAAAAAAGGCGACAGCGAAAACTCGGGAAATTACAGACCAATTACACTAGTACCAATATTTTCTAAAATTTTTGAAAAGTTGATGCATGCTCGCCTTACAAGCTTCTTGAATAAACATAATATACTCGTCAAAGGGCAAAATGGCTTCTAAAACGGATGCCAGGAATCGAACCTTTGCTAATCCGCTACAGTGCGCTGGTAGTGTGCTGCTGACGTGTGCCTACGACGATGCGTGTTCTTCTATGTGTGTGGACTGTATGGCTTCGATGAGTAAGGGCTTCAGAAATGAAACATCTTCATACGTTGAGAGCGATGCTGTTCAGGTGTGCGGTGCTTGATGGTTACATAGGTCACAAGATGGTGGTTGGGACGCCAACAACTGGCCGAATACATGGTCGCTTAAGTACCTCGAAACTTTACCTTATCGACGACCATCGCACCGAACACGTGCACAGAAAATCTTTCGTTTATTTTTATTTCAAATACAGTACAAATGTTACGTATGATTCGTTCCTATTATACATACATACATGTTCTATACATCGTTAGATAGGTCTCATTAAGTTCTATCTATTGGTATACAATATCTAAACCTAACTACTAGCGTCACTAAGTTATTCCATAAAAACTCCCAAAAATGCTGTCACACAAGGGCCCACCCACTATATTTTCTATTGAAAAACTGTTGTATACTAAATTTATATATATAATTTTGGTAGGCCGTTGTGTGCAACTATATGGGGCATCTATTAAATCAATTCGAACCTATTTCATGATAACTTATGAATCATAAAAAAAATACAGAATTTCTTAAGTAAATACTATCGTAAGTAAACAAAATTTATGATAAACATACGAATGTTTGTTATTATGCTTATTTTAACTATAAAAGGTAATAACTAGCAATAAAAAGGTATCAAGACATGATTTCAAGTCTATATGAAGCCGAAAAACACTTATAAAACTATAAAACGACTATGTAAACAAACAGCTGTTTTATCAAGTATTAACTCTTATCTGTCACTACTGATAACGCTATTTATGATTCGATATCTAAGGTCCCTACAGTTAGCACAAGTTTAAGACTAATGTTCATGTATTACATAGTTGTTTTATATTAACAAGCTAACCATTTACACTATTTTAGCTATTTTTTTACGTATTGACACGTCCGGGAACCGAACCCGGTGTACCGCACGATTAGATAACACTGATTTTATACGATTTTCACTCGCGGTTTCGAATACACTATTCACTGTCATAGTTTTAATGTCTGTCGCGAACATCTCTCCCGCCGTGCAGCAACGCGCGTGACCCGTCGTGTGGCGGTGCTGCAGAGCACCCGGTGAGCGACGCCTCGTCACTTGGGCAGAGGGACCAGCTTCTTAGCCGGCCGTTTGAAGGCGCCTGCTGCTGTGCGCACCTCGACAGTGCGTATGGCGCCGTCGGCGCCCGGGTAGACAGCCACAACTCGACCGCGCGGCCAGGTATTGCGCGGGAGTTGGCCGTCGGCGATCAGGACGGGGTCGCCGACCTCGAGGTTGAGCCCAGACCCATGGGGCTCCCGCCGGTGTTGCACCTCGGGTAGGTACTCGCGCACCCAACGGCGCCAGAACATGTCGGCGAGGATTTGTGCGCGCCGCCAGTGCTTGCTGCTGTTGAGGTCAGCCTCATTGAACTCGCCCAGCGGAGGGAGGCGAGCAGAACCACCGAACAGGATGTGGTTCGGGATGATGGCCTCGCTGTCTGCTGCGTTGACGGAGACGTGTGTGAGGGGTCGACTGTTTACTGTGTACTCGACCTCACACAGTAGTGTAGCTAGGACTTCTTCGTGCGGATGGCGCTCGTGAAGGACCGTATAGAGGGCGGTCTTCACGCACCTGACGAGGCGCTCCGATGCGCCCCCCATGAATGGCGCTGAGGGGGTGATGAAGCGCCATATGATGCCACGGCGACTCGCTTCTTCGGCGACGGCGTCTCTCATCTCTCGGTCGGCACCGTGCATGTTGGTGCCGTTGTCCGAGTAGATCTCTGCGGGGCAACCTCGGCGCGCTGCGAACCTGCGCAGCGCCAAGATTGCGGAGTCGGCGCTCAGGCTGGCGGCGACCTCCAAATGTACTGCCCTGGAAGTGAGACATGTAAACAGTGCCACATAACGTTTGTGACGCTGTCTACCGACGGTTGCGGAGAGCGGCCCGAAATAATTAAGACCCGAGTAGGTGAAGGGCCTCTGATGGTGAGCAAGGCGCGTCTTCGGATGGTCCCCTGTGGCTGGTTCAGGCGGCTGCGTTTTTCTAATGCGGCATGGTAGACATCGATGTACTATTTTCTTTGTAGTCGGCCGCAGACGAAGAATCCAATAGTGTTGGCGTATTTCATTGATTACCAACTCTGTACCGCTGTGATGTAATTTTCTATGCGTCCAATCTATGTATAGCTGTGTGATGCGGTGATCGCCGTCAAAGATCGCCGGTCTCTTTGTTTGTTCGTAGATTTCTTCTGTAGCTGTTATACGACTGCGTAGAGTGATCATTCCGTTGTTCATCTCCACGGGTAACGAATACAGGCGGCTGTCTCTGGCGACACCTCCTCAGCGCCGCAGCTCCCGAAGGTCGGCGCCGAAAGGAGTTTTCTTGTTCCGCCTTCACAAGAAGGTCCTCGGCGTCGCGGTTGTGTTCAGCGGGGTGAAGCATGAAGTTTCGGGAGTCGGCGGCTGGACGAGGTGCCGCTCTGCCCGACTTGATGTTGTGCTTCGTCTTCGTCACGTGACGCGAATCTGGATCCTTCTGCGTTCTGTTGTGTAGAACCTTCTCTGCGGTTTTCTTACACAAGTCGGACGGTGGAACTCTCGCTGTTGCTCGTAAGAGCCTTTTCTGTTTGGGAAAACTATACGGGTCTGGTACGGCTTCTATACCTCTATGTGGTCGACGACTCTCCTTGTAGGACGTAATGCACTGCTCCCCTATTGTCTTTGCGACGGTAGGCCTTACGGCGGCCCTCGAACATGTAGGAGAGTGCACGTATCCTCTATCCATAACTATGAGAGAATGCGTCTGTGCCGTATTTTCTTTATCTATACCCGTTTCTATATGCGAGTTCTTCGTTTCTGTGTATCTATCTGGTTTCTTGTCAATTTTATTTCCTTTATGCGCGAGCCTCTTCGCTGCGTCTTCACTATTCGGTACGGCGTGTGCTTCTGTCTGTAGAAGGGCCGTCTCTATTTTTCTATCTTCTATGTCTATAGAACTATTTCGTAACACGTCCGTCCGCTTCTTGGGGTCCGTGTTCGGTTGACGTGGGTTCACTATATACGATCCGAAGGCGTGAAATTCTTCAAACGGTGTATCTATATTTCTATTGTTAGTGGAGAGAGCGTTGACGAAGTGTACGGTGTTTCCCAAGGTGCGTGAGCGTGCGCCGTGCAGCACCCATCCCAGCGACGTAAGCGACGCCACCGGTTGATCGTTGGGTCCTCTTCGTACTGCGTTCGCTATGAGCAGGTGCCAGTTGTCTTGTCCTATTAGCACCTTCGGCACGCCTATGTCGTTCACCAGCTTCTTCTTGATGCCTTCGAGGTGTTTGCAGTCTATCAGGTCCTCTTCGGCGATCTTCTGCATCGACAGGTGTAGGCTGGCTACGGTGCGCGCACACAAAGGCACTTGTTTGCTGTCGGCGCCGGCTCCTCGTATGTGTATGTCTACGCGTCGCGACGTTGGCATGTCGATCGACGTATCGCCTATGGCACGGATCGTAAACGGGTCCAGGTTCCCTTCCGCGCCGACTTCCTTGGCTATGTCTTCGTCTATGAGCGATACGGTGCTTCCGTCGTCGAGTAGGGCGAACGTAGACGCCTCTCCCGCCGGTCCGACTATCTGCACGGGCACTATCTTTAAGTATGCTTGAGCCTTTGCACGTATGCACGAACTGGCGACCGTTTCTTGCTTTTCTATGTTCACGTCTTCGGTCCTATGGGCTCCTCTATCGTAGTGAAGCAACTGGTTGTGTGTAGCGCGGCATCCCTCTACACCGCGCTTCTTGGGCTTGCACGAGTGTTCTATTCGGCGTATGCGTAAGCAGCGAAAACACAATCCATGCTGTTTAGCTAGCTGCCATCTCTTCTCTGCGTTGGCGTTACAAAACGTGCTGCAGGCCGACGAGTAGTGTCCTTCGCGTTCACATATCCTGCACTTCGCGTTAGACGTGTCCGTATGCGTTCGCTTCTCCGTCGCCGTCGCCGTGTATGTCCTCTGCACGGTACGTCTGCTTGGCGGCCCATCGGTGATGTTCTCAGCCGGTGCGAACGCGCTACAGTAACGCGCGTACTCTGTCACGAAGTCACTGAATCGGCTGAGATCTGGCTTCGACTGGCACTTCTCGGTGTACGTCTTGTACCACTGCACAAGTAGCGAGTTCGGTAGCTTCTCGGTCAACACACGCACTAGCTCCGCATTGATGAGGTAGTGTTCCTTTTTCAACGCACGAAGTGTGACGACGCCGCTTCTCATCTTGCTCGCGAACGCGCATATGTCCTTGGGTGCTTCGCTACAGCGTGGCAGGGTCCTCAGCTTGTCCGTCTCTGCCTGTGCGATCGAGTCTGGTCGTGCGAATTGCAGCTCCAACTCCTTCATGATTTCATCTGGTCGCGCATGCCCAATCAGTTCAGAGCTAACTGTTTCTAACGCTCTTCCCTTGAGACTTCTTCTCAGTCTCGCTGTATTCTCCACGTCGTTGAAGAAATTCTTGGTGGTGTCGTATATCGCCTTGAACGACAGCCACTCGGTGTGCGCGCCGCCGAACGTCGGTAGCGTCATGATGACTTTCGAAACCGCCGGGTGTGGTGCAACTATCGATGTGTCCGGTGGCTTCCTGTCGGCGAGCGCGGCGATCGCGGAGGTGAGATCCGTGATGAACGGCTTCAGCGAATCACCTCCCTGTTGATGAACGTCCATCTTCTGTGAGGGCGGTCCATCTTCTATCTTCTGTACCCCGTCGACGTCCCTCTTCTTAGTGGGCGCCGATATCACTTCTATATTTTCGGGGCCGGGCTGGGGTTCCGGAGCCTCTTCCATCGCACCGAACACGTGCACAGAAAATCTTTCGTTTTTTTTTATTTCAAATACAGTACAAATGTTACGTATGATTCGTTCCTATTATACATACATACATGTTCTATACATCGTTAGATAGGTCTCATTAAGTTCTATCTATTGGTATACAATATCTAAACCTAACTACTAGCGTCACTAAGTTATTCCATAAAAACTCCCAAAAATGCTGTCACACAAGGGCCCGCCCACTATATTTTCTATTGAAAAACTATTGTATACTAAATTTATATATATAATTTTGGTAGGCCGTTGTGTGCAACTATATGGGGCATCTATTAAAACAAACACCATGAAAATATCTTTATTCAATTCGAACCTATTTCATGATAACTTATGAATCATAAAAAAAATACAGAATTTCTTAAGTAAATACTATCGTAAGTAAACAAAATTTATGATAAACATACGAATGTTTGTTATTATGCTTATTTTAACTATATAAGGTAATAACTAGCAATTAAAAGGTATCTAGACATGATTTCAAGTCTATATGAAGCCGAAAAACACTTATAAAACTATAAAACGACTATGTAAACAAACAGCTGTTTTATCAAGCATTAACTCTTATCTGTCACTACTGATAACGCTATTTATGATTCGATATCTAAGGTCCCTACAGTTAGCACAAGTTTAAGACTAATGTTCATGTATTACATAGTTGTTTTATATTAACAATCTAACCATTTATACTATTTTAGCTATTTTTTAACGTTTTGACACGTCCGGGAACCGAACCCGGTGTACCACACGATTAGATAACACTGATTTTATACGATTTTCACTCGCGGTTTCGAATACACTATTCACTGTCATAGTTTTAATGTCTGTCGCGAACATCTCTCCCGCCGTGCAGCAACGCGCGTGACCCGTCGTGTGGCGGTGCTGCAGAGCACCCGGTGAGCGACGCCTCGTCACTTGGGCAGGGGGACCAGCTTCTTAGCCGGCCGTTTGAGGACGCCTGCTGCTGTGCGCACCTCGACAGTGCGTATGGCGCCGTCGGCGCCCGGGTAGACAGCCACAACTCGACCGCGCGGCCAGGTATTGCGCGGGAGTTGGCCGTCGGCGATCAGGACGGGGTCGAGGTTTCAAGATGCGTGAGCGTGCGCCGTGCAGCACCCATCCCAGCGACGTAAGCGACGCCACCGGTAGATCGTTGGGTCCTCTTCGTACTGCGTTCGCTATGAGCAGGTGCCAGTTGTCTTGTCCTATTAGCACCTTCGGCACGCCTATGTCGTACACCAGCTTCTTCTTGATGCCTTCGAGGTGTTTGCAGTCTATCAGGTCCTCTTCGGCGATCTTCTGCGGCGACAGGTGTAGGCTGGCTACGGTGCGCGCACACAAAGGCACTTGTTTGCTGTCGGCGCCGGCTCCTCGTATGTGTATGTCTACGCGTCGCGACGTTGGCATGTCGATCGACGTATCGCCTATGGCACGGATCGTAAACGGGTCCAGGTTCCCTTCCGCGCCGACTTCCTTGGCTATGTCTTCGTCTATGAGCGATACGGTGCTTCCGTCGTCGAGTAGGGCACTATCTTTAAGTATGCTTGAGCCTTTGCACGTATGCACGAACTGGCAACCGTTTCTTGCTTTTCTATGTTCACGTCTTCGGTCCTATGGGCTCCTCTATCGTAGTGAAGCAACTGGTTGTGTGGAGCGCGGCATCCCTCTACACCGCACTTCTTGGGCTTGCACGAGTGTTCTATTCGGCGTATGCGTAAGCAGCGAAAAAACAATCCATGCTGCTTAGCTAGCTGCCATCTCTTCTTTGCGTTGGCGTTACAAAACGTGCTGCAGGCCGACGAGTAGTGTCCTTCGCGTTCACATATCCTGCACTTCGCGTTAGACGTGTCCGTATGCGTTCGCTTCTCCGTCGCCGTCGCCGTGTATGTCCTCTGCACGGTACGTCTGCTTGGCGGCCCATCGTTGATGTTCTCAGCCGGTGCGAACGCGCTACAGTAACGCGCGTACTCTGTCACGAAGTCACTGAATCGGCTGAGATCTGGCTTCGACTGGCACTTCTCGGTGTACGTCTTGTACCACTGCACAAGTAGCGAGTTCGGTAGCTTCTCGGTCAACACACGCACTAGCTCCGCATTGATGAGGTAGTGTTCCTTTTTCAACGCACGAAGTGTGACGACGCCGCTTCTCATCTTGCTCGCGAACGCGCATATGTCCTTGGGTGCTTCGCTACAGCGTGGCAGGGTCCTCAGCTTGTCCGTCTCTGCCTGTGCGATCGAGTCTGGTCGTGCGAATTGCAGCTCCAACTCCTTCATGATTTCATCTGGTCGCGCATGCCCAATCAGTTCAGAGCTAACTGTTTCTAACGCTCTTCCCTTGAGACTTCTTCTCAGTCTCGCTGTATTCTCCACGTCGTTGAAGAAATTCTTGGTGGTGTCGTATATCGCCTTGAACGACAGCCACTCGGTGTGCGCGCCGCCGAACGTCGGTAGCGTCATGATGACTTTCGAAACCGCCGGGTGTGGTGTAACTATCGATGTGTCCGGTGGCTACCTGTCGGCGAGCGCGGCGATCGCGGAGGTGAGATCCGTGATGAACGGCTTCAGCGAATCACCTCCCTGTTGATGAACGTCCATCTTCTGTGAGGGCGGTCCATCTTCTATCTTCTGTGCCACGTCGACGTCCCTCTTTTTAGTGGGCGCCGATATCACTTCTATATTTTCGGGGCCGGGCTGGGGTTCCGGAGCCTCTTCCATCGCACCGAACACGTGCACAGAAAATCTTTCGTTTTTTTTATTTCAAATACAGTACAAATGTTACGTATGATTCGTTCCTATTATACATACATACATGTTCTATACATCGTTAGATAGGTCTCATTAAGTTCTATCTATTGGTATACAATATCTAAACCTAACTACTAGCGTCACTAAGTTATTCCATAAAAACTCCCAAAAATGCTGTCACACAAGGGCCCGCCCACTATATTTTCTATTGAAAAACTATTGTATACTAAATTTATATATATAATTTTGGTAGGCCGTTGTGTGCAACTATATGGGGCATCTATTAAAACAAACACCATGAAAATATCTTTATTCAATTCGAACCTATTTCATGATAACTTATGAATCATAAAAAAAATACAGAATTTCTTAAGTAAATACTATCGTAAGTAAACAAAATTTATGATAAACATACGAATGTTTGTTATTATGCTTATTTTAACTATATAAGGTAATAACTAGCAATTAAAAGGTATCTAGACATGATTTCAAGTCTATATGAAGCCGAAAAACACTTATAAAACTATAAAACGACTATGTAAACAAACAGCTGTTTTATCAAGTATTAACTCTTATCTGTCACTACTGATAACGCTATTTATGATTCGATATCTAAGGTCCCTACAGTTAGCACAAGTTTCAGACTAATGCTCATGTATTACATAGTTGTTTTATATTAACAATCTAACCATTTACACACTATTTTAGCTATTTTTTAACGTTTTTACATGTCCGGGAACCGAACCCGGTGTACCGCACGATTAGATAACACTGATTTTATACGATTTTCACTCGCGGTTTCGAATACACTATTCACTGTCATAGTTTTAATGTCTGTCGCGAACAGCTTCAAAAAGAAAAAGTCCACTACTCTCGCAGCATATTCGTTGGTAAAAAATGTCACAGAATCACTGGACAAAAAGATGCGTGTTTCAGCAATTTTCTTTGATATTTCGAGTGCTTTCGACTTTGTTGATCATCAGATTCTACTGCGTAAATGTGAATTTTATGGCATCCGGGGTAAGGCTCATGAATGATTAAATAGTTACTTAGGAAATCGAATGCAATGCGTAGAAATAAGTCGAACTGATGCCAAAAACACAATGACTTTATTCAAATTTTGGGTCCCACAAGGTAGTGTCTTGGGTCCTCTTTTATTTCTAATTTACATAAATGACATGCCAAAAATAACGAAATACAAATCAACGCTTTTTGCAGATGATATATCGGTAGTTGTACCTCATAGTCGCAAAAATATTAATGATTATGAGCAGATATTGAATAGCACTATAGTTGACATCACCAAATGGCTAGATCAAAATAATCTTACCGCTAACATAGATAAAACTAAAATTCTTGAATTCAGGAACTACAATAGCATAACACTAAATCTAAAGGTAAATTATTGTGATCAAGTTATTGATACTATTGATGAGACACGCTTTTTGGGTTTAGTACTGGATTGTCATTGCAACTGGAAAGCTCACATACAAATCGTATGTACCCGTATAAACAGATTTATTTATGCTCTTCGTAAAATTAGGAAACTGGCTAGTGAAGAGACTGCCAAAATAGCATACCACGGGTATGTGGGCTCAGTACTGAGATATGGTATATTGTTATGGGGTAACTGTTCAAACATCAGCAAAGTATTTCTTTCACAAAAGAAATGTGTTAGAGCAATTTGCGGCGCTGCTCCCCTTGATTCCTGTAGGCATCTTTTCAAAAGACTCAAACTGCTTACTTTAAACTCTTTGTATATCCTAGAGATTGCCCAATTTGTAAGAAACCACCATGAGTTGTTTGAAAGAGCGAGTGAAAATAGTAAATATTTGTCAAGAGATCCTACTAAACTACATGTGTGTGCAAAATTAACTTCATTATATAAAAATAATAGCCATTGTATGTGTGTACAAGTGTATAAAAAATACCAAAATCTATACGAGAGCTGATCTTTATCAATGTGCTAAAAAGGTGGTTAATTGATAAGTGTTTTTACTCAATAAACGAATTTATGACATGCAAAGATAAATTATGATGAATTATTATATAATTAATCTAATTTTATCTCTTGGTTTGGCTTGGTTTTCGCCGCTAGATGGCCAAACGTAAACATTAGCTCCGTATATTTAAATTATTTATTTTTACTAAAATTAGTAAATACGTGTGAATAACTTTATAACTAGAACTAAAGTGCTCAAATAGTCAACATAAACCTAATACTAGTAATAACGTCTTTTGTGTGATGTTTTTGTGACGGGAAGATTGGATTGTGTTTGGAGGAAAGATAATGTTTTATTAATAAAGAACGGACGAAAACAGCAAGCACACACATCAGTGAGTATATCTCATCAGTAAAACATTCGAAATAAAGTGCTAGATCCAAGATAAATTGAAACTAAAACTGATAGCACACCGTTACAACAATCGGATTTAAATTTGTCACTTGATTAGTGCTACTCCTCGGTAGATGGCAGTATAAAAGTATGAAAATTATAAAAACTTATAACTGCGCCATCTTTTATCATCTTACCGAACTCTTATCGATCCTCCAACACTAGAGCGAATATCCGACAACGAGTTGTGACTACACCGCGATAGAGGACATTATTACAAAATTAACTATAATCATGCCAACAAATAGTAATAATATTACTATTAAAAGACCTCAAAGGAGAAAGTCAGAATTAGACAAAGCCGATTATATAATGGACGAAACGCTACTGAACTCATTTTCTTCTGAAGAATTAAATCTATCAGGGAAAAGTATTCCAGAATGTTCAATTATTAGCTTAGAGGAGATACAGGAATTAAAACAGAGTGTCACTAATCTACAAAATGAATTGGTTATTGCTCACAAAGAAGTGGCAAATCTTAACTATGAGTGCATGGAACTTAAAAAAGAGCTAACTACTAAGAATAATCAAATTAAATTTTTGAAAAGTGTATCTCAGTGTAACACTCCAATACCAGAGACAGGATCGCTGGAAAAATCATTTGATTCACCAATAATAAAGAAATTAACAAATATCCGAAGAAAACATCATCAACAGTCGCCATTACATGTTACTTCACAAAAACAACTTACAGACTTATACGAGACACCTAAAAGTAGCATGAAACTGTTACGAGAGACACAACCATCCATTACTAGTAACTCGACTACAATTGTCCAGCAGTTTTCAGAAACCACAACAGTAGTAAATGGAAATAAACACCCAGAATCGACTTCTGCAGATTCTGCACCCACCTTGCCAAACAATAAAATTAAATGTAGTTTGACAAAGAATTGTACGACAGATGGCGTTACTGGTCCACAAACGAAGCAAATATGCATAGTGGGTGACGAACAGATTCGGTATGTAGCTTCAAAATTACATTACAGTGTGAAAAATAATGGCAATAACAATTACAAAATATTCGGGATGGTTAAACCAGGGGCCACGAGTACCGAAATATTAAAAACTTGTATAGATTTAAGCAGTCAACTGAGTGATGGAGATATTGTTTTACTGTCCATTGGTTCAAATGTAAAGTATCCTTACAAATTATTTGTAGATTTTAACATTATGTTTCATCATTTGCGATACCAAAATGTATTCATTGTAAGTCTTCAGCACAACCCTTACCTTAACGAACAACTACTGAACCACAATTTAAAATTGCATACAAAAAATTATAGTAATTGTAAATTTTAGAATTGAAAAATTATAATAACATGTACTTACATTCTCCTCATAAATATGCAGATATATTATGCCATAAACTTCATGTAGAAATCGAATATTTAATGCTTAGTGTTAATAATTGTTTTATTTGCCCTAAGAAAATACAGAATTCTGGATCTTCATTATCTTCAGACTCTAATCAGCCATTAACGATTACTAATACAAAGAAAAATAATAAAGGGACTATACCCTATTACTTTAATTCAAAACAATTTCAACAGAATATTTCAATTGACGGGGGTCATGCACCGGAATCTGAGACACAATCCAAATCAATTCCTAAAAAAGGTACAATACCATACTACTTCTCACAGCCCAAACTTCAACCCGCAATGAAAGGTTCATTGAATAGTATAGTTACACAAAACACAACGTTTTTTCGTCAATAAAACTGAATATGGTCTGATATTACTGCATCATCAAAACATCGCAGGGGCAATAAATAAAAGTGAAAATATATTTTTAATATTATCAGAGTTCTCCCAGAATAATAAGGAAATATGATTGTATGTCTTACAGAAACTTTTATAGAAAAAGGTAATGAAAACTTATTAAAAATACCAGGTTATAGACTAGCTTCATCTTACAGTCGCCAAACCAAAAGAGGAGGCTCATGCATACTCATAAAACATTGTATTGAATTCAAGCCTCTCTCAACTTTAAACGATTTAGCTTGTAACCATTGTTTTGAATGTACAGGTATAGAGTTATCATCACAAAAAATTATTATCATTTGTATCTACAGAACTCCAAGCAGTAACCCCTATATATTTATCGAAAAGCTTGAACAGATGCTTCTAGGCATAACACATCGAGCAAAGAAAGTCATAATATGTGGAGATTGGAATTTTGACATGCTCAAACCTAGTAAAAGCTGTCTATGCTTAATAAGCTTATTAAAAAATTTCAATATCGAAATTCATTTTAAATCCCCAACACGAAATTCAGCATGTATTGATCAGTTTGCTAGCAATATAAAACGAAATGTTATTGGTGAAGTCCACCACCTCGCTTTATCAGACCACGAAACAGGCCAAACTTTAACCATAAAAACACGCGTTGAATGTGAAAGGAGAACTTGGTATGATCAAATAAGAGATTATAGTAATGATAATATTGCGAAATTTTGTAACAATATCTCTTCTGTAAGTTTTTCAGATGTATATAGTAACACTAACTTCAATCAGCCATTCCAAGAATTTTATGAAATATTGTCACTTTTCTATGAGTTACATTTTCCTTTTATTAAAGTCAAAAGAAATAAGAATATGAAATCAACCTCTTGGATTACAAAAGGAATAAAGAAATCTAGTGTGAAAAATAGATTTATGTATCTAAAATATAAGCATAACAGTTCAGAGAAAAAACGGAATAATAAAATCTACAAAAACTATAGTACAGTATTTAAAAAATGCATTCATAAATCGCAACAGATACAGAGTAAGAAATACATAGATAATAAAAAAAACAAATGTAAAGATGTATGGGAAATTATTAATGAAAATGTAGGGCAAGATAGTATGATAACAGACATAAAGACAATCATTAGTGGAGATAAGGTATATAATAATCCAATAGAAATAAGCGAAGCATTTAATGATTTTTATATAAATTTAACACATAACACTAACTTTAGTATTGACATAACTGACATAAATAAGACCATGGAAAGTGTCAATTTCAATACAATATTCCTTAAACCAACTGATGCCATGGAAATTTATCGTCTTATTAACAATCTTAATAATACAGCATCCGTAGGAATTGATGGCATTAATACAAAAATTATCAAGGCCTGTTCAAAGCACATCTGTGAACCAAGGGTTCAGCCATTTAACAAACATTTCCTTTGAGGAAGGAACTTTTCCATGCGCTTTAAAAAAATCAATAGTTGAACCCTTATTTAAAAAAGGGGCCGTAACTGATCTGAACAATTATCGTCCGATTACACTAATACCAATACTCTCCAAGGTATTCAAGAAAGCAATATTAAAACGACTCTATGATTTCTTTACAAAATTGGGCATATTAAAAGAAGAACAATTTGGTTTTCGGCAAAATAGTTCCACATCGTTAGCATGCTTTGATCTCATTAAAGAAATAACTGAAGCTATCAATAAAAACAAACCAGTAAGTGCAATATTCCTTGACATGAGCAAGGCTTTTGATTTCGTTTATCATGAGATACTTCTACATAAATTAAACAGATACGGCATAAGAGGGAATGCTAATGACTAGCTTAGGAGCTACCTTTCAGACAGAATTCAATGCGTTGAAATAACAAAAATCCACAACAGTTACAAGATGCACTATAGGTCTAAATTTAAGAATAATAAGTTTGGTGTTCCGCAAGGAAGTGTTTTGGGACCGTTTTTGTTCCTGATGTATATCAATGATTTGCCTAATGTCACGCATCATAAAACTGTGTTATTTGCAGATGATACAACACTAGTCATGAAATGTGAAAATATAAATACTTATGAGCAAGAAATAAACGATGCACTCAAAAGTGTTATTGATTGGCTTAATATTAATAATCTAAAGATCAACTTAGAAAAAACTAAACTAGTTCAATTTCAAACATACAAACGTAGTCGAATAGATTTAAATGTAGTTTATAATAATACAAACATAGAAGAAGCTGATACAGCTAAGTTCCTAGGTATTATGCTAAATAGAAATTGTAGTTGGAAGGCACATATTGAGTACACACAGTCTGTGACAAGCTTAATTAATTTGTATATGCTATACAAAAGCTTCGGACTACAGTATCAACAGAAGCAGCACTTAGTGCATATCATGGGTATGTCTCATCTGTTCTTGCGTATGGTCTCTTGTTGTGGGGAAATTCGGTCGAATTTGAAAAAGTATTCCGTGTACAAAAAAAATATGCGTAAGAGCTATTATCGGGGTATGGTTAATGGATAGCTGTAAACCCATATTTAAAAAATTACGTATTTTACCACTTCCTTGTATGTATATTAAAGAAGTGTGCATATTTGTTAAACAACATTCGGAATACTATGAACTTCAATCACAAGTGTCAAAAAGAAATGTAATCCCTAGAAATAAGCATAAATTGTACCAACCCCACTGTAATCTAGAAATTTTTAAAAGGAACTCATATGTAAATGCTATCAAAATTTATAACAAATTACCAAATGTATTCAAAGAGCTTCCCTTGACAATATTTAAGACTAGACTCACAAAATGGCTTCTGGATAAATGTTTTATGACCTCAACGAATATATGACATTCAAATAATAATATACAGTTTAATATATTATTATTGTGACGTATTATAGTTTTAGTTTAGTTTGATTTTAATTTAATTATAATTTGGTTTGAATTTAATTTAATTTTAATTTGGTTTAATTTTTGATTGAATGTTAAATTAATTTTATTTAATTTTAATTATCCATTTTATTAATCAGCACATATCGTAATGGAAACAGGCCTATATGGAATGAAATAAAGCCTTATTGTTATTATTATAGTTTATGTTCATCGTTGACACAATTTAATCAATAATTTCTGTTTTCTATATTAGCAACTCCAATATCGGCAATGTTGTATTTGTTTAGTGTTATACCTAAGTAATTATTGTCAATCTATAATTTTCTAATACTAATAAATTGTTTAATCTAAAATTATATAATAAGAGCCTTTTGCGCACCATTGTTATGGTAGAATGTACAGAACCATTAATGTAATTACTAACATCTATTGTATGTACTACATTCTGGCAAATAAACGAATTCTTATTCTAATTCTAATTGAATTTTATTAATTTTTTGACATTACTTACTAATTTTATTGACATTACTTTTTAATTATTTGACATTACTTACTAAATTTTTATTATCAAATAATTATATCTATTTTATTATGTAATTGACTAACATTATAAAGTTTAATTTAAAGCAATTTGAATTCAATTGGTATCTTTAACAAGTGTATTTTAACAGAAATAGTTTGACTGCTCGCATTATGTAATTGTAAGTGTAATTTTTGCATGCCGATTGAGAGGTGAAACATGCTGTACTAAATGACTGAACTATAACTGTACCATCTGTATCTAGTTAATATTGTAGTAAAGTAGAATATGATGCATTAGAAATGTTGTCATTAATGATTATTTTTTTCTTTTTCATTTCGTTAATAGTGGCGTGGAGCCATATGGCGGATAAAATTATTATTCAATTTCATCCGCCATGTGGCTGCAAGCTTCATTAACCTGAAATATAAAATAGCTAGCTTATTATTAATAATAGGAATTTTGGTTAAATAACCTACCCAACTACCAAGTCTAGAAGATAACCTACCTAATAAAAATATGTTTTTTAACTTACTTTGTTTTTAATTTTATAAAATTAATAAAAAAAAACATAAACATTAAAAATATTTATTATTGTTCAATTTCGGTACAATTTCTATAAATTGTAAAACCTCATAGGGCAGCATGCCCTATGCCGCCACCATCGTTATAGGAACTTGGGAACGTAAATATATTCAGGCGCAACAGTACTGTCTCCGCTGAAGAGCGACAAAGAAATGAAAAAGGCGCCAACGTGTGAACGCTGTTGGCGGAGCGCGCCAAGATCCTTTGATGTGTGCACAAAACACCGACACTATTCGGCTGGCCGGCCAACTTTGGCGCCAACTACATCAATTAAGCCAACAGAGCTCCAAGTAGCTCTCTACACATTAGGCCAATACGTTGGGCCAGCATGTTGGGCCAATGTGTACAGCGGGCATAACACAAAGTGGTCTGGCATGTATTTAAGTCGAATACTCCTACTGATTCACAATGCTATTGCGATGAAAATTAGGAAAATTTATGTCCAGCTGACTGCCTCCGTGGTCCAGTGGATAGCGTATGCGACTGCTGATCGGAAGTCCCGGGTTCGATTCCCGAGTCGGGCAAAAGTGTTACTGGGTTTTTCCGAATACTCAGTAATAGTCCGTGTGGTGACGGATTTAGAATACGGAATGTCACCACCCCATATCATCCCATGGGTGTCGTAAGAGCCGACAGAGGGAGCATATTATGCAGAGAATAGCACTGTAAGAGAAGGAAAACTTGATACAAACCCTATACCAACCCGTTTGGCCAGCGTGGTATAGTAGGCCAATTCCTCCTTTCAAAGGAGAGGCCTAGTCCTGCAGTGGACTATTAAAGGCTGATGATGATGAGTAATAGCCCCGAGTCTGGTGATGTGCCCGGTAACGGCAATAGGATCAGCCCCTATTACGTGGGACCTTAAAATCCATGGCGAAATATGGGTTTAATATTCACACCTCTGCAGGCGTGAGACTATAAAAAATTTTAAAGGCAAAAGACGTATACTATCGAAACACAAGACGTGGGGAACGGCTTGTACTAGATGTAGCGCCAAAGACAACTTTATTTCAATGAAACTGTTACTACATGTGTATTAAAATCTTTAATAAAGTACCATCTGATATTCTAGAGCTTCCTCTATCAAAATTTAAGAAAAAGCTGAAATTGCTACTTCTTGAAGGAATGATTTATTCTGTAAGTGAATGGCTCTAAAACATTGAATTGATTATGACATTATCCCGTATTATTATTTGAATTCTCCATATTCAATTATTTCAATTATTGTATTATAATATTTTTTTTGACATTTTCTCGAAATATTGATTCATTTGACATTGTATTATGGTATTATTATTGCTGACTGAGGTTATAACTATTTGACATACTAGCTCATCCTTTGATTGTATTTATATTTTTTCTGAATTCTATTATGTAATAAAAACAGTATTTTTAAATTTGCACACCTGATGAGGTTGAACATGGCTAAATGGACTCAACGAAATTGTAACATCTTTTGTACACCCATTTTAATGCAAATAAATGATTTATGATTTAAAAAAAATGTCTAGCTGTAGACTGCCAGTAGGTGTATGAGGTGTTATTCGTAAACCGTCGTAAATTCGTACCCTATAAACTTACATAAATACGAGTCTATTTACTATTACACCTTAAATGTTTTAAAGCTATGTGCAGCTGTAGACTGCGAAAAGCTGCATGAGGAGACATTGCTAAATACCATTTATAATTACTTGAAAACGAGGGTATTAGTTATAACGCCTTCAATACTTCAATTTTCATTAAAATAAAATAACAATGCGAAGAACATACCGTAACGTAACGTACATTCTCCACGTTATATAAACTCATCTTCACGATAAATTAAAAACTCACACCTAGAACACTTCCATAGATCAATGCTTCCTACTCGCACTCATTCACGAACAAAATTAAATTCACAGCGTCCATATTTCATAAAGCCCGCCTAATATATAGGCAGTATTAAGGCTTTCAATAGCTCAGTTAACATACTAAACTTGTATAACGAAGTGGTTAGATTATGTTTTATTCTCGTAACAATGGAGAAATTGGCTCATAAATCAACCGACGCTTAAACTCCCCGTGGAAAATATTATAATTAAAACAACGTTGGAGGAGGACTTGGCCCTTATTTACTGATTTGGGATTTTGTGATGTTGTGTGAAAATTAATTTTGTTAATTGATTTAATTTTTTTGAGTTAAAGGGTAGTGTGATAGTTTTAGAGGTCACTTTGTTGATACAGCGTTGAGATTCGATTTCGGTGGCGTGATTTGGGCATATTTTTTATTGGGATGAAAGTATGTTTTTGTGATGTGTACAATTATATATTAATAGTAATGACACACTGGCCATACTTTCAACAGCCATAATAACAAAATAAGAAGAAATGAGGGTGAGAGACAAATATAAGATTTAACTTTTGTCACATAATCCTAGCCTCTGCCCGTGGCTTCACCCGCATGGGGCTCAGTTATTAGGACAGAATGAAGCCTATGTGCTATTTTCATGTTTTAGCTATATGTATAAAGGTACAAGGTCGTAGCCGACTGGAGTTACAGACGACATTTCGCCGCGTCATGTCGCAGCAACACGTAATAAGTTCGGTAATACTGATGTGGGATCGACGTCTACGGCGCGTCGGTCGTAGCGACACCTCGTTACGTCGCGCCGTAGACGACGTGTCAGTCGCTACGGAAAGTATATCATAGAAATACATAGATACCACATATTATGTCGCTTCGACACGTGCGTCGCCTACTGCTGCTGTCTGCGATCGGCTGCGAATCATTGTTTCATCGAAATACTTTTAGTAAATTTGGCAGCAAAAGTAACAAGAATACAGGTATTACATTGGCGTTATAATGTAACATATTGTTCTTGACCAAATGGCATGCAAATATAAAGTACATTAGTTTAAACATACATTATACAATCAAACAGAAACTTGACACATTTATTTCTAATTATTATTACTACATCCGCCTCTACAACTTACCGGCAGAATACTTACATTATTCGAGCGAGTCGTAACTTTATTAGAATGAGTAGAAAATGTAATTTCGATTTATTCAGTACTAGCGTTGCATTGGCAAAAAGATGCTTAAGCCTTGAATTCTTTCATACCAAGTAAATAGTGATCTATATGTTATCTTGCTATATGTTATCTTGCTTGCCGTGTGGTTGACGGCATAGAATACAAGTGTCACCACCCCCTATCTTCCCGTGGGTGTCGTAAGAGGCTACTAAGGGATAACACGATGCAAATACCATCTTTGCGTAGAGACGGAAAACTCGACATCAAACCCTATACGACTACCTCGTTGGTCTCGCGGCATTAATGTGCGCGTGGGATCGGGAGGTCCCGGGTTCGATTCCTGGGTCGGGCAGTGTTATTGGGTTTTTCTGTCACGAAATTCTCAGTAGCCGCACGGAGTCTGGAAATGTGCCCGGTACGGCAATAGGCTCGCCCCTTATTACGTGGGACTAAAGTATATCTGGCGAAAAGTGGGTGTAGAAATACACCTCTGCCTACCCCTTCGGGGATAAAAGGCGTGACGTTATGTATGTATGTTATCTTTAAGTATAGTTTGTTTAGGCTCTTATTGTTTGCCGTTTATAAGAAAACCAATGATATTATCACGATGCCTGTATGTAATAGGTATGTAAACAAAAATGACAAAAATATTTTAAGAAGCTAGCAATTTTCACACATTGTTTTTTATTATGTTTTTAGATGTGAGGACTTGTTATTGGCTATCAAGCTACTATATTACTTTGTATACTGTTACATTAGCTGTAAGTCTTCCATGTTTTTTAAATAAATAAAAAAATACTATTGTACTCTACTTCAATCATCTATACAAGCTTCTGCTTAGTTTGGGACTAGATGGTGTTGTGTGATTGTGGTAGAATATTAGGTATTAGATATACATCCTCACAAACTTAGACTTTCATATGGTTGTAAAATAAATCATCTATTTAAATGATCATTTTTGTTTATTTTCATGATTCAATCAAACATGAACCGTCGTCTTACCAACATAACAACGCTCAACCCGATTCAAAATTTCAACACGGTTGCCTAATTTACTACCCAGTGCCTTACACACTTGATATATCAAACACAGCGCAATTAAGCCAGTTCCCTAGTAAATTACATACATTCTCATTTAGCGCTAGACAAGTTAAATTTAAACTAAGGCTGAATTTGAAGTTTTGTGTTGCTAAAATACAAAGCTGATGTTGAAAGCAGAATAGAATTGTATATCGAAGTATGTGATTAAGCATGATAATTAGACAAAGCAGATATGCATTTGATATGTACGTATGAAAAAAAAATCTGTCACAGGCAATTTGTATAATTCGGCATTTCCGGGATCGTTCGTTTTGAAACGCCTACAGTTTTGAAATATGCCGCAGGCAGGTTAGCGACTCGATCTATTTTTATGATTTTGACATTGATTGGTATCAACATTGATGCCTCGTTACTATAATTAGCTAAGTTGAAGGAATCAGGCTTCTCAGGGCTTCCTTTTTCCGTAGCTGGGTTATAAGAAAACCTATATGTTTTTTAGTATGTAGTATGTAAACTCTAGTGGCAGGTTTTAATTAATTACTCATAGTTGAATTGAACTCAATATACAAAATACCTTACTGTGCTGTGCTGTTACTGGACTGGTGTCATTAGATCTCTGTACCATCGAAGAAGAAGAAGTCTGTGCTACCTCCACAGCCTTTACTGGTCGGACAGAGATTGGTCGCAGTGTCTGGTCATCTAACACACACGGATATCATAACGCGTTATCTGACGGCCAGATTCGCGATTGGAGAGAAAGCGATAACGGGCCCTCTTTCGCTCCAGACCATGGCTTGTATCAATGTCCGAAGCGATAGCCCCGTGCTAAGATGTCGCTGCCCTAAAGCAGTGTTGTATAGAATAAATAATTTAAATCATTATGATATTAAATATTTGTAGATACACTGTCACACTGATAGGCACGAAACTCTTGAGTAAAATGATAGGATGTGTTAGACAGCAGTGTATAACGCTCTCAAAATGCTTTTTGCCAGCCTTCACACGGCTTTCGCGGGCATAATATTCTCATGCACGCAGGCTTCCTCAAGGTGTTTTCCTTCACCAAACTTTACCGTTTAGCGGTAATATGAATACGCACATAACTTCTAAATTCAGCTGTGCGCGCCAAAAGCTTAAACTCGGCTATAGCTGCTGGCTATAGCTCGTGTATGGGTTATGCTCTAATCACTTCAAATTATTAACAACTTCTCAGGTTTCAACTATTCAAGTAGAATGCAAGTTCCCTAAACACCTTTGTGATGCATTCAAGCATTTTGCAAGGCAGTAGTTACTATATTACATAATTATAAGAGGGAATTCATCATGGCATCTCCTTTCAAGGTAGAAACTGATCTTTAATCAATTAAGTATGAAGAAATAGTTCTTATAACTAAGATTCTATTATGCTTAGCTAGTCTTTAGAGCATATATGCACAAATTATAGACTGCTGTTATAGTTTATCTGTATGCATGACTGGTGTAGTCATGGCAATCAACTTAAGCCATCAAACTTGGATTTTATTTAAATTAAACAGGGTTAAGCTTTATACTATTATTCTTATTTAATGATAGCTGAACCAGCGGTCACATCTGCGATATTTAGAGTAACTTCTCCACACCCAAGTATCATAGAGTGATGTTATGAGCCCCGAAATGAATTAATTTTGTTTTAGACATCAATACTTGTCCGAGCTTTCAATATTTATACTAACATTCCAGTTCACAGAAATAGATGAATCTTTTGTCTATGAAATATCATAAAAAATTTCAACAGTAAAAAATGGTGTACGTCGACAATACAGCTACTTTTTTATGCATCCCATTCAATTTTAACTCGGTTTCAAACTCATTTCTCGTTCGTTTCACGTTATAAAGTCAATTTTTAACATTTATTACACGAATTGAATTTCTCAATAAGTGTGACTAGAATAAAATTTTTAAACCACAGCTGTAAAATTGGAAGTGAATCAAAAATATTTCACGTGTTAAAAATATTGTTAAACTATAACTGTATTGAAATAAAGTATGAGAATGAGAATCAGTAAAAAAGTACTTAATGACTCCAGTGATGACCAGACTGTATAATATGTAAAATCTTTAGGCCATTACATTTTCATTTTTTTATTTGACGTTCATAACTGTCACATTGTAACTTAATGAATAAAAGATGTTGACTTTGACTGTCGATCCCGATTAGTTCAAGCGTACATCAGGCCACAGAATTAGAAAGAGCCACTGTCCTCAGCAGTGAAGGAAACGACTGAAAAGCGGGAAAAAGTACTGAAGACTGGATTTGGTTTTATCAATAATGTACACAAAACTAGCTCTATGTTCTTGTCTTCTACTTTTAATGTATGGACCGTGTATATACGTGACTTCTACTTTTAATGTATGAGCTTAATAGTATTTTTACAACAGAGACATACAGAAGTTTTTTATTTTCTTCTTGGTTTACCATATGTCTTGTTGTTTAATTTAATAATCCAATTATCCAACCATTCAGTGCCTTCTTTCTGCAAACGTCTAGTATAACTTTAAAGAACTATTAGGCTTTAGTACCGTCAGTAAACAAACTGGAGATTTTAATAAACGTGTCCATAGTACAGACATAAACATAACTGCTTCGTGCTTCGTCGAATTTTGTGGACGTGACTGGTTTACTAGCATTCACAACAAACAGCTTATTATCCGCTACTTCGCCTATTGCGACAACCATTACTGGCTTAGTAACAATCTCATTAACGTTCTCATGAACAAACTCGTCGTTGGAACGGAAATTTGAAACGGATTGACAATATCGTTAGCAGAGTATACTGAATAGTGCACTTATTTCGGGCTTCTGAAAGTGTCGACTCGCGTTTCGTGATTCGACTGTTAATAGAATTAGGTACCAATCGTACTTTTTGCCTGGTTAAGCGACTAGCATCTGATAAGCTGAATTGGTCTATTTTATTACTGTTTCGAGTGGTGAAACGTGGAATTGGGGAGAAAAAAAAAATTTGGTATTTGGATTGGTCGGTTTGCTGACCGTTTTAGATGGTTAAAGCCTCATTTGAAATGCAAAAATGTCTGTCGATTTAGTTTATCGGCTCTTTGGCATAAATAAGCCTGCTATTGAGCTAATTTTAAGGTAATGGGTTCGATATCTGTGTCTTTTAAAATAATATGCTAGCTTTATAGAATGTGATCTAAGAGTAAAGTATAGCAAGGGGGATATATGAAATAATGCATGATGTCTGCATCGAATGCAGACATCATGCATTATCCCAAATTACGCATCTCATTAAGGCCATAAAAGAATATGAGAGCATACTTATTCTCGTATAAAGTTTCTGGAGCTCAGTTTAAGTGACTATGCCATCGAAATTGTTATAATACAGTGCTGTTTGTTATAATACTGTAATGAACCTGTATAATATTAGCGACAAAGCTTGGCTTCTCACGTGTATCAAATAATAAAATGGATAATCCTACTATTATAATTTTACTGGATCCCTGTTAAACTTATCACCAATCTCAACACTTCTGGATAGGTATTATCATCCAGATAAATCCAATAAAATAACAAAGTGTGATTTTATCTATGAAACGATCTGAACGGCACTTATCAAAAGGATTGATTGCCATTTACTGATTTTTGTAAGTGATATTATTTCTTTGTTAAAGCGGCAATTCAATTTAATTTAGAAATGTACGTGGCGTAAACATTTAAACTTTGCTACTCTAACTGAAATATCATGGCTGTGCACATTATATAATACGCAAGTAATTTCAGTTGAGCTATGATAACATTAGTTAAGTTTAATTTAAATTGCGGCGGAGACCACTTACCTAAATGTGTATTCTTGTTTCCACCTAATTAAGAGAGGAACTTGAATTAAATGTTAAAGCTAGTTTGCCTCCGACTTTGTCACTAAGATTATTAAATTGTATAGAAGGAGAGGACTTGTAGTAAATCTGATGCTAAATATAATTAAATAGTCTACACAACTTTCTCAAGCAATACGCAGACTTGTCTAGTTGACGGTTTATTAGTAAAATAAAGTTAGTTATTTTATTTATTTGTCTTAAGATAAAATTCGAATACAACAATTGGAGGCATTCACAAAATACTTTTATGGCGCTGATACACTTAAGCATTCACCTGTAATGAGCATTCTCGCGAAGGTTACAAAACAAATGAGTGTGTTTTAGCGAACATTTTCACGAATTCTCGGGTGAGCCTTAGAATATAGATAACTAGCTTTTGCCCGCCGCTTCGCGCGCGTTAAATTCGGGGTAACACAAATCTACTTTCAGTCTCAAGAAGTGTGAAGACACTCCTGATTATTCTAAAGACTTCAGAAACTCTATGGGGTACAAAGTAACTCGGTCAGTATCCATGACATTATCTACCATTATCTACTGAAAGGTACATAATAACATCACAATATATCTCGATAAACATTTTCGCATTTTTAATATTAGTAGGGACAATCGTTCCAGCCGTTTAAGCTTATTATATAATTGTTAGTTTATATATGCGAACAATTTTATGTAATAGGTCGGGGCAAAAGTATTTTATTATTTCGAATGTATTATAAGTTATCAAACCTGTTTGGCTGTACTGAATGTAACTGACTGGTTTTTCAACGTGCACAATATGACATTATGTATGACGTGACAGTACTGACAGATATGTTAGCACATGCGCAACACTCAATTATTAGCGCATGCGTTCTTACTTCCAAGAGGTAAATTTGTGCCGTACAAACTTCTACCCTCCCTACAATCCCTCCCAGTTTAATTTTTGCAACTTATGGTAGCCTATGTCCGTCCCCATGGTCCAATATATCTCTATATTAAATATCAGCAAAATCGATTCAGCCGTTTTAGCGTGAAAACGGAACATACATACATACATACATACATACACACTTTCAAATTTATAATATTAGTAGGGATACATAGAATTCGCGCTACAATGGCGGTTTAGCCCAATATATTTACTTCACTTTGACTTATGATAAGAATCTTCGTAGTTTGTCACTAATTTTAACTTGACAAGTTTATGTTTATATTATAATAATATCGATAAAATATCGATAATATTTACAATAAAGGATCTATTATAGAGGATATATTTCTAGATTTAGTTTACTCAGAATCAATTTCAATAGAATGTTGATAAACTTTCGATATCGATAAATAAATTTGAACGTAGGAACAAACACTTGTGTGATTTATTAAACCTGTTCAAATTAAAATCTGCATTTTATTATTTAGAAACGTCATTTGTTAATGTATCTTACTCTTACTCAAGAAATAATTCATAACTGAAACTGAAGTAAACATATTGGGTAAAACTATTGTTGTAGTGCGATTTCTATATTTTTTCTATATTCTACGGCAGGGTATTTACGCATCAACGTGCCATTTTTTCTGAAAAAATGTTTAATTGACGAAAACGAAAACGAAAAAATCATTGACGTGCCATCAAATAATTCGACTTTCTGAATATTTGAAAAATAATAAAAATAAATACTATTAAAACTCTATTAAATAAAGTAAAGAAAAGACGTACATTTTAGAATGTTTTTATTACACGCATAAATTAAATTACTGTAAAATTAGTGTCACATCTGTTGCTGCAGGTTATGTTAGGGTTCTAAGATGTTACTTTTAGCTAAATGCATGCTGAACTGGATTCATCTGTCAAACGGTTTCTAACCGAGTTTTTAATGTTATTCTCTTCTTTCTCTTAGCGTTATCCAATTTCAATCTAGGGTCCGCTTACTAGTCTAACCGGATTTGGCTGAATATTAGCTTTTCCACAGAGCGACTGCCTGTCTGACCTCCGCAACTCGAAGGGATAGCGAGTTTTTAATGTTATTCATCTCTGAAAATAAAGACTCGCAGGCATAGGTAGATGAAAACATTGTTAAAATAGCATGAGCCAACTTCTTCAAACAGTTAAAAAATGTGTCTACTAACGCATTCCATGTTTCCAGAATTTTGTTATTAGCATTATTACTTAAATTACTTGTCAATCTTTCAGTTTCAATTAATTCCAACTCTTTTCCTTTTCTGTTTTATGATAGGCGACGTGCCCAATATATTGTGTCGCGTGCCATCAATAGCACGCGTGCCATTGGTTCGCCTACCCTGTTCTACGGACTATGTGAATTTAGAGTATTCGCTAGAAAGTCGTGAAAATGTTTGGATCGACAAAAAAGAAAACGGCCAACGCTCACTGTCCTGTTACAAGTGTTCACTGTTCTGTTACAAGTGAATGCGCAGGTGTATCAGCGCCATAGAAGCAATAATGTTTTAAGTAATGGTACACAGTATTGGAGGATCAAATAAATGCAAATCAAAATGTATCACAAAAATGTATATTTTTTTTATCTTTATACATATTTTTATTTCACATATTACTATTTCTATTTAATAAAGGGGACATCGTGATCGTAAGTAGCTCTTATGTATAAATTTAAAGAATATAAAGCTTAAAGTTGTTTTGTATCCTTTTGCATCATCTTTGTTTCTTTTTAAGAAAACAACTTCTCTAGTTATCCTTTATAATGTAAAGTTTAAACTTAAATATAGCCACTTTCTTTTCCTAAAGTAAAACTACTCCCATATTAGCTAAGTTTGTAAACTTTCGATTTAAACAACGAATAAAAAGAAGAATAATACACATGTCGAGTTTAGTAATAACATTTAAATTGAATCAAGACACCGCAATGTTCGCAGTGAACGTTAAATGCTTTGCGAAATAAAACTATTGACTATGTAAAGTAAGTGGCCACGAAAAGAGCGTTTTATCCATCGAGAAAACGACTAGAGAGTACCTTCAACTTTTTTGATAAATTCCTTGTTGCAAGCAGACGACGTCATTGGCTGGAATTATATTATCTATGGCTTTATTTTAATCTGTGGCCACACCATAAGTTAAGGTGACATTGATTTATAGAATTTTAAAAGCTATATTTTGTAGACTATCTCGTTTATCCCGTAGGATAAATTTACATCATGATCTTTAGAACAGATGATGCGATTCTTGACGGCGATAGTCTAGTGGAGATACCAATACACTATAGTTGGTGCCACGAAAAGATAGATTTTTTGTAAACACACATTTAGGGCTTCACAACCTTTGTCACACTTTTTGAACAGTGGTTTTTATTTTCAATGCTAAATTATGCTGCTATTTGTTCAGGATTTATTTTATTATCTATGAGTTCTTGTCGTGACCAAAAAAAATCTATTTTTACAAAAATAAACATATTTGATTTTTCGATTTTTGTAGCGTTTTTCACGTAATTAATTCTGTAAATGCATGACAATAAGAGAGAACCATGAATGTCAATGATAGAGTACATACATGGTTTTCAATTATTGACTTGCGTTTTTATATGCTTGTCGTTTAATCATTGGCAATAAAAATAGCTAAGCTATCCTAAAATATTAAAACATTACCTCAATAGAATAATATTACAGACCACTAGCTAGTAAATTATATTAAAATTTCTAGGCATGGAGATTTTACGTTGTGTATGAATGAAAATGTCAGAATGAACTTAAACAAAATCCATTAAAAAGTTACGGTAAAATAACATTTGGGGTTACCTTCGTCAGATGAAGCTATTTATTTTTATTAGATGTAAAGAATCTTCTGTGCAACTAATAGTTTACCATCTGCAATTCTGCACCCGCTTTACACCGTAAACTTGCATTTAACTTTAAACTAACCTCTTCTTGACATCCAGTAAATATTTTTTATCCTCTGATAAATGCCTAATAATGTAACATTTCAATGGATTAACGCAAAATGTTAAAATTCCATTCGTCTGACATGTTCCAGTACCACAAAACGCCGTTGACAGCGCATATATCGATAGAAACCCGATCAATTGACATAATACTTTGCAATGACACTTATTTATGTACCGTTGCACTCATTGGATTTGACACTATTTGTTTTTGACAGAATTGTTGCTAAATTACTTAGTAGAAATTCTTTGTTTACAAAAAGTCTACGTTCTCGTGGCACGGACTATACTATGAGTATCGGATTCGAATCCACGCGCACCACTTACTTGTTGAAATGATGTGGATATTAAATGTTATTACTGTTACTTATCGTTTGCTCCGCGCCTCGGAGACCATGTAAATGGTCCCGGCTATCACGAAGATCTTTTACAGTCCTTTTTAAACAGTACAAGGATTCGATTCTTGGGTCGAAAGGAGAGCTATAAGTATTTTTATTTACAAGTGCCTAGATTTTATAAATAACACATTAAACATACGATGCATACGAGGACGACTCTATCAAGCATTCCACTTCTGTTTTAGTCTTAATTTTAAATCGCAAAACACACTTCGAAGGCGAAAAATTCCCCACCAATCACGCATTCTAGCATTGTTTTAGTTTAAGTACACTCTAAATTCGAAAAACACTCCTTAGCTGCTGTTTATCTAATCTGAACGTTGCTCTGGAGATAAAACGAAGTAATAAAACGCGAAGAAAACGTAGAACGTTCAAGCTGGAAGATTTGCACTGGCGCGGATATCCGGACGGCTGTTTGGAAATTTAATATTTGTATAGCTACTATTTCTGGTGATGGCATTGGTTATACTTTATTTAGGTAGATTTGTAACTATCGAGATATGTTTATAAAACTAACATTAATGATCTAGAAACTACACTAATTATTATAGTCATACGGTTTAAATGTATTGTCAGTTTTTAATTTATTCAATTTATCGCTGTAAAATTCATAAACAGCAGTTCAATTTGAATGTGTTACATTCCCGTAGACCCAAAAAATATACAATAAATAAAATGAATTGGGATGATAAGAAAAAGAAAAAAAAATATATATATATATATATGTATATATATATCGTGGGTATAATGGAAGAACTGAATAACTCAAAATTTCAAGTTTCGAGATAATCACGATTTACTGTTCTTTTGACACTTTTTTTTGCATCACTTAAAAATAGAGAACAATTTTACCGTCGGCGATTTTATATGCTTTAAGAATGTTTGTGGTCGATTCTATGCTTGATAAAACTAGCTTTTATCATGAACCAAAAAAAATATAAGAATAAAAAACCAAGTTATCCAATTTTGCCACACCAAGATATTGCAAACATACCGTAGTTAGCTAATTCTATAGTGTAGTTATTCAGTTTTCCCACACATTAGATGAATGTGAATACATGAATTTGGGTCAAATAAGTACACTTATTGAGTTTTGAGCCTAAAGAAATATTTAAACACGATAGTTAGGCAGTTATATTATTAGTTAAGTATTCTTAGTGAAAGTTTATTTGTGAAATTTTATCACTGATTATTGATCTCGCGTGAAATAAAAAACCTGGATTAGAAGTAGTAACATTGTACATATAAAAAAAGAAACGTAAAATTACAATATCAAAATTAACAGAATTAGGTATGGCAACAAAATATTATAATTATGTAATAAAATCAAATAAATTACTTATCATAAATCTTCTAAATTCAACTAAAACAAAAGTAACTTGCCTTTGCATTAAAACATACTAGGGTAGTCTGAAAAGTTTCCGACCTCAACCTGAAGGAAGCAGCACTTGTCAAAAAAGTGTTGTGGATGTAATTGTACTTCTTGTGGCAGTTAGCCACCGAAATTTCAGCTATTTTTTACTAGTAGTTGCTGTTTGTCAGCCATACGATTGAGTCGATGTGAGTGTTTTTGTGAAAATGGGAAATTTTGTATCGAGCTGTCATTATATTCTTGTTTTTAAAAGGCAAAACGCCGACGCCATTTAAATTTGATAAAAACTGTGTTTATGGGACTCTATGCTCCATCATCATCGCCCTAGCGTTATCCCGGTTGTATACTAGACTTAACCGTCTAAGAGCTCGAGGTCCGCTTACTGGTCTAACCAGATATGACAGAATATCAACTTTTCCTCAGAGCGACTGCCGTTTAACCTCCGCAACCCAAAGGGATAGCGATATTCCATGGTTTAGACCAGTATCAGTTTATTTGCGGGTACTGACCCCCCATAACGACTGTCAAAGATCTTCATGACAGTAAGGACAGACGGCTTAATGTGCTCTCCGAGGCACGAAGCAAGCGATAATTAATAATTTAATTCGCACTTAACTTTGAAAAGTCATTGGTGCGTGCTGTGGATTTTAACCCGATACCCTCTGCATGAACTGCCATTGGTATGTACCTCCACTAGGCTATCGCTGCCTCTCTGCTCTATTATTTACCACAATTAAATTTTAGGTAGCTGAATTTAAACCTGGTCGTAAGAGCTAGGGAACAGATAAAGGTCCGGGACGTCCTAAAACTGCAACCACTGACGATAACCTCGCTAAATTTCACCAAATGGTGCTAGACGACCGCTGAATTGAGTAAGAGAGATAACAGAGGCTATGAAAATGACCAACAAATGTATTAGTTACATATTGAATCAAGATTTAAGCATGAGCAAGTTCCCAGCGCGATGGGTGCCGCGTTTGCTCACGTTAAGACCATAACCGCGTTTGAATTAATTTTTTTTAATGCTCTGTTTGCGTAGTTTTGGTCCAATTAATGACTGTAGATGAAACCTGGCTACACCAATATTCGCCAAAATCAATAAAACATTCCAAACAGTAAATTGCTAATGAGGAACCGACTCCAAAGGACGAAAGCCGTTTTTTCGGCTGGGAAGTAATGCTGACTGTTTTTTAGGATGTTCAGGGAGAGAGATCGAAAGGGATAACTATTACTTATTACTGCAGCATACTACGCTTTATTACTAGACAAATTGAAGGTAGAGGTTGTGCAAAAAGGCCTACATTTGCAGAAAAGACTATTATACTACTGACATAAATCTTCGTATATTTTATACTTATTTTGTCGCTGATTGCCTCCATGGCCCAGTAAATAACCAATGCGTCTGTTGAGCGAGAGGTCTTGGGTTCGATTCCCGGGTTAGGCAAGAGTGTAGGTAACTGATTTTTCCGAATTCTTAGTAGTAGAACGAAGTCTGGCAATGTGCCTGGCAACGTCAATAGACCTCCTTTTTACGTAGGACCTAAAAATGCATGACATGGTCAAGTGTGGGTGTAATAATTACAACTTCTGTCTACCTCTTCGGAGTATCGGTTTGCCTCGTCACGCCTTGCTATCTATCTAGCGATGTATTTTCTCACCTTTAGGCTTTCATAATAGGAAGGTTGCGTATAATGACAAACAATTATATTAACTACTTCTTCTCATTTAACTCATTTCATCAGCCTATCACTCCTAGAGGTGGGCCTCCCCAGGGTATGCCACAAGACCCATTCAGGCACCCAACACTACGCTTGCAGAGGCGTAGCCTTAAGTTTAGAACCTGATTTTTAATCGACAGACCATAAGTTCCCCCATTCAATTTGCTAAAACTCTGAATTATGTCAGTTACTTTGGTATTCTACCGGATAATCTCGTGCCGGAAATTATCCATCAGCAAAATCTCTAGCATTGTCCTTTTCATAGCTCTCTGAGAGACATGTAGTGTAGGCAGTGCATTGCAGGATTCAATGGAGTTGAAGGCATTTTCGTAATCCGCAAAAGGCAGCAACAGCGCCCGGTTTACTCTTCGGATTTTTAAATAACCTATGAAAAAGTATGCTCTGTATGGATTTGGCCCACGGTATTACAGCCTTTAAGAAACCTAGCCTGCACCGGTGGCTGGAAGACATCAAATCTTGATGTCAGAAAAAGTAGGGAGGGGTGCCCACACAACCCAGTCTAAACGAGCTGCTCTCTGAGGCACGAGTCAAGCCATATTTAACAATTTAAACACATTACTTAGAAAATTTAGGTACTGCCTAGAATTCTAACCCGAGCCCTGTGAATGGCAGTCTGTTCATATCTCCACTAGGCTATCGCTGCCTACCTTATTAACATAATATGTCTAATAAAATAGTATATCTGTTTATACTACAATTATCCAATTGTAATAAATCGGCGGTAAAAACATAGCATATAGCACGTACTTTAAGTTGCAGTGAGTTTAGAATCAAAATCGATCATTCTGCTGTATTCTGCTACCTAGTGATTTAGTTATAATTAAGTAATTTTATTTTAATTGGAGAAAAATTGTCGTGGAGCCTCTAGAGATGCTTCGTGGAGACCTGGCGCTCCGCGGAGCACACTTTGAGAATGGTTGATCTATAGGTTTACATTATTTCGCGCTAATTTGTACTACTGAATTGCACGATAACTTTGCTTACGTGCGTATGCTATAAATAGAAATATTAAATAATTTCACTTATTGACATTTATTTGATTGGAATCTCTTATAAATTTATATTTTCTCGAAGAATTATTTTAAAACGAAAGAACGCTCATTAGTGCCCGAATTAAATAACTCAAGTTGTTTAGTTTTCCTTCAACTATACTAGTTTCATTAAAATATTTTCGTGCGCGGAAGAACTAAATAACTCAATTTAGCTTATTCATTTCATACGCAAGTGATCAAAAGTCACAGTTGTTTATTTATTTATAGAGTTAGTCATTTTTCCTACTAATAAAAAATGTTCATTTATACATATCTATTTCTACAATTGAAACACAAAAATGGCTTTATTTTTGGACTGGGTTAAGATATAAGAATGTTTGTTAGACCAAAAGATGCGGCACATTTTGGGGTTCGCGAAAATGGAAAATAAAAGGTCAATTTGGCCAAAATCGGAGTTATGTAGGTCTTCCATTATACCCACGATATATATATATATATATATATTACCATAGAATACGTCTGCTTGCGATATGGGTTCAGTATGTTGATTTGCTAAATGATATGACTAAATTGTATGGCGCTTTTAAATTTGTTTTTGGATGCGTATCTTAAAAATACAACCAACAAAAATATATTGTATGTATCTCGTTTGGACCTCTATATACCGTGTTTCTTAAAGGATTAGTCAGAAGCGATTAAATTAAAAAACCGGCCAAGTGCGAGTCGGACTCGTGCACGAAGGGTTCCGTATCACCATCTATAAAAGAAAATCACGTTTGTTCAGGTTTCTACCTGTTTATGATGGAGTAAAAAAATTGCTTAAAAATTACGTTTGTTGTATGGGACCCTTAATATTTTCATTTTTTTAACTTTTAGGTACGGTACCCTAAAAAATGTCAGTACATTTTTTCGTAGCGACTGTCAAACGGTCATCCGCTAGTACCTAATAAAAAATCACCTCGTTATTCTCAGCCCACCGTAGTAGACTGCGGAATATAGGCTTCTCTGATGTCTAGTCATCACTCCATCTAGTCAGATGATTAAACGCGACTACTCCAACTTTTGTCGGGTTTGCGACAAATGTGGCCAATTCCACTTCAGCTTTCTAATTCTTTAGACAATGTCGATCACTTTGGTTCTCTATAAGTCACTTTTAAGTAACACCTATTAGTTTAATTCTTTAAACTTATAGTTTTAGCTACCAGCTCAAATGACGCATAGTTTCGAGGCAACTAGTTAGGATCGCTGTATTTGGATCATAGAACTTGTTTCCTAAGGCAGATTTTATCCCACGTGAATAGCTAGGTATAAAATTTCTCAACAATTTCTAGAACTTTCCGTAATAAGATATGACTGGACGAACTTCCAACACTCCTTGATGAATTGCACCCCCGAGTGTTGGAACTCGGAGTTAGAAAATTGAATTAAATATTTTTCTTTCTTAGATATTTTGTTGAAAACATTATATTTTATACCTATGCATATATGTAGTCTAGGTAAAGACTTAGTATATGTTAGTAATGGAAATACTCCTATGTTATAAAAGAACATAAAGAACACCAAAATATAAATCTGTGCATCACACAAAGTTTTATCACGTGTGGGAATCGAATCCACGACACAAAGTGCAGTGTAAGGGGTTAGGGGACCCCTTGACCCACAACACACAACTTTATACAGTCCTGGTACAATGGTCAGTACGGTAAAAAAATGGAATGCAGGAGTCAAAATAAAAGTTTGTAGACAGCTAATTTTATCGATTAACGATTCGAGCACTAGTAATAAGCCCACTGCAGATGCAGTCATATTTAAACAGTACACGATTGATTTTAAACATGGACTTAAATAACTATATATATAATATTGGAAGCACAAACAACCTGTTATAAAAAAGAATGTCACGTTTGATAATAAGTACAGCGAGCACGTTTTTCACGCGAAATTAAAAAAGTACTGAAAAGAGTTGTGGGAAGGCCGTATTTTTTTCAGTGCTGCCAACTTTGAGGACCATATAAAGAGGCCATAACTAGAAAATCATTCACTAAAAGCTCAATATTTTTGCAAAATGGAAGGTAAAATCTATTCCAGATTTCGAATTTCACAAACCTATTGCTAGTGAATATAACCTCAAAAGTTGCAATTCTCAAAAATATTTTAACACGTTCTTCTTCTACTGCTTTCTTTCCCAACCCAGGAATCAAATGAGAAGAGTTCCTTATTTGATTCCTGGGTTGGGAAAAAGAGAAGAGAGGTAGCTTAGTAGCTACCAGCCCAAAAAATAATTACAAAGCAATAAAGTAAAATAGTCCTTGAAATTTTCGCGATTCTTAATCGTATTACGGATCTCAGTTGCATTATTATAAAACTTGCGAAGTGCCCTTGATTGATCCCGAATTTCAGCACGGCTAATGCTAGCTGTGGGCACAGCATGACTAAATCACATTAGGTATTTCACTTCTCGTTTAAAATGTTCAATGCAAGCAGGATTAAAAAAGGTATCGTGGTTTTAACTAGCAGTCACCCGCGGCTTCGCCAGCCTTATATTTTCAAACCTACATGAGGCAAATATGAGATTTTGGGATATTGGAAATCCTTAGAGAGTTCTTGAGTTATAAAGGAAACCCACCGTCTTCGTTTCATATTTCTAGCTGACGTATGTAAGTGCTGTGATGATTATGTCAGTCAGGGCAAGCAATTTAATATAAATACCTAATTAAGATGATTACGTGATATAGACCCGTTCCATAAATATATTTTTTTTACATAGTCTCACGCCTTTTGTCCCCGAAGGGGTAAGAAGAGGTGTAATATTACACCCACATTTCGCCATGAATTTTTGGTCCCACGTAATAGCGGCGAGCCTATTGCCGTTACCGGGCTCGTCACCAGACTCCGTGCTGCTACTGAGAATTCAGAAAAAACACAGTAACATATTTGCACGACACGGGAATCGAACCCGGGACCTCCAATCAGCAGTCGCATACGCTATCCACTGGACCACCGAGGCAGTCTTGCCATAAATATTAATAAGAAAATCCTACCCATTACGTAAAACACTCTCACTTTCTCCTCGTTTTCCGGTCAGAAAAAATATTCTAGCATATAAACCATGACAATTTTCACTCACAAACTTCAACCGTGAAATTTCATCCTTTTTAAGCCCGAAACCCAATAGCTTAGTGATGCAATTTTGCAAAAATTTACCGCATTCACCGCTCGTCTCACGGCTTGGCCAAAGCGCTGAACATGCTGTATTATGGAAATTTTAAAATTTCCTTTGAGTGACATCCTCTTAAGTAGATTTTTAAAGGACGTGTCTCCTTGGAGAATGGCATTGTGCGGTTAGTCACTTTAGAAAGTAGTTAATTCTTTAGATAGTTTTATGAGAATATTTTGGCATATTAAATATTGGTGCTCAAGGAATATTCTTCAAAAAACGAGCTGACGAAGATGTATTATGGTTCGAACAAGTGTTCGTTGATAATAATGTCCTCTATATGTTTGATTCCAACCCAAGATGTTATGATCCACTGTCAGATTATAGCAAAACCACAAAGGCTTTCTCAGTTGTCCATCCAGCAGATCCCGACACATACTTATTGATAAAATTTGTTGTTTTTAAATTTTACTATCGCAAGAGATTAGAAATAGACAAAATATGGTTTGTAGCTAAATTGTTTTCCTGACATCTCATAATATTATAAGTACTCTCACGTATTACAGCCAATTACCAACAGACTGTTAAACATTTAGGGCCTGTGCAAACCACGTTTTTTAAACGCGCCGTCGACGCGCGTTTCAAAAACGCACGTCGACGGCGCGCTTTTATCCTACAGAGCAGTTTGTTGTCGTTAGTATCGATACAAACGCGCCGCAGCGGCGCGTCTGTATCGATACACACGCGCGTTAGTATAGCGTTTGCTCAGATTATTAAAACAAAAGGCAGATGGAGCGCATTCATCAAAGTGAGGCACGTTGACAGCTATGTGTGCGTGACATTTGGCGACTGCACTGTAGGGACACGACCGTCTATGTGCGTGTAAATTTGCCAGATTATGAATAATCTCCCACTCATCATCATCAGCCTTTAACAGTCCACGGCTGGACTAAGACTCTCCTTTGAAAGGAGGAATTGGCCTACTATACCAGGCTGGCCAAACGGGTTGGTGTAGGGTTTGTATCAAGTTTTCCTTCTCTTACAGTGCTGTTTTCTGCATAATATGCTCCTTCCGTCGGCTCTTACGACACCCATGGGATGATATGGGGTGGTGACATTCCGTATTCTTAATCCGTCACCCAAGCTCCCACTATTTTGCACATAGTTTTGTAATGTTTTTATGGAAGTTATATACTGACATTAGTTTTTTAGTTCTTGAATAATTTACTGTATAACTGTAATAGATTTCATTACGTATAATATTCATGCACCGGAGACAGTGAACATTAATGAAAGCGACGTACTCTATACAAGTGAATATAGACCAATTCTCTCACCGTTGTAACTATTCATAAACAGGCGAAGTTTTGTCAAGTACACAAAAATTTAAATATTAGAAGCGCAAACTCATGGATATGATTGTTTATTCTGACCATTCCAACGTACGGTTCTCAAACCTGGTCACCTAACCAGCTTCACAGGTCACGCCTAGGGGTCTGCCAAAGAGCCATAGAGCGCTGCATCCTGGATCTTAAACTTAAAGACAGGATACGGAACACCCAGCTGCGTTCTAGAACAGGCATCAAAGATGAAAAAGAAAGGCTGCCAGTCTCAAATGGAATTGGGCGAGCAGCGTCAGCCGTATGTTCGAGGCTCGTTGGGCAAGAGTATCAACTCTGTGGGTACCAGAGGATAGACGACGTTGCCGAGGCCGGCCACGAAACAGGTGGCGAAATGACCTAGACGCCTACCACAAGAGCTGGCTTGAGATTACGTGCGACAAGCATACCTGGAAAGATTTGGGGGAAGCCTTTGCCCATGAGTGGGACAACGTAAGCTATTAAAAAAATGAATGCCTGCAATCAATTATTTCTGTTTCTACACATTAAGTACATGAATATTTAGATCGTATAGGAATCGAAGCCAAAACAATGTATACATATTGGAAAGCCTATAACAATATTTGCTAATAAAGATATATCTAAAATATACTTTTATAATATGTTAATATATTTTTCATTAACATGACAATTCTTATTACATAAATCAATTGACAAGTGCAATTTCCATAATACAGGGAAAACGGCGGTTGACGTAAACTGGCAACACTTACACATTTTTTGCAGAAATACGAATTTTATCGATATTAAATTATGAAACAGTCAAATAATTCATAGATAACTGTGAAAAAATATTATATCTTTCTGTTTTTGATTTAGGAAACAACTTTTACAATGTTTAAAAACGCATGACGGCATTTTATGAATTTAAAAGTTGAGTTGATCGGGGCGCGTGAACTGCACGATGCTTCGTTTCGCACTGAGCCGGATTTGTATTCGCTTTTCAATTTGTATTTGCTTTAGTGGCCTCACGCAACTGTTCCGCGCGCTCCATCTGATTCTTGTTCTATAATCTGAGAGCGTCTGTATCGCTACACACTCGCGTGTGCATCGCGTCTGTATCGCTACACACGCGCGTTTGAATTTATACAGGTGTGCAAAGGTCTACAGGCTGCGTCTGAATTGCGTGCGTATCGCGTCTGTATCGCTACAAACGCGCGTCGACGGCGCGTTGAAAAAACGTGGTTTGCATAGGCCCTTCTTCTTCTTCATCGTGTCATTGGTTCAGATTTTCTGTTCCCAAAATTTGGCTACGGTAACGGCATTCTGAGGCCACTTTAAGATCCTGTTTACTGCAGGTAGATGGGCAAAGAGGGCATGAGAGCAAATGCTCCATGGATTGTGATGGAGCTCCGCAGTCGCACTGGATCTGTGAGTGTTCTATGAATCCCCATCTTGCCATGTTTTCCCTACAGCGCCCGACCTGAGTTCGCAAACGATTAAGTGATCTCCAGGTCGACCACTGCAAGTTATGACCAGGGGGCAGGCTTTCTTTTGCTTCAGGGAAGTTTGGAGGGGCCGGGTATTTAGAGGCCCACAGTTGCTCTCTCGCCAACTTTGGGGAGTTTTTGTGGCAGAAGTCGTTCTTAGGAAGCTTTTTCGGCTTTTAAGGCGGGCGCGAGGCATCTTGTAATCATGCAGTGAGTGGAGCACATCTGTTTCCTGCCTATGTTTCTCCACTGCACAGGCTATTTCCCGCCGCACATTTGGTGGAGCGATCCCTGCTAGAGGGTATAGCATTTTGAGCGGAGTGGGTTTCAAACAGCCCGTTATTATTCGGCATGTCTCATTCAGGGCTACATCCACTTCCCTTGCATGGGTGGATCGGTGCCACACTGGGCACGCGTATTCGCCAGCGGAATATGACAGTGAGAGCCCTGTGGTTCGGAGAACATGCGGGGCCGCTCCCCAGGCTGTTGAAGTAAGGCGTCGCAGCATGTTATTCCTTGCACATACCTTTTGCTTGGTGTTAAAGCAGTGGGCCTTGTATGTGAGCGCTCTGTCCAGGGTGACACCCAGGTAGCGTGGACGAGAGCAGTGCTCTATGTTAACGCCTCGCCATGATAGTGAAAGTCCTCGCTTCGCATCCCGGTTACGTAAATGGAACGCGCAAGACTGGGTTTTTGACGGATTAGGCCGTTTGAATTTATACAGGTGTGCAAAGGTCTACAGGCTGCGTCTGAATTGCGTGCGTATCGCGTTTGTATCGCTACAAACGCGCGTCGACGGCGCGTTTAAAAAACGTGGTTTGCATAGGCCCTTATTTACTTAAACGCTCAACACCTTCCTACGAGGTTCGAGATCTAAATTCGCTTAGCGTTAGACCACATAAACATAAACTCAAACTGGAGCCATTGAAAGAAAGGGAACGATATTGTAGCTTTTTCAATGCCCGCAGGGATTTAATTCTTAAATCCAAGCTGTGAAATGTCGTACATTTGTACGTCTACCTGTTTGGAATTTGGTACATTTTTAACAACTCACACTTTTTTGATCCTAAACTATACAGAATTAGTACTGCGGTAACAAGATAACTGATAAACATGCTAAACATAATTATCGCTTATGAAACGCTGCTCACAGCTACGTCCGCACATTTTAGTTTACGATCCCTTTGATCCCATAGGATATAAAATATCAGCTTTTTGCACCCAATAATTTTGACTGTGCATTGTCTTCCAGTCCGTCAGTAACGCAAGATACATACAGACTATAATATGCATACAAATCGAATAATATATAATATATACATTACACCTAGACACAACAAATGATCATGCTCGTCCCACAAAGACTTGACCCAGCTGGGGATCGAATTCACGACCTGCGGCTTAGCAGTCAGGGTAACTAACCAGTAGACCAAAAGGCCAGTCAAAAAAAATATCCGGTCAGTTTTTGAATTCACCAACATATTTTCAAATCAGTACAAGCAGACGACCGCAAAAAGATTTATCGCAAACGAAATCTTAAATTACAACCCATTTTATTTAAAAGTACATTTTAAAATATAAATTATTTAAATACGCACTCAAGAGCATGCATATTTAAAAATGAAGGTGATCTGAAACTGAAGTTTGAGAGGCGTTGGATTTTTGAAGTGAATTATCGTACGCTCAGGGGTTTAAGAACTTTACCTATCTTCTTAACTTTCTGCTTTGGAGTGGCTAACTGTTGGGTCTAGGCTGAAGTGATAGCGGAAAGCGGACAAACATGTTAAAGATTTTTATGGCATAGCATCCTGCTAGCGTTATCCCCGTTACAACCCGGGGTAGACTTACAAGTCTAACCGAATTTGACTGAATATTAGATTTTCCTCAGAGCGACTGCCTGTCTGAGCTCCACAACCCCAAGGGATAGTGACATTCCTTGGTTTAGACAAGGGTCAGTTTATTTATAGGTACTGACTTCCTATAACGATTGGCAAATATTTTCATGACAGTCGGGACCGAAGGCTTAACTCTCCGAGGCGCAGGGCAAGGGATAATATACAATTCAATACGCACATTACTTCGAAAAGCCATCGGTGTGCGCCGTGAACTCGAACCTGATACCCTCTGCATGGCAGTCAGTTGGTATATCCACTAGGCTATCGCTGCCTCCATTTTGACGAATTACGTGGATAAAATTATTGTACCTAGCAACAATAAGTTTATATGTCATTATGGCTATCCGCTGTCGTTGCTACCTAGCCCTTCACAAAACAGAGAACGTTTTCAAAGTCTGTATATAATAGATTTAGTCGAAGTAAACACAACTGAAACGTTGCAAACCCGCTCATGGCGGGTTAGTTAAAATTTAAAATATATTGTATTGTTGCGACAAATGCGACAAAGGTTTGTATTTTCCCGTACTTATCGCGGTTTCAGTACTGTGATTTATTTAACCATTTGTGAATTAAAACGTCAGTATAAATAGCAATAGGGTTTGTTTACATTTTGACTTGTCTTGTTCATGACTGAACGGTCTTGATTGTGATGAAGCTCCATTATCATTTGATTTGACCGTCCTCAAAATTCTTTATTTTTATTTTGTTTAGTGTCTCTTCGGTCAGCTATACTATTATTTCAAGGTTATGACAAAAACTATGGATGTGCCTCATAACTTTTTATTTTTTAAACTCAGTTTAAACCAACATTCGCTTGTTCGAGACAACTAAACGGGCAGAATGGCTCTCTTGACAAAATTAATGGAGTAGTGAACGGTTGTCTTCCTCGTTAAACCAAATGCAAGGTTCTCGCGATGACGTGTCTCAAAATAAAATTAAAACCTCAGGAACACTGATATATTTGAGTAAATATATCCATAAAAGTTTGCTATGAAATCACAGCTAAATAGGGCACCAAACTTAGCCACTCATTTATATTATTATCGATATTTTACCATGAGTCGGACGTCGCAAAGGTATATCACTCGCAAGGTGAACTGACGATCACGATTAGGATCCTGGGAAGCGAATGGATATGAGGGGCTTAGGAAAGGTAGATATACGTAGCTTGAAAGGTCTTTGTCCAGCAGTGGACAAATTTTGACTGAGGTGATTATGAAGATCATAAAATAATTATATAAACCCCGCTTGGACAGAAATAAAATTGTCTCACACTGAAGAGATGTGTTTAAGACAATTGTTACTGAATTGCGGAGAATAAGTTCGGCTGGCAATGTGTGAACATTTTTTATTACGTATTTATGACTTTTCATCTGCCAGTAGATAAAATTCAATATATATTATTTAAGTCTTAAATCTTTGCCACCAGTTTACCTCCAGTTACTCCCTTAAATGATTACAACAGACAAACCAAAACAACTTGCAAACCCCATCAAAATTCAAATATATTTGCCCTTATATCCCCAATACAGACTTCACTAAACCTTTTGAATACTATAAATAACCCACCATTAAAATTATTCAGATAACATCACAAATGGCACAAACATTATAATCTTGTCCTGTAGATTATCCCAAAGATCGGATGTTTAACTTGACATCTGTAGTTGAACCCATGTCAAAGTATGACGAGTTCTCGAGGGAAGTGGACATTAGGAAGGAAGGCGTTTAAGATGGCCTTATGATGCGCATCTTGAGGTCGTGGTAGCCATTTTGTTGGGTAGTAATTAACTGGGTTCAGAGTGTGTTTTCCTGTACTTAGAATAGGACAGGTGCAAAAGAACTTGCAAGACTGACACTGGTAGATTTTAGATCTCAATGTGTTTTAGCGAATTTAAACTAACGATTTTAAATACAATAATTTACTAGTATAGGACAGGTATATATCTGTTTATTTACAACGGGCAAAAGAACACCCAGACTCGAGACAACGATTGGTTTTTGTGGCTCACAAAGGGTTGTCCCGTGTGGAGATCGAATCCACATCACTCGGCACAGTGTTAAACGGCGAGACGGCCACTTAAGTCACTATGCCATAGGTGCTGCCATTACATACATATAAAAGATACATATTAAAAAAACTTCGTTATTTTGTAATTTTCCTCGTTTTCACAAAAATTAAAATAATCTCGAAACATTCAAATACTCGTCGGTATAGAAATACTCCAAGCTTGCATTTCCTTCTATCTGTTCGAAGCTAATCTATGTAACGCACATGATGCCCTCACCTCTTTTCAGCCGATTTCCTAAAGGGCTTCCAAAAACGGTGTGTTTAAATTTACCCTCAAGAAGGGAATTGTTTGAAAGAATTCCTTAATTATTTATTTTTTAATTACTGCCGAGACGATGGTCTCGGGTTCGATTCCCAGGTACCTCGGGCACACACCTCTGACTTTTCGAAGTTATCTGTGTATTAAAAATGTTAATTATCGCTTGCTTAATAATGTTTCCGGTAGACGGCAATAGGTTCGCCCCCTATTACATTGGGACCGAAAAATATCTGGCGAAACATATCGGGGATAAAAGGCGTGAAAATATGTTAATTCCTTAATTAAAGACGTTTTCACGCCTGACTGTTTTGCCTTTGACCCTAAATCCTTTTTAGACCATTGAACCCCAAGTATGGAGCTAAATATTTATGGTTAAAACTATTTTCCTTTGGGTAAATGTATAAGAAATTCTATTTTGGTTATAAAACAATAAACTGTACTTTTCGCGCAGTTTACAGCTCATATCAGAAATATTTAAAATTGTTGATGTTAAATAAATTTTATACAGTAATACAAAATTTATCTAAACCGTTTTATCTATCTATTTAGCTCAGTGGTAAGTACATTTATATCAGCATTACTGGTGGTGGTGTTTACACCATATAGTTAAAGATAAACAACTCGTGTTTGTATTGGGGATTCGGGCAGTAAATAATTAATTAATCAGTTACATTATCAAATATGTACAAGATACATAACTCACCAATTTAAAACCAAACAAGTTAATCTAGAAGATATAATATCTAGACCGATAAGGTAATGGAGATAAACTGCCTTAGCTTAGGTGATGAAAAAGTCAACTTCTGCTAGGAACAAATCCTGTATGCTAGTAGATTTTACAAACATTTTCGATCCAGCGACACAAATGTCACCCAAACTGGAATCGACTATCTGTGAATCACAAAAATTGGTCCCGTGTTGAACCTACACAATATTCGACGAAGAATTTAGTATTGAAGAAGTGTACCATGCTTTTTCGACAAATGATAGTGCGATTAACGCTCGTGCAACCAAACGGTACTGCGGCTCAAAAAGTTCGAATGCACGCTTCTGCCACACACTGAAGATCGACATCACGGTGATATGAAGTAATTGATTAAGAAATATAATTATTATTATTATTCACTTTATTTTTTTACATTTCTCATAGTTAATTTTATATTAATAAACTATATTAAGAAAAAAAAGTTTAGAAATATAAAAGGGACCACGGAGACCCACCGGTGTCGGGTACAGGGACCAAGCCACCGGTGGTTAGGGCCTCAGAGACAGGAACTTCCTCACGATGCGTGCCGTGTCGAGAAGAACTGCCTTCTGCATCAAGGACTTGATCCAGCTGCCTAGTGCGAGCCTCTTTAGATGTTGATCGAGGCTCTTGGCGATTAGCCCATTCACCGACACGACTATCGGCACAATGATCGCCGAATCCACATCCCACATGTCAACAATCTCGTGAGCTAGGTCCAAATATTTAATCTCCTTCTCTTTTTCTGCCTTCACGAGATTGCCGTCATGCGGTATGGTGATATCGATTATCATTGCGAGTCGCTCTGCTCGGTCTATCACTACAATATCAGGCTTATTGGCTACAATAGTCCTGTCTGTAATGATAGACCGATCCCAGTACAACAATGCACGACCATTCTCGAGAACTGGGTCGGGCACATATCTGTAGTACGGTACCTCTGAACCAACGAGATTATATTTAAGGGCTAGTTGCTGATGGATTATCCTGGCTACTTGGTTGTGTCTGTGCAAATACTGACCGTTGGCAAGACTTGAACAACCGGACACTATATGCCTGAGCGATTCTCCGGGTTGGTGACACGCCCGACATATGTCAACCGTCCCATCCCTCAGAATATACTTCCGGTAGTTGTTTGTCATGACAACTTCGTCCATAATTGCAAAGACAAAACCTTCGGTTTCTCCAAAGAGATCACCGAATCGCAGCCAGGAGATGGAAGCTTTAAAATTTACATCGGGCCCATGTAAGGCCCGGTAGAATCGTCCATGCAGCTCCTTGCCCCTCCATACTTCTCGTCGGTCCTCAGTACTAAGTACTGCAGGTTTGTGCCAGTTCTCTTTAGCCAGAGCGAGCGGGGTAAGCCCGGTATCAATTCCGACTACATCGCGATGCACATCCACACTCATCTGCAGAAAATAATCTCTGAGGTTGCACACCTCGCGGTTGTGTAGGGTCTTAGCACATAAAAAGCCTCGACCCCCACATTTCCGCGGGATGTACAGCCTCATTACCGATGAGCGTGGATGATGCATACGAGATGCAGTCAGCATTGAACGGACTTTTCTATCCAGGGCATCTAGTTCAGTCTGGGTCCACCTGAGTATGCCGAAGGAATACATTAGGACTGGCATGGCCCACCCATTGCAGGCCCGCACCTTGTTGCCGCCTGATAAAAGACTGTTAAGTACTTTTCTCAGGCGGCCAAAGAACCGAGCCTGCAACGTCTGTTTCATGTCAGTCTCAGAAATATTCAATGACTGCGACATACCCAGGTATTTGTAAGTCTCAGTTGGGGAAAGGGATCTAAGTTGTATGGAATCTGAGAGTTGTATCCCTGCAGATTCCATAATCCTGCCTCTCTTCACATGCATGACCGCACATTTATCCACACCAAATTCCATCCTGATTGAATTACTAAAGGTTTCGGTTACCTTAAGTAATGCAGTCAGTTGGAATTTGTTGGGGGCAAATAATTTCAGGTCATCCATGAAAAGGAGGTGAGATGTAACATGACCTCCTCTCCTCAACTGATAGCCTAGCCCAGAAGCCTCTAATAAGGTACTTAGGGGGTTCATGGCCAGGCAAAACCACAGAGGACTCAGGCTGTCGCCCTGGAATATACCTCGCTCGATCATTATGGGAGCGTCGCAACCCAAGGTCGATCGACACCCTGGATAGCGCAATACGGTCCTCCATTGCCTCATACACGACCTTAAGAAGGTGCATAGAGTTGTATCTACTTTGTACAACTCTAGTACCCTCAAAAGCCACGCATGAGGCACGGAGTCGTATGCCTTTTTGTAATCTATCCAGCATGTCGATAGATTCTTGTGGTTACGGCGCACCTGTTGGCTAATGGCCATGTCTATCAAAAGGAGCTCTTTAGTACCACGAGCCCCACTCTTACATCCATTTTGAGAAACAGATAAAATTGAATTATCAAATATATGTTTAGATAATTTCGTTCTCAAAATGGATGTAAGAAGTTTATATATAGTTGGTAAGCACGTAATTGGCCTATAATTCCTGGGGTCCGTGGTACTACCAGACTTATACAGTAGGTGTGTAACGCCGGATGTTAAAAAATCAGGCAGCGACCCTGATTCCAATGATGATTGAAATTGAGATGCTAAGCAAGCATGCGAACTTCGGAGCCATTTAAGCCAAAAATTGTGCAGTCCGTCCGGTCCCGCTGACTTCCAATTTTGTAACGGACGGACTGCACTGGCTATGTCGTCAATTGTTATATATATTGGCTCCATAGATGGAATTCGTTCACATGCTCGCTCAACATCCCCAATCCAATCACCCTCTTCATGGTTGACGGGCATCGACCAGATACTGCGCCAAAAAGTAACAGTGGAATCATCATCTGGTCGACACCCATCACCATTACTGGCCGAAGAATCAGGGTGCTCCCATCCCCGGTACACACACTTTTCGTCTCTCTGGAATGTGCGATTCAGGCAATATCGATCCACTCTTTTTTTATATCGCCGAATACGGTTTGCCCATGCATAAAGCTTTTATTTTAGGAAGTCGATGCGCTCTGTAACTCGAGACAAATAATCTTGGGAACTGATACCAGTTCCCGCGAAGGCCCGAGTCACAAAGCGCATCACTCTCGGTCGTGTATTGCCGGCTCTAAAGGAGGACAGCTTGCCAATGAGTGCCCTGGTCTCAGCGATACGACTTTCAATCCTGCATTGCCATGCTGGCACCATAACGGACCGTCGAGTAGCGGTATTATTTACAGGAAATTTAACTCCTGCTACTCGACATGCCGTAACAGCCGCACAATACAGGATTGACTGTGTATCGCTGAGATTTTCACTATTGTCAAAATATATTGACAATAGTGAATCCAAGGCACTCACTAGCGCTATGTTTTTCTTATGCATGGGCAACCGAGGCAAACGAGGCCGAATACTTGGATTCATGGATCGGTATTCCCCAATAGCACATTCCAAAGTGCTCCTTAATTGATCATTATACTGGGTACTTACATGAAAAGTCTCGTCATCTACCTCTTCATGGAAGACATTAAGATGTTGCTGATCAGCAATCACTGTCCCAGTTTGCGATGAAGAAGTGATGGGGAGACCTCTCCGTACGTCAGAGCGAAGTCTCTCAAGCACAGTATCATCCAACAGACGACACCGTTGGATGGCCCGCACTTGATCCGATAGCCGTTGTGTTGACACGTTGACAGCTGGCTCAAGCGCCTGAAACAAAGGCAGCATCCGATTACGGTACGCACTGAGGTTAGTTCCCCCCTCTGTGGCCACAAAATATGCCCGCATGACGTTTTCATTCATCGAACTCGTCCATCTCATGCGGTGCACATCACCACCGGTAGCGGGGGCCCTGTTCGAAACCGGTGGGTCTCGGGGTCCCAAGCGTGTCGGTGGCCGGCCTCTCCCTCGCCGACGTACAGGTGGCGGTGACGTCGGCGGCGAGAAGTACTCGTCGCTCGACGAGCTCGACGCCTCTGCAATTGCCGACAACGCTGATGCAGGTGCCGGCGGCGGCTTCGAGGCGGAACTGAGCGACGAGTCCGGGGGTGTAATGCGTGCTGCTGCGGCTGCCCTGGCTCTAGTCAACATATTTGTCTAGATATTTTCCTTTCTTTCAGATTAAATTCATATTTTGATGATTTTCGTTTGACAGTTGTCATCTTTGATTTCTTATATGGTTTGTAAAGGTTTATTTCCGTAAAAATGATATTTCATAAAATAAATTCTCCTTGTTGTTGTTATTTTCTATAATATATAATATACTGAGCTATAAGAGTAATATTAAAATTGAATTAAAAATATCCAAGAAAATTTTCATGTTGACGTTTTGCAGTGTTGCCAGGTTATTATTATTATTATTAATTATCAGGCAGGCAGTTGAGTACAACTGATAATTGCCTATATCCTGCTATTGCCCACTAGTTCCTGTTGCAGTGCTAAGTAGGTGCTTGTCCAGTTTGTTCTTGAATTGATTAACATTTTGGGCTGAGACTAATTCTGCTGGGAGCTTGTTCCACGTTCTGACTACACGGTTACTGATATAGTGTCGATGAGGGTTGTTATTTGAGAAACTGGTACATAATTTAAGGTGGTGGCCTCTGAGGTGGATATTTTCATTGCGCACAAATAGTTTATCAAACTCCTCAATGTCATAATGTCCGTTTAATATCTTGTAGGTTTCAATCAGATCACCGCGGTTCCTGCGGGCTTTTAGTGTTGTAAGCTTTAAAAATGCAAATCTTTCTTCATAAGGTCGTGCTTTAAGAATTCGTGGTACTTTGGTGAAACTTCGTTGTACCTTCTCCAAGAGTTCAATGTCTTTGACAAAGTAAGGGTTCCAAATTTGAAATGCATGTTCCAGAATTGGTCTAATGAAAGTCTTGTGGATCTTGAGCATCATTTCTGGTGTCAAGACACCAAATGCTTTCCTCACAAGGTATATTAGGCCTTTGGCTTTCTTTGTAATAGTTGAGATATGCTCTTCCCACTTCAAGTCTTCAGTAATCTTTACTCCTAAGTCCATTTGATTTTTTACCTCCATAAGAAGTGCATCGCCCAATTGGTAAGTAAGACGAGGATTGCGATTACCTATATGCAGCACTGTACATTTTGAGGCATTCAGATTTATGAGCCATTCCTTAGACCAGTTAGCTATTTTGTTCAAATCGTCGGTAAGGTGGTCGTAGTCAATTAGTGGATTTGCAAATAATTTGGTGTCATCGGCGAAAATACTGACATTACATTGTATGCAGTGGGGAAGATCAAATGTATATATAATGTACAATTTTGGACCTAAAACTGAACCCTGAGGCACGCCGCTAAGTATTTCGATTGCGTCTGACCTGGTTTCGCCTATTCTCACTTGTAATGTTCTTTTGTTTAGAAATTTCTCAATCCAAATCAACAACTTTCCGCGTATGCCCACGAATTCCAACTTTTGAAGAAGTCTTCTAATAGGGACTTTATCAAAGGCCTTTTCATAATCCAGATAGATCACGTCGATTGGCTCTCTATTATTGAAGAGTTTAGTCCACGATGACAGGCATGACAGTAAATTTGAAACTGTTGAACGGTGTGGACAGAAGCCATGTTGTTGTTTAGGAATCACTGTGTAGTTGGAGAGAAATTTTCTTATATGCTTGACTATAATCTTTTCCATTATTTTGCAAAATACACTGGTTAAGCTGATAGGTCTGTAGTTGGAAGCATCGAGTTTGCTGCCTTTCTTAAATATAGGGGTAATTATTGCTGTTTTCCATAAACAAAAAATATAATATAAAATGCAGGCGTAGCTGCTGGCGTCCTCTAGTAATAATATATACTAAGGCCTGGAAAAGAAAAGAAGTGATAAATTCCAAATTAAATCAAGATTTGATTGAAACTGATTTAGTAGGGACTTCTCAGCCAACGGTGAAACTGGCCTTAAGTATTACTTAAATGGGATTTGATTAATATTTCACGTTGGCGTGGCTGTTCAGTGAAAACATTAAAATACTGTGTTCGTTCTTTTTAATTTAAGCTCAATAATTAAATCTGCATAATAATTCTCTATTGCGATCAGCTTACCACAGTCTATTAGATCGTACACTAAACATTGATTAAGTTACAGGTGATGACTCGTACTAATCCCAGCAATGTTGATTCAATATGTATGTCCAAAAAATACCATAGTTTAGCGTTCAATGTCTGGCTAGGTTATAAAATATGACTTGTGTTTACGATTTCCATAATATTTAAAAGTGCATCGGATAGCCTTCTATTCAAGCAAGCTAAAAGGTGTGTCAGCATCTCTTGCTTAGGACCTTATTACGTTCTCTCTTGCTTTGTATTTTATATTTTGGATGAACACTGTGATTAGCATACGCACGTCCGCATAGGTTGTGCGTGTGTGATCGCGCGCTTGTGTGTGTTTGCGTGTGTATTTTCTCTTATTTTAGCACAGTTTGTGCAATATCTACCTTTTCCTGCTTGATATAAGGATTCCAAATAACATTGCTTGATTTTACATACTTATTGGTGTAAAAGTAGGTAACTAAATAAAAATATGCTTTGTCTTTTGTTTTTGTCTGTCCCACTGCTGAGAAATAGCCTCCCCTAATCTTTGCATTCGTCTTTACCATACTGAAGTGGTAGGCATCTACATTACCTTGCCACCTCTTTCGGGGCCAAAAAAGAAATATTATGATACTAATATTGTATCATAATGATAGATTTTTATATAATTTTGGAATCAAATAATTTAAAACCCGATTGCTCGTTAGTGAGTTAAAATTTTATTTGGATAATTTTCCAAGAGGATGACTATTCACATGACACAAATAATAAGTATTTGACCCTATATAAGCAGCGAGTACAGCAATATTTTTTATGTTTGTCCTCATAAACACAAAATTTGAATGAGACTTTATTACTTTAAAGAATGTAAGGTAATATTTTTATTCAGTTAATGTTTTCATAATAACCCCGTATGATTGCAAAGCCGATAAACTTCGGAATCGGAAAGCGTCGTATTGTCGTGTTCTGTCAAAAACTGACGTCACCTAGTGCGAATATAAGCATAGGAATGTGGCAGGCGCATAAAAGACATAAAGACATATTTATTTCTGCATTTTGGTTGTTTACAACACTTATACATGTCAATACCCAATTCCAGATGAAGCCGGCTTTTCCTAGCTAAATGACTTCTTGAGAAGAAAGGCCGAAACAAACTCAGAGTCATTGTTTTTTTTTGTCACTTCAATTTCTTTAGTCTTTTCTTAATCTTTTAAAGTCCAGACAAAAAAGGGTTTAGTATGCAAGTACAATGCAGGAAATTATCTGACGCTTTTGACTGACTTAGCCCACTGATGGTCCGCATTCAACAGCAATCGTACGGCTCAACCTTAATTGAGGGAGCCAGCACGATCTGTATCACTATGCCTCCACGCCATCAGAAGGTGTATGCATAAGCATGTCAGCCTAAGCCATCAGACAGGTTGCCACAACTATTTGTTTATATGTTTAATAATGCCCACATCGTACTCACAACTTTACATGCTAATACACAGTAAAATACATGTTGCAAACAATAAGTAAAAATAATAAAAAAATAAACAATAAAATTTAAAATGTCGGAAAATATTATTAAATGTTAGAAAATATTATTGAATGTCAATTTATGAATAATAATATATTACTTAAGTAATTTTAAATGTCAAAAGTAAATAAATAAAATAACAATGTCAAATCAAACAATGTCAAAACATGAGAAAAATATTGCTGTCTTTTTCTAGATTCTTTATGCTATTCGTTTAGCGTAGTGTAGTATATGCACTGTAAATGTACTCAAAATATTGTAAAACTTTAATTTTATAACACACTAGATGAGCCCGCGGTTAGACCCGCGATATTTCAGGCTACTGCACCGCTCCCGTGGCTCATAGCGTGATGACATGTAGCCTATAGTCTTCCTCGATACATGGGCTATCTAACACTGAAATAATTTATCAAATCGAACCTATAGTTCCTGAGATTAGCGCGTTCAACCAAATAAACAAACTCTTCAGCTTTATATATTAGTATTAGATACACACAACACTGAGCACAAGACTGCCTAAGTGGTCCAGTGGATATCATATGCGTCAGCCGATCGGAAGGTGCTGGGTTCGATTCCCAGGCCAGGCAAAAGAGTTACTTAGTTGTTCCTAATACTCAGTAGCAGCACGGAGTCTGACAATGTATCCGGAAACGACAATAGGCCTTCTATTACATGGAACCTAAAATTCAAAACATGGCAAAATGTGGGTGTGTAGTATTAAGGATGATTCACGTTACACCGGGCCGTGTTCGGGCCGGGCCCCGGCCGGAACACGGCCGTGGCACGGTCAAATATTCATAATATTGATTTGTATGAAGTAATTCACGTTAGGCCGTGGTACGGCCGTGCCACGGCCGAAGCACGGTCGGGCCACGCCCGTGCTCTGGCCGTGGGTATGTTTCCCGGCCGGAGGGCAGTTGATGATTTAGGCCGGAACACACGGAGCTATAATTATAGATTAATATGAATCATAGGTCGGTATATTATGGTATATTTTTTTAGAAATCGATGAGTGACCACACACGCAGCTATAACTTATATTTTTACTACGTCACCAAAGTATGTCGACAGATATCGGACAATATATTTTGGTATTGCACGATACATGTTCGTATAGCAAGACATATAAACGCATATTTTGATATATTTTTAGAACACAGGATGTTATTTTTCATCTGTTATTTGTGTGCACGTTGAACACAGTAATATCACAGTCAAATAATCCATACAGTCGTTTGACGAACGCGTCTAGACGGGTCCGTGCGGGGGGCAAGAGGTGAGACGCGGAAAGAGCGGTACCTACTTACGTATGTCGCCTTAGTTCTTAACTAGGTACATGTTTTTGGGGGCTGGCCCGTGCTTGTTTTTTGTTTGTTAGTTATTTATTTGCTTATGATTACTAATTAAGATGGTGCATACGACTTGTGCTGTGAGACATTGCAATTTTTCATGCTGCTTAAAGATTAAAAAATAAGCATTTAAAAAATCTGCGATTTCATCAATTTACTTACACAAAAAATGAAAATTTCATTAATTATAATTATGTATATTATTTTGAAACGTATGTACCTATAAATCTGTATAATTGGAGTTGAATTTTAAACGTAACTTTATCATTTTGGAGATTATTCATGTTTACCTCTGCACATTATCTATTGTTAAAGCCCATGCTGTGTGGTGGTACACATATCTTTCCATCAAGGTGACTTTGGCAGGAATTCGGTCGTCCAAGCATATTTCTAGAATGAAATTTATCTCAACCAGTTGCCATTGGCAAGGCCACCTTGGTGTTGAGGTCAGTGTACCACCAAATAGCAGGCGTTTTATTGTAAAATAATACTCGAAGTGTATCTACAGTAAATACGTTAAATCCTCGTAAATGTACTTTATTAAGCATGATCTTAGATTTCTTGAAATACATTAGTTAATGACGTTCTAACATTAATTTAACCGTGCAGTAGTCCCGAGGCCTGCCTCACTTGCAAGTTGCAGTAGCATTTAATGTTAATTGTCGCAGCGACCGTTAACACCACTTGCAATCACATGATGTACTAGTCAATTCATTTGCGGAGGTCAAGTACTGTAATTACACTTACATAGAATTATATATTTTATATCACCTTGTTACTATAGTTTAAATATAAAATACATAAAATATAACCAGAATTGTCTGTGCATGTGTGATTGTTGTGCGTGCATAGCGCGTTAGTTTACATTAGTAAAGTATTTCACTAAAATATGCAATATTTTTCATGTAATTTAGAGGGATCAGCTTTGAGTGTTAGCATAATGGTAGTAAAAAAACGTTGTAGACGATTCTTACTAGGAAAATTTGAAAATTTTCTAGAATTCCTGAAGGATTATGCATTACGAATTGTTACGAGTAAGTGAACTCTATTGACTTCATAAAAGATAAATATATATGTACATTAAGTACTATATAGTGGTAGTCCCGCTTATCATATCATTTAATCAAAAATCATCACATAAATATGTATATGCTTTTAGGTGAAGGATGAGGTTCTGAAAATGGGCTCATTAATGGTCTTACCAGGGAGAGGTGTCATAGATTGGTCTGCGACCCTCTATATGAATCTATTGCAATAAGTCTGTTAAAGAGCCCACAAAGGCCTAAGTCTTTCACCGTTTTTACAGATGTGTTAACTTCCCTGTCCAGTACAATTGCCATTCAGATAGCAGTTGTGCCTGTATCCATTTTATTATTTCTATAATAGGAATTGAATTGAACCTCTTTAGTTATTTAAAATATATACCGAGGTAAATGTTGAATTACCTTTTACCCAGTTGTCCATTGAATTTACTTGTTAATCACCAATGACATTTGATTATAGTGTTTAGTTTTTATTTTCTTTAAATAATATATTATAAGAAATTTTTGTTAAGATAAATTTAAGAGTGCTTACTTTTACCTGTTTGTTTGTAAACTAGATTATAATGTCATAATGTCACATTAGGTGGTGCAGTGCACAACTAGTGGAAATAGACAATTACTATACACCCAGAAAAATATTGCTGTTTTAATTTCAAAATTGTCTAATAAAGATGATAACAATAGTAATTAATAAATAAAGCCCATAGAATTATAATAAAAATTACAGTTTAACGATTTTGAAAGGAATTAAAAGATCTTTGTTGGAAGAATATTTTTACAGTTAGTTAATAAGATGTTAAATTATATTTTAAGAGTCCTCATAATATGGCTCTAGAAGATAACAAAATATTATAATGATAATTCATATACATATAATAATATCCTATGTTTATTGAATGTACATGCTTGTATGAAGTTAAAAGCAAATTGAACAGATGTAGTCGAATTATAAAATTTAATTTTTCTGCTTAGTAGTATTATTAGAATAGTAGTATTCCTCTATTCTATGTAATTTTAATTGTGTCACCTTATACAAATAAACTTGTTTTCTTTCTTTCTTTCTTTCTTAGTTGAAATGCATTTATATGATACTACATTGGGATTATAACCCTCATTATTTTGTTAGCAAATAGGTGATTTAATGAGTCTATATGTGCTAAAGTGTTTTACATACATACATACATAGACTCACGCCTGTTTCCCGGAGGGGTAGGCAGTGACTATGGAGCGCCATTTGCAACGATCTTGACATATCTCTCTTGCTTCATTCACTCCCATCAGATTCCTCATGCATGCTGTTCTGTTCAGGGTGCTTCTAACCTGTCCTGTTTTTAGGATGTCTCCAATCCGGTCAGAGAACGTCCGCCTAGTTCTTCCCCTTCGTCCTGTCCCTTCCACACTGGCCTTATATATCTGTTTGGTCATCTTTCGTCATCCATCCTCTCCACGTGTCCAAACCATCTTAGCATACCTTTCTCGATGCTTGTCACTACATCTTCTTTAACCCCACAACACTCTCTTATCACACAATTCTTTACTCTGTCAGTCAAAGAAACACCACACATACTTCGCAGTGCTCTCATTTCTACAGCATTTATTCTACTTTCATGACTCTTCTGCCATACCCAACTATCACTACCATATATAAGAGTAGGTACAAACCCCCCTCTATGGACAGCCAAACGTGCCTTTTTGGACACGTTTTGGCTATTCATAAACGTCTTCAGAGCTCCATTCACTCTATTACCTGCATTAACTCTTCTTTCAATATCTTCTACATTCTTACCATCTCTTGTAAACAGCGTACCTAAATATACAAACTCATTCACTTGCTCCACTCGCTGTCCATCGATCATAACATTACAAGCCGTAACGCATTCCTCCTTTTCAAAAACCATAACTTTCGTTTTACTTACATTTACTTTCATAATGTTTTGTTAGAGAATATTCTGATTATAATCAAATCCAATGAGACCTGTAATTATTTCTTATCCTTGAGTCCAATTGAAAATTGGTGAATCGTTTTGGAAACATAGATACCTCTATTCCATGTGGCAGTAGAGGTGATTAGTTTTTCTGCTGCAGAACAACATTTAAGAGCAAACAATGATAAATGTATGTATAATTAAAATGTAATTGATAATTATAAAATGTAATTGATAATTATATAACCACTTAAAATAATGTGCACGTACCTGTAGTGAGAGGGGCTTGTGAATGATACGACATCTTGGAAATGACTAGTTTATTTTAGACACACCCTCATATTAATTAATATAATATACTAAAGATACCCACAACATCTTCCCCCCACAACTTCAAATAAATTACAATTAATACATAATTACTACTTATTGTATAACATGAGCTATCAACTTATTTACCTTTCAGCAAACAGGTGTAGACTAATTATACTACATGCAATTAATTTGTTTTATGGTAATGTAACTTAAAACCTAATCTCATAAGCATTAAGTAACTAGCCTTTTATTCTTCCTTCTAAACATTTATAAGTAAGTAACAATTGTTTTTTCTATCTTTATGTTCTAATTTGATTTATAACTTTACTAAACATTAAACATAATTTGCATGCGATTGTTAAACATTCCTACTTCAAATTTATATATACATACTCATATATTTTCTTTTATTTATATATACCTATTTTTTTTTATATAACAGTAATTTGTATTGTATATATTTATTACCAAAATTTAGATTTAAAAAAAATATATAAGTAAGTATTTTTTTTTTATTCTTAACATATTTACAATTTTAAATTTCTTGTATAAAACGTTTAGGGGCTTTGACCGTTCTCCCACTGCGAGTTACTATTACAGCATTACCGGTGGCAGTGCTACCCGTGTCCCGATAAAACTGCACTGGAGTCGAACCCGCACTCGAGGCGGGCGAGCGGTCCAGCTGATTAGGTTCTGAGATATTAACATCTTCAAAGTCGACCCCTACCGGATTCGAGATACGCCCCGTCTTCTTTTCTGGATTTGTTGGAAATTTTAGCAAATGTTGCCTGTTCCTGCGTAAAATGTTACCATTTTCATTTTGTACCCAATATGAACGCTCACCACGAGCTTTATTTATTATTTTAGAGTTTACCCATACCCTTCCTTGTCTCATCTTTACTGCTTCGTTGGGTTCTAATTCTTTTAGTATCCGCCTTCCCCTATCATAGTCTTGTTTATATCTCTGTATTCTTTTCTGTCTATCATCTTTTGCTTTTTGTTCATTGATTACTTCCGGTGTTAGTGTTTTATTATTTACTGGTAATCTTGTATTTAAGCGGCGGCTTAGCAGCAGCTGCGCTGGTGAGTACTGTTCTCCGGTCAACGGTGTGTTTCTAAAATTAAGCAATGCCAACTGCCAATCTTCGCCACTCTCTAGCGCCTTGGTAAGAAGTAATTTTATTGTTCTAACATTCCGTTCGGCCAGTCCATTAGACCTCGGGTAATGTGGGGAGCTGGTGACGTGCTCGAATTCCCACCCTCTGATGAACTCTTTGAACTCCTCTGATGTGAATTGTGTACCGTTGTCCGTTATAATTTTTTTTTGGTATTCCAAACCTACTAAACATCGTTTTTGGCGCTGCTATAGTATTACAACTTCTAAGGCTCGCAAGTTGTTGAATTTCTACGAATTTGGAGTAATAATCTACTACTAGCAAGTAATTTTTATCTCTGAACTCAAAAATGTCAGCTGCAATAACCTCCCAGGGGCGCTCGGGCACGGCGTGCGGCGCGAGCGGCTCGCGCGGCGGCGCGGCGCGGTGTCGCTGGCAGGTCTCGCAGCGCTCCACCACGCGCGCGATCTCCGCACACATGCCCGGCCACCACATCACTTCCCGTGCTCGTCTCTGGCATTTTTCAATCCCCATATGTCCCTCATGAATGCGTCTTAGCATCTCTTTTCTAAGATTTTCTGGCATGACCACACGCTCGTTTCTAAATAGAATTCCATTTACCATATGTAGCTCATTATGTACATCCCAATAAGGTCTCGCTATCGGTAATGTTTGTTTTTTGTCGGTTGGCCATCCATTTTTGTAATATGCACATAATGTTTTCATCACTTCATCCTGTTCAGTTTCAGCTTTAATCTTATTTAACATCTCCGGAGTCGCCTCAACGTTTTCATACAAAGTGTTCACATGAACTTCAACTTTTTGACTCAACTCGTCTTCCATAGTCGTCTCTACGGCAGCTCGTGATAATGTGTCTGCTATGAATAATAACTTTCCTGGTTTATATTGTAATTCGACGTTATAATGCTGTAGTTTCAGCATTAAGCGTTGCAATCGTGCAGGTGTTTCATTCAGTTGCTTCTTAAATATTACTTCTAACGGTTTATGATCCGTTTCTACCGTTACTTTGTCGTGTCCATAAATATATGTATGAAATCGAGTACATCCAAAAGTCACCGCTAGAAGTTCCTTTTCAATTTGTGCCCATCGCATTTCAGTGGGCGTGAGCGTGCGCGCAGCGTACGCAACGGGCCGCCCGCCCTGCAGCAGGCACGCGCCCAGCCCGCGCGAGCTCGCGTCCACCGACACTGTTACCGGCTCACTTGATGAGTAATATCTCAACACTGGAGCTGAGCTTATTTTGGCTTTCAGTAGCTGAAATGCTGTCTCGTGTTGCTCCATCCATTCAAATTGCATATTTTTACCTAACAGATTTCGTAACGGAGATGATATTTCCGAATATCTTGGAAGAAATCGCGCCAAATAATTAGTAACACCGAGGAACCTCTCGAGTTCTTTTTTATCTGTTGGTGTAGGCATTAATGAAATTGCTTTTACACGGTTAGTTTCCGGCCTCATGCCATTAGCATCGAAAACATGACCCAAAAACGTTGCTTTGGTTGCGCCGAATACTCATTTGTCTTTATTAAACTTAACTCCATTCAAACTAGCCCGGCGCATCACTTCTTTCAGTCTACTGTCATGTTCTTCCTTTGTTCTTCCATGGATCATTAAATCATCGATATATATTTCTACTCCTTCCATTTTGAATATATTATACATCTCTTTATGAAAAATCTCCGGCGCGCAATTTATACCAAAGGGCATACGCAAAAAACGGTACCTCCCAAATGGTGTTGAGAACGTACACAACTTGGAACTAGCTTCATTTAACCTCAACATCCAAAACCCGTTCTTCGCGTCACATTTAGAGAAGTATCTAGCTCCGGACAGATTACTAGCAATCTCTTCCAATGTGGGTAGCTGAAAATGGCTTCGCTTTACAGCTCTATTTAAACATTTTGGATCTAAACAAATACGCAAACTTTTATTTGGTTTTTCTACGACAACGATGCTTGACACCCAATCAGTTGGACCTTCCTCTTTTTTAATGATTTCTAACCTCTCCATATTATCTAACTCTAATTTCAAACGTGAACGAATTTTAATCGGGATTTTTCGGGTTGCATTAACCACCGGCGATACTGACTTATCTATCTGAATATTACATTCGTTTGGCAAGCAGCCGATCCCTTCAAATAGGGACTGATCGATCTCAATGTTATTTACATGAAATTGGTCACCTCTTTTTATTAATTTTAATTCTAAGCACGCCCTGAGTCCTAATAAATTGTTACAATTTACATCTAATACATAGATTTTTTGTTGAACATTTTTGTTTTCATATTTTAACAAAGCATCAAAATAACCTACCACCGGTAATTTGGTTTTATTTATTTGTCTAATTACAGTACTGCATTTTTTGATTTGTTTTATATCAAAGCCTGATTTTATATAACAGTCTAGTGATATCACGGAAGCGTCCGCCCCACTGTCCAATTTGAATTTTATTTCGACTCCATTCACGGCTATAAAAACACTCCACGAATCAAACGCACTGTCATCGGCATCTATGTTAATATTGTACATCAATAACTCACCGTTTTCACCGCAACTTTCCTCACCAGATTCATTTTCGTGCACGATCTCTCGCGTAAATTTCGAACGACAACACTTCGCGAAATGCCCTATTTTTTCACACCTATAACACTGAACCGCACTAGCTGGGCATGTTTCAACTGAATTATGATCATAGCCACATTTTCCACACACTTCACTTCGTCGTCGGTCCGATGACGGGCGCGTGCGCGCGGCGCGGGGGGCGCCGCGGGGGCGCTGCCGGCCCCGTCCTCGATCCGTGGCTGGCCGCGCGCTAACCGCTCCGCGCGCCAACGTCTCCACGCTGCGCTCGGCGGCGCCTGCGCTGGGTCCGGCACTGCATACCGTGGCTTGTTGTCCCGCTCGTTCTGCCGCTCGACACAACTGAGTCGCTTCCTCCAGTGTTAATTTAGTTTTTGCTAATAATTTCTGTTTCATTTGTACATCTTTTAGACCTCGTATCATCTGCGTTAAAATAAGGCTACTTTTTAGAACTCCAAACTCACAATCTTTACTTTTAACCTTCAATACACCCAAAAACTTATCGAAACTACTATCATTCTGGTTAGTTTCAAAGAAAACATGCCTTTCGTAGTTGATGTTTTTTGTTGGGTCGCAATATTTTGCAAATTGATCGCATAACTGAGCGTAATTGTTCTTGCTGGTTTCGGTTATATCTAACTCTTCAAATATTTCTCTTCCTTGTTTTCCTATAACATGCATAAACAATGCACACTTTTCTTTGTCCGACACGCTATCCTTTCCCGTCGCTATCAGAAAATAATCAAACGCAGCTTTCCATTCTCGCCAGTTGGTAGCCATATTGCCCTCCTGTTGCAACGGCGCAGGTTGTTGTATGGCCGCGAACATCGCGCTTTGTTCCTTCTCCGTCATTGTTTTATGTTTCTCTCACTCACTTTTACTTTATTTATGTTCACTATTAACTTTTTTAACCGATTAACGCGAAATTAGCCACACCTGACACCATGTAGTGAGAGGGGCTTGTGAATGATACGACATCTTGGAAATGACTAGTTTATTTTAGACACACCCTCATATTAATTAATATAATATACTAAAGATACCCACAACAGTACCTACTAATCTACTAACTTTTTACAATATCTCATGTCTGGCCAAATCACAGAATAAAGTAGTAATTACTGCAACTGTACGTAAACAACATGGCAGACGTAAGTAAATAAGCGTTGTAAGGTAATATTCGATTCAAGCGTGATTTTAATTTCATGCAATAAGTACCTAGTACCTACGTATTAGGTAAGTGTACCTATCAAATATTAAAATGTATCTTGGTAACGGCTCGTCCTAGCTCAAAAATAACTCTATTTTTGGCCCCCTTTTATAAACGTCACACATGTTCTCAGTAATCTCATAGCCCGGTCACCCATCCATAAAATTACCTTGATGTCTTTTGCTTTACCTTAACGTAGTTTGCTCGAAAATAGATCAGCAAAATACTTCATATTGATAAAATAGGCTCTGCAAGCTGATCCCATGGTTGCCCATCCATTAAATGACCGCTATGTCAATCGCTTTATTTTAACTTGGTTTGTACGATAACCACCTAGTTTAACTGAAAAAATGCTTCATATCCTTAACCGCCTCCTACGACACTTGCGGTATGAAATAGGTGCTGACTGATACTTTGTATGCAAAGCTGTCACCGCACGAAAAAATGCAAACTGTTTTATAGTAATTATTTATCGTTAATGACTGTAATATAATAAATAAGTGATTTACACTATAATATTCATGTAGTGTAGCAATTGTATATTTTTCTAAAATAAATAGACGGTGTTTGAATAAGTAGGTATTATAAGTAGGTAGGTAGGCCTCCTTACCCTTGTGTAGACGTTGTCGGCTTTTTCTACGAGATCAAAGGCGTCAAACTACTGTATGTCTTTATACTGTGGTAATATCTTCTGCGCCCGCGACTCAGCCTTGACGCCGCCTTGTAGTAAAGGTACTCTGTGCGCCCTCTGCCTGTTTCCCTTAATTTTAACATCATAGTCATTAGTCAGGCATGTTACCAGATAGCTACACGGTAATAACTGTATATGCACGGAATTGTATTATTTTATTAATTTTATTACACCCTTTACGTGGGATCAAAACATTGGTGAAAAGTGGGCGTTTAATATGCCTCTGCCTACCCCTACGCGGAGGAAGGCGTGAGTCTATGTATGTAGGTGTGAAACATTTCATGTCAATATTAAATAAATGCAGGCGTGAGTCTATGTATGTACGTCAAACATTTCATGTCAATAATAAATAAATAAGTACATAATTGAAAAGAAAATCTGTTTTTTAAATTTACCTGAGACAAACTGCTAATCGTTCAGTGGGAGAGATAGGCTTTTGAAATCTTGAAGTTTCTTTGGTTAGGTCACGTTTTACTTTTTCAAGTAAGATACTTAAGCATTCTTTAGACATTCTAAAATAACCGTAAAATTTGGTCTCATCATCTTCTAATTGCTTATACAGTGTGGCGAATTCCCCTTCCGTTTCGCGTTTCCTCCAGGCTAGGTGTATCTTGTTTTGGTACTTACTTTCGATTCGTTTTTCCAATGCTTCGTCGTCAATGGCAATGACGATAGCTGCCAACTCAATTTGTGAGAATTGCATTTTAATTAGTAATAATTACGAACTATCACCTCGTATGACGCTATCCCAACAAGTATCGACAGGCACGGCCGTGCAATGAATGCTCGGAAACAGCCCGGTGTAGCATGAATGCCTAGCCCTGCCGGAGCACGCTGGATTCGAGCCCGGCCCCGTGGGATCTCCACCTTGTCGTGGTGGGGGGGCTCAGTAGCCGTGGGTTAGAAGCCACCCACGGTGAAGCTAAGCAAGATCCCGGGAGGGGACGCTCCACGTGGGCTTGGTAGAGGCCTGCGTAGGATGCGTCCCATGGTGCGGGTGCGGGGGACAGTTCTGTCGCGGGAGGAGAGGCGTGTGGGTGTTGCGTTGCCACGCGCCCTATCTCCCGCGACCAAATGGGGGCGCACCATCGTTGCGTCGCGGTGGGGCCGCAAAGGAAGAGGAGATGCGGTGTTGCGTTGCCGTCCGCCCTATCCTCTGCGGCCGCTGGGTGTTTTGGCGGTGGAGCCCAACACCTTCATCCGCCGCCAAGGAGGTTTCGTTCGGGGCCCGCCTGACCATCTGGCGGGCCAATACCCGTCGGGGGGTAGCGAGGAATGCTTTGGTGAAACCCTACCCTCTGACACATGGGTACATGAGGAGCACGGGTTGGTTTTTAGTCAGTAAGAGTCTGACAGTCTTACCGATTGAGCTGAAATTTAACACGCATGTGTAAATCGGATGACAATGTAAAATTATTATGACATGGAGCTGATCTGATTATGGAACCGGAAGGGATAGGAACTCGATAATTAAACGACACAGCCCATCGAGTTTTGGCTTGTTTCATTTATCTTGTACTTCGGGTTCTAGGTGGTAACCAGGGTCTGATGATGGAGCTGGAAGATGACTATAGGAACTCAGTAATTAAACTACATAACTCCATAGAGTTTGGGCTCGTTTGATTTGTCTTGATGAGTAGTTTGGTTATAGATGGTAACCAGGATCTGATGATGAAGCTAGAAGGTGGCCATTGGAGCTCAGTAATTAAGCGACGCAACGGTGTCGAGTTTGGGCTTGTTTGATCCGTCTTGGCGAGTATTTTGGTGCTAGATTGTAACCAGGGCCTGATGATGGAGCTAGAAAGCGGCCATAGGAATTTGGTATTAAAATGACACAACCCCATCGAGTTTGGGCTCGTATGAGCCGTCTTGACGAATAGTTTGGTGCTATATGGTAACCAGGGCCTGACGATGGAGCTGGATGATGGCCATAGGAACTCAGTTAGCCCCATCGAGTTCGGGCTCGTATGATTCTTTTTGATGAGTGCTTTGGTTATAGATGATAACCAGAGTATAATGATGGAGCTGGAGCCATAGGAGCCCAGTAATTAAGTGACTTAACGATGTCGAGTTTTGGCTTGTTGGATCCATCTTGGCGAGTATTTTGTTGCTAGATTGTAACTAGGCTATAATGATGGAGCTGGAAAGTGGCCATAGGAACTCAGTAATAAAACGACACGACCTCATCGAGCTTGGGCTCGTATGAGCCGTTTTGACGAGTAGTTTGGTGATAGATAGTAGACAGAGCTGAAAAGTGGCCATAGGAACTCAGTAATTAAACGACACAACCACGTCGCCACTGGACCATTTTTGATAGGTGGTGAGTGGTGGTGGTTTGATAGACGTGAATACGCGACCCATCTTTGGGAAAATAAGTTCGTTGGTTCGTGCGTTCCATTTGTTATAAATGTGGATTCTGTCTTTGATTAGATGAATTACATGGATGACCCAATGCCAAGGTGTGCTAAAGGCTGAATGGTATAAGGGCGTATAAACATGTCATACAGCTAACGTAGCGCCTTAGGATACCAAGGCGAACCCTGTTGTACTGAAGCCCTTATCCCCTTACATTGGACCTCTAGGGGATGGTCCGTTTTTACATATTATGATGCTTGATGATATACCTATAATAGCTTATAGCCTTCCTTCAATAAACGGGCCATCTAATGCAAAAATATCTTGTTAAATCAAACAAAATGTTTAATTGTGATTTTAATTTCGATCTGTTATATCATCATTCAACTTAGTTTGTTTTGTTTGAACTATTTAAATATGATCCTATTTATACCGAATAAATAGGTATTGAGATTAGCGTTTTCAAACAAAACAAACAAATTCTGCCTCTTTATAATATTAGTATAAATTCATATTTCAAAATAAAAACTATTGCTTGGATTATTGTTTCTTTTCTTGGCATTCTTGGATCAACTAAATGTAGGCATACTAAATGTGATTTATCGATAAACAATATTGACATGCCTACATCCCTATTACCCATCGTACGTGACGTCACCTGCGCCGCCCACGTGCGTCTCATTCCTCAAAGTTTGACAGAATAGTTTGCCTAGAAATTGGTTAAGATAACGTGTCTCGTGGGGTAGGTGGTCTGTGTGTAAGGTGAATCATCGAGCATTGATTGCACGGCCGTGTCTGTCTGTTCAAGTAGGGATTGCGAAAAACGAAAGAGAAACAATACCCATCGAAATTAAGACGCCGTGGCCCGTCCGTGGCACGGCCGGGGCATGGCCGGGCCACAGCCTAACGTGAATTACTTCATACAAATCAATACAATGAATATCTGACCGTGCCACGGCCGTGCCCCGGACGGGGCCCGGCCCGGACACGACACGGTGTAACGTGAATCATCCTAAACGTGTCCCGGCCGTGGCCCAGCTGGGCTCGGCCCGGCCCAGCCTACTTTTGCCTACGCCTTCAGGGATACAGGCGTCAGTCCATAAATAAAACAATAAAAGTAATACACACAACGCCATCTAATCTCAAACTAAGCAGAACTAGTACTATTGGTACTAGAAAATAATATAATAATAATACCCTTTTATTTTACATTTAAAAAAAGTACAATAAACGTTATTATTATTATGTTATTAAAATACATACATTTAAAACAAGTGAGGCAGCGATAGCCGAGTGGATATACCAACAGACTACCATGCAGAGGGTATCGGGTTCGAATCCACGGCGCGCACCACTGACTTTTCGAAATTATGTGCGTATTGAATTGTTAATTACCGCTTGTCCCGTGCCTCGGAGAGCACGTTAAGCCGTCGGTCCCGGTTGTCATGAAGATCTTTGACAGTCGTTACAGGGCGTCAGTACCTTCTAAATAAACTGACACTAGTCTAAACCAAGGAATATCGCTATCCCTTCGGGTTGCGGAGGTCAGACAGGCAGTCACTCCGTGGAAAAGTTAATATTCAGCCAAATCCGGTTAGACCAGAAAGCGGACCCCAGATTGAAACTGGGATAACGCTAAGAGAAAGAAGTACATTTAAAACAAGTATCAGACAAAAATAGAAATACATGGACAATAAGTTGTACAAACAATTAATCAATACGAAATGGACAACTGACCCCTAAACTAAGTAAAAATATACTTGTATCTCAGGGGCCATATCCCTCCAAAAATACAGATGATGATGACAACTAGATAATAGAGAAAAATATTAATTTGTCAGTTACTGTTTAACACGCAAGTTAAGAACTAATGGCTAAAATATTTTCAGTATCCTTGTATGACAATGATTGCAACCACTCAGTGAGTTTATTTTTAGGGTTCGGTACCTCGCAATGAAAAAAGGGAACCCTTCTAGGATCACTTTGTTGTCAGTCCATCTGTCAAGATCCATTTTCCCAGAAACGCGTTAAGGTATCAAACTGAAATTTATATCAAATATTTAAGTCTACTGTTCCATGAAGCTGTGTAAAAATCAAACTTCTAAACCAACGCATTCAAAGGATACAGCCGTTTATGCTGCAAATTTCCGCAATTTTCAAAACTCGCATGGGAATAAACACCTACAGGGTACTTCCTGTGAACTCAGAATCTTGAAATTTGGTATGAAGCAATGTCTTACAGTACAAATAAAGGAATAATTGCGAAAACCGTAAAGTTTTAGTAACATCATATCATAAAAATATTTTTAGTAATTTTAAAGTTATTACCATTTTCTAATGAACGCGTATAGTTATTAAATTGAAATTCATATCAAATATTTGGGTCTATAAGAACTTTAAGCTGTAACAAAATTAAACTTTTATCTCAACGCAATCAAAAGAAACAGCAATTTTAGCATATTTTCAAACTCGCAACTGCTGGCAAGGAAATCAGAACCTACAGGGTACTTCCCGTAAACTCAGGTTCTTGAAATTTGGTACGAACCAACGACTTATAGCACATATAAAGGAAAAATTGCGAAAATCGCAAATTTTAAGTTACATCATATAATAAAAATAATAATAACAATTTTAAAGTTAATAGCTCTTTCCTTATGAACGCGTAAAGGTATTAAATTGAAATTCATATCAAATACTCAAGTCTATAATATCCTTAAGCTGTAACAATTTCAAACTTCTAAGCCAATGCAATCAAAAGATACAGCTGTTTATGAAGCAAATTCTCTCTAATTTTCGAAACTCACTAGGGAATCAAAACGTACAGGGTACTTCCCGCTAACTTAGAATCTTGAAATTCCGTCTGAGGCAACTTCTCATAGCACAGATTAAGGATTTTTCCAAAAATGTAAATGTTTAGTTGGGATCCTGCCATTTTGCCGAAAAGATTTTGCCAAAATTTCATTACCCAAACAAATTTTAGCAATCTTTTTTTATAACATTGCAACATTTCGAATGATTTTAGTACGCATATTTTCATTTGGTCAGATTTTTACTAGCAAAATATTACTAAGTATAATGTCATTATGGCATTTGGTCTTTAATTAAATGATTTATTACAGCAAACAATCTTTAAACAATAAACGTTTGGTGATATTAGTTTATTTATGGTAGTAGTTAGAGTAGGTTAATTATTAAAAACATGGTCAGGTTAGGTTAGGTTAGAACTGTGACCTCCTCCCCCCCGTGGGATCTCTACCTTGTCGTGGTGGGGGGGCTCAGTAACCGTGGATTGGTCACCCGCGCTGAAGCTAAGAGGGATCCAGGAGGGGACGCTCCGCGTGGGCTTGACGGAGGCCTGCGCAGGATGCGTCGAGGGACAGTTGTTCTGTCCCTCGCAGTCGGGGGCGGTTGCGGGAGGAGAGGCGTGTCGGAGTTGCGTTGCCGCGCGCCCTATCTCCCGCGACCAAATGGGGACGCACCATCGTTGCGTCGCGGTGGGGCCGCAGAGAAAGAGGAGATGCGATGTTACGTTGCCATCCTCCCTATCCTCTGCGGCCGCTGGGTGTTTTGGCGGCGGAGCCCAACACCTTCATCCGCCGCCAAGGGGGTTTTGTTCGGGGCCCGCCTGACCATCTGGCGGGCCAATGCCCGTCGGGGAGTGGCGAGCAATGCTTATGCGATACCCTACCCTCCGACACACGGGTACATGAGGAACACGGGTTGGTTTTTAGTCAGTAAGAGTCTGACAGTCCCCTTCGCCCTTCCTCCCCAGGGCGGAGGAAGTCCATGAGGATTTTCCAACCCGATACAAAAAGAAGAAAAAAAAAGAACTGTAACCTCCTACGCACGAACGGAGCGAGAGAGAGCGAGCCAGAAACGACTTGCATTAATAGAAAAAAGAAATTGTTTTTAGTATGTTACCCGGAACTAAACTAGGTATTTAGATTAGGATAATTATTGATTTTGCGTAAAAACTGTTATTCCAACTGAAATATTTGACTAAATAAAAAATGTCAAAAGGATTAGTTGGTAAACAAGTTATAATTCAAACGTTTATTTCCCAAACATTAGGTTTTTTGTGAATAGATTTTGTGCTAAGTAATAATTTGGCAAATGAAATTGTGCGAAACATTTTTTGGGAAGTGAAAATTTGTAAAATTCCTTTCGGTCAAACAAGGGAGACCCGTTTAGTTACATCATACCAATAATAAAACCATTTTTTTTTATTTTAAAGTTTCTACTTCTTTCCTCATGAACGCGTAGAGTTATAAAATTGGAATTCATATCATTTGATATGAATTCCAATTTTAGTATTTACTAAGGTTTATAACACCGTGAAGCTGTAATAAAATCAAACTTGTATGTCAATGCAATCAACAGAAACAGCAATTTAAGCATATTTTCTAACTCGCAAGTACTCGCAAGGGAATCAAAACCTACAGGGTACTTTCCTTGAACTCAGAATCTTGAAATTTGGCACGAAGCAACGTCTTATAGCATATTTAGAGGAAAAATCGCAAAAAACCGTAAACTTTAAATTTTTTATATTAATTTTTTTTTAATCCTAAACGATGAGTGCTGTGTCGTCTGCATAAGTATATATTTCGCAGTTGGGAATCGATGTCGCTGTTTACAAGAGATGGTAAGAATGTAGAAGATATTGAAAGAAGAGTTAATGCAGGTAATAGAGTAAATGGAGCTCTGAAGGCGTTTATGAATAGCCAAAACGTGTCCAAAAAGGTACGTTTGGCTGTCCATAGAGGGGTGTTAGTACCTACTCTTATGTATGGTAGTGATAGTTGGGTATGGCAGAAGAGTCATGAAAGTAGAATAAATGCTGTAGAAATGAGAGCACTGCGAAGTATGTGTGGTGTTTCTTTGACTGACAGAGTAAAGAATTGTGTGATAAGAGAGTGTTGTGGGGTAAAAGAAGATGTAGTGACAAGCATCGAGAAAGGTATGCTAAGATGGTTTGGACACGTTTAGAGGATGGATGACGAAAGACTGACCAAGCAGATATATAAGGCAAGTGTGGAAGGGACAGGCCGAAGGGGAAGACCTAGGCGGACGTTCTCTGACCAAATTGAGACATCCTAAAAACAGGACAGGCTAGAAGCACCCTGAAGAAGAGCATGCATGAGGAATCTGATGGGAGTGAATGAAGCAAGAGAGATATGTCAAGATCGTTGCAAATGGCGCTCCGTAGTCTCTGCCTACCCCTCCGGGAAACAGGCATGAGTCTATGTATGTATGTATGGGAATCGATAGATTACACAGTTCATTTATATATATGCCGTGTGGTTGACGGCATAGAATACAAGTGTCACCACCCCCTATCTTCCCGTGGGTGTCGTAAGAGGTGACTAAAGGAGAACACGATGCAAATACCATCTTTGCATAGAGACGGAAAACTCGAAATCAAACCCTGTACGACTGCCTCGTTGGTCTCGCGGCATAAATGTGCGCGTGGGATCGGGAGGTCCCAGGTTCGATTCCTGGGTCGGGCAGTGTTATTGGGTTTTTCTGTCACGAAATTCTCAGTAGCAGCACGGAGTCTGGAAATGTGCCCGGTACGGCAATAGGCTCGCCCCTTATTACGTGGGACTAAAGTATATCTGGCGAAAAGTGGGTGTAGAAATACACCTCTGCCTACCCCTTCGGGGATAAAAGGCGTGACGATATGTATGTATGTATGTAAGAAATAAGGTGGGGCCTAATATACTGCCTAGCGGTACGCCAAACGTGATATTCTCATCTGCACTGACAAGTGAATCAATTTTTACATATTGGCTTCTCTCGGAAAGGTAGTCAGTGAATATTTTCAGGGCTAAACCACGTCCTCCAATAGTCTCCATCTTATTAAGTAGCATTGGAATAGAAACAGAGTCAAATGCTTTGCATGGATCTAGGAAAACACTATAGCATTTAAGCTTTCTATCTAATTTAGCAGCGGCACTCTTAGTCAGATCAAAAACAGCGTTTTCTATAGAAATGTTACGTCGAAAGCCGTACTAGCCATATTAGCAATAATATAGTATCTTGATAAAAATGACATCAAAGAATTGTTTAATATTTTTCAAGGATCGGCTTATTTGTAATATATTTCTTAATCATTTATCGGTCACGGATTTTGCTTCAATCTGTTCAATCAGAAGCAACATCATAAAATGTCTCCATAACATATAACATAAACCTAATAAACTACATTCATAAGACCACATCGCCATCACGACCAAAAATACAACCAGGTCAAAATGTCCGTTCTTTGGGTCAAAGCCTACAGGTCAATCAAGCTTTAGCTGTCTGATTGACCGGATCTAACCTGTCTCTATGTGGATCACTGTAGCAATGGCGACCGGTTTGCCGAATGCATTTTTTTATGCCGAGAGCAAGCCCGTCCGATTCGCCAATCATGTAAGTTGGCAAAAGGCGTCCTAGCAAGTTGCTTAGAATTTAGATTGTTGGAGACTTAAGTTGCGATACGATATTGGATTATTGACGAAACATTTTATGATTTCTGTTTGGTTTTGTTAAAATTATTGTCATAATTTAAATTGATTGGATATTTGTAGATTGCGAATTTGTCAATACATACATCTTATACACAAAATAATATAAATATAGTTATGTTTTTATTAGCACTCAAACCATATTGGAAGATCATTCATATATCATATTTTTCTAAACTTTCAGACAAAGTACCTTTTTGTCAAGAGAGCATTCCTGAAATTTGTAAACTTCTGAGAACTATCAAAAAGCTTCAAAAGTGTCTGATAAAATTATTGCTTACGGCTAGGCCAATATTTGATCTATCCTTGAATTTGGCACCAAGAGTTAGATATTTGACATATTTTGCATGGAGCATAATAAAATGTTGAATATTTTCGACTAGTATCCAAATCCAAACATAAATCAAATATTGGGACCGGCCGTTAGACAATATCATAATATTTGTAGAAGTGAAGTATTTCTGTGAGATCAGTCTCCAAGAGGTATTTGACCGTAAATCATCTTGTTTTCTACAAACTTTATTTGATCCGACTTCGGTTCTAAATATATACCAAGCATTAAGTTCTCCGAAGTAGGTACAGTCAACTACAAAAGTCGCTATACACCTCAAAATCTTTGCTGAGTCTAGAACTCCTCCATTATAAGCATTTATAAAATTCTTGCGTTACTATCTGACTGACAGACAACGCACAGCCAAAGTAATTGGGCGCAATCTATACATATAAATAAAATTGGACTGTCTGTTTGTAATATTAAAATACCCGCTTTTTACTAAATGCATATGGATGTTTACACGGTACATATACCGAAATGACATTTTTTTTAATTTTTGTCTGTCTGTTTGTTCTCGCTAATCTCTGGAACAGATGGACTGATTTTGACGGAACTTTCACTGGCGGATAGCTGACGTACCAAGGAGTAACTTACCAGCCTATAAATTTACCAGGTACGCAAAGAAGTTTCCTCAGGACGCGAGTGAAACCACGGGAAACAGCTATACGCTAATATTTGGCCTGTATATTCTGTAAGAACCGTTTGGGTGAACTGAGAAGCGATTTCCTGAAATTCCTACGGGATCAGGAAGACACGGTTAAATTAAAGTGTACGGGTGTAGCTGCGGACATCCTCTAGTAACTCATAATTTATACATTTAATTAAGTTTTCTTTGTTTTAAAATCCCACAAGGTATCGAGAATGATAATAAGTTGTTGGGACGATATATAAATTTATATTATATATATATTCTGCCACATTCACACAACACCATCTAATCCCAAACTAAACAAAGCTTATACTATGGATACTAGACAATGGAGCAGCATATATATATATATATATATATATATATATATATATATATATATATATATATATTTGTTTTGGTTATAATTAATTGGCAAATGGATATTTGTTTTGGTCTGGGTGTTTCTATGTATAATATGTATGTGTTTACAAATATATATATATATATATATATATATATATAGTTACATCATATAACCGCTTGACCACTAGCGCCAATTCGCCGAATTCGCCCGACCGAGCGGTCGATGTTCTAAAAAAAAATGTCGCGCCGCCACTCGCCAGATGGGCGCGCTAACATAAACATTTATTTTTGATAAGTCGGTAACATGAGTAAGTTGAAGTGATGTTTGTTCAACCTTATGAATGACTCGTTCAAGTCCTATGAATTCTGTGTTGACATTTACTTTCTTATTTATTATACTTAGCAGTGAACATTGACTATCGTTGAAAAAAATACTTTGTGTATTTTAAACAGGATTATTTTAAAAAGTAAATCGATGACATACATATTTTATGAGTTTTCGCTGTAGAGGGGTTCTGTCTACACCGAATTAAATAAAAAAAACATGTATCATAGAATAAAAATATTTAAATACACGCATACGATTAGCACGTAATCACAGAGTGCGCGAAAACAAAGAGTGGCATTTGACATTATTTTTTCGTTCCGGGTTAACGATTCTAAGACTCGCTTCGTATTTGTAGCATCAAGAAATGTTCAATGATTTGAATAAAACAGAGATAATGGATTAAAAACATTACGTAATAGAAAGAAACAGTACATTCAGACCAAGTATAGCGCTGTAACCAAAAAGGGAAAATAGTCACTTGTGCGCGGTCTACGGAATTTCGAAAATGGGATAATATTCACTTGTGCGCGGTCAAGCGGATAATAAAAATAATAATAATAATTTTAAAGTTACTAGCCCTTTCCTTATGAACGCGTAGAGGTATTAAATTGAAATTCATGTCAAATACTCTAGTTTATAATTTCTTTAAGCTGTTACAAAATCAAACTTCTAAGTCAACGCAATCAAAAGATACAGCTGTTTATGCCACAAATTTTCGCTAATATTCGAAACTCAAGAGGGAATCAAAACCTCCTACAGGTTACTTCCCGTGAATTTAGAATCTTGAAATTCCGTCTGAGGCAAAATAGCACAAATTAAGGATTTTTTTACAAAAATGTAAATGTTTAGTTACATCATACCAATAATTAAAATAAAAAAAAATTAAGTTTCTACTTCTTTCCTCATGAACGCGTAGAGTTATTAAAATTAATTCATATCAAATATGAAGGTGTATAACACCGTGAAGCTGTAATAAAATCAAACTTCTATGTCAATGCAATCAACAGAAACAGCAATTTTAGCATATTTTCAAACTCGCAACTACTCGCAAGGGAATCAAAACCTACAGGGTACTTTCCTTGAACCCAGAATCTTGAAATTTGGCACGAAGCAACGTCTTATAGCCTATAAGGGAAAAATTGCAAAAAACCGTAAACTTTTAGTTACATCATTTAATTAAAATATTTTTAATAATTTTAAAAGTACTACCCCATTCCTCATGAACCCGTGGAGATATAAAATTGAAATTCATATGAAATGCTCAAGTCAAAACTAAAGGGTACTTCCCGTCGATCTAGAATCTTGAAATTTGGCATAAACCAACGTTTTATCTCACATAGGAAAAATTTCGAGAACCTTAAATTTTTAGTTACATCACATATTTTTTAAAATAATTATATATACCTACAGGTTCGTAAGGAACCCTCGGTGCGCGAGTTCGACTCGCACTTGACCGGTTTATTTAGAGGACAAGGACACAGGACTTAGTCCATGGGGGAGCCATGGACTAAATCCTGTGTCGCGGGGGACTTTACAAACATACAACTAATGGACACAATGAACACCCAGACTCGATACAACAATTTGTGGATCACACAAAGTGTGGTCTCGTGTGGACATCAAACCCACAACACTCGGCGCCGTGTCAAGCAATGAGGCGCTCATTACATTACATTACTTGTAGATCGCACACAGTTGTATCCCTTTTGGGCTTGCCTATGTTTTAGGTGGCGTGATGGTCTCTAATATATCCTCGCTATCCTTGTGTCCAGTTTCATCGCTGTCTGATAAGTTCCTGTTAAATTTACATAATCTTTCCAGAGGCTTCAGGGTCACGGGGCCTTACAGTCGTAAACAAGCAGATTAAAAATACAATAAAATAATACTCATTTCGATATAAGTGTACTAAGAAGTATGTATAGATTCATAATCCACTTCACCTGTATCGCGAACTCGAAGAAGCACTAAGAATTAAACTTACTGTATAATAGAAAACTTTGAGTTTTCATCAAAAGACTAATAAATTTGATGGTGAAGTTGTAGCCAAGCCGCACTGTCGTCTTATTGAAATAAGTTGCATTGAACTGAGCGTAACTGTCTTCAGTGATACACCAACGGATCTAGTGTTATTGAGATTGTGAGGCTTTACATTGATTTTTAGATTCTAGAGGCATTTAATTTTTTTTTTTAATCTGTACTCTTGAAGGTTTATGAAGCGATCTTTGACTGTTTTGCTTACCTGTTTTATCCTTCAAGGTTAAGTTGTAAGTTGATATACGTTTATGTAAAAATTAAATAGTTTGCATAATAATGAAAGTTTTTATCTATATATTAGGTGTTTTAATATAAAGAGATGCTTTTAACTATATTAGCTTCCTGTACCGTGACAGTATTTACAAATTTAATATTCTACTAAGTTCTACAAAGTATACGCAATTTAACAACAATTTTTGGATTACAGAAAGTAAAATGTCGATATAAATAAGGAAAAATCATACCCAAAAAACTCAGCAAAATTTTCTAATAGAACGAATATGAGTCAGCTCAAATGACAATACGGATTGCATGGCAATATTCGATTTCATTTCGTCGTTAATACAGATCACTTACAAGCACTATTTACAAATATTGTTTTTTTCAATCTTCATTGAAAATAATTCAAAACAACAACGTGCCTACTAAACTTACTATCCCAGTGTCACCATAGTCGGAACTAAGTGTGATTCGATCCACAATTTATAACACAGCCGACTTATAAAAAACGGTTTTTAAGGACAGACCCTGACATAAAAGCAGAAAATATTTACTTCGAAGGGTCAGACGTAAGGTCTGACACATTTCTTTCAAATATTTTATATTAAGAAACAGCTGAAAACGTTGCTTATAAGGGATAGAAGGCATGTACTGTCTGGGTAGAGTATATTATCATCTATGGGATTTACTAGTGAGGATGCTAGCAAGAGGGTTTGTAAACCTTATTATTAAGTTCAACAACAATACAAGATTAAATTTCAAAACTCTTTGATGGCTTCAGAGATATTCTACCGCTCGAGAAATGATAAAACAATGTCTCGTATGGTCAAAACCTTGCTGCATGATTTTATTTATTACAACTTAGAGCTTCATTTATTTCTAAATCTAAATTAAATAAATGTTTACTATTTACAAAGTTATATTTGCAGTTGCAATTTCTTATGTGCTCCAAATTTGTGTTTAAATTCCTAAAGAATAAAGTCCCTATGCTATTTTTTAGCTATAACAACAAATACTTAAAATGAAAAAAATTAAAATTTTAAGGAGTTTCCCATACAATAAACGTGTTTTTTTCCGTATTTTTTTTGCTCAAAATTACTAACAGTAACAGGTAGACGCTTAAAATTTTCACAGAATATGTAGTTGAATATTACCTTTCAAAATAAATAATTAAATAAAAAAAGTAAATAATAAAGGGGGGCTCCCATACAACAAACGTAGTTTTTAAGCAATTTGTTACTCGATCTTAATAAACAGGTAGAAACTTAAAAAATATTTAAGCATACATACAACAAACGTGATTTTCTTTTATACCTGACATGATAGTACGGAACCCTTCGTGAGCGAGTCCGACTCGCACTTGCCCAATTTTTGAGTTTAACTATTAATAGTTTATATCAAAAGTGTCTAGTTACACTAATGGGAAACGTTGGTTAGGTGTCAAAAGCACCAATATCGTTTGTAGCTGACGTTGTTATTTGATTGTTTTAGTAACTGTATCATTAATTAATTTATGTCCATCAGCTTTGAGATGGGTAATAGGATCAGATTCCTTTGATTTATTTTTGGAATCGCCTTAAGTTACGAGAGATTGTAAGTCCGATTCTAGGAATGAGATTCTTACAATTATTTATTATACAGTTGTCCGCTATTTTTGACTTAGCTCAGCACTCAATGCTTGCCACAATGTTTAGTTAGGTGATATCTGCTTCACCTTATAGTAATGTTAATAACCATAATAAAACCAATTGCACACAGTATGTAAGTTATTATAAGAAGAGGAAGATAGATTTTAATTATCTCTTGTAGTTTATTATGTGTAGGTATTATCAGATTTTTTACAATGTTCCTATTTCATAAACATGTTTAGGTATTATGTAAAGGAATGTAATGTATGTAAAGTAAGATAATGTTAACATCTCGGTTCGGTATAACTTGCCTTGTCACCATCTAGTGTATTTTCAGCTTACTATTATGTTAGAACCAAATGATAAAATACTATAAAGAGGAAATTGCATACATTTGCTAATTAAAAAGCCTATCACTATTGATAGGTTTTGTTTAAAAAGACTTCATAGCGCTTGGTCAGTTTGATACTTGCAGAATATCACTAGCATTTTGCAGGTTACGCATTTAAAACAGTTTGGCTTGCTTTTTGTTTTTCACTGAATGATGCTTATTTCCCAATAAATGAGGACAAAATGATAGTGTCCCCAAATTTATGGCTCACTTTTATGCATATATGGATGAAAAAAAAGAACGAGAACTTGTCTATTTTGAGGTAAAAATGCTTCAATCAGCAAAAATATTTGCACGAAAATATTTTGTCTGGTTAATTTTTATTTTTGTTGTTCAAGCAATTTGTGATGTTAAAATATACATTTCGACGGCGGCGACCTTCAATTTAGCGAAATATGTGTTGTGTAGTATAAGTATATGTATGTACTTCATATTATCATAAAGAATTTGCTGTGTTATAGAAAAAAAAATATTCCCTTAAATTTTTAGATGATGTTAGACTTCGCTCGCAACTCCAACCGCGACAATTATACACCTTAACCTTCCTCAAGAATCATACAATCTTTTGGTACAAACCGTACAAAAAAAAAGTTATGTAAAGGTGCCTTATTCAGGCGGTTGGAGCTTGCAAGCGCAGTCTTTTTATTTATTTTTGATTTATAGTGTCACGCCTGTATCCCCGAAGGGGTAGGCAGAGGTGTTAATATTACACCTACATTTTGCCATGAATTTTTGAGTCCCACGTAATAGGAAGCGAGCCTATTTCCTTTACTGGGCACATCACTAGACTCCGGGCTGCTACTGAGTATTCGGTAAAAAACCAGTAACACTTTTGCCCGACCCGGGAATCGAACCAGGGACCTCTGATCAGCAGTCGCATACGCCATCCACTGGAACACGGAGGCAGTCTAGTTGTACATATATAATTATTAGCACTGCCTCACTAATTCAAAAATCTACACCGTAGATAAATAACAGTAAAATTCAGAATAAATCTGGTCCCTCAAAATACAACACATAATTATATTAAGTGCTGTATTTTGCTATTTTTTTAGTAAATCACAGTGCCCGTTCACATGTCACTTAACAGACATATTAAAATCTCGATGTACTAGAATATTCTTCTCTCAAAAACTTGGGTGAATAAATACGTACTCTATTTGTGGCATACTGATGGTATAGTAATGCGCCACATTATGGTCTCGGTTTTTGCGTCGCGTAGGATGTTAAATAAACTTAATATACGCGACGTGAAGATGCTGAGTGAGGTGTAAACATAATATACATAGATGATGATAATGATTTTTTACTGTCTTATCTGATGACGTGGGTACCTCGAAAGCATTTTCTTTTTTTTTGGAATTTTATGACCTGGTAACTAGACCTTTAGGTCAAGTCTTATTTTATTTTAACGGACACTGCACATTCACTTAATTTCTAAATTGTTTTAACAGTATTTTAATGTATTTATATATCTAAATTGTCTGTTGGAGCTGCCAATAATCATGGCGCATGAAGAGATTATTTGTAGAAATTATTTGTAGGTACGCTTGTATCCGTAAACGCACGACTATGACTCGTCAATAAATATCGTTTAACGTATAAAAGCCGCAAAGGTTTAAAACGTTGTTGGGTCAGCATTTAAATCTCTTTTTATAAACACCACGTAAATTTAATGTACTTCGCACAAAAATACTTTGCACGTAATTTCTATGAATTTACTTTATTTGGATAGACATGACACTTCTGCTTCTGGTAGTCACCAGAACCATACATTATTATTCGTCATTTCATTTTTTTTATAAGCTGCTTTTAGTCATAAAGAGCCTTTGTTTCATTTCTTTATTTTATTTTCAATTTAATCAACACTCTCGCTAAGAATAATAAATGCTTTTCTGCTTTAGATAAGCATTAAGCCTACAGACACTAACACCAACTTTCCTATGACAAATTAAACCTCATTCTCCTATTTTACATGCCCTGCTCATATAATGTTGACATTATCGAAACTCAAAGCCTTACAGATTAACACACAGGCCAGAGCAAGCACCGCTATTGGAAAATTAAGCCGCTCGAAACCTATGAAGTTGTAAACTGGCCGTCCAATTTTCGGACTTAAATCCTCTACGTGTACTATTGTCTAAAGACAATATAGCTAATATAATGGCTTTGCTTATTCGTTTATTTGTGGATTAGGTTTAGTAATAATTTTCTGTAACTCCGTTTGTTCTGTATCTACAAAATTATTTTTAATACAAGACATACCTACGTATTTTGACAGAGGAAACCTATTCAAATAATACGGCATTGGTTTACAGGTTGATTTAACTTGCATAATGTTTGTATACATCCATTTGTTGCAGTTTTAAGCCGACATTCCTTTATGCATAATTCTATTTTTATTGCTTACAATTCTAGCTTTAAAACACACATAATGAATACGGTAAGCTAGCTCGTATGTATTTCCCCACCTTTACGCTATAAAAAAACGCTGAAAACCAAAGCCAAAACATGTATGACGCGACAGTCGCCACTCTATTGCATTTTAATCAACAGTCCGACATTTTACGAGCTGTTACGACGCCATTACTGGCGCGCACCTTTTCATGACGTCACGTCCGTCATATAACGTAACCTAAATATACTGTTTAATAATTTAGAGCCAGTTCTCTGTTACCTCTATTTGCTCGTTTGTTTAGTAACAACGTATTTTATTTTTGTTTTGAAATGAATTTTGTATGCCTGAGCTTTGTATGGTTTGTCTTACGTTTGAATTGTTTTATGTTATTGTTCTTTTGTGTTGGAGAATGTACAATTGTACGGTGTGGGAGTAAGGTAATTTGGTATTCAGGGCTCATAATGTACCTACACATGATTTTCTTTAGTTTCATTTTCTAAGAAACTCAGTGAATGTTTGCACGGATGGTGGAGTGGTTGCACGGTTGGCTCAGCATTTATCCCTGTGTAAAGTGTTTTCAGTTCGAACCCATTCTGGGATAAATTTAGATATGTAATAATAGCAATAAAAGCTTAAATTGCCATAACAGAGAGAAGACCAGCGGCTAACGGCCGGTCTCTTTGTCTGATATTTAATTTTTTATTTTGTCTTTTGAAAGTCATGATAATATGCCTGTTCTTTTGTGTAGAATCCAGTCAGTTTACAAAGTAAAAAGTTCTTTAGCAAATTGTAAACTTGGGAGTTCTTCAATGTTCATGTAAAACGTAAAACTTATGTATCAAAGAAAACAAAATTTGCACAGTTTTATATTTTAGAGAAGTATATGGGGTAAAAAAGTATAAAATTTTATTGCATTAAATAATAAGTACTTATTTTCTAATCCGGTAAACTTTTAAATATTTCGGGAATGAATAAATATAATACTACCATTACACGACTAGCTTCTGCCAGTGGTTTCGCCCACATGGCGGTCGCCTATTGTTACAACAATATATTTCATAGCCTATATGCTATTTTGATATAGTTTGTTGTTTTTCGTGTGAGCGTGTGGCCAACTCTAGTGTCGGAGTTTTCAGACCGCCCGAAGGCCTCCGACGTGGCCTAACGATCCTTATCCTTGGACAAGAGCCGGGACCGACAGCTTTTACGTGCCCTCCGAAGCACGGTAGCGCTCAGATGTAAATGCCACACACGGTCACCCATCCAAGTGGTAACCTGTGCAAGCGTTGCTTAACTTTGCCGATCTGTTACGAACGGCAAGCCAAGTCTCGCTACGAGCGCTACCTTTGATATATAACCTATATTACTGCAAATCTGTCCAGTTATTTTGCGCAAAAGATTACCAGGCATGCATCCACCCGCAAAACCTTTACGTTTAGAAAAGTAGTGAGATAAAACTACTACAATTTATATTTGTAGTACGTCATCTACCTTTTAACTTGATTTGAGGATAGAAATGAAAGCTGTCTCTGCACATACACGGCGGTTGAAGGTACTCATAACCTAGCCTGTATATTTTAGAGTCTACATACATAATTCATACCACTATACGCTCCATAAATATCACCACATAATTCTTACACACATTGCGAAGCATTGAATTTAAAATTCTGCACTCATAAATGCTAAAAGCTAAATCCCACTGGTATAAAATATGACATCTGTTGTATTTAAAGCACAAAATACGTTTTAGTTTCAAACGTCCACCGTTTAAGCACTATATTCAGGACACTGCGTTTTACAACATTTATGTTTCTAAACAATTACGCTTAAATTCTACAGTCGCTTCCTATTCTACAAGGTTGTCACTCTAAGAAATCCTTTGTATCTATTTCTGTGGTTATAAAGGCATATTAATAGGATAGCTGAGTCTATTTCAATCTCAGTTTGTTATAATGTTGCAAACAACTGGTTGAAACCGCCGTTTTATTAATTTATTAGCACCAATCCACAATTTGGTGCTTTGTGTCAAAACCGAAGAAGGCTCTTATGGCTTTTATTTCTGTCTTACATTTTAGGCAAATTTAATTATATTTATTTACCGGAAGCTGCTGTCTAATGAAAAGGTTCATTTACTAGACTTCCAGTGACCTCATCTTGTTTGATGCATATTATTATAAACTGAAAAGTTAAACATCTCCTTCATCATCATGAACACATTGCAGTATACCTACAGTTGTTGAACTAAAGCTTCCCAAGGGTACGCCAAAATACTAGCTGTCTTCATTTTGCCAACCAGCAACTGAACAGCCGGCTATCCTTCTGAAATCATCGGTTCATTTGGCTGAAGGGAGTCCAACATTAGGTTTGCCATTACTGAATCAATTTTTGCTCTAACGACCATCGCAATCAGTTCATACTTGACAATATAAAATGATCTCTAAAAGTATTTTCATACGCAATATCCTTTTGTGACATCCCTGAAGCACAAATTCAGTACAAAGTAGTGCAAGCGTTTAGCGCGAGACAAAATAATGCACTTTTGGGGTCACGCCGCCACTGCTAACGAATGGTTTGAATACATTCGCAAATATCGCGGTTTCGTCCCCACGGTAACTAGAGGTAAGAGTAAAGAAATACTCACTAGAAGCAAACTGGTTCTAAACGGTATAATAGAAGAACAAAATATTGCACTTTTTGGGGTACCTATACTGTTTTGTAAAAATATGGTTTGAATATATTTACAGATGTTCCCCCACGATACTATGATACAAGTAAAATGAATATTAGAGATAGTAAAATTGCGTAATAGCTGCTGCTTAAGTAATTGATATAATATTAGGAATACAGAAGTATCTTTGGAGTGATTTTGAATATATTTGGTTCGGAATTAGCTAGAAATAGAAGGTCATTTCGTATTTTTAAGATTTATCTCTTGAGGAAATATTGCGGACCACCAAACCAATGGTTCATGTTTTAACTGGCTAATGATAGAACTTTTCGTCGTAACAATAGCCAATATTCTAGTAGAGATAATTAAGAGCGCCACAGGTGTATATTACATTGAGCTAACAAACTACGATCAAATAATCCATTCCAGAATAACGACCCATTTATAAATCGAATGCCGAAAAAAATCCCAAAAGGGCAAATAAACATCAATTAAATTTGCAGGAAATTAGAATGGCAGTCCTTTACCCAACGCAATTTTTCTGTTGTATTTTTAACGTACATGTACCCCTTTTCACATCAAGTCCTTTCCAAAGCCATCACAGAATCAGATATACGGTTTCTGTTCGCCAAGTTGACACTGCCCGTGTTATGTCCTCCTTTATGGACGTTTGGGAAAAATTGCCCATTTTCCAGAGTAGCCATTTAATAATGACATGCATATTTAATTCGGAGACTGGCATATTTTCAGCTACAATGTGCACTTTGGGGATTAATATGACAAACGCTGAATTTCATTTCTTGCGTAAGATGACAATTAAAATTGGTCATCAGTATACACTAATTTAATTTTAAACGGAAATAACGCAACTTATTATATATTTATAATGGTTTTCATATCCGTTAACTGGTTGCCATAGTTACAGGCTCCGTCTAGTTTGGGATCAGATGATCGTTAATTGTGATAAAGTACTTACTTAATGTGTCCTTACTTTACAGAAAAACCCTATATGACGTACAGAGATCGATATATCGTACTTTAACTTTCTTAAAATTGATCTTCCTATGTGACGTAAATACTGAGATAGATCTACCTATATAACATACTGTCACTTTCGTAAAACTTTGCTTAGCAAGAGCTTCGCTTGTTATTTAAAAAAACGATAACTACAAACGATTATTTACAATTAATTTAAAATTCATTGCGAAATGTGGGTGTAATATTTACACCTCTGCCTACCCCTTCGGATATACAGGCGTGAGACTAAAATAATAATAATAAAAAAAAAATATTAACAACGTAAAGCGCACTGTATAATTTTATATTCTTTTAGTTTATCGCAAAACAAGCAAAAATAGTGTCGTGGGCCAACTCAAGTATTGGAGTCGATCGTAGAGTTCTACGACGGCGACGGTAGCACAATGCATTCGAACTTCTAACCTTTCAGTTGCATATTCAATACCTCTAGATCGCAGGTCCTATGGGACTAGCGACCACTTTACAATGAGATACCTTACAATAGAACCTCCCTAGGCTGTGTACTGTACGTTATATCTATTCGTAGAGAATTGTAAGAACATTGTTTGTAACAAACAACTCAATCGATCGTAAGGCTTCAAGATTGTTTGTAAACAAAAGATATAGACAGCGAACTAGTAAAACAGTTCAATAGGTATAATGTATCTATTGACTGCACGTATGACGTGGTTTAAGCGGTCGCCGTATAGAGCTGCACCGCATGTTGTGGGTTCGATACCCACGATACTTGACGTAGTTTTAAACAACATGGTGGTTCACGACACAAAACTTTGTGTCAATCGCAAATAGTTGTTTCAAGTCTGGGTGTACTTTGAGTCCGCTGATTAGACAATTTTTTTTTGTGCACGTGGCATAAACAGTACTTAAGCATGGCGAAGCAAAATGCCATCTCATGCGCATTATTTGAACCGAATTTTGCTCGTTTGAGGTAAAGGAGAGAAGCAAAGCAAGCATCGGTTTGTTACAGAATGCATGAGGCTGCTAACCTAGCTGAATTTCAGCTGAACGTAATTTGTGCTCCTCGAATGACCTCACCCACCACTCACAAAACAAGTTCACTTGGATTCCTGCTTCGTAAAATAATGTAAAATATTGGCTCTTAATATTTATATGTTAGAAATAATACCAAAACCACTTTTTCAACATTTCATATCTCTAAGTTCTCTATGTTGTTAGAGTTCAACAATTTACTATATTTGAATAAATTAATTTTAAAAATTATGACCAATATGTATGTATGTATGTCTTTACAAAATATATTAGATTAAAAAATACTTTAAAAATGCTAACGGTGGACTGTTTAAACTGCATTAAAAACTTTTTCACATACATACATACATACATACATACATACATACATACATAACGTCACGCCTTTTATCCCCGAAGGCGTAGGCAGAGGTGTATTTCTACACCCACTTTTCGCCAGATATACTTTAGTCCCACGTAATAAGGGGCGAGCCTATTGCCGTACCGGGCACATTTCCAGACTCCATGCTGCTACTGAGAATTTCGTGACAGAAAAACCCAATAACACTGCCCGGCCCAGGAATCGAACCCGGGACCTCCCGATCCCACGCGCACATTTATGCCGCGAGACCAACGAGGCAGTCGTATAGGGTTTGATGTCGAGTTTTCCGTCTCTACACAAAGATGGTATTTGCATCGTGTTATCCCTTAGTCGCCTTTTACGACACCCACGGGAAGATAGGGGGTGGTGACGCTTGTATTCTATGCCGTCAACCACACGGTGAAACTTTTTCAATAATAATTAATGGATTCTTTAATTTTTTCTGGATTTTAAAACATTGCACAATTTATATTTTTATGAAAAAAATATTTATATAGCAATATTTTAACCTGTAACATTTGACTATTTTCGTTGATGGTCGCAAGTTTAGGTATTGCATAGCGCTACGTGGCAATTATGCTTAGCATTCAGGTCCGGTGCCGCGACCTCTGCTTTTGTTACTAACTTGAAGCTCTATTGTCGACTATAAAACATACTATAATTGTCGTAACAAATCTGCAGTTCGGTTGAATACAGTCACAGTTTCTTTTTAAGACGTTCGATTCATTAGCCGAAATGACATTGCGGGGAACATTACGCGACTGAAAGGTAGCCACCGCGGCGTGTTTGGTGTGTTTTTCCACATAAATAATACGACGTTCATTAGGTTAAATTTTGGCGCGGCACTCTCAGCATCAGATGTGTCAATTAATCTATCAGCCTATCGAAGCCCACTGCTGGACATAGACCTCACTCAACACGCGCTTCAGTAAATGGTCTTAAACCTTCCGCATCTAGTCCGTCCTAGCGGTCTTTTTCAGGTTGCTGGTATATCTAGCTGATGATGTGTCGCAACACTTAAGATTTTTAGCCGATTTTACTGCAATAATATAATTATACAATTTGCTTAATATTGTTTCCGGCAACTTTGTAAAAATTTTGCTGAAACATCTGATATCTACTTTTCCATATTGCTAAGAAGACATTTAAACACCATTATTGTGATTAAATCAATAATCGATACAGACATAATACTGTACAAGGTGGCGAGACGACGCGATTTTATAGTCTCCTGGCATAGTATAATAAGAATACGTTAAAACGTTAGCTAAAGCCGCTCGGCGAGTTAATTGCCTACTCTTGCTTTGACGCACGGGTTGTCACTTGTTTATGCCGCGGCGCCGCCGGCTTTGTCGGCGCGCGCGCTTTTTTTGCCGCTTTTTTAAGTGATCGCGCTGAATACTTTACAATCTAAGCTTGAATTTTTTTTTTTTCAAATACCTACTGACTAACATCCGGTTTTTGAATAGAGAATTTCGCGTTGAGAACAATTAAAGCACTAATTATATACTACTTAATCGATTTTCCGTTTCACAAAAAATAGTTGACCACATTTTGAGTATTTGTGCTTGTAAAATCTATAATTTGACACAACATATGATCAACTCCATATCAACTCTATATTCGCGTTTCTGAAAACATTTGACATTTGTCAAACCTCACTTAGCACTGATAAATTGATAAAAATTTAATTATACAACTTTGGCCTTTTAACCCGTGATCACGAGTAATATGACAGCCCGTATGTCAAACTGTCCACACTAGGGTTGCCAAGCAGCGGTTACGTCAACTTGACGTCTTCACAACAAGAAGGTCATCAAACAGAATTAAAAAAAAAGGTTTAAAGACTATTCAATATTTGGAGCAAATAGATAACAACATTATTAGGAACAAAAAGAAGGGATAGAAAATATGAATTAGACATTTCCGTGTTAAATCCATCGAAATAATTTCGCTGTGGCTTCCATGGAGATATACCTGGCCACACTAGCATTTTGCAGGTTACGCATTTAAAACAGTTTGGCTTGCTTTTTGTTTTTCACTGAATGATGCTTATTTCCCAATAAATGAGGACAAAATGATAGTGTCCCCAAATTTATGGCTCACTTTTATGCATATATGGATGAAAAAAAAGAACGAGAACTTGTCTATTTTGAGGTAAAAATGCTTCAATCAGCAAAAATATTTGCACGAAAATATTTTGTCTGGTTAATTTTTATTTTTGTTGTTCAAGCAATTTGTGATGTTAAAATATACATTTCGACGGCGGCGACCTTCAATTTAGCGAAATATGTGTTGTGTAGTATAAGTATATGTATATACTTCATATTATCATAAAGAATTTGCTGTGTTATAGAAAAAAAAATATTCCCTTAAATTTTTAGATGATGTTAGTCTTCGCTCGCAACTCCAACCGCGACAATTATACACCTTAACATTCCTCAAGAATCATACAATCTTTTGGTACAAACCGTACAAAAAAAAAGTTATGTAAAGGTGCCTTATTCAGGCGGTTGGAGCTTGCAAGCGCAGTCTTTTTATTTATTTTTGATTTATAGTGTCACGCCTGTATCCCCGAAGGGGTAGGCAGAGGTGTTAATATTACACCCACATTTTGCCATGAATTTTTGAGTCCCACGTAATAGGAGGCGAGCCTATTGCCTTTACTGGGCACATCACTAGACTCCGGGCTGCTACTGAGTATTCGGTAAAAAACCAGTAACACTTTTGCCCGACCCGGGAATCGAACTCTGATCAGCAGTCGCATACGCCATCCACTGGAACACGGAGGCAGTCTAGTTGTACATATATAATTATTAGCACTGCCTCACTAATTCAAAAATCTACACCGTAGATAAATAACAGTAAAATTCAGAATAAATCTGGTCCCTCAAAATACAACACATAATTATATTAAGTGCTGTATTTTGCTATTTTTTTAGTAAATCACAGTGCCCGTTCACATATCACTTAACAGACATATTAAAATCTCGATGTACTAGAATATTCTTCTCTCAAAAACTTGGGTGAATAAATACGTACTCTATTTGTGGCATACTGATGGTATAGTAATGCGCCACATTATGGTCTCGGTTTTTGCGTCGCGTAGGATGTTAAATAAACTTAATATACGCGACGTGAAGATGCTGAGTGAGGTGTAAACATAATATACATAGATGATGATAATGATTTTTTACTGTCTTATCTGTTGACGTGGGTACCTCGAAAGCATTTTCTTTTTTTTTGGAATTTTATGACCTGGTAACTAGACCTTTAGGTCAAGTCTTATTTTATTTTAACGGACACTGCACATTCACTTAATTTCTAAATTGTTTTAACAGTATTTTAATGTATTTATATATCTAAATTGTCTGTTGGAGCTGCCAATAATCATGGCGCATGAAGAGATTATTTGTAGAAATTATTTGTAGGTACGCTTGTATCCGTAAACGCACGACTATGACTCGTCAATAAATATCGTTTAACGTATAAAAGCCGCAAAGGTTTAAAACGTTGTTGGGTCAGCATTTACATCTCTTTTTATAAACACCACGTAAATTTAATGTACTTCGCACAAAAATACTTTGCACGTAATTTCTATGAATTTACTTTATTTGGATAGACATGACACTTCTGCTTCTGGTAGTCACCAGAACCATACATTATTATTCGTCATTTCATTTTTTTTATAAGCTGCTTTTAGTCATAAAGAGCCTTTGTTTCATTTCTTTATTTTATTTTCAATTTAATCAACACTCTCGCTAAGAATAATAAATGGTTTTTTGCTTTAGATAAGCATTAAGCCTACAGACACTAACACCAACTTTCCTTTGACAAATTAAACCTCATTCTCCTATTTTACATGCCCTGCTCATATAATGTTGACATTATCGAAACTCAAAGCCTTACAGATTAACACACAGGCCAGTGCAAGCACCGCTATTGGAAAATTAAGCCGCTCGAAACCAATGAAGTTGTAAACTGGCCGTCCAATTTGCGGACTTAAATCCTCTACGTGTACTATTGTCTAAAGACAATATAGCTAATAGGCTTTGCTTATTCGTTTATTTGTGGATTAGGTTTAGTAATAATTTTCTGTTACTCCGTTTGTTCTGTATCTACAAAATTATTTTTAATACAAGACATACGTATTTTGACAGAGGAAACCTATTCAAATAATACGACATTGGTTTACAGGTTGATTTAACTTGCATAATGTTTGTATACATCCATTTGTTGCAATTTTAAGCCAACATTCCTTTATGCATAATTCTATTTTTATTGCTTACAATTCTAGCTTTAAAACACACATAATGAATACGGTAAGCTAGCTCGTATGTATTTCCCCACCTTTACGCTATAAAAAAACGCTGAAAACCAAAGCCAAAACATGTATGACGCGACAGTCGCCACTCCATTGCATTTTAATCAACAGTCCGACATTTTACGAGCTGTTACGACGCCATTACTGGCGCGCACCTTTTCATGACGTCACGTCCGTCATATAACGTAACCTAAATATACTGTTTAATAATTTAGAGCCAGTTCTCTGTTACCTCTATTTGCTCGTTTGTTTAGTAACAACGTATTTTATTTTTGTTTTTAAATGAATTTTGTATGCCTGAGCTTTGTATGGTTTGTCTTACGTTTGAATTGTTTTATGTTATTGTTCTTTTGTGTTTTGGAGAATGTACAATTGTACGGTGTGGGAGTAAGGTAATTTGGTATTCAGGGCTCATAATGTACCTACACATGATTTTCTTTAGTTTCATTTTCTAAGAAACTCAGTGAATGTTTGCACGGATGGTGGAGTGGTTGCACGGTTGGCTCAGCATTTATCCCTGTGTAAAGTGTTTTCAGTTCGAACCCATTTCGGGATAAATTTAGATATGTAATAATAGCAATAAAAGCTTAAATTGCCATAACAGAGAGAAGACCAGCGGCTAACGGCCGGTCTCTTTGTCTGATATTTAATTTTTTATTTTGTCTTTTGAAAGTCATGATAATATGCCTGTTCTTTTGTGTAGAATCCAGTCAGTTTACAAAGTAAAAAGTTCTTTAGCAAATTGTAAACTTGGGAGTTCTTCAATGTTCATGTAAAACGTAAAACTTATGTATCAAAGAAAACAAAATTTGCACAGTTTTATATTTTAGAGAAGTATATGGGGTAAAAAAATATAAAATTTTATTGCATTAAATAATAAGTACTTACTTTCTAATCCGGTAAACTTTTAAATATTTCGGGAATGAATAAATATAATACTACCATTACACGACTAGCTTCTGCCAGTGGTTTCGCCCACATGGCGGTCGCCTATTGTTACAACAATATATTTCATAGCCTATATGCTATTTCGATATATAACCTATATTACTGCAAATCTGTCCAGTTATTTTGCGCAAAAGATTACCAGGCATGCATCCACCCGCAAAACCTTTACGTTTAGAAAAGTAGTGAGATAAAACTACTACAATTTATATTTGTAGTACGTCATCTACCTTTTAACTTGATTTGAGGATAGAAATGAAAGCTGTCTCTGCACATACACGGCGGTTGAAGGTACTCATAACCTAGCCTGTATATTTTAGAGTCTACATACATCATTCATACCACTATACGCTCCATAAATATCACCACATCATTCTTACACACATTGCGAAGCATTGAATTTAAAATTCTGCACTCATAAATGCTAAAAGCTAAATCCCACTGGTATAAAATATGACATCTGTTGTATTTAAAGCACAAAATACGTTTTAGTTTCAAACGTCCACCGTTTAAGCACTATATTCAGGACACTGCGTTTTACAACATTTATGTTTCTAAACAATTACGCTTAAATTCTACAGTCGTTTCCTATTCTACAAGGTTGTCACTCTAAGAAATCCTTTGTATCTATTTCTGTGGTTATAAAGGCATATTAATAGGATAGCTGAGTCTATTTCAATCTCAGTTTGTTATAATGTTGCAAACAACTGGTTGAAACCGCCGTTTTATTAATTTATTAGCACCAATCCACAATTTGGTGCTTTGTGTCAAAACCGAAGAAGGCTCTTATGGCTTTTATTTCTGTCTTACATTTTAGGCAAATTTAATTATATTTATTTACCGGAAGCTGCTGTCTAATGAAAAGGTTCATTTACTAGACTTCCAGTGACCTCATCTTGTTTGATGCATATTATTATAAACTGAAAAGTTAAACATCTCCTTCATCGTCATGAACACATTGCAGTATACCTACAGTTGTTGAACTAAAGCTTCCCAAGGGTACGCCAAAATACTAGCTGTCTTCATTTTGCCAACCAGCAACTGAACAGCCGGCTATCCTTCTGTAATCATCGGTTCATTTGGCTGAAGGGAGTCCAACATTAGGTTTGCCATTACTGAATCAATTTTTGCTCTAACGACCATTGCAATCAGTTCATACTTGACAATATAAAATGATCTCTAAAAGTATTTTCATACGCAATATCCTTTTGTGACATCCCTGAATCACAAATTCAGTACAAAGTAGTGCAAGCGTTTAGCGCGAGACAAAATAATGCACTTTTGGGGACACGCCGCCACTGCTAACGAATGGTTTGAATACATTCGCAAATATCGCGGTTTCGTCCCCACGGTAACTAGAGGTAAGAGTAAAGAAATACTCACTAGAAGCGCACTGGTTCTAAACGGTATAATAGAAGAACAAAATATTGCACTTTTTGGGGTACCTATACTGTTTTGTAAAAATATGGTTTGAATATATTTACAGATGTTCCCCCACGATACTATGATACAAGTAAAATGAATATTAGAGATAGTAAAATTGCGTAATAGCTGCTGCTTAAGTAATTGATATAATATTAGGAATACAGAAGTATCTTTGGAGTGATTTTGAATATATTTGGTTCGGAATTAGCTAGAAATAGAAGGTCATTTCGTATTTTTAAGATTTATCTCTTGAGGAAATATTGCGGACCACCAAACCAATGGTTCATGTTTTAACTGGCTAATGATAGAACTTTTCGTCGTAACAATAGCCAAAATTCTAGTAGAGATAATTAAGAGCGCCACAGGTGTATATTACATTGAGCTAACAAACTACGATCAAATAATCCATTCCAGAATAAAGACCCATTTATAAATCGAATGCCGAAAAAAATCCCAAAAGGGCAAATAAACATCAATTAAATTTGCAGGAAATTAGAATGGCAGTCCTTTACCCAACGCAATTTTTCTGTTGTATTTTTAACGTACATGTACCCCTTTTCACATCAAGTCCTTTCCAAAGCCATCACAGAATCAGATATACGGTTTCTGTTCGCCAAGTTGACACTGCCCGTGTTATGTCCTCCTTTATGGACATTTGGGAAAAATTGCCCATTTTCCAGAGTAGACATTTAATAATGACATGCATATTTAATTCGGAGACTGGCATATTTTCAGCTACAATGTGCACTTTGGGGATTAATATGACAAACGCTGAATTTCATTTCTTGCGTAAGATGACAATTAAAATTGGTCATCAGTATACACTAATTTAATTTTAAACGGAAATAACGCAACTTATTATATATTTATAATGGTTTTCATATCCGTTAACTGGTTGCCATAGTTACAGGCTCCGTCTAGTTTGGGATCAGATGATCGTTAATTGTGATAAAGTACTTACTTAATGTGTCCTTACTTTACAGAAAAACCCTATATGACGTACAAACTGAGATCGATATATCGTACTTTAACTTTCTTAAAATTGATCTTCCTATGTGACGTAAATACTGAGATAGATCTACCTATATAATATACTGTCACTTTCGTAAAACTTTGCTTAGCAAGAGCTTCGCTTGTTATTTAAAAAAACGATAACTACAAACGATTATTTACAATTAATTTAAAATTCATTGCGAAATGTGGGTGTAATATTTACACCTCTGCCTACCCCTTCGGATATACAGGCGTGAGACTATAATAATTATAATAAAAAAAAATATTAACAACGTAAAGCGCACTGTATAATTTTATATTCTTTTAGTTTATCGCAAAACAAGCAAAAATAGTGTCGTGGGCCAACTCAAGTATTGGAGTCGATCGTAGAGTTCTACGACGGCGACGGTAGCACAATGCATTCGAACTTCTAACCTTTCAGTTGCATATTCAATACCTCTAGATCGCAGGTCCTATGGGACTAGCGACCACTTTACAATGAGATACCTTACAATAGAACCTCCCTAGGCTGTGTACTGTACGTTATATCTATTCGTAGAGAATTGTAAGAACATTGTTTGTAGCAAACAACTCAATCGATCGTAAGGCTTCAAGATTGTTTGTAAACAAAAGATATAGACAGCGAACTAGTAAAACAGTTCAATAGGTATAATGTATCTATTGACTGCACGTATGACGTGGTTTAAGCGGTCGCCGTGTAGAGCTGCACCGCATGTTGTGGGTTCGATACCCACGATACTTGACGTAGTTTTAAACAAGATGGTGGTTCACGACACAAAACTTTGTGTCAATCGCAAATAGTTGTTTCAAGTCTGGGTGTACTTTGAGTCCGCTGATTAGACAATTTTTTTTTGTGCACGTGGCATAAACAGTACTTAAGCATGGCGACGCAAAATGCCATCTCATGCGCATTATTTGAACCGAATTTTGCTCGTTTGAGGTAAAGGAGAGAAGCAAAGCAAGCATCGGTTTGTTACAGAATGCATGAGGCTGCTAACCTAGCTGAATTTCAGTTGAACGTAATTTGTGCTCCTCGAATGACCTCACCCACCACTCACAAAACAAGTTCACTTGGATTCCTGCTTCGTAAAATAATGTAAAATATTGGCTCTTAATATTTATATGTTAGAAATAATACCAAAACCACTTTTTCAACATTTCATATCTCTAAGTTCTCTACGTTGTTAGAGTTCAACAATTTACTATATTTGAATAAATTAATTTTAAAAATTATGACCAATATGTATGTATGTATGTCTTTACAAAATATATTAGATTAAAAAATACTTTAAAAATGCTAACGGTGTGGACTGTTTAAACTGCATTAAAAACTTTTTCACATACATACATACATACATAACGTCACGCCTTTTATCCCCGAAGGCGTAGGCAGAGGTGTATTTCTACACCCACTTTTCGCCAGATATACTTTAGTCCCACGTAATAAGGGGCGAGCCTATTGCCGTACCGGGCACATTTCCAGACTCCGTGCTGCTACTGAGAATTTCGTGACAGAAAAACCCAATAACACTGCCCGGCCCAGGAATCGAACCCGGGACCTCCCGATCCCACGCGCACATTTATGCCGCGAGACCAACGAGGCAGTCGTATAGGGTTTGATGTCGAGTTTTCCGTCTCTACACAAAGATGGTATTTGCATCGTGTTATCCCTTAGTCGCCTTTTACGACACCCACGGGAAGATAGGGGGTGGTGACGCTTGTATTCTATGCCGTCAACCACACGGTGAAACTTTTTCAATAATAATTAATGGATTCTTTAATTTTTTCTGGATTTTAAAACATTGCACAATTTATATTTTTATGAAAAAAATATTTATATAGCAATATTTTAACCTGTAACATTTGACTATTTTCGTTGATGGTCGCAAGTTTAGGTATTGCATAGCGCTACGTGGCAATTATGCTTAGCATTCAGGTCCGGTGCCGCGACCTCTGCTTTTGTTACTAACTTGAAGCTCTATTGTCGACTATAAAACATACTATAATTGTCGTAACAAATCTGCAGTTCGGTTGAATACAGTCACAGTTTCTTTTTAAGACGTTCGATTCATTAGCCGAAATGACATTGCGGGGAACATTACGCGACTGAAAGGTAGCCACCGCGGCGTGTTTGGTGTGTTTTTCCACATAAATAATACGACGTTCATTAGGTTAAATTTTGGCGCGGCACTCTCAGCATCAGATGTGTCAATTAATCTATCAGCCTATCGAAGCCCACTGCTGGACATAGACCTCACTCAACACGCGCTTCAGTAAATGGTCTTAAACCTTCCGCATCTAGTCCGTCCTAGCGGTCTTTTTCAGGTTGCTGGTATATCTAGCTGATGATGTATCGCAACACTTAAGATTTTTAGCCGATTTTACTGCAATAATATAATTATACAATTTGCTTAATATTGTTTCCGGCAACTTTGTAAAAATTTTGCTGAAACATCTGATATCTACTTTTCCATATTGCTAAGAAGACATTTAAACACCATTATTGTGATTAAATCAATAATCGATACAGACATAATACTGTACAAGGTGGCGAGACGACGCGATTTTATAGTCTCCTGGCATAGTATAATAAGAATACGTTAAAACGTTAGCTAAAGCCGCTCGGCGAGTTAATTGCCTACTCTTGCTTTGACGCACGGGTTGTCACTTGTTTATGCCGCGGCGCCGCCGGCTTTGTCGGCGCGCGCGCTTTTTTTGCCGCTTTTTTAAGTGATCGCGCTGAATACTTTACAATCTAAGCTTGAATTTTTTTTTTTTCAAATACCTATTGACTAACATCCGGTTTTTGAATAGAGAATTTCGCGTTGAGAACATTTAAAGCACTAATTATATACTACTTAATCGATTTTCCGTTTCACAAAAAATAGTTGACCACATTTTGAGTATTTGTGCTTGTAAAATCTATAATTTGACACAACATATGATCAACTCCATATCAACTCTATATTCGCGTTTCTGAAAACATTTGACATTTGTCAAACCTCACTTAGCACTGATAAATTGATAAAAATTTAATTATACAACTTTGGCCTTTTAACCCGTGATCACGAGTAATATGACAGCCCGTATGTCAAACTGTCCACACTAGGGTTGCCAAGCAGCGGTTACGTCAAACTGACGTCTTCACAACAAGAAGGTCGTCAAACAGAATTAAAAAAAAAAGGTTTAAAGACTATTCAATATTTGGAGCAAATAGATAACAACATTATTAGGAACAAAAAGAAGGGATAGAAAATATGAATTAGACATTTCCGTGTTAAATCCATCGAAATAATTTCGCTGTGGCTTCCATGGAGATATACCTGGCCACAAATATTTTGTATTAAAAATAAAACAAACTGACTTTGACATAACATACACGTTCCGTTTTCACTATGATACCGAATTGAACAAATTCAACAAACAGTTCATTAAAATTGAATAATCGTTGAAATAATTTTAAATACAACTTTATTTCGACTTTTTATTTGTTTCCGCATAAAATTAATTAACTGACAAGTGTGCTTCTTTGTAAAATGTTATTTAGTAAGAATTTATGGTTAGTACCGGTTTTGTTACTTGTATCGGAACGTACTAGTGTTGTATGGTTTGAGTTATTCATGATTTGAAGAAAACTCAGTTGAAAGTGCTTTGAAAAAATCGCACTCTGACCTGTGAAACAGAAAAAACTTAAGTTGACTTCAACTAGTTCAGAAATTTTCAACTGATGAAAGCTGAAATTCTCAATTCAGAAACCGGCCGTAAGCGTTATATATCGCGATATAACTACCTAAATACCTTTTCTAACGAGAAAAAAGTAACAAGTTTAATTTACTGTCGTTTAACACATTGTATAATAACGTTTATTACAAAACTGAATGTAATAAACAATTCGAACGGGCGAGCAATGTAGTACCTACATGAATGCGCGCGATCAGACGCGCGGCGCATCCCGTACTGAAGCCGCGCTTGCCGCGCTCGTCTATCGGCCATTTTCAATATTCGAACTATAGATAGTTCTGTAGATTTTAGATTCGTGTTTGACATATTTTGTAAGGAGCTTATGTCAAAAACTGTCAAAAACGAATCTAAAATCTACAGATCTATCTTTAATTCGAATATTAAATTTCGTAGTATGAGATTGTGTGCGTGAAAACCGGCGGCGGCCGATTTGTATGAAGCTATCCTACTATTCTTTTTGTACTATGCTCCTGGCGTCATAGCAAAATATTGATAATAAATTTAATATTGTAGTTTTTTGTATAGTTTCACGTCTGTATCCCCGAAGCGGTAGGCAGAGGAGTAATATTGCACTCGAATTTCGCCATGTTATCAATTTGTAGGTCCCACGTAATAGAGGGCGAGCCTATTGCCGTTACCGGGCACATTACCAAATTCCGTGCTGCAACTGAGAATTCGGCAATACTCAGTATCACTTTTGCACGACCAGATAATCAATCCCGAAACCTCCCGATCAACAGACGCATACGCAATCAACTGGACTATGGACGCAGGCAATAAACGTTCTATAGTTAAATATTTTAATATCCACGGTGTGCTGAAGTTATATACGTTATTTTAATACCTGGTGTTATTATGGCTATTTTGTTCTGACTACATGATCCGGCAGCCACACTTAATGTTAAGCGGAAAAGACATTAAGCCATAATAAATCCATGATTGTTTACAGGATGTCGATTCTCGTATTTTAACCGACACTGTAAATTGAACAAACTAAGATATATTTTTTTGTTTAAAAAAGACACCTTCCGCAGACGGAAGAAATTCTTGTGTCGCGGGGGACTTTACAAACATTCAATCAACGGACACAAAGAACACCCAGACTCGAGACAACAATGTAAAGATCACACAAAGTGTTGTCTCGTGTGGGAATCAAACCCACGACACGCGGCGCAGTACCAAGCGGCGAGGCGACCGCTTAACCACTACGCCAACCGTGCAGTCAAAAATTTGATTTTGTATTTGCTCACTATTGGTATTCTGCTACACTTACGGCCGGTTTCTGAATTGAGAATTTCAGCTTTAATCAGTTTAAATTTTTTCAACTAGTTGATGTCAACTTAAGTTTTTTCTGTTTCACAGGTCAGAGTGAGATTTTTTCAAAGCAATTTCATCTGAGTATTCTTCAAATCATAAATAACTCAAACTGAACAACACAAGTACATTACGTACGAGTACAAGTAAAAAAACCGGTACTAATCATAAATTCGTACCTATTAATTAACATTTTACAAAGAAGCACACTTGTCAGTTAATTATTTTTTTGCGGAAGCAAATAAAAAGTCGAAATAAAGTTGTATTTAAAATGATTTCAACGATTATTATATTTGAATGAAGAGTTTGTTAATTTTTTTCAACTCGGAATAGTGAAAACGGAACGTGTATGTTATGTCAAAGTCAGTTTTTTTTTTTACAATTTATGTATTTGTGGCCAGGTATTTTGATGTATAATTCTATATGCCTCCATGGCAGCCACCAAGAATGTATATACAATTATATCTCTATGGAGGCCACAGCGAAATTATAACAAGGAAATCGTTTATTTATATTTATAATAGAATAGTGAAGAAGAGATCTTATTCATCAATTACAATAAAGATGAGAAACCGAAAAATTAAAAAGCGGGTAGAGGTTCATTTGCACCAGATCGTATCAATAAATGATCAAATCAGACCAGATGCAAAGTTAAACGATGACATAAATTTATATCGTATCAATAAATGATCAAATCAGACCAGATGCAAAGTTAAACGATGACATAAATTTATAAAAAATAAAATTAAAAAGAGTTTTCTACAATTGTTGCTCTAAAGGCAACATTTTCTTCTTCTTTCTTAGTATGGGTGTTTGTATGTATAAAATGTATGTAACTCAAAAACTACCGAACGGATTTAAGGACGGTTTTCACCAATAGCAAAAGGTGATTTCTGAGGAAGGTTTCGGTGGACAACTATATATCAAAATTTATACTGGATTATACCATTCATACATTCTAAACGCTATCCAATGGAATGACCTGGACTGGTCCAGTGGATAGCGTATGCGACTGCTGATAGGAGGTTCCGGGTTCGATTCCCGGGTCGGGCAAAAGTGTTTCTGGATTTTCCGAATTCTCAGTAGCAGCACGGAGTCTGGTGATGTGCCCGGTAACGGCAATAGGCTCGCCACCTATTACGTGGGACCTAAAAATTCATGGCGAAATGTGGGTGTAATATTTACACCTCTGCCTACCCCTTCGGGGATAAAGGCGTGAGACTATAAAAAAATATACAAATTTTAACCCTGTTCCCACTGTCTCCCTATATATAAATAAATAAACAAACATTTTGTCTTAATTAACCGGTAGTTGGTACTGAAAAACTCCTATACCTGTACAATAAGAGGAAGTGACTCGTAAGTGGACCTTAATAAAGTAAGGCGAACTTTGAAGGACGACGGTGCTTAAATAGCTCTTTGAACTACCTGCTACAACATTTCCTGATAAAATAAACTGAAGTTTCAAACCAAAATGAAATTAATTTTATATTTCTAGAAATTCAACTACCCGTTGAGATAACGTGTATAATTTAGATCAAAGTACAAATTAAAGAATTATGTTTTCAACTATTTAAGGATTGTAGCGTCTCGCTTTAGGGCAACGGCCTCGCTCGCCTTCAATCTTTTTCTATTTTCAGCCTTTTGTGGGGTACAAATATACTAGATTAACTTATTTTATGAATCGAATATATTGATCGTGAATACCTGCTGATTAAAGAGATACACCAAGAAGAGTAAGCTATAAACTAAAACATAAAAATACAATAAAGAAAACTCTTTCCCTTTGAATAAAATATAGTGATCTTCGATTCTACATCAACTTTACTTGTTAAGCCAAATCAATATAGCAACAATTACTTTCCAAAAGCACCTAACAAAACTAGTAGACTACTTGCTTTCATAAACTGTCTTCCAATACCTTTATTTAACAGTAACCATGGCAACAAACTGCCTATTAAAAAACTTGCAGCTATATACTAAACATTCCTACAATATTTCACGTAACATAAAATTAATGTTGTTCACATACCGACTATAATTTCACGTGTACAATGGGACTATGGTAATATGGAGTAGTACATTACATGTAAGGCGCCACTTACACGAGCGAGTATTCTCGCGTAGTCACAGCTTGTTTAGCTGTCGAGCAAGTATTCTCGCGTAGTCATAGCTAAACAGCAACTATTCGGCTACCATATACGGCAAGTGTTAGTGACTGGCAGCGGCTGGACACGAAAAGCCGTAAACGGGCACAATAGCGTGCCATTAGAGAAGCCTATATCCAGCAGTGGAAAATGGCAGGCTGGTGATGATTCGTCTACTACCAAATCGTCGCTGCTTCCAGTGTATTGCTGCATGACTGCCGCTACTCCACATGTGTTGCAACGTGTTTGCATGGAATCGATACATGATTGAAAATATTATAGTAAAGGGCAGGGCACCCCGTCTTACTACTGGCTACTTACAACTTTGATTAGTGCGAGGCAGGTGACATGCGAATAGTGTATATTGTGACTGATGAGCTAATGCATAGTGCGAGTTCTGTCCAATGCTGTTTTGTAGTTGCTGCTCGGGTACGCTCAACATAAAACGATCACCTTTCTACACCCTAAACACTACTTCTTAACAAGCATGTGCTAACGTGTATAGGAACAGGACTAGCATGCAGGTCGTGCGGGATATGGCTCATTGCTAAAACGTAGAGCTTCTATTAGACAGGCCTGCATTTCGTAGCGAGTGCACAGCGAGTTGTTGACGTTGCGGTTGAAAATGCCTATCGTCGAATCACCGTGATTACAATGTCGTGTTATACATACTAATTCACGGCTGATCACTGAAATTATAAATTATCACTTGAGAAGCGCTGCAGGAAAAAATCACGAAGAGATCTACATGTCTAAGAGTTCTTCATAATGTTGGTCAAAAACTTGAGAATTCTGCAAATGACTTGGCCCTCGTGGTGGGCTTTGGCTGAACAGAATCCTATTCTTATAATGAGAACATTATAAGAATAGGATTCAATAAAGTAGTATGACAGCTTACGAACAGGACCGGTGTTATCACAATATAAAATAAAGTGGCCGGCAATAAATCCATCGCGATACAATCGCTCGTAAACGCAGCGCCTTACGGGTAAATATCTATGGTATACAGTTTACTGGAGGACGTATACAGTAACGTAATCACACAATGTAACCCTTGTGTTACATACGACTCAGTGTAACTTGGCAGTTGATATTTTAGATATTGTTAGCAAGATGTTTTGAACTTTGAAAGCGAGAACAGAATGTTGTTGCGGTTTTGTGTGCTGTCTTTCGTGTAGCTGCTATTTTATAGTTTCAATAATGTGAAGAGTTAGATACTTAGGAAAAGCGTAATTTTCTTCGCATTTCGGAGGTGTTGAGCTATACTCTTGTAGTAGAAATATTTTTCAGTGTGGTGACTGATTTTATTCCATGGATGTTGTAAGAAGCGAAGAAAATAGTATATTAGTTAAGTGAGAGACAAATATACATTAAACATCAAACAATCTGTCTGGCCAGCGTGGTAAAGTAGACCAACCTCAAATTGGCAGAATAGAAAGAAAGAAATAAATAAAATGCATTTATTTGTACAACATACACAACAGCTAAATAATACATAAATATGAGACACTACAAAATAACACAAGCAGGTATGTTATAAAAACGAGGTTACCACTCAGGCACAGATAAGACAATACCGATGCCGCAAGTCGTCCATAAAAATTGGCCACGTTAGATCCTTAATATTAGACCTCTATTTTTATAAGTACTTGTTAATACCGTAAATAATACAACAGATGGCGCTAGCGACGAAAAAACTGGGAGTCGATGGTAGCGACATCTTACGTCTCATTTTGTAAGGAATGTTATTTTAAACTAAAAAGAAGAGATGGCGCTATAATAAAAAAGCATTCTGTCTAAAATGTTAACAATATTATGATTTTTCACCTTGTCACCCAAGTGTGCCTCATTTCAAGGTTATAACACGATCTACCGATCTAGTAGGTACCTATTTTACGTATGTACCGGTGGCGTTAAAATATCTAGCGATATCTTTATGACTTCGTGTCTTTCCGTTCAAAATTTGGAATGCACTTCGTACACTGTTCCATAAAGCTGATATTTGACATACTTACGTAAGTTTGGTGGCTATGTTACGGTAAAATTGAGATGCTGCAGTGATGAATGACCTTGTGAATGTACCTTGGTCTGATGATGAAGCCGGGAAGGTGGTGACAGGAACTTCTAAACTACATATGATAAACTACTCGTGTTTGGGCTCGTTTAGATTGACTTGACAAAACCTATGACCTTGTGAGGTTGCCTTGGTCTGATGATGAAGCCGGAAGATGGTCACAGGAACTCCTAAACTACACGTGATAAACTACTAGTGTTTGGGCTCGTTTGAATAGACTTGACAAAACCTATGACCTTGTGAGGTTGCCTTGGTCTGATGATGAAACCGGAAGGTACTCACAGGAACTCCTAAACTACACATGATAAACTAGTAGTGTTTGGGCTCGTTTGAATAGACTTGACAAAACCTATGACCTTGTGAGGTTGCCTTGGTCTGATGATGAAGCCGGAAGGTGGTCACAGGAACTCCTAAACTACACATGATAAACTAGTAGTGTTTGGGCTCGTTTGAATAGATTTGACAAAACCTATGACCTTGTGAGGTTGCCTTGGTCTGATGATGAACCCGGCAGGTGGTCACTAGAACTCCTAAACTACACATGATAAACTAGTCGTGTTTGGGCTCGTTTGACAAGACTTGACAAAACCTATGACCTTGTGAGGTTGCCTTGGTCTGATGATGAAGCCGGAAGATGGTCACAGGAACTCCTAAACTACACGTGATAAACTACTAGTGTTTGGGCTCGTTTGAATAGACTTGACAAAACCTATGACCTTGTGAGGTTGCCTTGGTCTGATGATGAAACCGGAAGGTACTCACAGGAACTCCTAAACTACACATGATAAACTAGTAGTGTTTGGGCTCGTTTGAATAGACTTGACAAAACCTATGACCTTGTGAGGTTGCCTTGGTCTGATGATGAAGCCGGAAGGTGGTCACAGGAACTCCTAAACTACACATGATAAACTAGTAGTGTTTGGGCTCGTTTGAATATATTTGACAAAACCTATGACCTTGTGAGGTGGCCTTGGTCTGATGATGAAGCCAGAAGGTGGTCACAGGAACTCCTAAACTACACATGATAAACTAGTCGTGTTTGGGGTCGTTTGACAAGACTTGACAAAACCTATGAGCTTGTGAGGTTGCCTTGGTCTCATGATGAAGCCGGAAGGTGGTCACAGGAACTCCTAAACCACACATGATAAACTATTAGTGTTTGGGCTCGTTTGAATAGATTTGACAAAACCTATGACCTTGTGAGGTTGCCTTGGTCTGATGATGAACCCGGCAGGTGGTCACTAGAACTCCTAAACTACACATGATAAACTAGTCGTGTTTGGGCTCGTTTGACAAGACTTGACAAAACCTATGACCTTGTGAGGTGGCCTTGGTCTTATGATGAAGCCGGAAGATGGTCACAGGAACTCCTAAACTACACATGATAAACTAGTCGTGTTTGGGGTCGTTTGACAAGACTTGACAAAACCTATGAGCTTGTGAGGTTGCCTTGGTCTCATGATGAAGCCGGAAGGTGGTCACAGGAACTCCTAAACCACACATGATAAACTATTAGTGTTTGGGCTCGTTTGAATAGATTTGACAAAACCTATGACCTTGTGAGGTTGCCTTGGTCTGATGATGAACCCGGCAGGTGGTCACTAGAACTCCTAAACTACACATGATAAACTAGTCGTGTTTGGGCTCGTTTGACAAGACTTGACAAAACCTATGACCTTGTGAGGTTGCCTTGGTCTGATGATGAAGCCGGAAGGTGGTCACAGGAACTCCTAAACTACACATGATAAACTAGTAGTGTTTGGGCTCGTTTGAATATATTTGACAAAATCTATGACCTTGTGAGGTTGCCTTGGTCTGATGATGAAGCCGGAAGATGGTCACAGGAACTCCTAAACTACACATGATAAACTATTAGTGTTTGGGCTCGTTTGAATAGATTTGACAAAACCTATGACCTTGTGAGGTTGCCTTGGTCTGATGATGAAGCCGGCAGGTGGTCACTAGAACTCCTAAACTACAAATGAGAAACTAGTAGTGTTTGGGCTCGTTTGACAAGACTAGACAAAACCTATGACCTTGTGAGGTTGCCTTGGTCTGATGGTCTGTGGTCCCAGCGTCTGTGGTGCATGCTACAGATAATATAATAGGTACTTACTATACTAGTTTGTGCTTTCCTTTGAGTTCTGCTTCGTGAAAATTGTTATTCTTAATTTATATTATTATATTCTTAATTAAATTGGTATTCAGGCGAAATTAATGTAACCTAAATGGCGAACCCCTGGCGAAGCGAACGTCGAGATTGCAAAAGGGGAATAGGTAACTATTAAAATGTAGCAATGAAACAACAGTTCATTTTATTTTTTTATTTATGAAACTATGATACCTCGTCAACTAACAAAAAATCTTGCAAAAACGTTGGATTTTTTTCTCTTCAACTTTCACGGGAACGAAGTCGCGCGCAAAAGCTAGTCATTACAATTGGTTTATTAATTAGGCCTAACAAGCAAGTTATGCAAACGTGCAAGTTAGTTATTTAGATAATTAACTCAAATCCAGATGTTGGCAAATTAATATTTTTAAATTGATAAATTAGGTAGTTTTTTATTCCTCCATCAAAGAGGATTAATTAGAATTAGATAAAAAACTAAATTTAACTATTATAAAATCATTTGTTTTGTAGGATTCGTAATTTTGAAGCTGATTGTAACGATTTTTTTTAGGGTTCCGTACCTAAAAGGTAAAAAACGGAACCCTATTACTAAGCCTCCGCTGTCTGTCTGTCTGTCTGTCTGTCCGTCTGTCCATCTGTCTGTCTGTCACCAGGCTGTATCTCATAAACCATGATAACTAGAAAGCTGAAATTGCCACAAATTATGTATTTTGGTTGCTGCTATAACAACAAATACTAATAATAAAAAAAATGAAAATATTAAGGGAGGGTCCCATACAAAAAACGAGTTTTTTTTCGTATTTTTTGCTCAAAATTACTAACTGTAACAGGTAGACGCTTTAAATTTTCACATAATATGTAGTTGTATATTACCTTTCAAAATGAATAATTAAATTTTAAAAAAGTAAATAATAAAGGGGGGCTCCCATACAACAAACGTAATTTTTATGTAATTTGGTACTTGATCTTAATAAACAGGTAGAAACTTATAAAGTATTTAAGTAGATATACATACAACGAACGTGATTTTCTTTTATATATGATGGTATGGAACCCATCGTGCGCGAGTCCGACTCGCACTTGTCCAATTTTTTTTAAAATACTTTCAACACTTTCAAAGTATTTCTTACTTGAATTGAACGTACGCGATCGCGTCTCGCGTTTTGCCGATCCCCTTCGTAACGGAGTACTTTTACTTTCATGGGATATTATTCCTTACCGCCATACATTTACGGAACTTTGTCGCGCAAAACACTAAAATATTTGCAACACTTTCAAAGTATTTTTTACTTGAACGTACACGAACACGTTTCGCGTATTACCGACTCCTGACCGTAACGTAGTAGGGTAAATACGCTAAATGTCAGCATCCTTACGGTTTCTCTGTTTTGGAATCGGTCTGGCACCATCAATTTGCAACGAAAGGATAGCTTCCGATGCGGTTTTGGATAGTTTGATAAATCTATTTCATGTTTATGGGCATAAGGTTGTCATTTCTACTACAAGGAAAAAGTACTAAGGTTTATATGCGTCGAGAACGAAAAAACTCTAAAGTCGGCCATTCACGGCCCATGGTCGGTCGCGTTTTCCCAAATATCGGCCGGGTATAGGATGTTTTAAATTAAGACGGATAAATATTATTAATATGATTTATTTTGGCAGGAGTCTCACTAAGTATACGTTATTAATCGTATTTGTTTAATAGTAGGTAAAATATTTTTTTTATTTGCACGTATAACGTTAGGTAAGTATTACAATTTTTAACAAAGTAAACATCAAAATAATTATAATTAGTTCTGGATATCTTTTCAAAAATAATTCATACGATTTTCGGCCCTGAGAATCATTATTGAATATATTTATATTTTTAAGCTACGTAATTAACATGGGTTAAGGTAGCAAGTTCCAAAGAGCAATTAATATCTTATATTTCCATACCATAATAAGCTAATTTAAATGTTTTCAATAAGATCAACTCCTAAATTTAAACTTAACTCTTTATATTATAAATAAATCTCTTTAAATAAATGTATAATAAATATTTAATTTTGAGAAAATAAGAAAAGTAATCAGCCTGTATAGTTGGGCTCGAATTCGAGGCTGGTCGACATTACGATCTTTAATGTTTCTAAAGCCGGCCCCTATTTTGTGTACATTATTTCTCGAGATTCAACTAATATCACCCCGGCCGGTATTTGGCGATTAAACGTAAAATAGTTTTTTTTGCCTATATGCGTAACAAATTCTCTTATTAAGGCAATGGAATTAGTACAATTGCAATTTATAAAACAGACTGCATCTACTTTAAGGCGGCCACGGCCGAGAATCCGGTTTTAATTCAAAATTGGTATTCTATTGGCGGCCTCCTATTTTCCCTTTAAAACAATACGTTAAACATTGAAAAAATTATCTCAAAATATAGTAAAAATCACTAATTACTAATAATAATGCTTAAAACAATAAACAAGGAATGTCTGACCGTTCTAATATAAATTCCCGAAGTATGGGTATTCACAGCAAGTAAGGTACTTTAAATATGAAATTGACGCTTCGACGGCGCAATCGCTACTGACGCTCAATGTGCGAAGAGTGTGTAACGTAATCGGAAAGTAACGGTTTGCACATATAGATTATAAACTAAGATTGTAATTCGAGGGCAAATTTGTAACTTCAATACGTTTTAAATGAACGCAAGCCGAAAATGTGCAGACGGCCGAAGTTTGGGGAGGGGCCGACGTATGGCGCATTTACCCTACAGATACTTTTATGAAATAATATTCCTTACTGCCATACATTTACGGAACTTTGTCGCGCAAAACACTAAAATACTTAAAAGTATTTTGAGTACTCGGGAATATAAAACTTGCAAGGTTTTGCGCGACAAAGTTCCTTAAATATATGGTAGTAAGGAATAAATTTCCATGAAAGGATTTAGAAAAGTCCATTACCTAATTTTGCGATAAACATCCTTACTCATATGAGGATAAGGTTTATTTTTCAATACAAACTTGCATTACCAGGGCGTCACACGAAGTTTTCTTTACTCGAGTGCCCAAAAACTTGCAAGTATATTGATACCTGGTTTTCGACCCTGGTATTTTTATAGAGACGCACTTGGTATACTTGGTACGCGATTTTGCAATTGTGCGACTCATGACTATCGGCATAGATAAATATAATACTATACCTATCGGGAACCAAGCGAATGAGTTCTAGAATTCTAGAGAAGTCGGCTATCAAAGTTTAAAAATGCGTTTTGTTTTTTTCATTAGCTTGATTTACAACATACTCAACATCAACTGTTTATTAGTTGCTATTGTCTGTTCAAGATACGAAAAAAATAAAACGTAAACAAAGAAACCAATGATTTTCAAACTTAATAGCTCGTGCTATCAAGTTTTTGGGCACTCGAGTATAGAAAACTTCGTGTGACGCCCTGGTAATGCAAGTTTGTATTGAAAAATAAACCTTATCCTCATATGAGTAAGGATGTTTATCGCAAAATTAGGTAATGGACTTTTCTAAATACTTTCATGGAAATTTATTCCTTACTACCATATATTAAAGGAACTTTGTCGCGCAAAACCTTGCAAGTTTTATATTCCCGAGTACTCAAAATACTTTCAAGTATTTTAGTGTTTTGCGCGACAAAGTTCCGTAAATGTATGACAGTAAGGAATATTATTTCATAAAAGTTATCGTTAACTGATAGGGATAACCCGACCTCATTAAAAATGGCCCCCTGTGTTGCGAAATAGTTACTTTGTGTGTAATGCATAAGTTGACAGGATATCAAATACATTGACATTTTGGAATCATTGGCTTTTTAGGTTCTTTATTGTGTAAAATAGTTTATTAGCATGACTAATACATAAAAAATCGTTATTATAATTATGAACAATACAGGAAAAATATAAAATATGCTGTATAATTTATGAATCAAAGGGACAGGCGTATTTTTGTAAAACTAACTGAATCTTTCGCTTGGAGTATTTAACTTAAATCTACTTTTGTTGCGAAGGCGACATTAAAAGAACCATTTTATGGTTTGTTTACATTTTATTTTTTCGTATAAATGTAAGACGCATATTGATTAACATAATTTATGAACATTTATTATATAATACTATCTACTACAAACACAGAGTAAGTATTTATTATGTATAAAATTTAAATTACACTTCTTGTACGAACTTAAATGTAAAAACAAAACGCAATCGCTCGACTAGATACCTATATACTTTTTAAAATAAATGCTCATGGCCGTTCATTGGTTAACATAATATCTTACTTTTTCAAATATTTGATGTTTATTTAATAAATATTTATTTATTTTACCATCTAGAGATTAAAACCAAATTAAATAAAAATAAATATATACATACGTAAAAGCGCCAACTATGAATGCCGAGTAAAAGTTAACTCATTGTAACGTTTTACTGCAAGCTAGTACGTATTTTGGCCACCAGAGCAACGAAGTGCACATCATATTTTTCAAAAATATTCATATTCAATTTAATGTTTCATTTTTTTATTTAATCGTAATAAAGGGATTTTTTAATTAATAAATATCATATTTTAGAACTTTATTTTCTTATTTATCATTTATGCTTGAAAGTCATCAATAAAATCGATACTAGTAAAGCCATCTGTTGAGAGAGTTAATAATGACGGAAAACGTTCTAAGGAATGAGACCCCATGACTCAGGCTTATGTTAATTGTGGCGAAGACCACAAACCAACCCTGATCTTAGGTGGTAAAGCCAGATGACGATCACAGGTATCAGAATACATACATATTGTGAAGCAAAAAAAGATATTAAATTTTAGTCCATTTTTGTTTCTATTGTGTCGTTAAAGAAATTGTTTCATACATTTGAATAAACCTCATATCTTGCATCGATACTCCGTCTTATAAACTATCTCAACTTCCTCAATTCCACGTATCTAAACGTCCCCAGATGTTTATTCCTGAGTCCAAATATTTGCATATGCAATTTGTGTGTGTAAGTACTCAGACTGCAGGAAATCTTTGCACTATCGGTGTGCTATGTTTCTTGGAATCGTGTCCGGTATATGGTGGTTTTACGTATACCAAGGTTTGCAGTGCTAAATTTATTATTATCGTTAAAATGAAGACCAGAGAGACATTGGGCAAAGAATTAGAGACTTAACGTGCTTTTCGAGGCACGGAGGTGTGACACCACCAGCTCTTTGAATCTGAACTTCTATAGGATAATTCTAAACAGAAAAACCCAATATCTCTTTTTGTTTGACCTGGGAATCGAACCCGAGACCTCGTGATCCGCAATCGCTTACACTACCGCAGCACCACAGAGGCAGTCCACAGCGGCATTACGGGGCATTCTAATCAAACAAGATCCTGCTGTCCAAGATATGTCATTATCATAAAATTTTAATAAGAAGCCGTATGGACTTAGTATTCAAAAAGTTGCCTCACCGATTAACACTTTAACAAATGTTGTGGGTCGATTCGCAAACAGCACTACCCTTTGTGTGATATACTCAAAACAATATATGTGTTTTTTTTTTTCATATTATACCACTTACACACATCATCATCTAGTCCCAAACTAAGCAGAGCTTGTACTATGGGTACTAGTTAATGGATAAATATACATATATACTTTTTTTTTGTAAATACATACATACTATACATAGAAACACCCAGACCAAGACAAACGTCCATGTTCATGCACACAAATGTTTGACTTGAGCGGGAATCGAACCCGCGACCTTCGGCGTAGGAGTCGCTTACACTCCCGCTTCGCCAGCCGGTCGTCCTAAATATCATAATCATAAGATTATGATTTGGTTTTGATAGTTGTTACGATTTTTTGTATCCGTTGGTTAAATAATTGTATATTCGCAAAGTCCGCCGTGTCACAGAAAGAAAATTGATAATGAATAGTGGGCAAGGTTAAATTGTCCCTCTTGGACTTTTTACATAGACTTCAAAAGACAAGAGAATTATGCCTGTGTGTTATATTATGTTGGTGTCAAGGCAACATCTTTTAGCCGCTCCTTTACAATCACTCAGAGTAGTTCTTTCGCTACCGTAATAAAATATAAAGTGCTCGAAATGAAGATGTTTTTTGAAAGAAATAGCTCTCAGTCAGTTTCGTAAATAAGTACAGAAATAATAAAACAGCAAACTGCATAACTCGGTACTCGTAGCCAATTAGCGTATTCAATTATGTTCCTGTGTAAACAAGATTGAAAATGGATAGAGAGAGGGAAAATATAGGTCCAATTACTGCCAGTTCATTTCACTTTTTAGTGTTTGTAGAAAAATTCAAGCTTCAATTGGCGTTTGTAGAGGTTATGTTGAATTAAGGTGCCGTAAATTGTGATAATACTGGTGACGCTATTGCTGATGCGCAAGAATAAAGTTTAGACTTTTGGTATCTCGTTCCTTTTGAGTAACTTGGAATGAGACGAAAACTACTAAGTAAAAAAAAAACACTTTTCATTTACTATCTTCATTTTAATTATCGGCCGTGTGTACAAACTGTCCCACTGCTGGTCACAGGCCTGTTCTCACCTTGACTTTTCAACTATGTTTTGAGAATTCTCAAGCATGTAGGTTATCTCATGATGTTTTCCGCCACCGTTTTGCAAGAGTTAATAAACAATTTAATACGCACAGTACATTGAAAGTAATTGTGTGGTACCCTCTGCATTCAATCTTGGTTTATTTGTCGTGGCCATAACATAAACTTGACCATTTCAGGAAATGGTCGAACGATGAAATTGTATCATTTCATGAAAATGCTAATTATCCATTGAGCATTTTATGATGATAAGCATTCATCAGATCAACGATAACAAATTGCTTAACGATATGATCTTCAAACGCGTGACTTCTTCATGAAATGGTCAATAAAATTTTGATCAAATCGTAAAATATTTATATCGCAATATTTGCTTCCCAATACATATTTTTTTCGGTGTAGCGATATAAAAATGCCTAACATAGCCTGTTAATGTGGTGAGACGACGATCTGATTTCTGAGTTGAACTCAAAGTTGAAACCTAAGATAACATATTACGAATAGACTAAACATGACTGACCAAACCATTATATGATGACAATTCAACGACCAACGTTAGGTGGCTATTTAATAAATCCGACCACTTTATGAACTGCTCGATCATTTATTGAAATGGCCAGTTTTAGACTTGCCCACGACTGATCGACTAGGGTAACACCTCCAGTTTCAAATAGTTTGATTTCCTAAGCATTGAATTAACTTTGGCTTAAAAGACAGCGATGCAGGGTATGTGATATCTATCAGTGTATTTTACTTTAGCTAGTAGCACAGCAGAATTGGGACATAGCATCGTATTATAGATGTAGTGTTTATTTCTTTGTTTATATGTAATGTAAGTTATTTCATCTTTATTTTCAAATAGATTTTTAAGCGATATTTACCTGTTACAAATAAGTAGGTATGTGTACAATTCGTAAAAGTTTCAAAGCAGTCATTGCGAAATTATCTCTCTCTCTCTTCCTGGCTATTAATCCCATATGGTGGTGGGGTCAGCCTTCCCTGTCAATCTCCTCCACTTCGCTCGGTCCTCGACATGTTCCTCAGATATCTGGCACTCCTTCATATCTCTTGACACTACATCTCTCCATCTCGTTTTAGGTCGGCCTCTGGATCTTTGACCGGGGATCGAGAGTTGTAATGCCAAGTTTCCTACGTATTCCGGTGGCCTCCTTTTTACGTGGCCATACCATCGCAGCCTACTCTCCTGCATTTTGTCTGCAATGTCGCGTACTCCCAAGCTACCTCGCACGAACTCGTTGCGGATTTTGTCGAGCTTGGTTACGCCGCACATCCATCTCAGCATCTTCATTTCGGCAACTTGAATGGTATGCACATTCTTTTTGGTAACGGCCCATGTTTCACTACCGTACGTAAGAACTGGTCTAATTATTGATTTGTAAACCAAGCCCTTGAGTTTGACAGGCATTCTTTTGTCACAGATGACGCCAGTCACTTCTCGCCATTTTAGCCACGCTGCGGCTATCCGATGTTGAATGTTAGCCTCTATGCTCCCCGAAACGTGCATCATAGTGCCCAGATATTTATATTGATCGCACATTGTGACTAACTGTCCATCGATCAAAATTGGGCTGTTATTGCTGGCATCTGGTTCGTTAAGGGACATAAATTGAGTTTTAGTAACACTCAAACTTAGGCCACCGGTCTGTAACTGGTGTTTCCATGACAAAAGAGCCTGATGCAACTCGGCCCGGCTCTCGGTGCATATGGCTACATCATCTGCGTATATAAATGTCCATGTCGCTGAGTGTTGTGCTGCCTCAGTGAGAGAGTCTAACGCCAAGCAAAACAAAAAGGGGCTCAGTACCGAACCTTGATGAACATCCTCTGTGACCGCTATTGGCTTTGTTACCCCTACTACTGTCCGAACCATCGACCTCGCACACCCGTACATGTCGGCGATAATGCTGATGTACTGTTCAGGGACGTTCTTTTTACGTAGACTCCACCAGATCGTTTCCCTCGGAACTCGATCAAATGCCTTTTCCATGTCCAGGAATGCAACGTACAATGGTCGGTTTTTGGCAGGATACTCCTCTGCGATCGTATTAAGAGCAAACATCGGGTCGGTGGTCGATAAGCCGGGTACGAAGCCATAGTGATTTTTTGAAAGTTCGCACTCGGATCTTAGGCGACTATCAATCACTCTCTCGTAAAGCTTCATCGTATGGCTTAAGAGCTTGATACCGCGGTAGTTGTCGCACTCGTACTTACTGCCTCTTCCCTTATAAATTGGAACTATAGTGCTCAGTCTCCATGCATCAGGCATCTTAGAAGATCGCATCAGGCAGTTAAATAAAAGAGTCAGCAGTGCAACGCCTCGCTCGCGTAAACATTTCCAAGCCTCTATTGGGATGCCATCAGGTCCTATAGCTTTCTTGTTGGACATCTTTTGTAAAGCTTTCTTTATTTCACTCGGGTGTATTGGTGGTATGAGACCCAGATTTTTTTGTTCCTCTGGAAATTCGGTTGAAGGTCTATTTGGGTTCAGTAGTTTTTTGTAATGTTCATGCCAAGCTTTTATTACATCTCTGTCTTTGTACAACAAGTCGCCGTTTGGAGATTTGATGGCTCTACACCTAGCAGGATCTTTTGCGTCCCGGCAACGCTGTTTCGCGAGCTTGTAAATGTGTTTCTGGCCTTCTTTGCTGTCTAGAGTTTTGTAAAGGTTTTTGTGGGAGTTAGCTTGTTCTTTGGCTATTACCTTTTTAGCTTGTTTTTTCACTATTTTGTAAGCTTCTCGGTCCTCTGGTGTTTGAGTGGATGGCCAGGTCTTAAAGGCGGTTTTCTTTTTATGTATAGCAGTCTGAACTGAATCTGTCCACCACCATGATTCCTTTTCTGTTCTTCGACCTCCTTTTGTGCGACCAAGAACCTTATTTGCAGCCGTAATGATGGACTTGCGCAAGTGTTCCCATATAGTATCAATGTCTGCATTCTCGTCAATCTCGAGATGCGCAAGGTGCTCGCAGAATTCGGGGATTTTGGCACCTTTTAAGTGCCACCATTTCGTGAGATCCGGGGTTTGTGTCGGTTTCTCCTTGGCTGTTATCTTAAACGTCATGTCCATCACAACAGGCCGATGTTGGGTAGTAACTGATTCTCCCGGGATTACCTTACAGTTTGTGACGCGCCCGATATAAGCTCGGTTGATTAAGATGTAGTCAATTTGCGATGATGTTGCCCTGCTCTTGTACGTGATCTTGTGCTCTAGCTTTTTCGAAAACAACGAATTTACGATAGCTAGATCGAATGCTGCCGCTGTAGAGAGTATGACTTTCCCAACGTCATTCAGTGTGCCATAGGCGTGACCTCCGTGCACTCTTTTGAACGCATCGTTCGATGCTCCTATGTGACCGTTTAGATCTCCTCCTAGTATTACAGTTTCCGTTTGGGGGACTTGCTGGAGGGTAGCTTCAAGAGTTGTCCAAAAGTTGTCCTTTTCCACTTGACTGCAACCTGCTTGGGGAGCGTATGCAGATATTAAATTTATAGTTTGTCCCTCTATGATCACTTTTATAGCCATTAGTCTATCATTGGTGCGGTTTATTTCTAGGATGTTATTAAGGTGTTCATCTTTGACAGCAATTGCTACGCCATTTCTTCCGTGCTTTTCACCGACGTACATAAGCTTGTAGCCCTCTCCGATGTTACGGGCTTTCGATCCAGTCCATCGAGTTTCTTGTAGGCAGACAAAATCTATGTTTCTACGTTTGAATAGTGAAGCCAGCTGCTTTGTCTTCCCTGTAAGTGTTCCCACATTCAAAGTAGCGAAGCGTATCTTCAAGTTACAATTTGGGACTCGCTTCGTTAGCCGAGCCCGTCCATGACTCGGTAGCCCTAGCAAACTATTCGCAGATGTAGGGCGATGTGTCTGCGCGTCGTTTTGTGGCGACGCCCTATTTCTTATCCGCAATACATTTTGTAACTTGTCCATACTTCTATCTAAAAATTCGGCTTTATTTTTGGGTTTATTACCGTTGTGTACCGATTGCCATCTGACGTACAAAAACCTATCCGCTTAGATAGGGAAACCCGTGAATTTAATGTGTACAATTCATATACAGGTATTTCTGCCTGCCTGAAGTGATGTCTGGTTATCCCGCCAGAATGTCGGTCGCCAGGGCCTCGTTCGTTGGTCTGCAGGGTGCACCGCGAGCAGGTGAGGTTGACAATTGGGTTTGATACAGGTGGAAGTCTCAACCCCTTACACCCCTCATTGCGAAATTAAATTGTACATAATTCCTTGTAGTAGTTGTAATTTACCATCAAACGCTAAGAGTATGAAAACTGTCGAACATGCAACAACTTCAGTTTTCATTAAGACCAAGTTGAACCTGCGCTAAAACTTTTTGTACCGACACTATTGTATAATATAATGACACTAATAAAATGCACTTTTCTTTTTCAAACCAAAAGCAAGCCTGTCAGTATTTTTTAATGTTCTTGAAGACATATTTTCGCACTTCATGGACGCTTCGGTACTTCGTTACATTTTACACTTTACCAGGTTAATAGTCAAAGCCTTAAAGCTTAACTAAGGTTAAGTACAGAAAATTTCATCGGCCATTTTTAAAATGTAAAGTGTAGCTTTCAAAGAAAAGCTATAAGATTCACACTCTATGGTAAAAACGCTGTGTAAAAAAATAAGGTTGATTTTGTATGGCAAGGTTTTAATTATTGTAATTGGTTATTCTTCACAATTTTAATCAAATAAATAAATAAATGTAATATATGATTCATTTATTTTTAATTCTATATTCACAACTCTTGCCTATTTACAAAAAATACAAACAACACCAAGAACAGAGAACTATCTACATGAACCAAGGAAATAAAGAGACTAAGCTACATAATAAAATTATAGCATGGTCTTTGTCCGAAAGTTGATGTTTTAGTTTGTAATGCTGATTGAGAAGTTGATTTTAAGTCTGTAATGCTTTGAGAACTATTTTTGGATCACAAAATTGTTTGTGATGCCAGGGTGGAACTATGAAAAATATGAGCCTTTAAATAATTTTGAAACCAAGTTAAAAAGAAGTATTATATCTTTGAATGAAGAATTCTGCCTTTGCAGTAAAAATACCAAATAAAAAAACGAATGAGTTACATGTTTTACTACTCATAAATTTGATGTTTTCCTGATTGCTTTAGAACATCATGGTGACGAGAAACCTTGAATAAAACCGAAATTTCACACGATAAATCCGAATAAATGGTTTTAAATCAGAATTTTGTTTTCACCTAAATATATATTGTTTTATAGTTCCTTCAAAATCTTCATTCTTATTAGCTGTGAGCGACATATAAGAAAATAGAGTAGTTCCTGAATTGGATAAACAACACAGGTTAAAAGCTTGCCAACGTAGTGGGGAAGCCAATTTCAACTGAAGTGCATTTATTAAGCGGTTTAGTTAAATCTAAACTTTGTTGGAACATTTATATGCGTTAAACCTCAGCTTGCAGTGTGAGACAACAGGTTTTTTCAAAGGATAGATGTAGCACTCAAAATAAGTGAGTGCTACATGTGTAGTGTATCGATTCGAGGCAACCCTGACTACTGAATGATCTATATATCTCTGAATAAAGTAGTAACATAAAAAGAAATATGATGGGTTACATCGGCAGTGGTTACATTAGCTATTTCAAGACTCGTTACCATTAAGAAAATTCAAGTAAAAATTCTAGGTAGCTAGTTTTTATAAACCTCGAAGATTATCTTCCTATCAATATAATCCTGAAAGATTAAGAGCTGAGCTATAATAATTCTAATAATAATAATAATTCTTCCACATACACACATCACCATCTAGTCCCAAATTAAGCAGAGCTTGTACTATGGGTACTAGATATTGGATAAACATATATATTATATACGTTTTTTTTGTAAATACATACATATTATACATAGAAACACCCAGACCGAGACAAACATCCATGTTCATGCACACAAAATGTTTGACTTGAGCGGGAATCGAACCCGCGACCTTCGGCGTAGCAGTCGCTTACACTCTCGCTGCGCCAACCTGTCCTCTATGGTCGCTATAAAGACAAATTTACATGTTCAGTCAACGGGTATTTCCTGACCTATTTTGAAGTACTGATTTGCACCACGGCGTAAAACAGTACTTAAATGTTTTTATTGTACTTTGTCGATTCGCACCTCGGCATGGTATTCGTAAATCACGCGAAAACTTTTTTGACTACAACTACATAATATTTATTTGTATAATATGTATGCCGTGTGGTTGACGGCATAGAATACAAGTGTCACCACCCCCTATCCTCCCGTGGGTGTCGTAAGAGGCGACTAAGGGATAACACGATGCAAATACCATCTTTGCGTAGAGACGGAAAACTCGACATTAAACCCTATACGACTGCCTCGTTGGTCTCGCGGCATAAATGTGCGCGTGGAATCGGGAGGTCCCGGGTTTGATTCCTGGGTTGGGCAGTGATATTGGGTTTTTCTCTCACGAAATTCTCAGTAGCAGCACGGAGTCTGGAAATGTGCCCAGTACGGCAATAGGCTCGCCTCTTATTACGTGGGACTAAAGTGTATCTGGCAAAAAGTGGGTGTAGAAATACACCTCTGCCTACTCCTTCGGGGATAAAAGGCGTGACGTTATGTATGTATGTAATATTTATGTATATTTATTTACTGTATTGCACAAATTTGTATCAAATACGAACTAAACAGATAACTAACAGATAACAGAGAGGTCATACGCTCTGTTCACTAACAATGACACAACGGAATCCAAATGCCGCGGATGGTGGTGCGAGTTCGCGTTAAGATGTCCACACCTGTCTGTGTGTGTCCTGGCGTCTACAAAGTCGATTGCAGCTGCGGTAGTTCATATATCGGGCAGACAAAGCGTACAATCGCTGAAAGAGTAAAGGAACATATCGCAGCTGTGAAAAACCGACATATTAATAAGTTGGCTATAATAGCTGAGCATTTGTTGGAGTCTGGACCAAACCACTGGATAGAACTGCATCAACCACAAGTCTTATCCACCGATCGTCACTATTACTCTAATAAAATTGTTTTGTGTTCTATATCGATAACATGTCACAATCCAATTGAAATTTGGCAAAAATGTCACAATCCAATTGAAATTTGGCAAAAATATTCAATGTACAGACAAAGTGATCTTTGAGTTTTATTATAGTATAGATTATTAAGACGAGAAAAAGGCCTGAGTTGGCCTTTTGATGACACCACTTACATTGAGCGATTTGCGGCGCATTCAAACGGCCACCTAAAGAGTCAATTAATTGCCTCTTGAAACATCTTTTACATCATTTAATCAAACTCTCTCTTTTGAAATGCTTGAAGGTGTATATTTTTAGGACCACCTTTGTAACTAGCTGTAAAAGAGCTCATAGCGGTCTAATTAAATATCTGATGCAATACACATAGATCCTGCCTTCTATAGAATAAATCTTTGTTTTATATTTCAGTCTTTACAAATAAATATAAAACCTGACAACGGCATAAACTAGATACGAAAAGCAAAAATATTATTAAGTACCTAGTAACGTATTATGGTCAAAATTGGAAAAGACGTTCGTCTTAATAGTAAGTTAAAAGCTACAACCTTATTGCTGATAAATATAATTAGATCTATACTAATATAATAACGCTGAAGAGTTTGTTTGGTTGAACGCGCTAATCTCAAAAACTTTTAGTCCAATTTAAATAATTTATTTTTTGTTTGATAGCTCATTTATTGAGTAAGGCTGTAGGCTATATAACATCACGCTATGAGTAACGGCTGTGCGCGGGCGCGGGCTCATCTAGTATGATTTAAACTTACGACACAACAATATAAAACAATATCACAAACAACTACCTTAGTTCCTTACATTTAAATTTAATTCAGTGCACTAAAACCATTCATAGTCGGCAACACAGGTCATAACTCGTGGCTGTTTTGCGTAATGCCCGCTAACGTTGGGAGCGTTAGTGAATGCTGATTGTGGGGAATACTGTTCATTACGAACGTTGTGAGAACTAGTGGTAATTACTTCTGATGACTTGTGTGGATGTAAAGGCGAGTTTTAGGATATATATCCAAGTTGGATTTGCACTTAATATGTTTTCTGCATGAGCAAATAGAAAACAGTTGACAGATTGTTTTAATTTTGTTTATTCCTGATTATACATCAATCGTAGTTCTTAAATCTCTGCATAGTATTATAAATTATTTAAGCGTGCTCCTTGAATGTGGCTGAAATAAAGCAGAATTAGAATATGTAAATACTCTGTTAATCAAATATAAGTTCAGCTATTGTTTATGAGCACAAAAAACATCATGGCTGTTATTAAAAAAATTGCGATTACATACCATTGAATTCTAGTATATATGTACGATACATTGATTTTGAAATTTGTTTTTAAATTGGAAACAAATACTTATATTCAAGAAATAGGAATGATGATAGAACCCTTTTAACAGCTTCCCGCAAAGTAAGAAATTTCTTTGCACTTTTTACTCAAGACTTTCAAATCTCTTCGTGACCTTGTGTTGTTGTGGTTCTAAAACTTCGCGAAACTTTTAATGGAAATTCTAAGCAAGCTCTTTTTTTAGCTGTAAAACTTTCCTGTAGTTGGCATGAATATGCAGGCTCAATCGAGATGGTAATAACCCATTATCGGTGATCGGAATTTCAGTTTTCTATAGCTCGTCTTAAGTATAAACACAATTATTGATATCTTGCGATTATAAGGAAAAGTCAAGAACAGTGAAGTTTTGTTTCTTTCCAGTTTGAATATATATAAAAAGGTTAATTTATTGACAACTTGTTACTGAAAAAAAATATTGTGAGCTAATAAAAAACTCATAGTTTAAATACCAAATAGGATTTGTATGAACCATAATATACAATGACACTGACAAGAGCCAATTCAAAATTTTCGCCATTTGGATATAATTAACTAATTTAAGGTCTACATAACTATGTTTTCCAAAGTTCCGACCGACTTACAACGGCCGTGGTTATGGAGAAATCTTTACTCCCCCTCGCCGTGCAATTGTTATCCGTTACAAAATTGTGTATGATGAAAATAACAAACTAATTAGCAACTTAGCTATACAAATGGCTACGTATTTTCCTCAAAGACAGTTTAGACTAATAAAAGGGGCCGCCAAACATCCTTCAAAATATATGAACATGAAATGTATAATTTGTGGAGAACCTTGAAAGGTATATGACCCAAAAATGAGTAGGTATAGTAAACAAAGCAATATTCACAACTAACTACTCATGTATCAAGCGTTTGAGTGAGCTTAAAATATAGTGATTGATGTCGTTCAAACAATCAATTCAAGGAGTACGTGTTTGTACTAGTTTACCATTTAATATACATGAAATTATTGACATAGATTTTATACATGTTAATTTAGATATTGCGATTGCGGAATAATTGTTTTAACTGTAGTGCTGAATCTTTCATTTTGTATCTATAATTGCCTCGACATTTCAGCTTACTTTGTAAAAAGTATGGAACACTTAAATCGGTTTTAGGATAACAGGTATACCAGAAATTTAAAAAACTGAAGCCTAGTGAAACCACTTTATTGTACAACTATTGAGGCGCTTGACCCTAGAAGCCCAATCTACATAAATTTGACGTATACCGTGGCAAAATATCTCTAAATCTTTTCCGTTTACCATCATATCGCTTTAAACTCCCGAACCAACTCAGTGGCCGTCAGGACCTCGCAGGACACGTTTGCGTCATCTCGGTAGGTGCCGCCATTCTGGTGGAATTATGATGTTGCACGTCATTTCGACGTATAATCGGGCTTTGCGTAACTTTTGTAATTGTTTCAAATTTCTTTTGTTGTGATTTATTTGAGTTATCTGTCTTGTTTAAACACATTTGCCATAATATAGTATTATACTGGTAGGTTAAATATAAGATGGGACCCCATCGATATATAAACCAGGACAAAATTTATAAAATGACAGCTGGTTCGGCGATACACCGAAACCGTAGGTTCTAGGCGATTTGTAGGAGGAAAATGGACTGTATTAGGGCGAGTTCTGCTCGCCTAGAAAAGATAAGGGAAGAGGATGTAGGATTGGAATGGGAGAGATGATTGTGAGTGGGTATAGGATATTCCAAGGACGGGGGGCACTTATCTTGTACGGCGATCTTCTTCGTCTCAGAAGGGCAGTCTCCTGGTGTTTCGGGATGAAGCTGCTTGATTCACTTCACTACACAAATCACTTCCACTTGCGAGCGGTTTATATAAGCGGTAATAATTATAGCGGGAGCGGCGCGGAGCGGTACGGTATGGCCGACACGTATTTAGCGAATCCAATGTTCTCGAAAATTCTGGACTGTCTCTCGCGTCGACGTTTCGCGGCGACCAATCCGCCAAAGGCGTGCCCCTCCTTAGGGAATGGGAGACAGGGACGGAAATATGGTATCGCTCGCACTAGACAAGCGTGGAACGATTGACGTAGATGCGATTAGTTATAGATAGGAAGGTAGATGGCGCTACCATATCCCCCCGGCCCTAAAGGGTTGCCTTTAAAAAAAATAGAATTGAACTTAGCTATGTTGGGTGTACTACCGCATAACCCATCAATAGGCTTAGACAGCGATATGACAATAAAATTAATCTAAATTAACTTTAACGAAAACTACAAACGCAATAATAGCGAAAACTACTAACTAAATACTTAAACTAAGAGGTAGGTCCAACTTCAGGCTAGATCTCACTGAGTTGGAAGCAGAGAGAGACGTACAACAGGGCGCACGTAACTCCCTTTAGCGGTTTTCACGGTAACAACGCGAGTTGTACCGTCCTTGGAGGTATGCAATTTCTCTACGATGGCTAACGGCCATGAAAGCGGCGGAGCATTATCATGTATTATGACGACCAACGTACCCTCCTGTATAGGGGATGCAGGACTATTCCACTTGGATCTAGCCTGAAGCTGGTGTAGATACTCCGCACGCCAGCGCCGCCAGAACGACTGCTCGGGTTTATCCAGCAGAGTATGTCTCTGGAGCAAGCTTGAAGAGTCTGCTTCAGGAGCCGGAAATGACGATAATGGCACTGTGTTCAGAAAATGTGCAGGGCTTAACGCGGATGGTTCTGCAGGGTCACTACTCAATGCCGTGAGCGGACGCGAGTTGATCAGTGCCTCGACTTGTGCAAGGACAGTTAAAAGCTCTTCGTAAGAGAGGATCTGTTGACCTATAACCTTGAAGAGATGCGTTTTAATTACTTTGACCATGCTTTCCCAACATCCACCGAAATGTGGTGATGCTGGTGGAATAAACTTCCAGTCAATATGATTTATGGAAAGTTCTTCCTGAAGGCGAGTACGATATTCTTCCCTGAGAAACTTATAAAGGTCTCGTAAATAAGAACTTGCGCCCACAAAACAAGTGCCGTTATCCGTGTACAAACACTGTATAGGGCCGCGCCGTGAGAGAAATCGTTTAAGGGCTGCCAGGAATGACACCATGCTTAAATCTGTCGCAACTTCAATACGCGTAGCGCGCGTCGTTAAGCATGTAAAAATACATAGCCAGGCTTTACGGCTTTTAACACCTCAACCACGCACTGGCGTATACTGCAGTGGTCCTGCGTAATCACAAACGGTGTGTGTAAACGCTTTAGCAACCTGGTTGACGCGCTGGCTAGGGAGATCGGCCATGGGAGGGAAAGTCGGACGCGGACGAAATTTGAAACAGACGTTACATTTATGTATTCTGTGACGAATTATTCGTCGAGCGGCTAAAATCCAATACTTATGCCTAAGTAAGGACATAAGTAACTCCGGACGGGCATGGAGGTGCTCCTTGTGATAAAAATCAACAAGAAGGTCGACAACATGATCATGTCGCGGCAGAATACAAGGATGTTTGTAGTTATAGGGTTCATCCAAATTTGACAGACGACCCCCAACGCGTATGACGCCGTGTTCATCGAGAAACGGCTTAAGTCGAAGGATAGCGGGAGAACAAGGTACATTGTCTTTCAAATTTTGAATGTCGTTACTAAAATGAACAGCCTGTACAACCCGTAGTAACTTACATTCTGCGAATTTGATATCAGTACTTGATACAAAAGTCTCATTAGGTATGTGCCTAAGAAACCTATAGACATAAACGATGGCGCGGAGTAACTTAGACCATGATGACATGCGTAGTGCGAGTGCATAGATGGGAGACTCCGCCACCTCAGCAATCACGGGATAAGAAACAGATTTTCGTTCGGGTACATCTTCGTCTTCTGCACTGTGGTCAAAGGGTTGCATGGGCCATTCTGACGGATCATGGGAGATCCAAGAAGGTCCACGATGCCACAATGGATGATGCAGAAGATTAAGTGGAGTGACACCACGAGACAAGCAATCTGCGGGGTTCTCAATACCCGCGACGTGATTGAAACAAGTAGCAGGAACCAGTTCAATCAATTTACTAACGCGGTTGGCGACAAAAGTCTGCCAGCGATGAGGAGAAGAATGAATCCAAGCGAGCACTACTTTGGAGTCGGAAAATGCGTATATTTTATTAATGGGGTAGTGGGGCAAAACTGTGTCTTGAACCTTGCGGAGCAACTGAGACAGCAGAAGGGCCGCGCACAACTCCAGTCTCGCAACTGAAATGGTTTTAACAGGCGAGACCTTAGACTTGGCACAAACTAACTGCACCGAGTAGTTAGAACCAATGCGGACTTGCAGATATACGACTCCGCCGTAAGCACGCTCGCTGGCGTCAGCGAAGCCTATTAAGTTGATGGTACATCCATCTACCAACCCAAGATGACGCGAAATAGTAATTTGATTGAGCGCGGTAAGCTCAATACAAAACTGGCCCCAAGCGGCGACAATATGGTCAGGGGGTGTTTCATCCCACTCACACTTTGATAGCCAAAACTCTTTGATCAAGAGCTTGGCGTACAAAATTGTGGGAGCCACAAAACCCATTATGTCCTATAGTCGAGCCACTGTGGACAGCATAGTGCGTTTGGTGCACTTATCATCTGGTGGTGAGACGTCAAACCGAAAACTATCGCAGGATTTGTCCCAGCGTAAACCGAGAACCTTATGCGGTACAGACTTCTCAAACTCAATGTCTGGAGAAGCCTTATGAGAATCTGGTATGCGTGCGAGAACCTCCTTAGAGTTTCTTGTCCATTTGACAAGATCAAACTGGCCTCGCTTGAAAAGCTAAATAAGCTCTTCACAAAGCGAAATTGCTAGCGGAGCGGATATGACACTACAGGCAATGTCATCCATGTACAAAGCGGAAGTGGCAACAGCCGCTGCGGCGGGAAAGTGATCGCCTTCATCAGCGATCAACTGGCGAACAACTCGTAACGCGTGATATGGGCTAGACTTGAGTCCAAAACAAACACAATTGAACTGATACACAGACAAAGGTTCTTTCTTGTCAAAACGATAAAAGATCCGTTGAAATCTACGGTCAGATTCGCGAACGCCGATATTGAGAAACATTTGGCGGCAATCAGCTGACAGAGCGATTTGGAAAAGACTAAACTTTATTATGATGTTAAATAAATCATCCTGTAGATTGGGGCCGGCATGCAAAATGTCATTAATCGACTGACCCGATGTAGTCTTACAACTAGCGTCTAAAACCACACGAAGTTTAGTAGAGGTTTTATCTTCGCGAACTACGCCGTGATGTGGAATATAATATGAGGGCAGAGAGTTGCCCTCGTTGTTTACAACAACACTCAAAAAACCTTTATCTATGTAGTCACGAATGACGTCATTATAGGCGCTGCTTAACTTAGGTGATGCATCAAGTTTACGTTCCAAACAATGGAAACGTCTGAGCGCAGCAGCGTACGAGTCGCTTAACGAATAAGGGTCAGCACAGAATGGCAACGCCACAACGTATCTGCCACTGTCGTCACGAACAGTGGTAGCGCGGAAATGTTCTTCACACTCGAGATCTTTACGGCTCATCGAGGGCGGTGCGGTAACCTTTTCCTGCTCCCAAAATCGCTTGAGAAGAATCAATATTGTTTTCTTGAAGAACAGAACAACAGCAAGACGTAATGTATTGAGAAGTATGTAATGTAGATACGGTACCCATAATCACATACCCAAATACCGTCTCAATAGCGGGCGGTAAGTTATTTTGCTCACTACGTACCACTTTAGTTAGTAGCAAGTGCGGGAATATTGCGGCTCCGATCTAAACATCAATGTCTGCTGGATTCGCAAACTCCGAGTCTGCCAGCGGCAATGACTCGAGGTGTGTGAGAAGCGATACGTCCACAGTAGCGTTTGGCAATGTGTCCGTAATACGCTCCACGATAAGCAAGGAAATGTTAAAATTAATGTCTCCATCAAAACACGAATGTATTTTAATATCTACGGAACCCTTGCAATGTTTTTCTGAACCGCCGATCCCTCGGACTATTGAGTTCGTATTTTTAAGGTATTCCATAATCCGAGGCGTTTGAATAACTCAAACGTTATTAAATTGGTCTGAGATGCGCTATCTAGCAGACAACGTACCATGTGCGGCGACCCATTAACATCATATACGATAACTTGCGCTGTCGCTAACAGAACAGTCTTAGACGCCACACATCGCGGCCTAGCACTGCTCTGATCACTACAAGCGCGCGAAGGCCGTCCGCGCGTGCATGCCGCCTGCGCAATGGATGACGTACACAACGATATCTCATTCTGAGGCGTGGAGGGGGAAGTCACCGTGGCCTGCACCTGCGACGTAAGTGTGTCAAGGTTAGGGGCTTGGCTTGACAACGGGTTATCTTTATCGAAATGTAGCAATGAATGATGTTTTTTATTGCATAAGCGACACTTTGTCTTACTAGAACAATTACTTGTTTTATGTTTTATGCTTAAGCAATTAATGCAAGCTTTGTTATCCTTTACGCACTTGAAACGAGCATTTGGATTTAGAATAGAAATGGTCGTGCACTATATTACTGCACAGACACTTCTGTGAATTATTACTATTAGATTCCGAACATGTTACGTAAAATTGTGGATTAGGGACCGAGTTATTATTACTATTTCACGATTTATTCAACCTTTGTTTGTTGCTGTTAGTGTTAGACGGGCCAGGTGAACCAGACTGCGTATTATGAAATATTCGACACTGATCTTTGATGAACGAAATAAAACTATCTTGTGTAGGTATTTTATTATTGCGTTCCGTCATCTCGAATGCGCGAATTGTATCAGTGTCAAACTTTTTTAAAGCGAGTTGAATCTTCTAATTTTAAGTTCCTTCAAAAGAATTAACCGCAGTTACGAAGTTATCAATAAACAGCTGGAAATTCGCGACAGACGCGTTGCCGGACACTTTGAGATTTAAAGCTTGGTCAAAGTAAGTAGCCGCTAGGACGCGCGTGTCCTGATATCTATCAAGTAGTGACTGAAATATGACCTGATAATTCTCAGCACTGGGTGTGACACCTGCAAATACGGACTGGGCCTTCGGTGACAGTTTACCTATTAAATAGTACAACCTGTCAGCATCTGTCAGAGAACCATTATCGTGCACTGTAGACTTAAAGCTCGCATAGAATAACGGCCAATTTCGTATATCTACGTCAAACGTCATAATCTCGATTGGCGGTATTTTCGGCTTGCGGGCAACGGGCTCTGCTGAACATTTACCCTCCAATTGCGATTGTATACGCTTAATAATACATTAAAGATCTTCGAATGAGGTGTATGCCTGATAGTTCGGTTTTTCATCAGGACTGATAGAAAGCAATCTTGCGTTATAATCGTCCAACAACTTATGAAAATCTGTTCGAATACTATCTACTGTCATACAATAACTGAGAAATGCTTCGCTATTACTGTCGGAAATAGATGCGGTTTTTGAGCGTTCATAGATGTTTTGAATACGCTCAAATAAAATATTGCATTTTGCTTCTAAGATTGTCATCTCTTTGTCTTCCGACACGCGTGACTTCTTTTGTTGTGACATGCTTACGTAAGTATAAGCTAATAAGACCGAAACAAAATAAGAATATCTAATGTACCTATTATTTTACCTAAGTAGGCAACACTTTAGAGCTGTGGAATTAAAAGTTGCTCGAAACATGAGATTTACAAGACAACTATGATAGTTCCAGAAATAAAAATTGATTAAGTAGGTAGCTACATAAAAGTTTACCTACTGATGCGGGCGGAAACAACCATGTGACGGTTATGTAAATATATTAGGAGTATAGCTAGGTGCTATAACTGCCTAGGTATAGCGATATAACGTATAAAAACGTAAATGAATCCGACTGGTATGGATCAAAAAAATGGTTCGGCGATACACCGAAACCGTAGGTTCTAGGCGATTTGGAGGAGGAAAATGGACTGTATAAGGGCGAGTTCTGCTCGCCTAGAAAAGATAAGAGAAGAGGATGTAGGATTGGAATGGGAGAGATGATTGTGAGTGGGTATAGGATATTCCAAGGACGGGGGGCACTTACCTTGTACGGCGATCTTCTTCGTCTCAGAAGGGCAGTCTCCTGGTGTTTCGGGATGAAGCTGCTTGATTCACTTCACTACACAAATCACTTCCACTTGCGAGCGGTTTATATAAGCGGTAATAATTATAGCGGGAGCGGCGCGGAGCGGTACGGTATGGCCGACACGTATTTAGCAAATCCAATGTTCTCGAAAGTTCTGGGCTGTCTCTTGCGTCGACATTTCGCGGCGACCAATCCGCGAAAGGCGTGCACCTCCTTAGGGAATGGGAGACAGGGACGGAAATATGGTATCGCTCGCACTAGACAAGCGTGGAACGATTGACGTAGATGCGATTAGTTATAGATAGGAAGGTAGATGGCGCTACCAACAGCGATTGTTCTCCTTGGATTCGGACTCCGAGCAAGAAGCTTGTGTAGATGAAGATGATATCAGGAGTGATAACGAAGATACGATGATCGACCACATTGAGGATGCAAGCCCAACAAGCAGACAAAAGGACCCTGAAAACCATGCTTTTCTGGAATTGGCCAATCTTGAGGTAACTTTATCGACTTCACACTTTACCTTGCCTCAGCGGTCAATACGTGGAAGAATAACCGTGTATGGTTGACCAGAAAGGGACGTATGATGGGCAGGACTTCTGCTATTAATTTTATACGTACAAATAGAGGGAGAATTTATACGTACAACTTTTGTTTTGAAGTAGTAGAGCCTTGCTGATTTCAGCATGAATAGGCCGGCTCGACCGGGGAAGTACTACCCTCTCACAGAAAATCTACGTAAAGTAACAGTACCTAAACTATTGCGTTTCGTTCGGTGACTGAAATTGCCGGAGGCCCTATCCCCTTTTCCTTCTCCCTCATCCCACTCCTCATCCTATCCCTTTTCCCGACCCCAAGGGGCGGCAACGCACTTGTGAGTCCTGTGGTGTTGCTTGTGTGCTTACCATCAGGCGATCCACCTGCTCGTTTGCCACCTATCACTATAAAAAAAAGATACAAATCATCAGCCAATAACGAGCTAAAATTGTAAAATCTTAGCAGAAATATCTAATGGCAGGCGTCCCTATAGACCAAAACCTAATATTTTAACAAACAATACAAGCTGTAATCGTTTTCGGTTCCAAAAATCGTTCCACCGTTCACACGACGTCAGTACATAGAGATAATATATAAATAGAGGAGAGGAGAGCTATAATCGGGTACATAAGATCATATAGACGTATACGTAAGATAACTTATTTACTTGATCTTAGGAAGGCTTACCTGATGACACGTATTTAGCGAATCCAATGTTCTCAAAAGTTCTGGACTGTCTCTTGCGTCGACATTTCGCGGCGACCAATCCGCGAAAGGCGTGCCCCTCCTTAGGGAATGGGAGACAGGGACGGAAATATGGTATCGCTCGCACTAGACAAGCGTGGAACGATTGACGTAGATGCGATTAGTTATAGATAGGAAGGTAGATGGCGCTACCAACAGCGATAGTTCTCCTTGGATTCGGACTCCGAGCAAGAAGCTTGTGTAGATGAAGATGATATCAGGAGTGATAACGAAGATACGATGATCGACCACATTGAGGATGCAAGCCCAACAAGCAGACAAAAGGACCCTGAAAACCATGCTTTTCTGGAATTGACCAATCTTGAGGTAACTTCATCGACTTCACACTTTACCTTGCCTCAGCGGTCAATACGTGGAAGAATAATCGTGTATGGTTGACCAGAAAGGGACGTATGATGGGCAGGACTTTTGCTATTAATTTTATACGTACAAATAGAGGGAGAATTTATACGTACAACTTTTGTTTTGAAGTAGTAGAGCCTTGCTGATTTCAGCATGAATAGGCCGGCTCGACCGGGGAAGTACTACCCTCTCACAGAAAATCTACGTAAAGTAACAGTACCTAAATTATTGCGTTTCGTTCGGTGACTGAAATTGCCGGAGGCCCTATCCCCTTTTCCTTCTCCCTCATCCCACTCCTCATCCTATCCCTTTTCCCGACCCCAAGGGGCGGCAACGCACTTGTGACTCCTGTGGTGTTGCTTGTGTGCTTACCATCAGGCGATCCACCTGCTCGTTTGCCACCTATCACTATAAAAAAAAGATACAAATCATCAGCCAATAATGAGCTAAAATTGTAAAATCTTAGCAGAAATATCTAATGGCAGGCGTCCCTATAGACCAAAACCTAATATTTTAACAAACAATACAAGCTGTGATCGTTTTCGGTTCCAAAAATCGTTCCACCGTTCACACAACGTCAGTACATAGAGATAATATATAAATAGAGGAGAGGAGAGCTATAATCGGGTACATAAGATCATATAGACGTATACGTAAGATAACTTATTTACTTGATCTTAGGAAGGCTTACCTGATGAAGTGTCGTCATCATCACGCCACTGAGCCCTGTTTTCGGCTTTTCGTATTCAGCCTCTGCCAGCCACTTTGCGTATAATTGTCATCACTCCACCTAGCTGGAGGGTTTGCCAACGCGCGGTCTCCACTCTAGAACACACACACACTCACTACAGACACACAAAACGAATAAAATACAGATGTGTGTAAGAAGCTGCTAATAAAAACCTATCAATCTAAAATTTAGGGTGCAATATGAGCACAAAATACAAATCGAGGCGACACTGATAATGATCCAATCGGCTTCTTCTGTAATTTACCCGCAAAGCTGCTGGCAAATAAAAATAAAGAGATCAATCAATCGACGGTAAGACATTATGCTTGTCTTGCCTACTCTATGTTTTAAATATCTCTACGAGTCAGTATCGATTAAGTATCGGTATTTTCGAGAACAATATCTGCTTTGTCGTCTCAGCTACCTTTGAGATTCTGCTTACACATTATTTTAGTATAATGGACGAGGGTCCATTATGAGACATTGGAGGTCTTGTTATCTAGTTTATACGGCTACTATTTTATTTGAAATGAGAGTAACGAAAGAGTTAACTGAAGGTTTATTGTTATGTATTGTAGTGGTAGCTATATATGACTTAATCGATGTATTACTAAATGGCAAAGTTGGCAGCATTGGCGACATCTAAAGGTCACCGATGGAACTACGTAGAGCAATTAAAGATTTTCAACTGAATCGCTCTAAAAGTTAAACTCGCGACTGTTATACGTTAATATTCTCAATAGCCAATGGTGACAACCCAGGAACACCATTACTTCCCTGATAATAAAGAATGCAGTAATCGACATTTTGCCGACTTTCACTTTTTACTGGAAATGGGGTCCCATGGAGTTTATGTACATGGAAAATATATTTTCATAAAAAAGTGCCTAGAAGTATGTTTTTAGTAACGATTTTAAAATTTTCACAGTATTTGCATAAAAAAGTAATCATGGATAAGAAGAATTGCAGCATTAAACTTGTGCTAAAGAAGAATGCAGTAGGTACTTGTGCAATAATAAACATCCCTTTGCCATTTTGTGAGAAATACCTGATTAAATACCATTTTCATTCTGTTTTTTGCGTATTTAGATACATTTCCAAGATTTTCATGTAACTAATTATGTCAATGCAAAAAAAGACTGAATATAATTAAAACTATATATTATATTATATTAGTGCGGTGTGATTTAATTTATAAATTAAGAAATAACTAATGGTTCTGTAGATGAAGCTAATATTGTTCCTACGTAATTAATGTAATATTCAGTCTATGTCTATAAGTAGGTATCAATAAAGACAGTTATCCAAATCCAATCAAATTCATATTATTTGATTATGTAGTGTCCCGCCATTAACGCATACAATAAATAGGTAAATTTATTAAATTATTATAGTAATTAAAATAATTAATTAATTATCGTTTAAATACATTGATGTCAATTATTGTAATAGTTAATCACTTTTGTCTTGATATAACTTTATGTACACAAATATGTTTACATTAGATTTGACCTTGACATTGCATGATAGAAGAACATGAAGTAGTTTTCGTCAACTTCATAGCAAACACATAAAACGGACTTTAAAACCTGTGTTTAAGTCCGCTGTTACTTAGTCCGGATGGTCAAAAATGACAATGAATACAAACGACGCAGTAATCACCATTCGTTAGATCATAATGCAGTAATATGCACAATTACTGCATTTTGTTTAAGTATCCTGTGATTTTCACACAACTCTAACGGGTTCGATTTCCGCTCAAGTCAAACATTTGTGTGCATGAACATGGATGTTTGTCTTGGTCTGGGTGTTTCTATGTATGTATTTACAAAAAAAAGTATATATATGTATGTTTATCCATTATCTAGTACCCATAACACAAGCTCTGCTTAGCTTGGGACTAGATGGTGATGTGTGTATGTGGTAGAATATTATTATATATGAATATGTTGATAAATTTAATAAAGGAAAATTACCTTCGGAAAGCTTAATTTTTTTTTGTTAATTTATTTGATATATTATATCGCCAACAAAATACGAACATCTCACTCAGATCACTAAAAATAATTATGTTTTTCGCGTTCATATCGAAACCGCTATTTTGCGATTACTGCATTCCTAGTTATCACGGCTGCATACTAGACATTAAAAAAACTTGAAAATATTTTGATTTACTTGTTTCTGTATGTGATAATTATAAAGCTCCATTTTAATTCGCTGAAACATAACGTATTTATTATATTTTTACTACCAAATTCCTTATGGAAGGTCGTACAACTTTACCGATGCAGGGATGTCTTACTTGTGCATACTTAGGTGTTACTTGTTACTGCGCTGCACTTAATATTTTAGTCCGATTCCCACATGATGAAATGTGTGGTCTTTATGTGTTATTATGAATAATATCTAATATATAGACCTTTACAGCCAAATAGGTGCATAAGATCACAAAAACCAAATTACACAATAAACAGTAATTTGACTATGCACAAGAACTACATTTCACAGGCGTGAGTATTCATTGCACTGTACACTGTTAACAGTCAACCAATCCAAATATCAAAGCATATTACTAAAATAATAGATAATAATATTCACGATTAGGTCAAACCAATAGACAGCCTACTGGGGACTGTAAACAATAGCATATAGTGGTAACACAAGGCTTTATTGAAGTGATTTAGGATTAATAATAATAATAATACTTTATATTCCATAAAACGTTTTACAGAGGTTGTTGAGGCCTTCTTTTAAGTATTCAGATACTTGTGTCAGAAGACCACACACTTCCATAACTGGTAAGATATAAAACATAGCCTCGTATTAAGTAAAATTTTGACTTAAATACAGATAACAGTTCAAAGTTAAAGTATTAATTAAACAAAACAGTTAAAGAGAAATTAAAAGACAAAGAACATAAATTATTAAAGATTATAAAAAAGAAATTAAAAATGTGTTCGTGCGTGTGTGTGTGTGTGTGTGTTTGTGTGTTTGTCTGTGTGTGTATGTGCGTGAGTGAGCGTGTTTGAGAGAGTAGGAGTAAGTGTGCAAGTGACTTTGGGTGTGTGTACGCGCTAACGTTTGTAATTTTGTGTACTGGAGGTGTGTCAGTATGTGTTGTATAATAAACATACTTTTATTCATAGATTCTTAGTAAAATAATATGTAATAATATGTATAATAAATAATTTTAAGGTAATTCTATTGAAATGGGTGAAGGAGTATCTCTGTTTCGGTATATGTGAGATTCTTTAGCCAAGAGTTAACGATTTTTTTACAATCATATTGCGTTTTTGTGTAGATCTTAAGTTTCATGTTTACTGCATTATATAGAAAGGTAACTTGTGTAACAAATTGGTGTCTTGCAAATGAAGTTTTTACTCTGTTGATCTCTACCGCAGCATATCTTCGTTTTGATAAAATAGTGGCATCAAATGTCGTAATTTTATGAATTTTTAGTAGGTATGGAATTTAGTATATATAATTTTCTTACTGTTAAAAGATCGCATAATTTATATAGTTCATCTGTAGCAAATCTGTATGGTTTAAAGAACATGGTTTTCAAAAGGGCTCGCTGAGATCTTTCTATTTCTAAAAATTTTACTTTAGTGGCACCACCCCAAATGGGAATGCAGTAAGTAATAATAGATTGGGCAAGAGCCACGTATAATATTTGGCTGAGTAAATGTTTATTAGCTACATGCCTTAATTGTTTAAATATCCAAATTAATGTTCGAGTGCGTTGACTCACTAGGTCTATGTGATAATGCCAAGATAACCTGCGATCTAAAATTACTCCTAGGTATTTAGATTTAGACACATTTTGTAAAATTGGACATATGCAATCTTCAGGATCAGTGTCGCTACTTTGGTGAATTTTTATACTGAAATTCGTATCCGGTTGAGATCTGTTTGTTAGAGAGAAACACATGTAATTCGTTTTTTCAGCATTGAGGGTAAGAAGATTATTTCTCAGCCAGACAGCAACTTTGGACATACCAAGTTCAGTGAATGGATTAATTATAATAAATACAATTAGTACCTACCAGATTTGTGTTTATGAATAAACTGTAATAATTATATATACAACTATTTAAACGCTTTTTTTTGGTGTCGCATGTCGCCCTGGGGGATGGGCGAAGGGGACTGTAAGACTCTTACTGACTAAAAACCAACCCGTGTGCCTCATGTACCCGTGTGTCGGAGGGTCGGGTATCGCTCAAGCATACGTCGCAACCCCCTGACGGGTATTCGCCCGCCAGATGGTCAGACGGGCCCCGAGGCGGCGGATGAAGGTGTTGGGCTCCGCCGCCAAAACACTCAGCGGCCGCAGAGGACAGGGAGGACGGCAACGCAACACCGCAACTCCTCTTCCTCTGCGCCCAACCGCGACGCATCGAATGGTGCACCCCCATTTGGTCGCGGGAGATAGGGCGCGCGGCAACGCAACACCGACACGCCTCTTCTCCCGCGACCGCGCCCGACTGCGAGGGACAGACAGAACTGTCCCCCGCACCCGCACCGCTGGACGCATCCTGCGCAGGCCTACTGCCAAGCCCACGCGGAGCGTCCACTCCGGGGATCCCTCTTAGCTTCACCGCGGGGTTCAAACACGCGGTTACTGAGCCCCCCCACCACGACAAGGTTGAGATCCCACGGGGGGGAACTATTTAAACGCAGTGAAAATTATTGACATTACGATAAAAATATTTTTTTTATTGTAAAGACCACGTTATTGGTGAAATCGACTTGTTTTTTTTTACAGTGAGAGCATGAGCATTTATTGTTTATCTGAAATATCGGCTTTATTATTTTCAGTTAAAAGCTTTTTAAAAGTGTATTCAGATAAAAAATATACATATTAAACGTACGGCTTTATGAATTATCAATTTGAAAAAATTGGGCAAGTGCGAGTCAGACTCGCGCACGAAGGGTTCCGTACCATCATCTATCAAAGAAACTCACGTTCGTTGTATGTATACTTAAATACTTTTTAAGTTTCTACCTGTTTATTAAGATCGAGTAACAAATTGCTTAAAATTATGTTTTTTGTATCCCTTTATTATTTACGTTTTTTTAAATTTAATTATTTATTTTGAAAGGTAATACACAACTACATATTTTGTGAAAAATTAAAGCGTCTACCTGTTACAGTTAGTAATTTTGAGCAAAAAATACGAAAAATCACGTATTTTGTATGAGAGCCCCCTTTATTATTTACTTTTTTTTAATGTAATTATTTATTTTGGAAGTTAATATACAACTACATATTCTGTGAAAATTTTAAGTGTCTACCTGTTACAGTTAGTAATTTTGAGCAAAAAATACGAAAAAAACACGTTTTTTGTATGGGACCCCCCGCTTAATATTAGATATTTTACTAACTGTTACTTAATACGTGATTTTTCGTATTTTTTGCTCAAAATTACTAACTGTAACAGGTAGACCCTGTTACAGTAAGTAATTTTGAGCAAAAAATACGAAAAATCACGTATTTTGTATGGGAGCCCCCTTTATTATCTACTTACTTTTGTAAATTTAATTATTTATTTTGAAAGATAATATACAACTACATATTCTGTGAAAATTTAAAGCGTCTACCTGTTACAGTTAGTAATTTTGAGCAAAAAATACGAAAAAAACACGTTTTTTGTATGGGAGCCCCCTTTATTATTTACTTTTTTTAAATTTAATTATTTATTTTGGAAGTTAATATACAACTACATATTCTGTGAAAATTTTAAGTGTCTACCTGTTACAGTTAGTAATTTTGAGTACTTGAGAGTATGGGAATATTTTTTTATTTTTAGTATTTGTTGTTATAGCGGCAACCAAAATACATAATTTGTGAAAATTTCAGATTTGTAGCTATCACGGTTTATGAGATACAGCCTGGTGACAGACAGACAGACGGACAGACGGACAGACGGACAGACGGACAGACAGACAGACAGACAGACAGCGGAGGCTTAGTAATAGGATCCCGTTTTTTACCTTTTAGGTACCGAACCCTAAAAATATCATAATAAGCATTGCTTAAGGTAGTTTTTCATTAACAATAAACTAAAAAAATAAAACAACTAGAAATCATATAAACGTAGATCTTACGGTGGGATATACTGAGCAACTTTGGAAAACAATAATGTATGGCTGTAAATATTAGCATCTAAAAAGCACGCGTTTCACACTGGCATAACATCTGCAATTACATACATACATTCATAGAATCACGCCTGTTTCCCGGAGTGGTAGGCAGAGACTACGGAACGCCATTTGCAACAATCCCGACATACCTCTCTTGCTTCTTTCACTCCCAAAACTTCATTCATCCTAAAAAAAGCACAGGCTAGAAGTACCCTAGACAGAAGAGCATGCATGAGAAACTTGATGGGAGTGAATCTGCTATTAACAGTGTCAAAATAAGGAAATATTTCTAAAATATTTCTTGTTCATATATCAGCTTTACCAACTTTTCTGTTTTTACTATCCTTACAATTAACCATGTTAGTATATACAAAGCGCAAATTAAACTAACAAAATGGGGAGAACGCGTCACATTGCAAACGAGTTAACTCAAAATCAAGGAAGTTAAACAACTAAAACATTTTGTATTTCACTAGAAAAATACTATGTGCAATGGAAACCAGATGTTGGTATATTTTGTTACTTAATTTTCGAGAACACGGGACAAAAGTTGTGTAAATTAAACGTATGCAGGCAACGGTTTCCCTGGGTTTCATATAATTTCGGGGACTGTTTTGCTTATTGCGTTTGTTAAAACGTGTGGCCGGTGTAGAATTTTTGTTTACCTATCGTTAGGGTGTTTGATAACACAAAAAGCATTGAAAATGTATATTGATTTTTTTTTCGTTAAAAGGCTAAATTAAAGCTAGTTAGGTTAATGTCTGTGCCATAAAGACAACTGTTTGGAATTATATGCTACAAAATGTCAACATATATAAAAGCAATGAAGCTCTTATCTGCAGCATTTTGTCTACAGAGACTGGTGAAGTTCCAATTTTATTTCTATTTCAACCATGATGTCCAGACCGAACTAATTCTATTCTAAAATAAAAAACAAATCTACATACTTACATAAAACTAAAACCCAGACCCAACACGAAATGTATAAAGGTAACTTTAAAAGTGGCGAGAGTTTTATTACAACATAATAAGAAAGTAGTTTATACGGGATTTGCTAAAACTCAACGCAAAAAAAAACCAAATGGGCTGAGCTTGCATGAGTTGCCATGATACTAAAATACTTAGACCACTGATAGAAGCTGTTAAATAGCCAAGAAAAGGGTAAGACCCGAGCAATAAATTCTTAGATACTTTGAAAGTCAAAGTCTGAAATCCCTAGAAAGTATTTTTATAAAATTTGAGATTGTCGGTTCACCAGTGCTTCAACATTATCAAAGTGAAACTGAGCATTAGAGCATCTACCGTCAATCATTACTATGATAATACTTTTATTTGTTTATTTACTAGCTATTATCTGCCTCCTTGGAAAATATTCCTTAATATTAATACAGGTAAAAATCTATCTGTTTACCAATACTAAACTATTCAGTCGTTTTTGGAATTATGTAAATAAAATCCCAACCTACACACACTAAAAACTTTGAAATACGAAATATTTTATTATTACTTCGTACTACCAACGGACCATCTTGTCTTGAGACTGCGAAAAGCGATTGGATCCGGGCTTTCGAGATTCTTATGTGAGGGCTGCGTCTTTAAACTGAGATAATGATTATGACTTCATACTTAATTTAAAAAAATACAGTACTAGCATGCACTTACTACGGCATTAGAGTGAAGATGTTTACTGTCATCGATGCAAATACATACAGTCTCTTTAAAGACACATTTTAAATCTTTTATAGCCAATACAGTTAAGCAAAATATTCGTTTTATTTTTTAATAAAACATTCCAGAGTTCATCCGAACCAAACACAACATCGAAACCGATTCAAAAGCCAGGCAAGACCAGTTCAAAACAACTTTTATCATTGCTCAGCCGCACTGAACTCGGTAAAACTAATATTTTGGAACACAACTGAAATGGAGAAAGCATAACATTCGAACTAACCGCAAATCGTTAGATACAGAACGGTGCAGAAGCAATTTTAAAACACTTTTAGGAATATCAGCAATTTAGTCGTTCAAACGACGTGGACGCAAAAGTTCTCACTTTATGGTGGTCCGTCTGTACACCGAAGCGTAAGGCTATGAATTTTATTGATATTTACTATTGAAATAAGGATAGTGTCGATAATGTTAATAGGCTTTTGGGTTGCAAGCCAAATAGCTGAGGATGCAGTTGTGTAAAAGTTTAAACGGATATAAACTTGACATTTTAATGAATTGCTGGAGGCTGCCCTTGCTCTTGAGCAATAAGTGATAGCACCACCGGGCTAGTACTATCCACGTGCAACAGATCAAAATAATATTGTTGTATACAATACTTTTGCGTTTTATTCACTAAGAAGTTTCTGCAATCATGAAAAATCTGCAAGCTATACGAACTAGGCAATAGGCAAGGCAATCTATAGTTATTTATTTATTTAAATAATATGGAAGACTTACAGCTAAACAATCAAAACAAAAAGAGTAGTAAGGCAATCAGTAAGTCAATTACAAGTCCTCACGTATAAAAGATTTCTTAAATATATAAAAAGTGAACAAACTCATAACATAACGCTGCAATAACAATATCAGATTATCACCTATTCCTACAGTTAAACATTATTATCAGTATACTTATGATTATGACTATATATCAATGGAAAAAGTCAAGAGCCAAGCGCCTCCTTGCCGTTTCCATACTTATAAAATAAGGATCCAAGTCACGCTGTTTACATAGTCCATTGTAATTTCGACTTGCACGCACCATATAAGAGTTTTGTCTATAGTTAGATGAAGCAAAAGGTATACTCAAAGGTGGGTTGTTCCGAGTTCGAGAGGGTACATTCAGGTGAAGCTTAGATAGGAGTTCAGCACTATCAATATCATTTTTTAAGATTTTGTATAGAAATATAGTATCAGAGATGTCTCGCCGATTTCTTAATGGTAACAGATGGTATTTCTTACAGAGATTTAGGTAGTTTTCTGATTGATAAGGAACTTTCTGATGGTAACATAAATATCTAATAAATCGACTTTGTATGTTTTCAATCCGCTCTATGTACTTCTGATAACATGGATTCCATACTTGAGATGCGTATTCAAGATGACTTCTAACGTATGTACAATAGAGGATCTTTAACGTCTTAGCTTTCGAAAAATATTTTGATAAACGCATAATGAATCCTAGTGATTTAGATGCCTTAGCGACAACTGCATTAACATGTGATTCAAATATTAACTTCGAATCATGATAAACCCCCAAATCGCGAATGCAGTCTACTCGGGGCAGCAATTGATTGCCCAAAGTGTATTTTGTATTATCAGGTCCTGGTGCCTTGGCTATGTCTAACGTTGTTAGTAGATGTTTGACGTCTTCAACTTTAACATTTATGTTGGAAATATCCGAAAATTCAGATGCTTCAATAAGAGACGATGACAAGTGGTCTAAATTGAAGTTTTTTGTGTTAGCAGGATCAAGAAAATTTGATGCAAAGTAGGCAGATAACGCTTCAGTAATTGTTTCGCCAGAGGTAAACGTTTTGTTATTATAACTAAGTATACTAGGGAATGCTTTAGAGTTACAACGTTGCTTAACAAACGTCCAAAAGTACTTCGGATTACTTTTAATAGAATCCTCGGTAAGCTCTAAATAACTTGCGTAACATTGTGATTCAAGCACTTTTACTCTTTCGCGTAAAAGTTTAAATGTCAGTTTATCTAATCTGTTACCATAAGTTTTAAACTTCTTAAAATATTTATGCTTTTCTTTTATAGTTCTAATGAGTGCAGAACTATACCAGATTGGATAAGAGTTATTATGTGATGATTTACTTGGTATGTATTTTGTTTGAAGATCAGATATAGTTTTATTGAAAAAGTTTACTGAATCATCAATAGTACGCCCCGCAAACTCATACACCCAGTCAATTTTGCCGATACAACCGTTGATGGAATCAAAATCACCCTTATCATATAAAAAACGTATTCGCGGCGCAATTTTTAAAATAGGAGCCTCGACTAATTCTAAGTCCAATAATAATGCCGGATGATAGGTATCTATGGGAACTAAGGGCTCTAGACATTCACTTACATTTACGGGGTTATTACACAGAACCAAGTCGAGAATCCTATCATAAATATTAGCAACGCCATTATATTGCTGTAAGTCTAAGGCACACATCTCGTCAGTAAATAAGTGTTCATCATGGGTGCTACAATTTGTAGCAGCTAGAAATGAGTGATCAGATGATACCCAGTGAATACTACTCATGTTGAAATCACCCACGATTAGAAAAGCATCTGATGGATTATCAATAACATTTTGATTTAGTTTAAATAGGAAATTAGAGAGTTGTGAAGAAAAGGATAGACCGAGATTTTGTTTACACAAATACAAAACGCATAAATACAAGTTAATGTAAGAACGAGAATTAGATCGCTTTAGACGTATGCTCAGCCATAAATCTTCAGCTGTAGAAAAGAAAGTAGACTGCGATATAGCCGGTATATCCCTCCGAGTAGCAATTAAGACACCACCTCCACGCGACTGCCCAGTAGATACATAGTCCCTATCACGGCGCCATACAATATACCTATCATCAAAGAACTCTGAATCCGAAATCCCATCTGTTAACCACGTCTCTGTAAGAATAATGATGTCATACGAGTTAATTTGAATCTGACGAAAGAAGGTGTCAGTCTTAGTTCGAAGACCACGAACGTTTTGGTAGTATATGTTTAATTTATTTTTAGCTAGCATAGTGAACAAAGCCAATAACAGAATATGCATTAAAACATTGGGCACTATTAAAAGAATTGTAAACACAAATAATTAAAGATGGGCAATCTAGAAAAAACTTTGAATAAGCCTGGTATAAATACGCATAGTGAACAAAACCAATAACAGAATATGTATTATTATTGTGGGTAGGAATAAAATAATTATGAACTCGTATCACCAAGAATGTGCAATCTAGAGATTTTTATTATATTTTCAATCTAGTGAATTTTTCCCAGCTTAAAGCACCGGGGTCTACAAAAAATATCAGCCTTTCATAAAAACCAGTTTTTATGAAAGGCTGATATTTTTTTAAATGTATGTTATAATTACGCATAAACATAGTACAGTGTGTCTGATACAGTTAATTTCATTGTTTTCAAAATAATAAATGTTGTTCTTTTTATGAAACAACATTGCATGCTTCTTTTTTATTGCAATATGTTTAGTTTGAACTGTCTTCCAATAAAATCTACTAGACAGATATTGTTTCTTAACTTGTGTACACAGGTTTTTCTTGTTGTTTATATTTATAAAATTCGTATCATTACATAGAAAGAGACTTCATAAGAAAGAGTTTTGTCCCTTTATTTTTAACACTTCGGTGTAAATGCATCCATGTTTATTACCCTAATACAAGAGTCAATTTCAACAGTCAATCCATAAACGATTGTATTTACATTTTGAACTGATAATACAGGCGCCCGGTTCGGATAGCTTTTCTTCGCAAAATTGCCAATTTAGTGAAACGTTTTCTTATACTTCATTTTAATTTATATGTGCAAAGTGTGAGTTTCACTTTGCGTGAGATAACAAAACGTAACGCTTTCAAACTTTGCAGATTCGTATATATACATTTAATAATGTACTGGATCTAAATTGCACATGTACAAGAAAACCTACGTGCATTTACTCACTGATGTATATTATTGTGATAAGCATGTCCTCCCTCCTAGTATCAGAATAGAAGATAGTTAATTCAAAAGTACTCCCAAATATGGCTCTGAAACCAATAATATCTTACTGCAAAATACCAATAACTTTTCTCAACGTAAGAATGAAACAATGCTTGGTTTATTCACAGAAAATATTTTCCTGTACAGTGAACAACTAACAGCAATCTACAGTATTCATAGAATGTTGCTCAGAAAATGTTTCAAATGTTTCATTTTCTGAGCAACATTCTATGAATAGTGTAGATTCTTCACTATGCTAGCTAAAAATAAATTAAACATATACTACCAAAACGTTCGTGGTCTTCGAACTAAGACTGACACCTTCTTTCGTCAGATTCAAATTAACTCGTATGACATCATTATTCTTACAGAGACGTGGTTAACAGATGGGATTTCGGATTCAGAGTTCTTTGATGAGAGGTATATTGTATGGCGCCGTGATAGGGACTATGTATCTACTGGGCAGTCGCGTGGAGGTGGTGTCTTAATTGCTACTCGGAGGGATATACCGGCTATATCGCAGTCTACTTTCTTTTCTACAGCTGAAGATTTATGGCTGAGCATACGTCTAAAGCGATCTAATTCTCGTTCTTACATTAACTTGTATTTATGCGTTTTGTATTTGTGTAAACAAAATCTCGGTCTATCCTTTTCTTCACAACTCTCTAATTTCCTATTTAAACTAAATCAAAATGTTATTGATAATCCATCAGATACTTTTCTAATCGTGGGTGATTTCAACATGAGTAGTATTCACTGGGTATCATCTAATCACTCATTTCTAGCTGCTACAAATTGTAGCACCCATGATGAACACTTATTTACTGACGAGATGTGTGCCTTAGACTTACAGCAATATAATGGCGTTGCTAATATTTATGATAGGATTCTCGACTTGGTTCTGTGTAATAACCCCGTAAATGTAAGTGAATGTCTAGAGCCCTTAGTTCCCATAGATACCTATCATCCGGCATTATTATTGGACTTAGAATTAGTCGAGGCTCCTATTTTAAAAATTGCGCCGCGAATACGTTTTTTATATGATAAGGGTGATTTTGATTCCATCAACGGTTGTATCGGCAAAATTGACTGGGTGTATGAGTTTGCGGGGCGTACTATTGATGATTCAGTAAACTTTTTCAATAAAACTATATCTGATCTTCAAACAAAATACATACCAAGTAAATCATCACATAATAACTCTTATCCAATCTGGTATAGTTCTGCACTCATTAGAACTATAAAAGAAAAGCATAAATATTTTAAGAAGTTTAAAACTTATGGTAACAGATTAGATAAACTGACATTTAAACTTTTACGCGAAAGAGTAAAAGTGCTTGAATCACAATGTTACGCAAGTTATTTAGAGCTTACCGAGGATTCTATTAAAAATAATCCGAAATACTTTTGGACGTTTGTTAAGCAACGTTGTAACTCTAAAGCATCCCCTAGTACACTTAGTTATAATAACAAAACGTTTACCTCTGGCAAAACAATTACTGAAGCGTTATCTGCCTACTTTGCATCAAATTTTCTTGATCCTGCTAACACAAAAAACTTCAATTTAGACCACTTGTCATCGTCTCTTATTGAAGCAACTGAATTTTCGGATATTTCCAACATAAATGTTAAAGTTGAAGACGTCAAACATCTACTAACAACGTAAGACATAGCCAAGGCTCCAGGACCTGATAATATATCACCTAAACTCAGTGGCGTAGCGTGCCTTGTCGGGGCCCCGTATAAAAATTTTTTTGGAGGCCCTTATATGGAGGTAAAGATTTTTCACGAAAGAAAAAAAATATTGTGAGAAGTAATATTTATTTATCACATAATTTACCCATTTTACAAATAAAAATCGAATTTTAAATATTCACTCTCCTTGCCTTTTTATCGGCAAACTGATTTATTAAATCATTTATGGCTGATGATGATTTTAGTTTTTCTAAAGTTTCTGCCTCTATGGACAATAGTGAGATGTCTGACAGCCGTTCTTGTCCCATCGAAGTTCTTAAGTAATTTTTTATTAGTTTTAATTTTGAAAAACTTCTTTCTGCCGTTGCGGTTGTAACTGGAAGGGTCAAGAATAAAAAGCATGCTGTGATTACCTCGGGAAAACTGGATGCAAGACTATTGAATTTTACTAGCAATAATTCAATGAGTTCTTTAATGGAATAAATTTTTTTAATTTCAGAATTTAAGCATGTTTTTAGAGCCTTTAATTGGTCACAAAGATTAAGTGAGATGTCTTTACTGTATTTAGCAGACAGTTTTCCGGAAGCGTTTAATATCTCTTCGCTTGAAGAAGATAGGAGTTTCTCCGGTTGTAATATTTCGAATATACTACTCAGGTTGCAAAGGCTCTGAAATCTTTCTTTAGTTTGAGAAATTAATATATCTAAACAGCAATAGTATACATTGACTTTGAAATAGGATTCCGGGTCGGAAATTCTCTCATCTTGTGATAACTCATCAAAAAAACGCTTCGTTATCTTTCGCCTACTGTTTTTAAAAACAGTTGTTACCCCCCACTTTTTTGCTAAATCTTTGGATTCATTTAGCAAACTATTAAATGAATTCTGATTTCTTAATTGGCACAGTCTATTTAAAAGATTACTTAATAAAATACTAGATTTCTGTAAGTCATTATTTTCATGCTGTAGAGCTTTAGAAACAGGATTAATAATTTCAAATAGTGAAGAAAAAAATTTAACGAGCACTAAGAAATCAAAACTCTCTAAAATATTAATTATACTTTTACATTCTTCACGTTCATCTTTTTTATTTGAAATTAAATTTAGTTGGTACAAAGTTTTCATGATTAGTAAAAAATTTTTCTTTACTGCTAATAAAGCGTCGTTCCTAGAAGACCATCTGGTAGGACATACCTTTTTAAGGGTAATCAAATATTTTTCAGATAAATCGTCACTTAGCATAGCCCAGCGTTTTATACTATTGCCAAAAAAAGTATATATTTTTTCTAAATTATCGAAAAAAGTCGATACTTCACGAACATGTCTCGCAGCATCGTTCAAAACCAAGTTTAAAGCGTGCGCAGCACAATGAACATAATCGGCATTTGGAGCATGCTCTTTTATTAGGGTTTGTAATCCTCCATACACACCCGACATAACATTTGCTCCATCGTATCCCTGTCCTCTACATTTAGTCAAATCAATTCCATATTCTTTAGTCAAATTTAAAATGACAGTTTTCAGACCTGCAGCACTGCAATCGGTTACTGCTATGAATCCTAAAAAGGACTCACAGATTTTTATTTCTTTCGGCACATTATCATCATTTTCTGTAACCGAGATATATCGAAAAACTACAGATAGTTGGTCAATTTTTGACAAGTCTTGTGTTGTATCCAGAATTATTGTCAGAAATGGAGCTTTTTTAATTTCTGAGATAATACTGTTCCTAACGTTAGTACCAAGCAAACTAATAATTTCGTTTTGAATCGTAGGGCTTAAATAATTTATTTCACCTTTCGGTTTTAGAAAAAGTTCTTTTAAAGTTGCATCATAGTTAGATAGCAGACGTGAAATTGCCATAAAATTGCCAGAATCAGAATCATGCCCCCTCAAAGGTAGATTACAAGATACTAAAGTAATTATAACATTAATTATACGATGCAGTACATCTCTCCAGAATGTAATTTTACTATCGATTTCACTTTTCAATAGAGTATCGATGGTATTTCCTTGCAACCAATTATTATAAGAGAGTGAGGCACTAATATGCTGCTGTGACTTTTCATGGTCAAGAATAGTTTGTGTGAAATTGCTTCTAACCGAAACACCGTTAACCCAAGCAGAGGAGTACGATTTGTTTTGACGATCTGCTAATAACCAACAGAAGTGACAGTACGGTTTGTTTAAAACGTTAGAATAACATAACCATGGTCTTATAATTTTTATGCCTGCCTGATTGAAATATGAATAATAATAAGCTGAAAAAGGTCGGTTATTTTCTGAAACTTTTGGAAATGGTCCTTGTGGTTTAAATGGACCCAATTTAAAAATTATTTTTCGTTCGCATTCAGTTAAATTGTCACCAAAATTTCCTCTATCTGATGAAATTATATTACAATCTGCATTATCTGCAGATATATCAGAATCGTTGACTTGGGGTTCCTCGATTTCTGGATGGACATCCGATAAAGTATGTGCTTGGCTTTCTTCTATTTCCGGATGGATATGTGACGAAGAACATGCTTCAGAAGAATCTAAAAATAAACGAGTAATTGCTAAAAAATAAATACGAATGCTTTGATACTAAACTAAAAAGAGTTATATATAAATAAATAACGTTACTAAGGGTCACAGTTAGAGAGTGTTCAGTTCAGACGCACACAGATTCTACGCGGATTGTGCTCGTACCTATTAGTAGATACAAAATCACCTGCAGCCCGTCCGTGCATTACTATACAACTGCGTGCTATTTAAACGCAGCGCGTAGTGTAGTGGCCATACAAAACGAGAACCCGAAAGCGAGTCTGCACATCTGAAGTTCTCAACACGCAATTAACGATACGATACAGACTGATAAACAAACAACAAAACAAATCGATCCTATAGATAAGTTAGAATTTTGTTTTTTTTAATCAAGGCACGGAACCCTAAAAACAGTATAATTGTGAAAATCGAGGGGGGAGACAACTTTTTGTGACGGACAGATGGACAGACCGAAATTAAAAGATTTCCTTGTTTATCACTACGGGCCCCTAATAAATGGGTTGGGTAGTAGTGTAGTACTTACCTTTCCAATCTAAATCACTCACAGTATCTTGTCTCTGAAAAAATGAAGAAATTTTGGGCACTTTTTTTATAACCTCGTCCCTTTTCTGTTTAATTATTCTTTTCTCAGCGCCGCTGGGATAATCTCTTTTCCTTTCACTCATTTCTTTTACAAATCGTTACTAATACTGCTAAACCAGAAGAACAATATTGTTTGTGCTGAATTACAATGTAATGCACATTTATATAAAGCGCGTAAATAAACAGTGCACTGCACTCCGTGGTTTAACATCCAATGCAAAGTACAACAACGTACACGTACATCGCGATATCGATGAAGGATTCCCGGGGATTCCCCGCTGAGTTGAAGATGAAGTAAGTAAAACGGGGAAGTCCCGCAGCCCGCCATAACGATGTAGTGTTGCCAACTTTTGAACGCACGCTTAAGGCGGGAAAAAAAGGAATTGCTATATAGAATTTTGTCATTTGTAAAATAAAATAAATTAGAAAGTTTTTATTCTTTTTCCTTACACACTTTGGGGGCCCCCGTGGCCCGGGGGCCCCGTATAATTGATACGGCAAATACGGCGGTAGCTACGCCCCTGCCTAAACTCCTAGTACGTTGCGCATCAAGTCTTGCCCAACCAATTACACTTCTTTTTAAACAGTCTCTATCTACTAGTACCGTACCTTCAATATGGAAGTCTGCTTTTATTGTGCCAATTTACAAAAAAGGGGCAAAAACTGAGGTTGTTAATTACCGACCCATTTCTAAACTATGCATCATAGCCAAGATCTTCGAAAGAATAGTTTACAAACAAGCCTATTCGGCCGTCAGTAACTCAATAAGTCCCTATCAACATGGCTTTATGAAGGGAAGATGTACTGTCACTAATCTTGTTGAGTTAAATGACTTTATAACAGAATCCATGGACAAGGATGCACAGGTTGATGTAGTCTACACAGACTACAGTAAAGCTTCCGATCGAATACCCCACGATATCCTTCTTTTCCGGCTTAATAGCGTTGGAATCCATGGCGACCTGCTCAGATGGTTTTCCTCCTATTTGGACAACAGATCTCAAGCTGTAGTATTAAATAACTACATATCCAGTTGGGTTCCTGTGCCAAGTGGTTGTCCTCAGGGTTCTTTGCTTGGGCCTTTGTTATTCACGATTTATATTAATGACATTGAATCGTGTCTCAAGTCATCTAAGCTGTTGTGTTTTGCTGATGATATGAAAATATTCAGCACTATATCATCCGTTGGAGACATGATTGCACTACAAGCTGATCTGCGGCGACTGGAGGAATACTGTCGGCTGAGAAAGCTTGACGTAAATCCCACTAAATGCTCAGTGGTTACGTATTCCCGCAAACGTACAATTATAGCTACAAAATACACTTTGGGCAATCAATTGCTGCCCCGAGTAGACTGCATTCGCAATTTGGGGGTTTATCATGATTCGAAGTTAATATTTGAATCACATGTTAATGCAGTTGTCGCTAAGGCATCTAAATCACTAGGATTCATTATGCGTTTATCAAAATATTTTTCGAAAGCTAAGACGTTAAAGATCCTCTATTGTACATACGTTAGAAGTCATCTTGAATACGCATCTCAAGTATGGAATCCATGTTATCAGAAGTACATAGAGCGGATTGAAAACATACAAAGTCGATTTATTAGATATTTATGTTACCATCAGAAAGTTCCTTATCAATCAGAAAACTACCTAAATCTCTGTAAGAAATACCATCTGTTACCATTAAAAAATCGGCGAGACATCTCTGATACTATATTTCTATACAAAATCTTAAAAAATGATATTGATAGTGCTGAACTCCTATCTAAGCTTCACCTGAATGTACCCTCTCGAACTCGGAACAACCCACCTTTGAGTATACCTTTTGCTTCATCTAACTATAGACAAAACTCTTATATGGTGCGTGCAAGTCGAAATTACAATGGACTATGTAAACAGCGTGACTTGGATCCTTATTTTATAAGTATGGAAACGGCAAGGAGGCGCTTGGCTCTTGACTTTTTCCATTGATATATAGTCATAATCATAAGTATACTGATAATAATGTTTAACTGTAGGAATAGGTGATAATCTGATATTGTTATTGCAGCGTTATGTTATGAGTTTGTTCACTTTTTATATATTTAAGAAATCTTTTATACGTGAGGACTTGTAATTGACTTACTGATTGCCTTACTACTCTTTTTGTTTTGATTGTTTAGCTGTAAGTCTTCCATATTATTTAAATAAATAAATAACTATAGATTGCCTTGCCTATTGCTCAGAAAATGAAACATTTGAAACATTTTCTGAGCAACATTCTATGAATAGTGTAGATTGCTGTTAGTTGTTCACTGTACAGGAAAATATTTTCTGTGAATAAACCAAACATTGTTTCATTCTTACGTTGAGAAAAGTTATTGGTATTTTGCAGTAAGATATTATTGGTTTCAGAGCCATATTTGGGAGTACTTTTGAATTAACTATCTTCTATTCTGATAGTAGGAGGGAGGACATGCTTATCACAATAATATACATCAGTGAGTAAATGCACGTAGGTTTTCTTGTACATGTGCAATTTAGATCCAGTACATTATTAAATGTATATATACGAATCTGCAAAGTTTGAAAGCGTTACGTTTTGTTATCTCACGCAAAGTGAAACTGGGTTAGGACTTAGAAAATTTTGGAACCACGTATTTGCACAATAAGCCCGTAGATGGTTATAGCCACTCCACAATTATTAAAAACTATTTTCCAAGTGTTAGTGTACTCCCTTTTTCGGTATTTTAAGTAGTAGGTAAGTCTTTGTATATTTTTTGTAATAATATAGGTGATCTAGCCATAGTCCAGCAAAGGAACTTAGGCACAGATTGCTAAGCAGAGAGTTTTGGATTCGACCCACGGCGCGCACCACTCACTTGTTATATTTAATGCGTATCAAATTGCAAATTATTGCTTCCTAAATTGTGAAGAAGGAAAAATCGTTGGGCAACCTGCATCTCTGAGAGTGCTCTCTAATGATCTCGAGAGATACGCGGAGCATACTAGCCCGAACTTTGCCAGCCTGATGGTCTATGGCGTTACCATTCTCATAGATAGAGCAAATAAGCCTGTGCCTAGTAGTGAGACAGTTTATACACAGGGCTGATGACTATGAGTATACCTAACATTATTTATACTGAAACTATTAGGCTATTTAGTTGCTAAGTAAGGATATTATCTTGGGGACTAATATAGATTTTTTTCTTACAGTGATAGGCGGCAAATGAGCAGACGGATCGCCTGATGGTAAGCAAATACCGCCACTCATGGACACAAGCAACATCACAGGAGTCACAAGTGCGTTGCTGCCCCTTGATGTTGAGAAAAGGGATAGGATGAGGAGTGGGATGAGGGAGAAGGACTAGGGGATAGGACCTCCGGAACTCTTACTCACCGAACGAAACGCAACAGTTTGACAGATGATATTGCCCACAAAAACAGTTTTATCGAAATATAGAAACTTTAACTTAAGATTTAAAAACTTATATACTAATGACACATCACATTGTAATTCCCTTGAACCATGGTGTTCATTAGCTCGTTAAGACACCATACCGAGTAGACCTTCTATTTAAGTAGGTTACATAATCACGAAATACCTAATACGGTGATTTCTCGATACACATACACATAACCGCCCTATCTCAAGATTATATTCTCGCCAGTACACCGTTATCCCGCCTACATTAACACACTCTTATCATCCCCGTCAACTGAACTACTGAACTTAAATGACTACAGGCTTACTACATGCTTGTACATGACTCGTCTCGATTCGATCGAATTTCGGCGAACTAGTTGGACGTTCCAAGGTCAAAATGTTGTAGAACTCTGAGCATGATAATTTAGTGAGACAATATTTGAAAATACATTATATATAGACTGCCTCCGTGGTCTGGTGGATAGCGTATGCGACTTCTGACCGCAGGTCCCGGGTTCGATTGCCGGGTCGAGCAAAAGTGTTAGTGGGTCTTTCCTAATTCTTAGTAGCAGCACGGAGTCTGGTGATGTGCCCGGTAACGGCAAAAGACTCGCCCCCTATTACGTCATCATCATCATCAGCCTTTAACACTCCACTACTGGACTAGGCCTCTCCTTTGAAAGGAGGAATTGGCCTACTATACCACGCTGGCCAAACGGGTTGGTATAGGGTTTGTATCAAGTTTTCCTTCTCTTACAGTGCTGTTCTCTGCATAATGTGCTCTCTCTGTCGGCTCTTACGACACCCATGGGATGATATGGGGTGGTGACAATCCGTATTCTTAATCCGTCACCACACGGACATAACAGACCCTATTACGTGGTACCTAAAAATTCATCACAAGCGGCGGTAGCCCAGTGGTGTACGTAACGGACTGCCGAGACGATGGTCTCGGGTTCGATCCCCAGGTACCTCGGGCACACACCTCTGACTTTTCGAAGTTATGTGTGTATTAAAAATGTTAATTATCGCTCGCTTAATAATGTGCCCGGTAGATGGCAATAGGCTCGCCCCCTATTACGTTGGGACCGAAACATATCTGGCGAAGTGTGGGTGTGTAATACACCTCTGCCTACCCCTTCGGGGATAAAAGGCGTGAAGATATGTTATGTTATGTTAAAAATTCATGTCGAAATGTGGGTGTAATGTTACACCTCTGCCTACCCCTTCGGGGATACAGGCATGAGTCTATAAAATACATAATATATTATTATAAAATGAAGTCCATGCTGCTTCCTATCTGTCTGTAGGAGCGTGATAAACTCAAAAACTACCGAACGGATTTATGTATGTTTTTTACAAGATAGCTGGCAGTAATTGGTTGACGACTGCCCAAAACAGTTGTTAAAGGAGGCCTATACCAAAAGTCGAGAATAGCTTAAGATGATGAATTGATAGCTGATCGAATCGAGGTGAGTCGTATAGTGGTTAAACCCGTAGTAAGACCCCAAGTAACCCTGTTTGATAACCCAGACATGTGCGACAGTTTGTTTTAAAGACCTATGAAGGGAATTAGTTAAATGTTACTTGCTATAAGTGTTATGGTTTGTTTATGAAAGCGGCTCCTTCGAGAAGGTTAAGTTAAATAATAATGGTACTAAAGTAATATGAATTATAAGCAGTGTTTACTGTTATCAGGGATATAAGGTAAACTAATATCTACTAGGTACTAGGCTCAGCATCTGGCAGAATATCTGAAGAAATTATTAGCTCGTCAGAATTTTTCCGAGCGTGTGGCAGCGTCATTTAATAATACATACATACATACATATCGTCACGCCTTTTATCCCCGAAGGGGTAGGCAGAGGTGTATTTCTACACCCACTTTTCGCCAGATATACTTTAGTCCCACGTAATAAGGGGCGAGCCTATTGCCGTACCGGGCACATTTCCAGACTCCGTGCTGCTACTGAGAATTTCGTGACAGAAAAACCCAATAACACTGCCCGACCCAGGAATCGAACCCAGGATCTCCCGATCCCACGCGCACATTTATGCCGCGAGACCAACGAGGCAGTCGTATAGGGTTTAATGTCGAGTTTTCCGTCTCTACGCAAAGATGGTATTTGCATCCTGTTATCCCTTAGTCGCCTCTTACGACACCCACGGGAAGATAGGGGGTGGTGACACTTGTATTCTATGCCGTCAACCACACGGCTAATTTAATAATATTAGCCATTTTAACTTTCTATCCCACTGCTAGGTACAGGCACATTCTGAGGAAAAGTGAAAAGGCTATGGGAAGAGAAAGGCAATCTAGCAAGTTTGGCAAGCTTCACAATTACGTCTTCCGAAAACGCATTGGAAAACTTTCTGACATGCAGTTTTTTGCCCTATATTTTTCTTGTCTGTGTGACAAGCGATAATTAATAATTAAATACGTACCTGTCTTCGAACCTCTGCTGTAGCAACAGGCAAGTCGAAATACGAGTACCAACAGACTATAACTCTGCAGTGTATCGCCGTTCAAAATCAAGATTATGTAAGCACTGATTTTTCGAAATCTTGTGCATCATCATCATCGTTCTAGCCTTATCTTGGTTGTATCTTAAACTTTCACCTGAGCCTGGTGTCCGCTTTACAGATATGACAAAAAATTAGCATTTCCACTGAGCAACTGACTTTCTGTGACCCAAACTAAGTGTGGGGTAGACACCGACTGTCAAAGATTTTGATGACATCTAGGAGCGACGGTTTAAGGTGCACTCTGAGGCGGAGCCAACAATAATTTACAATTTAACACGCATAAAAATGTAACTTTTGAAAGGTCTTCGTCGGTTTGACCTCGATATCCCCTGTTTAGTGGTATTTTGGTACCTCCACTAGGTTATCACTGCGTCTAGGCAGGTAGAGCCACAATGCCACTTCTGCATTAAAGTAAATTCATAATATACCTAGTATGAATGGGACAGGATGAAGGGGAAGACCTAGGCGGATGTTCTCTCACCAGATCGGAGACATTCTAAAAACGAGACAGGTTAGAAGTAGCCTACACAGAATAGCATGCATGAAGAATTTGATGGGAGTGAATGAAGCAAGAGAGATATGTCGGGATCGTTGTACCCCTCCGGGAAACAGGCGTGAGTCTATGTATGTAAGTACGTATAATATATGTACCTAATGCTTATCATTATCTTCATAGTATAGTTGCTATGCCGTAGCTGAACGAATGGAAATATTATTTAAATAGTCGTACCCTTCATTGATTTAATTTTATACTGTACTATATTTCATTCATGAATCTGTTTATGCCTTGACAAGGTAATTGTATTAATGACTAAGTTTCCATGAATTTGATTAAAATAATGTTCTGTCATTTCAGATATACAGTAGTTGATTCAATTAGAAAACAATTTCTAATGTAAATATTGTCATCAATTTATTTGACTGTGAATATTACGCATATTACTTGTCTTGTAAATGAGTTACTGAATAGTAGAGCTTTGGGTAAACTAATTCATTGATGCATAAACACACATCAGAGACAGTAAAGAATAATTGCATTTTTTTATTACTACATTTCCAGGGAATTTGTACATACATGTGTCTATATATAAGGTTCATGCGTTATCGCTATCTGTTAGTCAGTCTGAGAGATAGCGATGCCGTCTGATGGCGACTTGATTACCGCCTATCTTGTGAAGTGCGATGTGAGGGAGGAACATCTTCGGATAATGATTTTGCTGCTGCTGATCTGGCCCGTCTTTGCGAAGAAGCGGCAAAATCGAAATCAAACTCAACCTGGCTGGCGAGCGTGGTATAATAAACCAAAGCCTTTTATTGGCCCACAAGCTACTGTAACTGTACTGTAATGTAACAAATGGACCTAGAGGACCTATGGCCTATCATGCTAACTAAGTAAGAAGTTAGTAGTCTATGAATGAGATCGATTTGTATGAGATGTGTGTGTGTGTTTATGAATTTTTAGGTCCCACGTAATAGGGCGCAAGCCAATTGCTGTTACCGGGCACATTGCCAAAGTCCTTCTGCTACTGAGAATTCCGCAAACTTAGTAACACTTTTGCCCGATTTGGGAATCGAACCCGGAACCGCCCGCTCAGCAGACGCATACGATATCAAATGGGCCACGGAGGCACAGTTGAGTGTGTTTATGTAAATATAATATATTAAGTTTTAAGTTTTTAAATTTAATCATATACCGATCTCATCCGCGAATACTAAGAAATAACTTACACTAAGAACATTAATTATTTCTCTAACACTACTCCTTTAATTTTCACTGTCCTGAAACTATAATCATACGCTTCATACTAAATTGCTCGTACATATTAAATTGTCACTCACGAACGCACTTAGAGTAAAGTTGCGACCGCACTGGATGGAATTATACGACAATTTGAAAAGGTGTGACAAAACACCAGCAACGTGGACACGAATCTACACTACAGATCCGATCCGATGTCGTACACATAAACTAAACAAGGAAATAAACAATTAGCGCCTGCTATCAAATCCTTTTCCTTTGAAACTCGAGTCTCCCTTGCCAGTGTACCTGTTTGGGAATATCACATTTTTCACATAATTACTGACATATTTTTTCTACTTTTACAATCTAAAATAATACCTATTTCGAAACCAGCGTCAGCATATGTCAGGGTAACAGCTTACCCGGTAAACATAAACTCTTGCTCAACGATCGTCCATGATCGAGATCAACCAAATCTTATTTAAGCCGGGTAGAATTTTTCGTCAGCGACTGATGACAACAATTCTAATATTTACCACCATTCTAGAGCGCTTATATATATATATGTTTTGTTTGAATTAAACATTTTTATAAAAGCATTTGTGTAGTTAGACCTACATGTTATTTTTTTTAACATTTTTTATTTCATTTACGTCATAAAGTAACACTAACGAATACCAAAAAAATTGTACATCCAGGTTCGGATTGATAAGCTATTAATTTCAAGGTATAGCAAAATTACAATATGGCGGTAGCAATTTCAAATGTTGTGTCGCATTTCTATAAACTGTGCCACCCAGTGCGCTCTCACCTTTATTCACGTCACACGTCACAATTAGGAGCAATTACAGTCATGGTAGTTCTCAATCATTTAATGTCACACTCAAGTCATTGTCAATTGATGTATTATTTAGGATACAGCTGATAGCACTTTAGGCACATAAGAGTCAATTCGAGTTGATTGAGGTGAAAGGTTTGGCAATGGAAGCTCGCGGCGTGATCGCCGCGAGCTTGCATTGCAGGTACCTAACACAAACAAGCACACGTACCTACCGTGCAGTCTTATCCTGCACCAGTCAACAGTTTAATCTAATTAACATTTAATGAAAATAGGGTCTTATTATTATCGCACACCGTTTGAAATAATTTTAGGTGAATAAGTACGTGGGACACTCAGAAAGTTTTGCGACACTAAAAATAATGTTCTATAAGTAAATATATTTTATTACATCTTTTCAAAGAACTCTCCACCAGCCTCTACACAAAGTTTCATGCGTCTGAACCAGTTTTCGAAACACTTTTTCGGGCAGACACCTCGTTTACAGCCTGCTCGAACGCTGAGAGCGCATCATCCGGTGACGAAAATTGTATCCCTTTGAGCAGATTTTTTATTTTTGGAAATAAGAAGAAGTCACACAGTGCTGGGTCAGGGCTGTAAGGATGGTGACCCAGGAGTTTGACCGGTGTGCTGTCTAGGAAGTCCCTCGTTTTGATTGCTCGTCGACTGGCGCTTTGTTTCTGGATCGTCTTTCCTTCCGACCGGACCTCGGTATCGAGCAGTCGTGTATAAAATCTACGTCGTTTTTTAATTAATTATTATAAAAAAATTCTAAATAAATCTTACATAAATCTACGGACATAATAGGAGTGCATAACCAGTGAGGAGCTTTCAGCAACCCAGAAGCGCTTTACTATTTCCGTTGCGCCTGCGAAGCCCCACCCACGGGTGAGAGAAACAGTCCTATATTTATTTCTTCGCAATAATAGCTGTATCGAGTACTAGGATAACAGATGTAATTAGATGTTGCTATCCGCAACACTAACAAGATTACAACACCACACTGAAGCATAATTTAGACGACTCTACAAAGAGTCCCGATAGCCGAAGGGATCGAAGTACTGGTTGAACGCTGCGACGCATGATCGAATCTCACTAAGGGTAGGGTGGGCTCACCAATTATAATCGAGTTAAACAGCGTAATAAAAAAAGGAGAACATCATACAAGCAGTAAAACAGTTCAACAAAAGCAAGCCAGCTGGTGACAAGTTGAGCACTAAACACTTTGGGATTCCAGGACAGATAAAACCTGTATTTGTTTCTGAAGCGCTGACCATCAAGGCACAAAAAATATACTATATGGCACGACAATTTGTGAGGGAATACAACTATTCATTTTGTTGGACCTCAAGGGGTTTAGTATACGTACGAAAAGCTGAAGGAGAACTGGCGATCCGCTTTGAGACCGAGGAAGACCTGTCTAAACTTAGTCCAAAACAGTGACTAGCCTCAGTTTGTTTATCCTTTTATAGTTTTATGTGTTTGTTTTATGTACTCTTCCTAGTTCATAGATTGTTTTCCACTTGCTTTCTTATTAATTTATTAGCAATATGCTCATTGTTACCAAAATTTCTTCTAGTAAACCTAAATAATACACACCGTAACTCATTCAATACACACACAATCACATTTACATATAACTTTTATGACATACACATCCAACAATGTTATAAGATGACTATCACACGTTATGAAAAAAGAGGATATGCATTGAGGCCCACTCTGCGTACTCTACAAAACCATTTAACTTATTGTGTCCTATTAATGATCATGCATCCAATAACTCCAAATTCGATTCGGTAGTAGACAATCACACAAAAAATTTAGGCGAAATTGAAGTTTCCTATTCATGTAGAAGCGAGCCTGAGAACTGTAAATCTAAAATTGCATTAGACAGGTTGAAGATACTTACTCAAAATATCCGAAGTATATCTGCAAATATTGATAATTTCATGACACTGTTAGTCAGAATGTCCATATCCTTCGATATCATCATACTTACTGAGTGCTGGCTCTCTTACAACTCGCACATACTTGCAATTGATGGCTACAACTCTTATTCTAATACTAAATGGAGTAATAAAAATGACGGGGTCGTGGTTTACACTAAAATTAATCTTGTTAATATTACTGTCATAGAACCTGTATTCACGGATGCTAGTTGCCTACAGATTTTAATAGGAAAACTCACTTGTACTATTACACTTTACAGACCTCCATCATACAAAAACCTAACCAACTTTCTCTCCTCTTTGGATCAATTACTGGCTAAAAACTCTTCTTTCATTAACATGGCAGTCGTAGGTGACATAAATTTGGATATCTTGAATGGTACCATAGATAATACAACATTAGAATATTTAAATCTTGATGCTACTCACGGTCTATTGCCAGCCCATAATCTGGTTACACATGGGAAAACTTCACTCGATCATGTTTTACTAAAAACTAAACTTAGAGCCTCTACTGTCGTCATAGACTCTACTGTCACGGACCACAACGCTGTCTTATTAACATTGGATGAGATTAAAAGTGTTAGAGCAAATAAAAATATTAATAAAATAGAATATATTAAACTGGAGAATCAACTAAACAGTACTGATTTTTCCTACATATATGAGTGTACAAATGTTAACACAGCACTCGAATATTTTAATAATTCACTCGCTAGAGCTATCAAATTCATTACTACAACTCATAGTGTACCACATCGCTTGAGGACTATCAAGCCGTGGATTACGCCAGGTATGCTAAAGTGTATGCGCAATAGGGACAGAATGTACATAAAATTGAAAAAAATACCGAATAATGACACCATTCGCATTACTTATAAACGATATAGAAATTTTTGCTGTCGTATTTTGAAAAACCTTAAAAGGCAGTATGAGGAGATTGAGTTAAACAAGGCTGGGTCTAATCCAAAGAATATGTGGAATTTAATCAGAAACATAACACACACACAAAAAAGAAATGTTTCCGCCAGTTCACTACTTTTGATAAAAGACTCTAGTGAAGACTCTCTTGACGAAGTAAATAGGTTATTTGTAAAGACCGACCAAAAAATAGCTGAGAAAATGGCAAGAACGTTTGATAGTAGTACCAGGATTAATGATGAAGCATCTATAAATACTTCTTGTAAATCACTGGTACTGTTGGAAACTGACGAGTCAGAAGTGGAGCGATTAATTAACTCACTACGTAGTAACTGTGCGATGGGGCTTTGACGGTATTTCATCTTATGTAATAAAACAGTACAAACTATTATTGGTGCGGCCACTGACGTTTATATTAAATTTGAGTATTAAAACTGGTGTATTGCCTGATTTATTTAAAAAAGCCTTAATTCATCCTATATATAAAGCGGGGGATGTAGATCGTGTAAATTATTATAGGCCTATATCTGTCTTGCCTTGTTTAGCTAAAGTCTTGGAAAGAATAATTAACAATCGGCTAAAGAAATACTTGGAAGAAAACAACATACTTTCTAACAACCAATATGGCTTTAGAAACAATAGGTCCACAAACGACGTAGTTTTCGAACTAACTAATCACTAGATAAGAGAAAGAAAAGTGTTGCAATCTTTTTAGACTTAGCCAAGGCCTTTGACACGGTCTCCATTCCCAAGCTGATCGATAAATTGGAGCGTATTGGTGTAAGAGACCGACAGTTTAAGCTTTTCGAAAGCTATTTGACAAACCGGACACAGTGCGTAAAGATCAATGACTATGTCAGCAAAGAGCTTTCTATTGGTTTTGGTGTGCCGCATGGAAGTATCCTTGGACCCACGCTCTTCCTTGTTTACGTCAATGACAAGTGTACACTTAAAATTTGTGATGGCAAATTATTAGCGTTTGCAGATGACACCGCACTTATTTTTACAGGTGAGACGTGGGACCGGGTCTTCGATGCGGCACAAACTGGTTTCAATATAGTAACTGAGTGGCTAGCAGATAATACATTATCCCTCAATGTTGACAAAACTAAAACTATTAAATTAAGCCTAAAAAGATCGACCAAGACAAATATTGACTGATCTATTACTGCCCATAACCACAAAACTGATAGCCGCTTAACATGCACTTGTCCTAGGTTACATAACGTCACTAGTGTAAAGTACTTGGGAGTTTACAGTACAGTGGAGTACAGAATTATAGACGACACGTTGAGTTTTGCCCCGCACATTGACCAACTTACGGGGAGAATTCGTAAGCTTATATACATTTTCAAACACCTGAGACATGTGGCAAAACCATCAGTTCTAAAAAGCATATACTACGCTCTATGCCAGTCCATCTTAGGGTACTGTATTCTATCTTGGGGTGGGGCTTGTAAATCATCCTTGATAAAACTTGAGCGAGCACAGAGAGCCGTACTAAAAGTAAGTACTTTTAAACCTTTTAAATTTCCCACCAAAGAACTGTACGAATATTGCGAAGTTCTAACAGTGCGGCAGCTGTTCATCCTACAAATAAAAATGAAGCAACATTTAATGCGCGAAGCATGCGGAACATCATCACCATCCTTACGACGCAAATTGCGTACGGTCAAGCTAAAGCCAGCCGATAGCCATAGGACAACTTTCAGCGAACGGTTCTACTATTTCCTAGGACGATATATTTACAACAAAATTAATAAATCATTAAATATACACTTAGACAATAAATATCAATGTAAAACTAAAGTAATAAAATAGCTCCAGAAACTCTTCTATGACGACACAGAAAAACTTATTCGTCCAGCAATCTGAGATATCTACTATTTTTTTTACATAATATCTACAACAATATTAATCTCACGCAGATTCTCTCCCAATAGTCTGTACACACACACGGCACACACATTTACACATACACACACACTTACATTCATACACACATCTACACATACCTACACACACACACTTACACTCAATATTACCCGCAACATTTATTATGTATATAACAGGTTTACTAATTCTTTCACAAAAAATGTTACAACTGTCGGAAAAGTAAATACTATAAGAAGGTCTAGTTTCTCATTGTAAGCAGTAGATTTTTACATAGTAGACTGTGAAACCAGAAGGTTGCTGGTACTTATAGCTCAGGATTTCCTATTTTAAGTAACAGCAGAACATAATAATTGATATTCTCTGTACCTACATTAGTCCTCTATTGTATTGTACCTACTTGTAATTTTGTGCCAATAAAGAATTTTATTATTATGTGTCTCTTTTTCACGGCTATTCTTCTAACATAGTGTTAGAAGAATAACCGGTCCTTTGGGAGGCTTACACGGGGATATGGATCCAACGTGCAGAGGCCCGTAGAGAACTTTAATCTAAAATGGGATGGGACACATGCCGCGGAGCCTCCACAACTGCACTACTGAGTACAGCTATGGACTAGCCGCAGTAAATGTAGGACTATTGCAATGATGTGGAGTCTAATTTACTGGTTTATGGGGATGGGTGTTAAATGGACTGGTAATGATGATACTATGGATAAAAAACGGCACCTGCCAGTGATACTCCTATAGCATCCGTCCGCGTGGCAGGTGGTGACTCGCCAACTCACTAGATGGGCCCTCTCTAAACAGCCGCCCAAAGCAAACAAACTCTGCCATAAAGGCAGCCAGAGGGCAACACCGGTGCGAGTGGCTAGGGGTGTCGAGCGGTGCGGCACCGGTTTCGCCATCGCGGGCCTCGTGACAACGGAGGCCCGGAGCGGGTTTCCCCGTAGTTACGCCCTTGAGAATGACACTTCCACCCCCGAGCTAATAGCTCTTGCGGCTTCCCTCTGGCCGGCCGACCAAGGCAAGCCAGAGTTGAGAGTCCTGCGGGCACTCTTGGAAATCCACTCCAGCCAGCCAAGCAATAAAGGCAAGCCGGAGACGAGGCTCTGACCAACTCTCTGAAGCATTCGGGACCGCAGTGTCGCCACACACATTCAGCTCGCCACAAAGCTGCCCTGCGGTTGTAAGCTTTCTTTTCATCTTGTAATACATTTTTTGTTTATATTACACGATGAAGGTGATGTTTAAAAGCTCTTACTCTGCCCTCTGAGATCGCGTTAGTCTCATGATGAGATAACGGCTGCCCCAGAGGGGGATTATTATTATTATTATTATCGTATTGATAAATCCAGGATTCATCACCTGTAAGAATGTCGTAAACACGCCGAGACGAGCATGCTTCAAATTTGTCTATCATATCATGGCACCATTCCACCCTTGCCTGTTTCTGAACATCGGTGAGGCTGTGCGGCACCCAGCGTGAAACTATCCTCCGCACCCGTAGATGCACGTACAGAATCTCGTGAAGGCTTCCTGATCCAATCTGCAGTATATGCTGAATCTCTTGGTATGTAACTCATCTATTGTCTTGGATCAAATTTTTCACTGCTAGCACGTTTTCTCCCGTAACAGCCGTCAAGGGCAACCATTTCTTTCTTCATCCGGGGTACACACGAGGTACCGTTAACCGAGGTACACCTTAAATAGGTAAACGCGACTAAGACTCGTAAAATCTATACTTGAATACTAGAAATAAAATAGGGTCTATGTGCCAATAACCGAAAGCGGAGGAATTTACGTTTTAAATTATAAACCATTATAACCACACAATTTATTTAATTTAAAACTGACATTATTATTATTACAGTAAAATTCTTTGATTGAACAACAAATCACGTATCTAAACGGATTAATTAGTACAAAAAACTTATATTTTATAATCAATCCAAAGAAAACGTAAAGTCCAATTCTAGTCAACTTAAATAAGGATCTATGTACCTTGCGCTATATCATAAATAAAGGCTTAAGTGCCAAGCCCCTTTTTGAATAGGCACTTAGGTGTCACATCAATAAGTCTTTCTTTAGATACTATATCAAAATCACATCACTAAGTCTTTCTTTAGATACTATATCTAAAGAAAGACTTAGTGATGTGACAAACCTAAAAGTACGCAAAAATTTTTAAAATAAAAATAAAGAAAACAAAGAGTAGTTTCATGAATGTTATTTTAGTTCAAAATACTTTCCTTATATTTTTAACACTTTGTACACTTTTTTCGCCATTTTTACGCCTTTTTCGTCCGGATCCGGCAATAACAACAGATGTAAGATCCGTCATTTTCATAGGACTGGCATCACGCAACAACGGACATACACCTTTCTAAATAATTACGCTCCACGCGTCTCTTAGAGATGTAAGTACTTAGTAAATAATTGCGCTAGACCTTTAGTTCTTGTTTTAGGTTATTGGCGAGGGAACATACACCATGATACAGTAATAAAAACCTTAGAATATGGCAGTCTATAAGTGTCCCTAAAAGACTATTGCTAATGGCATTTAGTTGAAATAATAATTGTTTCTAAGATACAAAAAATTGTAATTCAATATTTTTCATAAATAAGAAATACGATCCCAATAGTCTCGACTAGATAATAAAGTAACTGATTTGTTAAGTATCAAGCCACTTCGCAGAAAATCGAGGTGCCGATTTCATCTAAAGGTCAACTTTGGCAACTTCTGATCAAATGTTATTGGATATGTTACATGCGATCATTTTGGTTTCATAGGTCATTGACACGTGTACCACGATGCCTATGTTTTTAATCAAATAACTAACTTTTTAAATGGGTATAAAAAAAATAATGAATTTCACAAATGAAATTCAAAAAAATATACTACCTACAAATTAAACTAATAAAAATATTTAAAACAAACCAAGCATTCTGAGATATATAGAATAAATAGTATTAAATAGAAAACCTTTTACATTTTAGATATTTAGGAAAACGTTACATAGCTCAATATAATGTGAAACAACTTGATAACTTATTTAGATAAGTTAAGATTCTAGAAAATTGTAGAACCAAAACAATCATCTGAGAAACTAATTGGTATTTCTCAAATTGCTTAAAGACTTCATTTTTGCAACTAGTCTTTATCTTCATGATAAGGTTTGATTTTAAAATTATTACCTATACAATATTTTTATCTCTAAAGATACATAAAAGTACAATTATCATTTGTAAAGAGTGTGGTATAATTCCCGTGCTTTCAAACAGCTTTAATTTCAACAAATGTTATCTCCAGCGCTGTAATCCCCAGAATTTTTTTCTGTTCTCCCTCATTGAGCATTTCATTGAAATCATGAAACTTAACTCAAATGGTGTTATACAAACCCCTTTTTATCTTAATAAGTAAGTTAAGGCTTCAAAGTGTTAATCCGCTGATTCGGCCAGTGAGTTTTTACTGTCGATTACTTCTGAGTATCGCTTTGATGTGAAACAATATTTGTGTTGCTATCTTTAGTCGTTGGTTTCTTTGTGTTTTGAGCTGAGCTGTTTACCTAGACATAAAATTGTATTTGGGAACAAAATTTAAATTAGCTTTCGAATTTATCGGTTAGTGGCAAAATCGGCTCTTAGAATTGAGAAGATTATAAATCGATAAAAAATGTATTAGGCTTTTTAGGCGATTTATTTTATAGTTCTTAAGTTATTGTATACGGCTTGTAATGTTATGATCGATGGACAGCGAGTGGAGCAAGTGAATGAGATTGTATATTTAGGTACGCTGTTTACAAGAGATGGTAAGAATGTAGGAGATATTGAAAGAAGAGTTAATGCAGGTAATAGAGTGAATGGAGCTCTGAAAGCGTTTATGAATAGCCAAAACGTGTCCAAAAAGGCACGTTTGGCTGTGGATAGAGGGGTGCTAGTACCTACTCTTATGTATGGTAGTGAAAGTTGGGTATGGCAGAAGAGTCATGAAAGTAGAATAAATGCTGTAGAAATGAGAGCACTGAGATGTATGTGTGGTGTCTCTCTGACTGACAGAGTAAAGAATTGTGTGATAAGAGAGTGTTGTGGGGTAAAAGAAGATGTAGTGACAAGCATCGAGAAAGGTATGCTAAGATGGTTTGGGCACGTGGAGAGGATGGATGACGAAAGACTGACCAAGCAGATATATAAGGCGAGTGTGGAAGGGACAGGACGAAGGGGAAGACCTAGGCGGACGTTCTCTGACCAGATTGGAGATATCCTAAAGACAGGACAGGTGAGAAGTACCCTGAACAGAAGAGCATGCATGAGGATTCTGATGGGAGTGAATGAAGCAAGAGAGATATGTCAGGATCGTTCCGTAGTCTCTGCCTACCCCTCCGGGAAACAGGCGTGAGTCTATGTTTGTATGTATGTTCTTAAATTATTTTTGAAACTCTAAAAGTATATTTGCAAGTGTCATCTGACGCATTATTTGCTTTATAGGGATCGTGATCGGAAAACGGCTGTCTGATCTGTGACCGTCTGTCCTTGATAACGGTTTCTGAGTTTTTACCATCTGAGTGCCACTTTGCTGCTTCGGCATGCGCTTGGGTTTATATTGTTGAAGCACATGACGAATCAAAGCCTACAACTTAAATTCCTTGTCCCTTGGCAGAAATCTTCAACATAATGTCAGCCTAGAGACGTCCATTGCTGGGCATAGACCTACCCCAAGATTCTGCACACAGACCGATCTTTAGCCGCCGTCTTTGAACCACTTCCCGCAATCTTAACTAGGTCCTCAGTCCGCTTAGTGGGAAGCCTACCCCTGCTACAATTGGCAGATATGGATAAACGGTAATTCGAAGGGAGATAAAGAGATAGGTACAGAGCTTACAAACTAAACGTCAGCAAAACAGCCTCCACTCCACTCATTAGCTTCAACCTAGCATTATCCTAGTTGCATCCACCTCATCGCTCGCAGTCCGCATTGTAGTCTGAAGTTTGACCTCCACAACGGGACCAGTTTCAGTATAATGAAACCATCACCACTGAAACGACTGTTAAAGATCTTCATGACAGCTGACTATGACTTAGCATACCCTGCATATGAATACCCACATAATTACCAAAAGTAAGTGGTGCGCGCCACATTTTGATGGAACACCATTTCCACTCTCCGTATAGCCAACTTGCCTTCCTAGCGTGTAGAAGTGACAATGAGGAGTATACCTCGCGCTCAGACGTGATTCTGAATAAGCCAGGCAGTCATGAACTGCAAAACTTGTCCTCTTAAAATAAGCCTAAGTCCAGCAAATAAAATTATAATAAGCTTAAGAGATATTTTATGCGTTGCACATAAATTCCTGAATTTATTGGTGCATACTTATATGAAGAATTGTTATATATATCACTCCGGCATTATTTTCTTTACCACCTCTGTTCCGTTTAGTAACTTGAATATGCCTATACTAACAACCTGTTAGAAAACTTAATAATACCTATTCAAAACTTTCAGTACATACAATTTTGGTAGCTTGGCAAAAATAAACGTCTGTTATTTCCAAAGTTTGTACATAGTCGTCAAAAAACTTTGGCCAAGTTTGGCCAAGTCAAAGTATGCGTTACGTACCCGAGTTTATTATGTAAAAGTGGGCACTTTGTTTATGTTGCGGTAAAGTAAGGAATGTGTAAAATGGTGAATAAAACAAATCTTTCAACGTTGTATTGGTATTTTGGTTCTACAATGTAACAAAGACTGCAAGATGGATGGATGTTTGTTACGCTTTTACGTAAAAAATACTTAAAAGATTATAATGAAAATCTGCAGTTAGGTAGTTTATACATCAAAGTTATTCATAAGCTGATCTTAAATCCTTTTTAGATACTGAACTCTAAAAAAATACAGTGATAGATTAATAGAATTTGAAACGAAGGAGCCTTTAGCAAGTTTGATCAGTATTGTTACAATTTTAGTTAGGTACGCGATTAAGACCCGCTTATTTATTTTGTATGATGTATACAAATCGCGAAAGTTTAAAATCGAATTTTAGTTAGTTTCAAAAACAATATAATAAATCATCCTCTTAGCGTTGTCTGAGCTAGAGCCCGAGGTCCACTTTCTAGTCTAACCAGATTTAACTAAATGTCAATTTTACAAAAGCGACTGCCTGTCTGCCATCCACCAGCCAAAGGGATAGGTATATTCCATTGTTTAGACTAGTCTCAGTTTATAATAGGTACTGACTCTCTTTAAGGACCTTCATGATAGCCAGTACTGACGGCTTAGCATGCTATCCGGGGCACGGTGCAAGTAACTAAATCCGAAAAGTCAGCTGTGCGCGCCGTGGATTCGAACACCTATACCCTCTGCATGGTATCAGATGTTGTATTATTATATGTTCACATATAATAGAAAGACACAAATTGTTTTCTCTTTTTGGTAATAGACATAAATTTCCATTTCACAAAACAACTGTTTATTGAAATTTTAACAACATATTATTGAACTAAATGTTCGTAGCCGATCAATCAAACAGCCAAGTTCGCTTGACATTGATGTATTAAGTTGTATCGAAATTGGGAAGATTTTTTGAGAACAATGAAACAGTTCGCACATATAAACTGAAGAAATGGACCGAAAATGAATAATCAAAATATTATGATGGTGTGAAAAACAAACACCAAAAATTCATGGAATATATAAAAGAAATGACTTTTCGCAAGTTGTAAATATCATGAAAGAAAATACATTTCCTATATGATAATGAAAAAAAAAAATTACGTAACAGAAAACACTTAGCAGTTATTTCGATTCATTTATATAAAGTCATCATCATACTAGCATTATATCGGTTACAACAACTACTATCGCCTTGCAGACCGAGATCCGTTTTGAAGTCTTATCAGATTTGATAGTAAATTGAGCTTCTCTAGAGAGTAATCTTGCTGGAGCTTCGAGGTGTTGCTTTGACGTTGAATTTGAGACATACCCTCGGGTATAGAGGTACACATACACATAATATACACGGGTGTAGGTACCAAAATTTTCATGTTTTCCAAGCTACCAGTAAATCTGTTACGCGATTAACAATACTATATTCAATAATTCCGTGTAGTACTTTATACTACAGGGAATAATTTTATTATAAACCTATTGACAGGAACTCATTGTAAAATATAAGAGGTATTCAATGTTTTCCAAAGTAGTTTTAAGTGTTCAGTTCCATTTAAATAAAATGGCGCACGAATTTTGTTAATAAATAATGTAAGCCGAACAATTTCATCGCCTGAAAAGCTCTCACGCATCTCTGTGGGAAATAATATTTAATTGTTACAACCCTTGCCCAATTTCAGAAATAGGTTAAAGCCCACTAAAAATCAGTTACAGTCTAAATCTCATTTCTTAATTAAAGCTTTGTCTCCTACAAGTTTGGATTTTATTAACATGACGATTTCGTTCTCATTTCAATGTAATATCAACTCTTTATCTTAAAGGTTAAGGTTTGTTTTAGTGTAAGTTGTTGTTCTTAGGCCGCGTCATCGTCATACCTTAGGCCGTGAATTTAGTTTGTCAAGGAGACAAATGTGTTTCATTCATATACAGCGATTGTAAGGTCAGTTTATGTTGATGAGATGATGTCGTAAAACCGCAGAGGCGACCGGTGTCACATAAATGTGCCTCAGAATGTCATCTTGAAGAGAAAATTTGAAACTTTTCATAGGACCGTTCGCGGAAAGGTAAAATTTTGCACACTTTGTTAAGTATTGAAAAGTTTGAAGAATTGTCAACATGACTTGTTTCTCTTCTTGATTGTTTTCCATTTGGAGTTCAGGTAGGTTACTTTAAGAACTGAACTTTTTTGTTTGAGTTCTGCAAGCGTCAAATTGTTATTTTATATGGCGATTTGTATCACCATCTTTATAACAGTTATACAATAGGTAATAACTGTGTGGAAATACAACATCATGAGCTTTTTTTAAAAACAATCCTTGTGTTAGGAGCCCCCGCTCTTCACATTACACAATTGTAAAACTAGACCGATAAGTATAATTATCTTTAAAAAAAGGAAATATGTGTGCGTGCGTGCTTCCGTGCGCGCGCGCTCGCGCTCGCGTATGTGTTTGTGTGTGTGTGTCATCAATAGTCATCATACAGGATGTTTCATAACCCTCCGTCCGATCAATGAAGGGGTTGTAGAGTAGTGTAAGATGATGAGGTATTTGTCATTATTTCACGGAAATCCAAGATAAAATTTTCCCATGTAAATTTAATTAATTTTAAATAATATCATATCAGATTACCCATGGCAACACTGAAGACTCATAAATCGTAATAGCTAGGTATCTACCTAAAGTTCATAAAAATTTGACGGCAAAAGCGGCGCCTTTGAGTGCATAGGCCACCCGACCGCCTTCTTTGACAAAAGCCGGCGCCGCGCGTCATCGTCCTTTCCACATGCCACATAATATATCATGATACTATAATTATGTATCAGGTCTTCTGTACTATAGTAATAGCGTCTTAAGCCAAAACAGTAAGCCTTTTTACAGTCATGAACAGTCATTGGGTAAATGTTGATAATTTTATTTATTTTGTTGTATAAATATGAGGACTGTCTATTAAATTGTCTTCGAGCTGCTTCATAATAGTGAATGTGAATTACGTGTGAATCATTCATGTGTGAAGTGACGATGAATGTCATCTTGTGAAGTTTAATTGGATGTACCTACATTATATTGCTAATTATTCTTTATAGATTTTAAATAAAATAATACATATGGGCAAGTTTGCTTCTGCAAAAATTACATTCATCTGCGATATGAAAATTAAACATTTTTAAATTCAGTATTTTCAGCATACGTCCAGCCGCGGTTACGAGATGACGACAACTTAGCAAATCTGATAATATATTTTTTAAATATTTACGTGGTTAACATAACTACTATAAACTTATATAAATGTTAAACTTTAACTACTAATATAAATGTTATTACGTATGATTACATCAAAAGTAGTTCAATATTCATTCGAGCAACTATTAAATAATATTAAGTAAACCGCCATAAATTCCATTAAACACTAAATCAGCCATATCATCTTTTGATATCGGTACCATATCCACTTCAGATATAGGCTAACAGTCTCTTACATTAATATCCTGATCCCAGTACTTAGAGGGCAAATACCTCATGTTTTTGTGTGTATCAGCGGGCATTATCCATCCCTTTATTGTTTCACAAAAACAAGTTCTATGACCGAAGTATCTGTCGGCGATACGCCAGGGTTATGGTGTCCAGACTCCATAATAAAAACACTCACGTAATATTACTTGGTTTATTTTCAGACGATTACTAGCACAGAACTAAAATAAAATGTGATCTACAGTCCTTTTTATACAATAACCGTCTACCTACACTTAATGTTTAACAACTCACTTCCTTTACAACATATAATTGAAATTACTATACAATTAATTACTTATAAACTAATCAAAAATCGACATTATTATTGTATTGAATTTTGCACAACACCAAATGATTTATTTTACACGAATAACAAATTTATTTTATTAACCAAACGCTGCTTTACAACATTGTCAACAGATGGCGCTATTAACAGGATGCAAATATAAACGCATGTTATTTATTACCGTAAAAATAAGTGTCAGAATAATGTTATTTAATACTAATCGATTTTACTTTGAAAGTTTCTGGAGTTATCTTAATAACTAAGCGATAAATTAAATACCCAATCTTTATAAAACAGTTAAGCAGCCAATACAGTGTCTAATATTGTAAAGTAGTGCAGTTCTCAGTTCCGTGTTCACAAATAGTTATTTAAATATCAATCTTAAATATTATTAACATTTTCGTAACAATATAATCATTATATAATAATTTGCGCCCATACGGCCATTCTGATCCAGCGCGCTCCTCGCGCTGATTATTAAACGGTTACAGAATAAACAGGATAACAAACAAAAAGAATGAATATAAAAATTACATAAATAAACGTTTATCATACATAATAAACTAAAAGTTATTTACAAGGCTTCACCTAGTAGGATCTTAGCCTGAGGCATGCGTCACCCATCACGGGATCTAACAAACAATGCTTCACCCATGGCTAAGCCGATTACGGCATCACCGATTACGGGATCTAGCGCATACAGGCATCACCCACATAGGGATCTAGCCCACGCGGCATCACCCATCACGGGATCTAGCCAACACACGGCATCACCCATCACGGGATCTAGCCAACAAGACCAGGATCAAGGATACGCATGGTGGCCAGCCAGCGTTTTGGGAAGGATGTTGGATAGGAAAAATAAAATTTTATTCAAACACATAAATGCAAAATTTGCCTCATAAACACATCAATGCTTATACATATAATAATCATCATCGTTCGTCATGATCAGTTATATCAATACAATGTAATTACATATGTCCAACAACGACAGTGGAGGAGGTAGAGGACCCCCCACGTAAATCGGTATCTGACGAATCCTCCGCCCATACGGTCAAGCCGCGCATACAGTCGCCGATGTTGATCAGCAACAAAGGTTAGCAAACAATGCTTGTCTCCAGTTCAGTACAGCGCTCATGCGGCATGTGTGCGCGCAGCCCACACACAAAACCACCGACGTCAAAAGGGCGGGCCACCGTCATCCATACATACCAATTAGTAAAGGACCGCTCGTCCATCCTCTCCTCACACCAAGGTCAGGTCGTCTGCTAGGATGTCATCAACCTGCAACACTCAAAAGACAGGTGGTGGGCAACATTTCCCACCCAAGTATTAGTTCACGAACCTTAACTGTAGATGAAATAAAATTCTACTCTTACAAAGTGGTCCGGTCTATTAAGCTATATAATATCTATATATCAGGCATGTTCAACCTATAGTTATCTTAGCTACAACAGTGTTGGAGCCCATATTTTACGCATAAGGTAAAATACAAAAGACAATCTGAATTTTCTCAGGTTCTGTCTAACAGTGCCATTTTAGATAATCAAATATAAAGTTATCAGGATACCCATATTTTGCAGTTTTGATAAAACAGTTAAAACTTAGTATATTCAAAATAAGTTTTATCCTCATCAAACAGGAAAACAAGATGGCAAGAACAAAGAGAGGCCTATGTTCAGCCGTGAACAGTCGGACTGTTGGTGATAAATATGAAATGATTTCAAACCATGCAGATCCAAGAATTTCGAAAATACTAGTGCTTTAATTATTACTCATGTAAGAACATGTTTAATCCAATATTGAATATTTTTAGGCATAGTACAAGCCTGTGCAATTGTTGAACTGTTAGCCAACCGAGCCATAAAAGAGAAATTTACAAGCTACCAATATTACAAAGCAAGAGTAGTGCAGTCTTATTTCTAAAAATGATTCCACTCAGTTAAGAAAGGAGATGTACCATTTGGCCATACATTATGGGCCTGGCACGGACAAACACGACACCATGTGTGTTTTGAAGATAAATGACTACTCTATGAATTTTTTTTTTTTTACATAACTTTTGGTGGAAATAAGATACGAGATATTTGAAATGGAAATTATTCCACAACTAAATATACCTCAAAATTGAATTTTAACATAAATATAATACCTAGATTTAAATAAAGGTATGTCTTAGTGTCATAAAGAACAAAAACTACATAAAGAGAGGCCAATAATAATGAATAATCACCTGTGTACTAGGGAACCTCGTACTATGTATACTCGTCCAAAAAAACTAACCACAATCACAAACACCGCTGCATATTCTTAGCATGGGTAGAAGGTAGTGATCATTATTATTGAGTTTATATTCAATTACATTACAATTAAAACCGTACAAAAACACCAATAAATCAGAGCAAAATATTCACGATGTGCAGTAGCAACACGAATGACATAACAGATAAAAATGTGTTGCAAATGGTTTGAAAAAATATTTCTACTATCGATTAAAAAACAAAACGATTTTTACCGATTAATAATTATGGAATATATAATAAATTATATACTTCTTGATTCTTTTTACAAATATATTCATAAAGTAAATAAAATATATTGTTTTCTAATATAATAATAAAAATATTATTTCCTTAAAACAATTTCTGCCTACCATACTTCATTTTATTTTTAATGCTGGCAACATAAGATATTCATCCGCTATTACCATAGCCTATTCAAAATAATAATCTTTAAAAAGTAAATTCTTTCACCGAAGCTCTATCAAGAAACGAAAACGATGTATATATTTTAAAAATTATATGTTTAATTTCAACGATTCATAACTTTCTGGCCGCTACAGGCCGTATTTGGTATTTCTCCTTTACTACAATAAACCATAAAAGCCAATAAAGACACTCAGATATTGGTATTTTATAATTAATTCAAATAGACCTTTCTTTCTGAAATGAATGTTTCCATTTAGCATTCGTCCCCTCCTTCATTATGTAATTCATTACTTGAATTTTATTTGACTTTTTTCCAAATAATGTTAATATTTATCTTAAACTGTTAACATGTGGTGCCTATGTAATTCTTATCAATTCATACACAATAATTGTTTATCCGAATAAATAAACTTAAACTGGCCAATCACAACTGACTTAGAAATAAAGCATGAGCAGTCCACACAACTACTTTTATTTGCCAAGAATAAATACTGCTAAATGGGAAAAGAGATAATATGGATTTTCACATCATGTTCCCCAAACCCACCTATCATTATCCTAACAACCATACACCGAACTGTCTTGCATCTCACAAGAGCTAAGTAATAAGGTTGGTACCAAATTTTATTGGTTTATCCCTGTTTGTCATCCCGAATATAGATGCAACCAACTTCGAAAATTAACCCACAAACAAAACAAATTGCATTTACCAAGTATAACACTAAGGCCCGGCATTTATAAAAGATCAGCAGTCACCTGCCTCAAGACTTTCAACCGAAAATGTTTAGAGGCGGACCACTATAGAACCCAAGTGAGTGCACACGTCCACAAAGAAATCCACCGTCCAGATCTCATGTCTCTAGCTTCAGTAGTTCGGGTTAAGCAAGGAATTATCAAGGAACAAATCATTCTATACAGGTATAAAATTTAAGCGACAAATATTAAGATATGTCGGGTTCCCTTGTCTTATTATATAACCTTAACTTGAGCTGCAAGTTGTAATTTCAACATAATGTTAAAATGAAACCATGTAGGCACCTACACAGTCCACAAATTGTATAATAAAACCTATTTTGTAAATTTACAAATATTAGCTTTAAAAAATGTGTAACACAAATTTATTTTTATATCTACCTTCTGAATATATCTGTACTAATATAATAAAACTGAAGTTTGTTTTGTTGAATACACTTATCTGTGAAACTACATACTGGTTTTATGCAATAATTATTTTTGTGGTGGATAGTCATTTATCAAGAGAGGCTTCATATAATCGCGCCGTGAGCACTAGCCATAAGTAATGCAGTTAGTTAGCCTTATGTAATGTGTAACCAAGGCCTATAAATAATGTTTTGATTCCTTTAATGTTTTACTATTGAGATAACCTACTGACTACCAATTGAATGCATCTTCAGCACATCAATTAGCTTATTTAAACTGAAAGCAAATCAGGTAATTTATACAATGCATCTATATCAGAGCTTCAACTTGAAAAGGGCAGTTATACTGTTCTTTACTAATAATTATATTAGTAGAACCACATAACAACAAAGCTACTTTCTCTTTCTTGTGTAGATAAGTAAGTTTTACAGAAAGTTTCCAACATGGCCTAACGATTAATAAACAGACAAGAGCCCCAGCCGACGGCATAACATGACTATAAGCACAGTAGCACTGCTATGTATCAAACATGAATAAACAACAGTTACCTATAAGTTCTATTTGGGGTGTAACGTTCGTAATTTTGACTGTATAATGTTTGTGTGTTAATGGTAATCCTTACGGGGACAGTAGGTAATCTTGTAAGCACCATAATTTATAAAATTAGGATGTTTCTCAAAAACTAATCAAATCAGCTCTAAATAAATACCTCTGGTCAGTGCATCAACAAGCCGCATCTGCAACCTCTGGTAGAACTCGGAGCAGAACAGCGTTCACAGCACACCCCGGTGCGTGCACCCCGTCGTAGTCGCTCTGTCGCTCTCGCTCGCACGTGGCCTCACGTGAAGTGTAGACTTGCTCGCCATAACTCCGACACACCGTGTGGTCTCCGATCAGGGTTGACTAGCGCCAAACACGGCTTCCAAGCGCTTGTCGCATCAGTCTTCAGGTCATCATTGGTAATGGCGGCCAAGCCAAGAGACCCATCACTCTCGCGCCAACCGTAGATCCCGATGTCTCTTAGGGGGCGTTTATCCCACCGCTGCTGTCGGCGATACGCCAGGGTTATGGTGTCCAGACTCCATAATAAAAACACTCACGTAATATTACTTGGTTTATTTTCAGACGATTACTAGCACAGAACTAAAATAAAATGTGATCTACAGTCCTTTTTATACAATAACCGTCTACCTACACTTAATGTTTAACAACTCACTTCCTTTACAACATATAATTGAAATTACTATACAATTAATTACTTATAAACTAATCAAAAATCGACATTATTATTGTATTGAATTTTGCACAACACCAAATGATTTATTTTACACGAATAACAAATTTATTTTATTAACCAAACGCTGCTTTACAACATTGTCAACAGATGGCGCTATTAACAGGATGCAAATATAAACGCATGTTATTTATTACCGTAAAAATAAGTGTCAGAATAATGTTATTTAATACTAATCGATTTTACTTTGAAAGTTTCTGGAGTTATCTTAATAACTAAGCGATAAATTAAATACCCAATCTTTATAAAACAGTTAAGCAGCCAATACAGTGTCTAATATTGTAAAGTAGTGCAGTTCTCAGTTCCGTGTTCACAAATAGTTATTTAAATATCAATCTTAAATATTATTAACATTTTCGTAACAATATAATCATTATATAATAATTTGCGCCCATATATCCTATGTCCATTTGAATTGTATTGTAGTGTAATTACAATTTAGGCTACTGGCGTATCCAGTTCTAGGTTAGTGGACAAGTAAAAGCTCTTATACACAAAAAATTTTGATGCGCTGCCGACCACGGGGGTTTTACTCCTTAACAAACTAAACTGTTGCAGTAAGATTTTAACACGTATTTCCTACGCCATAAGATACAAAGGTAGAAAGTAGCTTGATGAGTAGCCGCGTGTACACGTATGCATCGATAAAACGTGCGTCAAACACGATTCCACATAGTCACAACCAGTAGTTGTTGCTATAATTAAAAGAAACACGCTGTAAAGCTCGTTTACGAACAGCAGCGGCGAATGGCGGCGGCAGCTATTTCGATGTACAGGTCGCACTTTACTGTCGGAGTATATCGCGCTATGAATATCGAAATCCCTGACGCTGCTGCGCGCTGCTACTGTTCACAAACGGTCCGAGTATGGTAAGTGCATGTTCGCAGATATGTACTTATCTGGGCGTTTTTAGCGATACAGAGAGATGGATCATATGCAAATGTTTCAAAATATCTAAGCGCTTGCGTTTACTAATAATTGCGTCCTATGCGAGTCGTCCGCGCAAAAAGAAATAGTGTGCGTAGGCTCTAACATACAATAATTCGTTGTGACATATTTTTATTATTTGGATTGAAAACAAGTCTATTTGTCTAGATAGATACTTGTAATACAATACTCGATCATGTCTTTTATTATTATAATAATTATTGGTAGTATCAAGTAATGGAGCTAGAGACGAAAATGGTTCTTTTCTTTCGCATTTTTCACTGGCATATAGGTGGGTAGATAATTATTGAATAATATTGTGTGTATGTGTGCTAGTGAGGTTTGTAAGGATAGAAGCAAGTGGCGTTTTGTTGTCTCTGCCTACCCGACGGGAAAAAGGCGTGAGTATATGTATGTATGTATGTGTGTGTGCTAGTGTATGTTTAAGCACGGCCATGCACTCATACTCACACACACATTCGCACACACACATTCGCACACTGGGACTTATAGCTGTTAGGGCGGTTTCTGATTAGCGTACTTTTCTGCGCGTATACGGTCGTTTTAGCATACGTGCTTACACGCGCGCTACATTACACGCTTAAAAAAACCAGACTTGCGTAAACGGGCATATTTCGGCGTATTCGCTCGAAACGGTAGTGAAATCTTGTCAGTGTCAACATAGATTCTGACGGCTAAGCGCGTCATTGCTCGTACGAGTTGCGCGTGTGCCAAAAGGAGCGCCTACACGCGCCTACATGCGCTTCCAAAAACGAGCTTATACGCGCGTATAAAACGTTAATCTGAAACCGCCCTTAGTAGGAAACAATAAGTTAAACAGAAAACCATTTATGGATGGATGGTTTTTTATTAAACTTAGTTCACTGTGTGGTTTAATATTATTGTGTAAGAAGTTGAAACCGCTCAACGATGGAATGCTTCTTTCCATAAATATTGTTTGCAATCCCATTCACATTCATAGTTCAAACAGAAACCTTTGCAAGCTACGGCACAACTCGCTTAAGCTCTTCTAAACTTAGATACAAGAATGCATTTTTAAACTTGCCTTACACGACCGCTTTTCAACGCGTCTTAACGTTGACAGACCATCAAAAAGTTGTTCCAGACTCTAACCTGTTGAACGAAACTATTGTACACTGTACAGAAGTTTACCGCAAACATAACTTGTTTTGCAACAAAAATAAAATTTTCTCTAAATAAAATAACTTTACGGGAACATTTCGAATGAAATTCTCAGAAGTTGGTTGGTAATCATGGTCGTTTTCGAATAGTCATGATGTGTTTGTAGAGCATTTTACTCTTATAGCATATTTGCATTATAAAACCTGCGCTAAGAAGTTCAGATTCTGGATCTGTTGTTGCTGGGCCACTGAAATGCGGCTAATCATCAGATTCTACAAGAATCATCTGACCAAAACACTATGATGATGACTATGATTGAACGCATGACTTCCTAATAACGACTGCCATAGATTATCAGGATAGCCAAGGACCACGGCCTTTTGAGCTTTCCAATGCAGGCGGATTAAATACTAACTTCTCACTTCTAAGCTCGAGGTTAATTATTAAAAATAAGTTAGTATAAAAAATTAGTTACCTAACCTGGTAGTACCTATTAGTACCTGACCCGAGGATCAAATTCGTGAACAGCAAATTTTTACACATTTCGCTAATATTATCTTCTGTATATTCTATAAAATTCTTGCGTTACTAACTGACTGACACATAGCCTAAACTCAGAAGGGATTCTCCGAAATTCTCACAGGATCGAAAAAACAGCTAAATTCAGATTAATGTGGGGGCGTCGCTGCGGGTATCCTCAAGTATATTATAAATTGTATACAGCTAATAGTGGGACTAACCTACAAACTATAAAATATATTTCAGTCCATGTGCTTCAAAAATACGAATAGTGTTTTATTATATGTACAATAAGAGCTTTAGTAAGAACTATTTCTTTTAGCAAAAATATCACACTCATATCTCACAATACCTTCAGAATTATATGCCTTGTTTTCTGTAGCTTTTAGAATAGAGAAATTACTTCAGTATACTCGACTGGCCTGTTAGTTGGTTTTGTGGTTAGTGCTAAGCAGAATGTCGCGGGTTCGATTTCTACCCAGGACAATTTGTTTGTGATATTATTTTAGTAGCAGTCTACATATCAAATTATATAGTTGTACTAGATTATGTTGTAATCATTAACAATGTTTATCTTCTTCTTTGTCCAGTGTCAAGCCAGTAAACAGTCTGAATTCGGGCTCTATATGCAAGTCTCTGTAATGTGACTTGTGGTGTACAATAAAGAATTATATATTTAATAATAACTTATTATTAAACAAGTTTTTTTACTAGTCGTACTTATTATTATAAAGAAACATGGGGGCAATTTATTTATGAACGTTATACTATGCCTCGACATGTTCCTTTACTATGTGTCCCTGTTACACTATGACACAATAAATACGCCAGACCACAAGCCTACATATTCGTACACTATGACACAATAAATTGGCCAAAACCCCAAGAACATTTTACACCATGACACTGAAGTAAGCAGACTTATTAACGTACCCAAATAATTTTGTGTGGCTCACTAAATTGCACAACATGTCACGTCTACCTCTGGAATGCCCTATTTCATCACAGGGACGTTTGACGCACTGAAATGAAAATTAAATTGCCCCATAATTGACAGGAAAGTCTTCATTTCAAAGACACACGTGTTTGACGTTTTAACTCAAGTTACGTGCATAATTTACAACAGCTTTGTCACGGTGTTTTATTTTATTGACTGAAAATTTCTACGGAAATGAACATGACAATTAGGTTTTGACTTAAAAACGTTTGGGTTTCGTCAAAAAATAAAGGGTGATCGTGATCATCGTGTTTGTCTTCAAAGTGTTTATATAGCATAATAACTATTTATACAGTCCATTAGTATACTGTCTATTTATTTGTTTAGTCTCTTACAATTTATTGAATTGTTAATTATTGAGTAATAGTCTTCAAGTGTTTCGTGAAGAATCTACTTACTGGTCTAACCACATTTGATGGAACATGAGCTTTTCCACCGAGCGACTGCCCTCTGACCTTTACGAACCAGAGGAATAGCGATATTCCAGTGTCAGTATACCAACTTAAGAGTCTGACTGCCCATGGTGACAGTCAAAGATCTATATGACAGCCGAAATTTACGGCTTAAGCTGCCCTCCAAAGCGATAATTAAAAATGTAATACGCTCATAACTGAAAATTTTGTGGTGCGTGCCGTGATTTGTAACCACTATTCTGCCTTTTTTGCAATTTTACTTTATTCTAGTAAGTCAATAATAAATTGATCTATTCCTTCCTGAGCACAGTCATTCTGTGGATTCGGCCTGAATGCCTCCACAACCTAAAAGCGTGACATAGATACCGTCTTGAAAGGTAGGCATACAATAAATTAAACGAATTTATATTTATTTCGAACCACTAAAAAAATTACACACCTGAAAACTTTCGCTTTCTGGTACCAACTGTGGTAACGCCATCTACCTTTCCATCGAGAACTAATCACATCAACGTCAATTGTTCCACGCTTGCTTGTCTAATGCGAGCGATGCCTTTTGTTTCCGTCCCTGTCTATCCCATTCCCTAGAAGGGGCACGCCGTTCGCGAATTGGTCGCCGCGTTCATCACCGCGAGAGACAGTGTAGAATAATCCGCGTCGCGACGAACTATACCGCACCGCCATAATTTTACCGCTCCCGCTTTATACCAAAACCTAACAAAACCGCCCGCGAGTGAAAGTGATTTGTGTAGTGGAGTGATTCAAACAGCTTCAGGATTCTCGAAGACACCAGGAGGCTGCCATTTGCAAGGAAAGAGGACTGACGTACAAGGTAGGTGTGCCCTCATCCTTCAGCATCCTTAGAATATCCTATACCCACTCACACTTTTCACTTCCTAGTCGCCGAAGAACCGCCATCCTACAGTCCACAATATTAATCCTTCTCCAAATCGCCTAGAACCTTCGGTTTCGGTGTAACGCCGAACCATTTTTTTGATCCATACGAGTCGGATTCATTTACTTTTTATACGTAAAACCTCGTTATATCTATATACCTAGGCAAATATAGCACCTAGCTATACTCCTAGTCCATTCACATAACCGTCACATGGTTGTTTTCGCACGCTTCAGTAGGTAGTATACTTTTATGTAGCTACCTACTTGACCAATTATTATTTCTGGAACTATCATAGTTGTCTTGTAAATCTCATATTTCAAGCAACTTTTAATTCCTCCGCTTTAAAGTGTTGCCTAGGTACTTAGGTAAAATAATAGGTACTTTAGATATTCTTATTTTGTTTCGGTCTCATTAGCTTATACTTACGTAAGCATGTCACAACAAAAGAAGTCACGCGTGTCGGAAGACAAAGAGATGACAATCTTAGAAGCAAAACGTAATATTTTATTTGAGCGCATTCAAAACATTTACGAGCGTTCAAAGACCGCAGCCGTTTCTGATAGTAATAGGGAATCATTCCTTAGTTATTGTATGACAGTAGATAATATTTGAACAGATTTTCATAAGTTGTTAGACGATTATAACACAAGATTACTTTCTATCAATCCTGATGAACAACCGAATTATCAGGCGTACACCTCATTCGAAGATCTTTATTGTATTATTAAGCGTATACAATCGCAATTGGAGGGTAAATATTTGGCACAGCCCTCTCTTGGATTTATTCATCTCCTCACCGCTGGCAGACTTTTGTCGCCAACCGCGTAAGTAAATTGATTGAACTTGTTCTCGTTACTTGTTTCAATCACCTCGCGGGTTATCGTACTCGTCTTCAGGAAGAACTTTCCATAGATCATATTGACTGGAAGTTTATTCCACCAGCATCACCACATTTCGGTGGATGTTGGGAAGGCATGGTCAAGGTAATTGAAACGCATCTCTTCAAAGTTATAGGTCAACAGATCCTCTCTTACGAAGAGCTTTTAACTGTCCTTGCACAAGTCGAGGCACTGATCAACTCGCGTCCGCTCACGGCATTGAGTAGTGACCCTGCAGAACCATCCGCGTTAAGCCCTGCACATTTTCTGAACACAGTGCCATTATCGTCATTTCCGGCTCCTGAAGCAGACTCTTCAAGCTTGCTCCAGAGACATACTCTGCTGGATAAACTCGTGCAGTCGTTCTGGCGGCGCTGGCGTGCGGAATATCTCCACCAGCTTCAGGCTAGATCCAAATGGAATAGTCCTGCATCCCCTATACAGGAGGGTACGTTGGTCATAGTACATGATAATGCTCCGCCGCTTTCATGGCCGTTAGCCATCGTGGAGAAACTGCATACTTCCAAGGACGGTACAACCCGCGTTGTTATCGTGAAAACCGCGAAGGGGAGCTACGTGCGCCCTGTTGTACGTCTCTGTCCGCTTCCAACTCAGTGAGATCTAGCCTGAAGTTGGATTTACCTCTTAGTTTAAGTATTTAGTTTGTAGTTTTCGCTATTATTGCGTTTGTAGTTTTTGCTAAAATTAATTTAGATTAATTTTATTATGATATCGCTGTCTTAGCCTATTGATGGGTTATGCGGTAGTACACCCAACATAGCTAAGTTCAATTCTATTTTATCTATTTCTTTTAAAGGCAACCCTTTAGGGCCGGGGGGATATGGTAGCGCCATGTACCTTTCCATCGAGAAGAGTTCCACGCTTGCTTGTCTAATGCGAGCGATGCCCTTTGTTTCCGTCCCTGTCTATCCCATTCCCTAGAAGGGGCACGCCGTTCGCGGATTGGTCGCCGCGTTCATCGACGCGAGAGACAGTCTAGAGTAATTCGCGTCGCGACGAAAGAGGACTGACGTACAAGGTAGGTTTGCCCTCATCCTTCAGTATCCTTAGAATATCCTATATCCACTCACACTTTTCACTTCCTCACTTCCTAGTCGCCGAAGAACCGCCATCCCACAGTCCACAATATTAATCCTTCTCCAAATCGCCTAGAACCTTCGGTTTCGGTGTAACGCCGAACCAAACTGCATTTATGGTAAAGTGGTTTAAGGCGTCTCCTCGCCGTTTAGATCAGCACCGAGTGTATTGGATTCAATCCACCTATGAGACAAAATAAAACTGTGCTTATTCGCGTAGGTAACATACAGTCTTTTACCATTCTCCAGCGGTACAATATGTTTGGACTGCGCGTAAAGCGTAGTGATATGATCGAACGTGAAAAGGTCGTTTAACTCTACATTGTGCGAGCACTGTTGTGATTTTAATCCTCACACGTCATACACTTAGCTTAGTTCGAAATGTGAGAGTTATTTGTATCCGATATTTGAAAAATATTCAAGTCCCTTGCAAAATACATTTTCCAAAGACAACGTCTTCACTAGGAGCATCCTGAATCCGTAGAACGGTCGTTTCCTTTAAAAATAAGAAAAAGGTATATTGAATTATGTACCCATTCTCATAAAGTTCACTTCTTCTCAGACAGATCAGTAATTTTAAACAGCACAACAAGAATAGCCTTGTACAGATAGACATCGATTTTGTTGGACCGATATATCTCGTTCATGAAGACGTAAGCAAAGTCATTATCATCCACAATCTGTCTCTGCTGAGCCCGCAATGCATCGGCGCGAGCGCACGTCACACTGTCACAGTAAACTACACTAATTAATTATGGCCACTCTTCATTCCAGAGTTTATTTTTCTTTGTCACGGCAAATTGGAGCTAATTTTAAAAATACATCTTAAAGTCCATGTTAAGAAATTTTTACATGTTTGTTTATTTGAGTAATAATTTAATTTGTGTTAAAATATTTCAGCCACCTGATGGTTTTTTATAACTTTTAGTAAAATTAATATTTAAAACTATGTTCAGCTTTTATTGCACAACATATGATAAGCATATTTATTCAGCGTGGCAGTACTGTTAGTTGCTCACAATTGACGCATTGTCAATTTCATGATATTATTACTGTTTTTTTTTTTCGGTCCAATATCCAGCTATTATAAATCCAAACAATAAAATTATGTTACTAAAATAATATTATATCTCTTTTTATATTTATTAAATATAAAAAGAGATATAATATTAATTAAATGAAGCAATTGTACAACTATTCTTCAATGAATAACTATGCGTATGACGAGTGTTTTGTAATTAAATTAATCGATAACTATAAATTGTTATTAATAGATCTCTATAAATCAGGAATGTCCCACATATAAGTTGAAATTAGAACAACTAATTCTTAATACTAACTACTGAATTAATAGTTTAGGGAACCTCATACTTAGGTAGGTACATCATGGATAATATCGTTATAGGACAATTAAACCTTCACAACGATAGGGTGGCGACATTAGAGTTAGAGCGCTTAGTTATAGAATATAAGTTAGACGTAATACTCGTACAAGAACAATATCAAAATACAAGCCAGAGTAATAAAATCATACAGCTGGACGGCAAAGCACGAGCTGGGATTTATGTCGCGAATTCAAACTTAACTGTAACATCTATTAGTAATCTCATGACGTCACACTGTGCGGTTGCGGAGGTATCTTCTGCGTCCTTTAGAGTTTATGTTGTCAGCTGCTACTTTCAGTATTCACATCCGGTTGCCCCTTACTTACACCATCTTCGCTTGGTTTTAAGGTCCCTTGTGGGCCATAAGGTCATAATTAGTGCCGATGTAAATGCATCATCTACGTTATGGTATGGCAAATATCGTTCTTCTGATAGGGATCGACGGTGCGCCGTCGAGGATTTCATTGCAGAAATGAATTTATCCATCCACAACACACCAGATGCACCACCTACTTTTTGCAGCCCCATGGGCGAGTCTTCTATTGACGTCACACTTTCTTGTGGGGACGTTCGTATAGATAGGTGGCGTGTCCTACCGGACGCGTCATGTAGTGACCACCGCCTAATCGTGTACGAATTCACGTCAAGGCTGCCACGGGACTCGTCATGTATGTCCTCTAATAATTTTAGATATAAAACAAAAGGAGCTAATTGGGATCTTTTTGGTTCACTATTCGCGTCACATGTCAAATACTTCACTTGCTGTAGTCTTTCTGTAGAAGAGAGTGCTGAAATTTTGTCTGACACCTTCATATATTGTGCGGATGTTGCCATTGGCCGTGGTTCTATCACCAACACTCGTAGGTGTGATTGGTGGAATAACAACTTAGCTGAACTTCGGCGAGCCTTTCGCAGAGCACGTAGAAAGTTAAATCTATTAAAAAGACGTCAAATAACAGGTGACGTTTATGATACTGCCTTCATTGCTCTTAGAGTTGCTAGATCTCATTATAGGTCTGCAGTTGAAAAATGCAAAAGAAATTTGTTACGTAAGATTGTTGATAGACTCGATAGGGAGGGTCCGTGGTCTCCTTTATATCACGAATTTAAAGCAAATAGATCTATCGACTTAGCTTATACCCAAAATATCAAAATTAATGGTAGACATTCCACTGGTATTGAGGAGACAGCGGACTATCTCTTGAATTGTCTGATACCCAACGATCGGCTGGAGAATGACACAGACTACCACCGTCAGATCCGACAATGGGCTGCTTTGCAACCCGTTTCACCAACGTCAGACCTACCATCCTATGACGAATTTATAAATGCTGTCGGATCTTTGCCGCCTAACAAAGCTTCAGGCGAAGACAAAATCTCCAACAAGATGATAAAGGAAGCTTGTAAAACATCTGGTGAGTCCATTTTGTTTGTGTTTAAACGTTGCATAGCAGAAGGTATTTTTCCTCGTATATGACGCAGTGGTTACATTAGGATCATACCAAAAAGAGGAGACAAACCGTCCGACGACCCTAAGTCATATAGGCCAATAACATTGTTACCATCACTAGGAAAGCTTTTAGAACGTCTCGTAGTTCCCCGGCTTCTGCCGGGCGGTATTAGATTTAGCGATAGACAATTTGGCTTCACAGTAGGTAAATCGACAGTTGACGCAGTTATATCGGTTAGGAAGATAGTTTCGTCATCAACACTACAATATGTGCTAGGTATATTCTTAGATATATCTGGCGCTTTCGACAACGCATGGTGGCCAATGCTTTTACTTAAATTAAAGTCTCGTGGATGCTTTAGTAACATATATTCCCTCATTTATACGTATTTCCTACATGGAACAGCAAAGTTAAAATTAGGCCACCATGCTGTGTCGAAGGCGCTGACCATGGGTTGTCCGCAGGGATCAGTGTTAGGCCCGTATTTATGGAATCTAGGTTTTGATGACTTTCTAAGCATACCACTACCACCAGGTTGCTCATTGACCGGATATGCAGATGACGGTCTTTTACTTATTCAATCTAATACTAGGGTAGGACTTGAAAGGTTAGCTAATCAATGTTTAGACTTAATCAACAATTGGGGTGAACGCAATCGTTTATATTTTTCTCCACAGAAAACATTTCAATTACTTTTGAAAGGGAACTTAAAAACACCGCCTCGAATCAAATTCAATAACATAACCATTAGAAACAAAGAATCAGTTTGTTATTTGGGGTTAGTTTTAGAGAGAAACTTTTCATTTGTCGAGCACATTAGAACAGTAGGTGAAAAATCTAAAAGAAGTTTTTACGCCTTGTCAAAGATATCAACTGCGACATGGGGGCTTTCGTTCAAAACTTTAAAAGTAATTTATGGTGCAACATATCTGGGTTGTATGTGTTATGGTGCGCCTGCATGGGCTGATAGAGCTACTATCGGTGCTGTACGACGTAAAATGCTACAAAGTCAACGTCTCGCGTTGATATTTTTGTGCAAGGCTTATAGGACAGTTAGTACTGAAGCTTTGCCAGTACTGGCAGGTGTATTTCCAGTCGATCTTGAGGCACAAAGACGAGCAGCAATGTATTACGTGACACGAGATAACATGGATCTAAATTTTCTAGCTCCGCGCGACAGACATAGGATCGCTAGATTGTTGAACCATCAATCCACAGTCTATGACGATCTTCTTGATGAATGGCAATGTCGCTGGAACACATCAACTAAGGGCCGTCACCTCTACCAGTTCTTCCCATGCGTCCGAGAGCGACTGGCGAGGAACTGGTTGGAGGTGGATCACTGTGTAGCCCAATTTCTTACAGGTCATGGCAACTTTAAGAGCAAGTTGTATTCATTTAAGCTAGTTGATTCACCGTTATGTCAATGTTCAACATCTGGCAACAATTATGAACAATCTGCTCATCACATTCTATGGGAGTGTAGTCTTTGGCAAATTGAACGTAATATCATGCTTAACGAATTAGAGGTAACTTCTGGAGTAGTGTACTATACGGATCTTGTGGCAAGTAGGACGAATTTCCGTGCGTTTAGGCGTTTCTGCCATACATATTACTGGAAACAGGCATAGTTCACAATTTAGGCCCCCTTAATGCTCATGTCCGTGGTGCTTATCTTTTCTCATCACTATATCTCTTCGTTGCTTGTCTCCCGCTTTGTTAAGGAGGGAAGTGGATTATTCATTTTCCAACTCCTCCAATATACTTCTGATTAAGTTCGTTGCGGGTTCCAAGACAGTTTAACTTTCCCCGGGACTTCACGAGTGTCAAAACTCGTTGTCATCAATGGTCACTGCTGCTGAACCTGGCTACACAGGTGATACAGTAGTGGGAATGAGGGTGGGATTAGTCCCATTAAAAAAAGATCTCTATAAAAAAAATATTGAAAATAAATGGCTTTATATTAAGTGCGCCAAGTATTGCAGATACGTTTTCACATGCTTTCTTCTTTCTCTCAGATGGGTGCTTATTTAGAAGAATCTTCATATCCTTTGCTTGATCAATAATCAAATTACTCCTAATATTAAATTTATGTACACCCAAATGTCGTACAGAAAATACACAGCTTGGGTATAAATTTCGTATTCAATTTGGAAACGTGGGTCAGTCCCGTTGTATTGACGTGAAGCAAAGTAATTTGTTCATTTCTCAAATTACCTACCAATCCAATATCTTTTTGCACAACTGACAAATGTTCTTGTACTATGTGTGCGTGTGAGCATGTGCGTGCGCGCTTCCGTGTGTGCGTACGTACACTGCGTGCCGGCGAGCGTATGTGTCTGTTTGCGTGCGTATGTGTGAGGATACGTACGTGCATGCATGATGTCGTACGTGCTTGCTAGCGTGCGTGCGTACGTACGTGTTGTATGCGGTACACACGCACGCACTGTGACCGTGACTGATTTCGTTCGAGCGTGAGTGCGTATGCGAGCGCTTGATTACGTATGTGCTTGCTTGCGTGCGTTCGGGCGTGCTTGCCTGCTTGTGTACGTGTATTTATTGCGTGGGCGCGCGCTCGTGCATGTGTGTTTATCAATTCTATCCTACACTTTCTGCCTAACTTTAATCCATCAAGTCTAAATAGCAGCAAATTACTACTGATCTCTAAATTAATGGACGCTTTATAATATAATTGCTTAATTACCAGATCGGGGGTTAGATACTCTTTGTATGTATTTAATTATTGTGAAAGTGTTGTGACCTTGGCTGATAAGACGTCTCAATTCAATCTGTAGGCGTTTGAAGGCGACTATTCAGCGGTTGGCATGCCCTTGCGAATTGACACTTTAGAATTTTGAACGCCAATCTCTGTATAATCTGGCTTCGATAGTTTTGGTTTTATGAAAGTAATTTTGTCAGCTTAAGCCGCTTTTATTTTTAGAAATATTATCAAATGAGATAATCAACTGAGAAATTTAGTGAGGATAGGGATTTTGTTTCGAATGTTGGATTTATACAGATAAACTCTTTATTTTAGAATAATTAATCTGTCCTTGAAAGCTTTTAAATAGTTATATAGAAACAGGAAAATTTAGTAAAACTTTAAGTGGATATATAGGAGTAGTTGATTATAATCACATCAGCTATCAATCATTTTCAACTTTAGTTTCCTAGGTCATTCACTTACATTTATTTAATGAGTCGCCATTGGCCAGAGGAGATACAGCTACTTTTGACATTCGCGGTTTAGTGATTGAAACGGTACTACAAACAACTCTACTAAAACTATGCAGACATGCAAATGGATCATAAATTATAAAAAAATAAAATAACTATAAATGTATGATCACTTTGCACATCAAAACGGCTAAACCAAATTTCATGGGTTTTAGGATACAAGAAGACTAGATCTTGAACCCATAAGCAATATTTTGTACAAGCAGCAAAACTTGAGTTAAATTGGTTAATACAGCACGTCATTTTGACATGCTCTAGGTACTATGTTTTTATTATAGACTCACACCTGTATCCCCGAAGGGGTAGGCAGAAGTGTAATATTACACCCACATTTCGCCATGATTTTTTTAGGTCCCACGTAATAGAGGGCGAGTCTATTGCCGTTACCGGGCACATCACTAGACTCCGTGCTGCCACTGAAAATTTGGAAGAACCCAGTAACACTTTTTGCCCGACCCGGGAATCGAACCCGGGACCTCGGATCAGCAGTCGCATACGGTATCCAATGGACCACGGAGGCATTCAAGGCTAAAACATGATATTTAAAACATATTTCTTAAGAGCGTTTAATCCGTCGGAGGCGATTTTGCGGGTTTTTATTGTTCTATTACGTTACGGATAAATAACAATTAATGGAAAAGATACACAAAATATGAAAGTTCAGTTCTTTATCAAGAGAGCGCTAAAGATAAATATATGGGTTACTATAGTAAATATTTTAAAACGGATGAATTTGAAAAAGTCATTTTCGTAATTTCTGTAGTTTAGGCCAGCATTAATGGGCTAATGAGCTAGTGCTATGAAAACTTATCGTTCTATAATTCTATAAATGTAAACTGTGCGAGCAAAAGCTATACAAGCGAGTCCCTAAAAAAGAAATTGTACGTTCATTCATAATTTTCAAGAAAATCGGAGAACAAAACAGTGCATTTTGCTTAATTTTAGCCCGCAAATTTGCATTTATATCTAAAAAACTACTGTGATTATTAAAAAGATATATACATATTTAGAAACCTTAAGATTTATTTTAAGTCATATAAAAAAATTGGAATCTAAACTTTTCGTTTGTAATTAATATGATTTTTTAAAAAGACCTATAAAACTCGAAGCGCGATGCTATGTCCGCCATTCAGCGCTGAACGCTCTCAGAGGACGGACCTGTCGCTCGCCTCCGCGTCCGCCATTTTACGTAAATATTGCATTCCAAAACGTTTATAGCGCGGCTAAAGCTTCTTGATCCTTATTTTTTTCTCAACGTATTTTTTTTTATAAATATGAAAAGTTGATGTACTTAACTTTATTTATGTATTACGTATTAAACTAGTGTGTTAGTCGAGACATCTGGAGTCTAGTGGTTACTGGTTAGTATAGTAGCGCGGTCAACTAGGGGCTGGGCGAGACTGACAGAAACGGACCGTTAGATATAATACCTTGCTGCAAAAATCAAGTGGCAATATACAGTATAAACAGGTACAGTAGTTAGACGCATTTGATCTTTGATGGGTGACCATGGGATTGGCTTGCAGAGCCTTTATCGCAGGTTTATTTTCGTACAAACTACATAAGTTAAGGTAAAGTAATTGACATCACGGTCATAGTATGGATGGGTGACCGATCGATGAATTTACAGAGCCCATGTATGAGGTTCTTAATGGGGGCAAAATTATGGTTATTTTTAAGCTAGGACGCGCCGTCGTTAGCATGATACCAATGTAATAGGTATTTACCTAAAACGTACTATGCAATGCAATTAAAAGCACACTTGAATCGAATATTGTCTTACAAACCACCGCAGCTCAGCTGATCCCCACGAGCTCGCATTGCAGGTACCTAACACACACAAGCTCACCTACCTACTGTGCAGTCTTATTCTGCACCAGTTAACAGTTTATTTTGACTCAATTCTTCTAACTATATTTGTTCAAAATGCAGTTTCGATCTAATGTCAGTGTCATACTCATGTCACAAATGGTATTCTCCTAAATAAACTGATATTGGAATGTTATCGTGACTAGATCGTTAATTGAACAATGTCATCATCATCGTTCTAGCATACCGTGGATTCGAACCCAGTAGGCTATCGCTGAATGTTAATATTATTTATAATAATTGTTAATTAAACAATGTGTCAACGTCAGTGAGAACAATAGAAGTCAAATTATAGTTGGTGCCACGAGAAGATAGACTTTTTGTAAACAAACATTCAGAGCTTCACAACCTTTTTTTGAACAGTTGCGTTTTAGATTTTATGCTTTAGAACAGTCTTTTTTTTTCAATGCCTAATTATGCCACTATGTTTTTAAATTTAAATTGTTAAATTTTACTGAAATAAAATCGGTCGAATGTTCATAAATTCGCCGATTTTTTTTGTTGTTTTACACGTAATAATCTGTAAATTAATGAAAAATAGAGTACCATGTATGTTAATTATAGAGTAGGTACATACATGTTACTTTATTATTGACACGATTTTTAAAAAATCACAACGCAATAAATAATATTGCTCAAAGTAGCATATCTATTCTAAAATATTAAATTATTGACCAACAATGAATAATATAACAGATAACTAGCTAATACATTGCATAAACATTTCTAGGCATAGAGATTTTACGTTGTCTGTGAATGAAATCGTCAGAATGAACTTAAACAAAAACCATTAAACGTTACGGTAGTCTGAAAACGCAATTTATTTTTTAGGTATAAATAATTTTCTGCCATCTGATATTCTGCACGCGCTTTTTCGAGATGCCGGCAGCGAGAAGAGCGTTGCAATCCTATAAACTTGTATTTAACTTAACACCGACCCCTTCATGATAACTAAAAATTTAATTTTGTCCTCTGATAAAAAGATGTTAAGCCCAAGAATGTATCATTTCAATGAACTAACGCCAAATGTTGACACTCTAGGCGTCAGTACCTCAAAACATTAAAAGATCCGGTTGACAGCGCATAATATCGATAAAAACCCGATCCATTGACATATTAGTTTCCAATGACACGTATCTATGTATAGGTCGGTTCACGAAAGTTGACCAGAAATGGCGGCCGTCGCGCATATGTACATTCGTGCACCAATGGCGTGGCTCCATTCTTGACGCATTTAGGGAATGCGTCAAGAATGGAGCCACACCATTGGCATTCCACCCGCGCCTCACCCCGCACCTCCACGGAGACCTAAAAAATGATTTCTGCGCAGTGGTCATCTTTCGTAAACCCGACCTATACCGTTGCGCTCATTGATTTGAAATTATTTGTTTTTGACAGAACTATCGCTAAGTCACTTAGTAAAAATTCTTTGTTTACAAAATGTCTATGTTCTCGTGACACGGACTCTAGATTATAATGACATTTAAATTAGAAGAATACCAATTCTGAGTCAATTTAAAATCTAATCTCATTTCGTTCAAAATATAATTTCAATGTCATATAAAATACGAGAATTGGCCTTATCTATGTAAAATTTTATAAAAAGAGGGATTTATATCATCGCACACTGTGTGAAATAATTTTATGTGAATATGTATTGTATAATTACAATATTTTGTAAATACAAATCAACATATTGTATATTTTTTTCTTTCTTTTAATTAATTATTTTCTTTTACCCGACTCTTTTGGTTTTGTATTTAGTGTCATTCGTTGGTTTTCATGCATTAATAACAAAATAGATGTATATTTGAAATGTAACAATTATGTAAATGACAATTATAAATTATTATAAATAGTCGTTGTTATCCTGAGGAACATCATCCTACTAAACAAATATGTAATATCTATCTTTATTTGATACCTTTAAATGCATGTGCATTGAAAATAATTAATTTGAATACTTTCATATCATAATCGACGTATTACATAGACGAATACTGTTCATGTATGGCAAGAAGGATCAAGATTATTATTCCACGCGATACCGTCATAGTGCGCCGGGTCTCGCATGCGCGGTGTGCGGGCGACCGCGGTTCTATAAAAACCTAAACTCGAGCCGCCGCTCGAGGCGTATACGCTCTTAACACATTGTTGCCTTTTATCAAGATCAAGAGAAGTATCCATCTATTTATATTTATTTATGTACTACGCAACCAACTCATCTAACATCTGAATTAAAACCAATAGAGCACATAAAGCCCCGTGTCACGTTGATCAAATGCAACATAGTGTCAAAGAGTGAAGTGGAATCTTTTGCAATTTTCTGAACGACGTCGTCTGTCACAAGGCGAGGTGACGTCGACAGAGTGACGCACGAATTACTGTAGCTCTACCTAAATACTGAGACAAGTAATTTGAATAAAATCTAGATTCCTCATGATGCTCAAAGGCTCTAAAGGGAGTTACTGAAGAAACGGCGATCAACGTGTTGTGGTCTCAGTATTTGCGAAATTCGTTTAGTAGCTGCCATGTTAGGAGTCAGCAAAATATTTATATATAATGCAATTATAATTGCATAACAGAGTTTAATTCTGGATAAGAACTTCTACTTAATAGAAGCCTATAATCCTTTCATCTTTGTGCCGTTTGATGGGTAAGAACAGCGAATAAGTATTAAGAAAACGTTTTGCTGCCCAAAGTGTACCCGATTGTTTCGAACTCCGTCAATATCTTTTACATCATTATATTTATAGCTACACTCGCTCGCTCCACCCTCGTAAATCATACACTTCAACCTTCTCCAGAATCACACTATCTGTTTATGAAAACCGTATAAAACTCCGTTCAGTGGTTCTTGAGGTTGTCGCGTTCATACAAATAGATAGACAGACTGATTTACAAGAAGCAAATGGAACTTCATTTATTAATATCTATGGATTATAATTGAACCTCTGGTATTGCTGGTAAGGATAAATGTAATTATAGAATCTGCTATTAAAACAATTTGAACTATTGTCTAATTAATGAAAAATTAAATTAAGGTCAGTAGGTACAATATATTTATTATCTAAATAATTTTTGGAATCACATTTTAGCGGGCGACCATCCTATCTTCGTCTGAAATTCTTGTCACTAATGTTAAGAAACGAATGTAACTATTTGTTCAATAGGTCCTCAGACAGACTCATTACATTCGTTAAATGGACCGCATATATTAACGCGAGGCAATGACACTGTGTGGCTTGACAATCAATTATCGAGATAATTTCTATTCAAAAAGTACATTTTATTGAGAAAAGTTGGTGTTATATCATGTTCTTATTTAGCGCTCCTTTTCAATAGACTTTAGCAGTTGTAGGTTACTATTTGAGATGAAGGCTAGTAGGCTAATTCGACACAACAAAGTATATAGAGATTAGACGCCACAATACAGACAGAAAACTCGTCATCAAACCTTTTAAAAACCTATTTGGCCATCGCAGAATAGAAAACTAAATCCACTTAGTAACTTACAATACCATTGTAACGGAAATTAAAATATGCCTATACCCAACAGCAGACTGCGAAACGCTGTATGATGTATGAATAGATTTCTGACTGCGTCCGTAGTCCAGTGGATAGCGTGTGCGACTGCTGATTGGAGGTCCCGGGTTCGATTCCCGGATCGGGCAAGAGTGTTACTGGGTTTTTCCTAATTCTCAGTAGCAGCACGGAGTCTAGTGATGTGCCCGGTAACGGCAATAGGCTCGCCCCCGATTACGTGGGACCTAAAAAATCATGGCGAAATGTGGGTGTAATAATAAACCTCTGTATTATATACCCCTTCGGGGATACAGGCGTGAGTCTATATAAATAAAAAGATTTCTGTTGGACTTCATCAGAAATCATAGTCAATTCCAGATAATAGGATTTCTTACGCTACTAATTTTCCCCTGTTGAATATCTGGGTATACTGATACGAATATGTTCTATGTCAGCACAAACGGCAATATACGCGGTAATCGACAATAAAGCGTACGCTTCGTATAAAGTTAGATCTGCCTTTGGAAATGTTTATGGATAGATAAGACTCAGTAAATGTGTGAACACCCTTATAAACATTGTTACTGGGATTAAATAATCTGGGATAAAAATATTAAGAAATTAAATAATCTTTAAATATTTTTTTTTTGCGTTACTCTCAGACAACGCACAGCCGCAACTAATGCGCGCGAGGAGCTAAAATTTGGCATGTAGGTATGATATACTTCGCAAATGCTTTTCCTTGATTACCGTTAGAGTGCCCTAAGAAGGGATTCGCTAAAATTCCCACGGAAAAAAAAACATAGGCGTAGCTGCGGGCATCCTCTAGTTATGATATAAACAAGAGGATAATGTTTTTAAAATAACCCTGTTCTTCGTTTTGAGTATAGTCAGAAGCAAAAGTCACTGCTCCCTTCAATTATTTTGTCTTTACGTTAAGCCGTTGGTTCCCACTGTCATGGAGATCTTTGACAGTCGTTACGGGGAGTCAGTTCCGCTGAAGAAATGGACTCTGATATTAAAGTAATATAAGACGAATTGTCAATAAATTACAACCATATTAATTAAAAAATATACATCTATGGTATAGAACCCACGAGCTCCATTCGGTCAACAAGCTAATCAAATGAAGTAGGTATGCTTACGGAATTATTCAACCAATAAATTGCTTGTTTACAGTAACTTAATAGAGTTTGTAACGTATGTCCGGTACCTACTGAGTGTGCGTCATAATACCGACCATACGCTCGGCCAATCAGAGAAGGCCATCGTCCGCGCTCGTGAGTTTTGCCCATATTTGGTAATGCGCCGACACCAACTCTGATGGAGAGCTCTGGTATATAAAGGGGCTGACAGAGAGGCCGGCACCGCTACTGATTGTTACTGGGCTACGCTACCCTAGATCGCTACACTTCCCTGCATCGTCTTCAACGACACCTCTGCCGACGAGTCTGGCCCTGCCCTGCTCATCGCACACACACCGCCGGCGCCTGCCAGCTTAACCAACAGTCTGCGAGGATCTGCCCGCTTTGCGCAGCCCTTTGAGCAATCTGCCCTGCACACTACCGGAGGGAACAGCGTGCTCGAGTTCTCTTCTAGCAGGTTTCCATAACTGAAAGCGAGGAGGTGCGGCTACAGCAAACTGGTACGTATTGTTGTACTAATTGTCTACCTTTTAGTGTAACTACCTCGTAGTAGGTAGTACTAGTTCGCAAATTTGAACCCTAACGTTTTCCTAATTAATCCTAACGGTCGAACTTTTACTCCTAATCGTAAAGTAGGCCATTTGTAAGGGCGGAACGCTTGCGCACTTTGTGTAGTGTGTAGGTTATACTTACGTGGTTTAGTCTTTCATACACAATGGGCTCACACCCCTTAAAATACGTCCTGCTAAATAAGAACGAGTAAGGATACGAGGTTGCGATCAGAGGTGAGGAGCCGGCTACCTCTATCCTAGGTCTGCGGAAGCAGCTCCCTTAATTACTGGTTTAAAGTTTGTTGTGTATACTAACCATTCCGCACTGAAATGGTTCCTAAACTTGAGCAACCCGACTGGTAGATTAGCTCGGTGGTCAGTTCGTCTGTCAGCCTTTAACTTCGAAATATAGCATCGGCGCGGCGCAGATAATATTATAGCAGATGCGTTATCACCATCCCTACCTGTAAATATAATTAACGCGAATAATAATAATAATGACGTGAACCTCCTTAATGTAGACATTGATCAATGGTATTCAACCACCTACAAGGGTTTTCTATCTTCGCCTAATGACTATCCAGACTATTCTATTAAAAATAATAAATTGTATCGTTTGATAAAATCTAGGTGTATGCTACGTAAGGAGTTCAAATGGAAAGAAGTGCTACCTTCTTCTGATCGAAATAATGCCATATTAGAGAACCATGCCGAACCCAATTCGGGGTATTTCGGTATATTTAAAACTTACAAACGCTTAGCACTTCGTTACTATTGGCCCAAAATGCACGCTGACGTGGTAAAGTTCATAAATTCTTGCAACACTTGTATCGCGCACAAACATCAGAACCATGCATCATTGGGAACCATGGGACGACCCAAAGTGTGTTCACGACCCTTCCAAACCATTAGTATAGATTTGGTGGGGCCATTACCCGTCACAAGAAAACAAAACGCCTACATCTTTGTAGTAACTTGTTGTAATTAGTAAAAACTGTCTTCTTTTTCCTATCAGGCGCGCAACTGCTGAAATAATAGCTAATATTTTGAAAGAAAAAATATTTTTAGTTCATGGTATAACATCTACAATTATATTGGACACTGGTTAACAGTTTGTAAGTGCTACTTTAAAAGCTATGTTGCACAAGTACAAAATTCCTAATCTTCACTTTACTCCAAAATATTCTCCTCATGTGAATACGATCGAACGCTATAATAAAACCATTGGTTCTACCTTAGCGGCGTTTGTCGGAAATGACCAGAGATTATGGGACACTCTCCCACCTAAGCTGCAGTTTGCATTAAATACCACAGTTAATGAAGTCACGGGCTATACACCTAGTTTCTTAGTCTATGGACGTGAATTAGTTTCATGCGGCTCACACTATGTCGACACGGACGCTGATGATATAGTATACATACCTAGGGACGATTACGCAGAAAATATAGGTCATTTATCAGACATATTTGACAAAGTTCAGGCACTCCTCATTCAAGCTGCTAGGAATTCCCAAACTTATAATTTACGCCGTAAACCAGCTGAGTTTAATGTGGGAGACACTGTTTGGAAAAGGATTTTTATCAGAGCGACAACGATAAGTCCTTCTGTAAGAAAGTAGCCCCTAAATTCGTGAAGTGCACAGTGATTACTAAGAAGTCGCCTCTCGTTTACGAGTTGTCGGACGCGTCTGGAAATTCTACTGGGTTTTGGCACATAAAAGACTTAAAACTTATACACTATGGCTCCTAACTATTTGTTACAAATCGTATAACCCTTTCCCTTCCTTTCCTTCTTTCTTTCTATATGCCGTCTTAGCTTGGACAGTAGCGGACTCATAGACCTAACGCAGAAAGTCGGATTTTTCTTGTTAGCCACGTAAAATCCTCTCCTAGGGCGGGCGGTATTAGAACGTATGTCCGGTACCTACCGAGTGTGCGTCATAATACCGTCCATACGCTCGGCCAATCAGAGAAGGCCATCGTCCGCGCTCGTGAGTTTTGCCCTTATTTGGTAATGCGCCGACACCAACTCTGATGGAGAGCTCTGGTATATCCGGCCTATATATATAGGCCTCTCTGTCGGCCCCTTTGGCCGACAGAGAGGCCGGCACCGCTACTGATTGTTACCGTGCCTAACTTTGTGCTACATTTACGTTGTTCGTGTATCCTGGTCCCAGCTGTGGGTAAGTTACTTCATTTACTGCACTAGCGTACTGCCCATCTCTCTACCTGCTAGCTGAGGCCGGCTGACGCCGCCTGCCTGACTCAATTGGTTGTGGCTTTCCTAATGCTGCTTCTCTTCAGGTTCCAGGTCTACCTTGAAGCTCCGGGCTACGCTACCCTAGATCGCTACACTTCCCTGCATCATCTTTGACGACACCTCTGCCGACGAGTCTGGCCCTGCCCTGCTCACCGCACACACACCACCAGCGCCTGCCAGCTGAACCAACAGTCTGCGAGGATCTGCCCGCTACGCGCAGCCCTTCGAGCAACCTGCCCTGCACACTACCGGAGGGAACAGCGTGGGAGACAGCAGCCCTTAGTGTTCAGGCCAGTGTCGTGTTGTTGGTCGGTCATATTCGGCATAGGAAGCGAGGCAATACTCGGCAATAAACGCATAGAACCTCTGCTGCGTTCTTTTCTATTACCCGTTACAAGTTACATGTAAATTTGTACTCCCGTTAATTATAAATTAATCCAGTTTCATTATATTATTTAATCCACCTCAGTAAAGCCAGACAAAAACACTGTTGCGGTGAATCCTATTGAATGTTAATATAATATTATTAATCCTGTATAAAAAGCACTTATAATGAGTATAGAAAATACGATTATGGAAAAATATGTAAGTTTGGTTGAATAATAAAACCTCAGGGATCAAATTGGGTGATCAAATTTGGTGAATTGGGCGGGTGCGGGGGACAGATCTGCCTGAAGAGGAGATGCGGTATTGTCAGGTTGCCGTCCTCCCTATCCTCTGCGGCCGTTTTAGTGCCTGCGGACGGTGAGCGCTGGGACTGCTCCCCGTCCGCCAAAAGGCAAGGAGGCGGCTTAGTGTCCGTACCGCCTCCCAAGAAGACGGGGCCTGCCAACACTGACGGCGAGCTAATTCCGGGTGGGGTCGCGGAACAGGCCGCCAACATACTGGACCCGTAGAGACAACGATTTTGTGGGTATGCTCCGAATGCCTGTAGGGGAGAGCAACCACACACTACTTCCGCCAGAGTCCCAAGCCCGGTCGATCACACTCACGGCCGGGTTGGCGTCGAGTTGAGATGGCTCATAAGGAGCAGTTTGTACCGTAGTCAACAAAAAAAGGGATCTAATTGGTTACAATTATTGCTACAAAATTATGAATTCAAATTAAACGTAAAATTACAAAAAACGTAATTTTAAAACGTTGATTTATGCATCACAAAGTCAAAATGTAGTTAAAAATATGCCTTTTACTAAAGAAACGGAGTAACACTTATGAAAGGCTAGAGAAATAATAAGAACCCGGAAGAAAATCATAAAATGATGACAGCTTTAGAAAACTGCAGCAATATTTTAGCAATTAGACGGTGAATGTTAAAAATAAAAAAAAAACGGATTAAACGCATAAACTACAATAGAACAAAAAAAAAATTGTTTATTGCGTTCAAAAACCAACAAAATGGCAATCATCATTTAAAAGAAAAATATACAAAATAATTAATTAAAACAGAAATCCGAAAGCATCAAAAAAAGCAAACAGAATATCATCATTAAAACATAATAGTTGAATTTCGCAGCATGCAAACGTGTACAAGTAACAAAAGTTTTTATCGTGAATGCATTTAAATCGACAATTTCAGTCGCAAATATACCGATATTAAAATTGATTCGCCCGTATACCGAACGGCCGGGATCGCAGTAATCGTAAAAAATAATAATCATCGATAACCACAACCAATATGGCTGACAATATGGCCGCTTGCGAAATAATTGGCGGGAATTGTCACACATAAAGGCGGACGCGAACTATCATGTTTGATTTGTCGCTATTATTGGATATTTCATTATGTTATATTATGACCAAAATTACCCGTGTCGATATCCACAATCCCATATAATGTTATATATATTATTATATGAGATTGTGGATATCGACACGGGTAATTTCAAGCCGCACTTTACTGCCAATTTTATCAAAATATATATTCGATACTTTGATATTATGTGCAATGCGCAAAACGGAAAGGAGTCATATAATATTTTTTAATAATCTGCTATATGTACAACTTTCAGTTAATGGAATGAAATTAATAATAATATGTGATGTGTTCCATTTAGAAGTCGAAACAAGAGACGAAAACCCGCGATACATGCTGTAATACAGAAGCCATTGCAAGCCACTTTAAAAGCAGAAAAAGTTTCCTACACGCAAAGCCCAGAGGAACTTCCCCCGGCGCAGGACTTGCCTTGGTCCACTTGGAAGCCCTTAAACTGGCTACGAACTCACGTGAGCTGCTGCAGGTACAATCTCTATGGCTGTAGACGGTCTGTGTGGACGCGGGCGTAGAAAGCGGGACATGCCACACTTGCTGTCCTGTCTCTCCTGTGCAGCTTAATGTTCTTTGACTTTATGGGGAAACAAACAATGCCACAACTGTGACAAATTATTGGTTGCATTGCACACAGTTTAAATTACCACTGACGCGCCAAGAAGAAGATAATACGGTGAAAGCTGGTTAATTGAGATCTCAAGGGACCAAGGATTTTGTACCATTTAAAGAGGTTTTCATTTATCCAGTTTTCCAATTAGACAGGTTTAAAATTTTGCTCTCTCATTTACAATTTTATAGGGGTCGATATATACCGTTATTCCATTTATAAAGGTGCAAATGTTAATAAAATACGCATTTTGGTGTTATGAATTAAGTTTCAGATGCTGATAATGGTTTATATTTACGTTTGGACATTTTTTGAACTTTTATTATTTTGTTTGTAGGTCAACATTTAACATAGCACTGACCAACAAAGTAGGTATGTGCGAAACAAATTCAAAGGCTTGTAAGCAATCGTGTCGAAACCTGTCCCAACCTGATAAATTGTCTCATTTATAAAAGAAATTGAGCCCCAAAGTCCTAATTATTTCTAATTGCAGTTTCTAATTGCTCGTCCATTCCACTGGCTTAACTTTTCAATTTCATGAACTATTCGTCACTGGAATGCCCATATATTCTAGGTTGGCCGTTTGAAATATAATATATGTTTGTCTGAATCTAGGTCCAATGTTGGAGCACCATTGAAGCATTAATGTTTTATAGTGTGATATTTGTGCGCGGGTACCGCGGACATGCACAAGATTTATGACGTCAGACACCGACTCCAAAATATGTATGTTCTCGCGATTGGTGATCCGCAAAGAAATTGAGAATTTCGGCTGTATATTTACTTGAGGGACTACATAAAAACACATATTATATGAACGTACCATGTAATAAATCTAATATGATACCGAATTTCATATTTTTTTTATTTTAGTTAATCTACTATAGACTACATTCGATGCCATGCGGTTGAAACGTCAGCTATTAAATAATTTCACGCGAATCAAATTTGCCGCATATTGAAGGTTTATGTATAATTTAATAACATGTAACGTTTATTAGATGTGGGTACTTATATGCCTGTAGAGTTACGTAGTAGATATGTGTAATGGAGAGAAATTAAATACTATTTGTTGGTTACAAGATATTATATTCGGAAGCGTTACACAATATAAACCGGTGGCAACTAGATTAGAGCTAAGTTTAAGACTCAGGGCAGTGTAGGCAGGCAGGCTGACGAGGCTGCGGTCCTCCAGAAGAGAAGGCAGCACTTAACTTTGGCAGCGTCCAGGATCCAAGAGGGTGATTCGCTGTCGCGCCGCGGTATTTATGTGCCGCAGGTAAGCGAGGCGGCCAGTCAGAAGTAGTGGGGGGGTACCGCGACGACTCCCAAGTCACAAACATTTAACGTACGACCCTGTTAAAACTTCGGGCAAATTAGGCTCGCAGCGTATTGACAACATACTATGTTCTATAATATTCAGTAACATTATAATTATTTTAAATACCAAAATCCAAGTTTTATTTCGTCAATAGCATAGTATATTTGCCTACAAAAACACACAAACTAACAGATAAAGCAATACTTCACATCGGAGCAACACAGTTTCCAATTATCTTTTTGACCCTAAGAACTCAACATGAAAATAAAGCCACGCATACACAGCACTTACATTTCAAATAGTTCGCGCCTGCCACAATTTCTTGTTCTCATATAGTTCGCGCAGTAAATGGCACGGAAAAATGTTTTTTTAATTGAATACCAGTCGGATTTCATTTTATTAATTTTCTATATGCATGCTGTGGTTGGTTCAAAATTTTCCAATGTAGGAGTATATTTGCCTACAAAAACACTCAAACTAACAGATAAAGCAATACTTCCATTAGGCCATTTTATAAAGTACCTATAAACGTATACAATCGTGCGCTTACTGCGCTCGATTGTATACGTTTATAGCTTTGATCACGATGAGATACATTGTGCGAGCGCGTAAATTGGAGATTCCATTGCTTCTGAAATCACGATATGAGCAACAGATTTTTGTTCGGGTATATTCTTGCCAAGCCCATTGCTGTCAAAGGTAGTCATAGGTCACTCAGATGGGCCATGAGAAATCCACGAGGGACCATGACGCCACAACGGATGATAGAGGAGCTTAGTGGGAGTAACTCCACGAGACAGACAGTCTGCAGGGTTCTCAATACGTGCGAGGTGATTGAAGCAAGCGGGAGGAATAAGTTCAATTAATTTAGTTACCCCGTTGGCAACAAAGATCTGCCAGCGGTGCGGGGATGAAGTAATCCAAGCGAGCACTACCTTGGAGTCAGTAAATGCATATATTTTTTTCACAGAGTTGTGGGGCGAAACTGTGTCCGTGACGGACAACTTTGTTTGCGAAGCAACTTGGACAACAGAAGAGCCGCGCACAACTCCAGTCTTGCAACCGATGGTGTGAATGGTTTTCACAGGCGAGACCTTTGACTTGGCACATACTAGTTGCACCGAGTAGTTGGAACCAATGCGGACTTGCAAATATATGACTCCGCCGTAAGCGCCTTCACTGGCGTCAGTGAAACCTATTACGTTGACAGTACGTCCGTCGACCAACCCCAGATGACGCAGAATGATAATTTTATCAAGAATAGGAAGCTCTTGGCAATACTGTTTCCAAGCAGCAACGATATGGTCGGGATATGGTCGAGTGGGTCATCCCACTCACATTTTGATAACCAAAGTTCTTTTATTAAGAGCTTGGCGTACAAAATTGTGGGAGCCATAAAACCCATTATATCCCATAACCGAGCTACAGTGGAAAGCATAGTTCTTTTAGTACATTTCTCATCTAGTGTCGCGACCGCGACGTCAAAGCGGAAACTGTCACAGGTTTTGACCTAGCGTAAGCCTAGGACTTTATGCGGTACAGACTTCTCAAACTCAATGTAAGGAGAAGCCCTATGAGACTCAAGTATGTGTGCGAGAACATCCTTGGGGTTGCTTGTCCACTTGACAAGGTCAAACTGGCCTCGCTTGAAAAGCTGAATAAGCTCTTCACAAAGCTTGTTTGCGGCGCGGATTTGACACCACAGGCGCTAGGCGATGTCATCCATATAAATAATGAGGAAGAAGCAACATCAGCTGTGCTGCAACGGAATACTGGTCGCCTTCATCAGCGATCAGCTGGCGTACTACCCGTAACGCATGTTACGGACTGGAATTAAGTCCAAAACAAACACGATCTGATATAAAGTTAAAGGCTCGTGTTTGTCAAATCGGTAAAGGATACTTTGATAACGACGGTCTGGATCACGAACGCCGATACTGAGAAACATTTGATGACATTGACATATAAATATATAGGAATTTAACCTTTCGTGGTCACTATCATAACTTTTTACTGTTCCTACGGGATATATTGTCCGTGTGGTGACGGATTGTCCGTGTGGTGACGGATTAAGAATACGAATTGTCACCACCCCATATCATCCCATGGGTGTCGTAAGAGCCGACAGAGGGAGCATATTATGCAGAGAACAGCACTGTAAGAGAAGGAAAACTTGATACAAACCCTATACCAACCCGCTTGGCCAGCGTGGTATAGTAGGCCAATTCCTCCATTAAAGGAGAGGCCTAGTCCAGCAGTGGACTATTAAAGGCTGATGATGATGACGGGATATATACCACGTACCTTTGTTTTGAGTAACCGATATTTCAGCACTGTTACTCATACTTCAGTACTTCCGTGAACATGGCGCTTGCAACAGTGCCGAAATATCGGTTACTCAATACAAAGGTACGTGGTATATATCCCGTAGGAACAGTAAAAAGTTATATACATATATATCGAGGTTTGACGACAGTCTGCGGACAGAGCTATTTTAAACAGTCGAAAATGAATTATGATATTAAGTAAGTCATCCTGTAGATGAGGGCCCGCATGTAGAATGTCATTAAGCGAATGACCCGATGTAGTTTGACTACTAGCATCTTATACCACACGAAGTTTAGTAGGTATTTGGATCTTATTTTCGCGAACGACGGTGCGGGATGTAATACACAGGGAGAGACACGTTGTCATCTTTTACCACTGGACTCAAGCATCCTTTATCTATAGTCACGCATGACTTCATTATAAGTGCCGTGCAATTTTAGCGACGCATCAAGTTTACGTTCTAAACAATAGAAGTGCCTAAGCGCGGCGGCGCATGAGTCATCTAGCGCATAAGGGTCACCATTATTTTTTACATTATTAATAGAATACCATTATAAATTATTACAAAGAAAAACAATAAGAACAATAATAAAATATGAATCAACTAACAGAATAATTTTTACATACTTATACATACATATCGTCACGCCTTTTATCCCCGAAGGGGTAGGCAGAGGTGTATTTCTACACCCACTTTTCGCCAGATATACTTTAGTCCCACGTAATAAGGGGCGAACCTATTGCCGTACCGGGCACATTTCCAGACTCCGTGCTGCTACTGAGAATTTCGTGACAGAAAAACCCAATAACACTGCCCGACCCAGGAATCGAACCCGGGACCTCCCGATCCCACGCGCACATTTATGCCGCGAGACCAACGAGGCAGTCGTATAGGGTTTGATGTCGAGTTTTCCGTCTCTACGCAAAGATGGTATTTGCATCGTGTTATCCCTTAGTCGCCTCTTACGACACCCACGGGAAGATAGGGGGTGGTGACACTTGTATTCTATGCCGTCAACCACACGGCTATTTTTATTATTATTAAATTAAAACATTTTTGTCGTTTCTAAATTCATCTACGCTGTAATACCCTTTTTGCAATAAATATGCCTTCAGTTTGTTTTTAAAAATATTTGGGCTATAAATAATTTTAAATTCAGTAGGAAAAAGCATAAGGTAAAAGCATTACCTTTTTCCCAGATAAACTTCTTTCTTGCAGCTCTTCCTGAAGTTCTTTGCGTTTTTGGAGGACAGTTGGTGCATAATCCTAAGGCTTTTATTCGTTTTAAAAGTTGTAGATTTCTGCACGTGGTGGTGATTGTAACTACAATTGGTCTTATTCTACAGTTGTTCTTTCCTATTCGGATCACTGTTTCAATCTCCCAATTTGCGCATACTATGTCCATCTTCTTGTTAATTATTTCAAGGATGGAGTTAAGCAGTTCATCATATTTTTTTTCATTTCATTACTGGCTCCAGCACCTGTCGCACTAGTTCTTTGCTAGTTTAGCTCGCTCACTGGCATTTGTTGAGTTGATGCGGTTGATTGTGAAGGGAAAATGTTATTAGCTTTCGTAAGATCTTTTCAACTTGAATTACAGCAATAAAGTTAAATTAATTAAATTAAGGGCTTATGGCTTATGCCTATAGTTTTTGATGAGCTTGGCTCACGCGAGCTTTTTATTCGACAAGCTTTATACTCAAACTAGAGGATAGCCGCAGCTACGCCCACCTTTTTTTTCAATTTATATGTTTATTTCCAATCTCTTAGGAATTTTGGCAAATTCTTTCTCAGTGCAACCTAACGAACCTAAAGAACCTACCTGCCAAAATTCAACTTCTAGCGCCTATAGATTTGGCTGTGTAGTGTGCCTTGTATGACAGTCAGTCAATAACGGAAGAATTTTATATCTGTAAAGGGCCAATTTTATTCTATTGGTTCAAAATATAGAGGCCCTATTCTCGTAATTACATTGGTTCAAAATGCAGATTGCCATCAAGTCTCGGTGTCATTATTATTATGTCATAAATGGGAAAAACCAAGCTTGTTAAATTACATAGACATTTGGAAATAGACTGGCTATATTCTACATACTAATAATTGTGCATCAAACTAAACCATAGTACGCGATTACGCGTGGTACAAGTAGGTGTAACAAATATTGGCGTGCGGTCAGTGAGCGATGGATATTATTACTGGCTCCAGCACCTGACGCACTAGTTCTTTGTTAGTTTAGCTCGCTCACTGGTATTTGTTGCGTCGATGAGGGGGGTTGTGAAGGGAAAATATTATGGGAGTACCTACGATTATTTCTACTTTAATTACAGCAATATTAAGGTCTCGTTTTTATGGTTTTTATGAGCTTGGCTTATGTGATCTTTTCCACGAATAGTATCATATTCGAACAATTTTTTTTATTTATTTGTCCCTTCCCAATCCTGTAGGCATTTCGGCAAATCCCTTCTCATTGTTATACCTCGTTGTACCGCGCTCTGAGGCGGACGTGTATCGCGTAGAAATAAGTAATTGTATTGTTTAGCGCGGCGCAAACCGATGCTCGCAAATTTTTATCGCCATGAGTGACAAACTTGTGGCTAACGAGTTGCTGGCGTTCCTGCAACAGAAGCTGGATGACTTGGACGAAGTCTCGGCTATTCAGATCTGTCCTTCAAAATTCAGCGAGGAGGAAATAGCGGCTGCCAAGCTGCTTGCGTACAGGTCGCTAAACAAATGCGATCAGATGGTGTCACGCAGGCGTGACGGGACGAAGAAAAGTCTGGAGGATATTATCACGCTGCTGAAGGAGACTGATCCTGACGACGTGTCGATGTTTGTGGCTAGGGACTTGAGCAAGTTGCCTCCCGTCACCTTCGACCACGTCGATGTCACAAGCCTCTTGAGAGACATCGTCTTTCTTAAGGCAAGTTTAGCGGATGTGAACAAGAAATTGGAAGCATCCCAGGAAACCGTCGTACCCTTACGCACGGAGGTGGACGATCTACGTAATGCAGTTGCAGGTACTGGGTCACCGGCGTATAGTAACATCAACACACGCCGAGGGACCTGCGTTGATACGTCAGTCGCAAGTTTCGCGTCAGCAGTTTTGTCACCGCGGAATGTTGTGACTGCTGAGTGCGCTACCCGAGCGCCGCGGCGCCCTGCCCCCGTCCCCGCGGCTCCCTCTTGTATCGCCGCGCGACCTAAAAAAGTAGAGGCGCAGCGAATAATTGCGAGCACCCCTGCTGCTACTAAGAAGTTAATGCCGGAGAAGGCATCGAGGAACGAGGTAGCTCATGACGGTTTTGTGACGGTGCAGAAAAAGAAACGTCATCAGAAAACCGTCAAGAACTGCTGCGGCACGGCTCCTGTGGAGCCTGGTGCAAACCTGCGCGCCGCCGCAACCGAACACATCCGTGTACATCTCTCACCTGCACTACACCACGACGGCAGGGGACATCGCGGAGTACGTACGTCAAAAGGCAAAGTACATGCTGAGAGTGCAGTCGCGCCGTAATGTCAACTTCAAGGCGTTTGTGGTGCGGATCCCGACCTGCTATCTACATGTCGTCATGAATGAGGACTTTTGACAGAAGGGTGTGGTGTTCCGTCGCTTCCGCGGACAAGTGCCACACGAACGCACAGCATCATCGTGCAAGTTTTAATAACATAGTTCATAAGTATACTTACTAACAAAAAAATATGTATGTCAATCTATTGTCTAGTACCCATTGTACAAGTTTTGCTTAGTTAGGGACTAGATTGTGTTGCGTGTATTATATGTATTGTGTCTATATTTATACTTATAAATTAATTGAAATTGAATTGTCCCTTGCGGTCCCCAAGGAACATACGTGAGGAATTTCAGCTTTCAATTTGACTTAGCGTTGAATGTCAGTAACGGAAGAATTTTAAATATACAGAGTGCCAATTCTCGTAATTATATTGATTCAAAATGCAGTTTCGATCAAGTCTCAGCGTCATTCTTATGGCATAAATGGTAAAAATAAAAGCTTGTAATATTCAGACGGACCGGGTTCGAATCCATGGCATGCACCAATGACTTTTCCGAGTTAAGTGCGTATTAAATTGCTAATTATCGCTTGCTAAACGGTGAAGGAAAACATCGTGAGGAAACCTGCATGTCTGAGAGTCCTCCATAATGTTCTCGAAAGACATGTGAAGTCTGCCAACCCGCACTTGGCCAGCGTGATGGACTATGGCCTTACCCTTCTCATAGTGAGAAGAGGCCCGTGCCCAGCAGTGGGACAATATATATACAGGGCTGATGATGATGATGATGATGAATATTCAAGAAACATGCGACAATAGACTGATGTATTAATATTTTACACACAAAATGTGCATCAAACTAAACCATTGTACGCGATTACAATACGTACAATTGGGTGTAACAAATGGTAACGTGCGGTCAGTGAGCGATGGATATCATTTCTGGCTCCAGCACCTGCGGCAATAGTTCTTTGTTAGTTTAGCTCGCTTACACTGCATTTGTTGAGTTGATGAGGTAGATTGTGAAGGAAAATGTTCATCATAATCGTCCTAGTGTCCTTATCCCAGTTGCATTCAAACCTTCTCGCCTTGGAGCCCGAGGTACGCTTACTAGTATAACCAGATTTGACAGAATATCAGCTTTTCTAGAGCGACTGTCGTCTGACCTCCACAATCCAAAGGGATAAACATAGTCTATGGTTTAGATTATTATCAGTTTATTTGAGGGCACCGAATCTCCGTAACTACTGTCAAAGATCTTCATGACAGCTGGGACCGACGGTTTAACGTGCTCTCCGAGGCACGGGGCAACAAGCGATAATTAATGATTTAATACGCAATTAACTACGAAAAGTCAGTGGTGTACGCCGTGGATTCGAACCCGATACTCTCTGCATAGCAGTGTGTTGGTATATCTCTCCCCCCGTGGGATCTCCACCTTGTCGTGGTGGGGGGCTCAGTAACAGTGGGTTTGAGGTACACCCACGGTGAAACTAAGCGGGATCCCGGGAGGGGACGCTCCACATGGGCTTGGGTGAAGCTTGCGTAGGATGCGTCCAAAGTGCGATTGCGGGGGACAGCTCTGTCTGTCCCTCGCAGTCAGGTTCGGTCGCGGGAGGAGAGGCGTGTCAGTGTTTTGTTGCCGTCCTCCCTATCCTCTGCGGCCTCTGGGTGTTTTGGCGGCGGAGCTCAACACCTTCATCCGTCGCCATGGGGGGTTTTCTTCGGGGCCCGCCTGAAAATTTGGCGGGCCAATACCCGTCGGGGGGTTGCGACGAATGCTTCGGCAATACCCGACCGTCCGACACACGGGTACATGAGAAAGTCCAGGTGGTTTTTAGTGGGATCACCACATACTCCGGCTCTCATTTCCCTAAGAGTCGGTGACCCGAAGGGATTTTCCACCTCGTAAAACAAGAAAAATAAGTGTGTTGGTATATCTACTCGGCCATCGCTGCCCTGGAAAGGAAATGTTATGTGAGCTATTTAATAACTGGTCTGATCTATTGCTATATAAAATTTTGTGTTTACCGCCGACAGATACAGCAGTAATGATCATCATCATATCATCCGAAAGACGTCCACTGCTGGACAAAGGCTTCCCTCAAGGCTCTCCACGTAGACTGATCTCGAGCCACCCACATCCATCCGCTGCCCGCGATCCCAACAAGATCGTCAGTCCACTTTGCGGAAGTACTACCTCTGCCGGTGATTGATTGTTCTGGCTTTGTGCCCTGCTCACTGCCACTACGGCTTGTCTATTCGGAGAGCTATGTCTGTGACTTTGATTAGCCTTATTAACTATACTTTACTGTTTTACAATATTTTTTATTAAAAAGTAAAACGCCATCACTAGCATAGCCATTAACACTCTCAAAGTCACCCTAAGTCTGTCTCTAAACACTTTTCACGTACCCTTTTCAAAACAACGCCGAACTCTCATACTTAAAAAAACTTAAGTTTCTCAGACAGCGCCCTCTAGGGACAAAGTGACAAACTACACAAGTCTACTAAGTTTGTAGGTCAGCAATATGTCAATTTGTCATAGCCAGACATAACTTTGGTATAATTTTGTTTAGAAATGTTGTGTTCATGTGAGGAAAATTTGAAGTCGCTGTTATGATTTAGAAAAGGTTTTAAGGGATTCATACTTTGCATGGTCTAGGTTTTAGATACCCTGGTTGTTTAGCTGGCGACTAGTCAGTAGCGCTCGTTCCCCACCCATGACATAATTATCTTTATTTGATGATCAAGTACGATGTAGAATGTATAGAAGTAGAATATCATCATCAGCTCTTTATACTGTCCCACTTCTGGCCACGGGCCTCTTCTCACTATGACAAGGGTAAGGCCATAGTCCACTACGGCCAAGTGCAGGTTGGCAGACTTTAAATGTCTTTCGAGAACATTATGGAGAACCTCAGACATGCAGCTTTCCTCTCGATGTTTTCCTTCACCGATAAGCAAGTGATAATTACCAATTTAATACGAACTTAACTTCGAAAGTCATTGGTGCGTGCCGTGGATTCGAACCCGAGACCCTATGCGTAGCAGTCCGTCGGTCTCTCTACTCGGCTATCGCTGCTATATACAGGGTGTAAAAAGACCCTTAACGAAAACTGAAATCCCATGTTGTATCAATCACTACAAACATTTCTTACTTCGGCACCATACCTGGGAAATTACTGGTTCAGGAGATATTGAGGCTCAAAGTTAGTATGGAATTTTTCTAATTAGGTACAAAATAGATGAATTTAACCCCGCTAATATGTTCTTTAGATGCCCTATGACTCCATGGATAAGTAGGTATTCCAACATTGCACGCGCGCGCTTTTAATTGCCGTTTCAAAAATGTGAAATATTTTTCATTTCAAACTAAAAAAAGTACAATTATGATGGGAATCACTTCGCTATCTTACTTATTAATTCTGGTCTATTATCCAGCATTTAAAGTTCAACGGTTACTAATACTCTGTCGAGAAAGTACCGGGATAAGATTAATAATACACAAACTGTTTGTTATTCATTCAAATTTATTTTATCACCTTCAAAGTATGCTCTTTCAGAAACGATACACTTACGCCAACGAATAATCCAATCATCAAAACTTTTTGAAACGCTGTTTCCGGAATTGAGTTCAGTTCTCGCCGCGAATTCTCGTTTATGTCTTCTACCGATTGAACACGGGTGCCACAAAGTGGTAATTTGAGTTTAGGAAAAAGAAAGAAATCGGTTGTGGGCATATCTGGTGAATATGGTGGGTGCTCGATGGTATTGGTTGAGTGTTAGGTCAAAAATTCGTTCAGAATTATAGCCATGTGCGAAGGCGCATTATCGTGGTACAAAATCCAAGAATTTTCTTTCAACAAAAATTGCCTCTTTCCTCGAATTTTCTCTCTTAAACGCCGTATAACGCTCAAATAGTATTCCTTATTTACCGTTTGACCTTCCGGCAAGAATTCCAAGTGCACAACACCGCGATAGTCAAAGAAAAGACTTTAATTTATTATTTTTATTTATTTATTTATAACGTTTGCTAACAGTCCATACATCTCATACAATTTTGTCTTAAAATTAACTAATACCACACTTAAATGTACAACCGATTATAAACAAATACCTCATGCACTAATATTAGTGGAAAATTCATGAGTAGGTGTATTAAACCATAATTATTCTGTGAACAATAAGTTAATACCCACTTTTTAAGTCTGGTAACTTTAGCGTGGTTTTTCCGGTTTCGGTTCAGTTGAAAGGCGCCACTCCGAAGTTTGTTGACTAGTTTGCATGTCAAACTCGTAAATCCACGTCTCGTCACTAGTATGCGTTTCATGAATTTTAGGTCGGAATTGACTCGTTCTAGCATGTCCTCAGCGACACTCATGCAATTGAGTTTTTTGGAGAAAATACAGGTCTTTTGGGACTAGCCGAGCGGCAATATGTTCCATACCCAAATTATTTATTAAAATGATACGGATCGACTTGTGAGATACAGAAAATTCGGCGGCGATCACCCTTAAAGTTGAATGAATATTTTCAGTCAATGTTTCCTTCACTTTTGTGATGTTAGCTTGAGTTGCAGACGTTGATGGCCTACCAGAGCGAGGCAAATCTTCCATCACATCTAGACCGCTTTTGAACGCTTTGTACCACTCATAAGCACGAGTTTTTGATAAAGTCTATTCACCGTAAGCCTTCTGTAACATTTTTGTTGACTCCGAACACGAAATCCCATTAGGAATGCGAAATTTAAGACAAACTGTTTTTTCGGTGTTTTTGTCCATTATGAAATTCGCAATACACACTAGATATAATATAACTAAAAACAGCACTGTATTTAATATAACTAATAGATGCAACTCAAACACCGCGCCAAAATGAAAAAAGTTGTGCCAATCTAACAACAACAAAAATAAACAAAAAAATAATTTGGAACCATAAACAAATAATCCATTCCCAATACTTTTTTGACTGAATGTATAAAGTTGTTTCAAGGTTGTTATATTTTTTACACTAAATATTTAACTCCCCTCGTACCCCCTAACCTCCTGGTACTTGTTATAATCGCAATAAATTGTAAATTTATTGCAATTGATATCGTGTAGGTATACTGGATTCATTACCTCTTCCTAGAAATAAATGCAATATATATCTACTTACTAAATCAATTTTAGTATCCTTCCCATAATTATTGATAAGGTCCCTTAAGATAACTGCAATAACTCAAGCTTATTGTACTTATAACTAGTAAATGAGAATCACAAGTAACGTAATATGGTAATTATAAATGCAGTAACTCTATTTATTGCAGAAATAATTAGTACATTATTTAATACCGTAAATAAGGATCCGTATCATATTTGCAATAACTCAAACATATTGCACTTCTAACTAGTAAATGAATATTACAAATGACGAACTATGCTGATTAGAAATATAGTATACTATACTTATTGCAGATATAGTTAGTAAAATTTCTGAATAGCGCGAGTAAGTTATTCGTATCTATAGTTATTTCGGTCTTGATATGTAAATCATAAAGCATCGACCTAGATATTGCAGCTTAGTATTAAAACCGGCTGCGTCATAGATACGTAAAAAGTGTCTTAAAAGAACATATAGATCTCGTTCTGCTGATTCCGAATATTTACTTATTTCAATTCGGTGCAAAACTCCAGTTATTGCACTTTTCGTAAGGACGGCAGAATTGTAGTCTATATGTAGCGCTATAAATCCTTCTCCCTTCCAGTGAGAGTCTCATTTGAATCGGTTCAGCCATTCCAGAGATTAACCCGGACAAACAGAAAGACAGACAGACAGACAGACAGACGGACAGACAGACAGATAGACAAAAATGTTAAAAAGGGTTGTTTTGGACTGAGAATCGTGTAACTAACTATAAGCACTTGAAAAAACTTATTTTGAAATCACAGACTGACACTTCAATTTTATTTATATGTATAGATAACATATTACACATTGTGATACATATTATGATGTACCGAAGTATGCACGATTTTAAGTGGAAAATGGCTGCAATGTTTTTGCGAAGGGCTTAACTTCGAACTTCTCAGGTTTTTTTTTTAACTTGTTTAAGCACAAGAGAGTCTCATTACCACAATAACACAGTGTAAACAATACACTCAGACAATTAATCTTAATAACCTATTCCGTTTAACACCATAGTACGTCGCAAGCAGCATAATAGACGACGCAAGGACCCGATCTTAAGTGGCCATAACAAATGTAAGTGCCTACATACACGGGTACGCAGCAGGCCGTTCCGATTTCCTTCCTGGAAGATAGTTTGTGGCTCGCGTTACGGATAATGTGCTGCCATGTGTTTGTGTCCTTAGAAAGTTTATAGACTGTAGGCGATGTATGTTGCGGATGATAAATTGGCTATAAAGTTATTTGTTAGGGTTTAATGCTGAAATTATTATTAATACCTATTTAGTTACGTTCAACTGTCATAAGATATAAGGCATAAAAATATATTTAAATAATATATGTAATGTTAAACACAAGTAAGGTAAACCAGGGAGGAAAATGCATAAAGTACATTTCAAGTCGGGTAAATATTTAACCACGACGCAGGACACAAAAAGTCATCCTCAGATAAGGTGCTGTAAATATAAGTGCGATCCTGACATATCTTTCTTGCTTTTAAGGTACTTTTAGCCCGACTTGATAAAAACCCCCATAATTCGATCTACCAGGAAAGTAACTAAAAAGTACTTTAGTTTATAATACTTTCTTCCTAAAATAGAAATGCTTCAGATGTGTCGTAGTCAAGTTAACTTTAAGTACAGAGTGGAGAAAAACCGTACTCGAAAAACCACCAATAGAAAGATGATATTATATTTCGGAAATAATGTACGTATGTATGCCAAATGAGTGTTCTCTTTGCAACAGAAAACACTCGTTTGGTAAAAAAAGACATTTATATTTTTGTTTCCTTCCTAATAGTAAACTCACTCGAAAATGACATTAATTACCTTACCTCTTCGATAATACTCACAAAGCAAACAGTAACAATGTTACTACAATTTCAATATTAGTGCACATAAGTATTGAAGATTATCTGAAAATTCATGAATGTCGATAAATCTTGTATTTTGACACCTGAATTTAACTAACCATATGTAATAAAAATAAAGAAAGATTTTTTTGAAAAATAAAGAAGGTAATACGTAAATATAAAAAATGAAAATTATATCGCAAAACATTAAAAACATTGCAAAGTTGCTAACTGTATAGAATTATTTCACCCTTGATCAACCGTTTGTATATCATTTTATGATACAATATAAAGTTCAAAACTTACTAAAGAAACTAGAATCGCAATCTGAACTCGTGTTCTCCATCAAACTCAAATTAACCGCAAACTACTTACAATTACACTGGCTTTATCCAATTATAACTGCTTTTACCCGGATCGAACTGGTTGTACCCAGTTTGAACGCCATTTAATCTTCACATAACCTAATTTCTGATATAAAGTGAAACTTGCGAGCAACAAAATGCATCTGTGTTACTAGTTTTTATACGAACATGGAATGAGAACATCCTTGTTTTGGGTGGTTTCTGTATTTTCTGGAAAGCGTGTTGATGTGCAATTTCTTGCATTATGTGTTCCTGAGTGTTTCATTTATGTTTGATTAAAAAAGGTTTATTTTTTCCTCTTCCTATTGGCATTAGTTTACCTTCACACACTTAATCAAAATCATCTTTTAAGACTGGTCTAAACTAAATGTTGGATATCACTAGCCTGTCCATTAATTATTAGATAGATCCAGGCATCTTATTCTTGGGTTTTTCTTTGGGTTCGTTTTACACAGTATTATTTCTATTTTTATTAAAAGATTATCTGAAATTACAATGAAATGTTGTTTAGAGCATTTTTCTGGGCCAATATATTTATACACCGACAGATCGAATGAGAAACTGTGGGTGCCTAGGCTCCTGCCCCGCAGTGAAACAGTTTATACCTATACAGGGCTGATTTTGCCATCTGGACATTAGGAAAATCACCTGTTCAAACAACAGAGCCAACACAAGAAAACTGAAATTGAAACTTAGTACCGAAAATGTAGTCATATAATGGACTATCGGTTGCACAGCTGATTAAAACTACATAGTACAGTATCGCATTATATTTGGTCTATACTAGGAGCAAAACCGCTACCCAGACAAGTTTGAACGCCCGAAGCCAATTTAGTTGGTACCCATGATTCTCGTTAAAACTTTTTAACCAGAAGATTGCACGCGAACTATGATACAATATCAACTGCATTTTTGCTGTTTATTGGCGCATATGTTGTTAGGGGAACAGTTTCATCAACAGTACACATGTCGTTGGTTTTTTTTTAAAGGATTTGTGTGGACGAAACTTTAGCGTCATTTTGTCACGTAGGGTCATAATTGTGTTCGTAGTATCAAAACAAAAGCAATTTTTGATTCGAATGAATGTGTGAACCGCTGCGTATTATAGGATAAATGTGTACTAGGTGTGCCTCGCTGCTCCAGTCGCCAATCGTGCTCGCTTACCTTTTTTCGACCAACTTAAGAGTGGAATATAAAAATGCCTTGGTTGATCTACGTTATAATTGATTGTTCTTAAGTTTTGCGGGCATCGTACATACTAATTATGATTAATGATTGAAATTAAACTACAGTTTACGGATTTTATCGCGTTATATTGGTTTCACTTGTTTTTACATTTAAACCGAATGATCTAGAAACTACATTTTTATTACTAGCCGACGTTTCGAATTCTTTACATCACAACATTGTCAAAATATGTGTCAACGACTAAGGGCCAGTGCAAACCACGTTTTTTAAACGCGCCGTCGACGCGCGTTTCAAAAACGCGCGTCGACGGCGCGCTTTTATCCTACAGAGCAGTTTGTTGTCGTTTGTATCGATACACACGCGCGTTAGAATAGCGTTTCCTCAGATTATTAGAACAAAAGGCAGATGGAGCGCATTCATCAAAGTGAGGCACGTTGACAGCTATGTGTGCGTGACATTTGGCGACTGCACTGTACGGACCCGAGCGTCTATGTGCGTGTAAAGTTGCCAGATTATGAATAATCTCCCAATCATCATCATCAGCCTTTAACAGTCCACGGCTGGACTAAGACTCTCCTTTGAAAGGAGGAATTGGCCTACTAAACCACGCTGGCCAAACGGGTTGGTGTAGGGTTTGTATCAAGTTTTCCTTCTCTTACAGTGCTGTTCTCTGCATAATATGCTCCCTCCATCGGCTCTTACGACACCCATGGGATGATATGGGGTGGTGAGATTCCGTATTCTTAATCCGTCACCCACTATTTTGCACATAGTTTTGTAATGTTTTTATGGAAGTTATATACTGACATTAGTTTGCGGTCTTGAATAATTTACTGTATAACTGAAATAGATTTCATTACGTATATTATTCATGCACCGGAGACAGTGAACATTAGTGAAAGCGACGTACACTATACAGGTGAATATAGATCAATTCTCTCACCCTTTATGATTTGTAGACAACACTAATTTTACTATAAAAAAATTTAAATATTAGAAGCGCAAACTCATGGATATGATTGTTTATTCTGACCATTCTAACGTACGGTTCTCAAACCTGGTCACCTACCCAGCTTCACAGGTCACGCCTAGGGGTCTGGTCTGGTCTTAAATTTAAAGACAGGTTATGGAACACCAAGCTGCGTTCTAGAACAGGTGTCAAAGACTTGGAAAGAAAGGCTGTCAGTCTCAAATGGAACTGGGCGAGCAGCGTCAGCCGTACGTACGAGGCTCGTTGGGCAAAAGTATCAACACTATGGGTACCAGAGGATAGACGACGTCGCCGAAGGCGGCCACGAAACAGGTGGCAAAATGACCTAGACGCCTACCACAAGAGCTGACTTGAGATTACGTGCGACAAGCATACCTGGAAAGATTTGGGGGAAGCCTTTGCCCAAGAGTGGGACAACGTAAGCTATTAAAAAAATTGAACGCCTGCAATCAATTACTTCTGTTTCTACACATTAAGTACATGAATATTTAGATCGTATAGACATATCGTATATGATCGTATATGACAATTCTTATTACATATTACATAAATCAATTGATAAGTGCATTTTCCATAATACAGGGAAAACGGCTTCGAGGTAAACTGGCAACACTTGCACATTTCTTGCAGAAATACGAATTTTATTGAAATTAAATTATGAAACAGTCAAATAATCTACAGATAACTGTGAAAAGATATTCTATCTTTCTGTTTTTGCTTTTGGAAACAACTACAATGTTTAAAACGCATGACGGCATTTTATGAATTTAAAAGTTGAGTTGATCGGGGCTACATGCGCGTTTGAATTTATACAGGTGTGCAAAGGTGTACAGGCTGCGTCTAACTTGCGTGCCTATCGCGTCTGTATCGCTACAAATGCGCGTCGACGGCGCGTTTAAAAAACGTGGTTTGCATAGGCCCTGAGATACGATAATGACATTAAATAAGCAAAATACCAATTGTGATTCAATTCCAAATCGAATCGCATTTTGTTTAAAATACGATGTCGCTGTCAGATATAATACGAGAATTGGCCTTCTATTCTCACAATGAGAAAAATAAGGCCATAGCCCACCATGCTGGCCAAGTGCGGCTTGGCTGATTTCACATTTATTTCGAGAGCATTATGGAGAACTCACAGACATGCATGTCTGTGAGGTTTCAGTTTAGCAAGTATTTTATTTTATTTTTCGTGTGAGCGTGTGGCCAACTCTGGTGTCGGAGTTTTCAGACCGCCCGAAGGCCTCCGACATGGCCTAACGATCCTTATCCTTGGACAAGAACCGGGACCGACAGCTTTACGTGCCCTCCGAAGCACGGTAGCGCTCAGATGTAAATGCCACACACGGTCACCCATCCAAGTGGTAACCTGTGCAAGCGTTGCTTAACTTTGCCGATCTGTTACGAACGGCAAGCCAAGTCTCGCTACGAGCGCTACAGTTTAGCAAGTTTAGCAAGTGATAATCAATCATTTATACGCCTTTACGCACTTAACACGCATTTAATTGGCTAACATAATAATATATAAACATAACTTTTAACTAGTTTTAAGAAAAGTTTTATATGTAAAGGAATGCTGAGATGGTTTGGACACGTGGAGCGAATGAGTAAATAAAGAATGACGCACTGAGTATATGAGGCAAACGTGTATGGGCAAGCCGGTCGCGGCCGACCTCGTAGGACATTCGTCGACCAAATTGGTGACGTCCTGAAAAACGAAAGGTCCGAAGCACCCGGAACCGGCGAGCATGTATGAAAAGAGTAATGAATGTAGAAGAAGCGCGTGAGGTTTGTAAGGATAGAAGCAAGTGGCGGTCCGTTGTAGCTCTGCTTGCCCCGACGGAAAAAAAGGCGTGAGTATATTTATGTTTCATATGTATGCTGTTGGTGTACCTAATTTAAATAAATAAAATTAAAATAAAATAACTTTGAAAAGTCCCTGGTGGGTGTCGCGGATCCGAACCCGAAACGCTTTGCGTAACAGTGGGTCGGTTTCTACAATTGGTTATAGCGGATTCAAATACTTAAAATATAACGCCATAATCATCATCCTCTTAGCGTTATCCCAGTTTCAATCTGGGGTCCGCTTTCTAGTCTAACCGGATTTGGCTGAATATTAGCTTTTCCACGGAGCGACTGCCTGTCTGACCTCCGCAACCCGAAGGGATAGCGATATTCCTTGGTTTAGACTAGTGTCAGTTTATTAGAAGGTTCTGACGCCCTGTAACGATTGTCAAAGATCTTCATGACAACCGGGACCGACGGCTTAACGTGCTCTCCGAGGCACGGGACAAGCGATAATTAACAATTCAATACGCACATAACTCCGAAAAGTCATTGGTGCGCGCCGTGGATTCGAACCCGATACCCTCTGCATGGCAGTCTGTTGGTATCTCCACTAGGCTATCGCTGCCAAAATAACGCCATAAATTGGCTTTTAATTCGATAGCTGTTCTCTGCAAACAGACTTTTTATTTTAAGACTAAAAACTAAAAATCTTTTATTATTTTCGTCTGCCAAGCTTTTGCTAATTAGACTTGAAGCTAAGATTGATGGTAGCCACTTTAAATATTCTTACCTAATTGCAGCGGATTTAAAATATCTCTTCTGAATCACATGTTGACTTTCACACTTTCTTTAGTGTATTAATATAAGAAAATAAGACTCATTTTCGTCATATTAAGATTGTTCCAAAACCACTGTGTAAACTAATTTGAGAAATAATACCTGTTTTCAAGTGACTACTAAAACTAGTCCCGGCTGGTTTTAGCTTAACTGAGCTTCACTCAACGGATCTTTAAAGCAGTAATGAGAGTGGTGAGCAAAGTACGTAAGAAGAAGCGGCTTCGCTCTCTTCCTAATAGGTCTGAGTGTCGGAAGGTGCGTGACAGTCTACAGCCTCCGTATGGTATAACCTGCAAACGCAACACCAAAGGCTTGCTCTTCGCTGTAACAGTAGTAGGCCGTGGAGGCAGCACAGTATCCACGTGTACCTCTCAGAATTAAATTGTGGTAGATTCGTGCGACCTTACACCTAAGGGTCTTAATACGTCGGGCAAACTCTTTTCGAGAGTCGCACATGGTTCCATCACAGTCCGGTATAAGCAGTACCTACCCGCCATTTTGAGCTTGGTTGCGTGAGTGAGGTTAGACCCAGTTATTTATTTTATCGTCAACACCACAGCCAAAAGACGTCCGCTCTCGAACATAGGCTAATTTCGAGCCGCCCAGATAACAAGGAGCCGCAAGTGCGTTCCCGGCTTTTGAGACAGAAAAAGGTATGAGAAGTATCGGGATTGGAGAAAACGAAAAAATACAACGGTACATAAATACTATTACTTTTACGGTATAAATACTATTACTATATGACGATATTCTGATAGAGGGTAATACTTTCCCCGTCGAGTCAGCACATTCATGCTGAAATTAGCTAGGCTCTACTACAAGATAGTTACTATAGATATAAACTGGTTGCCTATCCTAGAAAAAAAGATCCTATTGACATAAGTAAACAACAACTGATTCCGAAAGAGCTTACAAAGTAATAATGACATATACAATATTAATCAAGCGTCCAGCGATCGCGTGCGAGAACGCTCAATGCGTGCGATGCATGCAATACGAACGCGTGCCGACATGCGTGCATTTTTTCACGCATCGTCATTTGATATCTGGCAAAGTTAATTGAACAGGGGTTCGCGATGTTTTGATTAATTTACCAGTTCACGCATCTGTGGGGTATGAGGTCACTCAGCCATTTTAATATCATTTTATTATAATATAACTAGCTGTTTCCGCAGTCTCAAGTGTTTTAGATTGGTACCTTATCTGCAAACTAAGGTTCCAGTGTGCTTTCCATCATCCATCAAGGATATAAATGAAAGCTCATAATATATGTACCTACTAATGCTTAAGCATTGTCAAGTATCTCTCTGTAAAATCTTAAGGCACAAATACCTAATTGAAATTAATAACTAGTCGAAACGTCAAATCTAGGATTAAATCTTGTGTTATATTTGTTCTAACATTAATCTTTAAGTACTTTGATGTTCGTTTAAATTTTTTTGTAATACTACGTAATACAATGTGTTGATCTGCATTTAAAAAATATTTTCAGGGGTGAATATACTACTATTACTGAATACAAAATACATGAAAATATAACTCACTAAACTATAAAACCTTTTTCTTTCAATTGGTATACAGGTTGTATACCAATTGATAGAAAAAGGGCAATGTTGACCAAAAACAAACTTAAAAGACATTTTTATTTTACTATTTTCTGAATATATCAGCACGGTATAATCGATAGCACGCTAAACTAAGCTAGTTTTCTGCTAAATAATTTAGACTAGAAAGCGCAGCCCGCGCTCCAAAACTAATGTCTTGGATGCAACCATGATAACGCTAAAACGAACGATGATGATGATGATGCTAATGACCCACAGTACGTCATACTTGACCGTGTTATCTTTAATTTGTTCGGAATACCCCTTTCACCATCCCTTTCATCTTAACCCTGTCAACATAATTAAGCGGCAGTAATGACCAACTCAAACAAGCGCATGGCCAAAACAGCCACTTCCTCAAGTTATTTAGTAACTCAAAGAAAAACTTGCAACGGAAACGTAATGAGAGAACGTTTTCAAGTTACGCGAACACGCTTGGTACAAGTTGAGCAAAGCTAATGTTCAAAATAATCCCAGTCTGCGCTTGAAGATATCAATTTTTGACTTTATTCTCTATGTGATTCGTGCTAAATATGCTTGTATGTATAAATATCAGTACTGAACTATCAAATTGTCAAAGAGATCCCCGTGGCACTATATCGTATAATAGCCTCGTACTTGAATGCTTTTGAACAAGGTGTGACCTCTGAAATACTGCTCTAGAAGTATTATAGCTTGATATTCTGAGTAATAGCTCTGTGAAAGTACCAAATCCTGGAGGGCACACTAAGAGATTGGGAAAAGCACCCCTGGTGCAGTCAGTAAATGTCGCCAGGGGTACTTTTATGTTTTATGGAAAATGCTTCCTGCGCCGAATGACTCGAATGCGTTCAATTAGTGCCCAAATTCGGCATAGGGCCTTGACCGCCAAACTGATTTTTACCCACTATCACTCTTGTTGTTCTTGAGAAGAGAGAATTATTATCGCTTTTTTTTAAATCCGGCGATAAGCTAACAGCATGTCTATGTCCCAGGGCATACTATTTTATGACTCATATTCTTCCTCAATTAACAAGATATCGATAAAAACGAACAAACAACTCGTTTCTGAGATTAACATACACGAGAAACGCTTCTGCTATTATTTACTATTATAAATGTTAAAGTTTATGAGGAATAGCTAACACCCATCCTATGTGTATTAGTTACTTTCACTCTAAAACTACTGAACCGATATCAATGAAACTTTGCAGTAGTTTAGCTCACATATGTATGTGAGCTAAACCTCCTTGATCAAAACGAGGTCTCCAATCTTGGGTGGATCGGTCTTGTCGGTCCACTTAACGCGTTGCTGGAGTATGTGCAAATATTCCAAGTACCAGCTTTTCCAAAAGCTCTGAGTAATCTGGCGTACCAATTCAAAACGCGAGAGACGATTAGGTCACAGAATAGAATAGCTCGGTAGCCTTGATACGACGCAGCTAAAGTTGAAGACAAAATAGCGGTGTCTATTTTTCTACCTGCAACCACGACCAATATGACATCAGAGAATAAAAAAGTTCTTATCATCATAGAAGCCGAAAGAAGTTAACTGCTGTTCATGGGCCTCCCCCAAGGCTCTTCACAAGGATCGATCTTGAGCCAACCGCAGCAATTTGAGATACTTATACCTAATGTTCATAAACTTTTTAAATAATTACACAAACCACGAACTAATAAAAACGTTTATAGAAAGAAAAACTAATTCCACAATGGCTGTTTGAAATAGAATTAGTTTTTATTATAAGTCAAATCGATTAGATCGATTGAGTAACATTTTGTTTAGTCTATTGAAAATTTCTGACAATGGTCACACTGAACTGTCAATCTGGTCGTTCATTGTCGTTTCCCGCGGTCAGCGAAAAAATCTGCTCTGGATAGATTTCGTGTTGTGAGCGTTTTGATCTTGTATTTAGAACCCGTTTGATTGCCACTTCCTTGATCAATAACTGGCACCGGTTAATTGTGATAAAAATAGCATTTTAACGAACATTGTAAAACTTGAGTGAATCCGATGCACGTGGTTGGTGCCGGAAGAATTTGCTGATTGAAGACGCTGCGTGGAGTCTGGTAAAGTAAAGATAATTCACTTGCTAATATTGGCCAATTTTAGTCTCGTGTGTGTCTAACTTGCCTCCAGGACTCCACTCAAGAACATCACCAGGAGATATTTGGTAAGTGAGTTGTTTAATTCTTAGTGCCAAGAAACTTGGCCCATGTGTTAGATCCTTTGTCTTGGGCTAAGACTGGATGAATTAATCGCTTCCACTGATCTGTGTTAAAAAATACCCATTCTTAGCCCGAATTCTACACATAATTTTTGGTGCAGAGCTGTAGTTGAAATTTAGCCGCTGTTGCATTACTGAGTATAAACTCAGATTGGTATGAGCTTGTATCTTATCACCTTGTAGACAGTATTGTAGTGTTTGTCAGGTCAGTTATTGTCTAAAATACATAATATTTAATTGTATAAGTTGACCTAGATAATTTGAAACACATTGTCACATAACCTCAATCAGTAATTGTTGATTTGTATTGTTGGAAAATCTAACTTAAATTTGTTGTTGCATTAATAAGTCAGTTTGTTTGGATACATAACAGCTGTATGTATCAATAAATTTAGTAAATTTAGTTTATTGCATAATTATTCATAAACATTGTAATAATCAAACTTGACCTTGCCACTTGGGCGGGTCACATTAATAAACTTTGTTTGTTAGAATATAGATAATATTGCTAGGTAACACATATTCTGTGCTTACTTCATATTGTATATCATAAATAACACAGTTAGTCTGTCTGTTGCAAATAATTAACTAATTAAGTTGAAGTTTCAACTTTATTAATTTGTTATAAGTTATAACTTTGATAACTTTTGTGTTTGTTTCAATATACTGAAACTTTTAATTTTGTTGGGCAGTAAATACCTGTCACTTGCCTGCACTTGCAATAAACAGGCTAATACCTTGTTGGTTTCAAAGAATTGAGAAAAATTAAGTTTGATTGTTAATATTGTTTAACGCTTGTCCGGGCTCTTTTGAAATTTTGATTATGTCAGCTATCAAGGACTTGCGTGCGGCTGCTGGTGCTATTGCATCAGATTTGCGCTGGTTTGCCTCAGCCAGTGCTTTAGTGAACCGGCCTGATCGCCAGCAGGCCCTACTTCAAAGGTACGAGCGGATTGACGATCGCCTGGCAAGTGTGGAACAGCAATTCCGCACTTTCAGCACTTGCTGTCTTGAAGTGTCAATCAATGATTTCACCGCTGACCAGCGAAATAAGGTCAGCGAAGACTATGCCCAGGTCTTAGACCTGTATGATGCTGTCTCCAATACTGCGAGACAACTAGTTGCCGATAGGGAAGGGCAACCCGGCCTGAAGCAGGAGCTTCCTAGGTCAGCACCGGGGCTGGTGAGTAGGCTCCCTACTTTGGACCTCCCCCATTTTGATGGCTGCCTAGGAAGCTACCTGGGCTTCATTAACTTGTTCGACAGCCTGGTGAATGATAGGGCTGACCTTCGGCCGGCACAAAAGTTGGCCTATCTAATGTCGGTACTGGATGGGGAGGCTAAGGGCCTCATCCAGCATCTGCCCGTGTCTGACGAGGCGTACCAGACGGCTCGGGACCTAATCACCCGTAGGTACCATAACAAGCGTGGCCTCGCCGACACGCATATTGAGCAGATTTTGGGCTTGCCGACGCTCACCCGGGTCTCTGGGTTGCGCACCCAACTGTTGAACCCGCTTTTGGTGGCCATCAACGCACTTAAGTGCCTTGACCTGCCCGTGGACCAATGGTCCTATCTATTGGTGCACATTGTGCTGAAGAAGCTGCCTGCCGACCTGAGGTCGCGTTTTGAACAGCGCTTTGGTGGGGATAGCGCGACCCATCTGCCCCCCTTTGCTGACCTGGAGAAGTTCCTGGAGGATGAGTGCCGGGTCTTGGACAACTCCGGTGGTGACACGCCGGCTAAGTCGCAGCCGCCCAAGGTCAAGGAGCAGGCTCGCGTTCACACCCGAGCCAGTGTTGACCGGCGCCCTCCTCGCTTTGCAGTCACGCAGAGCCCAGTGGAGTGCTCCTACTGCAAGGTCACGGGGCACAGAACGGCCAGTTGTAGGGCATTCTTGGACCTGCATGTCGCCTCTCGTAGGCGCATCGCGAATGCCCGCCGCCTTTGCTTCTCTTGTTTGGGGTCCCACTACCAGCGAGATTGCCCAAACTCTCGCCCCTGTCCTCACTGTGGAGGACAGCATTTGGACATTCTCTGCATGAATGCCAGAGAGGTAGGCCGCTTGTCCAACCAGCCGACGCCGCGCACGGGCGGGTGTTTTGAAGGTGGCAGCCGAGGCTCACCGGCGCGTAGCCGAGAGTCGCCTCGCTCAGTTGATCGCCACTCGCCCCGCTTGGAGAACCGTAGCGTGCGCACGCCTCCTCTCTCTCGCGCACCTGAATGTGCGACCGCGCAACGTCACCAGCACCATGACTGCTGCCCCAGGTACTCGCCTCCTTTGACGGAGCGTCCCCGCCTTGACTCGCGCCCACCTCGTTTTGGGCGGGTGCGTCATTATGACCCCCCACAGATGGCGCGCGGATCGAGTCATCGCGCCTTTGAGGACTTCAAGCCGCACCCTCGTTTTGACTTGCCTGGTCCTGGCCAACGGTCGCCGCCCAGGCAACAATAGGTCATTGACCCCTGCCCTATAACTCCAACCTCCCCCATTGAGACAGTTATTCTACCAACGGTTGCTGTTAGGGCCTGGGGACCCACGGGGACCTCTGTTGTTGTCCGTGCAATATTGGACACAGGTTCACAAGGTTGCATTGTTTCCACTTATTTGGTAGGGCAGGTTAAATTAAATATGGGCTCTTTTCCGAATTGTATACGGGGCATAGGTGACGTAGCCTCTAATGTTGAAGGGCAAGTTAAAGTTTTGTTTGGCCCTGTTGAATCTTCACACCCGAGGATTAAAACCTCGGCTATTGTGTTGAAGAATATTTTGGGCATGCACCCACAGAAGCAGCTACCTGCTGCTGTGGTGAATTTGACATCGGGATTGGAACTGGCAGACCCCAAATTTGACACACCGGGACAAATCGACTTGTTGATTGGCTCTGATGTCCTCGGTGGAATTTTGATTGGTGGGAAACGGGTCTTGGTGCCAAATGGTTTGACTGCCATCCCGACCATATTTGGATTTGCTTTGATGGGACCTGTACCTAGGGACCCCCCTCCACCTGAACTTGATAATTTGTTGGCTGTAGGCTCTGCTCTCTCTGATGCGGTTCAGAGGTTTTGGGAAGTAGAGGAGCCCCCTCAAGTTGCCCGTTTGAATCCAGAACATGAGGAGTGCGAGCTGTTCTTCCAGAACAACACTGGTCGTCTCCGTTCTGGTCGGATTATTACGAGGCTACCCTTCCTGTCTGTTCGGCCTCCGCTTGGTGAGTCACGACCTTTAGCCGAAAAGAGATTGTTGGCTATGGAGCGTCGCATGGGTCGTGATCCGGAGCTCAGACAGAAGTACATTGAGTTCATGAGGGAATATGAACAATTGGGACACATGTCTGTGTCAAATTTGGATTGGCGTTCGGTGGAGCACTACTTTCTCCCGCATCATGCGGTATTGAAGCCATCGACTGGCAAGCTGCGCACAGTGTTTGATGGTTCTGCGCAGACTTCAACAGGCGTATCCTTGAACCAGTGCTTGCATTCTGGTCCCAAGTTGGTCAAGGACCTTTGTGACGTCATCACCAGCTTCCGACGACATCAGGTTGTCTTTGTGGCCGACATAAAAATGATGTTCAGGCAGACTATTATCCACCCTGATGACCGTCGCTTCCAGCTGATCCTTTGGAGAGAGTCTCCTCGTGATCCCATGGTCGTCTACGAGCTCAATACAAATACGTACGGGTTAAGGTCAAGCCCCTACTTGGCAATACGTTCTCTTTGGGAGCTCGCAGACCGCGAAGGCCTACGTTTCCCAAGAGCCTCCGCCATCTTGAAGGACGATATTTACGTCGATGACATTTGCTCGGGCGCCTCCACAGCGGACGAGGCGATCCTCCTGCGGGACGAATTGATAGGTATTTTGGCCTCCGCTGGTTATGAGTTGCGTAAATGGATTTCCAACTCACCAGCGCTTTTGGAAGGCTTGCCAGAGGATCATCAGCAAGATCCACATCTATTTGAGATTGCTGACAACCCCGCCATGATGGCTGTTCTCGGCGTTCAGTACAGACCAGTCCAAGACATCTTTACGTATAACGTAGACTTGAAACTGCCTTGTTCTTGGACTAAACGTCTCGTGTTGTCTACTGTCGCCAGAACCTTTGATCCGAACGGTTGGATTTGTCCTATCATATTTTGGGCAAAATGCTTCTTGCAGAAGCTTTGGACAGCAGGATTGACCTGGGACGAACCTCTACACGGCACTCTTGTTGAGGAATGGACCTCTTTTGTATCCTCACTTCCTGCCGTCAACGAGATCTCCTTGCCTCGTCCCATCCTTCCTCCCGGGAAGTACAAGGCAACCCTTCACGGGTTTTGTGACGCCTCGGAACGTGGTCACGCCGCCGTGGTGTACTTGCGCACAGTTAGTGCCTCAGGTCAGGTGAGGGTTTCCCTGATCATGGCAAAGAGCAAGGTGGCACCCCTTCGGACATCTCTGACCATTCCAAAATTGGAGCTCTCGGGAGCAGCCCTTCTTGTACGCTTATTGAACCACGTGTCTAACACTTTGGGTAAAAGCATTTGTATTAGTGGGACCTACGCCTGGACAGACAGCCAAATTGTACTTTGTTGGTTGAAGGCTTCTGTTCACACCTTGGAGGTATTTGTCGCTAATCGCGTTTCCCAAATCCAGAAATCCGAAGTCAAACTTGTTTGGAGACACGTGCCAGGTGAGCTCAACCCCGCTGATTGTGCCTCGCGCGGATGCTTGACGCCTAGTTTGATAGGTCATTCGCTGTGGTGGGGTCCAGAATGGTTGAGTCGACCAGAAATTGATTGGCCTCGAACGCCAGTTTTGAATACTTCTGATTTGCCGGGTCTACGAACACTCGCTCTTGAGAAGGTAGAATGCGCCTTCGACCCCGATTTCCTGTTGAATCGTTACAGCTCCCTCGACAAGTTGTTAGGTGTTACTGCTTGGATAAAGCGTTTTGTTTTTAACTTTAGGCACCCACAACAGAAACGACTGACACCGTTTCTCTCACCACAGGAACGACAGGAGTCCCTCACCTTTTGGGTTCGTTCTGTGCAATTGGCGCATTTTGAAAGGGAGATTGCTATCCTCAAGTCGGGGAAATCGAAATTGTCGGGAGCTGTCTCTAAATTGAACCCCTTTTTGGACGATACGGGTCTCTTGCGCGTTGGAGGGCGTCTCAAGAACGCCAACCTCCCTTACGGAGCACGTCACCCCCTTTTGTTACCTAAGGACGGTCATTTGGTACGCTTGTTGGTAACTGACCGTCACCTTAAAAATTCGCATGCTGGTTGTAATGCCTTGTTGGCCATTTTGCAACGCGAGTTTTGGATTTTGTCTGCCCGAAGAATTATTCGGAGTGTAGTCTTTCGCTGCATCCCTTGCTATAAGCTCAAGGCTTCTACCATGCAGCCCTTGATGGGAGACTTACCGGCAGATCGCGTAACTGAGAGCAGGACGTTTGACGGTGTTGGCACGGACTTCGCAGGTCCCTTTTTGGTGAAAACGTCGACACTTCGAAACAGCAAGACTGTTAAGGCCTACTTGTGTGTTTTTGTTTGTCTTTCCACAAAGGCCGTACACTTAGAACTGGTCTCCTCGCTTACGACCGAGGCGTTTGTAGCCACATTTGACAGATTTGTATCCCGCAGAGGGCTGCCTTCCTTGATCCGCTCTGATTGCGGCACTAACTTCAAGGGCACGTATAATTATTTGAATGAGGTTGTTAATTTCCTTGAAACCAACAAGGCTGATATAGGTGATAGGCTTGCCCGACGTGGGATAAATTGGTTGTTCTCCCCACCAAATTGTCCACACTGGGGTGGTATATTTGAGGCCGCCGTAAAATCGGCCAAAACACACTTGCGCAGGACAATCGGTGAATCTGTCCTTACCTTTGAGGAACTCGCAACTGTGTTTTGTAAGATTGAGGCCGTTTTGAACTCTCGGCCATTTTGCCCGATCTCCTCAGATCCGAATGATTTGGAGGCCCTTACGCCGGGCCATTTTTTGATTGGTCGCCCACTTGTCGCCTTGCCTGAGTACCCCTACATTGATACGAGACCTGGTCGTCTCTCGCGTTTTGAATTGGTACGCCAGATTACTCAGAGCTTTTGGAAACGCTGGAATTTGGAATATTTGCACATACTCCAGCAACGCGTTAAGTGGACCGACAAGACCGATCCACCCAAGATTGGAGACCTCGTTTTGATCAAGGAGGCTAACCTTCCGCCACTCAGATGGCGCAGGGGGCGCATCCTTCATTTGGTAACTGGGGCTGATGGAGTTCCCCGATTTGCTGAGGTCTTGGTGGACGGTTCGATTCTGAGGAGAGCGGTTGCAACATTGTCACGTCTACCAACCGATTAGCGGACCGGTAGGCCGGTCCGGGGCGGGTGGATGTTTGAAATAGAATTAGTTTTTATTATAAGTCAAATCGATTAGATCGATTGAGTAACATTTTGTTTAGTCTATTGAAAATTTCTGACAATGGTCACACTGAACTGTCAATCTGGTCGTTCATTGTCGTTTCCCGCGGTCAGCGAAAAAATCTGCTCTGGATAGATTTCGTGTTGTGAGCGTTTTGATCTTGTATTTAGAACCCGTTTGATTGCCACTTCCTTGATCAATAACTGGCACCGGTTAATTGTGATAAAAATAGCATTTTAACGAACATTGTAAAACTTGAGTGAATCCGATGCACGTGGTTGGTGCCGGAAGAATTTGCTGATTGAAGACGCTGCGTGGAGTCTGGTAAAGTAAAGATAATTCACTTGCTAATATTGGCCAATTTTAGTCTCGTGTGTGTCTAACTTGCCTCCAGGACTCCACTCAAGAACATCACCAGGAGATATTTGGTAAGTGAGTTGTTTAATTCTTAGTGCCAAGAAACTTGGCCCATGTGTTAGATCCTTTGTCTTGGGCTAAGACTGGATGAATTAATCGCTTCCACTGATCTGTGTTAAAAAATACCCATTCTTAGCCCGAATTCTACACAATGGCATTTCACAGAAACTTGCTCACGATCCAAATCTCCTTAAGATGCAGTGAAATGCATTTCAAGTGGGTTTCAAATGAGCACAACACACCTTGCTTAGCACAACTGACGATAACTTTAGGCTAAATGTACAATAGGAACTAATAATATAAAACAAGAAGAAAACTAGGAGCTGTCTAGGTATCTATACTAATACTTATAACTATTATAATTATGTTTATTACACCTCTGCCTACCCCTTCGGGGATACAGGCGTGAGACTATAAATCATCAGCCCTCTATACTGTCCCACTGCTGGGCACGGGCCTCTTCTCATTATGAGAAGGGTAAGGCCATAGTCCACCACGCTGGCCAAGTGCGGGTTGGCAGACTTCACATGTCTTTCGAGAACATCATGGAGAACTCTCAGACATGCAGGTTTCCTCACGATGTTTACCTTCACCGTTTTAGCAAGCGATAATTAACAATTTAATACGCACATAACTCCGAAAAGTCATCAGTGCGCGCCGTGGATTCGAACCTGGACCCTCTGCGTAGCAGTCTGTCGGACTCTCCACTAGGCTATCGCCGCTTCTATACTATACTATAAATAAAAAATAAAAATATTATAGAACGAAGTCCACTTTTCGTACTATCTGTCTATATGAACACAATGAACTCAAAAACTATCAAACTGATTATTGTACGGTTTTCACCATTAGATAGATTGATTATAAACTTTATGATAATTATTAAATATCAACAAGTCTAAAATATACTCATTTTAAAGAAAGAATGTCTTAATCAATTGCCATAGTACAGGCATTACATAGTTTGAGATGTTATTGTACAATAATTAATAACCTACATTAATCCAAATCAATTTCAAGAAAAGGATTTAAAAAAATAACCTAGTAATTTGAAAGCCCCCGTTGTATTCACAACCGGGTCGAAATCTGTGATTATGCGTCGACCGTTTAGCAAGAACTAGTTAAAAACTGAAGATTAGCGTGAACGGCAAACTTCAAGTGAGCGCCAACTTGACAATATTATAAACATTTGTGTACTTAGTTTACAACAGCAAGTTGGTGGATTGTATTGTGGTATGGTCTTTAATGTTATGACATACTGTTGTAATACTTATTGTTAATTTCATATTTACACAGTACTCTGCCAAATTTGTTACGTTTTGTAAATACATAAATTACATACATATTATACATAGAAACACCCAGAACAAGACAAACATCCATGTTCATGCACACAAATGTTTGACTTGAGCGGGAATCGAACCCGCGACCTTCGGCGTAGCAGTCCCTTACACTCCAGCTACGCCGACCGGTCGTCATTCGATGCCACGGCGCGCACCACTGACTTTGCGAAGTTATGTGCTTATTAAATTGTCAATTTTCACGTTAAGCAGTCGGTCCCGGCTGGTCCCGGCTGTTATGACGATTTTTGACAGTCGTTACGTGGAGTCAATACTCTCAAATAAACTGATACTGGTCTAAACCATTGAATATCGCTATCCCTTTGGGTAATTAGTTTTTTAGGTTATACGGCAGTTGCTCTGAGGAAAAGCTGATATTCTGATATATCTGGTTAGGTGAGGTTAGGTTGCTCTAAGGTGTGTCTTGGATGCAACCGGGATAATACTAGGACGTTGATGACCATGAGTATCTCAAAGGCATAGATTAGCCATATATACCTTATCTTATTACTATAATGAATTCGAAAGTTATCGTGAGGATTATTGTGTAGATTGATGGTGAAATGTGGGTATAAAATCCCGTACCCAGTAGTGGGAAAGTTTTAAACAACTGAAAATATCATGACTTTATGTCTGGAATTTATAAAGTTATTTTTTATTCTATGTAACATACCATTTATGTATTTTATTACTTTGATAAAAAAAGCTTCAAACAACCAATAACGCTTCACGATAACAACAGAAAGTAAGCAAATAACGCAAAAATAAACAGTTTTATCAAAATTGTATTGTGTTTTACAAATAGCTGGAATTTGTTTTCAGATAAAATTGAAAATATCCAATACAATGGTTAAAACATATTGGTAACAATTATTTAACAAAAGAAACTCGAATTTAAGACTTTTTTAATCTAGATTCTGAATTAATAAAAATCGAGTTTTTAGAGATTAAATGAGCTTCTACATCTTTGGCCCGTGGCTTCACTGGTATCGAATGAAACAAAGTTGTGTACCATTTTAGTTTCAAATTAGAACTAATTATGCACCCAACGCTAATAAATAAAGTGTGTTATAAGTTTAGCGTGTCTGTGGATACATATAACAATCCAATATTTTGACTGTAATCTACTATACTAGAATTAGGAATCTAGATAAAGTGACGCTATGCATGGTAGATTATCCAACACCAATTATTCAAACCAAGCACCAACCATCGAAACTAACCCTAGATCTATGAAACCAACTTCACCATACATCAAATTAAACCATCCTACATATTACACAACCAAGAACACAGAACTAACTTACAAGTCGAAAGTAAGCTGATACGTACATACCACTACAACAGAACTTAATCAGTCCGCTCTACCATTTAATATGCAGACAACTGCAATGGAAATTTACGGGCGTGGTTAGTTAGGAATGTTGATGTAGAAACGCCAATGAAAAGTGGATTATTCTGCATATTATTACCAGACTGCCTGCAGTGGACCCCGGAGGCAGTCTAGTAATCGCCCCCTATTACGTGGGACTTAAAAAAATCATGGCGAAATGTGGGTGTAATATTACACCTATGCCTACCCCTTCGGGGATACAGGCGTGAGCCTATAAAAAATATTAATAGAGGATGCCCACAGCTTCGCCCGCACTTTATTTTAACCATTTCTGTGGGCATACCCACCCGGTCTTGTGGACATTTCGGGAAATCCATTCTTAGTGCACCTTTACTGAACAACTCAGACTATATAATATGCGGGCATAGCTGCGGGCATCCTCTGGTAAAGGCCTAGCCTATCCTATCCTATAGTCTAATAAAAGCAGTGAAGCGGTCTCTTACACCGTTACGCCATCCGTGCAGTCAAGCAGTCAGTTCTATATTCGTATGGAACTATTGGCCGCACTTTTATAGCTTCGAAAACAATTAATTTTTCAACGGTAGGTGAATCTAAAAAATCCTTCCTCAAAATGCGTCCATGTTGTAAAAGAAGGACGCTGTCAAATTTGCGTGTTTCTAGTTTTTAGTATATTAGTTTACGCTCTACGATGTATCGATGATAAAGATATGATGAAGACCAATTCAGAGGTAGAGAGATAAGGCCTTAACATGGATATATCAAATCTGAAGAGATGCAGCAGCACCTCATACTACAATCCAACATCAATGCTCTACTTACACACTATAATTCCACCACGTCTTGAGGGTTTTACAACCATGCCTTATTGTTATCAGCACCTCCACTCAAAACTAAACCATACATTAATCGATTTCAAGTCTATTTTGTATTTACGTTTTCGTATAGTTTTGATGAAACGCAGTAATATGTTGTATTGAGCAAATAAATTGGTAGTAATACTTCGCGGGTAGTCGTGTGGTTGTACCACGCGGTATATAGCTCTTTGTGATCCAATATGGTTGGTGTTTAACTAAAACTATTTATTACATGTGTAGAAAGCATAAGCACATACCTTTGCTTGTATGACTATGGTTTTAACACTAATTTGTTAGTTAGTATCATCATCGTTCTAGCGTTATCCCGGATACATTAATGACTGCCACCGCGCACAGGTTGCACTAGTCTACCCTGATTTTGACGTGGTAATATTCAAACCTACTGTCGTTGGACTCCCGCAACCCAAAGGTGAAGCGATATTCCATGGTTAAATGAAGAACTTTATCTATACGCTATTAAATTTTAAGGTAATTGATGCTTACTTTGTGACTCGGAGTTCATGGCTTAGCGCGTTTTTTGATGCTGTCATAAATATATTTGACAGTCGTTACGGTAATGTCTTAGTACTGTTCGAACATAGCTAGTGAATTGTTAAGTTGAATAAGCAAAAAAAAATTAAATTCGATTTGAATGTTTTTTTCTAGTTTGCTCTGCAACTCTTCATTCTCTTGCTTTCTCCACTAGGCTATCGCTTCAGTTAATACATACCAATATTATAAATGCGAAATTGTGTTTGCTTGTTTATTTGTTTTTCTTTTCACGTTGTAACGAAGACATTATGTTAGGAATTTTTGTGTGTGTAAATAGTTAACAGGCTGGAGAGAGACTTTCAGGCTACTTCTTACTACGATAACCGACAACCACGCGGGCGGAGTTGTGGACGAAGTAACAAATACTGAACAAAATATAATTTAGTTTACACCTGTGCCACGGCCACGTCCACGGCCCTGGAGTGACCTTTATGGCCTTCTTCCTCTTGAGGCGTTCAGATTTTTGAGCTGCATAGTTTTAGCCACAAAATTAACAGTTTTCAGGTAACCCTTTATGGGGTCGTTTTGATTAGGATGCTTTCAGCTTTGTCCCTTTGCATATAAAAGGTACATTTTCCAATCCTAAAACTAGACAACCGTATTCTCCAGACTGACAGGCGCAGCGCAAACTTTGCTCTAATATTCAACGGGAAGCTGAAATTTAACACGCAAAACCACCGCGGCCATTCAGCCGTGCGCCGTTTGGGCGTATACAATAATCCCATTGCTGTCTGTAAACGCCAGTGTTGCGTCCAATCCGTGAGCGATCGTGCGTTAAATGGCATACGTGGCGGGAATTTTCTGATTATCTGCGATGTGTTCAGGCCTATAAATGACGCCGGATTAGTGTATGATGTGATTATTCGTGTATTGCTGTAGAGGTATTCTGTTCTTATGTTTATAGATCGATGGGCATTTTAAAATGGTCTGAGAGTTACAATTGTAAGCAAATTATTTGCTGCATATATGTCTGTTTTATTGGGACTAATACAATCGGTGTACTCGAACTTACCGAACACGACCAGTGAAGTCGTATTCGGCAGCGGCGACTTAAGACCAGTTCCAATATTCTATCTATAAATATTTGACATGAGCTCCATACAAAATAAATCAACTATGTATCTCTATTAGCCAAATCCACAGATAGATCAAATATTTCGACCGGTCGTTAGTTATTGAAGTAATAGCCCCACCCACCAATAGCTCCTACTGTATAAGCTGTGAGCCTGCATTATTTACCGTGAACAAAGTAGACATCGAATTCAGACACTCGTCATCTTTTGGCTATCTTAGTTTCGAATCTTCAAACCCGCAACGAACGTAATTTAAACAATATTTATGTATTCCACATTTAGATCTGCAGAGTTCTTTTGTATGTTCATTTGGATGAACTTGCTTATCTCAGGAACGACTGGCTCAATTTTAATAATATTTTTGTGTTGGATAACCCATTTATCGAGGAAAGTTAAAAGCTACATGAGACCACGCTATGAGTGATGGGTGCAGAGCATTTGCCCTACATAACTCGGGTGTGACCATGGGCACAGCTACTTGTTTTTATATAAACAATCCTATTTTTAGCTTGAAAAGCACAGTAAGCAGATAAAAATCTTCCTCAAACCGAAACCTCGGCATCATGGAAGCAGTGATTACGGCAATAGGCAGTTATGAGAACGCAATTGTCTATATCGGCGATTAAATGTTGTTTATCGTTTGCCAAGCGCAATTCTGAATATATAACTTGGAATAAATGCACAATGGGTGGAATTATCTTGGCGTTGGTACCAATCTTATAGCAACGATCTTTATTGGTTGTGGGGTTTTATTCATGAAGCGTTGTGGCGTAATGGTTTTAGCGGTCTATTGGGAGAGAGCAGTGTTTTGAGTTCGTTTTCTACGCGAGGTAATTTACGCTTTGTGTATTAAACAGTTGTTGCTCAGAGTCCGAGTCAACCCGGATTGTGAGCCCGAACCCGAATATTTTACAGAAACTAGTTCTAAAGCGGCAGTTGCTTTTCAAAAACATGAATAAGCAACATCAAATTATCATTTAAGCATATATATGGAATGTTATTTTTTTTAATCCCTATTTTTTATGGCTACTAAACCACCACCACATTTTTGTTGCAAAGATTGGACTCTTAATAGGAGAATGCTCTGATGATTCATAAGTCGTTTTTAGGATTTCGTTGCATAATCAGTCATCATCAGCCCTTAACAGTCCACTGCTGGACTAGGCCTCTTCTTTGAAAGGAGGAGTTGGCCTACTATACCACGCTGGCCAAACGGGTTGGTATAGGGTTTGTATCGAGTTTCCCTTCTCTTACAGTGCTGTTCTGTATAATATGCTCCCTCTGTCGGCTCTTACGACATCCATGGGATGATTTGGGGTGGTGACAATCCGTATTTTTAATCCGTCACCACACGGACGGTTTTTCGTTGCATACACGATGTTTAATGAAAATTAAACCGGTCATTTATCTTTTCTGCCAGTAAAAATAGATTGACCTAAACTTACATTTGCAATAGAGATAAAATTAATATTGTGACCGAGTCCTTTTCTCCATAAGACACTATGTAAGGGCTACTACGGAACTTTACATTGTGCGTGACTCAACTTGCACTTGGCCGTTTTTTTATTAAAATTTGTCTTGGTTGATAATCAAACACATAACTTTGGTAGATGTGGGTTCGACTCTCTCTTAGACCACAGAATGATGCACTATTTGCAACATAGTAGGTATATCCAGCGCTAATTTGTAGTTGTATCAATATTGTCTCCACAGAATCAAGTACAAACGCGACCACGTCAAATGTAAACAGCGCACAATTTACTGTGATTTGAAGATGGGCTTGTTTCTAAATTAGATGTTATACAGGAAATTGACCTCGACTTTTGACCTGTTTGAGTATATTAACATTTACCTGTACACTTCTATACTTATGAACGTGTCCTTATTAATTTTGGGGATATAGGGAGCTGAAGCAAAAAGCTACTCCGCAGCGCCCTCTTGGCGATTGATTTGACTTCCAGATGATCACTCTGACAGACAATCTCGGTCATCGTCTCAACCTGACGTCGATGTTTTACAATACTTCGACTATTCAAATGACCACAAATGCCATCAGTGCAGTGAACTACTGACTTAGAATATAAACTAGATACAATAGAAACCATAGAACACGCTGACGAAGACGAAGTTACTAACTGGTCGCCTCCAGCTATATAATTAAACCGGGACCTCACCTGTGCGACGCCAACTAAAAACTTAACCCTATACTTGGTAAAGGTTTTTATTGTATATATTCATTATTTTTTCCACATATATCGCTCTAATACAAGTCAAATACATGTAAAAAATGCAAAAAAAATCAAACATATATAGTTTTGGAAATATAGCAAACTACTAGTAAAAATATCAAATATGAGCAATAAAGACAACAACATAATTGTCTATGACCTTCTAGGTTCTTTTAAACAATAAAAAACATCTTTACGTACTACAAAAGTTGTAAACACACAAAATACTATTAATAATGAGAGATCAGTATTCAGACATGTTAACATTGAAATTTATTATTATTATTTTGAATGATAATCATAAAAACAATTACGACCATATACCAAACAAAGCCTCACGTTGCATTTTACACATACTAATTTAGTCTGACTTTTTATGCAATTCTTGCATCTGCCTTTATTTGTAAATGATGGCAAGTGTCCAAAGTGGTCATATCGGCCGTAGTCAGACGTCTGCGGTGTAACAAATTTCGAACCTCTGGACGTATTCGAAAACTTCTTAGTTCTTTGAAAGGTGGTGAGATCATTACTTATGGCAAATCGTAAGTCTTTTAGTTTCATTCGCTTTGCATCTTTGGTTTCACGACGATAAAATATGAGTCACGCATTATTGACACATATGTCAAGAACCTGTGAGTATAAAGGTATATACCAACGATGTGCTCGCATTTCAGTCCAATAAAGAGCTACAAGCATATCTGCAAGGTTAACACCTCCCATACAACAGTTGTATTCTTTTACGATGTTGGGACATGTAACAGGTGCTTCGTTTTGTTTTTACAGTATCGTGATACCTAATGCTTCACTTGCAGTATAAGTACTGGCCGTAGTGACACACTTGTTGTCAAACCATTTGACTACTGTTATTTTACATCCATTAGAAACGACTTGGGCAAAAGATCCACGACCTTTTTTTTTAGGTTTTTATCAGTAGGTAGTTTGGCTGCAACTCCTCGAAGTCTGTTCTGCCTGATAGTCCCTAAAGCAAAGATACCATAAACATTTCTCAAATGTTCCAGCAATTCTACTGAAGTGAAAAAAAATTCAAAGTATAGCACTGAACATGCATAATGAAGTTCATCTTCCGAAGAACCACTTTTTTCTATGTCGGAACTAGCACCAGACTTAGGTACCAAAGCCAAAATTCTCGAAGTCCTTGTAGAAAGAAGGCTAGAAAATAAAGAAATATAAAAAATAAACATCTAATAGAAAGAAATAATTTAATTGAAATTCATAATGTTATTTTAAAAACAATGTCCTTCAAACTGGCAATGTATCTATAAATGCACACAGCCTAGTGCGGGTAGGTCTGTTAATAGTTTGGCAATGTGCATTTAAAGACACATGCAAGATAACATGAAATTTTTTCCGAGTAAACAATTTCAAATTGAAATAATCTATATTTTATCCACAAGACTGTATATTTAGGTAGGTACTGTTTTTATCACTTTTTATTCAATTTCGTTAATATATAATATGATTTCAATCAATTTTTTTACCTTATATGCCGCAGACGCACGCGCACGCTCCACCATCTTGCGATCTACTGAGTACACCAAGCGTTGCCAGTGCTCAGTAATATTTTTTTAAGTCAAATACGGGCATTTCATGGTTGAATGAGTAGAAAATAAATAAAAAATGTACTTAATTTTGCTTGTAGAATATTTTTTAAAAAGTGTGCATTTAAATGCACATCGTCAAGTATATGGTTAACTGAGTAATAAGCAACTGCGATCTGGGAAATTTTAACTGCCGCTTCACTGGAACATAATTATATTGACAATACTATTAAAATTAGGCGATTTTAAACTTTCGCGATCTGTATACATCATACAAATAGGGTTAGATTTTGACGGTGACAGCCGTCCCTTTATTCGTGTGGTGACGGATCAATAAAAAGTATCACTTTCCCATTATTTTCATTCCGTGAGTGCTGCAAGAGGCGCCCAAGGAAAAAACACAAAGCGAATAGTACCTTCGCTAAGAGACGGGAAAATTGACAACAAAACCCAAGACCAACATATCTGGACAAAGCCTCCCCTCCTGTTGACAATGCTATTGTGATGGTTTGAAGTGGCCTACGACGTAAAGCCGCCTCGACGCTCAACACTGCTCCGAGAGTTGTGAGTTCGATCCCCACACGAGATAACACTTTGTGTGAGTCTCAACTCCACTTTTCGAGTTTGATATTTGTAGAGGAAGTGTGCAAAAAGACTATGAAAAAAAAATTGGCGTCTTTATAATCATACTTATTATAATTATAATAATAATAATAAAGTATTTTTGTTGTAATAAAAACATGGTACAATTTAAAAAAACCCACCTAACTCCATAACAGTTTGTCGGTGGGATTAGCGCTCGAATATTTTTACATATAATTAAAAATGTCACAGTGACTTTAAAGGCGATATAGAATATCTTACAGTAAAATCTAATACAATTATTATGTTATTGATTGATTGATTGATTAACACTTTATTGTACACCAGTAAACATAAGGACATACAATATTTACTTAAATAACTTAAAACTAGTAGCACAATAGGGCGGTCTTATCGCAAAATGCGATCTCTTCCAGACAACCTAGTTTGGAATACAATGAATAAAAGTATAATAGTGTGGGTTAAGGGTGTTATATATCTGATATAATTATTATTATTATATAGCGGAATCCCCATGGCCACCATACAGCTTTATCAGCAGATTCTGATCAGCTCCTTGACAATATAATATTGAGTTGTCACACATACACATGCATGCAAAATTTCAGCTCGATAGAAAACTGGGAAGTGAGTAAATTTTTCTTGCAAGATTACAGTACAGGTGAAATTAAATAAAACCCTACAGTAAATCCTTCATTTTAAAATGTTGTCGCCATAGCTTGTAAAACTTTAATGATATTACATAATATGCCAACTATTAACAACAACGGGTGCCAGAAATCTTAAATACACAAAGCAATGACCCTTTATACAGTTTTTGGCAAGAATCTTGCAGACAACCCTTCCGCGTCGCCAAGAAAGTTCAATACAACGCATAGCTTTTACTTCTACTAACATTTCAAGTTACTAGTAACTGGCATTCTTTAGGGCAATAGGTGAAAATATTTTCATGAATTCTCATAACAAAAAGGTTTAAAATATTGGTACTGATTATGAAGGAAGTTTAAAAACAGATTTTTCCGACATACCAGTACGAATAAATATTTTTATCAAACAACGTGAACAACCGAAACTACAAGGCGAAAAAAGTTATTTGCATGTATGTTCCTTGTGGAGCAGAGTGCCCCCCTCTGCTCCACAAGGAACAAGAAAGGATTGCCCAAAATTTCTGACTAAAATCGGGCAGAAACCTTTAATTAAAAAACAAAAGTAATGTGCGAACGAGGCTGCGGGCATTCTCTAGTTGTGTTTTTTGTTTAAAGATAGCATGAAAAATTATTCAACTTATTTAATCTACACAAGTAACGTTTATTCCCAGTTGACAATAGGTAGGTACATATGGGAGTAAAAACAAGCATCCAACAACCATTTTAACTAACCTTTGTTCAGTCCCTTTCTGGGCCAAAGTCAGGTGCAAAACACAAAAGTTTAAGACAAAACCATTATTGGGTACAGGAACTTCCAAATCACTTTAGGAGTTAAGACGTAAAAAACAAACTTATAAACCGGGGCGATGCTGAGCCGGGGAATTGAGTTTCGGGAATGTTCCGTGTTTGGTCTGTTACGGTATCGTTGTGGGAAACGGCAAGTGTTACTAGCTTATGGTATTGAAGGTTACAGATACTTACCTAATACTTACGGTTGTCCGCTTTTAACACACACTGTTATCTAATCCCAAACTAGGCACAACTTGTACTACAGCTACCAGATAACATTTTAAACTTATACACCATGAATATTTTAAGTCAGTGTATTCCTGAAAAGTATTTACTCAGCCCATGTTATAAAGCATTTATTTTACTAAATGTAATTAAAAATAATATTTTCAAGTAAATCATTTTAGTCAAAATTTGTATTTTAGAACACTACAACGTGACGGTCGATACACATTACCTATCACTGTCGTACACGTCACGTTACAGTGGTATGAAAAAAAAAACTATTTTTTAATTATTTTGTAAAATAAATATTAGAGTAAACTTTTATATAATGGGCTGAGTGAATTTTTTTCGGGAAAACTGACTCTTAATACATGGTGTATATTCTTAAGACATTTCAATTATTAGATAAATTACACTCAGATGCGGAACAAATCATCACGCTAATGCACAGGCCACTTAGTAAATGGTCTGCCCGCATTTAGTCAGAGATTTGGCTTGAGTGGGAATCGAACCAACAACCTCCGGCTTAGTCGTCAGGTTCACTACAGACCACAGGCAAAATTAATGATTTGATTGTATTGGATATTGTAACTACGGCAGTAAGTTACGTTACTGTCTTTTTACTCCTGTTCCAAAATAAACTTATGTTACGTTTATTCATAGATTTTACAGATTTAATCTGTATTTACACGATACGATATACATACATGCAAATGTATGCATGCCAAAAACCATAAAAATGCTATAAAAAAATTATACAAAAAAATATTGGTCTTAATTGTTAAATAGGCGGATCCAGACAGAGCGAGCAGCCACGCGCGGCAAATGCTTCGCGAGGCTGCTCGGTCTATGTAGACATGGCTCGGTCGAGGAAAGTGCATGTGCAAGCCGCGGCCGAGCCATCGTCCGGCCGAGTCATCGAATTAGGCACGTCCATACAGAGCGAGCAGCCTCGCGAGGAATTGCCGCGCAAGGCTGCTCGCTCTGTGTGGACGTGCCCCGGCCAAGGAAAGCGCGTGTATCGCCGCGGGCGCGCGACCGAGCGGCCGAGCCACCGAGTGTTGGTTTTTTGTTTTGCTCAAAGGCGCCTCAGTCTGGACTCGGTAATATAATCTAGCAGTATTGTAACTCGGCCGTCTCCCCGAGTCATATGCATACATACGCGCCGTACGCAAACAAGCAATAGTTCTGCTCGCCTCAAATACAAGGTGTCTCATAAAGAAATTTTATATTTAGTGGATCGATAAAAAAAATGCCGTGTGGTTGACGGCATAGAATACAAGTGTCACCACCGCCTATCTTCCCGTGGGTATCGTAAGAGGTGACTAAGGGATAACACGATGCAAATACCATATTTGGGTAGAGACGGAAAACTCGACATCAAACCCTATACGACTGCCTCGTTGGTCTCGCGGCATAAATGTGCGCGTGGTATCGGGAGGTCCCGGGTTCGATTCCTGGGTCGGGCAGTGTTATTGGGTTTTTCTGTCACGAAATTCTCAGTAGCAGCACGGAGTCTGGAAATGTGGCCCGTACGGTAATAGGCTCGCCCCTTATTACGTGGGACTAAAGTATATCTGGCAAAAAGTGGGTGTAGAAATACACCTCTGCCTACCCCTTCGGGGATAAAAGGCGTGACGATATGTATGTGATTAAAAAAAGTAAGCCGTATATAGAAAAATGTTCATTAATTATTAATATAAACTTTTTGGGGATTTATTTCTTAAAAATAATATCGTCTAAATGTAGACCCTCGCGGTCTCAGCATCGGCATCTCATTTAATCAAACAGTAAGATTACTTATTACGGCTCGGCAGGTGGACTCAGGGATGGCTGTCATATCGTGAAGGATATTTTCTTCCAAATGCGCCAGTGAAGTCGGTTTATTGGCGTAAACTTTAGATTTAAGATAACCCCATAGGAAAAAGTCCATAGAGGTTAAATCTGGACTGCGTGGAGGCCAATTTATGTCACCTCTCCGGGAGATCAATTTGCCTGAGAAAATTTCACGAACACGTGGCAGAGACTTATTGGACGTGTGTGAAGTTGCTCCGTCCTGTTGGAACCATGTTCTTCGGTTATAGCCAGGAAAGTTTTGTAGTTCAGGTACCAAGAAGTTGTCTAACATCTCCACATAACGCTCTGAATTCATTGTAACCGCACGCCCCCTTTCGTCTTCAAAAAAGTATGGGCCGATAATTCCTCGCGCAGACATCGCAGCCCATACGGTCACTTTAGGCGAATTTAGGAGTTTCTGATGTTTGCGTTTCGGATTCGTTGCACTCCAGTAGCGGCAGCTCTGCTTATTCACGTGGCCATTAAGATGAAAATGAGCTTCATCCGAAAACAAAATGTTGGTAAACGTTGAAAATCGCTCAATCACCTGATTTACGAAATTAAGCCTCTGACTGGCATCTTGGGGCTTTAATTCCTACACCAATTGATTTTTGTAGAGGTGCAGCTTTAGGTCTTTGTGCATAATGCGATGTAATGATGATCTATGCACATTTAAAGCACTTGCGCGCTTCCAAATTGAAAGGTTCGGGTCGTCACGAACAGACTGATTATCACTCTCCACGTTTTCTACCGTTCTTGATGACCTAAGTCGCCCGGATTTTGATTAATCCAGCGTTGTACCAGTCTCTTCAAACTTTTTAACCCAATGTCGAATGAGAGGAATGCTTGGCGCATCATTTAAGTGGCAAAAACCTCGAATACTGCAGAATTTTCTACGAGCTACAGTCGCCGAATCACCGTTTTTGTAAATCTCTCGCACGGACAACGCGCGGTCTGCTCCCGAGAAACGCTCCTGGTGCTTATCTTTTCTACCATTTAAAATTCTTCATTTTTGTTGTTTTAATTGACTCATTATTTTCCAACTTTCCAGTACGCTTCAGATAAAATTCATTGGGGGTTCCGAGACAGTTTTGCATCCCTAGGTAGAACACAAGTAGAAATCAATGCTGCTAAAAATGTATACAATAGTAGGAATGAGGGTGAGACTAAACAAAATAAGATTTTGAACGAACTGAACTACTGTTTAGGTACCATTTCAGTAATTCATTAAAAGTTCAATGCACTTAACGTGGCTGATGAGGACACGCCGCCAAAATACTTTTGAATTTATTTTAAAAGTTCAATAAAGTGTTCTGAAATAAAATTGCTTTATATGGTTCAGTTGCTTTAACTGCGGTTTGTGGTAACACCTAATGTGTTACCACAAACCGCAGTTAAAGCAACTGAACTGTTAATTAAAAAGAATAACTGCATTTGTGCAGTTTTATATCTGAATAAAATTATTATCCTTTGTGGGAATATATGACCACAGGCAATGGTGTGACAGCTAAGCAGGTTTTTATAAACCTTTTTAATGACTATAGTTATATGTGAATTTGGCTTGTAATTTGAGCAGTCTACCATGAGACTAACTAATCTTTCTATGGATTTAAATACTCCTTTTTGACAGGGTTTTAGCATGTACGTAGTTTGACGTTCCGTTAATAAGTACGTCATTAATAAGTGCTATACAGTGTGTCACAAGACACATCACCAAGCCGAACTCTACTCCTTTTGGGCAACATGCCAAGTCACACTAAGCAAAAATAATATCAGGGAAACGAATTTTATTTTTAAGTACACACATTTTTTAAACTGCAATTAAGAGTGCGCGCGTGCAATGCCCCAAATACCTACTTATCAATAGGTTGCGTAGAATATCTATAGAACTAATTGGCGTGGTAATTGCATCGATTTTGTACCTAATTAGAAAAAATGTGTAGTAATTTCCCTCGTATGGTACCGAAGTAAGAAATGTTGCGGGCATCCTCTTGTATAATATACGCATCTACGCGGTAAAGACTCGTTAACAAATGTCGGAAAATGAATTCATTAATTTACAATATAATTTAATCAGGTAAACTTCTAAACATGCGTTGGCTGTGATGGCACTATTACCCATCCGGATAAGGGAGAACGGGAGAGCAAGGTACGGAAGGTGCCTCTCTGGGGCAATTATCGAAAAGTTTCCCAAACGAAAACTCAATTACACTTTTGTATGACAAGGGTTCGTTCTTGGAACTTAGAGACTACCTTGTTAAATAAGTAGTATTGAACAAAAAATGGCTTTGTTAATAAAATTTAATTAAAACGCCAGATGCAATGTTGTGGAATGTAAACTGTAGATTATTTTTGGGTTTATTTTCTGGTCAAGTAAAATGTGGATACAACATACCAAGGCACTTTTAGAGTACCTTGTGGTGTGATAATAAATAAATTACCTACCTACTATCTTATACGATACAGGCGATCCGCCTGCTGGTTTCAAGCCTCCTAAGGTTACCCCAGTTGCAACCAGGGATCCGGTAACAAGTCGAGGCATGCGACTGAATATTCATTTCGCTACTTGCATTCGAAAAAATAAACTGCGATGAACGATAGTGCGACTTATTTGACACAAATTGGAGTTCGACGACTTCTTAGTTTATGCTCCTATTTTTGGATGCACGAACCTCACATATTAATGTCATTCTTTGCACTTTAGTTTATAATAGATTAGTATTTAATTGTCGCATTAACACCAGTTACTACTCCTCCAGTTTGTTGCAAATAAGTGATCTCACTGTAAAATTCATCGTTTACATTATATTTTCCAATTCTAATACTTGAAATGTGGGAATTTTGATGTCGTGTCATGATCAGATGTCATCGATTTAGTTCCAAAATAAAGCACCGTCCGTACATTACCCATTCATCTACACGCAAAATTACATATTTCCAATCCCACCTCCTCCATTACAGTACATTTTCCTATAAAGGTATACACAATGATTTTATTTCGATCCACCCTCGCTTTTTTCCGTCTGCTAATGTCTTCCAAAAGAATTTTGCGCCGTGTTTACAGCCTTGCGAAATGAGAATTTGATTCTGTATAGCTTTTTTAGGGCGTACGGGCGTGTGCTTATGTAATTTTGTTATGAAGTGTACGTGACAATGTGTGCGTGAAATTTTAATGTCAAATCGTAGCGTATGTAATGTTTGTTTTGCATATTGGGTGCGATGGCCTGATGTGATTTTGATGCGTATTTGCAGTTTAATTTGTTTGTTTAAACGCTGTAAGTTTAGTAACAGTGGGTGATTATCTGTACAATAAATTGGAAAACTCACAATTTCTAGCCATTTATGTACATTATTTATCTTTGATAATTTTGCATTAAAATACCAAATTCAAAACTGTAAGAAGAAATATCACCCAAGGCTACTGAGTTTTCTGATAACAATCATAGAAAGACTCTCATAATAAGGAACTGAGTCGCAGCATCGACCAGATCTTGAGCTTACTGATAACGCTCTTATTGAGACTCAGTACTGAATTTCAGTTATTATGAAATATTATTAATAGCATATTTGCGCAGTATCCATTGCACCGTGAGTATAATAGAGTGTGTATACGCTACAGGTGTAGGTACACAGGGCGTGCGCACGATGTAATTCAAATTTTCCGCGCAATCGGCTGCTCAGCTAACCACCAGCTATCTGCAACCACCCGATATCGTCGGGCTGTGCCACTAGCTACTAATATAAATATGGTACGATTTCTAGGCTCGCTAGAGGAAAACAGTAAGAGCTTTATAATAAGAAGTGTTATTTACAAAAGCGTAACTAAGGGAAAACTCGCTCTAGGTCTCTAGGTTGATGTGATAAATGAAAGGATTGAGATGTCTAGTAATTTATAATTTATTTACCGTGACGGATTAAGAATACGGAGTGTCACCCACCCATATCATCCCGTAGGGGCTGTAAGACTGAACCCTTTTGACCAACGTGGTATAGGCAGTAGGCGTTGTCCAGCAGTGGACTGTTCGAGGCTGATAATAATGATGATATACTTGATTATAACACGTTATTATTTTTTGGTTTGTTCATAAGTTCATACAAGACTTCACTTTATACACTATCACTGAATTGTCAACCCTAGTAAACCTACCGATGTGAAGAGCACTGCTGTGAGTTACTCTAGAATAAATTTACGGATACAAACTTGGAGTATTTATTACTAGAAAATAAGCAAACTTTTTATTACTTCATCATACTGACTTTCGCAGTACACTGCTCAGAAAGCTCATAAGCAGTTCTTAACTTGAGTCACAATAGCATTGTGTGTCAGTTGGAGGACTTGACCTACTAGGCTACTATAAAACACGACGCTGGGCATACGAGTGGTTTTAGGGTTATAAGCCCACTTTACCGTTGCCCAGAGATACTGTTTAATTTAAAATACTTTGCATTACTTTTTCTAATATTTGAGCAGTTGAGGTAAGTTTACGTAATATTGAACATTTTAACTATTTTGCACAAGTAATAAACACCTAGTGAACATATCTCGATTAGCCGGCTCATTTTGGCTGGTGCCTTACCCAAACCTTAGTGTCATACAATAAGTACTTTATTTTTTTCGCTTTTGTTCTTAAGTTTCTTGCGATCCAATTATTTTTAATCTATTAACAAGATGCTGACCAGGAAGGCGCGTCAAGAGGAGGAAAAGTTACAATGAACGCTTATAGAACTTAAGAAATACAAGGATTTGTGTGTGACACTACAAAGTGAGCATGATGACAATGAGAGGGAGATGCTACAGATTTTAGAGAAAATCGGTCCCGGTTCTTTGTCTCAGGATAAGGATCGTTAGGGTTTAGGACGGTCTAAAAACTTCGACCCCAGGGTTGGCCACACACTCATACGAAAAACAATACAAACACGACATATCATTGTCAATATTGAGGCCTAAGAATTTTGTTACTTCTGTTTCAATTTTCTGTTCTTCGATAAAGTTAATTTTATACATTTTTTTTATTTTTTTGCCAGAGATCCAAATTCATTATTTTAGTTTTCCCAAAGTTAATTTTAAGATTGACTGCATTCAACCAGTCCATAATAGAAACTAGGTTTGTATTTATTTGGTTTGCAATATTTTTGCTAATTCCGTTATTATATAATACTGTGCTGTCGTCGGCAAATAAGCACATCTGGTGAGTGATTACGCTAGGAAAGTCATTTATGTCGCAAATATATAGCAATGGTCCAAGAACAGAACCCTGTGGGACGCCATACTGAAGCATCCTACTGTTAGACGTGTATACTGTCTCAGTTTTAGTCTTAAAGTTTATCTGACTGATTTGTGTAATCTGTTCCCTATCTTATAAATAAGATTTTATGAGGTCGTTTACATTCCCTCTGATACCGTAACTATTAAGCTTACTTAGTAACATTTCATGGTCAACACAGTCAAAGGCCCTAGTCATATCCATGTACATCGCAACTACTGGCCTTCTGTTGTCCATATTATGGGTTATTTGCGTGAAAAACTTGTATATCGCCGTGTTAATATTTTTATTTTTCCTAAAACCCATTTATTCTTTACATAAAATATTTTTCCGCCCTAAACATTCATTGAGACTATTATATATGACTTTCTCAATGACTTTTGAGAAAATTGGAAGCAATGCTATAGGGCGACACTTACACATTTGAGTTTTATCGCACTTTTTATGTAGTGGTTTGATAATAGTAATTTTTAGTGCTTATGGAAATACACCGTTTTGTATGCACTTATTTGTTATGTCACTTAATACGGGTGCAATAATGGGAGCTACTGACTTTACAATCTTTGTATGGATATTATCGAAACCCGTACTATTTGTTGTTTTTAGATTGCGTATTATGCTATTAATATCTGCAGGTAAAGTTGGTTGCATAAACATAGACTTAAATGAGTGAAGATTATCTTAGTATATTATTGGCAAGCGCTATTTGGTTGTATTAAATCTATGAAATAGTTATTAAAGTATTGTGCTATCATTCTAGGGCTTTTTATGGACGTGGTATTTACGTTAATCTGGCTTATATCGATTTTTGGCACATTAGGCTTTATACTACTTATCACTTGCCAAGTTGCTTTAGACTTGTTAATGCTAGATTTAACAAAGTAGCTGTTTTGTGCTCTTCTTGTCAATTTTATAATACGCTGATATCTCTTTGAGAACGTTTGGAAGGCAGTCTTAGTAATCTCATTTGGTGTTAATCTATAGTTCCATAAAAGAGCGCGTCTTTTTTTACTGCAGACTTTAATACCTCGACTAATCAATTTTGGTCGTTTAACCGTCGAGATTTTAATTTTTGCAGTTGGGAAACTAATATCATAAAAAGACCTAAATATGTCGTAGAGAACTGATACTCATATTGGGAGCATTTGTTTCGTAGACTTCAGAAAAACTTGTAGTGAAACAATATGATTTTGAAACGGGTCAAACATTGTGATGAACGTCGATCGAGTCGAAAAGATTCAAATTCAAATTCAAAATCGTTTATTCATTTGGGTCACAATGTGACGCTTATGAACGTCAAAATAATAAATTTATAAAATAATTACTTAAAGACTCTACATTTACATTTACTGCCACGTTCGCAAAGCAATAGGTAGAACCATGAGAAAGAACGGGCAATAAAACTCACGGTCACTCTTTTTCTTCGCCAGGTTTTGCATAATACACATAATTTACATTTTGTAAGGTGCTGCAACTGTTACACCTTCTATATCACTTGTATATATTTACTGTACATAATAATACTCAAGCATAATACTTTTGATGTTCATTTGGTTAGTCTCCTCAGAATAGACATGATGAAACAGGAGCATCCACTTACATTATATATACCTAATAATGCAGGCAATCCGCGAAAGTGATCAGACCCATGATGGAAATGATGCAGTTAAATATTAAAATCTAATACCAGCCCGCAAGACCGTCATCGACCAGTCATCGCAAGTAGCACCCGTTCACGAGTATGACGCATGTGCCAGCCATCATCCCTCTCGCCATATTAGAGGGACAGGGATGACCCGACACACGACGCCACCACAAGAAATGACATTTTAGTGAGCATGACGATAACGGTATACGAACCGGCAGTAAGAAACAATCTATTGGTATACTGACCATGACCGCCAATTACCTCCATTTTCGAGATCCTTATTATTAACATAAATCAGTGGACCGTGTGAAGGAATGCAAATGCAGAAAGAATTTTGTGAAGGTGACAAGTGAACAACGATATGATCAGGGATAAATAATGTTAAACTACATTCAACAAATCATAATAATATCCAAATCCTGCAAAAATCATGTGTTCACGAGGCACCTCCACTTAACATGTTACTAATTAAGAAGAGAGTATTTTACACAGTCATAAAAATAACAATAATGGTGAATTTAAAAAAAGCAACTAGACCCATGATGTCTTGTCATCTAGAAATTCTTTAATAGTGTAATAACCCCTTTTTAAAAGAAAATTCCTAGTAGTGGTTTTAAATTTGTGCAGAGGTAAATTCATTATTTCCAGAGGTAATTTGTTGAAGAATTGTATACCGAGTCCCGCAAATGAGTTATGAACTTTATGTAGACGGTAGTTAGTGCCCACTAGTTTATGCTTATTCCTTGTGTTCACTTTGTGCAAGTCACTATTTTTACGGTAAAGAGTTAGGTTTTTCTTAACGTACATTAAATTAGCAAATATATACTGCGATGCAACTGTAAATATTTCTACTTCTTTAAATTTATCTCGTAAAGAATCTCTAGCACCTAACTTATATATTGCACGTATGGCCCTCTTTTGAATAACAAAAATTGTCTGAATATCGGCCGCCGTACCCCATAATAGTATCCCGTAAGACATTACACTGTGAAAGTAACTAAAGTAAACTAGTCTAGCAGTATCTACGTCTGTGAATTGGCGAACTTTCCTAACTGCAAATGCTGCAGAACTAAGTTTGACTGCCAGACAGGATATTTGGGCACCCCACTGAAGCTTACAATCTAAAGTTAAACCTAAAAATACAGTTGAATCAACTAGGTTAATTGTTTCGTTATTTAAAATTATATTAGTAAGAACATTTTTGACATTCGGCAAAGTGAATTTGGTTGTGAAAAATGAAGAAAAAATGAAGGAAAATGAAGTTTCAAAGTGAATCTTCTACAACAAGAGCCTTGACTTAATGTTAAATACGGCAAATATAGTAACCATTTCAATTTAAGAAACCTTGAACTGGACCAATGAATAGTTCAATCAAATAAAAAGGCCAAGAGAAAATTCAAAATATAAATATGATGTCTATAAATAAACACTAAGTAAAAAAGTAACGACTTTTATTAACAATAAAACACTATATTACTTCCGTTGTAAGTATAGTCTGAATGGAGTTATAACAAACAAATTACGAGTAAATTTTCTTGATAGCTGACATTCCCGAACTTTCCACGGCCTTCGCCTACTAATTGCTTAGAAAAAAATTTCACGAAGGGTGTGTTAGATACAAAGATGTGCGGAGCTGAGCTGTATATCCAGTACCTACCTAATATTGTAAACTTTCAAGATGTGAATTGCCAAAAAATGTAGTAGAGTTTTGCTGATTACAGCATGAGTTGATGATGATCTTTAGACTTATTACGGTCATGGTGACTATTGCAACCCCGTGAAGATAGTTGTCGCTGATGTGCTCTCATATGACTGCAATAGCGACACCTCTTTGCGAAGGTCCGCGAACATCGCGGGCATGTGAGAACAGAATACGACGTTAAGTAACGGTATACGACGTTAAGTAACGGTATCTTTTAATAGACTCACGCCTCTATCCCAGAAGGGGTAGGCAAAGGTGAACAATACACCCACATTTCGCCATGAATTTTTAATTCATGGCGAAAAATGTCCCACGTAATAGGGGGCGAGCCTATTGCCGTTACCAGGCATATCACCAGACTCCGTGCTGCTATTGAGAATTCAGAAAAACCCTGTAACACTTTTGCCCGACCCGGGAATCGAACCCGGGACCTCCGATCAGCAGTCGCATACGCTATCCACTGGACCACTGAGGCAGTACACGTATAACGGTATCTATAGTGTGATATTATGTTCTGTGTGTGAGACTGAGAGTGCCGGAGGCCTCGTTTCCTTTTCCTTCCACCTTATCTATTACTTCCTCCTATATTTTTCCCATCCAGGCTAGCAACGTATTTGTGACTCTTCTGATGTTGCAGGTTCCATGGGCGGCGGTAATCGCTTGCAGTCAGGCGATTCTATTCATTTGCTTCCTATCTCATATAAAACTTTACTTTCAAATATAACTTACTGTATAGAAAACTTAATGAAGTTGGATAGGTCATATAATTAGGAGCAAAATTCATAAATGGTCGGGATATAATAGGGGTGTCCAATCCAAACTCAAAGGAAGAAAGAGAGAAAACGTAATAGATCCTCTATTTATGATGTTTTCTCTTTTTCTTACTTTCGTGGACCTTTTTTTCTCTATCCTTTTCATGGTTTCCACCGTAGTAGGGCCTTGCTGATTTCAGCATGAATGGGCCGGCTCGACCGGGAAAGTACTACCCTCTCACAGAAAATCGACGTAAAGTAACAGTAGCTAAACTGTTGCGTTTGGTTCGGTGATTGAGAGTGCCGGAGGCTCAATCCCCTATTCCTTCTCCCTCATTGTATTCCTTATCCTATCCCTTTTCCGAACCCCAAGGGGCGGCAACGCACTTGTGACTCCTGTGGTGTTGCTTGTGTACATGGGCGGGGCAACGCACTTGTGACTCCTGTGGTGTTGCTTGTGTACATGGGCGGCGGTAATTGCTTACCATCAGGCGATCCGTCTGCTCGTTTGCCGACTATTAATATAAAAATAAAAACTAACAATAATCTACATCTTAATTTCCCTATCTGTGCTCAAAACGGCTGCATGTTTCGTTTTCGGTCATCTACGCACATCTTGTGAATATACGACTGAAATATAGGGCGATCGTAGTAACAGCTCCATTAGGCGAACAACCTGTAATTGTTGTATCGGGGACAAAATAACGCGACCGTTATAATTGCCACTTTGTTAATCAACTCGAGTTCAACTAAAAGTACTGTAGTATATCGTTATAAAACTATTAAAGTAAGTGGAATTTTACTAAACGATGCCCGCAGCTCCACCCGCACATTTTATTTATTAATTTAACCTTTTCTGCCCAATGCCGTGGGTTTTAAAAGCAATCCATTCTTGCACCCCTATAGTCCCCAAGGAATATACATGTCATCCTTTCTAGCACCCCTACGGTCCCCAAGGAATATACATCTCATCCTTTCTAGCAACCCTACGGTCCCTAAGGAATATACATGTCAAATTTCAGAATTTTACGCCGAATGGTTTTGGCTGTGGGATCTCTATCAGTCAGTCAGTAACGCAATAATTTTATATGTTATATTATTACGGGAAGTTTGACTTAGTTTTGTAAGTAGAAAACCTGTAGGCTGCCACGCTCTTCCACTAGGATAAAGTTGACTTACCGTGGTGCGCGACATTGTAGATTTGGTCACGCATCACGACTAGTGACAAAAACACACATCGCCCACAAAGGCTGAAATGGTAGGCTCGACACCTCCGAGTTAAACTCAAACTCAAACTCAAAACCATTTATTCATTTAGGTCACAAAGTGACGCTTATGAACGTCAAAGATTAAAGTTAATTACTAGATGATTCTACATTTACATTTACTGCCACGTTCGCAATGCAATAGGTAGAACCACGAGAAAGAACGGGCAATAAAACTCGTGGCCACTCTTTTTAACTGCCAGTATAATGGTTTTACATGTTATATTTGTAAGGAGCTGCAACTGTTTCACATTGTGATTTATCTACTATTGCAAAAGTTAATAGTTATTGATATCATACTCAAGCAATAAATTATGTTCATTTAGTAAGCCTCCCAAAGTGAATATGGTGAAACAGGTGCATCCACATACGTCTTTTGATGTAAGCAACTCGCGAACATGACTGTTCTGATCTATGGTGGAACAGTATGTTCCGAAAAGTAATGGTATATGAACCTGCAGCAATTTACAATCTATTAGTTAGCAGTTCATGATCACGAGTTACCCTCACCTTACAAATCCGATAAATTATAATAAAAAGAGTAGAACAAGAATGCAAATGTAGTATAAAAGAGAATACGGTAATTAACTACACTATAAAACTGCCTATTGACCTAATAATAAAAAGAAATTGACCTAATAAAATAATATTTATTTCCAAGCGTACTTGTCGTCAAGATACTCATTTAAACTATAATATGCCTTTAGTAAAAGATTATTTTTAACAATTGTCTGAAACGACCTTAAAGGCAAGTCTAAAATATTACTTGGTATTTTATTAAAAAATCTTATACTAAGCCCAATAAAAGAGCTATGCGTTTTGTGTAAACGGAAATATGGTACACATAATTTGTGCCTGTTCCTAGTATTAATATTGTGAATGTCACTATTCATTTTGTAAGAATTTATATGTAGTCGTACATGCATAACACTGGCATAAATATATTGTGATGGTACAGTAAGAATACCAATATTTTTAAATTTTTCTTTAAGTGAGACACTTGTCTTTAACTGGTAAATGGCCCTAACTGCCCGTTTTTGTAATATAAAAATATTTTCGATGTCAGCGGCCCTACCCCATAATAATATGCCATATGACATAACACTATGAAAATAGCTAAAATAAACCAATCTAGCCGTATCGACATCAGTCAACCTACGAACCTTCTTAATGGCATAAGCAGCTGAGCTAAGTTTCCCTGAGAGATATGTAACGTGCGCACCCCACTGTAATTTCGAATCAAGTGTTATTCCTAGAAATAATGTAGATTCAGATGTTTCGAGAACATCGTCATTTAGAGCTATACTAGGACCAAGGTTTCTGACATTTGGCAGAGCAAACTTAATACATTTTGTTTTTTTGGCGTTCAGTACTAGATTGTTTACATTAAACCATTTAGTTACTTGAATGAGCGCACTGTTTATTTCGTTAAAATGTTCCTTATTTCTATCTACTTTGAATATCAAAGAAGTATCGTCAGCAAACAGTACAATGTCACAAATGTTTTTCAAGTAAAAAGGTAAATCGTTTATGTAAACAAGAAACAAGAAAGGCCCTAGGATGCTGCTTTGCGGCACTCCTAAATCAACAGGTAAGCCACTGGATTTTGAGCCGTTTATTTCAACACATTGGATTCTGTCACTTAAGTATGACTTAATGACTTCCAATGCTTTAGTCTAATGCGTTAGTCTTGAGATCAGAATTATTTTTGCAAAATATTCAAGATGGACAAAATAGACGAATATTTTATTCTTTGGAAGAACTGCACCGTGCTTTCACGGTGACCGATTCGAGATGAAACCGGCGCAGCGAGACAACTCCGTGCAACACAGAATTATATGGCACTCATTTAGACTTAACCTCTTGGTGAACGCTTGGTTCACTTGCCTTGTTCCTATACTAATGACCTACAAACCGGTAAAGTGATAAAAATATAAAGTAAAATGGTCTCAATAAAACTCTAAAAACCTTTTTTACTATAATAAAAACGTTTGACTCCAGATCATTAATATTGGCCATTATACAACTAAAATCGGAACGGGATTATAGAGCAAGTTTTCAAATGGAACCGTCATTTTCAAAAGCCGGGTAAACGAAGCGGAAAGTGATATAATTTTAAAGTGATTAGAGTCCCTTTGACCGGACGGCGATCCCTTAAAGCCGATGTTCATCGTAACCGGTAGAAAGTTACCGGCCCTTAGACGCATTACTGGTTACGCCCGGTTACACTCGGCTCTAGGATGATTTAGAGCCACAACTTGGCCGATTAATAGAAATTCAATTTGAATTCACATCCGCAAGTTGTAAGATGGGAGCGGATTTACGTAAAGTATTGCTTAGATATAAAGAAGACTTCAAATAACCAACTATGGGGTATTGGTTTAATGGTTTAAACCAAAAATAACGCGGGTATCACCTCGGGCTCAGCTGGTATATGGACAAATTACACCCAAACACAATACAAATGACCGTGCTCGGTACAAAATGTTTTATCTTAAAGTAATCTAAGTACTGCCTCACCAGCCGGGTCACTAAACAATAAGCTCGTCTACAGCAATAAAAATTAATGATGTCAGGTAACTCACAAAAGTTCCTTGAACTCTATTTCCAGCTTGTGACTTGTACTACAACAATATTCTCCTTCGGACACTATGCGGATGGGTGGATAGGTTTACGCGTCAGATGTTTGGCCAATATTGTTATTACAATATTACGCACTAACAATTCATTCATTCATCATCAGCCCGTTATACTGTCACACTGCTGAGTGCGGGCCTCTTCTTACTATGCGAAGGGTACGGCCATAGTCCACCACGCTGGCCAAGTGTGGGTTGGCAGACTTCACATGTCATTTGAGAGCATTATGGAGAACTCTTAGACATGTAGGTTTCCTCACGATGTTTTCCTTCACCGATTAGCAAGCGATAATTAACAATTTAACGCTAACAAACAAACCTATTATTATAAAGTTTGAAGGAATAAGGTGTGGGTGTTCGTCCAAATAAAGGAAGGATCCTATGACCGGGCTATGTGATGAAGCCCGGTGGACTGCAGTCCGACGGAACTATCAGTCCTGATATCGCGATACTGGAATTTAGTTCCGCCATGTCCGTTAGATGTCGCCGTGTTGATTGTTGTTTCAGCGTACGATAAATGGCCTTAGTTGTATGTAGCTACTAAGGCTTTCAGTCTCGATACATTTTCGAGTCCCGGGAAATAATTTCGAGACTCAGCCCGGTCTCGAAATTCCCGAGAAAAATGAGACTTTCGAGACTCTTTAGAAAAAAGGTTTTAAACTAATAGTTTAGGCATTTAGGTAGTTAATACAATGAGTTTAAATAATGTAAATACATACAAGTATGTTTTTTGTAATAGGCGCGTAGGAAGCAAAATACATCCAATGTGTTTTCAGATAGAAAGGATCTGATGATAACCTAAGATCCGTGGAAGAGCGACATTCATCGATCTGGTTAACGGATGAAAAGTACCTATTTTATATTAAATTTTGCATGTAAAAAAATTATCGCGAATGAGTTGGCAAAAAAATCCTGCCCAGACTAGGAAAAGTATAAAAAAAAATATATTTGACTTTTCATTTACGATACGACTTTAATTAATAAAACTTATACGCAATGACATTGCGGTAGGGGCGAAGAGAAAACTCGACGTAGCTTGCCAAACGCTGCCCAACCCAACTGGATCCTGCGGTCGATTTCTTTCTCGAAGTTGTTTCTACTCGTACCAAGCTGGACTACTTGCCCAAGGTAGACATACTCTTGAACATCTTCGAGCATTGATCCGTCGACATAAACCGGTTCCGGTACAATGTGTTCGTTGAACATAATCTTGGTTTTATCCAAGTTCATGCCGAGACCGACCCGTGTAGAGGCTCCATTTAGGCTGTGCAGTATCTCGCTCAGCTCTTCCAGGCTCTCTGCCATGATGACGATATCGTCGGCAAACCGAAGGTGGGATATGTACTCGCCATTAATGTTTATGCCCCGTCCAGCCCAGTTCAGAGTCTTAAAGACGTCTTCAAGTGTATACATCATATCAATATTACATCCCCCTGCCTCACCCCTCTTCGCAACTCGATGGGGCTGGTTGTACTGTACTGGAGCTGGCCGTGTCATACAAGTATCGCAACACCTCGATGTAGCGCCAATCGATGCGACACCGTTGCAGAGCATCCAGAACCGCCCAGGTTTCGATGGAGTCGAAGGCTTTCTCTTAGTCCACGAAAGCCATACACGGCGGCAGATTGTACTCGTTGGTCTTCTGTACAATCTGCCGAACAGTATGGATGTGGTCTACGGTGCTGTAGCCTTTTCGAAACCCGGTTTGTTCCGGTGGCTGGAAATCGTCGAGTTTTCTAGCGAGGCGGTTTATTTAGCGAGCGGCAAGGACTCTCTAGAACAACTTGTAGACGTGGGCCAGGAGTGAAATGGGTCTATAGTTTTTCAGCAAGGTTTTACGCCTTTTTTTAAAAACAAAACTACCGCATTCCCACTCCACACCTGAGGTGTTAAGCCTTGGTGGATAACGGAATTTGTTTAATAGACAATTCTTATATACAAATGAGCGTTACTTGACTGAAACACGACGATATAGGGTTGGCTGCGAAAACCCTGTCAGGAAAAGCTGTTGGCAAGTTTTTTTAGCCTGGAAGTCTTTTTTTTTTTGCTAACCACGGTAATTCTTTGAAGTGTTGAGTTTTTTTATTAGGTTATAATTTGACTTAAGTCTCAAAAGTCTCGATAGTCTCGAAAACTGGAGGCAGCAGTCTCGAGTCTCGAAAACGCCGCAAAATCGTCGAGACTCTCGAAATTTTCGAGACCGAGACTCCCGGGATGAAAGCCTTAGTAGCTACCGCAACAAGAGGTTAGATAATATATACTGGGTGTAAAAAAACTCTCAACCACAATTTAAATAGGTACTATATTGTACCAATCATACACGAACATTTTTTACTTCAGTACCATACCGGCAATTACTAGTGCAGGGCATATTGAGGCTTAAATTCACCATACAATTTTTCTAATTACGTACAAAATCAATGCATTTCTCGCACCAATTTGTTCTGTAGATGTCCTATGCACCCATGGATGATGATGGATATGTATGTCGAGTATTGCATGCAAAAGGAAATGATTAGTACCCGGCTATCGCGGCCCTAACCTTTTGAATAGTGTCTTGACTTGCGCTAACTTATACACCACATACTAAATTAATTTAAACTGCCTTCAAGAAATATTGTATGGTAGCTATATTTAAATAGAATATCGTTGCCACGTGATTTCGACTCGTCTGAATCTTTTTATACCAATTATATATTTTTAATAAAAATAAATCAAGTGCGAGTTAGACTCGCCCTTGAATGTTTTGTAGTAGAGGTTTCCACTTATCATAATCATTATCTCCACCAAACCAAATACCGCAATCACTTTTTCGCCACCATAATATTTACTTTGTTTTCTATAGTGGTTTGTGTAAGCGACAAAGTTATATTTTGCGGTTTTTGACAATGTGCTATATCTCAGACATGGATGAAAACCGTAGTAGTTCTCCTATTCAGGTGTCCTAAGCTAGAGAGTTTCATCATTATCATCATGTCAAGCAATGTATCAAATGGGTTACATTTGGTCGAGATAGCCGAAAAACAAGTGGCTGAAGCCGCAGGCGTTATCTGTATATCTGTATACTACGTTATTTAGGGCTACTGCTCCGCTGCCGTAGCTGATAGCGTGATGTTATGTAGTCTATAAACTTCCTCGATAAATGTGCTTTCTAACATTGGAAGAGTTTTTCAAATTGGAAAAGCTACAGCCAATCCTAATAGGCGCCGAAAGCTGATATTTGGCTTGTACATTCTTTAAGGACCGTCAGGGTTCACTAAGAAGGTATTTCCTGAAATTTCCGCGGGATCAGGCAGCAATAGTTAAATAAAAAAGACTGTGCAGGCGTAGCTGCGGGCATACTTTAGTTTACTATATACAAACTCAAACTACATAGATACATACATACATACATATACTCACGCCTTTTTCCCGTCGGGGTAGGCAGAGGCAACGGAACGTCACTTGCTTCTATCCTTACAGACCTCACGCGCTTCCTCTACACTCATTACTCTTTTCATACTCTTACTTCAATCTGTATCTATAAAATCCTTGCGTTGCTGACTGACTGACAGACAAGCTACAGCCAAAACTACTGGGCGAAAGAAGCTGAAATTTGGCATGTATGTTCTTCGGAGACCGTAGAGGTGCACAAACAAGGGATTTCCCGAAATTCCCACGGGATTGGGCAAAACGGATAAATTCAAAATATATGCGGGTGTAGCCGATAGCATCTTCTAGTTACTTATAACACCTTTCTATCTTCATATGCCGATTTGGTCTTGAAACAAAGCCAGATTTATTCTAGCAGCTGGAGAAATAATATGTCTCCAAAAAACTAACAAACAAACACAAAAGAAATGTCTGCCAGGCTTCATTCTGTTTAACGAAGCGGAATACCTACTACTATCGACATACAAGAGAATATATTTTACAAAGCGATGGGCTCAATTGAAGGCTGGTCGCAAACGACACGATTCGTTTGTCCACGTTTAAACACCCTGTAGAGGTTCGCTTACACACTGACCCGTTTTAAGACGCGGCCTGATTTGAGAGTAAAAACTCAACTGCCGCTACAAGTTCTGTTGTTTGATTTTCTAAAAGGTACGAAGAAATCATGTAAGGACTGTAAGGTTTGCACTTGCGGATAATTAGAACGTTCTTCAACAATTTCATAACATTCATCATAGGCCCTGATATAACTTTCCTACAGTACTATTGGGCACGGGCCTCTTCTCACTATGAGAAGGGTAACGCCATAGTCCACCACGCTCACCAAGCTCAGGTTGACAGACTTTATACGTCTTTCGAGAACATAATGGAGAACTCTCAGATACGCAGCTTCCGTATGATAGTTTCCTTCACTAATCAGCAATGGATAATTAACAATTATATACGCACTTAGATTCGAAATGTCATTGGTGCGTGCTGTGGACTCGTGCTCTGGCACTTCAAGTAGCAGTGGACGAAATCGGTGACAAAAGAGCCTGGGGATCCAACCAGGCAACTACAACCCGGCAATCATTTTATGATGAACTGTACATACACAAAGATGGCAGCTTAGTATTCATTATAATTAATTGTAAATATAGTCAAGGCTTAAAACTGGGTTGGATGAAGGACTCAGTTGGAAAGAGGGTGCTTGGTGTCACAATGGCGATGTCTACAAAATGGGTGACCCGTACAAATGGTCTATTTTAGCGGCATAATTTTATGGCACACCAGAGTTTATATTAAAATAATATATCTAATAAAAATATTAATGTGTTTAGAACTTTATTTATTTAATTTGTTTTTGTTTTTTATGAATAAATTATAAATAACTCTGTTACGTCCGGTTTTTTTTTTGTGAGAACTGGACAGCTGTCGAGCAGATGTATCACACGACGGCCAGCGACAACATATTTCTATACCATGTTGAAATATTCAACATGGTATAGAAAAGTAAGAATATTGCGGTGATTAGGACTCATCTTGATGTTATGTGTCACCTAAAAATACGTCGAAATTTGATTTTAAATGAAAATAGTTTTGACAGATTTGCAATCTCTTTATAGTTTCTTCCAAAATAAATTATTGGAACTCCAGGATGTTTGCGTTATAAGTCTTTAGCAGTGATATGAATACAACCATAATGGGCCATCGAGAGCTTTATAAAATAATTCGAAGATGTCATGGCGATGAGGCTACCTATAACAATCTGATCAGATAATTTCAAATTATATTGCACAATGCTCATCGCAATACAACTTACCCCTTTGAGCAAGCGATGCAGTCAACCAATTGTAAAATTATACATAACTAAAGCATTAACAATACACCAATATTTTGCTATAAAAAGTCGCTAACAGTATACGACAAGTTTTAGTCGCCGAATATTGCTCGGAATAACTGCAAGAGAGCCAAGCGATTACCTATCAAATACCAGCGACGATCACATTGCATAGCTTCCCGCAAATATGTACCGCGTTGTGTTAAATCATGCGATAAGTTGTCAGTGTGGACGTAGCTTAAATTCTGTACCGTATGCTCATTTGAAGATATTGCCTTCCGTATATTTATTGATATGGGATTCAAACTTTTAGGTTTGCAGAAAAGTCGTATATGTTGGTACTTGGTAGCACGGGCTGTTTCCGCAACTCCACGTCCTGGCGTGTATTTTGCGTGCGGGTGGGAATGGTCTTGTCACTCGAGCCACCCCAGCTCTTCGAGGAAGGCCAGCAGACTCTTGATGTGGCCCACAGCTTCCCTCAGGGTGCTGTATCTGGTCAGGTACTGCTGCCTGTACTGTGCGGCCTCAGGGCAGTCGAGGAGCAGGTGGGCTTCCGTCTCGTCTGCTGCCATACAGACTCTGCACAGCGGGCTGTCGGCGATACCTATAGTAAATAGTTGTTTATTAAAGAATCCCTGTCCAGTGTAGGCGGCCGTGACTGCCCGCAGTTGTTGTTTGGACAACGAAGACTTGTTTGGCTATCTTACCGTCTGCTGCGGGAAGAGCCTTCTTGGCCTGCCTACATGTTTCAATACCAATCCAGGACTGGTTGTGCTGCGTCCTGGTTCTATTTCTTACCAGGTTGTCGTATATGTTTTCGGTTGCTTTTTCACGCCCCGCTTAAAAGTCCCAGGATCAAGAGGATCAAGAGAGGAAGGAAACGTGAGCTGGCAATGAGTTCCACACCTTTATGGTACGGCAAAGATAAGATGTACCGAACCTTTTCGTACGTGACGGTATCTGATCTACCGTATAAGGGTGGCACTTTAACCCGGCACGTGTTGTTCGGGATAGGAAAGGAGAGGGTAAGATGACTTGAAAGAGTTCTTCTGAACACTCACCGTGATACAATCGGTAAAAGACAGCCATTGAGGCTACGTCCCTGCGTAGTTGCAGAGATTCAAGGGTCTTAGTAGCCTCAAGGTCACATATGATACGGACAGCACGTCGCTGCAACCTATCAAGGGCATCTAGCAGGTACTGAGCGGAGCCGTTCCAGAGATGAGAGCAAAATACTGCTCTCATCTCTGGAACGGCTCGAACGTGGAATACCACGCAAGAGCGAACCTGAGTCTTGTATAATAGACACAGCTGCTCCTTCTCCGTTTAGCAAGCGATAATTAACAATTTAATACGCAAATAACTCCGAAAAGTCATCGATGCACGAAGCGATAATTAACAATTTAATACGCAAATAACTCCGAAAAGTCATCGATGCACGCCGTGGATTCGAACCCGGTCCGGGTTTGAATCCTCTGCGTAGCAGTCTGGCGGTCTCTCCACTAGGCTATCGCTGCTTACTGTGTATCGATGGTTTTTGCATATCAATGTCGGCGGTTAAAGGTTTATTGACCCACCTTTCTTTATTACAATCTAATAAGACTCTAGTTAGATTCCCGGTCTGCGGTCGTTTTCATCGCACTATTCTCGGCATGAATGATTTCTTTTACGGTAGATTTGCCCCGTTGTAGATTTTTCTTTCGCAAATCACAAAGCTTCGGACAAAATTAATCACATCGCAGTATAAACAGATGAAATACAAATGTCTGTATATTATAGGGGCTTAAGACTTGGGCATAACAATATAAATCTTGCGATGGGCGGGGGTCCACAAAATTCACGGCTAATGAGATTGTTCCTGCGAATGTTGTATCCGATCGTAGGGTGGCCATGATGTTGAATTATTTTTATTATAATTAAATAACTTAAAACACTTCTCATAGTGAGATGAGGCCAGTGCCTAGCAGTGGGATAGTATAATATACAGGGTCTCACAAGAACCATCAATTAGCCGAAGTCTACTCGCTTTGGACATCATGCCAAGTCATGCTAATCAAAAATAATACCTGGGAAACGTATTTTTTTAAGGAGACACGTTTAACTGTCATACTAAACCGCAATTAAAAGTACGCGCGTGCAAAAATCGAAATACCTACTTATCCATGGGTGCATAGGACATCTATAGAACAAATTGGCAGTGTAAATGCATCGATTCTATGCTTAGTTAGAAAAAAATATAGTGACTTTTGCTTCCCGAACCAGTAATTTCCCAGGTATCGTGCCGAAGTAAAAAAAAATCGTAATGATTGGTATAATATGGGATTTCAGTTTTCGTTAAGGGTCATTTTACCTCGTGTATATGCTGATAATGATATTAAACTTAAAAAAATAAATATTCGATTGTGTGGACGCGAAAAAATTTGAATGCTGAAGAAGTCGACGTGTATTTTCGTTATCAATATAAAATAGGGATGGAGAAAAAACAACACGGTGCCAAAGGAGCCTAAGGGTCAACTTCCAGAGGCCTCATCCTTTCACCTACTTTCTAATTCCGCTGCTGCTCCTTCAATTCATTATTTTTTAAGAACTAAAGTCGATAACGCACTTTCGTCACCTTTAGTGTTGGTTGTGTCAATGGGCAGTGATAATACCATCAGGCGATACGTCTGCTCGTCTGCCGTCATTACATAAAAAATAGAAACAATATAATAGAGAAGCTTGCCTTCAATCCGTGCTACTCATATTGCTTATTTGTAAGTGTATGTACGTCCTGCTTAGCATTATAAACTTTGTTTGAACTTCCAGGAACTGAAAGCCATACAGGAAACATGTGAACTAAACTTCAATATCCTGAAGGCAAGAGGAAATTTACCTATCTCTCTCTCCAGAGGACCGGCGCCAGCGTTACAAGGGTAGCAAGTTCAGTAACGTATATGTAGTGGCGAACTTTTCATCTAGTCTGAAGTTGACGAAAATTAAAGTTCTTCAGTTATTTTTTTCTTGTATAATTTGTCAACCAGTGAAATAAATAATAAAAACGTCGTCCGTGATATGTCTGTTTCTCATACATAATTTTGAATCTATATGTCATGATCGTTGATCTCTATTGTACTTGTCTAACTCTATACCTATGAGGTATATTTTTGTTCCAGGAAGCGTCACATGGAGTCCTTATTATCCATCAAAACTTTTTTACTTACAATATCAATTGTGATAGTGCTGATTATAATATCATCATCAGCTTTGTATATACATTGTCCCATTGCTGGGCACGAGCTTCCTCTCACTATGAGAAATGTAGGTAAGGCCATACTCTACCACGCTGGCCAAGTGGGGGTTGGCAGTCTTTACATGTCTTTCGAGAACATTATGGAGAACTCTCGGACATGCAGGTTTCCACACGATGTTTTCCTTCACCGTTTAGTAAGCGATAATTAACAATTTAATACGCACATAACTTCGAAAAATCATTGGTGCGCGCCGCGGATTCGAACCCGAGACCCTCTGCGTAGCAGTCTGTCGGTTTCTCCACGAGGCTATCGCGCTGCCACATTTTATCAATTTAACCTATACCACCTGGTAGAACCTTCTAGCCCACATCACACGCTGCATGTAAATACGTGAAGCGAGAGAATGTACATACCGGCACTAATGCGAGTATGCGTGTGTTGATAATTGGCGCAATCAACACTTCAAACCAATAGTGGTTGATAAGGTAATTAAAACAATTACTCAGGTACAATCAACGGTCATACACACAAATAAGGTACGTTACATGCATAAGTTAGTACAAAGAATTACGATAATCCTTTCAAAGCTGTAGCTAAGCAGGCAATGATGCTCAAGCATTATTTTAACCAACAACATAAGTAATTTAGTAATTTTTTCTTGTATAATTTGTCAACCAGTGAAATAAATACTAAAAACGTCGTCCGTGATATGTCTGTTTCTCATACATAATTTTGAATCTATATGTCATGATCGTTGATCTCTATTGTACCTGTCTAACTCTATACCTATGAGGTATATTTTTGTTCCAGGAAGCGTCACATGGAGTCCTTATTATCCATCAAAACTTTTTTACTTACAATATCAATTGTGATAGTGCTGATTATAATATCATCATCAGCTTTGTATATACATTGTCCCATTGCTGGGCACGAGCTTCCTCTCACTATGAGAAATGTAGGTAAGGCCATACTCTACCACGCTGGCCAAGTGGGGGTTGGCAGTCTTTACATGTCTTTCGAGAACATTATGGAGAACTCTCGGACATGCAGGTTTCCACACGATGTTTTCCTTCACCGTTTAGTAAGCGATAATTAACAATTTAATACGCACATAACTTCGAAAAATCATTGGTGCGCGCCGCGGATTCGAACCCGAGACCCTCTGCGTAGCAGTCTGTCGGTTTCTCCACGAGGCTATTGCGCTGCCACATTTTATCAATTTAACCTATACCACCTGGTAGAACCTTCTAGCCCACATCACACGCTGCATGTAAATACGTGAAGCGAGAGAATGTACATACCGGCACTAATGCGAGTATGCGTGTGTTGATAATTGGCGCAATCAACACTTCAAACCAATAGTGGTTGATAAGGTAATTAAAACAATTACTCAGGTACAATCAACGGTCATACACACAAATAAGGTACGTTACATGCATAAGTTAGTACAAAGAATTACGATAATCCTTTCAAAGCTGTAGCTAAGCAGGCAATGATGCTCAAGCATTATTTTAACCAACAACATAAGTGGGATTGTGGTGATTAGTTGGAACCTGATGTAAACACCTCTGTTCTATATATTCCATCATTGCTCTGATAAATGGTCGGTGTTTGCTCTGTAGTACAAAGTGAATGCCGGGTGCAGGCAGAGCACTCAAGCCCAATGTGAGTGAGGCCTTATTGGTGCTGTTACGTTTTTCACGAGATTCATCATCCAAGTATTACGATGGTTTCATCCACGACTTCATGACAGTCAGGATCAACGGCTTAACTTGCTGTCCGAGGCACGCATCGAATGATAATTAACAATTAAATTTAAAAAGGTCTGTGGTGCGCGCTAAGCATTTCAATATGAGACCTTTTGCATGGCAGCCTGATGACATTGCTACCACAACCAAATTTTCATGACATTCACGCAGCTGAAACCGTAGCAAAACCTAGTTATGAATATAAACGAGAAAATCTATTGTTCATTTTGCAGACAACATGTCACTTAGTCAGGGCCTTTGTAGTAAAATCGTCAAATAAAAAGCACTGGTACCCTAGAATTACTAGAGGTCCAAAAATCTAGTTTATTTACTTGACGATCGTCGAGCAGAGTCTATATATTCCTTTCGGCTTGCAGTGGTAGCGGGTGTTTGATTAACAGCGTCCCTTGAGACCTCGTGTTTGTTAAATCAAACTCTATAGACGAAGTTTGTCGTTTGAGCGGGCGCTGGAGTTTTCTTTAACTCATTTTAATTACATTAGAGCTGAAAGTTTTTATTTAGACTTTGTTATTGAAAACGAGACTATAACCTGCTTCATATTTTTTTTGTAAGAGTATACTATTACCTTAAATTGAAATTGAAACTCATTTATTTATGTAGGTTACAAAAGCAACGCTTATGAACGTCAATTCTTTTTTTTTACAACCAGGTTCGTGATGTAGGGCTATGAGAAGAGCCCGGAGAAAATTATGCCACTTTTTTGAAATACCATCAGGTATTTCAAAAAAGGTACCATCAAGTACCACCATCAGGTGTCCGTGTGGTGACGGATTAAGAATACGGATTGTCACCACCCCATATCATCCCATGGGTGTCGTAAGAGCCGACAGAGGGAGCATATTATGCAGAGAACAGCACTGTAAGAGAAGGAAAACTTGATACAAACCCTATACCAACCCGTCTGGCCAGCGTGGTATAGTAGGCCAATTCCTCCTTTCAAAGGAGAGGCCTAGTCCAGCAGTGGACTGTTAAAGGCTGATGACGATGACCATCAGGTATTTCACGTATATAGGACGTGAACAAAGAAATTAGAAGAAATAAAACTAAGTTTTGAAATTATAAAAAACAAATTAAGGTATATTAAAAAAATAGTAAGGTTCGGCCTAGGTCGTTGCGCACTTGTCTAGCCTTCCACACTTCCCTGGCGAGGTCCCGTCCTCCAGGCGTAGTCCAATTTGTGGTACTATGATTGCTGACACAGCCAAAACAAACTGATTAGAAATAAATGAAAGAAAAATAAAACAAAACGAGTAGTTAGTATAGATGTATCAGCAACCAATAGGTTAAACCATTTTGTGAAGGTGACGAGTGAACAATGATAATTATGATTAGGGATAAATAATGTTAAACTACATTTAAAAAATCATAAAATATCAAAATCCTGCAAAAATCATGTATTCACGAGGAACTTCCACTGATTATTTAAAAATTCTTTAATAGTGTAATAACCCCTCTGTAAAAGAAAGTTCCTAATTGTCCGTTTGTATTTGTGGATGGGTAAATTCATTATTTCAAGAGGCAATTTGTTGAAAAATCGTATACCAATGCCCGCAAATGAGTTATGAACTTTATGTAAACGGTAGTTAGTTCCCACTAGTTTATGCTTATTCCTTGTGTTCACTTTGTGCAAATCACATTTTTTGCGGTATAGAATTAAGTTTTTCATAATGTACATTAAGTTAGCATATACATATATTGCGATTCAACTGTGAATATATCTACTTCTTTACATTTTCTCACGTGACCAGAAGGCTGGTTTATTCTTTGCTCAAAGAATAAAAAATGCCACGCTGGATGGCAATGCTGCCAGCCTTCTGGGCACGTTACGCCATGACATTGATGCGGAGGTATACTACGACACCTAAACGCCTCGTGCCTTGCGTTTTGTAAGAATATATTATTTTATTTTCTTTTTAATTTAGTTATAGGTTTATAAGTATAGTTTTAGCTGTTAATAGTAATTAAGTAATAGTTAGTAGAAATGTAATTAGTTGTAAAATAATTAAATTGAAATAAATAATTTTGATTTGTCTTTTCTCACGTAAAGAATCTCTAGAACGTTACTTATAAATACACGTATGGCTCTCTTTGAAATGACAAAAATAGTCTGTATATCAGCAGCCGTACCCCGTAACATTAAACCGTTAGACATTAAGCTGTAAAAATCACTAAAGTAAATTAGTCTAGCAGTATCTATATCTTTGAATTCCCTAACTATTTCAACTGCAAACGCTGCAGAACTAAGTGTGACTGCGAGACGCAGACCTAAGAATACAGTTGATACGACTAGTTGAATTGTTTCCTTATTTAAAATTATATAGTAGGAAAATTTTTGACATTAGACAAAGAGAATGTAACACCTGAGACTATATATATTATGTAAATAGACGTAGGAATCCCATCACTCAAAGGTCTGACATAGGTCACCGCGTTGGGCCCCATTACCCGTCAAAATTTCATAGAACTTCATTTGAAAGTTTGATACTTCGTTCATAGACATTTTGATTTATTCGTATAAAGATTGTGACGCATAAACATAGTGACGTTATAACTTTATCGATACTTTTACTTTACAGACTAGCTTCGGCCCACGTATTCGCCGATGTGGGTGACAGTTATTGCAAAAAAAAAAGGAAGCCTTTGCACTATTGTGATGTAGAAGCTATACTGCAATATTTCTTTGCAAAATAAGTATATCTGAATACAATTATATATCTCAAGAAAAGTGTTTTCATCGATCATCACAAACTTTCAGATATCGCACACAGGCTATCGCTGCCTTCACGTACAACCTTTACTGTAACTTTAGAAATATGTAATACATAATTATTTTGATGGTGAGACTAATCCTTCTCTGTTTTTACTTTTATAAAAATAATTACATAAACCTGCAGTAATGCAGGTTTATGTAATTATTTTTATTAATATTCTATTCTCTTATTTCTATTATTCTCTTCGGTGAAACCAAATGTTTTGTCTTCATAATTATGGACGAATTCGTCATGACAAACAAGTACTGATAGTATATACTGAGGGACGGTGCGATTGACATATGGCGGGCATGTCACCAGCCCGGGGAATCTCTCAGAGATATAGTATCCGGTTGTTCTAGTTTTGCCAATGGCCAGTATTTGCACAGACACAATCAAGTGGCCAACATAATCCATAAGCAACTAGCCCTTAAATTTAATCTCATTGGTTCACCGTACTACAGATATAAATATGTGCCCGACCCTGTTCTCAAAAAAATGGCCGCACGTTGTTGTCCTGGTATAGGTCTATCATTACAGACAGGTTTATTGTAGCTAGCAGAAAAAGAGAAGGAGTTCAAATATTTGGGCCCAGCTCATGAGATTGTCGATATGTGGGATGTGAACTCGGCGATCATTGTGCCGATAGTTGTGTCAGTAAATGGACTAATCGGCAAGAGCCTTTACCAACATCTAAAGATGCTCGTACTAGGCAGCAGAAAAACTAATATTTTTAACAACAACACTTTTTGAGTTCGGTGCCAGTTAGAAGTACGCACAAAATTTTATTTTCTTTCTTACTCACCATGCGGGCTCCTGGTTTAATACTTTTAAATTATTTTATTTCTCACTTATTTTAGACCCAATTAAGGGGGTTATTAATTTGACCTGTATATATAATATGATTTTGAAAAGATTTGAGTTTTTTTCTAACTAAGCCAATGACACAGTCAGTAACTTTTTCTATTTTACCTTAAATGAATGTGATTCATTATTTGTGAAATATTTTATTTAAAATTGACCCTGAAGTTAAATTTTATTTCTAATCTATTAGTTAACTCACTTATTACTGCAGCCTGCCCTCGATTGGTGATTTAATATAATAATGTAACTGAACATACTGGGCTCGTGCCTCCCTTCAATTTAAGAAGACCTAATTTAGTTTGGAAGATTTTAGACAAAAACTTGACGATCGTGATAATTTTCTAAATAATAAGCATATAACTTCCAAAAGTCTGAAATATGTAACGTGGTTTTGTATTCGAAAACCATTACGTGGTAATGATCTCGTCATTGATCCTATCATTGCATATAGGTAGTGATTATTAGTGATATTATGAATATCAATTGCTTTATTCACCTTAAAAATGTAATATCAAAAACAATTTTTTATCGTAACTTATTTACTAGTGTTTAGGTATAAGCTGGATTTATTCACATATTTTACTTTATCTGAGGATTTATCAACATTCAATAGATGTTCATTGTAAGTAAACCAAATCTAAGGATCTATTGCAAACATTATCGATATTTTATCGAAATTAATTTTATCGAAATTAATTTGTCATGTACTTAATGACTAGTCGAGTTGAAATTTACGACAATTTCGGAGATTCGAAATGACATATTTGTATACTTATCTTTCTCTTACATGAGAAAAAAACATAAGTCAGAGTGAAGTGCATATATTGGGTAAGGTTGCTATTTTAATGCGGTCTCTATTACTAGTCCAACCTATCTGTGTAACACATTTGGTTTTGCTAGAGTTGAATACCAAATTATTTGTCGAAAACCAATCTAATGCTTGTGAAAGAGTGTTATTGACGTCATCAAACTTACCTTAATTTCGATCATCTTTAGAAATTAGTGACGTATTGTCAGCAAACAAAACAATTTATATGAATACATTTTGAACAAAGAACGGCAAATATATAATACATATTAAAAAAAGAAATGGACCGAGAATAGAGCCCCGTGGAATGCCCATTCCTACTGGCTAACCTAGAGACCTACTCCCATTAACATCTACATACTGAATTTTATCTCTAAGGTATCTGGCATCAAGATTGAGTGCGTTATCTCTAGTACCATAAAGTTTTAATTTAAGTAAAAGTATGTTCCACACAAGTATATTGTGACACTTGTATTCTATGCCGTCAACCACACGGCCGTGTGATTGACGGCATAGAATACATGTGTCACCACCCCCTATCTTCCCGTGGGTGTCGTAAGAGGCGACTAAAGGATTACACGATCTATTGAATATTGCAGCTAAATATGGAGCTAAACTAGAAATAATTTGTTGAACAAGTTTAATAGAAATTCCCCATAATTCACAGTCATAAGTCGCAACAGATTTCTTATTATTGTTGAACGTCTTGAATGCCTACCTTCAGTAAGTCATTGGTATCAATATATTCAAAATTAAAAAGCACATTACACTCATTCACATTGCCCCTAACAAACATTTCTGCTTTGCTTGGACATAAATCTAAACAGCTGGTTGAAGCCTTTAACTGATTTTGATATGAAGTTTTCAAATACATATTTTGAATTGCCAGTCGACAAAGCCGGTACCATCAAATATACTGACACTAGACTAGGTCATGGAATATCTTACCCAAAGGCAGGACAGTCGCTCTATGGAAAATCTTAAATTTGATACATAATCTGTCACATCTAGTTCGACCTGTAAGCAAATCGCGGGGTCCAAAGCGAATGTCTTGAATGGAACCGCGATGACGCTGAGACGATGATGATGAGGTATTTTTTCAGCAGTCTCCATCGTTATTCTGAAGATTTGTTCCACATGAGCATAATCAATTTTAAGCAAGATAGTCTCTATGCGTATTCCAAGGAGTTACAGCCTTTGTTCTACACATAATCAATTTCTAAGCAAGATTTTCTAGTAGATACAAGTTTCAGATTAATTTTGGTATCTTATTATATCAAAATACATAAAATTTACTTTGTAACCTATCTGAACAAAGTGCTTTCACCTTTCAAGCGCATACGTAGAGCAAAAAATAACACTTTAGGATTATTTCAAATTAAATTATGAATTTTTCCACGCCTCATATTGAATTTTAGACGCACTCTAATCACTTAAGTAGAGCTAATAAGTTTAAATAATGAAGCATATTATAAAAATGTTATATCGCTAAGAGCTTTGAGAAAATTGTTTAATACAAAACTTCGTCAAACTTAGGCGTTTAAGCTATTGTAAATATTTTGACGTGAAAACGAAAAAGCTCGTTTGTGTAATAACCTATTTAGGGCAAAATTATATTTTTAAGAACATGGGTCATTGTGTTTAGAATTTTTAATGGATTCAATAAGTTTGTGAGACCTGTAGGTGGGCAGGGATTAAATTTTTTATTTAACTAGAGTCTAGTTATCTTTAATACTAGGATATAAAACCACCTTATTTTATCATAATTGACTAGTTTTTACTAGTCTCAACCATGAGAATTTCTCCCTTTTCTTTGGAGAAGCGAGTCCTCGCTGGCAGTTTGACAACACCGAGCGATCAAGTATTAGGTTATAATTACATAAAATATACAGTATACAGTAAAATATATAGTATAGTTTCTTCACACCGAATGCATATACATTATTGTACGTTTCATGAGCTAGGAATCCCCTGAATACCCGACAAAGTTATTCGCTTTTAAACTTGCGATTTGTATGTCACCAGAAAATAATGAGAACCGCAAATTTATAAATTTCCTAGGAAATTTTTAATTTTACCTAATCTAAACTATCCGTTAGTTTATAAATTCCCTAGAAAAATTATAAATTTGAAGTTCTCGTTATACAACAGCCATGGCTGTTGTAAAACGGCCGAAACGTCGGTAAAACAGAGGTGTTTTTAGCTAAAATTAATTAAATATCGTGAATAAGACTCGTTTTCATAAAATTGTATGACGTTGTTCGTCTTGTTGCCTTCTTGTTGTGAGACATCGGCGTTTTTTCACACGAATATCTCAAAATCTGGAATATCACTCTAGACACCGCTGAAATTGGTTCCCGTCGAAGTGGACCTCGCACTCGAATTGCCATAAGAACAGCTTTCATATCGTACAGCCTTTCAAAGTACAGCCCTGGACGAAGGGAGCCCTAATTTCAATAACATACATACTCACATACATACATACTCACGTCTGTTTCCCGGAGGGTAGGCAGAGACAACGGAACGCCATTTGCAACGATCCTGACATTTATCTCTCTTGCTTCATTCACTCCTATCAAATTCATCATACATGCTCTTCTATTCAGGGTACTTTCAATAACATTGTGAGAAAATATGTGGGGTTGCCCTACTATACCACGCTGGCCAGAGGTATTGGTACAGGTCTTGATGTCAACTTTCGTTGCTTTTCCAAAAACAGTATTTGTTTTTGTTACTGTTGCTGGGGTAGGCTACCCGCAAGGTGGACCGACAATCTGGTTAAGATCGCGGGAAGCGGTTTGATGCGGGCGGCTCAAAATTGGTCTGTGTGGAGAACCTTGGGGGAGGCCTATGTCCAGCAGTGGACGTCTCTAGGCTGACATGATAACTGTTGCTGTGACTAGTGATATTTTGTATTTCTAATCAGTCACCACACGGAGTCTTTAATAATTTTATATTAAAAAAATAAGACTTAAATATTCATGGCATGATGTAATAAATGAAAGCATTACTGCTATAATTTTTCCCTTAGCAAATAAATTTGAGTCGCAAAACCAACATTATAAATTAATCCACTTGTAAAAGTTTCCGTCGCATGTGGTACCAATCAGTGTTTCTTTCTTTCAGTTTTCATTGACGAATTCATGCATATCATTTGGGAAGTTGATCTTAACATGGAATGAAGCATTGTCCTAATTTGAAATAGGTCGTGTTGCGTTTTACGTCTTGATTGATTAGAAGCCGCAAGTTCCTACGCAGTTTGTTTTATATTAAGCGTAATTCTAATCTTCTCTTTTTATTTCTGTAATTCATAATAATATGCTCATAGAATCGAAGACATAAGTACTAAATTACAAAATAAAGCGATTGGTCATTACAGCACATAAAGCGATAGGTCTCTAGTTTGGGTCATTTTGGTTGAAGTAATCCATGTGAATCCAACACCGCTAGTAAATAATACAATGAAATTTCCTAAAGTTCATAGAACCGTGGTCACCGTAATATCCTGTCAGCCACGCCTCTACTAACCAATTGGAAATATATTTTCTTAATGTCGCGCGAGATTTACAAAACGATAGCTTTAATGGACGCCGAGGGATCTCCTTGTGCCCATAGAAACCCCACGGGAATACTCTCTCCAGTTGAAATTGTGTTTAGGGGTTCCCAAAGTTTTATTTTGATAGGGTCTGAAGAGAAAGTCTTTGTGAGCCGTGAATGTGCTTATGTTCTAATGGGCGTTTTACTGGCTTTACAGGTCCAAATAATGTGATTATTTTTATCTTTAGTTTGTGAAATGTTTTTGTCATAGTTCACATGTGTTTGGCGCCAATACATTGTACAATATTTTGCGATATTAAAATTGAGTGGGGTGATAAAGAGAACCAAATCCCTGTGATTGCATTACACAAAGTAGGTATGGAGCCAAAAGCAATTTTTCAACTCTCCATACACTTGATATTAGTAAAATGTTTGTGTACCGGGCTATTAATAGGTATAATGAGACCTCCTCTGTTTGTGACAGAAAAAGCTTTGGCCGTCCACGTAGTGTTCGTACGAAAAAGGTGGTCAAAGCTGTAAGGGAAAGACTTCGAAGAAATCCGGTCCGAAAGCAAAAGGTTTTATGAATGTGAATGAAATGAAGATAGCACTTAGAACCGTGTCGCGTATTTTAAAATATGACTTGGACTTGCAGCCTATAAGAGATGCACTTGAGCAACATTTTAACAAAAAAATATGACAGTATATATGCTCAAAGCTCTAAGGAAGCTTCCCAATTAGTCGACAGAGTGCAACGTGGGCATTATCCGACTTCAGTGACTGAGCCATATTTTTTTGAAAAAGGTATCAAAACATCGGCACAAGTGTATCAAAATACCATTCTTGAGAAGGTAGTTAAGCCCCTTAACAACACCATTTTCAATAACCAAGTATGGTTCTTTCAGCAAGACTCGGCGCCGGGTCATAAAACTCGGTTCACGCAGTCTTGGTTGGAAGCCAACGTTCCGGACTTCATCAGAGCTGAAGACTGGCCGTCGTCTAGTCCCGATCTTAATCCACTGGATTATGATTTATGGTCAGTTTTACAGTATACGGCTTGCTCTAAACGCCATAATAATTTGGAGTCCCTAAAACAATCCATACGATTGGCAGTGAAGAATTTTCCCATGGAAAGAGTGCGTGCTTCTATTGATAGCTGGCCTCGACGTTTAAAGGACTGTATTGCAGCCAATGGAGACCACTTCGAATAAGCTTTTTATATTAAATTTCAAATTGTTTTATATTTATGTAATAAACTAACACACTGTAAAAGTAATAAAATAATGTTATTTGCAATTAAACAAAATTATTTTTCTTTGTTACAATATTTATGGCAAGACAAAGCACTCTTTGAAATTCAAGATGAATATCCAGAATGGGAAAGCTATTTGTTGATAAAATATCTGTGAATGTCCAGTTAAATTTGATTTACCGCCCGTCTTTCTTACACAAACTTTGGACACATCAATTTGGTAATTAATGATCTAATATTAATGAAAATTGATATCTGTGATGCCTCGATGATAAAAATTGAAAAATTTTAAACGTTGTAAGGAGGAAGAAAATGTTTCACACATATTGCCGTTGAGAGTTAAACACAGACTTAAAATATTGTCTTAAAAATCGGCCGCGCAAATTCGGAGGACAGCAACACAATATATTCAGATACACGTTAATTTAACGTCATAAACAATACGTGGATGTATGTGAAGTATCACTTTATTGAATATACCGTCTCAGCTGAGGGCCTAAGGGATCTAAATGATTACGTGCGAGAAGATGCATGGCTAGTTCTCACCTGTAATATATTGCACGCTGCGGACAATTTAATTTAGCTATTTATAAATGCGATATACTCGTGGTGCAAGATCTATTGGCTTGGTAGAAGCTATTAGAACGAAATTTACATTGGTGGAGTGGTAGGAGAAACTACAAACAAATACCTATAAAACTGTATACAATTATGCCTCATTGCATCTTATCAATTATGGAATTTAAAACTTTAAGCAGGAAAAGTATTGAGTATTTCACATTTAGCACTTTAGTACACCGGCAATACGATGTACGAAGCAATATTTGTATATCTTGAGATGATAATAATAGAAGAAATTGAGATAGACTGACTTAAAAATTACATATAATTTTAATGGGATATATGGACAGTGTTCTTATTTTTCTTATGACATTAAAAATAACACAGATTTGTGCACAAAAACGGGTTATCGCCTTTATAGTAATATTACTGCATTGGAATCATAAGTCACATTCTGTACTGGCGACGGTGGTATACGTACGACTATGCTCCAAATTCTACAATAATTTGTAACCAGTAAGTTTCAAACCAAAACAGGACCTTATTCAAGTACCCACAACCAAAATATTTCCGACACTCGCTAACCCTGACCACAAAATTTTCAAAGAATTGAAAGAATTTCAATGTGCTGTTAGACCCATATTATCGCGACCCAGAAAATGTATTTCCCCCGTACATTCAAAATGGATTTAATTAGAAAGGTGGCTAAAACTTTGACAGTTCTTAATTAATGTAGAAGCTGACGGAGCAAGCCAGTTCTTTTGACACAAGGGACCCACCGGGCAAAAATTCTATTCTGTATTGTGTAATTTGGATTAGTAGACTCCTGAGTAGATTTTCCGTGTAAATAAATAAATATGCAAGTTACAGAGGCGATGACATTTATCATGTTTTCGATTCTTTGAATATAATGTTGGATCAACTTTTATATTTTTACCCATTCAAAACTGGTTGGCAGAATAAACTTCTTTTTGGGTAGATAATGTATTTTCCCTTGGGGTAAATTTTTTTGTCTGATTAAAATAAATCAGAGATGGTGATAAAAGCGACAGATGACAGAGATGGTTATAGAAAATGCCTCCTCTTTAAAGTTTTGATTAATGGAGTTAAATTTCTTGGATATGTCTATTCTTGTTTTTTTTTTATAGACTCACGCCTGTATCCCCGAAGGGGTAGGTAGAGGTGTAATATTACACCCACATTTCGCCACGAATGTTTAGGTCCCACGTAATAATGGGCGAGCCTATTGCCGTACCGGGCACATTACGAGGCTCCGTGCTGCTACTAAGAATTTCCTAACGGAAAAACCCAATATCACTTTGCCCGACCCGGGAATCGAACCCGAGACCTCCCAATCCCACGCGCATATTTTATGCCGCGAGACCAACGAGGCAGTCGTTTTTTGTTTTTCTTTGGAAGAATTATCCGAAATTAAAATGAGATAAAGGGATGGTAATAAAGTGAGTATTTCCTAATAAGAACATCCACAGATAGAACGAAAAAAAATTTATAAGAAATGAGTCTAAATTGCATAGACATAAAATTCGTATATTAAAATGACTAATAAAATTTAAATGTAAACTATCTATCTCACACAGCGTGCGTACCAGAAAAGGACAGGATTATTTTCAGTAGGAAAACATTACAATCTTTGTCACCAGGTTTCGCACCAACGAGCCATAAAAACAAAAATATGCCCATAAGATAAATTTATTTAAATTAATATAACGCATTGCCTATTAACTTCAGAAAATTTAAGACGGCAATGAATTTGATGCCGCAAGGTATTTGCTAAGCCAGCTAACACAATTTTCCATGCATGACTTTCTTTAACGAGTGCCATACATTTTCACTTGACATCTGGGACCGACAGCTTAACGCGTCGGGGTCCCTTGGGAGCTCCATATGTTAATAACGTTCGCGAAACCCTCGCGCATATTTTCCTCTTTCCAGCTTAAAGCTTCCATATCTTTTCCGATATGTTGGCCAACAAGTATCTGGTAAGTATGAACATAAAAATAAGTAGGTAAGTATACCTGGTACGAGACTTGTATAAGTCTCGTACCAGGTATACTTACCTACTTACTTATTTGTAGCAGGTCTCATTTGAATAATTTTATAAAATCATCAATAGAAATTTAAAGAAATAGACTATAATATAAGTTTCTTTTGTGTTTATTCGATCGCCAGGTACTCCGGGCACACACCTCAGACTTTTCGAAGTTATGTGTGTCTTAAAAATGTTAATTATTACTGCTCGCTTAATAATGGGCCCGGTATGGCAATAGGCTCGCCCCTTATTTCATTGGGACATAAACATACTGGCGAAGTTTGGGTGTGTAATGCACCTCTGCCTACCCCTATGGGGAAAAAGGCGTGAATTTAATTATGTTGTGATTTTATGTTAAAATACAGTTTTTGTGTTAAAAAAACAACTCCCGCACCATCTACGAGCGCGCAACTCGTACGAGCGTTGACGCGCTTCTAAGCTGTCAGTGTTGATACTGAAAAGACGTCACTGCCGTTTCGAGCGAACACGTCGAAATATGCCCGTATAGCGCGCGTGTAAGCGCTTATGCTGAAACGACCGTATACGCGCAGAAAAATACGCTAATCTGAAACCACCCTAAATTACTACGGCATACGGGCTGTCCTTTGGTTGTTGAAAACTTAAAAAGCTTTCATAACACCTGATGATTAAGGCTTCAATCATCAAGTGATTATTATGACATTTTCCTTAAGTTTTTAATAGAACATTTCATAATATAGAATTAAAGAATATTTTTAATTGAGTGTACCTAAGACTCAATTAAAAATATTCTCTATGCAATGTGTCTATTTCGCTTATGAAATTACCAATAACGAGAAGCTAAAAGGCAATCAGTCTTAAAGTCAATACAGTTTCCTTTTAACGTTTTAAATAAAGAAAATTACTAGTTGCTATCGGGTGGGCAAGTCATTTAAATAGGACACTAACGGCACTATAACAGTCTATCACTTTAGTTCATAAGTACAAAAAGTCTACTTTCAGCATTTTATTACGGGAATTACGGACTACATTGGCAGTTCTTCCATATAAGCTTGAAAAGAGCTTTGAAATCTTACAGAGAATGTTAATCATGCTAGGCTATCTTTAAAAATAAAAAAATGCAAGTAGTGTCCAATCTATTCGTGTTGTCATTATACCATTCAACTTGTTCGCCAACAAATCGCTACATTTACCTTCAAACCCCCATAAAATCGAAACCAACCGTATCAAATTTCATCTTTAAAAGTAATTTCCTGCAATATGATTTCACTGTAATAAATACTATTCTAGCCGTATTTTGATTATATTTACTGTCTCCTTTATATCATAAAGCCACAGTTGACTTGGGTTTGTCGAACGGTGCAGAGAATCGTTTATTTTGACAGCACTGTTTTTATGGCCGCTAAAAGATTTCTTTCTGGTTTCCTCCAGAATTTATGAAGATTGTCTACGGTTAATCATAAAGTTAATGTTTTATGTTTAAAGATCGTGCAACGTTTGTGAAATAAAGTTGAAAATTATTTAAGGTTCTAAAATTTTTGTAATAATATTAACTGCAAGGGTGACGTAGTGATTAAAGCGGCCGGTTCGGTAGTCAACACTGCACTCGTGTTGATGATTCGATCCTCACTCCAAACAACACCTTATGTGGTCAACAAATATTTCTTTCTAGTCTAGGTGCTCCTTACGTCTGTTAGTTGAAGTGAAAGTCGGTTAAGTCCTCCGCGATACAGGATATATTTCTAGTAGTGGCCTCAATTTAATGAATGCTGCTGTGGATCTCCTTCATTTCTGACTGCTCGGTTGGCGTGGTGGTTTAAGCGGCCACCTCGCCGCTTGACACTGCGCCCAGTGTTGTGGCTTCGATTCCCACACGAGACAACACTTTGTGTGATCCATAAATTGTTGTTTGGAGTCTGGGTGTTCATTGTGTCCGTTGGTTGTGTTTGTAAAGACAACTCCCGATTTATTCCTAGTTGTTATTAACAAAAAAAAATATATCTGTTTCTTTTCTGGCCTTATCAAGGCTCAGTTAACTCAGAGTGAATAGAACGTCGAACACCAGCATTGCACGCCTTTCTTATATTCGATTTTGTAATCAAACTCTTCTAATTTTAGACGCCATCTTACTATACGGGAACCTGGGTCTTTACAATTAAAAGGCCATTTCAATGGCCTATGATCCGTGACAATAGTGAATTTATGACCATATAGATAGGGACGGAAGGTTTTTGTTCCGAATACCATGGCTAAGCATTCTTTTTCGGTTGTGGAATAGTTAGTTTCGGCTTTATTTAGTGTTCTCGAAGCATAAGCTATAGGGCGATCTTTACCTATATCCCCTTGAGATAGGATAGCGAAGATAGCATAGTTGGACGCGTCGCAGGTTAGGACAAAAGGTTCAGTGAAATCAGGGTAAATAAGGATAGGAGCGGAAACGAATTTTTCTTTTATTTCTTCAAACGCTTGTTGTTGCTCGTTGGACCAGGAGAAAGTGATATCCTTTTTTAGTAAAGCAGTTAGGGGTTTGGCGATTTTGGAGAATTCAGGGATAAAACGACGATAGTAAGAGACTAGACCTAGGAAGGATTTGGTATCTTTTGGACATTTAGGAATAGGAAACTGTGTTACAGCCTTGATTTTGACTGGATTTGGGCTTATGCCTTTGTCATTAATAATGTGACCAAGATAGCCGACTTCTTTGCGTAGAAATTCGCATTTGTCGGGCTGGAGTTTGAGGTTATGTTTACGTAATCTTCGAAGATTTTAGAGAGCTTTTCGCAGTGATTAGGGAGGTCGTGTGAAAAGATAACAATATCATCGAGGTAAATGTAGCAGTGAATGCCTTGAAGGCCGGCTAGGGCTGTGTTGATGAGACGTTGGAAAGTCGCGGGAGCATTTTTAAGTCCAAACGGCATGCGTTTGAACTCGAAATGTCCTTGCGGAACGGTGAATGCGGTTTTAGGAGCGTCCTTTTTTGATATGAAAATTTGGTGAAAACCAGAACAGAGATCGAGAGTGGAAAAGTATTTGCTTTGACCTAATTGGTCTAGGATTTCGTGAATTTGTGGAATTGGGTAACTTTCCCCGATGGTAATATCGTTAAGCTGTCTGTAGTCTATAACGATGCGCCATTTCTTTTGGCCGGAAGAGTCAATTTTCTTTGGGACTACCCATATAGGGAATGACCATGGAGAAGTAGAAGGTTGGATAATGTCTTGAGATAGCATTTTGGAGATTTGGGTTTCAACTTCCTTTTTGTGGATTTCTGGGATACTTTAGGATTTGACGTTGATAGGCTCAGAGGGAATAGTATTTATCTCATGCTCTAGTAAGTCGGTGGTAGTAAGTTTGTCGTTAGGTAATTGGAATATGTCTGAATATTGGAAACATATGTCGAGGAGTCGAGATTTTTCTTCGTCGTTTAAATGTTCTGTCCTAAGCATGTTTAGGACTTGGTTTCTGCGGGATGTAGAAGATTTAGTATTGTAGGGTTCGGAGTTATAGATAAAGGAGGAATTAGCATTGAAGGGTTGGAGATTTATTTTAATATTGGAATTGATTTCGACTGTGTCTTCAGATGTATTTAATACAGATACGTTTACTCTGTCGTTGTCTTTTACAGTGACAAGGGAATTAGCAATTAGGAGAGAGTTGGAGATATGTTGATCTAGAATGAGTCCTACACGATATTCGGGATTAGTAACTGCACAATCAATTATTGTTTCGGTGCGAGGTGGAATTTTGTAGGTTAGCTCGTAATATTTTAGTCTAACCACGAAATGTTTGATTTGTAATGTACCGGAATTGTAATCAATAATGCCATCTAAGTCATTGAGAAGATCGGTGCCGATGATGCCATCGTAATTCAAGTCTATCTCTTCAATTACGTGGAATTTATAAGTAAGGTCGGAATGAGCATCTGTAAATAATTTTAATTGGAAGTGGCCTATAGTAGACACGGTTTTGTCACCGGTATTAATACCTTTTAATTGAATGGTTTCATTTTTCAGGGCTGGCATCACGTTCATTGATGATCGTTTTACAAGACTAACACAGGAACCGGTGTCAACTAGAAACGAGAGGTCACGATTATTAACTTGGGTTCGGATACTGACGAGAGGTAGGTATCGTTTATTAGAGCTGATTTCGTATATAGTAGGGGTTGGAATGGAATTGGCTGAATTAGGAGATACAGAAGGTGTAGTAGACGCAGTGAATTTAGAGGAGTTGGTAGTCGCAACGGATTTGGTAGGTCTATTGGTAATTGGAGGTTTAGCAGGTATAAAGCAAGATTCAGTGGACTTGGTAAGTGAATGATAAGGTTTTGAGGATACAGCGGATGCAGTGGGAACAGTGGATCTGGTATGTATATAACGAGACGTAGAGGATGCAGCGGGGACAGAGGATACAGCGGATGTACGAGAAACAGTGGATGCAGAGGATCTGGTAGGTATTTTATAGGATACAGAGGGAGCAGAGGATACAGTGGATGTAGGAGGTCTAGGAGATTTGGTAGGATTATCTCGGTATGCAGTGGATACAGAAGATGCAGTGGATGTACGGGGCACAGCGGATGCAGAGGATCTGGTAAGTATTTTATGAGATGCAGAGGATACAGTGGATATAGAAGGTTTACAGGATCTAGTAAGACTATCTCGGGATGCAGTGGATACAGAAGATACAGTGGTAGAGTTTCGCGGTTGAACTCCTGATACGGCGGATGCGTAGGATTTAGTAGAAACAGCGGATACATAGGATACAGAGATAGAGCTTTCCTTTTGGGGCTGGTTACCCTGCGGTGTAGCTCTGGATACAGAGGATTTAGTAGATACAGTGACTGAGCCTTCCTTTTGGGGCTGGTTACCCTGCGGTGTAGCTCTTGATACAGTGGATTTAGAAATGATTGAGCTTCCCTTTTGGGGCTGGTTACCCTGAGGTGTAGCTCTAGATACAGAGGATTTAGTAGATATAGTGACTGAGCCTTCCTTTTGGGGCTGGTTACCCTGCGGTGTAGCTCTGGATACAGAGGATTTAGTAGATACAGTGACTGAGCCTTCCTTTTGGGGCTGGTTACCCTGCGGTGTAGCTCTTGATACAGTGGATTTAGAAATGATTGAGCTTCCCTTTTGGGGCTGGTTACCCTGAGGTGTAGTTCTAGATACAGAGGATTTAGTAGATATAGTGACTGAGCCTTCCTTTTGGGGCTGGTTACCCTGCGGTGTAGCTCTTGATACAGTGGATTTGGAAATGATTGAGCTTCCCTTTTGGGGCTGGTTACCCTGTGGTGTAGGATTTAGAAAGGGTGTCATTATGAAAGGATTGAGACGATTTTGAATGGTTTTGGGGTCTCGCGAGACACCGTCGTGAGCCCTCTATTCGTTTAAAGGAAGGTCTTCCTCGTAGGTAGAATCGTCTTGGGTGTAGTGGACTCGATTTTGGAAGTTTGGACGTTGGGGAGGACGAGTCGTGTTCGGGTTAGAGCGTTGGGGGTAGGTGTTGTTATTCCTAGCCCTATTGTTGTTATATTCGCGCTTCCAACAGACATCTATGGTATGCCCTATATTCTTGCAATACCGACACGTAGGTGGTGTAGAGTTGGACGACTGACCAACGTTGTGGACCATTGGTTTAGGACGATCTTGGGAGTTGGAAGGTTCTTGTGAGTATCGATTTTGATAAGGATTACATTTTGGTAGTAGCATTTGTATTTTTTCCTCGGATATAGCATAGTTAATAGCTTCGTTGAGCGTAGAAGGACTTTTCATGCGAACTAGATTGCCAATTTTGGGTATAAGACCCATTAGGAAAGAGAGTAAGGCTAGATCTTCCATAGCGGAAGTCTTCCCTGACAGCTCTGCTTTTTCTTATTTGAAAGAGTGGTTTCTGTAAGGATTTGAGCGAGACACGTTTCAATTTTGATTGAATATTGGCTGACCGACTCACCCGGCGATTGGTGAGTTTCTTGTAATTCACTGAGTAAGTGAGCGTAATGTTTACGCTCGCCGAACTGCGACTGTAAGAAAGAGCTAAGTGACTCCCAACTGTCGAAGTCTTTTATAGAAGCAGCGGACTCAGGCTTGCCTTCAAGCCGACAAAGAATGAAATTTAGAAGGATTGGTTTTTGAGTTGTTGAAGCTAATCGGTATGCGTTTTCGCAGTTATTTATAAAAGAATTTAGTTTATCACGAGACCCATCGTAGGGTTTAATGAATTTGAATAGTGTATTAATGTCGATACGGTCAAGGAAAACGGTTTCTTCCTTCTTTGTCGTCATTATTCACAGCTAAAAATAGTACAAAAAAACAGAAATACACAAAGGCAATGGAAAGATATAGAACTTATAGTAAGAATTAGAACAAAGGGTTATTTAAATAGTACAAAGCTTGAATAAGACTTGGTATAGTGTTACAATGTAAGTAACAATGGAGTTTGTTGTAGCTCGATGCGGCGACGGTCGGGCGGCCGGAACTGATAACGATGTAGTACTGAGAATATGGGATTGTAACGCACTGTGTGGACTTTGTTCACTTTATGAATTTGGGCACTTTCGATTTTGAAATGAAATAATATAGCACTGCACTGGATAAAAATGTTTGCACTTACAGGACGCTGGCGACGATGATGAGGAGAATGAACATGTTCACCTCGCGTAGAGTTGGTATGTCCCTTCCTAGGAACCTGGAGCTCGGCGGCCTGCCTGCGGGCCACTCGGGGACTGGAACTCGGAAACTCGGGTGTTGTTCACCGCGCAGTATGCTGCGGATGGACGGTTCGAGAGATAGCGCGATTCTCGAACTACGGCGAATGCGATGCAGAGACGAATGCGAGACGGCGGAGTATTACCGGAGCGAGATACGGAGACGGACCGGGGATTTCTGAGGAATCCCTTTACGCTGCCACCAAATGTTACGCGGGACTGGGAAAGTGTCTTTTTAAAAATAAAAAAAATAAGTTTAAAAACTAAAACCCGACTACGTCAAAATGGGATCTAAAAAGAACGTAACAAGAAAATAGCTCATTCAGATACAAATCCAGAAAAGTATAAGTACAGAAATGCTCAAGCTAGAGCCGTGGGCAAACACATATTATATAAACGTACTCAAGAAAATTTACAGCCGAAATTCTCAATTTCTTTGCGGATCACCAATCGCGAGAACATATTTTGGAGTCGGTGTGTGACGTCATAAATCTTTTGCATGTCCGCGGTATCCGAGCACAAATATCACACTATAAAACATTAATGCTTCAATAGTGCATTATACTCGTGAGATGCGTCCATGCGTTATACTCGTGAACGGGTGCTACTTGCGATGACTGGTCGATGTCGGTCTTACGGGCTGGTATTACATTTTTAATATTAAACTGTATCATTTCTATCATGGTTCTGAACATTTGCGCGGATTGCCTGCATTATTAGGTACTTAATGTAAGTGGATGCTCCTGTTTCACCATGTCTATTTTCAGGAGGTTAATTCAACATCAAACTTTTACTAGATTATGCTTGAGTATTAAGTAGAGTAAATATATACAAATGTCATGGAAGGTGTAACAGTTGTAACAGTTGCAAAATTTTGTAAGGTGCTGCACACCTTACAAAATTTAATTTTTTATGTATTATGCAAAACCTGGCGATGAAAAAGAGTGACCTTGAGTTTTATTGCCCGTTCTTTCTCATGATTCTACGCCCTTGATTTGCGAACGTGGCAGTGATTGTAAATGTAGAAGCTTTAAGTAATTTTTTTTTAAATTTGACGTTCGTAAGTGTCACTTTGTGATTTAAATGAATAAAGGATTTTGATTTGATTTGTGCTCCAACGTTGGACCTAGATTCAGACAAACATATTTCAAACGGCGAACCTAGGATATATGGGCATTCCAGTGTCGAATAGTTCGTGAAATTGAAAAGTTAAGCCTGTGGAATGGACGAGCAATTTATACACATTCGTGCGAAATAAAAATATATTATTGTATAAAGGCATCAATGGCTTTGTAGAGAGATTCATCAGACTCCTACGTCGTGAGTATCTGAATCGATGCCACAGCATTGACTTTTAAGTTATCGCCGACTTAGCGTTATCCCGGTTGCATCCAAGATTTACTCGCCTTGGAGACCGAGGTTCACTTAACTAGTCTAACCACATATTATGATAGAAGAATATCGCTGTCGCATTTACTTTTTCAAGTAAAGTACGTAATCTGTGTGAGAGTTGCCCAAATTTTCTTAATAAGACAAAATCTTTGATTACTCAAAATCATGCAAATTACATAATATGCGTTACATACGCATTGCATGTATTTTGCCATTTTACGATCCTTCATACATCATCAAGTTTCAACAAAGTTCTTTAACCTCCATCTATTTGCTCAATGACTGTTTTCATTTTTTCTCAAAAGCCATAAATCTTATAAAATACATACTTTAATACAAGAATTATAAATCGTATTCTCATACATAATTCAATTCCAAAATGGCGGACGAAAGTATAAACAAACAATACAATGGTTAAGTATAAGCTAACAAAATTATGAGCTCAAACGTTCTCGAGTTTGACGCCACAAACAAACATACAACAACTTTATACAAATAAGGCACACCTGGAATTGTATTTCTAGTTTAAAATTTACTTTTACACTAGCATTTGTGCCTAGGTTTACTCGGTTGTTTAGTTTGAAATGTATCATTGTGATTGTGGGAATAACGTTGCGGAATTGACTGCACGGTTGGCGTAGTGGTTTAAGCGGCCGCCTCGCCGCTTGACACTGCGCCGAGTGTCGTGGGTTCGATTCCCACACGAGACAACACTTTGTGTGATCCATAAAGTGTTGTTTCGAGTCTGCGTGTTCATTGTGTCCGTTGGTTGTATGTATGTAAAGTCCCCCGCGCGCGACACAGGATTTATTCCTAGTGCGGGAGTTGTTAAAAAAAAGAAAAGTAAACATGTTGGTCGGAATTACTAATGTATTAAGTTGGTTGCGGCAGACCTCGTAAGACATTCGTCGACCAACTTTGAGATGTCTTGAAAAACGGAAAAGTCCGAAGCATCCGGCGAGCATGTATGAAAATATAAATTTCTGTAGAGGAAGCGCGTGAGGTTTGTAAGAATAGAAACAAGTGGCGTTCTGTTGTCTCTGCCTACCCCGACGGGAAAATGGCGTGAGCATATGTATGTATGTACTAATACAATACTGTATTACAAATCCAAATGTGTATGCATCTATGTTCGGTTTACACGTGAAACTGATCAATTGATTTGTTTGAAAATTTGTTACAACACCGAAGGACAGCCCCCCACTTTTCACGGTCCCAATGGATATTCCAATGTGGACCTGACACTCACAACACGAGGAATCTCGGTGTCAGGGTGAAGAGTGCACAAAGGTGCCAGCATCAGTGATCACCAACTGATAACATTTAACGTCACCACCGATGTGTTGCGAACCGAACGGAGGAACGAGCTACCTGATGTCGCGCCCAGGTACTTTAGAGAGCGCGGAGTCGACTGGAAGACGTTCGAGACGACTCTGCAGTACCGGATGGGAAAGTTGCGAACTAGGAAGCCAGCGGAAGGGATCTGCGAACAGTACTCATCCAAACTCACTCGTACAGCGGAGGATTGTCTGGGGATACGCAAGAGGAACGACGCTGGTGGGTATGATTGGTTGTCTTCAGAGCTGGATAGCTTGCGTCGGGCAGTGTATAACACCCGTCGTGCATGGCAGCATTCACGCAAAGTGGGCAGCGATTCAGCGAGCCATTTACACGACCAGCTGCGCTCTGTAAGGAGGACATACAAAGAGGCCATGAAGGACGCTGAACCCGCCTACTTTCGTCGCATCGCCGAATCTGGCAACGAGGACCCCTGGGGACTGGCGTATAGGGCCGCTTCAGGGAGACTGCGCCCGCGCCCCAACGTGATGCATGGAGTCAAGTTGTTAGAAGGACACACCAACACCGCCACGAAAACAATGACGGGAATACTCAGCACGTTGTGCCCGGACGATGATCCTTTGAGAGACACCGCATAACACCTGCCGGTGGTATGCGGTGTCTCGCGCGGTCAGGATTGCAGCTGCGTGTGCCCCATCTGGAACAGATTGTGACCCACCGACCCGACAGGCGCTAGGCAGGATAGTAAGGGCCCTACCTAACACAGCACCAGGTTTAGATGGGATCTCAGCCCGGATAGTGAAGCATGCGTGGAGTGTTAGCGAGGTGGAGATGCTACTGATGTACTCCGCGTGCATTACAGAGGGAGTCTTTCCATTCATCTGGAAAGCCGGAAAACTTGTGGTTCTGCCAACGGGGAACGACAAACCCCTGTCCGACCCAAAACTGTACAGACCGGTTACTCTTCTGTCAATTCTTGGAAAGATACTGGAACGCCTCATCATCGTCTACGCCCCTTGCCTGCACCGGAACATTTCGCCATCGCAACATGGTTTTCGGCGTGGAAAGTCGACGGTCACAGCGTTGAACGCAGTGCTAGACCGAGTTACAAGTACCACCGAGAAGTACGTCCAGATAGTGTTGTTAGACATCTCCGGGGCCTTCGACAACGCCTGGTGGCCCATGGTACTTGTAAAATTGAAGCAGGCCGGCTGTCCGCCGAATATTTACCGGAGTTACTTCACCAACAGACGCGTATGCTTATTCATGGGCTGCCAGTCGGTGTGGAAGAAATCCACTATGGAATGTCCCCAAGGTTCGGTGTTAGGGCCAACGCTCTGGAACCTCCTGCTCGATGATATCCTCAGACTACCGATGCCCGAGGGTGTCAGTATGGTAGCGTACGCGGACGACTTCACCATGGTGATCGAGGCTCCGTCCAGGGCGGCTATCGAGCGTAATGCTCTGTCGTCGCTCAGAGCGGTGTCCGACTGGGGGTGTCGGCACCGTCTCAGTTTTTCAGCTGCTAAGTCGCAGACCCTTACTATGAAGGGAAAGTTTAAACGCCCCCCAACGATACGCATGGACGGAGCATCAATCGTTCAGGTGGCCAGCACCAGATTATTGGGAGTGTGCATCGACGAGGCTAGCTCCTATGTGCCGCATGGGAATTTAGCCGGCCAGAAGGCTGTGAACTGCTTCGGGAAGATGTCGAAAGTATCGGCATCGTCCTGGGGTGTGCGGTACAAGGGCTTTATCATCCTGTACTCAGGGACTTACGTGGCAGTGATTACCTTCGCTGCGGCCGTATGGTGGCGACGCTCGTCCCATTATGCCGTGCGGAGCGCTTTGCTTCGCACACAACGCCCAGCCCTGGTGCTGCTCACGAAGGCTTACAGGTTCGTCAGCACTGCGGCGTTGTCTGTGCTCGCCGCAGTCCTCCCGGCGGACCTGGAAGTCGTTCATGCAGGACGATTCGCGCAGGAGGGACTAGGGTTGGTCGGCAGGGAGCGCAGGAGTTTCGAACGGGAGTTGACGGAGTTTGTCGTCGCCCAATGGCAGATGAGGTGTGCTTCAGAGGAGAAAGGAGCGGACCTGAAGAGGTTCTTTCCTGACGTTGCCAAACGATTGGCGCAAGGATGGGTGGAGCCGGAATACACGGTAACGCAGATCTTGACAGGTCACGGATGCTTCAACAAGCGTCTGCACGCCATGTCGCTTTACGAGGATGCGGCGTGCTACTGCGGAGAAGCCGAAGAGACGCGAGACCATGTCCTTTGGGACTGTGTGCTGTACGAGGAGGAACGGAGTGAGATGCTGGACAATTGGAACAGAGCCGAAGTAGGACCAGTGTTTTACAGGGAACTGGTAAATAGCGAGGATGGTTTACGAAGATTGAAAGCTTTCGCGAACAAGTGGCACAAGAAGCGGAAGGAACTGGAAGTGTAGCTCAGACTGCACAAATGCGAAGTACTGTGGTTTGTGCTGTATCTGCCTCGATAGGGGAGAGTGGGTATAGAACAGGGACAGGATAAAAATTTGTAGGGAGTCAAGAAAGAGCGCGCGGGAAAGAGCAGACGCAAGTACCGCGCGCTTCTCCCGCGATTCGGTCCGTATGCCACGAGGCGGGTAGGACCATGAGGAGGAGGAGGGTATGATCAATTGATTTGTTTGAAAATTTGCTTTTAAAAATCATGTATGGCGAACTTCAAGAACTTGTGCTACTTAGTCAAGTGTGTAACTATATTTGTATGTTTTACTGCTCCAATCTTATTCTTTGCTTTATTAGGTCCTTTGACTAAGAATTAGGCTACTAGAGATGCATATTTGACATTAGTTTCATATTAAATAATAATTTGTTAAGCATCACTAGTAGCTAAATCTATGGACAGATCAAATATAGAGCTTGGCCGTAAAAGGCATACGCTGTTTAAATCAAAGAGATAAGTTATTCAGATATAGGTAAGTTTATATTACTTACATATAATATTACTTCTATTGATGCACAATATCTTCATTTACAGTTATAAAATATTCAACGTTCATGAGTAATGGATGTTCAATTAAGTGCTATTTGTGATGACTAGATCTAGTGGATTTCAACTGGAAATCTCATATGCACTTGAAATATCTAGTTTATATTTGGGCTCCATATAGTTGCGTATTGTTTTTTGTATCTTTTTTAATCTATGAACAGCGTTTTATGTTTTTAAAGTTATTAATAGTACTAAGTGAATAGATCATGGATAATTATAGAATACTGATTTAAAATTTTGCGCGAATACTACCTATTTCTAAGAACTACTTTCCACAAAAGACATAAGACTACTGGCCGGTCTGATGAGGGTCTGTTAAATTTCTTTACCACCAACCAGGTGCTTTAATAGTCTAAAAGACTTTAAATATCTTATTTGTACTACTAAGACTATTATTGTAAATCCGCCAAAATATTACTGTCAATAATTGTAAATCCACCAAAATATTTAAGCCAAATCATAAACCTAACGGATTTAAAAGACAATTTACTCCAATATTTTATTCTGACAAACAGACAGACTACTAATATAACTGAAAGCAAAAACTATATTATTTCAAAGCGACATTGTAAGCTATTTACCTCAAGACAAACTTTCAAGCGCCGGCTCTCGTAGTAGACAAATTCATTATTCACGACAGAAAACCTTGTAATTGTGTTGCTTTTCTATTTTAATATGAGCCATTTTGAATTGAGATGGAAGTGGAATTAAATAAAAGAAGGTTGTGAATGCTCGTTATAATTTATATTGTTAAGTCGATAAAAGCCTAATTTTCGAAACAGTTACATAGTCTAGAATGTACTAATTCGAGAAATGCCTGATTCTTAAAAAGACTGACCTACTCGGCTAAAAATAAAAAGTACATTTACAAACAAACTAGACTGATTGACAAAAAATAATAAATCACAGACCAGATACGGCGTGCCGTTGCGGTTGACCGCATGGCGCCCAGCCGAATGCGGCGTGCTCTTTGAGGGCAGCTGTTGCTCTGTTAGTGTATTGACCCTCATAGTTCATTAGGCTACCGCAACCCTTGAGTATATTAGTAGAATCGGGTGTAATTATTGGACCAGGCCATAATAAGGGCCTTGTATATTTTTTCATCAGATAGCAGTTTGTGAACCGGATAGAATGGTACTTATTTACACTCTATCCCTGTTTCAAAATGGCACAAAAAGTAACTAGATTGCCACGATTGAAGTTCCTAAGTGGAGACTCCAGTAGTTGGACGGATCGATAGTTTTCGTAAACGGATTAAATGGTTGATCTCCGAAGCCAAAAGTTCCGTTCGCGCTGGTTCAAAACGCTCCACATAGTGTGGCCATTTATTCTATTGAAATTATTTCTTGAGTGTCGCGAATGGATTACTGTCACCTAGATTTTTTGCGAATATGACATGACATTAATTAAATGTACTAAATTTATTTTAAATAAAATTATGCCCTAAGAATTCACAAAAGTTACAATTTTGTAACGAATAAAAAAATGAGAAGTATATTCAGATTTAAAATGTGTCACATTGCAAAACTTGCTTAATATATCTAAATTTATCTACAATCTAACCATGAATTAATGAGAACAATACATTTTTTTTATCTATCTACCTTTCTATATCGTCACGCCTGTCTCCCATTAGGGTAGGCAGAGACTAACAAACATACCTCTTTCGCTTCCAAGACATTTATTAACCGCATCATGCATGCGCGTCGGTTATGGGTACTTTTAATTTGGCCCTTTTTCAGTACGGCACCTATTTGGTCGGCGTACGTCCGCCTAGGGCGTCCCCTACCAACATTTCCATTCATTCTCGCACGATACACTCCTTTCGTATTTCTTCTTTCATCCAACCGTTCCATATGTCCAAACCAACGCAATATTCTTTTTTCAATCTTTGTCACTACATCTTTAAGAACACACTTTTCCCGTATCACACTGGTACGCACTTTATCTATCAAACTTACTCCGCACATACTTCTCAAAGCTCTCATTTCTACATCATTAATCCTACTTTCTATGCTACTTTTGCCATACCCATGATTCGCGACCATACATCAATGTTGGCGCCAAAACTCCGTGAAGTATAATAAGGCGAGCTTGCCTTGGGATTATACCATTGCTGATGATGGACTGTAAGGCGCCATTCACTCTATTTCCTGCTTTCACTCTCCTTTCAATATCTCCCTCACATTTTCCATCTCTCGTTAACAAAGACCCTAAATACACAAACTCATTCACTTGCTCCACTTTTTCATCTCCGATCATTACGTCACATTCAGTTACACTATCGTCCCTCTCTATGATCATGACTTTGGTTTTGTTAACGTTCACTTTCATACCTTTCTTCTTATATGCCTTATTCACCTTGTTGACCATCTGCTGCAAATCTGACGCTGATGATGCAAATAGAACCTGATCTTCAGCGTATAGCAGGGTCTTAAACACTGACTCACCCATTCTTAACCCATATTCAGACTCTTTCAAATCTGTGAAACAACTGTCCATGAACAGATTGAACAGCCAAGGAGACGCTATACAATAAATACATCCCTGCCTACTTTTTTATTTACAAATTATATTATTATTATAACGTCATAATATAATTCGCATTTATGATTGCACGTCTGAAAATAATCCCAATAACTGTCACACATTGTTTACAGAAACTAAAATTATATTTGCTCATATATATATAAAAATTATTTTATCCAAGCGATATTTACATTTTATTGCTCTTCGGAGTGCCAAAAATCCTACGTATGCATATGTATATAAAATTTAAGAACCGAATCATATCTGTTTATATAAAACTAGACGTCGCCAGCGGCTTCGCCCGCGTCAATTATTCATATAAACCTTCTTCTTAAATCATTCTATCTATTAAAAAAACCGCGTTAAAATCCGTTGTGTAGTTTTAAAGATTTAAGCATACATGGGGACAGACAGACAGAAGACAGACTTTCTTTCTTACTATCTAGTGATTCTTACGTTACTGACTGACAGATAACGCACAGCTTAAATTATTCGACGCAAGAAGCTGAGATATGAAATATTATGTTTCTTGGGGACTGTAACGGTGCACTAAGAAATGATTGTCCGAAATTTCCACGGGATCGGGGAGAAACATTTTTTTTTATATATTATAGACGGCAGATGGATCGCCTGATAGTAAGCGATTACCACCGCACATGGACACAAGCAACACCAGAGAAGTCACAAGTGAGTTGCCACCCTTTGAGTTGGAAAAGGTATAGGAGGAAGAGTGGGACGAGGAAGAAGGAAAAGGGGATGGTGCCTTCGGTATTATCACTCACCGACCGAAACGCAACAGTATAGGTAGTCTTACTTAACAGCCATTTTCTGTGAGAGGGTAATACTTCTCCGGATGAGCCAGCCCATTCATTCTGAAATCAGCAGAGCCTATTAAAATAAAATAACAAAAAGCAAGTAGACGCGGGCATTCTCTTGTGTATGATATAATTTGGTGCCTAGACCCTTGATATGAAATCACTGTCGTGTATAAAGCTTAGCGATATATTTTTATTTGGAATACGACCGTATAAGTATTTACAGGCATTGGATTTTCAAATATTATATTATGAATAAACATCGTTATCGAGCGGGTCAAGGTCGTGGCATTCGACGCTAGGGTTGCCGCGCGTACCCATATAGCATGCACATATTTTTTAAATAATAGTTTAATGTTATTACTTGATATCTTTTTGTAATTAGGAATCTATATTTCAATTTGTCCTTGTGTATCTTATTAAAATATCAAAATTAAATTATATTTTAAAAATCACTAGTAACTAAGTCAATACAAAATAATTAATGTAGGTTTTTCGTTAGAAATAATTTTGAAATAAAACACATAAATATTTTAACACATAAATAACTCAAACGTAACGACTCCGAAAGCAAGCACGTGGCCGACTGACTCACAGACTAGGATCTGACTAGAGTCAGTTAACTTTAGTGTTGCCAGTCTAAAGAAGGGATTGCCTTTAATAAATCTAAAATAAAGATTTAATTTACATATACAATCAATTTTAATAATTGCTCTTGTGAATTTAGCCGCGGTGAAATGATTTATATTTTATATTACTAATAATTAATAGAACTGTAACATTATTTGTAAAAGTTTACGTTGTTAAATTTTTCAGTTAATGTTGCCAATCCTAAAAAAATATCAACACTTTAACTTTGCGAACGAAATATGAAATTAAATAATGGATAAAACATAACAAAGACGTATTTATTTTAAAATTGTGAAATAATTTGAAAAGTTTATATTGTTAAATTTTCACTTAATGTTAGTGCTGCCAATTTTAAAAATATGTAAACACTTTTTAACATTACAACAAAAATATGAAAGTAAAGAATAGATTAAAACATATTTTAAACATAGATGCTTGTAAAAATTTGATCCAATATAATATGACGATTGCGAAATAATTATTTAATATTTTTGAAAATAATTTCGCCTTAACTTTCAAATTACATTGAAGTAGGTAAGAGTAATTACAATACGAAAAAAAATGCAATACTATATAGCTATACTTTTAAAAAAACATTTAAAACTAAAATATATTTTAATTAAATAAAGGTATTGTACGATATAACGAAAGCTTATTAAATGTATGCACCTACGTGATGCATACGTATGACAACCCTGTCGCTGCCACCATTTTTACCCGCTTGATAACGATGTTTAATTATGAATATCAGATGATTTGACTAGCGTGACTTTTATTTGATGTCAAAATAAAATTTCGAACAATATAAAAGTGTTTTGTCTGAACCAACAACCATGTTTTTTTTTCTTTGAAGGTCTGAACATAGAAGATGTAAGAAAATCTTTAATAATATATCAAATGATTATGAGTTTCTATGTCCGAAACAACACATTGGTACTTCAAGATAGCTAGTAATTTAAACTGTACGTTATCTCACTAGCGACATATTCTGAAATTACCAGGTTACCACAAAGACGATGATTATGAAACTGTTCATGTTATTTTATTGGCATCATTTTGGTGTATCTGTTATACAAATGTTATCATCGTGACGATCAGATATAAGTAAAAAGTTAACGCTTTAGCTTCTTAATCTGCGGTGCAGTAATCTTATACGGAAGTACGTATGAATCCTCAGATACTAGGTCACAGAAAAGTATCCTATAAGTTTTAACGGTCCATTTTTGTGCCAATTTTATTAGTACGAAAATACGTTTTCGTCAGACCATTTCTTTTTATTTATTGCATCCAGACGATAGCTTGATTCTTTAGCAGGACCTCTCAATTACTTCTAAATAGTTAGGTGGGATTGTGATAATTGGTGAACAGAGTCAAAGAATATGCTTTGGGTGTGTGCCGAACAGGTTTTATAAAAGCCGATTTCATTATATTATAAACTGTAAGCTACTGATAGTAAAAGTATAACTCATACATAAATGTGAATAAAGAAGAAGTGCGCCATAAGTCGTGCACGGCTTGTATCCAAGACTTTCAACTTGTATACCCGTATTCGCTTTCTAGTCTAACCAATTTGACAGAATATCAGCTTTTCCACTGAACGACTGCCGTCTATCCTCTGTAACCAAAAGATATAGCAATTGAATAAATTATGTCACTACAAAAGTATCCCAGCTGCCTATTATCCCAGCCAGACATAACTCAACTTATAGAAGAGAATACAGAAACCAAATCGTTATATTACTCCAATCCGGTCAAAATCCCACTTCTACAGTATGTTTTGATTTGGGGATGTAAAAGAGACTTATTAGTTTTAGCATAAATAACCCATCTTTATAAAGATCCTCTCATTTTTCGCATTGCACCGTCCTGCTACACTATTATTGCCTTCTCACTTAGACTTTTTTTCTTATTGCCTAGCTCCAAGGAACCATAGCGCGGTGCAACCGATAACTATAAAAACGAATCCCGCTGTGGCATATTTCTAATTAAAATTCAAGTCTTACCTGGTAATAAAACGTAAAGCCATGTATCTAATCCCCGTAGGCTATTGCTAAGGCGGCTCAACTAAACAATAAGTCAGTCTATGATGAATAAACCGAAGAGCTTTCACAACAATTATTATTATGTAAATTATTTCAGAGAAAAACTGCTTAAATTGAAATGTGTGAAGGCGTTGTTAAATAAATTAAATTTGAATTATTCTACTAATTTGTAGTTAGGTTTATTTGGTAGCAAAAATATTGTGCTTAAATTATAATTTAGTAAAATAAATTTAGATTTTTACGATAAGAGCAGCAAAATTAATCTGTAATCCATATCTGGATGATATGGTTTTTGGAGTTTCTGTCTTTATATTATAATTTAGATATTTGAGTTTCAACTTTTAACTCCTCCAAAAATATAATTTGGAGATAAAAATATCCCAAATTGTCTTTCTGGAAGAATTTCGTTAGGTGACTAAACGGCTGCTTGTAGCACTACTGACATAACATAATATGTGGATAATTGTAAAATTTTCGATGTATACTGTTATTTAGTTATTTGGTTTTAAATCCGAAATGTGAAGGACAATTTACTGTAATACCGTTTCGAATTCTTTACAGGATTCATGGTCACGGCAGACTGAGGTGATATTTGTATTTTCTTGAATGTATAATTTATCTTGTCGTGCCCATGAATCCTGTAAAGAATTCGAAACGTCGGCTAGTATTAATTAAAATGTAGTTTCTAGATCATTCGGTTTACATGTAATAACTAAGTGAAACCAATATATCGCGATTGAATCCGTAAACTGTAGTTTAATTTCAATTTGTAACATTCGCGTAAACCCAAAAAGATATTCTTATTACAGCCTTTGTAAACGGTAAATGTTGTTTTATTCGTTATCAGGAACAATAAAATTCAACATCATTGGTATTAATCCCAAACGACTGAACACACGCGTTGCTTATCCTGAAAAATTGTGTTCACTTAACTTTCTATAATACTTTTTTTCCATGACCAACTCCTCCAGAATAATGCCAAACATAATTTAAAAATAAGAGCAAATAAGCACTGCAGCCTATCCCCGGATTATCTACGAGTTGGGGTAATTCAATCTTACGCGGACAATTTTTTCATCTCGCTCTATACTATGGCTATTTATATTTTTATCTTTGTCTATAGCTATCAATATCACGGTCCCATAGCTCCGTTTTTGTCACAGAAAGTTTTCAGCTAACACCGTATTGTAATTTCCCACGGGGGTTCCCGTTATGACGTCATTGGTAATGGACCAGCCGCCTTGATTTTAGTAATTTATTATATCTGTACCTTCTGGGTATTGACTGTAAATAGAAATGGTATAATGAATGAATATTTTGGGAATGATAAGATTTTAAAGGATTTTCTTGTATTTTTATGTCACTCAAAGAAATATCAAAAGGACTGAGAAGATTGTATATTATGCACAGAGATTGTACGTTGATTTGTAATCTTTTATATACTTTTGAAACTCAAAAGGCAAATCTCAGACTCCTTCAAATGTTATATTTGTGTTAAATAAAAAGAAGTAAAACTTTTCTCTTCACGCATTATCATTTAGATTAAATAAAAATTATATTACCATTAAAGTGAATGGAAAGATATGTGATAATATAGATACAGTCATGTCTAAACTGAATTTACGGAATTCCATCAGTAAGAGTTAAACATAGCAACATGTATACATACTATGTATACATGTTGCTATGTTTTATACATAGTACTTAAATCTACAAATTGTTCTGAATTATCACAAATTTAACTGTTGTCGAATTATAATAAAGATTAATGTCCATTATTGTGTTTACGAAACGCTTAAAATAAATGTAATTTTGTCTTTATTTGTTTAGAGAGGAATAACAGAGACAACACAAGTCTTTAGAGAACAAACCATTCTTACCTTCTAAATACTACATCATTAAAAGAGACTTCTCTCAAGAAAACATGCATAAATTCCAACAATGCATAAGCAGCCTCACTTTTAGTCATGTTTACAATGAAGGTAACCTAAATAAAGCTTTCAATGATTTTCACGCGGACCTATGTCTTTATTTTAACTTATGTTTCCCTCTGTATAGAAAACCAATTTTACGTATAAATACTTATAATAAATTGATTACTAGAGGTGTACAATGTAGTTGCAAAACTAAGAGGTATTTGAGGTTTTATTACTACAGACAACAAACTGCTGAAAGTAAAACTAAATTCCTTAAAAACTCGAAGTTATTACGGCGCTGTATATTTAAGTCACAACAATTAACCAACAACATTATTATAAGTAATGCTAAAAATGTATGTAGAGCTGCTTGGAAATTAATAAACGAGAATTTTGGTGACAATGCAGACAATGAATTCATTAAGGAAATAAAATATGGATCAGATACTCTACAACAACCTCTTCAAGTAGCCGACGCGTTTAATAAATATTTAATAAGCATCACAGAAAAAAATATTGTTAATGTAAAAACACAAACAAAATTCGTGCAGATAGCAGCACGTTCTTGTATCCCTTCAATGAAATAGAAATAAATAATATTATTCTATCCCTAAATAATACGCAGTCCGGAGTCCGGTGGATATGACAATATTCCTACTCATATAATTAAACAGAATAGATATATTTTGGTACCATTGTTAAAGTATCTAGTTAACCTCTCATTTGAACAGGGTGAATTTCCAGAGAGATTAAAGAAATCAATAGTTAAGCCACTTTACAAGAAAGGAGATAAACTGGAAATGTCAAATTACAGGCCAATTACGAAAAAGCGGTTTACTTTATACTTAGAAAAATTCAAACTTATTAAAACTGAACAATATGGGTTCCAGGTAGGAAAATCGACTACTCTCGCCACTTTTGATCTAATCAATAATTTACTTTTAAATGTCGATAAAAAGAAGCCTACAACCGTCGTTTTCTTTGACATGTCGAAAGCGTTCGACTTCGTGTGTCATAAAATCATAATAGAGAAGTTAGAGAACTAGTGTAAGAGGTCCGGCACTAAGTTGGACTAAAAGTTACCTTAATAACCGAGAGCAATGTGTTCAAATAGCTAATTTAGGTACTGATGCAGTTGTAAGACAGGAACAATAAAACTATATTACAAACGGTTGTGGTGTTCCGCAAGGGAGTGTGCTTTTGCCACTTTTCTTCCTACTGTATATAAATGACCTGCCTGACATTACACAACACAAATGTATCCTCTTTGCAGATGACGTATCTATTATTATACCAAGTAAAAACGATATAGAAATCAATAACACATTTGACTCCGTAGTTAAATGGCTAAGAGACAAACACTTGCATGCAAACCTCACAAAAACACAATACATAAAATTCCAAACTTATCAATCAACAGCAATTCCTAGGGTACTAGTACACAATGACACAACAATAAATGAAACGTCACACACCAAATTTCTAGGTATAGTGGTTGATAAGCACTGCAACTGGAAACAGCATATAGATGGGGTATGTAATAAAGTTAACAGTTTCGCGAATGAACTTAATAGACTAAGAGCTACATCACAACGTTGCAGACTGACTTCTGGCTTACCATGGTTATGTAAGTGCTATATTGAGATACGGTCTAATACTATGGGGAAATTCAACTGATATACAAAGGGTTTTCTTGTGTCAAAAATGATGTATCAGGGCTTTAGTTGAAATACCACCTTTTGAATCTTGCAAACCATACTTTAAAAAATTTTGCATATTGCCCTTGTCTGGAATGTATATTTTTGAAATATGCGTCTTCGTAAAAACTAATCCTCATATATTTTTAAAGGCAAAAGACGTATTTTATCGAAACACAAGACATGGAGGACGGCTTGTACTAGATGTAGCTCCAAAAACAACTTTATTTCAACGAAACTGTTACTACATGTGTGTTAAAATCTTTAATAAAGTACCATCTAATATTCTGGAGCTTCCTCTATCAAAATTGAAGAAAAAGCTGAAATTGCTACTTCTTGAAAGAATGATTTATTCTGTAAGTGAATGGCTCTAAAACATTGAATTGATTATGATATTATCCAGTATTATTATTTGAATTCTCTATATTCAATAATTTCAATTATTGTATTATTAATTATTATTTTTGACATTTTCTCGAAATATAGACTCATCTGACATTGTATTATTATTGCTGACTGAGGTTATAACTGTTTGACATACTAGATAATCCTTTGATTATATATTTTTTTTTCTGAATTCTATAATGTAACAAAAACAGCATTTTTAAATTTGCCCACCTGATGAGGTTGAATATGGCTAAATGGACTCTACGAAACTGTAACATCTTTTGCACACCCATTTTCATGCAAATAAATGATTTATGATTTATGAAGTCAAGACCTATTTACCTGCTTTACATTCAACGCCTATAGGCTAATCACATAACATTTCCAACAAAAATTTCACCATACATACAGCATCCAAGTAGCGAAGAATAACCTCGGAACCATCAATAAGATGGTAATCGGCCAACTTTACGTGCGTATTCGTTCCCAAATCAGCCAGAAAACATCTTTTCACGATTGTAAAGTACTGAAAATGCTTGGAATAAAACTCCCTCCAATTGTAAGTTTATTCGCGAAAAATGAGACTTAAAAAGGAAAAACGATTTCGGAATGTAGATTACAATGTAAGAAAGTTATTTTGTATGGTTATTAAAACGGCGATTACTTTAAAACTTTTTTGTTGCGTAACACTTTTGTAGGAATCCGTACCTTTGAACAGGTAAATGAAACGTTTGAAAGATTGTTTGGATTATTTGTACCTACGTATATTCTAAGATACAGTAAAATTATGTTTTCATATTACGCACGAATAAGTTCGGTCCTACATGAACCTTTGTCATAATGATGACAAAACCTCACGTAGGATCGAACTGATTATCTTATAGTAGAAGATCCATGAAGAGCGACTTTCACCCATATGTTTATGGATATAGATTTTTTGCCAACTCACTCGCGAAATATTTTTTAACATGTTAAATTTGATATGAAATACTTTTTATCCAGGGGGAAGATTTTTCTTTTCCGGATCTTAGACTATTAGTGTTATACTGGTTGCGTTCCACATTTTCGCTTTGGAACCCTCTTTCTAGTCTATCCATATTCAACAGAAAATTGACCTTTACCTGACCTCCGTAATCCAAACAGACAACCTTGTGATACAGTGCAGAATATAGTGGCATGATATTTGAGAGTACTGACTCCTTATAGTAACTGCCATGAATATTCATGACAGCCGGAGTCGACGGCTTTACGTGTTCGCCGAGGCACAAAAATAAATAAGAATTATTAGTACTATTATTGCTGGATTGCAAATTTTTCGTGGCTTCTTTTTCTGGCTGTTAATGTCTTGGCAGTTTAATGACAAAATGTACGAAACCAATATTTTTGAATCAGAGGATTTAACGTTCAAGATGCCAATTTTCAAAATCCAGAATGCCATTTCTAGCAATTTTTCACATTTCAAGAGGTCATTTAAAATAACTACTATAACTCTTATACAAAAACGTATGTAAATCAATAAAAATATTTATAAACAATTTTTAAAGTTTTACCCACCCGTTTTATATTGTGTACTGTTTTACGAGTTTACTTCGGAGTCAGTGTATGTAAAATTACATGCATTATATAATAAAATCGGCCGTGAATACGAAATGTAAAACGCGAAAGAATATTTTTTATACTCACGAATTAACGACCTATGGTGAAAGAAGATACGAGTAGAGAAAATAATCACGCGAAATTAAATTAAATTCCCACATTAACATTTATTTCTCTTGACAAGATATTTTTTTTGTTGGTTACTACTCGCACTTGACCGTCTCAATGAAATAATGAGAAAAAGTTAGTCTACTAATGAGGCTATTCTCTCATTAGGGCTAAAGTAATCCAAAACGCGTTAGAAGCTCGAGCGAATCTTAACTATTACAATATAAACAGATTTCTATCTAGCTTTGTTTTTATTTTTTGTAAAGAAACTTGAATCGTGAGAATCAAGATGATTCTAACAAGTCAATTCAGACACAATTAGTTAAATTTTAAAAGCAATCTCTTTGTACGGACATTTCTTTCTTTTCATAAATTAATTTTTAAGAATTAGATTTTACTTTCGGCCTTAGTATTTCCTCTTAAGCTCTAGTTTAGTGCCCTGGGCCAGGATTACATATAACAATTATTTTGTTGGTATTCAATCAGATTTTTATGTCGTATACATACCTTACACTCGCATCGTGCCGCATGAGTCACTATGTCATACAATATTGTAAATGTGTTTTTGAGACTGCGGCGTCATACATCTTCAAGTTGACATCTATGCTTTTGCCCGCTGTTTCCCCAGCCCCTATGCAAATCAAGCGTGATTTTATCTTGTACTTATATGAACTGGCAACTCGCCCGCATTGCATAATCCATATATTACAAGTATTATGTGATAATCATGTTTGGACTAGTTTGTGGAGATTGAATGCGGGAGAAAATTTATCGGTTTTGTTGTAATGTGACATTATTAAAATATGTATATGTATATATATATATATATATATATATATATATATATATATATATATATATATATATATGTCATATTGTACAAATATTTTACTTGTGCTATGCTAATGGCGCTGATACACTTGAGCATTCACCTGTAATGAACATTCGTGCGAATGTTACAAAACAAAGAAACAAATGAGTGTGTTTTAGCGAGCATTCTTACGAACATTCTGGCGAGCCTTAGAATATAGAAAATATGTAGAAACCGTACTACAATGGCGGTTAAAGTATACTACTACTATATACTATTTTATTATATTACTAATAACTAGTGCTTATTAGTAATATAATAAATATCAATTACTTTATTCATCAAAAAGGTAACAAAAAATATATATTTGTAATTTAATTGGTGGTTAAGTTTGATTTATACGCTTTATGTTACATAATCTGAGAATTTATCAACATTCAATCTTGAAGGCTTAGTGTTAAACATAATCCATCTTTTATCAATATTCATTCTGAGTAAGCCCATCACTAGTCAAGTTAAAATTAGTGACATCCTACGAAGATTCGAAACGTCATTTGTGTATTTATCTTTATCTTACATTAGCTAAAAATCAGAAGTCAAAGTGAAGTAAATATAGTGAGTAAAACTGCTGTTGTAGTGCGGTTTCTTTATTTTTTCTATATTTCAAGGATTGGAGTGTTCGCTAGAAAGATCGTGAAAATGTTCGTAGTAATGTTCGTTGTTCGGTTCGACAAAAGACAGGCGTTTCCTGAAAAAATGTATTTGCTTCCATCTATTTGGATAGTCCAGCCTTAGTATACTTAAATTAATCAAATAAGAAGAAGAATATTAATCGCAATGGTTGGCCTGTTATTTCCGTGGTATAAGTTTTATTGGCGGTCACAAGTGATGTATCTAGCTAGACCATGGTTTAACAATAAATATTGAAAAATATAAAATTCTCCACTTTATGTTGAATGATGCAAGTTAGTAATGAAATTGGTGAAATGAGATTATGGGACTCATGTATGTACATTGTCACAAGCTTTGGTTGAGCGAAGGAAGACTTACAAATTATTTATTAAATGCATTGCTAAACAGTGCAATCTCTGACCTACTGTATATGGTTTTTTATTTATTGCTCTAAAAACTTTTATGAATAACATGATGTGTAATAGTGTCGTAGAGGCACTTCTCAAAGTTTCAGTGCAGTAAACGCAGAGAGGTTGGACGTAAGGTTATATTTCTTTGAGTAAACGCCTTTGAATAGTTTCTCAAATTTCTTAACTGTCCTAAATCACCTGCATTTATTCATGTAAAAAGTATTAATCTAAAAAGTATCAATCAATCAAAACAATCTTTCAAAATCACAACCACCGCAAAATGTAGCCTTATAATCATGCCATTCATAATCAAAACAAAGTAAAAATAAATCCAGTCCTAAGGATGCTTCAAATTGTGACGTCCGTCATCTTGAATTTCATCATAAAATTAAAACAAAATATCTCAACGAAACTCCGGAGACAGTATAACCCAGAGATTACCAGTAAGAACCGCTGAAAACCAGCGAAATCCGTTTAATATAATTACGCAGAAAACTTGAAGATTGCGAAGGCTTAGGAGCTCAAGTTGTTGTTTTTAGCACCGGTGCCCTGATATTATAGGTGTTTTAAAGGCGTGATTTGGTTTTAATGTGACTCTTTTAGCAATGAAGATATTTTGATGTAGTAAATGAAACAGTTTATGGTAGGTATGTGAGATATGTAAACAAAAGTTACTATTAATAAATATAAAATTCATGCGACTGACTGACAGACGGACAACGCACAACCAAAACCTTTTGGCGCAAGAAGTTCAAATTTGGCATATACTCGTATGTTCCAAAATATTTGACCAGATCGGAGACATCCTAAAGAAAGGACAGGTCAGAAGTACCCTAAACAGAAGAGCATGCATGAGAAACTTGATGGGAGTGAATGAAGCAAGAGAGGTATGTCAGGATTGTTGCAAATGGCGTTCCGTAGTCTTTGCCTACCCCTGGGAAACAGGCGTGAGTCTATGTATGTATGTTCCTTCAAAACCGTGGCGGTGTACTAAAAAGAGATGTCCCAAAATGCCCACGGGATCGGTAAGCAAGGTTTTACTAAAAAGAAAGTTTACGGGCGTAGCTGCGGGTATCATTTAGAAAGAAAAAGAAAGAAAGAAAACATATTTATTCTGTTAAGAAGAAGTGATTACATTTTTTTTAACAGACTAGGTTTTTATAGAGGTAACAGAATTGGCCCCCAACTCAGCGTAGTGCCATCTAGTTCAACTAGGTGGCGCTGATATTCTGTTGGTACCATTTATTGACAAATAAATAAAAATAAATAAATATATACCAAATAATATTAATGATAATATTACTAACCCCGGCCGGTCGGTACACATTTTGTTTAGAATAAACAATTAAAGTGTTGGTGACATTGTTACAAGACCAAACATTTATTTGTCCATTCCTGGGACAATGTCACCATCATGTTTATCGCATCTCAAACCAATCTGTTATGGCAACATAGTCCCAAGAATTGACAAATATAACAATGTAAATATCAATACATTAATAATATGCAACACTTAGTTTATATCTATATGAGAATGGCAACAACTTACAAGCGCAACAACTCACGCACTATGCTGCCAGCACGTAAAAATCCATGAAGGTAACATTGTCCCAAGCAAGACAAAACATTTGCTTAATCTTGGGACAAAGTCACCATCATGTGTGTCGCAAAGATGAAGTATTCATGGCATGCATTATTATTATACGACTTAACTTACATAATGTAAGAACATTTCTATAATCTCAGGTTCTAATACTAACAAGACAAACAATTTATAAGAGGCATCATTATAAACCAACAAAAGTCCATGAATCCCGCTTTGCCTATGTAATCTGTGCCATGCCTCCTTCCCTTATTGGTGCGTTCACTGTACTGTCATTAGTTGTCTATGGCTGTAATGCGTAAGCGTTGGTAGCGTGGGGTTCTCAAATGATTGAAAGCGACGCCAAGCCATTTGCCAACTATTTCGCAGAGGAAATTCAAAATAGAAAACATGTATGAAATATATTGTTACCTACCATGTGAATATTGTGAATAGTCTTCATTTGTGCTGTGTATCATTACTATCTTTGAGTTTGTGTGTCGTATCACTCGTGTCTATAATAAAATAATGCTTGTGGTAATTATGGTGTGTATGTAGTGTATAAGATAAAGTTAGGAAAAGATGAATGTCAATAGAAACAAACAACTAAGGAGAGCAGTGTTATAGGTGTAAAACAATCCAATAACTGACTGGCCGACGAGCAATTACAGGGAACTCACACCAATGCCCCACAATACCTGCGGTAAGTTTAGTTCTGTAGTAATTGTTCATTTAGCAGATATTGCTTATAGTTTTTACTAAAGCTGAAACTTGATTTCAGAGCTGTTAACGGTGGCGGCAAGATATTCTTATTAGTTTAATACAAGAAAAGGGATTATTTTAAGAAAATTGTGCGGAATTTAGAATATCGCTGAATCTTCTTGGAATCATGAAAAAAGGTTTTAAATAAAGTATCTACAGAGCATAATGATGATGTTAAAAAATACCGAAGATTATCTATGATTAATGGAGGATTTCAGGATTACAGCGAATGTAAATAATGTAATGTAAACACTCGATTGCTTGACAGCTAGGCGCTTTAAATATAATTATGATCAGCCTTATCCACGGCTTTGCTTGCGTGTGCACCGGTTACCGGTAAAATCATGTATTATTCTGATGTATTTAAAGATCTGATGTTTAGTTATACTAAGGCAAAGTTTCATCAAAATCTGTTTTGTAGTTGCTGTGTGACACAATAACAAACATCCAGCCATCGTCACATACTTCCATTAAATGTTAAGTTATGATAAGCAAAGAAAAAAAAAGTGAATATGCTTAATGCATAGCTAATAAAATCATAAGTATGCATGTGATTTCGTCATAAATTCTGATTTCATTTTGTTTTGTATCCGAAAAAGATTGTTCATGCAGTCGGAAAACGTTATTACCTTTTGATATAATAAATTAATTTGAGACGGAGGATCTCAGGTAGGATGTCGGGGTTCGAGAGAAACACTGCTAGGCTGAAGAGGTTCTTTATTATGTCTCACTACCGCTTACATACAGTATGACCGAACTAGGTAAGCACTGGCCTGAGCTGGCTGGAGTGTAGACTCCTGCTGCTCTCCGACGCTCACAGGGTAGCTGCTCGTAGGGTCGCCGATGAGCTGGCCAAGGTGCGCTGCGCAGGCAGCTCTGTGGTCGATGTTCAGGCTGAGCGGGATCTCAGGCGGTGCAGCCGATGTGGGCCGAGCGGTCAGGCTCAGGCGTCCGTGGCCTGGCTGTAGGAGCTCGTAGGCAGGAACGGAGGCTTGGGTGGCAGCTGGCTAGTAGCGGCACGGCGCCAGCAGCTCGTGGCTTGTAGCCCATAGGAAGAACGTAGCCCGTAGGAAGAACGTCAGGTGCAGTGAGCCCGTAGGAAGAACGTCAGGTGCAGTGAGCTCGTAGGGTGAACTGGAAACAGCAAAGAGAATACACAACAACCGGTCAGGAACAGGCGGTCCCTAGATCGGCTGTTATGCTTAGGAGACACAGATACTACAGACAGAACGTATAGACACACAGACAACTAGAATATGCTTACCCCCAGCGGGACAGTAGATAGGAAGTAGAATGTAGAATAATCGCGAGGTGTAGCGGCAGCGTTCCGATGTCTAGGGAAAGTGACCATTCTACAACGCGCACCCATCTTATATAGGCATAAACCTATGACTCACAACTGCCTTTGGCTAGTGAATATGACCATATTTGGAAATATTACGAACGATGTCTGGCTAAGCTGGCGTTAAGCGCCTGCGAGATATTATAACGCAATACGTGTAGTATTACGTTACAAATTTTATTAATCTATTCAAGATGTTTTGACTTATCATATAAATAGAACGCAAGACTGCGCAAGCTTCTAAAGGTCAAAGGTCCCTCGGTCGTTCAACTGTTTTGCATCAATATTATCTCATAGATAATATTGATTCTCGGTTTCGGCTCACATATTAATGAATATAAGGTAGTTTATTTACTAACTGATAATTTTGGAGAGTGTACCGTGGTAAATTATTCTTTACAAAAGTTTACTCTCATCCAAAATATACTAGGTAGGTACCATACTTTTAAAATGTTTCTCCTTAACTTTAAGTAACCTAGAGGTTTGGAATAAATAAAATTTAATCGCCAATTACATTTACTAAAGGTATGTTAGTTATACCTAAATAGTAATTTGAATTGTATGATAATAATTGTTCCGAAACAAAAAATAATAAATCTATATATACTATAAAAAAAAATTGCGTTATTGTCTGACTGAAACACAAAATCCATCATCATGGCCCTAGCGTTGTCCCGGTTGCATCTAAGAATTACACGCCTTAGAGCTCGGTTTCCGCTTACTAGTCTAACCAGATATGACAGAATATCAACTTTACCACAGAGCGACTGCCGTCTGACCTCCGTAACCCAAAGGGATAACGATATTCCGTGATTTAAACCAGTATCTGTTTATTTGAGGGTACTGACTACCTGTAACGACTGTCAAAGATGTTCATGACAGCCGGGACCGACGGTTTAACGTGCTCTCCGAGGCACGGGGCAGGCAACACTTAACTATTTAATGACTGAAACACAATACACAGCCAAAAGTACTGAGCGTAAGGAACCGTAAGGGTGCAATAAAAAAGCATCTCCCAAAATTCGCATGGGATGGGACAGAAACGGTGAAATAAAAAAAAGCTGTCGTAGCTCCTGGCATTCTCTAGAATTGACCTATATTGTTAGACAGGACAAGGACAAGTATTTTTATATAGTACTGTACATTAGGACAGTAGATTTCTTTGTGACGTAGACTTTATGCTAAGCGTCCATAGGTCGGCATCGTACGTATTGGAAGCATCGCATCAATCGCATTATTCTTTCATACTGCGTCCACTGTATCGAGATCGGATTGCCGACGCAAGTACCAGTGATCGCATGTGTATTTGTGAGAATGGAGGAAACCGAATAAGAACAATTTGTCGTTATTGCTTGTTTGTTAGTATAAGAGGAAGAAAATGCAAAAACATCGAAAAAAAGAAAACATAATGTCTGGATTCCGTATAACGTCATCGGCACGCATCCCAATAGTTGCCTCTAGGAGCATCGGTGTCGGCATTGCCGATGTGCGATCCGTACGATGCGTATCAGTGGACGCACTTGTGTGACTTTCTATACAAAGAATACTTCGATCCGTATAATGCGATGCGTCCGATGCGTACGATGCCAAGCTTAGGGCTTTTTGGAAATGCATTGAGTATGAAACTAGCGCTGTGAAAATGTAAAAAACAGCTCATAAAATGTACTTCTCACTTATAATGTTGTTTTCGTGTAACAAGCATTCACACATACTCCCATTTAATATACGATCAATATTAGATTATAGATGTAGTAGACGTATATCAAAGAAAGAGAGAGACCCTCTCAAATCAATTAAGATCCATTCAAAACAAAAACCAAACCAACCGCTCAATAGCATAACGATTTTTCCTTAGAAACATTAATTCATTTTCCTGTATTTTGATTAACGCACTGAGTTTCAGGTTAATGGTATAGAAAAAGCTTCGTGACTTTAGAGGCCCATAAGGCAAAGGTCTGCACAGATTTAATGACACCTGAGGTCAAACGCATTTATTAAAAACAAGTTTACGGATGTGAGACCGGTAAAAAACAAACTACTTACAATTCCCCACACAGCACGTAATTTAGCACCAGAGCTACAACTTGGTGTGCTTTCCGCCATGACGCGGTATGTACTACTGATAACATGCACCCTTTACCTTTTTGTGTCACGGGAAGGGGTAAACAATAGATTACTACCTGCTCGAGACATTTTAGATGCAGGTAATACAGTTTATAGGCCAACTATTTAGTAATCTGTGGTAATACGTCAAACTGTCACTCCCGGTTGCCGTATAGATGGGTGGTCGGTCACTAAGAAAGAAATCGGTTCCTGCTGCCTTGTAGATCCATGACAGTCCTTGCGGAGAATCAGTACCCTCTAATATCAAGGCAGTAGTCTAAGCCATAGAATATGGCTACAAACTACAGCTGTTTCTATAATCTTGTAGTTATTCTGTGATTAGTTCCGAGTGGTAGATTAGTATAACAAATCGTTACTTCCCCATTTAAAGTATTTATTTTTGTATACAGGCTTCTGAAAGTTTTTATTTAAACGTGCTTGAAAAGCATTAAAGCATTTAATACTTATAATTGAAATACAAACATAAGACACCTTACGACTCCAAACGCAGTCCACCCATTCCTATACCAATTTAGCTTTTTTAATGAAATTTTAACAATTCCATTTGTGCGTCGCTTGTATACTAAAATCGTCTAAAACTGAGCTTTATTTCCCAGAGGTAAAGGGTAAATGTATAGATATTATTATAATATCTATGGTTTTTGATTGAGTGTCAACTGTGGTGTGCACGGTTGAACGGTGGCGGTGGAATAATTGATTTTTCATGGTTTATTGTATCACTAGGGTAACCACTGTAGTTTGATATATAAACTATGCCGATAATAAGACCTTTAGAGTAAAAAATAATGTAAAGATATTTGAGAAACAATAACATGTTGTGTAATAACGTTATCACTGGTAAGACATAATTAGATATAAACACTATTCATTAATTACTTCAGGTAGTATATAAAATATGCTATTTGTAACAGCTAAACGGGCCATTTACCTCCTTTACGCAATCCAGACAACCACGCTTAATAATTTTTAGTAAAGTTTAGTATTCCTCAAAAAGTTACGCAATATTTTTTGGAAAAATTGGCGGTGTATGCAGAACTAGCTATTACCAGAAATAAAAAAGATAATATACTCAAGAGTTTAGCTGCCCATCGCTTAAAAATATACAAATCGACCAATTTAATTAACAGCGAATTAAAAATATACAAATCCATCCAAATTAAAATTCAACAAAACGATTTGGTGGTAAATAAAGCGGATAAAAACAACGTAAAAAATAAAACCTTCATAATGACTCACATCAGTCGAGCAACGGAGGGAATTAATTATTAGTTTGTTATCGACAATTTGTGAAAATGACTACGCCTAACGAAAATACGGTCTATATAGGTTTCTCACTGAAAATGTCGCCCAGAAGCAATTAAAATAGTATGACTCGCGTTTTAACTAAAGTTTGAGCTTCAACGACTACATCAGATGTGTTCAATAGTCTTTTAGAATAGTTACTAGTAAGTTTATTTAAGTAAATTTTGACTAAGAATTTACGTGTTGTAATTTGGTGGTAATAATTTTAGACAGCAATAGCCTAATTGAAGGACTGGCAAAGGCTGACAGAGGGTTTTGTTATATTACTTCTTTTTATTCGATTACACCTACAGGGCTTTTTAGGGTTCCGTCCCCACAAAGAACCCTTATAGTTTCGTCATGTCCGTCCGTCTGTCCGTCCGCAGCCTAGTTCAAAGACGCCTGGTGCTAGAAAGCTGATATTTGACATGAATATAGACATACGATATTGCAACAAAACTGTAGAATAAAATTTAGGAAAATGTTTTTTTAAGGGTATCTCCCCTACATATATAGTGGGGTTGATTTTTTTTTTGGTTGAGTACCCCATTGTGTGGGGTATCATTGAATAGGTTTTAAAAAAATATTATTAGTTTGCTCAAATCATTTTTCGATCAAGTGATTGGTTTGTCAAATATCAAGCTTTGAAGTGAAAAAAATTGTTAGACTCAAGTGTCCCCCCCATCTGCCGGCTAAACTATTAATTTGGAAGAGGTGAAAAAAATCACAAATGTAGTACATATAACGAATTTAAAAGGAAAACTATTACGGCTAAGTAGACATCACTAGATTACGAGTAACCGTCGGTTAACTTATGAATACCTATTTCTGTGAGTTTGCAGTGGGAGCGCTGGCTTAATCTTAAAGATGCCCGTTTTAGTCCCATGTGAAACAGAAGTTATTATCAATAATGGCCATTATGGGCAACTACGGAACTCTACATTGCGCGTGGCTCGACACGCACTTGGCCGTTTTTTTTTAAATATACGAACCAAATAATATCTTTGGAAAGAGAGGCATGAAGTACTGTACCAAACTGTCTGGCGAGCGAGGTATTGTAGGCCAAATCATCCTATTGACTCACAATCCTACTGTGAGGCAACTTAAGAGCGACCTATGTCCATCAGAGAACTGCATAATGATTGAATCATGATGTTTTAACACGAAAATGAAACTTTACGTGACTGAGTGATGCCTAAAAGTACGAAGTACTGTGGCTAATGTAAAGTTACTTCCACGAGTTCCACGATAAGATTTTACAATGTGCAATTTGTAAAATAGCGCTTTTTTATTTTGTTGTTTCGAGTCTGGTGCTATCACTACGGTTTTATGTTTGTGAAGCTTTTCGCGTTCGATTCCCGCTCAAGTCAAACATTTGTGTGCATGAACATGGATGTTTGTCTTGGTCTGTGTATTTCTATGTATAATATGTATGTATTTACGAAAAAATAAAATAGTATATATGTATGTTTATCCATTATCTAGTACCCATAGTACAAGCTCTGCTTAGTTTGAGACTAGATGGTGTTGTGTGAATGTGGTAGAATATTTAGAAAAAACAAATTAAGTAGGTACATCGCGCTACAATCTTTATTTCGTAACCAGATGAAAAATATGATCTGTGTAAAGGTTTTTCCCAGTCATGCCTCCGTGACTCCGATTGGCGTAGTCTTGTAATATGACATGTAAAGTCCACAAGGACATCTGTATATATAAAATCCTTTCGTTACTGACTGACTGACTGACAGCCAAGCTACAGCCAAAGCTATTAGGTCAAGAAGCTGAAATTTGGCATGTATGTTCCTTGGGGACCGTAGGGGTGCAATAAGAAAGGATTTCCTAAAATTTCCACGGAATCGGGCAAAACCGTTAACTTAAAAAATTGTGCGGGCGTAGCCTACTGGCATTCTCTAGTGGGATATATTCCTAATGCGATGGTAGCCTACAAAAAAAACTCCTGTAAGCAGCCAAAATAACGGATAATAATAAAAATTAATGTAGTTTCTAGATCATTCGGTTTAAATGTAATGTCAGTAAAACAATTTTACAAAAAGCGATTTCAATCATTTTAGAGCGGCGATTTAAAAAACCAAGTAATTTAAATTACTTGGTATACAAATTTTGTTTGCTTAAAAGTATTTACATGTCTCCCTAATCCCATATACCACATTTTCAAATCGTGTACAATAAAGGTTGAGCTACACCTATCAGCACCGCATCGCACTTTCCTATGCTTCTATACTTTTCTGTCACTTAGGACCGTCATTTACTAGAGCGAGAAAGAGAGAGGGAACACGATCGCCTTTTCGATTCCGCGGCGTGCTGAGCGTTCCGTCTCTCTTTCTCGCTCTAGTAAATGACGGTCCTTTGTAACGTTAGACTACGTGTGGTTAAATGAAAATTGTGGTTGAATGTTACAATTGAAAATCGGTTTAATTCATCAAAGAATTTAACACATCCTTTAGCAAATGAATTTAATTGAAAAATTAATAATAAATGCTATTTAAAGAGGTAGAACCAGGGTCGCATGATTCGGTGATGGTAAGGGGTCTTGTCGAGGGTCCACTTCCGGCGTCGGTCAGTGTTGCAGAGATGTACTTAGTTTCTCGGGCCGGTGTCCAGTCGAATGCAGCAAAAAGGAATCCGCGCTCCCAGCGCCTCCGTATTTATAGCAGGCGCGAAGCCCGGTGTGGCGTCTGAGATGAGTGGGAGGTGCGAGCGCGACGTCATAGCGACGTCACACCACCACAAGTGACAGAAAAGAATAGAAGCATAGAAAAGTGCGATGCGATGCTGATAGGTGTAGCTCAACACCCTAATGAACTGCGGTAGCACATGTACGTATTATTATCGTAGTTTACTGTTACGCTATTAACCATGGACAAACGTGTGGATTAACCACCAATCACAAACTGCCGGCGCCGTGTTGCTACCAGCCGCCGCCAACGCATCATCTCCTGCCTACGAGCCTCCTACAGCCAGGCCACGGACGCCTGACTGCACCGGGTTACGCCTGAGCCTCACCGCTCGGCCCACATCGGCTGTACCGCCTTCCTGCCTGCCTGGCGCTCAGCCAACATCTCGACCACTAAGCTGTCTACCCAGCGTGCAATACTGCCAGCTCACCGTCGATCCTACGAGCAGTCTACCCTGCGAGCGTCGGAGAGCAGCAGGAGTCTACACTCCAGCCCTCAGGCCAGTGCTTACCTAGTTCGGTCATACTGTATGTAAGCGGTAGTGAGACATAATAAAGAACCTGTTCAGCCTAGCAGTGTTTCTCTTGAACCCCGACATCCTACCTGAGATCCTCCGTCTCAGAACTCCTTAACATTACCATATAAAGTTATATTGCGAACGCTCTGCGGCTAAGCTGGCGTTAAGCGCCTGCGAGATATTATAACGCAATACGTGGAGTATTACGTTACACCACATAATTGGGAGCGAGCCTATTGCCGTTACCGGGCACATCACCAGACTCCATGCTGCTACTGAGAATTCGGAAAAACCCAGTAACACTTTTTAAAGATATTGTATGCACTGCACTTTCCGAATCTAAATTCGTCTTCACGAACAGATTTTATGCCTTCTTAGGACCTTTTATGCATAAGAAACTAAACAAAATGCTCTGTATATATGACGTTAATCATTTCAAATGCAAGCAAGTAGTTTATAAGTATTTGCAATCGTTGAATTATAAACAGACTGAAGATTTGCTAGCAGTTCTAAAATAAATTGAACCTCTCTTGATATTGTTACTATATATTATATAAATAACATCAAGCTATGCATTTTTCTTGAAGGTATTTAACGATGTTATGTAACTTTATAAATAATATAAGCAGTAATGAGTATTGGTATATAATTTTAAACTGTTATCACCATAATACACCTATGATAGTGCTCTTACTGCCTGTGGCACATGTTTACACTAGTACAGGCACCCATTGTAATCTAGAACATACTTACCCTTAGAAGTACATATACTATTATAGTAGAAAGATGAATAAATAATTTTTTTTTATCGTATTTATTACTTTGATTTCTTTGACCCGCCTTTATGAATAACATCCAGATGAAGTGATTAATATATCAAATTGTCTCGGCAATTTAGTAATTATACATACTGATCAGTCATTATGTATAATGTTATATTAATCACTATGGCTGTTACATATAAATATCTCTGTTTTCTCCAACGTTTTGACTGGATATGTCAGCGCCGAATAGTTTATAGAGCGACTGAAATCATTAGCTTTTACATTGAAAAAAAGAAAATCAACACACTTACCAATTTTTTTACAAAGGTTTTTTTATCCAAGGCCCAATAAATAGGCACCGTTTGTAAGTTAACTAGCAGTTTTAGACCAAATTTTATCGCAAGTCATGTAGATTCTAGCCCTGATATTTTCTAAAATAAAGGAATTTGAGTCAATCGAAAATCCAAGGTTTGGAAGATCCTACACGGGTTTCCATAGCTGAATAGTTAGTGTTTTTTTATAAGAAATATGATTCAAAATGTAGAGTAACATTGGTGCAGCGCGCGCGACTGCATATAGCATCATATTCTATCCATCGGGAGCAAAATATGATAAATAATTAGGATGAATAGCAATATTGAATAACTCTGTCCAGCAAAGGGACAGTACGAGTATAAGCTATTAAAAATATACTTGAAAATAATTTTTATTACATTTGTTTTTCCAAACAAAATCAACAATTATATGAAAAGCAGCTTAATTATGTCCTAAAATTAAAATAAGCCTATTTAATATATACAATACGAAAAATAAAATAAATTAAAATTAAATTTAGAAGGCGTCATGGAAGTCATCTGCATCGCAGTCAATCGGAAGCGTGCCCAGAAGACTGGCGGCATTGCCTCGTTGTATAGCAATGCTTATCTTTTGTGCTAAATACGTGCCAGCCCTCTGGTCACCCGAGGCGTCGATCAGTCTCTTTGCGAGATCCCTAAAAAGGGATCTCGCACTTGGACCCCATGGCCCCAAGGTTTCGACCCCAAACGGCTCAAATACATAATCTCCTACAAGATTTACGTATTTGCGCCGTTTGAGGGTCTCTGCTGAAGCAGCAGCAGCGCCCGCACAACCTGCTGTGCTGGGAAGATGGAATGGCGCAAGGATATCGACACATGTCGCGTCCCATACCAAAGGCCTACCCAGCTTCCACGGCAGTAAAGACATCCCGTCCGGTCTCTTGCCATCGTCGCGTGCCAAGCCCTGAGGTTCAAGTTGGGCTGGAACGCCAGCGGTGACAAGAGCACGGCGCAGAATGTCGTTGAGGTTGGCGTGTCGTGAAATACGACCCGCGCTCCTGCTGCATGACAGACCATGGTGACCAAGGCTATCGACAGCCTCTCCGCAGTGACAGCGATGCGGAGACACACATGACGCGCCTAAACGGAGGCAAGTAGCGAAGCGGAAGGTTGTATCGTCCAACATGGTACCTATATTGGACGATGGCAGTGCCTGAAGCCAGAGGCCCGATTCCCATTCTCCCACAGCCAACAGGCGAGCACGCTCCGCAGCGTGAATAATATTTATAACAGACGTTCCTATTGATGCTAGCAAGATCGTCAGTCCACCCTCCGCACCATTAAATAATTTAGATTATATTTTATACATCATTTTTAAAATGTTTTAATAATGTATTTATACCTATAAACCCTTACACATAACAAGTAAAATATAGATCAATTCACCGTTTCCAACAGCGAAGTTGAAAATTTATATGAAAAGCCATACGCTTTTAAATACGTTGAAATCAATCTGAAACAAATGGAAAGCAGAACAAAAGCCGCGAACAACAGCTATAGATCGAGTTACCCGGTATCTTATTTATTGGTTTATGAACGAAACTCGATAAACCACTGTGAAGAATGTCGGTATCCAAATATAGATTCAGATGAACACATATACTATACGATGTATGGGAGTGAGAGCATGTATTGTTGTATCTTGGCTCATATTTTTGGTACGCCCAATACTTATTCGATATATTATTCAGTAGAAAGTACTACTGTATAATCAAGTATTTATTACCAAGTAAGCAGTATTACAACCGTGAGGTGACGGATTAAGAATATAAAATTTCACTGGCCAGTTTCATTTTTTTTTTATAGTAATAGGCGGCAAACGGATCGCCTGATGGTAAGCAATTACCGCCGCCCATGGACACAAGCAATACCACAGGAATCACAAGTGCGTTGCCGCCCCTTGGGGTTGGAAAAAGGGATAGGATAAGGAGTGGGATGAGGGACAAGGAATAGGGGATAGGGCCTTCGTCACTCTCACTCACCGAACGAAACGCAACAGTTTAGGCACTGTTACTTTACGTCGATTTTCTGTGAGAAACCGAACCGGCCCATTCATGCTCAAATCAGGAAGGCTCTACTACCGTACAGATTTCATTCCATGGATGTAGTAAAAGGCGACTAAGGTATACATGAAGCGAATAATAAGTATCTTTGCAAAGCGAAGGAAATGACATGACATCGAACCTTGTGCCAACCCGTCTGGCCAGCGTAGTTTAGTAGATGGATAGCTTATGTACCCTGTCTTCTCCCCGTAAGGCATCTTTGGTCGGCAGTCAGGGTGGTTTTTAGTAGTAACACCATTAACTCTAATTTTTAAAATAAAACCTGTGTGGCTGCCAACAGCGTATACGCGTTGAAAACTCAATTTCTTCTTGATGTAACACTTCTGTTGGCGTGCCCCTGGGCGATATTGTGTCATATGTGTACTGTATTGCCTCCTTTACTTTTCGCCATTTTTATACATTTTATATTAAACTAGACGGACTGGACGCCAGCAGCTACGCCTGCATTTTTTTAATTTACCCATTTTGGCCGATCCCGTGTGAATTTCGGGAAATCCCTTCTTAGTGCACCCATACGGTCCCCAAGGAACATACATGCCAAATTTAGGCTTCCTGCGCCCAATAGTTTCGGTTGTAGCGTGTCTGTCAGTCAGTCAGTAACGCAAGGATTTTATATATTAAGATAATCTTTGCTCTTCCTATCACCTTCATGCAGATGATCACCAAATTTATACGCATTCGCCATTAGCTGATTTGTCACTTTCTATAAATAGCATTAACAGTGACATGGCACTGATCAGCAGTTGGAGCAAATCTTTTGGGCTAAAGGTGAATCCTTCCAAAACTCAGGTCATTGTTATTGGGAGTTCAAGAATGACATGCAAAATTGACTGGTCTCAAATCCCTCACGTCATCTTTGATAACATTGTTATTCCCATTCAGAACAAAGTCAATAACCTGGCCGTAACTATAGAATCTTCTCTTACTTGGCGAACGCAGATCCAAGAAGTGAGTCGCAAGGTATTTGCTTCAGCGGGTTCACTTAGAAGACTAAGAAATTTTCTACCAACTGCTACCAAAAATGCACTTGCAAACTCTTTTTTTACCCATTATTGATTATGCAAATATCAGCGAACTAAATCTCTCCGAAAACCAGGTTGACAAACTTAAGCGCCTTTAAAATGTCTGTATAATGCTAATGTTACACCTGCGTTAGCGTTAACGTTAATGGCAATGGCCAATAACGCGTTAGTTAACGCGTTAAATAAATCGCATTTGAAATTAGTGTTTTAACGCGTTAAAACGTTGGCCACATCTACGTAGCGCCGAAATTAACGCGCTAATTGACGCGTTAAGACGCAGGAGTAGCAGGAGCATACGATTCATATTTGGATTACGCAAATATGATCATGTTGCACAATTTCGAGCACAGTTCAAGTGGTTACCCATACGACATCGCCGGAATACTCATACTCTCTCTTTACTACATAATATATTATTTAACCCTTCTACTCCCACCTATCTTAAAGGAAGATTCAAGTTCCTTCATGATACGCATAACCGTTATTTAGGTCATCAGAAAATTTTAAGCTGAAAATGCCGGTTCATTCCACAGCATTTTATGAAAAATCTTTTTCAGTTACTGCTGTTCACTTATGATTCCATAAGACAGGCTCTGACTATCTTAAGATTTAAAGCAATGGTAAAGGATCACTATCTAGCATTATAACTTTTCTCATTCAACATTAAATATGTATGTATTTATTTATATATTGTATACTTATTTGTATGTATATACTAATATTTATAAGTATTTATTTCTATGTATATATGTTATTACACGAATTTATATATTTAATATATTTTTTTACAACTGTACACTTGCAACTACCAAAGGTTGCCTGGTAGATATCGCTTTAAGCGATAAGGCCGCCCATTGTACTGTATCATACAGATGTAAATTTCTTTAAAATATTTGTATAAGTGTACAATAAAGTGTATAATAAAAATAAATAAAATAATTTATCCTAAGGGCAGAGACCTAAAGGAATTTTCCACCTCATTACAAAAAAGGCTCACGATTAACGAGACGTATTGGATTTACGATAGCCTCTCAGTCGTCGACGTCATTACTTGACGTAAATAACTATATCTTTTGAGAACATTATGGAAAACTTTGAGATCTGCAGGTTTTCTCACGAAGTTTACCTTCATCGCTAAGCAAGACACCATAACAAGCTAGTTTTAGACCCTGTCACTGTAGCAAACTTTTTTAACGAGTTCTTTATTTCAGTATCTAATACGTCACAGACTGGTATTTCTAAATACCCTCAAACACAAACAATCACAAATAATAAAAGTATTTTTCTACATCCCTGTACACCCTCTGAAATTAATATAACCCTCAATTCACTAAATTACAAAAAACCGGTAGGTTACGATGAATATCGACATTGATTATTAAATCCTGTGCTATGTCAATATCATCAGTTTTGTGTTATTTAGTTAATCTTTCTTTCTCGCATGGAACTTTTCCTGAAGATACGAAGTTACCTATACAACAGATGCCAGTGTGTATAAATAGCTCACATAAACAGTAAATAGATGCTGACATCTTACAAATCTCAATTCTGAAATATTTCTCGTGGTGTGCCTCAGGGTAGAATACTTGGCCCGCTACTATTTTTAATATATATCAACGAACTCCCTAAAACCGATAACACTATGGAGCATGAAAATAATGTAACTTCGACAATCAACAATGTAGTAACAAGGCTACACAAAATGACTTGCAAGTGATATTTTCTAAAACTAAGTATCTAACAGTTTACAAATTAAATGCAAAAACGACAATCCCTTAAACTAACATATGGAGGTGAAGAAATACAATAAAATTTATGTATAAAATTCTAAGGTCTTATATTAGACGAGCACTGCAATTGGAAACAGCATATTGATGCGGTTTGTAAAATTCTAAATAGATTTATGTACGCCCTTAGGCAGCTAAACAAAAATTCAGACACAAACACAGCTCTGACAGCTTATCACGGTCACGTAAACTCTGTATTAAAATACGGTTTACTGTTATGGAGTAACTGGACAGATATCAATAGGTCATTCATTATGCAAAAGAAACGCATTAGGGCAATATGTGGCGTGTGATCTTTACCCCTCGTTTTCACCAAGAACACATATTAAGTACATGTATTGAAACTGTCTCAAACATTCTTTCGTTCACACTGTGTAGCCAACAAGTATCTATACAAGTATAAAACACATTTGCGTTTACACTGAAGTCTGTTACAGTTTAAAACATGTCTTATACATTGATAGCGTTCTCATCTACAAAATACAGTCGTGTTTTAGACAAGTATTGTTTATTTTATTGCAATTTCTGTATTATACAAGTATTAGACAAGTTTTAAACTTTATCCATGCTTGTTGGATAAAGTTTTTTTTTTACTGCACGGTTGGCGTATAGTGCATAGATTATACAGATATACGTATAGTGGTTTAAGCGGCCGCCTCATCGCTTGACATTGCGCTGAGCGTTGTGGGTTCGATTCCCACACGAGTCAAAACTTTGTGTGATCCATAAATTGTGCCCGTATGTTGTATGTTTGTAAAGTCCCCCGCGACACAAGATTTAGTCCTAATGCGGGAGTTGTATTTAAAAAAAAATTAAAAAAAATAGTTTTCAACATACCGGACGAACCGCGCTTTTTACTTCGTGAAAACGAAATAAGAAGAAGATTGGAGTGGTCAAAAAAAACAAACTTTAGAACTCATTGAGCTTTTGCGTGTACAAGAATGTCTGAGGAATGTGAAAAATAAAATATGTAAAGATCGTCAGAAGAAAAAAGACGCATTGGCAGCAATTGCTTCGCAAATGTACATTAATGTTTTTTATTTTTTTTATAGACTCACGCCTGTATCCCTGAAGGGGTAGGCAGAGGTGTAATACTTATTACACCCACATTTCGCCATGAATTTTAAGGTCGCCACGTAATAAGGGGGGTGGGGAGCCTATTGCCGTACCGTTATTAGACTCCGTGCTGCCACTGAGAATTCGGAAAAACCCAGTAGGTAATACTTTTGCCCGACCTGGGAATCGAACCCGGGGCCTCTATTTAGCAGTCACATACGCTATCGACTGGACCACGGTGGCAGTGTTAAAGATGTTGATAAAATATAACAAACCTCAAGAACCAGTTTAATAGGGAAGTAAATAAATTAAAAACGAAGTCAGGTTCTTTCTTTTAAAATAAAACTACTGCTTGAATTTGTCTCGAATTCTGCAAGTTTAGCTACGACAAAAACATGAGATCATAAACATGCAGACAACTACAAGTTTTCAATCAACAAGTTTCATACAAGTTTTGTATACATGTCTACAACAAGTTACATACAAGTTTTCTATACATGTCTACAACAAGTTACATACAAGTTTTGTATAAGGTACAACAAGTTTTATACATGTGTATAGTTTTGTATACAACATGTTTTATACATGTATATGAGAAAAGAAAACATTGTCAAAAACTTGTTAAATACATGTATTATACCTTGGTGAAAACGCGGGGTTAGAACCATGTAGATAGTAGACCTCTTTTTAAAAATCTTAATGTGTTGACTTTAGTGTCTATGTACATATTAGAAATAGAAATATTTGTAAGAACTCAAAAACATTTCTTTAACAATGTCAGTGAAAATTGTAAATATGCACACAAAGTTGGAGGTGGAGTCATGTAATAGCACTTTTCACCATAAAAATTGTTTCATAACTTCTATCAAAGTCTATAATCATATTCCACGGCCAATACGAAAACTTCCTCTTACCCAATATAAAAGGCGATTGAAGCTTGGCTCATCGAAAAATGATTTTACCACGTTACAGGTATTTCTAAATTAATAAAATAGTAATATTGTATTATGTAATATAATGATGAGTAAATTGAAAATAATTATAAATGTAATTCACTATTTTTATATATCTATCTAAATGTTATAATATTATGAATAATACTGTTACCAGCTGGGGTACGGTGATAAATTAAATGCACTATGCCACTAAACTGTACTTTATTTCACACTTAATCACCCACTAGTAAAAACACCAATTAAAACACTAGGAGACACTTCCGATTCACTTGATCTGCGCACTCCTTCGCTTGTTGGTCGCAGTGATTATTCAACTGTACTGTGTCCGGTCCGCGAATCCGAGCGCTTTTATATTGGCCAGATAACATCACTAGTGCATTCCAGTGATTTCTGAAACGTTCTCGTCTCATTCGGAAACAGACGAACGTTCGATAGAAAAAAAAACAGCAACGCCATCTAGTAGAGAGTAGATGAAACACTTTTAAACCACCGCTACATCCACTCTCTTCTAGTTCTCTCATTCACCGATAGGTGGCGTTATTTTCAAAATATCGCCATTCGTAAAAATATGTTTCAAATTATTATATTGATATTGTCTATGTACCAAGCATGTTTTCTGTTGTTAATATAAATTGTGTATATTTACGTTTCAATTTATTTTAGAGATAAATTATAGAGTCAATTAATGACTCATCATAACTTTCGAATGCCTACTGAGAGCGAGACATGTTAAGGACAAATAATAATGTATTATCTTTTTAACCAGATCTCTGCGAGTAAAGATTTCATCATCATCGTCACTAATTTCATCTAGTGATATTAACAATTTAATACACACATAACTTGTAAATTGCACACCGTGAATTCGAACCCCTTTTCGTAGCAGTCTGTCAGTCCCTGCCAGGTCTGCCCTTTCACATAATAATATACGTACATTAACTCACGCCCTTTCCCGTCGGAGTAAGCAGAGACAACAGAACGCGACTTGCTTCTATCCTTACAAACCTCACGCACTTCCTCTACACTCATTACTCTTTTCATTATAATCTTATTTCATTAATTACCGTTACGAGTTCCTAGTTCAATGTCTAAGCATACCTTCTCCATACCTTTGGCCATCACAATATGAGTAACATCCAAACAATTGGCGGTCCCGGCGCTTAATCAGCTGAGAGATATCGATCAATTACCAGCGGTCAGTGTGCAGCTAGCCCTATACCGACACACAAATATCCATAATTATAATTATGTACTCGTATTAATAACAATCTCACTGAAGTAATAAAATAAAGACAAAGTAATTTTTTTTTTCCACTTACATTAGACTGCACGGTTGGCATAGTGGTTTAAGTGGTCGCCTCGCCGCTTGACACTGCGCCGAGTGTTGTGGGTTCGATTCCCACACGAGACAACACTTTGTGTGATCCATAAATTGTTGTTTCGAGTCTGGATGTCCATTGTGTCCGTTGGTTGTATGTTTGTAAGGCGACACAGGATTTATACCTAGAACGGGAGTTGTCTTTAAAAAATTATTATTAATTATCATGGTTAATACAAATACATATATTATAATGTTATTACAAAGTGTGCCTACCACATTTCATTCCGTGGGTGTCGTAAGAGGCCACTAACATAAAATTATTTATTTGTGAAGCGACGGAAAGCTTGACATCAAACCCTATACCTATCAACCCGTATGTCCAGCGTGGAATCATCCTCATCATCAGCCCTTTATACTGTCCCACTGCTGGGCACGGGCCTATTCTCACTATGAGAAGGGTCAGGCCATAGTCCACCACGGTGGCCACGTGCGGCTTGGCAGACTTCACATGTCTTTCGAGAATATTATGGAGAACTCTCAGCGTGGTATAGTTGATCAAATTATCTTATTGACTCACATTGTTACTGTTACTCAAATTAGGGGCGGCCTATGTCTAGCAGTGGATTGCAAAAGGCTGTACTCACGTTTGACACTCATATCTAAATTGTCACGTAAGATTAAAGCCTAACCATTAAATGCTCATCTATTTTCAGACACCAAAGTAAATTAGTAGGAAATATCAAATTATATTTAAATATCCGTCATTTGTAATAGTAAATACAAAACAAATCTCATCTCATCTCATCATTAAGTCATGTATAAGATATTAATATTACAAAACACTGCTTACGCCAACCAAGTCGAAACACATTTAAACTATTTTCATCAAAGTCAAATTTCCAATTGCTAATACATTTAGCATTTGTAATATGAAATGACTGGGTCGGTCGATACATTATTGATACAAACCAAATTTAGCACAATGATCGTAGCCGTTTTAATAAAATATTTTGTAGCAAAAATAAAAATTTTCATCATCATCAAAAAAAAAACACTTGTCGTTCTGAACGACACATCATCGCAGAGCCTAAACTATTTTATCTGGAAATATCAAAGTTTGGCAGTGGAAGGAATTTTAAACTAGAACTCAAAGGGTGAAAATAGGGAATGAAGAGTTGTATGATTAACCAATAATTTCATAGCAAGCTTATTTAGGTATCCTTGAAATGATTTTGAAAAATCTTCCTGGGTGCCTATGTCATAGAAGGAACCTGCTGCTAAAATATCACGTTTTTCTAGGCTCCGCGATGATAAAAATTATGTGCGGCATGATTTGAAGTTGCTCATATGTTGACATTACAATGAAGCCAAGTGAAATATGAAATTAATATTTTTTTATACCATAATTAAAATGAACATACCAGTTATCGCAGTTTTAAAGTTTCGATATTTTAGCACTTTTGCAAGCACCATAGTCACGGACGTACTGATAACTATTTAAAGTGTTTAACATTTCAATTAAATACCACCAAAAAAGAATTTTATTGTTTTTGTATTATATTGTCATTCTTGTGGACTTTAAGATTAGTTTTAAATTATCTTTTGGAGTTTATACTATACCTACCATTCTCTTTCGATGATGGTTTGCGAAAGTAGCCGAATTCACGGATTCTTGGAATATAGTTATGAAAATCCCGAAAGACAATGGAAATCTAAATCATTATGTTGTTCATAGTAAGTCCAGTCAAAATTGACATTCGACTTAGCCATAATTCGCACAGAGCTGAAAATTGACAGCACGTTCAATACATCATTATAAATAAAATGTCAAAAATCCCCTTCAATCTACTTCTGGAATTTTATTATTCAAGGTCAATCGTACAAATTAAGGATTTTCCATTTTTCTCGAAAATGGTAAATTTTATCGTAAAAACAGTTAGACAAAGGTGTAGATCATACAATTCTCTACAAAAATGGGCCGACACTTTTTCTCGTTCGACTCACCATTCGTGACATATCGCGGTTATAACAATTACAAAATTCATATTTTACATAATATGCACACATTTCCGCAATTGATTGAAATAAAACCGGACAAGTGCAAGTCAGACTCGCACACCGAGGGTTCCATACAAACCTGTAGATATATAAAAATATATTTTTAAATTGTGATGTGACAAAAAGACTTTCGGAATTTTTACATTATATACGTATGTGCTATAAAACATTCCTTCACGCCAAATTTCAAGATTCTAGAGGAACTGGAAGTACTCTTTAGGTTTTGATTCCCTTGCAAGTAGTTCGTCATCATCCCTACTGCTGGACACGGGCCTCTTCTTACTATGAGAAAGGTAAGTCCATAGTCCACCACGCTGGTTAAGTGCGGGCTTGGCAGATTACACATGTCTTTCGAGAACATTATGGAACTCTAAGATATGCAGGTTTCCTCACGATGTTTTCCTTCACCGATAAACAAGGGATAATTAATGATTTAATACGCATTTAACTTCGAAAAGGCATTGGTGCGTGCCGTAGATTCGAACCCGAGACCCTCTGCGTAGCGGTCTGTCGGTCTTTCCACTCGGCTATCGCTGCTTGCGAGTAGTTGCGAGTTTGAAAATATGCAGCTTAAGTTGCTGTTTCTTTTGATTGCGTTGACATAGAATTTGATTTTCCTATAGCTGTATGAATTTTAATTGAATACCTCTACGCGCTCATGGGGAAAGGGGTAGTAACTTAAAAATTATTAAAAATATTTTATTATATGATGTAACCAAAAAAATACGGTTTTCGCTATTTTTCGTTACGGTATTATCTATCTGTGCTATAAGCCGTTGCTTCGTCCGAAATTTCAAGATTTTGTGTTCACGGGAAGTACCCTGTAGGTTTTATTGCCTTGCAAGTTTCGAAAATTTGCGGCATAAACGGCTGTATCTTTTGATTGCCTTAACTTGGAAGTTTAATATTTTCACATCTCTAAGGAACAGTAGACCTGAGTATTTGATTTGAATTTCAATTTATTACCTCTAAACGTTCATGAGGAAAGGAGTAGTAACTTTAACATTATTTAAAATGTTTTTTATTAAATGATGTTATTAAAAATTTACAGATTTTGCAATTTTCCTTTATATGTGCTATAATACGTTGCTTCGTACCAAATTTCATGAATTTTGAGTTCACATGTACAACCCTGTAGGTTTTGATTCCCCTTGCAAGAAAATTTGCGGAAATTTGCGTCCTAAACGGCTGTATCTTTTGATTGCGTTGGCTTAGAAGTTTGATTTTTTCGCACCTTCAAGCGACAGTCAACCTGAGTTTTTGATATGAATTTCAATTTAATACCTCTTCGTGTTCATGAGGAAAGGAGTAACTTAAACATTATTTAAAATGTTTTTTATTATTTGATGTAACAAAAAAATTACGTTCTCCGCAATTTTTCTTTATCTGTTCTATGAGACGCTGCTTGGTACCAAATTTCAATATTCTGAGTTCACGGGAAGTACCCTGTAGGTTTTGATACCCTTGCGAGTTTCGAAAATTTGCGTAAATTTGCAGCGTAAACGGCTGTATCTTTTGATTGCGTTGGTTTAGAAGTTTGATTTTTTCACAGCTTCAAGGGACAGTAGACTTGACTACATGATTATTTCGTATAAATTTCAGATCGATACCTCCACGCGTTCCTGAGAAAAGGGTCTTGACAGACGGACGGACGGACAACAAACTGATCCTATTAGGATTCCGTTTTTTCCTTTTGAAGTACGGAATCCTAAAAATTGCAGAAGTAGGATCAATGGAGATTTTTGACATTTCATTTATAATTATGCAGGTATTTAACGACTCTGCCAATTTTCAGCTCTATGCGGGTTATGGCTAGGTTATGACTTGTTTTTGTCTATTTTGACTGGACTAAGTATATTTTCCGCAAGAACATCAACCCACTTAACTTATAATTTTTGCTGCTTTAAAATCTTCGTAAGACGCTTATTATGACACAATATGCATTAAGTTAGCCTGACAAGTGAACCAACAGTTAATTTGAAGAACGATTCTTTTTCCAATTTTATAGAAATGATATACTACGTCCGTATTCAGGTACCAAAAAACTAAAGTGTAAAAAACCAGAAAGATTAGGTACTCTTTTTACTCGTGCAACATCAACTAGGCAATAAAAAGTATACAACTCGACGGATCGAATTTCAAGAACCAGGCCAAAGAATTAATACAAAAATACCCAAAACCTACGCAAACGAATTCCTATACATCTAATGTTTTTCTGATTAAGTCATAGCACAGAAAAAATCTATTCGACGTTAATTTGTCATAAATTTTCTCCGCAGACACATATTATGCAGCAACATTCAATATTTTACGACGAGTCTAGACTAAAGGCAATCTACGCAAGTAGCACTGATGGATGACTAGATCGGAACTGATCAAGGCGAATTGAGTGGAGGTAAATCGGTTTATGTCAGCCTTTGTTTTGGTAATATGTTACTGTTTAGACAATATGGTTCTATCAATACTAATGTTATAAAGACAGAAAATGATTGTATTTTTGTTGAGATTGCACGGCACTAACACGAGGAAATAAATATAATTATGTAGTATCGAGATAGTTTGAACCTCAAATTATGTATTATCTTTATACGAGTATTCTGTGGTTGGATTTTCTTGTTTGTTTTGTCTTTTTTTTTATTTATACCTATTGGTCGATGTTTTTTCCAATCTTATATCTTCACTAATATCAGGCAGTCTTGGTCCACTTTTGGTTATTCATAGACTAGTCTTAATTTGCGTTATAATAGCATTGTGAGTCAACAGGATAATCGACCTACTAAATCAAACAGTCTTTGCGGTCCAGTGCTGGCTACAGACGTCTATTAATTTACGTAATAATGCAATGTGCACGCGCTCTGTACAAAAAAATGCCAAAAGGCTTATCGACGCTTCCCGTGACCAGAGGGCTGGTTTATATTTTGCAGAGAGAATAAGCATTGCCATACAACGTGGCAATGCTGCCAGCCTTCTGGGCACGCTACCAGCCGACAGCGTTGCTGAGGAATTTTTTGACGCGGCGCGGCGTAGTTTGGGTTTTTTGTTTTTCCTCTTCTATTTTGTTATTATTATTTATTTAAATTTATTGGTTTACTTTAAGATAGTTTAGTTACATAAGTAGTTTTATTCTGTTGTATATATGTTATTTGTTACATTAATTAATAAATTATATACGTAATAATGACATGGCGATACAAAAAAAAGATTTGCTCAGTATGGCACTCTGGCCAGACACGTTGGTATAGGGTCTGATGTCGAGATTTCCGTTTCTTCCTAAATATGTACATATTTGCTTCATGTTTTCCCATAATCGAAATTGTGGCACTGGATATTCTCAATGTATCACCTCACGGACAAAACACCATGAGCCAAATAATCCATCCATTGTTAACCGTCGATAATTAATGCCAGTATGAGTAGATCATTACCATCTGTAATCTAGCACATTAGGCCGAGCCGTGGCAGTTGGCCGCACCCTGACAGCTGATTAATTGGCTGAACCATGAATCGTTGCCCGCAGGAGGCAGGATGCTTTGAAGGACAGGCTTTGATATTAGCTTGATTAAAAACCTAGTATATGTAGGAATATTTGGAACACAATAACACACTATATTTTCGTTATTTTTTTAAACGACAATGTCCGCTCTTCATACGGTAGATACTTGTACCGATGATTATTTTAATAATAAAATTTAAAAAATGTCGGAGTTGATGGGTTACACAAGTGTTTACCTCTTTCAGGGTAAGCTTTACGCGATTTAACAGCGAGAAACACTTCAATGACTACGCCATACAAGTGTGCTCTGTAATGCCAATAAAACCAATCTTACTGTCATCTTTACCTATAGGTATATAAAGTTCTTGCGTTACTGACTGCTGCTTGACAAACAACACACAGTCAAAACTTCTGGGTAGAGGATGCCAAAATATGACATGTATGTTCCCTGGGGAGTTTAGGGGTTGAGTACTAAGAAGGGAATGCGCAAAATTTCACCGGTTTGGGCAGAAACAAGTGAATTAAAAAATCTGTGCGAGCGTAGCTACGGGCATCCTCTAATCTAATAATAAATACATAGGTATCACGCATGACAGATTAAGTTACACATAAAAAGAAAATAAGTATTTTGTCAAACTGATACTAAAAAACACATTTTTTATAGGCTCACGCCTGTATTCCCGAAGGGGTAGGCAGAGGTGTAATATTACACCCACCTTTCGCCATGAATTTTTAGATCCCACGTTTATTACCCAAACTAAATTTAGACCGACAAATAAAATTGTAAGCCATGGCTAGACGCACAGATATATCATTTGTGAAGCTCTAAAACAGAAATAGCCTAGCAGGAATATAATAATAAAGAATCGAAACAAATTTTCCGTTTTTCAGTCATTGAAAGTTACGTTGATTCTACATTAGTCTCGGAGTATATTTTGCGACAAAATATATAATATTATGACTGTTTTCGGTAATAGATGATTTTAAAATTAAACTACAGTTTACGAATTTTATCGCTTTGTATTGGATTCACTCATTTAAACCGAATGATCTAGAAACTACATTTTTTATGTATTACTAGCCGACGTTTCGTATTCTTTACAGGATTCATGGTCACGGCAGACTAAGGTGAAAATTGTTTCTTTCTCTACACCTAAATGAAATCAATACAACGCGATGAAATCCGTAAACTGTATTTTAATTTTAAAACCCAAGAAGATATTATATAGATGATTTTTTTATGTATTATAATTATTACTAGTGACTCGTCCCGGCTTCGCACGGGTGCAAAATTATACATTTATAAACCTACCTCTTGAATCACTCTATCTATTAAAAAACCGCTTCGAAATCCGTTGCGTAGTTTTAAAGATTTAAGCAAACATAGGGAGAGACAGACAGAAGACAGACTTTGTTTTATACTATGTAATGATAGTGCTGATACACTTGAGCATTCACTTGTAACCGAAAAGCGAGCATTGGGCGTTGTTTGTTTTGTGAAACTGAACAACGAACAGAGCCGAACATTTCACGGTCTTCCTAGTGAACGCTTTAATCAACAGAAACGTCAAAGCAAATTTACCGTCAATTCGCTAGAATGCTCGCCAGAATGTATGCCGGAATGCTCACTAAAACACACTCGTTTGTATTTCTAATTTGTATAATTCGCAAGAATGCTCACTAGAGGTGAATGCTCAATACGATTATACATATTTCACTCTTTTGATCGATTTGTTGCTTTGAGTCTATGTTTTCTTTTTTTTCTTTTCTTTTAAAAATCTGTAAAGCATTTCTACCTAGTCATCATCATCTTTTTATCGGTTGTTTGTAATCCTTCCCTAGTGTCTAAGTTTTGAGACCGCTTCCGACATTGCCTAAAAATCCTTATTCTGAGACAAATCCCGGCATCGACAGCTTTACGTGCTCTACGAAGCACGTATGTTTCTTGAGACCTAAAATGATAGCTAAATGAATATTGATTTAAGCTATTACTTACCTCACTGAATAATAAACTTGTAGCGTAAATAATTCCGAAAGCTTTTTAAATTGTGACACAAGCAATTTGAAGTTGTGCTAACTGAGTAATATTATATGTTTTTATTTATCTGAAAAATGTCATTTAGTCTGGTTCTGCAAATTTACTGAAGTTTCTGAGTCAAGTCCATTTCTTGACCCACATTTCAAAACATATACAGAAATTTATTTAAAGTTTAAGTTAGGCAATTCGCTTTGTGGAAGTATTGTTTAAAATCTGATTGAACTTGGAAAGTGGATCCTTTTTTATTGCGTGGTGGAAATTTGTTATGAGGCTATTTGAATACACGACTAGGCCATAATTATAGTATGATTAAACAAGTTGGCGGCAGACGTCGGAGGTGTGTGAGGCTCAGCTCTAAAGGAATACGGGTCATACTCACTATAAACCACTGCGGTGACCACTACGGTCCCGTGTGGACCTTAAGTACCAACGCAAAAGTCCTAGATGCAATCGGTATAGCGAATGAGCATGACAATGATCATCTTACTTTCGTTTATTTTCTTCTGTTTGTATATTTTTTGGTAATCATATTTGCAAAATACATTTAATAATTTATTTCTAAATTAACTAAACATACGTTTAATCTTAAACAATACACCACCTGGATCAAAAATAAAACCCGAAACAGACTAGACGGTTGAACAAAAACATATTGCATTGTAATCTAAAACTAGTCATTGTGTTCCCGGAATGTACTACAGATCGCACACGGTGACTGTTGACGACGATGAAAATAAATCTGCTATACACACGGACGGTAAGTTTGGTGAATGTATAGACGGCAATTATGCTCGACAATTTGAATTTACTACTCCGATACCTGGACACTAAGATAACTATTCATATTATGTTTCGTTTTATAGACTCGCACCTGTATACTGAAGGGCTATGCAGAGGATTTTAGATCCCACCTAATAGTGGCCGCGGCAATAGCATAGTGGAGAGACCGGCAGACTGCTACGCAGAGGGTCCGGGTTCGAATCCACGGCGCGCACCGATGATTTTTCGGAGTTATGTGTGTATTTAATTGTTAATTATCGCTTGCTAAGCGGTGAAGGAAAACATCGTGAGGAAACCTGCATGTGTGAGAGTTCTCCATAATGCTCTTGAAAGACATGTGAAGTCTGCCAAGTCGAATTGGCCAGCGTGGTGGACTATGGCATTACCCTTCTCATAATGGTCAGAGGCCCGTGTTCAGCAGTGGGACCGTATAAAGGGCTGATGGTGATGATGTGATGATAGTAACACTTTTGCCCACCCCGGGAATCGACCAGATCGCCACTGGACCACGAAGGCACATGTGTTTAATATAAAACTATAGAGTCTTGTCTATGTAAACCACTAAAATGGCTGGACCAATATTTATAAAATTGAAAGTATTGAAAGTAGGTACCTACATATGTATATTAAAACACTTCAAAATAAATTCAATAATAATTTTAACACGCATTAATGTGCAAATATCGTTTGGTTTAATTATATTTTATTTTATTCTACTTGTGGAAGTAGCAAAGATACTGGTGCGAAAAAAATTGCAAGGGCTGTTGGAATTCGCAATTAAAAATTATTTGGTATTTGGTTAAAATAAATGTTATAATACAGAAGCCAGATCTCAAATGATATTTGCGATGTTGCTTCTGTATCATTTGTCACTAGGACTATTAAAAAGTAATGTTTGTTGATAAAAATTGAAACCACAGTCATTTCAGGATAGGAAATAGTTTTTCACTTTACGTGTAGTATGTTCTAATCGGGAGGCCAGTTAATTTTTATCTTCTAACTCAAAGAGAGGGATATTATAAGTGTAGCGTGTCCGTTTATTTGTAGCATCGTAACTCATAAATGAATGGACCGATTACTACATAAGCTGGATTGATTGAGAGAATAATTGTAGGATCTACATCTTTGTTTGACCTATTTTCACGATAAAATTAACCATTTTGGAGAAAAATGGAAAAGTCCTTAATTTTGTACGTTTGACCTTGAATAAAAAAATCGCAAAAGTAGGATCGATGGGGATTTTTGACATTTTATTTATAATGATGCATTTAACGACTCTGCCAATTTTTAGCTCTATGCGAATTATGGCTTGGTTATGAGTTTTTTTGTCTATTTTGAATGGACTAAGTATATTTTCCTCAAGAACATTAACCCACTTAACGTATAATTTTTACTTGTTTATAATCTTCGTAAGATGCTTATTATGACACAATATGCATTAAGTTAGCCTGACAAGTGAACCAACAGTTAATTTGAAGAACTTTTTCTTTTAGGAGAAGGAAAACTCCGAAATTAAACCAACTTCTAGGGAGCATACCTGACACAAAACCCCGATCTAAGGTGTAAACCGACCCGTGCCGAGGGATTCGTGGCCAGAGGGCAAGCTGGTCGTGAACGGAGGGTGCCTGTGTTGGTGGTCACAGGGCACAGCTGATATTCCGCCTTACCCCCGTAAAGGGCTCTGTGGGGGTGGACAGTCTAGATCCCTACATCTCGTGGGAACGCTATGGGAACAAAATCTACTTCTTCTCCATACGGCGGCGACGTGGTTCGCAACCCGTCACGTCTCGTTCCCCGCGAGGGCGAAAAGCGGCCTACGGAAAGCCGGTTGGCAACGTTGAACGTTGGAGGAGGGATGGACGGTAAATTGGATGAAGTATGTCAGATGATGGATGATAGAAAGATTGATGTTCTTTGTGTGAATGAAACAAAAAGGAAAGGGTGTGACACCACCCAGCTTGGCACATATACGGCGTATTGGTCAGGGGTAGATAGTACCACCAGAGCCTGCAAGGGACTTGGTGTAATACTATCTGCGCGAATGAATGAGTGTGTAAAAGAGTTTGAATGTGTAAATGCTAGGCTACTATGGATGAGAATGAAAGTAGGACTTACTCGTGTCTTTATTATTGGGGTGTACGCCCCGGTCAATATAGTAACGGGTATGTCACAGCAAGAGCAAGACGAAAGGCAGGAGTTTTGGGAGATTTTAAGAGATATTTTGAGGAAATGTAAGGATAACGAAAGATTGATCTTGTTAGGGGATTTCAATGGATGGGTGGGAGTAAAACGAGATGGATTTGAAAAGGTGTTAGGTGCATTCGGTGATAAGAGTGTGAATGACAATGGAAAAACTCTGCTTGAGGTTTGTTTGGAGTGGAGCCTTTGTGTGACAAACACCATGTTTGATCACAAAAGGATACATATGTATACGCGTGAGGCAAAAAATGTTAGAAGAAGTATGATTGATTTTGTAATAGTAGATGAACGATCGAGAAAGAATGTGTTGGATACAAGGGTGTATCGAGGGATCGGCATCCACACAGACCACTTCTTGGTGTTGAGCCGGATAAGTGGGCTCTTTAAAGGATGGCGACACCGAGAGCATAATGAAAATAGAGTCTTGGAAAGAATAAAAGTAGAAAATCTACAAGAGAAAGATATGAAAGGTGAGTATAAACGAATATTGATAGAAAGATTTGAGAGGTTCGATGGCATAAATGATATGGATGAATTGTGGCAGTCCTTTAAAGAAGAGGTAGTATGTGTTGCGTCTGAAGTATGTGGTGTGATCAAGAGAAGGAAAATACGAAAGGTTAAGAATACATGGTGGGACAAGGATATACAATCAGCAGTGTCAGAGAAGAAGAAAGCTTGGTTAGATTGGTTGGCTGCCAGAGCAAATGAAAGAATGGGAAAAGCAACGAGCGAGGACATAGACGAAGCAAGAAAGGAGTTTGTTAGGTCAAAAAGAATAGTGAAAGAAATGGTTAAAAGGAAAAAAGAGGTAAAGAAAGATGACTTTGATAGCAGACTATCTGACGATTTCCGGAGAAACATTAAGTTTTTCTGGAAATCCGTTCGTGCAGTTCGGGGAAGAACTCAATTCTCAGAATACACATCCATCAGAGACAAGAATGGAAGGATATTGAATGGTGAATCGTGCGTGCTGAAGAGATGGAAAGAGTATTTTGTAGGTTTATTTGAAAGAACGGCGATAGAGACACCGATCGATGAAATGGATGGTAACGATAGCGATGATGAAAGTGTTATTGGCGTGGATGAGATCGTGAAGGCACTGGGAAGTATGAAAGTAGGTAAGGCTGCAGGATATGATAGGATTACAGTCGAAATGCTGAAGGCTGGACAAGGCATCATAGTTGGTCAGTTGCAGCGGTTATATAACTTGTGCTGGAGCACCGGCCGAGTACCTAATGACTGGGCCACAGCTGTAGTTGTGCCTCTTTATAAAGGAAAAGGCTCGCAACAAGACTGCAAAAACTATAGAGGCATTAGCCTTCTCAGCATTGTATGCAAAGGTACTGATTGAAAGAGTTATGAAAGTAACCGACAAGAAAATATGGGATGTACAGGCGGGATTCCGAAAGGGTATGGGATGTACGGATCAGGTTTTTTACTTGCGAAGCATAGCCGAAAAGTTTTTAGCCAAAGGTCAAAAGGTCTATTGCGCATTCGTGGATTTGGAAAAGGCTTACGATAAAGTGGTGAGGAATGAAATGTGGTCGGTGCTGTCAATGAATGGGGTGGACAGCAGCCTCATTCGAGCTCTGAGATCCCTTTATGAGGATTCTAGAGCTTGTGTGAGGATAAACGGGGCATACACTGACTGGTTTACCATCGAGAAAGGTGTTAGACAGGGATGTGTAGCGTCGCCGTGGCTGTTTAACCTCTTCATGGACAGTTGTTTGCAAGATTTAGAAAATAGTGACTGCGGATTAAGGATGAATGGGTTACTCGTCAAATGCCTTCTTTATGCTGATGATCAGGTAATACTTGCATCTTCAGCGGAGGAGTTGCAGGAGATGGTAACAATCATGCATTGTGCGTTAGAGAGGAAAGGAATGATAGTGAATGTAAGTAAAACGAAAGTTATGGTTTTTGACAAGGAGGAATGCGTTACGGCTTGTAATGTTTTGATCGATGGACAGCGAGTGGAACAAGTGAATGAGTTTGTTTACTTAGGTAAGTTGTTTACAAGAGATGGTAAGAATGAAGAAGATATTGAAAGAAGAGTTAATGCAGGTAATAGTGTGAATGGAGCTCTGAAGGCGTTTATGAACAGTCAAAACGTATCCAAAAAGGCACGTTTGGCTGTGCATAGAGGGGTGTTAGTGCCTACCCTTATATATGGTAGTGAAAGTTGGGTATGGCAGAAGAGACTTGAAAGTAGAATAAATGCTGTAGAAATGAGAGCACTGAGAAGTATGTGTGGTGTGTCTTTGACCGACAGAGTAAAGAATTGTGTGATACGAGAGTGGTGTGGGGTAAAAGAAGATGTAGTAACAAGCATCGAGAAAGGCATGTTAAGATGGTTTGGGCACATGGAGAGGATGGATGAGGAAAGACTGACAAAGAAGATATATAAGGCAAGTGTGAATGGGACAGGACGAAGGGGAAGACCTAGGCGGACGTTCTCTGACCAGATTGGAGACATCCTAAAAAAAGGACAGGTCAGAAGTACCCTAAACAGAAGAGCATGCATGAGAAACTTGATGGGAGTGAATGAAGCAAGAGAGGTATGTCAGGATCGTTGCAAATGGCGTTCCGTAGTCTCTGCCTACCCCTCCGGGAAACAGGCGTGAGTCTATGTATGTATGTATGTTTTTCTTTTCCAACTTTTATAGAAATGATATACTACGACCGCACCTTTATATTCAGGTACCAAAAAACTAAAGTGGAAAAACCAGAAAGATTAGGTACGCTTTTTACTCGTGCAACATCAACTAGGTAATAAAAAGTATACAACTCGACAGATCCATTTTCTGGAACCAGGCCAAAGAATTAATACAAAAATACCCGAAATCTACGCAAACGGATTCCTAACCATCTAATGTTTTATTACGTAGCAACATTCAATATTTTACGACGAGTCTAGACTAAAGGCAATCTACGCAAGTAGCACTGATTGATGACTAGATCGGAACTGATCAAGGCGAATTGTGTGGAGGTAAATCGGTCTATGTCTTGCTAATGTTATTTGTGGTATAGATGTATGAGAAACGCTGAATATTGGGAAGCCATTGTTTTGGTAATATGTTACTGTTAAGACAATATGGTTCTATCAATACTAATGTTATAAAGACAGAAATGGTTGTATTTTTGTTAAGATTGGACGGCACTAATACAAGGAAATAAATATAATTATGTAGTATCGAGATAGTTTGAACCATAATTGTGTATTATCCTTATACGTGTATTCTGTGGTTGGATTTTCTTGTTTGTTTTGTCTTTTTTTTAATTTATGTTTTTCCAATTTTATATCTTCACTACTATCAGCCAGTCTTGGTCCACTTTTGGTTATTCATAGACCTGTCTTAATTTGCGTTATAATAAAATTATGAGTAATCAGGATAATCGACCTACTAAATCTAACAGTCTTTTGCAGTACAGTGCTGGCTACAGACATCTCCTAATTTACGTAATAATAACATTGTGATACAAAAAAAGGGTTTTCTCAGTATGCCACGCTGCTGGCCAGATAGGTTGGTATATGGTCTGGTGTCGAGATTTCCGTTTCTTCTTAAATATGTACATATTTGCTTTGTGTATTTCCCATAATCGAAATTGTGGCTTTGGATATTCTCAATGTATCACCTCACGGACAAAACACCATGAGCCAAATAATCCATCCATTGTTAACCGTCGATAATTAATACCAGTATGACTAGATCATTACTATCTGTAATCTGGCACATTAGGCCGAGCCGTGGTGGTCGACCGCACCCTGACCACTGATAATTAATCAATATCTCTCAGCTGATTAATTGGCTGAACCATGAATCGTTCGCCGCAGGAGGCAGGAGGTTTTGAAGGATAGGCTTTGATAACAGCTTGATTAAAAGCCTAGTATATGTAGGATTATTTGAAACACAATAACACACTATTTGGATTTTGTTATTTTTTTAAACGACAATGTCCGCTCTTCATACGGTAGATACTTGTATCGATTATTATTTAATAATAAAATATAGAAAAAGTCGGATTTGATGGGTTACACAAATGTTTGCCTCTTTCAGGGCAAGCTTAACGCGATTTAACAGCGAGAAACACTTCAATGACTACGCCAAACAAGTGTGCTCTGTAATGCCAATAAAACTAATCTTACTGTCATCTGTACCTATGAGTATATGGAATTCTTGCGTTACTGACTGCTGCTTGACAAACAACGTACAGCCGAAACTACTAGGCGGAGCATGCCAAAATATGACATGTATGTTCCTTGGGGAGTTTAGGGGTTGAGCACTAATAAGGGAATTCGCAAAATTTTACGAGTTTGGGCAGAAACAAGTGAATTAAAAAATATGTGCAAGCGTAGCTACGGGCATCCTGTAATCCATTAATAAAAAGGGTATCACGCATAATCGATTAAGTTACACATAAAAATAAAATAAATATTTTATCAAATTGATACCAATCCACATTTATTATCAGAATTAATTTAGACCGACAAATAAAATTGTAAGCCATGGCTAGACGAATAGACGCACAGATATATCATTTGTGAAGCTCTAAAATAGAAATAGCCTAGCAGGAATACAATAATAAAGAATCGAAACAAATTTTCCGTTTTTCAGTCATTGAAAGTTACGTTCATTCTCCATTTGTTTCGGAGTATATTTTGCGACTGAATTTTACATATGACTGATTTCGGTTATAGATGATTTTGAAATTAAACTACATGTGTACATGTGTAACATTCGCGTAAACCCAAGAAAATATTAAATTAAACTACAGTTCACGAATTTAATCGTTTTGTATTGGTTTCACTTAGTTATTACATTTAAACCGAATGATCTAGAAACTACATTTTTTAATTTGTTACTAGACGACGTTTCGAATTTTTTACAGGATTCATGGTCACGGCAGACTAAGGTGATATTTGTCTCTTTCCCTACACCTAAGTGAAACCAATACAACGTGATTATGAAATCCATAAACTGTAATTTAATTAAATTTCAATTTGTAACATTCGCGTAAACCAAAGAAGATATTATTATAGATGATTTTTTTTTATTATAATTATTATAGTGCTGATACACCGGAGCATTCACTTGTAACGGCACAGCGAGCATTGGGCGTTGTTTGTTTTGTCAAACTGAACAACGAACAGAGCCGAACATTTCACGGTCTTTCTAGCAAACGCTCTAATCAGCAGAAACGTCAAAGGAAATTTACTGGCAATTCACTAGAATGCTCGCCAGAATTTACGCAAGAATGCTCGCTAAAACACACTCGTTTGTTTTTCTATTTTGTATAATACTGAAAAATGCTCATTTGAGGTGAATGCTCAATACGATTATACATATTTCACTCTTTTGATCGATTTGTTGCTTTGAGTTTGTCTTCTTTTTTTCTTTTCTTTTGAAAATCTGTAAAGCATTTCTACCAAGCCATCATCATCTTTTTATCGGTTGTGTGTAATCCTTCTCTAGTGTCGTAGTTTTGAGACCGCTTCCGACATGGCCGAAAAATCCTTATTCTGAGACAAGGCCCGGAATCGACAACTTTAGGTGGCCTCCGAAGCACGCATGTTTCTTGAGACCTAAAATGATAGCTAAATAAATATTGATTTAAGCTATTACTTTTTTACTATTATCATTCAGTGAGGTACACTGAATGATAAACTAGTAGCGTAAATTATGCCGAAAAAGTATTTACCTGAGAAATGCCATTAATTCTGTTTCTGTAAGTTCACTGAAATTGCTGAGTCGAATGAAGTTCTCGGATGACCCACATTTCAAAACATGTACAAAAATTCATTTAAAATTTAAGTCAGACACCGCCGCAGTGATAAATCTCAACAGTGTGTAGACGTCATTAGTGTAGTGTGTCGAAGTACCGACATTGCGAACTTAAATAAAGACCAAGTGAGGGTAGTCGCCGAAACCCGCACTTCCACAAGACGGAGCTGAGCTCTCATCAGTTTCTCCACGACCACGCTCGGTGCAAGACGAGCGAAACGTCGGAACCAAATAGGTATTTATACCTTAAATAAGTTAATTGTACGCGATTAAAACCCGCTAATTTATTTTGTATGATATATACAAATCGCGATAGTTTAAAATCGATTAATTTAAGTCAGGCAGTAGTCGCATTGTGGAAGTATTGGTTCAAATCTGGTTAAATATGGGAGTGGACCTTTTTTTGTAGCGTGGTGGAAATTCGTTATGAGCCGTTTCGACTTCACAACTAGACCATATAGTATGATCAAACAAGTTGGTGGCAGACGTCGGCGGTGTGTGAATCTCTGCTCTAAAGACGTTTGGGTTATACTCACTATAAACCACCGCGGTGACCACTATAGTCGTATTTTTTATTAGACGAAGCTAACTGATGTACTAACGTACATAAACTGACAACACTTACTGTGTTGTCAGTTTATGATGAAATAAAATAGTGTTGTGACAAAGAGAATGATTGAAAAAACTCTTGAATGAATGAAATTGCCTCGATTGTCTAGTGAATAGTTAGTGTGCCGAACGGCCGATATCGGGTACGGTGTTCGAGTTTTCGAAGACTATGTTCCTATAGTATTTACCTATACTGAATACCTAGTTTTAAACATTAAGGAAAAAATTGCGAGGAAACTTGTTAGACTGTTCTATTTTCAATACATCATGTAGTTGAAACTATAGATGTATAAAATATAACAATTTATTGGTAGGTTATGAAAATAAATACATCGCTTACTACATAATTTGCTTTTATTCATCATCAGATAAATAAACATCACTATCGCTTGCGGTGACATTAATTATAAATCTGTCTGAAACATTGTCGATCATTTCATCAGTTGTCGAGATCATACATTTTGTCTTCTTCTTTAATTATATGAGACACGCAGCTACTCCATTTTTCAGGTGTGATATGTTAAAGTCCTACTTCAAAAAGTTTTTTTACTTCTGTCACTTAGAAGGTTTGTTATTTCTTGCAACATATCCTTTAGACTGCGCCCATACCAACTCAATGGAATTGAGCTCACGGTGGTATGGAGGCAGACGTAAAACAATTATCCCATGCTACGCTGCCATCTCGTCCACAACATACGTATGTACGAAACAATATAGCATCAAATAAACACAACAATTACCACAAACACAACGTAACGGAAAACTTAACAAAAACAATAACTAAATACTAAACAGCGTGAGCGCAGAAAAAACATTCTTGCTATCAGACCTGAGGTTAGAAGCCGAATGAATAACAAACAAAATGGCGACCGACGCGCGCCGCGCTTTGTAATAAGCCGTCAATATACTGATGTAACTACTTACATAACTATTAGTAACTTATATCAGAGCACTTTTATTGTAAAATAGAAATAATATTATTTTATTCTTTGAAATGATTAACTATTCACACTCATTGTTCGTTCATGTGATTGAACGAGAACTAAACGCATCACTATTACTTTAAATATGACAACATTATTTTACAAAGTGACATTAGCTACTGTCAGTTGGCTTCGTCTAATTAAAAATACGACTATACGTGTGCACCTTGAGTATCAACGCGAAAGCCCTTAATGCAATCGGTATAGCGCATGAGCATGACAATGTTCATTTTATTTTCGTTTATTTTCTTCTATTCGTATATTTTTGGTTATCATGCTTAGAAAATAATTCCAAATAATTTATTTCTAAATTAACTAAACAAACGTTTGATCAAAAACGCCACCTGGATCAAAAATAAAACCTGAAACAGACTAGACGGTTGAACAAAAACAGATTGCATTGTGATCTTAAAATAGTCATTGTGTTCCCGGAATGTACTACAGATCGCACACGGTGACTGTTGGAAACGATGAAAATAAATCTGCTATACACAAGGACGGTAAGTTTGGTGAACGTATAGACGGCTATTTATTATGCTCGACAATTTGAATTTACTACTCCGATACCTGGACACTAAGATAACTATTCATATTATGTTTCGTTTTATAGACTCGCACCTGTATACTGAAGGGCTATGCAGAGGATTTTAGATCCCACCTAATAGTAGCCGAGGCAATAGCATAGTGGAGAGACCGGCAGACTGCTAGGCAGAGGGTCCGGGTTGCGTATTTACAAAGCCTATACCATTAGAGTGAAAGTGCAAACTGAACTGGCTTAGCTTTTGTTTGACAAAAACTTGACGAAACCCTAGTCTATTCTAGTACAGAAATTAACTGAACTCGCGTAGACTTTGTAAGATAAATTCATTGTAACATTGCAGCAACAAATGCTATTCAATTTGGCACTAGGTTTAGGACCACAATGTGCCTAGTGCCTAGTTGGTTAGGTGCGACTGTATGTAATTCAAGTAACTAAATAAGTTATGTTAGGTTCTCTTTTGACCCTTAACCCAAAAATAGGAGCCCTGCGAAGCAGGGCTCCGTCAACTTATATATACTTATATCACAAATATAATATGTAGGTAAGTAGACATTATGTCCAATTAAATAGTTTTTAATAAACTAAGTTGACGGAGCCCTGCTTCGCAGGGCTCCTATTTATGGGTTAAGGTTCAAAAGAGAACCTAACGTAACCTATTTAGTTACTTGAATTACGTACATTCGCACCTACCAAACCAAAACCATGTTTGAAAATATCTCGACAAAGGCTAATCTATTTGAGTGAATATGAATCATACTGTACTAGGTTTTGTACGTGTATTTTCTTTGAAAATATCAAGGCAAAAAGCTAATCCATTTGAGTCAGTTTTTTTACTGAGATAGATTAGGTATTGTCGAATAATATGCATAAACAAAAAGCTATTCGATTAGAGTCTGACTAGTGACTCAAAGAGTATAGGCTTTGTAAATACGCGTCCGGGTTCGAATCCACGACGCGCACCGATGACTTTTCGGAGTTATGTACGTATTAAATTGTTAATTATCGCTTGCTAAATGGCGAAGGAAAACATCGTGAGGAAACTTGCATATCTGATAGTTCTCCATAATATTCTTGAAAGTCTGCCAAGTCGAACTTGGCCAGCGTGGTGGACTATTGCCTTACCCTTCTCATAATGAGAAGAGGGCCGTGTTCAGCAGTGGGACAGTATAAAGAGCTGATGGTGATTATGTGATGATAGTATCGCTTTTGCCCACACCGGGAATCGACCAGATCACCACTGGACCACGACTGCACATGTGTTTAATATAAAACTATATAGTCTTGTCTATATAAACAACTAAAAGGCTAACTGGCTGGACCAATATTTATAAAATCAAAAGTATTGAAAGTACCTACATACGTATATTAAAACACATCAAAATAAATTCAATAATAATTTTAACACGCATTAGTGTGCAAATATCGTTTGGTTTAATTATATTTTATTTTATTCTACCTGTGGAAGTAGCAAAGATACAGGTGCGAAAAAATTGCATGGGCTGTTGGAATTCGCAATTAAAAATTATTTGGTATTTGCTTAAAATAAATTGTATAATACAGAAGCCAGATCGCAAATGTTATTTGCGATCTTGCTTTTGTATCGTTTGTCACTAGGACTATTAAAAAGTAATTTTTGTTGAAAAAATTTGAAACTACAGTCATTTCAGGATAGGAAATAGTTTTTCACTTTACCTGTAGTATGTTCCAATCGGGAGGCCAGTTAATTTTTATTTTCTAACTCAAAGAGAGGGATGTTATAAGTGTAGCGTGTCCGTTTATTTGTAGCATCGTAACTCATAATCGAATGGACCGATTACTACATAATTAACTGGATTGATTGAGATAATTCTTGCGTATAATTTGATATGATTACTTAAAATAATATATCTTTTTATATTATTTATCGTATTAAATGAATCATCATCATCATCGTCCTAGCGTTATCCCGGTTGCATCCGAGGGTTACACACCATGGAGCCCGAGGTTCGCTAACTCGTCCAACTAGATATGACAGAATATCAACTTTTCCACCGAGCGACTGCCCTCTGACCTCTGCAACCCAAAGGGAAAGCGATATTCCATGGTTTAAACCAGTATCAGTTTATTTAAGGGTACTGACTCCCCGTAACGACTGTCAAAGATCTTCATGATAGCCGAGACCGACGGTTTAACGTGCTCTCCGAGGCACGGGACAAGTGATAATTAACTGCATTCAATGAATACCCATACATTTCCCTTTGTTCTTCGTCGCAGTTTTTTGACTATTACAGTCAAAAAACTGCGACAACCTTGGGTAAATCCTCGACTCGTACTACTTTGTTGGGTATAAACTGTACACTAAAAATAAAACGATATTTCTCAAGATATATTTTAAGCCATATCATCATCATCAGCCTTGTATATCAATTGTCCCGCTAGACACGGGTCACTTCTCACTATGAGAAGGGTAAGGTTATAGTATCATAGTTCACCACGGTGGCCAAGTGCGGGATGGCAGTCTTCACATGTCAATATTATGCGGCCCTCTCAGGCATGCAGGTTTCATCACGATTTTTTCCTTTACCTTTCATTTAGCAAATGATAACTAACAGTTTTAATTAACAGTTTTAATTTTAAGTCTAATGAAGATAATATATTCAAATCACATTGCTGTGCGCTTAAGATCAAATAAAACAACTCTATAAAGAACTATTCTGCGAAAATCAAATCTAGCGAGATCATTAGAAGATGGACTACCTTTTGATCTTCACAACAATCAACTTCAAAGCTCCAATCAAACATATTACATAGAGCATAGCAATCAGATAGAAAGATAAGTCAATCTTGTTCAAAAAAGAACTATCTAGAATACTAGTCGACTCTGAACATACACCTATAGTAAACCTGGAACTTACTACGGCTTGCGCCCAATGTAACAATATATTTGTCTGACTGCTCGAAGCGACGAATAAATCTCACGTGACACACTGACAAATTGTTGTTTTAACTTATACGTCAGTGACACACAGGTTATTAAGTTTGACAGCAAACTTATTTAAACTTGCACAAGATTTGTGTTTTCTACTATCTGGTTACAAAACTGCGTTAGAATATTATATGGAATAAAATTTCGCCCTTTAATTTTCATTGATGGAACTTCATTGCTTACTGTTTTGTAACACAATTTATAAAAACAATTAAAATAGCTTATTTGTGTCGTATAGATTTATCTTATGTTTAGATTTAAATACGTAGAATGTGTATCTTCAGTGAGCTCATGCTTAAAGTACTGAGTTTGGTACGATGTGACATTTGTCCCCGGTAAGTAAGGTCTTGCAGAAGATAGAAATCTAGGCAGATAAAAAAAATAAATTGACGGTACAATACCTACTTGTTGGGATATTGGGTCAGTTAATAACTCTAATGTTTTTCGTATGCGTTTATTGGAAACTTATTAATTCGTGTTTATTGGTGCTGGTGATTATTTGATGCATATACATCATCGATGCTAAAAAAAAGCATTGTCTCATTATTTTATGCGCAAAAATACGAGTAAAATTACTTACAAATTAGTAGTGCTCTTAAAATTCTGCACCCAATGGACCGAAGCTATCATGTTTCATGCTATAAAAGTAGGAAAATGATATTAAAAAGAAGCATTTTTTTTCAATACACATCTGTCAATAGGTTAATCTGGACGCGTCAGCCAATACATGGCTAGCCTAGACAGGTTGATGGTTTGGCAAGCAAAACTAATAAAGCCGTAGTATGAGTGCCTATTGAGATTATGTCAAATCTTTTACCCAAAGAAATACAACTCAATAGAAAATCAAAAGATAGATTTATATTTATATACAGGTTGTCACAAGACCCATCACCAAGCCGAAGTCTTCTCGTTTTGGACATCATACCAAGTCATACTAAGCAAAAATAAAACTTGGGAAATTATTAATATTTCTGATCATGTCAAGATGAATAGTAATACTACTCTGTCAAGAAAGTATCGGGAAAAGATCAATAATATACAAACTGTTTGTTATTCATCCAAATTTATTTTATCACCTTCAAAGTATGCTCCTTCAGAAACTATCCACTTACGCCAACGAATAATCCAATCATTAAAACATTTTTTAAACGCTGTTTCCGGAATTGAGTTTAGTTCTCGAAGCGAATTCTCCTTTATATCTTCTACCGATTGAAAACGGCTGGCACAAAGTGGTAATTTGAGTTAAGGAAAATGAATGAAGTGGGCTGGAGCCATATCTGGTGAAATGGTGGTTGCTCGATGGTATTTGTTGAGTGTTTGGTCAAAAATTCGTTCACAATGATGGCCTTGTACGAAGGCGCATTATCGTGGTGCAAAATTATTTTGGGGCTACCCGTCTGGCAAGATGTTTAATACCCAATTGTTTATGATGTTACCACTTTGATGGCCTACCAGAGGGAGGCAAATCTTCCATCACATCTCGACTGCTTTTGAACGCTTTGTACCACTCATAAGCACGAGCTTTTGATAAAGCCGATTCACCGTAAGCCTTTTGTTATATTTTCATTGACTCCGAAAACGAAATTCCATTGGCAATGCAAAATTTAAGACAAACTCTTTGTGCGATGTTTTTGTCCTTTATGAAATTTGCAATACACACTAGATATGATATAACTAAAAACAGCACTGTATTTAATATAAATAACCGACGTAACACAAACTCCGCGCCAAAATGAAAAACAGTTGCGCCAACATAGCAACAATAAAAAAAAACAAAAATTTGAATTTGAAACCATGAACAAATAATTTATTCCCGACACATTTTTGACTGAGTGTATAGCGCTCATAGCGTGACTTGACTTGCCATTCGTAAAAGATCGGCAAATTAAACAACCCCCTAACTTTGCCGATCTATTATGCACAGGTCACCACTTGGCCAACCAAACCGCGTGTGGCATTTACATCAGAGCGCTACCATACTTCGGAGGGAACCTAAAACTGTTGCTCGCGGTTCATGACTCTGGACAACAATTGTTTGACCATTTTAGAGGCCTCGGTCTAATAGCTCCGACACTAGAATTAGCCACGAGAAAGAAAGAAAATGAATAATAAGTTACTATTACATGATAGCGTGCAACAAAATAATTCTCATAACCACTCGACCGTTAGTATGTAAACATTCTTACAAACCGTGCTACTTCAACTTATAAGTCAGGGTCCGCTAGAATGACTTCCGGGACAACATCCTGCATTATTTTTATTATTATTATTATTCACTTTATTTATTACAGTTCTCGTTGTTAATTTTATATTAATAAACTACATTTAAAAAAAGTTTAAAAATATAAAAGGGACCGCGGAGACCCACCGGTGTCGGGTACAGGGACCAAGCCACCGGTTAAGCCACTGGTTAGGGCCTTAGAGACAGGAACTTCCTCACGATGCGTGCCATGTCGAGAAGAACTGCCTTCTGCATCAAGGACTTGATCCAACTGCCTAGTGCGAGCCTCTTTAGGTGTTGATCGAGGCTCTTGGCGATTAGCCCATTTACCGACACGACTATCGGCACAATGATCACTGAATCCCAACCCACATGTCAACAATCTCGTGAACTAGGTCCAAATATTTAATCTCCTTCTATTTTTCTGCCTTCACGAGATTGCCGTCATGCGGTATGGTGATATCGATTATCATTGCAAGTCGCTCTGCTCGGTTTATCACTACAATATCAGGCTTATTGGCTACAATAGTCCTGTCTGTAATGATAGACCGATCTCAGTACAACAATGCACGACCATGCTCGAGAACTGGGTCGGGCACATATCTGTAGTATGGTACCTCTGAACCAACGAGATTATATTTAAGGGCTAGTTGCTGATGGATTATCCTGGCCACTTGGTTGTGTCTGTGCAAATACTGACCGATGGCAAGACTCGAACAACCGGACACTATATGCCTGAGGAATTCCCCGGGTTGGTGACACGCCCGTCAACCGTCCCATCCCTAAGAATATACTTTCGGTAGTTGTTTTTCATGACAACTTCGTCCATAATTGCAAAGACTAAACCTTCGGTTTCTCCAATGAGATCACCGAATCGCAGCCAGGAGATAGAAGCTTTAAAATTTACATCGGGCCCATGTAAGGCCCGGTAGAATCGTCCATGCAGCTCCTTGCCCCTCCATACTTCTCATTGGTCCTCAGTACTAAGTACTGCAGGTTTGTGCCAGTTCTTTTTTCTTTATTATTATTATCCGCAGCAAGATCATCAGACATGAAAGTTTGCGTTGCGGCGGGTTCAGACGAAGTAAGTTCCACGTACTTCATAGAGCTTGTTATATCATTGTTGTTTTATGTGTAGAATATATTTTGTGCGTCGGTGAAGTATTTTAGTAAGACATGATGAAGAGTTAATTGAGAGATTTAGATCTATCTACCTTTTTTTGGATTGTTATTTTCTGATTTTGATTGATCAGCTTTGTGAATGTGTAACTGTTTTAGGTTAAACATTTAAAGCCGATTTGCATACTACAATCAGTTATTATTAACAATGTAAGCGATCTAATTTATTTATCGTCCTAGCGATATTGAAATTTGGAGCCTGTGGTATTCTTTCTACGAGTGTTCTAACCAGATATTGTGAATTTGTGAAAAAGCTAATACTCTGTCAAATAATAGCTTTTCCACAAAGTTACTGCTGTCTAAAATACGCGACTCAAAGGTAAGGTGACGATATTCCATGGTTAGCCATGGAACCCCGCAGATTATTGTCATTGATATATCAAAGTATATTGGTACTTTCCATAATTTCGGTCACACCGAGAATTTTAATCTGGTACCTTCAACACGGCAGTCTGCTGATATCACAAAAAATTATGTGCGCTAACTATAAACCGATATTATATATGGTTAAATAAATCTTGCCTTATCTTAGCTATGTTTCAACCCAAAAATATTTTACATTCAAAAACCCGAAACCACAACCTCGATAAGAACCCGACGTTATCCATCAGTGACTATATATCTAGAACAAGGTTATCAAGTTCCGGAGAGGCTTTGACACCGGCTGCCCATACTAAACTAATTATACCAATTACCTCCTAGTTTAAGATATCACGACTCAACTTTGTGTACGTCACGGCACAGTTTTCCTGCCGCCACATATGAGAGTATGATGTTATAAGTAGTTATTCATAAGCTTATTGTTGTACCGTGTAAAAGTTTTAAAATGATTATTTATGTTGAGTATGGCTCATAAAATCATATTTATATTATAGCGATAGAATATTATATAAACCATAGTTTGATTTCAATGTGTAATATTCGCGTAAACCCAAAAAATACTATTGAAGTCGGTTTGTCGAAAAAACCGCTTGACAAATAAAATCAATCGGCAAATCAAAATAAGGCAGGTACGTTATACATTGATGTATGTACTAAGACTCACCCACGGCTCCACCCGCATGAATTAAATACGTTCCGCAGGAATCACACTATATTTTGGTGTAAGCTCTACTAAAAGCCGTTAGGTAGCTTTTGAATTTATGGCGTTCATACAGTCAGAACGAAAAGGAGACAATTTTTATAATAAGTACCTTTACATAAAATGGATCACGGATAACAATTAAGTACGAAATCACAGTGTAAAAATACAAATCACGTAAAAGTAATATGATAAAAATTAATCTTCAGATAGTAAATTAAAACGAAATTTATTTTAACTAGGTTTTATTTAGTTATACCTAGCTACGTTTGGAAAGTAAAAGTTATGTTTATCATCAATAAAAACCAATACCTCCTTAAGAACTTAATCTATTGATACTCATTATATAAATACACACATATCTAGAGCATAAATAAATACATTTTAATCCGGCAGGTGATTGGCCTAAGAATATACGCTGGACTGATACAATTTTAGTTTGCACCTTGTTTGTTCATAAAGTGTTTAGACCGGATCGCAACATTCGAACACCCGTGTGTTCAAAAACACTCAAGAGTATAAATATGAAGCTTTTTCTATCAACTCAATTGATAACAGCTTATAAAATTTAATAATGGTTTATGGCAGTACCTACTTAGCAATTGTATAGTCATCCTGGTTTCTGTTTGAATTTAGTTAATAAATTTATTTAATTGAATTTAGTTAATGAATTTTAGTTTATAAAGTTAATAAAATTAGTTTATGAAGTTGAATTGTGTTGAAAGGGCAGACCCCTTCAACACAATTCATAAACTAAATTTATTTATTGAAACAGTTTTTGACATCCCATCACCGCAGCCAATTCTCGATTCAAAATATTTTTAACGAGAATTCTTAGAGAACCCAAGAAAACTAACCGACTACAATCAATCTGCGATTTGCCTCAAGCAAAACAGTAACATAATAATTACTAGAATTTAATTTTCAAAAATTTAAATGCTGTGGAGATGAGAGCTTTGAGGAGTATGTGCGGAGTAAGGCTGATAGATAAAGTGAAAAACAGTGTTATACGAGAGAAGTGTGGTCTAAAAGAAGATGTAGTGACAAAGATTTTTGCAGGATTCACATGATTAATGCAGGATTTGGATATTTTTATGAATCGTTGAATGTAGTTTATCATTATTTATCCCTGATCATATCATTGTTCACTTGTCACCTTCACAAAATTCTTTCTACATTTGTATTCCTTCACGCGTTCCACTAACTTATGTTAATAATAACGATCTGGAAAATGGCGGTCATGGTCAGTATACCAATAGATTGTTTCTTACTGCTGGTTCGTATACCGTTGTCGTCATGCTCACTAAAATGTCATTTCTTGTGGTGGCGTCGTGTGTCGGGTCATCCCTGTCCCTCTAATATGGCGAGAGGGATGATGGCTGGCACATGCGTCATACTCGTAAACGGGTGCTACTTGCGATGACTGGTCGATGATGGTCTTGCGGGCTGGTATTAGATTTTAATATTTAACTGCATCATTTCCATCATGGTTCTGATCACTTTCGCGGATTGCCTGCATTATTAGGTATATATAATGTAAGTGGATGCTCCTGTTTCACCATGTCTATTCTGAGGAGGCTAACCAAAAGTATTATGCTTGAGTATTATTATGTACAGTAAATATACACCACTATTTTTTAATTAGTACAAAAACTTTAAGGACAGATTAGCGAAGATATTATTATCATATATGTGACGTAAGAATTTCCTAATATCAATAAAGAGCAAAGTTATTATCATTTGTTTATTGTAGAAAATCTCACTTAAATCATAGTCATATTTTACAATCCATTCACTAATTCATTGATAATATTCCATCCTGCTCATTCGCAATCTCTCTGTCGCACTTATGATGTAGGTAGCCATAGAAAATAAAATGAAGGAAAATAATAAATGTGGGTAGTTATTTTTAATTTTGTTAATTCTACCCTCTCCTTCATACTTCATTCGGGCTTAGGACCGGTAAAATGTATCGTTTAACAAGTAATTAAATACGGAGGTATGTAATTAGAAAGCAAACAAATATCAAAATAAAAGATGGTGTAATTACTTAGTAGAATTACATAAATCTGCGGCCAAATTATAAGTCTCCATTTAAACTTGACAAGTTATTGGCGGTCTTAGACTCCAATTAATAAGACAGTTCAAATAATACATAAATATACACAAATTAAGTTGTAATTGAGACAATTTGGTTTGTAGTATTGTTTTAAATGACAATTGTTTTAAAATAATAAGTCTTGTAGTAACATCGTTGTACGAAACTTATTTCTGATTATTTCTGTAGTATTTTGAACTGCAGTCTTGAAATAGTAACTATTATTTATTATATGTTGCAGTACTACAATTATGCAAATACCATCATGGAAGTATTTTTAACTAAGATAATTAATTTACTTTTATAAATATTTCGAGGCAGCGAGAGTTTAGTAAAGATATCAACAGATTGCCATACAGGAGCTATCGAGTTTATTTCCATTGTGCATGCTGACTTTTCGAAGTGATTTGCGTATTAAATTTTAGTTATCATTTTTTTATTTTTTTTATTTGGAAAACCAACAGCTTTTTACTATTTGATATAAAATATTCTTAGGACACAGAGAGCCAATGAAAGGTTTTCCCGCCTAAGTGTTTGATTTTATAAATTGCGTGGACATAGTCTAGTTACCATATTTGAAATAAATAGAAACTATTGACAACTGTTTAGAAGAACAAACAAGCGGAACAAAAATCCAAATTATCCCTACATAAATATTAACAATTATAATTAACCAAAAATTACATAAATTCAGAGTAAAAATCAAGGCGAATACTAAATTCGCCTCACCGAATCTAGCTTAGTGTTAAATATTATGTCAAAGTTGTGCTTTTTACATGCATTATTAATGCCTTGCTCGCTCGCCACAGAAACGAATTTTGACGATAGTTGTAAGAAACCAATGGAAGTTGTATAGGAGTGTTCCTCACAACTTTATTAGGTACCTACATTAAAACTAATTTTAGATAAAAGGTTAGGACAATCAACAGCTCCCGATATTATGTTGATCATATACACTACATCTGCTATTTCGCGCCGCTTTGTTAGCGGTAGAATTTAGAATTTCGCGCATAACTTTAGGTAGTCGCTGGATGAATATGGATATTTTATGCGATACCACAAGTATCTAATGAACTTTACCTGGATATTCTCGATACGCGAAATGTATTTATCATACCGAGGATTCCATACTTGGCAAGAGTACTCCAAAATGTGTAACGTCACTGTGACGTCGCGCTCACTTTTCCCACTCATGTCATCGACGCCTCCGGCCTCCCGCTGCTATAAAAGCTGAGGCGCTGGCGGCGCACGTCCTCTTTGGCTGCATTCGACGACATCGGCACGAAAGAAAAAGCTAAGTACATCAACTGCGACTCCTGAGCGACCATCGGCAGCAGGACCCTCAACAAAACCTTCACCATCGCCGAATCACGCGACCCTGTTTATATCTTTTTTTAATAACATTTAAATAGTATTTTTTTCGCTAGTGAAACGCTTGCTAAATGATGTTTTAGATTTATTTGAGAATTAAATCAAATTTTATTGTAACATTTAACCACGTTTCTCATTTAAACACACCTGGTAGGTCTCTTTTGTTACAGTGGCGCCCACGGGAATATTATAGGTAGGGTTTTGTTGAGAATCCGCTGCCCGGTGAGTCTTTTTTTTATTTTTTTAACTGTGTATGTGTGGAATCGTTCCAAAGCAACGTGTAATTATTTTAATGGCATATATTGTTTCTTTTTGCTTGTTTTATTGTGGACGGGAAGTCGGTGGTGTTATGCCGGTCACAATAGACATTTTCTGTTTTTGCTCTGTTGTGTTCGGAAGGTCGGGCGTGTTGAGGCGGTCACAACAGACAAATTTTTCCTTACTACGCTTGGTAAGCATTTTTATATTATAACTATTTCTGTTGTCACGTGTGATAATTAATTTTGTATCAACCGCATAAGTAACAAGTTATAATCGTTTTGCTTGCGACCACGTGTCAACTAAATGACGCGCTGTGGTCACATTCATTGCTCGCATCTTTGTATTGCGATTTAAGGCCACGCGTCCTCTAACGACGCGCTAAGGTCACCTTCGTTGATCGTATGCTTCGCGATTAACTTTTTTAAATGCCACTACGGTAATTAAGTGCTACTGGTAATTATTGCTAATAATCTGCTTTGGCTGACTTATGGAACGAATTCACACCCTTCTCTTTTTCATTTCTTCTCATTTTTCTACTATAACCTTCTGCTAGTGACTTTGTACGGCGATATATTTCTATATAGTCGGTATTATTCAATACTTTTACCGCCTACTAGGGCGATTATCTTTTGAAATTAACTATTCTTTTCTTTCTTACTAAGAAAGTTGCATCTTTATTATACCACGTGTACCTAACATAATTGGACTGGCTGAGAATGAACGTACCTAAAGATGCTAGCGTATTATATACTAGGTATTTAGCAAGAATTCCGCGTTCATTTATTAATAAAATGTACACGTGTCACATGCAGGTTGCTCACTAACAATAATGAAAATGTTTAATCCTTGTCTATTTTGTATAAAATACGAATATCATCGTTGCTCGTTTTGTCAAATGTTTATTATGCTGCAATCGTTGTTTTTGGTCTTCGATTTTATCTTCTTGTTACTGCCTATCGGCATGTTATTTGAAAATGCATCTATTTATGCATTCACTGTTCATTGTGAACTCAAACATAAAATTCCTGCGTCGCAATTATTGAATTAAATTTTTGTTTGTAATGTTTGTGTCACAAGAATTGTTCCTTTCAATGTCTGGTTTCTATTGAAATTTATAAAACATACCTATAATGATAAATAAATGATAAAATTAAACCGCTGACAGCCGGATAAATACTTAATTATCAATATGTAACTTGTTTCCTTTATACAAAATGCTATACATCTGGTTTTACTGAACCGTCTTAAATAGTGCTGGTTATAATGTGTTCTTGTGTTTACGCAAAAGTTATTATATCTAACTGAATTTATCAAACTTAATTGAACTAAACTAACTTTAACTAAAGTGGGTATTTGCACATAAATTGAATCAATAACTTCTATTCTGGAATAAATAAGTGGCTATTTACATATAAATCAAATAAATAATGTGTATACCTCATTAAATAACTAAAGTGGTTGTTTACACCCCAAATTAAATAAATAATTTCAATTCTTAAATAACTAATGTGGGTATTTCTACATAAATCAATAATTTTTATACTTTAATAACTAAAGCGAATTAATTGATTTACAAGTTAAATATAATGCCATTTTGAATTTCACCGTCATTTATTTTTAACCTAAAAGCTGAATAAAATAATTAAATCTTATTCTATTATAGCATCAATGTGTTTATAATCGATTGGGTACAGTTTCATTTACAACAATGTAAGACGCATATCTGTACAAAGTTATAATTACCTACATAATTATTTGAGAAGGCCAACAATGGTTCTTTTGTTTCCGAGTCGAAGCTCACAAGATAACGCATTGTTGTGTTAACCATTTATGTAAACATGCTAACATAAAATGAATAAATATTTCAGTTATAAATTGTCGCAGAAGTTTATTGTATGTAATATTGTTGCACGAATTTGTTATTTATCTAACTAAATATCTAACTATCAGTTATGGTTTGACAAACAAATACCTCTTGGTGATTTCCATATAAAAGATCTTAAATTAACTCACTACAAAGTTTAAGAATGTAATGATTAATGCTCATCACTAATGATCTAATCACTAAAATAACTTAACACTTTGTTACAAATAATATAAAATCTTTAACTCCCGATTACAGCTAAATCATGTACCCAAATATCTTGTTATATATAGCTTTAGTAATGACTGATCGAAATATAATAAAATATTTTTTGGCTCAGTGGCTAAAAGGTTGTGTCGGATCGGTCTGTGGTTCGATTCTCGCTTGTGTTTTTTTGTGTTTTTAGCTATGGTTGTGTATACTATGTCATCGATTGTCTCCTGCGGTGATATACTATACATTACAACCTATTTCGAATTGTGTATTTGCCGCTAATGGCTATTGTATCATGTTTATGATTATATGTTGTCCTTGAGTCGCGGCAATGGAATGCGGCGCAGCTGCGCAGTTATGACTCACTTGTTTACGTCAGCCGATCGCTCGGCTCAAAACATTGTATTATACTTTATACTTAATTATAATTAACACTTTTTTATGCTTTTACAATTCGCATCGAGCGCGTTAATGAGCAATTTGTTTGTGATACTGCCAACTGATCGTAATATTGTTAGTATCGTAATATAGTAAAATCGTAAAATTAGTTTACGACTTATACACTTTCAATTAATTTCACTTATCGAATACGGGTTGTCAGGTGGTGCCTACCAACATAGACTGGGTGGCTATTTGCTATAAAACTCACGTTTAATACCTCTTCGCGCGTCGTGTATTATAATGAATACGACTCGCATCGTGAATGAATGCTGGCTTATTCATGCGTATGATTGTGTGTAGGCCTTTTGAATGTGATGTATGTCAGGTAATAGGAACGTTCAATGCTTGGTGACGTATGAATGGTCGAGGGTTATACTTGTTTTTTTTTCTCTTTTTTTTAGGACACAGAGAGCCAATGAAAGGTTTTCCCGCTTAAGTGTTTGATTTTATAAATTGCGTGGACATAGTCTAGTTACCATATTTTAAATAAATAGAAACTATTGACAACTGTTTAGAAGAACAAACAAGCTTAACAAAAATCCAAATTATCCCTACATAAATATTTACAATTATAATTAACCAAAAATTACATAAATTCAGAGTAAAAATCAAGGCTTAGTATTCGCCTCACCGAATCTAGCTTAGTGTTAAATATTATGTCAAAGAAGTGCTTTTTACATGCATTATTAATGCCTTGCTCGCTCGCCACAAAAACGAATTTCGACGATAGTTGTAAGAAACCAATGGAAGTTGTATAGGAGTGTTCCTCACAACTTTATTAGGTACCTACATTAAAACTAATTTTAGATAAAAGGTTAGGACAATCAACAGCTCCCGATATTATGTTGATCATATACACTACATCTGCTATTTCGCGCCGCTTTGTTAGCGGTAGAATTTAGAATTTCGCGCATAACTTTAGGAAGTCGCTGGATGAATATGGATATTTTATGCGATACCACAAGTATCTAATGAACTTTACCTGGATATTCTCGATACGCGAAATGTATTTATCATACCGAGGATTCCATACTTGGCAAGAGTACTCCAAAATGTGTGACGTCACTGTGACATCGCGCTCACTTTTCCCACTCATGTCATCGACGCCTCCGGCCTCCCGCTGCTATAAAAGCTGAGGCGCTAGCGGCGCACGTCCTCTTTGGCTGCATTCGACGACATCGGCACGAAAGAAAAAGCTAAGTACATCAACTGCGACTCCTGAGCGACCATCGGCAGCAGGACCCTCAACAAAACCTTCACCATCGCCGAATCACGCGACCCTGTTTATATCTTTTTTTTAATAACATTTAAATAGTATTTTTTTCGCTAGTGAAACGCTTGCTAAATGATGTTTTAGATTTATTTGAGAATTAAATCAAATTTTATTGTAACATTTAACCACGTTTCTCATTTAAACACACCTGGTAGGTCTCTTTTGTTACAAAGGTACAGAATAATATTTTAAAAGGTTTTGATTCCTTAAAGTTATTGGATAGGACTTACAAATCCTAGTGATTGCGATGCCTTAGCAATAATGTGATTTATATGTTCATCAAATAAAAATTTAGAGTCATGGATGACGCCAAGTTCACGTGTACTAGTGCACGTTTGCTCAGTACCATGGAGCACTGGGCAAGCTGTTTATACTGGCTGTCATGAAAATCTTTGAATCAATACCCTTAAATATACCGATGACACATCCCTGTTCTAGGTTATGGTATATATCATTATAATATGGGTTGTATCCCCGAAGGGGTAGGTAGAGGTGTAATTATTACACCCACATTTCGCCATGAATTTTTAGGTCCCACGTAATAGAGGGCGAGCCTATTGCCGTTACCGGGCACATCACCAGACTCCGGGCTGCTACTGAGTATTCGGAAAAACCTAGTAACACTTTGGCTCGACCCGGGAATCGAACCCCACTGGACCATGGATATAACTAGTGTGACTAGTAAACTGAACTCGGGCTCCAAGGCGTAAGTCTCGAATGCAACTGGGATAACACAGGACAATGATGATTGATCAATGATTCTTGTCTGAATTGCTAACATTCCTTCAAAAGCGAAAATAGACATAATATTTTTAGAACTGATAATTTAAATGCTATTTCGATAATCGAAAATTTTGTTCAACTTCGTATACTTAATTGGTGTTACAGGTTATGAGTAATAAAAAAGAAACTTGCCAAATAAAAACGGTTCTCATTAAAGATTTTTTACATTTCATTTATTAATACAAAAATAAAATGGACACGCTCGTAACTAAATTTTAATTGGCCAGACAACATTTTACGAGTTCAAAATACTCCAGACATTTAATAGCATTTGGTTCAAAAATATATTCGTCGTACTTCCCTAGGGCTTGGAATGTTAAATGTAACTTTATATATAGCATTTTCTCTAACTGTCGTATTTATTTGTGAGTGTAGATTTACTGACATTGAGAAAACATAGCAGTAGATATATTTGGGTGTTGTTAATTCCTTTTAAGAGCACATGGAGTTTGAGATCGGGTTGTTATTCGTGGTTTGGAATGCCGTAACCATTCAAATAGAAGAACTCTCCCTTTTAGGTAAGCAATAAAATAAAGTAATTATACAGTTCTCGGCTTTGATTAACCACTGTTTAAGACGTCTTTTTTTTGCAAAAGCAATACTAGTCGTTTTCTTACACATTATAACTATAAAATAAAACTTAGTAGTATAACTATGTCGCTTTATTCTGATTGATCTGACCCATTTGGGTAGTTCTAAAAAATTGTTGTTTCGTAGTTAGTACGTAGGCTACCGCTTAAGCCTCTCCGCCACCCATGCAGTCATTTTCTTTGAAGAAGAAAGCTACGAGACTATGAAAGTTAATTTCAATAAATATCTAGAGTAATTGTTGCCACTGCGAAAGAAGCATTTCTATGAAGACAGACAAATTTTTACTATGCGATATAGACAGTTACATTTTTTAATATTTATTTAACGTTCAATCGTGAAAGTCTGAAATAAAAAATCGTATAGTTAGGTACTTCCTGAAAGGGAAACATGAGAATAAACTGGTATTTTGAGTTATATTCTTGTTTTGCTTGTTGCAAAGGCTATAAAATACATTATTATCACCATCTCTTTCTATTAAATCGTCATAACCTTAGCAACGACTTTCTTATAATAATGAAGCCATAAAATGTCGTAATTTATTTAATTGTTTAATCTAATTTGCAACACATGCACGTTTTCATAATAAATTCTTGGCAAGTTATGGTGTAAATTGCTTGAGATTATTTACTCTGCGTTGTGTAAGGAGTTAGACTCTAGATGCTGCAGCATCGCATATACTGTTTTTAGACTGCTTCAATTACCTTGTAGGTGTTTTTCGGTGTTGGTTTACCAAGTTTCATACGCGTGTTGTATTGTTTACTTGGTAAACCAGGACTGAATATTGCTGGGTCAGGCAAGGGTCTTCCATCATTCTTAATATAGCTCGCTTAATGTTATGATAGATAGATATTTCCCTCACACTTTATTAGCTCCATCTGCATGTCAGCTATCGCAGCATCGCCTATTTTTAATTCTGATGAAACTTTCTAGTAATGTAGCTTATAATAATACACAGTTTGTCTAATATGAACTTAAAAAGTTTCATCCACATTCACTCAGCGATTTTTGAGTGGCAAAGTAACAAGCATCTTTAAATCCTTCGAATTTATAGTACAAGTAGTTGGATAACTAAAACCTGCATCTACATTAACCCTCCGTGTACAAGGTGGGTATGACATACGCAACGTCTGTATTCTTAATAATTCTTAAATGCTTAAGACGCGCTGGTTCGTTTTCTCAGTAGCTGCAAACGTTGCCGCTTCGATCTATGCAATTAATTTAGTCCAGCGCAGGCGATAAAACGCGTGATACGTGCGTAAAGTGCGCTCGGATAATTCACACCCCACCTCGTATGGCGCGTGGTTTAAAACGTATGTCATGAATAACGTATTGGTTGGTAAACTAATGATTCTGACCATGTAAGCAATCAAAGCGATACAATAATGAAATCAATTGAACGTTCAATGCACTCAAAAACAATACAGAAAGGCAAGGTTCATCGGTATAAAATGTTGATATGCCTGGCACAAGCAATATTTTTTGACAGGCTTGCTAAAATTTTCACGACTATGATCTCAACAGATTTTTTATGTTTTTCATATTAAAGTTTGAACTAGATATAGTATAGTCTTATTAATTGAGAAAACTGTGATTGTAACATATCATTATGCTATGTAAATTTGGTACTCCAAAAATGACATATTAGTGAAAGAAAAATTTCAAATTTTGTATTTTCTAATTAAAAGTTAATTTAAATGTCTAAATCGTTTTTTATTTCAGTTGAACTCTTTAATTTTTAGGTATTACATAATTTTTTCATAAATAACTATTATTGTAACGTAGACAAACATCGCGGCGGCCACAACGCATCAAGCGCACACTACGCGAGCCCCACCGCCAGCGAGCGACTACACCGACGCACACATCGACACGGCCGACCGGTATATAACCGCTCGCGGTAACCTACGCGGCCAATTCGGGTTCAGGTCTGAACATTCCACAACACTGCAATTGTCGAGGGTACTGCATCGGATAACGGAGGCGCGCAACAAGCGCGAGCACGCCGTAGCAGTATTCCTCGACATCCAGAAAGCTTTTGACCGAGTGTGGCACTCCGGTCTGCTGTTCAAACTGTCGACATCCACAGCGCCTCGCCGTGTAGTAAAGGTGGTCTCCTCGTTCCTTAGCAACCGGACTTTCCGAGTGGCAGTGGAACAGGAGCTCTCAGACGTCCGCTCCATCTCTGCTGGAGTCCCGCAGGGCTCATGCCTCTCGCCTGTGCTTTACACCAGGTTCACCGACGACATCCCCGTCGCCGAGGGCGCCGAGCTGGCGCTCTACGCCCACTACGTGGCGTATATCTCCACCAGCGTCAACGCCGCCCACGCCGCCAAGAAGATGCAGCGCGCCCTCGACCTTCTCCCCCGCTGGCTATCGCAGTGGCGACTGTCGGTGAATATGGGTAAGTCACAGGCGATACTCATTAGCAGCAAGCAGCTTCATCCACTGCCACTCAAACTCCAGGGTGAGTACATCCCCTGGACCCGGACGGTAAGGTACCTGGGGATCACCATTGACCGAGCTCTCTCCATGAAGCCGCACGTCCGCAACGTCGTCGCACAGGTACGCGCAACCAGAGCGCTTCTGCGTCCAGTGCTCTCCTCACACCTACCACTTCGAGCGAAGCTGGGTGTGTACAAATCTTATGTGCGCACCCGGCTCACCTACGCCGCGCCCGCTTGGTTCGCCCTCACGAGCGAGTCGAGCCGCATTCGCCTCCGCGCGCAGCAGTCACTGTCGCTGCGCGCCGCCGTTCAAGCTCCTCACTATGTGAGGAACGATGTTATCCAGCGGGACACCCGCATCGAGAGCCTGGACGCCTACATCCGCCGTCTGTCCGTGGGGATGTTCGAGCGAGCCGACGCCTCGGCCTGGGACCACGTCCGGGACCTGGCCCCCTGGCATGCTCGCCCCCCGGCCAAGAAGAAACTGCTCGCGACCTCATCGATAACCCCGACGACGCTGCGGACGAGCCGGTTGCCCCGGGTAACCGCCGTCCCCCCCCCCTAACTTGACAACCTCTTAGCCCTCTGTTGCAGGTGGCCGCCCCTTTCCGCGCGACATCTGCGCGTATCGACGCAGGATACGCTCATCATGTGCGCGCGCGGACGACCACCGCAACAGAGCACGCCATGGACTACACTCCAACCACGATGTCGGCGTCTAACCAGACGCCGGCACCAATCCACCACCACCTCACCACCAAGACCTCCGCAGGCCGCCCGTAAGTCGCCGTCTGTGTCGCTGGCTTCACGGAGCTGGGCCTCCCTCGGTTCGCCGGGGGTCTCACCTGGCTCGTGTTGACCGCCCGGACGGCGTGAAGATTCGGCGGCCTGCGCAACACGCCTTATCGGTCAACCGCCTTAGGGCAACTACTGCCCGACCCAAGGACCTGCCTTTATTAAAGGGCAGGATACCAAGAACCCGCTAGCAGGGGGCAAAATCTGTCCCGAACTAGCCGCTGCACGCCCTGTACGGGGCGTCGCGATGATCTACGTCGTTCGCGGGCAGTGCTGTTGCGCACGGCGACGCTTCCGCATCTAGTGGAACTAGCTGGACCAACAGTCTTGTAGGGCTCGTGCTTGCGTACAGAGGTGCTTCGTACATACGAACATATTCCGGACCGTGCACTATATTATCATTTTGTAAATAACGTTGTTGTGTTGAGTACTTAATAAAATCTTAGAAGTTTCACCGAGAGTTTCCATTCTACACTGGCGACCAACGTGCGGCCGACTGCGACGTACATAACCAAGGCAGGAAGAATTACTACGTACCCGGTTAAAAATCAAGATTGTGAAAATCTGGAGGAAATCAAGATGACGACTTTGAGCGATGCACAATTGACTCGCCTTATAAGCTCCATAACTTCAGTGTCTACTCGTACGGGTTCGATGACGACTTGTACACACACCTACGATGGAACCCGTGGACAAGAAGACTTGGAAACCTTTATTTCTGCAGTGAGCACGTTTAAGGCTGTTGAAAATATCGGCGATAGTGAAGCGTTAATGGGCATACCGCTTGTTTTGCGCGGAGAAGCGGCTGTTTGGTGGCAGGGTGTTTAGGATACCATCAAAACATGGCCTGAGTTTGAACAAAGACTACGAAATGCTTATGCACCCAAGAAACCAGCGTATGTGTTATACAAAGAAATTATGGGTGAAGAGCAACCGCCTGACCTTGCTACGGAACGATTTGTCGCAAAGAAGAGGACGCTATTTTCTATGCTACCGGCACCTAAACATACGGAAACGCAACAAATCTACATGATTTTTGGTCTTTTACACGTCAACATAAGGTCACATATCACACGCAGTCTGATAACCACGTTTGACGATTTGTTGGAGGTTGCACGAGGGATAGAAAATACAATAAAAGAGAAGTCTATGCATCGAAAACAAGAATTCGATCAGAACAAAACAAACAGAAAGTTGCGATGTGGATTTTGTAGACTTCCCGGTCATGCGTTTAATGAGTGCCGTAAAAGACTAAAGCAGGAGAAACTAGCAGTACCAATACTATCTACATCAACTGATACAGAGCCAGTAATAAAAAGGGAAGCTGTTACTCAGATGCCGTCTCCCTCACAGCCAAAGTTTTCCTGTTACGGCTGTGGCGCTCCAGGAGCGATCAGAGCGAATTGTACAACATGCTCTAGTCGCCGTCGCTCACAGGTTGCACCGAATGAATTAGGTTTTTGTGCAGTAGACATTCAGGCAGATATGAAAAGCAGACCAGTTGTATTTATAAACATATTGGGCATAAAAGGTTGTGCTAACATCGATACTGGAGCCAAGCTGAGTGTTCGTCTTATGGACTATTTTGCAAGTGAGAGACCTGGGATTGTCGTTTGGTGAAGAATTTGCAAACGTAACTCTTGCCGATGGAATAAAAAAGAACCAGAAAGTGTATACTATCAAAGTGCCTGTTCAGATTCAAGAAAAGGTTGTGTTAACGTCCTTTGTAATACTTCCAGAATCGAGAAACAATAGAACACTTCTTGGAATAGGCTTCATACAGGATCCGGGCATGATTCTTAATTTACCTCAATTTACAATATCGTTTGTGGAAAGTCCTGACACAGCATACGAGTTGTTCGAGGAAGGTTTCACCAAGTTCTCGCCAAATGAAGAAACTATAACAACTATTGAAATTTTCAATAACGTCAAATTACCCTCACCAATCTCATCTTTGACATATACACCGCCAAGTTCACCAGCTCCACCGGAGGAAGTTTCAGTGAATGCACTGACACTAAATAAGCTGCCCATGGGAGGAGTGGGTATGGTGCAACAGGATAACTCGAATAACCTGATTAAGGCGAATCTGAACCACACCACAAGTACACCACCTAAACGTCCTAAGTTATTCGATGGCTATTCACCGGTGATGAGGCGACTCTGGCGTGACTCACAGATTGCTATACACAACTCAAGTGTAATGCTGTCCCCTCACTCGCAGAATCTATTTGATGGCAGTATAGACTGGAACTTGAACATCGACGCAATTAAAATTGGCCGTAGCGATATCACACCTGACCAAGAGCGTGACCTCCAAGAACTTCTAGTTGAATATGCTGATTTATTTGAGCCTAATGGAAAACCGGTGCATCACGTCCGTCAACACTGGAAACCACGATCCGATTGCTGTGCCCCCGTATAGACTATCGCCTATACGAAAAGAAAATTTAAAAAAGGAAATAGAAAAGATGGTAAAAGAAGGAATCATAGAAAGTTGTGTATCTCCTTGGGCGGCACCAGTGGTTATGGTTCCCAAGAAAAACGGTGAAATAAGAGTCTGTGTGGACTATAGAAGGTTGAACTCTATCACTATTCCGGACAATTACCCTATACCACGTATAGACGATCTTCTGCATGAGGCAAAACCCACACCGTATATGACTTCCTTGGACCTTAACACTAGAGAGCTCGCGTGGGTGACCTATGTCACCCAGGGTGTAAAAATGTTAAATAACTTTTGAACGAAACACGACTCAGTGTAGTCCTCTCAGGTATTCCTCAAGTGCGAATCATCCCATGCGTCAGTAGTGCGCCATCACTGTAGGTGTATTGACGTGTACGCACTGCTTTTATAAAGTACGTGGGTGACGCATGTCACCCGCGCGAGCATTCGAGGAAGTTTTCGAAAAAGTGTATTTGCGATTGAAAATCAATTTTAACCTCAAGTAAGTTATTTGTTACATTTTTATTTTACATGTTTTATGATCAATAAATTGTAATTGACGAATCGGTTTTGTATTTACGTTATTGTTTTATAACAACCAAGTGATAAAATACACATATTGTCTTAGGCTATAATGGCGTCAACTTCGAGAGATTTGACTACAAGTAGACGGTTGGAGGAAGATGAAGAAGAGGATAGTGGTTCCGAAGAACGAGCAACTCCAATTGGTTCGTCTCAAGTTTCTGACACGGAACAAGACAGTGATAATGTATCTGACGACGACGAAAATGTGCCTTTGTCACACTTAGGTGGTTATGAATCTCGCAATGGGACCAAATGGAGTAAGTTTCCACCAGCTACAACTAAAACCAGGGTCCAAAACATTATGACGAGTCCTTCGGGTCCAAAAGGTAATGCTAGAGATGTTTCAACTGCTATCCAGTCTTATTTGCAAGAGGTCGGGTACGAATTGGTGAGACCGCACATTATAAAACGTATTTCCCAAGAAAGAATACCAAGGGCTGTAAAATTGAAAGCCAGATTACTTTTGGGGCTGCCCGAGAAGCCACAAGTACAAAACTTGCCAATACGAAGTGGAAAAGGACGGTGTGACTTCTTCAGCAAAAGAAGAGATCGAACCACATGCAAAACCTGTAGTAAATGTAATAGGCGTATTTGTCCGGATCACCAAATCATAGTGTGCCCTAACTGTGATGAAATCTCTACTGAATTGGTATAACCCATTTCTAAACTTTATAATAAGATGATTTACTTACCAAATTAAGGTTTTGAAAAGAATTAAAGACTGATTAATCACGATAAGTCAAAATTATGTTAATTTTTATAGAAGTTTAATTTTTGTTCATAATTCAATTTAACTTAAGCAATTGTTAAGTTTTGATAAAGTATTTAGTAAGAAATAAAGTTGATTAGTAACATTATAACTTATTTATTTTCATCAAATTAGAATAGTAAGAAAAAATACCATATTTAATGGGTGACATATGTCCCCCGCGCGAGCTTTCTAGGAAAATTTTTAACGCGAGCCCTCTAGTGTTAAAGCTGATTACTGGCAAATAAGCGTTAAAGAAGAGGATAAAGAGAAAACTGCTTTTATCTGTCCTTTTGGCATTTACAAATTTAAACGCATGCCGTTCGGCTTAAGAAACGCGCCTGCAACTTTTCAACGACTGATCGACCAATTTCGTACACGTGTGGAAGATATTAAGCTACTAGCTTATTTAGATGATTTGATCGTCTTTTCCAGCAGTTTTGAGAATCATCTTGAAGATCTAAAAGAAGTTTTCAAGCAGATGAGAAGATACAACTTGACCATGAATAAGAAAAAAATGTAACTTTGTCGTGTCAAGAATCAAGTATTTGGGCCACTAAATCACTCCTGAAGGATTACAAGTTGACCTTGATAAAGTGGAAGCCATCACAAAACTACCGCCTCCAGCGAATCTAAAGCACCTAATCTCATTTCTACAGACTTGTTCTTGGTATAGAAGGTTCATAGAAAACTTTTCCATGATATCGGAACCTCTCACTAGACTGACAAAGAAAAATGCGGTTTGGAAGTGGGGTGAAAAACAAGCCGAAGCATACGAAGTTTTAAAACAAAAACTGACTTCTGCCCCAGTGCTTAAACAAGCTGACTGTACGAAACCTTATATAATTAAGACTGATGCTAGCAGTTACGCAATCGGAGCTGTTTTGGTCCAGGGGGAGGGATCTGAGGAACATCCAGTGGAGTATGCCAGCCGCCTCCTCACGTCAGCTGAGAGAAACTATAGTACTACGGAACTCGAAGCTTTGGCAGTAATTTGGGCATTAACAAAATTCCGTGGCTACATAGAAGGAGTAGACATCACAGTAGTTACAGATCACCACGCCCTGAGATGGCTGATGACCATTCAAACGCCCACAGGCAGATTGCCAAGATGGGCATTACTACTGCAAGCCTACGATGTCACTATAAAATACTCGCCTGGAAAAACAAATGTCATTGCTGACGCACTTTCCCGTCCACCGTGTACTAAAGAATTTGAGAAAGACTGTGGTATTTGCTCTGTTTCTGTAGACATACCAACTCGTGATCCCAGCGAAGTCAGAGCAGAACAATTGAAGGACGAATATATTCGAAAGATAGTTTCCGCTTTGGAAGATGCTAATAATCATGAGGATACTTCGTACTGGAGAAACAAGGGTTACATGATGAATAACGGACTTCTTTATCGCTACAATCCTAATGCAGACACCGATGATGCTCAACTTGCTGTGCCTGAACATGAATGGGCAAATAACTTGTCGGCATACCACGATCACCCAATGGCGGGACACTACGGTTCAGAAAAGACAATGCAACGAATTTCACGTCGGTACTACTGGAAAGGAATGCGAAAATATATAGAAAGCTACGTAAGGAATTGCTTACCTTGTCAACGCTACAAGCCTATAATTTGAAACCGGCCGGTCTACTCCAAACAACTGCCATTAACAAAAGATTTGAAGTGATATCTTTTGACCTGTTTGGACCTTTGCCCCTATCGGATGATAGAAAGACATGGATACTCATAGTGGAAGATTTGGCCACAAGATGGGTAGAGCTATTCGCTTTAGAGAAAGCAACAGCTGAAATTTGTGCCACAACACTGATAAATGAGGTGTTTTTACGATATGGAGTGCCGCGAAGAATGAGAAGCGACAATGGTCCACAATTTGTAAGTTCTGTTATGCAACAAGTGGCATTTTGCTTCAATATTAAGCATGCATTTACCCCGGTTTACCACCCCGAAACCAATCCTGTTGAGAGACGAAATAGAGATCTGAAGACTCAGCTTGCCATTTTAGTAGAAGGAGAACACACCAACTGGCCAACAAAGATGCCTGAAATCCGCTTCGCAATGAACACTGCAATATGCTCTGCAACCAGTTACACTCCTGCCTACTTGACATTTGGCAGAGAACTACGAACTTGTGATGATGCGTTACATGACCTGAGAGCCATAGCCTCAAACGAAAACTTTATCGCTGAAATCACTCCAAAGCTGATACAAATTGCTGATGTTTTGGAAAGAGCTAAAGAGGTGCATGAAATGAAGGAAGAAGCAAGGAAGGTTTTAGTAGATAAAACTAGAAGACAAGGCCCGAAGTACTCACCTGGTGACTTAGTCCTTGCGCAAGTTCACGCAATAAGCAAAGCGGCTCAAGGTACGAGCTCTAAATTTGCGCCTCGTAGGGATGGGCCATATGTCATTATCAAACAGCATGGGCCCTCATCATATCAACTGGCGAACCCTAGTACTCCCGAAATTCCCTTAGGTGTCTATCACTCTTCTGCATTAGTACCGTATAAAGGAAACTTTGTCGACCTTCCTAAGCCCACCCAACCTATTAGGAAGAGAGGACGACCCAGGAAATACAAATGAACATAGACACGCTGCTCAAGACCGTCTCCTCGTCGGGACGCCTTCAGATCCGGAGGGGGAGACTGTAACGTAAACAAACATCGCGGTGGCCACAACGCATCAAGCGCACACTACGCGAGCCCCACCGCCAGCGAGCGACTACACCGACGCACACATCGACACGGCCGACCGGTATATAACCGCTCGCGGTAACCTACGCGGGCAGTGCTGTTGCGCACGGCGACGCTTCCGCATCTAGTGGAACTAGCTGGACCAACAGTCTTGTAGGGCTCGTGTGGGGATCGAACCTACAACATTCGACGCAGTATCAAACGGCGAAGCCACTTAAACCACTACGCCCACAATGCAGTTAGTGCATGGCTTTAAAGCATAAGTCATGGATGCAATCGGGATAGCGCTAAGACAATAATGATGATGATGTATCATGTATGTTGTACATTAAAACAGTCCAAAACACTGCTGCTACACCATCGCTACTAACAAGCAATCCCTCGGGAACAAACCGACGCGACGATTGACATGTGGCCCGATGACGTATTTGACCACCTACACTCCGCAATACGCAGACGCGCCGCGAACCCGATATAAAACGCTTTGCCGTCACAATACGCATTCGGCACGTAATTTGTGGCGTTGCCGAGCTAATTATCGTTCCAATGAATGTACACCGCAACTTTGGCGAGTAAACGGCGACTGCAATCGCTTGCAAGCGAATTATTGGGTATAAAGGTGGTCGTTCACTGAGAGCTTTATTTATTTTATTTATTTTGCTTAATGATTTCCAACAAAGGCTGTACACCTCTTATATATAACAATTTTTTAAAATTACTTTATAGGATTATAGCCTGTGTTCTACCTTAATTATAGGAAACCACATCATGCATATATTATAAATTCTATATTAACAAATTAGTGCACATAAGAGCAGACAATTTACAAAAGTTTTCAAAAAACATGTTTTAAAATTAAAATTACAAAGTTTACTTAGAATAATAAAAAAAAATGAACAATATTATCAGAGACTGAATAAAATTGAAGATAACAAGGAACACACCCATTACTATACTTCAGTAAAAAGCGCAGCCATAGCATGTTTTTTGTACTCACTTATTCTATCGCTAAAATCTGCATTACAGAGTTTGGTGACCAAGTTGTGCTGCCTACAAAGCCTTGACATGGCGGCGTAGTACCCGAGATTTGTTCTTGAGTAAGTAACACTGAACAACTTATATACGTTACTTCTAGGTACATGAGTAGGGATGTTAATGACTAAAGAACTTAACAAATCACTGCAGTCAATGTGACCGTTAAATAAGTTGTGAAGAAAAACAGCATCTGTAATTTTTCTACGGTTCGATAAGGTAACCATATTATAATGTTTTAATCTTGCCGCGTAATTTGAAAGTATTTTGGCTTTGTGGTCGCGATATCAGATATGATTAAGAAAGCGTTTTTGAACGCTTTCTAAGCGCTTATTGTAAATATCATAGTAAGGGTTCCAAACAACAGAGATATATTCTAGTATTGGTCGTACTTATGCATTAAAAAGTAGTATTTTTGTTGACGATTTTTTATTCTCTCGTGTTGCGCAACACAAAGCCTAATGCTCTAAAACCCTTTGATGTGATATTTAATACGTGTGTATCGAATTTCAATTGTGTAGCTATCCAAACGCGTAAATCACGAATTTTATCTACGAAGCTGATCTTAACTCGACCAATGTAATACTCATTGAGTCTTGTAATTTTTTTGCGAGTAAATTGGATATAATGGCATTTGTTAAGATTTATTTATTTAATCTTTATGCACTACAGTGTACATGGGTGGACTTAATGCCATTAGGCATTCTCTAACAGTCAACCTTTAGGTTGTGCAGAAATAAATGTGGTAGGTGCATTGGAAGCAGTGTAGAAAGTCGAATACTGAAAAAAGAAATATAATATATAAACCAGATACCTTATTAATATTAGGTAATATTTCAATGTTCTACGAATGATATATCTGGCAATTTAGTTTAACTTATTTATTATAGAATTCGCATCTGGCGCCCGAAATTATGTTTAGTTTTACAATTAATTTAATTTTTAATTGATGGAATTCTCTCAGCTTTCAATAAACATTTGTTAATTCCACCTACTAGTTTCATTTATATTCCCTATTTTGTAATATGTAGATTGTGTACACAATACACACCTTTATTTTTTATTTTTAATATTACATTTGGCATACACACATTTATTTATTCATCATCATCAATCACTGATCATGCTAGTTTAAAATGGTTGTTAGGTCTTAGTAATCCAACAGGACGTTTAGCTAGATGGGCTGCTAGAATTTCTCAATTCACTTTTGATATTATTCATAAAAAAGGCTCTTTGCATTTAGTTCCTGATGCTTTGTCTAGAATAGAAGTTGCAGCTATTAAAGTTTCTCCTATACAGAATATTATATCTCCTGACGACAATATTGATGATCCTTGGTTTAGAAAAATATTTGTAGACTGTCAAAAGTTTCCATTAAAGTATAAAAATTTTAGAGTTGAAGATAAAACATTGTATAAATTTTGTAAGAATAAGTTTGATCCCACTAGTCGCTTAAATTGGAAAATTGTTATTCCCAAAGAACATATTATTGATACCATTAGATCTAATCATGATGATACTAAATAAGTTCATCTTGGAGTTCATAAACCTTTAAGAAAATTAAAACATCATTATTTTTGGAATAGAATGTTTAATGATGTTCAAAATTACATTTGCCAAATGTAATATATAAAAAATAAAAATAAAGGTGTGTTTAATATTCTAGAAGGGTAAGGCAATGGATAACTATCTCTAATTGTAACAGAATTTAAACGTCTTGAATCCAAGCACAATCTAGTACTACCATCCTTCTTTTCAACAGCAAGGACGGGGGAACACCAAGGAGATTTAGAAGGCTGATTAATGTTTTCCTTAAGTAATACATCAACTTCATCATAAAGTTCTTTTTGTTTAGCCCGACTCAAAGGCCAATATCTTTGTTTAAAAGGTTCACTAGTAACATTAATTTTATGTTTGACAAGATGTGTAAGACCTAAACCTTTCTTCTCATACGAGATGTCTTCAAAAAGAGCAATGGTTTCATCTAAAGTTTGTTTCTCAGAAGGAGTGAGCTGTGAAGGACAAGTTACTGAACATATTTTAAAATTATCATTTTTAACTCTAAAGTTATATTTTTCCACAAGTCTTTAGCAAGATTAAATTAAAGCCAAAAATCAAGTCCTAAGATAATGGCAGGTTCAAAGGAAGGTATAACCAAGAATGTTACGACCTTGGTGAGGTTATCCCATGTAACTGGAATATCTAAAGTGCCTAAAACTTTTTGTGCAGCACCATCTTCTGTATAAGCTGAACTAGAAATTGACTTTAGTTTGTAACCTAATTTAATAAAATGATGATGTAATAAGTAATGAAGGAGTTTAAGGATTATCTAATAGAGTTTATAGGTAACTGTGTTTGAATTCGAGGGCGTTGAAAACGAAGGGGTTGAAAACGAGAGCGTTTTGAAAGCGAGGCTGCTAATAATAGCTTTCTATTATTTACATAAGGACGCAGCCTCGCTTTCAAAACGCTCTCGTTTTCAACCCCTTCGTTTTCAAACCCTTTGGTTTACCTGTATTATTCCAAAGTTAATTAAAATAAGCGTTTACTAAATAATCCATGTTTGCCACGTTTACCGCGCGGCGCCACGGCATGCGAATCCTCGATGTGCGGGAGCCATCAGGGGTAAATCACTCCAGTTTGGAATAAAAGAATTAAAGGAGGTATAAAAAACGTGGCTGGAGATTCCACTGTAACCGACAAAACAACTTCGTATTAAGAAAACTTCACTTCAAAATGGAGGTTATGCTAACGTTCAAAATATTACAAACTTACCGTTTTATCCTTAAACAAAGGAATCAAGCAACTGGTAACAACGCTAGAGGCATTTTAAGATAATTGTGTCTGAAAATAACCCGAAATACACGAGATTACAATTGCGAAGAATGAAATCTAACGATCCGACAAGATTATCTCAATTCAACAAAAATCTTACTATAATGGTGAAAATTTATTAAATACTAAGCCGTCCCATGGCTCCTCAATCCAATTAGAAATCCATTACATACTTAATTTAATGGATTGGTGAAGTAATTGACGCTAAAAAATATTACGCGTCCGTAATCTACATTGTTCAGAGAGAAAAGTATTGACAGCCATGACAGCCTGATGAACGCAAACTCAACCCAACCATAGATAATGTAATTTTGAACATCATTAAACATTCTATTCCAAAAATTATGTTGTTTTAATTTTCTTAAAGTTTTATGAACTCCAAGATGACCTGATTTAGTATCATCATGATTAGATCTAATGGTATCAATAATATGTTCTTTGGGAATAACAATTTTCCAATTTAAACGACTAGTGGGATCAAACTTATTCTTACAAAATGTATACAATGTTTTATCTTCAACTCTAAATTTTTTATACTTTAAAGGAAACTTTTGACAGTCCACAAATATTTTTCTATACCAAGTATCATCAATATCGTCGTCAGGAGATATAATATTCTGTATAGGAGAAACTTTAATAGTTGCAACCTCTATTCTGGAACTAAATGCAAAGAGCCTTTTTTATGAATAATATCAAAAGTTAATTGAGAAATTCTAGCTGCCGATCTAGCTAAACGTCCTGTAGGATTATTAAGACCTCACAACCAGTTTTAAAGCAGCATGATCAGTGATTACTGTTAATTTCATTCCTTCTATATATGGTCTTAGGAGATTTAAGTGCATATTATTTATTTAATACCAATAGTGTAGTCTGTCAAGATCTTTTGTAGTTTGGTTGAATCTGAGGGGTTGCGAATTGGCATGATTAATTTAAGGTCATCTGCAAAAAGATAGAATTTCGAGTAATGTCGTTGATAAACACATTAAAGAGAATGGGCCCTAAATTTGTGGGTAATGTAATAATATTTGATACATAACATCAGTGAATGCATCCTGCAATGGCTTGCAAGCGAATTACTGGGTATAACTGTAGTCGTTCAATGGAAGCATCCGTACCGATGTCGATCCCATGCGGATACCGATACCGATGTAATGCATAGAATTTGTTACATTATTGATTAATACCGCAGACTACGCGAAAACTACAACTGCAATCGCTTGCAAGTGAACTTATTCGTATAAATGTGTACGTCCAGTGGGACGGATACTCCCACTGGACACACACATGTACACATTTATACTAACAACTTGTGTAATGTTAAATTGTTAATTATCGCTTGCCTCGTGCCTCAAAGCGCACGTTAAAACGTCGGTCCCGGCTGTCATAAAGATCTTTGACTGTCGTTACGGGGAGTCATTACCCTCAAATAAACTGATACTGGTCTAAACCATGGAATATCGCTATCCCTTTGGGTTGTGGAGGTCAGACGGCAGTCGCTTTGTGGAAAAGTTGATATTTTGTCATATCTGGTTAGACCGGTAAGCGGACCTCAGGATCCAAGGCGTGTAAGTCTTGGATGCAGCAGGGTTAATGCTAGGGCGATGATGATGAAGTTGTGTAATGTAACAAAGATGCATTACATCGGTGAACGCGTCCGACTTACAGTAAATGGCGCTTGCAAACAAATAACTACCAAATAACTACCTTGAGATGTCGTCGTTTACATGAATTAAGCGTGTGTAAGTTATATAAAAAAGGTTCACTTTTCGCGCCCAAGCTACAAATAAATATCAACTTGTGACACTGTGTGTCTGTTGGACATAGGCCTCCCGCAAGGTTCTCCACAAAGACCGATTTTGAGCCGGTCGCATCCAACCGCTTCCCGCGATCATAACCAGATCTTCGGTCCACCTTGCGGGAGGCCTACCCCTGCTGCGTCGTCCGGTACGTATGTTTAAGTAATGTGGTGTATATCGAAAACTCGACAAAAGTGTATGTGTCAGTAATTTCACTGACCATTTAACCGCTAATCATCAGGCACCCTGGAAGCTCTCATTCAACTCACAAAAAAGACACACATATTCGGCAAAACAGTTTCAGAATTACATTAAGGTTATCAAACTGATAACACATGGTGTAGTGGTAAATGGCCACTTAAACCACTACTTACTTCTTCTTTTTCTATAAAATTAATTGCCCGCACTAGGAATAAGTCCTATGACGCGGGGGAATTTACAAACATACAACGGACACAAATACTGATTGTGTTATAAATACTCTTTGTCGGGTTTTTAAACGTTAAAGTATCAAGTGCTGACATGGCATATACAATTTTACCGATAGGTTATCGATCAACACCGTAATTTGTAATGAAATTACAATAAAATTCATAAAAGGTTTCTCCAAGACATAAGTATATTTATATAATTATGTACATTCCTATCATTCCGTAATACAGAAAGCCAAGGTACGTTTTTTTCCGAATTCACCAAAGCGTTCGACCTCGTCTCATGCATCGAATTATGATAAAATCCCCTAAGGGATACCGATACTCCCAAAGAGATTATAAGTGTATTAAGATATTGGCACTGTAACCAATCTAATTACATTAGGAAGGCACATGTTCCACAGATTTCCTCAATCTGACGAAATGAATCTTTTTCGACGGGAAACAGGTCTATAAATAGACCGAGCAGGTAATATTGGACTTTAAATAAACCCCAATTTTATAGACAGGCCCGCGATTATTTAGGGATACTGCTCCGCACCTGTGGGGCATAACGTGCTTTTATGTAACCTTTTTCGATAACTAGGTTACCAAAAACAAAAATAATTATTTCAATCGGCCCAGTAGTTCCTGAGATTTGCGCATTCAAGTAATAAAAACTCTTCAGCATTAGATGTGTTAGTATAGATGATAATCACGCATAGCAGATATTAAATTATAAATCTCTATAATTATTTACGGATGTTGAGACGTTTCTCCATGCAGTGACGGTTTTAGAATACAAAGTGACACCGCTTCACTTCTTTCCGATGGTATCGTAAGAGGGCGGCCAAAGAAATTACATGAATCAAATAATGTCTTTGTGAAGTAATGGGAAACTCGGTATGAAAATCATCACCAATCCGTCTGGCCAACGTGTTAAAGTGGGCTAAAACCTTTATTATGACTCACATTAGGAGAGGCATAAGTCGAACAGTGGCCTGCGAAAGCCTGTCTGATGACAAAATAAATCGTCATATCTGAGTTTGATTACACCCACAATCTCTACCTTAGCACTTACCGTAATACCATAGTAGAGGTAAAACCTTGTTTTAGATGGCCGTGTGTAAGGAGTCCAAAGCTTATTATATTATCCTTGTCTCCTTTCATTCCCGCAGCATTAGCTAAACAGCTACTCCACCGCTAACAGTAACAGAAACCCATCCTTTCCAAGTCCTATTATCAGTAAATTGGACATTTTCTGGAAGGCCGTCAAGTTGTCAAAATATCGCAAAGACATAAAATAACATTCCATACACTCACACACACATGCACACGTAACCGAAAATGATTCGTATATTTTCGACCAATGAAACGAATATAACTCAATCCATGACCGAATTACATTCAGTTGAAATTTAATTCTTAAATATTGAAAAATACAGTTGAACCAATTTTAAAAGGAATACGTTTATTCTCGCTGAAGGTATTTTTTTACCTTATAAATGCTATTTTATACGAGTAGTTCTCATGAATTTTGAGGTTATGTAAGCGAAGGATCAATAGTCAAAAGGCACCAAACCCGAGACGAGCTTTTTGGTGTCTGCATCAACGCTGAAAAAAAATATTTCGCACCGACCTAAGATCTGGCTTATACTAGTCCCAGGAAATGTTGATGAAATTCCGGAGAACAGCATGGAAAAATCTAAAAATTTCATGTTCGGTAGATGACGATATCTACCTTTTGAGCCTTCTCACCCATTAGAACACGTACTCTTAGGTACATCTCTACTATGAGAGGCAAAATAAATAAATATTTTTAATGTCCATTTGCAGATATAAAATAGTGCTTGCCGCATGTTGACGAAGAACATTTCTGTCTCTTTTACATTAGTCTACTTGTATGAATCTTTTTATTGATACTTATCCCATATTCATTACCAATTTCCTAATACCAGTATTATTATTGCCTGTGTGATCAGTTTCTGCAGCCGTATCACAATAGAGACTCCGACAAACTTGAAGTTTTGTCTTAAGGCCTATGCAAAGCGGACCACAGACTTGAACATTAAGCGCACCTTATTCGCAAGCTATACCTGTTTCCACACGTATGACAGAAAACTTAAATAGGCCGAAATTCATTGCACTTGATATTAGGTAATAGGCGGCAAACGAGCAGACGGATTGCCTGATGATCAGCAATTACCGCGGCCCTTGGACACAAGCATCACCACTGCAGTTACAAGTGCGTTGCCGCCCGTTGGGGTTAGGCAAAGCGATAGGAGAATGAGTGGGATAAGAGAGAAAGAATAGGGGATGGGGCCTCCGCCACTATTTTATATATAATATTTATATGGAGTAAATAAGTAAATTGCAAATCATAAAGCTTAAGGACAGGTCAGAAGTACCCTAAACAGAAGAGCATGCATGAGAAACTTGATGGGAGAGAATGAAGCAAGTGAGGTATGTCAGGATCATTGCAAATGGGCGTTCTGTAGTGCCTACGTCTCCGGGAAAAAGGTGTGAGTCTTTGTATGTATGTGTGTTAAGCTTAGTGTTATGGTCTGGTTGCCTTACAGAGGACCACTGCCTTTATTTCAGACTACACATCATAAAATGAGTGTAGGTATATGAAATAATAAGCTCTAAATTTACATCGTACTCAGAAGCTGTTACATTGTTCTCTCCACGTAATTGTGGCGAGAGCATGGGGTAATTATTGCTCGGACGAATTTATAAGGCGCCTTTACTATCTATACGGCAGTTGCAACTGGTTGCTCAATAATTGCTATGTCATGCTTTTGTTTGTGTTCGATTGATTTCGTTTGTCATTATTGAATTGCGGCTCGTAAATATGAAGTACAACCGTATTCAGACAATCTGTTTCGAATTAATATCTGAAAACATTTACTTATGCCGTGTGGTTGACGGCATAGAATACAAGTGTCACCACCCCCTATCTTCCCGTGGGTGTCGTAAGAGGCGACTAAGGGATAACACGATGCAAATACCATCTTTGCGTAGAGACGGAAAACTCGACATCAAACCCTATACGACTGCCTCGTTGGTCTCGCGGCATAAATGTGCGCGTGGGATCGGGAGGTCCCGGGTTCGATTCCTGGGTCGGGCAGTGTTATTGGGTTTTTCTGTCACGAAATTCTCAGTAGCAGCACGGAGTCTGGAAATGTGCCCGGTACGGCAATAGGCTCGCCCCTTATTACGTGGGACTAAAGTATATCTGGCGAAAAGTGGGTGTAGAAATACACCTCTGTCTACCCCTTCGGGGATAAAAGGCGTGACGATATGTATGTATGTATGTATGTATTTACTTCACTGTTCATGAATGTTGAGACTAAGGAACTATTTCATATTATAATCTTATATTTATGTAATGCATGAGCCTGAAACAGCGTTACAAGGGACCCTGTATCAACGAATGCTCTTTTCTTAGGAACCATTTCTTCCATGTGGACACGCGAGAAGACTCTATGAAAAACCATATTTTTTCATAAAACAGCATGGAATATATAAACGCTCACGCCTATAAACTTGTAAGTATACTTTAAAACCTGGTATAGCATAATTATATCTATATCCATCAGATCTTTGTAATTCCACGATAGGTTTTCCGTTTTGTGGCACACTAACTTTATTTAACCACGGTCGCTCCTGTAGTGTGCGATGCACCTTCCCAACTATATAAGCTAATGTAATACTTATTTGATATACATTATACTGTAATCATCGAACCTAATAACATCTTTTATTTACGACACCAAGCCCATCATTGCATGGCGACCCTGCCAGTGCTGCCTTCTGGCAGTACTGAGCCAGTGGTTTTTTTTTAAAGATAAATGTTTTGATATTATTTGTGGAATCAACGTATATTTGGCGAAAATATTATGAAAATGAAATGGCGTATCGAGCCGTTGCGCCTGTTGCGATTTTCTGGCGAACGATATTATATGACTTGAGACTGCGGAAAGCTGGATTGCGAGGTTGCACGAGGATGATGCAGCCGGGAGCCCTGGGTTTCGGTCTCGTGAAGGCCACACGACGACGATGCCAAGGAGGGCTCCGCGTGAAGCGTGGACACGACACGGTGTCCTTTTCTCATAGTGCCCGAACGTGAACATTGTAAGGTGAACTGTATTTCTTTTTTTTTTGTTTTGGTTTTCTTTTTTTTTTCTCAATTTTGCCGCGCGGACAACAATTGATCATTTTGTGTTAGTTTTATTTTTCATATACTCTTTTATGTAGTCGTAATTAGTAATACGAAAGTAAAAACATGCCTGTTGACAATAATATTATATGTTTGGCAATTCAACCCACAACAAATTTGCCAAATTGTTGCCAAATTATAGATTTTTATTCTTTGTTGTTAAAGAAATTATTGTAATCGTCCCATGTAAGAACGCATTCCTAAGTTATTGCGCATAAGGTGTCCAATGTGCAAGCGCCGATATACGATACCTTAGCAACACTACATGTTGCGCACGGATTTGCTTCTTAATTTCTTTTAACTTGCATAAGTAACGTTGTTATAATTTAAATTTATGATCATTTTTTGTAAATCTTTGTTGCAATTTATTTTCGATAAACTTAACTTCCAAACGTAATTAGTTAATACATATATTTTATTTATTATATAAAATGTATCAAAGCATTAGTAAATCAAAGATAGATATTCATATTTTACTATTAATATTTTAATTTTCAAGCTTTTATTTTATTGGTGATAACGAATCATAAGTAATAATTAGTCCAGTAGTGTGTTAGTTCGCGCTAATAAAAACGACACCTAGTAAACTTGACACCTATGCTATGATGCAATATCTTAAGGAATGCATTCGTCTAAAAGTTTTGCCACCTGCATGTGATTGTGTGAACATTAGTCTTCTATAGAAATATTATGTTGAATCATGTGGCTAAATATAGTAACAGTATGTACTTATACAACATTTCATATTTTGTAATTTATAACGATTGTAACATTTGAGACGAGTTCATTTTCGTGTAAAAGATTTGAATAATATTTCAATACTTATATACTTGTGATATTTATGGATATTATTTTATGTTTTGGAATAGGGAAAATTGGTCGGATATAGGCACGGTATTAAAAATCTTTTTGTAACCATTGGTATGCAATTAGGTACCGCTGTGATTAGATGGGGATATTGAAAGGTTTATGTTATTTGGAAGCATGGTATTGGAATGAGTAATTTGAAATGAGTGTTTATATTGCTATAGGAATGTATGACGTTGAAGGGAATATTCAGTAACTAGGTTTTCGACAGCAATTTGGACTGATCACCCAAAAGCGATGTTGGATTCATATGTACTGAAGTATTCATTTTGGAAGTAAGCATAAATGTTTTGTTATGTAATGCTATTATGAAAGTGGTATTTAAATATAGGTACACAAATTAATAAGGTGAATAAAAGGGTGCCATTCCTTCAGTTTGATCATGGTGCGAACGAGATTCCTCTGTGAAAATTGTTGGAGGCCAAAGAAGCCTTAAATTGAGCCCCTTGTGATAATAAATGATGAATATGAGAAATGAATATTATAAATAAATGATGAAAACGTCCGGCCGGACCGATATTATGATAAGAAAATAAATGTGTACCTTACTGTGTATGGAAATGGATAAGGAATAAAAAAAAAATTATGAGATGATGTGAAAAGTATGTGATAAATGGAAATAAAATTATGTTGATGAGTAATAAAGAGTTGTAGAAAGAAATAAACTCTGATGTTTGTATTTAAATATAAAATGTTATGCAATACCAATACTCTAATGTTACAGAATAATATGTCATAAGATATTTTTTTCATAGTTCATTCAGATAAAAAAAAAAAAATAATATACAATTCAATTTTATATTTCAGTGTTCGTGTTTACTCTTACTGAACTTTTGAGAAAAGAAAATGTGTCAAATTGTGATTTTTTTAAATGTTTGTGTTGTAAACTACTACTACTACGGCCGTTAGCAGTCCACTGCTGGACTTAAGCCTCTCCTAATTAACGTCACAATATAATTGTATACCAAGGATTTTATACATTAGACATACCTGTGTTTTTTTGTATAATAGTAATATTGAATAACGTATTTTTGGTTCAGATGATATTTTATTCGTAAAATGTTTTTATTGTTCTGATTTATAATAAAATGGTTAAATTATTTATAAATAAAATAATATATTGGTAAAAAAAAAAGAATTAGCCAATCAACATGTTAAATAAATATAAAGTATTATTGTTGTTGTAATAATAGGTATTGTCAACAGTGCATTAGAATTAAGTTATATTTTTGTGTCCTTTTTTTAATGAGTGAAGCGTTTTAATTTGTATTGGTCATTCATATTTCTTTTTATGTTTGTTTCAATTATTTCATTGACCAAAATGTTCCATTTAATTTCTTTTTATTAAAATTGTATTACTATAATCTACTAAAAAAAAAGATATGCCTATGGTAACTTTTATTAGAATTTATTCTCGAATTAAGTTTAGTGAATGTGTTTATTTTATACTTCAAAATAAATATGGAATTAGTATTTCATTTTAGTTTATGTCAATATGGTAAAGTTTAAAAAAATCTCTATTTGTGGTTATTTTCAATAAAATTTTATTAATGCTTTAGGATTAGATATATTGAATATTTTAGTGTTGTTTTTGCGATTATATTAAATAATGAAAAAGATAGGTATACTTTTATCATGATTTTATTGGAAAACTGTATTTTAAATTACATAAAAAACATGTATGTAAACATATTTTTTTTTTATAAACGGGGAGGTGTAGTGTGCGATGCACCTTCCCAACTATATAAGCTAATGTAATACTTATTTGATTTCCCATCCGACATCTTGAATCACGAAATAGATGGTGTTTTTGAATTCCCCATTCCTTAAAAATATCGGAGATGATACCCATATCGACTTTAAAAAAATCCCGTCCGCCATCTTTGATTTCCTATCCACCATCTTTGATTACGAAATAGATGTTGTATTTAGATTCGCCATCCCTTAAACCATCGGAGACGATAACCATATTGATTTTTTAAAACTTTCTCATCCGCCATCTTTGATTTCCCATCCGCCATCTTGAATCACGAAATAGATGTTGTATTTGGATTCCCCATCCCTTTTAATATCGGCGACGATACCCACATCGACTTTTAAAATAAATCCCGTCCGCCATCTTTGATTTCTTATCCGCCATCCTTGATCACGAAATAGATGTTGTATTTGGATTCACCATCCCTTAAATCATTAGAGACGATGCCCATATTGATTTTTTTAATTTTTCCCATCCACCATTTTTGATTTCCCATCCGCCATCTTGAATCACGAAATAGATGTTGTATTTGGATTCCCCATTCCTTTAAACATCGGAGACGATACCAATATTGATTTTTTAAATTTTTCCCATCCGCCATCTTTGATTGCCCATCCGCCATCTTTGATCACGAAATAGATGTTGTATTTCAATTCTCCACCCCTTAAAATATCGAAGGCCATACCCATATTGATATTTAAAATTTTCTCATCCGCCATCTTTGATTTCCCATCCGCCATCTTGGATCACTAAATAAATTTCATATTATTAATCAGCGTTCCGAAAATCTCGAAAACGATACCCATGTAGATTGTATCCTATTCGTTTAGCCTTTTTTGCCTTTGACCCAACCCCCCTCTTCTCGTTTGACCATTTTAATATTTTTGTCTGGCCCCTTAAAGTTGTGGCGTAATTTTATATAGCCTATAGCCTTTCGGAATAATTGGGCTATCATAAGCAATAACAATTTTTAAAATCCGACTGCTAGTTCCTGAGATTAGCCGACATTATGTTTTAGCCTTTTCAGCCTTTTGCCCGGCTCCAAAGGGTCGAAGCGTTATGTTATATAGCCTTCTGGAATAACTGGGCTATCGTATACAAAAAGAATTTTTCAGATCCGACCGGTAGTTCCTGAGATTAGCGCGTTCAAACAAACAAACAAACAAACAAACAAACTCTTCCGCTTTATTATATTAGTATAGATATGCGAACAATTTAATCAACGTGCACAATATGACATTATGTGGGTATGATGTGACAGTACTTACATATTATATGCGATAGCACATGCGCAGCAATCAATTATCAGCGCATGCGTTCTTACTTCCAAGAGGTAAAGAACAATGGCAAGTTCCCATACAACACTTTATTTGAAATCGATTCGAAGCGTCTCTGTATGGAAAAATGTTAAAAACAAAGGGGTTCTATTACTTAAACATAATCATCAAGAGTTTTTATTTTAGGAGGCCGTAAAAAAAAGATATAGGCATTGTTTATATTTTAAGGTTATGTTAATAGAAAACAACTTTGTAACTACACAAATGCATTAAATACATTTAGATAAGGGATGGTGATGTGCAAAAAGCATTGATAGGATATACCTAGACTGATTCAAGATCAGTGTCTATACTTGATAAGTACCTAATATAAAAAAATCAAAGTTCCATCACGAAATAGGGATGTAGACTATGTAGGATTTATGTAACCCTTTATCTTTCACAATTTTATTGAGTATTAGAACCCCACCTCATTATGAGGCCATGGCGACATCGCCAGCTACCGTACAATTTATATTGAAATGTATGGTACCTAACTCGCTTGGCCACGGTTTGGCAGCCATAGGTACATTTCAATATAAACTGTTTGGATACGCAGCCGGCGTCAAGTCACTTGCTTTTATAAGGAACTAGCTTTTGCCCGCGTGGAAGTCGAAAATTATCCTACAGGAACTCAATACCAGGATAAAAAGTATACTATATCCTATACCAGGTTATGGTCTATCTGTGCGTCTAGTTTCATTCTAATCGGTTCAGTAGATTTTTCGTGCGTAACAAACAGACAAACAAATAAACATCGCATTTATAATATTAGTAAGGATAAGGATATGGGATCTCTCTTAGTGCGCCATCAACAGGCATGACAAACCTTATCTGAAGGTGACAGCTGCAAATGAAATAAAATAAATAAAGGAATGTTTTTTGTAATCAAATAGTTACTCCATAATTTATAAAAAACCGACAATTTGTATTAGATTGCTTTAAAAGAGACACCAATAGACTTATAAAACTCTTTAGTAATAAAACAGTGCAAAAGGATTTATTATTTAATAAATACTAATTAAAGATGAATGGACCTGACGTGGTTCTATTTTCATTTGGATAATATTTATCATGTTCTGTTGTAGTTCGGTCGGGTTATCTTTTAATATTTTGTAACTTTGTCTTCGTACTAATGAACATCCACACAGAAGGTACACATTTCTATGGCCTTGTGGACACGGTCCAGCTTGTTCACCTTCATTAGCATCTTGCTGCAAACTCTGATTTACTCAATCCATAGCGAGTTCCCAACATGCTTCACAAACATAATCATCATCAGTAATCTAAAAATTAAGAAAAGCAATTATTACTACAGGCAAAGAAAACGCATCACACTACATCTAGATAGACTAATATTACCGGATTTTGTAATATTTTAAACTGCTTTGAAAATTCACTGAAACTTACTTACGCTAAATTGGTAAGTAAGTATAATAATGTTTAAAAACTTACGGTTTGTGGATAAACCCAGTTGTAGAACAAAGTACAAACTCTTGTGTTCTGATCTAAGATGCGATATCGCCGGAGAGTATTGACGTAAATGTTACAATTCACGCACAATATGCGTGTAGGCCTGCTATTTCGCATCATAACAAAATCTTAGGGCACAATCGAAGTCCATGTAGAAAAAGCTATAGGTCCAGATGTTTTGAGCGCAGATAGTCCGTAAGAAAGCACAAGTCGTCGTATGGGGCAGCGAATCAAGTCCAAGGGGTAAGCGAGAATCAAAAATAAGGATAATTCAACAAAAAACTGCGAAAACAACGAGAACACTACCAAACAAGCTTTTCGGAAAGAAAAGAACGTTGACAATGTCACAGACTATAGTTGGTGCCACGAGAAGATAGACTTTTTGTAAACACACATTCAGGGTTTCACAACCTTTGTTTCTAACAGTTGTTTTTGAGATTTTATGCTTTAGTGAACTTTTATGCTTTTTGAACAGTAGTTTTTTTTGTTTCAATGCTCAATTATGCTACTAAGTATTCGAATTTATATTTTATTGTCTATGACTTCTTGTCGTGACCATTTTTTTTCTAATTTTACAAAAATAAACATATTTTATTTTGTGTTTGAGTGGTCGAATTTCCCGGAAGTATTTTCATGAATTTGCCGATTTTTTTTAGTTTTTACACGTAAGTAATTCTGTAAATGCAAGACAACTATACAGAGCCATGTATGTCAATAATAGAGTTCAAATATGGTAATCTATTATTGACTTGATTTTTTATCATAGTCTTCTTCTTCGTATCAATGGTTTCAGCTATATGAGACCCGCATAATATTCGGCCACTCCTATTGCGTTAGGAGTGGCCTCCCAGAGCTCAGACATAGTGCAGGTGCTTGGGCAAGAAGGGCATATCAGCAAGTGGCCCATTGTCTGCTCCAGCTCACCACATTCACATTGGGCAAGGTCGGCGTCCCTGAATCCCCATCTACACAAGTTTGCTCTGCAGCGGCCAACCCGTGTGCGCAGTCTATTTAGGGACTGCCATACGGGCCAGGGCAGGTTGTGTCCAGGTGGTAGGGATTCTTTTGGCTCAAGGTTAGAGGGTGGAGGATACTTTTCGGTCCATAGCTTACATCTTGTTGTCGCCGGCTCTTCGCTCAATGGATCAGTGTGCCGTTGAAAACCTTTTCGGCTTTTGAGGCGATATGGCGGCATGTGGTTTCCATGCATAGGGTGGCGACGGTCCGACTCCTGCTTCTGCTTTTGTAAAGAGCATGCTACATCTCGTCGAATATCCAGTGGTGCTATGCCTGCTAGCGGGTAGACCATATTAAGTGGCGTGGGCTTTAGACAGCCGGTTATGGTGCGACACGTGTAATTTAGCGCCACGCTAACGAGATTGGCATGAGCAGATCTATGCCAAACTGGACACGAGTATTCCCCAGCAGAAAAACATAACGCCAGTCCCGTTGTGCGGAGAACGTCAGGGTTGGCTCCCCATGATGTGGACGTCAGACGGCGAAGCAGATTGTTTCGGGTGGCCACTTTCAACCTTGTATTTTGGCAATGGTTTCTAAAAGTGAGTGAGCGGTCCAATGTGACCCCAAGGTATCTTGGATATGGACAATGTTTGATACTCACTCCTTGCCAGTGGATATTAAGGACCCGGTTAGCGCAATGGTTTCGTAAGTGAAACACACAGGACTGCGTTTTTAATGGGTTAGGTCTTCATATCATAGTCAATAGCTAAGCTATCGTAAAATATAAAAAATACCACTAATGAATAATATTACAGACCACTAGCTAGTACATTACATTAAAATGTCTAGGCATAGAGATTTTACATTGTGTGTGAATGAAAACGTCACAATGAACTTAAACAAAATCGTTATATAATAGTTTGCCATTTGCAATTCTGCACCCGCTTTTCCGAGATGCCGACCGTAGGACGAGCATTGCGACACCAAAAATAATCTTCACATCCAAAAAATATGTTATATCCTCTGATAAATGCCTAAGAATGAAAAATAATTAATGGATTAACGCAAAATGTTGACGTTCCTGGCGTCTGACATATTCCAGTACCAACAAACACTGTTGTCAGCGCATATATCGATAAAAACCCGATCAATTGACATATTACCTTGCAATGATACATATTAGTGTACCGTTGCGCATATTGGATTTGACATTATTTGTTTTTGACAGATCTGTCGCTAAGTTACTTAGTAGAAATTCTTTCATTCAAAAAGTCTATGTTCTCGTGGCACGGTCTATAGGGATCATAGACAAGGGCAAGGTGTAGGAATACTGACAATGTAGACATTTTCACTTAGTGTTGTCATTAATTATCTTTCAATTGCCTACTGCTACCTCTAATTAAATGATATCTCAGATGAAGTAAAAAAAATATATTTATTTATATCATAAATAAAATCTTCTTTTTATATAATATAATATACATAAAATATTTTTTTAACATTATCGTGAATTGTTTCTAGATATAGGTTAAAAAGATACTTACCTTTTTTCTATTAAACAAATACGATTGTTTTGTAAATGGTAACTCTCAAAATGACATTAAACAAGCACCGGAAATGAATGTATTCAATAAATAGTTTATCAATTTAGATAATTTAACGTACGCTTTTATACTTGAAACTAAAAACGTACAAAATACAAAATAATTATATTAATAAGTTTTTCATAAGTTACGTTTATAGACGCTTCTAACACTTCACAGGTATAATCTTGCCATTGTTCTTTACCTATCTCTCTCTCCGGAGGACCGCCGTTACAAAAGATAGTTAGTTCAGTCACGTATATGTAGTGGCGAACTTTTCGTCTAGACTGAAATTGACGAAAATTTAAGTTCTTCATTTAATTTCTTGTCTTGTATAGTTTGCCAACCAGAGAAAGAAAATACTGGAAATGTGTGCATGAATTATATTAAACGTTCGTGACTTGTACACACAGCAACAAATCAAACTTAACAGTTGCAGTACGATTACAATCCTTATTTCCTACGCCATTACAACGGTACAACTGCCTCCGTGGTCCAGTGGATAGCGTATACGACTGCTGATCGGAGGTCCCGGGTTCGATTTCCGAGTTAGGACAAAAGTGTTACTCAGTAGCAGCCCGGAGTCTGGTGATGTACCCGGTAACGGCAATAGGCTCGCCCCCTATTACGTGGGACCTAAAAATTCATGGCGAAATGTGGGTGTAACATTTACACTTCTGCCTACAGGCGTGAGACTATAAATATATAAATAAAAATAGAACGGTATAAAGGTCAAATTGTCTAGCATGACGTGGGATGCCGTATGTACACATACTGGTATACTAATATGGGTCTTTATTGCGAAATTATTTGTAAGTAAATGTTATTACCTTATATTTGCCTAGACGCACAGAGCAATAGTCATGAGAAGATTGATGTCATGCAGAAGAAGTGCCGTTGTATCTGATAACTGCTGACTAGGTCTTTATCTTTATCTTCAGGTGGATGAAGCTGCGGGCAACAGCAAGTTTTATACTTTTTTATGAAGATAATGATAATTGTCTGTTTATCAATTTAACCTTTATCATCTGGTAGGACCCTCTAGCCCACATCCCAAGCTGCACGTAAATATGTGACGCATACTCGTATTAGTGCTGGTATGTGGTCTCTACATACCAGCACTAATGCGAGTATGCGTGTGTTGATAACAAGCGCAATCAACACTTCGAACCAATAGTGGTTGATTAGGTTATTGAAACAATTACTCAGGTACAATCAACGGTCATACACACACATAGGTACGTTACATGCATAAGTTAGTACATAGAATTACGCCAGTCGTTTCAAAGCTCCTGAGATTAGCGCGCTCAACCAAACAAACAAACAAACTCTTCAGCTTTATAGGTCTATTAATAAAAGTTGTAGTTTTGTTTGGAGTAACCGATATTTCGGCACTGTTGCAAGCGCTATATTCATGGATGCCATGTACTGAGAGTACTGCGGGTAGATGAATGTTATGAGAAAGTAAAACGGTCTACCCGCTTTCTTACTTGTTAAATTCCTATACCGTATGCAAATAACTCTGTTCTGTATATTACATCATCGCTCTGATAAACGCTCGTTTACTCTTTAGTACAAAGTGAATACCGGGTGAAGGCCGAGCACTCAAGCCCAATGTGAGGGAGGCCTTATTGGTGCTGTCACATTTTTCATGACATTAATCATCCAAGCATTACGATGGTTCCATCCACGACTTCATGACAGTCGGGATCAACGGCTTAACGTACTCTCTGAGGCACGCATCAAATGATAATTAACAATTAAATTTCAAAGGTCTGTAGTGCGCGCCGAGCGTTTCAAAATGAGACCTTTTGCATGGCAGCCTGTTGGTATCGCTACCACTACCAAATTTTCATGAAATTCACGCAGCTGGAACCGGAGCAAAACCTAGTAATAAATATAAACGTAAAAATGTTATCTTTTCAGAAAACAGGTCTCTTAGTTAGGGCCTTTGTAGTAAAATCGACAAATAAAAAGCTCTGGTACTCCAGAATTACTAAAAGTTCAAAAATCTAGATCACTTACGTCAACACCGTCAAGTAGAGTATATTTATTCCTTTCGGCTTGCAGTGGTAGCGGGTGTTTGACTAACAGCGTCCCTTGAGACCTCGTGTTTTAGTTGAAGCCCTGGAGTTTGTAAAATCTAACTCTATAGACGAAGTTTGTCGTTTGAGCGGGAGTTTTCTTTAACTCATTTTAATTACATAAGCGCTGAAAGTTTTAGGTGTTTGTTTAGACTTTGTTATTGAAAACGAGAATATAACCTGCTTCATATTTACGTTACCTTAAATTCAAATTCAAACTCATTTATTCATATAGGTTACAAAAGCAACGCTTAAGAACGTTAATTCTTTTTTTTTACAACCAGGTTCCAGGAACCAGGCAACAAGTTTTAGTGCGGTATCTCTAATATCATAAAGTTTCAATTTACGTAAAAGTGAATTTTGTTCCACACAGTGAAACGCATTTGACAGGTCACAAAACACACCAATGGCATCCTTCAAGTTTCCCCAAACATTAAAAATATGCTTTAACAAAGTAACACTAGCATCAACGGTGGAGCGATCCTTAGAAGACCCTTTGAAGCCATACTGCTCACTGTTAAATAATTTATTTGTGTAGCCTTTTGCCGTACCGGGCACATTACCAGACTCCGTGCTGCTACTGAGAATTTCCTAAGGGAAAAACCCAATAACACTTTGCGCGACCCGGGAATCGAACCCGAGACCTCCCAATCCCACGCGCACATTTATGGCGCGAGACCAACGAGGCGGTGGATTTGTTCTACATAATCATAATAAATTTTAAAAAAGATCAAGTCTCTATTCGTATTCCAAGGAGTTATATGGTTGGCGCAGCGGGAGTGTAAGCGACTGCTACGCCGAAGGTCGCTGGTTCAATTCCCGCTCAAGTCAAACATTTGTGTGCATGAACATGGATGTTTGTCTTGGTCTGGCTGCTTCTATGTATAATATGTATGTATTTATAAAAAAAAAGTATATAAGTATGTTTATCCATTATCTAGTACCCATAGTACAAGCTCTGCTTAGTTTGGGACTAGATGGTGATGTGTGTATGTGGTAGAATATTATTATTATTATATTGCACACATAATCAATTTGTAAGCAAAATTTCTAGTAGATACAAGTTTCAGATTACTTTTAGTGTCCTATAATATCAAAATACATAAAGTTGACTTTGTAATCTATCTCACCAAAGTGCTTTCACTCTTCAAGTGCATATTTAGTGCAAATAAATAACATTTTAAGATTATTTCAAATAAAATTATGACTTTTTCCATGTCTCATGTTGAATTTTATACGCACCCTAATCACTTAAGTAGTGCTAATAAGTTTAAATAATAAAGCATTATAAAAAATTAATATCGCTAAGAGCTTTGAAAAAATTGTTTAATACGAAACTTCGTCAAACTTGGGCTTTTAAGCTATTGTAAATATTTTAGCTTTGAGCTCGTTTGTTTGTGTAATAACCTATTTAGGGCAAAATTATATTTTTGAGAACATAGGTCATCGTGTTTAGAATTATTAATGGATTCAATAAGTTAGTGAGCCTGTGGGTGGACAGGGATAAAAATTTTTATTCAACTAGAGTCTATTTATCTTTAAAACTATTATATAAAACCACCTTATTTTATCATAATTGTCTAGTTTTTACTGGTCTCAACCATGAGATTTTTTTCCCTCTTTTTGGGGAAGTGAGTTCTCGCTGGCAATATGACAACACTGAGCGATCAAGTATTAGGTTATAATTACATATATACATCTCGTTTCTTCACACCGCATGCATATACATTATTGTACGTTTCATGAGTAAGAAAATAGCCGACAAAGTTTGTCGCTACCTCCTTGACGGTGAGACAACTGCTTTCTTCGCATGAATATCTCAAAATCTGATATGTCACTCTAGACACCGCTGAGATTTGGTGTGGGCAAAGTGAACCTCGCGCTGAAGTGCCATAAGAACAGCTTTCATATCGTGCATCCTTTCAAAGTCCAGCCCTAGACGACGGGCCCTATAATTTCAATAACATATACATACACTCGCGCCTGTTTCCCGGAGGGGTAAGCAGAGATTAGGGATGCCATTTGCAACGATCCTGACATATCTCTCTTGCTTCATTCACTCCCATCAAATTCCTCATGCATGCTCTTCTGTTCAGGGTCTTTCAATATCATTGTCTCTAGGTTGACATGATGCCTGTTGCTGGGTCTAGTGATATTTTGTATCCTTAATCAGTCACCACACGGAGTACCTGTGTCTTTGATAATTTTATATTAAAAAAACTGAAATATTCATGGTGTGATGTAATAAATGAAGGCATTACTGCTATAATTTTTCCCTTAGCAAATAAATTTCAGTCGCAAAACCAACATTATAAATTAATCCACTTGTAAAAGTTTATGTCGCATGTGGCACCAATCAGTGTTTCTTTCTTTCTTTCAGTTTTCTTTGACGAATTCATGCATATCATTTGGGAAGTTGATCTTAACATCAAATTAAGCATTTTCCTAATTTGAAATAGGTCGTGTTGCGTTTTATGTCTTGATTGGTAAGAAGCCGCAAGTTTCTACGCAGTTTGTTTTATATTTAGCGTAATTCTAATGTCCTCTTTTTATTTCTGTAACTGCATAATAATATACTCATAGAATCGAAGATATACATAGCTACTAAATTACAAAATAAAGCGATTGGTCATTACAATACATAACGCGATAGGTCTCTAGTTTGGGTCATTTTGGTTGAAGTAATGCATGTGAATCCAACGCCGCTAGTAAATAATACGATGAAATTTCCTAAAATTCATAAAACCGTAGTCACCGTAATATCCTGTCAGCCACGCCCCTACTAACCAATTGGAAATATATTTTCTTAATGTCGCGCGAGATCTACAAAACAATAGCTTTAATGGAGGCCGCGCCGAGGGATCTCCTTGTGCCCATAGAAACCCCACGGGAATAATTTCTCCAGCTGAAATTGTGTTTAGGGGCTCCCAAAGTTTTATTTTGATAGGGTCTGAAGAGAAACTCTTTGTGAGCCGTGAATGAGCTTATGTTATAATAATAATAATAATAATAATAATGTTTTATTTGCATAAAATGTAGGTTACATAAGTTGTTAAATTTAATAACATAGTGCCAGATACATTTTGTCGCCTAGCGACGTGCAAATCCCGGACATAATTAGAATTAAGCTTCTCGTAATGACAAATTGATACACACATTAATTAAATTCAATTCAATAGGCATGCGATTATACAGTAAACTTATTTTAAATACATAGGAGTTAGATATGCAATATTAACATTACTAAATATTGTGTTGTACATACATCAATTAAGAAACCATACCTACAGAACTATTATTTCACTTAAATAATTCAGACACTGAGTAGAAGCATTTATCAAGTAACCAACCTTTAATTTTTCTCTCAAATCTACCAACAGGAAGCTGTCTAATCTCATTTGGTACGCGATTATAGATGCGCCCACACATAGCATAACAATTTTTCTGATACAATGTTGTTTTTGGTACCCTTGATAAGACAATTCTGCCTGGATCTCTTGTATTTCTAGGAAATGTATCCTTTGCTGTTTTAAAGAGATTAGGATATGATTTGACAAATTTCACTGCCTCGAGAATATACATGCAGGGTAGTGGAAGTATTCTGAATTTTTTGAACAGCGGCTTACACGATTCCCATGGTGGAATACCAGCGATTGCCCGGACGCATTTTTTTTGTGCAAGAAACGCTCTTTGCCAATCAGTTGAATTACCCCACAGTACTAGTCCGTACCGCAATGTAGATGATACGTAGCCGTAGTATGCTGCCAGTACAGTTTCATGGGTAGAGACTTTTCTCAATTTATAGAGAGCATACACAAACTTGTTTAATTTTTCGCATACTTTGTTAATGTGAGCCTTCCAATTAAAATATTTATCTAATGTAATGCCCAAGAATGTTGTTTGCGTAACCTGATCTATATTATTTTGATTATAGCATAAATTTAACCTCTTACTCATTCGCCCATATGTGCCAAATTGTATATAATTTGTTTTAGATTATTGCAGGATTATTATATTATATTGCATTAATAATTTGCAGGTTAACGTAACCTGCAAATTATTGTTGTTTAACCATTTTATTATATTTACTATAGAATTATTGATGTCAGTATTATATGCATAAATGTCAGTATTGTTTTTACAAGTCATAATTAAAGAGATGTCGTCAGCAAATAAAATACAATTGTCATTTGTTATGTCAGTAAGGTCATTAATATACAATAGAAATAACAATGGTCCCAGTACGCTCCCCTGAGGAACGCCAAAACTATTAGTCCTAAAACTTGATCTATAACCCTGTAATTCCTTATTTTTGTTAATTTCTAAAACCTCTACCGATTGTTTTCTTTCATCCAAATACGTTTTAATCCAGTTAAGGGCTGGTCCTCTAATTCCATATCTCTCAATTTTTTCTAAAAGTAATTTATGTGACACACAGTCAAAGGCTTTTGTCATGTCAAAGAAAACTATAGTAACAATTTTGCCCATATCTATGTTGTCTATAGCAGTACTCACGAGATTGAAGCACGCTAGTGTAGTAGACTTGCCTTTTTGAAACCCATATTGTTGTCGATGTAGTATGTTATGTTTATTAAGGTAAGATGTTATTCGATTTGCTATAGCAGCTTCAAATACTTTGGACAGAATAGGAATTAGAGTTATTGGTCTGTAGTTACTTAGGTTAGATTTATCCCCTTTTTTAAATAAAGGCTTAACAATAGAAACTTTAAGTAAATCGGGGAAATTACCATCTGTGAACGACAAATTAATAAGATGCGTCAGTATTGGAGTGAGTTCTATTGAACAAGCTTTTATAATCTTTGTCGCTATCTCATCATATCCCTCAGCATTTGTATTGTTTAAAGACATTATTATCTTAAGGGTTTCATCGAGACTATACGGTTTCAGAAAAATACTGCTACACATGCTTGTTTTAAGAGTATTTTGTAAGCTATGACTTTTATAAGCATATGTGGAGTTAATAAGAAAATTATTAAACTCTTCGGCTACATCATGTGCGTTATCGAGCGTTACATTACCTTTCTTTATATTCGTAATGAATTGTACTTCTCGATGAGCGCTCGTTTCTTGTTTTATTAGTTGCCAAGAAGTTCTGACCACATTCTTTGATTTACACATGACTTTATGATTATGGTTTTTAATTGACTGGTTAATACAACGACGTAAAAGTCTAGAGTAGTTCTGATATTTAGTTTTTAGAAGTCCACATTTACCTGAATAGTACCTGTACCGTAAAATACGCTTGTTTTTGCAACTAATTTTTAAACCTTTTGATATCCATCCAGCTTTTTGTTTATTTTTAGATATCTTAATTCTCATTTTTGGAAAACATAGATTATAAAATAAAATCAATGTTCCGTGAAATACTTTGAACGCTGTTTGTAAATCACGTTGATTGTATACATCATTGAAAGAGAGGCTTGATAGACATTCTTTAAATTTTCTAACGTTGTCTTCTCTATAGTCTCTTTTGTATATAAAATAATCCAAAATGGGTATGATTTTATTTTTAATTGGAATATTCAGTAGTTGCCCTGTGTTGTGGTCTGAAATGTCAAGATGTAATAATTCTCCTCTTGCATTAGTAATGTTACTAATAATGTGGTCAATACAGGAGTTTTTACGTGTTGGTTCAGTAATGTGTAGACGCAAGTTAAGGTTGTTTGTGATGTCAATTAAAAATTTAGTGTCTTTGTTACTAGTTTCTAGTGTGTTGATATTTAGATCACCCGCTAATACAATTTTTTTATTATATTTGTGATTGACGTAATGCATCATTTTTTCTAATTTGGTAAGAAATAGCTTACAATTAGATTCTGGTGTTCTATATAAACAAATAATGATAATGTCCAGTGATGGCAATTCAACGGCACAACATTCAAAATTTTTGTCTTTTGTGTACTCTTTATGAAATGAAACTTCTTTGTGTTTTATTCCCTGTTTGGTTAAAATACATACTCCACCTCGTTTTTGATTATTTCTACTATATGATGATGCTAAGTCATATCCAGCTATATTTATCATCCATTCATACCCCCTTTCGGAAAAGCAAATTACATCGGGTTGTTTTTGTTGTTCTGTTAGTTCAGACAAGTGAATTTCAAGAAGATTACTTTTACTAAACAATCCAGCCACATTTTGATGTAAAATTCTAAAAAGGGTATTTTTAGCACTTACGAAATAAATCATTTTCCAATGGTTTTACTTTATCGAGTTCTGTTTCGGTTGGTTGAATGACTTTTTGCTCAGACTTCTTTACTGATTTTTTAAAATAATATGGTATGGTTCCTTTCTTGTGTTGTTCCTTTACATTCATTCTACTATTATTATTTTTAAAGTAAAATGGGATGGTACCCTTTTCGGGAATACTTTTGCATTCAATTTTTGCCCTATTAAGCAGAACTTGTTTTGTACAATGCAGAAATGTTTTGTCATAATAGTTTGAATCTATCTTAAAATTAACTTGTTTACAAACTTCTAATAAATATTCTTTTTTATTGTAACGGTAATTGAATTCTACATTTAGAAATGAGCAGTTATCAAAGTTGTTACATATAGTTTTGAAGGTACTATTTATCATCATTTCATTTAAATGTCTATTATGTAATACATTAAATACTAATACGTTAGATTTTTTAAAAGATTTTAACAATGTAACTAATTCTATTATTAATTTACTAGGGTTACTATCATTTTCTCCTATGCATATAACTAAATAATCATCAGTTGAGTCATTCATTTTACAAATCGGCTTGATGATTTCCTCTGCGTCGGCATATGGCTTTGTAGTAGAAGAAATGGTGTAGTTCTTGTACTGAGTGTCTTTTCTGGACTGCATCAGTAATGCAGCCAACCCCGTGAATTGTTGTCCACCAAGAATTGTTAGCTTGGATTTTTCGGCAATTTCATCCATTTGTTGCTGTTGTTGGTTATCGTTTCCTTGCAAGTTTAGGACATTCTCCTCTGTTGTGATCTTTTGACATTTGGTTAAATTAAGTGTCTTGTCTGTTTGCTCAGCTGCATTGTTTGACACAGCAACCTTAGAGCCACTGTAAAATAGCGGGCTTTCCCTAAAACTATCTGTCAATCGTCTTCTTGCATTCTTTTTGGAACTAGTAGCATTGTTTTTCCGGAGTGAGCTTAATGGAGATTTACATAATTTTTTTAAAACCTCTATCTCTTGATGTAGTCCTGTTATTTTCTTTTTTAAATCTATGTTCTCTAAGATGGTGGAATCCAATTCGTTTTGAGTAATTTCTAGGTTTCCCTTTAGTTTATTAATTTCTGCTTGCATCTCATCTTTAAGGTTGGTGTCTATATTTGTTGATAGATCGACACTTCTTGCTAATAATTCTTCAGACAATGTTGAATTAAGGGATATGTCATTATTTAGCGATTCTAAAGACTTAGATCTTTGAGTAAATTGGCGTTTCCTTAAAGTTATATTTGCAGCGTCCATTTTTCCTCTTTATTTTTAATTTTATTCTATTGACTAAACCAATCTTAATAAACCTCGTTCAGGGTATTATATTTCTCACTGGCCACACAAAATTTTAACATCAATGTGAATGGTCAGCTTTATTGTCTTTGACTCCCAATATCCATTCGTTCAATTGTCACAACACTAACTGATGAAAAGTCAATGTCAAGTTAGTCTTAGTCATTACAATGGTTCAAAACAGAATTTTTCACCAACGGTTGCTAAATTATGATTTTGGCGTTTGAGTATGTTTCAATACAGTTTCTCCTTGTAATGGTTGTCTATAAGGTGTAGAATATCGTAAGTACTCACGGTTTAGTCCGAACAGTCACTCACTAGGCCAATCTTGCTATGAAAAGTGTATCATTGCTCTTGGAGGCCGATATAGGTTATACTCGTACGTACACTGTTGCCAATACTTATTTGGTACATTTTTAGTCACTTTAACAGTCTTTAATTATTATTTCAATGGTTTGTTAAGCAAATAATATTAAATCCGAAATTATAAATATACGAACGATGTTTACTTTTGGTTTCTAATGGGCAACGGTTTTGCTGGCTTTACAGATCCAAATAATGTGATTGTTATAGATAAAAACAATCACATTACATTTGACAAAATTAATTAACAAACAGAAGATTCTGTTTGTGAATTATTTTTGTCAAAGGTCAGGTGTTTTATTGGGTGACGTGTGTCAAACAGTGATGTTAGTAACTGCTGTGCGTAATGTGACTTCTTCTTCGCTTTCATGTAAGTTTATGGCTAACTCTGGTGTTAGCGTTTTCAGACCGCCCAAAGGCCTCTGACATGGCCTAACGATTCTTGGCCTGAAACAAGAAACAGAACCGACATTTTAATGATCCCTTCATAACTCAGAAGCGTTCTGATGCAACCGCTACAAATAGTCTCCTGTGCAAGTGTTGCTTAGCATTACTGACCTATTATGAAAGGTGGTCTAACAGCGAGCCAACAGGTAATTTTAAAGAAAGCTGGCTGGGGGTGCATCAGTACTTGTACATATTGAAAATCTTTATGTAACGAATGCCAACCTCGTAATGCCGTCATGATCCTATAATTAAAACTGGTGTCACCCATGCCAAAATTTCGAGGCATATACAAGGTGCTTAACATTTGTTTAACAACAATTATGCCCATATCAGACCCGTATATATGAGCTTTTCTACCCTTCAAGAAAGTTAGGATTAAAATACTAATCATAACTATTAGCCAGAGATATTTTGCTGGCATCAATGATGAGTGGCCGCCAACAATTAAGGTTGTTTTGCCGAATGTCTTTCTTACACGAACTTCGATTTAGTAATTAAAGAACAAATATTAATAAAACTTGGTGATGAAAAGTGAAATTTTTCATGTTTATGTAAAGTCAAAATCTTTTAAACACTTAGGTCACAAAGTGACGCTAATAAACGTCAAATTTATTTTTAAGTCCTTACCTAAAGATTCTACATAAGAACTTTCGCATGGAAGAAACGGTTTTACACGTCTTTTTGCTTCGGGAGTTAAAAACATACATACATAGACTCAGGCCTGTTTCCGAAGGGGTACGCAGAGGCATATAAAACGCCCACTTTTCGCCAGTGTTTTGATCCCACGTAATAGGTGGCGAGCCTATTGCCGCTTATCGGGATATTTTGTTTGCCAGAGCCTCGTCCGCAGTTAAAAACAGGCTATGAATATTGTCTTGAAAATGTGCTCAATGCAAAAACTATAATAATTATTACAGGCGGCAATTCAATATAATCATATACGTACATGTTAATTTAGCGCCATAAACAATACGTGGATGTATGTGAAGTATCACTTGAATATACCGTCTCAGCCGAGGGCCTAAGGGATCTAAATGATTACGTGCGAGAAGATGCATGGCTAGTTCTCACCTGTGATATATGGCACGCTGCGAACAATTTAATTTAGCTATTTATAAATGCAATATACTAGTGGTGCAAGATCTATTGGCTCTTACAGCGATATGAATTTTAGAATAGATAGAAGCTATTAGCACAGTATAAAGATTATTTGACTGTGCTATTAGAACGAAATTTACATTGTTGGAGTGGTAAGGAGATACCACAAACAAATACCCTATAAAACTACATACAATTATGCCTTATTGCATCTTACCAATTTTGGAATATAACACTTTAAGCAGGAAAAGTATTGAGTATTTCACATTTAGCACTTTAGTACACCGGCAATATTCGGCGATGTACGAAGCAAAATTTCTAACTTTTGAGATGCCAGAATAAAAGAAATTGAGATAGACTGACTTGAAAATTGCATAAAATTTTAATGGGATATGGATAGTGTTCTTATTTTTCTCATGACATTAAAAATAACACAGATCTGTGCACAAAAACGGGTTATCGGCTTTATAGTAATATAACTGCATTGGTATCATAAGTCACATTCTGTACTGACCTATATTACTGCTTCTATTTCTTACAAATACGTACAACTATACTCCTCCGAATTCTTCAAAACAGGACCTTATTCACGTGCCCACAACCAAAATATTTCCGACACTCGCTTACCCTGACCACAAAATTCAAAGAATTAAAAGGATTTCAATGTGCATTTAGACCCAGAAAATGTATTTGCCCTGTACATTCAATTTGGATTTAATTAGAAACGTGGCTAAAACATTGACAGTTCTTAATTAAAATTGAAGCGGGCCGGGCAAGCCAGTTCTTGTGACACAAGGAACCTACCGGGCTAAAATTTTATTCTATATTGTGTAATTTGGATACGTAGACTTCTAAGTAGATTTTCTATGCAGATAAATAAATATGCAAGTTGCAGAGACGATAATATTTATCATGATTCTAGTGCTATGAATGGAACGTTGGATTAACTTACTTTTATGTTTTTATCCATTCAAAACTGGTTGGCTGAATATGTTGTCTTTTTGAGTTGATAATGCGTTTTCCCTTGGGGTAATTTTTTTGTCTGATTAAAATAACTCAAAGATGGTGATATAAGCGACAGGTGATAGAGATGGTTATCGAAAATGTCTTTAAAGTTTTCTCAATGAAGTTAACATTTTTTTGATAGATACTTATTCTTGTTTTTCTTTGGAAGAATTATCAGAAATTCAAATTATATAAAGGGATGGTAATAAAGTGAGTATTCCCTAATAAAACATCCGTAGATTGAACTTACTAGTCAAAGCAAAATAATAAATTTTTGTGATGAGTCTAAATCGAATAGAGACAATTTTCGTAGATTAAAATGACTAATACAATAGGGAATACGCGTGTGATTCAGATATAAGCGAATATATTTTTATGACATTCTTTATCGGCAAAGAAAGACACCTCTAATATTATTTTATATTTAAACACTCTAAAATCAGGAATATTAATTAATAAAAGGTGGAAAACTTCCGCGCGATATTTGAACTGTCGAAACGCAATGTTATTGTATTATATATCCAATCTCTTTGCTAGACACCAACGTGACGACACGGTTCGCAGAAGATATGTCAAAAGTGTCAAAACACTACCAGATATTTGACAGAGTTGACAGTTAACAACTCAAACCAAGGAGAAAATTTCTTATGCTACGGCCACACTACCGTGATATGCCAATAATTATTGCCATAACTTCAACAACGCCTAGGTGTAACCACGATTTATGGCCATAATTTTACAATGCCAATCAATATGGCAAATGGCGGTAAACAATAGCTCCGGCGGCGGACATTTTTCGCACATTAAAGAAGATTACCACAGTAATTAATGCGTTTGTGGTCACAGTACCGTTTGTTCAGTGTGCAACACGAGTTCGACGACGACGCATGTATCTACTGATATGGAGTGGTCAAATGAAACAGCGCTCGAATTTTTGAAATTATTCCAATCCGAACCGTCTCTTTGGGATACCCGACAGAAAGCCAAAAATTTAAAAGATTCATGTGTAAATAATTGGCACTCATAAAATACCAAACAGCTGCAGTTTCAACCGCCATCTTGAAAAATTATATTTTTACCGCCTAATTTATTGACAAATCTCGGTAAATTCTAGTGTAACCACACGACTTCACGCAGTAATTTAAACGGTAATTTATTGTCATAATTATTGCGGTAACAGCCCGGTAGACGGTAAGGTAGTGTGGCCGTAGCATGAGACTATCTTACTTTATGGAAAATTTGCTCCTTGACTCAAACGTTGAGAACGCTGACGTAACCACAAAGCGCGCTAAAATGGGGGTGTTTAAAACCAACGTTATGTCAATGCATTTTTCAACATTTAATTTAAAATAAGTGTTGACGTCTGATATGTTTTTTAAGGTATCATATTAACATAAACAAAAGATAGCAACAATAAAAAAATCATGCATATTCCCTATTAAAAAGTTACCTATCTATCTCACACAGCGTGCGTTCCACAAAAGGATAGGATTATTTTCAGTTGGAATACATTCAAATCTTTGTCACCAGGTTTCGCACCAACGAGTCATAAACACAAAAATGTTCCCAAAAAACAAATTTATTTAAATGAATACAACCTGTTAACTTCAGAAAATTTAAAATGGCAATGAATCTGATGCCGCCAGGCTAAGCCAGCTATCAGAATATTCCATGCATGACTTTATTTAACGAGTGCCATACATTTTCACTTGACATCCGGGACCGACAGCTTAACGCGTCGGAGTCCCTTGGGAGCTCCATATGTAAACAACGTTCGCGAAACACTCTCGCATATTTTCCTCTTTCCAACTTAGAGCTTCCATGTCTTTTCCGATATGTTGGCCAACAAGTATTTGGTACATACAAGTCTCGTACCAGGAATACTTACCTACTTATTTTTTTGTAGCAGGTCTCATTTTAATAATTTTATTAAATCATCAATATAATTTAAAGAAATAGACTATACCTAATATAATTTTCTTTGGTGTTTATTCGATCGCCAGGTACTCCGGGCACAGACCTCAGACTTTTCGAAGTTAAGTATGTGTGTGTATTAAAAATGTTAATTATCGCTCGCTTAATAATGTGCCCGGTATGGCAATAGGCTCGCCCCCTATTTCATTGGGACCGAAACATAACTGGCGAAGTTTGGGTGTGCAATGCACCTCTGCCTACCCCTTCGGGGAGAAAGGCGTGAAGTTAGATATGTTGTGATTTTAGGTTAAAATACAGTCTTTGTGTTAAAAAGACAACTCCCGCACGATCTGTCTATCTATCTTGTGTTGCAGTGGACTTTACAAACATTCTACGAACGGACACAAGGATCCGAAACGAAAAAATATGGTTCACACAAAGTGATATCTGATTGAACTGACAACACTCGGCACAATGCTAAACTGTGAGGCAGCCGCTTAAATTACTACGGCATACGGACATATTGTTGTTGAAAGCTTAAAAAGATTTCCTAACACCTGATGATTAAGGCTGCTATAATCAAGTGATTATTAAGACATTTTCCTGAGGGTTTCAATAGATCGTTTCCTGCATAAAGAATATTTTTAAGTGAGTGTACCTAAGATTCAATTAAAAATATTCTCTATGCAATGTGTCTATTTCGCTTAAGAAATTACCAATAACGAGAAGCTAAACGGCAATCGGTCTCAAAGTCAATACAGTTTCCTTTTAACGTTTGAAGTAAAGGAAATTACTAATTGCTATCGGGTGGGCAAGTCATTTAAATAGGACTCTAACGGCTCTATAGCAGTCTATCACTTCAATTCATAAGTACACAATTACTACTTTCAGCATTTTTATTACGGGAATTACGGACTACATTGGAAGTTCTTCCATATAAGCGTGAAAACAGCTTTGAAAATCTTACAGATAAATCATGCTAGGCTATCTTTAAAAATACAAAATTTGCAAGTAGTCTCCAATCTATTCGTGTTGTCAATATACCATTCAACTTGTTCGCCAACAAATCGCCACATATACCTTCAAACCCCATAAAATTGAAACCAACCGTACCAGATTTCATCTTTAAAAGTAATTTTCAACAATATGATTTCACTGTAATAAATACTATTCTAGCCGTGTTTTCATTATATTTACTGTCTTGTTCATATCATAAAGCCACAGTTGACTTAAGTTTGTCGAACGGTGCACAGAATCGTTTATTTTGACAGCGCTGTTTTTATGGCCGCTAAAAGATTTCTTTCTGGTTTCTTACAGATTTTATGAAGATTGTCTACGGTTAATCATAAAGTTAATGTTTTATGTTTATAGATCGTGCAACGGTTGGGAAATGAAGTTGTTAATGATTTTGAGGTTGTCAAATTTTTGTAGTAATATTAACTGCAAGGGTGACCTAGTGGTTAAAGCGGTCGGCTCGCTAGTCAACACTGCACCCCGTGTTGATGATTCGATCTTCAATCCAAACAACGCCTTATGTGGTCAACAAATATTTCTTTCTAGTCTAGGTGTTCCTTACGTCTGTTAGTTGAAGTGAAAGGCGGTTAAGTCCTCCGCGATACAGGATATATTTCTAGTAGTGTCCTCAATTTAATGAATGCTGCTGTGGATCTCCTTCATTTCTGACTGTTCGATTGGCGTGGTGGTTTATGTTATCAAAGGTATATAACCCTCGTAAATCTTCATTTGACTCATACATATATTACAATCGTATTCCAATTGCAAGTAAATCACCCATAATAACTGTCGCCACCAAAACCCTCCAAACTCGCTCGTAACTCGCCTAAGTACTCCGTCTGAGCATTTCGTAGTTATCTCCTGCACTAATCTTTGAGTACGCAAGTAGTCGGGGAGTCAAGTGGGCAAGTTTGCCTGTACTTGCTGTTTACGAAAATTGTTTGGTATGGGCACAGTCATTATGAATACAAGATTTTTGTGCATGTATTTAAAATTTAATAAAAAACATATATTTAGTCTTTCTTTTTAAATAGCTAATTATGTACTGTAATAAAATAGTACTTAATATTTTTTTAATGATTTTTATAATATCAGACTGTCTTGGGACTTCTCCACAACGGTTTAAAAATACCATGTTAGCTTAGATAATTATAATTATAATAAGTATGATTATAAAGACGCCTTTTTTTCACAGTCTTTCTGCACACTTCCTCTACAAATATCAAACTCGAAAAGTAGAGTTGAGGCTCACACAAAGTGTTATCTCGTGTGGGGATCGAACTCACAACTCGCGGAGCAGTGTTGAGCGTCGAGGCGGCTTTACATCGTAGGCCACTCCAAACCATCACAATAGCATTGTCAACAGGAGGGGAGGCTTTGTTCTACTATACCATATAAGCCAGATATGTTGGTATTGGGTTTTGTGGTCAATTTTCCCATCTCTTAGCGAATGTACTATTCGCTTTGTGTATTTTCCTTACAACACTCACGGAATGAAATGGGAATGTGATACTTTTTATTGATCCGTCACCACACGAAAGAAAAGACATTTGTCACCGTCAAAATTATTTTCCTATCCAATATACATAAGTTTCTGTGAAGCACCATTTAAACTTTTCCAGATCACAGTTGCTTAATACTCAGTTTAGTTTTAAGTTGGCGTCGCACAGGTGAGATCGCGGTTTAATTAAATGTATTGCTGGAGGCGACTAGATGGCAACTTCATCTATGTCAGCGTGTTCCTTCGATTCTATTGTATCTAGTTTATATTCTAAGTTAGTAGTTTACTGCACTGATGGCATTTGTGGTAATTCGATTAGTCGAAGTATTGTATAGTATCGCATTCAGGTTGAGATGATGATGGAGATTGTCTGTCAGTGTGATCATGTGAAAGTCAAATCAATCGCCAAGGGGGCGCTGCGGAGTAGGTTTTGCTTCAGCTCTCTATGTCCCCAAAATTAATAACGTCACGTTCATAAGTATAAAAGTGTTCCTACAGGTAAACGTTAATATACTCAAAAAGGTCAAAAGTCGAGGTCAATGTGCTACACAAAATCTAATTTAGAAACAAACAGTTGTCAAATCACAGTTAATTGTGCACTGTTTATATTTGACGTGGGCGCGTTTGTCAGTTGATTGCGAGTATACAATATTGATACAACGACACATTAGCGCTGGGTATTCTAGATGTTATAAAGAATACATCATTCTGGTCAGATCATGAGAACGGAACCCACAAGGCTCGATTCTCAATCTGGACAGATTTTAATAAAAATATGTACGATTTTAATGAATGCTTCTACATTACATGAATCATATGTAATAATATATGTTCGTCAGTTCTGTTATCTGCTTACCATAGAACAAGATTTACCTACTTGGGTTTTACCAAAGTTGTCCTGTGACTATGTTCACTTCAATTAACTATCTACTCCCAGATCATAGTAATTTGAAGTGAAACATAAAATTAAATATTTCTTGATTACTTAAACATAGTCACAGGACAACTTTACACTACCACTAACTACACGTAACGATATAGTAAATAAGTTATTCGTACCTTTATTGGAACTTCACATACAAAGCCATAATAAAAAATGTTTCTATGGATCAAAAAAGTATTCTCCTAATTAGCGTTCTATTCATGCAACACAAATGTGGTAGTGGCTTATTAGCCATGAAAAGCACGGATTTCCTAATGTTGCTCATTTATAGGAGTATTTATAGGGTTATTTATAGAGTTTCTGTAAAATATTCAAACCAAAAATATTATTTTAAATACAGTTAGTGTGTGAGTCTTGTGCAACGGCATAAAGAACACCCGGACTCACAGCAACAACTTATTAATACACAAAGCGTTAATTGCCTCGCATGGAAGACGAACCCAAAACACTGCTCTCTCCCTACAGACCGCTAAAACCATTACGCCATCAGCACTCTCGCTTGAATAAAACACCATAACCAATAAAGATCCTTGCTAAAAGATTGGTACCAACACCAAGATAATTCCACCCATTGTGCATTTATTCCCCGTAAGATATATTCAGAATTGCGCTTGGCAAGCGATAAACAACATATAATCGCCAATATAGACGATTGCGTTCTCATAACTGCCTATTTCCTTAATCACTGCTTCCATGAATCTGAGGATTCGGTTTGAGGAAGATTTTTATCTGCTTACTGTGCTTTTCAAGCTAAGAAAAGATTGTTTATATAAATACAAGTAGCTGTGCGCATGGTTACACCCGCGTTATTTAGGGGTAGTGCTCTGCACCCGTCACTTATAGCGTGATCTCATGTAGCCTTTAACCTTCCTCGATAAATGGACTATCCAACACAAAAAATATTATTCGAATTGAACCAGTCGTTCCTGAGATAAGCAAATTCATCCAAATGAACATACAAAAAAACTCTGCAGATCTAAATGTGGAATACATAAATATTATTAAAATTACGTTCGTTGCGGGTTTGAAGGTTCAAAACTAAGTTACCCAAAAGATGACGATGTCTACTTTGTTTACAGTAAATAATGCCGGCTCACAGCTTATACAGTAGGAATGAGGGTGGTGGTTCAATAACTAACGACCGGTCAGAATAATTGATCTATCATTGGATTTGGCTAATAGAGATACATAATTGACATATTTAGTATGGAGCTTATGTCAAATATTTATAGATCGAATATTGTGACCGGTCTTAAGTCGCCGCTGCCGAACACGACTGCACAGGTCGTGTTCGGTAAGTTCGAGTACACCGATTGTATTAGTCCCAATAAAACAGACATACACTACCGCTCAAAGGTATTTGCCCACCTTGATTTGAGGATGTTTGAAGAAAATGATTTTCTTCTAATTGTACTAATTTTATTAAAACAATTCATTGCCGTATGTTATTAAATCTAATGTAGATAGTTTCCCTATCATGTTTTAACTAAAAAAATTAAATAACCAAAAAGCAGGCAGCGATAGCCTAGTGGATATACCAACAGACAGACACGACCGGTTGGCGCAGCGGGAGTGTAAGCGACTGCTACACCGAAGGTCGCGGGTTCGATGCCCGCTCAAGTCGAACATTTGTGTGCGTGAACATGGATGTTTGTCTTGGTCTGGGTGTTTCTATGTATAATATGTATGTATTAAAAAAAAGTATATATGTATGTTTATCCATTATCTAGTACGCATAGTACAAGCTCTGCTAAGTTTGGGACTAGATGGTGTTGTGTGAATGTGATAGAATACTATTATGTGATAGAAATTGTAACTCGTAGACCATTTTAAAATGCCCATCCATCTATAAACATCAGAACAGAATACCTCTAAAGCGATTTGCGACTAATCACATCATACACTAATCCGGCGTAATTTATAGGCCTTGAACACATCGCGGATAATCGCAAAATGACCGCCACGTATGCGATTTAACGCACGATCGCTCATGGATTGGACGCATCACTGGCGTTTACAAACAGCAATGGGATTACTATTAATAGTATACGCCCAAACGGCGCACGGCCAAATGGCCACGGTGGTTAAGTGTGTAGAATTTCAGCTTTCCATTCAATATTAAAGCAGTGTTTGCGCCTGTCTGTCCTAGAATACGGTTGTCTAGTTTTAGGATTGGAAAATATATATCTTTTATATACCTACATATAGACTAGACTTCAACCATCCTCAAGAATCACAAACTACAGGTCGGTAGTTTTTCAGTTTCCGTTCATACAAACAGACAGGGCGCCGCGTGGACCATTTTATTATATACAGAAGACATATACGTTATAATATACGTTACTGACGCTAGAAACTTTGGACAATAGGTTCCTTTTATGGCTTAGCAAGAATATTTTCATATCTCATGCCATAAAGTGTTACCTTAACTCTGCTGATTTTGGTGAGTATAACTTTGCAGCTCAAAGCGTCGATGGACGTTGGGCAAGAAGGCTCTGGAGTGGCGGCTTCACACCAGATAACCCATCAGAGGTAGGCGTCCCGCAATGTAGATTATAAGGTCATAAGGTATCTTGGTAGGAATGCTAGCAGCGGTTGGGGGAGGGTGACTTCAAATGTCGGTCAAACGGTGTGTGTGGAAAACCTTCGAGGAGGCCTATGCTCAGCAGGCATCGAATTTTAGATTAAATTATTATAAGTAAAGGTAAGGATAGGGTGTAGTACGTAGTCAGATGTCGTGGAGATCATCATATATCAGCCGAAAGACGTCCACTGCTGGACAAAGGTCTCCCCCAAGGCCTCCACACGGACCGATCTTAAGCGTACCGCATCCATCCGCTGCCCCAATTTCTTTCTTGGTATATCTTGGAGATACCAACAAAGAAATTGAAACTGGTACTGACTGCCTAACGACTGTCAAACATCCTCATGACAGCATTGGTGACAGACAGGACTGATGGTTTACCGTGCTGTCTAGGCACGGAGCAAGCAATAAATAACAATTTGATACGCACTTATCTAACTGGTGCGCACCGTGGATTTAAACTCGAGACCCTCTCGAGTCTCTGACGGCCGATTTCAATATTCGATTTATCCATGTATTTTGAGATTCGAGATACGTTTTTAACGTATTTTGTATGGAGCTTATGTCAAAAACGAATTCTGCCGTCCTTGAACTAAAATGCCGTTAAGTGACATTTTGTCATTTTTGAGTTACTTAGACCATTTTTATCAGAAAAAAAGCTCTATCGATATGTCTGACAACAGTTTCAATAGCTCTTATGGTTATCAAGATATAAAAACATGAAATGCCGTTAAATGCACAAATCATGTATCATACCTACGCTAAAACGCCGTTATGTTACATTGCTAAGATAAAATGCGGCTTAGGCTACATAGCCACAAATTTTATCAAATAATTTGTAATTTTTGCCTAGCTACATTGCCGTTAAATCATTTTCCTACGCTATAGTGCGACCAAAATATTTTAACGGCTTTTTAGCTTAGCTATTTTTATTATTGATGTACAAAAATCATAAATATAATGCCACTATTTAAAAATACTATGCTTAAATGCCGCAAAAAGCCTTTTGCCCCATTTAAAAGTTTTATTTCAAAATATTTATTTTAAAATTCACAAATGGATTTCCTATATAACTGCATTTATTTAATAATCAAGAAAATATTTTTAATTTTGTTCAAGACTAAATTGCCGCTATCCAACATAACTAATCTAAAATGCCACTAAGTATTCTCGCGCGCGTATAAGTTCAGCTGATTCAGCGCACGCGATGACGGGACACGGTGCGGGTGATTAGTTATTTCGTAACCATGGCCAAAATACCTGGGAATGTTCTTAACATTCCCAGGTATTTACCAACTTTTCTCAGAAGCGCTCTTTTTTGTTTTGGTTTACCAAACTGTGGTCTTTAAGTCTACAGGGCCAAACAGGCACTTATGTGGTGTCCGTCAGAATGAACGGTCACTAGGCGTATTTAACGTTGAATTTATGCCTAACAATTGCTTCCCTATTGCTTCTATTTGCTTCCTATTCTCAAACAATTGCTTCCATCGTATTGTAGAAGAAAAAAACATTTTAAGAGTGACCGTTCATTCTGATGTCAGGACGGCCGCCGGTCACCGAGTCGTAGTGTCCTTGTTAAATAGAAATATTGAAATTCACGGTGGCCATTAATTACTTCCAGTTTGCTTCTCTCTATGTTTTACAACGTAAGTAACAGTATTACTATCGCGGCAATAAAGATATCGACAAAAGTGTTGTATAACAATATTTTAAGTGCCTGACAAAAAATAAAGGCAAAACTCTTTTTGAACATTGCAGTTACGCTTGATTAGGCGATAAATCTATGGTATTGTAACGGTGGCATGCAGCTAAGTATTATGTTATTAAAAATAAAAAGAAGTGCCTATCGTATTTAGTGACAAAAATTCATACAAATATAAAAAACACATTTAAAGATAATATTTCAATTCTTAACTTCCTAGGTAGTGTTCTTATAGGCGCTAGGCACTGTTTGCTAACCCCCAAGTATTAAAATCTTACACTGCTATAATATTGAATTCGTTACGAATAATCGCAATAATAAAAGTAATAATGTTTTATTGAAAAATAATAACAAAAACAGACTTTAAAAAAATTAATACTAACATAAACTTATTTATTCACTAAAACAATACAGTGTAATAAACTGTTTTTGCAAAATACAAAAACCAACTTCGGCCTATCCCGGATTTGAACCTACATCCATACATCCCACAATATTTTGGGGGGTAAGGACTTATGGAGCCCTGTGTATCTTATTCGTTTATTAATAACCGAGGTAGATTCTGTTTTTGCTACAAGCATGTACCTAATACCTATTACTTTCGTTATTCTCTATTTTATCATTGATAGTTTCTGTTTATTGGGGGGAATGTTATGATGATTTAAGTTAGAGAGTTGTAAGGAGAAATAAAAAGGTTTGCATTATGTACATTAAAAAATAATTAGTAAACTGTTGTCACTGTTTCTTTTTTCTACTCTTTATTGTTGCAAGACACTCTACACACACTTGAATTGAAATATTTTAAGGTGTTTATTACATTTATATGAATATTCGTCACTAAATACGATAGGCACTTATTTTTATTTTTAATAACATAAAACTTAGCTGTAGGCCCCCTGTACAATACCATAGATTTATCGCCTAATTAAGCGTAACTGCAATGTTCAAAAAGAGTTTTGCCTTTATTTTTTGTCAGGCACTTAAAATATTGTTATACAAAACTGTCTTGTCGATATCTTTATTGCCGCGATAGTAACAGTATTATCGTTGTAAAACATAGAGAGAAGCAAACTGGAAGTAATTAATGGCCACCGTGAATTTCAATATTTCTATTTAACAAGGACACTACGACTCGGTGACCGGCCGTCCTGACATCAGAATGAACGGTCACTCTTAAAATGTTTTTTTCTTCTACAATACGATGGAAGCAATTGTTTGAGAATAGGAAGCAAATAGAAGCAATAGGGAAGCAATTTTTAGGCATAAATTCAACGTTATATACGCTTAGTGACCGTTCATTCTGACGGACACCTTATGTGCGTGTGTATCTTTGCCTCGCTTTTACTAAAGAAATGTTACTAAAGCATTACTCTTATGTACGATTTCCACCCAACGTGCACAGTAAAGTTAATTTATACAGTATTTCAGTATAAATTAACATTACTACACAGGGTAAAGTCACAATTCCTTCTCCAGTGACTGCGCGCACTCCCTTACTTGTGTTTCCTTGCATCATTTTGCAAAACCCGTGAACGGCCCGAGACTATAGTTGACGATGAAGAATAAATGTAATCATCGAAGCAAATTCAATGCAAAGCACATCAGACTTAACGGTAGGCTTCAAAAATTTCAAAGAAATTTCAAAGAATTAATGTATTCTCGCCCCCACGATTTCTTCAACAATTTAATCAGGCAACTACCCATGAACTTAAGGGCAGTGCATAAACTCTCACTTTATTCGCAAATGTTATTTTAAACTTAAGTTATATTTGTTTTTTAACCGTTACTGTCCCATTATTAGGCAAAGGTCTTCCATAAATCCCGATCTTTGGCTTTATCTAGCCAGTCTACCAAAAAACTATTAAGTCATTTTTTGGCCTGCCTCAGTGTCATCTTCAGGGTTTCATTGTGTGGCGATGTGTATCCCGTTTACGAGATGCATCCTAGTGACATGTCCCACCCAGTCCTATTTTATCTTCGCTGCTTTGACGCCCACATCGATTATGCTTAGTCAAAACCTGGCATAATCGATATGGGCTCAAAAGTGTATAGCGGTGTTTTGAATTTTTGGTCAGCCATGAAAAGTGGCGTGTTTATAACACGCCACTATTCATGGCACGATGGCAAACCACTTTTGAAAATCAATCTATTTTATAGTTAAATTTAAGACTATCTGATTTTATAACATATTATTATACTATTTTTCTTCATAACTTTTTAATACTTTGGCTTGAATGTCCATGGCATGTTAATTAATAAAAAATAAAGCATGTTGAGTTGTTAAAATTGTTCTATTCAACTTATAACGAATTATAGACTGATGCAAAGTACATTACTTGTTTAATTTTGACATTATACTCGTTTATTTTATATTAAAAAAAATAAAAACTTTCAAGACCATACAAGTTGCAGAACCTGAGAGAAGCTTTCTTCATTCACGATTAATTATCTAATTAATAATAAGAGGTCAATTAATAGTACCGAGTAATTTTAAGTAACTAAAGACAGACTTTTTTAATTATTGTATGCCTTAATTTAGCAAAGTTCCTCATAAAAAAAAAATGTGATCGAGGTGAATTTATGAAAAAGAACACATTTTAAAGATCTTTTTTAAATGCTGCCATATGGTTATGCAGTAAGTGTAAAAATATTTGATAAGATATTTTAAAAAATAATGATTGATTTAGGAATAAACAAAGAATTTAATTGAATTGTTTGTTTTTATTTGATTCTCGTTTCATTTTATGACGCGTATTGCATAGCTAAAATGCCGTTATCGTCAAAGGTTTTGTATTAAGCGGCATTTTAGCAATGTAATCAATAAAAAATGTGTATAACAAAAATATCGTTTAAGTATTATTGAAATTTACTTGTCTTGATTGCCGTTAAGTGACTTAGCGGCATTATAGCGTAGTTCGAGTCTACTTGTTTAAGCTATAATGCTAACCTTTATTATCGCTAGCGCTTTTAACGGCTTTTAAGGTTTGTATTATACTTATTTTCTTAAGAGTGGTAATATAATTGCAATATTAGGATATAACCATTAGCAAAAATGCCGTTAAGGTGTGCATAACGGCATTATAGTCATGTTTTTAGGACTAGATATTTTAAAGATAACTTTGCAAAATTATGAAATATTTATTTTCTTAATTTACGGAAACGTTTTCGAATGGCACCAGCACTGACTTAAGGAGCTTTTAATGACATATTTTTTGGTATTTTAAAGGTTCACTTCCTAACTTGAAGTCACATACTTCAAGTTAGGAAGTAGCATCCATTTGAAATTATTTCACCGTTTTTCGTGCGTATCTCAAAATGTGGTTTTGGTACTTAACGGCATTATAGTTTAAGGACGGCAGAATTTAAAATCTCAAAAATATGGATAGATCGAATATTGAATTCCGCAGTTAGTCGCTGGGAATAACGCCCGTGTTATTGGAAACTTTAACATCCAAGCGAGACTCGAAACAACAATTTGTGAATCTCACAAAGTGTCATAGTGTTAAATAACAAGGCGACCACATGATTGACTGCACAGTTAGCATAGTGATTTAAGCGATCGCCGCTTGACACTGCGTCGAGCGTTGTGGGTTCGATTCACACACGAGACAACACTTGGTGTGATCCGTAAATCGTTGTTTCGGGACTGGGTGTTCATTGTGTCCGTTGGTTGCATGTTTGTAAAGTCCGCCGTGACACAAATTTATTCCTAGTGCGGAAGTTCTTAAGACTACACTACTTTACAGTACAGTGTGTAGTTAACCTGTACCTTCTTTTTTTTGTGTCGGGTTGGAAAATCCTCATGGAGTCCATGGGTCCAATGGGTGAAGGGGACTGTCCGACTCTTACTGACTAAAAACCAACCCGTGTGCCTCATTTACCCATGTGTCGGAGGGTCGGGTATCGCCCAAGCATACGTCGCAACTCCTCGACTGGTATTGGCCCGCCAGATGGTGGATGGTGGCGGCGAATTAAGGTGTTGGGCTCCGCCGCCAAAACACCCAGCGGCCGCAGAGGATAGGGAGGACGGCAACGCAACACCGCATCTCCTCTTCCTCTGCGGCCCCACCGCGACGCATCGAATGGTGCGCCCCCATTCGGTTGCGGGAGATAGGCGGCAACGCAACACCGACACGCCTCTCCTCCCGCGACCGCGCCCGACTGCGAGGGACAGACAGAACTGTCCCCCGCACCCGCACCGTTGGACGCATCCTGCGCAGGCCCACTGCCAAGCCCGCGCGGAGCGTCCACTCTAGGGATCCCTCTTAGCTTCACCGCGGGGTTCAAAGCCGCGGTTACTGAGGCCCCCACCACGACAAGATGGAGATCCCACGGGGGGTAGTTAATCTGTACCTGCTAATATTATAAAGCTGAGGAGTTTTTTTGTTTGATTGGTTGAACGTCTTAGGAACTACAGGTACGATTCGAAAAATATGTTTGTCTTAAAGGCACGAGTCTGAAGTAGCCATAAATAATTATTGCGCAGGTGTAGCCGCAGGCTCAGCTAGTGTATGTATAAAATAAAATCTATCAAACATCAAACGCGTTGTATTGGCAATTTCCTGAATACGATATTTTTATTGTTTCATGTGACATATTTATATCACATGTAAGACATATTACAAATACTTCTGATATTGTCATATATTATAGCACGTGAAAAATACTTCCCTCCCGCGCTTCGTACAGTGTGGTGCGAAACAAATAGCTGTGTTTTTTAAATAACTTTTTACCGGTTTTGTGATAATTTTTCAGCTCGTGAGTTGCTTCTGGTTGTGTTTTTAGGGTTTAGGCTCCGTGTATTGTAAGTTTTGTACATATTATATTGTAAATAGTGTAAATAAGTGTAATTCATCGATCGGTAAGTCTTTTATTTTTTCTTAATGTAGGTACTGCGAAAAAAGTAGGTAAGTTTTTTACTAAATTATTTTTACTGTTAAATATATTTGTGTTTAGGTTTCCTTTTGCGGATACAATATAGTATAGTTAAATAAGGTAAGGTAATAATGTCTTTATTCTGTAATGAACCACCTGATCGTGGTGGCGGCACGGATTTTTGTACACCGAAGTCGCCAACGACTAAACGTTTATTTAGTGATATGTCACCATCGTTTATTACGCCAGATGATAGGTCAAAACGTTTTCAAAGCGAACCATTGGTAAATAATGTCAATTATTCTGATAGTTATTGTGATTTAGTGGCTCAGGCAACTAGTTATTTGGCCAACATAAATGAGTTAGTGAACGATCAAGGATCGCGTATTAACGTCGCTAACAAAACTGCCATAATGGATTTTACGCAGCGTATAACAGGTATAGTATCCATACTAGCATTAAAATCGTCTAGTAACGAAACTAGGATGGCGCATTTGGAACGAGAGTTAGATAGCCAAAAAAACAATCAGCAAAAGCCGACGTACGCACAAAAACTTAGCCTTCGTCTACCAGCGAAATCAGTGCCGGCGGCGGCCGCGGTGGAGTCTCACCGTGTCCAACGCCCTGCTATTGTAGCTTACCCGACTACAGAGCGTTCAGCTGAATACGGGTCGTCATCCGCTACGAAGCAGGCACTGATGAAGGCCATCAAACCTTGCAACGAAGGCTTTCAAATAGTAGGTGTCAAAAAAACAGCCAAGTCTGGGGTAGTACTACGTGTAGCCAACGAAAAACAACTCAAAAAGTTGGAATCCGTAAGTGCGATTAGGTCTGCCGGTCTACGTCTAGAGAAGCCGAAAGGGCGTAAGCCACGCATTCTTGTCAAGGACGTACCCGGTGCTATGGAGGACAAAGCGTTCATCACGGCGTTATACCGTCAGAATATCAAAGATGAGGTAAGTGTAGATGAGGAAACGTTTATTAAAAATACCAAAATCACTCGTAGGCGTAAATTAGAGAGTGGTCGTAAATGGATAGGCCTGGAAGTAGAACCAGACATTCGTAAACATCTTGTTAGCACAAAAGAAAAATTGTTTATAGATTGGGCAACATGTAGGTTTATAGACGACATAGAAATAGTGCGGTGTTCAAAATGTCAACAATTCGGTCACGTTCAAAAGTTTTGTACGTATAAAACAGCTGCTTGTGCTCACTGTGCTGGGGAACACGAAACAAAAACTTGCTCAAATAAAGATCTTCCTGATTTTAAACCTTCATGCGTAGCATGTAAACGCCTTAAGAAACCGCATGACCATCGTTGCGGATCTCAGGAATGTCCCACATATAAGTTAAAATTAGAACAACTAATTCTTAATACTAACTACTGAATTAATAGTTTAGGGAACCTCATACTTAGGTAGGTACATCATGGATAATATCGTTATAGGACAATTAAACCTTCACAACGATAGGGTGGCGACATTAGAGTTAGAGCGCTTAGTTATAGAATATAAGTTAGACGTAATACTCGTACAAGAACAATATCAAAATACAAGCCAGAGTAATAAAATCATACAGCTGGACGGCAAAGCACGAGCTGGGATTTATGTCGCGAATTCAAACTTAACTGTAACATCTATTAGTAATCTCATGACGTCACACTGTGCGGTTGCGGAGGTATCTTCTGCGTCCTTTAGAGTTTATGTTGTCAGCTGCTACTTTCAGTATTCACATCCGGTTGCCCCTTACTTACACCATCTTCGCTTAGTTTTAAGGTCCCTTGTGGGCCATAAGGTCATAATTAGTGCCGATGTAAATGCATCATCTACGTTATGGTATGGCAAATATCGTTCTTCTGATAGGGATCGACGGTGCGCCGTCGAGGATTTCATTGCAGAAATGAATTTATCCATCCACAACACACCAGATGCACCACCTACTTTTTGCAGCCCCATGGGCGAGTCTTCTATTGACGTCACACTTTCTTGTGGGGATGTTCGTATAGATAGGTGGCGTGTCCTACCGGACGCGTCATGTAGTGACCACCGCCTAATCGTGTACGAATTCACGTCAAGGCTGCCACGGGACTCGTCATGTATCTCCTCTATTAATTTTAGATATAAAACAAAAGGAGCTAATTGGGATCTTTTTGGTTCACTATTCGCGTCACATGTCAAATACTTCACTTGCTGTAGTCTTTCTGTAGAGGAGAGTGCTGAAATTTTGTTCTGACACCTTCATATATTGTGCGGATGTTGCCATTGGCCGTGGCTCTATCACCAACACTCGTAGGTGTGATTGGTGGAATAACAACTTAGCTGAACTTCGGCGAGCCTTTCGCAGAGCACGTAGAAAGTTAAATCTATTAAAAAGACGTCAAATAATAGGTGACGTTTATGATACTGCCTTCATTGCTCTTAGAGTTGCTAGATCTCATTATAGGTCTGCAGTTGAAAAATGCAAAAGAAATGTGTTACGTAAGATTGTTGATAGACTCGATAGGGAGGTTCCGTGGTCTCCTTTATATCACGAATTTAAAGCAAATAGATCTATCGACTTAGCTTATACCCAAAATATCAAAATTAATGGTAGACATTCCACTGGTATTGAGGAGACAACGGACTATCTCTTGAATTGTCTGATACCCAACGATCGGCTGGAGAATGACACAGACTACCACCGTCAGATCCGACAATGGGCTGCTTTGCAACCCATTTCACCAGCGTCAGACCTACCATCCTATGACGAATTTATAAATGCTGTCGGATCTTTGCCGCCTAACAAAGCTTCAGGCGAAGACAAAATCTCCAACAAGATGATAAAGGAAGCTTGTAAAACATCTGGTGAGTCCATTTTGTTTGTGTTTAAACGTTGCATAGCAGAAGGTATTTTTCCTCGTATATGGCGCAGTGGTTACATTAGGATCATACCAAAAAGAGGAGACAAACCGTCCAACGACCCTAAGTCATATAGGCCAATAACATTGTTACCATCGCTAGGAAAGCTTTTAGAACGTCTCGTAGTTCCCCGGCTTCTGCCGGGCGGTATTAGATTTAGCGATAGACAATTTGGCTTCACAGTAGGTAAATCGACAGTTGACGCAGTTATATCGGTTAGGAAGATAGTTTCGTCATCAACTCTACAATATGTGCTAGGTATATTCTTAGATATATCTGGCGCTTTCGACAACGCATGGTGGCCAATGCTTTTACTTAAATTAAAGTCTCGTGGATGCTTTAGTAACTTATATTCCCTCATTTATACGTATTTCCTACATGGAACAGCAAAGTTAAAATTAGGCCACCATGCTGTGTCGAAGGCGCTGACCATGGGTTGTCCGCAGGGATCAGTGTTAGGCCCGTATTTATGGAATCTAGGTTTTGATGACTTTCTAAGCATACCACTACCACCAGGTTGCTCATTGACAGGATATGCAGATGACGGTCTTTTACTTATTCAATCTAATACTAGGGTAGGACTTGAAAGGTTAGCTAATCAATGTTTAGACTTAATCAACAATTGGGGTGAACGCAATCGCTTATATTTTTCTCCACAGAAAACATTTCAATTACTTTTGAAAGGGAACTTAAAAACACCGCCTCGAATCAAATTCAATAACATAACCATTAAAAACAAAGAATCAGTTTGTTATTTAGGGTTAGTTTTAGAGAGAAACTTTTCATTTGTCGAGCACATTAAAACAGTAGGTGAAAAATCTGAAAGAAGTTTTTACGCCTTGTCAAAGATATCAACTGCGACATGGGGGCTTTCGTTCAAAACTTTAAAAGTAATTTATGGTACAACATATCTGGGTTGTATGTGTTATGGTGCGCCTGCATGGGCTGATAGAGCTACTATCGGTGCTGTACGACGTAAAATGCTACAAAGTCAAGGTCTCGCGTTGATATTTTTGTGCAAGGCTTATAGGACAGTTAGTACTGAAGCTTTGCCAGTACTGGCAGGTGTATTTCCAGTCGATCTTGAGGCACAAAGACGAGCAGCAATGTATTACGTGACACGAGATAACATGGATCTAAATTTTCTAGCTCCGCGCGACAGACATAAGATCACTAGATTGTTGAACCATCAATCCACAATCTATGACGATCTTCTTGATGAATGGCAATGTCGCTGGAACACATCAACTAAGGGCCGTCACCTCTACCAGTTCTTCCCATGCGTCCGAGAGCGACTGGCGAGGAACTGGTTGGAGGTGGATCACTGTGTAGCCCAATTTCTTACAGGTCATGGCAACTTTAAGAGCAAGTTGTATTCATTTAAGCTAGTTGATTCACCGTTATGTCAATGTTCAACATCTGGCAACAATTATGAACAATCTGCTCATCACATTCTATGGGAGTGTAGTCTTTGGCAAATTGAACGTAATATCATGCTTAACGAATTAGAGGTAACTTCTGGAGTAGTGTACTATACGGATCTTGTGGCAAGTAGGACGAATTTCCGTGCGTTTAGGCGTTTCTGCCATACATATTACTGGAAACAGGCATAGTTCACAATTTAGGCCCCCTTAATGCTCATGTCCGTGGTGCTTATCTTTTCTCATCACTATATCTCTTCGTTGCTTGTCTCCCGCTTTGTTAAGGAGGGAAGTGGATTATTCATTTTCCAACTCCTCCAATATACTTCTGATTAAGTTCGTTGCGGGTTCCAAGACAGTTTAACTTTCCCCGGGACTTCACGAGTGTCAAAACTCGTTGTCATCAATGGTCACTGCTGCTGAACCTGGCTACACAGGTGACACAGTAGTGGGAATGAGGGTGGGATTAATCCCAAAAAAAAAAAACGTGAAAAATAAAGAATATTTTGTTCAATATTTATTCCTTCGTCCACAACTTCGCCTGTGTGGTTGTCGGTTATCGTGGTAAGAAGTAGCCTGAAAGTCACTCTCCAGCCTGCTAACTATTTACAAAATTCGTACCATTAGGTCTACGTTACGACGTGAAAGGAAAAACAAATAAACAAGCAAAAACAATTTCACATTTATAATATTAGTATGTATTAACTGAAGCGACAGCCTAGTGTAGAAATAAGAGAATGAAGAGTTGCAGAGCAAACTGGAAACAAACTTTCAAATAGAATTTAACTTTTTTTACTTATTCAACTTAACTATTCACTAGCTATATTGGAGGAATACTAAGATATTACCGTAACGATTGTCAAATATATTTATGACAGCATCGAAAACACGCTAAGCTATATACTCCAAGTCACAAAGTAAGCGTCGATTACCTTAAAATTTAATAGCGTATAAATAAAGTTCTTTTTTTTTTTTTTTCTCTTTATTTTTATAAGAGGGTTTAGTCACATTGACTATGTCACCCTCGTAATACAAAACAGTACATTTCTCACTTAGTATCTATTACAAAAAACAACTTTAGCCAAATCATATAAGAACCTCGCTTCTGCAGAAGTATTGCAATTACTTTTACAAAATATTTGTTGTCTTTGAGCCTCGTTCCACATACATTCCATTAAGGCGTGTTGTACATCCCTGACAACATGTAAAAGGTCTGTATAGTAAGGAATACATGGAAAATCTAAACCACAAGAATGAAGCTGTCTTGGTCTAGCCATGTCTCACTCAAAGCAGCTATATGGATCTTATCTTGTAATAATAAATTTTGTAATGTATGTAGTATTTAGGTCGTAAACTTTGACAATTCCATTGCATAATATTAAGTGTTTGTATCTTGACTATCGATTAAATCAAACAAATTCTTCAATATTGGCCAGTCTGCAATGTTATCTACTACCACTAAAATTAACCATTGTACACAACACTTAATTACATCATAACATTTTGACTTCAGACTACCGTTTCTCAAAAACATTATCTCTTTTAACCTAGATAGCAGCTCCTCGAAGTTTACCTCCCTTTTTATGTCTTCTGTGGGTTCATTCGTGTGTCTCCTGGTGTATTCTATAGTTTCGGGGTTATCCTGAGTGACAGTTTCCTTCCTGATTGGTTTCGGGATAGCTATTGATGGTGTATTCGGTCTGTGGGGCTTTTCCTTGGGGAAACAGGTATTGTGTCTAGGTGTTACATCCTTGTGTATGACAACATTCGTTTTCACAACGTTAGCGTATGTAGGTGTACTGCAGAAATCTGGTGGATTGGCATCAAAGACCGGCGTGGTGAACATATTGGGTTGTGTTATAGAATCATTTGCATCATATTTATGTTGACTATAATTATTAATGTCTGGAGGAACATACATCGTTAACGCTCTTCGATACGTGCAGTTAAACTCTGCCATAAGGTCTCTAATCTTTTTCTCCTTCAAGTAAACCGGGCAGGATTTTACTAAGGCCATGTGGTTGCCTCTGCAATTACTGCATTTAAATATTAACTGGTCGCAGTTCTCGTGATTTTCTCCACATTTTGGGCATACTTGGTGTTTGGCAGAACACGTTTTCGCTGAGTGGCCGAACTTCCAGCACCTGCTACACTGTGTCACTGGGAAAACATATTGGGCAACCTTTATACTCAGCTCGTCGACATAGACATGTGTAGGCAATTTGGACCCTTTAAAGCACAGTCTAACGGTTTCACTAGGAATCCACGGTTCTTCACTAAGATCTTTATTAAAATTCCGTTTTTTCAATCGTAACGCTGATAACAATTGTATACCATCAGGGCAGGTTATATTTTTAAAAATATCCTCATCAGACATATCAATATCAACGTTTTTGATCACCCCATAGGAATTTGAAATTTCCATGGCTCTTTGGAAGCGCCATCCTTTATTTATAAATGCATCGCACGTTTCCAACTTTTTCATCTTAACTTCATCAGTAAATTCTAATCGCAACTTGTAATCACTCATATATTTTAAACTCACTATGTCTTTAATTCCCTCATCTTTTAAAATCTTCGCCAATGAAAATTGTTTTGGCAACTTTTCTTTGCTAGAAATGTAGATCTCGTACTTGTGTTTATCTTTTAATTTCTTTTCTTTCCTTTTAACTAACGTCCAGTCTGCGTCTGTCTCATCTCTAATTCGTTTCCTATCTAAGCTCCCATAGTCTTCTCCCTCTTCAATCTGCATAATCTGTTCCATAACGTCGGTCATCTCACTCTCACTTAGTGTATCATTGCTTGATAATATGTTGGTATATACTAAATCGCATTTACGTTCGGCATTATTATCCTCCATCGTTATTCAAACGATAAAAAATATGAAATAAAGTTCTTCATTTAACCAGAGAATATCTGTTCACCTTTGGGTTGCGGCAGTCCAACGACAGTCGGTTTGAATATTACTATGAAAAATCAGGGTAGACTAGTCGTCGCGCGTCGGCTTAGAGTGTATACCTGCTATCGACCTTATAGGTAACTTTACAGGAGAGACAAAAAACATTCCTAAAAGAAAACAAATCAATTTTAACAAACGGTTTTAACACAGATGATGTTTTTTTTTATTCTTTAAATATTAAAATAAAAGAAAAGTTAGTAATTCCAGTATTTATTCATTAATTAACACATTTGTAACTTAGCAGGTTTTTGTAATGCAGATACATTTTTAAATAAGGACTTAGCAATTTTTCATCCTTAATATTTAGTAACTACCCTCTTATTTTAAACAAAGGTATTGTAATTTAAATAACATATTTTGAATAATACTTATATTAATATAAACTAGGAACATATTTATTCAGTCTCAATAGCATTGAGAAAGGCATGTTAAGATGGTTTGGGTACATGGAAAGGATGGATGACGATAGACTGACAAAGATGATATATAAGGCAAGTGTGAATGGGCCAGGACAAAGGGGAAGACCTAGGCGGACGTTCTCTGACCAGATTGGAGACATCCTGAAAAAAGGACAAGTCAGAAGTACCCTTAACAGAAGAGCATGCATGAGAAACTTGATGGGAGTGAGTGAAGCGAGAGAGGTATATCAGGATCGTTGCAAATGGCGTTCCGTAGTCTTTGCTTACCCTTCCGGGAAACAGGCGTGAGTCTATGTATGTATGTATTAAACAAAATCCTGTATTTTCACTGAAGGCACTGGGATGAAGGTAAGGCTGCAGGATATGATAGGATTACAGTCGAAATGCTGAAGGCTGGACAGGGCATCATAGTTGGTCAGTTGCAGCGGTTATATAACTTGTACTGGAGCACGGGCCGAGTACCTAATGACTGGGCCACAGCTGTAGTTGTGCCTCTGTATAAAGGAAAAGGCTCGCAACAAGACTGCAAACACTAAAGAGGCCTTCTCAGTATTGTTGGCAAATTGTATGCAAAGGTACTGATTGAAAGAGTTATGAAAGTAACCGACAAGAAAATATGGGATGTACAAGCGGGATTCCGAAAGGGTATGGAATGTACGGATCAGGTATTTTCCTTGCGAAGCATAGCCGAAAAGTTTTTGGCCAAAGGTCAAAAAGTCTATTGCGCATTCGTGGATTTGGAAAAGGCTTACGATAAAGTGGTGAGGAATGAAATGTGCTCGGTGCTGTCAATGAATGGGGTGGACAGCAGCCTCATTCGAGTTCTGAAATCCCTTTATGAGGATTCTAGAGCTTACACTGACTGGTTTACCATCGAGAAAGGTGTTAGACAGGGATGTGTAGCGTCGCCGTGGCTGTTTAACCTCTTCATGGACAGTTGTTTGCAAGATTTAAAACATAGTGATTGCGGATTAAGGATGAATGGGTTACTCGTCAAATGCCTCGTAAATGCTGATGATCAGGTAATACTTGCATCTTCAGCGGAGGAGTTGCAGGAGATGGTAACAATCATGCATGGTGCGTTATAGAGGAAAGGAATTAAAGTGAATGTAAGTAAAACGAAAGTTATGGTTTTTGAAAAGGAGGTATGCGTTACGCCTTGTAATGTTTTGATCGATGGACAGCGAGTGGAACAAGTGAATGAGTTTGTTTACTTAGGTACGTTGTTTACAAGAGATGGTAAGAATGAAAAAGATATTGAAAGAAGAGTTAATGCAGGTAAGTTTGGCTGTGCATAGAGGGGTGTTAGTGCCTACCCTTATGTATGGTAGTGAAAGTTGGGTATGGCAGAAGAGACTGGAAAGTAGAATAAATGTTGTAGAAATGAGAGAATTGAGAAGTATGTGTGGTGTGTCTTTTACCGACAGAGTAAAGAATTGTATGATACGAGAGTAGTGTGGGGTAAAAGATGTAGTGACAAGCATCGAGAAAGGCATGTTAAGATGCTTTGGGCACATGGAGAGGATGGATGACGATAGACTGACAAAGAAGATATATAAGGCAAGTGTGAATGGGATAGGACAAAGGGGAAGACCTAGGCGGACGTTCTCTGACCAGATTGGAGACATCCTTAAAAAGGACAAGTCAGAAGTACCCTTAACAGAAGAGCGTGCATGAGAAACTTGATGGGAGTGAGTGAAGCAAGTGATGTATATCAGGATCGTTGCAAATGGCGTTCCGTAATCTCTGCCTACCCCTCCGGGTAACAGGCGTGAGTCTATGTATGTATGTAATGCAAGATTTAAATTAATTACAACACAAAATAGCTGCTAAGTCAATTATTTCCGTGATTTCCTAAATGAAAAAAACTGCTAACTCCTGTCACTATATTGTAGGTTAACTGTATGTCAATATTTCTCATTTTTTTAATAAACATGTGTAAAATAATAAGTAAATAATAATAAAAAGACGTATCTTAGCAATATTTTAATCCTCAACCTTCCGTTTGCATTAATAAGACTGGATAAATAATTATTTTGTACGAGCAAATACGCTGTCGTTGATAGCTCCATACAAAACGGCGGTTAAAACGGAGTTAGCAGCACACTTTTGACACTTGGGATTTGGCAGTTTTACTCATCACACGTTTTTGTAAATTTAGAGTTAAAACTGACAATAGCTGTCTTTCTTAGCTTGTGTATTTTTACTCACTCTTTCGAATGGTATAAAAAACGTAATAACGGTCAAAAGTGGATTTGACAGTTTTTCTAAGCCGACGTAGTGCTGAGACGGAGGATCTCAGGTAGGATGTCGGGGTTCGAGAGAAACACTGCTAGGCTGAACAGGTTCTTTATTATGTCTCACTACCGCTTACATACAGTATGACCGAACTAGGTAAGCACTGGCCTGAGGCTGGAGTGTAGACTCCTGCTGCTCTCCGACGCTCGCAGGGTAGCTGCTCGTAGGGTCGCCGATGAGCTGGCCAAGGTGCGCTGCGCAGGCAGCTCTGTGGTCGAGGTTCAGGCTGAGCGGGGTCTCAGGCGGTGCAGCCGATGTGGGCCGAGCGGTCAGGCTCAGGCGTCCGTGGCCTGGCTGTAGGAGCTCGTAGGCAGGAACGGAGGCTTGGGTGGCAGCTGGCTAGTAGCGGCACGGCGCCAGCAGCTCGTGGCTTGTAGCCCGTAGGAAGAACGTCAGCCCGTAGGAAGAACGTAGCCCGTAGGAAGAACGTAGCCCGTAGGAAGAACGTAGCCCGTAGGAAGAACGTAGCCCGTAGGAAGAACGTCAGGTGTAGTGAGCCCGTAGGAAGAACTGGAAACAGCATAGAGAATACACAACTACCGGTCAGGAAGAGGCGGTCCCTAGATCGGCTGTTATGCTTAGGAGACACAGATACTACAGACTGAACGTATAGGCACACAGACAACTAGAATATGCTTACCCTCAGCGGGACAGTAGACAGAGAAGTAGGATTTTAATAATAGTAGTAATAGTCGCTACAACCATCAGCGAGACGGTGTGTAGGGCAAGTGCTCGACTTAGATCGCGCACCCATCTTATATAGGTAAAGGCCTATGACTCACAACTGCCTTTGGCTGGTGAACATGACCATATTAGGTAATATTGCGAACGGCGAAGCTGGCGTTAAGCGCCTGCGAGATATTATAACGCAATACGTGTAGTATTACGTTACAGTGCAACCTGTGCGCGGTGGCAGTCATTAATGTATCCGGGATAACGCTAGAACGATGATGATACTTACTAACAATTTAGTGTTAAAAACATAGTCATACAAGCAAAGGTACGTGCTTATGCTTTCTACACACAGTTTTAAACAAATACTATAAACATCAGAAGGTTTTTATTATTCATTAAGTTACTAGCATAGCGTAATAAACAGTTTTAGTTAAACACCAACCATATTGGATCGCAAAGAGCTATAAACCAAAGCTTGATACAATCACTCGAATACCGCGAAGTATTACTACCAATTTATTAGCTCAATACAACATATTACTGCGTTTCATCAAAACTATCCGAAAAAGTAAACCAAAAATAGACTCTAAATCGAATACTGTATGGTTTAGTTTTGAGTGGAGGTGCTGATAACAATAATGCATGGTTGTAAAACCCTCAAGACGTGGTGGAATTATAGTGTGTAAGTAGAGCGTTGATGTTGGATTGTAGTATGAGGTGTTGCTGCATGTCTTCAGACTTGATATATCCATGTTAAGGCCTTATCTTTCTACCTCTGAATAGGTCTTCATCATATCTTTATCATCCAACCATCGTAGAGCGTAAACTAAAATACTAAAAGCTAGAAACACGCAAATTGGACAGTGTTTTTCTTTTACAACATGGATGCATTTTGAGGAAGGATTTTTTAGGTTCACCTACCGTTGAAAAAATAATTGTTTTCGAAGCTATAAAAGTGCGGCCAATAGTTCCATACAAATATAGAACTGACTGCTTCACTACACGGATGGCGTAACGGTGTAAGAACCCGCTTCACTGCTTTTCTTAGACTATAAGATAGGATGGGCTAGGCTTTTACCAGAGGATGCCCGCAGCTATGCCCGCATATTATAATTATAGTCTTAGTTGTTCAGTCTTTACTGAACAACTAAGACTATAATTATGCACCTTTGTGCACAAGACCGGGTGGGTATGACCACAGAAATGGTTAAAATAAAGTCGGGCGTAGCTGCGGGCATCCTCTATTAATATTTTTTTTTATGGACTCACGCCTGTATCCCCGAGGGGGTAGGGAGAGGTGTAATATTACACCCACATTTTGCCATGCATTTTTTTAGGTCCCACGTAATAGCGGGCGAGCCTATTGCTGCTACCGAGCACATCACCAGACTCCGAGCAGCTACTGCAAATTCGGAAAACCAGTAACACTTTTGCCCGACCCGGGAATCGAACACGGGAACTCTGAATAGCAGTCGCATACGCTATCCACTGGACCACGGAGGCAGTCTAGTAATAATATGCAGAATAATCTACTTTTCATTCGCATCAACATTCCTAACTAACCACGACCGTAAATTTCCATTGCAATTGTCTGCATATTAAATGGTAGAGCGAACTGATTAAGTTCTGCAGTAGTGGTACATTCGTATCAGCTTACTTTTGGCGTGTAAGTTAGTTCTGTGTTCTCAGTTGTGCATGTAGTATGGCTTAATTTGATCTATGGTGAAGTTAGTTTCATAGATCTAGGGTTAGTTTGATTGGTTGGTGCTTGGTTTGATTAATTGGTGTTGGATAATGTTCCGTTTATTTCCGTATAGCGACTTTATCTAGATTCCTAATTCTAGTATAGTAGATACAGTCAAAATATGGACTTTTTTATTTTAGCATCATCATCATCCTAGCGCTGGTCCGGTTTCAATCCAAGGTCTTGAAACCCGAAGACCTCAATAATGCGAATATCTGAAATAAACATCAAAAATAAATATGACCAAAAATGTTTAAGCACTCACATATAGTGAAATTGATATTTTTCTAATAAATTAAATTGTTTAAGTATTCAACACACAAGTTGAATATCTGATATTGTATTTAAACTCAAGTCCAAACACATAAGCAGATATGTATTTACCTATTTCTTATAATTACGTAAATATAAAAATGTTATGTAACCCACCACAGATCCTTATACATCGTTAGTAAGAACCGTCTCGATCACTCACGTTAGCTTTGTAACAAAACTTGCGAAATAATAATGCATCATAATGGGCCCGCTCGTTTAGGAGCCACGATAACACAGGTAGACAAAAAGATCCTTGACTGTACACGCCAAACTTAGAAATATTTACTACTATATTTACTGGCGTCGGGTGCATAATAATTAGTTCAAATATCAAACTAAAATGAAACACAACTTAAATAAAGCTTCGTTACTTAGGATCCTTTATTTCTGAAATCTTGATAACCAACATTTTTATTTAGAACAATTCCTAGTTAAGAAGCTTTCCAAAAAGTAACAATTTAGTGTTAAAAAGTGAAAAGCTTTTTTTAAATTTCGATTATTTAATGACAAGGTGGAAAATTTCAAAAAATCTTTTAAGTGCGATATTCAGCTGTCTAACCGTTCATTTTAGACCCCTAGTTGAAGTGGTCAAATTGCTGCAAATAACCTCAAATATAACTTCCTTACAGGTCGAATGACCAAACATCCTGTATATATCACTCGATACTCGATACGCGCGATATAGTGAAGCCGCGGGCCAAAGTTGTAGAAGTTCACATTTAATTTCTCAAAACTCGATTTTTATTAATTCAGAATCTAGATAAAAAAATGTCTTATATTCGAGATTCTTTTGTAAAATAATTGTTACCAATATGTTTTAACCATTGTATTGGATATTTTCAATTTTATCTGAAAACGAATTCCAGCTATTTGTGAAACACAATACAAATTTTGATGAAAGTTGTTATTTTTGCGTTATTTGTTTACTTTCTATTATTATTGTGAAGCGTTATTAGTTGTTTGAAGTTTTTTTTTATCAAAGTAATAAAAAACATACATGGTATGTTTCATTGAATAAAAAATAACTTTGAAAGTTTAAGTAAAGTTGTGATATTTTGATTTGTTTAATACTTTCTCTATACACACTCCACACGCCGCTATCCCCGAAGGGATAGGCGTAATAATAGGTTGGGGAAAAAGTTTCTTCGCATTTTTTTAGAAAATTCAAAACATTTTTAACATAGTTTATTGACTTGTAACTAAAGTATGTAGGCACCATTTTGTTCGATAACTTTTTGCCATCTTGTAGGTAGGGACATGATCCCATTGCTATAGAAATTTTGAGACTTCTGATCAAAATACCGCGACAAGTGGTTTTGGCAGTCCTTTTTTTTTGTAATAGGCGGCAAACGAGCAGACGGATCACCTGATGGTAAGCAATTACCGCCGCCCATGGACACAAGCAACACCATAGGAGTCACAAGTGCGTTGCCGCCCCTTGGGGTTGGGATAAGGGATAGGATGACGAGTGGGATGAGGGAGAAGGAAAGGGGATAAGGCCTCCAGCACTCTCACTCACCGAACGAAACGCAACAGTTTAGGTACTGTTAATTTACGTCGATTTTCTGTGAGAGGGTAGTACTTCCCCGGTCGAGCCGGCCCATTCATGCTGAAATCAGCAAGGCTCTACTACCTGTTCGTTCGTTAAGTCCTCTAGTAACGTTAACCTGACACTGTCTAAAGAATTCTGAAGAGACAGAAACAGGTGGCAATCTGAAGGTGCAAGGTCAGAACTATACGGCGGATGCATTAACACCTCCCAGCCAAACTCTCTTAATTTTTGCTGAGTGGCTAAAGATGTGTGAGGTCTAGCGTTATCATGATGAAAAACCACACCCCTTCTGTTGATTAATTCCGGCCGCTTTGTTTCTCTCAACTTCTTGCTTAAATCTCACCAGTTTTATCAATATTTTGAACAAATATTCATTGAATTCGGTTTATTTATTAATTTACTTCATACTGAATGCATAAAATTGATAGGAAATGCGATAGTTTTGACAAAAAATGAGGTAGCCCGTTTTACAATTAACGGAATCGAATGTCAAATGAGATATCGAACGATTCTGAATCGCCCCCCTGGTTAGACTAGTAAGCGGACCCCGGGCTCCAAGGCGAGAAGGCTTGGATGCAACTGGGATTACACTAGGACGATGATGATGAACATTTCCCTTCCCAATCTACCTCATCAACTCAACAAATGCCAGTGAGCGAGCTGAACTAACAAAGAACTAGTGCGGCAGGTGCTGGAGCCAGTAATGATATCCATCGCTCACTGACCGCACGCCAACATTTGTTGCACCTACTTGTATCACTTGTGATCGCGTAGAATGTTTTAGTTTGATGCACAGTTTGTATGTAAAATATCGCCAGTATTTTGCCAAATGTCGTTTTAATTTTAAAGCTTTTATTTTTATCATTTGTGACATAAGAATGACACCAAAACTTGATCGAAACCCTTGACCCTTTATACAGATATAAAATTCTTCCGTTATTGACTGACTGATGAAGTGTGGAGAACACGTGTTCCTGTGAAGAGACTTAGCGATCACGGTGGCAATCTACCCTGCCAAGGTACGCGACATTCCTCTCTTTCTTATTTCCAAAATAATGCCGCTCTCCAGCTATCCTGCATTCCTACAGTCCACTCATACCCATAACCTGTCAGTCAGACAAAACGTCACTTCTTTACCGCTTTCCGCCCCACTCTTTTGGTGTTTTTATACTTGGTAGCCACAGCCATTATGGCCATACCTACCACTTAGAATAATTAAATTTAAATAGAGTATAAATATTAGTATAGGGTATAATGGCTTTTTCGCTCTGTGGCAACACTAAAGCTAACAGCTGATCCGACCTTGTCCCGTATTTTTTACAAGTAAAAATATAAAATAATCGAATAATTAAAGCTAATTACAAGTTAATTGCTTAATCAATGTGTTATTTGTAATAATCTATAAACGTATTAGTGTTTTCTGTGAAAATAAGGTGAGTTTATTGTGATTTCTTTTTTGACAACCAATCTACCGGCTAAATTTGCACTGTCATTTTTCAAACAGGTATAACATTGTTACTATTTAAAACCAACTTATACGTATAAAATAGTGTTAATTAGTATATTTCCAAATAAAAAGTGCTATCAAGTTCCTAAATAACCACCTATAAATAGTAAAAATAAATAAACTTAACCTAAACCTTGTTAGTTGGTTACACAAATTTGGACGAGATCAGCTGTTCTTTCTTACAATAATATTTAGCTTTAAACCCTACTATTACTACTATTACCATCTTCTCCTTTACTTTCTTTGAACTACGTGTAGGTATTTCTCTCTTTTCACTATGATTATGACTCGTAAAGCTTTGGCTCGCCAGGAAGAGTCTAAACTCCAACTGGCTTTAATTGAATTAAAGACCTCTAAGGAGTTGTGTAACAAACTGCTAGTGGAAAGAGAAGATAATGAGAAAGAAATGTTGAACTTACTGGAAAAAAATAAGAGCTTAAAATGTGAAATGGCTCAGCTACATAATCAATTCTCTGATGCCATGAGTGCTCGGGATGGACTCCAGCTCATTGTGGACGGATTTTCCGAGTGTAGTTTGCAGTATGAACAAGCCCTTGACCGTATACAGTTCTTAGACAAACAGTTACATGAGGCAAACAGTAGAATAAGTCATCTAGAATTCACCCAAGATCAGATCACTACGACGGCAAATCAAAGTCTGTTCGATGAGCTGGTGGTTCATGCTCCAAGCATGATTACTGATATAAATCATTTTAAAGTATCACTTCCAAATAGTCTCTCAGTGTGCAAAGAATCAAATAATTCAATAAAATTGATTAGGGGTAGTAGGAATAGAATTAAGAAATATGTTAAAATAAACAAATTCATAAAAAAAACACAAAAATTAGTTCACAGACAAAAGTTTTTCATAAAAAATGTTAAGCTAAATAGGGAAAGATTAATTGTTCTTGAAAAATTAAAAAAATACTCACAGAAATATCACCAAAATAATTTGAAACATATATTAGAAATAAATAATTTGCAGGTAGAATTAAATAATCTTAGTGACAAATTAGTATCAATGACAAATAAATATGAATGAGTTGGTGGCATCAAATAGTAACGAATGCTCAATACCATTGAACAATGACATCCCGTTCAACCTCCAACACTCGCCAGCTTGCTCAGTGCCAACATGTAACCCGGTTTTGCTAAATATTTCTATAAACAATACAAAATCAAATATTAAACACACTGTAAATAAATTAAAAAATAACAAACTAGACAGTAAAACTATATATCAAAATAAAAATAAAGTGATAATATTTAGTGATGAGATTGGAAAAGGTATGGGTCAGTTGTTGGCAAACACATATAGTGATGGGTTAGTGATGAACTACTGTTTGCCTGGGTTAAGTTCCATTGCTATTTTAGATAAAATTATAAACTTCAATTTTGACCAGGATACAACTTTATTGATTCTACTTGGAAAAAGAGGATCTTTAAATAAAAGACTTTTATTCTATTATTACAGTAAATTATGTAAATTAAATTTAAATCAAATTATTATGCTCACTTTACCTTTCAGTAAAGGGTTGCCACAGAAAGAAAATAATATTAGACATGGTCTTAATATAATTTTGTGTAGTTGGTCATACAATAACAATCAATTTCATGTTTTTGACTCTAACAATTATGTTAGTAAAGCTTTACATTTGACGCAAGATACTTATTATCTGAATTCTTATTATAAAAGACAACTAGCTGAGTCGCTAGCATTTTGTATTGACATTTCAGCCAAGAATTTGGCTAATAAACGTGTTGCCCCTATACAGCAACAAAATGACATTTATAATGATTCAGCCAATATTTTGGCTACACAGTCTGACATTTCTATTAATTTAAATTAAATAGTTTGACAATAGAGAATACCTCTTGCAAAGACACTTTCATTAATAATGGGCTGGTATGTACGAATAAGCCCAATTCAACTTATAATACTTTTAGAAATTTGCAAGTATTAAAACTGGTACATCAAAATATACAAGGTATGTCAAATAAAGATTTAGAAGTGGAGTTGTTCATGAACGGTGAATGCGTTGATATTTTGTGTATAACAGAACATTGGCTTAAAGATCACCAGTTCATGTGCAATTTTAATAACCATCTAGTTGGTAGTTCGTTCAGCAGACAAAATGCAATACATGGTGGATCGTTGATTTTAGTTAAAATCATCATCATCATCATCAGCCTTTAACAATCCACTGCTGGACTAGGCCTCTCCTTTGAAAGGAGGAATTGGCCTACTATACCACGCTGGCCAAACGGGTTGGTATAGGGTTTGTATCAAGTTTTCCTTCTCTTACAGTGCTGTTCTCTGCATAATATGCTCCCTCTGTCGGCTCTTACGACACCCATGGGATGATATGGGGTGGTGACATTCCGTATTCTTAATCCGTCACCACACGGACTAGCTTACAAGTTTAGTTAACAAGCTGCTTAAATTTAAGAATCGTAGTGACATTGTTAGTTTCTCTGTTGAACGGACAGTTGAAATAGCCTGTGTGGAGTTGGACCAACTTGTTGTGTTGAGGCCACCATCGTCCTTCTATGATAACTTTGAAAGTGTCATGGATGATGTGTTACGGAAGCTATGCCAACAAAATAAATCTATAATAGTAGGTGGCGATTTTAATATTATAGATAACTTCCACAACATCTACTTGTATAGATAATATATTTACAGATATTGTACCAGTTAGAAAGCAAACAATTAACAAATTAACATCAGATCATTGTGGACAATCTATAACATTTGCTATGCAGTCTAAAAAAGTAGGTAGAAAGGAATTGAGTGTGGTGCCAAAAACTTTGCGTCGTCTGGAGGGACTTAAGGATAAACTCACAAGTACACTACCATACTTATGCTTTAATAACGATCCCAATAAGTTGTACAACTCTTTCTTTGACATCTACTGTACTATATTCAGTTCTATCTTTGTCCCTAAAAGGATCTCAGTTACTGGTACTACATCCTTCAGTGAATGGGCAACCACTGGAATTTATAAAAGTAGAAATAAGCTTTACGAATTATCCGCTTGCTTGCCCGTGTTATATGGCATATAACAAAATTCAAACACTAAATTGCCCGTGTTATATGGCATATAACATCGCATCTCAGTCTACTTTGCCCGTGTCATACTGTATATGACATGGCTCCCGCGGTCGAAAGAGTGAAATATACTCGTCTCTGTCGCTCTAGGGCTTAGTTTGTATTATGTATCTCGTTTCTACGTTAAATTTCCCGTCATACTAATCCCAGTCGAGTTTCGACTCCATAGAGAAATAAAAAAAAAAACGTTCGTTGTCAATGTTGTCATTGAGTGTTGAGTCGGTGCGGAATGTGCGGAATGTGTGAGTGTATTTGTGCTGTTTTTTCTGTTAAATTTAGTTTTATTCTTTAAGATCTATTGTGTTTATCAAGGTATGTAAATAACTAACACGTATATATAATAATTCCAGCATGAAATATAAGATTTGACTTTTTTCGAGACCTTAAGTAGATTTTGGCGCGCAACAGTGATTTTACTGAGAGCATGGGAACTGTTTCAGAAATGTTCATATTACTCAGAAGTGGTGAATGTTATCCGTATGATTTCTTTTTGATTTAAAAGAATATGAGACTACTTATTTAGTGTTTATTTATTAGTATGTTTAAAACTGTTATTTGTGCATTATATGGCCTTATCAAATTTAACATAAATTACGCCGCGCGGCGCCAGATAACGGTTTGGAATCAGAGGCCTGTAATTCATAAATATGTATAAACAAGTGTACTTTTTTATTTTTATCTTATTATCTAATATATAAGTAACGTAATTAAATATTAAAAACGATATGTCACCGCTTTAAGTTTTGAGGTATGAACTTATAAATACAAAGCGAACTCTAAAACGCGCTATCTCAATTTCAAACGAGCATCACTCGACACCAAAATCGTAATCTAAATAAACAAAGATAACATTGTATAGTTAGTTTTATAACAAACATAAATAATATAACACTTGACAACCTTTCAAAACAAATTAAGTCACAAGGACCAATTGTGTGGAACCCGACCCGCGCGCCGAGGCGATAAAAACGCGCGGGCATTTGATCGTTATCGCTTTCAAGTGGCCGGGCAGAGGGGCCGGCATGGGTTGCGGCGCGGAGCAAGCAAGCGGTTATATGAACAGAAAGTAATTAATAAAAATGATTAAAAATTTTGTCAATACGTAAGAAATTATTCTAAGTTATTTAAAAAGATTTGTCGTGAAGCTAAGACACTTTATTTAAAATAAAAAATTAAAAACAGTACAAAATAAAAGCAACGTGGGATATTATAAACAATGAGACTGGAAGGGTCAAGATTAAAAATAACGATTACACGCTTCAAATAAATAAAAAGATATTAAAATCAGATTTTGAGGTTGCCACAGCATTTGAAAATTTCTTCACAGACATTCCAGTCTCAACCACTTAATCCCTGAACTCATCCCCCAATGACGCTGAATCTCTATTAAAAAAAAATGACAATAGGTGTAACATTGAATTTAGATTTAGTTATGTCACTGACAAAGATATTGTAAAAACTTTTAATACCCTTAATTTGAAGAAGACTAGTGATCTTTGGGGCAATTCTGTTGTGATTACGAAATCCATAATCAACACAGTAGGACCTGAACTGGCAATGATTTTCAATAGATGCATTGACTGTGGTGTGTTTCCTGATCAAATGAAAAGTAGTAAAGTAGTTCCGTTATTTAAATCAGGTAGCACATCTGACCCCACAAATTATAGGCCAATATCTGTGCTATCCACGTTTAGTAAAATTTTTGAAAAATTAATTCAAGGCCAGCTTCAAACTCATTTTAATAACAATAAGCTGTTACATGAAAAACAATTTGGTTTTACTAGGGTCGCTCTACTACCGATGCTGGAGTTGAGCTTTTAGATAGTATTTTTGATGCCTGGGAGGAGTCGCATGATGCTCTAGGAGTCTTTTGTGACTTATCTAAAGCTTTTGATTGCGTTTTTCATGAAACATTGATCAGGAAATTACATTACTATGGAGTTAAGAACACTGCTTTTGATCTCCTAACATCATATTTGAGTAATAGGATACAGAGAGTTGAAGTAAATGGAAAAGTTTCTATGGGTTCAGAGGTCACAATGGGAGTGCCGCAAGGTTTAATTCTTGGTCCATTCCTTTTCTTTGTATGTGTTTGTACTGCAGAAGCGGGCTATTCGTGCAATCTACAGTCTTGGTTCAAGGCATTCACTGAGGGAAAAATTTAAAGAAATTAAGATAATGACTGTCGCATCTCAATACATTTATGAGAACTTGTTATATGTCAAGAAAAATATAAATATGTTTTCTAAATTCAGCGACATTCATAAATTAAATACACGAAACAAAAACAAACTTGTTCTACCTTCAACTAGACTACAAAAAATAAGTAACTCATACAAGTGTCAAAGCATACGTTTTTACAACAAAATTCCAGGCAATATTCAGGAACTAAGTATTAATAAATTCAAAGTATTTATTAAACAGAGCTTGTATTCAAAAGCTTATTACACAGTTAAAGATTATTAAGCAGACAAAAACGCCTGGAATTGAGTTTAAAAATTATGAATTGACATTATGAATTTTGACATTTTGAAATTAGTGACATAGATAGATAGATAGATAGATAATTCTTTATTGTGCAAATGTTGGTACAAATTCGATGTATGACAAGTGTACTACATAATATTTTTATTTACATTTGCAGTACTTATATCTTTACATTCTGACATTTTTGATTTGACATTTGTAATTTTTTTTTTGACATTTAAAATTACTTCAGTAATATATTATTATTTTAATTTTTAGGCATTCTTAAATTGACATTCAATGATAATTTCTGACATTTAAATATATGACATTTTATTGTTTAAATTTTTATAATTTTACATATTGTTTACAACATGTATTTTACTATGTATTAGCATGTAAAGTTGTGAGTACGATGTGGGCATAATTAAACATATAAACAAATAGTTGTGGCAACCTGTCTGATGGCTTAGGCTGACATGCTTATGCATACACCTTCTGATGGCGTGGAGGCATAGTGATACAGATCGTGCTGGCTCCCTCAATCAAGGTTGAGCCGTACGATTGCTGTTGAATGCGGGCCATCAGTGGGCCGAGTCAGTCAAAAGCGTCAGATGATTTCCTGCATTGTACTTGCATACTAAACCCTTTTTTTGTCTGGACTTTAAAAGATCAAGAAAAGACTAAAGAAATTGAAGTAACAAAAAAAAACAATGACTCTGAGTTTTTTTCGGTTTTTCATCTCAAGAAGTCATTTAGCTAGGAAAACCCGGCATCATCTAGAATAGGGTTTTGACATGTATAAGTGTTGTAAACAACCAAAATGCAGAAATAAATATGTCTTTATATCTTTAATATAAAAAAATTGGCTACTAACAGCAATTTTTTTTATTATGTGATTTTTTTTACAGTCCTTCTCATTTTCTAAGTCCATACATAACTTTTATGTTTAACTATTGGCAAACTTCCATACAGTGGTAACCAGATAATTAAAAAACACACTTATTATATTTACTCAAAATACCCACATTGTAGACAAATTAGACGCCAACAGAAAAAAGTATCGTACTCGTCAAGCGAAAATTTTGCTTTGATGGGAATCGAACCCTGTCGTAGCAGTTACGGTCGCTAAGCAGAAACATCCATTTGTACATTCAAATCAAAGCTACCAAACTAGGTAACACTGACTTTCAAAATCTACAGCAAAACACAAAATTCAAAGCACTTCCAGCACAAGTTTACAGTGCCGTGCATCGATAAATAAAGACACGCACTATCCGAAAATAAAAACCGATCAAAACCTATTCCGTCAGAAAAACATCACGCGAAAGCTTCAACAACGGACACCGTTACCATTATCTAGCTGAACATTGGAACATATCGAACCAACCACATAATGCATATAGCAAATAAATAAAAAAGAAATGCGATTGGTATTAAATTACATAAACATTTTTCCGTGCCATTTACTGCGCGGGATACATGAGAACAAAAAATTGTGGCAGTCGTGAACTTTTTGTATTGAAAGTGCTGTGTATGCGTGGCAATTTGGTGTTGAGTTTTTTATGGTCAAAAAGGTAATTGGAAACTGTGTTACTCCTATGTGAAGTATTGCTTTATCTGTTAGTTTGTGTGTTTTTGTAGGCAAATATACTATGGTATCGACTGTATAAAACTTGGATTTTGGTATTTATATTTTGTAATAATTAGATTGTTACTGAATATTATAGAACATAGTATGTTGTCAATACGCTGCGAGCCTAATTTGCCCGAAGTTTTAACAGGGTCGTATCCCTTATATTAAATGTTATTAAATTATACATAAAACGTCAATATGCGGCAAATTTGATTCGCGTGCAATTATTTAATAGCTGACGTTTCAACCGGGTTGCATCGAATGTGGTTTATAGTAGATTCACTAAAATAAAAAATATGAAATTCAGTATCATATTAGATTTATTAAATGGTACGTACATATAATATGTGTTTTTATATTGACTTCCTTCACATCCCTCAAGTAAATTTATAGCCGAAATTCTCAATTTCTTTGCGGATCACCAATCGCAAGAAGATATTTTTGAGTCAGAGTATGACGTCATAAATCTTATGAATGTCCGCGGTATCCGCGCACAAATATCACACTATAAAACATAAATGCTTCAAATTATTTAAAGCCGTTTGCATCAAAGTCTGAAGTCCTAGAATAACACGAGAATAACTCGCTTTACGGCCGTATAAGAGAATCACACACGACAGAATACAAGGAAACAGCAAACAGGACGGTGCCACTGCACTAAAAAAGTCTGGATGCCAGCATACAACAATCTGTGGATTCTTGCAATATATAAACAACAAATCTTTGACAGTTTATTCGTATCTGTCTATTGTCTATATTGTAAATATGTTTTGTTGTATATTTTATTTGTAATTCTTTTTTTAAATAAATTGCATGCAAGACCGATATGGCGATACGGATGTGAGTGCCAGTTAACCTGCCACGTCACTGACTGGTCTGGTGCGTTGTCCGGATTGTTCCCAGGACCGCTTTTTCAAAGGTAAGCGGGGCCTGAAAGTGCATTTTGTCAAAGTACATAAATCCCAGAATGTACTTCCAGGCTCTTCAATACTTTCACAATCTGGATCAGAAGACACTCACCAAATTCCTTTTTGGCAAATCTTATCTAAATTAAAACATTCGGTTCCGATTATTAAAAGAGTTCCCCGTGGGGCAAGACCATCAGTGTCAAAAAAATTGGCTGAATGCATAGGTCTTGTCGTAAGGGAGAATTCATAAACGGCCTGGGAGCAATTATTGACATTCCCTTATAGGATTTTACATATTGATAAAAATCAGGCAGCCCAAAATTCATTAACATCCCAAATTAAGTATATTTGTCAAATTTTGGTCAACACTTTAGAGCCTAAATTGGACGCACTTAAACGGAAAGGTTCCAACCCACACTTTGAGCGAAAATGAGTTATATATACCAAAATACTCCTTGTAGCTAATACTTTGATATCACAAAAACAGCCCAAGTAAAATTCCAACGGATCATGTTATAATGACCGTACGTTACCAACCCACATGTATGGCAGGTTATTCATTTTTATATTGACATCGCTCCAAGCTACTTAGTTCGTTATTGAGAAATTCACATTTACGAAAATATTCCAAATCACATATTACTTAAACGATCCAAACTACTTGGATAATTATTATTCTAAAGACATAATTAAACGAAAACAATTCATGTGACATGGATTGTTTTCGTATTATTCAATTTAATTACTTAAATTGACTTACTACGGAATTCAATATTCGAAATATAGATAGATCTGTAGATTTTAGATTAGTTTTTGACAGTTTTTGACATAAGCTCCATACAAAATATGTCAAACACGAATCGAAAATCTACGGATCTATCTATAGTTCGAATATTGAAAATGGCCCTTAGTGAAAAATCGAAAACAATCCATCTTACACGGATCGTTATCTCTTAATTCAACAGCTTCATTTAAAATAACTGAAGTAAACATCGATAACGATCCATGTAACGTGGACCCTTTTATTGTACCTAGTTCATTGTGTAACTAGATTAAAATATTGAATTATTGGAATTAATTAAAAAGCTGGAGATTGTTGTGGATTTTTTTAATAATACCTTATTCATTAAAGAGTGGATGCAGAAGAATATAATATTACTAACTGATTATTTGTGGGTAAAACGATTATTTGTGATGTAGGAATAATAATACTGATTAATAAATAATTTTGAAGATTATTTTGTGGGAGTGGGATGTCTATACCCTTGCAACATTGATTTCCTTTATGTCATTCAAGTTCGTACGTCATTCGTTTTCTTGCCTGCGTGTGATAAAAATTGTGATCTAGGCTTTTTTAATGATAAATTGGACGCACTTAAATGGAAAGGATCCAACCCTCATAGACTTAATTTCGAGATATTTAAGTTTGAAGTTCAAAACGTATTTCGTCTTTGATTCTCCACTTTAACATTATGGTGTTGGTTTTAAGTAAAGGATAAATACATAAATTTTAATTTTATTAATTTAAAATCCAACATTATGATGTATTTGCCGAGATAATAATAAAAATATGACGATGGATCTTTTTCGTTAAAATACTATTTCAAAAGAGCAGAGTAATAAACATATTTAGCCTTAAGGATCCAAGCTTTGAAATGGGACAAAAATACTGAAATTTATAAGGAATTATGACAGATTTCTATGTTTTAGAAAATAAAACTTAATTATAGTCTAATATATCTGTAATTTTCAATCACTACCATACCACTAATAATACCACAAATTACAAGCCTAGGTAAGTATATAGATTTTAGTTATATCAAAATACTTGAATGAATATTTTTATTAAGACACAAAAAAATAACCTTATTAAATATCAAAGTAAGTATATATCTTCAAACTTAAGTAAAGACTATATAATTTATTGCTTAAAGTTAATCATCATTATCATATTCAAGGGAGAAATCAATCCCATCCCCCTAACCATCAACATCATCAATATTTTTTTTCATTTCCTATCAGAGATTCATAAAAAGGTAAGCAATCTTTTGGTATTAAATTAAACATTGATTTAAATTCGTCCAATTTAGCCTGCGGAATCTCTTTACCATTTGGCCATAATAAACTTAAATCATTTTCCAAAATGTTTAAAGATTTTCCTTTAACTCTTTTTTCTATATTTAGCTCCTGAAACAGAAAACATTTTATTACTAAGGATAAAGTCAACTAGCTAAAAACCAAAGAAGTATATCTTTGGTTTTGGATCGAAAAAGAAAAACCATACTCTATATTTATGAAAACTACAGAGAGTGAAGAGTTTCAGAAGTGAAGAGTTACCTAGGCTTGTAATTTGTGGTATTATTAGTGGTATGGTAGTGATTAAAAATTACAGATATATTAGACTATAATGAAGTTTTATTTTCTAAAACATAGAAATCTGTCATAATTCCTTATAAATTTCAGTATTTTCGTCCCATTTTAAAGCTTGGATCCTTAAGGCTAAATATGTTTATTACTCTGCTCTTTTGAAATAGTATTTTAACGGAAAGGATCCATCGTCATATTTTTATTATTATCTCGGCAAATACATCATAATGTTGGACTTTAAATTAATAAAATTAAAATTTATGTATTTATCCTTTACTTAAAACCAACATCATAATGTTAAAGTGGAGAATCAAAGACGAAATACGATTTGAACTTCAAACTTGAATATCTCGAAACTAAGTCTATGAGGGTTGGATCCTTTCCGTTTAAGTGCGTCCAATTCAAGTCATACAAGCTTAAATCGCTCTATCAATATGTGGAATCCAAATTAAGGGATGGTGACATACGGGACGCGTCTAGACTATTATTCAGTAGTGATGTGGTGGCGCCTTGCTCTCCAGAGACGCTTGCAGGTCTGAAGAGCAAGCATCCAACGCCCATTAATGATCTCTCCTTTCCTGAAGCTCCCGACAGTGAATCAGAACAGAAGCAGTTTGCTCCTGCCGGAGTGGCTCGGCAGGTGGCCTTGATGCCTTGACACCACAGCATCTTAAAGATCTTGTGTGTGCAAGTGCTGGGGTGGCTGGCGATACACTTTTGAAGGAGTTGACTGCGCTAGTCAATATGATGCTCTCCGATAATCTGGACGATGCCATCATTGACATCTTGTATGGAGCGAATCTATGTACCCTTAACAAGAGGGATGGTAGCATTCGTCCCATTGCCGTGGGTTGCACATATCGGCGTATAGCAGCCAAGATATGCTGTAAATTTTACAGCAGGGAGCTATCAGAAAAATTCTTACCCCTACAGCTAGGTTTTGGTTCCAAAGAGGGTTGTGAGGCTGCTATACATGCTCTTTCCACGTACCTTGGAAGTGGTGATGGAGAGGTCATTTTGAAGGTTCACTTGAAAAACGCCTTCAATTCAGTGAATAGGGACACCTTGTTAGCACAAGCAAAACTAGAAACCCCCAATATTTTCAAATTTCTTTGAAAGTACTTGTAAAATTGCCAAAGATATTTGAAAATTTTAAAAACAAAATGACTATATCAGGACAACCTTTTTTCCTTTTTTGACAAATGAATCTGCAGTTGGATGCCAACAAGGTGACCCTCTTGGACCAGTCATTTTTAGTTTAGCTATACAACCCATTATTCGGCAGATAAATTCTAAATTTAATGTATGGTTCTTTGATGACGGGACCCTGAGAGGCGAAACAGACATAGTATTGCAAGATGTGACTTTTCTTAAAAATAAATTCGCTTCTATTGGTTTGGAACTAAATTATAGCAAACGTGAGCTATTTATAAATACAACAGACTCCACAAAAAAACCTTCAATAATATACATACATACATACATATCGTCACGCCTTTTATCCCCGAAACTTCAACTTCAACTTTGTAACATAGTAAGAAAAGTCTTTTGGATACATCTCTTAATGTCACAGAGCGTGCTCGCTTGCTGGCTGTGGGAGACTGGTAATCCGGTCTATGGCTTCAGGCACTACCATCGTCTAACACTGGAACCATGTTGGACGATGAGACGTTCCGTATTGCCACTTGTCTGCTTTTAGGTGCTCCGTGTGTTTCTCCGCATCGATGTCATTGTGGAGAAGACGTCGATAGCCTCGGACACCATAGGCTATCTTGCAGCAGAAGCGCTGGTAGAATTCCTCGTCATGACCATCTAAATGACATAATCCGTCGTGCTCTTGTCGCGTCTGGCGTACCAGCTGTACTTGAACCAAATGGTTTGGTACGCGACGACGGTAAGAGACCTGATGGTATGTCATTGTTGCCTTGGAAAATGGGTAGGCCTTTGGTGTTGGACGCAACCTGCGTAGACACCCTCACGCTATCACATATTCCAAGTACGGGAGGCCATGCTGGCGCTGCTGCTGCAACTGCGGAAACCCTCAAACGGCACAAATACAGTAATTTAGTGAGTAATTACCTGTTTGAGCCGTTTGGGGTGGAAACGCTAGGCTCATGGGGTCCGAGCGCTCGTTCTCTATTCCGGGAAATTTCTAAACGGTTAATCGACGTTTCACGTGACCAGAAGGCTGGTTTATTCTTGGCTCAAAGAATCAGCATTGCCATCCAGCGTGGCAATGCTGCCAGCCTTCTGGGCACCTTACCCGATGACATTGATGCGGAGACATTTTACGACGCCTAAACCTTGTAAATATTGTTTTATGTTTTTTGTATTAGATTAGGTTAGACTATATTAGATTAAGCTTTAGTTACAAATTCGTTTCGATAATGTTCCAATTGAAATAAAAGCATAAAGTATAATCGTCAAAAAAATATGCTTCAATGGTCTTACATTGGGCCTAGATTCAGACAAACATATATTTCAGGCGGCCAACGGCATTCCAGTGTCGAATAGTTCGTGAAATTGAAAAGCTCAGCCTGTGGAATGGACGAGCAATTAATACACATTTGTGCGAAATAAAAATATATTTTTGTATAAAAGCATATTGATGCTTTTATAGGCCTTGTGGAGAGATTCAACAGATTCCTACGTCGTGAGTATCTGAATCGATGCCACAGCATTAACTTTTAAGTTATCCCGGTTGCATCCAAGATTCACTTGCCTTGGAGACCGAGGTCCACTTTACTATTCTAACCATAATTATATGATAGAATTTCAGTTTTTCTACAAAGCAACGACTGTGGGATCTCCGCACCCAAATTAACTACAATCATCAATTGAGTACGCACACTACGCACGTAACTTTGATACCCTCGGCATGGCAGTCTGTTGGTATCTCCACTAGAATATCGCTGTCGCATTTACTTTTTCAAGTAAAGTACATAATCTGTGTGAGAGTTCCCCAAATTTTCTTGATAAGACAAAATCTTTGATTACTCAAAATCTTGCAAATTAATATACGTATGTAGTTGCCATTTTACGATCATTCATACATCATCAAGTTTCAACAAAGTTCTTAAATCCATTTGCTCAATCACCGTTTTCATTTCATCTTAAAAGCCATAAATCTTTTAAAATACATACTTTTCTACAAGATTTCTAAATCGTATTCTCATACATAATTCAATTCCAAAATGGCAGACGAAAGTATAAACAAACAATACAATGATTAAGTATAAGTCTAACATAATTATGAGCTCAAACGTTCCCGAGTTTGACGCCACAAACAAATATACAACAACTTTATACAAATAAGGCACACCTGGAATTGTATTTCTAGTTTAAAATGTACTTTTACACTAGCATTTGTGCCTAGGTTTGTTCGGTTGTTTAGTTTGAAATGTATTATTGTGATTGTGGGAGTAACTTTGCGGAGTAAGCATATTGGTCGAAATTACTAATGCTTGTGTGTGGGCTAGTCGGTTGCGGCAGACCTCGTAAGACGTTCGTCGACCAAATTGGGGACGTTTTGAAGAACGGAAAAGTCCGAAGCACCCATAACCTGCGAGCATGAATGAAAATAGTAATGAATGTAGAGGAAGCGCGTGAGGTTTGGAAGGATAGAAGCAAGTGGCGTTCTGTTGTTTCTGCCTACGCCGACGAGAAAAAGGCGTGAGCATATTATGTATGTATATACTTATACAATACGATATTACAAATCCAAATGTGTATATATCTATGTTCGGTTTTCACGTGAAACTGATGAATTGATTTGTTTGAAAATTTGCTTTACCAATATGTATGGGGAACTTTAAGAACTTGTGCTACTTAGTCAAGTGAGTAACTATATTCGTATGTTTTACTGCTCCAACCTTATTCTTTGCTTTCTAAGGCCCTTTGACTAAGAATTAGGCTACTAGAAATGCATATTTGACATTAGTTTCATATAAAATATGTCAAGTATCACTAGTAGCTAAATCCATGGACAGATCAAATATAGAGCTCGGCCGTAAAAGGCATACGTTGTTTAAATCAAAGAGTTATGTCATTCAGATATAGATACGTAAAAACGTAGAAAAGTAAACGTAGTAAAGTAATAAAAATTACTTAAATAAAATATTTCAATTGATGTACAATATCTTCATTTTTAGTTCAAGAATCGTGGAACTAACTATATGCATTTGAAAAACATAGTTATTTTGAAATCACAGGCAGACACTTCAATTTTATTTATATGTATGGATATTCAACGTTCAAGAGTAATGGATGTCCAATTAAGTGAGAAGAAGAAGAAGAAGAAGAAGAAAATGCATTTATTTTTACAACATACACAACAGTTAAATATAACATAAACATGAGACAACTACAAAATAACAAAAGCAGGTATGTTACAAAAACGAGGTTACCACTCAGGCTTATGTTGATCATGGCGAAGACCACAAACCAACCCTGATCTTAGGTGGTAACCCCAGGTGACGATCACAAATATCAAACATACATTATAATATTATTATACAAACGGAAAAAATAATAATAATAATAATAACACATAATTAAATTGAAATGGCTTGGCGAACCGGTTTTCAAACCCTTGCCTCGCCATCTGCATCTCACTTACTCACACAAAGGCGTCTCGCTTGGCTGATTACGCAACAGCAACCTGCGAGCGAATCACTCGGCCATCATTCAGCCTTCGCGCTGCCCGAGAATGGCCGCCGCGCGATCAAAAGATATTGTACATCATTCTACACGTGCAGCCTGTGGGCAGACTATACTCAAAAGTCTTACAGTGCCCTCCGAGTCCAATTCAATAATGCATTCAGGGTGCTGATGGGGCTGCGGCGATTCTGTAGTGCATCAGGGATGTTTGCTGACCATCGCGTAGACTGTTTTTACGCTACGATGCGTAAAAAATGCGCTTCTCTGGTGCATGGAGTACGTGGCAGCCCCAACAGCATTCTGAGAATGATCGCTAGTCGGTTGGACTGTGGTTACATCAATCATTGCAGCGCCATTTGTCATGGAATGGCGCTGTAATGATTGCTGTATGTTTCTTGTTGTGTTGTGAGTAGTTTTAAGCATTACTAACACTAGGCTAAGAACATTGTTACTAACAAAATGGACGCCATGGTCTGAAAATAAAAATAATAATAATTATTATTATTATTAAAAGATATTTAATTTTAATGATAACAAACTACGCTCATATACACGAAAAATATGTTATTACCTATATATTTAACTAAGACATACAAACTGGAGAACATGTTTATTGCCATAAAGATCTCAACATTCGGTGGATAACAGGTACGTATTTTAAGTATTATAATTATGTAGCAAATTATATATCGGCAAACATTACACTGCCTACAAATACTGACTCACACATAGACAATAAGTAAATAAACAAACATACACATTACTTCTATTGCTATTATTCTTTTCTTACTTCCTACCTTTTTTTCAGGTCTTGAAACCTTCACTAGCTCCACCACAGCCCATCCTCTAGGCCCCATGGTAAAGTTACAATTTACATAAGCTTTGCCACCTTGCTCCGCAAGCAAGTTATGTTCGCAACCGAACAGAGAAGTGCGCAGGTATACGTCGAGTATACCTGTCAAGAACGTCAGGGATACTACCCAGTGGTCATAAACAAAACGTAAGTATTTCGTACTCATTTTTGTGTTTAATTTATTTATACCGATTTTCCTGCTCGCATTTTTGTTCTTGCAAGAGATGTTTTTTTAGATGAAATTTAAACGTATTTTTTGTTCTCAGGAACCTTATTGGCGGAGGCAGGTCATTCCAAATATGAGTAGCTGCATACTTATAGCACCCCCTGAAGGCTGCAGTTTTGTACCGGGGGATAGACAGCGGTCTGGCGGTGGAGCGAGTGGAGTAGTTGTAATGATCCTGTCGCCAATTTAGTTTATTGTACAGGTATTTAGGTTCTCCCGTACTCAAAACTCCAAATAATAATGTTGCTATATGAAGTTTACGCCGCGCTGACATTTTGAGTATTTCATTATTATTTAAGTGAGGTGTGACATGATTTTTTCGGGGTATATCTAAGCAATATCGAGCACACGCATTCTGTACACGCTGTATTAGATGTTGCGTCCTGGTCAAGATACAGGGACCATACACAGTATCACAATAATTAAATTTCGATAGCACCAGGCTATCCACAAGCCGCTTTTTCAGAGTAAGGCTGAGATATTTTCTTACTCTATAGAGAATTTTGAGCCTATAGAAACAGTTTCTCACAATGCCATTGATGTGGTCCTCAAAACGCAGCTCAGGGTCGATCAATATACCAAGGTCACGCGCAGTTTGCACTTGTTGAATTTCACTACCCATTATCTCTAGCTTTGGTTCAAAAGAGGATATTAAAGTAATTTGGTATTTGCTCCCCATGACCAAAAATTTTGATTTATGCGCGTTTAGAACCAATGAATTATGCTTGGACCACGCCGCTATTCTGTTGAGTTCCGTATTAATAGTGGCTACAGCGGTCGCAGTATTTTGCGGGTTAAATGATAGATATAATTGCGTATCATCCGCGTACATGTGGTACAAGCAGTCTCTGAAATTGTTTGTTATGTCGGCAGTGTATAAAACAAACAGTAGTGGTCCCAAAAGTGATCCCTGGGGAACACCCCGAGGTACCGACCGCGGAGTCGACACGATCACTGACCCGTCACTTCTGCGTATTTCGACTTGTTGAAACCTGCCTGTTAAATAGCTTTCAAACCATTTAATTGTATGTGACTCAAAACCGTAATACGAAAGCTTAGAAAGCAACAGTGAAATATTTATGCATTCGAAAGCACGCGAATAATCGAGCAGGGTTAGTATCGTGCCCTCCCCACGATCGCGAGCCTCGAGGATATTATCCACGACATCCGCTAAAGCTGTTGCTGTACCACGTCCTCTTCTGAACCCAGACTGAAGGTCGGGTAGAATACCGCTTTTTTCTAAGTAATTCATGACCTGAACATAAATGACCCTCTCCAACACCTTGGACAGACACGGTAGAATGCTTATAGGGCGAAGATCTTTATAATTTTGAGGATTATTATTTTTTGCAATTGGTCTAACAATAGCACTCCGCCATAATCTGGGAAATGAGTTTGAGTTGATGGACTTATTTATGATGTCTGTAATGGCGGTAAGCGATTGTGGCAAGGTCAAGGATATCATCTCTTTAGAGATGTCATCTATTCCCCGCGCATTGGTATTAATGTCCTTAATTATTTTATGAACCGTTTGGCTGTTTGTAGGTTGCAAAGAAAAAGTTGCTGTACTATATCGATTAAACTCGAAATATGTAAGTTGCGAGATGCTAACGTCGGGTTCCCCTGGAACATCCAAGAATGCCACATTCAAACCCTCAGGATCCTCAAATTGCCCACCAAGCATGCCATCGTCTGTGCTTGATGGAAGTACATGTTTTTTAAAATTGTACCATAGTAATTTTGAATTGTTTTGGTTTTCATTTACATACTTATTGAAAAAAGTCTTTTTTTCATTGTATAACGCCAGTGCTGTTTGATGTTTAAGATCTATATAGTATCGCTTGTGTACTTCGAGTTGGGATTGACGATATCTACTATGAGCTTCGTTCCTTAATTTAAACATCAGTCTAATATTGTCTGTGATCCAAGGTGTTGGTGGACCCTTAAATAATATGGTTTTATAAGGTGCATGGAGGTTAAATAGGGTATTTATGTAATAGTTAAAATAGTCAACCATTTCGTTAACGTCACCTAACTGACAAATTTCCTCCCACGGGATCTCATTCAGATCCTTATTAAAGTATTCTGGTATTATATCCTTAAACGGTCTGAAAGTAGCATATCTCTTTACAGGGTTTTCTTTTTTAAATAAAACCTCACATGAGACGAAAGAATGATGACCGAGCTCTGGTATATGATCTACAGAGACCCCCCGGCACTGTGCGTCAGTGCAGACCACATCAATTAACGTTGCACTGTTACCAACAAAGTGTGTAGCCGTTGTTACTATTTGATTCAAATAAGTATAGTTTAAGAATGCGGTGAGTTGCTTTGTTTTATAGTTAGTTATTTGTATCAAATAAGTTAATATTGAAATCTCCCAGTAGTATCATGTTGTCGAATGGCGATAATACACAAATACTCTCCGAAATAGCGTCGAGAAATATGTTGACGTCTAACCATGGTGGCCGGTATGCAGTGCCAATTAATAATGTTTTTGAATTGGTCTTAATTGACATCCACATTTCCTCAACTTGAGCGTGCTGCGGGTGTGACTTTACACGGATAGCCATGCCATTTTTTATGTAGAATGCGACACCCCCACCTCGACCATCGCGAATTGTTTCCGAACGCGCAATATGACGCAACTGATAGCCTGGTACGACAGGTGCTCGCCCTTCTTCCCCCCTGCGCAGCCATGTCTCGTTGATCGCCATGATATCAACGGAGTGGGTGTTCATTGCTATGATGAATTCGTCATGATTCGTTGCCAATGACCCCGCATTTAGCAGACCAAACTTGATTATTTTATTTCGCGGCATTGTTAGTCAAATTTAAATAGGCTAATACATTTGGCAATTTTACAATGGCAGTGGCGTAGGTACATGGTATCACAAATATCAATTTTAAAAATAGGCAGTGATCACAGTATATATAATTCGCCACAACATACATTCTATCACACAAATACACACATACTATACCGATAAAATTACCTTTGTAAACTGAACATATAAATGTGATGCCAGCCAACTCACATCTTTGACAAATTAAAATACTACTCCTATAATATGCTGACATACTAATAAAAGGCAATCGCCTTATAATTCTCAACGTAAGACACAATAAAACGTTATGCAAAACAAATAAATACCGGACACATGGCATGACACTATAGAAAGGCACTATATTTCCTAAAATAAAATAACAAGACGATAAAACCTTATTCAAAAGATATAAATACCGAATATAAGATATGGCAACAAGTAATACAGTATAATATATATTATTGTATACATCCAAGGTCTGCTTCAGTGCGTATGGTGAATGTTGACTCACCGGCCTTGCGCCGGGCAAGGATGCGACCATTCCTTGTCCATGTATATTGCCAATCGTGTTGTTTGGCAACATCCCGCGCTCTCCGAAACAACTGCCGATTTATTTTTGTAAGCCTTTCGTTGATGTAAAATCTTGTTGTTGGCTTATTAATTCCCAGGTCCGATGTGTCCGCTCCCCGCTGAACCCGCGCGCATCGTATAAACTCGTTGCGTACATCATGCCTCGCAAACCGCACGACCACCGTACGCGCGCGAGTCTCCACAGGTCCCGCGGCGCTCGTCGCGTTCAGATGTCTAGCGCCGACGCGGTGCGCGCTGATGATATCGTAGTCCGCCAGAGCAACATTTAATTTTGTTGCTATGAGTTTCACGATGTGAGATAGATTTTCGTTGGCCATTTCTGGGAGATTACTGATATCTATATCATTGCTCAAAAGCTGCTGGTCTCGCTCGTTAATCTCACTTTTCAATTGAGCTACATCCTCAGCCACTTCAGACGAAATTTTTAGTTGGTTCTCGAGTATGCCAACTCTTTCTATAAGCTTGTCCTTGTCGGCTTGAAGCTTAATTATTTCGGCTCGTAACCCCTGAAACTCGGCCTGATAATCAGCACGCATATTTTGAAATTCAGTACGCAGCTCCTCCTTCAATACTCTTCGCATCTCCTCATTGATCCATCTGGACATGTTTGGACTCATGTCCTTAGTGCTGTCGAAGCTATCGTCCTTTCCTGTTACCTCCTCAGAGGGCCTCTGCTGACCACCTTCCTTCCTTTTGCATTCCGGGCAAGACCAATTAGGTGGTACGTTACCAGTGGGCGATACGGCCCCGCAAGCTCGGTGAAATGTCCCTTTGCATGCACGACATCTTGCGGAATCCTGCGGAGACAAAAACCTCGCACAAGCAACACACTTTGTTGGTGGCATATCGAACGGTGAAGTAGCGTAGCTATCGATAAAGCTCAGAAGTACCTCGGAGGATCAATATATAGCGCTGTACTGATAATAATGACGTTATGGAGTTTTATGGGAGTGTGAGTGGTATCAGAACACTACTAAATTGCGATCACAATAAACTAAGACAACTGTACATACGTTTAGGCCACTTTTTTTTCCGTATTCTGTTTATATGTAAATACTTTGTTCACTTTTTTATAGTTTAAGGTAGTTTATAGTTAATTTTAGTCATACGAGTTTTATTTTTCTTTATTCTCCTTTTATACGCAACTTTAGCACTGTATAACGTTTCACTGAAAGATTCACACAAATTGTAAATTTTCTGTAATAAAATAGTTCACTTAAACAACTTATTTTATTGTTAAAACAAAAACAACTATCAAAGGTCAATGCACTAGTTTGACATCCAAGACGTCACTCCAGTGCTATTTGTGATGGCTAGATCTAGTGGATTTCAACTGTAAATCTCATATACACTTGAAATATCTAGTTTATATTTGGGCTCCTTATAGTTGCGTATTGTTTTTTGTGTCTTTTTAATCTATGAACAGTGTTTTATGTTTTTAACCCTAGAATACTAATCATCGCCTGAGAGGCCGCGTTCGGTTGATTTTTTAAGAATATTTTTAAATTACGTCTATGTATTGCGGGTTGCGTTCGCGCCAATACAGTGCACCCCGTAACGCAGTGGAGAGTGGTCACGGGTTCAGCGGGGCATATGCAGGTATCGAGTTATTGACCTCACGGTCGCCTGGGAGGCGATCATTAGTATTAAAGGTAAGTTTTTTACCAATCCCGTTTCTTAGTTTTTTGCAATTATCTCTTTATTTATTTGTTTGATAAAGCTGAGAATTGGTTATTTTGTTTCATAGATGAATCTTGATGAGTACCAGATAAAAAAATATTTGGAAAACGAAGAATCGGACAGTGAAACTGAAAATTACGTTGAGGATTACGATTCAGACGACAGTATGGCTGATCCTCGTGCCAGCTTGAAGATCATCTTCCATATATTGCTCCAAACAATCTGGATTTACCTCCTCGAACAATCTCAAATACAAGCAAGCACAAGCGCCGAGTTAGAAGTCGCTCCACAAACCCAATCTGTACCCAAGTAAAATCTTAATATATAAAATCCTTGCGTTACTGACTGACTGACAGACACGCTACAGCCGAAACTATTGGGCGCAGGAAGCTGAAATTTGGCATGTATGTTCCTTGGGGACCGTAGGGGTGCACTAAGAAGGGATTTCCCGAAATTCCCACGGGATCGGCCAAAACGGGTAAATTAAAAAAAAATTCAGGCGTAGCTGCTGGCGTCCTCTAGTATCTTATAATTACAATAGTAATTTTACTTTTATGTGATATAATATTTTAAAAATAATTAATTTAGGTACTAAATTAGAGGCTATATGTGACTTTTTATTTTTTATAATTATTGTTCTAAAGACTGTTCAAACAAGGGTTACGTTAAACTTAAAGTTGATTTTAAGACTGAAATTATAATTTTAAAGCTAATGTGCCATTGCATTTAAACAAACAAGGTCTTTCTTCATTGTTTTGTTAAATTTAAGACAATTTTTTATAAAAATGTCTTTCTAAAATCTTGTATCATATATGAAGTAGCCTCCCGAGCGATCATTAGTATTAAGCGGTAAAAATATAAGATTAGTACTCTAGGGTTAAAGTTATTAATAGTACAAAGTGGATAGATCATGGATAATTATAGTATACCGATTTAAAATTTTGCGCGGATATTACCTATTACTAAGAACTACTTTCCACAAAAAACATAAGATTACTGGCCGGTCTGATAAGGGTCTGGCAAAGAAATATAACTTTATTAAGTCATAGAAGTAACACTAAAATAACAACAGCGGTTGCTATGATTGATATCTTCTTTCTAATGACACATGCAGTATGATAGAAAGAGCTATCGATAGGTATAGCAGCACGACCTTATAGCAGTCTTGTGGTAGGCAGACAGTAGACAAAACATAGAGTTAGGAAACCGAGTGTTGTGCGTAACAGTGATGATTTATCGATAAATATTTTTTGTCAAATGTCTAACTTTACTATGTGTCGATATATTTAAGCCATAGAAGTAAACAACTAAAATATTGAAATTGTAGTTTTTGCATGCGACTCCTGACAGTGCTTTGCAAAGAATTTCCAGACAGACAGTGCTAAGAAACTGTCACTTAGATTATGTAACGTACCAATTATACCAGATTGGCAAATGCGGCAGGCTTTGGCAATTTGTTTGCGTCGCATCCTATCACGTTGCTTGCTATCGCCTACTAGTCGACCAAGCCAACTAGACGAATGTCAACGTGACAAAATTGAACATAATTCAATAATTATAATCCAGAAATTCCTAGTACCGATTGCAGGCGCATTGTACGTTCACACGCCGCGTTCGCACGTTACGATAAATAATTTCTGGATTATAATTATTGAATTATGTTGAATTTTGTCACGTTGACATTCGTCTAGTTGGCTTGGTCGACTAGTACGTTGGACACTGCTCGATTTTTTTAGAGTGGTAGGTAATCCGTCGGGTTTCGAAACGCGTCGCCCGAATTTGAGAGTATTGGTGGTGTTGGGGGCTTAAGGGAGTTAGTTTTAATCCCCTAAAAGTAATTTTGGTTGCCGGAGTTGCGTCTAAATATTTTTAAACAATTTCCAAAAATTGTTCATTCAAATATGCAAAACGGAACGTAATTTTAGGTTTTATGTGAAAGTAACTAAATAGGTTGTGTTAGGTTCTCTTTTGACCCTTAACCCGAAAATAGGAGCCTGGCGAAGGAGGGCTCCGTCAACCTCAGTTTATTAAACTAGTGGAATCAATTAAAGCGATATTTAGGTTTTATGTGAAAAACGTGAAACGAAACGCAACCGCCATCTTCTATGAATTATATTGATAGCTAATGTCAAATTTGTGCGTCATTGCTTTCGAGTACCTAGGGCCTAGGGTTAGGTGCGACTGTAATAAGTAACTAAATAGGTTATGTTAGGTTCTCTTATGACCCTTAATCCGAAAATAGGAGCACTGCGAAGCAGGTCAGTTTATTGAACTAGTGTGCAGAATGTAGAAAGTTTGCAGTGCCATACACACCGATGTTTGGAGACTATAATTTTTTCCAGAGTAAACCAAGTATTTCCGGCAAGTGAAAATGGTGAGGGGTGGTTCCGAGACCTTCCCCCCTCCCCTCCCAATCACTCACAACCCCTAAAAATGGCGACGTATTTCGAAACCTTAACCGATTCGCCTTTATGTACCTATTAGTACAGCAGTGAACTGCTGAAGTGCTATACTTTGACAACCCAGTTAGCGTGAGTGTTCGGTTTCGATTCTGTTTTACATTCATATCCGATAGTACATACATACATACATACATACATAGACTCACTCACGAGGCATATTAAACGCCCACTTTTCGCCAGTGTTTTGATCCCACGTAATAGGTGGTGAGCCTATTGCCGCTTATCGGGATGTTTTGTTTGCCAGAGCCTCGTCCGTTGATCGGCAGGTGCATCACTTGCAGGTGAGGTTGGCTTGGGACCCTAAGTTCTTAGTGGGAACCCTATGCACCCTATGTCCGATAGTTTGTTTCCGTATTTATCCCTCATTCAAAAACATCGATATCTCCTTTCACTGTCAAATCCCATCACTCCTAAGTAATGGGATTTGACTGCACGGCTATTTAGATAATGCAGTCAAAGATATGAGTCTGTAAGGAATCTATTCCTCTTTAAATGAGACGCGTAATTTGACGTTATGATTAACCAACTAAGACCAACTGACATTACATGTTGCACGTTCGGTATAAGGAAATATAGCGAGCATGTTCTCTCTAGTCTAAACGTAGTCCAACCTCTCTGGGGTCTGGGATCCAATTCTATCTTACTTTATGAATTCTCTATATATTATTTGATATTGTGACGGCCGGTGTCATGTCAAGCTTTCATCACTACCGTTAGATACATCATCCTAGGTTGTCAAGGACTACTGATGTATACACGACAAACTAGCCGGTCGTCAAACACAATAATTAGCAAAGAGGTTTGAAGACTATTTTATTATTTGGAAATGAGTTTTTAGTTCGATGACGTATACACTCTGTCAAGCGTTCGCCAAATTCACCAGTCATTGACAACTAGACAATGGCCGTGCGGATAACACATCACGTTCACGTTCTGATGGCGTGGGTTCAAATCCTAGTCATAGCAGTTATGTGGATATGGTTTTTATGAAATTTGGAAAATGTTTATGAATATTTGGCAAATATTTAAAAAAGATTATTTAAATATTTCGAGTAAAAATTAGAAAATTCTAGAAACTTCAGGAAGGAATGGAAAGGTTAAAAAGAGACAGGAAATAGAAAAACTAATTTAATTATGAAATGACAATCGAAATTAGTGGATCTAGAACATTCCTAGGGGTATATAAGGCGGTGTAGACGCGTTGAGCGCCAGTTTTAAGTTGAAAAGTGGTAAAGTGAAGAAGAAAAGGAAGAAGTAAAAGGAAGAAAGAAGAATTATATTTGTTAAATTACTCCCTCTTTAAGCACCTACTTCAATCATCTCTGCATCACCCAAAGGTTGGCTGGTAGAGAATGCCTCTGGCATTAAGCCCGCCTTTGTGCATTACTTTTTTGTAATTGTGCAAGAAGTTTAAAATAAATAAATAAATAAATAAAAATTATATTTGCTCATATAAATATAAAATTATTTTATCCAAGCGATATTTACATTTCATTGCTCTTTGGAGTGCCAACAATCCTACGTATGACCTTTACAAAATTTAAGAACTGAATCATATCTGTCTATATAAATAAAACTAGACGTCGCCAGCAGCTTCGCCCGCGTCAATTATACATACAGAGTGGCGCAAAAATAATGACCCTATAGAAAGGCCTTATATCTTTTTTTATGACATCTTCTGTCATTCTGATATTGAAAATTTCGTAGCAATCAAATGTAATTTCACTAAAAATAATCATGGACCGCTTTACTCCCCAAGAACGTGGAATAATCGTGTCATCAGTGATAATAACACAACGTCAATTTGACTCTGCAGCTAATTTGGTCAAAGAATTGAAGATGTTTCCGTATAAAACTCGATTGACCGATGAGTCAATCGAGTTTTATATTATATTATTTCTTACTGCTGCCTACTGATTAGCGAGATCGTCTAGATTACAGCCAGCGCGTCATAAACCTCAACTTTGAAGAGGATAATTTTTCTTCAAAATTAATTAATTTGGGATTATTTGAAATCTCGGGTGTATGTGAACAAACCACAGACTCTCGCAACTTTAAAAGAAACGTACACCAAGAAATAAGAAACATATCGCAGGAAGTGTTACGGCTAGTTATGGAAAATGACATAAGTAGGGCTTAAATGTGCTTCAACTCTGGAGGTCAACATTTATTAGATATCATAATTAAATCATAATGCAACTAAACTTCATGGCACAAATATACATATAATAACTAATTCTAGTTTTCTAATTTAAAAACGAACTTGTAGCTGAACCTAATAGGATCATTACTTTTGCGCCACCCGTTATAAACCTTCCTCTTGAATCATTCTATCTATTAAAAAAACCGCATTAAAATCCGTTGCGTAGTTTTAAAGATTTAAGCATACATAGGGACAGACAGACAGAAGGCAGACTTTGTTTTATAGTATGTACTGGTTCTTGCGTTACGGACTGTCAGATAACTCACAGCTTAAACTATTCGACGATAGAAGCTGAGATATGAAATATTATGTTTCTTGGGGACTGTAACGGTGCACTAAGAAATGATTGTCCGAAATTTCCGGGGAGAAACTTTTTTTATTTTTATACTAGAGGACGCCAGCAGCTACGCCTGCATTATTTTTAGTCTAACCGTTTTGGCCGATCCCGTGGGAATTTCGGTAAATCCCTTCTTAGTGCACCCCTACGGTCCCCAAGGAACATACATGCCAAATTTCATCTTCCTGCGCCCAATAGTTTCGGCTGTAGCGTGTCTGTCAGTCAGTCAGTAACGCAAGGATTTTATATATTAAGATTATAGGCGGCAAACAAGCAGGTGGATCGCCTGATAGTAAGCGATTACCGCCGCACATGGAAACAAGCAACACCAGAGGAGACACAAGTGCGTTGCCACCCCTTGAGTTGGGTAAAGGTATAGGAGGGCGAGAGGGATGAGGTACAAGGAATAGGGGATGGTGCCTCCGGTATTATCACTCACCGACCGAAACGCAACAGTATAGGTAGTCTTACTTAACAGCCATTTTCTGTGAAAGGGTAATACTTCCCCGGATGAGCCAGTCCATTCATGCTGAAATCAGCAGGGTCTATTAAAATAAAATAAGAAAAAGCAAGTAGACGCGGGCATTCTCTTGTGTATGATATAATTTGGTGCCTAGACCCTTGATATGAAATCACTGTCGTGTATAAAGCTTAGGGATATATTTTTATTTGGAATACGACTGTATAAGTATTTACAGGCATAACATTTTCAAATATTATGAATATCAGATGATTTGACTAGCGTGGCTTTTATTTAATGTCGAAATTAAATTTCTAAAAATATAAAAGTGTTGTGTCTGAACCAACAACCAATTATTTTTGTTTCATGGTCTGGACATAAAAGATGAAAAAGAACCTATATAATATATCAAAAGATTATGAGTTTTTATGTCCGAAACAGCACATTGGTACTTCAAGAACTTCAAGATAGCTAGAGAATAAGAATTTAAACTGTACGTTATCTCATTAGCGACATATTCTGAAATTACCAGGATACCGCAAAGACGATAATTATTTATCAAACTGTTCATGTTATTTTATTGGCATCATTTTGGTGTATCTGTTATGCAAATGTTATCATCGTGACGATCAGATATAAGTAAAAAATTAACGCTTTAGCTTCTTAATTTGCGATGCAGTTATCCTATGTGGAAGTACGTATCGATCCTCAGATTCTGGGTCACAGAAAAGTATCCTTTAAGTTTTAACGGTCCGTTTTTGTGCCAATTTTATTAGTACGAAAATACGTTTTCGTCAGACCATTTCTTTTTATTTTATTGCATCCAGACGATAGCTTGATTTTTTAGCAGGACCTCTCAATTACTTCTAAATGGCCATTAGGTGGGATTGTGATAATTGGTGAACAGAGTCAAATAAGATGCTTTGGGTTTGGGCCGAACAGGTTTTATAAAAGCTGATTTCATTATATTATAAACTACACACCTAGGTGCGTGAAACTTACCGTAAACTACTCATACTCAAAGTATAACTCATACATAAAATGTGAATAAAAAAGAATAAGCCCTAAGACATGCCCGGCTTGTACCCAAGACTTTCAACTTGTATCCCAGTTTAGGCTTTTTAGTCTAACCAATTTGACAGAATAATAGCTTTTCCACTGAGCGACTGCCGTCTATCCTCCGTTACCAAAAGATATAGCAACTGAATACATTATGTCACTACAGAAGTATCCTAGCTGCCTATTATCCTAGCCAGACATAACTAAACTTCTAGTAGAGAAAACAAATCGTTCTATTACTCCAACCTGGTCAAAATCCCAATTCTACAGTATGTCTTGATTTGGGCATGTAGAAGAGACTTATTAGTTTTAGCTTATATAACCCAACTTCATAAAGATCCTCTCATTTTTGGCATTGCACTGCTCTGCTACGCTATTTTAGCCTTGTCACTTAGATTTTTTTTCTTATTGCCTGGCTCCAAAGAACATGGCGCGGTGCTACCGATAGCTATTAAAACCAATCCCGCTGTGGCATATTTCTAATATAAAATCAAGTCGTACCTATTAATAAAACGTAAAGCCAAGTACCTAATCCGCGTAGGCTATTACTAAGGCGGCTCAACTAAACAATAAGTAAGTCTATAATGAATAAGCCGAAGAGCTTTAAAACAATTATTATGGTATAAATTGTTTCAGACAAAAAGTACTTTAATTGAAATATGTGATGGCGTTGCTAAATAAATTAAATTTGATTTTTTTACTAATTTTTAGTTAGGTTTATTTGGTAGCACAAAATATTGTGGTTAAATTATAATTTAGTAAAATAGATTTAGATTTTTACGATAAGAGCAGCAAAATTAATCTGTAATCCTTATCTGGATGATATTTTTTTGAAGTTTCTGTCTTTATACTATAATTTAGATATGTGAATGTCAAGTCCTCCAAACAAAAAATTTGGAGATAAAAATATCTCAATACGTCTTTCTAGAGGAATTTCGTTAGGTGACTAAAAGGCTGTTTGTAGCACTACTGACATAACATATGTGCATAATTGTAAAATTTTCGATGTATACTGTTATTTAGTTATTTGATTTTAAATCCGTCTACCGAAATGAGTACGGCAATTTACTGTAATACCGACGGCAAACTGAGGTGATATTTGTCTTTTTCTTGAATGTATAAGTTTTCTTGCCGTGATCGTGAATCCTGTAAAGCATTCGAAACGTCAGCTTGTAATAAATTAAAATGTAGTTTCTTAATCATTCTGTTTAAATGTAATAACTTAATGAAACCAATATATCGCGATAAAATCCGTAAACTGTAGTTTAATTTCAATGTGTAACATTCGCGTAAACCCAAGAAGATATTCTTATTACAGCCTTTGTAAACGGTAAGTGTTGTTTTATTCGTTATCAGGAACAATAAATATCAACATGATTGGTTTTAATCCCAAACGACTGAACACGCGCGTTGCTTATCCTGAAAAATTGTGTTCACTTGACTTTTTATAATACTTTTTTCCATGACACAACTCCTCCAGAATAATGCCAAACATAATTTAAAAAATAGAGGAAATGAGCACTGCAGCCTATCCCCGGATTATCTACGGGATGGGGTAATTCAATCTTACCCGGACAATTTTTCCATCTCGCTCTATACTATGGCTATGTATATTTTTGTCTTTGTCTATAGCTATCAATATCACGGTCGCATAGCTCCGTTTTTGTCACAGAAAGTTTTCAGCTAACACCGTATTGTAATTTCCCATGGGGGTTGCCGTTATGACGTCATTGGTAATGGACCAGCCGCCTTGATTTTAGTAATTTATTATATCTGTTCCTTCTGGGTATTGACTGTAAATAGAAATGGTATAATGAATGAATATTTTGGGAATGTTAAGATTTTTAAGGATTTTCTTGTATTTTTATGTCACTCTAAGAAATATCAAAATGACTGAGAAGATTGTATATTATGCACAGAGATTGTACGTTGATTTGTTCCAAGCTTTAATTTACTTTTGAAACTAAGACAAATCTCAGACTCCTTCAAATATTTAAATAAAAAGAAGTAAATTTTTTCTGTTCACGCATTATCATTTAGATTAAATAAAAATAAAATTACCATTATAGTGAATGGAAATATATATGTGATAATATAAATACAGTCATGTCTAAACTGAATTTACGGAATTCCTATTAGCTTGTCCGCAAAGCTACTGCCTTATGACTGCCGCAACCCAAAGTCATAGCCTTATTCTGTGATTTAGACCAGTATGTAACTATTTGAGGGTACCGAATCTTTGTAACGACATTTCTTATTCTTTACTGCTTCAATTGATTTTTTTAAATACCGCTAGAAATATGACAAGTTGCAAATTTGAGCAGCCTATAATTAAATCTGATGGTGCGCTTAACCTCGCGAACGGTTGATTTGTGCTTGGCTTCTTTGCCAATAATTAATATTTGCATGTATTATAAATTATAATTTTGTTAAAATGGTACTTACTGAATGGTGTATTGAGTTGCAAAAATAAATGATATTTCTTTTACCGGTTGCTTATGAATGTCGCTAGAATTATATATTTACAAGACGTGTTTCTATATGTACAAAATTACAGACTGATCGAGAATATAAAGGAGAGTATTAATTAAATTTTAAGATTCCATTATTCCATTAGTTAGAGTTAAACATAACAGCAACATGTATACATAGTACCTAAATCTACAAATTGTGCAGTAAAACAAAATTAGCGATTTTGTTTTATTGAACTGTTGTCGAATTATAATAAAGATTAACGTCCATTATTGTGTTTAAGAAACCCTTAAAATAAATGTAATTTTGTCTTTATTTGTTTAGAGAGGAATAACAGAGACAACACAAGTCAAGACCTATTTACAATTGCTTTATATTCAACGCCTATAGTCTAATCACATAACATAACCAAACTATAATTTCACCACTTTTCAAAATACATACAGCATCCAAGCAGCGGAGAATAACCTCGGAACCATCAATAAGATGGTAATCAGCCACCTTTACGTGCGTATTCGTTCCCAAATCAGCTAGAAAACATCTTTTCACGATTGTAAAGTACTGAAAATGCTTGGAATAAAACTCTCTCCAATTGTAAGTTTATTCGCAAAAAATGAGACTTAAAAAGGAAAAACGATTTCGGAATGTAGATTACAATGTAAGAAAGTTATTTTGTATGGCTATTAAAACGGCGATTACTTTAAAACTTTTTTGTTGCGTACCTAACACTTTTGTAGGAATCCGTACCTTTGAATGGGTAAATGAAACGTTTGAAAGATTGTTTGGATTATTTGTAGGTACCTACGTATATTCTAAGGTACAGTAAAATTATGTTTTCATATTACGCACGAATCAGTTCGGTCCTACATGAACCTTTGTCATAATGATGACAAAGCCAGATAATCAGTTCGATCCTACGTGAGGATCGAACTGATTATCTTATAGTAGAAGATCCATGAAGAGCGACTTTCAACCATTTGTTTATGGATATAGATTTTTTGTCAACCCACTCGCGAAATATTTTTTAATATATTAAATTTCATATGAAATACTTTTTATCCAGGGGAAGATTTTTCTTTTATAGATCTTGACAATTAGTGTTTTACTGGTTGCGTTCCACATTTTCGCTTTCTTTCTAGTCTATTCATATTCAACAGAAAATTTACCTTTTTTACAAAGAGGCAACCATCTGCCCTCCGTAATCCAAACAGATAACCTTGTGATACAGTGCAGAATATAGTGGCAGGATACTTGAGAGTACTGACTCCTTGTAGTAACTGCCATGGATATTCATGACAGCCGAGGCACAAAAATAAATAAGAATTATTACTACTATTATTGCTGGATTGCAAAATTTTCGTGGCTTCTTTTTCTGGCTGTTAATGTCTTGGCAGTTCAATGGGAAAATGTACAAAACTAATATTTTTGAATCAGAGGATTTAACGTTCAAGATGCCAAAGTTCAAAATCCAGAATGCCATTTCTGGCAATTTTCACATTTCAAGAGGTCATTAAAAATGACTACTATAGCTCTTACACAAAAACGTATGTAAATCACTAAAAATATTTATAAACAATTTTTAAAGTTTTACCCATCCGTTTTATATTGTGTACTGCTTTACGAGTTCACTTCGGAGTCAGTGTATGTAAACATAATAAAATCGGCCCTGAATACGAAATGTAAAACGCGAAAAACTATTTTTTATTCTCACGAATTTAATTATGGTGAAAGAAGACACGAGAAGAGAAAATTGAAATAATTACGCGAAATTAAATTATTTCTCTTGACAAGATATTTTTTTTGTTGGTTACTACTCGCACTTGACCGTCTCAATTAAATAATGAGAAAAAGTTAGTCTACTAATGAGGCGATTCTCTCATTAGGGATAAAGTAATCCGAAACGCGTTAGAAGCTCGAGCGAATCTTAAAGGTTTATAACTATTACAATATAAATAGATTTCTATCTAGCTTTATTTTTGTTTTTGTAAAGAAACTTGAATCGTGAGAATCAAGATGATTCTAACAAGTCGATTCAGACACAATTAGTTAAATTTAAATAGCAATTTCTTTGTACGGACATTTGTACCCAAAAAAATTCTTTCTTTTAATAAATTAATTTTTAAGAATTCGATTTTTCATTCGCACTTAGTATTTCCTCTTAAGCTCTAGTTTAGTGCCCTGGGCCAGGATTACATATAACAATTATTTTGTTGGTATTCAATCAGATTTTTTTCTCGTATACATACCTTACACTCGCATCGTGCCGCATGAGTCACTATGTCATACAATATTGGAAATGTGTTTTTGAGACTACGTCATATATCTTCAAGTCGACATCTATGCTTTTGCCCGCTGTTTCCCTAGCCCCTATGCAAATCAACCGTGATTTTATCTTTATATTGAATGCGGGAGAAAATTATCGGTTTTGTTGTAATGTGACATTATTAAAATTTGTGTATATATATATATATCTTCTTTCTCTTAGCGTTATCCCAGTTTCAGTCTGGGGTCCGCTTTCTAGTCTAACCGGCTTTGGCTGAATATTAGCTTTTCCACGGAGCGACTACCTGTCTGACCTCCGCAACCCGAAGGGCTAGCGATATTCCATGGTTTAGACTAGTGTCAGTTTATTGAGAAGGTACTGACGCCCTGTAACGACTGTCAAAGATCTTCATGACAACCGGGACCGACGGCTTAACGTGCTCTCCGAGGCACGGGACAAGCGATAATTAACAATTCAATACGCACATAACTCCGAAAAGTCATTGGTGCGCGCCGTGGATTCGAACCTGATACCCTCTGCTTGGCAGTCTGTTGGTATATCCACTCGGCTATCGCTGCCAATTATCACGTATTTTTGTGGATAATACACCACCATTTTTTTTTCTTTATATATATATATATATACTCAGTACTTTTGGCTGTGTATTGTGTTTCAGTCATTAAATAGTTAAGTATTGCTTGCTCCGTGCCTCGGAGAGCACGTTAAACTGTCGGTCCCGCCTGTCATGAACATCTTCGACAGTCGTTACAGGTAATCAGTACCCTCACATAAACTGATACTGGTTTAAATCACGGAATATCGCTATCCCTTTGGGTTACGGAGGTCACACGGCAGTCGCTCTGTGGTAAAGTTGATATTCTGTCATATCTGGTTAGACCAGTAAGCGGAACCCGAGTTCTAAAGCGTGTAAGTCTTAGATGCAACCGGGTCAACGCTAGGGCGATGATGATGGATGTTGTGTTTCAGTCAGACAGTAACGCAAAAATGTTATATAGTATATATAGATTTATTATTTTTTGTTTCGGTACAATTATTATCATACAATTCAAATTACTATTTAGGTATAACTAACATATCTTAAGTAAATGTAATTGGCGATTAAATTTTATTTATCTATAATATATTTCTCCTTAACTTTAAATAACCTAGAGGTTTCCAAACCTCTAGGTTATTTAAAGTTAAGGAGAAACATTTTAAAAGTATGGTACCTACCTAGTATATTTTGGATGAGAGTAAACTTTTGTAAAAACTCTCCAAAATTATCAGTTAGTAAATAAACTACCTTATATTCATTAATTTGTGAGCCGAAATCGAGCATCGATATTATCTCATAGATAATATTGATGCTCGATGTTATGTATGTTATGTACCGTAATACAATATAGAGAAACGTGTCTTGCCAGTACATGTGCTGAAGCAAAACAGTTGAACGACCGAGGGCCCTTTGACCTTTAGAAGCTTGCGCAGTCTTGCGTTCTATTTATATGATAAGTCAAAACATCTTGAAGAGATTAATAAAATTAATTAATTATATCAAAAGGTAATAACGTTTTCCGACTGTGTGAAAAATCTTTTTCGGAAATAAAACAAAATGAAATCAGAATTTATGACGAAATCACATGCATACTTATGATTTTATTAGCTATGCATTAAGCATATTCATGTGTATTTTTCTTTGCTTATCATAACTTAAAATTTAATGTAATTATGTGACGATGGTTGGATGTTTGTTATTGTGTCACACAGAAACTACAAAACAGATTTTGATGAAACTTTGCCTTAGTATAACTATACATCAGAGCTTTTACATCAGAATAATATATAAGCTATCTTTTTACCGGTAACCGATACACACGCAAGCAAAGCCGTGGATAAAGGCTGATCATAACTATATTTAAAACGCCTAGCTGTCAAGCAATCGAGTGTTTACATTACATTCTTTACATTCGCTGTAATCCTGAAATCCTCCATTAATTATAGATAATCTTCGGTATTTTTCAACATCATCATTATGCTCTGCAGATACTTTATTTACAATCTTTTTCATGATTCCAAGAAGATTCAGCGATATTCTTGGTACCGCACAATTTTCTTAAAATAATCCTTTTTCTTGTATTAATCTAAATGGTACCCGCAGCTACGCCCGTAAACTTTATTTTTATTAAACCCTTGCTTACCGATCCCGTGGGCATTTTGGGACATCTCTTTTTAGTACACCGCTACGGTTTTGATGGAACATACGTACATGCATACATACATAGACTCACGCCTGTTTCCCAGGGGTAGGCAAAGACTACGGAACGCCATTTGCAACGATCCTGACATACCTCTCTTGCTTCATTCACTCACATCAAGTTTCTCATGCATGCTCTTATGCTTGGAGTACTTCTGATCTGTCCTTTTTTAAGGATGTCTCCGATCTGGTCAAATATTTTGGAATATACGAGTATATGCCAAATTTGAACTTCTTGCGCCAAAAGGTTTCGGTTGTGCGTTGTCCGTCTGTCAGTCAGTCGCATGAATTTTATATTTATTAATAGTAACTTTTGTTTACATGTCTTACATACCTACCATAAACTGTTTCATTTACTACATCAAAATATCTTCATTGCTAAAAGAGTCACATTAAAACAAAATCACGCCTTTAAAACACCTATAATATCAGGGCACCGGTGCTAAAAACAACAACTTGAGCTCCTAAGCCTTCGCAATCTTCAAGTTTTCTGCGTAATTATATTAAACAGATTTCGCCGGTTTTCAGCGGTTCTTACTGGTAATCTCCGGGTTATACTGTCTCCGGAGTTTCGTTGAGATATTTTGTTTTAATTTTATGACGAAATTCAAGATGACGGACGTCTCAATTTGAAGCTTCCTTAGGACTGGATTTATTTTTATTTTGTTTTGATTATGAATGGCATGATTATAAGGATAAATTTTGCGGTGGTTGTGATTTTGAAATATTGTTTTGATTGATTGATACTTTTTAGATTAATACTTTTTACATGTATAAATGCAGGTGATTTACGACAGTTAAGAAATTTGAGAAACTATTCAAAGGCGTTTACTGCACTGACACTTTGAGAAGTGCCTCTACGACACTATTATACATCATGTTATTCATAAAAGTTTATAGAGCAATAAATATAAAACCATATACAGTAGGTCAGAGATTGCACTGTTTAGCAATGCATTAAATGAAAAACGTGTAAGTCTTCTTACGCTCAACAAAAGCTTGTGACAATATACATATATGAGTCCCATAATCTCATTTCACCAATTTCATTACTAAATTGCATCATTCAACATAAAGTGGAGAATTTTATATTTTTCAATAGGCAAATTTATTGTTAAACCATGGTCTAGCTATATGCATCACTTGTGACCGCCAACAAAACTTATACCACGGAAATAACAGGCCAACCATTGCGATTAATATTCTTCTTATTTGATTAATTTACGTATACTAAGGCTGGACTATCCAACTACTTAGATTTTGTCTTAAGTCTTTCTATTCTAATGGCGCTGATACACCTGAGCATTCACTTGTAACAGAACAGCGAGCATTCGCCGCTTTTTGCTTTGTCGAACCGAACAACGAAAATTACTACGAACATTTTCACGATCTTTCTAGTGAACACTCCAATCCTTAGAATATAGAAAAATTAAAAAAACCGCACTACAACAGCAGTTTTACTCAATATATTTACTTCACTTTGACTTCTGATTTTTACGTAATGTAAGAGAAAGATAAATACACAAATGACGTTCCGCACCTTCGTAGGATGTCACTAATTTTAACTTGTCTAGTGATGGGCTTACTCAGAATGAATATTGATAAAAGATGGATTATGTTTAAAATAAAGCCTTAGATTTGGTTTACTCAGAATGAATACCGAATGAATGTTGATAAATTCTCAGATTAAGTAACATAAAGCGTATAAAGCAAACTTAAACACCAATTAAATTACGAATGTATATTTTTATTACCTTTTTGATGAATAAACTAATTGATATTTATTATATTACTAATAAGCACTAGTTATTAGTAATATAATAAAATAGTATATAGTAGTATACTTTAACCGCCATTGTAATACGGTTTCTACATATTTTCTATATTCTAAGGCTCGCCAGAATGTTCGTAAGAATGCTCGCTAAACAACACTCATTTGTTTCTTTGTTTTGTAACATTCGCACGAATGCTCATTACAGGTGAATGCTCAAGTGTATCAGCGCCATTAGCATAGCACAAGTAAAATATTAGTACATTCAGACATATATTATATATATACACCGCTATTTTTTAATTAGTACAAATACTTTAAGGACAGATTAGCGAAGCTATTATTATCATATATGTGACGTAAGAATTTCATAATATCAATAAAGAGCAAAGTTATTATCATTTGTTTATTGTAGAAAATCTCACTTAAATCATAGTCATATTTTACAATCCATTCACTAATTCATTGATAATATTCCATCCTGCTCATTCGCATTCTCTCTGTCGCACTTATGATGTAGGTAGCAATAGAAAATAAAGTGAAGAAAAATAATAAATGTAGGTAGTTATTTCTAAATTTTGTTAGTTCTACCCTCTCCTTCATACTTCATTCGGGCGTAGGACCGGTAAAATTTATCGTTTAACAAGTATTTAAATACGGAGGTATGTAATTAGAAAGCAAACAAATATCAAAATAAAAGATGGTGTTCTGGACTAAAAGAAAAGAGTAATTTTGGCGTATTTATGAAGTTAGAATCATCTGCTATTTAAAAATTATTTTATCGTCATCATGTCAGCTTAGAGACGTCCACTGTTGGACATAAGCCTTCTTCAAGGTGTGTGGAGAACACAGACCGATTTTGAGGCGCCTGCATCAAATTATTATTTACTTAAGTACGTATTATTTACTAAACTTACAAGTATTTCCATTGTCCTTCGAAATGTCCACCACCGTTGTCAAAAGCATCCAATATGCACTGTTTTAATTGTTTGACACTGACGCGGTCACTTTTGTACACTCACAATACGATGTCCATGGGTACACAGCTGCACTCGCGATTTTTCCACTCAAAAAGTACGCACGAAGCATAGCTACATACTCCCGTGATATGAACTGATATGATAGGCCATCGCGTCGGGCAAACGTAGACAAACAATTAACTTTTGCAACGAAATTAGATACGCTCACTTTAGCTAACAATTTAGTACTGTTTGTCGCATCGTCGGGGCGTGGCGCAGGCGCAGAGGGGCGGGGGGGGGCTGGTAATTTATCAATGGTATGATAGTACACGGGTCGTTCATAGTATTAGTATTGCATTTACCAATTATCACGTATTTTTGTGGACAGTTTTGAGACAGTTTTGGGACTTAGTGTTTTTATTTTTCAACTACATAATTATGATCAGTGAAAGATACTTAGTGCCCTGTTAATTTTTTTGTACTAATTAAAAAATAGCGGTGTATATATATATACACCACTATTTTTTAATTAGTACAAAAACTTTAAGGACAGATTAGCGAAGATATTATTATCATATATGTGACGTAAGAATTTCATAATATCAATAAAGAGCAAAATTATTATCATTTGTTTATTGTAGAAAATCTCACTTAGATCATAGTCATATTTTACAATCCATTCACTAATTCATTGATAATATTCCATCCTGCTCATTCGCATTCTCTCTGTCGCACTTATGCGCACTTATGATGTAGGTAGCCATAGAAAATAAAATGAAGAAAAATAATAAATGGAGGTAGTTATTTTTTAATTTTGTTAATTCTACCCTCTCCTTCATACTTCATTCGGGCTTAGGACCGGTAAAATTTATCGTTTAACAAGTAATTAAATATGGAGGTATGTAATTAGAAAGCAAACAAATATCAAAATAAAAGATGGTGTTCTGGACTAAAAGAAAAGAGTAATTTTGGCGAATAAATGAAGTTAGAATCATCTGCTATTTACAAATTATTTTATCATCATCATGTCAGCCTAGAGACGTCCACTGTTGGACATAGGCCTTCCTCAAGGTGTGTGAAGAACACAGACCGATTTTGAGCCGCCCGCATCAAATTATTATTTACTTAAGTACGTATTATTTACTAAACTTACAAGTATTTCCATTGTCCTTCGAAATGTCCACCACCGTTGTCAAAAGCATCCAATATGCACTGTTTTAATTGTTTGACACTGACCCGGTCACTTTTGTACACTCTCAATACGATATCCATGGGTACACACGATAGCTGCATTCGCGATTTTTCCACTCAAAAAGTACGCACGAAGCATAGCTACATACTCCCGTGATATGAACTGATATGATAGGCCATCGCGTCGGGCAAACGTAGACAAACAATTAACTTTTGCAACGAAATTAGATACGCTCACTTTAGCTAACAATTTAGTACTGTTTGTCGCATCGTCGGGGCGTGGCACAGGCGCAGAGGGGCGGGGGGGATTTATCAATGGCTAATTTTACTATGATGGTACACGGGTCGGTCATAGTATTAGTATTGCATTTACCAATTATCACGTATTTTTGTGGACAGTTTTGGGACTTAGTGTTTTTATTTTTCAACTACATAATTATGATCAGTTAAAGATACTTAGTGCCCTGTTAAATTTCTTGTACTAATAAAAAAATAGTGGTGTATATATATATATATATATATATATATATATTTTTTATTTATTTATTTATTTTGCACAAACAAGGTGTACAAGGTTGGAAATAATGCCATAAGGCATTCTCTACCTTTCAACCTTAAGGTGGAGCAGAGATAAATGTGGTAGGTGCATTTTAATATCAGACTTAATCAATATTTTTAAATTTAACCTAGTGATAATTATAATATAGATACTTTATAGGGTTAGAATACAAACATACCTACTATATTATGAAGAATGAAGTATGAAGGAGAGGGTAGAATTAACAAAATTAAAAAATAACTACATCCATTTATTATTTTTCTTCATTTTATTTTCTATGGCTACCTACATCATAAGTGCGCATAAGTGCGACAGAGAGAATGCGAATGAGCAGGATGGAATATTATCAATGAATTAGTGAATGGATTGTAAAATATGACTGATCTAAGTGAGATTTTCTACAATCACCAAATGATAATAACTTTGCTCTTTATTGATATTATGAAATTCTTACGTCACATATATGATAATAATATCTTCGCTAATCTGTCCTTAAAGTTTTTGTACTAATTAAAAAATAGTGATATATATATATATATATATATATATATGTCTGAATGTACTAATATTTTACTTGTGCTATGCTAATGGCGTTGATACACTTGAGCATTCACCTGTAATGAGCATTCGTGCGAATGTTACAAAACAAAGAAACAAATGAGTGTTGTTTAGCGAGCATTCTTACGAACATTCTGGCGAGCCTTAGAATATAGAAAATATGTAGAAACCGTATTACAATGGCGGTTAAAGTATACTACTATATACTATTTTATTATATTACTAATAACTAGTGCTTATTAGTAATATAATAAATATCAATTACTTTATTCATCAAAAAGTTAATAAAAATATACATTCGTAATTTAATTGGTGTTTAAGTTTGCTTTATACGCTTTATGTTACTTAATCTGAGAATTTATCAACATTCATTCGGTATTCATTCTGAGTAAACTAAATCTAAGGCTTTATTTTAAACATAATCCATCTTTTATCAATATTCATTCTGAGTAAGCCCATCACTAGACAAGTTAAAATTAGTGACATCCTACGAAGGTGCGGAACGTCATTTGTGTATTTATCTTTCTCTTACATTACGTAAAAATCAGAAGTCAAAGTGAAGTAAATATATTGAGTAAAACTGCTGTTGTAGTGCGGTTTTTTTAATTTTTCTATATTCTAAGGATTGGAGTGTTCACTAGAAAGATCGTGAAAATGTTCGTAGTAATTTTCGTTGTTCGGTTCGACAAAGCAAAAAGCGGCGAATGCTCGCTGTTCTGTTACAAGTGAATGCTCAGGTGTATCAGCGCCATTAGAATAGAAAGACTTAAGACGAAATCTAAGTAGTTGGATAGTCCAGCCTTAGTATACGTAAATTAATCAAATAAGAAGAATATTAATCGCAATGGTTGGCCTGTTATTTCCGTGGTATAAGTTTTGTTGGCGGTCACAAGTGATGCATATAGCTAGACCATGGTTTAACAATAAATTTGCCTATTGAAAAATATAAAATTCTCCACTTTATGTTGAATGATGCAATTTAGTAATGAAATTGGTGAAATGAGATTATGGGACTCATATATGTATATTGTCACAAGCTTTTGTTGAGCGTAAGAAGACTTACACGTTATTCATTTAATGCATTGCTAAACAGTGCATTCTCTGACCTACTGTATATGGTTTTATATTTATTGCTCTATAAACTTTTATGAATAACATGATGTATAATAGTGTCATAGAGGCACTTCTCAAAGTGTCAGTGCAGTAAACGCCTTTGAATAGTTTCTCAAATTTCTTAACTGTCGTAAATCACCTGCATTTATACATGTAAAAAGTATTAATCTAAAAAGTATCAATCAATCAAAACAATATTTCAAAATCACAACCACCGCAAAATTTATCCTTATAATCATGCCATTCATAATCAAAACAAAATAAAAATAAATCCAGTCCTAAGGAAGCTTCAAATTGAGACGTCCGTCATCTTGAATTTCGTCATAAAATTAAAACAAAATATCTCAACGAAACTCCGGAGACAGTATAACCCGGAGATTACCAGTAAGAACCGCTGAAAACCGGCGAAATCTGTTTAGTATAATTACGCAGAAAACTTGAAGATTGCGAAGGCTTAGGAGCTCAAGTTGTTGTTTTTAGCACCGGTGCCCTGATATTATAGGTGTTTTAAAGGCGTGATTTGGTTTTAATGTGACTCTTTTAGCAATGAAGATATTTTGATGTAGTAAATGAAACAGTTTATGGTAGGTATGTAAGACATGTAAACAAAAGTTACTATTAATAAATATAAAATTCATGCGACTGACTGACAGACGGACAACGCACAACCGAAACCTTTTGGCGCAAGAAGTTCAAATTTGGCATATACTCGTATGTTCCAAAATATTTGACCAGATCGGAGACATCCTAAAAAAAGGACAGATCAGAAGTACTCTAAGCATAAGAGCATGCATGAGAAACTCGATAGGAGTGAATGAAGCAAGAGAGGTATGTCAGGATCGTTGCAAATGGCGTTCCGTAGTCTTTGCCTACCCCTGGGAAACAGGCGTGAGTCTATGTATGTATGCATGTACGTATGTTCCTTCAAAACCGTAGCGGTGAACTAAAAAGAGATGTCCCAAAATGCCCACGGGATCGGTAAGCAAGGGTTTAATAAAAATAAAGTTTACGGGCGTAGCTGCGGGTACCATTTAGATTAATACAAGAAAAAGGATTATTTTAAGAAAATTGTGCGGTATTAAGAATATCGCTGAATCTTCTTGGAATCATGAAAAAGGTTGTAAATAAAGTATCTGCAGAGCATAATGATGATGTTAAAAAATACCGAAGATTATCTATAATTAATGGAGGATTTCAGGATTACAGCGAATGTAAAGAATGTAATGTAAACACTCGATTGCTTGACAGCTAGGCGCTTTAAATATAGTTATGATCAGCCTTTATCCACGGCTTTGCTTGCGTGTGTATCGGTTACCGGTAAAAAGATAGCTTATATATTAGTCTGATGTAAAAGCTCTGATGTATAGTTATACTAAGGCAAAGTTTCATTAAAATCTGTTTTGTAGTTTCTGTGTGACACAATAACAAACATCCAACCATCTTCACATAATTACATTAAATTTTAAGTTATGATAAGCAAAGAAAAATACACATGAATATGCTTAATGCATAGCTAATAAAATCATAAGTATGCATGTGATTTCGTCATAAATTCTGATTTCATTTTGTTTTATTTCCGAAAAAGATTTTTCACACAGTCGGAAAACGTTATTACCTTTTGATATAATTAATTAATTTTATTAATCTCTTCAAGATGTTTTGACTTATCATATAAATAGAACGCAAGACTGCGCAAGCTTCTAAAGGTCAAAGGGCCCTCGGTCGTTCAACTGTTTTGCTTCAGCACATGTACTGGCAAGACACGTTTCTCTATATTGTATTACGGTACATAACATACATAACATCGAGCATCAATATTATCTATGAGATAATATCGATGCTCGATTTCGGCTCACAAATTAATGAATATAAGGTAGTTTATTAACTAACTGATAATTTTGGAGAGTTTTTACAAAAGTAACCTAGAAGTTTGGAAACCTCTAGGTTATTTAAAGTTAAGGAGAAATATATTATAGATAAATAAAATTTAATCGCCAATTACATTTACTTAAGATATGTTAGTTATACCTAAATAGTAATTTGAATTGCATGATAATAATTGTACCGAAACAAAAAATAATAAATCTATATATACTATATAACATTTTTGCGTTACTGTCTGACTGAAACACAACATCCATCATCATCGCCCTAGCGTTGACCCGGTTGCATCTAAGACTTACACGCTTTAGAACTCGGGTTCCGCTTACTGGTCTAACCAGATATGACAGAATATCAACTTTACCACAGAGCGACTACCGTGTGACCTCCGTAACCCAAAGGGATAGCGATATTCCGTGATTTAAACCAGTATCAGTTTATGTGAGGGTACTGATTACCTGTAACGACTGTCGAAGATGTTCATGACAGGCGGGACCGACAGTTTAACGTGCTCTCCGAGGCACGGAGCAAGCAATACTTTACTATTAAATGACTGAAAGACAATACCCAGCCAAAAGTACTGAGCCTAAGGAACCGTAAGAGTGCAATAAAAAAGCATCTCCCAAAATTTGCATGGGATGGGACAGAAACGGTGAAATACAAAAAAGCGGTCGTAGCTCCTGACATTCTCTAGAATGGACCTATATTGTTAGACAGAACAAGGACAAGTATTTTTATATACCACTGTACATTACGACAGTAGATTCCTTTGTGACGTAGACTTTATGCTAAGTGTCCATAGGTCGGCATCGTACGCATTGGAAGCATCGCATCAATCGCATTATTTTTTCATACTGCGTCCACTGTATCGACAGCGATTGGATTGCCGAGGCAAGTACCAGTGATCGTACGTGTATTTGTGAGAATGGAGGAAAGCGAAGAAGAACAATTTGTCGTTATTGCTTGTTTGTTAGTATAAGAGGAAGAAAATGCAAAAACATTAAAAAAAAGAAAACATAATGTCTGGATTCCGTATAACGTAATGCGATGCTCCGAGAGGCAACTAATGCGATGCGTGCCAATGGGCACGCATCGCAATAGTTGCCTCTCGGAGCATCGGTGTCGGCATTGCCGATGTGCGATCCGTATGATGCATATCAGTGGACGCACTTGTGTGACTTTCTATACAAAGAATACTTCGATCCGTAAAATGCGATGCGTCCGATGCGTACGATGCCAAGCTGTGGACGCTTAGGGCTTTTTGGAAATGCATTGAGTATGAAACTAGCGCTGTAAAAACGTAAAAAACAGCTCATAAAATGTTCTTCTCACTTATAATGTATTTTTCATGAAACAAGCATTCACACATACTCCCATTTAATATACGATCAATATTAGATTATAGACGTAGTAGACGCATATCAAAGAAAGAGAGAGACCCTCTCAAATCAATGAAGACCCATTCAAAACAAAAACCAATAAAACTTATTCCCATCGGAATGAAGTTTATCGCTCAATAGCATAACGATTTTTCCTTAGAAACATTAATTCATTTTCCTGTATTTTGATTAACGCACTGAGTTTCAGGTTAATGGTGTAGAAAAAGCTTCGTGACTTTAGAGGCCCATAAGGTCTGCACGGATTTAATGACATCTGAGGTCAAACGCATTTATAACAAACAAGGTTACGGATGGGAGACCGGTAAAAAACAAACTACTTGCAATGCCCCACACAGCACGTAATACGTCAAACTGTCACTCCCGGGTGCCGTATAGATGGGTGGTCGGTCACTAAGATATACCTTAAGGAATCCGTAAAGATGTCGGTTCCTGCTGCCTTGTAGATCCATGACAGTCCTTGCAGGGAATCAGTACCCTCTAATATCAAGGCAGTAGTCTAAACCATAGAATATGGCTACAAACTACAGCTGTTTCTATAACCTTGTAGTTAATCTGTGATTAGTATTACAAATCGTTACATCCCCATTTAATTCCGTGGGACCCGTAATAGGAGACTAAGTATTTATTTTTGTATACAGGCCTTTGAAAGTTTTTATTTAAACGTGCTTGAAAAGCATTAAAGCATTTAATACTTATAATTTCAATACAAACATAAGACACCTTACGACTCCAAACGCAGTCCACCCATAGCTGTATTATTTTGGCTTTTAAATAAAATTTTAACAATTCCATTTGTGCGTGTACTAAAATCGTCTAAAACTGAGCTTTATTTCCCAGACCAGAGGTAAAGGGTAAATGTATTTAATGGAGTGTCAACTGTGGTGTGCGCGGTTGAACGGTGGCGGCGGTGGAATGATTGATTTTTTATGGTTTATTGCTTCACTAGAGTAACCATTGTAGTTTGATATATAAGCTGTATCATTGATTTTTTCACTATGAGCAGGATTAGGCTCTAAACATATGCAAGGTTGGGTACCGCATCATTTTGCTGGCCAACTGCGCGTTGGCAGTCTTCACGTGTCTTTCGAGGGAAACTTATACAGAGAATATCAGACATAGAAGTCTTTTTCCAAATATGAGATCGCTAGCAAGGCACAGGACACTACAATAATGGCGATAATAGTAGATTTTAAGATTAAGACAATTTATTTCTAGTTATTATCTGTCCTTACCCAAAAAACGACAAGACACAATAATCTTACTTTTTTATAAGATCACAGTAATTAAATGCGGTGAGTATTACATCCAGTCAAAGGTGATAAGAACTGTGTTGCACTCAGCTGTCACAGGCGATAAATAAATCATTTGCTGAGGGATCTGAACAAATTTTTGTCAGAAATATTGAGTCGTTGGCAAAACTCCAATAGCATCTCCTATGCTCTCATTTCTTTTTTATTGTTTTTTTTGTATTCATTTTGTATTTGTAGATATATTAACGCTAAAAATTCATGTCTCTTAATATATATTACCAAAATGTGAGAGGTCTAAGGACAAAGACCTTGAATTTTTATCGAAATATTTGTAGCAGCAATTATGATGTAATTATTTTAACGGAAACATGGCTAAATGAAGGTATCCTTGATGGTGAACTATTTGATAACAGATATTCTGTATTTAGAAAAGATAGATCCTCAGATAACCCTTGTCACAAGAAGGATGGTGGAGGCGTACTGGTGGCTATATTAAATAAGCATAGCCCTCAGCGTATGAAGTCATGGGAAACTGATTGTGAAGACTTGTGGGTGACTGTCAAAAAAACTCTTAATAAAAAAACTATAACTTTAGCATTTTGTTCAATATATTTACCACCACCACTCAATAGGGTTACTCTAGATACATTTATTGCTAATTGTAATAAACTAGTTGATCAAGCCAACGTACTGCCTTGTATTATAGGTGACTTTAATTTACCTAATATTAATTGGACCGCTGTAAATAACAATAGTTTTCAAATTAACAATACGCGATCTCAAGCAACCCAGTCACTATTGGATTTTATTAACGTAAACAATCTCGTACAATGTAATAATGTGCTCAATAATAGATCAAAAATTTTAGATTTGGTACTTTTGGATGGCTCGCTACCTTTTTCATTGCGGGAATCGGTTGATAGCTTGAGTTCGATTGACCCACTGCATCCGCCTCTAGATCTTGAAATTTCAATTAAGGTACCTGCCCATTTAGGACCATGTGAATCAAGTGTAAAGTATAACTTTCAAAAAGCGAATTTTGACCAAATAAATGAATATCTTCACTCGATCTGTTGGGAAACTGCATTGGACACCGACTCTACGATAGATAATATGGTGGATGACTTGTACTCCGTGTTGAATGATGCAATTGAGCAATTTGTCCCCAAGACATCGATAAAAAGAAATAATAAGCCCCCTTGGTTTAATAGGAAACTTACCAAATTAATAAACCAAAAAAAGAAGCTACTACGTAAATATAAAAAGTATGGTAATCCAATAGATGGCATAGATCTAAAAATACTAAACAAGAAATGCAAAAGTATGGCGATTAGTTCATACAATTCTTACGTTGAGCTTGCCGAGGACAAAATCTCAAATAACTCAAAATATTTTTGGTCATTTATTAAAAGTAAGCGTGAACATTCCTATCCTGTAGCCATGAATAATGGGACTGAAACATCTGTGGATGGAGCGGGAATCTGCAATATGTTTGCTGATTATTTTGCATCAGTTTACGATGTAGAGAGCTCACATATGCCTGCATTAAGCCAGCCTGAGATTGGCACGCATTCTAATCAAACTTTGTCGACCGTGGTCTTGGAGCCTAGTACAATTTATAATAAACTAAGACAACTAGATCCTAACAAAGGCGCTGGACCTGATGAAATACCGCCCTTATTCATCAAAAGATGTGCTAAAGCCCTTACACGACCTCTGTATATAATATTTAATAAATCCTTACGAATAGGAAGGGTTCCATCTTTATGGAAACTTGCCAAGGTAGTCCCAGTGCATAAGAGTGACGAAAATGCTATGGTTCAAAACTACAGGCCGATATCGTTACTCTCTACCATGGCTAAAGTATTTGAGTCGCTCGTGTGTCCGGTGATACAGAGTCATTTCAATTGTTTTCTCGCGGATGCTCAACACGGCTTTGTTCGGTCTCGGTCAACAAGTACCAATCTTGCGTCATTTGTTGATGATGTGGTTGGTGCTCTTGATCGCCAGGGTCAGGTGGATACTATCTACACCGACTTCAGTAAGGCTTTTGACAAGGTGTCACACAATATTCTGCTAGGAAAACTATCTGGGTACGGACTGACAGGTTCGTTACTACTATGGCTCGAGTCGTACTTAAATGGTCGTAGTTTTTTTGTGGTGGTCAAAGGATACAGGTCTAACATGAAACGAATAACATCCGGTGTTCCACAGGGCTCGCATTTGGGGCCTATACTGTTCAATATATTTATTAACGACCTACCCTCATGCTTTAAATTTTCAACACCTTACATGTTCGCAGATGACCTCAAGATTTCGAAAGAAATAAAAACTCTTGAGAACACAGTCGAACTTCAAAGTGATTTGGATAAATTGGCTAATTGGTGTACTTTAAACGGAATGCAATTAAACTGTAAAAAATGTTCGATTATAAGATTTACTCGGAAACTGTCACCAGTCGCGTCATCGTACCATATTAATGGAAACACACTATACGAAGTGGAAACTGTAAAAGATCTTGGTGTACTCTTAGATAACAAACTTACGTTTGTTCCACATATAGAACATATAACCAAGAAAGCTTCCAAAACGTTGGGTTTCGTAATGCGTAATGGTAGGGAATTTCGTAGGATCGAAACAAAAATAGTTTTATATAATAGCCTAGTCAGGAGCACACTAGAGTACTGTAGCCAAATTTGGAGACCACACTACGCAGTGCATTGTCTCAGGTTGGAAAGGATTCAAAAACGATTCCTTTGGCATCTGTGCCGCAGCTCAGGTTTGCATCACAGCTTAACATCGTACGACCAGAGGCTTCAAAGGTTTCAAATGCAGGCCCTTTCAGCGCGTAGAGACATTCTCGACCTGGTATTTTTGTTTAAATTAGTAAGAAGTCAAATAAACTGCCCGCAACTTCTGAACAGGATTGGAATAAATGTACCTTCGAGATGTCCACGCAAGCCCATTGCACCACTTAGAGCTCCCTTTAGAAAAACGGAATTCGGAAAAAACTCCTGGCTGCCGCGTTTATGCCGTTTGTTGAACGGATGCAGTGGGACAATAGACATACACTTTGACTCACTTAAGGTATTCCGAGAGAAGATTACCAGGTCTTTATCCGTGGGTACCGTGACTAGAGGTTGAAATGTGACATACATGGATCATTTTGTAATCTTGTGTTTCTTATATTTTAATTGGATTATATTATATATTTTCTTCTTTGTTTGTTTGTTGTATATAATATCATTGTTTATGTTATAAATCATTAAGTTGTTATTTATAAAGTGATACTTTTATTGTTTTATTTTAATTTATTGCTTTATTTTGTATTCTTAAGTTTAGACTGACATTACTGTATTTTAAAATCATATGTTTTTAGGATTATGTAATCGTTTATGAACTGATTTTTAAATATTATGTTTTGAAAGATTCAATATTGGACACATTGCATTTCCAAATTAATTTATATTATGTATAATGAAAATTTTTTGAACTGTATTTCTAATTTATTTATTGGTTGTATCATTTTTTCGTTTGTTTTTTTTCGCTTTCTTTAATTTAATTAATTCTAATTTAATCAATTCTAATTTTACATCAAAATCAATAATTCCCAAGCCCAGGTCATATTGTACATGCCGTGGCTGCCTTAGAAAGATTATACAACCAATCTAAAAGCCTAATCTTGTATATTCTTAATGTATTGTTGTATAATTGATGGTGGTCCTTAATAAATAAATAAATAAATTTCTTCCCATGTGACGTTATCCCAAAATAAACAAACGAAGGGGACTGGCACAATCATGGATAAAGAATTGTTTTGTGCGAGTATTTCTAAGGGATATTAAATGAATGGTTTGGTGCCGACAAAAAAGGGTTGTACTCTTTGTTTTCAACTAATTTCCTTTATAATGCGAATTTTGTTCTTGTTCCAACATGATTCGGGACAAATTTCGGACTAATTAAGATTGAGCGGATTGTTTGCAGAGAATCGTCTGCTGCATTACCAGCTGTTTCCATCAGTTTTTTTTGTAACTACTGCAGTGACAGCGGTCCGCATAATTCCTGACGTAATTAATTGTGACGTTGTGATTTTGACCAAAAAACATAAAAATATGAGACGATATCTTGCCTAACATGTAGAATTATTTGGTACACAGTAAATTTTAATTTTCATATTTAGAAATTATATCCAGGTATGAAATAATATAACCATTCATTCCAGGCAGAGTATTTTAACCGCGGCTATTCGCATGACGCACCGCTGCGGGCAGTTGGCGGACACCGCGGTGGTTTTAGTAGGCAGGTCCCAACGCCTATATGGGATAGCCACACACCTTGCCTACCCCAAGAGACAAAGTATGACAATAAGACCCTTAGAGTAAAAAATAATGTAAAGACATTTGAGAAACAATAACATGTTGTGCAATAATGTTATCACTTAACTAGTAAGACATAATTATGTTTAAACACTATACATTAATTACTTCAGGTAGTATATAAAATATACTATTTGTAACCGCTAAATGGGCCATCTACTTCCTTTACGCAATCCAGACAACCACGCATAATAATAGGGTTGTTTCCAACTAGTCAAATCAAGCACTTTTAATGAAATGTCAAAAACGATCTTTTCTACGGCGTTTGTATGAAATAAGACCTAGTGACGTCATAGTTTTTTGCTGTCAAATAGAATACTTATCCCTACTAATATTATAAATTCGAAAGTGTGTATGTATGTATGTATGTATGTATGTTCCTTTTTGCACGCTAAAACGGCTGAATCGATTTTGTTGAAATTTAATATAGAGATATATTGGACCATGGAGACGGACATAGGCTACATAAGTTGCAAAAATTTAACTGGCAGGGATTGTAGGAAGGGTAGAAGTTTGTACGGCACAAATTTACCTCTTGGAAGTAAGAACGCATGCGCTAATAATTGAGTGCTGCGCATGTGGTAACATATATCTGTCAGTACTGTCACGTCATACATAATGACATATTGTGCACGTTGATTAAATTGTTCGCATGTAAACTAATAATTATGAAACGATTTTCCCTACTAATATTAAAAATGCGAAAATGTTTATAGATATATATTAAACATGTATTAGAACATGGCTTTGACATTTGACTGTATGCAAGGTTATGTTATTCCTCCTATATTACCTTTCGAGTGCTTTCGGTAGATAACGCTAGATAATGACATGGATACTGACCGAGTTACTTTGTACCCTATTGAGTTTCTGAAGTCTTAAAAATAATCAGGCGTGTCTTCACACAACTTGAGACTGAAAGTAGATTTGTTTTACCCCGAATTTAACGCACGCGAAGCGGCGGGCAAAAGCTAGTTATCAATAAATTGCCGATAAAAAATGTTAAATAAAGTTTAAACATCAATTGATGAATGAAACTACCATTAATTTGACATATTTCAATGGATAAAAATACTTGTATAATTTATTTCACTTGCAGGAAACTTCCCTATTTTTAGTAAAATATTGTAAGCAATATTTTTTGGAAACATTGGCGGTGGATGCAGAACTACCTATTACCAGAAATAAAAAAGATAATATACTCAAGAGTTTAGCTGCCCATCACATAAAAACATATGCCTGCGCCATAATCAAATTAGCCTGTAATTAAATTTAATATATTTATTGGATAGAAAGCCATTTACTCAAACACGCACAAATAATAACAAATATTATTAATCTAGCAACATTCATAAAACACGCGAGAACCAATCAAATCCTTTCTCTCCTATACATATTCTGTCCGCATACCCTCTCACTTAAAATTAGTGTCTTCCACCAACCGCTTTGCAACTCGTGTGTGCGCGACGCTTCGCTCCGCTATAATCTAAAAAACATAAAAGTGCTGTGCATGTGTGAACTGAATTTGTGGGTGGATTACCAGTTCCAAGACCTAGGAAGACGACACTACTCCTGCTATCGAGGAAATCACCCTACGCACGCTCCATTAATCCGCTCCATCCGTGAGTACCTAAAACTCCTAGTCTCTGCGCCCACAACATACAAATCGACTAATTTAATTAACTGCGAATTAAAAACATATAAAACCATCCAAAATAAAATTCAACAAAACAATTTGGTGGTAAATAAAGCGGATAAAGACAACGCAAAAAATAAAACCTTCATAATGACTCACATCAGTCGAGCAACGGAGGGAATTAATTATTCGTTTGTAATCGACACTTTGTGAAAATGACTACGCCTAACGAGGATACGGTCTATAGGTTTCTCACTGAAAATGTCGCCCAGAAGCAATTAAAATAGTATGACTCGCGTTTTAACTAAAGTTTCAGCTTCAACGACTACATCAGATGTGTTCAATAGCCTATTAGAATAGTTACTAGTAAGTTTATTTCATTAAATTTGGACTAAGAATTTACGTGTCGTAATAATTTAAGACAGCAATAGCCTAATTGAAGGACTGGCAAAAGCTGACAGAGGGTCTTGTTAAATTACTTCTTTTTATTCGATTATACCTAGAGGGTTTTTTTTTAAATATACGACGCAAATTGCAAATTGACGACCGGTTGGCGCAGCGGGAGTGTAAGCGACTGCCACGGGTTCGATTCCCGCTCAAGTCAGACATTTGTGTGCGTGAACATGGGTGTTTGTCTTGGTCTGGGTGTTTCTTTGTGTAATATAGTATTTACAAAAAAATTAATTTATGTATGTTTATCCTTATAATATCTTTGGAAATAGAGACATGAAACACTATACCAACCTGTCTGGCGAGCGAAGTATTGTAGGCCAAATCATCTTATTGACTCACAATCCTACTTGTGAGGCAACTTACGAGCGACCTATGTCCATCAGAGAACTGATGGACATAGGATCATGTGCCCTTTATACCGTCCCACTGCTGGACACGGGCCTCTTCTCACTATGAGAAGGGTAAGGCCATAGTCCACCACGCTGGTCACATGCGAATTGGCAGACTTCACGTGTCTTTCGAGAACATTATGGAGACCTCTCAGACATGCAGGAGATAATCAACAATTTAATACGCACTTAACTTCGAAATGTCATTTTTGCGTGCCGTGGATTCGAACTCGAGACCCTCTGCGTAGCAGTCTCTCCTCTCGGCTATCGCTGGTGTTATCACTACGTTTTATGTTTGTGAAGTTTTTCGGGTTCGATTCCCGCTCAAGTCAAACTGTGCATGAACATGGATGTTTGTCTTGGTCTGGGTGTTTCTATGTATAATATGTATGTATTTACAAAAAAATAAAATAGTATATATGTATGTTTATCCATTATCTAGTACCCATAGTACAAGCTCTGCTTAGTTTGGGACTAGATGGTGTTGTGTGAAAGTGGTGGTAGGTAATCTTTATTTCGTAACCAGTGAAAAAAATTATGATCTGATTAAAGGTTTTTACCCAGTCATGCCGTTGGCTTAGTCTAGTAATATGACATGTAAAGTCCACAAGGACATAGGATATATCCCTAATGCGATGGTAGCCTACAATAAAGCTCCTGTAAGCAGCCGAAATGTCGGATAATAATAATTAATGTAGTTTCTAGATCATTCGGTTTAAATGCTGATTCAGACTGCCTCCGTGGTCCAGTGGATAGCGTACGTACTGCTGAACGGAGGTCCCGAGTTGGAATCCCGGGTCGGGCTAAAGTCTTTGTTCATCAAAAGAAATTAATTAGAATTTTAGGAAATATAGAAGTCACTGATAGCTGCAAACCCCTCTTCCTAAAATATAAACTTCTGACCCTAACAGGCATTTACATATTAGAAATATGCAAATTCGTCCGAAAATATCCTGAGTTCCATACTAAACGTGAAGATACTCAAAAACAGTATTCCTTACGCAACAAACACAGACTAAATCTGCCCACACCCGATTAAAAATGCACTCATCAAGTCCCCTAGTCATGTCAGTAAAAATTTATAATAGGTAAGTTACCAGAGGTTTTAAAACAAGAAAATAAGTACAACATTTTTATCAACAAACTGAAATTGTTCCTTAATAACAAAGCTTACTACACATTGTAACGTTTATTAGGTGTGGGTACCTATATGCCTGTAGAGTTACGTAGTAGATATGTGTAATGGAGAGAAATTAAATACTATTTATTGGTTACAAGATATTATATTCGGAAGCGTTACACAATATAAACCCGGTAGCTAGTGGCAAGAGTTAAGACTCAGGGCAGGGTAGGCAGGCAGGCTGACGAGGCTTCGGTACTCTAGCAGAGAAGGCAGCACTTAACTTGGCAGCGTCCAGGATCCAAGAGGGGAGTGTTCGCTGTCGCGCCGCCGTATTTATTTGCCGCTGGGAGGGGAGCGGCCGGCAGGAGAAGTGGTAGGGGCCAGCGCGACGATTATAACGTCACACACTCCCCTCTTTAGGCCGGAATTTTTCCTGGGGAAAAATTCCCTGGCCCCCTGCCACCGACAGCACCTGGAATAGAGAAGGAGAAGTGGTGTCAGTCTTTTAAGTGCCAAACACCATCTAAAAGAAATTTGGTTATGTATAACCCCCCAACCACTACTTAAAGAGAAACTTACCCTTACGGCCACGCCGCCGGTACTGGCTGACACTGTACAGATCGACGATCAGGTATGTATACTGACGCAGTCGATGCTTGACAGCTATTATGCAGCTTGCCCGGAAACCACTCCGCCTTCAACCCCGGGGAAACAACCCTGGTGGGGCGCTGAACTTGAACGTAAGCGCAAGAAGGTAAGAAAGTCTCTAAATAGGGCAATGAACACAAGAGCGGACGCAGATTGGGACGCTTATAAAGCGGCCAAATCAGACTACAGGAAATGCCTCAGATTCAGACGCACCATGGGATGGAGAAAATTCTGTGGGAGCATTGAATCTTGCCAACAAGCAAACCGGGTAAGGAAACTACTGGCCCAGCAACCAACGGTTGCACCAGGTACTCTCCGTAAACCAGATAACACATACACCACATCGGAGGAGGAGACAAGACGCGTCCTACTCGAAACACACTTCCCAGGCTGCGTCCTCACCCCGGTAATAACGTGGCACGATACACCAACAGTGGCGACCGAACACGAATGGAGACACGCAAACAACGTGGTCACAGAAGAAAAACTCCGATGGGCCATCGATAGCTTCCACCCCTTCAAAGCAGCCGGACTGGATGGCATCTTCCCAGGGTTATTACAATGGGGAGGAGAACCTGTCCTTAAAAGACTCCTGGCAATTATGAGGGCTAGCCTGGCCCTCAGATACATACCGAAGAGGTGGAGGGAAGTTAAACTAATCTTCATACCAAAACCAGGCAAAACAGACTATACCCATGCAAAGTCCTTTAGACCAATAAGCCTCACCTCCTTCATGCTTAAAGCCTTGGAAAGGCTTTGCGAGAGGGAACTAAGAAGTGGGGCTCTTAAGCACCAACCCTTACATGCCAACCAACATGCATACAGCTCAGGGAAATCGACGGAATCGGCCTTACATCAGGTCGTGAATCAGATAGAAGCTGCTATACAACAAAAAAGCATCTGCCTGGGCACCTTCATCGACATAGAAGGAGCCTTCGACAAGACAAACTTTTCCAGCATAAGCAACGCCCTAGCCAGGCATGGTGTGGACCAGATGCTCATACAGTGGATCCAAAACATGCTCAGCAAAAGGGTAGTGCGCCTGCAAGGTGACACTCAGACAGCCTTGATAACTAAAGGGTGCCCGCAGGGAGGTGTACTCTCCCCGCTATTGTGGAACTTAGTCATCAATGAACTCATAGACAAACTCAACGCGAGATACTTCTTTACAATAGGTTATGCAGATGATCTAACCATACTCACCTCAGGTAAGGTAACCAGTTCAGTGTACGACCTAACCCAACAAGCCCTACGCATAGTAGAGTGGTGGTGTAATGAGTACGAATTATCTGTAAACCCGACCAAGACCGAACTAGTTATGTTCACACACAAACGCGCGCTGGGTACCTACCGATTGCCCAGGCTATTTGATACAGAGCTTAAGCTGTCTACCGAGGTCAAGTACCTGGGCGTCACTCTCGACAGCAAATTGACATGGAACAGCCACATGGAAAATAAGCTCAATAAAGCCAGCATCATCTTCTGGCAGTGCAAGAAGATGATAGGTAAACGCTGGGGCCTATCCCCCAAAATTGTCTTATGGCTCTATAAGACAATAATACGTCCGATGGTAAGCTACGGCGCAGTAGTGTGGTGGCCTCGGACCAACCTAATAACGGCCGCCAACAAGCTTCAGAAGCTTCAAAGACTTGCATGCCTAGCGGCCACGGGCTGTATGAAAACAACGCCAACAGCGGCACTTGAAGTGTTGCTGGACCTGCCTCCATTGCACCTGTTCATACAACAGGAAGCAACGATGTCGGCAGTCCGGCTAAGAGCTCTCAAGCTCTGGAAAGACACCAACACACCTGATCGTCGATCTGTACACTAACAACTTAAATACACTCTTTAAAGAAGTTCCTATTACACAAGCCATTGGCGACCGTATACCGAAACAATTTGTTTTCGACAAGAAATACAAAATCCAACTGTACGAGGACATACACGAAGGAGCAGTTAACCACAACGAGCTCACGATCTTCACAGATGGGTCTAAAACAGATACAGGTACGGGTTCAGGAGTATTCTCCGAGGACCTAAACATCAACATCGCAGCACCGCTGGGAGCCTACAACACGGTCTACCAGGCCGAATGTTTTGGCATAATCCTAGCTGCCACAGCAATCATGGCACATGAGGTAAGGGAACGATCCATTAGGATCCTCTCAGATAGTAAGGCTGTCCTCTCAGCCCTCAAAAGCCATACTATCACCTCGGCACTCACGCTTGAATGCCACCAGAAACTAACAAAGGTAGGTAAACTAAACAAATTAACACTGCAATGGATTAAGGGCCACAGTGGCTCAAGAGGGAATGACGCAGCCGACGTACTTGCCAGAGAGAGGGGCCACTTTAGAGGTGGTGGGACCCGAGCCCATTATTCCCCTCCCTTCTGGTTTTTATCGCAACCTGGTAAGAAATAGGACCAGGACCAAACACAACCAGTCCTGGATTGGTATTGAAACATGTAGGCAGGCCAAGGAGGCTCTTCCCGCAGTAGACGGTAAGATAGCTAAACAAATCTTCCGGCTGTCCAAACAACAACTACGGACAGTCACGGCCGCCTACACAGGACACGGATTCTTTAATAAACACCTATTTACTATAGGTATCACCGACAGCCCGCTGTGCAGGGCCTGTATGGCAGCAGACGAGACGGCAGCCCACCTGCTCCTCGACTGCCCTGAGGTCGCACAGTACAGGCAGCAGGACCTGAGCAGATACAGCACCCTGAGGGAGGCCGTGGGCCACATCAAGAGTCTGCTGACCTTCTTCGAAGAGCTGGGGTGGCTCGAATGACGACATCATTCCCACCCACACGCAAAATACACGCCAAGACGTGGAGTTGCGGAAACAGCCCGTGCCATCAAGTATCAAGTAACCCCCCAACCATTCATACATCACGCATTCAATGGACCCCTTTAATAACAAAAAATCCTTCATATCTCGCACATATGCCAGACACACTCGCAACCAGTGCACTAGTTATCATTCAAATCAATCTAGCTTGAATGCAAAACACATCAAGGATTACCCTTAACTGAGATAGTCTAGTATGGTAGATGAATAATTTAACATTTACTAGGGACACTCTTCAAAACAATTGTTTAGAATTCTTATATATAAGTTAAGTTATATGGAATACAAAAGAGCTGCTCAGTTTATGAAGTAACAATTATAATACTACTGTATAAAAACAATTAAAATAAAAAGTCCGCTTCGACAACAAAAGAGTGAGTGACAGGTCATAAAACTCAACGCAGGTAGTCGAGACGAATGTAGACGAGAGTAAGCCTTATGTGCGCGGGATAAGGTATTATTTAGAAAGCGCGCTACCGGATCGCTAAATAGAATGGGTTAATATTAATAACTCCGAGCATACTTTATAACATAACGTAAACAAGGTGATTAGTACAATAAGTAAAATAAATTCAAGAAATTTCGAACCCGTGAGACGCAGTTGGTTACAGTTTTAACCACTGAGTCAAAACAAAAAAGGTTTTTAAAGATAGAAAATATCGGTATTACTATAACGACCATTATGGACTGTGGGTGAGCAGAAGTATTTATAACAACAAATTTGGCGAGAATTTTGTATGAGATTAATAATTATTGTTTGTAATTAATTAATTTTAAATCTTTAATATGCCATTCGCCAACTGGCTTGCCAGTCATATCAGACAATTTGTAAACTAAAGAAGACTTTTTAGCTACAACTTTGCATTTAATAAATTTAGGAGCGAGTTTCCTATTGAAATATTTATCTTTGTCGCTTAAATAGTAAGTACGCCGCCACACAATATCGCCGACATTGAATTCGGCCGGTTTACGACGAAGATTATAAGAATTACAATTACGTTGGTGAGCGGCTATCAAAGCGGCCTGTACCTTTTCGAAGATAGGAGACAAATGGCCGAGGGCCTCCGCATATGTATCACGCGGTTTGAAGACTAATATTAGGATCAGATTTGTTGACCACATAGTGTGACCCACAAGTAACCAATTCACGACCAAAGACCAGAAAAGATGGAGAATAGCCAGTTACCTCGATTACTGCGCAATTTATTGCAAACTGAATCTTAGGAACGACTAGATCCCAAACGCGCCGATCTCGTTCGATAAAAGTAGAAATAGCCGTCATAATAGTTTTATTATAACGCTCGACTGAGTTTACATGGGATATATACAGCGGCGTATAATGCAAATTAGGAATTTTGTATTTAGTTATCAAATTTTTAAATGTAGTACTAATGAATTGCTTACCATTATCGAGAACAATAGTTGACGGAATACCATGCACCAAAAAACATTTTCTTCTAAAATTTTAGTAATTATTTCGGCAGTAGCTCGTTTAATGGGAAAAAACATACAATATCTGGAAAAACAACAAGAAACAACAAAAATAAAATTGTTTAGCCTTCTAGAAGTAGGTAGTGGACCAATTAGATCAATGCTTAACATCTGGAATGGTTTATAACACTTAGATCTACCCATATGACCTAAGGTTGAATGGTTTTGATGTTTGTGAGCTATACAAACATCACACGAATTCACAGCCTTAACAACGTCGGAATACATATTCGGCCAATAATAATTTAATGCCAAGCGCTTGTAGGTTTTAAATATACCTAGGTGACCAGCCGTGAGCAGCGAATGGTTCACAGCAATAATATTAGTTCTTTGTTCAGACGGCATAACCTCCTTCCATTGAAAATCTCGAGTTAAAGGATTTAGACACTTTTTAAAACGATATAATTTATTATTAATAATTTGGTAGTCCACGACAGATTTGGGATTGTTTAGACAACCTTTATAAATGTTTAGATACCACGAATCGTTAGTAGACATTGGGAGTGTTAGGTTTAAATTAGGAGTAATATCATTATCATTGATAATGGCTGCAACGGGAACAGAACGAGACAGGAGGTCAGGCAATATGTTGTCTGAACCACGACGATGTCGAATCTCGAAATTGTACGACGAAAGACGAACACCCCATCTGGCCAAACGACCAGTAGGATTATTAAGTTTTAGAAACCATTTGAGCGCAGCGTGGTCAGTGTAAACAATAAACTTTTTATCGTTATCGACATAACAACGCCAGTGCTCGATGGCAGATAACACAGCGAGTGCCTCGCGCTCAGTAGCACTGTAATTCTTTTCAGCATCAGACAGATACTTACTGAAATAGGCTATGATTTTTTCTTCGCCCTTTAAAACCTGGCAGAGAACAGCGCCTACGCCGTAGTCGCTGGCGCCCGTATGTATCTCAAAAGGTTCGGAGTAGTCCGGACAAGATAAAATAGAAGGAGAGGACACGCAGTCTTTCAATTTGATAAAAGCCTGGTCCGCCTCTTTAGACCAACAAAAAGGGGGAGCCTTTTTACCTTGAGAGGTTAATTTGTTTAGAGGTGACGATATACGACTAAAATTTGGAATAAATTGCCTATACCATGAAGCCACGCCTAGAAAACGACGTAGTTCCTTTTTATTAGAAGGGGTAGGGTAATTAATTATGGCATCAATTTTATCAGGATCCGCATGGAGACCTTGCGAATCGACAACGTAACCTAAATATTTTATTTTATCACGAAAGAAATTACACTTATCTAAGTTTATAGTTAGATTTGCTATTTTCAATTTTTCGAAAATACGTAATAAAAGCGTAATATGTTCTTCAAACGTTGACGATATACATACAATGTCCTCGATAAAACAAAAGACCTTATTTTCAAATTCAGGACTGTAAAACAAAGTCTCGACTTAACGTTGCTGAGTTGCAGGTGCGTTTGTTAGACCAAACGCCATCCTTTTAAAATGAAACGTGCCACGAGTAGGTACATAGAAAGCGGTCTTGAAACGATCCTCCTCTTTAATTAACGTCTGCCAGAAACATTTAGAAATATCTAAACTAGATAGGTATTTAGTGTCTCTCATGTTATCTAGAATTTCCGAAATGTAGGGCAAATTATAAGCATCTTTTCTAGTAACAGAATTCAATTTACGACTATCTAAGCAAAATCTTAGTTCGCCGTTCTTTTTAGGGGTTAGAATAACCGGGTTAGACCACGGTCTCTCAGAGGGTTCTACGACATCTTCGTTCAACATTTCGTCTAGTTGTTGTATCAAAATGCGTCATTTATCGGGAGACATACGATAATAACGCTGACAAATAGGTGGGCTATCGCCTGTGTCAATAGAGTGAGTAATGAGAGTTGTACAACCGAGACCCCGCTTTTTATAAGAAATATCGGAAAATTTAGAAATAATGCTATCAGCGGCAGCTCTCTGTTCAATAGATAAATTATTATAAGACACAGGTGCGGTGAGTCATCGGTCCGCAGCTCAGTAACTTGTAAATCAGTTTCATTCAATAACAACACCGACTCTAAATGGTTAGGAAATAAATTAAAAATTCGCCAAAAATCCATACCGAGAATTAAACTATTTTTAATCCCTGGCACTACATGAAAATTTAGGGAACACAATTTTTCACCACCAGCAGTTACCAAACTCAAAGGCTGAGAATAATCCAACTGATACTCATTATTTAAAAATAACTTATGAGAATTGTTACCCAAGATTGTAACACATAAGCCAGAATCCAACAGGCCGACTACAAGCTTACCATTTACAATAACAGAAATATATGGCGAGTATTCTATATTAGAATTGCGGATCGAGGATAGACTATAATAATTAAAAATGTTTTTTAAATAATTTAACCAATTATTCCACTCATTTTTATTGAAATTATTTGATTTATTTACGCCCCAATCCTCGCTTATTAGTTTTTTGGTTTATTAGTTTTAGGATTACATTTAGGACAATCAGACACACGAAAACCTTTTAGACCGCATTTAAAACAAATTAAAAAGTGAGATTGGCGACAATTATACAAACTATGAGAATTGGATCGACACCTGGGACAGAACTGGTTGTCGTTTTTATTAGTGGTGGGTAAGTTGATAGAATTATTATAATAATTTTTTTATTTGTAATTAGTAAAATTAGGTTTTTGAGGTTGGTGAGCAAACTCGTGCAACAAGATATTGGGTGTGGCTTTGGAAGATTCCCGATGGTCTTTAGTTCGCTTATGAAAGGTCTCAAACTTACGACAGACACTAACGAGACTAGAGATATCGGCTACCTTAGCCGTTAAAATAGTTTGATTGTAACATGGCAGGACATTACGCAACAAAATATCTATTTTTTCAGACTCACTAATAGGCACATCAAGACGAGAAAACATACCCTGCATTTTAGCAACAAAAAGTGTTATGTTTTCGTCCTCCGCTTGAAGGCGAAACCTAATTTCGTTTAAAATTTTAAAATCATAGTCAGTCGGGCTAAAATCACGCTTCAAAAGACAACACAATTCACTCCAACTAGAAACCTGTTCTTTGAGCGAACGATACCAGAATCGCCCGTAAATATCTCAAAAGCAAATAGTAACATTTTATTTTCGGGAATACACCTAGCCTGCATAAACTCATTAATTTTTTCAATGAACCCGCGAACACAAGACTTGCCATTATATTTAAATTTAGCGAGTTCGGAAAACAATTTAAGATCGTACTTAAAGTCATCAGAAACGACGGGGGTAGATACAGAGCAGTCGTTTTGTACTACGTGCGAAGTTGGTTCAGATGTACCCGACATCAAAGATTTAAAAATAGCTAACTGATTGCGGTAATTGCTCGAAACTATCTCAGCCGAGTCCGTATCAGAAAGGCGGTCCAGATCCAGTCTATTCAATCTAAAATAAATATGATTGAGAATAGATTCTGTGCGCGAATAGAGGTTTTGGTCGAATTGTGATCTTAGGAGAGAAATATTATTAGTAACCCTGATTAAGGAGTTCCGGATAGCCGAAATTTCCTCTTCGGGGTCTAAATCCGTATCTAATATGGTTTCAGAGGAAAACTGGGACGCTAGTGTCGCTATTTGGTGACGCAAGTCGGCTACCGAGCCAGACTTGTCGCCTCCGCGAATAATCAATTCATAAACCAGCTTCGATTTTACCAGATGATTGTAGTTAATTTTAAAAGACATGGCTAAGTTACGTTGAAAAAGATTAAACAGATAAAAGATTAACCTAACAGCACCAAAAGTCACTCACACAGGGGTTATACTTATAATATAACAATAAATTAAAAGGTAATGTAAATATGTTCACAGTGGGTCGTTTAAAAAAAAGATGTATAAATTATGTAGCAAAGTAAACAAGTTACGTTCGCAATGCGTAAGAATAACGCGAAGCGGAATCTACCCTCACATAAAAAATGTAATTGTACAATTAAAATAATTCCCAAAACCGTTACTTAGTCTAACGAATTTGGGTTAGAAGAGAAGTTATAAAAGTACATAAGATGTTGCGCAAGCCTTTAGTCGACTATATTGCCTGATTAATGCGTTATAGTTTATCTAACACATTTAGAAACAAAAACCAACGACTTACCGACTGTGAACACACTTACACACAGAAACACAGAAAAGAGCCCTTAAAACTGCCAGTGTAACGTTTATTAGGTGTGGGTACCTATATGCCTGTAGAGTTACGTAGTAGATATGTGTAATGGAGAGAAATTAAATACTATTTGTTGGTTACAAGATATTATATTCGGAAGCGTTACACAATATAAACCCGGTAGCTAGTGGCAAGAGTTAAGACTCAGGGCAGGGTAGGCAGGCAGGCTGACGAGGCTTCGGTACTCTAGCAGAGAAGGCAGCACTTAACTTGGCAGCGTCCAGGATCCAAGAGGTGTACGCTGTCGCACCGCCGTATTTATTTGCCGCTGGGAGGGCGGCCGGCAGGAGAAGTGGTAGGGGCCAGCGCGACGATTATTACGTCACAACATAAAATGAATATTTTAATGACAAAACACCATGTAACATAAAATAACCCAAAATAATCCCTTTAGTCTATTTATACACACACAAAGTATAATAGTAACTATTATGCCAAAAATACTTGAATAAATTCGTAAATATAATAAATAAGCTTAATAAATCTTAAAACAGCATTTTGAGGACATAATAATGATAAAAATATTTAGCATATAAGTACCTTGAAAGATATAGACAAATTAGTAATAAATATACATCATAAATATCATTATTAAAATCCTCTTCCTCCTCTCTCCTAATAAAAACTTTGCTGTGCCCAACAGGGTCCATAATTGATACTACCCTTATGTTCAACACCTCATTGTAATTATGGAATGCAATAAAGTATTGAGTATTGAGTGTTACTGGGTTTTTCCGAATTCTCAGTAGCAGCACGGAGTCTGGTGATGTGCCCGGTAACGGCAATAGGCTCGCCCCCTATTACGCGGGACCTAAAAATTCATGGCGAAATGTGGGTGTAATACCTATTACGCCTCTGCCTACCTCTTTGGGATTCAGGCGTCTATAAATAAATAAATAAAAAAAAATAAAAAAATAAATATAATGTCAGTAAAATCCGTTAAAATACATACCTAGTTAATTTTACAAAACGCGATTTCAATCATTTTAGAGCGACGATTTAAAAAATTCAAATAATTTAAAGTACTTCGTATTCAAATTGTGTTTGCTTTAAAGTATTTACTTGTCTCCCTAATCCCATATACCACGATTTCAAATCGTGTACAATAACTGCGGTAGCCCATGTACGTATTATTATCGTACCTATTTTACTGTTACCCTTTTAACAACGGACAAACGTGTGGACCACCAGGCCAAAGAGGATGTAACCACCAATCAATTCAGTTGACCTTTTATCTCTAAATTCGATTTAATGGTTCCTAAATTATTTATACAGAAATTTATTATGTAAACTTTATGTTAGTATAGTAAATGAAATGATTTAAAAGATTAATAACATTTTCTCTCGCATAGAAACAATATTTTAATAATTACACAAAATCATTAAATATAATTTTCATTAAATGTGTCACAGCATGACTTGACACGCCGTTTGTAATAGTACAGCAAAGAAACGGATGAGAGATAACATTTTTGAGACATTTACAACAGAGCGCTACCGTGCTTCCGAAGACATGTAAAGCTGTCAGGCCCGATTCTTTTCCAAGGAGAAGATTCGTTAGGCATGTCGGAGGGCGGTCTTCGTCGTTACCCGAGATAGGCGCATACTGATAAAAATAAATAAATAAGTTACCATTCAAATAATCTTATTTTATAACGCGGGTTTATCACATAAATTAGGAAATACATATAAATATTACAGCCAAAGTAAAAAATCCCTTTATAATATATTCTAACTAGCCAATTTATACACACATCAAAAAAGTCTAAGCAACACATAAAAATTTTAATTTTACAATATGTTTTCGCATGAAATCCTACGTATTTTCTTATTTATATTATTTTTTAATGTTTTTTTTTATATTAAACAACAATTAGATTTTTTATTTTTTTTTATAATCTTAACTAAATAATAATTACGAGTAAGTACTGTATGTACGTAGTACAAAGTAAGGTGCCTAATCAACTAAACTTAAACTAAAATTAAATGGTTGTACAAAAATTGCATAATTTAATACAAAGTGTGGCCTCCTCGGTTATTGAGAACTTGCTGGCATCGATTATTCATATAATCGATGAGATTGTTAATGTTATCCTGCGGCAATCAATTAAATTTTAGTAAGTTCATCAGTTGTTGGGTTGTCGTCACTCCATCCAAGTCCTTTAAAACACGTCTCTGGAGCATGTTCCATGCATGCTCGATGGGGTTGAGGTCTGGCGATTGTGCAGGACAAGGCAATACCAGGATGTTTTCCCTTGCCAAGTACTCCCGTGTGTGCAAAGCTGTATGCGAACGCGCATTGTCATGCATCAACATGAAATCGGAGCCAAGCGTTTGTGCAAATGGACGGACATAAGGCCTTAGAACATCCTCAACGTAATTTACAGCGTTCATGTTACCATTTACAAAAACGAGCTCAGTTCGTCTGTTCTTCATAATACCCCCCATACCATAACTGTTGAGCCGTTGTATAGATGCACTTCCTGAACACACCTCAGTCTTTCAGTATTTCCAGGATGACGGTACACTCTTACCCTTCTAGTATCAGGCTTGAACCCAAATCGAGACTCATCGCAAAATAAAATTTTATTCCATTGTTCCCGGGTCCATGTAATGTGTTCCCTACACCATTAATTTCGACGAGCGCGATTCCCATGACGTATCGGTGGGCACCTAATTGGCAGTCGCGCTCGTAGGCCATACTCATGCAGTCGATTTCGCACAGTTTGGCAGCTAACAACAACACCACTTGAATTTTGTTGCCTTAAACCTATCTCTCGGGGGGTTAACATCGGCTGGCGTCTTGTATGTATCGATCTTGCCGTGTGGTTGTACACCTACCTCGACCTGGGTGCTGCTCAGCAGGATCTCCCGTGTTAATGTAACGCTGATGAAGACGGAAATAACGCTTCTGTTGATACCAAAATACGAGATACCTGAGATTGACTTCTTCCCGCTTGCAACATCTTTACAGCTCTTTGCATTTCAACTGCGTTCAAATGACGTCGCTCCATGACTTAAAAAATGTCTCAAAATCCAAATTTGTTCAAAACTTTTTCAAATTATTGTTTAAATCATAAAATTGATACAGAATACTAAATTAAAATAAGCAAAGAAAATGCTATAAAATACGAACAAATGCATTCGCTTTTGAATTTGTGAAAAAAAAAAACAAATATGATATTTTTCGCTCTGTGGCAACACTAAGGCTAACAGCTGATCCGACCTTGTCCCGTATTTTTTACAAGTAAAAATATAAAATAATCGCATAATTAAGGCTTATTACAAGTTAATTGCTTAATAAATGTGTTATTTGTAATAATCTATAAACGTATTAGTGTTTTCTGTGAAAATAAGGTGAGTTTATTGTGATTTCTTTTTTGACAACCAACCTACCGGCTAAATTTGCATTGTCATTTTTCAAACAGGTATAGCATTGTAACTACTATTTAAAATCAACTTATACGTATAAAATAGTGTTAATTAGTATATTTCCAAATAAAAAGTGCTATCAAGTGCCTAAATAACCACCTATAAATAGTAAAAATAAATAAACTTAACCTAAACTTTGTTAGTTGGTTACACAACTTTGGACGAGATCAGCTGTTCTTTCTTACAATAATATTTAGCTTTAAACCCTTCTATTACTACTATTACAATCTTCTCCTTTACTTTCTTTGAACTACGTGCATTTCTCTCTTTTCACTATGATTATGACTCGTAAAGCTTTGGCTCGCCAGGAAGAGTCTAAACTCCAACTGGCTTTAATTGAATTAAAGACCTCTAAGGAGTTGTGTAACAAACTGATAGAGGAAAGAGAAGATAACGAGAAAGAAATGTTGAACTTACTGGAAAAAAATAAGAGCTTAAAATGTGAAATGGCTCAGCTACATAATCAATTCTCTGATGCCATGAGTGCTCGGGATGGACTCCAGCTCATTGTGGACGGGTTTGCCGAATGTAGTTTGCAGTATGAACAAGCCCTTGACCGTATACAGTTCTTAGACAAACAGTTACATGAGGCAAACAGTAGAATAAGTCATCTAGAATTCACCCAAGATCAGATCACTACGACGGCAAATCAAAGTCTGTTCGATGAGCTGGTGGTTCATGCTCCAAGCATGATTACTGATATAAATCATTTTAAAGTATCACTTCCAAATAGTCTCTCAGTGTGCAAAGAATCAAATAATTCAATAAAATTGATTAGGGGTAGTAGGAATAGAATTAAGAAATATGTTAAAATAAACAAATTCATAAAAAAGACACAAAAATTAGTTCACAGACAAAAGTTTTTCATAAAAAATGTTAAGCTAAATAGGGAAAGATTAATTGCTCTTGAAAAATTAAAAAATTACTCACAGAAATATCACCAAAATAATTTGAAACATAAATTAGAAATAAATAATTTGCAGGTAGAATTAAATAATCTTAGTGACAAATTAGTATCAATGACAAATAAATATAAAAGCTCTGAGCTACAAATGAAAGAGTACATATTGGCAATGAATGAGTTGGTGGCATCAAATAGTAACGAATGCTCAATACCATTGAATAATGACATCCCGTTCAACCTCAAACACTCACCAGCTTGCTCATTGCCAACATGTAACCCGGTTTTGCTAAATAGTTCTATAAACAATACAAAATCAAATATTAAACACACTGTAAATAAATTAAAAAATAACAAACTAGACAGTAAAACTATATTACAAAATAAAAATAAAGTGATAATATTTAGTGATGAGATTGGAAAAGGTATGGGTCAGTTGTTGGCAAACACATATAGTGATGGGTTAGTGATGAACTACTGTTTGCCTGGGTTAAGTTCCATTGCTATTTTAGATAAAATTATAAACTTCAATTTTGACCAGGATACAACTTTATTGATTCTACTTGGTAAAAGAGGATCTTTAAATAAAAGACTTTTATTCAATTATTACAGTAAATTATGTGAATTAAATTTAAATCAAATTATTATGCTCACTTTACCTTTCAGTAAAGGGTTGCCACAGAGAGAAAATAATATTAGACATAGTCTTAATATAAATTTGTGTAGTTGGTCATACAATAACGATCAATTTCATGTTTTTGACTCTAACAATTATGTTAGTAAAGCTTTACATTTGACGCAAGATACTTGTTATCTGAATTCTTATTATAAAAGACAACTAGCTGAGTCGCTAGCATTTTGTATTGACATTTCAGCCAAGAATTTGGCTAATAAACGTGTTGCCCCTATACAGCAACAAAATGACATTTATAATGATTCAGCCAATATTTTGGCTACACAGTCTGACATTCCTATTAATTTAAATTAAATATTTCGACAATAGAGAATACCTCTTGCAATAACACTTTCATTAATAATGGGCTGGTATGTACGAATAAGCCCAATTCAACTAATAATACATTTAGAAATTCGCAAGTATTAAAACTGGTACATCAAAATATACAAGGTATGTCAAATAAAGATTTAGAAGTGGAGTTGTTCATGAACGGTGAATGCGTTGATGTTTTGTGTATAACAGAACATTGGCTTAAAGATCACCAGTTCATGTGCAATTTTAATAACCATCTAGTTGGTAGTTCGTTCAGCAGACAAAATGCAATACATGGTGGATCGTTGATTTTAGTTAACAAGCTGCTTAAATTTAAGAATCGTAGTGACATTGTTAGTTTCTCTGTTGAACGGACAGTTGAAATAGCCTGTGTGGAGTTGGACCAACTTGTTGTGTTGAGTGTGTATAGGCCACCATCGTCCTTCTATGATAACTTTGAAAGTGTCATGGATGATGTGTTACGGAAGCTATGCCAACAAAATAAATCTATAATAGTAGGTGGCGATTTTAATATTAATTTACTCGAAGATTCCCTGAATTGCCACAAAATTAAGAATTTGTTCAAATCATATAATCTTGCATGCTTATTTTTGGAACCCACCAGGATAACTTCCACGACATCTACTTGTATAGACAATATATTTACAGATATTGTACCAGTTACAAAGCGAATAATTAACAAATTAACATCAGATCATTATGGACAATCTATAACATTTGCTATGCAGTCTAAAAAAGTAGGTAGAAAGGAATTGAATGTGGTGCCAAAAACTTTGCGTCGTCTGGAGGGACTTAAGGATAAACTCACAAGTACACTACCATACTTATGCTATAATAACGATCCCAATAAGTTGTACAATTCTTTCTTTGACATGTACTGTACTATATTCAGTTCTATCTTTGTCCCTAAGAGGATCTCAGTTGCTGGTACTACATCCTTCAGTGAATGGGCAACCACTGGCATTTATAAAAGTAGAAATAAGCTTTACGAATTATATGAACAGAAAGTAATTAATAAAAATGATGAAAAATTTTGTCAATACGTAAGAAATTATTCTAAGTTATTTAAAAAGATTTGTCGTGAAGCTAAGACACTTTATTTAAAATCAAAAATTAAAAACAGTGACAATAAAATAAAAGCAACGTGGGATATTATAAACAATGAGACTGGAAGGGTCAAGATTAAAAGTAACAATTACACGCTTCAAGTAAATAAAAAGATAATAAAATCAGATTTTGAGGTTGCCACAGCATTTGAAAATTTCTTCACAGACATTCCAGTCTCAACCACTAAATCCCTGAACTCATCCCCCAATGACGCCGAATCTCTATTAAAACAAAATGTCAGTAGGTGTAACATTGAATTTAGATTTAGTTATGTCACTGACAAAGATATTGTAAAAACTTTTAATACTCTTAATTTGAAGAAGACTAGTGATCTTTGGGGCAATTCTGTTGTGATTACGAAATCCATAATCAACACAGTAGCACCTGAACTGGCAATAATTTTCAATAGATGCATTGACTGTGGTGTGTTTCCTGATCAAATGAAAAGTAGTAAAGTAATTCCGTTATTTAAATCAGGTAGCACATCTGACCCCACAAATTATAGGCCAATATCTGTGCTACCCACGTTTAGTAAAATTTTTGAAAAATTAATTCTAGGCCAGCTTCAAACTCATTTTAATAACAATAAGCTGTTACATGAAAAACAATTTGGTTTTACTAGGGGTCGCTCAACTACCGATGCTGGAGTTGAGCTTTTAGATAGTATTTTTGATGCCTGGGAGGAGTCGCATGATGCTCTAGGAGTCTTTTGTGACTTATCTAAGGCTTTTGATTGCGTTTTTCATGAAACATTGATCAGGAAATTACATTACTATGGAGTTAAGAACACTGCTTTGGATCTCCTAACATCATATTTGAGTAATAGGATACAGAGAGTTGAGGTAAATGGAAAAGTTTCTATGGGTTCAGTGGTCACGATGGGAGTGCCGCAAGGTTCAATTCTTGGTCCATTCCTTTTCCTTGTATATATTAATGATTTGCCATATATTATGCAAAATAATGAAGAGATAGTGTTATTTGCTGATGATACATCACTTATCTTTAAACTTAGACGAGAACAATCAAATAATGACGATGTAAATAACGCTCTCTCTAAAGTAGTTCAATGGTTTACTGCTAACAATTTACTGTTAAATGAAAGAAAAACAAAATGTATACGATTTTCAAGACCGAATGTAAAACAAGTTAAACCTAACATATGTTTGAATGGAGAAGAGTTGGATCTTATAGATAACACCGTATTCTTAGGCATAACCTTAGATTCTAGGCTACAGTGGGGCCCACATATAGGTCAGTTGTCGAATAGACTTAGCTCTGCAGCGTACGCGGTTTATAAAATTCGTCAGTTAACTGATATAGACACAGCCAGATTAGTATATTTTAGTTATTTCCACAGCATAATGTCATATGGAATTTTATTATGGGGCAACGCAGCTGACATTCAAACTGTGTTTGTACTGCAGAAGCGGGCTATTCGTGCAATCTACAGTCTTGGTTCAAGGCATTCACTGAGGGAAAAATTTAAAGAAATTAAGATAATGACTGTCGCATCTCAATACATTTATGAGAACTTGTTATATGTCAGGAAAAATATAAATATGTTTTCTAAATTCAGCGACATTCATAAAATAAATACACGAAACAAAAACAAACTTGTTCTACCTTCAACTAGACTACAAAAAATAAGTAACTCATACAAGTGTCAAAGCATACGTTTTTATAACAAAATTCCAGGTAATATTCAGGAACTAAGTATTAATAAATTCAAAGTATTTATTAAACAGAGCTTGTGTTCAAAAGCTTATTACACAGTTAAAGATTATTTAGCAGACAAAAACGCCTGGAATTGAGTTTAAAAATTATGAATTGACATTAAATTATGAATTGACATTAAATTATGAATTGACATTATGAATTTTGACATTTAGAAATTAGTGACATAATATTTTATTTACATTTGTAGTACTTGTATCTTTACATTCTGACATTTTTGATTTGACATTTGTAATTTTATTTATTTTGTTTTGACATTGTTATTTTCTTTTGACATTTAAAATTACTTAAGTAATATATTATTATTTTATTTTTTAGACATTCTTAAATTGACATTCAATAATATTTTTTGACATTTAAATATATGACATTTTATTGTTTAAATTTGTATAATTTTACATATTGTTTACAACATGTATTTTACTATGTATTAGCATGTAAAGTTGTGAGTACGATGTGGGCATTATTAAACATATAAGCAAATAGTTGTGGCAACCTGTCTGATGGCTTAGGCTGACATGCTTATGCATACACCTTCTGATGGCGTGGAGGCATAGTGATACAGATCGTGCTGGCTCCCTCAATCAAGGTTGAGCCGTACGATTGCTGTTGAATGCGGGCCATCAGTGGGCCGAGTCAGTCAAAAGCGTCAGATGATTTCCTGCATTGTACTTGCATACTAAACCCTTTTTTTTGTCTGGACTTTAAAAGATCAAGAAAAGACTAAAGAAATTGAAGTGACAAAAAAAAATAATGACTCTGAGTTTGTTTCGGCTTTTCTTCTCAAGAAGTCATTTAGCTAGGAAAAGCCGGCCTCATCTAGAATAGGGTTTTGACATGTATAAGTGTTGTAAACAACCAAAATGCAGAAATAAATATGTCTATGTCTATGTCTATGTCTATGTCTCGACTTTTTGTACAACTCTAGTATATTCTCTAGATCAAAAAAGTTTACATAAGTATTACTTACTTGGTAAGAAATTATATAATAATTGATAAATAATTTGAAATATAATTAAATTCAAATTCAAATATATTTAATTTTATAAGGTGTAGGTACATATATAATGTTATAAATAACAATATAATTAAATAAAGTCTTAAAATAATAATAAAAAACTAATCAATATATACAAGAAGTGAAAATTAAAAAACTTAACATAAAAATTTAAAAGGCGTCATGAAACTCATCCGCATCGCAGTCAAGTGGAAGCGTGCCCAGAAGACTGGCAGTATTACCTCGTTGTATGGCTATACTTCATTTTTGAGCCAAATACGTGCCAGCCCTCTTGTCACGCGAGGCGTCTATGAGTCTCTTTGCGAGACCTCCAAAAAGTGATTGCGCACTTGGATCCCATGGCCCCAATGTTGCGACCCCAAAGGGCTCAAATGCATAATCTCCTATTAGATTTACATATTTGCGCCGTTTGAGGGTCTTCGCTGTAGCAGCAGCAGCGCCCGCACAACCTGCTGTGCTAGGAAGATGAGATGGCGCAAGGGTATCGACACATGTTGCGTCCCATACCAAAGGCCTACCCAGCTTTCACGGCAGTAACGACATCCCGTCTAGTCTTTTGCCATCGTTGCGTGCCAAGCCTTAAGGTTCAAGTTGGGCTGGAACGCCAGCGGTGGCAAGAGCACGGCGCAGTATGACATTGAGGTTGGCGTGTCGTGAAATACGACCCGCGCTCCTGCTGCATAACAGGCCATGGTGACCAAGGCTATCAACAGCCTCTCCATAGTGACAATGATGCGGAGATGCGATGCCTAAACGGAGACAAGTAGTGAAGCGAATTTTAATTTGAAATAGCATGTGTTGCTTAGACTTTTTTGATGTGTGTATGTATAATATCTACTCAATTTGGACAAAGTAATAATTGATACCGAATTTAGATTTAATCTTCCTTGTTTGGATATTAGTAAAAAGGGTTTTTGAGACATGTTTACTCCTTCCTGAAGAAAATAAATTAGAAACCTACATAAATATTATTAAAAACTGAAGCTATGACATGACTACATTCAGAGTTGTTAGAAAAATCAATACTAGCATTATCATTCTTTGTTTTGGCTTACTTACCTAAGTATAAACACGATTTAGGCTATATAGACCTCTATATAGCCTAAATCGTGTTTATAAAATATAAAGAAAAGACGGAGTGGCAATAATTAAATTGAATTTTAGACTAAAATAATACCCATGTGTGCAATATGACTAAGACAGTAAATTTTTGAGGTTAACCGACTAGAAACATCATCTAAAAACCTGTGAGGCTGTAAATAACATTAAACATGGACTTTTTAAAAACAAAAGCTGTATTTACATACAATCTAAAAAGATTGTATGTAAATACAGCTAGAAGCTACAAAAAATATAAAAGAGACTTACCTCTATTCCGCCAAAACAAAAAGGATAATAATCTATTTTACAAGCACAATCTGATTGGGTGCAAGTTGAACTTTGTTAAGTAAGGAACACAGATTACTAATTACTTTGAACTAAGTAATTAGGTGTACTAGTAAGAAGCTTCAGCAGAAGAAAATTATTTTAACAACAAGCAAATGGTCACTCTGCACGTCAATCTGTCAAGTGTCAACCAAAATCCGAGCCGAAGTTAACCGAATTTTACCGAACGTATCAAGCAAATAGGTGACGCGAGTCTTGTGCGCGCGTCATTGTAGCGGTGAGGTTGCAGGCTTGCAGCAAGCTTGCCACAAACTTGAAACATCATCTTTGTCATAACAATATTTAAACAATATTGTTGCAAACTTGAAACTTCATATTTGAATTAACAATAATGCAGCTATATTGTCACAAATTTGCCTCATTATATTTGACGCAGCAATTTAGAATCAAAGAAAAATCAAGCTTGTCACAAGTTTGCCTGCTATCTGGGTAATAATATATAAATACCTCTGTTTTCTCCGACGTTTCGACTGGATATGTTGGCGCCGAATAGTTAATAGAGTGACTGAAATCATTACCTAGTTTCCTTAAACAGTCCAGTCATTTGGTAGTTTTATCTGGAAAGTTTGCAAGGAGATTTGAAAATTAGTGATTTTATAGATTTCGACGACTTTTCGAATTTTTACTTTGCCACCTCGTAACTTTGCCGCTCACGCCGCCATATTGAAAAAATGGCGCTCAAATACAGTTTTTTGAGAATAACTCCGTTCCAACTCATTTTACGATAAAAATTGTTAGGAATAAATTAAACTAGAGAAAATGTCCTACAATTGATGTTGTAACTTTTTTTTGTAAAATCAATAGTTTCAGCGAACGAGAGCCACAAAGTCAACTCCTACACGCGTTTCGGCCAAATAACTCATTTCTACGACATAAGAAGCAAGCGTGTGGCAAAAACTGCGCGTGCGAACGATTGCTCCTTCTGCGCCTTCAATAGCTACCGACAACTTAGGAGGATACACAAAGGCATTAAGCACTGTGACAAGAATTCAAGAGTGTAGAGACTAAAAACCAAATGGACCTGGGTGTTTTTACACCCATATAGCCTTTAAGGGCTAAAATCGTTTGTAAGTTATATTTTATTGCAAGTCAAGTAGGTTCTAGCCCTGATATTTTCTATAATAAAGGAATTTGAGTCAATCGAAAATCCAAGGATCTGAAGATCCTACACGGGTTTCCATAGCTGACATAGTTAGTGTTTTTCCTAATAAATATGATTCAAAATGTAGAGTAACATTGGTTTAGCCCGCGCGACTGCACCTAGCATCATCTGGGGGCACGGCAGTGCCCCCGCCAAATCGAGCGCGAAGCAACACTGTCGTACCAACCTTTACTGGAACCATTTCACCGTATTTTCAGGCTCCTATTTCAGAACCTTTGGATGGGACTAGATCGCTGAAATTCGTCACCTAGAAAGCTATAATTACACACTTGAAATCCAAAATTTAAAGTCTGTAGATCGTAAATACGTTCTGCCGCTAAAGCAAAATCTAAATCTAAGCAAGAGCTAAAGCTCAACCGGTGAACATTTTTATACGTTAGTGGGTACAGGTCAACGGCCAAGTTACAAAACATTAATAAAGAAATTGCAGTAAGGAACCTCAGACTTGGCTCAACTTTGTTTAGAGATCTCATTACTTTTTAGAGATAAACAAGCAGCTCCATCGAGACTTGGCAATTTTTTTACAGAATGTTTTTGGTGGGTTATTCTATACATTAGAGACAAAATTTGATAAATAATTATAACGAATAGCAATATTGAATAACTTTGTCCAGCAGAGGGACAGTACGAGTATAAGCTATTAAAAAAAAAACTTGAATAATATTTATTTATATATTTTATTCGGTTAACCTGTCTAAATATCGTAGTCAAGCACATTAGTCGTTGCAACAATTAAATAAAATACCATAAAGTAAGTGTAGTACCACCGATGTGCGAGCGAGACGAACGGATGAGTGACATATAGCGCATAGAGTTTTAGGATTCCGCATGCAACCGGTGCGGAATTTCCATCATTACTAGGCACACCGAACCGATGTAGGTAGAAATAGAGGTGGTAGTGTATTTCTGAATAATAAACAAACGTATATACTGACATAAAACAATCGGATAGATTACTTTCTTCTTGCTCCGATGTTTCAGCATGGATTTCCCGAGCAAAATTGAGATCCGTTACTTAAAAATTTAAGGAAAAGTTTAAAAGCATTTAATTTTAATCGTTACAGCTGAAAATTTTCACTGCTGGCCTCCCCAAATTTACGATTAAGTCGCCCGCATCCAGACGTTCTCTTGCTAGCAAGATCGGCTGTCCACCCTTTGCACCATTAAATAATTTAGATTATATTTTATACATCATTTTCAAAATGTTTTAATAATGTATTTATACCTATAAACCCTAATACATAGCAAGTTAAATATAGATCAATTCACCGCTTCCAACAACTTCCAAAGTTGAAAATTTACTTGAAAAGTCGTACGCTTTTAAATACGTTGAAATAATAATAATATTCTACCACATTCACACAACACTATCTAGTCCCAAACTAAGCAGAGCTTGTACTATGGGTACTAGATAATGGACAAACATACATAATATACTTTTTCTTTTTTTGTAAACACTACTGCTACACCAACTGGTCGTCTGAAATGTCGTTGGTAGCGCCGTCTAAATTTCTATTGATAATTAATTATGTCAACACCTAGCTAATAAATTCCTTTGCATACCGCAGTGTCAAATACGAGCGATCCTTTTATCCCTTCCCTTCCAAAAGGCACGCCTCGCTGTAATTGGTCGCACAAAATTCAACGACGCTGCGATGCAGTCAAGGATCAATCGTCACTCTGATCGGTTGCGTCCCTACGCCGCCCCGCGCCGCGCCGAACACGTGCAATACCGCAATATTTTACCGCTATTTTATACTATAAACGAGAACTAAACCGCCCGCGGGTGTAGTGGAGTGATCCGTGCAGCTTCGGGCTGGGTCCAGGTGGAGTGATCAGCTTGTGGCCCGGCTCTCGGAAGACGCCGACAAGCCGCCATTTTATCAAGGTAAGGCGTGCTCTGCTCCCATACCTCCGCCTCCTATTCCTTCCTATAAATCCCAGTAGCTATAATTTGCAACTCCTCTTCACCTTTTTCCTATTCTAGGCGATCATCAGCCATCCTTATACAGTGCACAATTTCATCACGTTTCGGTGCAACGCCGAACCAGTCGTCGATGAAATCAATCTGAAACACGTGGAAAGCAGAACAAAAGCCACAAACAACAAGTTACCCAGTATATTATTTATTGGTTAATGTACGAAACCCGATAAACCACTGTGAAGAATGTCGGTATCCAAATATAGATTCAGATGAACACATATACTATACGATGTATGGGAGTGAGAGCATATATTGTTATATCTTGGCTCATATTTTTGGTACGTCCAATACTTATTTATTTTTTTACTTTTATAGAGTTACGCCTGTATTCCTGAAAGGAAAGAGTTTGTTGCATTTTTCATACAAATTACTTTCCAGTTTAATGATTTGAAAGACAGCTTATCCAGAGGTGTTGAAACGAGGCCTTAATGCACTTAGTGTATACTTTTTTTTTAAAGACTCTCTCACCTCTTTCCACGAAGGGGAAGGCAGAGGTGTAATATTACACCCACATTTCGCTATAAATTTTTAGGTCCTACGTAATAGGGGGCGAGCTTATTGCCGCACCGGGCACATTACCAGACTCGGTGCTGCTACTGAGAATTTCCTAACGGAAAAACCCAATAACACTTTACCAGACCCGGGAATCGAACCCGAGACCTCCCAAGCCCAAGCGCACATTTATGCCGCGAAACCAACGAAGCATTCGTTACTATAGCAATTACCAATACCAAGTAAGAAGTATTACAACCGTGAGGTGACGAATTAAGAATGTAAAATTTCACTGGCCAGTTTCATTTCATGGATATTTTAAAAGGCGACTAAGGTATACATGAAGCGAATAGTATCTTTGCAAAGCGAAGGAAAACTTGACATCTAACCTTGTGCCAACCCATCTGGCCAACGTAGTTTAGTAGATGGAAGACTGGATAGCTTTTGTACCCTGTCTTCTCCCCGTAAGACATCTTTGGTCGGCAGTCGGGGTGGTTTTTGGTAGTAACAGCATAAACTCCAGCTCTAATTTATCCTAAAGTCAGAGACCCGAAGGAATTTTCCACCTCGTTACAAAAAAGGCTCACGATTAACGAGACGTGTTGGATTTACGATAGCCTCTTAGGCGACGACGTCATTACTTGATGTAAATAACTATATCTTTTGAGAACATTATGGAGAACTTTGAGATATGCAGGTTTTCTCACGATGTTTACCTTCATCGTTAAGCAAGACGCGACATAACAAGCTAGTTTCAGACCCTGCTACTATAGCAAACCTTTTCAACGAGTTCTTTATTTCAGTATCTAACACGTCACAGACTGGTAGGTATTTCTAAATACCCTCAGACACAAACAATCACAAATAATAAAAGTCTTTTTTACATCCCTGTACACCCTCTGAAGTTAATAGAACCTCAATTCACTTCATAACAAAAAACCGGTAGGTTAAGATGGAATATCGTCATTGATTCTTAAATTCTGTGCTATGTCAATATCATAAGTTTTGTGTTATTTAGTTAATCTTTCTTTCTCGCATGGAACTTTTCCTAAAGATACGAAATTACCTATAGAACAGATGCCACTGTGCAAAATTAGCTTACATAAACAATAAATCGCTTCTGACATCTTACAGATCTCAATTCTTAAAAGATTTCTCGTGGTGTGCCTCAGGGTAGCATACTGGGCCCGCTACTATTGTTAATATATATCAACAAACTGTTTTCCGACGATGTATCTATAGCTATACCCAAAACAGATAACACTATGGAGCATGAAAATAATGTAACTTCGATAATCAACAATATAGTAACAAGGCTTTCACAAAATGACTTGCAAGTTAATTTTTCTAAAACTAAGTATCTACAGTTTGCAAGTTATATGCAAAAACTACAATCTCTTAAACTAACATATGGATGTGAAAAAATACAACAAAGTTCATTTATAAAATTCTTAGGTCTTATATTAGACGAGCACTGCAATTGGAAACATATTGATGCCGTTTGTAAAAATCTAAATAGATTTGTGTATGCCCTCAGGCAGCTGAAGAAGAATTCAGACACAAACACAGCTCTGACAGCTTATCACGGTCACGTAAGATCTGTATTAAAATACGCTTTACTGTTATGGAGTAACTCAACAGATATCAATAGAGCATTCATTATGCAAAATAAATGCATTAGGGCGATATGTGGCGTGGGACCTTTAGAGTCCTGTAGACCTATATTTAAAAATTTTAATGTGTTGATTTTAGTGTCTGACATATAAGAAATAGGAATATTTGTAAGAACTCAAATACATTTCTTTAAAAAAGTAACTAAAAAAACACAGAGACCCCACAAAGTTGAAGGTGGAGTCATGTAATAGCACTTATCACCATAAAAATTGTTTCATAGCTTCTATCAAAGTCTATAATCATATTGCACGCCCAATACGAGAACTCCCCCTTACCCAATATAAAAGGCGATTGAAGTTTTGGCTCATCGAAAACTGTTTCTACACGTTACTTTTCTAAATTAATGAAATAATAATATTGTATTATGTAATATAATGATGAGTAAATTGAAAATAATTATAAATGTAATTATCTTTTTTTAAATATCTATCTAAATGTTACAATATTATGAATAATACTCTGTTTAAAATTATTATGTTAACATTGTCTATTTACCAAGCATGTGTTCTGTTGTTAATATAAATTGTGTTTATTTACGTTTCAATTAACATTTAAATTATATTTTTTGAAAAGTAACAATAAATCATAGAGTCAATAAATTACTCATCATAACTTTCGCATGCCTACTGAGGGCAAGATATGTTAAGGACAAATAATAATATAACATCTTTTTAACCAGATCTCTGCGAATAAAGATTTCATCATCATCATCATCAATTTCATCAAGCATTAACAGTATTAACAATTTAATACACACATAACTTGTAAATTGTACACCGTGAATTCGAACCCCTTTGCGTAGCAGTCTGTCAGTCCCTGCCAGTTCTGCCCTTTCACATAATAATATACGTACATAAACTCACGCCTTTTTCCCGTTGGGTTAAGCAGAGACAACAGAACGCCACTTGCTTCTATCCTTACAAACCTCACGCACTTCCTCTACACTCATTACTCTTTTCATAATAATATTACTTCATTTATAACCGCTATGAGTTAGTTTCCTACTTCAATGTCTAAGCATACCTTCTCCATACCTTCGGCCATCACAATACGAGTAGCATTCAAACGAGTCTCAGTCCCGTCGCTTAATCAGTTGAGAGGTATCGATCAATTACCAGCGGTTAGTGTGCAGCCAGCCTTACACCGACCCACAAATATCCATAATTGTATGTACTCGTATTAATAACAATATGACTGAAGTAATGAAATAATGACAAAGTAATTTTTTTATAGACTTACGCCTTTATCCCCGAAGAGTTAGGCAGAGGTGTAATATTACACCCATATTTCGCCATGATTTTTTAGGTCCCACGTAATAGACACATCACCAGACTCCGTGCTGTTACTGAGAATTCGTCAAAACCCAGTAGCACTTTTGCCCGACCCAGGAATCGAACCCGGGACCTCCGATCAGCAGTCGCATACGCTATCCACTGGACCACGGAGGCGACTAAAGTTATTTGTGAAGCGACGGAAAGCTCGACATGAAACCCTACGACATATAACCCTAAGCGTGGTATAGTAGACCTAATTCTCTTATTGACTCACATTGTTACTGTGACTCAAATTAGGGGCGGCCTATGTCTAGCAGTGGATTACAAAAGGCTGTACTCACGTTTGACACTCATATCTAAATTGTAATTGTAATCGTAACATTAAAGCGTAACCATAAAATGCTCGTCTATTTTCAGACACCAAAGTAAATTAGTGGGAAATATCAAATTATATTTTAATATCCGTCAGTTGTAATAGTAAATACAAAACAAATCTCATGATAAATGAATGAGGCTTTAATTCACGTATAAAACATTAATATTACAAAACACTAATTACGCCAACCATGTCGAAACACATATAAACTCTTTTCATCAAAGTCGAATTTCAATTGCTAATACATTTAGCATTTGTAATATGAAACGACTCGGTCGGTCGATACATTATTGATACAAACCACAATTAGCACAATAATTGTAGCAGTTTTAATAAACTATTTAGTTTTGCTAATGATATTAACTTATCTTTGAAAGATAATTATCTTATTGTAGCAAAAATGAAAAAAATCATCATCATCATAATAAATAAAAAAAACACTTTGTCAGTGGAAGGTATTTTAAACTAGACTTTAAAGGGTGAAAATAGGGTATGAAGAGTTGTATGAATAACCAATAATTTCATATCAAGCTTATTTAGGTATAGGGGAGAAGGAGGTAAGATGAGGCGGCGGGTAAGACGGGGTACCCAGCTAAATTCACAGTTCAAACTGACCTATCACGCTCGTTCATTCATCGTTCGATGCACCACAATGGTACTTGTCAGTCACCCTGAGGTTAATGGTTCGCAAGTGCACTTATGTCGAAAAAATAAAAAAAAAAGTGTTTTACTGCAAGTTGTTTCTCACATTTTCTTCTAGTTTGACACGTGATTGCGGTTTGTTAAATAACGCTAACTGGTGAGGTGTTTCTGTAATTGACGCTTAAACTAACCTATAATAAGGTAAGCATTTTGTTTCCTTAAGATTGTTAACAATTTTTTGTTTCGTTTTTATTGCTAGAAAATGGCTCTGCAGGCAAGATGGGGTAACTGGTAGTCCTTCTTGCCTCCCAATGAGGAAAAAATTGTTTTTGCTTGATTTTCGTAAAAATGCTTTTGTTTTTGTGTGCTTATTACAGTTTTTCTTTTTAGAATGGTTCGTGACTACAAACGCACCTCTAACAGGGACACGCCATGTATGTTTTGTCCGGAAGTATATTCCGTTTCCATTGAAGGGTATATCATGCTCACTATGTGGAAGATGGTCTCATAATAGCTGCGCGGGAATAGATGATGATGATGTGACGAAGTCATCCATATCTGCGAGTTCTGCCGGCCCAAATAATCATCTTTATCTGTAATAATTCTCATCTCCCCATCTTTCCTCAGGGGGGTGCCTCATCTTACCACCACCATGGGGCAAGACGGGGCAAAATACCTTTTTTTATTTTAATTTTTTTCTCTTAAATGTGTAACTAAAAGTGCCTAATGACACCGAATATTAGAAAAGTAATAAAAAGTTGTTAGTAAAAAAATAAATATAATTGTTTCACTATGTAATTTTTTATATTATTGACCTTTAAAGCTTAAGTACCCTATCTTGCCACCCTCTCCCCTACTTGAAATGATTTTTGAAAAATACCCCTGGGTGCCTATGTCATAGAAGGCACCTGCTGCCAAAATATCACGTTTTTCTAAGCTTCGCAATGGTAAAAATGTTGTGAGGCACGATTTGAAGTTACTCATATTATGTTGAAACTACAATGAAGAGACGATGATGTTGCGAATGGCTTTATTGCCAAGTGATATATATCATTAATATTTTAATATAAATTTGTACCATAATTAACATGAGCATACCACTTATCGCAGTTTAGAGGTTTCGATATTTCAGCACTGGTCCGGCGCTACACCGAAACCGAAGGTCCCTAGTCGATTTGGGAAAAATGGACTGTATTTAAAGGATGGCGAGTTCTGGTCGCCTAGGATTCGAGAGGGAGAGAAAGTATGGTGTAGAAAGGAACCTCCAACCTTGCACGGCAATCTTCTTCTTCTCAGAAGGGCAGTCTCCTGGTGTCTTCGAGATGAAGCTGCTTGATTCACTACACTACACTATTCTTTTCACTTTCACTCGCGAGCGGGTTTGTTAGGTTTTCTTTGGTTGTAAGCGGTAATAATTATATATGGCGGTGCGGTGCGGTGCGTTCTCAGCGCGGCGGACATGTTTTCAGCGTCTCGAATGTTCTGCGTCACCGTTGAGCAAGGCAGCCAATAGCGAGGTGTTTCGGGAGGGGATTTATGAAAAGGATCGCTCGGATTGGCCGAGCAGCGACGAACCATTGACGTTGACGTGATTAGTTCTCGATGGAAAGGTAGATGGCGCTACCAAGCACTGTTGCAAGCACCATAGTCATGGACGTGCACCTTAGCACCATAGTAACGGACGTATTGATAACTATTTAAAGTCTTTAACATATCAATTAAATACCACCAATAAATAATTATAATTATTGTTTATGTATTATATTGTTATTCTTGTAGTCTTTAAGACTAGTTTCAAATTATCTTTTGGAGTCTATACAATACCATTCTCTTTCGGTGATGATTTGCAAAATTTCCGAATTTACGGAGTCTTGAAACATAGTTATGAAAATCCCGAAAGACAATTAAAATCTAAATCATTATGTTGTTCATAGTTAGTCCAGTCAAAATAAATATTTGACTTAGCCATAACTTGCACAGAGCTGAAAATTTACAGAGACGTTCCATATATCATTAGAAATGAAATGTAAAAAATTCCCTTCGAACCTACTTCTGCAATTTTTCTATACAAGGTCAAGCCTACAAAATTTAGGATTTTTCCATTTTTCTCGAAAATTGTAGATTTCATCGTAAAATAGACAAAGATGTAACAATTTTCTACAAAAATGGTCCTGACACTTTTTCTCGTACGTCTCACAATCCGTGAGATATCGCGGTTATAACAATTACAAAATTCATATTTTACATATAATGCACACATTTCCGCTATTAATTGAAAGAATGATAATATTGCTAATGATCAAAGTGGAATAGGTTGTTTTCTTTTATATGTTACTAGAGGACGCCCGCAGCTACGCCCGCATATTATTTTATTTTACCCGTTTTGCCCGATTCCATGGGAATTTTGGGAAATCCCTTCTTAGTGCACCCCTACGGTCCCCAAGGAACATACATGTCAAATTTCAGCTTCCTGCGTCTAATAGTTTAGTCTGTAGCTTGTCTGTCAGTCAGTCAGTAACGCAAGGATTTTATATATACAGATTATAATAGATAATTGTCTAATTCTACTTTAACAATTATTTCTTTATTTTCATGTTCTTCTGCTTGCAGATTTTTTATTCTCTGTTTCAAGAAAAGGGATACATTAATTGTCCCTTCATCAACATCATAAATATATTCATATTTTGTAAGTATTTGATTGAATATTAGAGCAAGTCTGACCAGCTCCAATATTGAATTGTCAGGACAATTGATGCATATTGGCGAACAAAATAATCCCACTTTTTGACAGCCATAATTCTTACTACAAACCGTCTTGCAGTTACAAAAAATAGTATTGAGCAGTTTTTATGGCGCAGGCGGGGGATGTAGAGTTTGAATTGGCATTAAAGAATTATCTGTTAATTTCCAACACGATTATTTGGATCCAGCTCACTGCCTACCTACACTTGAACTTATACGTTACAAGTGTTGAAAGGTAGAAGCAGATGTTGGAGGCAGACAAGACAACTGAACTGTTTTATTGTTCAACACTTCTAACGTGTGTATCATGAAGTTCCAATGTAGGTAGGCAGTGAGCTGGAGTCAAAGAATAGGGTTGAAAATTAACAGATAATTATTTAATGCCAGTTCAAAGAGAGAATTTTATGATCTATATCTTTGTCTGACCTATTTTCACGATCAAATTTACCATTTTCGAGAAAAATGGAAATATCCTTAAATTTGTACGTCAAACGTAATAAAAATATTGCAGAAGTAGGATCGATGGGGATTTTTGACATTTTATTTATAATGATATATTTGCAAAAAACCATAACGTATATTGCGCGTTCATAGACCTGGAAAAGGCTTATTATAGAGTGAATAGAAAGGAATTATGGAAACTGTGTAAATGGAGCGCTGCATGCCTTTATGAATGGCTAGAATGTGCCAAAACAGGCGCGACTGGCGGTTCATAATGGAGTGCTTGTGCCTACGTTGATGTACGGTAGTGAGTGTTGGCAGAAAAAGTATGAAAGCAGAATTAACGCAGTTGAGATGCGTTCACTGCGTAGTATGTGTGGGGTAAGACTGATTGATAGAACTCCGAATGCAGTAACACGAGAGCGATGTGGCCTGAAAGAAGATGTCGTGACAAGAATTGAGAGAGGAATGCTGAAATGGTTTGGGCACGTGGAGCGAATGAGTCAAGAAAGAGTGGCGCATCAAATTTATGAGGCTAACGTGTGTGTGCAAGTCGGTCACGGCAGACCTCGTTGGACATTCGTCGATCAGATTGGGGACATCTTAAAAAATGGCAAGGTCCGAAGCACCCCGAACCGGCGAGCATGTATGAAGAGAGTAATGAATGTAGAGGAAGCGCGTGAGGTTTGTAAGGATAGATGCAAGTGGCGTTCCGTTGTCTCTGCCTACCCCGACGGGAAAATGGCGTGAGTATTTTATGTATGTATGATGTATTTAACGACTCTGCCAATTTTCAGCTCTATGCGAATTATGGCTAGGTTATGACTTGTTTTTGTCTATTTTGACTGGACTTAGTATATTTTCTGCAAGAACATCAACCCACTTAACGTATAATTTTTACTGGTTTGTAATATTTGTAAGACGCTTATTATGACACAATATGCATTAAGTTAGCCTGACAAGTGACCCAACAATTAATTTGAAGAACTTTTTCTTTTCTATAAAAAATAAAATACTACGACCGTACCATTATAATCAGGTATCTAAAAATTAAAGTGGAAAATACCAGAAAGATTAGATACTCTTTTTACTCGTGCAACATCAATATCAAGTACCTACCAGGCCAAAGAATAAATACAAAAATACCCGAAACCTACGCAAACGGATTCCTACCCATCTAATGTTTTTCTGATAAGTCATAGCATAGAAAAATTCTGTTCTTATGACGTTAATTCATCACAAATTTTCTCCGCAGACACATATTACGTAGCAACATTCAATATTTTACGACGAGTCTAGACTAAAGGCAATCTACGCAAGTAGCTCTGATGGATGACTAGATCGGAACTGATCAAGGCGAATTGTGTGGAGGTAAATCGGTCCACGTCTTGCTAATGTTATTTGTGGTATAGATTTATGAGATACACTGAATATTGGGTGGCCTTTGTTTTGGTAATACGTTACCAATACGTTACTAAGTATTTAGACAATACGGTTCTATCAATACTAATGTTATAAAAGACAGAAATGGTTGTATTTTCGTTAAGATTGGACGGCACAAGGAAATGAATATAATGATGCAGTATCGAGATAGTTTGAACCATAATTATAATGTGTATTATCTTTATACGTGTATTTTTCCAATCTTATATCTTCACTTATATCAGCCAGGCTTGGTCCACTTATGGTTATTCATAGACCTGTCTTAATTTGCGTTATAATATCATTGTGAATCAACAGGATAATCGATCTACTAAATCAAACAGTCTTTTGCAGTCCAGTGCTGGCTACAGACGTCTCTTAATTAACGTAATAATTACATTGTGATACAAAAAAAGGGTTTGCTCAGTATGCGACGCTGGCCAGACAGGTTGGTATAGGATCTGGTGTCGAGATTTCCATTTCTTCTTAAATATGTACATATTTGCTTCGTGTATTTCCCATAATCGAAATTGTGGCACTGGATATTCTCAATGTATCACCTCACGGACAAAACACCATGAGCCAAATAATCCATCCATTGTTAACCGTCGATAATTAATACCAGTATGACTAGATCATTACCATCTGTAATCTGGCACATTAGGCCGAGCCATGGCAGTCGGCCGCACCCTGACCACAGATAATTAATCAATATCTCTCAGCTGATTAATTGGCTGAACCATGAATCGTTTGCCGCAGGAGGCAGGAGGCTTTGAAGGACAGGCTTTGATATTAGCTTGATTAAAAACCTAGTATATGTAGGAGTATTTGGAACACAATAACACACTATTTGGATTTTGTTATTTTTTGAAACGACAATGTCCGCTCTTCATACGGTAGATACTTGTATACGATGATTATTTAATAATAAAATTTAAAAAAAGTCGGAGTTAATGGGTTACACAAATGTTTGCCTCTTTCATGGTAAGCTTAACGCGATTTAACAGCAAGAAACACTTAAATGACTACGCCATGCAAGTGTGCTCTGTAATGCCAATAAAACCAATCTTACTGTCATCTATACCTATCCCTATTCCCTATCCCTACTAATATTATAAATTCGAAAGTGTGTATGTATGTATGTATGTTTGTATGTGTGTTCCATCTTCACGCTACAACGGCTGAACCGATTTTGTTGAAATTTAATATAGAGATATATTGGACCATGGAGACGGACATAGACTACCATAAGTTGCAAAAATTAAACTGGGAGGGATTATAGGGAGGGTAGAAGTTTGTACGGCACAAATTTACCTCTTGGAAGTAAGAACGCATGCGCTGATAATTGAGTGCTGCGCATGTGCTATCGCATATCTGTTAGTACTGTCGCATCATACATTATGTCATATTGTGCACGGTGATTAAATTGTTCGTATATATAAACTATAGTAAATTATATACTACGCTGAAACGGCTGAAACGATTTTCCCTACTAATATTATAAATGAGAAAATGTTTATAGACATATATTGGCCATGTATTAGAACATGGCTTTGACATTTGATTGTGTGCAAGGTGATGTTGTTATGTAGCTCTTAGTATCTAGATAATGTCATGGATACTGACCGAATTACTTTGTGCCCTATAGAGTTTCTGAAGTCTTTAGAATAATCAGGAGTGCCTTCACACAACTTGAGACTGAAAGTAGATTTGTGCTACCCCGAATTTAACGCGCGCGAAGCGGCTGGCAAAAGCTAGTAGGTATATAAAATTCTTGCGTTACTGACTACTGCTTGACAAACAACGCACAGCCGAAACTTCTGATGCCAAAATATGATATGTATGTTCCTCGGGAAGTTTAGGGGTTGAGCACTAAGAAGAGAATGCGCAAAATTTTACGGATTTGGGCAGAAACAAGTGACTTAAAAAATATGTGCGAGCGTAGCTACGGTCAACCTTTAATCTAATAATAAATAGGTATCATGCATAACCGATTAAGTTGCACATAAAAATAAAAAAGTATTTTGTCAAATTGATACTAAACTATAATCAACATTTATTACCCAAACTAAATTTAGACTGACAAATAAAATTGTAAGCCATGGCTGTCTTGCCATGGCTTACAAATGACTAGACGTACAGATATAATATCATTTGTGAAGCTCTAAAACAAAAATAGCCTAGCAGGAATACAATAATAAAGAATCGAAACAAATTTTCCATTTTCCAGTCATAAAAAGTTACGTTAATTCTCCATTCGTTTAGGAGTATATTTTGCGACTGAATTTTACATATGACTATTTTTGGTTATAGATGATTTTGAAATTAAACTACAGTTTACGAATTTGATCGCTTTGTATTGGATTCACTTAGTTATTACATTTAAACCGAATGATCTAGAAGCTACATTTTTTAATTTATTACTAGTCGACGTTTCCAATTCTTTACAGGATTCATGGTCACGGCAGACTAAGGTGATATTTGTCTCATTCTCTACACCTAAGTGAAACCAATCCTTAAACTGTAATTTAATTTCAATGTGTATCATTCGCGTAAACCCAAGAAGATAGTATATAGATGTTTTAATGTATTATAGTGATTAAAGTGCTGATACGGCTGAGCATTCACTTGTAACAAAACAGCGAGTATTGGGCGTTGTTTGTTTTGTCAAACTGAATAACGAAAATTTCACGGTCATTCTAGCGAACGCTCTGATCAGCAGAAACGTCAAAGCAAATTTACCGTCAATTCGCTAGAATGCTCGCCAGAATGTACGAAAGAATGCTTGCTAAAACACACTCGTTTGTTTTTCTATTTTGTATCTGTATCTATTTCATTACAGGTGAATGCTCAATACGATTATACATTAGTTGATAGATCTACGCAAACATTAGTTGATAGATCCAAAGCGTAAGTCCGCTACATACGCCGCCGCTCGCTGCGCCTGCGAGTGCGGCCCGCACCAACGCGGCCGCGCCGACTCTGACGCGTCAACGGATGACGACAATACCCGAGCGCCTACGATTGCCCGCTTGCTTGGTTTACCTGCCGCTAAACGTGTGCTACGGCTGTGACTCACCGCAATACTAACGACCTTAAACAACAGAGGTACAATTTTAACGACATCGCTGGATTTTCCGTAACTTGCTACGATTCGTCCTGCTATCTGTTGTGTGTGAATCACGCGCAGTGATTTTCTCTAATATTGATCTACGCTATTATTACGATGCCCAAAACAGTGCGCACGCCGCCCACTGCGGGTGACAGCGGGTCAATGGTTGATGCTTTCAAGACACCTGATTTAAATTTACACAATATGCCTGAACACAGCAATATTTCTACTAGAAATAAGCGACTGTGTCCCGATTTCTCGACTGAAAATGATTTCAAATTATTTGAGGACAAAATCACTGACATGCTTTCGATGTGGAAGTCGGACCAGGATCTATTTTTTGATAAGCTGTCGAAAGATCTTGCCGAAGTCAAGCAGCAAAATGTAAACATACAAAACACAAATAAAGAAATTGAAAAGGCGATAGAATTTATGAACAGCGGGTACGAAGATATGAGGCAAACAATTCTTAAACTCGAACAGGAGAAATTGGAACAGCACAAGTATATATTGGAGCTAGAACGCAAAGTAAATGATCTTCAGCACAGCAGTCTCCCCTCCAGCATTGAAATAAGAAACGTACCACAAAACGAGAAAGAGACTACGAATGATCTTACCTCAATCGTCATTAAAACCTGTGATGCCGTGGCAACCCCTGTGAAACCAGCTGACTTGCGTGATGTTTACCGTCTCCCTGGCAAGAAAGGCTCCACGAGACCAATAGTTGCGGAATTTATAAACGTTACACTGAAACAGTAAGTGCTCAATGCCACACGTACTTTCAACAAAGGCCTGCCTCCTACCGAAAAATTAAATACAGGACACATCGGTACTAGTGGGCAAATCATGCCCATATATGTGGCCGAACATTTACCCAACAGCATTCGTCAATTATTTTATGAGACACGTAACTTCAATAAAACTCATAAGTATAAGTTTTGTTGGACCCAAAATGGAAAGATTTTTCTTAGAGAACGCGAAGGGATGGATGCTATTATCATTAAGTCAAAAGAATGCCTCAAAACTTTACTTGCTAAAGATTAGACCCTTACCTTCGTTAGTATTCACTGGATATACTGGCATACTTTTTCTTTACTATTATATTATGTTGTGTTATGTTAACTTGGTTGATGTCATTGTTTTTTCCATGCATGCTATTTGTATTTCTTACGGCTCCTCGATATATGTACCCACCTATGCACGGCACAATTTAATGTATTGTTTATGCAAGTTCATACCTTATAATCAAAATAAGTTGTATATCAATGAGACGTTAAACAGTACATATTTACTTTACCCCTACACAGAGACATTCAAATGGTCTCAGCGATTGTGCTCAGATCCTATAGATGTAATTAAATATAATTACTTCAGAGAACTATTAAATAAAACACATAACCGAGTAACTAATGTAAAATTTATATTACGTGCTACAATTCACTCTAACGGCTACAAAATATTCTATTTAAATACGTTTCCAATTGGTACCTCGTGCAAACTATTGTATAAAATGAATACAACTAACTTTCCAAAGCAGCGATTTATATGTCCCTTGTTCTTACAATATACCACATATAAAAAAGAGTTTTACATTTGCCTACATAAAATACTTATAAATCTATTATTCAAATATTTTATAATACTTGCTCCATTACTGCTCCTTAACCGACCTTAAACTCCTAAATCTAATAAGTGATTGAACATTATGTTTGCCTTGTATTTTAGCACCAATAAAGGGATTGGCTTCAGTGGGCTGTGTTTGTACTGTGCTATCTTGCCACAAGTGCATAAACACATACGAAATCCCTTATCTGCAATAATCTCTCTCAGCTCAGTCAAATGTGTGATTTTATATAATAACAATGTTCGATACTGGAATAATTGACGAAATTGATATATTTGCTAACAGTCAATCATACTTATGTGAACCTGAGTCACACGCACAGTATTTGAATCTCTCGGCTAGATCTAAGAATATAATACACTTAAACATAAGCAGTATCAACCGCAACTTTGATAACTTTCAGGCATTCCTGCGTAGCATAACAACCTCATGTGATATAATTATTCTATCCGAATGTTGGTTGGATAGATCAGTAACAATACCGGTAATGGATGGTTACGTCTCGTACAATACTAATAATTATAAAAATCAAAATGATGGTGTTGTAATTTTCGTGAAAACTGTACTATCTCACTCGATCGTAGAGCCCGAGTTGTCGGATGCTAGTTGCTTGGTTTGTCTTTTAAAGAATGCTGCGGTAGTTTCGATTTATCGTTCGCCCTCCGTGCAAAATTACAACAACTTTATGGATGGCTTAAATAACGTTCTCACATCTCTATCAAAATATAAAAGTTTACTCATTATGGGTGACATAAATATCGATATAACACCGCATAATCTAAGTCCTTCAGCCAATGAGTATCTAAATTGCCTCACATGGACTTTTGGTTTCACATCTATTTCCCACACGCGACAAGTTTTGTTTGGACCACGTGATGGTAAAAACAGATCACGAATATGTCACATTAGTCTTTGACACTTATATAACCGACCACAAGCCCACTTTTATTAGCATAGACTGCAGCGTAATTTCCCCTAAATCTAACCCTACGAAAACTGTTACTGACTATCCATCAGTCGTCGCTGACATCTTCTCTACGGATTTTAGCACCATAACAAATACTCACGATGCAAACACAGCCACTGAGCTATTAGTTTCCAGTATTGGTGCTATAATAAAAAAACACTCGAAATCAGTTCATATAACTTCCAAATGTAGAATCCTTAAGCCATGGATTACGCAAGGTCTGCTTCGTTGTATTCGCAACAGGGACAAACTTTCTCGTAGATCATTGCAAGAGCCTAATAACTATATACTTAAAGTAACCTACAAAAGATACAGGAATTTTTGCAACAAACTTCTAAGAAACCTTAAAATAGCATATGAAAGAAATGAATTTCTGAAAGCCAATAACAACCCGAAGGCTACCTGGAAGGTTATAAAAAATATCACCTGTACCAGTAAAACTTTGACACCTTTAACTGAATTGCTATGTAGATCCGAAGATCCCACGTCTATCAATCACCTAAATAACTTTTTTGCAAATGTAGGCAAAAATCTGGCTGAACAGTTTCCATTACCATTAGGTAATCCTCCAGAAACACGCGATTCATTTCCTTCCAACTCTTTAGTACTCCTGCCCACAGACGAAGCTGAGGTGGAAGGATATATTCTTAATCTTCGCTCGGATGCTGCTGGGAGCTGGGATGGCATCTCACCTAGGCTTCTAAAATCGTGTCTTTCCGTTATGGTGCCACTCATCACCCATATATGCAATGCATCTATTACCACAGGCTGCTTTCCCAGAGTGCTAAAAAAAGCTTTGGTACACCCTATTTTTAAGGGTGGGGACAAACACAGAGGCAACAATTACAGACCGATATCTGTTTTACCCGTAATTTCTAAAATATTGGAAAAGATACTCAACAATCGATTGGTCAGAATCCCACAAACTGTTATCTGCCCATCAATACGGGTTTAGAAGAGGGAGATCTACTGAGGATGCTGTGGCCTCTCTAATAGATCACGTTGTGGAAAACCTGGACAAGAGGTCTAAATGCCTAGGCATCTTCCTAGATCTCTCGAAAGCTTTTGACACTGTGTTTGTCCCATATCTTTTGTCAAAATTGGAATCTCTAGGTATTCGTGGCCACACACATAAAATGTTTAAAGATTATCTAACCGACTGCACACAATGCCTAAAAATAGATAATGTTATTTGTGATAGTATACCGATCAATTATGGCATTCCCCAGGGCTCAATCTTAGGTCCAACACTGTTCCTTATTTATGTAAACAACCTGTGTAAATTATCCCTTCCAAATGGTACCCTATTTGCTTACGCAGATGATACGACACTTCTTATACATTGTACTAATTGGGCTGAAACGTACAAATATGCAGAAGAAGGTCTCGCCACTGTTTTGCGTTGGCTTTCCAATAACTTGTTGACCTTAAATCTTGCTAAAACGGTATACATACCATTCTCATTGAAGTCCTCAACCTTGCCCCCCTCAGATCTTCCTGCACTCAAAGCTCATACTTGTAGTGATCTGATGTCCTCTCGATGCGAATGTCCATGTCTTACAAGATGTACCAATACAAAATACCTTGGTGTTCATATTGATAACTTACTGACTTGGAAGCCTCATATTGAACATCTCACATCTAGAGTACGTAAAGTAATGGCAATAATGAAAAGGCTACGAAATTCTGCAGATGGTAAAATTTTGAAGACGGTTTACAATGCATTATGCCAGTCTCTCATCACGTATTGCATTTCTGTTTGGGGAGGTACTAATAAGACCCACCTTCTACAAGTCGAGCGGGCACAAAGAGCTGTCTTGAAGGTAATGTCATTCAGGCCATTTAGATATCCCACTGCAGCAATCTACTCGGAGAGTCAAGTTCTCACGGTAAGACAGCTCTTTGTGCTCCACGCTGTACTTCGGAAACATTCCACACTGAAGTATGACGCTAATATCCCAACTCAACGACGGCATTACCAGGTGTGTCCAACACGGAAAGTCCGGACAAGCCTTGCACAGCGTCATTTTCCAGTATTAGGGAACTACCTATATAATAAGGTAAATAAGTCCCGTAACATCTATCTGGTGCCTAGACAAAACTGCTGGAAAATAGTAACCATGGCTTCAGACACAACATTACGCAGACACAACATTACGCAGACACTGAGGATATTATTACGATCTCTAGGCTATAAGCACAAAAGGTACATTAATTCACCACACAGCACAATTAACACGTAACACTTAAAGACACACATAACATAGGTAATTTATTTTGTATAATTGATAGCTAGTCAATTGGATCAAAGTAATATGAGAGAGCCCTGATATCCACAACACAAATTTATTCTTATCGTGGATATCGGAGTTCAACTTAACACTATTGTTGTTATGTTATCAATTGTTGTTATTGTTATGTTAGTGTAAGTGTTATTGTACAAACTTTTGTCTCAATAAATTATTTATTATTTATTTATTATTTATTACATATTTCACTCTTTTGATCGATTTGTTGCTTTGTGTCAATATTTTTTTTTTTAATCTGTAAAGCATTTCTACCTAGTCATCATCATCTTTTTATGAGTTGTGTGTACATAATCCTTCTCTAGTGTCGAAGTTTTGAGACCGCTTCTGACATGGCCTAAAAGTCCTTATTCTGAGACAAGTCACGGAATCGACAGCTTTACGTGCCCTCCGAAGCACGTGTGTTTCTTGTGATCTAAAATGATAGCTAAGTAAATATTGATTTAAGCTATTACTTACCTCACTAAATGATACACTAGTAGCGTAAATTATGCCGAAATCTGTGAAATTGTGACACAAGCAATGTGAAGTTGTGCCAACGCAGTAATATTAGGTACTTATATGTTTTTATTTACCTGAGAAATGCCATTAATTCTGTTTCTGTAAGTTCACTAAAATTGCTGAGTAAAATCTATTTCTTGGATGACCCACATTTCAAAACATGTAAAGAAATTTATTTAAAATTTAAGTCAGGCAGTAGTCACTTTGTGGAAGTATTGGTTCAAATCTGGTTAAACATGGAAGTTGACCTTTTTTTTTGTTGCGTGGTGGAAATTCGTTATGAGCCGTTTCGACTTCATGACTAGGCCATATAGTATGATCAAACAATTTGGTGGCAGACATCGGCGGCGTGTGAATCTCTGCTCTAAAGCTCTCACTATAAACCACCGCGGTGACCACTACTGTCCCGTGTGGACCTTGAGTATCAACGCGAAAGCCCTTAATGCAATCGGTATAGCGCATGAGCATGACAATGTTCATCTTATTTTCTTCTATTCGTATATTTTTTAGTCATCATGCTTAGAAAAAACTTTCAAATAACTTATTTATAATTAACTAAACAAACGTTTGATTTAAAACGCCACCTGGTTCAAAAATAAAACCTGAAACAGACTAGACGGTTGAACAAAAACAGATTGCATTGTGATCTTAAACTAGTCATTGTATTCCCGGAATGTACTACAGATCGCACACGGTGACTGTTAAGGACGATGAAAATAAATCTGCTATACACACGGACAGTAAGTTTGGTGAACGTATAGACGTCAATTAATTATGCTCGACAATTCGAAATTACTACTCCAATCCCTGGTCACTAAGATAACTATTCATATTATGTTTCGTTTTATAGACTCGCACCTTTATACTGCAGGGCTATGCAGAGGATTTTTAGATCCCACCTAATAGCGGCCGAGGCAATTGCCGTTACCGGGCACATTGGCCGACTCCGTGCTGCTATTGAGAATTCGGCAAACCTTAGTAACGCTTTTGCCCAACCCTGGATTCAACCAGATCACCACTGGATCACAGAGGCATATGTGTTTAATATAAAACTATTTAGTCTTGTCTATATAAACCACTAAAATGCTAACTGGCTGGACCAATATTTATAAAATTTAAAGTATTGAAAGTACCTACATATTGTATATTAAAACACATCAAAATAAATTCAATAATAATTTTAACACGCATTAATGTGCAGAATATATCGTTTGATTTAATTATATTTTATTCTACCTGTGAAAGTAGCAAAAATTCAGGTGCGAAAAAAATTTGCATGGGCTGTTGGAATTCGCAATTAAAAATTATTTGGAATTGGCTTAAAATTAATTTCTTAAATGTTATTTACGATCTGGCTTCTGTATCGTATGACACAAGGGCTATTAAAAAGTAATTTTTGTTAAAAAATAAATTGTAACCACTGTCATTTCAGGATAGGAAATAGTTTTTCGCTTTACCTCTAATATTTTCTAATCGGGAAGTTAATTTTATCTTCCTACTCAAAGAGGGATGTTATAAGTTTAGCGTGTCCGTTTATTTGTAGCATCGTAACTCATAAACGAATGGATGAATTACTACATAAGCTGGATTTATTGAGATAGGTCTTGCGTATAATTTGATATGGTTTCTTGAAATAATATCTTTTTTTATATTATTTAATGGACAAGCGATAATTAACTGCATTAAATGAATATTAGAGTCAAAAAACTGCGACAACGTACGGAAAATTCTCGACTCGAACTACTTTGTTGGGTATAAACTGTAAACTAAAAATAAAACAATATTTCTCAAGATATATTTTAAGCCATATCATCATCGTCAGTCCTGTATATCAACTGTCCCGCTAGACACGGGTCACTTCTCACTACGAGTATGAGAAGGGTAAGGTTCTAGTATCATAGTTCACCACGGTGGCCAAGTGCGGGATGGCAGTCTTCACATGTCACTATTATGGGGACCTCTCAGGCATGCAGGTTTAATCACCATTTTGTCCTTTACCTTTCATTTAGCAAATGATAACTAACAGTTTTAATTAACAGTTTTAATTTTAAGTCTAATGAAGATAATATATTCAAATCACATTGCTGTGCACTTAAGATCAAATAAGACAACTCTATAAAGAACTATTCTGCGAAAATCAAATCTAGCGGAGATCATTAGAAGATGGACTACCTTTTGATCTTCACAACAATCAACTGTAAAGCTCCAATCAAACATATTACATAGAGCATAGCAATCAGATAGAAAGATAAGTCAATCTTGTTCAAAAAAGAACTATCTAGAATACTAGTCGAGCCTGAAAATACACCTATAGTAAACTTGGAACTTACTACGGCTCGCGCACAATGTAGCAATAGATTTGTCTGACTGCTCGAAGCGCCGAATATATTTTACGTGACACACTGACAAATTGTTGTGTTAACTTATACGTTAGTGACACACAGGTTATTAAGATTGACAGCAAACTTATTTACACTTGCACAAGATTAGTGTTTTCTACTATCTGTTTACAAAACTGCGTTAGAATATTATATGGAATAAAATTTCGCCCTTTAATTTTCATTGATGGAACTTCTTTTCTAAAATTATTTATGGCACATGTCACTTGGGAATTTGTTTTAATGTTCAAAATTTATATATTGTTTTGTGTTTCAGTGATTGATTAATTTACTTGAAGGGCTTTTTGCGAGTAATGATATATTATTATTTATTGTTTTCTTGTACCTTGAAGCAAAGACACAATTGCAGCTTCACATTAAATACGTAAAAATGAGGTTAGGAAGAAGTTATGTTAGCGGAAATCTTCTTTACATTTTTCTTTACACTCGATTACCTTTTCTGTGATTGCTCATCAGGGAAGGGATACCAACCAAGACATAGATACAATAATCCATGTAGGTAAAATCTGTCTTGCTCCTTCAATATTAACTCGCTCACATCAGCTGTAAAGGCTAACTTGTAATTTTTCTTTTTTATTCTTCCCATTGGCATATTTACACCAAACTTCCTATTACAGTTTTAAATCTCAATTACGTGACTTGTTTTAATAAAAGTCTTCAAGCTTATAAAAATGTTGCCTAAGTATTTCAACAGTGTGTACAACAACAAAATTAACTTAATCCCGTGGCGCCTTGTGTTTCATTTTATTTATCCTTATATCAGCAGAGTGAATCATGTCCAACTAGTTACTCGCGCTGCCATTCCTGAGTTCGTTAAATAAGCTTACTGTTCGACGTAACACAATTTATGAAAACAATACCAGAATTTCTAATTAAAATAACTTATTTGTGTCGTATAGATTTATCTTTTGTTTAGATGAAAATACGTAGAATGTATATCTTCAGTGAGCTCGTGCTTAAAGTACTGAGTTTGCTACGATGTGACATTTGTCCCCGGTAAGTAAGGTCTTGCAGAAGATAGAAATCTAGTCAGTTAAAAAAATAAATTGACGGTACAATACCTATTTGTTGGGATATTGGGTCAGTTAATAACTCATATATTTTTCGTTTGCGTTTATTGGGAACTTATTAATTCGTGTTTATTGGTGCTGGTGATTATTTGATGCATATACATCATCGATGCTAAAAAATAAAAGCATTGTCTCATTATTTTTTGCACAAAAATACGAGTAAAATTACTTACAAATTAGTAGTGCTCTTAAAATTCTGCACCCGATGGACCGAAGCTATCATGTTTCATGCTATAAAAGTAGCAAAATGATATTAAAAAGAAGCATTTTTTTCCTATACACATCTGTCAATAGGTTAATTTGGACGCGTCAGCCAATACCTGGCTGGCCTAGACAGGTTGATGGTTTGACAAGAAAAACTAATAAAGCCGTAGTATGAGTGGCTATTGAGATTAAGAATGAATCAAGGAAAAATTAAAATATTTTTCAATTTCTGTCCAGTTTTCGAGATACATCAACTGCATAAATAACTTTATAATCCCATATAAATATAAAGGATTACAAAATTACATTTGCAGTTAGAGCTTTAATTAAGAAAATACGTTGTTGGTGTACAAGAAGAAGAAGGTACCGGAGAGGACAAAAGTAATACTATCTACAAAAAGAAATGAGATCCCATAAAAACAGTTCTTGTCAAAAATACCAAGTCTCACGACCGTAAAAAGTTGTGAGATCCATGTAATACCAAGTCAGCTAATTAATAATCTTTAATGTTTTAAATAAATATATTGACTTGGCAATCGCATTAACAATCTAATTTATATATCTATTACTTATGAGATATATTGTGTTTTCATGCGATGGCCGAGTCAATCTATTTACTTAAAACATTAAAGATTATTAATTAGCCGACTTGGTATTACATGGATCTCACAACAACGGTCGTGAGACTTGGTATTTTTGACAAGTATTGTTTTTATGGGATCTACGCGCCAACCTAGCAAAAATAAAAAAAACAAAAATTTGAATTTGAAACCAAAAACAAATAATCTATTCCCGACACTTTTTTGACTGAGTGTATAGCGCTCATAGCTTGACTTGACTTGCCATTCGTAATAGATCGGCAAATTAAACAACCCTCTAACTTTGCCGATCTATTACGCACAGGTCACCATTTGGCCATCCAAACCGCGTGTGGCATTTACATCAGAGCGCTACCATACTTCGGAGGGAACGTAAAACTGTCGATGACGGTTCATGACTCTGGACAAGAATTGTTTGACCATTTTAGAGGCCTCGGTCTAATAGCTCCGACACTATAGTTAGCCACGAGAAAGAAAGAAAATGAATAATAATTTACTATTACATGATAGCGTGTAATAGAAGGGTTATTATGTATATGTGTATAGATACAAGGTATATGGCCTATATTTAGTATTTTAGTCATATTTGTCAATGGTTTGAAAAATAAAATAGACAACTATCAATTCTTACTTTCATTTATTCAGTTTGTCACAAGAATATATCTTAGATAAAGATACATTTACATTTACCGCCACTCTTGGCCATTCTTTTAATAGTAATTGTTTATAAAAGCAGTACAAACTATATCATATTTATAATATTGGGTAGCAAAGTTGTGGATAGTTCAATATATCAAATGTAACATCAATACAATGGATTAGCAACAATATTACTCTAGGTATATTTACTATGTATATATATATTCAATATTTACCACTTTAATATTCACCATAAGTACATATATAATTGATATGGCTTGTTTCACAGCATATGAATCGATTCTATTATATGATATTCCAAGTTCTAAACTTATAACATCTCACAACTGACAAAACCACCCACAATATCAATTATACAATAGCTCCGCTATATTACATTGCTTCTGCATTATTTCTATTGAAAATACTCTAAATAACACCACCGAAGCAATATAGAATCGTGAAACACAATAATATAATAGTCAGAATTATATCGTACCTTAATTAGCCGTTGCCGGAGCGAAACTGACCAGAGTCTGTTCACACTTGTCTTTATACTCTATTTACCCGTTTGACAGTGTCAAATGCCAAAATGTCAAACCAATTTGTCTATTTTAAAATTGGCAACACTTGTTCGTCTGATGTTCACACTTCGATTGCCGGGAGACAACTGAGTGTCGCTCCGTAGCGATCTGACTTTTATACTAGTGAACAAACAACTCACCAAGTGATGATATGACGTTTCGTCGCCACGTGCAGATTGAAATACAATGTTTTATTACAAAACTAATTCATAATACATTTTATACTTAAAATATAATTGTTTTAACATTTTATAGAAACATATACATATATGGTTATATCTTGTTAGAGTAACTTAACCTGAAACTCGACGTAGAAATAACAATGATATAAATTCTATCCAGATTTATAACAGTTTGATATCCGAGCTTTTGCTGGGATGATAAAAAGGTACTTACAAACGTGACACACATACTTTAGACGTACTTACTTTGATATATTTTTGAATATCTTTACAATATATTTCAACAAATCTATCACGTGCAACAAAATAATTCTCATAACCACTCGACCGTTACCGACCACATACCGACAGTGTAGTATGTAAACATCCTTACGGCTTGGCCACGGGGACCGGCGACGCAACCTGCGACACGACCGGCGACGCGACAATTCGCGCGACGCGAAAAACATGCCACGGGCACATGCGTTCGCCGCCGCGACCAGTGTAGACCAGGAGCGAGACGACATTAGCTGAGATCTTTTTATGAATTTTTTCTCGACATTGTACGGACTTTGGTGCCAATATCACATTTGTTTCAACCCGGCAATCGAACCCGAGACACAAAGGCAGACTTGATATTGAGTACCTAACCACGGTAATGAAATCTATAGGTACTGTATTTTATCTTTATACAAACGGTGGGAACGCGATTTATACCTACGAGCGTCAGGCTCGGTACCCACCTAACCTACTGCATACCAAACTCGGATCATTCTCACTAGTTCCACCAGCAATTAGTTCCATGGAACTAGTTAGATTTCTTTTTCTCAGTAGTTCCACCGTAGTTGTTAAGTCCATGGAACTACTGAGAAAAAAAGTCTCACTAGTTCCATGGAACTAATTGCTGGTGGAACTAGCAAATGATCCCCAAACTCAAGGCGCTTCGGTATACATTCTGTAGGTACCTACTGAATGCGTACTGAGCCGACGCTAGTATTGTAACTCGAGTTTTGAGTTAAAATACGGAAAAGCTTATGTAGGTAGGTGTGATCTAACTAACTAGGTAGGTATATGCACTTCTACAAACTAACTTAGGTATTTTGAAATCACAGACAGACATTTCAACTTTATTTATACTGTATTCATTTATGTAGATATAGATAACATGCAGACGTTCCAAATAGCTAACTAAAAATTCTAAGAATAATATCATGCTCGCGGAGAAATAAACTAAAACATTTTATACTGTCTCAGCTCCGGCGCTAGTCGCCGCGACTACCGCTCGACGCCGTGGCGTGCGCCGTACTAAGCCATACGTTTGTTTTGGTCGCGCGACGTGTCGCGCGACTCGCCGAGGTGCCGCTCGGTGCTATTCGCCGGTCGCGTCGCCGGTCGTCGCTGCGCGTGACATGCTTAGAACATATCTGTCGCAAGTCGCGTCGCCAGTCGCGTCGCGCGAATTTTCGCTGGAGCGAATTGTCCGTGGCCAGGCCGTTACATACTGTGCTACTTCAACTTATAAGTCAGGGTCCGCTAGAATGACTTCCGGGACAACATCCTGCATTATCCGCAGCAAGAATAGCAGACATTAAAATTTGCGTTGCGGCGGATTCAGACGAAGTAAGTTCCACGTACTTCATAGAGCTTGTTATATCATTGTTGTTTTATGTGTAGAATGTATTTTGTGCGTCGGCGAAGTATTTTAGTAAGACATGATGAAGAGTTAATGGAGAGATTTAGATCTATCTACCTTTTTTTGGATTGGTATTATTTTCTGATTTTGAATGATTAGCTTTGTGAATGTGTAACTGCTTTTAGGTTAAAAATGTAAAGCCGGTTTGCATACTACAATCAGTTATTATTAACAATGTAAACGAGCTAATTTATTTATCTTCCTAGCGATATCAAGATTTGGAGCCTGCGGTTTTCTTTCTATGAGTATTCTAACCAGATGAATTGATGAACCTATTGTGAATTTGTGAAAAAGCTAATACTCTGTCAAATAATAGCTTTTCGACAAAGTTACTCGCGACTCAAAGGTAAGGTGACGATATTCCATGGTTAGCCATGAAACCCCGCAGATTATTGTCATTGGTATATCAAAGTGTATTGGTACTTACCATAATTTCGGTCACACCGAGGATTTGAATCCGGTACCCTCAACACGGCAGTCTGCTGATATCACAAAAAAAACAATGTACGCTAACTATAACCCGAAATTACCAATAGTTAAATACAACATTCAAAACCCCAAACCACTTCCTCGATAAGAATCCGACGCTATCCATCAGTGACTATATATATATCTAGAACAAGGTTATCAAGTTCCGGAGAGGCTTTGACACCAGATGCCCATACTAAACTAATTATACCAACTACCTCCTAGTTTAAGATATCACGACTCAACTTTGTGTACGTCACGGCACAGTTTTCGTGCCGCACGATATGAGAGTATGATGTTATAAGTAGTTATTCATAAGCTTATTGTTGTACCGTGTAAAAATTTTAAAATGATTCTTTATGTAGAGTATGGCTCATAAAATCATATGTATATTATAGCGATAGAAAATTATGTAAACTGTAGTTTGATTTCAATGTGTAATATTCGCGTAAACCCAAAAAAATACTATTGAAGTCGGTTTGTCGAAAAAACCGCTTGACAAATAAAATCAATCGGCAAATCAAAATAAGGCAGGTACGTTATACATTGATGTATGTACTAAGACTCACCCACGGCTCCACCCGCATGAATTAAATACCTTCCTCAGGAATCACACTATATTTTGGTGTAAACTCTACTAAAAGCCGTTAGGTAGCTTTTGAATTTATGGTGTTCATACAGTCAGAACGAAAAGGAAACAATTTTTATAATAAGTACCTATACATAAAATGGATCACGGATAGCAATTAAGTACGAAATCACAGTGAACGTAAAAGTAATATGATAAAGTTAATCGATTCAGATAGTAAATTAAAATGAAATTTATTTTAACTAGGTTTTATTTAGTTATACCTAGCTACGATTGGAAAGTAAAAGTTATGTTTATCATCAATAAAAACCAATACCTCCTTAAGAACTTAATCTATTGATACTCATTATATAAATACACACATATCTAGAGCATAAATAAATACATTTTAATCCGGCAGGCGATTGGCCTAAGAATATACGCTGGACTGATACAATTTTTGTTTGCACCTTGTTTGTTCATAAAGTGTTTAGACCGGATCGCAACATTCGAACACCCGTGTGTTCAAAAACACTCAAGAGTATAAATATGAAGCTTTTTCTATCAACTCAATTGATAACAGCTTATAAAATTTAATAATGATTTATGTCAGTACCTACTTAGCAATTGTATAGTCCCTGGTTTCTGATTGAATTTAGTTAATACATTTATTTAATTGAATTTAGTTAATGAATTTTAGTTTATAAGGTTAATAAATTTAGTTAATGAAGTTGAATTGTGTTGAAAGGGCAGACCCCTTCAACACAATTCATAAACTAAATTTATTTATAGTGTTAATTTTCAAAAATTTAAATGCTGTGGAGATGAGAGCTTTGAGGAGTATGTGCGGAGTAAGGCTGATAGATAAAGTAAAAACAGTGTGATACGAGAGAAGTGTGGTCTAAAAGAAGATGTAGTGACAAAGATTGAAACAGGAATGTTGCGTTGGTTTGGACATTTGAAACGGATGGATGAAAGAAGAAATACCAAAGGAGTGTATCGTGCGAGAATGAATGGAAATGTTGGTAGGGGACGCCCTAGGTGGACGTACGCCAACCAAATAGGTGACGTACTGAAAAAGGGCCAAATTAAAAGTACCGTTTTCGGGGGGATGGGCCTCGTTAGCCTTGGATGGCAACCCGTCTAGGAGAAGGAAAACTCCGAAATTAAACCACTCTCTTTGGGGGGATGGGCCTCGTCAGCTTTGGATGGCAACCCGTCTAGGAGAAGGAAAACACCGAAATAAAACCAACATTCAGGGAGCATACCCGAAAACAAACCCCAAACCAAGGTGTCAACCGACCCGTGCCGAGGGATTCATGGCCAGAGAGCAAGCTGGTCGCAAACGGAGTGCATGTGTTGGTGGTCACAGGGCACAGCTGGGATTCCACCTTATCTCCGTAAAGGGCTCTGCGGGGACGGATATTTTTAATCCCTAATGCTCGTGGGAACGCTATAAGAACTAAAAATAACATTTCTCCAGACGGCGGCAACGCGGTTCGTAACCCATCACGTCTCGTTTCCCGCGAGGGCGAAAAGCGGCCTACGGAAAGCCGGTTTGCAACATTAAATGTTGGAGGAGGAATGGATGGTAAATTGAATGAAGTATGCCAGATGATGGATGATAGAAAGATTGATGTTCTATGTGTGAATGAGACAAAAAGGAAAGGTTGTGGCCCCACCAAGCATGACAGCTACACGGCTTATTGGTCTGGGGTAGACAGTACCACCAAAGCCTGCAAGGGAGTTGGTTTAATACTGTCTGCGCGAATGAATGAGTGCGTTAAGGAATATGAATGTGTAAATGCTAGACTATTGTGGATGAGAATGAAAGTAGGACTTACTCGCCTCTTTATTGTAGGGGTTTACGCCCCGGTCAATATAGTAGCGGGTATGTCACAGCAAGAACAAGCCGAAAGGCAGGAATTTTGGGAGAACTTAAGAGCGATTTTGAGGAAATGTAAGGATAACGAAAGATTGATCTTATTAGGTGATTTCAATGGATGGGTGGGGAGTAAAACGAGATGGATTTGAAAGGGTTTTAGGTGGATTTGGTGATGAGAGTGTCAATGAAAATGGAAAAGTTTTGCTTGAGGTTTGTTTAGAGTGGAGCCTTTGTGTGACAAACACCATGTTTGATCACAAAAGGATACACATGTATACGCGTGAGGCTAAGAATGTTAGAAGAAGTATGATTGATTTTGTAATTGTAGATGAACGTTTGAGAAAGAATTTGTTATGAAGTTAGATACAAGGGTGTATCGAGGGATCGGCATCCACACAGACCACTTCTTGGTGATGAGCCGGATAAGTGGACTCTTTAAAGGATGGCGACACCGAGAACATAATCAAAATAGGGTCCTAGAAAGAATAAAAGTAGAAAATCTGCAAGAAAAAGATGTGAAAGATGAGTATAAGCGAAGATTGATAGCAAGATTTGAGAGGTTCGATGGCATTAATGATATGGAAGAATTATGGCAATCTTTTAAAGAAGAGATAGTATGTGTAGCGTCTGAAGTATGTGGTGTGATCAAGAGAAGGAAAATACGAAAGGCTTAGAATACATGGTGAGACAAGGATGTACAATCAGCAGTGTCAGAGAAGAAGAAAGCTTGGTTAGATTGGTTGGCTGCCAGAGCAAATGAAAGAATGGGAAAGGCAACGAGTGATGACATAGATGAAGCAAGAAAGGAGATTGTTAGGTCAAAAAGAATTGTGAAAGAAATTGTTAAAAGGAAAAAAGAGGAAAAGAAAGATGAGTTTGATAGCAGACTATCTGAAGATTTCCGGAGAAACATAAAGTTTTTCTGGAAATCCGTTCGTGCAGTTCGAGGAAGAACTCAATCCTCAGAATACACGTCAATCAGAGACAAGAATGGAAAGATACTGAATGGTGAATCATGCGTGCTGAAGAGATGGAAGGAGTATTTTGAAGGTCTATTTGAAAGACCGGCGATAGAGACATCGATCGACGAAATGAATGGTAATAATAGCAATGATGAAAGCGATATTGGTGTGGATGAGATTGTGAAGGCGTTGGGAAGTATGAAATTAGGTAAGGCTGCAGGATATGATAGGATTACAGTTGAAATGCTGAAGGCTGGACAGGGCATCATAGTTGGTCAGCTGACCAAGCAGCGCTTATTTAACTTGTGCTGGGGCACCGGCCGAGTACCTGATGACTGGACCACAGCGGTGGTTATGCCTCTTTATAAGGGAAAAGCTCGCAACAAGACTGCAAGAACTATAGAGGCATTAGCCTTCTCAGCATTGTTGGCAAATTGTATGCAAAGGTACTGATTGAAAGAGTTATGGAAGTAACCGACAAGAAAATTTGGGATGTACAAGCAGGATTCCGAAAGGGTATGGGGTGCACGGATCAAGTCTTCTCCTTGCGGTGCGTAGCCGAAAAATTCTTGGCCAAAGGACAAAAGGTTTATTGCGCATTCGTGGATTTGGAAAAGGCTTACGATAAAGTGGTGAGGAATGAAATGTGGTCGGTACTGTCGATGTATGGGGTGAACAGCAGCCTCATAAGAGCTCTGAAATCCCTTTATGAAGATACTAGAGCTTGTGTGAGGATAAATGGGTCGTACACGAATTGGTTTACCATCGAGACAGGTGTTAGACAGGGATGTGTAGCGTCGCCGTGGCTGTTCAACCTCTTCATGGACAGTTGTTTGCAAGATTTGAAAAATAGTGACTGTGGATTAAGGATGAATGAGTTACTTGTCAAATGCCTCCTTTATGCTGATGATCAGGTTATATTTGCGTCTTCAGCGGAGGAGTTGCAGGAGATGGTAACAATCATGCATGGTGCGTTAGAGAGGAAAGGAATGAAAGTAAATGTAAGTAAAACGAAAGTTATGGTTTTTGAAAAGGAGGAATACGCTACGGCTTGTAATGTTATGATCGATGGACAGCGAGTGGAGCAAGTGAATGAGTTTGTATATTTAGGTACGCTGTTTACGAGAGATGGTAAGAATGAAGAAGATATTGAAAGAAGAGTTAATGCAGATAATAGAGTGAATGGAGCTCTGAAGGCGTTTATGAATAGCCAAAACGTGTCCAAAAAGGTACGTTTGGCTGTCCATAGAAGGGTGTTAGTACCTACTCTTATGTATGGTAGTGATAGTTGGGTATGGCAGAAGAGTCATGAAAGTAGAATAAATGCTGTAGAAATGAGAGCACTGCGAAGTATGTGTGGTGTTTCTTTGACTGACAGAGTAAAGAATTGTGTGATAAGAGAGTGTTGTGGGGTAAAAGAAGATGTAGTGACAAGCATCGAGAAAGGTATGCTAAGATGGTTTGGACACGTGGAGAGGATGGATGACGAAAGACTGACCAAGCAGATATATAAGGCAAGTGTGGAAGGGACAGGACGAAGGGGAAGACCTAGGCTGACGTTCTCTGACCAGATTGGAGACATCCTAAATACAGGACAGGTTAGAAGCACGCTGAACAGAAGAGCATGCATGAGGAATCTGATGGGAGTGAATGAAGCAAGAGAGATATGTCAAAATCGTTGCAAATGGCGCTCCGTAGTCTCTGCCTACCCCTCCGGGAAACAGGCGTGAGTCTACGTATGTATGTATGTATGTAAAAGTAATAATGAATGTCGAGGAAGCGAAAGAGGTATGTTTGAACCGAAGCATGTGGCGTTCTATAGTCTCTGCCTACCCCAATGGGAGACAGGCGTGACGATATAGATAGATAGATAGAATTTAATTTTCAATGTGGTTTTAATTTACTATATTATACTAAGAATTTTAAGTATTTTTTTTTTTTTTTTTGGTATCGGGTTGGAAAATCCTCATGGAGTCCCTCCGCCCCGGGGGGGAAGGACGAAGGGGACTGTCAGACTCTTACTGACTAAAAACCAACCCGTGCTCCTCATGTACCCATGTGTCGGAGGGTAGGGTTTCACCAAAGCATTCCTCGCTACCCCCCGACGGGTATTGGCCCGCCAGATGGTCTGGCGGGCCCCGAACGAAACCCCCTTGGCGGCGGATGAAGGTGTTGGGCTCCGCCGCCAAAACACCCAGCGGCCGCAGAGGATAGGGAGGACGGCAACGCAACACCGCATCTCCTCTTCCTCTGCGGCCCCACCGCGACGCAACGATGGTGCGCCCCCATTTGGTCGCGGGAGATAGGGCGCGGGGCAACGCAACACCCACACGCCTCTCCTCCCGCGACCGCACCCGACTGCGAGGGACAGACAGAACTGTCCCCCGCACCCGCACCATGGGACGCATCCTACGCAGGCCTCTACCAAGCCCACGTGGAGCGTCCCCTCCCGGGATCCCGCTTAGCTTCACCGTGGGTGGCTTCTAACCCACGGTTACTGAGCCCCCCCACCACGACAAGGTGGAGATCCTACGGGGGGGAAGAATTTTAAGTATGGCAATTTTACCTTAATGGGTTAGCTACATTCCCAACTTGCAATCATAGTTACACAAGTACTAATCTTAGTTGGCAAATTATAGTCCGTGCCACGAGAACATAGACTTTTTGTAAACAAAGAATTTCTACTAAGTTACTTAGCGATAGTTCTGTCAAAAACAAATAATGTCAAATCCAATGAGCGCAACGGTACATAGATACGTGTCATTGGAAACTAATATGTCAATGGATCGTGTTTTTATCGATATTATGCGCTGTCATCAGGATCTTTTAATGTTTTGAGGTACTGACGCCTAGAATGTCAACAATTGGCGTTAGTTCATTGAAATGTTACTTTCTTGGGCTTAACATGCATTTTTCAGAGGACAAAATAGTTTTTTTAGTTATCAAGATGGGGTAAATGTAAAATTAAATACAAGTTTATAGGATCGCAACGATCTTCCCGCTGCCGGTATCTCGAAAAAGCGGGTGCAGAATAGCAGATGGCAGAAAATTATTTATACCTAAAAAAGAAATTGCGTTTTCAGACTATCGTAACTTTAAATGGACTTTGTTTAAGTTCATTCTGACATTTCATTCACAGACAACGTAAAATCTCCATGCCTAGAAATTTTTATGCAATGCACTAGCTAGTTATCCGTAATATTGTTCATTGTTGGTCAATAATTTATTATTTTAGGATAGGTATGCTACTTTGAGCAAGTGATTTAGTGTCTATGATTTAAAAAAATCGTGTCAATAATAGAGTAACATGTATGTACACTATCATTAACATACATGGTACTCTATTTTTCCTTAATTTACAGAATAAATTACGAGTAAAACGTCAAAAAACCGGCAAATTTATGAACATTCGACCATTCAAACACAAATCAAATATTTTTATTTCAGTAAAATTTAACAATATAAATTTAAAAACATAGTGGCATAATTAGGCATTGAAAAAGAAAGACTGTTCAAAAAGTATAAAATCTAAAACACAACTGTTTGAAAAAAGGTTGTGAAGAATGTTTGTTTACAAAAAGTCTATCTTCTCGTGGCACCAACTATAGATGTTTTGTATAATTTAGTAGAATTACATTAATCTGCGGCCAAATTATAAGTCTCCATTTAAACTTGACAAGTTATTGGCTGTTTTAGACTCCAATTAATAAGACAGTTCAAATAATACATAAAATTAATTTTTATACATAAAAAAATTGTGGTTGACGGCAAAGAATACAAGTGTCACCACCCCCTATCTTCCCGTGGGTGTCGTAAGAGGCGACTAAGGGATAACACGATGCAAATACCATCTTTGCGTAGAGACGGAAAACTCGACATCAAACCCTATACGACTGCCTCGTTGGTCTCTCGGCATAAATGTGCGCGTGGGATCGGGAGGTCTCGGGTTCGATTCCTGGGTCGGGCAGTGTTATTGGGTTTTTCTGTCACGAAGTTCTCAGTAGCAGCACGGAGTCTGGAAATGTGCCCGGTACGGCAATAGGCTCGCCCCTTATTACGTGGGACTAAAGTATATCTGGCGAAAAGTGGGTGTAGAAATACACCTCTGCCTACCCCTTCGGGGATAAAAGGCGTCACGATATGTATGTATGTATGTGTATTAAGTTGTAATTGAGACAATTTGGTTTGTAGTATTGTTTGAAATGACAATTGTTTTAAAATAATAAGTCTTGTAGTAACATCGTTGTACGAAATTTATTTCTGATTATTTCTGTAGTATTTTGAACTGCAGCCTTGAAATAGTAACTATTAAATATTATATGTTGCAGTACTACAATTATGCAAATACCATCATGGAAGTATTTTTAATTAAGATAATGAATTTACTTTTATAAATATTTCGAGGCAGCGAGAGTTTAGTAAAGATACCAACAGATTGCTATACAGGAGCTATCGAGTTTATTTCAGAAAACCAACAGCTTTTTACTATTTGACATAAAATATTCTTAGGACACAGAGAGCCAATGAAAGGTTTTCCCGCTTAAGTGTTTGATTTTATAAATTGCGTGGACATAGTCTAGTTACCATATTTGAAATAAATAGAAACTATTGACAACTGTTCAGAAGAACAAACAAGCTGAACAAAAATCCAAATTATCCCTACATAAATATTTACAATTATAATTAACCAAAAATTACATAATGAATTTATGTAATGTTTGGTTAGTTATAATTGTGTAGTAGTAAAAATCAAGGCTTAGTATTCGCCCCCCCGTGGGATCTCCACCTTGTCGTGGTGGGGGGCTTAGTAACCGTAGATTTGATTTTCTCCCACGGTGAAGCTAAGCGGGATCCCGGGAGGGGACGCTCCACATGGGCTTGCGTGAGGCCTGCGTAGGATGCGTCCATAGGTGCGGGTGCGGGGGACAGTTCTGTCTGTCCCTCGCAGTCGGGTGCGGTCGCGGGAGAAGAGGCGTGTCGGTGTTGCGTTGCCGCGCGCCCTATCTCCCGCGACCAAATGGGGGCGCTCCATCGTTGCGTCGCGGTAGGGCCGCAGAGGAAGAGGAGATGCGGTGTTGCGTTGCCGTCCTCACTATCCTCTGCGGCCGCTGGGTGTTTTGGCGGCGGCGCCCAACACCTTCATCCGTCGCCAAAGGGGTTTCGTTCGGGGCCCGCCTGACCATCTGGCGGGCCAATACCCGTCGGGAGGTAGCGAGGAATGCTTAGGTGAAACCCTACCCTCCGACACATGGGTGCATGAGGAGCACGGGTTGGTTTTTAGTCAGTAAGAGCCTGACAGTCCCCTTCGTCCTTCCCCCCAGGGCGAAGGGACTCCATGAGGATTTTCCAACCCGACACCAAAAAAAAAAAGTATTCGCCTCACCGAATCTAGCTTAGTGTTAAATATTATGTCAAGGTTGTGCTTTTTACATGCATTAATGGCTTTGCTCGCTCGCCACAGAAACGAATTTTGACGATAGTTGTAAGAAACCAATGGAAGTTGTATAGGAGTGTTCCTCACAACTTTATTAGGTACCTACATTAAAACTAATTTTAGATAAAAGGTTAGGACAATCAACAGCTCCCGATATTATGTTGATCATATACACTACATCTGCTATTTCGCGCCGCTTTGTTAGCGGTAGAATTTAGAATTTCGCGCATAACTTTAGGTAGTCGCTGGATGAATATGGATATTTTATGCGATACCACAAGTATCTAATGAACTTTACCTGGATATTCTCGATACGCAAAATGTATTTATCATACCGAGGATTCTATACTTGGCAAGAGTACTCCAAAATGCTAGGTACGTACAAAGGTACAGAATAATATTTTAAAAGGTTTTGCTTCCTTAAAGTTATTGGATAGGACTTACAAATCCTAGTGATTGCGATGCCTTAGCAATAACATAGTGTAATAAAATCTAATAGTGAGCGAACTTCTTTGTCTGGGCGCTAAATGCCGACATCCGACTGGACACTGCAAATAACTAAGGGTTGACACAAAAACATTTTGCAAGTACCTACTTCCGTCCATACAGATGATATGTACCTATGTTTGTAAGTTCAAATTAATCTACGTGTTGTAGTAGTATTGATTTCTAGCATTTTTATTATTAGCAATTTCGTGCTTTAATGGTTATTCTTCGCGATATGTAAGTAATAAATTAAATGCAGGTTAAAATCTACAGTTGATTTATCTACTTAGAGATGCTTTAAAGAGCAATTATTTGCATCATTTATTGTTTGACGATTTTAATTTTCCGTTGTTAATTCAGTATCATCACAATCATCATCACTATCACTACATAGTTTAAAACAAAGTCTGTTTTCTGTCTGTTCCTATGTATGCCAAAATCTTTAAAACTAGATAATTTTGACTGACTTGATAATTTTTTTAATAGATAGAATGATTCAAGAGAAAGGTTTATATGTATAATACATGCATAATAATATAGTAGAGAAACACTGGTAGTTTTAGAGGTTTCTAATGTGATGTCGTAAATAAACCCATTGCAAACGCTGCCTGACCCCTACGAGATGGATCAAAATAATGTAGGTACAGTACTACAGTATTGTACAACTTAAAAAGGTCTACAAAAAAGTCCGCAATGGTATAATTATGTCTTTTTCTTAGGGATAGCCCACAATAACCATTTCTTATCATTCCCCTTTACGAGGAATAATGGCTTATTTACGAAGCGATTTTATTAATCTTTATCCGATTAAGTACCTTAAATACATTAAACATGTAATATAGATCAATAGGGCTCTTTACAGACATATGAAATATTTAAAATGCAGGGATATACTTAGTGGTTGCGGCGGGGCTGGCGGCCGGCGACGCCGCGACGACGCGTGCCTTTATACATTGCACCCGTGTGGAGCCAGGGCGGGTCGCTAGTTTTTCGATATAATTGATTCTCATCCACACATACAAACAGATTAAGAATTGCAATGGAAAGTAACACATGGTGCTGAAAATTGAATTTGAAATCGATGGAATCTCATGTTTACATTATTGCTGCTGTACGATACCGACAAACAACCGTAGACTGCACATGTAGAACGCATTATTAAAAAATTGTCGCATATGCACAGAATAATATTAGCGATAGCCACACTTGCAACTTCGTACCGACGCGCAGTATAGGTCCGGCGGACGGGCCGCCTGCGAAAAAGTGGCGGGGGGACGCCGCTCTGCCCCGCACCGCACCTCATCGTTGGCCTGTCTAGACAGCCGAGTTACTTCACTATTAGATTTTATTACACTATGGCAATAATGTGATTTATATGTTCATCAAATAACAATTTAGAATCATGGATGACGCCAAGGTCACGTGTAGTAGTGCACGTTTGCTCAGTACCATGGAGCACTGGGCAAGCTGTTTATACTGGCTGTCATGAAAATCTTTGAATCAATACCGTTAAATATACCGATGACACATCCCTGTTCTAGGCTATGGTATTTATCATTATAATATGGGTTGTAGGGGGATACAGTCAAATCTAATATGACTAGTTTTTTTTTTATTTATAGTCTCACGCCTGTATGCCCGAAGGGGTAGGTAGAGGTGTAATTATTACACCCACATTTCGCCATGAATTTTTAGGTCCCACGTAATAGAGGGCGAGCCTATTGCCGTTACCGGGCACATCACCAGACTCCGGGCTGCTACTGAGTATTCGGAAAAACCTAGTAACACTTTTGCCCGACCCGGGAATCGAACCTCTCTGGACCATGGATATAACCAGTGTGACTAATAAACTGAACTCGGGCTCCAAGGCGTAAGTCTCGAATGCAACTGGGATAACACAGGACAATGATGATGACTACATCTTTATCAAAGATTCTTGTCTGAATTGCTTACATTCCTTCAAAAGAGAAAATAGACATAATATTTGTACAACTGATAATTTAAATGTTGTTTCGGTAACCGAAAATTTTGTTCAACTTCGTTGGTTACAGTTTATGAGTAATAAAAAAGAAATATGCCAAATAAAAATGGTTCTCATTAAAGTTTTTTTACATTTCATTTCTTAATACAAAATCTTAAATTTTAATTGGCCAGACAACATTTTACGAGTTCAAAATACAAAGGATTTCAGACATTTAATAGCATTTGGTTCAAAAATATATTCGTACTTTCCTAGGGCTTGGAATGTTATATGTAACTTTATATATAGCATTTTCTCTAGCTGTCGTATTTATTTGTGAGTTTAGATTTACTGACATTGAGAAAACATAGCAGTAGATATATTTGGGTTTGTTAATTACTTATAAGAGCATATGTGGAGTTTGAGATCGGGTTGTTATTTGTGGTTTGGTATGCCGTAACCATTGAAATAGAAGAATTCTTCCCTTTTGGGTAAGCAACAAAATAAAGTAATTGTACAGTTCTCGGCTTTGATTAACCACTGTTTAAGACGTCTATTTTTTGCAAAAGCAACACTAGTCGTTTGATCACTTCTTACACATTATAACTATAAAATAAAAGTTAGTAGTATAACTATGTCGCTCTATTCTGATTGATCTGACACATTTGGGTAGTTCTAATAAATTGTTGTTTCGGGTGGGAATCGAACTTATAACATTGGCTACCGCTTAAGCCTCTCCGCCACTCATGCAGTCTTTTGTTTTGTCTGTTTTTTGTTTTCTATGAAGAAGAAAGCTACGAGACTATGAAAGTTAATTTCAATAAATATGAAGGGTAATTCTTGCCACTGCGAAAGAAGCATTTCTACGAAGACACACAAATTTTTACTATGCAATATAGCAACTTACATTTTTTTTTTAATTTATTTAACGTTCAATCGTGAAATAAAAAAATCCTATAGTTAGGTACTTCCTGAAAGGGAGACATGAGAATGTATTTTGAGTAATGTTCTTGTCTTGCTTGTTACATTGCATTACATTATTATCACAATCTCTTTCTATTCGATCTTCATTACCTTAGAAACGACTTTCTAATCATAATGAAGACATAAAATGTCGTAATTTATTGATCAATCTTATTTGCAACTTATTCTATGCACGTGTTCGTAATAAATTCTTTGCATGTTATGGTCTAAATTGCTTGAGATTGTTTACTTACGTTGTGTAGGGAGTTAGACTATAGATTGCTGTAGCAATATACTGTTTTAGACTGCTTCAATTACCTTGTACGTGTTTTTCAGTATTGATTAACCAAATTTCATACGTGTTGAATTGTTTACTTGGTAAACCAGGATGATTGCATGTCAGCTATCGCAACATAGCCTATTTTTAATTCTGATGAAACTTTCTAGTAATGTAGCTTATAATAATACACAGTTTGTCTTTGTAGCGCATGACCGGTACCTACCGAGTGTACGTCATAATACCGTCCATACGCTCGGCCAATCAGGGAAGGCCATCGTCCGCGCTCGTAAGTTTTGCCCTTATTTGGTAATGCGCCGACACCAACGCTGATGGAGGGCCGGTATATAAAGGGGCCGACAGAGAGGCCGTCACCGCTACTCTACACTAACCTACTACCGCTACTCTATTCTATATCGCTATATCCATATACATTCTACGTGTATCCTGGTCCCAGTTTGTAAAGTCCCCCGCGACACAGGATTTATTCCTAGTACGGGAGTTGTCTTTTTAAAAGAAAAAAAGAAAGAAAAGAGGAGCTCTCTAGTTGGAGGTACACCACACTTTATACTTCGACAGGAAAAGGTTCAGCGGTGAACTGATACAGGCTTATGATGATGTGAATCATACCCACGACCGTCAGCTTACCAGTCAGAGTCATTGACCTCTAAACAAAAAGGTCATTCGATATGAAAGCCTAATGTTAACTCAAAGTCCTAAATTCATCTCCGTTTCAATAGATCTTAGCCCTAACTAAACATTTAAATTCAAGTCATGTGTTTTAGTTATATTTACAAGTTTATAAACTTCTGCATAATAAAACAATTTAGGTCTAAATTTGTCTAAACTATTTAGATAGACTAGTTTATTTCATAAGTTTCTATTAGTTGTAAGTGATGGGTCTCGTTCTGTATTTATATGATTAAAGAGTAGTTTGTGACTAAAATTAAATAGTTTTAATGTAGAGGAGGTCAGTCATCTGCCAATTGAATGTCTAGAACTAGACTCTATATTCTGTTGAACTTACGTAAAAAAAGGCAAAGGCAGCAATAGCCTAGTGGAAATACCAACGGACTGCAATGCAGAGGGTATCGGGTTCAAATCCACGGCGCGCACCAATGACTTTTCGACGTTAAGTGGGTATTAAATAGTTAATTATCGCTTGCCCAGTGTCTCGGAGAGCACGTTAAACCGTCGGTCCTGACTGTCATGAAGATCTTTAATAGTCGTTACGGGGAGTCAGTACCCTCAAATAAACTGATACTGGTCTAAACCATAGAATATCGCTATCCCTTTAGTTTACGGAGGTCAGACGGCAGTCGCTCTGAGGAAAAGTTGATATTCTGTCATATCTGGATAGACCAGTAAGCGGACCCCGGGCTCCAAGGCTGTAAGTCTTGGATGCAACTGGGATAGCGCTAGGGCGATGATGATTCTGTTGAACTTACGTAATTATTTTTGGAAGACGTAATAATTTACTTATAGATACTTACCGATGATCTGGCTAAGATTGCGGGAAGGGGTTAGATGTCGGCGGTTCAAGATCTGTGGAGAATCTTGGGGGAGGCCTATGTCCAGCAGTGGACGTCTCTAGGCTGACATAATGAATAATTTACATATAGGTACTTTTTTGTAAAATTGTTTTATATTGTGAACTATAATTAGCTAAATAACTGATTGATCGTTTCTGAGATTAGCACGTTTAACACTCTTCTTTTTTTTTATAGACTCACGCCTGTATCCCCGAAGGGGTAGGCAGAGGTGTAATATTTATTAACACCCACATTTCGCCATGAATTTTTAAGTCCCACGTAAGGGGGCGAGCGTATTGCCGTTACCGGGCACATCACCAGACTTCGAGCTGCTACTGAGAATTCGGAAAAAACCCAGTGACACTTTTGCCCGATCCGGGAATCGAATCCGGGACCTCTGATCAGTAGTCGCACACGCTATCCACTGGACCACGGAGGCATTTCATTATATTGTTATTACATTTATAATATTACTAGAGGACGCCAGCGGCTACGCCTGCAATATTTTTAAATTTACCCATTTTGGCCGATCCCGTGGGAATTTCGGGAAATCCCTTCTTAGTGCACCCATACGGTTCCCAAGGAACACACATGCCAAATTTCAGCTTCCTGCGCCCAATAGTTTCGGCTGTAGCGTGTCTGTCAGTCAGTCAGTAACGCAAGGATTTTATATATTAAGATTATTACATAATTTCATATTTACTAAAGTATATCTGGCGAAAAGTGGGTGTAGAAATACACCTCTGCTTACCTCTACGGGGTTATAGGCGTGAGACTGTGTAATATGTATGTATACTAACACTCAGACATAACAACAACAACAACTTGCCGAAGTCTTCATTTTTATTAATTTTATTTAATTAAGGGGGGAAGGGGGATAAAAAGGGAGATTAAATGAAAGATTTCATTTAAACATGGAAAATATTGAGCAGCACCAAACAAGATATCCCGTCGCCCAAAAATGTCATAACAAAAGTGAATCAATATTTCGCTAGAAGAGCAAAACAAATGGTTCCTAAGCAATGAAAATCATGTTATTGAATTGCAATCAATATTAGTCAAAAATAAGAAAGATGACCAACATATTTCAATGCACGGATATCGTATTAAAACATTTGTGACGTTTTTGTTGAGCCTCTTAAGTCTTCATATTTGAGCATTTTCAAATGCAGTGATTATAATGACCACAATAAAATTAAAGTTGTGTGTGAAGTTTCAAATGTGAAATCTAAATTAGTTAAAATTGAGCACAACGCGGAACTAATTTTCATACCTATGCTGCATACTTTGGGAATGTGAACCAAAATACAAAAAAGACAATAAACGTATATGTTTAAATTATTTATTTTTATTTTCTTCCCATAATCACAGTTATTTTGTACACTTAATTGTAAAGCTTCCATAATCATTTGCAGTCTAATTTGCAAAGCCCGACGATTTAAATATGAATCCTGTGAGTGTGGCGTAAGTGTAAGATGAATAGCTCGATAATGACATTTATGAAGATAAAAGAGAAAGTAATTAACGTAAATAAGAAAATATTGTGACTCAGGGTTTCATATTTAATATTTTTGGCTTTATTTTCATATAAAGAGTCTTTCAGAAATAGGTAGTCATATTTTAAATACTGCATCTGCCTAATGTAGGCGAAAAACTAAGGAACTCTTAGACAACTCCCGTAAAAAAATAACTTCCCATACTTTAATTTAAAATTTGGTAACATTTACTTTAGTAATTGACTATGACTTTCTTGGGAAAATTTATTCATCTAAATGGACAGAAGCAGTATCTAAAATATGACCACCGATTTCTGAAACACTGTTAAGTATGAACTTACATGTACGTACATATAAAATGTGTTTCTGAAAGAAGCAATAAAAATCACATGGGTCATTGCACTCATCACTATGAACAACTTTTATTACGGGAATAACCGAGAAATCGAAAAAAAGTTAGCTGTTCCCTACATTTCGACAATTGACGTGTGCACAAAAGGTATGGAGCAGCTGTTTTTTCTTTTAAAAAGTTGTTTATAATGATGAGTACAATGACCCCTGTGAGTTTTATTGCTTGTTTCTGAAACAAGTTGTAGTTAAATAAAACACTAGGTATCAAGAAGTGCTGTTAAGAACAATTATTATAATCGTGGACTGTGGGACCCTAAAAATTAACAGATTAAATAAAGGGTCGCGTACAGAAAAGATGTAGCTTTTCAAAGATTGTAACAAACTCATTAGTTTACAACGATTCGTTATCAGTTTCGTGATTTTTAGATGTGCTTCAGTTTAATTTCACATAGAAATGTTACAAAACTTATAAGGAATTGTGAGCTATCAATTTATGTTTAGCTACAATCTTAGTTTCACAGCAAGTACCTACATCATCTATGTACTCTCTATTCGACCTGAGTAGGTATCAAATTAACCTCAATAAAAAGTTGAAAATGTTGGAAGGTGGAACCTTCACGGTAGCCCGCGAAATTCAAGTTCTCTTACGTTTTTAGCAATTTGCAAGTCAGTAAGTATTAGGTTTTATGTTGATTTAAGTATGATTCGCGGACGTAAGAATTATATATTTTCAGAATTATAACCATTGTCAGCAATAAAACTCCATAGAGCCAGGTAACCCGAAAGAAAAACTGTTTCACGAAATCATAACATTTTAAGATTATACCGACTTATGGACTTATTTTACTGATTTTAATTCTGAAAATACATCATTCTTAACCTTTAAGTACCGACTTGCGGTCTATTAGGCCCCTGCAGGTACTTCACTTGTTAGTTTACCCCTTTCGCTGAGGAATATCAATCGCCGCTTTTAAGTAGCTGTAAGAACAGTATCCATGATGATGTAGATGCAGAAAGTGTATCGTCACGTTCGCATTTGGTGAGTAATTACTGTTTGAAATTCCAAAGCGGTCTCTCAGACCGCACGTCGGTACTTACGTAAGTTTTTAATGTTTTGTTTTTCTTACAGTTTATTGTTATTTTTACAAAAATATTTAAATTCGTCGTAATACGTCAGGGACTTCAGGTAGCCCTGGGACAGATTTATGGTACTCAAAGAAATCCCAGATATGCAAATAAATCGAATCCAAGTTTTTCGCGAGGGATTGTGACTTTGGCGAGTATTTGGTTCTTATAAGCCAGATACACCTAAAAATCAAGGTGAAAAAGTTGTCTTATCTACCCAAAAAACAAAAGAAAATAGACATGCCATGTTATTCGTGCAAAAAAAAATGTTTTTTTTACAGTACGATAACCAAGTGTGAATTGACTTGTTATCGCCTTATATTACAAAATAAAAATAATTTGAGTTTCTTTCTATACTTGTTTTTTCTTACAACCCTTTATTTTTAACCATAATGCACAGAAATTTAATCAAATATTCACTTATGTTCAAAAAAATACGGAATCTTTACCGCGGTCTGTCAGACCTCACGTCGGTACTAACGTTACAAAAAGTGCACGTCGGTACTGAACTAGCCTGCGAATCATACTTTAATCAACATAAAACCTAATACTTACTGACTTGCAAATTGCTAAAAACGTAAGAGAACTTGAATTAGTATTTTTTTTACAACAAAAAATCTGTTTCAGACTCATCACTACTTGGTAGATTCTCAGGAACTAAGTTTTCCTTGGAGCTGGAGGTTTCAGTTTTTTCTTTATATCGATTTCTCTTAGTGCATGTCCTTATTTGTTTGCTCTGTAAACGTTGTCGAGAATTTTTCAAAATCGTTAAAAAGAACTTTTGCATGTCAGGCTTAGTAAAATCTGGGTCTAATTCATGAAGAATGGACAAAAAGAAATTCAGAGTTTTTGTAAAACTTTTTAGACAAAATTTTAGTGTCACTGGATTTGGATCCGCCAGCCCATGAACACTCATTCAAAAACCTTCTTGTAAATAAAACATCAATTAGGGCATATGCATTATTGGTTCCCCTTTTTTACCCTTGCTACATACTACTTGTACTTTTTGTTTGAGGTTTTCTTCAAAAGCGGGATTAGATAGTAAATTTTCTAAGTCTTGTAACTCCTTTACGTTATCAACGGGCTTTATGTTGGGTATCTGGCTTTGTGTTGGTGACTTAGAGGACTGCTTAATATATTCCTCGAAGTGTGTTTGAATTTCTGAGAGTTTCAACATAATATTTGTCTGATTCTGAAAAAGCGATTGCTGATTTTAGGTAATGATTTTATATTCAGCATTTATGGTTTTAACATCTTCTGCAATACTGTCAATTTTTGTTAAGACATATGTCATAGCTTCGTTTATTTCAATCAAATTCGTTACAGTATTCGGTTGTGGTACACTGAAATTTTCTACCGTAATATGTTCCTGTGGATCTGCAATAACATTTTCTATATTGGTATGTTCTTCCATTGTTGATATAGTATTTATGTCGTCCTGTATGACAACAAAGTCTTGTTTTTTTGAAATGAGTAAATCTTGAGTTGCCACAGCTTCTGTGATGCTGTTGTCACATACAGGTTCATGCTGAAGCTCCTGAAAATAAATAAAAAAGTAACTTAAAAGAACCTCGTCGATCTAGTGCTCTTAAGCGCGACTGCTCAGCATGAGATTCCGGGTCCAATTCCAAGGTAGTGCAAAGTGTTATTGGGATTTTCCATTAAGAATTTTTCGGTAGCCGGCAATCGATTAAAACGACCTGATTTAAATGAGCTATTAGGGAACATAAATATACATACGTACTACATATGTATACAGGAAAAGTTTTTAACCACTGCGTAAATTTTTTTTGGTGGCTGAGTGTAAGTAATAGAACACAGGTCGATCTTCAAGGTTAAGCAACGCTTGCCAAGGTTGGTCTATGGATGGGTGACTATCTTAACATAACGAGTTTCCTCCGTGCCTCGGAAAGCATAGGCTGCCTACCAGACCTCCACAACCCAATAACTGGGGTAACAGGGTACTTCATGGCAAGACTGGAGTCAGATTTACTGGCTATCCGTAACGACTGCCAAAGATCTGTAAATGACAGCCGGGACCTACGGCTTAACGTGCTTTCCGAGGCACGGAGGAAACTCGTTATGTTAAGATGTTCACCCATCCACAGACCAACCTTGGCAAGCGTTGCTTAACCTTGAAGATCGACCTGTGTTCTATTACTTACACTGAGCCACAAAAAAAAATTTACGCAGGGGTTAAAAACTTTTCCTGTATAGGTACGTATCTACAATTATGCGAAAAATATCACCCTATGGGCTCTGCTGCAGTCACGTAGAAAATGAGGGTATTAATCACACACACTAACATACATAACAACGCACGCATAATATTAAAAAATATATCTGGAGTAGATTGCTTTAAAAAATCCTGGCCAGACTATAATTAATAAAAATAAAATTACCTTTTCATTAAACATTGCACTAATGAGTTTTACGAATAAGTTATATATACCAACCGAAAATGCAAAAAATAGAAAATGCAAACGTTTGGCTGTCTATTTTTATCCTGGCGTTACTACTGGGTGGGCAGATATAAACAGATAGGCATATTGATACTACTTAGTTATCTTGAGACATTTACGTTTGAAATATCTATGAGGCCCATACTTTCGGTTGGTATAAAACTTATTCGATAAAGTCATCGGTGCAATGTTCAATAAAAAGGTATTTTATTTTTATTAATTATAGTCTGGCCAGAATTTTTTAAGCCAACGAATTCCCGATATATTTTTCAATATACTAAATTAGATACATAAAAACTATTAATCCATTAAACGGATTAAGGTCGTACTTAACTGAATCTACTACTAAAACGTAAAACGCAAAAATTTGGCAAGTTTAGAAGTACCTAGTTTACACCTCTGAGGGCCTAGTGCGAGTTTTTCTACCTACGCGATATAAATACAAATCTGAGTATTTTTACATAGAGTAGGAAAAAAATTGCACTACGCCCTCTGTATTATAATTTCATTAAGTAAATAAAAAACTAATATATACATACCGCGAAACACTCTTCTGCTATTTGATTAAAATTTATTGGTTCTGTGTTGCCGTTATTAGATGACACCCGGTTCAGACGTTCTTTAACTATTTGATTTTGTTCATTGTCATTTTCTGTATCGGAGAATCTACTCATAGCATCAATTTCTAATTCAGCCTCTCGGAAACTATGTAAGCTTGACCTCTTCAAAATGCAGTTTATTTTATTCCAATTTGGTTCTGGTTTGGAATATTCTATTCTACGCAATTTTTCATGTTTTTTTGGCCAAAACAAAATGCCATTGCTTTCCCATTCATGAGGTATTGCAGTTAACATAGATCGACCTCTTTCAATGGTCTGTACTATCTTAAAAGGCATTATTAGACAAATTAATTTAATCTGAAACATCAATAAATAGGTATTAGTTTTATTATCGCAAAGTGAATTAACAAAACAACAAAAACAGTTTGATGTTGTACAAAACAACACGAAACTTGTTTAATTGTTCACACATACTTAAATAAAACGATTTCAAGGCCCTCTCGCTATGCCACACGACACGACGTAACCGTAACACAACGCAGCGGTAACTGAGCGCGAGCGTGTGTACAATAACAAAATAAGTACCTACATATACGTCTGTGGCGCGCGTCTTTTAGGGGAATATTAAGCATAGATTAGTAAACACTTAATAATTTTGTTATATTACTAGATCCTTAAATAAATAAAAAATAATAACAATGCCAAAACTACGAGTGAGTATTAAAAAGTCTACCTACCAACTATTATTCAGTATGTAGATTGAAAGTATGCTGTAATTGCCTATTATATATATATGTATTTAATTTTTATTTATGTACTTTATCATCAATTATTGGTTATTTAGTGACATACTTCACATTCATCACTTAAGTAATGGTCGCAAATTGCAAATTTATGGCAGCGTTTGCACCAGAAGAAATTCAAATACAATAAAGAAATTATATCATTTTGGGCCAATGTAAAATGTTGTGGCAGGAACTTTGAAACAGGATATCCGCAGGCGATACATTTTTCACACAATACAAAGTGCGTTATCTTCCATGGCCATTTTTCATTAGTAAGCATTCGAATCTTATTTTTACTTATGAAACAGTCGACGTCCATAATTACAACCATACTGTATGTATATTTGTCCTAAAACAAAAACCCAACACAAAAAAATATACATGTGAATATAATTAACGTTGTGGATATATAAATTAATACCTTGCTTTTACTTATTAAGGAACCCTAAAATTATGAACAGTATGGCCGAGTAGGTGTATGGTTCTTTTTAGTGTGACTTTACGAGTGTAATAATAATTCTAAACCATACACAAGAGTACTGGACTTATGTTTTTCTGATAAAGCACTGATAAGGCACTAGTAAGTCATGTCGTAATAATGGCTACCATTTTAATATTATTTAACAAATAATTTAAATATCGCGAGACGATTATAAGGCCTTGCCTTATAATCGTCTCGCGGAGTGTATTTTCAATCTTACAGAGCTCTTGCTGATACTTTTATAAAGACAAACAAATTTACAAGTGACTTACAATGGCATTTTTAAGGGCAAATAACCTTATAGTGCACTTACTAATGCTATTCTTAGTGTATTATGGCTAGTAGTTCTCTTTCTGATCTTCTAGTAAGAGTGTAATCACATACTGCCGTGAAGTTGCAAGTAGTGAAACTTTTGAAAAATAATAAAAATTAAGGCATCAAAAACGTAAGTAAATTATCTAATATATTTAACTTCTGTATATTTTCCAATTTCTTACTCATATATTTGTCGATTTTTAGGTTGCGAAGTAGTTTTTCTCGATTATTTTGAAATTTGAATAACATTTTTTCACGGGCCCTTTCAAAAACCTATCTTATATATTACAAATATTTAAGTTATTTGTTAAATAATATTAAAATGGTAGCCATTATTACGACATGACTTACTAGTGCCTTATCAGTGCTTTATCAGAAAAACATAAGTCCAGTACTCTTGTGTATGGTTTAGAATTATTATTACACTCGTAAAGTCACACTAAAAAGAACCATACACCTACTCGGCCATACTGTTCATAATTTTAGGGTTCCTTAATAAGTAAAAGCAAGGT